>JAQPPZ010017052.1:13365000-18365000 GCA_028583015.1 Wollemia nobilis
TGGCTGCGTTCTCGAGGTATTCCTCGAAGGTGAACAATTCTGAAGACACAAGAGCTCTCCTATAAGCTAACCACCTATGGCAAGCTCTCTGAAGTTCATGATAAAAAATGAGTTGATGAGGATCCAGGATTCTATCTAGGGCAAGCCTCTTGATTTGTTTAAGCTTTGTTGACCTAGATGAAATGATACCTAGTCTCCTATTAAGTTCGTCCCACAAAGGCGGGACTCTGTATGTTTGAGATGTTCTAGACAAAGAATCAACCTCTATGGCTATTAATTGATTTTTAACATTTATAGTAACTGCTTGTCTTTTCTTAGGAGCTACCATCTAAACATGATATGCAACTTAGTAGTTTTCTAATGATTTTAAATGCATCTATATTTTTTTGTTTTTGTTTTTGTTTTCAAAAGGTTTTAGTTTCACGTCGGGTTCACCAAAATGTATCGTTCCAAATTTTCCGCACCCTTACCTTCAGGCTAAAGGATCCGCGCCCGGAAGGGGGATGCGGGAAGGATGGGACAATACCTCGGACTGAGAGGCCCTTTGAAGGTCCCGCCTCTCGGGGGAGGGGTATTAAGGTGATTTTTCGACGGATGGTGGGTTCACCAGGAAACTTTTGAATGGCAGTTTCCACGCCTAGGTTGGGAATGTGTTTGATGTGTTCAATTTTATCTTTAATCATTCAAATCCTAGGTTTGGCCAAATGAATCTAAACTGTTCTATATGAAATGCAGATTTAAATGAATACAAAAAATAGATTTGAACAGAAAACACAGAGAATAAGCTAGATTAAAAAGTCATACCTGATCCGGATGTCTGATGGAGGTTCTGATTTTTGAAGCAGTCAAGATCGCCTCTGATATGACAGGATCGTCTGCGATCAGACAGGATCATCTGAGATCTGACGAATTCGTCAGAGACCTGCAATCAGAGAAATAGATACAAAACACAGAAAATGCAGCAATGCTAACAGAGGAAAATGGTGTAAAATGACAATAATAATATCAAACTGATAATTATAAATAGAAACATGAATGCATTACAATGATTTAATGTCAAATTATGATTTATCATGCATTTAAGCTATATGGGTGAACTCCAGGATGCAAAATAGTAATAAGTCTAACTAATGCAAAGCAAAACAATAGATAATGGAGAAAGAATGCAAACTCAGGGCACTGATTGCCCCCAATGTTGACTAGTCGAAATCATCTCGAATTGGTGCGAGATCGTCCGAGATTGTACAAGATCGTCTGCGATGATCTGAGCTTGCTTCGGCTGAAGAATAACAAAGTTCCTGCAAACAAACTTGGAAAAATACGAAGGCAAATGGTAGTCTAAGACATTCTAATGCATGTAAAACTCGAAGTACAAAAAAATTCAGCCAGGGGAATGTCAAGGGGAGGGCCTAAGATTAAATAGGCATAGGAAGGAGGTTGGGAGGTTGGAGATCATCCCAATTTGGGAGATCTCCAATGGGGGAGGTCTCTAACCGCGTAGACACGCTTTTGCCCAGGTTAGAGACGTCGTTGAAACAGAAGCTAATTATGAAAAATTAGTTTTGGGATGAAATCGTCTGGACGTCCTAGTCCAGATGAAATCGTCCGATCTGAGGCGATATCGTCTGATCGGCGACGATATCGTCCAACGGTCACAACAAATCCTAAAAATGGCACGGAAAATGAGGAAAGTGGTTAAAAGGCGGTTCGGGGTTAAAAATTTGAATTTGAATTATTACTAAGGTAATTTTAATTATTGCTAAGGTTTATTGCGCCAATTTTAGGGTGCTACACTTCTACCTGGCCCTTAACCTATGGGTAGTATGGGTTAGATAAGCTATGAAAGATGTTAAATTTGGCACAAAAGGCACAAAAATTTTTGTTCTTGAAAAATTTTCCATTATCAAAGATGATTTGGGAAGTAATTTCGAAGTGGCATATGATATGGTCTGTAATGAATAATGTGATCTTGGCTCATTTAGTTTGGAAAAGTAGGATGACATTGACCTACTTTGTGAAATATTTTGTGGATGTAATGATGAACTTGTGATTGCTTGATAAAGTGGGTGTGATTTTTTTGATAAGGTCAAGGCCCCATTGAGAGAAAGGCCACATGGAATGGATAGGCTGGAGTGCTTGATATGGAATATGTGTAAGGTTTACGTGTTGTTGGCACTTGATACATTGCTTCACGTGTTCATAACAATCATGATCTATATTTGGCTAGTAATATCCCATACAAAGGATGATTTTTATGATTGCCATACCACTAAAGTGGCCACCACAAGTACCATCATGGGTTTCTTGTACAATCCACTGAGAGTCATGGGGTTCTAAGCAACATAATATGATGCCATCATAGATGCAAAGATAAAGGATGTCCCCTAGCAATGTATAATGAATCACTTTTTGTTTAAATGCTTGGCAATAAGCATGTGGTAGGTCACATGGTATAAATAATAACTTGATATAATACTGTATCTCCACAAACCAAGGGTTGTGTGGTTTGGTATCAAACACATGAATGCCACCATCATCTATAGGAGACATAGGTGATATGGAAAATTGGGTGAGTATATGAATGGATATAGATGTAATGTATGATGATGGGTTTTGTGGTATTAATGAACCTAAGGAGGCCATTGTATCTACAAAAATTTTTGATGATCATAGAGTGAATTCGAGATCGTACCACTCTGTGTAAGGAGTTGTTGTGCAATCTATTTGTATTTTTAGAGAACTGGATAATGATATTGCTAGATCTCTTTCACTTGGTTCACTATCAAGAGGGAATCACCTATGATGTGGAGGCACTTGATATGCATGGCATAGGCCTATTTTAATACTAGGATCAAGGCTTCATATTCTGCATTTTTTTTGGTAGAGGGGAAGTCTAATTTAAATGAGAAGAGGATTGCATTGAGAGCCATCAAAGTATAGGGTTAGGTTAGCTGATGTCTCTTGCTTGATATTGTTGTAATCACAATGACACTAAGAGGGGGGTGAATCAGTGTGATCTTTAAAATTTCTAAAATATATAGTTTTAAATCCAGCAACTATTTAAAACTGATAAAAGAAATATCAAATGCGGCAAGAAAGCATGACACACAACACAACAAATTAACGAGGTTCACCAATGTGGCTACTCCTCAAAAGCATTGCTTGGACTACCATCCAAATCCAGTCAATGCAAAGCTACAACTTTACAACATCTTTTACCGGCACCAAGCTGGAAGGAGCACCAACCCCTTTGCTTTATCTGTTTCAAAGCAGAATGGAGCACCAACTCCTAATTTACCGAGCACCCTCTTGGAAAGAGGCACCAACCCCTTATGCCAAGCTGCAACTTGGAAGTTAAAAAATGATTAAGAAAATTACAGAATAAAATTCTCATGTTATTTCTTACAGTCTGTTGTTTCTCTACAGTCTGCTACTTCTGCACAACATGCTTCGCACTGTCTGACACTTCTGTGAACTTCTTCGCACTCTCTGCAGCAATCGGATGATCGTCCACTTCTGTTGTCTGGCCGCTATCACTTCGCACTCATAACTCCACCTGTGCACAATGCGCTCTTAATTTACACAATCACGATATGCACACTTCGCTTCAACTCTAGGCTGTGACTTCGCACTCTGCTCGACACGAATTTCACTTGCGCAATCACTCTGCTCGCATTCGCACTCAATCTTCATGCTGCAATATTTCAAACTCGAAGAAGCCCTCCTTATATAGAAGAAATCTCAGGAACAAACCCTAAAGAACGTTGGCTGAGAAACCCTAGAAATGTCGGTTGCCAAACCCTAAAATCTGTCGGTTGTAACCCTAAGAATGTCGGCTGCAAAACCCTAGAAATTGTCGGTAGCAAAACCCTAAAATCCGTCGGCCCAGATTTAACTTTGTCGGCCTCAAACCTCTCTGCCACCTTTGTCACCTCCCTGTAGCTTATTGCCGTGAAATAATAACATGTCACGAAATCGTGACACCTTTTGTAGCCGTACGCCTTCTTGTCCTTGCTGTCGTGAAATCGTGACCATTTTGGCCTTTGATAGCTTTGCCACCGTTCTTGTCATGAAATCGTGACACTTCAAACTTTTGCTGACGTCATCCTCATTCTTGTCGCGAAATCACGATGCTTTCGGCTTCCAGTGGCTTTTCTTGCACCCTGTCACGAAATCGTGACACTTTCAGCTTTCGTTGACGTCATCCTCAGCTTTGTCATGAAATCGTGATGCTTTCGGCTTCCAGAGGCTTTTCTTGCAGCCTATCGTAAAATCGTGACACTTTCAATTTTGCTGACGTCATCCTCATCTTTGTCGTGAAATCATGACACTTTTGGCTTCCGTACATTTCTTGCTTCATGCAGTAGCGAAATCGCTACAACTTTGTGCCTTGTGCTTTCGACTTGTAGCATAATCGTTACATCTTTGAGTTCTACATTTTTGACTGGTAGCAAAATCGCTACACCTTCGTGTTATGCTTTTTCAACTCGTAGCGAAATCGCTACACCTTTGTGTTGTGCTTTTTCAACTCGTAGCGAAATCGCTACACCTTTGTTTTTGCAATTTTGACACGTAGCGAAATCGCTACACCTTTGCTTTGTGCACTTTTGATTCGTAGCGAAATCGCTACAACTTTTCACTTAACACTTTCTCCCTGCTTTGGCCAGCGAAAATTCAACATGTAGCGAAATCGCTACAACTTTTCAACTTAACGCTTTCTCCTTGCTTCGGCCAGCGAAATTTCAACATGTAGCGAAATCGCTACAGTTTCTCGACTTAGCTTCTTGGCCTCCAGCATGTCGCGAAATCGTGACAGTTTGCCTTGCGCCTTCTCTCTCCTCATTTTTGTCGTGAAATCATGACATTTTCGGCTATGCTTTCTCTCTCCTCACTTTCGTCGTGAAATCATGACATTTTTGGCTGTGCTTTCTCTCTCCTCACTTTCGTCATGAAAT
Source organism: Wollemia nobilis (assembly GCA_028583015.1). Classification (NCBI taxonomy): domain Eukaryota; kingdom Viridiplantae; phylum Streptophyta; class Pinopsida; order Araucariales; family Araucariaceae; genus Wollemia; species Wollemia nobilis. The sequence continues at coordinate 13,369,956 of JAQPPZ010017052.1, forward strand.
CATGACATTTTCGGCTATGCTTTCTCTCTCCTCCGACCTGTCGCGAAATCGTGACAGAAAACATGTCGCGATATCGTGACAGTTTTCTAACTTGTCTTTTTCTTTGAATTTTTGAAACTGGGTCACTCTTGTTTTCCTGGAATTGCACTTTACATAATCTGACTATCCTTTGAATTTCTATTCTCTGCATCTGAATGGCTCCTGAACTGTCTATCCACTGCATCATTGGATCTAACTGCCTGTGTTGACAACAATGACAAACTTCTTGCAACACCTTGCTCAACAATCTCCCCCTTTGGAATTGTTGGCAACACCTGTATACATTCCTGTAACTCTTCTCCCCCTTTGTCAATAATACCAAAGGGCTACTGCAGACTCCCCCTGAGTCAATCCTCACACTTCTCAGGCACAATTTGTTGCATCTGGCACAAATTATGATCATGAGCAAAAGAATAGTCAAATAGTCAAATGCTCCCCATGAGGAAGTGATCCCTGTAGCTAGTCACTTCTTAGGAAGTGTGACTACTCCTAATTTGCTTCGAAGGTACTCAAATACTTCCTTGGGCAAAGGTTTTGTAAAAATATATGCTACTTGTTCTGTAGTTGGGACATAGTCCAATTTAACTTCTCCTTATGCAACTTTCTCCTTCAAGAAATGATACCTTATAGCAATGTGCTTTGTCCGTGAGTGCATTAATGGATTCTTAGAGATGTTGATTGCATTGGTGTTATCACACTTTACTGATATTGGTTCACTGAAATTAATACCTAGATCTTTCAAAGTTTGTTTCATCCACAAGACTTGTGTGCAACATGTTGCTGCTGCAATATATTCTGCCTCAGCTGTAGATAAAGAAAGCGACTCTTGCTTCTTCTTTGTGCCATGCAACCAATCTGTCCCCCAAATAGAATGCTCCTCCATTGGTACTCTTTCTGTCATCAACACATCCAGCCCAATCTGCATCTGAATATGATATAAGAGTGAAGTCTTTGCCTTTTGGGTACCACAACCCATACTCCATGGTGCCCTTGAGATACCGAAAAATCCTTTTAACTCTTTGTCACATGAGTCTCTTTGGGATCGGCACTGAAATCTAGCTACCATGCAAGCGCCTACAGAATATCGAGTCTAGTGGTACGTTAAATATAGTAGACTTCCAATCATAGATCTGTACATGGTTTGGTCTACGGGTGGAGATTTGTCTTCTTTACTCAATTTGCAGCTTTGTTGTCATGGGAGTCTTGGTAGCTTACGATCCTCCATAGTGAACCTTTTTAGCATTTCTTTCACATATTTGATTTGGGAAATGAATATGCCTTTCTCATTTTGATTAACTTGTAGCCCAAGAAAGTAAGGCAGTTCACCAATCATAGACATTTCAAATTCATTACGCATCTTATTTGCTAAGTCTTTACAAGATTCATCTTTGTTGCTATGCAAATATGATATCATCTACATAGACAACTAGAACAATGAGATGCCCACCTTATGTTTTTACATAACCTTTATTGAATCCCTGTTGAGAGAGATAATTATCTAGCCTTGCATACCATGCCCGTGGTGCTTGTTTTAATCCATACAGTGTTTTCTTTAAATTGCGAGACAAGGTTAGGATCTTCACTAATTTGAAAGCCATCCGGTTGTTCAATATAGACCTCTTCTTCAAGTTTCCCATTTAGGAAGGCAGATTTTACATCCATCCGATAAACTACGAAGTTCTTGTGAACTGCTAGTGCCAAAAACATTCTAATAGCTTCTAGTCTGGCCATTGGTGCGAAAGTCTCTTCAAAATCAATGCCTTCGACCTGTGCATAGCCTTTGCAAACCAGTCTTGCTTTGTTTCTAATGACTTGACCGTCTTCATTTAATTTGTTTTGAAATATCCATTTGGTGCCGATTACATTCTTATTTGCAGGTCTAGGTACCAGTTCCCAAGTTCTATTCTTTTCAATCTGATCTAACTCTTCATTTATTGCTTTCATCCAGCTATCATCTTTGCTGGCTTCATCTATGTTTTTGGGCTCAATGCTTGATAAAAGAGAGTAATTACTTATTACTTTCCTTCTTGTTTGAACATCGGTTTGTGGGATCCCCAATTATTTGATCTGTTGGATGATTTTTACTGCAATTGCTAGTTTTAAATTTCTTATTTTCTTGTGCTTCTGAGTCATCGATTAAGTCAACTGAATCAATTGTAGGTTTGTTTCCTTCTTCATTTACCTCATCTCCTTCAAAAACATCTTCATAGATTGGGTAGTTTTCCTCAAAGTCAGTTAACCGTGTTCTACCTTCATCAAATTTAACATCTGCACTATCCACAATTTTCTTGAGTCTCTTGTTGTAGCATTTGTAAGCTTTAATTTTTGGAGAATATCCAACAAAGACACCTTCATCTGCTCTATCTTCAAATTTCCCGAGATTGTCATCAGTATTTATGATATAACACTTACAGCCAAATACTTTGAGATGTTTTGCTGTTGCTTTTCTACCAAACCACAACTCATACGGAGTTTTGCTTTCATGAGTCCTTAACATATATCTGTTTTGGAGGTATACTGTTGTGTGAACTGCTTCTTTCTAGAATCTATCTGCTATTTTATTTTCTGCCAGCATAGTGCGTGCCATTTCCTGAACAGTTATGTTCTTTCTTTCTACTACACCATTCTGCTGGGGAGTTCTAGCTGCTGAATATTGTCTCCTGATGCCATGATTTTCACAGTATTCTAAAAATTCATTTGAAATGAATTCTCCTCCTCTATATGATCGTAAACATTTAATCCTTTTTCCTGTTTCATTCTCAACTAGATGTTTGAAGGATTTGAACATTTGAAAAGCTTCTGTTTTGTCTTTTAAGAAAAATATCCAGGTCATTATGGAATAATCATCGATACATAACATAAAATATTTGTCTCCATTTATGCTTTGTGTTCTCATGGGTCCACATAAGTCTGTATGTATAAGTTCCAGAGGCTTGCTAGTGTGGTACTCTTTTGTTTTGAATGAAACTCTGGTTTGCTTTCCCTTCTGACATGAGGCACAGACAATATTTGAAGGTTTTCTAATGGTTGGAATATCTCTCACTGCTTGTTTTGAGCTGATTTTCACTAAGTTGTCGAAACTTATGTGTCCAAGCCTCTTGTGCCACGACCGGTTCTCTTCTTCTTGTCCAATGAAGCACATACCTTCTGAAGATTCTGAGAGTGTGTACAGGTTGCCAGACGTCCTTGAGTTGGTTGCTATTAATTTCCCACTGTTTATTTTTCTGACTTCACATCCATGCTTCTTGAAGACTACTTCATGTCCTTTATCACAGATTTGACTCACACTTAGCAGATTGTGTTTCAGACCATCCACATAAAGAACTTCTTCTGACTTAATTTTCCCATCACTAATTTTGATGAGATCCTTTTCCGATTATCTTAGCTCCATCATTGTTTCCGAACTTTACAGGAGCCACCCTCATATTTCTGTAGTTTTTCAAACTTTTGTTTATCACCTGTCATATGACTTGAGCAACCACTTGTCAAGAATCCATGGAACACATTTATTTTGAGCCTTGAAAGTTGTCTGTACTATTAGAGATTCCTTTTCTTCTCTGAGTTGTTCTTTCTATTTCCATTCTGTTTTGACCGTGGTATTGGATTCTAGCTTGGATTTCCCCTTTTTAGACTCTTGCACATATCTTTCAGAATGATTTCTACTTTGTTTTGCCCTATATGGTTGAACTCTTCTTTTCGAATTTGATTTGAAACAGAGGTACTATGATAGTTTCTAGCAATATGCCCAAAGTTGTGACAATTGAAGCATTCTACTGCATAACTTATTAAAGGAGCAAAAGCATTTCTACTAGTGAAACTTCTTGGTCCTACATTATACTTGCGATCAGCAATTTTATGTCCATAAGCATTACATTTGAAACAGAAACCATAAAAGTAATGATTGAACCTGAAAGATGGTCTTTGCCGGTTTGTTGCGGGAGTCATAGATTTTCTTTTCTTTTGATGTGTGACCTTGGTAAAACCATCATTGCCAGTCCTATTTTCAGGCCTGGCATCATTTCTTTCTTTTGCCTTTCAACAACTTGTTTCTTGTCTTCACTCCTTTCAACATCTCTGGTTGATGATTCTCCTTCAACAAAGCCCAGACCAAATTTGATACCTGCGGGTCTTTGATCGCTTAAAATTTTGTCCAGCTTCATCGAAATTTCTTCACGTTTGTAATAGCAGCTAATTTTTCGATCCGGCTCTTGTATCTGTATGTGAAGACCAACATTTTCTTCTTCCAGGTTCATGGCTGACAATCTATCTTCATGGTCACACGAACTTCAAGATCTTCGGACATTTTCTTGTACTCTTATGTCTGTATTTTTAAACTTGTTATAATGTCATTTGCATCCTCAAGCTTCCTTGATAGTTTTTTATTTTTTCTCTTCTCAGATTTCCATTCTATAAGAGCAGAAACTAGTTCACCTTCTAGATCAACTTCAGCCTCAGTTTTTTCAACAGTCAGTATAGAGTTCATACCTTCTTCCTTCTCTGAGATTTCTGCCTTTTCAAAATTTTTGACTTCAAATGCCATGAATAGAGCTTCGCCTGTTCCTTCTTCAGAATCCTCACTAGAGCTGTCTTCTGAGGAATATGCATTCCTGGATATAAAGCTTTTCTTTTTGAAATTGCCTTTTCTGAAGTTAGATTTCTTTCTCCATTCACCTTTTTCTTGATGTGAAGTTTCCTCACCTTTGTCCTTCTCATTGAGAGGACATTTGGTTGCAAAGTGTCCAATTCCCCCACGGTTGAAACATTTAAAAGGTAGTTTTCCTTTGTACTTTCCTTTGCCCTTTCTCAACTTTTTGACAAAATTTGCTTCCATTTCGTCTGAAATTTCTTCTTCTTTAGACTCTTGTTTTGTGCCTTTACCTTTTTGGGCTTTAAATGCTTGCTTCTCTATCTGTAGGATTAGACTTTCCTATTCTCATTTCATAAGCCGTCAAGGAACCATGCATCTCATCCATACTGAAATGATTTAAGTCTTTAGCTTCTTCTATGGCAGAGACTTTAGAATCAAACCTGTGAGGAAGCGACCTTAAAACCTTTTTCACAATAGTAGCATCATCCAACTCTTCGTCGAGACCTCTCATTGAATTAGTGATTCCATTTACCCTTTGCATGAAGGCTTCTATGTTCTCATCGTTGGTCATTTTTAGTGATTCGAATTGAGCTCGATGAGTTTGCGGCTTAGCTTCCTTGATCTTGTCATCTCCCTCATGAATATTCTCTAGTTTGTCCCACACATCTTTTGCTGAAACATAGTTTATGATTTTGACCAACTCATTGTCCACTAATCCACACATGATGGCATTTTTAGCTTTAGAATCATTTTCAAACTCCTTTTTATCGGTGCTGTCGGTTGGAGCAGTAGCAGGAGCTGTGTAACCATTGACTACTGCATTCCAGATGTCAAATCCCAAAGCTCAGAGATATGTTTGCATTCGATCTTCTAGAAAGCATAATTTGTTCCGTCAAACGGTGGTGCCTTGTTTGAGGAGAAACCTTCACCACCTGCCATAATGTCACTACTGGGATCACCCTAGGCTGATTGAGCATGTTCGGGTACCCAGCTCCGATACCAATTGTTGTAATCATAGTGACACTTGAGAGGGGGGTGAATCGGTGTGATCTTTAAAATTTCTAATATATATAGTTTTAAATCCAACAACTATTTAAAACTGATAAACGAAATATCAAATGCAGCAAGAAAGCATGACACACAACACAACAAATTAACGAGGTTCACCAATGTGGCTACTCCTCAAAACGACTGCTTGGACTACCATCCAAATCCAGTCAATGCAAAGCTACAACTTTACAACATCTTTTACCAGCACCAACTGGAAGGAGCACCAACCCCTTTGCTTTATCTGTTTCAAACAGAATGGAGCACCAACTCCTAATTTACCGAGCACCCTACGGAAAGAGGCACCAACCCCTTATGCCAAGCTGCAACTTGGCAGTTAAAAATGATTAAGAAAATTATAGAATAAAATTCTCATGTTATATCTTACAGTCTGCTGTTTCTGCACAACATGCTTCGCCTCTGTCCGACACTTCTGTGAACTTCTTCGCACTCTCTGTAGCAATCGGATGATCGTCCACTTTTGTTGTCTGGCCGCTATCACTTCGCACTCATAACTCCACCTGTGCACAATGCGCTCTTAATTTACACAATCACGATATGCACACTTCGCTTCAACTCTAACTACGACTTCGCACTCTGCTCGACACGAATTTCACTTGCGCAATCACTCTGCTCGCATTCGCACTCAATCTTCACGTTGCAATCTTTCAAACTCGAAGAAGCCCTCCTTATATAGAAGAAATCTTAGGAACAAACCCTAAAGAACATCGGCTGAGAAACCCTAGAAATGTCGGCTGCCAAACCCTAAAATCCATCGGTTGTAACCCTAAGAATGTCGGTTGCAAAACCCTAGAAATTGTCGGTAGCAAAACCCTAAAATCCGTCGGCCCAGATTTAACTTTGTCGGCCTCAAACCTCTCTGCCACCTTTGTCACCTCCTTGTAGCTTATTGCCGCGAAATAATAACATGTCACGAAATCGCGACACCTTTTGTAGCCGTACGCCTTCTTGTCCTTGTTGTCGCGAAATCGTGACCATTTTGGCCTTTGATAGCTTTGCCACCATTCTTGTCGTGAAATCGTGACACTTCAAACTTTTGCTGACGTCATCCTCATTCTTGTCGCGAAATCGTGACGCTTTCGGCTTCCAGCGGCTTTTCTTGCACCCTGTCATGAAATCGTGACACTTTCAGCTTTCGCTGACGTCATCCTCAGCTTTGTCGTGAAATCATGACGCTTTCGGCTTCCAGAGGCTTTTCTTGCAGCCTGTCATGAAATCGTGACACTTTCAATTTTGTTGACGTCATCCTCATCTTTGTCGTGAAATCGTGACGCTTTCGGCTTTCCCAAAGACCTTCAATTCGTCATCCTCATCTTTGCGGAAATCACGACACTTTCATTCGTACATTTCTTGCTTCATGCAGTAGCGAAATCGCTACAACTTTGTGCCTTGTGCTTTCGACTTGTAGCATAATCGTTACATCTTTGAGTTCTGCATTTTTGACTGGTAGCGAAATCGCTACACCTTCGTGTTATGCTTTTTCAACTCGTAGCGAAATCGCTACACCTTTGTGTTGTGCTTTTTCAACTCGTAGCGAAATCGCTACACCTTTGTTTTGTGCAATTTTGACACGTAGCGAAATCGCTACACCTTTGCTTTGTGCACTTTTGATTCGTAGCGAAATCGCTACAACTTTTCACTTAACACTTTCTCCCTGCTTTGGCCAGCGAAAATTCAACATGTAGCGAAATCGCTACAACTTTTCAACTTAACGCTTTCTCCTTGCTTTGGCCAGCGAAATTTCAACATGTAGCGAAATCGCTATAGTTTCTCGACTTAGCTTCTTGGCCTCCAGCATGTCACGAAATCGTGACAGTTTGCCTTGCGCCTTCTCTCTCCTCATTTTCGTCGTGAAATCGTGACATTTTCGGCTGTGCTTTCTCTCTCCTCACTTTCGTCGTGAAATCATGACATTTTTGGCTGTGCTTTCTCTCTCCTCACTTTCGTCGTGAAATCGTGACATTTTCGCTGTGCTTTCTCTCTCCTCCGACCTGTCGCGAAATCGCGACAGAAAACATGTCGCGATATCGCGACAGTTTTCTAACTTGTCTTTTTCTTTGAATTTTTGAAACTGGGTCACTCTTGTTTTCCTGGAATTGCACTTTACATAATCTGACTATCCTTTGAATTTATGTTCTCTGCATCTGAATGGCTCTTGAACTGTCTATCCATTGCATCATTGGATCTAACTACCTGTGTTGACAACAATGACAAACTTCTTGCAACACCTTGCTCAATAGATATATTATTTAGCTTCTATTATGTGGAAGATAGAATCATTAGGAAGTTGAATGAGGAGAGTTTGATCATCAAGAAAGAGAGCTTCTACAAGTTGGTCTGTGATGACCTATCCTTTAATGGATATTTAGAAATGAACTCAAGGTCAATTTTAGTTAGCTGCATGATCCATTTTGTTGTTTGAGAATTATGACATCTTTTTTCATCATGTATCAAAGGGGATTGTATCAAGTGATCATAAAGGTTGTGTGATTTAACATATAATGATGAAGTTTTTGGGTGTCAAAGACTACAACTAAGCATAGCTTTTTCATGTACTCGTATCTAACTTCATAGCTGACTAGCATACGATTGATGTAATATATGGCTTACTCTTTATTGAGTGCATTATTTTGAGCTTGCAATGTACCTAGCATAAAATATGTGGCTAAGATGTATAACATTAGCAATAGTTTTGGTTGTAGGGGAGACATAACTAGTGGGGAAGTGATGTAAGTTTTGATATCATCAAAGGCCTATTGGTAGTTATCATCCCACTTGAAATTGTCTCCCTTCTATAGGATATGGTTGAATGGTTTGTACTTGTCTAACATTTATGCTGTGAATCGATGAATGGATGTGATCTTGCCCTGGAGGCCGTGTTAGTAAGCAGGGACATATCGATGATGGCCTTTACTTTGTTAGGGTCTATCTCAATGGCTTTTTGGGTGATAATGAACCCTAATATTTTACCTAAGGTAACTCTAAAGACACACTTCTTTGGGTTAAGGTGGACATTGTGTTCTAATAAATGGTTAAATATCTAGTGGAGATCATCTAGGTGTTGCAAGTGTTTCGTAGAATTCACGATGAGGTCATATATATAATATTCCATGCTTTTGTGCATGTAATCATGAGAGATATAAGTCATGGCATGCTTGTAGGTTGCCCCAACATTTTTAATGCCAAAATTCATGATCTTATAGCAAAAGTTCCCCTAGGAGGTTGTGAATGATGTCTTGTGTTGATCAGTGGGGTTGATCTTGATTTGGTTGTAACTAAATAATCTGTCCATGAGGGAGATAATATCATGGCGTATGATAGAATCAATGAGTAAGTCAATGTTAGGTAGTGTGAAGTTGTCTTTATGACAAGTTTTATTTAAATCATTTAAGTCAGTGCAAACATGGAATTCATCAGATGGTTTTTATATTGGAATCAGATTGGAGACCATTTGGGGTAATCTATGGGTACTATAAAATCCATATTGAGGAGATTTTGTAGCTCATTTTTTATGACTAACGCAATCATTGGGTGCATGCATCATAGCTTTTGTCTGACAGGTTTAGCATCTTTGTCTAATGTGAGGTTATGGACTACAAGGATGATATCGAGGCCCGGTATATACTTGTAGGACCATGTGAAGACTCTGATATACTCTCACAGGAAAGTAGTAAATAAAATATGCTCTTTAGGTGAAAGGCTTGTGGCTAGTTTAACGTTATGGGAATTTTTTGGGTCATCACCGATATCAACATCAATGGTTTCCTCTATGAGCATGTGAGAACCATCACATAGTTATTCTGGAACTAGAATGAGGTGGAGGTCATCGATGGCCTCGTGAATGTTATACTCATAATCTAGATATATATCTATGTGGTGCCCTATGGTATGTGAGGTGACATAAATAATGAAGGAGCATTTACAACATGTAAGATATGAGGTGAAAGTAGGAAATATCGAGATGTTGGTATGGGTGAAATGTGTGCAAGATCGATGAAATTGGGGTTTGGTGTGTCATGATGGGTTGGTTGGTGTGTGTATCAAAGTGGGAAGAAAATATCTACCTTGACCATATTTATCAACATTATGGTGGACGTGGGTGGTGAAGAGTCTAATGATAATGACTCAATAATATGTGAGTATTCTAAGAGGCTTAATTGAGGGTGCAAGATAGTCAGTGGAGAATGTGGTCGAGTAGTAGCTCGATGAAGTCATCAGTGTATAGGTGGAAACATAGATAAATATATTGGCAATGGTGGTGGAGATTGTATGTCATGCTTTGGATGATGAGCATTTAAGGGTAGGGCTACAAATTGGCTTATCAATTCATTGACACAACATGATAATGTGATGTCGAAGAAAGGGGATTCTTGGAAGAAATCACATGGAACTATGATGGTAGGGTGAGGTGATGGGTTATCCTCTAGGATGTCCATGTCAATGTATTCTTTGAAGGTGTGTGTTGGAAGCGGAGAAGGGTGCAAGGAAAGGTCCTATAACTCATTCTCAAGTGTGTGTATGATAGTGGGATGGTAACCTAATCCAAATTTATCCATAGGTAATTATACATGAGGGTTAATGGGTGTGTGCAACCCTTGTTCATAATTACCTAATCCAAATCCATGCCAATAGAAGCATCAAAGATAGTGTAAGGTGAACTGGAGATTGGCCATATGGTCCAATGTACCATAAAATCTAGATTGTGGTGGTGGAGGGACTATAGGTGGGAGTGAATAATTGACTCCTACATAGACAAAGTTGGTATGATTGTCAGGGGATCCTAATTATATAATGGTTTTAATGGTCAAAATCAAAGTTGAGGGATGGTTGAAGTCTCACGTAGATTGGATGACAGATGGACATACATGGGAATCATGCACATTATAATCCCTTTAACCTAAATTTATCATGAAGATGGAAATATGTGGGGATGTACACGATGGCAAAAAAGATGGAGAATCTGAATCAGAAGATGATGGTTCAATCTAATATTCTATTATAGTGGTATTATAAGGGTGTAGTAGCTGGCCATTAAGATGAGAAGCTCCTTGCTCCCACTCATGGCACTCAGATGTGGTAGTTGGGATAGGATGGTTTGCCTATGGGAATTGTGAAGGAAAGAGAGAGGATGCTAATGTTGGACTACGTTGGAATGTGAATGACCTAGGTTGTGGATGAAAGAGAAGGGGAGGTTTTTGTAGCATAGAGAGAATAGGTTCTCTCATAGGGGAATATTGGTTAGGTGGAGTGGTAGGGTGTGAGGAAGAAGACAATGATGGTCATGGTATTGCAGGTGGATTTATGGATGATGATGGCTATGATGGTTGTGGTGGCCATAAGGATGGTGGTGAGAAAGGTATGGTAGTAGGGTTAGGTGTTACTGAAGGTGGTGCTAATGGTACTAACATTGAGGTGTGTATTCTTGATGAGGATTAGGGTATCAAAGTGGATGTTGGGAAGGGTTTTGATGCTCCAACAGATTGATGTGAAGATACAAGAAAAAGTTACATGGAAGAAGAAGAATGAATAGGTGGAATATCTACAATGTTACAAAATTTGAAGGGATTCCCATCAATAGGAATGCAATGGACAAGTCTTTCATGGAAATATTTAATGCAATGATATAGTGTGGAAGGGATGCACTGCATATCCCTAATCCATGGGTGACCAAGGAGGATGTTATACTACATCTCACCTTGGATAATGTGAAAAATTATGGATATGGTACAAATACCTACTCAAATGGGTAAGATAATGGAACCTACCATGGGTCTCATGGAACTATCAAATGCACGAAGGTCAATAGATGGAGTGGAAAAATGGACTGGTGGGATATGCAAGTGATGCAATATTGCTATTGAAATAATACTAATGGAATAACCTATATTAATAAGGATATGCTTGTAGGTGATATTGTTGATGGTTTCTTGGATATGGAGAGGAGGATTTGCTCCTTATCCTACTAGTTCTATAATCTTGTGATCATGAAAACTAATGGAGGGTTTGAAGGCATCATGGGATGTTCTCTAAAATTTTTACAAATACATTCGTGTCATGTGTCTCCAGATCGATGGAGTTGATATTGTTATAGGAGGTCAAAAATAGATAGCCGAGTGGGGGTATTTCATAATTGGTGGGTAAGGCTACCATGGATTGTAATGATGTTTTGCCGTAGAGGTGGCATGGTTCTAGGAGTCATGGAGGTCTATGGTGATGTGAGTTAGACTAGCAGGGAAACAATAGGTGTTATTTAGTGCAATGGGTATCATTGGTTGTGTGTAGTAAGGTTTATCATACCCACTATGCCACATGATGGAGGATCATGTTGGACATTGTTTACTTGCCTAGGTGGTCCTAGAGGATTGAATGGTGGTATTTAGGGGTTAGTTCCCCTATGGTCAGGTAAGGGGTTCTAGAATATCCCTAGGTTTTGATTTTGTGGGGCAAGGGGGTTTGAAACCTGGATGGTACCCCTATAAATTAGGTCTTGGACTTGACCATGAAAAGAGAGGTAGGAATCAATATCATGGATGCACTAGTAATGGTATTAGAAAAAGGCTTGCTCATTGTATCCATGAGTCTTAGGTAGGTTTGTATCCAATGGTCAGATCTTGGGTAATAGGATGTGATACCCTCATATAAAATCTATAAGAGCATTGGCAATGGTTCAAAAAGTGGGGTGAGGTTGCATTTTTGGGCCTATGGGTACATGCCACAAGGCTTTTGAGGCCTAGGATGGGGAGGTGCATTAGTTTATAAGGCTTATCATTGAAGAAGAGGGGGTTGTGGAACCAGTGTAGGTACTAAGGTAGCAAGTACCACTTGATTGGCTTGTGGTTGTCAAGAGAAAGGTTGGTTGGGCATATTTATATTAAAAAGTGAATGCCTTCATTCATTCATAGAGTGTGCCTTTGTCTACGCTTGGAGAGTGAGTAAAAATGGAGAAGAGAGTGAGAACCTTTCATTCGTTGGAAGTGTGAGTGCCTTCACTTACACTAGAAAAGAGTGAGCATATTTCATTTGTTGGAAGCATAAGTGCATTTGATTGTGTTGGAAAAGAGTGAGCGGTTTTCATTCATTGGGAGTGTGAGTGCCTTCACTTGTGTAGGGAGAGAGTGTACCTTCATTTGAGTGTTGGCAAGCATAATGAGAGTATTCATTTAGCTAAGCACCTTCAATTGCAGAAGAGAAAGTATTTTTTTGCGCTCAAGGAAAAATTATTTCTAGTAGAGGTGAAATATCAATAAGGATTTGCATATTCATGTTACAATTCAATTACAACATTGGGCATCATCAAAAAGTGGTTGAATATCTTCCAAGTGAAATCAAACCAGAGCAACAAGGTATACGACATTGAAGTACCAGTGTATGGGTGTAGTCATCAATATTAAATAAAAGAGTTATGCTGGAACTTTGTGACAAAGACAACAAAAATGTCAAGCTAGAATATATATCACTTTAGTAGAAAATTGTTTGTAGACTATTGAAAAAAGGAGCCAGTGTAATAAAAGAAGAAAAACATTGAAACAGTGAGCAAGATCAAGTTGAATGTGGGACATTGCATGCAATGTGTTAGGGTTTTCTCACAAATGACATATGAGTGCAAACATAGATTTTTTATTGAGTTATTCTAGCAAAGAGAAGAGTACATGAGGTAGAGAGTTAGCACCAGGGCAGCAAAGCGAATGATTCAATTAAGTGTGGAGGTGGATTAGTGGAATTTGTACAAGAAATCTATCAACACCAACATAAGACATTCATATAGATATCAAAAGAACAAAAAAATAAGGAATTATTTTTGCTTTCATAAATTTTATTATGCATGTCTTTAAAGGAGTAATAAGGGTTTAAAAGGTTTTTGATTTAATATTTAAAATCAGAAGAAAGTGATAGATTTGGAATGCATCATATTTGCTGAGATAGAGTTGTGGCACATTATTATTGTTGAAAATAGAAATGCATGATTATTGTTGAAGATAAATCTGGAATGTATTATATTTTTTGAGAAATATTTGAAAATAATTATTATTGTTGAGAAAGATTTGAGAATCATTATTATTGTTGAGGATAGAGTTGAGGCACATTATTATTGTTTAAGATAAATATGAAATGCATTATATTTGTTGAGAAAAGAGTTGAGATGCATTATTATTGTTGAAAATTTTGGAATGCATTATCTTTGTTGAAATAGATTTGAGATGCATTATTATTGTTGAAGATAGAATTGAGATACATCATTATTTGAAGAAATATTTGGAGTGCATTATCTTATTGAGGTAGATTTGGAAGAGTTATCTTGAGCAGATTTGAGCATGGATTCTGGGTAGAATATGTCTGAATTATTTTAGTGGAGGAAAGCACATTATGCAAGATTTGAAATAGATGAGCAATATTTTGGATGCAAGAGTTGAGAATATATGAAACTTGTTTTAGTGTAATTTTGAGCAGTGTTTTGAGTAGATTTCAGTAATATTGGTGTCTCCTATAGATTGGTGTTCATAGGAGTAGAGTAAAATGGATTTGTGTCTTCTATGGAGTGGTGTCCATAAAACTAGAGTAGATGGGATTGGTATCTCCTATGGAGTGGTGTCCACAAAACTAGAGTAGAGGGGATTGGTGTCTCTTGTGGAGTGGTGTCCATAAAACCAGAATAAAATGGAGTGGTATCCAGAATACTAGAGCAAAGGAGATTGGTATCTCCTATGGAGTGGTATCCACAAAACAAGAGAAAAGGGTATTGGTGTCTCTTATGGAGTAGTGTCCATAAAACTAGAGTAGAGGGGATTGGTGTCTCCTGTGGAGTGGTGTCCATAAAACTAGAGCAGAGGGTATTGGTATCCATAAAATTGAGAGGATATTGGTGTCTCTTGTGGATTGGTGTCCATGGACATTGTCATAGGGGATTGGTATCTCATGTGGGTTGGAGCCCATAAAATTTGTTGAGAATTTTATAAGCAATATTTCTTCGTGGATGTAGCCCACATTGGGTGAACCACGTTAAATATGTTTCTATTATGTGTGTGGTGATTTATGCATTGTTTCATTATTGCAATTAATTATATTTGAAGTTATTGCTTTGGAAAGAAAAATAAAAGTTTTATCTTATACTGTTCACCCCCTCCTCTTAGTATAAGCTTGTGTTATTCAGTGCAAAAATTACCTACCTAGCTCATTAATATGAATTGAATTATTATGAATATTCATGCTTCAATGGTATTATTTTTGGTTTAATAGTATTAGGATTTAATTTTCAATAGTTTTCCTAAGGTATAAAATATTAAAATCAATTTTTAAGGCTTTACAAAATATTCATCTTGCCATAATGTTTAATTCAATATTTAAGTTGCTATATATTGTGATAATAAAATCTATTTGGGATGATTCAAATTATGTATGGTAGATCTTGAGCTCACCTTTCCAATGATACCAAGTTTTTAGGGTTTCAGACATGATTCACCCTCTAGAAATAGCAGTTTCTATTTACAGCCAATGGAATTATTAATGCAATATATTTTGATCCAAAGTGAATTTTCAAGTTTTTTCTATAGATTTGGATACCCATTTGGCTCATTTGGATGCTTGAAAAGTTTCTTTTGATTTTGAGCACTTTCAATTTTCACCATAAATTTCATACCATGAGAAATGAGCTTCTTTCGGGCAATTTAATTTCATATTTATGAATCTGAAAATCATTTCCAAGCATGAAGGATCCTTCACAAACCTTTAAAGTGCTAAAATACAAAGTGTAGGGTCATTGGAATCCATGTTCAATTTTTTTGAAATTTTACAAAGTGTTGGAAGAAAAGGGCAAAAAAATGAAAGTGGTCATGATTTCATGACTTTCCATGACTATGCGATGGCGAAACAATGAAAAATGGTTGTATTTCATGAATTACCATGATTTCATGATGGCCAAGTCTAGGAATATTGAAAAATGAAAAATGGTCACGATTTTGTGACTTGCCATGATTTCGTGATGGCCAAGCCTAGGAAGATTGAAAAATAAAAAATGATTGTGATTTTGCTACTTGCCATGATTTCATGATGGCCAAGTCCAACAAGATTGAAAATGAAAAATGATCATGATTTTGTGACTTCCCATGATTTCACAATGGTCAATCCCAGGAATATTGAAAAATGAAAATGGTCACGATTTCATGACTTGCCATGATTTCACGATGGCCAAGTCTAGGAATATTGAAAAATGAAAAATGGTCACAATTTCATGACTTTCCATGATTTCACGATAGCTAGGTCTAGGAATATTGAAAAATGAAACATGGTCACAATTTCGTAACATTCCTAAGTTTCGCGATCAATATGGAAGAAAGAAGGCTTCAATGAAAATGGTCGCAATTTCATGACTTGCCATGATTTCACGATTTCCGAAGGAAGATAGAAAAAGGAAATGATATAAAAATTTCAAACCTTAGAGATTAAAATAATAATAAAAAATTAATTAAAATATCAACCATAGAAAATATTTTACGAGAAACTTTGGAAAAATAGTTAAAATTTTAAAACTAAAAAATTGAAGTTTGAACCTTAGAAAAAATTAAATTAATTTAATTTAATTTTAAAGCTAATGTTCTAACATTTACCCTTTTTAAATTTTTGCAAATTTTTTTTGGTGGCTCATTTAATGGTAAAATTAATTGCAGAAATGATAGTGGGCAAAAACTTTCAATGTGAAGCAAGCAAAAGGTATTGTGCAAGGATAGAAGGTGCAAGAAGTCAATGATACACCCAGATTTTGCAAATGAAGAATTAATAAGATACACTTAAAACTTGCCGAAAAGGTGAAGATACACTTTCACATAGTATCCATTTGATGAAAATAAAATCTGATTTTATCTTCTTCATTTATGGCAAGCCCAGGAAGATTTTACAGTGATTAAGGTTGATCAGAGCTCTATTTAAAAATGCTTTTATATTGTAACACCTCAGTGATGGGATTTTAATTTTATTTTTAATTCCCGAGGAGCTAGATATTTTGTGGAAAAATCATTGCATATTCTAAGTCTAATTGAAGGATGCAAAAACTTGGAAATATAGACATTTTAGCAAGTTTCAAAAAATCTTGTTTTGATGCTTTATTCTGTACTTGATACTGGTGTGATATCTTTTCCTAAAACAATGTGGCCAAGAGCCTAATCTTGTTTAGACTATGATAAGTGTATTTTCTTCTATTTTTGTATGCTTGAGGGAATTATAAGCTTAAGGTTCAAGCTGGTGTTCTAATTGCTCTATTCTCACTGCATGAGCTAGACTACTGATGATAAATACCAATTATCATTAGCCTCTCTCCTGTTTGTAATTTTCCTTTTATCTCTATGTTGTTTTGTCTCATGAACAAGGTTGAAAGTGGTCTTAGAAAGTTGTATACTTTCTTTATTTGATGTTGTCTAGTTGTGAAGCTAAATAATTTAATTGATTTGAGTAGTTGTAATTTATAATTGGGTTAGACATCCTCTCTTTTCTACCCTACCCTACTCTCATTATTTTTATTTTGAAAGGGTTTCCATTTTTATTTTCTTTAAAATTATTTTATTCTTTTAACTTGCTAAAATTTGAAGAGCTAGATCCATTCACAAAGTGCAAATATGATTGATAACCCAAACAATAACAAACATAAGTTGAACCTTTTTGCAAGTACATAGGCAGTCCACTTGAAACTATTCTAGAAGTGGAAAAGAGTGAGGATGTTCAATCCAACCCTGTAACTCACACCTTGGATAACCAACAAGATCTTAAAGTGAGAGGGATTTATTCCCATTTATGTGTTATTGGTTTTTCCTATTTACTCTTCATAGGGTGTGCATAAAAGACCAACCAATAATTTCAAGTTTAATTTGGAGGGGTGATGAGGGAGAGATATGAGACCTAGTCATAGGTAGGGCAGGGCTTGGATAGTGTGGTGGTGGCCATGATTATAAGGCTACTACAGCAACAGTTGGAGAGTTCTAAAGAGGCACTAAATATTTCTAGAGTGGCATTGGAGAGTTCAAGAGTAGCGATGGAGACCATGAGAGTGGATATTATAGTGCAACTATAGTGTGTAATGGTTTTGTTTAAGAGAGAGTTGGGTAGGACCATGTAATACCATAAACTATATTAAATAGAGGTCTTTATGGAGTGATAGGCATTATCACCTTTACGATCACGATTGAGATATTTATCAATGAGTGATACCTCATGAAGGAATATCAGTTTTTATCCTCATCCTCCTCTAGAGGCTGATGGAGAGGAAGATTAAAATATCTAGATTGATTTAGGGATGTCTAGGAGTGAGTGTACTAGATTTTGGGACCATGGTACACCCTCATTTCATGAGTTGAGTGTATCATTTTGTCTTCTTTTGTGATACACCTTCTCCAACAACATGTATGATATGAGGTATATATATATGATACTTGTGTTTAGATCCTATGTGATATTTTTATTCTTTGTGGTTTGATTTGGATGTTGATGTTTTGATTTTATGGTTTAATTTAGATATTGACGCTTTGATGTGTGATTATGCATTTTGAGATTTTATGATATAGCTGACTAAGTGATAGTAGTTATGATTGGTAGTTTGATAATTATTTTATAATATAATGATGACCAGATGTTAAGGGAGGGTAGTTTCCTTGTTTGGGATATGTATTGATATTTTGGATGATATAGGCTTACCCAAAAGTATGCTACAAGTGGTGATCTTTGGATTAGATATAGTAGAACCCTCATATTTTTAGAGGTAGATAATTTAGTTTTTATGCATTCTTGTGTATGGGAACATGATATCATTATGTTTAAATGGTGGCCTATAGTGCCATATTCATGATAGAATTTTAATACATAATGAGGTACCTATAATATGTACATAAAGTATAATATTTTTTAAAAAATGCCATTCTCTATGAAACACTTAACTACGTAGATGAGGTACTTGTAATATGTACATGATGTATATATATGTTTTCTTCTCATCAATTTTCAAGTACCATTCTCTATGAAATAGTTGACTACGTAGATGAGGTACCTGTGATATGTACATTATGTATATTTTTTTCTTCTCATCAATGTTCAAGTGTCATTCTCTATGAAACACTTGACTACATAGATGAGGTACTTGTGATATTTACATGATATATAATATTTTCTTCTCATCAATTTTCAAGTGACATTCTCTATGAAACACTTGACTATATAGATGAGGTACCTGTATGATTTATTTTGCTCCTTATCAATGTTCAAGTGTCATTCTCTATGAAACACTTGACTGCATAGATAAGGTGGTTTTCATTAGTGTTTAAGTGCCATTCTCTATGAAATACTTAACTACGTAGATGAAATTTTTTCTTATTATCAATGTTCAAGTTCCATTCTCTATTAAAAACTTGAATACGTAGATAATATGGTTTTGATTTTCATAGATGTTTAAGTGCCATTATCTATGAAACACTTAATTGCGTAGATACAATTTTTACTTCTTATCAATGTTCAAGTGTCATTCTCTATAAAACACTTGATTACATAGATAATATTTAGGATTTTCACCAATGTTCAAGTGCCATTCTATATGAAATACTTGGTTGTGTAGGTGAGGTTGATTTTCTTCTTATCAATATTTAAGTATCATTATTTATGAAACACTTGACTACATAAATGAAGTTGTTTTGCTTCTTATCAATGTTCAAGTGCCATTCTCTATGAAATAATTGATTGCGTAGATAAGATTTAGGATTTTTACCAATGTTCAAGTGCCATTATTTATGAAACACTTGACTACATAGGTGAAGTTGTTTTGCTTATTATCAATGTTCAAGTGCCATTCTCTATGAAACACTTGACTACATAGATAAGATTGTTTTAATTTTTATAAATGTTTAAGTGCCATTATTTATGAAAAACTTAACTGTATCGATGAAGTTGTTTTTCTTCTTATCAATGTTCAAGTTCCATTCTCTATGAAACACTTGACTACATAGATAAGATTTTTTTGATTTTTATAAATGTTTAAGTGCCATTATTTATGAAACACCTAACTATGTAGATGAATTTTTTTATTTTTTTCAATGTTCAAGTGTTTCTCTTTACAAACACTTGACATCATAGATAAGATAGTTGTTGTTTTCAAGCCTTTTGCAAAGATTTAAAATGATGTTTGATAATGTATTTTATGTTAATTGCAAAGTGCTTTGCAATATTTTGTAATTATTGTAAATATTTTGTAAAGTGATGAGTTTCTTTTGTGATATTTGCAAATATCTTGCAAAGCGATGAAATGCTTTTTATAGTTTTTATTTCATAGTTTTTGCAAATATTTTGTTATTACAAAATATTTTGCAATGTTGTGTAAGTGCGTTTGATGCTTGCAATATTTTTCAAGACATCAAGATGATGTTTGTAATGCAATGCTATTGTTATTGTAGTGTCTAT
Organism: Wollemia nobilis; assembly: GCA_028583015.1. Lineage (NCBI taxonomy): Eukaryota > Viridiplantae > Streptophyta > Pinopsida > Araucariales > Araucariaceae > Wollemia > Wollemia nobilis. The sequence continues at coordinate 13,390,075 of JAQPPZ010017052.1, forward strand.
GAAAGAATTTTTGCAAGATACTGGAATGTTGATTTTTGAAAGAATTGATGCTTGTGAGTGTTTATAGAAAGACTCATAGAATGATTTTGTATCATTATTTTTATTTCATTATTTAAAGGTAAAGTATTTTTATGACTTGATGTTGCTTAATTTATTAACACATAAGAGAGGGTAACAAGAGTATATAAGTTTGTTACCTAACACATGCAAATATTTACATGTATGTGAGGAATTAAACTTAATACTCATTGCCACCTCTAATGTGTTGAAATATTTGAGAATAATGTAAATAAAATATTTTAGACTAAAGGTAATTATCCCATATGGACAATCCAAGAGAAGAAGAAGTTCTTCTCCTTTTCCCAACATGTGTACAAATAAATGTATATGCACTCTAGGAAAAAGAAATACCCTTGCCTAGGAGGACCCTATGACAACATTGCCCTTAGTATAAAGGATATTAGTTGTATGAGTGAATAGTTGGCATCCATGTTGGATTATAGGTCATTAAGAGGTACAAGGATATGGTAATCGACTACTTGATGTAGTCATAAATGATTATAGGTACATGCAGTACTGATTAATAAATCTCAATTTTATCAAAGGACCCATTAGTCAATCTAGATGTTTTGATTTTTGAAGAAAATAAGAAATGATAGTTTTTTTTTATAAACCAATATGGAGGAAGTTCTCTATCTATTGAATGATATTTTGTACAACTAGATAGAGAATATCTAGCATGCTTGATGAGTTTTTATTTTGAGATTAGATTTTATAGTGTATCTGCATAACATACTTAGTTGGAAATAAAATTTTGTTGATCCAATGGTTTATTAGGGAAAAACTTGGTGGAGATTGTAGCGACCCCAGGAATGCACACATTGGTCCCTTTTCTAAAACCCTACTTGCAATGCTTATTTAAAATACCAAAGATAAAATGGAAAGATAAGAGGAAAAAGCATATAACACAAAATAACAAAATACGGATCTCTTTATTGATATTGAAGCTCGGTTACATGTTGGTCCCTCTCAGGGATACCCATTTTGATACTATAAATTACAAATAGGCAAGGAGTGCCCCTTTTGTGAAGAGGTGGTGTGCATATAAAATCTTCCCGGTTCCACACAAAAATGTATGAGGGCTTACAGATGCCTCCTTCTCCAGGTTTGTTTCCTATAGAGATCCCTTTTGCTCTTGTATGTTGTAATCTTCGTCTGATGTACCTGTGGCCCTGTAACAAATGAAACAACAACACACATTTAGGTGTCCAAGATTGCCTCCCCATATGAGGTTGTTAGTAATAAAATAATTTAATGGAAATATGATAAAACCATGCCATGAAATCATGTAAATCTATGCTAATGATATAAGAAAATAGAATAAAAGATGCTATGTCTATCTAAGCTAAGCCTACGGGCCACTATCCAAGACAACGACCGCTAAAGTAAACCTTACCCTCTTTGTCCCAAAGATATGGGTCAAAGACTTTAATATGATGTTGAAATAGTAGGTGTTATGCTCTTTGATTCGTCAAATCTCCACCATACAGGTGATCTCAAAGAGAACTTTCCGAGTCTTGAAATCTCTCCTCAAAAATATGTCTCTCTTTGATATGATCTCATGTATGTCTCTTTTATGATAAAATATAAAAGATCTCTAGATATCTTGGTGCTCTTAGGCTTGCACCTTTTATAGTGTGAAACCCTAGGTCTATGTCAAAGCCCTAGAAATGAATTTCTCATGCGTAGTTTAAGTTAGCATGAGAACCTTTATCTATTGTCTATATTCAAAGGCCAATTAACTGAAATCTAACTGCCCACTTGAGTATTCTATGTGAATTGGTCATCAACATGAGAAAATTTTATCCTTCATTTATTCTTGGGGGTTAGTTAACTTACGTTTAAATACAAACTCAAGTCTCCTATGTGAACTGGTCATGAAAAGGAATGCAAAGTAACTCCCTCTCACCTTTATTGCATGCAGACTGCCACTTCCACCTATGATTAGGTTTTTTTATCAGTAAACCACTTCTTATGGCTTAGATGCTATCATATGTAGTGGCTTGTCATCTATAGCGACTAAGGTCTTGCCACTCTAGGCTTGAGCGGCTAGGATTTGGTCACTCTTGGCTTGAGCAGCCAAGCTTGGATGGCTTGAAAAAGGTCCCAAATGAGTGGTGAGAACCACTTTTGATGCTTGGAAAGTACAATATTATGTCTTATGATCTTATGAGTGTGTCTATGTAAGTAGCTCCCCTAAGCATAATATTATTTAGGTGTCTAAAAATGCCCCTTTTTATGATGCACTGTGTGGAAAGCATAACATTGAGCAAAAATGTAGACTGATCTATTTGTAGGATGTATGGTGATCAATGGTCTGATCAACACTGGATGGCCCAATCATGCAAGATGGCATGCATCCTTCGAATCATTGCCTCAACATTTACAAGACTTAGCTCAGTGGCTTTTGCATGTTAAATTGCACTCATTCCTCAAACTCAATTGGGTAGCTTCAGCTGATACAACAATTTTGACTGATAGAAGAGCTACAATTGAAGATGTCATGTTTGCTTACGTTCCAAACAAACAAGGGAAATTTGTGATTGTTGTATGCAATGATACGAAGGATGAACATGATTTTGCTATGATCGAGTGATATTTTGTTGATTTTTATTATGATTAAGTTGAAGTTTTGAACTACCTCTTCACATAATGAATTGGTGAAGAAATGACAATGATTGAAGTGACAAGTCGCTTGACCAATATGACTAATCTAGTTCCTTTCTAGCATTTGCTACTTTTAATGGGCAATCCCACATCCAAGTGTGATTCCAATTGCTTATGATAATCATCCATACCTATATCAAGGAGCGGTCTAACTATCAATAACCTTCTTAGGGAGTTAGGATGAATGATTCTATTTATGCCTAGATTGTATCACTTTGATTTTTTTTGATGTCATAGGGGAATTAGAATGACCCCTTCGCATCCGTGGAGTAGTTCGACCATCTTGATCTTATTTGGGTTTGAAGGGTGATATATCGTAATTCCAAAATGAGATGCTTTTGCCCCATGTGGCCTTATGGTTGCCTACTTATCTCATAAAAATACATAGAATGCAAATCGCTGCAATCATTGAGTGGATAGAGTAGGTAACTAGATACGAAGCCTACCTGAGATTATGACTTTATATGATTTTTTTTTTATTTTGAACATTATCATGACCTAAACCCACCAAAGTGTGCTTATTTGTTATTTTTGTGGGATCCCTCAGGGAGAAAATCCCTTATTTTGATCTATGGATCTGGCCACTATTAGGTCTAGCGACCTCTGAGTTCCTGCTTGTGGTCACTGTTGTCTTGAGTGGCCAAGAAGTTTGGGCCATTGACGTCAGTAGTGGCCAAGGTATAATTAAGGAAATATAAAAATTTGTTTTTCTAGGGTTTGGCCTATCATTTTCACTGTTGAAGATTTGATTTTAGAGCTCTGGTGCAGCGGTGATAGTTGCGACTTCGAAACTTGCTGGTGCTAAGGACATGGCTGTATGGGGTGAGACATCAGCTGCTAGAGGAGTCAGAGCTTCTCGAGTATTTCTTTCTTCAAAACCCTAGCTCTATTTTATTTTTTTAAATAAAATTGAACTTCACTAAGTAATGAGCAAAATGAACCTCACTAAACCTACTATCAATGAACAAACTCTGTGATTAGGCTTAAGTTCCCTTTTTCTACACTAGGTTAGTCTCCAATTTTGCTATCTATCAGTGGCTTCAGCTTAGGGTTTTTCATTTTTTTTAATTATTCACCTGTTATCGCCATTTGGGTGTTCTCAAACTTAGCTTAGTTTTGATGCTTGGGTAGGGGATTTGCTTTCCATTTTCTTGTTTTTCCCTCCCTCTATTATTTTGTTCAAGTTATTTTGTTAAATTTGTAATTTTGATTTTTTGGCCAAGGGTTCATGGGTTTGCCATGCCACCCCTTGGCCATTGTCACTTAGAGCGGCCAAGCTTGAATCCCAACAATCAAAAATTTGACCGTTGGGCCTTGGCCGCTACTGCCTCCAGTGGCCAGGTTTCGGTCGTTATAGGCGATAGTGGCTAAAGCTTAAGCCTTGTTTTTTTTGCATTTTTGTGTATTTTTATGATTTTTTAGGTGTAATTTATTCTTCTCTTACTTAGATTTAGAGTAACTAATACTCTTTTGCATTGTATTCATGTTTATTGTGAATTATGGCTTAGACACATTGTAGTTATATTTTGTCTTTGTTTTGCTTTGTTTAGATCCTCACTGCTCAGGCTTGGGACCTAAAGCTCTTGCTTGACATGCTTCCTAGATTTTATGATACTAACTGGGAGTGGTTTAAGGCCCATGGGATACAATACGTCATCAGGTTGCTCCATATTATAGTCGACCAAGCTTATCTTATGGCCTTAGCCCACCGTTGGGACCCGCGGACCAACACCTTCCACCTCGGTGAGATGACTATCATGCCGGAGGATGTTTATAGGATCTTTCAGATCCCATTCAATGGGGTGCCCATTGTTTTGTCGACCACTAATGATAATGTGGTCATCTATACTCGGGTGTTTAGAGCATGCTCTGTGCAGGCCCTCCGAGAGACTGGATTCAAGGGAGTATCTATCAAGGCTTGGTGTGATGTTCATGTTTTCACAGTGAGGCATGCCATGTTGCTAATGGCGATGGTGCAGGACCTACTGGATAGCAAGGAGCCTATAATCTATGCATGGGGTATATTGCTATTTTCTCAGTGCTACGATGAGTTGTACCACATCCATCATGTTAGTCTTACAATGACACTGAGAGGGGGGTGAATCAGTGTAGCTCTATAAACTTAAATTTATAGCTCTTAATACCACAACAATTAAAACTTATTACTAGATACAACAAGTATAACAAACGAGCATCACACAACACAAGATTTAACGAGGTTCACCAATGTGGCTACTCCTCAAAAATTGACTGCTTGGACTACCATCCAAATCTAGCCTTTGCAAAGCACCAACTTTACAATCAATTTACCAAGCACCCACTGGAAGGAGCACCAACCCCTGATTTATCTGCACCAACAGAAAGGAGCACCAACCCCTGATTTATCTGCACCAACAAAAAGGAGCACCAACCCCTGATTTACCAACACCAACTGGAAGGAGCACCAACCCCTGATGCCAAGCACCAACTTGGACTTCAATTCTAAAACTAGAAGATTGACAGTAAGATACCTTTGCTTTTGCAAGACCCTGATTGGTCTTCTTCACCTTTGCATTCTCTGTGCACTCTACTCTCTCTACGTAATCACTTCGCACACTCTGCTTCATTACAGTCAAACTTCACGATCGTCTTCTCCCTTTTGTGCACTCTACTCTCTTTGCAAATTTTGCACTTAGCATGATTCGACACGACTTGCTCTCTATGCACAACGACCGTATTTCACACACATTCCACACTCTACTCAATTCTCCAAACAACCCTCCTTTTATAACAATATTTTTTATGATGAAAACCCTAATCTTAGTCGGTTGTAAATCCTAATCTTAGTCAGCTTTCATAACAACTGTAAACCCTAATTTTAGTCGATTGTCATCGGTCTTCGTCGGCTTCAACTCAAGAAGATGTTCGGTTTATCCATCGCTTGATGATTTCATTCTGGATAGACCCTGTAACCACCATACTGACTTTTGATCACTCTTCATATTTTAGAAGTATGAAATCACTCTGTAATTGCCCCTGTAAATGTCGTAGTGATGTCGGTCCACTGTCATACTTCTCATTTCAATCGGGTTCTCCTTCTTGACTTGCGCATTTATGACCTATCATGAAATCATGACATTTCTGCCTCTGTAGCTTCTTTTGTTGTTGTTGCCACAAAAATATAACATGTCACGATATCGTGACACTTTCACCTCCGTACGCTTTCTCTATTCTTTTGTCATGATATCATGACATTTTTGCCTTCGTAGACTTCATATTTTCTTTTGTCGTGATATCATGACATTTTCGCCTCTGTATACTTCATCTTTGCTTTTGTCATGATATCATGACACTTCTGCTTCCATAGACTTTGACTTTGCTTTTGTCATGATATCACGACACTTCTGCCTCCGTAGTCTTCAACTTAGATTTTGTCATGAAATCATGACACTTCTACTTCTATACTTAGCTTCTTTGCTTTTGTCATGAAATCGTGACACTTCTACCTTCAAAGTCTTCTTCTCTGCTTTTGTCATGAAATCATGACACTTCTGCTTTCGTACTTTACTTCTTTGCTTTTGTCATGAAATCATGACACTTCTGCCTTCGAAGTCTTCTTCTCTGCTTTTGTCATGAAATCGTGACACTTCTGCTTTCGTACTTTACTTCTTTGCTTTTGTCATAAAATCGTGACACTTCTTCTACCAAAGTCTTGCTTTCTACTTTTTTTGTGAAATCATGACAGTTCTACTTCCGTACGCTTCCTCTCTTTCTTTTGTCACGAAAATGTGACATGTCACGATATCGTGACACTTTTCAAACTTACTTTCTCTCTCCTATTTTAGTCACAAAAATGCGACATGTCACAAAATCGTGACACTTTTCTTACTTGTTCTCTTTCTTCGAACTTGTCGTGAAATCGTGACACTTTTTCCTGCTTTCTCTTTCTCTTCCAACATGTCACGAAATCGTGACAGTTTTTCCACTTGCCTTTTTCTCTTCCAACATGTCATGAAATCATGACAGTTTTTCCTGCTTTTTCTCTCTTCCAACATGTCACGAAATCGTGATAGTTTTTCCTACTTTTTCTCTCTCTTCCAACATGTCGTGAAATCATGACAGTTTTTCCTACTTTTTCTCTCTCTTCCAACATGTCACGAAATCGCGATAGTTTTTCCTACTTTTTCTCTCTCTTCCAACATGTCGCGAAATCATGACAGTTTTTCCACTTGCCTTTTCTCTCTTCCAACATGTCACGAAATCATGACAGTTTTCCTGCTTTTTCTCTCTCTTCCAACATGTCACGAAATCGTGATAGTTTTTCTTGTTTTTTCTCTCTCTTCCAATATGTCGCGATATCGCGACACTTTTCTTACTTGTCTTTTTCCTTTGATCTTTTGCATATGGGCCACTTCGGTCTTCTTGGAAAATCATTGTACATACTCTGAATAACCTTTGAACTCCTGTCTTCTGCATCTGAATAGCTTTTGAACTTCCTGTCCACTGCATCAATAGATCTATCTGACTGTGTTGACAACAATGACAATACTGTTGCTGCACCTTGCTCAACAATCTCCCCCTTTGGAATTTTTGGCAACACATGTGCAATTTCCTGTAACTCTTCTCCCCCTTTGACAATAATACCAAAGGGCTACTGCAGACTCCCCCGAGTCCATGCACAACATTCTCAAGCAAAATTTATTACACTTAGCAAAAATCATGAACATGAGCAAAAAGATAATCAAATACTTAAATGCTCCCCCTGAGAATGTGATCCCTGTAGCTAGTCAATTCTTGGGAAGTGTGACCACTCCCAATTTATTGCGAAGGTACTCAAAAACTTCCTTGGGCAATGGTTTTGTGAAGATATCTGCTACTTGCTCTGTAGTTGGAACAAAATCCAACTTAACCTCACCTTCCGCAACTTTCTCCTTCAAAAAGTGATACCTGATAGCAATGTGTTTTGTGCATGAATGCATAACCGGATTCTTGGAGATGTTAATGGCACTGGTGTTATCACACTTAACTGATATTGGCTCACTGAAGCTAATACCAAGATCTTTCAGGGTTTGTTTCATCCATAATACCTGCGTACAACATGTTGTCGCTGCAATATATTCTGCCTCTACTATCGATAAAGAAACTGACTCTTGTTTCTTACTGTGCCATGTGACCAATCTGTCTCCAAGATAGAATGCACCTCCACTGGTACTCTTTCTGTCATCGACACATCCTGCCCAATCTGCATCTGAATACGAAATAAGGGTGAAGTCTTTACCTTTCAGATACCATAACCCATACTCCATAGTACCCTTGAGGTACCGAAGAATCCTCTTCACTACTGTCACATGAGTCTCCTTGGGATTAGCCTGAAATCATGCTACCATGCATACTGCCTGCAAAATATCTGGTCTGGTAGTTGTCAGTACAGTAAGCTCCCAATCATAGATCTGTACATGGTTTGATCAATAGGTGGAGATTTGTCATCCTTGCTCAACTTGCAACCTGTCATCATGGGAGTGCTAACTGGCTTACAATCCTCCATTGTGAACCTTTTTAACATCTCTTTCACATATTTAACTTGAGAAATAAATATGCCCTTCTTATTTTGATTAACTTGCAACCCGAGGAAATACGAAAGTTCACCAATCATTGACATTTCAAATTCTTTCTGCATCTTATTTGCTAAATATTTACATGACTCATATTTTCTGCTGCCAAATATGATATCATCTACGTATACAACAAGAACAATAAGATGCCCATTTTCTATTTTGACATACAAATTACTATCCACCATACCTTTCTTAAACCCTTGTTGAGTGAGATAGTTGTCTAGCCTTGCATACCATGCTCGGGGTGCCTGTTTTAAGCCATATAATGCTTTCTTCAACTTGCAAACCAAGTTGGGATCATCACCAAGTTGGAAACCATCTCGGTTGCTCAATATAAACCTCTTCTTCAAGTTTCCCATTCAAAAACGCTGATTTCACATCCATTTGATAAACTTTGAAATTCTTGTAGACTGCTAAAGCCAGAAACATTCTAATTGCCTCTAGTCTAGCTACTGGTGCAAAATTTTCCTCAAAGTCAATGCCTTCAACTTGTGCATAACCCTTACATACCAATCTTGCTTTATTTCTGACTACCTGTCCGTCTTCATTCAATTTGTTTCAAAAAATCCATTTAGTCCCGATTATATTTTTATTTGCAGGTCTAGGTACTAACTCCCAAGTTTCATTTTTCTCGATCTGATCTAATTCTTCATTTATTGCCTTCATCCAACTTTCATCTTTGCTTGCGTCAGCAACATTTTTGGGCTCAATGTTGGATAATAGAGAGTAGTAACTTACTACTCTTCTTCTTGTCTGAACACCAACTTTGGGGTCTCCAATTATTTGCTCTCTAGGATGATTTTTCTGCCAGCTGCCTATTTTGAATTTCTTATTTTCTTCCACTTCTGAATCACAACTTAAATCATCCGAGTCAATTTTTTGTATCTTTTCCATTTCGTTTTCCTCATCTCCTTCAATAACCTCTTCATAAATTGGGTAGTTCTTTTCATAGCTAATTACTCGTTCTCTACCTTCATCAAATTTAACATCGACATCTGTCCACAATTTTCTTTAGCCTCTTGTTGTGGCATTTGTAAGCTTTGGCTTTTTGATGAATAACCAACAAAAATACCTTCATCCGCTCTATCTTCAAACTTACCAAGATTATCTTCAGTTCTTTTGATGTAGCACTTGCTGCCAAAAACTTTGAGGTATTTTGTTGTTGCCCTTTTACCGAACCACAACTCATAAGGAGTTTTGCTTTCATGTGTTCTCAGCATGTACCTATTTTGGATATACACCGTAGTATGGACTACTTTCCAAAATCTGTCTGCTACTCTGCTTTCAACCAACATAGTCCGTGCCATTTCCTGCACTGTCCTGTTCTTTCTTTCTACCACTCCATTCTGCTGAGGTGTCCTGGCTGCTAAAAATTGTCTCCTAATACCGTATTTTTCATAGTACTCTGTAAACTCCTCTGAAATGAATTCTCCTCCTCTATCTGATCTTAAACATTTGATCCTCCTTCCTGTTTCATTCTCAACTTGGTTTTTGAAAATCTTGAACATTTCAAAAGCTTCTGATTTATGCTTCAAGAAAAATATCCATGTCATTCTGGAATAGTCATCAATGCACAACATAAAATATTTGTCACCATTTATGCTTTGTGTTCTCATGGGTCCACATAAATCGGTGTGTATTAGTTCCAAAGGTTTGCTTGTGTAGTACTCTTTTGTTTTGAATGTGACTCTAGTTTGCTTCCCCTTTTGGCATGAAGCACAAATGTTGTTTGCAGGTTTGTTGATGGTGGGAATATCTCTCACTGCCCTTTTTGAGTTGATTTTTACTAGATTATCAAAACTGATATGACCGAGTCTCTTGTGCCACAACCAATTTTCTTCTTCCTGTCCAATAAAACAAGCTCCTTCGAAGTCTCTGAGAGCGTGTACAGGTTTCCAGATGTCCTTGATCCAGTTGCTATCAATTTTCCACTGTTTGTTTTTCTGACTTCACAACCCTGCTTCTTAAAAACTACTTCATGACCTTTATCACAAATCTGACTTACGCTCAACAAGTTATGTTTCAAACCATCCACAAACAAGACTTCTTCTGACTTAATTTTTTCGTCACTAATTTTAACTGAACCTTTGCCAACTATCTTAGCTCCATCATTATTTCCAAACTTTACTGAACCACCTTCATATTTCTGTAACTTCTCAAATTTTTGTTTGTCACCTGTCATATGACTGGAGCATCCACTATCAAGTATCCATGGTACATATTTATTCTGTGCTTTAAATGTTGTTTGTACGATTAAGGATTCCTTTTCTTCCTTAAGTCGCTCTTTTTCTTTCCACTCCATTTTGATAGTAGTTTTGGGCTCTTGTTTTGCCTTTCCCTTATCAATAGCTTGTGCATGTTTTTCGAGAAGTTTTCTATTTTGTCTCATCCTATTTGGTTGAAATTTTCTTCCCTAAAACTGATTTGATGCAAATGTACTTCTACAGTTTCTTGCAATGTGCCCAAAATTATGACAGTTATAACATTCTACTGTATAATTCATCAGAGGAGAAAAAGCATTTCTACTGGTGAAATTCCTTGGTCTTACATTATATTTGCAGTCTGAGATTTTATGTCCATAGCCATTGCATTTAAAATAGAAACCGGAAAAGGGATAATTGAACCTGGGTGATGGTCTTTGCCATGTTGCCGTAGGAGCCATAGGTCTTCTTCTTCTTTGATGTGTGACATTGGTGAATCCATCATTGTCAATTCTCCTTTCGTGCCTGGCATTATTGCTTTCTTTTGCATGAGATATTTTTCCTTGATCAACTTGTTTCTTATCTTCATTCTTTATGGATTCTACATTTCTGGCCTTTGATCCATTTGATGATTCTCCTTCGATGAAACCCAGACCAAATTTGATGCCTGCAGGCCTTTGGTCATTTATAATCTTATCCAGCTTCATAGAACTTTCTTCGCGTTTGTGATAGCAACTAATTTTGTGATTCATCTCTTCTATCTGCGTCTATAAACCAACATTCTCTTCTTCTAGTTTGCAACAATAATCTATTTTCATGGTAATTTGTACTTCGAGATCTTCAGATATTTTCTTGTATTCTTCTATCTATACTTTCAGATTGGTTATGATTTCGTTTGCATCCTCAAGATTTTTTGAAATTTTCTTATTCTTTTTCCTCTCTATTTTCCACTCTTCAAGTGCAGAGATCAACTCACCTTCTAGATCTACTTCAGCCTTAGGGTTTTCACCACATACTTTAGAGTTCACTCCTTCCTTTTCTGATTTTACTTCTTCAAATGCCATGAAAAGAGCTTCACCTATTTCCTCTTTAGAATCCTCATCGGAGCTATCTTCTATTGAACTGGCATTCCTGATTCTCCAGAACGCGTAATTAGATCCATCAAACAATGGTGCTTTGTTTGATGAGAAGCCTTCACCACCTGCCATTGTGTTACTTCCAAGATCACCCTAGCCGGTTAAGCTTGTACAAGAACTTAGCTCTGATACCAATTGTTAGTCTTACAATGACACTGAGAGGGGGGGTGAATCAGTGTAGCTCTATAAACTTAAATTTATAGCTCTTAATACCGTAGCAATTAAAACTTATTACTAGATACAACAAGTATAACAAACGAGCATCACACAACACAAGATTTAACGAGGTTCACCAATGTGGCTACTCCTCAAAAATTGACTGCTTGGACTACCATCCAAATCCAGCCTTTGCAAAGCACCAACTTTACAATCAATTTACCAACACCCACTGGAAGGAGCACCAACCCCTGATTTATCTACACAAAAAAGCACCAACCCCTAATTTATCTGCACCAATAGAAAGGAGCACCAACCCCTGATTTACTAGCACCAACTAGAAGGAGCACCAACCCCTGATGCCAAGCACCAACTTGGACTTCAATTCTGAAACTAGAAGATTGACAGTAAGATACCTTTGCTTTTGCAAGACCCTGACTGGTCTTCTTCACCTTTGCGTTCTCTGTGCACTCTGCTCTCTCTATGCAATCACTTCGCACACTCTGCTTTGTTACAGTCAAACTTCATGATCGTCTTCTCCCTTTTGCGCACTCTACTCTCTTTGTAAATTTTGCACTTAGCATGATTCGACACGACTTGCTCTCTATGCACAATGATCGTATTTCACACACATTCCACACTCTTCTCAATTCTCCAAATAGCCCTCCTTTTATAACAATATTTTTTATGATGAAAACCCTAATCTTAGTCGGTTGTAAATCCTAATCTTAGTCGACTTTCATAACAACTATAAACCCTAATTTTAGTCGACTGTCATCGGTCTTCGTCGGCTTCAACTCAAGAAGATGTTCGGTTTATCCATCGCTTGATGATTTCATTCTGGACAGACCTTGTAACCGCCATACTGACTTTTGATCACTCTTCATATTTTAGCAGTATGAAATCACTCTATAAATCGCCCTTGTAAATGCCGTAGTGATGTCGGTCCACTGTCATACTTCTCATTTCAGTCGGGTTCTCCTTCTTGACTTGCGCATTTACGACCTGTCATGAAATCATGACATTTCTGCCTTTGTAGCTTCTTTTGTTGTTGTTGCCACGAAAATATAACATGTCACGATATCGTGACACTTTCACCTCCGTACGCTTTCTCTATTCTTTTGTCATGATATCATGACATTTTTGCCTCCATAGACTTCATATTTTCTTTTGTCATGATATCACGACATTTTTGCCTTCGTATACTTCATCTTTGCTTTTGTCACGATATCGCGACACTTCTGCTTCCATAGACTTTGACTTTGCTTTTGTCACGATATCGCGACACTTCTGCCTCCGTAGTCTTCAACTTAGCTTTTGTCATGAAATCGTGACACTTCTACTTCCGTACTTAGCTTCTTTGCTTTTGTCATGAAATCGTGACACTTCTGCCTTCGAAGTCTTCTTCTTTGCTTTTGTCATGAAATCGTGACACTTCTGCTTCCATACTTTACTTCTTTGCTTTTGTCACAAAATCGTGACACTTCTGCCTTTGAAGTCTTCTTCTCTGCTTTTGTCATGAAATCATGACACTTCTGCTTTCGTACTTTACTTCTTTGCTTTTGTCATGAAATCGTGACACTTCTGCTTCAAAGTCTTGCTTTTTGCTTTTGTCACGAAATCGTGATAGTTCTACTTCCGTACGCTTCCTCTCTTTCTTTTGTCGTAAAAATGTGACATGTCATGATATCGTGACACTTTTCAAACTTACTTTCTCTCTCCTATTTTAGTCACAAAAATGTGACATGTCATGAAATCGTGACACTTTTCTTACTTGTTCTCTTTCTTTGAACTTGTCATGAAATCGTGACACTTTTTCCTGCTTTCTCTTTCTCTTCCAACATGTCACGAAATCATGACAGTTTTTCCACTTGCCTTTTTCTCTTCCAACATGTCACGAAATCGTGACAGTTTTTCCTGCTTTTCTCTCTCTTCCAACATGTCGCGAAATCATGACAGTTTTTCTTGCTTTTTCTCTCTCTTCCAACATGTCGCGAAATCGTGACAGTTTTTCCTGCTTTTTCTCTCTCTTCCAACATGTCGCGAAATCGCGACAGTTTTTCCTGCTTTTTCTCTCTTCCAACATGTCGCGAAATCATGACAGTTTTTCCACTTGCCTTTTCTCTCTTCCAACATGTCACGAAATCGCGATAGTTTTTCCTGCTTTTTCTCTCTCTTCCAACATGTCGCGAAATCATGATAGTTTTTCCTGCTTTTTCTCTCTCTTCCAACATGTCGCGAAATCGTGACAGTTTTTCCTACTTTTTCTCTCTCTTCCAACATGTCGCGAAATCATGACAGTTTTTCTTGCCTGCTGTATATGTCGCGATATCGTGACACTTTTCTTACTTGTATTTTTTCTTTGATCTTTTGCATATGGGCCACTTCGGTCTTCTTGGAAAATCACTGTACATACTCTGAATAACCTTTGAACTCCCTGTCTTCTGCATCCAAATAGCTTTTGAACTTTCTATCCACTGCATCAATAGATCTATCTGACTGTGTTGACAAAAATGAAAATACTGTTGCTGCACCTTGCTCAACACATTAGTGGGGACATGTTAGCATTACCTACAACTTGATCCTACAGGTGTGGGGATGGGAGCACATTAAGGTAGATCATCCTAAGGGGCTCCCAACTGAGATTATAGCTATTGAGGCTCAGACATAGTGCTATGCTGCTAGATAGGCTCAAGAGCATGAGGAGCGTAAGAGCCATACTTTTGTAGGGGAGTTATCCCACTATACTTATGCTTTCACCATATTATTGGTCGAAGATGTTGTATGGTGGCCTTACTATGAGTGTCCTTGGGATGATCTAGCTAGTTTTACTACAAGGACACAACATGAGTGATGACTTGTTGGCTGTAAGATTGCCATTTGGGAGTATTTCTTCTACTCTCGGGTTCTTTGTTAGTATAGATTGCAATAGGATGTACCCTTGATAATATTCTTGTACAACCACCTCACTGCAGAGAAGGATCTACCTCCATGATAGATCATAGAGCTTACAGATGAGGAGGATGCCCCAACCTAGACCCTACAATGGCTGGGGGAGTTATATAGGCCTACTCTTAGTGGTGGGGTGATTAGATATGGCATGGCATCGATAGCCTAGGGTGCAAGGATGATGGCAAGGGTGATGGTGCATATTCGACAGGATGCAAGGTTCGATCCAGGACCAAGGTATGGGGCCATTGGCAAGAGCAGGTGGCAGTAGAGGATCCTAATGTTCCTAATGAGGAGGAGGAGTTAGAGCCTAAGGAGATAGACTCTCCTCTAAGAGCACAGTTGCATGAGGTCAAGGTTGATCTTCAGGCTAGTAAGATCTAGGTACAATGGTGAGATGCTATGATTGAGCAACTCATAGCACATATACAAGATCTACAGGCTACTACTGAGGGTGGCGATGTTAGGATGCAGTTTGTTGTTTCTCCTTCTACACCATAGGGGGCTCCATTAGCAGGTTTAGGGGCAGATGTAGTACAAGTTTAGTATTTGTTGGATGATCATGAGGAGCAGATCTGAGGACTTACAGATCATGTCACCATCCTTTAGATGTAGCTCAGGAGGCACGAGCTTATCCATAAGGATCCAATAGGTGCAGATGGTTTATAGGTCAACAAGTGCTCTACCTCAGGGTAGTATTCCACCCGTCCTAGCTAGAGGACCTAGACTCGGGTAGATATACCTTCAGGCTCGCATCACTCGACTTATGACACCACCACAAGGGGAGGTGGCATCGAAGGAGGTGGTGTAGGGGTCTCAGGCCTAAAATTTAATTGATGCTCTACTTGGTTCTTGATCCATTTTTGAGATCTACTGACCTACATGACTATAGCCCATAGGCATTTTTGTATATGCATTGGACTTGACACATATAATTTTATGATAGATTTGATTTTTATGACTCATTATGTATATCATTTTTTTCTTATGTTTTTATTATTATTTTGTTTTATGATATGATGCGATGATGGTATTATGATGATTTGATGAATATGCTAGATGATAGATGATATTTGAAGATGCTTAGATGGATGTGTAGATGCTTATATGTTTTTATGATATGATGCGATGTATTTTGATGATGTATGATGAATTTATGATTTGTATGCAAATGGATATTGTCTATATGTTTTATGATGTGGTTCATGGATGATTAATGACTTGTTTTTGTGGATGCAAATGTTATTGTTAAATTCATGTTTAATTTTTTCTTTAATTGTATGCATCTAACTTATGTGATGGAATGGTATAAATGAACCTGTATGCTCTAATCACTTAAAACATATGAAATGCATATGATATTGACAATATTAATGGGTGATACCACATAAAGTAAAAAAATAATCATGAATTTAAATAATCACTCCTATCATAAGAATTTATTAAGTTTTCATATATGAGATGTAATGGTGTGTAATTTATTTTCTTAATAAGTTTATGTAAATTAAAAGATATAAGTATTCAGTGGTCGTCTATATATTATTTCTAATATATATGCAGTATTTGTCCTACTATGTTGATACTCCCTAATTTATAGAATCTTATAAATAAAATTATGGTGTGAATGATGTTATGATTTGTTGCTTTGTAAAAATATTTTGGGGCTTTTTGGATATTCAAACACTCTAGTTACCCTATCAAAAACTGTCTACTTACCACTTAGATTTTTGAAAAGTAATGCTTTTAACATGGACCTAGTTTTTCATGATCTCTGTGTGTGCATGTGATTGTTTATTTTGAGATAGAACTCAAGCATTTCCTTCGATGTCAGGCAGGATTCTTTCAGCCCATTGCTAAGATCAAGGATTCTCAGGTGTTCATCTCATCCTTATGTTGGACTTAGTTGGACTATACCACTAGGCAATATTGGGCTACCTAAGCTAGCTCATCCACATTAAAAAATTGGTCTATAAAAATGCATGAAGCAATTGTAATAGACATATCATCATGTGTAATGATTTCTCCTTCCAGTTTTGTATAATGCTAAGAATTCTAGGGATTCAAGTGTTATTCCCTTATTTTTGTCTTCTTTTTGGCTTTGGATTTTTGCTCATATGTAGTGATGAAAATCACTATTTATTTTGATTTGATTTTTTTGTGAGTGGGGATTTTTGTAGTGATGATAATAACCTTTTATTTTTCTCATTCTTAGTGATGAAAATCATTGTTTATTTTTGATTGATTTTTGAGCTTGATTTTTTTTTTGGATTTTTGATTTGTGTGATTAGATTTTTGCTTTGAAATCTGGACTGTATACTTGGCCTTTTGAATATGTATTTTGGTTTGGAATTTTTCTTATTGTGATTTAAGTAAGGGATTTGGATAGGTTAAATCTTGTCCTTTTACCAATTCTCAACACCTTTAAACCGGTTGCACAGGGGGATAAGCAAGGATAATACTTTTGGCTTAAGGTAACCTAGAACACTTTGCAACTTTCATATTTTCCTTGTACCATCTAGGATTTTAGTTTTTCAATTAGTGATGGTATCTTGAATATCCAAGGCTTTACACAGCTAGACCTTACCTTCTACTAATCAAAGTTGTTTTCCTCAAAAGTTGATAAGATTACTAGGTGTGGTTGACTAACCAAAAAATCTTAGTATATTATGTATAGCAACAAATAATGGTTGTGTTGAAAAACACAATTACACACATGTGGATGGAGGTATGGATATGAATGACTTGTGCAACAAACGATGGTATAAATTTTAAGGCTCTCTTGACATATACAATTGTAATGTATGCGAAAATGCAATGTAATGATGTGGATGCAAAATGTGAAGTGCAATTGTTTTTATATTTTTGGCTTTATGTTTTTTTGTAATTTTAATTAATTTGACCAAAGGGCTTATTATGCCTTTTGCTTTTGATTTTGACCAAGCGGTATGAATCACCCTTGGAGCCTTTTTTATTGATGTTTGACCAAGCGGTATGAATTACCCTTGGAGCCTTTGAATTGATTGGATTTGACCAAGCGGTTTGGATTACCCTTGGAGCCTTTGGTTGATTTTGACCAAGCGGTATGAATTACCCTTGGAGATTTTTGATTGTATTGGTTTTGACCAAGCGGTATGAATTACCCTTGGAGCCTTTTGAATTGATTTTTGACCAAGTGGTATGAATTACCCTTGGAGCCTTTGAGTTGATTTTTGACCAAGTGGTATGAATTACCCTTGGAGCCTTTGAGTTGATTTTGACCAAGCGGTATGAATTACCCTTGGAGCCTTTGAATTGATTTTGACCAAGCGGTATGAATTACCCTTGGAGCCTTTGATTGTATTTTTGGAATTTTATGTTTTTATGATTTTTTGTGTTTTTGACATATTTGAATGTTTTTGTGTTTTATGAAATATTTGAATGTTTTTGTGTTTTATGTGTAAAATACCTTTAAGTGAATGATATTGAGAGGTTCTAGTTCTTCAACACCATCTAATGATATAAGGCGATATGCTCCAGGCCCAAATATCTGTGAAATCATATATGGACCTATCTAGTTTACCATGAACTTATCTCGTAGATGAGATGGCATATTCGTGTTCTTCTAGTTTTCTTTAAGCACTAGATCTCCAACCTTGAATTCCCTTTAGTGGAATTTACTATTGTAAGCTTGCGCAAGCTGATCTTGGTAAACATGGAGATGCTCTAAAGAATCGACTTGACTTCCATCAAGAAGCATAAACTGATCAAGGTGGCCTTGTCGCACAACTTCATCATCTATGAAGTCCTTTAATGCTATGCGTAGAGTCAGGATTTCAAACTCTAGAGGTATGATAGCCTTAGTGCCATATACTAGTGAAAATGGTGTTGCCCTAGTGGTCATCCGTATACTAGTCTTGTATGCCCATAGTGCAAGAGGCAACTACATGTGCCAATCCTTGTGATTTTCTTACACTGTCTTCCTCAAAATAGAGACTATTATTTTGTTTGAGGCTTCTACTTGCCCATTTGCTTATGGATAATAAGGTGTTGAAAAACTATGCTAAATATGGTATTTTTTTTATTAAAGAATGCACATTTTTGTTCTTGAAAAGATGGCCCATTATCTGATATTATCTTAGAAGGGACCCCAAAATGACTTATGATATTATGGAGTATAAACTCCACAATCCTTGGTACAGTTGTTGATGTTAAGGGGATCACTTCTATCCATTTAGTGAAGTATTATGTGGATGTTATGATGAATGTATGTCAACCTAAGGATGGGGGTGAGATATTTCCAATCAATTATAGTTCCCACTACAAGAATGGCTATGCTGCTTGGGTGGTTTGCAAAGCTTGTGATGGTAAGTGCGTTAGGTTTGCATTATGCTAGCACTTACTACATTTCTTGACATACTCGTAGCAGTCCTTTTCCATTATGGGCCAATAGTAACCCATTATCAAGATGCACTTAATGATGGCCATGCCACTGAAATGGCCTCCACATGTTTCATCGTGAGCTTGCAAAACTACCCAAGATGTTTCCTGGGGCTCAAGACAATAGAGTAATACTCCATCATATCCTCATATATAGAGGATTTATCCTAGCAAAAAGTATCTTGTTACTTTCTATTTAAATGTTCACCTTTCAGTATGTGATAAACCTTGAGGTATTATTCCAAGCTTCACAACTTCTATAGAATAGAAAGCTTGCTCTTTCTACATTTCCAAGGTAGTGAACACAGATTCAAGAAAAACTCTATGGTATATGGCTGCACCACACTCTACAGGTCCTTGGGAGATCAAAGACCCCCAAGGTGTTGTTTGTAAGAAATATTTGGCTATGAAGGACCAATCTTAATTTGGTTCAATGTTGATCATGTTGATTGATTCTTGATTGTCAAAAGCCTCACGCGTATTGCTGAATGTGAAAGCACTTTCACATGAATGGTATTAAAATCAACAGATATATTCTGAGGGATTAAGGATCCCAAAGAGGCCATGGTGTGTGCAAATATTTTTGACATACGAGAGATTTCCTCAATGTCATACCATTATAGACGGGCTAAGTAGGTGTCAACAAGTTCTTTGTAAGTCTTCAAGAGTGGGCATCTGCATTGGAATAGTCCTTTGACATGGTTTACTATGAGAAAGGAGTCACCAAAGATATTCAATATTTTAATGCCCATTGCTACTATTTTTTGGAGTCACAGGATCAATGCTTTATATTCTGTATTGTTATTTGTGCATGGGAAGTCTAGTTTGAATGATAATGGCAATGGAGCACCCTGTGGTGTGATAAATACAATCCTTGCTCTGCCTTCTTGTTCACACTTTGAATATATTTTTCTTTCTTAGGTTCTTTGAGATCTAGTGGATTTGATAATAAAAATACTACATCATCAGGCAACTCTATGGTGAGAGGCTTTATATTCTGAAGAGGTGCATATACTATTTGATTTGTTATGACTTGTCCCTTGATGGAATTTTGGCTTATAAACTCTAGATCAAATTTTATCAATAGCATGATCCACTTTGTGGTACGTGTATTGTGATATGTCTTGCTCATCATGTACTACAAAGTATTTTGGTTTGATATGATGTAGGTTGTATTGCTCAACATGTAGTGTCACAACTTTTGAGTTGCAAAGACCACTGCTAAACACAAATTTTTGACATACGCATATCCTATCTCATAACTCACCAAGGTGTGACTAATGTAATATATGGCTTGCTCTTTATCTTGTGCATTATTTTGTGCTAACATGGTGTCCAATGTGAAATAAATAGCCGATATATAGTAAAAATGGTATGTCTAGCCTTACTGGAGCAAATACTGGTGGCATTTCTAGATAAGTTTTGATCTCTGCAAAGGCTTTATGGCATTTTTTGTCTCAATGAAAGGGGACTTCCTTGCATAGAAACATATTCATAGGTTTGCATTTTTTTGATAATTGCATGATGAATCTTTTGATGGATGCTATCTTGCCTTGTAGGCTCCTCAATTCCCTAATTTTCGTAGGGGTGGCCATTTCTAGTATAGCCTTTACCTTTGTAGGATCTACTTCAATGCCTCTCTTGGATATGATGAATCCCAAAAGCTTGCCAGAAGTTATGCCAAATACACACTTCTCTAGATTCAATCAGACATTGTGTTCTATGAGGTGACCGAATACTTGTCTAAGGACTTCAGCATGCTCTTGCCACAATAGGGACTTGGCTTGTAAGTCATCCATGTAATATTCCAAGATATTATGCATATAGTCATGGAATATGTATGTCATGGCCCACTTATATGTGGCACCAACATTTTTGAGACCGAATGGCATCACTTTGTGACAAAATTTTCTCGATGGTGTAATGAAAGTAGTTTTATGTTGATCTTCGAGCTTAATTCAGATTTGGTTGTATCCAAAAAACCATCCATTAGGGAGAGAATTTCATGACCTATGGTTTCATCTACAAGAGAATCTATGTTTGGCAATGAGAATGAATCCTTTGGTGTTGCCCTATTTAAATCCCTAAAATCTATGTAGATACAGACTCTTCCATTAGTTTTCCCTATGGGTACCATGTTTGACACCCACTTAGGGTATTCGATAGGAACTATGAATATTGCATCCAATAGTTTTTGCAATTCATTCTTCACCATCAAAGCGATGGTTGGATGCATTTTTCTTAGTTTTTGCTTGATTGGATTCTTCATGGGATCCAATGAAAGGTTGTGAATGACTAACTTTGGATCTATTCCTAGCATATCTTTGTAAGTCCAAGAAAATATGTTTGGCCTCTCCTTGAGGAGAGGAATCAAGATGGCTTGTTCCTATGGAGATAGACTTTCTCTAAACTTGAATTTCCTTGGTTGGGTAGGATCATCACTAATGTCCACCTTGAAAGTCACTTCTATAGCCATATGTGACCCATCCTCTAGTTGATGAGGTGTGGGTATCAAATAAATGTCATCAATGGGATTCACAGGACCTATTGACTCAGGTTCCAAACCAACATGGAAGACATCATACGCACAACCTCATGCAAAATGGAATTGCTATAATATCTCTTCGTTGGGTAAGAGGTCTTCAGGCTCTATGGGTGAATTAGCATGATCCCAATCAATAGCCTCTGCATCAAGATGCAATGATTTGGTAGGATCTACTGGATTATGGAGTGGAGTAGTAAAATCAATGGAGATCATGTTGATGGATGGAATGAAGTCTCCAAGACCACATGAGTTTGATCTTGTCTTAGGGGTTTCCCCTCCATACTCACGATGAGGTTTTGGAGGAATGGGAATTTCTAGATCTGGCCTATGAGCAAGATGAACAATAGAATCATTGGGCTCTAACTACTCTCTTAATGTAGGTAGAGGGGGATTGACCATCCGATGAATGGTAGATAGGTCAATAGGTCTCCCCAAAAATTAGATATGAGGGTCTATGGCACAAAGTTCCATCTCTCTCTACTAGCTCGTTGACTTACCGCAAGTGGTGAGGTCCAAGATAAGCCATCTCAGTCTCATCCTCAAAGTCATCATCACTTATCCAGAAACCATTAGTATTGGTATATGGTCCTAAGACAAGGGTCTCATGTCTTGGCCCTAAGTAGGCCATATCTATTTCATCTTCATATTCTTCGTCACTTATGAAGAATCCATTTGCATTTTTCTCTCACCCCAAAGTTAGGGGTTGATGGCTTAGGCCTAAGTAAGCTCTTTCTATTGAGTCTTCTAATTCATAGTCACTTTCATCTGATGTATATCCAATATCATCATGGATGGACCATGTGAATCTTTACAAATAGCGAGACCCCTGATAGGCTAATCCAAGTTGTGCCTCATCATCACTTGCTTTATATCCATTCTCCTCATCCCATGAGTTGCATCCTATTGGGGTGGAATCAATTGAAGTATTTGGATGATAAGTTTATGGAGATGGTATGCTTACCGTGGCCACTTATCTGTTGCTCAAATTTATTATTCTTAGGGAGTGATAAGGAATGAGATCAATGTCTTCTCCCAATCCTATGCTTAATATTTCCAGTGCTACTACAAGAGAGTCATCACTATCTTCATCTTGCTCTTGAGGATATTCCTCTTTCATAGGACTTGGCATTTCAAAAATGGCTACATTTTGCACTTCTTCGGGCCTTTCTTCCTCAACTAAGGGTGCCTTTAGCTTTTGATTATCTTTTGGTTTTGACGTTGATGGTACTTTAGAAGCATTGACTATCTTGAGTTCATTAGGAGGTGTTGATGTGCATGGGTATTTTCTTACCCCTTTGCCTTTATTATCCCCTTGTGTGGTTGGGGATGAAGGTTCCATGTACAAGTGAGTAGAAAAGATCATGAATTTTCCTAGAATGTCCACCTGATTAACGTATTTAAAAGGCTCTTCATTCACCAAAACCGCATAGACTTTGTTCTCGTGCACATACTTGACACACTGGTGCAAGATCAAAGGTACACACTTCATGGCCCTTATCCAAGGGTGCCCTAAGAGGATGTTATATTGCATAGATCCTTCCAAGACATGACACATCATGAGGATAGTCTTGTGCCCCACCTTGAGGGATAGGACTATCATTCCCATAGTATTGCATAAAGCACCATTAAAAGCTCTCAATGTGTAAGCTCTTGGAATGATATTAGACTTGGGGATCTTAAGGTGCTCTATTGTAGTTGTTGTGATGATGTTTATCGATGAACCTGTATCAAAGAAAATCCTTTTAAAAGGTAATTCATTGATAGCCATAACAATGTTTAGCATAGGGTCTAGAAAGGCAATAGGAACTATCTTAATCTCATGATCATAGAATCGGATTACAGGTTCTTGGTATTCTTGTACATGTCCCACAAAGTGTGTGAAAGCATTCGCATCATGCGATTGAAGCTTAATTGTTCTTAAAATATCCATTAGAGTCTCCCTATGCTTTGGAGAATATTGTATGAGCTCATATATGGATAACTTAACTAGAGTCATCTATAGGTTTTGCTCTAATCTACTCCAAATAGTTACCATAGGTATCATCGATGGACCTAGAAGGTTGTCTTGCCTTTACCTAGGGGTAGTTGGCATGTTCATGGGAGCTACAGGCAGTTGTGGTTGACCATACCGCCTAGTCCTTATTGCTATGTTAACAATCTCAACCATCCCCATGCACCCGCGGGTCAGTATGTTATCTTGAACCTGATTGAATTGGACCGCTTGCTCTCAAGGGACCTCATGATTGGGCAATGGGTTTTTGTATGTGCCCATGCCTCTATTATTGGGAGCCAGTGGATTGTCAACTTTGAGTTCTCCCACCTCAATCATGTTTTGCACTTTATGCTTAAACCCAACGTAAGCCTTAATGTCATGCCTCGATATCATGTGATACGGGCAAAATTGATATTCCGTATATCCTTTTGTCTTAGGATGGTTGGGATATACAAGAGGTATATTAGGAAATATGATCCTCCTAGCCTCACTCAGCTGATTAAATATTTATTGCATTGATTCTATTAGAGGCATGAAATAATGAGGCAACTTACATTATCACTTTCTTCCCTAATTGTTCTTTTGGTCGTAGTTGGCTGGCAGGGGATGTGCTTGATAGTTGTGTTTTTTGTGCACCCCCATACTTAGGTGTAGCCAATACGACTTGATTTACTGGAGTAGGGTTGCTCTGCTTCTACTTGTACTTGTCATTCTTACCATTCTTGTTCCACTCCTTTTTGTTTCAGAGCTTGATGGTTCCCTCATCTATTTTTATCTCTTCGATGAGCTTGGCCTGTGCCAAAGCTTCCTCAAATGAAGGATACTATTGGATTTGTAGCAAGAGGGAGATATGTTTAGAGTAAATTTTGGTAAACATGCAAATGATCTCTTCTATGGGAATGGAGAATGATAACTTTGCCATGATTTTTCTCCATCTATTCCCATAATACATTATTGGTTCATCATCATACTATTTCAAATTAGATAGATCTGAAAGGTTCACCTTCTTATTAGAACCAAAGGAGAAATGCTTCAAGAATGTGTTTACTAGTTGTTCAAAATTGGTTATGTTATGCTTAGGTAGTTGGTTGAACCATTGAGTGGCAACACCTAAAAATATCATTATGAATGTTCTTAGCATGAGAGCATCATTGTCTTCAAGATGAAAATAGACATTGATAAAATTGGTGACATGCTCTTGTGCATCCTCTTCACCTTTAAACTTCTCTAATCTAGGCATATCAAAGTGCTTAGGATATGGAGGGCTAGGGATTGATGGGCACAATGTTTGATTATGTATTTTGCTATGTTGGTGAGTTCCCAGCTACCTCTTGTTTCTCAAAGGTTTTCATCTTTTCAACAAGCTCTTGAAATGCCTTTGATGCATGGATTTTCTCCTCTTGTAATCCTATTTGCATTGGCAATGGAGGTAACTCTCTATCCATTTGATTTATTCCATTTTCCTCCCTCCTACGAGGGGACTCAAGATTGTGATCTTGGTTTATTATGTTTGCCCTCCCCCCATTAGTCAGATTTCATTCATGATTTGGTGGGATGTTTCATTGTGGGCTATCTTGTCTAGTGTGCCTTTCCTTAGGTGAGTTAGCATATCTTGTTATTTGGTGGTCACCACTATTTGTTGGTAAATTGTTAATAGCTAGCCACTTAGCTTGTTCTCTTACATACTGCTCATGTTGGCGCAAGAGTCTTTCTCTTGCTCGAGAGCTTCTACTAGATATCTCTCTTTACGTAATGCATTTTCTAACTACCTCATTCAGTCAGCTTATGCTATCATAGAAAACTCATGTTTATATGACTCTTTTCTTGTTGTTTTGACTTACATATTCCTCGTAGGGGTTTCTATTGTATCTTTACTTTTTCTAGCTAATGTGACTTTTTTAGTGTACTTTTGAGTATCCCTATGATCAAACTCCACGTATCTTCTATGGGGTCACTATGAGGTTCCTCCATACTGGGAGGTATGTTTAGAAGTCATAGTTCATGATATTACAAATGTAGAGTTCTTAGTAGCTATAGTTCTTTGGGTTGGTTGAGTAGGAAATCGATCCAACCTGTCTAGATATCTTATTTTCCAAGCTGGTCCTATGGGGTGCCATTTACTCCTATGAGGTCATAGTCTATGGGAATCTTTCCTTTTGTGTGAAGGGTTTCTTCTATATTATTCCCATGAATAAATGTAGCTCTAGTTTCCTATCCTTCAGTGGGCGGACTTGTTTCATATGTTTCTTATGAGTCTTGAGGTGTTGTAATTCTTGTTTTCCTTCTTGATGAAGAGGGATTTGTAGTAGCATGCTTTCTCCATGTGGATGGAGATGTGGCAGTCTCATCATCCCCATGTGAAGAATGGGTCTTAGAACCTTCTTTATGTCCATGTGAGGAGGAAGCCCTTGAAGCTTTCTAACATCCTTGAGATGTTTCTGTGTGTTTAGAGGAGGCCCTTGAGGTCTCCTCATGTTTCCTTGATGAGGATGGATGTGAATCCTCTCTTTTTTTATGTGATTTTGTTTCATTATGTGGTTCCTTAATTGGGGTTTCTCAAGGATATACCCTAAGGGTTGAGTTATCACCCCTTAGACTCGTGGAGCTACATCTCATGGTCTTATGGGTAGGTCATTCAATGTTAATATGAATTTGCCTATGGGTATGAGTTGCTTGTGTTTCTCCCTTGGTATCAAACTAAGGGTGCTTACTTCTTGTTTTGACCATGTTGTCTTATGAATTGATCTTTTGAGTTGCAATTTAGGAATGACCACACAATACCAAACAAGTGTTTATCTTGATTACCAATTTGAGTGTGCCCTAAACTATTTGGTGTATTTTGATGTGTTGTTCTTTTGATTTCTTTGCTCTTGTTCTTGGATTAAGAATAAGAAGAATCATCCATAGTGACAATCAAGTACACTCATGCTAAACATGATTTTATCAAAAGAAGCTAGGGTACACTGCTGAAGACCCAATGGAGGGTTCGTCTAGCTCTTCCACTTTGAACCAATAATTGTTCTAATAGTGGGAGACAGTTTGAATACAAGTAATTTAGTGTCACTATAATTAAGTTTCCCAATCTATTTCTAGGAAGATCTAGGGGGAAAACCAGTGGAAGGAGATGAATTCCAATGTCACTGGACCGAAATGAAGGTTGGTTATGAAATCCAACTCTCTAATGTTTAAATAAGATGTGCATGTGTAGTGTTCATTTTAAGATTGCATATCAAAAAGTGCATCATATAGCAGTAATGAGTCTTTCCTATATGCCTAAGTGCAAAAATACATTTCAATATTAAAAAATATGCATGAAATACTATGATTTGTATGAGCACATTTTATCTAATGCAACTATGACCTCTAGCAGGGCCTGAAAGCAAGCAAACAACATGCAATGTCTAGCACGTTGGATTATAGGGTGAAATTTTCAGGCATAAGCCACTATTCCTAGCAATGCCTAGTGGAAAAGTTAAAAGAAGTTCTAATATATGCAAAATGCTTAATTATTTATTCTTTTATTAATTCAATTTCCAAACATAAATGTGCTTTATGTTCTCTATTTTAGGCACATAGAAGCAGATAAAAAATTATAAAATATCAGGGAAGCTATACCAACCTTTGATCCAACTTAGAGAGTCAATATTTTGACCTATGCTACACTTCAGTCCTAGACACTATTGACCGGAGTGACTGGTTCTTAGATTTTGTAGCTTAGAGTGGCTAGTTTCTAGTTGTTGAAGCTTAGAGCAGCTAGTTTCTAGTCACTATAGCTTAGAGCGGCTAGACTTGCACACAAAATTAAGTTATTATTCCAGTAGAAAATGAAAAATTAGTGGTGGTCCCATTGTGATCGCCATCTATAGTGACCCTAAGAATGCATGCACCAATACCTTTTCTAAAACCCTACTTTCAATGATTATTTAAAATACCAAAGATAAAATATAAATACAAGAGGAAAAAGCATATAACATAAAATAACAAAAGACAGATCTATTTATTGATATTGAAGCTTAGTTACATGTTGGTCCCTCTTAGGGATACCCATTTTGATACTATAAATTACAAATAGGCAAGGAGTTCCCCTTTCACAAAGAGGTGGTGCACTTATAAAAGTGTAGCACCCTAAAATTGGCGCAGTAAACCTTAGCAATAATTAAAATTACCTTAGTAATAATTCAAATTCAAATTTTAACCCCGAACCGCCCATTAACCGCCTGTTAAACCGCTTTCCTCATTTTTCATGCCATTTTTAGGATTTTTTGTGACCGTTGGACGATATCGTCGTCGATCAGACGATATCACCTCAGATCGGATGAATTCGTCTGGAGCAGAACGTCCAGACGATTTCATCCCAAAACTAATTTTTCATAATTAGTTTCTATTTCAACGATGTCTCTAACCTGGGAAAAAGCATGTCTGCGCGGTTAGAGACTTCCCCCATTGGAGATCTCCAAAATTGGGATGATCTCCAACCTCCCAACCTCCTTCCTATGCCTATTTAATCTTAGGCCCTCCCCTTGACATTCCCCTAGCTGAATTTTTTTGTACTTCGAGTTTTACATGCATTAGAATGTCTTAGACTACTGTTTGCCTTTGTCCCTTTTCAAATTTTCTTGCAGGAACTTTGTCATTCTTCAGTCGGAGCAAGCTCAGATCGTCATAGATGATCCTGTACAATCTCAGACGATCTCGCACCAATTCGAGACGATTTCGACTGTAGTCAACATTGGGGGCAATTAGTGCCTTGAGTTTGCATTCTTTCTCCACTATCTACTGTTTTGCTTTGCATTAGTTAGACTTATTACTATTTTGCATCCTGGAGTTCACCCATATAGTTTTAATGCATAATAAAATCATAATTTGTCATTAAATCATTGTAATGCACTCATTTTTTTGTTTATAATTATCAGTTTAATATTATTATTGTCATTTTACATCATTGCCCTCTGTTGGAATAGTTGCATTTTCTGTATTTTGTATCTATTTCTCTGATTGTAGGTCTTTGATGAATTCGTCTGATGAATTCTTTAGATCTCAGACGATCCTGTCTGATCGTAGGCGATCCTGTCATATCAGAGGCGATCTTGACTGCTTCAAAAATTAGAACCTCCATCAGACATCCGGATCAGATATGGCTTTCTAATCTAGTTTATTCTCTGTGTTTTCTGTTCAAATCTATTTTATGTATTCATTTAAATCTGCATTTCATATAGAATAGTTTAGATTCATTTGGCCAAACCTAGGAGTTGAATGATTAAAGATAAAATTGAACACATCAAACACCCTCTCAACCTAGGCGTGGAAACTGCCATTCAAAAGTTTCCTAGTGAACCCACCATCCGTCGAAAAATCACCTTAATACCCCTCCCCCGAGAGGCGGGACCTTCAAAGGGCCTCTCAGTCCGAGGTATTGTCCCATCCTTCCCGCATCCCCCTTTCGGGCACGGATCCTTTAGCCTGAAGGTAAGGGTGCAAAAAATTTGGAACGATACATTTTGGTGAACCCGACGTGAAACTAAAACCTTTTGAAAACAAAAACAAAAACATAGATGCATTTAAAATCATTAGAAAACTACTAAGTTGCATGTCATGTTTAGATGGTAGCTCCTAAGAAAAGACTAGTTGTCACTATAAATGTTGAAAACCAATTAGCAGCCATAGAAATCAATTTTGTGCTTAGTGTACCTGAAATAGATAGAAACCAACTTTTGTGGGACGAACTTGATAGGAGACTAGGTATCATTTCATCTAGGTCAACAGAGCTTAAACAAATCAAGAGGCTTGTCCTAGATAGAATCCTGGATCCTCATCAACTCATTTTTTATCATGAACTTCAGAGAGCTTGCCATAGGTGGTTAGCAGATAGAAGAGCCCTTGTGTCTTCTGAGTTGTATACCTTTGAGGAATTCCTCGAGAATGCAGCCATAGTGCATCAATTTCTAGCTCATATAGAGGACCAAGAAGCTGATCTTGCAGATAGAAAAATATGGAATAGAGTTCCTAGAGCTGTGTTATATCGAGAGTATTGCCACGAGCTTTACTTCTACCGACCAGAGTCTGAAACAGATAATATCACCATAGCACACTTTGTTGACTTCTTGAAAAACAATTTTCAATTTGAAGAAGAACATTTCATGACTCCTGAAGAACTTGAGCCCATTAATGATATTTATAAATTGTTTATAGAAAACTAGATCATTGCTTTCATTATTATTATTTCTTGCATTTTGTGTGTTGTTTGTTATCTTTATAATATTGTTATAAAAAACAAGAAAAACCAAAAAAACATAATCAAATCAAAACATTTTATTTTAAATATTATAGTAGGTATATAATTAAAATATATACCTCTTAAGCCTGTTGCATATATATATATATATATATATATATATATAAAAAAAAAAAAATTTCTGAAATCTAAGTTTAAGCACAATGACTAAACTTAGGAATGGTAAACAAACTAAAGAAGAAGAAGAAGAAGATTGGTTAGGAAAGAAAAACAAAAAATTAAATGCCCTTCCTGAGGATCCAATTCCAGAAGAAGAAACTCTAGAACAGCCAGAAGATGACCTGGTTGAAGAAAATGAACAACAAGAAAATGTTAGAGAGGAAGGATCCTCATCCCCTAGAATGGCTCCAGACGAAACTGTTACTTTTGATAACATAGATCATTTCTAGAAATTCTTCAATAATAATATTGGTGCTCTTAATATGGCAGTTCGTATTGATAGGGGACAAATTAGTGACACTCAAGCAGCCATGGAACATATGTTTGACATACACACTAATCCCTTGTCCTTCGTTGATCAAGAAAGTGATAAAGCTGGACCATCCAATATGGATATGGCCACTATAATTCAGAACATGCAAAAACAATAGGTTACCCAACCTCCTAAGGAACCTTTTATTGAGCCTAAAATCATTCCCACACAAAAGAGACCTTCATTCACTGCTTTATTTCGCCAAACTATTGATCAATATGCTTCAAATTGACAAAAACCTAAAATGAAGCCAAACACCAACTTTCAACAATCTGGGATACAACATAATACAACTTCAAAACTTCTTCATAACACCCTTCCTACCAACAATTTACACAATAGCAATATAGCATCTAATCTTCATGTCCCTCCATCATATGCTCACCAATCCCATATTAATGCCCTACCAAACCAATATGGTGGGCAAACCAGTAATCTGGAAGCCATGGTGAAATAGTTAGCTTCCCGCATGGACCAGATAGATCCCTACCGTCCCTCGTACAATTATCGAGAGATGTGTAGTCAGCCTCTAGATCCTATAGTTGTAGCACAGTCGTACCCTAAACACTTTCCCATGCCCATCTTGCCTATATATAAAGGAACTGAAGATCCCATAGAGCATCTTCGCATGTTTAGGATAGCATGTCATGATATATCACATGATGACTTGTTATTACTAAAAATGTTCCCAAAAAGTTTAGGAGGAATGGCCTTAGAATGGTACTATCAATTGCCCACTCATTCTTTGAGAAATTTTGAAGAGACCGTTGAATCTTTTGTGCATCAATTTAGTGCCTATATCGAAAGGCATGTAACCATTAAAGATTTGTACAACTTAAAACAAGACAAAGATGAATGTTTTGCTGATTTCTTAGCTAGATGGAGGCATTTGACAGGAAAACTGCACTTTGTGCTACCTTATAGGGAAATGTTGGACATTTTTATTAATAATTTGCAAGAACAAATATCTTATGAGTTATCAATCGCTACCTTAACTACCTTCGATCAGGCTATAGACTTAGCTCGAAGAGTAGAAGATGCTCTCATTAGGAGAGGCCAGCTTAGGAAGAAAGATGATGAGAAAACATCCAGAAATCAATATAAAAACAAACAAGTTGTAGGTGACGGAGTCACCGATAGCAAAAATGTTGCTAATATCAATACAACGAAGACAACAAAAAAATTTATATTGAAACCTCCTGATAAACCTCCTCGAGAGTTTACTAGATTGAATCAACCATTATCAACTATTCTACCCCAATTACTCGAAAGAGGTTTGATTCAATTACCTAATATCCGGGAACCTGATCCAACCATACCCGGATACAGAGCCGATTTACACTGTGATTTCCATAGAGGGCCTGGACACTCTACCAACTCTTGTAAAATGTTAAAACATAAAATACAAGATCTGATTGATAATAATGAGATGGAGGTGCAAGCCTTCCAACCTAAACAAAATGCTCCTAATAATTCTCAAAAGAACATTCCCCAAAATCAAAATCAAAATGCTAATCAATCATTAGATATATTTCAACATCCTTTACCAAAACATGGTAAAGAGGTGGCCAATCAAATTGAGCATCATAATGTCCCTCCTCCTACCCGATATGTAGGAACTATTAGCGGACACTTACCTAATCATGATTTACAAAAATTTGACACAACTTTATCCATGGTCACGACCAAGCCCCTACATAATATTCAAACACCGGATCTCAGTGATGTAGAATCAGATACTGAAAGTGACATGGAAATCACTTCAAATCAATCGAATAGTTCTGAAGATGAATCAGATCCTATTCAACCTATCACAGATTCTATGGTTCCAGAAGAACCATTTCCTAGAAGAGTTACTACTCGACCCTCTTCTAATCAGTTCCTTCCTAATGAACAAGCTATAAATGCTAGACCGAGACCTATTCAACATCCTCAATATAACATTGTAGGTACCATCGGAGTTGTTACCAGACAACAAGCTCAAAATTTTCAACAAGAACCAAATCAGAACGATGGATCAACTCCATTTGTTTTGAAAAATCCCAATAAAGGGAATCATGCTTCTAATGTTCAACCTAAACCTCCTTACAATATTAATGAACAATTATCCAATACTACAACCAGAATTTCCCTTTTGGATTTACTAAGATCTTCTCCTACCCATAGAGATGAATTGATGCTTACATTAAGCCAAATGATGGTACCACAAAACATTCAACTTGAAGCCATGGCCAATACTATCATCACTAGAGAAGTTGATTGTATTGACTTTCGGGATAAAGATATACCACAACATAGTTTACATAAGGATAACCCCTTATATATTACTACCCTAATAGGAGATGTAGCAGTCAAAAGGGTCTTGATTGATAATGGTTCATCTCTAAATATTTGCACTTTTGACTTCTACCAAAGATTTGGGTTTAGAAGTGATGAAATGAAGAAAACTGACATGATCATAAAAGCTTTCAATGATGAAACACAAGAAACGTGTGGAGTTATCACCATCCCATTGCAAGTTGGTCCGAGAACCTTAGATACGATCGTGTTTATTGTACATTGCCCCGCATCATACAATATACTCTTGGGTCGTCCTTGGATCAACGCAATGCGGGCTGTCCCATCAACTTTACACCAATGTGTTAAATTCGAATTTAAAAATCAGTTGGTCACTATCCATGGTGATCCTAGACCCTTTGATATGTGTGCTTTGGCAGAACCTGTTGGAGTTCAATTTTGCCTTGCTTTGTCATCCACACATCCTAATTCTTATTTTTCATCTAAACCTATGAAACACACACCCATAACTTCATCTATTTCTCCTCCATTAATTTCACCCTCATATATAGCTCAACAATCTTCTAAACAAACCACACTAGAACCTCAAAAAGATCTTAAATCCACAACCAATCCTTCATGTTCCATCCCTATAATTTCAAAACCTATAGACCCATCTATTAACACCTCTACATTATCTACATCTATCATACCTTCCACATCTAAAGATATAGGGAATGATCCTTCTACATCTTATGCTCTTTTTGATGAACTCTTACCCGATTTATCTAACATTCTTATATCAGAAAAAACAAATGCTTCTATGCAAAATTCCATTATCTTAAGTAATTTGCCACCATCTCCTCGTACTTTGGGCCTCCCACAACCTATGGGAAGTACTTACCAAGTCGGGAGTTGTGCCTTCATTTATAAGGGATATGACTGGGGAAGAATACCCGGGAACATCAAAACTCATCATGAGGGATATGCTCGATGTTATTTTACTAATGAGTATATTAAAGCTAAACCTATAATGCTTAAAATGGGATATAAAGGGAAAGGCTTGGGACCTTTCCAAGATGGTATGAAAGAACCCTTTGAGGTAGAACCATGGCCCGCCCGATGTGGTGTGGGCCTATTTCCTAGTAAGGGTCAACCCTTCCCTTTTGAAAATGATGATCAACTCATATGTTATCAAGATTATTTGGATGGGCGTGATGATTTGCCTCTAAAAAATCAACCATTTACATGCAATATGCTATCCATAGCTTATCCTGAAATGATTGTTGAATCCGATGATGAGTTGGAAGGAGATATTTTCCATGATGTCTCCGTTGAAGAGATGTTACATAATGGTTTTTATTTTGATGGTTCTATACCTACCATAGCCCAACTTGAGGCCATGACTCCTCAAGATGAATTATCCAAGTTAACCTTAAAATAATTACAAGAATTGGGTGTTTCCCCCACCCCACCTAATTTTGAAAGAGATCTACACATGGAAGTAGAAAATGTCATTAAAGTTAACATTGGAACTGAGGATAATCCCCACATAATCAATATTGGATCAGAATTAAGTCAAGAAAAACAAGAGCAATACATTGCATTCCTTAAAGAATATGAAGATGTCTTCGCTTGGACATATGAAGATATGCCAGGTTTAGACCCTTCTATAGTCATGCATCACCTAGTAGTCCATCCGGATGCTAAACCTGTTAAACAAAAACTTAGAAAAATGCATCCCAAAGTGGCCTTGCTAGTCAAAGGGGAGTTAGAAAAACTCCTGAATGTTGTTTTTATACAAGCTATTGATTATGTTGAATGGATCTCGAATGTAGTTCCAGTCACCAAGAAAGAAGCTACCAAAGTTAGGGTTTGCATAGACTTTAGAGATATTAACGTTGCATGCCCTAAAGATGATTTTCCTCTTCCAAACATGGATCAAATCATTGATTTTACTACTGGGAGTGGAATGATGTCCCTAATGGATGGATTCTCTAGTTATAATCAGATCAGGATAGCTCCTGAAGATCAGGCCAAAACAACCTTTATTACCCCTTGGGGAACCTTTTGTTGGAAAGTGATGCCATTTGGCTTAAAGAACGTAGGTGCAACCTATCAACGAGCTATGACTTATATTTTTCATGACATGATGCATGATATTCTACATGATTACGTAGATGATATCATAGCTCGTTCCATCAAAGAAGATGATCATTTAAATGACTTAAGGACAATGTTTGATCGGTTAAGGGAATATCTTATCCGACTAAATCTTGCTAAATGCATATTCGGAGTTAAGTCCGGTAAACTATTAGGGGTTATAGTTTCTTTACGTGGCATCAAAATCGACCCTCTCAAGATTGCGGCTATCACTGATATGCCCGCACCTACCAATATATCTGAGTTACGAAGTTTACAAGGTAAGCTTCAAGCTATCCGTCGCTTCATCGATAAGCTGGCGGACAAAACCGGTCCCTTTCTTAAGCTTCTTAAGAAGGATGTCCCTTTTAATTGGGACGATGAATGTAAGGAAGCTTTTGAACTTCTCAAACAATACCTCCTTAACCCACCTGTGCTTTCACCACCTAGACCTGATCGCCCATTTATCCTGTATATTTTAGCTTCAGATTTTGCTTTAGGAGCTATGTTAGCTCAACTTGATGATGAGAAAAGAGAACGTGCTAATTATTATATTAGCCAAACTTTAATTAGTTATGAAACCCGCTACACAGCATTAGAAAAACTATGTCTAGCAGTCGTATTTTCTATGCAAAAATTACGCCATTATATGCTCAGTCAAAAAACATATGTCATTGCTAAATATGATCCCTTGCGGTATCTCATGAGTCGACCTTATTTATCGAGTCGCACAGCAAAGTGGGTTCTTGCTTTGAGCGAGTTTGAACTCACGTTTATAGGACAAAAGTCTGTTAAGGGTCAAATCATAGCAGATCAATTAGCTGCTACACCCTTAGAGTCTACCCATCCCCTCATCATTGAGTTTCCAGATGAATGCCTTCAATTAGAGGCAGACCATGTTGAACAATGGTCCTTATACTTTGATGGAGCCCGATGCATGAGTGGGGCTGGTGCAGGTATTATTTTAATATCTCCACAAAAACACATTATACCTTTATCCTTTAAATTAACATTTGCTTGCACCAATAATACTGCTAAATATGAAGCTCTAATCCTTGGATTACGAGCTGCCTTGGCACTAAAAATTAAACATCTGCTAGTTTTTGGTGATTCTCAACTTGTTATAAACCAAATTAATGAATTTTATCAGACCAGAGATGATAAATTGTGCCCATATAAAGCATATGTTTTACAATTAATATCTCTATTTGATCAAGTTACCTTGGAAGCTATTCCTCGAACTAGCAACCGTGCGGCTGACGCTATGGCCGCGATTGCATCTCTTCTGCCCTTGGAGTTAGATGACGAATATGCCACCATCATTATTCGTCGACTCCAAGAACCCGCTTCAAATAAGTCATGCTTAGAACCTTTGGATGTGTTTCTAATCAATGAAACTACTCCTGAACCTTGGTATACGAATATATTTGATTTTCTTCACAATGGGACTTTCCCTACCAGTTTTAATAGAAACCAACGTCGGTTATTACGTAGACGAGCAAGTCGATTTGTAATAATTGGAAATACTTTATATAGGAGATCTTTTGAAGGTATCCTATTGAGATGTTTGAATTTAGAAGAATCTAGATCAGCTTTGAGTGAAGCCCACGATGGATCTTGTGGAGGACACTTCAGTGGTAGTGTCATTGCTAAAAAGCTCCTTAGGATAGGATACTTTTGGCCTACCATGGAGAATGATGCACACGATTATGTGCGCCATTGCGACAAGTGCCAGAAACATGCTGACCTTGTCCATGCCCCTGCACAGGAACTGTAGGCTATTTCATCTCCATGGCCCTTTTCAAAATGGGGCTTAGACATTATTGGCAAAATTAATCCTGTGTCATTTGATGGACACAAATTCATCATAACCACCATAGAGTATTTCATGAAGTGGGTTGAAGCTATGCCTTTAGCTTCCTACACTGGAACACAAGTCTCTAAATTTATTTTTAATCAAATCATTTGTAGATTCGAAATTCCTACAAATCTCATCTCAGACAATGGAACTTGTTTCAAAAATAAAGATGTTAAGAAACTATGTCAAAAATATAAGATTCAACATCGTTGGTCCACTCCCTATTATCCTCAGGGTAATGGCCAAGCAGAAGCTTCTAACAAAACCTTAATCAAAATTCTCAAAAAATTGGTCAATAAATCTGGCCGCGACTGGCACATTCAATTATATCCAGCTTTGTGGGCATATTGCACTAGCGTTCGTACTCCCATAGGTACTTCACCTTTTGTTTTGGTTTATGGCGCTGAAGCTATTTTTCCCTTTGAATTAGAAGTTCCTTCTTTGGCTCTACTACTTCAAGATACCGAAGTAGGAGATGAATATCGAGCTAGCAGACTCAGTTAGCTAGAACTCCTAGATGAAAAGTGCATCAATGCTTTGGAGCATCTTCGTGCCTACCAAAACAAGCTTAAAAGATCATATGCTAAGAAAGTTTGTCATCGATCCTTTGAGGTCGACGACCTTGTTTTAAAAGAAAATAAAAAAAATACTAATGCAACTAAAGACCTTAAAGGTAAATTTGAACCCAATTGGCTTGGACCATATATTATCACTGCTAAATTTGAATCGGGAGCATACAAATTATCTACCTTAGATGGTAAAGAACTTAAAGAACCCATGAATATTATGCATCTTAAACGTTATTATGCGTAAAAATTTGGTCATTTCATCCTTGTATATATTTGTTTAAAATATTTCAAAAAACCACTATCTTGTATTTCTTTCAATTTATAAATTCAAAAACACCAAAAATATTCAAAATCATCAAAATCTTCAAAAACATATTTTATTTTTTGTCCTTCTCAAATTGTGACATATTGCAGTTACATTTTCAGTTCTTTTGGATAAAATAGCATTTATTTGGAATCCCGCACTTTCACATTCACATGAATAAATATCTTGATTTATTTGGTATGATTACTAATCTCTCTTATATCAAAGTCCACAAAATTCAATTAAATAAAGTTTTGAGCACAGAGAATTGATCTTGTTATTTACTTAAACCAAGCATATCTTTTCACAATAAAATGATTATATTTGTAATGTCCATGTTGTGCTACATAGTAGAAGTGGTTTCTTGAGCGAAAAGTTTCCCCTGCTATCCTATCATGCACATGGTCTAGAATATTTGAGAATTGACAAAAGGACAAGCTCACCCCTACCTAGAATAAAAATCCCTTGCTCTACAGCTAATCCGAGCAAGTATCCCTAGCAT
Organism: Wollemia nobilis; assembly: GCA_028583015.1. NCBI lineage: Eukaryota > Viridiplantae > Streptophyta > Pinopsida > Araucariales > Araucariaceae > Wollemia > Wollemia nobilis. The sequence continues at coordinate 13,428,208 of JAQPPZ010017052.1, forward strand.
AGGAAGAAAAGAAAAGTTCAAGAAAAAGAGAAAAAGAAAAAGGTTATTTTTCATCACAACAATATTTCAGCATTATCTCAAATATCAAAGCAAAAGATACAAAAAAAGAAAAAAAGCAAAGAAAGCAAAAGCAAAAGCAATAAAATCCCTTTCCCTACCCATTGAAAAGAAAAGAAGGGTTGATGAGCTTGAATCCCTGGAATTCTCAATTATTCAAAAACTGTGAGGTAAGCCCCATAACAAGTGGTTTGTGCCCAACCCGCTTGGCCTTGGGTAACTCCTAGCGTGGTGATATGTCTGTCACATTAGCGACCTTCTTTTGTATAGACCTATGTCTGCTTATGGATTAGCTAGCTCATGATAACCCGACTTACATAATAGTCTGGTATGGTTATATGCATCTAAATCATGGTTAATGAACACTTATTTGGTTAATTCAAATCACTTGTATCAAATTATCTTGCTCAAAACTGGTAAATGCACAAAGCAATTGCACACACATTTGTATTTGAGAGATTTTGTGTATCATTATGATAAATCAAGATCAGAAATGAACTCACATACGCACATGGGATTCCTTATAAATCTAACTTTTGTCTTTAAGATACTTTGAAATATTTTTGCAAATTGTCTGGAATAATTTCATTTTCTTCTCTGAGAACAGTTGTTTAGTATAAAGATAACTACATGCATTACCAAAAAAATCAAAATCATTTAAAAAAAAACATGCAATAAAGTTACATTTATAACTTTTTGACTTTCGCGACGATGGTATAGTTCCAAAACCAAAATTGGAATTTTATGCCTAGCGCAAGTCCTCATTTTCATATTTTTTGTTTATTTTCAAAAATTAAAAATCAACCATGCAATAAAACTATTATTTTCTTCTTTGGATTTCACGATGATGGTATAAGTTTATACCTAAATATTCTATGCCTAGCGCAAACCATTGTTTTAATTTTATTTTCCCATTTATTTCAAATCATAAAAAACATATGACTTAAATCATTATGTTACACAATTATGCTTTAAAAGAACGCACATTGTTACTATTTCATGTCATTATGTCACCCTTTAATTTTGCAATGATGGTATAATTTCTAAGGAATTCTTCAAATTTATCACACTTAGGAATTTATGCCTAGCAAAAATTATTTTAAACTATTTCATGCATACTATTTTTATGAAAATCTGAAAACAAATCATCATCAAACCATCATCATTTCTATCATCACAAAGTCTTAAGACAGTCTCTTAAGCACTCTTTTACTTTTAACAATATTTCTATACTGGGATTAGCTTGACGACCGAGTGAGCGACGACTCCATGAAATGGTCTATAATAGCGACAATGTCCTTTGAAATTATTGTTAGAAGTCCCTTTTTATTTTTATCAAATTATCCCACAAACAACCAATTTGTTTACATCAGATTATTTCATTTAAATTTTAAAAGCATGACATTCAAACCATAATATTTCCAAACGACATAATTACATGAATCATCAAATCAATCACACCAAAACATTAAAGCATCATACAAACACATAAGACAAGTCATATGATCAAAAATATCTCATCTATATATATATATATCAACAATATATACATCATCTCAAAACTGGATCGGTATGCCACAATATGTACCTCGACGCATACTCAATCCTATATAAAAAATGATCAACTATGTATCAATCTATGTAGTGTCATCTGTAGCAGCTAGCCTCGAGAACCCCTTGAGCTCTCAGCCTCATCTCCTCCCCCACCCTGAGGTGGATGAGGTGGCCCCATCGTAGTCCGTGTGGTGCTATGAGTCCTGGACACTGATCGTGATGATGTCCTTGATGACCCCATCATGACAGGCTCCGCAATGGGGGCCGACAACGGTAACCTCTGCCCCTCTGGCACCATATGGTAGTATAGCATCTGGTAGAATGTGATCTGGGCAATAGCTCATGCTAAGTCCCGAGTGCTCACCCCTCCGCTCCGTGCTCTGAGGCGTGCGACCTCATATCTGAGCTGTGTGGCCTCCTCTCGGTGTCGTGCAGCCTCATCCTGCAAGGCCTACACCTGAGCCTAGAGACGAACAGTCTCCTCCTGAAGAGTAGCCATCTCGCTACTCTCTCCTACCTCGACACCCTTGCCCTTATCAGGCGATGGTGGTCTCTCTCTCCATGGAGAAGGGGGTCTCTCCTCCCTCCTCTCCCACTATCGTGGCCTCTGCTATGCCTGTGGCCTCCTCTGCTCTCTCTCACCGTGACCCTGTGTCACCTCAATGGCTGCCTGGCGCCACCTCCCCATCCGATGCACAACTACGTGAATCAGACCCTAAGCCCTCATCATCCGAGGAGGGCAGATGCCTACGTACCAGGCATCATAGCCATCGGCAACCCCCATGTCATCACCATCCACTGGCTGGATGGGGGCATCATCCATGTCTTGACTCCAGAAGCGCTACATATCTGGAGCCTCGCTAACTATAGTGTTATCCCGGATGGTCCAAGAAAACTCGTAATCCCTGAGAGATGGGATCCCCTACTATAGATTTAACTGCCTCAAAACTCGGTCGTAGCGATGGAGCTCCACCTCTCCCCTCTCCATCCTTAGCCAGCAGACTCACCTGATGTGATCCAGCTCTCCTATCATGGATGATCTCTCTAAGGCCTCCAGGTGATCTGGTTAGAGACAAGGTCATCAAGTAGTCTTCGGGACACTGGCAGATCTATCCACCGTTGTGACCCTCTCCGGAGCCACCAGTAGAAAACTCGGGGCCTCTCCCCATCAATCCCTATCAGTGGGAGCCCTACCGGCCTCTGCACCACAATGTGCTCCCAACACCAAACCTACAGTAGTGATGTCATGACTAGACATCGGCCGCCCTTGTATACGACCCCATGCAGGATCCTATACAATCGGCATAGCATAAAGCTCCCCCAAGCAAACCTGTATCCGTGGTCTCTCATGTCATAGACCACATCTGTCAGTAGCCATGGTAGTTTGCATCCACTTTGATGGCATAGTAGTAGACCACCTACCACCCCAGCCAAAACCTGTGTCAGTCTAGATGCCCCAGGCATCTGGCGTAGCGACTCGATGTTCACTCCGCCCTTCTCTAGGGTGAAGCTCGGATCTCCACACAGTCACATCATCACGTGGCCCTAATTGGCCATGGGAGTGATTAGTCATCCTTGTATGGGGATCCTCAAAATCCTCCATACATCCTCCAATGTGGGAGTCATCTCCCCTGTCGGTAACCGAAAACAAGAAGAACCCGGATACCACCTCTCTGCTAGGGTCGTCAATAGCCCCATATCTATAGAAACCTGTGGCATATCTGCCACGTGCTGCAAGCTGACCTGTGCCAACTGATCTCACTCTACCTGAGATAGAGCGGCCAAGTCATCCCTCAGCCCATCGTATTTCCATTCTCGGCTCTTTAATAATCCTCTCTGCAACATAAACAACCAAACAATAAAAATCATTAATAAAACAATGATTAAAAATGCAAGTAAAATAAGTTCACTTTCATACAAATGATGATATCGTCCCAAATTTGAGCAAATTCATCTCCGATTTCGCAAGAGGGAATCGTCCCTTATTGGACGAAATCGTCCCCATATCGTCGATTTCGCCCTTGGACGAAATCGGCGATATCGAGATGATTTCGGCGAAATCGAGACTATTTTGGCAAAATCGAGATGATTTCGTCCCGACAACGTCGACGGCCCAAAAATGGCCGCGATGCTCAAAAATCAGTCAAAATTAATCTAAAAAGCATGAAATTCAAAATTAAAGCATTCTAAATTAAGTTTAGACCCTTACCCGTAGCCCGTGCCAGACCTCTATCGATCTGTGCGCTGTCTCGACCATCTTGTCTGTAGAGCTCTAGAAACTAGGAAAATGAACAGTAACAATGAATTAGGGTTTTACCCTATTTTTCTTAATTTTATTCAAAACACATTTTTAATTTTTCTTTTCCACATTTTTACCTCAAACGTTTGATTTGGGTAAAAACACGGAGGGGGCACCATAGTAAGTTGTCGTACGATTCGACCTAGAATCGTCGCCTAAAAATGGGAATAATTTTTGCTTTCTCGTAGATCGAGAAGAACTCATCTTTAATGCATTTTCTTTGGAAAATTTGCTAAAGAGGGGGCAAAATGTAGCACCCTAAAATTGCTACAGTAAACCTTAGCAATAATTAAAATTACCTTAGTAATAATTCAAATTCAAATTTTAACCCCGAACCACCTGTTAAACCGCTTTCCTCATTTTCCATGCCATTTTTAGGATTTGTTGTGACCGTTGGACGATATCATCGCCGATCAGATGATATCGCCTCAGATCGGATGAATTCGTCTGGAGTAGAACGTCCAGACGATTTCGTCCCAAAATTGATTTTTCATAATTAGTTTATGTTTCAACGGCGTCTCTAACCTGGGCAAAAGCGTGTCTATGCGGTTAGAGACTTCCCCCATTGGAGATCTCCCAAATTGGGATGATCTCCAACCTCCCAACCTCCTTCCTATGCCTATTTAATCTTAGGCCCTCCCCTTGACATTCCCCTGGCTGAATTTTTTTGTACTTTGAGTTTTACATGCATTAGAATGTCTTAGACTACTGTTTGCCTTTGTCCCTTTTCGAATTTTCTTGCAAGAACTTTGTCATTCTTCAGTCGGAGCAAGCTCAGATCATCGTGGATGATCTTGTACAATCTCGGACGATCACGCACCAATTCGAGACGATTTCGACTGCAGTCAACATTGGGGGCAATTAGTGCCCTGAGTTTGCATTCTTTCTCCACTATCTACTGTTTTGCTTTGCATTAGTTAGAATTATTACTATTTTGCATCCTAGAGTTCACCCATATAGTTTTAATGCATAATAAAATCATAATTTGTCATTAAATCATTGTAATGCACTCATATTTTTGTCTATAATTATCAGTTTAATATTATTATTGTCATTCTACATCATTGCCCTCTGTTGGAATAGTTGCATTTTCTGTATTTTGTATCTATTTCTCTGATTGCAGGTCTCTAACAAATTCATCTGATGAATTTGTCAGATCTCAGATGATCCTTTCTGATCGTAGATGATCCTATCATATCAGAGGCGATCTTGACTGCTTCAAAAATCAGAACCTCCATCAGACATCCGGATCAGATATGGCTTTCTAATCTAGTTTATTCTCTGTGTTTTCTATTCAAATATGTTTTCTATATGCATTTAAATTTGCATTTCATATAGAGCAGTTTAGATTCATTTGGCCAAACCTAGGAGTTGAATGATTAAAGATAAAATTGAACACATCAAACACCCTCTCAACCTAGGCGTGGAAACTGCCATTCAAAAGTTTCCTGGTGAACCCACCATCCATCGAAAAATCACCTTAATACCCCTCCCCCGAGAGGCGGGACCTTCAAAGGGCCTCTCAGTCCGAGGTATTGTCCCATCCTTCCCGCATCCCCCTTCGGGCATGGATCCTTTAGCCTGAAGGTAAGGGTGCGAAAAATTTGGAACGATACAAAAAGCTTCCCAGTTCCACACACAAAAATGTATAAGGGTTTATAGATGCCTCCTTCTCTAGGTCTGTTTCCTAGAGGGATCCCTTTTGCTCTCGTATATTGTAATATTTTTCTGATGTACTTGTGGCCTTGCAAGTAATGAAACAACAACACATAGTTAGGTGTCTGAGATTGCCTCCCCATATGAGGTTGTTAGTAATCAAAGAATGTAGTGTAAATATGATAAAACTATGCTATGAAATCATGTAAATCTATGCTAATGATATAAGAAAATAGAATAAAAGATGTTATGTCTATCTAAGCTAATATTGTGGGCCACTGTACAATACAATGGACACTAAAGTAAACCCTCCCCTCTTTGCCCCAAATCTATGGGTCAAAGACTTTAATCTGATGTTGAAATAGTAGGTGTTATGCTCTCCGATTCATCAAATCTTTGTCATACATGTGATCTCAAAGAGAACTTTCTGAGTCTTGAAAGCTCTCCTCAAAAATATGTCTCTCTCTCTGATATGATCTCTTGTATGTCTCTTTTATGATAAAATATAAAAGATCTCTAGATATCTTGGTGCTCTTAGGCTTGCACCTTTTATAGTGTGAAACCCTAGGTCTATGTCCAAGCCCTAGAAATGAATTTCTCATGCGTAGTGCAAGTTAGCATGAGAAGATTTTGTTTATTATCTATATTTGAAGGCTAGTTAACTGAAATATAACTACCCACTTGAGTCTTCTATGTGAACTGGTCATCAACATGAGAAGCTTTTGTCCTTCATTTATGCTTGGAGGTTAGTTAACTTATGTTTAAATGCAAACTCAAGTCTCCTATGTGAACCGGTCATGAAAAGAAATGCAAAGTCACTACTGCTCACATTTATTGCATGTAGACTACCACTTTCACCTATGATTAGGCATTTTTTTTAGCAAACCAATTCTTATGGCTTAGTCATTGTCATCTACAGTGGCTAAGATCTGGCCGCTATCATCTGTAGTGGCTAAGGTCTAATCACTCTAGGCTTGAGTGGCTAGGGTCTAGTCACTCTTGGCTTGAGCGACCAAGCTTGGATGGCTTGAAAAAGGTCCCAAATGAGTCGTGAGAACCATTTTTGATGCTTGGAAAGTCCAATATTATGTCTTATGATCTTATGAGTGTGTCTATGTAAGTAGCTCCCCTAAGCATGACATAATTTAGGTGTCTACGAAGATAATAGTATTTGTATATATTCTATTGTTGTACAAGACTAGGAGGATATGAGGATAACATAGACCTAGTATCTGGTGAAGCATACAAATGATTGTATGTATACCAGTCATTGGGTCTATAGAGCCTCGTAGTTTGATAGACCTATCTGAACAATAGATTGTGAGAGATTTTGATTTTGATTTGATAGGATGCTAATGACATTAACTAGGAGGCTATGAGGATAATATTAATCAAATGCCTGGTAAGATATACATATGATTGTAGATCTAAATGATATTGGATCAATATAGTCTTTAACAACCTCATTGTCTATTGAAGGTAGTCAGTGATATTTATGATATGTAATGATGTGCTGATGCAATAAATCAAAGATAAAGTAAATATAACATTAATCCATTGCCTAAAATGATTTGCAAAAAATTGCAAACCTGTGATATATTGGATGAATAAAATCCTACAATACCTATGATTTAGGAAAATGAGTAGAGATTTGATTCATATTTAGATTGCACACTAAAATGGTATGTCGAATGGGTAAGAATGTTTATAATCATCTATTCCCATATAAAGTTGACAATAGATTGTTAATCCATATGAGAATGGATGATTAAGGGTTTCTTGACCCATGCAACTTATCGAGTGAGTAAGTGGATGATGATATATCAGGTATGATTTTTTGAACTCAAATGATTGGCCAATTAGGGAAGAAAATTCCACTTAACCAAAAACTAGTGAAATTCACAAGTGATTATGAATTCACAAGAGATTGGTTGAATGTGATTTCCCATCCCTAGATGGCATATCAAATAATTTATATTTAAATAATGTAATGAATAGATGTCATGATACATTCAATAGAATGTTCTTAAAGTTCTTTCATGCAATACGATATTTTGCAAATTGGAAAAAGTTATTGATGTATTATAATAGAAAAATGGTATCTTTCAGGAATCTATTGAATAATCATGAGAGTTGATCAAAGAGATATTCTTTTGTTTAATGATATTGTAGAAATGTATCATTGATAATATTCTTGTGATACTTTTATTGGTAAATTATGTGATTATGTATGAAATGGAAGAAAGTAGGTTATGCATAGTGCTTAATTTGAAGAGAGATAAGTATTACAGATAAGAGAGAGGAAAGTAGGTGTAGTTTATTGTTTTTAATTGTTGGGTGCCCCAAGTTTAGGATAGAATAAAGGGAAGAGGTAGGATCATTAGGATCATGGATGATCACATCATACATCAATTAAACCAAGAGAGGGAGAAGAAGAGAAGAATATGATAGTAGTGAAGTGGCATGTAGAAGAAGATTGGATGGTCAATATTTTTGGATTGAGAGAGTTTACTCAACATATGGTTAGCCTAGGTGCATGCAATGTAGATGTATTTGTAATAAGGATTGGATTTTACATCATAGTAAACCCTATTGAATCTATTGTATGACCAAACAAACCAATAAATGATGCAAGGGGTGAAGTGTGTATAATGATATGATGATATTTGTCGTGCATTAAATCAAATGACCAAGAAAACAACTTGATGTTCTATACATAGTATCATTTAAGACGCATGATATGGATTTATTATTTATGTTCTTGGTCATCCAATGTGGCTAGGTGGTAGACTCCAAATTCAAATTTGGCTATGATGATGAAAGGTCCTAACAAATTAGGTTTGAACTTTCCTTTTAGGTCAACATTAGTGGTAGTATGTTTTTATTTTATTTGAGGACTAAGTCCCAAAATTCAAAGGATCTTAGATGTACCTTCTTATTGTAGGTATATCGAAGCCTATTGTGGTATGTTATAAGATTCTCTAGAGTTTTGGTACATTTTTCTTCTAAGATTTCTAGCTAATGTAAGTGACTTGAGTGATATTCGTCTCCTGCCAAAGAATCTTGTAACAAGACTCTTAGAGAGGGTACAAAAGTTAAAAGGGAAATATTACTTCGATGTCATAAACTAGAGTGTATGGTGTTACTCCCATGGGAGTACACTGTGCTATTCCCATAAGGTGTGGTAGAGTTGCAAGTGCCAATCTCAGTAATTTTTGTTTACTAGCTTCTTAAGGATTTTAATTAGCATTTTGTTGGAGGATTCAGCTTGTCCATTCCCTTGTGGGTAGTATGGCATATACTATTTTTTCTGGATTTTGTATTTAGTGCATATTTTGGAAACTTCCTTATTTTTAAAAGGGGTGTCATTATTAGTGATTAGGGTAGAAGGCATACCATATCGATTGATGATTTGAATTAGAATGAAATTTGATACTTGAATTCCTATCGTGATGTACAATGGCATTGCCTTGACCTATCTAGTAATATATTTTATAGCTATGATGATGAACTTATGTCCATATGATGATTGAGGGTTGATATTCCCTATGATATCCAATATCTAAGAGGAGAAATACTAAGGATATGTGATTGGTTGAAGCCCCTGAGAAGAGGTATGAACAAGGTTGTCAAGTTATTGACACTTGTAACATTTCTTTACATAGTTGTGAGCATCCTTTTCCATATAGGGCCAATAATAACCCATTCTCAAGAGATTCTTGGTTATGGATAGCCTGTTAAAATTACCACCACATGAACCATCATGGTCTTCCTTTATGAGAGCTTGAGATCATTGGTACTTATGCATATGAGGAGTATGCCTTCGAAGGAGAGTCAATATAATATATTTCCAATGATGACATACTTGTAATATTTTAGCCTAATTTATCTTCATTTTTTAGAGTTAAAACCCTTAGGGAATGTTCCTTCTTTAAGGAATTTGAAGATGTATTAATACCAAGGTTCTTGAGGTATATATGTTTCAATGTTGCATATGTTAAGAGGTTGCAGGAAAGATTCAATTGTGGAATATTTTTTGATTGACCTTATGATCTTAGAATCTTCTTCATATTCCAACTCTAAGGGTATGAGAGATGCAAATTTGGCCATAGCATCAATGTTACAGTTTCTAGACTGTGGTATGGCTTCTATGGTAATTTGGTTGGAGTTTTCAACATGTCTACAATATCTTTCTATGGCTTCAACAGCTCATCTTTGGTTTGATAAGTATCATTCACTTGGTTTATGACCAATTGTGAATCACCATATACTGCTAAGTTTTCAATATTTAGCTTTGTCATAGTCCTAATACCTAGGATGAGTGCTTCATATTCTACTATATTAGTACATGAGAAGTGTAGTTTAATGGATAGTGAGATGAGTTGATGTAGATTGATTAGGATAATTTCTACCCCTAAACCTTTTGCACATCTAGAATCATCAAAATAGTGGACCCAATTTTTAGGATCTTGGGCTTCTATTGAAAATATTATTTCATCTGGGAAGGATATGCTTATGGTATGTTTTGATTCTAAATGGGATGCAACCAGTTGATCACCTATGACTTACCCATTTAATTATTTTTATTTATGAATTCTATATTGAAATAACTAAGGGCTATGATCCATTTTGTGGTTCTACCTAATAGATAAGTTTTTGACATAAGATAGCATAATGGATCTACCCTTGCTAATATGTAAGTCTTTTGACTAAGCATGTAGTACCTTAGTTTGAGATACGAGAAGATGATTGCTAGGAAAATATTTTCTAGTTGTGTGTAGCAAGTTTCATAGTTTACTAAAGTTCTACTGGTGTAGTAGATTGCTCTTTCTCTATTTTTTTCATTGTATTGGTATAGTAAAGATCCAAGAGCATGTTCAATTGCTTCTATGTATAACAATAATGGTTGATTCAGATTTGGTGGTACCAATACAGGCAGTCTTAGGAGATAAGTTTTTAAATATTTGAAGGCTTTTTGACATCCTTCATCTCATTCAAATTTTGTTCCTTTCTTCAATAATTTGTAGAAAGGTTGGCACTTGTCTACAAGTTACGACATGAATCTATGCATGGCTTGTAATTTGCCTTTTAAGATTCACAATTCAGTTAAGTTTTTAGGTGGTGGCATATTTTTTATTGCCATTATTTTGGAGGGATAAAATTCAATTCCATAATGGGACATGATGAATCCCAAAAAAATTCTTGATGTTACCCCAAATATACGTTTGTTGGATTTTAGCTTGACTATAATATTGTAATATTTTGAAGATACATCTAAGATATCGAATGTGGTTTTATATTTTTTGATATTGACCCAAGATGTCATCTAAGTAGTCTTATATAATTTTATGCATAAGATAATAAAATATATATGTCATGTTCCTTTTATATGTAGCTATTACATTATTAAGGTCAAATGGTATGACCTAATAGCATAAGGTTCTCCAAGGGGTAGTAAAAGCCATTTTAGAATGATCTTCTGGTGCTATCTTGATTTGGTTGTAGTTTGAAAACCCATCCATTAAGGACAATATCTCAGACCCTACAATGAAGTCCACTATCCTATCTATGTTTGGTAGAGGAAAATTATCCTTTGGATAGGCCTTGTTTATATCCCTAAAGTTGATGTAAATTTGGATATATCCTTCCTTATTCACAATAGGAACAATTTTTGATATCCAATCTAAATAGTATATGGCCTTTATGAAGCCAATGTCTAGGAGTTTTTGTAATTCATATTTTACTGAAAGAGCAACTCTTGGATGTGTTTTCTTAACTTTTTTTTGATAGGTTTGGCATTGGTATGTACCACCAAATTATGGAATACCAGTGAAGGGTCGAGTATTGGCATGCCATTGTATCCCCAAGTGAAGATGTCAAAAAATTCCTTTAGTAGGTTTATATATTCTATTCGTTCTTCTTGGGTTAGGACATTTCCAAACTTGATAAGGTGAGATTATTTATTTTTTCCTATATTGAATTCTATAGTCTCTTTTATTAAGGCTTGTGACTCATCATAAAAATGAAGAGAGGCATCTATTAGCTCTAACTCTTTAATTTCTTGTGTATCCATAGATGATTTTTCCAAATCAGGAAGCTAAGTTGAGTTTAAGTTGAATATTTGTTTAAGACTCTTCTATATGATGAGCATCCAAAGAATCTTCAGAATTTTATTTGGTTGCTATTGATTATGGATGAACCAATTCTAGCATGTTGATATTACCAAATCATATGGTTTTATGATATGTTTTGTTAACGAGTGATCATAGTTCTTCTTCATCCTCATCACCCCATTGAGAGCCATGTATTGACTCAGAATAATTATACTTGTCATCTTCTTTTGATATATGAGAAGGTTATTTTTCTAAGGATGAATCTGATCCTACATAGTGTTGTCCAAGGTTCAACTTATAGGGGTTCTTTATGTCCTATTCATAATGAACTAGACCTTTACCTTGATAGCCCATGTTGGAAAGTATTTTTTTAGCTATGGAAAATGAAGGTGATATATAACACATAGCATATGTTCATTCACTAGGCATGAGGTTATTTCCAATGATATTTTCATCAAGAGTGGTTCCCCCATGAATGAAAGTATAAGATCCTATTTGGATTTTAAATTCTTTTCTACTGGGTATACCTATATCACAAGGAGATAGGAACATACTTACTAGTTTCATAAAAGGATTTGATTTTTGATGAATGAATTTGACTTGTTCATTGTAAGAGGATAATTGGAGATTGTCCTCTAAGTTTATGAGAGGTTTATCTAATATTTCCTTTCCTTTATTTATTTTTTGTTGATTTTTTATTTAACTGGTTGTTTGGAAGGGCAGGAATTAATCTCTTGTAATTCAATAAAGTTGAAAATGTTTTATATGCTTTTAGTTAAATAGAAATATCTTGTCTTTTTTAATATTTTGCATGGACCTAAAATCTTAATGCATTAGTTTCCTTAATTTGGCTGAACATTTTATTTCAACACATTGTGTGAGAAGTTTTTGTTACCTGGAGCTATGTTCTAGGGAGAGGCTTATAATTTTTTAGTAAAATATGTTAACTTCTTGACCAACGTTTGTTTGAATTCTTCCATGTAGTTTGTTTAAGGTATTTTAAATAAAAGATAAAGTATTGGTTTTTTTTGGGATACTTTAATAAAAGGTTTATTTCTTAATAAAAGATAAAGTGAATTGAAGAATCTAATGGATAATATTAGGATTCTCTTATTTTACTATTTACTATTATCAGAGCAAAATAATCGATAAAATATTATTCCTCAACTCATAAATAAATACAAGTATATAGGATTAAGATAGCCTAACAAATTTCTAGTGTTAAGATAGCAAAATAAAAATACACTAACTAATAACAAATAGATTCTAATAAATAAATATTTGTTGACAATAAAAATGTCAATAAAATACTAACCTAGGATAGAATCAAACTAACCTACCTAAGAGATATTACCAAATAAGGTAATATTTACACTAACATCCCCCCTTATTACATTATTTGGGTAATACATATACATCCTCCTATACAACAATATTTGGGTAAAGTATATAACTGCCCCAATACAGTGAAGAAGAAGAGAAATGAAAGAATGTTGGCTTATGCATTGTCATTGGCTCTGGATCTGACTCATGGATCTAGATCTATCTCTAAGCATACCTTTAGATTTGTACCTTTGGGTCTATCTCATGATCTACCTGTGAATATACCTCTGGATCATTGCCTTTGGATCTACCTCTAGAACTTTGTCTATGGGTCTATCTTTAGGTATGTATCTAGGTCATTATCTCTGGGACTGCAAATTAGTCTGTCATTATATTTGCCTCAGGGTCTACCATAGGTTTTACCTTTTTTGTAGAATCCATACAACATTTCTTTCATCATGGTCCATTGTGTGAGATCTATCCATCCACAATCTATATGAACCTTATTGGCCATTTTCATTTGTACTAACAATTGGAAGAAGAGTTATTTGTACATCCAAATGTGTCACAAGGATGTAATTTCCAACATCTAGCTATGACATATATTGTCTTTCCACAATGACTATAACAATGCTTTTTAGGAGTTGGAGGAGATTTAGGGTTTACAAACATGGAATTACTAGTACTTGCATGTCCAGTATAGCCAAGGCCTTCATTATTTGCCCTAAAATTTAGCATTATTGGAGTTTTAATGCCTTGTTCCTGTTTACCTAATATCTCACCATTGAATCCCATTTTATTCATCATTTTGGATCCATATCCTTTGGTGTGTTTTTCAAAATATCCAATTTCATCATCTTCATCAATACTTTTAACAATATGGAATTTGTCACTATTGATGAGATTATGGAGCTTAGTTTGAGGAGTTTCAGTTTCTAAGTCACTAGTATTGCAAGCAAAGTCATATTTTGAAATGAGATCACCTGTACTACAACTAATATCTACCATTGAAGGTATGAGGTCACTTGTATCACAATAAGCATTTGCCATCATGGGCTCAATGGCACATGTGTCACAACAAGAATTTGCCATCATGGGCTCAAGGTCACATGTGTCACAACAAGAATTTGCCACCATGGATAAAAGGTCACTTGTGTCACTACAAGTATTGACCATTAGGTGTTTGACCTCTTTTTCCTCACTAATATCCAATTTCACTTTGTGTACACACCCAAAAGTTGCACATTGCTATCTCTACATATACATATGTGATTCCAAATATCCCTAGTCTATTATAGGCTATTTTAGTCATGTGTAGTCATACGTAGTCATGTGTAGTCAGATGTAGTCATGCGTAGTCACACATAGTCATGCGTAGATTGCCATAGTTCACCATAGCAATATGTAGACTTCCATATACCACTTCATTAGCTTTCAAGTCCAAAACCCTAATAAGCCTTTAAAATCACATATCATGCATTGGGATATCCTTCGACAACCTATTTGCACTCAATTGAGGCCCCCACAGGCTATTAATTGGTAAAAGTAATTATCAAGTCAATTCTTAAAATATAATTTAATGTTGACTTCACTTATGTCACCTTTTTAGGGAAAAATTGATTAGTTTAACTCTTAATTCTTAATTAACACTAATTACATCTTCCCACATGTGTGTAATTAGGGTTAGCTAAGATATTTTCCTAGAATCCCTAATGAATCTTTAATTTTACTTAGGACCTCCTAATCTTAATTGGATTTAATCCTTCCTCACGCATGTGTGAGGATAGGATATTTCCTATGAGGAATGTGAGACCTCCACCTCACAAACCCTAACCTAACTTTGGTTAGACTTCATCCTAGGGTTAGTTTCCCTAACTCTCCCCCTACACCTTATCTTTTCCTATAAATAGTGGGTCTTAAACCCTAATTACCTCTCTCTCCATTAATTATCTAAGCATATAAACTCTACCCAAATGGATACCAATGCATGATATAGTGAATCCAAGTTTGAAAAGTAAAAGTACAACAACCAAGGAACCTTCCCACCAAAGGGTTTTTGTAGAAGAGTTCTCAGGATCTACTTTTCCCCCCTACCCTATGAATCTAGTATCAGCTCACCCCCTTGGTGGTGAATTGGTTCTACAGATCCCAAATCAGGTCAGATTTGGGAGGTAAGTCTATTTTATCATTTTATTAGCTTTTGCACCTTTAATTTTAGTTTGTAATGTATTTTTATCGTATATTTTGTCTTTATAAACATGGGGTCTGACTAAGGCAAGCCCCCCAATGAACTAATCCTTTTTTGTAGGTTTGACCTAGAATCAAGGAGGGAAAGCAGCTACAATTAAAACTCGACAGTGGCACACAAGCCCACCTACACTAAGGGACGATTGAAGATGGCATTGAACTTGTTGTAGCATTATTAGAAGAAGAAATGGATAAATGACATCATGTCCCTATTGTAACACATATTTTTCAATATTAATTAAATACAACCTTTTAATTTAGTACATTTATATTTTGTATTAATGGATCAAATGTAGATTTCTACCTGTTTCATTCTGGCATGCCCAGTGGGACCCCCACAACGGATAGTGTTAGGCCAATTTTTTTTGATAAATATGATACTATCCTATATTTTTGTGTTTTTTAGGTACTGAATCTAACTTTCATAGAGATTTTCAAAGCCCTGGGAACCATCTCAAACCTTCAAATAGAGATTTAGGGTCTCTAGATCCAATTCACCCCTTGCCCCATGAATTAGATCTCAATTTGCCCCTCCGGTGGTGAAGTAAACTAGATCAAGACCTAATCAGACTATCCATAGGATTAGAGTGTAGGCATATCCCATTTTATCCCTTTTTTGTTTAGATTTTGAAAGCAGAAAGCATTCACTAGTTAAATGGTAATTTCTAGGTGTAAATTTGCCTTCGTTTCGAGCTTGTAGGATCATTAAATTTTTTTGAAGTTACAGAACCTGCAAATTTCTAGTAACTTTATTTAATTTACTTTTTAAATAAAGTATATTTTCCCTTTTTGTTTCACATATAGTATAAGCCTACACTGTTTCCCCATTTGTTCATAGCATATCTTGTTAAAATAAGTATGCATTCTAAAGTTTAAATTAGGGTTTCCTAATCCCCTTCTCCATGTTATTTAATTTTAAAAATAATTTTGCATCATAGAGTTAAAAATTAGGGTTTCCTAATCCCCTTAATCCACACACTTGGATTGCATGTTTCCACGCTTTGTAAAATAGATTAGTTTATTTCATAAATGCATTTAGGGGTAGACTATTTCTTTGCAAAGAATACATTTATCTAATCATTTGCTTTCGAAAGGGCATTAGATTAGTCTCTCTTTTGAAAAGGCAACTAGTTAATTTCTTACCTTGCATACACCATTAGAAAACACAAACCCACACACATTCACATGGTATCTAAACAAGTGGCGATATTGGACTTCATCCCCAATGTATCACTCATGACTAGTGTGGCAGGAGTTGTATCCTCTACCATATCACCCCCCTAGACACCTAGCAACCCCATAGGAGTGGTTTTTTGAATTTCATCACCAAAAAATCCCCCACTTTTGTGACTGGGCCATATATTTCATCACCAGTGGTTACCTACTGTTGAGTGGTATTTTCAACCGATTATGAAAACACACTCTCCGATAGGATTTGGGTTCTAAATCCTCTGCTTACAAAGAAATTAAACAAATAATTTCTCCAAGGTTCCTGTTATGCTAGCATTTAGCATCTGTGTATTAATGATTTCAAATAAAGATATTTAATTAAAATTCTTGGAACACCTTAGTGGTTGCAAGTAACTAAAAACAAGGGGCACTATGGTTTATTTTATTGTGAAAATTTAGTGATTGTTCATTGAACCCGAATAAAGCAAATATGATTTGATCTTTGTATGACCCTACTGTAACTTCAAAATAACATTTAATGAAATGCCATAACATGAAGGAATTATTTATGGATTTTGAAGTTTTTTAATTTTTTAATTTTTATTTTAAAGCTTGAAAAATTTAAAATTGGAGCTTCTGAAAAATAAAGTGTAGCAAAAAGAAACTAAAATGCAAAAGAAAAGAAATTAAAATTGCATCCAGTTTGATGCTATCCCGTCCTAGAAAAACCGAAGATATCAGGTTTCCCTGCATGCAACCTAACCTATTGGACCTACAAACATGCACAATCCCGATAAGCTAAGTGCTTATTCCTAGGGTTTGAAATAAAATTCAGATTTCAAATATTCGCCTAATGTAACCCACAAAAGTGGCATTTAACATTATCTATAAATCTGAAATCTGAAAGATGAAAGAATAAACATTGAATTCATAGCATGCACAGAAGATCTCCTTCTTTCTTGCCCATAAGATGCAAATTTTTGAACACTCATGCATTAAAGAATTAATCATGTTACAACAGCAGAATATCTAGTTTTCTCAAAACCAAAAAAAGGGGCAAAAAATCACTCCCAAGTAGGCCCAGAATGGCATCTCGCCTTAGGCATTGCAACTCTGCCTGCAGCGGTTTCCAACCCTTGTGCCAATCTGTGCCTCTACTTTTATACTTTCTGGCAATGCTCTCTATTTCATCCTGTGACACTTCGCTTCATCTTCTAGATCGCTTCGTTTCACCTTCCTACCTTTTTGTTGCTTTGAATTCATGCTTGATGTCGAAACGCTTGATCTTCTCTGTGACTTGTAATGCTTCTACAGCCTTTACACATGTATGCCATGTGTTTCACACTTTTCTGCATGTTCCATAACGACCCCATGAAAATCGCAACAAAAAAAAATAGCATGTAACTCTGTTCCTCTGCCTTCACCACGAAAACGCGACATGTCATGAAAACGCGATATATTTTCCATTCTATACATTTTCGCTGTTGGAGCCGCAAAAACGTGACCTGTCACGATATCGTGACATTTTTCGACTTCGTACCCCTTTGCCAGCTTTTCATCGTGAAATCACGATGCTTTTCTATTTCGGGCCCCTTTGCTATTTCTTGTCGCAAAATCATGATGATTTTTCGTTCCGTACACCTTGGCTGCAACCTGTCACGAAATCGTGACGATTTTTCGTTTCGTACACCTTTGCTGCTTTCTATCGTAAAATCGTGACGCTTTTTTGCTTTGCCCTGTTTGACTGGTTTGACCCGTGATTTTGTGACATGTCGCGATTTCGCTACCATTTTCCATTTTACCTTTCTCTCTCCTATCTGGACCGCGACGGAGTAACATGTTGCGATATCGCGACACTTTTCACTTTTTGGTAGTGATCGCGCAACACGTCGCGAAATCGTTACATTTTTTCATTTTTGGCCGCGATCACGCAACACGTTGTGAAATCATGAAACTTTTTCATTTTCGGCCGCGACCGCGCAACATGTCGCAAAATCGTGAAACTTTTCATTTTTTGGAAGTGATGGCGTGACATGTCGCGATATCGCGACAATTTTCATTTTTCGGCAGCGATGGCGCGACATGTCGTGATATCACGACATTTTTTTATCCTTGTGCAATTTTGCCCCTTTTTCCTGATTTTTAGCATCTGGGTCACTGAGATCTTCTTTGAAAACATGCAAAAAGGTGGGTCCCCAATTTTGGGGTGTGTTGTGAATCAGCCACAACAAATGGCGACTCTGCTGTCAAATGCTCTTGAGAATTTTCTTGAGAACCCTACCTGGAAGTATATAAACTCGAAAACATGTGTTAGCACATAATAAATATAAACAAATTCCCATAGATCAAAAATACATGAATCATTAGAATTATTAAGTATCAGCTCAATGTGTGCAATGTGTTTCATTCCCTATCATTTGAAATTGATCAACATTCCATCGTCAGTTTTATATGAATGCATATGTGAGTGAATGATTTGTGTAACCTAATAAATATGCTAAGAGATTTTGCTTTTATAAAAGGCATAGTCCTTCTGGTATCATACACAAACATTCAATATTATCAAACCCTCTTAGGATCAACTATATGTATAATGAATTGCTTTATTATATCCCAAAGTTGGTTATGAGTCCCTACTATCTTGAACCCATGTGTAAGTGAAAGTGAAATCAGAGCTTTGGGAAATCAGACTCCCAACCTAATCGAGATGGGAGTTTAACCCTATTCTTACTACTCTAATTTAGAATTCATTACCTCACTTTGAGCAAAATAATTTAACCAATTATGTAAGAAATTGTATCGCTCCAATTTTTTTGCATCCCTACCTTCAGGCTATAGGATCCGCGACCGAAAGGAGGATGGGAAAATGATGGTGCGGTACCTCGGACTGAGAGGACTTTGCGAAGGTCCCGCATCTCAAGGGAGGTGTATTTTGATGATTTTTCGACGGATGGTGGGTTCACCAGGAAAAATTTGACGATAGTTTCCACGCCTAGGTTTTGGAATGTGTTTTGATGTGTTCGTTTTAACCTTAAGCATTCATATCCTAGGTTTGGCCGAATGCATCTAGATTACTCTATATGAAAATGCAAGTTTAATGAATACAGAAAATAGATTTAAAGACAGAAATAGAGAGATTACAGAATGCAAATGATGAATACCTGATCCGGATGTCTGAAGAAGATTTTGATGTTGAAGTAGTCTGGATCGTCTGAGATTCGATAGAATCATCTGCAATCAAACAAGATTGTCTAAGATCTAACGAATTCGTCGAACGAATTCGTCAGAGACCTGCAAAACCAAAAACAAATGCAAAATACAAAAAATACTACAGTGCTAACAGAGGGAAATGATATAAAATGACAGAAATGTTATCAAACTACAACTTAAACACAGAAACATAAATGAATTGTGCTAATTTTATGATAATTAAGATTTAATTATGCACTTAATCTAAATGGATTAACTCCAAATGCAAAGTAATATAAAACACTAAATAGATTATCTAATTTGTAGAATAAAATGACAAAAAAGGGGTTGAGGATCACAAAATTCAGGCACTGATTGCCTTAATACGGACTGCAGTCGAGATCATCTCGCATCAGTACGCAATCGCCTCGAATTTGACAGGTCCGCCTTTGATCTGAATAGGTTCGTCGACGACAATAGGTGTTGGCTTCGACTAAAAAATAGTGTTGTACCTGCAACAAAATTGATGTGGAACTAGTGCAAGTGCAAGATAGAGATGATTTAACGTATATGGAATTGAATTGCAGAGAATTTTGGCCAGGGGTTGGGAAGGGAAAATCCTAGAGACTAAATAGGCTTAGGGGAGTAGTTAGGAAGTTGGAGATCATCCCAATTTGGGAGATATCCAATGGGGGGAGGGTCCCAACGGCGTAGACACGCTTCTGCCCATATTGGAGACCCGTTGGAACAAATTCCAACTTTGCAAAATCAGTTTTACGACAAGATCGTCTGGACGTCCTAGTCCAAACGAAATCATCAAATCTGGGGCGATATCGTCTGATCAGCGACGATATCGTCAAACGATCAAAAAAACCTCTAAAAATGGCGCAAAAAAGGGGGAAACAGATTTTTCGACAATTAACGGGTGGTTTGGGAGGTTAAATTTGAATTTTAAATTATTTACTAAGGTGAATGTAATTATTGCATTTTTGTTGCACCAATTTTAGGGTGCTACATTTTGCCTCCTCTTTAGCGAATTTTTCGAAGAAAATGCGTTAAATATGAGTTCTTCTCGATCTACGAGAAAGCAAAAATTATTTCCATTTTTAGGCGACGATTCTTGGTTGAATCGTACGACAGCTTACTGTGGTGCCCCCTCCATTTTTTTACCCAAATCGAACGTTTGAGGTAAAAACGCGAAAAAGCAAAAAATTATTTTTGAATAAAATTAAGAAAAATAGGGTAAAACCCTAATTCATTTTTACTGTTCATTTTCTAGTTTTAGAGCTATGGAAGCAAAAATGGTGGAGACGACGCACAGATCAACAGAGGTCCAACGCGGTCTATGGGTAAGAGTCCAGACTGATCTAGAATGCTTTAATTTTAACTTTACATGTTTTTTAGATGAATTTTAGATGAATTTTGAGCATCACGGCCGTTTTTGGGCCATCGACGTCGTCGGGATGAAATCGTCCCGATTTCGATGAAATCGTCTCAATTTCGACAATTTTGCCCGAGGGCAAAATCGTCGAAAGGGGGACGATTTAGTCAAATTAGAGAAGATTTCGAACTATGAAATCAGAAACGATTATGCTCAAACTTGGGACGATATCGTCCAATAGTGGACGATATCATCAATTGCACAAAGTTGAATTTTTAATTTGCATTATTGATTATTTGAATTGTTGATTAATGATTGTTTATTGTTTTGTTGTTTATGTTTGCAGAGAGGATTACTAAAGAGCAAAGAATGGAAATATGGAGGTTTGAGAGACGACTTGGCCGCTCCGACACGTGACGGAGCGAGATCGAGCGGCACGAGCCGAGCTTATGCATGTGGCAGAAATGCCACAAGTATCTACGGACATGGGGCTACTAATGGCCCTAGCAAAGAGGTGGTATTCGGGGTCTTCATGTTTTTGGCTACCGACAGGGGAGATGACTCCCACACTAGAGGACATATGGAGGATTCTAAGAATCCCCATACAAGGATGGCTCATTACCCCTGCAACCAATCAGGGCCGCGCTATGGGACGGTTATGCGGTGACCCGAGCTTCACCCTGGAGAAGGGCGGAGTTAACATCGAGGCACTACGCCAGATGCCTGGGGCATCTAAACTCACATGGGTTCTAGCTGGAGTAGTTGGTGGACTTCTGCTGTGCCACCAGAGCGGGTGCAGGGTGCCATGGATGCTCGTAAATGTGATCTACGATATGAGAGACCACGACTGCAGGTTTGCTTAGGGTAGTTTTGTTTTATGTCGGTTGTACAGGATCCTGTATGGGGTCATGTACAAGGGCGGCCGATGTCTGGTTATGACATCACTACTACAGGTTTGGTGCTGGGAGCACATTGCGGTGTGGAGGCCGATAGGGCTTCCTTTGATAGGGGTTGACAGGGAGAGGCCCCAAGTCTTCTACTGGTGGCTCTAGAGAGGGTCATAGCGATGGATCGACCTGCCGATGTCCTAGAGGCTATTGGATGACCTAGTCCCGGACTAGATCACCTGGAGGCCATGGAGAGAGCATCCAGGGTGGCCAGAGGATGGACAAGAGCTGGCTCGCATCAGACGAGTTTGCTGGCTGAGGATGGAGAGGGGAGAGGGGAGAGGCAGTTCAGTCTACAGCAGGGGATCCCATCCCTCAGAGACTACAAGTTTTCTCAGACTGTCTGGGATAACACTACAGTTAGCGGGGCTCCGAACATGCAGCGATTCTGGTGCCAGGACATAGATGATGCCCCCATCCAGCTAGTGGATGGGGATGACGTAGGGGTAGCCGATGGCTATGATGCCTGGTACGCAAGCATCCGCCCTCCTCAAATGATGAGGGCACAGGGTTCGATCCATGCGGTTGTGCATCGGATAGGGAGGCGGCACCAGGCGGTGATGGAGGTAGCCCAAGGTCACGGCAGGAGAGAAGTGAGGTGGCCACAGGCACAGGAGCGGCCGCGGTAGAGAGAAAGGGAGAGGAGGGAGGTGAGACCCCCATCTCCACAGAGGCCACCATCGCTCGATAAGGGCAAGGGTGTGGACACAGGAGAGAGTAGCGAGATGGCTACTCTCCGGGTGGAGAGAGATCATCTGTAGGCTCAGGTGTAGATGCTATAGGATGCGGCTGCATGACATCGTGCTGAGGTGTCATAGCTACGGGATGAGATTGCACGCCTCAGGGCATGGGGCAGAGGGGCGAGCACATAGGAGCTGGCGTGGTTGATTGCTCAGACCATGTTTTACTAGGGCATCTACTTCTAGATGGTGCCAGAGGGTCAGAGGGTATAGCTACCAACCGACATTGCTGACCCTATCAGGATTAGGTCCTCGAGGACTACGTCTCGATCGAGGACGAGGACTACATAGACGACGATGGGGCCACCTCCTCTACATCAGGGTGGGGGAGGAGATGAGGCAGAGAGCTCAAGAGGCTCTCGAGGCTAGAGGGCAAGATTGACATTTGTATGATATGATTATTTTTGATAGATAATTGAGTATGCCGAGGTACAGATTGTGGCATACCAATCTAGTTTTGATGATGTACATATGTTGATATATATATATATATATATATATATATATATGAGATATTTTTGATCATATGACTTGTGTCTTTGTGTATGTTTATGATGCTTTTATGTTTTGATTGATTGATTTGATAATTGGATGTAATTATGTCGTTGGAGATATTATAATTTGAATGTCATGGTGATATTTTTAAATGAAATAATCTGATGTAACAAATTGATTGTTTATGATGAAATGTGATAAAAATAAAAAGTAAAAAGAGACTTCTAACAATAATTTCAAAGGACATTTTCGCTATTATAGACCATTTCACGGAGTCGCTGCTCACTCGGTCGTCAAGCTAATCCCAGGATAGAAATATTGTTAAAAGTAAAAGAGTGCTTAAGAGACTATCTTAAGACTTTGTTGTGATAGTGCAAATGATAATGATGATGATGGTTTGTTTTCAGATTTTCATAAAAATGTTTGTGCATGAAATGATGTTTTAAAATTATTTTTGCTAGGCATAAATTCCTAAGGGTGATAAATTTTTTTGGATAATTCCTTAGGAATTATACCATCATTGCAAAATTAAAGGTTGACATAATGACATGAAATAATGAAAATGTGTTTGCTTTGGAAAAGCATAATTTGTGTAACATAATGAATTAAGCCATATGGTTTTCATGATTTTTGAATAAATGGGGAATAAAAATTGTTACAATGGTTTGCGCTAGGCATAGAATATGTAGGTATAGACTTATACCATTATCGCAAAAATCCAAAAAAATAGTTTTATTGCATGGTTGATTTTTGATGAACAGAAAATATGAAAATGAGGACTTGCGCTAGGCATAATATTTCAATTTGGGTTTTGAAACTATACCATCGTCGCGAAAGTCAACCAGATATATATGTATATGTTTTGATTGTATAGTTTGAAAGAAATTTTTGATTTTTCTATTATATAGTTGTCTTTGGGGTAAACAACTGTACTTGATTTATTCCAAACAAGTTGCAAAAATAATATTTCAAATTATTTTGAAGACAAAAGTTAGATTTATAAGGAATCCCATGTGCATATGTGAATTCATTTTTGATCTTGATTTATCATAATGATACACGAAATCTCTCAAATACAAATGTGTGTGCAATTGCATTGTTCATTTACCAGTTTTGAGCAAGATACTATGATACAAGTGATTTGAAGAAACCAAATAAGTGTTCATTAACCATGATGTAGATGCATATAACCATACTAGGCTACTATGTAGATCGGATTATCAAAAGCTAGCTAATCCATAAGCAGACATAGGTCTATAAAAAATAAGGTCGCTAATGTGACAAACATATCACCACGCTAGGAGTTACCCAAGGCCAAGCAGGTTGGGCACAAACCACCTGTTATGGGGCTTACCTCATAGTTTTCGAATAATTGAGAATTCTAGGGATTCAAGCTCATCAACCCTTATTTTCTTTTCAAAGGGTAGGGAAAGGGATTTTATTGCTTTCTTGCTTTCTTTTGAACTTTGCTTATTTTTCTTTTTGTATTTCTTTTGCTTGATAATGCTTGTAACATTGTTGTAATGATATAAAAGAACATTTTTCTTTTCTCTTTTTCTTGAATTTTTCTTTTCTTTTTCTTTTTCTTTGCTAGGGATACTTGCTCGGATTAGGCTTGTAGAGCAAGGGATTTTTATTCCGGGTAGGGGTGAGCTTGTCCTTTTGCCAATTCTCAAAGATTCTAGACCATGTGCATGATAGGATAGCAGGGGAAACTTTTCGCTCAAGAAATCAGTTCTACTATGTAGAAAAACATGGAAATTACAAATATAATCATTTTATTGTGAAAATATGTGCTTGGTTTAAGTAAATAACAAGATCAATTCTCTATGCTCAAACTTTATTTAATTGAATTTTGTGGACTTTGATATAAGAGAGATTAGTAATCATGCCAGATAAAATCAAGATATTTATTTGTTGTGAGTGTGCAAGTGAGGGATTCAAAATAAATACTAATTTATCCAAAATAAGTTGAAACATATAACTGCAATAATTGTAAGAAAATATATATAAATTATTTTAGAAGTTTTGAGATTGTTGAATCTCGCTTTCTTCTGTATATTGTTTTGGTTTCGAAAGAGTCAAGCATATAGTTGTTTTTATCATTATTTTGATTTTTGTTTTTGAGTAAACAATTTAACAAGTGCTTTAAATAAATGCAATAGATAGTTTTTGAAGATTTTTCTGGGAGATTTATGAATGTTTTTGGTGTTTTTTTGAATAAATTGAAAGAAATACAAGATAGTAATTTTGAACAAATATATACATGGATGAAATGACCAGATTTATGCATAGTAATGTTTAAGATGCAAAATATTCATGGGTTCTTTAAGTTCTTTACCATCAAAGGTAGATAATTTATATGCTCCTGATTCAAATTTAGCAGTAATAATGTATGGTCCAAGCCAATTGGGCTCGAATTTACCTTTAAGTTCCTTAGTGGCATTTGTATTTTTTTTATTTTCTTTTAAAACAAGGTCGCCAATCTCAAAGGAGCGATGATGAACCTTCTTAGCATATGATCTTTTAAGCTTGTTTTGGTAAGCACGGAGATGCTCCAAAGCATTGATGCATTTTTCATCTAGGAGTTCCAGCTGACTGAGTCTGCCAGCATGATATTCATCTCCTACTTCGGTATCTTGAAGTAGCAGAGCTAAAGAAGGAACTTCCAATTCAAATGGAAAAACTGCTTCAGCACCATACACCAAAACAAATGGTGAAGTTCTAGTGGGGGTTCGAACACTAGTTCGATAGGCCCACAAGGCTGGATATAATTGAATGTGCCAGTCACGGCCACTTTATTGACCAATATTTTGAGAATTTTGATTAGGGTTTTGTTAGATGCTTCTACTTGACCATTACCCTGAGGATAATAGGGAGTGGACCAGGGATGTTGAATCTTATATTTTTGACATAATTTTTTAACATCTTTATTTTTAAAACAAGTTCCATTGTCAGATATGAGATTGGCAAGAATTTCGAACCTGCAAATGATTTGATTAAAAATAAATTTAGAAACTTGTGTGCCAGTGCAGGAAGCTAAAGGCATAGCTTCAACCCACTTCATGAAATACTCAGTGGAAGTTATGATGAACTTGTGTCCATCAGATGACATAGGATTGATTTTGCCAATAATATCCAAGCCCCATTTAGAAAAGGGCCATGGATATGAAATAGCCTACAGCTCTTGTGCAAGCACATGGACAAGGTCAACATATTTTTGACACTTGTCGCAATGGCACACATATTCATGTGCATCTGTTTCCATGGTAGGCCAAAAGTATCCTATCCGAAGGAGCTTTTTAGCAATAACACTACCACTAAAGTGTCCTCCACAAGATCCATCGTGGGCTTCACTCAAGGCTGATTTAGACTCTTCTAAGTTTAAGCATCTTAATAGGATACCTTCAAAAGATCTCCTATATAAAGTATTCCAATTATGACGAATCGACTTGCTCGTCGACGTAATAACCGACGCTGGTTTCTATTAGAATTGGTAGGGAAAGTCCCATTTTGAAGAAAATCAAATATGTCTGTATACCAAGGCTCGGGAGTAGTTTCATTGATTAGAAACACATCCAAAGGCTCTAAGCATGACTTATTTGAGGTGGGTTCCTGGAGTCGACGAATAATGATAGTGGCATATTCGTCATCTAACTCCAAGGGCAAGAGAGATGCAGCTACAACCATAGCATCAACTGCATGGTTGCTAGTTTGAGGAATAGCTTCCAAGGTGACTTGATCGAATAGGGAAATTAATTGTAAAACATAGGCCTTATATGGGCAAGGTTTATCATCTCTGGTTTGATAAAATTCATTAATTTGGTTTATAACCAGTTGGGAATCACCAAAAACTAAAAGATGTTTAATTTTTAGTGCTAGAGCAGCTCGTAATCCAAGGATTAGAGCTTCATACTCAACAGTATTGTGGGTGCAAGCAAAGGTCAGTTTGAAGGATAGAGGAATAAGATTTTTTTATGGAGATATTAAAATAATACCCGCACCAACCCCACTCATGCATCAGGCTCCATCAAAGTATAAGGACCATTTTTCAAGATGGTCTGCCTCTAATTGAAGGCATTCATCTGGAAACTCGATGATGAGGGGATGGGTAGACTCTAAGGGTGCAGCAGCTAATTGATCTGCTATGATTTGACCCTTAATATACTTATGTCCTATGAATGTGAGATCAAAATCGCTTAGAGCAAGAACCCACTTGGCTGTGCAACTCGATAAATAAGGTCGACTCATGAGATACCTTAAGGGATCATATTTAGCAATGACAAGTTTTTTGTCTAAGCATATAATGTCATAATTTTTGCGTAGCAAACACGACTGCTAGACATAGTTTTTCCAATCTTTGTGTAGCATGTTTCATAACTGATGAAGGTTCGGCTAATATAATAATTAGCATGTTCTCACTTTTCATCATCAAGTTGGGCTAACATAGCCCCTAAGGCAGAATCTGAAGCTAAAATATATAGGAGAAATGGGCGATCGGATTTAGGTGGTGAAAGCACAGGTGGATTAAGGAGGTATTGTTTGAGAAGTTCAAAAGCTTCTCTACATTCGGTATCCCAATTAAATGGGACATCCTTCTTAAGGAGTTTAAGAAAGGGACCGGTTTTATCTGCCAGCTTATCGATGAAGCGACGGATGGCTTGAAGCTTACCTTGTAAACTTCGTAACTCATATATATTAGTCGGTGCGGGCATATCGGTGATGGCTGCAATATTGAGAGGGTTGATTTCAATACCACGTAAAAAAACTAAAACCCCTAAAATTTTGCCAGATTTAACTCCGAATATGCATTTTTTTGGATTTAATCGAATGAGATATTCTCGTAATCGATTAAAGACTTTCCTTAAATCATTTAAATGATTATTTTCAATAATAGAGTGAGCTATAATATCATCCACATAATCATGTAGGATATCATGCATCATATCATGAAAAATGTAGGTCATAGCTCATTGATAAGTTGCACCGATGTTCTTTAAGCCAAATGGCATCACTTTCCAGCAAAAGGTACCCCAGGGGGTAATAAAGGCTATTTTAGCCTGGTCTTCAGGAGCTATCCTGATCTGATTATAACCGGAGAATCCGTCCATTAAGGACATCATCCCACTTCCGGCAGTGAAGTCAATGATTTGGTGCATGTTTGGAAGAGGAAAATCATCTTTAGGGCATGCAGCGTTAATATCTCTAAAATCTGTGCAAACCCTAACTTTGGTAGCTTATTTGTTGGTGACTGGAACTACATTTGAGATCCATTCAGCATAATCAATAGCTTGTATAAAGATAACATTCGGGAGTTTTTCTAACTCCCCTTTGACTAGTAGAGCCACTTTGGGATGCATTTTTCTAAGTTTTTGTTTGACAGGTTTAGCATCCGGATGGACCACTAGATGATGCATGACTACGGAAGGGTCTAGACCTGGCATATCTTCATATGTCCAAGCGAAGACATCTTCATACTATTTAAGGAATGCGATGTATTGTTCTTGTTTTTCTTGCCTTAATTCTGATCCAATATTGATTATGTGAGGATTTTCCTCAGTTCCAATGTTAATTTTAATGACATTTTCTACCTCCATGTGTAGATCTCTTTCAAAATTAGGTGGGGCGGGTGAAACGCCCAATTCTTGTAATTCTTGTAAAGTTAATTTAGATAATTCATTCTGAGGATTAGTGGTTTCAAGTTGAGCTATAGTTGGTATAGAACCATCAAAATAAAATCCATTGTGTAACATCTCTTCAACAGAGACATCATGGAAGATATCTCCTTCCAACTCTTCATCGGGGTCGGCAATCATTTTAGGGTATGCTATGGACAGCATGTTGCATGAAAACGACTGATTTTTAAGAGGCAAATCAACATGCCTATCCAAATAATCTTGATAGCATATGAGATGATCATCATCCTCAAAAGGAAAGGGTTGAACCTTACTAGGAAATAGGCCCACACCACAACGGGTAGGCCATGGTTCTACCTCGAAAGGTTCTTTCATGCCATTTTGGAAAGGTCCCAAGCCTTTCCCTTCATATCCCATTTTAAGCATCATGGGTTTAGCTTTAATATAATCATTGGTAAAATAACACCGAGCGTATCCTTCATGGTGAGTTTTGATATTCCGAGGGATTCTTCCCTAGTCATATCCTTTATAAATGAAGGCACAACTCCCGACTTGGTAAGTACTTCCCATAGGTTGTGGGAGGCCCAAAGTACGAGGAGATGGCGGCAAGTTATTTAAAAGGTTTGAATCTTGCATGAAAGCATTCATTTTTTTTTATATTAAGGTTGTAGATAAATCTGGTAAAAGGTCATCAGAAAGGGCATAAGATGTAGAAGGCTTATTACCTATGTCTTTAGTTGTGGAAGGTATGATAGATGTGTCTATAGGTCTTGAATTTATAAAGATAAAACTTGAAGGATTGGTTGTAGACTTAAGATCTGTTTGAGGTTCTAAAATGATTTGTTTAGAGGATTGTTGATCTATATAGGAGGATGAAATTAATGGAGGGGAAATAGGTGAAGTTATGGGTGTATGTTTCACAGTTTTAGATGAAAAAGAAGAACTAGGATGTGTGGATGATAGGGCAGGGCAAAATTGCACTCCAACGGGTTCTGCCAAAGCACACATATCAAAAGGTCTAGGGTCACCATGGATAGTGACCAACTGATTTTTAAACTCAAATTTAACACATTGGTGTAAGGTTGATGGGACCGCTCACATGGAGTTGATCCAAGGGCGACCCAAAAGTATATTGTACGATGCTGGACAATGTACAATAAACACGGTTGTTTCTAGGGTTCTAGGACCAACTTGCAATGGGAGGGTAATAACTCCACACGTTTCTTGTGTTTCGTCATTAAAATATTTGATAATCATATCAATTTTCTTCATTTCATCACTTCTAAAGCCAAATCATTGGTAGAAGTCAAAGGTGCAAATGTTTAGAGATGAGCCATTATCAATCAGAACTCGTTTGACAGCTACATCTCCAATTAAAGCAGTAATGTATAAGGTATTGTCCTTATGTAAACTGTGTTGTGGGATATCTTTATCCCTAAAGTCAATACAATCAATCTCTCAAGTGATGATAATATTGGCCATAGCTTCACGGTTGAATGTTTTGAGGTACCATCATTTGGCTCAATGTAAGCATCAACTCATCCCTATGGGTGGGAGAGGATCTTAATAAATCTAAGAGAGAAATTCTGGCCGTAGTGTTAGACAATTGCTCATTAATGTTGTAAGGGGGTTTAGATTGAACATTAGGAGCATGATTCCCTTTATTGGGATTTTTCAAAATGAATGGAGCTGATCCATCGTTCTGATTTGGTTCTTGTTGAGAGTTTTGAGCTTGTTTTCGAGTAACGACTCCAATGGTACCTACGATGTTATACTGAAGACGTTGAACTGGTCTCGATTGAGCATTAATGGCTTGTTCATTAGAAAGAAATATATTGGAAGAAGGTCAAGTAGTGACTCTTCTAGGGAATGGTTCTTTTGGAACATTAGAATCTATGACGGGTTGAATAGGATCTGATTCATTTTTAGAACTATTCGATTGGTTTGAAGTAATGTCTAGTTCACTTTCACTATCTGATTCTATATCACTAGAATCAGAAGTTTGAAAATTATGTAAGGGCCTGGTCGTAACCAGGGATAAGGTCGTTTCAAATATTTGAGGATCCTGAACAGGTAATTGTCCGCTAATGGTTCCTACATATCGGGTAGGAGGGGGAACATTATGATGTTCAATTTGATTGGCTACCTCTTTACCATGTCTTGGTAAAGGGTGTTGAAATATGTCTAGAGTTTGATTGGCATTTTGATTTTGATTTTGGGGAATGGTCTTTTGAGTATTATTAGGAGGGTTTTGTTTAGGTTGGAATGCTTGTACTTCCATTTCATTATTGTCAATCAAATCTTGTATTTTATGTTTCA
The DNA here is from genome assembly GCA_028583015.1 of Wollemia nobilis. NCBI lineage: Eukaryota > Viridiplantae > Streptophyta > Pinopsida > Araucariales > Araucariaceae > Wollemia > Wollemia nobilis. The sequence goes on from JAQPPZ010017052.1 coordinate 13,459,334, forward strand.
ATCTTTTACAAGCGTTGGTAGAATGTCCAGGTCCTCTATGGAAATCACAGTGCAATTCAGCTCTGTATCCGGGTATAGTTGGGTCAGGTTCCTGGATAGCTGGTAATTGGATCAAACCTCTTTCAAGTAATTGAGGTAAAATAGTTGATAAAGGTTGGTTTAATCTAGTGAATTCTCGAGGAGGCTTGTCAGGAGGTTTTAATATGAATTTTTCTGTTGTCTTCGTTGCATTGATATTAGCAACATTTTTGCTGTCAGTGACTCCGTCACCGACAACTTGTTTGTTTTTATATTGATTTATGGATGTTTTCTCATCATACTTCTTCCTAAGTTGGCCTCTCCTAATGAGGGCATATTCTACTCTTCGAGCTAAATCTATAGCTTGATCGAAGGTAGTTAAAGTAGTGGTTAATAGCTCATAAGATATCTGTTATTGTAAATTGTTGATGAAAATGTCCAACATTTCCCTATAAGGCAGCACAAAGTGCAGTTTTCCTTTCAATTGCCTCCATCTAGCTAAGAAATCGACAAAACATTCATCCTTATCTTGTTTTAAATTGTATAGGTCTTTAATAGTTACATGCCTCTCGATGTAGGCACTAAATTGATGGACAAATGATTCAGCTGTTTCTTCAAAGTTTCTCAAAGAATGAGTGGGCAACTGATAGTACCACTCTAATGCCATCCCACCTAAAATTTTGGGGGACATTTTTAGTAATAGAAAGTCGTCATGCGATATGTCGTGACATGCTATCCTAAACATGCGAAGATGCTCTATGGGGTCTTTGGTTCCTTTATATATAGGCAGGATAGGCATGGGAAAATGCTTAGGGTATGGTTGAGCTACAACTATGGGATCCAAAGGTTGACTACAGATCTCTCAATAATTATATGAGGGATGGTAGGGACCTATTTGGTCCATACGTGAATCCAATTGTTTCACCATGGCTTCCAGATTACTAGTTTGCCCCCCATATTGGTTTGGTAGGGCATTGACATGGGTTTTATGGGCATAGGATGGAGGAACATGCAGATTAGATGCCATGTTACTGTTGTGTAAAGTATTGGTAGGAAAAGTATTATGGAGGAATTTTGAAGTTGGATTATGTTGTATTTTGAATTGTTGAAAGTTTGTATTTGGCTTTGTTTTAGGTTTTTGTTTATTTGAAGCATATTGCTCAATAGTTTGGCGGAAAAAAGTAGTGAAGGAAGGTTTCTTTTGTGTGGGAGTGATTTTAGGTTGAATAACAGGTTCCTTAGGAGGTTGGGTAACCTATTGTTTTAACATGTTTTGAGCCATAGTGACCATATACGTATTGGATGGCCCATCCTTGTCACTTTCTTGATCAATGAAAGACAAGGGATTAATGCGCATATTAAACACCTGTTCTATAACTGCTTGAGCGTCACTGATTTGCCCTTTATTAAGGCGAATTGCCACATTAAGGTCATCAATGTTATCTATGAGAAATTTCTTGAAATGCTCTGCATTGTCAAAGGCAATAGTTCCATTAGGAGCTACTCTAGGGGATGAGGATCCATCCTCTTTAACACTTCCTTCTTGTTCCTTATATTCACCTAAGTCTTCGTCTGATTGACCTAGAGTTTCTCCTTTCGGATTTGTATCTCCAAGAAGGAAATTTGGGTCTTTAGTTGTATCTTGTAACCAATCTTCTCCTTCCCCTAAAGTTTCTTTACCATTCCTAATTTTAGGCATGGTGCTAAGTTTTGATTTCAGCAAATATATATATATATATATATATGCAACAAACTAAGAGGTATATATTTACTATATACCTACTATAATATTTGAAAATGAAATGTTTAAGTTTTTGCTAAGTTTTTTTATTTTTAGTTTTTCTTTAATTTTTTGAAACAATACAATAAAGACAACAAATAACACAATAAATGCAAGAGATAATTACTGAAGTAATAATTTAATTTTCTATAAACAACTTATGAATATCACTGATAGGTTCGAGTTGTTCAGGAGTCATGAAATGTTCTTCTTCAAATTGAAATTTTTCTTTTAAAAAATTGATGAAAAGAGCTATAGTGATGTTGTCTATTTCAGATCTTTGGTTGATAAAAGTAAAGCTCGTGGCAATACTCTCGATATAACACAGCTCGCGAAACTCTATTCCATCTTTCCCTATTTGTAAGAACAACCTCTTGGTCTTCTACACAACCTAGGAACTGGTGCACAATGGCTACGTTCTCGAGGTATTCCTCGAAGGTGAACAATTCTGAAGATACTAAAGCTCTCCTATAGGCTAACCATCTATGGCAGGCTCTCTGAAGTTCATGATAAAAAAATAATTGATGAGGATCCAGGATTCTATCTAGGACTAGCCTCTTGATTTTCTTAAGTTGTGTGGACCTAGATGAAATGAGCCTAAGTCTCCTATCAAGTTCGTTCCACAGGAATTGATTTTTGCTTGTTTCAAGCACACTAAGGACATAATTAACTTCTATAGCTGCCAATTTATTTTCTATGTTTATAGTAACTGCTAACCTTTTCTTAGGAGCTACCATCTAAACATGTTTTCAAACTTAAATGTTTAAAATGCATCTATGTTTCAGTTGTTCTATATATTTTTTTGTTTTTGTTTTTGTTTTTCAAAAGGTTATGATGCATTCACGTCGGGTTCACCAAAATGTATTGCTCCAAATTTTTTGCATCCCTACCTTCAGGCTATAGGATCCACGCCCGGAAGGAGGATGGGAAAAGGATGGTGCAGTATCTCGGACTGAGAGGACTTTGCGAAGGTCCCGCCTCTCAAGGGAGGTGTATTTTGATAATTTTTTGACGGATGGTGGGTTCACCAGGAAACATTTGATGACAGTTTCCACGCCTAGGTTTTGGAATGTGTTTTGATGTGTTCATTTTAACCTTAAGCATTCATATCCTAGGTTTGGCCGAATGCATCTAGATTACTCTATATGAAAATGCAAGTTCAATGAATACATAAAACAAATTTAAAGACAGAAACAGAGAGATTACAGAATGCAAATGATGAATACCTGATTCGGATGTCTAAAGAAGATTCTGATGTTGAAGTAGTCTGGATCGTCTGATATTCGACAGAATCATCTGCAATCAGACAAGATCATCTGAGATCTGACGAATTCATCAGACGAATTCGTCAGAGACCTGCAAAATCAAAAATAGATGCAAAATACAAAAAATACTACAGTGCTAACAGAGGGAAATGATATAAAATGGTAGCAATGTTATCAAACTGCAACTTAAACATAGAAACAGAAATGAATTGTGCTAATTTGATGATAATTAAGATTTAATTATGCACTTAATCTAAATGGGTGAACTCCAAATGCAAAGTAATATAAAACACTAAATAGATTATCTAATTTGCAGAATAAAATGACAAAAAAAGGGTTGAGGATCGCAAACTTCAGGCACTGATTGCCTTAATACGGACTGTAGTTGAGATCGTCTTGCATCAGTACGCAATCGCCTCAAATTCGACAGGCTCACCTCCGATCTGAACAGGTTTGTCGACGACGATAGGTGCTGGCTTCGGCTGAAAAATAGTGTTGTACCTACAACAAAATTGATGTGGAACTAGTGCAAGTGCAAGATAGAGATGATTTAACTTATATGGAATTGAATTGCAGAGAATTTCGGCTAGGGGTTGGGAAGGGAAAATCTTAGAGACTAAATAGGCTTAGGGGAGTAGTTAGGAGGTTGAAGATCATCCCAATTTGGGAGATCTCCAATGGGGGGAGGGTCCCAACGACGCAGACATGCTTCTGACCATATTGGAGACCCGTTGGAACAAATTCCAACTTTGCAAAATTAGTTTTGCGACAAGATCGTCTAGACGTCCTAGTCCAGACGAAATCGTCAAATCTGGGGCGATATCGTCTGATCGGCGACAATATCGTCAAACGGTCAAAACAACCTCTAAAAATGGCATGGAAAATGGGGAAACGGATTTCTCGACGGTTAACGGGCGGTTTGGGAGGTTAAATTTGAATTTTAAATTATTTACTAAGGTGAATGTAATTATTGCATTTTTACTGCGCCAATTTTAGGGTGCTACAGAAATGGTCATGCTAGTCTAAACCTTTGGACAATCAGTGGTCTTATTTTTTAGACAAGACATGTTGCCATGCATGGGCATTATTAACCCCATAATCCAAGACTTATCTTCATTTCTTTGGACCTTGGGGATGACTACCCATCCTTTGCAGAGGACAAGTAATACGATCCTTCCAATCCAATATAAAGATGAGATGGGACAAATTAATTTTTTACTTCTTGGACCTTGGGGATGACTACCCATCCTTGCTAGGGACATGTAGTACGATCCTTCCAATCCAAGCTTTGGAAAAAAAATGGAAAATATTAATTTATTGCTTAGACCTTGGGGATGACTACCCATCCTTTGTAGAGGACAAATAGTACGATCCTTCCAATCCAAGATTTATCATGAAATGAGACATAAGAGATTTGGGGAATCAGATTCTCAACCTAAGCGAGATGAGAATTTATGCCCTATCCTTACTACTCCATGTAGGTCAAATCAAAGCTTTGGGGAGTTGGATCCTCAACCTAAGTTTGATGAGGATTTAGCCCTATCCTTACTACTCTTATTTTAGGCTTTAAGCTTTATGGAAGTGGTCAAAACCACTGTTTTAAGGATCATGTTGCATAATAGGATAGACATGAAATACTTCTTTCGCCCAACCTTTTCTTCCAAGCAAGGTTTTGATCATTTTTCTCAAGATCCTTTTTAATGTGTACAAACTGTGCTTGGTTCTAGATATCTCAAGACTCAGTTCCCAACCTTAGGATTTTCTTCTTATTTATGTGATAACATAACCTTAAGAGGATTTGACACACTTTAATGATTTGCATTTGAAATGCATTTACAACTAAGATGACATGTATGTGCAAAGTGAGATGTAATATGAATGCATTGTCTTTTGAATTGCAGATGAAATATTGCTATATAAAATTGACTACTTCATGCATCACAAGTTTCAAATGATATTATTAAATTGTTTGTGTTACTTGTGGAGCTTTTACAAGATGATTCCAATGTTTCATATTCTCCCGATCTAGAACATAAGTTAGCATCTCAAGGCAACTTTTTCATCATCATTTTTTTTTTTTTAATAGACAAACAAAACATGTCAAATAAACACACAACTTTAAATCCAAATCCAAATAGCAATCCCAAAATTAAACTTGAAAACACAAACCCAAAACCAAAAACCAAAATCTATATACAAATGTACACTATAATACAAAATGATGCAAAGCTTGGATTATCACTTTCCTGGATCCCACACACATGATTAGAACATTTCAACAAAAATATGACATGATATACATGCCAAATGTTGTGGGAATCCAACACAAACAAGACTAGGCCAAACAATGCAACAAATTTCCACTTGCCATGCTCACCATACCAATTTGATTTAGTTCCAATAATACTCCCATAGGTGAGCATCAAATTACTAAAATGATTAGACAATAAATGATTTTCAATTTTATCTTGTCTATTCTTTAAAATGTAAACTTCATAATTCCCTCCTTGATTTAGAATTAGGCTATCTTTTTCAAATATGCAATTTTGTAAGTAAGAGCCTATTTCTACAAATTTCAAAGCCAAATCATTTTCCAAATTTGTAGGCCAATCAAATTTGTGTAACAATTTACAAGCATCTAGGATATTTACTAAATTAGGATCATTAAAAGTTTTTATCCTAGATTCAATTAGTAATTGTTGATGAATTTTATTTAACAATTCAAGTGCATCAACTTCTTTTCCATTCATTGAAACAATGTTATTAAAGGTGTGATTAAAAATTATACCTTGTTTTTCATTTACCTTTAATGACATTTCACCATAAACATTATTTAAATTTAAAATATGGTCATCCTTTTCAGTCCTCAAACATTCTTGGTCAAAGTGTATGTCAAGTAATCTGCTTTGATGATCACTTATTTGAGTTGCTTCCAATTGATCCATCTCTTTGTCATTTGGTTCTAATTCTTTGTTCACTATCCATGGTATCTCTTCATTTGAATCCTCAAAATCATCATGCAAACTTGCATCCACACTTTCAATGAATTTATATTTGACATGATCAAATTTTGTCCCCTTTTCAAATCTTGTGACTATGATATCTTCATATGATGTAGAAGGTTCAACATCCTGCATATCAAGTAAAATATTAGTTTTATCTATAGGGATGTGAGAAAATAATGCATCATCATATCTCCTCCAACCATTGTAAAAATCATCATCCAAATCCATAGAATGAAAATCCATGATGTTTGTGACATTATCTCTTGATTCATTCATAAATTCTTTTTCTTCTTTGTCCTTGGTAATAGAATCATTATAATCTTCCAAAATTTGATGAGATTTGAAACCCTCTTCCAAAACATCCTCAAATCGTATAGGAGTTGTAATATCTTCCTTTGAGTAGGCAATTATGTTGTCTTGTATATCAATAGGCACACGAGTTTCATTAGTAGTTTTGGAATGAGTAAAATCTTCCCACTTCTTCCAAGCATCATAATAATCATATTTCAAAATCAAGTGGTGATGTTCAACTATTTCTTCAACATCTTCCAATTCATCAATGTGCTTCTCATCAAATTCATCTTCACCTTCCTTAGATGGTTCAATTATTTCCAAAAGTGGGTTATTTCTTGAATTCAAATTTATAAGGCTATCATTGTCCAAATTAGTAACCCATGATTCATTATCATAATTTGGAGGGTGAAGAATTTCTTGATCTTTAATTTTACACATCTCATCAATAGTATCTTCCAAGAACAAGTGGTGAAATTCTATCATATCTTCAAATTTATTTATTGATTTTCTTTCCATTTCACTTTCAACCACTTCATTCAAGTCTATGGTGGGTTCCATCCATTCACATATATCAAACATTGTTGAATTTAGAACCCCTTCATCCGGATAATCGTGTATCTCTACATGATCCTCACTAGTGGATGTTGTCTTAGCAATTTGCACCTCCTATTGGACTACATCTAAGGTGGTCATAAAATTTGGGTATTCAAATTTATCCCCTTGATCATTCACCTTAGGTATCATTGGAGTGGAGGGTGCTATGTTTGATGGTTGGTGTAGGTTGGCATCAAAAGAACAATCTCTCATGTGAATATGTTGTGCCTTTTCTTCTTCAAGACCTTGCCATTCCAACTCTTCTAAGACCTCATGGATTTTCTCTAGAGACAAGCCACTCAGCTTTTCCTCAATGAGTGAAGCAAGTGTGGGGTGTATGGCTCCTAGGCATACTTCCATGGATTCCTCTTCTAATGTGTTAAAATTTTTCCACATTTGGGAGTGCAACTCACAAAATCTTTCATTGAATTGACTCAAGGATTCATTAGGCTCCTTACACATGGAGGTAAACCGATTTTCCAAGATTTCTAAGTCAACCTGATTACCAAAATGATAAAGATAGGCTGCTTCTAATTGTATCCAAGAATTCCTAACCTCCATGGGTAGTTGGCTGTACCAAAAGAATGGTTTATCTTCCAAAATGTATGCAAATAACTTACAAGCCACCTCTTCATAGAAAATCTGGAATTTACATAATGTATCCTTATAGACATGCAGTTTTTGCAAGTATCCTAGTGGCATCTCTTGATTAAAACACCGTAAAAAATCCAATAACATTGTAGGAATTTGATAGGGTACCACAGGTATAGATAAACCCTCATAATGATCCTCTATCACTGATACCATTCTCTCTCTTAGAGACACTATTTCAGCTCTTAGGGATACCATTTTCTCCTCAAGTGTTGCCATTAGTGAACTCAAAATGTAAATTTAGAACCAAATCTGTTGAATATTCAACTTGCAATATATAAAAAAAATCCAGTTAGCATCAACCAAGAGATGTAATTATTAAAATCAAATGTCAAGTAATTGCATGAGACCAAAATTTTCTAAATTAAATCAAATCACATATTTCTGTATGAACAATCAAAAAAGTGTTAGAATAATATACAACATACCCGAATTGCTTAAAATAGAACAAGTAAATAAATTCAGGCCGTCCTTTTTACAATCGGCTAAGTGTTAGAGGACAAGCATAAAAATTTTAAATTTAAATAACACTAAAATAAACCCGTTCGGCCCTCCTAGCACCAATCCGTTGAGTGGTGTTAGAGGTCGAAGATGCTAATCAAATGGACATGAAATATTTAGCAATGTAAAGCTCTCAAACAATTAAAAACCCTTAGCATCTAAAATCATGATAAAATAAACTTTTCAGGCCCTCCTTCTAGCGCCAATCTGTTGAGTGGTATTTTCACCCGATTGTGAAAACACACTCTCCGATAGGATTTGGGTTCTAAATCCTCTACTTACAAAGAAATTAAACAAATAATTTCTCCAAGGTTCCTGTTATGCTAGCATTTAGCATCTGTGTATTAATGATTTCAAATAAATATATTTAATTAAAATGCTTGGAACACCTTAGTGGTTGCAAGTAACTGAAAACAAGGGGCACTGTGGTTTATTTTATTGTGAAAATTTAGTGATTGTTCATTGAACCCGAATAAAGAAAATATGATTTGATCTTTGTATGACCCTGCTGTAACTTCAAAATAAAATTTAATGAAATGCCATAACATGAAGGAATTATTTATGGATTTTGAAGTTTTTTAATTTTTTTATTTTATTTTAAAGCTTGAAAAAATTAAAATTGGAGCTTCTGAAAAATAAAGTGCAGAAAAAAGAAAATAAAATGCAAAAGAAAAGAAATTAAAATTGCATCTAGTTTGATGCTATCCCGTCCTGGAAAAACCAAAGATGTGAGGTTTCCCTGCATGCAACCTAACCTATTGGACCTACAAACATGCACAATCTTGATAAGCTAAGTGCTGATTCCTAGGGTTTGAAATAAAATTTAGATTTCAAATATTCGCCTAATGCAACCCACAAAAGTGGCATTTAACATTATCTATAAATCTGAAATCTGAAAGATGAAAGAATAAACATTGAATTCATAGCATGCACGAGAAGATCTTCTTCTTTCTTGCCCACAAGATGCAAATTTTTGAACACTCCTGCATTAAAGAATTAATCATGTTACAACAGAGAATATCTAGTTTTCTCAAAACCAGAAAAAGGGGCAAAAAATCACCCCAAGCAGGCCCAGAATGGCATCTCGCCTTAGGCAATGCAACTCTGCCTGTAGTGGTTTCTGACCCTTGTGCCAATCTATGCCTCTGCTTTTATACTTTCTAGCAATGTTCTCTATTTTGTCCTGTGACGCTTCGCTTCATCTTCCAGATTGCTTCGTTTCACCTTCCCGCATTTTCGTTGCTTTAAATTCATTCTCGATGCCGAAACGCTTGATCTTCTCTGTGACTTGTAATGCTTCTACAGCCTTTACACATGTATGCCACGTGTTTCGCACTTTTTTGCATGTTCTGTAACGGCCCCATGAAAATTGTGACAAAAAAAAATAGCATGTAACTCTGTTCCTCTGCCTTCATCGCAAAAACACATGTCGTGAAAACGCGATATATTTTCCATTCCGTACACTTTCGCTGTTGGAGCTGCGAAAATGTGACCTGTCATGATATTGTGACATTTTTTGACTTTGTACCTCTTTGCCAGCTTTTCGTCGTGAAATTGCGACGCTTTTCTATTTCGGGCCCCTTTGCTATTTCCTATCGCAAAATTGCGACGATTTTTAATTCTGTACACCTTGGCTGCAACCTGTTGCGAAATCGCGATGATTTTTCGTTTCGTACACCTTTGCTGCTTTATGTCGCGAAATCACGATGCTTTTCTACTTTGCCCTGTTTGACTGGTTTGACCCATGATTTTGTGACATGTCGTGATTTCGCTACCATTTTCCATTCTGCATTTCTCTCTCCTATCTAGACCGCGACGAAGCAACATGTCATGATATCATGAAACTTTTCACTTTCTGGCAGTGACCGTGCAACACGTCACAAAATCATGACACTTTTTCATTTTCGGCCGTGATCGCGCAACACGTTGCGAAATCATGACACTTTTTCATTTTCGACCGCGACCGTGCAACACGTCGCAAAATCGTGACACTTTTCATTTTCTGGCAGCAATGGCGTGACATGTCTTGATATTGCGACAATTTTCATTTTTCAGTAGAGATGGCACGACATGTCGCGATATCGCAACATTTTTTTATCCTTATGCAATTTTTCCCCTTTTTCCTAATTTTTAGCATCTGGGTCACTGAGATCTTGTTTGAAAACATGCAAAAAAGGTGGGTCCCCAATTTTGGGGTGTGTTGTGGATCAGCCACAACACCTACGAAGTGGGATAGGATTAGCACCTTCATCCAAAAGGTTAGTATAATTAGTCAAATTGGTAACTATCGTTCTTGACTAAACCTATCTGAGAGTGAAGCGAAAGCATGGGTATGCTGGTAGCAAGTCTTAGATAGTACCACCTCTCTTCATGAGAGGAATTTTTGAACTCACTTCAATATTGTGGGTTCCCCCCTTTTTAGGATATCATTTTACTGCACCTTCCATACAGGTCACCATTTACACATTGTGATACCATTCTATTCTATGCATCTTTGGGTGTTGCAGGAGGTCTAATATTGGTGACATTCCTAATTTTCTAGAGTGTTCACTCTATTAACCATGATTCTACATAGGGAGTATCAACATTGCAACACACAAAAATGAAAAAAAACTTTTATTTTTTAGCATTTAGACTTTATTTTGATCTACCATTGTTTGCATGATTACAAACCAGTCTAATCACATTACACTACATATTGTTTTCCCATACATTGTATGTCACTTTATTCACACTTACATTAGACATAGTTGAGTCCGTATCATATAGGATTTATTTTTGAAACCCTTCCTACACATGCTACTATGCCTGTAGTCACCCTTAGTAGAGTGCATGAGAAAGCACACTTTATAGAGAAATGGCCTCCCATTTCCTCTAGTCAGTCCACTCTCACTCCTTTTATCATGAAGGGGAAGACCATATATACATATGATTCATGCATAGAATCTGATGTACAGCTCACACACATGGTGCCTCATCATGAGACATCAAACCTAAGTGAAGCCCTCGCTACTTCACTTATAGAGTATTACTCGCTTCTTTCATCCCCATCCTCACCTAATCCATCGACCATGTTCTGCGACCATATGATGTACATAGCACCAAGACAACCTGATATCTTCTTTACCATATATGAGGAGGTCATACCTACTTCTCCCACCTTTTCACACCCATTTTTTCAAAATCTATCTCAATTTATTTTTGAGAGTGATTCTTCCCTCCTAAATTGTACCCATCTAGAGGTCATATCATTTGCCCCTATCGTAGGAATGGTATCTGATCCATACTCCTCTGCTATAGGAAACTAGAAACCATCCTTCCAAACTGCACAACATCTCCCTCATCAATAGTTTCTACAAGCATTTCATTAAACCTCACACCTATACTCCTCACAGGAGTCTCAGTCATTGTCTTCCCAAGAGCTATTTTCACCATATCTAAAGGCACCTCGTAGCAACTCCTTCAAATACAAGATGCACAAACCCAAGTGAGAGTGTACACATACATATTCCTCTTAACCCAAGCTCCTACTTTGGCAGCTTACCCTACCTTTTTGATAGCTTTTTTACCAATCTCCCAAGAATCCAAAGTGTACAATATCAAGCCTTTAGTGCTACCTTTGTCTATGGTGACTTTTAGGATACTATAACCTCCTCATGTCCAAGCTCACACTACCAATCTATTTACCACATATGGATCAATACCAACAACTCATCCACCCACCCTACCAAGCTATTCCATGCATTTTAGCTTCCCCACTTCCTACCCTCCAAGATAAAGATAGATTCTATCCTTTGATACCTCGTGTTGACCACCCCTAGTACCGGTAGCTCTAACACCTATACCATTAGCAGCTACACCCAACTTCTTTATGCCTCCTCCAGCTTAGTCATCACCACCCAAAGACTAACCATTATAAAAATATCCAACCCAAAAAGTACCTGCACCACAAACACATGCTTCCTAGTCATAGTATTATTACCCATAATAGACACCTACCCCACAACCTAGTGTGCCATTAGATATGACAACACATGTCATCCAATACCCACCTTACGAGGATCAGGCACAATAATATTCTTCACAATACTAGGAAGAGTAACAATACCAGTATCCACCACATCCACAGACTTAACCTATCATAGCCCAATCTCCCACCCCTATGACACCACGCAGTGTTATGCATAGTGGCTATTTATTGCCAAACTGGCTAAAATTGGGATTTTTGAAATTTGGAATTGTCTAATATTTAGGACCCTTGACCAAGGCTGACTAGCAAAACAAATTTGGATGCAATTTTTTTTTGGGATCAATTCACCCCAATTTTATAATAATTTGACCATTTTAAGTTCCAACATTGCCCATAATAATAGTGAACCTTCTACATGCATTTGGACAATATTCACTTAGATTTCGAAACTGATTCATCAATTTTTTATAAATACATTTTGGGGCTGACCCCTTATGCATAACCCTATCACCATGGTTCCATCTATAGAGATAGTGTAAGATATGGAGTGACATCATCTTCCCATAGGTAGCATTGTGCCTCTTATTCTACCCCCCAATCAACTGAATTTCATATATGATACTTTAGAGTATGGAGCCCTGCTAATTCCTTCAAAGGAAGAATATGATGAACCTTTTTCAGAGGATGTATATTATTTTTCGAATCTAAATTATACATTGTGGTACTTATATCACTATAATTGGTATGGTTTTGGTTTAGGCCTATATGAGTAGGGTACTTATGTTTCATGTCAACCCCAATATTAGTTACCTTATGATAAATCTGGGTTGGGACATAATAAGCTAGTATTATTAGATGTTCTCATAGATAGTCTAGAACACCTATGTCTAGGTTATCAGGATAATATTGCACGTGATCCATATGCCAATCCAAATCACATTAGGGATTATTTACCCATAGATATGATAGATCAAGGACTATCTAGTGATCTTACCCAATCCCATGAAGTGGGGGAAATTTCACATACCTTGAAATATGACAGTGAGGAAGAGGATCAAGGTCCTCCTCATGAATGGATGAGTGATGATGAATATGACTATGGCATCACACCTATAAACTATCCTAGATCAGATGATGAGCATGAGCAAGTTTTCCCCTTGTATTATGAGGATGAGTATTATATTCGTATGTTATTACCTATCCAAGGCCCCATATAATTCCAACTCTTACTGCATGAAGAACATGCTCATCCTCTTTCACATAGGCCACTACTAGTTATTCCACTTCCACCAGAGCCACCCCCGCAAGTTATTAGAAAAAATTAGGTATCTAGATCCACTTGCCCTAGAATGGGAGATCATGTATCCATCAACATGATTTCCATAGATTTAACCACACCATTGATAGATCTGAATAACCCATCAAAGTCATTGTATCTTGACATTGAGGCAATTGAATTTGATCGAGGATATTCTCCCCCATCTCCATAAAAGTATTGGCCTTGTGAGGAAATATTAAAACCATTTCAATTTTCTCCAAGAGCTACTCATGATGTTTTTTAGGTTGAGGTTGACCCTGAATTTCCTATGGAAGAAGCAAACCCAGCTAATGATATTCACTTAATTCCCACTCCATATCAGTTGGAAGATGTTTCTCATATCTCAATTGAGCCAATGATTGATAGGTATATTAGTATAGATATCAAAAAACCCCATATTATCAAGCTAGGATAAGGTCTATCTCTAGCTGAACAAGATGATTTCACAATAGCATTGAAAGCAAGGATACAAGTTTTTTCTTAGTCTTATAAAGACATGCCAGAACTGGACCCAAATCTAGTCATGCATAATCTTACACTGGACCCAAAGATCAAGACAGTCAAGCAAAAGTTGCATAAGATGCACGCAATAGTAGCCTTAATCATTAAATATGAATTGTAAAAAAATTTGGATGTTAATTTCATCATCTCAGTATATTATCTGCCATGGATTTCAAACATAGTTCCCATAAAAAACCTGATGGGAGCATTCACATTTGCATCGACTTTAGAGATCTCAACAAAGCAAGTCCTAAGGATGAATTTACCTTACCAAATATTGATGCATTGGTATACGCTATAGAAGGACATGAAATGCTATCCCTTATGGATGGTTTCTCTAGATATAATAAAATTCGTATTGATCCATAATACTAGATTAAAACAATGTTCAAAACACCTTGGGGGACATTCTATTATAATTTCATGCATTTTGGCCTTAAGAACACCGACACTACTTATCAAAAAACCATAACATATATCTTCTATGACTACATGCATAAGATTTTGGAAGATTACATGGATGACTTATTGGAAAAATCTCTATTGCACCATGAGCATATCGATGTATTATGTAAGGTTCTAGATTTCCTTATTGAGCACAATGTTAGGCTTAATCCCAAGAAGTGTGTCTTTGGTGTCACCTCTAGTAAACTTTTACAATTCATAATCTCCAAGTAATGCATAGAGGTAGATACAAACAAGGTCAATGTAATATTAGAAATGCCTCCCCCCATAACAAATAAGCAGCTCCACAACTTGTAAGGAAAGGTTGCATCCATAAAATGCTTCATCACATAATTATCGGATAAGTGTCGACCCATGAATAGGTTGCTACACAAGGAGGTCTCATTTCATTGGGATGAAGAATGTCAAAATACCTTTGATGAAATTAAGCAATACTTGGCTTTGCCACCCATACTGGCTCCTCCATGACCAAGCGTATCATTCTATTTATACATCTCAACTACTAAATTGGCATTGGGCACCATGTTTTCCCAAAAGAATGGATTTTATAAAGAATAGACTACATATTATATTATCTGCACACATGGTATGCATATGTTGAGAAGCTATGCTTAGCAGTGGTCTTTTCCATAAAAAATCTACACCATTACATGCTCAATCATACCACGCATGTCATATCTAAGGAAAATCCATTGTGATAAATGATGAGTTAAACATATCACAATAGTTGCACAAAAAAATGGATAATGTTGTTGATGGAATTTGACCTAGATTTCATTGGACAAAAATCAATCAAAGGACAGATCATATCTAATCAACTAGTAGAGGCTCCTTTCCAGAATTACCAGCCTATGAATGTAGAACTTCCTAATGATGGAGTGTTTCATATATTAGAATTTCCTGATTCTACAGAGCCTAAGTCACAAGTAAACATAACTCTATTCTTCAATGGTTCTAAATGTGAGCAAGGGGGTAGCACAGGTATCATGTTTTTCACACTGCAAGGGGATCCAATACATCTTTCGTTTAAACTTGATTTCCCATGTACCAATAAGAATACTGAATATGAAGCCCTCATCATAGGCCTTCAGACGACAATCACCATGAAAATAACTAAGCTAAATATTTTTGATGATTTATTGCTCATAGTTAATTAGGTTAAAGTGATATTCCAGTGTAGGTGTCCCATATTGCAAGCCTATAAATCCCTATTGGACAAACTTTTGGTACAATTTGAATGGTATGATATTGAGGAACTCCCTCAATCATCTAATCATTTTGTGGATACAATGGCTTCCTTAGGGTCACTAATCTTGCAAAACCCTTCAGATGATATTACTACTATTCAAGTAAAAATTCTAGTGTAATTTGTGACTGATCATGATGAGCATAATGTCATACCAGTTTTTCACATGATCTAGATTGGCCTTCACATGAATAGTTCTCTCAATTACACAATTATTTGGATAACACCTGATGGGGGACTCTGTTCCCTCAGAATTATTTTGATACTAGCACAATGCTATATCTTCAAGTTTATTCTCAATCAACATTCACATGATATGAACATCAAAAGGATTGTGTGATTCATAATATTGAGGGTTCTTCAAAGGAAGACTAGGCCATACAGATCAAATATTACTTAAGACTGGATAATATTCTGCTTGGATTTTTGCATGTTGCAAAGTGAGCATTTAAGAAAAATGCAACAAAGTATGTATTTTTAGGAGATATAATGTATCATTGGAGCTATGAGAGTATCCTCCTTATTTTCTTGGACTCATAGGAGTCAGCTTGGACCATTGCCCAAGTGCACGATGGTACATGTGGTGGTCACTTTAGTGGTATGACCATCACTAAGTGCATTCTTCGCATGGGCTATTACTGGCCAACTTTAGAGCAATATTACTGTGCTTATGTAAAGAAGTGTGTGAAGTATCAACATCATACAAATTTGACACATGTACCTTCACAGGCCTTACAACTGATTCAATCGGTCTGGTCATTTGCACAATGGTGGTTTGATTTAATTGGTAAAATCTCACTTGCCTCTTTAGGTCATCACACGTTTATCATAACGGTGACTGAGTACTTCACAAAATAAATGGAAGCAATTCCCCTTACCACTATGACTAGACCTTGCATCATAGATTTCATGCTACATAACATAATATGTTGTTTTTGTATTCCATCCAAAATAATATTGGATAATGGAACACCATTCAAAATAATGATGTGCATGCATTAACAACAAAGTATAACATAAAGCACAAATTTTCCACACTCTATTATCCATAAGCCAATGAGCAAGCAGAGGCGTCAAATAAGATAGTAATAGCCATATTGAAGAAATCCATTAAGGAAAATCATAAATATTGGTATAATAAATTACCTCTTGCCATTTGGGCCTATCACACTAGCATTTGGATGTCCACTGGGACAACTTTGTTTTCACTAGTGTATGGTGCTAAAGCTATCACGCCTCTAGAGTTAGAGATTTCATCCCTATGTATTTCCATGTAGGAATTCATCGATGATGATACCACTAGCCAAGCTCATTTAGATAAACTAACATTACTTGATGAACAATGTGTTAATGCCTTTGAGCATCTACGTGTTTATCAGGAATGCCTTAAGAGAGCTTATAAATTGAAAGTACACCAAAGAAAATTTTAGGTTGGTGATTTAGTTCTAAATGAGAACCAACAAAACTCAAATTTTCCATCCAATTTGCGAGACAAATTTGTATCAAACTGGTTAGGTCCATTCATCATTACAAGTCAGATTGGACCTGGAACTTATCGCTTAGCATCCATCAAAGGAAGTGAAGATCTTGAACCAATGAATGTTAGTCATTTGTAGTCTTTTCATGCTTAGAGCACCATAAAATGCTCCTAGGTGGTCCATGATAGTCTAGGTAATCCTAAAATACCCCTAGTTAGTCTATGACCATCTAGGTCAACCTAAAATGCACCTAGGTGGTCTATGACCATCTAGGTCAAAATAAAATATTCCTATTCATTATACGATTGTATAGGTCAATCCAAAAAGCTCCAAAGGCATCTATAAGCCCTTTGGTCACCATAAAATGCTCCTAGGTGGTCTATGATCATCTAGGTCAACCTAAAATACCCCTAGGTGTTCTATGACCATCTAGATCAAAATAAAACATTCCTAGACAATATACGATCATCTATGTCAATCAAAAAGCTTCAAAGGTGTATATAAGCCCTTTCGTCACCCTAAAATGCTCCTAGGTAGTCCACAACCATCTAGGTCAATCCAAAATATCCCTAGGTGGTCTATGACTGTCTAGGTCAAAATAAAATTTTCCTAGACAATCTACGATCATCTAGGTCAATCCAAAAATCTCCAAAGGTGTTTATAAGTCCTTTGGTCACCATTAAATGCTCCTAGGTGGTCTATGATCATATAGGTCAACCTAAAATTCCCCTAGGTGGATGACCATCTAGTTCAAAATAAAATGTTCCTAGATAGTCTACTATTGTCTAGGTCACCCAAAAAGCCCCAAAGGCATCTATAAGCCCTTTGGTCACCCTAAAAAGCCCTAATGGCATTCATTAAGCCCATTGGTCAAATTTTATATACATATATATCAAAAATATAAAAATATCATTAAAATCATCAAAATACAAAAATATTTTCATTGCACTTTATATAAATTGCATTACTCCTCATTACGTTATGCATCGTTCAAAATTTATCATACATGCCTAGCACTAGGTCTGTAAACTAGGCATCAGTTAAATATCCACTTTTATCATATGTCAATAATACCACCTTTTTACATTACATATATTAGTTCCATTTACATCTCCATATTATATGTTTGTTTCCCATCACTTAGCCATTGTTAGTAAAACATAGTTAAGGTTTTTCGATCACTCAGCCATATCTATTTTTCTTTTCAAATTTTGTAGAAAGCTATCATGATTTTTTATAAGGTATAATCCTACTTATATTATGCCTTGTATACATCAAAATCCTAATACATTATCACATTAATAAATCCAAGTCTAGCACAAGGAAAAATGAAACTACAAAGTGGTCTAGGTTGATTTAAGCAAAAAAGTGTATCTTGCTCATCCCCCTGTGTGAATGGTTCAAAGATTTTGAGAATTGAAAAAAGGAAAAGTTACTCCTTACCCAAAAATCCCTTGCCTCACCCTAGGGCAAGTATCCAAAAGATAAAAATCAAACAATGATCATCATCACTCCAAAATATGTAAAAATAAATAGTGATTATTATCACATCAAAAAAAGCAAAAATAAATAGTAGTTCTCACCACTACCAAAATACCTTGCTCAACAAACAAAAATGAGCAAATCCCTTGAATAATTCAAAATAAAAATAAAATAAGGGAGTATTGAACTTGAATCCTTGGAATTATTAGCATTAGAGAACCATAAGGTGATCCTCATTATAGGTGTGGATAGCCTACTTGTCAATGGCGGTAGCCTTATGCATGATGATATGTCTATCACATAAAAAAATTGCTTAGGTACAAACCAATATTTGAATGTGGATGAGCTAGCTTGTTGTAGCCTATATTACCTAGTAGTGTAATCTAACTAAATACAAAACTCAAGATAATGAGACACACAATTATCTCTAGTACATATGGATTGAGTAAATCCCGTTTGCACTACGATAACTTTATGCGTTATGATGGTAATGAACTCACATGCACACATAGGGATGTTGATTATCTTGGTTATCTTAGTTGGTGTATACTTTGTCAAAAAGTCTTGCATAGTTATTATACAACTTTTGATTAGGTAACTAGAGTGTTTGAGTCTCCTAAAAATTCCTAAACATATCATATCATATTACATTATTCATGCTATTCTACATCATGTTGTCACATATTTGTCAAAATTACAAAATCAATTACATAGTTTCACAATAATATGAAAATAATAAATATACATTTTGTACAGTCTCTGGTGCTAGCATATAATGTGTCAAATAGTCATCATAAATCCATCATACAAAATTAAATCACATCATCCATTGAATTATGCATTCACATTGCATTTCACATCATCGCATCATCACATCATAAACAACATATATGCATACATGATAGCCATCCATCAAAAAGCATCATAAAGCATAGAATAGCATACATATCATAAAGTAGTAAAATATGACATAATGATCAAAGCAAATTCATACATATATATCCATATGTAAAATCCAAAAGCTACATCATAGTCCATAAGTTGCCCATAGGCTACAATAAAAGTGAGTCATTAGACTTCACAAGCCAAAAAGTCTAAAAATAACCTGTTGACTCCCAAAGGGATAGTCCCCCTTTTTGATATCCTAACTCACTTTTCCTATGGGACGTATAAGGTGGTGTGCCCCAATTTAGCCTAGTGCACTTCATCCCTATGGAGCAAATCAAAATACCCCCAAGCGCACAAAATTATGTGCCTCAAGTCAGCCTTTTGTGCCCCAAATAGTGGAGCGCATAAGGACTCCATCAAGCACACAAGGTTGTGTGCCTACCTCTATCTTGTGTGACCCATTGGGAAATGGGATGCATAATGTACCCTAGGGTGCACAAGGTTGTGCACCCCATCAAAGGTTTGCACACTCCATGGGGAGGTGGAGTGCATAAAAGTCTAGAGGGGTGCACAAGGTTGTGCACCCCATCAAAGCCTATGTGCTCCAAAGGGTGGAGCACACATCAACCCAAGGAGGGTGCACCACCTGGTGCACCCCAAAGAAGTCATGTGCTCCACCCTTTGGAGTGCACAAAGTCCCCATGGGTGCACTTTTTTTTGCACCCGTCATCCCCTTATGTGCTCTATTACTATGGAGCACGTGAAAACCCCTTGGAGTGCACAAGCTGTGTGCTCCTCTCTAGGCCAATGCGCTCCACTCCCAAAGTGGAGTGCACAACCCCCTACTAAGATGCATAGGGTTGTGTGCCCCATCCTGAGTCTACATGCACTCCATTGGGGCGCATAAATGTCCAAGTTGGGTGCACAAGGCAGTGCACCCACCTTTGGGTTATGTGCTCCACTATGGTAGAGTGCATAAAGTCCTTAGGGGTGCATGGCTTGCACGCCCCATACAGTCTAGTGTGCCCCACTTCCTTGGGGTGCATAAAGGTCAAGCGAGTGCACAAACCTATGCGCCCACCTCGGGTATTATGTGCTCCACTCCCCAATGGAGTGCACACAATTATTAAAGCTAGTGCACTCCATGCACATGTACACCTACTTGCTTCTATCTACTCTGATCTCAAGCCACCACATGTCCAATCCACTGTACCCAGCCAGCACTCCCCTTCATCAATACTTTAGGTTTATAAAAACACCAAACAACATGACATGCCTAACCAATCCAAAGTCTCCTAAAAGAAAAAAATGTATGCACCCATCTACCCAAATTTAATGCACATTCTTTATAAGAAGGTGGTGGATCTATTTACACCATTCAAGCATGCAAATTTATCTATCAATGAGGTCGAGCACAAAGTAGAAAAGGTAGGAGAGATTACAACTTCACTGTTCAAATTTGATGGTGTCCACCAGTTCCTTTGCTACTAAGACATGCATTGTTCGATAGAGAATCAAAAATATTACTAGGGTGTGGCCCATTGTAAGGAATCTATGGAGGGCATAAAACCCTAAGGTGTTTGAGAATCTGCCAGATAATAGCAAGGATATCACTAAGGAATAGTAAAATGAAGTAGAAGGGGTCATAATTTACACATCCGACCCCATGAAAGAGGATAACCAGTGCCATATGACACTCCTAATAAGACTTTATGCATGATATTATCTAGATAGAACCAAGCCTACTCCCATGTGTAAAAAATGGTATACTAATCTAGGCTGGTTAACTTTCTCGAGGGTATACCACTCTTTTAACCTGTTAGCATGGCTCACGATCTCCTACGACTCCAGAGCGCACACAATTCATGATTACAAAGGTCATGCAGTGGCCCAGGTGTTGGCCGATAGAATTTGGTAGGTCTTCAGCCTAGCCACTATATCCAAGGTGGTGGACTTCAAGACATTGGCCCTCCAAGCCAATTATATGCTAAATACCATATTTTCCTAGTCACTGTTGAAGAAAGGGAGAAATAGGCCGACCGATTTTCCCATCAAAAAATTCTTGCTTCATCCTTAGGCACAGGACTACGCCGACATGATCAATCTAGCATTGGGGGTGAAAGACCTAGAACCAATCATGAAGGAGGTGATGTTTTTGATCCTCCAATGCAATAGAACTGATAAGACCCCTCTCTATCGATGGGAGGATGTCATCAGTGATAAGCTAGATGAAGAACTATAGTTGTTGCAAGCAGCCATATTGGCTGAGAAGGAGGAGATGCCCCCCTTCTCTTATTACTCCTTTTTTATTCATTTGTTTATAGCATAGTTAGACAAATATTTGGTGGTCCAGCTGGGAGGAGTGACTGCACCAACTGTGCAGGACCGATTATTATGCATCCAGGAGGGATGCTCCAGTTATACAACCTTCTTTGAGAAGGTCCTCCCTATGGTGCACTTCAGATTATGTG
The DNA here is from genome assembly GCA_028583015.1 of Wollemia nobilis. Taxonomy (NCBI): domain Eukaryota; kingdom Viridiplantae; phylum Streptophyta; class Pinopsida; order Araucariales; family Araucariaceae; genus Wollemia; species Wollemia nobilis. Next base: position 13,481,261 of record JAQPPZ010017052.1, read on the forward strand.
GGAACTTCCTAGATAGAATTGGGGTAGGGGTTAGAAATTTTCTACACCAAGCAAAGGTAGGAGACTACTTCTACATGGAGGAGTTTTCCTACATTAGGATATACGGGTCAAAGCTTCCCCGAAAGTGCTCCCATTCCACTGCCCAAATTCCATTGCCATCCTAGAGATCACTAGGCATATGGCCAAAGAGGTTAAAATTAGACATTTAAGGAAGAAAGGACTAGTGAAATGGCTGCCCATTCCCTGCACAATGGGCCATTACACTTATCTTGGCCACTTTGTCATGCTGCGGGCTATCTAGAATATGGACACCTACTATTTTCCAGAAGTCACTTGGAGGGCCTATGACCCAGATGGCCATCATAGAGGAGAGGTTACAGGCAAGCTTGCCCTTCTGAAAGTCACACACAGTGTTGATGATTTTGAAGATGAAATGCAGAAAGCTTTCAGGAACAACCAAAAGTTGGACTTGGTATGGAGGATGAATAAGTGACCTTATAGCAAATTGGAGGTCATTGGTGATTATAGTGCTCAGATGAGATTGCACCAAGGCTTGCTAGTTGATAAGATGGTCCCACTAATCCTGGTAGCCCCTCAAGAAGAATTTAAGGATCCCACCTTTGAGATTTTCCAACAGGATACTGACCTCTTCGAGGTCATGATGCAAATCATTGAAGAGACCCAATAGGAGCAGGCCAAACTCCCTTCTTCTTCTAGTTCCCCTATTTCCACTTCAAAAGGGAAGGAGTTGGCTATTGGCCCATCTCATAAAACTACCACCTCCTCAACACTGACTTTGATAAGCCCCCAAGAACAAGGACAGTTAGTAGAAGGCCAACGTTCCTTATATTCTACCACCTTAGTGATCAATCAAGAGGAATACCAAGTACATCCCAAAGTTATGAAGAAGATAATCGAAGTTAGGGGGTTATCCAATATCTTAAGAGGCTATGAGGTGCAAAGCCCCACATAGTCCCCCACCCATAAAAGAGCTAGAAATGAGTCCTCGGGACAAGGAATTGAAATTTTGATAATGGCAAGGGTCACTAACACCTACCAATTTACAACTGATGAGGAGGATCAGATTCAAGACATGGAAGAGCAAAGATCTCCTAGTAAGGGGATATTCAGGTCCAGGGAGATAGTTGGGCAAGGGGCCACTGACACATCTATTACCACATTTGAGATACCCTTGCCACCTAGCATGAAGGAGGCCACCATCGATGTGAGTAAAGGTGTCATCAGAGCATCTGCTGCACCTATCCAAATGATGAAGTCCTAGGGAGTATCTCAAGCATAGGTGGTCGAGGGAGTAGAGAAAGAGCTTGAAGGATGGAAAGCCAAGGTTGTAGAAGTAGAGCCATTACAGCTCAAATTCAAGCAACTTCAGGGTGAAGTTGATAAATTGAAAATGCCTACTTCCTCCACTATGCAGGCTAGTATCCACCTTGGGTCGGTAGATGAGCTCAAGCAAGAAATGAAGGAGAAGATCCAAGAGAATATGGAGGACTTGGAATCTATTCTTGTAGATATCTATGTTGTTTGGCATATAATGGGCCTCATCCAGAACAACTTGCAACAAGGAAGGCAGAGGATAAATGTGATCATGTCGATCTACCAGAGATTTCAGGAGGACTACGTACCCATTTTTGGGATGTCGACCACCCTATCTGATGACTCTTTCTACTTATTTGTAGAGGAATATATTAAGGTCTTCTTATTTTTGCAAAATGAGCAGAGCTAGCTCAAGTGGAACCAAGAGGTGGTAGATGCTGAGTATGAGGCCAACGATGAGTGAACTGTAATCTCTCCATTGAAGACTTTGGGTGGGCCCCAGTAATTAAAGATTTTATTTTTCAAAAGATTCAAGAGTTTGACTTAGAATCTGGTGACAAACTATCCAAATGCTTCATGGCTTTAGTGGAGATGGTAGACCGCCTATGCATCTTTATTGAAAATAATGTACAATGGGTGAGGGATAGAATAAATAAGGCCACGCAAGACTTGAACCTACTATTGTTCTCATTAACATTTCATGATGAGGCTTGGGAGTTCATTGACCAAGCCATTCAGAACTTGAGGGTAGGAGTGGGGCCCATTTCTACTACGGCACACACATGCCAAGAGGGCCACAACCACCAACGTAGGGTAGTACCGGTGGTGACACACAACCACCACCTGCATGAGAGGAAACATGGGCTACGTGCCCATTTTTGAATGCATCCTAATTTTTGGTACAATAGGATTCCTCCAACTAGAACAGATGGTTACAATATCCAGGTGGTCTCACACTATAAAGGAGAGGAATGTTGTAGCTAAAGATTTTTTTATCGAACCTCTAAGAGAGAAAATCTAGGTATAGCCTTGTCTAGCGTTTAGTCATATTTCCCTTGTGTTTTCTATCTATGTGTCTTATCACCCTTTCTCTTGTCATCTACTAGGGACTGTTAAGGTATGTCATTTGCTATGATCATTTCCTATGGAACACACCAGAGTTGGAGACCCTTACGTCACTACAATCAGGATGGAGAGAGATCACCCCTTGTTATGAATATTAAAACTGAGGGGCTATTGTAACTCAATGGCATCATGAGGATCAAGTACTCTACTAATCTGTTCTATGTAATATATTTTATTAATAAAAATATCAACTCTTCCCTTGGCATCCTTCTATGTAAATGTCTTGTGTTATGCTCATTCATGCATTCTTGTAATCAAAATCTATGAATGACACCTTCTTTCATTAGTTTAATCATTTTATTTACATTACATCATTTGAATGGAGTAAAACGAACTAGTTCTTCTTTCTGTTATCTTTTCTAAGGTCATTTATCAATATGCTATGACTCTACAATGGATAAGGCACCGGTCTAGGTTTTGTAAGATTTAATATTGATAGGTTCGGTCACTAAAAATACCAAAAATAACTAAATAACTATTTTATCTAGCATCGTGGGCATGTGCATCATGAATGCATTAGTCAATGAACCCATCGATTGGGGTTTCCTTACCCAACCTGGTCTGTTTAGAGCTGTCCAAGGTAATCTATTCCTAGGTTAAAGAGGTGGATCAGCTAGAATCCACAATGTTGGTTGTGATTTTAAGAGTTTCCCATGACGTGACAAATATTTTAAGGGTAAGCAAGAAAACTCCACAATAATTTTTGGCACCATTTCTAGGGAGGTCCTTGTTAGATCCTTTTATTTTTGTTACTCCCCTTTGTGACATGTATATTTCTATTTCTGTTTTCCTATGAGGTTATGAGTTTTGAGTTGAGCAATCTCAACTAGAGAGAATTTCCATTTTGCACATGGTGCTGGTGACTCTAAAAATAAGAAGTTGATCTGGAAACCACAAGAAGGAGTGACGAGGAGCTCTACCTTGAAATATCAGACACAGAGGTACTTTTTAGAATAATAAAAAGTAAAAAGAAAAAGCACACTTTGATTTTTGTTCCTTCCAGTAGTTAGAGTAGTAATAGTCCCTAGAACATTCCTCAAAGTCCTCAAACTAGTACTTCACCTATTACATGTACTATCCTAAGGGGCCTAGTTCTACCCATGGCAAAACCGCCTTTGAATAACTAGCATTTAAATAGGTATAGACCCTTTATTTTACCTTAATATTTAAATCCCCTACCCCTAAGGCTCATAAATACTTACCCAAGTTTTGGGGGGATAATACCATGACTAGGGAGGATCACGTGAAGGACTTTTTATTTGCCATGGATAGTTTGGAGGTATAACATGAAGATATTATCCTCTAATTATTTTTGCAGACCCTAGAAAAGGATGCTAGGGAATGGTTTAATAGCCTCCAGGATGACACCATTGGAACCTTCCATGACCTAGAAGTTGTCTTCCTCAGAAAGTATGGGGAGAAAAAAATGAACAGTCCCTTTTGACTGAGTTGGCCACCATGAAGAAGAAAGAAAATGAGACCGTGGATGATTTTAATAGGTGGTTTACTAAACTCAGAAATAGAATCCCCATCGCTCTCAGGCCCAATGACCACCAATCTATCTATTTTTATAAAAATGCCTTCTCGGGAGATTTTAACTATGAGTTGAGACAACAACCAATGCTTACTATTGATGCCTGTATGGAGAGGGCCATTGTGATAGAGAGGGACATGATAGACAGTGGTAAAATGAAGTCTACTTCCATGGATCCCAATCCTAGTCAGCTTGAAAAGAAAAATAAGAGAGTGGGATTTAGGATTTAAAAAAAATCTGAAGTAGACCCCATTGAAAAATTGTCATCACAAGTTACTGAGTGGTTTTTATCGATGAATAACCTCCTGTCTAATATTGAGAGAGACAAGAATGATAGTGGGGAACCCTCCCAACACCAGAATGACAATAGACCTCCTTTTAGAAGGAATTTCAATAGAAATTGGAATAATGAGGGGGGCAGGAATTCAAATAACAACTGGAAAAGAAAGGATAATCAGAAAGACCAGGATGTTGTCCCAAACCCCATGACCTCTGTCAATATCACTGTTGATTTCCATTTCTTCTGCCCAACCTGTGATGCTCCTCATAATCCTATTGACTATGGTGTTTTTCATGGTCTCCACTCAAATGTTAACCTGGAAGAAGAGTCTGATGAGGAAATCAGGATAAATGCTTGCTGGACATGGGAAGAAACCATTGACAGTCCCCCAATTTTAGAAGAAACAAGTCAGCCTCTAAGTCCTAATAACTAGCCAACTGCCTTTGTCAATGATGATGTAAAAATCTTGAGGAGACCCCAAAACAATAGGTTCGAGCAAATAAGGTAGGGTAAGTTGACCCCTACAACTGAAGAAGTCAAAACTTTAGAGAGGGTCCATGCTACCAGGCTGCGTAGTAGAACCATTATGGATAAGGTTGATAAGAAGAATGACAAGGAACCTATTAATGAGAAAAGAAATCATGAGGCTAACCAGCCTCCCCCTCCTGAAAGAACAACACCTATTAATGTTGTCGTAGGGCTCAGAGGGATAGAGTTTGACATAGGGATGGAGCTAGCTAAACAAAAAATTAATATAACCTTTGGGGAATTAATGACTATCCCCAAGTACAGAGAGCAAATCTATAGGGCCTTTGGGTTGACTGACCAAGGGGGGCCACATCTTAGCAACCTCAGGTTCTGGCCCTTCAAATAGAACTCCCACCTCAGTAAGGCCATTTTACATCTCCCTCAGGTATACATCCGGGTATGGTGACCATTATGTAATACACAATTGCATGCTTGACAATGGGGCATCTCACAATGTCATGCCAAAACAAGTGGTTGATCAGTTGGGGCTGATATGCACTAAAGATTCTCCCCCTATTTCTGTCATGGATAATAGACAAGTTCCTTATGTGGGAATAATTATAGGCCTCTTGGTGTTCCTAGACCAATATCCAAAGAAGGGGATTGTTATGGATGTGGCAGTTGTTGATGTAGATCCATTCTTCTCCCTATTATTATCTAGGCATTGGGTAGAATAGTTAGGAGGATCCATTCAGTTAGATTGGTCATTTGCTACCATTCCCCTTTCCTCCAAAGAACAAGCCACATTAAGAAGAGAGCCCTTCAACAAAATATCAGTAGAGCTGATGAAGCCTGATAATACTATAGTTAATTTGGTTAGCTCTATAGAAGAAAAAGAATTGGGGGTTTATTCCATTTGGCACACCCCTTTCCTTAAAGAAGTACCCAATGCTGAAGGGTTGGATCCTTTACTTAAAGCAGCTATAGATGCTGAATCAGATAGGGTTCTCACCACTAAAATGTGGACTTTAACATTTGATGGAGCCAAGTCACAAGCTGGGGCTAGAGCTGGAATTAACTTAACCGACATAAAGGGTAACTATCTGGGAGTGCCCTATAGATTGGAATTCCCTTGTACTAATAATGTGGTAGAATATGAAGCCTTACTACTGGGGTTAAGAAAGGCAAAAGAACTGGGGATTAACTATCTAACTGTGTATGGAGATGCAGAATTAATTATCCAACAGATAAAGGGCAGGTACCAAACCAAACACCCCAGATTAAAATAGTACAAGCAAGCTATCCTGGATGAGATAAGTAGATTTTTGGCCTTCAATATCTCGCATATCCCAAGGGAGAAAAATCATGTGGCCAACCTACTAGCTATAAATGCCTCTGGGGTAGATGACCCTGAAATTGATACTGAATTCATGGATAGATTTCCCACCATATCTGTTTATCACCCCTCTATCCCAGATAATGTAGTGTACCTACAAGTCTTCCAAGATGATGCTGATATAAAGGACTTCATGATAGTACAAAACCAATTTTCTAGGGTAATTTGTGATGAGGAGGATGAGGAAAGGCTGCAACATGTTATAGGTACCCCCATTGAGGTGATACAGTTGAAAACAAATAAAATCCCAAGAGGATTGGTCTCCCTAGAATCTCTGTTTGATGACTTTGACAAAGCCCATAGGACTGCACCTAGTGAGTCAGAAGGTGAGGAGGTCAATGTGGGGACAACTGGTAATCCTAAAATGGTCAGAATTGATAAATCATTACCGGCCAAAGAAAAGAAATAGTACATAGAGTATCTAAGAAAGAACAGAGATAGCTTTGCTTGGGGGTACGATGAGTTGAGAACTTTTAATACAGAAGTGATGACCCACATTATTCCCTTGAAGGAAGGTGCCAAACCCTTTAGGTAGAAACAGAGAAATTTCAATCCTACACTACACCCTATTATGCAAAAGGAGGTACAGAAGTTGCTTGATGCAAAAATAATCAAGAAAGTGAGGTTTTCCTCATGGATAGCAAACCTAGTGTCGGTTAGGAAGAAGAATGGTGAGATCAGGTTGTGTGTGGATTTTAGAAATTTAAACAAGAGCTCCCTCAAGGATAATTATCCCCTTCCCAATATGGAGCAGCTACTGTAAGTAGTGGTAGGGTCTTCCCAACTATCCCTCCTAGATGATTTTTCAGGGTATAACCAGATTTTAGTGAATCTCGAGGACCGTTTTAAAACTACCTTCACCACACCTTGGGGAACTTTTGAATACCAAAGGATGCCATTTGGATTGATGAATGCTGGGGCCACCTTCCAAAGAGCTATGGATTTTGCTTTCAAAGGGCTGATGTTCAAAATAGTGGTGGTTTACCTAGATGATATTACTATATTCTCCAAGGATCCTGCAGATCACTTTTCCCACTTGTCCCAAGTATTTCAAAGATGCAAAGAGTATGGGATCTCATTGAATCCAAAGAAGTGTCTGTTTGGAGCCACCCATGGTAAGTTATTGGGACATGTAGTCTCAAAAGAGGGCATCAATATTGATCCTGAGAGAACAAAAGCAATTGCACAAATACCACCCCCCAAGAGCCTCAAAGGAGTCAGGTCTTTCTTCGGCAAGATAAACTTTGTTAGAAGGTTTGTCCCAAATTTTGCTGAGATCGCCAAGCCGATAAATGATATGATTAAGAAGGATGTCAAAATTAAATGGGAAGAGGACAACCTCAAAGCATTTCAGCAGATTAAGGATGCCATCACTACTGCCCCTGTCTTGACTTGTCCAGACCATTCAAAGAGTTTTAACCTATACTCCTTTGCCTCAGAGCACACTATAGCAGTTGTACTATCTCAAAAGGATGAAGAGGGGAATGAGAGGCCAATAGCATTCATGAGTTCAGGGATGAAAGGAGCTCAACTGAGATACAAGCCAATTGAAAAATAAGCTTATGCCCTCATACAGGCTTTGGAGCACTTTAAAAGCATCTTTGGAGCTTGCAAGGTAGTTCATGTATCCCCTATATTGCTATTAAAGATGTTCTTACCCAACCCGAGCCCACAGGTAGTTCAACAAGATGGATGATTAAACTACTACAGTATGATGTGGAGTTCAAGGCTATAAAAATTATTAAAGGCCAGGGGCTGGAAAAATACATGACTTACCAAGAGGAGCAAGGAGCAGATAATGTTGTCTTGATTCAAGGAGAACAACAAGAGGAACAGTCAGGACATGAAAATTCTGAGTGGTATAAAGATATCCTATTTTATTTAAGAAACCTATCCTTCTTTCCTGGAAAGACTCCCAGTAGAATGAGGAGCATTAAGCAACAATCCCAGAAGTATCATCTCCAAGGAAATAGGTTGTACTAGAGACACCCAAGTGGGATATTACTCCTATGTGTAACTAAAAAAGAAGTCCCTAAGATTATCAAGGAATTTCATACTGGGTTCTGCAGTGGCCATTTTGCTCCCAAAGCGACTGCTAATCAAATCATGAGAGTAGGGTATTATTGGCCATCCTTGTTCAAGGATGTTTACCAATCAGTCAAGAGTTGTTACAGTTGCCAAGTCTTCACTGGGAAGAAGAACCTGCCTGCCATGCCTCTCCAGCCAGTAATTGTCGAAAGTCCATTTTCTCAATGGGGGATTGATTTAATTGGGGAAATTAATCCCAATTCTTTAGGGGGGCACAAGTGGATCATTACTGCCATGGATTACTTAACCAAATGGGTGGAAGTAGCCCCTCTGAGAAGGTCAACAACAGCTACAGTCATTAATTTCTTGGAGGAAAATATATTGACCAGATTTGGGGTACCCAGGAAATTAGTGACTGATAATACCAAATATTTTACCTCCTATGAGATGATTGACTTCTGTAATAAGTACAACATTGAACTGGCTCACTCTACCAATTATTATCCTCAGGGCAATGGGCTAGCCGAATCTTCAAACAAGAACATCATCACAAGGATTAAAAGGTCTTTGGGGAAGAATAAAAGAGGATGGGACAATGAGCTTAAGTATGCTTTATGGGCAGACAGGCTATCAATAAAAAGGGCTACTGGCATGTCACCATATGAGCTGGTTTATGGAGAAAGAGCATTGTTACCACCACAGCTAGAAAGGGCAGCCCTCTCCTTACTGTTGCAAGATCATGAACAACCAAATGAACTGCAAAGGAGGATGGACCAATTGGTAAAATTGGAAGAAGACAGGAGGGAGGTTGTTGCTAGGATGATCGGCCAAACGAGCAAGATAGTAGAATTGTTCAATAAAAATGCCAAAGGGTAGACTTTTGTCATAGATGATGTGGTACTATATTGGGACCCAAAAAATGACAAGCCTGGGGAGAAGGAAAAATTTGATCCAAAGTGGCTAGGGCCCTACCAGATTGCTAAAGTGGTGGGGCAACATACTTACAGGCTGAAAGACATGGAAGGAGAGGAACTACCTATACCAGTTAATGGGCAACACCTAAAGAATTTTGGCCCCACTGGTTAAGGCATGATGTAAAAAAAAGAGTGTGTGTGTGTAAGTCAAATGTTGGTCTACCCGGAGAGTCTGGAGTCCTCAAGTCGGTGTCTTCCATCCACCCCCTTGTCCCAGTCAGAGCCGGTGTTGACTCCCAAAAGGATAGTCCCCATTTTGGGAGCCTAACTCACTTTTCCTTGGGGTGCACAAGGTGGTGCACCCCAATTTAGCCTAGTGCGCTTCATCCCTATGGAGCACATTCAAATCCCCTCGGGCGCACAAGGTTGTGCACCCCAAGTCTACCTTTTGCACTCCAAATAGTGGAGCACACAAGGACTCCATTGGCGCACAAGGTTGTGTGCCCACCTCTAGCCCATGCGCCCCATTGGGGAATGGGGCGCACAATATCCCCTAGGGGCACACAAGGCTGTGCACCCCGCCAAAGGTCTATGCGCTCCACGGGGAGGTGGAGTGCACAAAAGTCTAGAGGGGCACACAAGGTTGTGCACCCCATCAAATCCCACATGCTCCAAAGGGTGGAGTGCGCATCAACCCAAGGAGGGCGCACCACCAGTGTGCCCCAAAGAAGTCATGTGCTCCACCCTTTGGAGCACACAAAGTCCCCATGGGTGCACTTCATTTTGTGCTCGTCTCTCCCTTGCATGCTCCATTACTATGGAGCATGCACAAATACCTTGGAGTACACAAGTTGTGCACTCCTCTCTAGGCCAATGCGCTCCGCTCCCGAAGCAGAGTGCACAACCCCTCGTTGTGGCACACAAGGTTGTGCACCCCATCCTAAGTTCGTGCATTCTCCATTGGGGCACACAAATGTCCAAGTCGGGCGCACAAGGTAGTGCACCCACCTATGGATTGTGCACTCCACTACGGTGGAGTGCACAAAGTCCTTAGGGGCACACAACCTATGTGCCCCATAGAGTCTAGTGCACCCCACTCCCTTGGGGTGCACAAAGGTCAAGCGAGTGCACAAACCTATGCACCCACCTCGGGGATCATGCACTCCACTCCCCAATGGAGCATGCACGATCATTAAAGCTAGTGCACTCCACACACATGCATACTTACTTGTATCCATCCATTCCAATACCAATTTGCCATGTGTCCAATCCATTGTACCCAGCTGCCACTCCCCTCCAGTTGGTACCTTGAGCCGATAAATAGCACAAACCATGTCACGCACCCGACCAACCAAAGCCTCCATCCAAAGAAAAAGTGCATGTGCCCCATCTACCTAAATTTAATGCACATGTTTTATAAGAAGGTGGCGGACCTGTTTGCGCCATTCACGCATGCAAAATTATCTATCGATGAGGTCGAGTGTAGAGCAAAAAAAGGAGGAGAGATTATAGCTTCACTATTCGAATTAGATGGCGTCCACCAGTTTCTTTGCTCTCAAGACATCCATTGTTCGATAGAGAATCGACAAGATTACTAGGGCGTGGCCCATTGTAAAGAAGTCGAGGAGGGTGTAGAACCCTAAGGTGTTTGAGAATCTACCAGATACTAGCAGGGATATCATTGAGGAATAGCAAAAGGAAGTAGAAGGGGTCACAATTTATGCATTCGACCCCATAGAAGAGGATAACCAGTGCCATCCGACGCTCCTAAGAAGCCTCTATGCATGGGCTTATCGAGATAGTACCAAGCCTACTCCCGTGTGTAACAAATGGGATACTAATCTGGGCCGGTTAACCTGCCCGAGGGTATACCACTCTTTCGACCTATTAGCATGGCTCGCGGTCTCCTACGACTCCAGAGCATGCACAATTCATGATTACAAAGGTCAGGCAGTGGCCCGGGTGTCGATCGATAGAATTCGGTAGGTCTTCGGCCTAGCCACCGCATCCAAGGTGGTGGACTTCAAGACATTGGCCCTCTAGGCCAATTATATGCTAAATACCATGTTTCCCCAGTCACTATTTAAGAAAGGGAGAAATAAGCCAATCGATTTTCCCATAAAAAAATTCCTACTTCATCCTTGGGCACAGGACTACACCGACATGATCAATCTAGCATTGGGGGTGAAAGACCTAGAACCAATCATGAAGGAGGTGATGTTTTTTATCCTCTAGTGTAATAGAACCGACAAGACCCCTCTCTACTAGGTGGGAGGATGTCATCAGTGATAAGCTAGATGAAGAACTGCAGTTGTTGCAGGCAGCCATATTGGTCGAGAAGGAGGAGATGCCCCCCTTTTCTTATTACTCCTTTTTTATTCATTTGTTTATAGCATAGTTAGACAAATATTTGGTGGCCCAGTTGGGAGGAGTGACTGCACCAACTATGCAGGACCATTTATTGTGCATCCAGGAGGGATGCTCTAGTTATACAACCTTCTTTGAGAAGGTCCTCACCATGGTCCACTTTAGATTATGTGGGAACTTCCCAGATAGAATTGGGGTAGGAGTTAGGAAATTTCTACACCAAGAAAAGGTAGGAGACTACTTCTACATGGAGGAGTTTTCCTACATCAGAATATATGGGTTGAAGCTACCCCCAAAAGCGCTCCCACTACACTGCCCAACTTCCATTGCCATCCTAGAGATCACTAGACAGATGGCCGAAGAGGTTAAAATCAGACATTTAAGGAAGAAAGGACCAGTGAAATGGCTTCCCATTCCCTGCACAATGGGCCATTACACTTATCTTGGCCACTTTGTCATGCTATGGGCTATCTGGAATATGGATACCTACTATTTTCTAGAAGTCACTTGGAGGGCCTATGACCCAGATGGCCACCACAAGAAAGAGGTTATAGGCAAGCTTGCCCTTCTAAAAGTCATGCACACTATTGATGATTTTGAAGATGAAATGCAAAAGGCCTTTAGGAACAATCAAAATTTGGACTTGGTATGGAGGATGAATAAGCGGCCTTATAGAAAATTAGAAGTCATTGGTGATTATAGTGCCCAACTTAGATTGCATCGTGGGCTGCTTGTTGAAAAAATGGTCCCACTAGTCCTGGAAGCCCCTCCAGAAGAATTTAAGGATCTCACCTTTGAGATTGTCCAACAGGATGCTGACCTCTTCGAGGTCATGATGCAAATCATTGAAGAGACCCAACAGGAGTAGGCCAAACTCCCTTCTTCTTCTAGTTCCCCCATTGCCACTTCAAAAGGGAAGGAGTTGGCTATTGGCCCATCTCATCAAACTACCACCTCCTCAGCACTGACTTTGATAAGCCCCCAAGAACGAGGATAGTTAGCAGAAGGCCAACATTCCTTATATTCTGCCACCTTAGTGATCAATCAAGAGGAACGTCAAGTACATCCCAAAGTTATGAAGAAGATAACTAAAATTGAGGGGTTATCCAATATCTTAAGAGGCTATGAGGTGCAAAGCCCCATGCAGTCCCCCACCCATAAAAGAGCTAGGAATGAGTCCTCGGGACAAGGAATTGAAAGTTTGACAATGGCAAGGGTCACTGACACCTGCTAATTTACAGCTGATGAGGAGGATCAGATTCAAGACATGGAAGAGCAAATATCTCCTAGTAAGGGGATAGTCAGGTCTAGGGAGACAGCTGGGCAAGGGGCCACTAACACATCTATTGCCACCTTTGAGATACCCTTGCCACCTAGCATGAAGGAGGCCACCATCGATGTGAGTAAAGGTGTCATCAGAGCATCTACTACACCTATCCAAATGATGAAGTCCCAGGTAGCCTCCCAAGCATAGGTGGTCGAGGTAGTAGAGAAAGAGCTTGAAGGATGGAAAGCCAAGGCTGTAGAAGTGGAGCCATTACAGCTCAAAGTCAAGCAACTTCAGGGTGAAGTTGATAAATTAAAAATACCCGCTCCCTCCACTGTGCAGGCTGGTATCCACCTTGGTTCGGCAGATGAGCTCAAGCAAGAAATGAAGGAGAAGATCCAAGAGAAGATGAGGGATTTGGAATCTATCCTTGTAGATATCTATGTTGTTCGGCATACAGTGGGCCTCATCCAGAACAACCTGCAACAAGGGAGGCAGAGGATAAATGTGATCATACCGATCTACAAGAGATTTCAGGAGGACTATGTACCCATTTCTGGGATGTCGGCCACCCTATCTGATGACTCTTTCTGCTTCTTTGCGAAGGAATATATTAAAGTCTTCTTATTTTTGCAAAATGAGTAGAGCTAGCTCAAGTGGAACCAAGAGGTGGTAGATGTTGAGTATGAGGCCAATGATGAGTTGGTAGACTGCAATCTCTCCATTGAAGACTTTGGGTGGGCCCTAGTAATTAAGGATTTTATTTTTCAGAAGATTCAAGAGTTTGACCTAGAATCTGGTGATAGGTTGTCTAAACATTTCATGGCTCTAGTTGAAATGGTAGACCGCCTGTGCGTCTTCATAGAAAATAATGTACAATGGGTGAGGGACCATATAAATAAGGCCACACAAGACTTGAACCTACTATTATTCTCATTAACCTTTCATGATGAGGCTTGGGAGTTTATTGACCAGGCCATTCAAAATATGAGGGTAGGAGTGGGGCCCATTTCTACTATGACACACACACCAGGAGGGCCACAACCACCAACATAGGGCAGTACCGATGGTGACACACAGCCACCACCTGCATGAGAGGAAACATGGGCTACGTGCCCATTTTTGAATGCATCCTAATTTCTAGTACAACAGGATTCCTCCAGCTTGAATAGATGGTTACAACAGCCAAGTGGTCTCACACTATAAAGGAGAAGAATGTTGTAGATGAAGTTTCTTTTATCGAACCTCTGAGAGAGAAAAGCTAGGTATAAGCCTTGTCTAGTGTTTAGTCATATTTTCCTTATGTTTTATGTATGTGTGTCTTATCACCCTTTCTCTTATCATTTACCAGGGACTATTAAGGTGCATTGTTCACTGTGATTATTTCTCATGGAATACACCGGAGTTGAGAGCTCTTACATCACTACAATCAGGACGGAGAGAAGATACCCCTTGTTTTGAATATTCAAATCAAGGGTTTATTGTAATCAAATGGCATATGAGGATCAAGCACTCTGCTGATCTATTCTATGCAATATATTTTATTAATGAAAATCTCAACTCTTCCCTTGGCATCCTTTTGTGTAAATGTCTTGTGTTAGCTCGTTCATGCATTACTGTAATCAAAATCTGTGAATGACGCCTTCTTTCACTGGTTTAATCATTTTATTTACATTACATCATTTGAATGGAGTAAAATGAACTAGTTCTTCTTTATGTTATCTTTTCTAAGGTCATTTATCAATATGCTACGACTCTGTAATGGATAAGGCACCGGTCTAGGTTTTGTAAGCTTTAATATCGATAGGTTCGATCACTAAAATATAAAAATAACAAAAGAACTATTTTTTCTGGCTTAGTGTGTCTTTGCATCACATAAATCCATTATATGAACCCATCGTTTGGGGTTTCCTTACCCAACCTGGTCTGTTTAGAGTTGTCCAAGGTAATCTATTCCTAGGTTAAAGAGGTGGATCAACCAGAATCCATAGTGCTGGTTGTGATTTTAGAGTTTCTTGTGACATGAAAAATATTTTAAGGGTAAGCAAAAAAACTCCATAATAGAACCATCAGAGTCTACTAGCCATGGTCACACAGGACTGGCACCATGACTCTATCATCTACCCTCAATAGGAGTCTGTTGTGAGCTCCTAGACCTACTACCCCCAGACCTACTACCCCCAGACCTACTACCCCTAGACCTACTCCCCCTAGACATGTCCATCCTCCATGTAGAACTTGGAGCCCTCATCCATGCAGATGACTATCCTATCTCACTCATTTGACTATAATGTGATCCAATGGTCAATGCCCAATCTGGTAGATGCCCCTTAAGGTGCACTATATCATCCTCCATCATATCCATATAGGTACGATCATCTTAGCAATGATTTTGATAGGTCACCACTAAACCCTGGAGATGTGCCATATCCTCTCGCATCGTGTCTACATCACCACTACTAGACTCCCCATGGCTAGGACCCTATACACCAACCTATGCCTAAAGAGTAGCTATTAAAGCTGCTTACCTCTTCATCTTAGTCTATGCACTCTACACATGTGCATGTAGTAGAACTCTCTCCTCTACAAAATATTGTTGCACCCTCCTGATATCATCCCATAGCTATACAATCATAACATCTCATGCTGCTAATTGCACCTACATACCCTAATCTACAAGGTCCTCCCTGTCAAAGTCTAGTGGATCCTATACATCAATCAGCTCCACCCTATCCACTACCACACGATGATGCACATATTGTGTACCGTTGTCTATCTCTTCATCATATATAGACTCATCTTGACCCTCCTCATATAGAGCACCCTTAGTTACATCCGTTGCTCTAGCAGTTGCATCCCCTCCTAGTGGTCTCTCTCCTCACCACTATCGTATGACCCATCAAGCATCATACTCCTCTGTCATACCTGCGTCATCCAAATCATAAACTACCACCACAAGATCTGACTCCTCTCCTAGTGCCTCTACAATAGGCCATGCTAGATTCCTCTCATCCCCATGATGATGATATATCATTGACTCTCTAGGTAACCCCTAGAATAGCCTGAACTATCATAGCACATAATCATAAATTAAGTACTCTCACTCTATCCCATGTCACCCTATCAACCATCTACCTCACAAAAATTGGCATAGTTGTTTCTTAGCCTCCCTCCATGTAGGATAATCCCTATAGGTCCTCCATACAATGCCTACCTCTATAAGCCATCCAAAAGCTTTTGCATAGTGCTCAAAATCCCTAGCATGATGATGGCTCTAGCCTATCTCACATGACCTCTCCCATAGCTCCCCATAACCAATATTCCTATTTGGTAGCTCTGCTCGAATAGTCCATGGTAGTTCCCGTGGTCACTCCACAATAATATGCTACCAACTCCAAACCTATAGTAGGAAGATATATCCCAATCCCTTCTAGCCATGAGAGTATATCTCATATAACTCCTCATATAGCTATGCTAACAAAGTAGGATCCCAAGCCATCACTATAGGCTCATCCTTTATACACTCCAAAAGAGTGTACACCAACTCTATAAGGTTCCATGGGAACTTGGAACCTGAATATTTATGTAGTAACATGTTGCTAATTAATATCATCAATAAAGTGTGCTTAATATTAAGCACATAAGCCTAAAACCATGAGACCACTAATATCCCTCCACAGAGAAGATAAACTACTGCATCCTCCCCATGCACCCCAAAGTACCTCCATAGTACGGCCTCCCATAACTTTGTATGAGTATATACTATAGGATGTCCCTCTATAAAAATGAGTAGTATCCAATATACATACTCTAACATCACTATCATCTCCCTCGTAGCTATATGGAAAGTATTAGTACAAGGGTCCCATAAATCTATCAATGTAGCCAGATAGGCGCGGTCGCTCACTACAAGATATAACCACGTAATATTATTTAGGCCAATGGAATTAATCCATAGCCATTCCATAGTAGTCAACATGTATCTAGCAACTTGAAAGATATTCAGAACCCTATACTGAATCTTAACTATCTGATAATGAAAAATAACTTATCAAAAATGCCCTAAAAATGCATAAAAAGACTAAAAATACCAAAACAATGCCTAAAAAAGGTCCCTTTTTGGCCCATTTTTTAGCCATCCCACCTAGGGATGTCCTCAAATTTGGTAACAATCCCACCCAGATATGGCCACCAGTGACCATCCCCTATAGGGACGGTCCCTAAAAATGTCTAAAACAGGGTCATTTTGACCCCTAAAATAGCCCTAAAAACAGAAAAAAATAGCATAAAACCTTAATTTTAAGCATCTAAATCACAAATAATACCTAAATATCATACATTCCACTATTTTTAGGTTTCATTAACCATGATTCAGTGTGTAGTATGAAAATTCCATTAGAATTTCCAATTTCACAATAAAATAGGGAAGAGAAAGAAATGTGTTCCATACCCATTTCGCACTAGCTCCACCGCCCATCATGTTTTTTGACTGGATCATGTTTTTGGGTAGATATTTTTCCAGTGATACAATTTATAAAATCACTCTCCTACCTATATCCTCTCCAAATCCTCCAAGCACAATGCATAAATGAGCCTATTTGCCCCATTTTGGACTTATATAGCTCCAAAAGAAGCCAACCGCTCCTAGGTGGTATGAGCACATAATTGGCTGGACATCCCTCCTTGGGATGGTCATAAATAGTGTACTCATCCCCCTAGGGATGGTCACAAACAAAATTGACAAAAATAGCTCAAAAACCTCAAAAATAGGATCCAAAACCCATAAAAAAATAAGGCAAAATGGTCACAAAATTAGCAGGGATCAAGATTAAACTTACAACATTTATGGATGCATTAAAAGTATTTATTTTATTCCTCAAGAAGGCCTCCATGTTTTGACCACTCCACTACCAGAAATGCTCATCAAAATGATCAAAAATCCCCTCCAAATAGGTATATAATACCATGGGTAAAATAGAGAGTTATCCCAATTCAGTAATATGTGTCAAGCTACTCATCACTTTATCATTGCTCATGCCCTCATCGACTCGTCACTTGAGGGGATAGTCATAATAATTATTTCATAAATCAAATCAACACTAAAACATTCAAAAGTGTAATTCCATGCATTAAAAAGAATTTTTGCTAAAGATAAATTTTCAAGCCCATGTCGATGCAAACAATCAGCATAAGAAACAAAAAATAGGCTTGACCTCCTTGAAGCCTTAGGAATCGACCCATGTAAAGGCTTACAAGAACACAAGACACCAAGACCTAGTATACCCTAAGACCCTACAACTATTATTATAGCAAGGCT
This sequence comes from Wollemia nobilis, assembly GCA_028583015.1. NCBI lineage: Eukaryota > Viridiplantae > Streptophyta > Pinopsida > Araucariales > Araucariaceae > Wollemia > Wollemia nobilis. The sequence continues at coordinate 13,499,292 of JAQPPZ010017052.1, forward strand.
GAAAGGTATACCCAAATGAATCCTTTGACTATGTCAAAAGCAAGGATTCCAAGAATGTATGCTCTTTCCACAATGGAGGCATCTAAATTTGGTTAGGTTAATGAATAACCTTAATCATTTAATTATTTAGTCATCTATTTTTGCTCAGCACTTTGTTGCACATAGTGCATCCCAAAAAGGGGCATCTATAGACACCTAAATCATGTAAATTGAATAAGACTGCCAATGCGCCACTTGTGCCACTCTTATCAACATTGTATGGCCCAATTGGGAAACCCTCTAGGGTAAAATAAGGCTCCATAGTACTTTTGGAAAGGTTCCCAACATTTTTGGTAGGTTTTTGGGCATATCCTTATGACCGTCCCACCAAGGGATGGTCATATATGGTGACCGTCCCACCAAGGGATGGTCATATATGGTGATCATCCCACCTAGGGATGGCCATACAAAACCATCCTTGGGTGGGATGATCCCTAAAAAGACACCCCAAAATTCAAATGGGTGGAGAAATGGCAATCAATTACTACCATATTCTCCACCCAATCACCAAAAATTGATTGGGATCCTATCATGGAGACCAGGAACTCCCAATTAGAGGCCCCAAATGGGCAACCTCTTCTACCCAATCGAAGCAAGGGTTTTGAAAAGTGGTAGAACCTACTTTGCATGCCAATACTTTCCCCTTTGCACTAGATTCCCTATTTAAAATGAGGTGTGTTCACCCAATTTCAAAGGAGAAGAGTTGAAACATTTTACCATGAAGTGCTGCCCAATTCGACCCTCATCTTTTACCATCACATTTACCCTCACTTTGCCTTGAAACTCTCTTCATTTGAAGAAACTTTCAAGGGCATACCAAATCCACTAAAACCATTCCAAAAATGGCCAAATTGGAGATCAATTTGATCCCATCTACCAACATAACCTTTATAACAGTTTTAGACCAGATCCCATTAGAATTGGTGATAAGTTCCAAGCAGATTTGTAACTATCCCACGTAGGGATGATTAGCAGTAGCTAGTTGCACCTGTTAGGTATGGTTAGAAAACGTTAGGTAATTTTGATTAAGTTCCACCATAGATAACTTATAAATGTTTAGAATAACCTTGTGTTCAAATTTGGTGAGATTTAGAGGTGTTTTGATGGTCTAATTAGAGGTTTTATTGTTGCAAGTCTAGTTGTGAAGAACACAAGCTTATACTGAGAGGGGGGGTGAACAGTATAAGACCACTTTTTGCTTTTTCTTCAATTCAACTTTCAATTCAATATTATGCAGTGAATAGATAGCAGTATCAACAGTAGTAATCAAAGCAATGCACAAAACACCATCCACAATAGAGACACAAAAATTTACGTGGTTCACCCAAAGTGGGCTACTCCACGGATAAAATATTTCACTAAATTTTATCAATCCAACCTCTGGGAATACCTTTCCCGATTACAATGTTTATGGGCACCAACCCAAAGGAGATACCTTCCCCTAGATTTGATCTAATTGGTGATCCTCTAGAAGACCTCTGCCTCCACTGCCCTTAGCAAATGGAACTCTATCCACAGATGACACCTGTCTTCCCTGCTCTGGCTGGAGACCTCTATCCTCAACTCTATCACCTCAAAGCTGGTCCTTGAATTTGCACTAAACATAGTCCTTCGATCTAGCACAAATGTCCTCTTCCTCTTTCTTTGATCTGCACCAAACATAGTCCTTCGGTCTGGCATAAATGTCCTCTTCCTCTATTCTACACAAAACACAGTCCTTCGCTCTTTTTATGCAATCATAGCTGCACTTGATTGAACATTGACCTTTGCACCTCTATGCAATCACAACAGCAGCGTCTTAGCACACTCTTCTTCCTTGCAATCTCTCTCACTTAGAAGATTCGATGAAATGCACTCAATACACTACTATCGAATTTCGAACTCTGCTTCTCGACGATTTAAATTCACCCCTGCACTCTATCTGCAAACGTCGCTCTTCGAACACACACTTCGATCGATACTTAACTCTCCAAGCAGCCCTCCTTTTATACTAACACTTTCAAGATTAAAACCTTGATCTTAGTCGACTGCACATCCTTAAACTATGTCGGCTACAAACCCTAATCTTCGTTGGCCCAAATTTAACTTTGTCGACTTCACTGCCTCTAAAACTCTCCTATAGCTTCTATCGTAAAACTACAACATGTCATGATATCGTGACACCTTTTGCAACCGTACACCTTCCTTTGGATTTTGTCACGATATCGCGACACCTTAGCCTTTGTCGACTTTACTTAAGATCTTATCATGAAATCGTGACACTTTCTGCTTCTGTTGGTGTCATCTTCACTTCTGTCATGAAATCATGACCCTTCTGTCTTCATGGCCTTCTTCTCTACTTTTGTCATGAAATCATGACACTTCTACCTCTATTGACGTTATCTTCACTTCTGTCACGAAATCGCGAAATTTCTCACTTTCTTAACCTTTTCTCGGCTTGCACCAACGAAAATGAAACATGTCACGAAATCGTGACACTTTCATCGCCTTATGCTTTTCTCTGCCTTACACCCACAAAACTAGAACATGTCACAAAATTGTGACGCTTTCGCCTTCGAGCTCGTCCTTCTTGAATTTGTCATGAAATCGTGACGCTTCTTTTGTTGAAGACTTGCTTCCTGTTTCTGTCATGAAATCGTGACACTTTCTCCAACTGAATGCTGCCATCTCAACCTATCATGAAATCATGACATTTTCTGCATCCATAAGTTGTTCCTTCATCCTGTCATGAAATCATGATGCTTTCAGCTTTCGTACGCTTTCTCTACTGCCTATCGTGAAATCGTGACACTTCTCATTTCAAACTCTTCCCTTTGCTGCATGTCATGAAATCGTGACAGTTCTCATTTTGAGTTTTGTAGCATGTCATGAAATCGCAACAGTCCTTACTTCGAACTCTACAGCATGTCACAAAATTGTGACACTTTCTGAATAACTTTCTCTCTCTTCGATCTTGTCGCAAAATCGTGACAGTTCACACTGCGGACTCTCTCTTCTGCATCATGTCATGAAATCACAACACTTTTTTGTCCATACAGCCTTCCTTGTAATATGTCATGAAATCATGACACTTTTCCTTCATTGCCTTCTTGCACTTTCCGAGTCACGAAAATGTGACATGTCGCGAAATCGTGACACTTTTCACCTTGCTCTTTTTCTCTGCCAACATGTCACGAAATCACGACAGTTTTGCTAGCTTCTTCTCTTTCTTCCAACATGTCGCAAAATCGCGATAGTTTTGCCAGCTCTTTCTCTCTCCTCTAACATGTCACAAAATCATGACAGTTTTTCCAGCACTTTCTCTCTCCTCTAACATGTCGCGAAATCACGACAGTTTTTCCAGCACTTTCTCTCTCCTCTAACATGTCATGAAATTGCGATAGTTTTTCTTGCCTGCTGCATACTTTTTCTAACTTGTCTTTTTCTTTGATATTTTGCAAATGGGCTACTCTGATCTTCTTGGAAACTCATTAGCTACTCTGATCTTCTTGGAAACTCACTGTCCATGCTTTAACCTTCATCAAAACAAATTCTTTGACATCAAATCAGAATCCTTCAAAAGCTTCTTGATATCAATGACAACTTCTATACTTGAGCAAAGGCAATGTACCCAAGGTACCCAAAATTGCCAACAATCTCCCCCTTTGTCATTGATGGCAAACCTTTACTAAAACACATCTCAAAAGCCAAAACTGGAACCAACTGAGCTAATCAACTGAGAGTCTGCATTTGAAGTTTTTCTCCCCCTGAATTGAAGCTTTCCTCTTCACTTTGAAGCTCTCCCCCTTAATCATATCTCTCCCCCTTTGTCATCAATGGCAAAGGGTCACCTTTGGGTCTCGAGACTAAGAATGAGCCTCTTAGCTTATTCCCTCCCCCACCTCCTGATGAGGTGATTAAAATAGGGGTGGGAGTAAAACTCCCATTAGGCACTGATCATCATCCGGGTCTAAGACTTCCTTGTTGGGCCTTCTATTGAATTCTTTGTATATATTTCTATTTTTATCCATGCTTTGATACTTGGACCTATTCATACCACTATTTCTATACCTTGGAAGATCAGCTCTACACTGTCTAGTTGTGTGACCGTCATTGTTGCACTTATAACAAGTAATAAAGTCTGTTCTTTGAATTCGCCTGTTCTGACTAACCCAATTCCTATTATTAGTCTTGCAAAAAATTGCCTTATGCCCAAACTATTTACAAGAGTAGCAATACCCTTGAAAGAAATTACCACCTCTAAAACTATCATTTACCTTCCTTACTTGAGTCATGCAATGCGAAGCCATGTCACCGAACCTGTGACACGCAAAACATCTGTCGTGAAATTTTCTTTTATTTGACCTCTTGGGTCCCGAAAACTTCTTCTTCACATTCAGAATTCAGTTTTCTATTTTTGCACATCTATCACTCATGGACTCTTTCTCTGAAATACTCTCTTCATCAGAACTTTCTTCTTTTTGAACTCTCTTACTAGATTCCCCAACCTATTCCTTGTGTGGTTTAACAAAACCAAGGCCTATTTTATCTGTTGTCTTTCTTTGACCTTTGATGAGTGACTTAACTTTCTTGGATCTATCTTGAAATCTATAGAGCTTATCCTTGTACTCTTTAGTTTCCTCTTTCAAATAAGCCATTTTCTATTCTAACTCACTGTACTCAAGGATCTTAGACTCTAGCTCGTCCTTGAGTTCTTGTGTCTTAGCCATAGAGAAGTCAAGACTTTTTGTAGGATCATCTCTCTCCATACAACATTCATCTAACTTATCCTTGATTCTAGCATTTTTCTTTCTTTCCTTTTTCAAATCACTAAGAGCATTAGTAAGTTCACTTTCAAGATCCTTTATTTGTTTGCTTTCTAAATCATCAAAGCCTTTTTTAGTTTTCTTATCACTAGAGGTGCTACCCTTTTCAAAAACCATACTTGTATCTTCCTTATCATTTTCTGAAGCATCCTCATACATACTAGCAACCAATTCATTATTTGTGCAATCATCCTCAAGGTGACCAAAATTTCCACATCTAAAACATTTCATGATAATGAATCTATGTTTTGGTTCTTCCTCTTTTTTTGATATGAACAGCATTTCATTTCCATCATCACTAGAAGAACTTTCACTATCACTACTAGAACACTTACCTACTTTGCCTAGGTAGAAGCTCTTCTTGTGCTTGTGAGAATGCCTCTTTCTGTGATTATTGTACTCATCTTTGTTCTTCCTGTGATGCTTGTGCTTTTTAGAATCCTTACTTTTAGAATCCTGTTTATCTTCATCACTTTCATACTTGGAAACAGTATAGTCAGTAGCATAATGACCAAACTTTCCACAATTGAAACATCCTATATTCTTCATGCTTTTGTGCTTTCTAGATAAATTGCCTTTCTTGCTGTAATATGCCTCTTCATCACTAGAAGACTCATCACTCTCTTGAAGTTGTTTGCCCTTTGATTTCTTGGTAGCTTTGAAAGCTGCCTCTTTCTTGACATCAACCTTCACTTGAGTTCTCAACTCAAATGCTGCAAGTATACTATGGAGCTCATCCTTTTTCAATTTATCTAAATCTTTAGCTTCCTCAATAGCAAAAATATTTTCACTAAATCTATTAGGAAGAGATCTTAAAATCTTATCACACACATCATTTTCAGCAAGCTCAAGACCTAAGTCTTTCATAGAGTTAACAACCTCATCCATACGAAGCATGTAGTCACTAATATTTTCATCATCATTCATTTTGAGATGTTCAAACATACCTTTAAAATGTCTCAACTTGGCCTTTCCGACATTTGCATCACCTGTATGAACCACTTTCGACTGATTCCACATTTCACTAGCTGTCTTGCAGTGAATCACTTTGGTGAGATCTGCTTTATGTAAGCCTTTTAGGATTGCATTCATTGCTTTAGAATTGTTGTGATGTAAGAGCCTATCTTCTTTAGTATATGGACCATGTTCAGGAATAGTGTACCCATCTTCAATAACTTCCCATACCTCATTACCAAGTGCCATTAGATGAACCTTCATCCTTGCTATAGCACCCTAAAATTGGCGCAATAAAACCTTAAATAATTACAATTACTTTAGTAATAATTCAAATTCAAATTTTAACCCCCAAAACCGCTCCCAAACCGCCGCTTAACCCGTTTCCTCATTTCCCACGCCATTTTTAGAGTTTGTTTTGACCGTTTGATGATATCGTCGTCGATCAGACGATATCGCCTCAGATCGGACGATTTCGTCTAGGCTAGGACGTCCAGACGATCTTGTCCCAAAACTAATTTTTCACAATTAGCCTCTATTCCAACGGCGTCTCTAATCGGGCAGAAGTGTGTCTGCATCATTAGAGACCCTCCCCCATTGGAGATCTCCCAAATTGGGATGATCTCCAACCTCCTAACCTCCCTCCTAAGCCTATTTAAACTTAGGACTCCCCCTTGGCATCCCCCTAGCTGAAATTTCCTGTAACTTGACTTTACACGCACTAAAACATCCTGAATTACCATCTGCACTTGTCCTATCCAAATTTTGTTGCAGGAACCTTGTCATTCTTCAGCCGAAGCAAGCTCAGATCATCGCAGACGATCCTGTTCAATTCGAGACGATTTCATACCAATCCGAGATGATTTCGACTGCAATCATCATTGGGGGCAATCAGTGCCCAGAGTTTGCATTTTTCTCTTCTCATCTGCTATTTTATTCTGTAGCTAGTCAGTTTATTTATTATTTTTTGCTATTCTGCATCTTGGAGTTCACCCATATAGTTTAATTGCATAATAAGGTCATGATTAGCTATTAAAGTGTTGCAACTCACTTGCATTTCTATTTGGGATTATCTGTTAACATCCTTATTGTCATTTTACATCATTATCCTCTATTAGCATTGCTGCATTTTTTGTATTTTGTGTCTATTTCTCTATTTGTAGGTCTCTGACGAATTCATCTGATGAATTCGTCAGATCTCAGACGATCCTGCAGGTCGGAGACGATCCCATCAAATTCCAGATGATCCTGTCTGCTTCAAGAATCAGAACCTCCATCAGACATCCGGATCAGGTATGGCTCTGTAATTTAGCTTCTTCTCTCTGTTTCTGTTCATATTTGTTTGTTGTATTTCATCTAGTCTGCATTTTCATAATAGAACAACTTAGATTCATTTGGCCAAACCTAGGACCCGAATGTTTAAAGATAAAACCGAACACATTAAACACATTCCCAACCTAGGCGTGGAAACTGCCATTCAAACGTTTCCTGGTGAACCCACCATCCGTCGAAAAATCACCATAATACACCTCCCCCGAGAGGCGGGACCTTCGCAAGGCCTCTCAGTCCGAGGTACCGCGCCATCCTTTTCACATCCCCCTTTCGGGCACGGATCCTATAGCCTGAAGGTAAGGGTGTGAAAAATTTGGAGCGATACATTTTGGTGAACCCGACGTGAATGCATTTAAAACCTTTTGAAAACAAAAACAAAAACAAAAAAAAATAGATGCATTTCAAATCATTTAAAACTAATAAGTTGCATATCATGTTTAGATGGTAGCTCCTAAGAAAAGACTAGCAGTTACTATAAATGTTGAAAACCAATTAGCAGCCATAGAAATCAATTTTGTGCTTAGTGTGCCTAAAACAGATAGAAATCAACTTTTGTGGGACGAACTTGATAGAAGACTAGGTGTCATTTCATCTAGGTCAATAGAACTTAAACAAATCAAAAGGCTTGTCCTAGATAGAATCCTGGATCCTCATCAACTCATTTTTTATCATGAACTTCAGAGAGCTTGCCATAGGTGGTTAGCTTATAGGAGAGCTCTTGTGTCTTCTAGATTGTTCACCTCCGAGGAATACCTCAAGAACGCAGCTGTGGTACGCCAATTTCTAGTTCATATAGAAGTCCAAGAAACTGATCTCATGATAAGAAAAAGATGGAATAGAGTTCCTAGAGCTATGTTATATCGCAAATATTTTCATGAGAATTATTATTATCAACCAGAATCTGAAATACATGGTATCTCTATAGCACTTTTCATTAAATTCTTGAAAGAAAATTTTCAATTTGAAGAAGAACACTTCATGACTCCTGAAGAACTTGAGCCCATTAATGATATTTATAAATTGTTTATAGAAAACTAGATCATTGCTTTCATTATTATTATTTCTTGCATTTTGTGTGTTGTTTGTTATCTTTATAATATTGTTATTAAAACAAAAAAAAACAAGAAAAACTAAAAAACATAACAAAAACCAAAACATTTCATTTTAAATATTGTAGTAGGTATATAATTAATATATACCTCTTAAGCTGGTTGCATATATATATATATATATATATATAATTTCTGAAATCTAAGTTAAGCACAATGCCTAAACTTAGGAATGGTAAACAAACCGAAGGAGAAGAAGAAGATTGGTTAGGAGACAAAACAAGAAACCCAAATGTCCTTCCCGAGGATCCAATCCCAGAAGAAGAAACTCTAGACCAGCAAGACGATGAGCTTGTCGTAGATGAACAAGAAGAAAATGTTAAAGAGGATGGATCCTCATCCCCTAGAATAACTCCAGATGGAACTATTGCTTTTGATAACTTAGATCATTTCTAGAAATTTTTCAATAATAACATTGGCGCTCTTAATATGGCAGTTCGTATTGATAAAGGACAAATTAGTGACACTCAAGCAGCCATGGAAGATGTGTTTAATATACACACTAATCCCTTGTCCTTTGTTGATCAAGAAAGTGATAAGGCTGGACCATCCAATAGAGATATGGCCGCTATAATTCAGAACATGCAAAAACAACAGGTTACCCAACCTCCTAAAGAACTTGTTATTGAGCCTAAAATCATTCCCACACAAAAGAAACTTTCCTTCACTGCTTTACTTCGCCAAACTATTGATCAATATGCTTCAAATCAACAAAAACCTAAAATGAAGCCAAACACCAATTTCCAACAATCTGGAATACAACATAATATAACTTCAAAACTTCTTCATAACACCCTTCCTACCAACAGATTACACAATAGCAATATAGCATCTAATATTCATGTCCCTCCATCATATGCTCACAAATCCCATATTAATGCCCTACCGAACCAATATGGTGGGCAAACCAGTAATCTGGAAGCCATGGTGAAGCAGTTAGCTTCCCGCATGGACCAGATAGATCCCTACCATCCCTCGTACAATTATCGAGAGATGTGTAGTCAACCTTTGGATCCCATAGTTGTAGCACAACCGTACCCTAAGCATTTTCCCATGCCCGTCCTGCCTATATATAAAGGAACCGAAGATCCCATAGAGCATCTTCGCATGTTTAGGATAGCATGTCATGATATATCACATGATGACTTGCTATTACTAAAAATGTTCCCAAAAAGTTTAGGTGGAATGGCATTAGAGTGGTACTATCAATTGCCCACTCATTCTTTGAGAAACTTTGAAGAAACAACTGAATCTTTTGTCCATCAATTTAGTGCCTACATCGAGAGGCATGTCACCATTAAAGATTTATACAACTTAAAACAAGACAAAGATGAATGTTTTGCTGATTTCTTAGCTAGATGGAGGCGATTATCAGAAAACCGCACTTTGTGCTACCTTATAGGGAAATGTTGGACATTTTTATTAATAATTTGCAAGAACAAATATCTTATGAGTTATCAATCGCTACTTTAACTACCTTCGATCAAGGTATAGATTTAGCTCGAAGAGTAGAAGATGCCCTCATTAGGAGAGGCCAACTTAGGAAGAAAGATGATGAGAAAACATCCAGAAATCAATATAAAAACAAACAAGTCGTAGGTGACGGAGTCATTGACAACAAAAATGTTGCTAATATCAATGCAACGAAGACAACAAAAAAAATTTATATTGAAACCTCCCGATAAACCTCCTCGAGAATTTACTAGATTGAATCAACCATTATCAACTATTTTACCTCAATTACTCGAAAGAGGTTTGATTCAATTACCAACTATCCGGGAACCTGATCCAACCATACCCGGATACAGAGTTGACTTACACTGTGATTTCCATAGAGGGCCTGGACACTCTACCAACGCTTGTAAAAGGTTGAAACATAAAATACAAGATCTGATTGATAATAATGAAATGGAGGTGCAAGCCTTCCAACCTAAACAAAATGCTCCTAATAATGCTCAAAAGAACATTCCCCAAAATCAAAATCAAAATGCTAATCAATCATTAGACATATTTCAACATCCTTTACCAAGACATGGTAAAGAGGTGGCCAATCAAATTGAGCATCATAATGTCCCTCCTCCTACCCGATATGTAGGAACTATTAGCGGACATTTACCTAATCATGATTTACAAAAATTTGACACAACTTTATCCATGGTCACAACCAGGCCCCTACGTAATACTCAAACTCCAGATCCTAGTGATGTCGAATCAGATACTGAAAGTGACATGGAAATCACTTCAAACCAATCGAATAGTTCTAAAAATGAATCAGATCCTATTCAACCTATTACAGATGCTATGATTCCAGAAGAACCATTTCCTAGAAGAGTTACTACTCGACCCTCTTCTGATCAATTCCTTTCTAATGAACAAGCTATAAATGCTAGACCAAGACCTATTCAACGTCCTCAATACAACATTGTAGGTACCATCGGAGTCGTTACCAGACAACGAGCTCAAAATTCTCAACAAGAACCAAACTAGAATGATGGATCAACTCCATTTGTTTTGAAAAATCCCAATAAAGGGAATCATGCTTCCAATGTTCAACCTAAACCCCCTTACAATATTAATGAGCAATTATCCAATACTACAGCCAAAATTTCTCTCTTGGATTTATTAAGATCTTCTCCTACCCATAGAGATGAATTAATGCTTACATTAAGCCAAATGATGGTACCACAAAACATTCAACCTGAAGCCATGGCCAATACTATCATCACTAGGGAAGTCGATTGTATTGACTTTCGGGATAAAGATATACCACAACATAGTTTACATAAGGATAACCCCTTATACATTACCGCCCTAATTGGAGATGTAGCCGTTAAAAGAGTTTTGATTGATAATGGTTCATCTCTAAATATTTGCACTTTTGATTTCTACCAACGATTTGGGTTTAGAAGTGATGAAATGAAGAAAACCGACATGATCATAAAAGCTTTCAATGACGAAACACAAGAAACGTGTGGAGTTATTACCATCCCATTGCAAGTTGGTCCTAGAACCTTAGATACGACCGTGTTTATTGTACATTGCCCCGCATCGTACAATATACTCTTGGGTCGTCCTTGGATCAATGCAATGTGGGCTGTCCCATCAACTTTACACCAATGTGTTAAATTCGAATTTAAAAATCAGTTGGTCACTATCCATGGTGATCCTAGACCCTTTGATATGTGTGCCTTGGCAGAACTTGTTGGAGTTCAATTTTGCCCTGCTCTGTCATCCACACATCCTAATTCTTATTTTTCATCTAAAACTGTGAAACACACACCCATAACTTCATCTATTTCTCCTCCATTAATTTCATCCTCATATATAGATCAACAATCTTCTAAACAAACCACTCTAGAACCTCAAAAAGACCTTCAATCCATAACCAATCCTTCATGTTCCATCCCTATAATTTCAAAACCTATAGACCCATCTATTAATACCTCCACATTATCTACATCTATCATACCTTCCACATCTAAAGATATAGGGAATGATCCTTCTACATCTTATGCTCTTTCTGATGAACTCTTACCTGATTTATCTCAAATTCTTATATCAGAAAAAACAAATGCTTCTATGCAAAATTCTATTATTTTAAATAACTTGCCGCCATCTCCTCGTACTTTGGGCCTCCCACAACCTATGGGAAGTACTTATCAAGTCGGGAGTTGTGCCTTCATTTATAAAGGATATGACTAGGGAAGAATACCTCGGAATATCAAAACTCATCATGATGGATATGCTCGATGTTATTTTACTAATGAGTATATTAAAGCTAAACCTATAATGCTTAAAATGGGATATAAAGGGAAAGGCTTGGGACCTTTCCAAAATGGTATGAAAGAACCTTTCGAGGTAGAACCGTGGCTCGCTCGCTCGTGGTGTGGGCCTATTTCCTAGTAAGGGTCAACCCTTTCCTTTTGAAGATGATGATCAACTCATATGTTATCAAGATTATTTGGATAGGCGTGATGATTTGCCTCTAAAAAATCAGCCATTTACATGTAACATGCTATCCATAGCTTACCCTGAAATGATTGCTGAATCCGATGATGAGTTGGAAGGAGATATTTTCCATGATGTCTCCATTGAAGAGATGTTACACAATGGGTTTTATTTTGATGGTTCTATACCTACTATAGCCCAACTTGAGGCCACGACTCCTCAAGATGAATTATCCAAGTTAACCTTAAAAGAATTACAAGAATTGGGCGTTTCACCCGCCCCACCTAATTTTGAAAGAGATCTACACATGGAAGTAGAAAACGTCATTAAAATTAATATTGGAACTGAGGATAGTCCTCACATAATCAATATTGGATCAGAATTAAGTCAAGAAAAACAAGAGCAATACATTGCATTCCTTAAAGAATATGAAGATGTCTTCGCTTGGACATATGAAGATATGCCAGGTCTAGACCCTTCTGTAGTCATGCATCACCTAGTAGTCCATCCGGATGCTAAACCTGTTAAACAAAAACTTAGAAAAATGCATCCCAAAGTGGCCTTACTAGTCAAAGGGGAGTTAGAAAAACTCCTGAATGTTGTCTTTATACAAGCTATTGATTATGCTGAATGGATCTCAAATGTAGTTCCAGTCACCAAGAAAGAAGCTACCAAAGTTAGGGTTTGCACAGATTTTAGAGATATTAACGTTGCATGCCCTAAAGATGATTTTCCTCTTCCAAACATGGACCAAATCATTGATTTTACTGTCGGGAGTGGGATGATGTCCTTAATGGATGGATTCTCTGGTTATAATCAGATCAGGATAGCTCCTGAAGATCAAGCTAAAACAACCTTTATTACCCCTTGGGGTACCTTTTGTTGGAAAGTGATGCCATTCGGCTTAAAGAACGCAGGTGCAACCTATCAACGAGCTATGACTTATATTTTTCATGATATGATGCATGATATCCTACATGATTATGTAGATGATATTATAGCTCACTCTATTAATGAAGATAATCATTTAGATGATTTGAGAAAAGTTTTTAATCGGTTAAGAGAATATCTTATTCGATTAAATCCAACCAAATGCATATTCGGAGTTAAGTCCGGTAAACTATTAGGGGTTATAGTTTCTTTACGTGGTATCAAAATTGACCCTCTTAAGATTGCGGCTATCACTGATATGCCCGCACCTACCAATATATCTGAATTACGAAGTTTACAAGGTAAGCTTCAAGCTATCCGTCGCTTCATCGATAAGTTGGCGGACAAAACCGGTCCCTTTCTTAAGCTCCTTAAGAAGGATGTCCCTTTTAATTGGGACGATGAATGTAAGGAAGCTTTTGAACTTCTCAAACAATACCTCCTTAACCCACCTATGCTTTCTCCGCCTAGACCTGATCGCCCATTTATCCTGTATATTTCAGCTTCAGATTTTGCCTTAGGAGCTATGTTAGCTCAACTTGATGATGAGAAGAGAGAACGTGCTACTTATTATATTAGCCAAACTCTAATTAGTTATGAAACCCGCTACACAACATTAGAAAAACTATGTCTAGCAGTCGTGTTTGCTACGTAAAAATTACGTCATTATATGCTTAGTCAAAAAACCTATGTCATTGCTAAATATGATCCCTTGAGGTATCTCATGAGTCGACCTTATTTATCGGGTCGTACAACCAAGTGGGTTCTTGCTCTAAGCGAGTTTGACCTCACGTTCATAGGACAGAAGTCTGTTAAGGGTCAAATCATAGCAGATCAATTAGTTGCTGCACCCTTAGAATCTACCCATCCCCTCATCATTGAGTTTCCTGATGAATGCCTTCAATCAGAGGCAGACCATGTTGAACAATGGTCCTTATACTTTGATGGAGCCCGATGCATGAGTGGGGCTGGTGCGGGTATTATTTTAATATCCCCACAAAAGCACATTATACCTTTATCCTTTAAATTAACATTTGCTTGCACTAATAATACTGCTGAGTATGAAGCTCTAATCCTTGGATTACGAGCTGCCTTGGCGCTAAAAATTAAACATCTGTTAGTTTTTGGTGATTCTCAACTTGTCATAAATCAAATTAATGAAGTTTATCAGACTAGAGATGATAAATTGTGCCCATATAAAGCATATGTTTTGCAACTATTATCCTTGTTTGATACAGTTACTTTGGAAGCTATTCCGCGAACTAGCAACCGTGCAGCTGACGCTATGGCCGCAGCTGCATCTCTTCTACCCTTGGAGTTAGATGACGAATATGCCACCATCATTATTCGTCGGCTCCAAGAACCCGCTTCAAATAAGTCATGCTTAGAGCCTTTGGATGTGTTTCTAATCAATGAAACTACTCCTGAACCTTGGTATACAGATATATTTGATTTTCTTCAAAATGGGACTTTCCCTGCCAATTCTAATAGAAACCAACGTCGGTTATTACGTAGACGAGCAAGTCGATTTGTAATAATTGGCAATACTTTATATAGGAGATATTTTGAAGGTATCCTATTGAGATGTTTGAATCTAGAAGAATCCAAATCAGCCTTGAGTGAAGCCCACGATGGATCTTGTGGAGGACACTTCAGTGGTAGTGTCATTGCTAAAAAGCTCCTTAGGATAGGATACTTTTGGCCTACCATGGAGAATGATGCACATGATTATGTGCGCCATTGCGACAAGTGCCGAAAACCATGCTGACCTTGTCCATGCCCTCGCACAAGAACCGCAGGCTATTTCATCTCCTTGGCCCTTTTCAAAATGGGGCTTAGACATTATTGGCAAAATTAATCCTGTGTCATCTGATGGACACAAATTCATCATAACCGCCATCGAGTATTTCACGAAGTGGGTTGAAGCTATGCCTTTAGCTTCCTGCACTGGCACACAAGTCTCTAAATTTATTTTTAATCAAATCATTTGTAGGTTCGGAATCCCTGCAAATCTCATCTCTGACAATGGAACTTGTTTCAAAAATAAAGATGTTAAAAAATTATGCCAAAAATATAAGATTCAACATCGCTGGTCCACTCCCTATTATCCTCAGGGTAATGGTCAAGCATAAGCATCTAACAAAACCTTAATCAAAATTCTCAAAATATTGGTCAATAAATCTGGCCGCGATTGGCACATTCAATTATATCCAGCCTTGTGGGCCTATCGAACTAGTGTTCGAACCCCCACTGGAACTTCACCTTTTGTTTTGGTTTATGGTGTCGAAGTTGTTTTCCCTTTGAATTAGAAGTTTCTTCTTTAGCTCTACTACTTCAAGACACTGAAGTAGGAGATGAATATCGAGATGGGCAGACTCGATCACTGGAACTCCTAGATGAAAAATGCATCAATGCTTTGGAGCATCTCCGTGCCTACCAAAACAAGCTTAAAAGATCATATGCTAAAAAAGTTCGTCATCGATCCTTTGAGATCGGCGACCTTGTTTTAAAAGAAAATCAAAAAAATACTAATGCAACTAAAGATCTTAAAGGTAAATTTGAGCCCAACTGGCTTGGACCATACATTATCACTGCTAAATTTGAATCGGGAGCATACAAATTATCTACCTTGGATGGTAAAGAACTTAAAGAACCTATGAATATTATGCATCTTAAACGTTACTATGCATAAATTTGGTCATTTCATCCTTGTATATATTTGTTTAAAATATTTCAAAATCACTATCTTGTATTTCTTTCAATTTATAAATTCAAAAATACCAAAAACATTCAAAATCATCAAAATATTCAAAACTATTTGTTGTATTTATTTATGGCACTTGTTAATTCTTTCAAAAACAAACAAAAATAATAAAAATAAAAACAGCAATATTCTTGACTCTTTCGAAACCAAAACAAAATAAAGAAGAAAGAGAGAGTCAACATTCTCAAACTTCTCAAAAATATTTGTATATATTTCTTCTTACAAATGTTGCAGTTATATATTTCAAATTATTTTGGATAAATTAGCATTTATTTGGAATCCCTCACTTTCACATTCACATGAATAAATATCTTGATTTTTATCTGGCATGATTACTAATCTCTCTTATATCAAAGTCCACAAAATTCAATTAAATAAAGTTTGAGCACAGAGAATTGATCTTGTTATTTACTTAAACCAAGCACATCCTTTCACAATAAAATGATTATATTTGTAATGTCCATGCTATGCTACATAGTAGAAGTGGTTTCTTGAGCGAAAAGTTTCCCCTGCTATCCTATCATGCACATGGTCTAGAATCTTTGAGAATTGGCAAAAGGACAAGCTCACCCCTACCCGAATAAAAATCCCTTGCTCTACAGCTAATCCGAGCAAGTATCCCTAGCATAGGAAGAAAAGCAAAGTTCAAGAAAAAGAGAAAAAGAAAAATGTTATTTTATATCATTACAACAATGTTCCAAGCATTATCTCCAAAATCAAGCAAAAATACAAAAGAAAAGAAAAGAAAGCAAAAGAAAGCAAAAGCAAAAGTAATAAAATCCCTTTCCCTACCCTTTGAAAAGAAAAGAAGGGTTGATGAGCTTGAATCCCTGGAATTCTCAATTATTCAAAAACTGTGAGGTAAGCCCCATAACAGGTGGTTTGTGCCCAACCTGCTTGGCCTTGGGTAACTCCTAGCATGGCGATATGTCTGTCACATTAGCGACCTTCTTTTGTATAGACCTATGTCTGCTTATGGATTAGCTAGCTCTTGATAATCCGACTTACATAGTAGTCTGGTATGGTTATATGCATCTAAATCATGGTTAATGAACACTTATTTGGTTCATTCAAATCACTTGTATCAAATTATCTTGCTCAAAACTGGTAAACGAACATAGCAATTGCACACACATTTGTATTTGAGAGATTTTGTGTATCATTATGATAAATCAAGATTGGAAATGAACTCACATATGCACATGGGATTCCTTATAAATCTAACTTTTGTCTTCGAGATACTTTGAAATATCTTTGCAAATTGTGTGGAACAATTTCATTTTTCCTTTCTCGCATAAAGACAACTACATGCATAATAAAAAAAATCAAAATTTCTTTCAAACCATACAATAAACACACACACACACACACACACACACACACACACACACACACACAATATATATATATATATATTGTCGACTTTCACGACGATGGTATAGTTCCAGAACTTAAATGGGAGTCTTATGCCTAGCGTAAGTCCTCATCTTCATATTTTTTGTTTATTTTTAAATTAACAATCAACCATGCAATAAAACCATTATATCAACTTTTTCTTTGGATTTCGCGATGATGGTATAAGTCTATACCTATCATATTCTATGCCTAGCGCAAACCATTGTACCAATTTTTATTCCCCATTCATTTAAAATCATAAAAACATATGACTTAAATCATTCTGTTATACAATTATGTTTTCAAAAGAATGCACATTATCACTATTTCATGTCATTATGTCAATATGCAAATTTGCAATGATGGTATAATTCCTAGGGAATTATCCAAAAAATTTATCACACTTAGGAATTTATGCCTAGCAAAAATCATTTTAAAATTATTTCATGCATAATATTTTTATGGAAATCTGAAAACAAATCACCATCATCATCATCATTTGCACCATTGCACCAAAGTCTTAAGACAGTCTCTTAAGCACTCTTTTACTTTTTAACAATATTTCTATACTGGGATTAGCTTGACGACCGAGTGAGCGGCGACTCCATGAAATGGTCTATAATAGCGACAATGTCCTTTGAAATTATTGTTAGAAGTCATTTTTTTTATCAAATCATCACATCACAAACAACCAATTTGTTTACATCAGATTATTTCATTTAAATTTTAAAGCATCCATTAAAAACCATACATATTTCCAAATGACATAATTACATGAATCATCAAATCAATCACACCAAAACATTAAAACATCATAAAAATACATAAGACAAGTCATATGATCCAAAATATCTCATATATATATATATCAAATGTATGTACATCATCTCAAACCTGGATTGGTATGCCACAATCTACATCTTGGCATACTCAATCCTCTCAATCATATATCCTCTGTGCCGTGTCTCGAGAACCCCTCGAGCTCTCAGCCTCATCTCCTCCCCTACCCTGAGGTGGAGGAGGTGGCCCCATCGCAGTCCGTGTGGTGCCATGAGTCCTGGATGCCGATCGTGATGATGTCCTAGATGACCCCATCATGACAAGCTCTGCAATATGAGCTGGTAATGGCACCCTCTCCTCTGCTGGCATCGCCTGGTAATATCATAGAATGTAATCTGGGCCATAGCGCATGCTAAATCTCGAGTGCTCGCTCCTCTGCTCCATGCTCTGAGGCATGCAATCTCATCTCTGAGCTGTGTAACCTCAGCTCGATGGCATGCAACCTCATCCTACAAAGTCTGCACCTGTGCCTAGAGACGGACAGTCTTCGCTCGGAGAGTCGTTGTCTCGTTGCTCTCCCCAGTGTCAACACCCTTGCCCTTATCGGGCGATGGTGGCCTCTCTCTCTATGGAGAAGGGGGTCTCTCCTCCCTCCTCTCCCGTTGCTGTGGCCTCTACTGCGCCTGTGGTCTCCTCTGCTCTCTCCCATCGTGACCCTATGCCGCCTCAATGGCCGCTTGGCACCGCCTCCCCATCCGATGCACAACTGCATGAATCAGACCCTGAGCCCTCATCATTCGAGGAGGGTGGATGCTTGTGTACCAGGCATCATAGCCGTTGGCTACCCTAGCATCGTCCCCATCCACTCGGCTGAATGGGGGCATCATCTGCGTCCCGACTCCAGAATCACTGCATATCTGGAGCCCCGCTAGCCGTAGTGTTATCCTAGATAGTCCGAGAAAACTCGTAGTCTCTTAGAGATGGGATCCCCTGCTGTAGACCGAACTGCCTCAAAACTTGGTCGTACCGGTGGAGCTCCACCTCTCCCCTCTCCATCCTCGGCCAGTAGACTCGCCTGATGCGAGCCAGCTCCTGTCCATCCTCGGCCCACCCTGGATGATCTCTCCAAGGCCTCCAGGTGATCTGGTCGGAGACAAGGTCGTCTAGTAGTCTTCGGGATGCTGGCAGATCTATCCATCGTTGTGCCCCTCTTCGGAGCCACCAGTAGAAAACTCGGGGCCTCTCCCCATCAATCCCTATCAGTGGAAGCCCTATCGGCCTCCGCACCATGATGTGCTCCCAGCACCAAACCTGTAGTAGCGATGTCATAACCAGACATCGGCCGCCCTTGTATACGACCCCATGAAGGATCCTATACAACCGACAGAGTACAAAGCTCCCCCAAGCAAACCTGTACCCGTGGTCTCTCATGTCACAGACCACATCTATCAGTAGCCATGGTATCCTGCATCCGCTCTGGTGGCATAGCAAAAGTCCACCTACCACCCCAGCCAAAACTCGTGTGAGTCTAGATGCCCCAGGCATCTGGCACAGCGACTCGATATTCACTCCGCCCTTCTCTAGGGCGAAGCTCGGATCGCCACATAGTCGCATCATCGCGTGGCCCTGATTGGCCATGGGAGTGATCAACCATCCTTGTATGGGGATCCTCAAAATCCTCCATACATCCTCCAGTGTGGGAGTCATCTCCCCTGTCGGTAACCGAAAACATGAAGAACCCGGATACCACCTCTCTGCTAGGGCTGTCAATAGCCCCATGTCCGTAGAAACCTGTGGCATCTCTCGCCACATGCTGCAAGCCGACTCGTGCCAAATGATCTCACTCTACCTGAGATAGAGCGGCCAAGTCATCCCTCAACCTGCCATATTTCCATTCTCTGCTCTTCAGTAATCCTCTTTGCAACATAAACAAAATCAACAATAGAAATCATTAATTAAAAAAATACAAGTCAAAATAAGTTCAATTTTATAAATGATGATATCGTCCACAATTGGATGATATCGTCCCAAATTTGAGCAAATTCGTCTCCGATTTCGCATGAGGGAATCGTCCCTTATTGGACGAAATCGTCCCCCTATCGTCGATTTTGCCCTTGGACGAAATCGACGATATCGAGACGATTTCGGCGAAATCGAGACGATTTCGTCTCGATGACGTCGACGGCCCAAAAATGGCCGTGATGCTCAAAAATCAAGCAAATCTAGTCTAAAAAGCATGAAATTCTAAAGTAAAGCATTCTAAATTCAGTTTAGACCCTTACCCGTAGCCCGCGTCGGACCTCTGTCGATCTGTGCGCTGTCTCGACCATTTTTGTCTCCAGAGCCCTAAAACCAGAAAATGAAAAAAATGAATAGTAACAATGAATTAGGGTTTTACCCTATTTTTCTTAATTTTATTCAAAACAATTAAACAATATTTTAAAAATTTTGCTTTTTCGTGTTTTTACCTCAAACGTTCGATTTGGGTAAAAACACGGAGGGGGCACCATAGTAAGCTGTCGTACGATTCGACCAAGAATCGTCGCCTAAAAATGGGAATAATTTTTGCTTTCTCGTAAATCGAGAAGAACTCATCTTTAACGCATTTTCTTCAAAAAATTTGCTAAAGAGGGGGCAAAATGTAGCACCCTAAAATTGGTGCAGTAAAACCTTAAATAATTACAATTACTTTAGTAATAATTCAAATTCAAATTTTAACCCCCAAAACCGCTCCTAAACCGTCGCTTAACCCGTTTCCTCGTTTCTTACGCCATTTTTAGAGTTTGTTTTGACCGTTTGACGATATCGTCGCCGATCAGACGATATCGCCTCAGATCGGACGATTTCGTCTAGGCTAGGACGTCCAGACGATCTTGTCCCAAAACTAATTTTTCACAATTAGCCTCTGTTCCAACGGCATCTCTAATCCGGGCAGAAGCGTGTCTGCACCGTTAGAGACCCTCCCCCATTGGAGATCTCCCAAATTGGGATGATCTCCAACCTCCTAACCTCCCTCCTAAGCCTATTTAAACTTAGGACTCCCCCTTGGCATCCCCCTGGCTGAAATTTCCTGTAACTTGACTTCTACACGCACTAAAACATCCTGAATTACTATTTGCACTTGTCCTTATTGTCCAAATTTTGTTGTAGGAACCTTAGTCATTCTTCGACCGGAGCAAGCTCGGATCGTCGTGGACGATCCTGTTCAATTCGAGACGATTTCGTACCAATCCGAGATGATTTCGACTGCAATCATCATTGGGGGCAATCAGTGCCCAGAGTTTGCATTTCTTCTTCTTCTCATCTGTTGTTTTATTCTAATGTAGTTAGTCAGTTTATTTATTATTTTTTGTTATTCTGCATCTTGGAGTTCACCCATATAGTTTAATTGCATAATAAGGTCATGATTAGCTATTAAAGTGTTGCAACTTACTTGCATTTCTATTTGGGATTATTTGTTAACATCCTTATTGTCATTTTACATCATTATCCTCTATTAGCATTGCTGCATTTTTTGTATTTTGTGTCTATTTCTCTTTTTGCAGGTCTCTGACGAATTCGTCAGATCTCAGACGATCCTGCAGGTCGGAGATGATCCCGTCAAATTCCAGATGATCCTATCTGCTTCAAGAATCAGAACCTCCATCAGACATCCGGATCAGGTATGGCTCTGTAATTTAGCTTCTTCTCTCTATTTTTGTTCATATTTGTTTGTTGTATTTCATTTAGTCTACATTTTCATAATAGAACAACTTAGATTCATTTGGCCAAACCTAGGACCCGAATGTTTAAAGATAAAATTGAACACATTAAACACATTCCCAACCTAGGCATGGAAACTGCCATTCAAACGTTTCCTGGTGAACCCACCATCCATCAAAAAATCACCATAATACACCTCCCCCGAGAGGCGGGACCTTCGCAAGGCCTCTCAGTCCGAGGTACCGTGCCATCCTTTTCACATCCCCCTTCCGGGCACGGATCCTATAGCCTGAAGGTAAGGGTGTGAAAAATTTGGAGCGATACACTTGCACTCCATAGACCAAAATTTGATCCATCAAGAATAGGTGTTGCATTGCCACTTGAATAGTCCATTGTGTTCTTTGCAAGATTTTCCTTCAAGCTGTTAAACTTTTTGAAGGAACCCGTTCTGATACCAAATTGAATAACACAAGCTTATACTGAGATGGGGGGTGAACAGTATAAGACCACTTTTTACTTTTTCTTCAATTCAACTTTCAATTCAATATTATGCAGTGAATAGATAGCAGTATCAACAGTAGTAATCAAAGCAATGCACAAAACACCATCCACAATAGAGACACAACAATTTACGTGGTTCACCCAAAGTGGGCTACTCCACGGATAAAATATTTCACTAAATTTTATCAATCCAACCTCTAGGAATACCTTTCCCGATTACAATGTTTATGGGCACCAACCCAAAGGAGATACCTTCCCCTAGCTCTGCTCTAATTGGTGATCCTCTAGAAGACCTCTGCCTCCACTATCCTTAGCAAATGGAACTCTATCCACAGAAGACACCTGTCTTCCCTACTCTGTCTGGAGACCTCTGTCCTCAACTCTATCACCTCAAAGCTGGTCCTCGAATTTGCACTAAACACAGTCCTTCGGTCTAGAAAAAATGTCCTCTTCCTCTTTCTTTGATCTACACCAAACACAGTCCTTCGATCTGGCATAAATGTCCTCTTCCTCTGTTCTGAACAAAACACAGTCCTTCGATCTTTTTGCGCAATCACAGCTACACTTGATTGAACATCGACCTTTGCACCTCTGTGCAATCATAGCAATAGCATCTTCGCACACTCTGCTTCCTTGCAATATCTCTCACTTAGAAGATTCAACGAAATGCACTCAGTACACTGCTATCAAATTTTGAACTCTGCTTCTCGGTGATCGAACTTCACCCTTGCACTCTA
Organism: Wollemia nobilis; assembly: GCA_028583015.1. Taxonomy (NCBI): domain Eukaryota; kingdom Viridiplantae; phylum Streptophyta; class Pinopsida; order Araucariales; family Araucariaceae; genus Wollemia; species Wollemia nobilis. Next base: position 13,522,288 of record JAQPPZ010017052.1, read on the forward strand.
TCTGTGAACGTCGCTCTTCGAACGCACACTTCAATCGATACTTAACTCTCCAAGAAGAACTCCTTTTATACTAACACTTTCAAGATTAAAACCTTGATCTTAGTCGGCTGCACATCCTCAAACTACGTCGGCTGTAAACCCTAATCTTTGTTGGCCCAAATTTAACTTTTTCGGCTTCACTACCTCTGCAACTCTCTTGTAGCTTCTGTCATGAAACTACAACATGTCGTGATATCGTGACACCTTTTGCAACCGTGTGCCTTCCTTTGGCTTTTGTGGCGATATCGCGACACCTTAGCCTTTGTCAACTTTATTTAAGATCTTGTCGCAAAATTGTGACACTTTCTGCTTCTGCTAACGTCATCTTCACTTCTGTCATGAAATCATGACCCTTCTATCTTCATGGCCTTCTTCTCTGCTTTTGTGGTGAAATCATGACACTTCTGCCTCTGCTAATGTCATCTTCACTTCTGTCATGAAATCGTGACATTTCTCGCTTTCTCAACCTTTTCTCAGCTTGCACCAGCGAAAATGGAACATGTCACAAAATCGTGACACTTTCGTTGCCTTATGCTTTTCTCTGCCTTATGCCCATGAAATTGGAACATGTCATGAAATCATGACACTTTCTCCTTTGATCTCTTCCTTCTTGAATTCATCGTGAAATCGCGATGCTTCTTTTGTTGAAGACTTGCTTCCTGTTTCTGTCGCAAAATCGTGACACTTTCTCCAACTGAATGCTGCCATCTCAACCTGTCGTGAAATCATGACATTTTTTGCATCCATAAGTTGTTCCTTCATCCTGTCATGAAATCATGACGCTTTCAGCTTTTGTACGCTTTCTCTACTGCCTATCGCAAAATCGTGACACTTCTCATTTCAAACTCTTCCCTTTGTTGCATGTCGTGAAATCGTGACAGTTCTCATTTCGAGTTTTGTAGCATGTCGTGAAATTGTGACAGTCCTTACTTCAAACTCTGTAGCATGTCACAAAATCATGACACTTTCTAAATAACTTTCTCTCTCTTCGATCTTGTCACGAAATCATGATAGTTCACACTGTGGACTCTCTCTTCTACATCATGTCACGAAATCGTGACACTTTTTCGTCTGTACAGCCTTCCTTGCAATATGTCACGAAATCATGACACTTTTCCTTCATTGCCTTCCTGCACTTTCTGAGTCGTAAAAATGTGACATGTCACAAAATCATGACAGTTTTCACCTTGCTCTTTTTCTCTGCCAACATGTCACGAAATCGTGACAGTTTTGCTAGCTTCTTCTCTTTCTTCCATCATGTCGCAAAATCGTGACAGTTTTTCCAGCTCTTTTTCTCTCCTCTAACATGTTGCGAAATCGTGATAGTTTTGCCAGAACTTTCTCTCTCCTCTAACATGTCACGAAATCATGACAGTTTTTCCAGCACTTTCTCTCTCCTCTAACATGTCACAAAATCATGACAGTTTTTCTTTCCTACTGCATACTTTTTCTAACTTGTCTTTTTCTTTGATCTTTTGCAAATGGGCTACTCTGATCTTCTTGGAAACTCACTGGCTACTCTGATATTCTTGGAAACTCACTGTCCATGTTGTAACCTTCATCAAAACAAATTCTTTGACATCAAATCAGAATCCTTCAAAAGCTTCTTGACATCAATGACAACTTCTATACTTGAGCAAAGGCAATGTACCCAAGGTACCCAAAATTGCCAACAAGTTGTCCCTATCAGGGAAGGTCATAGTTTTTGCTAATAATTTCTCTTATATTTAGGATCAGATCCTTCCAAAATCATCTATATAGCATCATGCTTGAATCATAGATCATTTGTAGTTGTTTTGATCTATCATATATAAGTTTGTTGATTCTAGATGCATGTTTTCTATGTTCTCAAGGCTATAAATCTATAATGCATATGATATTAACCAATTTTAATCCCTTGTGTTTAGGTGCAGGTATGCTATACAGGAGGGAGGAGCTAAGAGGTATAGAAGGATAGGCCTAAGACTAGCTCTCGAGTGTGAGATGCAAAATAAGCAGTAGAGCACGCCATTAAGACCATGCAAGAGATTAGATCCCTTTTATATTGTAATGTTGAAATATATCAAGTTATAAATCCCTCGAGAGGATGTATTGTGATCTTATTTGAATCCATGAGTGAATAAATACAAGGATAAATCCATCTCTTTTATTTCACACTACTCTTCAGTTTAGTAGATTACTTATTATGCACTTTTCCTTTGAATGCTTGCTTTAATATACTTTACACTTCAATAAAGAGCCCTTAAAGGCATTGCTGTAAATTTTGCTTCTTCACATAGAAACATGTTTAATCTTATATAAACATATAGAGAATTGTTAGAGACTCAATATGCTTCAAACTCATAACAATCCTCAATCACTTTCAATCTCTTTCTCAAATAGAACAATTTGTTTCACATAACTTGAACTATCAATTCCACTTGACTAGGCTCAAAAAAATCCATTTAATCAATCACTCAATCAAACATTCCTTTCTTCCAAATCCTAGTCCAAACATGTGAACACTCACTCAAATATTTCCAAAAATACTTATCAAACAATATCACATAACAATGATACTCATGATCTTTCACAAACCTAGTTCAAGATAGTTCTCAACTTCACATAACAATGATACTCATGTTATTTCACAAAACCTATTTCAAGCATATGAAAACTTACTCAATATTTCCAACAATGCTTATCAAAAAATATTTCTAGTATCAAATTTCATTCCAGAAAACCAAAATAAACAATTCTTATCAACCAATTATTTTCAACCCAACTTAGCATTCACAACATCCAACAATCACTCTCAAGGATAATATGCCCTTACTTCTTGTTTGAAGATGATTTGACCTTAAACACCTGTCTTAATCATAACCATACTTTTTGCCAATACTAGGGTTAGATAGCAAATATTTATCCTTAATAAATCATCACAAAGATATTTCATAAAATCAAAATATCAACATTTACTCAACCTTATTTCTCCTTTTAATACAATTAATTAACTTTATTTTCAACAAATATTTCTAACTCCTACGGTACACCTTATTAATCCTCTCAATAAGCTCAAAGCACTCAAAAATTAAACCCTAACATAAAACAATGCTTATCCTTTTATCTCCCTCAAAATAATATTTATCACATGCAATTTCCACTTTATAACCTTTCAAAAAATATTTTCCACAAATTTTATAACCTCCACAAATTTCAAAACCAAGCAAACTATTGCATACCTTAGTCCTTCAAAAAAGAGGTGCCTCAACATGTTTCAAATGTGGAACCTTTCTACAGTCGGGTGTCTTAGCAAGGCACGCACCCACCATGTGGGCTACAAGCCTCCACACAAAGGATAATTCTAGTGTGTTTCCTTTGTATTCCACTGAGCACATAGAATTTACCAAAAACCTTCCTCTGCTTCACAAAATGCAAACTAGCAGGATTCGATCCTTGCACCTCATGATTGTCAACATCTTAGCACCTCCCTTGCTGCCAGTCACTCTACAAAGCACCTTGGAATATGAAACCGAAACTCCTCCTCCTTGTCTTATCTTCTACCTTGAAAAACCTTCAAAAACACACGATCACTTCCCTTGCAATGTACAAAAAAATCACACATAACTCTTTGATCATGGATGAATTAAATGCCTTGGTTTTTACCCTCCTTTATATGCATAATGTGATATACTTCCACAACGTCGACGATTTCAAATATTTTGAAATTTAAACTTTATAACCCTAACCTTAGGGTTAATTAATTTATAAATTAATTTATAATTAGATTATAATTAATTTATAATTAATTTAATACTCTAAGAGTAAATTAAATTAATTTATAAATTAGTTTATAATAAAACTATTATAATTAATTTATAATTAATTAAATCCTTGGGTCTTGTCCTTTTAATATTATAATAAAATATTATAATATTATTTTTCTTGGGCCTCCCTTTTTCCCTTTAGACCTCATCTGACCACCTAGAATTAAAATTTCTTTTGCACTTTATTATAGAACCTGAAACTGATGCTGCTCATTGAAACTAATGCTTATTGGTGTTGTATTTTTGACATCAATGACAACAAAACATTGCTCATATTTACAGCAATCTCCCACTTTTTCATTTATGGCAACCCAATTACCTTTTACCATTTCCTTAACCTATTTATATTCTACTGTCCCTTAGAAACTTCTACCCTTGACTGAATGCTATCCTCCTAACTAAAATATCTCCCCCTTAGACATCAATGGCAAAGGGTCACCTTTGGGGCTAAGGGCTAAGAATGAGTCTCTTGGCTTAGCCCCTCCCCCACCTCTTCTTGATTTGGTTAATTCTAGGGTGGGAGTATCTCTACTCCCATCAAGCACTGATCTTTACCTTTATATGCTTTCTTCCTCAACTGATCCTTATGATTCCTCTGATTGTTCCTGTTCTTGCTTACTTCTAGAATTTTTTCTCTACACCATATTGTTGTATACCCATCATTATTGCACTTATAACACTTAATATTGTTATTCCTTGGAGGTTCAAATGTCTTGGTATTTCTCCTGGTGAAGCCATATCTATTCTTGTCATGAAACCTGCAATTCATTGCCTTGTGACCAAACTGATTACAAGAGTAGCAATACCCTTGAAAAAACTGTCTTTTTCTGAAGTTCCCATATTATTGTATTTAATGTATCATGTACTATGAAGACTTATGCCCAAATTTGTGACATGAGAAACATCTTCCATTGAAAATTCCTTGCCTTTACCTCATTGGTCTCTTAGTCTCTTCTACCCTGTGCTACTTTATGTTCCATATGTTCCTCATTTGTGTATTTTTCCTTTCCTTGTTGAACATTTTGTTGTCCAAATCATCCTTAGAAGTCTCAATAGCTCTTACACTCTCTTCTTCTAAAGTTTTTTCTTCTTCATGTCTTGAGGTTGACTCCTCTCCTTGTTTATTTTATACCTGTTCAAAACCAAGTCCTATTTTGCTTGTCTTGATGATCTTATCCAATTTATTTGAGCTTATTCCAAACCTGTGTATCCTATCCTTAGACTCTTTTACTTCCTTCCTTAGTGAAGCTACTTCATGCTCTAACATTTCACATTCTAAGACCTTTTATTTTAATTTATCTTTTAACTTCCTCATCTTATCCATTGAATTGTTTATATCCTCTATAGGCTTTCCTTTCTCTTCATCACATTCTTGAAATTGAAGCTTAAATTGGGAGTTTTTCTTTATTACCTTATTTAATGCATCAAGGGCATTAATAAGCTCTCCCTAAAGATCAACTTCTCCTTTCTCTTATTATTTCTCTATTTGTTTGCCTTTGAAAACATCTTCATTCTTTTTTTACTTATATTTTATAGGATCACCTCCTCCTTCTTCTATTGCCATTAGAATATTCTCTTCTAGTCCTTCAAGTGTATCTTCATATTCATCATCACTGAAACTGAATCCATTCCTTGTACAACTATCCTCAAGATGACCAAAGTTACCACATCTAAAACTCTTGATGATTATTAGTGACCTTTTCCTAACCACTTTTTTTTCTTTTTCTAGAAATAGAACTTCATCTTTATCATTATCTTAGGAATTACCATCACTATCACTTGAGTACTTACTTGCCTTGTCTACATAGAAAATATTATTATGCCTTTGGAAGAAATTCTTTCTTTGTTTGCCTTGTCCATCCATATTTTTATTTTGGTACCTATATTTATTTGTTTCCCTGTTATTATGATCCTATTTTTCTTCATCATTGCTATTTCCAGCTTCTTGAAAATCAAATGCATAGTGATCATACTTTCCACAATTTAAACATCTAACAAATTTTATACCTTTAAAATTTCTTGGATCCTTTTTCCTTCTAAAATAATTTACTTCTTCATCACTATATGAATCATTGCTTGAATCTGGCTTCTTACCCTTTGTCTTCTTAGTAACTTTAAAGGTTGCTTCCTTCTGGATATTAGGTTCCTCTTTTGTTCTCATCTCAAAATCTATGATAATGTCATGTAATTCATATCTTATCAAAATATCACTATCTTTTGATTCATCTATAGCTAAAATATTTTCACTAAACCATTTTGGAAATAACCTTAAAATCTTATCACAAATATCAAATTATTGAACTTCAAGTCCAAGTCCTTACATGGAGTTAACAACATCATATAAACGAAGTAGATAAGCACTAATATTTTCCTCATCATTCATTTTTAGGTCTTCAAATATTCCTTTGATATTTCACAACTTTACCTTTTTGACCTTTTTATCTCCTTCATATATGCCTTGCAATTTATCCCAAATTTCATTTGCTTATTTGCAGTGCATAACCTTTATAAACTTTTTTTTATGCAAACTTCTCAAATTTGCATTCATTGCTTTTGAATTGTAATTATGTAGAATCTTACCATATTTATCTGTAGGTGGAGTAGCTGGTGGTATGTATCCATTTTAAACTACTTCCCATATTTCATTTCCAAGTGCCATCAGGTGGATCTTCATTCTCATACTTCAAAATACATAATTGCTTCCATCAAACACTGGTGCTAAATTATCTAAGGATCCACTCTTAGAATCCATTTGTGCTCTTGCAAGATTTTCCTTCAAGATGTTAAACTCTTCTGAAGAAAATCGCTCTGATACCAATTGAAGAACATAAGCTTATATTGAGAGGGGGGTGGGTGAATAGTATAAAACCACTTTTTACTTTTTTTTTCCAAATAATATTATGTAATATATCAATGAAAATATCAACAATAGTAATAAAAGCAATACACAAATCACCACACATAATAGAGACACCAATTTAATGTGGTTCACCCAATGTGGGCTACTCCATAGAGAAAATATTTCACTAAAAATTTCTCAACAAATATCTTTGGGAATCCTTCCCTATTACAATGTTTATGGACCTCTATCGAAAGGATACACCAATCCCCTAATCAAGTTCCTAGATATCTATCCATAGGAGACATAAATATCCTCAGTTGGTTTGTGGATATCTATCCATGGGATAACTCATTTCTCCTCTGTTATGGCTGGTGATCTTCTAGAAGAAATACTACCTCCACTGCACTGGATTATGGATCTCTATCCATTGAAGACTTCTATCCTCACTCAGAAGACTTGTCCTCACTGCCCTGGCTAATGGACCTCTATCCATTGGAGACTTTCATCCTCTATACTCTATCACCTCCAAAGCTTACTCTCAGCTCTGTCTCAAATTTTTACTAAACATAATCCTTTAGTCTAGCACAAATATTCTCAAAATATATCCTCAAATATACACTAAACATAGTCCTTAAGCCTAGCACAAATCTGCTCAATCTCTATTCTCAAATCTACACTAAATATAGTCCTTCGGTCTAGCACAAATCTACTCAATATCTATCTCTATTCTAGCATAAACCTACCCTTAAATTTGCACCAAAATCTATCCTCAAATCTGTCCTCAAGCTTTAACACAAATCTTGAATCAATCACTAATAAACTCTACTAGATCTACCAAAAACCTTAACTCAAGGTTTGAAAAAATCAATCAATCAACTCTTCTCACAAGTCTTCTCAAATACTTGTATCAAATATGCCTTTTAAGCTTCCATAAAAGCTCACACCAATCTATCCACAAGTCCTCTCTAGAACTTTTTCAAAATGCTCAAAAAGTCTTCACCAAGACTTACCTCAAATATGCTCAACAAGTCCTCACTAGAACTTATCCAATCTACTCAACAATTCTTCACCAAGACTTACCTCAAATATGCTCAAAAAGACCTCACTAGAACTTGTCCAATATGATCAACAAGTCTTCAACAAGACTTGTCTCAAATCCTCTCAACAAGTCATCACTAAGACTTATTCAATTTTCTCAACAAGTCTTCACCAATACTTACCTCAAATTTATATTGTAAGCTTCCATAAAATCTTACTCAACTCAACTCAATCTAACACAAAATTATCTTCAATAACTTAGACAAGCTTCACACAGAAACTTGTTTAATCTCACATAAACATATAGAGAATTGTTAGAGACTTAATATGCTTCACACTCATAACAATGCTCAATCACTTTCAATATATTTCTCAAATCAATTTAGAATTATAGAACAATTTGTTTCACAAAACTTGAACTATCAATTCCACTTGACTAGGTTCAATCAACTCCACTCAGTCTCACTAAATAAAATATTCCTTTCTTCCAAACCCTAGTCCAATCACATGAACACTCATGCAAATATTTCCAACAATACTTATCAAACAATCTCACATAACAATGATACTCATGATATTTCATAAACCTAGTCCAAGAATTTTCCACCTTCACATAACAATGATACTCATGTTCTATCACAAACCCTAATTCAAACATATGAAAGCTTACTCAATATTTCCAACAATGCTTATCAAAAAATGTTTCTAGTATCAAATTTCATTCCAGAAAACCAAACTCAACAATGCTTATCAACCAATTATTTTCACCCCAACTTAGCATTCACAACATCCAACAATCACTCTCAAGGATAATGTTCCCTTATCTCTTGTTTGAAGATGATTTGACCTTAAACACCTATCTTAATCACAACCATACTTTTTTCCAATACTAGGGTTAGATAGCAAATATTTGTCCTTAATAAATCCTCACAAAGATATTTCACCAAGTCAAAATATCAACATTTACTCAACCTTATTTCTCCTTTCAATACAATTAATTAACTTTATTTTCAACAAATATTTCTAACTCCTATGGCACACCTTATTACTCCTCTCAATAAGCTCAAAGCACTCAAAAATTAAACCCTAACATAAAACAATGCTTATCCTTTTATCTCCCTCACAAAAACCTTTATCACATGCAATTTCCACTTTATAACCTTTCAAAAAATATTTTCTATAAATTTTGGAACCTCCACAAATTTTAGAACCAAGCAAACTATTGCATACCTTAGTCCTTCAACAAAAAGGTGCCTTGGTGGGTTTTGAATGTGTAACCTTTCCACAATTAGGTTCCTTAGCAAGGCACACACCCACCACGTGGGCTACAAGCCTCCACATAAATAAAAAGGCTACTGCCTTTCCTTTGTATTCCACCGAGCACGTAGACTTTACCAAAAACCTTCCTCCACTTCACAAAATACAAACCAGTAGGATTTGATCCCTGCACCTCATGATTATCAATATCTTAGCACCTCCCTTGCTGCCAGTCACTCTACAAAGCACCTTGGAATATGAAATTGAAACTCCTCCTCCTTGTCTTATATTTTGCCTTGAAAAACCTTTGAAAACACACAATCACTTCCCTTGCAATGCACACAAAAATCACACATAACTCTTTGATCACGGATGAATTAAATGCCTTGGTTTTTATCCTCCTTTATATGCATAATGTGATATACTTCCACAATGTTAGCGATTTTGAATATTTCAAAATTTAAACTTTATAACCCTAACCTTAGGGTTAATTAATTTATAAATTAATTTATAATTAGATTATAATTAATTTAATACTCTAAGAGTAAATTAAATTAATTTATAAATTAGTTTATAATAAAACTATTATAATTAATTTATAATTAATTAAATCCTTGGGTCTTGTCCTTTTAATATTATAATAAAATATTATAATTATATTTTTCTTGGGCCTCCCTTTTGGCCTTTAGACCTCGTTTGACCACCTAGAAGTAAACTTTATTTTGCACTTGATTACAGAACTTGAAATTGATGTTGCTCACTGAAACTGATGCTTACTGGTGCTGTCTTATTGACATCAATGACAACAAATCCTTGCTCATATTTCCAACAAAAACTTGTACCAGCCTTTATCATGAGGATCAACATAATAATAAAATTTAGCTAAACCAAAATGCATGTGAAATTTAATGTCGATGTACCTTGATTTCAGCTCATTTTACCTTTATTTGGTTTGATTGATCTCCACCGTCCACTTTGCTCAGTTGGTAACATTCGATGACTATGGTTTGTTCAGATGACAACATCCAGGTGTTTATTTATTTTTGGCTAGAAGGTTTTAGTGGCTCAATCTTAGCCATGTCATTTCTTTGATCGTCCGAACCTCTTTAGTTTCTCTCATCATCAATCGATCAATTAATGTTACTCTTCAGTCGAATGCTCTTGATTATAACCACATGGGATTGGGTTTGTTTGAAGGGCTTCTTATTCAATGAGTTAGTTGGATTTGACTTAATGGTTTGACTAGTATTTTGGTCGAGTAACTTTGATCTTATTTTTTTGACCATTGATTTATTTTTAGATTTCAGTCGATCAACTTTAACTATAAATAATATTTTTATCAATGATTTATCTTTCTACCACATGTTTGTCGATCACTTCCTCTTTTTAGCTCAGCACCCTTTTATTCTGACTTTGACTTCTAAATTTTCAGCTTTGATTAGGTTGTAAAATTTGGTTTTAGTCGAATTACTTTTTTGCGTTAAGTTGCTCATTTGATTTATCATTGTCTGTGGTTGATTATTTGTGCACATATTTGCTAACATGGATTTGACCAAATGAATTTACCATTTTTAGTTGATACTTTCGAGTTAAATAATGTGTTGTCATTGCACTCAACCAAAAGGTTTTGAAATATCGATATGTTTTTGGCTGAGTGGCTGATCTCTCAGTTAATATTTTCTTATCATCATTCAAATTGTGGATCTTCATTGTGCTTATTTTACCCACTGATCGATTGGTTGGGTGATCTTTTCTTACCATCAACTAAAGGCTTGTTTGATCGTTTCTTGGATTTTTTTTGCTTTTTGCTATAGTTTTTGTTCACCAATATATTTTCTGATGATTTTATCTTATTTTCATTGCTCGATCGATCAGGTCGGTAGTTTATAATATTTTGGAAATGTGATCAGGGAACATCTTAAGTTTCACTAAAAGGATTTTTGTTTCTTAAGGATGCTTGGTGGTTATGGTGTTTTCATAATTTAGACCATTATATGGAGGATGACCAATCATAACGATAGAGTTGTTAACAAGTGAATGACTTAAGCATTTGAATGCTTTATTAATATTCAAAGAATATTAATCCATGATATCATTTTGAGATAATTAATTGCTTAATATTTGACTTATCCATTAGCATATCATAAAATATGGACCTCTTTATGACCTTCAAAATTTTGAAATTATGGGTACATTTATTCTGTATCAATTTTGGCTACAAAAATTCTTTTAGTAGGTTTATATATCCTATTTATTCTTCTTGTATATTAATAAGGTGAGGTTCTTGGTCTTTTCCTATATTTACTTCTATAGTCTCTTTGATTAAGGCTTGCAACTCATCCTAAAAATGAAGAGGGGCATCTATTATTCCTAACTCTTGAAGTTCTTGTATATCCATAGATGTTTGTTCCAACTCAAGAAGCTCAGTTGAGTTTAAGTTAAAGATTTGTTACCCAGGTTTTGTAGGTGAGTTGGAGATGAGAGGGAAATCCTCTAAGGGAGGTCCCAAGTTCGAATCACCACCCTACCAAAAAGTTGAATTGGGTACCCAAAATCCAATTGATAATGTTGGTGCGGGTAGGGTTGGGTGCGACCCCCAGGTGGATTTGACGGTGTAGAACCCCCTGTTCATGGTCTCTCAGACCAAGGTGGCTCCGCAAGGGGTTTTTCACTTAAAAAAAAAAGTTGAATATTTTTTCAAGAGACTCTTCTATATGATTATCATCCAAAGAATCTTTAATATTTTCTTTGGTTTCTATTGATTCTAGATAAACCAATTCTAGCATGTTGATACTACCAAATCATATGGTTTTATGAGGTGTTTTGTTAATGAGTGACCAAAGTTATTATTTATCCTCATCACCCCATTGGGATCCATGTATTTATTGAGAATAATTATCCTTGTCATCTTCTTTTGATATAGGAGAAGGTTCATTTTTACTAGGGAAGAATTTGATCCTACATCATGCTATCCAAGGTTCAACTTCTAGGGGTTATTTAATGCCCTATTCATAATGACTTAGGCATTTACCTTGATAGCCCATGTTGGAAAGTATTTATTTAGCTACATAAAATAAACGTGACATATAGCACATAGCATATGTTCATTCACTAGGCATGAGGTTATGTCCAATGTTCTTTTTTCAAGGGTGGTTCCCCTATGAATGAAAGTACAAGATCATATTTGTATTTTAAGTCCTTTTCTATTAGACATACCTATATCAGAAGGAGATAGGAATATACTTACTATTTTTGTAAAAGGATTTGATTTTTGATGAATAAAGTTGACTTGTTCATTAGAATAGGATGATTAGGGAATCCCCTCTAAGTTTATGAGAGGTTTCTCTAATATTTTATTTCCTTTATCTATTTTTTGTTGATTGCTTGATTTAGTTGGTTGTCTAAAAGGGTAGGGATTAATCTCTTATAAATGGATCAAGTTGTGATTGGAAAAATATTATGGATCTCCAGGATCATGGATAATCCTTCCTTGATACTCATATTTGAGATAATAATGTAATGTAGAAGGTACCAACCTCATAATGTGTATCCAAGATCTTTCAAGGTGCATGTTATAGGTCATATCATAGGATTTGATGTAGAAGAGGGTATTTAGGATACGAGGTCCTAATTTGATAGGTAAAAAAATAGTATCGATTACTTCTCATTCTTCATTTTCAAAGGCCCTAATGATGAGCTCTAAATTTTGTAAGAATTTGATGTTGCATACATTCAAGGCTAATATGTTGTCTACCAAGACTCTCTTGATATATTTATTACATATTTGAGTTATGATAATCCCCCGATATGGTTTCAAGAGGATAATATTATTCATGAAAGGCTAAGATAGCATTGTTTACTCTGGCTAGTCCAACCATGTTAGCGATGTCATTTAGAGATAAGTCTTGAGGGACTTCTTGTTCACTTAAGACTCTAAAAAATATTTCCCTATGAGTAGGTGATGTTTTTAGTAGTTCTAGGAGGGAAATATTTGTGGATACCTCCTCCAATTATTTATGAAGATCAAAGGTGTGCAAAGTATTTTGAGAAGGTGTGAGCATCAAAGGTGACTTATTAGAAACATTGATATTTTCTCTCAGGATGACCAAAGGAGGTTGCTTTGAAGACTATTCTTTGCTTATTGTCTATTTATGGTGTGGGAAGATTTTGATAAACGAATGGTGCTTACGAAGTTGGCCAATTTCTGATCATGTGTTGGTAAGGGGTCTTGAAATATCCCCATGCATTTTTTGGGATTTTTTGTTTTAATGAACACTATTTTTCCTTCCTCATTGAGGTCTTGGATAATGTTCTTTAAAGTTCTACATTTGTTGGTGTGAATAGAAAATATCAACACCAAAAATAATAATAAATCAAAATAATCAGTGTGCATATGAAAAGAATGATCTCATATATTATTGAATTAGGGATCCTTGATCTCCACTTTTATACATCAATATATCTCGAATCATGCGAATAACAAAATATTGTTTATTTTGATACAATGATTACAAAAGGGGATAAAAGCCTCAATCAAATGAATTTAGTGTCTTAATAACTTCTTCACTTCAACCAAGAGGTTGAGTGGGCTTCAAAAATCCTCTGTAAGGCCACTCCAAGTTGCACCAACTATTAATAAAATTATTTCTTGCACCTGCATATAAATAAACATGCAAGAGGATCATTAGCACATGTGAGGGCTCCATTGTGTGAGGGCCTCTCTGTATAATAGATAAATCAACTAAAAATTATTGAATGATTGTATAATATTAAATATAATATAGGAAAAACATAAATTAAATAGTAACAATAAATGTCCTATCTAAATACCTGATTTGTGATCTACAAGGTTGGGAGCTCAAACTATGAATGTGTGAACACTCGATAACATTTGGGGGCTAGCTCGACACCCTCTTGAATCTAGCAAACACCTTGAAGCATCTGATGGATGCCATAAAAATTTTTAAAATACCTTAAATAATTTATGGGCTATGGTAAATGCTCAACCAAGTTTGGATCTGGTTCACATGAGCTTCAACAAGCGAACGACGAAAGTGGCAATAGTTAGGGTTTGTGTGAATGCTATATCTTTGCAAATGTTTTTAACCCTTATTCATGAAAAGTGAATAAAATTTTATGATTTTCCTCATTCATGTTAGGGTTTTGATGATGCCAATGAGTGTCCAAGATAAAAACATGATGATTTATTGAGATTGTAATTTGGCAAGTGACATTATCACCTTTAATGAGAGGCAAAGATTGCCACATGGCCTGCTAAGATAGAGTTTTGATGAATGGGTTAGATTTATATATATATATATAATATTTTTATTTATATATAAATAAATGATGAATGTATTATGAATTACTAGGATTTGGTGTCTACAAATACCCCTTTTTTGTATCACATTGTGTGAAAAACAATGCGGTGAAAAAATAAAAAGACGTGGTTGGATGGAATGGACTTAGTACACAAGAATATTTTATAATTTTAGGATTCTAGTTTATCCCCTCATTTTGTGAATGGGTAAAGAATGGAACACATGAGACAATTGACCAAATGTGGATGATGTAATGGATGTGTATGATGAATGCAAATGTTTTGAAATCAAAGTCAAATTTGTTACCCCAAGTTTGAGGTTGATCAATGTTGTTGAAAATTTTCTTTTAGCATGATGTGTAGTGTTGTTGTTGGGGATAAATTAGCCAACGTTGGTGAACATATGACGGAGGTGGGGATACCACCTCACTTTAGAAGAACACACTTTTGAACCTAATAATTGGTAGTCAAAATTGGCATACACGTGGTAGATATGAGGATACCACCTAACTTTAGAAGACCATGTTTTTAAACCAAAAATATTAGCATGATGCATGTGGAATTTGTAAGGGAGTTTCACTTTTTACCTATAGAGGAGGCTTATGATAGCTTTGAGAAAATTTTCTTGAACACAATCACATTCAAAAATGGAGAGATCAATTTGGTTTGATTTCAAACATGGTATGTAATGATGATTTTAAAAAAGCATCCTCATTGTGATCTACCCATCCTACTAGACTACATGGATAGCAAATTGTTGCAACTGCTAGGGGACTAGAGTAAATCACTAGATACTATATTTACTTGATAATATAAGTGGACTTGAGATGATGATTTGAATGCATGGTGTTGATTTTAGGGGTTTTATGTAATGATATGGGGTAATTCTATTTCATTCCTGCAAAAGTGAAATATGGCTATTGATTGGATTATTCTGCCTTTACCTTGGTAGGATAGGTTTGATGATGGATTTATTGATTCTACTTTTTCCCTAGTAAAATAGGTCTATTGATTGGATGATGCTACCTTTTACTTGGTAGGATAGGGTTTATGATGTATGGATTAATTTTTTTATGCAAAGGATGCAATATTTGATAAAAGGACACAACATTTTGAACCTGGCAACTAATTTTATGATTGATTGAGTGCAAGGAAAAGGGTGCAACCTTTGACAAAAGAATGCAATATTTTGAACATGGTAATTGATGTATTGATTGAGCTACTTGTTGAACTAATAGAGAAGGTGTGATACCTTAAGCACCCTCAGTTGACTAATTATTTTATTGGGTAAGGTGTGATACCTTGAACATCACCAAGTGGATTATTTACTTGATTGATTATTTATTGTGATTCTTGAAATAGGTGTGAGACCTTGAACCTCTCCCAATTGTTTTTTTTTTTACTTGATGTGACTTATGGGGAAGTTGTGATACCTTAAGCACCCCCAAGTTTCTTTATTATTATTTGATATATGCAAATAAATGAACGACATCATGTTTTAATGATCATTCATAAAAATTTTAGACTCTTGCTTGACCAAATTTATCTTTATTGCTTAATTAGGGACACCAACATCTACTGGAGGGATAGGAAGTGGGAGACTCATGCAATTATACAATTATGGTATGGATTTTATTTTAGCTTATGGATAAAAAAATCTAGAATTTTTTTGCAGATACTAAAACATCCTAGTGATTTTGAACAAACTCATATTTTAAAGATTTATCAAATTTCTCAGACCAAAATGTGTGTGTAGTGAATGTTCATTTACCAATAATGAGAATGGTAATGACTCAAAACAATCAAGAACCAATGTGTGTGAAAGTGAATTCATTTACCCATCTTGAATAAGGTGAGATGAGACCCATCATAGGGAATACCAGGAAGCTACCTTGTCCTTATGTGTGATTATAGACCTCTTAAAGAGGGATGTGTTTCCATGCATGAGCATAATCCACTACCATTGAAGTTTCTATAGCCTCGATGGAGATTATATCCATAGTCCAGTGATATAATATTTAAGCTTTGGAGAATCAGACTATATAACCTTTTGGATGGAAGTGTAATCCTATCCTTAATACTCGAGGACCTATTTTATGGTGTGTAAAAGAGTTAAAACTTTAGGAAATCATATTCTCAACTAAGGTGCAATGAGAATTTTACCCTGTCCTTATTGTTCACTCTTTTATTTGGAAATATTGTAAGTGATTAAAACCACTATGTTTGTACTATGTGCATAATTAGACAAGAAAAATTAATTTTCACTTTGAGGTTCAACCCAATCATGGTGTCATCCCTCTCTAATACAAGATGTTATTAATAAGTGTTATATGTATTTGGTTTGATAATGTTAGAGTTAACTCCTAGAACTCAAGATTTTCTTATTGAAAATGTGCTTTGGTCCTAGAGAAAACTTGACATGAAATGGAGGTTGCTTGGAACACTAGGAGTGGTTGAGTGATTGAAAACTCTTAGGGGTGATGGAATTTTATTACAAATTATGATATGACTTTATGAAATAGAAAAATGAGATGGATTTTTAAATTGAAGGTGCCCCTGATTAAGGCAACAATACTTATTGGACTAATAATTATCCAAGCTAAGTGAATAAAAACTAGTATGATAGGTTATATGAATGGATGCAAATGATACAAATGTGTGAATGCAATGTGACTGGAATGAATTCATGAATAGATGCATAAAATACAATGCATTTGTATTTTAAATGTTTTTTTAAATATATATGGGGAAGGTGTGATACCTTAAGCATCCCTAAAGTGTGTTGTGACTAGTGAGTGCGGGGAAGGTACAATGCCTTGTGAATCCATGATTTATTTGATGGTTGATGATGTGGATGACTAGGAAGGTGTAATACCTTGAGCATCCCCATTGTTGTTCAAGTTGATACCAAGGTCCTAATAAAATGAGGTGAGTGGACCATCTATGAAAAAGGCCCTCCTATCAATAAGATCTTAGATCATATTTTTAAATTTGAAACAATTGTTGATGTCGTGATCTATTTGCCTATGATAGAGGTAATAATGATCTTCCCAATACAACTTGGATTTAAATCTTTTCATATTGAGATGGTGCACATAAGGTAAAACAATTATTTTTTACCTCCTACAACTTTTGAAATATGGTTGACATGGGCTCGAACAAAGGGGTACAGTTACGAAGCTAGTATTTTTAATGAGGTAAACAAAGTGGATTAGGAATGGGGACGCTCCCCCTATCTTGTAGATCTTAGACCATATTTTTAAATGTTTTGCAATTGTTGATGTCATCACCCACTAGTCGATGATAGAGATAGTACAACTACTTCTTATAACTCCTACCATGTGGCTTGTTGTGGTCTACTGATCTTATTTTTGGTAATGAAATATATCATGTGTACATTCAAGAACACGAAACTTAAAATAGAACAACAAAAAATCAAATAATGTAGTGAGACATAAAGATTGCACAAAAGAATGTATTCAATAATATGGGGGGAGCCGATAAACTCCTTTTATTACAATAAATGTTCAATGCTAATATTTGATACAATAGATTATAGTGGTGCTAGGGTTCTTCGAAACCCTAGCTAGTAGCAATATAAGTGTCTTTAGATTCGAGTGTGTTCTTTATCCCAATAGGTTGAGTGGGCTTCGGATATCCAAGGTTGGGCCACTCCAGCTTCAATAGCCATCAAATAAAATGGGGAATTTGTAGATCTTCATACACAAAATAAAACAAAGAGAGTTAGTAATACCTATGAGGGCTCCACCATGTGAGGTCCTCAGACATTAATAAAACCCTAGTTTAATAATAAAATAAGAGAGCATGCAAGATCAACAAATTACTAAATAAAATACATAAAAAATAAGATTTACCTTGCTTTTGTTCAGCTATTACAGATGGCATCATAGATCTATTGATGTAGTAGCTTCAGATTAGGTTTTTTTATGATGGTAGGCTCAAATGCACACTTGGCAGGCTCAGATGCAGGCTTTGTAGGCTCTGGTGTGCACCTACAAGGTACAATAGGCTCTAGAGAGTGCCTATGATATATAGCAAGCTCTGGTGAGTTTTTCATAGGCTCTATAGTGAGCCTCACAAGCTCTGGATGGTGCCTATGGGTTGGGGTAAAATTTGCAAAAGTAGATCTATGTGATGGTGATGAATGTGATGGATGGATGGGGGTTGTGATAGCGATGGAGGATGAATTGGTGATGGATGGAATAGAAAAAGTCTTATCGGCGAGCTAGGGCTTCAGATATTTAGGATTCTATGCTAGGGCTTCACCAATAATTCCTCCAGGGTGTAAATGTCTAATTCTCCAAATTCTAGTGTTCCAAGCCTTGAGCATTTACAAATGCTCTTACTTATAATTCAACTTAGGGTTCTCTTAGTGTTTTGACTTGAAACTTTTTAATCGTGTGGTTGAAATTAAATTAAATCCTAAGGTTGAGATTGCTTTTTGAATGTGGCATGGATTAATGAATATGGAGGGTGGAGATTAAATATGATCGGATGGTTGAGGTTAATTGAGTTTATTTAATGCATATATTTTACAATAAATATATTAAAATATAATAAAATATTATATAAAATATAAAATATTATTAAAATAATCCCAATTAGGCTAGGAAATGGCGAGAAGGTGGAATTGGGCCAAATAATTTGTGGGAGAGTAGAATGGAAGACAAGTGGGTGGTGGGATGGTTAGGATGGAGGTTTAGTGGCTGTAATTTGGTGTCTATAGATGCCCCTTTTTGTACCATGTTACGTGAAAAACAATATAGTGCAAAAACATGAGACACCTACTTGTGCTATGGGCACAAAAGCAGCTTCTCTCTATCATTGGATTTGCACATTGAAGTTGAAGACTAAAGATTTTTTTTTTTTTAAATTTGTGTAGCTTACCCCCTCAATTGGTGAATGAGTTACGAATGTATCTCACAAGACAATTAAAAAATGAATGATGTAATGAATTTGTGCAATTGATGAATGAAATATGTGAGATGCAAGTGATTGTGGATGATATGAATGATGTAAAATGTGATACCATTTTTTTTCCCAATGGTGTGAAGGGGGTTGGTATATAATACCATGCGATTGTAGATGATATGAATGATGAAAAATGTGATACCATTTTTGCCCCAATGGTTGATAGGGGTATTTTTCTAGTGTAGATGTTATGATCATATGAGATGTATCCCGTCATGGGAAAGCATAATGTAATGTGGTTACCCCAAACTTTGGGATGATTTGATGTGTGTTGAACAAGTTGCCGCAATGGCATCATTGAGTATGCAAGGTATGAAGATGTAGGTTGACTAAGTCAATGCAGGGGTTGGGTATTGACTGTGGAAATTTCTTCACCAATTCCATGATGGAACCAATAAAGCTTACCGATGCCCTATATTTTGACTATTTTCAAATGAATGAGTGTTTGTGATTGTGGTTTATCTATGTTTTCTTGCCCCACAGACAAGGACATCAATGACTGATTGTGAGAAAATTGTTCTTGGCAAGGTTGTACTCAAAGTGTGATGTGCCAAATATGATTGTGATTTGTGATGATGAGATAATTGAATTTGATCATGGCCAAGTGTCCTTATTGTAGATTATTCATCTTACCAAATTGCATGGATTACCATCATTGCAATCGCCAAGTTTATAGAATAACCTACTAGATATGAGGTTCACTTGAATGAACTAGACAAGATAAAAATTATGAATGATATATGCACAATGATTGCGGAAGAATACCTGATGGATTTATGCAATGATGATTTTTTTTATTATGGAGCTGATTGATTATGTTATAAATGAGTGAATGAGTGGTCAAATCAACTCCACTATACATAATATCAGGTGGGATGATGCAGTAGATGGTGAAGAATTGTGGAATGTTGATTTTGTGAAAATTGGACTTTGTTGGATGTGTTTTATAATGTGATACATGCTTTTGATGAATTTTACTATTTCTCAAAAAATACGCATGAAAAACTATTTGTGAATTCATAAAATCAACATTTATGGTGTGTATGATGTGTGGATGAAATTTGGTGCATATTGGATGAGTGGAGCTACCATTTTGAGGGATTTTGTCTTCTTACTCCTTTGTTGCCAGGCACGCACCTATGCCTGGCATGTTCTACAGGTGCCCACATGTGCCTACATGTGCATGTAGATGCATAGAAGCACTCATAATTTTTAGGTGTGGATCTGCGCCTGAATGTGCTAGTGAAAGCTATAAAAATATTTTTGAGTAAACTTTGAGGCTCATTCGTGTGTTGTTGACTTTGAGAAGCTGCATCTAAGGGGTGGAGTGATTTGGTGAGCTAAGTGAGGCTAGTGGGTGTGTGTGCAAAAGCAATGGTGGCGGAAGGTCTTGGTGCTACTGGTGGAGTAGAGGCATTGTTTGTCTTGATAAGACCATTTGTTTCCTTTGTGCAAAAAATTATTTTTATTTTGTTGCTTTCTTTTTTTTGATTTTTTTAAAACTAACAAAGTGTTTTTGTTTGTTGTAGCTAAGGGATATTGAGCCTCAACATCGCTTCTCTCCTCTTGTTTTAGGGATGATGAAGAATTTTTCAGAGGAATATTGGAGGTTGTTGTGTAGATTGGTCTTAGAGGGAGTGGCGAGACTGGATGTGGTGAGGGCTAATGAGGGGTACCTTTCTTCTTTGATAGAGAGGTAGGACCCGAATAAAGGGACATTTCAATTGCCGACTGGGGAGGCTACTATCACTCTTGAGTATGTGTATCACATTCTCAAAGTACCAATAGAAGGAGAGAAGATGGTGTTTGGGAGGGATAAGAAAGTAGATATGGAGAAAATGTTTGGGGATCGATGGTGGGAGGCCCGGATGGGGGATGGAGGGATATGCTACCTAAGCATGTATAAGGTGAAGGAGTTAGATGTGCTCCCCACTTTGATCATGTTCATGTTAGTGAACATAGTGCTACCAAATAGCACTGGCTATAGGTTCCCTTGGAACCTATTGGGTTTGGTGAGCAATATATTGAAATATCCTCGAGAGTATGCGTGCGCACCGACCTTATTGGTACAATTATATCGGGAGCTATATGAGGTGGTGCGAAGTGAGAGGAAGGGGATTGGGTGCAACTTCCTCCTACAATACTGGGTTTGGGAGCATTTTATGATAGCTCAGCTCAAGGGGTTTCCATGTGTGTCATGGCAGATGGGTGAGCCTTATGTGAGGTGATGGGCGGTGGCTGAGGAGGTTCAGCCTAGTCAAGAGGTACACACTAGGTAGTGGTATCGGGACATGTGGTCGGGTGTGACTCGAGTAGATGTGATGTGGAGGCCATGGCGAGGAGCCATATGGGATGGAGATAGGAGGTAGCTACATTGGGTGAGGTAAGCTCGATGGTTAATTGTACGGAGGGATGAGGAGGTGGAGTACTTTTAATACTCATGGATGTTGAGGCAGTGTACTAGATTGAGGGCTCCTACTAGGTCTCAAGGGTCTTCTCATGGATAGTTGATGTAGTGCTTAGATGCACTCTTTTATACATGTGAGCCTTGGTGCTCCCTTTTGTAGCCTTCTTGGCATCTGATTGTACATTGGACACTTTATATATATACATGGCTTTTTCATATGTGTGTGTTATCTTTTGTGTGGATGTTTTTATGTGTTATGCCATGCTTTATTTAATGTTTTTGATAATGAATGCAAGCTAACCATGATGTGTATACCTAGTGTTTATTTGAATGATGTATGCAAGCTAATGATGTGTTATTAATGAGTATGAGTTATGGATGATTAATGTATGAAGAATGTAAACTATATGCAATCTTATGATGATGAATGCAATGGTAAGTGCTTATATGGTTGATTAATGAATGCAAACTTACATGATAGGAATGCATGTTGTTCATATGATATTTTATAGTTCAGAAGTGTTGTTGGCCATTTTTGATGTCCACTATTTTGTAATTAGGGGGTACCCAATTTTAACGACTTTATGCAACTTGACGTATGATGCAGACATGAATGTTGACATGGAAGAAGATATGGATGTTGATATGGAAGAAGATATGGATGTTGATATGGAATAAGATATGGATGTTGATATGGAAGACTGAAATGTTTTCAAAGACTCAAACATACTAGTGTCACCAACCAAACTCACTAGGTTGTCTAACTTTCTTTAGGACCAATGTGTGTGCAAGTGAGGTTCAATTACCAAATCTTGAGTGTGACAATGACCCTATCTAATCAAGAACCAGTGTGTGTGCATGTGAATTTCATTGACCCACTATGAGTAAATTGGGAATTATCTGTTATGGAGATGACCTAAAGCTAGCATGTCCTTATGTGTAGTCAGAGGTCTTCCTATTTTCCAAGGAGACGTGTCACCTCGCATGAGATTACTCCACTACCAACCACGCGTTTATAGCCCTGGTGAAGATTCAATTCATAGTCCAATGGGATTTAATATTTTAGGCATTGGGGATGACTACCCATCCATGCTAGGGACATGAAGTATGAATCCTTATGAATTTAGGGATAAAGGGTTTTTGGGATTTTATTTGTTAATTCTGTATAGATATTTGGAGAATAGAATTCTCAACCAAAGTGTGATGAGAATTTTGACCCTATCCTTACTACTTTATGTTTTTATGCTTATGTTTGAAGATTAATTGAGGTAGTGGTGAAAACCACTATTTTTGCTTTTGACTATGTTGCATTATGGGACAAGTGAGGATTATCCCTTTTTGCTTCAAGGTACTATCAAAGTATGGAACTAACCTTTCTTGACTCATAATGTTTTTAAGATTTGATGGAATGTGATTGGTTCAAGATTGTATTTGGAATCAATTGGTAATACTCAAGACCTTCTTAATGTGTAAAGTATATTTTTGGTCCCAAATAAAATTAGGAATTCATTTGGGTTGCTTGCTACACTAGTAATGGTTGAGTGATTGAAAATCTAGGCTTTATGATTTTTGACATGGGATGTGGTTTGACATATGGCTTTTGCGAGGCTTGCATGATTTATTCAAACTAGGTACCCCCAATTATTATAATTTGACTTTATATTTGTGGCCATATCATCATTACTATACCAGATCATTGAACATGGGATGGGATGAATGCAAATGTATATGCCTAATGCAATGGATTGTTGATATGCAAGTGGAATTTGTACAATTCAATGGAATATTTATGATGTAGTGTATGCGAATAAAAATTAAAATGAAAAATGCCTAGATGTAAATGAAAATGCAATGTGGTAATGCCTATGTGAAAGCATGCAATTTGTTTTTGTTGTTTTTGATTTTTTTTTTAAAGCCATGTATATGTACATATAAAGTGTTACCTTTAACAATAGAATGCCTAGCCAAGTACCCCCAGACAAGGAAGATCTAAGACCAATGTCAAAAATCAATACAAATGCATGTCGCTCCATTAAGCTTGTGAATGGGTACTAGGCATGAGAGCCAGTCAGGATAGTCTAGGCTGTCATCTAATTCTTCTTGCTTATCATTGCCTAAATCTGCCTGAAAGACCTCGAAACTACTAGTTGAATATAGTGAGTGTGAAGGTGGGGTTCAAGGAGGAATGTAGCAGGCCGAAGCCCTTAACAATTCCTCGAATATGATGAACTCCTAGAAGGAGGGTGAAGAGGAAATCCAATCCAAGTTAATAAGGCTAATGTCAATTGGTATTGGCTTAGTCAAATCGTATGGGTTGCAGAGCGGGGTGAATAAGTTACTAGGATTCATATTGGCTTAGTGGAAGGAAATATGGTTTGGATAGATGTGGGGATGGAAAATTTGAATCAAAAACAATTTTGAGGTGAGGTATTCCTGTAATAATGAATGTGAAACATCAAAGCAACATTGTTTTTGTTGTTTTTGTGTTTTTTTTTATTTTTTTATTTTTTTTTGTTTTTGTGTTTTTGTTTTTTGGAGTATGTACATATGTTACAATTCTTGGCTTATGAAGGTCTTAAGGTGAATTTATAGGTGGATCATCTTGCTCTTGTGGAAGAAGCAAGTGGAAAATGGGATGATGGATGGGGAACATTCGAAGGTAAAACTCTTCCTATTGGGTTATGGAGATAATGGGATGTGACTCCTCTTTAGAATCAGTAGAAGCATTTGAAATAACCTCAAACTCTTCATAACTTTCATCATCATAATTGAATATGGGATAGGAGAAATTGATGGGGTCATCCTCGTCTAATTCGTCAATTAAAATTTATTGAAGGGCTTGTTCAAGAGAGGATGTCGATGGCAATGGATGGATGGAGGACTCTTCATAATTGAGGCTAAGCTTTTTGAAGGATTGCTCAAGAGAAAAAATGGAGTACAATAGGGTATAGCCTAATCCAAAAATATCATGGGCACCTCTATATTTGACATCTAGGATATCATGTATTCCTTGTTCATGGGAACCTAGACCTTGACCTTACCAATGGAACATATTAAAGTATCTAGCTGGAAAATATTCTACGTTAGGTTTATTGGCACGTCTGGGCTCTTTTGGTTCTTTGGTTGGGTTTGCCCCAGTTGAGCAATCCAACCCTCCATAAATAAATTTAATGCTATTTGGAGTGGCACTCATGTCATAGAAAACACCTATGGATAAAGAATGGTCTTTGGGGCATCCAAAATCCTTGGCTGTTGGAATGGCTAAGGGAGTGATGGTGACATATTGGATCAGATACTCACCTATAATAGGATTGGTGATGTGAAATTTGACTTGGGTGGATAAGGTTTATGGTGAAGGTTCTGATGGCTCTCGATTGGTTGTAGATGGTGGGAAGTTAAATATGTCACAATTGAAAATTTTTACTTGTGACACATCAGTTTATGGAGTTGTATTGGATGGTAGTGTGGAGTGATGATATGGAGTAGAAGAAATGGTTGTAGTAGGAGTTTTTACGATGTATTATGTGTTAATGGAATATTGACCGCAATTACATGTACAAGAAAAAATAGATGTTTGAGAAGGCGATGTGATGGGTAGCTCCTCTATGATGGGAGCCTTAGAAGAAGACAAATATGGATTAGAGGAAGGAGGTAGATTGAGATATGACGTGGATGGATTTGATGATGGTGCCAAGAATAAATGGGTGGAAGGTAACATGGATTCATAAGGATTTGAAACAAAATTACAATACTTAAAAGGTTCAAAATCTACGGGGATGCAATGGATTTGTCCATCATGAACATATTTCAAGCATTGGTGGAGAATTTATGGGACACATTTCATTTCCCTCATCCAAGGTCTACCAAGGAGTATATTATACACCATGGCTCCTTCCAAGATGTGAAACATTGTGTGCAACATTTTGGCCCCTACTTCTAGAGGTAAAACAACAGTTCTGTTGGTTCGACTTTTATACACACCCTGTGAAGAATGAGCATGAAATCCCGATAACACTTATAAGGGATAAATCCCACTCACTTTAGGATCTTGTTGGATATCCAAGGTGTGAGTTACAGAGTTGGGTCAAATGTCTATTCACTCTTTTTCGCTTTGGAATAGTTTCAAGTGGACTGTCTGTTACCTTACAACGGGTTCTGGACTTTGGTTCAGTAATGTTTTTGGAATTGGTTATCTTTGTGGACACTCAGATTTACAATCAGTTCTTTGATCTAGCTCTTTATGTTTTAGCAGATTTAAATAAAAGACAAATTTTAAAGAAAATAAAAATGGATCATTCAATCGGTGGAACAGAGAGAGTAGGGTAGGGCAGAAAGAGAAATTTATCTAACTTAGCTGCAAAACCAAAACTACCAATTTTAGTTATACCGGTTAGCTTCACAATAGAACAAATCAAAGAGGAAAGTGTCCAGACTTTCTAAGATCACCTTCCACTAAGAGCATAAGACAGAGACAACAGATCTGAAAGAAAATCATAAACAGAAGGGAAGTCGGTTAAAATTGGTATCTCTCACCAGCAGCCTAGCTCGCACAGTGAGGACAGAGCAATTAGAACAGGCCTGAACCTTAAATCTATAATTTTCCCTAACATACAATAAAGAAAATGAAGCCTAGTAGCATATCCAATCCTGGTAACATAGATCTACAACATAAATTTAAATAAACCTTAATGAAATGAAAACAAAAGAAGATGAACTTATCACAATCTGAAAGAGATTAGGCTCCTGGCCATGCTATCACAAGAAAATGAAACTCACACCAACTCTAAGTCCAGAACAAAGCATTCAAACAAGATTTGCAGGAAATTGCTCCAATAGCTTTTATTTCTAAGTTTTCGCCTCTCGAATTTACATCCGGAAGAAGTATTTATAGACTCAGGACAGACCCTGATCTTTTCAGAAATATCTTCTTCTCAAACCCTAAATCTTATCCTCTAAACCCTACTACCTAGGTTTTACAATATAAGGCCCTTTAAAAATAGAGTTTTGATAAAACCTAACCACTCTGCAAATCTTAGTGCAGTTACTTGCCATAAATGGAGAAGGCATGATCTGATATTATTCTCATCCATCTGTAACTGCAAGTAAATATCTTCATTTTCTAGCCGGCTGGTGCATCTGCCGAGAACGTCTCATTAATTCCTCAGAGAAATTCGGATGAGTCACTGGTTTCTCTGACATTTTATCTTCGCAGAGCCGCCTCTGAGTTGAAATTCTCTGCACGCCATTACTTTCACCATAAATTCTCCTGTTAAATGCGTCCATCGGCAAATTTCGATAACTATGTGTAGATATTTTCATTTTTCGATCAATTTTTGACATATTCCATTAAATGGGCAGCTGCTTAGTCACCGTAAAGTCTCTTTGCGGCCAGATCTATAAAATCTGGATGGACCAAAAATTCTCGGCATCTCACATTTCCATCTGACGGCCTTCGCTTGATCCGTGCTTATTTTGTCTTTTTCGCCATTACTTTCGCTAGTATGCAACTGCCAGCTCGCTTTTTGCAAAAGACAAACAAGGATTAGTATTTTAATATTATTAAATTAAAACCCTAATGTTCATTATATGTCGGCTTTATTTTTTTTGACACGTGTCACGATATCGTGACGTTTTCCTCAAGTTGCTTTTCATTTCCTTTTGCCGTGAAATCACTTTCCGACATGTCATGATTCATGACATTCACAATCGCACTCCTCTTTACTTTCTTTTTTCACTGACATGTCACGATTTCGTGACATGTCACAATTCATGACTCCCTTTACTTCTTTTCTTTCCAAACCATGACATGTCACGATTTTCGCGACATTCAAAATGACCCTCTTTCTCTTTCAAACTGACATTCGCATTTCATGACATTCACAAATCCGACTCCCTTTGCTTCCTTCTTTTAATGTCACGATTTCACATTCAGAAATCGACCCCCCTTTAAATGCATGTCGCATTTCACTCTATCACTTTTACTTATCTTGCAATATCACGACTTTTCTACTTGCCTTTCAAAAACTATCTTTTCCAAATATGTCACGATATCGCGACGTTTCCAAAAATGGAAAATGTCACGATATCGTGACATTTCAAAATGGAAATGTCACAAAATCACGACGTTCCCAAGTGACTTCCACTTAGCAAATTTTCCAAAATTGTAGGTTGACTCTAATGAATTTATTCATCTGTATTCTGCATTTTTACATATTTAGTGAAAGATTTTCTTTACTCAGAAATGATTCTAACATTAAAGAAATGAATTCTAAAATGAAATCAAAGCCACATGCAAGCCTACTTAGATACTTTGATATATGCAAAACTTGAAGAAGGAGGCAAGCAAAATTTGGAATTAAAACCAGAAAAACATCAAGAGGGTCCCTACTGCAAAATGAAAGCTAAATATTTTCAAAGGATGGAATTTCATTTTTTTAGTGGGGGTGTGTTGCTTCTCAACAAATGGCGATATCTATGGGGAAAATAGTAGCACTATTTTAGAATCCAGGACTCTAGTTTCAAAACAATATAGACCATGTACCATGCTTTGCCACAAATATTCTTCAAAATAATTTAACTACTACCTGATAGTTGTTAAAATTTCCCAAGGACATACTAGGTTGAATCACTTAAGGAAGATTTCTGATGTGCAATTATAAGCGTATAAAACTTTCTTCAAGAATGACTGGGCCTTCGAATGTTGTACTCTGGATTGATCAGCTTTTCTAGATTGTGAAAGGGGAAACCGAGTAGGGCTCTGTTTACTAGTTTAGCCTTTTACAACCCCGACAGAGTTACTCTTTAGATTTTCACGACCCTGATCCACAACTGTGAGGTGGTATCTACAACTTGGTAAAAGAAAACATCTTCTGAAGCCTTGGCTATCTCTTTCATTACATAACTTCTTCTTTTTTTTTTTGTGGGAAATAAAAGAGTGCCAGTTTTATGTTGCCTTGCTCAACTTTCACCTTCTCTCTCTCTCCTTTGAAATATACCGAAATCTGAAAAGCCTTGCTAAAAAACAATTTTTTTTTAAATTTCATCGATCTACTCCTTGGGTACCGATAGCCTCTATGGATACTCAAATAATTTCATGAATCAGAGTCCCCTCTTACGACCAACTTTTCTTGGATTCCCTGGGAGTTTCTCCACCCAACAGTATAATAGTTTCTTTATAATTAAAATAATTGTGGCAAGCAAGACACAAAATCCAATTATCTTTCTACTATTGTTCTGAATAACAAAATAGTTCCACTGTTCAGTTTAAGCAGACTATCTCTTAATTAGAATAAAACAAAATGAACACGGGATTTTGAACTCAGAATAAAAACAATTTTTTAAAGGCTGATTCTTTCTTTACTGCCCAGGCAAAACTTAAAAAAAAATAGAATTTTAAAAGCTAAAAGAAATTTGTACAGACCCCAAAGGATAAAACACAGAACTTTAAAATCAAACAAAATAAAATAAAAACAAACTACTTTGTACAGACCCCAAAGGATAAAACACAAAACTTTAAAATTAAACAAAATAAAATAAAACAAACTACTTCAAAGCTTAAATATATAAACAAAATAAAATAAAAACAAACTACTTCAAAGCTTATTTACAATATATACACATGTTACAACGTCTTTGTGATTTATTCAAATGATGTATCGGATGGGACAACTGAGAAATAATGCTTTAGGTATTGACCATTAACAGGAAGGTTCAAAAAATTACCCTCAAGGTCCTGTAGACGGAATGCATTATTACCTAGGATCTCGGCAATCTGGTATGGCCCTATCCATAGTGGCTGCAACTTTGTATGTTTACCTTTCTTTTCATGGGCTTTGTCCCATAGAAGCACCAGTGTCCGTGAGTCTGAAGGCCTTCACTCTGGCTCTTTTGTCAAACCAGCGCTTGACTATTTCTTGGTGCCGACTGAAATGTTCCAGGGCTTGAAGTCGTTCAGTCCCGCAAATTAGTTAAATCCAAAATACGAGCCTCTGCATCTGCTTGATCCTCAAAATAGTCTAAAACAAATTGATAAGTGGGCAATTTCAAAGAAATAGGAACAATGGGCTGAATACCATACAACAAAGCAAATGGGGAAGTCTTAAGAGCTACTTTATGTCTTATCCTATCAGCCCAAAGTGCATATTTCAATAATGTGTGCCATTGTCTGGGTTTGTCTACAGCAGACTTCTTAATGGCATTCATCAGATTCTTATTTGTGGACTCAGCTAGTCCATTACCCTGGGGGTAATAGTTGGATGCAAACCTGATGACTATCCCCATCTGGTATGCCCACTCTGCAAACTCTAATGATTGAAAGGCTGGCCCGTTATCGCACACCAAATTCAAAGGAACTCCAAACCTGGTTATGATATTTGACTCTAGAAATTCGATCACCTCATGGGTTGTACTCCTCATGGTGGCTGTTGCTTCAACCCATCTTGTGCAATAATCGATGGCTGTTAGAACATACTTATGCCCTGTTAATGAATTTGGGTTTATCACACCCACAAAGTCAAGTCCCCATTGCATAAAAGGTTTGTTTATTACAACAGGCTGCAATGGTAGAGCTCGATTAGCCTCTTTGGATGCAAAAGTCTGACACTGATGGCAAGTTCTCACATGCTGATGTGCATCTTTAAACAATGTAGGCCAGTAATAGCCTGCTCTCAATATCTTGTGTGCAGTAGCGGAACCTGAAGAATGCCCTGCCCCTAACTTCTCATGAAAACTGGACATCACCTCATTGACTTCATTCTGAGAAATGCATCTTAAGAATATGCCAGCATAATTTTCTCTATACAAGTTACCTCCTTTGAGCAAAAAATGAGCAGATTTCAACTTTAGTGCTCTTCTCTGGGTTCTATTTAGGTGAGATGGGCAAACTCCAAATCGCAACAAATGAATGATATCTCCATACCAATCATCGAATCCAGAATCCAGCTGATTAATTTCTCCTTGTATAGGTACTTCAACAATATGTCGAGACAACCCAAGTCCTCTGATTAATTTTGTAGGCCAAATTTCTAAGTCGTATTCCTGCAGTCTTGTAACCCAATTACCTCTCAGTTCACCCAATTCGTCCTGGCTTAATAAGTACTTGACAGCTGGATCAAGAACTATAGCATGGACTTTGCTTCTTAGTATGTAGTGCCTGAATTGCTTAACTGCTCTTACTAAGGCATAGGCTTGCTTATCCAAGCGAGAGTATTTGAGCTCAGCCCCTTTTAAGTTGGTACTCTTGAAGGCAATCAGATGCTCCCCTGTTTCTCTTCGTTGGGTCAAAACCGCAGCAAGTGTGTGTTCGAAGAAAAAGAGTACAAATAAAAATCTGTACTGAAGTCTGGGCTCACCAAAACTGGAGCTTGTTGGATGGCAGATTTGATCTCCTGGAACGCTGTTTTGGCTTCTGTTGTCCAAACGATCTTAGCAGTTTCCTTCAGCATGTCATTCAGTGGCTTGACTATTTCTGTGAAGCCGGAGATGAATTTCCTGACAAAATTAATTTTCCCAAAAAAGGATCTTAACTCTTTCTTAGAGTTGGGAAAGGGTATCCCGGATATGGCTTCAACTCTGTCAGGATCCATGGAAATGCCATCTTTGGTGATCAAGTGTCCAAGGAGCTTTCCTTCAGTTACACCAAAAACACACTTCTTCGGGTTCAAAGAAATGTCGAACTCCCTGCATTTGTTGAAAACAGACTCCAAGTGTTTTACGTGGTCAAACCGAGATTTAGAGAAAACTGTTAAGTCATCCATGTAAACAACAATGCACTTACCCATAAGGCCTTTGAAAGCATGATCCATTGCACGTTGAAAAGTAGCTCCGACATTAATCAATCCGAACGACATTCTTTTGTAGGCGAAAGTTCCCCACTTGGTTGTGAAGGCAGTTTTCATCCTGTCTTCCTTCTCAACTAGTATCTGATTATACCCTGAGAATCCGTCTAAGAAAGACATCATTTCCGAACCATTCACAATTTGTAGCACCTCATCCATGGAAGGCAGAGGATAATTATCTTTCTCAGATGCCTTGTTCAAATTTCTAAAATCCACACACAAGCGGATCTCTCCATTTTTCTTTCTGACCGGCACCAAATTGGCCACCCAAGTAGAATGCCTAACGGGAAAAATAATGGCGGCACTCAATAATTTTTCTACCTCCTTCTTGATGAGGGGCTCTAGCAAAGCGTTGACATGCCTCTATTTTTTCCGGAAAGGTTTGCAAAACTCTTTTAAAGGTATAACATGAGTGTAAACTTTCGGATCAAAAACCTTTAAGTCTTTGTAAGACCAGGCCATAACATCCTTGGACCTGTGAAGAAAATCAATCATATTTCTTTTTATTTTAGGGTCACAAGTTTTTGCCAACTTAAGGTGCCTGGGATCTTCTTCAGTCCCCACGTTCAGGTTCTCAGTCTCACTGTTTGTTACACCAATAGAATCCCCAGAACTCACCTTTTGCTTAATTTGGTCAACATCAAAGAGCCGCTCCAGTTCCACCATCCCTTTTGGAATTCTGTTATCTTTCAACCTTATTATTCCCCTTTCATCGTCTAACTGCTCCAGCAGAGTATCCCTTTGTCCATCATCGATTATAGCATTTTCAAACGCTTTGGTACTCTGTAAAAAATTTATAATCTGCTGGTCATCAGAGAAAACCTAAAAATTATCCACATTATTTGGGACCGAAGGACAAGGGACTAACTCGATCGAAAACTTGTTCCATTTGAATTCTTCCAGTGGCTTCAGACTTGCGGCTGATGAAGCTAAGACATCTGCACGTGAATTCTGCTCTCTAGGTATGTGCGTTAAATTAAAAGCATCAAAATCTTCCACGAGATCCCATGCTCGGTGTTTGTATCCTTTTAAGTAAGATGCTTTGCACTGGAATTTACCTTTAACTTGATTAGCCACCAACTCTGAATCTGTAAAAACTTGGATATTTCTTACACCTCTGTCCAAAGCAAATTTCAATCCTAGCACCAGTGCTTCGTATTCTGCTAAATTATTTGTGCAAGGGAACTGTAGGCGATAAGACATAAAATATGTCTGACTCTCAGGCCCTTTAAGGACTGCCCCTGTACTAGAACCCTATTTAGATTTAGCCCCATCCACATGAAGCGTCCAAACTTCATTACTATGAACAAGATGAGCTTTACTAAACTTCTCATTTTGTCCCGTTGTTAAATTATAAACCCCAATATCTACATCAGCAATATTTACAGTCTCATTTTCTGCATTATATTCAGTGATCGTATGTTTGTATCTGGGTTCTCTTTCAACCCTTAATTGGTTTGCAACTCCTTTCCATGGCAACCACATATGTGAAAAATCAGTTGCCAAGTATCCATTCAAAGATTTCGACCAATCCCTGCTCAGAAGCATCCCGTACCCCACAGGAATATCTACCACCTGAATTTCAATTCTGTGTTGTGCCCTTGGCTCAGATGCTAACTGGATATGAATATTCTGAAGTTCACCTACTACTTTAACCTCTGATTTATCCAATTGGACAACTCTTCTTTCAGACTTCATTGGGGTTAAACCCAACTGTTGACAAATGGCCAAAGGCATAACATTAGCTGAAGCACCCGAATCTACCAGACAGTTGTGTAAGTTTTTCCCAAATATACGAACAGTCAGTAGAAAAGGTGGAACTTCAGTCTTCTCTTTATACATGGCTACATTTGCATTTGCCATCTTCTTTCCCTTGTCCAAAGATTTGGTAGTAGGCCCAGAGTATGTTTTAATCAAGTTATCCCTCTGTTCTAAAATTTGGGCCAACTCATGAAGAGTGATGTTGGCTTTGATCTTCTTCATGTCCTCCACTATATTATATCCCTTATTGAGTGGAGGGACAAATGCATCTGGTCCTCTCGGATTTCCTCCCTTGGGTGGAGATGGGTTATTGCTTGAAGATGGATCTGGAGGAACATTGTGGGAGTTGTACGGAGGGGTATATGTAGTGTTGGGATCCGAATTTCTATTTTCGAGGTTGTAGTTGTCCCTCCTGTATTGTTGAAAAGCCTGCACCTCATCCATAGGCATTTCAACTACATTCTCAGACTCACCCAGAAAAGTGAAAGAATCTAAGACCATAGCTGCACTATGGCTGGATGAACTTGGGCCATCCGCATTTCTTTGATGTTCAGGAGAAATCAACTCCCCAGATAAAGCTTCAAAGGCGTTACAGAATTCCAAACAATCCAATTCCCCGTGCTGAGAAGTAGCATGTATCCTGCACCAGTTAGGCAAAGCCAAATCACAAATATTTACATCATGACCTTTACCTTTATAATCCTTATTGGGTTCGTATGGGGGCCGAGTGAATCTATTCTGCTGATAAGAATACCTGTTTGAGTTCTCCCTAGTAGAAACCTGCCTTTTAAAACTTAAAAAGTCATTGGCCAACTTTTGGACTATTTTTGACACTTCCTCAACTCTTGTGTTATCAGCTTCTTTACCTGGATTCTGTACATTTTCAGCAGGTGTTACAGCCAATGGATTTCTTGATGGTGGAGTTTGATATGTTGGCAACATCATCTGATGCGGTATGGGATTGAAAATAGGGGTACCTTGTGTGACCAAAGGAATTTGATGAGCATTTAAAGGTTGAGGCCCCAATTGCCTTTCCAGAACCAAAGCTTCTTTGTAAGCCTCTGTTAGATTGGTAATAGAGGCATCTCTTTTCAAGAAAACAGAAGTCATTGGATCTAGAGAATTCCTAAAAATTTCTAATGCCAGGTCTGCATTTGGCACATAATAACCAGACAGTCTACCATAAGCCTTCTGAAATCTGACATTGTAAGATCCGACAGATTCATTTATTTCTCTTTTAATACCAGAAAATTGCTGATATAATACACTGGGATCTATCACTTCACCAAACTCGTGATACAAAAACCTTTTCCAAGTCATTCCAACCGGTAATAGAATCGTTAGTGAGATTTAGAAACCGTCCAGTAAGCTCCCTCCTGGAGAGTGAACGGGAACAATCTGCAAGCCACATCTTCATGTTGTACATTTAACAATTTTAGAGCATTCTTGAATGCTACTAGGTGTTCCTCTGCTGTCCTAGTTCCATCATGCTTGTATCTGGGAAGATATCTCTCAGGATTTCTAGGCAGGTCATGGGCTGCACCCGAGATATTTAAGGCAATGGAACCCAACCAGTTTGCCATTACTACTTGATTGACGATGATACTTTCAGTTGTAGTTGGAGTAACTACAAGTGGTGACAAAACTATTCCAGACAAGGACTTGGCCCTTCTGAGGTCTGCTTCTTCTTGGAGTTTCTAACTCAGGCACAAGGAGCTCTCCAGCTCTGGAATGGGACCTTGTTACTCTATAAGTGGAATCCAACTTTTCACAAGCAACTTATAATCTTACAATCCTTAACAAACTACTAAACTTCAGGCCCTCCTTCTAGCGCCAATTTTAAATGTTGGTGTTGAGTTCCGCTGTTTAGGCAAAAACTCAAACAAACAAGTTTTAAAAGGCTAAGGAGGAGGGAAAAAGGCTACCAGACTCTGGATAAAACACAGTATTTGTTAAATACCACATACAATCATATTTCTCAACTCAAGCGCACTAAGAACGTAAGTTCTGGCCCTCCTTCTAGCGCCAATTTTAAATGTTGGTTCGACTTTTATACACACCCTGTGAAGAATGAGCATGAAATCCCGATAACACTTATAAGGGATAAATCCCACTCACTTTAGGATCTTGTTGGATATCCAAGGTGTGAGTTACAGAGTTGGGTCAAATGTCTATTCACTCTTTTTCGCTTCTGGAATAGTTTCAAGTGGACTGTCTGTTACCTTACAATGGGTTCTGGACTTGTTCAGTAATGTTTTTGGAATTGGTTATCTTTGTGGACACTCAGATTTACAATCAGTTCTTTGATCTAGCTCTTTATGTGTTAGCAGATTTAAATAAAAGACAAATTTAAAAGAAAATAAAAATGGATCATTCAATCGATGGAACAGAGAGAGTAGGGTAGGGCAGAAAGAGAAGTTTATCTAACTTAGCTGCAAAACCAAAACTACCAATTTTAGTTATACCGGTTAGCTTCACAATAGAACAAATCAAAGAGGAAAGTGTCCAGCTTTCTAAGATCACCTTCCACTAAGAGCATAAGACAGAGAACAACAGATCTGAAAGAAAATCACAAACAGAAGGGAAGTCGGTTAAAATTGGTATCTCTCACTAGCAGCCTAGCTCGCACAGTGAGGACAGAGCAATTAGAACAGGCCTGAACCTTAAATCTATAATTTTCCCTAACATACAATAAAGAAAATGAAGCCTAGCAGCATATCCAATCCTGGTAACACAGATCTACAACATAAATTAAATAAACCTTAATGAAACGAAAACAAAAGAAGATGAACTTATCACAATCTGAAAGAGATTAGGCTCCTGGCCATGCTATCACAGAAAATGAAAATCACACCAACTCTAAGTCCAGAACAAAGCATTCAAACAAGATTTGCAGGAAATTGCTCCAATAGCTTTTATTTCTAAGTTTTCGCCTCTGGAATTTACATTCAGAAGAAGTATTTATAGACTCAGGACAGACCCTGATCTTTTCAGAAATATCTTCTTCTCAAACCCTAAATCTTATCCTCTAAACCTTACTACCTAGGTTTTACAATATAAGGCCCTTTAAAAATAGAGTTTTGAATAAACCCTAACCACTCTGCAAATCTTAGTGCAGTTACTTGCCATAAATGGAGAAGGCATGATCTGATATTATTCTCATCCATCTGTAACTGCAAGTAAATATCTTCATTTTCTAGCCGGTTGGTGCATCTGCCGGGAACGTCTCATTAATTCCTCAGAGAAATTTGGATGAGTCACTGGTTTCTCTGACATTTTATCTTTGCAGAGCCGCCTCTGAGTTGAAATTCTCTGCATGCCATTACTTTCACCATAAATTCTCCTGTTAAATGCGTCCATCGGCAAATTTCGATAATTGTGTGTAGATATTTTCATTTTTCGATCAATTTTCGACATATTCCATTAAATGGGCAGCTGCTTAGTCATCGTAAAGTCTCTTTGCGGCCAGATCTATAAAATCTGGATGGACCAAAAATTCTCGGCATCTCACATTTCCATCTGACGGCCTTCGCTTGATCCGTGCTTATTTTGTCTTTTTCGCCATTACTTCCGCTAGTATGCAATTGCCAGATCGCTTTCTGCAAAAGACAAACAAGGATTAGTATTTTAATATTATTAAATTAAAACCCTAATGTTCATTATATGTCGGCTTTATTTATTTTGACACGTGTCACGAAATCGTGACGTTTTCCTCAAGTTGCTTTTCATTTTGGCCTTTTCCACGAAACCGTGACATGTCACGATTTTGCGACATGTCGTGAAATCGTGATGTCCTCTTTCCTTTTCTTTCGCTTCGGCCCCTTTGCCATGAAACCGTGACATGTCATTTCACGACATGTCACGAATCGCGACGTCCTCTTTGCTTTTCTTTTGTTTCGGCCCTTTGCCATGAAACCGTGACATGTCACGATTTCATGACATGTCATGAAATCGCGACGTCCTCTTTGCTTTGCATTTTCCCTTTGCCGCAAAACCGTGACATGTCACGATTTCGTGACATGTCACGAAATCGACGATGTCCTCTTTGCTTTGCACTTTTTCGGCCCCTTTGTCATGAAACCGCGAGATGTCATGATTTCGTGACATGTCATAAAATCGCGACGTCCTCTTTGCTTTGCATTTGGCACTTCTATTTTCTCTTTCTCCGTCATGAAACCATGACATGTCGTAATTTTGTGACATGTCACAATCTGACTCTCCTCACTTTCTTCCAAATTAATCGAATTTATTTAAATCGTGATTTAACTTAGCCTTCTTCTTTTAAATGACATGTCACGATATCGACTTTTCACATGTTCAAAATGTCGCAATATCGTGACACTTTTCTCACTTGGCTCTTTCTTCCAAAACCTGTCGCGAAATCGTGACGCTTTCCTTACTTTGGCTTCTGACTAGAATATGTCACGATTTCATGACGTTCTCATCACTTGGGTCTTCTAATCCAAATATGTCATGATATCGCGACGTTTTTCATCAAGTTTCGCTTCCAAGTAAAACCTGTCGCGATATCGCGACGTTTTTCTTACTTGACTCCTTCCTTCGAAACCCATCGTGAAATCATGACATTTTTCTTACTTGGCACTTTCTACCAAATGTGTCACGAAATCGCACTTTTCTTCTCTGTTTAACCATGTCGCAAATCCGACATTTCTTGTCTTTCTTCCAAAAATGTCGCGATATCGCGACGTTTTCAAAAATGGAAAATGTCGCGAAATCGCGACATTCCAAAAATGGAAATGTCGCAAAATCGTGACATTCCCAAGTGACTTCCACTTAGCCAATTTTCCAAAAATTGTAGGTTGACTCTAATGAATTTATTCATCTGTATTCTGCATTTTTACATATTAGTGAAAGATCTTTTTTACTCAGAAATGATTCTAACATTAAAGAAGTGAATTCTAAATTGAAATCAAAGCCATATGCAAGCCTACTTAGATACTTTGGTATATGCAAAACTTGAAGAAGAAGGAGGCAAGCAAAATTTGGAATTAAAACCTGAAAAACATCAAGAGGGTCCCTACGGCAAAATGAAAGCTAAATATTTTCAAAGGATGGAATTTCATTTTTTTAGTGGGGGTGTGTTGCTTCTCAACAAGTTCCAACTGTGGTACACAAAGCATCGTTAAATGTTTTAAGGGTGAATGATGATTTAGAAATGTGGGATGGAGATAATTTGATATGGATATGGGCATCAGTAGTAATGATATTGATTAATGAGCCGGTATTGATTAATACTCTTTTGAATGGATTATTGTCTATTAAGGCCATTACGTGCAATGGAGGATCCACCGATTTTGAACTCATTGGTTTTATCTCAAAGTCATAGAAGGTAATTGATGGTTCCATGCATGTTCTAACACTCCCTACAATTTTTTTTAAGGCATTAGAGTCTTGGGATTCTAACTCAATTGACTTGAGTATTTCCTTTAAAGCTTATCTATGCCTAGGGGATTTTTGGATAATCTCATATACAAAAAGTTTGGCCAATGCCATTTTCAAACTAGTGGTTAACCAGCTAGTTAAGGTTACCGTTGGCCTTATTGGACGAAGGATAGGTGGATTGGATGAATTGGATATATTGATTTGCGGAGATGGGTTTGGCGATTTTTGGTTGGGAGGTGGGTTTTAAGGTTTTTGAGTATTTTTTTTTATTTTGCCTTTGCTCTCTAGTGACCACATGGACCGCTCCTACAAATTTTTGATAATTTTGGACATGATTTACTTGGTTAGGGGGTGCTTGTTGATTGTTACCCACTACATTATACTAGACCTCCCCATGGTTAGGTAGAGGTATCTGATATATGTAAAAATTTTAATTTTGTGGAGCTAAGGGGTTATCCAAGTTAATGTCCCATAAGTCTATAAGGTATTGCTCTATATTTTTAAATATGTGGCAGGAATTGATATCATGCCCATTTTGTTGATGGTATGGGCAAAACAAGTGCTCTCTATAACCCTTAGGTCATTTGGTGGGATCATCAGGCCTAATGTCTGGCAAGGCTAATTTGTTGTTTTCATACAACCTTTGAAATAGGGATGAATATGACTCATTTAATGGAGTGTATTTTCTTTGTGGGCAATTAAATTTGTGGTGGATAGGTTGTTCCACAGTTGGCACTGTATTTTGTACTATTGGTGCTTGGGTTACTGATGGGACCGCATGATAGGAGATTTTTTGTTGCACCAATTTTTGAGCCACTACGGGCTGGCTCATCACCACTTGATTGACTTGGTTTACTGTGTTAGCCATTGAGGCTTGTGTGGATTTGTTTTGGCCAGATTGATTATTTTGATATTGGCCCCTATTTTGCCATTATTTATTTTTAGGCTTAATGACACCCTCTTGGATTTTTATCTCCTCAATGACACTAGCCTGCGCTAAATCTTCTTCAAATGTTCTATAAGTGTTTAGTTGTAGCATCCAAGAGATGGGTTTTAAGCAAATCTTGGTAAAAAGTTTTATAATTTCTTCCATTGGTTTGTTGTGACTTCCCTCCAAAGGTTTCCAAAGTCATAGATAGGTTCCTCATCCCATTGTTTTAAATAGTAGATATCTGATAAGAACACCTTCTTTTTAATATTTAGGGTGAAGCATTCCAAGAATATATCTATCAATTGATCAAAAGTGTATATACTATGTGTGGGCAATTGATTGTACCATTAAATGGCATCTCCCCTAATGTTTGAGGAAATGTTTGAAGCATAAGAGCATTATCATCACTAATCTAAAAATATACGTGGACAAATGAGCTCACATGTTCCTTGGGATCCTTAGTTCCCCTGAACTTTTCAAATTTTGGTATCATAAAATATTTTGGATATGGCGGTGATGGTACTAATGGATGGATTTTTTGATGGATTAGTTGGCTTAATGTGATTTTTTGGTTCATTATTCCTAATGAATTTTGCATCAACTGATCAATTTGCTTTTGCATTGCCTGAAGTCTAAGGTCTTCTACTGGAATGTGAGGACCCTGGATTAGGTGGTGGTTGGTTGATGGGCTAGATGATGGATGTTGGGGTGTGACCAACATGGTGTTGTGGAATTAATTGGGTTTGTTATACAAAGAATATGGATGGTTGAAGTATGGGGATGATTGATGATGATGATTGAGAAATGGATTGGATTGTTGATTGGTGGTAATGTTGATTGGTATGTTGGATGTGTGGAGTGGTGGTGGATTAGGGATGGTCACTATGGAATATTGAGGGACCCATGCCAAATTTTTATTGATGAGTGGAGGTTGATTTGGAATTCCTTGGGTCATAGGGTTTGTTTTAACTGGTTGCTTTCCTTTTATTCATTATGAAATCAATCTATTGATGATCCCTAATGTATTCGTAAGTTCTTGATTTGACCATGTATCAAATGATCGGGTTGAGGTTGGATGAAATGATGTTTGGGTTGATGATGATGGATTATTAGACATGGTCATGTTGGCTAAGTGATATGATGCAGGAATGGATGACATGGTGATATTGGCTAAGTGAGATGATGGAGGTCTGTATGATGATGTATGAGAGGACATGGGTATGGTGCAAGTTGCATTTGATGTTGTAACTTGAATATTAGGGACTTACGAGGCAACATTGACATGATCCTCATACAAGGGGTTGGTATAGGTGGATGTGAAATAAGTGTTTTGAACACTTGGGATTTGGGGTGGTTTGCTTGTGGAGGAAGTTATACCATATTCATATCTTGAATTAGGATATCCTTGTGTAATTTAGGTGGTAGCCAATTCATATTTTTCAAAACCATATTGGCTAAGGGGCTCTAATACATAGTTACAGGCCTTGTAAATGGCCTAAACTCTATCCATGTCTATGTAGGTTGTGGATGTCTCCACATCAAGTGAATGGGACTCCTCTTGAGAGTGGGGTGGATGGTATGATCTAGAAAAAGTGGTTTGAACTATATTGGATGAGGCTACCAAAGTAGCGAGCTCATGAGAACTATTTTCCATTAAACTACTTTGGTTTATCATTTTATTTTGTTGTCGTGTTAGCACCATAAAGTAGTAAAACCAAAGATTCAAATCTTATCTAAACCACACAAATTAACAACTTCTTTTTTCAAAATTTAAAGCAAAGAAAACAACCAATCCTAAGTTTCACCTTGTGTGGCTTATCTCGGGTTCATTAATTATTTTCTTCCCTTAATGTGAAGTTCCTTTTAAAATTGTGAGTTTATGTGTTTTGATGTAACTTAATCTTGGTTAATGAAAAACAAAGGTAAAAGCTATGGTTGGCCAAGGCAATGAGATTCTTGTTGGTAATGACCTCAAAAAATTTTGCTCGGGGGTAGTCCTATGGTGTCTAGGGGTAGGGATTTTATGGATGGATATGAATGCCACTGTCAGTAAACCTCAAGCAATAGTTGGTGATGAAATCCAACTATTATTGTTAAAACATGCAGTGTGCAGTGTGTGATTAATTTTATTAGATCTCTTATTCTCTATGGTGTGCAAAAAATATTAAATATTACTAACTTCACTAATATAAATCTAAATCCAACATAAAGATGTAAATTTCACCTAAAGAGTGCAGAGTACACCCTTAAAATCCCCTGCCTAAAAGTGATTAAAATAACAAGAGTAACCGAAGAGTTTGTCCACCTCTCTTCCAAAGGGGCCAACCTAGGGCAGGATTACTTTATGCATCAAGATATTGTTCCTATTTAGATATGCAAAATTAAAGTAATATTTAACCCTAAAATGTGAAATCTAGGATGCCTTTCTATTTCATATGCACTCAAAATGCAAACAATCACCTAGATCTACAACTTTCAGGACAAGAAATGAATTTGAAATATTGAAACACACACAAACCCTAGATATGACTTGATGCAAATTATTTCTTATATTACTTAATGTTAAACCCATAAACAACAAAAAATAGCAGCAAAAAATAGAATACATAAATTGCTAAATGACCAACTAGGGTTATGGAACTCACTTGTAAGTGTTAGCTCTACTTCAAATTAATGCCAGGCACAGTCGGGTGCCTATGTAGGCACAATAGAGTGCATGTGTAACGTGTAAGAACACCTGCATAACATGGAAGGACACCTATGTAATGTGGAAGAGCACCTGCATAACATGGAAGGACACCTATGTAATGTGGAAGAGCACCTGCGCAATCTCTAGAACTACTACAGAATGCTTCAGAAACCCTAGCGACAAACACGACTTTTACATTTTCTAAAAAACCTGTAACAAATAGCAATAATAGTAAATTAGCAAGGTAGATCTATCAAATAGTGCAACCCTTGTGGGGTCCCACTGTGATCACCATTTATAGATGCAAGAACACAACACTTAAAATAGAACAATAGAAAATCAAATAATGCAGTGAGACACAAATATTGCACAAAAGAATGTATTCAATAATATGGGGAGAGCCGATAAACTCCTTTTATTACAATAAATGTTCAATGCTAATATTTGATACAATAGATTATAGTGGTGATACGATTCTCCTAAATCCTAGCTAGTAGCAATAGAAGTGTCTTCATATTCGAGTGTGTTATTGATCCCAACAGGTTGAGTGAGCTTCGGATATCTAAGTTTGGGCCACTCCAGCTTCAACAACCATTAAATAAAATGGGGAATTTATAGATCTGCATACATAAAATAAAACAAAGAGATTTAGTAATACCTATGAGGGCTCCACAGTGTGAGGCCCTCAGACATTAATAAAACCCTAGTTTAATAATGAAATAAGAGAGCATGCAAGATCAACAAATTACTAAATAAAATACATAAAAAATGAGATTTACCTTGCTTTTGTTTAGCTATTGCAGACGACATCACAGATCTATTAATGTAGCAGCTTTAGATTGGGGTTTATTGATGATGGCAAGCTCAAACGCACACTTTTCAAGATTGAACACAAGCTTCGTAGGCTCTAGTGTGCACCTATGGGGTACAACAGGTTCTGGAGAGCACCTACAGTATACATCAGGCTTTGGTGACCACTTCGTAGGCTCTACAATGAGCCTCGCAAGCTCTGTAAGGTATTTGTGGGTTAGGGCTAAATATATAGAAGCATATCTAGATGATTGCGATGAATGTAGTGGATGGATGGAGGTTGTGATGATGATGGAGGATGAATGGGTAACGACTGGAATAGCAGAAGTCTTATCATCGAGCTAGGGATTTAGATCTTCAATATTTTATGTTAGGGATTCACCAATAATTTCTCGAGGGTGCAAATGTCTAATTCTCCAAATTCTAGTGTTCCTGGCTTTGAGAATTTACAAATGCTCTTACTTATAATTCAACTTTGGGTTCTATTAGGGTTTTGGCTTAACACTTTAATCGTGCGGTTGAAATTAAATTGAATCCTAAGGTTGAGATTGTTTTTTGAATGTGGCATGAATTAATTAATATGGAGGGTGGAGATTAAATCTAATTGGAAGGTTGAGGTTAATCAAGTTTATTTAATGCATTTATTTTATAATAAATATATTAAAATATAATAAAATATTATATAAAATATAAAATATTATAAAACATTATTAAAATAATCCCAATTAGGCTAGGAAATGGTGGGAAGGTAGATTGGGCGAAATAATTAGTGGGAGAATAGAATGGAAGACAAGTGCGTGGTGGGATGGTTAGGATGAAGGTTTAGTGGCTGTAATTTGGTGTCTACATTATGTTTCATAAATCTTTTGAAATATGGTTGAATAAGACTCTAAATCAATGTGTGGTCACAAGGGAGCTTCACAGGATGCTTGGTGTGGTTATTCGAGTGTGGTTTATTTTGAGTTTATGACATAGTTATTGTAACCTAAGATGTGGATTATGGAAATGGATGTTGTAATTACTAAGGTTGCTAATATGGATGTTTATGAGATCGATGATGACTCAAATATAACTCAATGTTTATAATTCAAGTTAAAATTTATTGTACAATTGAAGTGTGTTGGCAAATTGATTGTAGCTTGATGTTAGCTAACTGATACAGGATTTTTTATAAGTCCAATGGTGGTGGCTACTAGTATTATTTATGGGATTGTTGGATGGATGTTGATAAAATTTATTAGCAACTAGTATGTGGTAGAAGTGGATTGGGTATAGGTGACAAGAAAAAATTAAGCAAATATGAATTATAAATCCTCAACATATGAGTTGGTGTGAATGGTTCATGATGATTTTGTCTAATGGGTATATCCACATGCTCATGTTCCTAATTTTTCTTTAAATATTTAGTTGTGGTAGTTGGATTATCCCCACTTTAGTGTAGTGTGTAAACCTATTCTTGATTATATGGAGATGTCAAGTGATATGAAGTAGGTGTGAATTGAT
This sequence comes from Wollemia nobilis, assembly GCA_028583015.1. Taxonomy (NCBI): domain Eukaryota; kingdom Viridiplantae; phylum Streptophyta; class Pinopsida; order Araucariales; family Araucariaceae; genus Wollemia; species Wollemia nobilis. Next base: position 13,566,922 of record JAQPPZ010017052.1, read on the forward strand.
TTGGTGGTAGAAACACGTGGTGTGGAGGGAATTTTAGAAGGAGCTATTGGTTGTGTATATCAGTTTAGGTATTCTTGGTCCTCTATCACAATATTGATCATTCACACAAAATCTTGGTAAGGTGGACTATCATACACCTAATTCACCTACTTAGGTTGCTTTGCTTGATTGGAAAGTGTTGTGTTAGTTTAATGTATTGGTAAGGGGTATTTGAAGACTCCTTGTTGTGGATGACTTAGAATATGAATGGGTTGATATGGATTAATTGGAATATGGATGGATTGGGGTGGATTGATAAAATTCGATTGTGGATACACATTTTTTGGTGGTTCTCAAGGAAATTATGTTGCTTGAGGTTGCTCATACAACTATTATTGGTGGTTTGTGCTTCTTTCTCCTTGGGTTACCACATGGATAGCCCATGCAAATCGTTGGTATTACTAAACATGGTTGAATTGGTTAGAAGAAGTCCTAGTGGTTGATATTCATTGTTTGTTGTGTTTCCTCTTGATGAGGAAGTGGTGTCTAGAAAATACTAATATTTTTGTTCTATTGTGTCAAGGGGTTATCCAACTTAATGGCCCCCAAGTATAACAAGTCTTGCATGATTTCTTTGAATGTAAAGTAATTATTGATGTCACATCATTTCTATCGATGAAAGAGGTAGAATAAGTTATCTTTAAATACCTTGCCTCATTCAGTTAGGTCATCAGGTTTTATTGTTGGTAAAGTAGTTTTATTTACCTCATACAACCTTCAAAATATGGATGAGTAAGACTCGGGTAATGGAGTATAGTTGCAAGTTTGATGGATAAATTATGAGAATTAGCTACTATTCATAGTTGATGCTTAGTACTATTGTGAGGATGGTACCAGTTGATATGTTATCTGTTGTGGTTGTGGTTACGATTGTTACTGATGGACTTGAAATTGTTGATTTTGCATGGTGGGTTGACTCAAGACCACTTGGTTGACTTGACCAATTTTTTTTGGCCATTATAATTTCCTTTATTTTGGCCCTTGTTTTGTCATTATTTTTTCTTGGACCTAATCTCACCCTCCTAGATATTGATTTCTTTAATAACCTAGGCTTGGGTGAGATCTTCCTCAAATTTTCTATATTATTGAAGTTGAAGTAACAAGGAGATAGATTTTAGAAAACTCCTTGTAAAAATCTATGTTAGCTCTTCCATTGAGAAGGAGAATAGGATTTTTTTAACGACTTCCCTCCAATATTTTTTGAAGTCATAAACTGACTATTCTTCAAGTTTTCAAAAATTATACAAGTCGGTTAACATGGTTTTCTTCTTAACATTGAGGGAGAAAATTTCTAAAAATTGGTCTGCCAACTGTTCAAATGTATATATGATATTATGTGGTAGGTGATTATACCATTCTAAGGCATCCCCCCAAGTGTATGAGGAAATATGCAGAGCATTAGTGCATAATTCTATTGAATCTAAATCTTGCATAGATGAATGCATTTATATGCTATCTGGGATCCTCAAACCCTTGGTAATGTAAAATCTACATGATATGGTGGCGATGGTACCTAAGGATGAATGGGGTGATTGACCAACTATCTTAATATGGATTTTTGGTATTCCATACTCGGTGTGTACAACATCAAGCTATCAATATGCTTTTTCATAGACTAAATTTTATGGCCTTCCACTAATGTTTGGAAGCCTTAGTTTGCATGGTGAGTGTTGTGGGTGGTATATATTGAGTAATAAACTATTATGATGAAATAAGGTTTTTTTTGGCTAAAGGGTTGATGGTATTAGGGATGTTCTAGTGTTGAATGTTTTATTGGAATTGGTTATGGAATGGTTGATGGTAATGAGGTGGGTGTTTATGATGTGGAGTTTGAGGGATGGTGGTGTTTTGAGTAGTGGATATGGCATGGATATGGTGGAGTAGAATGGTAGGTATAGTGATTGTGGGTGGTTAAGATACCCAATATTGGTCGAGGGTAAAAAGGTTATTTTTTGTGGATGTGTGTGGATGGTTGAAATACACCACCTATGACTATTATTGTGGGAAAATATGAGCATTTTGATTACCCATAAGAAGTTGGTTTAGATGCTTTCATGCTTGTTATATGGAAATTCCATATGTTGATTGTGTAGTTGTATTGGGAGCAGGGGTTGGAATGGTGTGAGTGTTGGCCATATTTATTTAAGTTGATGGGGGGTAATTTATAAAAGGGATAATAACTAAATTAAGTATGTTATACCTAGATGATGTTAATGGTACGGTTGATGGGATATCCAAAGAAACATTAACTTATGCTTCGTAGAGTGGGTTGGAATAGGTGATGGTATAGATAGACAAAATGGAGGTTCTTTATCTAAATGATTATGGAAATATTTGGTGTAGAGGGTCATATGTGGCCTTAAAAAGAGGTTTGATAATGACTTGGTATGAATTCATGGATTCCTAATAAAACATAGAAACAAATTGAGGTATAATGGTAAGAGGTTCTAGAATCGGATTGGTTGGTCTCAAATAGGCTTTGACAAAATAATAATCTATATAAGTGATGTGGTGGTTAGTAGGTGTGGATGGTTTAGTTTTATATATAGAGGTATGGATTACCCTCTGCATTATATCCAAAGTGGATGCTATATGCAAGGATCTAGAATATAAGTCAAGATGTGGTGTTTGTGACACGCTAGTTGAGTTAGCCATAAAAGTAGCCATGGAAGGAGTGGAGCACTCCATATATATGTAGACACCTAAATTATGTCATTCTTAGGGGAGATACTTACATAAACACACTCATAAGATCATAAGACATAATATTGGACTTTCCAAGCATCAACAATGGTTCTCACCACTCATTCGGGGTCTTTTCAAGCCATCCAAGCTTGGTCGCTCAAGCCAAGAGTGACCAGATTCTATACGCTCAAACCTAGATTAGCCAAACCTTAACCACTATAGACAATAGTGGCTAGATCATAGCCACTGTAGACGATAGTGGCTAAGCCATAAGAAGCGATTTGTCGACAAACAAGACCAATCTCGGGTGGAAGTGGTAGTCTGCATGCAATAAAGGTGAGCGAGAGTGACTTTGCATCACATAGGAGACTTGAGTTTACATTTAGACTTAAGTTAACTGACCTCCAAGCATAAAAAAAGGACAAAATCTTCTCATGCTAACCAAAAATTCACATAGAAGACTCAAGTGGGTAGTTAGATTTTAGTTAACTAGCCTTCAAACATAGACAATAAACAAGGGCTTCTCATGCTAACTTGCACTACGCATGAGAAAGTCATTTCTAGGGATTGTACATAGACCTAGGGTTTCACACTATAAAAGGTGTAAGCCTAAGAGCACCAAATGATTGATATATGACATATAGAGAGCCTTATCATATCCAGAGATCACAGGAGATCATTTCAGAGAGAGTTCTCTTTGAGATCACGTGTGCAATGGAGCTTTGAAAAATCAAAGGGTATAACACCTACTTTCTTCAACATTAGATCATAGTATTTGAACCATAGCTTTGGGGTAAGGAGAGCAAGGTTTTATTTAGTGGTCATTGTCTTGGAAAGTGGACCACAAGCTTGGATTAGATAGACATAGAATATTTTATCTTATTTTCCTAGAGACTAAAAAAGTGACCCTTGCTTCTCTATAAAGAAGGGATGTGTTGGGATTGAGATCTTGAATTATAGAGATGGGGTTTCTTGACTGATGGTTTTGCTCGGTGGGATTGTGTTGGCATTTTTGCCACATTGTTTTTGTTGTTACTGTTCATGCAAAAGAATGCACAAGTTGTAGAGATACTAATTCTTCTGTTTGTCCCTCCAAGCACTTTGAAAGGGAAAATGTAAAAATCTCTATAATTTTTGTGTTAGAGCAAAGTAACTGTAACATGTCGCGATATCACGACATGTTGCAGTTTTGCGATCAAATGCAGAAATCAGCTAAGTACAGAAGATGTCGCGATATCACGACATGTCACATTTTCATGACCTATCACGTTTTTGTGGTCAAAATAGTCAAAGGCAGCAAGGAAGTCAAACTATCACGATATCGCGACATGTTGGAGTTTCACGACTTGTTGCGGTGAAGGAGAACTCAAGTGAAAATTGTCGCGATTTCGTGACATGTCGATTTTTCGCAACTTCCAGTGGCCATAGAGTAGAGTAATGGAAAATGTCATGATATCATGAAATACAGCAGCCAAGGGGAGCACCAATGAAAAATGTCACGATATCACGATAGAAAAGTAAGAAAGGAGCAGATGGTATGAAATGGCGTGATAACGCAACATGTCATGTTATCACGGAAGGGCTAAAGATAATCCAAGGCGGATGAAAGATGTCATGATTTCATGACATTTTTGAAGATGAAACCAAGCAAGAGAAATATGTCATGATATCGTGATAGGAAGCGGCAACGAAGGCGAAGGCAGGAAAGTGTCACAATTTAGCGACACATTGGGGCGGAAGGACCAAGTGCGGACAATTGTCGTGATTTCGCAACATGTCAAACATTCACAGCCTAAAAGTAGAAAAGTACAAGAAGAGATAAAATTTCGTGATTTCATGACATATTGTGGAGATCAAGACAAATGGAGAAACATGTTGCATTTTCACGACTTGTTGAAGATGAAAGAGCCAAAATGGAGAAAACGTCGTGATATCGTGACATGTCACATTTTTGTGACCTGTTGCGTTTTCGTAGAATGAAAGCTGAGAAGTACAAAGTAGTGAGAAATTGTCACGATTTCATGACATGTCACATTTTTGTGGGTATAAAGCAGACAAGATAGCGCTGAGTGAAAGATGTCATGATTTCGCGACATGTTTCATTTTTGCGATAAGGAGTAGTGAAGAAGCCAAGAAAGAGGAGAATGTCGTGATTTCATGACATATCATGAGGAAGAATCCAAGAAAGAGGAATATGTCACGATTTTGTGACATGTCACATTTTTACGACTAGTGGCTAAAACAGAAGATAGTAAGGTAAAAGTGTCGTGATTTCACGACATGTCGCATTTTCGTGACCTGTCACATTTTCGTGACCGAAGCAATAACAAAGGCCCGATACAGTTCTGTTTGCATTTTCTTTCAAAATTGCATAGGAGAACGTGTGGAGAAGATAAGGATCAAACGAAGTAAAATCTCTCCAATTGATTTTGAGATCGTGGTCGAAGAAGCTCAAAGATTAAATGTTGTTGATTACCTATGTGCGCTAGATGGAAGAACCTGAGGCAGTTTTCGATGCCACAAAAATTAAAGATGCCTCCAATATTAAAAGCTCTTGTTCATGATCTCCTAACAACTTTTAGCTTCCCATGGTAACGTTCATTTAATGAAGAAATATGGGCCCTTGTTTCTGTTTCATTTTCGGTTTTGATCCATTAAAATAGGGACTATCATTTCTTCGAGGTATATTAAGGGGGATTGTTTCTTCAAAATCAGTTTCATGTATTAAATGTTGTAATATGAAAGGAAGAGGGAAGGCCTCTATAAATACCAATGTAAAATCTCAAGCAAAAGGAGGAAGACCTTTTTGCAGAAATTGAAGCAGAAATCCTAGATGCATTTTGATCTATTTTTAGTATCTTTTGGAGTTTGTGTTCCAAACTGTTGTTCAATTTTTGCTTTCTGTCTGAGTCACTTCTGTTAGTCTAGTGTTAATATAATTTGAATTCTGCTATTTTGGATTTGTTTGTATTTGCATTTGAACATTTGGAGTACAATTGGAAGCGAACTTACGACTAAGGCTTGATCCAATTTTTGTATATGTATTCTAAGAGTTGGTTGTTGTTTAGCTTCAAGATTTTGTTGAGATTATTTCCTATCTGAGGATGTTCCCCATTAACTATCGGCTTCGGCCATGTTTACATATCTTTCTATTATTTCCCATTTATTTCCACATTTTCCCATTTCTTTCTTGCATCCTTATCTTGAAACCAATTTAGATTAGTTTGGGAGCTAGCCCTCTCTGGAGATTGGCCCGAGAGACTTCTCTTTCTCTCGGTATTTTAATGTTTTCCAAGTCTAGGGTGCATACATGTACAAAATCCTTTCCTGTGGTAGATTTGTGACCAAAAAATTTTTGGGGGACTACTTTTGAGCCACTTCAGTGGTTGCCATCTACCATGGACTCTGGTAGAGGTTGTGGCAGACATGAGGGATCAGGGGATATAGTTTGCATGGGGGCCCTTTATGTTATGCCATTTGTATAGGACTCTTTTTAGGGTCGTATACAAGGGTGGCGCAACATTACCCCTTACTTCCTTTCTATAGGTTTGGTCATGGGAGCATATAGCCATGTAGAGGCCAGTAGGGCTTCCATTGGTAGGGGTGGCTGTAGAGAGGCCTAGGGCTTTCTATTGGTGTCCATGCAGAGCTCCTGGGAGTCGGATTACTCTTGACACAGCTAGGAGGTTGTTGGATGAGTTGACAGTAGACAACATCACATGGAGGCCTTACAGAGATCATCCAGGGTGGGGAGAGGATGGTTATGAGCTAGCTCATGTGAGGTGAGTTATTTGGTTATGGATGGACCAGGGTGATGTGGAGCTACACCACATCGATCGAGTTATGTGATAGTTCAGGTTGTAGTAGGACATTCCTAGGACTAGGGATGTCTATTTTTCTAGGGTGACTCGAGATGCTACCACAGTGAGTGGTGCTCCCAACATGACACAGTTTATGGATCCTAAGCCAGATGATGAGGTGGTTGCTACGATCGATGGGGATGATGTTGGGACTATAGATGGATATAGAGAGTGGTATGCTAGGATCCAACCTACGAGGATTACCAGGTGGAGGACTACAGTAGAGTAGGCAGTTGAGTGGGTCCGATAATAGTGATGCCCAACTATCGAGCAACAGTAGTAGAGGATACAGGTACCCTCTAGGAGAGAGGGGCCTCACACTAGGGGTGGGCATCAACACCATCTAAGGTGGGAGAGGGCATCTGGGGTTGGTGAGAGATCCAAGAGGACTAGGGGGAGGATGGGAGAGCATCTCCTCAATAGGAGATGAGACTTGACTTTCCCGAGAAGGGCATCATGATAGAGGAGGTGGGGAAGAGCAATGATATGGATACTCTATGAGTAGAGATCACTAGTATGAGAGAGGAGAATACCTCTTAGAAGACTAGGATTGAGTCTCTAGAGGTAGAGTTAGCATAAGTTCGGGCACAGGTGGCTCAAGGAGTTGTGGCTCCAGCTCCTACATCTTCTCAGACAACTTAGTCTAGGAGGAGTAACTCAAGGGATGAGCTATTATGGGTAGTTTAATAGATGACCTTCTATCAGACTATATACTTCATGGTGGTACCTATAGAGTAGAGAGTTCCCATGCCTATTGATATCGTAGATCCTATTCACTTAGGATCATTATCCCGCTCTACATCTAGGGTGACTGCTTCTAGGGTGACCACTAAGGTGGGATAGTTTCGACCACCACCACCCCTTAGCAGTGATGATGATACCCAAAGTTCTAGAGGTTCGAGGGGATAGGGGGTGATCTAGGAGATTATTTTATTTATATACTTTTGGTGACTAAGTATACCGATGTTGGAGATTGTGGCATACCAGTCCGACTCTATTTTGTATATAGAATTTCAAGATATATATATATATATATTGATCTTCTTGTCTTATGTGACTTTGTATGATTTGATTGCATTTGATTGTATTTATTTTATGATGTTTAAATTTCTTTATAATCATGCTTTCTATTTTAAATATTTTGATCATGCTTAACATAAAAGAAAATGGTTTTAATTTTTGTAAAATATATTTTGAAAAGGATATTTTTGAATGATGATAAAATTGATAGATTAGCAATGAACCTCAAAGGATGTTGTGTTGTTATATGACCGTTGGTGGAGATCAATGCTCACTAGGTCATGAAGTGAATCCTATTGTGAGGAAGTTTTGTATTGCTAATAATAGAAATATTTTTGTGGGGCTCAAGAGTGATCTTGAGGCTTATGATGATTAAAGAAGATGTTTGATTTTGTTTTTGAGAAAATTTGATTTTTAAGAAATATTTTGATAAATATTATTGTTATGAGAAAATAATGTGATTTAAGCATGAAAATTGGGAAGGATGACTTGCGCTAGGCATAGAATTCCTAGTGTGAAAATTTTGAGGATAATAGTTACTAGGAATTATACCATCATCGCGAAGTCAAAAATGCAATGCATGATAATATGAAATTGTTTGTTCTTAAAATACAAATTGATATGAAGCAAATCATCGTACCACATGTTTAAGAATATTGAGAAATATGAAATGATTTAGACCTAAAAATTGAGAAAGATGACTTGCGCTAGGCATAGAATTCCTAGTGTGAAATTTTGAGAAAAATAATTACTAGGAATTATACCATCATCGCGAAGTCAAAATGCAATGCATGATAAATGATTTTGGAAATGCAAGTTTTTGGAATAAGTATTTTTGAATATTTTGAAAATTTTGAAATATCTATGTAATGAATTAATATGAATAATGATAAACTAATGTTGTCCAACAAATTTCAAAGAAATATTTTAACTTATTTCTAAGACAAAGTTAAATTTATCAAGAACCAGTGTGTGATGTGTGAGTTCATTATCCATCTTGATTTGTCATAATGATACAAAATCTCTCAAGGATCAAATGTGTGTGCTTGTGAAATTAATTTACCGATTTTGAGTAAGGTAGTGATACAAGCCAACTTTTATGAACCAATGTGTGTGCAAGTGAAATATTCATTAACCATGATTTTGTGCATGCCATTGTACCAAACTACTATGTAAGTCAAGTTACCAAAAGCTAGCTAATCCACAAGCGGACATTGGTCTGTACAAAATAAGGTCGCTAATGTGATAGACATATCACCACGTGAAAGGCTTACCCAAGGCCAAGCGGGTTGGGCACAAACCACGAGTTATGGGGCTCACCTCATGGCTTTCAAATAACTGAGGAATTCTAGGGATTCAAGCTCATTACCCCCTTCTTTTCTTTTTATTTTTGGAGTAGGGATTCTTGTCCATTTTTTGAACAAGGGGATTTTATTGCTTTTTGTAGTAGAACTACTTTTTTTTTTTTTTTTTTTTTTTCTTTTTTTTTCTTTTTTTTTTTTTTTTTTTTTTTTGGGATACTTGCTCAGATTAGACGTAGAGCAAGGGATTTTATTCGGGTAGGGGGGAGCTTGTCCTTTTTCCAATTCTTAGTATTCTAGACCATGCGCATAATAGGATAGCAAGGGAAACTTTTCGCTTAAGGAACTAAGACTACTATGTAGTATCATTTTTGAATTTGCAACAAATCATTTTTAAGATGTGAGAATGTGTTCTTGGTTCAAGAAGTAGCAAGATCAGTTCCCAAAACTCAAAATTTTATTTAGTGAAGTAATAGTGCTTTTTAATACAAGAGAGATTTATAATCAAAGTGACGAAATCAAAATTTATTAAATATGTAAATTAAGTGCGTGGTTCAAGATAACTTTTGAGTTTATCTGAAATAAAATAAAATATAACTTGAATTTTGGAAAACAACACACATTGATGCAAAGAATGAGAGCTTAACAATTTGAAATATTTTTGGAAATTTTCATGTTTTTTATTTTTTTGGTTGTTTTGATAATATGATAATTGCAAATTGAATGATGAAGAAGTTATTTACAAATATATACAGAGATGGAATTTTTGCTTTATGCATAATATCTTTTGAGATGCATGATATTCATTGGCTCCTTAAGATATTTTCCATCCAAAGTAGCCAAGCGATATGCACCTGATCCAAATTTAGCAGTGATGACAAATGGTCCAAGCCAATTAGGTTGAAATTTACCTTTTAAATATTTTCTAGCATTAGTATTTTTTTATTTTCTTTAAGTACTAAATCACCAATTTCAAAAGATCGACTATGAACTTTCTTGGCATATGATCTTTTGAGTTTGTCTTGGTAAGAGCGAAGATGCTCTAGAGCATGAATACACTTCTCATATAGAAGCTCCAACTGACTTAGTCTACCAACATGATATTCATCTCCTACTTCAGCATCTTGAAGTAGGAGAGCTAGAGAAGGAACTTCTAACTCAAATGGAAAAACTGCTTCAACACCATAGACCAAGACAAAAGGTGAAGCGCCTGTAGGAGTACGAACACTAGTTCGATAAGCCCACAAGGTAGGATATAATTGCATATGCCAATCACGACCTGATTTATTAACCAATATTTTTAGGATTTTGATCAAGGTTTTATTAGAAGCTTCAACCTAGCCATTTCCTTGTGGATAATAAGGAGTAGACCATCGATGTTGAATTTTATATTTTTGACATAATTTCTTAATATATTTGTTCTTAAAGCATGTTCCATTATCAGAGATGAGAGTTGATGGAATTCCAAATCTACATATGATTTGATTAAAGATGAATTTAGACACTTGAACTCCTATGCAAGAAGCTAATGGCATAGCTTCTACCCATTTTGTAAAATACTTTATTGTTGTTATGATAAATTTATGACCATCAGAAGAAATAGGATTAATTTTACCAATAATGTCTAAACCCCATTTAGAGAAGGGCCAAGGAGAAGAAATAGCTTGGAGTTCCTAAGCAGGAGCATGGACAAGGTCTGCATGTCTTTGACACTTGTCACAATGATGCACATAATCATTAGCATCCTTTTCCATGGAAGGCCAAAAATATCCCATTCGAAGGAGTTTCTTAGCAATGGCACTTCCACTAAAGTGTCCTCCATAGGATCCATCATGGGCTTCACTTAAGGCTTTCTTAGACTCTTCTAGATTGAGACATCTTAATAGGATACCTTCAAAAGATATTTTATATAGGGTATTACCAACAATTACAAAGTGAACAACTCACTTACATAATAGCCTACATTGGTTTCTATCTAATCCTTCTAGGAAGGTCCCTTTTTGGAGAAAATTAAAGATATCTATGTACCAAGGTTCTAGGGTTATTTCATTAATTAAAAACACATCTAATGGCTCTAGACATGACTTAGAGGAAGTTGGTTCTTGGAGTTGGTGAATAATGATAGTAGCATATTCATCATCCAACTCCAAAGGTAACAAAGAGGTAACAATAGCCATGGCATCGACAGCATGATTGCTAGTGTGAGGGATAGCTTCTAAAGTTACTTTCTCAAATAATGAAATAAGCTTAAGAACATACTCTTTATAAGGATAGATTTTCTCATCTCATGTCTGATAAACTTCATTAATTTGATTTATCACAAGCTGAGAATCTCCAAAGACTAATAAAATTTTAATTTTTAAGGCTAAAGTGGCTCGTAACCCAAGGATTAGAGCCTCATACTCTACAGTATTATTAGTACAAGAAAATTGAAGTTTAAAAGATAAAGGAATAAGGTGCTTTTGTGGAGATATTAATATAATACCTGCACCTACACCACTCATGCATCTAGCTCCATCAAAATACAAAGACCAAGATTCAGAAAGATCCTCTTCTAAGTTAAGACACTCATCAAGAAATTCTATGGTTATAGGATGAGTAGATTCTAGAGGTGCAACAACTAATTGATCAGCTATAACTTGGCCTTTAATAGATTTTTGGCCGATAAATGTGAGTTCAAACTCACTCAGAGCAAGAACCCACTTAGTTATGCATCCTGACAAGTAAGGTCTACTCATCAAGTACCTTAATGGATCAGACTTAGCAATAACAAATGTTTTTTGACTAAGCATATAATGATGCAATTTTTGCGTAGAAAACACAACTACCAAACAAAGCTTTTCTAATGGAGTATAATGGGTTTCATAGTTTATTAATGTTCTACTTATATAATATGTGGCTCGTTCTTTCTTATCATCATCAATTTGAGCCAACATTGCTCCAAGTGCAAGTTCAGAAGCAAAAATGTACAAAATAAAAGGACAATCTGGTCTAGGAGGAACAAGCACTAGAGGATTAAGAAGATATTATTTAAGATTTTCAAAGGCTTCTTTACATTCATCATCCCATTGAAATGGAATGTTTTTCTTAAGTAACTTAAGAAAAGGTCGGGTTTTATCTGCCAACTTATCAATGAAGTGATGGATAGACTGTAATTTACCTTGTAAACTTCTTAATTTTGATATGTTTTTAGGTGGTGGCATATCAAGGATAGCCTTAATTTTAAGGGGATCTATTTCTATACCATGCATAGAAACAATAACCCCTAACAATTTTCCCTGATTTAACTCCAAATACACATTTGTCTGGATTTAAGTGAATCATATATTCTCTTAGTCTATCAAACACTTTTCTTAAATCATTGATATGCTCTTCTTCCTTAGTTGAACGAGCTATAATATCATCTACATAATCATGTAGAATATCATACATCATATCATGAAATATATATGTCATAGCTCTTTGATATGTTGCTCCTGCATTCTTTAAACCAAAGGGCATTACTTTCCAACAGAATGTTCCCCAAGGTGTAATGAAAGTTGTTTTGGGTTGGTCTTCAGGAGCTATTCTGATTTGGTTGTATCCTAAAAAACCATCCATGAGGGATAACATCCCACTCCCAGCTATAAAATCTATGATTTGATCCATATTAGGGAGAGGAAAGTCATCCTTAGGGCATGCAACATTAATGTCTCTAAAATCAGTACAAACCCTAATTTTAGTGGCTTCTTTTTTGGTTACTGGAACAACATTTGATATCCAATCAGCATAGTCAATAGCTTGGATAAAAACTACATTCAAAAGTTTTTCTAACTCATTTTTAACTAGTAGTGCTACTTTAGGATGCATTTTTCTAAGTTTTTGCTTTACAGGTTTTGCATCAGGGTGCACTACTAGATGGTGCATGACCACAGAAGAATCTAGGCCTAGCATATCTACATATGTCCAAGCAAAAACATCAGCATATTCTATGAGAAATGTAATATATTCATTTTATCTTTCTTCACTTAATTCTGCTCCAATTTTGACCATGCGAGGGTTTTCTTCTATTCCAATGTTAACTTGTAAAACATTTTCTACCACAATATTTAATTCTCTTTCAAAATTAGGTGGTGCGGGTGATACACCCATTTCTTGTAATTCTTCTAAGGTTAACTTAGCTAACTCTTCTTGAGGGGTAGTTGCTTCAACATGGGCTATAGATGGTATAGACCCATCAAAGAAGAATTTATTCTTTAAAACTTCATCAAGAGAAATATCATGAAATATATCTCCCTCCAAATATTCATCTAGTTCAGCAATCATGTCTGGGTATGCTATTGATAACATATTACAAGAATATATCCTTCTACTTGGTTTGAAAAATTCTTGATGTGCTAAATATTCTTGATATGTTACAAGTTGATCATCATCCTCAAATGGGAATGGTTGGGTTTTTGTAGGAATGTAACCAATACCACATCGGGCAGGCCATTCCTCAACTTCTAAAGGTTCTTGTATTCCATTTTCAAGAGGTCCTAAACCTTTACCTCTATAACCCATGTTACACATCATTTGTTTTGATTTTATATATCCATTAGAAAAGTAACATTTAGCAAAACCATTTTGATCAATTGTGACACTCACAATATTAATTTTACCATAATCATACCCTGCATAGACAAAGGCACAACTCCCAACATGATAGATACTTCCCAAATTTTGTGGCAAGCCCATCATTTGGGGAGATGGTGGTAATTGAGATAACACCAGGGAATCTTGAGTGGCAAAATTATTATGTTCTGAAGTTGTGAGTATTGAAGATAAATCCGGTAATACTTCATCCAAAGTAGGATATGAAGTAGAGGGACTATCTTCTTTAGTTGTAGATTTATATGGTGTAGGTTTAGATGATGAAGGTGGACTAGGATGTGTTGAAGACATAGCAGGACAAAATGGGACTCCTATTGGTTCTGCCATAGCACACATGTCAAATGGTCTAGGATCACCATGGATAGTAACTAGTTGGTTTTTAAACTCAAACTTAACACATTGATGTAATGTAGAGGGTACCACTCTCATTGTATTGATCCAAGGTCGACCTAGAAGGATGTTGTACGATGTAGGACAATGTACAACAAACATGGTCATATCTAAGATCCTTGGACCAACTTGCAATGGAATCGATAATACTCCACATGTTTCTTGAGTTTCATCATTAAATGCTTTGATAATCATTTCAGTTCTTTTTAAATCTTCACTTCTAAATCCAAATATTTGGAAAAAGTCATATGTGCATATGTTTAATGATGATCCATTATCAATTAAAACTCTTTTAACACCTACATCCCCAATTAATGTTGTGATGTATAGAGGATTATCTCTATACATGCTTTGAGGAGGAATATCCTTATCTTAAAAATCTATATAATTTGTTCCATGAGAAATTACAACATTTACCACAACATCAGGTTCTATATTTTGAGGTACCATCATTTTGCTTAAGGTACTCATTAATTCCTCTCTATGGATAGATGAAGTTCTTAAAAGATCCAAAAGAGAAATTCTAGTTATGATATTTGCCAATTGTTCATTAATGTCATAAGGAGATTTTTGTTGTGTATTTGATATATTATTTCCTTTTGTAGGTGCTTTTAATACAAATGGAGTTGATTTCTCATTTTGAGTTTGAGTTTGTGATTGAGAATTTTGATTTTGGGCTTGTTGTCTAGTGATGGCTCCAATAGTACCTACAACATTATTATTTTGCAAATGACCAAAATGAGGTCTAGCATTTTCTGCTTGTTCATTTGAAAGCATTTGTTGAGATGAGGGTCGAGTGGTCATTCTTCTAGGGAATGGTTCTTCTGGAACTAATAAATCTGTGATGGGAATAATTTGATCTGACTCATATTCAGAACTATTTGAATTATTTGAGGTGATGTCTATTTCACTTTCTGTCTCACTTTCTATGTTTTCTGTGTCACTTTTTGTATCTTCTGAAGATGAAGATTGAAAATATTGTATTGGTCTAGTTGTGACTATAGATAGGGTAGGTACATAGGAGGTTTGCAAATCTTGTTGTGGTAAAAATTTACTAATGGTTCCTACATACCGAGTTGGAGGAGGAACATTATGATGTTCTAATTGATTTACTACCTCTTTACCATGTTTGGGTAAAGGATGTTGAAAAATATCTAGGTTTTGATTTGCATTTTGAGTTGGTTGTTTTTGGGTATTATTTTGAGTATTATTGTTTGTAGGAAATTGTTGTACTTCCATTTTACCTTTATCAATCAAATCTTGTATCATATGTTTCAATCGCTTACAAGAATTAGTTGAATGTCCATCCACTTGATGAAAATTACAATGTAGATCAGCCCTATATCCAGTTATAGTGGTATCCGGTTGTCGTATCTCTGGAAACCGTATTAAACCTTGTTCTAATAATTGAGGTAAAATCATGGTTAAGGGTTGATTTAATTTTGTGAATTCTCTTGGAGGTTTATCAAGAATTTTCAACAAAAACTTCTTCATAGCTTCTGTAGTATTGATGTTTGAGGTATTTCTACTATCAGTGACTCCATCACCTACTACTTGTTTATTCTTATATTGGTTTTTGGAAGTTTTATCTTCATCCTTTTTCTTAAATTGGCCTCTTCTAATAAGGGCATCTTCTACCCTTCTTTCTAAGTCTATAGCTTGATCAAAAGAGGTCATTGTAGCTGTAGCAAGTTCATAAGATAATTGTTCTTGTAAATTACCAATGAATATTTCCAACATTTCTCGATGAGGTAAAGCAAAATGTAATTTTCCTAGAAGTTGCCTCCATTTGGCTAGGAATTCTACAAAGCTCTCATCTTTCCCTTGTTTCAAGTTGTATAAATCCTTAATGGTGACATGTCTTTCTATGTATGCACTAAATTGGTGAACAAACATTTCTATTATCTCTTCAAAGTTCCTCAAAGAATTTGTTGGTAGTTGATAATACCATTCTAGAGCCATGCCTCCGAGACTTTTAGGGAATATTTTTAGTAACAACAAATCATCATAAGAAATATCATGACATGTTATCCTAAACATGCGAATATGCTCAATAGGATCTTCGGTTCCTTTATATATCGGGAGGACAGGCATAGGGAAATGTTTTGGGTATGGTTGAGCAACCACAATAGGATCCAAGGGTTGGCTACACATCTCTCTATAACTGTATGAGGGATGGTAGGGATCCATTTGATCTAGACGTGAAGCCAATTGTTTAACCATGGCTTCAAGCCCCTATGGTTGTCCACCAAATTGATTTTGTTGCATCATGTTGTTGTGTCTTTGATAATAAGGTTGTGTTGTCACATAAGGATTTCCAGTTGAAATACTATTGTGTAAAGTGTTTGTGGGAACAGTGTTGTGAAGTTTATATGGGATTGTGTTTTGTTGAACTTTTTGTTGATGATGATTGGTATTTTGAATTTTCTTAGCTCTTTGTGATGTAGCTATTTGTTGATTAGGAGCTTGAGAAGCAGAAGAATTTTGTTTTTGTTTAGAATTTTGTTGTGTTGCTGATTTTTTATTGTTCAAATCTATATTTTGATTAGATGGACCAACTTGATTTTGGTTTGTGTTACCTATGTATGTCATTGGATTTGCATTTAATTGGAGAGCAGCTTCTATAGTAGCCTCCATTGAATAATCTCCCGATGGGAGTAGATGTTCTATCTTTATTACATGATGAAGTTCATCTATATGGTCTTTCATGAAATCCATGAATTGTTGAATAGATTTAAAGCTGACATGACCTTCAGAATCCACAAAAGGTTGATTAGGATCTTCTTCTTCTTCTCCTCCATTATCATCCTCACCTTGTTCTATGAGTTTATCATCTTCAATATTTACCCTATCATCAAGGTTTTCTTGATCTTGTTCCTCCATGTAATCAGATTCTAATTGCTTACCACTTCTCAAAATTCTAGGTATTTTTTTTAAGATATTTTTATCTTGCAAATATATATATGCTTAAATTCTTGGGGTATATATGTTATATATATACCTATATAAATATGCAAATATGTAAATATATTTTATTTTTGGTTTTTTTGTTTTTGAAAACAAAGTAGAAAATACAATTATAATATTCTAGATATTATACTTAATCTTCCTAAAAGAGTCTATAGATATCATTAATAGGTTCAAGTTCTTCAGGTGACATATAATGTTCTTCCTCAAATTGAAAGTTGGATTTTAAGAATTTGATAAAATGGGCTATGGTGATATTATCAGTTTCATATTTTGGCATACAAAAGCATAGTTCGTGACAATACTCATGATAATGGACTGCCCTAGGAGTTTTATGAAATCTTCTCTTATTTTCCAAGACTATTTCTTGATCTTCTATGTGTGCTAGAAACCTGTGTACTATTATGGCATTTTCAAGGTAATCATCAAAGGTATAAATAGTTGAAGAAATACTTGCTCTTTTATCCATCAACCACCTCTCACATGCCCTTTGAATATCAAAGTAGCGAGAAGCATTCTCAGGATCCAAGATTCTAGCTATGTCAAACCTTATAATTTGGCTAAGTCTTGGTTCGTTGGCTTTTATAATGTCTAATATTTTCCAGAGTTCAGTCCACTATTCTTGAGATGGGATACTAGAGTTTTCAACTATTAGAGAGATTTCCTATGTAGATAATAATGTTCTAATATTTATTCTTGCAACTCTTCCTATGTTGAAGTCTAACATCTATGAAATTTACTTAAAATGTGCAAATTTGACTAATGATATTTTTGGTTTTTTTTTTGTTTTTATAGATTTTTATGTTTTTTTGTGTTTTATAAATCAGAAATATGCCTATGTTATTCACGTCGGGTTCACCAAAGAATGTAGCTCTAAAATTCTTGCACTCCTTTCCTCTAGGCTAATGGATCCATGCCTCGAAGGGGAATGGGAGAATAGTAGGTCTACACCTCAGAGGAGAGGCACTTGAGATCATGCCCTCTTTGGTGATTTTTTGATGAATTGGGTGGGTTCACCAGGAAATATTTTATGGTAGTTTCCATGCCTAGGTTTTGGAGTTTGTTTGATGTATTCTTTTAGATAGTCTCACATACACCTAGTTTGGCCAATATGCAACTATGCTATTCTACATGCAATTTTAATTCACATGAAGATAACAAACAACATAAAATAGGAAATAATGAACAATGCAATGCTTATAAAGTGATTTGAAATTCTAACCTAGATCCGGATGGCTGATTTCTACACTTTTATGCTTGCTGCAGACAAGATCGATCAAAATAGGATGATAATGGGTGATACGATCTGGTCTGATCTATGATCGAATGAGCCGATCAGAGCAAAAACCTATAGTTTAACAATTTGACATAGAAAATAGTAGATTTATAGAATAATATGCATTTGTTAAGGTGGATTAGATTAAATGATAAACTTAAAAGGATAATGATTGAATGAATGAATATAGATCTATGCTAGACACATGGATATTCATGAAAAAGTGATAAAATATGAGTATAAAATCTAATGTATCAATGATAATGGATTTAAAATGATCTAAAAGATAATAAATATGATCTAAGATAGGAGAAATAGGGAAGGAGAATGCAAACAGTGAGGTCTGGATGCCCCCAAGTAGCTTAACAACAAAAATATTTGATGTAGACAAGATCGGGCAGTTTTCTCTGAGATCGGGTGGTATGATCCAGAGATCGGGTGGTATGATCATGTACGAATCCAGCCGATGCACAAATCCAACCTACAAAAACACAACAAAAATGTGAAGTAATAGAGCGAAAGTATACAAAATTTCTAGGGGGAATCCAGGGTGAGGAGCCTGGATTAAATAGAATGGGATTAGCTGAGAGGTTGGGCTAAAAATGAAGGGGGTTACAACTTCCCCTATTCTGGATGAGATCATTCGAGTCGATCCCGTAACTGTCGTATAGTTGGCCAGGTAAGGACAAAGGAGTTGTAACCATTTTTGTCGCCTTGCTAAATAGGGCAATTTTTAGTTTTGGACGAGATCGGGTGATCCGATCTCGTACAAAATCATTCGATCTCATACAAAATTGTACGATCTCATACAATGGTTAAAAATAAACTTGCAATGGGCACAAAAATCAAGGTAGCAAGTTAGGGGATAGTTTAATTTGATTTTTCTAATGTTTTTAACTTAGGATTGATTAATGTGGGTCAATTTTAACCCACTACACTTACCATAAACTATTGCATAAGGATATGTCTTGATAGACCTCTTGATAGTGATCCTATTCACCCATAAAACATGGTCAAGTAATATATGCCAAATCCTTTTTTTCTCTTCGAGTACTGTTGGGCACTGAATTGCATCAAGCTTTACTCAATACTACGATTGTCTATCTTCCTACTTTCTGTCCAGGCATGCACCCGATAGCTACAACTCAACACTCAACATTGGATGGACTAAAATAGGGGTTTCAAATCCAACCTCCAGAGTAGGCTGGTTCCTTGTCAACTTAAATAGGGTGTTGACACAATTATGCTCACTTAGGGTTTTAGAGATTAGGGTAAGAAAATATTAGGGTTAGAAAATGTGAACAATAGTGGATGGATAGGCTAACAACATTGTCACTACAACAAAAAGCTCCCATAAACCAATTTGAATGCACATTACTCAGATCAACATTATCCCAAATTAAATGCACTTTCATTCATTAAAGAACAATAGAGAAATATTGCAGACAACAATTTCAATATCCAAACAATGATAATCCAAATAGCAAAATTAATCAATATCTAGATTTTATAGAAATGCACTCCCTAACAACAAAGATCTAATTCAGAAGTAGATTTCAATTACCCTAGCAGTTAGTAATCCATTAATCTGGCACAAACTAACCATTCAAGTATTTACAAAAATACAACTTAGGAATTCGAACCTCTGATATCGAATTATGAAGACACAAAATTTGAGGTAAAAATCAATGTAATGCTCCTTTCATTAGCTCTTGGGAATATTTATAGTAGCATAGGCAAACACACTAGAGCCGACCCTTAAAAATGAGGGTTCGACCTCTATTTATAGTTTGCAGAATTAAAATATTAAAGAACATTACAAAGATTAATTTTTAAATAGCTCAACAGAGAGTTCTTGCTGGCATTTCCTTATTGGTTCATCCTCCATGAAATCCACTGCAAGTGGACCACCATGGCAGCTTGAAGCCTCTGCAACTTGTTGGTTGTTTGGTGCTTACTAAAGTTCTGGCCATTGGAGACCACGTATGCATCATTGATATTTCTTGGAAGCCCTTTGTCACCATCGATCTATAACCGTCTCTGGTTCTTGTCTTCTTGAAACCCTCGATGCTTTGGCTTCCTCCTCCAACTGACTATGTTTTAATTTTGGTGAGAAATTGCTTTTATATGCTTCAAAATTCTTGGAAAAATCTCAACCGTCGATCTCCCCCATCGTATGGCTACGATTTAATCTAAAATAAACTTGATACAATGGTGGGGAGAGATCACAATGCCATTCCACTTTTAAAATCAATGACATCACCTTTTATGCCTTAGAGCCTATGGAATGCCAATCCGACACAAAACTATCTGAAAGTGAAGCGGGATGAAATCCGCTCCTTATCCTTTGTTTTCTCTTGTTGGCGATGAAGCATTCACAAATCTGCACAAAAAAGTTGATGATGTCATATCTTCTTCAAAACTTTTATGGATTCCATTCTGGACCCCAACAAGTGTATCAACTCAAGATTCCATTTTGGACCCGCTTTGTCATGAATCTACATGCCTTTGTTCTACTTTCCACCTCCTATCACCATTCTAGGCAAAAATGTTCTATGCACTCTCCGAAATCGGGCTCTCCAACACTTAGCCACTCGGAAGATGTTTAAAAATACAAAGTGGTCACCAATCCACACTCTTTTTATGCTGACGTCATCCTTCTCCAAAAAATTTTGTGGATTCGGGACATGTCACCAGTCCAGAGCCAAAGACATAAGAAACTATGCGGAATTGCTCCAAGTGCAAAAATTCACTAAGTGTTAGGTGGACTTGTAGCCTTTGTTGCGGATCCGCTCCAAAATACACTGAAACGTGTGCGGAATGAGATCTTCATGCCTTAGGCAAAATTTTCAAAATTTTCCTAAGTATGTGGCCATTTTGGGCCTACATTCTAGTGCCTCCTAGGTGGATTTGCTTGCAAAGCCATAGAACTCAGAGTCTTATCCATTGGGCTACAAGAGTCAAAAAATGCTCATCTTCAAAAATGTGCTTAAAAGAATAATTTCCATATGAACACTACCCTCTAAAAATAGTTCTCTTAGAGAGTAGAAGTTCACATCGAGACCATGCTTCAAGCAACACAGAGGATAACTGCTCATATGTAGACTATGCAATAGACACATGTTCCTCCGTTGCTTCCAAAATCTGTCTCTGTGCCCTTATAACAAAACTACTCCTATGTTCTTGCAAAACATAGTTCTACTCTTCTTATAAGGCTTACCCACAAAAATACCTTCACACAAAATCTGTTGCTCTCTATGCCTCTCTAGGCTTCATGCCTTTATTGTTTATTTCTGACAATTGTTAGAGCAAAAAACAAAAATACAAAATTTGTGTATATGTACAAAACAAAAAACAACTTAAGTGTGTGCCCCTTCCGGGCCTGTAGTGGTTCCATCCTGCTCTTCTTCTTGGTGGGCCTCTTCCTCGACCTCCTCTTCATTCTCTTCTTCTTATTCTTCATTTTCTTCTTCTGGAGAAGATTGTTTTTTATTTCTTCCTCCAGAATTGTCACCAAACAATTGAATCATCAACTTTAAAGAATGTAAAGCTTGATTCCAGGCTGCTCCAGAGGGGTTTGATGTCTCTTTTAGCTGCTTATAAATATACTACAATTCTCCAATATCCTCATAGTTAGCAGCATTCCCTCTACTTACCAGATCTTCCATGAGATCTCTCAGCCTGGTAAAATCAATGATCAGTTGAGCAACTTGCTCTTGGTTTAGTGGCTCTTCAAGAGAATCAATTCCAGATTCATCCTGCAAATTTTCATCAATGCTCTTCTGGATCTCTTCCATGGATAGCAAGTTGTGATCCTCCATCCACAAACCTTTGAAACCAACTTGAATCATTTCTTTGTTTACATCCACCACATATTTAATTACTCCTTCAATCCTATCAAACAACAGCCAAGATTTTTTAAGTGCCCTGTGCTTCTTGACCATGGTTCTAGCAGCAACTCTGGCAAGATTCCATTCTTTATTGGGAATTGGTTTAGCAGAATCACTGAGTCTGCTATCAACCAACTTGTACATCTATTCTACTGGAATCACCATAGGTTGTAGCTCCCTAGTGATTTGATCTAAATATTTTTGCACATTAGGGAGTAAGCGGTTGGCATCATCAAGATAATCAATCATAAGCTGAAGCCCTGAACATTTCTCTTGGACCTCGGAGAGCAATTATTTTCTAATATTCTTTAATACAGCTTTAGAAAAGCCATAAGACTTAGCTTTCTCAATTTGAAGTTGTTGTCTCAAACTTTGAATTTCTTTTGCTTGTTCTTCATTCAGATTTTTTTGCTCTCCTAGTTGGTCTTTGAGCTTATTGGCTTCTTGGAACTTTTCTTGCCAGCTCTTGGCCTCTTTTCTCAAAGCCTTTTCCACTTCCTTTTGATTACTCATAGTTTTCTGAAGCTTTTCAATCTGTTTCTCTAGTTTACCCACCTTCTCTTTGGATATATCATTCTTCACATAGAAGGTCTCTAAGTGGGCTCTGGCCATTACCAACTCATCTTCTTCAGGAAGCTTCTCAATGTCCTCTGTTATTTCTTCAACTCGATAATCCTGGATAGTCATCTCGGTCTCAGGCTTGTTTACAAGGGGGACCATGGACCTGGATATCCTTTGCCTTAAGACCGGATCGACATACATGCTCCTTCTTTGATAGCCATCCTGCTGGAAGGCTTAGATAGCTTCTCTACCCAGAAATCATTTATTTTTTGTGTGGTTGCCTGCTCCTTTGGCAAAGTTACAGGACTTGAATAACTAGCAGCTAGGGGAGATGAAGACACTAGGAATGTAAGGGCAGACTCAACCGCTGACAATGGTGGTGTGGAAGTAGTTACAGTAGTTTTTGTAACAATAGTGGACTCTGTAACTACTATTGTGGTAGCTACTGGTAAACTCATAGAAATTGAAGCAAGACTAACAATTGGATGAGTGGGGGTGCTTGGAACAATTTGTCCCTTTGATGGGGGTGGCGATTTCAATGGTGAAGATGAAATTATGGGAGATGATGAAGTGGGAACCTCAGACGATGAAAGTGGGATTTGGGGTGACTTTGGGGGAGAAGGGATGACTTGTACTTCAGTGGTGACCAATGAAACATGGGGTGGACTATGAGAGGGAGAAGGTACCTTTGTCACATTTTCTTGACCAGAAAGGGAGGGAGACTTCCTTGGGGATTCAGGGGGATGAAGAGGAGAAGAGGGATTAGAGACCATACCTTCACCTACAGATGTAGGGTGTTCTTGTTCTGCCTCTATATCCTACTACTCTTGATGAGTCAATTCTTCTACAGCTAAAATAGCTACCTCTTTAGCAGTCTCCTCTATATCCAACCTTTGTTTCTTTGAAACTTCTCTTTCCCTTATTTTTGGAGCTCTTTTTGCTCTTCTGTGAATTAATTGAAAGGAAGCCAACTCACTCTCTGAATATTCCTCAGATACTTCTCCTTGTGCTATAAGCAACACTTGCTCAGAAATGGGATGCAATTCCACTGATGTTGCGGTAGTGAAAGTGAGGGGAGTAAATCTGAAGCTTTTATCTTTCTTTTTCTAGTCTATATCTGTATCTAGAGGCTGACCCCCTAGGGCTAAGCATTGAGGCCTAGCTACTACTTCTATGATTGGAGTACTGATAACTTTTTCACTTGAATATTATATTTTTCTCAGAAGTTATGCTCCCTTAGGAAACTTCTCTACCTGTTCAATGGTAGGCTGAAATATCTTTAGGACCTCAACAACCATCAAAGGAGTCACATGCTCTTCTATTGGAGCTTCTTGGTCTATGGGTGGAGAGAGAGTTTCAGAACTAGCCTAGGACTTTTCAACTATTAACACTATGTTTATGATGTCCTTAGGCTTCCAGGTCTTGATATTTTCATCATACTTTTTAGAAAACTCATTATCAATCTTCATGCCAAACCTGGACTTAGGTTTTCCAATTTCAATTCTCATTCTCCACCAATCTGATATCTTCACTACATTCCATTGCTCTACCTCTTCTACTTCTTCAGCAGTGTCCTCATCAAGTTGAGGGTCCTTTTTCTTTCTAGTTTTCTCTTCAATATCATGCATGATGGCCTCTGTCAACCGATGATTCTTCTTCTTGTCTGGATCAAAATCCATAATCTGTTCATAGAAATCTAGCCATGGAGGTAGTTGACCCATTTTTGAAACATTCCACTCCAACAGAGTGGTCTCATCATTGTTTCTACCTTGTTCAAAATGAGCCCTAGGCCTCTTTTCAAATTTGTAAGCTTTTTCTCCATTTAGGGCTACATTTCTTTTGGTGAAAATGTCATCAGGGTCATAACTCCATCTTTGGGGAATATAAAATAGACCTAACCTATCAAGGTATTGGTCAATTTTCTCACTCTACCCCTTCTTCATGATAGTAATATCATCCATAGTGTGGTAGGTTAGCAGATATTTTCTCTTCCTTCCTGAACCATAATTCAAATCAATGTATTCTGCCTACCTCAAATATTCCAAGGCAAAGAGCCTATCTATGACAAAATGGGGTAGGAGAAAAGGTTTACCCATGAATCCATATAATCTGATTATTGTACCCTCAGTCAAAAGATACCAATATCCTTCTTTGACACCCTCTGCTCTCAAAATTTTCTTAGCCAAGGGTGGCAATCTAGGGCACTCTCCATACATTATTTTCAAAGAAGGTCCAAGGAATTCCAAATTGAATCTATAAAAAGACTCACTACTCCTCAAATGACTTGTCCAATAATAAACTGGTAAGGGTTCCCCATCACTGGTTTTATCCTTAACCGGAATCCAAGGCATCTTATCCTTAACAGTAGCATAAAACATCCAAACCAGGCTTGAGCAATGCCTGAAACTAGGAGCATCAGAGCCCCTTTTCATTCTTACTAATTGTTCATGTATCCTTTGAGCAAGAAAGGTTGGCCAGTCAAAATAGATAACCCTAGTCCCTTTTTCCTCCACACCTTCCTCATACATTCTTTCATTTGAAATACAATAGGCTACGACAATTTTCTAGCCATACACCATTCTGTCAGAGTCTAAACCCTCCATACAGGCCAACATAGAAAATAGTTCGGGGTTTGCAAATTCATCAATGGGGATTGGGACATCAGGTAATTTTTTCCTAGGCTTTGCATCGAGCTATTTATAAACCCATCTCTTAAATGACTCACCATCATTAGCTCTTTTTTCCAGAGAGTAATACCCGACCTGGGTAGTCACCTTAAACTCTTTTGGTCTCACCGATGGTTCTGACCCTAGGGTAAAAATATTATGATAGAGGGTGGTGGTGATACTAAATAGGGTTTTTCTTTAGAGGTTTTCACTACTTTGGCCATGGGGTCATAAAATTTAACTATTGTAGCTATTAATTCTGGACAAGGGTGAATAGAATCACAAATGTAAAAATATAGGTAAGAGAGCACAACACATCTACCTTCCATCGACAAAGCTACTCTTTTCTTGAATCTATCATTCATGCTCCTCCTGAGCCTTGTTCTCTCTATAAGGACCATTTTAGTATCCGCCACAACTTCTGCTCTATCGATGTATGGAGCCACTACCCTTCTCTCTAAGGTTTTAGCTTCTTGGGTTTCTTTGAAAGCCATTTTTCTAGCAACAACCTTGTGTCCTCTTCCAAAATTCATAGTGAATGTTTCTAAGTACTCTCACTCTTTTCTCCTCTATGAACGTGATTTGCCATTGAATGAACATTGCTCATGCTTTTTGATGCTTTTATTTCCTGGTGTATGCATATCTTCTACCATTAATGTGGCTACTATACAATCTACCCACTGGCACGCTTTCCAATTCCCACTCATTCCTTTTGGTGGCTTGAAGGTGGCATTCTGATCTCTCATTGGCTAAAAATTCAAATTTGGCTGCCACCTCGTGACGTCTCTTCGACTACTCTTTGGTTCGAGCATGGGTTTGTTAGCATTGAATGCAGGATTTTTCCTTTCTCTCCATATGGCACAGTCACAAAATCACCACTTCGCTTCACCTTAATCTTGAAACTGGACTGAAGATACCTTTGATTCCATTGACAACCACTTCATTTCATGCATGGACAATCACATTGGTTTTATTCCATTGAGATCTTCATGTATTTTGATGTGGATTGGAGATGCTCATCATTCCGCTATACTTTACATGTATTTGCGTGTGAAATGGAACCTCACTGAATCCTTTGTCAACACTTAGCCATTTTTTTAAATATTTTTCTCTTTTCAAAATGTTAAAGAAAAACTGAATACAAAGTGCAGAAAGAAAGGGAAATATAATACAATGTATATACATATGTTACAATGAGCTTATATTTCAAACATAGTAGAGTTTGAGATGAAAACCATTTACTAGAATCGGTTGTATGTTCCCTTCTAGATCTTCAAGCTGGAACACATTGGACTCCTTGGCCTCTACTATTTTGAAAGGGCCATCCCAAAAAGAATCAAACTTTTCATGTTTGCCCGATTTTGCTCTATCAACATTCCACCTGAGAACTGAATCTCCAACCTAGAATTTTTTGAATCTGGCCTTCTTATCAAACCATGCCTTGATATCTGAGGAATACTTTTGAAAATTATCATATGCCTGAGCTCTATTCTCTTCAAGTTGTAGTAAGTGGGTCAGCTTGGTTTTTACTGGATTTTCCTCTGACTCTTCCTCTGTATTGACAAGCTTAAGTGCTAGAATTTCCAAATGGATAGGTAACACTGCCTCTTTGCCATACACCAGAGCATAAGGAGAAGTTTTAATGGATTTATTTATAGTAATCCTATCAGCCCACAGAGCTTGGTCCAACAACAGGTGCCAACTTCTTTTGTTCCCTTCAAGTGACTTCCTCAAAATCCTTAACAAGTTTTTGTTGGTAGATTCAACAAGTCCATTACCCTATGGGTAATAATTTGAAGTATTCTTAAGAGTGATGCCATACTTTCTAGTAAACTCAATATACTTGGCTCCTATGAAAGTTGGGCCATTGTCACTCACCAAGGCTTCTGGAACTCCAAACCTTAAAATCAAGTTCTCCATAAAATTGATCACAACTTCCTGATCTGATTTCTTTGTAGGAATGGCCTCTACCCACCTGGTAAGGTAATATATGGTAGTTAGAATAAAATTATGTTCTACTGAGGAATTAGGGTTGATGACCCCTATGAAGTCTAACCCCCATTGCTGAAAAGGTTCTTCAACTTGTATCGGCCTGAGGGGGAATGAAGCATTTCTTGTCCTTCCAACATATCGTTGACATTTGTCATAGGCCCTAGTAACCCTGAAAGTATCAACAAATATAGTAGGCCAATAATAGCCTACTCTTATGATTTTCAAGGTTGTAACTCTACCTGAGCTATGTCCTCCAGCTGGTCCTCCATGGAACTCTTCAATAACCCTCTGTTGTTGATCATATTTTAAGCATTTCAGAAGGACTCCATCCAAGTTTCTTTTATACAGGCCTTCTAGCAGCAATACATACTTCAAAGCCTACAACCTATATCTCCTCCTTTGGGATGTATTTATATTAGGAGGGCATACTCCAGTTTGAAAGTATTTGATCATCTGATCAACCCAATCAGAGTCTATTGTCTGTACTCCTTCAACCTGATCCTCTTCTGCTATCTGGTAAGCTGTCACTTATGCTAATGTTGCTGCCTCTGTTAGACCTTGGCATAGGGCCCTACCTCTCACCAACTTGGTGGGATGTATCTCTACATCATACTCTTGGATTTTGGTAATCCAACCAGCTCTTTTATCTCCTAGTTCACCTTGAAGGATAAAACTTCTTACATCTGGATGAACAACATATACCAGGGTCTTACTTTGTACCAAGTACTGCCTGAACTTCTTTAGTGACTTCATCACAACAAATACTTGTCTTTCAATAAAGTTATATTTGACCTGGTAGTCATGGAGTGTCTGGCTCCAAAATAATATAGGATGTTCCTCACCTTGATCATATTTTTGAGTGAGCACTGAGGCATAACTCTCTTCAGCTCCATAAGCATAAAGGATAAAATATTTACTAAAATCTAGATTTACCAGTACTGGGGCTATTGCAATGGACTACTTGATAATATCAAAAGCTTATTTCCTGACTTCAGTCCACTTAAACTCAGCATTCTTCTTGAGTAACTCAGATATGGGCCTTACTTTCTGTGCAAAGTCAGAAATGAATTTCTTGACAAAGTTTATTTGATCCAAAAAGGACTGTAAGACCTTCTTGTTTGTAGGCAATGGGAGAGCAAGAATGGACTTAATTCTATCTGGATCTATGGCCATACCTTCTTTTGAGACCACATGACCTAGCAACTTTCCTTCATGAACTGCAAAGAATGATTTCTTAGGATTGAGTGAAATACCAAATTCTCTGCACTTTTGAAAAACTTGCTCCAGGTGTGATAGGTGGTCAT
Source organism: Wollemia nobilis (assembly GCA_028583015.1). Taxonomy (NCBI): domain Eukaryota; kingdom Viridiplantae; phylum Streptophyta; class Pinopsida; order Araucariales; family Araucariaceae; genus Wollemia; species Wollemia nobilis. The sequence continues at coordinate 13,595,505 of JAQPPZ010017052.1, forward strand.
GCTTATCATGGGAAAACATAGTCATGTCATCCAAATAAATCAGAATGACTTTGTTGATCAGTGCCCCAAAGGCATAGTCCATGGCTCTCTGAAATGTGGCTCCCGCATTGGACAACCCAAAAGGCATTCTCTGGTAGGCAAATGTGCCCCATTTTGTGGTGAATGTTGTTTTATACTGATCTTCATCTTTCACCCAAATATGATTGTACCTAGAGTAGCCATCTAGTAATGAGAACCTCTCTACCCCTGCCACTATCTATAATATTTGATCAATCTATGGGAGGGGGTAGTGATCCTTAAGGGATGCTTGGTTAAGATTTCTGAAATCTACACACAAACGAATATCCCCATTCTTTTTTCTCATGGGTACCAAGTTGGCTACCCAGGTTGAATGTTTTATTGGATATATGATCTTAGCCTTTAATAAATTTAAGAGCTCCTCTCTCATAATGGCTTCGATCCTTGGATTAACTAGCCTTTGCTTCTACCTAAAAGGCTTTGCATCAAGATCTAGCTCAATAGTATGTTGGATAACTTTCTTGTCATATACCTTGAGGTCTTCATATGACCAAGCCACAATATCTTGGTATTTTAGGCATAGGGATTTGATATCTTCTACTTCCTCTGGTGAACATCGAACTCCAACATTGAGCTTCTTTTCAGTACCAACTTCAACTTCTTTATAAATTTTTCATTGACTTTCATAGCTCTAGTCTTTTTTCTATCCTCATTATCAAACAAGCTCTCTAGGGTGACCAACCCTCTAGGAATGTGATTGTTCCTTAGTTGAATAACATCTTGTTGATCAATATCTTCTGGATTCTCTTCTTGGATAGTGGAGAGACATGCTTCTCTTACTAGAAAGTCAATTATCTGCTCATCACTTTCAAAAACCTACCAAAAAATCTGCTTGTCTGGTACTGTAGGTCTGAAAATCATTTTGATTCCCTTGGCTTTCTTGATTCCAAAGTCTACAGAAGGGTTGAAGTTAGCTCCCTTTGTTGCTAATGAATCTTCTAGAGTATTCTTTTCTCTAGGAATAAAATTTATATTTAGGGCATCAAAGGATTCCATTAGATCCCATACCCTATTTTTGTATACCTTTAGGTAATGGTGCTTGCTATTGCACCTTTTTCTTACCTGATGGACGATTAACTCAGAGTCACCATATATATTCAAAATTTTAATGCCCATGCTTTCTGCCTGCATCAGTCCGAGACATAGGGCCTCATATTCTACAACATTATTTGTACATGACCATGTTAGTCTATAGGCAAAATTCTTTGTCCCCTCTGATTGGGACTATAAAACCACACCAGCTCCTACACCATTTCTACATTTAGCACCGTCAAAGTGCATGATCCATGTTTTATTTTCTCTCAGATATTGATTGGATATAGCAAGGATTTTCTTCTCTAATTCAGTTGAGATACTATATGTCCCCATACCAGTTCCAAACTGATTGTAATCCTCTCTGAAAGGCAACTCATCCTCAATATCCAACTCCTCAAAGTTTTCAACAAGCTCAAATTCTTCCAGGGGAGTAAGATTGCACATGTCTTCCTCAATATTTTCAATATGATAAGCTACTGGCTTTTTAGGTGTTATCCTTATTCTCTTTCCTTTGAAAGGAATTACCATACTAGAATAATCCATGTACATACATCCACCCAATTTTGCAATAAACTCCCTTGAAAGGCATAATCCAAAGTAGGGTTCTAGGTCAACCACCACTATTTCTTGTACTATTGTCACCTCAGGGGCTCTATGCAGCCTCATTAAAACATCCTTTATGACCCCCACTATCTTAACAGGTGTCCCATCCAATTGTAATACTCTAGGACAAGATCGGGTATACTCCATACCCATTTCTTCATAGACGACTTTAGGCATAACTGTAGTTGATGCTCCTGAATCTATCATACAATTTTAGACTACCCATCCTTCCATTCTTAGAGAGATATAGAAAGGAGGGGACTTATTCTTTAAAATAGTAGGGGATATTTCTTTCTTTTCTAATGGCATGCTAAGGATTGTAGTGGTCGGTTTGTTGGACATTTTGAGTCCATGGAGTTGTCATTGATGTCAAGGCATGAAGTTGTCATTGATGCCAAGAAGTGAACCACCGGTGATGTCAAAAGGTCAAAATAAGCAATGTAAGAGGTTGATGGAAAAAGGGCTTCATAATATTATTTTTAATATTATGTGAAGCAAAAACAAAGGTTTTTATTAAAACCATGGTGGTCAAAATAAAAGGTTTTTTATTAAAACCATGGTGGACAAAATAAAGGTTTTTATTAAAACCATAGTGGGCAAATAAAAGGTTTTATTAAAAACCATAATGGGTAAAAATAAAAGGTTTTTATTAAAACCTAAGAAGGCTTTAATTCTTAATAAAGCTAAGAGATTTAAATATTAATTTATAATATTTAAATTCTAAAGAATTTAAATGATTTATAAATTAAAATATTTAAATGCAAAAACCTTAGCGCCGACCTCCATAAACTCACCTCCGCCGACGTGCATGGAACGATGGCACAAGGTATTTATACCTTAGCCAAAGCATTGGAAAATTTATTTGAAATATCCTCCGCAATATTCGGTGAAAGACTCGTGCGAATTCTATTTGGAGAAGGCGCCTTCGAAGTGCTACGTGGAGCAAGGAGACGTGGTGGAGAAAGGAGCCAAAGGGCTCTAGGAAGGGCGAGTGAAGAGCATAAGGCATATATTGCACTTTAGTGGAGCAAGGTGAGCGCTTGGCTCACACGGCGTGGAAGCCACGGCCAAGGCGCTACAACGGTAGTGGTGCAAGTTCGAATCCCGCAATTCGTGGAGAGGGCAGAAAAAGGTTTTTATAATTTTATTTTTAATTATTGCTTTTGCCAAAGTTGTGTGGAGGGATAAGGTGTAAATAAATTGTTTTATTTACCTAAGTGGTAAATAGTGAATTTTGCTAGGGTAATCATTATTTTTACCTTAGGAAAGAGAAATTGATTTATTGCATTTAGTAATAAAAAGAATTATTCAATTTAAATGCAATATTGAGAAAGGAGTTATAAGTAGAAGTTGTGTTATATTTTATAAGGGGATTTTTGATGAAATTTATGATGTTGAAATTTATTATTGAGATGGAGCAATAAGGTGTATTTGGATTTTAATTTATCTTTGTGATTAAGGTAAATTGTGAAAAGTGTTAGGGTGATAATTCTTGTCATCTAACCCTTTGTACTTGGCAAAGAAAGTGGTGATATTTGAGATAGGTTTTGAAGATCATTCTACATCAAAGAAAAAGGTATGGGCATATTCTTCCTTGGTTGAGTTGATTGGTTGGTTTTCTGGAAAACAACTTTGGAGTGAAAAGGACTTGATTAGGTTTCCTTATTGAGTTGTTGAGCTATATGTGAAGATTGTTTTATAAGCATTGTTGTAGTGTGCTTTGAATTAATGCTTCAAGGTTTTTTGGAATAGAGAGTGGTTGATAAAACCTTGTTTGATAAGCATTGTTGTTGAAGCCATTTTGAGTGAGTGTTCATATGCTTGGACTAGGGTTTGTGAGCAAGGATTATTTCATTGAGTGATTGGTTGAGTAGAGTTGGTTGAGCCTAGTCAAGTGGATGTGTGAAGTGATAGTTCAAGTTCTATGAAATAAATTATTCTATATTCTGAATTGATTTGAGAAAGAGGTTGAGTATTGATGAGTGTGAAACATATTGAGTCTCTAACAATTCTCTATATGTTTCTATGATAAAAGAGAGATTGAAAGTGATTGAGCATTGTGATGAATGTGAAGCATATTGAGTCTCTAACAATTCTCTTTATGTTTCTATGAGATTGGACAAGTTCTAGTGTTGACTTGTTGAGCAGATTTGAGGTAAGTCTTAGAGAAGACTTGTGGACAGATTTGTGTGAGATTTTGTGGAAGCTTACAATACAGATTTGAGGACAGATTTGAGGATAGATATTGAGGATATATTTGAGGATAGATATCAAGGATAGATCAGAGGATAGAGTTTGGTACATATTTGAGGATAGGTTTGTGCCAGATTAGAGATAGAGATTGAGTAGATTTGTGCTAGACCGAAGGACTATGTTTAGTATAGATTTGAGATAGATCTTTGAAGGTGATAGAGTATAGAGGATGATAATCTCTAGTGGATAGAGATCCATTAGCTAGGGTAGTGAGGATAGGTGTCTTCAATGGATAGAGATCCATTAGCCAGAGTAGTGGGGGCAACAGTTCTTCTAGAAGATCACTAGTTAGAGCTAAGGAGAAAGGAGTTCTCCTATGGATAGAGATCCATAAACTTGATTAGGGGATTGGTGTCTCCTTTGGATAGAGGTCCATAAACATTGTAGGGAAAGGATTCCCAAGAGAATTTATTTGAGAAAAAATTTATAAGAAATATTTTCTCCGTGGAGTAGCCCACATTGGGTGAACCACATAAAATCATGTCTCTCATGTGTGTGATGCTTTGTGTGATATTTACTACTTTAATATTGTTGATGTTATCATTTGGATTAAAAAGCAAAAAGTTTTATCTTATACTGTTCACCCCCCCTCTCAGTATAAGCACATGTTCTTCAATTGGTATCAGAGTGGGTCTCTCCATGAAAAGACTAACAACTTGGAGAAGGATCCATCAGAAACACACATGACTTCAAAAAATGAAGAAGAGACTATGTTTGATATAAAAGAGGAATTATTTGTTGCTCTCAGAAATTTGGAAAGAATTAGAGAGAAGAATTCAAGCTTGAAGGAACAAATTCAAGAGGATGAAGAAGCAAGGATGGAACTTCTACAAAATCTCATAGAACTCAAGATAAAGGTGGAAGAAGGAAAGAAAATTGAGTAAGATATGACAGATCTATTAAGAACAAGAGAAATAGAATGTGAAATATTGGAAGCAAAAATTATTTATCTAAGGAATGAAGTTGAAAGGACCAAGGTACTACAAGATGTAGAGTATGAGAAACAGAAAAAGGAATCAAGTCTTCAAGAAGCAGAAACTTCAAACAAAGATAGGCAAGCTAAGGATATCAGAAAGGAAGAAAGCAAAGAAGAACCTTGGATGAGAGTTAATCACAAAAGGAGAAGCACTCCACCACAATCTCAAAGGCATCCAAGCAGGTTACATAATTTCTTCCATGGTCATTGCTTTTCTTGTAATAAATATGGTCATAGAGTTATACATTGTATTAGTCATGCAAGAAACAATGTCAATAGAAATTTCAATTCTTTTGCACCTCTTATGGATAATGATATTATATGTTACAAATGCAATAATTTTGGGCACAAGGCTAGATGGTGTAAAATGATACTTCCTGAGTCTAGAAAAACAATTTCAACAACTAGGAAAGATGAAAGGGAAAATGTTAAGGCTAGATCAATGTTAGTTCAAACAACCCTTCATGCTCAGGATAAAGAAGAACAATGGTATCTTGATAGTGGTTGCTCTAGTCACATGATAGGAGACAAAGACAAATTCATTGTACTAAAAGAAACCAATAGAGGATCAGTAAGTTTTGGTGATAATGGATCAACAAGGATTGGTGGAAGAGGAACTCTGAGTTTAGATAATGGGAAAACAAGAACAGAAAATGTGTTGTATGTTAAGGGGTTAAAACATAATCTGCTAAGTGTAAGTCAACTTTGTGATCAAGGGCATATGGTTACATTTCACCCAGATAGATGTGAGATAAGAAAATCAGAAACTGGAAAGGTCATTGCCAATGCAAGAAGAACTCCAAACAATCTATACATGCTTAGTGAGATCAAAGGGGAAAAGTGCTTTCTATCACAAGAAGATGAGAGTTGGTTGTGGCATAGAATATTGGGTCACTTGAATTTTGACAACATAGTCAACATAAGCAATAAGAAGGTTGTCAGAGATTTACCCAAAATAAAAAGACCACAAAACACAATTTGTGCACCTTGTCAACATGGAAAGCAAACTAGAACAAGCTTTAAGTCAAAAGGATATATGTCATCTGAGCCATTAAGTCTAATACATACTGATCTATGTGGTCCTACCAGAACACAGAGTATTCAAGGGTGAAAGTTACTTTATATTGTTTATAGATGATTACTCCAGAATGGTTTGGGTAGATTTTCTGAAAGAGAAATCAGAAGCTTTTGAAAAATTCAAAACATTTAAAGAACTGGTTGAAAATGAAACTGGAAAGAGAATTAAGTGTTTGAGATCTGAAAGAGGAGGAGAATTTACCTCAAATGAATTTGTAGAGTTTTGTGAACAACATGGGATCAAGAGAGAATACTCAACAACAAGAACTCCTCAACAAAATGGAGTAGTTGAAAGGAAAAATAGGACTATTGAGAATATGGCTAGAGCTATGTTAAATGAGTCTAAGCTCTCAGATGGATTTTGGAGAGAAGTAGTCAATACAAAAATATACATAATCACTAGGGCTCAAATGAGGGTAAACCATCACAAGACTCCATATGAGCTTTGGAAAGGAAGACCAGCCACTGTAAAACACTTCAAGGTTTTTGGAAGCAAGTGCTATATAAGATGAGAAGATCAAAACTTAGGCAAGTTTGATCCAAGATGTGATGAGGGAATTTTTCTTGGTTATTCCTCTAAGAGTAAAGCCTATAGATGCTTCAACAAGAGAACTCACACTATTGTAGAAAGTATAAATGTAACAATTGATGAGAAGATAGATTCAAGAGAACCAGTTCAGCAAATTGTGTATCAGGAAGATGGAAGTTGTCAAGAAGAGTTTCATGAGGAATCAGATGAAGAAGAAGAAGAAACACAAAGACTTCTTCCTAAAACTCCATCCAGGTATGTACAGAAGCATCATCCAAAAGAGCAAATCATTGGGAATCCAGATGAAAGATAGACAAGGAGAAGGATAATAACACCATCTCAACAAGAAAAATTTTCTTTGCTATCTAAGATTGAGCCAAAAGACTTCAATCAGGCAAGTGAAGATGAGTTTTGGATCAAGGCAATGGATGAGGAATTAGATCAGATAGAGAAAAGCAAGACTTGGGAACTTGTCCCATGACCAAAGGACAAGAATGTGATCGACACAAAATGGGTATTCAGAAACAAGCTAAATGAAGATGGACAAGTAGTAAGGAACAAAGCAAGGTTAGTATGCAAAGGTTATGCACAAGTAGAGGGAATTGAATTTGATGAGACATTTGCTCCAGTTGCACGACTTGAAGCCATAAGAATATTTTTAGCCTTCTCAAGTTTTAAAAACTTCAAGGTATATCAGATGGATGTTAAGTCAACATTTCTAAATGGTGTTCTAGAAGAAGAAGTCTACATAGAACAGCCAGAGGGATTCATATTAATAGATAAACCAGATCATGTATGCAGACTGAAAAAGGCACTATATGGATTAAAGTAGGCTCCTAGAGCATGGTACTCAAGATTGGATAAGTATCTTCAGGAACAGGGATTCAGAAAAGGAATAGCAGACAACAACTTATATATCAAAAATGAAGGGAATAATCTACTAATTGTGGTTGTTTATGTTGATGACATCATTTTTGGGGGAAACAATGATAAGATGTGTAAAGAATTTGCTAAGAACATGCAGAATGAATTTGAGATGTCTATGCTTGGTGAGTTGTCTTTCTTTCTTGGACTTCAGATTTCACAATCAGAGAAAGGAGTATTTCTCTCACAAACCAAGTATATAAAAGAAATGTTAAAGAAATTTAGGTTAGAAGATTGCAAACCGGTAAGTACCCCCATGGTCACAGGATGCAAGTTAAGTAAGGATGATGAATCTCCAGAGGTAGATCAGAGATTATACAGATCTATGATTGGTAGCTTATTGTATGTTACAGCTACAAGACCAGACATAGTACAGTCAATGGGATTAGTGGTAAGGTTTCAGGCAGCACCTAAAGAAACACATGTGGTAGCAGTAAAGAGAATTCTCAGGTATCTAAAAGGGACTATGGATTTTGGGCTTTGGTATCCCAAAAGTGATAGTTTTACACTCACAACATATACAGATGCAGATTGGGATGGCAACATTGATGACAGAAAAAGCACAAGTGGAGGAGCATTCTTTCTTGGAGATTGTTTAGTCTCTTGGCTAAGTAAGAAGCAGGTTTCAATATCCTTATCTACAATAGAAGTAGAATATATTGCAGTAGTAGCCAGTTGTACACAGGTATTATGGATGAAGTGAACTCTAGAAGACTTCAAGATAAAACATGATCATCCTATTCCCATACTATGTGATAATACAAGTGCTATAAGTATCTCAAAAAATCTAGTGATGCACTCCAGGACAAAGCACATTCCGATCAAGTATCATTTTCTGAGAGAACAGGTGATAGATAAACAGGTCAGGTTGGAATATGTTACTACAAAGGAACAGATAGCAGATATTTTCACTAAGCCACTTTCAAAGGAGACCTTTGAGTATCTTCGAGGAAAACTGGGAGTAAGACTCCCACCCCAGAATTAACCACCTCAAGAGGAGGTGGGGGAGGGGCTAAGCTAAGAGACTCATTCTTAGCCCCGAGCCCCAAAGGTGACCCTTTGCCATTGATGTCAAAGGGGGAGAGATTTGAGTAAGGGGAGAGATCTATTTGAAGGAGAGAGCATTGAGTAGGGGGAGCAGTTTCCTAGGGGGAGCAAAATGAAAAGGTCAAGAAAATGGTAAAAAGTTATTGGGTTGCCATCAATGACAAAGGGGGAGATTGTTGGACATTTTGAGTCCATGGAGTTGTCATTGATGTCAAGGCATGAAGTTGTCATTGATGCCAAGAAGTGAACCACCATTGATGTCAAAAGGTCAAAAGGAGCAATGCAAAAGGTTGATGGAAAAAGAGCTTCATAATATTTATTTTAATATTATGTGAAGCATAAATAAAGGTTTTTATTAAAACCATGGTGGCAAAATAAAAGGTTTTATTAAAACCATGGATTGGAAAAAAAAAAAAGTTTTATTAAAAACCATAATGGGAAAAATAAAAGGTTTTGATTAAAACCTAAGAAGGCTTTTAATAAAGCCAAGAGATTTAAATATTAATTTATAATATTTAAATTCTAAAGAATTTAAATAATTTATAAATTAAAATATTTAAATGCAAAACATTAGCACCGACCTCCATAAACTCACCTTCATCGACGTGCATGGAACGAGGGCACAAGGTATTTATATCCTTAGCCAAAGCATTAAAAATTATTCAAAAAATATCCACAATATTCGATGCAAGACTCATGCAAATTTAGTTTGGAGAAACACCTTCAAGTGCTACATGGAGCAAGGAGACATGTTGGAGAAAGAGCCAAAGGCTCTAAATGGTAACGAAGGCATAAGGCATATATTGCACCTTAGTGGAGCAAGGTGAGCACTTGGCTCACACGGCATGGAAGTCATGGCCAAGGCGCTGCAATGATAGTGGTGCAAGTTCAAATCCCACAATTGTAGAGAGGGCAAAAAAAGGTTTTTATAATTTTATTTTTAATTATTGCCTATGCTAAAGTTGTGTGGATAGATAAGGTGTAAGTAAATTGTTTTATTTACCTAAGTGGTAAATAGTAAATTTTTCTAGGGTAATATTATTTTTACCTTAGGAAAGAGAAATTAATTTATTGCATTTAGTAATAAAATGAATTATTTAATTTAAATGCAATATTGAGAAAGGAGTTATAAGTAGAAATTGTGTTATATTTTAAAGGGGATTTTTGATGAAATTTATGATGTTGAAATTTATTATTGAGATGGAGCAATAAGGTGTATTTGGATTTTAATTTATCTTTGTGATTAAGGTAAATTGTGAAAAGTGTTAGGGTGATAATTCTTATCATCTAACCCTTGTACTTGGCAAATAAAGTGGTGATAATTGAGACAGGTTTTGAAGATCATTTCTACATCAAAGAAAAAGGTATGGGCATATTCTTCCTTGGTTGAGTTGATTGGTTGATTTTCTGGAAAACAAATTTGGAGTGAAAAGGACTTGATTAGGTTTCCTTATTGAGTTGTTGAGCTATATGTGAAGACTTGTTTTATAAGCATTGTTGTTAAGTGAATGTTTGAATTAAGTACTTGAACAAGGTTTTGGAATAGAACTGAGTATCATTGATAAAACCTTGTTTGATAAGCATTGTTGTTGAAGCTATTTTGAGTGAGTGTTCATATGCTTGGACTAGGGTTTGTGAGCAAGGGTTATTTCATTGAGTGATTGGTTGAGTAGAGTTGGTTGAGCCTAGTCAAGTGGATGTGTGAAGTGATAGTTCAAGTTCTATGAAACAAATTATTCTATATTATGAATTAATTTGAGAAAGAGGTTGAGTATTGATGAGTGTGAAACATATTGAGTCTCTAACAATTCTCTATATGTTTCTAAAAGAGTGATTGAAAGTGATTGAGCATTGTGATGAATGTGAAGCATATTGAGTCTCTAACAATTCTCTTTATGTTTCTATGAGATTGGACAAGTTCTAGTGTGGACTTGTTGAATAGATTTGAGGTAAGTCTTAGAGAAGACTTGTGGATAGATTTGTGTGAGCTTTTGTGGAAGCTTACAATACATATTTGAGGATAGATTTGAGGATAGATTTGAGGATAGATTTGAGGATAGAGATTGAGGATAGATTTGAGGATAGAGTTTGGTGCAGATTTGAGGATAGGTTTGTGCCAGATCAGAGATAGATATTGAGGATAGATTTGTGCTAGACCGAAGGACTATGTTTAGTATAGATTTGAGATAGAGCTTTGGAGGTGATAGAGTATAGAGGATGACAGTCTCCAGTGGATAGAGATCCATTAGCTAGGGTAGTGAGGATAGGTGTCTTCAGTGGATAGAGATCCATTAGCCAGAGTAGTGGGGGCAATAGTTCTTCTAGAAGATCACCAGTTAGAGCTAAGGAGAAAGGAGTTCTCCTATGGATAGAGATCCACGAACTTGATTAGGGGATTGGTGTCTCCTTTGGACAGAGGTCCATAAACATTGTAGGGAAAGGATTCCCAAGAGAATTTATTTGAGAAAAATTTATAAGAAATATTTTCTCCGTGGAGTAGCCCACATTGGGTGAACCACGTAAAAATCATGTCTCTCATGTGTGTGATGCTTTGTGTGATGTTTACTACTTTAATATTGTTGATGTTATCATTTGGATTAAAAAGCAAAAAGTTTTATCTTATATTGTTCACCCCCCCTCTCAGTATAAGCACATGTTCTTCACGATTTATCTTGTGGATACTTTTTGAGGGAAGCCTTAAGCAGATCAATCTGACCAGGAATGAACAAAGTGTCATACAGATTGGATTTTGATGGAATATTTTTCATCTCTTCAATAATATTATACTCATACTTAGAGGTCTTTCAGGCCTTCTTTCTATCTCACCATATTTTATTTTAAACTTCTGAGTGGCTTCTATTCTTTACCTTTTAGTAATAGAGGGGAATCTAAGCCTTTCTTGAGCCTCATATTTAGATCTCATGCGGTCTCCTTCAGTTTCATATTCCAACATCTTAGGAAGATTGTATATCTTATCTTTTCCTTTAGCTTGAGGAATGGGGAAAGTATCACCACTTTGAGGAAGGGGATCAATTTTTTTATAAGGGGCTTGGAATTATCCCATATTTTGGGGATCTACTTGCAAGGTTTTATTTCCAGACCTTTCCATAATAGCAATTGGGCTGTCCTCATCTAGATATTTTCCAACCATGATTTTATCATATTACCATAACATGTTTACTCTCTCTTTTTTATTTCTTTTAGCTTGATACATAGCTTTTTGGACATGGTTTTGGTACAAACATAGGACTATGAGTCATGAGGATCATTACATACCAGGAACCAAATATTTGCAAGTAGTATCTGAATAATACTCAGGATCCTCATATGTTACATTCACTCTAACCCCACTATTGTTCCTAGGAGCAGGTCTCTTATATTTGTTCACATATGGAAATATCCTTTGTTTTTACCTTTCTTGGTCTCTCTTTTCCATCGAATTCATTCTATTACTCAGAGTTTTTAGAGTATTTTGTATATCAAGAATAGCAAAAAACTCTTAGGATGTTTGAGAAGGAATGGGAGGGAAAGGAACTATAAAGAATGATGGCTTTAATTGAGGGATTGCATTCATTTTCAAATATGGGGATGATAAAGAAAGAGGGTCCATGAAATATGGATTTGCAATTTGGCTTTGGCCATTAGTATTTTCTGAGTTATAATGTAGCACAGTTTGGGGGGGTAGTCTCCCCACATTAATTAGGATATTCTCAATATGAACTACTACATTATAAACTTGGAGGAAGTTTTCTACTATATATTGTTGTATCTATAAGCCTAGATCTGATCCAAGAGCTCAGATATAATATATATAGGCCAAACATATAGCTGGTCTAGCTACAGGGGGAATTATCTTCCATGTTCTACTAAATCTCAAATTGAAATCTAAGATAGTTTCTTGTTGAGATTTTTACATGGATGTAAACTAGTTGAGTAGGGAGATAGGGTTAATAGACTGATTAAATTATCCTACAAGCGGCTCAACCAATGCTTACCATGAAGTAATGGTATTATCTTCTAAAGTTCTAAACCAATGCAAAATATTTCCTCTGAAGGATAGGGCTAGAATTCTTACAATAATATCCTCCTCTTTTATGTTGTGAATTGCTACCAGATTTAAAATATCTTGATAGTGCTCATAAGTTGTCTTACCTAATCCATCATAAGTGGGGATAGCTTTACATATAGCCTAGGGTATGGAATTCATTTTGGATAATCTCAAGGGACCAGCTGTGTTCCAGTTGGGGAACTTCTATAATGGATGATTAGGGGCCATATTTTATGCCATATTTCTAGATGTAGGTCTTGTTGGAAGGGCTACTGGATTAACTACAAGATTTTCCTTAGGAATCTCTTCTTCTAAGAGGAAATCTTGATTCAAACTTCTAAAAATAGTAGACCCTCTATAAGGTAATTCACAATAGAAATAGGAGTTAGGGTTATTCCTTTTGAAAGACCTGGTATACATGAAAGGACACTGGTCTATAGGGGTAGTTATTTTCTAGGTTTAAGGACCAGGGAGTCACCAAGTAAATTTGCTATTCTCTGCTTACAAGGCCAAGACAATTCACCAAATCTTGATTCCTCTGGGTTGAGATAAACAATAACTCATATGATGGTTTTTTAGATATTAGGGTAAGAAAATATTAGGGTTATAAAATGTGAACAATAGTGGATAGGCTAACAACATTGTCACTACAACAAAAATCTCCCATAAACCAATTTGAATACATATTACTCAGATCAACATTATCCCAATTTAAATGCACTTTCATTCATTAAAGAAAAATAGAGAAATATTGCAAACAATAATTTCAATATCTAAACAATGATAATCCAAATAGAAGAATTAATCAATATCTATATTTTACAAATTTGCACTCCCTAAAAACAAATATCTAATTCAAAAGCATATTTCAGTTACCCTAGTAGTTAGTAATCCATTAATCTGGCACAAAATAACCATTCAAGTATTTATAGAAATACAACTTAGGAATTTGAACCTTTGATATTGAATTATGAAGACACAAAATTTGAGGTAAAAATAAATGTAATGCTCCTTCATTATCTTTTGGGAATATTTACAGTAGCATAGATAAACACACTAGAAATGACCCTTAAAAATGAGGGTTCAATATCTATTTAGAGTTTGCAAAATTAAAATATTAAAGAACATTACAAAGATTAATTTTTAAACAACTCAATAGAGAGTTCTTGTTGGCATTTCCTTATTGGTTCATACTCCACAAAATCCGTTGTAAGTAGACCACCATGGTAGCTTGAATCCTCTACAACTTGTTGGTTTTTTGGTGTTTATTAGAATGTTAGCCATTGGATACCATGTATGCATCATTTATCTTTATTGGAATCCTTTTTAAGCCATCGATCTATAACCATATCTAGTTCTTGTCTTCTTGAAACCCTTGATGCTTCGACTTCCTCCTCCAACTGATTGCATTTTTATTCCAATGAGAAATTGCTTTTATATGCTTCAAAATTCTTGGCAAAATCTCAACCATCAATATCCCTCCATATGGCTATGGTTTTTTAGACACCTAAAACCTGTCATGTCAAGATGACTACTCATATGGGACATTCTAGAAGACCATATGGAAGACCTTGGATAAATACCAAGGTATAGTAGTGGATTTAACCACTCAATTAGGCAATTTGGCCTAATCAATATCAATTGTGGTTGACACCTACAGTTAGCAGTGTTGACCGCACCTCAGAATTATGGCTAGCATCAAAAATTAGTTGGCCTTTAACCAAGTCAAAGTTGGTTTAAAACAACTAATTGGTTGTAGATCCGTGCATTTTGGGGGTAGAATGATCAAGAAACTTACTTCCAACTAATCTAATTGCCTATTCTTGATCTTGGCTTGCTCCTGAATCTAGGACATAGCCCTCTAAGGTGCTATAATAACCCTATTAAAAATGGAAGAGAGGGAGATATGCATAGGCAAGTTTGAGTAGTGAAGCCCTGCCAAATTCAACACTTACCTAATTGCATTGTGATATTGCTTTCTTACCTTTAATTGAGAGATCAAAATGGCAATTCAAGCCATGGAGGTCCTAGGAGGCTAGGAGAGCCAAGAAATGTAATTACACCCATTTTATACGTAATTGGATAAATTCAACCTCCAAATCTATTAGAGGACACAAAGGCAACCTTTGAACATCAATTTGGATAGAGGATTCAAAGATTTATCCCTTGAATTGGAGGATAATCACACTTCAAGCTCCACCATGGCTATCAGCCATGGCTAATAGTGCTCACCATGCCACAAAGCTATGATCAAGGTATCATCACTATTTTTCTTGCTTTCTCACTGTAGGATTTTTTAATGGCATTAGACTAAGTATAATTTAGGTTTAATTGCATTATTAGTGATTTCTAATCGGTAGAATTAGCTTGTTTAGTTGTCTTGCTTTCAATATTGTAACTAGGATATTAAAAAATATTTTTCATCTGTCCATGCTTCCAAATTCATAATTAGGCCATTAGATAGATACATATGCTTTTATTTTATGTGTTTCATATCATCTTTTCATGTTTTGCATAGGTTTATTAGCTTTCTTGCACTTTATTGATTATATGCTAATGACATCATCTTTTCATGCAAATTCCTCACAAAGCCTCATCAAGAGAGGTATCCTTTATTACTGATGCTTCTTGTTGTTTATGGCATGCAGGACTAACAATATTTTGACATGAAAGGCAAAAAATACCTCTAATCATGTAGAATAATGTCATCGATACCTTGGAGTAGTTCATGTCATTATAAAGAGTCTACGGATTACACCTACCCTTGTGAGGGAGTTCTTATGATTGTAATATTATATCACATTGGGTATCCCTAAGAGGGATGGATTTGTAACTGATATTCATTTGTAAATTCAATAAAAGAAACCTTTCTTTTGGTTATTTGCAATTTCATCAATTCTCATATGCTTTATGTGATTTTCAATTGTTACTAGATTAGGTGTATGCTTTTTAGGATCGTACAAAAGGTGACCATGATAGGAATTCAGCATAAAATATCATAGATAACTAACTTTTAGGGTTTGTAATGATAAGTGCTAACCATGGGTGACAGTCATAGTTAAAATTTATCTTCATGGTACAGACCCATGGGCAACAGTCTCAGCCATGCCATAGAGCTACGGTCAACATATGACAGGTCATACAATAGGGAGAAAAAGCTTAATCATATGAGGATATAAGATAGGATCTATTTTTCTCTAATTTTACTTGTTTCTCTATTTGTATTTTTCCAAAAAGTCAAAATTGCTAGCATAATTAGGGAATGCAACATGAAAGAAAAATGCATTGAGTTCCTAGGTATTTTTCTTAGGTTCTACTAGTCACTGCTAGGAACAATGGACCTCTAAGTGTAGTTTGCCCTAGTATCTAGCAATCTAGGCTCTTATTGTATGTTGGTTTGCTTGTGTGAGGCCCATCTAGTAACCACTTCATCATTGTCATTAGTGTGCATTTTCTTTGGAAAGTTATATAGCTTAATCATGCATACTTTTAAAAGTTAAAAATTCTTTTTAATTTGCATCACATATAGAATAGTCATGAGTGTTGTTTTATGCATTTACTTTCTTGTAAAATAAAAAGAACCACACACCATGAAACGCTTAAATGCTAGTGAATTGGAAGTCACATCCAACCACTAGTATGGTTAAATGATAGTGGTGATGATTTCCATCCGTTGGCCCAAATCCCTCGATCCTTTTCTACTATACCAATACCAGATACAAGATGTCATCATAGCCCATGGAAAATTTGCATATATCTCTTAGGAGAGGTATATAGCTGACTATGGGTGAAATGGGTGAGGTCATGTTTCTCCCTGACTGTGTGTGGACTTTATTACCACACATTATAGGTGGGATTACATGACCTTGAGTTCATAGCTAGGTTTTCAAGCTATGAGTATACAGGTGAAATCCATTTAAAAATTGAGTATATCATCAACATATTCAAAAACACGATGAAAGGTACTTATTGATACAATAAATTGCAAAATACATCAAATAGTTTAGGGTTAACTTAAAGCTTTAAAAGAGATAATCACCATTGTATTATTTGTGTGCTAATAAAATTTTAATCTAGACATAGGATATTCACTATGGTGGCTACACAAAGAGGTCAACCCGGGCGTAGATCTGAGGTCAAGGCTGAAGCTCCACCCAATGCACAACAAGATGTGTAGTGCCCTCAATCACAAAATCCTCTTGAATATCATTTGGTGAGTATTAAAGGGGAAAATTCTATGCGTGGGGATCTTGCTAAGGCTACCCTAGTATGAGGAGTTACTAGATACCCCTTGAGACATAGATCAGAGTAGAGAGCTTTCCAGCATGGGGGTTCCAAACATGTTAGTATTTACCGTGATCGCATTCCACATGCATCCATGGGATCTACTAAAGAGTATGTCATCGAGGTATCTAGATTGGTACCCCTCCATTTAGTAGCTAAGGGAGGATTGAAGCCCTCAACATATAAGTATAGATGAGTTTAGGATATACTCATACAAGAGTGGACCACTTTCGAGTGTAGGCCCACTCAAACTCCCAATAAATGTGAGCCTTGTAGGATCACCATAGATGTATCCAAAGTGGGAGAAAATAGTATGCCACCTCATGAGCCATGATATAGCAAATAGTTGGATAGTTTGGGTAAGGTTCTAGTGTAGCTAGGTTACAAGCCTACTCCTGTGCCTTCTCACTCCATGAGTGTGCATAGTGGTAGTACCATTGGAACTATTATAGAACCTAGAGAATGTTCCAAGTGTTCTCAAGATATGCATGCCCCTACATCTCGTGTAGGCATAGAGTTTAGGAAATAGTTGGAAATGAATGTCATATTCATAGATAAGGGTAAGAGCATAGAATATCAGTCCATGGGGGACACACCTATAAAGTTTCTTGAATAAAACACACACACTAGAGGCCTCATACGATTGATCGCATAGATAGATCTCAAAAACTAGTGTTAGATCAGAGATGTCAGATTCTCCAAGACCAATTAGAGGATGTTTGTACAAAGCAAGAATACCTCAAAAATGAGAACACTCAGAGGCAAAGGTTCATAATATAGTTTTTATATGAACAACGCATGCATGAACAATGTATCCTTGATCAAAAGGAGTGTTTCAAGAGGGAGGATCGACTAGCCAATGTCATTTTACATCTTCGTAGTGAGCATATGGAGCACTTTGACAGTTGAGTTGCATCACAACCTAATTCACACCCTGAGTATATATATACCCGTACTCACTACACATCCCAATATAGATATGGGCGCCCTATGCTCGAGCATCATGGGCATAGATAGTATGAATAAGAAGTGGGAGATGAATTAGATCAAGAGTATCCTAAAGTCTCCCAAGTCGAAGAGGAGGATGAGCCTAATATTTCACTTTGAATGAAAAGGAACGTACCTCCAAAGGTGCCTCCAAGGTAATCCATAGAAGAAGAGTTCTTATCTTCGCAGGATTATAAATTCTTGGTAGAAAATGTCAAAGCTATAGAAAAGCAAAGAACAACTTATCAAAATCCAACCTTGAATAATATTCATAATGAACATTTATGCCCATCAGTGTCTATTATGGCTTATCCCAAGCATTTTGAAATGCCTAAGCTAGAAAAGTTTAGAGGAGAGATAGATACTCAAGAGCACATCATGAGATTTTTAGATATGTGCTTTTAGATTGGTAGCAATGATGCCCTGATCATACGAAATTTCATCACAACCCTCTCAGGCCTAGCTCAAGAGTGGTTTAATCAACTAAATAAGCATAGTATCACCCATTTGAGCAATTTGCTGATGCATTTCTTGAATTCTTCTCCTTTGAAATCAATAAGAAGGTAAAATTATTCGAGCTAACTACTTTAATGCAACATGATGATGAGCCAGTTATGGATTATAGAAAATGATAGATAAAGATGATGGCAAAGCTGTCATTTTTCATCCTTGCCACTAAACTAACTAGGATGTTTACAAAAAGTTACATAAAGCACATTTCATTATTTTTACAATTGCAGTAGTATCAAATGTTTGAAGAGGCTTTGGCACAAGCCAAAGTGATTGAAGATATCAAGTTACAGGAGGGTAACTTGAAACTCAAAAATAGGAAGAAATGGAATAAGAAAAGCATTGATAAACAGTAGGCAAATATGGCTCACATCAATCAGGTGGTTCTAAAAATTCAGAAATGATATAAGGGGCAACAATAGCAAAATTATCAATCCCAACATCCCCTACACAATATGAGTAGCACAAAAACTAGAGGGGTAAGGACAAAGAGAGACACCCTCCTCGCATATTTACACAATTATCAAAATCATTGACAATGATATTTCATCAACTATGTGAGGCAAAGGCAATAAACTTACCAAAGATCAAAATGATAGATCCTAATAAACTGAAGCCTAAGGGGTATAAGGATGACCAATATTGCATATTTCATTGAATGAAAGGTCATGACATAGAGGTATGTTGGTCTTTAAATAATTTAGTGCAGAACATGATTGAAAAATATATGCTTATTATGGATAATCCTTAGGCACTAGATAATCAGAATATGGGGATCTACAAGAATCCTCTACCTAACCATGAGGTGCCTAGGAACAATTTTGGCCAAGTCAATAAAGTATGAATCAAACCACCAACCCATGGGTTCATTTAAATGGTCAATATCATCATAAGACATGTGAGGTATGAGAGACCAAATCAACCTCTAGCTCCTATAAGAGTCCATGTTATGCCTCCTCAAAGGCTAGTCCAACATGTACTAGGCCCACCAACTAGACCGATGGTGACAATCAAGAGTGGATTAGTCCAAAACCTACTGACAAATCTAGTAAAGTTGATGATTTATGAGTTGATTTAGCAGTCCCCCAAGAATAGTGAGATGCTAATGGACATTTTAAAGTCCATAGAAGTGCAGTCCCAAGATCCTAAATATTTACACACTTCATGGGACATGTGTAACAGTGTTAGCAGCTAGTCATATAGTTTTATGATCTCAAAATAAATATGGTTTCCATTATCACAATAGACCCGCTGCTTCACATCATTGCATGTGTGAATCACATACCCTTCAAGCGAGTTTTGATTGATACATGATCATAAATTAATATTATCATGACCAAGGCATTAACATACCTGAAATTACCAAAGACGCATATCATACCTTCTGCGTTCACAATGAGAGATTTTAATGATGCATTATGTTCAATTGTCTGCATGATAGTCTTACCTATTCAGGTGGGGCTGAATATCATCCCTATGATATGTCATATTATTGAATTTTCTATGCAATATAATATACTTTTAAGATGACCTTGGATAAGAAAAATGTGTTGTGTCCCCTATATTCTTCATTAGTGTATCAAATACACTCATGAGGGATAGGTTCACGTGGTACCTTCAGATGATGAACCATTCAAGTACGTGAATCTAGATGATTTACCAAGATATTTCATGCTCCCCTTAATGCACCTGGAAATATATCCAATGATGCCAATTAAAGAGCCAAAGGAAAAATGAAGGAAGTATGTGCAAAACCTACAATATTCACATCTCAAAAATTAGAGCACACGATAAATGATTCTACCAGACCATCTGCATCTATAATGTGTCAGGATGATGAGAAACTAAAAGTAAAGATGGGCAAAAAATATATAAAGTGAGTGCCCAAACAAGTTGTGATCAAAGTTCCTACTCCCATGGAAGTAGATGACTCTCAAGGAGAAGTCGAAGAGGCACCTCAAACAGCTTCACCTACATATTTAGAAGGGTCATATGCACCATAGATTGCAGTTCATTTGGTTAATCCTATATTGGGGGAGTATATCATGTAGAATGTGATGTTCACACTGATCATCAAGACTGCAAAAGATATGGACCGACCACGAGCCCATTTCCTTCCTATAGGGACAATGGTACCATTGGGGGTGCCCCCTAACCAAAATAATTTTATTTATGGAGGGCTCTAATAGATTACATATCACACCCCCATGGATGAATATGATGATGAACAATTTATTATGAATGTGTATTATCTCTCTAACCCAGAGTACACCTTACGATATTTCAAATGTTACCATTGGCATGGTTATGGTATCAGGTTATCTAAGTAGGGGTGTATGAGGTCTTATGAACCATAATATTAGTTACCTAGAGATAGGTTTAGGTTAGGATATCATGTTAGAGGATAGGATGAACTCCTCATGATATATTTGGACCACCTGTACCTCATTCTAAGGGAGGAAGTCAATATTAATCCTTATTACCCCAATCCTTCCATATATTTTTAGGACAACCAGATAGTATATTATGTCACTATGGAACCACCTGAGACATATCACAAAGATATCTTGGTGGAGACTATCCCAAAGCACATCCCAAGAGATAAATTGGGTGAGAAAATCTATGTAGCAGTCAATGATATAGGCCTACGAGTTCATAATGCTGGTATAGTAGTAGACTCCAAGGTAGAATATCATTTTGATGAGGATATATCAGAGTCTATCTCTAAGATAGGAGGATATAGCTACATGTATGACATGGATGACAATTATGAGTCCTCAAATAGTGAGCAATATGAGGATGAGACTGGGTTGGTCTATCTAGGCCCTCTTAATTTATGTCATCTATTACCTTCAAAGACAATCATCTAGGATGATCAATCCTCCATGAGGAATAGCAGCTATCAATATTTGGCTTACATATGGCCCCTCCTCCCTAACTCCTTAATTCTAATAGATAGTGGTGAAGGATTCATTATGATAGTGACAACAAAGATGAAATAGAGAGAGCCTATTTAGGACCTCCTTACTTGCCTCATTATAATGCACCGTATACTACAAAGGATATGTACAAAGATATCAATATTCATCCTCAAAGAAAGACCACCTAATTTGGATAGGATTTATCGTATGGTCTTCCCCAATCTATTAACATTTAGAGAGCTCCTTGAGCCTAGTGATCATGTGTTCGATTCCATCCATAGACCGGATCTAGAGATCTCCATACCCCCAAAACCACATCTCAGGGATGGAATTTATACAAATTTAGCATCACATGCATGTGGTCCTAAAGAAATGATCCATTCCAGAAATATGATCTCCATTGATTTTACCACTCCACTTCACAACCTAGACTATCCTTCTAAGCCATTGCATTTAAATATAGATGTTATTGATTGAGATCGTGCTAACTCACCACTAGAGCTTGAGGATTTCTTCCCCTAACAAAGAAATGTTGCAACCTTTTCACTTTTCACCAAGATGTGCACATGATGCTTATCATGCTAAGGATGATTCCAATGTGGAATCCATAAACCCAGTATATGACATCCACTTGATCGCTATGCCTCATCAGCTTGAGGAGGGATCCCACATGTCAGTAGAGGAAATATTTGAAGTGGATATCAATAATTATCCCACAAATCCAAGGAAGGTTAAATTCAAATAAATTTTATCTCTCGATGAGTGTGTCAACCTCATACCTCTACTAAAAGAGAGACCTGATATCTTTGCTTGAATGTATAATGACATGCCAGGTCTAGATCCAAAATTGGTTACTCATAACCTTTCGCTAGATCTATCAAAGAAGCCAATAAAGCAAAAACTTAGGAAGATGCATCCGATAGTAGCCCTAATGGTAAAATATGAATAGTAGAAGTTGCTAGATGTAGATTTTGTCATTTCTATCGACTATCCAGAATGGGTATCAAACATGGTACCTGTAGGAAAACATGATGGAAGGATCTGTATTTGTACAGATTTCAGAGATCTCAATAAGGCAACACCAAAGGATTTGTTTTTATTTTCTAACATAGATGCTCTCATAGATGCAACTGCATGTCATGAAATGTTCTCCCTAATGGATAATTTTTCTAGTTACAAAAAAATTTAGATTAATCCCGAAGACCATCATAAAACCACATTCATAATGCCATGGCTAATATTTTATTACAAGGTGATGCCATTCGATATTAAAAATGTTGTTGCTATATATAAATGGGCTATGACATATATCTTTCATGACTACATACATAAGATCTTATAATATTGCATTAATGACTAGTTGGCAAATTCATTGCTATGTTCAAAGCATGCTAAGGTCCTGAGAAAGGTCTTTGATCGCCTAATAAAACATAATGTCAGATTGAATCATAAGAAGTGTGTATTTGGAATAACTTTAGGAAAGATCTTGGGTTTCATCATTTCAAAGTGAGGAATCAAAGTTGATACAGTGAAGGTAAAGGTAATTTTAGAAATGCCTTTACCCATTAATATCAAGGAATTAAGAAGCCGTTGGGGCAAAGTAACATCCATAAAGCAATTTATCACATAGTTATTGGATAAATTTCGACCCATGAATTGACTACTACACAAGGGGGTCCCATTCAATTGGTACAGGGACAATCAAGCAGTATTTTCTGAGATTAAGCAATATATAGCAATGCCACCAGTGCTAGCTCTACAAAGACTAGATGAGTATTTTCTTCTATATATATCAGCAACTAACTTTGCATTAGGGACCATGTTAGCCCAAAATAATGTGCAAGATAAAGATAAGTCCATATATTACATTAGCCAAACCTTGGTGAGTTATGAGATAGGATATGCATACATGCAAAAGCTATGTTTAGCAGTGGTGTTCGCTAAAAAAAAATTGCAACACTATATGTTAAGTCATACGACGTATGTCATATCAAAACAAAATCCTTTGCAATATATGATGAGTAAAACATATCATAATAATGTACTGCAAAGTGGATCATGCTATTGATATAATTTGATTTAGAATTCATTAGCCATAATTCCAATAAGGGACAGGTCATAGCTGATCAACTAGCTGAGGTACCTCTCAAATCTAGCAGGCCCCTCACCATTGAGATTCCTGTTGGAACTGATTCTTGCATCCATAGGATTTTTACTATTATGCTACAAGAATCCATTTGAAACCAATGAGCTATTACAGGCTCTGGTCGACCTGCCTCATGTTCTTCTAAACACAAATATTGCTAAAGAAGACTACAAAATGGGTAAGGAAAAGATAGCGGTAATTCTTTGATTAAACTTCTAATTACACGCTCCAGATTTATATTAAGCTATAAGTATTCTTTTTTAAAATGACCAAGCATGAAAAACAACCAACTGTTATGCCTTATGTAGACCGGTGCCTAGATTCATTGGGCTATTATAGCAATTTAACAACAATTTTAATATGAAATAGAAAGAAGGGGAGAAGGAAAATTGGTGTTCTTAATCTCATTCGAATATCGCAATAAAATCAAGAGTTAACCAATGAAAGAAATGTATATAATGTGTTCAAATAATGTAACCCATTACACAATGACACATAGTACTAAGACAAAGATATGATAAGAATAAAACTCAGAATTGTATTGATTTCATAAAATATTACATGCAGAGT
Organism: Wollemia nobilis; assembly: GCA_028583015.1. Taxonomy (NCBI): domain Eukaryota; kingdom Viridiplantae; phylum Streptophyta; class Pinopsida; order Araucariales; family Araucariaceae; genus Wollemia; species Wollemia nobilis. Next base: position 13,619,493 of record JAQPPZ010017052.1, read on the forward strand.
GGGTGAAATGCCTTTTAACTCTGTTTTTCTCAAAGAAATACATCAATACAATGAAGAGGAATCTGTTCAAATAATATAACAAGTCTCTCCAACTCTCCTTGTTCCAATCTAGTAATAGTAGAGTCTCTAAATCCTAGGCTCAAAAAGGTAGGAAATGATCTCAGCTTCTTGAGCGCTTTCCTATCACAATCCTACAAAGCAAAGGGAAGAATAAGAAATGAGAAAGGAAAATAGACACAGAAGGGGATACAACAACACAACTAACAGGGCACTCAAGTATACCTCTTAGAAAAAATGTTATTCTCTAATTGCTTGATGCAAAATTTATCCATAGTTGCTTCTTCTTATAGCCTTTGGTTCTTGATTCTGTTATTTTTGGTTGATTTCTAGCCTTACACCTGTCAACATTTGATTGAACTTGTTCTATATGTTGTCCAGCTGGTGCGGCTCTAAACTGACTATTAAGGTTTTTTTCTGGACTAAAGGGAGCTCTTTTCTATTTAATTTGGCCTTTTTGCTCTCTCTGGTTGGCCCTAGAAACTAAGGATTCAACACTATATTTTTTCTTTTTATTTTGCTTGTCCTGGTCACTATGATCTATTGTTAAGGATTGACTAGGCTACCATCATGAATTCTAGATGAGGAACAGAGGGGGACCCGACGTGATGGTAAAGACAAGGGGTGGCATGCCAGTGGCAAACAGATGGAGTTGCACTGATCACGAGATAGAGTGAAGGGAGAAAAGAGGAAAGGGGGTGGCTCAACACAATGGAAGGTGGTGAGATGGCACGATGTGGGGACAAATGTTGGGATGGTTAAGGAAGAAATCCTAGAAGGAGGGAGGCGATGGTAAGTAGGAAGAAGGTGGGAATGGAAAACAAGATCTGGAAGTATTTATAAGCTGCTTCCATAACTATACTCCGTCGGAGTGTTTCCCTCGTAACTATATTCCATCGAAGCATGGATTGAATGGCTTTCTGTAAGTCAAAACCATGCCTTTTTCTTCATGCGCTTTCATCATCTTAAGTATTTGTAGAACAAAAACTAAATATATTTATATTCTTTGTGCTCCATAGTTTCACTTTGGTGATGCCTTTTAGCTCTCCCTTACTGTCTCTTATTTATAAGCTATGACTATGCTTTGTAGTTTTATTTTTGTGGTACGCTATTATTCCCATGAGATATACATGATCTAGTTGTAGGCTTGAGCATCAAGATTTATCTTTCATTTGGTCTACTTCATCCTTACCAAGGTACTATCCATGGGATTTACTCTGATTTGCTTGAATCTTTCCTTCCCTGGGTATCCTTTTGGATTCACGACGTTTATGCGTATTGTTTTGACTTCATCTTTGGTTATTGATCTTCATTACGTCTTTCAGCATACCTTGCTGTGAACAAGTCACCTCTTTGATTTCTACCTCGATATATGTTGAGGGCATTTCTGTGAAGCGATCGTCCTTCTCTAGAAGCTTAGTCTATCGAATATTTCTTACGGATGATTTCACCGATTTTGTTGGTTCGTGATCTTCACAGGTTCCATCATGGCTATTTCTGATATTATTTAAACCTGCAAGAGTGTTAGTTTCCAAAACTCTGAAGAGGTTGGTCAATGGTGATTTTATTCTTACTGATATTTTCATAATTATCGGGTCAAAGATTTGACCGAGTATAGTTGTTCGATCCACCTTTGTTCAATTGTTGCTTTGGTTCTTTTATAACCTGTAGGTTAATTAACTGAAAGAACATACTCCCAAAATTTTAATGTTGATAAACCAAAGGTAATGATTGATACTATGTTAAGGCCTTTTGTTAAATGTGTTTAAAACTTTAATTAATCTGAAGTCAACTAAGTTCACCTTTTGATTTACCTTTGGCTCATGCGCTACCATTGGATCTTGAGTGGAGGTGAGCGCTACCATCAGATCTATATTTTATTTAATACTTTCATTTTTCTTTTTTCCTTTTGCCACCATCATAGACCTTCGCATCCGTTGATCTTTGGTCTTGTTTGGATGCCACCATCAGATCTCCTGCAAGGTGCATACTATATAGCCAAAAAAAAAACCCTTTGATTTTGATTAATCATGATTAAGATGAAAGGGGGAATGATTATTCAACATATTATACCCTCGCTAATTACATAATTAGTTTTCACTTTACCTTTGTCTTACCTAGTATTTTATTGTTTCTTCATTTCGGCGTGATCGTCAGATCTGGGTTGATGTTGGCACAACCGTAGATCTTGGTCAACTTGTGGGTTAGTTACCAAAGGATGCACAATTTTAATTTTGATTAAGCCAAAAGGGGGTGATTATCTAACGTATTAGACCCTTATTAATTCATTTTAACCAACTTAATTAATCTTTTAGGACTTTAAACTTTTTAATGCATCTTTTGTGAGCGCACCACTGTTAGATCAGATCTCGATCGAGCATTGTCGTTCGATATTTTTAATTAGCTCGATGATTAATCCAAAGGGGGTGCGTACCCTTAATGTTGATTTTAATGTGCGATTTAATTGAAACAAGTGCAACCGTTGATTTTGAAATTGATTGAGCGCTGCCGGTCGATCCATCGGAATTGCTCATGGTTTAACTCAAAGTTTGACCCATGCTGACTTCTTTAAAGTTTTGACTCTTTGGAGGATGCACAACCATTGGATCATTTTAAAATCAAGTGCATCCATCCAGATCTATGAAAGCAACATGGTTTTAATCCTTTTATTTATTATTGGTCATTGACTTAACCCTCATACTTTATCGTGAAAGCAGGTTCATTGGATTACTTCTTGACGAAGCATTGTCGTTAGATCAATGAGAGTTTGCTCAATTTTAATTAAAAATAACCTTAGGTTATAACCTTATTGATTTCATTTTCTTAACCTTCTCTTGACTTATCGGAGCGCAACCGTCCGATTACATCTGGATCAAGCATGGCCCTTGGATTAAATCTAAGGTGCTCGTTTGTTAGCTTAATGGGGTGCATGTCCTTAGGATTTTAATTAAGCTCTTTGTTTTTAGATTCAAAACTTTTAGATTCTAGACCACGATGTTGAATTATTCTCCTAATTTTAGCACACCTTAGAACTTAAAGATTTATCATTTGATTATGAGCTTAAGGGATATTTGTTTATACAAGGTTCGGAGCTAGGATCTTTAGAGATTTGATTAATAAGAACCTGCCATATCCTTTACTTTGAGATACATGGAGTTATTAAAAGGGCACACATTATTAAAAACCAAGGTTAGACTCCATCAAACCAACCAATAAAAAATTCAAGCAACTCACACCACCTGAAGAAGTAACTAGCATTATTATCAATTTTGATTGAAACCAAAAATTTAAATTTGGGGGTTCCAAAGTTGAGTCAAATTTGGCTCCAACATAGGATCTGACTGGGACAAGGTGTTGAAAACATGAGGCACTTGAGAACCATAGAATCTCCTGGTTTTATTTGCAAAATAAATTGAACAAAAATTAAAACTTTTTGACTGCTAAGTAAAGCTTGAAATACATAAAAGAAACTTTTTCTTCCTCTTTTCTTTTTTTTTTTTTATATATATATACTGAAAAACTATATGAACAACATGATATCAAAGTAAATAGAGTATGAAAAACTATAGATCCCTTTTCATTCAATTTGGAAACAAAGGTTAGAAATTTTAGAAATCAATGAGTTTTATTTTGAAATATTGTAATGCTTGTTTTAGCTAAGTCATAAGATATGATTACACAAATTTTGTCATAGTTGCTTGTTTCATCATATTTTTTCCCATGTGTGTGTTTGTGCATTCTTTTTTATTTCTAAATATTTCAGAACTTTGCCATATCTGAGCAAAATAGTCAAGCCTAATATGTGATTTCACTCTTTAAAAATTTTCACCATTCTGCAGGGCTCCACTGCCAGTCAGGCGTCTATAGCCCCGATGGAGTTGCTTCTAATCCCATCTTAGTTTTACCCTATTGCCAGTAAAGCGTCTATAGCCCCAGTAGAGGTTTTCCAAGATATCTCAGGCAATGACTCAATTTTACTTTATTTTTATTTTTCTTTCTCATGAGAGAAGTACTTGGATATATAAGCAAATTGTGCAATAAGTATGCCTGAGTTAAGGATTAGTTTCTAGCTATAAAGATGAGTGTAATGATTTTTGGCTCAACTACCCTCTCAAAGATAACTCAGTTCTTCGGACCTTTGAAGTCACCTTAAGTATCATTTGTAATGTGAGGCTTGACATGATGTTTCAATCAGCTTTGTTTTCTTTCTGTTTTATCTCATATCAAACAACTATTGCATAAACACTCATATTTGAAAAAATTGTAAACCTCATTAGAATCTAAAATAAATCCCTTTTTTCTTATTGTTTTTGGTGGAATAAATAGTTAGATATACTCATCAAACTAAGATATCATGTGTACAATAAACTCAGAATTATTCAAGAACAAAAGAGAAGCTTAACTAATACACAAAATACACCACTCTGTTTTTGGATTTTTGTTTTTCTATTTTTTTTGTTTTGCTTTTTTGTAAAGTACACCTTCAACAAGGATTGTACATTTTGAGGTGTTGGCCATTAATAGGGATAGCCATTATTTCTCCCTGTAAAGTCTGTAGCTTGTATGTATTCTGACTGATAACATGGGCAATTTGATATGGGCCAATCCATTTAGGTTCAAATTTACCTTTTTCACCATGTTTATCATTTTTGGGATCCCAATAGATGACTATATCTCCTTGAGAAAAAGGAGTACCCTTAGCTTTCTTATTAAACAATTCCATGGTTTTCTTGGTTTGTTCCATCATTCTATTAAGGGTCTCTCTTCTTTGCTCTTCTAACAGGACAATTTGATCAAGCCTTCTCTGTATGGGATTGGGGTCTTCATGGTCTTGCAACAAGAGGGAAAGTGCTAATTTTTCTATTCTTGGGGGTAACAGGGATTTCTCTCCATATACCATCTCATAAGGGGTTCTCCTTGTGTTTCTTTTGACAGACAACCTATCAGCCCATAAAGCAAATTTTAGTTCATTATCCCATCCTCTTTTATTCTTCCCTAATGACATTTTCATTCTTGTTATTATGTTTTTATTTGATGACTCAACTAGGCCATTTCCTTGGGGGTAATAATTAGCAGAATGAGATAATTCAATTCCATATTCAACACAAAATTCTACCATTTCATATGAAACAAAATACTATGCATTATCAGTAACCAGTTTTTGAGGAACCCCAAACCTGGTCAAGATGTTTTCTTCTAAGAACTTGATGATAGTGGCAGTAGTAGATGTCCTCAGGGGTGCAACTTCTACCCACTTTGTGAAGTAATCTATTGCAGTTATGATCCACTTGTGTTGTCTGGATGAATTAGGTTTGATCTCTCCAATCAAATCAATGCCCCATTGGGTGAATGGTGCTTCAATGATTACCGGCTTGAGAGGCATGGCTGCCAGATGCTTTTTTCCTACAAAAACTTGGCAGTTATGACAATTCCTAACATATTTATATACATATTTAAAAATGGAAGGCCAATAATATCCTGCTCTCATTATTTTATTAGCGGTAGCTCTTGGAGAAAAATGTCCCCCACAAAAACCATCATGGAATTCATTGATTATTTTTGGGACTTCATTTTCATATAAAAGACTAATAATACTCCATCAGGGTGTTTCCAATATAGCACACCATTCTGTATATAATATTTTTGAGCTTGAAGCTTGACTGACCTTATTCTGTTTATTGACATGTCTTTAGGGAATGACAGGGTTTGTAAGTATGACAAAATTTCTTCATACCATTTGCACTCAGTATTATTGATTCTTCTAAGATCATATGCCTCATCTATGGTGAGAAAATTTTCAAACCCTTCTCTTTCTTTGTTTGCCAACAATTTAGCTAAACCTTGTCCTTTGATAGTTTTTACTATTTTGAATTCAGCATCATATTGCAGAAGTTTTACCATCCATCTTGTTGGTCTTCCTAATGGTTCTGATTGAGAAAAAATATCTTTTATTGCTATAAAAGGGATGCAGCAGTAAACCTTATTTGAACCAAATATACCTTTGAAGTGTTCTAAATATTGTATGACTGCATAAGCATGTTTTTCTAGAAAAGTATATTTGAGGTGTGCTCCTTTTAATCTTGAACTCATGAAGGCTATTGGCCTTTCATTATTTTCATTATCTTTCTGTGAAAGAACTGCAGCAATAGAGTGTTCAGATGCATATGAATAGATATTAAAATCTTTTGCATAATCAGGGCAACTTAAAGCTGGAGTGGTTGATATGGCTTCTTTGATCTTGTTAAATGCTTCCATATTTTCAACTATCCATTTTATTTCTCTAGTTTTCTTAACCATGTCATTTATGGGTTTGGTCATTTCAGCAAAATTTGGGACAAATATTCTGATGAAATTTATCTTGCCAAAGAATGACCTTACTCCTTTTAAATTTCTAGGTGGGGGAATTTTGGAAATGGCTTCAATCCTTTTCCGGATCAATGCTTATTCCTTTTTCTGAAACTATATGACCTAGCAACTTTCCTTGTGTAGTCCCAAATATGCATTTCTTGGGATTTAAAGAAATTCCAAATTCCTTGCACCGAGCAAAAATTGCAGTCAAATGTTCTAGATGATCTTCTAGATTTTTAGAAAATACTGTGATATCATCTAAGTACACAACTACAATTTTGAACATTAATCCTTTGAAGGCAAATTCCATCGCTCTCTGGAAAGTAGCACCTGCATTCATCAATCCAAAAGGTATTCTTAAATATTCAAATGTGCCCTAGGGTGTGGTGAATGTTGCCTTGTGTCTATCTTCTGGATTTATCAGAATTTGATTGTACCCTAAAAATCCATCTAACAGGGACAATCTAGTTGAACCTACTATTGCTTGCAATAATTGTTCCATGTTAGGCAATGGGTAATTGTCTTTTAGTGAACTCTTGTTTAAATTTCTAAAATCTACACAGAGTCTAATGTCCCCATTACTTTTTCCTAACTGGTACTAAGTTGGATATCCAGGAGGAAAATCTTACCTTTCTTATTATTTTGGAATCCAATAAATTTTGTACCTCCTTTTGCATTATTGGGTGCAGAGTTGGATTGTATTTCCTTTGTTTCTATCTGAATGGCTTGGAATCTTCCTTCAAAGGTATTATGTGAGTCATTACATCTGTCTTGAAGGTTTTGAGGTCTTCATAAGTCCAAGCAAAATTTTCTTTGTTCTTTTTCAAGAAACTGATATATCCAGCCTTTTCTTTAGCAGGTAAAGCCATGTCTACTTTCACTATTCTGGGTTCTTTCATTGAGCCAATGTTTATATCTTCATATATCACTTCTCTACGTATAGGTTTATAGGCTTTGTCAAAGTCATCAAATAGGCTTTCTAGAGAAACTAATCCTTTGGGTATCTTATTAGTTTTCAACTGGATTACTTCTATTGGCTCACCTATTTGATCTTTTAACTTTTCTTCATCTTTTTCATCACAGATTACATCTGCATACTGATTTTGTAAAGTCATAAAATCTTTAATATCTATATCATCTTGAAATACTTGAAGATAGACTATGTTATCTGGTATAGATGGCTTATATACTGAGATAGTTGGGAATCTGTCCATGTATTGTGTAGTTATCTCTAGGTGATCTAGACCTGAGGCATTCATAGCTAAAATATCTGCAACATGGTTTTGTTCTCTAGGAATATATGATATATTGAAAGCTAAAAATTTATCAATTTCTTCCAATACTGCATTTCTATATTGTTTAAGCCTAGGATGCTTGGTCTGATATTTACCTTTGATTTGTAGTATAATAAGTTCTGCATCCCCTATTACAGTTAAGTAGTTAATACCTAGCTCTTTTGCTTTCCTTAGCCCTAATAGTAAAGCTTCGTACTCAGCTACATTGTTTGTGCAAGGAAATTGCAATCTGTAAGGAATACTAAGGTAGTTTCCTTTAATATCAATCAAATTTACACCTGCACCTGCTCCAGATTGGGATTTAGCCCCATCAAATGACATGGTCCACATTTCTTGAGTCAAAACTCTATCTGATTCAGTATCTACTATTTTTATATCTTCTGGATCCATGTTCTTTGCTTCTGGTACTTCCACCAAGAATGGGTTGTGCCATATTGAATAAACTCCCATCCCTTTTTCTTCCATAGAGTTTACTAAGTTTATCATGGTTTCATATATTTGAATTAACTCTATGGAATTCTTTTTGAATGGTTCCCTTCTCAAATTTATATTCTCCTTATCTGATATGGGGATGGTAGCATAAGACCAGTCTAGTTGTATTGATCCTCCTAGTTGTTCTGCCCAATGTCTACTGAGTAATAATGAGAAAAATGGGTCAACATCAACTATTGCGAAATCCATGACAATGCCCTTTTTGGGGTGTTGGTCTAGGTAAACTAATAATCCAATTATCACCCCTACATAGGGAATTTGTCTACTGTCCATTACAAAAATAGGGGCAGAATCTCTAGTACAGATTAATCCCATTTGGTCAGCTATTAGCTTAGGCATGATATTATGTGAAGCTCCACTGTCGAGCATGCAATTGTGAATCACATATATTTCCCCTTCATCTGAATTATATCTTAATGACACATAGAAGGGTCTGACAGAAGATGGTGATCTTGTATCATGTTGATTTTGTCTAGCAACATGACAAGTAGGGTCTTCTTTTTGCTCTACTAATCCAAATGCTCTGCATACTTGTTCTCTATATTTTTGAACTTTCATAAGTTCACCAAATGTGATATTAACCTTTTGCTTACTGAGTTCTGACCCAACATCAAATTCTATCTTCTTTATATCCAATGGTTTATTACTTTCTTCTTTGGGAATCTCTTCCACTGATTCTATTACTTCAGGAGTAATCTTGTTAGGGTTCTTATCAGTTTTCTCTTTACTGATATCTTTATTGGTGAAAGTTTATTTTCTTGTTTCACTTGTAGATGCTTTCTCCATATTTTTAGGGACTGTTCTATTCCTTAAATTTAAAACATGGGTTGCCTCTAATTCTTCAACCTCTTGAGCAGTGGGGATCAATTTCCCTTGCTTCATCTTATCATATCTTGACTCATGTGATTTCTGCAAGATTTTAGTTCCTTCAGTTACTAAGATTTGAGGATGATGATTTGAAGCATATTTATCCATGTCTTCTTCAAACAACCTTTCTCTGGATTCATCTTCAATGGACCAACATGCATTGATTCTTATATCCTCTTTTGATTCTGCATGCATATCTACATTACGCTGATCACTTAGGTGAATTCCACATGCATCAGGGTTATGGGGTGCATCACAAGTAGAGCAAAAATAAGGAAAACCTTTTGCTACATTGGTAGATGGCATTGGGTTAGGAACATTGTTCTGATCCCTATCAAAATATTTGTTTTTCTAGTTATTATTCCCATTACCCCTATTCCTATTTCCTTCTTCAAAACCATTGTTATTCCCCTAATTCTTGTTGAAATTTTTCTTGAAGGGAGGATGGTTGTCAACGTGAGATCGTTCTATCTATGAAGATTCACCGTTACTTCCATTTATTTCAATTCTTGCTAACCTGTTACTCATGTTGTTGAACATTTTTATCATTTGACTAGTCAACTTCTCCATAGGATCAATTTTAGTTCTTCTTTGTATATCAAAATCCACTCTCTTAGGTTTTCTCTCAGGCATGTTAACCTCTAAAGAATAAGGCTTCATATTACCACTGTCAAGCATATTTCTTTCTATATCCATTGCTTTTTCCATACAACCATCAATGGTAGTGGCTTGTTCTTGCCTTAATTCATAGTTAAACTCTCCTTGAAAAGCATTCTTATAAAAACAAATAGACTAAATATCACTAGGCCTGAGGTTGGCAGGGATTTTGTTCCTAGTCTTTGAAAATCTTGTGTTAAAATCACTAACAACTTCATTTTATTTCTTCTTCATAGTGGCTAGCTCAGTTAACAATGATTGTTCATTTTTCCTTTCACCATACTTCTTTAGGAACACCTCTTCCATTTTGGTGAAGTCTGGGATATCATTGTTAGGAAGGGAATTAAACCATTCTTTGGCATATTTTTCTAAAGTCTGTAGAAACAGTCTTAATACTACATCTTCATGTTCAACTTCCAGACTATCCATTGCATATAAGAAACTTTTGATATGATCCTCTCCAATTACTGCACTATTTCCTAAAAACTTAGGGAGGTATTTGTGAGCTTTACTGGGTAAGGCATTTAAATTTACTGGTAATGCAAAAGGCCTATATCTATTAGTTCTCCATAAATGAACATTAACCTGGGCCATTGCTACTATAGAATTCAATTTCATAGCTGTAGTACCTATAGTTGTATGGGTATGGGTAGCTTGAATGTAAACTGATGGATTATCTACCTTTGAATTATTATTATGAGAATAATCACATATATCTTCTACTATTAATTTTAAACGTTCATCTACAGTAATATCAGTAGTAATAGTATTCTGAATTTTCTTTACGTACCTTTTATCGCTAGAATTTAATCTACTGCTATAAACAGTATTCTTAAAAAGTGGAGTTTTCTAGGTATGTATAAATACCTCTAGATTCTCGAGTTCTAGAAATAGCTCCTTACCACTTCTCCTGGTGTTAGCCAGCATGTTCTGTTCTCTCCTTTTTTATATTTTTCTTCTGGGTTCATCTAGCAGAGTCACCAACACCGAGGTGCAGAAATAACAACATATACTTTATCAAGAATGCTTGATATTATCACTCATTCTCATAGGAGTCACTTCTTGGGATAATTCAAGAAAATCAAGAAACCAAAATTTTCAAGAAGATCAAGAAACGTAAAGAAAATAAGATTGAAAAACATGGGTAATAAAGAACGTAGAAAATGTAAAAATTAAAACAAACGTTCTTTATTCCAACTAGCCACCCATTGATTTAAAGATAATGTCATTCGGAGAAAAACTTTTAAGAAGGTCATTAACTCTTTCTATCAAGTCCTCCCTAGCAACGGCGCCAAAAAATTGTTGGAACCGATTCTTGCATCCATAGGATTTTGATTGTCATGCTACAAGAACTCATTTGAAACCAACGAGCTATTACAGGCTCTGGTCGACCTGCCTCATGTTCTGCTAAACACAAATATTGCTAAAGAAGACTACAGAATGGGTAAGGAAACCCCAACGGTAATTCTTTGATTAAACTTCTAATTACACGCTCCAGATTTATATTATAGTTATAAGTATTCTTTTTAAAATGACCAAGCATGAAAACAACCAACTGTTATGCCTTATGTAGACCGATGCCTAGATTCATTGGGTTGTTATAGCAATTTAACAATAATTTTAATATGAAATAGAAAGAAGGGGAGAAGGAAAATTGGCGTTCTTAATCTCATTCGAATATCACAATAAAACCAAGAGTTAACCAACGAGAGAAACGTATATAATGCGTTCAAATAATGTAACCCATTACACAATGACACACAGATACTGAGACAAAGATATGACATGAATGAAACTCAGAATTGTATTGATTTCATAAAATTTTACATGCAGAGTGGGCAAGATGCCTTTTAACTCTATTTTTAAGAGAAATATATCAATACAATGAAGAGGACTCTATTCAAATAATGTAACAGGTCTCTCCAACTCTCCTTGTTCCAATATGGTAACAATAGAGTCTCTGAATCCTAGGCTCAAAAAGGTAGGAAATGATCTCAGCTTCTTGAGCACTTTCCTATCACAATCTTGCAAAGCAAAGGGAAGAATAAGAAATGAGAAAGGAAAATAGACACAGAAGGGGATACAACAACACAACTAATAGGGCACTCAAGTATACCTCTTAGCAAAAATGTTATTCTCTAATTGCTTGATGCAGAATTTATCCACAGCTTCTTCTTATAGCCTCTGGTTCTTGATTCTATTATTTCTGGTTTATTTTTGGCCTTACACTTGTCAACATTTGATTGAACCTGTTCTATATGTTTTCCATTTGGTGTAGCTCTAAACTGAATTTTAAGGTTCTTCTCTGGACTGAAGGGAGCTCTTTGCTATTTAATTTGGCATTTTTGCTCTCTCTTTTTGGCCCTAGAAACTAAGGATTCAACACTATATTTTTTCTTTTTGTTCTGCTTGTCCTGGCCACTATGATCTGTTGTTAAGGATTGACCAGGCTGCCATCATGAATTCTAGATGAGGAACGGAGGGGGACCCAATGTGATGGTGAAGACAAGGGGTGGCGTGCCAGTGGCAAACATATGGAGTTGCATTGATCACGAGATAGAGTGAAGGGAGAAAAGAGGAAAGGGGGTGGCTCAACACAATGGAAGGTGGTGAGATGGCACGATGTGGGGACAAATGTCGGGATGGTTAAGGAAGAAAGCCTAGAAGGAGGGAGGCGATGGTAAGTAGGAAGAAGGTGGGAATAGAAAACAATATCTAGAAGCATTTATAAGCTACTTCCATAACTATACTCCGTCGGAGTGTTTCCCTCGTAACTATATTTCATCGAAGCACGGATTGAATGGCTTTCTGTAAGTCGAAACCATACCTTTTTCTTCATGCGCTTTCATCATCTTAAGTATTTGCAGAACAAAAATTGAATATATTTATATTATTTGTACTCCATAGTTTTACTTTGTCGATGCCTTTTAGCTCTCCCTTACTATCTCTTATTTATAAGTTGTGACTATGCTTTGTAGTTTTATTTTTGTGGTACACTATTATTCCCATGAGATATACATGATCTGGTTGCAGGCTTGAGCATCAAGATTTATCTTTTGTTTGGTCTACTTTGTCCTTACCAAGGTACTATCCATGGGATTTACTCTGATTTGCTCGAATCTTTCCTTCCTTGGGTATCCTTCTGGATTCACGACGTTTATGCGTATTGTTTTGACTTCATATTTGGTTATTGATCTTCATTACATCTTTCAACATACCTTACTGTGAACAAGTCACCTCTTTGGTTTCTACCTCGATATATGTTGAGGGTGTTTTTGTGAAGCGATGGTCCTTCTCTAGAAACTTAGTCTATCGAATCTTTCTTACGGATGATTTCATCAATTTTGTTGGTTCGTGATCTTCATAGGTTCCATCATGGCTATTTTTGATATTCTTTAAACCTGCAAGAGTGTTAGTTTCCAAAAATCTGAAGAGGTTGGTCAATGGTGATTTTATTCTTACTAATATTTTCATAATTATCGGGTTAGAGATTTGATCGAGTATAGTTGTTTGATCCGCCTTTGTTCAATTGTTGCTTTGGTTCTTTTATAACCTGTCGGTTAATTAACTAAAAGAACATACTCCCAAAATTTTAATGTCAATAAACCAAAGGTAATGATTGATACTGTGTTAAGGCCTTTTGTTAAACGTGTTAAGGCAATTTAATTAATCTGTTAAATAAAATATAGATCTGATGGTGGCACTCACCTCCATTTAATATCCAATGGTAGCACGCGAGCCAAAGGTAAACCAACCGATATTTTATTTAATACTTTCATTTTACTTATGTCCTTTTGCAGTCATTATAGACCTTCGTTTCCATTGATCTTTGGTCTCGTTTGGGCGTCGCCATTAGATTTCCTGCGAGGTGCATACTATATAGCCAAAAATAAAAACCCTTTGATTTTGATTAATCATGATTAAGCCGAAAGGGGGAATGATTATTCAACGTATTATACCCTCGCTAATTACATAATTAGTTTTCACTTTACCTTCGTCTTACCCAGTATTTTATTGTTTCTTCGTTTCGATGTGACCGTCAGATCTGGGTTGATGTTGGCACAACCGTAGATCTTGGTCAACCTACGGGTTAGTTACCAAAGGATGCATGATTTTAATTTTTATTAAGCTGAAAGGGGGTGATTATCCAACATATTAGACCCTTATTAATTCATTTTAACCAGCTTAATTAATATTTTAGGACTTTAAACTTTTTAATGCATCTTTTGTGAGTTTGCCATCGTTAGATCAGATCTCGATCGAGCACTGTCATTCAATATTTTTAATTAGCTCGATGATTAATCCAAAGGGGGTGTGTACCCTTAATGTTGATTGTAATGTGTGATTTAATTTAAACAAGCACAACCATTGATTTTGAAATTGATTGAGCACTATCGGTCGATCCATTAGAATTGCTCATGGTTTAAATCAAAGTTTGACCCATGCTAACTTCTTTAAAGTTTTTACTCTTTGGAGGACGTGCAAATTTTGAATCATTTTAAAATCAAGTGCATCCATCCAGACCTATGAAAATAGCATGGTTTTAATCCTTTTATTTATTATTGGTCTTTGACTTAACCCTCGAACTTTATCGTGAAAGCGCGTTCATTGGATTACTTCTTGATGAAGCATTGTCATTAGATCAATGAGAGTTTGCTCAATTTTAATTAAAAATAACCTTAGGTTATAACCTTATTGATTTCATTTTCTTAACCTTCTCTTGACTTATCAGAGTGCAACCATTCGATTACATTTGGATCAAGCGTAGCCCTTGGATTAAATCTAAGGTGCTCGTTTGTTAATTAAATGGGGTGCATGTCTTCAGGATTTTAATTAATCTTTTCATTTTTAGATTCAAAAATTTTAGATGCTAGAACATGGTGTTGAATTATTCTCCTAATTTTAGCACACCTTAGAACTTAAATATTTATCATTTGATTATGAGCTTAAGGGAGATTTTTTTTATACGCGGTTCGGAGCTAGGCTTTTAAACATTTGATTAATAATAACCTGCCATATCCTTTATTTGAAGACCATGGAGTTTTATTAAAGGGACACACATTATTAACAACCAAGGTTAGAATTTATCAAATCAAAAAATAAAAAATTTAAGATACTTCACACAAATTGAAGAAGTAACTAGTATTATTATCATTTTGATTGAAACCAAAAAAATTAAATTTAGGGGTTCCAAAGTTGAGTCAAATTTTGCTCCAACACTTCCTGATGATGCATTTTTACCTTATCAGAAGCACTCGAACCCAAATAACTAGATAACAAAGCTGATATGACTTTGTTCTTTGATGGTTCAAAGTGTGAGCAAGAGGGTGGTGCAGGAATAGTATTTTTCACATCACAAGGTGATCCTATGCCCTTGTCATTCAAGTTGGACTTTCCTTGCACTAAAAATAATGTTGAATATGAAGCCCTAATTTTGGGCCTCAAAATGGCTCACCATGAAGATTAAAAGGTTAAATATCTTTGGTTATTCCCTTATTATTTTTAACCAGGTGAAGGGGCCCTTTTAGTGTCGTTGTCCTATCCTAAAGTCTTACAAAGATCTTGTTGATAAATATTTAGATCGGTTGGAATGGTAGAACATCGAGGTAATTCCTCGTTCATCGAATAGATTTGTAGACATGATGGTATATTTGGGATCCTTAATCCCTTAGAATCCATCTGCTAATTTTACTACCATCCACATAAAAATGTTGTTACACTTTGCTATGCAACTCAAAGATTTGGATAACAAAGAGTCAATCAACATGATTCAGGTAGAACCAAGACATAAGTGGTTCTACAGAACCATATATTTTCTCAAGATATCATCCTAGGGGTATTTGATATCACAGGATCCTACGAGGAATGGTACTACCATTCACCATAATGTTGTTTTCCTGTATGCATTTGCAAATGTTGAACTGCAGGGGGAACATGATGTATTTTTAGTTGAGACTGAGAGCTATTAGAACTGGTTATCACAAATATACAAATTTCTTAAGCTTGGTGTAATCTCTCAAGGATTTTTGTGTGCTACGAAGCATACATTTAAACAAAAAGTGATAAATTATATCTTGTTAGGAGATATTTTGTATCATTAAAGCTATGATGGAGTTCTCCTTCGTTGTCTTATGCCCCAAGAATCATCTTGGGCAATTTTACAAGCTCATGATGGTACGTGTAATGGCAATTTTAGTAGCATGGCTATCGTCAAGTGCATCCTTCACATGGGTTATTATTAGCACACTATGGAGAAGGATTGCAATGTGTATGTCAAAAAATAAATTAAATTCTAGTATCATGCTAATCTTACACACCTTCCATCATAGGCCTTACAACCCATTCAAGTGGCTTCGTCATTTTATTAGTGGTATTTGGATCTCATTGGTAAGATCTCTCCTCTGTCATTGGGCTGACATAAATTTATTATTACAGCTACTGAGTACTTTAATAAGTGGGTGGAGGCAATCATGTTAACAAACACAATTGGAGCATGTATTGTTGAGTTCATACTCACCAATATCATAAGTCATTTTGGGATACCATCCAAGATAATTTTGGATAATGGAACATCATTCAAAAATAAAATTATGAGAGCTTTGACATTTAAGTACAATATCAAACACAGGTTTACGACTCCATATTATCCATAGGCAAATGAGTAGGTTGAAGCTTTAAACAAGATAGTGGTTTCCATATTGAAAAAGATGGTATAAGAGCACCACAAATATTGTAACATCCAGCTACCCCTTGCATTATGGGCTTATAGGACTCGTATTTGGACACCCATCGGGGCAATTCCATTTTCACTAGTATATGGAACTAAGGCCATTATGCCCTTAGAGTTGTAAATTCCAATGTTGTGCATCGCATTGAAATATTTCATCTATTATGACACCGCATGACAAGCTTATCTAGATAATTAACACTGCATAATGAATATCGTGTGAATACCCTTAAGCATCTCCATGTTTATCAAGAGCACTTAAAATGAGCTTACAATGACAAAGTCCATCTGAGAGACTTTGAGGTTAGTGATCTTGTGCTGAAAAATAACCAATAGAACTCAAACCTACCACCAAAAATGTGAGATAAACTTGTGGCTAATTGGTTAGGTTCTTATATCATATTTGAGAAGATTGGACCTGGGATGTATCACTTAACATCGTTGGAAGGGGTTGATGAGCTTGAACCTCTCAACATCCTTCACCTTAAATCATTTTATGCCTAAAACCATAAAAAGTCCCCAAAGGCATTTGTAAGCCCTTTGGTCATTCAGTAAAAGGCTCCAAAGGCATCTATAAGCCCTTTGGTCAAATTAAAAAGCAATAAAATCTAAAAAATTGGGAAAATATCAAAATTCAAAAATATTGCAGTACATTTCATTTGCATCATCGCATTCTAATTACCTCATGCATTTCATGTTTTATTGCATTTGGGAATATTCATCCGTCACACTTGCATTAGGATAAATTGTGTTTACAATCTTATAAATGACACCACATTTGTGTTTCAATCATGCATCTATATATTATCTTTTTCATCCATTTATCACCTTTGTAAGTAATTATGTTTTTCAACACAACCCTTCTTATTGCTATGAAGAATATACTAAGGTTTTTTTATCATTCAACCATACTTAGTGGTCTTCTCAGGAGTTTGGTAGAAAGCTTGCTTTGCTTTTGTAGATGAGGTCTAGTTTGTATAGCCCTTAGCATATCATAATCCTATCACTAATCAACAAAATAAACAATCCTAATAAGAACTAGGGTAATATGAACACTACAAAGCGGGACCAGATATCCTAATACAAAAAGTTAATTCTTGCTTATCCCCCTGTGCAGATGGTTCAGTAAATGTTGATAGTTGGCAAAAGGACAATCTTGCCCCCTACCCGAATAAATCCCTTGCTTATAAATAAAGGAGTAAAATCCTAGAATGAATAACCCAAATGAAATTCTAAAGTTAAATCCTAAAAAAAATATCAAATCAAGATCAAATTCAAAGTGAATCCTATCAGTATCAAATCCCTTGCTCAAAGAAAAAAAAAGTACAAAATAAACAATGGTTTTTATCACTAAAAGAGAAGTACAAAATAAATAGTGATTCTTATCACTTTACATGAGCAAGTATCCCAAAAAATTAAATAAAATAAGGGGGCAAGATTGAATCCCTAGAATTGTTAGTACTATTGTACCTTATGCATGACGATATGTCTAATACATTAGCATTTCACTTTTGTGTAAACCAATGTTTGAATGTGGAAGAGATAGCTTAAGGTGTCTTGTATCACCTAGTAGTCTAGTCCAAATGAAATCTAAACCTAGGATTGGATAGACATTTGAGGATCCGTAATATTAGTAATGGGCTGAAAGAATCCCATCTGACATTGGGGCATGCTTATGCCTTATCTAAATATACTCATTTGCACACATAGGCATAATTAATAGTTAGGATCTATCCTAGTGAAAGCCTTATGTTTCAGAAGCCTAGTATGGTCAGTATACAACTTTTGATAATTCAACTGGGGTGTTTGAGTCTCATGGTAAACCTCAAAAATTCCCAAAATAGAAACAAAAAATTTTCAATGCAATCATCAAAAATCAATTTTATTTTATGAGTTTGTTTATTAGAACTTATTTATAATATAGGCTAGATACCGGATAGATGTCAAAAATGATATTTAAAATGGCCACTGACTATGTTATACATATTTTTTTAAACTACAAAATATTATAAACAAAAACAATACATCATTGCATATCACATATGGGTGTCCAAGTTATCAAAGCATATAATAAGATACAAAAATTACATCTCATGATTGTTATACATTCAGTGGTGTCATCCATAAGATTGTCAAACTCATACTACATTTATACATGATGTTTTAAGAGATTAAAGCATACATATCCATTTTAGAAAAAAAAACATTATCAAAGAAATAAAGAAAATATGCAATACATACATGGCATAGATTATGTCATAGAAGTGTAAATTAAATGCATACAAGTACAATAAATCAAACATGCATTTAAAAATCATATATTGCAGTCATATACGTTCATCATAAATAGTCCACCTACACATGTATATCATTGCATTTAAAATCATACATTCATCATCTGTCTAGTGCATGTCATCCATACATCATATATTATAGCATAAAATAAACATTGCATGTAAACATTTTATCCACATGCATCTCATAAAATAATAAAAATGATAAACTGCACATATAATAAGTCTCAATGTCATATCATATATATATATATATATATATATATGTATCAAAAAAATATAATAGATAGTACATTGGCATGTGTCAAAAATACCCACAGGCTACATCTATGTAGGTCCTCAACCTTACACACAAAAATGGTACAATAACATCTATAATATCTATACTAAGTAGCAGTGCCTACACCCCCACCCTGAGAGGCTCCACTATCACCTCTGCCATCCCTGTGAGTACTCCTAGAGCTTGCACTAGAGGTCTTCTCTAACCTATGATATCTATGATTGGATATCACTGATGACTGCCCTATCTCTCTAGTGTGAGTCCTCTAAGACTCTAAAGTTGTGGGTATCTCTATAATCTCACCCTAAAGTAGTCCAATCACTCCTCTCAAAGTATATATGTAGGCAACACTCCATGTGCCATCATTTATGTGCTACTACACTAGGGCCCTGAGTCTCCTGATCTATGCTCTCTGGTCCAACCCTACTAATACTTGTATTGCTAGCACTACTGGTACTTCTAGAGCAGCTAGAGGTGCTATAGTAACCTATGATAGGGAGGGATATGACCTCCCACTCTAGAGTACAAAAATCTATGCCATCATAGCATCTACCTATGACTGCATGAGGATGATTTGCCCTGTAACCTTCTAGATATTTGCATTTGTTGTAGTGATCCTAGCCTATAGAGTGGTCTTATCCTCCTTTTAGTTGTGCCACTATGACTTCTCTACTGTAAGCCAAGATTGGAGATCCCCCACCTTTACCTATAAGTGGCAATGGTGGTGTTCCAATGTAAGAGCTACATCTATAATGAGCCTACCTAAATCTGTAGGCTAGCAACCTGGGCCACGAGCTACCTAACCTCACTATATGGTGGTGGCTCACCCTCCTTGAGAGTGTCATCCTCCTCCTTAGCATGAGGTTCATCCTTTGTAGATCCCTCACCCCAACCACCCTTAGTCCTCTAACATACTCGATGCTCATGAGGATCGACCTCTATGCCCTTTGCAACCTTTGTAGCATCATCAACTACCCTTCCTAAGCGACCCTTAAAGCCCCACCATACCCTGAGGGTCCACCAAGTGTCATAGTCATGAGTGGTCCTTGTATCAGTCAAACCTGAATCTTGAAAGTCATCATCCTCATTGCCTAGTGGAGTCACCTAGGCCAGGTCAAGTCCCTCTCTAGCATGAGGTGACAGTAGATAGTAGGCAACTCTAGAATGTCCTAACTAATACCAAACTATCAAGTGATGTGCAAGAAGTAGAATAACTCTCGTATCTTGGACTTGCATTTGAGAAGCCATATTTCTCTACATGCCCGATGTAGTTGGTCACCAGCCTCCATCCATGGAGGGTAGTCTAAATAGGGGTGCCACTCGATCTGATCCACCTGTAATGCTATAAACAATCCAATGTAATCAGATAGGTCCCCTGTGTAAGTCTTGCTCTAGAAGCCCTCCTACTCATGTGGCTAGCATGTAGTATAGCACTAGCATGCCTCTGTAATGGTGCCAATATCTAGTGGTAGGCCAGTGGGATGCTCAATCTTGATGTGCTACCATCCCCATATCTGTAGTAGTAGACTAAAATTGATGCCAACTCTTCTCCTTTGTGTGATCTAGTACAACTCACTATAGAGCTATCCTAGTAGGATGCTCCCATGGGATAGGATCAAAAGATGATCAGTAAGGCTCACTAGAACCTCCATAGTCCTAGCCAAGGGATTCCATGGGAACCTCACTCTAGATGTGTTAGGTAGCATGATATACAAAATCAGGTGCATGAAAATGGCTGCTCGCTTAGTGAAAACCTATTGTCTGAACCAATGCTCAATATGGACCCCTCCATGGTCTGAATTGCATTGTACTGCAGTGCTGTGGTAGCCAAAGACCTAAGAAAAAAATACATCCTTCACTATGGTCGATGAAGATATGATGACCTTGCCATCCAGTGGGATTTGGAAAATGTGGTAGACATCCTCTATAGTAATGGTTATTTCACCTATATGTAGGTGAAATGTGTTGGTCTACGCATCCTAGCATCGAGCTAATGCAGTCATATAGGCCTGATCAGCCCTGATGGTAGGGAGGCATAAGACATAGCCAAATTTTACTGCCCCAAACCAATCCTGACTGGACTGAGAGAGGGTGCCACAAATGTTGTGAAGGATATCTGACTCCCTCTCCCTCAAAGTAAAGTTCTAATAGAAAGTAGGATAATAAGGCAAAATAAATAAAAATCAAACATAAACATCAAAAAAATGAGCTTGAAAACATCAAACAAAGTAAAAAAAAATTCAAAACACCAAAAACAATGGAAAATGCACTTCAAAACTCCAAAAAAAATAATTAAATCTTCATAAAAACTCAAAAAAAATGGAAAAATTAATTTTTTTTGCTAATATTGCGAATCGTGGCTCAGACCTACGGTCAAGGAGGTGGTCAAAATTTTGACTATTGTATTTTGAATCCCATCATGGCTGACAGTCACGGCCCCCAATTTTCCAATTGGGGACCATGCCTACCAATCGCAGCTAGCAAGGATGACCTTTTTAGGGTCATTTTTCACCTCTGTATCCCCAACAAATAGCAGACAAAAAAAATAATAAAAATAAAAAAGATAAAAAAACAAAGCAAAAAAATTAAACCCTAACCCTCTAAGCTAATCTAAGCTAAACCTAACTAGGGTGAGGTTCGTTACTGACAGTTTAATGAAGTTAATTTATCCCATTAATTAGTGAGGTTAATTTTAAAATTGGTAAAATAAAAATGGTCAAGGGTTTTGTGTGCTTCTACCTTAGTCACAACGGCTCCTCCAGGTTGGGTTGCCATCATTCCATGTGGTAGTGAGGTCGAGTTTTTAGTAGCACTTCACATCAGAATTGTTGACTCACCTCTCAAAGCACTCAAGTTGGAAAAGCTATCAATTGAAAATGACATCAAAAATGACAAGAAAAAGTTTAAATATTTCCTATTTTGTTCCTGACCATGACTAACACCCATGGATGTAGAATTAGGTTTTTTGACCGCAGGTATCACCCATGGCTAAGAAATTTGAAATTTTTAGCTATTTTTGTCAAACGTGGTTAGAAAACTATAATAAATGATAAAAAATCCCACCCTAGAGAGTTGTTGAATGCCAAATTAAAAATACCCACATGACCAAAATTGTAAAAAAATCATAAAATAACAAAAAAATTAGATAAACTAAAATCCAAATGCACCTCGTATCTAGTAATTTACCCTATACACTTGGTGGTTGCAGTGACTTGTGCTCCATGCAATCCGATAGGATGATTAAATTACCATAAGGACATTTGGGGTAAATTCATCATCGTGGAATTGCTATGCTTCATTTCAATCTCTAGGAAGGCCCAAACTGCTAGACTGCTCCATGGGAATGAAGTGTTCATGGAAATTCTCCTATGACATTTTTAGAAGATCATCAAACTATGTGATTCAAAACATGCCTAATTGGAATTGCTATCATCTTGATTTCCTAAGAAGGCCATTAAGGTTGGACTGCTCCATGGGATAGAGATGTACAGTTACTATTAATAGTTGTAATCATAGCTGATTAGGCCTAATCAATTATCAAATGCTAAATATTATTTTGTTCAAGGTCATTCATAGTGGTCAAGCAACTCATCACTTCATTTAATTGTCCTACCCTCATTGAATCATCACTTGAGAGGGTAGTCATAATATCATAATCATAATAAAAGTCAACAGAAGATCTCGTGATCGTAGATCTCTTGATATTGTCAAAATTATGTTCATATTACAAATCATTTCCAACAAATATTATAAGATTACCCTTTGCTAGGGAAAAAATAAAATATGATAGTTAAGTTAGTAGCTCTCCTTATTTCAGATCTATATGATGCAGAAGCCTATAGTAGCCCTGAGCTACTCGATTGCCATTGGAGCTTGCCAAAGCTTTTCAAATTTAAGCCTTCCATCTAGTTGGAAGCAATGATTCTAGGATATGTTTCCTTTTGCTAGACCTTGAGCATCTAATGTTGATCAGACTAATGATCATCATCCAACCTATGACACCATTTTAGGGGGTCTATTTTTCCTTATCATTATTTGATCTCATAATGCATATCAAAATGGGAATCTGTAGACACCTAAAATATGTCATGTTGAGGTGATTACTCATAAGGTACATGATAGAAGATATATGGAAGACCTTGGACAAATACCAAGGTATAGCAGTGGTTTTAACCACTCAATTAGGCATTTTGGCCTAATCAATATTAACCATGGTTGACACCCATGATTAGCAGTGCTGACCACACCTCAGATCCATGACTAGCATCAAAAATTAGTTGGCCTTTGACCGAGTCAAATTTGTTTCCAAACGGCCAATCGATTGCAGATCCAAATAGTTTGGGGGAAGAATGATCGAGAAGCTTCCTTCCAACTGCTCTAACTACCCATTCTTGATCTTGGATTCCTCATGAATCTAGGACATAGCCCTTCAAGGTGCTATAAGAACCCTATTAAAAATGGGAGGGAATGAGAGATGCATAGGCGAGTTTGAGTAGCGAAGCCCTATCAAATTCGACACTCACCTAATTGAATTGTGATATTGATTTCTTACCCTTAATTGAGATATCAAAATGGCAATTCAATCCATGTAGGTCCTAGGAGGATAGGAGAGCCAAGAAACATAATTACGCCCATTTCATGCATAATCAGAGCAATTCAACCACCAAATTTGTTAGAGGACATAGATGCGACCCTTGACCATCAATTTGGTAAGAGGATTTAGATATTTATCCCTTGAATTAGAGGACAAGCATACTTCAAGCTCCACCATGGCTATCAACCATAGCTAACAGTGCTCACCACACCATAGAGCTACGGTCAGGGTATCATCACTATTTTCCTTGTTTTCTCATCATAGGATTTTTTAATGGTATTAGAATAAGCATAATTTAGGTTTAATTGCATTATTAGTGATTTTTGACTGATAGAATTAGCTTGTTTAGTTGTATTGCTTTCAATATTATAACTAGGATATTAACGAATATTTTTCATGTGTCCATGCTTCTAAATTCATAATTAGGCCATTAAATAGATAAATATACTTTTATTTTATGTGTTTCATATCATATTTTTATGTTTTGCATAGGTTTATTAGCTTTCTTACACTTTCTTGATTATATGCTAATGACATCATATTTTCATGCAACTTCCTCAAAAAACCTCATCAAGAGAGGCATCCTTTATTACTGATACTTCTTGTTGTTTATGGCATGCATGACTAACAGGGTTTTTGACATGTAAGGTAGAAAATGCCTCTAATCATGGAGAAGAAGGTCATCAATACCTTGGAGTAGTTTGTGTCATTCTAAAGAGTCTACGGATTACACCTACCCTTGAAAAGGAGTTCTTACGATTGTAATATTGTATCACATTGGGTATCCCTGAGAGATATGGATTTGTAATTGAGATTCATTTGGAAATCAATAAAAGAAACCTTTCTTTTGGTTATTTTTAATTTCGTCAATTCATGTATGTTTTATGTGATTTTCAGTTGTTACTAGATTAGGTGTCTGCTTTTTAGGATCGTACAGATTTAATCTAAAATAAACTTAATACAATGGCAGGAAGAGATCACAATACCATTCCACTTTTAAAATCATTGACATCACCTTTTATACCTCAGATCCTGTGGAATGCCAATCCAGCACAAAAATATATGAAAGTGAAGTGGGATGAAATTCGCTCCTTATCTTTTGTTTTCTCTTGTTGGACGTTAAAGCTTTCACAAATCTATACAAAAAGGTTGATTACATAATGTTCTCTTCAAAAATTTCATGGATTCTATTCTGGACCCCAACAAGTGTATCAACTCAGGATTCCATTCTGAACCTACTTTGTTATGAATCCATACACCTTTGTTCTACTTTTTACCTCCTATCACCATTTTGGGAAAAAATGTTCTAAGCACTCTTTGTAATCGGGCTCTCCAAAACTTAGCTACTTAGAATATGTTTAAAAATACAAAGCGGACACCAATCCACACTCTTTTAATGTTGACGTCATCCTTCTCCAAAAACTTTTGCGAATTCGAGACATGTCACCAGTCTGAAGCCAAAGACAAGAAATTATGTGGAATTGCTCCAAGTGCAAAAATTTACTAAGTGTTAGGTGGACTTGTAGCCTTTGTTGCGGATCTACTCCAAAATACACTAAAATATTTGCTAAATGAGATCTTCATGCCTTAGGAAAAAATTTCAAAATTTTCCTAAGTATGTGGCCATTTTTGGCCTACAGTACCCTTTTCATAATTATAAGCAAGTTATAATTGGTGGATTCTACCAATATTTTTCCTTGAGAGTAATAGTTAGAATAATTCTTTATATTTATGCTATATTTTCTGGTAAACTCAATATATTTTTCACCTATAAAATTTGGGCCATTGTCACTTACTAGTGCTTCTGGAATTCTAAACATTATGAACAAACTTTCCAAAAATTCAATCACTATTTCTTGGTCTAACCTGTTGGTTGGGATAGCCTCAACCCATCTGGTGAAGTAATAAATGCCAGTAAGAATGAACTTATGACCTACCGATGAATTTGGGTTGATGACTCCAACAATGTCAAGTTTCAATTTTTGAAAAGGGTCCTCTAACTGGATTGGTTTGAGTGGAAATATTGCATTCTTGGTCCTTCCCACATATCTCTAGCACTTCTCATATGATCTAGTTTCCTTGAAAGCATCTGCAAATATAGTGGGTCAATAGTATCCTGTCCTTATTATTTTCATGGTAGTTAATCTTATTGAAAAGTGACCTCCTGATAGGCCTTCATGAAACTCTTAAATAACCTTTTGTTTTTCATTATCTCCTAGATATCTTAGAAGTACTCCATCCAGGTTCCTTTTGTATAATCCTTCAAGAAGCAATACATACTTAAAATCTTGCAGTATGAATCTTATCCTCTATGAAGGACTGAGGCCTTGATGACATATTTCTATTCAAAAATAGGCTATTAGTTGATATTACCAATCTGATATTTCTATAAGACTATCACTGTGATCATCCTCTGCTCCTTGATAGGCTAGTGTCTATTTTGAATCTAATTTAAATGCAAGCTCTTGGCATAATTATCTTTCTCTGACCAACTTGGTAGGCTAGATATCTACATTATAATCATGTATTTAAGTAATCCATCCAAATTTTTTATCACCTAATTATTCTTAAAGGATAAATTTTTTTACATCTGTATGCACCACGTAGACAAGAGTCTTTCTTTAAACCAAGTACTACCTAAAATTTTTAAAGGTTTTTATAACTGTAAATACTTGTCTCTCAATGAAACTATACTTGTTCTCATACACATGTAAGGCTTGACTCTAGAATATGATGGGGTTTTCCTCCTCATTATCATCCTTTTGAGTGAACATTGATGCATATCTTTCCTCTTCTCCATAGATGTATAAGATAAAGTCTTTACTGAAATTAGGATTTATCAATACCAGTGTAGTTGTAATTTCCTACTTTATACCCTCAAAGGCTTGCTTTCTTTTCTCATTCCATTTAAAATTCATGTTCTTCTTAAGTAACTCTAAGATAGTCCTGACTACTTGAGAAAAATTTGATATGAACTTACTAACAAAATTAATTTACCCAAAGGACTATAAACATTTCTTATTTGTAGGAAATAGAAGGATCAGAGTTGAATTTATTCTATTAATATTTATTGCCATCTCTGATTTGGAGACTACATGTCCCAATAACTTGCCTTCATGGATAGAAAATAATGAATTCTTTGGGTTGAGGGAGATACCAAACTCTATTCACTTCTGAAAAAATTTATGTAGATTCTCAAGATGTGATTTATTTCTATGAGAAAAATTTGTCATATCATCTAGATAAATAAAATGATTTTGTTGATAAGCTCACCAAAAGCATAGTCCATGGTCCTTTGGAATGTATATTATACATTGGATAGGACAAATGGTATTCTTTGATAAGCGAATGTTCCCCAATTAGTGGTGAAGGCTATTTTGAATTGGTCTTCATCCTTGATCCAGATCTGATTATATCCAAAGAAGCCATCTAGTAAGGAGTATATTTTTGCTCCTACTACCATCTATAAAGTTTTATCAATCTAAGAAATTATATAATGTTACTTGAGTAATGCTCTATTTAGATTCCTAAAATCCATGCATAAGTGAATGTCTCTATTATTCTTTCTCAATGGGACCAAGTTAGCAACCCATGTGGAAAGCTTGATAGGATAAATGATCTTCTATTTAAGAAGTTGTAGACACCTAAAATATGTCATTTTGAGGAGACTACCTATTTGGACTCCTTGAAGACCATGTGACCAACCTTGGGTAACCTTAGGGCTAAAAAAAGTGGTCTTCACCACTCAAATAAGGTCATTTTCCTTTGCAACCATGACCATCCTACCTTCGAGCAACCCCCATTAAAGGCTGCTCTACCTCAGAGAAGCCCCCAATAAATGTCACTCTACACCAGAGTGGCCCCAAATCAAGGTATCTCTACCAAAAAGTGGCCCTAAATCAAGGTCAATCTACCCTAGAGCGGCCCCCAATCAAGGTTGTACTACCCCAAAGCGGCCACATCATAAGTGGAACAAAAAAATAGAATCCATGTGTGGGATGGTGGCACCAATTTTATGCATGCTTGAGCCTAGTTTAGCATGCACGTGTGTTCTAGAATAACACTACATAGGTTAGGAGAGCCAAGTGGTATTGCATGAGATTTTGGAAAGAGCATGTAGGCCACCTCTCCTGTGTGAAGATTCTTTTATAATAATAGGTCCCTTTTAAGGGATCTATAAATTGGCATTCACCCTCAGTTGAAAAGATCCCAAATTTTAGAGTTTGCAAGAAATGAAGTGCTACTAGAATTAAACCAATAACCCTTGAGTTAGGTGTATTGTTCATTGTTTTAGAAAAGTTATATTTTATTTTATGCATTTTCTCATCATGTTTTAGTCATTTATCACATTTACTTATCTTTTCATCTACACATGCTATTAATGCTTTTTTTTGTTCCTTGTGTAGATCACACATTTTATATAGGGGAAGAGGAGCACGAGTTTAACATTATCACCTCTTACCAAGGTAATGAATAAACCCTTTGCAAGATGGTTTGTGGATGCAAGAATACTGCATAGTGCACCAAACTATTTTAGAGAGGGTTAAACCTCTCGAATTGTGTACTTATTGTATCGCATTATTGAAATCCCTAAAGGGGATGTATTTGTAACCCATTTTGATCAAAACAAGTTATTTTTAATATAAAGGACCTGATTTATCATTTACTTGTTTTATCATAGTTTGTTACATTGCATGCTCTTGTGTTCATTTATTGCAATCATACATTTTCAAGTTATTGTGCACTAGTTTTTGAGCATTTCAGTGGTGATCAGAGTAGGATGTAGTCCCTATTTCATAAACAACACTAATTGTTGTTATTTTTACTATTTTTGAGTTACAGGTATCACCACCCCTTACAAGCATGACCAGTGTACATGATCACTTGAACCTAGAGAAACATGGTTCTATGATCGTTTGACCCTAGAGCGACCTAGTTCTGTGATCACCTAATCCTAGAGCGGCCTAGTTCTATGATCACCTGACCTTAGAGTGACCTAGTTCTATGCCCACTTGACCCTAGAGTGGCCTAGTTCTATGGCCTCTTGACCCTTAGATGGTGTTGATTTGAAGCTATTTTGACTCAAAACGGTTGTACATATGGCATAAAAAAAATTAGGGGCTCTGCCCAAGAAGCCCTGAACAAGGGGGCTCCACAAGCCCCCCTATGACCACCCTTTGTGGATGCTCATCATTACAAATAGTGCGTGACCACTCACCTCAAATAAAAAAGTAGAAAATAGTATTAAACAATATCTTCATAAAACATAGGCTATCAAAGTAAGTGTATCTATCATTATTTTTATGTTCTCATAATGAAAAGTAAAAAAAAAAATCCATTATAGAAATATTGCAATCTTTTTTTATTGTTTATTTGGCTTGCTTGTTGCTGCTTGTTTATTAGCTACTCATGTAGGGTGTATTTTTAGATTTCTGAACTTGAAATGTATATTTTGTAGGAATCTAAATTTGAAACGTCATTTTATATTCATTAGTAAATGTTGTAAATATGAGAAAGTTTTGTTGTCATTGATGTCAAGAGGTTGATGTCCAAGTTTCATCATCATTAATGTCATCAGGTGGTTTTTCCACAAGGCAAGGAAGAGGTTTAAAGGAATAGGATATAATATTTATTTTAATATTATATGCCTAAAATGGCCTAAAAGGTTGAAGACCCAAAGAAGGAGAAGTAGGTTTAAAAGGAAGTCCTAAGGAGGGCAAAGCAATTTTGAAAGACAAAAATAATATTATAATATTCTGGGTTACAGGTTAAGTTGAAGAAAAACAAAGGCCAAGGAGTTATCAAATTATAAGTTCTCAAAAAGACCCAGTGGCAGATTTTGAAGATTATAATTTAATTTATTTAAATTTAAATATTTTAACCATAGGTTAAAATTTAAATTTAAATAATAAATTAAGGCGCCAAAAATTAAATATCAAATTTGAAATTATTTTGAATTCCTAAATTTGTCGACGTGTTGAGCGCATTGCAAATAATATAAAAAGGGTAAAGTTTTATTTTAAAAAATCATCCATGCGATTAATGCCCAAGAGGTCTAAGTGATTTGTGTGCCAAGGAAGAAGAGATATTTGCATGTGTTTAAAACATTATTGGTCAGAAAGAAGGGAAAAATAAAATTGGAGTGCCAAAATTATCTCGAAGCACTTGGTAGCATAGGTGGCAGTCGAGGGCTGCTTTAAGACGTTCGTGGAATGTGAGATCACAGGTTCAATTCATGCGATCGTTTTTTGCTAAAGGAAAGTGTTATATTTTTGCACTAAAGGGAAAGAGACAAGGTTTAAAACCAATGAGTTGCGCCTTTCATTTTTGTGAGGGCACGCAGCCCAAGTGGTGGATGTGCTTGGCACTAAGGTGTTTGGAAAGGCAAGGTGGGGTGTTCGAATCTTGCCAAAAGCAATTTTTGTTGGGTAGCATTAAAACAAGGTATGCACTTTATAATTTAATTTTTTCAAAGGTTTTGATGTGCAAAAATTGCATTAAGGATTGGCATGAATTTTCAAAGGAGGTTTGAGATTTTGTTGAGAGGGAGATATAAGTTTTATAAAATTAAAATATTCTATTTTGATTTTTATGGTTAAAATTTAGTAGGAGTAATAAGGTATGCAAAGGACATTATATTTTGTATTTTGAGAAAAAGCTTTATGTGTTAATTATTTTGAGAGGAGTAATAAGGTGCATGAAGGAAATTATTGTGGAAGTGAGTTGTTTAAATATTTGCTAATTATTTTTGAAGTTTGGAGATTATAAGGTGTACTTGAGATTTAATACTTTTGTATGGTGAAATAATTTTGAGGGAAGATTTTGAGAAGGATTTTTGTTATCTAACCTTTGAGATTGGCAAAGAGGTTGATTGTGATTGAGACAGGTTTTGAGGTCAAATATCTATCAAACAAAAGGTATGGGCACATATTCCTTATGAGTGAAATGTTATTGGTTGAATGTTGTGAAATGCAAATTTGGAGAGAAAAGGTTTGTTTGATAAGCATTGTTGAGTGAGTTTTCATATACATGATTGGTGAATGTTTGTGAGAACAATTGAGTGTGAAATTAATTGAGAACTATCTTGAACTAGGGTTTGAGAAAGAACATGAGTATCATTGTTATGTGAGATTGTTTGATAAGCATTGTTGGAAATATTTGAGTAAGCTTTCATGTTCATGACTAGGGTTTGTGAAAGATCATGAGTATCATTGTTATGTGAAGTTGAGAACTATCTTGAGCTAGGGTTTGTGAAAGATCATGAGTATCATTGTTATGTGAATTTGGAATCATCTTGTGTCAAGATTTGAGTTCCATAGTGTGAGTTTTTGGAAGCATTGTGAAACACTTGGTTAGGGTTTGTATGCAAGTTGTGTTTCATTGAGTGATTGGTTGAGTGAAGTTGGATGAGCATTATTGATTGAAAGTATTGGAGTGATAGTTCAAGTTCTATGAAACAAATTGTTCTTTATTCTAAATTGATTTGAATGAGAGTTTGAAAGTGATTGAGTGTTTTATGAGTGTGAAAAATATTGAGTCTCTAACCATTATCTATATGTTTATGTAAGTTAAACAAGATTCTGAGTGAAAATTATTTGTGTGATTGAAGAGGTTTCCTATGAAATATTGAGTTGAGTTTTTGTATGTAATTTTGTAATTGATTTCTAGAAAGATTTTGTGAAAGCTTGTGAGCTGATTTGAGTAAGTCCTAGAGGGGACTTAAGGACAGAGTTGTGGAAGCTTTTGTGAAAGCTTAAGGATATATTTGTGTGAGATTTTTTGGAAGCTTACAATCAGATTTGAGGCAAGTCTTGGTGAAGATTTGTTGAGTAGATTGGATAAGTTCTAGGGAGGAATTATTGAGTAGATTTAAGGTAAGTCTTGGTGAAGACTTGTTGAGTAGATTTGAGGTAAGTCTTGGTGAAGACTCGAGAGAAAATTGAGCAAGTTATTGAGAGAACTTGTGGACAGATTTGAGGCAAGTCTTGGTGAAGACTTGAGAGTAGATTGAGAAAGTTCTAGAGAGAACTTGTGGATAGATTTAAGGTAAGTATTTGAGAAGACTTGAGAGTAGAGTTGATTGATTGATTTGTTCAAGCCTTGAGTTAAGGCTTGGGGTAGATCTAACAGAGTTGATTTGTGATTGGATCAAGCTTTGTGTTAAGGCTTGAGGACAGATTTGAGGATAGAGTTTGGTGCATATTTGAGGATAGATTTGTGCCAAATTAGAGATAGATATTGAGCATATTTATGCTAGATCGAAGGACAATGTTTAGTGTATATTTGAGATAGATATTGAGCATATTTATGCTAGATCGAAGGACAATGTTTAGTGTAGATTTGAGATAGATATTGAGCAGAGTTGAGAGTAATATTTGGAGGTGATAGAGTAGAGGATAGTAGTCTCCAGTGGATAGAGATCCATTAGCTAGGGTAGTGAGGATAGAGGTCTTCTGAGTGAGGATAGGAGTCTTCAATGGAGAGAGATCCACAAGCTAGTGCAGTGGAGGTAGTAGTCTTCTAGAGGATCACTAGCCAGAGCATAGGAGAAGGAGTTCTCCTATGGATAGAGATCCACAAACTAGTTGAGGGGATTGGTGTCTCCTGTGGATAGGTATCCATGAACTTGATTAGGGTATTGGTGTCTCCTTTGGATAGAGGTCCATAAATATTGTAATAGGGAAGGATTCCCAAGAGATTTGTTGAGAAAATTTTAGTGGAAGATTTTCTCCGTGGAGTAGCCCACATTGGGTGAACCACATTAAATTGGTGTCTCTATTGTGTGTGGTGATTTATGCATTGATTTTATTATTGTTTTTGATATTGCCATTGATATATTGCATAATATTTTTTGGAAAAGAAAAGTAAAAAGTGGTCTTATACTGTTCACCCCCATCTCAGTATAAGCTTGTGTTCTTCAATTGGTATCAGAGCGGGTTCCTTTGGAAGAGTTTAACAACTTGAAGGAAAATCTTACAAGAACACAGATGGATTCTCAGAATGGATCTTCAAGGAATATGACACCATTATTCTATGGGAACAATTATGCATTTTGGAGTGTGAGAATGAATATTCACCTAATGGCACTAGGGAATGAAATATGGCAAGTAGTTGAGGATGGATACATACCACCAGCTACTCCACCTATAGATAAATATGGTAAGCTCCTACAACTGAATAATTCAAAGGCAATGAATGGAATTTTAAAGGGTTTACGTGAAACAAAGTTTGTAAAAGTTATGCATTGCACATCAACAAAAGAGATTTGGGATAAGTTGAAAGGTATATATGAGGGAGACAAAAAGGTCAAAATGGCAAAATTGCTAAATCACAAGAAAACATTTGAAGACCTAAAAATGAAGGATGAGGAAAACATTGCTACATATCTACTTCATGTGGATGAGGTTGTTAACTCCATGCAAGGACTTGGGTTTAAATTTGAAGAAACAGATGTTTATCACAAGATTTTAAGGTCACTTCCTAAGAGGTATAGTGAAAATATTTCAGCCATAGAAGAGTCAAAAGATATTGAATTTTTGACAAGGGATGAGTTACATGGAACTCTCATAGCTTTTGAGATGAGAATAAAAGAGGAACTTATTCCCTAGAAAGAAGCAACATTTCAAGTTACAAATAAGTCAAAGGGTAAGAAGTCAGATTCAAGCAATGAGTTATCCAGTGATGAAGAAGCAAACTATGGTAGAAGGAACAAGGACTCAAGAAAGTATAAAGGTACGAAATAAGTTAGGTGTTTTAATTATGGTAAATATGGTCACTATGCATCTGATTGTCCAGAATCTGGAAATAGTAGTGAGGATGAGAAACATGATCATAAGAACAGGGAAAAAGGAAAACACAAGTACCAAAAGAAAAGCAGGGATGGACAAGGCAAGCAAGGAAATAAGTTTTTCCAAAGGCATAAGAAGAGTTTTTATGCAGATAAGGTAGGTAAGAGTTCAAGTGATAGTGATGAAAGGTCCTCAAATAATGAAGAAGAAGAAATTCTATTTATGGTAGAAGAAAAATATGATGTTAGAAAAAGGGCACCAATGATTCTCAAGTGTTTTAGGTGTGGTAACTTTGGTCATCTTGAAGATAGTTGTACAAGGAATGGATTCAATTTTAGTGATGATGAATATGAAGATGCTCTTAGAGGTCCAGAAGAAGAAAGTCTTCTTATGGCAATAGAAGAAGAAGGAAGTGCTTCTATTGAAGATAAATAAAAAAGGAATGAATATGATCCTAAAGGTAAAAAAATAGAGGAAGAATCATAGGAAGGAGAATTTGATCTTGAGGGTGAGCTTATTTCTATCCTTGATGCATTAAGAAAGGTAAGAAAGTAGAACTCAAAACTCAAGCTTCAATTTCAAGAATGTGATGAAGAGAAAGGAAAGCTTATAGAAGATCTAACCAACTCAATAGCTAAGACAAGGAGATTTAAAGAGAGGTTAGAGGCAAAGGTTTTAGAATGTGATAAATTAGAGCATGAGGTAGCTTCACTAAGGAAGGAAGTAAAAGAGTCTAAAAACAAGCTACATAAGTTTGGGAGAAGCTCAAAGACCTTGGATAAGATTATCAAGGTACAAATATCTTCATCAAACAAGATAAGACTTGGATTTGGACAGGAACATAGAGAACAAGGAGAGGAGTCAATATCAAGCTCCAAAGAAGAAGAAGCTTTAGAAGAAGAGAGTGTAAGAGAGAGTGAGACTTTTGAGGATGAGTTGGACAATAGAAATTTCAACAAGGAAAGGAACAATGCACAAATGAGGAACAAATGGAATAGGAAACAACACAGGGTAGAAGAGACTAAGAGACCAATGAGGTCAAGGCAAGATTTCTTCAATGGATGTTGCTTCTCATGTCACAGGTTTGGGCACAAGGCTACATAGTGCAGGACACATGAAATATAGGAATATGGAAATTTTAGAAACATGCATCTCTTTCAAGGGTATTGCTACTCTTGTAATCAGTTTGATCACAAGGCAGTTAATTGTAGGGTTCATGATAGGAATGGATATGGCTTCACCAGGAGAAACTTCAAGATATTTGCACCTTCAAGGAATCACAATGTTAAGTGTTATAAGTGCAATAATGTTGGGCATATAGCCAAGTGGTGTAGAGCAAAAATTCCAGAGACAAGAAGGGACAAGAAAATTTAGGGGAATCAGAAGGATCAGTTGAGGAAGAAGGTGGACAAAGAAAAATATCAGTGTATGCTTGGGAGTAGAAATACTCCCACCCCAAAATTAATCACCTCAAGAGAGGAGGTGGGGGAGGGGCTAAGCTAAGAGTCTCATTCTTAGCCCCAAGCCCCAAAGGTGGCCCTTTGCCATTGATTTCAAAGGGGGAGAGCATTAAATTAGGAGAAGTAATTTCTCAGGGGGAGTAGAACTAAAAAAGATAAAAGAAATGGTAAAAGGAAAATGGGTTTCCATCAATGACAAAGGGGAGATTATTGGAAATATGAGCAAGTTTTGTTGTCATTGATGTCAAGAGGTTGATGTCCAAGTTTCATCATCATTAATGTCATCAAATGGTTTTTCCACAAGGCAAGGAAGAGGTTTAAAAGAATAGGATATAATATTTATTTTAATATTATATGCCTAAAATGGCCTAAAAGGTTGAAGACCCAAATAAGGAGAAGAAGGTTTAAAAGGAAGTCCTAAGGAGGGCAAAGCAGTTTTGAAAGACAAAAATAATATTATAATATTTCATATTATAATATTTCAGGTTACAGGTTAAGTTGAAGAAAAACAAAGGCCAAGGAGTTATCAAATTATAAGTTCTCAAAAAGACCTAGTGGCAGATTTTGAAGATTATTATTTTATTTTTTATATTTAAATAAATATATATATTTTTTAAATAAAGGGGTAAAAATTTATTGATAAAAAGTCTGGATTATAGAGTACAATTGAGCTTCCAACTAGGACTCAAATAAATAGCCAAATAGGCTAAAACCACTAGACTAGAATGACACCCGAAAAAGACAACAAGAACAAACCACATTAAGTCTATACATCCTTGTGGATCAACTCCCACATGCGTTGAGAGTCCCCAGATGGGATACTCTCCCAATTATAGATACTCCAAGGATCTAGTAGCTCAGAAGCCCTTCTGGCCAGGTAATTATCAACCACATTCTATTCCCTTGGAATGTGCATAAAGGATATAAATTTGAACTCTTCACTCATTCTAAGAATCTGAATGGCTATAGAGGCCAACTGCCAATTAAATTCCTCCACCCTTTTATTGTTTAAAATATTAACCACAATTTGAGAGTTAGAATCACAGATAATATTATCCAAACCAAGAGAAAACCCCCTCTGTAAGGCCTCAACAATTGTAAGAGATTCCATAAAATTGTTGGAGTGAACACATTTATAAATGGAAAAGAAAAAACTGACACCATCAGTAGAATTTCTCCCAACATTGCCAATGCTAGCATGTCCAAGATTACCCTTGGATGATCCATCAGTATTAATTTTTAAAAATCCTCTAGGGGTGGCCTCCACCTACCATCTCTCCTAACCTTATTGCTGAGTTGAGGAACCCTAATAGGGCTGGAAGAGTTCACACCATCCCCAAAGAGACCAAGGGCTTGTTGTACCTTCTCCTCCCTAGAATACAAAAGAGGGTCCACATCACATTTGCTATGGATGGTTTCCTAAACCATATATAGGATCCTTTTCTAGATTTGTTGAACAACCAAATAATTGCCCTGAAATATGTGTCAGTTTTGTTTGAGCCAAATTTTCCAGATGATGCAAGAAGGGCCCAAATTCCAAGCCACACGAAGGAAGGGGGCCTTGGACGGACGTATGCCCAGACTACTCAAAAAATCTACCATGGATAGCACATTAAAACATGGATGGTTCTAGGCGCTCCACCAATGGTGCCAAATGTCTCTGGCAAAGGAGCATTGAAAAAATAAATGAGAAGAGTCATCCTCATTCTTACTGCAAAGGACACAAAAAGAGGGACCCTAAAATCCCCTCTTCCTCACATTATCCCAAGTGAGGCATTTATTATGAGCTACCAACCAGAGAAAGAAGTTACATTTTGGCCAGGCAAATTTGTTCCACACCTTTTTCCACCAAGTGACAGGAAGACTCCCATACTTTTTCTTATCAAGAACCTGATAACCATAGGCTACCGAGTAGGTTCCCTTAGGATCAGGGTTCCAAGCTAGAATATCTTTACCTCTCAATGAAGAACAAGGTATCCCCATAATAATAAGAGCAAGCACCTCTCTGTCCTTGGCAAATTCCCCTTGGGGCAATTCTTGTGGATATTTTCACCTGTACATCTCCATATTTCCAAAAGACTAGATTTTTTTTAAGTCCTCCACACGAGACCAACCTGCTTCCAAGAAAAAAATGCTTAGGGAACATAACCTAGGATATTGATTCAATATATGAGGGTGGCCATCCCAAGAATCCTCCCAAAAAAGAGCATTTGATCCTTGATTGCAAATCCAGAACAAACCCTGCTTGATTAAATTATCTCCTCTTTTCAGAGTGTCCCAGATAACCGAAACTTTCCCAACCAAGCTGACTCTATGGATCTCAGCCTCAAAAATACCTCTCAAGTATTTACAAGATACTATTTTAGCCCAAATCAGATCTTGAGAGGTACACCATATCCAATAAAGTTTTACAGCCAAAGCTTGCCCAAAAAGAGTTGTTTGTCGCAACCCAAGGCCTCCGTCTTGCACTAGCCTACATATAGAATCCCACATAACCAAACTCTATTTAGATTTATCAAGTTTTCCAGACCATAAAATCTATCTTAAAAAAGCATCCATGTCCTTGATGAAGTGAGAGGGAGCTATTTGTACAAAACATCTATAAATGGGTAAATCTTGAACAACATATTTTAAAAGCAACACTCTACCTATAGTGGATAGCCATCTGAAAGTCTAGTGATTCACCTTCCTTCTAAACTTATCAAGCATAGACTGCCAAGAATATCTAGGTAGAGGATGAGATGAAATTGGAATACCAAGATAAATGAAGGGTGAATTCCCCACCTAAAATCTTATAATGCGAGCAATCCTAGCTTGAATAAGAGGAGAGGTATTGAAGATGAAAATAGAAGACTTGTCCTCATTAATCAATTGTATAGAAGCACCAAGATATATGTCAAGAGATTGTCTAATATTTCCAGCTTCCATGATAGTGTCAACTCCCAAAAAAGTAGTATCATCAACAAATTAAAGGTGGGAAAGAGGTGGCAAACTACTATCCCACTTCCACCCCTAAATGAGACCCTGCATGACTTGAGACTTGAGAAATCTTCCCAACCCTTCCACCATAATGATAAACAAATAAGGAGATAAATGATCTCCTTGCCTCAATCCCCTTGAGGCCTCAAACAACTATGATGGCTCATTATTAACAAGAACAAAGAATGAGAAAGAAGAAACACAAATCATCATCCATCTAATCCATTCCTCCTCAAATCCAAAAGCAGCAAGAAATTTCTAAAGAAAGGACCATCTGACCCGATCATAGGCTTTGGCCATGTCCAACTTAATGAACATAGTTTTTTCCTTAGAATTTTCCATCGAGTCAATAGCTTTTGTAGCAATAACAACGCCATCCAAGATTTTTTGGCTAGTAACAAACCCTCCTTGCTCTTCAGAGATAATTTTGCTCAACCATATCTTCATCCTCTTAGAAATAATTTTTGTGATGATCTTATACACAACATTACAGTGAGCAATAGGCCTAAACATATCCAAGGAATTTGCTCCCTTTTTTTAGGTATGAGCACCACAAAGGTAGTATTTAGATCCCTTAGCATCTATTTGTTCTTTTGGGACTCATGGACCACCTCCAAAATATCAAATTTGATTAAATCCCAAAAATATTGATAAAACTCAATCGGGAATCCATCTGGGCCTGGGGATTTTCCTTTTTTCATCTTGAATACAACATTTTACAACTCCTTAAGGGAAATTGGACCCATCAAGTACTCATTCATCTCTCTAGAAACAATCATTGGAATACCGTTTAGAATAAGCTTTTCATTCTTATCATCTGACAGGGAGTCCTCCTTGAAGAGAGAGGAAAAATACCTCTTAGTCTCTTCTTAAATATCCATGAAAGAAGAAAGTAGGGCACCCTGAGAATTCATAAGATAGGTAATCAGGTTACCATTATAGCGAACCTTAACTGAGTTATAAAAGAAGATTGTGTTCCTATCCCCTTCTTGAAGCCAATCTACTCGAGCTTTTTATTTCCAAAAAAATTCTTCCCTTAATTCCCATTCACAAATTCCTCAACAAGAAGCTCCTTCATGAATCCCTGATCTCTAATCTTCCTTGAAGCTTCTTCCATCCTCCTAAGAGCTACCAGCTTAGCCAAGGAAAGGTTCCAAAAATTTATTCTATTCCATATCTTCAATTTATGTTTTACAAATTGTAGTCACTTCATAAAGGAATACATAATGGTGCCATGAGGAGGTTTTCCAGTGGTCCACCAGCCTCACATGAAATCATGAAGCTTAGGATCACGAAGCCACATAATTTGAAACTTAAAGGAGGGATTCTTTTTTAGCCCTAACTCCAAATTAGAGAGTTTTATAGGCCAATTATCAGATCCCCTACCCTCCAAAATCACAAAACTAGAACTTCTGTTATCACCCATCCAATAACTGGATATCAAAAACCTATCCATTATCTCTGATATGGAAGCTTCCCCACACCTTCTATTGTACCAAGTAAATATCCCATTAAATGGATTGATGTCAACCAAGTTTAGGGCCTGGATATGAGCACTAAAGACAAAAGAAAAAGGCTTGATACGGTCCACCCCACCACGTTTCTCCTCCAAAAAAGTGATAGAGTTGAAGTCTCCAGCCAAAATCCATGGGTACAAGGGAACCAAAATTCTCACAAAGCAAATGTGCTACCACAAATTCACATTACCATTGTAATCAATAGGAGCATACACATTTGTAAGTAGGATGGTTTCACAAGATTCATTATCATGCCCGACCATCAAAATAGACCATCTGCAAGAAATCCAAGTAAGAGGGGATATATTAATTAGATCCCATAAACAAGCAACGCCACCAGCATATCCACATGCACCAATACACTGGCATTGCCCCCTTATCCACAACTTGGGAGAAATATTGAACATACTATCAATAGCCAATTTAGTCTCCTGAATAAACACCACATTTGAAGAATGCACATGAACCAAATCATGAATAAATTTTTGTCTGGGGATGTTGTTCAACTCCCTTATATTCCATGAGAGAATAATCATTTTTGGGGGTTATAAAAATGGGATTCCAATGTTCTCACCAAGCTTGACTCCACAAAAGTCTCCCCAATTAACTTAATTTTATCCTGGTCCTTATTTCGACCCACCTTCATATTTTTATCCAATTTTTTTTTTTAATTATTTTTTGCTACAATCCCAACACCGTAGGAGTTTTGTAGTCCAAGGATGACTACATCAGTGCCTGAGTAGGAGAGGGCATAACTAAATTTGTTCCACTTTCCAAAATAGTTTCCCTTATAGGGCTAGACCCATCCATGTCCCCTATACTCAGATCCAAAGCCCTTTGTTCATCATTTAAACCCCCTATATCTGATTCCTTAAGTTCCCCCTCAAGAAGAGACATCTAATTTGGCCTTGTTATATTTGCATCAGGTAGCGACATTTCAGGTATCTCCATGCACTGATCAAGATCATATAATATTTCAAAATGGTTGAGTAGAGCATCTGGATGGCTATATTTAAGGTCTTTTTTTGCCCTTCGTCCTGTATTTCAGGATTTTACCTAAAAAAAACCTTCCTTATCCCGTTCCCCTTACTTTATCGGGGATTTTCATTTATCCAAAATTTATCCAGACCCAGAGGACCTAGGATTTGAAGCCACAAGTGGGAAAAATGTAGGGCATTTTATTTTCAGGTGGCCATATTCACGGTAAATCTAGCAACGAAATGGAAGAGCTTCATAGTCAAGTTTTTGAACCCATGTAGTTGATCCAAATTGTATTTCAATAGAATCTAGAATAGGATTATTTAAGTCAATTTCAACATAAATACGAGCAACAGAGATTACCTTTTTATCCATTGTTTATTGTGACGGTCCAATCGGCTTCCCAAGCAGAAGGGCAATCTTATGTAAGATATCAGTTCTCCAAAATTCCAATGGGATCCATGGAAGCCGCACCCATACTAGAACCCGTGATGGCTGCTCCTCTGATGGGTTGAAAATCACATGCCAGGGTTTAAGAAAGAGTACCACTTGGTTATAGAAATAAGGACCCCCTTCAAATGATTTTTTATGATTTTCAATACAAGATAAAACCACCATAAAATAGTTTTTTGCACTCAGCATCACCTCCACATCTCCTTCAGGATTCCAAGTCTTCCTGATCCAAGCCTCCATAAAGGAGAGAGAAATTCGAATACCCAATTTTTTTCCAATAAGGGCATGTTTGGCTATATGCTCCACATATTCTGCCACCAAGTCTGGTTGAACCACTATAACTAGCCTGGCTTCACATCATTCCAAACATCCATTGTTCTTTAACAAGCAGTTCCCGATATGCACTAGAAAATCTTGTTCCTTCCAGTCATTTTCAGATGAAAAAACATCATGAGCATGCACTCTCTGTGCCGAAACTAATGCCATCACGATCTTCTTCCAATTTTTTAGACCTCCTCTGGAAGCTGTTGCCATCCCCATAGAGTAGTTTTTCTCATCAAATCCTAGCAGAGTAGTTTTCCTCATCATACCCTAGCAGAGCTCTCTCAAAAACTAGAAGTTATCCAATCTAGATTTAAATATTTTAACCATAGGTTAAACTTTAAATTTAAATAATAAATTAAGGCACAAAAAATTAAATATCAAATTCAAAATTATTTCAAATTCTTAAATCCGTCGACGTGTTAAGCGCATTGTAAATAATATGAAAAGGGTAAAGTTTTATTTTAAAAAATCATCCATGCGATTAATTCCCAAGAGGTCTAAGTGATTCGTGCACCAATGAAGAAGATATATTCACATGTGTTTAAAAAAATATTGGGTAGAAAGAAGGGATAGACCGAAGTGGAGCACCAAAATTATCTTGAAGCACTCGATAGCATAGGTGGCAGTCAAGGGCTGCGTCAAGGCATTTCTGAAATGTGAGATCACAGGTTCGATTCATGCTATCATTTTTTGCTGAAGGAAAGTGTTTCATTTTTGCAATGAAGGAAAAGATACAAGGTTTAAAACCAATGAGGTGTACCTTTCATTTTTGTAAGGGCACATAGCCCAAGTGGTGGATTTGCTTGGCACTAAGGTTTTTGGAAAGGCAAGGCGAGGTGTTCAAATCATGCCGAAAGCAATTTTTGTTGGACAAGATTAAAACAAGGTATGCACTTTATAATTTATTTTTTTCAAAGGTTTTGATGTGCAAAAATTACATTAAGGATTGGTGTGAATTTTCGAAGGAGGTTTGAGAGTTTGTTGAGAGGGAGATATAATTTTTATAAAATTAAAATATTCTATTTTTATTTTTATGGTTAAAATTTAGTAGGAGTAATAAGGTATGCAAAGGACATTATATTTTGTATTTTGGAAAAAATATTTATTGTATTAATTATTTTGAGAGGATTAATCAAGTGCATGAAGGAAATTATTGTGGAAGTGAGTTGTTTAAATATTTGCTAATTATTTTTGAAGTTTGGAGATTATAAGGTGTACTTGAGATTTAATACTTTTGTATGGTGAAATAATTTTGAGGGAATATTTTGAGAAAGTTTTTTTATCTAACCTATGAGATTGTAAAAGAGGTTGATTGTGATTGAGACAGGTTTTGAGGTCAAATCTCCATAAAACAAAAGGTATGGGAACATCTTACTTATGAGTGAAATATTGTTGGGTTGAATGTTGTGAAATGCAAATTTGGAGAGAAAAGGTTTGTTTGATAAGCATTGTTGAGTGAGTTTTGATATACTAGATTGGTGAATGTTTGTGAGAATAACTGAGTGTGAAATTGAGAACTATATTGAACTAGGGTTTGAGAAAGAACATGAGTATCATTGTTATGTGAGATTGTTTGATAAGCATTGTTGGAAATATTTGAGTAAGCTTTCATGTTCATGACTAGGTTTTTTGAAGTATCATGAGTATCATTGTTATGTGAAGTTGAGAACTATCTTGAGCTAGGGTTTATAAAAGATCATGAGTATCATTGTTATGTGAAATTGGAATCATATTGTGTCAAGTTTTGAGTTACATAGTGTGAGTTTTTGGAAGCATTGTGAAACATTTGATTAGGGTTTGTATGCAAGTTGTGTTTCATTGAGTGATTGGTTGAGTGAAGTTGGATGAGTATTATTAATTGAAATTATTGGAGTGATAGTTCAAGTTATATAAAACAAATTGTTCTTTATTCTAAATTGATTTGAAAGAGAGTTTGAAAGTGTTTGAGTGTTTTATGACTATGAAACATATTGAGTCTCTAACCATTCTCTATATGTTTATGTAAGTTAAACAATATTCTGAGTGAAACTTGATTTTGTAATTGAAGATATTTTATGTGAAATATTGAGTTGAGTGTTTGTATGCATATTTGCAATTGATTTCTAGCAAGATTTTGTGAAAGCTTATGAGCTGATTTGAGTAAGTCCTAGAGGGGAATTAAGGATAGAATTGAGGAAGCTTTTGTGAAATATTAAGGATAGATTTGTGTGAGATTTTATGGAAGCTTACAATCAGATTTGAGGTAAGTCTTAGTGAAGACTTGTTGAGAATATTGGACAAGTTCTAGGGAGGACTTGTTGAGAATATTTGAGGTAAATATTGGTGAAGACTTGAGAGAATATTGAGAAAGTTCTTGAGAGAACTTGTGGATAGATTTAAGGTGAGTCTTGATGAATACTTGAGAGTATATTGAGCAAGTTATTGAGAGAAATCATGGACATATTTAAGGTAAGTCTTTGAGAAGACTTGAGGGCAGATTTGATTGATTGATTTGTTCAAGCTTTGAGTTAAGTCTTTGGGTAGATCTAGCAGAATTTATTTATGATTGAATCAAGCTTTTTTTTAAATCTTGAGGATATATTTGAGGATAGAGTTTGGTATAGATTTGAGGATAGATTTGTGCTAGACCAGAGATAGATATTGAGAAGATTTGTCCTAGATCGAAGTAAAAATTTTAGTGTAGATTTGAGATAAATATTGAGTAGATTTATGCTATATCGAGAGATAATGTTTAGTGTAAATTTGAGATAGAGATTGAGCAGAACTAAGAGCAAGATTTGGATGTGACAAAATAGATGATAGTAGTCTCCAGTGGATAGAGATCCATTAGCCATGGCATTGAGGATAGAGGTCTTCTGAGTGAGTACAAGAGTCTTCAAGAGATATCCACAAGCCAGTGTAGTGGAGGTAGTAGTCTTCTAGAGTATCACCAACCAAAGCATAGGAGAAGTATTTCTCTTATGGATATAGATCCCTAAAAAAAATGAGGGGATTGGTGTCTCTTGTGGATAGGTATCCATTAAATTTATTAGGTTATTGGTGTCTCCTTTGGAAAGAGGTCCATAAACATTGTAATAGGGAAGGATTCCCAAGAGATTTTTTAAGAAAATTTTAGTGGAAGATTTTCTTCGTGGAGTAGCCCACATTAGGTGAACCACATTAAATTCATATATCTATTGTGTGTGGTGATTTATGCATTGATGTGATTAATGTTGTTGATATTACCATTGATATATTGCATAATATTGTTTGAGAAATAAAAGTAAAAGGTGGTATTATATTGTTCATTCCCCCTCTCAATATAAGCTTGTGTTCTTTAGTAAAACATCATTGTATGTTGTATGATTTATTGTTTTTGCATAATATAAACCCCCCACACCATGTCCTATTTGAAAATTTGCGAGTTTAATTTCACCACCAACCATTTATCAATACCAATGATGG
Organism: Wollemia nobilis; assembly: GCA_028583015.1. Taxonomy (NCBI): domain Eukaryota; kingdom Viridiplantae; phylum Streptophyta; class Pinopsida; order Araucariales; family Araucariaceae; genus Wollemia; species Wollemia nobilis. The sequence goes on from JAQPPZ010017052.1 coordinate 13,664,047, forward strand.
AATTCATCACCACCTATTTAGCTTGCATTGTGGCTCTTCAAACCCTATTTTTGGCCAAGATTTGGCTTCAATATCCATCGAAGTCATGGAAAATAGTACAAATTTTATTCTGAGAGTGTATAGTTACCCATGATGGATTGGGTGATGACTAATAGGACTTGTATCTCCTCATAGGTTATGGGTTTCATCTCCATAACCTGATGGGATTCACAATTTGAACTTCATCATCAAATATGTGTGTGTGGGCGTACAGGTGAAAACCTATAACCAATTGAGAGTTACATAAACTATTTTCAAATATGATAAGAGTGAAATTCAGATTTACAACAAATAAAAACATACCCAAAAACTTAGGGACTCACATATAAAACTTAAAATAGATAATCACATTGTTTTATTGTGTATTTTCTTTAATTGTTTGATTGTGTTCTTTGTTGAAAATAATTTCTATTCCATAATTTGGGTTATGTAAATGTATCCTCAAAGATACATACGTAGATTACTTCATGTGAAATTTATCTAGTGACTTCATGTATTGTAATAAATGGACAATTTTCCATGTGCAAGTTGTACATGTGTAAGGTGTCCTATGCACAACTAGTTAGAGTGTTGGGCAAGCATCCTATTTTGCATATATAAGGATGGCCTCTTATATAGATAGATAGGACATTTGGGATACATTTTTTAGATAGTTTAGGTTAGTGTATTGTGTTCCACACCATCTACTGGTGATGGATATGATGTAAATATGTAGCTTAATGGAGTGATCACTTCCTCCATTGCTACATTGTAATATTTTATATCTTTTATTTTTAGTATACTTCAGTCATCTAGCAAATTTAATTTATTGCATATTATTCTACATCTTGTGATTTTTATCTCTCATGGATCATTCATAAAAATCTAATAGTGGTATCAGAGCTACACTAGATCTAATCTATGTAGGTATTTAAGGAATCACCATTATTGGATAGACTAAGATTTTTTGATAAACTAACGCACCTTTGGACCATCCCCTGGAAAAAGATCTTAGGAGAATCTAGGTGGTATATTTTTTGAGAGTCAAAAATATAGGACTAAAAGAAATCTTAGTTTTAGAAATACTGAGATCATTTTTGTCTAGATTTTTTTGGATAGAGTTGTTATAAAAACTCATAAATACTAAGACTCAGCATTTCAATCCACTAGATTGATAGATCATCTAGTGAAGATCATCCAGGTCATTTGGAGTTTGCTAATAGGTACTTAAATTTTCTTTTGTTGTAGGAAATTAATCCTTAGAGGATTGGGATTCCTCCTACAATAAAAATCTAGGAGACTCCAACTTTGTTGCTCGAAAGTCAGCATGCCCTCATAGTGTAGAGGTTAGTTCATCATGTGTGAGAAGAATACTATGAAAGAAGAATTTTTGTGAAGGATCATGGTGAATATAGGAGACTAAATATCTCCATTGCTGGATTGCAAAAATCCACACTTTAATAACATGCCACAAGAGCCTTGATACAGAAATGCCATAGAAGCATTGATATTGAAAATTCCATATAAGCCTTGATATTAAAAAGGCTATAGTATCATTTGTACTAAAAAAAACCATAGAAGCCTTAACATAAAAATAGGCCACAGAAGCCTTGATACTAAAGAGTAATTCAAGAAGAAAATTGATTCAAAAGAAGATTAAATATTTTAGTACTAATATTCTTATTTCAGGAACAAAAGATTCAGTGAGTTGGGAGACTTCCTACAAGCAAGTTAGGAAGAGCATCTTCTTCAGAATCAACTTAATCCTAAAGCAAACGAGAAGAGGTCAAGAGAAGATCTCATTGAAGAACTTCCAATATTGGAAGAAGAAGGACTAGGAGAATCCTACTCGAAGCTAAAAGCAATAGAATCAGAAGGTCCAAGAGAATATCTCACCACCAACACTTCCAAAAGCATAATGTTAAATAAAATGTCTAAGGAAATACCATCAGAATCTACCAAATCAAAGACTTTGAGAAGATCTCATCAAGCATCCAAAAAAGGCTAGGAGAGCCTTGTTTAATATCAAGAGAGTTCTTTGAGAACTCATTGGAGAAAACCACTATCCAGGTGAAGTCCTTGATAGTGAATAACTTGGGAAAATTATCACCATATAACAACAAGCCCAAGAGGAGAATTTTGCAAGGAGTACCAAATCCAAGAAGAAGAAGTATGGCAAGGAGTGCCAAACCCTAGAAGAAGATCATGTTTGAAGTCAAAACTTGGCAAGAGGACTTGAAGATAGAAGAAGCTCACCAAATATTGGATATTTGAATATTACCTCTTACAATAAGAAGGCACTACCCTAGATACATAGACTTCTCCAAATATACAATAGAAGGAGGAGAACAAGCCAACAAATCCTAGGCTCATAAAATAAAGTTTGAGACCATCATTTGGTGAAGAAGGAGCTATGAATGATATCCTACTAGAAGTAGCAACCTGGTGTTCCTAGACACCAAGGCCTACATCCTTTACAAATGTAGGAGAAGAGCTACAAAAAAATCTATGCAACTTATGGTGCAAAAAGATTCATTAAACTAAAATATTTATTGATTTATTAGAGCACCTTAATTTGGATTAAAGTTGCAAAAATAAAATCATATTTTCAGTCTTCTAAAGTGCAAAGGAAAATAGATTCTTTTTAAGGATTAAATTGCACATTTATTAGGATTTTATTAGATTCCAAATTAAATTCTATCAACTGCCTATTATCTATTATTGAAAAATAAGACTAAGTCCTACAACATTGATTGTAGTGAAATTGTAGAATAACTCCTAAAGATTCTTTTTAGATTATTCTTTATTAGTTGTAGTAGATTACAAAGTGCATTTATTTGATATTTTATTAGAGTTATAAGATGTAATATTAGTGCAATAAAAAGTTTGTACTATTATACTACTCTAAAAAATAAAATTAATTTTGTGTTTCTTGAAATGCACAAAATCTGATTTGTATCAAGTGTCTAAAGACACTATTTAAGCACAAAAATCTACAACTTGATGTGTCCAATAGAAGCCACCAATAAGGTTTAGAATACTTCATATTTGTATAAGAACATAACTAACCAAAAACAAATATAGAAGCTTATGAAAGTGAGAAGCATTACAAGTGAATGCAAAAAGAAAAGAATGCAGAAAATTTACATCAATTAAAATAACTTCTATCTACTGTTATTGAAACTTGGACTTGCTATAAAAAGTTTCCAAGTAAAAAGGGGAATGTGTGTCTATTGTCAAATACAACCTCAAACCCTTATATTGCAATAAATCTACCATAAAACCAGAACATAAAAATATATAAATAGAGTGCAAAAGAAGGTTTATTAACAGCCTTATTACAAAATATAATACATCATCTTGCACTCCTCTAATATATTTTTTGACAACATAGGTGTAGATTTGAAAATGCCATATTAGGGCACATTTTTCCAATAGGTAAAAGAATAGCCATTAAATGTTGAACATTAGCACTTCTCCTCCCAAGCTAGAAGGAGCCATTCGAGAGCTCATCCTTGGATGTACACACCTGTAGAAGCAAAGATCATTTCATATCATCCATAAGCCATAATTGCGTAGTCAAGGGAGTGCATATCAATTGGACATCAAATTAGAAGTAGAAAAACAAATGCATTTGAAGGCATAAAATAAAGGAAGAAAGGTGTTACATTCATGGCCTTAATATTGGAGAAGATCACTTACCAAAGGAAGCATCGAACTGCCATCCAAGATCCATAGTACATCACCCATTCACCTATAAAAAATATAGTTTGCTTGCTGCCCAAGAAAATTTGGAAAAACAAAAGGAGTTATGGAGTTATAATCTCCATCCTTGAGGGCATTACAAGAAATCTTGCTTGCTAACTAAGAAATGTTGAAAGATAGAATGTTATGGAGTTATAATATCCATATTTGAAGGCGTTACAAGAAGGTTCTCCATGCAGAAATGAAACTTGGTATTTTATTCATCATTCCTATCATAATTATAGAGGATTATACAAAGGAGTTACAATAAAAGACATGCCACTTGGTTACCTTTATCAACTTCACACAAGGGTCTATACATTTTCAAGAAGCATTGGTGAATGATTTTGGAGTGTTACATAAAGAAGGAAGTGCTCACTCATAATGGATGTGACACTTATCACAATGTCTATGATCCATCTTGCTTAAAAGGCATCTTCTAGTCCAATAATAGCATGCAAGAGTGAAGCATGGTCAAGACGTTTGAAGGATGAGTGTAGCATAGTCAAGGGCATGAGAGAAGAAGAAAAAACATTCTGCAGCATGGGAGACAAAGGAGAAGGAGCATTAAAGGCTCCCCATTATCTAAAGGTCAAAATTTTAATGCCTATGTACATAATTAACATTAAATATCCATTATTATGAGCACTCAAGGTACACTTAAGATGCTATTATATTTAGTTGTGAAAATTTCCAAACGTCAAGGAGATATTACGTATAAGGTAAGGTCTAAATCACATTATTCATTGCTTTCATAAGTTGGAGTTATAAGGATTATAAACTAAGTTTGAAACTTAGGGTTTTGAAAGCTTCAGGGGTGACTTATTATTTTAATATTTGCAATCCTACTGAGGAGTAATAAGTAATTTAACTTGGATTAAACTATATTGCAAATATTATTATCATTTCTTTAAATTTTCAAACCTTGGGAGTCATAAGGGTTACTCCATAAAATTTATTTTCATTTGGAAATTAGAAATAATCCAAGGTATATGTATCATTGTGAAAAGCATATACCTAACCTATCGTACCAATAAAGTACAAATTTAAAGCATTAAACCACAATAACATGAATTTGAAAAGAAAAACAAAATTCTTTGTATTAATGAAATGAAAATCGATTACATATACATCCCTCTTAGGGATACCCAAATTCATGATATAATTAATACAATATTGAAAACCTTCTAATTAAGGGGGTGGTATAATCCATAAACTCTTTACAGATGTACATGAATTGCTTAAGGCCAAGGATAGCCTTCTTCTCCTTTGGTTGGAGGTATATGCTACCTTGAATGACTTGAAAATGATTAGGTCTTGTAAACCCTACATTCAAGAAACAACAAGAAAGGGGTTAATAAAAAATGAGGCCTCTCTTGATGAGGCTTTTGAGAAACTTGTATAAATTGATGATAAAGAAAGCTTGAAAGCATGTAAATCTATGCAGCTATGCAAGAAATCACCAAATTACTATAAAGCATGTAAATAAATCATGAAATCTAGTAGAGAAGCAACCAAATTAGTCATTAGAAACTTGAAATACCTCAAATACAATGAAAATAGTTTAGATTTACAAATGTAATGAAAATAGAAGTAAATCTACCTCTAATCCTGAATTTAACCATACAATTGCATAAAAGAAAGTTAAGCTAAGTTATATCTACCTATAAACATGTTTGAAAGATAAAATATATGGTTAAAATAGAGTAAATCAAAGATAAAACCCTCATCATGGGTCTAAGGTGTAGCTGGCACTGTTAGCCATGGTTGGAAACCACGGTTGAGGTGAAAATGCTCTTCCTCTTGTAAACAGGGCTCAAATATTCAATTTCCTCTATTGAATTTATGATCAATGGTCACCTTGATGTCCTCTAATGGATTGGCAATGTAAATTATCTAAATTGGCTATGAAAGAGGCTCAATTATGGATTTGTATCCTCATTAGTCTCTTGAATCCTCCATAGCTTTAGATACAATCATGATTTCCAAATTGGTAGCAAGTTAACTCTCCTCAAAGGTTGCAATTGAGTCAAAAATTTGATAGAGCTTCGCTATGATCAATTCAAAACTCTTTCAGTTGCTTTCAAATTTAGTAGGGCTTCGCTGCATTCAAATGAAATTTTCTCTAGACTTCTCCCCAATTTAAAGGGGGATCTTATAGGAATCTATAACAGGTTAAAAATAACACACCTCATTTTTACCTAAGTAAAAATAACATATTATTTTACCTAAGTTAAAAATATTCAAAAATCAACAAAAAACAACCAAAAATTAGCTAAAATTAACCTAAAAACTACCCACCTCGATTTTCATGCCAAAAATACAAGTTGTTGCAACGACGCGATGATATCATCTCCGATTAGATGATATCATCCCTAATTTTTTGAAATCATCTAACATTTCTAGATGAAATCATATGGACGATTTTGTACAAAACTAAATTTTGAATATAGTCCTTCAGGGGAAACTTTTCAAATTAAAAATATTTGAAAATCAACAAAAAACAACCAAAGGTGATCAGGTAGCTTCAGTGCTACAATAGCACCAATAGGTGAAGAGCTACTAACTTAACTATCATAGTTGCTTTTTGCCACAACAAAGGGTAAGCTTATGATAGTCGTTGGCAATGATTCATAAGATAAATGTAATTTGACAAGATCGAGTGATCTCATATTGAATTTTATAATGATTTTGATATTATGACTACCCCCTCAAGAGACAATTTGATGAGGGTAATGAAAATGCATGAAGTGATGAGTCGCTTGACCAACATGATTGATTTGAACAATTGAATATTTTTACACTTTGATATAACTTGGCAAGGCCTACTTTAGCCATGATTACAACTATTAATAGTAATTGTACATATCTATCTCATGGAGCAGTCTAGATGTAAAGGTATTTTTAGAGAATCAAGATGACAACAATTCTGATTAGGTTTATGTTGAATCACAATGTTTGATAATTTGCTAAAAATATCATAGCGGAATTGAGTGAATACCTCATTCTTGTGGGGTAGTTTGACCATTGTGGCCTTCTTAGGGATTGAAGTGAAGCATATCAATTCAATAATGACTAATTTACCCCAAATGATCTTATGGTAATTTACTCATATTTTCAGATTGCATGGATCACAAGTCACTACAATCACCAAGTGTATAGGGTAAATAATTGGATATGAGGTGCATTTGAATTATTGAATTATTTGAATGTTTTTGTTATTTTTTGAAATATTTAAAGGTTCCGAACCATTAGATATCTTTGATTTTATATTTTGAAGCTCCTCATGGTGAAATTTTGAGGGTATCTATTTCTATATGCTAGCCTCAATTGTTAGACACAACTAACTTTTGTAGATTCCTTAGCCATAGTTGATACCCACAGTTAGAAAACCATAATTCTATTTCTACGATTACCAGTCGTGATTGAGGGTAAAATTGGAAATATAAAAGAAAAATATATCATTTTCAATTCATTATTTTCCATTTTTTTGTAGCTATCCAAAGAGCTCTAAGAAGTACAAATAGAAATTTGATGTGAAACACTATCACAAACTGCACATACCAAATCCAAATGGCTGACCTTCTAGAGGCATATTCCAGTGGTAGAGCTGGTGCTACAAAATTAGCCTTCCAACATCACTTATTTGATTACCAATTTAAAATGAATATTATTAAATTAATGGGTTAAATGAACCAAACTAAACTACCAGTAAAGAACATCACCTTAGTTTAGGATTACTCTAGGTTAGCATAGATGGGAGGGTTTTTTAAATTTTTTGGGTTGCTTAGGATGAGAAGTGACCTTGAAAGGGGTCCTTCTCTTAGTTGCGGGTGGTAGACGTGACTCCAAATTAGAAAATTGGGGGCCAGGGCTATCAGCCATGGTGGGATTCAAATCCCAATGGTCAAAAATTTGACCATTATCGTCAGTTGTGGGTCACAGCCACGGTTGAGAAACTTTGGAAAAAAATTTCTAATTTTTTGATTTTTTTGATGTTTAACTTATTTAATTGATTTTTTTTTAAATTTTCTTATGAATTTATGAATGTTTAATATTTTTGAATATTTTTTTATTTTTTTACTTTTGAAGTTCATTTTTTTATGTTTTTGATTGATTTTATGTATTATTATTGCTCCCTTCAGATATTGACTACTAGAGTGAGGGAATCTAATATCCTTCACCAGCTCCATGATGGCTTGACTACTACCAAGTGAGATTGGTTTGGAACTATAGGCTTTGGCTATATGTTGAGTCTACCATCTATCCGGGTTGACCAGGCCTATATGACTACCTTGGACCATTGTTGGGATGTGTAGACCAACACCTTTCACATGTCGATAGGTGAGATCACTGTGATCTTAGAGGATGTATACCACATCTTCCATATCTCTATTAATGGTGATTCCATCACATATTTGATTACCATGATGAATGATGTTATATTTTTATGGATATTATATGCTTAGAGTGATGAGGCACATGTGGACTCTGATCATGGTAGTGTGCACATCGAGCACTCATACTGCTAGAATATCTTCTCTTGGAGAGTTGTTGTACTAATGTAGCTAATCATACATATTGTACTACTCGACAATTATAAAGTGAGGTTCCCTTGAAACCTCCTAGCTAGGATATAAGACCTATTTGTGAGAACCACACGAGAGCTACTGATTCTATCATGGAGGAGTTCTCTACTTGCATATCTCTATAATGAGCTATATTGGTTCACTCAGTAGAGTCGCATGGGAGTCGACTGTAGCATCTTTCTCCATATATGGTCTTGGGAGCATATTACCATTGACTGCCCAGGGAGACTACCACTAGAGATCAGATAAATTGACCATAAGCATTAGTGCTATGTTTTATGCTAGCCTAGGGAGGTCAAGGGCTTCAAGAGTAGGTTCTAATTATGGGATCTAGAGTACTACCTAGATCAACTGACTAGACTATAGCCAGAGCATATACACTAGTGACCTTACATGGACTATCCTAAATGGGAGGAGGTATATTGTTATATTAGGTGGGAATGACATGAGAGATGGCTCCTTAGGTGCAAGCTCAATATACATGAGTTCTACTATTCATACATCTCTAGGCAGTTTGGGATCTATCAAGATATCCTAGATGAGCCAACTTTTTACCATCACCTTAAGGCAGAGAAGTACTTAGTCTATCCTACTGTGACTCTACTTGGGGATGAGGATGATGTTTGGTATGACTTAGGGCTTATAGATGCTAGGACCATAGTAGACTATGATGCCTTAAGGATTAACCAGTTATGGCAAGATGATGACCCACTAGGCAGGGCTAGGGATGGAGCAGCCACAAAGGTAGTAGGTGTAGAGGTAGCAGATATTGGATAGTGATTAATGTGCTAGAGTTACTAAGGGTGGATGGGGTGAGGATACAATTGAGGAGGATCCCTAGGAAAAGGATGGCAAAGAGGAGGGCGAGGAGGTTCTTGATGATGAGGTATCATAGCTTCGAGCCCAGGTGGCTAGCCTAGAGTCATGACTGCAGATAGCAAGGACTCAGATCCTATAGAGGGATAATTCTTTTTCCACTCTATAGGAATAGTTGAGGGTAGTTTAGGATCATTTGACATAGGTATAGATGTAGTGGCAATTATTTGAGGAGGAGAGGGCAGCTCTTTGGACATATATTTCCACCATTGACACAAATATAGAGAAGTCAACTAGACATTGTGATCTTCTTAGAGCTTAGCTTAATGCTATCACCATAGAGCGAGACTTACTCTGAACCACAAGGGGAGATCCCTAAAATTCTTAGGTTACTCCTACTACTTTAGTTATACCGAGATTAGCAATTTTGGATGCAGGTGTAGAGATCCATAGACTACATACCCTCATCTGGGAGGGTAATGTATAGCAGTCAACAGATATGGCTTACATCTCTCTCATGGTAGAAGAGATAAAACTACTAGGTGGTGATGTGCTATATCAACCCATAGCTATAGAGTCTCAGTATACCAAGACATGAGATACAGGGTAGTCATCATCTTGGTCTAGCCATAGGACTCACCAGATAGAGAGATTCTAAAACACTAGTTCTAGGTAGACTCACAAGGAGGGTGGTACCAGCGGAGGAGACTCATAGGAAAGGGGTGCAGGAGCTACTTAGTACATATATTTTTAGATGTTTGTACCATTTTTGAGTGTAATGTTTGAGTACCTACATAGTTGTAACCTATGGGAATTTTGGACATATGCCTATGTACTATTTTTGACACACACACACACATATATATATGATCTAACTTTATGAGACTCATTATATGTGTATATTTATATTATTATGTTTATGAGATGCACATGGATGAAATTCTTATATGTTATGTTTATCCTATGCTATATGATGTGATGTATAGATGATATGCACTAGCTAGATGATAGATGTATGTCTAGATGTTGTTATCTAGATGTGTAGATGGACTACTATGATGTATGCATATGGATGCAATGTAGATGTTAAATGCATATTTAATTTTATGTGCTTGTATGCATTTAATTTATGATGTTATGATATGATGAATGCAATGTATGTAATGCATTATTTATATTATGATGATCTAATGTAAATGAACTTGTATGCTTTAATCACTTAAAACATAAGGGATGAATGCAATATGATCTAACAATTTAATGGATGACACCATAGAATGTATAAAAATCATGAATGTAATTGATATATCTTGTCATAATAATTTAATAAATTAGACACCCATATGTGATATGATATGATGTATTGTTTCTATTCAAAAGCTTTTGTAAGTTAACAAATATGCATAACATAGTCAGTGGTTGTCTAAATATCATTGCTAATATCCATCCAGTATCTAACCTATGTTATGGACACCCCTTAACAAATAAAATCTCATAAGAAGAAGTTGATAATTGAATTATTGAAATGAGTTGTTGCTATTTGGAAATTTTTGAGGTTCTCCATGAAAATCAAACACCCTAGTTGACTTATCAAAATTTGTATAATGACTATACTAAAATTTTGAAAGATAAAATTTTTGCTATGAAATACCAAGATATTCATTACCCTTGTAAATATTAGATAAGGCATAAGCATACCCCAATGCCAGGTGGGATTTATTCAGCCCATTGATGTATTGGGGATCCTCAAATGTCCACCTGATCCTAGATTTGGATTTAGTTGGACTAGACCACTAGGCAATACAAGGCACATAGAGCTAGCTCATTTGTAAATTTCTTAGAACTACCCCAATGTCAGGAAAGATTCATTCATACCATTTTTGTATTGGGGATCATCCTATGGATTTTGAGGATTGACCATTCCAAGGATTCAATTTCACCCCATTCTTTTTTTCAATTTATTGGGATACTTGCTCATATATAGTGATAAAAATAACTATTTATTTTGTATTTTATATTGTTTTTATTTTGTTTTGATCAAGGGATTTGATTTGATTTGATTTTTGGTATTTTTCTCCTTTTTATGTAAGTAAGGGATTTCTTCAGGTAGGGAGGTAACTTGTCCTTTTTCCAATGACCTCTACTCTAGACCATTGCACCTCACAAATGAGTAAGTAACAAAACCTTTCACTTAAGGTGACCCTAACAACTTTGTAGTTTTTGTCCTTAACCTAATTAGGATTTTTTAATGTGTTTGATTAGTGATGGGATTATAATGTGCTAAGTGCTATCAAAACTATAAATCATCTACAAACCACTAGGTATGGCTGAATGACCAAAAAACCCTATTATGTTCTTCATAGCAAATAGCAATAGGTAGGGTTGTGTTGAGAAACACAATTACTCATAAGGGTGATGGATGATGATAATGCATAGATGCATGATTGAAAGAAAAACATGGTGTTATTTGTAATATTGCAAATACAACCTATCCTAATGCAAGCATGATGGATGAAAATGCCTAATGCAATGTAATTAAATGAATGTATGTGCAAAATGAAATGTGTAATGCAAATGTTTTTGAACTTTTAAAGTTTTGCAATGTTTCTAGATTTTATTGCTTTTTTATTTTTATGGTTTTTAGGGTCTTTCATATTTTTGAATTGTTAAGTATGGAGAATTTTAAGATGAAGTATGTTGAGAGGTTCAGGCTCTTAAAAACCTTCAATTGATGTTAGGTGATACATTCTAGTCCAATCTGCTCTGAGATAATATAAGGACCTAACCAGTTAGCCATAAATTTATCTCACAAGTATGGTGGCAGGTTTGAGTTCTATTGGTTCTACTTTAGCACAATATCACCAACCTTAAAGTCCCTCATATGGACCCTATTATTGTAAACTTGTTTTAATAACTCTTGACAAACATGGAGATGCTCCAAGGAATTCACACGATGTTCATAAAGAAGCATCAATTGATCCAGGTGAGCTTGCTATGCAATGTCATCATTGATGAACTCTTTCAATGTGATGCACAACATTGGAATCTCCAAATCTAAGGATATAATGACCTCAATAATATATACTACTAAAAATAGGGTTGCCCCAATAGGCATCTGTATGCTAGTCCTGTAAGCCCATAATGCAAGGGGTAACTGGATGTGCCAATATTTGTGTTTTTCTTGTACTGTATTTTTTAATATGGCTACCATTGTCTTATCTGAAGCCTCAACTTACCCATTTGATTACGGATAGTAAGGAGTCACAAAATTGTGTTGTATATTGTACTTTGATGTTAAAGCCTTCATAGTTTTGTTCTTGAATGACATTCCATTATTCAAGATTATATTGGATGGTATCCCAAAGAGACTTATGATATTGTGAAGTATAAAATCCATAATACATGCTCCAATTGTCATTTTTAAAGGGATTTCTTCCACCCACTTTGTAAAATACTCAGTAGCCATTATAATAAATGTATTCCAGCCTGATGATGGAGGAGATATCTTACCAATTAGATCTAGACCCCATTGAGAAAATTCCCAAGCCGCTTGAATGAGTTGTAAGGCATGTGATGGAAAGTGCATAATATTAGCCTGATGCTAATATTTGACACATTTATCGGTATACATGATGTAATACTTCTCCATAGTGGGTCAATAATAACCCATTCGAAGGATGCGCTTGACAATGGCCATGCCACCATGCCACTAAAATTGCCATTACATGTATCATCATGAGCTTGCAAAATTACCCAATCTAATTCTTGGGGCTCAATACAATGAAGAAGAATTCCATCATAGCTTATATGGTATAATATATCTCCTAGCAAGACATACTTTATCACTTTTTTTTTTAATGTACATTTTTTGGCACGCAATAATCCTATGGGATTAGACTAAGCTTGAGGAAGTTATGTAATTATGACATCTAGTCTTGATAAGCTTCTACCTCGACTAACAAGATGGCTTGTTCCCCTAGTATTTCATTGTGTGTGAATGCAGACTAGGATACAACCTTGTGGTGAATGGTGGTGCCATTCCCCGTAGGACCCTATGAGATCAAATACCCCTAGGATGCCTTCTTGAGAAATTCTTTGGATTTATAGAACCACTCATGGTTTGGTTCTATATGAATCATGTTGATTGATTCCTTGTTATCAAAAGCCTCATGCTACATTGCGACATGTGATAGCATCTTTACATGAATGGTAGTAAAATTGGTATATGGATTCTAAGGGATTAAATATCCCAAAGATGCCATAGTATCTACAAATATATTTGATGAGTGAGGGATTACCTTGATTTCATACCACTCTAGCTAGGCTAGATAAGTATCAACAATATCCTTGTAAGATTTTAGGATGGGACACCTACATTGAAAAATTCCCTTCACTTGATTGAATATGAGAATGAAATAACCAAATATAACCTTTTAATCTTCATGGTGATAGTTGTTTGGAGACCCAAGATTAGGGATTCGTATTCAATATTGTTATTGGTACAAGGAAAGTCTAACTTAAATGACAAGGGAATTGGAGTACCTTGTGGTGTGAAGAAGACAATTCCTGCACCACCCCCTTGCTCACACTTTGAATCATCGAAGAATAAATTCATGTTAGTTTTATTATCCGATTATTCGATTTTGGGAGATTTTGATAATGCAAAGACTAAATCATCAGGAAGCTCAATGGTGAGGGGCTTACTATTTTTGAGAGGCACCTCTACTAGTTGATCGACTATAAATTATCCTTTGATGGACTTTTGGCTAATAAATTCCAAATTGAATTCTATCAATAGCATGATCCACTTTGTAGTACATGTATTATGATATGTCTTGCTCATCATATACTACAAAGGATTTTGTTTGGATATCACATACATCATATGAATTAGTATGTAATGGCATAACTTATTCATTGCAAACACCACTGCTAAACATAAATTCTCCATGTATGCATACCCAAGCTCATAACTCACCAAGGTGTGACTAATGTAATATATCACTTGCTCTTTGTCTTGCACATTCTTTTGGGCTAACATGGTTTCCAATGCAAAGTCAGTAGCTGATATATATAGTAGAAAAGGCACATCTGATCTTGGTGGAGCTAGCACGAGTGGTGTTTCTAGGTATTACTTGATTTTAGTGAAGACTGCTTGAAAATACTCATCCCAATTGAATGGGAACCCCTTGTGTAGCAGTTGATTCATGGGTCAGTATTTGTTTGATAATTTTGTGATGAATGGCTTTATGGATGTTACATTGCCCTCTAAGCTTCTTAACTCTCTGATATGTATGGAAGGAAACATTTATAATATGACCTTGACCTTCATCAGGTCAACTTCAATACCTCATTTTGAAATTATGAATCCAAAGAGCTTTCCTAAAGTTACACCAAATATGCACTTCTTGGGATTCAACCTAACATTATGCTCTATCAGGTGATCGAAGACCTTCCTCAGGACCTCTTCATGCTCAAAAATACAGCAATGACTTTTCCAATAAGTCATCAATATAATCTTCTAATATTTTGTGCATGTAGTCATGGAAAATGTATATCATGGCTCACTAATATTTGGCACCAGTATTTTTAAGTTTGAATGGCATAACTTTATAATAGAATGTTCCCCATGACATTGTGAATGCAATTTTGTGTTGGTATTTGAATTTAATTCGAATACGATTTTAACCAAAAAACCATCCATAAGGGAGAGCATATCATGACCTGTAGTTGCATCTACAAGAGCATCTATGTTGGGCAATGAAAATGAATCCTTTGGTGTTGCCTTGTTGAGGTCTCTAAAATCCATGCAGATACAGATTCTTCCATAAATTTTTCCTATGGGTACCATGTTTGATACCCATTCTGGATAGTCAATGGAGATAATGAAATCTACATCCAACAAATTTTACATCTCGTATTTAACCATTAAAGTGACTATCGGATGCATCTTTCTGATCTTTTTCTTGATAGGCCTTTTGGAGGGATCTGGCAAAAGGTTATGAGTAACCAATTTTAGATCTAGTCCCGGTATATCCTTGTATGTCCAATAAAAGATGTTAGGTCTCTCTTTCAGTAGAGGGATGATTATGGCACACTCATTAGGAGATAAACTCTATCCAAATTTGACCTTATTAGGATTAATAGGATCATTTTTGATATCCACATTGAAGTTCTCCTCTACAGACATGTGTTATCCCTCCTCAAGCTAGTGAGGTATAGGAATCAAGTGGATGTCATCAACTGGGTTTAAAGGTCCTACATCAAAATTTCCCTCAGCGTGATAAATATCATGTGCACAAACTAGAAAAAAATGAAAAGGTTACAACATTTCCTCATTAGGGAAGAAATATTCAAGCTCTAGTGGTGAATCAACACAATCCCAATAAAAAAAATCTATATTATGATACAATGGTTTGGAAGAGTCAATTGGATTGTGAAGTGGAGTGGTCATATCAATGGATATAATATTTATGGAATGGATTAGATCTATTGGACCATGTGTATGATTCTATGTTATCTATGTTGTTCACATACCCAAGATTTGGCTTTGGGGCTATAAGGATATTTGAATCTAGTGTATGAACAGAATCGAAAGTGAGATTTCTTGGCTCAAGGAGTTGCATGTATGTCGGTAGATCAAGGAATACTATATGATAAATCATATCCAAATTGGGTGGTCTTCCTCTAAGGCATGGACCAAGATAGACTTTCTAATACATCTCATTGTTATCGACCAAATCATGATGATGCCATAAATAGTGAGGCCTGAGATAGACTCTCTCGGTCTTATCCTTGTCATTGCTATCATATATGAGTCTTTTACCTCTACCCACTAGAATTGTATGTTTAGCAAGATGAGGCCCAAGGTAGGCCAAATCTATTTCATCCTCATAGTCGCTATCCACCATGAAGAATTCCTCATTCTCACCCATTTTCTCCATGGGTAATAGATGACATAGATTTAGAGGGCCTAAGTAGGCCATCTCAGTTTTGTCCTCATATCATTCATTGTTTGAGGATTTCTCATCATCATATATTTTAGAATCATAATCGTGTCAATCACTTTCGATAATGGACTCTGCTTGCACTTTCTTAGAAGAAACTTCTAATTCAATGTTGATTTCTATACCTAGATTTTGGATCTGCATACCAGTGTCATTGGTAGCTTCATGGATTTCGATGTCCAAGTTAGCTCTTGGATTGTCTCCTTGATTTACCTCTACCATGATGTGCTTTTGATAAATATTTGGTGGTACTTCTGAGACATAGGTTACCAACCTATTACCCCTTTGTATGCAAGAAGGGTTAGGGTGATAAGAGCTCCAATCCACCTCATCCCCTAAAGCAAGGTTTAGATGATCTAAATATGTTGCTAGGAGTTCATCATATCCTCTTATGTGGTAGCCTAACCCAAACCTATCAGTTGGGAGATCATACTGTGGTTCGATGGGAACTTGGAACCCTTGATTTAATAAGCCTAAGCCATAACCATACCAATGGTAATGTTCAAAATAGTGCAAGGCAAATTTAGGGTTAGATAAATAATGAAAATTCACCATGAATGGTTCATCATCATCCTCATCTATGGGTGTGTGATTTATTAGTTGATCAAGCCCTCCATAAATGAAGTTTGTTTGGTTAGGTGGCACCCCCAGTGGTACCACCATCCCCATGGGAAAGCAATGGGCTTGAGTTTAGCCCATGTACTATGTATTTTTGATAAATGGCATGAACATCACATTCTATAGGATATATTATGCTAATTTGGAATTAACCAAATGTACAGTCACCTACAGTGTAGATGAACCTACTAAATAAGAAGGTGAGGTAGGCTAAGGTGCCTCCTTGACTTTATTTTGAGTATCCCCTTCATCCATGATACTAATACGCTTGATATTTTCTTCTTTGGGATTTTTCTTTGGCTCCTTTCACCCATAACTACCTTAAGCTTCTTGTCATTCCTAGGAACTTTGGATGTCATAGGGTTTAGTCAAATTTGCTATTATGTGCTTTGATAATTGAGGTGCTATCATAGAAAGTCCTGCACATACTACTTTTAACTTACCTTCTATATGTTTTATTGGAGATGTTGACTGTATATCCAGATGCATTGAGGGGAGAATGAAATCCCTTGATAAATATTCTAATTTCATGTATTTTAATGGCTCTTCATTATAAGGTACCATATGAACTTGTCTCTCAACGTATTTCTCTAATACAAGGCCTCCCTAGGAGGATGTTATACTGCATGGCACCTTCGATCACATGAAACATCATAGGGATGGTCTTAAGTCCAACCTAAATCATAAGAACTATAGTACCTACCATTGAGCATAGCACATCATTGAATGCTCTCAAGGTGAAAGTAGAAGGTACAATATGTGATTTCGGCAACTTTAGATGTGTTAGTGCCTTGGTTGTAATTATGTTGATTTATGACCCTGTATCAATTAAAATCCATTTGAATGGTGTGTGATTTACACATGTAACTATAAGTAGTGGTGGGTCCACTATGTTAGTGGAGACCATCTTAATATCATGATAATTGAATTGAATTACTGGTTCACTACACTACTGCACATGTCCCACAAAGTTCATGAATTCTTTAGGGTCTTGGGACTGAACTTCGATTGATCTTAGAATATCCATGATCATCTCCATGTGCTTAGGATACTATTGAATCAATTCATAGATTGACAAATTTTCTAGAGTTATCTATAGGCTTTGAACTAGCCTACTCCTGATTGTCACCATCGATCTAGTTGGTAGACCTAGAAAATTTTACGCTAGCCTTTGTTGAGGTGTAGCATGCACTCTAGTTGGAGCTGGAGGTAGATTTAGTTGCTCATACCTCCCTTGTATCATGATAATATTGACCATGCTAATGAATCCTTGAGTTGGTGGTTCCACATGCAATTTATTCACATGACCAACATTGTTCCTCGGTGGCTCATGATTTGGTAAGGGGTTCTTGAAAATCCCCATATTTTGGTTGTCTGGGGCATGAGGGTTGTCCTCCGTTAGCTCACCTATTTTGATCATATTTTGAACTACATGTTTGACACTCCAGCATACTTTTATATTGTGTCCCTTCACCCTGTGGAAAGCACAATATAAATCATAGCTATACCCCGTTGGCTTATATAGAGTAGGGTCTATTAACTTGATATCTGATAATTTTAGGGCCTTGGCCTCACAAAGTTGATGGAATATCAATGTCATAAATTTTGATAGATGTGTGAGCTAGTGAGGTAGGAACTATTCTTTATTCTTACCCTTCTTGTTATTATTGCACTAGTCATACCGTGTAGGAGAAATTTGGGCTTGATAATTCTAATGTTACCCCTTATCACCTTTTTGGAGGTTTAACACCAATTGATTTACATGGGCTAGCTTGGCCTATTGATTTTGGTGTTGGGTGTTCTTTTTGTTCCACTCCTTATTTCAAACCTTCAAGTTACCCTCCTATAACTTGATGTCTTCTATTACCTTAGCTTGTGATAGGGCCTCTTCAAATATTTGGTACTATTGCAACTACAACTATAACGATATGTGCTTTGCATAACTCTTGGTAAAAATCCAAGTTAATTCTATGATAAAAATGGAAAATGGTAACTTCCCTATCATATTTATCTATCTTTTTCTATAATCCATGATTGGCTCATCAAAATGTTGCATTAAAGCAGCATATCAGATAAGTTTACCTTTTTCTTGATGCCAAAGGAGAAGCATTCAAGAAATACATTAGATAGCTATTCAAAGATAGTTATACTATACCTCTTAAGTTGATTGAACCACTCTCAGGTAGGGCCTGAGAGGGGTATGATGAATATTCTCAACAACAAAGCATCATTACTTTCTATCTGAAATAACATGTCCATAAATCTTGTAAGATGTTCTTGAGAATCCTCCTCACCTTGAAATTTCTCTCGCTTCATCATATCAAAGTGCTTGGGATATGTTGGAATAGGTACTAAAGGGCATAGATTCTCATTTTGAATCTTTTTCAAGGTTGGATTTTGATAAGACATCCCTTGTTTCTCTATTGCTCAAACCTTGTCTACCAAGGCCTGATAGGCCTTTGAAGATAGAATTTCCTCTTATTTGAGAGGTCATTAGAGAGCCTTTAGAGGTAAATTCTTCTTATATCAAGGTGGGGGAATGGGATCATCCTCCACATTGACTAGGGATATCTCAGGATATTCCTATTCTTGTTTATATACAACTTCTTTGTACTATGCACACCCATGATGTTCCAGTGCTTGGTGTTGCATCCTATTTTGGTCTATGTGGTGAGTACGAGTATCAATGTGTTTAGGATGTAGATCAATATATGAAGCAGCTCGTCTATGAGTGTGCTCCTTGTACTCAATATAAGAGGGTAGATTTACATGAGCCAATTGTTCCTCTCGCTCAACATACTCCTTTTGATAGTGGATGCATTGCTCATGCATGCGTTGCTCAAAAATATGCTACCTTAATAGCCTCTATATTTGATTATCCTTGTTTTCAAGGTCCTCATATTTTGTGCAAGCATCTTCTAATTGGTCTTGATTTGCTGTTGTTGTTCTGATACTAGTTTCTGTGATCGATTTATAATATCCGTCGTATGCAGTCTCTAGTGTATTCATTTTGTTTAAGTAGCTTTGTTGGTATGACCTCTAATAGACTTGTTTACCATGCTCTTGCCCTTTTATGTATAGATGGAATTCACATTCTTGTGTTGTCTGTACTCTATGCCCATGTGGGTCGATGGGGTAATTATACTATGAGAATACTTAGAGCATTATCCTAGTTCTTGGATGGTCCTAAGTGTGCTCTCACTATGAAAACTCATAGAATAAGAGTGCGTAAATGAGGGTTTATACCCTAGCTGCCCGAGGACTCTATCTAGACCATCTAATTGTCTAGTGCACCATGGCTCATGTGGTGGCATACCATTGACTCCAACCTTAGACATATCAAATGTGAACTTACCAAGTTCATTATTGTTTGGAGTCTATGCGGGCCTATGCTTTGAAGCAACCCTCTCTTCCTACCCCTGAATGGATGGATTTTCTATTTTTATATTTTGAACTAACAGGGGCCTGGAGCCTCCTTTAGTTCAAGTATGTATGGTCACTAACTTAGTTATAGTTCCTTCCTTGATGATGTACTCTTTAGTGGATCTAGTGGATCCATGAGGTGTACGATCGTGATATATACTCCCATGCTCAAAGGGCCCATGTTGGGATCTTCCATACTCGAATCTATCTCATGAGGTGTGTACATTACCTCCTATGGGTGGGGTATTCTGATGAGAACCCCTACACATAGAGTTATCCCCTCTAATGCTCATCAAATATTGTCCAAGAGGATCTTGTGATTGAGGGTTTGATGTGTTGTGTTGTGTATTTCATGGAGCTTCAGCTTCGACCTTGGTTCTCCATTGAGATCAGCCTCTCCATGTTCTAACCATGATGTGGATTATATTGTATGTAGATTTTAAAGGAAATAAAGAAAACAATTATGATTATCTCTTTTAAATGTTCTTTGTGAGCCCTAACTAGTTAGATATGTTTTGAAATTTATTGAAAACTTAAACTACTCTCATTATATCTAAAATTATTGATGTAATTCTCAATATTTTAAGGGTTTTCACTTGTATTCTCACAGCTCAACAACCAAAATTGAAATTAATGGTCACATAAACCCCTCAAAATATGGATATGAAATCCATACCTGAGTAGGGAGCATAGGTCCTACCGATCCTCACCTAGTACCTTGTGCACAATGATACACCCCTCCGAAGAGGAATGCATGCTATTTTGCATGGTTAGGATAGATCTTGGAGTCAGTGTTGGCCAAGTAATAGGGTTCAAGGGAGTTGGGCCAATGGATGGAAATCACTACCACTGTCGTTGAACCCTACTAGTGGTTGGATATTACTTCCAAATCACTAGCATTTAGATAGTTCATGGTGTGTGTTTGTTTATTTTAGATTTTGCATGAAAGTAAAAATGCAACACCAAGCACACAATGCTCTTTCTTAAATACCTAATGATAAAGATGTTTAACATTCAGAAATATGCATCTACATTATTTAGATGAAATTTAGAGAATGTATTTACATGATAAATTGGCCACTAATTGGGCCTCAAGCAAGAAAACTCTACAAACATAACCCAGACCAATGGAGACTAGGACAAATTACAATAATAATCCAATGTTCCTAGAAAGTACTGGAAGAAAACCTAAGAGAATATAAAATTTTACTTTTAACCTTTCTCTATGTTTTCTATTTAAACCTACTTCATCTATTGTATCTAGCAAAATAAACATAGACATACATAAGAAAACACAGATAATTATCTCCTACCTATAATCCAAGTCTGATGTAGATTCATCTGTCTATTATTTTTCTATTCTTTTCTAGTCGTGGCTATCCAATGCATCTAAGACTATTAACCATGACTTCTAGGTATGGTTAAGACTATTCACCATAGTTGTTAACCATGACTAAGACCTACAACAAAAAACCATAGCAAGTCAGTTAGCTATAGCATAATTTATAGGGTTCCCATCATGATCACCATATGTATCATTATGAAAAGCATATACCTAAGCTATCGTACCAATTAAGTGTAAATTTAAAGCATTAAATCACAATAACATGAATTTGACAAGAAAAAATAATGTCTTTGTATTAATGGAATTCAAATCGATTACATATACATCCCTCTTAGGGATACCTAAATACATGATATAATTAATACAATATTGAAAACCCTCTAAACAAGGGGGTGGTATAATCCACAGACTCTTCACATATATACACAAACTTCTTAAGGCCAAGGATAGCCTTATTGACCTTTGGTTGGAGGCATATGCAACCTTGAATACTTTAAAAATGATTAGGTCCTGTAAACCCTACATTCAAGAAACAACACGAAAGGGGTTAATTAGAAAGGAGGTCTCTCTTGATGAGGCTTTTGAGACACTTGCATAAATTGATGATAAAGAAAGCTTGAAAGCATGTAAATCTATGCAATTATGCAAAATATCACCAAATTACTATAAAGCATGTAAAGAAAGCATGAAATCTAGAAAATAAGCAACCTAATTAGCCATTAGAAACTTGAAATACCTCAAATACAATGAAACTAGTCTAGATTGACAAATGCAAGGAAAATAGAAGCAAATCTACCTCTAATCCTAAATTTAACCATACAATTGCATAAAATAAAGTTAAGCTAAGTCAGATATACCTACAAACATGTTTGAAAGATAAAATCTATGGCTAAAATAGAGTAAATCAAAGATCAAACCCTCACTATGGGTCTGAGGTGTAGTTTGTACTGTTAGCCACAGTTGATAGCCATGACTGAGGTGAAAATACTCTTCCTCTTGTAAGCAAGGCTTAGATCTTCAATTACCTTTATTTAATTGATGTTCAATGGTCGTCTTGATGTCCTATGATGGATTTGCGATGTAAATTCTCATAATTGGATGTGGAAGAGGCTCAATTATGGATTCGTATCCTCCTTAGTCTCTTGAATCCTCCATAGATTTGGATACAATCATTATTTCTAAATTGGTAGCAATTTAACTCTCCTCAAATGTTGTAATTGAGTCAAAAATTTGACAGAGCTTTGCTATGATCAATTCAAAACTCTTCTAGTTGTTTTTAAATTTGGTAGGGCTTCACTACGTTCAAATGAAATTTTCTCCAAACTTATCCCCAATTTGAAGGGGGGTCCTATAGGACTCATAATACCTAATATTGGTTTGTTTAGGAAGCCAATATCAAGATACAAGAGGTTGGATCTGTTAAGAGGAAAACTCTCAAAGCTTCCCCATCCAAAACCCATTGGAATCTTCACTGCATAGACCGTTGTAACCAAATTTGGCTCGACCTAAGATTCAAAATAGTTTTGATGCTAGCCATGGGTGTCAGCCATAGCTAAGGTTGAGTTAGCTAACTCTATCCAAATTGAGTGGTTAAAACCACTGTCTCACCTTGGAGTTATCCAAGATCCTTCATATGGTCTGTTTGCATGTCCCATATGAGTAGTCACTTCGACATGACATGTTTTAGGTTTCTACAGTATATAAAATATATTATTAAGGGATTTTATTAAGGTTGGATACATTTATTTTTTATTTTTCTTAAATCTCTAAAAAGGGGACAAAATAATTCCAACATCAAAACCTCTTACAACTAAAATAGTTCTTAGTTCAATTAGGAGTGATAAGGCATTAAAAGTTGATTTTTGATTCTTGCAAAACTTATACAAAATCAAACAAATTTTAACTATATTTCAAAATGTACTATATTATTCTTTCTCAACTCTTCAAATTCAACCTTTCAAATGGGTAAAGGAATGTCATACAATGGTTGCAAACCTTGCTCTGATAAGAACCATATCACAAAGCATAATCACAAGTGGTTTATTGAATCAAGAGCTAGTCATCATATGACAAGAAATATACAATGGTTTGACTATCTTGAAGTTACCAAAGGTTATATATTAAGAATTGCAAACATCCAAACATATATTATTCATGGATATAGATGTGTATCTCCCAATAAATATTTTCCAAATCTTCTACTAGGAAAAGTGTTGTATATTCTTAGTTTAACTTTCAATGTCATCTCAGTGAGCAAGCTAGTATAAAATAACTACATGATTAATTTTGGATATATGAATGGGGTAAATACATGTCTCATTATGAATCAAGATGGAATAAAACCAATAGGGTCAATACATGAAAATAATTATATCGTAGACTCAATGGAAATACCATAAGATATTGTGATGTTATAAATGCTTCTAACTAATTTGTTGAAGAAAAACTTGAATAAAATGAAGAACCAATACATAAAAAAGGCAAGTACATAAGGATAAAAAATATGAGAGGACAACTGCATCATGCCCTACTTATTAATCAACAATTAGAATAAAATTAAGATACTTGCAAGAATGAATTCAAAGGTGGATAGATAGAAGATGAATCTAAAAATGTTAGAGATTATCCAAAGAGAATAGAAGACCTAGCAACATCCTACTCTACATCATATGAAGATACATATTACCTGATGAACTTGAATACAAAGAATGTAGAAGAAGAAGATGATGAAGACCAAGTAGAAGAAGATGAAGAGAATCCATATTGAAGACTAAAGCATTCAATACCCAAATAATGTAATACAGGTGGGTATTGGAAATAATGTCTATTTCATCATTTGTGTTATGTAAATGTATCCTCCAAGATACATACCTAGATTACTTCATCTGCAAGTTATCTAGTGACTTAATATATTTTAATAAATGGACAAGTGTCCATGTGCAAGTTGTACATGTGCAATGTGTCCTATGCATATCTAGTTAGAGTGTTGGGCAAGCATCATATTTTGCATATATAATGATGGCCTCTTAGATAGATAGATAGGATAGTTGGGAGACATTTTTAGATAGCATAGGTTAGTGGATTGTGTTCCACACCATTTATTGGTGATGGATATGATATAGATTTATATATTTTAATGGAGTGCTCACTTCCTCCATAGCTACATTATAATATTTTATATCTTTTATATTTTAGCATACTTCAATCATCTAGTAGATTTACTTTATTGCATCTTGTGATTATCTCTCATGGCTCATTCATCAAAAGATAACATGCTTCTAAAATTTAAAGGATACAATCACATGGTAACTACATGTGGCCAATACCACTCAAGGGCTAGTACCATAAATGATTTCCAAGGAGGTATGGAACACCTTTACTTTAGTCCTAAATATTTAGTTATTCTTTCTTGGCATCCTATTTTTACACAAATTCTATCCTAGAGGAATTTCCCATACCAGATGCATCTACTGATCGTCAATACAATTGCTATGATGACTTCCATAGTCAAGATACCTTTTGTGCTCACCATAGATAAACTTTACAGCACGTGGGTCCTGAATTCCTCTAATTTATCCCTAAAGACTTAGTCATTTCTAGATGGTATCTAGGTATTCATCAAAATTCTGATATTACCTATAGAGAGTCCTACCTTCAAAATTTTCCAAGCCATGAGGTACCCTTCGACCCTCAAGATGATCAAGGAGATGAATCTTTCAGTCAAAGATGATTCTAGGCCACAACCAAACATATCTGGTCTATTGAGGGGCCTAGTAGGAAAGTCTACACTCCCTCTATTTCATGGTATTTGCCATCCAAAAATATTTTTCAATTATTGGTAACAATCCATAATAGGCCTATGCAAATTTTATGTACACCATCAGCCAACATGACCATGGGTGAATTAATACAACAATCCCCAAGCATTGAGAAACTCTCAGGGATATTTTAAATTCTATCAAGTTACAACTCCATGATTTTTATGCTTTCACCAAATTTGTGGGATACATGCAAACGTACATGGATCTTTTTATAACCTTTCAAAATCACAAGATCAAATTCATGTTTACCAATTTACCAAACCCTCTTTTCCACAACATCGCATACATCAACGGGATCCCCTATAAGTCGGATTTGGTTGACACAGGTTTCATAATAAACATTACTACCACAACTACATTGAAATATCTCAACCTTCCATATTCACACATTACAAAATCCATATTCACCTTGTAAGAATTTAATGATACTTTATCCTCTACTATGGGTATGATAGTCCTACCTATTCAATTTGGACAAAATATTATGTCTACATTGTTATACATATTAGAAGGTACAAGACAATACAACATACTATTAGGAAGGCCTTGGATGAGAGACATGGAGTGTGTCCCCTCCATCATGCATCAACACATCAAACACATTCATAAATGTTAGGTCCATGTGGTTCATGTTAACCCAAACCCCTTTAAGTATTACAATAAGGATGATCATTCGCATGATTATGACCTTCCATCCACACACTTGGAAACTAAACCCAATGATCTTATCCAAATTCTAGATTCAACCTTATGGTTAATCGTAAAGCTATCTTCACCACTGCTGGTACCATCAGTTTCTTCTACCACTCCTCATTCATCCTCAATTTATTTGAGCAAGGAAGAGTCAAAAAGACCAACTGTGGAGGCTTCCACAACCATATTAAATACATATATAGAAGACCTTCTCACTCCTACCAACAAGGAGAAACCCACATTTGAAACAGATGAATTAGATCATATCATACCATCTTCATCCACCACACTTGAGGACATAATTCAATTAACTAGTCCTAAACTTGGTGAATACATAATGCACAATATTACATTCACACCTATCATCGAGTCGATCAAGGATCTAGGTCATCCTCCTACCAAATCGCTACCCATTGGTACCATTTTTTATTCACCCAAACATGGGGGATAAGAAGATTACCTTAGATAAGTTGATGAGGTATCCATGACTTGTCTAAATGCAAATGCATCTTCTCATGAGTTTGTGGGAATGATCAATGTGATTATAGGGAATCGAAGTCCTCCAAATCAATCTATGCAACTTGTACCTCCATCCAATATTTCCTCCATACCAAAAATACTACCATCATTGGAGTCAATCACACCTACTTTGTCTCACTCAATATCTCCACAAAGTCAAGAACAAGTGTACCCACTACACAAAAATGGGGATAATCTAGCTACCACAATTAAACACTCTCATTTGGAACATGAGCATAAACTAAATTAGGAACAAGAACATGTGGATATGCTCACTAGACAAGATCACCATGAACCATTCACATATACTCAGACGTTGAGAACTTTTGATCCATATATGTTTAATTGTATCTTTTCTGTCACACCTAATACACATCTACCAACTATCAGTTTCCATATAGCTTCATCAACAACCATACAATCATCACCTCCACTAGTTTCACAACACAACTTAGATCGGCTAGACAAAATTGAGTTATAAGTGAGTCACAACACAATGATTTACAACAAATCTTGAATCGACTCACAAGCATTGAGTTATGGTTGAGTCATAAAAAACCTCAACCTATTTATTTTCAGGCTTAGCCCCTCCTACACAATATAATCAACCTCAACAAAATTAGGGGCAAAGGTAACAATGTCACCCACCTCACAATTATATGCCATTTCCTGAGTCTTTGGCATCTCTTTTTAATCGACTTTGTGAGGCCAAGGCTATCCAATTGCCAAAGATTCACCCTTTGAATATTAATACACCAAAACCTAAGAGGTATCAAGAGGACTTGTATTGTGTTTACCATAAATAAAATGGTCATGACATTCAGTCATGTTACCCATTTAAAAATAGAGTACAAGATATGCTTGACAACAATGAACTTCAAATTGACAATCCTCTCACCACCAATAATCAACAAATTGGCATATTTTAGGATCTGTTACCTACACATGGGGGTCAGGTAGAACAACCTAGGTAGGTAAATGAGATACACATAGCCCTACCACCTCATCAAACTGATCTACCTTGTCTACTACATTCAAGGCTCCAGCCCTATATTTGGATTCCTCTATCCGAGCCCATGTTGATAATATTTCATAAACTGCAGGAGGTAATTGTTTTACCTAACATACACCCTCTTGACCCCAATAGACCTAAACCAAAGTGGTATAGGGAGGATTTGTATTGTGTCTACCATAGGCAAGAGGGCCATGACATCAATAATTGCTATACATTCAAAAATGTGCTCCAAAAAATTATCGGTAGAGGGACATTTTCCATAGATGGTCTGCTAACTTCATATCATCAAAATATCAACTTGGACAAGGATTCATTACCACCATAGGAGGGGTAAACTTTTATCACTCCTCCCAATCGGGTCAATCATGTTACATCAAACACAATGCATAGTGGGAGTACTCAAGGTGTCACACCTTTCTCATTGTCCACATCATCCTCATTGTCCACATCGCAACCAATGATGCAATTTATGGATTTTGAAGGTATCACACATTCCCCACATTTGACAATAACCACACACTTTTGGGATGCTTAAGTTATCACACTTTTCTCCCCAAAAAATAAAAAGAAAAAACAAAAACAAAAATCTCCAAAGGCACTTAAGCCCTTTGGTCAACTCACAAAAAGCTCCATATTCATTTAAACCATTTGGTCAATTTGCAAAAGGCTCCAAAGGCACTTAAGCCCTTTGGTCAATTCCCAAAAAAATACAAAAATAAAAATAAAAAATCAATCAAAACAACCAAAAACATTAGAAAATTGAAAACACAAAAATATTGCATCATCAATCGTATTATATTTTATCATGTATTTATCATCATTACATTAGTCTACTAGTTGCATTAGGCATATTCATTACCTTTACATTATGATATGTCATTCTTGCATTTCCATAAATAAGCACCACTCTTGTATGATTGTCATAAGTCTTAATAAACCTTCTCCACCATCATCATTTGTAGTTTTTTGTATGAGCTTTT
Organism: Wollemia nobilis; assembly: GCA_028583015.1. Taxonomy (NCBI): domain Eukaryota; kingdom Viridiplantae; phylum Streptophyta; class Pinopsida; order Araucariales; family Araucariaceae; genus Wollemia; species Wollemia nobilis. The sequence continues at coordinate 13,692,635 of JAQPPZ010017052.1, forward strand.
GCTTATTAAGGGGTCTTCGTAAGATAGGGTAGATACCAAATAAACATTAGCTTAGATGACCACTGACTATTTTATGAACACCTTTTAGTTTGAAAAATATTATGGTGAAAACCCCCACATCACAAACATCATATCATCCACACTTCCCCTTTTGTGGGTAATTATGTTTTTCAACACAACCAGTAAGTTGCTATGGGGTGTTCACTAGGGTTTCAATTATTCAATCATTCCTAGTTTTCCTTTTAGATTATGTAGAAAGCTATTTTGATTTTAGATGGTAGAGTATTGCTTTTTTCATACCTTGCATATCTCAAAATCCCAACACAAAATCACACATTAAAATCACACATAAACTTATCACATAGTCCTTGCCACCTTGAGTGAAAGGTTTCCCTTTCTCATCCTATTATGTGCATGGTATAGGATGCTAAGAATTGATAAAATGACAAGCTCCCCCTAACCAAATAAATAACATCCCTTACTCCACAAAAATGAGAAAGTATCCCTAAAAAAAAGCAAAAAGTGGTTTTCACCACTAAAGCAAATAGATCCCCTTGCTCCTCACAAAAAATAAGAAAGAATCCCCAATCAAAGGAATCAAAAGAAAATAAAGGGATAATGAGCTTGAATCCATGGAATCCATAGTTATTCAAAAACCATGGGATGATCTCCATTACAACAATGGGTTGAATGAAACCTACCTGGAAATGGGGTAGTCTTAAGCATTGGGATATTTCTGTCACATTAGCGACCTTTTTTTGTATAGACTAGTATCAGCTTTTAGATGAGCTAGATTTTGATGGATTGAATTACCTAGTAGTAAGTCTAAATACATCCAAAATAAGGATAATAATGACCAGAGGGTGATCCTCATTACAACAATGGGTTGGATGAAACCTGCCAGGAAATGGGGTAGTCTTATGCATCATTAATGAACATCACATGCACACACAGGAAAATTGAATATCTTGGTATTCCTACCAAAACTTTATCTTTCAAAGTTTTGTATAGTCAGTATGCATATTTTGATTGGTTAACTAGGGCGTTTGAGTCTCATGAAAACCATGTTGTTCCCTTATAACATCTTGTTATTCATCCATCCATCATATTACATATGGTTGGATTTGAAATGTTTGACTTTGATGAAAAGGTTAACATTTTGATTGATGACTTTTGTACATTTATGGTACTTACATTTAGGTTATTTTGTATTTTTCATATCATATACATGTATCTTTATCTTCAAAAACTTGGAAAAATAAAGGTATCACACCTTCCTCCAATCCATCACATAAAAATTAAATTAATTGCTTGGTTAAAAAAGTTGTGTCTTTTTTGTCAAAGGTTGCACCCTTTACCTTGCATACATATCAATCAACACATCAATTTCTAGGTTCAAAAGGTTGCATCATTTTTGTCAAATTTTACACCCTTTGCATTGCATATATATCAATCATCATCAAAAATCCCCATAGACACTTAAGTCCTTTGGTCAAATCACCATCAAAAATCCCCAAAGACACTTAAACCCTTTGGTAAAATCACCATTCAAAAGCCCCAAAGGCACTTAAGCCCTTTGGTCAACATCAAAAAGTTCCAAATGTAGTTTGTGATAGAAAAATTAGGAGAGAATAGAAAATGATATATATATTGAACCTTAGAAAATTGAGATTACAATGGTATTTATAATGGTAACTCTAAACGACTTTAGGGAATATAAGGAAGTTAGGAAAATAGGAGAAATAGGGAGGAAAAGAGAAAGGGCAATAGAATTGGTTTACGTTGCTACCATTGTTGTCCAATCTGCCCAGTCAGCTATCATCCAAGTCAACCTACCTGCCCAATCAACTGTCGTCCAAGGAGGTAAAATGGGTAAGATCCAAAGCTTAAAGTTGAAACAAATTTTTACACCTTTTTACTCATTTTTTACTCCTTTTACTAGCTTTATTTCCAACATTCTCCCCCTTAAAGTTGAGAGGACTGACTATATAGTCTCTCAGCTTTATATATTGAGCTTTAACTATACCTTTGGTGAAGATGTTTACAATATTATCCAAAGTGTTACAATATTGAAGCTCAACTATCTGATGTTCCACCATATCTCAAATGAAGTGATACTTCACATCAAAATTCTTTGATCTGCTATGGTGGACTAGATTGTATGCCAAATGAATGGCACTTATGTTATCACAATACAGTTGAGTTGGACCACTCTAACTTTCTCCAATATCTTCAAGAACTTTTTTTAACCATAGGGCCTAAGTACTAGCATGAGTGATGGCTATATACTCAGCCTTAGTTGATGACAATGCTACAATAGTTTGTTTCTTGGAACTCCATGTAATTAGTCCTGATCCTAGACTAAAATAATTCCTTGATGTAGATTTCTTGTCATCTATGTTTCCGCCCCAATCACTGTCACTGAAGCCAACTAATTTCATGCAATTACATTTTTGGTAATGGATTCCAAAATCCAATGTAACTTTTACATATCTTAAAATTATTTTAGTTGCTTGTAAATGCAGCTCATATGGACTAGTCATAAACCTTGAAACTAGAGAAAATGCATATTGAATATCGGGCCTGGTGTTGGTGAGAAACATCAGAATCCCAACCATGCTTCTGTAAGTGGTCATGTCAACCTTTGATGCTCCATAATCCTTGCTCAATTGGATCCCATTTCCAGTTGGAGTTGCAACTGATTTGCACTGCTCCATGGCAAATTTCTTGATCATGTCTCGAGCATACTTGTGTTGACATATGAAGATCCCTTTATTTGATTGATGCACTTCCATGCCTAGGAAGTGTCACATTAAACTAAGATATTTCATCTCAAATTGTTTCATCATGGAGTTTTTGAACTCCATATTCATTTTATTGTTACTACCCATAAATATTAGATCATCCACATACAAACAAACTATGATAATGTCTACTCCTTGCTCTAGGTAGTACAAATTTGGTTCATTTTTGCTTCTAGTGAATCCATACTTGCTAAAATAGCCATCAATGTGTGAGTACCAGGCTCTTGATGCTTTCTTGAGGCCATAAAGCACTTTCTTAAAATTTTAAGCAAGGTTCTCTTTACCTTGTTCTTGAAAACCTTGAGTTTGTTGAACATAAACCTCTTCTATCAAGTATCCATTCAGAAAAGCACTCTTCACATCCATGTGTTGTACATTCCATCCTTTATGGGATGCTAAGGAAAGAACTGATCTGATTGTCTCTTGTCGTGCAACAAGAGCAAAGGTTTCCTCATAGTCAATGCCAAATTTTTGAGTAAAACCCTTTGCTACTAGTCTCACCTTATGCCTTTCAATGCTTCCATTAGCATTTTACTTTGTCTTGTAGACCCATTTACACCCAACACATTTTTTCCTTTGGTTAGCTTTACTAGATCCCATGTATAATTATTTTTTATAGAGGTTATTTCCTCTTTCATTTCTTATTGCCATACATTTTAAGTACATGCCTTCTCATAGCTAGCTGGTTCTAGTTGTGTACTAGCCAATAAAGCATAATTGACTACATCTCCCATAGGATCATGGGAGTCATCATCTCCATACAATTGTAAATTTTCAAGTTGTTGCAAAATTGTATTCATCTCACTAGCTTGACTTCTAGTGAATCTTCTCTGGAAATTTTGATCCAAAATTTGAAAGTATGGATGAGTTTGCAATATTCTTCCGCATCTTGATGGAGAGTCTTTGTCGATGTCCATCGGTGAAGAACTTACTGATATATGTGGAGAAGGACTTGGAGTGTTTGTTGAAGTACTTGATGTAGTACTCTTTTATGGGCTTGGAGGGGGTAGTGTGCCTTTGATTTTCTTTGGAGACACCTGTTGTACCTATGAAGAACTTACATCTTGGGACTCATCATCAACAAAAATTCTTTGATGACCCCATTCTCCCCCTTCATCAAAAATTACATCCCTAGAGATTACAACTTTATGAGTCTTGGGATTGTAGAGTCTATATCCTTTTGTAGACTCAAAATACCCTAAAAATATACAAGATTGACTTTTTGGATCAAGCTTCTTCCTTTTATCGTCAGGAATGTGTACATATGCTAAAGATCCAAACACTTTGAAATGCTTTACATTAGGTTTATTTTTGTACCATTCCTCATAAGGAGTGACACCATATAAACTAGAAGTTGGACTTCTCTTTAGAATATATACAGTGGTTCTTACAACCTCTACCCAATACATATGAGTTTGATGCTTATATTGTATCATTGATCTCGCCATCTCAACTATGGTGCGGTTTTTCCTTTCTACCACACCATTTTGCTATGGGGTATAAGCAGTGCTAAATTGTCTTTTGATCCCATTTGCTTTACAATATTTCAAAAAATATTTTGAGGAGTATTCACCTCATCGATATGTCCTAAGACATTTTACATAATTACCACTTTTATTCTCTACATTGTTTCTAAAATCTATGAAGTAATCAAAAGCTTCATCTTTGTGTTTTAGAAAGTAAATCCAGCACATTCTAGATAAGTCATTTATGAAAGTGAGAAAATAAGAATTGTTTCTGAGACTCTTTATTTGCATTGGACCATAGATGTCTAAATGTACTAACTGTAGTGGATAGTTAGCTCTCCACACTTGTCCTATCAGAAACTTTGACCTTGAGTGCTTTCCAAAAGCACATCCTTCATAGAATTTCTTTTTTTCATTGATTTTGGGAAGTCCTGTCACCATAGCTTGAGAAGTTAGAAGTTTCAAGATAGCAGAATTAAGGTGACCATATCACAAGTGCTAAAGGACACTTGGATTTTTTATAGCTAAATTTGCAATTTGAGCTCACCCTATATCATCAAACCAAAGAGGAAATAACCTGTTCTTGGTCATGGGGACATGTGTGATGACACAATTACAATTATTCTTATAAAAAATAATACATTGTTATTCATCAAATACAATCTTGTAATTGTTCTCCATCATTTATCCAACACTTAGCAGATTGTGTTGGAGATTTTAAGTGTAATAGATGTCATGCACTTTCTTTAGTCATTCTTTGGTTGGAACCTCCATGGCTCTAATACCCTCTACTTGCAATGTCTTATCATCCCCTAATTTGATTTGGGATTTATAAGTGGAATCGAGAGTAGCAAATAAATGTTCTTTACCAGTAATATGTTTGGAACAACTAGTATCCAGATGTGTCATTTAGATTATGTTCTGATTGGCCATATGACAAAAAAATATTAGAAATATCATCTTCTTCTCCATAATTACCATATTGACTACTGCTGCCTTGTGAAGATTTTGACCAGCAGTCATGAGCGAAGTGACCCAACTTGCCACAGTTGAAAAATGCTGATTTGGACTTGTCACTTCCTCACCCTTGATTGCCACTTTGTCCTTGATTTCCACCTTGATTCTAATTTCCACCTCTTTGTTGGTTGCCTCCTCTGTATGAGTTGCCTCCTCTATTGGAATTGCCTCCTCTATTCTGGTTGCCTCCTCTATTGGAATTTCCTCCTCTGTAGTTGCCTCTACCTCTACCTCTTTGCTTACCTCTACCTTGACCTCTTCCTCATCCTCTTCCATTATTTTCATTGGAATTGAAGGCCTTATCATCATCTCTATAGCTTGTTGAAGGAGTTTCAGGAAACCTCTCTTCATGTGATATTAACTATCCGATCAATGCATTGAATGTTAAAAGGGAAAGATCTTTGGATTCTTCTATTATTATGGAAATATGGTTCCATTTCTATGTAAGTGTTCTCAAAAATTTTGTTACAATTATCTCAGGCTTGATTTCTTCGCCTAGTGTAACCATTTTATCTACAATTTCTTTTACTCTAACACAATAATCATCGACTTTTTCATCATATTTCATTCGAATATTTTCAAAATCTCGCTTAAATGTTTGAAGCCTTACCTACTTCATTTGATTACTACCCTATAATCCATCACTCAATTCTTTCCATGCAGCTTGTGCAGTCGTACAACTAGTGATTCTGGGAAATATGCTTTTCTCCAATGCAGCTTGAAGATGAGAAAGAGCAGATGAGTTGCTCTTTTTCTCTTCTTTTCATGTTTTCTTGTCTATGGCACTAAGTGTTGTCCAGTCTGAGGGTTCTATATAGACCTCTTCTATGATGTTCCAAAAACCTCTACCTATGAGTAAGGTCTTCATATTTATAGACCAATACTCATAGTCATAACCGTTAAATTCTGGTATAGGTAAGCTATTGTGTGAGGCCATAGTTACCAAAAAATCTCTTTATTTCATGGTTACAATAAAGTACTTTTGCTATTTGAAATAAGGAAAGAAGAAGAAGAAAGAAGGAAGAGCTTAAAAATTTAATCCAAATATGACTTGTTCTACTCTATCATTGGCTGCTTGTTCCTATTGATGTGGGGATGCTATCTCTTGATTTATAAAGTTATCTACCACTTCTTCTTCATCGTCACTTATCTTTATGATTTTTGGTGATTCTGGTTCTAGAATTTCTACTAAAATACTATAGTGTGTGTACTCTAATTCTTGTGGTGCAGCTTGTATGGATTCTGATTGTTCAAATTGACTCGTGAATGAGTTATCTTCAAAATCTACTTTGTACCCTGAGTCAGGATACCTTTGATGTGTGATTACTACATTTTGGAGTTGACTAAACACAATGTTGAGTCCATAACCTCTTACCTATTCATCAAACCTTTCTACACCTTATGTTTCTAGAATTGCACATAAGGTATGATAACAGCCATTCGGTCTTATCATCAATGCCCTTTACAAAAAAACTAAGCCTCTTAGGATTATTACACACTCTTTCCTCTTAGGAAAGTTTTAACCTCTTTTACAATATTTAAAATTTTCACAAAATGTGAAATTTACAAGGTTCCAATAATTGACAATATCAAGCCTCTAGGGCTCTTACAATAAAAATTTTAAAATTCAAACTTAATAAAAAATTAAATATTCATATTTAATAAAAAAATAACTTTATAATTATTAAAAACCTAAGTTTTAAAATAATTATAAATTAGTTTTAATTTTATTAAATTAATATTTAATAATTTTAAATATTCTAAAGTTTAAATGATAATTTTTTTTTAATAAAATTTATCCTCTAGCCCATTCGAACCCGTGACCTCTTGACTGTCACAAAACTTTTGACCAATGTGCCATGGTGTCTATTTGAAACATAAAGTATTCGCGATCCTTTTCTAGCTTGTGCTTCCTAGAGATTAAAAAAAAACTAACTAAAAACGTGTCTGGTGGGATTTGAACCTAAGACACCCTACTCACAAGTGCTCCTCAGCCGCTCAAGCTACACCCATGGCTGGGTATGAAGGAGAAATATTTTCTATTTGAAATGTAGTGGACAATAATTTTAATAAAAAAATTGAAATTATTTTATCCCACATTGAGCAGGATGGGGGTAAAAATAGGGTTTATAACCCTGGACAAGTGAGTAATGAAGCGATTACCTTTAGGAAATCAGTGATCACCCCTTTTGCCTCCTTTTGACCAACTTCTCCTCACCATGTTGCTCACTTTTCTGCCACATTGCTCCTCCTCCTTGTGCCATATTTCTATTCACATCAGCTCCAGAGTCGTCCTCCTATCGCCACATGTTGATCTGTGATAGGTCCTCCTACGTCGCTCCTGTCTTCACATGCTTGTTGTGCTAGCCTATTCTAGAATTCACATCAATCTATGTGCTTTAGGATTATCTCACCTCAAGATACGTGCTTTGGGCCCCACCTTGACCTCACTTTATGCTGTGTGTTATGGGCTTCTCTCACCTCGGTCCTTGGGCCTCTCTCACCTCGATCATCATGCCCTCTCGGCTTTGGCTCTGATACCAGATGTGGTTTGTGAGAGAAAAATTAGGAGTGAATAGAAAATAATATATATTTAACCTTAGAAAATTGAGATTACAATGGTATTTATAATGGTAACTCCAAATGAATTTAGGGAATATAGGGAAGTTAGGAAAATAGGAGAAATAGGGAGGAAAAGAGAAAGGGAAATAGAATTGGTTCACCTTGTCGCCCTTGCCATCCAATCCACCCAGTCAGTTGTCGTCCAAGTCAACCTACCTACCCAATCAACTACCATCCAAGGAGGTAAAAGGGGTAAGATCCATAGCTTACAGTTGAAACAAATTTTTGCACCTTTTTACTCCTTTTTACTCCTTTTACTAGCTTTATTTCCAATACCAAAGGTACTCATATTCTATTGGTCACAATCAAAAGGCTCCAAAGGCACCTAACCCCTTTGGTCACATAAAATATAAAAAATTTGAGCGAATATCATATCTAGTAGTTTACTTTATAAACCTAGTGGTTGTAGCGATTAGTTGTCCATACAATTCGGTAATATGAGTGAATTACCATAATATAACTAAAAAAAATAGTAGTAAATGGTTCAAATAAAGGTTGTAATGGGGCATGCACCCCATAAAATTTTGTAATTATACTAGAATACCTACATCAAGTCATCTTGGTCAAGTGACTCATCGCTTTCATCATTTTATCAATTCCTTGTCGACATGTCACTTGAGGGGGTAGTCATACATCACACAATTCATAATAAAATCAATAATCAAACACTCAATCATGCAAGTTGCATTAATTCAATAATTATTTCCAAATATAATCATGCCCTTATTACTTGGGGTAGATAACAAGTAAAAACTTAAATTAAAACACATCACAGGATAGATGAACCTCTGCTGTTTGGTATGCCTAAGGTCATGGCCTTGTGGACTAGACAAAGGTCCACCCTTGGATGAAAGGTTTATTAAAATCAAGTTCCTCAACTTGTCAAAATAAATGATTCAAAAATGTAATGTCCCTTCTATTATTGAGGCATCTAACATTTATCATATCAATGAACATCATCAAACCTCAATTTGACTCTAGGTCATCTATTTTTTCTCCACATTGTGTTTTCACAAAATGCATCCCAAAAAGAGGTATTTGTAGAGACCCAAAACATTTCATGTTGAGGAGACTAGCTATTTTAACTTCTTTAAGACCATGTGACCAATATTGGGCAACCTTAGGGCTAAAAAATGGTCTTCACCACTCAAATAAGGTCATTTCCTTTACAACCATGGCCGTCCTACCCTATAGAGGCTTCCAGTCAAGGTTGCTCTACCCTATAGCATATTCAAATCAAGAATGTTCTACCTTAAATTTGTCCCCAATCAATTTTGTCCTACCCTAAAGCAACTGTTCCAGATGTGTAACAAAAAAATTCAATTCACACATGGGCTAGCGGTGTCAATTTTATGTATGCTTGAGTCTAGTTTAGCATGCACGTGTATCCCAAAATAGTGTTGCATAGGTTAGGAGAGCCAAGTGGCATTGCATAGGATTTTATAAAGAGCATGTGGGCCACCTCTCCTGTGCAAAGATTATTTTCCAATAATAGGTTCCTTTTGAGGGATCTATAAATTGGCATTCACCCTTAGTTGAAAATATCCCAAGTTTTAGAGTTTGCAAGTGATGAAGTGCTACTAGAATTGAACCACGAACCCTCAAGTTGTTTGTATTCTTCATAATTTTAGCATAGTTATATTTTTTTATGCATTTTCTCATCATGTTTTAGTCATTTATTGCATTTACTTATATTTTCATCTGCACATGCTATTAACACTTTTGTGTTCCTTGTGTGTAGATCACAGATTTTCTATAGGGGAAGAGGAGTGCAAGAGTTTAACATTATCACCTCTTGTTGAGGTCACAAAGAAACCCTTTGTAGGATGGTTTGTGGATGTGAGAAGGCCACATAGTGCATCAAACTATTTTAGAGAGGGTTAAACCTCTCGGATTGTGTACTTATTGTATCACATTATTGAACTCCCTAAAGGGGATGTATTTGTAACCCATTTTGATCAAAAAAAGTTATTTTTAATATAAAGGACCTGATTTATCATTTACTTGTTTTATCATAGTTTGTTACATTGCATGCTCTTGTGTTCATTTATTTCAATCATACATTTTCAAGTTATTATGCACTGGTTTTTGATTATTTTAGAATCTTAAGCAATTCTTTTCTCATTATAGCTTCAATTTTAGCATTGATAGGCCTTTGTATCTATCCAAAATGTTTTGCATCAGGCTCTAACTTGATGGTATGTTGAATGACCTTTTATCATAAAACTTGAGGTCCTCATATGACCAAGAAATAATATCTAGGTACTTAATCAAAGCACCTTAATTCCCTCAACTTCTTTCGAGGAGCATCTTACTCCAAAATTTATCTTATTTTTTATTCAATTTCGACTTCACTACATATTTTATCATCTACTTTAATAGTCCTTGACTTATTTCCATCCTTGTTATCAAAAAAGCTCTCCAATGTGATTAGACCTTTAGGAATGTAATTATTTTTCAATTGAATAATATCTTTTTGATCTATTTATTGGGAAATATCCTCCTACACATTGACTAAACAAGCTTCTCTGACTAGAAATTCTATTATTTGATCATCTTTCTCAAAGACCTGCTAGAAGATTTTTTTATCCGAAACCATAGGTCTAAAGACTAATTTGACTCTTTTACTTACAATTGACCCTAGGTACAAGGAAGGATTGAAATTAGAGCCCTTAACTACCAAAGCATTGACCAATATATTCTATCCTCTAGGGACAAAGTGGATATTTAGTGCATCAAATGATTCCATCAAGTCCACTTCAGATAATGATTTCTTGTATGTATTTAGATAATGATGTTTACTGGTGCACTTTTTTATAACTTGGTTGATGACTAGCTCTGAGTCACCATAAATGTCTAATATCTTGATTCCCATTTTTTTCTTGCATCAATCCCAATCATAGGTATTTGTATTTAGCAACATTTTTTGTACAAGCCCAGTGAATCTAAAAGAAAAACTCTTCACCCCTTTTGAAGAAGACTTCAATACTACACCAGCTCCAACTCCATTTGTACATCTTACCCCATCAAAATGCATTGTGCACACCTTTTTCTGCTTGAGTGACTAGTTATATATGGCAAGGATATTCTTTTTTGCCTTTGAAGAAATACTGTGCGTACCCAACCATATTTTTGATAGGCTATAATCATCCTTAAAGGGTAATTCATCTTCAATTTCTTAATCCTCTAGGACTTCTACTAACTCTGGATCTTCCATCATTGAATGATTATACAAATATTCTTCAATTTGTTCAATATGGAAAGATGCAGGCTTCTTTGGGGTTATCCTTATTCTCTTTTCTTTATAGGGGACTATCATAACATAGTAGTCTAAATACATATATCCTCATATTTTGGTCATAAGTTCTCTTAAAATGTATATGCTAAAATAAGGTTCAAGATCAACTACCATAATATCTTGGATGATGGTCACCTCTAGAGATCTATGCAACATCATCAATATATCCTTTATAACTCCTACAATATTAACTAGGGTACCATAAAGTTGCAAGACTCCCTAACATGACCATGTGTACTCCATGACCATCTTGTCATAAACTACTTTTGGCATAATAGTCATTGAGGTTCCTGAGTCTATCATACAATTATGAACTACCCATCCTTCCATTCTAAGAGAGATGTAGAATGAAGGAGGCTTGTTATTCAGGGTGGTAAGAGACATTTTTTCCTTATCTTGTGCCAAATTAAAAATTATGATATTTTCTTTCCCTTGGGATATTTTATGTAGATAAGCTTTCAACAAATCTATTTCACCAAGGAGAAAAAGTGTATCATACAGGCTTGCCCTAGATGGGAATATTTTCAACTCATCCATGATATTATATTATACCTAAATTAGAGGGGTTTTATTACCTTTTTTTTGGTTCCTCATACTTTCTTTTGTACTACTTAGTAGTCTCTATTATTTGGCATTTTGTAATGGAAGGGAAACTCAGTTTTTCTTGGGCTTCCCTCCTAGCACTTTCTTGCTCTTTGCTCTTCTCCTTTTCACCTCCTCTTGGAGTGTTTACCTCATTTTCTTGTCTCCTAGGAATTGCATTAATTTTATCAAAAGTTTGTAGAATGGGAAACTTGTCATTGCTTTGTAGTGGTGATTCTCTTTTATTTTGAGAAGGAACTTGGAAACTACTCATTTTTATGGATCTACTTGCAAAGACATCTTTCTAGATGTGGTCATGATCGAGGCCTGCTCTTATTTAGGAAAATTTTATCCAATAATGACTTGATCATACTATCACAACATGTTAACACTCCCTTGTTGCACATGGATTTGGTACATAATACAGGTATTATAATCATGTGGACCATTGTAAACTAAGAACCAAACATTGACCAAGGTAGTTTTAGGTTCAAAATCTTGCTCTTCTTGATTTACATTGACTTTGGATCCTACACTTCCACTTTTACTTAGCTTCTAATGTCTATTAATATAGGAAAATATTCTTGGTTGAAATCTCTCCATTTTCCACTTTTCAATTGCATTGACCTTATTGTTGAGTGATTTTAAAGTGCTTTGGATGCCAAGTAATATAGATGTTTCTTGGGATTTTTGATATGGAAGAGGAGAAAAAAGGATAGCAAAGGCTATTTTTGGAAGAAATGGTATATCTGCTTGTGGGGATGATGGAATATCCATATATGAAGGAGTGGCTACTTTTTACGGGAATTGAGGAATCTCAGAGCAATAAGGCATTGCTATTTTTAGTGGAAGTCTTCTTACAAGAATTAAGGGTCATAGATATAGAGAGAGTGTGTGATAGAGTATGTGGTGATAAGCTCAAAGCTCATTCATGAATAGTATCTTTGATTATGGAGTGTTCATTTCCTCCATAGCTACTTTGTATTCATTTCTATAATTTCTATTTAAATCATATTTTTAGTCATCTTGCAGATTTACTTTCTTTCATATTATTCTGCATCTTGTGATTTCTATATCCCATTACATGTTGTATCAAATATAAAAATGGTATCAGAGCTATGGTAGATCAAGCTATAATAGATCGATAGGAAAACTACCATTATCATTGATCCTCAATTTTTTGTCAATCTGACGTGCTGCTGGACCAACCACTGTCAATAAATCTCAAAAGAGTCTAGGTGGTGGAATTAGGGAGATCCACGAGTGAGAACTAAAAAATTTATATTTTTAGAAATATTGATATTGCATATGGATAGAGTATTTCCATGAAGTTATAGGAAAATCTTGTGAAGACTAGGACTCAATATTTGATCCACTAGTTTGATGAATCAACTAGTGAAGTTGATCTAAGAGATATAGAAAATTTTACCTGAAGTTTCTTTTATTATAGGGAATTAATTCTCATATGATTGGGACACCTCCTATAATAAAAATATAAGATATTTCAACTTTATTGTATAAAAGGTCATAGTGCCTTCATAATGTAGATATTAGTTGTTGTAAGAGAAGAATACTATAGAAGAGACTTCTGGAGAAGACTCATGGTGAATTTAGGAGACAAGAGATCTCCATCGCTAGATTGAGAACTTCAAAGAAGAAAAAGTCCATAGAAGCCTTGATCTAAAATAAAAGGCCATAGGAGCCTTGATCTAGAATAAAAGGCCACATAATCCTTGATATTGAATATAATACCACAGAAGCCCTAATATTGAATAAAAATGTCAAAGAAGCTTTGATATTGAAAAAAGGCCACAAAATCCTTGATACTAAAAAATACCATAGAAGCCTTGATCCTCAAGAAGACTTCAAAAGAGAGTATCTAATTCAGAAGTAGATTTTATTACTAATACTTTGTTGCAAAAAAATGAGATTTAGTGAGTTGGTGAAGCTTCCTACAAGAAAGTTAGGAAGAGTATTCTCTTTGAAATAAATTCAGCACCTAAAGCAAAAGAGATCATGAGAATCTCTCATTGAAGAATTTCCATACTTGGAAGAAAAAGAAGGACTAGGAGAGTCCTACTTGAATCCATAAGCAGTAGAATAAGATATCCAGAATAAGATCTCACCACCAACACTTCCAGAAGTAGAAGGTTGAAGATAATATCTCAAGGAATACTAGAATAAGTTGCAAGATCAAAGGCCTTGGGTAGTTCTCTACGAGCATCCAGTAAAAGGCCTAGAGAGCCTTACTAAAAAAATCATCAAAGGAGTTATGAGGAGAACTCATTGGAGAAATTCACTATAGGAGATAGTGAAAGATTTGGGGCAATTATCACCATTCGACAATAATCATAAAAGAAGAAGAAGAATTTGGCAAGTAGTACCAAATCTTAGAAGACCTCAATAAATTTATAATCTTGAGAAGAAGATCCTATTTTAATTCAGAATTCAACAAGAATATTGAAGGAAGATTTAGAAAGAAGCCTACCAAATCTAGGAGATTTGGAGATTTCCTCTCACAAAAAGAATGTACCACTTCAGAAAAAAGACTTATTAAAATATAAAAAAAAATTAGGAGACTACAAGAGGAGAACAAGCCATCAAAATCATAGGCTCATGAAAGGAATTTTGATACCATATTTTGGTGAAGATGGAGTTGTTCAGGAAAACCTACAAAGAGCTACAAAATATTACTCAAGGCAGTAACTTGGTGATCTTAGACACCAAGATCTACATCTTCTATAGAAGCAACAAAAGAGATAAAAAATATTTCATAAAAAGGTAAGCAACTATTGGTGCAAGTAGATTCATTAATGTGACTACTTATTAGATTTGTTAAAGCACCTTAATTTAGATTAAAGTTGCAAAAAGGAGAATTGAATTATAGTCTTCAAAAGTACAAAAAGAGAGGTTATTTTTAAGGTTTATTTTCACATTAGGATTTGATTAGATTTTAGAATTACAACTATCTATCAACTACCTATCATCTACTTTGGAAAGCAAAAGAAGACTAGCTCCTACTACCTTGCTTATAAGGAAATTGTAAAATAATTCTTGAAGATTCATTTTAGGTTATTCTTGATTAGTTACAGTAAATTGATTAAGTGCATTATTTTGAGAGTTTATTGGAGTTATAACTTTAAATTGTTAGTGCATTAAAGTGAAATATTATTAGATTCATTTGCACTATTCTATTTCTCTCAAAAATATTATTGTTTGTGTTCATGAGAAGGGCACAAAATCAGAATTTATCAAAGTGTCTAAAGACACGTTTAGTAAACAAAAATATGCAACATTCAGTGGCCAAGAGAAGCCACCAAATAAGCTCAATCCTCCAAGAATTGGAGAAGAAAGTAGCCACCGAATATCAACAAAGGAAGCCTCAAATTGAGACTTGGTGAGTCTCAAATTCAAAGCACAATAAGATTTCTATTAAAAATAAATAGTGTAAGAATATACAGGAAAAAAAGAGATTTTATCAAGTGGTTACAATCTTGGGTTCATTTGTAAAATATCCAAGAAAAAAGTGGAAGGTGTCTAATCAAAGAGACAACCTCAAAAACCCTACATTGCATTCAAAATTCTACCACAAAACCAAAAATTTAGATATAAAAGGAGTTAAAAAGGATGTGCAATAAAGGATATTTTATATATAAATACATTATATTGTGTTGCACTATCCTAATATGGTTTATACCAGGAAAGAAGACAAATTTGAAGGTGTCTCAAAGGCACAATATTCATCAAAAAAACTATCCAAAGGTAGCCTAATGATAGCATCTATCCAATCATAGCAATAAGAGCCACTCTAAGGGATATTTCTACTCACATATTGGATGGTCAAACCTACAAAACACAAGGATAAAAGCAAAGGGAGAAACAATGTATTCAAGAGCAAAATTATCTACAAAAGGAGGATGTATAACAAGTTAGAAAAGAAGAATATTAAAGAACCGTTAGAGTATTTCAAACTCCACATCTAAATTGCTCAAAATCAATGCTTACACCTTCAAATCACTGCTCCACATCCTAGTTGAAAACATTGTAATTGAACAAAAGAGAAGCTAGGGATTTTATAGGGTTAAAGAACCTCCAAAGGGTCTATTGAAGTAGTGATAGAGAAGACATCCATGCACAAGGAGTAAGTGATATTTATCACTTGAGGTAAAACCCTAATGCTCCTCATGTGAGCACACATATTCATCAAGAAAGGAGTTACAATCAATAGGTTGGTTCATTGAGTGTATGAGATACACTTATTCATAAAGAGACCAAGCGCTCTACTGAAGAATGTAACATCCATATATTACTCAAAGGAAGAAATGAGAATTTTATAGCACCTTCTACTCCTCAAGTTCTCAAGAATAAAATGGATGTACCACTTGGCACTTAATAGAATATTCTCCTCCTTTTTAAGGGCATCAACGACCAAGCATTCAAATAGCATTTATGTCTCCGCATTCAACACTTTGGGATCTGCATGCATAGGTCCGAGTTGTAGGATGTAAGGAAGGTGGTAGAGCCTTCAATACTTTGGTAAAGCAAGGTCAAAGGAAGAGACTAAAGGGCATCATATTTGGAACATTAAATACAAGTAAAGTTCCAAGCAATTCTATTAGAGGGTACAATCAAAGCAATGACATCAATATTTTAGCCCTTGCACATTTGAAATCAACATCGATAATTTCTTGATATAAGGTAAGAATTATTCCCATTTTTATGTGTTTTCATTTCTTGGAAGTTATAATGTTAAAATTAGAGGAATTCAATCATATTGAAAGCCATAACTCAAAGGAAATAATTGATCAAAATACAATATTTGCAATATTAAACTTAGAAGTAGTAAGGGTTTCTACTGCAACTAATCTTAAATATTTGCAAATATTATTATGGTATTTTCCAAAATTAGGGATTTATAAGGGTTACCACATCAAATTAATTTATTGGAAATTAGATACACTTAAGTTAAATCCTAAAGGGATATTAAAAAGAGAGGTTTATCAAAGCATTTCAAAGGTTGGAAATTTATAATATTTTTTTCTCAAAATTTCTCAAAAAGAGAAAAAATAAATCCAACACTAAAACCTCTTTAAATTTGGGAAAAGTGCTTAGTTCAATAGGAGCAATAAGGGATAATAGAAGTTGATTCTGGTTTTTGCATAAACTTTAACCAAAATTGAACTACAATTTACAAAAGCACTATATCTTATCTAAAACATACTAGGAAGTCATGACGAATTCTAAAAAACTTGGTAATATAAGCATTTATAAAATATTGTAAAGTTGCAAATCCATTAGAAAAATATAAGCTTTCTACAAAACCTAAAATTCTTTAAGACTATATACTCTCATTATTAGGTAGACATAAGGAAGCCTACAAAACCTAAGGATTAATAAAGGTTTTATCAAAACAATCTTATAAATTAGGTGTTATTTTATAGAAAACTGATTAGGAAGCTATAAGGTAGACTAATCTATCCCAAAGAATTTAGATAATACCAATGACTACTAGCATGCTAAGCAACACTATTAGAAGTGGAATAATGAAGATACCAATATAGATTAAAAACTTGATGGATTACAATGATGAAAATAGCAAAGAAAAGGAAGAACCAACACAATGTGAAATAAGCTCTGAAATTAACAGCAATGTAAAGGGAAATTCATATAGAGAATATAGTACCAAAGGAGACCCAAAACAAGAAAAAAATGATCAACAAGATTTTATATAAAAAGGAAAATATGGAATAGCTTCAATTGTGCATTATGGTTATAAGGTCTTATTAAGGAGATAGACAAACATGATATTCTTAAATTAGACTTCAAATCCATAAAATCATCTCTATTGTGAACCTATTGCAATCAATATGGCTATGAAAAGACCAATTGTTGGATTTTCCATCCTTGCAAATATTATGATGGGAAAAATCACTCATATTTTTCCTGTTATTTGAAATACAAGTAATATAAGGGCTGTGAAAGAAGATTACTACAAAGAATAAATTATTACCTTCAACAACTTATTTTAGTTAGATATACTAACATTGATCTCAATATTGATACTTATGAAGAGGAGAGAAATAGGTCTTACATAGGTACAAAAGAAAGGATAAGAACCTATTCAGATCCACTCATGACATGCAAAATTATGTGAAAAATTATTTGTCAAAAATGATTGACATCAAGGGACAATAAACTGGAAAATATCAGAAGCCATGACATGGAGACTAAAGTAGCTAAAGAAGAAGAACCAATTCAAAGCTATCATATGGAAGAAGATCCACATTGAAGACTAAAGTCTTCAATACACAAATAATGTAATACATGGGGGTGTTAGAAATAGATTATATTACATTATTTATGTCATGTAAATGTACCTTCCTTAGTACATACTTAGGACATTATATTACTTTATGGGGAAGTTATCTAGTTATTTCATGTAATGTAATAAATGCACAAGTATCAATGTGTAAGATATCCCTTGCATAGCTAGGTAGAGTGTTGGCCAAGGAACCTATCTTCTTATATAAAGGGCCATAGATATAGATAGAGAGTGTGTGTGATAGAGTGTGTGAGTGATAAGATCAGAGCTCATTTGTGAGTAGTAGCTTTGATCATGGAGTGTTAATTTTCTCCATAGCTACTTTGTATTTATTTTTGTCATTTCTATTTAAAGCATATTTTTAGTCATCTCGTAGATTTACTTTCTTTCATATTATTCTGCATCTCGTGATTGATATCTCCCATTACATGTTGCATAAAAAGTTGACAGTAAAGGATTTATTCAATATAGCTTATTCCATAACCAACCTTCAAAGAAAAGGAAAGGAATATAAATGGAAAGACAAGTGTGAAGCTAATTTTGACTTGCTTAAGTAGAAGCTTACTACTAAACCTATTCTCAAGATTTCATACCCTTAAGGGAATTTTTTAGTTTACACTAACGCTTCTTTGGAAGGTTTTGGAGGATTTTTATCCTAGGATGGTTTAGTCATAGCATATGAGTCAAGGAAACTAGAAGTATTGGGTCAACTACACTACACATGATTTATAACTAGCAATTGTAGTACACACTCTTAATATTTGGTGATATTATTTGCTAGGGAAGCTTTTTGAGTTAAGGATTGACCATCAAAGCTTGAGGTACATCTTTACCCAACCAATGCTCAATGCATGACAAAGAAGGTGGATTAATTTCTTAGCAAAATATGATTTTGGTATAGAATATATCAAGGGCAAGGAAAATAAGGTTGTTGATGCCTTGAGTAGAAGAAGATAGACAACCACTTTGATCCAATGTCACGATCCAATGTCACGTGGACTTAATGGACCAATTCAAGGAAATGCAAGCATAAAAACCAATTTTGTAATGATATTCAGGAAAATATGGAAGGAAATTCTAAAGAGAATAAGAATTTTGGCATATTTTATGGACTTTTATGTTTTAAGGATAGGGTGGTGATCCCTAAATCTAGTAATTTAAGGAAATAGATCATGCAAGATGTGCATAGATATTCTTACTCTGATCATCCAGTAGGGGTAAATATGAGGGAGAACATGAATAAGACCTTCTATTGGTTAAAAAATAGAAAAGATATCATCAATTTTATGGCTCGATGTCTAGAATACCAGAAGGTGAAATTTGAACATAGACATCCAACAGGGCACTTGCACCCACATGACATACCAGTACAAAAATGACAAGTGATATCTATGGAATTCATAGTGGATCTACCTAAGACCAGGTACCAACATGATGCAATCCTTGTAATGATTGATAAGTTGACCAAGGTTTCTCATTTTATTCCAAGAAACACCAAGAAAAATGCCCTGATAGTGGCCAATAGATTCACTAAAGAGATTTTTAGGTTGTATGGTTTTCTTGAGATGATCATTTCAAATAGGGACTCTATATTTACATCTGAATTTTAGCAGGCCCTTCATCATGTAGGTGGTATGAATCTGAATATTAGCTTTGTATATCATCCAAAAATATATGGTCAAACAGAAAGGGTGAACCTAATATTGGAAGACATGCTCTGCATTTATTGCATGGATCAAAAGTCTTGATGGGAAGACTTTTTGTATCTAGTTGAGTTTACTTATAATAATGGATACCATGCTTCCTTGAAAATGACCCCATTTGAAGCCTTGTATGGTAGGAGATGTAGAACTCCTCTATCTTAGGATAACCTAGAGGATCAGGTTTTCATTAGACTAGATGTGTTCTAAGAGATGAAGGACCAACTTAAGATGATCAAACAAAGGCTTGAGGAATCCATAGATCATTAGAAGAGCTATATTGATTTGAAGAATTCACCTAGAGAATTCTCTATATGGGATAGATTTTTCTAATATTCAAATCCATGAAGAGTTTCATCAAGTCTTCTAAGTTGGATCCTCATTTTGTTGGTCCTTTTGAAATCACTAGAAATATTAGTCCAATGGCTTACAGACTTGCCTTACCATCTAATCTATAAAATATCCATGACTCTTTCTACACATCCCTGCTTAGGAAGTATATTTTGATCCTAATCATGTGTGGGATGTTTCAAAATTTTAGGTGACATATCTTTCAATCAGTTAAGTTAGGCTAGTGAATATTCTAGAGTTTTTTTACAAAGTGATGAGGAAACAAACTCTAGAATAATGCAGGGTCCAATGGGACCAATATTTTGAGAAAAATACCACTTGGGAAAAAGTGGATGAGATGAAAATATATTTTACTTTTGTTTGAATAAAGATAAAATGTAATATTTTATAGGAAAATATAGTGAATTGTGTTTATTCCAAGGGGGTAGTATGTCACGACCCATCTTGGTAGGACTTGCTACTCAAATTGGACTATGTATTAGCAAATGATGTTTAATGCTTAGCTTTGTTGCTTTTAATGGATATGCGCTTGTAATATTGTGTTCATTTTATATGATAATATGGTATTGCTAATGCTTTTCTTGGTTGCAGTATCAAGTATTCTCATGGGTGGACAAGATAATTTGCCACAAAGAATAAGATACCATAGTGAAGGAGAAATTATGACGATGACTTGTTCATAAAACACCTTAGGGTAACATGGATGAATACCCTTTTCATGTGGGTGCATTATAGGTTGCTTGTGCTTATGTTCATACCATTGGACTAGGAAAGTAACTTGTAATGAGTCTCGTTAACATGATTTGGTAATAAATTAAGTCTGAAATCATATCTACGAAAGCACGGCGTATCGGGTGCGATGCAAACAAAATTCGATGTATAATGAAACGCTAAGTCCTATGAAAATGTGAAGAACAAGTGCATGAAAAGGGAAAACGATGCAATGAAATGAGATGTAAAGAAAAACTAAAGTGCAACATTTTTTATTAATGTTGCTTGTGATCTGGTTACAATACGTTCCCCCATTTCAGGGGCTCGGATTGTTTGATACAATCTCGTTACACCAACAGATGGTATGCTTCCCTTTGGGATCTTTCGCATGCCCACATTCGAAATGGGTGGGCCAAACATCATCGCTGCTTGCATGAGTGCATCCATAATTCCTTGTTGTCCCTCCGGTGTCGAGATCCTACATACAGAGAAACAAAAAATGGTTAATAGCATATGTGGATGGAAGGAAACATGCAATCCCCAAGACCTCCGGCTAGTGAATACATTAAATAATAAAACAGAGATCAAAACATGTCAAAATGAGATGAAACTTGAATAGGAGCATCCAAACATCATTAGGGACATATTACAAAAAGAACAGTCAAGAAATCATGCATGGATTTCTAATCGCTCCGGGGTGGGATGCTGGCGACTATCACAAAATGTGCGAAAGCAACCTCCCAAATGTCCTATCTAGATGCCTCCAAAATACCTTAAAACTTGGGGTTAGGAAAAAGAGGGCATTTTGAGATGACCCAGAAGGTTGTATTTGCTAGATTCTACACAAATTTCCCTGTATTTGAAGGTGCCCCCTGTAGGTTAGTGAACACGTAAAATGATAAAAACACAGTCAAAACAGGTCAGAATGCAAAGAAAATTGAACAGTAGCATAAAAAAATCACATAAAAAATGATGCAAAAGAAACAGTAAAGAAATATAATGTAGATTTCTAATTGCTCTGGGGTGGGATGATTAGGACTGCAACAGTGCAAGAGGCACCCGGGGGCAGGACGCTCATCGTTTGGGGCTTGGTTTTAACACCAATCCACTTGATATGGGTCCAAAACCTCCTAGGGGGTTGTGTTAGCAAATTTGGTGTGGTATTGTGGCCGATTGTTCAGGTTTTGGTTCTGAATTGCGCTCCTAGTATTCACCCGATAACCTCCCTTCCAAAAGAGAGATCAAGGATGTAGGAAGCACAATAAGGGGTGAGGGTATAATTTGGCAGCACTTCGTTGCTCCAAATGCTCATGCTTTGTCTTTTTTTTTGGGGTGAGAAGGCTCACCATTTTATAGACTTGAGGGTCTCCTTTGAATGCGCATGAAGGGGCGCCACTTTGCCATCATGCCTTGTCAGGGGAGAGAAGATTCCTCCATGATTAAGGGCTCCTTGATTTAGACCTCCATGACTGCCTCTTTGAGTTATGAAATGCTCACTTGCACTCCCATGCCTTGGAGGTGGAGTTGAGTGGTGGATCTGGGCTGCCATTTTTCAAGGTTTGAATTTTTTCCCGTCAAACCTACTATTCGTCCCACCTTGGAGTGATTGCTGCTAATAATCCCGAGGTGGGGCGAATAGCATTCTAATCGTCCCATGGTGGAATGAATAGGAGTAGGGTGCTTGAAACATGCCAAATTGACCTCTGACCTTCCAAAACAGCTTTGGGAGTGGTTAGGACCACTTTTTAACCTCTGGGGGCTGCCCTAGGGGCTATGTATGCCAATTTGGTCAGTGCTTGTAGCCACATAATCAGATTGGTGCTATTTTGGTGTCTACAGATGCCCATTTTTGGGATGCGCTGTGCATGGCATAGTGCTGAGCAAAAATCGATAATTAAAGCACTTAATGATTAAGGTTTCTTAGTAACCTAACCAACTTTTGATGCCCCAAGTATGGAAAGGGCACGCATTCTTGAATCCTTTCTTCTAATGAGCTAAGGAGCTTACTTCAAGTGTTAACCTTTTTTGGTGAGGTGTTACTTGATCTTAGACATTGTTTAGTCATGAGTAGGCAAAGGGCGCAACCTTTTGTCTGTGGGAACCTTGAGTTCATGATTTAATAATGCCAAGTGTTTGATAAACTTGTGATTATTGCTTGTTTGTTGTCGCAAGCAGGGGCATGATTGTATTTGTCAATGATTCTTTGAATGCATACCATTTCCTTGATCGGGTGTGTATTTTTTGATTGGTAACTGAGTGTGACTACCCCCTCAAGCGACGAATCGATGAGAGAATTATCAAAATGATAAAAGCAATGAGTTTCTTGACCCAATATGATGTTTATAAGGGTGCCTTCATTTGTTTTCATTGAACACTTATGCAGTTTCCCAACAATCTGACCTATTTTTGGTGGGTTTTGACCCTTTTTTGTGATGCCTTGGGGCTGAAATTTTCAAAAATCCATCCACCCATGGAGCAGTTCGGCTATGGTAGCCTTCTTAGGGAGTAGGATAGTGATAATTTGTGACCCTAACATCAGTTTTCATGCCATGAATATCAGGTGCAAGGGCACCTTAATTCGGTAGATTTATTGTTGCTTTTGAGTGGGTTTTGGCCCTTTTATGTGACACCTTGGACTTAAAAATTTTTAAAATCCATCCTCCCGTGGAGTGGTCCGGCTATGGTAGCCTTCTTAGGGAGTAGGATAGTGATAATTTGTGATCCTGACATCGATTTTCATGCCATGAATGTCATGTGTAAGGGCACCTTAATCTGGAAGATTTATTGCTTTTTGTTTTGTATTTTCTGATGGTGATGTAAGTAATGAAATGTACCACAGTTGCTTTAGAATGTAGTTAGGGTTTTTCTGAGACTCAGATGTTTTAACTAACTAGCCAAGACTATACATTTATCTTACAAGACTTTAGAATAAGGTACGAATCATACTTGAGTTTGACCAAGTTATTTCACTTCCCTGTGTGTACGATTGAATTCGTTTATGTGGTATTTGTCAGGATACCACCAGTGCTAGATAGGTTGTCAACCAAACCTATACTCAGGATCACCTAATTAGCTCCACTAACTCTTTTTTTGTATTTAGTAAGATTAATCTATGGTGAAATCTAGGAGACCATAAGCTAGCTCATCCACATGCAAACATTGATCTATACACAATTTAATACGATAGATATATCGTCATGTGGGAGGTTTTGCCACCAGTGACCAGCAGGCTATCCACCAAACTAGTACTGAGGATCACCTCATGACCTTTCGAATGCTGAGAGTTCCAGGGTTTCAATTTTGACTCCCTTATTTTATTCAATTTTATTGGGATACTTGCTCTCGTATGTAGTGATAAAAATCACTATTTATTTTTGTTTTTTGTTTTTTTTTTTGAGCAAGGGATTTGAATTTTGAGTGATGGAGATCACTATTTCTTATGCTTTTTGATGTGTGCACTTTGAGGGTTTTGATGCAAACTTTGGAGTTTGTATTTTGACTTTTGCAATTTTTTTTTATGTTTACAACCATTTGAGAATTTGGGAGATCTGAAAGTGGTGAGAACCACTTTTTATTTTGGGGAATTGGGTAGGGAAGATGCTTGTACTTTTGCCAAATCTTAGCATTCTTTGGGTCATTCGCACAAGGGGATGAGCAAGATAACCGCTTCGCTTATGGTAACCTGGACCACTTTGTAGGTTTCATCATTCGTTCACACAACTTGGGAATTTTTATGTGTTTTAACTTGTGTTGGGATGCTATGTAACAAGGTGTGATCTAAGTAAAATTCTACCTTTGTAAAATTTGTCTAACTTTGTACAGTTTTTGGCTAGAAATCTAAAGACAGCTAAATGACGAAAAACCCTAAATACATTAGAAGACAACTGACTATGATATGGTGAAAAATGAGGATGGTGTTATTCTTGTTGGATCATTTTACAAAGTGGAAAAATGTGGGAAATTATGGAATTGCCGAGTAATTACAGTCTATGGTGCATTTGACCTGTATGGTCAACAAATATGCAATGTATGTATGTGATGCCTAATGCAGCTTATTGTTTTATTTTTTTGATTTTTAAGCTTATGCATGAAGTGAGATGCAATTTTTTTGTTATGTTTTATTATTTGCTATTTTTTTTTTTGAATATTTTTTTTGGACCAAGCGATTGTGGGAACCCTTGGAGGTTTTGGCTTGACCAAATGGATTATGGATACATTTGGGAATTTTGTTGATTTGAAAAAGTGATTATGGGAATCCTTGGGGTCTTTGGTTTGACCAAAGGTATTATGGGTACCTTTGGGGCGTTTTGGGTTGACCAAGCGATTATGGGAATCCTTGGGGCATTTGGTTTGACCAAAGGGATTATGGGTACCTTTGGGGCATTTTGGGTTGACCAAACGATTATGGGAATCCTTGGGGTATTTGGGGTGGGCCATGGCTCTTTTAAATATGGAATGGCATCAAATGACTAATGTTCAAGGGTTCTAGTTTCTTGATTTCATCAAGAGAGGTGAGCCGATATGTTCCAGGTCCTATTTTACTATTGATTATATATGTACCTAACCAGTTTATCATGAACTTATCCCTTAAATGGGGTGGTAAGTTATAATTTTGTTGGTTCTATTTTAAGACCAAGTCACCAACCTGAAAGTCCCTCAGGTGAACTTTCATGTTATATGCTTTCTTAAGTCGCTCTTGGTAGATACATAAATGATCGAGAGCATTGATGCATCATTCATCAAGCAATGTAAGATGGTCTAATCGGGCCTGTCATGCAGTGTCATCATTGATGAACTCTTGCATTGATATATGTAGGGAAGGTATTTCCAACTTGAGATGCATGATTGCATCAGAGCCATACACAAAAAAAAATGGAGTTGCCTCGGTGGGCATCTGAATGCTAGTGTGATAAGCCCAAAGAGCAAGTGGTATTTGAATGTGCCAATCCTTAGGACTATCTATGACTATATTTTTAAGGATGACAACTAGAGTTTTTTTGATGCCTCTACTTGCCCATTTGCCTACGGATAATAAGGTGTCAAAAAACTATGTTGAATTTTGTACTTTTTTGTCAAAGCATGCACATATTTGTTCTTAAATGACGTCCCATTATTCGAGATGATCTTGGATGGAATACCAAAATGACATATGATGTTATGTAAAATAAACTCTGCAATGCAGGTCCCAGTCATAGAGGTAAGCGGAATTGCTTCCACCCACTTGGTGAAGTACTCTGTGGCCATTATGATGAATGTGTGATGGCCTAACGATGTAGGGGAGATATTTTCGATGAGATCTAAGCCCCACTACAAAAATGGCCAAGCTAATTGGATCAGTTGCAAGGCCTGAGAAGGTACGTGTGTCAAGTTAGCATGGTGTTGATACTTCACACACTTTCGCACATATGCGCAACAATATCGCTCTAAAGATGGCCAATAATAGCCCATGCAAAGAATGCACTTTGCGATGGCCATACCACTAAAGTGGCCATCGCATGTACCATCATGCACTTGGGTGATCGCCCAAGTGGACTCCTGTTGGTCCAAGAAATGGAGGAGGATTCCTTCATAGCTCCGATGGTACAAAATGTCTCCTAGCAAGACATGTTTGGCCGCTCTCTGTTTGAATGATATTTTTGTGACGTGCGACAATCCAAGTGGGAGGTTACCTAACTTGAGGTAATTTCTTATGGGTGTGTACCAATCTTACTGATCAAAAATCTCGATGGTATGAACGACCAATCCCTCTTGAATTTCATCCTTAGAAAAAGTTGAGTAGGAAAGAACTTGTAAGAATAGCGTTGTGTTGCTATTAAGAGGGGTCAAGGAGAACAAGGACCCCCAGTTGGCATGATTCAGACTATCATGGATTTGAGAGAACCTATCCTAAGACGATTCAATCTGGATCAGGTGGATTCCTAGCGTTAGGTCAGAGCTTGCATGCTCCATCATGGATTATGATAATGTTTTGACTTGGATGGTTTTCATATCACCAAAAATGTCTTACGTGATTAGTGACCCCAAGGAGGCCATAGTATTCGCAAAACAATTTGATGATCAAGGGAGTGCCTCGATGTCGTACCATTCAAGTTTTTCCAAGAATTTATCCACAAGGGCTTTGTAGGCCTACAAAATCACCAAAGTATTCAAGTGTTTGATGTTCATGGTGATGGTTGTCTGAAGACCTATGAGCAAGGCTTCGTATTCAACATTATTATTGGTGCATGGGAAATCAAGTTTAAATGATAGAGGCATTGGAGCCCCTTGCAATGTGAAAAATATGATTCTCACGCCACCTCCTTGCTCACATTTAGAACCATTGAAAAATAAGGTTATGTCAGCTTGTGACTCAAGCTCATCAGAATCTGGCGATTCTGAGACATGGAAGAACCCATCATCCGATAGCTCTACGGTCAGAGTCTAATCATCTTTGAGAGGAGCCTCTACTAGTTGATCGGCAATGACTTGACCTTTGATGGACTTCTTCCAATGAATTCGATGTCAAAATTTGTCAACAACATGATCCATTTCACCATGCAAGTACTGTGATAATTATGATTCATCATGTACCGTAATGGATTCTCCTTAGACACAACATACGTCGTATTGCTCAGCATGTAATGGCGTAGCTTTTTGGTGGCAAATACCACCGCTAAGCATAGCTTCTCGACATATGCATAGTTAAGTTCATAACTAACTAGGGTGTGGCTAAGATAATAATTAGCCTATTCTTTATGTAATTCATTTTTCTAGGCTAGCATGGCGCCTAGTGTCACCTCAGTAGATGATATGTATAAATAGAACGATGCTCCTGGTCTAGGTGGTGCCAATACTGGTAGTGAAGCCAAGTATTATCTAATGTCATCGAAGGCATACTGGCACTCGTCATCCCAATGAAATGCTACTCCCTTGTGTAATAATTTATTCATGGGTCGGCACTTGTCAGATAGTTGTGCTATGAAGCGCTTAATTGACGCGACCTTACCCTGCAAGCTTTTGAGATGCTTGATGGTGGTTGGGGGAAACATTTCAAGGATTGCCTTGACTTTATTTGGGTCAACCTTGATGCCTCATTTTGAGACTATTAAACCCAAGAGTTTTCCATATGTGATGCCAAATATGCACTTCTTGGGGTTTAGCCTAACTTTGTGTTCGATGAGGCGATCAAGGATCTTGCATAAGTCATCGAGATGATCTGGGTGCAAAAGAGATTTGGCCAACAAATCATCCATATAATTTTACAAAGTTTTATGCATGTTATCATGGAAGATGTATGTCATAGCGTGTTGGTAGGTGGTGCCAGAATTTTTAAGGCTAAAGGTCATGACCTTATAAAAAAATTTCCCCCAAGGCATTGTGAACGTCGTCTTTAGTTGATCATCAGGATTGATATGAATCTGGTTGGATCCCAAGAACCCATCCATGATGAAAAGCATTTTGTGTCCTGTTGTAGTGTCTACCAATGTGTCAATGCTAGGCAAGGGGAAATCATCCTTGGGACTCGCTTTGTTTAGATCTCAAAAATTAGTGCATATGCGAATCCTCCCATCAAGATTTTTGACAGGTACCATGTTGGACAACCATGGTGGGTAATCTATGTAGATGACAAACTGTGCATCCAACATCTTTTGTAGCTCATATTTTACCATTAAGGCTACTATTACATGCATCTTACATAGATTTTGCTTGACTAGCTTGACTGGCAGATCAAGCTTTAGATTATGTGTGACTAGCTACAGGTCTAGCCCCAACATGTCTTTGTAGGACCATGCAAAAACCTCCTTCTTCTCTTTGAGAAGTTCAATGTAATCAGCTTGCTCTTCAAGGGATAGACTTACCCCCAGCTTCATGATTTGTAGATTCATTGGATTAGAGCCGATGTCTATGTCAGTCATATCTTTGACTGACATGTAGAACCCATCCTCCAACTGGTGTAGATTTGGGATCAGGTGGATATCATTTTTTGAATTTAGATATGTGTTGGGAACTTCGGGTTTCTCTTTAGCATGGAAGATATCCTGAGTTGGTCCTGGGGTGAAATGATGCATCTCACTGCAAGGCCAGTACTCTGATGGGGATGGTGGTGAGTTAGCACGATCCTAGTCTATGGCATTTAGGTCTAGATACAATGGTCATGCTGGATCGGCTAGATTACAGATGGGGGTGGTTAAGTCAATGGAGATCATGTTGATGAAATGAATTTGGTCTCCATTACTATGGGGGCATTGACTCGGACTTCCTTGGTGATCCTTATACCTTGGATCTAGCTTTGTGGGTATTGGCACGAATGGATTGGCCTTATGTGCAGATAGAAGGACATGGTCTACCCTTGGCACTGATGGCTCTGTAGGGTCTCTAGGTGGAAGGTGCTCTCTATATGCCTGAAGTGGCAGATGTAGCACTTGGTCCAACTGTGCTTGGTTCAAACTCCACCTATGCCTTGGCCCCATGTTTAGCTATTCAAACATATCGTCAATGTCCATGGGGTGTTGCTATTGTCGCATATGGTTGAGATATGCCATATTAGTCTCATATTCATAGTCACTATCGGAGATCCATAGGCCTTCATTGGCTTCAACAACTATGTGCGGCTTGTGAGGCTCGTTCTGTTCAAGAAAGTTTATTTGGTCCCATCAGGGTTGTTCTTCTCTCTACAGGAGGACCGGATTCTCTTGAGGTGGCAATTGCTTGATTGGAGAATTCAAGGGGAACATTGTCATGAAGTTCTCCTGATAGTCGTCTATGGGTGTTACTTGCGAGTGATTGCTATCAAATTCGAAAGGGTCCCAAGGTGCTACCTCATACTCTGACTCATCTTTAGAAGATTCCCCCTGATCTTGTCTATATCCCTCTTGGAGGTACTTTCTTGAACTTTCCTCTTTCTCGATCGAAGGTAAGGGGTTGTTGAGGTCAACAAGGTTTGTTTTTAGTAATTGGAGATAGTCCCCCAATGTATATGTTGTGTTGGGATTGGCATATGGATCTTATGCCAACCCATCCTTGTTGCCTAGCCCTAGGCCTTGCATGGTCTCTACCAAGATGTCAAGGGGAAAAGGGTGGTTGAATCCTACTCCTAATTTATCATATGTCATCTAATATCTTGGTGACAAAGAATGTGCACTCCTTGTTCATATATGCCCAATCCATATCCATGCCAATTACATTGGCCAAGGTATTTCAAAGTGAAGTTTGGGTTGGACAGATAGTCGACATTCTTAGCAAATGGCTCTTCATCCTCTTCCTCTTGTAGGTAAGGTTCAATGCCATTATCAAGGACCCCATATACAAAATTTGTTTGATTTGGTGGGTATCCTAAAGGGACAATAGTGACAATGGGGAGGTGAGGTCTACCCATGTATTGCATGGATTCAAGCGTGGGTGTTGCCATAATATTCTACACTAGGTACTCCCCCAGGCCCGTATTGGCCATTTCAATGGTAATCATTGGCGGTTGAGGGGGAGGGAATAGGAGTTCTTTTTGAGTCCACTCCATGTTGGGTGAACCAGGTGTCTTGAATTCCATTCGGTTGGGCACCTCTTTAGTAGAGATGGTTGAGACTAATGGTGGTATCTCTTCTAGAGGCTTCTTCCTATTGTCCTTTGGTGTGGCCACCATAGGTGGCATCATTGGTGAAGGAAAAAACAACGAATATGGGACCGGTTGGTAAGTTGAGGGACTTAACAACAGGGATATAGGTGAAATCGAACCCTGTTTGAATAGATTCAATTGAAAGTCCAAATGTATCGATGGAAGGGTTGATTGTGGCATCAGTTGCATCACATTGCAATACTTAAAGGGCTCTAAGTTTGCTGGGACTACATGTACTTGTCCTTCATATGTATATTTTAGGCATTGGTTGGCTATCAAAGGGACACACTTCATGTCCCTGATCCAAGGCTAGCCTAGTAGGATATTGTAGGCCATCTCACCCTCGAGGATGTGACACAATGTATGAATAGTATTTTGTCCCACTTGGATGGGCAGGACAATTATGCCAACCATCGAGCATAATGCATCGTTGAATGCCTAAAGAGTATAGGTGGATGCCACAATATGAGATACTAGCAGCTTAAGGTGTTTCAATGCTGCTATTATGATTATATTGTTGGACGATCCAGTGTCTACCAACACCCTTTTGAATGGAATCCCGTTGACCCGTGCAATGATGTACAGGAGTGGATCCACCATATCACCAGTCACCAATTTTAGTTCGTATTCTCTAAAGGTTATGATTGGTTATGTGCATCGTTTTACATGTCCCACAAAGTTGTTGAAAGAGTTTGCTTCGTGGGGCTGTAGTGTTGAGTGGTATTTTCACCCAATTGTGAAAGTACACTCTCCTTTAGGATTTGGGTTCCAAATCCCCTCTTGCAAAGAAGTTAAACAAACAACTTCTCCAAGGTCTCCGCTATATTAGCATTTGCATATGTGTATTAGTAATCTCAAATAAAGATATTCATTTTAAATGCTTGGAACACCTTAGTGATTGCAAGTAACTGTAAACAAGGGGCAATGTTGGTTTATTTTACCATGAAACTTTAGTGATTGTTCATTGAACCAAAATAAAGCAAATGTGAGTTGGCCCTCATATGACCTTCAATGTGATGCTCAAATTACCCCTCTTTCATAAAATCAGAATTTTTATGAAGAGAGGGCAATTTTAGGCTCCAAAAATGGAAATTTGTGAAATGCCATAAAACATAACTCCTTCAATGAAATTGGAATTTTCATGAAGGGAATGTCATCATAGGCTCATGAGTGAAACATGAAACTGAAAAAAATGAAATTTGGCCTCAAAATGGAAATTTTCTATTTTCGGATTTTTTAAAATCTGTAGTAAAACAACTTCGATGAATTTTTAAAAATACTAAACAACTCCGAAAATGAAATTTCAAAGTGCGTATGGGAAGTCTGAAGTATAACCTACGCAATGGTGAAATTATTTTTGGATTTTGAAATTTTTTAAATGTTTATTTTAATGCCTGAAGATTAAAAAAAAGTTAAAATTTTTGGAAAATAAAATGCAGAAAAAGTTGAAAGAAAATGCAGAAAACTGAAAATAAAATGCATTCAGTATGATGCTATCCTATTTCGACAAAACCGAAGATGTGAGGTTTCCATGCATGCAACCTAACCTATTGGACTTGCAAAACAAGCACAATCCGGATAAGCTAAGTGCTGGCTCCTAGGGTTTTAAATGAGGTTTTCGGATTTAAACATTCGCATGAAGCAACCAAGAAAACTTGCATAAACTCCATTTACAAGCCTAAAATCTGAAAAGGGGAAAAATAGACATTTAATCTTGCATGCAGAAAATGACTCCTCCTTTCTTGTCCATAAGATGCAACTTTCTGAAATTTTCTGTATTAAAAATTTGTCATTTTACAATAACAAAAATTTCTGGTTTTCCCAAACCAGTCCATGGAAGAAAAACAGCCCAAACAGGTCCAGAATGGCCCTCTTGCCTTCAAATCTGCAACTCTGCTTGCAGTAGTTTCCAACCCCTCAAAACATCCTTGCCTGGCATATTTAAAACTTTTCAGGAAGCTTTTCGTTTCATTTTCCAATGGTTGTTCATTTCACCTTCCCTTGTGCATGCATGTGTTTTGGTTTCCAAAAAGACTTTTCATTTCTATTTTGTGGCCCTTCGTTTCATTTTCTCCACATGGGCTTGCATCTGTTTCCTTCCATGTGTAACGACAATCTTAAATGATTTCAAATCATTAAAGATTCCTTATGTAACGTTTTGTCTTATTCATTGGATTTTGTCCTTATGTCCACGTCACTATGTAGTCTTCAGTTTCATTGTCCTGGTGTTCATCACTAATATCAGACGCACTATCAACTACTCTGTTCCCTTGGTGAAAATGCAACATGTCGCGATATCTCGACACTTTTTCCTCCTTGCTCTCTTTTGTTGCTTTTAGCCATGAAAATGTAACATGTCGCGATATCGCGACACTTTTTCTTTCTTTTCTTTCTCTTCTCTTTTGGCCGCAAAATGCAACATGTCGCGATATCGCGACACTTTTTTTCTTCTCTTTTGGCCGTGAAAATGCAACATGTCACGATATCGCGACACTTTTTCTCTTTTGGCCGTGAAAATGCAACATGTCGCGATATCGCGACACTTTTTCTCTTTTGGCCACGAAAATGCAACATGTCGCGATATCGCGACACTTTTTCTCTTTTGGCCACGACAATGCAACATGTCGCGATATCGCGACACTTTTTCTCTTTTGGCCGCGAAAATGCAACATGTCGCGATATCGTGACACTTTTTCTCTTTTGGCCGTGACAATGCAACATGTCGCGATATCGTGACACTTTTTCTCTTTTGGCCGCGATAATGCAACATGTCGCGATATCGCGACACTTTTTCTCTTTTGGCCGTGACAATGCAACATGTCGCGATATCGCGACACTTTTTCCTCTTTGCTCTCTCTCTTTGCTTTGGACCGCAAAAATGCAACATGTCGCGATATCGTGACACTTTTTCCTCCTTGCGGTGTTTTGCTTTTTCTTTGATCTTTAGCATATGGGCCACTTCGGTCTTCTTGGAAAACATGCAAAAAAGGTGGGTCCCCAATTTTGGGGTACGTTGTGGAGCAGCCACAACAAATGGTGACTCTACTGGGAAATGCTCTTGAGCATTTCGATGAGAACTCAACCTGAAAACACACAGACTCAAATACAAGCGTCAAAAAATATCCCAAGAATGAAACTAGACGAGAAATACATGAAGCATTAGAATTATTAAGCATCAGCTCGGTGTGTGCAATGTGCTTCATTCCCTATCATTTGAAACTCGTTCAACTTTCCATTGTCAGTTTCACTTATGATTCGTATGCAAGGCTATGAATGATTTGTGCAGGATTTGATGTATGACAACTATGCTAGAGATATAACAACCTGCTTTGCAAAGGCTCAAACTTTCTAGTATCATGAACAAACATATTAAAACTGTCAAACCCTCTTAGGACCAAATATGTGTATACTTGAATTAATTTACTAGATCCCAAAGTTGGTTATGTGTCACTACCATCTTGAACCCATGTGCAAGTGTAAGTGAAATCAGAGCTTTGGGGAATAGGATTCCCAACCTAAGCGAGATGGGAATTTAACCCTATCCTTACTACTCCGATCCGGAGTTCATTACCTCATCTTGAACAAAATGATTTAACCTGTTATGGATGAAACTGTCAGAGCTAGCCTGTCCGTTTGAGCGATCGGTGGTCTTGCTTTTAGACAAGACATGTTGCCACGCATGAGCATACTCCACTGCCAATCAGGCGTCTATAGCCCCGGTGGAGATCAACCCCATAATCCAGGATTTGACTTTACTTTTGATTTCTTGAACCTTGGGGATGACTACCCATCCTTGCAAGGGACATGTAGTACGATCCTTCCAATCCAATATCAATGATGCAATAAAAGTAGAATGAAACATATTTGCTTTGGAATTTCAAGTTCTTGAGTGGGCAAAATAGAAGCTTTGGGGAATCGGATTCTCAACCTAAGCGAGATGAGAATTAGACCCTATCCTTACTACTCCATGAAGGTCAAATCAGAGCTTTGGGGAATTGGATCCTCAACCTAAGTTCGATGAGGATTTAACCCTATCCTTACTACTCTGATTTTAGGCTTTAAGCACTATGGGAGTGGTAAAAACCACTTGTTTTAAGGATTATGTTGCATGATAGGACAGACACGAAATACTCCTTTCGCCTCACCTTTTCTTCCAAGTATGGTTTTGACCATTTTGCTCAAGATCCTCTTTAATATGTGTAGAACGTGCTTGGTTCAAGATAGTTCGGGCATCAGTTCCCAACCTTAGGATCCTTTTAATATATGTTATATAATAACCCTAAGAGGATTCGACACCTTTTCAATGATTGTATTTGAAATGTAGATGCAACTGAGATGAAATGTATATGCAATGTGGAATGTAACATGAGATATGGATGAATGCATTGCTCTTTTTGAAATGCGGATGGAGTATATCACCTACTTTACCATAATTTGTAAAACTGACAACTTCATGCATCACAAGTTCCAAACGATATTCTTTAATGTGTTTGCGATACTCGTGGAGCTTTCGCAATACAATTTCGATGTTTCATATTCTCCTAGTCTTAGTCAACATTCATAAGGACATAAGTTGACATCTCGCTTTTTTTTTTTCAAGACAAACCAAAAGTGTCCAAAGGACCAACACACAAAACTTAAAACCAAATCCAAAGAGCAATCCCAAAAATGAAACTTGAAAACACAAACCAAAACCAAAAACCAAAATCTATATACAAATGTACAATATAATACAAGATGGTGCAAAGTTTGGATTATCATTTTCCCGGATCCCAAACCTGATTTGAGCATTCCAAAAGACATATAATGTGATACACATGCCAAATGTGGAAGGAATCAAACAAAAACAAGACTAGACCAAACAATGCAACCAACTTCAACTTTCCTCTCTCACCCCACCAATTAGATTTAGTTCCATTAGTATTCTCATAGGTGAGATTCAAATTACCTAATTGATTAGACAATGGTTGATTTTCAATTCTTTCTTGTCTATTCTTTAAGGTGTAAATTTCATCATTCCATTCATGATTTAGAACTAGGCTTTCTTTATTCAAAATGAAATTTTGTAAGCAAGAGCCTATTTCTAAAAATTTCAAAGCTAATTCATTTTCCATGTTCTTAGGCCAATTAAAATTGTGCAACAATTTACAAGCATCTAGGATATTTACTAAATTGGGATCATTAGGAGTTTTTATCCTAGATTCAAGAATTAATTGTTGATGAATTTGATTTAGCAATTTAAATGCATCAAGCTCCTTTTCATTCATTAAAGTAATGTTATCAAAGGTGTGGTTAGAAATTAATTCTTGTTCTTCATTCACCTTCAATGGCATTTCATCATATAGCACTTGTTCTTTCTCCATGATTTGTTTATCAAAGGCACCAAACTTAGGTACCCAATTGAACACATGTCCATCCCTTTCAAACCATAAGTCTTGTCTATCTAGGGGTGGGTTAACTAACACATTTCCATGATCAATCACTTGGGTTGTTTTGGGTAACGTGAGATTTTCAATTGGATCATCAATGATATCAAACCCAAATGATTTAGGTTTTGTAATTTTCTCATTTTGAAATGGCATAATCATTGTAGCACAAGTAAGTGGATCAAGATTTTCAATTTCTTTTCCTTCAAAGGAATCTAAAGCAAGTGACTCTCTTTCTTGATTCATGGTTGTAGAATCCTTATCATGTTCCAAAATTTGATGAGATTCGAATTCCTCTTCCAAAACTTTCTCAAATTGTACAGGATTTATAGTATCCTCATGTGAGGAAGCAATTGAGTTATCCTGCATATTAATTGACACAACAAGTTTGTTAGAAGATTTAGATTGATAATATTCTTCCCATTTCTTCCATGAATCATAGTAATCATCCTCCAAGTTCAAGTTGTGATGCTCAAGTACTTCTTCTTCATCTTCTGATTCATCAACATGTTTCTCATCCAATTCATCTTCACCTTCCTTAGATGGTCCAGTTATTTCCAAAAGTGGGTTATCTCTTGAATTCAAATTGGTAAAGCTATCATAATCCAAATTTGTAACCCATGATTCAATTTTATCACAATTTGGAAGGTGTGGATCCTCTTGGTCATCACTTTCGAGAACATCATCCAAAGTGTCTTTCGAGAACAAGTGGTGAAATTCGATTATGTCTTCAACTTCATTTGTTGATTTTCTTTCAAATTCATTTTCAGCCACTTGTGATGACTTAGGAGCTTCTATAATGGGATCAATTTTTGAATTCCGTGTCATATAGTTGCTCCAATCCTTTGCAAGTACATCTGACCAAATCATATCCACATAAGTTTGTTCATCCAAATCCTCCTTTTTGGGTAATGATTCTAGATATTTCTTTTCCAAAACAAGATGGTGATCATTTGATTCCAACTTCTTGTTACCCATCCATAGAATTTCTTCTCCAAAAACTTCATGCTCTTCAAGACTTTTCGAATAGGTATTTACT
The DNA here is from genome assembly GCA_028583015.1 of Wollemia nobilis. Taxonomy (NCBI): domain Eukaryota; kingdom Viridiplantae; phylum Streptophyta; class Pinopsida; order Araucariales; family Araucariaceae; genus Wollemia; species Wollemia nobilis. The sequence goes on from JAQPPZ010017052.1 coordinate 13,729,562, forward strand.
TCAACGTGAGTCACCTCAAAATCTCTTGTATCGCTTGAAGAAGCATAACATGAAACATCATTAAGATCGGCATTATGAATTTTCTTCCTAGGATGATTTGGATGCATACATTGACGTGCTCATTTTTGTGGTGGAACATGCCTACATACCTTCTTAACCACTTTCTTTTGCTCTTTTACTTTCGATACGAACTCTTTGGGTTGAGTGGTAGAAGTAGTAGGATTAGTTGGATTGATATCCACGGACAAAGCTTGAACATTTGTTGCAATGGTTCCATGGGTGACCACATGATTCTCTAATTGAGGCATAGTTGGATGGATGGAAGTACTTGTATAAGCACATGTGGGAGCATAAGTTGGTATGGTAGGATAAAGTTGATTGTAGGGAAAAACATTTGATATCAAATTTTGTTGTGCCCACGCTTGATTTACCATCGAGGTTTGATTGCAAGCCCCTAGTTGTCCTACCATAGTTGATTGCTCCATTCCATAACCTTGTGGCCTCAATTGTTGATCTACAATCATAGCTTCCGTGTAGGCCGATGCAAGATCAGTAACCAAGGGATTCATCCTAACAAATATGGCAAACAATGGATCCAATGCTCGAAAGTATATTTGAAGAGCACCACTTTCCTCAATAGTATAGGGAGAAATTAATCTCGCATAAAGCTTTCGAAACCTCAAGTTGAAACTTCTCACTGGCTCATTAGGTTCTCTTTTGCAAGAAGTAAATTGTTGATATATCGTGAGAGGATCAATGAGCAACCTAAATTGATTGATAAAACCATCTTTCAATTGAGTCCAAGATGTAATAGAACCCATGGGTAAATTGATGTACCAATCATATGCCACCTCATCTAGGGTTCCAGGAAACATTCTACATGCCACATCCTCATGTTCGACATTCCATCTAACTAGGATATCCACATAGGCTTGAATATGTTCCTCGGCTAATGTTGGACCATTGTGTTTAAATTTGGGCAAACATTTTTCTACGTTCTTGGGTAAATCATGAGAATCTCCACTAATGTTCAAAGGATTAACATGTATCCCATACCACGTTCCTGTAGTTGTAGCCATTAATGAAACTCAAAGAATAACTTCAAAACCAATTTGTTAGTCATGAATAAAAGAAGGAACCATGACAAAGCAATATTCTAAAAATGTAAATTAGTTTTTGATTCACCAGATCGCATATGCGCAAGTGAAGAGCATACTCCTAGTGTTGTAGGCTTTTTGATTCACAAGATCGCATTACACGCAAGTGAAGAGCATAATACCGACAACAAATACATTTTTAGACAAAATAATTCCTTACAAATAAGCATGAAATGACTAGCAAATATCAAACATGTAACGTATGAATAATCATGTTAGCATCAACCAAGAGATGTATCCATTAAAATCAAATGAAAGTAATTGCATGGAGACAACCTCGTTAGTCAAGACCAAAATTTTTCAAAATCAAATCAAAACACATTATTCCTGTATGAACAATCAAAAGCGTTAGAACAATGCATAGCAATTCATGTCCTCCTTTTAACACTACAAGGTTGTATTGTTAAAAGAGGGCTAAAGATAATAATCAATAGGGCATGAAATATTCAAAATTTAAATCCCTATAGCATTTAAATCACACTGAAATAAACCAATTCGGGCCCTCCTTCTAGCGCCAAAATGTTGAGTGGTATTTTCACCCAATTGTGAAAGTACACTCTCCTTTAGGATTTGGGTTCCAAATCCCCTCTTGCAAAGAAGTTAAACAAACAACTTCTCCAAGGTCTCCGCTATATTAGCATTTGCATATGTGTATTAGTAATCTCAAATAAAGATATTCAATTTAAATGCTTGGAACACCTTAGTGATTGCAAGTAACTGTAAACAAGGGGCAATGTTGGTTTATTTTACCATGAAACTTTAGTGATTGTTCATTGAACCAAAATAAAGCAAATGTGAGTTGGCCCTCATATGACCTTCAATGTGATGCTCAAATTACCCCTCTTTCGTAAATCAGAATTTTTATGAAGAGAGGGCAATTTTAGGTCCCAAAAATGAAAATTTGTGAAATGCCATAAAACATAACTCCTTCAATGAAATTGGAATTTTCATGAAGGGAATGTCATCATAGGCTCATGAGTGAAACATGAAACTGAAAAAAAATGAAATTTGGCCTTAAAATGGAAATTTTCTATTTTCGGATTTTTTAAAATCTGTAGTAAAACAACAACTTCGATGAATTTTTAAAAATACTAAACAACTCCGAAAATGAAATTTCAAAGTGCGTATGGGAAGTCTGAAGTATAACCTACGCAATGGTGAAATTATTTTTGGATTTTGAAATTTTTTAAATGTTTATTTTAATGCCTGAAAATTAAAAAAAGTTAAAATTTTTGGAAAAATAAAATGCAGAAAAAGTTGAAAGAAAATGCAGAAACTGAAAATAAAATGCATTCAGTATGATGCTATCCTATTTCGACAAAACCGAAGATGTGAGGTTTCCATGCATGCAACCTAACCTATTGGACTTGCAAAACAAGCACAATCCGGATAAGCTAAGTGTTGGCTCCTAGGGTTTTAAATGAGGTTTTCAGATTTAAACATTCGCATGAAGCAACCAAGAAAACTTGCATAAACTCCATTTACAAGCCTAAAATCTGAAAAGGGGAAAAATAGACATTTAATCTTGCATGCAGAAAATGACTCCTCCTTTCTTGTCCATAAGATGCAACTTTCTGAAATTTTCTGTATTAAAAATTTGTCATTTTACAATAACGAAATTTTTGGTTTTCCCAAACCAGTCCATGGAAGAAAAACAGCCCAAACAGGTCCAGAATGGCCCTCTTGCCTTCAAATCTGCAACTACTCACGGGAGTTTCCAACCCCTCAAAACATCCTTGCCTGGCGTATTTAAAACTTTTCAGAAGCTTTTCGTTTCATTTTCCAATGGTTGTTCATTTCACCTTCCCTTGTGCATGCATGTGTTTTGGTTTCCAAAAAGGCTTTTCGTTTCTATTTTGTGGCCCTTCGTTTCATTTTCTCCACATGGGCTTGCGTCCATTTCCTTCCGTGTGTAACGACCATCTTAAATGATTTCAAATCATTAAAGATTCCTTATGTAACATTTTGTCTTATTCATTGGATTTTGTCCTTATGTCCACGTCACTATGCGATCTTCAGTTTCACTGTCTCGGTGTTCATCACTAATATCAGACGCACTATCAACTACTCTGTTCCCTTGGCAAAAATGCAACATGTCGCGATATCGCGACACTTTTGCCTCCTTGCTCTCTTTTGTTGCTTTTAGCCGTGAAAATGTAACATGTCGCGATATCGCGACACTTTTTCTTTCTTGTTCTTCTTTCTTCTCTTTTGGCCACGAAAATGCAACATGTCGCGATATCGCGACACTTTTCTTTCTTCTCTTTTGGCTGCGAAAATGCAACATGTCGCGATATCGCGACACTTTTTCTCTTTTGGCCGCGAAAATGCAACATGTCGCGATATCGCGACACTTTTTCTCTTTTGGCCGTGAAAATGCAACATGTCGCGATATCGCGACACTTTTCTCTTTTGGCCGTGAAAATGCAACATGTCGCGATATCGCGACACTTTTTCTCTTTTGGCCGCGAAAATGCAACATGTCGTGATATCGTGACACTTTTTCTCTTTTGGCCGTGACAATGCAACATGTCGCGATATCGCGACACTTTTTCTCTTTTGGCCGTGACAATGCAACATGTCGCGATATCGTGACACTTTTTCTCTTTTGGCCGCGACAATGCAACATGTCGCGATATCGTGACACTTTTTCTCTTTTGGCCGTGACAATGCAACATGTCGTGATATCGTGACACTTTTTCCTCTTTGCTCTCTCTCTTTGCTTTGGACCGTGAAAATGCAACATGTCGCGATATCGCGACACTTTTTCCTCCTTGCGGTGTTTTGCTTTTTCTTTGATCTTTAGCATATGGGCCACTTCGGTCTTCTTGGAAAACATGCAAAAAAGGTGGGTCCCCAATTTTTGGGGTACGTTGTGGAGCAGCCACAACATGTAGCTCGATGGCTTTGAGTATCTCCATCAGAGCCTCCCGATGGGGCGGTGATTGTTGGATGAGCTCATAAATAGAGAGCCTAGCCAACGTGGTCCTTAAACTTTGAGTAAGTTTAGTCCAAATCATGGCCACTAGTCTAGGCGAGAGGAGGTTGCATAGGGTGTTATGGAGGTTGTGATGTTGATGGAGCATCTCTTGTAGCTGCAATGGGGGTGGTTGTGCTTGGGTATCTCTTGTTCTGTGTCACTATGCTTATCATCCCTATGTACCCTTGCATGGGGCAGTTTTGTGTCACCTCATTTACTTGTAAAGTCTTCACCTACGCATCATGGGTAGGCAGAGGGTATTTAAAAACCTCCATCTGTTGGTTGCTCAGTGCTACAAGATTATCCATAACTAGTGTTTTGTTGTCTATCAGGTCCTACACTAAGCTTTTGAATTTCCAACATGTGTAGATGTTGTGTCCTTTCTATCGGTGAAATCTACAATATAAGTCTTCCCTATAGCCCTTGGGTTTTGGCATGTTGGGGTCTACGGGTTGACTTTCTAGTAAGTTTATCAAGTTTACCGCGAACAAGTGGTCAAACAAGGATTCTTTAGACTCTATGAAGTGTGTGAATTGTCGCCTAGGATGACATTGCTAATTTTGCTCTTGCTTATGATTTTCATTTTCATAGCTATTAAGAGGAACTACCTGATAATTAGCCTTTGGGGACTGTTTCATTTGTGTAGGATTTGGTATGTTTATGGCAACCTGATTGACCGTGGTGGGTTTCGATTGCGTGGGCCCAGTTTTGGCATTTTTGGGCCACTCTTTCTTGCGTGGCTTGGCAATCTCACCATCTTGTATCTTGATCTCCTCAATTATCCTGGCTTGCACCAAGGCTTCCTCGAGAGTGGCATATTGTTGCAGCTACAATAGCATGGAGATTGACCTTAGGCAACTCTTCGAGAACATTTGGGTTAGGTCGGCCATGGGAGGGAGGTAAGGTAGCTTTGAAAGCAACGTCCTCCATTGATTTCCATAAGCAGCCATGGTTTCCTCCTCATACTGCCTGAGGCTAGCTAGGTCACTTAATGATACCTTCTTCTTGGTGTTGAAGGCAAAACATTCGAGGAACGTGTCCACTATCTGGTCCAAGTTACTGATGCTATGCTTTGGCAACTGGGTAAACCAATCCGAGGTAGGGCCTACGAATGTGGTTATAAATGTTCTTAGAAGCAATGCATCGTTGTCCTAAATGCCAAAGCATTAACTTAGGAATCTTGTCACGTGCTCTTGGGCATCCTCATCCCCTCTAAAAATCACCAATTGAGGCATTTTGAAGTGTTCAAGGTATGGGGGTGTCGGCACTGAAGGATGCACAGGGTGACTGCGGAGCTAGCATAATGTGGGATTTTGGGGCCCATAAATCTTGGTCTCCATAGACTCTAAGCACTCTAGAAATGCTTTGTATGCATCGAAGGATTTGATCTCTTCCTCCTTGGTTTGTTCCTATTGTGAATTACGGGGAACTTAAGGTCTATGGAGGGGTATCCAGATAGCACCCCCCCTTCCTTGGTAGGGCATTTCAGCCCACTCTTCTTCCCACTCAAATTCCTCATAGGCTTCTTGAGGAGTTCTTGGGCGTGACATATAAACATGGGTGAGTGCCTGAGTAAGGTGCCCATCATTGGTTCTAGGAGTGGCCTCCCACTCAGGTCTAGGAGGTCTTGAAGGCAACACTTGATAAGGTCATGGAGACCTGTCTCGCACCAAGGGGTTGTGCCTCTCATAAATTTTGGTCTTATATGTGTGAGGGGTTGGAATCCTCTCATGCATAGTGTTCTAGAGCAACTCATCTATCTGGCACCGAATGCGCTCTTTGCTAAGATGATACAGGTGCTCTAACTATTGCTAATATTTCTTAAGCTGTGTGATTTGTGCTTGGAGGGTGGTGTGTTTGGCAAATTCCAAGTTGATTTGTTCCACCGTCTTAGGTCTAGGAGGCCTAGATACCTCCCCTATATATCTATCTTGGTCGTGGTGATCCAAGATCTCTATAGGTCGCTTCCCTCTGTCGAGGTTAGCAGTATTCACCTGAGGCTCTAGCCTAAGTAGGTGATCCTGATAATTAGCAGGTGTAGAGACGCATTGCTCCCATGCTATGTATTGCTCTTGAGTAATATAGTGGTTTTCCTCATGATCCCTTTCATACATGTGAAAGGGGCGGGTAGAGTTGGCCCACCCTGTCTGAAGAGCCTTACACTCTGGATTTGGCCTATTTGTTTTAACAATAATGAGGGGTAGAGGAGGGATGATATAATCATGTGGGCCCTCCTTATGAACCCTATGTTGTTCCAGTGCTTCATCACATGGTGGCCACTCATAATGACTATCTAATGGGGTCTTCCCATGTCTATACTACTTCTAAGAGGGTCCATGTTGAACAGGAGTGCCCCTCGAAGGGGTGTCTCTATAGTCCTATTCCGTAATGGTATGATGTGGTCTATTTTGTGGGTCAGGCTGCCAAGGTGGTATGACCAAGTCCTTGGGGCTATAACAGAGGTGACTTGTGCCTCCTTGTACATTTTTTATAGATTTTTCCTATGATTGGGCTTGGCTACATGTATACACCATGGTGGTGGTTCTCTACAAGATATGTATTTTTTTATCTCCTTTATGATTTTTTATGCTACATCAAACAAAAGGGACCACACAAACAAAGAAATGATTATCTCATTTACAGATTAAATGTGTGATGCGGGGAACTTGAGGCCTATGGAGGGGTAGCTGAATAGCACCCCCCTTGCCTTGGTAGGACATTTCAGCCCACTCTTCTTCCCACTCAAATTCCTCATAGGCTTATTGAGGAGTTCTTGGGTGTGACCTATAAACATGGGTGGGTGCCCAAGAAAGGGGCCCATCATTGGTTCTAGGAGTGGCCTCCTACTCAGGTCTATGAGGCCTTGGAGGCAATGCTTGATAAGGTCATGGAGACCTGTCTCGCATCAAGGGGTTGTGCCTATCATAAAGTTATATCTTATGCATGCGAGGGGTTGGAATCCTCTCATGCATAGTGTTCTAGAGCAGCTCATCTATCTGACTCTGAATGTGCTCTTTGCTAAGATGATATAGGTGCTCTAACTATTTTTGATCTTTCTCAAGTTGCATGATTTGCGCTTGGTAGGTGGTATGTTTTGCAAATTCCAAGTCGATTTGTTCCATCGTCTTAGGTATAGGAGGCTTAGATGCCTCCCCTACATATCTATCTTGGTCATGGTGATCCGAGATCTCTATAGGTCACTTCCCTCTATCAAGGTTAGAAGAATTCACTTGAGGCTCTAGCATCAGTAGGTGATCCTGATAATTAGCAGGTGTGAAGGCATGTTGCTCCTGTGCTATGTATTGCTCTTGAGGAATATAGTTCTTTTCCTCGTGATCCCTTTCGTACATGTGAAAGGGGTGAGCAGATTTGGCCCACCCTGTTTGAAGAGCCTTGCGCTCTAAATTTGGACTATTAGTTATAACAGTAATTAGGGGTAGAGGAGGGATGATATAATCATGTGGGCCCTCCTTATGAACCTTATGTTGTTCTAGTGCTTCATCATATAGTGGCCACTCATAATGAGTGTCTAAGGGGGTCTTCCCATGTCTGTACTCCTCCTGAAAGGGTCCATGTTGAACGGGAGTGCCCCTTGAAGGGGTGCCTATATATTCTTGTTCCGTAATGGTATGATGTGGACTATTTTGTGGGTCAGGCCGCCAAGGTGGTATGACCAAGTCCTTGGGGCTATAACGGAGGTGACTTGTGCCTCCTTGTACACTTTTTGTAGCTTTTGCCTATGATTGGGCTTGGCTACAGGTGTACACCATGGTGGTGGTTCTATACAAGATATGTATATTTTTATCTCCTTTAAAATTTTTTATGCTACACCAAACAAAAGGGACCACACAAACAAAGAAATGATTATCTTGTTTACAGATTAAATGTGCATCCTAAATCTGGTTTAGTGTGTTTTGATTTTTGTTGTGCAAACCGTATAAATAAAATTTTTTTATTCATACATGATGAGGGCTCTTATATCTCCAAAATGGTTTTTCCTTAAATATACCACTGCCAGGATGTTATACCAAACCTCTCAATATACCCGCCCTTACGTGAGGTAAACTATTGGTACGCGAGAGCATAATAGTACGTGGAACATAGGCAGTGTAAAAGGGGAATCACTCTAATTTTTACACCTACCATAGAAGACTTATCCTCATGCACTGGTAATCACCCCCACTACACTTGGTCATATTTCATCAGGATTTACATCTAGCAACAGTCGTGATCAGGGTTATGTATGCAAAATCCAAGCCAAGGTGGTGATGAAATCCATCGTTTGTCTTGATCAAGTGTTCGGGTTTTAAGACCAACTTGTTGATGTTAATATTATTACGTGGTGTGTGTGGTTCCTTTTACTTGTGCAAAGAAAGAAAAAATGTAGCAAACTTCCCTATGCAAGCAAAGAAAACAAAAAAAATGCAGATACAGAAATAGAAAAACACAAAGGATGTTCAAAAAACCTACCTCTTCTCTGCCCAAACCAGATGCCTCTAAGTTTCTACTCAAAAAATTTATAGAGAGTTAATCATCCTAGGGTGGGAAGAATAGCAGGTCTGTATTTATCATAGGGTGGAATGAATGCCTATTCATCTTGGGGTGAAATGAATGCCAGTATATATTCATCATAGGGTGGCACGAGAAGTAGTCCAGCGCCCTAAGGATTAACACACCTGCAAGAAAAACATAAAATTTTTGATCAAAAACTTGATTCCAATAGTAGGGGATAGAGTCCCACCATTATCACCACTGAAATCATGTCTATGAAAGCACGGCATACCGGGTGCGATGCAAATAAAAGCATATGTATAATGAAGCACTAAGTCCTACGAAAATGTGAAGAACAAGTGCATGAAAAGGGAAAATGACACAATGAAATGAGATGTAAAGAAAAACTAAAGTGCAACCTCTTTTATTAATGTTTCTTGTGATCTAGTTACAATACGTTCCCCCATTTTAGGGGATTAGAGCATTTGATACAATTTTGTTACACCAACGGATGGTACGCTTCCCTTAGGGATCTTCTGTGTGCCCACATTCGAAATGGGCAAGCCAAAAATCACCATCGCTTGCATGAGTGCATCTGTAATTCCTTGATGCCCCTCTAGTGTCAAGATCCTATGTACATAGAAACAATAAATGGTTAATAGCATATGCAGATGGAAGGAAACATGCAATCCCCAAGACCTCCGGCTAGTGAATACATGAAATAATAAAATAGAGATCAAAACATGTCAGAATGAGATGAAACTTGAATAGAAGAATCAAGACATCATCAGGGACACATTGCAAAAATAATATTTGGGAAATCATGCATGGATTTATAATCGCTTCGGGGTGGGATGCTGATGACTGTCACAAAATGTGTGAAAGTGACCTCCAAAATGTCCTATCTAGAGGCCTCCAAAATACCTACAAACTTGGGGTTAGGCAAAATGGGGCATTTTGAGATGACCCAAAAGGTTGGATTTGGCATATTCTACCCATATTACCCTGTATCTGAAGTCACCCCCTGTAGGTTAGTGAATGTGTAAAACGATAAAAACATAGTCAAAACAGGTCAGAATGCAGTGAAAATTGAATAGTAGCATAAAAAATCACATACAACATGATGCAAAAGAAATAGTAAAGAAATATAATGTATATTTCTAATTGCTCCGGGGTGGGGTGATTAGGACTGCAATAGTGCGGGGGGTGATGAGGCCTGGAAATGCCTCAATCATAACATGTTTTGAACACTAAAATTGCCTATAAACTCTTATGTTTTATCTGATATGTTAGTTAAGTTGATTCAATATGTTGTATATTAACCATTTTGCATGATCAATGTATTTGGAATATTATATGCTGATTTTTATAGCTTTTTGCATAGTTTTGTGTTCTTTTTGCTATGACTTGCTAAAATGGGATATGCTTAGAATAATAGCAAGCATTTCACTAATCATGTTTTGATTTGTCTCAAGCATTTATTTCACCTAAATCTGGCAACAGTGCAAGCAAACTGTTGTTGTGCAACAAAAACTGGTCTTTCCCATGTAAATTCTAGCCAGCTGTCCATAAATAGCAAGGCATGGAATTCACATGAGGAAAGAGATGAAGACCATTGGAATTTGATCTTAGGAGATAACCCACCTGAGATATGCAGAAGAAATCACTAGAAAAGCACACATTTGTTCATTTTGAAGTATCTTTGGAATGAACAGATATCTTCGGAATGAGAGAACACAACGTCTTCGAAATGAGCGGATCTTCAGAATGAAGAATGCAGTATCTTCGGAATGAGTGGATCTTCAGAATGAGGATTGCAGTATCTTCGGAATGAGAACTATAGTATCTTTAGAATGAGCGATCTTCGGAATGAGAATTGCATTGTCTTTGGAATGAAGCCACTTATCTTTGGAATGAAAATAGAGTGTGCTTTTTGACTTGTTGACCAATTTTTGAAGTCGAAAAAAGGGAAATAAAGGTTGGAAAAGGTAAAGGAAAATATCTTCCATCTGTCTTTGCCGTCATTGCCGACCAAAGCCATCATTAAGGGAAAGATCAAGTTTTAATCTTCTTCTAGGATAAAACCAGAATTTGTTGCAGCATTGTAGGATTAGATCTTTTGAGATATTCTTTGTTTGTAATCAGACCTTAGGACATCTATAAATATTGCTCCCATTCAGGTTGAGCCTAGTAGTGAGTAGTAGGAAGTAAGAAAAGTAGAGGAAGCTAGGAAGAAGCAAAAAATAGGTAGAATTTGATTGCGAGTCCTGTAATGAGTTTTTAGCATAATTATTGTAATCATGTTCTTTAATCAATAAAGTGCACCAGTTCTATTTCATATTGCTTGTAAATGAGTGTGATTAAGATCTAGAGAGAGAGAGACTCATACCTTCTTCTGGACAAGGAGGCTGGCCACTTCCAGACCTAGGAGGAGGACTAACAGCAGGTTTTATTCTGATTTTGTTGTAGCAGAATGAGTTGTAGAACTTGTTATTTCAATTGCTTGTAAACAGCTGACAATATCTGTAGTCTTAGTTTATTTATGCTTAGATTAATCTTGTGCTTAATTTTTTAGTTGTAATATTTACTTTCAACAAAGCTTCCATTTTATTTCAAACTGTTATTTCTAGAATTTGCTATTTTTTGTAATTTCTTGCATTTTATGTTTTGCTGTCAACTCCTACACAGAATATTGACAACCTTCTATTACAGAGCCTTGAAAGTTTTCATTTCCATGTTAGAATTAGACTTTCATTGCTGCAAAAGTAATTAGATTTCCTTTCTGCAATTAGGATCAGACTTTCAATTCTGCAACTATTATTTCTGCAACATAAGTAGGTCTCATTCTGCAATTGTAATTAGGACTTCATTTCTGCAGTTAATGATTAGTTTTCAATTTTGCAACTTAGATTAAGGTTTAATTCATGCAATTTAGATATAGGAATGTCCTAAAACCCCCCACACAATCGGTTTCACCAATAAAACCTGTTGCTCTAGATTGACCTAAGTTATAGCTATTTTGCCTCTTCTTCCGCAGATAGCCTTGTACACTGCCCTGGATTGACAGATTCATTGAGAATTAATGATGGTATAATGACTACGCATCATTTTGGTGCCATTGTCGAGGAATAGTGTTGCCAGAAGAAAACAAATAGTCCAATAGCTGTAATCAGACTAAGCTATGAAAATTTAGGTTAAAATCTGAATACAACAGCTGAGGAAGATAACAACTATTGACTTAATTTATGTCATTTAGGAGTAAACATGAATGAGTAAGTCTAGGGATGAAAAAGGTAGAACTACCCCAAAGGATCCCTGGCTTGTTCCATTAAGGAGATCTTCACGCCTAAGGGGTGAATCACCTGTGTTTGAATTACCGGAAATATTGATAGAAAAATCACCAGTCTCACCATCATTAGAACATTTTGAGAAAGGAAAATCACCAATTTTATCATCATCAAAATATCCTAAGAAAGAAAATTCATCAGACTCATCATCAACAGAGAGGCTTGGACCTCTTGAGAGAACAATTTGGGAAGCTTTAACTTCTCCCAACAAACAGGAAACTATGGCAGAAGGAGGCAATATAGATGGCCAACATGGCTATGTTCATAATGAAGGAGATGATCAGGATATGCTCCAACCTTCCGGAACATTTGAATATCCTATCCATCTGAATCCAACACAAAACTCTCCCATGAAAACCATTTCACCTTCAGTACTTCCAACCTTCTGAGGTGTTGTATCTGAAGATCCCGATCAATTTTTGTTTGAATTCAAGGTAGTGTGTCAGACCTATGATTATATAAATGACAATCAAAAACTTAAGGTTTTTCCCTCAACACTCAAGGATTCAGCATTATGCTGGTTCATGAGCTTAGAGCCTAATTCCATAAGAACCTGGGATCAAATGGAAACTATCTTTTTAGACAAATATCAGGAATATTGCCGTGTAAGGAATAGAAAAGATGAGTTATTCAGAATCAAGCAGGAAGATGATGAGACATTGGAAGATTATCTTGATAGGTTCTCCTTTGTTCAAAGGAGATGTGGACTTGTAGAACCAGAATTATGTAAAACCATATTTTTGAGAGGACTGCAAGATGAATCCAGAGAAGTTCTGGATTTGATGGGAAAAGGGGATGTAACCACTCTCAGTAATGAGGAAATTATGGATCTCTGTAGGAATTACTCTCGCACTAAGCAGAGAAGAAGAAAAAGCCACACAAATGGCACTGATGTGAAGGACCTGATAGAGGAACTTGCAAATTTCAAAACTGATATTCTAGTGCATCTAAACACTACTTTGGGGGAAATGTCTGCAAAAGCAAAAAACATAGAACCTTTGGCAATTTATTGCCCAAGATGTAGAAATAAACATGCTTTGTAGGAATGTCCTTTGAATAAAACATCTATCTCAGCCATTTGTAGTATCTATTCAAAAAGGCATTCAACTGATCAATGCCACCTGCTACCACAACTCAAAACTGTGTTAGAAAACTAGACTGAGGAACTCAACTATATTGGACCAAAACAAGGGGGAAATTTCTCTCAATACCAAAATCCCCCTCGTTTTCCTACAAATTGGGGGCATAATCCTGGTACTATGCCTTGGGGACAATCAGAACCACCCCAACATCCTTGGAATTATCCTCAATGGACAAATTCCCAAGAATGGCCACAATCAAATTGGAGTAACCCAGCCTAGAATTAGAATCAAAACAACCCCTCATGGAATCAAAACAACCCATCTTGGAATCAAAACAATCTAGCCTGGAATCAAAATCAGACTAATCCACATTGGATGCAAAACCAACCACAATGGAGTCAGCAATACCAGTCCTATCCAAGGCAGCAAAGGAATCAAGGTCAAACTCAACATTTTTTGCCTGCACCTAATCAAAATTTTCAAGAAAAACAACAGCAAACACAGCAAGTGAAACAACCTCAATTGCCATCTCAACCAGTCACTAATCCAAACAACATGAGACAGACACCTCCTGTCTATGTGGCTGAAGTTGAAGAAAATGTTGAAATTAATGTTCTTGATTGTAGTAACATCCAACTTCGTTCAGGAAAAGTTGTACCTGAACCAGTTTCAAATGAAATCAAAGAAAATGAAGAGCAAGAATCATCAGAACCAGAGAGAATCCAACCAACAATGGAGACAGAAGAAAAATTGGAACCAGAGAGAATCCAACCAACAATAGAGAAAGAGACAAAAATAGAACCACAGGTAGAACAATTACCAAGGATAATTCCATATCCTGAAAGATTCAATGCAATACCAAAAAATTTTGAGTCAGAATTGGTCAAAGAACTCAAAAAGTTGACTATATCATTGCCCTTATTGCAAGCCATTAAGGAAATACCAGAGATTAACAATATCTGTCCAAAATTTGTGCATTAAAAGAATAGGAAGAAAGAAGAAAGCATTTCCCAAGACTGTGTAGGTTGAAGGAAAGATAGCTGATCTCTTATCTGGAAAACTAGTACCTCCAAAGTATAGTGACCTAGGAAGTCCAGTTATCATAGTTACCATAGGTTCAGTACCAATATCAAATGTTTTAGTAGATCTAGGAGCTGCAATAAACATCATGACCAAGGATACAATGAAACAATTACAGCTCAAACATCTCAGCCCCACATTTACAGTTTTAGAAATGGCTGATAGGTCAGTTGCAAAACCTGAAGGTATCATTGAAGATGTCCCTATAGAAGTTTCTTCTTGGGAATTCCCTATAGATTTTCTGGTTTTATAGCCAAGAAATTCAGCACATGGATATCCCATTATTTTGGGAAGACCTTGGCTTGCAACTGCAGCAGCCTTCATAGACTGTAGATCTGGAAATATGACTATTTCAAATGGTATTGATCTGAAATAGATTTCTTTATATCCTCCTGCAAAACCATCTAGCAAATTTTTAGGTCAGTTATGGTTTTTTGACTCAGAGGAAGAACCAGAAGAGGTCATTTCTACACTAGCTACCTTAGTAGTAAGAGAACACATAGAAGACCTCAGTGACATAGAAAATTTAGAAAATGAAACAATCTTGATGAATGTTCTGCATGAACAAGGTTTAGAAGGGGAAGCAACAAATATCCAACAGTTGTTAAGTAATGAGGAGAATCAAAAATCTGAAGATGAACCATCTGTACTATCACAGGGAAACTCTGTTTCACTACCACATGGATGGCATCATCATCTGATTTTTCCTTCTCACTTTTCCATACAAGATATGCTTCCCTCAAGCAACAATAAAATAGAAACTGCTTCTTTTCTCCCATCTCAGCAATGTCCTCTTAATCCCTTAATCACCAGGTATGAAGGAGTGAATTCAGTCCTTCTAAATACAAAACAAATAGAAGTCTAGCCAGGCAAATTTTTGAACATTTACAGCCAGCTTACTAGGGAAGAGGAAGAAAAATTGATAGTTGTCTTGCAGAAGCATGTTCATGCTTTTGCTTGGAACTACAAAGATATGTCAGGAGTTCATCCTGATATATGTACCCACATAATCTATACTGAAGAAGTCAAGCCAGTTAGACAACCCCAAAGAAGATTGAATCCTGCCTTAAGAGATATTGTGAAAGAAGAAATTGAAAAACTTCTGGAAGTAGGATTCATTTACCCAATTTCTGATAGCCAATGGGTTTCTCCATTGGTAATAGTTCCTAAGAAAAATGGAAAAATGAGAGTATGTGTAGACTATAGAGAGTTGAATAAGGTGACATACAAAGACCATTTTCCATTACCTTTCATAGATCAGGTGTTAGATACTCTTGTTGGAAAAAGATACTTTTGTTTTCTTGATGGATTTAGTGGATATAATCAAATTCAGATTGCACCTGAAGATCAAGAGAAAACAACTTTTACATGTCCATGGGGAACATTTGCCTATAGGGTTTTACCTTTTGGTTTGTGTAATGCCCCAACAACTTTTTAGCGAGTAGTCCTAGCAATTTTTGCTGATCTGACCACCAAAAGTGTTGAAATATACATGGATGATTTCACAGTATGTGGACAGACTTTTGATTTTACATTGGAAAATCTTGACAAAGTCTTAACTCACTATGAAACATACCAGTTATCCTTGAATCCAGAAAAATGCTTCATGATGATGAAGGAAGGGATAGTTCTTGGTCATCACATCTCTCCTGAAGGGATCCAAGTTGATCCAAAGAAGGTGGAAATTATCAAGAATCTCCTTCCTCCTAAAACTCAGACTAATGTCAGAAGCTTCCTAGGACACATTGGTTTTTACCGCAGGTTTATTCCCAACTTTAGTACAATAGCCAGTCCTATGTTTGCCCTATTGACTAAAGATTCTGAATTCTCCTGGACTGCAAAGTGTCAGGAAGCATTTGAAGCTCCGAAAGAGAAATTAATAACTCCACCTATGCTCAGAGGACCTAATTGGACATTACCATTTCACATACATATTGATGCCTCCAATACAACAATTGGAGCAGCATTAGGACAAATTGATAATGGTGAACACTATACCATCTACAACATTAGCAAGAACTTGACAGGAGCCAAGAAAAATTATACAACAAGCGAGAAGGAATTCCTAGCAGTAATTTATGCCATCAACAAATTCAGGCATTACATCACAGGTTATCAAATATTTATTCACACAGATCATACAACCATTAAGTATTTGATGAATAAACCTATGGTAAGTGCAAGAATTATTCGTTGGTTGCTGTTGCTACAAGAATTTGATATCACTATAATCAACAAACCAGGAAAAGCTAATGTTGTGGCAGATTTCTTGTCCAGGTTGCAGAACACAGATGAAGGGGAATTAGTTGATGACACTTTTCCTGATGAAAAACTATTTGCTATATCAGTCCAATCACCTTGGTTTGCAGATATAGCCAATTATTTGGTCACAGGGAAAGTTCCTCCACATTTCACTTCAAAATAAAAAAAACAATTGATCAAACAGAGTTCTTCTTTTGAATGGATTAAGGGTATGCTTTTTAAGTGCAGTCCTGACCATGTGTTACGTAGGTGCATCCGAAAGGATGAAGTGTATGATATCCTTAGAGCTTGTCATGATGAACCCTCAGGTGGACACTATTCTGTAAAAAGCACAGTTAGGAAAATCTTAGGGACAGGATATTATTGGCCATCTCTTCACAAGGATGTGAAAAAGTACATCAGGCATTGTGATGCATGCCAAAGAATGGGGAAACCCACTCATACAAATGAGATGCCACTGCAGCCTCAAATGGTTTTAGAACCATTTGAGAGGTGGGGGCTTGATTTTGTAGGACCTATTGATCCACCTTCTCAAGGAAAGGTGCATATTCTAGTATGCACTGATTACCTGACAAAGTGGGTAGAGGTGCGTGCTTTCAAACATGCTCATGAAGAGAAGGTCGTTGATTTCTTGTATACTCAGATTTTTTAGAGATTTGGAGCTCCACGGTCTATCACCACAGACCAAGGACCCCAATTTGCATCCAAAGTCATAAAGGCATTTATAGAATTGTATGAAATCAAACATAGGAAATCATCACCTTACCACCCACAAGCAAATGGCCAGGTTGAAGTAACAAACAGGGAACTAGAACGCATCTTGACAAAAACAGTAGCTTTTCATAGGAGAAATTGGCTAGATAAATTACCTAAAGCAGTTTGGGCCTACAATACTACTTGGAAGTCCACTACTGGATTCACACCTTATGAACTAGTCTTTGGTAAAAAGCCTCTCTTACCTATTGAATTTGAGCTACTAACATTGCGCATAGCACTAGAAATTGGAATTGAATTGTCGCAGGCATAGACAGATAGGATTCTACAGCTGAATGCATTGGATGAACTTAGATTGGATGCTCTGCACCAAACTGAGGTAATTCAGGAGCAGAGGAAGTTGTGGCATGACAGTCACATTCAGCAGAGGAAACTTCAACAAGGAGATTGGGCTTTACTGTTTGATTCTCGTTATGAGGACTTCCCTGGAAAACTGAGAACTAGATGGTTGGGACCTTACTGGATTGAGGAGGTATTTGACAATGGAGCAACTCGTCTATCCCCTATTGATGGATCACAAAGGAAGTTGGTAGTGAATGGACATCGCCTCGAGGTGTACCATACACCTCTGACTAAAGAAGAATTCTTGCAGCAACTTGATAGTTTGGATACACAACAGGTGGAAGAGATTCCCTCTTCCACTTCAAAACAATCAGCATGATCATGGATTTCAAGAAAAAGCAGAAAATACAAAAAAAAATCAGAAAAAAAATAGAAAACAAAAAGATGAATAAATTTTGAGTATGAATTCCTTCATGGGCATGGTTTCAGGGGAAATCATGAAATTCCTTCATGGGCATAGTCAGGATCAAGAAAAAAAAAAAGAGAAAATGAGAGGTAAAAAAAAAAAGGGGGAAAATCAAGAAAAAAAAAAAGAGAAAAATGAATAACTCAGCAGTGAAAACCTTTTCTTAAGGCACTACTAGGTTGGTATGCATGAAAACCAGTTTTTTGGCATGCATAACCTTGAGAAATTTTTGAACCATCATTGTACAAATTCACCAAGTGCACTTGTTTTGAAATGTTGCAGAAAATCTCAGCAGAATATCAACAAAGGCAGTCATTCTTCAAAACTGGCATTAACTATTTTTATCAGGTATATATTTCTTACATTTCTTCATTGTAAAATGATTGGTGTATAGTATATGACAATTAACCATTAGCATAAAAGGTATTCATAAGAGTTGGCATACTTAAAACATGTTTTGAAAATATTGATTTCTGCCTAATCTTTGGAACAAGAATGCCAAAAATAGTGTCTATTGTATTATCTTCAAAATGACAGCAGAATGAATGTTGCACTTTGTCTTCAGAAAGAAACTTTGTCTTCGGAATGACAATTTGTCTTTAGAATGAAACTTGGTCTTCGGAATGACGACTTGCTGCATCATCTTCGGAATGAAGATCTGTCTTCAGAATGAGGATCTGTCTTTGGAATGAAGATCTGTCTTCGGAATGACGATTTACCTTCGCAATACAACCTGATCTTCAGAATGAGGATTGATCTTCGAAATGAGGATTAATCTTTGGAATGAAGATTTAAATTTGCAAAGCAGGATTTGTCTTCGGAATGAAGACCTGTCTTTGGAATGAAGTTATAATCTTCGGAATGAGGATTTGTCTTCGGAATGAAGACTCGTCTTTGAAATGAAGTCATAATCTTCGAAATGAAGTTTTGTTTGCGCAATAAGTTATAATCTTTAGAAAGAGCATTTCCACGTGGCATCCAAGAAGATAAGGTACGACAAAATCATAAAGGGACACGTGTCAGTTAGCACATGGTTTGTTTTTGCACCCATTGGAAAATACTAGAATTATGGAGGACGTGACCAACCATATGCCACCAATTTTTGATGCCAATAAACATGCACGTGAGAATCTACAGGAAAAATAGAAAAATTAAAAACAAATGAAGTGGATCTGATGGCAAGGACGTCCACGCAATCATTGACGGATAGGTGTTCAGTGCAATAGTTGAAATGTGTGCCACCTTTCTTTTCGAAGACGTGTTTGCAAAGTACAGTGCTCAGGTTATGGGTCATTTCGAAGAAGAAGACGAGAAACAGGGCAAACGAAGATTTCAAACTAAAACCCTACAAATCTGCAACATAAAAAAAAACCAGAGATCCAGCAGAGGAATAGCAGTAGCAGTGAACGATTTTTTTAAAATAGAAAATATGGGGCGAAAGATCAGAACGGAACCTGCAGATACCACCTACCTCCGAGAAAATCCGGCAGTCATGCAAATTTTTGAAGATGGAGGGTTTATGCCATTTCTGGATAATTTTAATGGGTCTTCTGAAGATTTGGTTGGCATGTTCACCCATACATTCAGAAACAACCAAGCACATGTTAACGACATGACTATTGAGGTAACCCCTAAAATTTTAAGTCAGATTACTGAGCTGCCATTAGAAGGGATTTCAATTTCTAGATCTGGCAAGAATACATTAGCAAATGTAGTTAATCAGTTTGTAGAAGAAAATGATAGAGAGCCAGAGTACTTAACCCATAACAACACATGCAAAGGGTTAAAAAGGGCCAGCCTACAGGAACCCTGGGATGAAGTAGCCACCTAGGTAATTAAATTCCTAACCTATGAAGGGCAGTATGTGCTATTGTCAAGGCATCATCTATGAATTTTAAACCATCTCAGACATGGTGAGCAACAACCAGAAGTTAGGGTAAATCTTCCCCTATATCTGTATCAAGAATTAAAAAACATGGCAAAGAGATATCAGGAGGGTAAAGGAAGCCTTCGCCATCATGGCCTCATCAAACTAGTTTGCCAACACCATTTTAGAGGAAACCCTAGGAGTTTTGATAGGTTTTACTCTACCCTAAACGATGTCATTTTTGGGGATGAAGATGAGGAAGAAGAAGAACCAGATATTGTTGATGTTGTTGCAGAAGAAGAAATAGCTGCTGCAGAGAATGTTGCAGAAGATGCTGCAGAGGAAACTGTAGAAGGTGCCCCAGAAGCTGTTACAGAACCACACCCAGCAGCAGCAACAAAAAACCTTGCTCCTGAACCCTCAACTTCACAAACCAAGAAACAAAGAAAAAGAGGATCTGGAACTGGCAGCAGAGCAAAAAAACAAAAGAAGGTTCATTTTTTTGAGGTGACTACTGATTTGACAGAACAAGAAATAATAAGGGAAATAGAGGCATCTGAAACTGTCCCCACAACCCCTACTGACACCAGGAAGTAGAGAAAAAAGAAGAAGTTTGCATCTGGAACTAGGAGGTCCACCAGAATCCATTTGAAAGAAACAACAGAATAGGTTATGGAGGAAAAAGAAGGACAAAGCAGCCCAGATGTCACAGAAATACAACCAGCCTCTGAAAACTTTCTAGAATTCCTTGAACAGATAGCTGAGGCAAAAATTGGGCAGGATAATTTGGAAGAGGCTACAGTTCAACAGGCTACAGATATGGTGGATACAATCATAAGCAGTTTCATAGAACCTATTGAACAAGAGCAAATTGTTGCAGAAGAAGAGATAATGGTTGAACAGCCAACTATAGCTGATCTGTCTGCATCAGATTCTGAGGCAGAAATAGAAGTGGAAGACATCATAGAGCAGCTGAGGGCAGCAAGGAGTGTTGTCAAAACACAGACCAGATGGATTTTAGAGAAAGAAAGCATCATTGAGATACAAGAAAGAAAAATTGTAGAGCTTTAGCAGGAAGTGGCAGCATTAAGAAGAATGTTGTCACAATCTGAAAAATAGCCAATTGTATCCATTGATGAAGACAATTTGGCTCAATTGCTTCTGGGTCTATCAAGGGTAGATGAATCTATTGAGACAAACATGGGTGTTCATTCTAAAGTAGCACCCCTTCATTCTAAAGAAGTGCCTGTTCATTCTGAAGCAGCACCATCTCATTATGAAGCATTGCCTTCTTGTTCTGAAGATGCTTCAAAAATGGTAAAGAGCATAGCAGAGGATGTTGAAGATGAGTCACCAACATAAGAACAGTCCCAGCAGCAAGAAAATGTTCAAGTAAGTACTCCTATTGAGGTCCCTGCATTTCAACTTGTTACACTTTTAGTAGAAACAATAGATAAGGGGGTACAAGTAGAATTACTATCTGATGACAACCCAATAGAAATAGCAAATAAGGGGGTGCAAGTAGAGTTATTGATAGATGAACAACCAGTGGAAGTGGCAAAAAAAGGAGTTCAGATAGATCTACTACCTAGGATCCCCCCTGTAGTCAGACCACCTAATACTGTGTCTCTAGAGTAGTACAATGCAGACATAGCTAGCTGGATGATTAGATATGAGTAGCTTGCCACTAAAACTGAAAAGTTCAAATTGGAAGCAAAACAACTAGAAGCCAAGGACACAAAAATTCAGGCATTGAAAGAAAAGGTGTCTGACTTATGCCAAATTGCTGAATTTTTAGTTCAATTTAGATGACCAGCCAGATTTTACAGCCTTATTTTGAAGGAGAAATACCTCAGATGGCAGGTCATGAGGATTAGTTCAAACCTCCCATATAAATTGGACACCACTGCAGATTTTCTGGAAGCATACTTTGACAGTCCTTTTGAGTAGAAAAATCTCCTGTGTGAACTATTTTTACACAGTTTCTTCATTCCAGAGGAAGTAGAATTTCATCCTCAAATCTACATTGGAGATGTTCAGTTGAGAGCATTTATGTCTACTTTGCAGAATCAACTTTACTGGGATCAAGAGAAAAAGCAAAATAAAGAGATTGAAACAAGGGTTGAGTTGTTAGTCAGAGAAATCCAGCCAAACCACCTAGTTATCACCAGACAACACTTCTCAATGATGAACATGGATGATATAAAGAGGATGTACTTGAACAACTTAAGGGACTATGTGGCCAGATTCAACAATTTTTGTGATCATAATTTTTTCCCAACATTGTCAGTGTGCAGAGACAGATGGGCTGAACTTTCCATGTCTTTGAGGAAAAGAGAACCTATCTCCCCCATCAACTTAGAATGGTCCAAAAGAAGAGCAGAAGGTGTAATCCAGTTGATTCAAATCATGCAACATAACTGGATAGGTCTTAGGTTTAGGCCTCCAACCATCATTACTCTAGTTCCATTCTACTTTGAGGAAGATGCCCAATCTGATGAACAATTTGAATACTGGCTCAGAAACATTCAAGAAAATAGGGGGTATTATATAGGCAAGAAATTATTCTACAGGTCATGGAATCTAAACATGGACATATGTGATTCCATAGCCCAACAGAATGCATGAGGGCATGCATTAATATAAGTTGGGGGGAAAATGATGAGGCCTCGAAATGCCTCAATCATAACATGTTTTGAACACTAAAATTGCCTATAAACTCTTATGTTTTATCCGATATGTTAGTTAAGTTGATTCAATATGTTGTATATTAACCATTTTGCATGATCAATGTATTTGGAATATTATATGCTGATTTTTACAGCTTTTTGCATAGTTTTGTGTTCTTTTTGCTATGACTTGCTAAAATGGGATATGCTTAGAATAATAGCAGCATTTCACTAATCATGTTTTGATTTGTCTCAAGCATTTATTTCACCTAAATCCGCAACAGTGCAAGCAAACTATTGCTGTGCAACAAAAACTGGTCTTTCCCATGTAAATTCCAGCTAGCTGTCCATAAATAGCAAGGCATGGAATTCACATGAGGAAAGAGATGAAGACCATTGGAATTTGATCTTAGGAGATAACCCACCTGAGAGATGCAGAAGAAATCACTGGAAAAGCACACATTTGTTCATTCCAAAGTATCTTTGGAATGAACAGATATCTTCGAAATGAGAGAACACAGCGTCTTCGGAATGAGCGGATCTTCAGAATGAAGAATGCAGTATCTTCAAAATGAGCGGATCTTTGGAATGAGGATTGCAGTATCTTCAGAATGAGAACTGTAGTATCTTCGGAATGAGCGATCTTCATAATGAGAATTGCATTGTCTTCGAAATGAAGCCACTTATCTTCGGAATGAAAATAGAGTGTGCTTTTTGACTTGTTGACCAATTTTTGAAGCCAAAAAAAGG
This sequence comes from Wollemia nobilis, assembly GCA_028583015.1. Lineage (NCBI taxonomy): Eukaryota > Viridiplantae > Streptophyta > Pinopsida > Araucariales > Araucariaceae > Wollemia > Wollemia nobilis. The sequence goes on from JAQPPZ010017052.1 coordinate 13,752,769, forward strand.
GAAATAAAGGTTGGAAAAGGTAAAGGAAAAGATCTTCCATCTGTCTTTGCCGTCATTGCCGACCAAATCCATCATTAAGGGAAAGATCAAGTTTTAATCTTCTTCTAGGATAAAACCAGAATTTGTTGCAGCATTGTAGGATTAGATCTTTTGAGATATTCTTTGTTTGTAATCAGACCTTAGGACATCTATAAATATTGCTCCCGTTCAGGTTGAGCCTAGTAGTAGCAGCAGGAAGTAGAAAGTAAGGAAGCTAGGAAGAAGCAAAAAATAGGTAGAATTTGACTGTTACAGTCCTGTAATAGGTTTTTAGCAAAATTATTGTAATCATGTTCTTTAATCAATAAAGTGCACCAGTTCTATTTCATATTGCTTGTAAATGAGTGTGATTAAGATATAGAGAGAGAGACTCATACCTTCTTCTGGACAAGGAGGCTGGCCACTTCCAGACCTAGGAGGAGGACTAACAACAGGTTTTATTCTAATTTTGCTGCAGCAGAATGAGTTGTAGAACTTGTTATTTCAATTGCTTGTAAACAGCTGACAATATCTGCAGTCTTAGTTTATTTATGCTTAGATTAATCTTGTGCTTAATGTTTTAGCTGTAATATTTACTTTTAGCAAAGCTTCCATTTTATTTCAAACTATTATTTCTAGAATTTGCTGTTTTCTGTAATTTCTTGCATTTTATGTTTTGTTGTCAACTCCTGCACAGAAGATTGACAACCTTCTATTACAGAGCCTTGACAGTTTTCATTTCCATGTTAGAATTAGACTTTCATTGCTGCAAAAGTAATTAGATTTCCTTTATGCAATTAGGATCAGACTTTCAATTTTGCAACTGTTATTTCTGCAACATAAGTAGGTCTCATTCTGCAATTGTAATTAGGACTTCATTTCTGTAGTTAATGATTAGTTTCCAATTCTGCAACTTAGATTAAGGTTTAATTCATGCAATTTAGAGATAGGAATGTCCTAAAACCCCCCACACAACCGGTTTCACCAATAAAACCTGTTGCTCTAGATTGACCTAAGTTATAGCTGTTTTGCCTCTTCTTTCGCAGATAGCCTTGTACACTGCCCTGGATTGACAGATTCATTGAGAATTAATGATGGTATAACGACTATGCATCAGAGGGCACCCGGGGACAAGATGCCCACCATTTGGGGCTTGGTTTTGACACCAATCCACTTGGGATGGGTCCAAAAACTCCTAGGGGGTTGTGTCGACAAATTTGGTGTGGGATTGTGGCTGATTGTTTGGGTTTTTAGGTCCGAATTGTGCTCCTATTATTCACTCGATAATATCCCTTCCAAAAGAGAGATAAAGGATGTAGGAAGCACAATGAGGGGTGAGGGTATAATTTGGCAGCACTCCATTGCTCCAAATGCTCCTGCTCTCATTTTTTTATGGGGTGAGAAGGCTCACCATTTTATAGACCTGAGGGTCTCCTTTGAATGCACACGCAGGGGCACCACTTGGCCATCATACCTTATCAGGGGAGATAAGATTCCTCCCTGATTAAGGGCTCCTTGATTTAGGCCTCCATGACTGCCTCTTTGAGCTTTGAAATGCTCACTCACACTCCCATGCCTTGGAGGTGGAGTTGAGTGGTGGAGTTGAGTTGACTTTTTTTCTCGTCAAACCTGCTATTCATCCCACCCTATAGCAATTGCTGCTAATCATCCTCAGGTGGGGTGAATAGAATTCTAATTGTCCTAGGGTGGAACGAATAGGGAGCAGAATGCTTGAAAGGTGCTAAATTGACCTCTGACATTCCAAAACTGCTTTGGGAGTGGTTAGGCCACTATTAACCTCTGGGGGCTGCCCTAGGGGCTATGTATGCCAATTTAGTTAGTGCTTGTAGCCACATAATAAGATTGGTGTTGTTTTGGTGTCTACAATTTCTATGTGCATCATCGAGAAGCCTGATAATATGTGTCACCCCTTGCAAGGGAATATTTTATGCACTTGCCACCTTCTTTGTGTGTAAAATCATGTATCAAATGAAGGGTATCCCTTAGAGGGATTCATATGTAACCAAATCTTGGAAATATCAATATAAAAAGCATTCATTCATTTATTTCTTTGCATTCTGGTTATATCTTAATTTATCCCTTTTATTTAAATGCATGTTTAAACATTTAAATATTCCATTAAATCACAAGTAGAGTAGTGGGGGATGGTGCACAACTTCCCTAGGATCGCTACAAATGGCGATCACGATGGGACTCCTACTGAGTTCTATAGTTAATTTTCATTTTCTATCACTTTACTAATTCAAGTTTTGTATGCAAGTTTAGCCACTCTGATCTACAATGTCCAACAATTAGCCACTATGGTCTACATGAAAGCATGAGATTCCAGAAATAAAAGAACACTTAAGATGCAATAAAAAAATAGAACTAGTTTAATGTATGTAATAACACGGATGTAATCAAATTAATAGTAGGAACACAGCCCTTTTTATTAATATGATGTCGGCTCGGTTACAATACATCTCCTCAGTTACATATTTTTAGTTACAACAGATGAATAGTGATCTCCTTCCGCATGCCCACATTTGAAACGGGCAGGCCAGTGTTGCTGCCGCTTATGTTAATCGGTCCTTGCTTGCTGCTGTTTTTCCTGCGGTCAAAGAAACGATAAAAATGTTTAGTAGCACCTGTGACTGAAGGATAAAACGTTTAAAAGAAATACGTGCAAAGATTGATTAAATATTTGAATAAAACAACTCAGGCTTACCCAAGTAAACATTCGAAAAACTTAATGTAAGATAATATTTAAGTCACGTGATTAAATGCAAAATGAACTAAAGCAGCAATATCACGATGATTTATATTCGATAAGCTATATAAGCATGACAATACGTGATATACATTTTCTGAAATCCATATTGTGAAATACATAACAGCATACAGTATAACATAGACGTAAAACATAAGCTGTTTAAATGCTTGTTAATTTTGCAGGATATATCAAAAAGAACAGCATATATTACTTTAACTAAAAATGTGCCTGGGGTACCCAAGCGGGCCGCCCCGTCAAAAATCGACTTTGGCGCCAATCCGATAAGGAAAGGCCCAGAATCATTTATATTGAGTGTTGTCGTCGAATTGGTAGAATACTGTGTCTACTGTCGGGTATGAAGGTTCGGCTTCACCCTCTGAAAGCAACCCACCAACCTCTCTTTCGTAAGAGATTCTGGGTGTGAGGAAGGTAAAATCGACTGATGCAATCGGGTCATAAATGAACAGCACTTCGTTGTGTTTACAAAATGCTTCGTGGTCCTTTGTTTCATTACATTGAGCTAGTTTTTATAGAAGATTCCACTTCTGAAATATTAACGTCAAAACCCTAAGTCCGTAGGCGCCGCTGAGATTTGACCATTGTCAGATGATTATGAGACATGGCTCGCACAGAGATTATCGTTGGAAAATCATATCAGTCGTTATGAGGCATGGCCTCTGACCAGATTTTTTGTTGAGACTGTTCGTCTCATTATTGCAGTTGGTGAAGTCCGTCGCTTAGTTAAAATCTGCTTTAAATTGCTTTTGACTGATTAAATGTTTGCCTTGAATGCTGACGTGTCACTTATGATTGGTCGAATCCACCATTCTATAGACCCACGGGGTCTTTTTGAAAGTGGGCACGCAAGGGTGCCACGTGGCGATCATTCCTTGGATGTGGCAGCCATGTCAAAGTCCGCCTTTGATTGGAGAAGTGTTTGCTACCGAAGTGTCGCGATATCATGACGTCATGATATCATGACACTTTGGCCGAGGTTCCCCTTCTGGGCCAAAGGTGTCACGATATTGCGACACGTGATATCGTGACACCTTTGGCTGAGGCTCCCCTTTGGGCCAAAGGTGTCACGATATTGCGACGTGCGATATCGCGACACCTTTGGCCGAGGCTCCCCTCTGGGCCAAAGGTGTCGCGATATCGCGACGCACGATATCGTGACACCTTTGGCCGAGGTTCCCCTCGGGGCCAAAGGTGTCACGATATCACGACGTGTGATATCGTGACACCTTTGGCCGAGGCTCCCCTCAAGACCAAAGGTGTCACAATTCCCCTCGGTGCCAAAGGTGTCGTGATATCGTGACACCTTTGGCCTAGAAGGGAGCCTCGACCAAAGGTGTCGTGATATCGCGACGCGCGATATCGTGACACCTTTGGCCGAGGCTCCCCTCTGGGCCAAAGGTGTCGCGATATCGCGACACCTTTGGCCGAGGTTCCCCTCGGGGCCAAAGGTGTCGCGATATCGCGACGCACGATATCGCGACACCTTTGGTCGAGGTTCCCCTCGGGGCCAAAGGTGTCTCTGGGCCAAAGGTGTCATGATATCGCGACGCGCGATATCGTGACACCTTTGGCCGAGGCTCCCCTCTGGGCCAAAGGTGTCGCGATATCGCGACACCTTTGGCCGAGGTTCCCCTCGGGGCCAAAGGTGTCACGATATCGTGACGCACGATATCGTGACACCTTTGGTCGAGGTTCCCCTCGGGGCCAAAGGTGTCACGATATCGCGACGTGCGATATCGCGACACCTTTGGCCGAGGCTCCCCTCTGGGCCAAAGGTGTCACGATTTTGCGACGTGCGAAATCACGACGTCGTGATTTCGCGACGTCTAAGGCCAAGGTTCCCCTTTTTGCTAGGTTTGCCTTAAAGTTTTGCAGTTTTCTTAGGACTTGAATTTTGTTAAAGGCTCACTTTAGATTGAAGGCTTGTTTAGGATTTGAAGTTTGCAGTTTGTTAAAGGCTCACTTTAGATTGAAGGCTTGTTTAGGATTTGAAGCTTGCAGTTTGTGACCAACTTTGCTCTGCTCATTTTTTGACCTTCTAAACTGCTGTGTGAGTGGTCAGGACCACTGTTTGACCTCTGAGGGCTGCCCTGAAAGCTGTGTATGTCAATGCGATCAGTGTTTGTAGTCACTTAGTTGGATTGGTGCTATTTTGGTGTCTACACTACAACGGCTAGGAGTCAGTCGCTCTGGTCTACAATGGCCAAAAATTAGTCACTCTGGTCGATAGTAGTCGAAACTAGAGTGCAACAGAGGTCAAAAAATTGATTTTCTAAGCTGGATTAAAGGTTGGTATAGATTTTATGATGATTAATGGTTTTTTGTCTATTTTTATTTTCTTAAAAATAGTGAAAATTAAGACATTTCTATTTGGAAAACTGAAAGAATGAAAAATAAAGAAATTGCATCTTTCGAATCTTGGGGTTTCTTTTTAGGTTTCCATTAGGTGTTGCTAGGAATAGTGGCTTATGCTTGTAAAGTCTACCCTAGAATTCAATGTGCTAGAAACTGTGTGTTGGTTTTCTTGCTCTGGGACCCTTCTGGAGACCATATTTACACTAAATAGAGTGCATCCATTAATCTCATAAGTATTTATGCATATTTTTGAAAAATTGAAACGTCTTTTTCATTAGGAAAATAGGAAAGATACATTGTTTTTGTATGATGCATTTTACTTTATGCAAAAACTTAAAATGAACCCCACACATGCACACATATTTTAAACATTAGGGAGTTGGATTTCATCACCAACCCTCAATTCATTTTGGTGATGTTGGCATTCATCTCCTTCCATAGGTTTGCCCCCTAGAGCTTCCTAGAAATGGAATTAGAAACTTACTTATAGGGGTACTAAGTTAGTTATATTCAAACTACCTCCCACTATTGGAATAATTGGTTCAGAGTGGAAGAGCTAGGCGAACCCCCCATTGGGATTTAAGTGGTGTACACTAGTATCTTTTTAAGAAAATCATGTTTGGCATGGGTGTTCTTGATTACCCTATGGATGAGTCTCTGCATTCTAAATCCAAAACAAGAACAACAAAACATCTTTTAGACACTATAATATGGTCAATCTGATTAGGAATCCACAAAAAATGACTAAATTAACACCATATGGCCCCTTGGGTAGCCCTCATAAGGTACACAGTGGTTCTAGCCACTCTAAGTGAGGTTTTAGAGGCTTCTAGCCCAATTTTGGGAGGTTTTGGCCCAAAATTCACCATCGTCCCACCCTGGGATGGTGGCATATTCCCATCATCCCACCCTGGTATGGTGAGCAAGTTTGAACAAGAAAAAATCAAATCTAGGACAAGTGGCACCCAAAAACTACCATTTACCTCACAAATTGAAGCATGCGGGTCAGAAGGAACTACATCATTATGAAATGCTTCATAATGGAGGTCAAAAATAGATATTCTCTTCCATATCTAGTGTATGCCTCCCTTTTGACAAATGGCACCTCCTACCATGCATGCCCTTGCATGCCTTTTTGCACATAATCCCATTTGAGCTATAAAATGGATACAAGGTCCACAAAAAAAACATAGGGAGAGGAGTTCTAGGATATGCAATGGAGTGCTCTCAAGATTTCCCCTCACTTTATTGTAATCTCTTTCCCTCAGAATCTCTCCTTAGCGAAGGAGGTTACCAGGTGACTTCAAGAGGGTCTTTTGGACATAACTTTACCATCCAGATGAATTTCTTCATCAAACTTGATTAAAATATCCACTAGAGTGTTTAGGACCATTCATGAATAGGATTGGTAGCAAAAGGTGTGCATAATTGGTGGGTATCCCACCCTAGGGTACCCTCCAATTAGTTACATTCATCACTGTCCCCCCTGTTACAAGGAGAAATCTATGCATAATTTCTTTAATATTTTTTATTCTTATTCTATACTATCATAGTATGCTACAGTTCAAATTTCATGCAATTTGGAGTTATATTGGTTGAGATATCGCATTTTGAAGTTTTTGTATTTTTGTAGGACCCATCTAGGCACCCCACGTGCATGCAGATTGATTTGCACCTCATTTTTAAAATATAACCACATGGGTAGTCTTAAAATGTTTATTTATGTATTATTTCCAAGTTTCATGTGTTTTGGATATGTTTAGGGGCAAGAATTGCTTATCTTGGTCTTCACAGGTTGTAGACGGGTGACACAAAATCGAGAGGTCAACGAATGCAATTTCAGATCTTTTTTTGGTGATATACCTTCAAAACCTCCTATTTAACATCTCCATAAAATTTCAAGTCATTATGAGTTGATTTGATATGTTTTTAATATATGCCCTTTACTAGTCTTTTGGTGCCTATGGGGATTGCATGTTTTCCATCACACGTACTTTCTATTTGACCCTTTTGGCTTCCTTGTGTGTAGGTTTAGGTTCCTATAAGGCATTGGGATGAAAAAAATACATCAAATATCAAAGATACAAGCATCGGTGGCATTGGCCCGCCCACCTAGATTATGGGTATGAGGAAAGACACTGGATGTGCACCCGAATTTCTTGAAGGATTTGATCCTTGGGCACCCAAAATTTGTAACAATTGTATCACATTTGAGACCTTAAGGGGACTTCTATGTAACCGTGGATCTGATCCACCAAATTAATAAGAAGGATACTTGTTTCATTTCATTCCGTGTTGTTTGGGATTGCCTCATTTTCACATGCATGCTTCCTTTTGATTCTCATAAGCGATAGAGGATATATACACATATTATTTATCATAATTAGATGCACTTTTTTCCCTAGTTTAGTTTCAATCATGGTGGAAACCTTGTCCCTTGTTCTTTGGATGAAAATTTGACCTCATTTTTGTAATTTTTGCCCTTCTTGTGTTGTAGGTGTTCCCCTCCCCAACCTGGAACGGTGGTAGAACCTTTATCTGGCTCACCCTGGGATGGTGGCTTCATAGTCCCACCCTCAGATGATGGTAGGGCTTCTAATTGTCCCACCCTAGAGCGTTGAAGAAATGGATAAATTTTTGCCCAAAAATCTAGGATTTGGAGGTCTCAAAACTGTTAAGGTGAGTGCCTAAATATTTACTTTTTCTGTTGCATTTTCAAAGACTGTTAAAATTGGTTTTTATTGCATAATTTATTTGCATAGAAAGGTTAAAATTCATATTTTTACTTTTATTATAACATAAAGCAACAAAATGAAGAATAAAAATCAAAATAAACTTGAAGTAGCGATGCATCTTCATGGCTTGATTGCTTGTGGCTTACCCAATGGGTAGGTTAGAATTTAGGGCTTGCATCTATAAGTGAAATTTGTAGGTTCCTTTTATCCTAGATTTTTGAAATTAAAACACACCTATTGTATGCATTTAGTGAATGATCATCGAATGCTTCTTTGCTTACTTTATTTGGATTACAAGGAACCACACACACTTGCACATTCCATTATAACATTGGTAAGGTTGGATTTCATCACCAAACCCCAATTCATACTGGTGATGTTGGATTTCACCTCCTTCCACCAGATTTCCCTCTAGATTCCTTATATAGAATAGGGCACTCTCTCAAGATGGAATAGGTCACTAATGTTCAAACTGCCTCCCACTATTGGAAACACTATTTCAGAGTGGAAGAGCTAGGCAAACCCCCCACTAGGATTTAAGCGATGTACCCTAGACTCTTTTGAGAAATCATGTTTGGTACTAGTGTCCCTATTCACCACTTTGGTTGAGTTCCCTCATTCTAATTCTGCAATAAGAGCAAAGAACAACAACACACTGGAACCAGTTTAAGACACACATTTAATCAGTAAAAGATAATCATATTGTTCACTTTGTGTGTTTCTTTGTTATTTGGGACAAAACCCTAACCCTAATTTTTCAAAAAATAGGGTTTCAAAAATCATGCAAAATGGAGCTATAACAAAAAAGTTAGTTTGGTTTTGTGATTATATTTTCGAGGCTAAAAATAGAGAAAAAATACACTAAAATGGTCATATAATGGTCTAGACAACTCCAAAACTTGGTAAATTTGTTTCATTGTCTTAGTTATACCCTTTTGCACATCTCATAGAAATTTTAAGTCCTAACTCTTCATGGTTCAAAATTTCCCAAAAAATCCCAAAAGTGGGCATTTCCCCATAGGCCTCGGTTGGCCAAATATTCAAAAAATACAATTTTTTGATCTAAAATAGCCCATTATGATCAGCTCGTCACACTGATTGTTTTTATATATAACACTTATAGCCTTTTTTGAAAGTCTAAATTTTCTTTAGTGTGGGTTTCCTTCAAGGTTCGCCTAGTCAACACATTATGACAACTATGCATGGTCGAGCTCGATCATGAGCTAGTGAAGTAGAAAAATTTAGGAGAGGCCTTGAGCACCATCATTATAGGTATGAGGATATCCTCACTCCTGCATGGAGGCCTGATAGTAGTCACCTTTGCTATTCTCCCGAGGATCTCATCATTCCTGCACAACACCCTGAAAGTCGTCGTGAGGTCCACTCCTCACATAGAAGATCTGACCACCAAAGTACCTCTACCAAGAGAACATCAATGGATTACCCACATGATCAAGTGGATTATTTGGTTAGCCAACACCGATTCCAATCACAAACCAGATATAATCAACCTTCCAAAGGGTCTAGCAGGGAGGTCTACACTCCCTCTTCATCGTGGTCTTCACCACCTACAACTCCTATCCAACAAGTGTTAGCAACCCAGAGTAGGCCTATGTGAAGTTTGCATGTACCATCAACCAAAATGACCATGAGCGAGCTTCTACTACAGTCCTCAAAATATTGGGAACCTTTCATGAGGGTATTAGATTCCATGGAGGCACAACATCATGACTCTGATGCTTTCAACAACTTTATGGAATACATACAAATGTACAAGAATCCTATTATATCCTTTCAAAATCATGAGTTCAAACCCATGCAGTTCACCAGATCCTACTATGCACATAATTACAAGCATCAATAATCTCCCCTATCAGCGAGTATTGGTTGACACAGGTTCCTCAATAGACATTATTACCATAGTTTCACTAAAGCAACTCAACCTCCCACCCTCGTGCATTGCACCATCCACATTTACCTTGCAAGCATTCAATGATGCTTTATCCTCCACTGTGGGCACAATAATACTCCTTATTGAAGTTGGACAAAATACTATGTCTTCATTGTTCTACATATTGGAGGGTGCAAGATAATATCACATACTGCTTGGAAGGCCATGGATAAGATATATGGAATGTGTTCCATCTATAGTGCATCAATGCATTAAATAGATGGATGAAGGTAAATTCCATGTGATTCATGTTGGCCCAGACCCCTTCAAGTATTATAAGCAGGTGGATCATCCACAAAGGCCTATAGTGTCACCCACGCATTTGCACAATAAATCCAATGACCTTATTCAGAGCCTAGATTCAAACCCATGGTTAGTTGGGAAGCTACCTTCACCACCGCTAGTACCATCCTCTATATCTTCAAGTAAGGAAGAATCAAAAGAGCCAGCTACAAAATCTCCCATAGATATCATCAATACACCTACAAAATATTTTTTCACTCCTACCAAAAATGAGAAAGAGCCCACTGTTGATACGGATGAATCAAATCCTATCATACCATATTCATCCACCATAGTTGAGGACATAATTCATTTCACATTCCTAGAACTCTATGAGTGCATAGTACCCAATATTGCATTCACACCTATCATTGAGTTGATCAAGGATCTAGGTAGTCCCCCTGCCAAGTTGCCACTCATTGATAGCATTCCTTATGCACCCTCCAAACATGGGGGCCAAAAAACTCACCTTGGACAAGTTTATGAGGTAGCCATGACTTGTCAAAATGTAAATGCATCTTCTCATGAGTTTGTGGGAATGATCAATGTGATGAAAAAGAACCAAAGTCCTCTAAATCCATCTATGCAACTTGCGACTCCATCCAACATCCCATCCACACCATAGGAGATACCATCGATGGATTTGGTCATGCCTACTCCATCTCATCCAACATATCCACAAGATCAAGAGCAGATGTACCCCCTAGACCAAAGTGGGGGTAACCCAACTACCATAGTTGAAAAATCTGAGTTGGAACATGAGCATGAGCTAAATCAATAACAATAACATGTGGATATAATTGTCAGTTCCAATCATCATGAAGCATCCACATCTTCTCAAAAATTAGGGACTTTTGATCCACCCTCAATCAAATATCTCCCAGCTCCCACACCTAGTTCACCTACACCACCTATCAGTTGCCATACAACTCCCTCAATAGCTATCCAGTCATTGCCTACACTAGTTCCACAACATATCTTGGATAGGCTAGCCAATGTAGAGTTACACGTGAGTCACCAACAGAATGATTTACAATAGATCATGGATCATCTCACAAGCATTGAGTTACAGTTGAGTCATCCAAAACCTCAATCCCTTGATTGTTAGGACCAACCCACTCCTGCACAGTCCAATTTTAAGTCTAAAAAAAATCAAGGGCTAAACCAACAACGTCGTCCTAAGCAATAATTTATGCCCATTAATGAGTCCAGGGACTCTCTATTTGAGTGACTGCACGACAAAGGCAATTACTTTACCTAAGAGTCGACTTGTTGACCCCTATGCACCTAAGTCCTATAGATATCACAAAGATCTATAATGCAAATACCATAGGCATAAGGGGCATGATGTGCATAGGTGCTTTAAATTCAAAAATGTGGTACATGATATGTTTGACAAGAATGATCTTCAAATCAAAAACCAAAAAATTGACATAGTGCAACATCTATTACCTATAGATGGTAGTCAAGAAGAGAAACATAAATAGGTGACTGAGACACATACAACCTCATAATCTTCATAAAATAAGTCAACCATGTTCATATTATTTAAGGCATCAATGTCGTACCTAGACTCCATTATCTAAGACCATGTCGACCATTTTTTACAACCTACAAGATACAGAGGCAATTATCTTACCAGATATACCCCTGTTCAATCCAAATAGACCCAGATATAAAATATAGAGGGAGGATCATTCTTGCCTCTATCATCAAATGAGAGGGCATGACATTAGCACTTGTCATATTTTTATATGCAAGGTCCAAGATATTATTTATGAGGGAGCTTTATCCATGAGTGGATCACTCATTCTACCCCTTCAAGACATTAGCATTACCTAGGATTCCTTGCCAAAATAGGGGGGTCAATTCCTATTGCTCCTCCTGGCCAAGTCAATAACATCACATAAATCGTAGTAAATTTTGAGGGTATACAAGATATTATACCTTCCTCATAATAAAACAAAGTAATCAAAGTTACAAAAGGCTCCAAGGGTATCTACATCCCACTTGGTCAACCTAAAATGCTCCTAGACAGTCTAGAACCATCTAGGTCATCCCTAAATTCTTAAAGGGTGCCTATATCCTGCTTGGTCAACCTAAAATGCTCCTAGGTAGTCTATGACCATTTATGTCACCCCTAAATTCTCCAAGGATGCCTATATACTGCTTGTTCAACCTAAAAGGCTCCTAAGCGGTCTAGAACCATCTAGTTCACCCCTAAATGCTCCAAGGGTGTCTATATCCCATTTTATTAACCTAAAAGGCTCCTAGACAGTCTAGAACCATTTAGATCACCCCTAAACACTCCAAGGGTACCTATATCCCACTTGGTCAACCTAAAAGGATCCTAGGCACTCTATAACTATCTAGGTCACCCCTAAATGCTCCAAGGGTGCCTATATCCTGGTTGGTCAACATAAAAAGCTCCTAGGTGGTGTAGAACCATCTAGGTCACCCCTAAATGCTCCAAGGGTGCCTATATCCTACTTGGTCAACCTAAAAGGCTCCTAGGTAGTTTAGAACCATCTAGGTCACCCCTAAATGCTCCAAGGGTTCCTATATCTCGCTTGGTCAACCTAAAATTCTCCTAGGCGATCTAGAACCATCTAGGTCACCCCAAAATGCTCCAAGGGTGCCTATATCCCACTTGGTCAACCTAAATGCTCCTAGATGGTCTAGAACCATCTAGGTCAACCAAAAAGCCCCAAAGGCATCCATAAGCCCTTTGGTCCCCCCAAATGCCCCAATGGCCCCCAATAAGCCCGTTGGTCATAGGTACATACATATATCAATCAAAATTTCAAAAAACAATATTATCAAAATTTCAAAAATTCAAGAATATTGCATCACATCACATTGCATCCCATTGCATTTTATCGTCGCTTGCATTTAGGCATATTCATCATTAGCAATTTATATTTTAGAGTTGCTCATACATGTCTAGCACCATGATGGTACACTACTTACCACTCAAAATCAATGTTGTGAAAGTACTCATAGTTCAATGCCACAATTATCATTTTCACCCACATTTTTCATATTCCATATTTGTGTCCACCCCTTCACCTAGTCATTTGTTTTAGAATGTCATTAGTTTTTTTGGTCACTAAACCATTTCTAGCTTCTCTTTTGGTTTTGTAGAAATATAGCTTGATTTTTAGGAGGTAGAGTCTTGCATTGATTATGCCTTGTGTACATCAAATCCCAAACATAGTTAAACATTAATAATCCATGTTTTGTGCAAAGAAATATGAAATCCATGAAGTGTTCTAGGTTACCTTAAGCGAAAATGCCATCCTGCTCATCCCCTTATGTGAATGGTTCAAGAATACTGAGAGTTGGAAAAAGGACAAGCATCTTCCCTACCCAATTCCCCAAAATAAATAATGGTTTTCACCACTATAAAAAATCTCAATTCCCACAAGTCCCCATCCCAAAAATATAAAAATTTCATAAAAATCAAAGCAATCAAAAGTTAAAATCAAATAAATCCCAAAATTTCAACATCAAAATCCTCAAAAAAAAAATCAAAAAGAAAAAAGTAAAAGCAAATTCAATAGTGGTTTGCACCACTAATACCAAATCTGAAATCCCAAATCCCTTGCTCAAAAAAAAAATAATACAAAAATAAAATAGTGATTATCATCACTACCCATGAGCAAGTATCCCAATAAAATTGAAGAAAATAATGGAGTCGAACTTGAATCCCTGAAACTCTCAGCATTTGGAAAACCATTTAGGTGATCCTCATTATAGGTTTACTGGATAGCCTACCTAGCAATGGCGGTAGCCTCCCACATGATGATATTTTTGTCACATTAGCCTCGTGTGTGTGTGCAAAACAATGTTTGCATGTGGACAAGCTAGCTTTTGTAACTTAGATTACCTAGTGGTCTAGTCCTACTAAGTACAGAACCCAAGATTATGACATTCATAGGGTGATCCTCATTCCAGGTTTGGTGGATAGCCTATCTAGAAATGGTGGTATCTTTATGCATTTCATAGGAATTAACTCACTTGCACACACAGGGATATGATGTACCTTGGTCATCCTAGAAGATTCATACTTTGTCAAAAAGTCTTGCATAGTCAATATACAACCTTTGATCAGATCAGATAAAGTGTATGAGTCTCCTAAAAACCTCACCTACATTCTTTAAACATGTCATATCATTTACTATATTTTTTACGTCGCAATAATGCTTTCACTCCATTACAAAAAAAAAAGCAAAAACAAAGAGCGTTAATGTATTTTGTACATTCTATAGTGTTCATATAGTAGGTCAAATCATTAGCCACAAATCCATGTTTTTCAATCACTCCATATTTTATCTCATTGTGCATCCATACATATAGATAGCATCAAATCAAATCAAATCAAATACACATGCATACATGATATATGTTTATCACCATTCCATCATATCACAAAAGCACCCATATGCATACATAATAAGCATCCAACACATCTACATAGGCAAATACATACATTGCATCCATCTCATAAAGAAATAAGGGAGACACATGATGACCATAAAAAAATCTCATATATATATATGGGGAAAAAAAAATACATCATATTTTCCAAAAATGCCCATAGGCTACAATAAAGTTGGTCCGTAGACCTCACAACGCTAAACATCAAAAGATCCAAAAAGAGTCGAAAGAGTCTCAAAAATACCCAAAGGTATCCATAAACCCTTTGGTCAACCCAAAAAGCCCTTAAGGTATCCATAAACTATTTGGTCAACCAAAATTCCCCAAAGGTATCCACAAACTCTTTAGTCAACCCAAAAAATCCCAAAGGTATCAATAAACCCTTTGGTCAACTCAAAAAGCCCCAAAGGTCTCCATAAACCCTTTAGTCAACCCAAAAAATGCCCTAAAGGTATCCATAAGCCCTTTGGTCAACCCAAAATGCCCCAAAGGTATCCATAAACTCTTTGGTCATCCAACAAGCCCCAAAGGTATCCATAAAATTTTTGGTCAACTCAAAAATCCCCAAGGTCTCCATAAACCCTTCTATCAACCCAAACAAGCCCCAAAGGTATCCCTAAACCCTTTGGTCACTCGAACTTCCCCAATGGCATCCAATAATCCCATTGGTCAAGTATACATACATATATATTAATCAAAAACCAAAAACAAAAAACAACAAAAACAACACAAAAGCCAAAGAAAAGGGTTCAACACCCACCAAAAAATGTCAAATATGATGGAATTCATTCAGGGTCAATATGGAATGCAAACTTCTCATGGATGCATGGAAAAGTTACTACTTCACTCCCAAATAAGGCAATTATGGCTAGACCGCCCCACAGGAGGAGGTTTTCAACTCTTTACTTCCATAAAATATCCATACCATCATCCAAATCCTTTCAAAATTGTGCCATTTTTCAATGAGAACAACTAAAAGCAACCTTAACAAATGTCATATGGGTCAAGCGACTCATTGCTTTTCTCACTGGTCATTCCCTCATCGACTCATCGCTTGAGGGTGTAGTCATGCTTAAAAAATTTATAATAAAAAACAACAATTAAAAACTCAATCATGCAAGTTGCATGCATCCAACGAATATTTGAAAAATATAATCATGCCTCTTCTTGGGGCAAACAACAAGAAAATATCTCAATTAAGCACATAACAGTGCAGATGAACCTGCTTGTTGGTAACCTCAAAAGTTACCAATATACTTGGTTTTCTCTAATGCCTAGGGTTATAAGTTCCCTGAGCATACCTGGAAGCTGAAGAGAAACCAATACCAATGTCTTTACTGAGTCAAAAGCAAGGATTTAAGAATGCATGCTCTTTCCACAATTGGGGTATTTAAAGTTGGTTAGGTTAGTGAGTAACCTTAATCATTGAATTTTTGAGTCATCTATTTTTGCTTAGCACTGTGCTACACACAACTCATCTTAAAAAGAGGCATCTGTAGACACTAAAATATGGTTAATCCTATTAGGCATCCACAAACAATGACTAAATTGACACCATATAGCCCCTTGGGTAGCCCTTAGAAGGTACACAGTGGTTCTAGCCACTCTAAGTGAGGTTTTGGAGGATTTTGGCCTAATTTTGGGAGGTTTTGGACCAAAATTCACCATCGTCCCACCCTCAGATGGTGGAAGATTCCCATCATCCCACCCTGGGACGGTGGTGAGCCATCATCCCAGGGTGGGACGATGAGCAAGTTTGACCAAGAAAAAGTCAAATCTGGAACAAATGGCACCCAAAAACTGTCATTTACCCCACCAATTGAAGCATGTCGGTCAGAGGGCACTATATCCTTATGAAATTCTTTATAATGTAGGCCAAAAATGGAGATTCTCTACCACATCCAGTGCATGCCTCCCATTTGACAAATGGCACCTCTTGACATGCATGCCCTTGCATGCCTTTTTGCACATAAGCCCCTTTGGGCTATAAAATGGATGCAAGGTACACACAAAAAACATATGGAGAGGAGTTCTAAGATATGCAATGGAGTGCTACCAAGATTTCCCCTCACTTTATTGTGCTCTCTTTACCTCAGAATATCTCCTTAGCGAAGGAGGTTATCGGGTGACTTCAAGAGGGTATTATGGGCATAACTTTACTATCTAGGTCAATTTATTCATCAAACTTGATGAAAATACCCCTTAGAGTATTTAGGACCATTCTTGAATGGGATTGGTAGAAAAAGGTGTGTAGAATTGGTGGGTATCCCACCCTAGGGTGCCCTCAAATTAGTTGTAGTCATCACTGTCCCCCTTGGAATGAGGATAAATATGTGAAAAAATTCTTTACTATTTTTTTAGACTTATTCTAGACTATCATAGGATGCTAGAGTTTAAATTTCATGCAATTTGGAGTTATATTGGCCGAGATATCGCATTTTGAAGTTTTTGCAGGTTCATAGGGCCCATCTAGGTACCCTAGGTGCATGCAGATGGATCTGCACCTAATTTTTAAAATATAACCACATTGGTAGTCTTAAAATATTTATTTATGTATTATTTCTAAGTTTCATGTGTTTTGGACATGTTTAGGGGCGGGAATTGCTTATCTTGGTCTTCGTAGGTTGCAGACGGGCAGAACAAAATTGAGGGGTCAACGGATGCAATTTCAGATATGTTTTTGGTTATATCCCTTCAAAACCTCTTATTTAACATCTCCATAAAATTTTAAGTCATTCTGAGTTGATTTGATATGTTTTTAATATATATGCCCTTTACTAGTATTTTGGTGCCTGTGGGGATTGCATATTTTCAATCACACGCACTTGCTATTTGACCCTTTGGGCTTCCTTGTGTGTAGGTATAGGTTCCTAGAAGACATTGTTAAGGAAAAAAATACATAAAATATGAAAGATACAAGCAGCGGTGGCATTGGCCCGCCCACCTCGATTGTGGGTACGAGGAAAGACACTAGATGTGCACCCGGATTTCTTGAAGGATTTGATCCTTGGGCACCCAAAATTTGTAACAATTGTATCACCTTTGAGACCTCAAGGGGACTGCTGTGTAACCTTGGATCTGATCCACCAAATTAATAAGAAGGATACTTGTTTCATTTCATTCCTTATTGTTTGGTATTGCCTCATTTTCACATGCATGCTTTCGTTTGATGCTCATAAGCGATAGAGGATAGATACACATATTGTTATTCATAATTAGGTGCACAATTTTTTCCTACTTCACATATAAATACAGAAAATATTTTAAGGCACACTTAAATTGATAATCAAGATAAACATTTGCTTGTTATTATTTGGTTATATTTAATTGCAACACAAAAAGTTGAATCTGCAAACACAATGATTAAAACAAGAAGTAAAAATCCTCGATATAATACCGAGGTAGAATATAAAGCAACCCATACCCATAGGCAAAGTCATAGTCAACTTGGAAGACCCACTCGTAAGACCGTGAGATGCATTTTTGTGAGTCTTAGGGGTGATAAATCAACCCTTGGGGTTCTCCTCGAGAAATTCCAAATAGGGAGCAACATCATGAAACTACATCACATAAACACAAAGAGGCCTCACAACCATCATCATAAAGCAGACATGAGGAAACCTCAAGGGCTTCTTCCAAAAACATAGAAACTTCTCAAAGACATAAGGAGGTTTCAAGAGCTTCCTCCCCACATGGACATAAGAGGGGTTCTAAAACCCATTCTTCACACAGGGATGACGAGGTTTCCATGCCTCCATCCTCATGGATAAAGGGGTGACTAGAAAGCCTTCATCATAAAAGGGACACACAGGAGTCACAACATCCTAACATTCACATGAGACATTTAGAATAGATCAACCCACTGAGGGGTATGAAACTAGAGATACATCTAGTCATAGACATAAAACAAAATATATCCTTCACACAAAAGGAAGGATTCCAATAGAATATGACCTCATTGGAATAAATGGCACCCCATGGGATCAACCATGGAAAACAAGATGGTTAGATAAGGTGGATCGGATTTATTTGATGCCACCTCCAAAAACCATAGCCACAAAGAATTTTGTGTTTGGAAGTTCACGAACTGTTACTTCTAAGCCCACTTCTCAAACTAGGGGTGCCTTAGGGTGACCCCACAGTAAACATACTGATTTTTATCATAGAGACACTCAAAAATACACCGAAAAATTACATTAGATAGCAAGAGAAAATAAATAGCAGAAACCTCTTCAAGGAATCTGTGAATCAAAACCACTAGAATAGGATCAAATAAACATGAATCTTCTATGACAATGCAAGTTAATCATATGCGACGGCTAGAGAATGCCTTACGCAAAGAAAAAGATCTTGTGGAAGCTCTCAAACATGACAATCAAAGAGAAATATTTTTGCACCAACATGAGCAATGTTTAATAGAGTAAGCTAAGTAGCTAGCTCGTATCAACCAACAAGCAAATAGAAATGATCATCAAAGATATCAATATGTTGACTCACCAAGAGAGGGATGCACTAGACAAGAAGGAAAATGACAATAAAACCACCCTCTAAATCATGAACAAAATCCAACTGGTGGAGAAAGGGTAAACCTGATAGAGCAATATTAGACACATCCTGAATCCCCTCATAGGAGGGAAGAAAATAGAGCAGATAAAGTGGATAGAGGGCTGCCTCCACCACCACCGTGAGGGGGTATGCAAGAGGAGGAACTTCTCACCTCAAAAGCATTCCAAGAACTTGCTAAAAATATGAAGTCATTTGAAAAACAAGATATGGATTGGAACCAACCAACATTGAGCAAAATACACAATCAACCATTATGTCCATTTGTCCCTAGCCTCGCATACCCTAAGCATTTTGAGATGCTTAGGTTGGAAAAATTTAAGGGTGAAGAGGATGCACAAGCACATGTTACCAATTTCATCAATGCATGTTTCCATATTGAACACAACGATGCTCTTATGCTAAGTATATTCATTATGACATTTTTGGGTGCCACCACTCAATGGTTCAACCAACTGCCCAAGCATAGCATATCCAATTTCGAACAACTAGTGAACGCTTTCCTAAAGTATTTCTATTTTGGTGCTACAAGGAAGGTGAAACTTTCAAACCTAACCAATTTTAAATATTATGATGATGATCCAGTAATGAATTATGGAAATAGATGGAGAAAATTCATGGAAAAATTATCATTCTCTGTCCCCACAGAAGAGATTGTTCGTATGTTTACCAAGAGTTGTTCTAAACACATTTCCCTATTTTTAGAACTTCAAAAATACTCCTCATTTGAGGAGGTCTTCGCCCAGGCCAAACTCATCAAGGACATAAAAGTAGATGAGGGAATCATCAAACTCCGAACCAAGGAGTAGAACAAAAATGACAAAAATGGCAAATACAAGCAGAAGCATGCAAACCCTACTCTAGTTAATCAAGTGGTATTGGTTGTACCTAAGGATGGGTCTATGCAGCAACCCAAAAATTATCAAGCACAACCCCCACCAGTCAATTATGATCAAAATAACAATAAATGGTGAAATAGAGAACACAAATCCCTTCACTATTTTACACCATTGATGGAATCAATGTAATCAATCTTCAACCAATTGAGCGAGGTGGGAAAGATCAGGTTCCCTGATATACCTCTTATAGATCCCAATCATCCTAAGCCAAAAGGATATAGGAACGATCAATTTTACCCTTATCATATGATACTAGGGCATAACATTGAGGTTTACATTGGTTTCAAGCACCAGGTGCAAAACATGATTGAGGTGGGAGAACTTAAAGTTGACAACCCATTAGCTCCCGACAATAGAGATATGGGCATATACAAAAACCCGCTACCAAACCATGAGGTCCCTAGAGGGCAAGGTGCACAAGTAAATCAAGTATGAATTGATACGCCTACCCACAAGTGCATTGGTATGGTTGAAATTGTCAATATAGCAACTAAGAGTAGACAATATGATCAACCGCAACCTCCTATATCTCCCATTAATGTCCCCATTGTACCTAGGCAAAGGTAGGGGCAAAAAAACCTTCTAGGGCCACCAACTCGACCTGTAGTAACTATTCATAGTAGACTTGAGCAAAACTTACAAATAATTCTAGCTAAGCTATCCATCTATGAGCTCATACAACAGTCCCCAAATCATAGGGAGACCTTGATGGATATTTTAAGGTTGATTGAGCTCTAACCACAAGATCCAAATGCATTCACCCATTTTATGGGATAAGTACAAGAATTCCAAGAACCTGTAATTTGATTCTATGATCATGAGATTAATACAGTGCCTACTACCTTACCAGACACTCCATTGCATATTGTGGCATCAATCAATGATTTAACTTTTAAGAGGGCCTTGATCAATACAAGTTCAACAATCAACATCATCACAACAACAGCGATAGAACACCTTAAGATTCCCAAGTCCAATATCATTCTGAGAGCCTACACATTAAGGGCTTTCAATGATGCTTTATGCAATACTATGGCAACGATAGTCCTACCCATCAAGGTGGTGCATAAAACTATCCTCGTGATGTGTCATGTCTTGGAAGGGACCATGCAATACAACATCCTCCTAGGGCACCTTTGGATAATGGACATGAATTTTGTTCCTTCAATCTTACACCAATGTGTCAAGTATGTGCATTATAACAAGGTCTACATGGTGTTGGTTGATGAAGAACCATTCAAATATGTCCATCAGGTGGATTGTCTAGGAGAATTTATGATTCCTTCTACCCACTTGTATGTAGCACCTTCATCTCCAGATATGCAATTGAATGATAAAGACAAAGGAGCATGAAAATTCCCATCTACATCAACACTGCATCTAGCACCTAACATGACTAATGCTTCTAAGAGACCATCAACGTCTAAACCAAAATATAATCAAAAGCTAAATACACCCTTAGTTGAGGAAAGAAATCCCAAGGAAGTGCTAACCATAGCCATTGAGAAAATTCCAAGTTCCATGGAAGAATAAGATCTCCAGGATCAATTTGAGGAGATACTAGAGCCCATTTCACCAATTTTATCTATTAGATCATCCACATCACATGCGACTATACACTTGGTAAGTACATGGATAGGAAAGTATCTTGTGTAGAACATAACATTCACACCCATCATAGAGTCAACACAAGACATGGGACGACCAAAATACTTATAGCCACCAGTGGTAATAGTGGTTTCGCTTGGAATCCCTCCCAACCAAAAAAAATTGTCTATGCTGGACTAGACTGTGCCCATAAGTCTACTAATGAAGAAGAGGACAATGATGAATTATTCACTGTCAATGTTCATTACCTCTCTAATATTTATTTTGCTCTAAGATACTTTGAACATTTCCATTGGTATGGTTACGGTCTTGGTATATACGAGCAGGGGCATAGGTGGCCATTCAAGCTGCAATACCAGCTTCCCACTGATAGTTTTGGGTTAGATTATCACATCATAGGTCGGTATGATTCTCTAGAAGCAAACTTGGACAAATTAAGCTTAGGGTTAGGAGAAAACATCAATTTTATTCCTTATCACCCACCAAGTACAAGATATCTAAGCAACATACAAGTGGTCGTGGTGATCATACCACCATCTAAAACCTATCATCCAAGATCCATAATTGATGCCACCCCAACGGGTTACAACTCATGGGATGAAAAACAAGAAGAAAATGGATATGTGAGAAGTGATGATGAAGCACAAATAGGTTTGGCCTATCATGGGCCTATCTATTTACATAGATTTACTTGGTCCATCCACAATGAAAGTGGATTCATATTGGACAAAAGTGGCTATGAGTCAATAGACTCAATATAGAGAACCTACCTAGGACCAAGGCAATGGTCCCATAGCTTGGGGTAAGAAACTAATGCAAATGGCTTCTTCATAAGTCACAAAGAATACAAATATGAGAAGGAAATGACCTACTTAGGACTAAGACATGAGCCTCTTATCTTGGGGCCACATACCAATGCTAAAAGTTTCTGGATAAGTGATGATGACTTTGAATATGAAACTGAGAGGGCTTATATTGGGCCTCACCACTTGCAGCAAGTCAATGCACTAGTAGAAAGAGAAGCAAAACTTCATGCCATAGACCCTAATTTGTAGTTTTTGGAAAGACCTGTCGACTTAGTTGCCATTCACCATGCGGTAAATCCCCCTCCACCTACATTCATAGAGTTGTTAGATCCCAATGATCCTATTATCTGTCCTACTCAGGGGCCATATCTAGAAATTCCTTTTCCTCCAAAACCTCACCATGAGTATGGAAGGGAGACCCATAAGATAAAATTTCACCCATGTGGTCCTAGATATTTCATTCCATCCATCAACAGGATATCCATTGATTTGACCACTCCACTTCATAACCTAGCAGAGCCCACAAAACCTTTGAATTTTGATACAGATGTTATTTATTGGGATCATGCTGATTCACCCAGAGAATATTTTATCTAGTGAAGAGACATTACAACCATTCCATTTTGCATCAAGTTGTGTTTATGATGTATTCCATGCTAGTCTAGATCCTAAGTCAGTAGGACCTATAAATCCTACTGATCGCATTCAATTGATACCCACACCTCACTAGTTGGAGGATAGGTCTCATATGGCTATAGAAGTAACTTTCAATGTGGACATCAACGATGATTTTACTCAACTAAAGAAATTCAACTTTAGAGAAAGTCTATATCCAAAGGAACAAGCCATCATTATCCCTCTCCTTAAGGAGAGGTCAAATATTTTTGCTTGGACTTACAAAGACATGCCAGGGATTGACCTAAAGTTAGTTTTTCACAGCCTTTCATTAGATCCCCTAAAAAATCTAGTCAAGAAAAAGTTGAGTAAAATTCATCCAACCATTGCTTTTATGGTAAATAACGAGTTGCAAAAACTATTGGATGCGATCCTCATAGTTCCCATTGACTATCCTGAATGGATATCAAACATGGATCCTATGGAAAAACCATATGGAAGAGTTCGCATTTGCATAGATTCTAGATACTTGAATAGGGCAACTCCAAATGATTCATTCCCATTGCCAAACATAGACGCTCTTGTTTATGCCACCGTAGGTCATGAGATGCTCTCCCTAAAGGATGATTTTTTTGGATACAATCAAATATGGATCAAACCAAAGGACCAACACAAGACTACTTTCATTACTCCATGGGGAACATTCTATTACAAAGTGATGCTATTTGGCCTAAAAAATGTTGGGGCCACATATCGGCAAGTCTTGACATATATTTTTCATGACTATATGCATAAGTGTAGTGACCCTGAGAATGCGCGCACTGGTCCCTTTTTGTAACCCTACTTGCAATTCTATTTAAAATACCAAAGATAAAATGGAAAGACAAGAGGAAAAAGCATATAACACGAAATAACAAAAGACAAATCTCTTTGTTGATATTGAAGCTTAGTTACATGTCGGTCCCTCTTAGGGATACCCATTTTGATACTATAAATTACAAATAGGAAAGGAGTGCCCCTTCCGTGAAGAGGTGGTGCACTTATAAAAGCTTCCCGGTTCCACACACGAATATGTATGAGGTCTTACAGATGCATCCTTCTCCAGGTCTATTTCCTAGAGGGATCACTTTTGCTCTCGTGTGTTGCAATATTCGTCTAATGTACGTGTGGTCCTACAAGAAATGAAACAACAATGCACATTTGGGTTTCTGATAGTGCCTCCCTAGATGAGATTGTTAGTAATCAAATAGTGTAATGAAAATATGATAAAACTATGCCATAAAATCATGTAAATCTATGCTAATGACATGAAAACATAAAGAACAAAATGAAAGAAGCTATGTCTATCATAAGCTAAGCCTACGATCCACTATCCAAGACAGCGGCTGCTAAAGTAAACCTTACCCTCTTTGCCCCAAAGCTATGGTTAAAATAATGTAATCTAATGTTGAAATAGTAGGTGTTATGCTCTTCAATCTGTTAGAGATTTACCGTACACGTGATCTCAAAGAGAACTCTCCAAGTCTTGAAAGCTCTCCTCAAAAAGATGTCTCTCTCTCTCTGATATGATAAAAGATCGATCTTTGGTGGTCTTAGGCTTGCACATTTTATAGTGTGAAACCCTAGATCTATGTCCAAGCTCTAGGAATTAATTTCTCATGTGTAGTGCAAGTTAGCATGAGAATCTTTTGTCCATTGTCTATGTTTGAAGGCCAGTTAACTGAAATCTAACTGCCCACTTGAGTCTTCTATGTGAACTAGTTGTTAGAATGAGAAGCTTTTGTCCTTTTTTTATGCTTGGAGGTTAGTTAGCTTGTCTAAATGCAAACTCAAACCTCCCATGTGAACTGGTCATGAAAATAAATGCAGTCACTCCCACTCACCTTTATTACATGCAGACTGCCACTTCCACCTATGATTAGGCATGTTTGTCAATAAACCGCTTCTTATGGCTTAGCCACTTTTCTCTACAGTGGCTAATATTTGGTTGATGTCATCTATAGTGGCTAAGGTTTTGCCACTCTAGGCTTGAGCAGCTAGGATCTAGCCACTCTTGGCTTGAGCAGCTAGACTTTGATGGCTTGAAAAGGCCCCAAATGAGTGGTGAGAAGCACTGTTGATGCTTGGAAACTCTAATATTATGTCTTATGATATTATGAGTGTGTATATGTGAGTAGATCCCCTAAGCATGATATGATTTAGGTGTCTATAAATACCCCTTTTTGTGATGCGCTGTGTGGAAAGCACAACGCTAAGCAAAAATCTAGATTGATCTATTTGTAAGGTGTATGATGATCAATAATCTAATCAACATCGGATGGCCCAATCATGCAAGATGGTGTGCATCCCTTGAATCATTGCCTCAATATTCAAAGGACTTAGCTCAGTGGCTTTTGCATGTTAAATTGCACTCATTCCTCAAACTCAATCAGGTAGCTTCAGCTGCTACAAAAATTTTGATTGGTAAGAGAGCTATAATTGAAGATGTCATGTCTACTTATGTTCCCAACAAACAAGGAAAATTTATGATTGTTGTATGCAATGATTCATAGGATGAGCATGATTTTTCTATGATCGAGTGATATTTTATTGATTTTGATTATGATTATGTTGAAATTTTTAACTACCTCTTCACACAATGAGTTGGTGAAGAAATGACAATGAATGAAGTGACAAGTCACTTGACAAATATGACTAATTTGGTTTCTTTCTAGCATTTTTTGCTTTTAATGGGCAATCCCACATCCAAGTGTGATTCTAATTGTTTATGATAATCATTCATCCCTATCCTAAGGAGCGGTTCGACTATCAATAGCCTTCTTAGGGAGTTAGGATGAGTGATTTTGTTTATGCATAGATTGTATCACTTTGACTTAATATTTTTGATGTCATAGGGGAATTATAATGATATTTTTGCACCCGTGGAGCAATCTGACCATCTTGGTCTTCTTCGGTATTGAAGTGTGGCATATAGTAATTCCAAAATAAGTTTTTTTTTGCCCCAAGTGACCTTATGGTTGTCTACTCATCTCACCGAAATACATGGAGTGCAAATCGCTGAAATATATGAGTGGATAGAGTAGGTAATTGGATACGATGCCTACCTAATATTGTGATTTTATGTGTTTTTTTGTTATTTTTAACATTCTGATGATCCTAAACCATCGAAGTGTGTTTATTTGTTGTTTTTGTGGGATCCCTCAAGGAGAAAATCCCTTATTCTACTATGTGGATTTGGCCACTGTCAGGTCCAGTGGCCTCTGAGTTCTTGCCTATGGCCACTGTCGCGTTGAGAAGCCAAGAAGTTTAGGCCACTGACATCAGCGACGACCAAGGTATAATTAAGGAAATATAAAAATTGGTTTTTCTAGGGTTTGACCTATCATTTTAAATGTTGAAGATTCATTTTTAGAGCTTTGGTGAGATGATGATGGTTACAACTTTAAAACTTGTTGGTGTTGAGGACATGGCTGTGCAGGGTGAGACATCAGCTGCTAGAGGAGCCAAAGCTTCTTGGGTATTTCTCTCATCAAAATCCTAGCTCTCTTTTCTTTGTCTAAGTAAAACTGAACCTCACTAAGTAATGAGAAAAATGAACCTCACTAAATCTACTGGAAACAAAAAAACTCTATAAGTAGGCTTAGGTTCCCTTTTGCTATGGTGGGTTAGTCCCCAATTTTGCTTTCTGTCAGTGGCTTCAGCCTAGGTTTTTTGAATTTTTTTAATTATTCACCTACTGCCGCCATTTTGGGTGTTTTGAAATTAGCTTAGTTTTGATGCTTGGGTAGGAAAATTTTCTTTACATTCTATTATTTTCCCTTCCTATATTATTATTTTGAAATTATTTTGTTAGTTTATAATTTTTTTTATTTTTGGCCAAGGTTTCACGGGTTTTTTGTGTCGCCCATTGGTTGCTGTCACTTATAGCATTTGGATCTGAGCCACTATCGATCAGAGCAGACAATCTTGAATCCCAATGGTCAAAAATTTGATCATTGGATCTTGGCCGCTGCTGCCTCTAGCATCCAGGTTTCAGTCATTGTAGGCGACAACTAAAGCTTGAGCCTTGTTTTTTGCATTTTATTGATTTTTATGACATTTTTTAACTTTTTGAATTTTTCTTTGCTTTATTAGGTGTAATTTATTCTTCTTTTGCTTATATTTAGAGTAACTCATACTATTTTGCACCATTTTCATGTTTATTGTGAATTATGCCTTAGATGCACTATAGTTATATTTTGTATTTTTTTTACTTTGCTTAGATCCTTACTGTTGTGGATTGGGACCCAAAGCTCCTGCTTGACTTGGTTCCTAGATTTTATGACATGGAATGGTCCTGGTTCAATGTCCATAGGTTGCATTATGTCATTAGGCTACCTTACATCATGGCAGATCAGGCCTACCTTACGGCTCTAGCCCATCGTTGGGACCCGCAGACTAATACCTTCCACCTCCCGATCGGTGAGATGACCATCACACCAAAGGATGTGTATAGGATATTTTAGATTCCTTTTGATTGGGTGGGCATTACATCCTCAAAAACTAATTATTAGGTGTCTATATTCATTCAGGTGTTTATAGGGCACTCTACGAATGCTCTCAAGGACACCAAGTTTGGAGGAGAGTCTATCAGTCGTTGGCATGGGGAGGGCATCTTTACGATGAGGCATGTCATATTGCTGATTGTTATCAGCAATGTTCTTATCCAAGACTACTCAAGTTTGAGGTTCTTATGGAACCTTATGGTGATGGTGTAGGACCTATTGGATAGCGAGGAGCTTATCATCTATGCATGGGGTAGATCATTATTGGCTCAATGCTATGATGAGTTGTACCACATCCATTGGTGGGGATGTGTTGACATTGCTTACAATTTACTCTTATAGGTTTGGGGATGGGAGCATATTATAGTATATTGCTCTAAGGGGCTCTCGATTGATATCATAGTGGTCTATGCTTGAACACAATGCTATGCTGCTATATGGGCTTGAGAGCATGAGGAGCATAAGATCTGCCATTTTGTAGGGGAGTTGTCCCACTACACTGATGCTTTTACTAGATTGTTGGTCAGAGACATCATGTGAAAGCCTTACTATGACTGTCCTACTTTAAATGATCTAGATAGTTTTATTGTCAAGACACGACACGAGCAATGGCTCGTTGACCATAATATTGCCATCTGAGAGTATTTCTTCTACTCTCAAGTTCTTCATCATACGGATTGTAGCAGGATGTGCCCTTGATATTGTTCTTGTATAGGTGCCTCATAGTAGAGAAGGACCTACCTCCATGATAGATTACCAAGCTCTCAGGTGAGGAGGATGCCCCAGTTATTGACCCTATAGTGGTTGGGGGAATTATAGAGGCCTACACTCAGTGGTGGGGTGATCGAATGTGGCATGGCATTGGCAGCCTAGGGTGCAAGGATGATGGCATAGATCCAACATGATGTAGAGTCCAAGATAGGACTAAGGTATGGGACCAGCCAGTAAAGCATGTGGTAGTGGAGGATCCTGATGTTCCTCTTGGAGGATCCTGATGTTCCTCTAAGAGCACAACTACATGAGGTCGAGGTTGATCTTTAGGCTACTAAGATTCAGGTACAGTGGTGAGATGCTACAATTGAGCAGCTCATAGCATAGATATAGGATTTATAGGCTACTATTGGGGGTGGCAATGTCAGGATGCAATTTTTTGTTCCTCCTTCTACACCACAAGAGGTTCTAGTTGCAGTTTCAGGGGTAGATGTGGGACAACTTCAGTCTTTATTGGATGAGCATGAGGTACGAATCCGAGGACTTGTGGATCATGTTACCCTTCTTCAGATGTATTTTATGAGGCATGGGATTGTTCCTAAGGATTCAGTAGGTGTGGGTGGTTTGCAGGTCAATGGGCGCTCCACCTCGAGGTAGTCTTCCACTCATCCTAGCCATAGGACCTGGACTCGGATAGAGATACCAATAGGATTGCATCACTCGACTCATGATACCACCACAGGAGGAGTTGGAACTAGAGGAGGTGATGCAAGGGGTTTAAGCCCAACATTTAACTGATGCCTTACTTGATTCTTGATCTATTTTTGAGGTCGACTGACCTATATGACTATAGTCCATGGGAATTTTTGTAGATCCATTGGACTTGACACACATACTTTTATGATAGCTTTGCATTATGACTTATTATGTGTATCATTTATTGCTCATGTTTTTGTTATTATTTTATTTTATGACATGATGTGATGATGGTATTATGATGATTTGATGAATATTTTAGATCATATATGATATTGGAGATGCTTAGATGGATGTGTAGATGCTTATATGATTTTATGATATGATGCGATGTATTTTGATGATGAATGATGAAATTATGATTGTATGTAAATGGATATTTGCCTATATGTTTTATGATGTGTTTTATGGATGATTAATGACTTGTTTTTGTGAATGCGATGTTATTGCTAAATGCATGTTTTAACTTTGCTTTAATTGTATACATATAACTTATGTGGTGGAATGGTATAAATGAACCCGTATGCTCTAATCACTTAAAAAATATGGAATGCATATGACATTGATAATATTAATAGATGATACCACAAAAAAAAAAAAAAAAAATCATGAATTTAAATAATCACTCTTATCATAATAATTTATTAAGTATTCATATGTGAGATGTAATGCTATGTAATGTATTTTTTTAATAAGTTTCTATAAATTAAAAGAGTACTTAGTGGCCATCTATATACTATTTCTAATAAATATGCGGTATCTGTCCTACTATGTTGTAACCCTTAATTTATAGAATCTTATAAAGAATATGATTGTGTGAATGATTTTATGAATTGTTGCTATATAAGATTTTTTTTGGGGCTTTTCGAAGATTCAAACACTCTAGTTACCCTATCAATAGTTGTCTAATAACCATTTAGACTTTTGGGAAGTAAGGCTTTTACCATGGAATTGGTTTTTCATGATCCTTGTGTGTGCATGTGATTGTATATTTTGAGATAGAACCCAAGTATTTCCTCCGATGTCATGCACGATTCTTTCAGCCCATTGCTAAGATCAGGGATCCTCAAGTGTTCATCTCATCCTTATGTTGGACTTAGTTGGACTATACCACTAGGCAATATTGGATTACCGAAGCTAGCTCATCCGCATTCAAATATTGGTCTACACAAATGCATGAAGCAATTGTAATAGAAATATCACCATGCATAAGGATTTCTCCTTCTAGTTTTGTACAATGCTGAGAATTCCAGGGATTCAAGCTTTATTCTCTTCTTTTTGGCTTTGGATTTTTGCTCATACTTAGTGATGAAAATCACTATTTATTTTGATTAATTTTTTTCTTTGAGTGAGGATTTTTGTAGTGATGATAATCACTGTTTATTTTTCTCATATGTAGTGATGAAAATCACTATTTATTTTTTATTGATTTTTTTGAGCTTTATTTTTTTTTGAATTTTGAATATATGATTTGTGTATCGGATTATTGCTTTGAAATATTGATTGTATGCTTGGCCTTTTGAACATGTATTTTGCTTTGGGATTTTACTTATTTTGATTTAAGCAAAGGATTTGTATAGGGTAAAGCTTGTCCTTTTGTCAATTCTCAGCACCTTTAAACTAGTTGCACAGGGAGATAAGCAAGGAAGATCCTTTTCGCTTAAGGTAACCTAGACCACTTTGCAGCTTTCATATTTTCCTTGTACCAGATAGGATTTTTAGTGTTTCAATGAGTGATGGGATCTTGAATATTCAAGGTATTATCACGGTTAGACCTTACCTTCTACTAATCAAAGTTATTTTCCTCAAAAGTTGATAAGATCACTAGGTGTGGTTGATTAACCAAAAAATCTTAGTATATTATGTATAGAAACAAATAATGGTTGTGTTGAAAAACACAAATACACACTGGTGTTGATGGAAGTATGGATTTGAATGATTTGTTCGACAAACTATGGTATCACTTTTAATACTCCCATGACAAATACAATTGTACTGGATGTGAAAATGCAATGCAATAATGTGGATGTAAAATGTGAAGTGCAATTGTTTTTGTATTTTTGATTTTACATTGTTTGTATTTTTTATTTATTTGACCAAAGGGCTTATTATGCCTTTGGGTCTTTTGTTATTGATTTTGAGCAAGCGGTTTGAATTACCCTTGGAGCCTTTTTTAATTGATTTTGACCAAGCGATATGAAGTACCCTTGGAGCCTTTGATTGATTATTTTTGACCAAGCGATATAAATTACCCTTGGAGCCTTTTGAATTGATTTTGACCAAGCGGTATGAAGTACCCTTGGAGCCTTTGATTGATTGTTTTTTACCAAGAAGTATGAATTACCCTTTGGGCCTTTGATTGTATTTTTACCAAGTGGTATGAAGTACCCTTGGAGCATTTGATTGATTGTTTTTGACCAAGAGGTATGAATTACCCTTGGAGCCTTTGAATGATTTTTAAAATTTTATGTTTTTATGATTTGTTTTTGTTTTTGACATATTTGAATGTTTTTGAATTTTATGAATATGAATTTTTTTGAATTTTATGATCTATTTGAATGTTTTTGTGTTTTATGAAATATTTGAATGTTTTTGTGTTTTATGAAATATTTGAATGTTTTTGTGTTTTATGAAATATTTGAATGTTTTTGTGTTTTATGAAATATTTGAATGTTTTTGTGTTTTATGAAATATTTGAATGTTTTTGTTTTTTATGTGTAAAATACCTTTAAGTGAATGATATTGAGAGGTTCAATCTCCTCAATACCATCTAATGATATAAGGCGATATGCCCCAGGCCCAAATCTCTGTGAAATCATATATTGACCTATCCATTTTATCGTGAATTTATCTCGTAGATGCGATGGTAGATTTGATTTCTTATGGTTTTATTTGAGCACTAGATCTTGAAACTTGAACTCCCTTAGGTGGACTTTACTATTGTAAGCTCACACAAAGAAATCCTAGTAAATACGAAGATGCTCTAAATCATTAACTTGACGTTCATCAAGAAGCATCAACTAATCAAGGAAGACTTGCCACGCAGCATCATCATCTATGAAGTCCTTTAATGCTATGTGTAGAGTCAATATTTCCAACTCTAGAGGCATGATGGCCTCAGTGCCATATCCTAGTGAAAATGGTGTTGCCCCATTGGGCATCCGTATACTAGTCCTGTATGCCCATGGTGCAAGAGGCAACTGCATGTACCAATCCTTGTGATTTTCTTGCATTGTCTTCCTCAAAATGGAGACTATTGTTTTGTTTGAGGCTTCTACTTGCTTGTTTTCTTATGAATAATAATGTATTGAAAAAATATGCTAAATATGGTATTTTTTCATTAAAGAATG
Source organism: Wollemia nobilis (assembly GCA_028583015.1). Lineage (NCBI taxonomy): Eukaryota > Viridiplantae > Streptophyta > Pinopsida > Araucariales > Araucariaceae > Wollemia > Wollemia nobilis. The sequence goes on from JAQPPZ010017052.1 coordinate 13,785,193, forward strand.
CACATTTTTCTCTTGAAATATGGCCCATTATCTGATATTATCTTAGAAGGGACCCCAAAATGACTTATGATATTATGGAGTATAAAATCCGCAATCCTTGGTCCAGTTGTTGATGTTAAGGGAATCACTTCTACCAATTTAGTGAAGTATTTTGTGGCTGTTATGATGAATGTGTGTTGGCCTAAGGATGGGAGTGAGATCTTCCCAATCATGTCTAGTCCCCATTGCAAGAATGACCATGCTGCTTGGATGGGTTGCAAGGCTTGCAATGGCAAGTGCGTTAGATTCACATGATGCTGGCACTTACTGCACTTCTTGACATACTCGCAGTAGTCATTTTACATGGTGGTCCAATAGTAACCCATTATCTATATGTATTTGATGATGTCCATGCCACTGAAATGGCCTCCACATGTATCATTGTGAGTTTACAAAATTTCCTAGGATGCTTCCTAGGGCTCAAGACAATGGAGTAATACTCCATCATATCCTCGTTTGTAGAGGATTTCTCCTAGCAAGATATATATTGTTGCTCTCTGTTTGAACATTTTCCTTTTAGTATGTGATAAAACTTAAGGTACTATACCAAGATTTAGGAAGTCCTACAGTTGGGAAAAGCAATCCTAATAAGCTACAACTTCTATAGAAAAGATGGTTTGCTCTTCTTGCATTTCTAATGTGGTAAACATAGATTGGGGAGAACCTCTATGGTGTATGGTTGCACCACACTCCATAGGTCCTTGGGAGATCAAAGAACCCAAATGTGTCATTTGCAAGAAATATCTGGCTGCGATGGACCAATCCTGATTTGTACTGATATTGATCATGTTGACTGATTCTTGATTGTCAAAATATTCACGATGTATTACTGAGTGTGAAATCTCTTTCAAATAATAGTTGTAAAATCAACAGATGGATTCTGAGGGATTAAGGATCCCAAAGAGGCCATGGTGTCTACAAATCTATTCGATATAGGAGGGATTTCCTCGATGTCATATAATTCTAACCAGGATAAGTAGGTGTCAATAAGTTCCTTGTAAGTCTTCAAGAGTGGGCACCTGCATTGGAATAGTCCTTTGACCTAGTTTACTATGAGCAAGGAGTCAACAAAGATATTAAATATTTTAATGCCCATTGCTATGGCTGTTTGGAGTACCAGGACCAATGCTTCATATTCTGTATTATTGTTTGTGCATGAGAAGTCTAGTTTGAATGATAAGGGCAATGGAGCACCCTGCGGTGTGATAATAACAATCCCTACTCCTCCTCCTTGTTTGTACTTCAAACCATCGAAGAATAATGATATATCTCTTTCTTTCTTAGGTTCTTTGAGTTCTAGCAGACTGATAATGCAAATATTGCATCATCAAGCAATTCTATGGTGAGAGGCTTGTTATCCTAAAGAGGTGCCTCTACTAATTGATCTACTATGACTTGTCCCTTGATGGAATTTTGGCTTATGAACTCTATATTGAATTTTGTCAATAGCATGATCCACTATGTGATACATGTATTTTGATATGTCTTGCTCATCATGTACTACAAAGGATTTTGTTTTGATATGGCATAGGTCGTATGGCTCAACATATAGTTTCATAACTTTTGAGTTGCAAAGACAAACACAACTTTTCGACATACGCATATCCTAGATCATAACTCACCAAGGTGTGACTAATGTAATATATGGCTTGCTCTTTGTCTTGTACATTATTTTGGGCTAACATGGTACCCAATGCAAAAGTGATAGCCGATATATATAGTAAAAATGGTATGTCTGGCCTTAGTGGAGCCAATACTGGTGGCATTGCTAGATAAGTTTTGATCTCTACAAAGCCTTGATGGCATTATTCATCCCAATGAAAGGGAACTTATTTGCATAGAAACCTATTCATAGGTCTACATTTTTTTTATAATTGCATGATGAATCTTTTGATGGATGCTATCTTTCCTTGTAGGCTTCGCAAATCCCTAATGTTGGTAGGGGCGGCTATTTCCAGTATAGAATTTACCTTTGTAGGATCTACTTCGATGCCTCTCTTGGATACGATGAAACCCAAAATCTTGTCAAAAGTTATGCCAAATACACACTTCTTAGGATTCAATCAGACGTTGTGTTCTATGAGGTGATCGAAGACTTGTCTAAGGACGTCAACGTGCTCTTGTCGTAATAAGGACTTGGATAGTAAGTCATCCATGTAATCTTCCAAGATTTTATGCATATAGTCATGGAATATGTATGTCATGGCTCACTGGTATGTGGCACCAGCATTTTGAGACCGAATGGCATCACTTTGTAACAAAATTTTCCCCATAGAGTAATGAAAGCAATTTTATGTTGATCTTCAAGCTTAATCTATATTTGATTGTATCCAAAAAAACCATCCATTAGGGAGAGCATTTCATGACCTGCGGTTGCATCTACAAGAGCATCTGTGTTTGGTAATAGGAATGAATACTTTAGTGTTACCCTATTTAAATATTTGAAATCCGTGTAGATACGGAATCTTCAGTCAATTTTCTCTATGGGTACCATGTTCGACACCCACTCAAGGTAGTCGATAGGAACTATGAATACTACATCCAGTAGTTTTTACAATTTGTTCTTCACCATCGAAGCAACGGTTGGATGTATTTTCCTCAATTTTTGCTTGACTGGCTTCTTCATGGGATCCAATGAAAGGTTGTGAATGACTAACTTTGGATCTATCCCTGGCATGTCTTTGTAATTCCAAGCAAAAATATTTGGCCTCTCCTTGAGGAAAGGAATTAGGATGGCTTGTTCCTCTGGAGATAGACTTTCTTTGAACTTGAATTTCCTTAGTTGGGTAGGATCATCACTGATGTCCACCTCGAAAGCCACTTTTATAGCCATATGTGATACATCCTCCATATGATGAGGCATGGGTATTAAATAAATGCCATTGGTGGAATTTATAAGACCTAGTGACTCAGGTTCCAAACAATCATGGAAGATGTCATACACACAACATGATGTGAAATGGAATGACTGTAACATCTCTTCATTATGGAAGAGGTATTCTAACTCTATGGATGAATTAGCATGATCCCAATCAATAACCTCTACATCAAGATGAAATTATTTGGTAGGATATACTGGATTATGAAGTAGAGTGGTCAAATCAATGGATATCATGTTGATGGATGGAATGAAGTCTCCAGGACCACATGGGTGCAATATTGTCTCAAGGGTTTCCCTTCCATAATCACGATGAGGTTTTGAAGGAATGGGAATTTTTGGATTTGGCCCATGGGTAGGGAGGACAATAGGATCATTTGGATCTAATCACTCTCTAAATGTAAGAAGATGGAGATTGACCATCCGATGAATGGAATCTAGGTCATCAGGTCTCCATAAAAATCAAATATGAGGGTCTATGGCATGAAGTGTCACCTCTCTCTCTACTAGCTCATTGAATTACCACAAGTGGTGAGGTCCAAGATAAGCCATCTCAGTATCATCCTCAAAGTCATCATCACTTATCCAAAAATCATTAGCATTGGTATGTGGCCCTAAGACAAGGGGCTCATGTATTAGCCCCAAGTAGGCCATATCTATTTCATATTCATATTCTTCATCACTTATGAAGAATCCATTTACATTTGTCTCTTGCTCCAAAGTCAGTGGTTGATGGCTTAGGTCCAAGTAAGCTCTTTATATTGAGTATTCTGATTCATAGCCGCTTTCATTTGATGTTTATCCACTCTCATCATGGATGGACCATGTGAATATTTGCAAATAGTGAGGTCACTGATAGGCTAATCCAAGTTGTGCCTCATCATCACTTGCCTCATATCCATTATCCTCATCCCATGAGTTGTACCCTATTGGGGTGGAATCAATTGAGGTGTTTGGATGATAATTTTCTAGCGATGGTATGTTTACCATGGCAATTTGTTTGTTGCTCAAATTTACTATTATTAAGGGGAAATAAGAAATGAAATCGATGTCTTCTCCCAACCCTATGCTTAATCCTTCCAATGCTACTGCAAGAGAGTCATATCGACCTCTGCTATAATAGCCTAAGCCAAATATATCATAGGGAAGCTGATATAGTGGCTTGTATGTCTGCCTGCACCCCTGCTCATATACACCAAGGCCATAGCCATGCCAATGGTAATGCTCAAAGTATATTAGAGTAAAATCAAGATTAGATAGATAATGAACATTGACTATGAATAATTTGTCACCATCCTCTTCTATATCTAAAGACTTATGAGCACAGTCCAGGATGACATAGACAAATTTGGTTTTGTTGGGAGGTATTCTAAGTGGAACCGTTGTTCCTACTAGCAGCCTCAAGTCCTTAAGCCTCCCTATGTCTTGTGCAAACTCAATGATAGGTGTAAATATAATGTTCTGCACAAGGTACTCTCCTATGCTTGTACTTGCCAAGTGTATTGATGCATGTGATGTGGATTGCCCCACTAATGATACTGGGGAAGCAGGGTGATAATCACTATCTTCATCTTGATCTTGAGGATCTTCCTCTTCTATAGGACTTGGTATTTTAACAATGGCTACAGTTGGAAATTCTTTGGGCCTTTATTTATTAACTAAGGGTGCCTTTAGCTTCTAATTATCTTTTAGTTTTTACGTTGATGGTACTTTAGAAGCATTGGCTATCTTGAGTGCACCAGGAGTTGTTGATGTGCATGGGTCTTTTCTTACCCTTTTGTCTTTGTTATCCACTTGTGTGGTTGGGGATGAAGGTGCCACATACATGTGAGTATAGGGGATTCCAAATTCTCCCAAAATGTCCACCCGATTGACATATTTAAAAGGCTCTTCATTAGCCAGAACCACATAGACTTTATCTTCGTGCACATAATTGACACACTGGTCCAAGATCGAAGGCACACACTTCATGACCCTTATCCAAGGTCACCCTAAGAGGATGTTATATTGCATAGCTGCTTCCAATACATGACATATCACGGGGATGGTCTTGCGCCCCACCTTGATGGGTAGGACTATCGTTCCCATAGTATTGCATAAAGAATCATTAAAATCTCTTAATTTGTAAGATTCTAGAATAATATTAGACTTGGGGATCTTGAAGTGCTCTATTTTAGTTGTTGTGATGATGTTTATCGATGAGCCTTTATCTATAAAAACTCTCTTGAAATGTAAGTCATTTATTTCCACTACAATTTTTAGTGGAGGGTTTGGTAAGGTAGCAAACACTATCGTAATATCATGATCATATAATTTGATTACAAGTTCCTAGCATTCTTGTACTTGTCCCACAAAGTGTGTGAATGCATTCACATCTTGCGATTGGAGCTCAATAATTCTTAAAATATCCATTAGAGTCTCCCTATGATTTTAGGACTATTGTATGAGCTCATAGATGGATAACTTAGTTGGAGTTGTTTGTAAGTTTTGCTCCAATCTACTCTGAATAGTTACCACAGGTCGCATTGGTGGAACTGAAAGGTTGTCTTGCATTTGCCTAGGAATGATTGGGATGTTCATGGTAGCTACATGCGGTTGCGGTTGACCATACCGCCTAGTCCTTGTTGCTATGTTAACAATATCAACCATCCCAATACATCCATGGGTAGGTATGTCAACCCAAACCTGATTGACTTGGACCACTTCCTTTTGAGGGGCCTCATGATTGGGCAATGGGTTTCTATATATGCCCATGTCTCTATTATTAGGAGCTAGTGGGTTGTCAAATTTGAGTTCTCCCACCTCAATCATGTTTTGCACTTGATGCTTAAACCCGATGCAAGCCTCAATGTCATGTCTTGGTATCCTGTGATAAGGGCAAAATTGATCTTCCCTATATCCTTTTGGCTTAGGATGGTTGGGATATATAAGAGGTATATCAAGAAATTTGATCCTCCTGGACTTGTTTAACTGATTAAATATTGATTACATTGATTCTTTTAGAGGTATGAAATAACAAGGTGGCTTGTGTTCTCAGTTTTTTCCTTGATTTTTCTTTTGGTCGTAGTTGGCTGGTAGGGGATGTACTTGATAGTTCTAGGATTGTTGTGCACCCCCATCATTGGGTGTAGCCAATACGACTTGATTTACTGGAGTATGATTGCCCTACTTCTGCTTGTACTTGTCACTCTTACCATTCTTGTTCCACTCTTTTTTGTTTTATAGTTTAATGGTTCCCTCGTATAATTTTATTTCTTCGATGAGCTTGGCATGTGCCAAAGCTTCCTCAAATGAAGGATACTGCTGAAGTTGCAGCAAGAGGGAGATATGTTTAGAACAAATTTTGGTGAACATGCAAATGATCTCTTCTGTGGGAATAGAGAATGATAATTTTGCCATGACTTTTCTCCATCTATTTCCATAATCCATTATTGGCTCATCATCATACTGTTTCAAGTTGGCTAGGTCTTAAAGGTTCACCTTCTTAGCACCAAAAGAGAAATGCTTTAAGAATGCATTTACTAGTTGTTCAAAGTTGGTTATGCTATGCTTAGGTATTTGATTGAACCATTGAGTGGTAGCACCTGAAAATGTCATTATGAATGTTCTTAGCATAAGAGTGTCATTGTATTCAAGATGAAAACAAGTGTTGATAAATTTGGTGACATGTTCTTGTGCATCCTCTTCACCTTTAAACTTCTATAACCTAGGCATCTCAAAGTGCTTAGGATATGGAGGGCTATGTATTGATGGGCACAATGGTTGGTTGTGTATTTTGCTCAATGTTGGTGAGTTCCCAGCTGCCTCTTATTTCTCAAAGGTTTTCATCTTTTTAGAAAGCTCTTGAAATGCCTTTGATGCACGAATTTCCTCCTCTTGTAAGCCTATTCTTATTGGTAATGTAGTTAACTCTCTATCTATTTGATTTATTCTATTTACGTCCCCCTATGAGAGGACCCAAGATTATGATCCTGGTTTGTTATGTTTTCCCTTTCCCCATTAGTTGGATTTCGTTCATGATTTGGTGGGGGATTTCATTGTGGGCTATCTTGTCTAGTGTGTCTCTCCTTAGGTGAGTCAGTGCATCTTGTTCTTTGTTGGTCACCACCATTTGTCTATAAATTGTTAAGAGCTAACCACTCGACCTGCTCTCTTAAGCATTGCTCATGTTGGTGCAAGAGTCTTTCTCTTTGTTTCTCTTGTTCGACAACTTCTACTAGCTCTCACTTCTTACATAATGCATTTTCTAACCACCTCATTTGGTCAGTTTGTGCTATCATAGAAGACTCATGTTTATTTGACTCTGTTCTTATTTTCTTGACTCGTATATTCCTCAAGGGGGTTTCTGCTATATCCATACTCTTGCTAGTTAATGTGAATTTTTCAATGTACTATTGAGTATCCCTATGATTAGACTCCATGCGTCTTCTACGGGGTCACTCTAAGGTACCCCCAAACTAGGAGGTTTGGTTAGAAGTAATAGTTTGTGAGCTTCCAGGTGTAGAGTTATTAGTAGCTATAGTTCTTTGAGTGGAAAATCGATCCAACCCATCTAGCTGTCTTGTTTTCCATGGTTGGTCCCATGGGGTGCCATTTACTCCTATGAGTTCATAGTCTACGATAATATTTCCTTCTGTGTGATGGGTTTCTTCTATGTGATTCCCATGACTAGATGTAGCTCTAGTTTCCTACCCTTCAATGGGCAGACCTGTTTCATATGTTTCTTGTGAGTCTTGAGGTGTTGCAATTCTTGTTTGCCTTTTTGATGAAGAGGGCTTGGTGGTAACATGTTTTATCCATGTAGATGGAGATGTAGCAGTCTCGTCATCCCTATGTGAAGAATGGGTTTTAGAACCCTCTTTATGTCCATGTGAGGAGGAATCCCTTGAAGTTTCCTCATGTCTTTGAGATGTTTCTATGTGTTTAGAGGAGGCCCTTGAGGTCTCCTCGTGTCTCCTTGATGAGGATGGTTGTGAAGCCTCTTTTTGTTTATGTGACTTTGTTCCATGATGTGGTTCCTTACTTGGGGTTTCTCGAGAAGTGGATAGAAATCTATAAAATATCATAGAAGCTATACCAACCTTTGATTTAGCTTAGAGAGTCTATATTTTGACCTTTGCTACACTCCAATTCTGGCCACTATTGACCAGAGTGGCTAGTTCTTGGCCACTGTAGCTCAAAGCAGCTAGGATCTATTGGCCACTGTAGCTCAGGGTGGTTAGTTTTTGGTCATTGTAGCTTAGAGTGGCTAGACCTGCACATAAAACTAAGTTAGTATTCTGGAAGAAAATGAAAAATTAGTGGTGGTCCCACCGTGATTGCCATCTGTAGCAACCTTTAGAATGCACGCATCGGTCTCTTTTTGTAACCCTACTTGCAATGCTATTTAAAATACCAAATATAAAATGGAAAGACAAGAGGAAAAGCATATAACATGAAATAACAAAAGATAGATCTCTTTATTGATATTGAAGCTCGGTTACATGTCGGTCCCTCTTAGGGATACCCATTTTGATACTATAAATTACAAATAGGCAAGGATTTCCCCTTTCACGAAGATGTGGTGTGCTTATAAAAGCTTCCTGATTTTGCACATAAAAATGTATGAGGGCTTACAAATGCCTCCTTCTCTAGGTCTATTTCCTAGAGGGATCCCTTTTGCTCTTGTATGTTGCAATATTCGTCTAATGTACCTGTGGCCCTACAAGCAATGAAATAACAACACACATTTAGGTGTCCGATATTGCCTCCCTAGATGAGGTTGTTAGTAATCAAAGAGTATAATGTAAATATAATAAAAATATGCCATAAAATCATGTAAATCTATGTTAATGATGTGAAAACATAAATAACATAATGAAAGAAGCTATGTTTATCCTAATCTAAGCTTGTGGGCCACTGTCCAAGACAACAGCTGCTAAAGTAAACCTTAACCTATTTTCCCCAAAGCTATGGGTCAAAGACTATAATCTTATGTTGAAATAGTAGGTGTTATGCTCTTCAATCTATCAGAGCTTCATTGTACACATGATCTCAAAGAGAACTGTCAAATTCTTAAAAGCTCTCCTCAAAAATATGTCTCTCTCTGATATGATAAAAGATTGATCTTTGGTGCTCTTAGGCTTGCACCTTTTATAGTGTGAAACCCTAGGTCTATGTCCAAGCCCTATGAATTAATTTATCATGCATAGTGCAAGTTAGAATGAGAAGATTTTATCCATTGTCTATGTTTGAAGGCTAGTTAACTAAAATCTAACTGCCCACTTGAGTCTTCTATGTGAACTGGTTGTTAGCATGAGAATATTTTGTCCTTTGTTTATGCTTGGAGGTCATTTAAAATAAGTCTAAATGCAAACTCAAATAAACCAGCGAACAGGAATGTATTATTGCTGAATGATTTAAATAACAGGTTACACTGCCGAGAATAGTCACCGACGTAAACTGAACTTGTTACATCAGTTGTAACAAAGAGCTAAATAACATAATAAAAACAAAAGTACACTAACAATACAAAGTACGCTAACATCCCGCTTTATTACATTATTTGGGTAATGTAATAACTAATAGCTATACTAGACTACTAACATCCCCTTACATCATTTTGCAATACAAAGTGAGCTGCGAAACAATTCAAATTTGACACGTCCAAGTGCCTTAGTGAAAATGTCTGCAACTTGAGCATTGGTGGGAATGTGCTGAAGCTGAATTCGGTGCTTTGGAACTTCATATCGAATGAAATGACATTGTGTGTCAATGTGCTTTGTTCTTTCATGATGGACTGGATTCTTGACGAGGTTCAGAACACCCTGATTGTCGCAAAACAAGTGTATTGGAGATTTTTATGGATGGCCCATACTTGTCAGAATGCGACGTAACCATATCACTTCGCACACAGCTTCATGTGTGGCGCGATACTCTGCCTCTGTTGATGAGATAGCAACCACCTATTTCTTCTTGCTGTGCCAAGAGACAGGATCAGATCCCAGATGAAAAATGTATCCAGAAGTTGACTTGCGATCATCAAATGATTCGGCATAGTCGAAGTCCGTGTATCCTTGCAAGAAGAATTTGTTGTTCCTCTTTTATTCTAGGCCATATTCCATAGTACCACGGACATAGTGAAGAACACGTTTTGTTGCTTTCCAATGAGTGGTCTTAGGCTCCCGCATGAACCTCAAAAGATAGTTGACAGCAAATACGAGATCTGGCCTAGTATTGGTCAGATATATGAGACTCCCAATCAACTGTTGATAGAGAGTACCATCTACCTGAGGTGAATCATCATATCATGATAACTGAAGTCCATTCTCCATTAGAGTTGCCATTGGCTTGCAATCAGTCATGTGATATTTTTCTAGCAATGTCTTGGCATATTTTTTTTGAGACACTTTGATGGTGTGCTCCTTCTGGCTGAATTCCAGACCAAGACAGTAATGGAGAAGTCCAAGATCTGTCATCTCAAAATATTTACACAAGTTTCTTTTGACAGTAGATATCATAGTTTTTGAACTCCCTGTAATGAGCAGATCATCCACATAGAGTACAAGCAACACTATCTCATAACCCTGTTTCTTGAAATAGAGGTTTGCATCTGACGGACATCTCTTAAATCCATGTTGCATAAGGTGATTGTCCATTTTTATATACCAAGCTCGAGGAGCTTGTTTCAGACCATATAAGGATTTGACCAATTTGCAAACCTTCTGCTCTTGGCCTTCAACTTCAAATCCTTCTGGCTGAGTCATGTAGACTTCTTCTTGGAGATCACCATTTAGAAAGGCATTTTTGACATCCATCTGGTGAACTTTCCACCCATATTGTGCTACCATAGCACACATAACCCGAATTGTGGTCATCCGAGTAGTAGGTGCAAAAGGTTCCTCATAGTCAATGCCTTCTTTTTTAGTATATCCCTTTGCAACAAGACGGGCCTTATGCTTATCAATTGTTCCATCTGCATTGTACTTGACTTTATATACCTATTTGCAGCCAATGGGTTTCTTTCCATGCGGCAAATCAACAAGCTTCCAAGTTTTATTTTTCATCAAAGACTCATACTCTATATCCATAGCGGCCTTCCACTGAGGCTCACTAAGAGCATCTTGCACTGATGCAGGTTCAAGATCATCTATGGTAGACATGAATGCCCTGTCATCATCAATATCCATATCCTCTACTTATGTAATTGGAGTCACAGAAAGTTCCTCAAAAGATTGACAAAGATCATCAACCTCACCAGTTTCTTTGGCTTCTTTCTCCTTTTGAGCCATACTGCGTGTACGAGGTCTATCCAATTTCAAATTGGTAGGAGTGGATAAATTTGCATCTCTGATTGTATTTGTACACCATTTTGGATTCTTATTCGGTGGAGTTGAAGAAGATGTAGAAGGACCTCCTGTCTGTGTTGACGAAGGAATATTCTCTTCCTTAGATTCCACAATATCTTGGTGTACTTTAGATGTGCTCTGTGATGTGAAAGCTTCATCAAAGACAACATCTCTACTGATATGAATTTTCTTGGTCAAAGGATCTATCAACCGATATCCTTTAGAGTGCTCAGAATAACCAAGAAAAATACATCTCAGTGTTTTCTCATCTAGCTTCTTCCTTTTCTCTTTTGGTATGTGCATGAAAGTGTGACATCCAAAAATACGTAGATGAGATATGGAGGGTTTTCGACCACTCCATGCTTCCTATGGAGTCATTCCTTTTAGGGCCTTTGTGGGTGCCCTATTCAACAGATATACTATAGTGGTGACAGCTTCTACCCAATATTGTTGCCCAAGAGTAGCTCTTGTGAGCATACAATGAACCATTTCCATGATAGAACGGTTCCTTCTCTCAGCAACTCCATTTTGCTGAGGAGTATAGGCAGTTGTTAACTGTCTCTTGATTCCATGCTTATCTAGGAATGCAAAAAATTCATTAGAGGTAAACTCTCCCCCTCGATCTGAGTGGAGGGTTTTAATAGAAGCTCCTGACTCCTTCTCAATGGATTTCTTGAACTGCTGGAAGAATGCAAAAGCTTCAGATTTTAGTTGGAGAAAGAAAACCCACATATTTCGTGAGTAGTCATCTACGAATAACTGAAAGTACCTCTTCCCTCCACAATTGTTGGGTGTGAAAGGACCGCACAGATCGGTGTGAATTAACTCCAAAGGTTTTTGTGCTCTTGTAGAGCTCTTCTCAAATGGTACTCTATGCTGCTTTCTTGCCAAGCAATCAGAGCACACTGGCAATGTGGCAGAAAGGGAAGGAAGACCCTTTACCATCTCATACTTACTGAGCTCCAGTAAGTAGCCAGAACTAAGATGCCCATATCTCTTGTGCCAAAGGGAAGTTGCCTCATTGGTAGAGACAGTCATGGCAACATGTGGAGTAGAGATAGCATCTAGTGCAAATAAGCCGTGCTTATATGAAGTTGTTGCAATCTTCTTACCCTTCCTAGTAATGGTACAACACTTCTTGCCATTCTCAACATGAAAGTTGACAACCATATTTTTGTCCAGGATTTGTGTCACTGACAACAAATTGTTGGCCAATCTCGAAACATAGAGGACTTTGTCAATCTGACACTTGCCATCAGGAAGAGTGACTAAAACTATACCCTCTCCCTGAACCCTATAGGTTTTATCATCAGCAATGGTGACAGGTTTGCCCTCTTTGGCCACAAATGATTCAAACCACGATCTGTCGCCAGTCATATGTTTGCTAGCTCCAGAATCGACATACAAAATAGGATCCCTCTGTGTGGAATCTATGGTAGTCATGAGCACCTTGTGTGCCCATTCAGAATCTGAGTCAGATTCTTCAACAGCAACATTTACCTGGGGTTGCTTGTTTTTATTTTGTGGTTTGTTTTGGCCTTTCTGCTTGTTCTTATGCCAACACCTGTTGGTGTCATGGTTGTCTTTCTCACAGATCTTGCACCACCTCTTCTTCTGTTGAGGTTGTTTGCCTTTTCCTTTCGTATCTTGTTAAGAATTTCCTCCTTTCTAAAAGTTGCCTCGTTTTTGCCTATTACCTTTCTTCCTAGAACCCTGCCTGTTGGTGTATAGGGCTGTATTGGAAGGATCATCCTTGTGAAGTTGGCATGCCTCCTGTTGTTGAAGCAAATTGACCAACTCGATGTAGGTAATTTGTCGTTGAGACACCTGGATGGAGGTTATCAACATATCAAATGAATAAGGTTAAGCTCTCATCACAAGTGAAATGAGAAGCTTTTTGTCCACAGTATCTCCCAAAGAATTCAATTTCTCTTTCAATTCAGACACTCTGCACAGAAAGAGTTCAACTGTTTCACTCTGTCTCAAACTCAGGTTATGAAGTTGTTGTTGAAGATGAAGAATGGTGGAATCATTCTTCCCCTCATAGATGGTTCTAAGGGCATCCCATGCCTCTTTACCACTTGCTTTGTCAGCTATATGAGGTTGCACTTCATCTGAAACAACAAACAAAATGAGCACCTTTGCTCGACTGTCTTTCTTGTCAAAAGTTATCTGATCTGCGAAAGGACCTGTGGATCCTGCTGTTGGTGAAGGCCTAGTTGCTACTCCAGTAACAATATCCCACAAATATTCCATTTGGATAATTACCTTCATCTTATGTTTCCATGGTGTATAATTTGGACCTTTCAATAACTGATGCGGAATAGTAATTAACTTTGCAACAGCGACCATAGTGAAGGTTCATTATATCACCAATTGGTCCCCCTTTCGATATACCTTTTGCTAGGCCGTTATACCATACAAAATACTTGCCCTTATGTGAGGGAAACTATAGGTATTTAGAAATATCAAAAATCACCCGCCCTTACGTGAGGGAGACTATAGGTGAGTTTTAGAGATCATACGATACGTGGAACATAAGCGGTACTGAAAGGGAATCGCCTTGTTGATGGCACCTACCATAGAAGATTCTTCTCATGCGTGGTGCGTAACTTCCCCTAAACACTATGAATAATACTTTGTCAGGATTTACACCTAAACACAAGTGCAATAAAGGGTAGTGGATGGAGTAAAAAAATGCAAAAATGGCTAACTTATCTCTCCCCGATGATTTATAGAGAACAAGCTCAGACATCATTGTAGCAGCTATATTAGGCGGCGGATATAGTAGCCAAATCATGACAGCTTTACCTGTAAGTGCTGGCCAGAGGTATCACAAATACCGAACGCTACAGTGCAATAAATTGCACGGATGGGTTTTAATTATTCCGGGGACTTAGGGAGTGTTTTGATTTTAATTTTTAATGTTATAGTGCAAAAATGAAATATGCAACATACAACAAAAAAAAATGCCCACAAGAATAACCCACTAGGTGTCGGTCACAGCCAAAAATGCACCTTTTACAATTCGCCAAATTGCTATTTTTCAAAAAAATTACTCACAATCCCCCTTTGATTTTTTTGAAAAAATATCCCCCCTTAAAAAATTCTCTTTTAACAAAGCATTTTAATAATTACTATATTTTTAAAATTAAAATAAATAATTTTAATTTATATAGTTTTAAAACTTATAAAAAAATAAATTAAAATTAAATTTTAATTTATAAAGTTTAAAAACTATAAAAAATAAATTAAAATTAAAAATTTTAATTAAAAAATAATAATTAAAAAAAAACTTTGCAAAAAAAAATTATACCTTAGGGGGGGAGTCGGCGGGATTTGAACCCCCGACCTGCAGGCTCCCTGAGCCTTACTGCACAGCTCACTGCCAAGTGAGCTAGCGGGCTGATCCGGAAGGAATCACTGGAGCCCTCCTATTTCCTTCCTCAGCCTGCCCGAGCCCTCTGCCACCTCCTCTGCAAGTCACGGTCCGTCGCGCGTTCTCTTTTTTTATTATTATTCGCACGACAGCCACTTCCGCACCGCGGTCCACTGCTGCGTTCAACCGGGGGGCAGGACATCTCTGGTTTCTTTTCTTCTTTTTTTCTTTTTTTCTTTTTTTTTTAAAACAAATCGGGGGGAGGATGGGGGCCGTCTCTAGTTTTTTTTAATTTAAAAAAAATAGCGGGGGGGGAGGGCGCGCGTTTCACGCTGGGGGGGTTTATACCCCTTAAATTCCCACGCGGGTGGGGGGGGGATTTAAAATTCCCGCCGCACGTCAGCGCTGGACCGAGGGGGGGGGGCTTCGAACCTGTGTGTCCAGCTCTGCCGACGTCTACGCGTCCTGCAGTCTGTGCAGCCTGCCCCTGCCCGTTGTGACGTCCGTATCCAACGGGGGCCATAGGATGTGGCAGCGCTCAGCGTTGTCCGTCCACCTCCTTGGTGGCATCTGTGCATGGGGCCCGCATCATGATGCGCACAGGTCTGCATGCATTTTGGTGACGTCTGCGTGCGGGGCCCGCGTCACAATGCGCACAGGTCTAAGCGTGTTTTGGTGACATCTGAGGTCTACGCGCGTTAGGGAGTGGAATGGACTCCCGTGCCTCTACACGCAGGGGGCTGTGCTTCATGTCGCTCACAGGTCTGCGCGCAGCCTCCGCGTCTGTTTTTTTTTTTTTTATATTCGCTTAGCTCAGGAAAAGAACTCGCTCGAAAAAAAAAACTTTACTTTCTCCCTGCTTCAGTCTCCCTCTTCACGCCACTGGCTCTGATGCCATGTTAAACCAGCGAACAGGAATGTATTATTGCTGAATGATTTAAATAACAGGTTACACTGTCGGGAATAGTCATCGGCGTAAACTGAACTTGTTACATCAGTTGTAACAATGAGCTAAATAACGTAATACAAACAAAGTAAGCTAACAATACAAAGTACGCTAACATGTTAGTAATCAAAGAGTATAATGTAAATATAATAAAAATATGCCATAAAATCATGTAAATCTATGTTAATGATGTGAAAACTTAAATAACATAATGAAAGAAGCTATGTCTATCCTAATCTAAGCTTGTGGGCCACTGTCCAAGATAGCAGCTGCTAAAGTAAACCTTAACCTATTTTCCCCAAAGCTATGGGTCAAAGACTATAATATTATGTTGAAATAGTAGGTGTTATGCTCTTCAATCTATCAGAGCTTCATTGTACACATGATCTCAAAGAGAACTCTCAAATTCTTAAAAGCTCTCCTCAAAAATATGTCTCTCTCTGATATGATAAAAGATCGATCTTTGGTGCTCTTAGGCTTGCACATTTTATAGTGTGAAACCCTAGGTCTATGTCCAAGCCCTATGAATTAATTTATCATGCATAGTGCAAGTTAGAATGAGAAGCTTTTATCCATTGTCTATGTTTGAAGGCTAGTTAACTGAAATCTAACTGCCCACTTGAGTCTTCTATGTGAACTGGTTGTTAGCATGAGAATCTTTTGTCCTTTGTTTATGCTTGGAGGTCATTTAACTTAATTCTAAATGCAAACTCAAACCTCCCATGTGAACTGGTCATGAAAAGGAATGCAAAGTCACTCTCGCTCACCTTTATTGCATGCAAACTACCACTTCCACCTGTGATTAGGCCTGTTTATTAGCAAACCACTTCTTATGGCTTAGCTACTATCATCTGCAGTGGTTAATATTTAGCAATTTTCATTTGTAGCAACTAAGGTTTGATCGCTCTAGTCTTGAGCGGCTAGGATTTGGTCATTCTTGGCTTGAGTGGCTAGACTTGGATGGCTTGAAAAGGCCCCAAATGAGTGGTGAGAAGCACTATTGATGCTTGGAAAGTCCAATATTATGTCTTATGATCTTATGAGTGTGTCTATGTGAGTAGATCCCATAAGCATGATATAATTTAGGTGTCTACAATAAGATCTTGGAAGACTATATTTATGATTTACTGACCAAGTCTTTATTGTAGGAAGAGCATGTTGAAGTCCTTACAAAGGTCTTCGATCACCTCATTGTGCACAATGTCAGATCGAATCCTAAGAAGTGCATGTTTGGTGTAACTTTTGGTAAGCTCTTAGTTTTCATCATTTCTAAGAGGGGCATCAAAGTCGATCCTACAAAAGTAAAGGCTATATTGGAAATGGCCACCCCTACCAACATTAGGGAGTTAAGAAGCCTACAAGGCAAGGTAGCATCCATAAAATGGTTCATTGCTCAATTTTTAGACAAATATTAACCTATGAACCAATTTCTATGCAAGGATGTCCCATTTTAGTGGTATGAGGAGTGCCAACAAGTCTTTGCAGATATCAAAACATACCCGGTAATGCCACTAGTATTGGCTCCACCAAGGACATACATACCATTTTTACTATACATATCGGCTATTAATTTTGCTTTGGGTACCATGTTAGTCCAAAAGAATACACAAGAGAAAGAGCAAGTCGTATATTACATTAGTCACACCTTGGTGAGTTATGAGCTGGGATATGCATATGTAGAAAAGTTTTGCTTGGTAGTGATCTTTGCAACCAAAAATTTGTGACACTACATGTTGAGCCATACGACCTACGTTATATCTAAAAAAAATCCTTTGTAGTACATGATGAATAAGACATATCACAATACATGTACTACAAAGTAGATCATGCTATTGATATAATTTTATCTAGAGTTCATAAGGAAAAACTTCATTAAGGGATAATTCATAGTATATCAATTAGCAGAGGCACCCCTTCAGGATAGCAAGCCTCTCACTATAGAGTTTCTTGATGATGCAGTCTTTGCATTATCAAATCCATCAAAACTCGAAGAACCTAAGAAATAAAGAGAAATGATATTGTTCTTCAATGGATCAAAATACGAGCAAAGAGGTAGAGCAGGGATAGTCTTTATCACACTATAGGGCACACCATTTCCCTTGTCATTCAAGATAGAATTACCTTGCATGAATAATAACACATAGTATGAGGCCCTAATATTGGGACTTCAAATAGCCATCGCAATGGGCATTAAAATATTTAATATATTTGGTGACTCCTTGCTCATATTTAATCAAGTCAAAGGATTGTTACAATGCAGGTGCCCACTCCTGAAAGCTTACAAAGAGCTTATTGACACTTACCTAGCCCAACTGGAATGGTATGACATTGATACAATCCCTCATATGTCAAATAGATTTGTAGACACTATAGCATCTTTGGGATCCTTAATCCCTTAGAATACATCTACTAATTTCATAACTATTCACGTCAAAGTACTCATATATTCAACAATAAAATGTGAGGTTATTGACAATCTAGAGTCATTCAACATGATCCAAACTGAACCAAATTAGGATTGGTCCTTCAGAGTTAGAGCTTTCTTGCAAATGGTACCTTAGGAATCTTTGATCTCTCAAGGTCTTGTAGAGTGTGGTACAACCATTCACCACAAGGTTGTTTCCCAATATACATTCTCAGATTCTGAATCATAGGGGGAACATGTCATTTAATCTATAGAAGCTATGGCTTATCAGGATTGGATTTCCCAATTGCAAGATTTTTTGAAGCTCAAAATGATACCACAAGACCTATCGCTTGCTGAAAGATGAACCTTTAAACAAAATGTGACAAGATACATTTTTCTAGGAGACATCCTCTATAGACGAGGTTATGATGGAATGATCCTTCATTGTCTTGAGCCCTAGGAAGAATCTTGGGAAATTTTGCAAGCCTACGATGGTACGTGTGGTGGTCACTTCAGTGGAATGGCCATCATTAAGCGCATCTTGATAATGGATTACTATTGGCCCACTATGGATAAATACTATTGTGAGTATGTCAATAAATGTGTCAAGTGTCAACATCATGCAAGCCTCACCCACCTGCCATCACAAGCCTTGCAACCCATCTAGGCAACATGTCCCTTCTTGCAATGGGGACTAGACTTGATTAGAAAGATCTCTCCCCCATATTTATGCTGACAAAAATTCATCATAATGACCATTGATTACTACACCAAATGGGTCAAAGCGATCTCCTTGACATCGACTACTAAGCCAAGGATTGCACAGTTCATACTCCACAATATCATAACTCATTTTGGGGTCCCTTCAAAGATAATTTTGGATAATGGGCCATATTTCAAGAACAAAAATTTGCATGCTTTAATGAACAAATACCATATTCAGCATAGTTTTTTAACACCCTACTATCCGCAAGCAAATGGGCAAGCAAAAGCCTCAAACAAAACAATCATCTCCATCTTGAGGAAGACTATTAAATATAATCACAAGGATTGGCATTTGTAATTACCTCTTGCATTATGGGCATATAGAACTAGTGTGCGGATGCCCACTGGGGCAACACCATTTTCACTTGTATATGGAACTAAGGCCATCATGCCCCTAGAGTTAGACATTCCAACCTTACGCATAGCATTGAAGGACTTCATAGATGATGACATCGTGTGGCAAGGCCACCTTGATCATTTGACACTTCTTTATGAACGCAGAATCAATGCCTTGGAGCATCTTCGCATTTATCAGGATCATGTTGCAAGAGCTTACAATAGTAAAGTCCACTTGAGGAAATTCAAATTTGGGGATCTTGTGCTCAAATAAAACCAACATAACTCAAATATACCATCGTACCTATGAGATAAATTTACAGTAAATTGGATAGGCCCATACATCATTTCAGAAAGGGTTGGACCTGGAGCATATTGCCTTACATCATTGGAGGGTGTTGAAGAGCTTGAACCTCTCAACATCATTCATTTGAAGGTGTTTCATACATAATATTCAAAAATAACAAAAACATTCAAACAAATTAAAATATATATATATTAAAATATGTCAAGAACACAAAACAAAAAACAAACATAAAATTCAAAAAAATCAATCAAAAATTCTCCAAGGGTACCTAATCGGCTTGGTCAAAATCAATCAAAAATGCTCCAAGGGTACCTAATACGCTTGGTCAAAAACAAATAAAAAATGCTCCAAGGGTATCTTCACACCACTTGGTCAAAATCAATAAAAAATTCTCTAAAGGTATCTTAAAGCCCTTTGGTCAAAATCAATCAAAATGCTCCAAAGGCATCTTAAAGCCCTTTGGTCAAAATCAATAAAAATGCTCCAAAGACATCTTAAAGCCCTTTGGTCAAAATCAATCAAAAATTCTCTAAGGGTATCTTCACACCGCTTGGTCAAAATAAATCAAAATGCTCCAAAGGAATATTAAAGCCCTATGGTCAAAATCAATAAAAATGCTCCAAAGGCATCTTAAATCCCTTTGGTCAAAATCAATCAAAATGCTCCAAGGGTACCTAATCCGCTTGGTCAAAATCAATCAAAATGCTCCAAGGGTACCTAATCCGCTTGGTCGAATCAATCAAAAATTCTCCAAGGGTATCTTCACACCACTTGGTCAACTTCATAAAAATGCTCCAAAGGCATATTAAAGCCCTTTGGTCAAATAAAATCACAAAAAGCTCCAAAGGCATCTTAAAGCCCTTTGGTAAAAAATAATGCAAAAAATCAAAAATACAAAAACATTTGCATATTACATTTGCATCCACAGTGGTATTTAATTATAGCATACATATCCATTGCATCCCCATGGGTTATGATCACATTCTTACAACTGATTCCACAGTTTATAACACAATCACAATATTCAAGTACATCTGCATCCATTCATCCATGTGAGTAACTATGTTTTTTAACACAAACATTTCATGTTGCTATATGAAATATGCTAAGGTTTCCTAGTCTTTCAACCATATCTGGTGGTCATATTATATTTTGTAGAAATCCACTTTGATTAGTAGATGGCAAGGTCTAGTTGTGATAATACCTTGGATATTCAGGATCCCATCACTAATTGAAACATTAAAATCCTAGCTGGTACAAGGGAAATATAAAAACTACAAAAGTGGTCTAGGTTACCTTAAGCAAAAAGGATCTTCCTTTCTTATCCCCCTATGCGACCAATTTAAAGGTGCTGAGAATTGAAAAAAGGACAAGTTCCACCCTACCCAAAAATGAGTGATTATCATCACTGCATAAATCCCTTGCTTTCATTAACACAAGCAAAAATCTCGAATAGAGCACAAATTCAATACCCTAGTTTTCAAAGTCATAGTTCAAAGAATGCAAAAACAAAGCAAATAGTGATTATCATCACTACATAGGTCCCTTGCTCAAGAAAAAAGTCAATAAAAAAAATAGTGATTCTCATCACTACACATGAGCAAGTATCCGAAATGAAATGAAGAAAATAAGGGAATGGAGCTTGAATCCCTATAATTCTTAGCATTGTACAAAACTGGAAGGATATATCCTTACACATGATGATATGTCTATCACAATTGCTTCTAGAATTGATATAGACCAATGTTTGCATGTGGATGAGCTAGCTTAGGTAACCTAATACTGCCTACTGGTATAATCCAACTAAATCCAACATAAGGATGAGATGAACTCTTGAGGATCCCTGATCTTAGCAATTGGCTGAAATAATCCTACCTAAAATTGGAGGAAATTCTTGGGTTCTATCTCAAAATATATATTCATTTTCACACACAGAGATAATGAATATCTAGAAACATGGTGAAATCCTTGCTTTTTAAAAGTCTTGCATGGTCAGTACATAGCTATTAATAGGATAACTAGAGTGTTTGAAGTCTCAATAAAAACCTCAAAAACTCCTACATAGCAACAAATCATATCATCAACCAGATCATCAAATTTCACTATAAGCTTCTGTAAATTAGGGGGTATTAATAAAATAAACTAGATACCAGATATATGCCAAAAATGATATTTAAAAGACCATTGATTATTTTATATCTTTTAAATTACAAAAACTTATCCAAAAAATACATACATTCCACACCATTACATTACACATATGGATGGTTTAAATAATTAATTCTTATAATTAGAATGATTATTAAAAAGTTCATGGTTGTTATATTTTCTGTGGTATCACTCGTTATATTGTCAAAATTATATCATATGCATTCTTTATGTTTTAAGTGATTAAAACATACAAGTTCATTCACATTAGATTAAACACCATATACATAACGGGTTACATATTGCATTCAGCTTATCATATCATGAGTTAGATGCATACAATAAAATCAAAATCAAACTTGCAAAAAATAATAAACATTACATCCATAAACACATAGTTCATAACTCATCCATTCACATTTAATATCACATCATAATTCGCTTATACATACAATCATAAATCCATCATCAAGTCAACACATGATACATCACATTATTGGATCATATCAGATCCACATGAGCATCCATATAAACATACACATCATCATAAATATCACCTATCATCTAACACATACATAAAATCATCATAATTCCATCATTACATCGCATAAGTAAAACAAAAAATAAAATAGAAACATGAGCAGTAAACAACACACATAACGAATCATAATGCAAATATATCATATAAATATGTGTATCAAGTACATGGGTATACAAAAATTGCTCGTGGGCTACAGTCATATAGGTCAAGTAGACCTTAAAAATAGAATCCAAGTGCATCATCAATCAAATGCAAGGCTATCATCCCCAGAATAACCTCCCCCTATGGATGTGTCATGAGTAGAGTGGTGTGAATCTGCTAGTCTCTTTGTGTGAGTCTAGATCCTCTGGCTAGGATAGACAGAAGAATGCCCAGAGATGGAGTGCCTACTGATATATGACCCACCTGTACCTGGTGCCTCCCTAGCGACAAATTCATGCCTCCTAAGCTACATTTGGAGAGATGATATATGGGATACATGCCCCTAGATCTACCCCTCATACTCATATATCAATGACTATAGAAGTAGAACCTCTGCCCCTATGTCAACCCCTGGATCTAACCTGGTATCACTCTATGGTATAGGAGAAGGAACAAAAAACTACATCCTAGTGGCACCACCCCTGATAGTAGCCTGCAAAGCCTGGATCTATAGTGTGAGATACTCTATAGTGGTTTCTCATTGTGCTATAGTAGCATATCACTACTATACCTATATCTTGGTTGATTGAAGCTCAAAATCGACCTCATGCAACTATGCTCTCAGAGGAGAATCTCTCTCCTCAAGATCTAGCTCCTCCTCATCCTCCTCAAGAGCCTCTTGCTCCTTTGCTACCACCTAATCTATTGGTTGGCCCCATACCTCAGTCCTGGCTTAGACTCTATACCCAACTAGATCTACATCGTCATCCCTACCATCATCCTCATGGCCCAGGTTGCCATCACCATGCCAC
This sequence comes from Wollemia nobilis, assembly GCA_028583015.1. NCBI lineage: Eukaryota > Viridiplantae > Streptophyta > Pinopsida > Araucariales > Araucariaceae > Wollemia > Wollemia nobilis. The sequence continues at coordinate 13,808,219 of JAQPPZ010017052.1, forward strand.
ATCAAATCCCTCCATCACTATGCAAATGCATCTATGACTTCCCCAATGAGTCCTAGGTCAACTACTAGGGCATCCTCCTCATAAAAAATCTCTATGATATATGGAGGAGGAAGATCTACCTCTGTTGCAAGGCACCTATACAAAAATAGAACTTGTGGTATATCCTATTGCAACTCATACTAACAAAGAACCCAATAGTAGAAGAAATACTTCGTGATGCCAACCTTGTGATAGATTATCCACTGCTCATGTCGCATCCTAGCTATGTAACTAGCTAGATCATCCCAAATCAGGCACTCATGGTATGGTCACAATATGATATCTTTGGACTTCAGCCCAGTAAAAGTAGTAGTGTAGTGGGAGAGCTCCTCCACATGAGGATGTCTCTTACATTCCTTGTGCCCTTGAGACCATATAGTAGCATAACACTACATCTGATCCTTGACAACTATAATCTTATGGGGGAGTCCTCTGGGATGATCCACACTGATGTACTCCCATATCCAAACCTATAAGAGCAAGCTGTAAGTGATGCCAACACAACCACACCGATGGATGTGGTACAACTCATCATAACATTGGGCCAATAGAGACCTCCCCCATGCATATATGATGGCCTCCTCATTGTCCATCAGATCCTGGACCATCGCAAGGAGGTTCCATGAGAACCTCACACCTGAGCAAGTTAGAATGAGAATGTTGTTGACAACCATCAACAACACTACGTACCTCTCAGAGAAGACCTTATCCCAGTACCAACGCATAATAGATATGCTTCTAGATTTGATGTTCTTCAAAGAATATGCAGCATGCCTTCTGAAATCCAAAGCAAATACAACATCACGGTCATTGGTGGCCAAAGAGACAATGGCCACTCCATCAAAGGGTATTCAAAAAATCCTATACACATCCTTTGGCATGATAGTCATCTCACTGGTGGGAATGTGTAAGGTATTAGTTCAAGGATCCCACCAGTATACCAGGGTTGTGAGGTAAGCCTAATCTGATATAATATTAGGCAACCTAGTAACATACTATAACACATGGGCCTTAAGCTAGGCCTAGTCCATAGTATCTAGGAGGGGCAGAAGGTCATTCAAGAGCTTTGGGTCCCGAGCCCGAGTAGTGAGAATCTAAGAGCAAAAGAAAAAAAAGCATAACTACAATGCATCTAAGGCATGAATCACAAATAAAGCATGAAAAATGGTGCACATAATGATAAACTATCCTAAGTCTGAGCAAAAGAGGAATAAATTCACCTAATCATGCAGCATAGTACAAGAAAGTAGTTCAAAAATTCAAAAAAATCAACATAATCACCTTACAAAATCTAAAAATTCACAAAATTTAACTAAGGCTCTTGGCCACTATCACCTACAACAGCCAAAAACTAGCCATCGAGGACAAAAGCAGTAGAACCCCAACAGTCAAATTTCTTACCGTTGGGATTCAAAGTTGGCCGCTCTGAGCGACAGTGGCCAAATTGTAGGTCGAGTTGGCCGCTCTGATCAACAACGACCGATGGGCAACACAACATACAAGTATGTCCTAGGCTGAAAATTACCAAAAAATTTTAAAAACTAAAAATGGGAGTAAGCCCACCACATTAAATCCTAAACTAAGCCTAAATTACAGGTTTGTTTCGTTTCCAACGAGATTAATGAGGTTCATTTTCTGATTACTTAGTTCGGTTCATTTTTTACCCAAAAGTGAAATAATTAGGGTTAAATATTTCAAAGAGTGCCCAAGAAGATCTAGCTCCTCTACTCGATGATACCTCACCCTGCGTAGCCATGATCCTCGATGCAGCAACACTCCAAGTCATAAAAGTTTTTTTCTCTTCAAAGCTCTAACAAGCAAATCACCAGTTGGAAAAGTGAAAAGTCAAAAACCCTAGGTTATTTTATATTTTTCAAGTTATGCCTCGGTTGCTACTACCATCAACAACCTAAAATTCTTGGCTATTGTAGCCAAGAGTGGCCAAGAATAGGCATTTATGGGTCACTGGATCTAACAGTGGCCAACAACACAAGCAAAAACAGGAGGAATTCCCTCCATGTGAAGTAGAAAAAACATAATATAAACACATTTTGATGACTCATGGTCATCATAATGTTCAAAATAATAAAAAAATCACATAAAAACACATCTTGAATAAGCCTTGTATCAAGTTACTTACTCTATCAACTCAGTGGTTACAGTGATTTGCACTCCATGCAATTCGACGATATGAGTAAGTTACCATAGGGCTACTTGGGACAAATTATTCATTTTGGAATTATGATGTGTCTCTTTCAATCCTAAATAATACCACGATGGTCAGACTTATCCACGGGTGTGATGGAATCATCCTTGTTCCCTTATGACACAAAAATACTAATCCAAGTGATGCAATGCAAGAATAAATAGAATCACTCATCCTAATTTTCTAAGAAGGCTATTGATAGTTGAACCACTCCCTAGGATAGCGATGAATGATTATCGTAAACAATTGATATCACACTTAGATGGGGGTTTACCAATTAAAAACAAATACTAGAAAGAAACCAGAACCAGTCAATATTGGTCAAGCTATTTGTTGCTTCATTCATTGCCTTTCCCTTACCAATTCATTATGTGAGGGGGTAGTTCAAATCTTCAAATAATCATAATCAAAATCAACAAAATATCACTCGATCATATAAAAATTGCGTTCATCCTATGAATCATTGCAAAAAACTATTGCAAATTTTCCCTTTTTTCTAGGATCATAAGCAAATTGTGACATCTTCAGTCCATAGCTCTCCTATCAGTCGGATCTTATTGTAGCAACAAAAGCTACCCGATTGTGTTTGAGGAATGAGTGCAATTGAACATGTGCAAGCCCTGTGCTAAGTTAAGCCAAATGTTGAAGCAGTGATTCAAGGATGCACACTATATTGCATGATTAGGGCATCTAGAATTGACCAGACCAATGATCATCATACACCTTACAGACATATCAGTATACATTTTTGCTCAGCGTTACATTTTTCATATAGCGCATCACAAAAAGGGGCATATGTAGACACCTAAAACATGTCATGTTTAGGATAACTACTAACATAGGCACATTCATAGGCCATGTGACTAAACCTTGGACTTTCCAAGTATCAAAAGTGGTTCTCACTACTCATCTAGGGTAGTCTAAGCCCATCCAATAATTGACCACTATAAACCAGAGTGGCTATATCCTGGCCGCTCAAGCTCAGAGTGGCTAAACCTCAGCCACTACAGATGACAGTGGCTAAATAATAGTTACTATGGATGATAGTGGCTAAGCCATAAATGCGACTTACAGATAAATCAGCCCATTCACGAGCGAAAGTGGTAATTTGCATGCAATAAAGGTGAGCAGGGACAACTTTGCATTCCCATTCATGACCAGTTCACATGGGAGACTTAAGTCCAAATTTAGACTTCAATTAAACATAGAAAAACAAAATATTCTCATGCTAACATCCTCTATGCATGAGGAATTCAGTCCTAGGGTTTTGAACATAGACCTAGAACTTCACACACTTTAAAAGGTGCAAGCCTAAGAGCACCAAGGGATCACGAATTAAAATAGAATAGAATAGGTCATTGAGGAAATCTTTTCAAGACTCGGAGAGCTTCCCTTGGAGATCATTTTTTACAGTGAAACCCTATCATATTGGAGAGCATATTGGAGCATATTTGAGGATCAACGAAGTGCTAGCTGATTTAGGGATTTTTCATCTATAGGATATGATGGAAAATAAACGAAAACTCTTTCAACACCAACAAGTTTAGATCCATAGCCTTGGAGTACTAGAAACAAGTTCACCTTAGCAGTCGCTATCTCGAATAGTGGCCCGCTAGCCCAATGTAGCATTCTTTGTACTAGTTTCTTATATCTTAGCTTGTTACTTGATTTTCATGTCATTAGCATATATTTGCTTCATTTACTTGTTTTGATAGCACTAGTTTCATTGCATTTGTTTTCATTAAGTGTATTCATTGCTAACAACCTCATCCGGGGAGGCAATATCGAACATCTAAGCATGTGTTGTTGTTTCATTATTTACAGGGCTACAGGTTCATCGGAAAAATCCATAACATACGAAAGCAAGAGGATCCCTCTAGAAATCAGACCTAGAGAAGGAGGCATCTGTAAGACCTCATACATTTTTGTGTGCATCATCGGGAAGCCTGATAAAGTGTGCCACCCCTTGCAAGGGGATATTTTATGCACCTGCTACCTTCTTTATGTGTAAAATCATGTATCAAACGAAGGGTATCCCTTAGAGGGATTCATATGTAACTAGATCTTGGGAATATCAATACAAAAGGCATTCATTCATTTATTTCTTCGCATTTTGGTTATATCTTCTTTTATGCCTTTCATTTAAATGCATGTTTAAACGTTAAAATATTCCATTAAATCACAAGTAGAGTAGTGTGGGATGGTGCGTTGCTTCCCTAGGGTCGCTACACAAATTTCATTGGCTAATGGAATTAACAAATTGGAATTTATCAAGGCATGCACAGTGCTCGCACACGATTGGTTAAAATGCTGGACGATTGAAATTAAAGGTTCTAGGCGAGTGGAATTTAGATCATTCATCTAGGCGACCAATCTATTTTGACCTGTGGTTAAAGGGTGGTATGATAAAATTTAAGAATTTTTGTAGTGGCCATTGATTAAGGCTATGAGGAGTGCTCTATCATGGATTATTTATCTACTCAATAGTTGCACGCTTGTTAAGATCTTAAGGGTGGATGGAATCCTTTTAAATATTGGTCCTTTTAATTTTAGTGAAAGCAAAGAATTGAAAGGGAAATAATTTTATTAATTAAGCCTTATTTTCTAAAACTTAATTTCAAAGGGAAATGGAGTCACGTAGTCAATGAAGTAGTCATTGGGCTAATTTTGGTGGTGTAGAAGACTTTGAATTTAAATGAAATTTGGTGCCATAACCCATTTAAAATAAGGAAAGTAATTGTAGCCAACAAACTTTGTAGGTTTATTCTTATTAGAAATATAATTTTAAACCTGATTTAGTGTATAATGAATATATATTTTTTGAAACCTTGAAATTAATCCATGATCAAGACCTCTAAATAATTTTGTAGTGTAAAAAAAAGGTAAAATGTGAATGTGACTCCACATTTCTAATTTAGCCAAATGGGTATCCCAAAAAGATAAAATAACTTAAAAAATCATAATGGAATAGAAAACTTAGCCCTTTGAAATTCATGGACTACTACAGAAAATTGATGGTAGTTTCACCAAACCTCATGAAATATTAATTATACTCATGCAAGCTTAGTACCATTGCAAATATAATTTCAATATATTTCCATCAAGATTTGAATCACCTCAAACAAATATCTCTAGCAAAATTTATGGTTATTTTAGGTTTACAGCTAATTATGGGAACAAAAGTGGAAAATTTCAAAAAACCTTAAAATAGTTTAAAAATTGAATTTTTATACCCTTGAAAAATATTTATATTTGATGTGAGAAAGTGTAAAATGGTATATGTAAACACCTTTGTATAAAACCAAGCAAATTTAAATAAAAAGAAATCAAAATTTCAAGTGGGTCCCCAATTAGGATGAGTTGTGCAATGGTAATAACAAGAAGTTATGCATATTTCTCCATCTTGTAATACCCTTTAACATTAATCGACATTGTTGTCTCTCCTAAGTTTGTTCATTTCATAGGTTTCACTATACTCTTGATAGAAATATTTTTTTATACTAACAATCTACTTTACTTATGGACCTACTTAGCCATTAGGTGTTGTCCTCCTTGTATCATGATATTATGTCATCTTAAAATATTTACATTGTTTTACAATTCATTCACTACTTCCTTAAAAGTATTTAGAATTCATAACATTCTAATATATACTAACAATCTAGTTTTGAGCAATGATCAAAGCTACACTTTTATGGTTTCTAGGGTAGTTCAACTATTGTCTTTCTATTTTAGTTAAGAAGAAAAATATTATTTTGTTCTAAATGAGTTTGAAATTTTTATAATCATTTAGTCGCTTCTTTGTCTGTTTAATGTGTATCCTTACATTTTTGGGTCAACTCATTTTTTACATTATTTTTTTGACAAAAGGGTAAGTTTTATATTTTTTATGTCCTCATACTCAACACTTATCTTGCTTAAATAGAATTTTTTGTTGTATGTGGTTCTTAGTCTAGTAATATATGAGAAAAGTGTAGTTGTTCATTAAAATTATATACATAGTATAATTGTACATTTTCCATATTGAGGTAAGGCAAGTACCTATTAGAAATCCAATTCACTTTTCTTAGGATCTCAAATAACAAATAATCTTACAAATTCATGCACTAATTCAATAACAATATTGCACAATAACTCATTGAATATTATTGATAAATATCTACTTTAAGCAATGCATAAATGCAATTATTATTCAATTACATATTACAAATATTTGTCTTCAATATATACATACATGAGACTCTTCATATTCACATGACTCTCAACCTTTATACTTATATAAACTCTATATATCCTCATATTCATGGGAGATCCAACTCTTCATATTTCCCAACAATAATAAATCTCACATATTTACATAAAGATAAAGTCTCTAATGATTGCTCATAAATATTCACTTTAAACATGACACGTGACTCACATAACTTACTCTTACTAACATGATACCTCACACACATAACTCCACACTTATTTATATAACACATACTATAGACTCAAATTTTAAACACCCCCTAATTTAATTTATTTACAAGGTCCTTATATAAAAATTGCAAGGTACCAAATAATGTAATACCTCTAACACCCCTCCCATCATATTACATTATTTGGTATAAAGATCTATTGTATTCATGTTATCTAGATCTATTGGATTTATCTAACCTCCACTAGGCTTACCTCTATGAATTATTTGTGTGTGCCTTTGGATCAATACATCTAGGGCTCTAACTCAGGATCATCAATACTTTAGGGTCACCTCTAGATCTCTAGCTTTTGATTACCTCTAAATCATAATTACTTATGGGTCATCCTACTTGGAATGTTGCCTCTAGGTTATTTTAGCTCTTGGACTATCATATTGTAGCATACAAAAAAGGCTTACACCTAATATTGAAATTGCTGAAAATGATGCAAATAGGCATACACAAATTGACAAGAATGAAAATAAACAAAATACAAAGATCTTTTATTAATTTCCAATCAATTCAAATTACAATTTTGTCCCTCTTAGGGATACCCATTTGATACAATAGTTACAATTGTATGAAAAGATGATACTACTAGCATATAATCAAGAAAATGCAAGAAATCTAGTAAACCTATGCAAAACATGAAAAGATTCTATGAAACATGTAGAGGAAAAGCATATGCATCTATCCAATGGTCTAATTATGAATTTGAAAGCATGGAAGCATGAAAAATATTCATTAGTATCCTAGTTACAATATTTAAAGAAAGACAACTAAACAAGCTAATTCTACCAATCAAAAATCTCTAATAATGCAATTAAACCTAAATTATGCTTAATATAATGCCATTAACAAATCCTAAAGAACACAAGTTTATACTGAGAGGGGGGTGAACAGTATAAGAACACTTTTTACTTTTTCTTTCCAAATCAATATTATGCAATGTAAATATAGCAATATCAATAGCAATAATCAAATCAATGCATAAATCACCACACACAATAGAGACACCACAATTTATATAGTTCACCCAATGTGGGCTACTCCACAAAGAAAATATTTCTTATAAAATTTTCTCAAATAAATTCTCTTGGGAATCCTTTCCCTACAATGTTTATGGACCTCTTTCCAAATGAGATGTTGATCCCCTAAATCAAGTTCATGGATCTCTATCCATAGGAGAACTCCTTCTCCTCTACTCTGGATGGTGCTTCTCTAGAAGACTACTACGTCCACTACACTGGTTTGTGGATCTCTCTCCACTGAAGACTCTTATCCCCACTCAGAAGATATGCCCTCACTACCCTGGCTAATGGATATCTATCAATTGGAGACTACTATCCTCTCTACTCTATCACCTCCAAAGCTCTATCTCAAATCTGCACTAAAATTAGCCCTTCGATCTAGCACATGTTGGACATTTTGAGTCCTCTAAGTCAAAGTTGTCATTGATTTCACCTGATATAGTTATCACTCTTATTAAGGAATTCAGCAAGAAAAAAAAGTCATCCAAGTCATCTAGGAAAAAGCTTCATCAGTGCAAAAATGAAAGGAAAAAGGCTCCATAATATTTTAATATTATTGGGAGCACACGTTAAGTGATTGGTTTATAAAAACCCAAGGTGGGTTATTACAAAGGTTAAAAAGGAGGTTTATTTAATTATACCAAGATTGGGCATTAAGACAAGGTTCTAAGTTTTAATTAAATTAAACCTAAGGTTGGTTCTTTTTAATTTATAATATTTAAATTTAAATTAATTATAAATTAAAAATAATGTCGATGTCGAAATTATTCGAAGCGTCGACGTGATTGCAAAAGAGGAAAAAGGCATTATATAAATACCATCAAAAAACATTTACCAAGGCATCCATTGCAATAATTATTCGAAGTGCACGCAAAAAGGTTTTGTTTTTTCGAAGGCCTTAAGATTTACGTAAAGGCTAAAGGCGTGAAGGTTCAGGGGCTCTAAGAACAAATTCCAGCATGTCCTAGTGGTATGTTGTCTTGTTACTAAGGAGGAGGTCCCACGTTTGATTTGTGTGAGGCCTTTTAGATTGCAAGGAAGAAGAGCTTGAAGCACTTGTTGTTTTTTGAAAGAGCGTTATTCATGGAAAATTTATAGTGGACGTGCTATTTTAGACACGTTAGGGTGCGTGGTCCAACAACAACTTTGATGCAGCTAAGGCATTGGGAAGGAGGATGTCGGGGGATTGAATCCTGCTAAGGGCAAGACAAGTGGATTTAATTTTTGATGTTGTTTAATATTTTAATTTTTTCCAATGTTGCGTAAGGAGAAATAAGGATATGGTATGCCCTAGGAAATATAGAGATTTCTGTTGTTTTTATTTTTGGAAGTAAATCATATTATATATCATTGGAAAGCTCTTTTTTAAGAGATATTTGTTTAGATTGCGTAGAGGGATAAATAAGGTGTGTGTAAGGAGATATTTTTGGTTTTGTCAAGGAGTTTCAAAAGTAAGTTTGATTCATTCTTGCATAAGAGGGTATGGTGCATTTTATTGAGTAGGAGTAATAAGGTGTTATTGAGATATTATTTTTATTTTATTATTACTTAAGACCTCTAACCCTTGTTGAGATTAGAAAAATAAAATATGTTGAGTGTGGCAGATTTAGTGGACAACTCATAAGGCATCAAAAAGGTATGGGTAATATTCTTCATTGACTTATTTGGGTGATTGATTTTTGAAAATATCTTTGGAGAGAAAAGGATTGATTGTGGTTTACTTTTTGAGGAGTTGTTGGTTTAATGCTTCAAGGTTTTCTAGTTTGAGATTTGTGATTAAACCTTATTTTATAAGCATTTTTGTTGAAGCCAATTGGTCATGCAAAGAACTTGAACTTGAGTTAAGAACATAAGTATCATTGTTATGTGAGATTTGTTGTTGAGCATTGTTGAAAATATTTTAAGTTGGTTGATACATGCTTGGACTAGGGTTTGTGAAAAGGTTGTTCCTTGAGGGGATTGGTTGAGTAGAGTTTATTAAGACTATTCAAGTGATTGTGTGAAGTGGTTGTTCAAGTTTCATGAAATAAACTATTCTATATTCTGATTTGAGTTGAGATTGAGATTTGAGAATAGAACATATAGAGTCTCTAACAATTCTCTTTATGCTTCTATGATATTGATTTGATTTGAGATTAGGATTTGAGTATAGAAAAAATTGAGTCTCTAACAATTCTCTTTATGCTTCTATGAGATTGAGATTGAGTTGAGATTGGTATTTGAATATAGAACATATTGAGTCTCTAAGAATTCTCTTTATTCTTCTATGATATTGAATTGAGATATTTATTTAGCATTGAGTATAGAACATATTGAGTCTCTAACAATAATATTTATGATTCTATGAGATTGGACAAGTTCTGTGTGAGCTTTTTAAACTTATTTGAGGCAAGTATTTTATAAGGCTTGTGGAATGATTTTGTGTAAGATTTTGTGAAATCTTGCAATCCACATTTGAGCAAGTCCTAGAGAGGACATATTGAGAAGATTTGGAAAAGGTTTTGTGTGGACCTGTTGAGCAGATTTGAACAGGTTTTATGTGGACCTATTGATCATATTTGATCAAGTTTTGTGTGGACCTATTAAGTATAATTATTCTAGGCTAAATGTACTATATTTAGTACAAGATATTGAACAAAGTTGTGCTAGACTGACTGGACTGTGTTTAGTACAGTATTGAGATAAAGCTTTAGAGGTGACATAGTATAGAGGATAGAGTCTCAGTATTAGTGGATAGAGATCCAAAATCTAGGACAATTGAAGATAAATCTGAGTGAGGAGTCTTCAAGTGGAGAGAGATCCACTAGTTAGTGTAGCAGAGAGATAGAGTATTCTAGAAGATCACTATCCAGAGCAGAAAGAGAAATATTTCTCCTATGGAAGATATCCATGAACTTGAGATTTAGGGTATCAACATATCCTTTGGACAGATATCCATAAACATTTTAATTGGGAAGGATTCCCATGATATTATTTGAGAAATATTTAGAAGCAATATTTTCTCTATGGAGGTAGCCCACATTGGTTGAACCACGTTAAAATTGGTGTCTCTATTGTGTGTGATAATTTGTGCATTACTTTGGTTATTGCTATTAATACTACCATTAATTATATTGATTAATACTATTTGGAAAAAAAAAGTAAAAAGTGAACTTATACTGTTCATCCCCCCTCAGTATAATCTTGTGTTCTTCAAGTGGTATTAGAGTCGATTCCTTCGAAAAGGGTTTAACAGATTGAAGGAAGATCTTACAAGAACACAAATAGCAAAGAAAGGAAAAGGAAACAACCTTGAGACACAAGAAGAAAAGAACACACATGGTCATGAAAGAAAAGGAATATGAGTTTGATATTGTTGTGTTGGGAGGAAAAATGGAAATAGATTCAAGAGATGAATCAAACAAAGGAGAAACATCCAGACTAATAAATTTTTGTACCAGATGTGGAAAGATAGGTCATCATCCAGCTTACTATTCATAAGAAGGTGAATAATGTTTTGTTTGTGGTCAACTTGATCATGATGCAAGTTATTGCAATGGTTTTGATAATAGTGAAAATGAGGATGATTCAGAAAGGGATAACAGAAACAATCGAAGCAAGTATCAAGAAGAAACTCCACTTTGGACAATAGAAGAAATTGAAGATCAAAGAGAAGAAGAAGAGGAAGCTACTCTCAAGGAACTTGATGAGGTGAAAAGAGAGAACTTACAATTAAAGGCTCAAATACAAGAGGATGAGAGATGTAAGACAAAGCTCCTACAAGATCTCTCTGACTTGAGAGATAAGGTTGAAAAGGCAAAAAGAGTTGAAGAAGATATGGCTGAACAGTCAAAGGTAAAAAAGATAGAATATGAAAGACTTAAGGTTACCCTTGAAGAATTAAAAGGGGAGAACTATGGATTAAGGGTTCAATCTCAAGAATATGATAAAGCAAAAGAAAAATCCATGCAAGAAAAATTGAAGAAGGGATGATTGAAAAATTAAAGACAAAAGATCTAGAGTGTGAAATATTAGAGCATGAGATAGTTTCACTAAGGATGGAAGTAAGAGGGTCTAAGGACAAGCTACATAAGTTTGAATAAAATACAAGTATTCAAATTATAGTGATGCTAGTTTTTCAGACAATGATAGAGATGAAGTCCTATTTATGATTGAAGAAAAAGAACCACTTAAGAGAAGGACTCCAGTTATTATCAAGTTTTGTAGATGTGGTAGATTTGGACATCTTGAAGATTATTTTACAAGGGATGGTTATATTTTTAGTGATGATGATTTTGAAGATGCACTTGATAGACCAAATGCAAATCTTCTAATGGCATTATAAGAAGTGAGTGACCCCATAGAAGACAAGTCTAAAGGAAGTAGAAACTCGGACAAAGTCAAACAAATAGAAGATTATTCAGTAGAGAATGGTTATGATCTCAAGGGAGAACTTATATATGCCCTTGACATAGTAAATAAGGTAAGAAAGCAACACTCCAAAATTGAAAGTCAGTTTCAAGAATGTGATGAAGAAATATTATTGCTCATAGAAGATTTAGAGAAATCAAAGGCTAAGGCAAGCAAGTTCAAAGATAAATTAGAAGCAAAGATCTTGGAATATGAGAAGTTAGTACAAGAAGTGGCTACTTTAAAATAAGACTTCAAGGACTCCAAGATCAAGATGAAAAGTTTCAAAAATAGCTCTAGGAACTCGGATAAGTTCATCTGTGGACAATAGTGAACATCATATTCAACAGGTCTTGGATTTGGAAAGGTTCAAAAGAAATAGGAATAAGAATCTACCTCAAGTCTTGAAGAAGAAGGAACTTTAGAAGAAGATACTTCATAAGATGATAGTATAAGTGGGAATGAGACATCAAAGGATGATTTAGACAATAGATATTTCAACAAAGATAGATAAAATGCACAAAGGAGATACAGATGGAACAACAATCAGAATAGGAGACCAGTGAGGTCAAGACAAGGAAGCTTCAATGGAAGATGTTTTTCATGTCACATATTGGGCACATGGCTTCACAGTGAAGGACACATCAAAGACAAGAGTATGGAAAAGGACATATTTTCCAAGGATATTGCTACTCATGCAATGATTTTGGTCACAAGGAAATGAATTATAGGATTCAAGATAGAAGAGGATATGGCTTCACTAGAAGAAGTACTAAGATAGTTTCACATCCAAGGAATAATAACATTAAGTGTTATAAGTGCAATAATTATGGTCACATAGCAATATGGTGTAGAGAAAATATTCTAGAAACAGACATGAACAAGGATAGGAATATGAACATGAATAGGAATATGAAAAAAAATAGGAATATGAACAGAAGCAAGAAGATGAACAGGAATAGAGACTCAAAAAATAATAGAGGCTTAAAAAAGAACAAGAACAGGAACATGGATGAGAACAAGAGTAGGAACAGGAACATAAGTGACAACAGGAATAGGGATGATGACTTGGAAATAAATAGTGAGAGGATTCAGAAGACTCACAAAAGAAGAGATAAATATAAAGGCATAGATCTATGCTTTCGGGGAATAGAAATACTCCCACACGATAATTAACCACCTCATATGGAGGTGGGGGAGGGGCTAAGCTAAGAGGCTCATTCTTAGCCCTAAACCCCAAAGGTGACCCTTTGCCATTGATATCAAAGGGGGAGATATTTGTGTATTGGGGAGAGATTTGATATGAGGAGAGACTTGATATTTTAGAGAGCATTGAGCTAGGGGGAGCAAAGACCTAGGGGGAGCAGAAAAGAAGGTCAAGTTTTAGTAAGATGATAAAGGTTGCCATCAATGACAAAGGGGGAGATCGTTGGACATTTTGAGTCCTCTAAGTCAAAGTTGTCATTGATGTCACCTGATAGAGTTATCACTTTTATTAAGGAATTCGACAAGAAATAAAGTCACCAAAATCATCTAGGAAAAAGCTTCATCGGTGCAGAAATGAAAGGAAAAAGGCTCCATAATATTTTAATATTATTGAGAGCACAGGTTAAGTGATTGGTTTATAAAAACCCAAGGTGGGTTATTGCAAAGGTTAAAAATGAGGTTTATTTAATTATACCAATATCGGACATTAAGACGAGGTTCTAAGGTTTAATTAAATTAAACCTAATGTTGGTTATTTTTAATTTATAATATTTAAATTTAAATTAATTATAAATTAAAAATCATGTTGACATCAAAATTATTTGAAGCACCAACGTGATTGCAAAAGATAACAAAGGCATTATATAAATGCCATCTAAATATATTTACCAAGTCATCCCTTGCAATAATTATTCAAAGCACATGCGAAAAGGTTTTGTTTTCCAAAGGCCTTACGATTTATGTAAAGGCTAAAGGTGTGAAGGTTCGAAGGCTCTAAGTGCAAAGGCTAGCATGGTCTAGTGATATTTTTGGCTTGGTACTAAGGAAGAGGTCCCACATTCAATTTGCGTGAGGCATTTTGGACTACAAGGAAGAGTGCTTGAAGCACTTGTTGTTTTTCAGAAGAGCACTGTTCACAGAAACTTTATAGTGGATGTGTCATTTTAGACACATAAGGACGTGTGGCCCAATGGTTTTCTTGGATGCGACTAAGGTTTTGGGAAGGAGGAAATCGGGGGATCGAATCCCACCAAGGGAAAGGCAAGTGGATTTAATTTTTGATGTTGTTTAATATTTTAATTTTTGCCAAGGTTGCCTAAGGAGAAATAAGGATATGGTATGCCCTAGGAAATATAGATATTTTTGTTGGTTTTTTTTTCGGAAGTATATCATATTATATATCATTGGAAATATTTTTTTGAGAGCTATTTGTTTATATTTCTTAGAGGGAGAAATAAGGTGTGTGCAAGGAGATATTTCTAGTTTTGTCAAGGAGTTTCAAAAGTAAGTTTGATTCATTATTTTGAGGGTTTATTTCTTGCATAAGAGGGTATGGTGCATTTTATTGAGTAGGATTAATAAGGTGTTATTGAGATATTATTTTTATTGTGTTATTACTCAAGACCTATAACCCTTTTTGAGATTGAAAAAAGAAAATTTGTTGAGTGTGGCAGATTTAGTGGACAACTCATAAGGCATCAAAAAGGTATGGGCATATTTGTTGAGTGTGGCAGATTTTTTGATTGTGGTCTCCTTTTTTAGGAGTTGTTGGTTTAATGCTTTAAGATTTTCTAGTTTGAGAGTTGTGATTAAACCTTGTTTTATAAGCATTGTTGTTGAAGCCAATTGGTCATGCAAAGAATTTGAACTTGAGTTAAGAACATGAGTATCATTGTTATGTGATATTTTTTGTTGAGAATTGTTGGAAATATTTTGATTTGGTTGATACATGCTTGGACTAGGGTTTGTGAAAAGGTTTTTCCTTGATGGGATTGGTTGAGTAGAGTTTATTAAGACTACTCAAGTGATTGTGTGAAGTGGTTGTTCAAGTTCCATGAAATAAACTATTCTATATTCTGATTTGATATGATATTGAGATTTGAGAATAGAACATATAGAGTCTCTAACAATTATATTTATGCTTCTATGAGATTTATTTGTGTTGAGGTTGGGATTTGAGTATAGAACATATTGAGTCTCTAACAATTCTCTTTATGCTTCTATGAGATTGAGATTGAGTTGATATTGGGATTTGAGTATAGAACATATTGAGTCTCTAAAATTTCTCTTTATGCTTCTATGATATTGAATTGAGATATTTATTGAGCATTGAGTATAGAACATATTGAGTCTCTAACAATAATATTTATGATTCTATGAGATTGGACAAGTTATGTGTGAGCTTGTTAAACTGATTTGAGGTAAGTATTTGAGAAGGCTTGTGGACTGATTTTGTGTAAGCTTTTGTGGAAGCTTGCTATGCAAATTTGAGCAATTCCTAGAGAGGACTTATTGAGAAGATTTGGACAAGGTTCTGTGTGGACCTGTTGAGCAGATTTGATCAGGTTTTGTGTGGACTTGTTGAGCAGATATGATCAGGTTCTATGGGGTCCTATAGAGCAAAATTATGCTAGACCAAATATATTGTGTTTAGTATAATATATTGAGTAGAGATATGATATACCTATTGGAATATGTTTAGTACAGTATTGCGATAGAGCTTTTGAGGTGACAGAGTATAGAGGACAGAGTATTAGTGGACAGAGATCCAGAAGCTAGGACAATTGAAGATAGATTTGAGTGATGAGTCTTCAAGTGGAGAGATATCCACCAGTCAGTATAGCAGAGAGACATATTCTTCTAGAATATCACTAGCCAAAGTAGAAGGGGAAAGAGTTCTCTTGTGGAAGAGAACCAAGAACTTGAGATTTAAGGGATCAACATCTTATTTAGATAGAGATCCATAAAAATTATAATTGGAAAGGATTCCCATGATATTATTTGAAAAATATTTAGAAGAAATATTTTCTTTGTGGAGGTAACCCACATTGGGTGAACCACATTAAAATTGGTGTCTCTATTTTGTGTGATGATATGTGCATTGCTTTGGTTATTACTGTTAATAATGCCATTGATTATATTGATTAATACTTTTTGGGAAAGAAAATTAAAAAGTGATCTTATACTGTTCACTCCCCTCTCAGTTTAAGCTTGTGTTATTTAGCACAAGTCTACTCAATATCTATCTTTGGTCTAGCACAAACCTGTACTCAAATCTATACCAAAATCTACTCCACAAGTCCACATAGAACTTGCTCAAATCTGCTCAACAAGTCCACACAAAACTTGATCAAATTTTCTCAACTAGTCCACATAAAACTTGCTCAATATCATAGAAACATAAAGAAAATTGTTAAACTCAATATATTCTATACTTATCACAATGCTCAATTACTTTCTCAACTGAATTTAGAATATAGAATAGTTTATTTTATGGAACTTGAACAATCACTTCACACATCCACTTGACTAGGCTCAATCAACTCTACTCAATCAATCACTTAATGAAACAACCCTTACTCACAAACCCTGGTCTAAGCATATGAACACTTCACTCTAAATGTTTCCAACAATGCTAAAATAAAATCTCACATAACAATGATACTCATGTTCTTTTCAAACCCTAGTTCAATTTCTTTGCACAACAACTCACTTCAACAACAATGCTTATAAAGCAATGATACTCTAACCCTCACTCAATTTTTTCACACAATCAATGGCTTCAACAACAATGCTTATAAAACAAGGTTTTAATAACAACTCTTAAGAAGGATGTTGAATTCTAGAATATTTAGCTCTGGCAATTTTTTCCTCTAAACTAGGGTTTCTGGAACTTCAAAAAATCTAGGGCATCAGCTGGATTGCAAAAGTGCTTTCGGGGTACGGTGGATCTGAAGGCTATATTGGTGCCCCAGGAGGGTCCAATGGGGACTTCTCCTACTCCTTTTCCAGGGAGTAGCAGCTCATACGCAGATTTGTTTAAAGAAAAATCTCCTCCAAAGAACGACGAAGCTCAAAAAATGGCATATAAAATGCTCTTCATGGTTGCTGGGAATAGGTCGACAGCACATCGTGTGAATGGATGTTTTCTGCAGGCCGAATCCAGGCCAAAAATTGTCATCAAGCCAAGTATGGTTGAAGAATCAGTCATTTACAGAGCTAATCATGATTTAATCTGCAAGTTCATGGTATACGTCCTTCCCTGAATTTTCTACACTCTTGGATCCGCCAAAACTGGGAGCCTCACGATGAGTATTCATTGTGGTTTATTAGCAATGGATATTTTATTGTTAGCTTTCCATCTTTGGCCGATAGAAATAGGGCTTTCAAGTCAAAGAAGAAAAATCATGGCCCGACAGGGCTATTTGTTCAACCATGGAGAGTGGGATTTGATCCCCAAGTTGAACCTACTACTGTCCCAGTATGGATCCAACTATATGCTCTTCCAATGGAATTCTGGAGTGAGCAAGTGTTGACAAGGATTGGAAATTCTATTGGAAGACATCTGGGTGTTTCCAGAGACACAATTGAAGGGAGCATGGTGGTGTATGCAAGAATATGTGTGGAGATGGATCTCAGCCAACATTTGCCGACAAATATGGAAATTGAATTGGCAGGACTCTCTTGGATTCAACAACTGGACTATGAGGCCCTACCCTTTAGATGTAGGGTTTGTCACAAACATGGACATTTGGCCTGTTTCTGCCCTAATAATATGAATGCTAAAATGGAGGCCCCTTTAGGAATGCAAAACCTACCTAAATAGGATAAGACAACACTTAATAAAGATTCTAATAGCACTTTTCAGTGCCAGGAAGCTTAGAGAGAGGGTTTTGAATAGCCCAGAAGAAAAATATGGACAAAGAAAAAAGAGGGAAAGGAGCAATCCCATCTCAGACCTGCCAATAGGTATGAGATATTTAAGTCACTGGTTGACAAAGAGGAACAATTTATGGAGGGCATGGAGGGTAATAAGGAAAATTCTAATATTCCCGTGCAACTCTGCCTCTCATCTCTTCCCGTTATACATCAAGTAGTTGAAATCTGTGAGGTATCACAACCAGTGTGTTCAAGGTCTTTAGTAGTACATAACCAGGAGCAGATAGTATCTCAGGATGTCAGCATGGGAATAGCAGAGAAGAACAGGGAAAGGCCAACTTTGGGGATAACCCAGGTAAAAAAAAGATAAAAAAATAGCAATTCTCAGGGAGTAGGTAGAAGATTCAATAAGGAGTTGCTAGCAGTCCAAGGTGACAAACTGATCACGGGAGGATCGATGAGGCCAAATGACTCTTATTGCTCCTAGGGTAACCAATGATTATACAATCATGGAATGTGAGGAGTTTAAATAGCAGAACCCATTAATCTATTGTTCGAAGACTTTTAGAGAATCGTAATACTGATTTTTTGCTTTTATAGGAGACTAAGATGTCATTAGATCTTATGTCCAAAATAGTCAACAGAATTTGGAGGGGTGTTGGTCATATGGATGTGGCTGCCCAAGGTGCCTCAGGGGGGATTATTACTCTGTGGAACTCTCTTGAATGGTTTACAATATAACATCTTGCCTGGAGGGATGTTCTCACTTCTCTTTTTAGAAATAATGTCACTGCGGAACACGTTCTAATCACAAACTTTTATGGATCTCAAAACCTAGATGGTCAGAGGCGGTAGTGGAAGGTTGTGCATAACATGCGAACCTCAAGGGAAGATCTAGACTGGATTATAGCGGGGGACTTTAATGCTAAATTATCTTCTAGAGATCAAGAAGGGGGAACACCATTTTTGGACCCAGGGGACCGTTTCATGATTGCCCAAGTCCAGGATTTGCACTTAGCGGAAATTAAATGTCTTGGCATTAACTACACTTGGACTAATAAAAGGCGGAAGCCACATAGCAGGAAGGTTAAGCTAGATCATTTTCTAGTTTTAGAGGAGGCGTTTGTAAAATGGAATATAAATTTTTAGATTTTAGAAGGCCCAGTTGCAGATCATTGTCCCATTCTGCTGGAAGGCGGGACTAGGATGGGGCAACATCACAAACCTTTCAGATTTGAGAATTTTTGGCTTCAAAAATAAGAACTTTGGGAGAAAATTCTATAGTGGTGGGAATAAGGCCGCCCAGCTTATGGGAGAGCAATTTTCAGAATCCACAAACAACTACAATATGTCAAAACTCAGTTGAAGTATTGGAGGCATGCTAATAAAACAGACTTCTAGGCCCAAAGAGCTCCATTGGTTGCCAGATGGGATGAGGTTCAAAGATAGTTCAGATAAGGGGTAATTATAGACCAACTCAAAGCTGAGGATGATGCCCTACGTACAGTAGTTGAGGACATTGACAACCAGGAGGAGACCTATTGGAAGAAGAGAGCAAGAACCACCTGGTTATTAGAAGGGGACAAAAATACAAAATTCTTTCATCGGACTACTTGTGCTCGAAGACATATGAACAATATGGATGCCCTTCAAGATGAGAACGGTCTTTCCTTTGATACACTTCCAGGTATGCATTCCCATGCTATGGATTATTTTTCTAAGCTTTTTAAGGAAAGTGTGGTACAAGATGTAGAGGCCCAAAATGAAGTTATTTCTGAGGATGAAAATCAGGCCCTCCTCAAACCCATTGATAGAGATGAATTGAAAACTATGGTCTTTGGAATGAGCATTGGTAAAAATCTAGGTCCAGACGGCTTCCCAATTGAGTTTTTTTAGGCTTTCTGAGACTACTTAAAGGAAGATGTAATGGTTGTTGTAGAAGAGTCCAAAGAAAATAAGAGAATGCTTAAATCTATAAACCACACTTTCATTACCTTAATTCCAAAAGGGGAGGAAGGGGTTCATATTTCATATTATAGGCCTATTGCCTTATGTAATGTGTTATACAAAATAATCACAAAGGTAATGGCTGAGCACCTAAAACCTCTTCTTCAAAACATTATCTCCTCTGAGCAAGGGGGTTTTGTTGAGGGACGACAGATTTTGGATGGGGTGGTTGTGGCCCAGGAAGCAATCCATTCAATGCACACTTTTGGTAATAAAGGGATGTTCATAAAACTAGACATGTCAAAGGCTTATGATAGGGTTGAATGGAGTTTCCTGGCTAAAATGATGGCAGCCTTTGGTTTCTCTCAGGACTGGATAGAGTGGGTCATGAGCTATGTCTCTACCCCAACTTACTCTGTGCTAATCAAGGGCCTTCCTTCACAACCATTTGGAGCTACTCGAGGACTGCGCCAGGGGGATCCATGTTCTCCTTATATTTTTCTCATTTTGGCTGAAGGTCTTGGCAGAATTTTCTTGAGGAGAAGATAGCAAGGTAGATTATTGGGTATCAGGGTGGGTGACGAAGTTTTAACGCACCTGCAATTTGTGGATGACACTGGTTTGGTGGGAGTGGCCAACTTAAGGGAAGCAAGAATGATTATGGATACTCTTAATGTCTATCTCAGGGCTACTCAATAGGTCATTAATGACAAGAAATCCAAAGTGGTTTTTTTTAATCTGGAGCAAAGGCTTCAGAACAGAATTTTAGAAATCCTGGGATTCACAAGGACTTCTCTCCCAGTGGTTTACTTGGGGGTCCCCTTGCACTTTAAGAAGCTAAACTTAGATACATGGAGGAATATTTTGGAGTGTATCAAGGACAAAATTAATCACTGGTCTCACAAGTGGTTAAGTTATGGTGGCAGATTAATGTTCTTACAGTCAGTCATTCAAGCCATGCCAATTTACAAATTCTCTATCCTGGATGCCTCGATTACAATATGGAAAGAGTTGGACAGGTGGCTAGAAATTTTTTATGGGAAGGAGCAAAGGGAGAGAGAAAGTGGGCCTTAGTGGGCTGAGACAAAGTTACCCAGCCCAAGGCTAAAGGAGGTCTGGGTTTGAGAAAATCTAAGCTGAATAATAAAGCTTTGGCTGGAAAGCTGTACTGGAGATGGATTTACCAACCCACCTCCCTTTTCAGTAGAATCCTAACTAGAAAATACCTAGGATAGGCCAAGCCAAACAATGTATCTCACATCCCCTTGGATGGTACTGGGTCCCTATTTTGGTAGGCTCTCAAGTTAGGGTCTTAGGTTGTTAAAGATCGCTTATTTTGGAAAGTGGAAAGAGGGGAGAAGGCTCATTTTTTGACAGATTATTCCCACCCATCATTGCTGAATTTCTAGAATTACAGCAAATAAAAGTAGCCATTGAATCCAAGGGATGGATCCATATTGAAAGTTATTTCACAACTACTCAGCTGGGGGAGTGTAATTTTAAGCAGTTCAAGAAGTTGGATGAGTGGCCCATTTCAATCCCTCCGAATTTGACTCCCATCATGACTAAAATTCTGATAGAAATATTTCTTATAGGGGGAGACATGGAGGATGAATTAGCTTGGGGCTTTGGGAGTCTTGGCATCTATACAGTAAAGGACGAATATGACAACATTCTCCCAGAGCCCCCCCTCATACTTTTTAGGTTGAGGACTGGAGGAAAATCTGGCACTCTAAAGGCTGGCCGAAAGTTAATTTTTTTTCTTGGTAGTGCATGCACAATGGAATCCTCACTTTTGATAATCTCATATCAAAAGGTATCATCGTCCCTTATCAATGTGTACTATGCTACAAGAGCGAGGAAACTGCTGACCATTTGTTGTTTGGTTGCATTTTCACCCGACAGATTTGGTTGTGTTGGTTTGCATACTTTAAAATTCAAGTAAGTGGTGACCTAAATTGGATGAATATCTGGGCAAAATGGTAGAAAGGTAGATTCAAATCTAAAGCTCTTCATATTGGCTGGGAGCTCGGTTTAAGCTTTATCTAGTGGCAAGTATGGCTGGAAAGAAATGCAAAAATTTTAGGGAAACTTTTACTGCTCTAGACAGGGTTTGGCAGACCATTTGGAGCAAGGTTACCAAAACTGTGGCTATTCATGCTGAGGAGGAAGCTCAAATTGACATTGGAGCTATGGAAGAACGCGTTGAACTACAAGAGGGACAGGAAAAAAATTGTTTGAAACCTCCCCCTAAAGGTTGGATTAAAATCAATACTGATGGAGCTACAAAAGGCAATCCGAGTAGAGATAGAATTGGAGTGGTGTGCCAGAACCATGTTGGGACTGTGCTATATTGGGAATTGCAAGGCCTAGGAAGAACCATTAATAATGAAGCCGAAGCCATTGCCATCAAGTCTGTTTCTATTTGGGCAGTGAAACATGGCCACCGCAGGATTATTCTTGAATCAGACTCACAAATAATGGTTGGAGCTCTAGACTGCATGAGGAACTTTGATCTAAAATCTTGGAGGTTGAGGGCTATTTTTACCCAAATTAAAGAATTATGGAAGGAATTTGAGGACGTGATCCCAATTTATGCAAGTAGAGATTTGAACAAAGTGGCTGAATTTCTGGCTAAGATGGGTGCGGAAAAGGAGGTTGGAGTTTAGTTGCACAGTGACATGGATATTGAGGATGAGGTGATTAGACAGGGTCTTGAAAGTTCCTTGAGCTAATTACCATAGAGTACGATGGGGGACCCCATGGCAGCTAGTTTTTGGTTCACGAAAATTGGCTCTGGTGCAGTTCTTCCTTTACTATTGTATGACTGTGTCCTCTCGGACCTCGGCTGGGAAGAGGCTCTTCCCACATTGGAATTGATCTATGTCTTAATACAAGTTTTTTTTTCAAAATTTCAAAAAAAAAAAAACTCTTTATTCCAAAAAACCTTGAAGCATTAACTCAAACACACTCAATAGGAAACCCTAATCAAGTCCTTTTCACTCCAAACTTATTTTTCAAAAAATCAATCAATCAACTCACCTATAGAAGAATGTGCTCATACCTTTTTATTGATGATGAAGAAATATCATAAATTTGTCACAACCACAAACACTTCTATGCCAATATCAAAGAGGTTAGAAGATAAATATTTCTCACAATATAATGTAAATACTCAATTACACCTTATCACTCCACCTTTCAAAAAAAACCATCAACATACATAAAATATTTATCCAATAATACCTTATAACCTCTCAACTAAAAATAAATACAAAATCCATAAAAATAACTCAAAACCTCTTTAATAAAATTTAATTGCAAAAAGAACTTTGGCAAAAATCAAATCTACTTTCCTTATAACTCCAATCACTTCTCAATAAAACAATCTTTCATAAACTCTTTTATCTCCAAATAACACAAATCAATTATGAATAAAATAACCTTTCATAAACTGTTATTACTCCAAATAACACAAATCAATTACCAATAAAATAATCCTTCACAAACCCTTATAACTCCAAATAACCCCTTAGAAAACTTTATGCAACATAGAATTTTAATCAAAAATTACCTTTGCCGCTGGTGGGATTCAAACCCACAATCTCTACCTCCACGAGTGATCTAGCCACAAATTTGACCACCACGTGTTCTAGACACACATTTGAAACATCATGAGCACCTTGTGCTCTTTCTTCCACACCTAGAACTCAAACTGAAACATGAACCAAAATATTTCCCCTTGGCACTCAAGTCGAACATGTCAATTAATGTCCATGCAAATCGATCGTGGACTCTTCCACTCCCAATGCTCTCATGAAATGTGATGTACCAATGGACCATTGTGTCCAATGTGGATCATACATTATGCTCACCATTTTCGTATTCTTCCTGCCACTAATAAGACAAACAAAATCTTTGTCTTCTTCCTCAATGTTCAAATATTGCACAAATTTCTTTTAGCATGGTCACATGAAAATTAAATCTAAGAGGGATAACTTTTGAATGCCTCTTAGTATATTATTTATACATGAATACCATATGTCTTAGTCATCGGTGATCCATTTAATTAGATGATTTTGATGCATTTTAAAACCTTTTATAATTTATAAATTATTTAAATTCTAATAGAATTTAAATTTTATAAATTATATTTATAAACCTTTTACTTTAATAAAATTAAAGTCTTCCTTGGGATAAAATTTAAACCTTCAAATTGTACTCCACTAATTTGATTATTCTTCCATCATGGTTTTAATAAGAACTTTAATTCTGCCATCAGGATGTTTAACAAAAACCCTTGAAGAATAATATTTTAATAACCTTTTTCTTCAACTCTTCACATTGCTCCTGGTGTTAATGATGGTGTACTCCATGGTATTAATGACAACTTCATGTGTTCACTTTGAAATAAATTAAAACTTCTCACTTTGACATCAATGACAACTCAATGAGATCAAAATGTCCAACAATCTTTCCCTTTGTCATTTATGGCAACCCAATTTCCTTTTATTGAAAACTTGACCTTTCATGTTCTGCTCCCCCTGGGACATTGCTCCCCCTGGCTCAATGCTCTCTCCTCTTTTCTAAAATACTAAATATCTCCTCCTTACTCAAATATCTCCCCCTTTGACATTAATGTAAAAGGTTCACCTTTGGGGCTCGATGCTAAGAATGAGCCTCTTAGCTTAGCCCCTTCCCCACCTTATTTTGAGGTGGTTAATTCCGGGGTGGGAGTATTTCTACTCCCAAAAAGCACTATTCTTTACCTTTATCCTCTTTCCTTCTTATTTGATCCTTTTGATTCCTCTAACTATTCCTTTCCATGTTTACATTCCTATTCTTTTTCATGTTCCTATTCATATCCATGTTCCTATTCCTATTCATATTCATGTTCCTATTCCTGTTCCCATTCCTATTCATATTCATGTTCCTATTTTTGTTCTTGTTCATGCATGTTTCTAGAATGTCTGCTCTAAACCACTTTGTTGTGTGACCATCATTATTGCACTTATAACACTTAATGTTATTATTCCTTGGAGGTGCAAATATCTTAGGATTTCTCCTAGTTAAGCCACATCCTCTTCTATCATGAACCCTGCAATAAATTGCCTTATGACTAAACCGATTACATGAGTAGAAATACCCATGCAAAAACTGTATGTTTCCATATTTCTATCTTTCATGTGTCCTACACTATGAATCCATGTACCCAAACTTGTGACATGAAAAACACCTTCCATTGAAGTTTCCTTGTCTTGACCTCATTGGTCTCTTAGTCTTTCTTGAGCTATTCTGATTGTTGTTCCATCTATATCTTCTTTGTGCATTGTTCCTATTTTTGTTGAAATATCTATTGTCCAACTCATCCTCGGATGTCTCACTTTCTTTTACACTATTTTTTCTGAAGTATCTTCATATGAAGTTTCTTCTCCCCCAAAAATTGCGGTTGACTCTCCTTCCCATTTCTTTTTATTCTATTCAAATACAAGACCTATTTTGTTTGATGTAGTCTTTTGTATCTTGATGAACTTATCCAAGTTCTTTGAGCTATTTTAAACCCTTTCATCTTGACCTTGGAGTCTTCTAAATATTCTCTTAGTAGTGCAACTTCTTGTGCTAACTTATCACATTCTAAGATCTTTGCTTCTAACTTATATTTAAACCTTTTTGCCTTAGCCTTTGATTTTTCTAAATCCTCTATAAGCAATCTTATCTCTTCATCACATTCTAAATTTCAAGTTTAGAGTGTTGCTTTCTTACCTTATTTATCGTGTCAATGGCATAGATAAGTTCTCCCTTGAGATCATATTCATCCTTTTCTGAATATTCCTCTATTTGTTTACCTTTGTCCACATATTTATTTTCTATTGGCTTGTCTTCTATAGGATTTTCTTTACCTTCTTCTAGTTCCATTAGAATATTCTCTTATGGTCCTTCAAGTGTATCTTCATATTCATCATCACTAAAACTATAACCATCCCTTGTACAACTATCTTCAAGATGTCTAAAGTTACCACATCTAAAACACTTGATAGTTACAGGAGTCTGTTTCTTAACTTACTATTTTTCTTCAATCATAAATAGGAATTCATCTCTATCATTGTCTGAAAAAATAGCATCATTATAACTTGAGTACTTGCATTATCCGCATAGTAGCTCCTCTTTTGTCTTTGAAAGAACTTCTTTTATTTTCTACTTTGTCCATCCTTGCTTTTCTTTTGGTACCTATATATTTTTTATTTCCTTTTCCTATGATACTATTTTTCTTCACCATTGTTATTCTTAGCTCATTGACAATTTATTTCCTTCATATATATTTTGCAATTTATCCCACATATCTTTTGCATTTTGACAATGCATAACTTTCATAGACTCTGTTCTATGTAAACCTCTCAAAAGTGCATTTATTGCTTTTGAATTGTAATGTTGTAGGATATTACCTTCCTTATCTGTAGGAGGATTAATCAAGGGATCGTATCCAAATTCAATTGCTTCCCAAATTTCATTGCCAAGAGCCATCAGGTAGATCTTCATTCTCAAACTCCAATATATATAGACATTTACATCAAATATTGGTTTTGAATTATCTGAGGACACATTCTTAGAATCCATTGTGTTCTTGTTAGCTTTTATTTCAAGCCGTTAAACTCTTCTTAAGGAACCGGCTTTGATATCAATTGAATAACACAATCTTATACTGAGAGGGGGGTGAACAGTATAAGACCACTTTTTACTTTTTCTTTCCCAATCAATATTATGCAATGTAAAGATAGAAATATCAATAGTAGTAATAAAAGCAATGCACAAATCACCACACAAAATAGAGACACCATAATTTACATGGTTCACCCAATGTGGGATACTCCATGGAGAAAATATTTCTTGTAAATTTTTCTCAAATATATTATCTTGGGAATCTTTTTCCTACAATGTTTATGGATCTCTGTCCAAAGGATATGTTGATCCCCTAAATCAAGTTCATGGATCTCTATCCACATGAGAAATCCTTCTCCTATGCTCTGACTAGTGCTTCTCTAGAAGACTACTACCTCCACTACACTGGCTTGTGGATCTCTCTCCACTGAAGACTCTTATCCCCACTTAGAATATATGTCCTCACTACCTTGGTTGATGGATATCTATCCATTGGAGACTACTATCCTCTCTGCTCTGTCACCTCCAAATATCTATCTCAAATATACACTAAACTCAGTCCTTTGGTCTAGCACAAGTCTTCTCAATCTCTATCTCTGGTCTAGCATAATATTTTCTTTAAATATGCACCAATCTGCTCCACAAGTCCACACAAAACTTGCTCAAATCTTCTTAACAAGTCCACATAAAAATTTCTCAAATCTGCTCAACTAGTCCACACAGAACTTGCTCAATATCATAGAAACATAAATATAATTGTTAGAGACTCAGTATATTCTATAATTATCACAATGCTCAATTAATTTCTCAACTCAATTCATAATATAGAATAGTTTGTTTTATGGAACTTGAACAATCACTTCACACATCTACTTGACTAGGCTCAATCAACTCTACTCAACCAATCACTTAATGAAACAAACCTTTCTCACAAACCCTAGTCCAAGCATATGAATACTTCACTCTAAATATTTTCAACAATTCTCAACAACAAATCTCACATAACAATGATACTCATGTTCTTTTCAAACCCTAGTTCAAGTTCTTTGCACAACAACTCACTTCAACAACAATCCTTATAAAGCAATGATACTCTAACCCTCACTCAATTTTTTTACACAATCAATGGCTTCAACAATAATGCTTATAAAACAAGGTTTTAATAACTCTTTATTCCAGAAAACCTTGAAGCATTAACTCAAACACACTCAATAGCAAACCCTAAGCAAGTCCTTTTCACTCCAAATTTATTTTCTAGAAAACCAATCAATAAACTCAAATATGGAAGAATGTGCTCATACCTTTTTATTGATGATGAATAAATCTCATAAATTTGTCACAACCACAAACACTTATTTTCCAAGATCAAAGAGGTTAGAAGATCAATATTTCTCGTAATATAATGTAAATAATAAATTACACCTTATCACTCCACCTTTAAAAAAAAACCATCAACATACATAAAATATTTATCCAATAACATCTTATAAACTCCCAAATAGAAATAAATTCAACATCCACCAAAATAACTCAAAACCTCTTTAATCAAATTTAATGGAAAAAATAACTTTGGCAAAAATCAAATATACTTTCCTTATAACTCCAATCACTTCTCAATAAAATAATATTTCATAAACTCTTTTATCCCCAAATAACACAAATTAATTATGAATAAAATAACCTTTCATAAACCCTTATTACTCCAAATAACACAAATCAATTACCAATAAAATAATCCTTCACAAACCCTTATAACTCCAAATAACCCCTTAGAAAACTTTAGGCAACATAGAATTTTAATCATGAAATTACCTTTGCCACTGGTGGGATTCGAACCCACAATCTCTACCTCCACGAGTGCTCTAGCCACAAATTTGACCACCACGTGTTCTAGACACACATTTGAAACATCATGAGCACCTTGTGCTCTTTCTTCCACACCTAGTGCTCAAACCGAAATACGAACCAAAAACTTTCCCTTTGGCGCTCAAGTAGAACGTGCTAATTAACATCCACACAAATCGATCGTGGAGTCTTCCACTACGAATGCTCTCACAAAATGCACTGTACCAATGGAACACCGTGTCCAATGTGGTTCAAACCTTATGCTCACCCTTTTCATCTTCTTCCTAGCGTTAATAAGATAAATGAACTCTTTGTATTATTCCTCAACGTTCAATGATTGCACGAATTTCTTTTATCTTGGTCACATGAAAATTAATTCAAAGAGGGATAATTTTTGAATACCTCTTGGAATATTATTTATACACAAATTCACAATATGGCTTAGATTTCAGTGCTTCATTTAATTCGATGACATCGACGCATTTTAAAACCTTTTATAATTTATAAATTATTTAAATTCTAATAGAATTTAAATTTTATAAATTATATTTATAAACCTTTTACTTTAATAAAATTAAATTCTTCCTTTGGATAAAATTTAAACCTTCAAATTATACTCCACTAATTTGATTATTCTTCCATCATGGTTTTAATAAGAACCTTAATTCTGCCATCAGGATGTTTAACAAAAACCCTTGAAGAATAATATTTTAATAACTTTTGTCTTCAACTCTTCACATTGCTCCTAGTGTTAATGATGGTGTACTCTATGGTATTAATGACAACTTCATGTGTTCACTTTGGCATCAACGACAACTGAATGATCTCAAAATGTCCAACAAATCCTATGTTGAAAAATCAAGGAAATCAAGGATGATACCCTAACTGTGGCTCTATGGTGCGGTGAGCAATATTAGCCATGGCTAATAGCCATGGCAAAGCTTTAAGTGTGCTTTTCCTCCAATTAAAGGGTTAAATACTTGAATCCTCTTGCAAAATTGATGGTCAAGTCTTTCCTCTGTATCCTCTAACAGATTTGGCAGTTGAATTGCTCTTATTGCATGTGGAATTGGTGTAATTGTGTTTCTTGTCTCTCATAGCCTCCTACGACCTCCATGGCTTGAATTACCATTTCAATCTCTCAATTAAGGATAAGAAAGCAATATCACAATGCAATTAGGTGAGTGTTGAATTTGATAGGGCTTTGCTACTCAAATTCACCTATGTATCTCTATATTTGCTCTTATATTTGGTAGGGCTTGACTGCATTCAAATGAAAGCTTCTCTAGACTTCTCCCCAATTTATAAGGGGGTCTTATAGCACCTTGGTGGGCTATGTCCTATATTCATGAGGAAGCCAAGATCAATAATGGGTATTTAGAGCATTTGGAAGGATGCTTCTTAATAATTCCACCCCGAAACCACTTGGATCTGCAACCAATTGGCCATTTGAAACTAACTTTCACTCGGTCAAAGGCCAACTAATTTTTGATGCTATTCATGGCTCTGAGGTGCAGTTAGCAATACTAACCTTGGGTGTCAACCATGGTTAAAACTTATTAGGCCAAACTACCTAATTGAGTGGTTAAAACCACTGCTATACCTTGGTAAATGTCCAAGGTCTTCCATATGGTCTTCTAGTATATCCCATATGAGTAGTCGTCTCGACATGACGTGTTTTAGGTGTCTAAAAATACCCCTTTTGAGATGCATTATGAGATCGAACAACACTGAGAAAAAATAGACCTCCTAAAATGATGTTGTAGGTTGGATGATGATCATTAGTTTGATCAATATTAGATGCTTAGGGTCCAGCAAAAGAATGCACATCCTAGAATTATTGCTTCCAACTGGATGAAAGGCTTAAATTTGCAAAGCTTTGTCAAGCTTCAGCTATGATCGGGTAGCTGAGGGCTACTATAGGCTTCCACACCATATAGATCCGAAAGGAGGAGAGATACTAACTTAATATTCATATTTGCTATTTTTCCCAACAAAGGGTAAGCTTATGATAGTCATTAGCAATGATTCGTAAGACAAACATAATTTTGACAAGATCAAGAGATCTACAATCAAGGGATCTTCTGTTGACTTTGATTATGATTATGATATTATGACTACCCCTCAAGCGAAGAGTCACTTTAATTAAATTAAATGATGAGTCGCTTGACCACTATGAATGACTTTGAAAAAAATAAGATTTAGCATATTATAATTGATTAGGCCTAATCAACTATGATTTTATTTTTTAAAGAGTAATTGTACATCTCTATCCCATGGAGCGGTCTAGCCTCAATGGCATTCTTAGGGAATCAAAATTATAGCAATTCCAATTAGGAATGTGTTGAATCATATTGTTTGATGATATCCTGAAAGTGTCATAGGAGAAGTGATATGATTGCTTCATTCCCATGGAGTAGTCCGACCGTTTGGTCCTTCTTATGGATTGAAATGAAGTATATCAATTCAAAAAATGACCAATTTGCCCTAAATGTCCTTATGGTAATTTGCTCATCTTTCTGGATTGCATGGAGCACAATTCACTACAACCACCAAGTGTATAGGGTAAATTACTAGATACGAGGCACATTTGGATTTTTAGTTTATCTGATTTTTTAATTATTTTTAACTTTTTTAGCAATTTTGGTTAGGTGGGTATTTTTAATTCATCAGTTTTTAGCTCCTTACAGTGGGATTTTTTAGAATTTATTGTAGATTTCTTGCCATGCTTGGCAAAAACAACTAGCTTTTCAAATTTTTCTAGTCGCGACTGACAGTCATGATCGGCAAACCCTAGTTCTATGCCCGTGGGTGTCAGTCATAGTTAGGCAAAAATTAAGAAATATTTAAAAAAAAAATCTATCATTTTTAATGTTATTTTTAGTTTGATAGCTTTCAAAAACCTGAGCTCTTTGAGAGGTGTTTCAACAATTATGACGTGAAGTGCTTCTAAAAACTCAACCTCACTACCACCTAGATTGATGGCAGCCCAACCTGGAGGAACCGATGCCACTAAGGTGGAAGCACACAAAACCCTTGACATTTTTATATTATAGGTTTTAAAATTAACCTCATTAAATGAATGGGTTAAATGAACCTCATTAAACTATCGATAATGAACCTCACCCTAGTTGGGTTTAGCTTAGGTTAGCTTAAGGGGAAGGGTTTTAATTTTTTCTAGTTTTGTTTTTTATTATTTTTTTATTTTCTAGGGATTGTCGAGATGAGAAATGACCTGGGAAAGGTCTTTCCATCTAGCCGCGATTGGAAGGTGTGGTCCCCAATTTGAAAATTGGGGGTCGCGGCTATTAGCCATGGTGGGATTCAAAATCCAATGGTCAAAATTTTTACCGCCTCCCAGACCGTAGTTCTGAGCCGCGGTTCATGACTTTAGCAAAAATTTTCAATTTTGTTTCATTATTTGGAATTTTATAAGTATTTAATTGGTCTTTTTTAATTTTTTAAAGTGTGTTTTTCCATTGTTTTTTGTGTTTTGAAATTTTTTAATTTGTTTGATGTTTTCAAGCTTATTTTTTTATGTTTATGGTTGATTTTTATTTATTTTTACCTTATTATTCTGCTTTCTATTAGACCTTGACTGCTAGGGTGAGGGAATCAGATATCATTTATAACCTACATGGTACCATTTCTTAGGTAGATCAGGTATGGTTCAGAGCTATAGGATTTTACTGTCTTATGCCTCCCCTCCATCAGGGCTAATAATGCCTATATGACTGCATTGGTCCGATGCTAGGATGCACGGACCAATACCTTTTACCTGCCTATAGGTGAGATGACCATCACTTTAGAGGATGTCTATCGCATCTTTCAACTCTCACTATATGGTGAGGCCATCACATATTTATCGATCTATGTGAAGAATGTAGTCTTTGATCACATTTTTGGCTACCACAGCAAGGTAGCATAGTAGTACTCAAACCATGAAGGGGTCCACATTGAGCACTGGTATAGACAATGGATTTTATTGATTGACCATATTCATACACCTGATTGTGCAGATAGTATTACCCAATACATCTAGAGTGAGGTTCACGTGGAACATCTTATCTAGGATGATAGAGGTCCTAACGAGTCCTACTGATCATCCCTTGATCATGTCCTAGGGGAGTGCCTTACTATCGCAACTCTATAATGAGTTGTACTAGATTACTCAGAAGAGTAGAGTTGGCATCGACTTCAGCTTACTACTTTAGATCTACGGGTGGCCACACATCAATATCGAGCATCCTGTTGGCCTACCCCATGAGATTGGCACCATTAAGGAGGTGCACCAGTGCTATGTAGCATGTTTGCCTCATGATTAGGAGGGCTTTTAGAGTAGGTCTCATGTAGGGGATCTAGCACACTACATTGGATGGTTTGCATCATTGCAGGTGGATCAGATTGATTTACACCCATGCTTAGACTTCCCTCCATGGGTGGAGGTTGATGATCAGCTACATAGGGCACACAAATAGATGGATCCTTAGATGTAAGTCTAAGGTATGAGAGTTTTTTTACCTCTCCCACATCACATAATAGTTTAGGATTAGGTCTAACATTATAGATCTACCTACCATATACCGTCACCTCATACTAGATAAGGACTTGGCATGGCCCAAGGTGACTCCACTAGGTGATGAGGATGATAACTTTTAGGATTTGGATTTGACATATGCAGGGACCGCTCCTAACTATGATACTTGGTGGACCCTCAAGGTATGGTGGGGATTTAAGGGCCCCTTAGGAAGGGTATTTTATGATGCTATAAAGGTTGCAGAGGGTGACGAGGTCAATCCTCATGAGTGTCGAGTCTATTAGAGGACTAAGGGAATATGGGGTGAAGTATCTGCAAAGGATGCACCTCCAACTTAGGAGAAGGATGACACTCTTAAGGAGGGTGAGGCACCACCTAACAATAATATTGTGTAGCTTAGGGCCTAGGTTGCTAGCCTACAGACTTAGGTAGGCTCCTTAAAAACACAACTCTTACATTGGGACACCACCATTGCCACTTTATAAGAAAAGGTAGGGTATCTCCAGTCTCGTCTAACAATAGGGTAGACTCAGTGGTGGAGCTATGATGAGAAGAATACCTCTCTACAAGCTATGATAACTACAACAAGTACAAAGATCCAAAAGGTTACAAGGCAATGCATCCTTCTGTATTCACATATAGATGCTATGACAACATAGATTACCGTACTCCAAGGTGGGAGGGTAGATTCCTCATCATATCAGGTTGCTATAGCACCTCTAGCTGCTCTAGTAGTACCAAAAATTCTAGAAATGCCAACATTACAGGGATTAGCAAGGTTAGATCAAGGATCAAAGATCAAGAGAATAGATCCTGGTGTAGCAACACATCAATGATGGTGCATGGAGTACTGCCTACATATCTACTCTGAGATGAGGGATTGGACTACTTGGGGGTGATATTATGGAGATGACCATAACTTCAAGGTCTTTGAGGACTCACACTTGAGAGATAGGTCAATCATCAGTGAGCTCTAGTTGTAAATATCATAGGTTAGAGAGTACCTCTGATGCCAACTCTAGGAGGACTCATAGGGATGGCGGAGGTAATGGTAGATTCTCTCAGACTAGGGGTGTAGGTAGTGCTACTTAGTACATATCTGATAGATGCTATTGTACCATTTTTGTGTATAAGATCGAGGACCTATACATATGTAGCCTACGGGCACTTTTTACACATGTCGATGTACTATCTATTATCTATTTTGATACACACATACACACACACATATATATATATATATATATATGTGATTTGACATTGAGATTCATTATATGTGCAGTTTATTATTTTTATTGTTTTATGTTTTATGAGATGCATATGGATGCAATGTTTAGATGCGATGTTTATTTTATGCTATATGATGTGATGTATGGATGACATGCACTAGATAGATGATGAATGTATGATTTTAAATGCAATGATATATATGTGTAGGTGGACTACTTATGATGAATGTATAAGAATGCGATATATGATGTTAAATGCATGTTTGATTTACTGTACTTGTATGCATTTAATTTATGATGTTATGACATAATCTATGCCATGTATGCATTCCATAATTTTCAAACATTGATCTGCACAAAAGTGAAATGCTAATGTATCAGACATATCGTCATGTGTAAGGTATGGTAGTACTTACAATTCCATGGATTCAAGCTTGCCCCCTTCTTTTCTTTAGTTTATTAGAATACTTGCTCATGTAAAGTGATAAGAATCACTATTTATTTTGTACTTTTATTTTAGTGATAAAAACCACTATTTATTTTGTACTTTTATTTTAGTGATAAAAACCATTGTTTATTTTGTACTTTTTTCTTTTTTATATATCTTTTTTTCTTTGAGCAAGGGATTTGATACCGATAAGATTTCACTTTGAATTTGATTTAATTTCTGAGGATTTAAATTTGGAATTTTACTTGGGGAATTCATTCTGGGATTTTTCTCCTTTATTTTTAAGTAAGGTATTTATTCGAGTAGGGAGAAAGCTTGTCCTTTTTCCAAATTTCAATATTTCTCAAACTGTCCACACAAGGGGATAAGAGAAAATAAAATTTTCACCTTAGGATACCTGGTATCACTTTGTAGTGTTCATCTTCCCCTAGTCCTTATTAGGATTTTTTATTTTGTTCATTAGTGATAGAATTATGATATGCTAAGGGCTATACAAACTAGACCTCATCTACAAAAGCAAATTAAGCTTTCTACCAAACTCCTAAGAAGACCACTAAGTATGGTCGAATGACCAGAAAAACTTAGTATATTCTTCATAGCAACAAGAAGGGTTGTTTTGCAAAACATAATTACTCACAAGGGTGAATGGATCATAGATGATAGTTCAAAGATGCATGATTGAAATACAAATGTGGTGTCGTTTGTAAGATTGTAAACATAAACTATCCTAATGCAAGTGCGACAGATGAATATGCCTAATGCAATGTAATATAAAATGCATGTGATAACTGGAATGCAATGATGCAAATGAAATACAATGATGCAAATGAAATTTAATGTAATGTTTTTGAATTTTGATATTTTCCCAATTTTTTTAGATTTTGTTGCTTTTTAATTTGACCAAAGGGTTTATAGATGCCTTTGGAGCCTTTTACTGGATGACCAAAGGGCTTACAGATGCCTTTGGGGACTTTTGATGGTTTTAGGCCTAAAATGATTTAAGGTGAAGGATTTTGAGATGTTCAGGCTCTTCAACCCCTTCCAACGATGTTAAGAAATATGCCTCAGGTCCAATATTCTCAAAGATGATATACGGACCTAACCAATTAGCCACAAATTTATCTCATATTTTTGGAAGAATATTTGAGTTCTTTTGGTTATATTTCAGCACAAGATCACCAACCTCAAAGTCTCTCAGATAAAATTTGTTATTGTAAGCTCATTTTAAGCACTCCTAATAAACACGAAGATGCTCTAGGGCATTCATGCGATATTCATCAAGTACCGTCAATTGATCTAGGTGAGCTTGCCATACGGTGTCATCATCGATGAACTCTTTCAACATGATGTGCAGTGTTGGAATTTCCAAATCTAAGGTCATATTGCCCTTAGTGTCATATACTAGTGAAAACAGGGTTGCCCTAGCGGGTGTTCCAATACTAGTCCTGTAAGACCATAATGCAAAGGGTAGCTAAATGTGCCAATATTTATGGTGCTCTTGTATCATCTTTTTCAATATGGAAACCACTATCTTGTTTGAAGCTTCATCCTTTCCATTTACCTACAGATAATATGGAGTCGCAAAACTATGTTTGATCTTGTACTTAAATGTCAAAGCTCTCATAGTTTTGTTTTTGAATGACATTCCATTATCCAAAATTATCTTGGATGGTATCCCAAAATGACTTATAATATTGGTGAGTATGAACTCAATAATACGTGCTCCAATTATTGTTGTTAATGGAATAGCTTCCACCCACTTAGTAAAGTACTCATTAGAAATAATAATAAATGTATGTCAACCCAATTATGGAGGAGAGATCTTACCGATGAGATCCAAACCCCACTGAGCAAATGGCCAAGCCACTTGAATGGATTGTAAGTCCTGTGATGGTAGGTGTGCAATATTAGCATGATGTTGGCATTTAACGCATTTTCTAACATACACATTGCAATCATCATACATAGTGGGCCAATAATAACCCATGTGAAGGATGCACTTGATGATAGCCATGCCGTTAGAATGGCCACCACACGTA
Source organism: Wollemia nobilis (assembly GCA_028583015.1). NCBI lineage: Eukaryota > Viridiplantae > Streptophyta > Pinopsida > Araucariales > Araucariaceae > Wollemia > Wollemia nobilis. Next base: position 13,844,911 of record JAQPPZ010017052.1, read on the forward strand.
CCATCATGAGCTTGTAAAATTATCCAAGATGATTCTTGTGGCTCAAGACAATGAAGGAGAACTCCATCATAGCTTTGATGATACAAAATATCCTTTGGATAAAATTTAAACCTTCAAATTATACTCCATTAATTTGATTATTTTGCCATCATGGTTTTAATAAGAACCTTAATTCTGCCATCAGAATGTTTAACAAAAACCCTTGAAGAATAATATTTTAATAACTTTTTTCTTCAACTCTTCACATTGATCATGGTTTTAATGATGGTGTACTCCATGGTATTAATGACAACTTCATGTGTTCACTTTGGCATCAATGACAACTTCTCACTTTGACATCAATGAAAACTAAATGAGCTCAAAATGTCCAACAAATCCTATGGTGAAAAAGCAAGTAAATTAGGGATGATACCCTAATCGTGGCTCTATGGTGCGGTGAGCAATGTTAGTTATGGCTAAAAGCCATGGTGAAGCTTGAAGTGTGCTTGTCCTCCAATTCAAGGGTTAAATCCTTGAATCCTCTTGTAAAATTGATGGTCAAGGGTCACTTCTATATCCTTTGACATATTTGGTGGTTGAATTGCTCTTATTACATGTGGAATTTGTGTAATTGTGTTTCTTGTCTCTCCTAGCCTCCTATGATCTCCATGGCTTGAATTACCATTTTATTCTCTCAATTAAGGGCAAGAAAGCAATATCACAATGTAATTAGGCGAGTGTTGAATTTAATAGGGCTTTGCTGCTTAAATTCACCTATGTATCTCTCTATTTGCTCTCAGATTTGGAAGGGCTTCACTGCATTCAAATGAAAGCTTCTCTAGACATCTTCCCAATTTGGAAGGGGGTCTTATAGCACCTTGGAGGGCTATATCCTATATTCATGAGGAAGCCAAGATCAAGAATGGGTAGTTAGAGCAGTGGGTTTCTGAATACTAGTTGATGTGTTGTTGTTATGCACATCATTAATTCTCAATAAATTTATCAATCCAAGGCAATGTACAAGGCTATTTGTGGAAGGAGTGAACATGGCTATAACTTAGGTCATTTGGGAGCAATAGGTCTTATTGGTGAAATCGATTTTGTGGGGGATTTAGGATATTTTTATCTCTAAATTGCATAAATTTAACTTTAATCTAATTGCAGAAATGGAAACTAATTACTAACTACAAAAATGAAATCCTAGTTACAATTACAGAATGAAATCTAATTATGTTGCAGAAATAACTCCCTAGTTACAGTTGCGAATTAGAAATCTAATTATGATTGTAGAAAGGAAGTCTATTTACTCTTGTAGTAATAGAAATCTGATTATAACATGGAAATTAAGTCCTGTCAATGCTCTGTAACAGAAGGTTGTCAATCTTCTGTGCAGGGGTTGACAAAAAAACTCAAAATGTAGTAAATTGCAGAAAATAGTAAATTCTGGAAATGACAATCTACAGTAATTTGAAAGCTTTCTAAAAATGGATATTACAACCAAACCTATCATTAATCATAAGATCATCCTAATAATGAAATAAACTATAATTGCAAAGACTATTAGTTGTTTACAAGGAAATGAAATGACAAGTTTTACAACTTATTCTACTGTAGCAAAATTAGAATAAAAACCTATTGTTAGTCCTCCTCCTAGGTCTAGAAGTGGCTAGCCTCCTTGTCCAGAAGAAGGTATGAGTATTTCTCTCTCTCTAGATCTTACTCACACTCATTCACAACAACATGAATAAAAATAGTGCACTTTATTGATTCAAGAACATAATTACAGTGTTGCTGCTAAAAACCATGTTACAAGACTGTAACAGTCACTTTTCTTATTATTATACTTCTTGCTTATTTTCCCCTACCTTTCTTAGCTCAACCTGGATGGGAGATATCTATTTATAGGTATACTAAAATATATGTACAAATTGAGAATATCTCATTCCTATCTTACATATCTATTTCTATTATGCTGCAGCATTCCTAGGTTTATCCTAGAAGAGGATCAAAATTGATCTTTTCCATGAATGGTGGATTTGGATTGTAAGGACGACAAAGTCAAATGGGATATATTTTTCTTTAACCTTTTCAACCTTCTTTCCCTTCTTCCATCGTCAAAAATCAGTCAACAACTCAAAATACGCTTTTTGTTCTCATTTCGAAGATAAGTAGCTCATTTTGAAGAGATTGTATTTCTCATTCTGAAGATGTCCACTCATTCTAAAGAGACTGTATTTCTCATTCCGAATATGTGTGTTCATTTCGAATATCTTTGAAATGAACAACTGTGTGCTCTTCAAGTGATTTCATCTACATTTCTCAAGTGGGTTAGCTCTCAGGATCAAATTGCAATAGCCTTCATCTCTCTCCATGTGTGAATTCCATGCCTTGCCATTCATTGGCAGCTGGCTAGAATTTACATTGAAAAACTAGTTTTTGCTGCACAGTAATAGTTTGCTTGCACTATTTGCTAGATTTAGATAAATAAATGCTTGAAACATGTCAAAACAAAACTAGTGAAGTGCTGCTATCAACCTAAGCATACTTCTCATTTAGCAAGTCATGGCAAAGTAACATAAAACTATGCAAAAAACTGTTAAAATCAGAATATAGTATTTCTAACACATTGATCATGCAAACAGTTACTACACATCATATCAAATCAACTTAACTAGCATATCAAATTAAACATAAGAGTTTTTAGGTAGTTTCAATGTTCAAAATATGCTATGATTGAGGCATTTCCAGGCCTCATCATTTCCCCCCAACTTATATTAATGCATGTCCTCATGCATTCTATTGAGAATCACATATATCCATATTCAAATTCCATGATCTGTAGAACAATTTGGTGCCTATATAATATCTCCTATTCTCCTAAAGGTTTTTGAGCCATTCTTCAAACTGATCATCAGGTTGAAAATCTTCTTCAAAATAGAAGGGAACTAGAGAAATGATGGTTGGAGGCCTAAATCTGAGACCTATCTAGTGATGTTGCATGATTTTAATTAGCTGTATCACTCCTTCTGCCCTTATTCTAGACCATTCTAGGTTAATGGGGGAGATAGGATCCCTTTTCTGTAAATAAATAGAAATTTATGCCCGTCTACTTCTACAAAATGATAATGTTGGAATAAAACTATTATTATAGAAGTTCTAGAATTTGGTCACACTGTCCCTCAAATTTCTCAAGTACATCCTTTTCACATCTTCCTTGTTCATCATGGTGAAATTTTGTCTGGTGATAAGTGGATGATTTCCTATGTTTGATTTCATATAATTCTGTAAAAGCCTCAATGACTTTAGATGCAAATTGGGGTCCTTGGTCTGTGGTGATAGACCATGGAACTCCAAATCTCTAAAAAATTTGAGTATATAAGAAATCGGTGACCTTCTCTTCATGAACATGTTTGAAACCACACACCTCTACCCACTTTGTCAGGTAATCAGTGCATACTAGAATATGCACCTTTCCTTGAGAAGATGGATCAATAGGTCCTATAAAATCAAGCCCCCACCTCTAAAATGGCTCTAAAACCAATTGAGGCTGTAGTGGAATTTCATTTGTATGAGTGGGTTTCCCCATTCTTTGGCATGTATCACAATGCCTGATGTACTTTTTCACATCCTTGTGAAGAGATGGCCAATAATATCCTATCCCTAAAATTTTTCTAATTGTGATTTTTATAGAATAGTGTCCACCTAAGGGTTCATCATGACAAGCCCTAAGGATATCATATACCTCATCCTTTCGAATTCACCTGCGTAACACATGGTCAGGACTGCACTTAAAAAGTATACCTTTAATCCACTCAAAGAAAGAACTTTGTTTGATCAATTGTTTTTTCTGTTTTGAAATGAAATGTGGAGGAATTTTCCCTGTGACCAAATAATTGGCTATATCTACAAACCAAGGTGATTGGATAGATATAGAAAATAATTTTTCATCAGGAAAAGTGTCCTCAACTAATTCCCCTTCCTCTGTGTTCTGCAACCTGGACAAGAAATCTGCTACAACATTAGCTTTTCCTGGTTTGTTTATTATTGTGATATCAAATTCTTGCAGCAATAATAACCAATGAATAATTCTTGCACTTACCATAGGATTATTCATCAAATAATTAATGGTTGTGTGATCTATGTGAATGAATATTTGATAACCTGTGATGTAATGCCTGAATTTGTTGATGGCATAAATTACTGCCAATAATTCCTTCTCAGTTGTGATATAATTTTTCTTAGCTCCTATCAAATTCTTGCTGATGTAGTAGATGGCATAGTGTTCACCATTATCAATTTGTCCTAATGCTACTCCAATTGCAGTATTGGAAGCATCAACCTGTACGTGAAATGGTAATGTCCAATTAGGTCCTCTTAAAACATGTGGAGTTACTAATTTCTCTTTTAGAGCTTCAAATGATTCTTGACACCTTGCAGTCCAAGAGAATTCAGAATATTTAGTCAATAGGGAAAACATGGGATTGGCTATTGTGTTAAAGCTGGGAATAAACCTACAGTAAAAACCAATGTATCCTAAGAAGCTTCTGACATCAGTCTGAGTTTTACGAGGAAGAATATTCTTGATAATTTCCACCTTCTTTGGATCAACCTGGATCTCTTGAAGAGAGATGTGATGACCAAGAATTAGTCCTTCCTCCATCATCATAAAACATTTGTCTGGATTCAAGGATAACTGGTATGTTTCATAGTGAGTTAAAACTCTGTCAAGGTTTTCTAATATAAAGTCAAAATTCTGTCCACATACTATGAAATCATCCATGTATATCTCAACACTATTGGTAGTCAGATCAGAAAAAATTGCTAAGACCGCTCGTTGAAATGTTGCTAGGGTATTACACAAACCAAAAGGTAAAACCCTATAGGCAAATGTTCCCCATGGATAGGTAAAGGTTGTTTTCTCTTGATCTTCAGGTGCAACCTAAATTTTATTATACCCACTAAATCCATCAAGAAAACAAAAGTATTTCTTTCCAGCAAGGGTATCTAACACCTGATCTATGAAAGGTAATGGAAAATGGTCTTTGTATGTCACTTTTTTTAGCTCTCCATAGTCTACACATACTCTCATTTTTTCATTTTTCTTAGGAAACCAATGGAGAGACCCACTGGCTATCAAAAATTGGGTAAATGAATCCTACCTCCAGAAGTTTTTCAATTTTCTTCCTTTATAATATCCCTCAAGGCAGTATTCAGTATTCTCTCGAGTTGTCTTACTAGATTGACTTCTTCAGTATAAATATTGTGGGTGCATATATCAGGGTGAATTCCTGACATATCTTTGTAGTCCCAAGCAAAAGCATGAACATGCTTCTACAAAATAGTTATCAATTTTTCTTCCTCTTCCCTAGTAAGCCATCTGTTAATGTTCAGTAATTTTCTTGGCTAGACTTCTATTTGTTTTGTATTTGGAAGGACTGAATTCACTTCTTCAGACTTGGTTATTAGGGAGTTAAGAGGGCAATGATGATATGAAAGGAAATAAGAATTTTTTAATGGAAGCATATCCTGTATGGAACAATGAGAAGAGAAAATTAGGTGATGGTGCCACCCATGTGGTAGTGAAACAGATGTTTCCTATGATAGTATAGATGGCTCACCTTTAGAATTTTGGTTCTCCTCATTCCCTAACAACTAATGGATATTTACTGCTTCCTATTCTAACCCTTGTTCATGCAAAATATTCATTAGGATAGTTTCATTCTCTAAATTTTATGTGTCATGGAGGTCTTTTGTGTGTTCCCTTACTACCAAGGTGGCTAGTGTGGAAATAACCTCTTCTGGTTCTTCATCTGAGTCAAGAAACCATAACTGACCTAAAAAATTGTTGGAGGGTCTTGCAGGAGGATACAAAGAGATTTGTTTTAGATCAATACCATATGAAATGGTATTTTTTCTAGATCTATAGTCTATGAAGGCTGCTACAGTTGTAATCCAAGGTCTTCCCAAAATTATGGGATATCCATGTACTAAATTTCTTGGCTGTAAAACCAAAAAATCTATAGGGAATTCCCATGAAGAGACTTATATAGGGACATCTTCTATGATACCTTCAGGTTTTGCAATTGACCTATCAACCATTTTTAAAACTGTAAATGTGGGACTGAGATGTTTGAGCTGTAATTGTTCCATTATATCCTTGGTCATGACATTTATTGTAGCTCCTAGATCTAATAAGACATTTTATATTGGTACTGATCCTATGGTAACTGTGATAACTGGACTCCCTGGGTCACTATACTTTGGAGGTACTAGTTTTTCGGATAAGAGATCAGCTATCTTTCCTTCAACCTGAATAGTCTTGGGAAATGCTTTCTTTTTTCTTCCTACTCTTCTAATGCACAAATATTGGATAGTACTTTTAATCACTAGTATATCCTTAATGGCTTGCAATAAGGGCAATGATATAGTTAAATTTCTAAGTTCCTTGACCATATATGACTCAAAATTTTCTGCTGTGGTATTGAACCTTTCAGGATATGGAATTATCCTTGATGAAGGTAATTTTTTCACCTATGGTTCTATTTTTTTTCTTCTTTCTCTATTTTTGGTTTAACTCTAACTGGTTCCAAAGTTTATTGCTTTTTATTTTCCTTTTTTTTAGTTGAAACAATTTTAGGTACAACTTTTCCAGAACGAAGTTGGATGCTACTACAATCAAGAACATTTATTTTAGCATTTTGTTTAGCTTCAGCCACATAGACAGGGGATGCCTGTCTCATATTGTTTGGATTAGTTACTAGTTGAGATGGAAGTTGAGCCTATTTCACCTGTTGTGTTTATTGTGGTTGGTTCTATTTTTCTTGAAAATTTTGATTAGGTGCAGGCAACAAATGCTGAGTTTGACCTTGATTTCTTTGTTGCCTTGGATAGGACTAGTATTGCTGACTCCACTATGGTTGATTTTACATTCAATGTGGATTATTCTAATTTTGATTCCATGGTGGGTTGTTTTGATTCCACGATGGGTTATTCTGATTCTGATTCTAGGCTGGATTACTCCAACTTGTTTGTGGCCATTCTTGGGAATTTTTCCATTGAGAATAATTCCAAGGACATTAGGGTGGTTTGATTGTCCCCAAGGCATAGTCCAAGGATTATACCCCCAATTTGTAGTAAAATGAGGGGGATTTTGATTCTGAGAGAAATTTCTCCCTTGTTTTGGTCCAACATAGTTGAGTTCCTCAGTTTTACTTTCTAACATAGTTGTGAGTTGTGGTAGCAGGTGGCATTTATCAATCAAATGCTTCTTTGAACAGATACTACAAATGGCTGAGATAGACATTTTATTCAAAGGACACTCCTACAAAGCATGTTTATTTCTACATATTGGGCAATAAATTGCCAAAGGTTCTATGGTTTTTGCTTTTGAAGACATTTCTCCCAAAGTTGTGTTCAATTGCACCAGAATATCAGTTTTAAAATTTGCAAGTTCCTCTATTAGGTCCTTCACATCAGTGCCATTTGTACTCTTTTTTCTTCTTCCCTTCTTAGTGCGAGAGTAATTCCTATAGAGACCCACAATTTCCTCATTACTGATAGTATTTACATCTCCTTTTCCAATCAAATCCAATACTTCTCTGGATTCATCTTGTAATCCTCTCAAAAATATGGTTTTGCATAACTCAGGTTCTACAAGTCCACATCTCCTTTGAACAAAGGAGAACCTATCAAGATAGTCTTCTAATGTTTCATCATCTTCCTACTTAATCCTGAATAACTCATATTTCCTATTCCTTACATGGCAATACTCTTGATATTTGTCTAAAAACACATTATACATTTGATCCCAGGTTCGAATGGAATTTGGCTCTAAGCTCATGAACCAGCGTAATGTTGAGTCCTTGAGTGTTGAGGGAAAAACCTTAAGTTTCTAATTGTCATTTACATAGTCATTGGTTTGACACACTACTTTGAATTCAAAAAAAACTAACCAGGATCTTCAGATACAACACCTCGAAAGGTTGGAAGTACTGAAGGTGAAATGGTTTTCATGGGGGAGTTTTATGTTGGATTCAAACGGATAGGATATTCAAATTTTTTGGAAGGTTGGGACATATCCTGATCATTTCCTTCATTACGGACATAGCCATGTTGGCCATCCCCATCTAGATTACCTCTATCTTCCATAGTTTCCTATTCCTTGGGAATAGTTAAACCTATCCAAATTTCACTCTTAAGAGGTCCAGAATCCTCTGTTGATGATGAGTCTAATGATTTTTCTTTCTCATAATGTTCTAATGATGATGAAGCAGGTGATTTTTGTTTCAATTTTTTTGGTAGTTCAAACATAGGTGATTCACCCCTTAGGCATGAATATCTTCTTACTGGAACAAGTCAGGGATCCTTTTGAGTAATTCTACCTATTTCATCCCTAGGCTTACTCATTCATGTTTACTCTTGAATGACATAAATTATAGTTCAATAGTTGTTACTTTAACCAGCTGTTATATTCAAATTTTATCCTAAATTTTCATAGCTCAGTCTAATTAATAGCTATTGGACTATTGTCACCTTCTAGCAACACTATTCCTTGGCAACGGTGCCAAAATGATGTGTTGTCATTATGCACATCATTAATTCTCAATGAATTTGTCAATCCAAGGAATTGTACAAGGCTATTTATGAAAGGAGTGAACAGGGCTATAACTTAGGTCATTTAGGAGCAACAAGTCTTATTGGTGAAACCAATTGTGTGGGGGATTTAGGATATTTTTATCTCTAAATTGCATAAATTGAAATTTAATCTAATTGTAGAAATGAAAACTAATTACTAACTGTAGAAATTAAATCCTAGTTACAATTACAAAATGAAATCTAATTATGTTGCAGAAATAACTCCCTAGTTACAGTTGCAGAATTAGAAATCTAATTATGATTGCAGAAAGAAAGTCTATTTACTATTGTAGTAATGGAAACCTGATTATAACATGGAAATTAAGGCTTGTAAATGCTTTGTAACAGAAGGTTGTCAATCTTCTGTGCAGGGGTTGATAGCAAAACACAAAATGTAGTAAATTGCAAAAAATAGTAAATTTTGGAAATGACAATCTGCAGTAATTTGAAAGCTTGCTGAAAATGGATATTACAACCAAACCTATAATTAATCACAAGGCCATCATAATCATGAAATAAACTAAGATTGCAAAGACTGTTATTTTTTTACAAGGAAATGAAATGACAAGTTTTACAACTTATTCTGCTGCAACAAAATCAGAATAAAAACCTATTGTTAGTCCTCCTCCTAGGTCTGGAAGTGGCCAAACTCCTTATCCAGAAGAAGGTATGATTCTTTCTCTCTCTATATATATCTTAATCACACTCATTCACAACAACATGAATAAAAATAGTGCACTTTATTGATTCAAGAACATAATTACATTATCGCTGCTAAAAACCCTATTACAGGACTGTATCAGTCACTTTTCTTATTATTATACTTCTTGCTTATTTTCCTCTACCCTTCTTAGATCAACCTAGATGGGAGATATCTATTTATAGATATCATAAAATCTATTTACAAATTTAGAATATCTCTTTCCTATATTACAGATCTATTCCTATTATGGTACAACATTCCTAGGTTTATCCTAGAAGAGGATCAAAATTGATCTTTTCCATGAATGGTGGCTTTGGACGGAAAGGACAACAAAGTCATATGGGAGATATTTTCCTTTAACATTTTCAACCTTCTTTCCATTTTTCCATCATTAGAAATCATTCAACAACTCAAAAAGCACTTTTGTTCTCATTTTGAAGATAAGTGGTTCATTCCAAAGAGACTGTATTTCTCATTCTGAAGATGTTCGCTCATTTCAAAGAGACTGTATTTCTCATTTTGAAGATGTTTGTTCATTCCAAATAAATTTGGAATGAAAAACTATGTACTCTTCAAGTGATTTCATCTGTATTTCTTAGGTGGGTTAGCTCTTAGGATCAAATTGCAATAGCCTTCATCTCTCTCCATGTGTGAATTCCATGCCTTGTCATTCATTGGCAGCTGGCTGGAATTTACATTGAAAAACTAGTTTTTGCTGCATAGTAACAGTTTGCTTGCACTATTTGCTAGATTTAGATAAATAAATGCTTGAAACACATCAAAACAAAACTAGTGAAGTGCTACTATCAACCTAAGCATACTTCTCATTTAGAAAGTCATGACAAAGTAACATAAAACTATGCAAAAACTTGTAAAAATCAGAATATAGTATTTCTAACACATTGATCATGCAAACAGTTAATACACAGCATATTAAATCAACTTAACTAGCATATCAGATTAAATAGAAGAGTTTTTAGGCAGTTTCAATGTTCAAAACATGCTATGATTGAGGTATTTCTAGGCCTCATCACTAGTCCTGGAAGACCATAATGCAAAGGGTAGCTAGATGTGCCAATATTTATGGTGCTCTTGTATCATATTTTTCAATATGGAAACCACTATCTTATTTGAAGCTTCAGCCTACACATTTGCCTACGAATAATATGGAGTCACAAAACTATGTTTGATCTTGTACTTAAATGTCAAAGCTCTCATAGTTTTGTTTTTGAATGACATTCCATTATCCAAAATTATCTTGGATGGTATCCCAAAATGACTTATGATATTGGTGAGTATGAACTCAGCAATACATGCTTGAATTGTTGTTGTTAAGGGAATAGCTTCCACCCATTTAGTAAAGTACTCAGTAGCCATAGTAATAAATGTATGCCAGCCCAATGATGGAGGAGAGATCTTACCGATGAGATCCAAAACCCACTAAGCAAATGGACAAACCACTTGAATGGGTTGTAAGGCCTATGATGGCAGGTATTCAATATTAGCATGATGTTGGTATTTAACGCATTTCCTAACATTCAAATTGCAATCCTTATCCATAGTGGGCCAATAATAAACCATGTGAAGGGTGCACTTAATGATAGCCATGCCGCTAAAATGGCCACCACACATACCATTGTGAGCTTGCAAAATTATCCAAGATGATTTTTGTGGCTCAAAACAATGAAGGAGAACTCCATCATAGATTTTATGATACAAAAGGTCTTCTAAAAATATATACTTTATCAATTTCTATTTAAATGTGTGCTTCAAAGTATGAAATAATCTTTGAGGGATTACACCAAGCTTAAGGAAGTCATATATCTGTGACATTCAGTTCTCATAGCTCTTAGTATCAACTAACAATACAACATGTTCCCATTATGGTTCAACATTCACAAATGTAGACTGGGAAATAACCTTATGGTGAATGGTAGTACCACTCCCCATAGGATCTTGTGAGATCAAAGACCCCTAGGATGCTCCCTTGAGAAACTATCTAGCTTTGTAGAACCACTCATGGTTCGGTTCTACATGAATCATGTTAATTGAGTCTTTTTTATCCAAATCTTCACACTGCATAGTAGAGTGTGACAATGTTATTACATGGATGGTAGTAAAATCAGCATATATATTATGAGGGATTAAAGATCCCAAAGATTCCATAGTTTCTATGAATCTATTCAATGAATGAAGGATTGCCTTGATATCGTCGCATTCCAATTAAGCTAAATATGTATCAACAAGATATTTGTAAGAATTCAGGATGGGACATCAACACTAAAAAAGTCCCTTCACTTGGTTAACAATGAGAATGGAATCGCCAAAGATATTTAACCTTTTAATCTTCATGGTGATAGCTGTTTGGAGGCCCAAAATTAGGGCTTCGTATTCACATTATTTTTAGTGCAATAAAAGTCCAACTTGAATGACAAGAGCATAGGAGAACCTTCCAATATGAACAACACTATTCCTACACCACTTCCTTGATCACACTTTGAACCGTCGAAGAACAAGGTCATATCAGCTTTGTTATCTAGTTATTTGGGTTCGAGTGCTTCTGATAAGGTAAAAACTTTATCATAAAGAAGCTCAATGGTGAGGGGCCTACTATTTTCAAGAGTCACCTTAGCTAGTTGATAAGCTATGACATGTCCCTTAATGGACTTTTGGCTAATGAATTCCAAATAAAATTTTGTCAATATTATGATCCACTTTGCATTACGTGTATTGTAATACATCTTGCTTATCATATACTAAAAAGGATTATATTTTGATATGACATACGTTGTATGACTTAGCATATAATGTTGCAATTTCTTTCTAGTGAAAACTGATATTAACCATAATTTTTCCACATATGCATATCCTATCTCGTAACTCACCAAGGTTCGACTAATATAATATATGACCTACTCTTTATCTTGCACATTATTTTGGGTTAACATGGTCCCTAATGCAAAGTCAGTTATCGATATATAGAAAAAAAGGTTCATCTAGTCTTGGTGGAGCTAGAACTAGCGATGTTGCTAGATATTGCTTAATATTAGAAAAGGTTGCTTGACAGTCCTTATTCCAACTGAATGGAACCCCTTTGTGTAGCAGTCGATTTAGGGGTCAACATTTATCTGATAACTATGCAATAAATCACTTTATAGTTGCTACTTTGCCCTGAAGGATTCTCAATTCCTTGATATTCATGGGAGGACACATTTCTAAAATTACCTTGACCTTTGCTAGATCAAATTTGATGCCTCACTTTGAAATGATGAATCCTAAGAGCTTTCCCGAAGTTACACAAAATACACACTTCTTAGGATTCAACCTAATATTATGCTCTATCAGGTGATCAAAGATCTTTCTCAGGACCTCAGCATGCTCTGAATGTAGCAATGACTTTACCAATAAGTCATCAATGTAATCTTCCAAAATATTATGCATGTAGTCATGAAAGATATATGTCATAGCTTGCTGATATGTGGTACCACTATTTTTAATACCAAATGATATAACCTTGTAATAAAATATCCCCATGGTGTTATGAACGTGGTTTTATGCTGGTCTTCGGGTTTAATCCAAATTTGGTTGTAACCAAAAAAATCATCCATTAGGGAGAGCATTTCATGACCCACAATTGCGTCTACAAGAAAATCTATGTTCAGCAATGGAAATGAATCCTTTTGTGTTGCCTTATTGAGGTCTTTTAAATTTGTACAAATATGGATCCTTCCATCAAGTTTTCCTATAGGCACCATGTTTGATACCCATTCTAGATAGTCAATGGAAATGACAAACTCTACATATAGTAGCTTCTACAATTCATCTTTAACCATTAAGGCTACTATCAGATGAATCTTCCTGAGTTTTTTCTTGACTGGCTTCTTTGATAGATCTAACGAAAGGTTATGAGTAACCAATTTTGGATCTAGACCCGGAATATCCTTATAAGTCCAAGTAAAGAGATCATGTATCTCTTTCAGTAGAGGGATGAGGTTGGCATGATCATCAGAAGATAAAATTTCTCTAAATTTAACCTTCCTTGGATTGGTGGTATCATTATCGATATCCACTTCAAAGGTTTCCTCTATTGGTATATGGGATCCCTCCTCAACCTGATGAGGCATAGGGATCAAGTGGATGTAATATTTTGGGTTTATGTGTTCCACATTGGTAGCATACTCAACATGATAAACATCATGTGTATATCCTGGAGCAAAGTGAAAAGGTTGCAGCATTTCTTCATTAGAGAAGAGATATTTGGGCTCTAGTGGTGAGTCAGCATGATCTTAATCAATAGCATCTACATTCAGACACAATGGCTTAGAAGGATTGGCTGGGTTGAGAAATGGAATGGTCAAATCAATGGAGATCATATTGATGGAATGGATCGTGTCTCCAGGACCACATGCATGTGATGCTAACTTTGTATAACTTCCATCCCTGAGATGTGGTTCTAGGTATAGCGACCTCTAGGAAGCGGTGCACCATCCACCAACTACTCTACTTGTGATTTGATTGAATACTTTAATATTAAACATGTAATAAATGAAAGGCACAAAGAAGATATAACCAGAATGTGAAGTAAATGAATTAATGCTTTTATTATTGATATTATCCATATTAGGTTACATATGAATTCCTCTAAGGGATACCCTTTGTTTGATACATGATTTTACACACTAAAGAGAGCAATAGGTGTATGAAATATCCCCTCACACAGAGGGTATGCTTTATAAGGCTTCCTAGTTATACACCTAGAAATGTATGAGGGCTTTCATATGCCTCCTTCTCTAGGTTTAATTACTAGAGGAATACTCTTGCACTTTTATGTTGTGGATTTTCCTGATTGAACCTATAGCCCTGAAATCAATGAAACAACAACACACACTTAGATGTTCGAGATTGCCTACTCAGATGAGGCTGTTAGAAATGAATAAGCTCAATATATGCAATGAAATTAGTACTATGCAAGCGAATAATTTAAATAAATCTTATGCTAATGAAATAAGAGATAAAGCAGAATAAAAGAAACTAACACCTAAACCCTAGACTAGGTTACGGGCTACTAAGGTGGAATTTCTCTCTGTTGGTCCAAATGCTATGGGCTCAAGTTCACTACTAACATTAAAATGATTACCTTATGTGTTCATATTTTTCCTCCAATCTGATAGGATTTTGTTACAAGAATCGATCTCTAATGGAAGCTCTTTGAGTCTCTCGAAGCTCTCCTTAATGATCTAACATGTTCAATGTTCTGATGTATGATGCTCTCCCTCTCTCTGATTGATGAAAGAAGGTCTAAGGAGGTCCAAGAATGTCTCAAAAATTCCCCTAGTGCTTGTAGGCTTATTCATTATAAATTGTTTGAATCCCTAGTTCAATGTTCAACATTAGGACTGAATCCATCATGCCTACTAGGTGTTAGCATGAGAACCTCTTTGTTTTTCTATGTTTAACTGAAGTCTAAATCAAGATTGGAGTCTTCCATGTAGACTAGCTATGAGGAGGAATTTAAATTTGTCCATGCTTGTCCTTATTGCATGTAGACTACCACTTCTTACCAAGATTAGGTTGGATGGGTGGCAAAATATATTAAAAGGTTAGTTGTTATAATCTACAGCAGCTAAGGTTTGGCTGCTCTAAGCTATAGCAACTGGATTCTGGCCACTCTGGTTTATAGCGGTTGGGCTTGGATGGGCTGGAAATACCCCAAATGAGTTGTAAAAACCACTTTTGACACTTGGAAGGTCCCAAGGTTTAGTCACATGACCTATGAGTGTACCTATGTGAGTAGTATTCCTAATCATGACATGTTTTAGGTGTCTATAGATGTCCCTTTTTGTGATGCACTGAGTAATAGACACAACACGAAGCAAAAACATAGACCGCTATGTTTGTAGGGTGTACGATGATAATTGATCTGATCAACATTGGATGACCCAATCACACAAGATGACATGCATCCTTGAATAATTGTTTCAACCTGATTTAAGGCTTAGTTTAGCACAGGGATTGCACATGTCCACTTGAACTCATTCCTCAAACACAATCGGATAGCTTATGTCACTATAACATAACCAACTGGAGAAGAGCTACAAATTGAAGATGTCCTATTTTCTTATGAACCCAACAAATGGGAGAAAGGTTTTGTGATATTTGAGTGCAATTATTCATAGTACGAATGCAATTTTGACATGATCGAGTGATATTTTGTTGATTTTGATTATGATAATTTCAATTTTCAAACTACCCGCTCACACAATGAATTAGTGAGGGAAGGGCAATGAATGAAGTGATGAGTCGCTTGAACAAATATGATTGGTTTTGGTTCCTTTCTAGTATTGGTTCCTTTTAATGGGTAAATCCCCATCCAAGTGTGATTTCAATTGTTTATGATAATCATTCATCCCTATCCCGGGGGGCGGTCCAGCCATAAATAGCCTTCTTAGGGATTTAGGATGAGCGATTCTATTTATGCTTGTATTGCATCACTTGGCTCAGTATTTTTGGTGTCATAGGAGGATTAGGATGATTCCTTCATACCCATGCAGTAGTCCGACCATCTTGGTCTTCTTCAGGATTGAAGGAGGCACATCATAATTCTAAAATGAATATTTTTCCCCAAGTAACCTCATCTTGTCGAGTTGCATGGAGTGCAAATAATTGCAACCGCTAAGTTGATAGAGTAAGTAACTTGATAAGAAGCTTACTTGAGATTTGTTTTTATGCAATTTGTTTTGTTATTTTGAATATTATGATAACCATGAGTCATAAAAATGTGTTTATTTAATGTTTTTTTTGCTTCTCATGGAGATAATCCCTCCTATTTTTGCTTAGGCTGCTGGTCACTGTTAGGTCCAGCGGCTCCCAAATTCCTAATTGTGGCCACTCTCATCCTACGTGGCCATGAAGTTCAAGCCACTGACGGTAGCAGTGGCCAAGCCATAATTTGAGAATATAAAATTAACCCTAGGGTTTTGACCTTTCACTTTTACCAGTTGTCATCTTGCATTTCAAAGCTCTATTGTGGAAGTGACTTCTACGATTTGGAGTGTTGTTACATTTTGGAGGATCATGGCTGCATAGGGTGAGACATCAGCGAGTGGAGGATCCGGAGCTTCTCGGGTACTCTTTGAAACCTTAACCCTGTCTATTTCATTTTTTTGGGTAAAATAAACTACACTAAGTAATCAATACATGAACTTCATTAAACCTACTGGCAACAAATTAAACCCGTAACTAGGCTTAGTTTAGGATTTTATTTGGTGGGCTTGTCCCCATTTGCTATTTTTTTTATTTTTTTGCGATTTTGGCCTAGGGAAGATGTTTCTGTCATGTTTCTCATTGGCCACTGCCACTAAGAGCGGCCAAATATACCTCTATTTTGGTTGTTTTCGCTCAGAGTAGTTATATTTGAATCTCAACTTTAGCAGCCAATTCCTGGCCATTGTAGTCAATAGCGTCTAAGAACACTTTGTAAAAAAAATTATTTTCTTTGCATTTTTGAAGTGTTTAACCGATTTTTTTTTGAGTTTTTGACTTTCTTTTATGAAATTACTATATTATTAGGTGCATTTCATTGCTCTTCTTGCTTGGACTTAGAGTAGCCCATCATTATTTGTACTGTATCCATGTTTCATTGTGATTTATACCTTAGATGCATTGTAGTTATGATTTGTTTTCTCTTTTACTCTTATATTCTCGCTACTCGAGCTCATGAACCGAAGCTCATGAATGACCTTCTAACCCTATTAAGTGCTACATACTAGGCCTAGCTCAAGGTTCGCGGGCTACAATTTATCACCAGGATGCCTTACATTATGTCATATCAGGATTACCTTATGGCTTTGGTACATCGATGGGATTCTCGGACCAATACCTTCCACCTCCCTATCGACGATATGACTATCATGCCAGAGGATGTGTATAGGATATTCCAGATCCCCTTTGATGGACTCGCCATTACCTCATTAGCCACTAATTATAGTGAGGCTATATTTATTTGGGTATTCGAAAGGCATGTTGTTGATGCCTTCGAGGACACCAAGTCTAATGGTGTCTTTATTGTACACTGGTACTAGGAGTGTGTTTTCATAGTGAGGCATGCAGTGTTGTTGATGGTTATCAACAACATTCTTATTCCATATTTTTCAAGCCTGAGGTTTGTATGGAACCTCCTTGTGATGGTCCAATATCTGATAGATAGTGAGGAGCCCATCATATATGCATGGGGTAGGTCTCTGTTGGCCTAGTGTTATGATGAGTTGTACCATATCCACTGGTGGGGTCACATCAGCATCACTTGCATCTTGCTCCTATAGGTTTTAGGATGGGAGCATATCAAGGTAGATCATCCTAGAGGGATTTCAACCAAGATTATAGCTATTAAGGAGTGGATCTAGTTTTATGTAGCTAGATGGGCTCAAGGGCATGAGAAGCATAAGATCCATCCTCATGCGGGGAAGATTTTCCACTACACTGATACTTTGATTGGTCTGAAGGCTAGAGATATTATGTGGCATCCATATTACGAGTGCCCAAATTGGGATGACCTAGATAGTTTCACAGCTAGAATACACTGTGAGTGGTGGCTCATCAACCATAAGGTTTGTATTAGGAAGTACTTCTTCTACTCTTGGGTTCTCTATCAGTTCAGGCTATAGCAGGATGTGCCACAAGTTCCATTTTTGTATTGACATCTCACAGTAGAGGGATACCTTCCTCCTCCATGGGTCACAAATATTTTTGATGATGAGGATACCCTAGTATTTGACCCAGGAGTCACTAGGGGAGTCACAAAGGCATTTGTGAAGTGGTTGGGGATATGATGTGGCATGGTAAGGACATTTTGGTCCATGTAGATGATGACAAGGATGATGGTGTAGACCTAGTAGGGCACAGAGTCTGAGCTAGGATCGAGGTGTGGGGCTAGCTAGAAGAGTAGGTGGTAGCACAGGAGTAGGAAGATCCTGAGGAGGATGAGGAGGAGTTGCATCCTTAGAAGAGATATTCTCCTCTGAGAGCACAATTGCATGAGGTTGAGGCCGAGCTTTAGTCTACGAAGATCCAAGTAAAACAGTAAGATGATACCATATCCTATCGAGATGCTACTATAGAGCAACTCACATTATAGATCTAGACTTTTTAGGCCACTGTCAAGGGCAATGCTGCTAGGATGCAATTTTTTGTTCCTCTATCTACACAATAGGGTGATATCGGGGTAGATCCTAGGGCAGACACAGGGGTAGAAGTTATATGCCTATAGTCATTGCTGGATGAGTATGAGGATTAGATCCAAGGGTATGTCTCCCATATAGAATCTCTCCATATATAGCTTAAGAGGTATGGGGTTATCCCTAGGAAGGCACCAAGTGTCGATGGCTCATAGGTCAACATGCGGTCCACCTTTGGGTAGTCTTCTATCCATTCTATTCAGAGGACTTAGACTGACACAGAGATACCAGTAGGGTTACATCACTCTACATGTGACACGACCATAGAGGGAGGTGATGTTGGGGGTGCAGTCCCTATGTTTTATTGATGATGCACTTGTATTTCCTTTTTTTTGAGGTCTACTTGATCTATATGACTCATAGCATGTGGGTGATTTTGTATATTCATGCACTTTGAGATACACTTTCTGAGACTTTTAGATAGGCATATTTATATGAGACTTTGCAATATGCATCATTATGCTTGTCATTTATTGCTTATGTTTTTGTTTTATTTATATGATGTTATGATGGCATTATGATGAGCTGATATATATGTGTTAGATGATAGATGATATTTATGATGATATGGATTTGATATGGATGCTTATGTATGTGTTTATGTAGATGCTTATATGATTTGATCATTGCAACATGATGTGATGTATCTTGAGTTGATTTGATGATGGATTTATGATTCTATGTATGGATGAATGCAATGATATGATCTTTGATGTAAATGGATGATTTATGCACTATGTATTTATGGATGTAATATTTTTGTTAGATACAAGATTGATTTTGATTTCAATTATGTGCATATAACTAATGCTATGATATGGTGAATTCAGTATGTAATTTAATGTGAATGAACTTGTATGTTTTAATCACTTAAAACATAATGGATGCATATGCCATGAGTTTGAAAATTTAACGGGTGATACCACATAAAGTATAACAACCATGAATATTTAATAATCATTCTCCTTATAATAATTAATTATCCAAATCATCCATATGTGTGATGTAATGGTGTGGAATGTATGTATTTTCTAGATAATCTTCTGTAATTTAAGAGATGTAAAATAGTTAGTGGCTGTCTAGATATCATTTCTGCCATATATACGGTATCTAGTTTAATATTATTTTATTAATACCTCCTAATTTACAGAAGCTTATAAATAAAGTTGATGATATGATTTGTTGCTATGTTAGAAATTTATTTGTGGGTTTTCCTAAGACTTCAAACACTCTAGTTACCCTATCAACAACTATGTACCGACCATACAAGACTTTTTAAAAGCAAGGATTTTACTCTACACCTAGATATTCATTCTCTCTATGTGTGCAAATGAATATATTTAGACAAAACTCAA
Organism: Wollemia nobilis; assembly: GCA_028583015.1. Classification (NCBI taxonomy): domain Eukaryota; kingdom Viridiplantae; phylum Streptophyta; class Pinopsida; order Araucariales; family Araucariaceae; genus Wollemia; species Wollemia nobilis. The sequence continues at coordinate 13,864,815 of JAQPPZ010017052.1, forward strand.
GAATTTCCTCCGATGTCAGGTGGGATTCTTTAATCCCATTGCTAATATCAATGATTCTCAAGTTTTTAATCTCATCCTTATGTTGAAATTAGTTGGATTATACCATTAGGCGACCTTGGGTTACCTAAAGCTATCCCATCCACATTCAAACATTGGTCTACACAAATGCAAAATGCTTTTGTAGTAGACATATTTTCATGCATAAGGATTTCTCCTTCGAGTTTTGTGCAATGTTGAGAATTCTAGGGATTCAAGTTCTATTCTCTTTTTTTCTTCATTTCATTTGGTATACTTGCTCATACTTAGTGATGAAAATCACTATTTATTTTGACTGATTTTTTTTCTTTGAGAAAGGGATTTATGTAAGACTTTTTGTTTGTTTTGATTTAACTATTGCTTGATTTTGGATTTTGAATTATGACTTTGGAATCTAAGATTTTGGATTTGTGCTTTGTTTAAATATTTTTGTTTTTTTTTAATGAAATCAAGGGATTTATGGAGTGATGATAATCACTCATTTTTGGGTAGGGCAAAACTTGTCCTTTTGCCAATTCTTAGCACCTTTGAACCAGTTGCACAAGGAGATAAGCAAGGAAGATCCTTTTTTCTTAAGGTAACCTAGACCACTTTGTTGTTTTCATCTTTCCCTTGTACCAACTAGGATTTTTGTGTTTCAATTAGTGATGGGATCCTAAATATCCAAGGTATTATTACAACTAGACCTTGCTCTCTACTAATCAAGGTGGTTTTCTAAAAAATCTGATAAGACCCCTAGACATGGTTGAAATAATAGGAAACCTTTGTATATTTCGTATAGCAACATGAAATGGTTGTGTTGAAAAATACAATTACACACATGGATGAATGGATGAATATGGACTTGAATATTGTGATTGAGATACAAATTATGGCATCGTTTGTAAACAAATGTGATCATAACATGTGCGAATGCAATGGATATGCAATTATGTGGATGTGGATGTAAGATGCAAATGTTTTTGTATTTTTGTTTTTTGCATTGTTTTTATGATTTTGATTATTTTGAATTATTTTTGTGTTTTTATTTGACCAAAGGGATTTAAGATTCCTTTGGAGCTTTTTGTTTGATTTTGACCAAGCATATTGGGTACCCTTAGAGCATTTTTGTTTGATTTTGACCAAGCGGATTGGGTACCCTTGGAGCATTTTTGTTTGATTTTGACCAAGTGGATTGGGTACCATTGGAGCATTTTTGTTTGATTTTATTTGACCAAAGGGCTTTAATATGCCTCTGGAGATTTTTGTGATTTGATTTTAACTTGACCAAAGGGCTTTAAGATGCCTTTGGAGATTTTTTTTTTACTTTGACCAAGAGGATTGGTTACCCTTGGAGCTTTTTTTTTGTTATTTTATTTGACCAAAGGGATTTAAGATGCCTTTAGAGCTTTTTGTTTGACTATGTTTTGATTTTTATGACATATTTGAATGTTTTTATCTTATGACATATTTGAATTTTTTTTATTTTATGACATATTTGAATGTTTTTTATTTTATGACATATTTGAATGTTTTTTATTTTATGACATATTTGAATGTTTTTGATTTTATGACATATTTGAATGTTTTTGATTTTATGACATATTTGAATGTTTTTGACTTCTATATATTAAATTCCATCAAATGAATGATATTGAGTGGTTCAAGCTCTTCAACACCATCCAAATATGTGATGTGATATGCTCCAGGGCCAACCTTCTCTGAAATCATGTAGGGGCCTATCCAATTTTTTGCAAATTTGTCTCGCAAATGCGGTGGCAGATTTGAGTTCTTCTAGTTTTCTTTGAGTACAAGATCCCCAACTTTGAATTCTCTCAAATGGAATTTACTATTGTATGCTCGTGCAAGGCAATTCTAATAAACATGAAGATGCTCCAAGGCATTGACTCGTCGTTCATCAAGAAGCATTAACTAATCCAGGTGGTCTTGCCACGTGGCATCATCATCTATGAAGTACTTTAATGCTATGCGCAAGGTCAAAATTTCTAATTCTAGGGGCATGATGGCCTTAGTACCATATACAAATGAAAACGGGGTTGCCCCAGTGGGCTTCTACACACTAGTCCTATATGCCCATAATGCTAGAGGTAACTGCAAATGCTAGTCCCTATGATTATCTATTACTATTTTCCTTAATATGGAGACAATTATTTTGTTTGAGGCTTCGGCTTCCCCATTTGCTTGTGGATAATAGGGTGTTGAAAAATGATGCTAGATGTGGTATTTTTTCATTAAAGCATACATATTTTTATTCTTGAAAGATGGTCCATTATCTGATATGATCTTCGAAGGGACCCCAAAATGACTTATGATATTGTGAAGTATAAACTCTGCAATCCTTGGTCCAGTTGTTGATGTTAAGAGGATCGCTTCGACTCATTTAGTGAAATACTCAGTGGTCATTATGATGAACGTGTATTGGCCTGAAGAGGAGAGAGATATCTTCACAATCAAGTCTAATCCCCACTACGAAAAGGACCATGCTACTTGGATGGGTTGCAAGGATTGTGATGGCAAGTGGGTGAGGTTTGCATGATGCTGACACTTGACACATTTCCTAACATACTCACAATATTCTTTTTCCATAGTGATCCAATAGTAACCCATCCTCAAAATATGTTTAATTATGGCCATGCCATTGAAGTGACCGCCACATGTACCATCATGAGCTTGAAAAAATACCCAATATGCTTCTTGGGGCTCAAGACAATGAAGGAGCATTCCATCATAACCTCATCTGTAAAAGATATCTTCTAGAAAAATGTATCTAGTAACCTTTTGTTTAAATGTTCATATTTTGGAATGCGAAAAACCTTGTGGTATTATTCCAAGCTTCAGGAAATCCCACAATTGGGATAGCCAAACCTGATAAGCCACTACTTATATAGATAAAACATCATGTTATCCTTATGATCTAGCATTTATGAACACTTATTGGGAAACAATCCTGTGATGAATGGTTGTTCCACATTCTGTAGGACCTTGAGAGATTAAAGATTCCCAAAGGGATGTTTGCAAGAAAGCTCTAACTTTGAAGGACCAATCCTGATTTGGCTTAGTTTGGATCATGTTGACTGATTCTAGATTGTCAATAAACTCATGTTGTATCACTAAAAATACGAGCACTTTCACATGAACGGTTGTGAAATCAGAAGACAAATTTTGAGTGATTAACTATCCCAAAGAAACCATGGTTTATGTAAGTTTTTTCAATGTATGAGGGATTACCTCAATGTCATACCATTCTAGTCGAGCTAGATAAGTTTCAACAAGCTCCTTGTAAGATTTTAGGAGTGGGCACATGCATTAGAAAAATATTTTTACTTGATTTACTATGAGCAAGGATTCACCAAAGATATTCATGAAGAACACAAGCTTATAATGAGAGGGGTGTGAACACTATAAAACCACTTTTTACTTTATTTCTAAATCAATATCAATTAATGTCCTTAGTTGCAATAAAAAAATATAGCAGTGTGCATTAATAACTCAGATAGCAATAGTAAGCAAGAGCACAAGTCACCATACACAATTGAGACACAAGATTTATCGTGGTAAACTCTATATTTTAAGTTTTTAAAAATTTTACGTAGGTCTTTAACATGATCCTCTCTTTTCATGGATCATCTTAAAAGATCATCAATGTTGGAAATAATGAACAAGATTTGTTATCATTGATGTCAAGTCAGTTTCAGTGAGCAGTGTAAGAGGAAGGATGTCAAGAGTCAGTTTCAATAAGGTGATCAGATAAGGTCTACAAGAGAAGTTAGAAGGCCCAAGAAAAATAATATTATAATATTAAAGGTCTAATGGCAAGACCTAAAGTAATTAAATTAATTATAATAATTTCATTATAAATTAATTTGTAATTTAATTTAATTAACCTTATGGTTATTAAATTAATTATAAGTTAATTAAAAAATATATATTATTAATTAAATTATAATCTAATTTAATTAACCCTAAATTTAGGGTTGCAAGGCAAAAATAAAATGCATCGACATCCTGAATAAATCCCTCTACCAAAATCTAATATTGTGGTAGCACGATGGTATAATACCATGTGCCTTGGTGGTAAAGAGATTACCCTCATTTGAACTACTCTAACCCTATGATTTCTACGATTTTCATGCAAGGAAGAAGACAAAGTTTTTTTTTCTTGTATGCACCAACGAAGGAACAAAGTTGGTGAGGCTCTAAGCCTCATATCCATCTCGCAGGTTAGCCTAGTGGTAAGCAGATATGACTTAGCACTTTGGAAAATGGGAGGACCCATGATCGAATATCAACGATATTTTTGGGGAAGGTTTTGGTTTGGGTGCTAAATTAAGCAACACATTCATTTTTGGCTTAGGTACCAAAGGGAAGCATATAGAGCACATGGTGCTCCTTGCTTCCAAGGTAATCGCCTAGCTCATGTGGTATTTGAATCCAAGGCTAGAGCACTGGTGGAAGTGCAACGTGGGTTTGATTCCCACCAAGGTCAAAAGGTACTTAATTTCTTAAATTTAATTTTTGTCCTAAGGTTATTTGGCATAATATTTTAGGGAGATATAAGGTTTATGAAATTTGATTTTTATATTGTGATTTTGGTGATTAAAGTATTTGAATGGAGTGATAAGGCAATAGATGGTTTTGAATGTTATTTCAAAATAAATTCTTATTTGGTTTAATATTTGAAAGGAGTAATAATGTTAATTGAGTTCTCATGTTTTGTATGATGAAAATAATTTGTGAGGAAATTATTGATTAAAATTTTGAGAAGGTTTTTGCTACCTAACCCTTAAAATTGGCAGAGTAATTGTGATTGAGATAGGTTTTTAAGGATAATTCTTAATTAAACAAAAATGTATGGGCACATCTTCCTTGTGAGTGATTGTTGGATGTTATGAATTCTAAGTTGGAGTGAAAATGGTTGTTTGATAAGCATTGTTGAGTTTGATTATTAAAGATTTTTCTAAGTGAAATTTGATGACAAAAACCTTGTTTGATAAGCATTGTTGGAAACATTGGAGTAAATATTTCATATGCTTGAACTAGGATTTGTGAAATATCATGAGTATCATTGTTATGTGAAGTTGAGAACTATCTTGAACTAGGGTTTGTGCAAGATCATGAGTATCATTGTTATGTGAGATTGTTTGATAAGCATTGTTGGAAATAATTGAGTGAGTGTTTATATGCTTGGACTAGGGTTTGTAAGCAAGGAGTGTTTCATTGAGTGGTTGACTAAGTGGAGTTGTATAAGCCTATTCAAGTGGAAGTGTTGAAGTGATAGTTCAAGTTCTTGAAACAATTTATTCTATTTCTAAATTTATTTGAGAAATATATTGAAAGTGATTGAGCATTGTTGTGAGTGTGAAGCATATTGAGTCTCTAACAATTATCTATATATTTTTGTGATATTAAAAAATATTTTGTGTGAATCTTATCTAAGTGATTGAAGAGGATTTTGTTTTAAGTTGAGTTGTTTTGAGTAAGCTTTTGTGGAACCTTACAAAGTATATTTGAGGTAAGTCTTGGTGAAGACTTATTGAGCAAATTGGACAAGTTCTAGAGAGGACTTATGGATAGATTAGCGTGAGATTTTGTATAAGCTTACAAGGCAGATTTGAGATAAGTATTTGAGAATACTTGAGAGCAGAGTTGATTGATTGATTTCTTTAGATCTTGGGTTAAGTTTTTGGGCAGATCTAGTAGAGTTGATGTGTGATTGAGTAAAGCTTTATGTTAAGGCTTGAGGACAAATATTGAGCATATTTTTACTAGATCGAAGGACTATGTTTCATACATATTTTAGGAAAAATATTGAGAAAATTTGTGCTAGATCAAAGGACCATTTTTAGTGCAAATTTGAGGATAAATATTGAGCATATTTATGCAAGACCGAAGGACTGTGTTTAGTGCAGATTTGAGAATAGAGATTGAGCAAATTTATGCTAGATCAAAGGACTATGTTTAGTACATATATGAGGATAGAGATTGAGAAAATTTATGCTAGATCAAAGGACTATGTTTAGTACATATCAGAGATAGAGATTGAGAAAATTTATGTTAGATCAAAGAAATGTGTTTAGTGCAAATTTGAGATAGTGTTGAGAGAAATATTTGGAAGTGATAGAGTATAGAGAATAATAGTCTCTAGTGGATAGAGGTCCATTAGATATGGTAGTGAAAATAGATCTTTTGTGTGAGGGCAAGAGTCTTCAGTGGATAGATATCCATAAGTCAGTGTAGTGGAGGCAACATTTCTTCTAGAAGATCACTAGCTGGAGGAGAGGATAAGAAGTTCTATTGTGGATATAGATCCATGAAATTGATTAGGGGATTGGTGTCTCATTTGGATAGAGGTCCATAAACATTTTAATAGGGAAAGGATTCCCAAAATATTTATTAAGAAAATTTTAGTGAAATATTTTCTCCATGGAGTAGCCCACATTGGGTGAACCACATTAAATTGATGTCTCTATTGTGTGTGGTGATTTGTGCATTAATTTTATTATTGTTATTGATATTGCTATTAATACATTGCATAATATTGATTTTGAAAGAAAAATAAAAAGTGGTCTTACATTGTTCACCCCCCCTCTCAGTATAATCTTGTGTTCTTCAATTGGTATCAAAGAAGGTTCCTTTGGAAGATTTTAACAGCTTGAAGTAAAATATTACAAGAACACAGATGGATTCTCAGAGTGGATCCTTAAGAAATTCAACACCATTATTTTATGGGAAAAACTATACACTATGGAGCACAACGATGAAGTTTCATCTACTAGCACTTGGAAATGAAGTGTGGGAAGCATTTGAAAATGGATACACACCACCAGCAGCTCCACCTAAAGATAAATATGGTAAGCTTCTACATCATTATAATTCCAGAGTAATGAATACAATTCAAAAGGACTTGCGTGAAATAGATTTTATAAAGATTATGCATTGCAAATCAGCAAAGGAAATTTGGGATAAGTTGCAAGGCATATATGAAGGAGATAAAAAGGTCAAAAGGATCAAGTTTCAAAACTTCAAAAGAGAATTTGAAGATCTAAAATGAAGGATGGGGAAAACATTTTTGCATATCTACTTCATGTGGATGAAGTTGTTAGCTCCATGCAAGGACTTGGACTTGAAGTTTTAGAACCTGATGTGTGTGATAAGATTTTAATGTCACTTCCAAAAATATTTAGTGAAAATATTTTAGCTATAGAAGAGTCAAAACATATTGATATTTTGACAAGAGATGAATTACATGGCATTCTCACAGCATTTGAGATAAGAATAAATGAATAACTTATTCCTCAGAAATAAGCAGCATTTAAATCCACTAAGAAGACTAAGGGTAAGAAGTCAAATTCCAGCAATGAGTTATCCAGTGATGAAGAAGCCAATTATGGCATAATGGAAAAGGACTCAAGAAATTATAAAGGTATGAAATCAGTTAGATGTTTAAATGTGTAAAATATGGTCACTATCCATCTGATTATCCAGAAGCTAGAAATAGTAGTGGTGATGAGAAACAAGATGATAAGAACAGGTATGCAGGAAGGCATAGGTACCAAAAGAAAAATAGGAATGAACAAGGTACACAAGGAAATAAGTTTTTCGAAGGAATAATAAGAGTTTCTATGCATATAAGGTAGGTAAGAGCTCAAGTGATAGTGATGATAGTATCCTAGATAATGATAGATATGAAGTTCTATTTATGAAAAAATAAAAATAAGCGGTTAGGAAAAGGACACCAATAATCCTCAAATGTTTTAGATGTGGTAAATTTGGTCATCTTGAAGATAATTGTAGAAAGAACGAATTCAGTTTTAGTGATGATGAACATGAAGATACATTTGAAGGACCATAAGAGAATCTTCTTATGGCACTAGAAGAAGAAGGAGGTGATCCTATAGAAGACAAGTCATAAAAGAATGAAGATGTTTTCAAACGAAAACAAATAGAGGAAGAATCATAGAAGGGAGATATTTATCTTGATGGAGAGCTTATTCATGCCCTTAATTCATTAAAGAAGGTAATAAATTAAAACTCCCAACTTAAGCTTTAGTTCCAAGAATGTGATGAAGATAAATGAAATATTATAGAGGATCTAAATAAGTCAATGGCTAAGACAAGTAAGTTCAAAGATAAGTTAGAAACAAATGTCTTATAATGTGAAAGGTTAGAGCATGAAGTATCTTAACTAAATAAGTAAGTAAAAGATTCTAAGGACATGTTACACAGTTTTGGGATAAGCTCAAAGAATTTGGATAAGATTATCAAGACACAAAAACAAACATCAAACAAAACAAGACTTGGTTTTGAACATGTACAAAAGAAACAAAGAGAGAAGTCAATATCAAGTTCTGAAGAAGAAGAAACTTTAGAATAAGAGAGTGTAAGAGAAAGTGAAACTTCTGAGGAAGAGTTGGATAGCAAAAAGTTTAAAAAATAAAGGAATAATGCACAAATAAGGAATAGATGGAACAGAAACTAGCATGGGGTAAAAGAAATTAAAATACCAATGAGGTCAAGGCAAGGTGGTTTTAATGGATGATGCTTATCATGTCACAGGCTTGGGCACAAGGCTACACAGTGCAGGACACATAGAAAATAGGAATATGGAAGCTTCAATAATAGACAACTCTTTAAAGGGTATTGCTACTCTTGTAATCAGTTTGGTCACAAGGCAGTGAATTACAAGGTTCATGATAGGAATAGATATGGCTTCACCAAGAGAAATCCCAAGATATTTGCACCTCCAAGGAACAACAACATTATGTGTTATAAGTGCAATAATTATTGAAATACAACAAAGTGGTGTAGAGCAAAAATTCTAGAGACAAGCAGGAACATAAATAGTTAGAGAAATTAGAAGGATAAGATGAGGAGGAAAGTGGACAAAGGAAATGATCAATGCATGCTAGAAGTAGAAATACTCCCACACCATAATTAACCACCTAAAGAGGAGGTGGGTAAGGGGTTTAGTAGTGACACTAAGAGGGGGGGTGAATCAGTGTATTTTAAAATTTTCTTTGCTTTATCACAAAAACCACTTGCTAGCTATCTACTGAAACTACAAAAAGCAATCACACAAGCCAACAACATGCAACACAAGATTTATAGTGGAAACCCAATGAGGGAAAAACCATTGTGCCAATGGACTGCTTGATCTCCCAATCAAATCTAGTCTATAAATGGTTGGTCTTAAAAATTTGATAGCACCCACTATCAGGACTAGCACCTACTAACCCTCAATTCTGCAACACCCACTGCAAGGAGCTCCAACCCTTATCCAAGCACCAACTTGGTTTTTACAATCATAGAAGTTATGACATATCAGATGCCTTCACTATTCCAGAACCCTGAATGGTTCAAGCTCTATCTTCTTTCTTTGTTGCTGCACTATCTCCTTCCTCTCTACTCTCTGTCTCCTCTCTAAAATTCTCACAACAATCTCTCAACAACAACAACCCCTCTCGGTTCATAAAACTCATTTTATATTATTGCAGCCACTTTCTATTTTTCATGCAAGCCTTTTCTTAGAATTTTAGTAAACTCTCTCTTATTTTTAATCGTATTTAGTTTATTTTTCTCTTCTCCTTAATCACTGCAGTTAACAACCTCTTCAACCTTCTATCTTTGGCTTCAAATAAATCTTTTGCTATTCATAGAATATAACTTCTGCTTTTTCTATAATTAACTTTTTATTCTCTTTACTCCATGTCGACAGTTATTCTGTAACTGTTAACTCCATGTTCTCACGATGCATGTATTCTTAATTGAATCATGCACATTTTAAATTTATCTTGCTTGAAATAGATAGCTCCAATTATCCATGGTGATCTCTACAATTTTTCTCATGCAAAAACCTTAACTGTAACTGTAACTGTAATTGTTGCAAACTTCACAATAAATGTAACTGTCCCTTTTTTTTTAAACAACATCACTCTTCATGTCAGGTGTATTTCAGATCTGAGGAATCATTTAAAACATTTTATTTCCCCAAAATTCATTTTGGTAGAGCACCGTTTAAATTTCTTGTTATAACTATCTTTTTCCCAATTTTTCCAGCTGTCAAAACATGCCCAACTGCCCTTTTGGAGTGCTCATAACTTGTGCCTCGTAACTCCAATGGATACCAAATTGTATCCACATGTTCTTGGTTGTATGAAATACATTTTTTCCAATTTTCAGCTCTTAAATCTTCAGGAATCGCTCCCAACATCACTGTCAAGTTGGCCTCTAACACAAATTTTTCACCAGAATTTCCAGCTGTCAAAAAGTGTGAAACTATCATTTTGCGGGCCCCATAACTTCCAGATTACTTGTCCATATGCCCTCAAATTTGGGTCATGTGTTCTATATACTATGAAGTACCATTGTTCTAAATTTGGTACCTTAAATCACTTTGGATCATTCCCAGTAGATCCACCAATGTTCCCCTTAACGTAGATTTGCACTTGTTAACAACTCTAGAAAAGACTAAGGCATGAACATTGAGTAAGCACCAGAAATAATGAGCTCCAGAATGAATGAGCTTCAGAATGACTGAGTACCAGAAATACCAAGCTCTAGAAACAAGATAGAATGAGTTTCAGAAAGAATGAGTTCTAGAAACCCGAAAGAATGAGCTTTAGAAAGAATGAGTTCCAGAAAGATGTAACCTTCATAACTTTTTATCTACAACTCGGATTAACTTGCTTCAAAAATAAAAGTTGTAGTTCTCGATGAGAGGAATATTTTCATGCCATAAAAATGTAATTTTACTATAGTATGACACCATAATTGACATGATACTCATTTTTGACCTTTTACAAGTATACCTAGACTATGTTGACAACAATGACAAAACATCCTGACAACTTGAAAACAATGACAAAACAATCTAGGGCCTCCTTTACTCAACAATCTCCCCCTTTGGCATTGTTGGCAACACACATACATACCTAGCAATTTTTACTATTTTTGCCAGTGTTCTTTCTCCCCCTTTGACAATAATGACAAAGGGTGTGCTCTAGCTTCTCCTTTACTCAAATCCTGCTCTGTAACAACTCCCCCTGAGTCTGTACACACCATCCTCAAATAACCAGTTAGATAAAACAATAAATACACATAGGAGCATAAGATATACATAAATTGCTCCCCTGAGGATGTGTTGCCACCCTTGTGGCCTAGTTTTTGGGAAGTGTAGTAACTCCCAACTTCTTTCTCAGATATTCAAAAACATCCTTGGGCAGTGGCTTTGTAAATATGTCAGCTACTTGCTCTACTGTAGGTACAAACTCCAACTTGACATCTCCATCTACTACTTTCTCTCTCAAGAAATGATATATGATTGCTATATGCTTGGTTCTTGAGTGCATTACTAGATTTTTGGAAATACTAATTGCACTTGTATTGTCACATAGCAGTGGAATAGGTTCACTGCACAGTATACCAAGATATTTCAATGTTTGCTTCATCCATAGCACTTGTGTGCAACAAGATACTACTGCCATGTATTTTGCTTCTACTGTACTCAAAGAGACTGAGTCTTGCTTTTTGCTGTGCCATGCAACCAATTTATCACCAAGATAAAATGCACCTCCACTTGTACTCTTCCTGTCATCCACACAACCTGCCCAATCAACATCTGAATAGGCTATTAGTGTGAAGTCCTTACCTCTTGGATACCACAATCCAAACTCCATAGTGCCTTTCAGATATCTAAATATCCTCTTCACAGTTGTGACATGTGTCTCTTTAGGATCAACTTGAAATCTGGCCACCATACACACAACCTACAGTATATCTGGTCTTGTAGTAGTAAGGTACAATAGGCTTCCAATCATGGACTTGTACATTGTTTGGTCTACAGGTGGTGATTTATCCTCCTTGCTTAGCTTACACCCAGTTGTCATAGGAGTTCCAACTGGCTTACAATATTCCATTGTAAACTTCTTTAACATCTCCTTGACATATTTGATTTGAGAAATAAAAATACCCTTTTCTAGCTGATTTACTTGCAAACCCAGAAAGTATGACAGTTCTCCAATCATTGACATTTCAAATTCTCTTTGCATTTGATGGGAAAAATATTTACATATTTCATCCTTGCAGCCTCCAAATATTATGTCATCTACATACACAACAACTATGATTTGATAGTCTTTCTCAGATCTAACATACAGATTACTATCAACCATACCCTTTTTGAATCTTTGTTGTAGTAAATAGTTATCCAGCCTTGCATACCATGCCCTGGGTGCTTGCTTCAAACCATACAAAGCTTTCTTGAGCTTACACACTAGATTTGGATTTTCTCCTAACTGAAAGCCATCTGGTTGTTCTATGTATACTTCTTCTTCAAGTTTACCATTCAAAAAGGCTGACTTCACATCCATCTGATATACTTTGAAGTTTTTGTGGACTGCCAATGCCAGAAACATTCTGATGGCTTCCAATATTGCCACTGGTGCAAAAGTCTCTTCAAAATCAATACCTTCTACCTGAGCATATCCTTTGCAAACCAGTCTTGCTTTATTCCTCACTACCTGTCCATATTCATTCAGCTTGTTCCTGAAGACCCATTTGGTGCCAATAATATTCTTATTGGTTGGCCTCTGTACTAGCTCCCAAGTCTGATTTTTCTCAATCTGGTTGAGCTCCTCTTCCATTGCCTTTATCCAGTGTTCATCTTGGCTGGCCTCCATCACTATTTTGGGTTCAATGTTGGACAGTAGAGAGTAGTTGGTGTACTCTTGTACTTGGGCAACTCTCCTTCTTGTCTGAACTCCAACTTGTGGATCTCCTATGATTTGATTTATGGGATGATTTATCTGAACATACCTTGTTGGTGATTTTGGAGTGGTTGGTTGTTGTTCTTGTTCTTATTCTTCTTGCTCCTGCTCATCACCTTCAATAAAATCATCATAGGTGGGATACTGCTCTCTATTGCTGACAACTTGTTCAGTTCCTTCATCTACTTTGACATCAACACTATCTACCATTCTTCTTAGCCTCTTGTTGTAACACTGATAAGATTTGCTCTTTGAAGAATAGCCAAGGAATATGCCTTCATCAGCTCTATCATCAAACTTCCCAAGATTTTCTTTAGTATTTTTGATATAGCATTTACTGCCAAATACTTTGAAATGTTTTATAGTGGCCTTTCTTCCAAACCAGAGTTCATATGGAGTTTCATCCGCATGTGGTCTGAGCATGCATCTATTTTGGATGTAGACAACAGTATGAACTGCCTCCTTCCAAAAATGATCTGCTACTTTGCTCTCACTCAACATGGTTCTTGCCATTTCTTGAACTGTTCTATTCTTCCTTTCCACTACACCATTTTGTTGTGGTGTTCTTGCAGCTGAGAACTATCTCCTGATGCCATGTTTATCACAGTATTCAACAAACTCTTCTGAGATAAACTCTCCTCCTCTATCTGACCTTAGACATTTTATTCTTCTTCCACTCATATTTTTAGCCTGATTCTTAAATATCTTGAACATATCAAGTGCTTCTGACTTGTGTCTCAAGAACAATACCCATGTCATTCTAGAGTAATCATCTATGCATAACATAAAGTATCTATGCCCATGTGTGCTTTGAGTTCTTGTTGGCCCACACAAATCAGTATGAACTAGTTCTAATGGCTTGCTAGAGTAATGTTCTTTTGCTTTGAAGGTGACTCTAGTTTGCTTACCTTTTTGACATGATGAGCATATGCTATTTGTTGGCTTGGAGATGCCAGGCATGTCTCTTACTACTTTCTTTGAACTGATCTTTGCTAAATTATCAAAGCTAATGTGTCCGAGCCTCTTGTGCCATAGCCAGTTAACATCTTCTTGTGCAAGCAGGCATGACCCTTCAGTGGTGTCAGTAAGAGTGTACAGATTTCTAGTTGTTCTTGTACCTATGGCTAATAATCTTCCACTATTTTCTCTTCTGATTTCATAGCCATGCTTTTTGAAAGTAACATCATTACCTTTGTCACATATTTGGCTTATACTCAGCAGATTATGTTTTAAGCCATCCACAAACAACACTTCTTCTGATTTGACTCCTTTTCCATATCCTAGCTTGACTGTACCTCTACCTACAATTTTAGCTCCATCATTATTGCCAAAATTTACTGATCCACCTTCATATTGTTCCAACTTCTCAAACCTTTTCTTGTCACCTGTCATGTGCTTGGAGCATCCACTATCAAGAATCCATGGCTTAGTTCTATTGTTAGCTTTCAAGGTTGTTTGAACAATCAAGGACTTCTTAACATCTTCTTTCTCCTTACCTTTCTCTACCCATTCCCTTTTAGCCTTTGGTTTTTGTTTGGCTACAGTATTTACCTCTGTTTTCTGATGCTCAACTATTTTCTCAGTGGACTGACTCTTCTGCACCCTAGGTAAATCATGTTGGCTTTCTTTTTGTCTAGAAGAGTTGGCAAGATTACTTCTATAGAATCTGGCTATGTGACCATAATTGTGACATTTATAGCATTCAACATTATACTCAAACAAAGGAGTAAATGCATTCTATTGCACATAATTGACTGGTTTATTATTGAATCTACAATTTGCAATTTTATGACCATACTGATTACATTTGTAATAGTAACCATGAAAAGTGTAGCCAGAAGTGGGATAGAAATTGTGAGACCTGGTTTGCTGATAGTAATTGTTGATTGGTCTCCTTGGTGCTCTCCTTGCTTGCTGATCAACTTTGATGAACCCTTCACTATCCACCATTTTTCTTGGTTGACTGGTTGTTACCTTCAGTTCCTGTCTCTTGCCCTTCAATGGTTGCTTTGTCTCAGTTTTGGAGTGTTCTTCATCTCCTAAATTCGAAGACTCTCCAGGCTCAAATCCTACTCTAGATTTAATGTCTGGATCTCTTGGTGACTGTAGTATCTCATTGAGCTTTTCTCCACTCTTCACAAATTTATAATTTTTCTTAACTTGTTGAGTTAGCTTTTCAATCTCCTATCTCAGCCCTACAATTTCTTCTTCAATATTATGACAAGCATCTATTCTATCAATCAATTGTAATTGCAGATATTCTTCTATCACTTTGGCTTCTTCTATCTTAACACTCAACTCTTCAATTATGGTATTGGATTTTTCAAGTTTTTTGACCAGTTTCTTATTCCTCTTCCTTTCATTGTCCAGATCATCTAAGGCAGCTTTTAGTTCACCTTCATAATCAACTACAACTTCTACCTCATCATCATCAATTTTTGATTCATTCTTGCTTGTTTCATGAGCCATGAATAATGATTCATCATGCTTCTCTTCAGATTCTTCATCCTTTTCACTGTCATCAGTCTCACTTTCATTTTCTTGAGAGATGAAACTCTTCTTCTTGAAGTTGGATTTTCTAAAGTTCTTGGCTTTAGACTTATACTCATTATCTCTTGAATTGTTGGAAAAATTATTATTATTGTCTTTTTCTTTGTGAGGGTAGTTGCTTGTAAAATGACCTACTCTACCATAGTTGAAGCATTTAAAAGGAAGCTTACCTCTGTATTTGCCTTGACCTCTTTTGAGCCTTCTGATGAAGTTGGATTCTTCAAGATCTGATGCCTCCTCTTCACCAGAGTCTGATTTCATTTTGATGCACTTGGTTGCTTTGAACCCTGCTTCTCTATCCGAGAATTTTCCCTTTCCAATCCTCATCTCATAAGCTATCAAAGATCCATGCATTTCATCTAGTGAAAAAGTATTGAGATCTTTGGCTTCTTCAATGGCTAAAACTTTAGAGTCAAATCTTGATGG
Organism: Wollemia nobilis; assembly: GCA_028583015.1. Lineage (NCBI taxonomy): Eukaryota > Viridiplantae > Streptophyta > Pinopsida > Araucariales > Araucariaceae > Wollemia > Wollemia nobilis. The sequence goes on from JAQPPZ010017052.1 coordinate 13,880,591, forward strand.
TAAGGACCTAAGCACCTTTTTGACAATCACTGCATCTTCTATATTTTCTCCCAGACCTCTGATTGCATTGATTACTTCATTAACCCTCAACATATATGTGGCTATCTCTTCTTCATCTCTCATATTCAGGATTTCATACTGAGACCTGAAGGTTTGCAATTTTGCTTCCTTGATCTTATCGTCTCCTTCATGTATGCTTTTCAACTTGTCCCAGATCTCTTTGGCAGAATTGCAGCCCATGACCTTTACCAATTCACTATCAATTAAACCACACATTATAGCATTCTTGGCCTTGGAGTCATTCTCAAAGAGTTTCTTCTGAGCTGAATCTGTTGGAGGAGTGGTAGGTGTTGTATATCCTTTTGTTACTGCCTCCCAAATATCAAACCCTAGAGCACAAATATATGTCTGCATTCTGAGCCTCTAGTATGCATAGTTTGTTCCATCAAATAGAGGTGCTCTATTAGATGAGAAACCTTCACCACTGGCCATTGTGTCACTTCTTGGATCTCCTTAGTCGATTAGACCTGATAGGAACCTCGCTCTGATACCAATTGTTATTCTAGTAGTGACACTGAGAGGGGGGGTGAATCAGTGTATTTTAAAATTTTCTTTGCTTTATCACAAAAACCACTTGCTAGCTATCTACTAAAACTACAAAAATCAATCACACAAGCCAACAACATGCAACACAAGATTTATAGTGGAAACCCAATGAGGGAAAAACCATTATGCCAATGGACTACTTGATCTCCCAATCAAATCCAATCTATAAGTGGTTGGTCTTACAAATTTGATAGCACCCACTATCAGGACTAGCACCTACTAACCCTCAATTCTGCAACACCCACTGCAAGGAGCTCCAACCCTTATCCAAGCACCAACTTGGTTTTTACAATCATAGAAGTTATGACATATCAGATGCCTTCACTATTCCAGAACCCTGAATGGTTCAAGCTCTATCTTCTTTCTCTATTGTTGCACTATCTCCTTCCTCTCTGCTCTTTGTCTCCTCTCTGCAATTCTCACAACAATATCTCAACAACAACAACCCCTCTCGGTTCATAAAACTCATTTTATATTATTGCAGCCACTTTCTATTTTTCATGCAAGCCTTTTCTTAGACTTTTAGTAAAATCTCTCTTATTTTTAATCGTATTTAGTTTATTTTTCTCTTCTCCTTAATAACTGTAGTTAACAACCTCTTCAACCTTCTATCTTTGGCTTCAAATAAATCTTTTGCTATTCATAGAATATAACTTCTACTTTTTCTATAATTAACTTTTTATTCTCTTTACTCCATGTCGACAGTTATTTTGTAACTGTTAACTCCATGTTCTCATGATGCATGTATTCTTAATTGAATCATGCACATTTTAACTTTATCTTGATCGAAATAGATAGCTCCAATTATCCATGGTGATCTCTGCAATTTTTCTCATGCAAAAACCTTAACTATAACTGTTGCAAACTTCACAATAAATGTAACTATCCCTTTTTTTTTAAACAACATCACTCTTCATGTCAGGTGTATTTCAGATCTGAGGAATCATTTAAAACATTTTATTTCCCCAAAATTCATTTTGGCAGAGCACCATTTAAATTTCTTGTTATAACTATCTTTTTCCCAATTTTTCCAGTTGTCAAAACATGCCCAACTACCCTTTTGGAGTGCTCATAACTTGTGCCTCATAACTCCAATGGATACCAAATTGTATCCATGTGTTCTTGGTTGTATGAAATATATTTTTTCCAATTTTCAGCTCTTAAATCTTCAGGAATCGCTCCCAGCATCGCTGTCAAGTTGGCCTCTAACACAAATTTTTCACCAGAATTTCCAGCTGTCAAAAAGTGTGAAACTATCATTTTGCGGGCCCCATAACTTCCATATTACTTGTCCATATGCCCTAAAATTCAGGTCATGTGTTATATATACTATGAAGTACCATTGGTACAAATTTGGTACCTTAAATCACTTTGGATCATTCCCAGTAGATCCACCAATGTTCCCCTTAACGTAGATTTGCACCTGTTAACAGCTCCAGAAAAGACTAAGGCATGAACATTGAGTAAGCACCAGAAAGAATGAGCTCTAGAATGAATGAGCTTCAGAATGAATGAGCTCTAGAAATACCAAGCTCCAAAAACAAGATAGAATGAGTTTCAGAAATAATGAGTTCCAGAAACCCGAAAGAATGAGCTTCAGAAAGAATGAGTTCCAGAAAGATGTAACCTTCATAACTTTTTATCTACAACTCGGATTAACTTGCTTCAAAAAGCAAAGTTGTAGTTCTCGATGAGAGGAATATTTTCATGCCATAATAATGTAATTTTACTATAGTATGACACCATAATTGACATGATACTCATTTTTGACCTTTTACAAGTATACCTAGACTGTGTTGACAACAATGACAAAACAATCTAGGGCCTCCTTTACTCAACAATCTCCACTTTGGCATTGTTGGAAACACACATACATACCTAGAAATTTTTACTATTTTTTCCAGTTTTCTTTATCCCCCTTTGAAAATAATGACAAAGGTTATGATCTAGCTTCTCCTTTACTCAAATCCTGCTCTATAACAACTACCCCTAAGTCTATACATACCATCCTCAAATAACCAGTTAAATAAAACAATATATACACACAAGAGCATAAGATATACATAAATTTCACCCCCTCAAGATGTGCTTCCACAATTGTGGCCTAGTTTTTGGAAAGTGTAGTAACTCCCAACTTCTTTCTTAGATATTCAAAAACATCCTTGGGCAGTGTCTTTGTAAATATGTCAGCTAATTGCTCTACTGTAGGTACAAACTCCAACTTGAAATCTCCATCTATTACTTTCTCTCTCAAGAAATGATATCTAATTTCTATATGCTTGATTCTTGATTGCATTAATGGATATTTGGAAATAATAATTGCACTTGTATTGTCACATAGTAGTGGAATAGGTTCACTACACAGTATACTAAGAGCTTTCAATGTTTTCTTCATCCATAGCACTTGTGTGCAACAAGATACTACTACCATGTATTCTGCTTATATTGTACTCAAAGAAATTGAGTCTTGATTTTTACTATGCCATGCAACCAATTTATCACCAAGATAAAATTCACCTCCACTTGTACTCTTCCTATCATCCACACAACCTGCCCAATCAACATTTGAATAGGCTATTAGTGTGAATTCCTTACCTCTTGGACACTACAATCCAAACTCCATAGTGCCTTTTAGATATCTAAATATCCTCTTCACAACTATGACATGTGTCTCTTTAGGATCAGCTTGAAATATGGCCACCATACACACAACCTGTAGTATATCTAGTCTTGTAGCAGTAAGGTACAATAGACTTCCAATAATGGACCTATACATTGTTTTGTCTACAGGTGGTGATTTATCCTCCTTGCTTAGCTTACACCCAGTTGTCATAGGAGTTCCAAGCTGCTTACAATATTCCAATGTAAACTTCTTTAACATCTCCTTGACATATTTGATTTGAGAAATAAAAATACCCTTTTCTAGCTGATTTATTTGCAAACCCAAAAAGTATGACAGTTCTCCAATCATTGATATTTCAAATTCTCTTTGCATTTTATGGGTAAAATATTTACATATTTCATACTTACAGCCTCCAAATATTATTTCATATACATACACAACTATCATTTTATAGTCTTTCTCAGATCTATCATACATATTACTATCAAACATATCCTTTTTGAATCTTTGCTGCAGTAAATAGTTATCCAGCCTTGCATACCATGCCATGGGTGCTTGCTTCAAACCATAAAAAGCTTTCTTGAGCTTACAAACTAGATTTGGATTTTATCCTAACTAAAAGACATCTAGTTGTGCTATGTATACTTCTTATTCAGGTTTACCATTCATAAAGGTTGACTTCACATCCATATGATATAATTTGAAGTTTTTATGGACTACCAATGCCAGAAACATTCTTATGGCTTCCAATATTTCTACTAGTGCAAAAGTCTCTTCAAAATAAATACCTTCTACTTGAGCATATACATTGTAAACCAGTCTTGCTTTATTCCTCACTACCTATTCATCTTCATTCAGCTTGTTCCTGAAGATCCATTTGGTGCCAATAATATTCTTATTGGCTGGTCTCTGTACTATCTTCCAAGTATGAATTTTCTCAATCTTGTTGAGCTCCTCTTCCATTGCTTTTATCCATTGTTCATATTGGCTGGCCTCCATCACTATTTTAGGTTTAATCTTGGATATTAAAGAGTAGTTGGTGTACTCTTGTACTTGGGCAAATATCCTTCTTGTATGAACTCCAACTTGTAGATATCCTATGATTTGATTTATGGGATGATTTATCTTAACATACCTTGTTGGTGATTTTGGAGTGGTTGGTTGTTGTTCTTATTCTTCTTCTTCCTCTTACTCATCACCTTCAATAACATCATCATAGGTGGTATAATGCTCTCTATTTTTGATAACTTGTTCAGTTCCTATTGGTCATCAGATCCGCCTAGGTAAGGATTTTCGAGGTCAATGGATGTATGCACCCTAGACCTGGACCAACATTGAAAGGCCGAAGGGAAGAGATGCCCCTCGTGCCAATCTCCGGAGAAAGGCCGGCTCCTATGCTAAACTACTTGGGTGTTTTGAGACAAGAGTGCAGGAAAGAGATAAAGGGAGTAAGGGTTAGAGAAATAAATAAAAAGGAGTAGGGTTAGAGAAAGAAATAAAAAAGGGTTAAGGGAAGAGAGATCGGTGATTTGAGGTGGGAGAGAACAAGAAGCACGATCACTAACAGATAACTTGAATAGAAGCAAGGAACACCAAGAGTAAAATGAAAGAAATGTAGTATCAACCTTCCTATGTATCCTCCCAAACGAGTTTCAAGACACTGTCCCCGATCGCACACCGGACGCAGAGTTCAGCATCTCAGTCTACAAACAAAGAGAGATAGAAGAATCAAGCAAGGCAGGCAGCATAAAAGAAATTCAATAGGATGTTTTCCAACTCCTATGTATCCTTTCGAACGAGTTTCAGGACACTATCCCCGATCACACATCGGACGCAGAGTTCAGCATCCAACATACAAATGAGGAGAGATAGAAGAATCAAGCATAGAAGGCAACATAAAAGAGAAGAATTGAGCTCAAAGTCTCTTAGTATTAATCATAGGACATCAAGTTACAGCAACTTTCTAGCAGATAGTTCCCCCCATTTTTCCATTACAATGCCTGGGTTTTTATAGAGGACCCGGGCCTCTGAATCATAATTACATAGTGAAGAAGAGTACACCCTTGAGCCCTGAGAATCGACTCCCCGAGGCTCTCGTGACCGAGCTTTCAAATCCGTTACCAAAAATGGCAACTGCAACCGGGTCAACCATGGAAAGGTGCATTGATGAGCCGTCTAGACATCCTTAGTTTTTGGGTGCAATACTCGAGTAGCCACCATGCTTGATGGGTTCTCCTTCTTGGACTAGTACTTCAGGTCCAATTGCCCAAAATGATTGGATAACTTGTCGGGAAAGGAAAAATGCATTTATGAAGCAACTGACCACCTCGGGAAAGTATCCGGCTTGAAATGCGTGCCTTGGAAGCGCTTTGCTGGATCTCTTCTTACAATTCTGCTTCACGGTGGGTTTGGGCCGAAGCAGATCCTTCCTCTGGGTTTGGTACTTCGGATAGTTGAGCTTCACGGCACAACTTCGGGAGGTTTGAGTGCCGAAGTAGATCTCTTTTGGTGGGGCCCTTCATGCTCTACTACTTCGCTGGTTGAATTACTTTGCCTATGCCTCAAGGAAATGCTTCGCCATGATCTTTCTTTGAAACTATGGTTCGGGAGGCTTGCAGTCGAAGCAGAAATGGTTCACAGGTGGAGGGGCCCGAGGTGGGTATTTCGGTGACTTTCTGGCGAAGCATTTTCAATGTTTGCTTCGAGATCTGCTTCGCAAGTTTTTGGGCCGAAGTAGCCTTTGGAAACGCTTCGGGTCCGAAGTAGTTCTTCTGCCTTAGCGACTTTGGAATTTGATTTTTGGGCCTTCCTTCTTCGAGCGGAGTAGTCATTTGAATATCTCTTCGCTAGGTTCCCACCCGAAGTAGTTTTGGAAATGCTTCGGGTGCGAAGATTTTCTTGGCGCCTTCCTCATTTTTTCTTCGGTAAAACTGCTTCGCTGATTTTCCACCCAAAGTAACCTTTTGAAATGCCTCGGGCCCAAAGTTCTTTTCATTTTATTCTTCCTCCCCTTAGCGAAGCTATCCTAGCTACGAAGCTCTTTCTATATTCTTTGGTGTACAAGGGGAATGGCTAGGAAAACCAAAATTGCTATAACTTCCATACATTTTAAAAGGTAATAATTAATATCATACAAAACTTCTGCTATTCTTCTACCCCTTGTATAATGTGACAAAAAGTGTCAACATTCTTGGCGGCTCATGGGGTGACGAGCTCGCCTCGACAAAAGAACCCTTTAGCCCTGATCCATTGGGCTATTGAGTCATTGATCCCCTTCAGACCCTTCTCCTTTTTTTGTCTCCTGGGGCTCTTCTACAGTTTGCCCTTCCTCTGCCTCTGCTCTTCCTTCTGATTCCTCTTCCTCTTCTTCCTACGCGGCTTCCTCTAGCGTGGCCTCTTACTGCGGTGATGGTTCAAGGCGATCCCGGATACGTTTCATCATTCGTCGGACATGAGCCTAGGCACCCTTCTGAAAAGGCTCCTGATCTTGCAATGCCTTTACTAGAACACGAAACCGATCAATTTTCCCGATGTCAGCATGTTTGGCCCTGATGAATAGATCGTTTAGGCATGCTACCATCTTGTAGTGTCTCAAGATGAAGTCGGTTATCTACCCCTCTGAGATCGGCTCCGCCCACCCGTCTATTTCGGAGACATCGCTCTCGAACTGAAGCCAGACTGGTTTGAGCTCATCTTTAGTCAGAAGATTTTCGTCATCGTCTGTGAAACTTGAGAAACCCAAGGAAGAAAGGTCTTGAAAATAATTCATTGAGGCGTGCTACTCATTGTCAAAAATGTCCTGGAGGCTTCTAGCTTTCTGAGCCTTTCACACCTTGGAGAAGAAGGTGCAAACCATGGCCTAGGCTGTGGACCAATCCCTGGCTGTCCGGGTCATTGCAATGACCTGCAAGTCCTGATATCTAGCATTCTGGATGTCAAAGGCCAACTTGAGCCGGCTCTTGGATTTTTGCGTGACTTCATCAATAACCGGCCCTCCCTCGGCAATAGCACATTGGGCTTCGATGACGTAGGTCAATATGGAAAGGGCGTTGGAACACCGAGACCTAAAATTCTTAAGCAGATGCATGTGAATCTCCTTAATCCTGCTCCTGTCGAACATCGATAGGTCTTCCTTCTCGTACAACTGAGCTTGCATTTGCATGACTTTGCCTTCAAGCTCTTTGGCCTTTAAATCATTTTCGGCCCGTCTCTGCGCTTGATTCTCCTCTATACACTGGAGCTGTAGAATTTGCTGCTTTAGAGCACGCGCTTCCTTTTTCATTGTTTTGCACTGCTCCTCGGCTTCTACCAACTTGGAGCGAACCCTTGCCAGATCTTCCTCTAGTTTGACATTAGCGATTTCTGCCTCCAACCTGCGTTGGTTAGCAATAGTAGCATGCACTCTAAAGGTCTCGATTCGGACATGCATGGATGCTGATTCGTTATCCACATTCAGATGCACCAGGTCCCTAGGTGTTTCCTAGTAATCATAGTCTGCTGGAGTCATTTCATCCAGAGGCTTTTGTACCTTAGGGACCTTCTTGATTTTGTGCATCTTCCCGGCTTTTAGATCAAACACGGTGCATTTTTCAACCTGAGCCATCGTGCGCCCTCTTCTTTTCCTCGCTTCCTTCAGTATTTTGTCGGTATTTTTTTGGGCTCGAAGCAGCTTCTCGGCAAGGGGGCGTTCCTTGATCAAGGACATCTCTGACTCGAATAAGGCTGGATCTTCGATCGAAGGAGTGAACAAATATAGGGAATGGATGGGGGATGCCTCGCCAGAAGGTTCGACAGTGAGTGTGGTGGGCATTTCAGTGATGGGGGCCACATCGTGAGAAGTGGGACTCGACGTCGAAGTAGCATCCCCGCCTCTACTAACGACCAAGGGAATGGCAGCATGAGTAGGTGAAGTAGGATCGATGGACTTGTCCCTACCGAGATTGTGGGATGGACTTGGACTAGCCATGGGTGATGCGTGAGGGGATGAGTGGCCCTGCAGGGGAGACTGATGGGAACCTTCGGCCGTGGTCGTAGTGGACATGGGTGAGTCCTGAGTAAAGGGTGGAGAATGCATACCTGAGTGCCCTCCTGGAAAAGTGGCTGTAGTGACTTCAAGTGCAGCCGTCTCCTGTTCTTTCTCTACCTCGGCATTTTCAACCTCCATGGTTTTTGCCTCAACGTCCCCTTCGGATTGGAGGAGTTCCTCCACATTGATGACATTGGTATCCAGGACGGTTTTGGCACTTGGTGGCACTATGCCTTTAGCATTTGTTTCGGATGGGCCTGGTGTAGGTCGTCTAGTGGAAGCACTCTGAAAACCTGTATGGGGTCACTTCAGATAGTTTGGGGGCACTGGGCCTTGTTCTGGCCTCTTTATTTTTGTTTTCACTAGCGGTTGTTCTGACTCTTTGAAACTCGTGTCTTGGCCTCCCACAGGTACCTAAGGTGATTTACGTGGTGTGGCTTTGGCCTTCTTCTCCTTCTTCGGCCCCGAAGTCTTATTTTCTCTTCTTGGGCTTTCGCCAAAACCTAGGATAGCTAGAGGAATGAGGTCGACGAAGGACAAGGGCTTCCATGTCCCACCATTGGCCTCATAGACTGTCACGAAGTCCTTGTCAGATGACAAATAATCATAAGAATTCATCTTCCAACGATGGACCCTCATTATCCACCACTCTCTTAGTTGGGCCACATCCCAATCTTTCACTGCCTCCCTCAAATCATCTTTTGCCTTCTTCCAGAAGGTGGAGTTGGGGCTCGGGAGAGGGTGCCGAACTGGGTCATATGCGACCTCCATCGGGTAGAACTCATGCCAGGGAGGTAGCGTTTCCATTTTCTCCAAGTGCCACTCCAGATCCTTCCCATTAGGATTGTTCCTTTGCTCCACAATTTTTGGATAGGGGCAAGCGTGGAAGTTCTTGAATCGAAGATGGTCCCTCATTACCCCCAAGGGGTCATAGAGCCATTGCTGAGGAAGTTGGACTAGACCAAAATTGGCAAGTTTCTCCTCCAAGAAAATATTTTGGTTGAGGGCAAATACCTCGATAACTCCCATTTTGAAAGGGAAATCACAGGTGTGAGCCCATTTCCGTCCATGGCCATAAATGGTGTTTGTTGCATCGTTCTGCCGAGCGACCTCCAATGCGAACTGGTATTCGGAGGGATAGACTGGCAGTAGGAAAGGCTTCCCTATGAAGCCGAATATGCGAATTACGAGCCCCTATGTCAGCTAAAAAAAGTCTCCCTTCTTATATTGTACCACCTTGTCCCTTAGGAGGAGGGGAACCCGAGGGGAAGACCCTGTTAGCATGTGCATTACGGGTCCCAAAAATTGTTGGTTAAAAGAATAATAGGACTTCGTCTTCAATAGGAGAAGGGTCCACTGGTATACAGGCAGAGGGTTTCCATCCTCGTCGCTTGTTGTAATAGCAACATAAGGGAAAATTTTATGTACATGAAAGAAAAATAACCAAACAAGAAGAGAATAGGGCAAGAAGTACTTATTTGTCCCAGCATTCTTCATGCTGGTGAGCCACGTATGTAGGGTCCTGGCCACCCATTCTTCCTAGTCAAAAAATACTGGGTTGGTGCTCGGCCTTGAAGCATCAGGGGCATAAAATTCCCCTCTGGAAATACACTCAGCCAAAGACACCTGCCATGGGTGCACCAAAGCGTCGGTAGATAGGCCTGCCACCCATGCAATGATGGAGAAGATGTCGATGTTTTTGAAGGCCTCCAAGGGTAGGGGCATTTGGGGCAATTTTCCCGAAGGGAGCCCGCTTTTGAGGCTTTGCCGCAAGAAATTGATCATGTAGTTGGAGGACGTGAACCTCTCCATTTGTTCGTTAAGAATAACGTTGCAAACTGTGTACCCCTTAGGAGGGCCCTGCTATGGCGCAAAGGCTACCTGGACATCTTCCTTCAGAATGGAGAATAGCTTGTGGCCGGAGGCATCTACCACTTTCCTAGAGGTGGGCTGATAGTTCTGCGCGATGGCATCAATCAGCTCAGGGCAGTGATGTGTGGGGGGCGTCAGATACCAGTATATCTGGGAGTAGTAAGCGACAGCTCTTTTGTTGTCTGTCGAGAGCCTACTTTTCATGAACTCGATGGTGCTCCTGAGTTTAGCTATGCTCCTCGATAGCTTGGTGTCTCTGATCCTATCCCATGCATCAATTGGCGGTTCTTCAGGTTGCTCATCCCTAGAATCCTCTTTTTCTCCCATGACTTGTTTCTCAGGGCAGCGGCTAAAATCAACTTTCTTCGGCCCTTTGTCATGGCCTTTTGCCTTTGGTTGTTCGGGGGCCACCACTTCTGGTTCCTTTCCCTTTTCCTTGGAGTTCTTCTTTCCCATGGTTGATGCTTAGGGCGGCGAAGTCTGCATGAATCGTTGAGCAAGTAGCTTCTCCACTGTTGGAGTCTGCGTTATATAGCCTTAGAAGGCAACCACCAGTATTTATGGCACTTGCCATAATTAACTTTGCATCACTTCATCTAATTTGCTGCATGGTGGAGTGGTACACAGGGCTGTGTGTTATGATGATTGCGGCTTGCTTTGGAAGCGTGACCCTCTGCCACTTTGTACCCGAGCATGAAATTTTCCCCTAATCGAATCACTAGAGGACGTACCCGCCACCTTTTCATTTAACTCACCCACTTCGGACGCTTTTGAAGGTGGTTGTCGGCACGTTCCCCTAGGCATGTTTTAAATGCCCCTACCTTTTTCATCGTTGGGTTGGTGAAGTCGAGGTCAGGGTTGAAATGCTTCACAGTGAACCTTTGGTGCGAGCCGGTTTTCTACGCTTCGGGCCCGAAGTAGTTCTCTTCGCAGAAGGTGGTTCGCCAGTCCTCCTTCGAAAACTATTTCACTTGGACTCCTCTTGGCGAAGCACCCTTCGTACCTCGATCTGAGTCTTGCTCGGCCAACAAAATTTGTTGCGAGCTATTTTCTATCAGCTACTTCGTACGCCCAATCCCCGAGCTTCTCTTCTTTTTTTTTTTTTATTTTTTTTTTGAGCTACCGAAGTAAAACTCGACCTGAGTCTTTGAGCAACACCTTATTTACCAGCCGAACTATTTACAGTATTTACATAAATTTTTTGCGGCATAATCGGCATGCCGTCACCATAAATTCAACTTCGGGTGATTATCCGACAAACCTGCAATGTCCAGACCAGATCCGATTGAACTTTAGTTGATTTTTGAGGTTCGGATCACTTCTTCCCGAAGTTGTCCATGCTGCAAATAGGGAGCAACGCAGCAGGTTATCGCTCCTACCAGTACCCATACTGGTGATGAATGATGTGGCGAAGAAGTTTGTCGCATGGGGGTATTTTATGGGTACCGGTTGTGGTGATGGCTGGAACCAATACCAGAATTCAAATGAATCCATTAACTGTGGGTTGGGTACAGGTTCTTCCATCCTCCCGATGTGGTAACAGGGCTCCTCCGACAAGGAGTAATCTTCTAGGATCTCTTCAGGTTCAGCCTCCTGATGAGGCATGCTTAATGGGCTCTGGTTGAATACCTGTGTGCCATCCTTTGGGACACAAAAAGGGTGCAAAAATGTGCCCTCTTTGTTCTCAGGTTCTGCCACTTGAGTCTGTTCTTCTCCTCGGCCCACCTCCTGATGAGGCATGCTTGATAGTTGGAAGGGGTCCTGGGAGCCATCAAATGCTTCGAGTAGTGCTCCCGCTAAGTCATACCACGAGCAGATGCTTTTACGCCCGAGCAATCTGTACCACTGTAGCGCCCTTCCTTCCAGAGATAGGACCAGAAGTCTGATCATGACATCTTCATGGCATATGTCATAGATGGGCCCTAAATCAACAAGATATTCAAGGTGCTCTAGGGCCATTCCCTTAGCGCCATCGTATTTTGGCATGTTTTTCAAGACGCCTTTGGGAATTTCATGGTAACTTTGAAGATTTAGAGGGTTATAAACATCCCAGCTGGGATAACATACCCTCTCCATTATAGCAGTGGCCTGCAGAGATCACGGTCCTCGCCACTAGGTCAGAGTCTTCAGGTGAACATTCTTTCTCCGCTTGTGAGGTCAAGGCTGCTCATCGAACCTTGATTCCTTCGGGATATCTTCTTTCAGATTTTAAAGGCGCCTACGATCAAGAGATCCAGATCTTCAACTTAACAGAGTTTCCAGGTGATTTTTCCAGATGAAGACAAGCCAGAGATTCACCAAACTCGAGCTTTCTTAAGATATAGTTGACATGAGGACATAGGCTTAGGCACTGGTCTTTACGACTTAGAGATTTTTGGGTTGAACAGAGTCGCCAGATGCTAATGAGTCTTTTGGTAATGAGAGCATCGATTCTCACTACCACTAGTCAGGTGAGACTGATCGGGTCACACCAGGAACTGGTTAGAACTATTGGCCCCGGTGAAGATGGTTTGAGATTTGTGTTAAAATATGGGACCTTGACTAGTTATGGATCTTTCTAAGACAGACACAGTCGGGTCCCACCGGGCGTGCCAAAAACTGTTGGTCATCAGATCCACCTAGGTAAGGATTTTGAAGGTAATGGATGTATGCACCCTAGACCTGGACCAACATTGAAAGGCCGAAGGGAAGAGATGCCCCTCGTGCCAATCTCGAGAGAAAGGCCGGCTCCTATGCTAAACTACTTGGGTGTTTTGAGACAAGAGTGCAGGAAAGAGATAAAAGGAGTAGGGTTAGAGAAAGAAATAAAAAGGAGTAGGGTTAGAGAAAGAAATAAAAAAGGGTTAAGGGAAGAGAGATCGGTGATTTGAGGTGGGAGAGAACAGGAAGCACGATCACTAACAGATAACTTGAATAGCAGCAAGGAACACCAAGAGTAAAATGAAAGAAACGTAGTATCAACCTTCCTATGTATCCTCCCGAACGAGTTTCAGGACACTGTCCTCGATCGCACACCGGACGCAGAGTTTAGCATCTCAGTCTACAAACAAAGAGAGATAGAAGAATCAAGCAAGGCAGGCAGCATAAAAGAAAGTCAATAGGATGTTTTCCAACTCCTATGTATCCTTTCGAATGAGTTTTAGGACACTGTCCCCGATCACACACCGGACGCAGAGTTCAACATCCAACATACAAACGAGGAGAGATAGAAGAATCAAGCACAGAAGGCAGCATAAAAGAGAAGAATTGAGCTCAAAGTCTCTTAGTATTAATCGCAGGACATCAAGTTACAACAGCTTTCTAGCAGATAGTTCCCCCCCTTTTTCCATTACAATGCCTAGGTTTTTATAGAGGACCCGGGCCTCTGAATCATAATTACATAGCGAAGAAGAGTACGCCCTCGAGCCCTGAGAATCGGCTCCCCGAGGCTCTCGTGACCGAGCTTTCAAATCTATTACCAAAAATGGCAACTGCATCTGGGTCAACCATGGAAAGGTGCATTGATGAGCCATCTAGACGTCCTTAGTTTCTGGGTGCAATACTCGAGTAGCCACCATGCTTGACGGGTTCTCCTTCTTGGACTGGTACTTCAGGTCCAATTGCCCAAAATGATCGACGAACTTGTCGGGCAAGGAAAAATGCATTTATGAAGCAACTGACCGCCTCGAGAAAGTATCCGGCTTGAAGTGCATGCCTTGGAAGCGCTTCGCTGGATCTCTTCTTACAATCCTACTTCGCGGTGGGTTTGGGCCGAAGTAGATCCTTCCTCTGGGTTTGGTACTTCGGATAGTTGAGCTTTGCGGCACAACTTCGGGAGGTTTGAGTGTCGAAGTAGATCTCTTTTGGTGGGGCCCTTCATGCTCTACTACTTCACTGGTTGAATTACTTCGCCTATGCCTCAAGGAAATGCTTCGCCGTGATCTTTCTTTGAAACTATGGTTCGGGAGGCTTGCGGCCGAAGCAGAAATGGTTCGCAGGCGAAGGGGCCCGAGGTGGGTATTTCGGTGACTTTTTGGCGAAGCATTTTCAATGTTTGCTTCGAGATCTGCTTCGCAAGTTTTTGGGCCGAAGTAGCCTTTGGAAACGCTTCGGGTCCGAAGTAGTTCTTCTGCCTTAGCGACTTTGGAATTTGATTTTTGGGCCTTCCTTCTTCGGGTGGAGTAGTCATTTGAATATCTCTTCGCTAGGTTCCCACCCGAAGTAGTTTTGGAAATGCTTTGGGTGCGAAGATTTTCTTGGCGCCTTCCTCATTTTTCTTTGGTAAAACTGCTTCGTTGATTTTCCATCCGATGTAACCTTTTGAAATGCCTCAGGCCCGAAGTTCTTTTCATTTTATTCTTCCTCCCCTTAGTGAAGCTATCCTAGCTACGAAGCTCTTTCTATCTTCTTTGGTGTACAAGGGGAATGGCTAGGAAAACCAAAATTGCTATAACTTCCATACATTTTAAAAGGTAATAATTAATATCATACAAAACTTCTGCTATTCTTCTACCCCTTGTATAATGTGACAAAAAGTGTCAACAGTTCCTTCATCTACTTTGGAAACAACACTGTCTACCATTCTTCGTAGCCTCTTGTTGTAACACTGATAAGATTCTATTTGAATAATAGCCAAGGAATATACCTTCGTCAACTCTATCATCAAACTTCACAAGATTTTCTTCAGTATTTTTGACATAGAATTTACTGCCAAATACTTTGAAATGTTTTACAGTGGCCTTTCTTCCAAACCATAGTTCATATGTGTTGGCAATTTTGGGTTTGAGATCCTAGCTTCTTTTCTATGAGTTGTCATTGATGTCAAAAGGAACTGGCATTAATGTCAAGAGGATTTATTGGCTTCAAAGGTTGAATATTCCAAAGAATATTTTCTAGAATATTTCGGAGAGATTCCATGTGGCATATGAAATTTTTTTTATCAAAACCATGGCAGGTTTAAGGGTTTTTATTAAAACCAAGTGGATGCATTAAGGGTTTTTCTCAAAACCACTCTCAGCTTAATGCAAATGCTGGAGACACTTATTAATTAAATAACTTAATTAATAAAACCTTTTTAAGGGTTTTTAATTAATTATTTAATTGATTTAGTGATTAAATTATTTTAATAATTTAATGGGTTCTCCACCAAAGTTCTAAGGTCCAAAAGACCTGTGATTATTTTTTAAATAATCAAAAGGGTTTCATAAACCCTAAAGATGTTTCGAAGGTGTTAAAGTAATATTAATTCGAAAAATTTGAATTATCCTTCCAGCGACATCATGCATAGCATGGAAGTTTGTCTATATAATCCATAACCTATAGTCCAAAGCAAAGGAGTGAAAGAAATTTGAATTGCGCAAAAGTTGGGAAGTAAAAGCTACGGCTATCATTTTTTTGCCACGTTTATCCGTCACCAAAGGGTTAAGGAGAAGGAGACTCTTGCTAGCCTTCAAGCTAGCGTCGTTGGCCTAGTGGCAACGACTATTCTGCGAAGGCGCTTGAAGGGAGGTCAAGTGTTTGACTCCCGCCGTGGAGTGTGAGAAGAGTTTTTGCACTCCAATTTTTTCGGAGGCACTGTTGACCCACGATTTTCGGAAGCATTTTTTTTTGGTAAGGTTTTTTAAATAAAATCTGCATTTTGTTAAAGAAGAAGTGGTTGGGCAGATTTATTTAAAATTATTTTTAAGGTTAAATGCTTCTTTGGAGATATAAGGTTGATAGTGTGTGGTTGAGATTTTTGGCTTGATTTTTGAGTGAGATTTTCTTAGAAGCTATTATTCCTTGAGCATGGTTTAATTAATTTGGAGAAATAAGGTGTAAAAGGATATATTGTTTGAATGCTTTATATTTTTGGTAGTTGACTTCTAAAGATTGGAGTCATAAGGTGTTTTATGGAATAAATATTTTTGTGGTTACTTTTATGATCTAACCCTAACTTGGTGGCAAAGTTGAGGGTGGTTTTGGTAACAGGTTGAATAACTATTCTCTTCTTCCTCAAATAAAGGTATGGGCAACTTCTTCCATGTATATTGGTGATGGTATATTTTCTAAAATTGAGTTTTGAGTGAAAAGGTTGTCTACTAGGTATTCTTGTTGGTGTAATTCCATTTTTTGGATATTGAAGATTGTTTATGCATTAAAATCATTGATGAGTTTTTGGGTGAATGCATAATTCTGGTTGAGGAAGAGGAAGCATCTTGCACTAGGGTTTATGTTAGTAAGTCTTGCTCTTGCATTGAGATGGTGAAACCCTTAGTTGGCTATTTTGAGATTGATGGTTGAGTTGCTTCCATAGAGGTTGTTTTGATCAAGTTAATGCTTTACTTGATACATGATTTGGGCTTACTCCATTGAGATTGATTTGAGCAAGTTATTATTTGCATTGGTGATTTATGTTGGTGGTTGTTTTGTTCAAATACCTTTGGAGGGAAAAGGATGTCTACTAGTTTCCTTTTCATTTATGTTGTACTTACAATGGCACTGAGAGGGGGGGTGAATCAGTGTAGCTCTTTAATCATGAATTAACAACTCTAAAAATAGCAACAGTTAAAACTTATAAATAGATATAGCAAGAACAGCAAGAGAACATCACACAACACAAGATTTTAACGAGGTTCACCAATGTGGCTACTCCTCAAAAATGACTGCTTGGACTACCATCCAAATCCAGCCTTTGCAAAGCAACAACTTTTACAAATAGTTTACCAGCACCCATTGGAAGGAGCACCAACCCCGATTTTATCTGACCCAGTAGAAAGGAGCACCAACCCCTGATTTACCAGCACCAACTGGAAGGAGCACCAACCCCTAAATTGCCAGCACCAACTGGAAGGAGCACCAACCCCTTATGCCAAGCACCAACTTGGACTTCAAATCTGAAACTTAGAAGAATGACAGTGAGATACCTTTGCCTTTAACAAGACCCTGACTGATCTGCTTCACTTTTTTGTCCTATGTGCACTCTGCTCTCCTTGCGCTATCACTTCGCACAATCTGCTGCTAAACTGTCGAACGTTCGTCTTCTCCCCTTCGTGCACTCTGCTTCCTTTGCGATCTTTCACACTTAGAATGATTCGACGAAATGCACTCTGCACACTACGATCGAATTTTGCACTCTGCTCACTGCGATCGAACTTCTCACTCTGTGCACTATCTACGAACGTCGCACTTCACAACAACAACCCAACTCTTCAAAACAGCCTTCCTTTTATAACCACATTTTCAAGATCAAAAACTTAATCTTAGTCGGTTGTAACCCTAATCTTAGTCGGCTGCAAAACCCAGTCGGCTACAAAACCCAACTCCCCCCACCCTAATCTTCTGTCGGCTCACATTTGACTTTGTCGGCTTCAACTGCCTCTGTAACTCTTGTAGCTTTTGCCATGAAACTACAACATGTCGCGATATCATGACACCTTTGCCTCCGTACACTTTCTTTTGGCTTTTGTCATGATATCGTGACACTTCTACCTTTGTCGACTTCAACTAAGCTCTTGTCATGATATCACGACACTTCTATCTTCGTAGCTTTCAACTTTGCTTTTGTCATGAAATCATGACACTTCTCCCTTCATCGACCTCCTTTCTACTTTTGTCACAAAATCATGACACTTCTCTGTACTTCCATCTTCTTTTCAAAACACTTCTCTAAGACACTTTTCATCATAAATCATGACACTTCTCTCATCCTTGCTTTCTTCAACGTCAAAATCATGACGCTTTCACTTTCATACGCTTTCTTTGCAACCTATCATGAAATCGTGACGCTTTCAACTTTCATACGTCTTCTTTGCAACCTATCGTGAAATTGCAACGCTATCAACTTTTCATACGCTTTCTTTGCAACCTGTCACGAAATCGTGATGCTTTCAGCTTTCATACATTTTCTTTGCAACATGTCACAAAATCATGACAGTTCTCATTTCGAACTCTTCCCTTTGCATGTCATGAAATCATGATAGTTCTCACTTTGAACTCTTTCTATAGCATGTCACAAAATCGTGACACTTTTCATTTTACTTTCTCTCTCCTCAAACTTGTCATGAAATCATGATAGTTCACACTTCGAACTCTCTCTTCTACAGCACGTCACGAAATCGTGACACTTTATCTTGCTTTCACTTTCTCTTCTGACTTGTCATGAAATCGTGACACTTTTTCATCCGTACAACCTTCCTTGCAATATGTCAAAATTGTGACACTTTTCCTTTTCTGCCTTCCTGCTCTCTTCAAGTCGCAAATGCACATGTCGTGAAATCGTGACACTTTTCCAACTTGCTCTCTTTCTCTTCCACAAATTTCCTTTTCTCTCAACATGTCAAAATCGTGACAGTTTTTCCACTTGCCTTTTTCTCTGCCAACATGTCACGAAATCGTGACAGTTTTTCCACTTGCCTTTTTCTTCCAACATGTCGCAAATTTTTCCACTTTTCTCTCCAACATGTCCAAATCATGATAGTTTCCTTCTCTCCTTCCAACATGTCGCGAAATCATGACAGTTTTTCCGCTTTTCTCTCTCTTCTAACATGTCATGAAATCGTGATAGTTTTTCTTGCCTCTTGTATATGTCGTGATATCGTGACACTTTTCTTACTTGTCTTTTTCTTTGATCTTTTGCAAA
Source organism: Wollemia nobilis (assembly GCA_028583015.1). Taxonomy (NCBI): domain Eukaryota; kingdom Viridiplantae; phylum Streptophyta; class Pinopsida; order Araucariales; family Araucariaceae; genus Wollemia; species Wollemia nobilis. The sequence continues at coordinate 13,899,317 of JAQPPZ010017052.1, forward strand.
TGGGCCACTATGGTCTTCTTGGAAACTCACTGTCCATACTCTGAATAACCTTTGAACTTCTGTCCTCTGCATCTGAATGACTTCTGAACTGCCTATCCACTGCATCATTAGATCTAACTGACTGTGTTGACAACAATGACAATACTCCTGCTGCACCTTGCTCAACAATCTCCCCCTTTGGAATTGTTGGCAACACGTGTAATTTCCTGTAACTCTTCTCCCCCTTTGTCAATAATACCAAAGGGCTACTGCAGACTCCCCCTGAGTCCATGCACAACATTCTCAGGCACAATTTGTTGCACTTAGCACAAATTATGATCATGAGCAAAAGAATAGTCAAATACTCAAATGCTCCCCCTGAGAAAGTGATCCCTGTAGCTAGTCACTTCTTGGGAAGTGTGACCACTCCCAATTTGTTTCGAAGGTACTCAAACACTTCCTTGGGCAATGGTTTTGTGAAAATATCTGCTACTTGTTCTGTGGTTGGGACAAAATCCAATTTAACCTCACCTTCTGCAACTTTCTCCTTCAAAAAGTGATACCTGATGGCAATGTGCTTTGTGCGTGAATGCATAACTGGATTCTTGGAGATGTTAATTGCACTGGTGTTATCACACTTTACTGATATTGGCTCACTAAAATTAATACCAAGATCTTTCAGAGTTTGTTTCATCCACAAAACTTGTGTACAACATGTTGTTGCTGCAATATATTCTGCCTCAGCTGTTGATAAAGAAACTGACTCTTGTTTCTTGTTGTGCCAAGCAACCAACCTGTCACCAAGATAGAATGCACCTCCACTGGTACTCTTCCTGTCATCGACACATCCTACCCAATCTGCATCTGAATATGAAATAAGGGTGAAGTCTTTACCTTTTGGATACCATAACCCATACTCCATAGTACCCTTGAGATACCTAAGAATCCTTTTTACTGCTGTCACATGAGTCTCTTTGGGACTGGCCTGAAATCTTGCTACCATGCAAACTGCCTGCAGAATATCTGGTCTAGTAGCTGTTAAATATAGTAAGCTTCCAATCATTGATCTGTACATGGTTTGATCAACAGGTGGAGATTTGTCATCTTTACTCAACTTGCAGCCTGTTGTCATGGGAGTGCTAACTGGCTTACAGTCCTCCATTGTGAACCTTTTTAGCATCTCTTTCACATATTTGACTTGGGAAATAAATATGCCTTTCTCATTTTGATTAACTTGTAACCCAAGAAAGTAAGACAGTTCACCAATCATAGACATTTCAAATTCTTTCTGCATCTTATTTGCTAAGTCTTTACAAGATTCATCTTTGCTGCTGCCAAATATGATATCATCTACATATACAACAAGAACAATGAGATGCCCACCTTCTGTTTTGACATACAGATTACTGTCCACCATACCTTTCTTGAATCCCTGTTGAGAGAGATAGTTGTCTAGCCTTGCATACCATGCTCGGGGTGCTTGTTTTAAGCCATATAAAGCTTTCTTTAATTTGCAGACAAGGTTGGGATCTTCACTAATTTGAAAACCATCTGGTTGTTCAATATAAACCTCTTCTTCAAGTTTCCCATTTAAAAAAGCTGATTTTACATCCATCTGATAAACTCTGAAGTTCTTGTAGACTGCTAAGGCCAGAAACATTCTGATTGCTTCTAGTCTGGCCACTGGTGCAAAAGTCTCCTCAAAATCAATGCCTTCAACTTGTGCATAGCCTTTGCAAACCAGTCTAGCTTTATTCCTAACGACCTGTCCGTCTTCATTCAATTTGTTACGAAAGATCCATTTAGTCCCGATTATGTTTTTGTTCGCAGGTCTAGGTACTAATTCCCAGGTTTTGTTTTTCTCAATCTGGTCTAATTCTTCATTTATAGCCTTCATCCAACCTTCATCTTTGCTTGCTTCAGCAATATTCTTGGGCTCAATGCTGGATAACAAAGAGTAGTTACTTGCTACTCTTCTTCTTGTTTGAACACCAACTTTGGGGTCTCCAATTATTTGGTCTCTAGGATGATTTTTTTGCCAGCTGCCTGTTTTGAATTTATTATTCTCTTCTGCTTCTGAATCACAACTTACATCATCTGAGTCAATTTTTTGTATCTTTTCAATTTCGTTTTCCTCATCTCCTTCAATAACCTCTTCATAAATTGGGTAGTTCGTTTCATGGCTAATCACCCGTTCTTTACCTTCATCAAACTTAACATCAACACTGTCCACAATTTTCTTTAGCCTCTTGTTGTAGCATTTGTAAGCTTTGCTTCTTGGTGAGTAACCAACAAAAATACCTTCATCTGCTCTATCTTCAAACTTGCCAAGATTGTCTTCAGTTCTTTTGATATAGCACTTGCTGCCAAACACTCTGAGGTATTTTGTTGTTGCCCTTTTTTCGAACCATAATTCATAAGGAGTTTTGTTTTCATGTGTTCTCAGCATGTATCTATTTTGGATATACACCACAGTATGGACTGCTTCTTTCCAAAATCTGTCAGCTACTTTGCTTTCAGCCAACATAGTTCGTGCCATTTCCTGCACAGTTTTGTTCTTTCTTTCTACTACCCCATTTTGCTGAGGTGTCCTTGCTGCTGAGAACTGTCTCCTAATACCATACTTTTCATAGTATTCTACAAACTCCTCTGAAATGAATTCTCCACCTCTGTCTGATCTTAAGCATTTGATCCTCTTTCCTATTTCATTCTCAACCTGGTTTTTGAAGATCTTGAACATATCAAAAGCTTCTGATTTTTGCTTCAAGAAGAATATCCATGTCATTCTGGAATAGTCATCAATGCACAACATAAAATACTTGTCACCATTTATGCTTTGTGTTCTCATGGGTCCACATAAGTCAGTGTGTATTAGTTCCAGTGGTTTGTTGGTGTAGTATTCTTTAGTTTTGAATGTGACTCTAGTTTGCTTCCCCTTTTGGCATGAAGCACAGATGTTGTTTGCAGGTTTGCTGATGGTGGGAATATCTCTTACAGCCCCTTTTGAGGTGATTTTCACTAGATTATCAAAACTGATATGGCCAAGTCTTTTGTGCCACAGCCAATTTTCTTCTTCCTGTCCAATAAAGCAAGCTCCTTTTGAAGTCTCTGAAAGTGTATACAGGTTACCAGATGTTCTTGACCCTGTTGCTATCAATTTTCCACTGTTGGTCTTTCTGACTTCACAACCCTGCTTCATAAAGACCACTTCATGACCTTTATCACAAATCTGACTTACACTCAATAAATTATGTTTCAATCCATCCACAAATAAGACTTCTTCTGATTTAATCCTTCCATCACTAATTTTGACTGAGCCTTTGCCGACTATCTTGGCTCCATCATTATTTCCAAATTTTACTGATCCTCCTTCATATTTCTGTAACTTATCAAATTTTTGTTTGTCACCTGTCATATGACTGGAGCATCCACTATCTAGTATCCATGGTACATGTTTATTCTATGCTTTGAAAGCAGTTTGAACGATTAAAGATTCCTTTTCTTCCTTCAGTCGTTCTTTCCCTTTCCACATTGTTTTGATAGTGGTTTTGGGCTCTTGTTTAGTTTTTCCCTTATCAGTAGCTTGTGCATGTTTTACAGGAAGTTTCCCATTTTGTCTCATCCTGTTTGGTTGAACTTTTCTTCCCTAAAACTGATTTGATGAAAAAGTGCTTCTACAGTTTCTTGCAATGTGCCCAAAATTGTGACAGTTATAACATTCTACTGTGTAATTCATCAAAGGAGAAAAAGCATTTCTACTTGTGAAATTCCTTGGTCTAACATTGTACTTGCAGTCTGAGATTTTATGTCCATAGCCATTGCATTTAAAATAGAAACCAGAGAAGGGATAATTGAACCTGGGAGATGGTCTTTGCCATGTTGCCGTAGGAGCCATAGGTCTTCTTCTTCTTTGATGTGTGACATTGGTGAAACCATTACTGTCAGTTCTCCTTTCCTGCCTGGCATTATTGCTTTCTTTTGCAAGAGGCAATTTCCCTTGATCGACCTATTTCTTATCTTCATTCTTTGTGGATTCTACATTTTTGGCTTTTGAACCACTTGATGATTCTCCTTCGATAAAACCCAGACCAAACCTGATGCCTGCAGGTCTTTGGTCATTTATGATTTTATCCAGTTTCATAGAACTTTCTTCACGTTTGTGATAACAACTGATTTTCTTGTTCATCTCTTCTAGCTGCATTCTTAGACCAATAGTCTCTTCCTCTAGCTTGCTGCAATAGTCTATTCTCATGGTTATTTGAACTTCGAGATCTTCGATGATTTTCTTAGATTCTTCTATCTAAACTTTTAAGCTGGTTATGATTCCATTTGCATCCTCAAGCTTTCTTGATAGTTTCTTATTCTTTTTCTTTTCTATCTCCCACTCTTCAAGTGCAGATATCAACTCACCTTCTAAGTCAACTTCAGCCTCGAGATTTTCACCACAAACTTCAGAGGTCACTCCTTTTTCTGATTTAACTTCTTCAAATGCCATAAAAAGAGCTTCATCTCTTTCTTCTTCAGACTCTTCACCGGAGCTGTTTTTTGATGAACTAACATTCTTGGAGATGAAACTTTTCTTTTTGAAGTTGCCTTTTCTGAAATTTGCTTTCATCTTCCAGTCACTTCTTTCTTGGTGGGATCCTTCATCATTTTTGTTCTTCTCTTTCGGTGGACATTTAGTTGCAAAATGCCCAACGCCTCCACTAGTTGAAGCATTTGAATGGAAGCTTCCCTTTGTATTTTCCTTTCCCCTTTTTCAATTTTCTCACAAAGTTTGCTTCCATTTCATCTGATGTCTCTTCTTCCTCGGACTCTTGTTTTGTGTTTTTATTTTTAAGGGCCTTGAAAGCTGCTTCTCTGTCAGTGGGTTTAGATCTTCCTATCCTCATCTCATAAGCAGTTAAAGAACCATACATTTCATCTATACTAAAATAATTTAGATCTTTAGCTTCTTCTATTGCTGAGACTTTGGAATCAAATCTTTGAGGAAGGGATCTTAATACCTTTTTCACGATAGCAGAGTCATCGATATTCTCGTCGAGTCCTCTGATTGCATTGATGATTCCATTAACTCTCAACATGAATGCCTCAATGTTTTCATCATCATTCATCTTCAAAGCTTCGAACTGAGCTCGATGTGTCTGTAACTTGGCTTCTTTGATCTTATCATCTCCTTCATGAACACTCTTCAATTTGTCCCATATTTCTTTTGCTGACTGACAGTTCATGACCTTTACCAGTTCACTGTCTGCTAATCCACACAAGATGGCATTCTTTGCTTTCGAATTGTTTTCAAACAGTTTCTTTTCCTCTGCTTCTTTTGGAGGAATGATAGGAATTGAGTATCCACTCACTACTGAATCCCAGATATCATATCCCAAAGCACAGAGATATGTCTGCATCCTGACTCTCCAGAATGCATAATTAGATCCGTCAAACAATGGTGCTTTGTTTGATGAGAAACCTTCACCACCTGCCATTGTGATATTTCCAAGATCACCCTAGCTGGTTAAGCTTGTACAGGGACTTGGCTCTGATACCAATTGTTGTACTTACAATGGCACTGAGAGGGGGGGTGAATCAGTGTAGCTCTTTAATCAAGAATTAACAGCTCTAAAAATAGTAGCAGTTAAAACTTATAAATAGATATAGCAAGAACAGCAAGAGAGCATCACACAACACAAGATTTTAACGAGGTTCACCAATGTGGCTACTCCTCAAAAATGACTGCTTGGACTACCATCCAAATCCAGCCTTTGCAAAGCAACAACTTTTACAAATAGTTTACCAGCACCCACTGGAAGGAGCACCAACCCCTGATTTTATCTGACCCAGCAGAAAGGAGCACCAACCCTTGATTTACCAGCACCAACTGGAAGGAGCACCAACCCCTAAATTGCCAGCACCAACTGGAAGGAGCACCAACCCCTTATGCCAAGCACCAACTTGGACTTCAAATCTAAAACTTAGAAGAATGACAGTGAGATACCTTTGCCTTTAACAAGACCCTGACTGATCTGCTTCACTTTTTTGTCCTGTGCGCACTCTGCTCTCCCTGTGCTATCACTTCGCACAATCTACTGCTAAACTGTCGAACGTTCGTCTTCTCCCCTTCGTGCACTCTGCTTCCTTTGCGATCTTTCACACTTAGAATGATTCGACGAAATGCACTCTGCACACTACGATCGAATTTTGCACTCTGCACACTGCGATCGAACTTCTCACTCTACGCACTATCTACGAACGTCGCACTTCACAACACACCCCAACTCTTCAAAATAGCCTTCCTTTTATAACCACATTTTCAAGATCAAAAACTTAATCTTAGTCGGTTGTAACCCTAATCTTAGTCGGCTACAAAACCCTAAACTTCGTCGGTTGCAAACCCTAATCTTCGTCGGCTAACATTTGACTTTGTCGGCTTCAACTGCCTCTATAACTCTTCTATAGCTTTTGTCGTGAAACTACAACATGTCACGATATCATGACACTTTTGCCTCCATACACTTTCTTTTGGCTTTTGTCATGATATCGTGACACTTCTACCTTTGTCGACTTCAACTAAGCTCTTGTCATGATATCACGACACTTCTCTTCGTCAGCATCAACTTTGCTTTTGTCATGATATCGTGACACTTCTCCCTTCGTCGACCTCCTTTTTACTTTTGTCACAAAATCATGACACTTCCCTTCGTACTTCACATCTTGGCTTCTGTCATAAAATCATGACACTTCTCCTTAAGACACTTTTACAAAATATTTAAATACACTTTCTCTGCTTTCTCTCAACCCAAATCGTGACGCTTTACTTTCATACGCTTTCTTTGCAACCTATCATGAAATCGCAACACTATTAGCTTTCATACTTTCTTTGCAACCTATCACAAAATCGTGATGCTATCAACTTTCATACGCTTTCTTTGCAACCTATCACGAAATCATGACGCTTTCAACTTTCATACATTTTCTTTGCAACTTGTCATGAAATCATGACAGTTCTCATTTCGAACTCTTTCCTTTGCTGCATGTCATGAAATCATGATAGTTCTCACTTTCGAAACTCTTCTTCTTGCATGTCACAAAATCATGACAGTTCTCATTTTACTTTCTCTCTCCTCAAACTTGTCATGAAATCGTGACAATTCACACTTGGACTCTCTCTTCTGCAGCATGTCATGAAATCGTGACACTTTATCTTGCTTTCACTTTGTCTTCTGACTTGTCATGAAATCATGACACTTTTTCATCCGTACAACCTTCCTTGCAATATGTCGCGAAATCGTGACACTTTTCCTTCTCTGCCTTCCTGCTCTCTTCAAGTCGCGAAAATGCGACATGTCGCGAAATCGTGACACTTTTCCAACTTGCTCTCTTTCTTTGAACTTGTCGCGAAATCGTGAACCTTCTTCCTGCTTTCTCTTTTCTTCCAACATGTCGTGAAATCGTGACATTTTTCCACTTGCCTTTTTCTCTGCCAACATGTCGCGAAATCGTGACAGTTTTTCCACTTGCCTTTTTCTCTGCCAACATGTCGCGAAATCGCGACAGTTTTTCCACTTGCCTTTTTCTCTTCCAACATGTCGCGAAATCGTGACAGTTTTTCCACTTGCCTTCTTTCTCTTCCAACATGTCGTGAAATCGCGACAGTTTTTCCTACTTCTTCTTTCTCTTCCAACATGTCACGAAATCGTGACAGTTTTTCCTGCTTTTTCTCTCTCTTCTAACATGTCGCGAAATCGCGATAGTTTTTCTTGCCTGTTGTATATGTCGCGATATCGTGACACTTTTCTTACTTGTCTTTTTCTTTGATCTTTTGCAAATGGGCCACTATGGTCTTCTTGGAAACTCACTGTCCATACTCTGAATAACCTTTGAACTTCTGTCCTCTGCATCTGAATGACTTTTGAACTACCTGTCCACTGCATCATTAGATCTAACTGACTGTGTTGACAACAATGACAATACTCCTGCTGCACCTTGCTCAACAATGTAGTGATTTTTTGAATGGTTCAAGGTTAATCTTGGTTAAACCTTATCTATAAGAATTGTTGTTAAAGCCCTAATTGGTTGAGAAAAGATATTGGTTGTGGAAATAACATGAGTATCATTGTTATATGAGTTATTGCATGGTTGGCAATTGTTGGGTTGTGTTTCATGTTCTTGAGAAAAGCATACTACATCTATCTTATTCTTTTGAGATTGAGATTGAGTTGAGATTGAGATTGGGAGTTAAGTATAGAACATATTGAGTCTCTAACAATTCTCTTTATGTTTCTATGAGATTTGAGATTGAAATTGGGAGTTAAGTATAGAACATATTGAGTCTCTAGCAATTCTCTTTATGCTTCTATGAGGTTGATGAATCACATTGGGTCTCTAAAAATCCTCTTTGTGGGTTCATGCTAATCAAGTTTTTCTTGATGAACTTGTGAGTTGATTTGGATAGGTTCTAGTGAAGACTTGTGAGCTGAATTGGACAGGTTCTAGTGAGGACTTGTGAGCTGATTTGGACAGGTTCTAGTGAGGACTTGTGAGCTGATTTGGATAGGTTCTAGTGAGGACTTGTGAGCTAATTTGGACAAATTCTAGGGAGGACTTGTGAGCTGATTTGGATAGGTCCTAGCAGAGGACTTGAGGATAAAGTTGAAGTGGTTCTTTGAGAAGAACCTAAGGATAGTTTTGAAGGCTTGTGTGCACCAGAGATTGAATTGTTTAATCTTTATGAGTTGAGCTTGGGATAGATCTAACAGAGTGAGGAAGACTTGTGCTGGACTGACTGACTGTGTTTAGTACAAGTTGATGAGTTTTTATGGAGGTGATCAGTGAGGATAGAAGTCTCTTGAGGCTGAGCATTGAGGATAGGAGGTCTTATGTGGAAAGGAGTTCCATGTGCTAGTGGAATAAGAGGCAGGTGATATTTTGAAGTATCATTTCCAAAGTTGAGGGGAAGGATTCTCCTTTGGGCAGGAGGTTCATAAATTCGTGAGGAGGGGAAGGATTCTCCTTTGGGCAGAAGGCTCATAAATTTTTGAGGAGGGTAAGGATTCTCCTTTGGGTAGGAGGCTCATAAAGTCGTGAGGAGAGGAAGGATTCTCCTTTGGGTAGAGGTTCATAAATACTTGAGTAGGGGAAGGTTTCTCCTTTGGGTTGAGGCTCATAAACATTGTAATTTAGAAGGATTCCCAAAGAACTTTGAGAAATATTTTTAGAGAAAATTTTTGTGGAGGTAGCCCATGTTGGGTGAACCACGTTAAAATTGGTGTCTCATTGTGTGTTTCTTTATGCATTGCTTTGATATTGCTATTGGTTCATTGCTTTGCGAAGTTGAAGTTAAATAGAGAAAGTAAAAAGAGGTCTTATACTGTTCACCCCCAACCCTCTCAGTATAAGCTTGTGTTCTTCAGTTGGTATCAGAGCGGGTTCCTTCAGAAATGTTAACAGCTTGAAGGAAAATATTGTAAAGAACAAAATTGAATCTACAAGTGGTAATGCAGCACCTATTCTTGATGGGGCATATTTTTGGCTTTGGAGTGCTAGGATGAAGGTTCATCTTATGGCTCTTGGAAATGAAGTTTGGGAAGTGATTGAGGATGATTATACCATTCCTGAGCATGGTCCTTCTACTAAGGAAGAGAGGCTCCTACATCATAGCAATTCAAAGGCAATGAATGCAATCCTGAAGGGTTTATGAAGGCGAGATCTTACCAAGGTGATTCACTACAAGACGGCTAGTGAAATGTGGAAACGAGTTGAAGGTGGTTCATACGAGGTGATGCAAATGTCGAAAGGCCAAGTTGAGACACTTCAAAGGTATGTTTGAACAACTCAAGATGAATTATGAAGAAAATATTAGTGACTATATGCTTTGTATGGATGATATTGTTAACTCTATGAAGGAACTAGGTCTTGAGCTTACTAAAAATGATATTTGTGATAAGATTTTGAGGTCTCTTCCAAATAGATTTATTGAAAATATTTCTGCTATTGAGGAAGCTAAGGATTTGGATAAGTTGAAAAATTATGAGCTTCATAGTATACTTGCAGCATTTGAGTTGAGAACTCAAGTGAAGGTTGATGTTAAGAAGGAGGTAGCTTTCAAGGCTACCAAGAAATCCAAGGGTAAAGAACTTCAAGATAGTGATGATTCTTCTAGTGATGCAGAGGCATATTACAGCAAGAAGGGCAAGCTCTCAAGAAAGCACAAAGGTATGAAATATGTCAAGTGTTTCAATTGTGAAAATTTTGGTCATTATGCTACTAACTGTACTGCTGCCAAGGATGAAAGTGATGAAGATAAACAGGATTATAAGAGCAAGGATTATGAAAGGCACAAGCATCAAATGGAGAATAAATATGAGCAAAGCAATCAAGGAAAGATGTACTCTCATAAACACAAGAAAATTTTCTACCTAGACAAGGCAAGTAAGTGTTCTAGTAGTGATAGTAAAAGTTTTTCAAGTGATGTTGGAAATGAGATGTTGTTCCTAACAGAAAAAGAAGAAGAAAAGAAACATAGATTTGTCCTTATGAAATGTTTTAGATGTGGAAATTTTGGACATCTTGAGGATGATTGCACAAATGATGGATTGATTTCTAGTTATACTATGTATGAGGATGCTTCAAAAAATTGTAAGGAAGATCTTTGTATGGCTTTACAAAATGGTAGCACCTCTAGTGATAAGAAATTTGAAAAAGTCATTGATGTTTAAAAAGGTAAAAAAATAGTGGAAGTTATAGAGGATGGTGAAGTAGATCTTGAAGCTGAACTTGTTAGTGCTCTTAGTCCTTTGAAAAATAAAAGAAATAAGAATGCTAGACTCAATGATAAATTGGATGAATGTTGTATTGAGAGAGATGATCTTATAGAAAGTCTTGACTTCTCTATAGCTAAGACATAGAAACTTAAGGATAAGTTAGAGTATAAGGTTCTTGAGTGTAGAGAGTTGGAACAGAAAGTGGTTTCCTTGAAAGAGGAAACTAAAGAGTACAAGGAGAAGCTTTACAGGTTTGAAGATAGCACCAAAAAGGTAAATTCAATCATCAAAGATCAAAGAAGGAGAACAGATAAAACAGGTCTTGGTTTTGGTAAGAAACACATGGAACAGGTTGGCAACTCTGTTGGGGAATCTAGTAAGAGATTCCGAAAGGAAGAGAGTTTTGATGAGGAAAGTACTTCAAAAAAAGAGTCCTTGAGTGATAGATGCACAAAATCAAAAAACAGGAATCAAAAAAAGGGGAGAAAGTTTACAGGACCTAAGAGGTCAAATCAAGGAAATTTTAATGGTAGATGTTTTGCTTGTCACAAGTTTGGTCACATGGCTTCACATTGCATGACTCAAGTGAGGAAGGTAAATGATAGATTCAGAGGTGGTAATTTCTTTCAAGGGTATTGCTACTCTTGTAAACAGTTTGGGCACAAGGCTATTTATTGCAAGGCTAATAACAGGAATAGGGTTGGTCGAGAGCAGGATGGAGTCAAAGATCGAGGTATGCCTCAAAGAAATAACATTGTTAGTTGTTATAAGTGCAACAATTAAGGTCACATAGCTAGACAGTGTAGAGATGAAATTCCAAGGTACAAGAACAGGAACATGGGTATGAACAGGCATAAGAATCAAGACATGGATAAGAACAGGAATGATAACAAGAACAGAAACAATAACATGAATAGAAACAGGAATATGGACAAGGAGAACAAGAGAAGACATGGTAAGGCAGCTATAGACACTGATGAAGATCAGTGCCTAATGGGAGTTTTACTCCCACCCTGAAATTAATCACCTCAATAGGAGGTGGGGGAGTGACTACGCTAAGAGGCTTATTCTTAGTCCCAAGCCCCAAAGGTGACCCTTTACCATTGATGACAAAGGGGGAGAGATATGAGTAAGGGGGAGAGCCTCAAGTCAGGGGAGCTGATTTCTATATAGCAGTTTTGAGTTTCATTGTTGTTGAGAAGCATGGTTTGCCATCAATGACAAAGGGGGAGATTGTTGGCAATTTTGGGTTTGAGATCCTAACTTCTTGTCTATGAGTTGTCATTGATGTCAAAAGGAACTGGCATTAATGTCAAGAGGATTTTTTGGCTTCAAAGGTTGAAGATTCCAAAGAATATTTTCTAGAATATTTCGAAGAGATTCCATGTGGCAGATGAAAAGGTTTTTATCAAAACCATGGCGGGTTTAAGGGTTTTTATTAAAACCAGGATGGATGCATTAAGGGTTTTTCTCAAAACCACTCTCAACTTAATGCAAAGGCTAGAGACACTTATTAATTAAATAACTTAATTAATAAAACCTTTTTAAGGTTTTTTAATTAATTATTTATTTGATTTAGTGATTAAATTATTTTAATAATTTAATGGGTTCTCCACCTAAGGTCTAAGGTCTAAAAGACCTGTGATTATTTTTTAAATAATCAAAAGGGTTTCATAAACCCTAAAGTTGTTTCGAAGGTGTCAAAGTAATATTAATTCAAAAAAAATAAATTATCCTTCCACCGACATCGTGCATAGCATGGAAGTTTGGCTATACAAACCATAACCTATAGTCCAAAGCAAAGGAGTGAAAGAAATTTGAATTGCACAAAAGTTGGGAAGTAAAAGCTACAGCTATCATTTTTTTGCCACGTTTATCCGCCACCAAAGGGTTAAGGAGAAGAAGACTCTTTATAGCCTTCAAGCTAGCACCGTTGGCCTAGTGGCAATGACTATTCTACGAACGCGCTTGAAGGGAGGTCAAGCGTTCGACTCCTGCCATGGAGTGTGAGAAGAGTTTTGTGCTCCAATTTTTTTGGAGGCACTGTTGACCCGCGATTTTTGAAAGCATTTTTTTTTGGTAAGGTATTTTAAATAAAATCTGCATTTTGTTAAAGAAGAAGTGGTTGGGCAGATTTATTTAAAATTATTTTTAAGGTTAAATGCTTCTTTGGAGATATAAGGTTGATAGTGTGTGGTTGAGATTTTTGGCTTGATTGTTGAGTGAGATTTTCTTAGAAGCTATTATTCCTTGAGCATGGTTTAATTAATTTGGAGAAATAAGGTGTAAAAGGATATATTGTTTGAATGCTTTATATTTTTGGTAGTTGACTTCTAAGGATTGGAGTCATAAGGTGTTTTATGGAATAAATATTTTTGTGGTTACTTTTATGATCTAAAACTAACTTGGTGGCAAATTTGAGGGTGGTGTTGGTAACAGGTTGAAGAACTATTCTCTTCTTCCTCAAACAAAGGTATGGGCAACTTCTTCCATGTATATTGGTGATGGTGTATTTTCTGAAATTGAGTTTGGAGTGAAAAGGTTGTCTACTAGGTATTCTTGTTGGTGTAATTCCATTTTCTGGATATTGAAGATTGTTTATGCATTAAAATCATTGATGATTTTTTGGGTGAATGCATAATTCTGGTTCAGGAAGAGGAAGCATTTTGCACTAGGGTTTATGTTAGTAAGTCTTTCTCTTGCATTGAGATGGTGAAACCCTTAGTTGGTTGTTTTGAGATTGATGGTTGAGTTGCTTCCATAGAGGTTGTTTTGATCAAGTTAATGCTTTACTTGATACATGATTTGGGGTTACTCTATTGAGATTGATTTGAGCAAGTTATTCTTTGCATTGGTGTTTTATGTTGGTGGCTGTTTTGTTCAAATGCCTTTAGAGGGAAAAGGATGTCTACTAGTTTCTTTTTCATGTAGTGATTGGTTGAATGTTTCAAGGTTAATCTTGAGTTGAATGATGTTGGTTAAACTTTATCTATAAGCATTGTTGTTAAAGCCCTAATTGGTTGAGAAAAGATATTGGTTGTGGAAATAACATGAGTATCATTGTTATATGAGTTATTGCATGGTTGGCAATTGTTGGGTTGTGTTTCATGTTCTTGAGAAAAGCATACTACATCTATCTTATTCTTTTGAGATTGAGATTGAGTTGAGATTGAGATTGGGAGTTAAGTATAGAACATATTGAGTCTCTAACAATTCTCTTTATGTTTCTATGAGATTTGAGATTGAAATTGGGAGTTAAGTATAGAACATATTGAGTCTCTAGCAATTCTCTTTATGCTTCTATGAGGTTGATGAATCACATTGGGTCTCTAACAATTCTATTTATGGGTTCATGCTAAGCAAGTTTTTCTTAATGAACTTGTGAGCTGATTTGGACAGGTTCTAGTGAAGACTTGTGAGCTGAATTGGATAGGTTCTAGTGAGGACTTGTGAGCTGATTTGGACAGGTTCTAGTGAGGACTTGTGAGTTGATTTGGATAGGTTCTAGTGAGGACTTGTGAGCTGATTTGGACAAGTTCTATGGAGGACTTGTGAGCTGATTTGGATAGGTCCTAGCAGAGGACTCGAGGACAGAGTTGAAGTGGTTCTTTGAGAAGAAACTGAGGACAGTTTTGACAAGTCTTTGAGAAGGATTGTGTGCACCAGAGATTGAATTGTTCAAGATTTATGAGTTGAGCTTGGGAAAGATCTGACAGAGTGAGGAAGACTTATGCTGGACTGACTGATTGTGTTTAGTACAGGTTGATGAGTTGTGGAGGTGATCAGTGAGGACAGAAGTCTCTTGAGGCCGAGAATTAAGGACAGGAGGTCTTCTGTGGAAAGGAGTTCCTCGTGCTAGAAAAATAAGAGGCAGGTGATATTTTGAAGTATCATTTCCAAATTTGAGGGGAAGGATTCTCCTTTGGGCAGGAGGCTCATAAATTCATGAGGAGGGGAAGGATTCTCCTTTGGGTAGGAGGCTCATAAAGTCGTGAGGAGGGGAATGATTCTCCTTTGGGTAGGAGGCTCATAAGGTTGTGAGGAGTGGAAGGATTCTCCTTTGGGTAGAGGCTCATAAATACTTGAGTAGGGGAAGATTTCTCCTTTGGGTTGAGGCTCATAAACATTGTAATTGGGAAGGATTCCCAAAGAACTTTGAGAAAGCTTTTTAGAGAAAAGTTTTGTGGAGGTAGCCCATGTTGGGTGAACCACGTTAAAATTAGTGTCTCATTGTGTGTTTCTTTATGCATTTCTTTGATATTGCTATTGGTTCATTGCTTTGCGAAGTTGAAGTTAAATAGAGAAAGTAAAAAGAGGTCTTATACTGTTCACCCCCAACCCTCTCAGTATAAGCTTGTGTTCTTCAGTTGGTATCGAGAGCGGGTTCCTTCAGAAATGTTAACAGCTTGAAGGAAAATATTGTAAAGAACAAAATTGAATCTACAAGTGGTAATGCAGCACCTATTCTTGATGGGGCATATTTTTGGCTTTGGAGTGCTAGGATGAAGGTTCATCTTATGGCTCTTGGAAATGAAGTTTGGGAAGTGATTGAGGATGATTATACCATTCCTGAGCATGGTCCTTCTACTAAGGAAGAGAGGCTCCTACATCATAGCAATTCAAAGGCAATGAATGCAATCCTAAAGGGTTTACAGAAGGTAGATCTTACCAAGGTGATTCACTACAAGACAGCTAGTGAAATGTGGAAACAGTTGAAGGTGGTTCATACAGGTGATTCAAATGTCCGAAAGGCCAAGTTGAGACACTTCAAATGTATTTTTGAACAACTCAAGATGAATGATGAAGAAAATATTAGTGACTATATGCTTCGTATGGATGAGATTGTTAACTCTATGAAGGAACTAGGTCTTGAGATTGCTGAAAATGATATTTGTGATAAGATTTTGAGGTCTCTTCCAAATAGATTTAGTGAAAATATTTATGCTATTGAAGAAGCTAAGGATTTGGATAAGTTGAAAAAGGATGAGCTTTATAGTATACTTGCAGCATTTGAGTTGAGAACTCAAGTGAAGGTTGATGTTAAGAAGGAGGCAGATTTCAAGGCTACCAAGAAATCCAAGGGTAAAGAACTTCAAGATAGTGATGAGTCTTCTAGTGATGAAGAGGCATATTATAGCAAGAAGGGCAAGTTCTCAAGAAAGCACAAAGGTATGAAATATTTCAAGTGTTTCAATTGTGGAAAATTTGGTCATTATGCTACTAACTGTACTGCTACCAAGGATGAAAGTGATGAAGATAAACAAGATTATAAGAGCAAGGATTTTGAAAGGCACAAGAATCAAAGGAAGAATAAATATGAGCAAAGCAATCAAGGAAAGAGGTACTCTCACAAACACAAGAAAAGTTTCTACCTAGACAAGGCAAGTAAGTGTTCTAGTAGTGATAGTGAAAGTTCTTAAAGTGATGTTGGAAATGAGATGTTGTTCCTAACAGAAAAATAAGAAGAAAGGAAACATAGATTTGTCCTTATGAAATGTTTTAGATGTGGAAATTTTGGACATCTTGAGGATGATTGCACAAATGATGGATTGATTTCTAGTTATACTATGTATGAGAATGCTTCAGAAAATTGTAAGGAAGATCTTTGTATGGCTTTAGAAAAGGGTAGCACCTCTAGTGATAAGAAATCTGAAAAATTCATTGATGTTTCAAAAGGTAAACAAATAGTGGAAGTTATAGAGGATGGTGAAGTAGATCTTGAAGCTGAACTTGTTAGTGCTCTTAGTGCTTTGAAAAAGGAAAGAAATAAGAATGCTAGACTCAATGATAAATTGGATGAATGTTGTATTGAGAGATATGAGCTTATAGAAAGTCTTGACTTCTCTATAGCTAAGACACATAAACTTAAGGATAAGTTAGAGTATAAGGTTCTTGAGTGTAGAGAGTTGGAATAGAAAGTGGATTCCTTGAAAGAGGAAACTAAAGAGTACAAGGAGAAGCTTTACAGGTTTGAATATAGCACCAAAAAGGTAAAGTCAATCATCAAAGATCAAAGAAGGACAACAGATAAAACAGGTCTTGGTTTCGGTAAGAAACACATGGAATAGGTTGGAAACTCTACTGGGGAATCTAGTAAAATATTCCGAAAGGAAGAGAGTTATGATGAGGAAAGTACTTTAGAAAAAGAGTCCTTGAGTGATAGATGCACAGAATCAGAAAACAGGGAATCAGAAAAAGGGGATAAAGTTTACAGGACCTAGGAAGTCAAATCAAGGAAAGTTTAATGGCAGATGTTTTGCTTGTCACAAGTTTGGTCACATGGCTTCACATTGCATGACTCAAGTGAAGAAGGTAAATGACAGATTCAGAGGTGGTAATTTCTTTCAAGGGTATTGCTACTCTTGTAAACAGTTTGGTCACAAGGCTATTTATTGCAAGCCTAATAACAGGAACAGGGTTGGTCATAATAGATGGTGTCAAAGATCAGGTATGCCTCAAAGAAATAACATTGTTAGTTGTTATAAGTGCAAAAATTAAGGTCACATAGCTAGACAGTGTAGAGCTAAAATTCCAAGGTACAAGAATAGGAACATGGGTATGAACAGGCACAAGAATCAAGACATGTATAAGAACAAGAATGATAACAAGAACAACAATAGTAACATGAATAGGAACAGTAATATGGACAAGGAGAACAAGAGAAGACATGGTAAGGTGGCTATAGACACTGATGAAGATCAGTGCCTAATGGGAGTTTTACTCCCACCCCAAAATTAATCACCTCAATAGGAGGAGGGGGAGGGACTAAGCTAAGAGGCTCATTCTTAGTCCCAAGCCCCAAAGGTGACCCTTTGCCATTGATGACAAATGGGGAGAGATATGAGTAAGGGGGAGAGCCTCAAGTTAGGGGAAGCTGATTTCTATACAGTAGTTTTGAGTTTCAGTGTGGTTGAGAAGCATGGTTTGCCATCAATGACAAAGGGGGAGATTTTTGGCAATTTTGGTTTTGAGATCCTAGCTTCTTGTCTATGAGTTGTCATTGATGTCAAAAGGAACTGGCATTAATTTCAAGAGGATTTATTGGCTTCAAAGGTTGAAGATTCCAAATAATATTTTCTAGAAGATTTCATAGAGATACCATGTGGCAGATGAAAAGGTTTTTATCAAAACCATGGCAGGTTTAAGGGTTTTTATTAAAACCAGGTGGATGCGTTAAGGGTTTTTCTCAAAACCACTCTCAGCTTAATGCAAAGGTTGAAGACACTTATTATTTAAATAACTTAATTAATAAAACCTTTTTAAGGTTTTTTAATTAATTATTTATTTGATTTAGTGATTAAATTATTTTAATAATTTAATGGGTTTTCCACCAAAGGTCTAAGGTCTAAAAGATCTATGATTATTTTTTAAATAATCAAAAGGGTTTCATAAACCCTAAAGTTGTTTCGAAGGCGTCAAAGTAATATTAATTCGAAAAATTCGAATTATCCTTCCGTCGACGTCGTGCATAGCATGGAAGTTTGGCTATATAAGCCATAACCTATAGTCCAAAGCAAAGGAGTGAAAGAAATTTGAAATGCGCAAAAGTTGGGAAGTAAAAGCTACGCCTATCATTTTTTTGCCACATTTATCCACCGCCAAAGGGTTAAGGAGAAGGAGACTCTTGCTAGACTTCAAGCTAGCGTCGTTGGCCTAGTGGCAATGACTGTTCTACGAAGGCACTTGAAGGGAGGTCAAGCATTCGACTCCCGCCGTGGAGTGTGAGAAGAGTTTTTGCGCTCCGATTTTTTTGGAGGCACTGTTGACCCATGATTTTCGGAAGCATTTTTTTTTGGTAAGGTTTTTTAAATAAAATCTGCATTTTGTTAAAGAAGAAGTGGTTGGGCAGATTTATTTAAAATTATTTTTAAGGTTAAATGCTTCTTTTGAGATATAATGTTGATAGTGTGTGGTTGAGATTTTTGGCTTGATTGTTGAGTGATATTTGCTTAGAAGCTATTATTCCTTGAGCATGGTTTAATTAATTTGGAGAAATAAGGTGTAAAAGGATATATTGTTTGAATTCTTTATATTTTTGGTAGTTGACTTCTAAGGATTGGAGTCATAAGGTGTTTTATGGATATTTTTGTGGTTACTTTTATGATCTAACCCTAACTTGGTGGCAAAGTTGAGGTTGGTGTTGGTAACAGGTTGAAGAACTATTCTCTTCTTCCTCAAACAAAGGTATGGGCAACTTATTCCATGTATATTGGTGATGGTGTATTTTTTGAAATTGTGTTTGGAGTGAAAAGGTTGTCTACTAGGTATTCTTGTTGGTGTAATTCCATTTTTTGGATATTGAAGATTGTTTATGCATTAAAATAATTGATGAGTTTTTGGGTGAATGCATAATTCTGGTTCAGGAAGAGGAAGCATCTTGCACTAGGGTTTATGTTAGTAAGTCTTGCTCTTGCATTGAGATGGTGAAACCCTTAGTTGGCTGTTTTGAGATTGATGGTTGAGTTGCTTCCATAGAGGTTGTTTTGATCAAGTTAATGCTGTACTTGATACATGATTTGCGCTTACTCCATTGAGATTGATTTGAGAAAGTTATTCTTTGCATTGGTGATTTATGTTGGTGGTTGTTTTTTTCAAATACCTTTGGAGGGAAAAGGATGTCTACTAGTTTCCTTTTCATGTAGTGATTGGTTGAATGCTTCAAGGTTAATCTTGAGTTGAATGATGTTGGTTAAACCTTGTCTATAAGCATTTTTGTTAAAGCCCTAATTGGTTGAGAAAAGATATTGGTTGTGGAAAGAACATGAGTATCATTGTTATATGATTTATTGCATGGTTGGCAATTGTTGGGTTGTGTTTCATGTTCTTGAGAAAAGCATACTACATCTATCTTATTCTTTTGAGATTGAGATTGAGTTGAGATTGAGATTGGGAGTTAAGTATAGAACATATTGAGTCTCTAACAATTCTCTTTATGTTTCTATGAGATTTGAGATTGAGATTGGGAGTTAAGTATAGAACATATTGAGTCTCTAACAATTCTCTTTATGCTTCTATGAGGTTGATGAATCACATTGGGTCTCTAACAATTCTATTTGTGGGTTCATGCTAAGCAAGTTTTTCTTGATGAACTTGTGAGCTGATTTGGACAGGTTCTAGTGAAGACTTATGAGCTAAATTGGACAGGTTCTAGTGAGGACTTGTGAGCTGATTTGGATAGGTTCTAGTGAGGACTTGTGACCTGATTTGGACAGGTTCTAGTGAGGACTTGTGATCTAATTTGGACAAGTTCTAGGGAGGACTTGTGAGCTAATTTGGACAGGTCCTAGCAGAGGACTTGAGGACAGAGTTGAAGTGGTTCTTTGAGAAGAACCTGAGGATAGTTTTGACAAGTCTTTGAGAAGGCTTGTGTGCACCAGAGATTGAATTGTTCAAGCTTTATGAGTTGAGCTTGGGACCGATCTGACAGAGTGAGGAAGACTTGTGTTGGACTGATTGACTGTGTTTAGTACAGGTTGATGAGTTGTTGTGTAGGTGATCAATGAGGACAGAAGTCTCTTGAGGCTAAACATTGAGGACAAGAGGTCTTCTATGGAAAGGAGTTCCATGTGCTAGCAGAATAAGAGGTAAGTGATCTTTTGAAGTATCATTTCCAGAGCTGAGGAGAAGGATTCTCCTTTGGGCAGGAGGCTCATAAATTCGTGAGCAGGGGAAGGATTATTCTTTGGGCAGGAGGCTCATAAATTCATGAGGAGGGGAAGGATTCTCCTTTGGGCAGGAGGCTCATAAATTCGTGTGGAGGGGAAGGATTCTCCTTTGGGCAGGAGGCTCATACTTGAGTAGGAAAATTTTTCTCCTTTGGTCTGAGGCTCATAAACATTGTAATTGGGAAGGATTCCCAAAGAACTTTGAGAAAGCTTTTTAGAGAAAAGTTTTGTGGAGGTAGCCCATGTTGGGTGAACCATGTTAAAATTGGTGTCTCATTGTGTGTTGCTTTATGCATTGCTTTGATATTGCTATTGGTTCATTGCTTTGTGAAGTTGAAGTTAAATAGAGAAAGTAAAAAGAGGTCTTATATTGTTCACCCCCCCTATTAGTATAAGCTTGTGTTCTTCAATATGGAGTTTCATCCGCATGTGGTCTAAGCATGCATCTATTTTGGATGTAGAAAATAGTATGAACTGCCTCCTTCCAAAAATGATCTACTACTTTGCTCTCACTCAGCATGGTTCTTGCCATTTCTTGAACTATTCTATTCTTCCTTTCCACTACACCTTTTTGCTATGGTGTTCTTGCAGCTGAGAATTGTCTCCTGATGCCATGTTTATCACAATATTCAGCAAACTCTTCTGAGATAAAATCTCCTCCTCTACCTGACCTTAGACATTTTATTCTTCTTCCACTCATATTTTTAGCCTGATTCTTAAATTTCTTGAACATATCAAGTGCTTCTGACTTGTATCTCAAGAAAAATACCCATGTCATTCAAGAGTAATCATCTATGCATAACATAAAGTATCTATGCCCATGTGTGCTTTGAGTTCTTGTTGGCCCACATAAATTAGTATGAACTAGTTCTAATGGCTTGCTAGATTAATGTTCTTTTGATTTCAAGGTGACTGTAGTTTGATTACCTTTTTGACATGACGAGCATATGCTATTACTAGCTTGGAGATGCCAGGCATGTCTCTTACTTCTTTCTTTGAATAGATAATTTCTAAATTATCAAATCTAATGTGTCTGAGCCTCTTATGCCATAGCCAGTTAACATCTTCTTGTGTAAGCATGCATGACCCTTCATTGGTGTTATTAAGAGTTTACAGACTTCTAGTTGTTCTTGTATCTATGGCTAATAATCTTCCACTGTTTGCTCTTCTAATTTCATAGCCATGCTTTTTTAAAGTAACATCGTTATCTTTGTCACATATTTAGGTTATACTCAGCAGATTATGTTTTAAGCCATCCACAAACAACACTTCTTCTAATTTGACTCCTTTTCCATATCCTAGCTTGATTGTACCTCTACCTACAATTTTATCTCCATAATTATTGCAAAACTTAACTGATCCACCTTCATATTATTCCAACTTATCAAACCTTTTCTTGTCACCTGTCATGTGCTTGGAGCATCCACTATCAAGAATCCATGGCTTAGTTCTATTGTTAGCTTTCAAGGATGTTTGAACAATCAGGTATTTCTTAACATCTTTCTCCTTGTCTTTCTCTACCCATTCTCTTTTAGCCTTTAGTTTTTATTTGGCTACAGTATTTACCTCTGTTGTCTGACGCTTAACTATTTTCTCAGTGGACTGACTCTTCTGCACCCTAGGTAAATCATGCTAGCTTTGTTTTTTTCTAGAAGATTTGGCAAGATTACTTCTACATAATCTAGCTATGTGACCATAATTGTGATATTTATAGCATTCAACATTATACTCAAATAAATGAGTAAATGCATTATGTTGCACATAATTGACTAGTTTATTATTGAATCTACAATTTGTAATTTTATGACCATACTGATTATATTTATAACACTAACCATGAAAAGTGTAGCCAGTAGTGGGATAGAAATTGTGAGACCTAGTTTACTGATAGTAATTGTTGATTGGTATCCTTGGTGTTCTCCTTAATTGCTGATAAACTTTGATGAACCCTTCACTATCCACCATTTTTATTGGTTGAATTATTGTTACCTTTAGTTCATGTCTCCTACCCTTCAATGGTTGCTTTATCTCAGTTTTGGAGTGTTCTTCATCTCCTAAATTTGAAGACTCTCCAAGATCAAATCCTACTCCAAATTTAATGTTTGGATATCTTTGTTACTATAGTATCTTATTGATATTTTCTCCACTCTTCACAAATTTATAATTTTTCTTAACTTGCTGAGTTAGCTTTTTAATCTCTTGTCTCAACCCTATAATTTCTTCTTCAAGATTATTATAAGGATCTGTTATGTTAATCAATTGTAATTGCAACCCAGGTGTTGTAGGTAAGTTGGAGAGGAGAGGGCAATCCTCCAAGGGAGGTCCCAAGTTCAAATATCCACCCTACCAAAAAGTTGAATTGGGTATCCAAAATTCAATTGATAATGTTGGTGCGGGCAGGGTCGGATGTGACTCCCGGGTGACTTTAACGGTTTAGAACCCCCTGTTCATGGTCTCTTAGACCAAGGCAGACCTGCAAGGGGTTTTTCACTTTAAAAAAAAAAATTTAATTGTAGAGATTCTTCTATCACTTTGGCTTCTTCTATCTTAACACTCAACTCTTCAATTATGGTATTGGATTTTTCAAGTTTTCTGACCAGTTTCTTATTCCTCTTCCTTTCACTATCCAGATCATCTAAGGCAGTTGTTAGTTCACCTTCATAATCAACTACAACTTCTACCTCATCATCATCAACCTCATCATCATCAATTTCTGATTCATTATTGCTTTTTTCATGAGCCATGAATAATGATTCATTGTGCTTCTCTTCAAATTATTCATCCTTTTCACTGTCATCAGTCTCACTTTCATTTTCTTGAGAGATGAAACTCTTATTATTGAAGTTGGATTTTCTAAATTTCTTGGCTTTCTACTTATACTCGTTATCTCTTGAATTGTTGGCAAAATTATTATTATTATATTTTTCTTTGTGAGGGCACTTGCTTGAAAAATGACCTACTCTACCACAGTTGAAGCATTTAAAAGGAAGCTTACCTCTATATTTGTCTTGACCTATTTTGATCCTTCTAAAAAAGTTGGATTCTTCAAGATCTAATGCCTCCTCTTCACCATAGTCTGATTTCATTTTGATGCACTTGGTTGCTTTGAAACCTGCTTCTCTATCCGATAATTTTCCCTTTCCAATCCTCATCTCATAAGTTGTCAAAGATCCATGCATTTCATCCAGTGAAAAGGTATTGAGATCTTTGGATTATTCAATGGCTAAAACTTTAGAGTCAAATCTTGATGGTAAGGACCTAAGCACCTTTTTGACAATTACTGCATCTTCTATATTTTCTCCCAGACCTCTGATTACATTGATTACTTCATTAAACCTCAACATATATGTGGCTATCTCTTCTTCATCTCTCATATTTAGGATTTCAAAATAAGACCTAAAGTTTTACAACTTTGCTTACTTAATCTTATTGTCTCCTTCATGTATGCTTTTCAACTTTTCCCAGATCTCTTTGGCATAATTGCAGCCCATGACCTTTACCAATTTATTGTCAATTAAACCACACATTATAGCATTCTTTGCCTTGGAGTCATTCTCAAAGAGTTTATTCTGCCCTGAATCTGTTTGAGGAGTGGTAGGTGTTGTATATCCTTTTGTTATTGCCTCCCAAATATCAAACCCTAGAGTATAAATATATATCTACATTTTGAGCCTCCAGTATGCATAGTTTATTCCATCAAACAAAGGTGCTCTATTAGATGAGAAACCTTTGCCACTAGCCATTGTGTCACTTCTTGGATCTCCTTAGTTGATTAGACCTGATAGGAACCTCGCTCTGATACCAATTGTTATTCTAGTAGTGACATTGAGAGGGGGGTGAATCAGTGTATTTTAAAATTTTCTTGGCTTTATCACAAAAACCACTTGCTAGCTATCTACTAAAACTGTAAAAAGTAATCACACAAGCCAAAAACATGCAACACAAGATTTATAGTGGAAATCCAATGAGGGAAAAACCACTATGCCAATGGACTACTTGATCTCCTAATCAAATCCAGTCTGTAAATGGTTGGTATTAAAAATTTTATAGCACCCACTATAATTACTAGCACCTACTAACCCTCAATTCTATAGCACCCACTACAAGGAGCTCCAACCCCTATCCAAGCACCAACTTGGTTTTTACAATCATAGAAGTCATGACATATCAGATGCCTTCACTATTCCAAAAACCTGAATGGTTAAAGCTCTATCTTATTTCTCTGTTGATGCACTATCTCCTTCCTCTCTGATCTCTATTTCATCTCTGTAATTCTCACAAAAATATTCCAACAACAATAGCCCCTCTTAGTTCATAAAACTCATTTTATATTATTGCAGCCACTTTCTATTTTTCATGCAAGCCTTTTCTTAGACTTTTAGTAAACTCTCTCTTATTTTTAATCATATTTAGTTTCTTTTTCTCTTATCCTTAATCACTATAGTTAACAACCTCTTCAACCTTCTATATTTAGCTTCAAATAAATCTTTTGCTATTCATAGAATATAACTTCTACTTTTTCTATAATTAACTTTTTATTCTCTTTACTCCATGTCGACAATTGTTCTGTAACTATTAAATTCATGTTCTCATGATGCATGTATTCTTAATTGAATCATGCACATTTTAAATTTCTCTTGATCAAAATAGATAGCTCTAATTATCCATGGTGATCTCTACAATTTTTCTCATGCAAAAACCTTAACTGTAACTGTAACTATAATTGTTACAAACTTCACAATAAATGTAACTGCCCATTTTTTTTAAACAACATCACTCTTCATGTCAGGTGTATTTTAGATCTGAGGAATCATTTAAAATTTTTTATTTCCCCAAAATTTATTTGGGCAGAGAACCGTTTAAATTTCTTGTTATAACTATCTTTTTCCAATTTTTCTAGTTGTCAAAACATGCCCAACTACCCTTTTGGAGTGCTCATAACTTGTGCCTCATAACTCCAATGGATACGAAATTGTATCCATATTTTCTTGGTTGTATGAAATAAATTTGGTCCTATTTTAAGCTATTAAATCTTAAGTAATTGCTCCTAGCATCACTATCAAGTTGGCCTCTAACACAGATTTTTCACCAGAATTTCCAGCTGTCAAAAAGTGTGAAACTGTCATTTTGTGAGCCCCATAATTTCCATATTACTTGTCCATATACCCTTAAATTTGGGTAATATGTTATCTCTACTATGAAGTACTGTTGGTATGAATTTTGTACCTTAAATAACTTTGGATCATTTCCAGTAAATCCGCCAATGTTCCCCTTAACACAGATTTGCACCTGTTAACAACTCCAAAAAATACTAAGGCATGAACATTGAGTAAGCACCAAAAAGAATGAGCTCCAGAATGAATGAGCTTTAGAATTACTGAGTTCCAAAAATACCAAGCTCTAGAAATAAGATAGAATGAGTTTAAAAAATAATGAGTTCTAGAAACCCGAAAGAATGAGCTTAAAAAAGAATGAGTTCGAGAAAGATGTAACCTTCATAATGTTTTATCTACAACTCAGATTAACTTGCTTCAAAAATAAAATTTGTAGTTCTCGATGAGAGGAATATTTTTATGCCATAATAATGTAATTTTATTGTAGTATGATACTATAATTTATATGATACTCATTTTTGACCTTTTACAAGTATACCTAGATTGTGTTCATAACAATGACAAAACATCTTGACAACTTGACAATAATGACAAAAAAATCTACGGCCTCATTTACTCAACAAAGGGGCTAATTTAAGAGTATCATTCTTAGCCATGATCCCCAAAGGTTACCCTTTGCAATTTATGAAAAATATAGAGATATTTGAGTTAGGGGGAGAGCATTCAGTTAGAGGGAGCAGTTTCTCAAGGAGAGCAAAACAAAAAAAGGTAAAAGGAATGGTGAAAATAAAATGGGTTTCCATCAATGAAAAAGGGGAATATTGTTGGAAATATGAGCAAGATTTGTTGTCATTGATGTCAAGAGTTAGTTTCAGTGAGCAGTGCAAGAGGAAGAATGTCAAGAGTCAGTTTCAAGAAGGTGATCAGATAAGGTCTACAAGAAAAGTTAGAAGGCCCAAGAAAAATAATATTATAATATTAAAGGTCTAATGGCAAGACATAAAGTAATTAAAATTAATTATAATAATTTAATTATAAATTAATTTGTAATTTAATTTAATTAACCCTATGGTTATTATATTATTTATAATTTAATTATAATAATTTTATTATTAATTAAATTATAATCTAATTTAATTAACCCTAAAGTTAGGGTTGCAAGGAAAAAAATAAAATGCACCGACATCATGAATAAATCCCTCTACTGACATCTAATATTGTGGTGGCACAATGGTATAAATACCATGTGCCTTTGTGGAAAAGAGATTACCCTAATTCGAATTACTCTAAGCCTATGATTTTTAGGATTTTTATGCAAGGAAGAAGATAAAGTTTTTTTTGTCTTGTATGCGCCAGTGAAGGAACAAATTTGGTGAGGATCTAAGCCTCATATTCATTCAGCAGGTTAACCTATTGGCAAGTGGCTATGACTTAGGGCTTTGGCAAGTGCGAGGACCCACGATCGAATCTTGATGGCAATTTTGGTGAAGGTTTTGGTTTGGGTGCTAAAGGAATTTGGCTTAGGCACCAAATGGAAGCATATAGAGCATGTGGTGCTCACACGATAGTTGAATCCGTAGCTAGGGTGTTGGTGGAAGCATAGCGTGGGTTTGATTTCCACCAAGGTCAAAAGGTATTTAAATTCTTAAATTCTATTTTTTTCCTAAGGTTGTTTGGCATAATATTTTAGGGAGATATAAGGTTTATGAAAGTTGATTTTTATATTATGATTTTGGTGATTAGAGTATTTGAATGGAGTGATAAGGCTTTAGATGATTTTGAATGTTATTTCAAAATAAAGTCTTATTTGGTTTAATATTTGAAAGGATTAATAAGGTTAATTGAGTTCTCATGTTTTTTATGGTGAAAATAATTTGTGAGGAAAATGTTGATTAAAATTCTGAAAAGGTTTTTACTACCTAACCCTTAAAATTGGCAAAGTAGTTGTGATTGAGATAGGTTTTTTAGGAAAATTATTCATAAAACAAAAATGTATGGGCATATATTCCTTGTGAGTGTTGTTGGATGTTATGAATTCTAAGTTGGAGTGAAAAGGGTTGTTTGATAAGCATTGTTGATTTTGATTGTTAAAGATTTGTTGAGTGAAAGTTGATGATAAAAACCTTGTTTGATAAGCATTGTTGGGAATATTGGAGTATATATTTCATGTGCTTGAACTAGGGTTTGTGAAAAATCATGATTATCATTGTTATGTGAAATTGAGAACTATATTGAACTAGGGTTTGTGCAATATCATGACTATCATTGTTATGTGAGATTATTTGATAAGCATTGTTGGAAATAATTATGTGAGTTTTAATATGCTTGGACTAGGGTTTGTAAGCAAGGAGTGTTTTATTGAGTGATTGACTGAGTGGAGTTGTATAAGCCTATTCAAGTGGAAGTATTGAAGTGATAGTTCAATTTATGAGAAACAAATTATTCTATATTCTAAATTGATTTGAGAAAGAGATTGAAAGTGATTGAGCATTGTTGTGAGTGTGATGCATATTTAGTCTCTAAAAATTCTCTATATGTTACTTTTATATTAAACAATATTCTATGTGAATATTTTCTAAGTGATTGAAGAGGATTTTGAGTTAAGTTGAGTTGTGTTGAATAAGCTTTTGTGGAAGATTACAATGCATATTTGAGGTAAGTCTTGGTGAAGACTTGTTAAGGAAATTGGACAAGTTCTAGAGATGACTTATGGATAGATTAGTGTGAGATTTTGTGGAATATTACAAGGTAGAGTTGAGACAATTATTTGAGAATACTTGAGAGTTGATTTGATTGATTGATTTATTCAAACCTTGGGTTAAGTTTTGGGGTAGATATAGCAGAGTTGATGTGTGATTAATTCAAGTTTTGTGTTAAGGTTTGAGGTCAGATATTGAGTAGATTTATGCTAAACCGAAGGACTATATTTAGTGTAGATTTGAGGAAAAATATTAAGAAGATTTGTACTAGACCAAAGGACTATGTTTAGTGCATATTTTAGGATAGAGATTAAGCAGATTTATGCTAGACCGAAGGACTGTGTTTAGTGCAAATTTAAGAACAAATTTTGAACAAATTTTTACTATATTGAATGACTATGTTTAGCATATATTTGAGGATAGATATTGAGTAGATTTGTGCTAGACCGAATGACTGTGTTTAGTACATATTAGAGATAGATATTGAGCATATTTGTGCTAGATAAAAGGATTGTGTTTATAACAAATTTGAGATAGAGCTGAGAGTAATATTTGGAGGTGATAGAGTATAGAGGAAAATAGTCTCTAGTGGATAGAGGTCCATTAGCCAGGGCAGTGAAGACAAGTCTTCTATGTGAGGGCAAGAGTCTTTAGTGGATAGATATCCATAATTTAGTGCAATGGAGGCAGCAATTCTTTTAGAAGATCACCAGCCATAGTAGAGGAGGAGTTATCCTATGGATAGATATCCACGAAATTGATTAGGGGATTGGTGTCTCTTTTGGACAAAGGTCCATAAACATTATAATAGGTAAAGTATTACAAAAATATTTGTTGATAAAATTTTAGTGAAATATTTCCTTCGTGGAGTAGCCCACATTGGGTGAACCATGTTAAATTGGTGTCTCTATTGTGTGTGGTGATTTGTGTATTACTTTGATCATTGTTTTTTATATTTCTGTTGATAAATTGCATAATATTGATTGGGAAATAAAAATAAAAAGTGATCTTATAATTTCACCCCCCTATCTATATAAGCTTGTATTCTTTAATCAACTTGATCTTCCATGATGTTGTGCATAATCTCATAAAAGATATAATTCATGGTATATTATTAAGTCACACTAGCAATATTTAAACCAAAGGATATTACTTCATATCAAAAACTTCCCAAGAAGTAATGAAAAATGTATTAGCCTGATCTTTGGGTGTAATTCAAATTTGATTATATCTAAAGAAACCATCAACCAAGGATAGCATACCACATCTAACATTAAATTCTACTATCATATCTATGTTAGGAAAAGTGATGCAGGAGAATCCAGTGGTGTAAGAGTCATATTGCATCACCTAAAATGTGTAAAAGTTTTTTTATTATGTTCTAAGTTTTTTTATTTTATAGGAGATGGAAAATCAGACTTAGCAGTGAAAGAATTTCCCCTATATCCTCAGTGGTTTGGGAGATATGCAAATTTTAAGGTGAATACCCTATCAAAAATAGTGAAAATTCTACCACTAAAACTTTAAGGTCAATTTTGAATGCCTTAGAGGCCTTGTAGAGGGCTAAACAATGGTGGTAATATCCTATAGGACATTATTGTGCCGTAAAATCCTTTGAGAGCTTTCTAAAAACATGCACCAATAGTCATTTTGAGCAATGAGCGAAGAGTTATGACCTCGAGAAATTTATCCTTGAAATTCAAATTTCAAATGAATTGTTCTAGGTAGGAAAAGGTAAAATAGGGTATTTGATGGGGAATTTTGAATTTGTAAGGGGTTGGTCTCTATAAGATCCATTCTCCTTAGAAAGGAATACAAGAAAATTATTGCATTTCTCTATTTTTGTAGTTTGTGTGTGTTATGTTGAGTTCATATCTACATCAAAAAGGAAAATTGTTCTTAGAGAATGCTTTGTTGATATCATAAAATTTTGTGCAAACCTACACAACACCTTTTTTTTAGCTTTTGATGATTTATATTAAAGTAAATGCAACCACAAGATGTAAAATAAGTAAGCAATGATAACTATATGATAATGGCACTATAATATGTAGGAAAACTATAAGATACACTTCTATAATAATTTATAAATATACCATCAGTGGATGATCACAAAAATAGTACAATGTATTATAATGGAGGACATGAACACTCCATAATTTTAGTGAGATAATAACATTGCACTCTAACTATAATTCACTATAGTAACTTCAATATATACGTCTCTCACACTCACTATCACTCTATTTTAAAGCATATATATAGTAAGATACATTCCTTTCCCTTTACTCAACCTATGACTCTTCATCTACCTATCCTATGACTCATATACATGTGGACTACATGTATATTTACATATTTGCACATTCTAACACTTGTGCATTTATTACTTACTTGAAGTAATTACTCAAACCTTAATCTAAGATAGACTTCCAATATAGAAATTTATCCAAGATGGTACATTGGCATGTATCCAATAATGAAATATACTCTAACACCCCCTGTATTACATTATTTTGGTATTTAATACTTTAGTCTTCAATATGGATCTTTGTGTTTCAAATATTCTTCAACTTGATATGGTCCTTCTCTTTCATTTTGTTTAGTCTTCATGTTGTCTTTCATTATCTTCTTCATTCCTCTAGTTTATGTTGTTTCAAAGTACTTGGTATAATCCTTGTTCTTGGAGTCTTCAAAGTATCTTTGATGAACTAGATATCTCATGATCTTGCAAGTCACAAGTGGGTCAGAATTGCTCCATTTTCTTTCCTTTGTTTTTTGAATGACCTGTCTCCTTGATCTTCAAAAATGTCAAGCTTGAATTCATTGTTAGTGGATGCTTCTAAAATAAGAACTTGGAAGAAGCAATATAATTTGAATATTAGTCTCTCTTTAACTCTTTTATAGTACGTGTCTTTATAGTAATAGATGAAATATGAATGAGATTTTCCTCCACTATATTTACATGGATGCAAGCTCCAATATTTTGCTTTCTCATGACCAAATTTGATACAGTAAATGCATAGTTAAGATATCCCAATTTCTTTGCTATTTATTTCAAGAGAATTAAGTTCATCTATTTCATTGATGAAATAGTTAAACCATCTATGTACAATTGAAGCTATTTCATCCTTACTTCTTTCATAAATTTGTAGGATATATTTTTTATGAATATTATTTTCTACCTTCTCAATATCTTCATTTGTATAGTTGACATATTTTAAAGATATTTTTGAAGAATTTACTTTTTCCAATCTATTGATTTGTAAATTCTTAAAAGTATTTCTAAAACATGTTGGTTATTCTATTGTATTTTCCTTATTATCAGTTCTAGAATCAAGTATGTCTTTGAAACACTTTGACTCTTTGAGATCTATGTATTTAATAAACCTTTCCATTATTTCTTTCTTTGTTTACCAAAAAAAAAATGATAGAAGTTTTGTATCTCAAAAATTTGTTGTTGTTATGACTCCCTAGTTTAAATTATGTGAACTAACTTGATATATCCTTATCAAATCTTGGGTTTTGTAGAATCCCTTATATCTCCCTAGTGTTTGAGTGAACTATAGTCTTGATAAAGTGCTTACCTTTCTTTAAATTCCTTGAGTTGAATCCCTAAAGTTCAACTACTATATTTTACCTTATTTATCCTTATTGATATATGCAATTTTAATTAGATGAAATTATATAACTTCAAGACTCTATAGTTGGATTACTTTTATACCTTTTAATGTGACTATGAGACAAGTATGACCAATTATTTCCAAATATTTTAATCAATGCTATGAAGAGCTTCTTTTGATTCTCTAAATTTCAATGGTTTAATTTTCTGAATTCTAATGATATAGATTTTGGTGTAGTATTTCTTATATCTCCCTAATTTTGAAACTTTTAGAAACTA
This sequence comes from Wollemia nobilis, assembly GCA_028583015.1. Classification (NCBI taxonomy): domain Eukaryota; kingdom Viridiplantae; phylum Streptophyta; class Pinopsida; order Araucariales; family Araucariaceae; genus Wollemia; species Wollemia nobilis. The sequence goes on from JAQPPZ010017052.1 coordinate 13,931,432, forward strand.
ATAATATTTGCAAAAGAGTAATAATTTAATTTAATTGCAAATATTATGATGTTTGTATCTCAACTAGTGCACTTTTGAAATGTCACTTAAGGAAATAAACTCCTTATTTATGTTTGCTTTCTAATTCACTAAGGTTGGTATTTGCTTATATCTCCAATGCAAATAATAAATAACTTCAACCTTATAATAAAACACCTTATAACTCCTTATACTTAAAGAAAGAAAATATGAAATTATGTAGTATGTTGCAATGATTTTCTCTTGAATCGATGATTTATCCAAGCCTGGGCACTAAATTCATTTGTCTCCTAAATATAATAGCGAGTAATTAATGCTCAAAATTCACTATGCACCTTTTATGATGATCTTCCTTCTTCCTTTAGTGCACTTTGACCTCTCGATTCTAGAGATCTATGCATATTGTCTTGTCCTCAACTATTAATACCTCTCATATACCTTTGAAGTGGATACCAAGTGGTACATTCTTGCTTATAATGTATGTTGCGATTACATTCTTTGGAGATGTTATTTAGGTTGCACTATCCTTTGGGAATTAAATAATGATTGATGATTCATTTAAAATATCTCACCAACCTGGGTGCTAATTCTTTGCTTGTACCAAGTGGCACTAAATTCCTTACATTTATATGGAAAGTAGAAGCTCCTCCCTTGCATGGAATCAAACAACTCAATGTATATTTTAATCTTGGTACTTATCCTTTGATCCAACACCTATTTTTCTAACTTAATAATTTTTCTTGGCTTATTTGTAATAGCAAGGTGTGTGCTTCTTTCTTCAATGTACGTGACTTCAATAATGATGGCAATTCATCCAAGTTTCTTATTGGATAACTTATGGTGTTTTTATCCTCTTCGCCTTGTATTTTCTAGGTGTTTCTAACTCACACTAATGTTGTATTGCTAATCTCCTTATTGTAGGTTTTATTGCTATGATAGGTTTCTTTTCTGTGGTTTTGAATTTATGAGACTATGTCATCGAGTATGGTGTCCTTTGACACCTTGAGGATAATGGTATTGAGCCCTTCTTGATGGCTCTACATCCTTAGCACCATAATGTGTGCTTTGACTTGCTTAATATTGTCACTTATGTGTTGTAATATAGTGCTTTACTAGTGTCTTTAGACACTCACCCTTTTTCTTCCTTTGCTATGATGTAGAAGACAAGTATGAATTTGTTAACATTGTATCAAATCTACACTTGGTTTTGAGACTTTATTAGTATATTTTCTATCTTATTTGCTAACTTGATATGGTGGTTTTCTTCTCCAATATTTGGAGGTTATGTTATTCCTTTTAGTGGCTTCTATATGCCACGATATATTTCAAATTTCCTACACTCAAATAATGTTTTTTGAAACTTAACTTCTACTTTGATAGGTGCACTTAATATTCCTTCTTAACTTAAGACTCAATGCACTTTTATTAACCTTTAAGCATAAATAATATAATACACTATAAACTTCTTTGTATTGCTCATTTAAATGAACCTTAAATCATGCACTATAATCTATGCAACTTTCACTTAAGAGTAATATCTTCTTTGCTTCTAAAGAATAATAGAAAGTTGATATTTTATTTCATTTGAAATATATCTAACTCCTATTTTTTATGTGCAATTTTTAACCTTAAAAGAAACTATCTTCTACACTCGCTTGAAGACTTTAATATGCAACCTTCTCCTTGCAAATTTTAAACTCTAATTTGGTGCTTAATGAAACTTAATAATGAACCTAATAACTAAAGTTCAATTAATGAACCTTTTGCACTAAATTTTCTTACATTAATGACCTTTGTATATGATAGAAATATTGGTGATTAGACTCACATAAATGTTGTCTTGTATTAGATGAAATCATAGCTCTTCCTTGTTGTCCAAAATAGCTATTTATCCCACAAATTTATAGCTTTGAAACTCTTATAACTTGTTGCTCGAGAATGTATTTTGGTGGTTTTAAATCTCCTTCAGGATTCTCTTTTGAAATCTAAAACTTAGCATCTAGTAATGCTACCATTATTGTTGATTTCTTGTTGTCCTCAAATCTAAAATTTTCATATTGCAAAGTAGTCAATATCTCCTCTAAAGTGTTGTTCTTGAATATCATAAATTTGGTAGGAAACTCCTCCAAATCATAGTTGAGATTTTACTTAAAGAAACCTTCACTTTTCTACCATAAAAAAACAATATCCTTTCTCCAAAATAGCATTCTAGCCTTCAATGGCAATCTACAAGTCTCTTGTATTTGGTGGCTTCTTCTAATTCCTTTCTCTTTCAGCCTCCTTGTCAAATTTTGACTTCAACCTAGGCCTATCTAGTGGTATTCTTCTCAAGATTTTGAATGTCTTGAAGTCTTCACTAATCTTCTCTAAAATTTAGAAAACTGCTTGCCAAATCCTTCTCCTTTTGGTCTTGTTGCCAGATGGCAATAATTATTGCAAATTTTCCTTTATCAGAGACTTTTCCTTGAGTTCTCCTCAAATCTTCTCTAATGAACTTCTTCATGTCTCCTTCCATAAAGTTTTCCTAGACTTTTATTTATTTCTCCTTTTAAGTAGCTTGAGGTCTTCTCCTAGTGTAGACACCAAAACAGCACCAATCCGATTATGTGACTGCAAACACTGATCGCTTTGACAAACACAGCCCCCAGGGCAGCCCTCAGAGGTCAAACAGTGGTCCTAACCACTTCCATAGCAATTTTGTAAGGTCAGGAAGCAATTTGGTACATTTAGACACTTTGCCCGGTACTCGTCTCACCCAGGGACGATTACTACCAAACCACCAGGGACGATTACTAACTTGCAATCGTCTCACCCAGGGACGATTGTTGTAATCGTCCCACCCAGGGACGATTACCAAGTTTAACGGGAAAAATGACAAACGATGCCAAGTGGCAGCCCAGAACAGTCAGTTGATGACTCCTGCCTTGCACGCGTGTGTAGGTGGACAGAAGGGCCGTTAGAGGACTGTCACAAGAAGCAATTATGAAAACACAAGTCAATGGAGGACTCCCCTCCCTCATGAGGAGACATGACTGCCACATGGCGCCTATGACCAACACATGGCGTTTGTGCTTCCTTCCCAAAGGAGACCCCTTGGGTCTATAAAAGGTGAGACTTTTCTCACCCAAAACATAGAGGTTGAAGGAGTTTTCAAGCAACGAAGTGTTGCCGAGTTGAAGACCCACTTGCATCCCTTTTGGTTCACCTTCCCACATCCACCAATCTCTTTTGCAAGGGAGGTTGTTGGGTGGCCTTTGGAAGCTCGAACCTGACCCAAATCCAACACATGGACACCTGAACCAACCAATTCGCCGACCCCCCACTCCTAAGAGATTTTGGGCCCATCCCAAGTGGATTGGTGCCAAAATCAAGTTCCATCGGTGGGCTGCCCACTTGGGCACCCCGCACCTTTTGGATTTAGTTGTAGTTCATTTTCTGTCATTTGTTCATATTCCATGTTATTCTCTGCTGTTCAATAGTTTAGAATCTTGAATCTTGATTTCAAAAGGTTTTCATCGAATATTATCATGCTTTTGTTATTTTGGTTGTCCCACTGACTTGCAGGTAACAACGTCCAATTTCTCGGTGATGGAGGCCAAATTGGGAGAATCCGACCATCTGGGTCGTCCCAAAATGGCCCCAATTACATAACCCCCTTGTTTGCAGGCATTTTGTAGGTCTCGAGAATCGACATTGGAGCAGCGGCAGGTCGGCTTCTTCAACACAGTATCAATCGTCCCTATAGGGGACGATTAACAGTAGCAATCGTCCTCCGGGGGACGATTAACGAGCAATCGTCCTTCGAGGGACGATTAACAATAGCAATCGTCCTTACCAAGGATGATTACCAGGTAAAAGTAGATTGGTCGACTGTCTCAGGGGCAATGGCCTTTTGGTAACATTTTATGTCTTCTGTCAAGTTTTCAAGCCATTTGGACTCACTGTATTTCTTGTTTCGAGGAAGATGTTTACATGCATATTTCGTTGATTTTAGAGAACGAACCCCTTTCCTTTGCGGCGGGTGCTACGACATTTTTATTGTTTCTTTGATTGCAGGAAAAGCAATCGAGAGGTGAAGAACTTATCCACATCGGCGACGGCGGCATCTTGGCCCGCCCATTGCAATCGTGGGCACGCGGGAAGAGGAAGACTAGGTCACACATTGTAATGAAGACAAATTTAACGCTCCTAGCCCCCAAAAGGGGAGGAGACGTCTATGTAACCGAGGATAAGATATTTGAATAAAGAGGGCTGTGATTTCTTTACATCTTGTCTTTCGTTTCCAAGTTGTCTCCTTTCTCTGTTTTAGTGCATAGGATCAAAGCGTTACATTTTCGTCTTATGTTGCATAACTAGTGTTTCCTTTGCCCGGAATCTCGTGCTTTCAGTGGCGATCACGGTGGGACCCTGTCCCCTATTTTTAAAATCACAGAAACTGATTGAATTTTTGTGTTTGTGCTTGACAGGTACATTTTTTTCTTGCAGACTGTTAATCGTCTCTGCAAGGGACGATTTCTATTCTGGAAATCGTCTCACCCTGGGACGATTGTAAAATCGTCTCTGCAAGGGACGATTTATGTTCTGTTAATCGTCTCACCAAGGGACGATTTTTTGTCTACAACTTTTCAGAGCAAAAATTCAGAGGCAAGCTGGAGCGAGCGAGAGAAGAGGTAGGGATTTTCATCATCTCTGTTGAAATTTTCTGTTTTTGTTTCTGTTTCTTTGACTGTTTTCATTTTTAGCTTGCATTGCTTAGGAAAAGTCATTCATGCATGTTTCATTTTCGTTGGATAAAATGAACCTCACACACTCCACGAAACAATTTTAAACCAAGGAGCTGGTCGTAAGACCCCAACCCTTGATCAAGACCATTGGTGGATTTAATCACCACCTTGGCTTGATTTGCATACATTTCCTGATTGTCAACTGTTGTTAGGCGTAAATCCTGATGAAGACAGACCGAGCGTAGCTGGGGTGATTCCCATGCGTGCGAGGATAAGTTTTCTATGGTAGGTGCCATTAACAGGACAATCCCCCTTTCGTACCGCCTACGTACCACGTACCTTCTGCTCTCACGTACCTATAGTCTCCCTCTCGTAAGGGCGGGTATATAGAGAGGTTGGTATATCGGCCTAGCTGGTATATTGAAGGGGCGACCTTTTGGGAGTTATAAGAGCCTACATGATGCATTTAAACGTTCTACAAAACCTACAAAGACAAAACAAAACACCAAAATACACTAAACCAGTCTAGGGCACACCAAGAATCCTTAAAAGAGATAATCACGGTTTTGTGAATGTGTGTGTTTAATTCTGTTTAGTGTAGACAAAAAAAAAAAAATCATTAAAAACAAGATAAAAATCTACTTAGATAGTGTGGACGCACCGCAATGGTGTACACCCGCAGCCAAGCCCAATCAAGGGCGGCGGCTCCGGAAGGTACACAAGAAGCGAGGCACAAGTCGCCTTCGCTTCGATCCCGAGGATTTGGTCATACCGCCTTATCGGTCTAACCTACAAAAGAATCCAATTCAAAATCCTCGGTGGGGTATGCCCATTCAAAGCAGCCCCTCTCAAAAAGACGCCCTACATGCGAGACCTTAATGTAAACAGAGAATCGCCCTCTCAAGCTAGACATGAGTGGCCACGGCGCGATGAAGCGCTAACGGGGCACTGCTTGTCCATTTGGAGGGACAACGTGGATATGGCGTCCCTTCTTTACCTCTCATCGAACGAGAGAGACCAAATCCAGAGCGTAGGGCTCCTTACACAGGGCGACCCTAACTCCGCCTGCCCCTTACGCACCTATGAGAGAGAATATGAGGAAGATCATCGCATTCCTCAAGGACAACAACATACAACGCGGGAACCTTATGCTTATGCACCAGTCGGATATCATAATCACCCCTTGAGGCCAGAACCTCGAGCACATACCGCCTACCTCGACAGAGGGAAGCGACCCCTTGAGATTTTAGAGCATCAAAACCGAGGTAAACCCATAGGAGGAACATTTGAACCTTCGAACAAAATAGGGTAGATCAAATTGACCCGATTGTCGCCAGATATACCACCCGTCAAGCCCAAATCATGCGGCTTAAACAAAGTCGACAAGAGATAGAGTATCAATACCGCTTGGATAAAGAACGCATGCAACGTGAAGCGGATGAGTTACAATATGAAATACTTGAGAGAGGGCCAACCCCTCGCGTCCAAAGAGCCGAACAACATGAGAGGCATAACCCTTTAACGCGGGACGGGTCTCCACGACCTCGTCAAGCTTTGCCTCCGAGACCTCATAGACATGAGAGGGAGGCTACTCCTCGAAATGATGATGGGTACCTTCAGCGGGGACTCGATCAAGGTCAGAGGTTTCGCCCAGAAACTCCTCAAGAATTTTATGAGGAGTACGAACCAGAGATAGAACATGTTGAAACTCTCCATCAAGGCAGGAGGGCTGCCATTCGGCCACCCCTCCATAGGCCCCCAGTTTATCATAACGTACAACGGGAGCAAGCAAGAGAGGAAGAAATAAAATCTTTCGATGCATACCAAGCGCTATTGGAGCGTTTGGAGTCTGTGGAGACAAAAGCTGCTGGGCATCAAAAACCCACATTACGTCTACTCCGTAGTAATCCGGTGCATCCCTCAGTGCCTACACCTCTTTACCCCGAACACTTCAAGTTGCCTCAATTGGCAGTTTTTAAAGGTGAGGAGGACGCACAAGAGCACGTTACAAGATTTCTAAGCCAGTGCTTCGCAATCCAAGATAATGACGCGTTCCTTGCTTAGAACATTCATAACCACATTCGCAGGCCCTACCTCGGATTGGTTCACACAACTTCCCAAACACAGCATAAGCAGCTTAGATCAGCTAGTAGATGCGTTTCTTGAACGCTTCGCCTTCAACACAAGGAAGAAGGCATCACTTAGTGATCTTGCTAGCCTTAAACAATTTGAGGAGGAAACAATGGCAGCGTACGGGAACCGATGGAGAGCTTTGCTTTCTAAGTTACCCTACCGTCCTCCCATGTCGGATCTCACGCAAATGTTCGCAAAAAGTTGCTTAAAATCAATCTCTGGTCTATTGTTGTTGCGACAATACGACAGCCTAGAAGAAGCTTTGGCCCAAGCCAGACTTATAGAAGAGATTAAGATAGGCGAAGGCGCAATTGCCAAGCCTAAGAAGAAAGAGTGGAACAAAACCACTAAAACCGGGACAACGCAACCACAACATGCTATAGTCAATCAAGTTGCGATAAATGTTCCCGCGCCTGTGCAAGAGACGCAGCCCCAAAGGGCTAATTACCAGGCAGTGCCTCCTGCTTACGAAAGAGATAACAGAAGACAGGAGCGATATCAACAGCGTCGCCCTAGGCGACAATTCACCCCGTATGCGGAGTCTAGGGACTCCTTATTTGACCGCTTGTCGGCGGCAAATTTAGTTACTCTGCCAGAAATCCAAATTTTTGACCCTAACATTCCCAAGCCTAGGGGGTATAGGGAGGAATTGTATTGCAGATTCCATAGGCGCAGAGGACATGACCTAAATGGGTGCTTGAAATTCAAAGAACTAGTCCAGGATTTGATCGACAATAGAACATTGGTCGTGGACAACCCCATCGCACCAAACAACCAACAAATGGGGGTATTCAAGGACCCCTTGCCTGCCCACGAGGCACAGACAAAACCGCTCCAGATTAACGAGGTGCGACAAGATCTTCCCACGCAAGGATTGGTGGGAATGATTAGCATTGTAACAAGGAATAGAAGATACCCAGCAGTTGCCCCCGAGGTAGCTACGAGGGAAGTTCCGTCGACATCGCAGCCTCAACAACGCCCAACGCAGTTGCCTCCGCCTAGACCCGAGGTCACGATACGGACCAAACTCACGCAGAGTCTACAGACCACATCGGCTAGGCTGTCCATCTACGAGCTTATCCAACAATCAGCTCCCCATAGAGAAGCTCTTATGGACATTTTAAAAGCCATTGAAGTACAACCCCACGAAGCAAATTCTTTCAACGCCTTCGTGGGACATGTGAAACAATGTACGGAGCCTGTCATCACATTCAGAGAAGACGAGGTCAAAACGATATCAAATGACATGGCGGATCCACCCCTGCACGTTATCGCGCGGGTCAACGGGATCCCGTACAAGAGAGTGTTGATAGATACTGGCTCGTCCAGTAACATTATAACCAACTGCAGCGTTAAAACATTTAAAGCTGCCAGCCTCTCACATCACCGCTTCCACGTACACACTGCGAGCTTTTAACGATGCAATTTGCTCGACGATCGGCACGGTTGTTACTGCCTATCCGGGTAGGACAAAAGTCAATACCCACACTTGTGCCATGTCTTTGGAAGGCGAAATGGCTTATAATATACTTGCTAGGGCGGCCTTGGATCGGGGGACATGAAGTGTGTCCCCTCGATCGCACACCGGTGCTTGAAGTATGCCTATGAAGGGCAAATACATGTAGTCCCAATGGACTTAGAGCCCTTCAAGTATTGCAATGCGGTACAATTCATACCTCAATCGACCCTCCCATCAACGCATTTGGATTTTCAATTAAATCCATCTAAACAGGGTCCGATACCGCAGGTACCACTGGTGGCCAACAAGGCAAAATCCCAACCAGGTGAGACTTCATCACCTACTCCTTCATCATCAACGCCACCTATCGTGGCCCAACGGAAGGACAAGGGAAAGCAAATCATGGAAGAGGTTAAGCCTCTAGAAGAGGGGTTGCCCACGATTTCAATGATATCAACGGAGGAAACACCCAACACAACACAAACCAAGACTCCTGAACAACCAAACATGGAATGGACTCGGGAAGGACTACCGTTTCCTCCTACCCAATCATCAACAATCACTTGTTGAGATGGCCGATACGGGCACTGGGGAGTACTTAGTGCAAAACGTTGTGGCAACCCCCACATTGGAGTCGGTGCGGGACATGGGAAGACCTCGCCTTCCCATAGGGACAATTGTTCCACTAGGCTACCCTCCCAACCGGACGAATTTTGTGTATGGGGGCCTTGATCATGGTTCTCAACCATGCGAACAAAAGGAAACGAGATGAAGAGCCTTTTGTCGAAAACATCAATTATCTGTCGAACCCAGAATTTGCCCTAAAATATCTCGAACAATGCAATTGGCATGGGTATGGGCTAGGCAGATATGAGCAAGGGACGCGAATCCTTTGCCAACCAAGATATCAGATGCCATACGACAAGTCGGGAGTGGTGTTCAACCACCCCTTGCCCTTAGACAGCTTGGTTGAAAATATGCAAGGCCTAGAAATAGGCAACAAGGGGGGATTGGCACAAGACCCGTACGCCAATCCAAACACAGAATACACATTGGGGGACTATCTCCCATGGTCTACAAACACCCCTGGAAATAGCAATAATCCCTCTCCTTTGCTAGAGAGAGGTGAAAGTTCAGAGAGCAATCCTCAAAGAGAACAACAACGGCTTTCGGACACTTTTTTGAAGCTGTTTCCCCTAGAGATTCCAGATGAAACGACACAATGTCAAGAGAATCAGGTCCCTCCACCAAGAGTGGAACAACCACAATGGGACTGGATTAACTTATTGGAACAAGAAGAGTCCTCAACGTCACAAGCAACAGATGCTGAAGAGGATGAACAATTTTGGATCTATGAAAGTGAGTCAGAAGACGAGACTGAGATGGACTATCTCAGACACGCACGATGGCATCATCGCGCTTTAACGCATGAAGATCTAATGGGACAAATGGGCATCCTATTAGGACATGAATGGCAAGTAGACCCAGCGAGGTGGGACCAAGTGTTGGACCTATGGCTCCAAATTCAAGAAGAGCATCGTCCACCTCGAGATCCCATCAGGACAGTAGTATCGAGGGAAGACCCCGCCTTCCTTTTCGCACATAGAGATGAGTTTGCACCTAGAGAGGATCCATTCGTGCCCGTTCCCGTAGAGCCAGATCCAGAGTATAGGGAACAACTAAAAGAATCAAGTCATCACACCCACGGTTCTGGAGACCAAATTCATTCCATCCACATGATCTCCATTGATTTGACCGCACCCATCCGCAATCCGATCGATCCATCACAGCCATTGCATCTAGACATGGATGCCATCGACTAGGATCGCGTCAATTCGCCATTATCACCAGCAGAGTACTGGCCTTTCGGTGAAATGCTTCATTCCGCCCCAAGGACAACTCAGGATATTTTTCAAGCTGAAGAGGGACCCGAGGTTCCAAACGTAGATCTTAACTCAGCTGATGATATCCATTTGATCCCAACTCCACATCAGTTGGAGGACGGATCCCACATGTCAGTCGAGGAGACGACTGACGTAGACATCGGCACAGATCCAATGAATCCACGGATTCTCAAGCTGGGGGTAAGTCTTTCCCCTGAAGAGCAAGCCGATTACATTGCCCTTCTTAAAGAAAAGAAGGAGGTTTTTGCATGGTCGTACAAGGATATGCCAGGACTAGACCCGCAACTAGTCATGCACAATTTAACGCTTGATCCGACAATCAAGCACTGTAAAGCAAAAACTAAGAAATATGCACCCAACAGTGGCCTTGATGGTCAAAGACGAATTGCAAAAAGCTGTTGGATGCACAATTTGTCATCTGCGTGGATTATCCGCCATGGTTGTCCAACATGGTTCCCGTCAAGAAGCCCGACGGGAGGATTCGCATATGCACCGATTTTTGAGACCTAAACAAAGCGAGTCCTAAGGATGATTTCCCCTTGCCAAGCATCGACGCATTGGTAGACGCTACAACAGGTCACGAAATGCTCTCCCTAATGGACGGTTTCTCAGGATACAATCAAATTCGTATCAATCCTGAAGACCAACTCAAAACGGCATTCACAATGCCTTGGGGGACATTTTGCTATAAGGTCATGCCTTTTGGCCTTAAAAACGTTGGCGCTACATACCAACGTGCTATGACGTATATCTTCCACGATTACATGCACAAAACTTTGGAAGATTACATGGATGATTTGTTAGCCAAATCTCTCTTGCGCTCAGACCATCTCGGTGACTTAAGCAAGATTCTCGATCGCCTCATAGAGCATAAGGTCGAGCTGAATCCCAAGAAGTGCGTGTTCGGCGTCACATCTGGAAAACTCTTGGGTTTTATAGTCTCAAAGAGAGGCATCGAAGTGGACCCAAACAAAGTCAAGGCAATCCTTGAAATGGCTCCCCCAACCACTATCAAGCGGCTAAGAAGTCTGCAAGGAAAGGTCGCGTCGATTAAACGCTTCATAGCGCAATTATCTGACAAATGCCGACCAATGAACAAACTATTGCACAAGGGGGTCACATTTCATTGGGATGACGAGTGCCAATCAGCCTTTGATGAAATCAAACAATACTTGGCTTCGCCGCCGATCCTGGCACCACCTAGACCAGGAGTGCCGTTCTACTTATACATCTCGGCTGCGAGGTGGCACTGGGCGCCATGCTAGCCCGGAAGAATGAACATCACAAAGAACGAGGCTACTTACTATCTTAGTCGCACACTGGTCGATTACGAACTTAACTATGCATACGTTGAAAAACTCTGCTTGGCAGTGGTGTTTGCTACCAAAAGGCTACGCCACTACATGCTGAGCAACACTACGTATGTTGTGTCTAAGGAGAATCCATTGCGATACATGATGAGTCGTACTTATCATAGTAGTCGCACGGCGAAATGGATCATGTTGTTGACGGAATTTGACATTGAATTTATTGGGCAAAAATCTATCAAAGGACAAGTCATAGCCGATCAACTAGCAGAGGCTCCTCTTGAAGACGATCAGCCTCTGGCTATAGAACTACCCGATGATGGGGTCTTCCATGTCTCAGAATCGCCGATTACGAAGAGCACGAGTCTCGAGCCGACATAACCTTATTCTTTGATGGTTCTAAATGCGAGCAAGGTGGTGGCGCGGGAATTGTATTCTTCACACCGCAGGGTGCTCCAATGCCCCTGTCATTTAAATTAAACTTCCAGTGCACCAACAACAATGCAGAATATGAAGCCTTGCTCCTAGGTCTTCAAACAACAATCGCCATGAACATCAAAAGACTAAACATCTTTGGTGATTCGTTGTTAATCGTCAATCAAGTCAAAGGGGTATATCAATGCAAATGCCCAGTTCTAAAGGCCTATAAAGCCCTCGTGGACAAATTCCTGGCAAAACTTGAGTGGTATGACATCGAGGCACTTCCTCGATCATCGAATCATTTTGCGGACACAATGGCCTCCTTGGGGTCACTAATCCCGCAAGACCTTTCCGGTGACATGACAACTATTCAAGTCAAAACATTATCGCAATCCGCGATGGAGCGTGCAAGCTCAGACTTGACGCCAGGAATCCACATGATCCAGATCGAACCATCCTCGGATAAGTTCTTTCGAATCCGAGATAGTCTGAAACGTGCCAACTGGGGGTCCTTATTTTCCCCCACTCCCATTGATAGCAACACAACGCTATTCTTACAAGTTTTATCCCAATCAGCACTTGATAGGGAAGAACTTCAAAAGGGATTGGTTGTTCATACTGTCGAGGTTTCTGATCAACAGGACTGGTATTTACCAATCAGAGACTACCTCAAGTTAGGTAATATTCCCTTTGGATTGACGCATGCCGCAAAACGGACATTCAAATAGAAAGCGGCAAAATATGTCTTGATAGGAGACATTTTGTATCGTCGCAGCTATGACAGAATTCTCCTTCGTTGCTTGGACCAGCAAAGAGTCCACTTGGGCAGTCGCCCAAGCGCATGACGGTACATGTGGTGGCCACTTTAGTGGTATGGCCATCGCAAAGCGCATTCTTCGCATGGGCTATTATTGGCCATCTTTAGAGCAAGATTGTTGCGCGTATGTCAAGAGGTGCGTAAAATGTCAACATCATGCCAATCTGATGCACGTACCTTCCCAGGCCTTACAGACAGTCCAGTCTGCTTGGCCATTTTCGTAGTGGGGCCTCGATCTAATCGAAAAGATCTCCCCTGCATCGTCAGGCCGTCACACGTTTATCATAACGGCCACAGAATACTTTACCAAATGGGTGGAAGCAATTCCGTTAACCTCTACGACAGGACCCCGCATTGCGGAGTTCATCTTGCATCACATCATATGTCATTTTGGTATTCCATCCAAAATAATCTCGGATAATGGGCCATCATTCAAGAACAAAGACGTGCGTGCTTTGACCACAAAGTACAAAATTCAGCACAACTTTTCAACACCCTATTATCCGCAAGCAAATGGGCAAGCAAGAGGCATCAAACAAGACACTAGTTGCCATCCTTAAAAAGACCGTCGTAGACAGTCATAAGGATTGGCACATACAAATCCCACTTGCACTTTGGGCTTATCGCACTAGCATTCGGACGCCAACTGGGGCAACTCCGTTTTCACTAGTGTATGGCTCGAGAGCGGTAATGCCTCTCGAGTTGGAAATTCCTTCCCTTCGCATATCAATGCAGGAGTTCATCGATGATGACACTGCACGGCAGGCCCGATTAGACCAACTTACGTTGCTTGACGAATGACGCGTTAATGCTCTTGAGCACTTACGTATCTATCAAGAGCGGCTTAAGAGAGCTTACAACATGAAAGTTCACCTAAGAGACTTTCGGGTTGGTGATTTGGTTCTGAAGGAAAACCAACAAAACTCTAATTTGCCGTCCCATATGAGGGACAAATTCATGGCAAATTGGTTAGGTCCTTATGTCATTGATAGCAAAATAGGACCGAGAACGTACAGGCTAGCTTCTCTTGATGGTATCAAGGAAACAGAACCCTTGAATATCAGTCATTTGCGACCATTTCATATCTAAGAAAGCCATATACCAAAAAAAAAAAAAACTCCAAGGATTATCGCAATCTCTTGGTCACCCAAAAAGCTCCAAGGATTATCACAATCTCTTGGTCAAACCCAAAAAGCTCCAAGGATTATCGCAATCTCTTGGTCAAACCAAAAAGCTCCAAGGATTATCGCAATCTCTTGGTCACCCAAAAAGCTCCAAGGATTATCGCAATCTCTTGGTCAACCCAAAAAGCTCCAAGGATTATCGCAATCTCTTGGTCAACCCAAAAAGCTCCAAGGATTATCGCAATCTCTTGGTCAACCCAAAAAGCTCCAAGGATTATCGCAATCTCTTGGTCACCCAAAAAGCTCCAAGGATTATCGCAATCTCTTGGTCACCCAAAAAGCTCCAAGGATTATCGCAATCTCTTGGTCAAATCCAAAAAGCTCCAAGGATTATCGCAATCTCTTGGTCAAATCCAAAAAGCTCCAAGGATTATCGCAATCTCTTGGTCAATCCAAAAAGCTCCAAGGATTATCGCAATCACTTGGTCAAACCCAAAAAGCTCCAAGGATTATCGCAATCACTTGGTCAAAACCCAACAAAAATACATCAAAAAAACAAAAAAAAAAAATTCAAAAACAACAAAATACATCAAAAACAACAAAAATTTGCATCTCATTTCTACGCATTCTCAAATTCATCAATTGAGAGTTTTCTCACATCTCATCTTCATATTCGCCAAACTCAATTCATCGAAAATACAAAAATATGTAGCTGCATTAAGCATTGCATTCATACAGTCCATCTTGTTCCCCACTGTTCCATTTCATAAAAACAAACACACCATGCATTGCTTCCACCACACTAGAGTCAGTGGTCTTTTAATGTATCACGAGTTTTCGTAGTTCAGCCAAAATTTTCCTCTTTAGCCATGTAATGTATCAAGTCGAACAGATTTTACGAAGGTAGAGTCATACTTGAAATACACCTTGATACGTAACATCCCAACACAAACTAAACACATTAACAATTCCAGAGTTATGTGAAAGAAAGATGAACTGCACAGTAATCTAGGTCACCATAAGCGAAACGGTTATCTTGCTCATCCCCCTGTGCGGATGACCCAAAGAATGCTGAGAGTTGGCAAAAGGACAAGCATCACCCCTACCCAATTCCCAAAAATCCCTAATCTCAATAGTTGCAAAAAAAAAAAATCAAAAAAATTTGCAAAACGTCAAAACATCAAGATTTGACATCCTACAGTGCACACATCAAAATGCACTAAGAAACAGTGATTTTTATCACTCCAATCCCTTGCTCAAAAAAAAAAAAAAAAGAAGAAGAAAACAAATCAAAATAAACAATGATCTTATCACTACAAACGAGCAAGTATCCTATTACAATTGAAGAAAAGAAGGGAGTTGAACTTGAATCCCTGGAACTCTCAGCATTCTAAAGGTCTTCTCGCATGACGATATATCTGTCACATTAACTTGCGTACAGATCAATGTTTGCATGTGGATAAGCTAGCTTATGACATCCTAGAAAACATCGCGGATTAATCTAACTAAACATAACAAAGGAGTTAGTGGAGCTAGTTAGGTGATCCTCAGTACAGGTTCGGTTGAAAGCCCATCTGGCATTGGCGGTATCCTGATAAATACCACATAAATGAACTCAATGGCACACACAGGGATGTGAAATAGCTTGGTCAAAAATAGGTCTGATTCATACCTTGTTCAAAAAAACATGTAAGATAAAGTACAGTCGTGGCTAGAGAGCTAGAACTATCTAAGTCTCAGAAAAACTTAGCTACATTTAAAAACAAACTGCGCTACTTTTCGTCTTTGCAATACCATCAGAAAATACAAAAAAAAAAAAAAAAAACCACATGTATACATACAAATTCATGCATCACAACAATCGCCTAAAAACAAAATAACAGAGTTCTAAACAATCTATGGTGCCATAGCCAAACATCACAAATCCCATTCATCCATTTCATCTCTGCATATCACATATAAATCAAAAACATTTGCAGTCATCATAGCATATGCATCCATCAAAATAAATCAACATAATACATCCATATTCATCAACCATCATGCACAAGATCAAAGAATATCAAAACAACAAAAACAACAAATAAATGCAACACAAAAACAAAAAGCAATAAACATTGCCAGACACAAGTGCTCTTGCACTTAACCTCTTAGCATAGCAAAACTGATATCGAGGTTTACATTATCACTATCCTACTCCCTAAGAAGGCTACCATAGCCGGACCGCTCCACGGGAAGACGGATTTTAGAAAATTTAATCCCCAAATGGTGTCACAAAAAAAAAAAACAACAAAAACAACAAAACAAGCAACATAAAAACAAAGCAATAAGCATTGCCGGACACAAGTGCTCTCGCACTTAACCTCTTGGCAAAGAAAATCGATGTCGAGGTCCAAATTATCGCTCTCCTACTTCCCCAAGAAGGCTACAATAGCCGGACCGCTCCACGGGAAGTTAGATTTTCGATGATTTCACCTCATTACGGCATCACCAAAAGGGTTAACACCCACCAAAAATAGGTCCAAATGTTGGAAAAATTGCACACGCTTAACGGTAAACCCTCTAAAGGCACCCTTGCACAAGTCATCTTGGGTCAAGCGACTCGTCGCTTCTCTCACGAAGGTCATTCCCTCATCGATTCGTCGCTTGAGGGGGTAGTCACACTTAGTCACCAACCAACAATCACACACCCAATTAAGGAAAATGACATGCATTCAAAGAATCATTGACAAAGACAATCACGCTCCTGCTTGGGGCAGTAAACAAGCAACAATCAAATCAATCAAACACTTGGCATTTCGTGAATCATGAATACAAGGTTCCCCTGAGGTAAAAACGCCCTTCGCCTATTCATGACTGATCAATGTCTAAGTTCAAGTCACACCTCACCAAAACAGGTTAACACTTGAAATCAAATTCCTTAGCTCGTCAGAAGCAAGGATTCAAGAATGCATGCCCTTTCCATACTTGGGGCATCAAAAGTTGGTTAGGTTACCAAGAAACCCTAATCATTAGTGCTTTGGTTATCTATTTTTGCTCGGCCATTGCGTCACCCGCGAGCGCTTCCCAAAAAGGGGCATCTGTAGACACCAAAACAGCACCAATCCGATTATGTGACTGCAAACAACGATCGCTTTGACAAACACGGCCCCCGGGGCAGCCCTCGAGAGGTCAAACGGTGGTCCTAACCACTTCCATAGCAATTTTGTAAGGTCGGGAAGCAATTTGGTACATTTAGACACTTTGCCCGGTACTCGTCTCACCCGGGCAGGGACGATTACTAACTTGCAATCGTCTCACCCAGGGACGATTGTTGTAATCGTCCCACCCAGGGACGATTACCAAGTTTAACGGGCAAAACGACAAACGACGCCAAGTGGCAGCCCAGAACAGTCAGTTGATGACTCCTGCCTTGCACGCGTGTGTAGGTGGACAGAAGGGCCGTTAGAGGACTGTCACAAGAAGCAATTATGAAAACACAAGTCAATGGAGGACTCCCCTCCCTCATGAGGAGACATGAGCGCCACATGGCGCCTATGACCAACACATGGCGTTTGTGCTTCCTTCCCAAAGGAGACCCCTTGGGTCTATAAAAGGTGAGACTTTTCTCACCCAAAATATAGAGGTTGAAGGAGTTTTCAAGCAACGAAGTGCTGTCGAGTTGAAGACCCACTTGCATCCCTTTTGGTTCACCTTCCCACATCCACCAATCTCTTTTGCAAGGGAGGTTGTTGGGTGGCCTTTGGAAGCTCGAACCTGACCCAAATCCAACACATGGACACCTGAACCAACCAATTCGCCGACCCCCCACTCCTAAGAGATTTTGGGCCCATCCCAAGTGGATTGGTGCCAAAATCAAGTTCCATCGGTGGGCTGCCCACTTGGGCACCCCGCACCTTTTGGATTTAGTTGTAGTTCATTTTCTGTCATTTGTTCATATTCCATGTTATTCTCTCGTTGTTCAATAGTTCAGAATCTTGAATCTTGATTTCAAAAGGTTTTCATCGAATATTATCATGCTTTTGTTATTTTGGTTGTCCCAATGACTTGCAGGTAACAACGTCCAATTTCTCGGTGATGGAGGCCAAATTGGGAGAATCCGACCATCTGGGTCGTCCCAAAATGGCCCCAATTACATAACCCCCTTGTTTGCGAGGCATTTTGCGGGTCTCGGGAATCGACATTGGAGCGACGGCGGGTCGGCTTCTTCAACACGGTATCAATCGTCCCTGCGGGGACGATTAACGGCGACAATCGTCCTTTCAGGGGATGATTAACAACAGCAATCGTCCTTCGGGGACGATTAACAGTAGCAATCGTCCTTACCAGGGACGATTACCAGGTAAAAGCAGATTGGCCGGCTGTCTCAGGGGCAATGGCCTTTTGGTAACATTTTATGTCTTCTGTCAAGTTTTCAAGCCATTTGGACTCACTGTATTTACTGTTTCAGGCAGATGTTTACATGCATATTTCGTTGATTTTAGAGAACGAACCCCTTTCCTTTGCAGCAGGTGCTACTGACATTTTTATTGTTTCTTTGATTGCAGGAAAAGCAATCAGAGGTGAAGAACTTATCCACATCAGCGGCGACAGCATCTTGGCCCGCCCATTGCAATCGTGGGCACGCGGGAAGAGGAAGACTAGGTCACACATTGTAATGAAGACAAATTTAACGCTCCTAGCCCCCAAAAGGGGAGGAGACGTCTATGTAACCGAGGATAAGATATTTGAATAAAGAGGGCTGTGATTTCTTTACATCTTGTCTTTCGTTTCCAAGTTGTCTCCTTTCTCTGTTTTAGTGCATAGGATCAAAGCGTTACATTTTCGTCTTATGTTGCATAACTAGTGTTTCCTTTGCCCGGAATCTCGTGCTTTCACCTAGGGCCTTCAAATTTTTGTAGCTTCTCTAGTATTATCAATCATACCTTTTATTCAATCTTCAAATATGGAAGTTTTTGCAATGAGATCTACTTCTTGGATATCTGAAATATGTTGCTTCTAAAATTTGGAATAGGACCTTTACTAGTCCTTCTCTATATTCAATATTCTAAAAATAGAATTTCTTCAATGGGACCTCTAATGGGTCTCTTCGTATTCTTGAGTTGTATTCTCCTTCTTCAATTTACAATCTATAGTCTTCAATATTCAATGGAGATCTCCATTATTCAATCTTCTCCTGAAATCTTTTTTGGAGTCTCTTCTTCCTTCAATGGGGTCTTCTTTCTTGGACCTCCTTCTTGATCTACAATTTTCAATGTGGCTTATTTGACCTCCTCCTTTCTTCTCAATATTCAGCTATGGAGTCTTCAATCTGCAATAAGGCTCCTTTGGTATTTCTCCTCTCTTTTGCAATCTATAGGTCTATAACTCTTGAAATTGGACATTTTATTTAGGGCCTCCAAATATTCAATATCCAAATTGTTTCCTCAGGTAATAGATTGATTCCAAATAATATATTCTTCCTAGCTCTCTTGTAGGAAGCTTTACAACTTTCTTTGAATCTCCTTTTCCTACAACAAAGTATTAGAAATTGGAATGCTAAATCTTTAACTCTAGATATTAATGAATCTTCACTAGTTGATCTATCAATCTAGTGGAATCAATGTTGAGTCCTGGTCTTCACGAGTTTTTTTGCAACTCTGTGGAAATACTCTAGCCAAATGTATTTTTAAAAATTATAAAAATGAGATTTTTGATCTCCTCTCAATCTCTCTTGTGGCTCTCCTTATTTCCTATCGATATACCATGTGCTTTGATACCATTGTTAGCTTTTTATGATTTATATTAAAGGAAATGCAACCACAAGATGTAAAATGAGCAAGCAATGATAACTATATGATAATTTCACTATAATATATAGAAAAAATATAAGATAAACTTCTGTAATAACTAAAAAATATAAATTAATGGATTCTCATGAAAATAGTATAATGTATTATAATGGAGGACATGAAAACTCCATAATTTCAATGAAAGAACTATATTGCACTCTAACTATAATTCACTATAGTAAATTTAGTCTCTATATCTCTCACACTCATGATCACTCTCTATCAAGGTATATATATAGGAATATGTGTGTCTTTTCCTTTACTCAACCTATGACTCTTCATCTACCTATCCTATGACTCATGTACATGTGGACTACATATACATTTACATCATTGCACATTCTAACACTTGTGCATTTATTACTTGCTTGAAGTAATTAATCAAACCATAATCTAAGATAGACTCCTAATATAGAAATATACCCAAGGTGGTAACCCAAATAATGTAATATACTCCAACACTTTCTTAGTGACAATGACTGTGTTTGATATCCAATCAAATAATTGATCGCTTTAATTAACTTGAAATTCAAAAGTTTTTGGATTTATTCCTTCACAAGTAAGGCAACTTTTGAATGCATTTTTCTTAGCTTTTTTTTCACTGGTTTGGTTGAACCATTAAGTGATGAACTACTAAGGAGGGATTTAGTCTTTGCATTCTGCATAGGACCATGCAAAGATGTTACAAATTTTTTAAGAGTTTTGTATATTATTTACATTCTTCTAAGATTATATTTTTTCCTAACTTTATTATTCTTGGGTTTTCTTCTAGCCCTATGTTGTTTTTTGAAGAGGTTGAAAATCAGGTGCATATCAAGGGCCACTCTTCCCATGAATTGAACTTGGTTCTCTATTAAGAGAGCCTAATTAATTTTGCCATTATAGTGTACATATTAGGAATTTTCTAGTCCTATGTTAACATTTATAGTTTCTTCTATTAATATTTGAGATTCATTTGTATTACCCCCAAAATCTAAACCTCATAAACATCTAAATTGCACTACTCATTATTGGTAGAATATGAGGGAATTATGACCATTGAAAGGTTCCCTTTAATAGGGATGTTTCCTTGAATAGGGTAAGTTTCATGAGTATCCATAGAAGGGTTATGAGGTAAAACTTTCACCTCACAATCATTTATTGTTGAAGTTGATAAAAGTTCTACTAATTGGTGTATCATTGGAGGTATATTTGACCTATCCTCACATTACAAAGTCTTTTTAGAGTCTTTTTCAACCTTTATCAGTTTGGTATGGATAATAATAAGTGTATTTCTTTAGGCATATTGATTAAAAAGTTAGAAATAGAGAAATGGGAAGGATCATCCTCCTCCTCTTCATCCAATTTTAACCCTTCTATTAGATTTATTTCTCTTCGAGGTTCTATTAGTAAAATGCATACTTGTTCATAATTATCACTTTCTGAGGAAGCATAAGGTGTCCTCTCATTGGAGTTATAAAAATAACCCAATCCTTAACATCCAACATAGGCATCTGACTCTAAAGGCTCTTCTATTTATTGATATTGAAGTCCTAAGTCTTTTCCTTTATATTTGAAGTTACAAAGAATTTACTTAGGGATTGGGTAAATGTTTGAATGATAGCAAGAAGCATAACTTTTATTCTATTAGATGGAAATTATTCTCATAAATTTTCTCTTCATTTATCATTCTAGTAGATTTGAAAGTATAGCTTCCCATATTTACCATTGTCCCCTTTCGAGAAGGTAACCCTAAAGTTCAAGGGGATTGGGATAGCCTAGATAAGTCTAAGGTTAAAATATTAGATAGTTGGTTGAGTTTTATGTAGTTGATGTCTTGTACGTCAACATTTTCTTTTTCTTTGAGTGAAGCTTGGGCACTTTTTCCAACTTCTTGATTTTAGTTAGTTTCTATAAGTGGAATAAAATACATAGAGTATTTGATAAAGGGGTGATATGTATTTAAGGATGGGCATAGGTGAGCTTAATTCAAACAATATGTAAAAGGATTTTTATCACCCTCAATGTTATACACTTCTCCTTAATAATTGAATTTAATACATTGATGGTAATTTTAAGGGTCTACTTGTATAGCACGAATCCAAGACCTCCCTAAAAGGAGATTATAATTAAATCACAAGGAAAAAACATAAAATAAGATGTTTAAAATGCAATACCATATTTCAATTGGAAATATTATAGATCCTACAACTTCTCACTCTTCCTTTTCATAAGCTTTGACAATAATGTTAGATTTTTCTAATTTCTTTCTATCAAGTCCTATCCTTTGTATAAACTTAAGATTGTAAAAAATTAATTTTTGAGTAATCATCACTTTAAATCCTTTTTATACATTGATTGTCGGTATGACAAGTAATATACAAAAGTAACTCACCTAAAATTTAAGATGGAGGGAGATCATCCTTAAAGAAGGAGACTGTGGTATGGTTTATAACTAATTATCCTACCATGTTAGCTAATTTTGTGGGACTAGCATCTTGGTAGATGGTTTTCTCACTTAGAAGTTTAAATAAGATCTCTATGGATTGGTGATATTTTCAATAGTTCTAATATAGACATCTTAGTTGAGGTTTCCTCCAACTACAATTGGATATTGAAAGCCATTTTTCCTTTGTCTTGTGGCTTCAAGCCCAAATGTGGAACTTCTATGGCTAGTGTGCACCTAGGCCTTAAGACTAGAAGGGTATTAGAGGGTTCTAAAGGTTGACCCTTTTCTTTACCCTACTATTTGGTTATGGTTCTAATTAGGATCATCCCCACCAAATTTTTATTAGGTAGGGAAACATTCCTATATGACACAATGTTAGTGGTCGTTTACTTATGTTTGAGTAAGGGGCATTGAAAATATTTAAGTCCTAATTGGAGAAAGTCATTTATTCAAAACTTCCCACTACCAGTTGTAGAGGGGGAAAAACATGCACCACATATGATTCTCAGGGTTGGATCTGTTGGGAGCCCTGAGGTGACCGCGGTGGTCTTTATAACACTACACTCAATATAAGGGGAGAAGGGTTCATCGGTAATGGTTTTAAAAACTTACTCCAAGTATAGTGTGGAATTTTTTTGGATGTATTCATTTAAGCATACACCTATGTTTGGATTTTCTATACTAAGCTATGAAAAATGAAAGAACAATGCAAGATACAAAATGCAAGAATACAAGAGCTAAGCCTGGTATGATTATTTTAATGATATCTAACCCTAGGCTATAAAATTAAGCTTTTGATCAAGGGTTCAAGGTAATACAAAAATAATATTAAAACCCTAAATGCACACTATATGTTCTTATCTGTTCAAATGTCGATGAAACTTAATCAAAAATATATTTTTGATTATGATCTAGGTTTTCCATAAAAGTGGGTAGAAAGAAAACATAAAACAACCTAAAGATCTATTAGGAAAATTATCTTATCCAATTATTGATCCAATATTTATATTGCATCACAAATATCTAATAGCTTCAATCCTATAGAATAACTTTACAAAAACCCTAGAAATTTTGATCAATGTTTGGGGGCCTACTTAGGTTGTCATGTAGCTAAGCTTGGAGGTGTAGCAATCAAGTACCCTTGGTCCTTTTAGTTGAATATTCAAAAGTAAAATAATATTTGATATTTAAAATATTCACAATGTAAAGCAAATATACAATAGTGAAATGAAATGTAGCTAATATGGACACAACATAAAGCTTTAATGCAAGGTGTAAATTAGGGTTTCAAAGTGCAAATATTACCCCCAAAACCCTAATTTTACCAAATTCATACCCTATAACTATGAGGCATGAATTTGGTTAGAAAAATTCATTCCCTATATGGATGGGGCATGAATTTGGTTTATATGCCCTTTTCGAGGCTTAAAACAACAAAAAACAAGGTGCAAAAGGTAGAAATAGAATTTAAATGCTTATAAAATAAATACAAAAACTAATGATCTGATGGAATAAGCAAGAAGAAATGAAGATGTGGAAGAAGCACTCCAAAATGGTTTATCTATACAATCATCAAGACTTATTCACTCAATCCCCAAGGGCAGCAATCACCAAGCACCAAAATAGCAAAAACAACAATTAGCAGTAGAAATCCACTTAAAAGCATGAGAAAATGAGCAAGTAAATAGTTAGAATATGAATAAATAATGATCTATAAAATTAGGGGATCCAAACCCTTATTTATAATAGGTTTAAATTTTAAAATAGGTAGGAAATGAATATTTCACTTTGGGCAAAGGTGACCCCAAAATGGGCCAACAGGGAGAGGTTTTAGTGAGAAAAAACCCCTAAAATATCAAATACAAGGTGCAAATATAGCAATCCAAATTCATTCCTTGTATGGAATGAGCACGAATTTGGTAAATCTAGGCAAAAAGGAAAAGGGAGAAGGCAAAAAGGGCCCACAATTTACACTTAGCAAGTTTGGGTGGCTAGTTAGGGATCTAAGGAAGATTTGAACCATTTTGGTGGGTCAAATTTCTATGTCTAAATTTTACCCCCTCTTTGATGCATTTATGGCCAAGTAAATGTGTCAAATAAATATGTAGACTCCTATGGGTAAGAAAGCAATAAACACAAAAAAGGGATGGCTAGGTTTGGACAAAGGAGCAATGCAAAAAAGAGTTTAATCCTAAGCATTGTAATTTTGCATGCAAAATGAGGTATTACTTCCATTAATACCTCTAAGGCTAGGGATGAACCCTTGAGTTTAATAAGGAATGGATAATTTCTTAAGAAACTCAAAAAATTAAAATAAAGAAAAGCAAAATAGGAAAGCAAAAAGAACAGAGCAAGTAGAAAAAATGCATGGCAATGGCAACTGGGTACCGAATGAATCCAACTAATGAAACTAACTACTTCATGTAAGCTACTTAAGATGAAATGCATAGATGAAAGAAGAAATGTAAAGAAAGGATAGAATAACGATAATAAGAATAAATAAAGCTCCAAAAGAGGTCAAAGAAATAGAAAGAAAAATAAAATGGTCAAAACCCTAGATATAGGATATTATGCTCAAAAATATGGTCAAAAGTGGAGTAAAACCTACAATGGGTGTAGTACTCAGTAATATGGATATATGGACAAATATGGAGCATGACCCACTATGGGTGCAATGCTCACTGAGATGGACATATGGTAAAGAGATACCCACTAGGATGTATGCTCACAAATGGTCAATATGGAGGCTACTCCTCGCATATGGCCACGAAGCTATCTCATATGGGGTGTTTTGTGTGTGTAGTAGATGATATAGCAAGTACTACTCGATGGGGGTGTATTGTGTTCAAAATGTGAATCAAGAAAATGATCTAAGCATAACATAATGTGAGTGTGTGCATGTTCTAGAAGAAAAGAGAGGAAGAAGAATGAGAAGAAAATAAATTGTGTGTGTACCCCATATTAAAGGATTTTTTTTTGGTAGATAAGATAATATAGCATTAATACCAGGTTTTACAGGTTGACCCAAAACTTTTTACAAAAATTAGCCCAGGGTTGTTGATGAACATGTCCTTACTAAGGATCCTATATATGTAAAAACTACATGCCGCCAAAGCTATTACATCTGGTAAGGCACATAGCCTATTATAAAAAAGAAAATTCCCATACAACATTTTGGGTATACCTCGAGAAAACAGACACAGATCCCTTCCATGAAATAGTGGAGAAACAAAAAGCTATAGACACACATAGCAGAGTACTGAAAAAACTTCCACAAGATCTATATTGACAGTTACTCTTAATAATTATTTGGTAATTACTTTCTTCCATTTATGACATGCTTTGGGACCACATCCCATCTTGGCCAATCAACCTTGGAGAAGTGAACTTGCTGGCTAGATTTATGGTGGTGGCTATCTAGTGGTCCACGTGGCTCCGGTTCGAAGTCTTATATTGTCATTTCTTTCCTGCCCTATGATTGTCAACCAACATAAAATTACTAATATGACTAGGAGCCATGTTATCTGACATGTGACTGTCCCCATTATTCTTTGTGGTATTTCCAAGCAGCATCCACCAAGACTGACAGCTTGGATAATTTTTATTGTGAATCCATTTCAAAAAATATACAGGAATACTCATAGCCTTTGAACTTATAGTGCCTTCCCTATTGGTAAATTTGACTATCATTCTTGGCATTATTGTTGAATAAGCTCCTCTAGTTTGCTTAGGACACTATGTTTTCATTTGAAAAGTCTGTCACCATCGACACCCAAATTGGCCATCTTATCAGAAACTTTGTTAGCTTCTCGAAAGACATGTTGGGCTTTTCTATCCTGTCTTCCCTAGAAAAGGATCCTAGTCTCTTCAACAATTATTTTAATCATCCAAGGAGGTGTTTTCCAATTATTAAGGAGATTTATAACATGCATAGAGCCTCCTTCTATGATAAATTTACCTTTTAAGTCTTGAGTCATTTGAAGGCCTCTCCACATAGCTCTAGCTTCAGCTTCGTTGTTCGTCCTTGTTCCCAAATATTCAAAAAATGCAATCATCATATTCCCATTATGATCTCGCACAATGCCACCAGTTCCTATTCTGCCAGTATTTTCCTTAGCCGCTCCATCAAAATTAAGCTTAAACCAACCCGTAGGAGGTTTAATGGTTAAGAAGTGTGTGTAATATATTTTGTGGTTGTATGAATAACATTCATGTAGTATCTAACCTATCTCATGAGGACTGTTAACTATTAAAAATTCAAGAAGGAAGAAGTGTGAAAAAAAAAAAAAGGATGGTAAAAGAAAACATATCCTTGTCTTGAAAAATAAAAGAAGCAAAACATGCAAAGGACAAGGATACACCAAGAAGAGAATTGTATTCCTTAAATTTGGAGAGAAGTTGTAAACAATTTCAAATTCAAGAAATACAAGAAGAAAAGGGACAATAAGAAAAGTGTAGAGAAATAATAGAAGATAAGGGATGAAGATGCATGGGCCCTAGGTTAGGTACTTTGCTAGGCATTATAGCCCTAGTGATACTGCAATGCATTTGAATTATAACATAACTAGGTGTCATAACTTGCCATTATCATAAAATCTTAGAAAATATATATGATAAAGCAATCATGAACAAGAAACAATGAAATTATGACAAGAAAAAATGCAAGAAAAATAGAATGTCAAGCAACAATGCAAAATATGATAGGCATTCATGCAGTATGAGCAAGCAACCAAATGCAGTATGATGTAAGCTAAATGTAATATGTATTATGCATAATATCTTTTGAGATGCATTATTTTCATTGGTTATTTAAGTTATTTACCATCTAAAGAAGCTAAATGATAGGCATCTAAGCCAAACTTGGTCATTATAACAAAAGAACCTAATTAATTGGGCTAAAACTTACCTCAAAGATAAAAATGAGAATTAGTATTCTTTTAGTTCTCCTTAAGGACAAGGTCCCCAATATCAAAAGAATGATTTTAAACTTTCTTAGAGTAATATCACTTGAGCCTATCCTGATAATCTCGTAAATGATCTAAGGAATGAATGTAATTTTCATCTAGTAGCTCCAATTGGTTTAGATTATTGGAGTGATACTCATCATAGATCAAGTCATATTGAAATAAGAGGCACAAGGGAACCTCAAGATTGAAGGGAAATACTACCTTAGACCAATATATCAAGACATATGTTGAGGAACCTATGGGAGTATGCACACTAGTATGATAGGTCCACAAGGTAGGATAAAGTTGGGTATGCCAATCACAACCGACCTTACAAACAACTTTATTCAAGATCTTGATCAAGGACTTGTTGGATACTTTAGCTTATTTATTACCCTGAGGATAATATACATTTGAAAACATATTCTAAATCTTGTACTTAGCACAAAGCTTATGGACATCCTTATTCTTAAAATATTCCATTGTCAGACATAATTACTAAAGGAATCCCAAACCTATAGAGGATCAGGTTGAATATGAACTTGGAAACTTGAGTTCTAATCACCATAGCTAAGGGTATGGTTACAACCCATTTATCAAAGTACTTATTTTATATAATTATAAACTTGTGACCATTAGATCATATTGGATTAAATTTTCCCCATGTTTTCCAATCCCCACATGTAAAATAGCCAAGGAGAAGAATAACTTGAAGTTTTTGAGAAGGTGTATGGATAATATTGTCATGATATTAACACTTGTTGTAGCATTGAACATGGTCACATGCATATTTGTTTATGGAATACCAATATTATCCCATATAAAGGAGTTTTTTGTCTTTAGCATTGCCACTAAAATGGCCTCCACATCAACCTTTGTGAGCCTCACTAAGAGCAATTTGAGCTTCATCGAAGTTAAGATATCATAAGAGGATACCTTCAAAAGAATTTTGGTACAAATTATTACCAATTATAACAAATCATCATGCTCTTTTGTATAAAATATTACACTAATTACAATCCAAACCATATGGCATTGAACCATCCTTAATAAAATTAAATACATTGGTATACCATGGTTCATATGGAGAAGCTTCAATGGTCAAAGCATCTGATTAAACAATACAAGAACCAAGCAATGTATGCTCCCAAAGTTGTTTAATGATAATTGATGCTTTATCATATTCCAACTTCAAATGGAATAAAGATGCAGTAGTAGCCATGGAATTTTCATGGTGATTTGAGGATCTAGGGATAGACTCTATGGTTACCTGATTGAACGAGGACAAAAAATTGGTGACAATATCCTTGTAAGGTTTAATCTTATCATATAGAGTCTGATAAATATTGTTAATATAATTGACCACAAGTTGAGAGTCACTAAAGACCAAAAGAACCCTAACCTAAAAATCTAAGGCTTCTCTAAGGCCAAGGATCAAAGCTTCATACTCTATAATGTTATTCGTTCAAGATAAATGAAGTTTGAAGTACAAGGGGATTTGTTGTTTTTATGGGGTGACTAGAAAGACTCCAGCACCAACACCCTTCATGCATTGGACTCCATAAAAAAAAAATCTATGACTCTAGCTCTTCAACTTTGATATGAAGCACTCATCAAGAAACTCAACAACCAAAGGATAAGTAGCTTCTATGGGAGTGGAGGCTAACTGATCAGTGATTACCCTGAGGGTAAACACCCACTTAGTATCTCAACCTGAAAGGTGGGTATTAGACATCAAATAGCACAAAGGGTCAAACTTTGCAACCACCAATATCTTATGGCTAATAATGTAGTGTCTTAGCTTCTAGAAATCAAACACTGTGGAAGGGAAAAGCTTGTCTAAGGGAGTGTACCTAGTTTCATAGATAACCAAAGTTCTACTAATATGGTAGATAGCTCACTCTTTGTTTTTATCATCATGTTGAGCCAACATAGCTCCCAAAGCATGAGCTGTGGCTTCTATTTAAAGCATCAAATGCTTACCAGGAACAAGAGGAACTAAAATAGGTGGGGAAGTGAGATACTGTTTGGGGTTATTAAAATATTTTTAACACTCATAATCCCATTGTAAAACCATATCTTTATTAATAATCTTAATAAAGGGTTGACACTTATCAGCTAACTAGGCAATGAATCGACGAATAGCCTAAATATTGCCTTGCAGACTATGAAATTCGATCAAGATACAAGGAGGAGGCATGTCAATGATAGTTGCTATCTTATCGATGTCTACTTCAATACCTCACCTGGAGACAAAAAAAACTAAAAAATTTCTAGATGTGACTCCAAAAACACACTTAGTAGGCTTAATACAAACCCTAAAATATTGAAGCCTTTCAAAAATCTACCTTAAATCATGGACATGATCCTTTCAATGTATGGAGTGACCTAAGAGATCATCCATATAATCTTGGATAATATCATACATTATGTCATGGAAAATATAATTCATTACCCGTTGATAGGTGGCACTAGTATTTTTCAAGCCAAAAGGTATGACTTCCCAACATAAGGTACCCCATGGAGTGATGAATGTTGTCTTGACCTGATCTTCAAGGGCAATAATAATCTGATTGTATCTTGAGAAACCATCCATGAGTGAAATAATTCTACATTTGGTGGTGAAATCTATGATTTTATCTATATTGGGCAAGGAAAAATTATCCTTGGGACATACTAAGTTAATGTTCCTAAAGCCAGTACATATTCTAATTATTCCTTCCTTCTTAGCCATCAAAAAAATATTGGAGATCCAATCAAAATAGTCAATGACTTATAAAAAAAATATCAAGAGCTCCTCCTTGAATAAAAGGGTGACCTTAGGATGCATATTCCTAAGTTTCTACTTAACAGGCTTGACATTAGGGTAAACTACCAAATGATGCATAATAAGGGAGGGTTCAAGCCCTAGCATGTCGACATATGACCAAGCAAAAACATCATGAAATTATCTTAAAAACTTGATCAATTGCTCCTGCTCATCCATGGACAAGACTTTACCTAGCTTAAGTATTCTAGGGATATCCTTAGAACCTATGTTCACATCTATGGTCTCCTCAATGAGAATGTATGACTCATCTTCAAGAGGAGATGGGGTAGGAATTACTTCTAGTTGCTCAAGGTCCTTGGGAGACATAGAACCAAAGTCCTCTTGAGAACTAAAAGACTCAACTTGCACAATACAAGGTACATACCCATCAAAGTAGATATCATTACGAGGGACATCCTCATATTTGACATACTAATTTAGGGTTATGACCAATAGAGAGGAAGAGGGTGGTCTCTCGTCCTCTAAACCTTGATGAGATTCATCTAGAAGAGGCTCATGATGAGAAGGATTGTATTGATCCTATGATGAGATATTTATTAATGATTCCTCTATCATATTTATATTTTTACATTGCTCAGTTACATGATATGAGAAATATAATAAATTAAATTGAGATTTTTTGGTGAGTAATATTCAAATGGATGAGGATCATCCAAAATGGTGATAAGTTGATTTTTAAATTCAAATTTTAAGAATTGATGAAAAGTATAAGAAATGGCCTTCATTGCATGAATCCAAGGATGTTCAAGAAGAATATTAAAATATGTAGGGCAAGACACGAGATAGAATAATGTATCTAAAATCCTAGATCCAACCTTAAGGGAAGATATATAATGCTCCAAATTTCTTGGGACTTGTTGTTGAAAGTTTTAATGATGTCATCAGATTTAATTAGATATTCCTATATTAATCCAAACTTTTGTAAAAATTTATATGTGCATAAATTAAGGGAAGAACCATTTTCAATCAAAACCCTCTTGATAAAGATTTCTCAAATAAATGCAGTAATGTAGAGAGAAGAATCCCTACATAGGCCTGAGGAAAAAATATCATCATTCGAGAATGTGAGATGATGCATCCCAAGAGATATTACAACATTGGGCATAACACTAGGTAAAATATTTATTGAGATATATTATTGCCTTATAAACTTCAACAAGCCTTCCCCATGGATGGGAGAAGTTTGAAAAAGGTCTAAGAGAGAAATCTTGGTTGAAGAGCTCGTCTCCTGCTATGAATGCTAGATTGTGCTTGTTGCTCTAAATTTATTGCTATCATACCAACCATATTACCATAGGGAGGTGGTACATTCTTATAATATACTTGATTAGTTGTTTATTATCTCATATCTTTATTATTCATAGGTCCTTACTAAGTAGAAGATTGATTCTTTGAACAAGAATCTTCTATAACAAGATATTCTGCATCAATTAAATCTTGAACCATATGTTTCAACTTCTTACAAGAATTTATCTAGTGTCCTTCTACCCTATGATATGCACAATGTCAACCATACTTGTACCAATTTTTTTTAGTATCAAGTTGCCTTATCATATTAGATTTCAAAAGTTGCTTTAGGACCACTTCCATAGGCATGTTAAGTCTTGTGAAATTTCTTTATGGAGGTTTTTGAAGTATCATATTTTATAGGTTGTTAACAATACTATTAATAGGCCTACTATTTGTTACACCATATCCTACCACACTTATTCTTATACTAAATTTTAGTGTTCCTATCCTCTTTCACTTTAAGTTGTCCTCTTCTGATAAGAGCTTGTTCCACTTTACTTGCTAACTCAATTACTTGATCAAAATAAGTGATATTTGTAGTTTCCAATGCATAAGATAGTTGTTCTTGCAAATTTCCAATGAATTTTTCAATCATGTCTCAATGAGGTAAAGTATATCTCAAGTGTCCAACTAGACTCCTCCAATGACACAAAATTCTAAAAAAAATTCTTCTTTACCTTCAGATTGTAGACATCTTTCATGGTTACATTCTTCTCAACATAAACACCAAACTGTTGAACAATTAGTTCAGTTGTTTCTCCAAAAATCCTCAAAGAACGATTTGAAAACTAATAATACCATTCTAATTCCATGCCACCAAGACTCTTAGGAAACATCTTTAGCAACAACATGTCATCATATATGATATCATGGAAAGCTATTCTAAAAATTCTTAAATGCTCAATTAGATCTTTTATTCCCTTATATATAGGTAAAACTATCATGGTAAAATTCTTGGGATAAGATCTAACAACAATAATAGGGTCTAGGGGCCGATTGCACATTTCTTTATAGTTGTAGGTGAAACTAGAATACTGAATAATCTCCACTTTTGAAACCAATTGTTTCACTATATTAGTTAAATTTTGCACCTTAGGAATACTTCTTTGTAATACCCCTAGATTCCCTAAGGTAGGTTTTTGAAAGGATACTTGGCCCATGTTGGAGGTATTGATACTGTTGTGACATGTGGTATCTTATTGGATAGGATAACTAACATTTAGTGGAATAGAAGAAAAAGTGTTGATATTAGTAGATTGAGGAGGAAATTAAATACAAGATTGAGTAACACTACTAGTTGGAGGGACTTGTGGACTTCTTCCAATGTTTATGGTTATAGTAGTGGCATAAGTTGGTTGATGAATAAGATTACCATGATTCAAATATTCCATCAAGGGGTCATTATGAATATCTTGATGAGATATTCCAACTTCCTTGAGTCAGGTTTTCTCTTCCATAGCTTTATCCAAGGCATATTTATGATGCTTGTAGAAATTCAAAATATGCTCAAATAATTTAAATATAAGGTTCCCATTGGGTGCCTTAGTAGGATCAAGGTCATTTTCAATCTCTTCATTTTATTCTTCTCCTAAATTATGATTTTATCTATCAATTTTGTCATCCTCTTGGAATATCTCATTAGGCCTCAAAAACTTTTGCCCACTCCTAAGGTTAGAATCCATTAGGAGAGGGATAAAGGATGGAGTCAGAAAGAAATAAAGGTAAATACCAAAAAGGACAAACAAAGGGGATTTTTAAGGTGTTTTTAATATTTTCTAATATAATTTCTTATTTAAAGTTTTTAAAATAAAATCAAAATGAAAAAGGATTCCTATACTGGCCACTAAGACGTATCTTAAATTCAGGTTCACAAAATATGTAGAGGGGGAAAATCGTGCACTACATATGATTCTCAAGGCTAGATCTGATAGGAGCCTTGAGGTGATCGTGATGGTCGATATAAGGGTAAGTGGGAAGGGTTCATCAGGAATGGTGACTCACTCCAATTTCGGTGTAAAATGTGTTTGGATGTATTCAATTAAGCATATACCTATGTTTTGCCTTTCTATAACAAGCTATGAAAAATGAAAGAACAATGCAAGATACAAGATGCAAGAATACAATAACTAAGCCTAGTATGATTCTTTGATTCAATGATATCTAATCCTAGGTTGTAAAATGAAGCTTTTGAGCAAGGGTTCAAGGGAATGCACAAACAATATTAAAATCCTAAATGCACACTATATGCTCTTGTTCATTCAAATGCCTATGAAACTTAATCAAATATATATCCTTTGCTTATTATCTAGGTTTTCCATAAAAGTGGGTAGAAAGAAAAAAAAAAACAACCTAAAGATATATTAGGTCACTTATCTTATTTGGTGGTTGATCTAGGTTTTATCTTGCATCCCAAATATATAATAGCTTCAATCCTATAAAATAACCTCACAAAATCCTAGAAAATTTGATCAATGTTTGGGAGCATGCTTAGGCTTCTATGTAGTTGATCTTGGAGGCACAAAAATCAAGCCATTTTTATCCTTTTAGTTGATCATTCTAAAGTAAAATAATCTTCTACCTTTGGAACATGCACAAACAAAGTAATACATATATGCAATAGTGAAATGAAATACAACTAAGATGGACACAACATAAAGCTTTAGTGCAGGGTGTAAACTAGGGTTTCAAAGTGTAAATCTTACCCCAAAAAACCTAATTTTACCAAATGCATGTCTTATAACTAGGACGCATGAATATGGTTGGAAAAATTCACAACTTGTATCGATGGGGTGTGAATCTAGTTTAGATGCCCTTTTTAGGGCTTGAAACAACAAAAAAATAAGTTATGAAAGGCAAAAAATATAATTTTAAATGCTAATAAAACAAATAAAACTTTATGAGTTGATGGAGTAAGAAATAAGAAATGAATAGGTAGAAGAAGCACTCCAAAATGGTTGATATATCCAATCATCAAGACTTTATTCACTCAATTTCCAAGGGCAACAATCACCAAGCACAAAAATAGCCAAAACAATAACTTTGTTGGAAATTTGAGCATGTTTTGTTGTCATTGATGTCAAGAGGTTTGATGTCCCAATTTGATGAAATTAATTTTAAAAATTTTGATTAATCTCAAGAGGTTAGAGGTCCTAAAATGATGGAAATATTTGTGAGAAATTTTCTCTTGATGGCACATGAGGTATAAGGCAACAAGAAGAAAGGAATACCTCTCCATAATATTTGAAAAACGATTTATAAATTACCTTGGTAGTAATTTGGAAAAGGTTAAAATATTTATTAATGGTGGCACATTTATCCCTAAAAGGAAAAATCCCCAAAGGTTTTAAATATTTAAATTATAATATTTAAATTCTTTAGGATTTAAATTATTATAATTAAATATAATAATTCAAAATACCAAAATTCAAATTATAAAAGGAATCTGACATCAAATAATAAGTTGGGTATGTGTATAAATAAGGCTAAGATTTAGTCTAAGATTTGGAGCAATTTTTGAATGAGAAAATCCCCCGAAGTAATAGCCTTGCATGATTAATTATCGCATGTGGGAGACGAAGATAGTCATAGGTTTATGTGCTCTTTGAAGCAAGCAATAGGTCAAACGGTGGAATGGGATTATCCCCACCAAAGTGAGGTGGCAGACGAGCTAGTAAGCTTGGCTTGCACAATGCATTGGGAGCAGTAAGTTGTAGAGTTTGATCCACATGGAAGTTTCTTTTGGGCATGGACTTTTTGAATTTCATGCAGGCATAGAAGGATATTAAGGAGCACGTACTCCTTGATTCACATGGGTAGCATAGACCATGCAGTGGTGGCCCTTGTGTTAAGTTGCGCAAGCCTAGGAGGTCACGAGTTCGAGCGATGGTGGTAGTAATTTATTTTTTATTAAGGTATGTGTACTTGCCATAGTTGGGAGTTATAAGGTTTGAATAAAGCTTTTACTACCATGATTTGAAATCTATGAGGGTTGAATAAATATTATTGTGTTTTCAATTTGGAAGTCATAAGGGTTAGTAAGTAATGTTTTTATTTTAAGGATTGAGGAGATATTTTTTGGATTGCTAGGGTTTGATGATGCATGGAATAAAGTATTATTTTTAAGACCTTATTTAAGTGCTTTATTTTTAAAGAAGGAGATATAAGGTGTATGTGAGAATTTTTTTTTATGTGATTGGTAACTCTTGTTGATGAAATTTATTGGCAAAGATAGGAGTAATAAGGTGTATAAGTGGTTTGGCATTTTATTAATCTTTGTATGGTGAAATATTTGTTGAGGTGAATATCCATGTAGAGATTTTGAGATAGATTGTTTCTATCTAACCTTGAATTGGTAAAAATGATTTGGTTGTAAGTAATACAGGTTTTGAAGACATATCTCCATCAAAGCAAACATGTATGGGCACATCATATTTTGTTTGAAATGTTGGAATTAATGTTGTGGAGTGAAAATGATTATTTGATAAGCATTATTGGAAATATTTGAGTGACTCTTATATGCTTCATTGTTGAATTTTTACAGAACATTAGAGATAGATATTGATTTGAGTTAGGGTTTGATACCCACATTATGCTCTTTATTTGAATAAGTATCAAAATAGTTGTTTAGGGTTTGTGAGCAAGTTGTGGTTAATTGGTTGAATGATTGAGTGAAACTTCTTGAGCATTGGTTTTTAGTGATATTAAAAGTGAATGTGCAAACATTAGAAAATAGAATTGTGAAAGCAAGAGTGTAGATAAAAAAGATAGATGTTATGTCCTAGATTGAATTTATCTTTAAAATAGCAATAAAAGTAATACATGTGGAAGTGACATACTTAATGATTGAGTAGAACATATTGAGTTTTGATAGAGTACATCATTCTCTATATGTTCCATAGGTTGAACAAATTCTAAATATAATATCTCTAAGCTACTTCAAGTTAAAGGAATTACTTTAAATATTAGACAAAGCATTTTAAAATATTATGTGCAAGATTTGAGATTGATTGAGCATATTTTGTGAGTTGTTTTGAGCATTTATTAGAATAGGTTTGAGCATATGTTAAATAATATTTGAACAAGTCTTGGTGAAGACTTAAGAGAAGTTTGAGAAATTTCTTGAGAGGACTTGAAGGTAGATTTGAGCAAGTCTTGATGAATACTTGAGAGCCGTTTGAGCAATTTATTAAGAGGACTTGAAGGTAGATTTGAGCAAGCTCTTGAGAGGACTTGAAGGTAAATTTGAGCAAGTCTTGTTAAGACTTGAAACAACATTAAGAGTAGAGTTGATTGATTGATTTTTTCAAGCCTTGTGTTAAGGCTTGGAGTAGATCTGAGCAGAGTTGATTGGTAATTTTTTTAAGCTTTTTGTTAAGGCTTTGGGTAGATCTGAGTAGATTTGATTGATGATTTGATCAAACTTTGTGTTAAGCCTTGAGGAAATATCTAAGATAGATATTTGTGAGCAAATTTGTGAGTATATTTATGAATAAAGTTAGAGCGGATTTGTACTAAACTTGGGATAGAGTTTGGTGCAGATCTGAGATAGATTTGAGAGTAAGCTTTGGAGGTGATAGAGTAGAGGATAGTAATATCTAGTGGATAGAGATCTAGAGCAGTGAGGATAAAGTTCTTCTGTAGAGATAAATCCATAAGCTAGAGAAATAGGGGGTAGAAGTCTTCTAGAAGATCATAAACCAGATCAGAGGGGAAAGAGTTCTCCTATGGATAGAGATCCACAAACTAGAGAAAGATGAAAGAGTTCTCATATGGATAGGGTTCCACAAATTAGAGCAAGGGGAAAGAGTTCTCTTGTAGAGTGTGATCCATGAACTAGCTAGAAAGATAGAGTTATTCTATGGATAGAGATCCATGAACCAATTGAGGAGATAGAGTTCTCCTAAATCAAGTTCCATGAACAAGAGAAAAGGAGAAATATTTCTCCTATGGAGAGAGATCCACAAATAAGATCATAGGGGATTGTTGTCTCCTTTGGATAGAGATCCATAAAAATTGTAATAGGCAATTGATTCCCAAGAAGATTTGTTGAGAAAATTTAGTAGAAATATTTTCTCCGTGGAGTAGCCCACATTGGGTGAACCACATTAAATTGGTGTCTCTATTGTGTGTGATTATTTGTGCATTACTTTGATTCTTGTTATTGATATTGCTATTTATAATATTAGATAATATTATTTGGGAAAAAAAAGTGAAATTTGGTCTTATACTATTCACCCTCCTCTCAGTATAAGCTTGTTTTCTTCAATTGGTATCAGATTGGGTTCCTTAAGGGAAGCCTAACAACTTGAAGGAAGATCTACAATAACACACATGGCAAGGAAAGGCAAAAGAAGAACCATGAGACCTAAAAATGAAAAATAATTTGATATTGAGACTAAGATAAGGGAAGAATAAAAATTTGTGAGATGTTTTGAGTGTGGTAAGCTTGGGCACATGACACTTAACTATTCATAAATTGGGTATAGTAGTAGTAAAGAGGAAAAGGAATTTGATTTTTATCTCAAAGAGATTGTTTCTCTACGAAGATAAGTGGAAACAATTTCAAGAGAAAAATCAAATAGTAGAATAGAAGCTAACTATGCAAAAAGGAATAAGAAGGAACTGAGAATACTCAAATGTTTTATTTGTGGTAACTTTTGTCATCTTGAAGATCATTGTTCAAAATTTGGGTATAGTAGCAATGAAGAAGAATTTTTTGGTAACCTTGGCTACAATGCAACTTATTGTAATGGTTTCAGTAGCAGTGAAGATGAAAAAGAAAATAGGGATAGTCAAATCAGGTATACAAAGGAAACTATACTTTCAAAAATAGAATAAAAAGGAGATGCTCCTATTGAAGTAGCAATCAGTGCTTCAAGTGACAGTGATGAAAGTATTTCATATATTGAAGAGTATGAAGATGCTCTTGAAAACATAGAAGAAGAGGAATATTTAGAAAATTAAAAGGAGGAAGCCACAATTAAGGAACTTGTTGAGTCTCGATATTGAAATCCCAAGTACAAGAAGATAAGAAACCAAAGGCAAAGTTTCTAAAGATCTCACTGATCTTAAGGTTAAGCTTGAAGAGGCAAGGAAAATTGAAGAAGGTATGACTAAAAAGTTAGAGGTAAAAGTCTTAGAATGTGAAAGATTAGAACATGAGGTAGTTTCACTAAGGAAGGAAGTGAAAGAGTCTAAATACAAGCTACACAGGTTTGAGAAAATTTCAAAAGCTTTGGATAACATTACCAAAGCACAAAGATATTCATTTATCAAAATAGGACTAGGAAATGAAGAAGATCTAGAAGTACAGAAAGGGGAATCAAGATCAAAATAAAAGGAAGTCTCAAAGGGAACATAAAAATAATTGACTGAAGAAGAACCTAAGACTTACATCGATGTGTTGAGAAGTGGCAACATTGAAGAGGAAGGAAAAAATACACAAAAAATATACAGGGATAATCACAAATAAGGAAGGACTAAGAGACCACTGAGTCGAAGGTAAGATTTTTTCAAAGGATATTGCTTCTCATGTAACAGGTTTTGTCACAAGGCTATGTAGTGCAAGGCTCATGAAAAGAAGAAATATGATTTGACTAAGCGAAATTTTAAAAATGGATATATCTTTCAAGGGTATTGCTATTATTGTAATCGGTTTGGTCATAATGCAATTCATTACAGGAATGGGTATGGCTTCACCAGGAGGAACTTCAAGATATTTACACCTCCTAGGAACCACAACATAAAGTGTTTCAATTGCAATAATGTTGGGCATATAACAAGGTTGTAGAACATAATTTCCAGAACTTCCAAGGACATGCAAGAAAGAGGATTCTCAAAAATTTCAAGAAGGTATGACTTCAAAAGTATGGAAAGATAAAGAGAAGAAGGGAGAAGAGCATTTTAATATGATATTAGATTTACTCCCACCCCATAACTAATCACCTCAATAAGAGGATGTGGTGAGGGTTATGAGCTAAGAGTTTTATCTTTAGCCCCAAAAGTGTGCCTTTGCCATTGATATCGAAGGGGGATATATTTGAGTTAGGGGGAGAGCATTCAGTCAGGAGGAGCAGTTTCTTATGAGGAGCAGTATTGGAAAAAGGTAAAAAGAATGCTTTAAGAAAAAAGGATTACCATTAATAACAAAGGGGGATATTATTGGAAATTTGAGAAATTTTTGTTTTCATTTATGTCAAGAGGTTTGATGTCCCAATTTGATGAAATTCATGTCCAAAAGGTTTATTAATATCAAGAGATTAGAGGTCCTAAATTGACGGAAATATTTGTGAGAATATTTCTCTTGATGGCACATGAGGTATAAGGCAGCAAGAAGAAAGGAATAACTCTCCATAATATTTGAAAAAGGATTTATAAATTACCTTGGTGGTAATTTTGCAAAGGTTAAAATATTTATTAATGATGGCAAGGTTATCCCTAAAAGGAAAAATCCCCAAAGGTTTTAAATATTTAAATTATAATATTAAAATCCTTTAGGATTTTAATTATTGAGTAGAACATATTGAGTTTTGATAGAGTACATTATTATCTATATGTTCTAAAGGTTAAATGAATTTTGGATAGAATATGTCTAAATTGCTTCAAGTTAAAGGAATTACTTTGAAGATTAGACAAAGAATTTGATAGCATTGTGTGCAATATTTGAGATTGATTGAGCATATTTTGTGAGCTATTTTGAGCATGTGTTAGAACAGGTTTGAGCATATGTTAAAGTAGATTTGAGCAAGTCTTGGTGAAGACTTGAGAGTAGTTTGAGCAAGTTCTTGAGAGGACTTGAAGGTAAATTTGAGCAAGTCTTGGTGAAGACTTGAGAGAATTTTGAGCAAGTTCTTGAGAGGACTTGAAGGCATATTTGAGCAAGTCTTTGTGAAGACTTGAGAGAAATTTGATCAAGTTATTGAGAGGACTTGAAGGTATATTTGAGCAAGTTCTTGAGAGGACTTGAAGGTAGATTTGATCAAGTCTTGTGAAGACTTGAAATAACATTAAGAGTAGAGTTGATTGATTGATTTTTTCAAGCCTTGTGTTAAGGCTTGGGGTAGATATGAGCAGAGTTAATTGGTGATTTTTTCAAGCTTTGTGTTAATTCTTGGGGCATATCTGAGTAGATTTGATTGATAATTTGATCAAGATTTGTGTTAAGGATTGAGGATAGATTTGATATAAATATTTATGAGTAGATTAGTGAACAGAGTTAGAGAAGATTTATACTACACTTGGGATAGAGTTTGGTGTAGATCTAAGATAGATTTGAGAGTAATATTTGGAGGTGATAAAGTAGAGGATAGTACTATCCAGTGGATAGAGATCCATTATCTAGAGCAGTGAGAACAAAGGTCTTCTGTGGAGAGATATCCATAATCTAGAATAGTGGTGGTAAAAGTCTTATAGAAGATCATCAACCAAAGTAGAGAGAAAAGAGTTCTCCTATGGATAGAGATCCATGAACTAGAGCAAGGAAAAAGAGTTCTCCTATGGATAAATTTTCACAAACCAGAGCAAAGGAAAAAGAGTTTTCCTATGGAGTGTGATCTTTGAACCAGTTGGAAAGATAGAGTTCTTCTATGGAGAGAGATCCACAAACCAGTTGAGGAGATAGAGTTCTCCTAGATCAAATTTCATGAACCAGAGAAAAGGAGAAAGATTTCTCCTATGGAGAGATATCCACAAATAAGAGCATAGGGGATTAGTGTCTACTTTGGATAGAGATCCATAAGCATTATAATAGGGAATTGATTCCCAAGAATATTTTTTGAGAAAATTTAGTAGAAATATTTTCTCTGTGGAGTAGCCCAAATTGGGTGAACCACACTAAATTTGTGTCTCTATTGTGTGTGATGATTCATGAATTTATTTGATTATTGCTATTGATATTGCCATTGATAATATTTGATAATATTATTTGGGAAAGAAAACTGAAATTTGATCTTATATTGTTCACCCCCTCTCAGTATAAGCTTGTGTTCTTCAAACTTATAGCATAAATCTACTTAAAATCATGAGAAAATGAGAGAGACAATAGTTAGAATCTCAAGAAATAATAATCTAGTAAATGAGTGGATCCAAAGGCTTATTTATGAGAGGTTTACTAGGCAAAATAGGCAGGAAAGTGAAAATTCACTTTGGGCAAAGCCAACCCCAAAATAGATTTATGGGGGAGGGGTTTTAGTGAGAAAAAATCCCTAAAATACTAAATTTGTGCCTCCTCCATATAGGGCATGAATATAGAAAGCCAAATTCATGCTCTGTATGGACCGGGTATGAATTTGCTAAAGCGAGGAAAAAAAGCAAAGGGAGAAGGAAAAAAAAGGCCCAAAATTTGCACTTAGCAAGTTTGGGTGGCTAGATAGGGATCTAAGGAAAATTTGAACCATTCTGGTGGGTCAAATTTTTGTGTCTACACTAGTTAAAATTCATCAATAAATTTCTATAATAGATTTTAAGTATTCTAAATTTATTAGTGTTGTGCCCTTTTGTATATTTCCTTTGATGTAGACAACCTTATGTCACCTTTAGGCTCAAAGTTCAAAATTTCTAAATTGTAAAACCTATGAAGTAGAATTCCTTATATCTCCCTATTATTTTTTTTTGAAACTAGAAAA
This sequence comes from Wollemia nobilis, assembly GCA_028583015.1. Classification (NCBI taxonomy): domain Eukaryota; kingdom Viridiplantae; phylum Streptophyta; class Pinopsida; order Araucariales; family Araucariaceae; genus Wollemia; species Wollemia nobilis. Next base: position 13,973,285 of record JAQPPZ010017052.1, read on the forward strand.
TAAGATTTGCAAATTTAAATTTCCTAAATTTAATGTTAAAATCCTTTTGACACCCAAATAGATAAATTTACAAATATTTGCTTTTCAAACTTAATAAATAAATAAAATCAAACTATAAAACCTTAAAAAACTTAAAAAAAAAAATTTCTTATCACTCCACTCTTTAATTAAAAAGCATTAATTAGAAATAATAATTAATAACCTTATAACTCCTAATTCATTTAACCATAGTCCTACTTATCTATCCAATAATCTTAATTAAATATAATACTTTGCTTTATAACTTTATCACTCAAAAAAATAATCAAACGAAACCTTAGCACTTTTAAATAATAAACAATGCCTCTTCTTAACTTGGTGTATGTGCTCTTTTCTCCTCTATGTTGGATGATTTGTTGGAAATTTGAGCAAGTTTTGTTGTCATTGATGTCAAAAGGTTTGGTGTCAAGTTTCGTCATCATTAATGTCATCAAGTTGTTTTTCCAAAAGGCAAGGAAGTGGTTAAAAGAAATAGGATATAATATTTATTTTAAATATTATATACCTAAAGAGGCCTAAAATATTGAAGACCCAAGGAAGGAGAAGCAGGTTTAAAAATAAATAATAATATTATAATATTTAATATTTAAATATTTAGGGTAAAAGGATGAGGTGAAGAAAATGAGGTCCAATGAATCATTAAAAAATAATCTATCCTTGAAAAGACCCATTGAGAAGTTTGCAAAGGATTTAATTTTATTATTTAAATTAAAATATTTTAATGTATGGTTAAAATTTTAATTTAAATAAATAATGGGTGCCAAAGTTTTCAAAATTTAATATTTAAATTTAAATTTGAAAAATCAACTTTAAATTGGGTCGATGTGTAAGGGCAAAGGACAAAGTATATAATAAGGGGAAATAATTATCATTTCCCTTCGCCGACCACTATGCAATTTGAATGCTATGCTATGTGTAATATTTTATGCATTGCTTTGCTAAGTGAGAAGAAAGAATTCATGGTTTTAAACTTTTAAGAGGCAAACAATGGTTGAAGTCCAAGTGATGCAGCTAGGAAGTTCCATAGTGCTAGGTAGCACAACCGGTGGCCAAATACTTGCTAAGGCACTCACACGATAGAGGGTGTGCATGAACTAAGGTTCACGTCTGGGCGTGTAGCCCAACGGTAGCCTAGCCTTGGGCTAAGGTGCTACAGTGGCATTTGGTCACGGGTTCGAGTTTGGGTGCACCCAAGACATGCAAAATATTTTTGAGACGTGGGTCGAAGACTAAGGTAAGCACTTTCAATTATTATTTAAATTTTCCAAAGTTTGGGAGGTGCTAGTTTTATAAATACCATGTGATATTTTTGCATAGTGGAATGCATAGGGAGTTATAAGGTTAATTAAAAATTATTTTATATTTTGTTGCCTAGAAAAATGAATAAAGGTTTGGAGTTATAAGGGTTAATAAAAGAATTTGATTGTTATATGTTGGATGTTATTTTGAAAGTTTGGAGTTATAAGGGTTAATAAAATAATTTGATTTTTATATGTTGGATGTTATTTTGAAAGTTTGAAGTTATAAGGGTTAATAAAAGAATTTGATTTTTATATGTTGGATGTTATTTTGAGAGGTTGGATTTTATAAGGTGTTAGTAAAGGAACTTGATTTTTTGAATATTATTTTGAGAGTTTGGATATTATAAGGTGTACTTGAGACTTGATATTTTTGTACGGTGAAATTATTATTGGGGAGAATATTTGTGTGGAGATTTTGATATAGGTTGTTGCTATCTAACCTTGAAATTGGCAAAAAGGATTTAGTTGTGATTAATATAGGTTTTGAAGACATATCTCCATAAAAACAAAAGGTATGGGTATATCTTCCTTATAGTGAAATATTGTTGGATTAAATGTTGTGAAATGCAAAGTTGGAGTGGAAAGGATTGTTTGATAAGCTTTGTTGGAAATGTTTGAGTGAATTTTCATGTGCATGATTTGTGGATGTTGAAATATAATGAGTATCATTGTTATGTTAAATTAAGAACTATATTGAGCTAGGGTTTATGAAAGATCATGAGTATCATTTCTATGTGAGATTGAGAACTATCTTGAGCTAGGATTTGTGAAAGATCATGAGTATCATTGTTATATAAAATTAAGAACTATATTGAACTAGGATTTATGAAATAACATGAGTATCATTGTTATGTGACATTAGAATCATCGTAAGTCAAGGTTTGAGTTCCATAGTGTGAGTTTTTGGAAGTAGAGTGAAACACTTGGTTAAGTTTTATAAGCAAGTTGTGTTTCATTGAGTGAATGATTGAGTGCAATTGATTGAGCATTATTGATTGAAAGCATTGGAGTGATAGTTCAAGTTTTGTGAAATAAATTATACTTTATTTTTGAATTGATTTGAAAGAGAATTTGAAAGTGATAGATTATTTTGTTGAGTACAAAATATTGTGCATGAAAAATATTGATTCTTTGATCATTCTCTATATGTTTATGTGGCTAAGCAAGATTCTGAGTGAAACTTGTTTGTGGTATTGAAGAGGTTTTCTAAAAGAGATTAAGTTGAGTTTTTTATGCAAGTATTATAGTTGTTTGAGTAAGATTTTGAGAAATCTTGTGAGCAGATATGATTAAGTCCTAGAAGGGACTTAAGGACATATTTGTGTAAGCTTTTGTGAAAGTTGACAAGCATATTTGAAGCAAGTCTTGGTGAAGACTTGTTGAGCATATTTGAGGTAAGTCTTGGTGAAGACTTGTTGAGCAGATTTGAGGTAAGTCTTGGTGAGGACTTTTTGAGCAAATATAACGTAAGTCTTTGTGAAGACTTGTTGAGAAGATTTGAGTCAAGTTTTGGTGAATAATTGTTGGAAAATTTTGAGGTAAGTATTTGACAAGACTTGAGAGCAAAGTTGCTTGATTTATTTTTTCAATATTTGAGTTAATGCTTGAGGCATATCTAAGTAGAGTTGATTTGTGATAGGATCAAGCTTTGTGTTAAGGCTTGAGGATAGATTTTGGTGTAGATTTAAGGGTATATTTTTACCATACCAAATATAGACTTGTGAGTAGATTTATGCTATATTGAGGACAATTTTTAGTGCAAATTTGAGATAAAGATTGAGCAGAGGTGAAAGCAAGCTTTGGAGGTGATAGAGTAGAGGATAGTAGTCTCTAGTGGATAGATATCCATTATCCAGGGTAGTGAGGATAGAGGTATTCTGAGTGAGGACAAATGTCTTATGTGGAGAGATCCACAAGCGAGTGTAGTGGATGCAGTAGTCTTTTAGAAGATCACCATCCAGAGTAGAGGAGGATTTCTCCTATGGATAGAGATCCATGAACTAGTAGAGGGGATTGGTGTCTCCTATGGATGGGTGTCCATGAACTTTATTATGGGATTGGTGTCTCCTATGGATTGGTGTCCATGAACTTGATTAGGGGATTGGTGTCTCTTTTGGACAGAGGTTCATAAACATTATAATAGGGAAGGATTCCCAAGAGATTTGGTGAGAAAATTTTAGTGAAATATTTTCTTCGTGGAGTAGCCCACATTAGGTGAACCACATTAAATTTGTGTCTCTTTGTGTGTGATGATTTGTACATTGCTTTGATTACTACAGTTGATATTTCCATTGATATATTGGATAATATTGTTTGAGAAATAAAATTAAAAGTTGATATTATACTGTTCACCCCCCTCAGTATAAGCTTGTGTTCTTCAATTGGTATCAGAGTGGGTTTCTTCAAAAGAGTTTAACAACTTGAAATAAAATCTTACAGGAACATGGATGGTGTTGGAAATATGAGTAAGTTTTTTTGTCATTGATGTCAAGAGGTTGATGTCCAAATTTCATTGTCATTAATGTCACTAGGTGGTTTTTCTACAAGGCAAGGAAGAGGTTTGAAGGAATAGGATATAATATTTATTTTAATATTATATGCCTAAAATGGACTAAAATGTTGAAGACCCAAATAAGGAGAGGCAGGTTTAAAAGGAAGTTCTAAGGAGGGCAAAGCAGTTTTGAAAGATAAAAATAATATTATAATATTTAATATTATAATATTCTGGGTTACAGGTTAAGTTGAATAAAAATGAAGGCCAAGGATTTATCAAATTATAAGTTCTCAAAAATACCCAATGGTAGACTTTGAAGATTATAATTTAATTTATCTAAATTTAAAGATTTTAACCATAGGTTAAAAATTAAATTTAAATAATAAATTAAGGTGCCAAAAATTAAATATCAAATTCAAAATTATTTTGAATTCCCAAATCAACCAAAGTGTTGAGCGCATTGCAAATAATATAAAAAGGGTAAAGTTTTATTTTAAAAAATCATCCATGTGATTAATGCCCAAGAGGTCTAAGTGATTCATGCGCCAAGGAAGAAGAGATATTTGCATGTGTTTAAAATGTTATTGGGCAAAAATAAGGGACAAATCAAAGTGGAGCACCAAAATAATCTCGAAGTGCTTGGTAGCGGAGGTGGCCTCTGAGGTCTATGTTAATGTGTTCATGGAACGTGAGATCACAGGTTCGATTCACGCAATCACTTTTTGCTAAAGGAAAGTGTTTCATTTTGTGTTGAAGGGAAAGAGACAAGTTTTAAAACCAACAAGGTGTACTTTAATTTTTATGGGGGACATGTGGCCTAAGTGGTGGATGTGCTTGGTGCTAAGGTGTTTGGAAAGGCAAGGTGGGGTGGTAGAATCTCACCAAAAGAAATTTTTGTTGGGCAGCATTAAAACAAGGTATGTGATTTATAATTTAATCTTTCAAAGGTTTTGATGGCAAAAATTGCATTAAGGATTGGCATGAATTTTCAAAGGAGGTTTGAGAGTTTGTTGAGAGGGAGATATAAGTCTTATTATATTAAAATATTATATTTTGATTTTTATGGTTAAAATTTAGTAGGAGTAATAAGGTATGCAAAGGACATTATATTTTGTATTTTGGAAAAAACCTTTATTGTGTTAATTATTTTGAGAGGAGTAATAAGGTGCATGAAGGAAATTATTGTGGAAGTGAGTTGTTTAAATCTTTGCTAATTATTTTTGAATTTTGGAGATTATAAGTTGTACTTGAGATTTAATATTTTTGCATGGTGAAATAATTTTGAGGGAAAATTTTGAGAAGGATTTTTGTTATCTAACCATTGAGATTGGAAAAGAGGTTGATTGTGATTGAGACAAGTTTTGAGGTTAAATCTCCATAAAACAAAAGGTATGGGCACATCTTCCATATGAGTGAAATTTTTTTGGTTTGAATGTTATGAAATGCAAAGTTGAAGAGAAAATGATTGTTTGATAAGCATTGTTGAGTGAGTTTTCATATACATGATTGGTGAATGTTTGTGAGAATAATTGAGTGTGAAATTGAGAACTTTATTGAACTAGGGTTTGAGAAAGAACATGAGTATCATTGTTATGTGATATTGTTTGATAAGAATTTTTTGAAATATTCGAGTAAGATTTTATGTTCATGACTAGGGTTTGTGAAATATTATGAGTATCATTGTTATGTGAAGTTGAGAACTATCTTGAGCTGGGGTTTATGAAAGATCATGAGTATCATTGTTATGTGAATTTGTAATCATCTTGTGTCAATATTTGATTTCCATAGTGTGATTTGTTGGAAGCATTGTGAAACACTTGGTTAGGGCTTGTATGCAAGTTTTGTTTCATTGAATGATTGGTTGAATGCATTTGGATGAGCATTAATGGTTGAAACTATTGGAGTTATATTTCAAGTTCTATGAAACAAATTGTTCTTTATTTTTGAATTGATTGGAAAGTGAGTTTGAAAGTGATTGAGTTTTTTATGAGTGTGAAACATATTGATTCTCTAACCATTCTCTATATGTTTTTGTAAGTTAAAAAATATTCTAAGTGAAACTTGTTTATGTGATTGAAGAGGTTTTCTGTGAAATATTGAGTTGAGTTTTTGTATGCAAGTTTGCAATTGATTTCTAGAAAGATTTTGTGAAATATTGTGAGCTTATTTGAGTAAGTCCTAGAGGGGACTTAAGGATAGATTTGTGGAATATTTTGTGAAAGCTTAAAGACATATTTGTGTGAGCTTCTATGGAATATTGCAATAAGATTTTAGGTAAGTCTTGGTGAAGAATTATTGAGCATATTGGACAAGTTCTAGGGATGACTTGTTGAGCATATTTGAGGTAAGTCTTAGTGAAGACTGTTGGCAATTTTGGGTACCTTGGGTACATTGCCCTTGCTCAAGTGTTGATGTTGTCATTGATGTCAAAGAGCGGAAGGGTTTTTGTGAAAACCAAGGCAAACTAAATTATAGGTTTTGTTTAAATCCATGGTCAGCAGTTTTGAAATGGGTTTTTCTTAAAACCCAAGTTAGCTCTTAATTTTTTTGAAAAAGGTGCTCCGATGATGAAGATATTTAATTTTAAATATCCAGTTTAAATTTTATTTATTTATTTAAAATTTAAATTAATATTTCAAAATTAAATTAAAGTTGTTCACCGGCTTGTTTTCAAAGCCGACGTTGCTAGGGTTTTGCAACGGATCAATTAGGGTTTCCTGCTGACAAAGCAAGGTTAAGCAACCAAAAAATTCTAGGGTTTCATGTTGACCTAATTAGGGTTGCAGCCGACGTGTTTGAGAATGTTTTGATGGGATATTCTATTCTATAAAAAGGTGAGACTGTTGCAAGGTTAAAGTGATGGCGTGATGCGATATATGCGAATGAAGTTCATGTGCAGTAGAGTGTAAGTCGGTGATAGTTCTTTGGAGTTAAAGAAAAGAGATCGCAGCGATGAGATAGTGAGTTAGTGCGTATCGACTGATCAAGAACAAAGAGAGCGATATGCAGACGACGTGTTTAAAGTCCGAGGCAAAAATACGTAGATGGTAGAAGTGATATTTCATGGAAGGTGCAGCAGAGTGAGTGGTGCAAAGAGAATATAAGAACATGGTATGCAGAAGTCATGTTTCGAGTGTGAAATGACAGTGTGTTGGCTGTAGAAATAATATTTTTGTGAAGTTGCAACAGAGAACGTGGAGAGATATAGAGGAGTGGTTGAAAAAGTGTGAATCATTTTTCACAGTAGTAGCTAAATGTCGACAAGCAGCAGAACGCAAGAAAAATAGTAGATCGTGCAAATTGAGGTGACAGTTTAATTCTGCAATTTTTATTACTATCTCCAAGTTGTAGCTTGGTAAAAGGGGTTGGTGCCTCTTTCCAGTTGGAGCTGGAAAAATTGGATTTGGTGCTCCATTCTGTTGTAGCAGATAAAATTTATAGGTTGGTGCCTCTTACCAGTTGGTGCTGGTGAATGATTATGTAAAGTTGTAGCTTTGCATTTGATTGGATTTGGATGGTAGTCCAAGCAGTCTTTTTGAGGAGTAGCCACATCGGTGAACCTCGTTAAAATGTCGTGTTATGTGTGATGCTCTTAGTACTTTTATTATTTCTATTTTAATCTGCTGCAGTTTATTTAAAAGTCTAAATTGCTTTTAAGTTTTTAAAGAACACACTGGATTCACCCCCCCTCTCAGTGTCATTGTGATTATAACAATTTGGTATCAGAGCCAAGTACCTGAAGAGGCTTAAACAGCTAAGGTGATCTTGGAATTTACACAATGGCAAGTGGTGAAGGATTCTCTTCGAACAAAGCACCAATGTTTGATGGGACAAACTATGCATTCTAGAAAATTAGAATGCAGACTTATCTTAGTGCGTTGGGCTTTGACATCTAGGGTGCGGTAGTCAATGGTTACAAAGCTCCTGCCACCGCTCCAATAGACACTGTAGGTAAAAAGGCATTTGAATATGATTCAAAAGCAAGAAATGCTATTATGTGTGGACTAATTGACAGTGAGCTAGTCAAAGTCATAAGTTGTGAATCAACAAAAGAGATCTGGGATAAACTAGAGAAAATTCATGAATGAGATGATAGGATCAAGGAGGCTAAACTTCAAGCACACCGAGCTCAATACGAATCTTTAAATATGGACAATGATGAGAACATAGAGACTTTCATGCAAAGAGTCAATGGGATCACAAATTCAATCAGAGGTCTTGGCGAAGAATTAACCGATGCTGCTATTGTGAAAAAGTTATTGAGATCACTTCCTCCTAGATTTAATTCTAAATTCTCTGCCATAAAAGAAGCCAAAGACTTAAATAATTTTAGTATGGATGATATGCATGGGTCCTTGACTACTTTTGAAATGAGAATAGGAAAGTCTAATCCCACAGATAGAGAAGCAACCTTCAAAGCTCAAAAAGGCAAAAGCACAAAACATGAATCTGAAGAAGAAAATGATTCAGATATAATGGAAGCAAATTTTGTAAGAAAGTTGAAGAAAGGAAAAGGAAAATACAAAGAAATGCTACATCTTAAATTTTTTAGATGTGGAGGCATTGGACACTTTGCTACCAAATGTCCTTTCAATGACAAAAACAAAGGTGAAGAAACTCAGCATCAAGAAAGAGGAGAATGGAGGAAGAAATCAAATTTTAGAAAAGGTAAGTTTAATAAGAAAAGCTTTATCTCCCAAAATGTAGAATCTTCAGAGGACAGTTCCAGTGAAGACTTTGAAGAAGGAACAGGTGAGGCTCTTTTTATGGCGTTTGAAATAGACGAATCAGAGAACATAGAGGGGATGAACTCTGAAGTTGAAGAAGTTGAGGCTCAAGTTGATTTAGAGGGTGAGCTAGTGTCTGCTCTTACGGAATGGGAATCGAAGAAAAAGAAGAATGAAAAACTGACAAGGAAACTTAAGGATGCAAACGACATTATTGCCAGTTTAAAAACACAGACTGAAGAATACAAGAAAATGTCTGAAGATCTGGAAATACAGGTTTCTATGAAGATAGACCACTGCTGCAAATTGGAAGAAGAAAATGTGAGTCTCCGAATACAAATACAAGAGCTGGATCGAAAAATCAACTGTCATCTAAAACATGAAGAAAGCTCGATGAAACTGGACAAAATTTTGAGCGATCAAAGATCCACAGGCATCAAATTTGGTCTCGACTTTACTAAAGGAGAATCATCAACTGAACCAAAAACAAGCAATGTTGAAAGTGAAAAGAACAAAGACAAGAAACAGGCTGTGGAAAGTAAAACGAATCAAGCAAAAGAAAGATATAATGCCAGACCTGAAATGATAGCTGACAATGATGGCTTTACTAAGGTCACACATCAAAAGAATAGAAGATCCAAGGCTCCAGCAACAACCTGGCCAAGACCATATTTCAGGTTTACTCATTATTTCTATGGTTTTTGTTTTAAATGTAATAATTATGGGCATAAAATTGCTGACTGCAAATACAATATAGGTCCAAGAAGTTTCACTAGTAGAAATGCATTTGCTCCTTTAATGAATTATGCAGTAGAGTGCTTTAAGTGTCACAACTTTGGGCATATTGCTAGAAATTGCCGTAGTATGTCTATTTCATTTCAACCTCAGAAAAGAACTCAACCATATAAGGCAAAACACAATAGTAGTTCTTCTGAAGGATATATGCAAAATTTTGAAAAGGGAAAATCTCAGCTAGAACCCAACAACATAGTTAAGACAGAATGGAAACAAAAGAAACAACTCAGGAAAGAACAGGAATCCTTAATAGTGCAGACTGCTTTTAGAGCTCAGAATAAATATGTACCATGGATTCTTGATAGTGGCTGCTCAAGTCATATGATAGGTGATAGACAGAAATTTGAAAATCTTCAGAAATATGAGGGTGGTTCTGTGAAGTTCGGCAATAATGATGGAGCCAAAATAATAGGTAAAGGATCGGTCAAAATAAGTGAAGGGAAAATCAATTCAGAAGAAGTTCTATATGTGGATGGTCTGAAACATAACTTGTTAAGTGTGAGTCAGATCTGTGACAAAGGACATGAAGTGGTGTTCAAGAAGCAGGGTTGTGAAGTCAAAAAAACAAAGAACAATAAATTAATAACAACCGGCTCAAGGACGTCTGGCAATCTGTACACACTCTCAGAGTTTTTAGAAGGTATGTGCTTCATGGGACAAGAAGAAGAGAACTGGTTGTGGCATAAGAGGCTTGGACACATAAGTTTTGATAATCTGATAATAATTAGCGCTAAACAAGCAGTGAGAGATATTCCAATCATTAAAAAACCTACAAATAGTATGTGTGCTTCATGTCAGAAGGGTAAACAGACCAGAGTTTCGTTTAAAACAAAATAACATCACACTAACAGGCTTTGTCAAAACAGGTTTAGTCAGAACTGGCTTAGTCAGAACATGTGGATTCAAAGAACAGGTATGCCTAAAAGAAACAACACTATTACTTGTTATAAGTGCAACAATAAAAGTCACACTATCAGATAGTGCAGAGTTGAAATTCCAGGATATAGGAATAGGAATAGTGGCATGATCAGGTCCAAGGATCAGAACAATGACAGAAACAAGAATATGGTCAAAGAGTTCAAGAGAAGACCCGACAAGGAAGTTATAGACATTGATGTTGATCAGTGCCTAATGGGAGTTTTACTCCCACCCCAAAATTAATCACCTCATCAGGAGGTGGGGGAGGGACTAAGCTAAGAGGCTCATTCTTAGTTTTGAGCCCCAAAGGTGGCCCTTTGCCATTGATGACAAAGGGGGAGAGATATGAGTAAGGGGGAGAGCTTCAAGTGAAGAGGAAAGCTTCAAGTCAGGGGGAGAAAAACTTCAAACAGATTGATTTCAGTTTTGGCTCTTGAAGATGTATTTTTAGTAAAGGGTTGCCATCAATGACAAAGGGGGAGATTGTTGGCAATTTTGGGTACCTTGGGTACATTGCCCTTGCTCAAGTGTTGATGTTGTCATTGATGTCAAAGAGCGGAAGGGTTTTTGTGAAAACCAAGGCAGACTAAATTATAGGTTTTGTTTAAATCCATGGTCAGCAGTTTTGAAATGGGTTTTTCTTAAAACCCAAGTTAGCTCTTTGTTTTGTTGAAAAAGGTGCTCCGATGATGAAGATATTTAATTTTAAATATCCAGTTTAAATTTTATTTATTTATTTAAAATTTAAATTAATATTTCAAAATTAAATTAAAGCTGTTCATCGGCTTGTTTTCAAAGCCGACGTTGCTAGGGTTTTGCAATGGATCAATTAGGGTTTCCTGCTGACAAAGCAAGGTTAAGCAACCAAAAAATTCTAGGGTTTCATGTTGACCTAATTAGGGTTGCAGCCGACATGTTTGAGAATGTTTTGATGGGATATTCTATTCTATAAAAATGCGAGACTGTTGCAAGGTTAAAGTGTGGGCGTGATGCGATATATGCGAATGAAGTTCGTGTGCAACAGAGTGTAAGTCGGTGATAGTTCTTTGGAGTTAAAGAAGAGAGATCGCAACGATGAGATAGTGAGTGAGTGCGTATCGACTGATCGAGAACAAAGAGAGCGATATGCAGACGGCATGTTTAAAGTCCGAGGCAAAAATACGTAGATGGTAGAAGTGAGATTTCATGGAAGGTGCAGCAGAGTGAGTGGTGCAAAGAGAAGATAAGAACGCGGTATGCAGAAGTCATGTTCCGAGTGTGAAATGACAGTGTGCTGGCTGTAGAAGTAATATTTCTATGAAGTTGCAGCAGAGAACGCAGAGAGATATAGAGGAGTGGTTGAAAAAGTGTGAATCATTTTTCACAAGCAGCAGTCGAATGCCGACAAGCAGCAGAATGCAAGAAAAATAGAAGATCATGCAAATTGAGGTGACAGTTTAATTCTGCAATTTTTATTACTATCTCCAAGTTGTAGCTTGGTAAAAGGGGTTGGTGCCTCTTTCCAGTTGGAGCTGGAAAAATTGGAGTTGGTGCTCCATTCTATTGTAGCAGATAAAATTTAGAGGTTGGTGCCTCTTACCAGTTGGTGTTGGTGAATGATTATGTAAAGTTGTAGCTTTGCATTTGACTGGATTTGGATGGTAGTCCAAGTAGTCTTTTTGAGGAGTAGCCACATCGGTGAACCTCGTTAAAATGTCGTGTTATGTGTGATGCTCTTAGTACTTTTATTATTTCTGTTTTAATCTGCTGTAGTTTATTTAAAAATCTAAATTGCTTTTAAGTTTTTAAAGAACACACTGATTCATCCCCCCTCTCAGTGTCATTGTGATTATAACAAGTCTTAGTGAAGACTTGAGAGCAGATTGAGCAAGTTCTAGTGAGGACTTGTTGGAAATATTTGAGGTAAGTCTTGGTGAAGACTTGAGAGTAGATTGAGCAAGTTCTTGAGAGAACTTGTGGATAGATTTGAGGCAAGTATTTGAGAAGACTTGAGAGCAGAGTTGATTGATTGATTTGTTCAAACCTTGAGTTAAGGTTTGGGGTAGATCTAGCAGAGTTGATTTGTGATTGAATCAAGCTTTGTGTTAAGGCTTGAGGATAGATTTGAGGATAGAGTTTTTGGTATATTTGAGGATAGATTTGTGCCAGAACAAAGATAGAGATCTATTAGATTTGTGCTAGACTGAAGGATAGTGTTTAGTGTAGATTTGAGATAGAGATTGAGCAGATTTGTGCTAGATCGAAGGATAGTGTTTAGTGTAGATTTGAGATAGATATTGAGCAGAGATGAGAGCAAGCTTTGGAGGTGACAAAGTAGAGGATAGTAGTCTCCAGTGGATAGAGATCCATTAGCCAGGGTAGTGAGGATAGAGGTCTTCAGTGGAGAGAGATCCACAAGCCAGTGCAGTGGAGGTAGTAGTCTTCTAGAGGATCACTAGCCAGAGCATAGGAGAAGGAGTTCTCCTATGGATAGAGATCCATGAACCAGCTGAGGGGATTGGTGTCTCCTGTGGATAGGTATCCATGAACTTGATTAGGGGATTGGTGTCTCCTTTGGATAGAGGTCCATAAACATTGTAATAGGGAAGGATTCCCAAGAGATTTGTTGAGAAAATTTTAGTGGAAGATTTTCTTCGTGGAGTAGCCCACATTGGGTGAACCACGTTAAATTGGTGTCTCTATTGTGTGTGGTGATTTATGCATTGATTTGATTACTGCTATTGATATTGCCATTGATATATTGCATAATATTGTTTGGGAAAGAAAAGTAAAAAGTGGTCTTATACTATTCACCCCCATCTCAATATAAGCTTGTGTTCTTCAATTGGTATCAGAGCGGGTTCCTTTGGAAGAGTTTAACAGCTTGAAGGAAAAGCTCACAAGAACATAGATGGATTCTCAGAATGGATCTTCAGGGAATATGGCACCATTTTTTTATGGGAACAATTATGCATTTTGGAGTGTGAGAATGAAGATTCACCTAATGGCACTAGGGAATGAAATATGGCAAGCAGTTGAGGATGGATACATACCGCCAGCTACTCCACCTATAGATAAAGATGGTAAGCTCCTACAACTGAATAATTCAAAGGCAATGAATGGAATTTTAAAGGGTTTACATGAAATAGAGTTTGTAAAAGTTATGCATTGCACATCAACAAAAGAGATTTGGGATAAGTTGAAAGGTATATATGAGGGAGAAAAAAAGGTCAAAATGGCAAAATTGCTAAATCACAAGAAAACATTTGAAGACCTAAAAATGAAGGATGAGGAAAACATTGCTACATATCTACTTCATGTGGATGAGGTTGTTAACTCCATGCAAGGACTTGGGTTTAAAGTTGAAGAAAAATATGTTTGTCATAAGATTTTAAGGTCACTTCCTAAGAGGTACAGTGAAAATATTTCAGCCATAGAAGAGTCAAAAGATATTGAATTTTTGACAAGGGATGAGTTACATGGAACTCTCACAGCTTTTGAGATGAGAATAAAAGAGGAACCTATTCCCCAGAAAGAAGCAGCCTTCAAAGTTGCAAATAAGTCAAAGGGTAAGAAGTCAGATTCAAGCAATGAGTTATCCAGTGATGAAGAAGTAAACTATGGTAGAAGGAATAAGGACTCAAGAAAGTATAAAGGTACGAAATCAGTTAGGTGTTTTAATTGTGGTAAATATGGTCACTATGCATCTGATTGTCCAGAAGCTAGAAATAGCAGTGGTGATGAGAAACATGATCATAAGAATAGGGAAACAGGAAAATACAGGTATCAAAAGAAAAGCAGGGATGGACAAGGCAAGCAAGGAAAGAAGTTTTTCCAAAGGCATAAGAATATTTTCTATGCAGATAAGGCAAGTAAGAGCTCAAGTGATAGTGATGAAAGGTCCTTAGATAATGAAGAAGAAGAAATTCTATTTCTGGCAGAAGAAAAGAATGTTGTTAGAAAAAGGACACCAATAATTCTCAAGTGTTTTAGGTGTGGTAACTTTGGTCATATTGAAGATAGTTGTGTAAGGAATGGATTCAGTTTCAGTGAGGATGAATATGAAGATGCACTTGAAGGTCCAGAAGAAGAAAGTCTACTTTTGGCAATAGAAGAAGAAGAAAGTGTCCCTATTGAAGATAAATCAGAAAGGAATGAAGATGATCCTAAAGGTAAAATAATAGAGGTAGAATCAGAGGAAGGAGAATTTGATCTTGAGGGTGAGCTTATTTCTACCCTTGATGCATTAAGAAAGGTAAGAAAGCAGAACTCAAAACTCAAGCTTCAATTTCAAGAATGTGATGAAGAGAAAGGAAAGCTTATAGAAGATCTAACCAACTCAATAGCTAAGACAAGGATATTTAAAGAGAGGTTAGAGGCAAAGGTTTTAGAATGTGATAAATTAGAGCATGAGGTAGCTTCACTAAGGAAGGAAGTAAAAGAGTCTAAAAACAAGCTACATAGGTTTGGGAGAAGCTCAAAGACCTTGGATAAGATTATCAAGGTACAAAGATCTTCATCAAACAAGACAGGACTTGGCTTTGGATAGGAACATAGAGAACAAGGAGAGGAGTCAATATCAAGCTCCAAAGAAGAAGAAGCTTTAGAAGAAGAGAGTGTAAGAGAGAGTGAGACTTATGAGGATGAGTTGGACAATAGAAAGTTCAACAAGGAAAGGAACAATGCACAAATGAGGAACAGATGGAATAGGAAACAACATAGGGTTGAAGAGACTAAGAGACCAATGAGGTCAAGGTAAGGTTTCTTCAATGGATGTTGCTTCTCATGTCACAGGTTTGGGTACAAGGCTACATAGTGTAGGACACATGAAAGATAGGAATATGGAAATTTTAGAAACAGGCATCTCTTCCAAGGGTACTACTACTCTTGTAATCAGTTTGGTCACAAGGAAGTTAATTGGAGGGTTCATGATAGGAATGGATATGGCTTCACCAGGAGAAACTTCAAGATATTTGCACCTTCAAGGAATCACAATGTTAAGTGTTATAAGTGCAATAATATTGGGCATATAGCCAAGTGGTGTAGAGAAGAACTTCTAGAGACAAGCAGGAATAGGAACATTCAGAGGAATCAGAAGGATCAGTTGAGGAAGAAGGTGGACAAAGGAAAATATCAGTGTATGCTGGGAGTAGAAATACTCCCACCCCAAAATTAATCACCTCAAGAGAGGAGGTGGGGGAGGGGCTAAGCTAAGAGTCTCATTCTTAGCCCCAAGCCCCAAAGGTGGCCCTTTGCCATTGATGTCAAAGGGGGAGAGATTTGAGTTAGGGGGAGAGCATTCGATCAAGGGGAGCAGAACTGAAAAAGGTAAAGGAAATGGTAAAAGGAAAATGGGTTGCCATCAATGACAAAGGGGGAGATTGTTGGAAATATGAGCAAGTTTTGTTGTCATTGATGTCAAGAGGTTGATATCCAAGTTTCATCGTCATTAATGTCATCAGGTGATTTTTCCACAAGGCAAGGAAGAGGTTTAAAGGAATAGGATATAATATTTATTTTAATATTATATGCCTAAAATGGCCTAAAAGGTTGAAGACCCAAAGAAGGAGAAGCAGGTTTAAAAGGAAGTCCTAAGGAGGGCAAAGCAGTTTTGAAAGACAAAAATAATATTATAATATTTAATATTATAATATTTCAGGTTATAGGTTAAGTTGAAGAAAAATGAAGGCCAAGGAGTTATCAAATTATAAGTTCTCAAAAATACCCAGTGGCAGATTTTGAAGATTATAATTTAATTTATTTAAATTTAAATATTTTAACCATAGGTTAAAATTTAAATTTAAATAATAAATTAAGGTACCAAAAATTAAATATCAAATTCAAAATTATTTTGAATTCCCAAATCCATCGACGTGTTGAGCGCATTGCAAATAATATAAAAAGGGTAAAGTTTTATTTTAAAAAATCATCCATGCGATTAATGCCCAAGAGGTCTAAGTGATTTGTGCACCAAGGAAGAAGAGATATTCACATGTGTTTAAAACATTATTGGGAAGAAAGAAGGGATAAATCGAAGTGGAGTGCAAAAATTATCTCGAAGCACTTGGTAGCATAGGTGGCAGCCGAGGGCTGCGTTAAGGCGTTCATGGAACGTGAGATCACGGGTTCGATTCACGCGATCACTTTTTGCTGAAGGAAAGTGTTTCATTTTGTGCTGAAGGGAAAGAGACAAGGTTTAAAACCAATGAGGTGCACCTTTCATTTTTGTGAGGGCACGTAGCCCAAGTGGTGGACGTGCTTGGTGCTAAGGTGTTTGGAAAGGCAAGGTGGGGTGTTCGAATCTCGTCAAAAGCAATTTTTGTTGGGCAACATTAAAACAAGGTATGCGCTTTATAATTTAATTTTTTTAAAGGTTTTGATGTGCAAAAATTGCATTAAGGATTGGCATGAATTTTCAAAGGAGGTTTGAGATTTTGTTGAGAGGGAGATATAAGTTTTATAAAATTAAAATATTCTATTTTGATTTTGATGGTTAAAATTTAGTAGGAGTAATAAGGTATGCAAAGGACATTATATTTTGTATTTTGGGAAAAAGCTTTATTGTGTTAATTATTTTGAGAGGAGTAATAAGGTGCATGAAGGAAATTATTGTGGAAGTGAGTTGTTTAAATATTTGCTAATTATTTTTGAAGTTTGGAGATTATAAGGTGTACTTGAGATTTAATATTTTTGTATGGTGAAATAATTTTGAGGGAAAATTTTGAGAAGGATTTTTGTTATCTAACCATTGAGATTGGCAAAGAGGTTGATTGTGATTGAGACAGGTTTTGAGGTCAAATATCCATCAAACAAAAGGTATGGGCACATTTTCCTTATGAGTGAAATGTTGTTGGGTTGAATGTTGTGAAATGCAAAGTTGGAGAGAAAAGGTTTGTTTGATAAGCATTGTTGAGTGAGTTTTCATATACATGATTGGTGAATGTTTGTGAGAACAATTGAGTGTGAAATTGAGAACTATCTTGAACTAGGGTTTGAGAAAGAACATGAGTATCATTGTTATGTGAGATTGTTTGATAAGCATTGTTGGAAATATTTGAGTAAGCTTTCATGTTCATGACTAGGGTTTGTGAAATATCATGAGTATCATTGTTATGTGAAGTTGAGAACTATCTTGAGCTAGGGTTTGTGAAAGATCATGAGTATCATTGTTATGTGAATTTGGAATCATCTTGTGTCAAGATTTGAGTTCCATAGTGTGAGTTATTGGAAGCATTGTGAAACACTTGGTTAGGGTTTGTATGCAAGTTGTGTTTCATTGAGTGATTGGTTGAGTGAAGTTGGATGAGCATTATTGATTGAAACTATTGGAGTGATAGTTCAAGTTCTATGAAACAAATTGTTCTTTATTTTTGAATTGATTGGAAAGTGAGTTTGAAAGTGATTGAGTGTTTTATGAGTGTGAAACATATTGAGTCTCTAACCATTCTCTATATGTTTCTATAAGTTAAACAAGATTCTGAGTGAAACTTGTTTGTGTGATTGAAGAGGTTTTCTATGAAATATTGAGTTGAGTTTTTGTATGCAAGTTTGCAATTGATTTCTAGCAAGATTTTGTGAAAGCTTGTGAGCTGATTTGAGTAAGTCCTAGAGGGGACTTAAGGATAGAGTTGTGGAAGATTTTGTGAAATCTTAAGGATAGATTTGTGTGAGATTTTGTGGAAGCTTACAATCAGATTTGAGGTAAGTCTTGGTGAAGACTTGTTGAGCATATTGGACAAGTTCTAGGGAGGACTTGTTGAGCATATTTGAGGTAAGTCTTAGTGAAGACTTGAGAGCAGATTGAGCAAGTTCTAGTGAGGACTTATTGGATATATTTGAGGTAAGTCTTGGTGAAGACTTGAGAGTAGATTGAGCAAGTTCTTGAGAGAACTTGTGGATAGATTTGAGGTAAGTCTTTGAGAAGACTTGAGAGCAGAGTTGATTGATTGATTTGTTCAAACCTTGAGTTAAGGTTTGGGGAAGATCTAGCAGAGTTGATTTATGATTGAATCAAGCTTTGTGTTAAGGCTTGAGGATAGATTTGAGGATAGAATTTGGTGTAGATTTGAGGATATATTTATGCTATATCATAGATAGATATTGAGAAGATTTGTGCTAGATCGAAGGATAATGTTTAGTGTAGATTTGAGATAGAGATTGAGCATATTTGTGCTAGACCGAAGGATAGTGTTTAGTGCATATTTGAGATAGATATTGAGTAGAGCTGAGAGTAATATTTGGAGGTGATAAAGCAGAGGATAGTAGTCTCCAATGGATAGAGATCCATTAGCCAGGGTAGTGAGGATAGAGGTCTTTTGAGTGAGGACAGGAGTCTTTAGTGGAGAGAGATCCACAAGCCAGTGTAGTGGAGGTAGTAGTCTTCTAGAGGATCACTAGCTAGAGCATAGGAGAAGGAGTTCTCCTATGGATAGAGATCCACAAACCAAATGAGGGGATTGGTGTCTCCTATGGATAGGTATCCAAAAACTTGATTAGGGGATTGGTGTCTCCTTTGGATAGAGGTCCATAAACATTGTAATAGGGAAGGATTCCCAAGAGATTTGTTGAGAAAATTTTAGTGGAATATTTTCTCCGTGGAGTAGCCCACATTGGGTGAACCATGTTAAATTGGTGTCTCTATTGTGTGTGGTGATTTGTGCATTGATTTGATTACTACTGTTGATATTACCATTGATATATTGCATAATATTGTTTGGGAAAGAAAAGTAAAAAGTGGTCTTATATTTTTCACCCCCCTCTTAGTATAAGCTTGTGTTCTTCAATTGGTATCAAAGCGGGTTCCTTTGGAAGAGTTTAACAACTTGAAGGAAAATATCACAAGAACATAGATGGATTCTCAGAATGGATCTTCAGGAAATATGGCACCATTTTTTGATGGGAATAATTATGCATTTTGGAGTGTGAGAATGAAGATTCACCTAATGGCACTAGAGAATGAAATATGGCAAGCAGTTGAGGATGGATACATACCACCAGCTACTCCACCTATAGATAAAGATGGTAAGCTCCTACAACTGAATAATTCAAAGGCAATGAATGGAATTTTAAATGTTTTACATGAATAAAAGTTTGTAAAAGTTATGCATTGCACATCAGAAAAAGATATTTGGGATAAGATGAAGAAAATATATGAGGGAGACAAAAAGGTCAAAATGGCAAAATTGCTAAATCACAAGAAAATATTTGAAGACCTAAAAATAAAGGATGAGGAAGACATTGCTACATATCTACTTCATGTGGATGAGGTTGTTAACTCCATGCAAGGACTTGGATTTAAATTTGAAGAAATAGATGTTTGTCATAATATTTTAAGGTCACTTCCTAAGAGGTACAGTGAAAAGATTTCAGCCATAGAAGAAATAAAAGATATTGAATTTTTGACAAGGGATGAGTTACATGGAACTCTCACATCTTTTGAGATGAGAATAAGAAAGGAACCTATTCCCCAGAAAGAAGAAGCCTTCAAAGTTGCAAATAAGTCAAAGGGTAAGAAATTTAGATTCAAGCAATGAGTTATCCAATGATGAAGAAGCAAACTATGGTAGAAGGAATAAGGACTCAAGAAAGTATAAAGGTATAAAATCAGTTAGGTGTTTTAATTGTGGTAAATATGGTCACTATGCAATTGATTGTCCAGAATCTAGAAATAGTAGTGAGGATGAGAAACAGGATCATAAGAACAGGGAAACAGGAAAACACAAGTATCAAAAGAAAAGCAGGGATGGACAAGGCAAGCAAGGAAAGAAGTTTTTCCAAAGGCATAAGAAGATTTTTTATGTAGATAAGGCAAGCAAGAACTCAAGTGATAGTGATGAAAGGTCCTCAGATAATGAAGAAGAATAAATTCTATTTCTAGTAGTAGAAAAATAAGTTGTTAGAAAATAAAAAGGGTACCAATAATTCTCAAGTGTTTTAGGTGTGGTAAATTTGGTCATCTTGAAGATAGTTGTGTAAGGAATGGATTCAGTTTCAGTGAGGATGAATATGAAGATGCACTTGAAGGTCCAGAAGAAGAAAGTCTTATTTTGAAAATAGAAGAAGAAGGAAGTGCTCCTATTGAAGATAAATCAGAAAGGAATGAAGATGATCCTAAAAAAAGAATAAAGGTAGAATGAAGAGGAAGGAGAAGTTGATCTTGAGGGTGAGCTTATTTCTGCCCTTGATGCATTAAGAAAGGTAAGAAAGTAGAACTCAAAACTCAAGCTTCAATTTCAAGAATGTGATGAAGAGAAAGGAAAGCTTATAGAAGATCTAACCAACTCAATAGCTAAGACAAGAAGATTTAAAGAGAGGTTAGAGGCAAAGGTTTTAGAATGTGAAAAATTAGAGCATGAGGTAGCTTCACTAAGGAAGGAAGTAAAAGAGTCTAAAAATAAGCTACACAAGTTTGGGAGAAGCTCAAAGACCTTGGATAATATTATCAAGGTACAAATATCTTCATCAAACAAGACAAGACTTGGTTTTGAAGAGGAACATAGAGAATAAGGAGAGGAGTCAATCTCAAGCTCCAAAGAAGAAGAAGCTTCAGAAGAAGAGAGTGTAAGAGAGAGTGATACTTCTGAGGATGAGTTGGACAATAGAAATTTCAACAAGGAAAGGAACAATGCATAAATGAGGAACATATGGAATGAGAAACAACACAAGTAAGAAAAGACTAAGAGACCAATGGGGTCAAGGCAAGGTTTCTTCAATGGACGTTGCTTCTCATGTCACAGGTTTGGGCACAAGGCTACGCAGTGCAGGACACATAAAAAATAGAGATATGGTTTCTCCATAAGAAAATTTTAGAAATGGGTATCTCTTCCAAGGGTATTGCTACTCTTGTAATCATTTTGGTCACAAGGCAATTAATTGCAGGGTTCATGACAAGAATGGATATGGCTTCACTAGGAGAAACTTCAAGACATTTGCACCTTCAAGGAATCACAATATTAAGTGTTATAAGTGCAATAATGTTGGGCATATAGCCAAGTGGTGTAGAATAGAACTTCCAGAGATACACACAGGAATATGAACATTCAGAGGAATCAAAGGGATCAGTTGAGGAAGAAGGTGGAAAAAGGAAAATAGTAGTGTATACTGGGAGTAGAAATACTCCCACCCCAAAATTAACCACCTCAAGGAGAGGAGGTGGGGGAGGGGACTGAGCTAAGAGTCTTATACTTAGCCCCAAAGGTGGCCCTTTGCCATTGATGTCAAAGGGGGAGATATTTGAGTTAGGGGGAGAGCATTCAGTCAGGAGGAGTAGTTTCTCGGGGGGAGCATAACTAAAAAAGGTAAAAGAAATGGTTAAAGGAAAATGCGTTGCCATCAATGACAAAGGGGGAGATTGTTGGAAATATGATCAAGTTTTGTTGTCATTGATGTCAAGAGGTTGATGTCCAAGTTTCATCATCATTAATGTCATCAAGTTGTTTTTTCCAAAAGGCAAGGAAGAGGTTAAAAGGAATAGGATATAATATTTATTTTAAATATTATATGCCTAAAGAGGCCTAAAAGGTTGAAGACCCAAGGAAGGAGAAGTAGGTTTAAAAATAAATAATAATATTATAATATTTAATATTATTATATTTTAGGCAAAAGTATGGGTGAAGAAAATGAGGTCCAAGGAATCATTAAAAATAATCTATCTTTGAAAAGACCCATTGAGCAGTTTACAAAGGATTTAATTTTATTTATTTAAATTAAAATATTTTAACCTATGGTTAAAATTTTAATTTAAATAAATAATGGGCGCCAAAGTTTTCAAAATTTAATATTTAAATTTAAATTCAAAAAATCAACTTCGAATTGGGTCGATGTGTAAGGGCAAAGGACAAAGTATATAAGAAGGGGAAATAATTTTTATTTCCCTTCCCTGAACACTATGAAATTTGAATGCTATGCTCTGTGTAATATTTTGTGCACACTTTTGCTACGTGAGAAGAGATAATTCATGGTTTTAATTTTTAAAAAGGCGGATGGTGGTTGAATTTCAAGTGATGTGGCTAGGAATTTCCATAGTGCTAGGTAGCGTAGCTAGTGGCCAAAGACTTGCTAAGGCACTTGCACAGTAGAGGTCATGGTTTTGAATCCCCACATGACCCGTTTTTGTGAAGGAGGAAGACGTTTTGTTTGTTCACCAAATTCTACAAAGGCATAAGAGGGTGTGTGTGAACTAAGGTTCACGTGTGGGTGTGTAGCCCAATGGTAGCCTACCCTTGGGCTAAGGCACTACAGTGGCAGTTGGTCATGGGTTTGATTTTAGGTGCAGCCATGATGTGTGCAATATTTTTGAGACGTGGACCAAAAACTAAGGTAATCGCTTTTGACTATTCTTTAAATTCATCGAAGTTTGGGAGGCACTAGTTTTATAAAGGCCACGTGATATTTTTTCATAGTGAAATGCATAGGGAGTTATAAGGTTAATTAAAAATTATTTTATATTTTTATTTCCTAGAAAATAAATAGAGGTTTAGAGTTATAAGGGTTAATAAAAGAATTTGATTGTTATATGTTGGATGTTATTTTGAAAGTTTGGAGATATAAGGGCTAATAAACGAATTTGATTTTTATATGTTGGATGTTATTTTGAAATTTTGGAGTTATAAGGGTTAATAAAAAAAATTGATTTTTATATGTTGGATATTATTTTGAGAGGTTGGAGTTTATAATGTGTTAGTAAAGGAACTTGATTTTTTTAATATTATTTTGAGATCTTGGAGATTATAAGGCATACTTAAGACTTGATATTTTTGTATGGTTAAATAATTATTGGGGAAAATATTTGTGTGGATATTTTGAGATAGGTTGTTGCTATCTAACCTTGAAATTGGCAAAGAGGATTTGATTGTGATTAAGATAGGTTTTGAAGACATATCTCCATCAAAACAAAAGGTATGGGCACATCTTCCTTATGAGTGAAATATTGTTGTATTGAATGTTGTGAAATGCAAATTTGGAGTGAAAAGGATTGTTTGATAAGCATTGTTGGAAATGTTTGAGTGAGTTTTCATGTGCATGATTTATGGATGTTGAAAGATCATGAGTATCATTGTTATTTAAAATTGAGAACTATCTTGAGCTAGGGTTTGTGAAAGATCATGAGTATCATTGTTATGTGATATTGAGAACTATATTGAGCTAGGGTTTTTGAAATATCATGAGTATCATTGTTATATGAAATTGATAACTATATTGAACTAGAATTTGTAAAATAACATGAGTATCATTGTTATGTGACATTGGAATTATCTTAAGTCAAGGTTTGAGTTCCATAGTGTGCATTATTGGAAGTATAGTGAAACACTTGGTTAGGGTTTGTAAGCAAGTTGTGTTTAATTGGATGAATTATTGAGTGAAGTTGATTGAGAATTATTAATTGAAAGTATTGGAGTGATAGTTCAAGTTTTGTGAAACAAATTATACTTTATTTCTGAATTGATTTGAAAGAGATTTTGAAAGTGATAGAGTATTTTGTTGAGTACAAAATATTGTGAGTGTGAAACATATTGTGTATTTTATCATTATCTATATGTTTTTGTGGCTAGAAAATATTTTGAGTGAAAATTTTTTGTGGTATTGGAGAGGTTTTTAAAATATATTAAGTTGAGTTTTGTATGCAAGTATTGTATTTTTTTGAGTAATATTTTGTGAAAGATTGTGAGCATATATGAGTAAGTCCTAGAGCGTACTTAAGGACAAATTTGTGTAACCTTTTTATGAAATCTTGCATGCATATTTGAGGTAAGTCTTGGTGAATACTTGTTGAGTATATTTGAGGCAAGTATTGGTGAAGACTTGTTGAGAAGATTTGAGGTAAGTCTTGGTGAAGACTTGTTGAGCAGATTTGAGATAAGTCTTGGTGAAGACTTGTTGAGCATATTTGAGTCAAGTCTTGGTGAAGAATTGTTGGATAAATTTGAGGTAAGTCTTTGAGAAGACTTGAGAGCAATATTGATTGATTTATTTGTTCAAGCTTTGAGTTAAGGCTTGAGGTAGATCTAAGTAGAGTTGATTTGTGATTGGATCAAGCTTTGTGTTAAGGCTTGAGGATAGATTTGAGGACAAATTTTGGTGTAGATTTAAGGGTAGATTTGTACTAGACCAGAGATAGACTTGTGATCATATTTGTGCTAGAATGAGGATAGTGTTTAGTATACATTTGATATAGATATTGACCAAAGCTGAGAGAAAGATTTGGAGATGACAGATTAGAGGATAGTAGTCTCTAGTGGGTAAAGATACATTAGCCAAGGTAGTGAGGACAGAGGTCTTCTGAGTGAGGACAAAGGTCTTCTATGGAAAGATATCCATAAGCGAGTAGAGGAGAAAAAGTTCTCCTATGGATAGATATCCATAAACCAGTAGAGGGGATTGGTGTCTCTTATGGATTGGTGTCCATGAACTTTATTAGGGGATTGGTGTCTCCTATGGATTTATGTCCAAAAACTTGATTAGGATATTGGTGTCTCCTTTGGATAGAGTTCCATAAACATTGTAATAGGGAAGGATTCCCAAGATATTTGGTGAGAAAATTTTAGTGAAATATTTTATCAGTGGAGTAGCCCATATTGGCTGAACCATGTTAAATCGGTGTCTCTATTGTGTGTGATGATTTATGCATTGCTTTGATTACTACAATTGATATTTCAATTGATACATTGGATAATATTATTTGATAAAGAAAAGTAAAATTTGATCTTATATTGTTCACCCCCATATTAGTATAATCTTGTGTTCTTCATGAATACTTTACAACCAAGCATTATGGATTTTTGAATCACACATGCTTGTATTTATGTCACATGCTCCAAAATTGTAAGTCTTCTAACATTTATTCGATTACCAAAATAGTGCAACTAACGTTACCTAGTGTAAAGTTCCAAAAATTCTCATGAAATATTCTTATTCGAATAGTCCATGCTTTCATTTCTAAAATAATTTAAATATTCCTTTTAGCAATTCCTGCATATTGGTATTCTAATATTCCAAGTGTTCTAAGGTCTATGCAAGCGACTATGTTCGGATGAGATGTTTTGAGTTCTACTATAAGCTATGGCTCACTATTCTAACTTGGCACTAATTTTTTGATAGATTTAAACATGTTATGCTAGCTTAGGTGCTTCTCTAGGTTAGAACACTAATGGTATGGCTTGAGTGTTCTAGCTTAGTGCCTTGTTGGTCTAGTTTAAGTGCTCCTCTATTTGAGTGCCTCACTAAATCAATTTGGGCATTATTCTGCTTAGATGTTGCTTTGAGTGTTGGTTCAGTTAAAGCAAACCTTTGAGATTGCTTTAATGCTTTAATATTTTTACCTTTAATATTTTAAATATGCTTTCTTGATATAGGTATTTCTATCCTTGCAATAAAATGGTGCACTTCTTCACTTTGCTCTTCGATGTTCATTTGATGCTCACTTGATCTATGTATTACATTGTATTGCATTGTATTACACTATATTGCATTGTATTCTCCTTTTTTAAGGAGATTTTTTTTCTTCTATCTTAGCACTCTTTGCTTTAATTTTTCCTTGGTCTTTCTTTCTTCCTTTAGGATATGGTTGTGTATATTAAATCTACACCAAATCTTCTCATTGAACTTTACAAGATATATCGACCTCTTTCTTGGTTTATAAGAGTCTTCGTTCTTGGCTTGTAATAGCCTTCCTTTAATGGTTGCTTTCATAGACTACTATTCGACCTCTCTTTCATTCTACTATATATGGTCATGTAGAGATAGTTTCTTCTTACATTATGAGCCTTCCATATTTGGTAGTCTTTATTCAATGTTGATTAAATCATATTCCTTATGTAGGCTTCTTTTCTCTTTCCTCTAGAACCTACATATCAAGCATTCTTTTTTTAGTCTTCTTTCACTAGTCTTCTAGGTCTTCGAGCCTTCTTTCCTTTAGGATGTCTCCTATAACTCAATCTCTTTCTTTATTTCTTTGGACTCTACATATTTTATATTCAAGCCTCCTTTCTCTTTTGTAATATGGGGTGTTTTTATATCGAATATGGACTCTTCTCTTTTCACTAATAAGGGTCATAAATATTTACTATACACCTCTTTCTCTGAAGGGTCTTTATCCTTTGATTCTCTAAACTCAAATCTATAATATTGGTTTCTTGAACAAATATCAAGGTCAATATAACCTGAATCTTCAATATCACTAAAACTTATCTTTCTTCAAGGCCTCTCTTTAAGACCTTTATCTTCTCTATATCAATATCAAGGTCTATCTTCAAGACCTAAAACTTTCTCTATCGAGGTATACCTTCAGGACCTAAATCAATATTATAGACCACCTTCTATTCCAAATGGAATTCTATAATAGCTAACCTCAGTCTATCTCCCTACCAAGGTTAATATATCAGTGACCTAAATTTTAAATAAGCTTAAAATTTAAATCAATCCCTACTTGATGAAAGCTTAACACCTTCTCTTGCACTTGAAGATGAAAGTATTATCTATCTATTGTAGGAAGCTTCTCACTTATTTTAAGATCAATATTTTTTGTATTAATGTCTTATATTTATTCTAAGAACTCCAATAGTGATTCTCATCCTTACTAGAGAACACAATAATATCAAGGTTATTATAAACTTCCCTAGTGTTCCAAATAAGATAGCTTGATTATACCAACTTATTCAACTTTCTTCTAAGTGTTGGTAGGAATCAGTTGTCATGAAATTTTTTATGTCCTTGAAATCCTTATCAATGTTAGGATGGATTCTTCTTGAATGACCAACTTTCTCCTAAGTTGGTTCTGACTCTATCAATCAATACTTATTAGCCTTTTAGAGAATATCAATGTCAAGGAATTTTTGTCCTTGAAATTTTCCTATCAATGTTAGGGTTGAAGATTTCCCTAAATAATCAATTTTCTTCAAGTTGATTCATCCAAATATGGGTCCTAGCTTTCACTAGTTATCCTTCAACCTAGAGGAAAGATCCTAGTTGAGTCCTATTCTTCACTAGTTATTTCTAAACTGTAGGAATACCCTATATTTTTGTTGTCTTCAACTATTCAATAGAGTCCAAGTATAACTCCCTTTAAAGTAGATATACTCTAACCAATTTTATCACAATAGAAAAGAATTGATTTTGTAGCTAAAAAAATCCTTCACAAGAAACTTCTTGTTATAGCCCTAATACCATTTATGGATTTTGAAACCTTAATATTAATGTAAACTCATAGGATACTTATTCATAGGATAAAATATATGATAGCCACAATATAATATGATCAAATAATAATGTAACCATAATAATATGAGCCAACTAATATGTAAATAAAGTCTAATAATATACCAAATAACATTCATTAATAAGCAACAATATGAATTTATAAATAGTTTGAATCATACATGTACAAATCATGTAGCACAACTTACAAAATTAGTTGCTCAAATGTATGTAAAATTTATTACTCCTCTTACAAATGTATCATCAACTCTTACAATATCAATGTAGATTTAAGATATTATATATGTGATATATAGATCATGATGTAAGTGGTGATGTATGTGGTGATGTATATGATGATGTGATATCTCCTATAGAATATTATATACCCATTATAAGATGACTCTTTGGTTACTTGCCTCTTCCTTTTGTTATGCCAAGTCTCATGACTCTTGGCTTCTCTACTTGATATTTGTATGCACATGACTCTATCTTGTATGCACACTTGGACATGATTCTTCACATAACACTTCATAATATAAAGACATTTGTGTACACTTACATATAAGATACGTGTACACATTTACACACATAACACTTGCACACTTATTTACATGACACTTATGTTGCACATTATTACATTACATAATATATTTATTCACACTTTAATCGAGGACACAACCCTAATGTAATATTTACAAGGTTGTACTAGGGAGCTACATTAGCATTTACCAAATAATGTAATATTCTCCAACATATACATACCCTTAATATTCTACAATACTATTTTCACTGACATTTTTTGTTTTTTTTTCTTGGGCTTAATCCCATTTCTTGTTAATAATTTTTATGTTTATTTTTTCTATATCAATATATATTTGAGTTTCATTTTTATTTTGGTTATGCTTTAAGCTTGCTCCTCTCTTTTTTCATTTGGATCAATACTTTTTTCTTCATCAATATCTTTGATATTTAATAATACGACTAATCATATGTAGGTTTATGCTTCCCTAGAAAATTTGAAGTGTAATAAATAGTCTCATAAACATTTTATTCTTTATTTCTCTAGAATTGTTGAAATATATTACATTATTGGGTACATTATTAGATTAGGAAGAGTGTTCTAGAGTAGAATTTATGATTTACTTTATGCAATGTAATAAATGCACAAGTATTATTAAAGTATGCAAAGTATTTTGGTATGGTAAATGTGCATAGTTATCCATGTGAACATGTCCATAGAATAGAAAGTGAAAGATCCTCTAGAAGAGTGAAGGTCAAGAGTGATCCATATGAAGAGTTATGTTACATTATATATAGTGTATGTGTATATGTAAAGTGATGTGACATGATAGGACATGACTTGACACTTACTTCATACTTTCAGAGTTATTGTACCATTTTCATGAGCATTTGTTAATTGTAAGTTTATGAGAAATTGTTGAAGTTTTTTCTTATTTTTATACTTCTAGAATATTTCCATTATCATATATATCATATTGTAACTTTATTATTGATCTTTTGGTGAATTTTATCTTAAGTATTAAGCTTCAAAAGCTAACAGTGGTATTAGAGCCACAACAAGGTTTTGACTTGCACATGTTTTAAAGTTACAAAGGATATTTTGATTGGTAAAGGAGAAACCAATGAAGTTAAGGAAATTACCTCTGGAAAGGAAAACCAGAGAAGTTTGAAGATTTACCTATTTCAAGAACAAATTCATAATAGAAGGAGATTTCAGGTCTTGAATATAGACCTTGATATTGAGGAGATTGAGAGACCCAAGAAGGTCCTATTGGAGAAGTTGTAATATTGAAGAAGAATATAAATTAAATATTGCCTAGATTATTTACATAGGGTTGATGGAGAACTCGTGAATAATAGAACTCAACACAAAGTTATTTCCACTAGTTTTGAGAACAACTAGTGAAGTTTATTCATTTTAGAATTCTAGATATTTTTAAGTATTTGGTTGTTATTGTCTAAGTTTCTTGTTGTAAAAAATTTAGACATTAAATATTGAATATTGATAATAATCAAGGAGGGGATCTCATTGAATACTAAGATATTGAAGGTTGTAGATTGGAGAAGTTGAAGAGACCTACAAGAGGTCATATTGAAGAAATTCTAAATTTGGAATATTGAAGATTGAATATTGAGGAGACCCACGTAGGAAGCTTCTACTTAAGATAGAATATTGTAAGTAGAGAAGAAATAAGAAAAGGTCCTATTGTAGAATTCATAAGCAGCAAATTTTGGATATCTAGAAAATATATTTTATTGTATAATTCCCATAGTTGGAAGAATAAAGAGACCAAGAAAAATTCTTATTGAAGTTTTGAGGAGAAGAATTGAGGAATTGCAGAATTAGAAGACCTAAGGAGAAGAGGTTTCAAGAGAATTTGGAGGAGTATAAAAAGGCTAGAGAAAGCCTTATTATAAGAATTGAAGGACTGATTATTGGAGGATTTGCAGAGAAAGATTTAGGAAGAATATTGCAAGCAAGGATAATTTTTTGATAAGTAGGATTTGGAAAAATTATCACCATACAACAACAATCCCAAGAGAAAGAATATTTTTGCAAGAAGTTTGCCAAATTTTGGAGAAGGTTTTTGAAGACCTCAAGACATTCAAATTCTTAAGGAAGAATATAGTGAAGGAGATCAAATTTGAAGTTAAAATCCAACAAGAATATTGAGAGAGTAGAGAATATTTAAGAGCCCATAATTTTGGGAAATTTAAGGATAACCATAGTATTTTTTGAAGGATGATTTTATAGGAGAAGTTTGTAGATCTTTGAAGGTGAAATTAAAGGGTCGAAGTATACTAAATTGAAGAAGGTATTGAGCTACATATTTGGAAATTTTTGGGTAGTTTTTGGAGTTCCCTTGAATAGGATATTGAAGAAGGTTAAGATAGTGAAAGAAGGTAGCA
This sequence comes from Wollemia nobilis, assembly GCA_028583015.1. Taxonomy (NCBI): domain Eukaryota; kingdom Viridiplantae; phylum Streptophyta; class Pinopsida; order Araucariales; family Araucariaceae; genus Wollemia; species Wollemia nobilis. Next base: position 14,003,662 of record JAQPPZ010017052.1, read on the forward strand.
TTCTTGAGATATTAATTGTAGTTTTTGCATAAAAAAATGGAGGAGTTTTTTTTTGTTTTTTGGTAGATAAGATACTATAGCATTAATACCGATTTTTACAAGTTGACCCAAAACCTTTTACAAAAATTAGCCTAGGGTTGTTGATGAAAATATCCTTACTAAGGATCCTATATATGTAAAATCTACATGTCGCCAAAGCCATTACATCCGGTAAGGCACATAGCCTGTTATCAAAAAGAAACTTCCCATACAATATTTTGGGTATACCTCGAGAAAACACACATGCATCATAATTACAAAAAATAAACAGACATGGATCCCTTCCTTGAGACAATGGAGAAACAAAAAGTTGCAGACACACATAGCAGAGTACTAAAAAAAACTCCTATAAGCTTTGTATTGATAGTTACACTTAATAATTCTTTGGTAATTGCTTTCTTTCATAAATGACATGCTTTGGTCCACATACTATCTTGGCCAATCAGCCTTGGAGAAGTGAACCTATTGGCTAGATTTATGGTAGTGGCTATCTGGTGGTCCACGTGGCTTTGGTTCGAAGTCTTATATTGGCATTTCTTTCCTTCCCTGTGATTATCAACCAACATCAAATTACTAAGGCAACTAGGAGCCATTTTATCTGACATGTGACTGTCCCCATTAGTCTTTGTGGTATTTCCAAGAAGCATCCATGAATACTGACAGCTTAGATAATTTTATTGTGAGTCCAATTCAAAAAAGAGATGGGAATACTCCTAGCCTTCGAACTTACAGTGCCTTCCCTGTTGGTAAATTTGACTATAATTCTTGGCATTCTTGTTGAATAATCTTCTCTACTTCAATCGGGACACCATGTTCCCATTTGAAAATTTTGTCACCATCGACACCCAAATTGGCTAGCTTATCAGCAATTTTGTTAGCTTCCCGAAAGACATGTTGGGATTTTCTATCCTGTCTTCCCTGGAAAAGGATCCTAGCCTCTTCAAAAATTGTTTTAATCCTCCAAGGAGGTGTTTTCCAATTATTGAGGAGATTTATAACATGCATAGAGTCTCCTTCTACAATCAAATTGCCTTCTAAGTCTTGAGTCATTTGAAGGCCTCTCCACATAGCTCTAGCTTTAGCTTTTTTTTTCATCCTTGTTCCCAAATATTCAAAAAATTCAAGCATCATATTCCCATTATGATCTCGCACAATGCCACCAGCGCTTGCTCTGTCAGGATTTCCTTAGCTGCTCCATAAAAATTAAGCTTCAACCAACCCATAGGAGGATTTGATTGAAGAGTTGCAAAAATATTTATAGTATTTGGGCAACATTAATAGCTGCAAGTTTTGAAGGATATTTGGAGCCAAAAAATAAGTTTTTGTGGATAGAATTAAAATAAGATAAAGAGATACAATTTTGGAAGACTTCGGGGTAGATTTAGGAAGATTTATTAGGCATAAAACTAGTCGAATGTTGAGCAACAATTAGAGCTACAAATTTGGTAAGTTTTGTGAAGAAGAAAAAAGGTACAAAACTTACAAAATCAAGATTACAACAAGGGTTTAATTAAATCACCAAATAAAGTAGAAAAAAGGAGACCAAAAAGGTATGTGATATTGATGCAACATAAGTTCATTATTTGAGAATTTAATTTTTTTTGTACATTAAGTATTTGAGAGTACCATATTAGCCTTATTGAGATCTTAAGGAGAAAGTTAAAAAGGAGTCTTCAAGAAAAAAATGTTAATAGCATTTGCAATATTGAAACATCAAGAATATAAGTAAGAGTTATTTAGAAAGGAGAAATAAGAAGAGTATAACCTTATTATTAGATGTTGTTTTATATTTTATAAGAATGCATATTTATTAAAGTGAAAGGAAATAAAAAGAAGTATTTTCTTGAGTAAGTTAAATATAGAGCAAGGGTTAAAAACAAGGTAAAATTTCTCAGTGTCTAAAGACACTAGATAGCCATAATCCAAAGGAGGAGTAAGAGAATATTGTTGGTGTAGAAAAGCACCAAGAAAAGCTACCACTATTTGTTGGACATTTTGAGTCCCTAAGTCAAAGTTGTCATTGATGTCACCAGATGAAGTCATCATTAATATCAATGACTTCATCAAGAAACAAAGGTGTCAAGGTTGTTATTTGATATCCAAGAAGAAGGCCAAAGGTCAAGAGAATAAGTGCAAAAGTTAAAATAAAAAGGGCTCCATAATATCTTAATAGTTTATGGAATCATAAGTTAAAAAGGTTTTTCATAAAATCTCAAGGAGGCTTGTGCAAAGTTAAAAAGGAGATATAATATTTTTTTTAAATTATTTAAATTCAATGAGAATTTAAATTTTATAAATAAATATTATTTACACCATGGTATGCAATGAGAATGAATTAATAAACTCAAAAGGATATAATATTATAATATTTTTTGTTATAATATTAAGTGATATGGTTAAAAGCCCAAAGTAAAATTTTTATAATATTCATTATAATATTTTACAATATTCAAAGATGGGTTTGGAGTTAAAAATATTCAAAGCACCTTTATCAAGGTCTTAACCTTCACCGACGTTACATGGTGGTGAAAGAATTAGAAGCACCGATGTTTTTCAAGCATGGAGGAAATTAATATATATACCTATGCTCAAAGGGCATTAAAATTTATCCTTGCTCAATTGATTATTATTTGGATGAGAAGTGAAAGAAGAGCTCGTGAGAATTTTGTAAATTTTATGTGTGGAAAACAGTTCAAAATAGAAAGCATAGATCGTTCGAAGGCCAACTAGGTAGCTTGGCCTAGTGGCGAGTGGACAAGTGTGAAAGTGTTTTTTGGTAAGAAAGACAATGTTTGAAATGCATCAGTGTGCTTAGCAGTCGTGTTGGTTGAAGGTGCCAAAGGCACACATTTTTACAAATGGTAAGAAGGGAGGCACGACATGAAGCACGTGGTGCTTTGTTAGTATCAAATGGGCATGTAGCTTGTGTGGCAGTTGAAGACACGAAGCCATAACTAAGGCATTCATCACGGGCATTGTTGAAGGTTTGAATCCCTCCAAAGGTAAGGTAAATATTTTACATTAAATTTTTATTATTTGCCTAAGTTGGGAGGTATAAGGGTTGTTAGTGGAATTTTTTAGAAAGGTTGCTTATTAGATAGTGGTGGTAATTGAAAATTATCACTTGGAGTAATAAGGAGGTTTTTGGTTTTAATTTTTAATAAATTATTAAATTACTATATTGGCATATTGGAGGATTAAGACTTTTGAGTATTGTTTTAATTTTAATAAGGGGTTTTTGTGTTAAAGAAGATTATTGTAAAGGTGTTGAATATTATTTTAAGTTGGAGTGTGTAACACCCTAAAATTTGCGTAGTTAAACCCTTAGTAAAAAGATAAAAATTTGAATTTTAACCCCAAAATCGCCCGTTAATTTCTTACCTCATTTTTCATGCCATTTTTAGGAGTTGTTTTGACCGTTGGACGATATCGTCGCCGATCAGACGAAATTGTCCCAGATTGAAAGAATTCGTCTGGAACAGAACGTCCAGACGATTTCGTCCCAAAACCAAATTTTCATAATTAGGTTCTGTTTCAACAACCTCTCCAACTTGGCTAGAAGCGTGTCTACACAGTTGGAGATCTCCCAGATTGGGATGATCCCCAACCTCCTAACCTCCCCCTAATCCTATATAAATTGGGATTTTCTTAGTTTATCCCCCTGACCCCCTGGATCCCCTACCTGGCTCTCCTCCCAACTCTTTCACTGGTTGATTTCCCTACCATTTAGCTTTGCCCTCATAGTTTTAAGTGTTAATTGTAGGTTTTCACTGTGCTTCATTTGAAGGAATCTCAGATCGTCGCAGGTGATTTCAGACGATTTTGGATGATCCTATCACAAATCGGTGATGTTCTCATATTATTGGAGGTGATCTCAACTGTAGTTCATATTGGGGGCAATAAAAGCCCTATGTTTGTATTTCTCATCTTCCTTATTTATTTTATTATGCATTAGCTTGATTATTTTCATTCTACATCTTGGAGTTCACCTCATTTTAACATAAATGCATGATAAAGTTAAAATAAGTTATTAAAACAATGTATTTCCTTTAATATACTATCCAAATTTATCAGTTAGGTATTTATACTATCATTTATATCATTTTGCATTATTCTTGTAGTTGTATTTTCGATCTTTGTGTCTATTTTTGTGATTAAAGGTTTCTAATGAATTCGTCAGATAGACGATGATCTTGTCTGATCTCAGATGATCGCCTATGATCTGGGATGATTTTGTACAATTGTAGATGATCCTATCATATTCAAGATGATTTAGACTCCCACAAGCTTCATAATCTTCATCAAAAATCTGGAATTAGGTGCAGTATTTCTCATTTAACATATTATTTGTATTTAGGATTCATTCATGTTTTATGTATTCATATAAATCGATATTTCATATAGAATATCTTAGATTCATTTTGGACAACATAGGATTATGAATGATCGAGTATAATATGAACACATCAAAACCATTCTCAACCTAGGCGTGGAAACTACCGCTCAAAGTTTCTTGGTGAACCCCACCATCTGTCAAAAATTCACCCTTATACCCCTCCCTCGAGAGGCATGACCTTCAAAGGGCCTCTTAGTCCAAGGTATTGTTCCATACTTCTCGCATCCCCCTTCCGGGCATGGATCCTTTAGCCTGAAGGTAAGGGCACAAAAAAATTGGGTCAGTACATTTTGGTGAACCCGACGTGAAACTAAAAACCTTTTGAAAATAATTCAAAAAAAAATTATTATTAAAAACATTTAGAATCATTAGACAAAATTTAAAGTTGCATATCATATTTATATGGTAGATTATAATAAAAGATGAGCTATCACCATAAATGTTGAAAATCAATTAACGGCCATAGAGATTACTTTTGTACTTAGAGTACCTCAAACAAATAGGGTCCAACCTTTGTGGGATGAACTTGATAGGAATTGGGTATCATTGAATCCAGATCTACAGAACTTAGGCAAATTAAGAGGTTTTTCCTAGATAGAATCCTGGATCCCGATCAGGTGACTTTGTACCATGAACTTCAGAGAGCTTGCCATAGGTGGTTAGCCGATAAAAGAGCACTTGTGTCTTCAAAATTGTACACCTTTGAGGAATACCTTGAGAATGTAGTTGTAGTACATAAGTTTCTATCTCGTATAGAGGATCAAGAAGTCATTCTTACGAATAGAAAAATATGGAATAGAGTTCCTAGAGTTGTGTTGTATCGAGAGTATTGCCATGAACTTTATTTCTATAGGTCAAATCCGAGATAGATCATATTACTATAGCACACTTTGTCAAATTTTTGAAAAACCATTTCCAATTTGAAGAGGAGCATTTCATGACTCCTGATGAACTTGATCCCATCAACGATATCCATAAACTATTTATAGAAAATTAAGTCATTATTTTGCACTATTGTTATTCTTTTTGCAACTAGAATGCTATTTGTTATCTTTATAATAATATTATAAAACACAAAAACAAAACAAAACAAAAAAAATCAAAACATTTCCTTTTTATAGTAGGTATATAATTAAAATATATACCTCTCAAACCTATCGCATATATATATATAAGTATATATATTTGCTGAAATCTAAGTTTAAGCACAATGCCTAGACTTCGAAATGGAAAAGAAATTGAAGAAGAAGAATATTGGTTAGGAAAACCATTAAATAACCCAGATATCCTTCCTGAGGACCATGTTCAGGAAGAAGAAATCCTAGACCAGCAAGAAGAAGAGCTTGTTGTAATAAATGAACAAGAAGAAATTGTTAGAGAGGAAGGATCCTCATCCCCTAAAATGTCTCCAGGAGGAGCTGTCACTTTTGAAAACATGGAACAATTCTGGAAGTTCATTAATACTAATATTGGTGTTCTTAATAGAGCATTCCATATGGACAAGGATCAAATTAGTGACACTCAAGCAACTCTAGAAGACGTATTTCACACACGCACTAATCCCTTGTCCTTTATTGATCAATAATGTGATCAAGCTGGACCATCCAATTTGGATATGGCAGCTATAATCCAAAACATGCAACAACAATAGGTTACCCAACCATCTAAAGTGCCTGTTAGCAATCCTATGGTTATTCCCGCACAAAAGAAACCATCATTTACTGCTCTATTTTGCCAAGCTATTGAGCAATATACCTCAAATCAACAAAAACCCAAAACAAAACCAAACACCAATTACCAACAATCTGGGATACAACATAATACTATTACAAATCCTCTTCATAATACTCTTCCTACCAACGCTTTGCATAATAGCAATATAGCATCTAATCCTTATGTCACACCGTCATACACTCATAAATCTCATGCTTATGTCCCATCGAACCAATATGGTGGACAAACTAGCAATCTTGAAACCGTGGTGAAACAGTTAGTTTCCCGCATGGACCAGATAGATCCCTACCGTCCCTCGTACAATTATCGAGAGATGTGTAGTCAGCATTTAGATCCTATAGTTGTAGCACAGTCATATCCTAAACATTTTCCTATGCCTATCTTTCCCATATATAAAGGAACCGAAGATCCCATAGAGCATCTTCGTATGTTTAGGATAGCATGTCATGATATATCACATGATGACTTATTATTGCTAAAAATGTTCCCAAAAAGTTTAGGAGGAATGGCATTAGAGTGGTATTATCAATTACCCACTAATTCTTTGAGGAATTTTGAAGAAATTGTAAGTCTTTTGTTCATTAGTTTAGTGCCTACATCGAAAGACATGTGACCATTAAAGACTTGTACAACTTAAAACAAGACAAATATGAATGTTTTGCTGACTTCCTAGCTAGGTGGAGACAGTTGATAGGAAAATTGCACTTTGTGATACCTTATAGGGAGATGTTGGACATCTTTATTAATAACTTACAAGACCAACTATGTTACAAATTATCAACTGCTACCTTGACCACCTTCGATCAGTCTATAGACTTTTCCCGAAGAGTGGAAGATGCTCTCATTAGGAGAGGATAACTTAAAAAGAAAGACAATGAGAAAACATCCAAAAATCAATATAAAAATAAACAAGTTGTGGATGATGGAGTCACTAATAGTAGAAATATCGCTACTATTAATACTGCAAAGACAACAGAGAAGTTTATACTGAAACCTCCTGATAAACCTCCTCGAGAATTTACTATGTTAAATCAATCTTTATCAACCATTCTACCATAATTATTAGAATGAGGTTTGAATCAATTACCAACTATCGAGGAACCTGATCCAACTATACCCGGATACAGAGCCGATTTATACTGTGACTTCCATAGAGGACACACTACCAACTCTTGTAAAAGATTAAAACATAAAATACAGGACTTGATTGATAACAATGATATGGAGGTACAAGCCTTTCAACCTAAGCAAAATCCTCCTAATAATGCTCAAAAGAACATCCCCCAAAACCATAATCAGAATGCCAATCAGTCATTGGACATATTTCAACATCCTTTACCAAAACATGGCAATGAAGTGGTTAATCAAATTGAACATCATAATGTTCCCCCTCCTACCCGATATGTAGGAACTATTAGTGGGCATTTATCTGATCATGAGCCAGAAATATTTGACACAACCTTATCCGTGGTTACAACTATGCCTCTATATAATATCCAGACACCTGATCTCAATGATACAGAATACAATACTGAGAGTGATATGGAAATCACATCAAATCAATTGAATAGCTCTAAAGATGAATCAGATCCTATTCTCCCCATCACAAGTTATATGGTTCCAAAAGAACCATTTCCAAGAAGAGTCACCACTAGACCATCTTCTCACCAATTACTTTGTAATGATCAAGCCATAAATTCTAGACCAAGACCCATTCATCATCTGCAAAATAATATTGTGGGTACCATCGGAGCTGTTACTAGACAACAGGCTCAAAACTCTCAACAAGATCAAATGCAGAATGATGGATCAACTCTATTTTTTTTTTAATTTCCTAATAAATGGAATCAGGCACCTAATGTTCAACCTAAACCTCCTTATAATATTAATGAGCAACTATCAAATATTATAGCTAGAATTTCTCTTTTGGACCTTTTAAGATCTTGTCCTACACATAGAGATGAATTAATGCTCGCATTAAGCCAGATGATGGTACCACAAAACATTCAACCTGAAGCCATGGCTAATACTATAATAACTTGTGAAGTTGATTGTATTGACTTCTGGGATAGATATATACCGCAACATAGTTTACATAAGGATAACCCCTTATATATTACTGCCTTAATTGGAGATGTAGTAGTTAAACGAGTCTTGATTGATAATGGTTCATATTTAAACATCTATACTTTTGACTTCTATCAAATATTTGGGTTTAGAAGTGATGAAATGAAAACAATTGATATGATCATAAAAGCCTTCAATGACAAAACACAAGAAATGTGTGGAGTTATTACCATTCCATTGCAGATTGGTCCTAGAACCTTGGATACGACCGTGTTTATTGTACATTGCCCTGCATTTTACAATATACTCTTGGGTCACCCTTGGATCAATGCAATGCAGGCCATTCCCTCAACTTTACATCAATTTGTTAAATTCAAATTTAAGAATCAGTTGGTTACCATTCATGGTGATCCTAGACCCTTTGATATGTGTGCTTTGGTAGAACCTGTTGGAGTTCAATTTTGCCCTGCTCTATCATCCACACATCCTAATTCTCATTATCCATCTAAATGTGTGAAACACACACCCACAATGCCATCTACTTCTTCTCCATCGGTTCCACCTCTACATACAACTCAACCATCCTCTAAACAAACCACATTAGGACCTCAGAAAGATCCTAATCCCATAGCCAATGCCTCTTTTTCTACTCCTATAACTTCTATACCTATAATAGGCCCATCCATCGACATCTCTACATCATCTACATCCACCAAAGGCATAGTTTCCATATCAGAAGATGTAGGAAATGTTCCTTCTACCTCTTATGCTCTTACTGACGAGCTTTTGCCTAATTTATCTAAAATTCTTATATCAGAGAAAATGAATGTTGCTATGAAATATTACCTTATTTTAAATAATTTTCCACCATCTCCTCATACCTTAGGCCTTCCACAACCTATGGGAAGTACTTACCAAGTCAAGAGCTATGATTTTATTTATAAGGGATATGACTGGGGTAGAATACCCAGAAACATCAAGACTCATTATGATGGATATGCTCGATGTTATTTTACTAATGAGTATATTAAAGCCAAATATATAATGCTTAAATTGGGATATAAAGGGAAAGGTTTTGGACCTTTCCAAAATGGTATGAAAGAAACTTTTGAGGTAGAACCGTGGCCTGCCCGATGTGGTGTGGGCCTATTTCCTAGTAAGGGTCAGCCCTTCCCATTTGAGTATGATGACCAACTCATATTTTACCAAGATTATTTGGATAAACATGATGCTTTGCATTTAATGAATAAGCCATTTACCTGTAATATGCTATTTATATATTACCCTGAGATGATCATTGAATCCAACGATGAGTTGGAGGGAGATATCTTCCATGATGTCTCCGTTGAGGAATTATTACATCATGAATTTTATTTTGATGGATCTATACCTAGTATAGCCCAAATTGAGGCCACGAATCCTCAAGACTAATTATCCAAACTAACCTTGGAAGAGTTACAAGAATTGGGCATTTCACCCGCCCCACCTAATTTTGAGAAAAATCTGCACATGGAAGTAGAAAATGTCATAAAAGTTAACATTGGAACCGAGGATAACCCTCACATAATCAACATTGGATTAGAATTGAGTCAATAAAAATAGGATAAATACATTGCATTTCTTAAATAATATGAATATGTCTTTTCTTGGACATATGAAGATATGCCAGGATTAGACCCTTCTATAGTTATGCATCACCTAGTAGTCCATCCGGATGCTAAACCTGTTAAACAGAAACTTAGAAAAATGCATCCTAAAGTGGCCTTACTGGTCAAAGGGGAGTTAGAAAAACTCTTAAATGTTATTTTTATACAATCCATTGATTATGTTGAATGGATCTCGAATGTAGTTCCAGTAACTAAGAAAAAAGCTACTAAGGTTAGGGTTTGCATAGACTTTAGAGATATTAATGTTGCATGCCCTAAAGACGATTTTCCTCTTCCCAATATGGATCAGATCATTGATTTTACTACTGGGAGTGGAATGATATCCTTAATGGATGGATTTTCTGGTTATAATCAGATCAGGATAGCTCCTGAAGATCAGGCCAAAATAGCCTTTATTACCCCTTGGGGGACCTTTTGTTGGAAAGTGATGCCTTTTGGTTTGAAGAATGCAGGTGCAACATATCAACGAGCCATGACTTATATCTTTCATGATATGATGCATGATATACTACATTATTATGTAGATGACATTATAGCTCGTTCTATTGAAGAAGATGACCATTTAGATGATTTGAGAAAAGTATTTAATCGGTTAAGGGAATATCTTATCCGATTGAATCCAACTAAATGTATATTCGGAGTTAAGTTCGGTAAATTATTTGGGGTTATAGTTTCTTTATGTGGCATCGAAATTGACCCTCTTAATATTGCGGCTATCACTGATATGCCCGCACCCACAAATATATCTAAATTATGGAGTTTACAAGGTAATCTTCAAGCTATTCATCGCTTCATCGATAAGCTGGCAGATAAAACCGGACCCTTTCTTAAGCTTATTAAGAAGGATGTCTTTTTCCATTGGGACAATGAATGTCAGGAAGCATTTGAACTCCTCAAACAATATCTTCTTAACCCACCTGTGCTTTCGCCACCTCGACCTGATCACCCATTTATCCTGTATATTTCTACTTCAGATTTTTCCTTAGGAGCCATGTTAGCTCAACTTGATGATGAAAAGAGAGAGCATGCTAATTATTACATTAGCATAACATTAATTAGTTATGAAACCCACTATACAGCATTAGAGAAGTTATATCTAGCATTCATATTTTCTACATAGAAATTATGCCATTATATGCTCAGTCAAAAAATGTATGTTATTTCTAAATATAATCCTTTGTGGTATCTCATGATTCGACCTTATTTATCTGGTCGCACAGCAAAGTGGGTTCTTTCTCTAAGCGAGTTTCAACTCATGTTTATTAGAAAAAAGTCTGTTAAGGGTAAAATCATAGCAGATCAATTAGTTTTTGCACCCTTAGAGTCTACCCATACCCTCATCATTGAGTTTCCTGATGAATGCCTTAAACTAAATGCAGACCATCCAGAGCAATGGTCCTTATACTTTGACGAAGCCCGATGCATGAGTGGGGATGGTGCAGGTATTATTTAAATATCTCCATAGAAACACCTTATCCCTATTTCTTTTAAATTAATGTTTGCTTGTACTAATAATACTACTGAATATGAAGGTCTAATCCTTGGCTTACGAGCTACCTTGGCACTGAAAATTAAAAATCTATTAGTTTTCAATGATTATCAACTTGTTATAAATCAAATTAATGATGTTTATCATACCAAAGATGATAAATTGCATCCATATAAAGCATATGTATTGCAATTAATATCTTTATTTGATCAAGTTACCTTGGAAGCTATTCCTCGAACTAGCAATTGTGCGGTTGACGCTATGGCTACAACTGCATCTCTTTTACCCTTGGAGTTAGATGACGAATATGCTACCATCATTATTCATTGACTCCAGGAACCCACTTCAAATAAATCATGCTTAGAACCTTTGGATGTGTTTCTAATCAACAAAACTACTCCTAAGCTTTGGTACACTAATATATTCAATTTTCTTCAAAATGGGACCTTCCCTGAAGGTTTTAATAGAAACCAGCACCGGTTATTACGTAGATGAGCAAGTCACTTCGTAATAATTGGCAATACATTATATAGGAGATATTTTGAAGGTATCCTACTAAGATGTTTGAATCTAGAAGAATATAGATCAGCTTTGACTGAAGCCCATGATGGATCTTGTAGGGGAAACTTTAGTGGTAGCACCATTGCTAAGAAGCTCCTTAGGATAGGATATTTTTGGCCTACCATGGAGAATGATGCACATGAATATGTGCACTGTTGCGACAAGTTCCAAAAACACGCTGACCTTGTCCATGTGCTTGCACAAGAACTATAGGCTATTTCATCTCCTTGGCCCTTTTCAAAATGGGGCTTATACATCATTGGAAAAATCAATCTTGTGTCATCTGATGGACACAAATTCATCATCACCACCACCGATTATTTCATGAAGTGGGTTGAAGCTATGCCCTTAGCTTCTTGCACTGGAATCCAAGTTTCCAAATTTATTTTTAATAAAATTATTTGTAGGTTCGGAATTCCTGCAAATCTCATCTCAGATAATGGAACTTGTTTCAAAAATAAATATGTCAAGAAATTATGTCAAAAATATAAAATTCAACATCGTTGGTCCACTCCCTATTATCCTCAGGGTAATGGCCAAGCAGAAGCATCTAATAAAACATTAATTAAAATTTTCAAGAGACTGGTCAATAAATATTGCCGTGATTGGCACATTCAATTATATCCTTCTTTGTGGGCTTATCGAACTAGCGTTCATACTCCCACGGGCACTTCACCTTTTGTTTTTGTTTATAGCGGTGAAGCTGTTTTTCCCTTTGAATTATAAGTTCCTTCGTTGGCTCTACTACTTCAAGATACTAAAGTAGGAGATGAATATCGTGCTGGCAGATTTAGTCATCTGGAACTCCTAGATGAGAAGTGCATGAATGCTTTGGAGCATCTTCGAGCCTATCAGAACAATCTTAAATGAGCATACCTCAAGAAAGTTCATCATCGATCCTTTGAGATCGGCGACCTTGTCTTAAAATAAAATAAAAAAAAATACTAATGCAACTAAATATCTTAAAGGTAAATCCGAGCCCAATTGGCTTGGACCATATGTTATCACGGCCAAATTTGGATCGGGAGCATACAGATTAGCTACCTTAGATGGTAAAGATTTTAAATAACCTATGAACATTATGCATCTTAAATGCTATTATGCATAAATCTGGTCATTTCATCATTGTATATATTGTTATTTTTCATATTGTTTCATTTTATTCATCCATATAAAATTTTCAAAATACAGTAATATTATTTTTTCTTTCAATTCATAAATTAAAACCAAAATATAAAACACATCCAAAACATCAAAATCTTCAAAAACATTTTCTATTTTTGCACCTATAAATTCTTGAAGTATTGCAGTCATATTTTCCATTATTCTAGATAAATTAGAATTTATTTGGAATCCTGCACTTTCACACTCACATGAATAAATATCTTGATTTCATTTGGTATGTGTTGACAATTCTGTCACATTGCACAAGGGGTAGAAAAAATCAAAAAATTTCCTTTGGCAAGAGTATTTATTTTCATTTGTAAGTGTTACAGCAATTTTGGCTTTCCATGTCACTCCCTTGTATACAGAATGAAGAAGAAAAAGCTTCACTGACAAGCAGGCCAAATAAAATAGCTCCAAAGCACAAAAATAAAAAAGTGGCGCGATATCACGCATGATGCATTTTCATGACCCACAGCAAGGAGGAAGGGCAGAAAGAGAAACCGTCGCGATATCGCGCATGTCGCGTTTTCATGGCCGACAACGAGAAGAGGAGCGCCAACAAGAAAAATGGTCGCGATATCGCGCATGTCACGTTATCGCGATCGAAAGCGAGAAGAAGCGCCAAAGGACAGAAGTTGTCATGATATCGCGCACATCGCATTTTCGTGACCAATCAGCGGCAAAGATGCAAGAACCAAAAGGTGGTCACGATATCGCACATGTTGCATTTTCGCAACCAATCAACAGCAAAGACACAAGAACCAAAAGGTGGTCGCAAAATCGTGCATGTCGTGTTTTCGCTACCAATCAGCGACAAGGACGCAAGAACCAAAAGGTTGTCGTGATATCGTGCACGTCGCCTTTTCGCGACCGCCAGTGAAGAAAAGGCATAAGAACAAGAAGTCGTCGTGATATCGTGCATGCCACATTTTCACAGTCGACGACAAAGAGGAAGGGCAAAGGCCGGAAAGTGTCACGATATTGTGACATGTCACATTTTTGCAACTCCAAGCAACAAAAGAAGACAAAGGCATTGATATGTCATGATTTTATGACATGTCATATTTTTGCGATGGGCACGCGCTTCAAGCTGGGTACTTTCTCGAGACCATCAAGTGCCTCATAAATGCATTCTTTCTTGCCCAATAAGCACGCTACTCTTTTTGGGAATTGAAAGTGAAGTGTCAGACCCTGAAGGAGAAGTTCGACAAGCATGGCGACGACTCGAGCATTGCACCAGGGATACTCAGGCGATTCATTAATGCATACTTCTGTGGTTGACCTGGTCACAGTTGCCTATTCGGGTAATGGATTAGAAAGCCCAGTCTCGAGGGCCGTGAGAAGCCGACTTCTCAGATCTCAAGAATATTTCACCATTCTATGTAATTATGACTTAGAGGGTCGGGTCCTCTATAAAAACCCAGATTTTATAATGTAAAATCGGGGGGAACTATCTGCTAGAAAGCTGTTGTAACTTGATGTCCTATGATTAATACTAAGATACTTTGAGCTCATTTCTTCTCTTTTATGCTGCCTTTCGTGCTTGATTCTTCCATCTCTCTTTGTTTGTAGACTGAGATGCTGAACTCTGCGTCCGGGGTGCAATCAAGGACAGTGTCCTGAAACTCGTTTGGAAGGATACATAGGAGTAGATAAGTGTTGTGTTGACTTTATTTTATGCCACCTGCCTCACTTGATTCTTCCATCTCTCCTCATTTGTAAACTGAGATGCTGAACTCTGCGTCCGAGGTGCGATCAGGGATAGTGTCCTGAAACTCGTTCAGGAGGATACATAGGAAGGTTGATACCACATTTCCTTTGTTTTACTCTTGGTGTTCTTTGTTGCTATTCAAGTTACTAGTTGGTGATTGTGCTATCGGTTCTCTCCCACCTCAAGTCACAACTCTCTCTTCCCTTAACCCCTTTTTATTTATTTTTCTAACCCTTATCCCTTTTATCTCTTTCTTGCACTCTTGTATTCAAACCCCAAAAGTAGTTTAGCATAGGATCCGGACTCTCTCCAGAGATCGGCACGAGGGGCATCTCTTCCCCTCGGCCTTTCAATGTTGGTCACAGGTCCAGGGTGCACAAATCATCGAAAGTCCTTTCCTATGCGGATTTGATGACCAATAGTTTTGGCATGCCCGGTGGGACCGACTATATCTATTCTAGAAGATCCATAATAGTCAAGGTCCCATATTGCAAATCTTAAACCCGTCTTCACCGGGGCCAATAGTTCTAATAAGTTCCCAGTGTGACTCGGTCAGTCTCACCTTCTGAGCAGTAGTGAGGATCGATGCTCTCATTACCAAAAGACTCTAAGCATCTGGTGACTCTGTTCAACCCGAAGATCTCTAAGTCGTAAAGACCAGTACCCAAACCTGTGCCTTCATGGCAACAGTCCCCATGTTTTAAGGAAGTCCGAGTTGGTGAATCTCTGGCTTGCCTCCATCTAAAAAAATCACCTGGTGACTCTGATTGAGCTGAAGATCCATATTTTCTGATCGTAGGCACATTTTTTTTTTGAAGCTGTAAGAAGAAGCTGAAAGAAGACATCCTGGAGGAATCAAGGTTTGGTGAGCAGCCTTGACCTCACAAGTGGAGAAAGTATGTTCACCTGGCAACTCTGACCTAGTAGCGAGAACCGTGATCTCTGTAGGCCACTGCTATAATGGAAAGGGTATGTTATCCCAGCTGGGATGTTTATAACCCTCTAAATCTTCAAAGCTATAATGAAATTCCTAAAGGTGTCCTAAAAAACGTGCCCAAATACCATGGCACTGAGGTAATGGCCCTAGAGAACCTTTAAGATCTTATTGATTTAGGGTCCATCTATGACATATTCCACGAAGATGTCATGGTCAGGCTCCTGGTCCTGTCTTTGAAGGGAAGGGCACTACAGTGGTACAGACTGCTCTGGCATAAAAGCATTTGCTTGTGGTATGACTTAGCGGGAGCACTACTCGAAGTATTTGATGGCTCTCAGGACCCCTTCCAACTATCAAGCATACCTCATCAGGAGATGGACCAAAGAGAGGAGCAGTCTCAAGTGGCGAAACCTGAGAACAAAGAGGGCACATTTTTGCACCCTTTTTGTGTCCCAGTGGATGGCACACAAGCATTCAGCTAGAGTCCATTAAGCATGCTTCATCAGGATGTTGAACCTGAGGAGATCCTGGAAGATTACTCCTTGTCGGAGGAGCCCTATTACCCCATCAAAAGGATGGAGGAACCTGTACCCAGCCCGTAGTTAGTAGATTCATCAGCATGCTGGTATTGGTTCCAGCACCCGCCATAACCACTACCCCAAGAGGCCCCTCACGCTGCAAACTTCTTCGCCACATGTTTCATCAATAGCGCGGGTACTGGCGGGAGTGATAACTCACTGCGCTGCTTCCTATTTGTGGCATGGATAGTTTCGGGAAGAATCCAACCAGACTTCAAAGATCAACTAAAGTTCAATTTGATCTGGTTTGGGCACTACAGATTCATCGGATAGACACCCAAGGTTGAGTTTGTGATGGCAGTATGTCTGTCATGCCGCAAATTTTGTATAAATTGTAAATAGCCAGTTGGTAAATAAGAGCCAAGAGCACTAAGGTTGCTTAAGATCTTAGGCACAAACAAAAAAATATATATGCTATCAGTGGATGATCAGAGAAGAAGATGATGGGAATGACTCTATTTCCCAATGGATAAAGGCTTGGGATCTCTGCATTCAGACTAGCAAAATGCCTTGCGAGCCACCAAGAATGTTGACAATTCTGTCACATTGCACAAGGGGTAGAAAAAAATCAAAAAATTTCCTTTGGCAAGAGTATTTCTTTTCATTTGTAAGTGTTGCAACAATTTTGGCTTTCCATGTCACTCCCTTGTATACAGAATGAAGAAGAAAAAGCTTCGCTGACAAGCAGGCCAAAGAACTCCAAAGTGCAAAAATAAAAAAGTGTCGCGATATCGCACATGTCGCATTTTCGTGACCCATAACAAGGAGGAAGGGTAGAAAGATAAACCGTCGCGATATCACGCATGTCGCATTTTCACGGCCGACAGCGAGAAGATGAGCATAGCCGATAAAGTGTTGCGATATCGTGCATGTCGTGTTTTCACGGCCGATAGCGAGGAGAGGAGCGCCAGCAAGAAAAATGGTTGCGATATTGTGCATGTCGTGTTATCGCGGTTGGAAGCGAGAAGAAGCACCAAAGGACAAAAGTTGTCGTGATATCGTGCACGTCGCATTTTCGTGACCAATCAGCGACAAAGACACAAGAACCAAAAGGTGGTCGCGATATCTTGCACGTCGCATTTTCACGACCAATCAGCGACAAAGAAGCACCAAAGGACAAAAGTTGTCGCGATATCATGCACGTCGCATTTTCGTGACCAATCAGCGACAAAGACACAAGAACCAAAAGGTGGTCGTGATATCGTGCATGTCGCATTTTCACGACCAATCAGCGACAAAGATGCAAGAACCAAAAGGTGGTCACGAAATCGTGCATGTCGTATTTTTGTGACCAATCAACGGCAAGGACGCAAGAACCAAAAGGTTATCGCGATATCACGCACGTCGCCTTTTTGCGACCGCCAGTGAAGAAAAGGCACAAGAACGAGAAAGCGTCGCGATATCGCGCATGTCGCATTTTCACGACCGACAGCAAAGAGGAAGGGCAAAGGCCGAAAAGTGTCGCGATATCACGACATGTCACATTTTTGTGACTCCAAGCAACAAAAGAAGACAAAGGCATTGACATGTCGTGATATCGCGACATGTCATATTTTTGCGATGGGCACGCGCTTCAAGTCGGGTATTTTCTCGAGACCATCAAGTGCCTCGTAAATGCATTCTTTCTTGCCCAATAAGCACGCTGCTCTTTTTGGGAATTGAAAGCGAAGTGTCAAACCCTGAAGGAGAAGTTCGGCGAGCATGGTGGTGACTCGAGCATTGCACCAGGGATACTCAGGTGGTTCATTAATGCATACTTTCATGGTTGACCCGATCACAATTGCCTGTTCAGGTAATGGATTAGAAAGCTCAGTATTGAGGGCCACGAGAAGTCGACTTCTCAGATCTCAAGAATACTTCACCATTCTATGTAATTATGACTCAGAGGGTCGGGTCCTCTATAAAAACCTAGATTTTATAATGTAAAATCGGGGGGAACTATCTGCTAGAAAGCTGCTATAACTTGATGTCCTACGATTAATACTAAGATACTTTGAGCTCATTTCTTCTCTTTTATGCTGCCTTTCGCGCTTGATTCTTCCATCTCTCTTTGTTTGTAGACTGAGATGTTGAACTCTGTGTCTGGGGTGCAATCAAGGACAGTGTCCTGAAACTCATTTGGAAGGATACATAGGAGTAGATAAGTGTTGTTTTGACTTTATTTTATGTCACCTGCCTCACTTGATTCTTCCATCTCTCCTCATTTGTAAACTAAGATGCTGAACTCTGTGTCCGGGGTGCGATCAAGGATAGTGTCCTGAAACTCGTTCGGGAGGATACATAGGAAGGTTGATACCACATTTTCTTCATTTTACTCTTGGTGTTCTTTGCTGCTATTCAAGTTGCTAGTTGGTGATCATGCTTCTGGTTCTCTCCCACCTCAAATCACAACTCTCTCTTCCCTTAACCCCTTTTTATTTATTTTTCTAACCCTTATCCCTTTTATCTCTTTCCTGCACTCTTGTCTTCAAACCCCAAAAGTAGTTTAGCATAGGATCCGGCCTCTCTCCGGAGATCGGCACGAGGGGCATCTCTTCCCCTCGGCCTTTCAATGTTGGTCGCAGGTCCAGGGCACACAAATCATCGAAAGTCCTTTCTGTGCGGATTTGATGACCAACAGTATGATTATTAATCTCTCTTATATCAAAGTCCATAGTTGAATTAAATAAAGTTTTGAGCATAGAGAATTGATCTTGTTATTTATTTGAACCAAGTATATCTCTTCACATTAAAATGATTTCATTGCAAATTCAATATGATGCTACATAGTAGAAGTGGTTTATTGAGTGAAAAGTTTCCCCTACTATCCTATCATGCACATGGTCTAGAATCTTTGAGAATTGATAAAAGGACAAGCTCACCCCTGCCCAGAATAAAAATCCCTTACTCTACAGCCAATCCAAGCAAGTATCCCTAGTATAGGAAGAAAAATAAAAGTCAAAGAAAATGAGAAAAAGAAAAATATCATTTTGTACCATCGCAACAATATTTCAGCATTATCTCAGTTCCAAGCAAAAATACAAAAAAAAAAAAAAAGCAAAATAAAAATGTAATAAATCCCTTTCCCTACCCCTTGAAAAGAAAAGAAGGGTGAATGAGCTTGAATCCCTGGAATACTCAATTATTCAAAAACTGTGAGGTAAGCCCCATAACAGGTGGTTTGTGCCCAACCCGCTTGGCCTTGGGTAACTCCTAGTGTGGTGATATGTCTGTCACATTAGCGACCTTCTTTTGTATAGACCTATGTCTGCTTATGGATCAGCTAGCTCTTGATGACCCAACTTACATAGTAGTCTGGTATAGTTATATGCATATAAATCATGGTCAACGAACACTTATTTGGTTAATTCAAATTACTTGTATCAAATTATCTTGCTCAAAATTGGTAAATGAACAATACAATTGCACACACATTTGTATTTGAGAGATTTTGTATCATTATAATAAATCAAGATCCGTAATGAACTCACATATGCACATGAGGGTTCCTTATAAATCTACATATTTTCTTTGAGATAATTTAAAATATTTTTGCAAATATTTTGGAATAATTTCATCTTCTTATTTCAGAACATCTGTTTAGTATAAAAACAATTACATACATTTTTTTCCAAAATCCAAAATTTCTTTCAAACACATATTCAAAAATCTAGCAATAAAGTCACGTTTATATATTTTTATGTTTGTCTCAAAATCAAAAGTCAATTACGCAATAAAATTATTTTTTGGATTTTGCGATGATGGTATAAGTCTATACCTAATATTCTATGCCTAGCGCAAACCATTGTTCTAATTTTATTTCCCATTCATTTTCATTCCAAAAAAAAAAAACATATGGCTTAAATCATTATGTTACACAATTGTGCTTTAAAAAGAACGCAAATTTTTCTATTTCATTTCATTATGTCAACATTCAATTTTGCAAACGATGGTATAATTCCTAAGAAATTGTTCAAAATATTATCACACTTAGGAATTTTATGCCTAGAAAAAATCATATTTCTAATATTTCATGCATAATATTTTCATGAAAATCTGAAAACAAATCATCACCATCATCATTTTTTTCATCATCACAACACAAAGTCTTAAGATAGTCTCTTAAGCACTCTTAGTTTTAGCAATATTTCTATACTGGGATTAGCTTGACGACCTAGCAAGTGGCGACTCCATGAAATGGTCATATAACAGTGACAATGTCCTTTGAAATTATTGTTAGAAGTCCCTTTATTTTTTATCAAATCATACCACAACAACCGATTTGTTTACATCAGATTATTTCATTTAAATTTTATGGCATGACATAAAACTATACTATTTCCAATGACATAATTACATGAATAATCAATCAACAATTCAAAACTTAAAGCATCATAAAACATATGGACAAGTCATATCACAAAAATATCATATATATATATATATCAAAAATATATGTACATCATATCAAAACTAGATTGGTATGCCACAATCTATACCCTGGCATACTCAATCCCCTCAAATATACAGTCCAGCCAAAGAGCAGCTAGTCTCAAGAAGCCCTCGAGCTCTCAGCCTCATCTCCTCTCCTACCCTGGCATGGAGGAGGTGGTCCCATCGGATTTCATGCTATGTCTAGGGTCCTCAACATCGATCGTGAGGATTTCCTCTATGACCCCATCATGATCAGCTTCACAATGCTAGATGGCAATGGTATCATATGCCCCTCTGGAACCACATGATAGTACAATCCCTGGTAGAACACGATCTGAGCAATAGACTACACCAAATCTTGAGTGCTCGCCCCTTCGCTCTAAGCCTTGAGTCATGTAGCCTCATCCTATAGAGTTTGCACCTGAGCCCAAAGGTGGGCATTCTTAACCCAAAGAGCCACCATCTCACTGCTCTCCCCCACCTTGATACCCTTGCCCTTATCGAGCGATGGTGGCCTCTCCCTCTATTGAGAAGGGACCCTTTATCCCTCCTCTCTGGCTGTTGCGGTCTCTTCGAAGCCTATGGCACTCTTCAGAATCTCTCTTGAGGAGACCATCATTACATCGATAGTAGCCTGGCACTGCCTCCTCATCCTTCACACCATATCATGCATCAGAACCTATGCCCTAGTCATCCAATGAGGGTGGATGCCTGCATACCAAGCATCATATCCGTCTGTAACCCTAGCATCATCCCCATCCACTAGATAAATGGGGGCATCATCCACATCCTAACTCCATAATCATTGCATATTTGGAGCCCCACTTAGTGTATTACTATCCTGAATAGTCTGGGAGTACTCATAGTCTCTAAGAGAAGGGATCCCCTATTATGGACCGAACTACCACAAAAATCGGTCATAGCGGTGGAGCTCTACCTCTCCCCACTCCATCCTCAGCCAGAAGACTCGCATGATGCGAGCCAACTCCTACCCATCCTCTCCCCACCCTGGGTGCTCTCTCCATAGCCTCCAGGTGATCTAGTTAGGGATGAGGTCATCTAGCAACCTTTAGGACATCAGTAGATCTATCTGCTGCTGTGACCCTCTCTGGAGCCACCAATAGAAAACCTAGGGTCTCTCCTGGTCAACCCCTATCATTGGAAGCCCTACTGGCATCTACACCATAATGTTCTCCTAGCACCAAACCTATAGCAGCGATGTCAACACTAGACATCGACCTCCCTTGTATACGACCCCGTGTAGGATCCCATACAAGTGGTATAGCACAAAACTGCCCCAAGAAAATATATAGCTATGGTGTCTCATATCACATACCACATCTGAGAGTAGCCATGGTAACCTACATCCACTCTGGTGGCATAGAAATAGGCCACCCACTACCCCTGCCAAAACTTGAGTCAATCGAGATGCCCCAGGCATCTGCCTAAATATCTCGATGTTCACTCCACCCTTCTCCAAGGCAAAGCTAGGGTCTCCACACAGTCGCATCATGTCATGGCCCTGATTGGTCACAAGATTCATCAACCATTCATGTATGGGGATCCTCAAAATCCTCCATACATCCTCTAGAATGGGATCCATCTCCCCTATCGATAGCTAGAAGTAGGATGACCCCGGATACCACCTCTCTGCTAGGTCTATTAGTAGCCCCATGTCTGTAGGTATTTATGGCATCTCTACCACTTGTTGTAGCCCAACCTCTGATAGTCGGTCTCACTCTGCCTGATCGAGTGCAGCTACATCATCTATTAGCCTCATGTATTTCCTCTCTTGACTTTTTAGTAATCCCCTCTACAAAATAAAAAATAAAACAACAAAAATCATTAATAGATAATCATTAAAATCACTTAAATCAATTTCATCTTATAATAAAAAAGAAATTATATCATCCATTATTGGATGATATCATCCTAAATTGAGTCAAATCGTCCTTGGTAGGACAAAATCGTCTCCTATTTCTCAACTTGGGGATCACCCCTTGTTGGACGAGATCGCCCCTATTTTTTCAAGTTTACCCCAAAACAAAATAGGTGATCTAGGGATGATTTCGATGAAATTGGGACGATTTCATCCCGATGTCATCGACGACCTAAAAATGGGTGCGATGCCCCAAAAATAGTCAAAATTTAAATTAAAAATCACACAAATCAAATTAAAAACATAATATTTCAGGTTTAGATCCTTACTCACAATCTGTGTCAGACCTCTGTCGATCTGTGTGTTGTTTCCACCATTTTGCCTGTAGAGCTCTAAAACAGCAAAAGTGAACAGTAACAATGAATTAGGGTTTTACCCTATTTTTTTTAATTTTTTTTTAAAAAACAAATTTTTTTTCAAAATTTTGCTTTTTCGCACTTTTACCTCAAATTTTCAATTTGGATAAAAACACGGAGGGGGCACCATAGCAAGTAGTCGTACGATTCAACCTAGAATCATCGTCTAAAAAATGGAATAAATTTTTGCTTTCTCATAAAGCATGAAGAACTCGTATTTAACGCATTTTATTTAGAAAATTAGCTAAAGAGGGGGCAAAATGTAGCACCCTAAAATTGGCGTAGTTAAACCCTTAGTAAAAAGATAAAAATTTGAATTTTAACCCCAAAACCGCCCGTTAACCGCTCACCCCATTTTTCATGCCATTTTTAGGAGTTGTTTTGACCATTGGATGATATCTTTGCCGATCATATGAAATCGTCCCAGATCGGATGAATTCATTTGGAACTGAATGTCCAGACGATTTCATCCCAAAACCGAATTTTCATAATTAGCTTATGTTTCAACGACCTCTCCAACTTGGGTAGAAGCGTGTCTGCGCAGTTGGAGATTTCTCCGTTGGAGATCTCCCAGATTGGGATGATCCCTAACCTCCTAATCTCCCCCTAATCCTATATAAACTAGAATTTTCTTAGTTTATCCTTCTAACCCCCTGGATCCCCTGCCTGGCTCTCCTCCTAACTCTTTCACTGGTTGATTCTCCCTACCATTTAAATTTGCACTTGTAGTTTTAAGTTTGCATTGTAGGTTTTCACTATGCTTCAGCTGGAGGAAGCTCGGATCGTTGCAGGCGATTTCAGACGATTTTATATGATCCTATCACAGATCAGTGATGATCTCATATTATTGGAGGCGATCTTGACTGTAGTTCAAATTGGGGGAAATCAGAGCCCTGAGTTTGCATTTCTCATCTTCTTTCTTTATTTTATTATGCATTAGCTTGATTATTTTCATTCTGCATCCTGGAGTTCACCTCATTTTAACATAAATGCATGATAAAGTTAAAATAAGTTATTAAAAAAATTTATTTCCTTTAATCTTCTATCCATATTTATAATTTAGGCATTTATACTATCATTTTGCATTATTCTTGCAGTTGCATTTTTTGTTTTGGTGTCTGTTTCTATGATTGCAGGTTTCTTACAAATTCATCAAATAGACGATGATCTTGTATGATCTTAGATGATCACCTATGATCTAGGATGATTCTATACAATTGCATACAATCCTGTCATATTCAGGATGATTTAGATTCCCACAAGCTTCAGAATATTCATCAAACATCTGGAATCAGGTGCATTCTTTCTCATTTAACATATTATTTATATTTAGGATTCATTCATGCTTTTTGTATTCATATAAATTGGCATTTTATATAGAATAGCTTAGATTCATTCTGGCCAACCTAGGATTATGAATGATCGAGTATAAAATGAACACATCAAAACCATTCTCAACCTAGGTGTGGAAACTACCACTCAAAGTTTCCTGGTGAACCCCACCATCCATCAAAAATTCACCCTTATACCCCTCCCCCGAGAGGCATGACCTTCAAAGGGACTCTCAGTCTGAGGTATTGTTCCATCCTTCTCACATCTCCCTTCCAGGAATGGATCCTTTAGCCTAAAGGTAAGGATGCAAAAAATTATGGTCAGTACAGAGTGATAAGGTGTAATTATTGATATCATTTTGTATTGTGTTTTTGAGGAAATTATTATCTTCTAACCCTTATTGAGATTGGCAAAGAAGTGAGTGTGAGTGTGACATATTTTTGAGATCAACTCCTTGTCAATAAAAAATGTATGGGAAAATTATTCCTTGGTTGAGTTTATTGATTGGATTTCTAGAAAATAAAGTTTGGAGTGAAAAGGATTTGATTAGGGTTTCCTTTTCAAAATTGTTTGAGTTAATGCTTCAATGTTTTTTGGAACTAAGTGTTGTGATTAAAACCTTGTTTATAATAAAAAAATTTGA
This sequence comes from Wollemia nobilis, assembly GCA_028583015.1. Lineage (NCBI taxonomy): Eukaryota > Viridiplantae > Streptophyta > Pinopsida > Araucariales > Araucariaceae > Wollemia > Wollemia nobilis. Next base: position 14,028,691 of record JAQPPZ010017052.1, read on the forward strand.
ATCCATTAGGTGTATGAAGAACTTGAGTTAAGGTTTTAAAAAGAACATGAGTATCATTGTTATGTGAAGATTGATTTATATGAATTTTTGTTGAAGTGAGTTGTTATGCAAAGAACTTGAACTAGGGTTTGAAAGAACATGAATATCATTTTTATGTGAGATTTGTTGTTGAGCATTGTTGGAAGCATTTTGATTTGGTGTTTATATACTTGGACTAGGGTTTGTGAGCAAGGGTTGTCTCTTGAGTGATTGGTTGAGTAGATTTGGTTGATCCTAGTCAAGTGATTGTTCAAGTTCCATAAAACAAACTATTCTATATTCTAATTTGAGTTGAGGAAGTGTTTGAGCATTGATTTGAAACATATTTGGTCTCTAACAATTCACTTTAAGTTTTTATGATATTTGAATAAGTTTTGTGTGGACTTATTGAGCATATTGGACAAGTTCTGAGTGAGTTTTTTGAGCATATTTTAGCAAGTTCTGTGTGGACTTGTTGAGCATATTTGAGAAAGTTCTATGTGAACGTTTGGAGCAAATTTGAGCAAGTTCTATGTGGACTTGTTGAGCAAGTTTTGAGTGGACTTGTTGAGAATATTTGAGCAAGTTCTATGTGGACTTGTTGAGCATATTTGAGCAAGTTATGTGTGGACTTATTGAGCATATTTGAGCAAGTTCTGTATGGATTTGTTAAGTAGATTTGATTAAGTTCTATGTGGACTTGTTGAGAATATTTGAGCAAGTTTTGAGTGACTTGTTGAGCAGATTTAAGTAGGTTCTAATTGGACCTGTTGAGCAGATTTGAGCAAGTTTTGAGTGGACTTGTTGAGCATATTTGTGCTAGATTGAATGGACTATGTTTAGTGTAAATTTGATATAGATATTTGGAGGTGATAGATTAGATAGGACACTAGTCTCCAATGGATAGAGATCCATCAGCTACGTCAGTGAGGATAGATCTTTTGTGTGGGTACAAGATTCATTAGTGGAGAGAGATACACAATCTAGTGTAGTGGAGGCAGTAGTCTTCAAGAGGATCACCAGCCAGAGTAGAGGAGGAGTTCTCCAGTGGATAGATATCCACAAACCTGATTTAGGGTATTGGTGTCTCCTTTGGATAGAGGTCCATAAAAATTATAATTTGGAAGGATTACCAAGAGATTGATTGAGAAAACTTTAGTGAAATTTTTTCTATGTGGAGTAGACCAAATTGGTTGAACCACGTAAATTTTTGTGTCTCCATTGTGTGTGGTGATTTGTGCATTGTTTTTATTATTGTTATTGATATTGCTATCTACACATTGCTTAATATAGATTTATAAAGAAAAGTAAAAATTGGTCTTATATTGTTCACCCCCCCTCTCAATATAAGCTTGTGTTATTCAATTGGTATCAAAGTAGGTTCCTTTAGAAGATTTTAATAGCTTGAAGGAAAGTCTAACAAGAACATAATGGATCCTAAGGAAGTGTCCTCAAATAATTCAACACTAGTATTTGATGGTAGTGACTATATGTATTGGAGTATGATGATGAAGATCTACCTAATGGCACTTGGACATGAAATTTGAGAATCAGTGGAATTTGGATACGATCCCTTAATCAATCCTCCTACAGATAAGGAAGTTAAGCTTCTACAACACTATAATTCAAAAGCAATGAATACACTTGTGAGAGGTTTACGTAGAATAGAATCTATGAAAGTTATGCATTGTCAAGCTACAAAAGAGATGTGGGATAAATTACAGAATATCTATGAAGGAGATAAAAGTATCAAGAAATAAAAGAGTTGAAATATCAAAAGACAACTTGAAGAATTAAGAATGAACAAAGAGGAAAATATTAGTGTTTACCTAATTCGAATTGATGAGGTTGTAAATATTATATGAGGACTTTGTATGAATATTGATGAATCTGATGTTTGTGATAAAGTCTTAAGATCTCTTCCAAATATATTTAGTGAACATGTTTCTACTATAGAAGTATCAATAGATGGTGATACTTTAACAAGAGATAAGTTTCTTAATATGCTCATAGCATTTGAGATAAGAACAAAATATCGTATGTTCCAGAAGGAAGCAACATTCAAAGCAACCAATAAGACAAAGGGTAATAATTCAAAATCAAGATTCATCTAGTGATGAAGAAGCTAATTATGGTAGAAGAGATAATAAATATACAAGATCTAGAGATAAAATATTTGTTAAGTATATCAATTGTGAAAAGTATGGATATTTTGCAACAGATTGTCAATAACCTAAGAACAACAATGGTGAAAAAAAATAGGATCACAAGTACATGTATTTAGAAAGATATAAGCATCAGAAGAAATCAAGGATAGACAAAGCAAACAAGGAAATAAGTTCTTTCAAAGGTAAAATAGAAGATACTATGCGGATAATGAAAGTAAGTGTAGACACCAAAACAGCACCAATCCGATTATGTGACTGCAAACACTAATCGCATTAACACACACAGCCCCAGGGTAGCCCCATAGGATAAAACAGTGGTTCTAACCACTCGCACAGTAGTTTTACAAGTCAGAGATCAATTTGGCACCTTTTAGACACTGCTACTTATTCGCTCCACCCAAGGATGAGTGCGGATTGGTACTCATTTCACCCAGAGACGAGTGCATATTGGTACTCGTTTCACCCAAAGACGATTACCAACGCTCACTTTGGGGTGGGACGAACGCCAGGTTTGATCGACAAAAAGTCAAACCTTGGTGTATGACAACTTAGAACTGCCACTTAGCTCTCTTTCCATGGCATAAGGGTGCGAGTGAGTTCTTTTAACAACTCATATCTACCACTTGACTCTCCATTCACTGCATGGGAATGAGAGTGAGATTTTCAGGACAACTCGGATTGGCCACTTAACTCTCCCTTCATTGCATGGGAGTGAGAGTAGGCTTTTTCATGACAACTCAGATTTGCCACTTAGCTATCTCTTCATTGCATGGGAGTGCGAGTGAGATTTTCTAAACATACAAAGACATGCATAGAGGTAGTTAAGAAGCCCTTGATCAAGAAGAAGTCTTCTCTTCACAAAAAAAAACATTCATGCTAACACTTTTGCATGTTAATTCAAAGAGACCCCTTGGGTCTATAAAATGGTGAGCTTCCTCACCCAAAAGATATACAGAGAAGGAGAATTTTGAGCGACGAAGTGCTGCTAATTCACTTACTTGTGATTTGTGCTTTCAACATCCATAATCTCTTAATCAAAAGAGAGGTTATTGGGTGACTTTTGAAGGCACGAGTCAAGAACCAAAAACTAATTTTTCTGACCACAATATCCTACCAATTTTTCGACAACACATCACACCAGGTTTCGGACCCATCCCAAGCGGATTGGTGTCGAAACAAAGTTTCACCCGTGAGTGGTTTGCCTTCGGGAACCCCCCGCCTTATTGCCTTTGGTGACTATTTCCTTTGTAGTATTTAGCTAGTTACATGATTATGCTTTTGTCAAGTTTTCAGTTTATTTGGACTCATTTTAACCATTATTATATTTATTTTTTGTTTTCATACACAGGTGCTACTGATTCTTTGTTTGTTTCTTTGAACGCAGATTTTTAGCATTAGAAGAGCAGTGAGGAATATCATAACAAAATTGCCCGTAGGCTACAGTGAACTAGTCCTCTGACCCCACAATCATACACCAAAATCCCCAAAGTCTAGGGCATCGTCCACCATTATCACATAGGATCGGTGCGATAGGAACTACCCCCGTGGTGCGGGTCCTCTGAGACCTCTCAGGGCGGATACTGCTCGCCCCTGCACCATGCCTGCTGGCCTCTCCCTCATCTCGCCGCCTCCACTATGAGGATGTTGTCTACTCCATGTCTCTCCCTCTCAAGCGTCACAATGATCCATCTCCAAAGAATGCAGGTACTCATCCACCAAGGTGGATAACCTCATCCTCCAGCTCGTCCCGTTGTCACTCCAAGTCCCTTGCCTGCTAATGGTATGTCGCAAGGTTAGCCTTGCGTTGCCCTAACTACATCTGCAAGAGATTCCTCTCCTACAGTGCATCCCCAAGCTCTTTATCTCACCTCTGCAATAACTCTATCAACCATGCTACCTCCATGCGCAACCCCGCCTCTATATCCCCTGGCATGGTCGGCTACATTGGCCTATTTGGCACATCGGCCTGCTCCAGAGCATCCTGCATCTTTGGCTGCTCCTCCTCACCAAATTCCTCTCCTACATCTACCACCTCCACCATATCCACATCAGCAGGAGCTCCCCAACCCTCTCCTAGTGCCTCTACACCCTCTCCGCCTCCTGTTGCCTCATCCCCTCCCAATGGCCCCTCACCTCGCCATTGTCAGAGCATCCACCACTCCTAGTACTTGAAAGTAACTCCAATGTCATCCACGTCTGGAGTGTCCTATACTATATCTGCCTCCTCCCCTAGTGGCTCGAGGATCGGCATAGCTAGATTCCTCTCATCGCTCTGACGTCGATAGACTATGGGTTCCCCAGGCAACCCCCCTGGCATACCCCAAACTGTCGTGTCACTAAAAGATAATGAAAGTATTCTTTCTCTGTCCCATGTCGTCCAATGACCCATCTCCCCCTCTGGACCCATTGAAGCCACTCATCAGCCTCTGGCCATGCGGGACAATCTCGATATGGCCTCCACACAACATCTCCTGGAGTCAGTCGTGCCAATGCATCTATGTAATGGTCCATGTCTCCCACAAATTGTTGACTCTGCCCTTGCTCCTCATATCGATACCATAAAGCACCATAACCAATATCTTTGTCCACCATGTCAACCCGTGTAGTCTAGGGTAGCCCTCGTTGTCGCTCTACGACTATATGCTGCCATGCCCAGCACTGCAACAAGTAACTGCAGCCAATCCCCTTCTGCTTCCAGTAGCGGACCTCATACAACTCATCATATAGTTGAGCCAATAGCATCTGGCCCCATCTCATGATCATCGGCTCTATCATAGGACAATCCACTAACTACCACACCACCTCCAATAGGTTCCATGGGAACCTCACTCCTGACAAGTCTGGCAGGAGCATGTTAGAAATGAGACTCATAAGCAGTGTATGCCTCACTCCTAGCACTCCCCTCATGTACCACCATCGTACCAGAATCCCTCCAACCTGACAATCAAGCTTCGCCTTCTCCACTGAGCTCATCCCATCCACATCCTCCCAGTGTCCTAAGCACCGGGTCAGTACAGCCATCCTCTGGCCTCGTGGCATCATTCGTATGGGAACCCCATCTACTGATACATGTCCTCTAAGGTGACTGTCATATCCCCTATTGGAATATGGAAGGTTTTTGTCCGAACATCCCATAGGCTGATCAAAGCTATCAAGTATGCTCGATTCACAACAACTACTTCCAATCGCATCACATGCTTGAGCCCTAAGGCATCAAGCCACTCCTAGTCCTCCGCACTCAATGCCTCGCGGGAACTAGAAAAAATAGTCGGTACCTGATGTTGACTCTTCACCACCTGCATATCACAAAACATAAACACATCAAAAACATGCATCAAATTACCTTCACATATTCAAAACTGCATCAATATACCGTAACACCATTCATTCACATGTACATCTGTTACAATTAAAAAAAAAAAAAAAAACAACACAAAATCAATATGGTTTACCTACGGTTTCGACCTAAGTTTACCATTTTAAAACAAAAAAAAAATTCATCAAGTTTTCATCTTTCATTTGACATGGTTTACCTACGGTTTCGACCTAAGTTTACCATTTAAAAAAAAAAAAAAAACAACACAAAATCGATATGGTTTACCTACGGTTTCGACCTAAGTTTACCATTTCAAAACAAAAAAAAAATTTCATCAAGTTTTCATCTTTAATTTCATATAAAAAATAACACAAAATTCGACATGGTTTACCTACGGTTTCGACCTAAGTTTACCATTTCAACAAAAAAATTCATCAATTTTTCATCTTTCATTTGACATGGTTTACCTACGGTTTCGACCTAAGTTTACCATTCAAACAAAAAAAAAAAAAATTCATCCATTTTTTTAATCTAGGGTTTCATTTTAAAAATAGACAAAAATGGACATGGTCTACCTATGGTTTCGACCTAAGTTTTACCATTCACATACAAAAACATTTTTATAACTATGGTTACCCTCAAGTGTTACTTGGGTTTATCCTACGGTTTTCCCTCTAGGTTTCCATCGGTTTGCATACACGTTTTATTTTGTTTCAGGGTCTTTAAATCAAATTCGTTCACCTTTTAATTTAATTAATTAGGGTTCCATGTCTTAAACAAAAGAAAAACACAATAAAAACACATTTGCATTTTTCAAATTCAAACTCGAGGAGATAGTTCACTTACTGGTCTCGCCTCGGCTCCGCCGCCTGACGACCCGGTCTGTGCACTCATGGTGGCTGGAAAATTTGGTAGCGTTTCGCATCATAAAATCTACCTCCTCCTCAGAGCTCCAAATCGCAATCGTTGAACAGTGCAAATGAGCAAAATCCATCATTTTTTCCTATTTATACCTGTTTTGCTTGCTGGTAATCATCCCTACCTGGAACGAGCACTTTTTCCTTGAAGGCATGCTCGTCCCACCCCAGGACGAATACCAACATGGAGTTCGTCCCCCCCGAAACGAATACCCAAAAAAAAAAAAAAAAAATCAAAAACAACCAAAATATAAAAATGACAAATGCCAACAAAACCACTAAAAATTGTCGGACAAAAGTGCTGTTGCACTTAACCTCTTGGCATAAGAAAACTGATGTCGGGCTCTACCTTGTCGCTATCCTACTCCCTAAGAAGGCTACCATAGCCGGACCGCTTCACGGGAAGACTGATTTTTGCCAATGTTAGCCCCAAATGGCATCCCAAAATGGGTTCACACCCACCAAAAATAGGTCAAAACAATCGGGCAACTGCTCGAGCATGCATCGAATAACATCTAAAGGCACCCTCACTTAAGTCATCTTGGGTCAAGTGACTCATCGCTTTTCTCATGTCGGTCATTCCCTCATCAATTCGTCGCTTGAGGGTGTAGTCACACTTAGCTGCCAATCAACAACAATATACCTAATCTTAGAAATGACACACATTCAAAGGATCATTGCAAAAGACAATCGCGCCCCTGCTCTGGGCAGCAAACAAGCAATTATCACAAACTGATCATATACTTGGCATTCGTGAATCATGAACTCAAGGTTCCCATAGACAAAAGGTTGCGCCCTTTGCCTATTCATGACTGATCAATGTCTAAGTTCAAGTAATACCTCACCAAACTAGGTTAATGCTTGATTTAAGTTCCTTAGCTCGTCAGAAGCAAGGATTCAAGAATGCACCCCCTTTTCCATACTTGGGGCATCAAGAGTTGGTTAGGTTACTGAGAAACCCTAATCATTAGTGCTTTGGTTATCTATTTTTGCTCAGCACTGCACCATGTGCAACGCCTTCCAAAAAGGGGCATCTATAGACACCAAAATAGCACCAATCCGATTATGTGACTACAAGCACTAATCGCATTAACACACACAGCCCCAGGGCAGCCCCACAGGATAAAATAGTGGTTCTAACCACTCGCACAGTAGTTTTACAAGTCAGAGATCAATTTGGCACCTTTTAGACATTGCTACTTATTCGCTCCACCCAGGGATGAGTGCGGATTGGTACACATTTTACCCAGAGACGAGTGCAGATTGGTACTCGTTTCACCTAGAGACGATTACCAGCGCTCGCTCCGGGGTGGGACGAATGCCAGGTTTGACTGGAAAAAAGTCAAACCTTGGTGCATGACAACTCAGAACTGCCACTTAGCTCTCCTGCCATGGCATAAGGGTGTGAGTGAGTTCTTTTGACAACTCATATCTGCCACTTGACTCTCCATTCACTGCATGGGAATGAGAGTGAGCATTTTAGGACAACTCGGATTGGCCACTTAACTCTCCCTTCATTGCATGGGAGTGAGAGTAGGCTTTTTCATGACAACTCAGATTTTCCACTTAGCTATCTCTTCATTGCATGGGAGTTTGAGTGAGCTTTTTTAAACATACAAATACATGCACAGAGGCAGTTAAGAAGCCCTTGATCAAGAAGAAGTCTTCTCTTCACAAAAAAAAGCATTCATGCAAAGTAACACTTTTGCATGTTAATTCAAAGAGACCCCTTGGGTCTATAAAATGGTGAGCTTCCTCACCCAAAATATATACAGAGAAGGAGCATTTTGAGCGACGAAGTGCTGCTAATTCACTTACTTGCGATTTGTGCTTTCAACATCCATAATATCTTAATCGAAAGAGAGGTTATTGGGTGACTTTTGAAGGCACGAGTCAAGAACCAAAACCCAATTTTTTTGACCACAATATCCTACCAATTTGCCGACAACACATCACACCAGGTTTCGGACCCATCCCAAGCGGATTGGTGTCAAAACAAAGTTTCACCCGCGGGTGGTTTGCCTTCGGGAACCCCCCGCCTTATTGCCTTTGGTGACTATTTATTTTGTAGTATTTAGCTAGTTACATGATTATGCTTTTGTCAAGTTTTCAGTTTATTTGGACTCATTTTAACCATTATTATATTTATCTTTTGTTTTCATACACAGGTGCTACTGATTCTTTGTTTGTTTCTTTGAACGCAGATTTTCAGCATTAGAAGAGCAGCAAGGAATCTACTTTTACCAACACAAGCGGCGGCAACATTTTGGTTCGCCCATCTTATATGTGGGCACGCAGAAGAAGGAATTCTGAAACAAGTTGTAAAAGACCAACATTTAACGCTCCTATCCCCTAAAAAGGAAGGAGATGCATTGTAACACAAATTTGAAAAGCATATCAATAAAAGGGCCGTATTTTATATTGCTTTGATATCTTGTGTTCATGTTCTTTCTTTTTACGCATTTTTCAATAACATAGGGTTTAAGCATTATTTTAGTTTCATTTACATTGCATTTTTAGTCTATCCTTTTTGTTTTTGGAATCTCATGTTTTCAGTAAGTATTCAATTGATAGTGATGCTAGTTTTTCAGACAATGATAGAGATGAAGTCCTATTTATGATTGAATAAAAAGAACTACTTAAGACTCTAGTTATTCTCAAGTGTTTTAGATGTGGTAACTTTGGATATATTGAAGATGATTGTACAAGGGATGGTTATAGCTTCAATGATGATGAATATGATAATGCACTTGAAGGATCATATGAAAATATTCTAATTGCTTTATAAGAAGAAGTAAGTGATCCTATACAAGATAATACAAAAAAAAAAAATATGTGGAAAAAGGTAAAAAAATAAATGAATATTCAAAAAAGGATGGTTATGATCTCAAGGGAGAACTTATCTATGCCCTTGACATGATAAATAAGGTAAGAAATCAATACTCTAAACTTGAAATTCAATTTCAGGAATGTGATGAAGACAGAAGATTGCTTATAGAGGATTTAGAAAAATCAAAGGTTAAGGCAAAAAGGTTTAAAGATAAGTTAGAAGCAAAGATATTGGAATGTTATAAGTTAGCACAATAAGTGGCACTACTAAAATAATATTTATAGGACTCCAATATCATAATGAAAGGGTTTAAAAACAACTCAAAGAACTTGGATAAGTTCATAAAGACACAAAAGAATACATCAAGCAAAACAAGTCTTGGATTTGAACAGGTTCAAAAGAAATGGGAAGGAGAGTCAACTTCAATTTTTGGAGGAGAAGAAACTTTAGATGAAGATAATTCAAAAGAAGACATGTGAAATAAAGTGAGACATCAGAGGATGAGTTGGACAATAGAGAGTTCAACAAAAACGGGAACAATGCACAAAGAAGATATAGATGGAATAGCAATCATAATATGATACCAATGAGGTCAAGACAAGGAAGCTTAAATGGAAGATGATTTTCATGTCATATATTTGGGCACATGGCTTCACAATGCAGGACACATGTAAGACAAGAAATTGAGAACATACAAGTTTTTCATGGGTATTGCTACTCATGTAATTAGTTTAATCACAAGGCAATAAATTGTAGGATTCATGACAGAAGAAGATATGGCTTCACTAGGAGAAATCCTAAGATATTTGCACCTCCAAGGAATAATAACATTAAGTATTATAAGTGCAATAATGGTGGTCACACAACAAAGTGGTGTAGAGCAGATATCCCAAAAATAGGTATGAACATGAATAGGAACAAGAAGAGGAATAGGAATATGAATACGAGCAGGAACAAGAACATGGATATGGATATGAATAGGAATAGGAATAGGAATAGAAGCATGGATATGAACAGGAACAGGAACAAGGACATGGAAAGGAATGTGGACATGGAAAACAATCAAATGAATCATAAGAATCATATAAGAAGGAAAGAAGATAAAGGTAAAGAACAATGCCTTCTATGAGTAGAAATACTCCCACCCCAAAATTAACCACCTCAAAAGAAGGTGGGGGAGGGGCTAAGCTAAGAGGCTCATTCTTATCCCAGAGCCCCAAAGGTGACCCTTTGCCATTGATGTCAAAGGGGGAGATATTTGAGTAAGGGGGAGAGATTTTATACTTGAAGAGAGCATTGATCCAGGGAGAGCAATGTCCCCGGGGGAGCAGCACAGAAGAAGTCAAGTTTTTGGTAAAAAGTGTTTGGGTTATCATCAATGACAAATGGGGATATTGTTGGACATTTTGAGTCCCTAAGTCAAAGTTGTCATTGATGTCACCAGATGAAGTCATCATTAATATCAAGGACTTCATAAAAAAAACAAAGGTTTCAAGGTTGTTATTTGATATCCAGGAAGAAGGCCAAAGCTCAAGAGAATCAATGCAAAAGTTAAAATAAAAAGGGCTCCATAATATCTTAATAGTATATGGAAGCATAAGTTAAAAAGGTTTTTCATAAAATCTCAAGGAGGCTTGTGCAAAGTTAAAAAGGAGATATAATATTTTTTATAAATTATTTAAATTCAATGAGAATTTAAATTTTATAAATAAATATTATTTACACCATGGTATGCAATGAGAATGAAGTAATAAACTCAAAGGATATAATATTATAATATTTGTTATTATAATATTAATTGATATGGTTAAAATCCCAAAGTAAAATATTTATAATATTCATTATAATATTTTACAATACCCAAATATGGATTTGGAGTTTAAAATATTCAAAGAACATTTATCAAGGTCTTAACCTTCGCCAATGTTACATGGTGGTGAAAGAATTTTAAGCATCGACATTTTACAAGCATGGAGGAAATTAATATATATATATCTATGCTCAAAGGGCATTAAACTTTATCCTTGCTCGATTTATTATTATTTGGATGTGAAGTGAAAGAAGATCTCATGAGAATTTTGCTAATTTAGTGTGTGATGAACAATTCAAAACATAAAGCATAGATCGTTCTAAGGCCAACTGGGTAGCTTAGCCTAGTGGCGAGTGGGCAAGTGTGAAAGCATTTTTTTTGGAAAGAGAACCAGCATTCAAAACCTGGCAGTGTGCTTGGCAGTCATGTTGGTTGAAGGTGCCAAAGGCACACATTTTTACAAAGGGCAAGAAGGGAGGCATGACTTGAAGCATGTGGTGCTTTGTTAGTCTCAAATGAGCACGTAGCTCATGTGGCGGTTGAAGCCGCAACTAAGGCATTCGTCGTAGGTATTGTTGAAGGTTCGAATCCCTCCGAAGGTGAGGTAAATATTTTGCATTAAATTTTTATTATTTTCCTAAGTTGGGAGGTATAAGGGTTGTTAGTGGAATTGTTTAGAAAGGTTACTTATTGGACAGTGGTGGTAGTTGAAAATTACTACTTAGAGTAATAAGGAGGTTTTTGGTTTAATTTTTAATAAAGTCTTAAATTACTATATTGGCATATTGGAGGATTAAGACTTTTGAGTATTGTTTTAATTTTAATAAGGGGTTTTTGTGTTAAAGAATATTATTGTGAAGGTGTTGAATATTATTTTAAGTTGGAGTGATAAGGTGTAATTATTGATATCATTTTATATTGTATTTTTGAGGAAATTATTATCTTCTAACCCTTATTGAGATTGGCAAAGAAGTGAGTGTGCGTGTGATAGATTTGTGATATCAACTCCTTTTCAAGCAAAAATGTATGGGCAAATTCTTCCTTGGTTGAGTTGATTGCTTGGCTTTCTACAAAATAAAGTTTGGAGTGAAAAGGATTTGATTAGGGTTTCCTTTTCAAAAGTGTTTGAGTTAATGCTTAAAGGTTTTCTGGAATTAAGTGTTGTGATTAAAACCTTATTTTATAAGCATTGTTTTTGAATCCATTCGGTGTGTGAAGAACTTGAGTTAGGGTTTTGAAAAGAACATGAGTATCATTGTTATGTGAAGATTGATTTATATGCATTGTTGTTGAAGTGAGTTTTTGTGCAAAGAACTTGAACTAGGGTTTGAAAAGAACATGAGTATCATTGTTATGTGAGATTTGTTTTTGAGCATTGTTGGAAACATTTTGATTTGGTGTTTATATTATTGGACTAGGGTTTGTGAGTAAGAGTTGTCTCTTGAGTGATTGGTGAAGTAGAGTTGGTTGAGCCTAGTAAAGTGGTTGTATGAAGTGATTGTTCAAGTTCCATAAAACAAACTATTCTATATTCTGATTTGATTTGAGGAAGTGTTTGAGCATTGAGTTGAAACATATTGGGTCTCTAAAAATTCATTTTTTTTTATTGGGTCTCTAAAAATTCACTTTATGTTTCTATAATATTTGAATAAGTTATGTGTGGACTTATTAAGTAGATTGGACAAGTTCTGAGTGATCTTGTTGAGCAGATTTGAGCAAGTTCTATGTGGACTTGTTGAGAAAATTTGAGCAAATTTTGTGTGGACTTGTTGAGTAGATTTGAGCAAGTTTTGTGTGGACTTTTTGAGTAGATTTGAGCAAGTTATGAGTGGACTTGTTAATAAAATTTGAGAAATTTATATGTGGACTTGTTGAGAATATTTGAGCAAGTTTTTTATGGACTTGTTGAGTAAATTTAAGCAAGTTCTGTGTGGACTTGTTGAGCATATATTGAGCAAATTCTATACGGACTTGTTGAGCAGATTTGAGAAATTTTTGAGTGGACTTATTGAGCAAATTTGAGCACATTTTGAGTGGACCTGTTGAGAATATTTTAGCAAGTTTTGAGTGGACTTGTTGAGTAGATTTGTACTAGATAGAATGGACTATATTTAGTGTAAATTTGAGATAGAGCTTTAGAGGTGACAGATCAAAGAGGACAATAGTCTCCAGTGGATAGAGATCCATCAACCAGGTCAGTGAGGGTAGGTATTTTGAGTTGGGATAAGAGTCTTTAGTGGAGAGAGATACACAAGCCAGTACAGTGGAGGTAGTAGTCTTCGAGAGGATCACTAGCTAGAGTAGAGGAGAAGGAGTTCTCCAATGGATAGATATCCATAAACCTGATTTAGGGGATTGGTGTCTCCTTTGGATAGAGGTCCATAAACATTGTAATTGGGAAGGATTCCCAAGATATTGATTGAGAAAATTTTAGTACAATATTTTCTCCATGGAGTAGCTCACATTGGGTGAACCACGTAAATTGTGGTGTCTCTATTATGTGTGGTGATTTGTGCATTGATTTGATTATTTCTATTGATATTGCTATCTACACATTGCTTAATATTGTTTTGGAAATAAAAGTAAAAATTGGTCTTATACTGTTCACCCCCTCTTAGTATAAGTTTGTGTTCTTCACTATTCAAAGGTGAGCCACAACTACACAAAGAAGCACCATTGTAGAATATTTATCACCACTCAAAGTATATCCATCACTAAGAAGTGCCATCATAGTCCTAGAAGGGAGAAACACCACTATACAAAGGAGCACTACCATATAAAGCATTGAGTAAGACATAGATTTTTTCCCATTAAGTCCAAGTGAATAAATTTCTATGTAAGAATACAAGAGAATATGTAGAAGATAGAAGGATTAGAATTAAGGGTAAGTTACAAGTTTGTATGGACATATTGCATGTAAAATATGCATTTAAGAAGATACAAGGACAAGCTTCAAATATCAAATAGGCACCAAGGTAAAAGGAGGCATTAAAATTTTTAGGAGGTAATTTCCAACATGTCATAATAACATTTTCCCAGGCAAGGAAATATTTCAATAGAAAAAGGAAGACGAATTTAGAATATTAGAAGATATTATTTTCCATGTGTTACACATAATATGGAAGATCAAGATTTTCTAGCACCCATTCCAAGGAGAGAATATTTTTAAAAGGCTGAAGATAGAGGATTCAAATGATATTTTTTGAAAATATGCACTGGAAACAGAAGGAGGTGTAAGTGGAGCCTTTTATTGAAGTTTAAGTGGGAGTAGAGAATATATATATATATATATATAATAGTGGCTCCTGGAGTTATCAGGAATGAGTGAGCTGAGGTTTAGTGGGTGCGGTGGGAGTGAGGGTTTGAATTTTTTGGGCAAGAATCTCAGCCAAGGCGGTAGAGGTAGAGTAGGTACGGAAGGGGTAGGTGGGAACCTCAAGCATGGATCAAGCGAGGATCTAGAGGAAGGCAGTTAGACTACGATCGATTTAGAGGTGGTCATCACACGGGGGCCCAACCCTCCTCAGAAAGACCCTAACAAAAAATATATAAATGACAATGTGGGGCCCAATAAGTGGTTGTCTTTTGCTAAGACTCTTAGAGGAAAAATAAAGGAGGTTCTCTCTCTTCCACCCCTAGTTCCAATAAATAATAAAATTTTGGCCCCGGCAAGTTCCATGAGCCCTTTTATTTCAATGGAAGAATTCTCCCTGGTAGGCAATGTTTTGGGAGGTAGGCCGGACATGGAGACTATCAAGGCTTGGGTGATGGGTAAATGGTGACCGATAGGAAGCTTGGAGTTGGTAGCTCTAACTCGAGGGTTATTAATTATTCATTTTAATAATATTTAGGATTCTAACCACATTTAATAGGAGTTCCTTGGTTTTTGGGCAAAAGGAGCCTTTTTCTTATATGATGGGGTGAAGATTTCAACCCTGAAAAGCAAAATATTAATATTAACCCTATTTGGGTTCATCTCCCGAGTTTACCTACCTAGTTCTTCAATGAATATTGGTTGTAGGGCATAGACAGAACTATAGGAGGCCTGATCTCCATTGACCATGTGATCTTGGCTAGGACAAGGATGACTTATGCATGAATCTGTGTAAATGCTAATTTGGATAATGAATTTCCAAGGTTTTTGGAGCTAGAGTATGGAGAATACTATCAAAAATAGCCAGTAGAATACGAGAACAGACTAGAATTCTAAGAAAAATGCAAAAATCAAGGACATATATGCAATCAATGCCCTAACCTGGCAATTAATAGAGAAAAATAGAAGCAGGTAATGCTAGATGGAGGAAATTTGAGGAGTTTCCCTGGTAGAGGTAATTTCAATCAGGCAAACTATGTCTACCAAAAAAATAAAAGAGAGGGTGTAGGGTCCCAACAAGACAAAGGAAAACAACAGGTTTTTGGCAACCAAAATACTCAGGTAAGTTCCAATCCTCTAGTTTCAAATAAATTTTCAATTCTATCCAATATGGGAGTAGGAGGATTATCGAAAGACATGGAAGCCCAAAACCTTCAAGCTAACCTTTCTGACTCTCTAGAATACCCATCCAAGTTAGGATCCTCAAACCCTAATGCTAAAATTACTATAACCCCCATGGGCATCACAAAGCCAAACCCTAATTCCTGATCTCTAGAATCCCATCCAAGTCGGGATCCTTAAACCCCAATGCTAAAAATACTTCAAGCCCAGTAGGCATCCCAAATCCAAACCCTAATGCTGAAGAAATTAGGAAGAAAGTTGAGGCATTGTAAAATAAAAAATCTCATCTCCTTAACATCATCACTAGGAGCCAGGTGAATCCTACTGAGGGGACATCATGTAGACTAGGGGAATACAAGAAAATAGGAGAAGATTTGGATGTAGGGGTGGAGATATGTGAAACTCTTCAGACTGAGGAATATGGTAGTCTGGTTCTACAACAAATTGCCTCCCCCTAGTTTAGTCCTAAACAAACCAGGAGCACTATGAAGTCTCCTATATATTTTGGCAGTGAAAAAAGAAGAGGGAGAATATCAAATGTTGAGCATCAAAAAATTAAAAATGATAATGACATTGCCAATGGAAAACATAGAACCTTGTTTCAATAGGTTATTTTGGGTTCTGAAGACAACAAATTAGGAAAACCCCCTCAATGGAAGGGGAGAGGAAGAAATCCCAAACAATCTAAATGAATTTCCTCTCATGGAATGTGAGAGGCCTCAATGGCCTGCCCAAACATAGGTAAGTCAGTACAATAAGAAATCAAGTGAATCCAACTATTATCATGTTTCAAAAAACAAAAATTGATGAGATTCAATCAAAAAAAGTAGCAAAAAAATCTAGAATCAAGGGGAGAGGGTTTGTAAATCAGCCATAGGAGCGTTTAGAGGCCTTATGACTTTGTCGGATCCCCATATAGTAGAAGGCACAATTATTCAGAAAGATGACAGGGTTCTTAGTGTTTTATTTAAGGAAATAAATAGCAACAGGTCATGGATCCTTTCAAATATGTATGCCCAACTTCAATTCAAGGGAGATCTCTACTGTGGGAGTACTTAGGCAATCTAAGTGAAATCTTCCATAATGTCCCCTATATTTTGGCTGGGGATTTTAACACTCCTCTTTACCCTTCAGACAAAATGGGTGGAAATGGACCACCTATAAGGAGCATGGATGAGTTCAATGACTTTGTGAACTCCAATATTTTTATGGATGTAAAAATTAGAGTAGAAAATTATACCTGGAGCAATCGGCATATAGGGTGTCATCTCATTCAAGAAATGCTTGACAGGTTTTTTCTATTAAAGGAGGCTACAACTCTGTTCGGTGATTCTACCCTACAAGCCCTTCCTAAAATTACCTCTGATCATAATCCTATTTTTTTGGAGATCCCTAACTCTCTGTCCTTCAAGAAACCTTTCATATTTCAATCTATGTGGATCAAACATTCCAGTTTTAGAGATAACTTAATTTAGTGGTGGCAGCAGCCTGTTAGGGGTAGTGCAGCTTTTAAACTTGCTGGAAAATTAATGTTTTTTAAGGAAAATCTTCTAAATTGGAACAAAGATGTCTTTGGGAACCTCTTTGAAAATAAAAAATAGGTTGTTGAAAGTTTGAAGATAATTGATCAAAGGATTCAACATGGTGATGTTGATGAAAGTACTAGGCAAAAGGAACAGACAAAACTAGCAAAGTTTCATAAAATTTTGGCCTATGAGGAAATCTATTGGAGGCAAAAATCAAGGGCTCTTTGGTTGAAATATGGAGATTCAAATTCCAAGTTTTTTCACTTCACCATGCTTAGAAACAGAAGCAATAACAAGATAAAATATTTTAAAAAAGTAGATGGTTCTATTACTCATGACTTAACAGAAATTAGAAAGGAGGCAGTAACTTATTTCAATTCCATCCTTGGTCAGGAATCGTAGTGCAATTAGGAGGCAAAAGATATTCTCTTGCAATCCATTCCTAGCATAATAAATTAGGATATAAACCTTAAGCTTCTAGCTCCCTTTTTTGATGAGGAAATTAAGGAATCCTTGTTTAGCATGGAGCCATACAAAGCCCCGGGACCCGATGGATTTCCCCTTGTTTCTATCAATATTATTGGGACATCATAAGTGAGGATGTAATTTTTGTTGTCAGATAATTCCAAGCAAACAATCATATCCCAAAAGGTCTCAACTCTACTTTTATTTCTCTAATTCCTAAGAAGCAAACCCCTAAATCTATGGCTAACTTTAGGCCAATCAATCTGTGCAATGTTTCTTACAAGATCCTAACTAAAGCCATTTCAAAAAAAATGAGAGATGTTTTACCCCACATCATAGATCTATGCCAGGGAAGCTCTATCCAGGGTAGGTCAATCTTGGATGGATTTATCATAGTTCATGAATCTCTGCACTCTGCTCATAAGACTAAAAGGTCTATTTTTACCCTCAAACTTGATATGAACAAAGCATTTGACAGGCTAAATTGGGACTTTCTAATTGTTGTCCTCCTTAAGTTTGGTTTTGACAATCAATGGGTTAATTTGACCAAAGAATGCATTTCTAAAGCATGGTTCTCAATTCTAGTTAATGGAAAAACTGCTGGTTACTTTCAAATTCATAGAGGAATTTGGTAGAGGGACCCTATCAGCCCAATGTTATTCATCATTATGGTAGAAGCTTTAGGCAGAACCATCAAAAATACTTGCAGTTCAGGGCTAATATCAGGAATCAAGGCAACATCTCTCACTAGGGATATTTCTCACCAACAATTAGTTGATGATACCCTTCTATTGACTAAGGCATCAGTGGTTGAGGCCAAAATAATTAAATACATCCTGCAACTTGATGAGGATGCTGCTGGTCAGAAAGTTAATTTAAGTAAAAGCAAGTTATATTTCTTGAACAACCCCATTTAGAGGCAAGGAAGGATTGCAAAAATTTTAGGGTGTGATATAGCAAAACTCCTCACTTTGTATCTTAGTCTCCCTCTTTTTATTGGTTCTTCGAGAGAGTCAATGTGGAACAGGGTTATTGAAAGAATTCAAAAAAGCTTGATATATGGAAAGTTCATCTTATATATCAAGTAGGAAAGTTGACCCTCACTAAGGCCTCTCTTCATAGCATTCTAGTCTATTTCCTCTCTGTTTTCAAAGCCCCTATGAAGGTTTTATATAAAATTGAGAAACTCCAAAAAGAATTTTTATGGACTGGATCAGAGGAGAAAAAAAGATACACCTTGTAGGATGGACCAAAGTGTGTAGACCCAAGGAAAATGGGGGCTTAGGTCTAAGGAGAATTTCTCATATGAATTTAGCTTTACTAGCTAAGCAGGTGTGGCACCTCATTTCTAGTGAATAAAATGAATGGATAGCTATCATCAAATGAAAGTATCTTCAAAATATGGAATTTCTAAGTGACTCAGTTCCAATCAGAGGTTCTGCTTTTTGGAAAGCAATTCTCAATTGTAAGAAATCATCAAAAAAGGTTTAAGATGGGTTTTAGGCAATGGTGAGAGGATAAATTGTTGGAATGATAGGTGGGCTAAGGATGAACCACTGACGCAATATACTAACTTAACCCAAATTAGATATATCATGGAATAACTCATTGGCAAAAAAGTATCTGATTATATGGTTGAGGACAGAGGCAGAATTAAGTGGAAACAAATAAGGATTCAGGAATTTCAAGTGGAATTAAATGATATCTGTAATATTCTCAGGAAACATTTTATCCCCATGAGACCCAAGGAAGATCAAGTGACCTGGTATCCTATGAAAAAATGGGCAGTTCATTGTTAAATCAACTTACAAGCTTCTGCTTGATGACGAGGATTTTGTCCTTCAAAAGGACTTAGTTTGGATAAAAAATTTAATTCCAAAAATTGCAGTCTTTTCATGGCTGGTTATCCAAGGAATAATTCTAACCATTGATAATATGATGCGTAAAGGTATTTGTATCACTAATCATTGTTATCTATGCAAGGCTAATTGGGAGACCATTTATCATATTTTCCTTGAGTACCCTTTTTCCTTGACTATCCTAAGTGGGGTTTTTTAGGCCTTAAATATTTCTTGGGTTAAACCAACCATCGTACTTGATTTTTTCATCCAATGGCCTTGCACTTTTTTAGGCCAAAGACTTAGATACATGTGGAAAATTTGTCTCAATCACTATCTTTGGTAGGTGTGGTTAGAAAGGAACCATAGAGTCTTTAATGAGTCTATCCATGATCATCAAACTATCATTTATAGGATCCTATCCTTTGCCAATGAGAATATGAACCTTATCCCTTTTGATAGTCATAAACATCATCTATAGGAGATCATGATTACTTAACATTTAAGCTTAACCTTGTTAGATGAGTATGTGCCTAGGGTAGTCAACCCCAGAGCCAATGTTAAGTTGTCCCCACCTTCTACGAGTTGGTTTAAGATTAATTTTGATGGAGCGTACAAGGACAATTCTGGCAAAGCAAGCACTAGTGGCATTTTGTGAGATCATAATGGGAATATGATGCTTGTGTTTTCTAAATATTTGGGAACCAGGACGAACAACGAAGTTGAAGCTAGAGCTATATGGAGAGGACTTCAAATGACTCAAGACTTAGAAGGCAATTTTATCATAGAAGGATACTCTATGCATGTTATAAATATCCTCAATAATTGGAAAACACCTCCTTGTAGGATTAAAACAATTGTTGAAGAGGCTAGGATCATTTTCCAGGGAAGACAGGACAGAAAAGCCCAACATGTCTTTTGGGAAGCTAACAAAGTTGCTGATAAGCTGGCCAATTTGGGTGTCGATGGTGATGGACTTTTCAAATGGGAACATGGTATCTTGAGCAAAGTAGAGGAGCTTATTCAACAAGAATTCCAAGAATGATAGTCGAATTTACCAATAGGGAAGGCACTGTAAGTTGGAAGGCTATGAATATTCCCATATTTTTGAAATGGACTCACAATAAAAATTATTTGAGTTGTCAGTATTGGTGGATGCTACTTGGAAATACCACAAAGACTAATGCGGACAGTTACATGTCAGATAACATGGCTCCTAGTCATCTTAGTAATTTGAGGTTGGTTGATAATCATAGGGTAGGAAAGAAACGACAATATAAGACTTCGAACTAGAGCCACATGGACCACCAGATAGCCACCATAATAAATTTAGCTAGCAGGTTCACTTCTCCAAGGCTGATTTGCCAAGATGGGATGTGATCCCAAAGCATGTCATATACGAAAGAAAGCAATTACCAAAGAATTATTAAGAGTAATTGTCAATATAGATCTTGTGGGAGTTTTTTTAGTACTCTGCTATGTGTGTCTGCAACTTTTTGTTTCTCCACTATTTCAAGGAAGGAATCCGTGTCTGTTTCCTTTTTTGTAATTATGATGCAGGTGTGTTTTCTTGAGGTATACCCAAAATGGTTTATGGGAAGTTTCTTTTTTATAATAGGCTATGTGCCTTACCGGATGTAATGGCTTTGGTGGCATGTAGATTTTACATATATAGGATCCTTAGTAAGGACATGTTCATCAATAGCCCTGGGCTGATTTTTGTAAAAGGTTTTGGGTCAACCTGTAAAACCTGGTATTAATGCTATAGTATATTATCTACCAAAAAAAAGTGGGAGTAGAGAAGTGAAGCACCATTTGGAATTGCAAGGAAGAGAGTTCAAGCCACATAGGGAGCCAAACAGTCAAAGGTTGAAAATATTGTAGAGCGCATGTGAGAGATTTGTTTTCACTTGGCCAATCAAAAGGAGAAGATAGAATATTTTCCAAGGAAACCCAAAGTATAGAAAAGATTTCATAAAAGGGAGAGCACCTATCAAGAGATAGTCAACCATTGTTGACAAAAGGGAATTACCAAGGTTAAATTTAAGGTAATTCATTCTATTCAAAGTTTATTTATGCACATTAGGAATAGGAGATATAAGGAATATATATACTTATTATTTTCTAAGGATAAAAGTGAACTTATATAATTTGGAGGGATAAGAACTAAAAGTTGAAACATTAGAAATAATACTAGTGTTATTAAAAGGTTTTATGAAGGACTAAAATCTAGTTTGAAGGAGTTAAACAATTAAGTTTAAAAGTTTTGTAATTTGATTGTTTAAATTTACAAAATATTTTTTAAATATTTGCAATTTAAATAGAATGGAGTGATAAGGTTTTTGACATAAAATTAAGTATAAAATTTTCAAATATTATTTTATGGAATTTATAAAATTCTAATTTTTGAGTTATAACGTATTCAACACCAACATTGGATTAAGAAATTTAGAAGAAGTTATATTTTTGAAATTAGGGAGTCAATCTCAAAAATTTTGAAGAACTAAAAACTACATTCAAAATTATCTTTAGCTTATAATTTGGGATAAATAAGGGGTTCAACTTAAAGGGAAATTTAGAAAACTAAGTAATTTTTATTAAAGACACCTTATTCATAAAATATATGGATGAAATAGTGAAGAAGGTATTTAATGAAGATAGTGAAGAAATACTACATGCATTCAAATTTTATTCACATGGGTTAATACCCAATATTGATGCAGCTCAAATATTTAATATTCTAAAAGATAGATTAAGATCATTTTTTAAAGAAGGTAAGGAAGGAATATTTACTACCTTTATAGTATATCTTCATGAAAAACATTTTAAGTCTTTTTGAAGTCTCGAGATACCATTATATTCAATACAAAAGAGTGTTTAATGATGTACCTTTCATTAATTATTTTTGAAATCTTTTAGGGAAGGTTCATATTGAAATAAATGATTCATATGATTATTTTAAGGAAGAATTATCAAATCCAAGTCAATATTATTATGATCTACAAACTCATCATATTGAAGGAGAATCTTTAGTAACAATGTAGGAGCAAGAAAGGAATAGAAATCAGGAAACAAGTCATATGAAGAAAGAAGATATATCATCAAATATGGTACAAAAGAAAATAAAAGAAAAAGGAAGAATAGAAGTCACATCAAAAATTTAAAATAGGAATTGTTTTTTGGAAGTTCATGAATCGACCTCAAAGAGATAGATTGAAACACAAAAGTTGAAGACCATATTAAATACTAAAGTCTTCAATAACTAAATAATGTAATACAGGGGGGTGTTGGAATATATTACATTATTTGGCACATGCTAATGTACCACCTTGCATAAATTTTAGATTATAAAGAGTTTTTTATATTAGAAGTTATGATTTACTTTATGTAATGTAATAAGTGCACAAGTATTATTAAAGTGTGTAAAGCATTTTGGTATTGTAAATGTGTATAGTTATCCATGTGTACATGTGTCCATAGAATAGGAATTGGAAGTCTCCAGAAGAGTGAAGGTCAAAAGTGCTCCATATGAAGAGTCACATTACATTATATGTAGTGTATGTGTATATGTAAAGTGATGTGACATGACAAGATATGACTTCACACTTACTTGATACTTTCAAAGCTATTGTACTATTTTCATGAGCATTTGTTAATGGCAAGTTTATGAGTGATTGTTGAAGTTATTTTTGAGTTTTATACTTCTAGAATATTGTCATTATCATATATATCATATTAAAACTATATTATTAATATTTTGGTTAATTTTATCTTAATTATTAAGCTTCAACATCGAATAGTGGTATTAGAGCCACAACAAGGTTTTAACTTGCACAATTTTTAAAGATGCAAATGAGATTTCAACTGGTAAAGGAGAAACCAATGAAGTTAAGGAATTTACCTCTATATGTAGAATATAGAGAAACCAATAAAGGAGAAACTAGTAAAGGAGAAACCAATAAAGGAGAAACCACATGAAGGCATCCTAGCACATTATACAGAGTCACTAGAGGGATTGCAACATGAGTCAGATTATATGGAGGCCCTACTTGGATTGCCTTGATTGGCCTGAGGTAGAGAGGTACCTAGCCAGAGTGAGGCATGGTAGATGGCTCATGGGGCACCATGGGAAGGAGAGAGAGTATTTCCATTACTCTCGGGTGACTAGGTAGTTTGGCATAGCTCAAGATGTGCTAGAGGAGCCAATCCTCTATCATCACAGGCACATCGAGACATAGTTTGAGCCACCTCAGGTAGAGCAATTATTAGAGGAGGTGGACCCTCTAATTGTAGAGATTGGTTTAGAGGACCCAGGGACCACTGTTGAGTATGACACTTGGTGGGTCTCTCGGCTATGGCATGGTGGTGGTCCTATGGGTAGACCTAGTAGTAGCAATAGTAGAAGGAGGGTGGAGATGATGATGAGCAACTAGTTTATCATAGTATGGAAGGTGAGTGGGGATACGAGCATAGCTACAGACTGTACATACATAGCTACAGACTTCTTAGAAGTAGTTTATGGATGAGACACATCTATTGCTACTACTCAAAGTCAACTAAGTGCTAGATATCAATTATGGTAGAGGTACATTAAGGAGATAATTACTCTCCATGCTTAGGTGGATACTACTACAACAATGATAGACACTTTATGGGCAAAACTGGTAGCCAATACCATTGAGGTAGATGCTAGGATCATATAGAGGGATGCTCTTAGAGTACAGTTAGCAGTTGTGACTACATATCAAGCTACACCATCCACTCTAGCCACTCAAGAACCAGTAGAATCAGGTGGGGATGCATATATTAGAATATTATAGAGCCTCGTAGAGGAGGTCTCAATGTAATGCATAATATATGCAACATATATCATTACTCTAGAGACTTAGGTTAGGCTATGTGGTGATACTCTACCAAAGAGATCTATAGTAAGGGGTTCTCAATAGAGTAGGTGGAGTGAGTTTAGGTAGTCATTAGTGTATCCTAATCATAGGTCAGGTTCATGATTAGAGATATAAGTAGGTGTTAGCTCTAGGTAGCCTCACAGAGATGGGGTTGAGGGTGGAGGTGACTCAAGGGGTGCAGGCCCCACTTGATATGACATGATGTACTTATCATTTTTGAGTGTAAGGTCTGAGGACCTACACAATTGTAGCCTATAGGTATTTTTGTACCATTATGTACTTTCTTATTCACACACACTATATATATGATATCCTCTTTTATGACTCATTATGTGTTATGATTTTGATTTTATGTTCATGGATGCATTAATGGATGTAATACCTATATGATGATGTGATTATGCTATATGTATGTGATGTACTAATGACATGCAATAGTTAGATGATTAATGTATGATTAGATGTTATGATCTAAATGTGTAGATGTACTACTATGTATGCTTATATGGATGCAATAGTGAATGTTAAATGCATGTTTTAATTTATTTAATTGATTATGCATTTAATTTATGTTTATATGATATGGTGAATGTAATGCATTAATTTCATGTGGATGGTCTAATGCAAATGTACTTGTATGCTTTAATCACTTAAAACATAATGAATGAATCTAATTTATGTTTAACAAACTAATGGTAGACACCAAAGAATGTATGAAAATCATGAATGAAAATGTTAACTCTTATCATAAGAATTAATCATTTATACATCCATATGTGAGATGAAATGATGTGAGATGTAGGGGCTTTCCCTATAAGCTTCTGCAAACTAAAAGATATGCATAAAATAGTCAGTGGTCATCTAAATATCATTGTTGATATCCATCTGGTATCTATCCTATTCTATGAACACCCCTTAATAAACAAAAGTTCATAAGGAAAACTGTGATTGTTTGATGAGATGATTTGTTGCTATGAGGGAATTTTTGAGGTTTTCCATGAGACTCAAACACCCTAGTTGATTGATCAAAAGTTGTATAATGACTACACAAGACTCCTGAAAGATACAAGCCTATTAAGAAGACCATGATATTCATTATCCCTATGTGTGCAAAGTGAATATATTAGATGAGGCATAAGACTACCTCATTGCCAGGTGGGTTTCATTCAACCCATTGTTGTAATGAGGATCACCATATGGTCATCATGATCCTAAGTTTGGATGTAGTTAGACTAGACTACTAGGCAATACAAGCCACCTAAAGCTAGCTCATCCATAAGCTGACATTGGTCTGTACAAAATAAGGTCGCTAATGTGATAGACATATCACCATGCATAAGGCTACTCCATTTCTAGGTGGGTTTCATTCAACCCATTGTTGTAATGGAGATCACCCCATGGCGTTTGAATACTAAAGATTCTAGGGATTCAAGCTCGTTACCCCCTTCTTTTATTTTAATTGCTTGGGATACTTGCTCATGCTTAGTGGTGAAAACCACTATTTATTTTGCATTTTTATTTTATTTTTGAGCAAGGGATTTTCTTAGTGATGAAAATCACTATTTATTTTGTATTGCTTTGGGAATTTGCTCATTTTGTGAGAGAGCAAGGGATTGTTTGGGTAGGGAGGAGCTTGTCCTTTTGTCAATGATCAACATTCTAGACCATGTGCATAATAAGATGAGCAAGGAAAACCTTTCACTTAAGGTGACAAGGACCACTTTGTAGTGTCATCCTTCCTTGTTCAAACTAGGATTGTTAATGTGTAAAATTGTGTTGGGATTTTGATATATGCAAGGTACTATCAAAACTAGACCTTACCTCCAAAAGCCAAGATAGCTTTCTACAAAATCTAAAAAGATAACTAGGGATGGCTGAATGACCGGAAAACCCTAGTATACACCTTATAGCAACTCATTAGTTGTGTTGAAAAACATAATTACTCACAATGGAAATGTGAATGATAAGGATATGTGGATTCATGATTGACATACAAACATGGTGTCATTCGTAAGAATGTAAACACAACCTATCCTAATGCAAGTGCAATGGATGAATATGCCTAATGCAATGCAACTAATGAGTGCATATAATGAAATGCATGAAAGCATAATGTAAATGTTTTTGTATTTTGATGTTTTGAATTTTTTTGTGTTTTTATGTTTTCTGATTTGTTTGGAATTTTTGATGATTTTTATTGTTTTTGTGATTTTGATTGTTTTATGATCTATGTATAAAATACCCATAAATGAAGAATGTTGAGAGGTTCAGGCTCTTCAACACCTTCTAGCAAGGTTAGGTGATAAGTTCCAGGTCCTATCTTCTCTGTTACGATGAAGGGACCTAACCAATTGGCCGCAAATTTATCTCTCAGATGAGGCGACAGGTTTGAGTTTTGTTGGTTCTCTTTAAGCACAAGATCCCCAACCTTAAAGTCTCTTGGATGGAATTTAGTATTATAAGCTCATTTAAGATGATCCTGGTAAACATGGAGATGCTCAAGAGCATTCACTCATCATTCATCAAGAAGGGTCAATTGATCTAGGCGAGCTTGTCGTGAAGTGTCATCATCGATGAACTCTTTCAATGAGACTCACAATGATGGAATTTCTAATTCCAAGGGCATAATGGCCTCAATGCCATATACTAGAGAAAATGGGGTTGCCCCAGTGGGTGTCTGAATGCTAGTGTGATAAGCCCATAAAGCTAGAGGTAATTGAAGGTGCCAATCCTTATGATTCTCCTTAACGATTTTCTTCAATATGGCAACTATGATTTTGTTAGAGGCCTCTGCTTGCCCATTTTCTTGTGGATAATATGGTGTTGCAAAGTTGTGCTGAATGTTATATTTGGATGTTAAAGCCCACACATATTTGTTCTTAAATGATGTTCCATTATCCGATATGATTTTGGATGGAATACCAAAATGACATATAATATTATGGAGTATGAACTCCGCAATACGAGCTCCAGTCGTAGTGGTCAAAGGGATTGCTTCCACCCATTTGGTAAAGTACTCAGTGGCCATTATAATGAATGTGTGGTAGCCCAAAGAAGGAGGAGAGATCTTCCCAATTAGATCGAATCCCCACTGAGAAAAAGGCCAAGCTGATTGAATCGGTTGCAAGGCCTGAGATGGCAGGTGCATGAGATTAGCATGATGCTAACATTTGACATATTTCCTAACATACGTGCAACAATACTTCTCCATCATGGGCCAATAATAGCCCATTCTAAGGATGCGCTTAATGATAGCCATGCCACTAAAATGGCCACCGTAGGTACCATCGTGAGCTTGCAAGATTGCCCAAGTAGATTCTTGGGGCTCGAGACAATGAAGGAGGATTCCATCATAGCTCCATCGATACAGAATATCTCCTAGCAAGACATATCTAGTCACTTTCTATTTAAATGCTCATTTTGTGGCATGCGATAATCCCTGAGGGATACTACCAAGTTTTAGGTAATTTTTTAATTGGATGAGCCAATCTTGATAAGCTATAGCTTCAACTATCTGAATGACTTGTTCCCATTGTGATTTGATTTGCACAAATGCAGATTGGGAGATAACCTTATGATGAATGGTAGTACCATTATTTGAAGGACCCTACGAGATCAAGGACCCCCAGGATGCTTATGTCAGAAAGTCTTATGCTTTGTAGAACCATTCATGGTTTGGTTCTATCTGAATCATGTGGACTGATTCCTTGTTGTTTGGAGCCTCACGCAACATCATTGATTGTGAGAGCATCTTGACATGGATGGTAGTAAAATCAGTGGAAGGATTCTAAGGGATTAAGGATCCCAAAGATGCCATAGTGTCTACAAATCGATTAGATGTATGAGGGACTACCTCGATGTCATACCAATCTAGTTGGGCTAGATATGTGTCCACAAGCTCTTTGTAAGCTTTCAGGATGGGACATCTACACTAATAAATTCCTTTCACTTGGTTTACTATGAGCAAGGAGTCACCAAAGATATTTAGCTTTTTAATCTTCATGGTGAGAGTTGTTTGGAGACCCAATATTAGAGCCTCATATTCAATATTATTATTGGTGCAAGGGAAGTTAAGTTTAAAATACAAGGGCATAGGAGCTCCTTGTGGCATGAAAAACATGATCCCTACACCACCCCCTTGCTCACACTTTGAACCATCAAAGAACAAAGTCATATCTACTTTGTTATCTAGTTCTTCAAGTTTGGGTGACTCTGATAATGCAAAGACTGCATCATCAGGTAGTTCTATGACAAGAGGCCTATCATCCTGAAGAGGTGCCTCTACTAGTTGATCAGCTATGACCTAACCTTTGATAGATTTTTGACTAATGAATTCAAGATCAAATTCTATCAATAGCATGATCCACTTTGCAGTACATGTATTATGATACGTTTGACTCATCATGTACTACAAAGGATTTTGTTTGGATATGACATACGTAGTATGACTTAGCATATAGTGGTGCAACTTCTTAGTAGCAAAAACCACTACTAAACAGAGCTTTTCAATGTATGCATATTTTAGCTCGTAGCTGACCAGGGTGTGACTAATATAATATATAGCATGTTCTTTGTCTTCTTTGTTCTTCTGGGCTAACATGGTTCCCAAGGGCAAAGTTTATGGCTGATATATATAACAAAAAGGTACACCTAGTCTAGGTGGAGCTAAAACTAGTGGTGATGCTAGGTATTATTTGATCTCAACAAAGGCTTTTTGATAGTCTTCATCCCAATTGAATGGGACCCCCTTATGTAGCAATTGATTCATGGGTCGACATTTATCTGATAACTATGCTATGAAGCACTTAATGGATGCTACTTTACCTTGTAGGCTTCGAAGTTCTTTGATGTTTATTGGGGGAAGCATTTCTAAAATAGCTTTGACCTTTGCTAGATCGACTTTGATCCCTCATTTAGAGATGATGAATCCCAAGAGTTTTCTTGATGTAACACCAAAAACATATTTCTTGGGGTTCAGCCTGACATTATGCTCTATCAGGTGATCGAAGACTTTTTGTAGAACATCTACATGCTCTTCATGCAATAATGACTTGGCAAGAAAATCATCAATATAATCCTCTAAGATTTTATGCATATAGTCATGGAAAATGTATGTCATGGCCCATTGATATGTGGCACCAACATTTTTGAGGCTGAATGGCATAACTTTGTAGCAAAATGTACCCCATGGAGTGGTAAAGGTTGTTTTATGTTGGTCCTCAGGTTTGAAATGAATCTGATTATAGCTAGAGAAACCATCCATGAGAGATAACATCTCATGACCTATAGTTGCATCTACAAGAGCATCAATGTTTGGCAATGGGAATGCATCCTTTGGTGTTGCCTTATTTAGGTCTCTAAAATCCATACAAATATGGATCCTCCCATCAGGTTTTCCTATAGGTACCATGTTTGATACCCATTCTAGATAGTCGATGGGCTGAATGAACTCTACATCCAACAACTTTTGCAATTCATCTTTCACCATCAAAGTGATGGTTGGATGCATCTTTCTAAGATTTTTCTTGATAGGTTTCATAGTAGGGTCCAATGAAAGGTTATGAGTAACCAATTTTGGATCTAGACCCGACATGTCTTTGTACATCCAAGCAAAAATGTTAGGTCTATCTATCAATAGAGGTATGAGGATGGCTCATTCCTTAGGAGATAGAATTTCTCCAAACTTGAATTTCTTAGGATGGTTAGGATCTAAACTAATATCCACTTCAAAAGTCTCCTCTATTGACATGTGGGATCCCTCCTCAAGCTGGTGAGGCGTAGGGATCAAATGGATGTCATCTATTGGGTTCAAGTGATCTACCATATCAGGTTCAACCTCAACATTATAGACATCATGAGCACAACCTAGGGAAAAATGGAAAGGTTGTAACATTTCTTCATAGGGGAAGAAATCCTTAGGTGATGGGGGTGACATAGCATGATCAAAGTCAATGGCCTCAAGGTTGAGGTACAATGGCTTTGAAGGGTCACTTGGATTATAGAGTGGTGTGATTAAATCAATGGAGATCATATTGATGGATGGAAGGTAATATCCATGACCATAGGGGTAGGACCTATTAATTGTTTTTTCTCTAGATACTCCAAGTCTGGACTAGGAGGCATCAAGATTTTAGGATCCACTCTAGGAGGAGATAGGACAATTGGGTCCTCAAGTGGAAGTAACTATGCTAAGTTAGGTAGATGGGGAAATGCCCTATGATAGATATCATCTATGTCAATAGGGGGTCTTTCAGGCTCAATGGCTTCTATGTCATTATTGAGATGATGAAGATGGGTAGGACCTAAATATGCAATTTTAGTTGCATCCTCATACTCATCATCTACATTAACCTAATCATTTTCAGGAATATCTTCTGATTCAGATTCCTCTTCAAATATGGTCTCATGATAAACCATAGGAGGTTCTATAGAAACCATGGTGACTGGATGATGATCCCTCCATAGATGCGAAGGGTTGGGGTCAGCGTATGGATTCCAATCAATATCTACCTCAAAGCCTAAGCTTAGGTACTCTAAGGAAATAGCTAGTAGCTCATCCGGCATGCGGATAGAGTACCCTAATCCAAATTTATCTATTGGTAGTTGATATTATGGTTGATAGGGTGTTCTACGACCCTACTCATATAAGCCTAATCCATTACCATGCCAATGGCAATGGTCAAAATATCTAAGAGCAAACTCAAGGTTTGACATGTAATAGATATTTCCTATAAAAGGTTCATCATCATGATTGATGATAGGAGAATGATTTGTGGCTTGGTCAAAGCCCCCATAGATAAAATTGGTTTGGTTAGGTGGTATCCCTAGAGGTACCACCATTCCAATGGGTAATGGAGGAACACGAGGTCTCCCCATATCTTGTGTAGATTCGATTATTGGTGTAAAGGTTACATTCTAAACCAAATATTTTGCTAGCCCAGGATTAACTAGATGAACTATCACCTAAGGTGTGGATGATGCAGTAGATGAAGTAGGTGAAGTAGGTTGAGGTACATCATCCATTAGGTCAGGTGAATCATCCACCTCCATGGGAGTCAGAATCTCCATTGTAGCTACATTTGGGATGACTTTAGGCTCTTCTACCATAGGTGCTTTGAGCTTCTATTTATTCTTTGGATCTGATGATGATGAAGGCTTGTCAGAAGTGGCAACTAGTTTGGGAGACTATGGTGGTGCTGAAGTGGATGGATCAGCCCGCACTACCTTAGACTTGCACTCTAGATGCTTAATAGGAGATGTGGGTCTAATATCCAAATGCGTAGATGGAAGGATGAACTCCCTCGGATTACTAACCTGATTAACATATTTGAAAGGTTCTTCATTCGATGGGATGACATGGACCTATCCCTCATAAACATACTTAATGCATTGATGTAAAATGGAAGGGACACATCTCATATCTTAGATCCAAGGATGATCGAGTAAGATGTTATATTGCATAGCACCTTCTAGCACATGGCATAAAATAGATATGGTTTTAAGTCCCACCTGAATAGGTAAGACTATGGTACCAACTATTGAGCATAACACATCATTGAATGCTCATAATGTGAAGGTTGATGCCACTATGTGTGACTCTAGAAGGCTCAAATATCCTAAAGCTATCATCATGATGATGTTAATCGATGAGCCCATATCGATTAACACTCACTTGAATAGAATCTGATTTATACAAGTGATGATGTGCAATGGAGGATCCACTACATTAGTTGAGACTGATTTGATTTCATGATCATAAAAGGTGATCATAGGCTCTTTGCATTTTTGGATGTGCCCCACAAAATTGGTGAAAGCATTTGGATTCTAGGGTTGGAGCTCAATGGATTTAAGGATCTCCATAAGTATCTCCCTATGCCTAGGGGATTGTTGAATGAGCTCATAGATTGAAAGCTTGGTTGAGGCCATCTATAGACTTTGAGTAAGTCTAGATCTAATGGTAATCACTGATTGTATCAGTGGACCTAGTAGCTAATTTTGGACTAGCCCTTGTTGGGGCATAATAGGTATCCAAATGGGAGCCATAGGTGGCTCAGGTTGGTTATACCTCTTATTGTGGGTTACTATGTTAATCATACCAATGAACCCCTATATGGGTGGATCCATGTGAATTTCATTGACATACCCCATTTGATTTCCCTTAACCTCATGGTTGGGCAAGGGCTCTTTGAATATTCCTAGTTATTGATTATCTAGGGCTAGAGGATTATCAATTTGAAGTTGGTTCTTATCAAGCATATTTTGTACTAGGTTTTTGAAACCATAGCACCCTTGGATATCATGTCCATTTTATCTATGATAAGAACAATATTGATCCTCTCTATACCCTTTAGCTTTGGGTAGGTTGGATCTAGCAATTTAATTTTTGGTAAGGTAATCACCTTGGCCTTGCATAATCTATTAAACAAGGATGCCAAAGACTCAGGCAATGGTATGTATGTGCGAGGGGTGTGATGTTGTTTATCTTACCCTTGATTCTTGTTGTGTTGGTTATTATATTGTATCAGAGGGGGTTGAGCCTGATAGTTAGGCTATTATTGGGATTTCTCCACTTTTGGAATATTTAGAACAACCTGATTGATAAGTGTTGGTTTCACCTGATGAGGATTGTTATGAGTGTTTTTATTCCATTATTTATTTTAAAGTTTTAGCTCTCCCTCCTAGACCTTAATGTCCTCAATCACTTTGGCTTGAGCTAAAGCTTCTTCAAATGTTTGGTATTACTATAATTGTAATAACAATGATATATGCTTAGAGTAACTCTTAGTAAACATTCATGTTAATTCAAAAATAGGAATGGTAAATGGTAATTTTGACATGATCTTGTACCATCTATTTTTATAATCCATTACTGGCTCATCATCATATTGGCGTAGATTCGACAAGTCAGAAAGGTTTACCTTCTTCTTGACTCTGAAAGAGAAGCATTCAAGAAAGGTATTAGCTAGTTGTTCAAAGCTAGAGATGCTATGTCTAGGTAATTGATTATACCACTCTAAGGTAGAACCAGAGAGTGTTATCACAAATGTGTACAATAGCAAAGCATCATTATTTTGGAGCTGGAAGCACAAGTTCATGAAACTTGTGATGTGCTCCTGGGCATCATCATCCCCTCTAAATTTGTCCAACTTTGGCATCTCAAAATGCTCTGGGTAAGCTAGACTAGGCACTAATGGATTAAGGGGTTGGTTATATAACTTGCTCAATGTGGGTTTTTGATAAACCACACCTTGTTTCTCGAGTGATTGGATTCACTCCATGAGAACTTTATAAGCCTATGATGAGATAATATCATCTTCCTAAAGAGGTCTCTTGGGAGCAAGAGGTGGAAGGTTTCGATTTGATTGAGTTGGTAGATTTTGATCATCCACCAAGTCTTCACAAGATGGCTCAGGATATGTTTGGTCCTATTCATCTACTTTCATCTCTTCATAAGGTTCATATTCTAATGGGTTTGGTACTAGGTATTATCTTTACCAAGAATTATGCATTGAGGTGTGAAGAGGATGGGTGTCTATCTACCTAGGAGGCAACTCTTGATGATGCGTAGTGTACCTCATGGTGTGTTGTTGCCTATAGGTAGTAGGAGTGGGCACCTCATCATGAGCTACCCTACGTGATTGTTCTTCATGTAACTTTTGCTCAAGGATCCTTTCCTCATGTAATCTATGTTCATACAAACATTGATGATGTAGCCTCTGTTGCTCTGCATGCTCATGGTCTAAGTACTCTCACTCATTACACAAATCCTCCAATTGATATTGGAGTAATTGCTCTCTTTGACTAGCATTAGGTTGAGGTAGCTGATCTATGTGATCTATTATGTAAGGCCACTAACTTCTCACCTTGATGTGAGGGGTTTTAGCTATTTTAATTCTTGTAGAAGGGATAGCTACCCTCTTACCTTAATCAATTGAGGTTGCATTCACTCTATGTTCAACCCTAGGGGTAATATCCTCATGTAATGATGGTGTGGGTGTATGGCATGCTTGTGTAGAACACTCACCATGGGTATGTGTAGGATGAACTATATCTTCATCACATCCACTCTCAAAATGAGAATGAGTGGAAGAAGGGGCTCTATGGGTTGCATTAGGACCATACCTATCTAAATGATCTAACTTATGAGTCTTCCAAGGTTGGTCAAGAGGAGTATCTCCCCCATATTGACTAAGCAAGGGCATGTACTCTACTCCATGCTCGAAAGGGTTTGTAGATCTATTGGGTACACGGATGCATGCAACCCCTCTATTAGGCCCCTCATTGGGTGGATTTTATCTAGAAACAACATGTGATGAATGAGGTCTAGAAGGATCCTCATCATGGTCATGAGGAGTTCCCACAAGAGTCCTCCTAGTAGGGGTCTCTCGATGAGAAGATCCCCCATGGGTAGTGTAGACACTAAAATCATGTAAATCAGATAAGACTACCAAGGCACCACTTTTATCGACACCATATGGCCCCATTGGGCAACCCTCAGGGGTTAATTAGGGCTCCCAACCATTTTTGGTAAGGTTTATCCCACTTTTGGGAGGTTTTGGTCCATGTAACCATGGTCGTCCCATGCCAAGATGGCCATAATTCATGGCCATCCCACCCAGGTGTGGCCATAGGCAACCGTCCCTGTGTGGCATGGCCATGATCCAAATCCCTAAAAATTCAAAGGGTGGGACTTTTGAGTGAATATTTTACCCTATAGCAAAATGATCACCACAACTAGAGTATCAAACAGGAAACTCTCTCTTGCAAAGAAATTAAGTAGCATTATTCATTTCTCCAAGGTTCTTGTGAACAAACAATTCATGTGCATGTAATCAATCAAGACTAAAGCAAATAAATGAATGTATACCAGAATAACCTAAACCATGCAAGTAACAGTTAACAAGGGGCCTTTAATGATTCGAACAAGTACTTTGCAACCATAATCCATTAAATCGACCAAATGTGAAGATAGCTTCTTTTAACGTTCCTGAGATTAAAGTGATCTACCTAGAACCCAGTTAGTAACCTTTTTTATCTTTAGCTTAAAAATATTCCAAATGAGAAAGTGTGTGGTATAAACCACTTCATTTTAAGATCCGTGCCTTTAACATGAGGTTCATTTTTAGAGTTAGCGAATTCATTTTATCTTCATTTAAAAGTGTTCCACTATCCCTATGTTAGCATTTGGTGTTAGTAAAGTTAGCAATGTTAGCATTAAATGTTAGCAAAAAGTTAGGATTCATTCACTTGATCTGACTTAATGTGCATTTGGAATTAGTAGCCCTCCTAAACCCATGTTTTTTTTTCTGAAATTAGATGAAGGTGTTTGGAGATGCAAGAATGAAAATCTAAATTAAGGAAGTGGATCTAGAAGTGGCTTTCTCTTCTTCGCTATTAATCCCTTGTTTTCTTTGGGAAACACTAGATCTGTACACAAACCCTCCAATTTTGGGTGCAAGCAGATCGCTTTCTCAAGCGTAGACGCAGAGCATACTCTTGGTAGATTTATTTACCTTCTTTATAACTTAGATTATTCATGGCAATAAATGAACTATTTATGAACATAAATTTTGGAATGGACCAGAATCAAGAAATCAACCACCTACAGAAATTCTGGAATAGAACAAAATCAATGAACAATTAGCAAAAATTTTGGAATAGACCAGAATAGAATGAAAACAAATGCAAAAATTTTTGGAATGGACCAGAATCAATGAACAATTAGTAGAAATTTTGGAATGGACCAGAATAAAATGAAAACAAATACAAAAATTCTAGAATGGACCAGAATCAATGAACAATTAGAAAAAATTCTAGGATGGACCAGATAGAATGAAAACAAATGCAAAAAAATCTGGAATGGACCAGAATCAAGGAACAATTAGCATAAATTTTGGAATGGACCAGAATAGAATGAACACAAATGCAAAAATTTTGGAATGGACCAGAATCAGAAAAGTAGATTTTAAGGTAATATTAATCTAAATATCAAAAAAATAAAATAGAAACATTATTCACAAAAGTTAGCTGGAAAAACCAAAACATAACATTATTTTGGTTAGCAATCTCCTCCCTACAAAACCCCAAGTTATGAGATGAAATTCTAAAACAACCTGACCTAACAGACCTACAACATAGACACAGTCAGATTAGATAAGATGCAAGACTCTAAGGAAATAAATAATTGCATCATTATATCATTCACCTATCGTAACCCACTTTATGGCATAACGAATAGATACAAGAAGCAATAATGCAAAGGAAATATTTATAGAAATAGTAGCAGTCTTAGTTTCAGTATCCTTTTGATTTCACACACAAAATTTGCTCTTGCCAAATAAAAGCTCCTTTATTCCGAAAGATAGTTTTTTTTTCTAAAATTTCTAGCCCCATTTCTATGTTTCAATGGTAGTTTTAATATTTTCGCAAAACCCTTTCATTTCCCCTTTTGACTCTTCGTTTCTATCTGTGTGGTTTTCCAACGCATGTTTTCATTCTTTCACTTTTGTCTTTATTTTTTTCTTCATAATAGAAACGTGAAGTTCCTTGTTTTATTTGGTAAGGTTTTACCAATATTCATTGTAATGGTCTCCTTATAATAAAGGATGACAAAATAAAAGACAAAATAATTAAAATACTCCCCCGTAGACATTTTATTTTCACATACTATAATGCTTTGAGTTTGTTGATTGTGAGGCCACCTCCCAATGCGTTTATCTCAACTTCCCACTCGAAATACATCGTCGCCCTATCTAGCTCACACGCAGGTGGTAATCTTCAAAACTTTGCCTTGCTGCCAAAATTTGCAGGCTTTTACACACGTTGATGAAATAAATTCTACTATCTATCATGACTTGAAACCACCACGCTGTAGGCCTCCATGATTTCTTGGATTCATCACCAATGCTATGGTTAAGACATCCTGCTACACTTCGATGTCCATTTCACTATCACGCATAACTTATGTTGTACCTGGTTATTAATCTTGTTTACATCTATGTCGAAGTCATGGTAAATATCCCTAATGGCTATTTGTTGTACTACATTGTGATGGCTACAAAATGCTATAGTTTCTATGCTTTTTTAATTTTGTACAATCCATCTATAAGTGCAGGTGTCTCCCGATATATTTTGGACATCAATATTGGTAGAAACCCAAGCTACGCATCTCCACAGGCTTCCACAGTATTTAACATCCGTTACCTTACTGTTGTATGACAAATTATCCGTTGAAGACTGACATCCTCTATTTGTAAGCATACCACATCCATGTTTCATCGGCTAAAAATCCTTTGTGAGATAACCGTCCGCAGGTTATGTCTCGACCTACTACATCTACTGTATTTTATAGTCAGTAATGTTACCTACCTCACGGGCAATCTCTAGCCATGTGGACAACATATTATCATCATGCCTATGCCTATAATCACCCATATGATGGTGCCTTTATTGCCACATTCATGTCCAATTGTGATAGTCCAAAACATATCATTGGTTCCACCTAGATGTGTACTGATGATTCATACCTCACCACGTGCACCCATAGAGCCTTGATAGTTCTACCTGTGAGCTTCGTCGAGCAAGCTCCTCATATTTTAGTTGCTATCTACATCCAATCCCATGCATAAACCTTTGTAATTATCCATATTCGATTATTGAGCATCCTATATATCTGATTCCACGATGATCTATAACCATGCATGCTTCCCTAAAGATGTTGTGTTACCCGAACTCATGCTACCTACACTTTTGTCCATAAATTCTGCTGCTACCTATCTCTGCCAACATATCATCCAAGTTGTCACAGAAAACCGTTGTGATTCCCTGTCTACGATAAAACTTTGTCTTCATCCCGATAAATGATGCCTTTGAGCCTCCAAAATACTCGTTATACCACCCAACAACCTGCGCTTGCGATGCATCTTCCTAAACCCGAAACTCGACCTTGAATGCATCCTTCCATGTGCTTCGAATCAAGCCACATTCTGTCCACGTCAATTCCACATAGCGCCCTACTGTTTTATCATTGTGTGGTCTATCTCATCGCTCAGTGGGGCCCACCAACCTATCCTTGACCTGCATTAGAAACCATAATAATCATTAGGGATGATAATTCCTATTATAACACATACTCCACACCTTTATACTCACAAAAATACAACTATCTTCAATGATAAGAAGCTACAAGCGTTGAAATTCTCATTTGCGAATAAAGATCAAAGACCCTTGAGGTATAAGTAAAAGACATTTACCTTTATTTTTTTTACTTTTTTTATTTTTATTACCTGAACCACCCATTACAAGAAACACCAACACTCTACAATAAACTTGCTAAAAAAAAAATGACGACAAATTTGTCACAAACAAAAATGACGATAAAAGTTGTCGACCACAAAAATGATGACAAAAAGTCATTGACAACAAAAAAAAAAAAAAACGTCAACAATAAAATATTTTCGACAAGAAAATTCATTGACAATTAAAATATCGTTGACAAGAAAAAGTTGTCGACAATAAAATATCATCGACAAGAAAATGACGACAAAAATCATCGACAAGAAAAAGTTATCGACAATAAAATATCATCGACAAGAAAAATTTGTCAACCATAAAATATCGTCGACAAGAAAATGACGACAAAAGTCATCGACAAGAAAAAGTTGTCGACAATAAAATATCATCGACAAGAAAAGTTTGTCGACAATAAAATGAGGATAATAAAATATCATCGACAAGAAAAATTTGTCGACAAGAACCGACAACAATTACAAAACCCATGACAAAACGAAGGCATAAACCCTTAAAAAAAACTGCAAACATCGACTTTCAAAACAAAATGGTGGGTTCCCAATTTTTGGGGCTCGTTGTGGAGCAGCCACAACAGGGACAAATGGCAATCAATTTCTACCATTTATCCCACCCAATCACTCATGACAGATTGGGAGGCTGTCATGGCCATTAGGGACTACAAATTGGAGGCCCAAATGGGAAGCCTCTTCCACCCTATGCATGGCAAAGGCATTGCCAAGTGGCGGCACCTACCTTGCATGCCCAAACTTGCCCCTTTTCCCCCTTTTCCCTCTTGGGCTATAAATTGAAGTGCTTGCACTCAATTTCAGAGAGAGACATTTGCAAGTATTGACCACGAAGTGCTGTCGATATTTTCCCTCACCTTTTACCCTCGTATTTGCCCTTGGAAACCTCATCAATCGAAGGTATTTTCAAGGCATCCCCAAATACGCTCATCCTTTCCAAAACCTATCAATTCTTGGATTTAATTTACCAAATTTGATGACAACACCCCTAGGAGGATTCTAGACTAGATCCAAGTGGAATTGGTGGCAAAAACCACCCTATTTTGTGGTCGTCCCCACTTGGGATAGTTAACAGTCCCAATTGGAACTCTCAGGGATGGCCATGAATTGGCCCACAATTTTGATCCAATTTTAGTGTAGATCAATTTTATAGCATTATATTAGCATCATACTCAATTTTGGTGAAGTTTGGAGTGGTTTTGAATTGTTAATTAAGGTTTTTGTGATTACAGTCCTAATTGGCCCTCCCAGGGATGGCCATAGGTTCTGCTCATAATATCACTTCAATTTCTACTCAGATCATTACAAAATCATATAATATACATCATACTAAGTTTTCATGTCATTTGGAGTAGTTTAGATTGGTCGATTACACTTTTTATATTCAATATTGCATGCATTTCATGGATTTTATCATAATACGCATATGCTATTAACATATTTCAATTTCTTGTGTGTAGGTACAGATATTCCATGCATGAGGGAGGAGCTAAGGAGTTGAATAAATATAGCTCAAAGATAGCTCTATAATCATGAGTGCGAGAGGAACATTGAAAGTGCACCATAAGTTCATGGAGGGATTTGATCCTTCAAAATTTGTAACTTGAAATGTATCAAATTGAAAGCCCTCAAGGGGATGTATTGTAACCTCTTATTTGAAAAATTAATAAATACAAGGAGAACCCCCATTTTTCTTAACTTATTTGTCACTTATTTGATTACTTTATCGTCTCTTTTGAATGCTTGATTAGAACATTAGATGCATTTCAATTTCATTTGCTAGGTGCACCATTTTTCATGCTCTTTAGTGGTGATCATGGTGGGACCCTTGTCCCTTTTCAATTTTACTATTTTTAACCTTGATTTTGCACTTTGTATATTGCAGGTTATGGTTGTTCTAGACTAAAACGACCCCTAAATTCCTAATTGGAACTCTCAGGGATGACCATAGCAACCATCCCACCTAGGGATAACCCCCAAATTTATAGCCATCCCACCCAAGGATGGCCACAAAACTAGGGGTTTTTTGCTCAAATTTCTAGAAACAACAACTTCCAAAATAGACAAGGTAAGTACCTAAACATTCAATTTGCATTAAGGTTGTTCAAAAAAGGGTAAATTTAAGTTTTTCATGTCTTTTCTTAGTTGATTGAAAGCTAGATTTTCCCTTTCCTAAATTCCAAAATAACAAACTAAAGAAAAATAGGAAAAAGAACAATCTTAGACATGCATTTGAATGGTTTACCTGCATGTGACCTACCTAAAGGTTAGGTTTTCATATAGGCTAAATATTTTGTAGGTTCCTTATTTATTTATGCATCTAATTCTGAAAGTAAAATGCTTCTTATGCATTTAGTGAAAATTCATTGAATGCTACTTTGTTTACTTTCATTTAATCATAAAAGGAACCACACACACCACATCACTTTTAAATGTTAGTGAGTTGGAATTCATCCCCAACCACTAATAGAGTTCAACGATGATGGGTTTCATCTCCACCCATTGGCTCAAATCCTATGAACCCTATTTTTAGCCAAAAACAGCTCCAAGAACCATCATAGCCATGGAAAATAGCACACACTCCTCTTCGAGAGGGTATATCACTAACCACGATCAATATGGGTGAGGACTAGTAGGACATATACTCCCTGATCAGGTATGGGCTTCATCTCCATACTTTGGTTGGTTCACGTGATTAAAATTTCATTATCGATTGTCAAGCTATGAGTATATAAGTGAAATCCCTTTAAACAATTGAGAATTACATCAACAAAATTCAAACATGTGAAAAGAGATTTATTTACAAAACAACAAATCAAAAACACACTAAATAATTTAGGAACACATATCAATATTTAAAAGAGATAAACATTTGTATTCTTGTGTGTTTGAATAATTAAAATTTGTAAAGGAGATAATCATGTAGGGGTTTTAAAAAAGTAGTCATGGTATATACCCATAGCCAAGCCCACTTAAGGGATAAAACTATGGGGAGTAGGCAAGGAGACATAGATCATCTCCGATTTGACCCCAAGGACATGGTTATACCTCCTTGGTGGCCTCCTACTCTCCCAAGTCCTAGAATGTCAAATAAGGGACCTAGCCTACAAGGGACCCCTACATAGGGCACCCCTATAGGTCATAGTCCCAATCTAGGAAATTACTTCCAAAGTATGGATACATCAAATACCTTCTTTCAAGAAATGCAACCATGCAATGAGGCACCTACACATAGAGAAATACCATGCATTAGCATGCCTACTCAGTCTACCTCACCCACATGGGTGCAGGATCAAGACTATACACCAAGGGTGGGGCTAAATGATCACATTATGCTCTCAAATCACCCTTCTCCAAGATATAAATATTAATATGAGTGCAATACTCGTTACATTGGGTAAGCCAATTTTATCCTGCCCTTCCTCATTTATGAAGGAAGACCTGAGGATAATCCTGATTATCCTCGATTGCATCATTCCACGCAAGCACAATGTGCCTTTGTGCCAACATAATATCAAGAACATATGTTTAGGAGTGAACCTCAAGTAAATGCGACTTCTCTCAATTGAGGGAAATTCATAGTAGACCTCACAAATTCTCCTGAACATGATAGGTATTGGGGCAACAGTGCTAAGGCACATAGGCCTCACACAACTAAAAAATAAACCAAGTGGTCAAAAGGTATGTTGATCGTCAAGCGTAATTTAATCAGCTTCGACTAGATAAACAATGCTTGGATCTCTTAT
This sequence comes from Wollemia nobilis, assembly GCA_028583015.1. Lineage (NCBI taxonomy): Eukaryota > Viridiplantae > Streptophyta > Pinopsida > Araucariales > Araucariaceae > Wollemia > Wollemia nobilis. Next base: position 14,071,039 of record JAQPPZ010017052.1, read on the forward strand.
ATCATCAGCATCAATTAGAAAAACAAAGGATTGAACAATAGATTCAAGAAACATTGTGCAATGGGGTTCCTACCCCAAGTACGCATAGACAAGAGGCTCATCAGAGGCAACCCACTTTTCATCAAAATAGGTCTCCTAGGCCTAATCAAATGTTGCCACCTAGACCTCCTAGGCCTAATCAGAACTTACCTACTAGGCCTAACATAGATCACCTTAAGTAGGCATTAGTTCCTCCTTGTAGGCCCATTCAAGAAACACCTTACGGGGCTTATGATGATTTGGAACAAGAAGAGGAATACCTAGAAGCACCATTTGGAGGTATGGTTGATGATAATCAACCACCTAAACATATGCTTAACATTCCTTACCCCCCTCTATGGGGCCACAATAAATAAGAGGATATTAAAGCCTCTGATGTGTATCGAGCATTTCTTGAGTGCATGGAAACTATAGAGAGTAAGACAGTTGGGTCTAGGCTCGAAAAGCCCACCTTACACCAATTGTGCATGCAACCATTGCATCTATCTATACCTTCCCCTCCATACCTGGAGCATTTTAAAATACCCAAATTGGAAAGATTAAGGGGGAGGAAGATGCATAAGAGCATGTCACTAGGTTCATGAACTAGTGCTTTAGCATCCAGGAGAATGATGCATTACCCATGAGAATATTTTTTATTACCCTCTCTAGCCCAATCATTGAGTGGTTTAATCAACTTCCAAGGTATAGCATCTATACCTTTGAACAATTTGTAGATACATTCTTGGAATATTTCACCTTCAATACCAAGAGAAAGGTGACCTTAACCGACCTTACGAGGTTAAAACAATATGAAGATGAGTCTATCATAGACTATGGTAATAGGTGGTGAATGCTTCTAGCTAAGCTACCCTACCTATTGCTAATGTCTGAGTTGACTCAAATTTTTTCAAAGAGTTATCTAAAACCAATATCATTATTGTTACAACTCCAACAATATCCCACTCTTGAAGATGCTCTAGCACAAGCTAGAACCATAGAAGAGATTAAAATTCAAGAGGGGAAGATATCAAAACCTCACAAGAAGGAGTCAACTAAAAATCTAGTGCCATAAAAGCCGACAGTAGTCAATCAAGTTGCCATAAATATCCTAGGGCCTGTACAAACAACACCACCTCAAAAGGTAAATTATCAGGCCCAACCTCCTCCTACGAGTTACAACAATAACACCCAAGTGAATCAGGGGAAAATACAGAAACGTCACCCTAGGTGATAATATATGCCCTTCGTTGAATCAATGGACTCCCTATTCAATCATCTATGGGCTGCCAAAGTGATTAATTTACCAGAAATCAAGCCTATAGACTTGAGTACAGGAAAACAAAATCCTATGGGATATTGAGAAGATCTATTTTGTAGATATCATAGATAGATTGGGCATGACTTGCCTACGTGCTACGATTTCAAAAACCTAGTGCAAGATATGATCGAGAGGAATGACCTTCAAGTGGATAATCCTCTCACCACAAGCAATCAACAAATGGGTATTTTCAAATACCCATTACCCACTCATGAGGTACAAGCAGCTCCTACCAAACAAATGAATGAGGTCAATATGGCACCCCCTCTACAAGGGTTCATTGGGATGGTTAGTATTGTGACCCAAAATAGATGCTACCCAAGTCAAGTTGCACTACCTGTAGCTTCAAGTGATATTCCATCAACATCACAACCTCCACCACCTCAAATTCAAAGTCTTCCACCTCACCCAGTGATGACAATCAAAAGTAAGCTTGCTCAAATCTTACGAACAACATCGGCTAGACTATCCATATACGAGCTTATTCAACAATCTCCACCTCATAGAGAAGCTCTTATGGATATTCTTAAGTCGATTGATCTGCAACCCCAAGAGTCTAACTCCTTTATCAATTTTATGGGGCATGTGCAGTAGTGTAAGGAACCAGTGATCATGTTCCATGAGCATGAACTCAAACCGATAGCAAGTGATGTGGTTGATCCTCCTCTACACATCATTGCATGTGTGAATGGAACACCATATAAGAGAGTTTTAATTGACACTAGTTCATCAAGTAACATAATAACCACTAGTGCTCTCAAACATCTAGGACTTCTAGCATCCCATGTTGTTGCATCTACCTACACCCTCTAAGCATTCAATGATATGATATGCTCAACAATCGACACTATAGTCCTACCCATTTAGGTGGGACACAAAACTATACCAATATTGTGTCATATTTTGGAGGGTGCAAATGGCCTACAACATATTGCTGGGTAGACCTTGGATCTGGGACATGAAGTGTATCCCCTCCATCGCTCACCAATGTCTAAAGTATACTTATGAAGGGTAGGTACATGTAGTCTCTGTAGACCTTGAGCCCTTTAAGTACTGCAACTTGGTGCAACAAATCCCCGAGTCGACATTACCATCGACTCATGTGGACTTCCAACTGAACACATCCATTCAGGGTCCACTTCCATCACCATCACCTTCCATTACCCCATTACCATCTTCATCCATACCATCATCATCATTGGCACCTTTAGAAAAACCTTCATCATCATCCAATCCTCCATAGAGGAATATGTCGAAGAGGCCAATCGATGAGATCCCTCCCATCATTTCCACCATTTCTATGGAAGAGATTCCTAGTCTAGTAGATGAGGAACCATCTCATGAGGTACACATTGAGTCATCTCAAGCCTCACTTTCATCTCCTCCACCTTCACCATCCTAGGTTACAATCCATATGGCTAGTACAAGTTTAGGAGAATACCTAGTGAGGAACATCACAACTATTCTAGCCATTGAGATGGTGCAAGATATGGGATGACCTCATCTCCCCATAGGTAGCATCATACCTCTAGGCATACCATCCAATCAAATGAATTTTATATATGGGGGTATTGAATATGGAATATTACCAATTCCTCAACAAGAAGAAGATGAGGAACCTTTCTCTGAGGATATAAATTACATGTCAAATCATGACTACACCTTGCGATATCTACATCGCTTCCATTGGCATGGCTATGGTCTAGGGTTATATGAACAAGGTACTCATGTTCCTTTCCAGCCATAATATCAATTACCATATGATAAATCTGGTTTGGGACACAACAAGTTGGTACCTTTAGATGTCCTCATAGAGAGTTTAGAATGCCTAGGTCTGAACTACAGGGATGAGCTTGCACATGATCCCTATGCTAATCCAAATCATGTCTACTCATTGGGAGATTACTTTCCCATAAATATGATAGATCAAGGGTTATCTCATGATTTTACCCAATCTCAGGAAGTGGGTGAAGGTTCGCATACCCTTCCATCTGATAGTGAGGAAGAGGATCAAGGTCCTCCTCAAGAATGGACAATAGATGATGAATCAGACTATGGTATAGCACCCATAAATTACCCTAGTTTAGATGAGGAATATGAGTAGGTCATCCCATTGGATGATGAAGAAGAATTCTATCTACGTATGTTCCCAGTACAACATCCCATATAGTGATAGCTTTTACCACTTGAAGAGCAAGCTCATTGCCTACCCCATAGACCACTATCGATCATTCTGCCACCCCCATGAGTCATGAGACAATTTTTTGTCTCTAGACCCAATGGCCCATCCACTATAAATCATCCATCCATCAACATGATTTCCATAGATCTTACTACACCATTGCATGATCTGAATAACCCATCAAATCCATTGCACCTCGACCTTGAGGTAATTGAATTTGATCGAGGAGATTCTCCCCCATATCCATCAGAGTATTGGCCTTGTGATGAAATGTTACAACCATTTCATTTTTGTCCAAGATCTACTCAAAATGTCTTTCATGTTGAGGTTGAGCATGAGTTTCCAATTGATGATGTAAACCTAGTTGATGACATTCATTTGATCCCTACTCCACATCAGTTGGAAGAGGGATCTCATATGTCAATTGAGCCAACAATTGATAGGGATATCGCACAGATCCTGATAATCCCTAATTCATCAAGCTAGGGGAAGGTTTATCCCCTACTGAGCAAGTTGATTATACAAATATTTTAAAAGAGAGGAAGAAAACTTTTGCATGGTCTTATAAAGATATGCTAGGACTAGATCCCAATTTAGTCACGCATAATCTTACAATTGACCCAAATGCCAAACCAGTTAAGCAAAAGTTACGTAAGATGCATCCAATAGTAACCTTAATGGTAAAATATGAATTGCAAAAACTATTGGATGCCAAATTTATTATATCAGTTGATTATCCACCATGGGTTTCCAACATGGTACCTATCAAGAAACCCGATGGGAGGATTCACATTTGCACTAATTTTAGAGATCTCAATAAAGTGAGTCCTAAGGATGAGTTTCCTTTGCCAAACATTGATGCATTGGTAGATGCCACAATAGGACACGAAATGTTATCCCTCATGGATGGTTTCTCTGGATATAATCAAATTCACATTAATCCAGAAGACCAACTCAAAATGGCATTCACAATACCTTGGGGGACATTTTGTTACAAGGTCATGCCTTTTGGCCTCAAAAATATTGGCACCACCTACCAACGAGCTATGACCTATATCTTCCATGACTACATGCATAAAATTTTGGAAGATTACATAGATGACTTATTGGCCAAATCTCTACTATACCATGAGCATATTGATGTATTGCGCAAGGTTTTAGATCACCTCATTGAACATAATGTTAGGCTAAATCCCAAGAAGTGTGTATTCGATATCACATCTAGAAAACTCTTGGGATTCATAGTCTCTAAATGAGGCATAGAAGTAGACCCAAATAAAGTCAAGGTAATCCTATAAATGCCTCCCCCCACTACTATCAAGCAGCTACATAGTCTACAAGGAAAGGTCGCATCCATAAAGTGCTTCATAGCGCAATTATCAGATAAGTGTCGACCTATGAATAAATTGTTACACAAGGGGGTCACATTTAAGTGGGATGATGAGTGTCAAGCTACCTTTGATGATATTAAACAATATCTAGCTTCACCACTAGTATTGGCTCCTCCTCGACCAGGAGTGTCATTCTATATTTACATCTCAGCTATTGAGCTTGCATTGGGCACCATGTTGGCCCAAAAGAATGAATTGCATAAAGAACAAGCTACATATTATATTAGCCGCACCCTGGTCAGCTATGAAATAAATTATGCATACATTGAGAAGCTATGCTTAGCAGTGGTTTTTACCACTAAAAATCTATGCCATTACATGCTCAATCATACCACATATGTAGTATCAAAAGAGAATCCATTGTGATACATGATGAGTCAAACTTACCATAACAGTCACATGACAAAATGGATTATGTTGTTGATGGAATTTGACCTAGAATTCATAGGACAAAAATCAATTAAAGGTCAGGTCATAGCCGATCAACTAGTAGAGGCTCCCCTCTAGGATGACCAACCTCTTAGCATAGAGCTTCCCGATGATGGAGTATTTCAGGTGTCAGAATCACCTGATCTTGAAGAGCCTGAAGCAAAGGCTGACATAACTCTATTTTTTGATGGCTCTAAATGTGAGCAAGGGGGTGGCATGAGAATTGTATTTTTCACACCACAAGGGGCTCCCATACCCCTATCATTTAAACTTGATTTCCTATGCACCAACAATAATGTCGAGTATGAAGCCCTTCTCATAGGCCTTCAAATGACAATCACCATGAAAATAACCAAGCTCAACATTTTTGGTGATTCCTTGCTCATAGTGAATCAAGTCAAAGGAATATTCCAATGTAGATGCCCAATATTGCAAGCCTACAAAGCCCTAGTGGATAAAATTTTGGTAAAATTTGAATGGTATGATATTGAGGCACTCCCTCATTCATCTAACCATTTTGCAGATACAATGGCCTCCTTAGGGTCTTTAATCCCGTAGAACCCATATGATGATATCACAACCATTCAAGTCAAAATGCTATCACAATCCATGACTAAGCATGAGGAGCTTAACTCCATGCCAGAAGTCCACATGATTCAAATTGAACCTTCTCATGAATGGTTCTCTCAAATTCACAATTGCTTAAATAATGCCACTTGGGGGACTTTGTTCCCTCAAACTCCTTTTGATACTAGCACAATGCTATATTTACAAGTTCTCTCCCAATCAACATTTGTGAGAGATGAAATTCAAAAGGATCAAGCAATTCATGCAATTGAGGCTTCTTCAAAACAATATTGGTCCATCCAAATAAAATATTACTTAAAACTTGGAAGTATTCCTTCTGGATTGTCGCATGCCATAAAATGAGCATTCAAGAAAAAAGTGGCAAAGTATGTCTTACTTGGAGATATAATGTATCATCGAAGCTATGAGGGTATCCTCCTTCATTTCTTAGAGCATCAAGAGTCAGTTTGGGCAATCGCCCAAGCACATGATGGTACATGTGGTGGCCATTTTAGTGGCATGGCCATCGCAAAGTGCATTCTTTGCATGGGCTATTATTGGCCAACTTTAGAGCAATATTGTTGTGCTTATGTCAAGAAGTGCATAAAGTGTCAACACCATGCTAATTTGACACACGTACCTTCTCAGGCCTTACAACCGATTCAATCGGTTTGGCCATTTGCACAATGGGGGTTTGATTTAATCAAAAAAATCTCACCCGCTTCCTCAGGCCATCACACATTCATCATTACGGCTACTGAGTACTTTACAAAATGGGTGGAAGCAATTCCCCTTACCACTACGACTGGACCTCGCATCATGGAGTTCATGCTGCATAATATCATTTGTCATTTTGGTATTCCATCCAAGATAATTTTAGATAATGGGCCACCTTTTAAGAATAAGGATGTGCATGCTCTAACAACTAAATATAACATACAACACAACTTTTCTATGCCCTATTATCCACAAGCTAATGGGCAAGCAGAGGCATCAAATAAAATAGTAATTGCAATCTTAAAGAAAATCATTAAGGATAATCATAAAGATTGGCATAATCAATTACCTCTTGCCCTTTGGGCCTACCGCACTAGTATTCGGACTCCCACTAGGGCAACTCCATTTTCACTAGTGTATGGTGCTGAGGCTATCATACCTTTAGAGTTGGAAATCCCATCGCTATGCATATCCATGCAAGAGTTCATCGATGATGATACCATATGACAAGCTCATCTAGACCAATTAAATTTGCTTGATGAGCGATGCGTTAATGCTCTTGAGCATCTACGTGTTTATCAAGAGTGCCTTAAGAGAGCTTATAACATGAAATTCCACCCTAGAGACTTTTAGGTTGGTGATCTAGTTCTAAAAGAGAACCAACAAAATTCTAATTTTCCACCCCATCTATGGGATAAATTTATGGTAAACTAGTTAGGTCCATACATTATTACTAGTCATATTGGACCTAGAACTTATCGCTTAGCTTCCATTGAAGGATGTGAGGAGCCTGAACCCTTGAATATCCTTCACCTATGGCCTTTCCATGCTTAGAGCATAGTGCCCTACCTAAAATGCTCCAAGGTAGTCTATGAACCCTTTGGTCAACCTAAAATGCTCCAAAGGTGTCTACAACCCCTTTGGTCAACCTAAAATGCTCCAAGGTGTCTACGAACCCTTTGGTCAACCTAAAATGCTCCAAAGGTGTCTATAAACCCTTTGGTCAACCTAAAATGCTCCAAAGTGGTCTACAACCCCTTTGGTCAACCTAAAATGCTCCAAAGGTGGTCTACGAACCCTTTGGTCAACCTAAAATGCTCCAAAGAAGTCTACAACCCTTTGGTCACCCTAAAATCTCCAAAGGTGTCTATGAACCCTTTGGTCACCCTAAAACCTCCAAAGTCTACACCCTTTGGTCACCCTAAAATGCTCCAAAGGTGTCTACGAACCCTTTGGTCACCCTAAAATGCTCCAAAGGTGTCTATGAACCCTTTGGTCACCCTAAAATACTCCAAGGTAGTCTACAAACCCTTTGGTCAACCTAAAATGCTCCAAGGTGGTCTACAACCCCTTTGGTCACCCTAAAATACTCCAAAGGTATCTATAACCCTTTGGTCAACCTAAAATGCTCCAAAGGTATCTATAACCCCTTTGGTCAACCTAAAATACTCCAAAGGTATCTATAAACCCTTTGGTCACCCCAAAAATCCCCAAAGGTATCTATAAACCCTTTGGTCACCCAAAATCCCCAATGGCATCCATTAAGCCCATTGGTCAAATATATATACATATATATCAAAAATCAAAAACATCATTAAAATATCAAAAACATAAAAATATTGCATTGCATTACATTTCATATCATTGCATTATAACATCACTTGCATTAGGCATACCCATCATTGCATTTTGCATTTTAGAGTTGATCATACATGTCTAGCACCAGGTATGTACACTAGGCATCTATCAAAATCAATGTTGTCAAAAGTCAGTTTTACCACCTATTTACATTATATTTATCATTTCCATCCACATTCCATATTGTGTGTCTATTTCCCTTCACTTAGCCATTGTTCATAAGGCATATTTAGGGTTTTTGATCACTCAACCATCTCTAGTTTTCTTTTCAGATTTTGTAGAAAGCTATCATGATTTTTAGAAGGTAGAATCTTGCTTAGATTGTACCTTGTATATGTCAAAATCCCAACACATTTTCACACTAATAAATCCAAGTATTGCACAAGGAAAGATGAAACCTACAAAGTGGTCCATGTTACCCTAAGTAAAAAGTTTACCTCACTCATCCCCCTATGTGAATGGTTCAAAAATGTTGAGAATTGACAAAAGGACAAGTTCCTCCTTACCCAAAATAATCAAAATCCCTTGCTTCATGCCAAATTGGGGCAAGTATCCAAAAGAGAAAAATAAATAGTGGTTGTTACCACTTAAAAATATTCAAAATAAAAAGTGGTTTTCACCATTAGCAAAAGTAAAAAGTAAAATAAATAGTGGTTCTCACCACTACCAAAATCCCTTGCTCACCAAAACAAAAATGAGCAAACTCCCTAGAGCAATTCAAAGATAAAATAAAATAAGGGAGTATTGAACTTGAATCCCTAGAATTCTCAGCATTTGACAACCATAAGGTGATCCTCATTATAGGTTAGGTGGCATCAAGCCTACCTGGAAATGGTGGTATCCTTACGCATGATGATATGTCTATCACATAAGCAACCTGCTTTTGTACAGACCAATATTTGCATGTGGATGAGCTAGCTTTTGGTAGCCTGTATTGCCTAGTGGTCTAATCCAACTACGTACAAAACTCAGGATAATGATACTCATAGGGTGATCTTCAGTACATATGGGCTGCATCAATCCTGTTTGGCATTGGGGTAACTTTATGCATTATCATAGCAATGAACTCACATGCACACATAAGGATATTGAATATCTTGGTCATCCTAGAAGATTTATACCTTGCCAAAAAGTCTTGCATGGTTAATATACAACTTTTGATTAGGTCACTAGAGTGTTTGAGTCTCCTAAAAATCCCAAACACATCATATAACATTATATTATTCATTCCATTACATATCATACTATCACATGTTTGTTACATTCACTTTACACAATCCATTACATAGTGTCATGATAACATTAAAATGATGAGATAAATTTTGTACAGTCTATGGTGCTAGCATCTAGTATGTCAAATAGTATTCATAATTCATCATATAGATTAACAAATCATCCATTTCATTATGCATACACACATATACATATCATCAAATCACATCATATTACAATACATGCATACATGATAAGCATCCATCAAAGCATCATAAAGCAAACATAAGCATTGCATACATCTCATAAAGTAGTAAGGAAACACATGATGATAATAAAAACTCATATATATATATATATATATATTTTTTTATATGTATGGAACCAAAAGATACATCATAATCCAAAAACTACCCATAGGCTACAATAAAGTGGGTCCTTAGACCTCACACTCCCAAAATCCAAAAAGAACCATAGAGTCTCAAAAGCCATGGTCACACAAGACCGACACTATGACTCTCACCCCTACCCTCAATCGAGTCCATCGAGAACTCCTAGATCTACTACTCCCTACCCTATCTAACCTCCATACAAATCTAGGAGCCCCCATCCTCATAGAAGACTACCATGTACCACTCCTCTAACTCTAGTGTGACCCACTAGCAGAAGGATAGGTTGGTAAGCACCCCCTAAGGTGCACTATCTCATCCTCCAAATCCTGGGTGTATGCTCGCTCCTCTCAAAAATGAGCTTAGAAGTCCCCCACTAAGACCTAGAGCTATGTCACCTCCTCCCATAGCCTAGCCATCTCACCACTACTAGATCCCCCATGGCTAGGGCTCCATGCTCCAACCTATGCCCAAAGAGTAGCTATCTCTACTACCTACCTATCAATATCAACCTATGCACTCTACACCTATACCTATAGGAGAGCTCTCTCCTCTACATGCTCTCATATACCTCTAATCAGCTCACCCTATAGCTCAGTAATAGTAGCATCTCATACTACTAGTTGCACTCCCTGCTCATCAAATTAATCCTCACCAAAGTCATCCTATGGATCCCCTACATCAATGAGATCTATCCACTCATCCTCTACCTAATGTGCATACATGTCGCTCACCTACATCTGGCTCCTCCTCATCTAGAGCCTCATCATGACCCTCATCTAGAGCATCCCTATGAGCCTCCTCCATCACCATAGCTATATCACCTCCTAGTGGCCCCTCTCCTCACCACTAGCACATCACCCACCAAGAGTCATACTCTACTATAGTCCTGACATCATCTAGCTCAAAAATATCCACTACAAGATCTACCTCCTCTCCCACTACCTCAATTATAGGCCAACCAAGTGTCCTCTCATCCCCACAATATTGGTAGATCACTAGCTCACTAGGAAACCCCTAGCATAGCCCAAACTACCACAAGACTCGAGCATACAGAAAGTACTCCCACTCAATCCCATGTCACCCAACTAACCATCTCCCTCACCTCACTCGACGAAGTTGTGCCTCAACCTCAGGCCATGCTGGACAATCCCTGTAGGATCTCCAAGTCACCTCCTCTACCCTGAGTCATGCAAAGGACTATGCATAATGGTCAATCATACCTACAAAGGGATGGCTTTGACCTATCTCCTAGTCTCACTACCATAGAATCCCATAACCTATATCCCTATCTATAAGTTATGCTCATGTCATCCAAGGTAGTCCTCATAGTCGATCCACAACAATATGTTGCCATCCCCACACCTATAGTAGAAATCTGCATCCTAAGCCCTTCCACCCATGAGAGTAGATCTCATACAACTCATCATACAACTATGCCAACAAAGTAGTACCCCAAGCCATCACTAGTGGCTGCTCTATGGTGCACTCCACAAGTGTAAATACCAACTCCAAAAGGTTCCAAGGGAACCTAGCTCCTGATGAGTCTAGTAGCAACATGTTGGATATTAGTATCATCAGTAAGGCATACCTCATAGTCAATACCTCCACCTCATACCATAACTCCACTAATATACCATCGCTAAGTAAGTCATGTACTACCTCCTACCAGTCCCTATCAAAGTATCTCTGCAAAATCGTATCTCTCAGATCTCGGTGAGTAGATACAATAGGTCACCCCTCTATCAAAATGTGCAAAATCTGATAGACATCCTCTAGAGTCACTATCATCTCCCCTATAGGTAGGTGGAAGGTGTTGGTGTGAGGATCCCATAAGTCTATCAAAGCAGTCAAATAAGCTCGATCACCCACCATGGGCTCTAATCGTGTCACTTGCTTAAGACCAATGGCATCAAGCCATTTCCAGTCCTCCTCTATCAATAAGTCCCTAGTGGTCTGAAAGAGAGTCGAAAATTGATATCGACTCTTAACCACTTGGCAGAGGTAAGAAAGTTAACAAAAATGCACCAAAAATGCATCAAAATTACCCAAAAATACCAAAAAAAGACTCAAAAAGGGACATTTTTACCCTAAATTTGTGGTCATCCCACCCAGGTATGGCCCCCAATTTGGTAGCCATCCCACCTAGGGATGGCCACCTCGTCCCACCCAAGGATGACCCCAAAAATGCTTAAAAATGGGTCATTTTGACCCCCAAAATAACCATAAAATAGCAAGAAAACACAAAAAAATGGAATAAAAATGCATCTAAACCATAAATAAAGCCTACATTCCTACATTTTATCACTACTATGGTTCATTAACCAATAATTAGTGTGTTTTTGTTGGAAAAAGTGCAATTAATTACAATTTCAAGTTCAATAAAGAATAGGAGAAAATGCAGCCCTTACCCATCTCGCACTGGCTCCATCGCTCATCGAGTCCTATGGCTGGCTCATAGTGATTGTGGGGTACTCTCAGTAGTGCTCCACTTTAAAAAATCAACTCTCCTACTCCTCACCTCTCAATTTTCCAAGTTAGAAGTGTGAAAATGAGCTCATTTGCCCAATTTTGGGCTTAAAAAGCACTAGGATGAGCATGGTCATCCTAGGGTGGGATGATCAGCCAATTGGCCGACTATCCCACCCTGGGATGGCCATAAACTATGTAGCCATCCCACCCTAGGATGGCCACAAAAAAATCCCACAAAAATAGCTAAAAAAGATTTAAAAAATGGCCTAAAACCCACCAAAAATAAGTCAAAATTGATGAAATTCACAAAGGATCAAGATTGAATTCAAATTGTTCATGGATGAATTGAAAAGTATCTACTTCAATCCCTAATAAGGCCATTGTGGCTGGACCACTCCATGGGAATGAGGTATTCAGTCTTTTCTTCCATGAAATATCAACAAAACCATCAAAATCCTCACAAAATTGATAAATCTTATAATGGGTAAAATTGACGATTATCCCAATCAAGTCATATGGGTCAAGTGACTCATCACTTTCATAATTTGTCATGCCCTCATCAAATCATCACTTGAGGGGGTAGTCATAATAACGAATTCATAATCAAAATCAACACTTAAACACTCAAAAGTGCAACTTGCATACATTCAAAAGAATCATTGTCAAAGATAAATTTTCAAGCCTATGCTGGGGCAAATAATTCAGCACAAATCAACAAAAAAAAGTCTTGGTCTCCTTGAAGCCTTGGGTCACGTATCCCAAAATAGGAAATATAAGGAACCAAGACCAAGTATACCCTAAGCCCCTACGACTGCCATTGCAGAGTGGTTGAAAGGTATACCAAAATCAATCCTTCAATTATGTCAAAAGCAAGGATTCCAAGAATGTATGCTCTTTCCACAATGGAGGCATCTAAAGTTGGTTAGGTTACTGAATAACCTTAATCATTTGATGATTTAGTCATCTATTTTTTCTCAACGCTCTATTTCACATAATGCATCTCAAAAAGGGGCATCTGTAGACACTAAAATCATGTAAATCGGATAAGACTACCAAGGTGCCACTCTTATCGACACCATATGGCCCCATTGGGCAACCCTCAGGGGTTAATTAGGGGTCCTAACCACTTTTGGGAAGGTTTACCCCACTTTTGGGAGGTTTTGGGCCATGTAGCCATGGTCGTCCCACCCAAGGATGGCCATAGTTCATGGTCATCCCACCCAGGGACGGCCACAAGAAACCATCCCTGGGTGGGATGGCCATGGTCTAGACCCCTCAAAAGTCAAAGGGTGGGATAAATGGCAATCAATTTCTACCATTTATCCCACCCAATCACTCATGATAGATTGGGAGGCTATCATGGCCATTAGGGACTACAAATTGGAGGCCCAAATGGGAAGCCTCTTCCACCCTATGCATGGCAAAGGTATTGACAAGTGGTGGCACCTACCTTGCATGCCCAAACTTGCCCCTTTTCCCCCTTTTCCCTCTTGGGCTATAAATTGGAGTGTTTTCACTCAATTTTAGAGAGAGACCTTTGCAAGTATTGACCATGAAGTGCTATCGATATTTCCCCTCACCTTTTTCCCTCGTATTTGCCCTTGGAAACCTCATCAATCGAAGGCATTTTCAAGGCATCCCCAAATACGTTCATTCTTTCCAAAACCTATCAATTCTTGGAGTTAATTTACCAAATTTGACGACAACACCCCTAGGAGGATTCTAGACCAGATCCAAGTGGAATTGGTGGCAAAAACCACCCTATTTTGTGGTCGTCCCCCCTGGGATGGTTAGCAGTCCCAATTGGAACTCTCAGGGATGGCCATGAATTGGCCCACAATTTTGATCCAATTTTAGTGTAGATCAATTTTATAGCATTATATTAGCATCATATTCAATTTTGGTGAAGTTTGGAGTGGTTTTGATATGTCAATTAATGTTTTTGTGATTACAATCCTAGTTGGCCCTCTCAGGGATGACCACAAGTTCTTCTCATAATCTCACTTTAATTTATGCTTTGATATTTACAAAATCATATAATATACATCATGCTAAGTTTTCATGTCATTTGGAGTAGTTTATATTGGTCGATTACACTTTTTACATTCAATATTGCATGCATTTCATGGATTTTATCATAATACGCATATGCTATTAACATATTTCAATTTCTTGTGTGTAGGTACAGATATTCCATGCATGAGGAAGGAGCTAAGGATTTGAATAAATATAGCCCAAATATATCTCTATAATCGTGAGTGCGAGAGGAACATTGAAAGCGCCATAAGTTCATGGAGGGATTGGATCCTTCAAACTTTGTAACTTAAAATTGTATCAAATTGAAAAGCCCTCAAGGGGATGTAATGTAACCTCTCATTTGATAAATTAATAAATACAAAAATGGATCAAATGAATGAGTTCTAGAGGTCTAGAAGGATCCTCATCATGGTTGTGAGGAGTTCCCATAGGAGTCCTCCTAGAAGGATTCTCTCAATGAGAAGATCCCCCATGAGTAGATTTGTCTTCGTGAAGATTTATTGAATGTTGTTCAGGTAAAGGTTGGTCATTTGAGCTATATCTAAGGTGTTCTAAGCCTTCCTATGTATTACCAGTGGCCTCAGTTGTAATTGGGTGTGACTTCATGTAGTGACCATTTTTTTTTTATTATGCATGTAATTAAGAAATAAACAATGTATACAAATAATTATCTCATTTAATAATTAATTATGTTTCCTAAAGAACTGGCTTGTGTGTTATAGTTCATTGAATATCTTTCCTTTCTCTTTTTTGATTTTGAAAATTATTTATGTAATGCTTAATGTTAAATGGTATTCACCTGTACGCTCTCACACACTAATTCAGTGATGAAGTATGGATTGTGAAACCCATCAAAATATGGATATGAAGCCCATATCTTGTGAGGGAGCATAGGTCCTACCATTCATCACCTAATTCACCATGATAAGAGATACACCTTTCGAAGAAGAGTGCGTGCAATTTTTTACAACTATGATGATTCTTGGAGCTGACCTTGGTCAAAATGGGATACAAAAATCCGTAATACAATCTAAACATGTGGTTATGAAGGCCACCGCTAGTCTTGATTAGTGGTTGGATGTCACTTCTAAATCTATGATGTTAAATTGATATGTGATGTGTGTGTGGATTCCTTTTATTCCATGCAAGATCAAAATGTAAGATAGAGCATATACTAACTTTTCACTAATATACAAAAACTACATTTCATATTTCCAAATATGAAGATAAAAGTGTTTTAATTTCAAAAAATTGAAATGCAAATCTAAATGAAAGCAGGCCACATGCAGGTAAACCCTAACAATCAATTAAACAAGGATCATATCTATGTAAAATAATGTATAGTAGAGACCATCAGACATAGATTTAATAAAAAATTGTGGGTTGTTGTACCCTAGGGCAACTAGAAGTAGATGCTACTATTCCTAGCAATAGTTGATAGCAGAAAGATAGAAACTTAATATTTTTTTTAAATTTCTCTAAATTTTCTACTTAAAACTGTTATACTATTTTTTCTATAAAAACACAACAAAATCAAGTATAGGGCCACTTACAGGTGTAGCTATCATTTTATGAATATTTCGTAGATTGAATTTTCTACACTCTATTTTGATGCCATCAAATATCAGGGTGGCGACCCTATTGTCCATCAGATGTGATGGTGGTGACCACTATGAGCCATGCCAACTCAGAATGATGGTACCTGTAAGTTCAAAACAACAAGAAAAATAAAGTTAATGATAATTTTATAAAATTTTGGGAATGGTCCCGCACGTGATTGCCACTGAAGAGTTGACAAAATATCTAACATCTAAATAAATGTAAAATGAAATCAAATTGATAATATAAAATTTATGTAACCATCATTATAAGAAATAGAAAATTGAAATTGCCCTTCTCATTAATATTCAGAAAATGATTTTACAATGGATTATAATATATGCCTCTTAGGGATTCACCAAATTGATACAAATTACATCATAATTTTAATAATAGATGTCTTCCAAAAGATCTCTTGTAATCTCCTGAACTGATAATGGAGGGTTTTCTTAGTGACCTCTGCTTGATGATGCCAAGAAATATGATCTTGATGATGACTTTATCTTGATAAGGCCTATAACCTGCACACATAGTAACCTACAAAGCATCAAGAGTAAATTTGAAGCCTCTCAATATGAGGCCCATTTCATGATAATGCAAAATAGAAAGGAAATGCATAAAATAATAAATAAATGCGTGAAATATCGAATGAAAATATTGTTAAACTATGTTAGAAATAGAATAACAAACTACTAAAATTGATCTAGTTACTAAAATAGAGAAAATTAAACATCACAACAAGTCCATTATTAATCATAATGGTGAGCTTTTTTAGCTGCCATAGATTCTAAAAACTCCACCTAGGGGTCGTTATCAGGCATAGCGGTCATCGAATAGAAACCCTATTCTTTGCACTCAATGATTGGTGATGTTCAATTCAACTTTTGAATTGATGTTCAAGATTTGTTATGTTCTGAAACACAATTGGATCATGGGAATAACTTGAATTCATGGTAAATTGATAATGAACAATAGTAATATTTATCCTTCAAGATCCAATGCACTTCATGGATGTGAATGCAAAACTCATGATGCAATTTCGGTAACACCTTTACACTTAGGAGAGATTGAGCTCTCTAATCACAAAAGGGTAGCATTTTGTTACATTAATTGGGGATCAATTTTCTCTTTTCTATGAATTTTTTGGATGCCTTATGTAGACTTCCCAAATTGTCATCTTAGCTTCCTAAAGAAGCCAATACCAAGATTTAGTTAGGCTTAGGGAGGTGAGGCATCACTTATGGAAGTTTCTAGTGTGTAACTATCCAAGAACAGTTGCTCTATAGCTAATTTTACTTAGTTTAATAATCCCAAGTTTGTTACATATGAGGCCATCCTTGATAGGTGTGGTCTAATCTAAGACCATAATTGACTCTAGTGGCTACCATGCAGCCACTAGGAGGGATATTAGCTCAAGTTGAAAAGGACTAGTTTGCCTTGTTTGAGTGGTTAGAACCATTGTTAGGTCTTGGGAAGGTCTAATATGAGTCATATGGTCTGAAATGTGTCCACATAATAAACATGATGTGTTTTAGGTGTCTACACTACAAATGAAAACCAGAGAAGTTTGAAGATTTACCTATTCCAAGAAAAAATTTAGAATAAAAGAGATTTCAGGTCTTGAAGATAGACCTTGACATTGAGGAGATTAAGAGACCCAAGAAGGAGGTCCTATTGGAGAAGTTGGTAGATTGAATAAGACTGTATATTGTAGATTGGCTAGAGTCTTTCCATAGGGTTGAGGGAGAACTCGTGAAGACTAGGACTCAACACAAAATTCTTTCCACTAGTTTTGAGAACAACTAGTGAAGTTTATTCATTTTAGAATTTTGGAGATTTTTAAGTATTTGGTTGTTATTGTCTAAGTTTCTTATTGTAGAAAAGTAGACATTGAAGATTAGAGATTGAGGAGAATCAAGGAGGATATCTCATTGAAGACTAGAGATTGAAGGTTACAGATTGGAGAATTTGAAGAGACCTGAAAGAGGTCATATTGAAGAACTTCCATATTTGGAATATTGAATATTGAAGATTGCAAATTGAATATTGAGGAGACCCGCGTAGGAGGTTTCTATTGAAGATAGAATATTGGAAGTAGAGAAGGACTAAGAAAAGGTCCTATTGTAGAATTCATAAGTAGTATATTTTGGAGATCTAGGAAAGAGATCTCATTGTAAAATTCCCATAGTTGGAATATTGAAGAGACCAAGGAAAAGTCTCATTGAAGTTTTGAGGAGAAGAATTGAGGAATTATATAATTAGAAGACCTAAGGAGAAGAGGTCTCAAGAGAATTTGGAGGAGAAGAAGAAGGCTAGAGAAAGCCTTATTACAAGAATTGAAGGAGTGATTATTGGAGGAGTTGTAGAGAAAGCTTGAGGAAGAAGATTGCAAGCAAGGAGAAGTTTCTAATAAGAAGGATTTGGGACAATTGTCGCCATACGACAACAAGCCCAAGAGAAAGAAGATTTTGGCAAGAAGTTTGCAAAATTTTGGAGAAGTTTTTTGAAGACCTCAAGATATTCAAATTCTTGAGGAAGAAGATAATGAAGGAGATTGAATTTGAAGTCAAAATTTGACAAGAATATTGAGGGAGTAGAGAAGATTGAAGAGCCCATAATTTTAGGAAAATTTAAGGACAGCCATAGTATTTTTTAAGGTTTATTTTATAGGAGAAGTTTACAAATTTTTGAAGGAGAAATTGAAGGGTTGAAGGATACTAAATTGAAGAATATATTGAGCTACAGATTTGGAAAGTTTTGGGTAGGTTTTGGAGTGCCCTTGAACAAGATATTGAAGAAGGTTAAGACAACAAAAGAAGGTAATATTATGGAGATATTCATTGTAGGTTTTGGACAATAAAATAGAGGAGGAGTTGATTGAAGAGTTGCAAAATATTTTGATAGTATTTGGGTAGTATTAATAGTTGCAAGTTACAAAGTTTGAAGACATAGGTTTTGGAGGAGATTTGGAGCCACATAATCAGGTTTTGTGGACAACATTAGAAGAAGATAAAGAGCTATGATTTTGGAGAACTTTGGGGTAGATTTGGGAAGAGTTATTAGGCAAAAAACTAGTAGAAATTTGAGCAGCAATTAGAGCTGCAAATTTGGTAAGTTTTATGAAGGAGAACAAAGGTACAAAACTTACAAAATTAAGATTACAATAAGGGGTGAATTAAATCACCAAAGAAACTAGAAAAAAGGAGACTAGAAAGGTATGCGATATTGGTGCAACATAAGTTCATTATTTGAGCATTTAAATTTTTTTTACATTAAGTATTTGAGAGCACCATATTAGCCTTATTGAAATCTTAAGGAGAAAGTTAAAAATGAGTCTTCAAGCAAAAGGTGTTAATAGCATTTACATCTTAAATCTGCAAGATTGAAACAACAAGAATCTAAGTAAGAGTTATTTGGAAAGGAGAAATAAGAAGAGTATAACCTTATTATTAAATTTTGTTTTATAGTTCATAAGAATGCAGATTTATTAAAGTGAAAGGAAATAAAATAAAAACATTTGCTTGAGTAATTTAAAGATCGAGCAAGGGTTAAAAACAAGGCAAAATTTCTCAGTGTCTAAAGACACTAGATAGCCATAATCCAAAGGAGGAGTAAGAGCATCCAATTGGTGTAGAAAAGCACCAAGAAAATCCACCACTATTCAAAGGTGAGCTGCCACTACACAAAGAAGCGCCACCGTAGAAGAGCTACCACCACTCAAAGGAGAGCCACCACTAAGAAGCACCATCGTAGTCCTAAAAGGGAGAGACACCACCATACAAAGGAGCACCACCATCAAAAGTGTTGAGCAAGCCATAGATTTTTGCCCATGAAGTCCAAGTGAATACATTTTTGCATAAGAATGCAAGAGAATATGTATAATATAGAAGGATTAGGGTTTAGGAAAGTTACAAGTGTTGGTGGACACATTGCATGCAAAAGACACGTGTAAGAAGAGACAAGGACAAGCTTCAAACATCAAATAGGCACCAAGGTAAAAGGAGGCATTAAACGTTCTCATGAAGTAATGCCCAACATGCCATAATACCATTTGCCTAGGCAAGGAAATGTTTCAAGAGAACAAGGAAGATGAATTTAGAGCAGTGGAAGATCAAGAGTTTCTAGCACCCATTCCAAGGAGAGAACATTTTTAAAAGGCTAAATATAGAGGAGTCAAATGATATTTTTTGTAGAGATGCACTGGAAACAGAAGGAGGTGTAAGTGGAGCCATTGATTGAAGGTTAAGTGGGAGTAAGAAGTGAAGTGCCATTTGGCATTGCAAGGAAGAGAGTTCAAGCCACGCAAGGAGTCAAACAATCAAAGGTTGAATACATTACAGAGCACCTATGAGAGATTTGTTTGCACTTGGCCAATCAAAAGGAGAAGGTAAAATATTTTCCAAGGAAACCCAAAGTATAACAAAGGTTTCATAAAAGAGGGAGCGCCTATCAAGAGACAGTCAACCATTTTTGACCAGAGGGAATTAAGGTTGAAGTTAAGGTAATTCATTTTATTCAAGTTTATTTATGCACATTTAGAATAGGAGATATAAGGAATATATACACTTATTATTTTCTAAGGATAAAAGTGAACTTATATACTTTGGAGGGATAAGAATTAAAAGTTGAAACCTTAGAAATAAGATTAGTGTTATTTAAAGGTTTTATGAAGGATTGAAATTTAGTTTAAAGGAGTTAAACAAATAAGTTTAAAAGTTTTGTAATTTGATTATTTAAATTTACAAAATATTTTTGAAATATTTGCAATTTGAATAGAATGGAGTAATAAGGTTTTTGACATCAAATTAAGTTTATAAAATTTGCAAATATTCTTTTATGGAATTTATAAATTTCTAAGTTTGGAGTTATAAGGTATTCAACACCAACATTGGATTAAGAAATTTAGAAGAAGTTATATTTTTGAAATTAGGGAGTCAATCTCAAAAAATTTGAAGAATTAAAAATTGCATTCAAAATTATCTTTAGCTTACAATTTGGGAGAAATAAGGGATTCAACTTAAAGGGAAACTTAGAAAACTAAGTAATTTTTATCAAAGACACCTTATTCAAAAAAACTATGGATGAAATAGTGAAGAAGGTATTTAATGAAGATAGTGAAGAAATACTACATGCATTCAGATTTTATTCACATGGGTTAATACCCAATATTGATGGAGCTCAAATATTTAATGTTCTAAAAGATAAATTAAGCTCATTTTTCAAAGAAGCTAAGGAAGGGAAATTTACTACCTTTATAGGATATCTTCATGAAAAAAAATTAAGTCTTGTTGGGAATCTCAAGGCACCATTGTATTCAATATAGAAGAGTGTTTAATGATGTACCTTTCATTAATTGTTTTTGAACTCTTTCAAGGGAAGGTTCAGATTGAAATAAATGCTTCATATGATTATTTTAAGGAAGAATTATCAAATCCAAGTCAATATTATTATGATCTACAAACTCATCATATTGAAGGAGAATATTTAGTAATAGTGTAGGAGCAAGAAAGGAATAGAAATTAGGAAAGAAGTCAGATGAAGAAAGAAGATATATCATCAAAGAAGATACAAAAGAAAAGAAAGAAAAAGAAGAATAGAAGAAGTCACATCAAAAAGGTAAAACATGAATTGTTTTGTGGAAGTTCAGGAATTGACCTCAAAGAGATAGATTGAAACACAAAAATCGAAGACCATATTGAAGACTAAAGTCTTCAATAACCAAATAATGTAATACAAGAGGGTGTTGGAATATATTACATTATTTGGTACATGTTAATGTACCACCTTGGGTACATCCTTAGATTAGGAAGAGTGTTCTAGATTAGAAGTTATGATTTACTTTATGCAATGTAATAAGTGCACAAGTATTATTAAAATGTGCAAATTATTTTGGTATTGTAAATGTGCATAGTTGTCCATGTGCACATGTATCCATAGAATAGGAAGTGGAAGAGTCTCTAGAAGAGTGAAGGCCAAGAGTGCTCCATATGAAGAGTCACATTACATTATATATGTAGTGTATGTGTATATGTAAAGTGACGTGACATGATAGGACATGACTTGACACTTACTTGATACTTTTAGAGCTATTGTACCATTTTTGTGAGCATTTGTTAATGGCAATTTTATGAGTGATTTTTGAAGTTATTTCTGAGTTTTATACTTCTAGAATATTACCATTATCATATATATCATATTGTAACTTTATTATTGATATTTTGGTGAATTTTATCTTAAGTATTAAGATTCAAAAGCTAAAAAGAATCACAAAAGTGCAAGTATGATCCTCCATCGTAATTATTTTATTATGCTACCCTAAAACATTAAATTTACATGGGTATGCTCCAAACGCATTTATTTATTATGTTACATTTGTAACCTTAAAGTGCAAGGAATACATTTGTTAGGTACCCAAGAGAGGTAGTTAATATTTAATAATTTAATATTGTATCCTATAATGGTATGAGCCATAAATTAATTACTAAGTAAGAAAGGCAACATGTCAAATTAGAAATAGGTATGTCATAGATTCATATATGTAACCACTGGGGAATATTATCATATGTAATCGCAAGGATATTGTCATATCATTATGCATTTTGTAACTCATAGAAGGTGAACCACCACATGGTTGATCTTGTAACTCATAAAAGGTGAACCATCACACTCTTGTATAAAGATAAATGTACCCCCATTGTAAAATTTATCTATGATGTATTCTTGGAGAATTCTTCGTTCGTGGAGCTAGATATATTGTGAAGTGGATTCCTTCTAAAGGAGTATTGTAGGGTGTTTCCCTACCTCAAGGGTATCATCAATCTCTATTTTATTGTGAGAAATTTATTTATGGATGCATTTTTGATATTTTTAATGATTTAATGTAATGAGAATAGAGTTTCAAAACAACATTCTACATTGCTTTAATTTGAATTGCAATGAGAATACTCTATACTATTTGAGGAAGATGAAGATGATATAACTAAATTAAACTTGACCTATTTTGCCTCATTTATTTTAAAATTTACCTTTGCATATTTCTTAACACCTTTAGTTCCTTCTAAATTTGAACTTGTATATTTTACTTCCTCATTGCATCCTTTGTTGCTTCTAATGATGGATTTGGGTAAATCATGATGGTATTTTCCATATGGCAATTATATAAGTTTTCTTGGGAGTAAAAAATCCTTAATCTAATCCAACTTCTCCTATAGTATGATCTCCTTGTTGTTATATTTTGAAGCTATAAACTTAAATGAAATGCAACCACAAGTATTGAAATACGCATGCAATGTTATAGCTATGATAATGGCTAACTAATATGCATGAAAAAATGATAGAGAACTTGATACAATGCTCTAGAAATGCTCATATAAGAAAGCTCACAAAAATTACAATGTTATGGAATGGAGGTAACTACCTCTACATTATCATGAAAAATTTCTACTTGAATACTAATACTACTCTAACTTATGCACTCCAAAATCCCTCTCTTCTATTCTACTCTATGAAGGCCTATTTATAATGAGATACAACTCTTTACCTTCAATATTCTTATGACACCTCACTTTTCTATCCTAAGGACTCATGTACATGTGGACTACATGTAAATTTACATTATTGCACATTATAAAACTTGTGCACTTATTACATTGCTTTAATAAAGTACTTAACTCCTAATCTAATCCTAATATAAATATGTACCCATGATGGTACATTAGTGAAGGACCAAATAATGTAATATATTTTAACACCCTCTGTATTACATTATTTGGTTGTTGAATACTTTAGTCTTCAATAAGGATCTTCATCTTTTGAGTGTTCTTCATCTTGATGAGGTTCTTCTCCTTATTTGGTTTTTTGATAGCTAAATAGAGTGTAGTTTTGTTTTCCTCTCATCCTCTTAATTTTGAACCTTCTATTTCTCTGTTTATTCTTATGATATGATGATTCTGCATTCTGTTTCTCAACAAATATATTAGTATTGTTTTGAAATGCAACAATATCTTATGATGTTTCTATTGATTCCATAGCATATATGTTTATGTGAATTGATCCAGTAGCTTCAATTTCCCCTTGATTTATTATGAGGCACATATTGACTCCATTGGAATATTTGAAGTCAATTATTCTTTAGCTTTCTACTAACTTTGCTGCTGAAATAAGATTAGAAGATAATCTTGGAACATACATGACATTATGTAACACAAATTTTGGAATTAATTTACTAGGACCTACACATACATAACCATGTATATGGTAGAATGCTCCATTTGTAATTATTAGTCCATAATTGTTAGTGACTTCAATATAATCAAACCATTGTAGATTTCCTATCATATTATGACTTACACCTAAATCTATGTACCAAATATCCTTTTCATTTTGATTTGTAAGATTATTTGAGTTTGGACTAATTTTACACCTTTGATAAGACATATTGGATGTATTTTTATCTTGAGTCCTATTATAGTGATGATATGTTCCTCTTGTCAATCTATCCATATTAATGTGTTTTGATTTCTTCTTCTTGATTTGAGTCTTGTAGTGTTAACCTTTGTAGTAGTCTTCCTTATATCTCCCTAGTAATATTCTTCTTTAATTTATAGAATCAATCTTGAAAATAATTCTCAAGATTTTCAAGTTATGAACTTGATGCTTAGCTTTCTAATATTGAATTTTGTTGAATCCCTTTTGACTCCCTAGAGTTTGGGGTATGCTATGATCTTAATGAATAATGTTTAAAATGATATTCTATCACTTGTTCACTATTTCACTTCTTCTTATAGAAATATTATAAATACAATTTCCAATAGTAGACTTTCAATGTCCTTTGTTGGATTATTTTTGTCTCTTTTCTTTAGGTATGAGACTAGTGAGTTTACTTTTCCAACTAGTATTTGATGCAAGCAATAATTTTCAACTATGATTCAATGCTATAAGAAATTTCTAAACTTCTAAAATATTAATTTGGTGTAGGATACCTTATATCTCCCAAGTTAGAAGTTTTAGAAATACTATGTATTTAGTTTTTCTAATCCTTATAACTCCTTGTCTTAGAACTTGCAAGTATATTTGAAGCAATAATAATGAAGGTTATAATGTTTCTAATTCCAATTAATTATACAAGATAAGCTTTCTAGAGATTAACATCTTATTACTCCTATCAATCACTTTCTCTAGAGTGTTGATTTTCAACTTTAATAGACTTTGCAATATAACTCTTACCTTTTCTTTGAACTTGAAGACTCTCTGTAATTGATTAAAATTTTAGTGGCTTAGTAATAGTCGACTTATTTTCAACTCCAAACTATAACTAAGGTCTTCAATTTTTGCTTTATTGATATGTTTGATTCTTTCAATGTTAGTATTTTTAGATCTGTGCACTCCTCCAACATCTAAATTCAAACCTATTAGCTTCTATTAACCTTGGTGAACATGCTTTCCCACTCAGATGACAATAGGTATCTTCTTTCAACATTTTTTTGGTCTACTTTCGACCTTTTATCTCATTGACAAACATTGTCTTCTACAACATAAAATAACTTTGGTCTGTGAACTCCTTGGTCTACAAACTCCTTGGTCTATGAACTCCTTGGTCTATGAACTCCTTTGTCTGCTAAATATTTGGTCTGATATGCATGCTATACTTTGACGTAGATGTACTCGTCTGAGCACTTGGTGAATTACTCAACTAATATCACTTAGTCTCTATGACTCTAGGTATCTTAATAGCACCTTTAAGATATCTTATAGATTTTAATTGATGTTTCTTTTTATGAACACTATGTTGGTGCTTCTCTTCTAAAGTGTGATCTCTATGATATATGAAGGATTGTTCCAAATGGCACGTAGTTATCCTAACTTATTTTAACCACTTACATTGCACATTTCGACATTGAGTAACAAGTGGCACTCAATCGTTGTCTACTTACCTTCAACACTTATAATCTAATGCTTCTTATAAGGGTGTTATAGTAATGATACCTTTGTCTATATGCTTCTACTATCGTGTGCTTGAACTGCGTTTGATGTGGTGGTGACTATCTATGGTGTGCATGAGATATTATCTTCCACATGGTGCAATATCTCTACTTATTTTCCCTAACTCCCTTGGGCTCTACTTAACACTTTCTCCTTGTTGTCTAACACTCGTTCTCTATCATCTATGATGTCAATCCAATGTTTCATTCAACCAATATTCTCCAATTATTTACTTTAGGAGAAATAATGTTTATTATTTCAACGCTTCTCTAGTATATAAGGCTATATTCCAATGCCTCTAAACGAATACTAACCAGGTGTATGTAATGTCCTTTGTGATGGGTAACAAATTCATGAATCTAATTCAAGTTTTGAAGGATATGTGCTATCACTTTGATGTGTTTTCTCCTACCTAGCTGGTGCAACTTGCTAAGTTCCATTTGTTGACTGTAATGTCTTCCTTGTTGTATATTTTCACACAAATATTAGACTTGCTTTCATGTAAGTTACTCAATCAAGAGGAAAGCTCACTCTCACTAGTAATGATGCTTTTGTTACTACTTTATTTTACATAGACTAAACCCTACATTGCTTTTACTATTTATTGTTGGATTTGAACTATGATACCTTCACCAAAGGCTATCAAATATGTAATTTACCTTGTAACGATTGAGACCAAATTTTAGATGCAGGCAAACAAAATCTTTATTTTCAATTAAAATTAAACCTTAGTACAACCATAGGGTATATATAATGGAATTTAAAACTAAAGCACGCAACTACTGGAAGAATAATAGGAGATAAGAGAATAGGCAAGAAGGAGGGATAAGGGGATAGGTAGGAGGAATAAGGGGAGGGAATATAGGAGAAGGAATAGGGAGGAGAGAAAACAAAACAATGTGCTTGCCGACATTCCAAACCCTCTTTGTGTTCACACTTGATCAGGTCATTTCTCGCCAGCTTTGCATTTGTATATGTTCACATTGTAACACTCTCCCCCTTAAAGTTGAGAGGACTGACTAGACAGTCTCTCATCTTTATAAATTGAGCTTTAACCATACCTTTGGTGAAGATGTCTGCAACATTCTCCAAAGTGCGGAAAAATTTAAGCTCAACAATCTCTTGCTCCACCATGTCTCCGATGAAGTGATACTTCATATCAAAATATTTTATTCTACTATGGTGGATTGGATTATATGCCAATTGAATGGAACTTATGTTATCATAGTAGATTCTGATCGGACCACTTTGTTGTTCTCCAATCTCTTCCAACACTTTTCTCAACCATAGGGCTTGAGTACTAGCATATGTGACTGTTATATACTCATATTTTGTAGAGTACAATGCTACAACAGTATGCTTTTTGGAACTCCATGTAATTAGTCTTGACCCTAGACTAAAAAATTTCCTTGAAGTATATTTCCTATCATCAATGTTTCTACCCCAATCACTATCACTGAAGCCTACTAGCTTGACAATATTACAATTGTGGTAATGGATTCCAAAATCCCATGTACCCTTTACATATATGATAATTCTTTTAGCTGCTTGTAAATGCAGGTCAGATGGATTAGACATAAATCATGAGACAAGAGAAATATCATATTGAATGTCAGGTCTTGTGTTGGTGAGAAACATCAAACTCCCAACCATGCTCCTGTAAGTGGTCATGTCAACCTTTGGTGCTCCATTATTTTTTCTCAATTGGATCCCATGTCCAACTGGATTTGCAACTACTTTGCAATGTTCCATGGCAAACTTCTTAATCATATCCCGAGCATACTTGTGTTGACAGATGAAGATCCTTCTATATATCTGATGAAATTCCATGCCTAGGAAGTAGTGCATTAAACCTAGATCTTTCATCTCAAACTACTTCATCATGGAGTGTTTAAACTTCATATTCATCTTTTCATTACTACCCATAAATATGAGATCATCCACATATAAGCAAACTATGAGGATATTTTTTTCTGCATTTAGGTAGTAGAGAGTGGGTTCATTTTTGCTTCTGGTGAACCCACATTCCTTGAAATAGCCATCAATGCGAGAGTACCATGCTCTTGGTGCTTGCTTGAGGCCATATAGTGCCTTTTTTAGTTTATAAACAAGGTGCTCCTTACCTTGCTCTTGAAAACCTTGAGGTTGTTCAACATAAACCTCCTTTGTCAAATATTCATTGAGAAAAGTACTTTTTACATCCATGTGTTAGATTTTCCATCCTTTGTGGGTAGCTAATGCAAGAACTATTCTGATTGTCTCCTATTTGGCTACAAGAGCAAATGTCTCCTCATAGTCAATGCCATATTTCTATGTGAAGCCTTTTGCTACCAATATTGCTTTATGTATTTCAATGCTTCCATCAACATTGAATTTGGTCTTGAAGACCCATTTACATCCAACATATTTCTTTCGTTTAGGAAGCTCTACCAACTCCTAAGTATCATTGTTTTTTATAGAGGTCATCTCCTCTTTCATGGAATCCTACCATATTTGCTGAGTACAAGACTTCTCATAACTAGAATTTTCAAGTTGTGCACTAGTCAACAAAGCATAGTTGACTACATCTCCCCGAGGTTCTTCGGAGTCATCATCTCCATACAAATGCATATTTTCCAATCGTTGCAAAATTGAACTCATTTCACTAGCTTGACTTCTAGTATATCTTCTCTAAAAAAATTTATCCAACATCCAATAAGATGGATGATTTTAGAGTGTTCTCTTACCTCTAGATGGATAATCAATATCCATCGGTGAAGAACTAATTGATCGTTGTGGAGAAGGACTTGGAGAAGTTGTTGATGAAATTGAAGTAGAATGTCTGCTTGGGCTTGGATGGGGTGTGTCCTTGCCTTTCTTGGGTGACACCTTCTGAATTTTTGAATAACCTGCATCATGGGACTCATCATCAATAAAAAATCTTCTTTAGTAGTCTCTCTTATCATAAGAGAGCACAATGCATGGTAACATCCGGTAGATCACATCATCTACTCATCAATGCAAAAAAAACTTCCTTAGAGCCTTTGAGGTTACAATTTTCACTCCTATACAACCGCTAAGGCTATTACAAAAAAAAAACCAGCCTTGAATGGGGTTCCAAGGGGCAGCACCCCTGGCGTGCCACCCCCGTCACAAGACGAGGAGTCCAAAATTTTTTGGAAGCGCTAAATGGGCACTCCAGAAGGCTTCCCGTCACCTTTTTTGCTCCCTTTTTACAAATCTTGCCTCTTAGGCTATTACACAATTTTGCAAGGTTTTTCAAGCCCCTTGGGTGATTTTACAGTTTGCCTCTAGGGCAATAGGTTCACAATTTCTCTTATAAAGTTTTAAACTTTATAAAGTATTTTAATATTTTAATTTTAATAATTAAAATATGCTTTAAAACTATTTAAAAAAAATTAAAAATAATTATAAAGCACCTTTTTAATTATTAAATTAATATTAAAATAAACTTTAATAAAGCTTAAATTTACTTTTCAAAAAAAAATGAACCTTTATGTTGACGATCATTCGAGTTGAACTCATGACCAGGTTAATTCGGACGAGCACCCCTGGCCAACGCACCTATGGCTACAGTTGAAACTCCAAAGGCATAGCGTGCCTTTTCTATTTTTTTGAAGCTGGCGAATTAGAAAAAAAAAAATTGTTTTGTTTACCTCCGATGGGTTTTGAACTCGAGATCTCTCGTTTAGCATAGCACGGTCTTCGCCACTCAAGCTAGTCTTTCGATGCAACTAGATATTACTGGGTTGTATAAAAAAAAGGTTGCAACTCTTCTTTTTTTTAAATGAAATCCAATTATCCTACATGCACTGGGACAAAGAGCAGTGTGGGATTTTAATATGCGATGTGACGGGTATTGATTCGATTGCCTGCGGGTAATCTTTCACGCTCCTTTTGCCTCCATGTAAACCAATCAAACGATGCCAACTCAGCCATATCACTGCTGCCAACTCAGATACATCACCAACTCTACTACTACCACATGTTTGTCCATGTCTCTGCTACCACATGTCTCTTCACTACTTGTCTCAATCTGCGTACATCTGCCACGTCAGTCGCATCCAAGCTATGTTAGAAAGCCTTCTTACTGCCTTGAAATGTGTTCCAGATCTACTATGCACATCCACCTCGATATCTATGCCTAGATCTAGGTAGTCCTACTGTCTTGCCATGTCTCAAGAAGTGTGCCTATATCTTCATATGTCAACCACTCTACGTGACCTCGAACTACGTGTGGACCTCCTGCTTTGATACCAGTATGAGACCAAATTTTAGATGCAGGAAAATGAAATATTTATTTTCAATTAAAATTAAACCTTAGTACAACATAGGGTATATATAATGGAATTTAAAACTAAAGCACACAACTACTGGAAGAATAATAGGAGATAATAGAATAGGCGAGAAGGAGGGATAAGGAGATAGGTATGAGGAATAAGGGAAGGGAATATACGAGAAGGAATAGGGATGAGAAAACAAAACAATGTGCTTGCCGACATTCCAAACCCTCTTTGTGTTCACACTTGATCAGGTCATTTCTTGCCAACTTTGCATTTGTATACGTTCACATTGTAACAACGATCCTTAGCTTACCTTCACAAAAAGGCTTCTATGATGTTATATGAATTCAACCTTGGCATCCTTGTTGTAATGATCTCAATTTCTTCACCCTTTCTTATTGTCCTTTTCTTGATATCAATGTCTGCTAACTCTTAGGTGATGGACGTAGGTTAAAGCTACTAACACTATCTCCCTTTCCTTGGAGATACCCTACTATTTATATCTCTCTTGAATAGCTCTAGTATTTCGTTGCACAAACATGGAATAGAATAGTTTAGACGTTCGTCCCCCAATGATCTTGAATAAAGCCTCTTGACTTATTAGAATTTAAGCTTCAACTTCCTTTGTTGGTTGATATAGATTGAACCCAATATTTCCCTTTTAATCCTTTGGCGATGCTTTCCTTGCTTGGTTATTTTTTATGCTTAATAACTCAAGCTTTCCAATAATTTTTGCACTATAGAATATGTAAATATGTAAAGTCTTCTTTTTCTTAGAATAAGTAATAGAATTTTGATATGTTTCTTTCTATTAAAATATATATATATATATATATATATATATATATATATATATATATATATATATATATATTGTATGTGCGAGTTTAACCTTGTAGACTATAACTTATGCACTTACCTTGAATATTTAAATAAACACTATTGATGCAACCTTTAATTCTTGAAATTGGTGCTTAATAACCTTGAAAATAAATCAAATATAAAATCTCAACTAATGAAATTTTGCACCTTTTGTTGCATACCTTTCTATCTTCGTAGATGATGATGATGATAGTGATTCAAATCACTTAACTGGCTGCCTTTTGTAGATGATATTGCAACTCTTTTAGGCTATTCAAAAATAGCTCTATTGCTCACATTTTTGTAGCTTTAACACTCTATTAATCTACTGCCCAAAACTATGATTTTATGGCTTTAATACTTCTTCCAGATGTACCTCTAAAATATGATCTTTTGTAGCTACTAATGCTGCCCAAATTGCTACCTTTTTATCATTAAATCTAAACAATTTTAGATTGTAAAGTAGTCAATACCTTCACTTACATGTTGTCCTTGAATCCCAAACAAATTGTAGGATATTGTTGAGTGTTAATTTGTCATATTACAAATAATAACACGCAACTTAGAGTCTCGAACAAAAGACTCTTTCTTGCAAAGAAATAATTTATTTTATTTTCCTTCCTTTTATTATTTCTCCAAGCTTCTTCGTGAAACAGCTTTTACGTATATAAAAATGAATTTCAATTTAATACATACAACTGATATATCCCAGAATAACTCAAATCCTACAGATAGCTGTTAACAAGGGGCCTTTGTTGATTCTCAATGAACTTTATAATCTTGACTTGTTTGATTAATCAAAAATAAACAAAAATCCTTTTGATGTTCTAATATTCACAATTTATTCTAAGGTTAACCTGTTCGTTTTATCTCTATTCAATAGTTCTGTTATTTCAATGTTAGTCTCTGACATGAAATTAAGCATATCAAGGAATAAAACAGAAATTGTTATTTTTGAGTCAGCTAGAAAATAATGAAGGATATTAAAATGGTTAATGATCTCCTCCCTGCAAAATCCCAAGTTAAGAGATGAAGTCCCCAAAACAACCCAACCGATCAGATCTGTACTAACACACAATCTAATCAGATCAGATGCAAGACTCTAAGGAAAAGAATATAACTGCATCATTCTACCATTCACCTACCGTAACCCATCCCATGGCATAAATGAAATAGATACAAGACAAAATGATGCAACGGAAAGATTGACAGTAAAACAATAGTTTTGGCTTCGATCTCCTTTTGATTTTACACACAAAAGTCGTGTTACCAAAGAAAAATCCTTTATTTCAATAAATAATGCTTTTTGTTACAGTCTCCAGCCCCCGTTTCCATCTACATTTCTGCTATTTAACCTTTCTATCGCGCGTTCTCGGCTGTTCCATGACGCTTCGTTTCGACTCTCGGGACCCTTCGCTTCAATTCCTGCCTTTTGGTATTCTAACCTTTGCGTGCAATCGTAACGCTCGATCTCTACGGCCAGTAACTGTTGTTATGAAATGTTACTCTGGTTCTGTCATTTCTGCCATGTGTCCTGCATCTCCTGCACCTTTCATAATGCTTTCCCATGGAAATCCTGGCAAAATTTGCATTTGGCCTCTTCCGTTTCCTAGCCGCGATAACGCGACATGTCACGATATCGCGACATGTTCTTGGTCCGTACGCCCGCAGTAGCTCATTGTAGCGATATCGCTACCGACTTTGCTTTGCCTTCTTTTCAAAAAGTGGTAGCGATATCGCTACCACTTTGGTTTCGAGCCTTCCTTCGATGAAGTGGTAGCGATATCGCTACCACTTTGGTTCCAAGCCTTCCTTCGATGAAGTGGTAGCGATATCGCTACCACTTTGGTCTCGAGCCTTTGCTTCACAAAGTGGTAGTGATTTGCTACCACTTTTCTTTCAAGCCTCCGCTTCACGAAGTGGTAGCGATTCGCTACCACCTTTCTTTCGAGCCTCTGCTTCACGAAGTGGTAGCGATTCGCTACCACCTTTCTTTCGAGCCTCCGCTTCACGAAGTGGTAGCGATTCGCTACCACTTTTCTTTCGAGCCTCCGCTTCACAAAAAAGTAGTGAAATGATTACCACTTTCAACCTTGTGCTTCCTCTCGACAACTTGTAGCGATGGAGAGACAGGTCACGATTTCGCGACATGTCGCGATATCGCGACATGTCACGATTTCGCGACCCTTTCAACACTTAGGCATTTTTCTTCTTTTCTTCATTTTTAGCATCCGGGTCTTTGAGATCTTCCCTAAAACCTGCAAAAACAAATGTGGGTCCCCACTTCTAGGGTGTGTTTTGGATGAACCACAACAAATGGCGACTCTGCTGTCAAATGCTCTTGAGCATTTTAGTAAGAACCCAACCTAACACAAATCACAAATTTGAAAACATGGGTTAGCCCATAATCAATATAACTAATGCCCAAAATTAGAAGTACATGAATTATCAGAATCATCAAGTACTAGCTCGGTGTGTGCAATGAATTCCTTTCCTTATCATTTGAATTTGATCCAGATTCCATCATCGGTTTTGCATGAATGCATATGCAAAATTGTGAATGATTTGTGTATCCTACTGAATATGCCATGAGAAAATGCATAGTCACTCTTGTAGTATTATGTGCAAACATTCAAGACTCGCCAAACCCTCTTAGGATCCACTAGTGAATGGTTCATTATATCCCAAAGTTGGTTATGAGTCCCTACTATCTTGAACCCATGTGCAAGTGGATGTGAAATTAGAACTTTGGGGAATCAGACTCCCAACCAACCGAGATGAGAGTTTAACCCTATCCTTATTATTCTAATTTAGAATTCTTTACCTCACTTTGAGCAAAATAACTAAACCAATTATGGAAGAAATGGTCATGCTAGTCTAACCCTCTAGACAATCAATGGTCTTGTTTTTTAGGCAAGACATGATGCCATGCATGGGCCTATCTAACCCCATAATCCAAAACTTATCTTCATTTCTTTAGACCTTGGGGATGACTACCCATCCCTTGCAGAGGACAAGTAGTACGATCCTTACAATCCAATATAAGGATGAGATGGGAAAAATTTATTTATTTTACTTCTTGGACCTTGGGGATGACTACCCATCTTGGTTAGGGACAAATAGTATGATCCTTACAACCCAATATTTTAAATGTAAATGGAAAATATTAATCTTGTTACTTAGACTTTGGGGATGACTACCCATCCTTTGTAGAGGACAAATAGTACGATCCTTACAATCTAAGACTTAATACGAAATGAAACATAAGAGCTTTGGGGAATCAGATTCTCAACCAACCGAGATGAGAATTTATGCCCTATCCTTACTACTCCATGTGGGTCCAATCAAAGCTTTGGGGAATTAGATTCTCAACCAACCGAGATGAGAATTTAACCCTATCCTTACTACTCTAATTTTAGGCTTTAAGCTCTATGGAAGTGGTCAAAACCATTGTTTTTAGGATCATGTTGCATAATAGGATAGACATGAAAACCATTTTCGCCCAACCTTTTCCTCCAAGTTAGGTTTTGATCATTTTTCTCAAGATCCCTTTTAATGTATGAAACGTGCTTGGTCCTAGATACTTCAAGACTCAGTTTCCAACCTTAGGATTTACATAGATTTATGTTATAACATAACCCTAAGAGGATTCAACATACTCAAATGAATTGCACCTAAGATGCTTATGCCACTACGGTGAAATGTATGAAAAGTGAGATGGAACATGAATGCATTATTTCTTGAATTGAAAATGAGATGATTTGTCATGCAAAACTAACTTTTTCATGCATCACAAGCTTCAAATGATCTAAATTAACTGTTTGTATTACATGTGGAGCTTTTACAACATGATTCCAATGTTTCATATTCTCCCAATCTTAGGCATGTGTTCAACATCAAGCTTTTATTCCCTTTTTTTTTTTTTTTTTTTTTAAATAAGGCAATGAAAAGGAAATCAAAGGAACACCACCGCCTAAATGTCCAACCTGCACACAAACGCAAAAACCCAACATTAATACAAGAAAAAACTGAAATAAAAAAATGAATACATACTAACATATCAAATCTGCACATCAAAAAACTAAATTACAGCATTGACACAAAACTAGATATCTCCTGAAACACACACTTAAGTATCAAATCTGCACACAAAGAAACAGATCACAACATTAATACAAAGCTTATACATGTCAAAAATAATAATAATAATACACACCTAAACATGAAAAATGATAGCAAGAAATTACAGCGTTATTACATATAATACAAAGCCCAACTACCTCATGCTTGAAAGTAATGCTTCAAGTGCAACCCATTGATAGGTAGTGCCAAATCCTTTCCATCCAAGGTTTTTAGTCTAAAACTATTTTCCCCTAGGATCTTTGAAATCTGGTAGGGACCTAACCAAAGGTAATCAAATTTATCATGTTCCCCCTTCTTCTCATGTCTTTTGTCCCATAACAGCACTAAATCTGAAATTTTAAACGCCTTGGCCTTAGACCTTTTGTCAAACCATATTTTTATAATGTCTTGGTGTTTACTAAAATGAAGCATAGCTTCATCCCTTTTTTCATCCAAGCGCATTAATTGCGTTAGTCTAGACTCAAGTTTATCATTAGTTCCAAAATAATCTTTCATGAAGTGCAGCGTTTGTAATCTGATATTTGCAGGAAAAATGGGATCTTGTCCATAAACCAGATGGTAAGGAGATGTCCCTATTGCTTCTTTGACTCTGATTCTATCAGCCCAAAGGGCCAACTTAAGCTTATTGTGCCAGTCCCGTGGATTCCTTTCCAACAATTTTTTTATGACAGTCAACAGATTCTTATTGGATGACTCGGCCAATCCGTTACCTTGCGGGTAATAATTGGAGGAGAACTTTAAACTCACGTTGTTATCAAATGCACAATTAGCAAACTCTAGAGAGGAAAAGGCCGAACCATTATCACTTACGATGGAGTTAGGCATCCCGAATCTAGTGACAATGTTATCTTCTAAAAATTTAATGACCACCTCTGCAGTAGCATTCTTTGTGGGGATAGCTTCGGTCCATCTCGTGCAATAATCCGTAGCCGTCATAATATATTTGTCATCGAATGAATTGGGGCTGATAATCCCAATAAAATCTAGGCCCCATTGCACGAAAGGTCTGGACTCGATTACGGACTGTAAAGGCATGGAAGCGTTTCTGTCTCTATTGGCTGCAGTTTGACATATGTGACATGACCTCACATGAGAATGGGCATCCTTGAATAGTTGAGTCCAATAATAACCGGCTCTGAGGATTTGATGGGCTATGGCATTAGCAGACCCATGCCCTGTCCCATGTTTACCATGAAACTCTTTGAGTATTCGCACTGCCTCCTCTTGATCAATGCAACGAAGGTAAATACCTTCATGGTTCTTTCTGTATAATGTGCCAGATCTAACTATAAAATTAGCAGACTTCAAATGCAAGGCTCTGCGCTGAGTAGCATTCAAAAATGATGGACACCTACCATTTAGTATATAGTACACCACATCTGCATACCACTCCTCCTTGGTTACATCAGCGACTTCATAATGTTGACAAGGAATTGTGAGATCCTATTCTATGATTGCCTTAGCTAACCCTTGCCCCCACACTATCTTCATCGATTGAATCTCCAGATCAAATTCCTGCAAAGTTGAAACCCACTTACCATGCTTCTCACCTAATTCATTCTGAACGAACATGGCTTTGACAGTAGGATTTGGGACGATAGAAAAGCCCCTACTGTGGACTATGTAGTGCTTGAATTTTTTTATAGTCTTAACCAGCGCATACATTTGCTTGTCTAGGGTAGAATATCTCAGCTTCGCATCTTTGAGAGGACTACTCAGGAAAGCAATGGGATTTTCAATGCTGCCTTCACTCTTCTAAGTTAAAACACTCGCAAAGGAGTGATCTGAAGCAAATGTGTAGATACGTAAAGGCTTCGTATAATCGGGACTCACCAAAATCGGGGCTTTAGAAATCGCATCCTTGATATTATCAAAAGCCTCTATCCTTTCATCTGTCCAAATGATCTGGACCTCTTTCTTTAGCATGTCGTTCAAAGGTCCTGCTATCTCTGCAAAATCTACGATAAATTTTCTGAAAAAATTGATCTTTCCAAAAAATGATCTCAACCCCTTCTTGCTATTGGGACGAGGAATTTGCTGTATGGCTTCTATTCTCTCAGGGTCAATGGAAATTCCATCCTTAGATATTATATGCCCCAACAGTTTTCCTTATGTTACCCCGAAGATGCACTTCTTTGGGTTGAGAGATATACCATGTTCCCTGCATCTTTGAAAGACTTTCTTAAGATCCCTGACATGGTTTTCCCTGTTCTTAGAAAATACAAGAATGTCATTGACGTAAACAATGATGCACTTACCAATAAGCCCTTTAAAAGCAAAATCCATAGCTCGCTGGAAAGTGGCACCTGCGTTCAATAGTCCGAAGGGCATTCTCCTGTATGCAAAGGTGCCCCATTTTGTCGTAAAAGCAGTCTTCATCCTATCACTAGGATGGATAAGGACCTAATTATATCCCAAATAACCATCCAGGAATGACATCATCTCCGACCCGTTTACCTTTTGGAGTATTTCATCGATGGTGGGTAACGGGTAGTTGTCCTTTTGGGATGCCTTATTGAGATTTCTGAAATCAATGCACAACCTTATTTCTCCACTCTTTTTCCTCACAGGGACTAGGTTAGCAACCCACGTGGAATGCCTAACGGGAAATATGATCTTAGCTTCTAACAGTCGCTTCACCTCTTTCTCTATCAAGGGTTCTAATAATGGATTAACTCGCCTTTGTCTTTGCCTGAAGGGCTTGGACTCTGGATTTAGTGGAATCATGTGCATTATGACATTCTGATCATAGGTTTTCAACTCCTTATAACTCCAAGCAATGCAATCTATGTATTCTTTTAATGCATTTGCTATGGAATCCTTCTCCTGCTTGGTACATGCTTTTGCTATGAATACCTCCCGAGGATTTTTTGCACTTCCAATGTTAACCAAATCACAGGCCTCTCCAGGAGATGGAACCCTTTTACCTTTTCTTGGTTTGCATCCGATATCAAATATTTTTTCTAATGAAGCTATCTCATCAGGCATCCTGTTGTTTTTTACAGGATTTTTATCTTTCGAAACTACCTCCTCTACGTCCCTTTCTTCTTCATCTATGTATTGCTTTTCAAATATACCGGAATTAGTGACAAAATGAAATATGTGCCTGTCACTATCAAATACTTGGAAGTTCGTAACATTATCCGGTATCGAGGGACAAGGGACCAACTCTATAGATAACTTCTTGCATTTCTTATGGTCCACTGGCTTCAACATACTCGCTGCTATAGCTAGGGAGTCTGCCAGACGATTGCCCTTTCTTGAGATCAGAGAAATGTTAAAGGCGTCAAACTCATCTATTAAATCTCTTACCCTAGTTTGTTAAAGCCTGAGCCGCCTGTCCTTGCATATGTATTGTCCCCTCACTTGTTTCACCACCAGTTTTGAATCACCAAGGACTTTGATATATTTAATTTTCTTTCGAATGGCCAACTGTAGTCCAAGAATCAAAGCCTCATATTCTGCCATATTGTTGGTGGCAGGGAACTGTAGTCTGTATGCAGCAAATATAGGCTCCTGGTTTGAACATGACAATTCAACACCGGCTCCTGCTCCTTTTCTGGACCTGGATCCATCAAATCTTAAGGTCCAAATGTCTTGATGTCCTTCAATAAAGTTGCGCCCAATCCTTTCATCATGGGTATTTTCGAGTGCTTCTATGTCCAAACAGTATGCTCCCAACTCATCTTCAATGTACTGGATCTCGTTTGGCTTGTTGTAATCTGTGATCATCTCTTTGAGTCGGGGTTCACTGTCAATTCGAATTTGATTGGCCACTCCCCTCCAAGGCAGCCACATGTGTGAAGAGTCTGTCACAATGTAACCGTTTAGGTTCTTACTCCAATCTCTTCCCAATACCATGCCATATTTGATAGGAATATCGAGCACCAATATGTCTATGCTGCTGTTGAACTACGGGTTCCGAATTGACTTGAATATGCACATCACCCGACTCTCTCCTACCGCCTCCATGGTTGACTCTGTCCAATTGCACCACCCTGCTCCTAGAAGGCTTTGGTGTAATTCCCAATATTTTATAGATTTCTAAGGGCATGATAGTAGCCGAGGCCCCTGAGTCTATTAAACAATTGTGCAAGTTTTTATCTGCAATTCTAATGGTTACCAAAAAGGGAGGTTTATCTCGTTTTTCTTTTTGTACAACCACTTGGGACTCAGCACTTTTAGCTTCATGAACTTGTGCAGATGGATTTAATCCTTTTGGTGAACTCACTTCTTGGCCTAATAATCGGTCCATGTCATACATCGATACATTGGCCCTATTCTTCTTCATATCTTCCACCAAATCGTAAGTGAGCTTTTCTGGATTTGGCAAGTTTTGCATCATCTTAGACTTTTTGACCTTCGATGGAGGAGGGGGATTGACATCTCCTTTAGGTTCAGGAGGGAGTAATTGATTATTAGGAGGAGCAGAGGAAGTTTTGGGCTCTTTAGAACTCCTAGTGTAATATTTGTGATTTGCTTTCCCAAAACATTTGTTTGCATGAACTTCCAAAGCTTCTTCATCTTCGCTTCCAAAAAATTCTACATCCTCCTCTTCTTCACTTTCATGGGAATGTATGACCTCCGTTAGCATAGACTCCGGTTTCACGTGGCCACAATGCGGGCAATCATTATCACAAGATCCTGCATCTCCACAGTATTTCGAAATGTCTACCTGGTTGGCAACGGGATTGGGTAGCCGCCCGTTGTTAGGCTGCATGTTATACATTCCTTTTCCTCTATGATTGTGAGGTCGGTTATGGCCCATGGCCTGATCAACTTTTTTATTGACATTCCCCACTATTACCAACACCTTGGCCAACGTTTCTTTCATATTTTCTATGGTTGCTTCGGACCCTTGTGGTTGAGGCACTGCAATTGCAAGTCCAATTGTGTTGGCTGCATTAGCCACCTCTGGACTGGGTACAATGGCTTGGGTTTGGGTAGGTGGATTCCATCCTAGATTCCCATTTTGAATGGCTTGGGTTTGGGCAGGTGGATTCCATCCTGGATTCCCATTTTGAATGGCTTGAGTTTGGGCGGGTGGATTCCATCCTGGATTCCCATTTTGAATGGCTTGAGTTTGGGCAGGTGGATTCCATCCTGGATTCACACTTTGAATGGGATTGATTGTTGGATAAGTCACTGAGCTTGGCGTGTTGATTGGAGCAAACCCCGACATGGTCAAAAGATTATTGCCCATACCAAACCCATGCAAACCCATCGATTTATTTTGAATCAAACTCTGTGTTTGAACAGCGACATTCGGATAACCTGATAATGGCGTAACTTGGGTGGGTGTTTGGAAGTTGTTCAACATCGAAGCCTGTGGTGCTACTACCTGGTTCATCATGGCAAATTGGCTGTATG
This sequence comes from Wollemia nobilis, assembly GCA_028583015.1. Lineage (NCBI taxonomy): Eukaryota > Viridiplantae > Streptophyta > Pinopsida > Araucariales > Araucariaceae > Wollemia > Wollemia nobilis. The sequence goes on from JAQPPZ010017052.1 coordinate 14,111,649, forward strand.
GGCCATATTGTCCCATCCTAGTCAATTGAGACAATCCTGCGCCTGGCAAGTTCATCTGCACGTTCGAGAGTCATTGTTTCGCATAAGCCAAAGGAAGGGTTGTAACTCGAGGGTTCCTTCTAGTCAAAAAAGATGTTAAAGGATCTAAGGCTCCGAAGTATAGCTGCAAGGCAATTGCAGGGTCTATCGCAAAGTGACGAGTCACATTCGTATATAGCTTTTGAAATCTCTGATTGAACATTCAAATGGGTTCATTGGTTTGTCTTTTGCAAGATACAAAGAAATTGTATGTCATGGAGGGATCTACTAACTGTCTGAATTGACCTATGAACGCAGTTTCTAGCTGGGCCCATGAAGTTATGGACCCTGCTGGCAAATTTCAATACCATTCGTTAGCAATGTGGTCTAGACTAGTAGGGAAAACTCGACAGGCAACATCCTCGTGAGTAACCCCCTGCCTAAACATGTAATCTTTATAGATTTGGACATGATCTTCTGCTATTTTTGGACCATCATGAATGAATTTTGGTAATCCCCTTTCAATGTTTCTAGGCAAGTCATGGACTACCCCGGGAATATCTAAAGGGGAACTCTGAGCACCATACCAAAGGGCGGTGGTTCGTTGTTGTTGTTGTTGGGCCATGTTAATCAAAGGTGTCAACTCTGTGGGAACAATTGGAACTCCTGGAACTATGGAGACAGATACAACTGGTGTTACTATCCCACTTGAACTTAAGGGTTCAGGCCCACTAGAGGTACTTGAGTCCAAAGAAATCCCTAACTCAAGTATACTGGGTGGTATTTCAACTTCTAATGTTTTGTTTTTCGGCCTCCTAGCAGTGGGAGAAAGGCTTTGGAAGATAGTTTCCCCTGTGGTTTTAGACCTAGTAGCAATGTACTCAGGTTGGGCCAGCTTGGAAACTCTAAGACACTAAAATATTTCTCAACTCTGCTGCCAGATAAAATTTCTAAATGTTACACCTGCAAGCACAATAGGTGGAAACAAAACTACCCACGTTAATTTTTAGAACAAATCAAAATTGTAAAGCAATACAGAAGGCCCTCCTTCTAGCGCCAAAATGTTGAGTGTTAATTTGTCATATTACAAATAATAACACGCAACTTAGAGTCTCGAACAAAAGACTCTTTCTTGCAAAGAAATAATTTATTTTATTTTCCTTCCTTTTATTATTTCTCCAAGCTTCTTCGTGAAACAGATTTTACGTATATAAAAATGAATTTCAATTTAATACATACAACTGATATATCCCAGAATAACTCAAATCCTGCAGATAGCTGTTAACAAGGGGCCTTTGTTGATTCTCAATGAACTTTATAATCTTAACTTGTTTGATTAATCAAAAATAAACAAAAATCCTTTTGATGTTCTAATATTCACAATTTATTCTAAGGTTAACCTGTTCGTTTTATCTCTATTCAATAGTTCTGTTATTTAAATGTTAGTCTCTGACGTGAAATTAAGCATATCAAGGAATAAAACATAAACTGTTATTTTTGAGTCAGCTAAAAAATAATGAAGGATATTAAAATGGTTAACGATCTCCTCCCTGCAAAATCCCAAGTTAAGAGATGAAGTCCCCAAAACAACCCAACCGATCAGATCCGTACTAACACACAATCTAATCGGATCAGATGCAAGACTCTAAGGAAAAGAATATAAGCTGCATCATTCTACCATTCACCTATCGTAACCCATCCCATGGCGTAAACGAAATAGATACAAGACAAAATGATGCAACGGAAATATTGACAATAAAACAATAGTTTTGGCTTCGATCTCCTTTTGATTTTACACACAAAAGTCGTGTTACCAAAGAAAAATCCTTTATTTCAATAAATAATGCTTTTTGTTACAGTCTCCAGCCCCCGTTTCCATCTACATTTCTGCTATTTAACCTTTCTATCGAGCGTTCTCGGCTGTTCCATGACGCTTCGTTTCGACTCCCGGGACCCTTCGCTTCAATTCTCGCCTTTTGGTATTCTAACCTTTGCGTGCAATCGTAACGCTCGATCTCTGCGGCCAGTAACTGTTGTTATGAAACGTTACTCTGGTTCTGTCATTTCTGCCACATGTCCTGCGTCTCCTGCACCTTTCGTAACGCTTTCCCGTGGAAATCCCGACAAAATTTGCATTTGGCCTCTTCCATTTCCTAGCCGCGATATCGTGACATGTTCTTGGTCCGTACACCCGCAGTAGGTCATTGTAGCGATATCGCTACCGACTTTGCTTTGCCTTCTTTTCAAAAAGTGGTAGCGATATCGCTACCACTTTGGTTTCGAGCCTTCCTTCGATGAAGTGGTAGCGATATCGCTACCACTTTGGTTCCGAGCCTTCCTTCAATGAAGTGGTAGCAATATTGCTACCACTTTGGTTCCGAGCCTTCCTTCGATGAAGTGGTAGCGATATCGCTACCACTTTGATCTCGAGCCTTTGCTTCACGAAGTGGTAGTGATTCGCTACCACTTTTCTCTCGATCCTCCGCTTCACGAAGTGGTAGCGATTCGCTACCACCTTTCTTTCGAGCCTCCGCTTCACGAAGTGGTAGCGATTCGCTACCACATTTCTTTCGAGCCTCCGCTTCACGAAGTGGTAGCGATTCGCTACCACTTTTCTTTCGAGCCTCCGCTTCACGAAAAAGTAGTGAAATGATTACCACTTTCAACCTTGTGCTTCCTCTCGGCAACTTGTAGCGATGGAGATACAGGTCACGATTTCGCGACATGTCGCGATTTCGCAACATGTCGCGATTTCGCGACCCTTTCAACACTTAGGCATTTTTCTTCTTTTCTTCATTTTTAGCATCCGAGTCTTTGAGATCTTCCCTAAAACTTGCAAAAACAAAGGTGGGTCCCCACTTCTAGGGTGTGTTGTGGATGAACCACAACGGATACTCCTCCAAATCATAGCTGAGATATTCACTCAAGAACCCTTAAATGATAGTCCCTAAATATCTCAAATTTGGTAGTTCTTATATCTCCTTTCTCTTGTTGAATTCTTCTACCTTGGGCTTGTTGTCGGATGGAGATAATTACCCTAATTTATCCAATGAGTTCTCCTAGGAACTTCTTCCAATGAGGCTCACCAAGCCTTCTCCTTTTTTCTCCTTGATACCTCTCCAAGGTCTTCAATCTTGCAACTTCAAAACCTTCAAACAGATCTTCAATGATCTCCTTATTGGATCTTCTAAATCTGATGCTACTAAAATTTGTAATATGATTTTTGTTAATCCTTCTCAATACTCAATATTCCACTATGGAATTTCTTCAATAGGACCTTATATGGACCTCTTCTTTAATGTAAAGTTTTCAGTCTTCAATGGAGATCACCAATATCCAGACTTCACTAGGACTCTTCTCCTTGAGTCTCTTCTTTAATGGAGTCTTCTTTCTAGGACCTCATCCTTGATTTACAATCTTAAATGTGGCTTCCTTGGCCACTATATTTCTTATCAATCTCCAACTTGGAGTCTTCACTATACAAATATTTCAATGGGACATTTTTTCTTAGGCCTCCAAAACTTCAATCTCTATTTTTTTGCAATAATGAACTAATACCTACATGAGGAAAGTACATAGACTTTTAGGCAATGAAGGTGAAATCCTTCTCTATCTATTGTAGGAAGTTTCTCAACTTCTAGGAGTTAATTTCTGAAACAAAAAATATTAGAAACAATTTTTTTTATAAATATGTAAAACCAATCTTCACTAGTTGGATTGCCAATCTAATGGATTCAATGTTGAGTTCTAGTCTTCACAATTTTTTTTGCAATTCTGTAGAAAAAATCTAGTTGATAATTTTCAGAAATCTGAAAATGAGATTTACAATCTCCTCTAAATCACTCATGTGGCTCTCTCTAATTCCTATTGTTCTACCTAGATATTCTTCTATCAAACAATCTATTGTGGTGGTGTTTGCATGTAGCGATGCACAATGGTAGATCTGGTTTGCAAAGACACAACAATAGCAATGGTGATCACTTATGGTTTTCCTTTGATATACCATGGCTTTGATATCACTATTAGCTTTTGAAGCTATAAAATTAAAGGAAATGAAACCACAAGTATTGAAATAAGCATGTAATGTTATAACACCCAGGTGTTGTAGGTGAGTTGGAGAGGAGAGGGCAATCCTCCAAGGGAGGTCCCAGGTTCAAATCTCCACCCTACCAAAAATTTGAATTGGGTACCCAAAATCCAATTGATAATGTTGGTGCGGGCATGTCCAGGTGTGACTCTTGGGTCAATTTAATGGTGTAGAACCCCCTAGTCATGGTCTCTCAGACCAAGGCGGCCTTGCAAGGGTTTTTTTTCTTTAAAAAAAGCATGTAATGTTATAGCTATGACAATGGCTAATTAATATGCATGATAGAAAACTTGATACAATGCTCTAGAAATTCTCATATAAGAAAGCTCACGAAAATTACAATGTTATGGAATGGAGGTAACTACCTCTTCATTCTCATGAAAAATATCTACATGATGACTACTACTACTCTAACCTATGCACTCCAAAATCCCTCTCTTCTCTTCTACTCTATGAAGGCCTATTTATAATGAGATGCAACTCTTTGCCTCTAATATTCCTATGACATATCACTATTCTATTCTAAGGACTCATGTACATGTGGACTACATGCATATTTACATTATTGCTTATTGTAACACTTGTGCACTTATTACATTACATTAATAAAGTACTTAGATCCTAATCTAATACTAATCTAAATATATACCCATGATGGTACATTAGTGAAGGACCAAATAATGTAATATATTCCAACACTTACTTTATCTTGAAGTATTCTTAAATAAATCCATCTCTTTCTCCATTGTTTTTAGTTTACAATATCTTTCCATGTCTCCAATCTCATAACATTTACGACATCTAAATACAATGATTTCATAATTCAATAGTTGATCCCATTCTCATGATAAAACAATAATATTAATGTATTGTGTTGAAGGTCTTGAAATATTCTTATCAACATATACCTTGGTATTTACAACATACCTTTGCTCCTTAGTAGTCACTCCCTCAATGGAATAACTACCCTAGAGTGTTTCCAATATTCTTCAAAACCTCCTTATTTATAAGTTGATATGGAAGTCCAAAAATCCTTAGCTATATTTGAGGCCTTTTATAGTTTTTGTCTCTACACAAAATCTTACTTTATGATCTTAAATAAAATGCATCTCTCCCCTAAACTAAGGGTTACCACCCAATATTTTATTTTTGATTTCCAAACTAGAAAAAATAAGGAAAAATCCTTTCAAAAAAAAAGTCATGGATTAATTTGAATTTAATCCCCACATACCTAGTTTTACTTTGGATAAAACCTTGTCATTATCCGTGGAACTTACATATCAACCCTATTCTTCCAAAAATTATTATACCATACATGATTATCTCATCCTTGATAATCACTTATGATATTATTTTCGCTACCTTGATAGGTTTTCCATAGATTCCCTCTTCCTTTTATTCCCATCCAGGGCATCTCTACTTCTAGTTAGAACTTATAAGAATGAATTTACTTCCACATTACCTCATTTTTCCTCATAATAATCCTTCAGCTTTTCAAATTTCCTAAAAATATAAAACAAGAAAAGGTGCGGCTTGCTCCTTGCTCACACTCATTACGTATTCACACTCGCAAAAATTATTCCCTACTCTTCACCAAATATATAATATAATAAAAGGTGAGATTCTCTTCCAAGTTAGTTATAATTTTATATTATTTTATAATAAAAACTATATTATTATTTAACATTAAACTTTATTATTAATATTTTATAACTATGATATCATTGTTATCTATCTAGTTGATCTAATGCAAAGACAAGTTATCTTTCATGAAAAGCTTAGGTTGCTTGACCAATATTCATAGTATACCATGTGTGTGTGATCTAAGCAAAGTAGGGGTTGCTAAGTGTTCCTCAAGACATGAACCCAAAGCTCTATCAAATTGCTCATATTGGCACCTATTTGGGTTCTTCATCAATCAAGTTAATATCAAGCCATAATTTGTTTTCAAATCTTTGGCACCCATGCAAAACAATAAAAATCATTAGAAAAAAAATATATAACCATCAATCATTAATTACAACACATAATGCCAAACCCAACCCAGTTCAACTACATGTAGACTTTAAAAACTAGCGCCCGAATTTCTCGACACAAGAATCAAGTTCTTGGTTGTTTCTTGTTACCATTAAGACTCACTAGAAGATGAAGCATATAACCTTCCCACTCCTTTGTAACTTTGTAAATTTTATACATATAGCTTATAAATTTCTTATAAACTAGAAAATAAGAATCCAAGACATATTTGTCTTGTCATTCTTCTAGCCTTCTCTCTTGCTTCTTTTGGTTGCTATTATTACACCTTCATAGAATAGAGCATTTTCTCCTTTTAGTGCCAATTGTAATAAGCATTTAAAATAGCAATTTATATTGACTAAAGAATCTTATTATTTGAGTTTATAACATTATCTTTTATGTCTATTGTGGTGCATTTCTTCATCATCAACCACACACAAGACCCTCTCTTCTATAATGCTCTAATTATATTTTAAATATGCCACCATATGGTTCTATGATATTTCCTTCACACCAATCATCCTAGACCTTGTGGTATGAGATTAATATTTCTTGATCTGTGGCTACTCCCATTTTTTTTATATCCTCTATAGACATCCTTTCCCAAAACAACTTTTCAATACACTTCATCATTAGATGTTTGTTCATACAAGTGAGTAGTACAAGAAATAAGGCATAACACCAAGTTTTGAATCTGAGTACACTAAAGCACATTTTCATTCCAAGGGAATGTAAGGAATTGAAGAGTCAACATGTCAACTCAAGACTAAAATCCATTACATCAATAATATATAACTCAAGATGCTCTAGAGGAATAGAGAAGCACTATGCTATGGTCATTTCAAAATCTCATGCTTTACTTTGTATCCTCACCTACAACTACCAATCATACATCATGTAAGAACCAAGGACCAATAAATATAGATATTAACAACATTCCAATCTTCTCAAGCCAAATCAATATAAATGAGTTGGATACCTGAATCCAAGAGGTAGAGGACTATTATATTGCCAATCAAATTTTCAATGCTAATGAGATCACATCCCTAGCATGGAGGATGTTGAAATAGGTTGCTATTGGTGGGAGTCTACTAGTTGTATGCTTGAAGAGGTAATCATCATATCCCTTGCACCCGTACAAATATGAATACATGCACTTTTAAAAGCTACAACAATGCAAAGAATAATCTATCCAACAATATAATAACGAGTTGAACCTATCCATCAATATACTAACAAGTTGAATGATCTTCTTAGTTGATTATACATTGAAGAAAAATAGAGCCATTAGTTTCTCAAGCATATAAATGGAATACACTATCATGTTTGATTAGATATGAATATGAAGTTTCTTCTACTCGACTCTTTGGCATGAACAAATTGCTTTGTATCAAATTTGGAGGAGAAATTGAGATCCAAATGGAAAGACCCAGGTTTTACCCCACATAAGATCCTAACCTTAAATTAGAACCCATCATATTATTGACCACCCATGAGACCCACACCTAAGTTGCCCCTCATTCCATCTAAGTCCAAAGTGCCTATAGATCAAGATAAGAGTAAACAAAATATGAACAACAAATTATGCAACCACCATAAGACCCATGCTCATAGTGATTCCAAGTTTTGGGTCCAACAAAATATGGTGATGGTTCATCTAGAGGAGATTATTATCCATCCCCACAAGATAGATAATAGGACATATATGTTGCATCCTTGATAATAAGAAATCAATGAGCAAGTAATACCTCAAAATTTTATCCCTCTAAATAACAATACCTCTTCTACATTCATTGTTGGGTCAAAGGCAAGTCTCTTCATATTATCATTGATATAGAGATCGAAAATAACATCATCATGCAAGATAGTCAAGAACCTTGGCCTTTGGACTATGGTGCACCCATAGCCTTATTATTAGATTTGGCTACAACTAGGAAAATATATAGAGGTTTTACACCAATGCACTTTTGAGTATGTTATCAAGTCAATGCATGACACAATTACCTATGCCATTGAGGCATTGGATATATACAATAACTTCTTGGGAAGACCTTTTCTAATCATGAGGAAACCTACTAAGCCTATCCATAATAGTGGTTGGTGTGCACTGAAATATGATAAATAAGATTCTTGGGTATCTTCCTCAAAATAAGGTGACTCTAATTTTTACCAAATATGGCAATAAATCGATCTTGCATGTTCAAATGTTTATTTTACTAATGGTTTTGAATTTAGAACTAAGGCACCAAGAATTTCACCCTTTCCACACCAGTTGCATGATCTCGACAAACAGATTCCCTACTCTGCCTACATGTTGATGTCTTTCAAGACCCAAAACATATCACGCTACATTGTTTAATAAATACTTAGACTAACCTAATCCCAAGATTAAATCTGTCTAATACCCTTTGTACTACTAATTAGTTTGAGATAATACCGAGACTTGGTTCAAGATATAGGATTTTATTGATAAATAAGAGATTTATCCTAACTCATCACCATGTAATATTCCCATCATGCTAGCACCAAAGAAGGGTGGAACTTGGAACCTATATAAAAATTATCAAGTGCTCAAAAAGATTGCCATCAAGAATTGGTACTTATTGTCATGCATTGATGACCTCTTGGATGAGATCCAAGGGTTTCATACTTCACAAATATTGACCTCAAATCAAGATATAATCAAGTACTTTTTTACCCCCTAAAGATCTAGAAGACCTTTCAAGACTTGAGAAGGATTATATCAGTGGCTAGTTTTATCTTTTGGCTTGACCAACACCTAAATGGAATTCATGTACCCCATGAATGATATTTTTTATCCATTAACAAGATATTTCTCGATTGTCTAACTAGATAACATTATCATGTTTAGCAATACATGGGAAGAACAACTCCATCATGTGTGCCAAGTTCTAGACACTTGACACCAACACAAGCTTGAGTTTAATTTGATCAAGTGTATCTTTGAGGTCATAAAGTTCTCTTATATAGGTTATTTAATTGACCAGGAAGGAATTCATGTTGACCCAAAAAATATCTATATCATTCAATATTGGATGAAACCCAAGAATTTGATAGAATTAAGAAGCTTATTGACCTCGCTAGTTTTTATTGTCAGTTCATCTTGGCAGTCTCACACATCTAATGTCCACTCAATCAATTCATGTGTAGGAAGGTAAAATTATATTGGACTTCACAATAGTAGCAATAGACATTCAATGAAATAAAGTAATGCCTCTATTCAGCACTAATGCTAGCCATTCTAAAAATCACTCAAGCATTCAATATTAAAATTGTTGCATCTGACTATGCACTTAGCACCATCCTGATTTAAAATGGGCATCCAATGGCTTACCATTGTGAGACACTTTATAATGCAACTCACTACTATTCCATATATGATAAGTCTTGTGCCATTTTTCAAGTTGTAAGATAATGGCACTGTTACATCATGGGTAAGGAAATTATGTCTCATTTATATCATAAGTATTTATAATTCCTTCACTTAGAGAAAACTATTGAATGTTAAGCATATGAAATGGATGAATTACTTGCAATAATTCCATCTTGTGGTCAACCATCATAGTTTAAAGGAGAATCAAGTAGTTGAGTGTCTATGCCACTCACCAATATAGATATTATTATCTATTATTGATAGAATATGGTATGTCTCTCATGATTGAAAAGGAATATATCCCTCAAAATCTTCATTTCCAACTAGTAGAACATGAATTGGTTCCAAACCACCATCATCAATGCAAGTGATTGTACCAGCTTGGGAAGCTCTTTATGCCCATAAGTAAACCCAACCAACTATTGATATGGGAACCAAATTACTCTAAGGTAGTTGAACACTTTAATATTACTAAAACACCTGTGACACTATATCAATACTTTCACTAATTTCATATGTTCTCATCTAGCAAATTTGGATTCACTTTGGCCTACTTGTGTCGATCATACAAGGCAAAGAAAATTCATTGGTAACTTTTGGCACCCTCTCTAGAATATTGTAGACACTAAGCTCTAGCATTCCACAATATTTCAACTATAGATTGATGGAAAATTTGAGGTGATCAACATGATGTTAGTGCATCTACTCCAAAGATACAATCGCCCTCACAATTGGGATGAGAGTCTATCATTCATCTAGCATTCCTATAATAGGGCACTCCAATATTTCAGAGGCCACAATCTATTACAAGTATGTCTCTATTTCCAACCTAGGACCCCAACAAACATAATATTCTATATACTAGTTGGCACCATGACACCAACTCAATCCAAGGTAGTTGATAAGTTAGAAAAGTTATTGTAGAAAGTGTAGAACATACAGACTTTGGTCTAGAAAATCCTGTAATACCAACAATAGAAGTATAAAGAGTGTCATGATGAAGATAGGATACCCCCTACTTTTCAAGTTGGGGGTAAGGTTTGGCTCCACTTTAAGAAATAATGATTCTTCGATTCACACTAGAAGATCAAACCATTGTGCTATGATGATTATACCATTTAATGCCAATAAGGAGAGAACACCTTTGTTCTTAACTTATTGTTATACTTGGGCATGCACCCAATGTTCCAAGTAGAACTCCTCAAGCTATACCTTCCTTAATTCCAGAGCCAATGGTCATACAACACCCACTAGATCTATATCCAAGACAATTATAACCCATCATATCAGATAAGTTAATAAGAGGTTACCAACAAGAGTATACACTAGGGGATAACCTATTCAAGGTTACAAAACATGATCAATTTCCATCAGAAGCAAAATGGTATATGTTTTACCAACTCAAGCACCTCTTTCCCCAATTGGAGACTAACACAATGGGGATCATATTCCCCAAGGAGAGGCAAATTATATAAGCAAATTTTGGGTTGCCCAAATTTACTTAGGACTTGATGCTAAAGCTCTATTAGCTTGTTACCCTTAGCACTTATATGGGCTCTTTACCAAACAAGTTAGAATCAAGTCATTATTTGGGGACATGACTGCTTTGGAAACAAACCTTCAATGTCCACTTGATTGGAACCACTAGCAACAAAATTCACCTCATCATTAATAGGTCATTGCAACACACATCACTAGACCACTAGTCCAGTATAACCACTTGTAGACTACAAAAACTATAATCTACTGATGCACAAGAAATAGGTTCTTTATTTTCTTGTTATTGTGAAGACTCAGTAGAAGTTAAAGTGTCTCACCTTTCAGCTCCTTTGCAACATTGTACATTATATAAATTTAGCTTAATATGACTTTTCTAAGTTAGAAAACCAATCACCTAGGACAAATTTGCTTTCCTATTCTTCTAACCTTCTTTTTTGTTTCTTCTAGTTGTTACTACACCTTGAAAAAACAAACTGCCTACACATTGAAACATTGATTGTAGTTAGAAATTGAAATATAAATTCATACTTAAAAATCTTATTTGTTGAGTTTGTAAAATTTTCTTTTGTGAGCCTATTGAGGTGCATTTCTTATTTATTATCCAAGCAAAAGGTCTCATCTTCTATATTGCAATTATAACTATAACTTAGATGTGCCACTAGTTGGTCCTATGAGTTATCCTCTACACCATTCATATTGGGACCCTAGGATGCAGACGATTTAGAAGTTATACTCTATGCCAATCATCATGGCCCCCAAGGGTATATCAATATAATATTTGAATTCTTAAACCATCTCACCTCTTGAATCATAATAGTATGAGAATAAGTCCAACATAGTGAAGGTGACATCTTGATGTATAGTGATTTCATTGAAGTCTACCACATTTGTAATGACATGCCCATACCAATCACATTTAAATAGTCATATCTAGTTCGAGTATCATCATAAGTAATCCATTTATAGATTGGTATTTTAGTTTCATGATGGAAATATTTATTTTTCCTTAAACATAGCTTCATGATAGAAACATTTATTGTTCCTCAAACTTAATTCTCAACATATCTTAAAACAACTAAAAACTTAATCTCTTGAGAAATTGTTAAGATCTTTAAAATCCCAATTAATAAATTGTGAAATGAGTACCTTAATCACATTTGAATGGATGGAATCATCCATGATATACTTTAAACATGACATTTTAAAATTGAGCCTCTTCTACTTTCTTTTTTAAATGGATCATAAGAAAGGTTAGGATACAAATCATTTCTTTATAATTAAAATTGAGCCTCTTTTACTTTCTTTAAATGGATCATAATAAAGGTTATGATATAAATTCTCTTTGTAAATGATAGCAATTTTAACAAGTAGTTTCACCTACAACTTAACTAAGAATTGTTTATTTTTCATCTTCCCTTTTTCTTCTCACATACATCTCCTTAGTTCAATAACATAATTTGTGTGATTGCAAACATTGAATTTACTTGCATATGCATGTTTACCTTTATCCTCAAATTACTTACATAGACTTTCACCTCAACATTGTTCCAAGATAAACTCCTCCCTCTTTTAAATTATGAAAGTAACTCATTCTACCAACACCAACTTCATTTTATTTACCACTTACAATCAAAGGGCCAATATTTTATCATATTTTTGTATGCTTATAAAGAGTTCTTGCTCCAAAAACCAATTCTTTCTCCATAAGCCATGCTTAAGTGCATATTTTTTATTTGGTTGTAAAGAATTCTTCTTGAATAGGCTTTCCTTTGGAATCATCTCTTCTAAGTTACTAAGTTCATCATTTATCTTCTTTTATTCTTTTATTTTTGCTTAAACTTCGTTTATGCTAAAACTTACAAAAAGTAAAACCTCTTCCCTACAAAAGTACTTACTTCATTATAATGGGTTAAATTCAATCACATAATATGCTCCAAATAATTACATCACTTGATACAAGAGAGTTGAAATACTCTTAAATAAAATTTAAACTTTAAGATCCCTCACAAACAACACTTTAATTCAATAAAGATTAACATGCCTAAAAGTTTCAAACATAGAAACAAAATTAAATATTATTTCCTTTTTAACATACATTCCATCATTCCCTCTCAATCCTCTCTCCTATCCTCCACACAATTACAGCCAACCCACTAACATAACAATCTTCACACTTAATAACAAACTATTACTTTTTTAATATTTATTAATTAAATAATAATAACCAACCTGAAAAACAGAAGTCTCTTTATGCTTAACTTTTTTTTTTTTAATTATTAATGTTAAAAAATATATTCAAAGGATGAGGACAATTTCTTTCATGTCCTCTGCCTAAATTTAACAAGTTTTCTTTTCTATTTTTTCTCTTTTCTGAGTTCTTAGTTATGAGGTCCTAGTAGGATATAGATAACTAAGTTTTCTCTTTTGACTTTCAATGTAAGTACCACAAATATAAAACAAGGTTTTCAAAAGTTGATGCTAGTAGTTTCTATTAATATTATATAAAGATAAAGTCAACAATATTGGAAAAGATGTTGAACACCATATCAAAGTATGGAAAAAAATTAACAATAAATTAAAATTATAAAGTTTTAATATACATTTTATATTAAGAAAATAAGCATAACATGTATCATAGACCTACTAGTATTTACTTTCTCATATATATATATATATATATATCAAATTACTTTCAAATTTTCAACTCGGCATCGTTCTAAGATAAATTCCCCACTTAAATAATGAAAGTAACCCATCCTTCCATCAATAAAAAAAATAATAATAATAATCCATCCTTCAAGTACCAGCTTCACTTTATTCATGACTAACGATCAAAAGGCCAATATTTCCTTATATTTTTATTTTCTTGTAAAAAGTTCTTGCTCCAAAAACCATGCTTAAGTACATACTTCTTATTTTGTTGTAAAAAATTGTTTCTCAGTAGGCTTTCCTTTGGAGCCATCCCTTCCAAGTTACTAAGTTCATCATTTATCTTATTTTATTCTTTTATTTTTGCTTAAAGTTTGTTTATGCTAAAACTTAAAAAATAAAACCTCTTCCCCACAAAAATACTTCATTATCTTGTTATAACTTAAATGTGTTTTGTTAAGTCACACATATACTCCAAATAATCACATCACTTGATAAGAAAAAGCTAAAACTTTAAAACAAAATTTAAACTTTAAAATCTCTAACAAACAACACTTATAATTCAATAAAAATTAACATACCTAAAATTTTCAAACATAAAAATAAAATTATAATTATTTCCTATTTAACATACATTCCATCATTTTCTCTCAATCTTCTCTCCTCTTCTCCTCCAGATAATTACATGCTTAATAACTTTTAAATAACAAAATATTACCTTTTAAAATGTTTATTTATTAAAGGGTAATAAGCACCTACAAACAAAACGCAAGTCTCTTTATGCTTAACCTTATTTTTTAATTATTAACTCTCTTTTTTAATATTATTGGAAGGCAAAGGACAATTTATTTTATGTCCTCCCCTGAATTTAATGAGTTTTTTTTTTTCTATATTTTTTTGAGTCCTTGGTTATGAGGTCCTAACTAACATAGAAAACTGAGTTTTTTTCTTTGACTTTCAATTTAAGAACATGGACCAAATGACATAAAACAAGGTTTTCAAAAGTGAATGTTAGTAGTTTTTATAAATGTTATATAAAATAAAGTTAACAATATTGAAAAAGAAGTTAACTACAGTATAAAAACAATTAACAATAAACTAAAATTAACATCTTAAATTAAGAAGAGAAACGTAACTATTAACTTTAATATATATATAATTATTTGCACAGACGTTTAATGAAAAACTCTCCACTCTTTTAAATTATGAAAGTGACTCATTTTCCCAATACCAACTTCATTTTAGTTATCATTTATCATTAAAGGGCCAATATTTCCTCGTATTTTTATGTCTTTAAAGAGTTCTTGCTCCAAAAACTAAATTTTGCTCCACAAACCATGCTTAAGTGCATATTTTTTATTTGGTTGTAAAGAATCCTTCTTGAGTAGGCTTTCTTTTGAAACCATTTCTTCCAAGTTACCAAGTTCATCATTCATCTTCTTTTATTTTTTATTTTTGCTTAAACTTCGTTTATGCTAAAACTTACAAAAATAAAAAATAAAAAATAAGACCTCTTCCCCACATAAGTACTTGATTAACTTGTTATTAACTTGAATGTTTTAAATTCAATCACATATTATGCTTAAAATAATTACATGACTTGGTACAAGAAACTAAATTACTTTTAAATAAAATTTAAACTTTAATATCCCTAACAAACAACACTTGTAATTCAATAAACAACAATTGTAATTCAATAAAAATTAACATACCTAAAAATTAAAACATAAAAACAAAATTGTATGTTAGTTTTTTGTTTAACATACATTCCATCGTTCTCTTTAATCCTCTTTCCTCTCCTCCAAACAATTACAACCAACCCATTAAACATAAGATTCTTCATGCTTAATAACCTTATAAAGAACAAACTATTAACCAACCTACAAAGTATAAATCTCCTTGTACTTGACAACAAAAATTATTTGAAGGCAAGGACAATTTCTTTGCTTAATAACCTTTTAAAAAACAAACTATTATCTTTTAAAATGTTTATTTATTAAATGGTAATAACCAGCCTACAATTTTATGCTCAAAAACAAAAATTATTTCAAGGCAGCGGACAATTTCTTTTATGCCCTTTGCCTGAATTTAATGAGCTTCTGTTCTCTTTTTTTCCCGAGTCCTTGGTTATGAGGTCCTAGCAGGCATTGATAATTGAGTTTTCTTTTTTATTTTCAATGTAAGAATGTGTACCAGAGACAGAACAATGTTTTTAAAAGTTGATGTTAATAGTTTCCACAAATATATTATAAAAATAAAGTCAATAATATTAACATGCATAAAAATAACTAACAATAAACTACAATAAATTAATTAATTAATTAACATCTTTAAAAACATAATATACATTATAAACCTATAGATATATATTCATATATCTAGTTATTATATATTTATAATTAATAGAAAATATTTTGATGATAAAAAAAACAAAAAAAAAAACTTTATAGACTGCACTTATTAAACTATATCAACCCATAAAACTAAACTAAAAGAGAAGCTAGCTAAAATTCAAATAATATAACTCTTATAAAAAAATCTATAACTTTTACCTTACAAAAATAAATAATATTATTGTAAAAAATTATACTGTATATTATTTTATTTTTTTTTTAATGGGAATTAGTAACACTTTTGTCAGATGGGGGCATGACTTTGCTTGTCAAAAGAGGAAGTCAAGGGGGCCCCTTGGGTTGCCACCCCTATAAACCCTAGCATGGTGGGTAAAGACAAAATCACCAAGACCTTGACTTTTCCCAAGAATTGAACCAGGGCAGTCCACCAGCAAGCATTTGGCTGGTACCAATAGGTCAAAATTTGAAGGTAAAACAGTTTTTTCAGATCGTCGCAATTCCTTGTTAGTTTGAACTTGGGTCACTTAGATTTCTTGAATGAGAATCCAAAGACATACCACTCCAATATTCCAAAAGGATAGTCATGGTATATACTTATTTCAACCACTCAAACATATTATAAAAGGAATATATATATATATATATATATATATATATATATGTGAAAAAGGAAATTATTTACTTTAATATGCAGTTATTCTCAAACTTGCTCCCCTGCTTACCATATGCTACCTCCAATTTCAAGATTTCTTTGGGTTAGGTGGATTGGTAAAACTTTGGGCACTTATCAAGACTGAGACATAGGTTCAACCCTTGGGGGCATGCCCAATCTGAACAAAGATAGTACTCTGACTTGAGTCTGTTGTGCACCCACCAATCAGCTTTACAACAAGGATACCAACCCTGAGCCACGGGAGTCTCCCTCAATCGGAACAGTATTTACCTAGGAGAGGCAAGAGTTATAGAAGCAGTTTCAATGATTTGATCTATGTTCGGTGGCAGACTGGTTGTTAAGAATAAAAGTATGTTACTAAATATTCCAAGATTTTTTCCCTTTTAATATGGTCACACTGTATTTACTTGCTAAAATATCCTGACCACTGTTAATATAGATATTCTATTTTACAATTTTTTTTTTTTCGAACTTAAACCATTTTTGTCTTGCAAACTTATTTGTTAAAAAATTAAATCAATTTCAAAACAAAGAATTAAATTGTGTCCTCTAATAAAATTTCTTAGAGATGTTAATATTTAAAGTTTTTTTAAATATTTAAAGTTTGGTGAACATGAACAAAGCGTGTTTTGAGGCATTGTGGAGTAACGTCAAAACCATACATCATCTGTGACAATGTGAGACAAAGATTTATTGTAACGCACCTTTTGCAATCAGGTGGTAATATTGTTTATTTTTAGACTATGATAAGATAGTGGGATGATAATGTATTAGTGATAAGATAGTAGGATGATAATGTAATAGTGATGGGATTTGTGTGCAAACCTTCACTAGGAAAACTTTCAGACTATGATAAGATAGTGAGATTAGTGAGATGATAGTGTAATAGTGATGGGATTTGTGTGCAAACCTTTACTAGGAAAACTTTTAGACTATGATAAGATAGTGAGATGATAGTGTAATAGTGATGGGATTGCTAACCTTTACAAGGAAAACTAAAAATAATTATATGGTCGATTTTGCATGGTAATATTTAAGTTTCATGCAAAATCTATTCCTAGATAGTTAACTTTCTTCTGCAAGGCTATTCATAAAAACTCTTGCTTACCATCAATATGGTTTGAGACCAAGTTCGAGACTGTGTTTCTGAGTAAAACGTTCAAGACCATGTTGTCATTAAAATTTGAAAATAAAAGAAAAAAAAGTTAATCATAGACAAGCTAGATCTAGCACTCAAGATTCTTTATGGAAGCCGCAGGCAACAACTCCTAAATATTCCTTACGGTGGGAGGAATTACATGGAGAAACTTCGAGTTATAATTCAAACGGCCATAAGATATCTTAATCTAGCTATTAGATGAATTTGAATTTGAATGGTCGCTAAGATACGATTCAAAGAATAGTGTAGATGCCTCCACTTTTATAGTCCTAGTATCGTCTTCCTATTCACAGTAGGCTTAGATTAATTTTAAATACTCAGTCTTGTGGATGCTATATGCTTGAAAATACGAACAACAGTATCCCTTCTACAACAGAACCAGATGACACTTTTGTTTATACGCTTTTACTAGCAAATGTTTCGTTAATCTACTCCCAGATTCTACTATCCTAAAATAAACTGATGGAATGAATGTACACACTCAAATAATAATGCACTTATTTCCACTAAAGCATCCGGGGAAAACTATTGATCCTTGAGAAAAGCGTGCAGGAAGAAAATGGGGCCAACGTGGCAATATATGAAGATAAACCTGGCCTCCTGGTGAATCTAAACAATTAAAATACTTAGTGATCAATATGTGAATTGCCAAACAATTTATTTTCAATTGAGCTAAAAAGAATGCTATGAATCCAAGCCCTAAATTAATGAAACTAACAAAATGCTATGGACACAAATTCTTTTTGGAAATCTTATCATGTAATGCCAAACATCACAAATATTTTATGGAGTTAAATGAAAGCATCATCTGTTCTAGAGCTCTAATTAGTCTAAGGGCTTAGAAAAGCAAATCGTTAGACTAATTACTGAGACTCAATTTGAAAGAAGACTGAGGACCCGAACTCATTTGCCATGTCTTCACAGATTTTCAACTCTATTGGACGAGAATCAACTATAGTCAAGCAATATGTGTTCCTTCCAAGGACTTCCAAATCTCACATTCTTCGGAAGAAGAGGAAGACGAAGACGATCTGTTCCTTCCTGACTGCAAAGCAAACAAAGAATCCGATTGCTGCATTAAATCAAGCGTCGGACGGACAACAACATTGTTCCCCATAGCTCCTGCCTGTTTTTTCAATTCATCATCTCCTTCAAACGAAACTTTCCCGAGATTCTCCAAACAACGTAGTCTCGGCATCAATTTGCAATTCCCTCCAGTTTGATCCTCAAACTGCTGTTGTGGTTCTTGGATTGATAATGGCTGCAGCATTCGGGTGATGCGATTTCCCCCCCTCTGGTATTGATTATCATCCGAATACCTTGACAGACCTTGCGCTCGATTCTCCGCAATAAGTTCTCTGAGAGCCGCACTCGATCGGTAAGATAAATCTCCGGGCAAAGAACAAGAGCTCGAATTGCCCCATGACTGTTGTGATGACAGAAGAGAGAGAGCACGTCCACAAGATGCGGACATGTAAGGCACGCTATATCTACCGAAAGGAAACCTCTCACCCAGAACACCCATCAGCCTTTTCTCCTCTATATTCAACAAAATTAGACGTATGTATCAGCATATAATAATTATTCGCAACTGTTAAAACTGTACAATGCATTACCACAAGCTTATGCATCAAGAATTTATAGAATTAGAGATCCTTCACTGACCCATAAACTTAATTTTTTTTTTAAATCAAAAGTGAAATGGGCTGTTCATTTTATATCCATAGAATTTCAAAATTTAGTTATAATGTCGTAGCTGCAATCCAAGGATGACATAAGTAATGTTTCTTCTAACATAAAAAATTGCTGTAGCAATTCTTCAGCTTGCACCCTCACACTTAACTATGATAAACATATGTTGGATTCTACATACTTTCGAGTTTGACACTAATTAACTTGAAGAATATGGCTCATGTGACAATATGTCCAAAACACCTAGATAAAAATGGATTTGTACACTCAAGTGATCCCAGTCTTGGACCCAATGTGACACTGATGGGATTATTAACAATGGTGACTGCGTTAAAATATGACCTACAACGGCGTCTAAAACAGTTTAAAATTCTAGATAGAAATGGGTATATAATTTGGGTCTCAATGAATGTTGGATAAGGCCATATAGCATAAACTAAGGGGATAGAATTTAAGGTAAACATAAGAATCATGTGATGACTGCCAAGGAATAAATGCATTAAAGAAGAATTTTAGTTACGAAAAAAAAAGAGACACAGATCTACCATGGCTGGAAGTGTTGGTCAGTGCATCCGATGAGCTCTTTCTACGGCGTTCGTTGTGTCCCGCCAACCTCCTTCGACAGCTCCTCTTGGCATCGTCAAATTCAGATATAATATGGAATCTACACCACAGAAAGATGGAAGTTGAATCCCCTATAAAACATATCCCAACACAACCCTAGTTCCTGTAAGGGAATCTGAATACCAGTATTACCTGCTACACTGCTGGCAGAAGCGTTGTTCGATACCCACAACAAAAACCTTGGGAGCCTTGGAATGCGCCTCGCACACTTTATGCCTCCTGTGATACTCCTTCGCATTCGCCAATCCTACATTGCACCCTTCCACTTGACAACGGGGAGGTTGCGTGTTCGAAGACGGCAAAGCCCTAGGCTTCTTGTATACGTAAGTACTACCCGTAACAGCGAAGGAAACAGGCATACTCTTACCCAGATTCGAATTGTCCTCGAAATACTGCCGTTTCCCAAGCTTGAGACAAGTCAAGGAATCCCCCTGCACATCCCTAACAGCCTTGCTGTTGCTGTTGTCGTTACCGTCGCCATGATAACCACCATTAGCCCCCCCGGGCAGCCCTACCAACACATTCCTGCGAGTGGAAGAACCATAGTCAGAATTAGGCCCCAGAAAGCCATTACACCCATTTGCCGTCCCTTCACCAAGCCAAGCTTTGATGCCACTCGCTTCACTTTTCACAGAAGAAACATGACTCTGACTGATCTTCCCCTCCAGCGGGAACTGGGTTTTACTATTACCAGAAAAACTCTTCTCCATCTGGCCCTCGTTGATAACTTCGCTCAAGTTTCCCACCATCACAGTCTCGGAGACGGAGCTCATATGGTCCATAGGACCGCCGCTACCCCTAAAAAATTCTTTCCCAATATAGCCCTCTTCGGAACCGGCCCACTCGGCAACGGGCAACTTCTCATATCTGTCGCCGCTGTAGATCCCCATGCCTTCCCACTCCCATGGACTCTTCACCTGCCAATCCGGCTGCATCTTGGACGACCAGCAATGATCATGCCCCCCTCCATGATTTACCGAATTTGTATCCATCTATCCCCCACAACACACCAGGCACCTAATCCACCAGAAAACCAAAAACAAGTATTAACTTCCCAAACGTGAAGAGGGAAAAGATCTAAATCTAATCCAAATCTAACTTCCACATCTATCACTCGTGCGAAACCCAAATGACGGTCTATACCCCCAACTAATCTACTCCGAATACAATCTAAGGGATAGATATTATTTTCGTATTCAATCAAGGCTGATATGACCCCAACGCAGAAGGCAATGAATGCAGTTTATTTTGCACCCAACGTAAATGAGTACACTATCTCACGACCGTAGCACTAGTACACGCATTTTACATTTTTATTTATAGCCAACGACCTTATATACCGTTTGAACCTCTGCTTGGCATAAATCTGCCGGCCTCAAAACGGCAAACCAAGAGCGGGCAGCGCCTCCTTTTAACCCTAAAAGGGTCCCTATTGCCCCTTTTACTTTCCATAGAAAAGCTCGAATTGCGTGCCTCAACCTCCACCATTTGCACTTTGAGGTCAAAAAGGGGAAAAAGCCACTGTCCCCGGCTTCCCGCCCCTTGTTCCTCTCAAGGTAAAAGTATGTTAGGTCGCTGCACAAAGTATATTAGGTCCTTGCACTTGGGTGCAGCGTAACCTGCTTTCGTTTTTTTAGGTCTAAGGTTTAAATTGGGGCCTGGATGAGTGTGTGAGGGGATGGATGTCTGATGACTTTGTGTTAAATTTCTGTAAGTATAGTTCTCAATTTTAGGAAAGATCATGGTTGAGAGAAGACTACTCAACCCTTTACCTTAATCATATCCTTGTTCCTCTCAAGGGTTGTAAAAGTATATTACGTCCTTGTTCCTCTTAAGGTTTGTAAAAGTATATTAGGTCCTTGCACCCGGGGTGCAGCGCAACCAGCTTTGGTTTTTTTCAGGTCTAAGGTTTAGATCGGGTGTGGACGAGTGTGTGAGGGGATGGATGTCTGATGGCTTTGTGTTAAATTTCCGTAAGTACAGCTCTCAATTTTAGGAGGGATCATGGTTAGGAGAAGACTACTGAACCCTTTAGCTCTCAATTTTAGGAAGGATCATGGTTGAAGAAGACTACTCAACCCTTTATGTTAATCATATCCTTGTTCCTCTCAAGGGTTGTAAAAGTATACTAGGTCCTTGCGCAACGAGCTTTGGTCCTTTTCAGGTCTGAGGTTTAAATCGGGACGTGGGTGAGTGTGTGAAGGAATGGATGTCTGATGGCTTTGTGTTAAATTCCAATAAATATAACTCTCAATTTTAAGAAGAGTCATGGTTGGGACTACTCAACCCTTTACCCTTTACCCTTTACCTTAAGAGTTTCTCACATTAGGTCAAAGTAGTTTTCACGCGGATATTGAGGCGAAAGCAGTTGTTCTGATCCAATTTGTCATTTGCCATAGCAGATTGGGGCC
Organism: Wollemia nobilis; assembly: GCA_028583015.1. Lineage (NCBI taxonomy): Eukaryota > Viridiplantae > Streptophyta > Pinopsida > Araucariales > Araucariaceae > Wollemia > Wollemia nobilis. The sequence continues at coordinate 14,134,226 of JAQPPZ010017052.1, forward strand.
CTCAAGCACTAGTTTCCCCGTCATCCTTGACTTGACATAAGCGGCCTCCGATTTGACAGTGCACATGCCTCTCGTTTTCACGGCATTAATTTCATAAGTTTTCCACAAAACCAGAATTAAACCTATAATTTATAAGAATGTTTCGGAACTTGATCGAATTCACGCACTTATGTGCGTATCTTCCTCTGACATGGGCGATCCAAGGGGCCTGGCTTATTCTCACTTTTGCACCCACTTTTTCCACTTTCTGCCCAGTCGACCTCTGGACATTAAATTGTCTTGCGTCCATTATTTACTCGAAACTGAAACGCCTTGACCGCACAAGGCCCCACGCGGCACAAGGGGCCCCCGCCGTATTTCTCTTTGCTTTTTCTGCTTTTGAAACTCTGTAGGTCCGAGTTCCAGACCGACAATGGCAGATTAACGTTTATGTGATGTTATAGTTCTTCTGTTCCTTCATTCCATTAAAATCTTCACCATTCATCGTCTTACACGCTTCTCAACCCTAACACTGGACTTTATTAGGGTCATTATTTGTTCACGTGACGTTGCGAATATGCTGGCTTGGCTTTTCCTCTGTATTATTGTTAAGGAAAGTTAGTACTTACCTATATATATATATATTAATTTAGTGATGTTTTCTCAGAATAGTGAGGAGATAAAGTACAAGATTGAAAGAGTAAAAGAGATGGGGAATTGCAAGTACGCTTGTCTTGTCCCATGACTACATATGATGCCCAATTTGAATGGCTGCGTCGTCCACCTCGTTGTTTGCTCAGTGCTGTGACCGGAAAATATTTATGGATTTATTATCCCACATGTGACGAGATCCTTGTAATACTAGAGCTCTCACACGACTATTATCGCTATCAAAAGGACGTATGCAACCCTGTGTAGTGGTGAAAACCTGTACCACTTCTATTGTGGAATAAAAAGTTATAGGAGCACTTGCATTTCAAAACCAAAATGATGGCGATGGTGACAAAGACCATGCTTTTCCATGCTTTTTACTGTAGATACATGAAAAGCTCAGCTATAATTCAAAACACATTATTAACATCATCAACCTCACGGTAGGTGGTGATCTATAGGGCTTGCAATATGGAGGTTGGCAGGCAAATCAAATCTATGAGGAAGAAATACAGGGCGATGGAGTCAAGATCGATTTCCCTGGTTCTTGCATCCATAAAAATCAACGTACACAGGTCATAGGACTTTTGGGTAATGCACTCTTTTTTCTTGAGTTGACACATTTGCTTTTGTCCTGCGGAAGATAACAGAAAAATCTTTGACGATGCATCTCTCAATCATGGGGCGATGTTATTACGTGATTTATACAGCACTTAACCTTTTTTTTTTATATTTGGTGGTTGCATTTTTGCCGGCCGGCTAGGTGTATGTATAAATGTTTTTAATTAACTTTTCAAACAAAAATTATGTACCTCTTGAAAGGGTAAAGATCTATGACCTAAGGAAGGGGCACCAAGCCATAGTCACCTTCAGACAATAACCATTATGTTCGCCGTGAAATTGGCATGGAAATTATATGTAAGGTGAATTTTGCATAGTAGTTCACATGTAAAATACAATAACCAAGTAAAATAGAAAAGAAAAATATCATTACAAAATTGTAGTAGGTTAAGACGAATGGTGGATAAATATTTTAAAGTTATTTTTTAACAATAAAGTTGGTATGTTTTAGATATCAAAGTTGATTTATGAGAAAGGTGGTTTCATGAAGGTTGTATCTCACGTCTTCGACCAAAAACGTTATTTAATTGGCATGAAAAAAGTAGTTGCATGTAAAATACAATAATCAAGTAAAATAGGAAAAAAATGTCGCTATAAAATTATAATAAGTTAAGATGAATGGTCAATAAATATTTTAAAGTTATCTTTTACCAATAAAGTTGGTATATTCTAGATATCAAAGTTGATTTATGAGAAAGGTGGTTTTATGTATGGTTATCATATGAAGGTTGTATTTCACATCTTCAACCAAAAAAATGATTTAGTTGTGTTAGAAAAATATTTTAAAGATAAAATAAAAAATTGAAAATAAATTAATAATTTGTTTCAAATAAATAAAATATTTTAAAGATAGAATAAAAAATTAACAAATAAATGAAGAAATAATCTTATTAAAATTGATTCAAACGTATACACTTCAAACATAAAAAAATCACAACTTTAAATAAGTGTGGTAACTTTGAAAAACATATAACTTTGTTCACCTCCTTTTTATATTTGACAAAATGCATGCCAATATGTTGTTATGCCAATATGTTGTTAGGGTTCAAAGGTTTATATTTAAAGCCCGTCATATCATATATAATATAAGAGTTATTATGATTAGAGAAGACTCAAGCTTCATTCTTGAGATTTATCTTCTAAGTTGTTTTATAGTGATCAATAATTTTAAACTTCATAAAATTTATTTTATAACTTGATATTTCATCATATATAGTAGTGAATGTTTGATATAATAATTTTTTTTTATAATTATAGAAAAGCAAAAAGCCAAGCCTACAAGATTGTCAAAAGGGGTACAAATAGAGAGCAGTTCACGTAGGGACTTAAAACCATCCAGTCCATTAGGGCATAACGAGAGCAGCTCAAAAACAATAAGAGAACCTACATTAATGGATCATTTACCAACTCAGCTAAAATAGAGAAGAGTCATCCTCAAAATAAAAGAAACATAAACAGAGGGGTAGAGAGATATGTATAAAAAACTCCTTTTGCAACTTGACTATACTAACCCACAACTAAATCCACTCTTCAAAAGGCATAAGATCATGGATCTTCCAATCAATATCTACAATGGAATTCAAATTCCAACAAAACATGGATCTAGCCATAAGAATGTGCAGACCCCCATAGAAAGAGGCTCACATTATCAATAAAACTCATCAAATAAACTATTCAGCTTCTATGGGAAACTCCCTCTAAATAGAGATATTATCCTAGCTTAACCCTAGATTAGCTAATAAGTCTCTCTTGTTACCTTCTGTAAAGGTGTACCTCACTTGAATTCCCTCCAAATTTTGACAGAATCTTTGGGCTTCCTTAATTAGATTGAAGATGTTCCAACTAGGATTTTGATCACTGAAAATGTCTTAACCACATTTAAGGAGTCCCCTTCAATAATATTTTTTTACAATTCAAAGATTTTATTAACGTAATGCCTTGATACAATGCCCTAGCTTCAATAAAATGACAAGTTTGTGGACCCAAGTTTTTTGCAAAGGCAAGAAGAATATCCCCATTGTGATTCCTAAAGAGACCACATCTCTCGTAGGCCTTGAATTCCCTTTCAATGCTCCATAAAAAATAAATTTAATCCAATATTTAGGTGGAGGTTGTCGTTTAACAAAGGTTTTGATATCTGAAATATCTTTCGTTCTGACACTAATTAAAAAACCTAATTTTTTTAAAAGAGAAATCTCTACTACCCCTCTACGTTTGAGAATTGAAGTCGGATTCCCCATATTTTCAACAATTATCGTTAACACTCTAAGTCATACTGATTAAACACTTTTCTCCATGCTTTTGAAAACTCTTATATTTTTTTACTTCCAAACACCCCAAAGGAGATGTGGGAGGTTGAAGGACCAAAAGGAGCATAAGATAGATTTTACAAATGGAGAGGTCCATTGTTCAATAACATCCTATAATGAGATAGGAAACACCCATGAAACTCCTAAAAAATCCATTAGTTGAGAAAACACTTCCCTCGAAAAATGGTATTGGAAAAATAAGTAATTGGTGGATTCATCAAAAAATTTATAGAGGGAACACCAATTTGTAATTATCATACCTCTTCTTTGTAAATTGTCCATTGTGCGAATTTTATCCTAAGACGCAAACCAAAGGTAAAAGTTCACTTTTGGCATAAGATATTTAACCCCGATTTTCTTGAAAATAGAGACTTTCTCTGCGGAATCAGAAGTAATCTTATAGGCCGACTTAACAAAATATAACCCATAACTTTCATTCTTCCAAATTAAGTTGTTTTCCTCTTCTAGGCTGACTTAACAAAAAATAACCCATCATTTTCATTCTTCCAAATTAAGTTGTCTTCCTCTTTCGTGTTCTTTATAACTTGCAACCATAATAAGTCTTCAATGAGGTTGAAACTTATATGTTCTAGCATACTTAGATTTTGCATTCTAATAAATTTCTAACTTTTTACCCCTTGTTGAATCTACATATAATTAGCCACCTTAGTACGAAATACACCAATGGCTATAGGTTCCTAATTCTTGAGAGGATATTAGAGGTTGATCCTAGATCCAAGGATACTTCCAAAAATCAATATCATTCTCACTTCTTAGAATCCATCTATGCCCTCTATGGATGATGCTTTTCATTTTCAAAATACTGAGCCAAAAGGCTGATCTTGAGATCGATGAAAGATCATTCAGAAAATTAAATCCGGTAGAAATATATTTAGCCAATACAATATTCACCCAACCAATGTTTTCTTTCTTATAAAACTTACATGCCTACTTTATCATTAAAGCTTCATTCATCCACTTGACCCTTTTGAAACCTAGACCTCAGCTTTGATTTCTTTACAAACTTGTTTCCACGAGACAAGATGAAATCTTTTCTTACTCTCCGAACCAAACCATAAGAAAGACTTCTAAATCTGCTCAGTGTTTGATGTGATAATTAATATTATAGTTGTAATAAATATTATTAGACATGAAATATGATATGTAAAAGGTCGAAAGAAATTTATATATATAATTAATTAAGATGAAACACTTTTTTATTATTTATTTTTATTTTTTTTTATCAGATGCGTATAACAAGTATTATTCAAAATTTAATTTTTTGAACTAGTTATATGAGATTCAAACAAGTCTACTTATCTTATGCTATCATTGCATAATGGTATTATAACAACTTAACTATTATGCATGTCTTACTTGATAAGACTTGAACCCAATCTCCTCCTTTTTTTATTTGTGAAAACATCCCAAAAGGGATGCCACTTTTGGGTAAGACCCAAGGAGGTAGCGATATCCATTCCGCAAAAAACGCCCAAGAATCGGACCTGGCCTACAACCTTTGACATACTCAAGGAGCAAATAAACACACAAAACCGATTTAAAAATAAGTAAATAACAACAAAAAAATTAAATTAAATTAAAAAATGATCCTTGAGTGTGTAAAAAACAAAAGCACAACCAAACACACACACAATAAGATAAAAAAACCACAACACGAATCACATAGAAAAGCACAAGAAGCACATAATAAAACACAAACAAGACAAAAACATCAGAACACTACAAAGACAAAACCCAAAAAAAACATAAAAAATGGACACAACCAAAACCTAAAATATTAAAAAAATAAAATAAAAATAAAATAAAAAACAACCAAAAACAGACAATAAACAAAAACAAAAAAACATAGAAAACACTCACACAAAAAAACACGAAATAACACAAACAAAAAGAAACACAAGAACAAGAACGACAAAAACAATAACAAAAAAACATATAAAAAAAAAAACACAAAACAACAAAAACACAAGAACAATAACAAAAAACATAAAAAAATTACAAAACAACAAAAACACAAGAACAACAAAAAAACAACACAAAGAACACAAAAACAAAACAAAATAAAAGAACACACACCTTAAAAAACTAAACAAAAAACAAAAAAGAAAAAAGAAAAAAAATTGAACATAATAATGACCTAGCTAGACCAAAAGACTATTAAAGCAAGAATCAGCAGAGGAAACAAAAGAAATAATAGTTTGAGCTAGGGAACTAAAAAAACCTGAATAAACCAAAGAGAAGCAAAAAAAAAAAAAAAAACTAGGTACCTTTAGAATTGAAGCTATCCAAATAAAGGATAGAAAGAAGAGCTTCCCTAATTTGTGAAGCCCACCATCTAGGAGGGTGGCCATAAACCCAATCTCCTACTTTAAAATAAAAAAAATTAATTAATTGAATTAATATCATTAATTAAAATTTTAGATATTAAAAATATAATTATTAAATAATTAATATAATTTATAATATTCTATTAAAAGCTAATAATAAAATACAAAAATTAATATTTAAATTATATATTTAAGATAATACTAAATTTGAAATCAAAAGAAAAAATATTAATCTAAGTGTGTGTTTTTTATAAGCTTAACTTGTACTAGAAACAACTAGAATTCTTATACATAAGGGAAAACAAATTATATAGAACTTGCTTCTTAAGAAGAAATATCAACAATGTAAAGATTAAATTGAACGTATTTTAATATCAAAATAAATATATTGACGAGAAGAATATTTAAAATAATTTTTTTATATTGTATAAATGATTATTATAGTAACAAATATTAGTAGTTATAACCATTTAAATAATTATGTTAATTATACGTGTCCCAAGGGAGATAGCGCAACGGTTCGGTCTTTGGCTCTTCTTCGAAAGGTTCAAGGTTCAAACCGCGGTGTGGGAGAGTGTGTGAGGGGTGGGTGTGTGGTGGTTGTGTGTTAAATTTCTTATTGATAAACATAGCTTTCGACTTTACCAGGGTCATGGTTGGAAGGAGACTGCTCAACCTAGAAATTTTTCACACTATATATATATATTACATGTTAAATAATTTTAAATATTTTAAAATTAAAAAACATATATTTATGATTAGAATAAGATTAGTTGTATTAATTTTTTATGTTATATAGATGATTAATGTAAAAACAAATATTATTAAATATCATCATATAAATAATTATATCAACTACATGTTAAATAACTTTGAATTTAAAGAAGTCATATACATCCTCCATCCTTATAAAGATAACATTTTTGTGTTGATATAACATGGAATACATAAGTTATATACCTTTTTAGAAGAATAAGATCTTGTGTGAATTTAACGTAAAATATATAATTTAAGTACATAAGTCCAAGGTTGACATTGAGTGTTTGAATTATTTATATTAGCATGGTAAATAAGTGAGTCTAAAACTTAAGTACTTGTATGTGGGGTTTTTGGTTGTGTATATGTATAATAATTCAATGTTATCACTTGTATTTAAAATATATAAGTACATTATTGTATGGTTTATATCAGGAGATAAATGGATCATACAATTTGTTATAAATATGTTATATTTTATTATTTGGGATGTTGGACAAAGAAGATAATCATTTAAATATATATATATATACTAAAAGAAAATAATAAGGCATTAGGCTTTGTGTCATGGTAGCATATACTATATAATTTATGTATAAAAGTTTATGTTAATGTTGAATCTAGGAATTGTTTAACCTTTAATGTGGTTTCTAATATATCTGAATTCATTTTCAATAAGTTTAGATGGAAGGGTTTATGGTCTCTTCTGACCTCCTTAGGTCAACTCTCTACCATCCTTGTCAAATTTTAATGTAACCTACTATAATTACATGAAACTAAAATACCAAAAGGATTATGAAGTTTAGGGTACAAAATATTTAAAGTAAATATGACTATAATCGTATAGAGGAGAGTGCAATCAATCAACATATGAGAAATTGAATATAACAATGTTCTCATTCGATTAATATAAAATTTCAAAGTGAATGACAAGATGAACAAAAGGGTTATTCCTCAATCATTGCACATTCTAAAATCTAGGAGGGCAGTGACAAGATGGACAAAAGGGTTATTCCCCAATCATTGCACATTCTACAATACAAGAGGGTAGTGTCTCTCATGGAGAGCAAAAGACTTATCAATTTTCCACCAATTTCATGAGTTTTAAGAGCATAATATGGGTTTCATGGTGTAGCTATAAATTCTCATGGTCAAAAAATGCTTAGAATGGAGTCCATGGCTTCTATTCATAGTTGGATCTTGCCTCTTAGTTACTTAGGGTGAGAAACTATCACTTCTAGTAAATGTAAAATTTTAGGTCATCTCTAACAAAATGTTGCACCTTCAAATGTTACATGCCTCTAAAAGACTTAGAAGTCTTCTAAGATGGTTTATGGTGCTACAAAAAGATAAAAAAATTGCTTTCCAAATATCTTGCTTGGGATCTAGCCTTGTCTTTTTACCCTTTGTATGCCTCTCAATGATTTGCTCTAGAAAGTGAGTCACTCTACTTTGTTGGTAAACTCCTAGCAACTCGCTCCTACAAGCTAATAACTCCACTTTGCTAGCAAATTGCTCTTGAATCAATCAAAACTTAAAGAACAAATCAGCCCACCTTGGAGCGAATCATTCCCATTTGAAAACAACCAAATTTTGTCAAGTTTATGTTCTTTTACTATTTTGCAATATAATTCTTGGGTTTGCAAAAATAAATTTATCTTTGACTTTCGTGGCTAATTCCTTTGGAATTGGGAGGTAGTAGCCAAGCTACTACAATTAGTTTTAGATAATATATGTTTACTATTGTATGGTTCATATGTTTAAATAAGTTGATCATAAAACTTGTTACAATAGATTATATTTTATTTTTATATAAAATTTTGGAACAATGAACATAGCTATTATAATTTATTTGAGAAATGGTAAGAATATGTCAATAGAATATTTTAAAAGTTGAAACATAAATAATATATTTTTAAAATAATCAAGTTATCATTATCACCATCAAGTGGAACATGAAGAAACTTTATGTGTAAAACTAGTTAGTTATTTGGAATATAAAATTTACAATTCTTTATATAACTCCCATCAACGACATAAAGATTTATAAAAGGACAATTTGTAAAATTATTACTTTTGTTAATTAATATGCTTTAAAAATGAATTTGTAAACAATGTATTGAAAACTAAAAAATACATTTTTGTAAAACTTTGCTAGCAAATTGCTCTTGAACCAATCAAAACTTAAAGAACAAATCAGCCCACCTTGGAGTGAATCATTTCCCTTTGAAGACAGCCAAATTTTGTCAAGTTTACTTACTTTTACTATTTTGCAATATCATTCTTAGGTTTGAAAAAATCAAAGTTCTTTGTCTTTCATGGCTAATTCCTTTGGAATTGGGAGGTAGTAGCCAAACTACTACAATTAATTTTAGACAATATATGTTTACTATTTTATGGTTCATATGTTTAAATAAGTTGATCATAAAACTTGTTACATAGATTATATTTTATTGTTATATAAAATATTGGAACAATGAACATAGCTATTATAATTTATTTCAGAAATGGTAAGAATATGTCAATAGAATATTTTAAAAGTTGAAACATAAATAATGTATTTTTAAAATAATCAAGTTATCATTATCACCATCAAGTGGAACATGAAGAAACTTTATGTGTACAACTAGCTAGTTATTTGGAATATAAAATTTAGAATTCTTTATATAACTCCTATCAACGATATAAAAATTTATAAAAGGACAATTTATAAAATTATTACTTTTGTTAATTAATATGCTTTAAAAATGAATTTTTAAACAATGTATTGAAGACTAAAAAATACATTTTTGTAAACAAGTTTACAAATATATTTTTTGATCTAAAAATTTATAAATAGATTGTAAGAGCATACAAAGACAAATATGTATATGGATCATGATTATGGATATTGATAAGATCAAGTCTATAATAGTTATAAACATTTCAATGAGCAAGCAAGAATTTGTACATACAAAAAATATAAATTTTCTATATCATATAATTTTGTTTATATTAAATGTAATATTTATATGAAACTTTTTGAGTGGATTGATACACTTGCACATTATGTGTATACCTAAATTTATTTGTTTTAAAAAATTAAATATTATAATTATTTTTTTAACATTTTAGCTTAGCATGCATCATAATCCAAAATTAATTTACATTACAATAAATAGAAAGATATGAGACTATTACTCAAAAAAAAGTTATCTTTGAAGAAGGGGTTTATTTAAATATAATGGTTAAATAATGTTTTTACTATGAATATAAATAAATATAGAATATCTATTTTATAAAAAAAATATATGATATTTTTTTTTGGTTTATGTGTAATAAGTTATAGTTGTATGACTTAAGTTATCAATATCACAACAAATAGTCCTTACCACTATAGTAAGCTTACAACTATTTTAATGAGTTTACACAAGTTTTTATGAGGGTAAGCTTGCATTTATTCAAGTTCTTTAATGTTAAAATATATATATATATATATATATATATATATATATATATATATATAATATATATATATATATATATATATATATATATATATATATATATATATATATATATATATATATATAGTAAAAGAGAATCACATTATAGTTACCTTTAAAGATATAACTTTAAATTTTTGTTTTAAATAATATAAATATTATAATTTTTTCATATCATTTTTAATTATAATTTTCTTAAAAATTATAATTTATAGGAAACTTTGATATTTAATTATAAATTAGAATAAAATAATACTAGAAATATTTGAATATAATTTAATAGAGAATATAGAAGCATTAAAAAATTATATCTCATGAGTTAATTAAAATTAAATACTTGCTAAATAATAAAATGTTGTGGAGTGACATTATTAAATAAATGAAATATTTTAATATTTTATCCACAAAAGAGCCAACATGATTTATGTGATAATATATTACATAGGATTTGTGCTTTTCTTGCAGCTCAACTAAAATTCACTTAAAAGTCATTACTACATTACTCACAATGATATTTTTGTGTTCAGTCCTTATGTTCAAAGACCTCCTACCCACTCTTATATATGGAAAACTTAATGACTTGTATGATCTTCTAATGTGATCATGTTGTAACAAGTCATTTTTATCTTAGATGTTCATATGCATGATTGTAGCACCCTAAAATTGGCGCAGTAAACCTTAGCAAATAATTAAAATTACCTTAGTAAATAATTCAAATTCAAATTTCAACCCCAAAACCGCTCCAAAACCGCCTGCTACCCGTTTCCTCATTTTTCATGCCATTTTTAGGATTTGTTTTGTCCGTTGGATGATATCGTCGCCGATCAGACGATATCGCCTCAGATCGAATGAATTCGTCTGGAGCAGAACGTCCAGACGATTTCATCCCAAAACTAATTTTTCATAATTAGCTTCTGTTTCAACGGCGTCTCTAACTAGGGCAAAAGCGTGTCTGCATGGTTAGAGACTTCCCCATTGGAGATCTCCCAAATTGGGATGATCTCCAACCTCCTAACATCCTTCCTATGCCTATTTAATCTTAGGCCCTCCCCTTGACATTCCCCTGGCTGAAATTTCCTGTAACACGAGTTCTATTTGCATTAGACCATCTTAAATCACCATTTGCCTTCGTATTTTTCCAAGTTTGTTTGCAGGAACTTCATTGTTTTTCAGTCGGAGCAAGCTCAGATCGTCGCAGACGATCTTGTACAATCTCGGATGATCACGCCCCAATTCGAGATGATTTCGACTGCAGTCAACATTGGGGGCAATCAGTGCCCAGAGTTTGCACTTTTCCTATACCTTTCTGCTATTTTATTCTGCATTTAGTTAGTTTTATTATTATTTCTTGCTATTCTGCATCTTGGAGTTCACCCATATAGCTTAAATACATAATAAAATCATGATTAGCTATTAAAGCATGATAATTTACTTGCATTTCTATTTGGGATTATCTTATTAACATCATTATTATCATTTCACATCATTTTCCTTTATCATCATAGCTGCATTTTCTGTATTCTGTGTCTATTTCTCCGATTGTAGGTCTCTCGACGAATTCGTCTACGAATTCATCAGATCTCAGATGATCCTGTCTGATTTCAGATGATCCTGTCAGATCAGAGGCGATCTGGACTGCTTCAAAAATTAGAACCTCCATCAGACATCCGGAATCAGGTATGGTTTTTCTCACTTAGCTTGTTCTCTGTATTTTCTGTTTAATTCTATTTTTTGTATTCATTTAAATCTGCATTTCATAATAGAACAGTTTAGATTCATTTGGCCAAACCTAGGATTTGAATGATTAAAGATAAAACTGAACACATCAAACACATTCCCAACCTAGGCGTGGAGACTGCCACTAAACGTTTCCTGGTGAACCCCACCATCCGTCAAAAAATCACCTTAATACTCCTCCCCCGAGAGGCGGGACCTTCAAAGGGCCTCTCAGTCCGAGGTATTGTCCCATCCTTTTCCCATCCCCCTTCCGGGCGTGGATCCTATAGCCTGAAGGTAAGGGTGCAAAAAATTTGGAGCGATACATTTTGGTGAACCCGACGTGAAACTAAAACCTTTTGAAAACAAAAAAAAAACATAGATGCATTTAAAATCATTAGAAAACTACTAAGTTGCATATCATGTTTAGATGGTAGCTCCTAAGAAAAGACTAGCTGTCACTATAAATGTTGAAAATCAAATAATAGCCATAGAGTTTAATTCTTTGCTTAGACTATCTCAAACATATAGAGTTCCACCTTTGTGGGATGAACTTAATAGGAGATTAGGTATTATTTCATCTAGATCAACCGAACTTAGACAAATCAAGAGGTTTGCCCTAGATAGAATCCTGGATCCTCATCAACTCATTTTTTATCATGAACTTCAGAGAGCTTGCCATAGGTGGTTAGCTTATAGGAGAGCTCTTGTGTCTTCAGAATTGTTCACCTTCGAGGAATACCTCGAGAATGCAACTATTATACACCAATTCCTAGGTCGTGTAGAAGACCAAGAGGTCGTTCTTATGGATAGGGAAAGGTGGAGGAGAGTTCCTAGAGCTGTGTTATATCGAGAGTATTGCCACGAACTTTATTTCTACCAACCAGAGTCTGAGACAGATAATATCACTATAGCACTTTTTGTCAAATTCTTGAAAGAAAATTTTCAATTTGAAGAAGAACATTTCATGACTCCTGAAGAACTTGAGCCCGTTAATGATATTTATAAATTGTTTATAGAAAACTAGATCATTGCTTTCATTATTATTATTTCTTGCATTTAGTGTGTTGTTTGTTATCTTTATAATATTGTTATAAAAAAAACAAGAAAAACCAAAAACATAACAAAACCAAAACATTTTATTTTAAATACTATAGTAGGTATATAATTAAAATATATACCTCTTAAGCTTGTTGCATATATATATATATATATATATATATATATTTGCTGAAATCTAAGTTTAAGCACAATGACTAGACTTAGGAATGGTAAACAAACTGAAGAAGAAGAAGAAGATTGGTTAGGAAAGAAAACAAAAAAATCAAATGCCCTTCCTGAGGATCCAATTCCAGAAGGAGAAACTCTAGAACAACCAGAAGATGAGCTGGTTTTAGATGAACAAGAAGAAAATGTTAAAGAGGAAGGATCCTCATCCCCTAGAATGGCTCCAGACAAAACTGTTACTTTTGATAACTTAGATCATTTCTGGAAATTTTTCAGTAATAATATTGGTGCTCTTAATATGGCAGTTCGTATTGATAGAGGACAAATTAGTGACACTCAAGCAGCCATGGAAGATATGTTTAACATACACACTAATCCCTTGTCCTTTGTTGATCAAGAAAGTGATAAAGTTGGACCATCCAATATAGATATGGTCACTATGATTCAGAACATGCAAAAACAACAGGTTACCCAACCCCCTAAGGAACCTATTATTGAGCCTAAAATCATTCCCACACAAAAGAGACCTTCATTCACTGCTTTATTTCGCCAAACTATTGATCAATATGCTTCAAATCGACAAAAACCTAAAATGAAGCCAAACACCAATTTTCAACAATCTGGGATACAACATAATACAACTTCAAAACTTCTTCATAACACCCTTCCTACCAACAATTTACACAATAGCAATATAGCATCTAATCTTCATGTCCCTCCATCATATGCTCACAAATCCCATATTAATGCCCTACCGAACCAATATGGTGGGCAAACCAAGTAATCTGGAAGCCATGGTGAAACAGTTAGCTTCCCGCATGGACCAGATAGATCCCTACCGTCCCTCGTATAATTATCGAGAGATGTGTAGTCAACCTTTGGATCCCATAGTTGTAGCACAACCATACCCTAAGCACTTTCCCATGCCCGTCCTGCCTATATATAAAGGAACTGAAGATCCCATAGAGCATCTTCGCATGTTTAGGATAGCATGTCATGATATATCACATGATGACTTGCTATTACTAAAAATGTTCCCAAAAAGTTTAGGAGGAATGGCATTAGAGTGGTACTATCAATTGCCCACTCATTCTTTGAGGAATTTTGAAGAAACAGCTGAATCTTTTGTCCATCAATTTAGTGCCTACATCGAGAGACACGTGACCATTAAAGATTTATACAACTTAAAACAAGACAAAGATGAATGTTTTGCTGATTTCTTAGCTAGATGGAGGCAGTTGATAGGAAAACTGCACTTTGTGCTACCTTATAGGGAAATGTTGGACATTTTTATTAATAATTTGCAAGAACAACTATCCTATGAATTATCAATTGCTACCTTAACCACCTTCGATCAAGCTATAGACTTAGCTCGAAGGGTGGAAGATGCTCTCATTAGAAGAGGTCAGCTCAAAAAGAAAGATGATGAGAAAACATCCAGAAATCAATATAAAAACAAACAAGTTGTAGGTGACGGAGTCACTGATAGTAGAAACATTGCTAATGTTAATACTACGAAAACAACGGAGAAGTTTATATTAAAACCTCCTGATAAACCACCTCGAGAGTTTACTAGATTGAATCAACCATTATCAACTATTCTACCCCAATTACTCGAAAGAGGTTTGATTCAATTACCAACTATCCGGGAACCTGATCCAACTATACCCGGATACAGAGCTGATTTACATTGTGATTTTCATAGAGGACCTGGACATGCTACAAACTCTTGCAAAATATTAAAACATAAAATACAAGACTTGATTGATAATAATGAAATGGAGGTGCAAGCCTTTCAACCTAAACAAAATCCTCCTAATAATGCTCAAAAGAACATTCCCCAAAATCAGAATCAAAATGCTAATCAATCATTAGATATATTTCAACATCCTTTACCAAAACATGGTAAAGAGGTGGCCAATCAAATTGAACATCATAATGTTCCCCCTCCTACCCGATATGTAGGGACTATTAGCGGACAATTATCTATTCAGGATCCTCAAATATTTGGCACAACTTTCTCCATGGTTACGTCCAGACCCCTATATAATACTCAAACACCGGATCCTAGTGATGTAGAATCGGATACTGAAAGTGAAATAGACATCACCTCAAACCAATCGAATAGTTCTAAAAATGAATCAGATCCGATTCAACCTATCACAGATGCTATGGTTTCGGAAGAACCATTTCCTAGAAGAGTTACTACTCGACCCTCTTCTAATCAGTTCCTTCCTAATGAACAAGCCATAAACGCTAGACCGAGACCAATTCAGCGTCTTCAATATAACATTGTAGGTACCATCGGAGTTGTTACCAGACAACAGGCTCAAAACTCTCAACAGGATCAAACTCGGAATGATGGATCAGCTCCATTTATTTTGAAAAATCCCAATAAAGGGAATCATATGTCTAATGTTCAACCTAAACCTCCTTACAATATTAATGAACAATTATCCAATACTACAGCCAGAATTTCCCTGTTGGACTTGTTAAGATCTTCTCCTACCCATAGGGATGAATTAATGCTCACATTAAGCCAAATGATGGTACCTCAAAATATTCAACCTCGAAGCCATGTCCAATACTATCATCACTCGAGAAGTCGATTGTATTGACTTTCGAGATAAAGATATCCCACAACATAGTTTACATAAGGATAACCCCTTATATATTACTACCCTAATAGGAGATGTAGCAGTCAAAAGGGTCTTGATTGATAATGGTTCATCTCTAAACATTTGCACTTTTGACTTCTACCAAATATTTGGGTTTAGAAGTGATGAAATGAAGAAAACTGACATGATCATAAAAGCTTTCAATGACGAAACACAAGAAACGTGTGGAGTTATCACCATCCCATTGCAAGTTGGTCCGAGAACCTTAGACACGACCGTGTTTATTGTACATTGCCCCGCATCATACAATATACTCTTGGGTCATCCTTGGATCAATGCAATGCGGGCTGTCCCATCAACTTTACACCAATGTGTTAAATTCGAATTTAAAAATCAGTTGGTCACTATCCATGGTGATCCTAGACCCTTTGATATGTGTGCTTTGGCGGAACCTGTTGGAGTTCAATTTTGCCCTGCTCTGTCATCCACACATCCTAATTCTTATTTTTCATCTAAACGTGTGAAACACACACCCATAACTTCATCTATTTCTCCTCCATTAATTTCACCCTCATATATAGCTCAACAATCTTCTAAACAAACCACACTAGAACCTCAAAAAGATCTTAAATCCACAACCAATCCTTCATGTTCCATCCCTATAATTTCAAAACCTATAGACCCATTTATTAACACCTCCACATTCTCTACATCTATCATACCTTCCACATCTAAAGATATAGGAAATGTTCCTTCTACCTCTTATGCTCTCACTGATGAACTCTTACCTGATTTATCTAAAATTCTTATATCAGAAAAAACAAATGCTTCTATGCAAAATTCCATTATCTTAAGTAATTTGCCGCCTTCTCCTCATACCTTGGGCCTCCCACAACCTATGGGAAGTATCTACCAAGTCGGGAGTTGTGCTTTTATTTATAAAGGATATGATTGGGGAAGAATACCCCGAAACATCAAGACGCATTGTGATGGATATGCTCGATGCTATTTTGCTAATGAATATATTAAAGCTAAACCCATAATGCTTAAATTGGGCTATAAAGGGAAAGGCTTGGGACCTCTCCAAGATGGTATGAAAGAACCCTTTGAGGTAGAACCATGGCCCGCCCGATGTGGTGTGGGCCTATTTCCTAGTAAGGATCAACCCTTCCCTTTTGAAGATGATGATCAACTCATATGTTATCAAGATTATCTAGATAAACAAGATTCTTTGTATCCAAAGAATAATTCTTCTACATGCAATATGCTATCCATAGCCTACCCTAAAATGATTGTTGAATCCGACGATGAGTTGGAAGGAGATATTTTCCATGATGTCTCCATGGAAGAGATGTTACACAATGGTTTTTATTTTGATGGTTCTATACCTACTATAGCCCAGCTTGAGGCCACGACTCCTCAAGATGAATTATCCAAGTTAACCTTAAAGGAATTACAAGAATTGGGCATTTCACCTACCCCACCTAATTTTGAAAGAGATCTACTACATTGAAGTAGAAAACATCATTAAGGTTAACATTGGACTTAAGGATAATCCTCACATCATCAGTATTGGATCAAAATTAAGTCAAGAAAAACAAGAGCAATACATTGCATTCCTTAAAGAATATGAAGATGTCTTCGCTTGGACATATGAAGATATGCCAGGTTTAGACCCTTTTGTAGTCATGCATCACCTAGTAGTCCATCCAGATGCTAAACCGTTAAACAAAAACTTAGAAAAATGCATACCAAAGTGGCCTGGCTAGTCAAAGGTAAATTAGAAAAACTCAATGTTATATTATACAAGCTATTGATTATCTTGAATCGGATCATACAATTAGCTAACTAAGATGTTAAAAGAACACATTATGAATATTAAAATGCATCTTAAGCGATATTACGCATAAAATTTGGTCATTTCATCATTTGTATATATTTTGCATGTTGTCTCATTTTAAAAATGTATAAAACTATTTAAACAAAAACAAACAAGCAATATTATTGACTCTTTCGAAACCAAAAAAAAAAGAGAAGAAAGAGAGAGTCAAAATTATCAAACTCCTCAAAAATATTTGTTGTATATATTTCTTCTTAAAATATTGCGATTATATTTTCAAATTATTTTGGATAAATTAGCATTTATTTGGAATCTCTCACTTTTGCAAACACAAAAATAAATATCTTGATTTTATCCGGCATGATTACTAATCTCTCTTATATCAAAGTCCACAAAATTCAATTAAATAAAGTTTGAGCACAGAGAATTGATCTTGTTATTTACTTAAACCAAGCATATCCTTTCACAATAAAATGATTATATTTGTAATGTCCATGCTATGCTACATAGTAGAAGTGGTTTCTTGAGCGAAAAGTTTCCCCTGCTATCCTATCATGCACATGGTCTAGAATATTTGAGAATTGACAAAAGGACAAGCTCACCCCTACCCAGAATAAAAATCCCTTGCTCTACAACCAATCCGAGCAAGTATCCCTAGAATAGGAAGCAAAAAGAAAAAGAAAAATCAAGCAAAATCATGAGAAAAAGAAGCATTATTTCAGAATCATTTTGTACTCTCTTAGCACTATTTCAGCATTATCTCAAATATCAAAGCAAAAATATAAAAAAAAAAGAAAGCGAAACAAGCAAAAGCAAAAGCAATAAAATCCCTTTCCCTACCCATTGAAAAGAAAAGAAGGGTTGATGAGCTTGAATCCCTGGAATTCTCAATTATTCAAAAACTGTGAGGTAAGCCCCATAACAGGTGGTTTGTGCCCAACCCGCTTGGCCTTGGGTAACTCCTAGCGTGGTGATATGTCTGTCACATTAGCGACCTTCTTTTGTACGAACCTATGTCTGCTTATGGATTAGCTAGCTCTTGATAACCCGACTTACATAGTAGTCCGGTACGGTTATATGCATCTAAATCATGGTTAATGAACACTTATTTGGTTAATTCAAATCACTTGTATCAAATTATCTTGCTCAAAACTGGTAAATGCACAAAGCAATTGCACACACATTTGTATTTGAGAGATTTTGTGTATCATTATGATAAATCAAGATCGGAAATGAACTCACATATGCACATGAGGATTCCTTATAAATCTAAATTTTCTCTTTAAGATACTTTGAAATATTTTTGCAAATTTTTTGGAATAATTTCATTTTCTTATCTGAGAACAGTTGTTTAGTATAAAGACAACTACATGCATTTATCACAAAAAATCATAAATCATTTTCAAAAAACATGCAATAAAGTTACATTTATATATAACTTTTGCCTTTCGATGATGGTATAGTTCCAAAACCAAAATTGGAATTTTATGCCTAGCGCAAGTCCTCATCTTCATATTTTCTGTTCATTTTCAAAAATTAAAAATCAACCATGCAATAAAACTATTATTTTCTTCTTTGGATTTCGCGATGATGGTATAAGTTTATACCTAAATATTCTATGCCTAGCGCAAACCATTGTACTAATTTTATTTCCCATTTATTTAAAATCATAAAAACATATGACTTAAATCATTATGTTACACAATTATGCTTTAAAACAACGCACATTGTTACTATTTCATGTCATTATGTCAAACTTCAATTTTGCAATGATGGTATAATTCCTAGGGAATTATTCAAAAATTTTATCACACTTAGGAATTTATGCCTAGCAAAAATCATTTTAAAAAAATATATTTCATGCATAATATTTTCATGGAAATCTGAAAACAAATCACCATCATCATCATCATTTGCATCATCACAACAAAGTCTTAAGACAGTCTCTTAAGCACTCTTTTACTTTTAGCAATATTTCTATACCGGGATTAGCTTGACGACCTAGCGAGCGGCGACTCCATGAAATGGTCTATAATAGCGACAATGTCCTTTGAAATTATTGTTAAAAGTCCCCTTTTATTTTTTATCAAATCACACCACAAACAACCAATTTGTTTACATCAGATTATTTCATTTAAATTTTAAAAGCATGACATTCAAACCATAATATTTCCAAACGACATAATTACATGAATCATCAAATCAATCACATCAAAACATTAAAGCATCATACAAACACATAAGACAAGTCATATGATCAAAAATATCTCATCTATATATATATCAACAATATATACATCATCTCAAAACTGGATCGGTATGCCACAATCTGTACCTCGGCATACTCAATCCTCTATCAAAAATAATAAACACTATGTATCAATCTATGCAGTGCAGTCTGTAGCAGCTAGCCTCGAGAACCCCTCGAGCTCTCAGCCTCATCTCCTCCCCCACCCTGAGGTGGACGAGGTGGCCCCATCGTAGTCCGTGTGGTGCTATGAGTCCTGGACTCTGATCGTGATGATGTCCTCGATGACCTCATCATGACAGGCTCCATAATGTGGGCCGACAGTGGTAACCTCTGCCCCTCTGGTACCATATGGTGGTATAGCATCTGATAGAATGTGATCTAGGCAATAGCCCATGCTAGGTCCCGAGTGCTCGCCCCTTCGCTCCATGCTTGAGGCGTGCGACCTCATCTCTAAGCTGTGTGGCCTCCTCTCGGTGTCGTGCAGCCTCATCCTGCAAGGACTGCACCTGAGCCTGGAGATGGACAGTCTCCACCCGGAGAGTAGCCATCTCGCTACTCTCTCCTACCTCGACACCCTTGCCCTTATCGGGCGATGGTGGCCTCTCTCTCCATGGAGAAGGGGGTCTCTCCTCCCTCCTCTCCCGCTGCCGTGGCCTCTGCTGAGCCTGTGGCCTCCTCTGCTCTCTCCCATCGTGACCCTGTGCCACCTCAATGGCCGCCTGGCGCCGCCTCCCCATCCGATGCACAACTACATGAATCGGACCCTGAGCCCTCGTCATCCGAGGAGGGCGGATGCCTACGTACCAGGCATCATAGCCGTCAGCAACCCCTGCGTCATCCCCATCCACTGGCTGAATGGGGGCATCGTCCGCATCCTCACTCTAGAAGCGCTGCATATCTGGAGCCCCACTGACTGTAGTGTTATCCCGGATGGTCCAGGAAAACTCGTAGTCTCTGAGAGATGGGATCCCCTGCTGTAGACCGAACTACCTCAAAACTCGGTCGTAGCGGTGGAGCTCCACCTCTCCCCTCTCCATCCTCAGCCAACAGGTTCGCCTAACGTGAGCCAGCTCCTGTCCATCCTCGGCCCACCCTGGATGATCTCTCCAAGGCCTCCAGGTGATCTGGTCGGAGACAAGGTCATCAAGTAGTCTCCGGGACATTGGCAGATCTATCCGCCATTGTGACCCTCTTCGGAGCCACCAGTAGAAAACTCGGGGCCTCTCCCCATCAATCCCTGTCAGTGGGAGCCCTACCGGCCTCCGCACCATGATGTGCTCCTAGCACCAAACCTACAGTAGTGATGTCATGACCAGACATCGGTCGCCCTTGTATACGACCCCATGCAGGATCCTATACAATCGGCATAGTACAAAGCTCCCCCAAGCAAACCTGTACCCGTGGTCTCTCATGTCGTAGACCACATCTGTCAGTAGCCATGGTACTCTGCATCCACTTTGATGGCATAGCAGCAGACCACCTACCACCCCAACCAAAACCTATGTCAGTCTAGATGCCCCAGGCATCTGGCGTAGCGACTCGATGTTCACTCCGCCCTTCTCCAGGGCGAAGCTCGGATCTCCGCACAGTCGCATCATCACGTGGCCCTGATTGGCCATGGGAGTTATTAGCCATCCTTGTATGGGGATCCTCAAAATCCTCCATACATCCTCCAATGTGGGAGTCATCTCCCCTATCGGTAACCAAAAACAAGAAGAACCCGGATACCACCTCTCTGCTAGGGCTGTCAATAGCCCCATATCTGTAGAAACCTATGGCATATCTGCCACATGCTGCAAGCCGACTTGAGCCAACTGATCTCGCTCTGCCTGAGATAGAGTGGCCAAGTCATCCCTCAACCCATCGTATTTCCATTCCTGGCTCTTTAGTAATCCTCTCTGCAACATAAACAACAAAACAATAAAAATCATTAATAAAACAGTGATTAAAAATGCAAGTAAAACAAGTTCAATTTCATACAAATGATGATATCGTCCACTATTGGATGATATCGTCCAAAATTTGAGCAAAATTTATCTTCGATTTTGCAAGAGGGAATCATCCCTTATTGTACGAAATCGTCCCCATATCGTCGATTTCGCCCTTGGACGAAATCGGCGATATCGAGACGATTTCGATGAAATTGAGACGATTTCGTCCCGACGACGTCGACGGCCCAAAAATGGCCGCGATGCTCAAAAATCATTCAAAATTAATCTAAAAAGCATGAAATTCAAAATTAAAGCCTTCTAAATTAAGTTTGGACCCTTACCCGTAGCCCGCGTCGGACCTCTGTCGATCTGTGCGCTGTCTCGACCATCTTGTCTGCAGAGCTCTAGAAACCAAGAAAATGAACAGTAAAAATGAATTAGGGTTTTTCCTATTTTTCTTAATTTTATTCAAAAACAATTAAAAACATTTTAAAATTTTGCTTTTCCACGTTTTTACCTCAAACGTTCGATTTGGGTAAAAACACGGAGGGGGCACCATAGTAAGCTGTCGTACGATTCGACCTAGAATCGTCGCCTAAAAATGGGAATAAATTTTTGCTTTCTCGTAGATCGAGAAGAACTCATCTTTAACGCATTTTCTTCAAAAAATTCGCTAAAGAGGGGGCAAAATGTAGCACCCTAAAATTGGCGCAGTAAACCTTAGCAAATAATTAAAATTACCTTAGTAAATAATTCAAATTCAAATTTCAACCCCAAAACCGCTCCAAAACCGCCTGCTACCCGTTTCCTCGTTTTTCATGCCATTTTTAGGATTTGTTTTGTCCGTTGGATGATATCGTCGCCGATCAGACGATATCGCCTCAGATCGGACGAATTCGTCTGGAGCAGAATGTCCAGACGATTTCGTCCCAAAACTAATTTTTCATAATTAGCTTCTGTTTCAACGGCGTCTCTAACCGGGGCAAAAGCGTGTCTGTGCGGTTAGAGACTTCCCCCATTGGAGATCTCCCAAATTGGGATGATCTCCAACCTCCCAACATCCTTCCTATGCCTATTTAATCTTAGGCCCTCCCCTTGACATTCCCCTGGCTGAAATTTCCTGTAACACGAGTTCTATTTGCATTAGACCATCTTAAATCACCATTTGCCTTCGTATTTTTCCAAGTTTGTTTGCAGGAACTTCATTGTTTTTCAGTCGGAGCAAGCTCAGATCGTCATAGATGATCTTGTACAATCTCGGACGATCACGCCCCAATTCGAGATGATTTCGACTGTAGTCAACATTGGGGGCAATTAGTGCCCAGAGTTTGCACTTTTCCTATACCTTTTTGCTATTCTATTATGCATTTAGATCAGTTTTATTATTATTTTCTGCTATTCTGCATCTTGGAGTTCACCCATATAGCTTAAATACATAATAAAATCATGATTAGCTATTAAAGCATGATAATTTACTTGCATTTCTATTTGGAATTATCATCTTAACATCATTATTATCATTTCACATCATTTTCCTTTATCATCATAGCTGCATTTTCTGTATTCTGTGTCTATTTCTCTGATTGCAGGTCTCTGATGAATTCGTCTGATGAATTCGTCAGATCTCAGACGATCCTGTCTGATTTCAGACGATCCTGTCAGATCAGAGGCGATCTGGACTGCTTCAAAAATTAGAACCTCCATCAGACATCCGGAATCAGGTATGGTTTTTCTCACTTAGCTTGTTCTCTATATTTTCTATTTAATTCTATTTTTTGTATTCATTTAAATCTGCATTTCATAATAGAACAGTTTAGATTCATTTGGCCAAACCTAGGATTTGAATGATTAAAGATAAAACTGAACACATCAAACACATTCCCAACCTAGGCGTGGAGACTGCCACTAAACGTTTCCTGGTGAACCCCACCATCCATCAAAAAATCACCTTAATACTCCTCCCCCGAGAGGCGGGACCTTCAAAGGGCCTCTCAGTCCGAGGTATTGTCCCATCCTTTTCCCATCCCCCTTTCGGGCACGGATCCTATAGCCTGAAGGTAAGGGTGCAAAAAATTTGGAGCGATACAATGACAATGTAACACGACATGTTTCTCATCTTCAACTTCTTCTTGCTTGTAGAATAAATACATGCATTCCTCTCAATTAATATTTTCATATTACTATTTTAATTGCAAGATGATAAATACTTATTCTAGATTGTTTAATAATATATATTTTTTCCTTTTGAGATATACTCTTGGAGGTGATTTTGCTTTTTATAGGTGACCAATGGATTGAACTCACGTTGGTTAAAATTTATTTCTCATTAGGATCCTATCAAATAGTATCTAGTACTTTGGTTTGTATGGAGTCATGAATTCTTGATGAGTCCTTTGGTAAATCACTTTCATCAATTTCTATTTTTTAATTCATTTCATGTCATCTTGGTACCAATCCTTCTCTTGAGTTATAAGCATAACTGGATGTGGTAATCTAATATTATCCATATGTTTTATCCATTTATTTATTTTGGTTAGATATCTGAAAAATTAACACAATGTTTCTTCTTCTAGTGGTAGCATTCATGGTTTTTGCAAATATCTCAAGGTAAGAAGTTTAAACCCTCACCAATAATTCTTCAAGCGAAAAATGTTATTGATCATTCTTAACCTTTCTCTAAGATTCATTTGAAATGCTAAGATCCCAAAGAGGAAAACCATATAAAATAATTATTTGTAACAATATTGTTTTTTCTAATTTTGTATATGGGATTGAAGCTGATCCTATCTATGTTAAATCATGACCACATAGTGGTATTACAATAGCTTGGTAATTATTCTTGTATCGATTTACAAAATTTGAACATGGGTCTCTTCCTTGAAAGTTAAGGAATTTAATTGGTTGAGTTCATGCCATTTGATTATATGTATCATTTTTATTTAAAAATAATTTTTCTTAATTTCTAATTTAGCATTTGAACTTATCTATATTTAATTAGCATGGCATAAAGATTTTTTATATTGTAGACATGAAAAATTGACACATTAAGATGAGTCATTTTCCTTTGTTTTCCTCCTAGAAAAGTAAGGTCATATTTAAGCTTAATTTTACCTAAAAAAATTCCCCAAAACCTATACCATAAAATTAGACTTGAAACAAGCTTTTAAACGATATATGACATGATATATTTTATCTCAATATTCATGCCAAAAAATGAAAAATAACTTAATTTCCCCCTTTTCGATAATTTCGAACAATCCCGATGAATTCGAACGCATCCAATAAAATAGGGCGCGTCTGAAATTGTCCATATTCCATGTGCACCTAATTTAAGCACCCAGTTGCATTTTGAACCTACTCTGGCCATCGTCAGATTCTCGACAATTTTGGACGATTCACTAAAATCAGACGAATCCGAATTTGTCTAAATAGAGCCAAAACCTAATTTGGCTTAAAAACCCTGGCTAATCTCACCAACCTACATGAGTCTCCGAACTGTAGCAATAATTTAAACCCTTAGCCTTACATTAAATAGGTTGAATGGTGAGAACTTGTAGGGAAGCTTGGATTGAAGAAGGAGACTTAGGAGCTTTTTTGTAGGTTGCAGTGAAGACTTTTATCGTTTGATCATCGTTCTAGAAGCACATAGACATGGAGATATTTACAAAACTTGTAGATATGGTTTATACTTAGTTATAATTTATGTTTTTGCATTATCTATACAAATTCAGGTTCGTCTGAATTTATCATTTGCGTCTGATTGTATCCCCTGCTTTTGTAGAACTAACCGTTGAACAATTTCAATCACCCAAATTTATCATAGCATTCAAAATCATAATTGAGCTAAATTTTATCCCATTACATCATATTTATTTCTTTCAAATATTATATCAATGGAAAGGGCTCAAAAAGAGCTTTCCAATGGTATAAGATTTGTCCCATTTTGACTCTGTTTGGTCTTCCAAAATGCCAAAACATTGCACAGGGGTCTACAAATTTGTACGTCCGAATTTGTTTGCTACTAGCCGTTGGATATTTTGGATTCATCTAAAATCATACATTACGTTCGAAATCATGCATAGTGTTTGAAATCATATCAATTTACATTGGGGGCAAAATTCTAATTGCTAGATTGATAATTGTTTCAGATTTGCATCATGTTCTGTTGATTATTTTAGTACTTCATTATATATTATTGTGCTACTATATTTTTTGCATTTAATATTACATGTTTTGCATTAAAATAATAAATATTTCATTTTTATTATGGTTTTCTAAAATAATCAAGGGGATTTTATTGTCATATACCACAATCTACTATGGCCTATGCAAATCCCCCATCCCTAATATCAAAATCTAGTGTTCTATTGTACAATTGAAGGTTTCTGACAGATTCGTACACATCCAATTTTTTTTGATGAATTCATACAACTGAATTCATCCTGTTTGCATTTGAATTCATCCTATAAACTGAAGAACACAAGCTTATACCGAGAGGGGGGTGAACAGTATAAGACCACTTTTTACTTTCTTTCCAAACCAATATCAATTAATGTCCTTAATTGCAATAACCAAATATAGCAGTGTGCATTAATAACTCGGATAGTAGTAGTAAGCAAGAGCACAAGTCACCACACAATTGAGACACAACAATTTACGTGGTTCACCCAATGTGGGCTACTCCACGGAGAAAATATTTTACTAAAACTTTCTCAATCAATCTCTTTGGGAATCACTCCCAATTACAATGTTTATGGATCTCTGTCCAAAGGAGAACTCTTTCCCCTTCTGCTCTGGCTATGTGATCTTCTAGGAGACTTTGTCTCTCTATTGCACTGACTGGTGGACCTCTCTCCACTTGAAGACTCCTCACTCAGATCTATCTTCAACTGTGTTGGCTATTGGATCTCTATCCACTGAGACTCTGTCCTCTATACTCTATCACCTCCAAAGCTCTATCAATAGGCTCACTAAGAACCTGCTCAATAGGCTCACACAGAACCTGCTTAACAAGCTCACACAGAACTTGTCCAATGCTGAATAACAAGCTCACACAAAACCTGTCCAATGCTGAATAACAAGCTCACACAGAACCTGTCCAATGCTGAATAACAAGCTCACACAGAACCTGTCCAATGCTGAATAACAAGCTCACACAGAACTTGTCCAAATCTGCTCTAGCAAGCTCACCAAGAACTTGCCCAAATCTGCTCTAGCAAGCTCACCAAGAACTTTCCCAAATCTGCTCTAGCAAGCTCACCAAGAACTTGCCCAAAACTATCCACAAATCTGTCCCAACACTGTCCTCAAATCTGTCCCAAAGGCCTTCTCAAAGGCTCAATCAATCATGCTCAAGTAGTACTCAAAATGAACTCAACAATGAATGGCAATCTCAACTCAAATCAACTTCATAGAAGCATAAAGAGAATTGTTAGAGACTCAATATGTTCTAATCTCACTCTCAACTCAAATCAACCTCAAATCAATTCAAGTCAACCTCAACTCAACTCAAGTCTTATAGAACCATAAAGAGAATTGTTAGAGACTCAATATGTTCTAACCTCAATCTCAACTCAACATAGAATGATGGAATAGTTTGTTTCATAGAACTTGAACAATCACTTCACACATCACTTGACTAGGCTCAATCAACTCAACTCAACCAATCATCACAAGGGACAACTCTCTCTCACACAACCCTAGTCCAAGTATGTATCAACCAACTCAAATGTTTCCAACAATGCTCAACCACAAATCTCACATAACAATGATACTCATGTTCTTTTCTAACTCAAGTTCTTTTACAACCAATGGGCTTCAACCACTATGCTTATAACACAAGGTTTAAACACAACTCTCAATTCAGAAAACCTTGATGCATTCAACCAACCACTTTCAAAAAGGAAACCACAAACAATCCTTTTCCCTCCAATGATATTTCAGAAATCAACCACCATAAACAATCAATAGGAGAATGTGCCCATACCTTTTTAATGCCAAGAAGTTGTCCACAAAATCTACCACACTAAACACAACTTTCCTTTGCCAATCTTCACAAGGGTTAGTAGATCACAAAACAATCAACATTACTCCACTTCTCAATAATAATCACCAAGGCTTTTAATTTCACAACTTCCTTATCTCTCCTAAAACCACTTGTACCATAAAATAAAATAAATCAAAATATTGCATAACCTTATCACTCCCAAAACCACTTATACCTTAAAAAAAAAAAAATCCCAAATTGCATACCTTGTCACCTCATGGAAGAATTAGTCCTCTTGAAAAAGAACAAGGCAAACTTCACTTTTGAAACCTTTTACAAAAATAGAAATATCTCTCTACATACACCTTATTTCTCCTTCTAAATGAGTTAGTCAAATATCCCTCGAAATAAGCTTTCCAACGATATATAATATGATATACTTTTATAAAAGGAAAATACCAAAAATATCTTCTTTTCTAAAAGTGCTTTTAAACTTGCCTTCCAATAAAAAATCAAATCAACCCTCATCACCTTATTCCTCCAACATTAGGCAATAATAAAAAATTTATTAATAAAAATGTTACTTGCCTCTTAGAGGGAATCGAACCCTCGTCTCTGCCCAAACAATCCTCAACCGCGGTGCCAAAGACCACGCGAGCTACGCGCTCGCATAGGACGAAGAGCACAGAATGCGCTTTTGTCCTTCTCCCCTTGCTCACATCAACAAAAATGTGGGCCAATTCTCTTGCTCGAAACTCTAACCCATGGGAATCGAACCTCATCTCTTTCACAAGAAAAAACCTTTGCACTCCCCTCGCTCATCATTGGACCATGCTACCACATGAAGATTTTGGCGCTTTTCATCTTATCTCCTCTACATTCGATTCCAAGGCTTTTGAAATAAAAGCCTTTGCATTTATATGCAACTTCCATTTAATTTTGCAAACATCGGTGGTACTTTTAAATTAATTTCTTTTTGATGATGACGTCGGTAATGGTTTAATTTTAAAATTTAAAATTAAATTTTAAATATTAAAATTTAAACCAAATATTCAAAATTGAATATCTCCATCTTCGGGGCACATTTTTCGATGAAACGAAAAGCCAACCTGGGTTTTAAGAAAAACCCATTTCAAATATGCCATCCATGGTTTTAAATAAAACCTTTTATTTTACCTACCTTGGTTTTCACAAAAACCCTGTATATATCCATGCTCTCCGAAATATGAATGCTTTGGTCATCAAAACTCAATGTTACCTTGTGACATTAATGTGACATCAATGACAACATAAAACAACTCAAATTACCAACAATCTCCCCCTTTGTCATTGATGGCAACACCTCTAAATCAAAAACCACAATCACTACAAAAACCATCTCTGAGAATCAAAGTTGCTCCCCCTAACTCAATGCTCTCTATGGAGGCTGCTCCCCCTAACTCAATGCTCTCTTTGGAGGCTGCTCCCCCTAACTCAATGCTCTCCCCCTTACTCAAATCTCTCCCCCTTTGACATCAATGGCAAAAGGGACACCTATGGGGCTAAAATATATGACTCTTAAGCATAGCCCCCTCACCACCTTCTCTCTTGAGGTGATTAATTTTGGGGTGGGAGTACCTTTACTCCCATATCACATTGATTCTTTCCTCTATCAACTTCCTTCCATGTTTTTATGATATCCTTCTCTTGATGAATTACTTGATCTTCTTGTCTAGAACTTGTTTGACCTTCTTGCCTTGAACCTGTTTGACCTTCTTGCCTTGAACCTATTTGGAATTGAGTCCTACACCATTTTGCAATATGCCCAAAGTTATTGCAATTAAAACACTTGATATTGTAGCCTTTGGATGGTGCCCATGTCCTGAATTCTTTCTTGAAGTAATTTCCATATCCATTCCTTTCCTGAACCCTGTATTGTGAAGCTCTGTTTTCATGACCATTATTACCATGACTTCTGAATTGTGTAGCTCTAAAACCAAAACCATGTTGCTCATTTCCTTTGCACTAAAAAGCTTTATGACCAATCCTGTTACATGAGAAGCAATGTCCCTGAAAATCATACCTTCTTCCTTTGAAGTTTCTTCTAGCAAAATCAAACTTCTTTGATCCATAGACCCTGCAATGTATAGCCCTGTGTCCAAATCCATTACAAGAAAAACAATGTCCTTGAAAATCCCTTTGTTCATGCCTTGGTTCCTCATACCTTTCTTGACCATTATCCCTATGATCATCTTCAACTTGTGCATTGCATCCTTGAACCTTCTTTGTAGCATCTAAAACTTCTTCCTTAGTTTCTTCCTTGCTTTTCTCTTCAAGAGTTTATTTTCCTTTTGAACTTGATTCACCTATCTCAAAACAAGATCCAAACTGAATATTTGGAGCCATAGGAACTTTGGAACTTTCCTCACAAATCTTAGGTGCTTCCTTGCTTTCATATTTTAGAACTTCCTTTCCTTTTGAGTGTGATTCCCCAAACCTGAAATATGGGACCTTTGGTGCTTTGGAATCTTCCTCTTCTTTCTCTTCATTTGTGTCAAGTAGCAACTTGGCATCCATCTCTATAGCCTCTAAAATACATGTTTCCTTCTTAGTACAAATATCTTGACCTTTTGAGTCATGTGATGGATCAAACTTCTCATGTAGGGAACATCTCAATTCTTTTAGATTCTCCTTAACCTCTTGTAGTTTCTCATGGATAACATTGAAGTCTTCCTTTAGATCAACTGAGACATTATCCTCTTGTTTAACTTCTTTTATTTGGAGTGAATGTTCTTCTTCTACTTCTCTTATTCCATAGAAAAACCCTTCTTCATATTCACTATCACTAAGATCATTATAATCTTCTATAGCAAACAAACTCTCAAGATTTCTTTGACCATGCATATTTCCTTGATGTGTCATCTCATCTTCACTATCACTAAAACCATTGCAATATCATGATCTGTGATCTCTTTGACCACACACAAAGCACTATTATCTTTCACCTTTTATTCCTAGGAATAGATATTCTTCCTTTTCATCATCTGATTTCTCTCTATCACTATGATCTGAGCTATCACTTGCTTCTACAATGTAGTAAGATTTCTTTGCCTTACGAAAAAATTTCTTCTTCTCATACTTGTTTTTCTTGTATCTGTCATCTTTGTCATGCTTATGCTTTCCATATTCTTTTCTTCTATGACCCTATTTTTCATCATCACTATTTTCTTCATGTGGACACTTGTATGCATAGTGACCAAGATCACCACACTTGTAGCATCTGACTTTCCTTATATCTCTAAAATTCCTTGAGTCCTTATTCCTTTTGATGAAGTTAGCTTCCTCATCATTTTCTAAAACTCTATCTATTTCTGAAACTTTCCCTTTCTCTTTTTCTAAAGCCTTGAATGCAATCTCTTTTATTGGAGCTTGATGCTTACTTACCCTCATCTCATAAGTTGTGAGAGTACCTTGCAATTCTTCCATTGTTAGCTTGTTGATATCCATTGTCTCTTCTATTGTTGAAACCTTAGAATCATATTTCATGGGAAGTGATCTCAAAACCTTTTGAGTAACTTCTGATTCTTTCATCTCAAAACCTAGGCCTCTCATGGTGTTAGTAATCTCATCAACTCGAAGTAAAAACTTTGCAATATCTTCAGAATCTTCCATTTTCAATTCCTCAAATATTTTTCTATGAGTTTGTAGTTTTGCCAACTTTACCTTGGAATCTCCTTCATAAGTATTCCGCAACTTGGTCCACATCTCATTAGCTGAAGTACATACCATGACCTTTGCAAAATCTGTCTCATGAAGCCCACTCAAGATACAATTCATTGCTCTTGCATTTATCTCAACCAATTTCCTGGTAGTCTTATCTTCCTCGGGATCACCTTCAACCCTATACTCTTTTTCAACCATCTGCCATACCTCATATCCTTGTGATATCAAGTAGTTCTTCATTCTCATGCTCTAGAAAGCATAATTGTTACCATCAAACAATGGAGCCTTATTTGAAGATAATCCATTCTGTGAAGCCATCTGTGTTCTTGTAGAATCTACCCTCAAGTTATTAGCCTTTTCGAAGGAACCCGCTTTGATACCAATTGAAGAACACAAGCTTATACTGAGAGGGGGGTGAACAGTATAAGACCACTTTTTACTTTCTTTCCAAACCAATATCAATTAATGTCCTTAATTGCAATAACCAAATATAGCAGTGTGCATTAATAACTCAGATAGCAGTAGTAAGCAAGAGCACAAGTCACCACACAATTGAGACACAACAATTTACGTGGTTCACCCAATGTGGGCTACTCCATGAAGAAAATATTTTACTAAAACTTTCTCAATCAATCTCTTTGGGAATCACTCCCAATTACAATGTTTATGGATCTCTGTCCAAAGGAGAACTCTTTCCCCTTCTGCTCTGGCTATGTGATCTTCTAGAAGACTTTGTCTCTCTATTGCACTGACTGGTGGACCTCTCTCCACTTGAAGACTCCTCACTCAGATCTATCTTCAACTATGTTGGTTGTTGGATCTCTATCCACTGAGACTCTATCCTCTGTACTCTATCACCTCCAAAGCTCTATCAATAGGCTCACTAAGAACCTGCTCAATAGGCTCACATAGAACCTGCTTAACAAGCTCACATAGAACTTGTCCAATGTTGAATAACAAGCTCACACAGAACCTGTCCAATGCTGAATAACAAGCTCACATAGAACCTATCCAATGTTGAATAACAAGCTCACACAGAACCTGTCCAATGCTGAATAACAAGCTCACAAAGAACTTGTCCAAATCTGCTCTAAAAAGCTCACCAAGAACTTGTCCAAATCTGCTCTAGCAAGCTCACCAAGAACTTGCCCAAATCTGCTCTAGCAAGCTCACCAAGAACTTGCCCAAATCTACTCTAGCAAGCTCACCAAGAACTTGCCCAAAATATTCTCTAGCAAGCTCACCAAGAACTTGCTCAAAACTATCCACAAATCTGTCCCAACACTGTCCTCAAATCTATCCCAAAGGCCTTCTCAAAGGCTCAATCAATCATGCTCAAGTAGTACTCAAAATGAACTCAACAATGAATGGCAATCTCAACTCAAATCCACTTCATAGAAGCATAAAGAGAATTGTTAGAGACTCAATATGTTCTAATCTCACTCTCAACTCAAATCAACCTCAACTCAATTCAAGTCAACCTCAACTCAACTCAAGTCTTATAGAACCATAAAGAGAATTGTTAGAGACTCAATATGTTCTAACCTCAATCTCAACTCAACATAGAATTATGGAATAGTTTATTTCATAGAACTTGAACAATCACTTCACACATCACTTGACTAGGCTCAATCAACTCAACTCAACCAATCATCACAAGGGACAACTCTCTCTCACACAACCCTAGTCCAAGTATGTATCAACCAACTCAAATGTTTCCAACAATGCTCAACCACAAATCTCACATAACAATGATACTCATGTTCTTTTCTAACTCAAGTTCTTTCACAACCAATGGGCTTCAACCACTATGCTTATAACACAAGGTTTAAACACAACTCTCAATTCAGAAAACCTTGATGCATTCAACCAACCACTTTCGAAAAGGAAACCACAAACAATCCTTTTCCCTCCAATGATATTTCAGAAATCAACCACCATAAACAATCAATAGGAGAATGTGCCCATACCTTTTTAATGCCAAGAAGTTGTCCACAAAATCTGCCACACTAAACACAACTTTCCTTTGCCAATCTTCACAAGGGTTAGTAGATCACAAAACAATCAACATTACTCCACTTCTCAATAATAATCACCAAGGCTTTTAATTTCACAACTTCCTTATCTCTCCTAAAACCACTTGTACCATAAAATAAAATAAATCAAAATATTGCATAACCTTATCACCCCAAAACCATATCCCAAAAAAAAAAAAAACCCAAAACCTTGTCACCTCATGGAAGAATTAGTCCTCTTGAAAAAGAACAAGGCAAACTTCACTTTTGAAACCTTTTACAAAAATAGAAATATCTCTCTACATACACCTTATTTCTCCTTCTAAATTAGTTAGTCAAATAGCCCTCGAAATAAGCTTTCCAACGATATATAATATGATATACTTTTATAAAAGGAAAATACCAGAAATATCTTCTTTTCTAAAAGTGCTTTTAAACTTGCCTTCCAATAAAAAATCAAATCAACCCTCATCACCTTATTCCTCCAACATTAGGCAATAATAAAAAATTTATTAATAAAAATGTTACTTGCCTCTTAGAGGGAATCAAACCCTCGTCTCTGCCCAAACAATCCTCAATCGTGACGCCAAAGACCACGTGAGCTACGCGCTCGCATAGGACAAAGAGCGTAGAATGCACTTTTGTCCTTCTCCCCTTGCTCACGTCAACAAAAACGTGGGCCAATTCTCTTGCTCGAAACTCTAACCCGTGGGAATCGAACCTCATCTCTTTCACAAGAAAAAACCTTTGCACTCCCCTCGCTCGCCGTTGGACCACGCTACCACACGAAGATTTCGACGCTTTTCGTCTTATCTCCTCTGCATTCGATTCCAAGGCTTTTGAAATAAAAGCCTTTGCATTTATATGCAACTTCCCTTTAATTTTGCAAACGTTGGCGACACTTTTAAATTAATTTATTTTTGATGATGACGTCGATGCTGAGGTAATTTTAATTTTAAAATTTAAAATTAATTTTAATTTTAAAATTTAAAATTAAATTTTAAATATTAAAATTTAAACCAAATATTCAAAATTGAATATCTCCATCTCCGGGGCACCTTTTTCGACGAAACGAAAAGCCAACCTGGGTTTTAAGAAAAACCCATTTCAAATATGCCATCCATGGTTTTAAATAAAACCTTTTATTTTACCTGCCTTGGTTTTCACAAAAACCCTGTATATATCCATGCTCTCCAAAATATGAATGCTTTGGTCATCAAAACTCAATGTTACCTTGTGACATTAATGTGACATCAATGACAACATAAAACAACTCAAATTGCTAACATAAACCTGAATGTATCCCAAAGCAAACATCTAGATAAGGTAAGAACTTGAACTTATTTCTTAGTATCTGGATTTATATTCTTCTATCTCATAGGCATATGTCTTAATCAAAAGAACAATTTTTTTTAAAAACATAGGTTTATATATCTTCACACCCAAAATATAAAAATACAAAAAGAAAACATGCTAGCATAAACAAAACCTTTGCATCTTAGTTAAACTTTGTAATGCTTTCTAGATACATTTGTATGCCTTGTCTTAATTTGAAATTGAATTGCATATAGCTAGGTGGAAATTGCATTTTGGTCAAAACCTAGGTGTATGCTTTTAAAACAAAGAACACATCAAACTACTACCTCACCTAGGCATAGAAAACACCATAACAAGTGTTTCTTGGTGAACCCGTCCAATTCATCAACAAACACCAAGGAGAGTGCAACATAAGCACTTCTCATTTGAGGTATAGATCCTTCATTTTCCCTCCCCCTTTCAAGCATAGATCCATTAGTCTAGGAGAAAGGAGTGCAAAAAATTTGGTCCTACATTATTTGGTGAACCTAGCGTGAACACACCATCACCTTGATTTTATTACTTTTTCTTTGCTTTCGAAAAAATATAAAACAAAAACAAATATGGATACCACTTTTAGAAATGATGAAGAGATCTGGGGTTTTGCAAATAACCCAATTCAATATGAACCTACTTATGTTACTACCCCAATCAACAATATCAGGGGAATTCCATCAACTACACTGGTTGATTATGGTCAACCTGATTCACAACTTCATCCATATTCAACATCATCTTTATCACAATTTCCTCATTTTTCATCCTTTCCCACTCAACCAATCCCTCCACAATTTTCCTTCCCATAATATTTCCCATCAAAATTTCCTCCACAACCACTTCCATATTCTTCTTTCCAAACTATATATCCACCTCAAAAAACAATCCCTTTTTCAATCCTCTTCATAATGATATTACCATTTCCACCAATTATCCAAGTTATGCTTTTTGAGCCACATATAATTCTTCTCCATCATTACTGCAATCACAACCATTTCAACATTCTTCTTTCAATATGACACATCCATTCCAACAAGGAAATACTTCTTCTTCTAATCCTACCATGCACTCACACCATACTTCACAACCTACCTATCATCATTCTACTCACAATCAAGAAGAAAGAGATAATGAACCATTTATTGATAAATTCCTAAGAGAAATGATCAAAGTTCATCAAAAACCTTCACCACGTAAATTTACTAAGCTCAATCAACCAATGGCCATAATACTTAAACACTTACTCGATACAAACAATATTGAATTACCTCCTATAAGGCAACCTAGTACCACAACAAATTGGTATAAGCCTGAGCTACATTGTGAATATCATAGAGTGGATGGACATATGACACAAACATGCAAAAAGTTGAAATATGCAATTCAAGACTTGATTGATGCAGGTCATTTTGTTGTAGAGGATTTTCAACCTATTCTTGATCATGATCCTCCAATGAACAATCAACCTCCTATACAACAAGTACCCATAATCAATCAAGATATGGGGATCTCTCAAAAATCCCTATTTAATCATTAAAAATAGGAAATCAATCAAATATTACATTCTAATATGTTCCATCACAATGATATCACTAATATTATAACAAAAACTACAAGTGAGCAACCTCAAGTTTAATCAACTCAATTTTATAAGCAAGAGATAAATTATTCATCCAACCAACCTTCAAGACCTCTCTTAGTTTTGAAGAATAATCAGGAAGAGGATACAAGCATAGAAAACACACCTTTAATATTGAAGCCTCAACCTAAAGTCTTCTTCGACATTCAACAACAATGGGACAATCCTCCAACTAAGATATCCCTTTTGGAACTTTTGTGAATCTCTCATATTCATAAGCAATATTTTTTCTTTATTTATCCTCACTACATTAAGTTCTCTATTCTTTTCCTCTTTATCATCATTATCACCTTTCATCCGTCATATTTAGTTCGTCATTCTCTCTTTATTTATCATCATCATATCAATTTTTTAATTCTTTTCCTTTTTATCATCATCATTGTCTTTTGTCCATCACTTTTCTTCATCTACATATGCTCATCTTCCTTCATCATGACAATCTCAACTATCAACAAATCAGCTTCATTCACCTTCACGACAACCAAATTGTCCTTCAAAACCTCCTTTGGTTTTGAAGCCACCTTAGAAATATTATGAATAAATCACCTTGTATAGTGTATATAGATCATATTGTATATACCACCAATTCCATACAAAAATAAAAATCAAATTAAATAAAAAAGAGAAAAAATAAAATCAAACCAAACAAACATTATACATAAGTATTGCATTCTCATTTAGTTTGCATTTCAATCATTACATTTCCATCATTATATTTGCTCATACCATTTTATATCCCTTAACTTGGAAAAAGTTTCATTTCTTAAATCTCCTTAAGGCGAGGGATATAGTTCTTATTTTGCTTCATTGGTCTTGATTCATGCACTTTAAATGAATACCTCTATTGAGTACTACTTGATCTAGCAATATCAATCTCATCATCCCAAAACCCCATAGTGGATAAGCTTCATGGTCACGAGTGAGGGGAAGCCTCTATTTGACCATTTTTAAGCACACATCCCAGTGGGTATATCCCTTCTATTCTTGGCTATTAGCAAGTGCTACACTCATAGTGCGTTCAACATATTTTATCATTTTATTTGACCTCTTGGAGTTTTTGTTTTCATTTACCTATGCATTTCATTTAGGTTTGCATATAGCTCATCTAGCACAACTATCATCTCCACATTGCATTACATAAACCATAAATCATCTCTCATTTAGTCGCTTTTATCCTATATTTCTCAAATAAAGTTTTGGTCCAATTGCATATGCCATGTGGTCACATCCAATTATTATTCTACTTATATAATTGACCGTTGTTATCAAAATTCATAGTTAATTTTGGTTTAATTCAAAAGAATTCAGAAATTATCTTGAACCATTCACAGAATTCACAGTTTAATAAAATCTTGATTATCGATATTTTTTATAGTTCTCTCTTGAACCAAAAACACTACTACTTCTCTAAATAAATTTTGAAATTTTGGGAACTGATCTTACCACCTTTTGAACCAAAACACACTTACACATCTTAAAAATGATTTTGCACAAGGGAAGATGATGCTACATAGTAGACCTAGCTCCTTAAGCGAAAGGTTTCCCTTGTTATCCTATTATGTGCATGGTCTAGAATGGTAAGAATGGGCAAAATAACAAGCTGCTCCCTACCCAAATAAAATGCCTTGTTCTTTGTCTAAGA
Source organism: Wollemia nobilis (assembly GCA_028583015.1). NCBI lineage: Eukaryota > Viridiplantae > Streptophyta > Pinopsida > Araucariales > Araucariaceae > Wollemia > Wollemia nobilis. The sequence goes on from JAQPPZ010017052.1 coordinate 14,172,295, forward strand.
TGAGCAAAGTATCCCTTGAAAAAAAAAGCAAAAAGCAAATAAAAACAAACAAAAAAGAAAAAGAGAAAAATAGTTTTTCTACAAAGCAAATAAAATCTCCTTGTTCAAAAAAAAAATGAACAAGAATCCCTACTTAAAGAAATCAAAATAAAATAAAGGGGTAATGAACTTGAATCCCTAAAATTCCTTAGTTATTTGAACCTCATGGGGTGATCCTCATTACAGGTGAGGTGGCATCAAGCCTACTTGGCAATGATGGTATCCTTACGCATGGTGATATGTATGTCACATTAGCAACCTTATTTTGTACAGACCAATATCAACTTATGGATTAGCTATCTTTTGGTAGCTTGTATTACATAGTAGATAAGTCCAACCAAATGCATAAAATCATGATAAATGAACTCCTCATTTGCACACACATTGGTTGTTAAAGTCGGTATTTATCATTACCTTACTTAAAATTGGTAAATGAACTACATAAGCACACATGTTTGATCCTTGAGATATTTTGTATCATAATTAAGGGCAAAATAGAAAATGAATACACAAATCACACACTAGTTCTTGATAAATTTGATTTGCATCCTAGAAATGACCAAAATTCTCATTGAAGTTTGATTAGCATAAGTCACCATTTCCTCATGGATTTGTATGACTATTAGCATATGCAATTGGTTCTAAATAACAATTAATCTTGCATTTTGATACCTATCACTTAGCATAAACACTTTCATTCTACTATATTGCATGATTGCTTATCATTTATAAAAACTTGCATTTGATCGTACATAATCATTTTCTCATGTAACTGCATATTGACTTCATGGTGATGGCATGAGATAACCCTAATAAAGTCTTTCTAGGAACCTTATGCTTAGTGCAATTCCTTTATCTAAAATTTTCATGCTTCAATCACCTACATTACATAATACTTCTCTTAAGATTAAAATAAAATTAATATTAAAAACCACACATTACTTATCATCAACTACATCACTTTCAATCAACAAATATAAAAATAATTTTAGATCATAACCCTTCGAGGTTAGAAATACAAAAAAACCTCACACAGGATCCGCTTCATGACCAAAGCGAGCGACAACCTCCATAAACAGTCATACACAAGCACACATCCTCGAGGTATTATTGTTGATTGATCAAAATCACAAGGGTATGTTTCCCAACACACTTTTTCTATAAAATATCAACTACATTTCAAACTACTTTTGGATCATAATCCTTCGATATCAACATAACAAAAAAACCTCACACATGATCTGCTTCATGACCAAAGCGAGCGATAGCCTCCATAAACATTCATACACAAGCACACATCCTCGAGGTATTATTGTTGATTGATCAAAATCATAAAAGTACATTTCCTCAAATAAACTTTCTTCTACAAACAATTTTATCACACTACATTATAAAATATTAATTACATCAAATCGTACTTCACTCTCTTACAATGATATCTTTTTTTGGTATAAGGTAGAGGTGGTTATAAGGTCCACAAACCTTTTACAAAGTCAAAATGGGCTGGTTCTAGCATCAAGCCCGTATAATCAAAATACAAAATGGATCTTTCTAAGACTCACATTAAGCCATACTTAGAGTCCACGGTCCTATACTTGTCGCTTGACTATTCAGGATAAAACAAAAACCAAACAACACCTAGCACTTACTAACACTAGGTTCTGTCATCATCGTACACTTGTCACCTCCCAGTGCCCCGACAAATGGGATGCCTTTTCTCGCCTAATTCCATCTCGTCGGATTACTCATCATCAGCCCCTTTGATCTCCTGATGCTCTAACAGGTTTGATCTTAGCTCTTCTCTAGCAACCAACACCAATAGTTCTTGAGGGAAGTTATCCTTCCAAATTTGCATCTCCCCAACAGAAATTGCAATATTTGCCATTAGATCCGCCGCCTGGTTCCCTTATCTGAAGGTGTGTTGGATTCGGGCATTAACCAAATGAGATTTATGAATATCTGCTTCTAGGATAAGCTCCAATATGGTCCAGCTGGGGTATTTATCCTCCTTAATTGCCTTGATTATATTAAGAGAATCCCCTTCAAAGATAACTTCCTTATAACCCTCAAGTCTGGCAATTCTCATTGCCTGCATGCAGGCTCGGGCTTCTGCAAAATGATTTGTTTGAGTTCCCAAAGGCTCTGCAAATGCAAGGACCACTTTTCCTTCCTCATTTCTCAAAACTCCTCCTGCTCCTGCAGCCCCCGAATTTCCTTTAGCTGCCCCGTCAAAATTAAACTTAACCCACTTTTGTGTGGGGGTTATCCACTTGACACCATCCCGTGGGTTGGTTGTAATGTCTAGGTCTGGAAGTTCCTCTCCCCAGTTTCGCAAAATCCTCCTTTCCCTTAGAGACATGGTCTCATTTTTGAAGAAGAAAGTTTTCCAGTTTTCTTTCAAAGCTCTGATTATTTTATTACCACATAACTTGGGATCTTTCTTACGTCCTTTAAATACTCTCTTATTTCTCTCATTCCATATCCCCCATAAAAAATGGGGTAAGTCGAGCTTCCAGAGCCAAGTCAAAAGCTTTGCCCGGAAGGGGGAAGCCCACTGTATGCAGAAGTCAGACATGCTATTTGGACAGACCCAATCTATATGAAATTTGGACAGACCCAATCTATATGAAATTTGGACAAGATCATTTGGAAGACTGTACAAGAAAAATCACAAGTTAGAAATATATGACTTACGGATTCTATCGCTTTCTCACACAAGATACATCGATTGATGAATTGGAAACCTCTCCTTTGCAGATTATCACGTTGTCGGGATCTTATTTTGAATCGCCAACCAAAAGAAGAAAGCTATTTTTGGGGTTAAATTATTTAACCAAATAACAAAAGTCGGAGTCCAACCATTGAATCCCGAGTGGATTAACTTATAGGCAGTTTTTACTGAATAGATCCCACTTGTAGTTTTGCCCCAAATCGCCTTGTCTCTTCCTCCCCTAGGAATGATCGGGAACACCCTTAAAGCATCATTGAGTTTGGTTAGGGCCACATTCTCTTGCTCTGACAGATTATGAACTGTGATTTTCTTCCAAGAAGAAGTTTCTGGTGCTACAACAATAAAATCCCCTACTTTTCCTCCCATTTCCTTCAAAAGTTTATGTTGGAGGACCTGAAGGTCTAAGTTATCTTTTAGAGGGGCCTCTTCCAACCACGGGTCTTTCCAAAAGTCCACTTGTCTTCCATTACCAATTCTCCATCTGATGCCTTTCCTGACTACCTCCCGACATTCGAGCAAACAATTCCAAAAATAGGATCCTCTAGGAAGATTATCAGCTTTCAGGAAGTCCTGATTATTTCTAATATATTTTGCCTTAAGAAGTTTTACCCATCCCAATTGATCATTATTGATAAATCTCCATACCTGTTTGCCAATCGGAGCTTGATTCATTTCTTTCATTCTCTTTAACCCCGGGCCCCCCTGATCCTTGCTGGCACACACCGATTCCATGCTACCAACGAAATTCTCTCTCTCCTCTCGAACTCGACCACAAGAAGTTGCGTTGAATTAGCTCCAATGTAGCTCGGACCTGTGCAGGCATTCTAAATAGAGACATGCAATAAATTGGAATGCTCTGTAAAGTAGTTTGAACTAATAAGGATTTTCCTACGGAGCTGAGAAGGCTGCCCTTCCACCCTGCTAACTTTTTGGAGATCCTGTCAATGACTGAGTTCCACAAAGTAGCCTTCATTCTTCCTTCGAACATAGGCATGCCTAGATAAGTTGTTGGTAGAAGCTCCTTTCCACAACCGAAGAGGTTAGCTATTATTTCCTCCCTCCCACCGGGCGTGTTAAAGAAATAGATGCTACTCTTCTTATAGTTTATGTCTTCGTCCTCTTCTGTCTCATACTTGGTTAGAATTCTCTTCAACTTCCTAGCTTGAGGCACCGAGGCTTTGGACACAATGATTGTATCATCCACAAACTGTTGGTGAGACACTGGCTCTGTTGTTGAGGCTGGTTTAAAACCTTCCAATTGACCATCTGCCACCGTTGCTGAAATGTTCCTACCCAATGCTTCGTCTAAAATAATAAACAAGTATGGAGACAAAGGATCTCCTTGTCGCAACCCCATTTCACTCTTAAAGTAACCGGAGGGTGACCCATTCACCATGACAGAAAATCTTGTAGTAGAGATACAACTAAAAATCAACTTAATCCACTGGGGACAGAAACCAAACTTACCCAAAATCTTGGTGAGGAACCGCCATGAGACCCGGTCGTAGGCTTTATTCATATCAAGCTTTCGTAACATACCTGCTTCCTTACTAGTCACCATTGATTGAATAACCTCATGAATTGTGATGATACCATCCAATATTTGTTGCCCTTTCACAAAGCCACCTTGGTTCATATCAATGATGAAAGGAAGGATAACCTTCAACCTATTGGCGATTGTTTTTGTGAGAATCTTCATCAGAGTGTTACATAAACTGATAGGGAAAAAACTGGAAAAATCCATTGCTCCCACTAGTTTAGGGATGAGGACTAAAAAAGTAGCATTAACTCCTTCGGGATTTCCATGTCCTTTTGAGCCTCAATTATAGCTTCCACTACATCATTGCCTAGGATATCCCAAAACTTCTGGAAGAAAGCTGCAGGGAAGCCATCCGGTCCTGGGGAGCTGTTAACATCCATGTTAAAAATGACCTTCTTGATTTCCTCCTTTGTGAAAGGACTAAGTAAGAATCCATTAAGATTATCAGTTACGAGGGGTGGAATGGCTGCCAATAGAGAGTCCTCTTCTTCAATAGTTAGATTTACATCTTCTAGCAACGATTTAAAGTACTCAATCGCTTCCCTCCTTATGTCTTCCATATCTTTGGTGTTAGACCCATCGGCCATCTTGATCTCCTTAATTTTGTTAGTACTCCTGTGGCGAAGAGTAGAGACATGGAAGAACTTTGTATTTCTGTCACCCTCCTTTAACCAACGCAGTCTGGATTTCTGCCTCCAAAAGGTTTCTTCAAATCCTAGCATCGTGTGGTATTCGGCTAACAGCTCCCTCTCCTGGTTTCTCAGATCCTCTGTAAGCTGCTCTGACTTCAACTTCTCCTGTAGTTCATTGATCTTGTCTTTTAGTTCTGCCTTTTTAACAAAAATATTGCCAAAGGAAGTTTTGTTCCACTCTCTAATGTTAGCCTTCACATTCCTTAGTTTACATGCCACTTGGGCCGGTTTCGAACCATTATACTTTTTGTCCCACCATTGGGCAACCGAGATCCTTGAGATCCTAATGTTGGAACCACATAAGTTCGAATCGAAAGGGTCTGATGTATCTTTTCTTAGAGTCCTCCCCTGTTTCCCACATAATTGGGTTGTGATCAAACCCGATTCTTGGGAGTGCCGTTAATGAAGAGTCCCCAAACCTCTCCAGGCATTCTTGAGAAAGAAGAAACCTATCTAATCTTATCTGAATTTGGTTTTCCTTCAATCTTTTGTTAGACCATGTATAGGAGAATCTACGCAGGTCCACATCCATCAGCTCATGTTGCTCAACAAAATCTCTAAACTCGTAGATATCAGCAGTTATTATTTGAGAGCCCCCTAATTTATCTACAGGATTAAGGTAGCAATTGAAATCCCCTGCCACAATCCAAGGGTAGTTGGGGACCGTCTCCCTCAATTCATCTAGCTGACTCCAAAGAACCCTTCTCAGTCCTTGTCTAACTGGAGCATATACATTCGTTAATATCCACTCTTCCTGCATGGTTTTATCCACACATAAGAGACAAATAAACCAACTAGACATCGGAATCACTCTACTATCAATCACATTCTTGTTCCACATAACCAAGTAACCCTCCCGCTATTCCAAGTGGCCTCTTGGCCTACTACTTGACTTCTTGCCAAGTCCTATTCTTAAAAGGAATAACTCTACTCTCCTCCATTTTAGTTTCTTGCAGTAAAATCATATCTGGTTTGTGTTCTTGTCTAAGAGCATACAAAGCTCTTATTTTTGCAGGATTACTCCCACGAATATTCCATGAAAGAATATTCATTTATGGGCTTTGGATCCTCGAGCCTTCGCCCCAAAGAGCAATACTTCTTGAGTGCCATCAGCCACTCCTCGCTCTGCTTCTTTCTGCCTTAAGGCAACATTGCTAGGTTTCCATCTTCCTACCGAACCATATCCCCATACATCCGCTCTAGGTTGAAGTTCCTTGGGATTCACTTGGCTTCTAGTAACCATCTTGGGTAGGTCAGTCTTGGTCTTTGGGGTAACAATCTGGCTTTCCAGGTTAACTGGTCTTTTTGACAATGGAGATGATTCCGTGCTCTTAGCTTCTTGATTAGTAGATTCTTTTTTCCCTGCTTTGGGGTTACACTGATCTTGGTGGTTCACCTCTTCCTCCTGAGTATCCTTGCCTATATTATTAGTTTCCTGCTCCTTCCTCCGATTTTTCTCCTCTAAATCCTTCTCTTGAGTCTCCTCTACCTCAGATTCCACTTCTTGGTTGTCCATCTGATATCCCTTCAAATGATTTAATGCATCAAAACTGTTCTCCACTCGGATGTTGATCTCCTTGGAATTTCTTCCCATAAATTCCTCTCGTAGTACATGGGACCACTTCCACCGAGCCTCCATAGGCCTCCCGTATCACCCAATCAAACTTACTTGCCCCGGGGCGTTGATCTATGGGGTTCTTTCCTTTGTGATTTGGCTCCGAGGCTTGCTTGTATCATCTTAGGAGCGAGGTTGAGCTTGAGGGTTCCCATCAAAGGGACCAGATCCCCTGTGAGAGGGTTTCAGGGCATAGGAATTTTTGGGAGGAGGGTTAAAACGTTGCCTCTTGCTTACAATAGGGCGAACAGGGTCTCTGATATTCAGATTTAGAGCTCCACGTCCTTGAGGCCCAGGTTGGGTAGGAATGGAGATCTGCATGGGGGAGGGATATTATTCGGGTTTGAGGATCGGTATTTTGGAGTGGGGGCTGGTTCTTGGAAATGCGATGGATACCTTGGTGCCCTACCTTCCCACAAACACTACACTTAAAAGACATATTTTCATATTCAAAGACCCGAGTATGAAGGCCAAACATAGACGACAAAATAATGGATTTAGGGAGCTCTTTACTCGGGTCCGCCAACACACACATGCGAGCGAGACAGAGTCTTGTTTTGCTCAAGGTTGCGGGATCAATAGCTATTAGTTCTCCAATCTCTCGTAGCTATCCCGGCCAAGATTTGTTCATTCCGAGAAAGCGAGAGGTAATCCTGGCATCTTAACCCAAATAGGAGCCAAATCCAAGCCTCGAGTCTGGGGGTTGAAATCGGGGGACCAACGCTTCAGATACAAGCCCCTTTTCCCAAAAAACCAAGGACCTCCTTGGAGAGTCCTTTCCATGTCCTGTTCACATTGAAATGTCACCAAAAGAAAACTCTTGGGTAAAGCCTTAATCATCATACCGGCCCTTGGCTGCCATTTTTGGATGGCCCATCTCCTTATGACTTCCATGTCCGGCCTCACCCCCATAAATTTAGCCACCGGAGATGTTACGCCCTCCATAGCCACATCGTTGAGCTAAGGTATCCGGGACGTGCAACCTACCATTGACAGATTTTAGATTAAAACAAGAGTCGGATAATTTTTGCTTACCGCGAAGAGCATTAAGATATGAAGGTCTCCGGTTGCCAGGTTTCTCTTTGTCTCCTTCTTGGGTCTTCCTTTGATCCTGACGCATAGAGTCCTGGTCCCCCTCAGAGAAATCTTCAACCGCATCCGCCCAACGCCCTTGGACCGGTTCCAATAGAACTTCCTTGTCCACATCCTCTCGCCTGGGGTCCTGCTATCTCGCCAGAGCCCCCACCTGCCGCGTCTACTGATATACCCTCTGAAGTCCCACACCTAGGGTTTGATGCCCCTAGACCTCTCGCTCCTCCTCCTTGTTGCTCCATCCGTCACAACTTGTTGCCTCCAAAATCTGCCATTTTTTTTTTTATTACCAAAATTTTGTGACCGCTATCGTGCACGGACTGCTAAAGTGGCGGCTGCTATAGTATGCAGGCTTCTACGATGTCGAGGCTGCTACAGTGGCGAATTTGATGGGAGACTGCTGCTCCCATCTCCGACTGATGGCGTCCCCTTACAATGATATCTTGATTAAGCATGATGAAAGAAATATTAGAAATCCAACATGACCATAAGCATGATTATGTAGAATCATCAAAAACAACAAAAATATTTTACATTACACATAACACATAAAAAAAACAAAAATAGCAGTATGGTATGCAATCATCATATATTTAGATCATTCAAAAACATGCATCAAAATCAACATGCACTTCCATTTAAGATCATTTACAACATACATAAAGAAGCAAAAAATTTTACACTTAAAGTAATTTACCCCTTATCTAGATCCTCCCAACTACTTTATCATTGTCTCTCCACACAAATTCCACTCAATGGATAACAAGTTCCATTTTTATTTAATACTCCACCATTCTTTTTCTATCTCCATAATTATTTTTTTGTTATTCATTTTGAGTTCCATAAGGAATATGGCATTCCTCATGAAACTCGAGGGGGCATCCTAGCCAGTAAATTAGTAATTATTTTACTAAAACATCAATTTCCCATGAACCATTCATTCTAAACCATCTACTCTTTTTTTCCCATGTCAATCATTATCACTTCTATTCAAGATATCTATACCATTTCTTTGACGTATTTATTATTCATAAATACACCAAAGAGAGGGAAAAAAGTAGATATGAAAAATTGACACATTAAGATGAGTCATTTTCCTTTGTTTTCCTCCTATAAAAGTAAGGTCATATTTAAGCTTAATTTTACCTAAAAAAATTCCCTCTAAATTTACCAAAATCTATACCATTGGATTAGGCTCAAAAAGAGCTTTCCAACGATATATGACATGATATATTTTACCTCAATATTCATGCCAAAAAATGAAAAATAACTTAATTTCCCCCTTCCCGATAATTTCGGACAATCCCGATGAATTCGGATGCATCCGATAAAAGTGGACATGTTCGAATTTGTCCAAATCCCATGTGCACCTAATTTAGGCACCCAATTAGATTTTGAACCTAATCTGGGTGTCGCTAGATTCCCAATAATGTTGAAAGATCTGCTAAAATAGGACGGATCCGAATTTGTCTTAATAGAGCCAAAACCTAATTTGGCTTAACAACCCTGCTTAATCTCACCAACCTACCTGATTCTTAAAACTATATAAAATTTAAATCCTTAGCCTCACGTTAAACAGGTTGAATTGTGAGAACTTGTAGGGAAGCTTGGATTGAAAAAGGAGACTTTGGAGATATTTTTTAGGTTGCAGTGAAGACTTTTGTTGTTTGATCACCGTTCTAAAAGTACATAGACATGGAGATACTTACAAAACTTGCAGATATGGTTTATACTTATTTATAATTTGTATTTTTGCATTATATGTACAAATTCATATTCATTTGAACCTATCATTTGCATCCTATTGTATCCCTTGCTTTTGTAGAACTAACCGTTGAACGATTTCGATCACCCGAATTTATCATAGCATCCATAATTATCTTTGAGCTAAATTTTACCCCATCAAATCATATTTATTTCTTTAAAATATTATATCATTGTAAAGGACTCAAAAATAGCTTTCCAACGGTATAATATTTATCTCATTTTGACTTCGTTTGGTCTTCCAAAATGCTAAAACATTGCACAAGGGTCTATGAATTCGTACGTCCAAATTTGTTTGCTACTAGTCGTTGGATATTTTTGGATTCATCTAAAATCATACATTACATCCAAAATCATTCATAGTGTCCAAAATCATACCAATTTATATTGGGGGTAAAATTTTGACTGCTAGATTGATAATTGTTTCAGATTTGCATCATGTTCTATTGATTGTTTAAGTACTTCATTATATATTATTGTGCTACTTTATTTTATACATTTAATATTACATGTTTTGCATTAAAATAATAAATATTTCTTTTTTCTTACGGTTTTCTAAAAGAATCGAGGGGATTTTACTGTCACATAACACGATCTATTGTGGCCTATGCAAGTTTCTAAAAGATTCGTACGCATTCAAATTTTTCTAATGAATTCGTTTGAATATCGAAGGTGAAAGTAATAATTCAGCTAAGAAAATAAGATAGGACGTCTTATAGGCAAAAGTTTTTAAAATTATATTTATGTTAATAAAATAAATTGAATTAGTGTTTTTTAATTTTTTTTAGATTCATTCAATGATAATTTTAGTTAGATTTTGAACAAAAGAAAATAGTGGACCTAAATTCTTAAAATTATATTAATAAATAAATTGAATTAGTGTTTTTTATTTTTTAGATTAGATAATTTATTTTAGAATTAGATTTCATGTTTAAAAGTTTTTTTTCAAATTTATAGAGGGCCAGTCTTATCTACCTTCAACTAAATTTTACTACTCGTTAGGAGGGAAGATTTGAAACTAATCTTTCTTTTCATATTTTACTATTCATCCTGTTTGCATCCGAATTCATCCTATAATCCTGAATGCATCCCAAAGAAAACATCTGAATCAGGTAAGAACTTGAACTTATTTCTTAGTATCCGAATTTATATTCTTTTGTCTCATATGCATATGTATTAATCAAAAGAAAAATAGAAAATTTCAAAAACATAGGTTTATATCTCTTCACACCCAAAATATAAAAACACAAAAAGAAAACATGCTAGCATAAACAAAATCTTTGCATCTTAGTTAAAGTTTGTAATGATTTCTAGATAGATTTGTATGCCTTGTCTTCATTTAAAATTGAATTGCATATAGCTAGGTAGAAATTGCATTTTATCCAAACCCTAGGTGTATGCTTTCAAAACAAAGAACACATCAAAATACTACCTCACCTAGGTGTGGAAACCACCATAGCAAGTGTTTCTTGGTGAACCCACCCAATTCGTCGACAAACACCAAGGAGAGTACAACATAAGCACTTCTCGTTCGAGGTGTAAATCCTTCATTTTCCCTCCCCCTTTCAGGTGTAGATCCATTAGCCTGGGATAAAAGGGTGCAAAAATTTTGGACCTACACATACCTCCTTTATGTTTCTCTACAAAAGCATGGAAATTGTAGCCAAAATCAAATTCAAATCATAAGTACACATATAAAGAAACTACCTCCAATTTCTCACCCTTAAATGTTATACTTATGTCTTTATCTCAAGAATCAGTAACCATTACCTTTGTTTTCCTTACATTAAATTTTATTTTAAAGTAGATGTAAAACCTGGCTAAGGTCATTATATGTTTTTATAAGTTATATTGATGTTTAACCAAGAGCAAAACAACATATACATAGATCAACAATAATAAAACATACATACACCTTATCTTTTCTTATCGATTCTTTTAAATCATCTATGAATAAACTAAATAATGTGGATAAGAGAGCACCAATATCAATATTGGTAATGGCCTTTTTGGTTTCATGGCTATCATTTATTGGTATTACTAAATGTGCAATAACTTTTCATACAAGCATAGTATTGCTTATCTCCATTCAATTAGGATATTTAATTTTTCCATTATTTCCCTCAAATTTATTCACATTATATCAAAATATTTAGAAAAAATCATAAAACAAAGGTAAGTGATATTATTTTTTCCTTGAAATTTATCAACAATATCCTTAAGAATAACCAAATGGTCAATAGTCAAGTTTTTAGATCAAGAATCAGCTCAAGAAGGATCCCTTACCCTTTTTCTTTTCCCATTTACTAAATTATTTTCTAATATGGTATCAAATAACTTGGAAAAAAGGTTGCTCATCATGACCATTTTGTACTTTCTTATATTATTTATATCCCCATTTTTTAAGATTAGTAAGACCTTGATGACTTGCTAGTCTAGAGGAAATATATTCTATATTGCTTGATTATGCATATCCTTCAAAACATTTAATAAAGAAGGATCTCCTCATTTAATCATTTTAGCTCTTAAACCATGTGGATCATGTGCTTTTGCATTGGTAATATATTTAATATGTGTCTTAGCATCATCTTTTAAAATAATTTCTACAAACACATAAGAAGGGACACTCCCATCAAAAACACTTGCAGATATGGTTTATACTTATTTATAATTTGTATTTTTGCATTATATGTACAAATTCATATTCATTTGAACCTATCATTTGCATCCTATTGTATCCCTTGCTTTTGTAGAACTAACCGTTGAACGATTTCGATCACCCGAATTTATCATAGCATCCATAATTATCTTTGAGCTAAATTTTACCCCATCAAATCATATTTATTTCTTTAAAATATTATATCATTGTAAAGGACTCAAAAATAGCTTTCCAACGGTATAATATTTATCTCATTTTGACTTCGTTTGGTCTTCCAAAATGCTAAAACATTGCACAAGGGTCTATGAATTCGTATGTCCAAATTTGTTTGCTACTAGCCGTTGGATATTTTTGGATTCATCTAAAATCATACATTACATCCAAAATCATTCATAGTGTCCAAAATCATACCAATTTATATTGGGGGTAAAATTTTGACTGCTAGATTGATAATTGTTTCAGATTTTCATCATGTTCTATTGATTGTTTAAGTACTTCATTATATATTATTGTGCTACTTTATTTTATACATTTAATATTACATGTTTTGCATTAAAATAATAAATATTTCTTTTTTCTTACGGTTTTCTAAAAGAATCGAGGGGATTTTACTGTCACATAACACGATCTATTGTGGCCTATGCAAGTTTCTAAAAGATTCGTACGCATTCAAATTTTTCTAATGAATTCGTACGATCGAATTCATCCTGTTTGCATCCGAATTCATCCTATAATCCTGAATGCATCCCAAAGAAAACATCTGAATCAGGTAAGAACTTGAACTTATTTCTTAGTATCCGAATTTATATTCTTTTGTCTCATATGCATATGTCTTAATCAAAAGAAAAATAGAAAATTTCAAAAACATAGGTTTATATCTCTTCACACCCAAAATATAAAAACACAAAAAGAAAACATGCTAGCATAAACAAAATCTTTGCATCTTAGTTAAAGTTTGTAATGCTTTCTAGATAGATTTGTATGCCTTGTCTTCATTTAAAATTGAATTGCATATAGCTAGGTAGAAATTGCATTTTGTCCAAACCCTAGGTGTATGCTTTCAAAACAAAGAACACATCAAAATACTACCTCACCTAGGTGTGGAAACCACCATAGCAAGTGTTTCTTGGTGAACCCACCCAATTCGTCGACAAACACCAAGGAGAGTACAACATAAGCACTTCTCGTTCGAGGTGTAAATCCTTCATTTTCCCTCCCCATTTCAGGTGTAGATCCATTAGCCTGGGATAAAAGGGTGCAAAAATTTTGGACCTACACATACCTCATTTATGTTTCTATACAAAAGCATGGAAATTGTAGCCAAAATCAAATTCAAATCATAAGTACACATATAAAGAAACTACCTCCAATTTCTCACCCTTAAATGTTATACTTATGTCTTTATCTCAAGAATCAGTAACCATTACCTTTGTTTTCCTTACATTAAATTTTATTTTAAAGTAGATGTAAAACCTGGCTAAGGTCATTATATGTTTTTATAAGTTATATTGATGTTTAACCAAGAGCAAAACAACATATACATAGATCAACAATAATAAAACATACATACACCTTATCTTTTCTTATCGATTCTTTTAAATCATCTATGAATAAACTAAATAATGTGGATAAGAGAGCACCAATATCAATATTGGTAATGGCCTTTTTGGTTTCATGGCTATCATTTATTGGTATTACTAAATGTGCAATAACTTTTCATACAAGCATAGTATTGCTTATCTCCATTCAATTAGGATATTTAATTTTTCCATTATTTCCCTCAAATTTATTCACATTATATCAAAATATTTAGAAAAAATCATAAAACAAAGGTAAGTGATATTATTTTTTCCTTGAAATTTATCAACAATATCCTTAAGAATAACCAAATGGTCAATAGTCAAGTTTTTAGATCAAGAATCAGCTCAAGAAGGATCCCTTACCCTTTTTCTTTTCCCATTTACTAAATTATTTTCTAATATGGTATCAAATAACTTGGAAAAAAGGTTGCTCATCATGACCATTTTGTACTTTCTTATATTATTTATATCCCCATTTTTTAAGATTAGTATGACCTTGATGACTTGCTAGTCTAGAGGAAATATATTCTATATTGCTTGATTATGCATATCCTTCAAAACATTTAATAAATAAGGATCTCCTCATTTAATCATTTTAGCTCTTAAACCATGTGGATCATGTGCTTTTGCATTGGTAATATATTTAATATGTGTCTTAGCATCATCTTTTAAAATAATTTCTACAAACACATAAGAAGGGACACTCCCATCAAAAACACTTGCAGATATGGTTTATACTTATTTATAATTTGTATTTTTGCATTATATGTACAAATTCATATTCATTTGAACCTATCATTTGCATCCTATTGTATCCCTTGCTTTTGTAGAACTAACCGTTGAACGATTTCGATCACCCGAATTTATCATAGCATCCATAATTATCTTTGAGCTAAATTTTACCCCATCAAATCATATTTATTTCTTTAAAATATTATATCATTGTAAAGGACTCAAAAATAGCTTTCCAATGGTATAATATTTATCTCATTTTGACTTCGTTTGGTCTTCCAAAATGCTAAAACATTGCACAAGGGTCTATGAATTCGTACGTCCAAATTTGTTTGCTACTAGCCGTTGGATATTTTTGGATTCATCTAAAATAATACATTACATCCAAAATCATTCATAGTGTCCAAAATCATACCAATTTATATTGGGGGTAAAATTTTGACTGCTAGATTGATAATTGTTTCAGATTTGCATCATGTTCTATTGATTGTTTAAGTACTTCATTATATATTATTGTGCTACTTTATTTTATACATTTAATATTACATGTTTTGCATTAAAATAATAAATATTTCTTTTTTCTTACGGTTTTCTAAAAGAATCGAGGGGATTTTACTGTCACATACCACGATCTACTGTGGCCTATGCAAGTTTCTAAAAGATTCGTACGCATTCAAATTTTTCTAATGAATTCGTACGATCGAATTCATCCTGTTTGCATCCGAATTCATCCTATAATCCTGAATGCATCCCAAAGAAAACATCTGAATCAGGTAAGAACTTGAACTTATTTCTTAGTATCCGAATTTATATTCTTTTGTCTCATATGCATATGTCTTAATCAAAAGAAAAATAGAAAATTTCAAAAACATAGGTTTATATCTCTTCACACCCAAAATATAAAAACACAAAAAGAAAACATGCTAGCATAAACAAAATCTTTGCATCTTAGTTAAAGTTTGTAATGCTTTCTAGATAGATTTGTATGCCTTGTCTTCATTTAAAATTGAATTGCATATAGCTAGGTAGAAATTGCATTTTGTCCAAACCCTAGGTGTATGCTTTCAAAACAAAGAACACATCAAAATACTACCTCACCTAGGTGTGGAAACCACCATAGCAAGTGTTTCTTGGTGAACCCACCCAATTCGTCGAAAAACACCAAGGAGAGTAAAACATAAGCACTTCTCGTTCGAGGTGTAAATCCTTCATTTTCCCTCCCCCTTTCAGGTGTAGATCCATTAGCCTGGGATAAAAGGGTGCAAAAATTTTGGACCTACACATACCTCCTTTATTTTTCTCTACAAAAGCATGGAAATTGTAGCCAAAATCAAATTCAAATCATAAGTACACATATAAAGAAACTACCTCCAATTTCTCACCCTTAAATGTTATACTTATGTCTTTATCTCAAGAATCAGTAACCATTACCTTTGTTTTCCTTACATTAAATTTTATTTTAAAGTAGATGTAAAACCTGGTTAAGGTCATTATATGTCTTTATAAGTTATATTGATGTTTAACCAAGAGCAAAACAACATATACATAGATCAACAATAATAAAACATACATACACCTTATCTTTTCTTATCGATTCTTTTAAATCATCTATGAATAAACTAAATAATGTGGATAAGAGAGGGAAACATTCCTTTACACCAATATCAATATTGGTAATGGCATTTTTTGTTTCATGGCTATCATTTATTGGTATTACTAAATGTGCAATAACTTTTCATACAAGCATAGTATTGCTTATCTCCATTCAATTAGGATATTTAATTTTTCCATTATTTCCCTCAAATTTATTCACATTATATCAAAATATTTAGAAAAAATCATAAAACAAAGGTAAGTGATATTATTTTTTCCTTGAAATTTATCAACAATATCCTTAAGAATAACCAAATGGTCAATAGTCAAGTTTTTAGATCAAGAATCAGCTCAAGAAGGATCCCTTACCATTTTTCTTTTCCCATTTACTAAATTATTTTCTAATATGGTATCAAATAACTTGGAAAAAAGGTTGCTCATCATGACCATTTTGTACTTTCTTATATTATTTATATCCCCATTTTTTAAGATTAGTATGACCTTGATGACTTGCTAGTCTAGAGGAAATATATTCTATATTGCTTGATTATGCATATCCTTCAAAACATTTAATAAAGAAGGATCTCCTCATTTAATCATTTTAGCTCTTAAACCATGTGGATCATGTGCTTTTGCATTGGTAATATATTTAATATGTGTCTTAGCATCATCTTTTAAAATAATTTCTACAAACACATAAGAAGGGACACTCCCATCAAAAACACTTGCAGATATGGTTTATACTTATTTATAATTTGTATTTTTGCATTATATGTACAAATTCATATTCATTTGAACCTATCATTTGCATCCTATTGTATCCCTTGCTTTTGTAGAACTAACCGTTGAACGATTTCGATCACCTGAATTTATCATAGCATCCATAATTATCTTTGAGCTAAATTTTACCCCATCAAATCATATTTATTTCTTTAAAATATTATATCATTGTAAAGGACTCAAAAATAGCTTTCCAACGGTATAATATTTATCTCATTTTGACTTCGTTTGGTCTTCCAAAATGCTAAAACATTGCACAAGGGTATATGAATTCGTACGTCCAAATTTGTTTGCTACTAGCCGTTGGATATTTTTGGATTCATCTAAAATAATACATTACATCCAAAATCATTCATAGTGTCCAAAATCATACCAATTTATATTGGGGGTAAAATTTTGACTGCTAGATTGATAATTGTTTCAGATTTGCATCATGTTCTATTGATTGTTTAAGTACTTCATTATATATTATTGTGCTACTTTATTTTTTGCATTTAATATTACATGTTTTGCATTAAAATAATAAATATTTCATTTTTCTTACGGTTTTCTAAAAGAATCGAGGGGATTTTACTGTCACATACCATGATCTATTTTGGCCTATGCAAGTTTCTAACAGATTCAGTACGCATTCAAATTTTTCTAATGAATTCGTACGATCGAATTCATCCTGTTTGCATCCGAATTCATCCTATAATCCTGAATGCATCCCAAAGAAAACATCTGAATCAGGTAAGAACTTGAACTTATTTCTTAGTATCCGAATTTATATTCTTTTGTCTCATATGCATATGTCTTAATCAAAAGAAAAATAGAAAATTTCAAAAACATAGGTTTATATCTCTTCACACCCAAAATATAAAAACACAAAAAGAAAACATGCTAGCATAAACAAAATCTTTGCATCTTAGTTAAAGTTTGTAATGCTTTCTAGATAGATTTGTATGCCTTGTCTTCATTTAAAATTGAATTGCATATAGCTAGGTAGAAATTGCATTTTGTCCAAACCCTAGGTGTATGCTTTCAAAACAAAGAACACATCAAAATACTACCTCACCTAGGTGTGGAAACCACCATAGCAAGTGTTTCTTGGTGAACCCACCCAATTCGTCGACAAACACCAAGGAGAGTACAACATAAGCACTTCTCGTTCGAGGTGTAAATCCTTCATTTTCCCTCCCCCTTTCAGGTGTAGATCCATTAGCCTAGGATAAAAGGGTGCAAAAATTTTGGACCTACACATACCTCCTTTATGTTTCTCTACAAAAGCATGGAAATTGTAGCCAAAATCAAATTCAAATCATAAGTACACATATAAAGAAACTACCTCCAATTTCTCACCCTTAAATGTTATACTTATGTCTTTATCTCAAGAATCAGTAACCATTACCTTTGTTTTCCTTACATTAAATTTTATTTTAAAGTAGATGTAAAACCTGGCTAAGGTCATTATATGTTTTTATAAGTTATATTGATGTTTAACCAAGAGCAAAACAACATATACATAGATCAACAATAATAAAACATACATACACCTTATCTTTTCTTATCGATTCTTTTAAATCATCTATGAATAAACTAAATAATGTGGATAAGAGAGGGAAACCTTCCTTTACACCAATATCAATATTGGTAATGGCCTTTTTGGTTTCATGGCTATCATTTATTGGTATTACTAAATGTGCAATAACTTTTCATACAAGCATAGTATTGCTTATCTCCATTCAATTAGGATATTTAATTTTTCCATTATTTCCCTCAAATTTATTCACATTATATCAAAATATGTAGAAAAAATCATAAAACAAAGGTAAGTGATATTATTTTTTCCTTGAAATTTATCAACAATATCCTTAAGAATAACCAAATGGTCAATAGTCAAGTTTTTAGATCAAGAATCAGCTCAAGAAGGATCCCTTACCCTTTTTCTTTTCCCATTTACTAAATTATTTTCTAATATGGTATCAAATAACTTGGAAAAAAGGTTGCTCATCATGACCATTTTGTACTTTCTTATATTATTTATATCCCCATTTTTTAAGATTAGTATGACCTTGATGACTTGCTAGTCTAGAGGAAATATATTCTATATTGCTTGATTATGCATATCCTTCAAAACATTTAATAAAGAAGTATCTCCTCATTTAATCATTTTAGCTCTTAAACCATGTGGATCATGTGCTTTTGCATTGGTAATATATTTAATATGTGTCTTAGCATCATCTTTTAAAATAATTTCTACAAACACATAAGAAGGGACACTCCCATCAAAAACACTTGCAGATATGGTTTATACTTATTTATAATTTGTATTTTTGCATTATATGTACAAATTCATATTCATTTGAACCTATCATTTGCATCCTATTGTATCCCTTGCTTTTGTAGAACTAACCGTTGAACGATTTCGATCACCCGAATTTATCATAGCATCCATAATTATCTTTGAGCTAAATTTTACCCCATCAAATCATATTTATTTCTTTAAAATATTATATCATTGTAAAGGACTCAAAAATAGCTTTCCAACGGTATAATATTTATCTCATTTTGACTTCGTTTGGTCTTCCAAAATTCTAAAACATTGCACAAGGGTCTATGAATTCGTACGTCCAAATTTGTTTGCTACTAGCCGTTGGATATTTTTGGATTCATCTAAAATCATACATTACATCCAAAATCATTCATAGTGTCCAAAATCATACCAATTTATATTGGGGGTAAAATTTTGACTGCTAGATTGTTAATTGTTTCAGATTTGCATCATGTTCTATTGATTGTTTAAGTACATTATATATTATTGTGCTACTTTATTTTATACATTTAATATTACATGTTTTGCATTAAAATAATAAATATTTCTTTTTTCTTACGGTTTTCTAAAAGAATCGAGGGGATTTTACTGTCACATACCACGATCTACTGTGGCCTATGCAAGTTTCTAAAAGATTCGTACGCATTCAAATTTTTCTAATGAATTCGTACGATCGAATTCATCCTGTTTGCATCCGAATTCATCCTATAATCCTGAATGCATCCCAAAGAAAACATCTGAATCAGGTAAGAACTTGAACTTATTTCTTAGTATCCGAATTTATATTCTTTTGTCTCATATGCATATGTCTTAATCAAAAGAAAAATAGAAAATTTCAAAAACATAGGTTTATATCTCTTCACACCCAAAATATAAAAACATAAAAAGAAAACATGCTAGCATAAACAAAATCTTTGCATCTTAGTTAAAGTTTGTAATGCTTTCTAGATAGATTTGTATGCCTTGTCTTCATTTAAAATTGAATTGCATATAGCTAGGTAGAAATTGCATTTTGTCCAAACCCTAGGTGTATGCTTTCAAAACAAAGAACACATCAAAATACTACCTCACCTAGGTGTGGAAACCACCATAGCAAGTGTTTCTTGGTGAACCCACCCAATTCGTCGACAAACACCAAGGAGAGTACAACATAAGCACTTCTCGTTCGAGGTGTAAATCCTTCATTTTCCCTCCCCCTTTCAGGTGTAGATCCATTAGCCTAGGATAAAAGGGTGCAAAAATTTTGGACCTACACATACCTCCTTTATGTTTCTCTACAAAAGCATGGAAATTGTAGCCAAAATCAAATTCAAATCATAAGTACACATATAAAGAAACTACCTCCAATTTCTCACCCTTAAATGTTATACTTATGTCTTTATCTCAAGAATCAGTAACCATTACCTTTGTTTTCCTTACATTAAATTTTATTTTAAAGTAGATGTAAAACCTGGCTAAGGTCATTATATGTTTTTATAAGTTATATTGATGTTTAACCAAGAGCAAAACAACATATACATAGATCAACAATAATAAAACATACATACACCTTATCTTTTCTTATCGATTCTTTTAAATCATCTATGAATAAACTAAATAATGTGGATAAGAGAGCACCAATATCAATATTGGTAATGGCCTTTTTGGTTTCATGGCTATCATTTATTGGTATTACTAAATGTGCAATAACTTTTCATACAAGCATAGTATTGCTTATCTCCATTCAATTAGGATATTTAATTTTTCCATTATTTCCCTCAAATTTATTCACATTATATCAAAATATTTAGAAAAAATCATAAAACAAAGGTAAGTGATATTATATTTTCCTTGAAATTTATCAACAATATCCTTAAGAATAACCAAATGGTCAATAGTCAAGTTTTTAGATCAAGAATCATCTCAAGAAGGATCCCTTACCCTTTTTCTTTTCCCATTTACTAAATTATTTTCTAATATGGTATCAAATAACTTGGAAAAAAGGTTGCTCATCATGACCATTTTGTACTTTCTTATATTATTTATATCCCCATTTTTTAAGATTAGTATGACCTTGATGACTTGCTAGTCTAGAGGAAATATATTCTATATTGCTTGATTATGCATAGCCTTCAAAAAAATTAATAAAGAAGGATCTCCTCATTTAATCATTTTAGCTCTTAAACCATGTGGATCATGTGCTTTTGCATTGGTAATATATTTAATATGTGTCTTAGCATCATCTTTTAAAATAATTTCTACAAACACATAAGAAGGGACACTCCCATCAAAAACACTTGCAGATATGGTTTATACTTATTTATAATTTGTATTTTTGCATTATATGTACAAATTCATATTCATTTGAACCTATCATTTGCATCCTATTGTATCCCTTGCTTTTGTAGAACTAACCGTTGAACGATTTCGATCACCCGAATTTATCATAGCATCCATAATTATATTTGAGCTAAATTTTACCCCATCAAATCATATTTATTTCTTTAAAATATTATATCATTGTAAAGGACTCAAAAATAGCTTTCCAACGGTATAATATTTATCTCATTTTGACTTCGTTTGGTCTTCCAAAATGCTAAAACATTGCACAAGGGTCTATGAATTCGTACGTCCAAATTTGTTTGCTACTAGTCGTTGGATATTTTTGGATTCATCTAAAATCATACATTACATCCAAAATCATTCATAGTGTCCAAAATCATACCAATTTATATTGGGGGTAAAATTTTGACTGCTAGATTGATAATTGTTTCAGATTTGCATCATGTTCTATTGATTGTTTAAGTACTTCATTATATATTATTGTGCTACTTTATTTTATACATTTAATATTACATGTTTTGCATTAAAATAATAAATATTTATTTTTTCTTACGATTTTCTAAAATAATCGAGGGGATTTTACAGTCACATACCACGATCTACTGTGGCCTATGCAAGTTTCTAAAAGATTCGTACGCATTCAAATTTTTCTAATGAATTCGTACGATCGAATTCATCCTGTTTGCATCCGAATTCATCCTATAATCCTGAATGCATCCCAAAGAAAACATCTGAATCAGGTAAGAACTTGAACTTATTTCTTAGTATCCGAATTTATATTCTTTTGTCTCATATGCATATGTCTTAATCAAAAGAAAAATAGAAAATTTCAAAAACATAGGTTTATATCTCTTCACACCCAAAATATAAAAACACAAAAAGAAAACATGCTAGCATAAACAAAATCTTTGCATCTTAGTTAAAGTTTGTAATGCTTTCTAGATAGATTTGTATGCCTTGTCTTCATTTAAAATTGAATTGCATATAGCTAGGTAGAAATTGCATTTTGTCCAAACCCTAGGTGTATGCTTTCAAAACAAAGAACACATCAAAATACTACCTCACCTAGGTGTGGAAACCACCATAGCAAGTGTTTCTTGGTGAACCCACCCAATTCGTCGACAAACACCAAGGAGAGTACAACATAAGAACTTCTCGTTCGAGGTGTAAATCCTTCATTTTCCCTCCCCCTTTTAGGTGTAGATCCATTAGCCTGGGATAAAAGGGTGCAAAAATTTTGGACCTACACATACCTCCTTTATTTTTCTCTACAAAAGCATGGAAATTGTAGCCAAAATCAAATTCAAATCATAAGTACACATATAAAGAAACTACCTCCAATTTCTCACCCTTAAATGTTATACTTATGTCTTTATCTCAAGAATCAGTAACCATTACCTTTGTTTTCCTTACATTAAATTTTATTTTAAAGTAGATGTAAAACCTGGCTAAGGTCATTATATGTTTTTATAAATTATATTGATGTTTAACCAAGAGCAAAACAACATATACATAGATCAACAATAATAAAACATACATACACCTTATCTTTTATTATCGATTCTTTTAAATCATCTATGAATAAACTAAATAATGTGGATAAGAGAGGGAAACCTTCCTTTACACCAATATCAATATTGGTAATGGCCTTTTTGGTTTCATGGCTATCATTTATTGGTATTACTAAATGTGCAATAACTTTTCATACAAGCATAGTATTGCTTATCTCCATTCAATTAGGATATTTAATTTTTCCATTATTTCCCTCAAATTTATTCACATTATATCAAAATATTTAGAAAAAATCATAAAACAAAGGTAAGTGATATTATTTTTTCCTTGAAATTTATCAACAATATCCTTAAGAATAACCAAATGGTCAATAGTCAAGTTTTTAGATCAAGAATCAGCTCAAGAAGGATCCCTTACCCTTTTTCTTTTCCCATTTACTAAATTATTTTCTAATATGGTATCAAATAACTTGGAAAAAAGGTTGCTCATCATGACCATTTTGTACTTTCTTATATTATTTATATCCCCATTTTTTAAGATTAGTATGACCTTGATGACTTGCTAGTCTAGAGGAAATATATTCTATATTGCTTGATTATGCATATCCTTCAAAACATTTAATAAAGAAGGATCTCCTCATTTAATCATTTTAGCTCTTAAACCATGTGGATCATGTGCTTTTGCATTGGTAATATATTTAATATGTGTCTTAGCATCATCTTTTAAAATAATTTCTACAAACACATAAGAAGGGACACTCCCATCAAAAACACTATATTACATTTGTTGTCAAGTCAATTAAACCATGTCTAGCTTGCTCTTTTGATAAAGATATTATTTATTTCATTTTCCATTATATATTATTGTTAATGTGTTTCCACAATGGGCTCCTTGATATAATTTTCATTAAGAATTAAAATCTCACTTGGCCAGTTGCCTTCTAAAATTTAAATTTCACCAAGACAAATATCAACACTACAATTGGCTAAATCACCTGCTACTCAATTGGCCTCTTTATAGATATGCTCATATTTCAAAAATATTTTCTCCAATGATAATTGAAGAACATTAGCAATAATATTATTTTATATCCAATCCCCACATCCATTTATGTTGAAAGCATTGATGATAATTTGTAAATCCCCCTCAATTGAGTTATATATTTCCATATTTTTTCAATTATAATTTTAATCCCTACAAAAAGTGCCCTAGTGCCCTAGTCTCTACATAATTTTAATCCATATGATTTTAAGTGAGGAGAATTTTGACTTCATTATTTTGAAAAACACCATCTTAACAAGCTTTTATAAGATTTCCTTTTGAAGAGCCATCAAATTTAATTATGTTAAACCTAATTATTTGATATTTTGATTCCACAATAGATCAAAGCAAATTCTTTGTTTTAATTCCATCATCACATATGATCCTTTCATGTATATTTAAATATTGTAACCAAGTGGCTAGCATCTCTTTTTCTGCACTTAAGACTTCTCATGATAAGCACAATATCTATAAACATTTTGCAAGAGAGACAATAATACGATTCTAAACTTGAGCATGACTTTGAAATTTATTTTTAAAATTTCAAATGTTCCTTTCAAGCCATAAATTCCAACAAATTATGATATGATCAATCCTCTACAAAATAAATAATGCTTTAGCTTTCAAATAATTAATCCAAAATTTCATTAACTCTTTCAATATTGATGGAGCTACCCAATATATTCTAATATTAAAAAAAAAAGTAAACCCAAATGGTGTGAGAAAAGAGACAACAAAGAAGTAAATGGTATGATATTTCTGAATCCTTCTCATATAAGGCCTAACTAAAATGGTCCATGATATCATATTCTTTGTAGATTCTCTCGTGTAATAATATTACCTTGGACTACTAACAAAAAGAATAATAAGGCCTTAGTAATATCCTCTAGTGACCAAACATTCTTCCAAGGGAAATCTTTGAGAGTAGAAAATGTTAATTACTCTAGATACTCATATTCGGACTTGATTGAGTATTCATCATATTTTGATAGATTCAAAAACCAACTTATTCTTTCATGTAAAAATAGGAAATAAAACTCTTGAAGCTTTTTTGAAGCTTATCTAATACTTGCTTAATTTCCTCTCCTTTAACTATGTTACTAATAAAAATCCATTATTTAAAGTTATTGTTCGCATTAATATAATATTTGACTTTTGGTACTTTGCAACCTAGAAATGGATGAGCTAATGGATTTAATTTTGAATCAAAGATAAGAGGATAAGTCTTCAATCAGAAATCAAAACAAAAACAAATGTAATCTCCTTCATTGACTAACCATCTAATGTGTTTCTTGATCAATTGTAAAAACTATATGATGTAAAGTTCCATGTTGGCAATCCTTTGGTTAGGGTTCACTTTTTTAACAATTTCAATTCATAAAGAAACCTATATATATTTTAAGTAACATTTTGGCCAACTCTTTCCTTTATCTTTGAATAATATCTACACAATTTTTGCCCCATGACCAAACTCATAATTCTAAAATTTTGCAATCCTACCCTTCCAATATTCTTTCCTTTATAAACCTTGTCCCTTTTATAAATAGAAAACCTATATTTGTTCTCACATTCTTTAAAAATAAAGTCTCTCTTCTAATTTTATTAATTTTTAATGATATACCTATTAGCAATCTTGAAAGTGACATAATATAAATAAGGATGGATTATAATGGTATTTATAAGTTGTAGCCTTCCTGACATGGTTAAAAACATATATTTTTCAGCCTACTAAACAATATTTCATTCTATCCAAATGAGATAAAAATTATTTTCCTTTCCTTTATGAGACAAAGGAATACCCAAGTAGTTCTATGGAATCTTTTAATTTTAAACCCTAAAATATATTTAGTAATCTATTATAAGTCTAGGATAGTATTAATGAAAAATATTAGATTTTGTAGTATCAACCAACTATATAATATCCTTCTCATAGCATGATAATATTGATTTAAACTCCACGGTCCAACTGATTGAGGGAAAAACCAAAGGAAAACTATTATCAATAAATTAGATATGATATTCATAGGAACCAATTTATACAATCTAATTTTTTCATTATATTTTTGCCTTTGAGAAAGTTCTCTCTAATGCCTCTACAAGAATAATAAATAGATAAGTGCTTGAATTCATATTACTTTCCAAAAATATTCTAAAACATGCATTCATCATAATCGTATGCAAAAAATAAGTAGGAGAAAATTAAATATAACAATAATAAATGTGTTTGTGTGTGTGTGTGTGTGAGAGAGAGAGAGAGAGAGAGAGAGAGAGAGAGAGAGAGAGAGAGAGAGAGAGAGAGAAGGTGGTGCTCACATTTTATTCATAATATAATACAAATGATCACTCATTGAAGGGTTTTTATAGTGATACCAAAACCCTAATAAGTAGTTAACTTACAATAATAAATTATACAAGGTTATACATAAATTGAATGACCATATACTTACATATACACATGCTCGTAGGCTACATTAATACTCATAAGAATTTCTTCATACTTTTGGCCTTGACCTAACAAGATCAAGTTACAATATTTCAACACCCCCCATAATATGAACTTAGGGATCAAGGAGAGGAGGTATTAGAGGTAACACCTTCTCCCCCATAATGGGTTCTCTAGAGGACCTCTGATTTACCATATTCATCCTTATATTTATCATCATAAGCTTGTGTCCAACCCTCAAGACAACTGTCTTAATATTCCCATTCTTATAATGCAATTTTTTATGCAATACCCTTATATTTTATAATACTTACATATATTTGAATTTTTTGAAACCTCAAACTTTCCCTTGTGCAATTGCACCTTAGATTCCATTTATTTCAAGTCCTTTGGATGAGCCTATGTATGATAAAGAGATCCATAATTTTTTATTGAAAATTTATAATTAATAAGAAGCATGAAAAGTCCTCTAATAAAGATAGGCTGTGGATCCTTGACAGTCATAGAATTCACCAAAAGAACTAATCCAATCGTATGAAAAGGAGGAGAAATACTAGAAGTAATATAATTGACATATTCTTCACCACCCTTACCTTACCTCCCACTATAGCTAGTTCAAAATTTAGAGGTTTGAAATGAGATATGTAGTCTTCAGCAGTACTAAAGTATAAAATTTTGAGATTGGAAAGTTCTATCTCTATTTTGTTAACTATAATAACACTTACTTTTCCATAGAGATGTTTCAAAGTGGTCCATACCTGAATAGAATCATTATTCTCTTTGATGTGGAAAAGTATGTTTAGTTCAACTAACATGAAAAAGAGTCCAAGAGCTTCCTCCTTACCAAGTTCATGGTCACTATGACCTTTTGATTCATCATTAGAAATAACCTAGATATTCTTTCTTTTGAGTAATATTACTATTTGAACTAACCAAGTGCTATAGTTTTTTACATTGAGACAAGTAACATACCTTAAAGAATCCATTTCATACACAAATCACACATAAAACTGTATAGGTCTATAAATTGATGTCAATATTATATAGATCTTGAAAAACTATACAATCTAAAAACAATGGGATTGAAACACTTTTGTATTAAAAAGTCATGGCCTACGGAAATTTTGGTATATTAACACTTAAATCAGGAAAAAATCAAAAAGTTAAACCTTAGAAAAATTTTGTTCAATCAAATTTGGCCACTTGGTTCAATCAGACTAGATATTGCTTTGTTTGATTTGGTGAATCATGGGTTGTCAAATTGAATTAATTGATTGGTTGGATATCCTCTCTCTCTCTCTCTCACATACACACACACAAACACACATATATGTGAAAATTTTATATTTTTTGATAGTTTTGGAGCTAAAGGGGCTTGAACCCATAACCTTTTGCCTTCCAAAAAATGAGTGGATCAATGTGCCACATGCACTTTTGATCAATATGAAGAAAAATTATATTTAAATACAACATTAAATGCATACCTTGGAGTAAAGGTGAAAAAGCTAGCATCAATTTTTGAACTCAAAACTTGTTTTCCATGTGTATGTTGACCAACTAGTACACCAAGAGTTTTTTTGGGAATGAATAGGATACTTATACAACATAGCATGTATACCTTCCTTAACATGGCAAACAATTACTTCAAAAAAAGATTGATCACGGGGATCGAACCACCAACCCATACACAATAAGGTATCCATCCAACCACTACACAAAGGAGGCTTGATTAAATGTAAGGATAGGAAGATATTTTTTTATGTGAATTTGAGGAGAGACTACACATAGAAAAATGTATTTTTAGGATTCCAACCAATGATCTCCAACCACTACAATAGGTCCAACCACTGCACCATTGCTTTGGACTAGGAGGAAAGTTGCATGATTCACCTTTTAACATGTATGCCCACTTTACCAAAAAGGTTCCACTTGAAATAGTTGAATTCTATAGTTTTGAACCTATACCATGTTATTTAAAATATAATGGTACTATCATTGCACCACTCTCTCTGGTGGGAATGGACATTGATGAAAGTATCCTCAAGACAAAAGAAAAAATAGAGCCTAGAAAAAAATAAAAAAAATTATGCAAGGAGGATTCAAAATCATATGCTTTTGGTTAACACCAAATGCCTCTACCACTATGCTATCCCTATGGGTGAATTCACTCATGTGGTATCCATATTCAGGGAGGCATGTGGGTAGAGTGAGTGCACAACACACACAATACTATTTTAAAATAACACTAAATGTAGTGATAAAATTTTGGTTCCAAACTAAACTCAAATTGAAAATCTTTGAAAAAATAATAAACTTTACAACTTGATATTTGAAACTAATATAGTTGTAAAGAGATGTCTTCAATTGCCAAAGAGGAGTCCTTTTCTATTGATGAGTGATGTAGATTCGATCATTGCTCTAATACTATGTCCAAATTCATAATACTTTCTAGAGACATTCTAAAAATATACATTCACCATAATCATATGCAAAAAAGTAGTAGAAGCAAATTAAAGATAGCAATAGTAAACAAAGTAGAGAGAGAGAGAGAGAGGTGGGTGTTCATGGGTACCCTAATATTTCACATTTTATTCACACATATAACACAAATGATCACTCATTAAGGGTTATTTATAGTGATACCAAAACCCTAATGAGTAGTTAACCTCAAGTTGACATTGACTTGAGGTTAACTAACACTAGTATAATAATAATAAATTGCACCCTTGAAGCAAGGTTATTCATAAATACGGATTAATCAATAGCACTAAAGGTGAAATGTAAAATATTCCTTTAGGCTTACATGAATATGCTTGTAGGCTTACATAAATTATGAATGAATGTAGGCTTACATGAATATGCCCATAGGCTTATATAAATTATGAATGGTTGTAGGCTTACATATACAAATGCTTGTAGGCTACATTAATATTTTTCATAATCGCTTCTTCATACTTTACAATTTTGGCCTTGGTCTAATAAGATCAAATTAAACATACTTCAACAATAAGGAGATACTTAGTAGGGGATGACTTAAATTATTTAATAGGGGAACCATTGATAAAAATAAAATATTTTGGAGTTCTATAGTAGTGTCTAATACATTTGCACCAAACTTGAACAAAACCAAACCTTTTGAGAATATAATGTAGAAAACTCTAACATACCTTGTCATAATGTTGTTTTCATATCTAATTTCATAAGCATACCTACATTTGTCATGGAATTAAGATAATTTATGGTCTCTTGTGTAATTATTACACCATTAATATTTTATTAGTTGTAGTGAACATTTCCCTACAACCTCACTTCACTCAAGATATACTTAGTCAAAAGTAGGACAAGCCAAATAAAGGTAGTAAGAAGGCACTTTTCACCTTCATTCAAAAGAAAAGAGATTCATGGAGAGGCAGACAAGCTTAAAGGTTGTGTTGACTGTTATATCTTCCATATACATCTAATCCTCATATTCCACCCAAATCTAGTCGTATCAAGGGTACTAAGGACCACAAGACATTGCTTTTCAATCCAATGGTCCATATAGAGCATATAAAGGAAGAAAAGGCTTCGACAAAGCTTGGAGTTAGACACGTGGCAACTAGTCAGGAGCCCAAGAAGGGAAGCAATAATACTTAGACAAAAAATGCCCATCATTAGCCATAAAGACTCCACCTCATATAAGGACACATGGTAACCACTTGTGCAAGGGAGGAATTAGGTGAAGGAACAATTAAGGAGAACACTCACCATTAGCTAGAAAGCCTAATTTTCATGACCAAACCTATTAGAACTAACTACATATCAACCACAACAACCACCCACCATACACATGAGCCTACTCTTGTAACATACACCATCCAAGGAGACCATACCCACTATGTCAACATGGTGATACATTCCAATAGAAACACAACCGAAGAGTAATGGTGTAGACACCTCAATGTAGAAAAAGAGAGAAGAGTTAACAATAATTTATCATTCAAAGGCCCAAAATATTTCATCATTTTTACTCCTAGATCTAAAGACCTCAAAGTTTTTATCCAATAGTTGTAGAAGTATTTTACCTATAGGAGTAGAGGATAATTTGTAGGCCTTCTACATAGAACTTTAGAGGTATGGAACTCTCATCTTGACTTATAAAAAGGCCCAACTCATATTTTAAAAGGTATTGGGAGCTATTTTATTGTGCCTAGTACCAAACCTTGTAGGCTCTTCCTTTCACCCTTATTTCTGACTGTAACAAGGGGAGACCAAAAGTTTTCTCATTGCCTAAGGAGCACCAAACCCTCTGAGCCTCAATTTTTCTCTACCCTCTTTTCTTTAACTTGTTTTCGTTTCCTTGTAGTGTGTTTTTTTTGGTTGTGTTCACTAGTTATAGGATGATATTTTTCATGCTCTATTGCCACTTGTTATAGTCATAATTTGGGGTTTAATTCTTTTCACATAAGCCCCATAGCTTAGGTTTTTTATTTTCTATAAAGCATTTATTTTCCTATTGCTTTTTACTTTCATTGTAATTACTTTCGACTGGACTCATATCTTAAAGGTCCCTATGCATCAAGGATTGAATATGATGAGGAGTAAACCTCAGTTAAAAACCCTAGAGGTTGCTACATAAGTGATATTCCATCCATGGTGATTCTTTATATTTCACTCTACACAAGGTATGGATGCATTTGTCTTGTCTTGTTGAGCCCCCTTGGCCCAGGTTGGTGGGTGTGCTCAAAGATAATAATAGTTTGTCTGGCATGCCCTATAGGATGAGCTTCTATGTTCACCTCATGAATATTGAAGTTTTTTAACTATGATTATAGTGAAGGTTATAGTCTACTTGCTTGAAGATAATACCTAAATAATTCACCTAGCAACTCTGCTTGACAACTTAGATTGAAAAATAGACTTTGAAGAAGTTGTCCGATAAAAGATAGATTGAGACTTTGGTGGGGGTCTTTGTCTCATCAGCTTGTTGAAGAAAAATATCTCCACTTGGTGGATCTATTATCAAATTAAGGGCCCATAATTATATGAGTAAAAGGCCTATGATAAAAGCCTTTGCCCAAGCCAATCAACAAGAACTAGTTTTGCCTTTGAACCAAAGACAGAGGAGGAATTGATGGCACAACATTGCGACTATGGTACATCAGCCTCCTAGAATATTTTTGGTATGGAATTATAGATATCCCTTGATTCCACTAGCTCCACATAACACATGGAACATGATTACCATTGTGATGCTCAAATTCTTATCTTAATTCTTAAGAGAAGATGTTGTTACTCTGAAAAACACTTGCAACACTTGGTGAGCTTGTGCAGTGTGCATTTTATTGAAAAACAAGATATATCCTAGAGGCTATTGGCATATTAATTTCAAGGGAGATATTGTGAATGGTCCCTTAGTCTCAACCCATGATTAGTCAAAATTTGAGACCAGTTGGCAAAGATCCTGATAAAGTAATTTAGAGGGAAAAAATATGGAGCATCCCTCCTAAAGCAACTCATGACCATTAAGAGGGTACCCATGGAGAAAATGGATGATTTTAATACCTGATTAAAAAATACTTAATAAAGGATCATGGATGAGATATGACCACCTCTAGGTATGACATTCATTTATTATCTAAAAGCTTTAATTATGATATTTCCATGATGGTCAAGTCTAAGGATGGTAATTCACTACTGAAGGCCTATGAGATAGCCATTCAAGCTAAGAAGGATCTAATACAAATAGGAATGCTAGATCCTATAATACATCAACCATTTTTTCCCTCCATTTAGCCCTCATACCATTCCTCTCCAAGCATACAATCTTGCCCCAATTTAATGCATCCTATCACATACCTAAAGCAAAATCACTCTTCCTCTTCTTTATATGCTAAAATGGATGAATTATTCAAAACTATGAGGACCCTTTCTAATGATGTCACATACATAAATAGGTAGTGTAACATCCAAAATTTTCCTACTAAATTTATCCAAAGCCTTCCTTCCAATAAGGAAACCCTAGTGCCCGACCACCTCTAGCTAGATATCTATACTGCTCCAAATTTTTCGCACCCTTACCTTCAAGCTAAAGGATCCGTGCTCGGAAGGGAGATGCAAGAAGGATGGAATAATACCTCAGACTGAGAGGCCCTTTGAAGGTCATGCCTCTCGGGGGAGGGGTATAAGGGTGAATTTTTGACGGATGGTGGGCTTCACCAGGAAACTTTGAGTGGCAGTTTCCACGCCTAGGTTGAGAATGGTTTTGATGTGTTCATTTTATACTCGATCATTCATAATCCTAGGTTGGCCAGAATGAGTCTAGGCCATTATATATGAAAATGCCAACTTATATGAATACAAAAAGCATGAATGAATCCTAAATACTAGGAATATACTAAATAAGAAAGAATGCACTTGATTTCGGATGTCCGATGAAGATTCTGAATCTTGTAGGAGTCCAGATCGTCCCTAATATGACAGGATCGTCTGCAATTATACAGAATCATCCCAAATTATAGTCGATCATCTGATATCAGACAAGATTGTCTTCGATCTGACAAATTCATCAGAAGAATTCATCAAAAACCTGCAATCACAGAAACAGACACCAAAAATAAAAAATGTAATTGTAAGAAATGTGCAAAATGATAGAAATGATAGTATAAATGCTTAACTAATAAATATAGATAGCAGATTAAAGGAAATGCATTATTTTGCTAACTTATATTAACTTTATCATGCATTTATGTTAAAATGTGGTGAACTCCAAGATCCAGAATAAAATAATCGAGCTAATGCGTAATAAAAATAATGAAGAAAGATGGGAAATGCAAAATCAGGGCTCTGATTGCCCCCAATATGAACTGTAGTTGAGATCACCTCCAATTGTACGAGATCATTGCCGATCTACGACAAGATCATCTAAAATCATCTGGAATCGCCTGCGATGATCCGAGCTTCCTCTAGCTAATGCATAGTGAAAACCTACAATGAAAACTTAAAACTATGAGTGCAAAGCTAAATGGTAGTGAAAATCAACCAGGAAAAAAGGATAGCCAAGCAGGGGATCCAGGAAGTCAGGGGGTCAGGGGGATAAACTGAGAAAATCCTAGTTTATATAGGATTAGGGGAAGGTTAGGAGGTTGGGGATCATCCAAATCTGGGAGATCTCCAACGGAGGAATCTCCAACTGCGCAGACACACTTCTGCCCAAGTTGGAGAGGCTGTTGAAACAAAAACTAATTATGAAAATTTGGTTTTGGGAGAAAATCGTCTGGACGTTCTGTTACAGACGAATTCGTCCGATCTAGGATGATTTCGTCTGATCGGCGATGATATTGTCCAACGGTCAAAACAACTCCTAAAAATGGCGTAAAAAATGGGGTGAGCGGTTAACAGGCGGTTTTCGGGTTAAAATTCAAATTTTTATCTTTTTACTAAGGATTTAACTGTGCCAATTTTAGGGTGCTACATTTTGCCCCCTCTTTAGCGAATTTTCTGAATAAAATGCGTTAAAGACGAGTTCTTCATGCTTTACGAAAAAGCAAAAATTTACTCAATTTTTTAGACGATGATTCTAGGTCAAATCGTACGACTGCTTGCTATGGTGCCCCCTCCGTGTTTTTACCCAAATCGAACATTTGAGGTAAAAGTGCGAAAAATCAAAATTTAAAAAAAAGTTGTTTTTAAATAAAATTAAAAAAATAGGGTAAAACCCTAATTCATTGTTACTGTTCACTTTTGTTGTTTTAGAGCTTTGCAGGCAAAATGGTAGAAACATCGCACAGATCGACAGAGGTCCGACACGGATTGCGGGTAAGGATCTTAACTTGATATATTATGTTTTTAATTTTATTTGTGTGATTTTTAATTTGAATTTTGACGACTTTTGGGGCATCGTGGCCGTTTTTAGGCCGTCGACGACGTCGGGACGAAATCGTCCCTAGATCGTTGATTTCGTCTAGGGGTGAAATCAAAGAAATAGGGGCGATCCCATACAACAAGGGGCGATCCCCAAGCTTGAGAAATAGGGGAAAATTTCATCCTACAAAGGATGATTTGACTCAATTTAGGACGATATCATCCAATAATGGACGATATCATTTTTTTTTTATAAAATGAAAATGATTTAAGTGATTTTAATGATTATCTATTAATGAGTTTTTGTTTTTTTATTGTTTATTTTGCAGAGGGGATTACTAAAAATTTGGGAGTGGAAATACGGGGGACTAAGAGATGATGTAGCCATGCTCACCTAGGCAGAGCGAGACTGACTAGCAAAAGTTGGGCTACAGCATGTGGCAGAGATGCCATAAATATCGACAGACATGGGGCTACTGACAGCCCTAGCAGAGAGGTGGTATCTAGGGTCGTCCTGCTTCTGGCTACCGATAAGGGAGATGGATCCCACTCTAGAGGATGTATGGAGGATCTTAAGGATCCCCATACAAGGGAAGTTTATGACTCCTATGGCCAATCAGGGCCATGCTATGATGCGACTGTGAGAAGATCCTAGCTTCGCCCTGGAGAAGGGCGGAGTTAACATCTAGACATTAAGGCAGATGCCTGGGGCATCTCGATTGACTTAGGTTTTGGCAAGGGTGGTGGGTGGCATACTATTATGCCACCAGAGCAGATGTAGGTTACCATGGCTACTCTCAGATGTGGTCTACGATATGAGAGGCCACGACTATAGATTTGCTTAGGGAAGTTTTGTGCTATGCCACTTGTATAGGATCTTGTATGGGGTCGTATACAAGGGAGGTCGATGTCTGGTTTTGACATCGTTGCTACAGGTTTGGTGATGGGAGCACATTGCGGTGTAGAGGCCGATAGGGCTTCCACTGATAGGAGTTGACCGGGAGAGACCTTGGGTTTTCTATTGTTGGCTCCAGAGAGGGTCATAGCGATGAATAGATCTATCGATGTCCCGGAGGTTACTAGACAACCTCATCCCTGACCAGATCACCTGGAGGCCATGGAGAGAGCATCCAGGTTTGGGAGAGGATGAACAAGAGTTGGCTCAAATCAGGTGAGTCTTCTGGCTAAGGATGGAGCAGGGAGAGGTAGAGCTCCATCGCTATGATTGAGTTTTATGACAGTTCGGTCTACAGCAGGGGATCCCTTCTCTCAGGGATTACGAGTACTCCCAAACTGTCTAGGATAGTACTACACTGAGTGGGGCTCTAGATATGAAACGATTTTGGAGTCAGGACGTAGATGATACCCCCATTTAGCTAGTGGATGGGGATGATGCTAGGGTTACAGACTATTATGATGCCTGGTACGTAGGCATCCGCCCTCCTTGGATGATGAGGGCACAGGGTCCGATGCATGCCATGGTGCGACGAATGGGGAGGTGGTGCCAGGCTGCTATCGATGTAGCAAGGGGTCACAGAGGGAGGGAGCAGTGAAGGTCTCCTCAAGAGAGACGTTGGAGAGTGCCACAGGCTCTGGAGAGACCGTAGTAGCCAAAGAGGAGGGAGGAGGGACTCCCTTCTCAGTAGAGGGAGAGGCCACCATCACCCGATAAGGGCAAGGGTATCAAGGTGGGGGAGAACAATGAGATTGTAGCTCTCCAAGTCGAGAATGCCTACCTTTGGTCTCAAGTGTAGACACTGTAGGAGGAGGCTACACGGTTCAGGGATCAGAGCAGAGGGGTGAGCACTCGGGATCTGGCATGGTATATTGCTTAGACTGTATTCTACTAAGGATTGTACTATCATGTGGTTCCAGAGAACTAGAGGATACCATTGCCAACCCCCATTATGGAGCCAGTCACGATGGGGTCATCGAGGACATCCTCACGATCGATGTCGAGGACCCAAGACACGACACAGACTCCGATGGGACCACCTCATCCACCTCAAGGCGGGAGAGGAGATGAGGCTGAGAGCTTGAGGGCTTCTCAAGACTAGCTACTTTTTGGTTATAGACTGTATATTTTTGAGAGGATTGAGTATGTCAGGGTATATATTGTGGCATACCAATCCAGTTTTGATATGATGTACATATATTTTTGATATATATATATATATGATCCTTTTGTGATATGACTTGTCCATATGTTTTATGATGCTTTAAATTTTGAATTTGTTGATTGTTTATTCATGTGATTATGTCGTTGGAAATAGTATAATTTTATGTCATGCTGTAAAACTTAAATGAAATAATCTGATGTAAACAAATTGGTTGTTGTGGTGTGATGTGATGAAAATAAAGAGACTTCTAACAATAATTTCA
Source organism: Wollemia nobilis (assembly GCA_028583015.1). Taxonomy (NCBI): domain Eukaryota; kingdom Viridiplantae; phylum Streptophyta; class Pinopsida; order Araucariales; family Araucariaceae; genus Wollemia; species Wollemia nobilis. Next base: position 14,208,968 of record JAQPPZ010017052.1, read on the forward strand.
AAGGACATTGTCATTGTTATAGACCATTTCATGGAGTCGCCACTCACTAGGTCGTCAAGCTAATCCCAGTATAGAAATATTGCTAAAATTAAAAGAGTGCTTAAGAAACTGTCTTAAGACTTTGTGTTGTGATGATGAAAAATGATGATGGTGATGATTTGTTTTCAGATTTTCATAAAAATATTATGCATGAAATATTAAAAATATGATTTTTGTTAGGCATAAAATTCCTAAGTGTGATAAAATTTTGAACAATTCCCTAGGAATTATACCATCGTTGCAAAATTGAATGGCGACATAATGGAATGAAAATGGAAAAATTTGCGTTCCTTTTAAAGCACAATTGTGTAACATAATGATGTAAGCCATATGTTTTTATGAATTAAAATGAATGGGAAAATAAAATTAGAACAATGGTTTGCGCTAGGCATAGAATTATAGGTATAAAATTATACCATCATCGCGAAATCCAAAAAATAATTTTATTGCATAATTGATTTTTGATTTTGAGATAAACAGAAAATAATATATAAACGTGACTTTATTGCTAGATTTTTGAATATGTTGTTGAAAGAAATTTTGAATTTTTGAAAAACATGTATTGAAATGTTTTTATACTAAACAGATGTGCTTTACATAAGAAGATGAAATTATTCCAAAATATTTGCAAAAATATTTTAAATTATATCAAAGACAAAATGTAGATTTATAAGGAACCCTCATGTGCATATGTGAGTTCATTGCCGATCTTGATTTATCATAATGATATAAAATCTCTCAAATACAAATGTGTGTGCAATTGTATTGTTCATTTACCAATTTTGAGCAAGATAATTTGATACAAGTAAATTTGAATTAACCAAATAAGTGTTCGTTGACCATGATTTATATGCATGTAACCATACCAAACTACTATGTAAGTCGGGTCATCAAGAGCTAGTTGATCCATAAGCAGATATAGGTCTGTACAAAAGAAGGTCTCTAATGTAACAGACATATCACCATGCTAGGATTTACCCAAGGCCAAGCGGGTTGGACACAAACCACCTATTATGGGGCTTACCTCACGGTTTTTGAATAATTGAGAATTCTAGGGATTCAAGCTCATTCACCCTTCGTTTCTTTTCAAGGGGTAGGAAAGGGATTTATTGCTTTTTGCTTTTGCTTTTTCTTTTTCTCTTTTTTTTTTTTTTGTATTTTTGCTTGGAACTTGAGATAATGCGGAAATATTGTTACGATGGTACAAAATGATATTTTTCTTTTTCTCTTTTTCTTTGACTTTTCTTGTTTCTTCCTATACTAGGGATACTTGCTCGGATTGGCTGTAGAGCAAGGGATTTTTATTCTGGGCAGGGGTGAGCTTGTCCTTTTGTCAATTCTCAGATATTCTAGACCATGTGCATGATAGGATAGCAGGGGAAACTTTTCACTCAAGAAACCACTTCTACTATGTAGCATCATGTGGAATTTGCAATAAAATCATTTTAATGTGAAAAGATATACTTGGTTCAAGTAAATAACGAGATCAATTTTCTATGCTCAAAACTTTATTTAATTCAACTGTGGACTTTGATATAAGAGAGATTAATAATCATACCAAATAAAATCAAGATATTTATTCATGTGAGTGTGAAAGTGTGGGATTCTAAATAAATGCTAATTTATCCAAAATAATTGAAAATATGACTGCAATACTTCAAGAATTAACAGGTGCAAAAATAAAAAATGTTTTCTGAAGATTTTGATGATTTTGATGTTTTTTTTTTGGTTTTAATTTTTTTTTGATAATGGAATTGGTGGTATATACAAGATGATCTATATACACTATACAAGGTTATTTGAGTATATCATGTCTAAGGTTGCTTCAAAATTAAAGGAGGTTTTGAAGGATAATTTGGTTGTGGTGAAGGTAAGAACAAAAGGTGATGAATAAAAGGTAGCGATAACAAAAGCTTTGTTATAATATAGAATAATGTAGCAAAACATTTGACTTTTATATGTGTAAAATTGATCATGTTACAAAATAAAATATCAGAAGGATAAGAAGGTTCTTCATTCTTATCACTATCTTCCAAGTATTGATAAGATGGAGGGAGCATATGTAAAGGTGGAATTGATGGAGAATAAGTAGATGGTGTTGTGGGTGTGTGTTTCACATGTTTAGATGGATAATAAGAATTAGGATGTGTGGATGCCAGAGTAGGGCAAAATTGAACTCCAACAGGTTCTGCCAAAGCACACATATATGAGGCTTGTACCTCCATCTCATTGTCATCAATCAAGTCCTGTATTTTATGTTTTAATATTTTACAAGAGTTGGTAGTGTGTCCAGGTCCTCTATGGAAGTCACAGTGTAAATCAACTCTGTATTCGGGTATAGTTGGATCAGGTTCCCGGATAGTTGGTAGTTGAATCAAACCTCGTTCTAATAATTGTGGTAGAATGGTTGATAAAGGTTGATTCAACCTAGTAAATTCTTGAGGAGGTTTATCAGGAGGTTTTAGTATAAAATTCTTCGTTGTCTTTGCAGCATTAACAGTAGCAATATTTCTGCTATCAGTGACTCCATCACCCACAACTTGTTTATTTTTATATTGATTTCTGGATGTTTTCTCATCGTCTTTCTTTTTAAGTTGTCCTCTCCAAATGAGAGCATCTTCCACTCGTATGGCTAAGTCTATAGCCTGATCGAAGGTGGTCAAGGTAGCAGTTGATAATTCGTAAGATAGTTGGTCTTGCAAATTATTAATAAAGATGTCCAACATCTCCCTATAAGGCAACACAAAGTGCAATTTTCCTATCAATTGTCTCCACCTAGCTAAGAAATTAGCAAAACATTCATATTTGTCTTGTTTTAAGTTGTACAAGTCTTTAATGGTCACATGCCTTTCGATGTAGGCACTAAATTGATGCACAAAAGACTTGGTTGTTTCTTCAAAATTCCTCAAAGAATTAGTGGGTAATTGATAATACCACTCTAATGCCATTCCTCCTAAACTTTTTGGGAAATTTTTTAGCAATAATAAGTCATCATGTGATATATCATGTCATGCTATCCTAAACATATGAAGATGCTCTATGGGATCTTCGGTTCCTTTATATATGGGCAAGACAAGTATAAGAAAATGTTTAGGATACGGTTGTGCTACAACTATAGGATCTAAAGGTTGACTACACATCTCTCGATAATTGTACAAGGGACGGTAGGGATCTATCTGGTCCATGCGGGAAACTAATTGTTTCACCATAGTTTCAAGATTACTAGTTTTTCCACCATGTTGGTTTGGTGGGACATAAGCATCGGATTTATGAGTGTATGACGGTGTGACATAAGGATTAGATGCTATATTGCTATTATGTAAAGCATTGGTAGGAAGATTATTATGAAGAGGATTTGTAATAGTATTATGTTGTATCTTAGATTGTTGGTAATTGGTGTTTGGTTTTGTTTTGGGTTTTTGTTGATTTGAGGTATATTGCTCAATAGCTTGGCAAAATAGAGCAGTAAATGATGGTTTATTTTGTGCAAGAATGACCCTAGGCTTGCTAACAGGCACTTTAGATGGTTGGGTAACCTGTTGTTGTTGCATGTTCTGGATTATAGGCCATATCCAAATTGGATGGTCCAGCTTGATCACTTTATTGATCAATAAAGGACAAGGAATTAGTGCGTGTGTGAAATATGTCTTCTAGAGTTGCTTGAGTGTCACTAATTCGATCCTTGTCCATATGGACTGCTCTATTAAGAACACCAATATTAGTATTAATGAACTTCCAAAATTGTTCCATGTTTTCAAAAGTAACAGCTCCTCCCGAAGATATTTTAGGGGATGAGGATCCTTCCTCTCTAACATTCTCTTCTTGTTCATTTCTTACAATAAGCTCTTCTTCTTGCTGGTCTAGGATTTCTTCTTCTTGAACTTGATCTTCAGGAAGGACATCTGGGTTATTTAATGGTTTTCCTAACCAATATTCTTCTTCTTCCATTTGTTTTCCATTCCTAAGTCTAGGCATTATGCTTAAACTTAGATTTCAGCAAATATATATACTTATATATATATATATATATATATATATATATATATATATATATATATATATATATATATATATATATATATATGCGATAGGTTTGAGAGGTATATATTTTAATTATATACCTACTATAAAAGGAAATGTTTTGGCTTTTTTTTTTGTTTTGTTTTTGTTTTTGTATTTTATAATATCATTATAAAGATAACAAATAGCATTCTGGTTGTAAAAAGAATAACAACAGTAAGAATAATGACTTAGTTTTCTATAAATAATTTATGGATATCATTAATAGGATCGAGTTCATCAGGAGTCATGAAATGCTCCTCTTCAAATTGGAAATGGTTTTTCAAGAACTTGATAAAGTGTGCTATAGTAATATGATCTACTTCAGACTATGACTTGTAAAAATAGAGCTCATGGCAATACTCTCGATATAACATAGCTCTAGGAACTCTATTCCATATTTTCCTATCTGTAAGATCGACTTCTTGATCTTCTATACGAGCTAGAAACTGATATACTACAACTGCGTTCTCGAGGTATTCCTCAAAGGTGTACAATTTTGAAGACACAAGTGCTCTTTTATCGGCTAACCACCTATGGCAAGCTCTCTGAAGTTCATGGTACAAAGTTACCTGATCAGGATCCAGGATTCTATCTAGGACAAACCTCTTAATTTGCCTAAGTTTTGTTGACCTAGATGAAATAATATCCAATCTCCTATCAATGCATCCCACAAAGGTTGGACTCTATTTTTTTGAGGTACTCTAAGTACAGAAGTAATCTCTATGGTCGTTAATTGATTTTCAACATTTATGGTGACAACTCGTCTTTTATTATAATCTACCATCTAAACATGATATGCAAATTTAACTGTTTGTCTAATGATTCTAGATGTTACTTAATTTTTTTTTTTATTTGGATTGTTTTCAAAAGGTTTTTAGTTTCACGTCGGGTTCACCAAAATGTACTGCTCCAAATTTTTCGCACCCTTACCTTCAGGCTAAAGGATCCGTGACTGGAAGGGGGATGCGAGAAGGATGGAACAATACCTCGGACTGAGAGGCCCTTTGAAGGTCGCGCCTCTCGGGGGAGGGGTATAAGGGTGAATTTTGATGGATGGTGGGGTTCACCAGGAAACTTTGAGTGACAGTTTCCATGCCTAGGTTGAGAATGGTTTTGATGTGTTCATTTTATACTCGATCATTCATAATCCTAGGTTGGCCAGAATGAATCTAGGCTATTTTATATGAAAATGCCGACTTATATGAATACAGAAAGCATGAATGAATCCTAAATACCAGGAATATACTAAATAAGAAAGAATGCACCTGATTTCGGATGTCTGATGAAGATTCTAAAGCTTGTAGGAGTCTAGATCGTCTCGAATATGACAGGATCGTCTACAATTATACAAAATCGTCCCAGATTACAGTCGATCGTCTGAGATCAGACAAGATCATCGTCGATCTAAAAAATTCGTCAGACAAATTTTTCCAAAACCTATAATCATAGAAACAAACATCAAAAACCAAAAATGCAACTACAAGAAATGTGCAAAATGATAGAAATGATAGTATAAATGCTTAACTGATAAATCTAGATAGCAGATTAAAGGAAATGCATTATTTTAATAACTTATATTAACTTTATCATGCATTTATGTTAAAATGAGGTGAACTCCAGGATGCAAAATAAAATAATCGAGCTAATGCATAATAAAAATAAGGAAGAAAGATGGGAAATGCAAACTCAAGGCTCTGATTGCCCCCAATTTGAACTACAGTCGAGATCACCTCTAATCGTACGATATCGTTGTTGATCTGCGATAGGATCGTCCGAAATTGTCTAGAATCGCCTACGACGATCTGAGCTTCCTCCAGCTGATGCATAGTGAAAACCTGCAATGAAAACTTAAAACTACAAGTGCAAAGCTAAATGGTAGTGAAAATCAACCAGGAAAAAGGAGAGCCAAGCATGGGATCCAGGAAGTTAGGGGGTCAGGGGGATAAACTAAGAAAATCCTAGTTTATATAGGATTAGGGGGAGGTTAGGAGGTTGGGGATCATCCCAATCTGGGAGATCTCCAATGGAGGAATCTCCAACTACGTAGACACGCTTCTGCCCAAGTTGGAGAGGCTGTTGAAATAGAAACTAATTATGAAAATTTGATTTTGGGACAAAATCATCTGGACGTTCTGTTCCAGATGAATTCGTACGATCTGGGACGATTTCGTCTGATCGGCGACGATATCATCCAACGGTCAAAACAACTCCTAAAAATGGCACGAAAAATGGGGTGAGGGGTTAACAGGTGGTTTCGAGCTTAAAATTCACATTTTTATCTTTTTACTAAGGATTTAATTGTGCCAATTTTAGGGTGCTACAATATCATAAGACTTTATGTTTGAACAATAAGAATCCTAGTCATTCCTATGCATTGAATCAGTAGGTAGTACCCATGTTGGTCCCAATTCATCAAATACTTACAAGCTTAGCTAGGCACCTAGTTGGATCCTAGAAAAACTACATTGAAGATCCTAGTGGTTGGTACTATCCTACTCTTAATTCTCCTTTCGATTGTTATGTCAAAATGGAATCTCAAGCTATCAAGATATCCCCTTCCAACTTTAATACTACACATTATTCTCAGTAAAAATTCCCAATGATGAGTTTGGAACCTATCACTTAGTTATTTACTGCACCATTAGTTGTTGACTTATAAACTTTGGAGCATACCTTTGTTACTTGGGATGAATATAAGTATATGCCATATCAGACAAAGAAAGCCCCTAAAGCATGAGGACACAAGTCTAATTAGAGTATAATACACAAGCCAAAAGGAGAGCCATTGAAGAGTAGTGAACACCTAGCCTAATAGAGGATAGACCTCAAAGAAGAAATGCAAATAATGAGAGGACCCCTCTAGCACAAGCAACAAAAGTAAATTAGAGTTGAGTGATCTTGATAGTACTAAGAGCTACCCTTGAACCTCTTAGGCAGTTTGTTGCAAATCCACCAAGGCCACCTTTGATGATATAAAAGACTAGGCTTTCAACAATGTCAACCATTCCAAAATCCCCTTCTATCAAAACCTTCAATGTGGTGGAGCACCTAAGGAAGTTTATTACAACCCTACCTCTTTTGGACATCCTCTCTATTCTAGAAAAAATGAAGAACATAGAAGAGGCCCTAAAGAAGTAGGAGTTAAGTAGAAAAGGGACGCCTATCATGCTATAAATTTTAGGCCCAAAGCCCAATAGACCCAAGCCTATACCATTCTACCTGACCTTGATTTATGAAGCTAAATTGATACATAATTACATAATTGAATCAGGTTCCAACACATCAGTTATGTTAAAAAATGTGGTAGAAGCACTTGTCCTATCACTAGAGCATGTCAACAACATAATGGTGCAGTTAGACGAAACTCTATTGCCAGTATTTGGGCTCATCTAAGACCTTCCTCTAGCACTCTAAGCATGCCCCAACTTGGTGGTTCATCAAGATGTGGTAGTGACCAATCTATTAGAGTAGATGTTTTAGACTCTAGCTCGAGCTCACCTAGGTACTTTATTTTTATATTAGTTTAGTTTATTTTTTTTCCACTCACTTTATGTGTGGATATTTATTTTATCTTATTTAGATATTATGGAGACATTTGGAATTTATTATATTCCTAGTAAGTTACACTCATTGATTACTTTTAGAGGGTTGAGATATTTTCTCCCCATGGTAGTTACAGATCTATGGATCATATCACACCTCCTTGTTTGTACGGTGGATATTGATCCTTATATCTTTGTTGATCCTATGATTGCGGTGGATCTTCATTTCCTACTGAAGCAAGGCTTATCAATTTTATTTCAATCTTCATTATGATATATGATATTGCAGTTCTTGTTTAGCTTTTATTCTCTTGTTTTTTTTTTTAGTCTCTCTATTTTGGTTAATGTGGTGTTGCTTCAACCCCTTGATCCTTGTGGTTTGGTTCAGTATTTTGCATTTTTCCATCATTCCTTTCATGGTATTAAAACTTGAAGGACTATTGAAGACATCCATTATTGAGTATTGTGCAATCAAATCGTATTGAAAGTTTTACATTTGGAGATTGGAGGTTCTAAGCCCTAGAAGGTAAAAAATAAAATAAAGTTATCTTCTATTTATTTTGCAAAGAGATTCTATATTTTTTGGCCTATAATTGTAACTTGGTTGACCCCTCTAACCATGGAGTTACTTAGAAAGATTTAGTTTTTTGGAATTTTTTTGGGGTTTTTTTCTCACTAGTATAAAGTTACAGAATTATTGTCGATCTAGTGCTCTGGATTATTGTAGATCGTGGATAGCCATCAATCTATCTTGCTAAATATCATCAATCCTTATGGATTACAATTTTTTTTGTATTTGGGTTTTTTCACAAAATCTACACATTTCTTTATTTTTGCACATATTTAAAAATTTGATTGTCTCAAGTTTCTCAAAATTAGTACTACAATCTAGTGGAGTGGAGATTTACAATTTTTTTCTTCATTATGGTTTCAACTGTAATTTTTTCCTGCATGTAACTCATGTGTTTCTGAGGATAAAGCTTTAGCATTAATATTTGAGTGGAAGAGTTTCTATATTAATTAGAGTGGCTTTCAGTTTTATGTAAGTCAGTTTTATATTAATTTGACCGAGAAGTATTAGATTTAGAGAGTTGCATACAACTTTGTAAAAGATTATTTTTTGTGAATCCAAATTTCTCAAATATGCAAATTCTCTGCTGTAAAATATAGATATGAAAAGCCCAAATTATAAAGATATTCATTTTTGAGGGTTTATTGTTGTTTGATTCCATGGTGTTCCATTTTCAAGGGTTTGAGGACATGGTTGGAGGATTTCTTGGTGGTGGATTTCACATGTAGGGTTTGTTGGGTTTTTTTTGCTCACCCTTCTTCTTGTGGATCAGCCACAACCTGCCAACACTCTTCTCCTCATACAAATTTACCATTCATCTCAAATATCTCCTTGGAGTTTCATTTTTTGTAGCATTTATTTTTGAGGCTTTGAATATTTTTTAGGGTTTAAATCATCATTTCTATCTTTTTTCTCTCAAAAATCTAGCTCATCTAGAAAATTGAAATATCTTTCAAATGTCTGCGAATTTTTTTGCAAAATTTTAGGAGGTTCTTTACATATGTCATATAAACCTATTTGTAAAATTTTAGAATTTGTTGTTCAATATTTTGAAAGTTATAAGGGTTTTAGTAAAACAAGTACAAATATGTTATTTTGATCATATATTAATAACGGTTGGGAAATTTTCTATAAAATTTTAAACATTAATGGAGAATCCCATCAGACATACCTAAAATTTTAGCACATTTGGACTCATATGAATGTATAGTGATTTTACTATTTTTATTAAACTTGTCCTTTTGGGTAAAATAATAAGAGTTGCTTGACTAAGCTTTTTCTAGGATTGTAAAATCATGTTTTTGATCTATTTCTAAAATTTTAGATCATTTGGATCTATATTCATAAATTTATGATGATTTTATGATGCACTCTCATTATATTGCATTGTGAAAAGGTATTTTTATTTTTTGCACTTGAACCTTGTATATGGACTATTGTTATAAAGTCCCATCTTCCTTCATTTGTTGTTTATCCACTTAGTTTGGACTTTTGTAATTAGTTTACTTGGTGTTCAGTATTGGTGGAGCCTACACATTGTTGTTCTTGAGGAGTCCTTTCTCTTTGAATTCCCTTGCTTTGTTGTTATGAATCCTCTTGTGTCAATATTTCTCATTGAGGCACTGATTTTAAAGGAGGGGATTCTTTTGGAAATTCCTTTGTAGGTTTTTCAAAGTTTGAAGGCTTCATTTATGCATTTGTGTGATTTTGTTGTATTTTGAACCACTTTGTGACATAAAACTAGACCTTTCACATTATAATGGCATTTGATGTTTTGGGGGCTTTTCTTTTTTTGAGGACATCTTGAAAACTTATTTTTTAAAACTTAGCATAGAGGCAAATACTAAAATTTTTGAAGCATGGTTTAAGGTACTTTTTTCATTATGTAAAAGTGAAGGTTTGAATCCTTTTTTCATAACTCCAAAACCTAAACCAATAGTGAAGGATAAGGAGTATAAGACATGGTTCATGAACAATATAAGGATTTATAGCATGATTTAGTATTCAGTTTGTAGGGAGATTCAAAAATTTATGGGAGTTCACAAGAACACAAATCACCTTACTTATCATATGTTGAGAAGAAATTTTTTATCCAAGGCACCTTCTCTTACAATTGCTTGCATGGAGGACATCATTTGTGACATTGTATTTTTATTTTTGGAGTCACTATCTCATGTTATTTTGGATGATGAGGTTGATGCTACAGTACCTGCTTTAAATATTTTATAGAAAACATCTCCACACTTGTTTTATGTGGATGATCACGTTGATATTATAGCATATACAATAGATATTTCATGGCATGTTACATCCTTACATATGGATGAATTCTTGTATGGTGTTGTCTCTCTCTTCATTGAGTGTCATGCATGATTTTCTTGACATGTATGAGGAGCTCATTTATTTATTTGATGATTATGTAAACATTGTATCTCCTCCATGTACTTATTCCTTTGAGGACACTTTGTAGTGTGACCTCATTATTTGAGTGGGCCACCTTGTACACCATTTTATTCTCCCGTTTATTTTACATTGGATGATGTACTCCTACAGGAGTTTGATACAAAGATTTTATCTTTGGTTGGACTATCATTTGGAGGTTCTAAAGACTATATTGATTCTTTTGAGTATTTTAAGCCTTAAATTATTTCTCTTGTTTCTTCATTGGTATCTTCATCACTTATGCAACAGGACATTGGTGATTATTCCTTGATGGATGCTCTTTACACATCTCTTCCACTTTTGCACACTCATGGTTTCATGTACATTGATCTTTTGGATGTTGATTGGAACTATATTTTACCCCATTTTGGTGTTGGTTTGGGCTTCTACATTCTTGGATATTCATTTCATAATTCATTGGTAATATATTATTCACTTCAACTTTCTTCGAAGGATTCTACGTCGTCATTCTATATTTTATTCCCATATTTTCACAATCACTTGTGTAGATACCTAAAATACGTCATGTTTATGAGACTACTCTTGGACTGATATTAGACCTTTCCAAGAGCCAAAAATGGTCCTAACCACTCACAAGGTGCAGTTTTGGCCCATTCAAGCTTGTTTGCTATCAATCAGAGCGACCGCCAACATTGGTCATTGAAGTTGAGAGCAACCAGATCTAGCTACTGCTCTGGACAATGAATAGCATTAAAACATAGTCTGGCCATTAGGGAGGGCCCAAAAAATGGACTATGATGATAGTTGCATTGTTTACGAGCAGTTTTTCAATGTGGATCTCCTAGAGTTCCTCTTGACTACTCCTTAAATGTAGATTTATGATTGATCCTTCCCCCTCTGATGGCTAGTTGCATGTAGATATGGATCTTGGCTTCTCTAGGAAGCCAAGATCTAGATCTAGATCTAAATATAGGAGGTCTACATATGCATCCTCCCAAGAAAAAGAAATATCCTTAATATCATAATTTTTGTGTAGTGGAGCCCTAGCAAATTGGAGAGTGATTCCATACCTCTTTGAGGAGTAACTAAGTGCTATCCGATTGAGCAACGACCACGAGCCATCCAAGTATTCAAATCAAGAAATTATTCACTACCAATTAGTGTACAGACATAGAGGCGACCCTTGGACATAAATTTATATGAGGAATCTAGTCCCACGACCCCTGATTCATGAGGAATAAGGTTTCATTTTACAGCCGCTATCCTTGACATTGGCCTGTAGGCACCGTCTAGGTTTTTAGACACTATTTATCAATTTTTAGCATAGATCTTTCATTGTTTTTGCTTCATCAGTTAATATTAGCATAGATCTATTTTTCTTAATGCATTTCCATAGTGATTTGAGTTATTAACTAATTCTTAATTAGTTTCACTTTATTATACTTTTACTATGATTTTACATCATTCTTTCCAAATCTACTAATAACGCCTCATCTTGAGAGGTAACAGGTGCTACTAATCATTTACTATCATTTCTCGTACACAGGTTATAGGTTCCAGGACTAAGTCAAAGTATTCAAAGCATCAGATCCCTCTAGGCAAGTGAAGGAGAAGAAGGTATCAGTAAGCCCTTGTACAAGTTTGTGTACGGATCCGAGAGGCCTACGAAGTGCACCACCCCCTTGCAAGGGGTCTATATTTACTTGTAATCATTGTATCAAATGGGGTATCCCTAAGAGGTACCAATCTATAATTGAAGTTTCAAAATAATTAATAAAAGATATCTCTTGATTTTCTTACTTCCATGTTCTTTACAGATTTTTGATCTTTTATTTTGATATTATGCTACAAGTAGACTAGGTGCCTACTTCTCGAGGTCATATAGATGGTTATCACGGTGGGACCCCTACTTGGTTTTTTATTTTTAGTTGTTTTTTTGATGTTTTTATGTATTTTCTATGCGCAGGTCTAGCCGCTCTGGTCGACAATGACTAGCAGAAAAAGGTCACTTTTGAAGACAACGACCAATAGCAACCGCTCTGTTCAACAATGGCCAGAAGAAAATCAATAACAAAGGGTAGTATGTGCTTCATTGGATGTGGATTTTATGTTGGGGAAAATCTCTACTATTTTTCCTTTCTCTGTCCATAATTTATTTCCAAAATACATTAGGGAAAATATAATTTTAATTAGGAAAATATAGAATAATATTAAAATAGAAATGCATAAAGCTTCTTAGTTTTCTTAGTTTTCTTTTAGTCACTACTAAGAATAACAGACCTCTATTTTTATATTCGCCCTAGTATCGAGTGATCTAGAATTTTTTTTGTAAAGATTACTTGAATGAGGCCCAACTAGAGGCCATTATCTCATGAAGTAGAAATGCATTCTTTGAAAGTCATTGAATTACTTAGACATGCATTTTTTTTAAAATAAAATGTTCTTTTCTTAGGCATGTAGGAGAAAAAATATGAGTGCTTCTTGATGCATTGTTTTCATTATGCAAAAAAAAAATCTAAAAAGAAAATCCACACACCATGATTCATTTAAACACTAGTGAGGTGGACTTCATCACCATCCACTAGTAGAGTTCAATGATGGTGGCATTCATCTCCACCCGTTGTCTCAAATCTCATGAACCTTTTTATATTGGCCAATATCGGTTTCCAAGATCCATCATAACCCTTGGGATATAGCATGTATCTCTATTTGGAGAGGTATATCATTGACTGTAGGTGAACTGGGTGAGGATAGAGAGGACCTATACTACTTGATTGGGTGTGGAATTCATCACCACACCTTTTGGTTGGATAACGTGACCGAAAAGTCTCTACAAATTGTTGAGCTACAAGTATACAGGTGAAATCTGCTTGAAAAATCTGAGTATATCATCAACAAAATGTAAAACATGATAAGAGTTAGATTGTAGCTATAAAAAAAATTGAAAACACACAAAACCAATATAGGAACACCAAGAAAACTTAAAAGAGATAAACACTTGTTTACTTTGTTTGTGTGTTTTGAAATCTACATAAAAAGATAATTCACAATTATCATGGTCTACACGTGGAGCAACCACCCTTGGTACAACATCAAGGTAGAATTTGACACTCTGCACAATAAAAATCACAATGAAATTGAGTCACCCACACATAATGTCACTAAACAAAGTTCAATGATCCTTAGAGATGATAAATCAACCCATGGAGACTCCTCGAGAAATCCTAGCTAGAGAGCTATATCTAGGTTCCTCTTGTGATAGGCATGAGGGGGCATCAAGGCCCCAATATTCACATAGATATGAGGAGGCCTCAAGGCCTCAATATTCACATAGACATGAGGAGACCTCAAGGCCTCAATATTCACATAGACATGAGGAGGCCTCAAGGCCTCAATCTTCACATAGATGTGAGGAGGCTTCAAGGCCTCAATCCTCACATAGGCATGATGGGGCTTCAAGGTCCCAATATTCACATAGACATGAGGAGTCTTCAAGGCACCAATTCTTACATAATCATGACGGGGCTTCAAGGCACCAATCTTCACACAGACATGAAGGAGCTACAAGGCCCCAATCTTCACATGACAAACTTAGATCAGATTAGCCAACTTAGGCGTAGAACACAAGGTCTACGCCAACTCACAAACCTAGAGCACCTCCTAGCCTCCCTAAATATGGGAGGATACCCATAGATCATGATATTATTGGAGATAATGGGACTTCATAGGATTAATCATGAAAGTCTAGACAACTTCATGAGTTGGATTGAGTTCTCTTGAGGCCAGCTCAAATAAGCATTGCTACTGCACATTCTATTTTAAGAAGTTCACATAGACATCAAATTACAAGGCACACCAATGAGCCAGGGGAAGCTTCAAAACATCCCCATAGTATGTGCACTGCCTTCGACCATGGGGGTATAAAACATAGATCACTCTACATAGAATAGGTCATCCTAATAGATAAGGGAAAAAACATAGTAGGAGCCTCTACAAGAGGTCTATCCATTAAGAATCCTCACACATAGTTACAAATCCATAGACCTTTAATGGTAGATCAATCTGACCATGTGCATAGGCTATATTATGATGCATAGTATCAGAAAAATCTCCTTCGAGACAAGGAGGAAGCACTATGTGAGCATTTAGAATACCTCGAGCAAGAGGAAGCATGGAAAAAATGGTGTTTGTACCTTCAAGAACAATGCTTGAGAGAGGAACAGATAGAGCATGAAGAGTAAGCATATAGGCTGGCTTCAGCTAACTTACATATGGATGGTGAGCAATACTAACATAATAGATGTGTAAATTATCAGCATGAGAGACATACTAGAAAAATATATGAGCACACTCACCATGCCTCAAAGCATAAACAATGTCTAGATCCAAAACAAATACAACTTAATCAAGAAAAAACAGGTATGGAAGATCAGGAGCAGATATATCCTAAACCTTCATTCATGGTCACGGGGGATGAATACAGATGCCCAAACTAGGCAGACACAGGATTACCTTCTAACCACCATGAGTAAACCTTCGAGAATAGGAGATCATTTCTTCAAAGGTGTACAAAATACTCATTAAGATAATCAAATCTCTCAAGAAATAGGATGCAGTTGGGCAGAAGCCAACCCTGAGTAAAATACACAACCAACCATTATGCCCTTTAGTACCAAGTCCTACATATCCTAGGAACTTTGAGATGCCTAGGCTAGACAAATTCAAAGTAGAGGAAGATGCACAAGAACATGTCACAAATTTTATGAATGTATGCTTCCAAATTGAACATTATGATGCCCAAATTTTAAGAATGTTCATCATGACATTATCAGGTGCAACAACTGAATGGTTCAACCAACTACATAAGCACAACATCATTATTTTTGAGCAACTGGTGAATGCATTCATTGAATGCTTTTCTTTTAGCATCAAGAAGAAAGTAAAATTATCCAATTTGGTAAACCTTAAGCAATACGATGATGAGCCAGTCATGGACTATGGGAATAGATGAAGAAAGGCGATGGCAAAACTACCATTCACTCTTCCCACTGTAGATATCACTCGAATGTTTACCAAGATTTGCATAAAGCACATATCATTGCTATTGCAAATACAATAGTATGAAACATTCAAGGAAGCCTTGGCTCAAGCCAAGCTAATATAAGACATCAAGGTTGAATAAGGAGACCTTAATATTCAAAACAAAAAGGACTAGAATAATAAGAACCACAAAAAAATTAACAAAAGCAAGCCAACCCTACTCAAGTCAACCTGGTTGTGTTAATCATGCCAAAGGGAGGCAATATCCAACAACCATAGAACTATCAGGCTTAGCCCCCATCGGCCAATTACAACCCCAAGAACAACCAAGGTCAAAATAAATAACATCGATCACCTCACTATTTCATGCCTTTATTAGAGTTGATGCAATCGATATTCAACCAGCCAAGCGATGCATAAAGACTCAGGCTACCTGAGGTACAACTTCTTGACCCTAACCATCCCAAGCCTAAGGGATATAGGGAAGATCAATATTACCCATATCATAGAATACAGGGGCATGATATAAAAACATGTATTAGATTTAAGAATGTTGTGCAAAACATGATCGAGAAGGGTGAGCTAAAAGTTGAAAATCCATTAGGACTCAATAATAGAGACATGGGCATATTCAAAAACCCATTGCCTAATCATGAGGTCCCTAGAGATTAGGGAACTCAAGTGAACCAAGTCTGAGTAGAACCTCCCACTTAGAGATGCATCAAAATGGTTGAAATAGTCAACTTGGTGACAATAAGTCTATGATATGACCAACTAGAGCCTCCAGTGGCTCCTATTCGTATCCCAACTATACATCGATAGAGGTGGGTATAAAATAATCCTCTAGATCCACCAGTGTGACCTATGGTAACTGTCTGGATTAGACTTGTGAAAAATCTCCAAATGACATCGACCAAGTTATCAATATTGAGCTCATTCAATAGTCCCCCAGACATAGGGATAATTTAATGGAAATCCTGATATCGATTGAGCTACAACCCCAAAACCCGGATGCATTCACAAACTTTGTGGGGAAGGTCTAGCAGTGTCAAGACCCTATGATCCATTTCTATGATCATGAAATAAATGTAGTACCTACTACCATAATAGGCCCACCTCTGTATATCATCATTTCCATCAATGACATAACCTTAAAGTGAGTTTTAATCGACACAAGCTCATCAATTAATATCATCCCAAAAAAGCTAT
Source organism: Wollemia nobilis (assembly GCA_028583015.1). Taxonomy (NCBI): domain Eukaryota; kingdom Viridiplantae; phylum Streptophyta; class Pinopsida; order Araucariales; family Araucariaceae; genus Wollemia; species Wollemia nobilis. The sequence goes on from JAQPPZ010017052.1 coordinate 14,225,834, forward strand.
AGGGCACCTAAAAAATCCCTAGGGCAAACATTGTCCCAACCTCCTACACACTAAGAGCTTTCAATGATCCAATTTGCTGCATAGTGGGTACAATCATCCTTCCTATAAAGGTAGGGCATAAGACCATCCCCATGATGTGTCACATATTGGAGGGGGCAATGCAATCCAACATCCTCCTAGGGCATCCCTAAATAAGGTACATGCAGTGCGTTCCCTCAATCTTGCACAAATGCATCGAGTATGTGCATGAGGGATAAGTACATGTGGTTCTATCATATGAAGAGCCATTTAAATATGTGCATCAGGTTGAATTTATGGGATATTTTATTCTTCCATAAATGTATTTGTATATTAGACCTTCATCCCCTACCACACAGCCAAAAAGTAAGTCTAACTCAGTGTGAGGTGACCCGTCCACATCGACACCACCTCCTACATATAAATCTACTAGTGCTTCTGAGAAATCCACAATGTTTAAAGTAAAAGACTCTCAGAAGCTAAAGGCACCCTCGATAGAGGAAGGATCTAAATAACTTCCAACTATAGTAGCTACAAAAATTCCAAGTTCTATGTAGGAGGAAAATTCCCAAGGCATAGCCGAGGAGGTACCTCAACCTGCCTCATCTACTTCATCAACGATTTCATTTGTACCATAGGTGATAATTCACTTAGCCAACATAGGGTTAGGTGATTATCTTATGCATAATGTGACTTTCACACCCATTATTGAGTCTACACAAGACATGGGATGACTGAGAGTCCCAAACTTACCAATAGGGATAGTGGTTCCATTAGGGATCCCCCTAACCAAACCAACTTCATCTATGTTGGTTTGGATTATGCCCATAATGCATCAGAAATTAAGGAAGATGAGGATGAGCCATTCACCCTGAATGTTCATTACTTGTCCAATCTTGAGTTTGATCTAAGGTACTTTAAATGATGCCATTGGCATGGCCATGGTTTAGGTCTATACAAGCAAGGATGTCGGCTTTCATTCCAATCATAGTACCAATTTACTACCAATATATTTGGTCTAAGATATCACATATGAAGCCACAATGATCATTGGTAGTAGCCCTGGATAGACTAAGATTAGGGTTCAGGGAAGACATCGAATGGAATCCCTATCAACCCTCGAATAGAAGTTGCTTGAGTGATAAATGGGTGGTTATGGTCAATATAGAACCACCCGATGAGTATCATCCAAATTTCTCTCTCAAAGCAAGCCCATCATGAATCATCCTATGGGAGGATGAGCCAAGCCATAGTTATAAGTAAGAAGAGAATGAATATGTCACAAGTGAGTCCAAGAATGAAAATGATTTGGCCTATCATGGGCCTTGGTATTTACAACATCTCTCTTGGTCAGGTAACATAGAAGGTGGATACATCATAGATGAGAATGGCTATGAGCTAGAGGACCCAACTAATATGGCCTACCTTAGGCATAGACATGCACACAATATCATAGGTCCAATGGAAGTAGATAATAGATTCTTCATAGATGATAGAGACTATGAATATGAGATCGAAATAACCTATCTTGGGTCTCAACATTCAGGTCACTGTCCAATTACAATAGGCAATAATGAGGGGTTCTTCATAGATAATAAGAACTATGAGGACAAGAACAAGATGGATTATCTTGGACTTTGTCACTTATGTAAAGTCAATTGGCTTGTGGAAATATATGAGATATTTTGCACAATATATCCTGGCCCTCACTTCAAGGGAAGACCGCTCAATTCAGATATGATCTATCACATGGTTTTTCCTGATCCACCTACATTTAGAGAGCTGCTTCAGCCTAATGATCCCATCATATTGTATATTCATAGACTGGATCCTAAGATCCCCATACCCCTAGAGCTGTATCTTGGATATGGAAGGTAAATAATTAATGCAGAGTTTCACCTATGTGGTCCTGGAGATTTCATCCCATCCTTCAACATGATATCCATTAATTTGACCACTTTGCTCCATAAGAAAATTGATCTGTCTAAACCATTGTGTCTTAATTTAGATTCTATTGAATGGGATTGCATTGATTCACCCTTGGAGCTTGAATATTTCTTCCCCAATGAAGAAATGCTACAGTCGTTTCATTTTACACCAGGTTGTGCACATGATGTTTATCATGCTGGTTTTGACCATGATTTAGTAGAACATTTAAACCCATTAGATGACATCCATTTAATCCCCACTCCTCACCAGATTGAGCAGGGGTCACATATGGCATTAGAGGAAATTTTCAAAGTGGACATCAATGATGATCCTTCTAATCTAAAGAAAGTCAAGTTCAAAGAAAGCTTATCTCTAGAAGAACAGACCATCATTATTCCTCTATTGAAAGAGAGACCTAGTATCTTTGCTTGGACCTACAAATATATAATAAGACTAGATCCAAAATTGGTTGTCCACAACCTTTCACTAGACCCTACAAAGCAACCGATCAAGAAAAAGCTTAGAAATATACATTCAACCATCGCTTTTATGGTAAATAACGAGTTGTAGAAACTGCTGGATGTAGTCTTTATTGTCCCCATCGACTATCCATAATGGGTATCAAACATGGTGCTCGTAGGAAAACCTAATGCAAAAATATATATTTGCACAAATTTCAAGTATCTTAATAAGGTAACACCCAAGGATTCATTCCCTTTGCCTAACATAGATGCTCTTATAGACACAACTGTAGGTCATGATATGCTCTACCTCATGGCAATTTTTTTGGTTACAATCAAATTTGGATTAAACCTGAAGACCAGCATAAAACCATGTTCACCATTCCATGGGGGATATTTTGCTACAAAGTAATACCATTTGGTTGTAAAAATATTGGTGTCACATATCAGCAGGCCATGACATACATTTTCCATGAATACATGCACAAGATCTTAGAAGAATATATTGATTACTTACTGGCCAAGTTATTTCTTTGGAAAGAGCATGGTGAGATCCTCAGAAAGATCTTTGATCACCTTATTGAGCATAATGTTAGGTTGAATCCCAAGAAATGTGTCTTTGGCATAACTTCTGAAAAGCTTTTGGGATTCATCATTTCTAAATGATGCATCGAAGTAGACCCAACAAAGGTAAAGGCCATCCTAGAAATGGCCCTGCTCACCAACATCAAAGAGTTGAGAAGCTTACAGGGAAAAGTAGCATCCATAAAGTATTCATCACATAATTATTGGATAAATATTGACCCATGAATCAACTGATACACAAGGGGGTTCCATTCCATTGGGATGAAGAATGTTAACAAGCCTTTACTAAAATCAAAAAGTACCTAGCAACGCTACCAATATTAGCTCCACCAAGGCCAGACATTCCACTCCTACTATATATACTTGCTATCAATTTTTCTTTGAGCACCATGTTGGCTCAAAAGAACAAGCAATATATTACATCAGCCGTACCATGGTGAGCTATGAGATAGGGTAAGCATACGTAGAAAATCTATGCTTAGCAGTGGTCTTTGCAACCAATAAATTATGCCACTACATGCTGAGCCATACAATGTATGTGATATCAAAATAAAATCCTTTGCAGTATATAATGAGCAAGACATATCAGAACACATGTACTGCAAAGTGGATCATGTTATTGATAGAATTTGACTTGGAATTTGTAATCCAAAAGTCCATCAAGGGACAAGTCATAGATGATCAACTGGTAGAGGCACCTCTTCACAATAGTAGGCCTCTCACCATAGAACTTCTTGATGATGCAGTATTTGATTTGTTGTAATCACAATGACACTGAGAGGGGGGGTGAATCAGTGTGATCTTTAAAATTTCTAAAGCATATGCTTTTAAATCCAGTAGCAGTTTAAAACAGATAAAATAAATATTAAATGCATCAAGAAAGCATCACACATAACACAACAATTTTAACGAGGTTCACCAAAGTGGCTACTCCTCAAAAATGGCTGCTTGGACTACCATCCAAATCCAGCCTATGCAAAGCAACAACTTTACAACTTTTTACCAACACCAACTGGAAAGAGCATCAACCCTTCAATTTTTTTGCACCAACAGAAGGGAGCACCAACCCCCAAGACACCAGCTACTACTGGAAGAAGCACCAACTTCTTATGCCAAGCTGCAACTTGGACATTACATGAAATAATAAAAACTTACAGCAACAATACTTTCACCTCATTACCCAGTCTACAGTTTACAAGCACTTTGCTTCTGTTGCGCCAAAGCTTCGCACAACCAGTCTGCTACACGATTCGCTTTCTACGCATAGCAGTCGTAAATCACACCTTCTGCAGCTCTCTGTGCGCTAACACTTCGCAAGGATTCGATACGCCCTCTTTACTTCGACTCCAAAGAACTATCACTTCGCACACACTTTGAATCGAAACGACTCGCTCTCTGCCCGACACGAACTTCTTTCGCACTCCTCAACTCAATTTCAACTTCGAAACAACCCTCCTTTTATAGAAGAAAATTCAAGAACAATTCTTAAATCATAGTCGGCTGTAACCCTAGGACGTCGGCTGCAAACCCTAAGATTGTCGGCTGCAAAACCCTAGAATTTTTTGGCTGCTAAAACCTGGAGATTGTCGGCTGCAAACCCTAAAAATGTCTGTTGTAAAACCCTAGAAAATGTCGGCTTCAAAACCCTAAAAATCGTCGGCCTCGATTCAACTTTGTCGGCCTCAACCGCTACTGCCACCTCTGTCACCTTTCTGTAACTGTTACCGTGAAACAAAAACATGTCACGATATCACGACGCCTTTTGTAGCCGTACGCCTTCATGTCCTTGCTGTCATGAAATCGTGACCATTTTGGCCTTTGAAAGCTTTGCCACCGTTCTTGTCACGAAATCGTGACACTTCAAACTTTTGCTGACGTCATCCTCATCCTTGTCGCGAAATCGCGACGCTTTCGGCTTCCAACGGCCTTTCTTGCACCCTGTCATGAAATCGTGACACTTTCAGCTTTCACTGACGTCATCCTCATTCTTGTCATGAAATCATGACGCTTTCCTTCAGGCTTTTCTTGCAACCTGTCGCAAAATCATGACACTTTCAATTTTGTCGACGTCATCCTCATCTTTGTCACGAAATCGTGACACTTTCGGCATCCATACATTTCTTGCTTCATGCGGTAGCGAAATCGCTACAACTTTGTGCCTTGTGCTTTCGACTTGCTTCATCTTTGAGTTCTGCGCTTTTGACTGGTAGCGAAATCGCTACACCTTCGCGTTGTGCACTTTTGGACTTGTAGCAAAATCGCTACACCTTCGTGTTGTGCTTTTTCAACTTGTAGCGAAATCGCTACACCTTTGTTTTGTGCAATTTGACACGTAGCGAAATCGCTACACCTTTGCTTTGTGCACTTTCGACTTGTAGCGAAATCGCTACAACTTTTTCACTTAACACTTTCTCCCTGCTTCGGCCAGCGAAAATTCAACATGTAGCGAAATCGCTACAACTTTTCCACTTAATGCTTTTTCCTTGCTTCAACCAGCGAAAATCCAACATGTAGCGAAATCGCTACAGTTTCTCGACTTAGCTGCTTGGCCTCCAACATGTCACGAAATCGTGACAGTTTGCCTTGCGCCTTCTCTCTCCTTACTTTCATCGTGAAATCGTGACATTTCCAGCTGCATTTTCTCTCTCCTCACTTTCGTCACGAAATCGTGACATTTTCGGTTGTGTTTTCTCTCCTCACTTTCGTCACGAAATCATGACATTTTCGGCTGTGCTTTCTCTCTCCTCCGACCTGTCGCGAAATCGCGACGAAAAACATGTCGTGATATCGTGACAGTTTTCTAACTTGTCTTTTTCTTCAAATTTTTGAGACTGGGTCACTCTTGTTTTCCTGGAATTGCACTTTCCATAATCTGACTATTCTTTGAATTTCTGTTCTCTCGCATCCGAATGGCTTCGAACTGTCTATCCACTGCATCATTGGATCTAACCGCCTGTGTTGACAACAATGACAAACTTCTTGCAACATCTTGCTCAACAATCTCCCCCTTTGGAATTGTTGGCAACACTCGTATACATTCCCTGTAACTCTTCTCCCCCTTTGTCAATAATACCAAAGGGCTGCTGCAGACTCCCCCCGAGTCCATCCTCACACTTCTCGTGCACAATTTGTTGCATCCGGCACAAATTATGATCATGAGCAAAAGAATAGTCAAATACTCAATTGCTCCCCCTGAGAAAGTGATCCCTGTAGCTAGTCACTTCTTAGGAAGTGTGACTACTCCTAATTTGCTTCGGAGGTACTCAAATACTTCCTTTGGCAAAGGTTTTGTAAAAATATCTGCTACTTGTTCTGTAGTTGGGACATAGTCCAATTTAACTTCTCCTTCGCAACTTTCTCCTTCAGGAAATGATACCTTATAGCAATGTGCTTTGTCCGTGAGTGCATTACTTGGATTCTTAGAGATGTTAATTGCACTGGTGTTATCACACTTTACTGATATTGGTTCACTGAAATTGATACCTAGATCTTTCAAAGTTTGTTTCATCCACAAGACTTGTGTGCAACATGTTGCTGCTGCAATATATTCTGCCTCAGCTGTAGATAAAGAAACTGACTCTTGCTTCTTACTGTGCCATGCAACCAATCTGTCCCCCAAATAGAATGCTCCTCCACTAGTACTCTTTCTCGTCATCAACACATCCAGCCCAATCTGCATCTGAATATGATATAAGAGTGAAGTCTTTGCCTTTTGGGTACCACAACCCATACTCCATGGTGCCCTTGAGATACCGAAAAATCCTTTTAACTGCTGTCACATGAGTCTCTTTGGGGCTGGCCTGAAATCTAGCTACCATGCAAACTGCCTGCAGAATATCAGGTCTAGTGGCTGTTAAATATAGTAGACTTCCAATCATAGATCTGTACATGGTTTGGTCTACAGGTGGAGATTTGTCTTCTTTGCTCAATTTGCAGCCTGTTGTCATGGGAGTGCTGACTGGCTTGCAGTCCTCCATAGTGAACCTTTTGAGCATTTCTTTCACATATTTGATTTGGGAAATGAATATGCCTTTCTCATTTTGATTAACTTGCAGCCCAAGAAAGTAAGACAATTCACCAATCATAGACATTTCAAATTCATTCTCGCATCTTATTTGCTAAGTCTTTACAAGATTCATCTTTGTTGCTGCCAAATATGATATCATCTACATAGACAACTAGAACAATGAGATGCCCACCTTCTATTTTTACATACATATTACTGTCCACTAAACCTTTCTTGAATCCCTGTTGAGAGAGATAATTATCTAGCCTTGCATACCATGCCCGTGGTGCTTGTTTTAATCCATACAGTGCTTTCTTTAATTTGCGAGACAAGGTTTGGATCTTCACTGATTTGAAAGCCATCTGGTTGTTCAATATAGACCTCTTCTTCAAGTTTCCCATTTAGGAAGGCAGATTTTACATCCATTTGATAAACTCCGAAGTTCTTGTGAACTGCTAGTGCCAAAAACATTCTAATAGCTTCTAGTCTGGCCACTGGTGCGAAAGTCTCTTCAAAATCAATGCCTTCGACTTGTGCATAGCCTTTGCAGACCAGTCTTGCTTTGTTTCTAATGACCTGACCGTCTTCATTTAATTTGTTTCGAAATATCCATTTGGTGCCGATTACATTCTTATTTGCAGGTCTAGGTACCAGTTCCCAAGTTCTGTTCTTTTCAATCTGATCTAACTCTTCATTTATTGCTTTCATCCAGCTATCATCTTTGCTGGCTTCATCTATGTTTTTGGGCTCAATGCTTGATAAAAGAGAGTAATTACTTATTACTTTCCTTCTTGTTTGAACACCGACTGTGGGATCTCCAATTATTTGATCTGTTGGATGATTTTTCTGCCAGCTGCCAGTTTTAAATTTCTTGTTTTCTTGTGCTTCTGAATCATCGAATAAGTCAACTGAATCAATTGTAGGTTTGTTTCCTTCTTCATTTACCTCATCTCCTTCAAAAACATCTTCATAGATTGGGTAGTTTTCCTCAAAGTCAGTTAACCGTGTTCTCCCTTCATCAAATTTAACATCTGCACTATCCACAATTTTCTTGAGTCTCTTGTTGTAGCATTTGTAAGCTTTACTTTTTGGAGAATATCCAACAAAGACACCTTCATCTGCTCTATCTTCAAATTTCTCGAGATTGTCATCAGTATTTCTGATATAACACTTACAACCAAATACTTTGAGATGTTTTGTTGTTGCTTTTCTACCAAACCACAACTCATAAGGAGTTTTGCTTTCATGAGTCCTTAACATATATCTGTTTTGGAGGTATACTGTTGTGTGAACTGCTTCTTTCCAGAATCTGTCCTGCTATTTTATTTTCTCGCAAGCATAGTGCGTGCCATTTCCTGAACAGTTCTGTTCTTTCTTTCTACTACACCATTCTCGCTGGGGAGTTCTAGCCGCTGAATATTGTCTCCTGATGCCATGATTTTCACTAGTATTCTAAAAATTCATTTGAAATGAATTCTCCTCCTCTATCTGATCGTAAACATTTAATCCTTTTTCCTGTTTCATTCTCAACTAGATGTTTGAAGGATTTGAACATTTGAAAAGCTTCTGTTTTGTCTTTTAAGAAAAATATCCAGGTCATTCTGGAATAATCATCAATACATAACATAAAATATTTGTCTCCATTTATGCTTTGTGTTCTCATGGGTCCACATAAGTCTGTATGTATAAGTTCCAGAGGCTTGCTAGTGTGGTACTCTTTTGTTTTGAATGAAACTCTGGTTTGCTTTCCCTTCTGACATGAGGCACAGACAATATTTGAAGGTTTTCTAATGGTTGGAATATCTCTCACTGCTTGTTTTGAGCTGATTTTCACTAAGTTGTCGAAACTTATGTGTCCAAGCCTCTTGTGCCACAGCCAGTTCTCTTCTTCTTGTCCAATGAAGCACATACCTTCTGAAGATTCTGAGAGTGTGTACAGGTTGCCAGACGTCCTTGAGCCGGTTGCTATTAATTTCCCGCTGTTTATTTTTCTGACTTCACAACCCTGCTTTTTGAAAACTACTTCATGTCCTTTATCACAGATTTGACTCACACTTAACAGATTGTGTTTCAGACCATCCACAAATAGAACTTCTTCTGACTTAATTTTCCCATCACTAATTTTGACAGACCCCTTTCCGATTATCTTGGCTCCATCATTGTTTCCGAACTTTACAGAGCCACCCTCATATTTCTGTAGTTTTTCAAACTTCGTTTATCACCCGTCATATGACTTGAGCAACCACCGTCAAGAATCCATGGAACACATTTATTTTGAGCCTTGAAAGTCATGTCGTACTATTAGAGATTCTTTTTCTTCTCCGAGTTGTTTTTTCTGTTTCCATTCTGTTTTGACCGTGGTATTGGATTCCAGCTTGGATTTCCCTTTTTGGACTCTTGCACATATCTTTCGGAATGATTTCTACTTTGTTTTGCCCTATATGGTTGAACTCTTCTTTTCGAATTTGATTTGAAACAGAGGTACTATGACAGGTTTCTAGCAATATGCCCAAAGTTGTGACAATTGAAGCATTCTACTGCATAACTTATTAAAGGAGCAAAAGCATTTCTACTAGTGAAACTTCTTGGTCCTACATTATACTTGCAGTCAGCAATTTTATGTCCATAAGCATTACACTTAAAACAGAAACCATAAAAGTAATGATTGAACCTGAAAGATGGTCTTTGCCAGTTTGTTGCAGGAGTCATAGATTTTCTTTTCTTTTGATGTGTGACCTTGGTAAAATCATCATTGTCAGTCCTCTTTTCAGGCCTGGCATCATTTCTTTCTTTTGCCTGATTGGTTGTTCTTTCCACAGCCTGTTTCTTGTCTTCACTTCTTTCAACATTTTTGGCTGATGATTCTCCTTCAACAAAGCCCAGACCAAATTTGACACCTGCGGGTCTTTGATCGCTTAAAATTTTGTCCAGCTTCATCGAACTTTCTTCACGTTTGTAATAGCAGCTAATTTTTTGATCCAGCTCTTGTATTTGTATTCGAAGACCAACATTTTCTTCTTCCAGTTTACAGCAACAATCTATCTTCATGGTCACCTGCACTTCAAGATCTTCGGACATTTTCTTGTACTCTTCTGACTGTAATTTCAAACTTGTTATAATGTCGTTTGCATCCTCAAGTTTCCTTGATAGTTTTTTATTTTTTCTCTTCTCAGATTTCCATTCTATAAGAGCAGAAACTAGTTCACCTTCTAAATCTACTTCAGCCTCAGTTTTTTCAATAGTCAGTATAGAGTTCATACCTTCTTCCTTCTCTGAGATTTCTGCCTTTTCAGAATTTTTGACTTCAAATGCCATGAATAGAGCTTCGCCTGTTCCTTCATCAGAATCCTCACTAGAGCTGTCTTCCCGAGGAATATGCATTCCCGGATATAAAGCTTTTCTTTTTGAAATTGCCTTTTCTGAAGTTAGATTTCTTTCTCCATTCACCTTTTTCTTGATGTGAAGTTTCCTCACCTTTGTCCTTCTCATTGAGAGGACATTTGGTTGCAAAGTGTCCAATCCCCCCACAGTTGAAACATTTAAAAGGTAGTTTTCCTTTGTACTTTCCTTTGCCCTTTCTCAACTTTCTGACAAAATTTGCTTCCATTTCGTCTAAAATTTCTTCTTCTTCAGATTCTTGCTTTGAGTCTTTACCCTTTTGGGCTTTAAATGCTGCTTCTCTGTCTGTAGGATTAGACTTTCCTATTCTCATTTCGTAGGCCATCAAGGAACCATGCATCTCATCCATGCTGAAATGATTTAAGTCTTTAGCCTCTTCTATGGCAGAGACTTTAGAATCAAACCTGTGAGGAAGCGACCTCAAAACCTTTTTCACAATAGTAGCATCATCCAACTTTTCGCCGAGACCTCTCATTGAATTAGTGATTCCATTTACCCTTTGCAAGAAGGCTTCTATGTTCTCATCGTTGGTCATTTTTAGTGATTCGAATTGAGCTCGATGAGTTTGCAGCTTAGCTTCCTTGATCTTGTCATCTCCCTCATGAATATTCTCCAGTTTGTCCCACACATCTTTTGCTGAAACACAGTTTATGATTTTGACCAACTCACTGTCCACTAATCCACACATGATGGCATTTTTAGCTTTAGAATCATTTTCAAACTCCTTTTTATCGGTGTTGTCGGTTGGAGTAGTAGCAGGAGCTGTGTAACCATTGACTACTGCATTCCATATGTCAAATCCCAAAGCTTGGAGATATGTTTGCATTCTGATCTTCCAGAAAGCATAATTTGTTTCGTCAAACAGTGGTGCCTTGTTTGAGGAGAAACCTTCACCACCTCGCCATAATGTCACTTACTGGGATCACCCTAGCTGATTGAGCCTGTTCAGGTACCTAGCTCTGATACCAATTGTTGTAATCACAATGACACTGAGAGGGGGGTGAATCAGTGTGATCTTTAAAATTTCTAAAGCATATGGTTTTAAATCCAGCAGCAGTTTAAAATAGATAAAAGAAATATTAAATGCATCAAGAAAGCATCACACATAACACAACAATTTTAACGAGGTTCACCAAAGTGGCTACTCCTCAAAAATGGCTGCTTGGACTACCATCCAAATCCAGCCTATGCAAAGCAACAACTTTACAACTTTTTACCAGCACCAACTGGAAAGAGCATCAACCCTTCAATTTTTTTGCACCAACAGAAGGGAGCACCAACCCCCAAGACACCAGCTACTACTGGAAGAAGCACCAACTTCTTATGCCAAGCTGCAACTTGGACATTACATGAAATAATAAAAACTTACAGCAACAATACTTTCACCTCATTACCCAGTCTGTAGTTTACCAGCACTCTGCTTCTGCTATGCCAAAGCTTCACACAACCAGTCTACTACACAATTCACTTTCTACGTAGAACAGTCATAAATCACACCTTCTGTAGCTCTCTACGTGCTAACACTTCGCAAGGATTCGATACGCCCTCTTTACTTCGACTCCAAAGAACTATCACTTCGCACACACTTTGAATCGAAACGACTCGCTCTCTGCCCGACACGAACTTCTTTCGCACTCCTCAACTCAATTTCAACTTCGAAACAACCCTCCTTTTATAGAAGAAAATTCAAGAACAATTCTTAAATCATAGTCGACTGTAACCCTAGGACGTCGGCTGCAAACCCTAAGATTGTCGACTGCAAAACCCTAGAATTTTTTGGCTGCTAAAACCTGGAGATTGTCGACTGCAAACCCTAAAAATGTCCGCTGTAAAACCCTAGAAAATGTCGGCTTCAAAACCCTAAAAATCATCGGCCTCGATTCAACTTTGTCGGCCTCAACCGCTACTGCCACCTCTGTCACCTTTCTTGTAATTGTTACCGCGAAACAAAAACATGTCGCGATATCGCGACGCCTTTTGTAGCCGTACGCCTTCATGTCCTTGCTGTCGCGAAATCATGACCATTTTGGCCTTTGAAAGCTTTGCCACCGTTCTTGTCACGAAATCGTGACACTTCAAACTTTTGCTGACGTCATCCTCATCCTTGTCGCGAAATCACGACGCTTTCAGCTTCCAAAGGCCTTTCTTGCACCCTATCATGAAATCGTGACACTTTCACTTTTGCTCATCCTCATTCATTCTTCCCTTTTGAGGCTTTTCTTGCACCCTGTCACGAAATCGTGACACTTTCAATTTTGCTGACGTCATCCTCATCTTTGTCATGAAATCGTGACACTTTCGGCATCCATACATTTCTTGCTTCATGCGGTAGCGAAATCGCTACAACTTTGTGCCTTGTGCTTTCGACTTGCTTCATCTTTGAGTTCTGCGCTTTTGACTGGTAGCGAAATCGCTACACCTTCGCGTTGTGCACTTTTGGACTTGTAGCGAAATCGCTACACCTTCGTGTTGTGCTTTTTCAACTTGTAGCGAAATCGCTACACCTTTGTTTTGTGCAATTTGACACGTAGCGAAATCGCTACACCTTTGCTTTGTGCACTTTCGACTTGTAGCGAAATCGCTACAACTTTTTCACTTAACACTTTCTCCCTGCTTCGGCCAGCGAAAATTCAACATGTAGCGAAATCGCTACAACTTTTCCACTTAATGCTTTTTCCTTGCTTCAACCAGAAAAAATCCAACATGTAGCGAAATCGCTACAGTTTCTCGACTTAGCTACTTGGCCTCCAGCATGTCGCGAAATCGTGACAGTTTGCCTTGCGCCTTCTCTCTCCTTACGTCGTGAAATCATGACATTTCCAGCTATGTTTTCTCTCTCCTCACTTTCGTCGCGAAATCGTGACATTTTCGGCTACGTTTTCTCTCTCCTCACTTTCGTCGTGAAATCGTGACATTTTCGGCTGTGCTTTCTCTCTCCTCCGACCTGTCGCGAAATCGCGACAGAAAACATGTCGCGATATCGCGACAGTTTTCTAACTTGTCTTTTTCTTCGAATTTTTGAGACTGGGTCACTCTTGTTTTCCTGGAATTGCACTTTCCATAATCTGACTATCCTTTGAATTTCTGTTCTCTGCATCTGAATGGCTTTTGAACTGTCTATCCACTGCATCGTTGGATCTAACTGCCTGTGTTGACAACAATGACAAACTTCTTGCAACATATTGCTCAACATGCATTATCAGAAGCACCCAAACTTGAAGAACCTAAAAATAAAGTTGACATGACGTTGTTCTTTGATGGTTTGAAGGATGAGCAAGGGGGTGGTGCAAGGATTGTGTTTTTCATACTATAAGGTGCTCTGATGCCCTTGTCATTTAAGCTAGACTTCCCTTGCATGAATAAAAATACTGAATACGAAGCCCTAATATTGGGTCTCCAAACAACCATCGCTATGAAGATCAAAAGGCTAAACATATTCAATGACTCCCTTCTCATAGTAAACCAAGTGAAAGGACTATTTCAATATAGGGATCCAATCCTAAAATCTTACAAAGAGCTTGTTGACACCTATCTAGCCCAACTAGAATGGTACGACATCGAGGCAATCCCTCGCACATATAAAATATTTGTAGAAACTATGACATATTTGGTATCCTTAATCCCTAAAAATCCATCTATTGATTTCATTACCATTCATGTGAATATGCTCTCACAGTCAACGATGCAGCGTGAGGCTTTTAACAATAAATAATTTGTCAAAATGATTCATGTAAAACCAAATCATGAGTGATTCTATAAGGCCAAAGAATTTCTGAAGAAGGTGCCATGGGGGTCTTTGATCTCACAGGGTCCTATGGAGAATGATATCACCATTCACCACAAGGTTGTCTCCCAATCTACATTTGTGCATATAGAATCACAGGGAGAACAAGTCATCTTGATTATTGAGACTATAGCTTATCAGGATTGGCTAGGCCAATTACAAGATTTCCTTAAACTTGGAATCATCCCATACAGACTTTCGTATGCCAAAAAATGAGCATTCAAATAAAAATTGACAAGATATGTATTTCTAGGAGGCATATTGTATTGTCAAAGCTACGATGGAGTCCTCCTTTGTTGCCTAGAGCCCTAAGAATCAGCTTGGGCAATTTTATAATCTCACGATGGTACATGTAGTGGCCACTTCAACAACATGGCCATCATCAAGCGCATCCTTTGAATGGGTTATTACTGGCCCACCATGGAGAAGGATTGCTGTGAGTACGTTAGAAAATGCATTAAGTGTCAATATCATGTAAATTTGATGTACTTGCCATCACAAGCCTTACAACCCATTTGGGTAGCTTGGCAATTTTCTTAGTGGGGTTTTTATTTGATTAAAAAGATATCTCCCTCATATTTGGGTTGACACACATTTATCTTAATGACCACTAATTACTTCACTAAGTGGGTGGAAGTGGTCCTGTTGGCATTTTTGCCACATTTTTTTTTGTTGTTGTTCATGCAAAATAATGCACAAATTGTAGAGATACTCACTCCTCTGTTTGTCCCTCCAAGCACCTCGAAAGGGATAATTAGTAAAAAACAAAAATCTCTACAAGTTTTGTGCCAAAGCAAAGTAAGTTAAAAATGTCACGAAATCGCGACATGTCGCATTTTCGTGACCTGTTGCGGTTTCACGACGTCCGATGCAGAAAAAAGCTAAGCACAAAAAATGTCGCGAAATCGTGACATGTCGCATTTTCATGACCTATTGCGGTTTCACGCTAGAAAGCAGCAAAAGGGAGCAGTAAAGGCAAAGTTGTCGCGACATCGCGACATGTCGCATTTTCATGATCTATCACATTTTCATGGCAGACAGTGGCAAGAAAGCAAAGTGATAGGCGACATGTCACATTTTCATGCAATACAGTAGCAAAGGGGAGCGCCAAGGATGGACTGACGCGATATCGCGACCTATCACATTTTCACGATAGGAAAGCGAGGAAGGAGCAAGATGATACGAAATGTCACGATTTCATGACACGTCAAATTTTTGCAACGGAGGCGGCAACGAAGGAGAAGATAGAAAAATGTCACGAAATCGTGACATAACACGTTTTCACGGGGAGAAAGCAAAAAAGTACAAGGCGGGAGAAAATTGTCATGAAATCGTGACATGGCACGTTTTCGCTGGGAGTCTTGTTTTCACGGTGAGAAAGCGGAAAGGACAGCGCCAAGTACGGAATGACGCGAAATCGTGACTTGTCACATTTTCGTGACAAGGAGCAACGAAGGAACAAAATGAAGGCAGATTGTCATGATTTCAACATGTCACGATTTCATGACTTGTCACATTTTTACAGAAGTGCATGAAGACGAAAGCCAAGCGAGAGGAGGATGTCACGATTTTATGACATGTCATGAAGACAAAGCCAAGCGAGAGGAGAATGTCACGATTTCATGACATGTCACATTTTCACGAAAGTGCATGAAGACGAAAGCCAAGCGAGAGGAGGATGTCATGATTTTGTGACATGTCACATTTTCATGAAAGTGCATGAAGACGAAAGCCAAGCGAGAGGAGGATGTCACGATTTCGTGACACGTCGCGTTTTCATGACTGGTAGCAACAGGAGAAAGCAACGAGGGAAAAATGTCATGATTTCGTGACACGTCGCATTTTCATGATAGAAGCGACAACAAAGGCCCAATAAAGTTCTGTCCGCATTTTTCTTCATATTGCATAGGAGAACGTAAGGAGAAAATGAGGATCGAACGAAGTAATGTTTTAAAAGCTCTCCAATTGGTTTTGAGATCGAGGTCAAAGAGGCTCCAAAATTAAATGTTTCGTTGTTTACCTATGTGCGCAAGATGGGAGAACGTGTTAAATCATGCAGTTTTTGAAGCCACCAAAATTAAAGATGCCTCCGGTATTAAAATCTCTTGTTCGTGATCTCCTAACACTTCAAGCATGCCCCGAGAATAGTCATTTAATGAAGAAATGTGGTCCCTTGTTTCCGTTCGATTTTCAAACTTGATCCATAAAAGCAGGGAATGTGATTTCTCCGAGGCAGATTTAGGGGGATTGTTTCTCTTTTCAAGTGCATATTTTGTGGATCTCCTCTTCAAAATCTGTTTTATGTTTTAAATGTTGTGATTCGAAAGGGAGAGGGAAGACCTCTATAAATACTAATGTACATCTCAAGAAAAGAGGGAGGACCTTTTTGCAAAAATTGAAGCAGAAATCCTAAACGCATTTTGCTCTGTTCTTAGAGTCTTTTGAGTTGGTGATCCAAACTGATGTTCATGTGATGCTTTCTATGTAATTCACTTCTGCTTAGTCAAGTGCTAAAATATAAGTTGAATTCTGTTGTTCTGAATTTGGCTATGTTTTCATTTGAACATTTGAAGTATAATTGAAGGCAAACTTATGGTCAATGTTTGATCCAATTTCTGTATGTGCATTCTAAGAATCAGTTGTTGCTTATCTTCGGGATTTAGTTTGAGGTTATTTGCTATCTGAGGTTGTTCTCCCTATCAACTCTCGGCTTCAGCCATATTTCCATCTCTTTCTATTATTTCTAACCCTAAACCTTGAAATCAGTTTAGATTAGTTTGGGAGCCAGCCCTCTCTGGAGATTGGCCCGAGAGACTTCTCTTTCTCTCGGCCTTTCAATGTTGGTCGGGTCTAGGGCGCATTTTATATGACTAGGCGGATTCGTGACCAACAATTTTTGGCATGCCCGATGGGACTCACAAGTCCCATATTTTGACACCCGGAGGAATCAAGATTTTGATGAACTGTCTTGACCTCAAAGCGGAGATTGTAAGTTCATCTGGTGACTCTGCTGGGGGTGACTGTATAGTACCTAGAAATCTCCAATCGTGAAGCTGGTGAAAATATTTGCTTCATGATCATGAGATCAAGAGCCAAAGAATCGGAAGACCCAGTCGAATTCTTTGAGATCGATGTTCAAAACTGGAGGGAGCGCTCAAGATTGGTAAGTCCTGTGAGCCCGTCATTTGCTATCTCTTCGTAGGTGGTGGGTCAGTTTGTGCCATCTTCGACTCCTCCTAGTACTGCTATGAGCTTGCTAGTACATCCAAATCCAACAGTGCAAATGGTTGGTCAACAACCTCCTCCACGTCAATTTCCTGCTTGGAACCATTCGGGAGCGTTGGACCTGCCTTTTCAAAATCTAGTTCCTACTGTAGCATTAAAGGCTTTGCCTACATACGATGGGACCGAAAAGACCATGTATGAGCATGTGTCAGATGTGGCATCCTTGGCTACAATTCATAATATCACAGATGAAGATGTCATGATAAAATTGCTCGTGTTGTCACTCCACGGTAAGTTATTGTGCTGGTATAGATCCTTGTCTCCCAACTCCATAAATTCGTGGGATCAATTAGCAGAGATGCTAATCAAAGGGTTCAATGAGCAAGCGGACCCATTTTCTTTGTTGCATCAATTTACTAATATCAAGAGGCATCCTCAAGAGGAGATAGTGGATTTCAATGTTAGGTTTGCCCGAACTTGGCAGAGAGTTCCTGATGGTCTCCGCCCTACTAATGACCAAGCGACATTTTACTATCTTAGGGCTTTCCACTCAGATATTAGTATGAACATTAGGATGTCCAATGTTCAAACCTTTCCTGCACTATATTCCTAGGCACAGAAGGCTGAGGCCGATCTGATTGCCATTGGGAAATTGCCTCCAAAAATGACTATGCCCATTTTTCTCGAGCTTCCGCAATACCAGCATACAGGTGCAGCCTCCACATCTTACACTGCTCCATCCATGTACCCTTCATCTTCATGGAATCCTCCCACAACTTTGGTACCTATGATTCCCATTCCACAGTTAACCTCTCCAGTTCCAACTCCTGCATTACCTTCTCCACCAGTTCCATTACCTCTACCGGCACCGCCTGTGTCCTCAAGCCCAGATCCTCAATTGGCTATTTTGCAAGAAATTCAGTCGGCCATGAGAGCCCTCACTAACAAGATGACATCTATGGAGTGGAGAGAGGCGGAAAGGAACTTTCAGCCATGAAGATTTATTTCAATGGTAACTAGAGAGCAAGTTGCTCCTAGCAAGGTTATAGAGAAAGTACCTGAGAGGAACTCAGCGATCCTGGTAAGTGAAGAGGCTGGCCCCTCCGAAGTTTCACATGAGCCATCTTACTGGTGTTCTTCATGCAACGACCCACATGATGAGTCCACTTGCATGGTCCACCAAAATTATTTACAAGTTCTTACGGGGAGCCGTATAAACATGATTCGAGAGGTGGATCATAATTCCGTGATGTCTCCTGAGGAATACATGGCAGTCTTGACACGCAGCGGCAAGAAACCAATGGTGGTAGATCCAGCTAAGATGGAGCCATTGAAAGTGCCTCCTGCACAAGCAACAAAGCAACAAATACCTGCAAAGACTCATGATCCTCCAGCCCCGCAACAAGACCCACCTATTTTGTCGAAGGATTTGCTTCCACCACAAGCAAAAGAGAGGTTGCAAGCTAAGGCTTCTACCTCCCAACCACAAGCGAAAATGAAGGAACAAGCTAGAGAGACATTGCGGTATCCATCATTGACTAAACGACAGTGAGTGGAGGCCACCCAACAATATAGAAGCAGATTTGAATCTGCTAGTGGAGGGAGAGAGCCGATTTTGATGGAGTACAACATCATCGAAGAACTCAAAAGGATACCAGCCAAGGTAAGTCTGTATGACACCTTGCAACTGCCTGGACAGGTGAATCTCTTACAAGAATCCCTGAAGACCACACAAAGTAAGGGGAAGGCTCCAGCCCAGGTAGTTATGGCTCAAACTTTGACCTCTTCAATCACCAAAAAAAATAGACCACCACCTTTTTATCTTTCATTGAGAATGGAGGGACATGTGGTGCATAATTGCCTCATTGACTCAGGAGCAGCTACTACTATCATGCCTAAGGCAGTATGTGATGTCATAGGCATGGAATATACAAGGACTAGCATGGGAGTTTTGCAGCTAGATGGTACCTCAGTAAAGACGGTGGGCGTAATTAAGGATGTTCCTATCTCCCTGCACGCCATGCCTCAGATTACTGTGATCCAGGAGATCATAGTAGTGGACCTAGAGCCATGTTTTGGTATGTGTCTCTCCCGAGAGTTCATGGCTAAACTCGGGGGTTACCTTTCTTTGGATTTTACTCATTTGGAGGTGATCCATAAAGGTAAAAAGGTGAAAATTTTCAATGAGAAGCCTTCCACATTTCATGTGGAGAGAATAGATGAAATGGACAGGTTAGAAAATTCGGTGCACATGATGTCCGAAGAATTTGGTGAGCTTGACTTAATGGAAGAAGCTTTGGAAGAGCTCCACCCAGAAAATGAATTTTCCATGGCCAATTTCAATGCCATGATGGAAACTGACTTGGGGTGTTACTCCATTTTTAAGCCTGAAAAGGCTAAAGAAAAGAATGATGAAAGTCAAGACCAGCTCTGGAAGCTCTATTTCGATGGAGCACGATGTAGAAATGGCGCTGGAGCTGGGATTGTTCTAGTATTACCTTCTGGGATTCAATGATCCTATTCATATCGTTTGACCTGGAGCTGCACAAATAATGCAGCAGAATATGAGGCTTTATGCCTAGGCCTCAAGAAGGCTGAGAAACTTGGAGCGTGACAGTTGCAAATATTTGGTGACTCCGAGCTGATTGTCAATCAGGTGACCAATAAGTGTGTGTCCAAGCACCACTATCTCAAGAACTATCGCAACAAGGTCTGGGACCTGTTCGAATCATTCTTTGCTCTCAGCATGCATTTCATTCCATGAGAACAAAATAGACATGCTGACCTGTTGGCTTCCTTGGGAGCAAATTTTTCACCAATCGAGCAGGTGGTGAGAAGGCCAAAAATAGTGAGAATGGTGTATAGGCCCTCTGTCCCAGACAAGGACACCTTTTGGCAAGTCTTCGATAGCGATGAGCAAATTGTTAACTTTTTGGTTCAAGAAGCTGCCACCATCAAGGGAAGGACCTTGGAGCATGAAGAAACTGAAGGCCTCGATTCAGTTGTGGAATAACCACATTCCTAAAGGCCTCATTACTCTAGAAAGCTTGTTTGATCAGAATGATCGGTCCAAGAAGCATCGGATCGAGGTCGACGAGAAAGAGTACATGGAGCTTCAGTTGGAGGCTGATAAGGTCATCAAAATTGGGACTGATTCTACTCCCACTGAATTGCAAGAGATCAGACAATTGTGTCAAGAGTTTTTTGACATCGTGGCCTGGAGCTACGAGGATCTGAGGGGATATGATAAAGAGATCATTCAGCACACTATCGAGCTAGAAGAAGGAGTCAAACCCTTCAGGCAGAAGCAGAGACCGGTGAACCCAAATATTGAAGCCCTCATGAAGGCCGAACTTGCGAAGATGTTGCAGGCCAAGATTATATATCCGATTAAGCACTCGACTTGGGTTGCTAATTTGGTTTCGGTCCGTAAGAAAAATGGAGATATACGGCTGTGTGGATTTTTGAAACTTGAACCGAGCATCCTTGAAGGATCACTACCCATTGCCTCGCATTGATCAGATCCTTCACGTTGTTGCTGGGGCTCAACGCTTTTCATTGCTAGATGGATTCTCTGGATACAATCAAATTTGGGTCAGGGATGAGGATCAGCACAAAACCGCATTCACAACCAAGTGGGGTACCTTTGCCTATCAGCGCATGCCCTTCGGATTGTCCAATGTTGGGGCTACATTTCAAAGGGCCATGGACATCGCATTTGGGGAGCTTTTAAATAAGATCATTGTCATCTATCTCGATGATATGACTATATTTTTGCACAAACGAGAAGAACACTATTCTCATTTGAGGCAGATATTTGAGAAATGTCGGGAGTTTGGCATTTCCATCAACCCAAAGAAGTCCATTTTCATAGTAAAGGAAGGTAAGCTCTTGGGACATGTCATCTCAGAGAACGGTTTGGCAATTGATCCATCGAGAGCTGAAGCTTTGAAGAAACTATCGCTCCCTGCCAATAAGAAAGAGTTGCAATCTTTCTTCGGGCAAATCAATTTTGTCAAAAAATTTATTTTTGACTTTGCCCGAGTAGTCAAGCCCATGACTGAGCTATTAAAGAAAGATGCGGAGTTCAAGTGGACAACTCAGAGGAAAGACGCATTTCGGGAGATTAAAGATAGAATTGCACAAGCCCCTATGTTGATCAATCCGGATTATTCTAAGGACTTCATTCTGTACGCAGTTGGAGAGGACGAAAGCTATGCTATAGTGCTTACATAGAAAGGAGACGATGGGGATGAAAGACCCATTGCTTTCCTTAGCCAGGTTATCTTACCCCATGAGGAGAGATACAATTTCATTGAGAAGTAGGTCTATGCTATCATGAAGTCTCTCAAAAAGTTTAGGCACTTCGTATCTCAGAGCAAGACGATCGTCTACGTCATCCACCCCGATGTAAGGAACTTCATCATTCAGGGCGAGATGGGTGATAAGCATGCCGGTTGGGTCACCAAAATTCAAGAGTTTGATGTTGAGATCCATCCAACCAAGTTGGTGTGGGGTAAGGCCTTATGCCAGCAATTAGCAAAAACTACGGCCTTTGAGATAGTTGATCATCAAGTGAACGACCCTGCTGAAGAAAGGAATCTAGTGAACATCTTTGCACAAGGCCAAGATTGGGCAGATGACCTTGTTAAGTATTTTTCAATGGGTAGATGTCCCCCACAATTAAATGCTTCACAACAGAGAAGGTTTCACCTACAAGCTCTTAGGTATGTATTGTTTCCCGAGGGATTGTTCTTCAAAAACATTGATGGAGTTCTCCTAAGGTGCGTTAAGGAACCCGAGAAAGCTAGATTCCTGGAGGAGTTTCATTCTAGCATGTCGGGAGGACATTACGCTAGTAGGCCTATGGCCTTAAAGATTATTCAAGCTAGTTACTATTGGCCAACTTTGTTCGTGGATACTTTCAAGATTGCTCAAGCTTGCGACAAATGCCAAAGGTATACGGGACGGATCAGAAATGCACCATTGCCCCTACATCCAATTCAAGTAGAAGCACCTTTTCAGCAGTGGGGGCTGGACTTTATTGGGATCATTGATCCAAACTCTTCAGCCGGACACAAGTACATCTTGACGGCTACCGATTATTTTACAAGATGGTCCGAGGCCATTCCAACCAAGGCTGCAAATCAGGATGTGGTAATCACTTTCATTGAAGGACCGATCACGCATTTTGGCATTCCTGACATGCCATTATCACAGACAACGGAACTCCATTCATTGGAGCCAAGCTAGGAGAATTTGCAAACAAGTACGGTATTTTTTTGAAGACATCCTCTAATTATTACCCTCGGGGGAATGGCTTGGCGGAATCTACAAACAAGAACTTGCTACGGATTTTAAAGAGATCCTTGGGGGATAATAAGAGATCTTGGCACCTTTTGCTGAATCAGGCCTTATGGGCAGATAGAATTTTGATCAAGAAGTCTATCAAGACTTCACCATACGCCCTGGTATACGGGAAAGAGGCAAGATTGCCTATTCATTTAGAACTGCCTGCCTTGCAGCAATTGAAGGAATTCCCGGACGATGAAGAAAATATGGATCCTATGAACATACGATTGGCTCAGTTGTTGCAGTTGGAAGAGCAACGTTCTTTGGCCTATGATGAGTTTGCTAAGCATTCACAGGCGGTTTCAAAATGGTTTCACAAAGGTTCTACTGACCGCACATTCAAAGTGGGTGATTTAGTCTTAAAGTGGAATGAAAAGAAGGCCAAGCCAGGGATGCACAAGAAATTTGATGCTCTATGGGAGGGTCCATTCCGGATTGCCAGTACAAGTGCAGCAAATTCATTTTATCTTGAGGACTTGGAAGGTAATTCACTTCCTATCTCAGTGAACGACTTTCATTTGAAAGCCTACATTTCATGATGTGAAAACACAGTGTTACCTTGTACATTTTGTTTTGTTTTTTTTTGCTTTAAAAAAAAAAAAAGCACCACTTGTAGGAGTCCCCCTTTGTACAGAATTCGTCAACTTCGGCTCCTTTTGCACACGAGCCCGTAGGTATGTCTATTTCTCTCTCTTTTTCTTTTCCTTCCCAGCAGGTAGTGGCTTCCATCTACTTCTTTCTTCCACTTCCTTATTTTCATTCCCTTCCTCTCCCACTCCTTCTTCCACTGTACATAATCAAGCCACTACTATTGTTTCTACTCCCCTCTCTGATGTTCCCATTTCTTCACTTCCCCTTTCTTCCAATCCTTTGTCTTTTGAGCACTTCTCCATAGTTCCCACCACTTTCTCCATCCCATCTACTTCCATTTCATTATCTATTTTCATGGAATCCCAACAACTGGTAGCACAGTAGCGCCCTCTTCAGTTGTTGTATCTACCGCTTCTACTCCTCCATCTTCCACCATTCCATCATTCACCATTCCCATTCCATGGCCTGCACATCTGCCGGTCATCACCCCATTCATTCCCATTTTTGCAACCCAGGTGCTTCTCACCACTACCATGGAGACCCTTTCACAAACACCCAGTGATTACCCAACTCAACCGAGCTAGGCAAAATGTAATAGTTAAAGGAAGAAGGGAAGTTCTACTATTCCTCAAATTTCTACTGAAAGTCCTATTTTAAGTGTCGAGCGCCAGCAAGAGCTTGTTGCAAGCATCCAAAGAAATGTCCAACATCAACCAACACTCACTTCTTCTGCTCCTCCAGCTTCTTGACTCTGTTTCCCAATGAATAAAGGCTTGGGGTTCGTGCATACAACATAACTGTATACCCCGAGAGCCGCCAAGAATGTTGGCATTTTTGCCACATTTTTTTTGTTGTTGTTCATGCAAAATAATGCACAAATTGTAGAGATACTCACTCCTCTGTTTGTCCCTCCAAGCACCTCGAAAGGGATAATTAGTAAAAAACAAAAATCTCTACAAGTTTTGTGCCAAAGCAAAGTAAGTTAAAAATGTCATGAAATCGTGACATGTCGCATTTTCGTGACCTATTGCGGTTTCACGATGTCCGATGCAAAAAAATCTAAGCACAAAAAATGTCATGAAATCGTGACATGTCGCATTTTCGTGACCTATTGCGGTTTCACGCTAGAAAGCAGCAAAAGGGAGCAGTAAAGGCAAAGTTGTCGCGACATCGCGACATGTCGCATTTTCATGATCTGTCGCATTTTCATGGCAGACAGTGGCAAGAAAGCAAAGTGATAGGCGACATGTCACATTTTCATGCAATACAACAGCAAAGGGGAGCGCCAAGGATGGACTGACGCGATATCGTGACCTATCACATTTTCACGATAGGAAAGCGAGGAAGGAGCAAGATGATACGAAATGTCACGATTTCGTGACACGTCAAATTTTTGCAACGGAGGTGGCAACGAAGGAGAAGACAAAAATGTCACGAAATCGTGACATAACATGTTTTCATGGGAGAAAGCAGAAAAGTACAAGGCGAGAGAAAATTGTCACAAAATCGTGACATGTCACATTTTTGTTGGGAGTCTTGTTTTCACGATGAGAAAGCGGAAAGGACAGTGCCAAGTACGAAATGTCGCGAAATCATGACTTGTCACATTTTCATGACAAGGAGCAACGAAGGAACAAAACGAAGGCAGATTGTCATGATTTCATGACATGTCATGATTTCATGACTTGTCACATTTTCACGAAGTGCATGAAGACAAAAGCCAAGCGAGAGGAGGATGTCACGATTTCATGACACGTCACATTTTCATGAAAGAAAAAAAGGAATGTCACATTTCATGACTTCATTTTTAATGCATGAAGACGAAAGCCAAGCGAGAGGAGGATGTCACGATTTCATGACACGTCACATTTTCATGAAAGTGCATGAAGACGAAAGCCAAGTGAGAGGAGGATGTCATGATTTCGTGACACGTCATATTTTCATGACTGGTAGCAACAGGAGAAAGCAACGAGGGAAAAATGTCATGATTTCGTGACACGTCGCATTTTCATGATAGAAGCGACAACAAAGGCCCAATAAAGTTATGTCCGCATTTTTCTTCATATTGCATAGGAGAACGTAAGGAGAAAATGAGGATCAAACGAAGTAATGTTTTAAAATCTCTCCAATTGGTTTTGAGATCGAGGTCAAAGAGGCTCCAAAATTAAATGTTTCGTTGTTTACCTATGTGCGCAAGATGGGAGAACGTGTTAAATCATGCAGTTTTTGAAGCCACCAAAATTAAAGATGCCTCCGATATTAAAAGCTCTTGTTCGTGATCTCCTAACACTTCAAGCATGCCCCGAGAATAGTCATTTAATGAAGAAATGTGGTCCCTTGTTTCCGTTCGATTTTCAAACTTGATCCATAAAAGCAGGGAATGTGATTTCTCCGAGGCAGATTTAGGGGGATTGTTTCTCTTTTCAAGTGCATATTTTGTGGATCTCCTCTTCAAAATCTGTTTTATGTTTTAAATGTTGCGATTCGAAAGGGAGAGGGAAGACCTCTATAAATACTAATGTACATCTCAAGAAAAGAGGGAGGACCTTTTTGCAAAAATTGAAGCAAAAATCCTAAACGCATTTTGCTCTGTTCTTAGAGTCTTTTGAGTTGGTGATCCAAACTGATGTTCATGTGATGCTTTCTGTGTAATTCACTTCTGCTTAGTCAAGTGCTAAAATATAAGTTGAATTCTGTTGTTCTGAATTTGGCTATGTTTTCATTTGAACATTTGAAGTATAATTGAAGGCAAACTTATGGTCAATGTTTGATCCAATTTCTGTATGTGCATTCTAAGAATCAGTTGCTTGCTTATCTTCGGGATTTAGTTTGAGGTTATTTGCTATCTGAGGTTGTTCTCCCTATCAACTGTCGGCTTCAGCCATATTTCCATCTCTTTCTATTATTTCTAACCCTAAACCTTGAAATCAGTTTAGATTAGTTTGGGAGCCAGCCCTCTCTGGAGATTGGCCCGGGAGACTTCTCTTTCTCTCGGCCTTTCAATGTTGGCCGGGTCTAGGGCGCATTTTATATGACTAGGCGGATTCGTGACCAATAGGTCCCCTTAACGTTGATGATTGGTCCTCGAATTGCTGAGTTCATACTTCACAATATCATTTGTCGCTTTAGGGTCCCATCCAAAATAATTTTGGATAATGGTCATTCATTTAAGAATAGAAATGTGTGGGATTTAACATCCAAATATAACATTCAACATAGTTTTGTGACACCATATTATCCACATGCAAATAGGCAAGCAGAAGTGTCAAATAAAATGATAGTAGCCATCTTAAAGAAGATGGTGAAAGAAAATTATAAGGATTGGTATTTGCAATTACCTCTTGCATTATGGGATTATAGGACTAGCATGCAGATGCCCACTAGGGCAATGCCATTTTCACTTGTGTATGGAGTTGAGGCCATTATACCCTTAGATTTGGAAATTACAACATTGCACATTGCATTG
Source organism: Wollemia nobilis (assembly GCA_028583015.1). Classification (NCBI taxonomy): domain Eukaryota; kingdom Viridiplantae; phylum Streptophyta; class Pinopsida; order Araucariales; family Araucariaceae; genus Wollemia; species Wollemia nobilis. Next base: position 14,252,650 of record JAQPPZ010017052.1, read on the forward strand.
AAAGAATTCATCAATGACGAAACTGTGCGAAAATATCACCTTGATCAATTGACCCTTCTTGATGAACATTACATCAATGCTCTTAAGGATATTTGTGTTTACCAAGACCATATAATGTAATATTATAACAATAAAGTCCACCTGAGATACTTTAAAGTTGGGGATGTTGTGCTCAAAGAAAACCAACATAATTCAAACCTACTGCTGCATCTACGAGACAAATTTACGGCCAATTGGATAGGTCCTTATATCATCTATGAGAATATTAGACTTGAGACATATCACCTAACATCATTAGAATTTTTTGAGGAGCCAAAGCCCCCCAAAATTATTCATCTAAAGGAATTTTACACATAAGCACAATGAAGTACAAAAACATTCAAATAAATGTCAAAAATATAAAAAACATTCAAAAATTTCAAAATTACAAAAACAATAGAAACTTAAAAATCAAAAGGTTCCAAAGGCATCATAATCTCTTTGGTAAAGGCATAAAAGGCTCCAAAGGCATCTTAAAGCCCTTTGGTCACATCACAAAAAGCCCCAAAGGCATCTTAAATCCCTTTGGTCACTTCACAAAAAGTCCCAAAGGCATCTTAAAGCCCTTTGGTCACTTCACAAAAAGCCCCAAAGGCATCTTAAAGCCCTTTGGTCACTTCACAAAAAGCCCCAAAGGCATCTTAAAGCCCTTTGGTCACTTCATAAAAAGCTCCATAGGAATCTTAAAGCCCTTTGGTCACTTCATAAAGGCTCCAAAGGCATCATGAGTCCTTTGGTCACTTCAAAAAAAGCCCCAAAGGCATCTTAAATCCCTTTGGTCACTTCACAAAAGCCCTAAAGTCATATTAAAGCTCTTTGGTCACTTCAAAAAAATCCCCAAAGGCATCTTAAAGTCTTTTGGTCACTTCACAAAAAGACCCAAAGGCTTCTTAAAGCCCTTTGGGTCACTTCACAAAAAGCCCCAAAGGCATATTAAAGCCCTTTGGTCACTTCACAAAAAGCCCCAAAGGCATCTTAAATCCCTTTGGTCACTTCATTAAAAGCCCTAAAGGCATATTAAAGTCCTTTGGTCACTTCACAAAAAGCCCCAATGGTACCTTAAGCCCTTTGGTAAAAAAAAAAACACAAAAGCACAAAAACAATTTAAAATCAAAAAGTTAAAAAACATTAAGAATAATCAAAACTAAAAAAAAAATTGAAAACATTAAAAATACAAAGAAATTTGCATTTGGAATTTGCATTCATTAGTTGCATTGCATTAGGCACATTGCATCCACTGCATTCACATTAGATATATTTGTGTTTGCAATTTTACAAACGATACCATATTTGTACCTCAATCATGCATCTTCAAAATCCACCATCATCCACAACTCGTGCGGGTAATCATGTTTTTCAACACAACACCTCATGTTGCTATAAGGGATATACTAGTTTTTTACGGTCACTCAGCCATACCTAGTGATTTTATCAGATTTTGTAGAAAGATATCTTTACTAGCAAAATATGAGGTCTAGTTGTGATAGTACCTAGTATATATCAAAAACCCATCACTAATAAAAACACTAAAATCCTAGTTGGAACAAGGGAAAGGTGAACACTACAAAGTGGTGTTAGGTATCCTAAGTGAAAGGTCACCACCTGCTCATTTTGTGATGCACGTGGTCTAGGATTTTGATCATTTGCAAAAGGACAAGTTCCCCCTACTCAAATAAATCCCTTTCTTTCATCAAAACAAGCGAAAATCTTGAGCAAAGCAAGATTAAAAAGCAAAATAAATAGTGATTATCATCACTACATAAACCCCTTGCTCAAAGAAAAATAAAAATTCAAAATAAACAGTGATTTTCATCACTAAGCATGAGCAATTATCCCAGATATATGTGAAGAAAAGAAGGGATGAAGAGATTGAATCCCTGGAATGGTAAATATCCACAAGTCATTAAGTGATCCCTAATACAGTAATAGGCTGAATGAAGCCTACATGGCATTAGGGTAGTTCTAAGCAATTTGCAAAAAGAGCTAGCTTTAGGTATCTTGTATCACTTAATGGTCTAATCCAACTGAGTCCAACTTAGGATCATTATGGGCATTTGAGGATCCCCAATACAACAATGGGCTGAATTAATCCCCTAGCATTGGGGTATGTTTATGTTCCATCTAATATATTTATTTGCACACACAGGGATAATGAAAATCTAAGTCTTCATAACAAGAACTCTATCTTTCAGGAGTCATGTATGGTCAATATACACCTTTTTATGAAGTAACTAGGATGTTTGAGTCTCATGGAAAACCTCAAAAATCCCCTAGAACAAAAAATCACATCATCAATCAAATCAACAACTTTATTTAGGAGGTTTTGTTAATTAAAATGTGTTCATGAATAGGAAAAATACCGAGTAAATATCAACAATGTATTTAGATGACCACTGACTATTTTGTGCATATAATTTAAATTACAGAAGCTTATAAAGAAAGCACATACATATCACATCATCTCATCTCACATATGGATGCCTAGATAATTAATTCTTATGATAAGATTTACCATTTACATTCATGATTAATAAATTCTGTGGTGTCAACCATTAGTTTGCAAACACATTAAAATTCATTCCTTATGTTTTAAGTGATTAAAGCATACAGGTTCATTTACATTAGATTATCCCCATATAATTAATGCATCACATTTTACATACAACATCTATCGTATCATAGCACATAGACTAAATGAATAAACAATTAAAACAAATTAAACATGCATTTAACATCCATAAGTACATCCATAGTAGTGCATCCACATATCTAGATCATAACATATAAGCATACATCCATCATCTAGCTAGATCATGTCATCAATACATCACATCATATAGCATAATATCATAGACATTGCATCCATATGCATATCATAAACATCATAATAAAAACAATCACATAATACACACAATGAGTCTAAAATAGATAACATCATATATATGAGTGTATAATGTGTCAAATAAGTACATGGAGGTACAAAAATGCCCGCAAATACAATAGTGTAGGTCCTCAGACCTTACACTCAAAAATAATACAAGATCCATTATAATCATAAGAATGGGCCTATGCCCCTAGGATCACCTTCAACCTTGGCTCCATCTCTGCAAGTCTGTCTAGAGATGGTACTTGTAGATCTCTTTGAGTGGACCCCTGCCCTGTCTCTTGGTCAAACTGAGGAATGACCAGACTCACTGACTCCTCTACGATCCCCCTGTTATAGACTTGGCTAGTATACGACCTCCTTGAAGCCTACCATCATGCTATAGTGCAAGGATGTGAGCAATATCTCATGTGCACTCAACCAAGTCATCTGATAGGAGTCCATGTAGACATTTGATCTTTGCATCAACATCTAGCCCACTCGATCTCTAAGGTGCCAGCATAAGAGGAGCAACCTAACCTTGAGTAGCATCCCTATCAGTAGTAATCTGATCTATCCTAAGCTATGCCAAATCAATTTGTGCCTAGAGAGCAGTCCTCTCCTCATCAAAACCCCTGATCCAATATTAGAGTGTAGTAATAGAAGAGTCCCATTGTAAGATCTAAATATGAGATGCCTAAAGCTCGATATCTATGCTGTGAAACTAAGCCTAGAGAGGAGACTCCTACTCCTCTAGAGCTAACTACTCCTCCTCATCTAGAGCTACCTAATCCTCTACTACCTACTACTCTACAACCCACCCCAGTCCTCTATCCGAGCTTGCACTTGATACCCCTTTGGATCCTCCATAACAACCTCATCCTCAGTCCACCCCAGGTGACCACCATCATGCCATAGCTGTGTAACCCACCATTGAGTGTACACCTCTATAACCCTAACATATACTATACTAGTATTGACTATAGGAGAGTCCTCCTCCTGTGACACTACTACAACCTGAGGTGGTGGAAGATACCCCTCTACGATGATCTACTTGTACAAAATTGGCTTGAGAGGTAAATCCTACTGTATATCGAACTGACAAGGAGTAATGTAAGAACTCTCTAATCTCTTTCTTATGACCAATAACCCATCGGTCACACCTAGTCTAAGCCATAAATCTATCTACCTCTGGCCATATTGGGCACTCATAATAAGGCCTCCATATGATATCCCTCACCTGAAGTCCAATCAAGGTGGATGCATAATATGTCAAGTCCCCTACATGATGTTGGCTCTGGCACTCCTCTCACTCATGAGGCCACCTACATACATAGCATCGAGCCACCTCAGCAATGGTAGTAATCCTAATAAATAATCCTCTCGGATGGTCCACCTTGATGTGATCCTAGCCCAAATATGAAGAAGTAGGTTACAAGCAACACTAGCTCAGCCTTGCCACTGAATCCTATAAATCTTGTCATAGGACTGGGCTAGAAGTGCACTCTCCCTTGCCATAATAATGGGCTCCTTACTATGAATTAGGTATTGAACCATATCCAAGAGGTTCCATGGGAACCTTGCTCCAAAGAAATCCAACAAGAGCATGTTACATATAACATGCATTAGGATGACCTATCATCGTGAGAAAACATCCTATCAGTACCACCGAGCCACGGAGATCCCACCATGACGATAGTCAAAAAATGCTATAGCTGCATGATCTCCAAAAACCCTCGCAAACACATTGTCTCTAGCATTAATAGGATAAGAGATGATAGCCACTCCATCGAAAGGGATTCTAAAGATCATGTACACATCCTCCAGAGCGATAGTCATCTCTCCAGTAGGGAGATGAAAGATGTTTATATGGGAATCCTACCTATGTGCTAGGGCAGTAAGATAGGCCTAGTCTGACATGATCATCATTAGCATTGTGACATACATAAGTCCCCAGACATCAAGCAAATCCTAATTTATGTCATCCATTTGGGGTAGAATCCACACAAGAAAACTAGGGTCCTGAGCCCGAGCAGATAAGAGCTAAAAGAAAAATTAAAAGCCTAAATAAATGCACTTAAATAAAAAAACACAATAAAATATAAAATAGTGTAAAAATAACCTAAAAATAACTAAGGCTACAAACACAATGGCTAAATGTACCTAAACTTACAAAAAAATCAAAATCTACACTTAAAAAATATTAAAAAAATTAATTAAAACAACTAAAAGTCAAAAAAAAAAAAATTCAAACATTTCCCTAAAGTTGCATGGCCACTCATGCTAGGAGTGTCCACGCAACAACTGCTAAATCTGATAGCGGCTAACTGTCAATGGTTAAAAAATTGACCATTGGAATTCAAGTTGGCCTCTCTCGGTAGCAACAGTCCATCTTTTCCAATTGGCGGCCGCTCTGGTCCTTAGCGGCCATGAGGAGGCATGCCAACGAAATTTACCCTTAACCAAAAGTACCAAAAACATTGATAAAAAGCTAAAACTAGAAAAAACCCACCTAAATTAACCCTAAACTAAGCCTATCTATGGATTCAGTTCATTGCAAATGGGTTTAATTTGGTTCATTTTCCAAATTTTTAATAAGGTTCATTTTACCCAATAAAATAAATAATAAACTAGGGCTAAGAGAAATACCTGTGAAGGTTCAGCTCCTCCACTCGTGGATGCCTTACCCTGGTCTTCCGTAGCGTTTGATAGTCACGTAGCATCTTGGGTCACTTTCTCCCTTTCTCTCTCAGAGCTCAAAAGGTAAAATGACATCTGGCAAATAATGAAAGTAAAAACCCTAATTTTTCTTTTATATTTTTTATTTTTGCCTCAGCCACTGTTGATGTCAGTGGACCACACTTTCTAATTGCTGACGTTGATAGCGACCACAAAATTAAAAAATTGGGCCATTATTGACGTTAGAGGCTAGCAAGCAAGAATAAATATACTCAATTTCTCATCATGAGGAACCTCAATATGGGAAATTAAGCACATCCACCGGTACATAACCATAAAAAATTGCAAAATTAACAAAAAAAATGCAAATAACATCAAAATATTGAATGCGCTTCATATTCAGTTATTTTCTCTATACAATTGGAGGTTGCAGTGACTGATGCTCCATGCAATCTGACAAGATGAGTAAATTACCATAAGGTTATTTAGGGCAAATAAGTCATTGCTCGAATTGAGATGCTAAATGGCATTGAAAGTATGTCACACATTGTGGTGGAGAACCAACAATTCTCTCTTTAACACCACAATTCCTAGCGTTAAAACTTTAATACCAAAGAAGACCATGGTGGCTGAACTGCACCATGGGAACGAGGATTTGTCTCAATTATTATATGATATTTTTAGAAAATCATAGAATTTAGTGATTCAACAAAGTCTTAAATAGAATTTCTATCATCTTAATTCCTTAAGAAGGTCATTGCGGCCAGACCTCTCCGTGGGATAGAGATAAACAATTACTATAAATGGTTGAAATTGAACCTAAAATAGGAGCTACCTACAACAACAAAGCAAACCTCTAAAAAATATCCAAATCATTCATCTTGGTCAAGCGACTCGTCACTTTATTCATTGTCCTTCCCTCATCGAATCATCGTTTGAGGGGGTAGTCATAATATCAATAATCATAATCAAAATCAACAAAGGATCACTCAATCCTATTAAAATTGTGTTCGTCTTATGAATAATTGTCAAAAAATATCATAAGCTTACCCTTTTCTAGGGAAAAAAGCAAATATGATAGTTAAGCTTGTATCTCTCCTCCTTTCGGACCTATAGTAGCACTGAAGCTACTCGATCACCTGATGGATGTGGACAAGCTTTTGCAAATTTAAGCCTTCCATTTCGTTGGAAGCAATGATTCTAGGATTCATGCATTTTATCATAACTGGGGTATACAATGTTGATCAGATAAATGATCATCACACACCCTACAATGTGGCCCTAGGTGGTCTGTTTTTGCTCAATGCTATGTTTTCCCACAATGCATCCCAAAAAGAGTATCTGTGCACACTTTAAACACATCATGTTTAGGATACTACTCATATGGGTACATTCAAAGGCCATATGACTAATATTAGATGTTTTCAAGAGCCAAAAGTGGTCCTAACCACTCACAAGGGATAGTTCTATGCCATTCAAGCTTAGTTGCTATCAATCAGAGCAACCACCAACACTAGTCACTAAAGCTGAGAGTGACCAGATCTAGCTGCTGCTCTGGATAGTGACTAGCACCAAAACATAGTCTGGCTGTGAGGGAGGGACCAAATAACAAATAGTTATGGTAGTTGTATTATTTGTGAGTGGTTTTTTAGTATGGATCTCCTAGAGTTACTCCTGACTCCTCCTTCCATGCAAATCTATGGCTGATCCTTCCCCCTATGATGGTCAGCTGCATGTATATCTAGACATTGGCTTCTCTAGAAAGCCAATATTGGGATCTAGATTTAAATCTGGGAGGTCTACATATGCATCCTCCCAAGAAATTGGTCTGGATACAAGAAAGTTGCTTATTTGATAGACATATCGTCATGTGTAAGGATATCGCCATTGCCAAGTAGGCTATCCACAAAACCTCTAATGAGGATCACCTTATGGTTATTTAATGCTGAGAATTCCAAGGATTCAAGTTCAGGACTCCCTTATTTTATTTTAACTTTAATTTTTTTAAGGGAGTTGCTCACTTTTTTTTTTTGAGCAATGTATTTTTGTAGTGGTGAGAACCACTGTTTCTTTTTGCTTTTTTCTGAAGTGATAATCATCACTATTTATTTTTGTATATTTTTAAGTGATAATAATCACTGTTGATTTTTCTCTTTTGGATACTTGTCCCAGTGTGAGGCAAAGGATTTTGGATAAGGAGGAGCTTGTCCTTTTGTCAATTCTCAGCATCTTTGAACCCATTGCATAGAGGGATGAGCAAGATAACCTTTTTCACTTAAACTAACCTAGACCACTTTATAGTTTCATATTTCCTTGTGCTAGACTTGAATTTATTAATGTGAGAATATGTCATGATTTTTATGTATACAAGTTATAATCTAAGTAGGATTATACCTTATAAAAATCATGATAGCTTTCTACAAAATCTAAAAATAAAACTAGATATGGCTAAGTGATCAAAAAACCTTAACTATGTTTTACAAACCATGGCTAAGTGATGGGAAATAGACATATAATATGGAGTGTAAATGGAAATGATATGTGTAATGTAAACAGGTGGTACAACTGACTTTCAACAACCTTGATTTTGATAGATGCCTAATGTACAAACCTAGTGCTAAACATGTATGATCAACTTCTAATAATGCATAATGCAATGATGAATATGCCTAATGCACATAGTGTTTATAATGGAAATGATGAGAAATGCAATGCAATGCAATATTTTTGTGTTTTTGAGATTATAATGATGTTTTTGTATTTTTGATATATGTATATATAGGTTGACCAATGGGCTTAATGAATACCATTGGGGATTTTTGGGTGACCAAAGGGCTTATAGATGCCTTTGGGGTATTTTGGGGTGACCTAGACAATCATAGACCACCTAGGAGCATTTTAGTTTGACCTAGATGGTCATAGACTGACTAGGGAATTTTTAATATTACCAAAGGGCTTATAGATGTCTTTGGAGCTTTTTGGGTTGACCTAGACAATCATAGACTACCTAGGAGCATTTGGTTTGACCTAAATGGTCATAGACCACCTAGGGATATTTTACTGTGACCAAAGAGCTTATAGATACCTTTGGAGCTTTTTGGGTTGACCTAGACAATAGTAGACTACCTAGGAGCATTTTAGTTTGACCTATATGGTCATAGACTACCTAGGGATATTTTAGGTTGACCTAGATGGTCATAGATCACCTAGGGACATTTGATGGTGACCAAAGGGCTTATAGATGCCTTTGGAGCTTTTTGGGTTGACCTAGACAATCATAGACTACCTAGGAGCATTTTAGTTTGACCTAGATGGTCATAGACCACCTAAGGGTCTTTTAGGTTGACCTAGATGGTCATAGACTACCTAGAGGTATTTTATGGTGACCAAAGGGCTTATAGACACCTTTGGAGCTTTTTAGGTTGACCTAGATAATCATATACTACCTAGGAGCATTTTAGTTTGACCTAGATGGTCATAGACCGCCTAGGGATATTTTAGGTTGACCTAGATGGTCATAGACAACCTAGGGGAATTTTATGGTGCTCTAAGCATGGAAAGGCTACAAATGAATAATATTCATTAGGTCAGGCTCTTCACTTCCTTCGATGGATGCTAAGTGATAAGTTATGGGTCCAATATGACTTATAATGATGAATGGACCTAACCAGTTTATTGCAAATTTATCCCATAGGTGGGGTGGTAAATTTGAGTTTTGTTGGTTCTCTTTTAGAACTAAATCACCAACATGAAAGTATCTATGATGTACTTTCATGTTGTAAGCTCTCTTTAGGTGTTCCTGATAAACATGTAAATGGTCAAGAGCATTGACACATCGTTCATCAAGCAATGTTAATTGATCTAAATGAGGTTTTCTAGATGTATCATCATCGATGAATTCTTGCATAGAAATGCACAATGACAGAATCTGTAACTCTAGAGGCATGATAGCCTCAATACCATATACTAGTGAAAACAGAGTTGCCCCAGTAGGCATCTGAATGCTAGTGTGATAGGCCCAAAGGGCAAGATGTAATTGATTATGCCAATATTTATAATTTTCCTTAATAGTTTTCTTCAAGATGGCTACTGCTATATTATTGGATGCCTCTAATTGCCCATTGGCTTGCAGATAAGAGGGCATGGAAAATTTATGCTTTATTTTATAGTTTGTAGTTAATGCATGCACATCCTTATTTTTGAAGGGTATTCCATATTTTGGATGGAATACCAAAATGACGAATGATGTTATGAAGCATGAACTTCGTGATGTGAGATACAGTCATAGTGGTAAGGGTAATTGCTTCAACCCATTTTGTAAAGTACTCAATAACCATTATGATAAACATATGATGGCCTGAGGAGGTAGGTGATATTTTTTCAATTAAATCAAACCCCCATTGTGCAAACGGCAAAACCGATTGAATCGGTTATAGGGCATGTGAAGGTATGTGTGTCAAATTTACATGATGTTGACTCTTCACACATTTCTTTACATAAGCATAACAATATTTCTCTAAAGTTAGCTAGTAATATCCTATGCGAAGAATGCACTTAGCGATGGCCATACCACTAAAGTGGCCACCACATGTACCGTTGTGTGCTTGGATAATGGCCCAAGATGACTCCTGTGAATCTAAGCAACGAAGGAGTATAACCTAATAGCTCTGACGATACATTATGTATTCTAATAAGACATATTTTTTTACCTTTTGCTTAAATGCTCGCTTTGTGGCATGCGATAATCCAGGTGGAATATTTCCCAGTTTTAAATTATCTTTGATTTGTGTAGCCCAATATTACTTCAAAGAAGCCTAAATTACATGAATAGCATAATCCTTTTGATAATCATCTTGTGCAAATGTTGATTGAGAATGAACTTGTAGATATAGCATTGTGCTAGTATCAAAAGAATTTTGAGAGAACAAAGTCCTCCAATTGACATTATTCAAGTAATTGTGTAGTTGAGAGAATCATTCATGTGAAGTTTCAATCTGAATCATGTGGATATCTGGTATGGTATTATGCTCATCATGCTCAATCACAAATTGTGTTAGTGTTTTTACTTGAATAGTTGTGATGTTATCTGAAATGTTTTGTGGGATTAGCGACCCTAAGGAGGCCATTGTGTCTGCAAAATGATTATATGAACGAGGGAGTGCCTCAATATCATACCACTCAATTTTTTCCAAAATTTTATCCACTAGGGATTTATAGGCTTGCAAGATGGGACACCTACATTGGAATATCCCTTTTACCTGATTAACTATGAACAAGGAATCACCAAAAATATTTAGCTTAGAATTTTTCATAATGATTATCGTTTGAAGGCCTATGATAAGGGCTTCATATGCAACATTTTTATTGGTGCATGGGAAATCAAGTTTAAATGAAAGATATATGGGACCTCATTATGGTGTGAAAACATGATACCTGTGCCACCCCCTTTCTCACATTTAGATCCATGAATAAATAGAATTATGTCTGCATGTGGCTCAGGCTTGGTAGAATCAAGCAATTCTGAGATATAAAACACTCCATCATTGGGAAGTTCTACATTCAGAGGCTGGTCATATTGGAGAGGGGCCTCTACTATTTGATTGGCTATGACTTGTCCTTTGATTTATTTCTATCCAATGAAATCTAGGTCAAATTTTGGTAACAACATTATCCATTTCATTGTGCGACTATTGTGATATGTCTGACTCATCATGTATCACAATGGATTTTCCTTAGATACTATATACATAGTATGATTGAACATGTAATGGCATAGATTTTTGGTGGCAAAGACCACTACTAAGCATAGATTATCAATGTACGTATATTTTATTTCATAGCTAACTAGTGTGCGGATAATATAATATGTAGCATGTTCTTTATGAAATTTATTATTTTGGGACAACATGGTGCCCAATGCCAACTCAGTAGTTGAGATGTAAAGATAGAAAGACACTCTTGGTAGTGGAGGAGCCAATACGGGCGATGAATCTGGGTATTAATTGATCTCATAAAAGGCATATTGACATTCCTTTTCCTAATGAAAGGAGACCCCCTTGTGTAGCAACCTATTCATGGGTCAAAACTTATCTGATAATTACATTATGAAGTATTTTATGGATGCGAAATTTCCTTGCAAGCTACATAGCTACTTAATGGTTGTCGAGGGAGGTATTTCTAAGATTAACTTGACCTTTTTTGGGTCTACTTCTATGCTTCACTTAGAGACTATGAACCCCAAGAGTTTACCAGATGTGACATCGAATACACACTTATTGGGATTAAGCCTAACATTATGCTCAATGAGGTGGTCTAGAACCTTGCACAATACATCGATATGCTCATGGCACAATAGATATTTTACCAATAAGTCATCCATGTAATCTTCCAAAATATTATGCATGTATTCATGGAAGATATATGTCATGGCTCATTGGTAAGTGGTGCCAACATTCTTAAGGCCAAAAGGCATGACCTTATAATAGAATGTCCCCCAAGGCATTGTGAATGCTATTTTGATTTGGTCTTCTAGATTAATATGAATTTGATTATATCTAGAAAAACCATCCATAAGGGATAACATTTCATGTCTTGTTGTAGCGTCTACCAACGGATCAATGTTTGGTAAGGGAAACTCATTCTTAGGACTCGCTTTGTTGAGATCTCTAAAGTCAGTGCAAATGTGAATCCTTCCATCATGTTTTTTTATGGGTACCATGTTTGAAACCCATGGGAGATAGTTTGCTGAACTAATGAAATCAGCATCCAAAAATATTTACAATTCATCTTTTACCATTAAGGCTACTGTTGGGTGTATATTAAGCAAATTTTTCTTAACTGGTTTGATCTTTGGGTCTAGTGTAAGATTATGCGTGACTATATTTGGGTCCAATCCTTGCATATATTTATGAGATCAAGAAAAATATTTTATCTTTTGATTCAATGCTTTTGTGAATTCATCTTGTTCAACTGGGGATAGAAATTCCCCTAGCTTGATAATATGGAAATTATCAGAATCTATACTGATATCCTTGTCAATTATTGGCTCAATTGACATATGAGACCCATATTACAACTAATGTGGAGTAGGAATCAAGTTAATATCATCCCCATCCTGAAAAACATCCTAAGTAATTATTGGAGAAAATTGAAATGGTTGTAACATTTCCTCGTAAGGCCAATACTTTGATGGCAATGGGGGAGAATCTACCTGATAAAAGTAAATTACCTCAAGGTCAAGATGCAATGTCTTTGATGGGTTATTCAGGTCTATCAATGGTGTAGTTAAATCTATAGAAATTATGTTGATGGATACATGATCTTCCATTGAAGGGCGAGTGGGCCTAGAGACCTGATGTTGTCTCGTAACTTGCAAGGGTGGTTCTGGTGGAGGTGGAATGAATGGTGGTGGTCGTTGCAAAAGAGGGTGAGCTTGCTCTTCACATGGTAATAGATGGCATTAGATGGGGCCTTGGATGGGGAATAACATGCAAAGATAATACTCATCCTTGTCATACAAGGGGAACACTCTCTCATGTTCATCATCCGAGCTAGGATAGTTTATGGGTGTGATGCCATAGTCATCTTCATCATCACTCATCCATTCGTAAGGAGGACCTTGATCCTCTTCCTCACTATCAAATTTCAAGGTATGTGAGCTCTCCCCCACTTCATGAGGTTGAGCAACATCACTAGATAACCCTTGATCTATCATTTCTATGGGAAAATAATCTCCCAATGAATGAACGTGATTCAGATTGGCATATGGATCATGTGTAATATTATCTTGATAACCTAGACATAGGTGTTCTAGACTATTTGTGAGAACATCCAATGGTACTAGATTTTTGTGTCCCAAACCAGATTTATCATATGGTAGTTGATATTGGGGCTAACATGGAACATGAGGACCCTACTCATATAGGCCTAAACCAAAACCATACCAATTACAATGATCTAAATACCGCAATGCATAATATGGATTTTATAGATAGTTTACATCCTCAAAAAAGGGTTCATCATCTTCTTGTTTCTTAGGAATTGGCAGGGCTCCATAATCTAAACCCCCATATACAAAGTTAGTTTGATTGGGTGTTAGACCAAGAGGTACGATGCTACCTATGGTAATATGATCTCACTCCATATATTACACTATCTTTATATATGGAACCATTGTGACATTTCTCACTAGATATTCTCCCATCCCTATACTAGACATATGTACTATGACCTGGGATGGCGAAGGTGGATGGGATGAAACTGATGCTTGAGATAACTCAATGTGAACCTCTTGAGATGATTCTTCATTTATTGAATAAGGAATATATTCTGTGTATATGGTGGAAACTAGAGGTAGTTTCTCATCAATTGGCCTCTTCAATGTGATCCTCGTTGGAGGATCTGACGATGTCAAGGGCATCTCTAAAGCTAACAATGATGAGTATGGCATGGATGAAGATGTAGATGGTGAAATGGAAGGTGATGATGAAATGGATAGACCTTGAATAGGTGCATTCAATCGAAAGTATACATGAGTCAAAGGTAATGTTGAATCTGGCATTTGTTGCACCATATTGCAGTACTTAAAGGGCTCTAGATCTGCAAAGACTATGTGCACCTACCCTTCATAAGTGTATTTGAGACATTGATGCATAATGAATAGGACACACTTCATATCCTATCTCCAAGGTCTACCTAGAAAAATGTTATAGGCTGTCTCACATTCCAATACATGACACAATGTTTATATGGTTTTGCACCCCACCTAGATAGGTAGGACTATGGTACTGACGATGGAGCATATTGCATAATTGAATGCACAAAGAGTGTAAGTGAACGCAATAACATGAGATGCTATAAATCCTAGGTATTTTAATGCTTTAGTTATGATGATATTACTCGAGGAACCAGTGTCTATGAGCACTATCTTATATGATACATCGTTTACACATGCAATGATGTGCAAAAGAGGATCTACCATGTCACTTACTATTTCCTTAAGCTCATGCTCATGAAATGTGATTACTGATTTCTTGCACTGTTGCACATGAACCATAAAATCAATGAAGGAGTTAGACTCCTGTGGTTGCAATTCTATTGACTCTATAATATGTATCAAAGCGTTCTTATGTGGAGGGGATTGTTGAATTAGCTCATAGATGGACAATCTCACTGATGTTATCCTCAAGCCCTGTGTAAGATTGTTCTTTATTATTAATGCTGGCCTAGGTGGAAGGCCCTGTACTATAGGTGGTGTAGGTTACAACATAGTTGGAACATCACATAAAGCTGCAGGTGGTGCAACTTGGCTTGGATATCTTATATTCCTAGTCATAATACTCACCATCCCAACACAACCTTGAAAAGGAGGTGTTATCTTCACCTCAATCATAAGTTTAGCAAGCGTTTCTTGTACCTTGTGAGTTGGTAATGGTTCCTTGTATATACCCATTTGCTGATTGTTAGGGGCTAGTGGAGCATCTAATTGAAGCTTAGTTCTTTCAATCATATCCTATACTAGGTGTTTAAAACCATAGCACATTGGTAAATCATGGCCACTTTGCTAATGATATTTTTAATATTGATCCTCTCAGTATCCCATAGGCTTGGGTTTGCTTGTATCTAGATCAATGGGTTTGATATCTGGAAGATTCATCAGTTTTGCAACCCATAATCGATCGAATAGAGAATCCATGGATTTAGCAAAGGGAGTAAATTATTGCTTAGAGCGAAATTGTTGGTTCTGTACCTAATTCACGTGACCATTACTATTATAACTCGCAAGAGGAGGTTGGCCTGATAGTTCACCTTTTGAGGAGGCATTGCTTGTGTAGGCCCAAGGACATTTATGGCCACTTGATTGACCATTTTTGGTTTTGCAGGTGCCAAGTTATTTTTAGGATTCTTTATCCACTCCTTTTTGTGAGGCTTGGCTATTTCTCCTTCTTGGATTTTTATTTCCTCTATATTTCTATCCTATGCTAGAGCTTATTTCAAGGTGGGGTATTGCTACAGTTGCAATATTAAAGAGATGGATTTTAAGCAACTCTTTAAAAATAGCCAAGTTAATTCATATGCTAGAAACAGGTAGGCTAACTTAGCCAAAAGTATCTGCCACCTATTTCTATAATCAATAATTGACTCATCATCATACTACTTTAACCTCGTGAGGTTAGTTAATGTCATATTTATTTTGGTGTTAAAGGCGAAATGTTACATCAACAAAATTTTCAAATGTGTAGACGCTATGTCTTGGAAGTTGGTTGAACCACTCAATGGTAGGACTAGAGAGGGTACTTAGAAAAGTTCTAAGTAGTAATGCATCATTGTATTGTATGTTAAAGCATAGATTTAAAAATATAGTAACGTGCTCTTGAGCATCTTCTTCTCCATTGAATCTATCCAATTTTTGCATTTTGAAATGCTTAGGGTAATTGGGGAAGGAATGGATGGGTGTAGCGGTTGAATATTTAACTAACACAAGGTGGGTTTTTGAAGTCCGCTCCCTATTTGCATACCCTCTACATTTTCTAAATGTTTAAGCAAATATTAATACGCATTTGAGAATTTGATTTCCTCTTCTTTTTTTTGAACCCTCGGAGGGGGAAAAGGAATATTAAGCATAGGTTGGGGTGGTTGATTGACATCATCCATGCCTCCAAAAGGTGCTTCTACATAATCCTCTTTTGTTCCAAGTCATCATAGGCCCTATTATGGAGTTTTCCTGCTTACCCTTTAGAATTTTATCACATCATGGGGAACCCAAAAATCACAACCAGTATTGTGGATTCTAGCAGATCCACCTCTTTAACCCAGGAACAAATTACTCAAAAAGCTCTAGATAGACTAGGTTGGTTAAGGAAACCCCAAACGATGGTTTCATATATGGTGAAATTACCCACGTATGCCAAATAAAATGGTTCTATGATTGTTTTAATTATTTTTGTGACCAAACCTAACGTAAACAAATCTTATAAAATCTAGATCGGTGCCTTATCCATTGGGTAGTCATAGTAGTTTTATATTAAATGAAACAAAAAGGAAAGAGATAGAAGAACTAGTTCATTTTAATTCATTCAAATAACATAATGAAAGAAAATGATTAACTAGTGAAGAGAAAGCATCATCCACATGTTTTGATTAAAAGAACACATAAATGAGTATTACACACACCATAAACACAGAAGATGCCAAAGGAAGAGTTGGAGTTTGTATTAATATTCATAAGATTTACATAAAGTAGGCCCAAAAGAGTGCTTGGGTCCCATATGTCAATGATTTATAATAAACCCCTGGTTTGAATATTCATAACAAGGGGTGATTTCCCTCCATCTTGATTGTAGTGATGTAAGGGTCTCCAACTCTGGCACATCCACATGAAATGATCTCGGTGAACAATGCTCTCTGGTAGTCCTTATAAATGGTAGAAATAAAGGGCAATAAGAAACATAGATAGAGAAAACAAGGAGAATATGACTAAAACACTAGACAAGACTTATATCTAGGCTTTTCTCTCTTAGATTTTTGATAAAAAATCTTGCTATAGCAGTCTTCTTCGTATAGTGTAGGCTCAACTGAATGCTGTAACCGCCTGCTCTAGCTGGATCAATCCTGTTGTACTCAAAAATGAGATGTAATAAAAAATGGGCATGTAGCCCACACTCTCTTCTTACGTGGGTGTTGGCTATGTATCTACTCTTGTACTACCCTAGAATAGTGGCTATGAATATCTTGGTGCATGTTTTTTGGATGAACCGGGCCCCAGTCCCCCTCCAAGGTTTTTAATTGCTTGATTGATAAAATCCCATGCCTTATCGTTAAATGTTAATGAGAATAACAAAAAAATTAAGTCTTGAGTGGATTTTTTGACCTGATATATTACCCACTACATAGAGTTAAATGTGAAGACACATAGACGGTCCACCATCTCCACCAAAGATGTAAATCGCTTCAATAATTTACCATCAGAATCCAGGTTAAAGTATTGGATCTTTTGAAATATAAAGTTCTTGATATTGGGAGCCTGCATGAACTCACTCAACTTAAAACCACAGTCCTCCAGTTCATGATTAACTTCCTTCTCAGTTTTTATCATCTCTTGATTCCATTTGAGCTAATTTGATCTATTCTGCAAAAATATGAAAACCTTGGTGAACTCCTTAGCAAAGAAACAGTAAGAATCATCCGATAAGGTGGATGACATCCCAGAAATAGGCACTCAATTCTCCTTGAATTCCTAGTAGATAGAGAGTATGGCATTCACCCACTGATCTCCTTGCTAAATTTAATATCTCAAGAGGCCAATAGTGTACCCGATGGCATAGATATCAATAAATAGGGACTCTAGTTCTTCCATCCTCTCCCCTATTTTATCTTTCATATCTTGTTTAAGTTCTTCCAACAAGCCAAGCTGGATATTGGCATGTGCAATAGACGAAGTAGGAATTCTCAACCTAACAACCTCACTTTATAGATATTTCACTTTCTTCTGTAGCTACTCCACTTCTGAAGCCTTAGCCTTCCATTCCTATAGTGATTTTTCTACAACTTCTACCACCTGTGTTTGGGAGGCTAGCTATAATTTCATCATGTTTATGGGTGTAGCTACCGCTCTTATGACACCCTTGCTTACATCAATGGTGGACTCTTTCATGCTAGGTGGTAGTGGGATCTCAAATATGGCAGTTGATATGTCAACTACTTCCTGCCCAGCTATCCTTTAGGGTATGATTATCCCCTTACTAGGGGACATTTGTTCCTCCATATCCTGTATTTGATCTTCTTCCTCAACATTGAATTGGAAGGTGTCTCTCACCTTATTTAATGTAATATTATTGGTGTCCTCTATAGAAGGTTTTATCCTGGCCCTTTTTCTGGCAGGAGACCACGAGGGACTTCTTTCCTGCACCTCATACTCCCTAAGAATGTTAGAAAGCCCCCCAGTTTCTATAATTTTCTTTAGATCCTTGGGGGAATAGGACGCTTTTCTTGATTAACTACTGCTAGGTCGATCTTTTCTAAAGAACACATTAGTGTCAAAGCTGATGATGATGTACTCTAGGATGAGGAGGAGACCATTTCCTTTCCCTTTGAGGTGGCGGTAGGAGAACTAGAAGAAGAAGGGAGTTTTGCTTGCTCTTGCTACGCCTCATCGATAATTTTCATCATGACCTCGAAGAGGTCAGTGTCCTACTAGACAACTTGGAAGGTGGGGTCCTCAAATTTTTTTGGTGGAGTATCTGGGACCAGTAGGACCACCTTATCTACCAATAGTGTCTAATACAATCTTAATTGAGAGTCATAGTATTCGACTGTCTCAATCTTACTATAAGGTCTATTTTCCATTCTCCAAACTAGTTCTTGTGTTTGATTGTTTTTAAATGCCTTTTGCATTTCATCCTGAAACTGATCTTCACTATGAGTAACCTACAGAAGGACAAGCTTACCAACAACACTTTTCTTGTGGTGGTCATCCGGGTCGTAGGCCCTCCAAGTAACCTCTAGGAAGTAGTATGTGTCCATGTTCCAAATAGCTCATAGCATAACAAAATGGCCCAGATAGGTGTAGGGACCCATTGAACAAGGGATGGGCAGCCATGGCACCTATCCTTTCTTCCTTAGATATCTAATTTTAACTTCTTTGACCATTTTATAAGTGATATCCAATATAGCAATTGATGTTGGGAAATGCATCGAGAGTGATTTTGGAGGTAGTTTCGACCCGTAGATCCTTATGTAGGAGAATATTTCAACGTAGAAGTAATATCATAATTTTTCCAGATGCAAAAAGTTTCTTACTCCAGCACCAATTATGGTTGGTTCTTCTCTACACAATAGAATGTGGACTACTGGGAGGACCTTATCAAATAAGGTTTTGTATCTGGAGCATCCCTCATGTATGCACAACAATTGATCTTGCAAGGTGGGTGCAGTTACCCCTCCCATCCGGGCCACCAAAGATTTGTCAAATTGTGCCACAACCAAATGAATAAAGAAAGAATAATATGAGAAAGGAGGCATTTCCTCCTTATCGGCCAATATGACCTCCTACAATTTTTGTAGCTCTTTGTCGATGTTGTCACTAATTATATCCTCCCATCGGTAGAGAGGAGTCTTATAAGTTATATTGCATTGGATTATTAGAAACATTACCTCCTTGGTAACCCACTCTAGGTCCTTAACCCCCAGCACGAAATTAATCATGTTAGCATAATGTTGGACCCAGGGCTGAAGCAAGAATTTTTTGATTGGGAAGCTGGAGGGTCTATTTCTTCCCTTCTTCAATAGAGTTTGAGGGAATGTGGTATTAAGCATAAAATTGGCCTAGAGGGAAAATTTTTTAAAATCCACCACCATGGATGTAGTGGCGAGCCCAAAAAACTTCTTGATTCTGTCAGCTGACACTCGAGCCATTGCTTGGTTCTTATAGTCTCAATTTTTTTGGCTTCTAGAGTCATAGGCTACTACAAGCCAAGCAAATAAATCAAAGGAGTGGTAAACCCTTGGACAAGTCAACTGACCTAGATTTGTGGTCTATTTGTTGCATACTGGGGGGCACTATACTATCCCTATGTGCTCTCATATATATGCTCTTGAGTAGCATGGGATACCACTGGCTATCCTACTTAGTGGGGTCGAACGCGTAGATAGTCACCCCTTCAACTTCTTTCTGCTGCTCAATGGTGATGTCTCGATTACTATCCAAAAAATTTTCCAGAGCCTTAGGGTCTTGAGATCTCCCTATCCTTTTTGTTATCGGATACACCCCAATAATTTTTTCTATTCTCCGTTTGACATTTGAGACCTCTGGTCTAGCTGCACTTGTGGAAGCCATGGTAAAGAAAATTTCCTCTCCCCATTTATTTGTGCTCAAGCTCATCAAGAATGAAGTTTTTCATAACGTAACGATGCAGAACAGGTTTGTCGCCTCCTTAATAAAGCACATGTAATAAATCCATTAGGTGGGCCTTATGTGCTTCCCCATACTGATTGGTCGGGCGTGCCACATCACTCATGTTTTAATGGAACTAAGTGACTGTAGAGGGAAATTTTGGTTGTGGGGCAGCAAGCGAGAGACATGGCAATTTCAAATTGGCCAGAGTGGGGTATGCTCGAGTAGAGCGCGTGCATGGACTACGCTTAATTAAATTCTTTCACATTCCATTAAGGGTGGAGTGCATGACCCTTGAGGTGAGCATAGGGATTAGTGCACCTGCTTACTTTTCACATGCCCCAAGGGAGTAGGGAGTGTGGGAACCAATAGGGTGCAGAGGTTGTGTGTCTTAAAAATTTTTGTGCACTCAACTATGGAGTGCACTACTCGAAGGTGGGCACAAAACCTATGTGCCCAACTAGACTATTGTGTGATCTATTATAATGGAGTGCACTAACTCTATTTGGGGTGCACAAGCCTGTGTGTCCCAATGGAAGTTGTGCACTCAACTTGGGATTGGATTGAACTGATTGGGATGGGAGCGCATGGCTTATGCAGTCTAGGGCTTTGTGTGTGATTCAAGGTTTGGAGCGCATGATGGGTTTTGGGGTACATGTGAATGTGTGTGCCCCTTAGGCAACTTGGTGCACTGCACAAAAGTAGAGTTCACAAGGCAGGGGTGGGTGAACAAGGGTGTGTACTTGTGGAGACTTTGTGCACTCCATTGGAATGGAGTGCATGGGTCTTCTTCAAGGTGCACAAATTTCTATGCTCGAATGGACTTTTATGTGCTCCACCTCCCCATGGATCACATGAAATTCTTGCTGGGCACATGGCTTGTGCACCCCTTGGGGAATTCGTGTGCCCCATTACCTAATGGGGTACATGGGCTAGAGGTAGGTGCACAACTTGTGCACTTGGCAGGGTATTTGTGCCTTCCTATCATGGAGCGCATGGACTTTGTCTTGGGGTGCACTTCTTATGCACTCGAGGGACTTTTGGTGTGCTCCAAAATTCAGTGGATTAAACGAGTTTGAGTAAGGGCACACCACCTTGTGTTACCTTAAGGGAAAAGGGACTTAGGCTCCCAAAAAGGGGTACTATCTTTTCAAGGTCAACAGGCCCCATAAGGTGTTTTTTGCATGGGTCTACAAGGAGGAAAGAATACCTCTTGAAGGTGATCTATGTTAGGCCTATTATATACATTCTATTTAGGCCTCAGAGGTCTAGGAGGTAACATTGGATTAGGTCTAGGAGAACTATCTTATTGGAAGTTTGGTTGCCTTGGGCAAGCCTTCTGTCTACGCGTATTTTGATTAGAAGCTCCATTACGCAAAGTCTCTTGAATTTGTTGTTCAAGTATTTATTTCTCTAACTACTATAACTTCTCTAAGAGATCTAAGTGGTGTTTATCAAACCTAAGTTGATTAAACTTGGCCTGGCAGTCAGCATACTTCTTTACCAACTGATTGATCTGATCAGATGTATTAGGTCTAAGTACCTTAGAACTGTTACCCTGATATCTATCTTTTTTAGGAGTGTTTGTGAGATCTATTATAGATTTCCATTGATTGATGAGGCTACATTGACTTGAGGCTCACCCCTAAATAGATGTTCTTAATAAGCTACTAGTGTAGAGGCACATCATGCTTGCATGGACACATTTGAATGAGGATACTCTAGATCCTCCTTAGGTCTTCTCTTGTAAACAAGGAAAGGTTAGGCGTAATTAGGTCACCTATGGCAAAAAGTATCATACTCATTGCGATGTTGGTACCTTGGGAAAGGGTGGTTTGAAATCATCCTATGATCATTCAATCCTACTCTAGGTGAAAATTCATGATCCTATGTAGCAGTGCGAGGAGTAGATCAAGTAGGTACACAAATGCATGGGATTTATCTATTGGGAAGTGCCCCATTGCATGGTGACTCTTCTCAAAAGAAGGCATTAGACACATCTATATTAGGGAAATGATTCCCCAAAGTGGGACTGTTTCTTGTGGGGGTACCCCATGTAGGAGTCCCTTGTTGGCTAGGTTTCCTTCTTGCTATTCTAGGACTAAACATCTATTCATCTACCACTCGATGACTAGGGATATGAATTTCTAAGTTGAGACCATCGCCTATGGGGGCTCCCCATGTAGGAGTCCCTTTTTGGATAGGTCTCCTTTCAGCCCCTTTAGGGCTAGGAAGGGTAGGTGGTCTCCAAGGAGGTATGACCATGTCCTTTGGATCAAGGCAAAGATGTTCTATGTCATTTTCCCTACTCCCCGCAATGTCCACCTTTAAATGGGCTTGGCTATGGGTATGTACTGTAACTATGTACTCTAGACCACTATATGATTATCTCATTTACAATTTTTATGAATTTGAAACAAACAAAAAATAGAAACACACAAGCATAGAAGTGATTATCTCTTTTAATTTTTTTAGATGTGAATCCCTAAACTATTTGTTTTTATTTCAAGATGTGTTGCTTTTGTAAATAAAATACTTCTTGTGTTTGATTTTTGTTGATGTAATACTCAAAATTTTAAGTGGTTTTCACCTATACACTCACAAATCGACAACCAACAATGAAATTCTGATCACGTAAACCAACCAAAGTATGGTGATGAAGTCCATACCCGATCAGGGAGCAAAGGTCTTGCAAATCCTTACCCAACACCCTATGCATAGTGATACACCCCTCTGAATAGGAATGCATAATATTTTGTATTATTAGGATAGATATTAGAGTCGATATTGGCCAATAGAATAGGGTACATGGGATTTGAGTCAATGGATGGAAATGACTACCACCATCATTGAACTCTATCAGTGGTTGGGAATGAAGTCCAACTCACCAATTTTTAAGAAGATCATGGTGTGTGTGTGTGTTCCTTTTAAAATTATTGAAATAAAATAATACAACATTCAATGATAATTCACTAAATGCATGAAATTACCTTTTATGTTCAGAATCATTAGAATGCATAAAATGTGTAGGCACCTAAAACACATCGTGTTTAGGATAACTACTCATATGGGCATCCATAGACCATGTGACTAAACCTAAGGACCTTCCAAGTGCCAAAAGTAGTTTTCACCATTCATCTAGGGTAGTCTCAGCCCATCCTAGCCTGGTCGCTATGAACCAGAGCAGCTGAATCTTGGTTGCTAAAGCTCAAAGCGGCCAAACCCTAGCTATTGTAGATGATAGTGGCTAAGCTTCAAAATAAAATTTATTGCCAAAATAGCCTAATATCAAGTGGAAGTGGCAATTTGCATGCAATAAGACCGATCGGGGACAACTTTGCATCCCTCATTATAACCAGTCTACATGAGGGACTCAAGTCTGGATTTAGACATCAGTTAACTGGCCCTCAAGGGTAGATAAAGACTCAAATGCTCATGCTAACAAATAGTTTGTATGCAGGATTCAGTATTAAGGTTTTTAGACCTAAACATAGGAGCTCAACACAATATAAGGTGCAAACCTAAGAGAACCTAAAAGCATGTCTACGGAAGCACAGGCACACCGAGTGCGATGCAAACAAAAGCAGTTGTATTAACGAAACGCTAAGTGCATGAAAAAGGGAAAGCGAAGCATGAATGAAACGAGATGTAAAGAAAAAACAAAGGTGCAGCCTCTTTTATTAATTTTTCTTATGATCAGGTTACAATACGTCTCCCCCCCTTTTCAGGGGCTCGGAGCGTTCGATACAATTTTGTTACACCAACGGATGGTGCGCTTCCCTTCGGGATCTTTCGCGTGCCCACATTCAAAATGGGTGGGCCAAACATCACCGCCGCTTGCGTGAATACATTCTTGGTTCCTTGCTGCCCCTCCGGTGTTGAGATCCTACATATAGAGAAACAACAAATGATTAATAGCACATGCGGATGGAGGGAAACATGCAATCCCCAAGGCCTCCGGTTAATGCATACATGAAATAACTAAAACAATGATCAAAACTTATCAGAACGGAATGAAATTTAAATAGAAGCATGTAAACACCATCAGGGACACATTGCAAAAAGAACAGTCGAGAAATATATTGTAGATTTCTAATCGCTCCGGGGTGGGACGATTAGGACTGTCATAAAATGTCCGAAAGTGACCTCCCAAATGTCCCATCCAGAGGCCTCCAAAACACCTGCAAACTTGGGGTTAGGAAAAATGGGGCATTTTGAGATGACCCAGAAGGTCGGATTTTGCAGATTCTGCCCCGATCACCCTGTATCCGAAGGCGCTCCCTGTATGTTAGTAAAAGCGTAAAACAATGAAAACATAGTCAAAACAAGTCAGAATGCATTGAAATTTGAACTACAACATATATGAAACACACAAAACATGATGCAAAATAAATAGTGAAGAAATATACTATAGATTTCTAATCACTCCGGGGTGGGGCGATTAGGACTGCAATAGTGCAGGGGCACCGAGGGCAGGACGCCCACCGTTTGGGGCTTGGTTTTGACACCAATCCACTTGGGATGGGTCCAAAACCTCCTAGGGGGTTGTGTTGGAAAATTGGGTGTGGGATTGTGGCCAATTGTTTGGGTTTTGGGTCCGGATTGCGCTCCTAATATTCACCCGATAACCTCCCTTCCAAAAGAGAGATCAAGGATGTAGGAAGCACAATGAGGGGTGAGGGTATAATTCGGTAGCACTCCGTTGCTCCAAATGCTCCTCGCTCTCTCTCTTTTTGGGGTGAGAAGACTCACCATTTTATAGACCCGAAGGTCTGCTTTGAATGTACATGCAGGGGTGCCACTTGGTCATCATGCCTTTCCGGGGGAGAGAAGATTCCTCCTTGATTAAGGGCTCCATGACTGCCTCTATGATTGCCTCTTTGAGCTTTGAAATGCTCACTCGCACTCCCATGCATTGAAGGTGGAGTTGAGTGGCGGATCTGGGCTGCCATTTGTCAAGGTTTGTCTTTTTCCCCAAAAACCCTTCTTTTCCCCCCCCGGGGGGGGTGGTTGCTAACCGGCCCGGGGTGGGGCGAATAGCATTCTAATCATCCCAGGGTGGAACGAATAAGGAGCAGGGTGCTTGAAAGGTGCCAAATTGACCTCTGACCTTCCAAAACTACTTTGGGAGTGGTTAGGACCACTTTTTAACCTCTAGGGGCTGCCCTAGGGGCTATGTATGCCAATTCGGTTAGTGCTTGTAGCCACATAATCGGATTGGTGTTGTTTTGGTGTCTATAGATGCCCCTTTTTGGGATGCAGTTGTGCGTGGCATAGTGCTGAGAAAAAATAGATAACCAAAGCACTTAATGATTAGGGTTTCTCAGTAACCTAACCAAATTTTGATGCCCCAAGTATGGAAAGGGCACGCATTCTTGAATCCTTGCTTCGACGAGCTAAGGAGCTTAATTCAAGTGTTAACCTTTTTCGGTGAGGTGTTACTTGATCTTGGACATTGTTCAGTCATGAATAGGCAAAGGGTGCAACCTTTTGTCTATGGGAACCTTGAGTTCATGATTCTAGAATGCCAAGTGTTTGATCAGCTTGTGATTATTGCTTGTTTGCTGCCCCAAGCAGGAGCGTGATTGTCTTTGTCAATGATTCTTTGAATGCATGCCATTTCCTTGATTGGGTGTGTATTTGTTGATTGGTGACTAAGTGTGACTACCCCCTCAAGCGACGAATCGATGAGGGAATGACCGACATGAGAAAAGCGATGAGTCGCTTGACCCAAGATGACTTTTGTAAGGGTGCCTTCAGTTGTTTTTCGTTGATCGCTTATGCAGTTTCCCAACAATCGGACCTATTTTTGGTGGGTTTTGACCCTTTTTGTGACGCTTATTGGGGCTGAAATTGTCAAAAATTCGTCCTCCCATGGAGCGGTCCGGCTATGGTAGCCTTCTTAGGGAGTAGGATATTGATAATTTGTGGCCCCGACGTCAGTTTTGTATGCCAAGAATGTCAGGCGCAAAGGCGCCTTTGTTCGGCAATTTTATTATTGTTTTTTGGTGGGTTTTGACCCTTTTTTGTGACGCCTATTGGGGTTGAAATTGTCAAAAATCCATCCTCCCATGGAGTGGTCCAGCTATGGTAGCCTTCTTAGGGAGTAGGATAGTGAGGATTTGTGACCCCAACATCAGTTTTGGATGCCATGAATCACAGGCGCAAAGGTGCCTTTGTTCGGCAGTTTTATTATTGTTTTTTGGTGGGTTTTGACCCTTTTTGTGACGCCTTTTGGGGATGAAATTGTCAAAAATCCGTCCTCCCATGGAGTGGTCCGGCTATGGTAGCCTTATTAGGGAGTAGGATAGTGATGATTTGTGACCCCAACATTGGTTTTGGATGCCATGAATCATAGGCGCAAAGGTGCCTTTGTTCGAAAGTTTTATTGCTATTTTTGGTGCATTTTGGATGCAGTTTTGGTTGTTTTTTATTTTCTTGCTCTGTAATCGTCCTAGGGTGGGACGAATACCAGTTTTGTAATCATCCCAGGGTGGGACGAGTGCTAACTAGAGTGCTCATCCCAGGGTGGAATGATTACAGGCCTAAGAGCCTATATAAGGGCCAAAACTAGGTTTTGGGCTCATTTGCAATTGTTTTTTCTGGCGATTTGGAGCTGTGGGGAGGAGTGCGAGTTTGCGTAGCGGAGCGCTATCAAAATTTCATAGACACCATGAGTGCAAGGACCGGATCTTCGAGTGGCGGAGCCGAGGCGAGACCGGTAGGTGCTCCTTCCTTCTGCTTGTTATTTGTTTGTTTTTATATGAATTTTTAAAACTCGCATTTTATCATTGTTTTTTTGTCACATTAAGGTTAAAACCCTAGATGAATGTTGTGGTTTTATTTGTTTTGTTTTGTTCATAATAAGGTTAAAAAAACCCTAGATGATTTTTGTGTTTTAATTTGTTTTTGTTTACACTTAAGGTTAAAAACCCTAGTATAGTTTTAATGTTTTTGTTTGATTTTTTTGTCCACACTTAAGGTTAAAAACCCTAGTATGATTTTGTTTGTTTTATTTGATTTTTTGTTCACACTTAAGGTTAAAAACCCTAGGATGAATTTGTTGTTTTATTTTGTTTTTTTTTTTTAGACTAAGATTAAAAAACCTAGTTTAAAATTTGTATTTTTTGTGTTGTTTATTTGATTTTTTTGAATGTTTTTTTGTTTTTTTGTTTAGACTAATGTTAAGCCCTAGTTAATTTTTTTTTGTATTTTTTTTTATTTTTGTTTAGACTAATGTTAAGCCCTAGTTAATTTTTGTTTTTGTTTTTTTTTTTGTTGTCATGTTTTAATGTTTTTGTGTTGTTTTTGTTTTTCAGGTTGTGAAGAGTCGGTACCGTCAGCCGACGGTATTTTTTGATGCACGAGATGCGTTGACTATGGCGGATTGGGATTGGCTTGATGCCCTTGGGCTCAAGCAAGTGACATGGTTGGAGCCTGTGGTGGGGGATCGGGCATATCTGACTACCCTGATCAATTTGTGGGATCCTCGCACCAACACATTTCATATCCCAACAGGGGAGATGACAGTGACTCTGGAGGACGTGTATCAGATTCTATGGATTTCGATAGACGGGCTGCCCATTCGGATGACTCCTCGTGATCAACGAATGGTGGTGTTGACACGGTGCTTTGGGCATGCGACGGAGATGGGGGTGGATAGGGCGGTGGAGAGGGCAGAGGGGGACTGCCTGATTGGTAGGATTTTAGTGCGGTGGTGGTTTGAGAAGGGCGTGTTGGGGGTGAGGCATGCGTTGCTGATGACCCTCATCTCCAACATGTTGCTTCTCGACTCCTCAGGTGCGAGGTTCCCTTGGAACCTGCTTGAGGTAGTGTTCAGACTGGTGGAGTGTCCGATAGTAGCGCCACTGATTATGAGGTGGGGTCAGACGCTACTGGCACAGCTTTATGATGAGTTGTACGAGGTCCGCTATCGGAGGTGGAAGGGGATTGGGTGCAGCTATCTATTGCAGTGTTGGGGGTGGCAGCACATAGCTGTGGAGTGGCCGTAGGGGTTGCCTTGGACCACTCGGGGAGAGATGGTGGACAGGGAGATTGGGTATGCCGTGTTATGGTGGAGGTCGGAGGAGCATGGGCAGAGTCGATGGTGGGCAGGTGTCGTAGGGCACTATACTGATGCCTTCTCGTGTCTTGCTCCAGGGGAGGTGTTCTGGCGGCCATACCGGGACTGTCCAGCCTGGCCTGAGGCTGGAGAGTGGCTTCGGTGGGTGCGTAGGGGGAGGTGGTTGATCGGGCGGCATGAGACCGAGCAGGAGTACTTCTCGTACGTTCGGGTGACTCGATAGTTTGGGGTGCACCAGGGATTTCCTGGTGAGCCCTTGATCTATCGGCGTCGGGGCGACGAGAGGACTCTAGCCTGGCCGATCATTGAGCCACTAGGTGAGGAGTCGGATGCAGTGATTGATGTCCCCGACGTGGACAATGTTGGGGTGACTACAGAGTATGACCAGTGGTGGACGATGTTGCGATGGTGGGGTGAGGGGCCTCTAGGAGGTCCGGATGTAGCAGCAGTAGGTGGTGGGGTTGTAGAGGCATTGAGGGAGGGTTGGGGGGCTCCGCTCGATGATGCGGATATGGTGGAGGTAGATGACTTGACTAGGGATGATTTAGGGGTTTCAAAGCAGCCAGATACATAGGACATCCCGGAGCAGTGGGTGCCGAAGTAGCATGCCATCCTGGAGATGCCCATGCCTCAAGCAGTCCCAGGGGATATGGAGGCTAGGTTTCATGCTGAGATAGCATGATTGGAGGACCTACTACAGAGATGGGATGAGGAGCACAAAGTTGAGAGGGATCGCCTATGGGCTCAGTTAGCGTAGCAGGATGATGCATTGGCTACGTACCATCGATGAGATGTGGAGTGGGGTCGATGCCGGGTGGAGTTGGAGGTCGAGATTATCCGCCTCGATGGGCAGTTACCTGAGCTCACTGGAGGTGGATCGTCGCATCGTACGAGAGGCAGTGAGACTGAGCAGTCAGCATCCTCTCGTCGCAGGCGGCTGGGTGAGGGTAGCGCTAGTGGGCATGATGCGAGGGCTAGCGACGCAGTCGCCCTGAGAGGTCCCATAGGACCCACACCACTAGGGGTAGTTCCAGTCGCACCGATCCTACGTGATCATGGTGGCCGACTCCCTAGGCTTGGGGTTTTTGAGTTTTTGATTTTTTTTGTGAGGTCAGAGGACCGACTTATTGTAGCCTGAGGGCATTTTTGACCTAATATATACATGACTCTCTTTTTGATTATACACTTGTCATGATTTATCATTTATTTTATGCACATTTATTTATGTTGATGTATGCATGTGTTATTGTGAATGCGAATGTTTCTACTATATGATATATGCATATGGAATGGATGAAATGATTTGTTGATAACTTGGCGGTGGCACCATAGACTGTACAGGATTTACTGGCTTTCTGTACTATGTGATTGCTTTGTGGAATGACTTTGCATGTGTAATATTTTTTTGTTTGTATTTTTTGATGGTGATGTAAGAATGGAATGTACCACAGGTGTTCTAGAATGTAGTTAAGGTTTTTCTGAGACTCAGATGTTTTAACTAACTAGCCAAGACTGTACATTTATCTCACAAGACTTTTGAACAAGGTACGAATCAGACTTGAGTTTGACCAAGTTATTTCACATCCCTGTGTGTGCGATTGAATTTGTTTATGTGGTAGTTGTCAGGATACCGCCAGTGCCAGATAGGCTGTCAACCAAACCTGTACTGAGGATCACCTAATTAGCTCCACTAACTCCTTTGTTGTATTTAGTAAGATTAATCTGCGGTGCAATCTAGGATACCATAAGCTAGCTCATCCACATGCAAACATTGATCTGTACACAATTTAATGCGACAGATATATCATCATGCGGGAGGTTTGCCGCCAGTGACCAACAGGCTATCCACCAAACCGATACTGAGGATCACCTCATGACCTTCCGAATGCTGAGAGTTCTAGGGATTCAAGTTCGACTCCCTTATTTTCTTTACTTTTATTGGGATACTTGCTCTCGTATGTAGTGATAAAAATCACTATTTATTTTTATTTTTTTCTTTTGAGCAAGGGATTGGAATTTTGAGTGATGAGAATCACTATTTCTTGTGCTTTTTGATGTATGCACTGTGTGGGTTTTGATGTCAAACTTTGGAGTTTGTACTTTGAATTTTTGCAATTTTTTTTGGATATTTGCAACTTTTTGAGAATTTGGGATGCTTGGGGAATTGGGTAGGGAAGATGCTTGTCCTTTTGCCAACTCTCAGCATTCTTGGGGTCATTCACATAGGGGGATGAGCAAGATAACATTTTCACTATATGGTATCCTAGATTGCTTTGTAGGTTTCATATTTCGTTCACACAACTTGGGAATTTTTTATGTGTTTTAACTTGTGTTGGGATGCGACGTAACAAGGTGTGATCCAAGTAAAACTCTACCTTTGTAAAAATCTATCTGAATTTGTACAGTTTTTGGCTAGAAATCTAAAGACAACTGAATGACAAAAAACCCTAGATACATTAGAAGACAACTGACTATGATATGGTGAAAAATGTGGATGGCGTTATGCTTGTTAGATCATTTACAAAGTGGAAAAATGTGGGAAATGATGGAATTGCCGAGTAATTACAGTCTATGGTGCATTTGACATGTATGACCAACAAATATGCAATGTATGTGTGCGATGCCTAATGCAGCTTTTTTTTTGTGTTTTGATTTTTAAGAGTATGCATGGAAGTGAGATGCAATTTTTTTGTTATTTTTGATTATTTTATTGTTTTTTGAATTTTTGTTTTTGACCAAGCGATTGTGGGAACCCTTGGAGCTTTTGATTTGACCAAAGGGATTATGGATACCTTTGGGGCATTTGGTTTGACCAAAGGGATTATAGATACCTTTGGGGTTTTTGGGTGACCAAGCGATTGTGGGAACCCTTGGAGCTTTTGGTTTGACCAAAGGGATTATAGATACCTTTGGGGCATTTTGGGTTGACCAAGTGATTATAGAATCTTTGGAGCTTTTGGTTTGACCAAAGGGATTATAGATACCTTTGGGGCATTTTAGGTTTGACCAAGCGATTATGGGAATCCTTGGAGCTTTTGGTTTGACCAAAGGGATTATGGACACCTTTGGGGCATTTTTGGGTTGACCAAGCGATTATGGGAATCCTTGGAGCTTTTGGTGTGACCAAAGGGATTATGGGCACCTTTGGGGATTTTTGGGTTGACCAAGCGATTATGGGAATCCTTGGAGCTTTTGGTTTGACCAAGCGATTATAGGAATCCTTGGAGCTTTTTGGGTGGGCCATGGCTCTTTTAAATGTGGAATGGCCTCAAATGATTGATGTTCAAGGGTTCTAGTTCCTTGATTCCTTCAAGAGAGGCGAGTCGGTATGTTCCAGGTCCTATTTTACTATCAATTACATAAGGACCTAACCAATTTGCCATGAACTTGTCCCTTAAATGGGGTGGCAAGTTAGAATTTTGTTGGTTCTCTTTTAAGACCAAGTCACCAACTTGAAAGTCCCTCAGGTGAACTTTCATGTTGTATGCTTTCTTAAGTCGCTCTTGATAGATACGTAAATGCTCGAGAGCATTGATGCGTCATTCATCGAGCAACGTAAGCTGGTCTAACTAGGCCTACCATGCGTAGTGTCATCATCGATGAACTCTTGCATTGATATGCGTAGGGAAGGTATTTCCAACTCGAGAGGCATGACTACCTCGGAGCCATACACCAACAAAAATGGAGTTGCCCTAGTGGGCGTCCGAATGCTAGTGCGATAAGCCCAAAGAGCAAGTGGGATTTGAATGTGCCAATCCTTATGACTATCTGTGACTATATTTTTAAGGATGGCAACTAGCATTTTGTTTGACGCCTCTGCTTGCCCATTTGCCTGTGGATAATAAGGTGTCAAAAAACTATGCTGAATTTTGTACTTTGTTGTCAAAGCATGCACATCTTTGTTCTTAAATGACGTCCCATTATCCGAGATGATCTTGGATGGAATACCAAAATGACATATGATGTTATGTAAAATAAACTCCGCAATGCGGGTCCCAGTCATAGAGGTAAGTGGAATTGCTTCCACCCACTTGGTGAAGTACTCTGTGGCCGTTATGATAAACGTGTGATGACCTGACGATGCAAGGGAGATCTTTTCGATTAGATCTAAGCCCCACTATGAAAATGGCCAAGCCGATTGGATCGGTTGCAAGGCCTGAGAAGGTACATGTGTCAAGTTAGCATGGTGTTGACATTTCATGCACTTCCTCACATACGCGCAACAATCTCGCTCTAAATATGGCCAATAATAGCCCATGCAAAGAATGCACTTTGCGATGGCCATACCACTGAAGTGGCCACCGCATGTACCATCGTGCGCTTGGGTGATCACCCAAGTGGACTCCTATTGGTCCAAGCAATGGAGGAGGATCCCTTCATAGCTCCGACGGTACAAAATGTCTCCTAGCAAGACATGTTTTGCCACTTTCTATTTGAATGATATTTTCATGGCATGCGACAATCCAAGTGGGAGGTTACCTAGCTTGAGGTAGTCTCTTATGGGTGTGTACCAATCCTGCTGATCAGAAACCTTGATGGTATGAACGGCCAATCCCTCTTGAAGTTCATCCCTAGCAAAAGTTGAGCGGGAAAGAACTTGTAAGAATAGTATTGTGTTGCTATTAAGAGGGGTTGGGGAGAACAAGGACCCCCTAGTTGGCATGATTCAGACTATCATGGATTCGAGAGAACTTATCCTGAGATGGTTCAATCTGGATCAGGTGGATTCCTGGCGTTAGGTCAGAGCTTGCACGCTCCATCATGGATTGCGATAATGTTTTGACTTGAATGGTTGTCATCTCACCAGAAATGTCTTGCGGGATTAGTGACCCCAAGGAGGCCATAGTGTCCACAAAATGATTCGATGATCGAGGGAGTGCCTCGATGTCGTACCATTCAAGCTTTGCCAGGAATTTATCCACAAGGGCTTTGTAGGCCTGTAGAACTGGGCATTTGCATTGGAATACCCCTTTCACTTGGTTGACAATTAACAGTGAATCACCAAAGATATTCAAGCATTTGATGTTCATGGTGATGGTTGTCTCGAAGACCTATGAGCAAGGCTTCGTATTCGGCATTGTTATTGGTGCACGAGAAATCAAGTTTAAATGATAGAGGCATTGGAGCCCCTTGCGGTGTGAAGAATATGATTCCCATGCCACCCCCTTGCTCACATTTAGAACCATCAAAAAATAGGGTTATGTCGCCTGTGACTCAGGCTCATCAAAATATGGTGATTCTGAGACATGGAAGACCCCATCATCGGGTAGCTCTACGGTCAGAGGCTGATCATCTTCGAGAGGAGCCTCTGCTAGTTGATCGATGATGACTTGACCTTTGATGGACTTCTATCCAATGAATTCGATGTCAAACTCCATCAACAACATGATCCATTTTGCCGTGCGACTACTATGATAAGTATGACTCATCATGTACCACAATGGATTCTCCTTAGACACAACATACGTCGTATTGCTCAGCATGTAGTGGCATAGCTTTTTGGTGGCAAATACCACTGCTAAGCATAGCTTCTCGACGTATGCATAGTTAAGTTCATAACTGACCAGGGTGCGGCTAAGATAATAATTAGCCTGTTCTTTATGTAGTTCATTTTTTTGGGCTAGCATGGTGCCCAGTGCCACCTCAGTAGCTGAGATGTATAAATAGAATGGCACTCCTGGTCTAGGTGGTGCCAATACTAGCGGTGAAGCCAAGTATTGTTTAATGTCATCGAAGGTTGACTGGCACTCGTCATCCCAATGAAATGCTACCCCCTTGTGTAATAATTTATTCATGGGTCGGCACTTGTCAGATAGCTGCGCTATGAAGCGCTTGATTGATGCGACCTTTCCCTGCAAGCTTTTGAGCTGCTTGATGGTGGTTGGGGGAAGCATTTCAAGGATTGCCTTGAATTTATTTGGATCTACCTCGATGCCTCATTTTGAGACTATGAAACCCAAGAGTTTTCCTAGATGTGATGCCAAATACACACTTCTTGGGGTTTAGCCTAACTTTGTGTTCGATGAGGCGATCGAGGATCTTGCTTAAGTCATCGAGATGATCTGGGCACAAAAGAGATTTGGCCAACAAATCATCCATATAATCTTCCAAAGTTTTATGCATGTGATCATGGAAGATGTATGTCATAGCACGTTGGTAGGTGGCGCCAATGTTTTTAAGGCCAAAGGGCATGACCTTATAACAAAATGTCCCCCAAGGCATCGTGAACGCCATTTTTAGTTGATCATCGAGATTGATACGAATCTGGTTGTATCCCGAGAAACCATCCATGAGGGAAAGCATTTCATGGCCTACTGTAGCGTCTACCAATGCATCGATGCTAGGCAAGGGGAAATCATCCTTGGGACTCGCTTTGTTTAGATCTCAAAAATTGGTGCATATGCGAATCCTCCCATCAGGCTTTTTGATGGGCACCATGTTGGACAACCATGGTGGGTAATCCATGCAGATGACAAACTGTGCATCCAACAACTTTTGTAATTCATATTTTACCATTAAGGCCACTGTTGGGTGCATCTTACGTAGTTTTTGCTTGATTGGCTTGACTGTCGGATCAAGCGTTAGATTATGCATGACTAGCTACGGGTCTAGCCTCGACATGTCTTTGTAGGACCATGCAAAAACCTCCTTCTTCTCTTTGAGAAGGGCAATGTAATCGGCTTGCTCTTTGGGGGATAGACTTACCCCCAACTTGATGATTTGTGGATTCATTGGATCAGAGCCGATGTCTACGTCAGTCGTCTCTTCGATCGACATGTGGGACCTATCCTCCAATGGGGGGGGTTGGGTGGGGGGAATTTTTATTTTATTGTTTGGGGGGGCCCCCTTGGGGGGGGAGTTGGTCTTGGGGTGAAATGAAGCATCTCACCGCAAGGCCAAGTACTCTGATGGGGATGGTGGTGAGTTAGCATGATCCCAGTCTATGGCATCTAGGTTTAGATACAATGGTCATGCTGGATCGGTTGGATTGTGGATGGGGGTGGTTAAGTCAATGGAGATCATGTTGATGAAGTGAATTTGGTCTCCATTACCATATGAGTGTTGACTCGGACATCCTTGGTGATATTTATACTCCGGATCTAGCTCTGTGGGTATTGGCACAAATGGATCGGCCCTATGTGTAGATAAAAGGATAGGGTCTACCCTTGGCACTGATGGCTCTATAGGGTCTCTAGGTGGAGGGTGCTCTCTGTATGCCTGAAGTGGCGGATGCAGTACTTGGTCCAACTATGCTTGGTTCAAATGCCACCTATGCCTTGGCCCCATGTTTAGTTGTTCAAACATATCATCAATGTCCATGGGGTATTCTTGTTGCCGCATATGGTTGAGATATGCCATCTCAGTCTCATCTTCATAATCGCTATCAGAGATCCATAGGCCTTCATTGGCTCCGACAACTGTTTGTGGCATGTGGGGCTCGCTCTGCTCGAGCAAGTTAATTTGGTCCCATCGGGGTTGTTTCGCTCTCTATGGGAGGACCTGATTCTCTTGAGGTGGCAATTGCTCGATTGGAGCATTCAAGGGGAACATCGCCATGAAGTTCTCCTGATAGTCATCTATGGGCGTCACTTGCGAGTGATTGCTATCGAACTCGAAAGGGTCCCAAGGTGCTACCTCATACTCTGACTCATCTTCTGAAGATCCTTCTTGGCCTTGTCTATATCCCTCTTGGAGGCAAGTTCTTGAACTTTCCCCTTTCTCGATCGAAGGGGAGGAGTTGTTGAGGCCCACAAGGTTGGTTGTTAACAATGGGAGATAATCCCCCAATGTGTATGTTGTGTTAGGATTGGCATATGGATCTTGTGCCAACCCATCCTTGTTGCCTAGCCCTAGGCCTTGCATGTTCTCTACCAAGATGTCAAGGGGCAGAGGGTGGTTGAACCCTACTCCTGATTTGTCATATGGCATCTGATATCTTGGTTGACAAAGAACGTGCACCCCTTGTTCATATCTGCCCAACCCATATCCATGCCAATTACATTGGCCAAGGTATTTCAAAGTGAAGTCTGGGTTGGACAGATAGTTGACATTCTCAACAAAGGGCTCTTCATCCTCTTCCTCTTGCAGGTAAGGTTCAATGCCATTGTCGAGGCCCCCATATACAAAATTTGTCTGATTTGGTGGGTAGCCCAAAGGGACAATAGTGCCGATGGGGAGGCGAGGTCTCCCCATGTCCTGCATGGACTCAAGCATGGGTGTTGCTACAATGTTCCGCACTAGATACTCCCCCAGGCCCGTATTGGCCATCTCAACGGTGATCATTGGCGGTTGAGGGGGAGGGAATGGGAGTTCTTCCTGGGTCCACTCCATGTTGGGTGAACCAGGCATCTCGACTTCCATTCGGCTGGGCACCTCTTCGGTAGAGATGGTTGAGACCAATGGTGGTATCTCTTCCAGGGGCTTCTTCCCATTGTCCTTCGGTGTGGCCACCATAGGTGGTGTCATTGGTGAAGGACCAGATGATGAAGATGGGCCCGATTGGTGATTTGAGGGACTTAACAATGGGGATGTATGCGGAATCGAACCCTATTTGGATGGATTCAATTGAAAGTCCAAATGTGTCGATGGGAGGGTCGATTGTGGCATCAACTGCACCGCATTGCAATACTTGAAGGGCTCTAAGTCTACCGGGACTACATGCACTTGCCCTTCGTATGTGTACTTTAGGCATTGATGGGCTATCGAAGGGACACACTTCATGTCCCTGATCCAAGGCCGGCCCAACAAAATATTGTAGGCCATCTCACCTTCCAGGATGTGGCACAATGTAGGAATAGTCTTTTGTCCCACTTGGATGGGCAGGACAATTGTGCCAACCATCGAGCATATCGCGTCATTGAATGCTCGAAGAGTATAGGTGGAGGCCACAATGTGAGATGCTGGCAACTTGAGGTGTTTCAATGCCATTGTTGTGATTATATTGTTGGATGAGCCAGTGTCCACCAACACCCTCTTAAATGGAATCCCGTTGACCCATGCAATGACGTGCAGGGGTGGATCCGCCATATCACCAGTCATCGATTTTAGTTCATCTTCTCTAAAGGTGATGACTGGTTTTGTACATCATTTTACATGTCCCACAAAGTTGTTGAAAGAGTTTGCTTCATGGGGTTGTAGCTCGATGGCTTTGAGTATCTCCATTAGAGCCTCCCGATGGGGCGGTGATTGTTGGATGAGCTCATAGATGGAGAGCCTAGCCGACGTGGTCCTTAAACTTTGGGTAAGTTTAGTCCGAATCGTGGCCACTGGTCTAGGTGGAGGAGGTTGCGTAGGGTGTTGTTGAGGTTGTGACGTTGATGGAACCTCTCCTGTAGCTGCAGTGGGGGCAGCTGTGCTTGGGTACCTCTTGTTCCGTGTCACTATGCTTATCATCCCTACATACCCCTGCATGGGGCAGTTTTGTGTCACCTCATTGACTTGTAGAGTCTTTTCCTGTGCATCATGGGCAGGCAGGGGGTCTTTGAAGACCTCCATCTATTGGTTGCTTGGTGCTACGAGATTATCCATCGCTAGCATTTTGTTGTCTATTAGGTCTTGCACTAAGCTTTTGAACTTCCAACATGCGTAAAGGTCATGTCCTTTCTATCGATGAAATCTACAGTACAAGTCTTCCCTATAGCCCTTGGGTTTTGGTACGTTGGGGTCTATGGGTCGACTTTCTGGTAGGTTTATCAAGTTTACCATGGACAAATGGTCAAACAAGGAGTCTTTAGACTCTGTGAAGGGTGTGAATTGTCGCCTAGGGTGACGCTACTGATTTTGCTCTTGCCTATGATTTTCCTTTTCATAGATATCAAGAGGAACTGCTTGATAATTAGCCTTTGGGGGCTGTGTCATCTGTGCAGGCTTTGGTATGTTTATGGCAACCTGATTGACCACAGCGGGTTTTGGTTGTGTGGACCCAATTTTGGCATTTTTGGGCCACTCTTTCTTGCATGGCTTGGCAATCTCGCCATCCTGTATCTTGATCTCCTCAATGATTCTGGCTTGCACCAGGGCTTCCTCGAGAGTGGCATATTGTTGTAGCTGCAATAGCATGGAGATCGACCTTAGGCAACTTTTCGAGAACATTTGGGTCAGGTCGGCCATGGGAGGGAGGTAAGGAAGCTTTGAAAGCAACGTTCTCCACCGATTTCCATAAGCCGCCATGGTCTCCTCCTCATACTATCTGAGGCTAGCTAGGTCACTTAACGATGCCTTCTTCTTGGTGTTGAAGGTGAAACATTCGAGGAACGCATCCACTAGCTGGTCTAGGTTACTGATGCTATGCTTCGACAACTGGGTAAACCAATCCGAGGCAGGGCCTATGAACGTGGTTATAAATGTTCTTAGAAGCAATGCATCATTGTCCTGAATGCCAAAGCATTGGCTCAGGAATCTTGTCACGTGCTCTTGGGCATCTTCATCCCCTCTAAAGATTGCCAATTGAGGCATTTTGAAGTGTTCAGGGTATGGGGGTGCCGGCACTGAAGGATGCACAGGGTGACTATGGAGCTGGCATAAAGTGGGCTTTTGGGGCCCAGAAGTCTTGGTCTCCATAGACTCTAAGCGCTCTAGCAACGCTTTGTATGCATCGAAGGATTTGATCTCTTCCTCCTTGGTTTGTTCCCATTGTGAATTACGGGGAACTTGAGGCCTATGGAGGGGTAGCCGGATAGCGCCCCCCTGCCTTGGTAGGGCATTTCAGCCCGCTCTTCTTCTTGCTCGAATTCCTCATAGGCTTCTTGAGGAGTTCCTGGGTGTGACCTATAAACATGGGTGGGTGCCCGAGGAGGGTGCCCATCATTGGCTCTAGGGGTGGCCTCCCGCTCAGGTCTAGGAGGTCTTGGAGGCAATGCTTGATAAGGTCGTGGAGACCTATCTCGCACCAAGGGGTTGTGCCTCTCATAAAGCTCTATCTTATGTGTGCGAGGGGTTGGAATCCTCTCATGCATAGTGTTCTGGAGCAACTCATCCATCTGACGTTGAATGCGCTCTTTGCTAAGATGGTACAGGTGCTCTAACTATTGTTGATCTTGCTCAAGCTGCGTGATTTGTGCTTGGTGGGTGGCATGTTTGGAAAATGCCAAGTCAATTTGTTCTATCGTCTTAGGTCTAGGGGGCCTAGATGCTTCCCCTACATATCTATCTCGATCATAGTGATCCGAGATCTCTATAGGTCACTTCCCTCTATCGAGGTTAGCGGCATTCACCCGAGGCTCTGGCCTCAGTAGGTGATCCTGATAAATAGTAGGTGCGGAGGTGCATTGCTCCCATGCTGTGTATTGCTCTTGAGGAATATAGTGGTTTTCCTCATGCTCCCTTTCATATATGTGAAAGGGGCGGGCAGAGTTGGCTCACCCTGTCTGAAGAGCCTTGCGCTCTGGATTTGGCCTATTGTTTTTGACAGTAATAAGGGGTAGAGGAGGGATGATGTAATCATGTGGCCCCTCCTTATGGACCCTATGTTGTTCTAGCACTTCATCACATGGTGGCCACTCATAATGAGTGTCTAAGGGGGCCTTCCTATGTATGTACTCCTCCTGAAAGGGTCTGTGTTGAATGGGAGTGCCCCTCGAAGGGGTGCCTCTATAGTCCTATTCCGTCATGGTATGATGTGGACTATGTTGTGGGTCAGGCCGCCAAGGTGGTATAACCAAGTCCTTGGGGCTATAACGGAGGCGACTTGTGCCCCCTTGTACACTTTTCGTAGCTTCTGCCCATGATTGGGCTTGGCTACGGGTGTACACCATGGTGGTGGTTCTCTAAAAGATATGTATGTTTTTATCTTCTTTATGATTTTTTTATGCTACACTAAACAAAAAGGGGACCACACAAACAAAGAAGTGATTATCTCATTTACAGATTAAATGTGTGCCCTAAATCTGGTTCAGTGTGTTTTGATTTTTGTTTTGAAAGCCTTGTAAAGAAAATTTTGTTGTACATGCAATATGAGGGCTCTTATATCTCCCAAAATGGTCGCCCCTTCAATATACCACTGCCAGGCCATTATACCGAACCTCTCAATATACCCGCCCTTACGTGAGGGAAACTATTGGTACGCGAGAGCAGAACAGTACGTGGAACATAGGTGGTACGGAAGGGGAATCACTCTATTTTTGACACCTACCATAGAAGACTTATCCTCATGCACTGGGAATCACCCCAGCTACACTTGGTCAGATTTCATCAGGATTTACGTCTAGCAATAGTCATGATCGGGGTTATGTATGCAAAATTCAAGCCAAGGTGGTGATGAAATCCATCATTGGTCTTGATCAAGTGTTGGGGTTTTACGACCAACTCCTTGATGTTTATATTATCACGTGGTGTGTGTGGTTATTTTTACTTGTGCAAAGAAAGAAAACATGCAACAAACTTCTCTATGCAAGCAAAGAAAGCAAAAAAATCATAGAAACAGAGACAAAAAATTACAGAGGATGTTCAGAAAACCTACCTCTTCTCTGCCCAAACCAGATGCCCCTGAGTTTTTGCTCAAAAAATGCATAGAGAGCTAATCATCCTAGGGTGGGATGAATAGAAGATCTGTATTCATCATAGGGTGGGATGAATGCCTATTCATCCCTGGGTGAAACGAATACCAGCTCTGTATTCGTCATAGGGTGGCACGAGCAGCAGTCCAACGCCTGAAGGATTAACACCTACAAGCAAAAACACAAAATTTTGATCAAAAACTTGATCCCAAAATTAGGGGATAGAGTCCCACCATGATCGCCACTGAAATCATGTCTACGGAAGCATAGGCGCACCGGGTGCGATGCAAACAAAAGCAGTTGTATTAACGAAACGCTAAGTGCATGAAAAAGGGAAAGCGAAGCATGAATGAAATGAGATGTAAAGCAAAAACAAAGGTGTAGCCTCTTTTATTAATTTTTCTTATGATCAGGTTACAATACGTCTCCCCCCTTTTCAGGGGCTCGGAGCGTTCGATACAATTTTGTTACACCAACGGATGGTGCGCTTCCCTTCGGGATCTTCCGCGTGCCCACATTCGAAATGGGTGGGCCAAACGTCATCACCGCTTGCGTGAATACATTCTTGGTTCCTTGCTGCCCCTTCGGTGTCGAGATCCTATGTACAGAGAAACAACAAATGATTAATAGCACATGCGGATGGAGGGAAACATGCAATCCCCAAGGCCTCCGGTTAATGCATACATGAAATAATTAAAACAGTGATCAAAACTTATCAGAACAGAATGAAATTTAAATAGAAGCATGTAAACACCATCAGGGACACATTGCAAAAATAATAGTCAAGAAATCTACTGTAGATTTCTAATCGCTCCGGGGTGGGACGATTAGGACTGTCATAAAATGTCCGAAAGTGACCTCCCAAATGTCCCATCCAGAGGCCTCCAAAACACCTAAAAACTTGGGGTTAGGAAAAATGGGGCATTTTGAGATGACCCAGAAGGTCGGATTTTGCAGATTCTACCCCGATCACCCTGTATCCGAAGGCGCTCCCTGTATGTTAGTAAAAGCGTAAAACAATGAAAACACAGTCAAAACAAGTCAGAATGCATTGAAATTTGAACTAAAGCATATATGAAACACACAAAACATGATGCAAAAGAAATAGTGAAGAAATATACTATAGATTTCTAATCACTCCGGGGTGGGGCGATTAGGACTGCAACGATGCGGGGGCGCCCAGGGGTAGGACGCCCACCGTTTGGGGCTTGGTTTTGACACCAATCCACTTGGGATGGGTCCAAAACCTCCTAGGGGGTTGTGTCAAAAAATTGGGTGTGGGATTGTGGCCAATTGTTTGGGTTTTGGGTCCGGATTGCGCTCCTAATGTTCACCCGATAACCTCCCTTCCAAAAGAGAGATCAAGGATGTAGGAAGCACAATGAGGGGTGAGGGTATAATTCGGTAGCACTCCATTGCTCCAAATGCTCCTGCTCTATCCTTTTTTTGGGGTGAGAAGACTCACCATTTTATAGACCTGAAGGTCTACTTTGAATGTGCATGCAGGGGCGCCACTTGGCCATCATGCCTTCCTAGGGGAGAGAAGATTCCTCCCTGATTAAGGGCTCCATGACTGCCTCTTTGAGCTTTGAAATGCTCACTCACACTCCCATGCATTGAAGGTGGAGTTGAGTGGTGGATCTGGGCTGCCATTTGTCAAGGTTTGACCTTTTTCCCGTCAAACTTGCTATTCGCCCCACCCTGGAGCGATTGCTGCTAATCATCCCGGGGTGGGGCGAATAGCATTCTAATCATCCCAGGGTGGAACGAATAAGGAGCGGGGTGCTTGAAAGGTGCCAAATTGACCTTTGACCTTCCAAAACTACTTTGGGAGTGGTTAGGACCACTTTTTAACCTCTCAAGGCTGCCCTAGGGGCTATGTATGCCAATTCGGTCAGTGCTTGTCATCACATAATTGGATTGGTGTTGTTTTTGTGTCTACAGAACCAAGGGACCTTATTTTATCAATTGGTGGGAGATACCGAGGAGATATTTTCAAGACTTGGAGAGATTTTCTTGTAGCGAAGCACTATCAAATCAGAGAGCATATTGGAGCGCCTTAGAGGAGTAATGAAGTGCTAACAAATTGAGGGGTTATCACCTATAGGGTATTCAATACATCGAACAAAAACAATAATCATTTCAACATATAAAACAAGCCTAGATCCATAGCCTTGGAGTAATAGAGATAGATTTTCTTCTTAGCAGCCACTATCTCAAATAGTGGCCCATAGGCCTAGTCTAGGGTTCTTAGCGTTAGTTTCCTTTATTTAGCTTATTACATGTTTTCATGCCATTAGCATAGATATTATTTCTCTCATTCATTTGCATTCATAGAATTATTTTCTATTATCATTAAGCATGTTTCCCTTTATCATTAGGCTTATTGCTAACAACCTCATTTGGGCAGGCAACCTCATACAGTTGATCGTTTGCAATTATTTGCATGCTTGTAGGACTACAGGTTCACTAGATAGGTTACCAACATATGAAAGCAAAAGGATCCCTCCAGGAGCTAGACCTAGAGAAGGATGTATCTGTAAGCCCTCATATAGTTTTGTGTGTGTCACCAAGAAGCCTATGAAAGTGCACGATTCCTTGCACAGGGATATTATACATCTACTACCCCTATTTGTAAAATATGTATCAAATGAAGGGAATCCCTTAGAGGGATATATATGTAACCAAACTTGATAAAAACAATAAAGAGCATTATTTATTCATTTCTTCATATTTTTGTTGTATCTACTTTTGCATCTTTCATTTAATGCATGATTAAGTAAATAATATTTGCAAATAGAGTAGTGGACGGTGCACCACTTCCCTAGGGTCGCTACTAATGGCAATCATAGTGGGACCCCCACCAAGTTTTTATTTTTTTCTGCTTTACTAATCCATGTTTTTGTGTTCAGGTTTATCTGCTTTGGTCTACAGCGGCCAAAAATCAGCCGCTCTAGTCTACAGCGGCCATAAAGCAGCCACTTCTACTAACAACGACCAGAAATTAGCCACTCTGGTCAATAGTGGTTGGAACTAGAGTGCAGAAGAGAATAAAATATC
This sequence comes from Wollemia nobilis, assembly GCA_028583015.1. NCBI lineage: Eukaryota > Viridiplantae > Streptophyta > Pinopsida > Araucariales > Araucariaceae > Wollemia > Wollemia nobilis. Next base: position 14,296,758 of record JAQPPZ010017052.1, read on the forward strand.
CATTATCTAAGCTATATTAGAGGTTGGTACAATTTTTCTTATTTTTTATGATCCTTTGTCTGCTTTTGTTCTCCTAAAACGGTGAAATTAAGATACATTTTGATTTGGAAACTAAGGAATGGAAGAGAAATAAAAAATGCATGTTGTGTTTCTTAGGTTTCTTTTATAGTTCCTCTAGGCACTCCTAGAAATAGCGGGCCTTTGCCTATAAGGTCCACCCTAGTCTCCAGCATGCTAGGCCATTGTATTTTGGTTTGCTTGCATGTGGCCCAATCAGTGACTGTTTTCATCACAAAGTAGGAGGATGCATTAAAATCATATAGACTTGTTATAGATGCATTGGTATGAGAATGAACATTATTTTTAGGCATTATAGGAAAGTATTCATGAATGCTCGTTGATGCATTGCTTTCTATTTTTAAATATAAAAAGAACCCCACACACTTGCATGTATCATAATAAACATTGGGGAGTTGGATTTACCTCAATTCAGTCTGGTGATATTGGCATTCATCTCCTTCCACCGACTTGCCCCCTAGATCTTCCTAGAATGGAATAGGGAACTTTTTTTATAGTGGTACTAGTTACTCATGTTCAAACTGTCTCCCACTATTGGAACAACCATTGGTTTAGAGTAGAAGAGCTAGGCAAACCCCCAACTAGGATTTAAGTGGTGTACCCTAGTCTCTTTTTTAGAAAATTATGTTTGGCATGGGTGTTCTTAGTTTCCACTATGGATGAGTCCCCTCATTCTAAATCCAAAACAAGATAAAGAAAGCAAGAACGACAACAAATCTAAACACACTGGAACCAATTTTAGGACACACATTTAATCCATAAAAGAGATAATCATATTATCTACTTTGTGTGTTTCTTTGTTATTTTGGACCAAAAATTAACCCTAATTTTTAGGGAAATTGAGAATCATGTAAATTGGAGCTATAATGAAAAATTTATTTCGGTTTTATTTTTACTCTATTTTCGAAGCTAAAAATAGGGAAAAACTGTACTAAAACACTCATAAAGTGGGCTATACAACTCCAAAAAATACCAAATTTATTTTTTTGTCTTAGTTAGCACCTGGGGCACCTCTCCCAAAAATTTTGAGTCCTAACTCTTCATGGTTCAAAAATTCCTAAAAATTCCTAAAAGTGGGCATTTCCCCACAGACCCTGGTTGGTCGATTATTTCAAAAATACAAAATTTTGACCCAAAAGTCAAATTTTGGATTTATATCTCATTTTGATTGGTGTGACACACTGATAATTTTAATATATGACACCCACAACCTTTTTCAGAAGTCAAAAATTTTATAACAAAAATTGTGGCTGGGAGACCTCCGATGGTGAGAAAGACCTTCAATGTAGAGATGGAATCAGGTTCCATTCCCACCACATCTCATTACACTAAGAGTTAAAATCATCCCAATGAGGGGCAATTTAGAGGGAAGATATTTTCCAAACTTGTTGTGCAATTCGAAGTAGACAAAAACCCTCACACAAAGTTGGGGAGTCATAGACCCAACACAACAAACTGATCAAATCAGTCACATGGGTCACATGCAATTTAGAGAGAACATATGCTCCAAGATAAATTGGAGGAATTGAATTGAATTTATTTGAGGCCGACTCCCAAAATCATAGCCACAAAACATTCTACATTTGGAAGCTCACAAAGTGTAACTTCTAAAAACACCACTCAACCCAGGGAAGCTTCAAAGGAACCCTGTAGTTCACATGTAGCATTCGACTATAGGGACACTTATCAACATACAAAATACACAGAACAAGTTACACTAGCTATCCAAAGAAAATAAATAGTGGAAACCGGTTTGAGGGACCTATGAATTAGAACTACATTAATAGAATAAGATAGATATAAACCTTCTCTAACAACGCAATATGATCGTGTGCAACGGTTAGAAAATGTATTGCACAAAGAGGGAGATCTAGTTGAATCTCTCGAGCATGACAAATAAAGAGAAAGGCTTTTGCACCAACATAAGCAATATTTAAAGGAACAAGCTAAGCATCTATCTCGTATCAACCTACAAGTAAATAGTAATGATCACCAAAGAGATAAACACACTGGATCACCAAAAGAAAGGCGCACTAGGCAAGAAGAAGGCCCACAATGAAACCACCACTCAAATCATGAATAAAATAAAATTGGTGGGAAAAGGGTAAACATGATAAATCAGGATCAAACACATATTGAATCTCCTCGTAGGAGGGAAGAAACTAGAACAAGCCAATTGGATAAAGGGTTACCTCCATTACCACCATGAGTGGGTTTGCAAGAAGAGGAACTCGTTGCCTCAAAGGCATTCTAGGCACTTGTTGAAAATATCAAATCCTTTGAGAAGCAAGATACGGTTGGGCACCAACCAAAACTGAGTAAAATACATGACCAACCATTGTGCCCATCAGTCCCTAGCCTCGCATATCCTAAGTACTTTGAGATGCCTAGGTTAGAAAAATTTAAGGGTGGAGAGGATGCACAAGAGCATGTTACCAAATTCATCAATGTATTTTTTCATCTTGAAGATAGTGATGCTCTTATGTTAAGAACCTTCATTATGATATTTTTGGGTGCTTCCACTCAATGGTTCAACCAACTGCCCAAGCACAACATATCCAATTTTGAACAACTAGTAAATACATTCTTAAAACGTTTCTCTTTTGGTGCTAAGAAGAATGTGAATCTCTTAGACCTAGCCAACCTAAAGTAGTATGATGATGAGCTAGTCATGGATTATGGGGATATATGGAGAAAAATCATGGTAAAGTTATCATTTTTCCGTCTTGATCAAAGAGCTAATCCAAATGTTCACAAAAAGCTGCACCAAGCACATCTTGTTACTATTACAACTACAGTAGTATTATACATTCAAATAAGCCTTGGTTCAAGCTAAGCTTATTGAAGATATAAAGCTGGAATAATGAGACCTAAAGCTCCATAGCGACAAAGAATATAACGAGGGTACAGAACATCAACCACAATAGACCAAACCTGCACACATCAACCAAATTATGTTAAACATTCCAAAAGCAGCACAGATCCAAAAACAAGAAAACTATCAGGCTCAAGCTCCTACTGTGCATTACAACCAGTGCAACAAAAATAAAGGTAGGGGTAAACATAAACAACCCCCTCACAACTATATGCCATTTCTTTGGCATCAATTTTCAACCACCTTTGTGAGGTCGAGGTTCTAAACTTGCCTAAGGAGCACATCCTGGATCCTAATTGCCCCAAACATAAAGGGGTATAGGGAAGATCTCTATTGTGTTTATAATCGAAAAAATGGCCACGATATCCAAGATTGTGTTGCATTAAAGAATATAGTGCAAAATATGTTGGATAATAATGAATTACAGAACATCAACATATTCAAAAATTATCTTCCCAATCTTGAGGCCAACAACAATCAAGTTGAGTAGGTCAACAAGGTGCATTTAGCCCCACCTAATAAGGGTTTTATTGGTATGATCAATACTACAACATGAAGCAATATATGCCTTTATCAACCCCACATACCAAAGAGATCAACTAAAGCTAATAATCTATCATGGTCTACACCAACAATAATTTCAATTCACTTACAAAAGGATCCTGTGATTACCTTTCACAGATAGGAGATTAAGCCAATCTCTCATGATGAATCTGATCCCCTAGTACACATTATAGCAAGTATCAATCAAATTATATACAAGAGATTCTTTATTGAAACTGGGTCATCTATCAACATCATCACAACTGTAGCCTTGAAGCATTTAAATTTACCATCTTCAAGCATTACAGACTCAACATTCACATTGAGAACCTTCAATGATGCCACTTCCTCAACAATTAGCACAATAATCCTACCTATACAAGTTGGGGTAATGACCTACATTGTGCCATATTATGGGGGGTGAGATGTAGTATAACATATTGCTAGGTAGACCATTAATGAGATATATGGAATGCATACATTTCATAGTGCACCAAAACATAAAATTCATACATCAAGGACAAGTGTATGCTGTCCCCCATGACCTTGAACCATTAAAGTATTACAAGAAGGTTGATGAGACACAAGAAAAAGTGCCTTATTGGGAGTTTGTGGCAATGGTCAATAGCAAGGTAGAGGACCAAGTGACTCTAAAGCAGATAAAATGATATGTGGAGCAATCAAATGTTGCGTCCCCATTGAAGGGATCAAAACCATTGGCTTTAGTCACCCCTGACTCACTTCTCATGATGGCTCCTAAAGAACAAGAATAGGTGTTTCCCCCACATCGCACTAGAGGTACCAAAGTTGACTTAGTTCAACACTACAAAGTGAAACAAAAACATGAACTAAGTCATAAACATGAGCATGTGGATACCACTATCAAAGTGGGTCATCATGAATCCTCCACATTGACTCAAATGAAGGAAATTAGTGACTTAGAGTTACCTGGTAGATCTTTAGCACCTAATATTTTGCCTCCTTCAGTAGACAATGGTATTTCAAACCAATCATTAGAAATACACATGGGAGCCTTATCACTATTGGAGCATATGCAAAATCACCTCTATAATATAGAGGCCCAAATGGATAAAGAAAATGAGGCATTGCACTTTATCATGAACCAGCTTGAGAGCCTATAATTATGGAGGCCACCCTTATCTGAGATCAAACCAACTCTTGTGCATCCATAGGAAAATACAGAACTAGAGCAAGCACCAAATCGATCACCTCAACAACCTAGCAAGCATCCCTCATTACCTGAGCCTACATTATCAAATTTTAATTGATTAATTGCTACAAATACCATCACCCTATCGGAGGTGCAAACTTTAGATCCAAATAGAGATAAAACTAAGGGTTATAGGGAGGACCATTATTGTCTCTATCACCAAGTGTAGGGCCATGGCATTCGTGATTACCAAGTTGTCAGATATGTAGTTCAAGATCTCATAGATAGTGGGGCATTTCCCATAGATGGTTCATCTATAGAATCCCAACCTACCAAAATAGATGCTACATAATCCTAGTTGAGATCCTAAGGTCAGTCACAACCTCGTAGGCTAATAAAGACACCTCAATGAGTGGTCACATTTGAAATGACTACTATAAATTTATTTCAAAAGTTATACGAGGCAAATGCATTTGTGTTTCCCGAGGTCAAGCAAAGAGAGCCCAAGAATGGGTTCACTGATAAAATCCTCTTCTGCATGTATCATCATATACAGGTGCATGACATCTAAAATTTCCAATAATTTCTAAATGTGGTCCAAGACCTTTTAGAATGAAATGAGCTCTGTGAATAAGGTTCACTCATTTCTCCCCAGTAAGATAGGGGCACCCCATAGAGGTCCATGTCCCAATTGGGAGAGTTGACTTATTTCACTCTTACTAAGCAAGATGACTATGTTTTAGTAGGCAACATGCACACTGGGGGCACCTAAGGTATCATACCTTCCCCCTATTAAACCAAAAAAATATAAAAAACATTCATAAATTTCAAAATTATAAAAACAATAGAAATCCAAACAAATTGAAAAATATTAAAATAAAAAATAAATCATCAAAATGCTTCAAAGGCATCTCAAATCTGTTTGGTCAAACCACCAAAAAGCTCAAGAGGCATCTCCAAGCCTTTTGGTCAAATCATCAAAAGGCTCCAAAGGCATCTCAAAGTCGTTTGGTCAAACCACCAAAAAGCTCCAAAGGCATATCCAAGTCATTTGGTCAAATCATCAAAAGGTCCCAAAGGCATCTCAAAGTCATTTGGTCAAACCACCAAAAAACTCCAGGGGCATCTCCAAGATGTTTGGTCAAACTACCAAAAAGCTCCAAAGGCATCTCCAAGCTATTTGGTCAAACCACAAAAAAACTCCAAAGGCATCTCAAAGTCATTTGGTCAAACCACCAAAAATCTCCAGAGGCATCTCCAAGCCATTTGGTCAAATCATCAAAAGGCTCCAAAGGTATATCAAAGGCATTTGGTCAAACCATAAAAAAACTCCAGAGGCTTCTCAAAGCCATTTGGTCAAACCATCAAAAATCTCTAGAGACATCTCCAAGCCATTTAGTCAAACCGTCAAAAGGCTCCAAAGGCATCTGAAAGTCATTTGGTCAAACCACCAAAAAGCTCCAAAGGCATCTCCGAGCCATTTGGTCAAATCACCAAAAAGCTCCAGAGGCATCTTCACGCCATTTGGTCAGATCACACAAGGCCCCAACGACACCATAAGCCCTTTGGTCAACAATTCAAAAATCAAAAATTCAAAAACATTCAAAACAATCAAAGTTCAAAAACAATTCAAAAATAAAAAATTCAAAAACATTCAAAACAATCAAAGTTCAAAAACAATTCAAAAATCAAAAATTCAAAAACATTCAAAACAATCAAAGTCCAAAAATAATTCAAAAATAAAAAATTCAAAAACATTCAAAACAATCAAAGTTCAATAAACAATGGAAAACATCAAAAATACAAAAATATTTGCATTTCATATTTGCATTCATATAGTTGCATTGCATATAGGTATTGCATCCATTGCTTCTACATTAAAAAAAATTGTGTTTGCAATCTTACAAATGACACCATGTTTGTACCTCAATCATGCATCATCAAAATCCATCGCCATCCATCACCCATGTGTGTAACTGTGTTTTTCAACACAACCCCTCCTATTACTGTAAGGAATATACTAGCATTTTATGATCACTCAGCCATACCTAGGGGTTTTATCAAACTTTGTATAAAGTTGTCTTAAATTTTGATAGGTGAGGTTTAGTTTTGATAGTACTTGGTATATCTGAGAATCCTATCACTAATCAAAACACTAAAATCCTAGTTGAAAAAAGGGAAATATGAACACTACAAAGAGGTATTAGGTATTCTAAGGTGAAAAAGGTTTATCTTGCTCATCCACCTGTGTCGCCAGTTTGGAAATGTTGAGAATTGGCAAAAGGACAATTTCACCCCTACCCAAAGAAATCCCTTGCTTTGATCAAAACAAGAAAAAATCCTGAATAAAGCAAAATTTCAAACACAAGTGATTATCATCACTACAAAAGTCCCCAAACAAATCAAAGTTCAAAGTTCAGAATAATTCAAAAGTACAAATAAATAGTGATGATCATCACTACATAAATTCCTTGCTCAAAAGGAAAAACAAAAAGTTAAAATAAATAGTGATTTTCATCACTAAAACATGAACAAGTATCCCTAATAAGTATGAAGAAAATAATGGAGTATTGAACTTGAATCCCTAGAATTCTCAATGTGAATGAGCCTTACGCACTATGATATGTCTATCACATTGGCATATTTCTTTGGTATAGACCAATGTTTGCATGTGGAAGAGCTAGCCTTAGGTGTCCTATATTGCCTAGTGGTCTAATCCAACTAAGTCCAACTTAGGATCATGATAAAAATTTGAGGATCCCCAATACAACAATGGGTTGAATTAATTCCACCTAGAACAGGGGTATGCTTATGTTCTATCTAATGTATTCATTTACACACACAAGGATAGTGAGTATCTAGGTATTCATAACAAGAGCTTTATCCTTCAAGGATTTTGTATGATCAGTATACAACCAGTTGATGAAGCAACTAGGGTGTTTGAGTCTTAGGTAAAACCTCAAAAATCTCCTCATAGCAACAAATCATTTCATCTCATAAATCACTATATACATATCATATCATCGCATATCACATTTTAAGGTGTAAATAAATAATCCTTATTATCAAAGTGATTATTTACATTCATTATTGTTATACATTATGTGGTGTCACCCATTAGATTTTTAAACTCATATCACATGCATACCTTATATTTTAAGTGATTAAAGCATACAGGTTCATGTACATCAGATCACCATCATAATGTATTTTACACATTTAATTTATCATATCATAACAATATAAGTTAGATACATAAAATTAAATCAAAACTAAACATGCATTTATCAATAAGCACTGCATCCATAAATGCATACATCATAAATAGTGCATCTAGACATCTAGATCATGGCATCTAATAACACATATATCATCTAGCTAGCACATGTCACTAGCACATTACATACATATAGCAAAATAAAATTATTATCTAGTAACAACATCCATCATCGCATCCATAGCATAAAATCAAAACAAAAATATTTCTAAACATCAACTGGGGCATTATTGGTATCATACCTCCCCTAATCAAAAATCAAATAGTTAAACAATCAATTCCAAAATTATCCAAAGGTAGCATAGGCCCTTTGGTCAAACCAAAATGCCCCAAAGGGGATAAGCCCTTTGGTCAAACCAAATTTCCCCAAAGGTATAAGCCCTTTGGTCAAACCAAAATGCCCCAAAGGGGATAAGCCCTTTGGTCAACCCAAAATTATCCAAAGGGGATAAGCCCTTTTGTCAAACCAAAATGCCCCAAAGGTAGCATTGAAGAACATAAGCTTATACTGATAGGGGTGGGTGAAAAATATAAGACCACTTTTTACTTTTTCTTCCAATTCAATATTATGTTGTGTATAGATAGTAGTATCAATAATAGTAATCAAAGCAATGCACAAAATACCATACACAATAGAGACACCACAATTTACGTGGTTCACCTAATGTGGGCTACTCCATGGAGAAAATATTTTACTAAAACTTTCTCAATCAATATCTTTAGGAATCACTACCAATTACAATGTTTATGGATCTCTGTCTAAAGGAGATGATGATACCCTAATATCAAGTTCACAGATATCTTCCATAGGAGAACTCTTTCCCCTTCTGCTCTAGCTATGTGATCTTCTAGAAGACTCTATCTCTCTGTTGCACTGACTGGTGGAACTCTCCCCACTTGAATACTCCTCACTCAGATCTATCTTCAATTGTGCTGGTTGTTGGATCTCTATCCAATGATACTCTAACCTCTGTACTTTATCATCTCCAAAGCTCTATCAATAGGCTCACTAAGAAACCTACTCAATAGGTTCACATAGAACCTACTTAACAAGCTCACACAAAACCTGTCCAATGCTGAATAACAAGCTCACACATAACCTGTCCAATGTTGAATAACAAGCTCACACAGAACCTGTTCAATGCTGAATAATAAGCTCACACAAAACTTGTCCAATGCTGAATAACAAGCTCACACAGAACTTGTCCAATGCTGCTCCAACAAGCTCACTAATAACTTATCCAAATATGCTCTAGCAAGCTCACCAAGAACTTGCCCAAATCTGCTCTAGCAAGCTCACCAAGAACTTACCCAAAACTATCCACAAATCTATCCCAAAAATATCCTCAAATTTGTCCCAACACTGTCCTCAAATTTGTCCCAAAGTTGTCCTCAAATCTGTCCCAAAGGCCTTCTCAAAGGCTCAATCAATCATGCTCAAGTAGTACTCAAAATGAACTCAACAATGAATGGAAATATCAACTCAAATCCACTTCATAGAAGCATAAAGAGAATTGTTAGAGACTCAATATGTTCTAATCTCACTCTCAACCCAAATCAATCTCAACTCAACTCATAGAAGCATAAAGATAATTGTTAGAGACTCAATATGTTCTAAACTCACTCTCAACTCAAATCAACCTCAACTCAATTCAAGTCAACCTCAACTCAACTCAAGTATTATAGAACCATAAAGAGAATTGTTAGAGACTTAATATGTTCTAACCTCAATATCAACTCAACATAGAATGATGGAATAGTTTATTTCATAGAACTTGAACAATCACTTCACACATCACTTGACTAGGCTCAATCAACTCAACTCAACCAATCATCACAAGGGATAACTCTCTCTCACACAATCCTAGTACAAGTATGTATCAACCAACTCAAATATTTCCAATAATGCTCAACCAAAAATCTCACATAACAATGATACTCATGTTCTTTTCTAACTCAAGTTCTTTCACAACCAATGGGCTTCAACCACTATGCTTATAACACAAGGTTTAAACACAACTCTCAATTCAAAAAACCTTGATGCATTCAACCAACAACTTTTGAAAATGAAACCACAAACAATCCTTTTCCCTTCAATGATATTTCAGAAATCAACCACCATAAACAATCAATAGGAGAATGTGCCCATACCTTTTATGAAGTGAAGAAACCCCTTTGGAAATCTGGCATACTCAACATACTTAGAAACAAAACAACCTTCACTTTGAAACCTTTTACAAAAACCTAAATATATCTCTACATACACATTATTTCTCCTTATAAATGAATTAGTCAAATATCCCTCGAGATAAGCTTTCCAACGATATATAATATGATATACTTTTATAAAAGGAAAATACCAGAAATATCTTCTTTTCTAAAAGTGCTTCTAAACTTGCCTTCTAATAAAAAATCAAATCAACCCTCATCACCTTATTCCTCCAACATTAGGAAATAATAAATAATTTATTAATAAATATGTTACTTGCCTATTAGAGGTAATTTAACCCTCGTCTCTCCCCAAACATTCCTCAACTGCGGTGCCAAAGGCCATGTGAGCTACGCGCTCGTATAGGACGAAGAGCACAGAATGCACTTTTGTCCTTCTCCCCTTGTTCATGTAAAAAAAAACATGGGCCAATTCTCTTGCTCAAAAATCTAACCCATGGGAATCAAACCTCATCTCTTTTGCAAGAAAAAACCTTTGCACTCCCCTCGCTCGCCGTTGGACCACTTTGCCACACGAATATTTTGGTGCTTTTCGTCTTATCTCCTTTACATTCGATTCCAATGTTTTTGAATTAAAAGTCTTTGTATTTATATGTAACTTCCCTTTAATTTTTGTAGACATCGACAACACTTTTAAATTAATTTATTTTTTATGATGACATCGACGCTGAGGTAATTTTAATTTTAAAATTTAAAAATAAATTTTAAATATTAAAATTTAAACCAAATATTCAAAATTGAATATCTCCATCTTCGGGGCACCTTTTTTGATGAAACGAAAGCCTAAACCAAGTTTTAAGAAAAACCCATTTCAAATATTCCATCCATGGTTTTAAATAAAACCTTTTATTTTTCTTGCCTTGGTTTTCACAAAAACCTTATAAATAGCCACCAAAACCAAATGTGATCCATGTGACATCAATGATCCATGTGACATCAATGACAACATAAAATGCCTCAAATTACCTCAAATGTCCAACAAGAATAAGCCTTTTGGTCAAACCAAAATGCCTCAAAGGAGATAAGCCCTTTGGTCAACCCAAAATGCCCCAAATGGGATAAGCCCTTTGGTTAACACAAAATACCCTAGAGGGGATAAGCCCTTTGATGAAACCAAAATGCCCCAAAGGGGATAAGCTCTTTGGTCAATCCAAAATGCCCCAAAGGGTATAAGCCCTTTGGTCAAACAAAAATTCCCCAAATGGGATAAGCCCTTTGGTCAAACCAAAATGCCCCAAAGGGGATAAGCCCTTTGGTCAAACCAAAATATCCCAAAGGTAGCATAAGCCCTTTGGTCAAACCAAAATTCCCCAAAGGTAGCATAAGCCCTTTGGTCAAACCAAAATTCCCAAAAGGTAGTATAATCCCTTTTCTCAAACCAAAATGCCCCAAAGGGGATAATCCCTTTGGTCAAACCAAAATACCCCAAAGAGGATAAACCCTTTGGTCAAATCAAAATGCTCTAAAGAGGATACGCCCTTTTGTCAAACCAAAATGCCCCAAAGGTAGCATAGACCCTTTGGTAAAACTCATAAAGGTCCCAAAGGACATAAACCCTTTGGTCAACTCATGAAAACCCCAAAGGCATCATAAACCCTTTGGTCAAACTCACAAAGGCCCCAAAGGACATAAACCCTTTGGTCAACTCATAAAGGCCCCAAAGGACATAAACCCTTTGGTCAACTCACAAAGGCCCCAAAGGACATAAACCCTTTGGTAAAACTCACAAAGGCCCCAAAGGGCATAATCCCTTTGGTCAACTCATAAAAGGCCCCAAAGGGCACAAGCCCTTTGGTCAACTCACAATATAGCCATAACAATCTATGTTTTTGCTTAGTGCTATGTTTTTCCTAGATATCACCTCCCAAAAAAGGGCATCTGTAGACACCTAAAACACGTCATGTTTAGGATAACTACTCATATGGGCATCCATAGACCATGTGACTAAACCTTGGGACCTTCCAAGTGCTAAAATTGATTTTCACCACTCATCTGGGGCAGTCTCATCCCATCCAAGACTGGCCGCTATGAACCAGAGTGGTTGAATCTTGGACATTGAAGATTAGAGTGGCAAAACCCTAGCAACTGTAGAGGAAAGTGGCTGAGATTTAAAATGCAATTTATCACAAAAATAGCCTAATCTCGAGCGAAAGTGGTAGTCTTCATGCAATAAGGCCGATCAGGGACAACTATGCATTCCTCCTCATATCTAGTCTACATGAGAGACTCAAGTCTAGATTTAGACATCAGTTAAATAGCCCTCAATGGTAGACAAAGACTCAAATGCTCATGTTAACAAATAGTTTGTATGCAAGATTCAGTTTTAGGGTTTTTAGACCTAAACCTAGGACCTCAACACAATATAAGGTACAAACCTAAGAGCACCAAGGGACCTTCTTTTATTAGTTGGAGGGAGATACCTAGGAAATATTTTCAAGACTTAGAGATATTTTCTTGTAGTGAAGCCCTATTGAATAGGAGAGCATATTGGAATGCCTTGGAGGAGCAACAAAGTGCTAGCTGACTGAAGGGTTATCATCTACAGGATATTCAATACATCGAACAAAAATGCCAATCATTTCAACATCAGCAACAAGCCTAGATCCATAGCCTTGGAGCAATAGAGATAGGTTTTCATCTTAGCAACCATTGTCTTAGACAGTGACCCGTAGGCCTAGTCTAGATTTCTTAGCGTTAGTTTCATTTATTTAGATTACTACATGTTTTCACACCATTAGCATAGATCTAATTTCTCTCATTCAATTTCATTCATAGCATTAGTTTCTATTATCATTAAGCATATTTACGTTTATCATTAGGGTTATTTCTAACAACCTCATCCGGGGAGGCAATCTCGGATAGCTGAGCGTTTGCTATTATTTTCATGCTTGCAAGACTACAGGTTCACTAGATAGGTTACCAACATACGAAAGCAAAAGGATCCCTCCAGGAGCTAGACCTAGAGAAGGAGGCATCTATAAGCCCTCATACAGTTTTGTGTGCATCAATAGGAAGATTTTGAAAGCGCACCACCACTTGCATGGGGATATTATACATCTGCTACCCCTATTTGTAAAATCTGTATCAAATGAAGGGAATCCCTTAGAGGGATCTATATGTAACCAAACTTGAGAAAAGCAATAAAGAGCATTATTTATTCATTTCTTCATATTCCGGTTGTAACTGCTTTTGCATATTTCATTTAATGCATGATTAAGTAAATAATATTTGCAAATAGAGTAGTGGACGGTGCGCCGCTTCCCCGGGGTCGCTACAAAAGGAAGCTACAAAATTGACAACCTATATGAACTTAACATTTTTGGTAAGTTACATGCAAGCAAACCAAACAAAAAGTATATAGAATATTGTTATTTTTCCTATTTTTATTGATTTTATTAATGAAAAATTTAGAAATATGATGTCTAACTTTCACATGCACAAAGAGGACAAGAAAACTTGAAATTTAAGCTAATTTGAACAATATAAATGCAAATTGAAGGTTGGAAAAGGTGTAATTTTTGACCTAAAACTTTCTATTTTTGCAAATTTTTGTAGAAAACCTCTAGTTTTGTAACCATCCTAGGGTGGGATGGTTAGCAATTTGGGGGCCGTACCAGGTTGTGTCACCTAGCTGGCCATCCCTGATAGGTTCAACTAGCACAAAAGGGGTCATTTCTGCTTAGAACGGTCAAAACCTGCAACCTACAAAATAGAAAAAGGAGGTCAAAATTGACACATTCAAAGGGGATAAATGAAAATTTTCAACCACCATGATTGCCACTAAAGAAGCAAAAATAACGACATGCCTTAAGGGTTCTTTATTGAAATGTAAAAGCGTGTTAAAGTAAGTGTTCAAAGGGAAATATGCACAATATGTAATCTATTGAAATGAAGAATAATGTGCAATAAAAGAGGGCAGATTTCTCCTTGTATTTATTTATTCAATGCTTTCAATGGTTACAATACATCCCCCTTTGAGGGCTTTCCTTTGATACATTTTAATACTGCAAAATACAAAGGATCTAATCCTTTCAAAAGCTTTATGGCATGTTCAAATGTTATTTTTGCATCCCACACTCGAGATCTAGTCTTGGGCCTATCTTTCTATGCCTCTTAGCTCCTCCCTCATGTCTATCATATCTGCACCTACACACAAGAGATTGAAACAAATTAAAAGCATATGTGCTTATAGATTGAAAGGTAGGAAAACATAGAATACATGCATCTAGAAATAATAAAACTTATTTGTAATAAATATAAACAACTCCAAATGGATTTCAAATATACTATGTTTCTATTTATATGGTTTTGGAAATATCTGAGCATGAATTGAAGGGAAATTGTTACCAGAAATAGTGACCGTCCCTGACAAGGACAACTAGACCTGCAACCATAAAACTTCTAATTGACCCATCAAAACAACTCCAAATCTCACCAAAATTGAATGCAAGACTAATATAAATATTTCTAAATGACCTATGGTGGAATTGAATCAAAATTCCTTGTTGTTTTCTAATCATACCTAACAGGTGCAACTACCCACTACTAACCATCCCTAGGTGGGATGGTTACCAATATGAGTGGAATTTACCACCAATTCCAAAGGGATCTGATATGAAACTCTCCTAAATGTTGTGTCAGTAAATGTGGAAAAATTACTCTTCAATTTGACCAGTTTTGGAATGGATTTAGTGTATTTGGGATACCCCTGAAAGCACCTTTGAATGAAGAGGATTTCAAGGAAATATGAGGGCAAATGTAATGGCAAAAGGCGAGGATAGAATTTGGCAGCACTTCGTGGTATCTGCTTAAACCCTTATCTATTTTAATTGGGGTGATCATGCCTCAATTTATAGCCAACATAGGGCATTTGGGGCAATTTTTGGCATGCAAGGCAAGTGCCACCACTTGTCAAAACCTTTACCATGCACTGGTGGAAGAGGTTGCCCATTTGGGACCTCTAATTTGGAGTTTCTGGTCTCCATGATAGTATCCAATAAATTTTTGATGATTGAACAAGGAATATGGTAGTAATTGATTGCCAATTCTCCACCCATTTGAATTTTGGAGGGTATTTTTAGGGATCGTCCCACCCAGGGATAGTTATGAGTGGTCGTCCCTGGGTGGTACATTCACCATTTGTGACCATCGTAGGGTGGGACGATCATAAGGATATGACTCAAAACCTCCCAAAACTGATGGAAACCTTCCCAAAAGTGCTATGGAGCTTTATATTACCCTATAGGGTTGCCCAATGGGGCCATATGATGTTGATAAGAGTGGTGCAAGTGGCGCATTCATAGTCTTATCCAATTTACACAATTTTAGTAGCTACAGATGATGATACCACTAGACAAGCACATATTTACCAACTCATTCTTCTTTATGAGAGGTGATTCAATGCACTAGAACACTTATGATTTTATCAAGACCGCCTAAAGTAGGCTTACAATGTTAAAGTCCATCTATGTGAATTACAAGTAGGAGATCTTTTCCTTAAAGAGAATCAACAAAACACAAATGCCTTACCATAACTTCGAGATAAATTTGTGGCTAATTGGTTAGGTCCATACATAATTTCTTAGAAATTGGGTGATGGTACTTATAGACTTACCAATTTAGAGGGGGTTGAGGAGCCCAAACCACTTAATGTTATCCATTTGAAATAATTTTATTGTTAATGTGATTTTTTATATATATGTATATACATGGCTAAAAAAAACAAAACAAAACAAATATATATATATATATATATATATATATATATATATTTTTAAATTGCATGCCATATGCATTTGCATACATCCTACTTACATTCAATTTTGGATTCACATACATTTTCACATGGCATTTACATATATTTAATTTGCATACACTTCATTGCATTCACAAATTCCATTGCATTTCAACATCAGCCATTTCCCCCATGTTCAAAAATCATTTATTAGTAGTGATGAAAAGGTCAAACAAAAAGTCAAGTTACCTTAATCAGGGGCATCTACAAAGGCATCTATGCACTTTCCTCTAAATATCCTAAGACAACATTCCCTTTTACAAAGTCCATACACCCTAGGTTTTTGGTCATTCAACCACTCCTAGTGTTTTATGCAAACTCCAAAAATATGTTTGGTTTTATTTAGGACCAAATCAATTTATCACACTAAGAAAATATTGATTCTTGACAACTAATCCCAAAAATATTCTTGAACCAAACACACATATTCACATCTTAAAAAATTATTATGTCAAAGAGGGATAATACCATACTTGGGTTACACCTTCAAGTGAAAAGAATATTCCTCACTTGTCCCATCATTCAACATAGTAAAAAATCAAAAATAGTGGTTTTCACCACCATCACAATTACTTACAATACAAAATATAGAGTAGTAAGTATAGGGTCAAATTATCATCACACTTCGGTTGAGAATCTAATTCCCCAAAGCTCCAAATTCCACTCACACACCACATATCCATAAAGTTGTAAGGATTGTACTACATTTCCTCTCAGAAGGTTAGGTAGTCATATCCAAGGCCTAAAATATCATATTATTGGACTATGGAGTGAGCCTCCACCAGAGCTATAGGCACTTGACTGGTAGTTGAGTAAGCTCATGTAGGAAAACATGTCTCTCTTACAAAAAGAGAGACCTATCACCACACATACGAACAAGATAGCTTCTTGGTCCTCTCCATAATAGGTGATGCCCAATTTACTCAATATGGTTTAATGAAATTCACTTGCACACACGCTGGTTCATGATTTTCTATGGTAATTTTCGTGCTCAATATTTGGTACATGAATTCAATTCACACACATTGGTCCTAAATAAAATTATACATCCTTTAGTGAGTTTGGTTGATATCACTAGTATGTTTGAGTCTCTAAAAATCATTCAGTATTCCATATCAAAATTCCATATCTTTTTCCATATCAACTTCCATATCTTCTTCCATATCAACTTCCATATCTTCTTCATGGATCATCCCACCTAAATGACACCAATTTTGGTGCCCCTGATTAAACAACAATGAATAAAAATGGCCAACAAAATTCTGAATTATAAATGATCAATATAACATCATGCATACATACATCATTTAGCTTGAATTTCATATACCATTTAGCTTGCATTAATAATCCATACATATACCATTTATCTTGCATTAATCACCCATATACATATCATTTAGCTTGCATTAATCATTCGTAAGGCATCCACAAAAACATTCATAAACATGCATTGCATACACAAAAAGCATTCACACAAAAATAACATAAAAATATAAAGTTGTGTGTATGTATATATATATATATATATATTTATATATATATATATATATATATATATATATATATATATATATATATATATATATATATATATATATATAATATCACATATACAATGAGTGCCAAAAAAGGCTACATACAATGGAGCACCAAGGCTAATATACAAAAAGTGCATCTAAGCACTAAGCTAATGTCCATGAGAAGACCCTTGCGACCTAGTAGGAGCCCTAGACCTAGAACTCTACCTAGATTCAGCATGCCTAGATGAATCGATACTATAGGATGTGATATACATCCTTAAGAGTAATAGTAATCTCCCGAGTTGATAGCTATAAGGTCCCCCTATCCAACTCCCACCTCTCCACCAAATCCAAGAGGTACCCTTCATCCGCCCTCACCACATCCAACCAAGACATCCCCTCCAACCCCACCTTCTTCAACAACCCCCAATCCACCTTCGAAAGCTTCTTCCTCATCCCAAGAATAAATGGATAAAATTGATGTCAAGGCTTTATATCCCTCAACTACAACAACAAACATTTTTGCATTAGTATTAATTTAAAAAAAAAGCAACAAATTAAAATTTTAAACAAATAAACAAGTGTTTTTAGCAACAGTACCTGAGCAAACCGTGCCTCAGCTCCAATAACAGTATTTTATCCCTCCACTACCGTATATTTTGTGCCAAATTCCACTAGCCTTACCTCAACATCCACTCCACTCCACTCATCAAACGTATCTTCTTAATCTCTTGAACACACAAATGAGTTTCACAATCCAACCTACAGGCTATTTATAGCTATTGCAGGTGCACTCAAATGCATGGTGGTAGCCAAAAGTGTGCAAGGGAATTTCTTGGTGCACCCAAGTGCTGTAGGGTGTATGTGGGAATCACAAGTGTGCAGGGGTATTTATTGGCACACCCAAGCACTACAGGGCATCTGTGGGAACCACAAGTGCAGTAGGGCACTTGGCGTTGAAATCGTATAAAGGTAAAATCGATCAAAATAGTAGCTTACCTCCTCCAAATCTCACCAAATTTCATCCACACATCAAATTCATCATAAAATTAGGTTTTGTGAAAACATAAATTAGTTTAGATTCATATTCATTTCTCACAACCAAAAATCATAAAACACACAAACTGAGTTACAAAACGGTCCAAAATTTTACAAAATCACCTATCAACCATTCTACATCATATTATTCATCATCCCACAAAATTTTGTGAAAAATAGATTTGATTTAACCAATTAATTTATCATATTCATTTGAAAAGCGTAAAATAAACCACTAAAATCTCCAACATTTACAAATAAACTCTAACTTTTGTGAAATAATCACATTTCTTCATCAACATTATTCCATAAAATTTCCTCATTCATCACCAATTCTTCTACAATATACCAAATTATAAGTGAATCTCGTATCTAGTGGTTTGTTCTATATACTTGGTGATTGCAGCAATTATCATCCATGCAATATGGTAAGATGAACGAATTACCATAAGAACACTTGGTCATCATCATCATTCCATATCTCCTAGTTCAAAAGCTAAATCAAATTTGGTCACTCATAATCCAAGTGAAACCTTGACAATATAAATTTTGCTTGAAAGTGTCATTGATGGTCTAGTCCGTGGGGCTTTGAAACATGGACATAAATCAAATACTTTCATTCAAAAAATCCATGACAAGTCATCGTAGTGATTGGCACTAGCTAGGGTGATTTGTTCTAGTAGAAGGAATTATCCTATAGTCATCAGCAGGCCCTATAAATATTGACTTCTTTATAATTTATATTTTGTATCTCATATTGCATATCAATGATGCCATACGTAAAAATTCTTCAAAATCATTGAATTACCCAAAATTTGGGGCAACTATATTTGATTCCAAATTTCCCACGATGGGATACATCTTACATGATCATGAAATTTACATTTGACACATAACACTCCATATTTTGGGGAAAAAATAAATGCTATCATCATTCCTCATTCCACAAATCCCTTCAACCGTTGGGGCAAAAGCGGTCACACATTTCATCATTATCATATCCTTATTTTGCACAAATATTATTCCATTTATTCTTTTTCAATTATATTATGAGTCCATCTGCATCTCATTTGCCAATTAAGGGGGTAAGCTATGTAATAAATCAAAATTATTTATTCTTTTTTCTTCAATATTGATCCACAAATTCAACAAGAGAGAGAAGTTACTTCTGTGCCCAAGCCCAATCAGGTATCTCATTTTTTTTGCACCATAATGTGTTTCATGTAACATGGTACAAAAAGGGGCATATGTAGACACCAAAACCTAGATACTTGTTCTCTATCCATGCCTTCCCACCATCTAATGGCCTGTTATACTCTTTTCCCACCATTTTGATCCTAATTTATATTTATTTTATTTTATATATATTTAAATATAATATTTTATATTATATTTTAATATATGTATAATAAAATATATATTTATAAGTTAAATTAACCCTAGTTGTCATATCTATTCTAATATTTACCATCCATTTACATCAATCCATGGCACACTCAAAGTTAAATGTCAACCCTTAGATTTTCTTTAATTATAGCCACATGATTAAAGTGTTGGTAAAAACCCTAAAGTAAACCCTAAGTTTGACTATTTATATGAGCATATTTGATGCTCAACACGGGAAGGGGATTTTTGATACCTGAGGTCTCTGATGTTTATTCTACCTAAATTCTAAATTCTAGTGATCTGATTATTTTCATGGTGTTCTTTGATTTGTATTCTTAAGATCTAGAGTTTCCTAGCAACCAGGGATTAATAGCAGAGAAAATAATATTGCTTCTAGATTTGAATGCAATATTGAGAACTCCTAATTTTCTTGAGCTCTAGAGTCCACATAGCTTACACCATTTCCAAACTCTATCTCATCCTAATATTCCTGAAGCCTCATCCAGAGTCCCTAATCTTCCTACAGACGGAGGCTACCCACATTTGTATAGGACTGCACAAACTACCTAGACTGTTTTGGCCACATCTCACTCATATAGAGTTGTATTAAGCCAAAAGTTTGAGGGTAGGTTCATGATACACTATAGAACATCTAAAAAAAATTTCATATTAATTGGAGCTATAGAGATTACATCATAAACTGATATTTGTATGTGAGTCTATAGTGCATCTCCAAATAAGACAATAAAACAGTAAAATAACAAGGTAAATCATTCATGTATTTAATTTAATATTATGTAGACACCAAATTATAGCCACTAATCCTCCATCCTAACCATCCCACCACCCACTTGTCCACCATACACCTTTCCTACCTTCAAAAGGCCCACTTTAGCCCTTTCTCGCCATTTCCTAACCCAATTGGGCTTATTTTAATATTATTTTATATTTAATATAATATTTTATATTATATTATAATATATTTATTATAAAATATGTATTTATAAACCCAATTAACCACAACCATCCGATCCAATCTAATCTCCACCATCCATCTTCATTAATCCATGCCACACTTAAAGTATAATCTTAGCCCTAGGATGTGATTTAATCTTAGCCACACGATCTAAAGTGTTGAGCTAAAACCCTAAGAAACCCTAAGGTTGGATTATAAGTAAGGGCATTTGCAAATGCCCAAACCCTGGAACCTTGATATTGTAACGTGCATCCTGGAGAAGTCATTGGCGAAGCCCTAGTGAAGCAGAAAAGATAGAGTTCTGAAGATCCAAAGCCCTAGCTAGCCAATAGGATTTCTACTATTCTAGTCGTCCTCCATATCCATCCCCTTGTCATTTTCCATCACCCCCATAATTTCCCATCTATCGCATTTGTCGCAACCCTCATGATCTGCTTTTATAGATTTTATCCTCATCGTAGGTGCCCTCTCGAGCTTGCGAAGCTCATTGTAGAGCTTGCCAAGTGCACGCCTACACTTGTACTGTAGGCTCACTCCAGAGCCTATGAAGCTCATGTCTAAGCCTATTGTTATCACTTAAGCATGAATCAGAGCCTACTGCATCATGCCATATACTATTAGAACTATAATAATGGAACAAAATATCATCACAAGCAAGGTATATCATTATTGTGTTATTTTGTTACATGATCTATAGATTTCATATGCCAGTTGATCCATTATTAGTTAGGGTTTACTGATATCTAAGGGTCTCACACTGTGGAGCCCTCATAGGTGTTATTAATCTCTTTCTCTATTTGTGTGTATGTAGATCTATAGATTCTATCTATTGTTGAATGGTTGCTAAAGCTGGAGTGGTCCAGAATCGGATATCTAAAGCCCACTCATTCCATTGGAAGCGAGGACACACCAGTTGAAGACACTTCATTATTGTAGCTAGGGTTTTGAAGAACCCTAGCATCTTGTATATCTTTGTATCAAATACTCATTGAGTACATATTGTATCAAAAGGAGTTTATTAGCTCCCCCCCTCGTTTATTGAATAAATTTATCTATTTGAGCAATCTTGTGTTTCTTTGGGTTATTTGATTTCTTTATTGTTTAAGTGTCATGTTTTCATCTTCACAAATGGCGATCACGGTGGGACCCCACAAGGGTTTCATTATTTAAAATTGATCTACCTTGCTAACTTGATTTTATTTTTGTTTGTTACAGGATTTTTAGAAGCACAGAAGTCACCGATCTCGTCGCTAGGGTTTCTAAAGCATTCTACAACACTTTCAGAGATTACGTAGGTGTTTGGCGATGACTGTAGACAACCATAGGTGCTCTGATGCACCTACACAGGCACCCTACTACACCTACATAGGCACCGTATATGCTTGGTAGTGATTTGAAGCAGAGCTAAGGCTTCCAAGTAAGTCCCATAACCCTAGTTGGTCATTTCGTAGTTTACGTATTCTGTATTTTTCTATAGATTTTCGTTGTTTTTGGGTTATAAAAAGAACTTAACACTAAGTAATCTAGGAAATAATCCTTAGAAAATTACATTTAGGGTTTGTGTGCATTTAATTACACAAAATTCATTTCTTGTTCTAAAGTTGTAGATCTAGGTGATTGTTTGCATTTTGAGTGCATATGAAATAGAAAAGCATCCTAGATTTCACATTTTAGGGTTAAATATCACTTCAATTTTGCATATCTAAATAGGAACAACATCTTGACGCATAAAGTAATCCTGCCCTAGGCTGGCCCCTTTGGCAGAGAGGTGGATGAACCCTCCGGTTGCTCTTGTGATTTTAATCACTTGTAGGTAGGGGATTTTAAGGGTGTACTCTGCACTCTTTAGGTGAAATTTGCGTCTTTATGTTGGCTTCTGATTTAGATTAGTAAATTTAGTAATATTTAATATTGTTTGCACACCATAGAGAACAAGAGATCTAATAAAATTAATCACACACACTTGCATGATTCACTTTTTAATAGTAGTGGCTGGATTTCATCACCAGCCATTACTTGAGATTTGGTGATGGTGGTAGTGATTTCCATCCACCAATATCTACCCTAGAAACCATAGGACTACCCCGAGCAAACTTGTTGGAGGTCATTACCAACAAGAATCTCATTGCCTCAACCAGCCATAGCTTTTTACCTTTGTTTTCTTTAAGCAAGATTAAGTTACATCAAAACACACAAGCCAAAAATTCTAAAAAATAAAAAAATCTCACATTAACGAGAGAAAATAATTAATGAACGAGGTAAGCCACACACGGTGAAACCTAGGATTGATTGTTTTCTTTACTTTAAATTCTAAAATTTTTTAGTTTGTGTGATTTTGATAAACTTTGAATCTTTGGTTTAAATACTTTATGGTGCTAATGAGACAACAAAAGAAAGTAATAAATCAAAGTGGTTTAATGGAAAACACTTCCCATCCTCCCGCTACTTTGGTAGCCAACCTATCCAGCATGGTTCAAACTACTTCATCTGGATCGTCATATCCATCCCTACCCCAAGTAGGATCCCTTCCACACAATGTGGAAATAGCCACCACCCACATAGACATGGACAAAGTGAGGGCCATCTACAAGTCCTCCAACTATGTCTTAGAACCCCTTAGCCAAGAGGGATTTGAAGAACCCAAATTGGCTACCGCCCACCTTACCCAAGGATATCATAATTCAGGTTATGAATATGGTATGCCTTCTTCCACGAGCCAACCACAAAAACATCTAAGTGTTCTAGAAACTTACCCCACATCCATCTATTCCAACCCATTATATGAGGAGTATGTTAATGCTGCCTCACAAGTTGTCACATCAAATGCAACTTGCCCCATGCCCATGTCCTCTCATCCATCATCATCCATCCCTCCATCATCTCACCTAGCCACAATGCCCATGCCCTCTCATCCATCATCATCCACCCTTCCATCATCTCATCTAGCCACAACCACATCCTTTGACACATGGTCAAATCAGGAACTCACGGATACATTAGGTCTCATAAATAGGTTGCTTTCACAATGAACAAGAGGAAAATAGCCGGTCCACATAGACCCTATGATCCAAGCAGTTCCAAATCAACCTCCATCCACCAATCAAAATCCAGCATGGGTTCCCCAATCATCCATAGTCTCCATTCCTAATCCACCACAAATCCACACATCAACCACGCCAATCACCATTGCCACCAACCAACCACACAATCCATTATTCCATCAACCTCCTCACCAATAATCCCCATATTTTAACCATCAATATTCACCACATACCCAACCCAACTCATTTCACAATACCATGCTGGTCACACCCCAACATCTTCCATCCAACCCATCAACCAACCACCACATAATCCAAGGCCCTCACATTCCAGCAGAAGATCTTTGATTCCAGGAAATACAAAAGTAAATTGATCAGTTGATGCAAAAATCACTAGGAATAACGAGCCAAAAGCTAACCTTAAGCCAACTGATCCATCAACCAATCCACCCTTTGGTACCATCACCACCATATCCGAAAGATTTTATGGTACCAAAATTTGACAAGTTTAGAGGAACTGAGGATCCCAAGGAGCATGTGAGTTCATTTGTTCATGCATGTTTTTGGATTAGTGATGATAATGCTCTTATGCTCTAAACGTTTCCTCAAACATTAGGGGGAGATGCCATTGAATGGTACAATCAATTGCCTACACATAGTATTTATACTTTTGACCAATTGATGGACTTATTATTTGAGCGTTTCACCCTCAATATTAGAAAGAAGGTATCATTATCGGACATATATTATTTGAAACAATGGGATGATGAACCTATCTATGATTTTGGAAACCGTTGGAGGGCAGTCATAAAAAAGTTGCCATTCTCCCTACCAATGGAAGAAATTATAAAACTTTTCACCAAGAGTTGCTTAAAACCCATCTCTTGGATGCTACAACTAAATACCTATAGAACATTTGAAGAAGCTTTAGCACAGGCTAGTGTCATTGAGGAGA
This sequence comes from Wollemia nobilis, assembly GCA_028583015.1. Classification (NCBI taxonomy): domain Eukaryota; kingdom Viridiplantae; phylum Streptophyta; class Pinopsida; order Araucariales; family Araucariaceae; genus Wollemia; species Wollemia nobilis. The sequence continues at coordinate 14,321,641 of JAQPPZ010017052.1, forward strand.
TAAAAATCCAAGAAGGTGTCATTAAGCCTAAGAAAAAGGAATGGTAAAATAAGGGCCAATACCAAAATAATCAATCTGGCCAAACTAAATCCACACAAGCCTCAACGGCTAACACAACTAATCAAGTCAATCAAGTGGTCATGAGCCAACCCGTAATGGCTCAAAAACTAGTGCAACAATAAATTACCTATCATGCGGTCCCATCAGTAACCCAAGCACCAATGGTACAAAACACAACGCCAACTATGGAACAACCTACCCACCGCCAATTCAATCAACCCCAACGTCAATACACTCCTTTAGCAGAATCATATTCATCCATATTTCGAAGGTTGTATGAGACTAATAAATTAGCCTTACCAAAAATTAGGCCCGATGACCCCACTAAAAGGCCTAAAAGTTATAGAGAGCACTTGTTTTGCCCATACCATAGGCAAAATGGGCATGATATTAACTCTTGCCATGTTTTCAAAAACATAGTGCAAGACCTCATAGACCTAGGGGCCATTAACGTGGATAACCCCTTAGCTCCACAAAACCAAAATTTGGGCATATATCAGACACCTCTACCTAACCATGGGGAGGTCCAACATAATGTAGGAGGTAACAATCAACAGGCACCTCCTAACCAAGTAAATCATGTCCAACAATATCAAAACTTTGTAGGAGCAGTCCATGTGGTCACTAGAGGGCAACGAAAAAATCAACAAAATACTCAACAACCTTCAAATCCACCCCCATACAAACCTCACAAAATCCATATCCGCCAATCAATCTATCCAATCCATCCAATCAGCCCATCCTTCATCCAATAAGGCCAGCGATAACCTTAACCAGCCGGTTAACCACTAGTTTGAAAATGGCATCAGCCAAACTTTTTGTGTATGAGCTTATCCAACAATCCCCTAGGCATAGAGAAGATTTAATGGAAATACTCAAGTCAATTGAGTTAGAATCCCAAGACTCTAATGCCTTCAACAAATTTGTAGGGAGTGTTAGGACGTGCATGGAGCCATCAATCACCTTCTATGACTTTGAGATAAAGTCAATGAATTTCGAATCAGTAGACCCTCCATTGCACATAATGGCCTTAATAGACAGAAAGCCATTCAAAAGAGTACTAATTGATATCGGCTCGTCCATCAATATCATTACTACCACTACCCTTAGTCACCTCAAATTACCTCCATCCCACATTTCCAAATCATCATTCACCCTCAAAGCATTTAACGATGCTTTGTGTACCACAGTTGGCACTATTGTTTTACCCATAGAAGTAGGGGCCATAATGTTGCACACAATGTTTCACATCTTGGAAGGAGCCATGGCGTATAATATACTCCTTGGTAGACCTTGGATGAGGGAAATGAAATGTGTTCCTTCAATTCTCCACCAATGCTTGAAATATGTTCATGATGGACAAGTCCATTGCATCCTTACGGATGTCGAACCTTTTAAGTATTGTAATTTCATTTCAAATCCTTATGAATCCATGTTACCTTCCACCCATTTATTCTTGGCACCATCATCGAATCCATCCACATCATCTCTTAATCCATCTTCTTCTAATCCATCTGCATCCTCTTCTAAGGCTCCCATCCTAGAGGAGCTACCCATCACATCACCTCTTCAAACATCCACTTCGTCTTGTACATGTGGTCCCAATCAGTTTACTGTTAACACATCGTACATCACATATACCCCTTCTTATACAACCACTTCTTTTGTTTCATCATTACCCCATCTATCACCATCTAATCCCACACCTCCATCCAACCCCACTCCATCAGCCGATGTTTCACAAGTCAAACTTTTGGACTATGAAATATTTAATTCACCACCATCCACAACCAACCCAGAACCCTCTGGGTGCCCATCATCAACCACATCAGCCCAAGTCAAAGTCCACATCACCAATCCTGGTATAGGTGAGTACGTGGTCCAAAGTCACCATCACACCCTTAATGTGGTCCAATAAGTCACCATCACACCCTTAGCCATTCCCATAGCCAAGAATTTTGGACATCCCCAAGACCATTCCTTATCCATAGGTGTTGTTTATGACATGAGCACAGCTCCAAATAGCATTAAATTTGTTTATGGAGGGTTGGATTGTTCAATTGGAGCAAACCCACTTGAAGAACCAAAAGAGCCTAGACATGCCATCATACCTAATATGGAAGAGTTTCTAGCTCGCTACTTTAACATGTTCAATTGGTAGGGTCAAGGTCTAGGTTCCCATGAGCAAGGGATGCATGATATCTTAGAGGTCCCATATAGAGGTGCCCATGATCATTCTGGTTTAGGCTATACCCCATTGTCTTCCACTGCTTCTCTTGAGAAAGCCTTTAAAAAGCTTAGCCTCAATGATGAAGACCACCCCATCCATCCATTACCCACAACATCCTCTCTTGAACAAGCCCTTCAAGAAATTTGCATCGATGAAGTAGACGAGGATGACCCCATCAACTTCTCCTATCCTGTCTTTGATTCTAACGATGAAAGTTACAAAGAGTTTGAAGTTATGTCAAATGCTTCTAATGATTTCAAAGAGGAGTCACAACCCATTGTCCCCATCACCCAACAGGAAGAGTTTTACCTCTGAATATTCCCCCTCCATAATCCCATATTCTGCCTACTTCTTCCACAAGAACAAGCGGACCCACCTGGTAATCCACCTTGAGCCACACACATCAGCCAAGAACTGTAACATATGTACATAATTAAAAAAAATAATCATTAAAAAAAATGTTGCTCTGATGTTTTCACATTCATTATTACAGGGATACCACACCTCGACATCGGTTCCATCATTCCATCTACCCATTCATCCAGACCATCCTACCTTCCGCTAGGTCAATATGAATCCTATTGACTTATTTACCCCGCTCCACAATCCATACGATTTGGCTAGGCCAATTCCAATTGACATTAGCCTTATTGACTTGGACCAGATTTCCTCCCCACCCTCCTTTTCAGAGTTTTCCCTATCCTAGGAATTGCTAAAGGCTTCGGCCCACTACATTCCTCCTTCACCGCCACCTTCACCTCTATCACTTTCTACCATCGATCCCGAGGTCTTTTAGGTAGAGTTAGACAGTGATAAGCAAGAAAATTTGGATGACATCTTAGATGACATAAATTTGATCCCAGTACAACACCAACTTGAGGAAGGCTCACATATGTCCATTGAAGATACCATCAATGTGAAACTTAGTTCAGATCCTGACAACCCCCAAGTTGTCAAGCTTGGCAAAAGCTTAACACCCAAAGAACAAGAGCAATTAATTGCTCTCCTCAAGAAAAATAAGAAAATTTTTACATGGTCCTACAAGGATATGCCTGGCCTTGATCCTAACCTTGTGGTCCATAACCTCACCTTGCATCTTGACACCAAGACGGTCAAGAAAATACTTAGGATAATGCATCCTACCATGGCCCTCATAGTTAAAGAGGAAATACAAAAGCTATTAGACGTACATTTTATTGTTCCTATTGACTATCCTGAGTGGTTGACAAACATGGTACCTGTTTGCAAGCCTAACAGGGCGATACACATTTGTAATGACTTTCGAGATCTAAATAAAGCATATCCTAAGGATGAATTCCCTCTTTCAAATATTGATACTCTTGTCAACACCTATGCAGGACACAAAATGCTTTCCCTCATGGATGATTTTTTAGGATACAACCAAATTCGAATAAATCCTGATGACCAACACAAAATGATATTCACAACACCTTGCGGGATATTTTGTTTTAGGGTTATACCCTTTGGTCTCAAAAATGTAGGAGCTACTTACCAAAGAGCCATGACCTACATCTTTCATGATTACATGCATAAAATCATTGAAGACTATGTAGATGATCTCTTGGCTAAATCTAAAACTCAACAAGAACACATTGATGTCTTGGAAAAGATTTTTGATCGGCTTCTCGAATACAAGGTGAGGTTAAATCCCAAAAAGTGTGTTTTTGGTGTTGCCTCTGGAAAAATTCTAGGATTCATTGTCTCAAAAAGAGACATTGAAGTGGATCCAAATAATGTCAAGGCCATCATGGAAATGCCACCCCCTACCAACATCAAGGAATTGCATAGATTACAAGGCAAAATTCAATCAATCAAACATTTCATCGTGCAACTTTTCGATAAGTGTAGGCCTTTTAACCACTTAATACAAAATGGGGTGTTATTTGTATGGACAGAAGAATGTCAAAAAGCATTTGATGACATCAAGTGATACCTAAATTCACCTCCAATATTAACTCCTCCTAGGTCGGGGATCCCTTTTCATCTATATGTCTCAGCTACAGAGGCTGCTTTAGGGACAATGCTTGCACAAAAAATGAACAAAATCGAGAGAAAGCAATCTATTACTTTATTCAAACATTGGTGAGTTATGAAACACGATACACTTATGTAGAAAAACTATGCTTAGTAGTGGTCTTGGCCACTAAGAAACTATGACACTATATGCTAAGCCAAACAACCTATGTCATAGCTAGAGAAAATTATATGCGTTACATGATGTCTCGCACTTATAACAACACTCGGACCGCTAAATGGATAATGCTCCTCACAGAATTTGATCTCAAATTTATTAGCCAAAAATCCATTAAAGGTCTAGTTATAGTAGATCAACTCGCTGAAGCTCCACTACCTAGTGATCATTCTTTGGTTATTGAGATCCCAGATGATTCGTTATTTTTAGTCACTAAATTAGAAGAAGATGTCATTCTAAAGGAAGATGTTGATATCATCTTATTATTTGATGGATCCAAGTGTGAGAAAAGTCAAGATGCAGGATTTGTATTTCATACACCATAAGGGATTCTCATCCCGTTATCATTCAAGTTAGACTTCTAATGCATAAACAATACAGCAGAGTACGAAGCCTTAATATTAGGTCTTCAATTAGCTATAGCTATGGGTATTAAGCATATTCGAATATTTGGGGATTCTTAAATTTGTTGGCAATTTTGGGTTTGAGATCCTAGCTTCTTGTCTATGAGTAGTCATTGATGTCAAAAGGAACTGACATTAATGTCAAGAAGATTTATTGGCTTCAAAGGTTGAAGATTCCAAACAATATTTTCTAGAAGATTTCGAAGAGATTCCATGTGGTAGATGAAAAGGTTTTTATCAAATCCATGGCAGGTTTAAGGGTTTTTATTAAAACCAGGTGGATGCATTAAGGGTTTTTCTCAAAACCACTCTTAGCTTAATGCAAAGGTGGAGACACTTATTAATTAAATAACTTAATTAATAAAACCTTTTTAAGGTTTTTTAATTAATTATTTATTTGATTTAGTGATTAAATTATTTTAATAATTTAATGGGTTCTCCACCTAAGGTCTAAGATCTAAAAGACCTTTGATTATTTTTTAAATAATCAAAAGGGTTTCATAAACCCTAAAGTTGTTTCGAAGGCACCAAAATAATATTAATTCTTCGAATTATCCTCCCGTCGACATCGTGCATAGCATGGAAGTTTGGCTATATAAGCCATAACCTATAGTCCAAAGCAAATGTGTCAAAGAAATTGGAATTGCGTAAAGGTTGGGAAGTAAAAGCTACGACTATCATTTTTTTGCCACGTTTATCCACTACCAAAGGGTTAAGGATAAGGAGACTCTTTCTAGCCTTCAAGCTAGCGCCGTTGGCCTAGTGGCAACGACTGTTCTGCGAAGGCGCTTGAAGGGAGGTCAAGCGTTCGACTCCCATCGTGGAGTGTGAGAAGAGTTTTTACGCTCCGATTTTTTTTCAGAGGCACTGTTGACCCGCAATTTTTGAAAGCATTTTTTTGGTAAGGTTTTTTAAATAAAATCTGCATTTTGTTAAAGAAGAAGTGGTTGGGCAGATTTATTTAAAATTATTTTTGAGGTTAAATGCTTCTTTGGAGATATAAGGTTGATAGTGCGTGGTTGAGATTTTTGGCTTGATTTTTGAGTGAGATTTTATTAGAAGCTATTATTCCTTGAGCATGGTTTAATTAATTTGGAGAAATAAGGTGTAAAAGGATATATTGTTTGTATGCTTTATATTTTTGGTAGTTGACTTCTAAGGATTGGAGTCAAAAGGTGTTTTATGGAATAAATATTTTTGTGGTTACTTTTATGATCTAACCCTAACTTGGTGGCAAATTTGAGGGTGGTGTTGGTAACAAGTTGAAGAACTATTCTCTTCTTCCTCAAACAAAGGTATGGGCAACTTCTTCCATGTATATTGTTGATGGTGTATTTTATGAAATTGAGTTTGGAGTGAAAAGGTTGTCTACTAGGTATTCTTGTTGGTGTAAATCCCATTTTCTGGATATTGAAGATTTTTTATGCATTAAAATCATTGATGAGTTTTTTGGGTGAATGCATAATTCTGGTTGAGGAAGAGGAAGCATTTTTGCACTAGGTTTTATGTTAGTAAGTCTTGCTACTTGCTTTGAGTTGGTGAAACCCTTAGTTGGCTGTTTTGAGATTGATGGTTGAGTTGCTTCCATAGAGGTTGTTTTTATCAAGTTAATGCTTTACTTGATACATGATTTGGGCTTACTCCATTGAGATTGATTTGAGCAAGTTATTCTTTGCATTGGTGATTTATGTTGGTGGATGTTTTGTTCAAATATATTTCGAGGAAAAGGATGTCTAATAATTTCCTTTTCATGTAGTGATTTGTTGAATGCTTCAAGGTTAATGTTGAGTTGAATGATGTTGGTTAAACCTTATCTATGAGCATTGTTGTTGAAGCCCTAATTGGTTGAGAAAAGATATTGGTTGTGGAAAGAACATGAGTATCATTGTTATATGAGATATTGCATGGTTGGCAATTATTGGGTTGTGTTTCATGTTCTTGAGAAAAGCATACTACATCTATCTTATTCTTTTGATATTGAGATTGAGTTGAGATTGAGATTGGGAGTTAAGTATAGAACATATTGAGTCTCTAACAATTCTCTTTATTCTTCTATGAGGTTGATGAATAACATTGGGTCTCTAACAATTCTCTTTGTGGGTTCATGCTAACCAAGTTTTTCTTGATGAACTTGTGAGCTGATTTGGACAGGTTCTAGTGAGGACTTGTGAGCTGATTTGGACAGGTTCGAGTGAGGACTTGTGAGCTGATTTGGATAGGTTCGAGTGAGGACTTGTGAGCTGATTTGGACAGGTTCTAGTGAGGACTTGTGAGCTGATTTGGCTAAGTTCTAGGGAGGACTTGTGAGCTGATTTGTAAAGGTCCTAGCAGAGGACTTGAGGACAGAGTTGAAGTGGTTCTTTGAGAAGAACCTGAGGATAGTTTTGACAAGTCTTTGAGAAGGCTTGTGTGCAGTAGATATTGATTTGTTCAAGCTTTATGAGTTGATCTTGGGACATATATGACAGAGTGAGGAAGACTTGTGCTAGACTGACTGACTGTGTTTAGTACAGGTTGATGAGTTGCTGTGGAGGTGATCAATGAGGATAGAGGTCTCTTGAGGCTAAGCATTGAGGACAGGAGGTCTTCTGTGGAAAGGAGTTCCACGTGCTAGCGGAATAAGAGGCAGGTGATATTCTGAAGTATCATTTCTAGAGTTGAGGGGAAGGATTCTCCTTTGGGCAGGAGGCTCATAAATTTGTGAGGAGGGGAAGGATTCTCCTTTGGGCAGGAGGCTCATAAATTTGTGATGAGGGGAAGGATTTTCCTTTGGGTAGAGGCTCATAAATACTTGAGTAGGGGAAGGTTTATCCTTTGGGCTGAGGCTCATAAACATTGTAATTGGGAAGGATTCCCAAAGAACTTTGAGAAATATTTTTAGAGAAAATTTTTGTGGATGTAGCCCATGTTGGGTGAACCACGTTAAAATTGGTGTCTCATTGTGTGTTGCTTTATGCATTGCTTTGATATTGCTATTGGTTCATTGCTTTGTGAAGTTGAAGTTAAATAGAGAAAGTAAAAAGAGGTCTTATACTGTTCACCCCCCCTCTCAGTATAAGCTTGTGTTCTTCAATTGGTATCAGAGCGGGTTCCTTAGGAAAGTTTAACAACTTGAAGGAAAAGATTGTAAAGAACACAATGGAATCTACAAGTGGTAATGCAACACCTATTCTTGATGGGGTAGATTTTGGGCTTTGGAGTGTTAGGATGAAAGTTCATCTTATGGCTCTTGGAAATGAAGTTTGGGAAGTGATTGAGGATGAGTATACCATTCCTGAGCATGGTCCTTCTTCTAAGGAAGAGAGGATCCTACATCATAGCAATTCAAAGGCAATGAATGCAATCCTGAAGGGTTTACAGAAGACAAATCTTACCAAGGTGATTCACTACAAGACAACTAGTAAAATGTGGAAACAGTTGAAGGTGGTTCATACAGGTGATGCAAATGTCCGAAAGGCCAAGTTGAGATACTTCAAAGGTATGTTTGAACAACTCAATATGAATTATGAAGAAAATATTAGTGACTATATGCTTCATATGGATGAGATTGTTAACTCTATGAAGGAACTAGGTCTTGAGCTTGCTGAAAAATGATATTTGTGATAAGATTTTGAGGTCTCTTCCAAATAGATTTAGTGAAAATATTTCTGTTATTGAGGAAGCTAAGGATTTGGATAAGTTGAAAAAGTATGAGCTTCATAGTATACTTGCAGCATTTGAGTTGAGAACTCAAGTGAAGGTTGATGTTAAGAAGGAGGCAACTTTCAAGGCTACCAAGAAATCCAAGGGTAAAGAGCTTCAAGATAGTGATGAGTCTTCTAGTGATGAAGAGGCATATTACAACAAGAAGGGCAAGTTCTCAAGAAAGCACAAAGGTATGAAATATGTCAAGTGTTTCAATTGTGGAAAGTTTGGTCATTATGCTACTAATTGTACTGCTTCCAAGGATGAAAGTGATGAAGATAAACAAGATTATAAGAGCAAGGATTCCGAAAGGCACGAGCATCAAAGGAAGAATAAATATGATCAAAGCAATCAAGGAAAGAGGTACTCTCACAAACACAAGAAAAGTTTCTACCTAGACAAGGCAAGTAAGTGTTCTAGTAGTGATAGTGAAAGTTCTTCAAGTGATGTTGGAAATGAGATGTTGTTCCTAATAGAAAAAGAAGAAGAAAAGAAACATAGATTTGTCCTTATGAAATGTTTTAGATGTGGAAATTTTGGACATCTTGAGGATGATTGCACAAATGATGGATTGATTTCTAGTTATACTATGTATAAGGATGCTTCAAAAAATTGTGAGGAAGATCTTTGTATGGCTTTAGAAAAGGGGAGCACCTCTAGTGATAAGAAATCTGAAAAAGTCATTGATGTTTCAAAAGGTAAATAAATAGAGGAAGTTATAGAGGATGGTGAAGCAGATCTTGAAGCTGAACTTGTTAGTGCTCTTAGTGCTTTGAAAAAGGAAAGAAAGAAGAATGCTAGACTCAATGATAAATTGGATGAATGTTTTATTGAGAGATATGAGCTTATAGAAAGTCTTGACTTATCTATAGCTAAGACATAGAAACTTAAGGATAAGTTAGAGTCTAAGGTTCTTGAGTGTAGAGAGTTGGAATAGAAAGTGACTTCCTTGAAAGAGGAAACTAAAGAGTACAAGGAGAAGCTTTACAGGTTTGAAGATATCACCAAAAAGGTAAAGTCAATCATCAAAGATCAAAAAAGGACAACAGATAAAACAGGTCTTGGTTTTGGTAAGAAACACATGGAACAGGTTGGGGAATCTAGTAAGAGATTCCGAAAGGAAGAGAGTTCTAATGAGGAAAGTACTTCAGAAAAAGAGTCCTTGAGTGATAGATGCACAGAATCAGAAAACAAGAATCAGAAAAAGAGGAGAAAGTTTACAAGACCTAAGAGGTCAAATCAAGGAAAGTTTAATGGCAGATGTTTTGCTTGTCACAAGTTTGGTCACATGGCTTCACATTGCATGACTCAAATGAGGAAGGTAAATGACAGATTCAGAGGTGGTAATTTCTTTCAAGGGTATTGCTACTCTTGTAAACAATTTGGGCACAAGGCTGTTTATTGCAAGGCTAATAACAGGAACAAGGTTGGTCAGAACAGATGGAGTCAAAGATCAGGTATACCTCAAAGAAATAAAATTGTTAGTTGTTATAAGTGCAACAATGAAGGTCACATAGCTAGACAATGTAAAACTGAAATTCCAAGGTACAGGAACAAGAACATGGGTATGAACAGGCACAAGAATCAAGACATGGATAAGAACAAGAATGATAATAAGAATAGCAACAGTGACATGAACAGGAATAGGAATATGGACAAGGAGAACAAGAGAAGACATGGTAAGGCAGCTATAGACACTGATGAAGATCAGTGCCTAATGGGAGTTTTACTCCCACCCTAAAATTAATCACCTCAATAGGAGGTGGGGGAGGGACTAAGCTAAGAGGCTCATTCTTAGTCCCAAGCCCCAAAGGTGACACTTTGCCATTGATGACAAAGGGGGAGAGATATGAGTAAGGGGGAGAGCCTCAAGTCGTGGGGAGCTGATTTCTATACAACAGCTTTGAGTTTCAGTGTTGTTGAGAAGCATGGTTTGCCATCAATGACAAAGGGAGAGATTGTTGGCAATTTTGGGTTTGATATCCTAGATTCTTGTCTATGAGTTGTCATTGATGTCAAAAGGAACTGACATTAATGTCAAGAAGATTTATTGGCTTCAAATGTTGAAGATTCCAAAGAATATTTTCTAGAAGATTTCGGAGAGATTCCATGTGGCAGATGAAAAGGTTTTTATCAAAACCATGGTAGGTTTAAGGGTTTTTATTAAAACCAGGTGGATGCATTAAGGGTTTTTCTCAAAACCACTCTCAGCTTAATGCAAAGGCTGGAGACACTTATTAATTAAATAACTTAATTAATAAAACCTTTTTAAGGTTTTTTAATTAATTATTTATTTGATTTAGTGATTAAATTATTTTAATAATTTAATGGGTTATCCACCTAAGATCTAAGGTCTAAAAGACCTTTGATTATTTTTTAAATAATCAAAAGGGTTTCATAAACCCTAAAGTTGTTTCGAAGGTGCCAAAATAATATTAATTCAAAAAGTTTGAATTATCCTCCCACCGATGTCGTGCATAGCATGGAAGTTTGGCTATATAAGCCATAACCTATAGTCCAAAGCAAATGTGTCAAAGAAATTGGAATTGCGCAAAGGTTGGGAAGTAAATGCTACGACTATCACTTTTTTGCCACGTTTATCCGTCGCCAAAGAGTTAAGGAGAAGGAGACTCTTGCTAGCCTTCAAGCTAGCACCGTTGGCCTAGTGGCAACGACTGTTCTATGAAGGCGCTTGAAGGGAGGTCAAGCGTTCGACTCCCATCGTGGAGTGTGAGAAGAGTTTTTGCGCTCCGATTTTTTTTGGAGGCACTGTTGACCCGCGATTTTTGAAAGCATTTTTTTGGTAAGGTTTTTTAAATAAAATCTGCATTTTGTTAAAGAAGAAGTGGTTGGGCAGATTTATTTAAAATTATTTTTGAGGTTAAATGCTTCTTTGGAGATATAATGTTGATAGTGTGTGGTTGAGATTTTTGGTTTGATTATTGAGTGAGATTTTATTAGAAGCTATTATTCCTTGAGCATGGTTTAATTAATTTGGAGAAATAAGGTGTAAAAGGATATATTGTTTGTATGCTTTATATTTTTGGTAGTTGACTTCTAAGGATTGGATTCATAAGGTGTTTTATGGAATAAATATTTTTGTGGTTACTTTTATGATCTAACCCTAACTTGGTGGAAAATTTGAGGGTGGTGTTGGTAACAGGTTGAAGAACTATTCTCTTCTTCCTCAAAAAAAGGTATGGGCAACTTCTTCCATGTATATTGTTGATGGTGTATTTTATGAAATTGAGTTTGGAGTGAAAAGGTTGTCTACTAGGTATTCTTGTTGGTGTAAATCCCATTTTCTGGATATTGAATATTTTTTATGCATTAAAATCATTGATGAGTTTTTTGGGTGAATGCATAATTCTGGTTGAGGAAGAGGAAGCATTTTTGCACTAGGGTTTATGTTAGTAAGTCTTGCTACTTGCTTTGAGTTGGTGAAACCCTTAGTTGGCTTTTTTGAGATTGATGGTTGAGTTGCTTCCATAGAGGTTGTTTTTATCAAGTTAATACTTTACTTGATACATGATTTGGGATTATTCCATTGAGATTGATTTGAGCAAGTTATTCTTTGCATTGGTGATTTATGTTGGTGGTTGTTTTGTTCAAATATCTTTGGAGGGAAAAGGATGTCTACTAGTTTCCTTTTCATGTAGTGATTGGTTGAATGCTTCAAGGTTAATGTTGAGTTAAATGATGTTGGTTAAACCTTGTCTATGAGCATTGTTGTTGAAGCCCTAATTGGTTGAGAAAAGATATTGGTTGTGGAAAGAACATGAGTATCATTGTTATATGAGATATTGCATGGTTGGCAATTGTTGGGTTGTGTTTCATGTTCTTAAGAAAAGCATACTACATCTATCTTATTCTTTTGAGATTGATATTGAGTTGAGATTGATATTAGGAGTTAAGTATAGAACATATTGAGTCTCTAACAATTCTCTTTATGCTTCTATGAGGTTGATGAATCACATTGGGTCTCTAAAAATTCTCTTTGTGGGTTCATGCTAAGCAAGTTTTTCTTGATGAACTTGTGAGTTGATTTGGACAGGTTCTAGTGAGGACTTGTGAGCTGATTTGGACAGGTTCTAGTGAGAAATTGTGAGCTTATTTGGACAGGTTTGAGTGAGGACTTGTGATATGATTTGGATAGGTTCTAGTGAGGACTTGTGATATGATTTGGACAAGTTCTAGAGAGGACTTGTGAGCTGATTTGGACAGGTCCTAGCAGAGGACTTGAGGATAGAGTTGAAGTGGTTCTTTGAGAAGAACCTGAGGATAGTTTTGACAAGTATTTGAGAAGGCTTGTGTGAAGCAGAGATTGATTTGTTCAAGCTTTATGAGTTGAACTTGGGACAAATCTGACAGAGTGAGGAAGACTTGTGCTAGACCGACTGACTGTGTTTAGTACAGGTTGATGAGTTGCTGTGGAGGTGATCAGTGAGGATAGAGGTCTCTTGAGGCTGAGCATTGAGGATATGAGGTCTTCTATGGAAAGGAGTTCCATGTGCTAGTAGAATAAGAGGTAGGTGATCTTCTGAAGTATCATTTCTAGAGTTGAGGAGAAGGATTCTCCTTTTGGCAGGAGGCTCATAAATTCATGAGGGGAAGGATTCTCCTTTGGGTAGGAGGCTCATAAATTTGTGAGGATGGGAAGGATTCTCATTTGGGCAGAGGCTCATAAATACTTGATTAGGAGAAGGTTTCTCCTTTGGGATGAGGCTCATAAACATTGTAATTGGGAAGGATTCCCAAAGAACTTTGAGAAATATTTTTAGAGAAAATTTTTGTGGATGTAGCCCATGTTGGGTGAACCACGTTAAAATTGGTGTCTCATTGTGTGTTGCTTTATGCATTGCTTTTATATTGCTATTGGTTCATTACTTTGTGAAGTTGAAGTTAAATAGAGAAAGTAAAAAGAGGTCTTATACTGTTCACCCCCCATCTCAATATAAGCTTGTGTTCTTCAAACTTGTAGTAAAATGGGTCACAAGAGAATACCAATGCAAAGAACCTACCATAAAAATTAGGAGAGGTCACAAGAGAATACCAATGCAAATAACCTACCATTCGACTTATAGATTTGCAGATGCAATGGCCTCTCTTGGATCCTTGATTCCAAAGAACAATTTAGGAGAGGTACAAACCCTAATAATCTCAACAATCTCTAAAGAAACCATGGTTTGTGCTGATCCCATAGATGGAAAAGACATTTAATTTATCCATATAGAACCATGTGAGTCTTGGTCAAGCCCCATAGCAGCCTTATTAAAATTTGGAACACTCTTGTTAGACATGTCTCAGTCGGCAAAATGAGCTTTCAAGCAAAAAGTAGCCCATTTCATTCTCTTGGGTGATGTGTTGTATAAAATGGGTTATGATGTAATATTGCTTCATTGTATCAAAAAAGGGGAAGCCAAAAAGGCTATACAAGGAGCTCATGATGGTACTTGTGGTGGTCATTTTAGTGGAATAGCTATTGCAAAGCGTTTATTATAAATGGGTTATTATTGGCCCACAATGGAGCAGGACTGTTGCACCTATGTCAAAAATTGCAAGCAATGTCAAACACATGCAAATTTAACTCATGTACCGTCATAAGCCTTACAGCCTATACAAATATTTTGGACCTTTTCACAATGGGGCCTAGACTTAATTGGTAAAATCTCACCTTCTTCTTCGGGATAACATACATTCATCATTACAACTAGAAAATACTTCACAAAGTGGGTTGAGGCCATACCTCTAACCAGTACGACAAGACCTCAAATTGTGGATTTCATACTCCATCATATCATATGTTGCTTTGGAATTCCCTCTAAAATCATCTCGGATAATGAAAAGTCTTTAAAGAATAAGGATGTTCAAGAACTTTGTGAAAAGTATAATATCCAACATAGTTTCTCAACTCCTTATTACCCAAAAGCAAATGGATAAGCTGAAGCTACCAATAAGACCTTGATTGTCATTCTTAAGAAAATTGTCAAAGAAAATCATAAATATTGGCATACACAAATTCCTTTGGCACTTTGGGCTTATCGAACAAGCATCTGAATGCCAATATGAGCAACACCATTTTCCTTGGTCTATGGATCAAAAGCTATTATGCCTCTTGAGCTCGATATTCCCTCATTACGAGTTTCCTTGCAAGAATTCATAGATGAAGATACAGCTAGACAAGCACGACTTGACCAACTCACTCTCCTAGATGAAAGGTGAGTCAATGCACTAGAACATTTAAGAGTTTATCAAGACCGCCTAAAGTGTGCTTACAATGCTAAAGTCCATCTTTGGGAATTTCAAGTAGGGGATCTGGTACTCAAAGAGAACCAACTAAACACCAATGCTTTACCACATCTTCATGACAAATTTGCAGCCAATTGGTTAGGTCCATATATAGTCACTCAAAAAGTGGGTAATAGTACTTATAGACTTGCGGATCTAGAGGGAGTAGAGGAACCAGAACCACTTAATGTTCTACATTTAAAGGCATTCTATTTTTAAAGGTAACACTTTACATGTACATATACATGGCATTTTAAAAAAAAACCATTCACATAGGCATTCCCACATTGCATACATTCCATTTGTATTTACATTTAGGCATTTGACATGCATTTTCATTTTTGCATTCATGCATTGTTTCATTCGCATACATTAAATCATACAGAGTCCATTGCATTGTACAAATTCCATTTGCATATCAACACTCCATTGCATTAGGCATATACATTTGCATCCATCCCATCCCATGTTCAAAGATCATTTATAGTCATGATGATATGGCCATAAACAAAAAGTCAAGTTATAACGATTGGGGGTACCTAGTTTAAAGCAATCATGCGATAAAACAAAAAAACATAAGCCAACAATACCACATGTCAAAATCACAAAGCCTATATTTTTAGTCACTCAGCCATTACTAGTGTAGCAAGCAACCTCCATATGAATGTCTGATTTTCTTTAGGACCAAAAACACAAATTATACACTAAGAAAGTCTTGAGCATTGCCAATCGATCACAAAACAATCTTGAACCAATCACATTCCATCACACCTTAAAAACATTATGAGATAGGGGGGCTAGTACCATACTTGGGTAGTACCTTGAGGTGAAGAGGAGATATCCCTTGCTTATCCCATCATGCAACATAGTCCAAAAATAGTGGTTCTCACCACTACCATAATTGATTTCCACAACATAAACATAAAAACATAGAGTAGTAAGGATAGGGTAAAAATTCTCATCACACCTCGGTTGAGAATCCGACTCCCCAAATCTCTATACAAAATTCATAAATAAAATCCCAAACACCCTTGATCCCTAAAGTCATAAGGATTCATACTACATGCCCCTAACAAGGATGGGTAGTCATCCCCAAGGCCTAAAAGATCAATCCCATTGGACTATGGAGTGAATCTCCACCGGGGCTATAGATGCTTGACCGACAGTGGAGTAAGCTCATGCGAGGCGACATGTCTCTCCTCCAAAAAGAGAGACCTCTAAATGCACATAAGGATAGGCTAGCCTCAGGTCATCTCCATAATAGGTCATACCTAAATCTACTCATAATGGGTTAATGAACTTCAGTGCACACACACTGGTACTTGATTGGATAGGGTCATTGTCATACTCAAGACTTAGTAATTGAACCTCACTCGCACACACATTTGGTCCTAAAGAAAGTTAGACAACCTTAGTGAGTTTGGTTGAGGACACTAGTATGTTTGAGTCTTTGAAAACCTTTCAGTCTTCCATATCAACATCCATATCTTCTTCCATATCAACATCCATGTCTTCTTCCATATATGCTTCCATATCAACATCCATATCTTCTCCCATATCAACATCCATATCTTCTTGCATGTCAACAACCGTATCCCCATCGTAAGTAAAGTTGCATAACACAGCCAAATTCGGTACCCCCGATTGCCAAACAATGGACTACAAAAATGGCCAATAAAATTTTTGAACTATAAAAATATCATTCGAACACTATGCATTCCTCTCATATAGTTCAGATTCATTATACATTTACTTGCATTAATCATCCATAACACATGTCATTTAGCTGGCATTAATCATCCACATAAACATCATTCATATACATGTCATTTAGCTTGCATTAATCATCCATATAAGCATTATGCATACACATCATGATTAGCCTACATTAAGCATCCATAAAACATTCAACACAAATTGCATAAAACATAAAAGCATTCACACAAAAGATAACACAAATATATAAAAGGCCATGTATATATATAAATCACATATACAATGAACGCCAAAAAGGCTACAAGGGAGCACCAAGGCTCATATACAAAATAGTGCATCTAAGCACTAAGCTAATGTCCATGAGAGGACCCCTGAGACCTAGTAGGAGCCCTAGGCCTAGTACTCTACCTAGACTCAGTATGCCTAGATGGCTCAAACATAGAAGAAGAAGGAGGATCAGGCAATGTAATATGATGTTGCATACACAAATCCTCCAAGGAATGTACATATGCCTCCTTGGCCCGCAATCACCATAGGTCAAGCTGATGTCGATGCTCCTTCACTAGCATCTCTATCTGAAGCCTCATGACCATCGCCTGATCACTAACCCCAGCTGCCTCTCGCTCTACCTATAACCAAGTAATGGTAGCCTGCAAACCAACAATCTCCAAGTCCCTCTCCACCAATGTTGACCGTTGTGTCCTCACCTCCACCTCCAAACCTAAGATGGCAACATCTCGCTCCACAAGAGCAGCCCTATGAGACTCAAGAGTAGTCTCTCGCTCCTTGCGAAGCTGCTCTAGCTCAGCCCACAACCTAGCCATCTCAGAGATCTCACCCATATCCTCATCATCATCCTCCCTCTCCTCATCCGCCAACCCCATATCCGAAACCTACTGGGCTGATCCCCTCGACCACATTCGACTCACTGATCATTGAGGCCTCATCCTCTTAGGAGTCACCCTCGACCCCATAGCTATTGTGTCATCACCAACCACTTTTGGTACCCATACTGGTTGGGCACCAAACCAAGCTACATACTCGGGAGTCACCCTAACATCATCTACATCGAGGACCTCCAACTGCTCATCATCCTCCATATGCACCCACCATGGCTCTACACATGGAAGCATCCCCTCATCTCACCGATGTCGATACAACACCGACTCATCTGGCACACCCTGAGGCAAGCCGAACTACCTCAGCACCCATGAGTACTGGAAGTACTCCACCTCCTCATCCCTCCACCCAACCAACCATCGAGCCTACCTCACCCGATGCAGCTACCTCCTATCACCATCCCACCAAGCTCCTCGCCATGGCCTCCATATCACGTCCACCCGAGTCAATCCCGACCACATATCTTGATACCACTGGTTGGTATGCACCTCTTGACTTAGTTGCACCTCCTCCACCACTGCCCATCACCTAGCATAAGGCTCCCCCATCTGCCATGTTGGACACGACAACCCCTCTGGCTGAGCAACCACAAAATGCTCCCAAGCCCAACACTATAGGAGGAAGTTGCACCCAATCCCCTTCCTCCTCCTCCGCGTAACCTCATAGAGCTCTTGGTATAACTATGCTAGCAATGCAGGAGCCCATGCATACTCTCTGGGGTCGATGAGTAGATCACTCACCAAACCCAATAGGTTCCAAGGGAACCTACAGCCAGTGCTATTGGGTAGCACTATGTTCACTAATACGAACATGATCAAGGCTGGGAGCGCATCCAAATCCTTCACCTTGTACATGCTCAAATAGCATATACCCCCATCTCCCATCCGGGCCTCTTGCCATCGATCCCCAAACATCCTCTCCATATTTTCCTTCTTGTCCTGACCAACCACCACCTTCTCCCCTTCCACTGGCACCTTGAGGATGTGGTATACATCCTCAAGGGTGATAGTAGCCTCCCCAATCGGTAGCTGGAAGGTCCCCCAGTCAAAATCCCATCTCTCAATCAATGATGAGAGGTACCCCTCATCCGCCCTCACTACATCTAGCCTAGCCACTCCCTCCAAGCCCACCCTACCCAAAAGCTCCCAATCCTCATCCGAGAGCTTCTTCCTCATCCCCGAAACAAGAGGAGAGAAGCGATGTCGAGGCTCAATGTCCCTCAGCTGCAACAATAAAAACATTTTGTTAGTATTAATACTACATCCATCCAAAAAAAAACACTAAAGAAAAGAACAAAATGTCTTACCGGGACAAATGGTGCCTCTGCTCCACCAACAACATCCAAACCCTCCGCCGCCATAGCCTCCACACACAAATGCCCACTAGCCTCACTAAGCTCACCACACCCACTCCACTCACCAGACGCAGCTTCTCAAAGTCCCAAATGCACAACTGAGCCTCATGATTCACTCAGAAAGCTATTTATAGCTTTCCTTAGCGCATTCAAGCGTATACCTACACCTGTGAACCGTAGGCTCACGTGGGTGGCTGTGAGCGCATCTAGGCACACGTGGGCGCCTATAGAATACGCCAAGCACAGCCACACACCTGGCATCAAAAAGGCATAAAGACAAAATCACTCAAAATAGTAGCTTACCTCCTCCAAATTTCACCAAATTTCATCCACATATCATATACATTATAAAATTTGATTTTGTGAAAACAAAAATTGTTTTACATGCATATTTTGCGAGAACAAACCAAATTCTTCAAATACACATATCGCATTACAAAACCTGCCAATTGAGGTCAAATTTTCACAAAATCGACATTCCATCAAATATTCTTCCATCATCATCTTTCATGAATCACTCATCATACATCACATTTTCATCTTGTTGAGTAGATGGTAAGCGAACCTTGTATCTAGTGGGTTATCCTATCAACTTGGCGATTGCAGCGATTTGCGTCCATGCAATTCGGTAAGATGAATAACCTACAATAAGGACACTTGACCATGATCATCATCAATTATCTCATTGTCCAAGATCACAATCACATTGGGCACTTCACATTTTGGAGTGAAACCTTACCAAGAAAAATTTGCACAACTGCTGTCATTGATGGCCTAGTTTGTGAGGCTTAAAACATGAACACAAATCACCCAAATTTCATCATTTTCATCAAAAACCTAATGATCGACACTAGCTAGGATGATTAGTTCCAATTGTGAGAATAGTCACCAACAGGCTATCCACGGTACTCTGCATCATCATACTTGCATATCAATGGCCTCAGAAAGCACACTATTCAACAACATCAAATCATCCCAACATTTGGGGCAACCACAATTTGATCTCGATTTCCCACAATGGGATACATATTACATGATCATGACATCTACACTTGAAAAAAACCCCTCTTCCACCATTGGGGCAAAAATGGTGTCACATTTTACATCATTCATATCATCCACAATCACATGGTATTATACACCAACCCCTTTTTTCCATCGTTGGGGCAAAAATGGTATCACATTTTACATCATTCATATCGTCCACAATCACATAACATTGCATTACATCATTCATCACTTGCACAAAATTCTTTTTCAATTGGCTCGTGAGATGCTTCTCATTCGCCAATTGAGGGGGTAAGCTACACAAATTCCAAAAATTCTTTATTCTTTTGTCTTCAACATCAATGCCCAAATCCAACAACAGAGAGAAGCTACTTCTATGCCCATAGCCCTGGTAGGTGTCTCATATTTTTGCACCATATTGTGTTTCACACAACATGGTACAAAAAGGGGCATCTGTAGACACCAAATTACAGCCACTAATCCTCCATCCTAACCATCCCACCACCCACTTGTCCACCATACACCTTTCACGCCTTCAAAAGGCCCACTTTAGCACCTTTCCCGCCATTTCCTAACCCAATTGGGCTTATTTTAATATTATTTTATATTTAATATAATATTTTATATTATATTATAATATATTTATTATAAAATATGTATTTATAAACCCAATTAACCACAACCGTCTGATCCAATCTAATCTCCGTCATCCATCTTCATTAATCCATGCCACACTTAAAGTATAATCTCAACCCTAGGATGTGATTTAATCTTAGCCACACGATCTAAAGTGTTGAGCTAAAACCCTAAGAAACCCTAAGGTTGGATTATAAGTAAGGGCATTTGCAAATGCCCAAACCCTGGAACCCTGATATTATAACATGCATCTTGGAGAAGTCATTGGCGAAGCCCTAGTGAAGCAGAAAAGATAGAGTTCTGAAGATCCAAAGCCCTAGCTAGCCAATAGGATTTCTACTGTTCTAGCCATCCTCCATATCCGTCCCCTCATCATTTTCTATCACCCCCATCATTTCCCATCCACCGCATTTGTTGCAACCCTCGTGATCTGCTTCTACATATTTTATCCTCACCGTAGGTGCCCTCCCGAGCTTGCGAAGCTCGCTGCAGAGCTTACCAAGTGCATGCATACACCTGTTGTATTGTAGGCTCGCTATAGAGCCTACGAAGCTTGCATATGAGCCTATTGTTATCATTGAAGTGTGAATCAGAGCCTGCTATGTCATACCATCTGCTATCATAACTACAATAACGAAACAAAATATCATCACAAGCAAGGTATATCATTATTGTGTTATTCTATTACATGATATGTAGATTTCATATGCCAGTTGATCCATTATTAGTTAGGGTTTACTGATATCTAAGGGTCTCACATTATGGAGCCCTCATAGGTGTTATTAATATCTTTATCTATTTGTGTGTATGCATTTCTGTAGATTCTATCTGTTGTTAAATGGTTGTTGAAGTTGGAGTGGTCCAAAATTGGATATCTGAAGCCCACTCATTCCGTTGGAAGCGAGGACACACCAGTTGAAGACACTTCATTATTGTAGCTAGGGTTTTGGATAACCCTAGCATCTTGTATATCTTTGTATCAAATACTCATTGAGTACAGATTGTATCAAAAGGAGTTTATTAGCTCCCCCTTCGTTTATTGAATAAATTTATCTATTTGAGCAATCTTGTGTTTCTTTGGGTTATTTGATTTCTTTATTGTTTAAGTGTCATGTTTTCATCTTCACATATTGTTAAATTCTTCATGCATTATTTTATCAGATATAGGGTTTTTAGAACTAATTTTTGAGGTCTCACACTATGGAGATCTCATTTGTTTTTACTGATTGCCCTACTTATTTGTGTGTAAGTTTAGCAATACAATATAGATCATTGTGTAGTTGTTTAAGTTGGAGTGGTTCGACCAAAGGATAAATAAGAAACCAAATCACACCTATTGGGAGGAAAGCACACCATTGAAGACACTACATTTTGTTGTAGCTAGGATTTCAGATAACACTAGAAATATGTAATAACTGTATCAAGTTCACATTAAACTATTGATTATATCAAAGAAGTTTTTCAGATCCCCCCATTATTAATAAAATATATTTTTTATTTGTGCAATATTTAGTTCTTTGAGTTATATTTTATCTTTCTTGTTTTAGTGTCATGCTTTTTACTCTACACAACTATCAGGTGCCACCTCATCCAATTCAAAATCATGATCCACCATAGCAAAATCGGGTACAGAAGCAACTGCATCACCAGCCCCATAATTATATGTCTTTGCCTAAGTCTTTGGAATCTCTTTTCAATCGATTATGCAAGGCAAAAGCTATCATCCTACCTAAAACTTTCCAAATAGATCCAAAGCATCCAAAACCAAAATGGTACAAGGAAGAACTATATTGCCTATACCATCGACAAAAGGGTCATGATATCTAGACATGTTATACTTTTAAGAACAAAGTACAAGATATGCTTGACCACAATGAAATTCAAATTGACAATACTCTTACTATAGACAATAAAAAAATAGTTATATTTAAATATCCCTTACCTAATCATGAGGTTAAGAAAGATCAATTTGAACAAGTCAACGAAGTTCATGTGACCCCATCTAATGAGGTTTTTGTTGGTATGATCACTATTGTGATGGGATATAGGAGATAACCTGATCAAGATGCATCACTTATGGCTTCAACCAATGTCTCTCCTACATACCAATCCTTGCAATAATCAACTCCTATCCAACATTGCAATGAGCATGTGATTACCTTTTGTAATCATGAAATCATGGCATATCCTACCAATGGACCTAATCCTCCACTACATATTATAGCTAGTGTGAATCAAATTACCTATAAGTGAGTCTTGATTGATATAGGATCATATATTAGTATCATTACCACAACTACACTTCAACATATCAAACTTCCCCCTTCACATATTATAGCATCCACATTCACCCTACAAGTATTTAACTATGCTTTATCCCCCACTGTTGGCATGATACTCCTCCCTATTAAGGTTGGGATAAAGACCATGACTACATTGTGCCACATATTGGAGGGTACAAGGTAGTAAAATATACTGCTTAGGAGACCCTGTATGAGGGACATGCAGTGTGTTCCATCCATAGTGCATCAATACCTCAAATTCATACATAAAGGGAAATTTTAGTTCTTATGGTTCATGTCGATCTATAACCCTTCAAATATTGCAATGTGATTGATTATCCATAGGAGTCTAACCTACCATAAATGCATCTGGATATCAAACCCAATGATTTTATTTAGAGTCTATATCTAGCATCGCAGTTAGTCATAGAACCATCTCCACCCCTGCTTTTACCATTAATTTCTCTTGATACTCCTTCCTCGATTTTTTTGAGCAAGGAAAAGATAAAGAAATAAATTGAGTATATTCCTCCATCCAAATCCACATTTTTAGTAGAATATATCCCCATTACCATGGATAAGGAAGGACCTTCTTTTACCATGGATGAGTCAAATCACACCACATCATATTCATCCACCTCATTGTAGGTCATGATTCATTTAACCAATCCTAGACTTGGTGAATATATAGCGCAACATGTTACATTTAGGCCTATCATTGAGTCAATAAAATATCTAGGTTACCCTCCTACCATGTCTCTACCCATGGGTACAACCCATGACTCATTATCTAAACATGGAGGACATAATTCCTATCAAGAACAACCTAGGCAGGCTCATGAGATAGACGTCCCTTGTCCAAGCAAAGGATTTGTTGGAATGATCAATGTGATCACCAAAGGAAAAAAATCTAAGGTTCCATATATCATTCCTCTAATGTTATAACTACCTCTCCAACCTCCTCAATCACATATTGATGTCTTCCAACCATTCCCACTAGTATTATAGAATATCTTAGATCAAATAGAAAAAATCAAGGCAAAAATGGATCACCAAAATCATGCTTTACAAAAAATCATGAATCAACTCACAAACATTGAGTTACAACAGTATGTTATGTTCGAGGTCAAATCAATTCCTCTACAATCACAAGATAAATCCCAATAGAATCAAGGATAAAAGTGACAATCTCATCACATTTATACACCACTACTCATCATCATCACATTTATACACCACTACTTGAGTCCTTGGAATCTCTTTTCAACTGACTGTGTGAGGCAAAGGTTATCACCTTGCCCAAAATACATACTTCGGATCCAAACCACCTGAAACCTAAGGAGTATAAATAGAAAATGTACTATGTATATCATTGATAGAATAGTCATAATATTTAAGCATGCTATGCATTAAAGAAGATGATACAAGGTATGCTTGAGAATAATCAACTTCAAACTCACAATCCTCTCACTACTAAGGATCAATAAATAGACATAGCTAATGATCCATTACCTAATCCCACAAATCAAGTAGAGCAACGAAGGTAGGCAATTGATATACACATAGCCCTACCACCTCACCAAACTAATCCACTACATCCACCTTGGCTAAAATGCCAACCTCATACCTAGACACTATTATTTGAGCCCATGTTGACCATTTTTTAAAAGTTGCAAGAAGTAAGAGCAATTTTTCTACCAAACATTCATCCTCTCGGCCCAAATAGGCCTAAACCTAAGATTTATAGAGAAGACCACTTTTACATTTATCATTGGATAGAGGGCCATGACATTAACAAATGCTATGCATTTAAAAATATGGTCCAAAATATTATTTATACAGAGGCCTTTCCCATAGATAACTCACCCATCTCATATTAGCTAGCCACAATTCAGATCACACCACCTCCTCAGTAGCCTTAAGATCAGTTGCAACCTGGTAAGCCCAACAAGCTATATCACCATTACACAAAAATTTCAATACCATCATTAGCCCTATTTCAAAGGCTTTATGAGGTGCACACAATCCTAAGACTAGAAGGAAAGACAAATAGACCTAAACCTGGTCTCATGATAAACATATCTACTGTATCTATCATCATCAAAATAGACATGACATCCAAAACTGCTACCCATTCAAAGATCTTGTTCAAGACATGATAGAATGAAATGACCTCTACAAATATGGTTCACTCGCCTCATCCCATAGGGATATTGGTATTGCATAATATTCATTTTGATAATAGGGAGGCCAATTATTATTGTAACCAAAATAACTGAACACAAAATAAATATGAACATAGAGAAAGAAAATTGCCAAAATTGATCTTTGTATTGATATTTTGATACAATGTTACAAATGAATCTTTGAATTGCCCAAAATATTTTGGGGGTAATTTTACAATGCTTTTTATCTCTATATGATACAATGCTCTAATTATGGAAAGGGGGTCTTCCAAGTCTTCCATAGGGACGTGTGTTCTTTGTTATTTAGCTACAACTCCAAGGGGTGAGTGGGATTTGGTATTCAATTCGAGGACCACTCCAGCTTCAACAACTCTTCTAGATGCATGTTCCCTACACACATGAAAACCAAATTAGATTTATTAGTACCTACAAATAAAGATATAGACCATTGCTATAAAACCCTAATTGGAAAAAATATGTAGTGTAAAAAATAGAAAAAGAAATAAAATCAAATGCCTTGCTACAGATAATACTTATTGATTTGATTAATAATACTTTTTTGGATCTGAGAAACCATATATGTGTGGTGGTGATTGGAAAAATGTGCATTGGTGGTGGGAAAACTGCGTAAATGTGGTTTTGACTATGAAACTGTAGACATGTAGTTTTGGCTGAGTGGTAGATTGCTATGAAACAAGGCCTCCAGACTTCAAATATCTATTCTCCTCGATATGCATGCAATGTTATGGTCCTATTTTGATATCCTAATGGTATGAATTTTTAGTCTCTTTTATTTGTAGGGGTGAAGGTGCCTTTATAGTCTCCTTAGGATTTTGGAGGGAAATGAGAGGTGGCAAGCCAAGATTGCCAAGTGGCAATCCTGGGCATGCAAATGGAGGGGGTAGTTAGAGTGAGTCATCCTGGGTGTCTCACTTAATTGGGGTGAGGTGGATGCAAGTGGAGTGATATGTGGATGGTTTCCCCATGTGAAGAGACAAAGAGGACAAGGATGTATGATATGTGGTAAGGGATGCTAGTGAGGTGGATAGAACACATGTTTAGTGGGTAGGCAAGGTATTCTAGGATGATTTTCTAGATTTAATAAATTTGGAAAATATGATAATGTGTAGGATTTTATATACCCAAGTCTAGACTTAGGCGGATTGTATGAACTAAAAGTAAATACTACCTGATTAGAAATGGCGAGAAAATATCCAACTGTTATTTTTTTGATAGGATGAAAGCAGATAGGTGGTAGTAAGGGTTTGGGAAAGGTTACACCCATGCATGATGATTGTAGTGACCACACTACAAGGAGTGAAACAATAAATAAATCCTCCATAGACATGGTAGATGATGGGAATGGAGACAACAGGTAAAAAGACCCACTAGATAAAATAGTAGAGAGTGATAAGGGTACCAGCCAGGTTTCATTCATGGAAGCACTCCAAGGAAAACCTAAACCTCCACCTATGGCACCAAATACCTTTGTATCTCAGGGATGTGATGTCTTCTGCCTAGTGCAATTCATGGAGGAGTATGCTACTCTAGATTCATTTTCCCTGGTAGGGAAATTTGTTGGTGGAAGAACTGACATGGATTCACTCTGGTGCTAGGCAATAATCAAATGGAAAACCTAAGGATTCTTGGAACTATCTGCACTATCCAAGGGGTTCTTCATGATTTGCCTCAATACTTAGGAAGATGCAGATTGTATTTTATCAAGAGGAACTTGGTTCTTCAAAAGAAGAAGTCTCTTCCTCCACAAGTAGGGAGTAGAGTTCAACCTATAATTACAGAGCATAAACTTTGCTCTTATTTAGATCGACCTCCCAAATATACCTGAGTATTTCTTCCATGAAGATGCACTCCAGGGGATATCCCAAGCAATCAAGGAATTTTTTGCCATTGACCTAGCTACTCATGCTCAAATTTGACTAACATAGGCCCACATTTGTGTCAATGTTAACCTAGAAACTTAGCTCCCTGACCATATTAACCTAATTTACAAATCCTTCCACTAAAGGTAGCCGATGGAATATAAAAATAAACCCACATTTTGTCCTGAGTTCCAAACTCAAGGGCATATTTCGTCCTAGTGTCTGAATCATAAAGGCACGTAGAACGACTCCAAGACTTTGGCCCACCCAATTCATGAAGAAAATTAGAAGATGAAAGCAAAAATGGGATATATCTAGAATAACAAGGGCAAGAAATAGGTCCTACCTCCCTAAGGCGACAATACGAAGAAGGAAAGTAGTCTATTAACCATCTCTAACAAGTTCAATTTACTCAACAATTCTGATCTTAATGATAAAATCTATGATGAGGAAACTCCCTGTGAGGAAGCCCCTGCCCTAAATCCTTCCACCCAATCCTACCCCCAAGGCCAGCTCCTCTTAGAAATCCTCGCTTCCTCCTTACCCCCGTGCCCTTCTTCCCCTCATGACAATGGTCACGAATCCAAGAACCCTCCCCCTAATCCCCCACAATGTATCATTACCTGTTAAATTCTTCCCCTCCCTTCGGGACCAAGATACCCCTCTCCCCTTTGAAATCCTATGATGCTGATACTGACAATGACAATTCATCCCAAGTTTCCCTAGAACCATGGAGTCCAAAACAAACCTAGAGTTTCAAAAAATACCATATTGATGTAGGAGGTGATAGGAAAAAGGGTAGGCCCTCTGGCACTGACCTGAGAAGTGATATAGTTGAAGATATAGCTAATGGCACAAAAAAAAACCTATTCCAGGACCTAGGAATATCTAACAGATAAGAATCTAAGAGATCCAAACCGCCCACGTAGCAAGGCAAAGGGGTAAAAAAACCCTTCAAAAGTTCTAAATGAAATTTCTCTCTTGTAATGCGAGAGGGTTAAATGGGGCAGCCAAAAAAATACTGGCTGCTTCCATACATAAAGAGTTTAATCCCACCATTTTACTTATTCAAAAAACCAAATTAGGTGAGCATTGGTCACCAAAAATTGCCAAGACCATTTGGAGAAAATGTGAGTTCGCTTACACTCCAATATCTAGTACCTCAAGTGGTCTCCTCTATCTCTGGGAGCCACCATGATTGAAGGTAAAGTTGTCTTAGGTGAAGGGCACCTATCCAACATCTACTTCGATGACCACAACTCCCAAATCTCCTGGGTCATGAAAAACATGTATGCCCCTAACACTATGCAGGGCTGATCAATTCTTTGGAACAATCTCACTCAGATGAGGTAAGCTTTTAGCAATGTTCCATGTATCCTAGAAGGGGACTTCAAACCACCCTTGCACTCATCTAAGAAGAGAGGTGGGAATGCCATAACCCCCAAAGCCATACATAACTTTGCAAATTTTGTAGATTCAAAAAATTGATGGATGTCTTGCTAAAAGGATCCTAGTACACCTAGAGTAATAGAAGAATGGGAAGAGACCTCATTCAATAACACCTAGACCATTTTATACTATCCTAAGAAGCGCTCCCCTTCTTTGATGATGCTAGTCTATAGGCACTCTCAAAAATTGGGTTTGATCACAATCCCATGATTTTTGAAACTATAAATAGATCTTAGTTCAAAATCCCCTTCTATTTTGAATCAATGTGGACCCAGCACCTAGATATCAAAAATCAGATTGTTGAAGGGTAGGGGGAAAGGTTCCCTGGGACTGTCATAAAATAGGTAAAGTAGAAGCTCCGATTGATTAAATCAAAATTATATATATGGAACAAAGAGAATTTTGGAAATATATTTAAAAATAATAATAATATCAAAAGAAATATGGATATTTCACCTCAGACATCCACCAGATCCAGGCTGAAGTGGTCTGCCATTTTGAATCCCTCCTTGTCTTCCACCTCTCCCCCTTCAATCAAGATATGGATGACCTTCTTGAGAACATCCCCAGATCCGTACTCAAGGTCATGAATAACCTTCTACTTAGCTTGGTAACCCCTAAATAAATCCACCAAGCTGTATTCTCCATGTAGCCAAAAAAAGCTCCACATCCCAATGCTTTCTCCCCTAGGTTCTTCCAAACATATTGGGACATAGTTGGCCCTGACCTCTGCCTAGCTATTTTTGAAATGCAAATTACCAGATCCATTCCTAGGGATGTCAACTCCACCTTCCTCGCTCTCATTCCCAAGGGTCTCAACTCATAGTCCCTATCTTATTATCATCCTATGCAATATCATTTATAAAATTCTATCCAAAGCCATGGCCACTAGACTCATCGGTATCCTCCCTTCCATCATCGACCCCTACCAAGGAAGTACTATCAAGGGCAAAAATATTATTGATGATGTCATCACTATTCATGATCTTATCCACTCATCCCATAACTCCAACAAGTTTGCTTTATTTCTAAATCTTGACATGAATAAGGTGTTTGACAGAGTGGAATGGGATTTTTTGGTCAAAGTCCTCAATTTTGGATGAGAATTGGGTCAAGCTAATCTTAAACTGCATCTCTTCTACCTGGTTTTCTATCCTTGTCAATGGATCAGTAGCAGGGTATTTTCCCAGTACCAGAGGGTTAAGACAAGGGGATCCCATCTATCCCATCCTTTTCATCATCTTGGTTAAGATATTAGGGAGGGCAATCAAATATACTTGCACTAGAGGGTTGATATATGGTATTAAGGTTGCTTCGAATCTCCAGCCTTCAACCCATCAGTAGTTTGTGGATGATACCCTGTTGGCCACCACAACCTTTATTTCTGAAGCCAAAATCATCAAGTCTATCCTCAACCTCTATGAGGAATTTTTTGTTCAGAAGATCAATTTCACCAAGAGCAAGCTCTATTTCATCAACACCCCCACAAGAAGGCAGGTCAAAATTGTAGACATCTTGGGTTGTACCATTACTGATCTCCCAACCACCTACCTTGGCCTCCCAATGTTCCAAGGGAGACCAGCCAAGACCATGTGGAACAATATCATTGAGAGAATTCACAAGAAACTGGCAGGGTGGAAAGGGGCCCTTCTCACCCAAGCAGGCAAAGCCACCTTGGTCAAGGTGGTCCTCCAAAGTATTTCGATGTACTTTCTATCAGTATTCAAAATACCCGTGGATGTGGGAGAAGCAGTAGAAAATATTCAAAAATGCTTCTTATGGGTAGGGACTGATAACCAGTGGAAGCTTCACCTAGTGGCCTAGGACAAAGTGTGCATCCCTAAAGATAGAGGTGGGCTCGATTTACACAAAATCAATATCATGAACCAAGCTCTTTTTTCCAAATAGACATGGAAGGTTATCACCAATGCCAATTTGGAATGGGTGTCTATTATCAAGATAAAGTACCTACAAAAACACTCTTTCAAGTATAAAGGGACTCCCAACATTGGATCCCACTTTTGGAAATCCATAATTCAAACCAAGCACCTTATTTAGTAAGGGATCATATGGAAGCTTGGGGATAGTAAGAATATTGACTTTTGGCATGAACTGTGGACTAGATATGAGCCCCTTGCCAAAGACCCTAATATTATAGAGATCAAACATCTTACCGACAATAGATTCGGTCCCAAAGTTATTGACTTGATTTTTATCAATCAAGATAGTCATAGGTGGAAATAAATCTAGTTTAGAGTAAAAAACATAGTCATTAAAAAGCCATGGTGTCCCTTCAAGCAGTCCTCAGGGTAAATTTCATTCCCCAGATCCATATGATAGATAATATTTACTGGAAAGGCACCAATGATGGGATATTCTTAGTGCAATCTGCTTCTCGACTGGTAGACAACCCTCCTAAGTGGTCCAACACCATTGATAGCCCTGCCACAACCAAAGCCATTTGGCTCAAGCACCTTGTCCCAAAGGTGGCCCACTTCTACTGGCTCACGGTCCATAACATAATTTTAATCACTAACAACCTAATAAAGAGGGGTGTCATCATCCCCAATAGGTGCTATCTATACACTCAGGCATGGGATTCCACCTAGAACTTCCTCCTTGAGTTCCCCTTTGCCTTTGATATTTTTTCTTCCCTGATCAGTAGGTTCCACATCAATTGGGTGTGGCCCAAGTCTATTCTTGACTTATTCACCTAGTGGCCCACTGTATTCAGGAATCCTAGGCTCAGGTTCCTTTGGAAAGCCCTCTTGCATCATGCAATTTGGAAAATTTTATTAGAGCGTAACAACTTCATTTTCAATGATAGTCCTAGAAATCTAGTGGCAAATAGGGCCTTGTCCTTTGCTATCAAAAATACTAGCCTCATCATGTGCACAGAATTCCCTACCTTTGGGATAGAATATATTTTGATCAAGACACTAGGGATCTCTACCGAGTACACCAGAACTCAGAACCCCCAACACCAGGAGTAATACCAAATGGAATCCCCCACCCCAAGGATGTCTTAAGGCCAAATTTGATGGGTCCTCCAAAGAAAATCTAAGGGATTTAGGGATTGGAGGTGTCATCAGGGAACATGATGGCAACATCATTTTGGCCTTCGTTGAAAACTTAGGGGTTCAAACCAACAACTACATGGAAGCCCAAGCTCTTTGGATATGCATTGAGGTTAGTAGATCTTTGTCTTATCCTATCATTTTTGAAGGTGATTTGTATATAGTGGTTAGTCACATTAATAACAACAATAATTGAGGATGTAATATCCACAATGTTATTCGAGAATACCAAGCCTCCATTTGTCAATAACCTCAAATCATGATTCACCATATTTTTAGAGAGGTGAACAATGTGGTAGACCTTCTAGCCAATAGAGTGACCAATCAAAATAACATGATCATATAGGAAGAAGTATTCCACTAGGATGTTATTATGGTAGCCAATCATGATGCGGAGTGTAGTTGTAAAGAGTAATCCTAGCTGCCATGAAGATGTTTCTTCAACACCAAAGATGCTTGCTTTCAACACCAATGTTTAAGTGAGCCCCCCAATCGTGATTCCTCCTCCGCATCTGCCCGTAAGGTTGAGGTGAGCCCCCCTCCATCCTCCACTTCTTTTGAGTCCCCCACACTGATTGAGTTACCCACCAGTTTTCGCCTGATCAATCCCACCCCTACCTAATCCAATGACAAGAAGGAAGTATCCCATACCCCCAATCTCAAGGACTCTATCTCTTCGGACCACCATCCTCAAGGTAAGGTATTGAGAAGCAAGTGAAAAGCAATATACCCCTCCAAGAAGAGCAGGAAATCCCATCAACTGAAGAATAAGAACTCAAGTGTTCAGTGCCAGTCCCTTGAGGTCATCAATGATGAAGACAATGAGGAGACTAATAGTGTTGAAGATCTCTTATGCTTTACCTCTCTCAATCACATCATCAAAGCTACAGGACACCTGAATTCCACTACAAATATCATCAGGGAGGTTGGTTCTTTCCTCTCCAACACCATAATTGAAATCCATGAGCTCCCTGCTATGCTCAAGGTCCTCCAGGGCTCCGATCAGAACAGTGATGCCAACAAGGAAGGTAAGGAGGAACCCTATTAGTTCTGGGTAAGTAACTACAGGAAGTAGGACTACATTTGTTTGTATTTGTTTCAACATGGTACTGTTTATGATGTCTTTGTCTTTGGTTTACCTTATCGATAAGGGGATGGGCACCCAGACTGTTAGTGTTAGATTTTTTTAATTTTGTACTACTGGTACTGTTGATGCCTAATGTAACAAGGACGGTACCCTTCAACCCAAATTATAAATAAAGCTTTTACCTACCAAATTTTTTTTTGGACTTAGGCATATAAATTATTATGCAGGATTTTGATGTGGGGTGCCAAATAATGACTTTGTAGATGCCTAGGTTTTGGTGTCTACAGATGCCTATTTTTGTATAGTGTTGTTCGAAACACGATGTGGTGCAAAAACCAATGACACCTATCTTTATTGGATGGATGGACTCAAATCTTCTCGACGCACAAGAATGACCAATTTTTGAAAAATTTTGATGGGATTTTGATTTGTTTGCTTACCCCCTCAATTGGTGAATGGGTAAAGGATGAAACCCATGAGCCAATTGACCTATTGTGGATGATGAAAGGAGGTGGATGATTGAATGATGTGGATTGTGAATGAAAATGCATGACATTTTGATCAACTTGATGCCCCAAGTTTGGGATTGTTTGTATTGTTTTGCAAATTTGCCTTTGGTTTCAATGAGGCACAAAAATGTTGTGGTAAAATCATCGACCACTTTTAGAGTTCTAGGTCCTTTTTGACTTTAGCAATTCCTACCAAATGATGGGTTTTTAGGAACCAGTCATTTAGGAATTTGATGCTCGAGTGATTTCTGATCATACCAAATTTGATTTGATTGTTTTTTACTTTTGACCCAATGGAAGGGGTTGAAGGTTAACCTTGTGCAAATATGTTTTGAACACAACCAAGCTCAAATATTGAGGGACCTAGCTGATTAATGCCATTTTGATTTGATGATGAGTGTCCTTATGGTGAGCTATCCATCCTATCGGATTGCATGGATTTCTAGTCACTGCAACCACTAGGTGTATAGGGTAATTCACTAGATACGAGGTTCACTAATTGATGTGGTGATGATTGATGATGATGATGATGATTTTGTGAAAAAGGATGATGTGATTTGGTTGGGGTTTGCTTATTTATTTTTTTAATTTTTTTTTTGTTTTTAACCATGTATGTGCAATTTTTTTTTCCTTTAATCATGTAATTAAATTTTACATTGTAAATCATGGATGCACATTTTTGTGTGCTTTACAAACTGTGCTGCTAAATTCGGCTATATAAAGGGGAGAGAGGTCATTTTATTTAATTATTGCATTGCAACATTGACTGGAAATTTGAGAAGAGTGTTTGAGGATGGATGTTGGTGAGGGAAGTGGAGTTGGCATAGGTGTAGGTGTAGGGGTTGGAGGCTCAGATGGAGAAAAGGTCAGAGTCTGCTATGCTAAGGTAGATGTCCTAAACCCTTACTTTAGATTTTATTTTTTTGTGTTTGTTTTTGGTATTTTTGTGTGTTTTGGTTGTTATTTTTTCTTTTTTGTGTTTCCAACCACTAAGAAGGGCTGGCAAAAATTGTTTTTGCTTGTTTTTAATTTTTTTCTATTTTTAAATGCATGAATGGGGAAGGTTGAAAGTTTTTTTTGAAATGCAATGTATGTAAAATGATGTGCAATTTTTTTTGTTTTTCTTGTTTTGAAATGCAATGTATGTAAAATGATGTGCAATTTTTTTGTGTTTTTTTGTTTTTGAAATGCAATGTATGCAAAATGATGTGCAATTTTTTTGTGTTTTCTTGTTTTTGAAATTCAATGTTTTTGTGTTTTCTTATTTTTTTTATGCACTGATGTGATTCTATTTGTGCTTTCAGGTGAAATTTATTACTGCTAGACACCGATGGCCCCACACCATATCCAAAGTGCAGAAAGCTCTCACAACTGATGATTGGAAGTTCTTGGAGGCTATGGGTCTGGATGGTTGTAGATGAGTAGAGACTATCCGAGATGATGAGGAGCTCTTATCTGCATTGGTGGAGAGATGGGACCTTGATAGGGGTTCATTTCAGCTTCCAACAAGGGAGCTAACCATCACCTTGGAGGATGTTTATCACATCTTCCATGTTCCTATCGAGGGTCTACCAGTGAGGGTGGGCCACGACAAGCAAGTGGCCCTTAGACCAATTTATGGAGATGATTGGGATGTTGACTATGGGAAGGGTGATATTCCTTACCTTGATCTCTACAAGGGTAAGAAGTTGGGTGCCCTTTCAACCTTCATGATGTATATATTAGGCAACATTTGTTCAAGGTTCCCCTAGAACCAAGTATCTATTGTATTATAGCTGATAGCAGAGCCTCAGATTTATGCATGGGCTCTTGTGCTCTTATGTCAGTTGTACACTGAGCTCTATGAGGTGAAGAGACGAGACTGAAAGGGCCTCAGATGCAGTTTGGTGCTCCAAATTTGGGCATGGGAGCATATCAGAGTTGGTCACCTAGAGGGGCTACCCTATTCTTGTGATCCTTTACTTCCTTGTGCTCTCCTATGGGAAGTTAGTGAGGAGTCTTCTCCTACTCACCCTCCTTGCAACATGAAGACCTACTAGGATAGCCTGAGTGGTTTGATACATGATGATATATGCTGGTGACCTTGGAGGGATTTGACTTGGGAGGATGATGTTGTGAAACTTCATTAGGTGAGACAAGGAAGATGGTTAGTAGGGAGCCATGGGTGAGAGATGAAGTACATTCAGATCTCATGAGTGTTCAGATATTTTAGCATGGCCCAAGGAGTTCTAGATGCTCCCATGATGTATAGGTGGTAGGGAGATGATCTTAGTATCCCATTTAATCCAAAATTTTGGATGGTGGATGATGTAGCAGTTGATATCCCTGATGTAGATGATGCAGGGACAACTACTGACTATGACTCCTAGTTTGTAGCATAGCCTCCATGGAGGCCTAGCCAAGTAGTGAATGACATAGTCAGAGCCCAATGTTGGTGAGTAGGTAGCTCAATGACCAAAGCATCATCATGGTAACAAAGCTAGGAGGTAGTCTGATATGGGTGCATAACTAATAGATGTTGGCATTGGGATTGGTGGAGATGGAGGTGATGGAGGTGATAGAGGCCATGATGTAGATGTGGGTGATGATGGTAATGATGGTGGATATGGAGGTGATCAGGGATAGGATGCTCCTCCTCACCACATAGAGGAGGAGTGGGGGATACTACAAGTACAATGGGATAACTTGGATGAGGAGGTGATGAGGCTGAAGGGCAAGGTGACTCGACTTCAGGGATGGGTGGATGGGTTGTGTGGTAGGCCGAGTGGAGGTGATGCTACTGCTACTATCATAGCTCAATATGCAGAGATCATGAGGTTGTAGGGTGAGGTGACTCAACTACAAGGTGAGGTGGATGGGCTATGGGCTAGGCCGAGTGGGGGTGATGATGCTACTACTATTGTAGCTCTCAGGGTAGAGTTAGCTCAGTGAGCAGCACATCAGATGGTGGATTTGAGGACTATCCATAGGCATACTACTTACATTGCTATGTTGGAGAATATTTTAGATCAGCATTAGATTCCTCTACTTGTTCCTCCTTCATCATCAGTTTTAGGTTCCAGTAGGTGGACTGAGTCTAGGCTAGGTAGTTCATGATCTCATAGGCCATCTGGCTCACATGCTTCATCTGGTTCTTAGGCATCAACTCAGGGGCCTAGAAGGGGTCATGGGGGCACTAGCTAGTAGCACGTTATTACCTCTTTTTTTAGTTTTCTATTTTTTATGAGCCTCAGTGCTCTGATGTATACATCCTACGAGTATTTTGTACTTATGTGATTCATATATATATACATGGATTTTATTATGATCATTTGTGTGTGTGATTTTGTTTTATTGTATGTATGGATGCATATGAAATGATATGATGTATGATGTAATGTTGATTAATGCTATGCTCTAATGCTCATTTGGTATTTATAGACTCTTGCTTGATCAACATTATTCTTGTTGTTTAATCAAGGGAACATATGAATAGTTTTGACTATGACATTTGATTATGGAAATGATATGGTATGATTGAGGTGGTGATCTAGGGTGTTCTTACAAAGACTCAAACATCCTAGTGATCTTCAAACAAACTCATTTATGTATCTCACAGATCTTCATGATGCAAGGGTTGTCCTAGTGGTTTCAAATTTCTCAAGGACCAACTATGTGTGCAATGATTGTTCATTTCCCATTATGAGTTAGGTCAAAATAATCAATTGTAACTTATGCCAATAAGCTAGCTCATCCTAGAGTGGCCATAGGTCTATACAAAATAAGGTCACTAATGTGATAGACATGGCACCACACATAAGGATACCCCATTTCTAGGCAAGATTCATTCAGCCCATTATTGTAATGAGGATCACCCCATGTTTTTGAGACACTAAGAGTTCCAGGGATTCAAGCTCCTTTCTTCTTTTATTGCATTGGATTTTGGGGATTGCTCATTTTATGATGGAGAAATTGTATTTTATTGCTTATAATTGCTCATTTTGAGGAAGAGCAAGGGAATTTTATTTTTTTGGAAATGCTTTTTGGGATACTTGCTCGCTTTGAAGAAGAGCAAGGGATTTTCACTTTTTTTTTGGAAGGGTGAAGGGGAGCTTGTCCTTTTGTCAACTCTTAGCTTTCTAGACCATGCGCATAATTGGATGAATAGGGGAAACCTTTCACTTATGGCAATAGCAACTTTTGACTTTGTTATTCCCAAGGTTCACAATGTTTTAAATATGTTTTAATGTGTGTGGTCCAAGAGGAAACTTGATTGACCAGGAATAACTTATTGCTTCTAAATATTGTTTGATTTTGAATTAAGTTTGTTCAAAACACTAGGAGTGGTTGAGTGATTGAAAATATTTGGAATTTGCTTATGGATTGATGTGGTTTGTGATGTTTGTGATACTTTTGATGCAATATTTTGAAAATTAAAAGATACACACAAAATAGTTAGTGGTCGCATAATCATTATTGCTAATAATTATACGATATCTATCCTACTTTATGTGAGTCCCTTAATTAGCAAAATATTATAAGGAAAGTTGCATATTATTGTGATTGATGGATTGTTGAGTGATGTAGGATGCCCCTGATTAAGGCAACTAGACATAGTGGACTAGTGATCATCCAAATTAACCAAATGATCCAATGTAATGAATGGTATGAACAAAATACCTAAAATGCATGTATGGAATGCATGGATGGATGTATGAGATGCAAATGAAATGTTTTTGGTATTTTTGCTCTTTTGTATTTTTTTTTAGCCATGTATATGTACATATATATAAGCTGCACTATGCATAAAATACCTTTAGATGTATTATGTTCAATGGCTCAGGTTCCAATGTTCCTTCTAAGTTGGCAAGTCTATATGTTCCTGGACCCAAATTCTACTTGACAATATATGGACCTAACCAATTAGCCATGAATTTATCTCTCAAGTGTGGTAATGCATTGGTGTTCTATTGATTCTCTTTAAGAACGAGATCTCCCACTTGGAATTCATGAGGATGGAATTTTGCATTGTAGGTACGCTTGATGTGATCTTGATATACTCATAGATGTTCTAAGGTATTGATCCACCTTTCATCGAGGAGTGTTAATTGGTCAAGATGTGCTTTTCTAGCTGTGTCATCATCCATGAATTCTTGCAATGCAACTCATAAAGAAGGGATCTCAAGCTCAAGAGGTATGATTGCTTTGGTGCCATAGACCAATGAAAAAGGTGTTGCCCCGATTGGCATTCTGATGCTTGTTTGATAAGCCCATAGTGCCAAGGGGAGTTGAGTGTGCCAATATCTATGATTTTCTTTGACAAGTTTCTTGAGAATGGCTATCATAGTCTTGTTGGTCACTTTGGCTTGTCCATTTGCTTGTGGGTAATAAGGAGTCAAGAAACTGTGTTGGATATTGTACTTGTTGCATAAGGCTTGAACATCCTTGTTCTTAAAAGACTTACCATTATCAAAAATGATCTTGGAAGGAATCCCAAAATGATAGATAATATGTTGGAGTATAAACTCCGCTATTCGAGGTCCAGTCGTTGTGGTCATTGGAATTGCTTCGACCCATTTGGTGAAGTATTCTATGGTAGTTATGATGAACTTATGTTGTCCCAAAGAGGTAGGTGAAATTTTACCAATCAAATCTAGGCCCCATTGTGAAAAGGGCCAAAGGATTTGAATGGGTTGTAAATCTTGTGATGGTACATGAGTCAAATTGGCATGATGTTGATATTTTTGACATTTCTTGACGTATTGACAATAATCACTTTCCATGGTGGGCCAATAATAACCCATGCACAAAATGCACTTTGCAATGGCCATTCCACTAAAGTGGCCACCACAAGTACCATCATGGGCTTCAGTTATGGCTCATTGTGCCTCTATGGGATCTAGACATCGAAGTAGGACTCCATCATAGCCACGTCTATACAACACGTCCCCCAAGAGAGTAAAACAAGCTGATTTTTGTTTGAATTATATTTTTGCAGTTCATGTCAATTCTAATGGGAGGGTCCCAAATTTGAGAAAGTCTCTTATCTCATCAAGGTAAGAATTGTATGGCTTTGCGTGGACCAAACAAACACTCTTCTCACCTTCAAATTTTGCTCGTTTGATTGCTGACTTGGACACTATTGTTATGATAAGTGGTTGGACTTCTCCATGTTCATTCTTAGGAATCAAGGATCCCAAAGAAGCCATTGCATCCACAAATATATTAGTCAAACGAGGCAAGTTGCTAATCTCATACCAGTCAAATTTCTCTAGCAACTTCATTGCTACTTCATGATATTGTTTCAAGACTGGTTCTTTGCATTGGTACTCTCCCTTCACTTGAAAAACGACAAGCTAAGAATCACCAAATATGCTTATTCATTTAATACCCATAGCTATAGCTTATTGAAGCCCCAATATTAGGGCTTCATACTCTACATTATTATTTGTGCATGGGAAGTCAAGTTTGAATGATAAAGGAATTGGAATTCCTTTGGGTGTGTAAAACATGACTCCAACACCTTGTCCTTTTTGCACTTTGATCCATCAAAGAAAAGTGTCATGTCAACATCATCCTTGGGAGGGACTAGTTCTTCTTGTTCAGTGATGAAAAATATCGAATCATCTGGAAGCTCTATAAGAAGTGGTTGATCATTTGGTAATGGAGCTTCTATGAGTTGATCGACTATCACCTGACATTTGATGGATTTTTGACTAATGAATTCGAGATCAAATTCCATTAAAAGCATTATCCATTTTGTGGTATGGGTGTTGTTGTATGTGCGAGTCATCATGTAACGCAGAGGATTCTCTCTAGCTATGACATAGGTAGTGTTACTTAGCATGTAATATCTGAGTTTCTTAGTGGAAAAACCATTGCTAAGCATAATTTTTTGACATAAGCATATCTTGTCTCATAACTTACCAATGTTTGACTAATGTAATAAATTGCTTGCTCCTTGTGATTCTCATTTTTCTGCGCAAGCATTGTCCCTAGTGCAAAATATATTGCAGAGACATAAAGGTGAAAAGGGACTCCTGGACGAGGTGGTGTAAGAACTGGTGGTGAAGCTAGATACTTCTTTATGTCATCAAAAGCCTCTTGACATTCGGTTTTCTAGGAAAATGTCACCCCCTTTTGTAGCAAGCGATTGAAAGGCCTACATTTATCTGAGAGTTGTGTAATGAATCATCGGATAGATTGAATATTTCCTTGTAAACTATGCAACTCTCTCAGATTTTTTGGAGGTGGCATCTCGATGATGACCTTGACCTTATCAGGGTCCACTTCAATGCCTCGCTTGGAGACAATGAATCCTAGAAGTTTCCCTGATGTGATGCCAAATACGCACTTCTTAGGATTCAACCTTACCTTATGTTCAAGCAATCGATCAAAAACTTTCTCTAGAACCTCAATATGCTCAAGATGTATTTTAGATTTGGCAATCAGATCATCCACATAATCCTCAATGATTTTATGCATATAGTCATGGAAGATGTACATCATGGCATGTTGATAAGTAGCTCCTACATTCTTAAGGCCAAAAGGCATCACCCTATAGCAAAAAGTCCCCCAAGGTGTGGTAAATATTATTTTGTGTTGGTCCTTAGGATTAATTTAAATATGATTGTATCCTAAGAAACCATCCATTAATGAAAGCATTTCATGGCCTACGCAAGAGTCTACAAGTTGATCGATGTTGGGTAGAGGAAAATCATCCTTGGGGTATGCTTTGTTTAGATCTCAAAAGTTGGTGCATATGTGTACCCCCCATTCAGCTTACAAATGGGTACCATGTTAGAGAGCCACTCTAGATAATCAATTGGGACTATGAAATTCACGTCTAGTAGTTTTTGTAGCTCTTCCTTGATAATTAATGCTATGATTGGATGAAGTTTCCTTAGTTTTTGCTTGAAAGGCTTAGCATCTGGTGCTAAGGTAAGGTTGTGGACCACCAAATTGGGATCAAGGCTAGGCATGTCCTTGTATGACCATATGAATATGTCTTTCTTCCTTGTTAAGACATCGATCATATGCTCTTTCTCTTCTATGGATAAATATTTTGCAATTTTCATGATTTGTGGATTATTCGCATCTTGACTAAGGTTCACATCGATGGATTCTTTGATAAGCATATGAGAACCTTCCTCTAGATGATGTGGAGTTGGGATGAGATGGATATCATCCTCCACATGCTCAAATGACTCAAGTGACTTCTCCTCTACTTCAGTTTGAAAAACTAAAGCAGACAAGGATGAAGGTTGTTGTGGGATGTAAGCATTTGAAGCTCGTAGCAACTCTTCAGATAGGATAAATTTGATGATGGATGGTGGGGATGAAATCCTATCCATGGTGATAAGGCTAGCATCGATTGAAATCAGCTTTACCAAATCGTACGGGTTACGGAGTGGGGTGAACAAGTCAACAGAGATCATATTGACTTGGTGGAAATGAGGTGGCTATGATTTGAGGAGTGATGGCTCACTCTCTCTAGGTTGCAACTGACCTAAGGTGGATGAATGGCGATGCTGTAGGAGCGGCCAAGGTGGTGGTGGTGGATCTAGCTCAGGGTGCTCACGCTCCTTGTTGAAGCAAAATATGGTGTGATCTATGGGAAATATTTTGGTATAACACTCATCTCTCTCGATGGGCTCTATAGGGGCCACATATTCTTAGGGACCATCAAATATTTGAATGATCCAATCTAGGTTTGCTTCCATCTATTGGAATTCCCAAAAATCCTCATCGAAGATATAATCCCCAAAATCTTCATCGAAGATGTAATCATATGGAATATGATCAATCATGAATGTATGCAATACAATATCTAAAAAGGCCTCATTTAAATGAGGTGCAAATTTAGGGTCCAAGTATTCATCATCAATATCATCACAATCATCACAATCATCACAATCATCACTCTCCTCATCCTCTTCTTCACACTCAAGAGTGAGTCATTGAAAGGTATGTTCGAAAGAAGAGTTTGAGGTAGAAGGTATGTATCCTAGACTAGAGTGATCATGTGCTTCTTGATATTTAGGCTCAACAATGTGATGTGGACCCTGCTCATGTCATCCAAGTCTATATCCCTACCAGTTGACCCTATAAAAATATCACAAAGAGAAATCTAGATTGGATAGATATTCTAAATTGGCATTAAACTCTTGTAAGGGTTCCTCATTAGGAGGAGGTGGATCGAATGAAGAATCCACTCCCCCATATATAAAATTGATCCTATTTAGTTCAGAACCCATTCTGTACACTACACCTATAGCTAAAGGTGGGTCGCATGGGTGACCATAATCTCTGAATGACTCAATAGGTGGTGTAACTGTGATACTTTCAATAATGTACTCGCCAATGCTTGGATTGGTGAGATGGATTGCAACTTGGGATGGTTGGGATGTGGATGGCTCAGTGGATGAGGAGGGTGCTTCGATGGTAGCTTGTGATTTAGGTGGAGGTGATGGCTCCTCTCGGATAGGTGATCCTATCTACGAGATGATGGGTGGTGAAGCTTGAGGTGGATTAGGCTTGATGGGGTTGTTAGTTGATGGAGTTGGTTGAGCTAAAAATGTGAATGGTGTTTGTGAAGTGGGTGGTGTGGCTAATGAAGTTGGTGATTTGTTAGAAGGATGATCGGGTGGTGGAAAAATTAAATGTGGTGGATGAGGGTTGACTAGAGCTGATACTTTTGGATGAAAAAGTAGGATCAACTATCAATAATTCCTCTAGGATGGGGGATTTTTATGAAGTGATGTTAGTGGGAGTGGTTCGGATGATGAGTGGCTGAATGGAGAGGTGGGTGGATGGAAGCAATGGCTCATAAGGATTTGAGATCAAGTTGCAATATTTAAATGGCTCAATGTCTACTTGGATGCAATGTACTTTACCCTCATGTACATATTTTAGACATTGGTGTAATATCGAGGGCACACACTTCATCTCCATGATCTAGGGGCATCCAAGAAGTATGTTGTATTGCATCACCCCTTCCAAGATGTGGAAGAGTACATGAATAGTCTTCACCCCCATGGTGATAGGTAGAACTATGTTCCCCATAGTTGAGCATAAAGCATCATTAAAGGCCCTTAAGGTGAAGGTGGATGATGTGATATGGGATGATGGTAGGTTAAGGTGCTTGATGGTGGGAGTGGTAATGAGGTTGATGGAGGATCCAATATCAATGAGCACCCTCTTGAAATATTTTCTATCAATATGAGTGACTATATGCAATGGAGGATCTAGTAAATCTGATGATACACTCTTCTCCTCAAAGTCATAAAATACTATTGAGGGCTCCATGCATTTTTGTACACTCCCCACAAAGGATTTGAAGGCATTAGGGTCTTCTGATTGCACTTCAATGGACTTTAGAATCTCCATAAATGCATCACAATGTGGGGGAGATTATTGTATTAGCTCATAAATTGATAGTTTTGTTGATGCCATTTTCAAACTCTATGTTAACCAACTTCCTAGGGTGATGATGGGGTGAGATGGATGACTCAGATTATGGATGGGTGGAGGTGGAATGGATGGTCCTAGTTGTATGGGGACACTAGGTTGTGCTGCAGGAGCTTGGGTTGTGTGATTCACTTGTCTTTGCCCATGGGTGACCACACTGATAGCCCCTACAAAACCTTGGTATAGTTGGGACACATAGTTAACTTGGTTGGGAGGAACTGTAGAAGTTGATGCTCCCATTGCTTGTTGATTTACCTCATGATGAGGCAAAGGTGTCTGATATATCCCAAGGTTCTGATTAGGTTGGGCTAATGGATTATCAACTTTGATCCTTCCCACTTCTAATAAATCTTGCACAATACCTTTAAACCCATGGTAAGTTTTGACGTCATGCCCTTTTTTTCGATGATAGATGTAGTATAAATGCTCTTTGTAGGCTTTTGATTTTGGCTTGCTAGGGTCTTCGGGTTTAATCTCTGACAATGTGAAAAGTTGTGTCACATACAACTTCTGAAAGATAGATGAGTAGGGCTCTTGCAATGGTGTGTAATTATGTTTGGGCCTAAAATGATGTTGTTGTCTTTCCGTAGGTTGCATTTGGTTATGTACCTGCTATGGGGGTGGAACCGCTTGATAATTCAATTTTGATTGTTGTTGTTGGTGTTGGGGTTGTTGGATCTGAACTTGGGCTTGTTGATTTGGCTGTGAAGGTTGGCCCAAGACTATCTGATTAACCTGAGCGGCCTTGGACTGGCCATGGTTATTCCCATTTTGATTTTTATTTTGCCACTCTTTTTTCTTAGGCTTGATCTCACCCTCTTGAATCTTTATTTCCTCTATCACTCTAGCCTGGGTGAGTGCCTCGTCGAATGTTCTATACTATTGCAACTATAGCAACAAAGATATGGGCTTGGCACAACTCTTCATGAACATTCTTGTTAGATCTATCATGGGGAGGGAGAATGGCAATTTGATCATAACCACCCTCCAACGGTTTCCAAAATCATGGACCGATTCATCATCGTATTACTTCAAACTAAGCAGATCGATCAATGTGGTTTTCTTCCTGATATTCAGGGTGAATCACTCTAGGAATTGGTCCACGAGTTGCTCAAAAGTGTAAACACTCTGATGCGGTAAGTGGTTGTACCAATCCTGGGCTTCTCCCCCAAGTGTCTAAGGAAAGGTGTGAAGCATGAGTGCATCATTATTTCTAATCCTGAAACACGCGTTAACAAATCTAGTCACATGCTCTCGGGGGTCCTCATCCCCCTTAAATGTATCAAACTTTGGCATCTAAAAATCAATTGGATAAGGTGGTGCGGGTACCGAAGCATGGATCGGGTGATTGAGTAGCTACCTTAAGGTGGGCTTTTGATACTTCAAACTTGGTGTCTGCATGGCAAGGCTATCAATCTGGTTTTGTAAGAACTA
This sequence comes from Wollemia nobilis, assembly GCA_028583015.1. Taxonomy (NCBI): domain Eukaryota; kingdom Viridiplantae; phylum Streptophyta; class Pinopsida; order Araucariales; family Araucariaceae; genus Wollemia; species Wollemia nobilis. The sequence goes on from JAQPPZ010017052.1 coordinate 14,366,486, forward strand.
GAACTTAGGATCTTCCATAGGGTTAAAACCCTAGTTTGCTTATTGTTATTGGTAATATTGTGCATTGTAGGTGGAATGTAGATGATGGGAGATGTTAGGCTAAAATGCATGATGATATGATGGTTGATGAGGGTTATGATATTGATGAGGTGATGGGGGTATGATAGCATGTTGACTTGATGAGTTAGCATACATGTGATGAAGTGGGTTAGTTGTTATGGTAGTGGTTGGGGGTGCAATACCCAAGATGGATCTTGGATAAAGGTGTGGGTTTGATGAGATGTTGATGGTGGGTTTTGATCAATCCTCTACAACTATTGTTGTGGGTCAGGATTAATGCTATGGTTAGCATTATCCAAAATCATTTGTTGCAGCTAAAAAGTCTTTTGCATGGCAATCATAGATTATGTGGGTACAGTCACATATGAGGTGGATGGTTGGGTTAGTTGTGAGGCAACCATATTAGTAGATGTAGGTGGGGGTAGGTGGTAAAAGGTATTACCATCGAATGAGGGATGATGGGATGTGTGGGGCCCGTAGGGGTGGTAGATGGAATGGATGTGAGGACCTATGAAGCGACCTGAGTTGGTGCTTCATAAATGGGGTTGGTGCAAATGATGTTCTGATGTGGCAAGGTGATGGGTGGTTGGCTAGATGATGATGGGTGACTAGCCAAGGTGGCAATAGTCAGCTCAAAAAGTAGATTCATAAAGGTTGGGTTGAACTACTATGGGTGTGTGGAGGTAGACTCCTGATGCAATGATGGCATGGTGTGATGTGGGATGGTAAGTGGTGGCAATGATGGAAAAACCATACTAGCTACATTCAAGTACATCCTAATGGTGTCCATGTCTACAAGTGTGACATGACCATCCATTGGTGTGGGTGGCTCGCTCCTAGGAGTCTCAAGAATAGCGGCATGGGTAGCTCTATGCATAACATCTATGTCCAAAATAGGGGCACTACTAGAGGGCCCTACATTCAAGTTCTGGGACATAGGAGGAGGTACACTACCTTGCCCTACCACCGAAGTGTTAGGGACCTGACTAGCCTGAGATGGATCCATAGGGGAAGACAACTGACTTTGAATTAGTGCTAACTTTTTGGCCTGACCACGGGTCATTACCATATGCTAAGGTGTGATGATGTGTGAAATGCAAGTGTAAGTGTGTGAATGCATGATGGAAATACAATGTAAAACAGCACTCAAAGCAAACAAACAAACAATGGTTTTTGTTCCTAAGTTCATGCAAAGTTTGATTTTTTTGATTTTGAAAGTTTTTGATTTTTTTTGGAGTTTTGAAAGTTTTTGAAAAGAAAGAAAAATCGATGTGCAAAATATTTTCCCTAAAATGATTCTAGGATTTCACTTATACGCCTGCACACACATATCCTATGATGAAGTTTGGATTGTGAATCCCATTAGACTATGGAGATGAAACCCATAATCGATGAGGGGACACAGGTCCTACCAGTCCTCACCCAATCTCACTTGGGCAGTGATACACCCTCCGAAGAGGAATGTGTGCTATTTTCCAAGCTACGATGGTTCTTGGAGCTAGCCTTGGCCATGAACAAGGTAATAATATGTTGGGGGTTGGTGATGAAGTCCAACCTTGTCCAACATTCAAGTGAGTGTGTGAGGCTTGTTTAACTTATTGTGTGATGCAAACTATGATGTAATTCTATTTTTATGCCTAATGCATAAAAAAGGAAATAGAGAATAGCAAAAAATTTAGATCAGGGGCTGAGATTGTTGATTTTAAGCAAGATATGGTGAAGTTCTATTTGTTGAGTGGTAATTTTTCCCAATTGCAAAACCACACTCATAGTTAGGATTTTGATTAGAAAACCCTCTCTTGCAAAGAAATAAACATTTCTCCAAGGTTCCTTTTACTTAATGTGTGTATGTATGATTGTGAACATGTATTAAATAAGTGCTTGGAATACCTTAGTGATTTGCAAATAACTATTAACAAGGGGCTTGTGTTGGTATTACTTTATTATGCTATGCTATTATTGTTCATGAAACTTAAAAAGAAAAGAAAATGTGATTGGCCCTCATATGACCATGATGTAGAAGTGAAATTCCTTTTATCTTGAAGTATTTTAGATAGATTTTGTCTTTCTTTGGTAAACAAGTTTTAACCAATTTTATCCTCCTATTAGATCTTGCTTTAAGCATGAAATAAAAGATTAGAATTTATCTCTTGAACGTGAATCTAAAATTGAGGAGTTGATTCATTTTATGTTTATTTGAGCTTGAAAGAAAGTAAATGTGCATGAGTGAATTTTCAAATGTGATGGCCTTTGAAATGCCATATAAATTATTTCTCCTTTCATGAAATTAAAATTTTCATAAAGGGAAGATAACTTATTGCTTTAGGGAAAACAACCTTTAAAATATCTTATAAATCATCCCCCTTTGAATGAAACTGTAATTTCCATAAATTGAAACTAATTTACTATTTGTAAACAAAAATCTAAAGCTTGAAATCTAAATATTCTCTCGAAATGTGAATACATGTAAAACTGAAAATTATGAAATTCCTTTTAAAACTGCAATCTTTATAAATTTTTAGAATTTCAAATTTCTGTTAAAAAATGTCTTTGCTTTAAAAGGAATATTTAATCTTATTTTAGATATCCCTGCATCTATTTTTGGGTTTTTATATTTTTATGTATTTTTATTTTATTGGGAAAACTTTAAAAGAAAATGAAATAGACAAGGTTAGAAAAATAAAATTAAAGAGAAACTAAAATAAAACAAAGTGCTGCAACTCAAAAATTTCCATAAACCCTACATATCTTAGTATCCTGCATAGAAATCAACATTAAATGGATCTGCATTCATGCAATCCAACCTCTAATGGGGTGCGATCTCCTAATGAAAATATGTAATACATTAAAAATAACATGCAAGTATCCATTAACATGCATAAAATCATTGTATTTTCAGTGTGTTGTAGAAGATGATATATTTTAATAAGATTTAAGCCAAAGAACAAAATATACTACTCCAAAATGGCATCCATGGTAAAAATATGCTCCAACGGAGTGGAAGGAAAGACTCCAAAACAACCCAGTGCCAACATTCTGCTCCACTTGTAATCTATCTGGAAACATTCCAACCTCCCCCCTTTTTATCTTCTTCCAATGTTCTATTTAAACTCTTTTATTTTCATGTAGGTCTTCTATTTTTCTCTCGAAAACCTTTTATAACACTCTCTTTTAATGGTAGATAACTTACCTTGTATTCCCTTGTACACGAACACGTCAGATAAACTTATCCTTCCTTGAGGTAACCTTCCTCATGTGCCATATAAAAATTTAGGTTAAATCTTTCTTCGTGGAAATAATTCTTGTCATTACACTTTTCCAATTTACCAGATCCTTCACCCTATCCTTTGTATTATTTCATCTATCCATATTGATAATCATAATTCTAATGGCTATTGCTCACTCGTTGGTGTGAGTAACCTCCCACCTGCATACAATAATAAACACCCACTACTATGATGCGTGTTGACTCCCCATCTAGCTTGGTGATTTTTTCCTTTGTCCATGTAGCTTGATGATGAGTGTCGTTGAGTCTCATTATTTAATCTCAATGATTTATCAATTCGGGGTGGTGTCCAAGGCTGTCTACGATAGAAGGCTAGGGCAGAGTACAATTCAGACATTCAAATTTTAAGCTTTTATTGGTGAAGTATATTTTGGTTTAGCCTTTTTGTGTCACACTAAACCTAGTCTAAAGAATGGAAACTAAAATAAATTACAAGAATTGAAAACTAATTCTAAGTTGCAAGAATTGAAATCTAACTACAATTGCAAGAATTGGAATTGCTAAATTGAAAGTCTAATCTACTCTTGCAGAATTTAAATTGCTAAAATGAAATCCTAAGTTACATTTGCAAAATTGAAATCTAGTTACTCTTGCATAATTGAAATGATGCTTGTAAATGAAACTTATTCTAAAAACACCTGTCAATGCCCTGCCACAAAAGGTCGTCAAGCTTCTACTATAAGAATTGACAGCAAAATGAAATATGCTGAAAATGGAAAGTTGCTAAAATAGAAAGCAGGGAAAACATGGAAAGCAAAGGAAAAATGTGTAATATAATTTGTTAGTTGACATACACACAAATTTTGTACACAAACATAATAGAAAACATAAATCACATAATACAAAATAAAAACAAGAAAATGAAATCTGGCAAGCAATCTATTAATTCTGCTATAGGAAAATTATAGATTAATTTCTGCTGCCATAAAATCCCTCCTTCTAGATCTGAAAGTGGGCCCATAATTCCTGATCTAGAAGGAGGTGAAAAGCATTCCTTAACTAATTAACACTTAGAACAGAAAATGATAAAATAGCTGCACTTTTATTGATGATAGAACATGCTGAAAACTGTTACAGAAAATTGTTGTTCAGTCCTAATTGCTACTATTGAAAAATATCCTCTATTCTAATTCCTAAATGGATCAAAAAAGGAGGGAGTTGTGTTATTTATATATATATTTACAACATATCCCATGCTCAAATTAGCCTATGTTCTGCTTTACAGTGATTTGCCAATAATTCTGGATCTGAAATAAATGTAAATCTGGATAGTTTGTGTTGCAGTAGTAGTCATTAGACCTTAGAAAGCATCTTCAGTGGTGGGAGTATGTGGGAGAAGTCTAGAAATATCTCACATATATTTCTCCACTTCAGAATATGTCATTTATATCTTGCAAACAACTTTCTATTATGCTACAGTTTTTCTGGGTTTATCCTAAAAGAGGATCAAAATTGATCTTTTCCATGAATGGTGGCTTTGGATGGCAAGGATGACAAAATCATATGGGAGATATTTTCCCTTAACCTTCTCAACCTTATTTCCCTTTTTCCACTGTCAAAAATCAGTCAACAAGTCAAAAAGCACTTTTCTGTTCTCATTCCGAAGATAAGTGGCTCATTCCGAAGAGACTACATTTCTCATTTTGAAGATGTCTTGTTCATTCCGAAGATCTTTGAAATGAACAACTGTGTGCTCTTCAAGTGATTTTAGCTGCATTTCTCATGTGGATTATACCTCAGGATCAGATTGCAATAGCCTTCATTCCTCTCCATGTGTGAATTCCATGCCTTGCCATTCATTGGTAGCTTGCTGGAATTTACATGGTAAATTACTGCATTTTTCAGTTCTGCTGCATAGTTGTAAAATATTGGCATTTCTTGCAAATTCAAACAAATTAGAACATGGAAAAATTATTCAAATATCAACATGAAGGAGTACATCAAGTTTCTACTGAATTTATACACTTCATTCACCAAGTAACCATGCTGAAATAGTGCAACAGTGCTGCACAATTGTCCCTCCTTTGTTATACCCTATTGTTGCCTATTTAGACCATGTGGGAATGCTTCTAAATAGGTCAGATGTCTTCTGTAGTCCTTCTGAAATTATTCCATCCATATCCTCATGCTTTGCTTGACAACTTCAAGGTGTTCCTATAAAGTGATAGCTTGCTGATTTTTATATGGCTGTTTTTTCCAGATTTTTAGATTTATGATAGTCCTAAAATTTTGTCTTCAATGTGGATTTGAAACAATTTGAAGGGCAGAAAAACATTCAAAAACCATTGAGAATTTAATGGATATCAGTATACCACATTTGGTTAATTGAAATGCATGTTTTTACTTGCTACTTAATCAATCAAAATCAGTCACAAAATGCTAAACATAGTAAAAAATAGAGATATAGTATTCCTAACATAAAATCATGCAAACACTTAACAAATAGTATATTTTAGTCAACTATTTGGCAATTAACTTATCATATGGTAGTCAAACATTGTGCAATAATGAGACACTTTTGGGCATCATCATCCCCCCCAACTTGAACTGATGCATGCCCTCATGCATTGTAGTAGGCCATAGTAATATGCAGGTTTTATTCTTGTGAACAACATCCTTTGCTACCTGCTAACTGAGAAATTCCTCCTTGCTGCACTATATCAAGTATTTTTCAATTAAGCACATGTATGAATCTTTTTCTATTTTTCTACAAGTTTTAGTGCTGCAAGGTACCTCTTAAAGGCTTGATATCGTATGATTCATCTTGCAATAGTCTTATTGTGGAACTGTAATTGACAGATGCACTACTACTGATGGAATTTTCTATTCTTAACAACATTTCAGCCTGAATGCTTATTTTTTTTGTTTGCACCTTTTGAACAAAATTGAATTTTTTTTTTTTGATTTGAAATGCTTGAGGGATGTACTTACTTATGATAGAGCCTTATAAACCTCAATATTTGATGTACCCTACTATTTTTTCTATTATGTAGCATTTTCAGCAATTTTGGTACAGTTTTTGCTCATTTCGAAGATATCCTGCTCATTTCGAAGAGACTGTATTTCTCATTCCAAAGATGTCTGCTCATTCTAAAGAGACTGTATTTCTCATTCCAAAGATGTCTGCTCATTCCGAAGATACTATATTTCTCATTCCGAATATGTCTACTCATTTTGAAGAGACTGCATTTCTCATTTCGAAGAGACTGCATTTCTCATTTCGAAGATGTCTGTTCATTCCGAAGATATTAAAAAAAATGTAGAAATGACCTCTTATGCAAAATTTAGCTACATATTCTATTGTGGGCCCATCTCTAGAGTGTATAAGCCTTCCATAACATCAAAAATCCCTTCTTCATCCTTTTGTTTAAATGCTATTCTTTGTTTTGTATGTTGCTATTTTATTCCAGTAGTACTAAAATAGAACCTTCAGGTGCATTTTGTTGATTATACTCCTTCAATTTATTAGACAATTGTGATATATAAAATTGTAGTTCTCCTTCTAAAATTTGCCCTACAAATTGAAATAGAATTGCTGCCATGTCTGTCCCAAAATAAGGTTTTTACATAGTTTTGGAATTTCCATGCAATTAAGGGCATAAGGGGTGGTTTCTTGACATCTCGAACATGTTTCTTTTTCAACTTGTCAATATTGTATGAATAGTTTATGCCAAATACCGACTATCATACACTAAATGCTAAATGTTTACTATGAATTAAATGCAAGAAACACATACCTTATTGTCCTGAAAATTGGTCATGCACCTTACAAGCTACTTTTTATGATTGTCAGCAGGCTATCTGAAAACATAAACATAACATATGTGCAATGTGAGACAATGGTGGAACAATGATGGGTAGATCAACAAGGCAATGCATATCAAAAAATTGGTTTTCATGCAAGCCAACTCAGTAGCGCCTCCAAGAAGGTTTTCACTACTGAATTATTCATTTTTTCTTTTCTTTCCTTTTTTTTTTCATCTCTTTTTTCATTTTTTCATCAGAAGAGGCTGCCATTTCTGGTTTTCAACCAACTTCTGTCCTTTTTTTTTTCAAGTGCTTTAATGAGAGAGAAAATCTCTCACTCTTATTTGGATAAGACCAATCCTTATTCTGCAAAAACATGTCAATTGTTGTATGAAAACACCATCTCTTTTTGTTGAAACCTGCAACATTGATGCAACCTTCCTTTCTAGATGAGTAGTAAGAATCTTCATACATCATAATTGCCTCCTTAGTGCTGGAAATGAAGTATTGGCTCCATTTTTCATCTTCCTTACTGAAATTGATGCTTGTCCTCATGTATCCCCATTTTGTGGGACATGCCTCTGCTACAATTTTTCTCTCTTTTTTTTGAATTTTTCTTGTCTTGCTTGTACCCAAGAAGGAAGTTCACAAACAAAAATTCTTCTTTTTGCTTTTCTTGTATTTTTTTTCCTTTTTTTTCTTTTTGTCAAACTTTTTATCACCACTCTGAATCTGATATTGAAGAGAAATTATCTTCCATTATGTGTACATCCAATGAAATCTCCTTCAATAACTCCTCCTTAGTTAATGATGTATGGTATACCCGAAGGCAATGTCCATTCACCATTAACATCCTCCATGAATTACCAATGGGAGAAAGAAGCACTGCTCCATATCTGAAAACTTTTTCAATCAAGTGTTGTCCATGCCTCCTAGTCTGCAAAATCTTGTCAATCTATTCTTGAAACAATTAAATACCAATTTCCAAAAGATGTTAAGTGCTTACATCAAGATAAAATATTGATATACCCTTGTAATTCCATGTAAAGGGATTGAAATATTGTTTCAAAATAACAACAATTTTGCTTTTTGTTTATAAGTCAACCAGCTAATAATTTTCAAGAATTTTCTTGGCTGCACTTCAATTTGTTTCATTCCTAGGAGGACAAAATTTACCCCTTTGTAAAATGGAAGTAAATTTTCTATGTGCAATTTTTCTAGTTTTTCTCCTTTATCCAAGGCTAATTTCTATGTGTTTGGACTAAAGGTTTTTTATGTATCTCCATTGATTTTTGTCTCTTCAAGTTTAGGTAAGTTCTTTTTCGAGCATAGTTGGATGTTGCTACAGTCAATAACATTTCCTACAGTTTTTTTTTATATATATATACCAGATTCAGCTACATAGACAAGGGTTGCCTATCTTGTATTATTCAGACTGATCACAGGTTGGGCTAAAAATATATTTTTTGGTTTGCATAATAAGACAAGAAGTGTACAACTTTAGCAGATCAACTACTTGTCAGGTAGGATCACCTCTAATGAGATCAACTATTATCTATGTAGGCTAAGAATTGCTAGGTTGTGGTTTAGCGCGGTAAAATCCTAACAATCTTTAAGTAATAATGGAAAAATCTAGGATCATCATTAAGTTGTAAACTCCTATTTTTATTGTGCAAAATTTTTTGTGATTTTTTTTAGCTTACATAGACAGGGGTTACCTATCCTGTATTATTCATATTGGCCACAGGTTGGGCTGAAGGTGGTGGTTGATTTACTTGCTCTGTTTGTTGTTGTTGGGATCTCTCTTTGAGAAGAATTCAGATTAGACAAAAAAATTTGTATCTCTGAGTTGTGGAAGTAAATGGAATTCATCAATGATATGTCCCTATGAACAAATGCTACATGTAGCTAATATGGCTATTTTGTTCAAGGGATAGTCTTGTATATCTACCATGATATCTTTCCAACACCTAGTACAAATTTGTTTATACTACCCTGATGATATGGATATAAAAAGGGTAGTACTAGAAGATGGCTCTTCTAAATTTTTTAAGAGATCTTATGTTTATTGATAATGAGGATGATGAATTCTTTCAATTTTTATCAAGAATTTAAAACATAAGCAATTTAATCCCCAAGTGTGAATATCACTTCCCTGTGGTTTCTTATTTTCTAAATGGACTAAAATGCAACTATCAATAATTATTATTTATACCAGCTATTACATTCAGATTTAACTCTAAACTTCATAACTTAGCACAATAATAATTATTTGACTGCTTTTACCCTCTAACAACACCATGTTCCCCAAGAACGACACCAAAATGATGAGTGTCATTGAGTCTCATCATTTAATCTCAATAATTTATCAATCCGGGGTGGTGTCCAAGGCTGTCTACGATAGAAGGCTAGGGCAGAGTATAATTCAGGCATTCAAATTTCAAGTATTTATTGGTGAAGCAGATTTTGGTTTAGCCTTTTGGTGTCACATTAAATCTAGTCTGAAGAATGGAAACTAAAATAAATTACAAGAATTGAAAACTAATTCTAAGTTGTAAGAATTGAAATCTAACTACAATTGTAGGAATTGGAATTGCTAAATTGAAAGTCTAATCTACTCTTGCAGAATTTAAATTGCTAAAATGAAATCCTAACTCACATTTGCAAAATTGAAATCTAGTTACTCTTGCATAATTGAAATGATGCTTGTAAATGAAACTTATTCTAAAAACACCTGTCAATGCCCTGCCACAAAATGTCATCAAGCTTCTGCTACAAGAATTGACAACAAAATGAAATATGCTGAAAATGGAAAGTTGCTAAAATAGAAAGTAGAGAAAATGTGGAAAGCAAAGGAAAAATGCGTAATATAATTTGTCGGCTGACATACACACAAATGTTGTACACAAACATAATAGAAAACATAAATCACATAATACAAAATAAAAACAAGAAAATGAAATCTGGCAAGCAATCTATTAATTCTGCTGCATCAAAATTACAGATTAAAACCTACCATAAAATCCCTCCTTCTAGATCTAAAAGTGGGCCATACTTCCTGATATAGAAGGAGGTGAAAAGCACTCCTTAACTAATTAACACTTAGAATAGAAAATGATAAAATAGCTACACTTTTATTGATGATAGAACATGCTGAAAACTTTTACAGAAAATTGCTATACAGTCCTAATTGCTGCTATTGAAAACTCTCCTCTATTCTAATTCCTAACTGACTCAACCAAGGAAGGAGATGTGTTATTTATATAAATATTTACAACATATCCCAAGCTCAAATCAGCCTATGTGCTGCTTTACAGTGATTTGCCAATAATTTTGGATCTAAAATAAATGTAAATCTGGACAATTTGTATTGCAATAGTAGTAATTGGCCCTTAGAAAGCATCTTCAGTGGTGGAAGTACATGGGAGAAGTCTATAAATATCTCACATATATTTATCCACTTTAGAATATGCCATTTCTATCTTGCAAACAACTTTCTATTATGCTACAGTTTTTCTGGGTTTATCCTAGAAGAGGATCAAAATTGATCTTTTCCATGAATGGTGGCTTTGGACGGCAAGGACGGAAAAATCATATGGGATATATTTTACCTTAACCTTCTCAACTTTATTTCTCTTTTTCCATAATTAGAAATCAGTCAACAAGTCAAAAAGCACTTTTTGTTCTCATTCCGAAGATAAGTGGCTCATTCCGAAGAGACTGCATTTCTCATTCCGAAGATGTCTGTTCATTTCGAAGATCTTCGAAATGAAAAATTGTGTGCTATTCAAGTTATTTTAGATGTATTTATTAGGTGTATTAGACCTCATTATCAGATTTCAATAGCCTTCATTCCTCTCCATGTGTGAATTCCATGCCTTACCATTCATTGGTAGCTTGCTGAAATTTACATGGTAAATTACTGCATTTTCTAGTTCTGCTGCACAATTGTAAATTATTGACATTTCTTACAAATTAAAACAAATTAGAACATGAAAAAATTATTCAAATATAAAAATTAAGGAGTACATCAAGTTGCTACTGAATTTATACACTTCATTCACCAAGTAACCATGCTGAAATAGTGCAACAGTTCTGCACAATTGTACCTCCTTTGTTATACCTTTTTGCTGCCTATTTAGACCATGTGGGAATGCTTCTAAATAGGTCAGATGTCTTCTGTAGTCCTTCTGAACTCATTCCATCCATATCCTCATGCTTTGCTTGACAACTTCAAGGTGTTCCTATAAAGTGACAACTTGCTGATTTTTATATGGCTGTTTTTTCCAGATTTTCAGATTTATGACAGTCCTAAACTTTTGGCTTCAATGTGGATTTGAAACAAGTTTAAGGGCATGAAAACATTCAAAAACCATTGATAAGTTAATGGATATCAGCATACCACATTTTTTTAATTGAAATGCATGTTTTTACTTGCTACTTAATCAAGCAAAATCAGTCACAAAATGCTAAAAATAGTCAAAAACAGAGATATAGTATTCCTAACATAAAATCATGCAAAAACTTAACAAATAGTATATTTTAGTCAACTATTTTGCAATTAACTTATCATATGGTAGTCAAAATTGTGCAATAATGAGGCACTTTTGGGCCTCATCACTTGACACGTGTAGAGGAACATCAAACACTTTCATGGGAATGACGTAACGCTAGTGTTGATGATAATATTTTGTCCCTATCGTATGCATATCCTCTTTCTTTATGGCCTATACTACCCTTTAAATTAAATGATGAATAAACTAGTTTTAACCCTCAAAGTCATCATGGCTTGTGGTAGCAATAACCCCCCCACATGCAAATGCTGACATAACCTTATTTGCATCTTTGTAACCTTGGTTTCCAAAAATAAACTGATGGACTATCACCATCCTCTTGAACTCATCCAATGCTATAACAACACATGCATCATGAGACCAAATATGCTATAGTACCATCTACATTTTTTTCCATGATTCGGCTTGCTATTCATCAGATGACCATGCATCTACCATGTCATCCTTGGTTTACTTATCTTACATCATAAGCCCTCTTGATAACACCTTCAAAGTGATTGTGACATGCATAAAATATTAAGGGAACTGGTCTGACATAAAACTACCAAAAGATGGAAATAATAATGGGGTATCTTCCTAGGGTTAATCCTTAAACATACATTCACTTCCATTCAACTCAAGAATTTTCTCTGAGGTAACATCTTCATTATGACACCATAAATAATTATAATTAGCTCCTTACACCAACCCACTTTGTACATATTCATTACCATTGTCACACTTCTATCATCATGCCTAATTATCACCCTTAATATCGATGGTATTATGGCATACTCCCTTACAACACTGAGGCTTACTTCTAATTTTAGATATTTTTGGCAAATATTTCTATTGCCATAGGTAGATAGGTATGTTCATACCGGTATACGACCACTCCTTCGACGTCAAATGCCCATGTCCACTTTGGTAGATATGCCAATTCATATCCTTGTTGTTCAGCTTGTACCCCATGTACTATGCTATTCCATTCTTCCTGCAATGTCCAAGTCACATCCAAGTCAGTGTGTATCACCTAGTTAGATCACCTTTTTGCAACGTCTTCGATTTATTCAGTCACACAGATTATCGAGATCCATAATATCCAATTCTTATTACGCATCTACCACACTATGCAATCTTCAAAATTTGTGCCCCCACATTGGAATGAACCTGGTGTCTGCTCCTTTCTACCATGTATCGCTTCATTCTTGGCCTAATACTACCATGAATACCACCTAAATTATTACCGCTTTGTCCTCCCTAGAGTTCATTGGATGTATGTGTAAAGCCCAATTTTGTCGCCCTTTCCTCAAATATATCTACTATGGGATACATTTTCTATCCTTCGTGATCATGTTCATAGTGCCAAATCACTACTTCACCACTTAGTCATCTACGCAGCACTTTTTTTTATTTACGTCAAGATCTACATTCACCACCGAGCAACCTAGCCCCACCACATAATTTTGCATTGTGTGCCATATCAAGGTCCAATCGTGTGATGACCAAATTGCCTCAGTATTTGGATAAAACCTCCACATGGACCTCGACATCCAATCTTATTTGTCCATAATCCAACTCACCCTTGTAGTCATCAACAACCATCAAGTAACAATCCATCCACACCTAGTCACCTAGTCTCACCATTTGAGCTACCATTGGTCGAATCTCATATGAGATGCCCCCACATCATCATCTATGTTGAGACCTATCATAGCCACATAATAATAACTTGCACATAAGTATCAATACTGTGAGATTAATAAAAATGAAAAACCAACTTTAAATAAATCAAGTCATATTAGAATGAAAAATAACATCAAAATATTGTTAGCATTAATATATACAAGAATTTTTTTTTTTTATATTTTATATTTTATATTTATTTTTTGTTTCATATATATATTTAAAATATACATATGTATTTTATTTTTCTTTTTATTTATTTATTTAAATTTGACTTAATTAACTTTCAAAAAAATGAGCTGGTCTAATTTAAAATATTAAAGTCTACAAACACGATACACTAGACCAGTAATAAAGACAAAAAAACAATGAATTAAATCAAAACACTAACACTATAATCAAATTGAAAAGACACACACCCAAAATGAACCTTGGCATTTACATGGGAACAATCCAAGGAGAAAAATTTATCAAAATTGCCACTCAAAGATAAGCAAAACTCCCCCAAAACCAAAATTTCAAGGTGGGTCTCCAAAAATTTAGGGCTATTGTGGAATGGCCACAACAAATGGTGACTCTGTTGAAAAATTCTCCTAAGCATTTTGGAAGAAGAACCTAAAATCTCTAGTTCTGAAACCCAACAAATTGAAGATTAGAAACAAAACTATTCAGCAACATCCAAATATGATGGGGATAGACAACTTCAATTGAAAACACATGAACCATTGCTTTAGCTAAGTGTGTGAAAGTGTTTTTATTCTAGCATTCTTGACACTATTCAGAATCCATCACTTGCTTTGCATTAGGCTATAAAAATATTACTCATGAAATAATGTGCCTCTGCATTGCTCCACTGCCAACCAGGTATTTACAGCCCCAATGGAGATGCCTTACTCATCCAGGTATTAGATTAACCTTGCATTTACCTCTTTTATAGATATTGCTCCACTACTAGCTAGGTGTTTATAGCCCCGGTGGAGATGCCCTAAGCCATTTGATTAATTTGGATTTTTTTTTATCATTGTATTGCTTTGCAAACTTCACCTACCACATGGGTTAGAGATCAAGTAAGTTTAAATATTGAGTATATAAAATATATTTTTCTTAATTTGCAAACCAAATAACTTCATCTTTCAAGATTCCAATAATTCCCCTTAATATGATGTGTTCATGTGTAGCTTTAGCAAAAGGATTCATTGTTCCTAAAATTCACTATCTTAATCCCAAAATCTAGGAATGATCACTAAACAAATTCATCCCCTTTTCCTTGATCTACATGATAGGCAATTCATCCTTCATGACAAAGGAACCCAACAAGCAATCAAGAAGCCATAAATTAGTAACTACCACGAAACATCACCTCAAACGGAGGGACCGACCCAAAATGCAAAAGTTGCAAATCTAAACTTGGAAACAAACCCAAAACCTAACCTAATGAAAACTTATAAGAAATCCAAAAGTAAAATCTTACAAAAAAAAAGAATACACACCAAAATTCCACACAAAGAGAATTTTAAACACCAAAACATGAAAATCACAAACTATATACACTGATGTACAAGGATGATGTAAAATTTGGGCTATCATTTCCTTGGATCCCAAACACGATTAGCACACTTTAAAATACATATATTATGATATGCATGCAAATATTTACAAAATTCCAACCAAAGTAATATTAAGCCAAACAAAATAACAACTCCCACTTTGCCTCTATCACCCCACAAATTTGATTCAAGGTTATAAGCAATTCGATGAGCATTTGATTCATTAAACTTGCAATTGAATACGTGATTTTCAACTATATTTTGCTTATTCAATGAAATGTAGATTTCAAAATCATACATATTTTCACAAGCATGTAGGATTTCATTCAAATAGGAGGCGATTTCTAAAAAATTTAAAGAAAAGTCATCATCTATGTCTTTATACCAATCATACTCATGCAACAATTTTCAAACATCTAGTATATCTACAAAATGAGGATCATTAAAATCTTGTATTCTAGATTCAATGGTTAATTGTTGATGAACTTGATTCAACAAATCAAACATATCTACTTCTCTCTCATTCAACAAAGTAATTTCATTAGTGGTGGGAGTAAGAATCCCTTCTAGTTCATTATCAACCTCCAATGATATTTCATCATAAATAACATGCGGGTCTAACATGGAATTAGACAAACCTTTACCTGGAGTTCGAATAGTTGGACACAAGAAATGAGATTCTACCTTTTGTACCCCTTCATTTACCATGTCTTGATGAGCATTTATAATTTCTTATTTTTCCTAATGATCTCCATCATTGTCATGTGATAGTCCTTCTTCATTGATTACCTCTTCCTCATCCATATCAAATGAATCATTAGAAGCTTTTATCCTTTCCTCTATTTTAGCAAGGTCTTCATGTGATATAGCGATTTCAGCATCCTGCATATCAAATTAAATAAAAATTTCATCAATAAGAGCATGAGAAACAAATAAGTCCTCATATCTTCCCAATCATTATAATAATCATCTTCTAAACCCATGGAATGAAACTCTATTGCATCTTCTTTGGATTCATCTATTTATTCCTTTTTAAATTCACTCTCAACCACTTTTTATGTCTCCAGTGTTTCCAAAATTTAATTGTCTTGTTGCATAGACAATATAATATCCGTAGATGAGATCGATCTTTCATCTTTTTGCACTTCAACATTGAGAGGAATAAAATTTTCTTAGGATTTGTGAAAGAAGCAAATGATTCCAATTTTCTATCTATAACAATATAATCATTATCCTTTTGAACCATGTGATGAGATTTCATCCCTTTGTTCATGTTATCTTCAAATTCTTCATCAAACTCATCTTCAAAAATTCATCTTCTTCATATTCATCCTCAATTTCAAAAAAATCATCTTCCTCAAATTCATCTATTGGTGGATCAAGGGTTTCTTCAGTGGGATCAATTCTTATATTTTTCTTCCTATGATTCTTCCAATCCTCCTTTGTGAATAAAAATGAACCAATCTCTACATATTTATGGGCTTGTTTACAATAATTCTCATTGGTGGACATTGACCTTGAGACTTGCGCCTCCTTTTGGATGATATCTAAGGTGGTTGTAATATGTGGAAATTCAAATTTATTCTTGTTATTGCTCACATTAGACCTTATTAAACTCAAGGGTTATATATTATATGGTTGGTATTGGTTGGAATCCATAGCCCCTAAAAAACAATCCATCATCATGGGAGAAGGCAAAATCTCAACTTGATTCATGGGTGGAGCCTTAGGGTTAAGTAATGATAATCTACCCACATCAACCCCTTTTGAAATCCATTTTTGTTCTACGGTTATTGCCTTACTATAGACTCTAGGCAAATATGGATCTTTAAGAATTTCCCCTAGAAATGTAGCAGTTAAAGGGTCTAAGGCTTCCAAGTATACTTGAATAGCTTCTTCTTCTGAAATGATGTAATGTACCTCTATTTTATTACACAACCTATGGAATCTATCATTAAATTGACTCATGGATTCATTAGGTTCTTTACAAATGGAGATAAATTGATTTGATATCATATTCGGGTCAACCAAATTTCCAAAATGTTCAAGAAATGTTGCTTCTAATTGATCCCAAGAAGTGATAGAACCTGTAGGTAAACCAAGATACCAATCATAAGCAAATTCATCTAATGTGGATGGAAACATGTTACAAATAACATCTTCATGCATCATTTGCAATTGAATTAAAGTGTTATTGTATGCCTAAATATGTTCCTCAACCAATACTATTCCATCATATCTAAACTGAGGTAGATGATCCAAAAGATCTATAGGTATAGGATGTGAAGGCTCAGGATTTTTTAAATGATAACTTGCCCTCATTGAAGCCAACCAATCTATTAGTGAACTTTAAAGAATAAAAATTTAATACTTATTCAAAGAAATATCTTGCAAAGAAGCACAAAATGACTAATAAATCTCAAATGCTTAGCATATAGATCATTGTGTTAGCTTCAACTGAAAGCTAAAAATCAATTAAATCATAGCAATAAAGAGCATCCTTCCATTTGCAAAAATGTTAGCATTAATGCATCATCAATTAAAGGATTTTTAAAATCAATGAATGTGATGAACAAAATATTGTTTAGCCAAGAATAATGCCTTCAGATAAACCTTTCAAGTAAACATGAACAATATAGCATCTAAATAGCAATAAAGTAAACCAATTCAACCCTCCTTTTAGCACCAAAATGTTGATTGGTAATTTTACCCAATTGTAAAACCACACTCATAGTTAGGATTTTGATTAGAAAACCCTCTTGCAAAGAAATAAATATTTCTCCAAGGTTACTTTTACTTAATGTGTGTATGTATGATTGTGAACATGTATTAAATAAGTGCTTGGAATACCTTAATGATTTACACATAATTGTTAACAAGGGACTTGTGTTGGTATTACTTTATTATACTATGCTATTATTGTTCATGAAACTAAAAAAGAAAATAAATCATGATTGGCCCTCATATGACCATGATGTAGAAGTGAAATTAATTTTATCTTGAAGTATTTTAGATAGACTTTGTATTTCTTTGCTAAGCAATTTTTAACTAGTTTTATCCTCTTATTAGACCTTGCTTTAAGCATGAAATAAAAGATTAGAATCTATCTCTTGAATGTGAATCTTAAAATGAGGAGTGGATTCATTTTATGTTGCTTTGATCATGAAATAAAGTAAATGTGCATGAGTGAATTTTCAAACGTGGCCTTTGAAATGCCATATAAATTATTTTCCCTTTCATGAAATTAAGATTTTCAGAAAGGGAAGATAACTTATTGCTTTAGAGAAAACAACCTTTAAAATAACTTATAAATCATCCCCCTTTGAATGAAACTGTAATTTCCATAAAGGGAAACTAATTTATTATTTGTAACAAAAATGTAAAGCTTGAAATATAAATCTTCTCTTGAAATGTGAAAACATGTAAAACTAGAAATTACAAATTTCCTTTTAAAACTGCAATCTTTATAAATTTTTAGAATTTCAATTTTTTGTTAAAACAAAAATGTCTTTGCTTTAAAGGGAATATTAAATCTTATTATAGATATCCATGCATCTATTTTTGGATTTTTATATATATATTATTTTATTGGGAAAAATTTAAAAGAAAATGAAAAATATAGGGTTATAAAAATAAAAATAAAGAAAAACTAAAATAAAACCAAGTGCTGCAACTCATAAATTTCAATAAACCCTACAAATATTAGTATCCTACATAGAAATAAACATTAAATTGATACACATTCATGCAATCCAACCTCTAATGAGGTGCGATATCCTAAGGAAAAGATGCAATACATTGAAAATAATATGCAAGTAACCATTAACATGCATAAACTCAAATTTATAGTGTGTTGCAAAAAATAAGATTTTTCAATAAGCTTTAAGTCAAAGTATAGAATATACTACTCCAAAATAACATCCATAGTGAAAATTTGCTCCAACGAAGTGGAAGGAAAGGCTCCAAAGCAATCCAGTGCCAATATTCTACTCTACCTGCATTCTTTCTGTGAACTTTCCAACCTCCCCCCCTTTTTATCTTTTTCCAATGGTCTATTAAACTCTTTTCTTTTCATGTGGGTATTTTGTTTTTCTTTCAGAAAACCTTTTCTAACGCTCTCTTTTAACGGTACATAACTTGCCTTTTCTTCCCTTGGACATGAACACATCAGATAAACTTATCCTTCCTCGAGGTAACCTTCCTCATATACCATATGAAACTTTAGGTTAAAGCTTTCTCCACGGACGTAATGCTTGTTGTTACACTTTACCAATTTAGAAAATCCTCCACCCTATCCTTTGTCTTATTTCATATGGCCATATTTGATAACTATAATAAAAATTATTATTGCTCACATGTTGGTGTGAGTAACCTCCTACCTACATACAATAATAAAATCCCCCTACTATGGTGTGTGCTAACTCCCCATCCGACTAGGTGATTATGTCCTTCATCCATATGGCTTGATGTGTGTAGAGGAACATTAAACACTTATGTGGGAACGATGTAATGCTAGTGTTGATGATAGTATTTTGGTCCTATCATATACAACCTCTCCTATTTCTTTATGGCCTATAATACTATTTAAATTAAATGGTGAAAAAACTAGTTTCGACCCTCAAATCCGTTACGGTTTGTGGTAGCAATAAACCCTATGTATGCAAATGTTAACATAGCCTTATCTACATCTTTATAACTTTGGTTTCCCAAAATAAATTGATGGACTATCAACATCCCCTTGAAATAATCTCCCACTATAACAACGCATGCATCATGAGCCAAGATATGCTATAGTACCATTTATGTTTTCATCTACAGTTTAGCTTGCTATTTGTTGAACTACCATGCATATGCCATGTCATCCCTAGTTTTCTTGCCTTACATCATAAGCCCTCTTTATAAAACCTTTAGATTGAGTGCAACATGCATGAAATATTAAGGGAACGGCCTGACATAAAACTACCAAAATATGGAGATAATAGTGGGGTATTTTCCTAGGGTTAATCCTTAAACACACATTCGCTCCCATTCAACTTAGGAATTTTATCCGAGGTAACATCTTCACTATGCCATCATAAATTATTATAATTAGCTCTTTACACCAAACTTCTTTGTACATCTTCATTTCCATTGTCACATTTCTATCATCATGCCCAATTATCACCCTCAATATCAATGGTATTAAGGCATACTCCCTTACAATGTTCAGGGTTCCTTATAATTTCGAAGATTTTTGGTGAATATTTTTGTTACCATAGGTAGATAGATATGTTCATCCTGGTATACAACCACTCATCTAACGTCAGATGCCTACATCCACTTTGGTGGCTATGCCAATTCAAATTGCCATTGTCTAGCTTGTACCTCATCTATTGTATTGTTCAATTCTACCCGCAATGTCCAAGTCACATCCAAGTTAGTGTGTATCACCTAGTTAGATCACCCTTCTATAGTGTCATTGGTATATTTAGCCACACAGATCATTGATATCCATAATATCCAATGCTCGTTACGCATTCACCACACTATGCGATATTTAAAATTTACACCCCCACATTGGATTGAACCTGGTGTCTACCCCTTTCTACTGCATCCCACTTCATTCTTGGCCTGATACTACCGTGAATACCACCTAAATTATTGTTGCTTTGTCCTCCTTGAAGTTCACTGAATGTGTGTACAAAGCCTAGTTTCATCACCCTTTCCTCAAATCTATCCATTATGGGATGCATTTTTTGTCCATGATCATGTTTACAGTGCCATATCACTACTTCACCGCCTAGTCATCTATGCAATACTATTTTTTATTTACATAGATATCTACATTCTCCACCGAGTAACCTAGCCCCACCACATAATTTTGTATTGTGTGCCATGTCAAGGTCCATTCGTGTGATTACAAAATCACCTCAACATATGGATACACCCTCCACATGGAACTCCTCGTCCAATCCATTGCATCCATGATTCAACTCACCCTTGTAGTCATTAGCAATCAACTTATAACAATCCATCCATGCCTATTCACCTAGTCTCACCGTTTGAGCCACCATTGGTCGAATATCATCTGAGATGCCCCCACATCATCA
Organism: Wollemia nobilis; assembly: GCA_028583015.1. Lineage (NCBI taxonomy): Eukaryota > Viridiplantae > Streptophyta > Pinopsida > Araucariales > Araucariaceae > Wollemia > Wollemia nobilis. The sequence continues at coordinate 14,387,454 of JAQPPZ010017052.1, forward strand.
TCAAAATTGAGCCCTGTCATAGCCGCGTGAAAATACCCTACACATAATTATCAATACCACAATATTAATAAAAATAAAACTAATTCAAATACCAAATTAAATAAATAAACTCATATTAGAATGAAAATTAACAATAAAATATTGTTAGCATTAATATATACAAGAAATATATTTTTTTATATTTTATATTTTATTTTTATTTTTACTGTTTCATATATATTTAAAATATACATATGTATTTTATTTTTCTTTTTATTTATTTATTTATTTAAATTTGATTTAATTAACTTTCAAAAAATTGAGTTGGTCTAATTTAAAACATTAAAATCTACAAACATGATACACTAGACCAACAATCAAGACCAAACAAAAACAACTAATTAAAGCAAAACACTAACACTATTATCAAATTGAAAAGACACACATCCAATATGAACCTTGGCATTTACATGGCGACAATCCAAGGAGAAAAATTTATCAAAATTTCCACTCAAAGACAAGCAAAACTCCCCAAAAACCAAAATTTCAAGGTGGGTCCCCAAAAATTTGGGGCTAGTTGTGGAATGGCCACAAAACTATTGTTAGGGCCAAACCGTGGGTGGGTGGTTGGTTCTAATAAACTGCATTTGCACAATTAACCAACCACATATGAGTTTTTAGGAAATCCCAACCGTAGGTGCACAGTTTTGATTGAACAGTAGAACAAGGGTAGATCAGGCCTAAACCCTGAATGTGCCTAAGTTGTTTCTAACCAGGCTATGCAAATGCTCTATTACCTATCATGAAAATGCAAATATTATTATTTTTTTCATTTTTATGTTTTTATGAATACTTTTACAAAAATTAAAGATATCTATCATAATAATTAAATGCAAATAAGAGGTACACATGATAGAGACCTTTAATATAGCTTATAAGCAATGCTAAAAACCAAAAAATAGAGGAAAAAGGGTTTTATGGGTACAGACCCGTGTTCCTTTTGTCACTCCTTCCAGTGGACTTCAATCGTTGATCTACAATTTCATAGTGCTAAAACCACCCACATGTGTTTTTTAGGTTGTCCAACATAGGTGCATGGTTCCTCAGGTCTAAAAACATAGGTGCATGATTTCGTAGTAACAAGGTTGAATCAACAATAGTTCTTAGATCCACCGATCTCAAGATCAAATCTTCGCACACTTCAAACTCTCAAAACCTACAACCATAGAAAATATAGATCAGTAAAATAATTTAATTAAGGAAAAAAAAAATAAGACCCTTAGGGGATCCCCCCCTTATTACCATTTATGTAACCAAAAGAACTGAACATAGAACAAAGATGAACACAAAGAAAGAAAATTACCAAAATTGCTCTTTGTATTGATATTTTGATACAGTGTTACAAATGAATTTTTGAATTACCCCAAATGTGTTGGGAGTAATGTTACAATGCTCTTTCTCTCTATATGAGATAATTCTCTAATTATGGAATGGGGGTCTTCCAAGCCTTCCACAGGGATGTGTGATATTTGTTCTTCAACTACAGCTCCAAGGGGTAGGTGGTCTTTGGTATCCGATGTAGAGACCACTCCAACTTCAACCTCTCTCCAAGATGTATGTTCTCTACACACATGAAAACCAAATCAAAGTTAGTAGCACCTACAAATCAAGATATATACCATTGCTATCAAACCCTAACTGGAGAAAACATGTAGTGCAAAAAATAGAGAAAGAAATAAACTCAAATGCCTTGTTGCATATAATACTTATTGATCTGATTTGTAATACTTTTTTGGATCTAAGAAATCATAGGTGTGCGGTGGTAATTTGAAAACCATACACGAATGGTGGGAAAGACATGTAGATGCAATTTTGATTGTGAAACCATAGACATGCAGTTTCGGTTGATTGGTAGATTGCTACGAAATAGGGCCTCTGAGATTCAGATCTCTCTTCTCCTTGGTATGTGTATAGTGTTCTAGTTCTATTCTAGTAGCTTTATGGTATGAATGTTCAACCTCTTTGATTTTGTGGGGTGAAGGTGCATTTATAGGCTCCTTAGGGTTTTAGAGGGAAATGAGAGGTGGTAATCCAGGATTTCCAAGTGGTAATTCTAGGCTATCAAATGGAGGGGGTGGTTAGAGTGAGTCACCCAGGGTGTCTCACTTAACTGGGGTGAGGTGGATGCAAGTGGAGTAATATGTGGAGGGTTTCCCCATGTGAAGGGATAAATGGGACAAGGGTGTATGATATGTGGCAAGGTATGCTGGTGATATGGATAGGACACATGTCTAGTGGGTAGGTAGGGTATCCTAGGCTGATTTTCTAGATTTAATAAATCTAGAAAATAGGATAATGTGTAGGATTTTATATACCTAAGTCTGAAATTAGGCATATAAATTATTATGTAGGATTTGATATGGGGTACCAAATTATGACTTTATGGATGCCTAGGTTTTTGTGTCTATAGTTATAGCTCCTCCCAACAAAGCCAATCACATTGCATCAACCATAATACATATTGGGAATGTTCAAGGTGTCACACCTTTCCCACCATCCACATCACAAATGATGAAGCAATTCAGGAATTTTTAAGGTATCAAAACTTCCCCACATTCATCGACCACCACACATGCTAGGGGTGCTTGAGGTACCACACCTTCCTTCACAAAAAAATATTAAATCATAAAAACACATAAACAATACAAAAAATCAAAAATATAAAAATATCTACATCGCACCATCATGTAGTTCGTTACATTCTTTGATTAGTTTCATTAGGCATATTCATCCATTACACTTGCATTAGGACAAGTTGTGTTTGCATTCTTATGAATGATACCATGTTTGTATATCATGAATCTTAAATCAACCTCATTCATCATCAATATTCACAAATTTCCTTATGATATTTTTATTATTAAGGGATCCTCCTAAGATAGGATAGATACTAGATAAATATTAGAAATGATATTTAGGTGTCCACTGACTATTTTGTGCACACATTTTAGTTTACAAAAGAGCATGGAGAAAACCCCACATACCACATATCATCACCATCCACATTCCCCTTTGTGAGTAACTATATTTTTCAACACAATTAATGAGTTGCTATAGGGTGCTTGATAGGGTTTCATGTCATTCAACCATCCCTAGTTACCTTTTTAGATTTTGTAGAAAGCTATCTTGGCTTTTCAAAAAGTAATATTGTTCTTTGATAGTACCTTGCATATATCAAAATCCTAACACATTTTACCCATTAAGATCCAAGTTTGAACAAGGAAGGATGATAACTACAAAGTAGTCCTTATCACCTTAAGCGAAAGGTTTCCCTCGCTCATCCTATTATGTGCATGGTCTAGGATGCTAAGAATTGACAAAAGGACAAGATCCCCCCTACCAAAGAAATCCCCTTTGCTCTTCCACAAAATGGTCAAGTTCCCAAAATAAAAAACAAAAGAAAGTGATTTTCATCACTAATAAAAACCCTTGCTCTTAGATAGTGGTTTTCACCACTACATAAAAACAAAAAGTGGTTTATACCACTAGAAATGAGCAATTTTCTTAAGAAATCACAAGAAAATAAGGGGGTAATGAGCTTGAATCCTTGGAATCCTCAATTATTCAAAAGCCATAGGGCATTCTCAATTACAAAAATGCGTTGAATGAAACCTGCCTGACAATGGAGAAGCCTTATGTGTGGTGATATGTCTAGCATGTTAGCAACTTTCTTTTATACAGACCAATGTTAGCTTATGGTTGAGATAGCTTTTGGTGGCTTGTATTTCCTAGTAGTCTAGTACAACTACATCCAAACTTAGGATAAGATGACCACAGGGTAACCCTAATTACATTAATGGGTTGCATTAAACCTGCCTATCAATGAGGTAGTCTTATGCATCATATTAAGGAACAACAATATACACACACATGTATATTGAATATCTAGGTCTTCATAATAGACTTATATCTTTCAAATTCATGTATATTTAGTATACAACTTTTGATCAATAAACTAGGGTGTTTGAGTCTCACAAAAAACCATAAATTCCCTCATAGCACCTAATTATCCCATCATCATTTACAGTTTTCCTTATGATATTTTGCTTATTAAGGGGTCCTCATAAGATAGGATGGAATCTGGATGAATATCAACAATAATATTTAGATGGCCATTGACTATTTTGTGCACATATTTTAGTTTGCAAAAGATCATAAGGAAGACCCCCACACCTCACATAGTTCATCTCACACATCCACATATAAATGTATAGCTTTTGTGATGAGGTTAATATTTTAATTCATGACTTTATACATTATGTGATGTATATCATTAGTTGGTCAAACAAAAGTTAGGTTCATTTATTATGGTTTTAGTAATTAAAACATACATCCATAATTCACATTAGTTCATCCATATAAAATTAATGTATCTCATACACATTAGATTTGTTATATCCACAACATAAATTAAATTTATAATCAAATAAAAAAATCTAAATCATCTATCCAACATTAATCATGGCATCTAATCATACATCTAGGCATACATCTCTACATCTATAATAAGCATACATAATTGCATCCATACATAAAATCAAATCCATATATAAGCATGAAAATAACATAACATATTATGAGCCATAAAAGAAGGTATATCATATATATATGCTACAATCAAGTACATCATGATATAATTTTTCCCACAGGCTACAATCATGTAGGTCCTCAGACCTTACACCTAAAAATAAACTACTACATAGAGATATATCATACAGTGCCTATGCCCCCAGAGTTGCCTCCACCCTCAGTCTCATCCCTGCAATACTGCCTTGAGCCATTGGCCACTAATCTCTCTAGCCTATCTGATGATCTATGACTAGATCATGCTAATGATTTCCCAAAATTGCTATAATGACTCCTCTAAGACCCCCCTTCTGTAGACTTCTCATGTAAGCTACCGCTAAGTACCCTAACCGAACCCATTAAATCCACTATATAAGTTGCATTAGATCAATTTTGGGCCAAATACTCCTCTATAGACTCCACAACCTACTAATATTAGCCTCTCCACCCCATGTTGCCTACCCCTGAGTTACATTCATAATATTCAATAACTCTTGGAGTCTGGCTACCTCTACCTATAAACCTACCACATCCATCATAGCATGAGTAGCCTGAGTTATTACTATAGCCTACCCTTGTTCGATAGTTGCAAATACCAACCAAAACTATAACTCATCCCACTCTACCATTCTAACATCTCTCTCTATTTTCCTAGCTACCATCTACGCACGTAGAGTATCCCGCTCTACGGTCATCCTATTAATCTCTGCCTCGATAGTGTCTACCTGAACTTTGAGGAGATATCTCTCCTTAGAGAATCCCCTCCACTATTGTTATACCCTGCTAAGTTGAATCTATACTATTGCAAGGGTAGTGCCTCACTTTACCAAATACTCTTGTAGGGTCTATACTTGTGCTCTCAGTTGATCCACCTCATCAATAGGATCCTCCTCATCATCACCCTCTTCCTGTGGCTCCTCTGCCCCTTTGTAGGCTAACCCCATCCTCCCTCTATCTAGTGATGCACTCATTACCCTACCTTACCTACCTCATCTCTTGAGGCCTAACCTACCATACCCTCCTATATTGTAACTGTTGGTCATCAATCTGCCCAAGAAGGGATTTGGGTAAGTGTATGCGCCCTAGACCTGGACCAAAATTGAAAGGCTGAAGGGAAGAGATGCCCCTCATGCCAATATCTGGAGAAAGTTCAGCTCCTATACTACGCTACTTTGATGTTTAAGATAAGGGTGTAGGAAAGAGATAAAAAGAGTAAAGGTGTAGGAAAGAGATAAAAGAGTAAGGGAAGAAATTTCAGTATTTTAGTGGTGGGAAAGAACCAGAAGCATGATTACTAGCCAATAACTTGAAACAACAGCAAAGAAAACCAAGAATAAACGAAATAAACACAATATTAGCCCTCCTATGTATCCTCTGGACGAGTTCCAGGATTCTCATTTCCCTTTCACCGAAATTTAGAGTTTAGAGTAACGACGATTAAGAAAAGTGAATATAATAGAAACATTATCCACAGGCAACATAAAAGAAAGCCAACACAGTTTTTTCCTTTCCTATGTATCCTTCGAGAAAATTTTAGGGTTCAGTCCCCAATCGCATACCTAAATCCAGGATTCAGAATTATAGTATACAAATGAAGAAGGATGAAAGAAATAAATGCAGAAGGTAGCATACAAGAGAGAAATAGAGTCCAAAGCTCTTTAGTATTAATCGCAGGAATGCAAGTTACAACAACTTTCTAGCAGAAAGTTCCCCCCCTTTTACATTACAATGCTTGGGTTTTTATAGAGGACCCGACCATTTGAGCCATAATTGCACAAAATGGAGGAGTACACCCTCAAAACCTTAGAAGTTGGCTCCTCGCGGACCTCATGACTGAGCTCTCAAATCTGTTACCAAAAATGGAAACTACGACAAGCTCAGTCATGGAAACTTGCATTAATGAGCCATCTGAGCGTCCTTGGCTTCAAGGTGTAATACTCGAATGGCTGCCATGCTTGCTAGGCTCTTCTTCAAAGACTAATACTTCATTTCCAATTGCCAAAAATGCGTAGCTAATTTTTTGGGCACGTAAAATATCATTTATGAGGCACTTGATCGCCTCGAGAAAATACCTGGCTTGGAGCACGTGCCCTTGAAGTGCTTTGCTAGTTCTTCGTTCGCAACTTCGCTTCATAATGGACTTGTGCCAAAGTAGATTCTCCTTTATTTGTACTTCGCATGGTGGAGCTTCGCAAAATAGCTTTGGGGGTGATGAGGGCCAAAGTAGATCTCCTTCACAAGATGGGCTCTTCATTACTGCTTCACTGGAAGATGTGCCAAAACTACTTTGCCGATGAACTGTTAAAATGCTTCACCGCGATCTTCCTTCAAAATTGTGGTTCGGGAGGATTTTGGTCGAAGTGCATTCTTACCTTCAAAAATGCTTTGACTGCTTCCACTTCAGGGGAAAGTACTTCGCACGAAGGTTTGCCAAAGTAGATGCTTTGCAACGACTTTCAATGAAGTAGAAATGGTTCGTTGGTGAGGAGGCCTAAAGTGTGTGCTTCAGCAATTTTTCAGCGAAGTGTTTTCAACGTTGCGCTCCTTCAAATCCCACTTCGCAAGTTTCTTGCCCGAAGTAGCCTTTTGAAGCGCTTTGGGCCCGAAGTAGTTTTCATTCTTCTTCGTTTGCATTTTACTTTGGCAACACCGCTTTGCAAAACTTTCACCCGAAGTAACTATTTGAGGCACTTCGGGCCCGAAGTAGTTTTCTTGCCTTAGCCAATTCGGACCACGATTTTCCTTCGATGAAGCTATTATTTTGAAATGCCGCTTCGCAAAAATTTTGCCCGAAGTAGCTGCTGGAAATGCTTTAGGTGCAAAGCTCTTTTTTATGCCTTCTTTGAATTCCTTCTTCGGCAACGCCGCTTCACAAGGTTTTTGCCCGAAGTAGTTGTTTGAGGGACTTTGGACCTGAAGTAGTTTTCATCCTTAATGATTTCTTTTTGCGAAGCTATCTTCCTTAGCTTGTTTTACAGTGAAGCTCTTTCTTCTTCATTTTATGTACAAGGAGGTGGCAGGGAAATCCAAAATTGCTGCAATGCTTGAAAATGTTGTTTCTAAAAAATCAAGGGAACAAATTCATGAAATTAAAAGAAATACTTTACAAAAAATTCAAATTTTCTACCCCATTGTGCAATGTAAAAAAATTGTCAACATTCTTGGCGGCTCGTGGAGCAACGAGCTCATCTCGATGGGAGAACCCTCAGCCTTGATCCGTTGGGCCATAGTTACCTCCATACCCTTCTTCCTTTTCAATCTCCTGGGGTGCTTCCATGGCTTGTTCTTCTTCTTCTTCTTCTGCTTCCTCTGGTGTGGCTTCCTGCTATGGCGATGGGGCAAGGCGATCGCGGATGAGCTTCATGGTTCAACGGACATGAGCCCAGGAACCCTTAGAGAAAGACTATTGATCTTGCAATGCTTTCACCAAAACATGGAACCGATCAATTTGCTCGATATCAGCATGTTTGGCTATGGTGTACAGATCATTCAGGTAGGCTACAATCTTGCAATGTCTCAAAATGAAATCTATGACCTGCCCTTCTATTATTGGCTCTACCCATTCGTCTATCTTTGAGACATCGCCTTCAAAATGAAGCCATGCTGACTTAAGCTCTTCCTTGGTTAGAAGGTTCCCATCATCATCCGTGAAGCTCGGGAAACCTAAGGAAGAGAGATCCTAGAAATAGCCTAGCGATGCGCGTTGTTCATTCTCAAACATGTCCAGGAGGTCCTTCACTTTTTGTGCCTTCCTCACCTTGGAAAATAAGGCATGAACTATGGCTTGGGATGTGGACCAATCCCTAGCCTTTCGACTCATTGTAGCAACTTGCAAGTCCTGATATTTCATGCTTTGGACATCAAAGGCTAACTTGAGTCAGCCTCTAGATTTTTGAGTGATCTCATCTATGATTGGCCCTCCTTCGGTAGCAGCATGTTGTGCTTCAGTAATGTTGGTCAAAATTTATAGGGCACTGGAGGCTCGGGATCTAAAATTTTTGAGCAAGTGTGAGCGGATTTCTTTGATCCTGCCTCTGTCAAACATCTCCAAGATTTATTTTTGGTGCAACTACTGCTGCAACTGCAAGATCTTGCTTTCAACTTCCTTGGCCTTCAGATCATTCTCGGCATGTCTCTATGCTTGGTTCTCAGCTATACCCTATAGTTGTAGTAATTGTTGTTTCAGGGTGTGTGTTTCCTTTTTCATCAGATTACACTGCTCCTCTGAATCCTCTAGCTTGGAGCGGATTCTAGCTAGCTCTTCTTCCAACTTGATGTTGGCATTTTATACTTCAAATCTATGCTGACTGGCGATGTTTGCATGCGCATGGAAAGTTTCGATCCTGACGTGCATGGATTCTGATTCATTATCAACATTCAAATGCTCTAGGTCCTTGGATTTGTATTGGTAGTCATAGTCCATTGGAGTCAATTCATACAGGGGCTTCTGGACCTTGGGGATCTTTTTTACTTTATGCAACTTCCTAGCCTTCAAATTGAAGACACCGCATTTTTCAACCTAGGCTAGAGAGCGCCCTATTTTCTTCCTTGCCTCCACCATTTTTTTTGTATTTTGTCGAGCTAGGAGTAGCTTCTCGGCTAGAGGGCATTCATTAATTAAGGACATATCTGATTCAAAAGAGGCTGGATCTCTAGCCAAAGGGGTGAATAGATACAAAGAATGAATGGGGGATGCCTCACTAGAAGGTTCGATGACAAGTGTACTAGGAGTCCCAGTGAGTGCAATAATGCCATGTGAGGCAGGGGAATGAAGAACAGGGTTGGACATTAGGGCACTACCTTTGCCCCAGATAAGGTCTAAAGGATAAGTGGCATGGGAAGGTGAATTGGTAGCAACAGACTTGTCTTGGTCATATGACTCGAGTGGAGTGGGTACACTTGTGGGATCACGAGGCAGAGTCAGAATGGCAACGGGCAACCTATGAAGGGGTGATTGACTTTGCATGGGAAGGAGATACTAATGGGAAGACTCAGCTGAGACCATAGTAGAGATGTGAGAGACCAAGGAAAATGATGGAGAGTGCATACCTGTGTGTCCTTTTGGGAGAGTGGACGTGGTGACTTCTTGTGTAATAGGCTCCTGCTATTTTTGGACTTCGGCACTCCCAAATTCCACAAATTATACTTTAGGGTTTCCCTCTTGTTGGAGGAGTTCCTCCACATCAATGACGTCTATGTCTAGGACTATCTCAGCACTTGGAAGATCTGCGTCTTCAAAATTTTCTTCGGTCGAGCCTAATGTAGGTTGTCCAGTAGGAGCGCTTGGGAGCTTCGTGTGGGGTCACTTTGGATGGCTTAGAGGCACTTGAATTTGCTCTTGCCTCTTTCTCTTCTTCCTCTCCAATGGTTTCTCTGACTCTTCGACACTTGTGTCGTGGCTTTGTGGTAGTGCCTCTGGTGTAGCTTTAGTTTCTTCCTCCTCTTCCTACTCTGAGGCATCGTCAACTCCTCTTGGGCTTTGGCCCGATCCTGGGATAGCTGGAGGAACAAAGTTAGCGAAGGATATGGGCTTCCAAGTCCCAACATTGGCTTTGTACACAATTGTGAAGTCCTTATCCATTGCCAAGAGTCCATAGGAATTCACATTTTTGTGATGGACTCTCATTATCCACCACTCCCTTAATTGTTCCTCGCCCCAAATCTTCAATTCCCCCTTCAAATCATCTCTCGCATTTCTCCAAAACATGGAGTCTAGAGTTGGGAAATGATGCTGTTCAAGGTCAAAATCGACCTCCATGGGGTAAAATTCATGCCAGGGAGGCAATATTCTCATCCTCTCTAAATGCCACTCTAGGTACTTTCCGTTGGGATTATTTCTTTGCTCCACAATTTCAGGGTGGGAGCAAATATGAAAGTTCTTGAATTTTAAGTGATCCCTCATCACTCCCAAGGGATCATAGAGCCATTGTTGAGGAATCTGGAGTAGGCCAAACTTGGCAAGCTTTTCCTCTAGGAATATGTTCTGCTTCAAGGAAAATACTTCAATTACCCCCATCTTGAAGGGGAAGTCATAGGTATGTGCCCATTTTTGACCATGGTCATAGACGGCGTTTGTTACATCGCTCTATTGAGCGACTTCCAATGCGAACTAGTACTCGGAGGGGTATACTGGTAGTAGGAAGGGCTTCCCTATGAAGCTGAATAGGTGAATCACTAGTCCCTGAGTTAACTAAAAAACATCTCCCTTCTTCTCCATCACTATTCTATCCCTCAAAATGAGGGGCACTTGAGGGCAAGAACCCTTCAACAAATGCATAGCAGGTCCCAAAAATTGTTGGTTAAAATAATAATAAGACTATGTCCTCAATATGAGGGGAGTCCACTGGTACACAAGCAGATTATTTCCATCCTTGCCACTCGAAGAAATGGCAATGTGGGGGAATTGCTTATGTACATGGTATAAAAACAACCAGACAAGGAAAGAATAGGGTGTGAAGTACTGGCCCATCACCGAATTCTTCATGCTGGTGAGCCGTGTGTGCAAGTTTCGGGCCACCCATTCTTCCTAATCAAAGAAAACTAGGTTGGTGTTTGGTATTGAAGCATCAAGGACATAGAATAGCCATCTTGAAATACATTCGGCCAAGGACACCTGCCAGGGTTGCACCAAAGCATCTGTAGATAGGCCTGCCACCCATGCAATGATAGAGAAAATATCGGTGTTCTTGAAGGTTGCCAAGGGTAGAGGCATTTGGGGTAGCTTGCCTAAAGGGAGCCCACTTTTGAGATTCTCGTGCAGGAATTTCAATATGTAGTTGTTGGAGGTGAACCTCTCCATTTGTTCGCTCAAGATGACATTGCGAACTGAATAACCCTTGGGTGGCCCTTGTTGTGGCGCAAATGCTGCTTGCACATCTTCTTTCAAAATGGAAAATAGCTTATGGCCCGAAGCATCCAACACTTTCCTAGAGGTAGGCTGGTAATTCTACGTGATAGTACAGATTAATTTGGGGCAATGGTGAGCGGGCGGGGTCAAGTACCAGTAAATATGAGGATAATATGCAGCAACTCTCTTATTCTCTGGGGTGAGTCTTCTCGTCATAAACTCAATAGTGCGTAGGAGATCGGACACACCCTTAGAGAGCTCTGTGTCTCTAATTTTCTCCCACCCATAAATTGGTGGTTCTTCAAGCTGTTCCTCTTCAGAGTCGTGTCCTTCTTCCATCGGCTGCTTTTCTAGGCGAGGGGTGAGATTGATCTTCTTAGGTGTATGCTTTTTATCTTCCTTGCCCTTCTTTGTTTTTTCAGGGCCTGCTACTTCTGGTTCCTTTCATTTCTCTTTGGAGTTTTTCTTCCTCATGTTGGACATCTTACGGTAGAAGCAGGGCTTACGGCGCAGGGGACTTTGGCACCAAGAATTTCAATGCAAGGGGCATAAGACTTGCAAATTAACAACGAAGGTTCAAAGTCTTGCATGAACTTATGGATGAATAACCTTCTTCCTGCTAGGGCCTCATGTTTTATAGCCTTAAAAGGCAACTACCTAAATTTAAGGCACCTACCATAATTAAACATACGCTTCAGACGGAGGAGATTGCCATGTTCTTTGATTGGCTCTGCAGCGGCATAGTACAAGAGGCCACATGCTTTGATGATTATGCCTTGCATTGGAGATGCAACCTGCTGCCACCTCGTACCTAGGCATGAGATTTTATCTTAACCGAATCACCTGGGGATGTACTCCACCACCTTTGCCTTAAATTCATCTGCTTTGAACTATTTTCAAGGTTGCTATTGGCACATTCTTCGAGACACGTTTTAAATGCTCCCGCTTCGACGAAGTTGAAATCAACATTGAAAATGCTTCATGGTGAACCTTTGGTGTGGGATATTTTTCAACACTTTAGGCCTGAAGTAGTTCTTCGTCGTGTCACTCTTTAGCTTCACGAAATACTAGACCCCTCGAAGCTCGTCTTCTTGGAAAATACTTCGCAAAACTCCTACCCGAAGTAGCTGCTTGAAATTCTTCGGGTGCGAAGCTCTTTGCATCGGCTACTTTTCCCTTTTGGTAATGCCTTCGGTCTTCCGAAGACCTTTTGGAAGCCAAAGTGCTTCGCTACGAAGCATCTTGCGTCAGTTGCTTCGCACTAAAATTTTTTGAAGTTTGTTCCTCTTGGAAAACGGTTCGCTGGATTTTCTTTGAAAACTGCTTCGCTCATACTCCTTTTGCGAAGCATTTTTCATGCCTTAGTTTCAAATTTTGTTTAACCTTTTGAGGGTAAAGTGCTTCACTGCGAACCTCCTTGCAACCGCTACTTCACATCAAAAGTCCCCGAAGGATATTCTAGAGTATAACACTTAGCTTTTGTAATCTTGGAACAGGATTTATATACACAAATGAAAAATTATATACAAAAGTACATACACATTTTTTTTTTTTGTGTTTCACCTCAATGATGAAAAGTCTTTAGATGAAGACCATTAATAGAAATTGGTAATACCTGGCCATATGCATCTTTGAGGATGAAAGAGTTGGCCGAATTCACCTTCATGATTTCGAACGGTCCATCCCAGAAAGCATCCAGCTTGTCATGATTTCTAGGCTTGGCCTTCCAAGAGTCCCACTTCCATACCAGATCTCCCACTTTAAATGTGTGATCGGATGATTTTTTTTTGAACCAATATCGAATGACCTGAGCATGTTTAGCAAAGCTCTGGTAAGCCTTCTCGCGATCTTCCTCCAACTTTAGCAGCTGAGCCAACCGGTTTTCCATTGAATTAACTCCTTCTTCTTCTAATAGCTACAACGCAGGGATCTCTACGTGGGTAGGTAAGATGGCCTCCTTGCCATAGACCAAGGCATAAGGTGATGTTTTGATCGACTTGTTGATAGAAATTCAATCGGCCCACAAGGCCTGATCTAGAAGAAGGTGCCAAGTTCTTTTGTTTGTCTCTATGAGCTTCCTTAACACCCTCAACAAAGTCTTGTTGGTGGATTCTGCTAGTCCGTTGCCTTGTGGATAGTAGTTGGAGGATACTTTATGATATATCCCAAATCTGTAGAGGAATTCATTGATTTTGGTACCTGCGAAGCCAGGACCATTATCAGTGATGATTGCTTCGGGGATGCTAAACTGGGTGATCAATCCTTCTAGGAAAATGATGACAATATCTTGATCTAAATTCTACGTGGGAACTGCTTCGGTCCATCTGGTAAAGTAATCAATCACAGTCAAGATGAACTTATGCCTAGCGGAGGAGTTCAGGGATATGACCCCTATGAAATCCAACCCCCATTGTTGAAAGGTAGTTTCTACTTGTATCGGTTGGAGAGGCATCGAAGCATTTATACTTCGGTTAACGAACTTCTGACACTTCTCACATTTGTGATAGAATACGAAGGCATCAGTGAAGAGTGTGGGCCAATAATAACCCGCCTTGATGATTTTTAGCGTCGTTGTTCTCCCTGTGAAGTGACCCCCAGATAATCCTAAATGGAATTCTCCTAGGATTCTCCTTTTATCATCATCTTTTATGCACCTAAGAAGGATGCTATCAATGTTTCTAAAAAATAGGCCTTCGGGACGCAAAGTATATCGGGAGGACCTCATCCTGAAATTTCTTTGTTGTGAAGCATTTAGGTGTGAATGACATCTATCGGTGTTGAAGTATTTGACTATCTCACTGGCCCAGTATTTCTCGTCTTCTTCCTGGTTTGTGAAGCATTCTTCTGCTAGCGAGTCATCCCACTGAGATTCTGTAGCTTCGACCGCTACACTCTTTGCCAGTTCTTGACACAATGCACGACAACGAACTAGTTTTGTAGGTTTGATCTCGATGTCAAATTCTTGTATCCTGCTGACCCAACCGACTCTTTTACTACCCAATTCTCCTTGGATGATGAAATTACGCACATCAGGGTGAATGAAAAATACTGTAACCCGACTTTGGGAGATGAACTGCTTGAATTTCCTAAGAGACTTCATTACTGCATGCACCTGCCTTTCTATGAAATTATATTTTTCTTCATGAGGGTTTATCACTTGGCTTAGAAACGCGATGGGGCGCTCTTCGCCATCTTCCCCATTTTGTGTCAGGACCGCAACATAACTCTCATGTTCTCCTATAGCATATAGGATGAAGTCCTGATTGTAGTCAGGGTTGTTCAAGACTGGTGCTTGAGCAATTCAGGCTTTTATTTCTTCAAATGCTTCTTTTCTCTCCTTCATCTAGACAAATTCTACACCTTTCTTCAAAAGTTTAGACATTGGCTTGATGACCTGGGCAAAATCTGGAACAAAATTCCTCACGAAGTTGATCTATCCAAAGAAATATTGAAGTAATTTCTTGTCTAATAGGAGTGGGAGTTTCATTAGAGCCTCAGCTCTATCAAGATCTACGGTGAGACCCTTCTTCGATATCGCATGTCCCAGCAACTTCCCTTCACTGACTACGAATATGGACTTCTTTGGATTGATTGAAATGCCAAATTCTCAACATTTTTTGAAAATCTATTGTAAGTGTAAGGGATGATCCTCCCTTATTCGAGAGAAGACGGTCATGTCATATAGATAGATAACAATAACCCTATTCAAGAGCTCACGAAAAGCTAAATCCATTGCCCTTTGAAAAGTGGCTCTCGCATTCGAAAGGCCAAATGGCATTCACTGGTATGCAAATGTTCCCCACTTGGTAGTGAATGTGGTTTTATGCTGGTCTTTGTCCCTGACCCAAATTTTATTTTATCTGGAGAAACCATCGAGTAGGGAGAAGCGTTGAGCCCCAACCATCGAATGCAAGATCTGATAGATCTATGGAAGACGATAGTGATCTCTAAGAGAAGCCTGGTTTAGGTTACAAAAATCCATGCACAATCGTATATATCCATTCTTCTTTCTGACTGGGACTAGATTCTCTACCCAAGAAGAATGCTTGATGGGATAAATTATCTTTACCTCGAGCATTTTTAGGAGTTCGACCTTCATCAATACTTTGATCTTCGGATTGACAGGCCTTTGCTTCTGCCGAAAAGGTTTGATCCCTTCCTGCAACTCAATTGTATGCTGGATCAGTTATCGATCATATCCCTTTATATATTGATAATACCAAGCCATTATGTCGGGATACTTTCTACACAGAGATTGAATATGTTCTAGCTCTTTCAAAGTGCAATATGTTCTAAATTTTATTGCTTTTCTAGGCTCAAGCTCTAAATCTTGATACTACTTTGCATTAATTTTGATTCTGTGAGAAAGTTCTCGATCATTCTGATCAAAGAGGCTTTCAAGAGTGATTAATCCCTTGGGAATGTGGTTATTCTTCAATTGAACTAGCCCTTCATATTCTTCTTCGTCAGGGCTTCTGCTTTCAACCGTGGCTACTTCTTGAATCATGAAATTCACAATCTGCTCATCATTGTCAAAAACCTGCCAATGTAGATCTCTGTCAGGGACAAAGGGCCGGTAAATCATCCTCATTGCTTTATGCTTATGCACCATGTCTTCTACTAGAGAATACTTGGTTGCGATGGATGCTAGAACATTGGCATGTCAGTTCTTTTCTCTTGGAATAGACTACAGATTGAGAGATTCGAACTGGTCGAGCAAGTCCCATACCCTGTTTTGGTATGACTTGAGATAGTGCTTCTTTGAAGTGCACTTTTTTGTGATTTTATTGCATACCAACTCAAAATATCCAAATATTTGGAAATGCTTTATACCCAACTTTTTTGCTTTCTTGAGTCCTAGGTGATGAGGCCTGGAAATGCCTCAATCATAACATGTTTTGAACACTAAAATTGCCTATAAACTCTTATAGTTAATCTAATATGCTAGTTAATTTAATTCAATATGTTGTGTATTAACTATTTGCATGATGAATGTGTCTGAAATTCTATATTCTGATTTTTACATCTTTTTGCATAAGTTTTATGTTGTTTTGTTATGATTTTCTGAATGAGATATGCTTAGGTTGATAGAAAAATTTCACTAATCATGTTTTGATATGTCTCAAGCATTTGTTTTACCTAAATTTGGCAACAGTACAAGTAAACTGTTACTGTGCAGCAAAAACTAGTTTTTCCTATGTAAATTCCAGCTAGCTGCCAATGAATGGCAATGCATGGAATTCGCATATGCAAAGAGATGAAGATCATTGGAATTTGATCCTGAGAGATAACCCACCTAATAAATGTAGAGGAAAATATTTAAGGAGCACACATTTTTTCATTCTAAAGTCTATTTGGAATGAACATATATCTTCAGAATGATAAAACACAGTGTCTTCGAAATGAGTGGATCTTTGGAATGAGAATTGCAGTATCTTCGGAATGATCCACTTATCTTTGGAATGAAAATAGAATGTGCTTTTTGACATGTTGAAAAATTTTTGACACTGAAAAAAGGGAAATAAATATTGAAAAGGGTAAGGGAAAATATCTCAAATCTGCCTTTGCGGTCCTTGCCGACCAAAGCCACCATTTATGGAAAGATCCAGTTTGATCTTCTTCTAGGATAAAACCAGGAATTATTACAGCATAATAGGATAGAATATTTTGAGATATTCTCAGCTTGTTAGTAGATCTTAGGACATCTATAAATATGGATCCCATTTAGGTTGAGCTGGTAGTAGTAGAGAGAGTGGAGATAGAAGATAGAGAAAGCAGAAAGTAGAAAATAGGCAATAACTAGAAAAGTGACTGTTACAGTCTTGTAATAGGTTTTTAGCAGAATTATTGTAATCATGTGTTTGAATCAATAAAGTGTACTATTTCTATTTCATATTTCTTGTAAATGAGTGTGAGTAAGATATATAGAGAGAGAGACTCATACCTTCTTTTGGACAAGGAGGCTGGCCACTTCTAGACCTAGGAGGAGGACTAACAACAAGTTTTTATTCTGATTTTGCTGCAGCAGAATGAGTTGTAGAACTTGTCATTTCATTCATTTGTAAACAACTAATGATATTTGCAATCTTATATTATTTTATGTTTTGTGATTAATGGTTTGGTTGTAATCCCCACTTTCAGCAAAGCTTTCAATTTATTGCAGACTATCAATTCTAGAATTTACTATTTTTTGTAAATTCTTGCATTTTGTGTTGTTGTCAACCCCTACACAGAATATTGACAACCTTCTATTACAGAGCCTTGATAGGGTTTCATTTCCATGCTATAAGTAGGTTTCCATTGCTGCAAAAGTAAATATATTTCTTTTCTGCAATTATAATCAGACTTTTAATTCTACAACTATTATTTATGCAACATAATTAGGTCTCATTTTGCAATTGTAATTAGGATTTCATTTCTACAATTAATGATTAGTTTCTATTTCTACAACTTATATTAAGGTTTAATTTATGCAATTTAGAGATAGGAATGTCCTAAATCCCCCACACAATCGGTTTCACCAATAAGACCTATTGCTCTAGATTGACCTAAGTTATAACCCTGTTCACCCCTTCTTTCGTAGATAGCCTTGTACACTACCCTGGATTGAAAAATTCATTGAGAATTAATGATGTGTATAATGACTATGCATCATTTTGGCACCGTTTCTAGGGAATTATGTTGCTAGAAGGTGATAACAGTCCAATAGCTATTAATTAGACTGAGCGTGAAGATTCAGGATAAAATCTGAATAGAACAGTTGGTAAAAGTAATAACTATTGACCTATAATTTATGTCATTTAAGAGTAAACATGAATGAGTAAGTCTAGGGATGAAAAAGGTAGAATTACCCAAAAGGATCCCTGGCTTGTTCCATTAAGATCATCACGCCTAAGGGGTGAATCACCTATGTTTGAATTACCAAAAATATTGAAAGAAAAATCACCAGTCTCACCATCATTAAAACATTCTGAGAAAGAAAAATCACCAGTCTCATCATCATTAGAACATCCTAAGAAATAAGAATCATCAGACTCATTATCAACAGAGGATCTTGGACCTCTTGAGAGAGAAATTTGGATAATTTTAACTAAGAAACCAGAAACTATGGCAGAGGGAGGCAATCTAGATAGAGATGGCCAACATGGCTATGTCCATAATGAAGAAGATGATCAGGATATTCCTCAACCTTCCAGAACATTTGAATATCCTATTCGTTTGAATCCAACACAAAACTCTCCCATGAAAACCATTTCACCTTCAGTACTTCCAACCTTTCGAGGTGTTGTATCTAAAGATCCTGATTAGTTTTTGTTTGAATTCAAGGTAGTGTGTCAAACCTATGATTATGTAAATGACAATCAGAAACTTAAGGTCTTTCCCTCAACACTCAAGGACTCAACATTACGCTAGTTCATGATCTTAGAGCCAAATTCCATCCAAACCTGGGATCAAATGGAAACTATGTTTTTAGATAATTTTTAGGAGTATTACCGTGTAAAGAACAGGAAATATGAGTTATTCAAGATTAAACAGGAAGATGATGAAACATTAGAAGACTATCTTGATAGGTTCTCCTTTGTTCAAAGGAGATGTGGACTTGTAGAACCAGAGTTATGTAAAACCATCTTTTTGAGAGGATTACAAGATGAATCCATAGAAGTATTGAATTTTATAGAAAAGGGGATGTAAATACTCTTAGTAATGAGGAAATTGTGGGTCTCTACAAAAATTACTCTCGTAATAAGCAGGGAAGAAGAAAGAAGAGTACAAATGGCACTGATGTGAAGGACCTAATAGAGGAACTTGCAAATTTTAAAAATGATATTCTAGTGCAATTAAACACAACTTTGGGGGAAATGTCTGCAAAAGCAAAACACACAGAACCTTTGGCAATTTATTGCCTAAGATGCAAAAATAAACATGCTTTGTAGGAATGTCCTTTGAATAAAACATCTATCTCATTCATTTGTAGTATTTTTTCAAAGAAGCATTCAACTGATAAATGCAACTTGCTACCACAACTCAAAACTGTGTTAGAAAGTCAGACTAAGGAACTCAACTATGTTGGACCAAAACAAGGGGTAAATTTCTCTCAATACCAAAATCCCCCTTGTTTTCATATAAATTGGGGGCATAATCCTGGGACTATGTCTTAGGGACAATCAGAACCACCCCAACATCCTTGGAATTATCCTCAATGGACAAATTCCCAAGAATGGCCACAAACAAATTGGAGTAATTCAGCCTGGAATCAGAATCAGAATAACCCATCATGGAATAAAAAAAACCCATCATGGAATCAAAACAACCCATAATGGAATAAAAAAAACACACCCTAGAATCAAAATCAGACAACATTGGATGCAAAATCAACCACAGTGGAATCAAAAATACCAGTCCTATCTAAGGCAGCAAAGAAATCAAGGTCAAAATTAGCATTTGCTACCTGCACCTAATAAAATTTTTCAAGAAAAATAGAACCAACCACAACAAACACAACAGGTGAAACAACCTCAACTTCTAGCTCAATCAGTCACTAATCCAAACAGCATGAGACAGACATCCCCTATGTGGCTGAAGCTGAAGAAAATGTTGAAATAAATGTTATTGATTGTAGTAACATCCAACTTCATTCAAGAAAAGTTGTACCTAAACCTGTTTCAAATAAAAGCAAGGAAAATGAAGAGTAAGAACATTTGGAACCAGTTAGAGTCAAACCAAAAATAAAGAAAGAAGAAGAAAAAATAGAACCATAGGCAGAACAATTACCTTCATCAAGGATAATTCCATATCCTGAAAGATTCAATACCACAATAGAAAATTCTGAGTCAGACCTGGTCAAGGAACTTAAAAAGTTAACTATATCATTGCCCTTATTGCAATCCATTAAGGATATACCAACGATTAAAAGTATTGTCCAATATTTGTGCATCAAAAGAGTAGGAAGAAATAAGAAAGCATTTCCTAAGACTGTTCAGGTTGAAGGAAAGATATCTGATCTCTTATCTGGAAAAATAGTACCTCCAAAGTATAGTGACCCAGGAATTCCAGTTATCATAGTTACCATAGGATCAATACCAATATCAAATGTCTTAGTAGATCTAGGAGCTACAATAAATGTCATGACCAAAGATATAATGAAACAATTACAGCTCAAACATCTCAGCCCCACATTTATAGTTTTAGAAATGGCTGATAGGTCAGTTGTAAAACCTAAAGGTATCATTGAAGATGTTCCTATAGAAGTTTCTTCTTGGTAATTTCCTACAGATTTTTTGGTTTTACAACCAATAAATTCAACACATGGATATTCCATAATTTTAGGAAGACCTTGGCTTGCAACTGCAGCAGCCTTCATAGACTGTAGATTTGGAAAAATGACTATTTCAAATGGTATTGATATAAAATAGATCTCTATGTATCCTCCTGAAAGACCCTCCAACAAATTTTTAGGTCAGTTATGGTTTCCTGATTCAGATGAAGAATCAAAGGAGGTTATTTCCACACTAGCCACCTTGGTAGTAAGAGAACACACAGAAGACCTCCAAGACATAGAAAATTCAAAAAATGAAACTATCCTAATGAATGTTCTGTAGGAACAAGGGTTAGAAGAGGAAGCAGTAAATATCCAGCAATTGTTAAGGAATGAGGAGAACCAAAACTCTAAAGGTGAACCATCTGTACTATTATAGGAAAACTCTGTTTCACTACCACATGGGTGGCACCATTACCTGATTTTTCCTTCTAACTGTTCCATACAGGATATGCTTCCATCAGAAAATAATGAAACATAAACTTCTTATTTCCTTCCATATCAGCAGTGTCCTCTTAACTCCCTAATCACTAAGTATGAAGAAGTAAATTCAGTCCTTCCAAATACAAAACAAATAGAAGTCCAGCTAGACAAATTTTTAAACATTTACAGCTGGCTTACTAGGGAAGAGGAAGACAAATTGATAGCTATCTTGTAGAAGCATGTTCATGCTTTTTCTTGGGACTATAAAGATATGTCAGGAGTTCACCCTGACATATGCACCCATAGAATTTATACTAAAGAAGTCAAGCCAGTAAGACAACCCCAGAGAATACTGAATCCTACCCTAAGGGATATTGTAAAGGAAGAAATTGAAAAACTTCTGGAGGTAGGATTCATTTACCCAATTTCTGATAGCCAGTGGGTCTCTCCATTGGTTATAGTTCCTAAGAAAAATTAAAAAATGAGAGTATGTGTAGATTATAGAGAGCTGAATAAAGTGACATACAAAGACCATTTTCCATTACCTTTCATAGATTAGGTGTTAGATACCCTTGCTGGAAAGAGATACTTTTGTTTTCTTGATGGATTTAGTGGATATAATCAAATTCATATTGCACCTGAAGATCAAGAGAAAACAACCTTTACTTTTCCATGGGGAACATTTGCCTATAGGGTTTTACCTTTTGGTTTGTGTAATGCCCCAACAACATTTCAACGAGCAGTTTTAGCAATTTTTTATGATCTGACTACCAACAGTGTTGAGATATACATGGATGATTTCATAGTATGTGGATAGACTTTTGAATTTACATTAGAAAACCTTGAAAAAGTTTTAACTCGCTATGAAACATACCAGTTATCCTTGAATCCAGATATGATGATGAAGGAAGGAATAGTTCTTGGTCATCACATCTCTCTTCAAGGGATCCAGGTTGATCCAAAGAAGGTGGAAATTATCAAGAACCTCCTTCCTCCTAAAACTCAGACTGATGTCAGAAGCTTCCTAGGACACATTGGTTTTTACCATAGGTTTTCCCAGCTTTAGCACAATATCCAATCCCATGTTTGCCTTATTGACTAAAGATTCTAAATTTTCCTAGACTGCAAGGTGTCAGGAATCATTTGAAGCTCTGAAAGAGAAATTAGTAACTCCACCTGTGTTAAGAGGACCTAATTGGACATTACCATTTCACATACAGGCTGATGCTTCCAATACTACAATTGGAGCAGCATTAGGATAAATTGAAAATGGTGAACACTATGCCATCTACTACATTAGCAATAATTTGACAGGAGCTGAGAAAAATTATACCACAATTGAGAAAGAATTCTTGGCAATAATTTATGCCATCAAAAAATTTAGGCATTACATCACAGGTTATCAAATATTTATTCACACAGATCACAGCCATTAAATATTTGATGAATAAGCCTATGGTAAGTGCAAGAATTATTCGTTGGTTACTGTTGCTACAAGAATTTGATATCACTATAATAAAAAAACTAGGAAAAGCTAATGTTGTAGTAGATTTCTTGTCCATATTATAGAACATAGATGAAAGGGAATTAGTTGAAGACACATTTCCTAATGAAAAATTATTTGGTATATCAGTCCAATCACCTTGGTTTGCAGATATATCCAATTACTTGGTCACAGGGAAAGTTCCTCCACATTTCACTTCAAAACAGAAAAAACAATTGATCAAACAAAGTTCTTCTTTTGAATGGATCAAGGGTATACTTTTTAAGTGGAGTCCTGACCATGTGTTATGTAGGTGCATCCGAAAGGATGAGATGTATGATATCCTTAGGGCTTGTCATGATGAACCCTCAAGTGGACATTACTCTGTAAAAAGCATAATTAGGAAAATCTTAGGGACAGGATATTATTGGCCATCTCTTCACAAGGATGTGAAAAAGTACATCTAACATTGTGATGCATGCCAAAGAATGGGGAAACCGACTCATACAAATGAAATTCCACTATAGCTTCAATTGGTTTTAAAGCCATTTGAGAGGTGGGGGCTTGATTTTGTAGGACCTATTGATCCACCTTCTCAAGGAAAGGTGCATATTGTAGTATGCACTGATTACTTGACAAAGTGGGTAGAGGTACGTGCTTTCAAACATGCTCATGAAGAGAAGGTCGCTGATTTCTTGTATACTCAGATTTTTCGGAGATTTGGAGCTCCCCAGTCTATCACCACAGACCAAGGACCCCAATTTGCATCTAAAGTCATTGAGGCATTTAAAAAATTATATGAAATCAAACATAGAAAATCATCATCTTATAACCCACAAGAAAATGGCTAGGTTGAGGTAACAAACAAGGAACTAGAATGAATCTTAACAAAAATAGTAGCTTTTCATAGGAGAAAATGGCTAGATAAATTACCTGAAGTAGTGTGGGATTACAATACTACTTAGAAATCCACTACTGGATTCACACCTTATGAAATAGTCTTTGGTAAAAATCCCCTCTTACCTATTGAATTTGAGCTACTAACACTACGCACAACATTGGAAATTAGAATTGAATTGTCACAGACATAGGTAGATAGGATTCTGCAACTGAATGCATTGGATGAACTTAGGTTGGATGCTCTGCACCAAACTAAAGTAATTCAGGAGCAGAGGAAGATGTGGCATGATAGTCACAATCAGCAGAGAAAACTTCAACAAGGATATTGGGCTTTACTGTTTGATTCTCGCTATGAAGACTTCCATGGAAAGCTGATAACTAGATGGCTTGGACCTTATCGGATTGAAGAGGTATTTGACAATGGAGCAGCTCGTTTATCTCCTATTGATGGGTCACAGAGAAAGTTGGTAGTGAATGGACATCGCCTCAGGGTGTACCATACACATCTGACTAAAGAGGAATTCTTGCAGCAGCTTGATAGTTTGTATACACAACAGGTGGAAGAAATTTCCTCTTCCACTTCAAAACAATCAACATGATCATGGATTTCAAGAAAAAAAAAATAGAAAAAAATCAAAAAAAGCAAAAAACAAAAAGATGAATAAATTCTGATTATGAATTCCTTCATGGGCATGATTTTAGGGAAATCATGAATTCCTTCATGGGCATAGTTAGAATCAAGAAAAAAAAGGAATCAAGAAAAAAAAAAAAAAAAAAGAGAGAAAAATGAATAACTCAGTAGTGAAAACCTTTTCCAAGGCACTACTGGGTTGGTATGAATGAAAACCAGTTTTCTAGCATGCATAACCTTGAAAATTTCTGAACCATCACTATATAAATTCACAAACTACACTTGTTTTGAAATATTGCAGAAAATCTCAGCAGAACATCAAAAAAGGCAATCATTCTTCAAAAACTTGCATTAACTTGTTTTAATCAGGTATATATTTCCTACATTTCTTCATTGTAAATGATTGGTATATAGTTTATAACAATTAACCATTAGTATATGAAGCAGCATTGGTATAACACACAAAAAAATTCACAAAAAATTTCATTAACAGCGATCCCCCAATTCGGAAATACAGAATTCATATATCAAATGGCCAACCCCCGTTACAATGCATGAGCTATTTCTTATAGCGGACCCGATCCCTTTTTGCCATCATTACACATAATGCAAAGTTGCTTCTATCCACCCACATGAATGTTCTGTCGCCACCTGCAAAATGCTGCCAGGTGTCTCCAATCAGCATGGCATGTAGTGGCGGAGTGTTCTGTAGCCGCATGTCCATCCACCCTCTGAATCATCATTCCCAGGAGTGCTCTGAGACACCTGCGTTGCTGCCACGTGCCCTTATGCAATGAACTCTATAGCCACCTGTCCGAGTGGAGTCATGAACGGCCTATCGTTTTCTTTCCTTCGAGCCACGAAAATGTGACACATCACGAAATCACGATGCCTAAGCCTTTCGTACTTGCTTTTCGCCTTCGGGCCACGAAACCGTGACATGTCATGATTTCGTGATGTCCTTGCCCTTCGCACTCGGCTTCTGCCATCGGGTCACGATTTCGTGACAGTTGCTCCTTTGGCTCTTCTTTTCAGAAAGTGTCGCGATTTCGCGACCACTTTGCCCCTTGGTGTCTTTGCCCCAAAAGTGTCACGATTTCGCGACCACTTTGCGCCCTTGCGCCCTGCTTCCGAAGGTGTCATGATTTCGTGATCATTTTGCGTCTTTGAGCCTTTGGTCCGAAAGTGTCACGATTTCACGACCACTTTGCACCTTTGAGCCTTTGGTACGAAAGTGTCATGATTTTGTGACCACTTTGCGCATTTGAGCCTTTGGTCCGAAAGTGTCACGATTTCGCGACCACTTTGCGCCTTTGAGCCTTTGCTTCGAAAGTGTCACGATTTCGCGACCACTTTGCGCCTTTGAGCCTTTGTTCCCAAAAGTGTCATAATTTCGTGACCACTTTGTGCCTTGAGCCTTTGTTCCCAAAAGTGTCACGATTTCATGACCACTTTGTGCCTTGAGCCTTTGCTTCCGAAAGTGTCACGATTTCGCGACCACTTTGTGCCTTGAGCCTTTGCTTCCGAAAGTGTCGCGATTTCGCGACCATTTTGTGCCTTGGCTCCTTTGCTTTGAAAATGTCACGATTTCGTGACCATTTTGCGCCTTGGCTCCTTTGCTTTGAAAATGTCACGATTTTGCGACCATTTTGCACCTTGGCTCCTTTGCTTCGAAAATGTCGCGATTTCATGACCATTTTGCGCCTTGGCTCCTTTGCTTTGAAAATGTCACGATTTCGTGACCATTTTGTGCCTTGGCTCCTTTGCTTCAAAAATGTCGTGATTTCATGACCATTTTGCACCTTGGCTCCTTTTCTCAAAAAGCGTCGCGATATCGCGACAGTTTGGCCCCTCGACGCCTTTTCGCAAAAAGTGTCGCGATATCGCGACAGCTTTGGCACTTAGAAAAAAAGTATTTTTGGGTGATGCAAGATTGCTCTTCCACCTCCGGATGCTCCTGCATCAGACACCCGAGGTGAATTGAGAAGTGACCTTCACTTCTATTTTGTCTGAGGTAGACCCAGGCGATCAACCTCTGCTTTCGACAACCAAGTCGCATCTTCGATGGGTCTGCCCTTCCACTTGATCAAATATTCGAAATATTGCTTATTCCTAGTGCTTCGGCCTTCACGCGTATCCAACACTTCTTCTATCTCGTCTACAGCTGGGATGGCTGCTGGAATGCTCCACAAATCTGGACTGGGTGTCTCACTGCTATCTCCTTCATGATACTCAACCAAATCTGAAATGTTAAAAACCGGTGAAATGTTAAGTTCGCTCGACAACTCCACCTCGTATGCATTACCCGAATCCCGTTTTCCAATGATCCTGCATGGCCCAAACTTCTTCATCTTCAGCTTGTTATAGGTCTTGGTAGGAAACATTTCTTTTCTTAGGTGGACCATGACGGAATCTCCTACTTCAAACTCTTTAGCCCGACACTTCTGGTTTGCCTTGGCCTTATACTGAGTATTCATCTTAGCAACGTGCCTTGTCACCTCTTCATGCACTCCCTTTAGGTGTTCGAAGAAAGTCTTCGACCTCAAGCATCGCATTTTTCTCTTGTATCCATCCTTCTCAACTCTGAAGCATTTCTTGGGCTGCTCCCATAGATTATCTGGAATGGTGATTTATTGGTACTCCTGTTGACTGAGCTGTTATAAGCAAATTCTGCCTACGACAAAACTAGATCCCATCCCTTGGGCTTGTCTTCGACCAAGCATCTCAGTAGATTGCCCAAACTCCTATTTACCACCTCTGTTTGGCCATCTGTTTGGGGGTATGCAGAACTAAATTTTAGATCCATCTTCAATTTCTTCCATAGGGTTCACCAGAAATACCCTACAAACTTGGTATCCCTGTCCGACACAATGCTCCTTGGCAGCCCATGAAGGCGTACCACTTCCTTGAAGAATAAACCAGCCACATGGACCGCATCGCTAGTCTTTTAGCATGGAATGAAATGAGCCATTTTCAAAAACCTGTCCACTACCACAAATATGGAGTCGTGCCCCCTCTGCATCCTAGGCAAACCAAGCACAAAATCCATACTAATATCCTCCCATGGCCTTTCGAGTATAGGTAGTGGTTGATATAAGCCATGAGGCTGCCTCACACCTTTTGCCATCTGGCATATCCTACAACTTTGCACAAATTTTGCCACATCTTGTTGCAATTGTGGCCAGTAGTAATTTTCACTAACAAGGGAAATGGTCTTATCTCGACCAAAGTGTCCAACTAAACCTCCACTGTGCTTTTCCTTGATGAGATTCTCCCTCATTGAGCTCCTCGAAATGCATAATTGGTTCCCCATGAACAACATTCCATCTTGAATCAAAAAATTTAACCACTTAGTCCTATCCAAAGTAACAGGCGCAGTGCAGGCTTTCCAAGCTTCTGCGAAGTCGGGGTCTGCAGGGTATAAACCCTTGAGCTCAACAAACCCAACAACCTCCACCTTCATCTCCATCAATAAACATTGCCTCCTACTCAAGGCATCTACAACTCTGTTGGATCTCCCGCTCCGGTGCTTCAGCACAAAGGTGTAGCTCTGCAGGAACTCCACCCATTTCAAGTGCCTCTGATTTAATTTCCCTTGACTGTTAATATACTGCAGTGCCTGATGATCAGTATACAAAACAAACTCCTTTGGCAACAAATAATGCCTCCATTTCTTCAGAGCTTGAACTATGGCATAGAACTCCTGATCATATACCGAATACTTCTTTCTGGCATCATTGAGCTTCTCGCTAAAATAAGCAACAGGCTTACCCTCTTGACTCAATACGGCCCCTATGGCACTGCCACTCGCATCACAGTCTACCTGAAACACCTTATTGAAATCTGGAAGTGCTAAGATAGGTTGCTCTGTGACCTTCTTCTTTAGCATAGCAAAGCTTTTGTCTGCTCTAGCTATCCACTTGAATTCCTTCTTGTTCCCCCTCATTGTCTCCGTAAGGGATGTGCAAATACTGCTAAAGTTTCTAATGAATTTTCTATAGAAACTGGCCAGACCGTGAAACGATCTCACCTCAGTCACACTTCTTGGAGCAGGCCATTCTATGATAGCCCTCACCTTTTC
The DNA here is from genome assembly GCA_028583015.1 of Wollemia nobilis. Lineage (NCBI taxonomy): Eukaryota > Viridiplantae > Streptophyta > Pinopsida > Araucariales > Araucariaceae > Wollemia > Wollemia nobilis. Next base: position 14,415,740 of record JAQPPZ010017052.1, read on the forward strand.
GGGGTCCATTTTGAGACCATCTCCTGAGATAACAAATCCCAGGTATACTAACTCCCTCTTCACGAAGTTGCACTTCTTCAGATTTATCAAGAATCGCTCCTCCTGCAGTTTCTCAAAAACCCTCCTGATGTGCATCAGGTGTTCCTCCAGGGTTTTGCTAAAAATCAAGATATCATCCAAGTAGACAATAACAAATTTTCCTAGAAACTCCTTCAGGACTTCATTCATTAACCGCATGAAGGTACTCGGTGCATTGGTTAGCCCAAATGGCATGACCAACCACTCATACAGCCCCTCTCTGGTTTTAAAGGCTGTTTTCCACTCATCCCCTTCTCTAATGCGGATCTGATGGTAACCACTTTTTAGGTCAATCTTCGTGAAGTACTCAGCTCCACTCAAGTAGTCCATGATATCATCCATCCTTGGTAGTGGGAATCTATATTTGATAGTGATCTTGTTAATTGCCCGAGAATCTATGCACATTCTCCACTCCCCATCCTTCTTGGTTTCCAGTACTGCAGGTACCGCACATGGAGTAAGACTCTTCCTAATCAACCCCTTCTTTAGCAGATCTTGAACCTGCCGATTTAACTCAGTTTCTACAGGTGTCATCCTGTGTGCAGCCTTATTCGGCAAGATCGATCCAGGAACCAAATCTATGTGGTGGCTGATCTTCCTAACAGGTGGCAAACCTTCAGGAACATTATCAGAAATGATATCTAGAAACTCCTCCAATAGTCCCATGACTTCCACTGGAGTTTCCTTGCATTCTTCTTCCCTAACCCTAGGGATTATTGCATAGCACATGTGATCTAGCTTTAGGCCATCTAAAAATATTCTGCCATCCACTAGACAGACTCGTGCACTGCTGCATACCTTCTCATCCGCCTCCTTCAGGGGTTTTAACTTATGGCGAACTCCATTTTTTGACAAGGAATATGTATTGGCTCGGCCATCATGTACAACACTCCGATCAAACTGCCATGGCCTCCCAAGCAACAGGTGACATGCATCCATAGGCAAGATGTCACATAAGACCTCATCTCGGTAAGTTCCAATGTTGAACTTCACTAGGCATTGCTCACTGACCAGCACCCTATGGTCCTTTTGTAACCACGCAATCCGAGATGGATGTGGGTGTCTTCTTCTTTCCAACTGCAACTTGGCAACCATCTCCTTAGAGACCAAATTATCAGTGCTTCCATTATCAATGATGATGTTACAGACCTTGCCCGTGCACTTGCATCTTGTGCGAAACAGGTTGTTCCTCTGATCTGCCTTCTTTTCTTCATTCAACAAGACTCTTCTGATGACCATCGCCTCTCCTCGTTCTACCTCCTCAGAATTCTTAGATTCGATACCTTCGTCTGCTACAGCAGCTCGGGCTTGACCCTCTGGTCTTCGATTTGGCCTTTCTTGATGCTACGGGCAGTTGTATGCCCGATGTCCTTCTTCTTCACAGTTGAAGCAGGTTCCTCGAAAGACACCTCTTCCAAACCCTTGCCCAGACCTACCTCTTCCCCTCGGGTAGTTGTTGTTCTGATTGCGTGGGCGTTGGTTATTCTCCTCCTTCTCTTCTTTCTGGTTCTGGCTACTGCTTGCTTCACCAGTCTTCCCGAGATCTTTGTATCTTCCTCCACTGGTCCTTCCACCAGCTCTTCCACCACGATCCTTTCCTCTCTGCTTACCATCAAATCTCCTATTCATTTTCTCCTCCACTTTTAATGCAAACTGGTATGCATCCTCAACCGTGCTCATTCGAACCAGACTCAGCTCTTCTTGGATGTTGGTTCTCAATCCATTGATGTATCGAGCAACTTTCTCCTTATTTGCCTCAGAATGGCCGATTCTAATTGAAATATGGTAGAACTCCTCCGTGTACTCCTTGACGGATTTACTTGTGTGTCTAAGACTCTGCATCTTCCTCAATAGGTCCAACTCATAGTCCGCGGGGATGAATTGCCTCTTCAATTTCTCCACCATCCTATCCCACCTGGTGATCCTTTCCTTGCCCCTCCTATTCCTTTCTAGCTGCACTCCTTTCCACCAGATGCTAGCATGTCCCTTCAACTTTGTTTTTGTGAACCTGATCCGATTTGGATCTGAGATCTCTTCATACTCGAAATATTCCTCCATGTCGTTGATCCAGTCTATCAACTCTTTGGGATTGAGATTCCCAGAATAAGTGGAGACATCAAACTTTGACTTCTTCTCAATCTGGGATATGGCCCTATACAACCTAGCCTCTGCTGGATCCAATGCTTCTTCCTCATCAGATGGACCCTCTTCTTCCCAAACTTCATCTTCACTGGGTTCCTCCCTTCTTGGCTCAACTCCTCTTCTGATTTCCTCCTGCAGGGCTTCAACTTGCCTCTGCAAGGCTCTAAGATCGACCTTTGCTCCTCTATTTCTCGCACCACCATGGTTCCTTCACGGAGGCATCCTGATCGCTTCCTCACAACCCACAACCATAGTCCTGGTGCAAAACTATCTCACAGTCGGCGATCTGTTCGCGCACTCAGAACCTTCTGGCTCTGATACCACTTGAAGCAGCACTGGTATAACACACAGAAAAATTCACAAAAATTTCATTAACAATGATCCCCCAATTCGGAAATACAGAATTCATATATCAAATGGCCAACCCCCGTTACAATGCATGAGTTGTTTCTTATAGCGGACCCGATCCCTTTTCGCCATCATTACATAGAATGCAAAGTTGCTTCTAACCGCCCACATGAATGTTCTATCGTCACCTGCAAAATGTTGCTAGGTGTCTCCAATCAGCATGGCATGTAGTGGCGGAGTGTTCTGTAGCCGCCTGTCCATCCACCCTCTGAATCATCATTCCTAGGAGTGCTCCGAAGACACCTGCGTTGCTGCCACGTGCCCTTCTACAACGACCTCTACAGCCGCCTGTCCGAGTGGAGTCATGAACGGCCTGTCGTTTTCTTTCCTTCGGGCCGCAAAAATGTGACACATTGCGAAATCGCGATGCCTAAGCCTTCCGTACTCGCTTTTTGCCTTCGGGCCGTGAAACCGTGACATGTCACGATTTCGCGACGTCCTTGCCCTTCGCACTCGGCTTCTGCCATCGGGTCGCGATTTCATGACAGTTGCTCCTTCGGATCTTCTTTATAGAAAGTGTCGTGATTTCATGACCACTTTGCCCCTTGGTGTCTTTACCCCAAAAGTGTCACGATTTCGTGACCACTTTGCGCCCTTGCACCCTTCTTTCGAAGGTGTCACGATTTCGTGATCGTTTTGCATCTTTGAGCCTTTGGTCTGGAAGTGTCGTGATTTCGTGACCACTTTGCGCCTTTGAGCCTTTGGTCCGAAAGTGTCACGATTTCATGACCACTTTGCGCCTTTGAGCCTTTGGTTCGGAAGTGTCGCGATTTCGTGACCACTTTGTGCCTTCGAGCCTTGCTTTCGAAAGTGTCGCGATTTCGCGACCACTTTGCGCCTTTGAGCCTTTGTTCCCAAAAGTGTCACGATTTTGTGACCACTTTGTGCCTTGAGCCTTTGTTCCCAAAAGTGTCACGATTTCGTGACCACTTTGTGCCTTGAGCCTTTGCTTTCGAAAGTGTCATGATTTCACGACCACTTTGTGCCTTGAGCCTTTGCTTTCGAAAGTGTCGCGATTTCGTGACCATTTTGCACCTTGGATCCTTTGCTTCGAAAATGTCATGATTTCGTGACCATTTTGCGCCTTGGCTCCTTTGCTTCGAAAATGTCATGATTTCACGACCATTTTGCGCCTTGGCTCCTTTTCTTCGAAAATGTCACGATTTCGCGACCATTTTACGCCTTGGCTCCTTTGCTTCGAAAATGTCACGATTTCGCGACCATTTTGCGCCTTGGCTCCTTTGCTTCGAAAATGTCATGATTTCGTGACCATTTTGCACCTTGGCTCCTTTTCTCAAAAAGCATCATGATATCACGACAGTTTGGCCCCTTGGCGCCTTTTCGCAAAAAGTGTCATGATATCGCGACAGTTTTGGCACTTAGAAAAAAAAAGTATTTTTGGGTGATGCAAGATTGCTCTTCCACCTTCGGATGCTCCTGCATCAGTATAAAAGGTATCCATAAGAGTTGGCATACTTAAAACATGTTTTGAAAATGAGACTATTGATTTTTGCCTAATCTTCAAAACAAGAATGCCAAAAATAGTGCCTGCTATCTTCTTCAGATTAATTACTGTATTGTCTTCAAATTGAAATTGTCTTCGAAATGACAGTAGAATGAATGTTGCACTTTGTCTTTGGAATGAATTTTTGTCTTCAGAATAATGATTTGTCTTCGGAATGAAGCTTTGTCTTCGGAATGATAATTTGCCTTCACAATGAAGCATCATATTTGAAATGAAGCTTTGTCTTCGGAATGAAGCAGGATTTGCCTTCGAAATGAAGTTCTATCTTCGGAATGACGATTTACCTTTGCAATGCAGCCTGATATTTGGAATGAGGATTTATCTTCGAAATGAGGATTTATCTTTGGAATGAGGATTTATCTTCGAAAAGAGGATTTGTCTTCGAAATGAGGATTTATCTTCGCAAAGAAGCATGATCTTCAAAATGAAGACTTGTCTTCGAAATGAAGTTTTGTTTTTGCAATAGATTATAATCTTCGGAAAGAGCTTTCAATATAACATCTCCACTTGGCATCCAAGGAAGAAAAGAAACATGATCAAATATAAATTCTTTTGGCTGCATATGAGAAATGAACATGTGTCAGTTAGGATATGGTTTATTTTTACACCCATTTAGAAAGTACCAGAATCATGGAGGACGTGACCAACAGTATGCCACCAATTTTTGATGCTGATAAACATGCATGTGAGAGTCCACAGGAAAATTAGAAAAACTAAAAACAAGTAAGGTGGATCTGACGGTAAGGACATCTGCGCAATCATTGATGGACATGTGTTCAAAGCAAAAATAGAAACACGTGCCACCCTTCTTTCTGAAGACATATTTGCTAGCGCAAAATGACTACGAGGTACAGTGCTCAGATTATGGTTCATTTCGAATAAAAAAAATAGGGCAATTGAAAACTTGGAACCAAACCCTACAAAGTTGCAAACACCAAAAAATAGAGATCCAACAGAGGAATAGCGGCAGAAGTGAGCAGTTTGTGATGTACCAAGACAGGAAAATGGGTCAAAATACAAAAATGGAACCAGCGGATACCACCCACCTCCGGGAAAATCTAGAAGTGCTGTAGATTTTTGAAGATGGAGGGCTTATGCCATTTTTGGATAAGTTTAATGGGTCCTTTGAAGATTTAGCCGACATGTTCACCCACACATTCAGAAAAAACCGGGCACATGTTAACGACATGATTATTGAGGTAACCCTTGAAGTTTTGAATCAAATTACTAAGCTGCCATTAGAAGGTCTTCCAATTTCTAGGTCTGGAAAAAATACATTGGTAAATACAGTTAATCAATTTCTAGAAGAAAACGATAGGGCACCAGAATATTTAACACATAATAACACATGCAAGGGGGTAAAAAGGGCCATCCTATAGGAACCATGGGATGAAGTGGCCACATGGGTAATAAAATTTATAACCTGTGAAGGGCAATATGTACTGTTGTCAAGGCATCATATAAAAATTTTAATTCATCTCAAACATGGTAGGCAACAACCAGATGTTAGGGTAAATATTCCCCTATACCTACACCAGGAATTGAAAAACATGGCAAAAAGATATCAGGAAGGAAAAGGGAGTCTTCACCACCATGGTCTCATCAAACTAGTTTGCCAGAACCATTTTAGAGGAAACCCTAGGAGCTTTGAGAGGTTTTACTCTACCTTAAATGATGTAATTTTTGGAGAAGAGGATGAAGAGGAAGAAACATATACTATTGATATTGTTACAGAAGAAGAAACAACTGCTGCATAAGATGTTGCAGAAGATGAAACAAAAACTGCTACAAAAGCTATTGTAGAAAAAGAAACACACCCAACAGCAGCAGCATAACACCTTGCTCCAGAACCTTCAACTTCACGAGCCAAGAAGCAAAAGAAAAGAGGGTCTGGAACTGGCAGCAAAACAGAAAAATAGAAGAACGTCTATTTTTTTGAAGTTGTAATTGATTTGTCAGAATAGGGAAATGAAGCACCTAGCCTAACAGGGGAAGAAACAACAAGGGAAATAGAAGCATCTAAAACTAACCCCACAACCCCTGCTGTCATCAAAAAATAGAGAAAAAAGAAGTTTGCATCTGGAACTAGGAGGTCTACAAGACTCCACTTGAGGGAAATGGCAGACCAGGTCATAGAACAAGAAGGTGGACAAAGCAGTCCAGATGTCACAGAAATACAACCAGCACCTAAAAAATTTCTAGAATTCCTTGAATAGATAATTAAGGAAGAGGCTGGGCAGGATAATTTGGAGGTGGCTACAGTTCAACAGGCCACAGAACTGTTAGATGCAATTATAGATAGTTTCATAGAGTCTCCTAAACAAGAGCATACATATGTTATAGAGGAAGAGATAGCTATTGATCAGTCAACTACAACTGACTTGTTTGCATCAGATTCTAAAGCAAAAATAGAGGAGGAAGACATCATAGAGCAGCTAAGAGCAGCAAGGAGTGTTTTAAAAAAACAAACCATATGGATTGAAAAGAGAGAAAAAATCATTGAGATGTAGGAAAGAAAAATTGCAGAGTTATAGCAGAAAGTAGCAGAATTGAGAAAAATGCTGTCATAGTCTAAAAAACAGCCAATTGTATCCATTGATGAGGACGATTTGGCTCAATTGCTTGTGGATTTATCTAGGGTAGATGACTCTGTTGAGGTAGACATAGGTGCTCATTCTGAAGCAGCACCCTTTCATTATGAAGAAGTACCTTCTCATTCTAAAGCATCACCTTCTCATTCTGAATATGCTTCAGAATTGGCAAAGAGCATAGCAAAAAATATTGGAGATGAGTCACCAGAACAGGAACAATCCAAGCAACAGCATGAAACTATTCAAGTAAGTACTTCTATTGATGTCCCTATATTTCAAACTATTATACCATCAATAGAAATAGCAGATAAGGGGGTGCAAGTGGAATTACTGTCTGATCAATCCCATAGAAATAGCAGAAAAGGGGGTACAGGTAGAATTATTAATAGATGAACAACTAGTAGAAGTGGCAGAAAAAGGGGTTCAGGTAGATCTGCTACCTAGAGTTCCACCTGTAATCAGACCACGTAATACTATGTCCCTAGAACAATACAATGCAGACATAGCCAGTTGGGTGATTAGATATGAGAAGCTTGCCACTAAGACTAAAAAATTCAAATTAGAAGGAAAATAGCTAGAGGCCAAGGAAACAAAGATTCAGGAATTGAAAGAAAAGGTGTCTAATTTATATCAAATTGCTGAATTTTTAGTCCAATTCAGACGGCCAGCCAGATTTTACAGTCTTATTCTGAAGAAGAAATACCTCAGATGGTAGGTCATGAGGATTAGTTTAGGTCTTCCATATAAATTAGACACCACTATAGATTTCCTGGAAGCATACTTTGACAACCCTATTGAGCAAAAAAATCTCCTGTGTGAACTATTTTTACATACCTTCTTTATTCCAAAAGAAGTAGAATTTCATCCTAAAATCTACATTGGAGATGTTCAATTGAGGGCATTCATGTCCACCTTGTAGAATCAATTTTATTGGGACCAAGAGAAAAGGCAGAATAAAGATATTGAAACAAGAGTTGAATTGTTAGTCAGAGCAATTCAACCAAATCACCCAATTATCACCAGACAGTACTTTAGCATGATGAACATGGATGATGTAAAAAGAATGTACTTGACAAATTTGAGGGACTGTGTGACCAGATTCTACAATTTTTGTAATGACAATTTTATGCCATCATTATCAGTCTGTAGAAACAGATGGGCTAAACTTTCCATGTCTTTGTAGAAAAGAGAACCCATTTCCCCCATCAAATTAGAATGGTCCAGAAGAAGGGTAGAAGGAGTAATACAGTTGATTGAAATCATGCAACATAATTGGATAGGTCTCAAATTTAGGCCTCCAACCATCATCACTCTAGTTCCATTCTACTTTGAAGAAGATACCCAACCTGATGAACAATTTTAAGAATGGCTCAAGGACCTTCAAAAGAACAAGGGATTTTATATAGGCAAGAAGTTGTTCTACAGGTCATTGAATTTGACCATGGACATATGTGATTTCATAGCCCAACAGAATGCATGAGGACATGCATCAATATAAGTTGGGGGGAAAATGATGAGGCCTGGAAATGTCTCAATCATAACATGTTTTGAACACTAAAATTGCCTATAAAATCTTATGTTTAATCTAATATGCTAGTTAAGTTAATTCAATATGCTATGTATTAACTATTTGCATGATGAATGTATCTGAAATACTATATTCTGATTTTTATAGCTTTTTGCATAAGTTTTATGTTGTTTTGATATGACTTTCTGAATGAGATATGCTTAGGTTGATAGCAGAATTTCACTAATCATGTTTTGATATGTCTCAAGCATTTATTTGACCTAAATCTAGCAACAGTGCAAGCAAACTGTTACTGTGTAGCAAAAACTAGTTTTTCCCATGTAAATTCTAGCCAGCTGCCAATGAATGGCAAGGCATGGAATTCACATATGGAAAGAGATGAAGATCATTGGAATCTGATCCTGAGAGATAACCCACCTAAGAAATGTAGAGGAAAACATTTAAGGAGCACACATTTGTTCATTTTGAAGTCTCTTCGGAATGAACATATATCTTCGGAATGAGAAAACACAGTGTCTTCGAAATGAGCGGATCTTCGAAATGAGAATTGCAGTATCTTCGAAATGAGCCACTTATCTTCGAAATAAAAATAGAATGTGCTTTTTGACTTGTTGACCGATTTTTGATGTTGGAAAAAGGGAAATAAATATTGAAAAGGGTAAGGGAAAATATCTCAAATTTGCCTTTGCTGTCCTTGCCGACCAAAGCCACCATTTATGGAAAGATCAAGTTTGATCTTCTTCTAGGATAAAACCAGGAATTGTTGTAGCATAATAGGATTAGATCTTTTGAGATATTCTTAGCTTGTTAGTAGATCTTAGGACATCTATAAATATGGCTCCCATTCAGGTTGAGTTGGTAGTAGTAAAGAGAGTGGAGATAGAAGATAGAGAAAGCAGAAAGTAGAAAATAGGCAATAACCAGAAAAGTGACTGTTACAGTCCTGTAACAGGTTTTCAATAAAATTATTGTAATCATGTGCTTGAATAAATAAAGTGTACTATTTCTATTTCATATTTCTTGTAAATGAGTGTGAGTAAGATCTAGAGAGAGAGAGACTCATACCTTCTTCTGGACAAGGAGGTTGGCCACTTCCAGACCTAGGAGGACTAACAACAAGTTTTTATTCTAATTTTGCTGCAGCAGAATGAGTTGTAGAACTTGTCATTTCATTCCTTTGTAAACAAATAATGATATTTGCAATCTTAGCTTATTTTATGTTTTGTGATTAATGGTTTGGTTGTAATCCCCACTTTCAGCAAAGCTTTCAATTTATTGCAGACTATCAATTCCAAAATTTACTATTTTTTGTAATTTCTTGCATTTTGTGTTGTTGTCAACCCCTGCATAGAAGATTGACAACCTTCTATTACAAAGCCTTGACAGGGTTTCATTTCCATGCTATAAGTAGGTTTCCATTGCTGCAAAAGTAAATAGATTTCTTTTCTGCAATTATAATCAGACTTTTAATTCTGCAACTATTATTTCTGCAACATAATTAGGTGTCATTCTGCAATTGTAATTAGGATTTCATTTCTGTAGTTAATGATTAGTTTCCATTTATACAACTTATATTAAGGTTTAATTTATGCAATTTAGAGATAGGAATGTCCTAAATCCCCCACACAATCGGTTTCACCAATAAGACCTATTGGTCCAGATTGACCTAAGTTATAGCCCTGTTCATCCCTTCTTTCGCAGATAGCCTTGTACACTGCCCTAGATTGACAAATTTATTGAGAATTAATGATGTGTATAATGACTACGCATCACTAGGCATAATGCTTCATATTTTGCTGCATTGTTGGTGCAAATCCACACCAACCGATAAAAATATTCCTTCTGCTCTCTAGAAGGTGATACCAAAAGAATCCCTGCCCTGACAATATTTTTTCATCGGGCACCATCGAAGAATAATTTCCATAGTCCTTCGGCGAAGACCTTATCTTCTGAATTGATGTGTTTCTTAGGCTTGGCGATGGTATAAAATCCCATATTGATTTCTATCATGGCATTAAAGTCTACCAATGAAAACTCATCTTCACAACTTAACTGTGCGAGACACTCCTCGACCAGATCCACCTACTCTATTCCTTCCACCATCGTATGCACAAGATCACTGCTTTCTCCTTCGGACATCTTCTCTATGAGGAATTTAGAATGCTTCTCATTGTAAATTTTAATCTTCTTCCCTTTGAATGGAATCTCCAAGTGCGAGTAATCCATAGATAGATATCCGCCCAGCTTCACCATAAATTCTCTCGACAAGCAGATGCTGAAGTAGGGCTCAAGGTCAACGACCACTACCTCTTGTATAACTATGATTTGAGGTATCTTGTGTAGTCAAATATGGATGTCCTTGATCACCCCTACAGTCTTCATGAGGGTACCATCCAACTGGAGTACACCATGACTGCTTCATGTATATTCCATCCCCATCTCTTCGCACACTGCCTTTGGCATGACTATTGTCGCGGCTCCAGAGTCAATCATACAGTTATGTACAATGTACCCTTCCATATGTAGAGATAGGTAGAATGACGGTGGCCTATTCTTCCCCGTAATGGATGTGGATAAGGTCTACACTAGGGCAAGTGGTGCTGCCTTTCTTACTTTGGTTATATTCAATGATTCTTGCAACAAGTCTACTTGTCCAGGTAGTTGTAGTGTGTCATACAGACAAATTTTGGTTGGAATCCTCTTTAGCTCATCTACAATGTTGTACACCAAGGAACTGGGCACCTCAGGTTCCTTTCTTGGCTCATATCTGGTGTGATACTATTTCGTAGCTTTGAATCTTTGTCGCTTGGTCAATGAAGGAAGCTTGAGCTTCTCTCTAGCCTATTCCTTAGTTTCCACCTGTAGTGGATTTGTAGGGGCCTGTTGGGCCTTCTCTTTGACTGGTGTAGGATGTAAAGCTTCATTCAGGACTAGATGAGGTTGCTGTCCCTTCTCATGATGAGCATGCATCTTTAAGGGAGCCATTTCAGTAGCATCCACCTCTATCGACCTCTTTCATCCTCTGGTAAGGACTACAACTAACTCTTCTTCACCAATTACCAGGTTTTGATCCAATTACCTGATGACTTTGACTTGACCGCCATGACTAATGCTCTCCATAATTTGTATATAGTGTTGGTGTAGCATGTAGGTATTCTCTTCATGAGGATCATTACACGTGGAGCACCAATGTATATAATCAGAAGTGCTCGGGGCTTCGTCTATTACAACATTTCTTGTTGAAGCTCTTCCTTGCTAGGCCACTTGATATTTAGTAAGCGTAGGTGTAGAATAATATCTTCTCAGTAGAAACTCTTATTGCGCTTGCTTCTTCTTCATAATGGTCATGTCGTTATACAGGGTCTGCACCATGGATTTCAGGGACTAAACTTCTTGTAGTATTTTGGCTTGCATGTCATCGGTTTTGGGAATAGGTAGCAATGGAGCCATTGTTGGTATTGGAGGTAGGTTAGGGTGTTGAAGTGGTGCTGGCAGTATGAGGAATGCCGAAGTGACCATGGGCTATGGAGTCAAAAAGGTGGGAAAATGAATTTGTGGAGCGGTGATTTGGGACACAATAGGATTCTGGTTCCAAGATGAGATCGAGAGTGCAGGGGTTGTAGATATCTACGAAGTGGCTATTCTTGCATACTGGTATTAATAGAAATCAGGAAGTATGGGCATCAAAATCCTTTGGAGAAGCTTACCCATAGCTATTAGATCCATCTCTACTTTTTGAGCCATCTCATATAACTTTGGGAAGGTATTGATATTCGAATACCTTACCATTATACTGATATCAAGATTGAAAGCCCGAAGGAAATAGTATGCTGCATATTCATCAGATGGCCAAAGTCCAACTGGTATTCTTTTCCAGGTTCGAGCGAACCTAACATTGAAGTCTAAAATCTCTTCTTTTGGATGTCTCTGGATCATTGTGAACTGATGCAAGAGAGAGGTCGGGTCGACGAACTCATTGAAGCTTTGCATCAACTGTCCGACTAACTGGTCCCATCCTGTAATGGTATCGGGTGGTAAAGATCTATACCAGTAGAGAAGTTTCCATCTAAGAGATAGAACCAGAAGATTCACCATAACGTGCTCTTCTATGATGTCATGGATCAGCACCAGAGAAACTATGTCTTGGATGTGCTCCAGAGCAGTCTTCCAAGTTCCATAAAACATTGGGATCTTCTTTATAGCAACAGGCAACACTTGCCCTTGTATCGCTAGATTTAGCGGTCCCAAAGAATCCCATGTTGGAAATAATTTGGGTGGTAGTTGCTACTGCATTTTTTATTGTTGTTGTTGTTGCTGCTATGCCATATTTACTCTTGTATTTTGAGAAACAGGAATTCCCAAAGCTCCTCCTTGATTGCTAACAATACGGCCAATAGAAATGGAGGCACTAGGATGCTTCAGTGATTTGGGAGGATTAGGAGGAAAGCTAGTCATTGTGCTATCAAAAGTTAAGCCTTGTTCGTCAGCAATGGCTTCTTGTGAGGATGTTCCACGTAACAAATATTTGGGGGTGACTAACCTAGATCGTTCCCTAGAGGCGTCAATATATAGCTCAAAAAACTCAATTTCCTCTCCTCTATTCCTAACTCTCCATCTTGTTTGCATGAAGGCACAGACTTTGGCACCAGTCTCTACGACTTAAATATTCTTGGTTAGACAGAGTCACTAGATGCTAAGAATATTTTGGAAATGAGAGCATCGATTCTCACTACCACTCAGAAGGTGAGACTGATTGTGTCCCACCAGGTGTGCCAGAAACTATTTCTCATCAAATCTGCCTAGGAAAGGATTTGGGTAAGTGTATGCGCCCTAGACCTAGAAAAACATTGAAAGGAAAAAGGGAAGAGATGCCCCTCATGCCAATATCTGGAGAAAGGCCAGATCCTATACTATGCTACTTCGATGTTTAAGATAAGGGTGTAGGAAAGAGATAAAAAGAGTAAAGGTGTAGGAAAGAGATAAAAGAGTAAGGGAAGAAATTTTAGTAGTTTAGTGGTGGGAAAGAACCAGAAGCACGATTACTAGCCAATAAATTGAAACAACAGCAAAGAAAACCAAGAATAAATGAAATGAACACAATATTAGCCCTCCTATGTATCCTACGGACGAGTTCTAGGATTCTCCTTTCCCTTTTGCCAAAATTTAGAGTTCAAAGTAACGACGATTAAGAAAATTGAATATACAAAAAACACTATCCACAGGCAGCATAAAAGAAAGCCAACACAACGTTTTCCTTTCCTATGTATCCTTCAAGAAAATTTCAGGGTTCAGTCCCCAATCGCATACCTAAATCCAGGATTCATAATTATAGTATACAAATGAAGAAAGATGAAAGAAATAAATGCAGAAGGCAGCATACAAGAGAGAAATAGAGTCCAAAGCTCATTAACATTAATTTTAGGAATGCAAGTTACAACAAGTTTTTAGCAGAAAGTTCCCCCCCTTTTTACATTACAATGCCTGGGTTTTTATAGAGGACCTGACCCTCTGAGCCATAAATGCACAAAATGGAGGAGTACACCCTCGAAACTTAAGAAGTCGGCTCCTCACGACCCTCGTGACTGAGCTCTCAAATCTGTTACCAAAACTGGAAACTACGACTAGGTCAACCATGGAAACTTGCATTAATGAGACGTATGAGTGTCCTTGGTTTTTGGGTGCAATACTCGAGTGACCGTCATGCTTGTCGGGCTCTTATTCAGAGACTGATACTTTGTTTCCAATGGCCAAAAATGTGCAGCTAGTTTTTTGGGCAAGTAAAAATGCACTTATGAGGCACTTGATCACCTCGAGAAAATACTTGGCTTGGAGCACGTGCCCTTGAAGTGCTTTTCTAGTTCTTCATTTGCAACTTCGCTTCACAATGGACATGTGCCAAAGTAGATTCTCCTTGATTTGCACTTCGTATGGTGGAGCTTCACAAAACATATTTGGGGGTGATGAGGGCCAAAGCAGATATCCTTCGCAAAATGGGCTCTTCATTACTGTTTCGCTAGAAGATGTGCCAAAACTACTTTGTTGATGAACTGTTAAAATGCTTCGTCGCGGTATTCCTTCAAAATTGTTGTTCGGGAGGATTTTGGCTAAAGCGCATTCTTACCTTCAAAAATGCTTTAACTACTTTCACTTCAGGGGAAAGTAATTCACATGAAGGTTTGTCGAAGTAAATGCTTCGCAACGACTTTCAGTGAAGTAGAAATGGTTCGCTGACGGGGAGGCCCAAAGTGTGTGCTTCGACAGTTTTTCAGTGAAGTGTTTTCAACATTGCACTCCTTAAAATCCTGCTTCACAAGTTTCTTTCCCGAAGTAGCCTTTTGAAGTGCTTCGGGCCTGAATTAGTTTTCATTCTTCTTCCTTTGCATTTTGCTTCGGCAACACCACTTCACAAAACTTTCGCCCGAAGTAACTGTTTGAGGGACTTCGGGCCCGAAGTAGTTTTCTTGCCTTAGCCAATTTAGACCATGATTTTCCTTCGATGAAGCTGTTCTTTTGAAATTTCGCTTGAATTCCGCTTCACAAAAATTTTTCCTGAAGTAGTTGCTAGAAATACTTCGGGTGCAAAGCTCTTTTTTACGCCTTCTTTGAATTCCTTCTTCGGCAACGCCGCTTTGCAAGGTTTTCACCTGAAGTAGTTGTTTGAGGGACTTTGGACCTGAAGTAGTTTTCATCCTTAGAGTTCTTTCGGTGAAGCTATCTTCCTTAGCTTTTTTGACAGTGAAGCTCTTTCTTCTTCATTTTATGTACAAGGGGGTGGCAGGAAAGCCAAAATTGTTGCAATGCTTGAAAATGTTGTTTCTAAAAAAGCAAGGGAACAAATTCATGAAATTAAAAGAAATACTTTACAAAAAATTCAATTTTTCTACCCCTTTGTTCAATGTGACAAAATTGTCAACAGTAACCTCAATTGGCCTACCCATAGGTCCACCTCCCCACCATAGTCGAGTTATCCACTCAGTGTTATACTTCTATGTAGTTCCTAGGTCCTCCAAACCTGGATCAGATATCACCACATTCTCCTCATCAGATAGTGGCTCAAATTAAGGTGGCTCTAAATGTATCTATGTCCCTCAGTGGTGGTAGATAATAAGCTCCTCATAATAGCCTGGTAGATTTCAAACTAACGAGTAATATGGGAGTATTGGAAGTAATTCGAATCTATGTTGTATCACCCAATAAGCCATCATCCATGCCTCACATACCCTAAATATTTTGTTACCTCTACCTAGAATGGGTAATCCATGTACCACATCCAAAACACCTGAGCTAGCCTCAACATCTACAGGAACCCTGCGTAACGAGGTAATCTCCCTACATATAGGTAACTCCATCTTATCTCCTGATATCACCTCTATCAAGTTGTATATCCAATATTATTATCATCCATATTTTCTCATGACATGGGTAGTCTTGCTAGTCTATCTACTCATATGTACTCTCATCCCCAAATATAAAGGAGGATACTATAGCCCAATCGACACCAATATTGATGTTGAATATCATACAACTCATCGTATATATGAGCAAGTAAGGTGCTCCCACATGCCATAATTATAGGATATTTAATATCGCACTCTATCGAGTCCTGCACCATATCAAGGAGGTTCTATGGGAACCTTTCTCCTGAAGATTTAGGTAGTAATATGTTCGATATAATGAACATCAATACTACATTCCTCAAATTGAAAATATTTGTAGCATACCAGGCTTCGATCAATAATATACCACTATCCATGTTCTAACTCGCAACTACAACCTCTACATCAAAAAATCTTTGTAGTACTCTTTCCTACTAAATAAGGGGAATAGAAGTAATCAAATTTCCCTCAATAGGAATATAAAATATCCTATATACATTCTCTAGTGCCACTATCATCTCACTAGTAGGGATATGGAAGGTGTTCATTCGACTGTCCCATCGATCAACCAATGTTGTCAGGTAGGCCTGATCTAACCTTATAGTCAGTATATGAACTACCTTCTTGAGACCGATCATCTCAAAGAACTTCTACTCATTTTTAGTGATCAGATCACATACTTCCTCAAATAGGGTTGGCACTCAATGGTGAGCCTTTAGTAGCTGAAACCCAACAAGCACAAAAATCAACAAACATTCAAAAAAGTTGCAAAAACTTCAAAAATAATTAAAAAAAAACACCTGGGATGACCCCAAAATAAAAATAAAAAGCATTTAAAAAACACACACAGACATAAAATCTACAACTACACTAGCCTAATCTAAATTTCCTAATCTAAGGTGAGGTTCATTGCCAGCAGTTTAATGAAGTTTATTTGATGCATTACTTAATGAAGTTCATTTTAATTGCAAATTAACAAGGAGGAAATCAAGTTTCTACCTTCCTCGGTTTAGCTCCTCCACTAGTCAAAGCCTCAGGATGATCCATGGTCAAAGCAGGTAGAGAATTTGATAACATTTTGTGTCAGAATTTTATCTCCTCCTCACATCTTCTTTTTCCAACTACCAACAGTGCAAATGACATTAAAAATTGGAAAATTTTATTTTTATATTTTTCAAAATTTGAGACCACCTTTGTGGAAGGTGATTGCATTTTGGTGCAACTTTCCTACCTCGAGATGATCCCAAAATTTACAGAATGCCACCGTATTACCCCAAGATAGCCTCAAAATGGCAATAAATATGAGCATCTTGTAAGCATCATTAACATTAACTAGGGCATTCAACAACACCTAATGGTCCATCCTAATTAAAAAGTTCCAAAGACGCTTAATTCCATTGGTCAAATCAATTTCTATAGGTTCCAAAGACATTTAATTCCTTTGGTTAATTTCAAAATTCCCCAAAGGCACCTACACCTTTGGCCAAATCAATTTCAAAAGTCTCCAAAGGTAGATTAATCCATTTGGTTGCATTCATTTCAAAAATATCCAAAGGTACCTAATCCCCTTTGATCATATCAAGTCAAATAATTCAAGTAAATCTCGTATCTAGTGATTTTCTCTATCAACCTAGTGATTGCAGCGATTGGTTGTCCATGCAATTTGGTAGGATGAGTAAATTATAATAAGGTCACTCACTAAAATAAATCATAATTAACGGTCAAAATTACAGTTGTAATGGGATTATTCCCATTTACACATTTGTAAATATATTAACAAAACCCAAGTCAAGTTATCCTGGTCAAGCGACTCGTTACTTTCATCACTTTCTATCTCATTATCGACTCATCGCTTGAGGGGATAGTCATACATTATAAAATCCATAATAAAATCAATAATCAAACACTTAATCAATGAAAACCATATTCATTCAAGAACATTAGCAACAACTATCACAAACTTCCCTATTTTTTGGGACAAAAAGCAAAGATATCAACAAAGGCTTGGTAAATCCAAAATCTAGGAGAAAGCATCTACCCAGAGCCAAGATCAGTTATACCCAAAGGTTTCATTATAGATAATCTACACATGAAAAATATGAGTCATCACTGTAGAAAATCTCCACACGATCAAAAGGTATATCTTAAAATTTAATTTTACCAAAGTGTTGGAGGCAATGATTCAAAAATACATGCTATTTCCATGATTGGGGCATCTAACATGGATCAGATCAATGAACACCCGCAACCCTCAACTTGATTTTAGGTCATCTATTTTTGCTCTGCGTTATTCTTTCACACAACACATCCTAAAAAGGGGTATCTATAGACACATAAAACATGATATTTTGAGGAGACTACCTATATGGACACCTTTTTAGGCTATATGATTCATCTTGGATATCCCCAAGGCTTAATAGTGTTTTTTACCACTTAAATATGGGAAAATTACCTTTTGTAGCCTAGATCGTCCTACCAAGGGATGGCCTCCAGAGGCTGCCCTACCTTCAGATGGTTAGTAGTCATGACACCCTACCCTAGGATGGTCATGCCTAAAACAATAGAAATTCGAGCACCAAGCAATAGTTCAAGTAGTATCAAGTACCAATTGTAATCAATGATGCAATGGTTATCAAGAAGTGGTTATGTTTCTTGGTTTCAAACTACTTCTTAGATTCTCAAGAAAGCCTTAGACTCTCATTGGGAAGTCTATATAAGGATGTATAGCCTTCATTAATAGATCTAGAAATTTTACATAACAAAGTGTTGTCATATTGAATACCAGAGAGAGCTCACTTTCATAATCAATGAAGTATTACCAAATCTAACCATGAAGTTTCCAAGTGTATCAATGGACCATATCCAATTTTGAGGGTTGAATTCATGCTTCTTGCACCATCCAATACCTTTCTTTGGTGCTAAATCCCACCAATTAAGTTGTTCTTCATGAGCGCACCCTTGAACATCATTTCCAAAGATCAACCCCAACATCGCCCTGCATTGGTTACAAAGAATTTTCTCATAGTTTAGTGGTCGTATCACCTTGAGATGGACTACAAGTTCCACCATACCACTCAAGGATGGCCAGTAGGAAAAACCACTCTATACAAGGATGGCCTCTTGAAAAGATCTTTTTTACATGTTTTCTTGTTTACAGTAGATTTAACAACATTTCAATTACTATCTAGCCTAGTTATATTTTAGTTTTATGCATTTGTTTACTATATTTTAGATTTATTTATTATTTATTTATCATGGGTAATGGGCCTTATCTTGAAAGGATCTTCAAATGCTATTAATATATTTTGAGTTTCTTTGTGTGCATACTATAGATTACTGCAAGGAAATTACAACATAAAGATTCATCTATCACCATCATACTTTACAGAGGTTATTAGAAACTCCTCTCCAAATTAGTTTGTGGGATTGAAGAAGATTTTGTGTATTACATCCAAAGGATAATTATTGTAATCATTGTATAAAAATGGGTAGCACATACCTAAGAGGTATTGTAATATCATGATAAAGAATGGATATCTTTGTTAATAAAAGGACACCATATTTCGTATTATACATATCTTGTTATTGATATTATGATTTTATTGTTATTGTTATCTTTCATGTTTATGTGCTCAGATTTATGGTCCTTTTCATATATACACTATGAATAACATCTTCTAGTTCATCACAACTTGGATGTGATGCATGTGGAGAAAAATATCTGTGAAAGCCTATTCAAAACACTACTAGGTATCGATGGAAAGTCAAAGGATGGAAAAAACTCCCATGAGGATTTAAAAAATATGGGTATCAGGAACACATTATGGCCAGTAATGGATGGAAACAAGACATATCTTCCACTAGCACCCTACAATCTATCGAAGGTTGAGAAAGAAAGGTTTTGTCGTACACTATACAATATGAAAGTATCGAATGGATATAGTTCAAATATTAGAAAATGTGTCTCTATGAAAGAACTTAAGATCCAGGGCCTGAAATCACATGACTACCATGTTCTCATGCAACAACTTCTTTTGGTAGCGCTATGACATTTTCTTGATAAGCCAGTGTGATAAACCATTTGTTGGTTGTGCATGTTCTACAGGGATATATGTGCTAAAGTGGTGGATCCTATAAAAATAGAGAAATTATCGGTAGAGGTCATGGAGACGTTATGTTTGCTTGAAAAGTACTTCCCCCCTTCATTTTTTGATATCATGGTGCACCTAACTGTTCACTTGGTGTGGGAGGTACGTCTATGTGGACCTGTACAATATCGATGGATGTACCCTTTCGAGAGGTTTGTATGCGTTCATCAGTTTCATAAACCACCATTTTTCTAATTTTTGTAGTGTCTCATCTAATAAAAATTGTTTGTTTCCTTTCTTAGAATTATGAAGATTTTTAAGGGCTATGTAAAGAACCGAGCTAGGCCCAAAGGTTGTATTGTCGAACGTTATCTTGTCAAGGAATTTGTTTCATTTTGTATGGACTACATGAGAGGTATGAAAGCAATTGGTGATCACCTTGGTCACAATGAGGTATGGAGTGATGAGGATGAAGAAACTATAATCGATGGGAGGCCTTTGTCCAGTGGTGAAGACTTTGATTTGGATGAAACTTCTCATGAGCAAGCCCATCGATGCATTCTCTTTAACATGGATGAAGTTTAGCCTTGGGTAGAGTAAGTAGATGTTTATTTGTTGTTGTTATATATGGTTGAATATTAATTAGATCCAACTAAGCTTGACAAACTTTGGTCCAAATCAGGAAGCACCTGAAGAGTATCAAGGAATCCAACCCCTATGCAATGAGAGATGAAGGGGTGTTGCAAAAAATCCATAATCAGACATTCATCACTTGGCTACGAGATCAGGTTATTGTTTGCTCTCTTGAATATGATCTTCGATATTTATACTGATCATCATGTACTGAACGTCATGTAATGTTTTGCAATCATATTTAAACTATTCTTCTTTGTTTTAGTTTCATGGAGATGGAATGCAACATAATGACAATGACTTCGATAAAATAAAATGGTTGGCATGTGGTTCAAGGAAAGTTACTACCAAACATTTAGGCTATTTGATCAATGGTTATAGATTTCATATCAAAGACAAAGAGGAACAAAGAACAACTCAAAACAGTGGTGTGTGTGTCGATGCTACTACTTTGTGTAGAGCAAGCGCAAAAGACACAAACCCGATGCTTCAAATAGTCACATATTATGGTGTTATTAGGGAAATAATCTTGTTGGATTACTATCGATTTTGATACCCCCTATTCAAATGTGACTGGGTGAATGTTCTTGATACGAGGAATGGATGTAGAAAGGATGAAATGGGCTTCACACTGGTCAACATGAATAGATTACTTGGTTGAGATAGACTAAAATATGATCCATTTATCCTAGCATCGCAAGCCAAACAAGTCTTTTATGTAAATGATCCACTTGATACCAATTGGTATGTGGTTCTCACATCACCTCCAAGAGGGATCAAAGACACTGAAGCATACGAGGTAGAATATGTCAATGTCTCTAGAGCAACATATTTCATTGGACCTAAAACTGCACAAGATGAAAATACAAATGATGACAACATTCAATACATCCATGAAGAATGTGAGGGTACATGGTTGGAAGCCTAATTACTGTACTTCAAAAGTAGTTATAATTAATGGAAATAATTAATGAGTGTTGTTAGATATTTTTTGTTCTATTTTTAGAAAATGCTAGTAGATAATTAATGGGCAGCCAAGCTAGGAGTGAGGCGAGTAGGTATCCTGAGCATGAGGTTGGCCAATCAGATACAAGAAGGTAATTTGGTAAAAAAAAAGAGAGAGAATGCAAGTGTTACTAGGGCATAGGATTAAGAGTCTAATCATGCATGCATGTTGTAATGTGTTGAAATGAAGGTTTATTGTGTTGAGTGAGTGTTAGTTATGAAATTGATGTTTCATATTTGACTCTTAGTCCTAGTCCTTAGCAATAGTACTTGATTTGCATAGATGGATATTTATGTATCTAATGAAAGTCTCAGGATACCCTCTCACCTCATCTCTGATGGTTGGGGTGGGTAGGGATGTTTAGACATCTACCCATTATATGGAGGGCTCAAGTTGTCCATTCACCTATATCTGTACTTCTAAATTCAATTTTGAGAATGTACGTGCATTGAGAATGTTACTTCTTAGTACCCCCTATAAAAATTGGTGCTGAAGAAATGTCATAACATATAACAGAGTAATCATACACAGAGGAATCACAATTGTACACTAGGATGATCATAACATAAATTATGGAACTGAAGCCCTAATATTTAATACCATCATCTATTCACTGGTAATGTTTAGTATATGTTAGTAGTGTAATCTTAGGGATAGTCAGTCATGCTTGTTTATAAAGAGATGGTAAGAGTTGAAAAGGAATTGATGAATACAAAATTTTTGCATGTGAGCTCCTTCAAGGACTATTGTTGATAACATAATGCATTTATTTATCAATTAAAAAGTTGCTAAAGTACTTATATTTCTTGTCTATGTCTTTCCATTCCTGGTCTGTGCATTGGAACCCACCTTATGACAACATTGGATTGGTCCTACCCATTTCTTCTTCTAATTTCCTGGTACACGTGGTCAGGAAATAAAAAAACAAGGGGATTCTAGTCTAAATGGTTACAAAATTTAGGGTATTGGGTCCTTGGTATCGGGCTATCAAATTTCCTCATTACTTGTGAATTCTTCATATTTCTAGGAGACCCAAATCCTGTAGGATCCTCTACATCTGTACACCACCTAGCAGTATAGTTGTGATATCAAGCATTGGGCTTTCCAAGATGGGTAATGAGATGCCTAACAGATGCCTAATGAGGATGGGAACACTAAACCCTCACAACTTGAAATTGTTGCAATGCAATGGGAGGATAAACATTTGGAGGAAGCAATCAAGATCTCACATTCTGACACAAAACAACCTTACCCTGAACCAGAAGTCATGACCAACAACAATAAAATAAAAATTGATCTTGTTTATCCAAGCAGTGTGAATGTCAATGCAAACATGGTACCTTCTCCTATGAATGCATGTGAACCTAATATGAATATAATAGATACAGGTAGTTCAGATGCTACAAGACCACTCTTAGAAAGTGAGGATGCTACCAAGAAAGATCCAAAATTGGAACATGAAATGAATTACCAAGATACATATGAAAATAAGCAAGTTGGGGGTAAATATGTTCTGCAAAGTGAAACACAAGGGTCTCTAGGTATAGGTTTATCATCAATAGACATAAAAAAATCACCTTCTCCACAAGCATCAGGTACTTATAGTTTGTTTTTGTAAATGACACTTCCAAGTTTTTCAATATTTATTTTATAAGAATTTTCAACCCTTTAAAACCATAATTTCTTTGAAATGCAGGTTCAGGGGAGGCAAGGGATATCCAAAATTATCCAGTGATTCAAGTGTAATGATAATTCAAGTAATCAAGTGTATGTTATCCCTTTTTGTCACATTTGAGGTAACTATCTAACATGCACTATCAATTGTATGCATATATGGGAAGTGACTAACATGCACGGACTAAGTGTGTGGGTCTTTTGTTAGCAGTCATTTAGTAAAACAAAAATAAATTTTCCATCTTGTAGAAATGTGCGTGTTCTTGATTTTTGATGTTTGGTCCTGATATTATTCTTCAATTAAAGGACCATGCTTATTTATGTGGAAGGGATTTTTCCCTAACCACCATTGCAATTCCTCAATTTACAATTTTCAAGTGATAAATTCCAATCACAAGGCCCTGGAGACAGGGAATTGTTGCGTCTAATGATTACACCAATTGATTTGCACAATTATGGATTATCCATGATTAATTGCAAGAAATTTTAAGGCTGCAACCTCAATTCCTTATATATTTGTATTAGCAATCTACTAAATATTCTCCTCCTGGATTAAATCATTGGTTGGTTTCAAGAAACTATCAGATTCAACAATGAGTCGTTGGTGAATTATCCAAGTATCTCAAATGAACTACCCTAATAACACCACAACTGGTGTTAAGTGTGTCACGCTAGTTTACATTCTCATGTATTCCATGGGGACTTGCACAATGTTTAAATGCCCCACAATTTTATTTGCTTCTATAATTGTATAAATAGTCTAATGGGTGTTTGTGCCTGGAGCAATTTTGTTTTGGTAGCATTTGGTATAATGTACTTTGTTTATGGCAACCATTTGGTATCCTTTGGATGGCATTACATTTGATTATGGGTATTTATTTGAGGCTATATTGATGATAATATCAATGGCAATATGTACATGTTACAGTAGCAGCCTAGCATGTTATTATGATGTTGAGCATTAATGTTTGAAAAGGTGCTTTATGACAGCATGGAGTAGTGTATATTGTCTATATTTTTTAGAATTGTTCATATTATTATTTGATACATGGCTTTAATTTTTGTGGTAAGAAACATTATGCAGTTGGTGGCACAATGACAACATCTTCATGGTGTTGTATTTGATACTGTGATCAAACATTATGAATGGGAGTTTGAATTGTATTTTGCATATGAAACCTAATACTGGATGAAAATATTATTTTGTATTTTGTGTTGCTTCTCCAAGTTGTGATTTAGCTTTACTATTGTAAACTTTCTAGTATGCAACATCATAGATTTTTGTGCATGCACTTCCTCACCATCATAGATTTCTATATGATTGCAGGTCTAAAAAAAGGTATGGTGTCTTTTTGACTATTTTCCATCACAATGTTATAAGGAATAATCAATATTTTAACATGTTCACCTTTAATGAAGAAAGTTGATCTTCAACAAGTTATTTGTCATGCTTTACATGCAAGCTTGAAGTACTCAATTTTTGTGAGTCTTTGGAATAAGATCATGTATAAAATATCTCAGATCTCAGCTCATATTCTTTGGAATAGATCATGTTTGTAAGTCTTTGGAATAGATCATGTATAAAATATCTGAACTCAACATGTCAAGACAACAAATTTAAACTTGACAACATTTGTCTTCTCATTAGGAATTTAAAAAACTATGTACAATTTAAGTTTTTCTTATAAAAATCTAAGACATATACCACTATACTAGTTATTTTTTATGTATTGTCTATCAAACATTATGAATGGGAGTTTGAATTGTATTTTGCATATGAAACCTAATATTGGATGAAAATATTATTTTGTATTTTGTGTTGCTTCTCCAGGTTGTGATTTAGTGCTAGGCAAGAATCAGGTAGAAAGAGAGAAATCAGTCCTACCCTATTAGTGTTTCCATAGTGGAGGAGTGTAAACACTTCAAGAGTCTTCAAGAGTTGACCAAAAAACCACTCTCTAGCACTGTATTTTTGTAGTCTTCCATCATTGCAGATATGTGAATGGGAGATGCCCAGGTCGAATCCCCTTTGTGCTAGAGGGAACTCGCATCAGGAAAGTCACAGATGATTTCTTTCACCTTCAAATCAATTCTTGCAATGACTCATAGTAGAAAATAGATCACATCTCATCATGCCAAGCTAGATTTCATTTGCATTACTTCATAGTCATCTACTTTAGACATTGACAAGGAGTTATGATGAAATTTCAAACCCCACTGCATCTTGTTACCCCCATCTTGGTTGTCATATTTCAAAATATCATAGCTACCCTTGTCTCCATCTCTATCAACTTCTTCCATATTTAGATTATCCTTGCTTCCATCTTCATGTAGGTCCATATCTTCATCCCTTCCACTCTCGTTGACATCCTCTTTATTGACTTCCTGTGATATCAATGCCTCCCCTTATTTATTAACTTCCTGAGATATCAATGCCTCCCCTTCTCATTTAAACTTGACAACATTTATGTCTTCTCATTAGGAATTTAAAAAACTATGTACAATTTAAGTTTTTCTTATAAAAATCTAAGACATATACCACTATACCAGTTATTTTTTATGTATTGTCTATCAAACATTATGAATGGGAGTTTGAATTGTATTTTGCATATGAAACCTAATACTGGATGAAAATATTATTTTGTATTTTGTGTTGCTTCTCCAGGTTGTGATTTAGCTTTACTATTGTAAAGCTTTCTAGTATGCAGACATCATAGATTTTTGCATGCACTTCCTCACCATCATAGATTTTTGTATGATTGCAGGTCTGGAAAAAGGTATGGTGTCTTTTTGACTATTTTCCATCACAATGTTATAAGGAACAGTCAATATTTTAACATGTTCACCTTTATTTATTTTTTTAATGTGAGGCCCTAAGAGGGTGGTTATAAACTACCCTCTTTTATTTTTTAATGTGAGGCCCTAAGAGGGCAGTTTAAAACCACCCTCTTAGGGGAGGCTCTAAGAGGGCGGTTATGAACCACCCTCTTAGGGTCTAAGATGATGGTTTAAAATCACCCTCTTAGACCCTAAGAGGGTAGTTTTTTGAGGTGCTTTTTAATTGTCATCATATGATGCAAATATTTTACGATGCCCTCATAGATGAAAGTTGAATAACCATTGTTAAAGGTCTTTAAGGGTGGTTAAAAACTACCCTTAAAGGCTATTTTTGGTGTAGTATGGCCTGTAGTGGGTGAAGAATGCATCTCCTTCAATATGAGTTCTCAAAGTTGAGAAGTATGGGGAACAACAAGGCATTGGAGATATCACAAATATTGTCCATCCCAAGTGTATCCTAGATATAAGGTGGGCATTGTTTGAAGTGTGGTAATCAAAGTTTTTAAGCCTTAGTCCTTAAGCACATCCTCTCAAAGAGAATGTATCCATTAAGGTATGGGTGAAGAGATGTCATACAACTTTTTAGGTTTTGTTCCTTTCTGTCTGGGTTTTGATCCATTGGCCTGAAGGATAGAATATTTGGTTTTGATCTAGGGTGATGGTTTTTAGTTCCTCTTTTTGTTCCTTTGTCCTAGAGGATGTTCTCCTTTTGTTGTTCTAGGCTTAATGCCTCTCTGTTGTGATCCTCTTGAAATTTTAGTGTTCCTTTTTGCTTCATTGATGTACAAGGTGTTGGGGCACCTTTCAAATGCCCTATTTTGAATAAAATTAATTTTCCAAAAAAAAGAGATGTCATACAACATACTTTAAGACTCAAGTTGGCAAGAGAGTGCATTTGTCACAATGTTCTAATTGCCTTTTTATAGGTAATATCATAATCATAGCCCATGAGTTTAAAGATCCACTTTTGTTGTTTTGGGGTAGTGACCCATTGCTCTAGGAAGTACTTGAGATTGGTGATATATTTTAATGGAAAAATGATGCCCAATGAGATAGGGTCACCAATGGGTAACCACATGCAAAATTATGAGCATCTCCTTTGCATAGGTTTATTTGCTCATATTTTGGCTTGAAAGTGCTTTACTAGTAAAGACCATGAGGCATACTTCCTTCATCAACATGATTCCAATGCCAGTGCCAGAAGCATCACTTTCAATGATAAATGATTTAGAGAAATTAGGCATTGCTAATACTAAAGTAATTGTCATACCGTGCTTAAGATCAATGAAATCCTACTCAGTTGGGCTTGCCCAAGCAAAATAATTATTTTTTAATAGTCATTAAAGGAGTAGTGATTTTGCCATAATTACGGATGAATTTGTAGTAGTAGCCTATGAGCCCCAAAAATCCATGAAGACCCTTAATTTTGTGAGGCTTCAACCAATCTTGAATGGATTGGATATTTTTAGGGTCTACCTGAAATGACCAGAAGTTGACATTTGATCCAATAACAAGTAATAACACAAGTCATTCAAAAATATATGCTTTATTCATGATAAATTTGATATAGGTTACAAATAGGGTGAATTCCCCTTTTTCCTTTCATGAATACACTATAGGCCTGATGCCTTCTTCTGATGTCCCTCAGTGTAGGTGGGCTTCTTTGTATGTGGGCCACCACCGGGTTGTTGTTGGTTTGATGCTGCTTTCCCTCTTCAGATTTGTTGCATAACCTGTGATTAACCTGCAAAAGGGTGTCAGTACGATGGGGGGCTTGCCTTAGTCAGGCCCCATGTTTATAAAGATGAAATGACTATAAAATCATAACAAAACATGAAATAAACTATGCAGAAAGTAATAATATGATGAAAGGGAGCTTACCACCCAAATCTGGAGTGATTTGGGGCCTGTAGACCCAATTCGCCACCCGGGGGTGAACTGAGGCCGGATTCGTGGGGCAAGGGGCGATCTGAGCTGTGATGCCTCTTCTGCAAAATCCTTTTGGTGGGTCGACTCCTAGGCAGCTGGGGTGCCTCTGTGTACCATTGAAATCTGACTATGTGCATCGAGAAATGACTATTCAATATTGGCTTTCCATTTCAACAGAGTAACTATGCTTTGTTGAATTTGTGAATCAGACTTAATTAGGGGTTTGGGACCCATTATTTATAGGCAAAGGCAAGGTGCAAGGGGGGTTAGATAGACTAAACCTAGGTTTGATTTTGATTAGGGTTAGGTTAAGAAATGCAATGTGGCAACATCACATTCCTTATGAGAAATATCTCATCCTCACACATGTGTGAGGATGGATTAGGGCTAATCTTGATTAGGAGGTGCTTAAGCCAATTTAAGACATGATTAAAGAAATATCTCAACAAACCCTAATTTCACACATGTGGGAGGATGTAATTAGTGCTAATCAAGATTAAGGGTTCTTTTAATCAAATTTGCCCTAAAAAGGTGACTTAAGTGAAGTCAACATTAAATTAGAATTTAGGTATTGACTTATTAATTGTTTTGGTCAACTAATACCCCGTGGGGGCCTCAATTGCATGTGAATAGACCATCGAATGATATCCCAATGCACCGGATGTGATTTGGAAGGCTTATGAGGGTTTAGGACCTGAAAGCCGATGGAGTGATACATGGAAGTCTACATATTACTATGGCAAATTATGGCAATCTACGTATTACTACGCATGACTATGCATGACTACGCATAACTACACATGACTACGCATGACTATGATAGCCTACAATAGCCTAGGGATGTCTGGAATCACCTATGGATATGCAAAAGTAGCAATGTGCAACTTTTGGGTGTCTACATTTACCCCTTTTTGTACTATACTATGTAGAACACAGTTTAATACAAAAATGTGAAGGGTTTGTGTAGAAGGAAAAGGGATAGAAGGGGAATGGAATCCAATCAAAGGGTATGTAGCCACTCGAAGCGTGACCATACAACATTAATCAGATATCCAAGGAAAAGAAGAGAAATAATGGAATCTAATCGAAGGTATGTAGCCGCTCAAAGCATGACCATACAACATCAACTTGATGTCCACAGGGGAAGAAGAGAGGAAGGAAAGAAGGAAAAGAGGAAAGAGATAAAAAAAATAATGTTGGTAAATGAAAATGAATGATTATGAATGCAATGATGTGATTTTGCTGAGTTCGTATGACATTTACGATGCCATACCAGTTGCTTGAGAATGACAACTTTTGACTGCTTTGCTTTTGCGACCAGATCAACGTGGTCCAAAAGTATGATTAGGACAAAAGCCTAACTAAATATTTGTTGTTGATTGATTGATGAGAACATGGTGACAAGTGTCAAACCATTTGAACTAAGTTGACATTTAGCTTATTCAAACATGTCATTCATGATGTTCCATGAATGCCAGATATAAATACTCTAAATGTTGCGCCAGGATCATGCCAAACGTATCATCCATTATGTACTCGACGTACAAGAATGCTAGATTGACTTCTCCATTGTCACGCATAGCTCTCCTGATGTAACCCATGTCTGATTGTGATTGAGATTATTTCGTATGATAATCTTCAGCAAAAAATTTCGTAGACAAATGTGCTAACCACGCTTTTGGATTTTCGATGTTGTGGTTGCATGCAAAGCTGACTTTGGATATGAATACCCCCTCAAACGAGGAATCAACAATGAGGTGAATGAAGTGTGGTGAATTGATGATGCAACGATTGATAAACAAATACCAATGCATGATGATTATGATTGCAAATGAAGTTAAAAGATAAGTTTGGAAGGTTCCTAGGGTTTTAGGGGACAAATGCCTGCTTTCCTAGGGTTTTGGGTGCATTTTGAGGTGTTTTGGTTGAATTCACCACCCGAGGGGTGAATTGGGTTGTAGTTCACCCCTCGAGGGGTGAATTGGTGGATAAGGTATTTTTAAGCCCTAATTTGCATGTGGGGGGCTCATTTTGATGGTGCACGATAGTGGAAAGTGACTTGTGAGAGCATTCAATGGCACGAGAGGAGCGTGGGTGACTATTGCGAGGGCGACGATGATGAGAGGATGCAAAGTGGCTAGCAGCAGGCATGGGGATCCACCGGTAAGTGTCATTTTGCCTTGTTTTATTTTTGTTTTATTTTTCTAGAAAATGTGAATGAGGGAGGGGGAGGTTTTCATCCCAATTTAAAATTTTTTGCAATTTTTAATTAAAATTTAAATACAAAGTGACAAATAAGCCAAATGGGTATCCAAAAGTGTGATCGGTTTTTGAATTAGACTTGTTTTGATGCTGATTTGATCGGGTGAAGGGTAGAGTAGGTGTAAGGTTTGACCATCAGTTTTTGGAAGTAACGGTGTACTGACATTGATATATTTTTGTATTTTATCTGCTAAAGTGGGAAATGGGTATCCTATTTTGTGACTGTTATATTTTTTTGACTTCGTTTGATGTGATTTTAGAATTTGTCGCTTTTAGGAGTAATTTATCAAACCTAGACTATTAGATTTGACATGTTAGGGGTAAAATTTTGGAAAACCGATGAAACTTTCATCGTAGAAGGGCAAAATGGGTGTCCAAAAATGTTGTTTGTTTTGATGAATGACTTCGTTTGGCCTACCTTTGATTTGTGTGCCAAGGTGTAGATTAATGTTAAACTGAAAATGAGCTATAGGGAGCCCGATTTAGACTGTACTCAACGTCTGTTTGAACTTTCACCACTAAGTGGGCAAATGGGTATCCAAAAATATGACTATTATTTTTGAATTATGTCTGTTGATGTGTGTTCGATTTTGGTGTATTTATGATAAAGTTGACTTTTAGATCTGTGTAGATTGGTATGTTGTTTTTGAATTTTGTCGACACATTTATCGATAAGTGGGCAAATGGGTATCCAAAAATGATATTTATTTTTGTAGATGTTATTGTTTGGCTTATGTTTGATTTGCGTGTCAATTAATAGGTAGTTGTAAATTTGAACTGGGTTGTTGGGAGTCCAAATGATGTTGTTTGTCACGTCAGTTTGAACTTTTGCCATGAAATGTCAAAATGGGTGTCCAAATGTGTGACTGTTATGTCGATGTTTGTTGTCGTGTGTTTTGTGCATTGTCTAACATCGAAGTGCGTGTCAAATTAAATGTCTTTAATTTGAAAATTTTGATTGATGCAGTTTGATTTGATTGTATTGTTATGTGAGTTATTGATGTGTGGTTTATTGTGTTTTGGACAGGTGAAGATGCTTGAGCCCCATCATCGGGTGAGGAAATTCAAGGAGGGTTTTGAGGAATTGATGAAGACTAAGGATGAGTTACAGTGGTTGGATGACATACATTTTTGAGGTGTGTGGGAATGTAAGAGTATCCACACTAATAGAGCATATGTGTCTGCACTATGTGAGTGATGGGATGCAGATAGGAACACTTTTCATTTTCCCACTAGGGAAATGACTGTTACTTTGGAAGATGTATATCATATTTATCGACTATCGATTGAGGGAGTACCTATGAGGGCCACCATAGCTGAGAGCAAGGATACTATGTTGGAGAGATTCTTTGGGGTAGCATGGAGAGAAATTGATATCTCTAAGATAGATTATGAGTGGTTGTGGGTAAAGAATAAGATATCAGAGTGATAATGTGTAGCGATGATGATGATCTCGACATATGCTCTACCTGATAGTTTTAGGGTGTTGTTTACCTAGAACATGTTGGATATAGTGAGTGATCTGGTGGAGAGGAAAGTTGTGTTTGCATGGGTACCTGCACTATTGGCCCAAATGTATCATGAGTTATACGATGTTGTTCGGGGCAGGAGGATAGGATTGAGTGTGATTCCCTTGCTATAGGTATGGGCATGGGAGCACATATCTATTGAGAGGCCATCTTTATTGCCTAACCCTGTACATGTGGAGGGCAAAGAGTATTTACCTTATGCTCTTAGATGGAGTACAGAGGGGAGCAGGGTATTAAGAGGCCGCATGAGGGTGACCCACTATTTTGGAGGGGTAAGTTTGAGGATGCTACTCCTGAGGACATCATATGGAGACCCTAGTTGGGTGGAGTGAGTTGGGATGAGGATGATGAGCAGCTATGAGCCATCAGATAGGGTAGATGGTTGGTGGGGAGGTATACTCGATAGACTGAGTACTTTTAGTTTGATCGAGTGAGGAGGTAGTTTGGTTTGTAGCAGGATGTCCCTAGGACTCCTATAACTTACTTTAGGTGATAGGGAGATAGAGGAGAGTGACCTATGGTGCCACCATGGGTTGGAGAGAGGGATCCTCCTATGGATATCCTAACTATAGGGGATGTTGGGATGACTTCAGCATTTGATGCATGGTGGGCTTGGTAGAGTTGGGTGCCTGGTAGGGGCGTGATTGATCGATGGGTGGCACCTAATGTTGGGGTACCTCCATAGGTAGGGATGACTGGTAGGAGAGCTCAGGATAAGGATGTGGCTAGCAATGCAGAGGAGGTTCCTTTATGGTGCTCATGATGCCACTTGGGTGGTGGAGCGAGTACCCAAGACATGAGGGTGGAGGAGGTGCATGTGGATGTAGATGCTGGTATGGGATAGGCTACTGGGGCCAAGGTGGAGGGAGGTGTTGATACTATTATGGGTGACATGGATGACACCATTGATATTGGTGTATTCATGGATGCAGCACAATAGATTCCTATTGATATCCCTATGAGGGGGATGCAACAGATGAGGCATGGGCGCTACAAGATAGAGTCCATTAGTTGGAGGCTGAGGTGGAGCCATTGAGGGCTGATATGGTTAGGCAGGGGACTGAGATAGAGTAGTTGAGGGTCATGATGGTGAGGCAGGCTCAGATGATTATGAGCCTGACTAGTCAGCTGGGCATGAAGACTACCAGGAAGTTATTATGTGAGACTTCTCTATTGGTGCATGAGATTCCTCTCCCTGACTATACACAGGTGGTGTCATAGTCTAGGACATAGTCACGAGTGTGGGCACCCTCTCATCATAGTCAATGCAGTGTTGCTCTAATGGTAGAGGCTAGTGCTAGAGTTGAGGTGCAAGATCCACCTACTATGGAGCAGCCTATGGTAGATCCAGTTCTAGAGGTCATTGTAGAGTCGAGCTAGGTGGTAGAGAGGTGCAAGATCCAGGAGGGTGTGGGGAGATTCATGGTGATATTTAGGAGTTATATATTTGATTGTAGCCTATGGGTATTTTGGATGTTATATGTGATGGGCATGGTCCCAGGTTGTAGCCTTCGGGAATTTTTGGATGATGATATATATATATACCTTGATTTTGGCTATTATATATGATTTGTGATTTTGATGGTTTGGAATGTATTGTGTTTATATTTGTATAGATAGCACAATATAGTTCGTAGGTATGTATGATTAATAGATACATATGTGTGAATGGTTTAGATCTATTATCATTCTTTCATATGGATGAATTGTAGAATATTATGCATGATTATGTTTTGAATGCAGTGTGATGTGATATCGAATGTGATGTTGTTGTATATGTATGTAGGGTAAATGCAATGTTGTAATTTGATTTTGGAATTTATGTGAAATAAAATGTAAGAATGTGATTTGCTATTTTAAATGTATATAGGATGAATGCATGGTCATAATTTAAACTAGGTGTATATGACATAGATGCATGAATGCATGTATGGACTTACTGAAATGCGCCAAGGAAGCACTTGTATCATGGCATTTACCTGTATGGATGTGATCCATTCCATGATTTTAGGGTCGGTGGATAATGTAAGACATGTGTAATGGTTTTGACTAACATAGTTATGACAATCAAATCTCAAACCCTTAGCTATACAAGTTTTGTGGCAACTTATAACATAATCGGGCTGGTTCAAAGTCTATCTTGGACCTATGTGTGTGAATGTGTAA
Organism: Wollemia nobilis; assembly: GCA_028583015.1. Lineage (NCBI taxonomy): Eukaryota > Viridiplantae > Streptophyta > Pinopsida > Araucariales > Araucariaceae > Wollemia > Wollemia nobilis. The sequence goes on from JAQPPZ010017052.1 coordinate 14,449,513, forward strand.
GGTTCATTTATCCATTTTGAGGGAGGTAGGATTAACCCATTGTAGATGCTACCGGACTAGCTAGCTCATCCATCCACAATAGTGATCTCTACAAAAGCAAGATGCTAATGTGAGAGATGTGTTGTCACCTGTAAGACTATTCCACTGGTAGGCAGGCTCTTGGAGCCTATTGCTAGCGATGGGAATCATCCCATGGTGTTATGTTGAACCTAAGGACCAAAGGTGATAAGCATAACATGGGTGATATCAAGAGGTGTTTCCTTTTGTTTTCTGCCCCTGTTCTAGTGTTAACCTATCTGATTGTGGTAGTGCTCTTTTCATTTCTTTTTTTTTTTTCTTTTTTTTATTTTTTTGCTCTTTTTGTATGGGCGATGAAGTTTATTTTCTACCCAATCATTTAATTTTTCTTATGCTTGATCCCTTTGTTTATCCCTAGGTCGTATGTTGACCATGCAGGTGATAGGACGAGCAGGGGATACCATTCGCTAGATGGTGATATCTACTCAAGATGTCCTCTTTCCTAGGCTCAAAATTGTTAATGTGTAACCTATTGTGAGTGATCCATGAGAGAAGTTGAACCAACCTAAAATACCATAAGAAGAATGTACAAGACTCAGTAGCTATGGGTGACACTTGATTGCCTAAACTACAGAGTAGTCAAAATTAAACACGACACCTATGTATACCCTGATCCTAAAAAGGGGGAATGGACATCCAGGTGGTGATGCTAACAAATGCATGTATTATTCCTACTGAGGTGCATTTTGGGGGAGAATGTACAAACATGAATTAAAATTTTAACTATAAAGCATATGAATATGTGCAATGGATGTAAATGTAAATGATGCAAGTGGAGGAATGCGATATTTACAAGAGGAAAGTTATGCTATGTAGAAGGATAATTTTAGAAGAACCTATTTACAGATGAGTAAAGTGTGTAATGATGACAAAAAGTGTGATGCTATGATCATGGTTGCCCAAACATGTGGGGTGTGTGTGTGTAGTAGATGTATAAGTTGTGAGTTGTATAAGTGTATGTAATAGTCACCAAAAAGAAGGAAGATGTGAGAGTGGAATGTACAGGTGGAAGAAGTGAGAAGAAATAGGCTTTGGTAACCAATCAAGAAAAGGGGATCACCAAAAGCCAACAAATATAGGAGAGAAGAAATGAATCAATGTATGTAAGAAGTAGAAGAATGAGATAGAAGAAGAAGAGTAACTGAAACTACTATCGGGAGAAATGGCATAGATCCGGGTGGGAGTGGGATGGTGAAGTGATGATATGGCTAGAATTGTGGTTGGAGCTATAGTTGGAAATGTTATGAATGTAGTGGGTGGGTGCTGTTAGGGTATTATAAGGTGGCAAGGTCCTAGGAGTGGTGCAGCATGGAGGACTGACAAGTTGGCTAAATGGAAAAGAATGCTCTGGTGATGGGGTACGCTCACCATGCAACATGTTGTGCACTAGGGTTTTGAATGATCTGCACTCTTCAATATCATGACCTAGATGGTGATGGTAAATGCAAAATTGATTCTCATTGTAGTTGCATGGTTTAGGATGAGAGGGATCAATGGGTCAAATCTTGGGTAGGTCAATAAGGCCCTGATGCATGAGATGATGGAACATTTTAGAAAATGGCATGTGTGGAATAGGCATAGGATAGACGTATGGGTCTACTAGAGGTGAGTGAGGCCTAGGTGAAGGATGATCTAGTAATGGAGGCATGGGTCTAGGTTCTAGCATGGGTCGAGTTCAGGGTCGAAGAAGGGGTCTATGTGGTGGTGAGGATGGACGGGTCATGGGAGACTATCATGGGTGAATGTGGCAATGATAGTGGCTCATCTACAACTCTAGAGCTTCGATATGAGAGATGAGATGTTGTATCTCATGGTGTGGTGATGATGGTATTAGGGAAAGGGGGTGATCAAGATTCCAATGTGAATGGAATGGCCCGATGCATGGTAGAAAATGGGTGTGGTTGGGATGATGACATAGCAATGGAGTGGAATGACTATGGTGATTGTAAGTATTGTTGGAATGGTATGCCTCATAGTGGTGAAGGTGGTGTCTTGAGGACCGGTGGCATAGGTGATGGCCCTAAGTGATGATGCGAATGGGAAAGAGGGATGTTTGCATGACCAGCTTGAGTAGCTTGGGCCACGTGGGCTTGCAAATCCTAGGCGTAGGTAGACTCACCATTGGGAAGGGGAGTGGGTAGAAATGTAGGGTGAGGTGGATGAGGTGTATACTCCCTATTAGGTGGGTGGTAGGATCCTATGGGATGATGGGGGTGATTTATAGGTGAATAGTGATATCTGAGATCATCAGACGGATGGGAGGGTGATCCCTATGCTTGGAGTTGGGTGGATTCCTCTTTATCATCGAAAGAGGACATGGTGATCTAGTTATCGCTAGAGTGTGGTGAATAAGATGAACCTCACTAGTGAGGGGAATGGTGTCGAGGTGAGGTATGATGACCTAAATGGGATGAATGTGAGGAGCACCTGGTATGAAGGGTGGTTGGTGGTTGGGCGAGATCGATCGATGTAATGGGTTTTTGTTGTGGCTATGGATGGTCCTGCATGGTGGTAGGTGAGGCCACTGTAGAGCTCTCCTACTGATGATGTGAGTCCTACAAAAGGAAAAATAAATACCCCAAGCATAAAAATGGTAGAAAGGTGAAACGTACATGTACAGAGAAATAATAAAGTAGAAATAATAGATTCACATGGTGATGTGCTTGGTGATTTACTTCTAATACTATGTGACACTCATGATGGTGACTGTGTTTATGCATCATGCATTGAATGCATGAAGGTGCAAGATGTTGATGGGTTCAGGATCGTTAAGGCCTTCAATATTGGCCAGATGATATGCTCCTAAACCATATTTGTGTGTGATAATAAATGGGCCCAACCAGTTTGGGGTGAATTTATCATGTTGTTAGTGAGGTTGACTTGTGATTTGTTAGTTCTCTTTGAGAACCAAGTCACCAATATTAAACTCGCATTGATGTACCTTACTATTGTAGGCATGATGAAGGTGATCTTGATATACTCATGTGTGCTCGATGGCATGGATGCGACGTTCATCGAGGAGTGTTAGTTGATCTAGATGAGCTTGGCGAGTAGTGTCATCGTCAATGAAATATTTCATAGATATCCATAAAGAGGGTATCTCAAGCTCAAGGGGCATGATAGCTTCTACCCCATAGACAAGTGAAAAAGGTGTTGCCCTAGTAGGAGTATGGATGCTCGTATGATATGCCCACAAGGCTAGGGGTATTTGATTATGCCAGTCCTAGTGAGACTCTGCTATAGTTTTACGGAGAATAGAACAGATGGTTTTGTTCGTGGCTTCTGCCTAGCCATTTCCTTGAGGGTAATATGGGGTTGAAAAGCTATGGTGTATGTGAAATCTATCACATAGGGCTCGGAAAGTCTTGTTTTTAAAATATTTCCCATTATCTAAAATAATTTGGGAGGGAATTCCAAAGTGGCATATGATATGCTCCATGATGAATGCTACAATTTTGGCTCCTATAGTTTGGACCAGTGGGATGGCTTCGACCCACTTTGTAAAATATTTTGTTGCTATGATGATAAATTTATGATTGCTAGAGGAGGTAGGTGTAATTTGTCCAATTAGATCTAGGCCCCATTGGGAGAAGGGCCACATGGACTGGATTGGTTGAAGTGCTTGGGATGGTAAATGTGTTAGGTTGGCATGTTGTTGGCATTTGATGCAATGTTTGACATACTCGCAATAGTCTTGCTCCATTTTAGGCTAGTAGTAGCCCATACGGAGGATGCATTTGGTAATCGCCATGCCACTAAAATGGCCACCACAAGTACCATCATGGGTTTCTTGTACAACCCATTGTGATTCTTGTGGTTCTAGGCAATGCAAGAGTATGTCATCATAGCTATGATGGTAAAGGATGTCCCCCAACAAGGTGTAGTGGATCACTCTTTGTTTAAAGGTTCGATGTTGGGCATGGGGCAAATCACATGGTAGGAAACCTAGTTTGATGTACTCTTTGATCTATGAGAACCATGGGTCATGAGGTTCGGTGTTTACCACATACACACCACCATCATCTGTAGGTAGCTTGGGTGATATAGCAGATTGTGTAAGTGTATGAATGGATATAGATGTTGTGTTGGATATTGGGTTTTATGGGATGAGGGACCCTAAGGAGGCCATAGTGTCTACAAAATGGTTTGATGATCATGGAGCGGCTTCGAGGTAATACCATTCAAATTGGGATAGGAGTTGTTGGGCGATTTTCTTGTATTGTTGGAGAACTGGGCAATTGCATAGCCAGAGTTCCTGCACTTGATTGACTATCAAAAGTGAATCACCTATGATGTGGAGGTATTTGATGTGCATAGAGTGTGCTTGTTTTAGTCCTAGGATTAGGGCTTCGTATTCTACATTGTTATTGGTACAAGGGAAATCAAGTTTGAATGAAAATGGGAGTGGTTCTCCTTCAGGTGTAAAGAAGACAATGCCTGCACCCCCAGCATGGAGACACCTAGAACCATCAAAGAACATGGTGAGGTCAGCCATGAATTCTGGTTCGACGTATTCCTCATCTTCGGTTATGTGAAATATGGAATCATCGGGGAGTTGAATGAGTAGGGGTTGATTATCAATTATAGGGGCTTCAACCAGTTGGTCAGCAATGACTTGCCCTTTGATAGACTTTTGAGATATGAATTCTAGGTCAAACTTGGTTAGGAGCATGATCCATTTGGCTATGCATGAATTGTGATAACTCTTGTTCATCATGTACCGAAGGGGATTATCTTGGGTGATGACAAAAGTTGTGTGGTTTAACATGTAGTGTCTTAACTTCTAGGTGGTGAATACTACTACTAGGCATAGCTTCTCCATGTATCCGTATCTCATTTTGTAACTAACTAGTGTGTGGCTGATGTAGTAGATAGCTTGCTCTTTGTCGAGAGCATTCTTTTGAGCTAGGAGTGTACCTAGCGCAAGTTCTATGGCTGAGATGTATAGAGTCAGTGGTAATTGTGGGTGCGGTGGTGACATGACCGATGATGATGTAAGGTAAGTTTTGATAGCATCGAATGTGGCTTGACAGTTATCATCCCATTTGAAGTGTACTCCTTTTTGTAGGAGATGATTGAATGGTTGGCATTTGTTTGATAATTGTGCTATAAATCTATGAATAGAGGTAATCTTGCCCTGGAGGCTACGCAATTGCTTTAGGGTGGTAGGAGGAGGCATCTCGATGATGGCTTTCACCTTACTAGGATCTACTTCAATGCCTCATTGGGAGACAATGAATCCTAGTATTTTTCCTGATGTAACACCGAACACGCACTTTTTTGGATTGAGGCGCACATTGTGTTCTAGTAGTCGATCAAAAATCTGATGGAGATCTTCGAGATGGTCGACACGTTTCTTTGATTTGGCTATGAGGTCATCTACATAGTCTTCCACATTTTTGTGCATTAGATCATGAAATATGTAGGTCATGGCTCATTGATAGGTTGCCCCAACATTTTTAAGGCCAAAGGGCATGACCTTGTAGCAAAAGGTCCCCCAGGGTGTTGTGAAGGAAGTTTTGTGTTGATCGGCTGGGTTGATCCTAATTTGATTATATCCAAAAAATCCATCCATGAGGGAAATCATTTTATGACCTACGATGGAGTCAATGAGGGAGTCAATGTTGGGTAAAGGGAAGTTGTCTTTGGGACAAGCTTTGTTTAGGTCATGAAAATCTGTGCAAATGTGAACGTCATCGGATGGTTTGGGGATAAGGACCATGTTGGATACCCACTCGGGATAGTCGATGGGTACTATGAAATCAATGTCTAGGAGCTTTTGGAGCTCGGATTTTACTATCAATGTGATAGTTGGATGCATGCATCATAGCTTCTATCTTACTAGTTTGGCATTGGGATCTAGTATAATATTATGCACTACTACGATAGGGTCAAGTCCCGACATGTCTTTGTAAGACCATGCGAACACTTTTATATACTTGCATAGGAAGTTCATGAAGGTGATGCATTCCTCGGGTGAGAGGCTAGTGGCTAATTTGAGGATGTGTGGATTTTTTGGATCATCATCGATGTCTACATCGATAGTGTCCTCGATGAGCATGCGAGATCCATCACATAACTATTCAGGGATAGGAATGAGATTGAAGTCATCAATGGCCTCACTGAACTCGTACTCATCATCTATGTAAATGCTCATGTGATGGACTTGAGGGGTTTGGGATGACATGGATGAGGAAGGGGTATTTTCTACCCGTAAGATGTGAGGAGAGAGAAGGAAGTCTCTAGGTACTGGTATGTGTGAGATGTGTGCGAGATCGATAAAGTTTGGGTTTGGGGTATCATCTCGAATCTGTTGGTGGTTGTAATGGAGGGGAGAGCGTAAGTCTACCTCAACCATGTTAATCGATGTTGTAGGTGAAGTAGGTGGGGTAGAGTCTGGTGAGGGAGGTTGGATAGGTTGTGCACATCCTAAGAGACTCAAGGGAGGTCGCAGGATGACTAGTGGTGAATGAGGATGAGAGGCTTCTCTCTGTAGCTATCTATGTATAGGTGGGAATATAGGCAAGTGTATCGATGGTGGGTTAGGTGGGATTAGATTCGGCTCTATCGATGGTGGATCAGGTGGGAGTGTGTCCGACTCTATTGGTGGTGTAGCTAGAGATAAGGTAGCAAAGTGTTCTACCAATATATGAACATCACAGAACAAGGAGGTATCGGCTATAGGAGATTCTTGGAAGAAATCATAGGGGACGATGATGGTTGATGTGGGTGAAGGCGTGTCTTCTAACATGTCCATATCAATGTACTCTTCCAAGGTGTGTGTTGGACATGGAGGAGGATGTAAAGAGAGATCTTGGATCTCATATTCTAATGTATAGATGATGGTTGGGTGATAACCTAGGCTAGTTTTATCGATAGGTGATCGGACACGAGGGTTAATGGGTGTACGTAGCCCTTGCTCATAATGGCCTAACCCAAACCCATGCCAATGAAAGCATTGTAGGTAGCGCAAGGCAAATTGAGGGTTGGCTAGGTGTGTAATTGCATCACCAGAGCTAGATTGTGGTGGTGAAGAAGTTGGTGAGGGGATCGAAGAGTCTACTCCCACATACACAAAGTTGGTGTGGTTTTCAGGACTTCCTAACTGTATGATGGTTCTGATAGTCAACATCGAGGCTGAGGGATGGCCAAAATCTTAGGTAGATTGGATAGGGGTGTCACATACATGGGCATCACGTACGTTATAGTCTCCTAGGCCATTATTTGTCATGAAGATGGATATGCATGGTGTGGCATGCTCTGGAGATTGGGGTGGCATATCCGAATCAGATGAGGAAGGAGAAAGTTGGGATTCCCTAATGGTGGTAGCTGAAGGGTGTGGAGATTCATCCAAGTTGGGTGTTGGTTGTTCGGGTTCATGATGTTTGGTTGTTGTGGCTTGAATAGGTTATTTGTTCTACATAGGGGATGACATCGGTGTAGGTGCAGGGATGCATGGAGACATGAATGTCTTAGGTTTTGGTCGGAAGGGAAGAGGAGGTGTTTGTGGTGTAGGAAGGATAGGGGCTTCCATATGCAAGGGTGGAGGAGGTAATGTAGTTGGTTGTGTGATGGGTGGCAATGGTGGTTGCGACACCATGGGTGGAAATTGGAATGGTAGAGGTTGGGAGGATTGTGGAGGCCACAAGAGTGATGGTGAGGAAGGCATGGTATCAGTTTTAGGTCCCCTAGAAGATGATGCTAATGGTGCAGATATCGAGGCTTGTGTTGTTGATGAACATTAGGATGTTGGGGTGGAAATTGGGGAGGATACCGATGCTCCTATTGACTGGTGAGAAGATACAGGGAATAGTTGGGAGGATGAGAATGAAGGTGCAGGGGGAAGGTCTACGACATTACAAAACTTAAAGGGGTCTCCATCGGTTGGGACACAGTGAACAAGTCCATTGTGGATGTACTTGAGGCAATGGTGCAATGTGGATGGGACACACTGCATGTCTCTAATCCAAGGGTGACCGAGGAGAATATTGTATTGCATTTCTCCTTGGATGATGTGAAAGAGGATGGGGATCGTATGGATGCCTACGTGAATGGGCAGAACTATGGATCCTACGGTAGGTCTCATGGAACCATCGAAAGCACGTAGGTCTAGGGAAGGTGTGGCAAAATGGGCTGGAGGGAGGTGTAGGTGATGCAGGGCTGCTATGGATATGATGTTGATGGATGAGCCCATGTCAATGAGTACCCACTTGTAGGTAATATCATTGATATTAGCTTGTATGTGAAGGGGAGGATCAACTCCTTCACCAATGAGTTTCGTTATCTCATGGTCATGGAAACTAATTGAAGGTTGAAGGCATCATGGGATATTCCCTATAAAATTGACAAAAGCATTTGTGTCATGTGTCTCTAAGTCAATGGAATGTAGGATGTCATTCAATGCCTCATGATGGGGTTGAGACTATTGTAGGAGATCGAATATGGATAGCCATGTAGGGGCATTGCATAGTTGATGGGTTAGACTACCATGGATGGTAATCACATTTTGAGGTGGTGGTGGTATGATATTAGGCATTTGGGGTGTTTGCAGGGATGTAAACTGGATAGGGGGAGAAACAATAGGTGTTGTCTAGCATGATAGGTACCGTTGGTTTCTCGTAGTAAGGTTGATCATACCTACTACTCCACATGATGGAGGATCATGCTGGACATTGTTGACTTGGTGAGGTGGCACTGGAGGATTTTTGGGAGGTCTAGGGGGATTGGGTCCTCTATGATCTGATAGAGGGTTTTGGAAAATCCCTAGGTTTTGGTTCTATGGGGCTAGAGGGTTTGCTACCTGAATAGTGCCCCTATCGATTAGGTCTTGAAATTGCCCCTGAAAGGAGTGACATGAATCGATATTATGGCCATGCTACCTATGAAAGGGATAGAAGAGCTACTCATTATAGTCATGAGGCTTAGGTGAATTTGGATCCAATGGGTGGATCTCGGGTAGAATGAGATGGTTGCCCTCATACAATCTATGGAACAGGGTTGGTAATGGTTCAGATAAGGGTGTAAAGTTGTATGGTGGACCCTATGGGTGCATGCCATGGTATTGTTGTGGTCGAGGTGGGGCAGGAGCATTAGCTTGGAGTGCTTGTGGTTGTGGTGTATAGGGTGGAGGAGTCGGTACTAGTGCTAGGGTAGCAGCTATGACTTGGTTGGTTTGTGGTGGTCATGGGTAAGGTTGATTCGGTGTGGGTCTATTGAAGTGGAATTTGGAGTTATAGTTGGATTTGGCTCTCAACTTAATCTTCCTAGACTAGACCTTAATATCTTCGATCACTTTTTCTTGTGAGATAGCATCTTCAAAAGTATGACTTTGGTGAAGTTGGAGGGATGTGGAAATGTGTTTGTGGCAACTCTTGGAAAAGAGTGTCACAAGCTCTGAGGTGGGGAGGCTATGGGTGAGGTCATGGATAATCGCTCTCCATCTAGAAACAAACTCAGTAATGGGTTCATCATCCACTTGTCATAAGGCGTAGACATCAAAAAATATGGTCTTTTTCTTGATGTTGATGGAAAAGTGCTCTAAGAAGGAATTGGCCAGCTGCTCAAAGGTATACAGGCTATGGCATGGTAGCATGTTGTACCAATCCAATGCTGGCCTAGTGAGGGATAGGGAGAAGGTACGCAACATAAGGGGGTTACTACTATGAAGTTGGTAGCAGGATGAGCGGTAGTTGCTCACATGTTCTCTGGGATCTTCCTTACCTCTATACTTGTCAAATTTTGGTATTTCGAAGTGATAGGGATAAGGAGGAATAGGGACTGATGGATGAACTAGCTCATTGCATAGTTCATCATAGCAAGGCTTTTGTGGCCCATAGCTAGAGGTGCGTAGGTTCAACATTTTGACTTCATCTCGCAAGAGTTGAAGTTCGGGTGTCATAGGAGTCGAGGGTTGGGCTATGGTAGGTTGACCCTATGGATGTGGTGGATATTGGTATTGTTGTTCTTCATAATACTATGGGGAATACTATTGTGCTTGATCATGATAAGGTGGGTACTGGGTGACATGTGTTGTCATGTCTACGGGCACACTAGGTTGTGGGGTAGGTGTCTATTGAGGATAATAGTACTATGATTAGGCAACATGCGGTTGTGGCAGGGGTACTTGTTGGTTTGGAGCCTATTGTATTGGTTGAGCCATGGGTGGTGATGACCAAACTGGAGGAGGCATAAAGAAGCTAGGTGTAGCTGGTGGTAGTGTAGGTGTTGGTACTACTAGTGCTAGGGGTGGTCGAGATGAGGTATCAAAATATGGGATCTATCTCTACCCTAGAGGGTAGGAAGTAGGGAAGCTAAACTATGTGGAATAATTTGGTTGAGTGGGTGGATAAGCTACTGATGTTGGTCCATAGGTAGGATGGATATGGGTAGTGGGAGCCTAAAAAGGAATAGGTGGTGGTATCCTAAAGGTCATCATAGGCAAAGGTGGCTCCAAGGGTTGGGTGTCATACACTCCGGATACCTAGGAGATAGGTGGGAAAGCTACCAAAAAGGTGGGATAAGCTATCGAGGTAGGAGCTTGGGTTGAGGGGAAAGTGTAGGTGTACACTCCCACTTGGGTTTGTGCATCTTGCTCCTAAAGAGGCTATTGGGAGGTACCCTCAGATATGGTGAAGAATGACTCTTGGGAAGAGGATGGTTGGTACTCTTGTGAAGAGTACGGGTGTGAGGTTTGAGGGAATGCTTATGGTTCCTGTTGGGTAGGGATCTATTGTGTAGTTTGGAAGGATGGATTTTAGCTTCCTACAGTGGAGGAGGATGGGTCAGACACCATTCCTATGGTAGGGGTGAATGATGTGACCTCAGGATGGGTACGGTTTAGGAGGGAGGAATCATTCTCAAATAGGGATTGAGATAGATTTTGGAAGAAGGGATGTGCAAAGGTGGGTGAAGTAGGCATGACCTCCTCATATATGGTGAAGGATGGAGGAGATTGTCCTAGTGCTATGTAGATCACATGGTCATAGAATGTGGTCGATGGATTAGGTGAGGATGGGGCTGAAAGGAGTGGGTAATCTTCTATGAGTGAAGTAGCGAGGATTTCACTCAAAGTTGACATCTCCTCATGAGGCATCATGTGTGTGAATTGTACATCAGATTCTATGCATGAATCAGATGTGTCTATGATCCTCTCCTTCATGATCGAAGGAGTAAGAGTGGACTGACTAGAGGAAGGGGGAGGCCATTCCTCCATAGAGCGTGATTGCTCATGCGCTCTACTACGGGTGACCACAGGCATAGTGGCATGTGAAAAAGGGGTTTTTAAGAATAAACCCTATGTGATGTAGACTCAACTATGTCTAATGTGAGTGTGAAGTAAGTGGCATGTTGTGTGTAGCAAAACAATATATAGTGCAGTGTGTTGAGACCGGTCTGTGATCATGCAAACAATGGTAGACCGGAATCAATTCTAAATGCTGAGAAAATAAAAGTGTTATGTTCATTTTGTGTGTTGTAATGTTGATACTCCCTATGTAGAATCATGGGTAATGGAGTGAATACTCTAGAAAATTAGGAATGTCATCAATATCAAACCTCCTACAACACCCAAAGATGCACAGGATAGAATGGTACCGCAACGTGCGAATGGTGACCTGTATGGAAGGTGCAGTAAAATGATATCCTAAAGGGGTGGAACTCACTATGCTGAAGCGAGTTCACAATATCCTCTCATGAGAAGAGGTGGCACTGTCTGAGACCTGCTACCGGCATACCCATGCTTTCGCTTCACCCTCAGGTGGGCTTAGTCAAGAACGATAGTTACCAATTCCACAAATTATACAAGCCTTGTGGATGAAGGTGCTAATCCTGTCCCACTCCACAGGTAACCACTGGTGATGAAATCCAGGGCCCAATCACAAAAGTGGGGGATTTTTTGATGATGAAATCTAGAAAACTACTCTTGTGGGGCTGCTAGGTGTCTAGGGGGTGAGCTGATGGAGAGTGCAACTCGATCCACACCAGTCTCGAGCGATGGATTGGGGATGAAGTCCAATCTCACCACTTGTTTAAGATACCACGTGAGTGTGTGTGGGTTTGTGTTTTTCTAACGGTGTTTGCAAGGTAAGAAACTAACTAATTGCCTTTTCAAAAGAAAACTAATCCTAATGCCTTTTTGAAAGCAAATGATTAGATAACTTACAGTCTTTGTAAAGAAATGGTCTAGCCTAAATGCCTTTGTGAAGCAAACTAATCTACTTTGCAAAACATAGAAACATGCAATCCAAATGTGTTTGGAATAGAGGGGATTATGAAACCCTAACTTGAACTTTCAGAATGCAAAATTCTTTCAGAAATGTAAGAGGGGATTAGAAACCCTGATTTTACTTTAGAATGTAAAGTTCCTTTTAGCAATGGAAGCTATCAATGAAGGAAGAACAACTTAGGCTTATGCCATATGCAAAAATAAAAGACAAATGCAAATTTATTTGAGAAATAAATTTTGTACACTTGCTGGAAAGTTGCAGGTCCTAAAAATTTTAGAAACCCTAAGGATTTGACAACTTTGCAATGAAAACAAAACTATGTCTAGCAATGATTATTTAACTAGTTAGTGAGATTTTTGTTTCCAAAACTTGCAACAGAGGCAGAAAAGGTGAGCATACCTACATTATGATGCTAAGGGGGGTTTTCTTGGCCCCTGAAAAGATCACCCTAGCTGATTTGGGGGTTTTTGAGGCTTCTGTGTTCAAATCATGACCCAAGGGGCGAATTTGACCCAAATCATGACCGGGGGGTGAATTAGGACTGGTTCATGGGGCGGGGGTGAATCAGGTTCAGAGGCTTCAAATCAGAAATATGATGGCCTAGGATGGTTCCTAGGGCTTTGGAGGTCTCTGTGGAAAACAACTTTGGTACCTGCAAGACACAAAAATAGAGGATAATGTCAGATTTACAAAGAAAATGAATCTAGCACTATCCATTGTGGGGGTCCCACCGGGCATGCCAGAATGAAATGACCAGAAGTTGACATTTGATCTAATAACAAGTAATAACACAATGATGCATTAAACAAATATATGCTTTATTCCATGATATATTTGATATAGGTTACAAATAGGGCTGAATTCCCATTTCTTTCTTTTCATGAATACACTATAGGCTTGATGCCTTCTTCTGATGTCCCTCAGTGTAGGTGGGCTTCTTTGTATGTGGGCCACCATCGGGTTGTTATTGGTTTGATGTTGCTTTCCCTCTTCATATTTGCTGCATAACCTGTGATTAACCTGCAAAAGGGTGTTAGTACGATGGGGGCTTGCCTTAGTCAGGCCCCATGTTTATAAAGATGAAATGACTATAAAAATATAACAAAACATGAAATAAACTATGCAGAAGGTAATAATATGATGAAAGGGAGCTTACCACCCAAATATGGAGTGATTTGGGGCCTGTAGACCCAATTCGCCACCCGAGGGGTGAACTGAGGCCGGATTCATGGGGCAAGGGGTGATCTGAGCTGTGATGCCTCTTCTACAAAATCCTTTTAGTGGGTCGACTCCTAGGCAGCTGGGGTGCCTCTATGTACCATTGAAATCTGACTGTGTGCACCAAGAAATGACTATTCAATATTGGCTTTCCATTTTAGCAGAGTAACTGTGCTTTGTTGAATTTGTGAATCAGAATTAATTAGGGGTTTGGGACCCATTATTTATAGGCAAAGGCAAGGTGCAGGGGGGTTAGATAGACTAAACCTAGGTTTGATTCTGACTAGGGTTAGGTTAAGAAATGCAATGTGGCAACATCACATTCCTTATGAGAAATATCTCATCCTCACACATGTGTGAGGATGGATTAGGGCTAATCCTGATTAGGAGGTGCTTAAGCCAATTTAGGACATGATTAAAGAAATATCTCAACAAACCCTAATTTCACACATGTGGGAGGATGTAATTAGTGCTAATCAATATTAAGGGTTCTTTTAATCAAATTTGCCCTAAAAAGGTGACTTAAGTGAAGTCAACATTAAATTAGAATTTGGTAATTGACTTATTAATTGTTTTGGTCAACTAATACCCCGTGGGGGCCTCAATTGCATGTGAATAGACCATCGAATGATATCCCAATGCACCGGATGTGATTTGGAAGGCTTATGAGGGTTTAGGACCTGAAATTCGATGGAGTGATACATGAAAGTCTACATATTACTATGGAAAATTATGGCAATCTACGTATTACTACGCATGACTACGCATGACTACGCCTGACTACACATGACTATGCATGACTATGATAGCCTACAATAGCCTAGGGATGTCTGGAATCACCTATGGATATGCATAAGTAGCAATGTGTGACTTTTGGGTGTCTACACTACCTTAACTCCATCCTTGGTGATAATGTGTCCCAAATATTCTACTTTAAACAACCCAAAAGAATACTTGGACTTATTAGCATAAAGTTGATGCTAAGCCAAAAACTACAAAGTTAGATCCATATGGATGACATGCTCTTCCTAAGAGTGACTATAAACCAAAATATCATCAAATAAAACTAAAATGAATTTATGAAGGAATAGATATAAAATATTTTTCATGAGGCTCTAGAATGTGAAAGGTGCATTAGTCAAGCCAAACGACATCACCAAAAATTCATAATGATCCTCATGAGTGAAAAATGTTATTTTAGTAATATCTTCCTCCTTGAGTAATATCTGATGGTAATTGTAATAGGCTAAAATTGACCCATGTCAATTTACTCTAAGTCAAAAACATTCAAAAATTAATTTAAATAACTTTCTAAACTTCTTCCTCATTTTTTGCATCCATATCAAGTTTTTTTCTAACCTCCTGATGATATCGAATCTATTTGAACGATATCGGTTTCCCGATGCGATATCAGACTTGAATGTACGAAATCAGATGTCCGATCTTGACAAAAATAGAAAATTGCCTAGAACAGCAAAAAGATAAAAATTTGTTGTAACTATTTTGTTCGTACCTGGCCAACGACATGGAAGTTATGGTATCATATTATCTGATATCATCCAAATTGGAAGAGATCAAAACTCCCCTTGTTTTTTAGCCCAACCCACCTAGATCACATTTTAATCCAGGCACTCTCCTTGGATTTCCCTTGGATCCCTGAGAATTTCTTGCCCCTTGCTTCCTATTGCATCCTTGTTATTGTTGTGTTTATTGCAGGTTTGTAGGACTAGATCTATGCATCGGTTGGTATGATACTATATCGAACATCCGATATCACTAAAAAATGTTTGATCTTGCCCTGCAACATCCGATATCATCTGTAGGATACTTGAGGGCATATTTAGACCTCTGTTTGCATTCCTAACTTTCTATTTTTCATTTCCAAAGATCATATCTATTGTTTATCATCTTATTTAGGCATAAAATTTTGTTTATCATATCAGGAGTTCACCATCATTGCATTGCATTTTTTTATTTTGCATTTATAGCATAAATCTCTCTTGTTTTCCTTAAGTTATTACACATAATGAGCTTCATATAATCTAATTCATGTTTAATCAAGTTCATATTATACTAAAAATCTATGTTTTTTGTGTTAATATGTGAAATAGCAATTTTTTGATCAAATCAGACCTACCAATATCATATAGGACCTACCAATATCAAATCGAATGTCTAATATCACCCTACAACATCCGATATCACATGTAGTAAGCAAAAAGACTCCAAATAATCCATTCAAATTGAGTAATATTATGAAATTTCTTTCATAATTAAGCATTGTATCTATTTATCTTCTGCACTCTATTATGTGTTGTACTTATTTGAATCTAAATTTCATGTAGTATAGGTTTAGTTGCACTTGGTAAAACTAGGTGAATGTGATTAAACTAAAAGGAACACATCAAAAAACTCCCAACCTAGACATGGAAACTGCCATACAAATGTTTCCTGGTAAACCCACCCAATTCATTGACAATCACTAAAGAAGGCACGACCTCAAGTGCCTCTCCTTTGAGGTGTATACCCATCATTCTCCTATTCCCATTTGAGGTGCAGATCCATTAGCTTGAGGGAAAGGAGTGAGAATTTTAGGGCTACATTCTTTGGTGAACTCGACGTGAATTACATAAGCATCATTCTAATTCAAAAACATAAAAAACATAAAATATAAAACAAACACATAGAATCATCATTTAAATTTGCATATTTTAGATTTATTTTTTAGATGGTAGATAGCAACATAGGAAAAGCTATAATTATAGACATTATAACTCTATTATCTACACAAGAAATATCTCTAGTAGTTGAATGCTCTAGTATCCCATCTCAAGAATAGTGGGCTGAACTTTGGAAAAGACTTGACATCATCAAAGAAAACACACAAAGACTTAGTCAAATCAAGATATTCAACGTAGCTAGAATTTTGGGACCTGATAACTCTTCTCACTACTTTGATATCCAAAGATCATGTGAGAGGTGGTTAGCTGATAAGAGAGCAAGCATCTCTTTATATATCTATATTTTTGAGGATTATTTTGAAAATTCCATAACTGCACACCGATTTCTAGCACACATATAAAATCAAGAGATAGTTTTAGAAAACAAGAGAAGATATCAAATAACATTTTCATGAATATTGTCATGAAATATACTTTTATGCTCAATATTCTAAAATTGATAGCATTACTATAGCTCACTTTGTCAAATTCCTAAAATCAAAATTTAAATTTAAATAAGAGCACTATATGACTCCTGAAGAACTTGAACCTATTAATGACATTCATAAACTTTTTTAGTAAGACTAAGCTTGTTATCTAGAATATTATAATTCTTGCTTTTACTTTTTGCTCAAAAAAAAAAACAAAAACATATATATAATATATATCTACATATCTACAATATTTTATATAGGTATATATATAACATATATACCCAAAAATTCAAAACATATATATATATATATATATATATATATATATATATATATATATATATATATATATATATATATATATATATCATTAAAAGACAAAATATCCAAAGGTAAAATGCCTAGAATTCTAAGAAATGGTAAACAAGTAGAATCTAGCTTAGCAAAAGAGCTAGATCAATAAATCTTGATAATAATACACTTATTGAAGATGATAAACTCATGAAACAAGATGATGATGAAAATAGAGAAGGAGAAGAAGAAGAAGAAGATCCTACCAAACCTATAATAGACCCTCAAGGCAATGTTAGTTTCAAATTTGTCCACCATTTTACTAAATTTCTAAAAATTAATATAGATGATATCAATTAAGTGATTAAGATAGAATATTTACTCCCAAAAGGGGATTATTCAATGGAGGAAACTCTAGAATCTGCTTTCCAAATGTACACAAGTCCATTGACATACATGAATAGAATAGAGCAAGATGTTGATCAAGATGATCCATCTCAAAACATCAATCAAAACATGGTTGTGCACACCAAAAAAAAACAAATATTTTCTTCTCTTATCTCTCAAGCTCTTAATCAACAAGCATCCACATCACAAAAGGCTAAAAAAATACAAAATCAATAGAAAATTTAGCAAAAATCAATTCCATAAAAAACTTCACAATAATCTTCCTACAAATAATCTACATATAGCAACACAACCATACCATCAAATGCACAACAGTATGATAACACAAAACCAATTTAGTGGGCAATCACAAGGACTTGAAGCCATAGTCAAAAAATTAGCTTCACTCTTAGATTAAATATATCCTTATCATCCCACATATAGTTATAAGGAGATGTGTAGTCAACCATTGGATCCCTTTGTTGTTGCCCAACTTTATCCTAAAAATTTCCCCATGCCAGTTGTTCCGATATATAAAGGGATCGAAGATCCTATTGAACATCTTCGTATGTTTAGGATAGCTTGTCATGATATTTCATATGATGATTTGCTATTACTAAAGATGTTCCCTAAAAGTCTTGGATTTATGGCTCTAGAATGGTATTATCAATTACCAACTAATTCCTTGAGGAATTTTGAAGAAACTATAGAAATGTTTGTTCATCATTTTGGTGCTTACATAGAAAGACATGTTACCATCAAAGACTTATATAATTTAAAACAGGGAAAATATGAAAGTTTTGCTGAATTCCTAGCTAAATGGAGACAACTTCTAGGGAAATTACACTTTGATTTACCATAGAGAGAAATGTTAGAAATATTTATCAGTAACTTACAAGAATAGTTATCTTATGAACTTGCCACTCCTACAGTAACTTTTTATTATCAAACTATATACCTAGCAAGAAGGGTAGAAGAAGCTCTTGTTCGAAGATGACAATTCAAGAAGAAGGATGAAGATAAATCTTTAAAAAACTAATATAATAATAAAAAAGTGGTTGGTTATGGAGTTACTTATAGTAGAAACACTCCAAATATCAGTACTACCAAATCCATAAAGAAATTTGTATTGAAATTTCCTAATAAATATCCATGAGAATTCACAAGATTGAACCAGCCTTTAACCTTGATTTTACCCCAATTATTAGAAGAAGGTTTGATACGGTTACTAGAAATATGATAACCAGACACCACCTTACTTGGATATAGAGCTGATTTACATTACAACTTTCATCGAGAGGATGGACATTCAACCAACTCTTGTAAAATATTAAAACATGTGATACAAGATCTAATTGATAAAGGAGCCATGGAAGTAGAAATTTTCCATCCAAATAATAATCCTCCTAACAATTTGTTGGTCTGAATTTTATACACACCCTGTGAAGAATGAGCATAAAACTCTGATAACACTTATACGGGATAAATCCCACTCACTTTAGGATCTAGCTGGTTATCCAAGGTGTGAGTTACGTAGTTGGGTCGAATGTCAATTCACTCTTTTTCGCTTTTGGAATAGTTTTCAATATGGACTGTCTCGTTACCTTACAACGGGCTCACCGAACTTGTTCAAGAATGTTAGAAGTTGTCACTTGTTGACAATCAGATTTAAAATTAATTCTTTGATCTAGCTCTTATGGGTCAGCAGATTTAAATAAATGACAAATTTAAAAGAAAATAAAAATGGATCATTTCACGGTAAAACAAAGAGAGTAGGGTAGGGCAGAAAGAGAAGTTTATCAAACTTAGCTGTAAAACAAAACTACCAATTTTATTTATACTATCGACTTCACAACAGAACAAATCAAAGAAGAAAGTGTCCAGCTTTCTAAGATCACTTTCTACTAAGAGCATAAGGCAGAGATGGAACAGATCTAAAAGAAAATCATAAACGTAAGGGAAGTCCGTTAAAATTGGTATTTCTCACCAGCAGCATAGCTCACACAGTGAGGACAGAGCAATTAGAACAAACTTGAACCTTAAATCCGTGATTTTTCCTAGCATACAATAGAACAAATGAAGCCCAACAGCATATTTAATCTTGATAACACAGATTCACAGACATATATTTAATAAACTTTAAAGAAACGGATAACAAAAGAAGATAAACTTATCACAATCTGCAAAAGATTAGGCTCCTGGCCATGCTATCACAGAAAACAAAAGCACATCAACTCCAAGTCCAGAAATAAAGTATTTAACAAGATTTGCAAGAAATTGCTTCAATAGCCTTTTATTTCTAAGTTTCCGCCTCCTGCGATTACATTGAGAAGAAGTATTTATAGACTCAGGACAGACCCTGATATTTTCAAAAATATCTTCTTCTCAAACCCTAAATCTTATCATCTTAAACCCTAGTACCCGGGTTTTGCAATATAAAGCCATTTAAAATGAAATCTTGATAAAACCTAACCATTCTGCAAATCAGTGCAGTCACTTGCCATAAATGGAGAAGATAGAATTCGAATGCCACTTGCATTCACCCGCAACTGTGAATAAATGTCTTCATTAATGCCCTCGGGTAATTTGGATGAATCACCACTTCTCTGACATTTCATCTCCGCAGAGCCATCCCTGAGTTGAAAATGTCTGCAAGCTATTAATTCTGCCATAAATTTTCATTAAATGCATTCATCGGCAAATTCCGGTAACTGAGTATAGATATTTTCACTTTTCGGCCAATTCTCGACATACTCCATTAAATGGGCAGCTGCTTAGTCACCGTAAAGTCTCTTTGCGGCCAGATCTATAAAACCTGGATGAAACAGCAATTTTCGGTATCTCTCATTTCAATATGGCTGTCTTCGATTAATTTGCACTTAACTTTGTCTTTATGGCCATTTCTCCGTTATCCTGTAAGTGCCAGATGGCTTCCTGCATGAAAGACAAACAAGGATTAGCATTTTAAAATTATTAAATCAAAACTTTAAATATTAAAATGAAACCCTACAGTTCAGTATACGCGGCATGCTTTGTTCTATTGTTTTGACACGTGTCACAAAAATCGTGACACGTGTCCATTTCCAGCTGTTTTCCTTTATTTTGGCCTTTTTTGTCTAAGTCGCGAAAATGCGACATGTCGCGATTTTGCGACATGTCACGAAATCGCGACGTCCACAATGCCCCTGTTGTCTTCCTTCTCCTTCCTCCGTGAAAATGCGACATGTCGCGATTTCGTGACATGTCACGAAATCGCGACGGTACCTTGCACTTGGCAGCATCTTCCGACTGTGTCGCGATTTCGCGACACCTCCACTTCCTGTAATCATTCTCTGGCCTGCCCTTTGCTTTTGAATTTGGGCTGTGTCATGATTTTGCGACACGCCCACTCCTTGCACTTCCCTTCCACTGCAGTGTCATGATTTCACGACATCCTTTGGCTCTGCACTTCCTTTCGATTCTTGTCACGATTTCGCGACGTCGCGAAATCGCGACGTCACGATTTCGCGACATCTTTTTGCCTTAGCAACTCCTTTCTCCATGCAGCCGCAAAAATGCGACATGTCGCGATTTCGCGACGGTCCGTATGCCTTGGAGCTCCTTCTGGGAAAACATCGCGAAATCGCGACGTCGCGATTTTGCGACATCTCCATGCCTTCGGCCTTTTCCCTCCAAATCGTCACGATTTCGCGACGTCGCGATTTCGTGACATGTTGATGACTTGTCTGATTTTAACTTCTTGCAGCCACGAAAATGCGACATGTCACGATTTCGTGACATGTCACGAAATCGTGCCCCTTTCATGCCTTAGTCATTTTTTCTTCCTCGCAGCCGCGAAAATGCAACATGTCACGATTTCGCGACCTATTTTGTTCTTTGCCTCCATTTGCCTCCTACAGCCACGAAATCGCGACATGTCACGATTTCGCGACATGTCACGAAATCGCGACCTCTTTCATGCCTTAGATTCTTCTTCACTCCTGTAGCGATTTCACGACATTTCCAAAAATGGAAAGTGTCACGATATCGCGACATTTCCAAAAATGGAAAGTGTCGCGATTTCGCTACGTTTTTCACACTTGCAGCTTTCTTCCAAAATGTGTCGCGATATCGCGACGTTTTCACCCTTGCACCTTGCTTCTCTCTTGCCCACAAAATGCGACATGTCGCGAAATCGCGACGTTCCGTACGATCTTGCTTTCTCTCTCCAGACTGGTAGCGATTTCGTGACATTTCCAAAAATGGAAAGTGTCGCGATATCGCGACATTTCCAAAAATGGAAGTGTCGCGATATCGCTACGTTTTTCTGACTTAGCGGATTTTTTCAAAACCTGTCGCGATATCGCGACATTTCCAAAAATGGAAGTGTCGCGATATCGCGACACTTCCAAAAAAGGAAAGTTTTGGTTTTCAATGAATTTATCTATCTGGAATCTGCATTTTTTTCATACCGGTGAAAGATTTCCTTTAATCAGCAATGATTCTAACATGTGAAAAATGAACTCTGGAATAAATCAAAGCCAGATGCAAATAAAAGCACAACTTGAAAAAGGAGGCAAGCAAATTTGGAATTAAAACCTGAAAAATATCAAGAGGGTCCTTACTGCAAAATGAAAGCTCAAAGTTTTCAAAGGATGGAAATTCATTTTTCGGTGGGGGTGTGTTGCTTCTCAACAAATGGCGATATCTGTGGGTAAAATAGTAGCATTATTTTAGAACCCAGGACTCTAGTTTCAAAACAACATAGACCATGCATCAAGCCTTGCCACAGATATTCTTCAAAATAAATTGACTACTAACTGATAGTTGTTAAAATTTCCCAAGGACATACTAGGCTGAATCATTTAAGGAAGATTTCTGATGTGCAATTACAAGCGTATAAAACTTTCTTCAAGAATGACTCGGATCGAATGTTGAACTCGGATTGATCAACTTTTCTAGATTGTAAAAATGGGAAACCGAGTAGAGCTCTGTTTACTAGTTTAGCCTTTCACACACTCGACAGAGTTACCCTTTAGATTTACACGACCCAGATTTACAACTGTAAGGTAGAATCTACAACTTGGTAGAAGAAAAACATCTTTTGAAGTCTTGGCTGCCTCTTTCATTATATAACTCTTTTTTTTTTTTTTTTTTTTTTTTTTTTCCCCTCAACTTTCATCTCTTTCTTTTGAAATACATCAATATCTGAAAAGCCTTAGAAAGAATAACAATTTTCTTTTAATATTTCATCAACCTGGAACTGCTTCAGCCTGGGCACTGATAGCCTTTGTGGATACTCAAATAATTACATGAATCATAGTCCCCTCTTATGACCAACTTTTCTTGGATTCCCTGGGAGTTTCTCCAGCCAAACAGCATAGCAGTTTCTTTATAATTAAAACAATTGTGGCAAGCAAGACACAAAATCCAATCATCCTTCCACTGTTGTTCTGACTAAAAAAATAGTTCCACTGTTCAGTTCAAACAGACTATCTCACAATTATGATAATGAACACTGGATTCTGGACTCAGAATGAAACAATCTTTAGAAGGCTGACTTTTCATTGATGCTCAGGCAAAACTCAAGAACAGAATTCTTAAAAGCTAGAGAACTTTGTACAGGCTTCCAAGGATAAACACAGACCTTTAAAAACAAAATAAAAATAAAACTGTACAGACTTTAACATAAAACTGTACAGGCACCAAAGGAAACACAACTGTAGAGCTATTTACAAAGGAAATAAAATAAAACTGTACAAGCAGCAAAGGAAATAAAACTGCAGGGTTATTTACAAAGGAAATAAAATAAAACTGTACAAGCAGCAAAGGAAATAAAACTGCAGGGTTATTTACAAAGGAAATAAAATACAGAACTTCAAAATAGACTAAAACTGCACAGACAATTAGGATTAAACAAAACAAAAGAACACTGCACAGACAACTAGGATTAAAAACAAACTAAAATAAACAACACTGAAAACTGTACAGACAACTAAGCTAAAACTAAAAACTGTACAGACAACTGCAGAGCTATTTACAATGTATACACATGTTACAACTTCTTTGTGACTCATTCAAATGATACATTGGATGGAATAGCCGAGAAATAATGCTTTAAGTATTGACCATTAACAAGGAGGTCCAAAAAATTACCATCAAGGTCTTGTAAACGAAATGCATTATTACCCGTAATCTCAGCAATCTGGTACGGGCCTATCCACAACGGCTGCAACTTTGTATGCTTACCCTTCTTTTCATGGGCCTTGTCCCATAGAAGCACCAGGTCTACTAGTCTGAAAGCTTTCACTTTGGCCCTCTTGTCAAACCAGCGCTTGACGATTTCTTGGTGCCGACTGAAGTGTTCCAGGGCTTGGAGTCTTTCATCCTGCAAATTAGTTAGATCCAAAACACGAGCCTCTGCATCAGCTTGATCCTCAAAATATTCTAATACAAATTGGTAAGTAGGTAATTTCATAGAGATGGGAACAGTTGGCTGGGTACCATATAGCAAAGCAAAAGGGGAAGTTTTAAGAGCCACTTTATATTTTATTTGGTCAGCCCAAAGTGCATATTTCAATAATGTATGCCACTGCCTAGGTTTGTCTGCTGCAAATTTATTAATGGCATTCATTAAATTCTTATTTGTGGACTCAACCTATCCATTGCCTTGGGGATAATAGTTGGATGAAAATTTGATAACTATCCCCATCCGGTATGCCCATTCTCGCAAACTCCAAATATTGGAAGGCTGGTCCATTATCACACACCAAATTCGGAGGAACCCCAAACCTCGGTTATGACATTTGACTCTAGAAATTCAATCACTTCATGAGCCGTACTTCTTGTGGTGGCTATCGCTTCGACCCATCTTGTGCAGTAATCGATGAGTCGTTAGAACATACTTATGCCCTGCTAAAGAATTTGGATTAATCACTCCCACAAAATCAAGTCCCCATTGCATAAAAGGTTTATTTATTACAACAGGCTGCAATGGTAGAGCCCGATTGGCCTCTTTGGCTACAAAAGTTTGGCACTGATGGTATGTTCTCACATGCTGATGGGCATCTTTAAATAGTGTACGCCAGTAATAGCCTGCTCTCAATATTTTATGCACAGTAGCAGATCCTGATGAATGCCCTGCCCCTAACTTTTCATGAAAACTGGACATGACTTCATTGACTTCACTCGAAGAAATGCATCTTAAGAAAATGCCAACATAATTTTCTCTGAACAAATTACCTGCTTTGAGGAGATAATGAGCAGCTTTCAGTTTTAATGCTCTCCTTTGGGTTCTATTCAAGTGAGACGGGCAAACTCCAAATTGTAGCAGATGAATAATATCTCCATACCAGACATCAGATTCAAAATTTAACTGATTAACTTCTTCCCGTACAGGTACTTCGGCAATGTGTCGGGACAAACCAAGTCCTCTGATCAATTTTGTAGGTCGAATCTCTAAGTCATATTCTTGCAGCCTTGTAACCCAATTACCCCTCAGTTCACCCAACTCATTCTGACTTAATAGGTACTTAACAGCTGGGTCAGGAACTATAGCATGAATTCTGCTTCCTAGTATGTAGTGCCCGAACTGCTTAACCGCTCTCACCAAGGCATAAGCTTGTTTGTCTAAATGAGAATATTTCAGCTCAGCCCCTTTTAAATTGGTACTCTTGAAAGCAATTGGATGTTCCCCGCTTCTCTCCGTTGGGTCAAAGCTGCAGCAAGTGTGTGTTCGGAAGAAAAAGGTGTACGAGATAAAAATCTGCACTCGAAATCTGGGCTTACCGGAACTGGTGCTTGTTTGATGGCTGTCTTGATTTCTTGGAACATTGTTTTAGATTCTGTGGTCCACACAATCTGAGCAGTTTGCTTTAGCATGTCATTCATTGGCTTGACTATCTCTGCAAAACCAGAGATGAACTTCCTGACAAAGTTAATTTTTCCAAAGAAGGACCTCAACTCTTTCTTGGAGTTGGGAAATGGTATGCCGGATATGGCTTCAACTCTGTCCGGATCCATGGAAATGCCATCTTTTGTGACCAAGTGCCCAAGGAGCTTTCCTTCGTTACACCAAAAATGCACTTCTTCGGATTCAAAGAAATTCCGAACTCCCTACATTTGTTAAACATAGACTCCAAGTGTTTTACATGGTCAAACCGAGATTTAGAGAAGACTGTTAAATCATCCATGTAAACAACAATACATTTACCCATAAGGCCCTTGAAAGCATGATCCATTGCTCATTGAAATGTAGCTCCGGCATTTATTAATCCAAATGGCATCCTCTTGTAAGCAAAAGTTCCCCACTTAGTTGTGAAAGCAGTTTTCATTCTGTCTTCCTTCTCAACCAATATCTGATTATATCCTGAGAAACCATCCAGGAAAGACATCATCTCCGAACCATTGACAATCTGTAACACCTCATCCATAGAAGGCAGCGGATAATTATCTTTCTCAGATGCCTTGTTCAAATTTCTAAAATCCACACACAAAGCGGATCTCTCCATTTTTCTTTCTGACCGGCACCAGATTGGCCACCCAAGTAGAATGCCCGATGGGAAAAATAATGGCGGCACTCAATAGTTTTTCTACCTCTTTCTTGGATGAGGGGCTCTAACAGAGCATTGACATGCCTCTCGCTTTTGCCGGAAAGGTTTGCAGAATTCTTTTAAAGGTATAATGTGAGTGTAAACTTTCGGATCAAATACCTTTAAGTCTTTGTATGACCAGGCCATGACATCCTTGGACCTGTGAAGAAAATCAATCATACTTCTTTTTATTTTTGGATCACATTTCTTAGCCAACTTGATGTGCCTGGGATCTTCTTCAGTCCCTATGCTCAGTTTTTCAATCTCACTGTCTGTGGCACCCACATAATCCTCGAAATTCACCTTTTGCTTGATTTTGTCAACATCAAAGAGCCGCTCCAGCTCCACCATCCCTTTTGGAATTCTGTTGTCTTTCAACCTCATTATTCCCCTGTCATCATCTAACTGTTCCAACAGGGTATCCCTTTGGCCCTCATCGATTATAGCATTTTCAAATGTGTTAGTACTCTGCAAAAAGTTCACAATCTGTTGATCATCAGAGAAAACCTGAAAATTATCTATATTATTTGGGACTGAAGGACAAGGGACTAACTCAATTGAAAACTTATTCCATTTAAATTCTTCCAAGTGGTTTTAAACTTGCGGTCGAAGAAGCCAAGACATCTCGCATGTGAATTCTCGCTCTCGGGTATGTGTGTCAGATTAAAAGCATCAAAGTCTTTTACAAGATCCCAAGCCCGATGTTTGTATCCTTTTAAATAAGATGCTTTACACTGGAATTTACCCTTGACTTGATTTGCCACCAATTCTCGAATCAGTAAAAACTTGAATATTTCTTGCTCCTTTGTCCAAAGCAAACTTCAAACCTAATACCAGAGCCTCATACTCTGCTAAATTATTTGTACAAGGGAACTGTAGGCGGTAAGACATAAAATATGTCTAACTTTCAAGCCCTTTAAGGACTGCCCCTGTGCCAGAACCCTGTTTAGATCTAGCCCCATCCACATGAAGTGTCCAGACTTCACTAGTATGAACAGGATGGGCTTTACTAAACTTGTTAATTTGCCCCGTTGTTAAATTGTAAACTCCAATATCTACCTTCGCAATATTTACAGTTTCATTCTCTGCATTGTATTTCGTAATTGTATGCTTGTACCTGGGTTCTCTTTCAACCCGTAATTGATTTGCCACTCCTTTCCACGGCAACCACATGTGTGAAAAATCTGTTGCCAAGTATCCGTTCGGAGATCTCGACCAATCCCTGCTCAAAAGCATCCCGTAACCCATGGGGATATCCACAACCTGGATTTCAATTTTATGTTGAGCCCTTGGCTCAGATGCTAATTGGATATGAATATTTTGAAGTTCTCCCACTACTTTAACCTCTGATTTGTCCAATTGGACAACTCTCCTTTCAGACTTCATTGGGGTCAGACCCAACTGTTGACAAATGGCCAAAGGCATAACATTAGCAGATGCACCCGAATCTACCAAACAATTGTGTAAGTTCTTCCCAAAAATACGAACAGTCAATAAAAAGGGGGGAACTTCAATTTTCTCTTTGTACATGGCTACATTGGCGTTTGCCATCTTCTTTCCTTTGTCCATAGTTTTAGTAGCAGGGCCAGAGTATGTTTTTATCAGGTTGTCCCTCTGCTCTGAAATTTGGGCCAACTCATGTAGAGTAATGTTGGCCTTGATCTTTTTCATATCCTCCACTATGTTATATCCTTTGTTAAGTGGAGGGACAAAAGCATCTGGTCCCCTCAGATTTCCTCCCTTGGGTGGAGATGGATTGTTGCTTGGAGAGGGATCTGGGGGAACATTGTGAGAGTTGTCTGGAGGGGTTGATGTAGTATTAGGCTCCGGATTCCTATTTCTCAGGTTGTAGTTATCTCTTCTATACTGTTGGAAAGCCCGCACCTCATCCATAGGCATTTCAACTACATTCTCAGATTCATCCGGGAAAGTGAAAGAATCCAAGACCATAGCTGCACTGTGGCCGGATGAACTTGGGCCATCGACAGTTCTTTGATTTTCAGGAGAGATCAAATCCCCAGACAAAGCTTCAAATGCATTACAAAATTCCAAACAATCCAACTCCCCATGTTGAGAAGTGGCATGTATTCTGCACCAGTTAGGCAGAGCTAAATCGCAAATATTCACATCATGGCCTTTACCTTTGTAATCTTTATTAGGTTCATACGGGGGCCGGTTGAATCTGTTCGGTTGATATGAATACCTGTTTGAATTGTCCCCAGTAGAAACTTGCCTTTTAAAACTCAAAAAATCATTGGCCAGCTTCTGAACTATTTTTGAGACTTCTTCAACTCTTGCATTGTCAACCTCTTTGCCTGGGTTTTGTACATTCTCAATAGGTGCTACAGCCAATGGATTTGCTGATGGTAGAGTCTGACAAACTGGCAACATCATTTGATGGGGTATGGGATTGAACACAGGGGCAGCTTGTGTAACCAGAGGAATTTGTTGAGCATTTAAAGGTTGGGGTCCCAACTGTCTTTCCAGAATCAAAGCTTCTTTATAAGCTTCTGTCAAATTAGTAACAGTGGGATCTCTCTTCAAGAAGACAGAGGTCATTGGATCTAGAGAGTTTCTAAAGATCTCTAATGCTAGGTCTCGCATTCGGTACATAATACCCAAGTAAGTCTACCATAAGCTTTCTGGAATCTAACATTATAAGATCCGATAGATTCACTTAATTCTCTTTTGATACCAAAAAACTGCTGGTACAATATACTAGGATCTATCACTTCCCCGAACTGTGACACAAAAACCTTTTCCAGGTCATTCCAATCGGTGACGTAATCATTAGTAAGATTTAGAAACCAGTCATAAGCTCCCTCCTGGAGAGTGAACGGGAACAGTCTGCAGGCAACATCTTCATGCTGTACATTTAATAATTTCAAAGCATTCTTGAATGCAACCAAATGTTCTTCTGCAATTCTTGTCCCATCATGTTTATATTTGGGGAGATATCTTTCCGGATTTCTGGGCAGGTCATGGGCTATACCCGAAATATTCAAAGCAGTGGAACCCAACCAATTTGCCATTACTACTTGGTTGACAGTGATATTCTGAGTTGTGGTTGGGGTAACTATCAGCGATGATAAAACTGTTTGAGACAGAGACTTGGCCCTTCTGAGGCTACTTCTTCTCGAAGTTTCTAATTCAGGCACAAGGAGCTCTCCGGCTGGGGTGGGACCTTGTTACCCTGTATGTAGAATCCAGCTTTTCACAAGCACTTACAAACTTACAATCCTTAACAGAGTACTGAACTTGAGGTCTTCTTTTCGGGCAATTTTAAAATATTGTACTGACAACTTACAATACTGATCGGAGCTCACTGGGCCCTCCTTCTAGCGCCATTTTTAAATGTTGGTCCGAATTTTATACACACCCTGTGAAGAATGAGCATAAAACTCTGATAACACTTATACGGGATAAATCCCACTCACTTTAGGATCTAGCTGGTTATCCAAGGTGTGAGTTACGTAGTCGGGTCGAATGTCAATTCACTCTTTTTCGCTTCTGGAATAGTTTTCAATATGGACTCGTCTCGTTACCTTACAACGGGCTCACCGAACTTGTTCAAGAATGTTCGAAGTTGTCACTTGTTGACAATCAGATTTAAAATTAATTCTTTGATCTAGCTCTTATGGGTCAGTAGATTTAAATAAATGACAAATTTAAAAGAAAATAAAAATGGATCATTTCACGGTAAAACAAAGAGAGTAGGGTAGGGCAGAAAGAGAAGTTTATCAAACTTAGCTGTAAAACAAAACTACCAATTTTATTTATACTATCAGCTTCACAATAGAACAAATCAAAGAAGAAAGTGTCCAGCTTTCTAAGATCACTTTCTACTAAGAGCATAAGGCAGAGATGGAACAGATCTGAAAGAAAATCATAAACATAAGGGAAGTCCGTTAAAATTGGTATTTCTCACCGAGCAGCATAGCTCACACAGTGAGGACAAAGCAATTAGAACAAACTTGAACCTTAAATCTATGATTTTTCCTAGCATACAATAGAACAAATGAAGCCCAACAACATATTTAATCTTGATAACACAGATTCACAACATATATTTAATAAAATTTAAAGAAACGGATAACAAAAGAAGATGAACTTATCACAATCTGCTAAAGAGTAGGCTCCTGGCCATGCTATCATAGAAAACAAAAGCACATCAACTCCAAGTCCAGAAATAAAATATTTAACAAGATTTGCAAGAAATTGCTTCAATAGCCTTTTATTTCTAAGTTTTCGCCTCCTGCGATTACATTGAGAAGAAGTATTTATAGACTCAGGACAGACCTTGATCTTTTCAGAAATATCTTCTTCTCAAACCCTAAATCTTATCATCTTAAACCCTAGTACCCGGGTTTTACAATATAAAGCCATTTAAAATGAAATCTTGATAAAACCTAACCATTCTGCAAATCAGTGCAGTCACTTGCCATAAATGGAGAAAATAGAATTCGAATGCCACTTGCATTCACCCGCAATTGTGAATAAATGTCTTCATTAATGCCCTCGGGTAATTTGGATGAATCACCACTTCTCTGACATTTCATCTCCGTAGAGCCATCCCTGAGTTGAAAATGTCTGCAAGCTATTAATTCTGCCATAAATTTTCATTAAATGCATTCATCGGCAAATTCCGATAATCGAGTGTAGATATTTTCACTTTTCGGCCAATTCTCGACATACTCCATTAAATGGGCAGCTGCTTAGTCACCGTAAAGTCTCTTTGCGGCCAGATCTGTAAAACCTGGATGAAAAGGCAATTTTCGGTATCCCTCATTTCAATATGGCTGTCTTCGATTAATTTGCACTTAACTTTGTCTTTATGGCCATTTCTCCGTTATCATGTAAGTGCCAGATGGCTTCCTGCATGAAAGACAAACAAGGATTAGCATTTTAAAATTATTAAATCAAAACTTTAAATATTAAAATGAAACCCTACAGTTCAGTATACGCGGCATGCTTTGTTCTATTATTTTGACACGTGTCGCAAAAATCGCGACACGTGTCCATTTCCAGCTGTTTTCCTTTATTTCGGCCTTTTTCTGTCTAAGTCGCGAAAATGCGACATGTCACGATTTCGTGACATGTCGCGAAATCGTGACATCCCCAGCGCCCCTGCTGTCTTCCTTCTCCTTCCGCCGTGAAAACGTGACATGTCGTGATTTCACGATATGTTGCGAAATCGCAACGGTACCTTGCACTTGGCAGCATCTTCCGTCTGTGTCATGATTTCGCGACGCCTCCACTTCCTGTAATCATTCTCTGGCCTACCCTTTGCTTTTGACTTCGGGCTGTGTCGTGATTTCGTGACACGCCTGCTCCTTGCACTTCCCTTCCGCTGCAGTGTCGCGATTTCGTGACATCCTTTGGCTCTGCACTTCCTTTCGATTCTTGTCGCGATTTCGTGACGTTGCGAAATCGTGATTTTGTGACATCTTTTTGCCTTAGCAACTCCTTTCTCCATGCAGCCGCGAAAATTTCGTGACATGTCACGATTTCGCGACGGTCCGTACGCCTTGGAGCTCCTTCTGGAAAAACGTCACGATTTTGCGACATCTCCATGCCTTCGGCATTTTCCCTCCAAATCGTCGCGATTTCGCGACGTCGCGATGCCTTCGGCCTTTTCCCTCCAAATCATCGTGATTTCACGACGTCACGATTTCGCGACATGTTGACGACTTGTCTGATTTTAACTTCTTGCAGCCGCGAAAATGCGACATGTCGCGAAATCGTGCCCCTTTCATGCCTTAGTCATTTTTTCTTCCTCGCAGCCGCGAAAATGCAACATGTCGCGATTTCGTGACATGTCGCAAAATCATGACCTATTTTGTCCTTTGCCTCCTTTTGCCTCCTGTAGCCGCGAAAATGCGACATGTCACGATTTCGCGACGTGTCGCGAAATCGCGACCTCTTTCATGCCTTAGCTTCTTCTTCACTCCTGCTGGTAGCGATTTCGTGACATGTCCAAAAATGGAAAGTGTCGCGATATCGTGACATTTCCAAAAATGGAAAGTGTCACGATTTCGCTACGTTTTTCACACTTGCAGCTTTCTTCCAAAATGTGTCGCGATATCGCGACGTTTTTCACCCTTGCACCTTGCTTCTCTCTTGCAGCCGCGAAAATGCGACATGTCACGATTTCGTGACATGTCACGAAATCGCGACGTTCCGTACGATCTTGCTTTCTCTCTCCAGACTGGTCGCGATTTCGTGACATTTCCAAAAATGGAAAGTGTCGCGATATCGCGACATTTCCAAAAATGGAAAGTGTCGCGATATCGCGACATTTCCAAAAATGGAAGTGTCGCGATATCGCTACGTTTTTGCGACTTAGCTGATTTTTTCAAAACCTATCGCGATATCGCGACATTTCCAAAAATGGAAGTGTCGCGATATCGCGACATTTCCAAAAATGGAAAGTTTTGATTTTCAATGAATTTATCTATCTGGAATCTGCATTTTTTCATACCGGTGAAAGATTTCCTTTAATCAGCAATGATCTTAACATGTGAAAAATGAACTCTGGAATAAATCAAAGCCAGATGCAAATAAAAGCACAACTTGAAAAAGGAGGCAAGCAAATTTGGAATTAAAACCTGAAAAATATCAAGAGGGTCCTTACTGCAAAATGAAAGCTCAAAGTTTTCAAAGGATGGAAATTCATTTTTCAGTGGGGGTGTGTTGCTTCTCAACACAATTCTCAAAAACAACAAACGTAAAATGCTAATAAAAATTTAGATATCTTCCAAAATCCTTTACCCAAGCATGAAAAAGAAGTTGTGAATCAATTAGAACACCATAATGTCCCTCCCCGAAATTGATATGTGGGAACCATTAGTAATTTCTTACCATATCAAAATCCACAAACTTCATATGTGCCTACTCAATTTGCAATCACAATTAGGCCAATGCAATATGTTCAATCTTCATATTTATAAGATACAAAAAGTGACACATAAAGTGAAATAGACATTACTTCGAATAATTCAAATAGTTCTGAAAATGAGTCAGACCCAATCCTTCCTATCATATTTATAATTTCCTAGAATAATGACTACACACCCTTCATCTCAATAAATAATTCCAATTGAACAAGCAGTGAATTCTAGACTGCACTTTGGTCACTCACGAAATGACAACATTGTGGGTACTATCGAAGTCATCACTAGGTAACAAGTTTAGAATTAAAATTCCTAATTATAAAAACAATTGATAAAGCAAAACCTTCATTTGTGTTAAAAGCACCCACCAAAGAAAACAATTTATCAAACCCACAACAAAAACCTCCCTATGATATTAATGAACAATTGGCTAATACTACAACTAGAATTTCTCTTTTAGATCTCTTAAGAACTTCATCTATACATAGAGAATAATTAATGGGTACCTTAAGCAAAAGTATGGTACCTCAAGACATAGAACCTACTGTTGTGGTCAACGCTATAGTTTCCCATGGTACAAATTATGTAGAGTTCCACAATAAATACATTCCTCCTCAAAGCATGTATAGAGATAATCCTTTATATATTACAACCTTAATTGGGGATGTGGGTGTCAAAATAGTCTTGATTGATAATGGTTCATCACTAAATATATGCACATATTATTTATTTCAAATATTTGGATTTAGAATGAAAGACTTAAGGAAAACTAAAATGATCATCAAAGCATTTAATTATGAAACCCAAGAAACTTGTGGAGTGTTGTCAGTCCCATTACAAGTTGGTCCAAGAATCTTAGACATGACCGTTTGCTGTATCTTGCCCTACATCATATAACATTCTCCTAGGTCGACCTTGGATTAATGCAATGAGGGCATTCTCTTCTACTTTACATCAATGTGTCAAGTTCAAATTTAAAAATTAGTTGATCACTATTCATGGTGATCCTAGACCCTTTGATATGTGTGTAATGGCAGAACCAATCGGTGTCCCATTCTATCCTGCTTTATCTTCAACAAAGCCTATCCCTCCTAAATTTTCTCTCTCACAAAATAAACCCACATCATCTTGTACCACAACTAAAATAAATGATCCTTCAATTTCATATCCCATTTTAGATGAAATTTTACCATATTTATCTACAATATTAGCAACCACAAAGTATACTAATTTAGCTGCACAATACTCCATCGTCTTTTCCTAATTACTGTCATATCCTCGAACGATGGGCTTGCCACAGAGGCAAGAAAGCATATATCATATAGGAAGTTGCACCTTTATCTCTACAGGGTATGACCCTAGAAAAATTAATATCCAAATAAGAATTACATTTGATCAAGATGGTTTTGCTCGGTGCTACTTTTCTCATGGATATGTGAAGTCAAAAAATTTATGTGTAACATGGGTTATAGAGGTAAAGGACTAGGTCCTCTTAAAGATGGCATATATAAACCTTTAGAAATAGAAGAATGGACTTTTCGATGTGGTATTGGCTATATCCCTACAAAAACTCAACCCTTCCATTTTGACGATGATGACCATATTGTGACATATCAAGAATACTTGGCACACCAAGAATATTTAAAAATAATAGAATACATTTTTGTAACGTGCTATCAATAGCATATCTTGAAATGATTACTCTTCCAGATGAATGTTTAGAAGGGGATGTTTTTCATAATATTTCTCTTGAAGAAATTTTAAGGAATGGATTTTTCTTTGATGGTTCTATACCATGTATAGCCCACATTCAAACAACTACCCCACAAGATGAATTAGCTATGTTAACTTTGTAGGAATTCCAATAAATGGGTGTCTCACCCACTCCTCCTAATTTTGAAAAATATTTAAATATTGTAATAGAAGATGTTTTACAAGTCAATATCGGGACTAAAACTAATCCACATTTAGTTAAAATTGGATCTGAATTGAGTAAGGAAAAACAAAGTCAAAATATTGCATTTCTTACAAAATGTGTTGATGTCTTCGCTTGGACATATGTAGATATGCTTGTCGTAGACTCTTCTCTAGTCGTGCATCATTTATTAGTGCATCCATATGCAAAACCCGTAAAACAAAAACTTAGAAAAATACATCCTAAAGTAGCATTGTTAGTTAAATATGAATTACAAAAAATTTTGGATGTTGAATTTATTCAGGCTATCAACTATGTTGATTGGATATCTAATGTCGTTTCAGTAACCAAGAAAGAAGCTACTAAAATCAGAGTATGCACTAATTTTAGAGATATCAATATTGCATGTCCTAAAGATGATTTTCCTCTTCCTAATATGGATCAAATCATTGATTTTACATTTGGAAGTGGAATGTTATCCCTTATGGATGAATTTTTAGGTTATAACCAAATTCGAATTGCTCCTGAAGACCAACCAAAAACTGTTTTCATTACATCCTAGGGAAATTTTTGTTGGAAAGTAATGTCCTTCAGTTTAAATAATGTAGGGGCAACTTATCAATGGGCTATGACGTATATCTTTCATGACATGATGTGTGAAATTCTACATGAATATGTGGACAATATCATAGCTCACTCAATTAGAAAGGAAGATCATATCACTAATCTAATATGAGTATTTGATAGACTTAGAGAATATAAAATTTGACTAAATCCAAACAAATGTGTATTTGGAGTAAAATTTGGAAAATTATTAGGATTTATCATTTCTATGTGTGGCATAGAGATAGATCCCATTAAAATTAAGGCTATCATTGATATGCTACCACCTTAAAATATATCAAAATTAAGGATTCTACAAGGCAAACTTCAATCTATCTATCACTTCATTGATACATTGGCAGATAAAATTTGACCCTTTCTAAAGCTACTTAAGAAAAATATCCCATTCCAATGGACAATGAATGCCAAGAAGCATTTGAAGCTCTTAAGAAATATCTCCTTACTCCTCCATTACTTGTTCCACCTAGACCTAAATGCCCTTTTATCTTATATTTTTTAGCTTCTGATCTTGCAATAGGAGTAATGTTGGCTCAACTTGATGATGATAAGAAATAACGAGCCACTTATTACATAAGTAGAATATTAATAAATTACGAAACTCGTTATACATCCATAGAGAAGCTTTGCTTGGTAGTCGTGTTTTCTATATAAAAGTTACACCATTATATGATTAGCCAAAAGACATTTGGTATTGCTAAATCTGATTCATTAAGATATTTGATGAGTAGACCTTACTTATCAGGATGCATAGCTAAACGGGTTC
The DNA here is from genome assembly GCA_028583015.1 of Wollemia nobilis. NCBI lineage: Eukaryota > Viridiplantae > Streptophyta > Pinopsida > Araucariales > Araucariaceae > Wollemia > Wollemia nobilis. The sequence goes on from JAQPPZ010017052.1 coordinate 14,485,630, forward strand.
TTGCTGTAAGTGAGTTTGAACTCATGTTTATTGGTAAAAAATATATCAAAAGCCAAGTCATAGATGATCAACTTGCTACTACTCCTCTTGAGTCTACTCATCCTTTAACCATCAAATTTCCTGATGAATGTCTTAACTTAGAAGAAGACCATTCTGAGTGCTGGTCCTAATATTTTTATGGATCTAGATGTATGAGTGGTGTAGGTGCAAGTATCATATTAATATCCCCACAAAAGAAACTTATTCCCTTATCATTCAAACTTTAATTTTCTTGCACAAATAATACTGCAAAATATGAATCCCTAATCCTTGGGTTACATGAAGATTTGGATCTCAAAATCAAAATCATATTAGTCTTTGGAGATTCCCAAATCGTGATAAATCAAATTAATAATGTGTATCAAACATGATATGAGAAATTTCATCCCTACAAGGATTATGTTTTAAAGCTTATCTCTTTTTTTGTAAAATTAATCCTTGAGGTCATCCCTTGTACTAGCAATCGTGCTGCATATGCCATGGCAGCTGCCACTTCTCTATTACCTTTAGAATTGGATGATGAATATGCTATTATCATAATTCATAAAAGTCAAGAGACAGCCTCATATAAATATTTTTTGAAACCTCTAGATGTGTTTTTGATCAACTAAGTAACTCTAGAACCATGGTATACAAACATTTTTAACTTCCTATAAAAAGGGACTTTTTAGAAGGATTAGATAGAAACAAAAATAGATTGTTACGTAAGCAAGTTTTTTGCTTTGTGATTATCAAAAATACCTTGTATAAAATATCCTTTGAAGGTATTCTTTTAAGATGTCTCAATTTAGATGAGTTTAAGAAGGTTTTAAGCTAAGTCCATGATGGATCTTGTGGAGGTCACTTTAGTGGAAGTGTTATTACTAAAAAAATCCTATGAATGGGGTACTTTTGGCCTTTCATGGAAAATGATGCTAATGATTATGTGCACCATTATGACAAGTTTCAATGACATGCAAACATTGTTCATGCTCCTGCTCAAGAACTTCAAGCCATATCCTCTCCTTGGCCCTTTTCCAAATGGGGTATAGACATCATTGGCAAAATCAATCCCATCTATTCAGATGGCCACAAATTCATCATAATAACAATAGAATATTTAACAAAATTGGTAGAGGCTATGTTACTAGCTTCTTGCATAGGAGTCCAAGTATCTAAATTCATTTTTAACCAAATTATTTATAGATTTGGGATTCCATCAACACTTATTTCTAATAATAGAACATATTTTAAAAATAAATACATTAAGAAACTTTGTCAAAAATATAAGATCCAACATCGATGGTCCACTCTATATTATCCATAAGGAAATGGTCAAGTTGAAGCATCTAATAAAAATTTGATTAAGATTTTAAAAATATTGGTTAATAAATCAGGTCATAATTGGCATACTCAATTACATCTCGTCTTGTGGGCTTATCTAACTACCATTCACACTCCTACAGGAACTTCCTCTTCTGTCTTAGTTTATGGTGTTGAATCTGTTTTCCCATTTGAGTTAGAAGTTCCTTCTTTAGCTCTTCTACTTCAAGATTTCGAAGTAGGATATGAATATCATGCTGGTAGATTAATTTAGTTGGAACTTCTAGATGAAAAACACAGTCATGTTTTAGAACATCTTCGTGCTTATCAAGATAAACTTAAAATGTCATATTCAAAGAAATTTCATCATCGATCCTTTGAGATCGAAGATCTAGTTCTCAAAGAAAACCAAAAAAGTATTAATGCAAGGAAAGATCTTAAAGGTAAATTTCAACCTAAGTGGCTTGGACCATTTGTCATCACTGCAAAATTTGGATCAGGTGCATATTGCTTGGCTACTTTGGATGGAAAAGATCTCAAAGAGCTAATGAACATCATACATCTAAAATACATCATGCATAAAAGAAAAAGTTCCATAATTGTATATAGTTGTAAATAACTTCTTCATCATTTAGTTTGCAATTATCATCAAATCAAACTACCAAAAAAATCAAAAAAATATGAAAATTTTCCAAAAATATGTTAAGTCATCATTTTGCATCATTGTTTGTTGCTTTCCAAAATTCAAGTTATATTTTATTTTCTTTCGGATAAAATCAAAAGTTGTCATGAACCATTCATCTAATTCACATTGTTAATAAGTCTTGATCTTGTCATTCTTATTATAAATCTCTCTTGAACCAAAATCACTATTATTTCATTAAATAAAATTTTTGAGTTATGGGAACTGTTCTTGCTACTTTTTGAACCAAGAACTCATTTTCATATCTTAAAATAATTTTTGCAAATTTGAAAGATGATACTACATAGTAGTCTTAGTTCCTTAAGTGAAAATTTTCCCTTGCTATCCTATTATGTGCATGGTCTAGAATACTAATAATTGGCAAAAGGACAAGCTCCCCCCTACCCAAATAAAATCCCTTGCTCCTTGTCTAATCTAAGCAAGTATCCCAAAAAAGAAAAAGCAAGAAAAAGAAAAATAAAATAAAAAGTAGTCTTACTACAAAAGCAATAAAATCCCCTTGTTCACTAACAAAAATGAGCAAGACTCCCTACTCAAAAAGAAATCAAAATAAAAGAAGGGGGTAATGAGATTTAATTTTGGAATTCCTCAGTTATTCAAACACCATGGGATGATCCTCATTACAGGTTATGTGGCATCAATCTGGTTTGGCAATGGTGGAATCCTTATGCATGGTGACATGTCTGTCACATTAGCGATCTTATTTTGTACATACCAATATATGTTTGTGGATTAGCTAGCTTTTGGTGACTTGACTTACATAGTAGTTTAGTACAATTGCATTCATAAAATCATGGTTAACGAATCTCTCACTTGCACACAAATTGGTTCATAAAATTTGGCTTGTATCATTACCTCACTCAAAATTGTTAAATCAACCTCACAAAGCACACACATTTGATCCTTGAGAGATTTTGTATCATTGTGTAAATAAATATGGATAATGAACTCACACATCATACATTGGTTCTTGATAAATTTGACTTTATCCTTGAAATAATTTAAAATATTTCTTTGAAATTTTCTAGAAAACATCAGTTTGTAACCATTTGCATTAATCCCTATAAATAACTTCATTTTAGCAATTACAATATATATATATTGTCTCAGGTCCGAGGTGTAGACCAATTGGTTCATCCAAACCCCATAAGGGGGGTGAAGGTCCAAGGTTCAAATCTTGAGCCTCGCTGGACTGAACGCTTGTCCCTTTCCTGGTGCTTTCAGCGACGTAAAAGGTTTAAAATTATTGTGGCATGGTGGTTATAGGGGCAGATTGCGCAAAGATCTGTGTGGCGGCTTCTAGGGCGGACAATACAGAATACTATGGTAGCCATAAAAGTTGGATAGCCTGTCTGGATTCGTGATGGCTACCGATTCCACCATGTAAATTCAAATATATATATATATATTGTCTCCAAAAATTTTAAATAAATATTGCATTTCCAAACACACATCATCATTTTATCATTCATTGCACTTTTGACTTTACAATGATGGTATAATTCCTAGTAATAACTCTCACTTCAAAATTCATACTAGGAGTTCTATGCATAGCACAAGTCATCCTTCCCAAATTTTCATGCTTAAATAACTCTACATATTCTTCACAAATACAACCTTTATCAACCTATTTTTATCAAATTCAACTTATTTTTAAAATTGACATCTTCTTTCATCATCATAATCCTCAAGGTTACTCTTGAGACCTACAATATTTTTGGTACTAGCAATACAAAAATTCCTCACTACATGATATGCTTCATGATCTAGTGAGCATTTATCTCCACGAACGGTAAATTAGTAGCACAACATCCTTTTGAGGTTCATTGCTAATCCATCAAATTTATCACTTTACAAAAATATCCTTTGTTTTCCAAAAAATACTTTGCAAAATCATTTCCTTTCAAGTTAAGCATGATAAAAAATATTTTAAAATGAAAGCATTATTACAAAAATTATATAACACAAACATCATAAGAAAATGTAGTAAATCATCCAATCAAATCATACAAATTTGTATAGACAAAAGGATCAATATATATATATATATATATATATATATATATATATATATATATATATATATATATATATATATCTCAAAATATAAGTACAAAATGAAGTTGAATAGTATGCCACAATCTCCAAAATCGGTATACTTAGTCACTAGAGATATATCAAAAAAGGTATCCTAGTCTACCACCCTATGGTCTACTCAAGCCTCTGGAACTCTAAGCCTTGTCATCTCCGCCAGGGGGTCATAGTGGTAAAATCTATGTTGCCTCTATAGCTATCCTAAAGGTAGCATGAGACATTGTTATCGAGTGACTAGAAGGGTCAAACACCTCAGTGCATGGCTATCTCTGATCCACAGGCACTACCACAAAGTACAATATCTTATAAAAATTTGCTCACTAAATATCTTGAGTCACCTCATCCCCTAAACTGCTCCTCCTTGATCGAGTTGACTGGAAAGATGTTGGAATAGGAGCTCTAGCTCCTTGAGTCACCTGAGATCATGCCTCAGCGAGCTCTACCTCTAAATTCTAGACTAGAGTCTTTAGACTCATGTTCTCTACCTGTAGAGTTGTCATCTTGCTACTCTCTTCCTCTTATATCATCACACCCTTCCTAGGTGAATCAGGTCTCACCTCCTATCGAGGATATGTTCTCCTCTCCTCCCTGTCTCCTATACTATATTACTTCTATCATTTAATAATTCTCTAGCTTTGGTGCCCTCACATAGTGCTAGGACCCTCTCTCCTAGAGAGTACTTATGTCCTCTACTACTATTGACTAGTAGGGCATCAATTCTGGATGACCTGCTTGATTGCTTGATGGATCACACCCCTTGACCAGGTAATCCATGTGGGCCAAATGCTAGCATACCACTAAAGATACCTAGCAGTCACCCTAGCATCATCCCCATATTCTATGGCTACCACATCATCATATATGAGGATCCATGAACTAAGCCATATCTATAGCACCACTCACTATCATGGTGTCTCATGTCGACCTCAAAAATGTGACATCCCTAGTCCTAGGGATATCCTGCTGCAATCCAAACTATCATAGAACTCGGTCTACATGGTGTAGCTCCACATCACCCTGCTCCATCTAGATCTAGGTAACTCATATCATGTGAGCCAACTCAAAATCATCTTCTCCCCATCCTAGAATATTTCTCTAAGGCCTCCATCGGATGTCACCTACAGCTAACTCGTTTATCAGCCTCCTAGTTGTGTTGAGTCTAATTCGACCCTGGTGTCCTCTACGTAGGTACCAATATAATACTCTAGGTCTCTCTGCTACCACTCCTCTCAATGATAGCCCTACAGGTCTTCACACTGCTATGTGCTCCTAGCACCATACCTTTAGGAAAGAGGTAATCACAAATGCTTTAACTCTTTGATAAACAACCCTATGGAGAGTCTTGTATAATCGACACAAAATGTATATACCCCATGCAAATTGTAGACTATGGTCCCTCATATTAGATACAACCTATTATAGATTCCATGGTATGTGGAAACCATCGAGATGACACAATAGTAGCCCTACCATCATACCACTAAGTACCACCATCAGTCTAGACATCCCAACTATTTGGCCAAGTCTATCAATACTAACTCCCCCCTTCTTAAGCAAGATGTTTGGTTCCCTAAAAAATTGTTGCATCTCCTTGTCCTTATTGCTAGATAGAGCTATGCAAATATCCTTGATAGGCACCATGAGTATCCTCCAGACATCCTCCAATGTTGGGGCCATATCCCCATCGATAGCTAGAAATAGAAGACCCCAGATACCATCACTCAATAAATATCATCAATAACCTCAAGTCTATCAAGATTTATGGCATCTTTACCACATGTATCAATCCTATAGTCTCTAGAGTAGCCCTCTCCACATCTGTAAGGGTAGCCAAATCTATTGGGAGACCACCATATTGAAGAACACAAGCTTATACTGAGAGGGGGGGGTGAACAGTATAAGACCACTTTTTACTTTTCCTTTATTCTTCAAAATAGTAAAGCAACATATCCAAAGCAATATCAAAGCAATGCACAAAACCATCCACAAAGTGACACAACAATTTACATGGTTCATCCTCAAAACTTTTCTCTAAAAGTTATCTCAAAGTTCTTTGGGAAACCTTCCCAATTACAATGTTTATGAGCCTCGGCTCAAAGGAGAAACCTTCCCCAATCTGAATTCATGAGCCTCTGCTCAAAGGAGATACCTTCCCCTACCTCTGCTCTGGCTGGAGACCTCTATCCTCAATTCTATCACCTCAAAGCTGGTCCTCAAATTTGCACTAAACACAGTCCTTCGGTCTAGCATAATTGTCCTCGGGTTCTCTGAAAGAACCAATGCACCTCTGTCCTTAAGTTCTCCATAGAACCAACACCTCTTCCTCAAGTTCTCCGATAGAACTATCAAAATCAGTGTCACAAGTCCTCTGCTAGGACCTGTCCAAATCTGCTCACAAGTCCCCACAGGAACCTGTCACCTGCTCACAAGTTCATAAAGAAAAACTTGCTTGGCATGAACCCACAAAGAGAATTGTTAGAGACCCAATGTGATTCATTAACCTCATAGAAGCATAAAGAGAATTGTTAGAGACTCAATATGTTCTATACTTAACTCCCAATATCAATCTCAACTCAATCTCAAATCTCAAAAGAATAAGATAGATGTAGTATGCTTTTCTCAAGAACATGAAACACAACCCAACAATTGCCAACAATGCAATATCTCATATAACAATGATACTCATGTTCTTTCCAACAACCAATATCTTTTCTCAACCAATTAGGGCTTCAACAACAATGCTCAAAGACAAGGTTTAACCAACATCATTCAACTCAACATCAACCTTGAAGCATTCAACCAATCATCACTAGAAAAGGAAACAAGTAGAAATCCTTTTCCCTCCAAAGATATTTGAACAAAACAGCCACCAACACAATATCACCAAATGCAAAGAATAACTTGTTCAAATCAACTCAATGGAGTAAGCCCAATATCATGTATCAAGTAAAAGCACTAACTTCATCAACACAACCACTATGGAAGCAACTCAACCATCAACCTCAAAACAGCCAACTAAGGGTTTCACCATCTCAATGCAAGTAACAAGACTTACAAACATAAACCCTAGTGCACAATGCTTCCACTACCTCAAACCAGAATTATGCATTCACCAAAACTCTCATCAATGATAACAATGCATAAGTAGTCTTCAACAAACCAGAAAATAGGATTTACACCCAACCAAAGGAAACCTTGTTGAATACCTTTTCACTCCAATCTTATTTCAGGAAAACATACATCAATTATACTCATAAGAAGAATGTGCCCATACCTTTTTGAAGTGAAGAACCTCCTTTGGAAATCTGCCCCAATCACAAAATTCTTTTGCCAATCTTCACAAGGGTTAGTAGATCATAAAATAATCAACATTACTCCACCTTTCAATAATCATCACCAAAGCCTTTAATTGCTCTACTTCCTTATCTCTCCTAAAACCACTTGTACCATAAAATAAAATAAATCACAACATTGCATAACCTTATAACTCCCAAAACCACTTATACCATAAAAGTAAAGTAAAATATTACATAACCAATAATCAACATTCCACACTCTAGTTATGACTTCCCTTATATCTTCCTAAAACAATTAATTCTCTAACCCTTATATCTCCCTATTACCACAATACAATAGAGATAAGATTGTTACCTTTAAAAAAAACTTATCGCGCGCTTTCCAACATCATCACTTTATCAATCAAAAGCTTTTCTTTTCAAAATATGTACTCGACAGGATTCGACCTGCAGACCACAACGCTGTCACTAGAGTCCTAGCCAACTGTGCTGCTGAGCTGCTTGGAACAAAAGGTGTTCACTTTAATCTTATACCCATCACGGATTCGATATCACAAAAAATGAACTATTCGGTCGCCGCAGGGACTTGAACTCAGAACCTCGTCTATGCCAAACTTTTTGCACAGTCCATCCACCGATTGAGCTATTCGCCCAGTTGAAACTGACCTCGTGACACTTTCAATTTATTTTCTTGTGCGGAAACCTTTCTCTCGATTATCGTGCACCCTTCTAGATGTTGCCACGTTGCCGAGATTACTACTCCTGTTCAGGTAAACTTTGCTCCTCCAGATTATCAACACAATATTGCACACCTCAAACACAAGTTGCTAGGCTTTTCACTTGTACACCTACAACTCTGCCAGGTTCTCTCAAATCACATCAACACTCGCTTATTTGCTTGTTTAAACTATGCCTGAACGATCATCGTTGTTCGCTGTCCACTATCTCCGATGGACGCTGTATGCTCGCAGCCAAAGGTTTAACATATCACTGCGACACTTTGTTCGATATCAAATATCCTCCTTTGAAATATCACCTGTGTCACCTTGTTCAATTTTTCAAAGAACATCGCTTCACCTTATTCTTAAACTTCGCACCAACCAATCGCCTGCCTTCCTCCTCGGCACCGCGACCATTCGTCATAGCAAAGACTTGTCCATCACGTGCGCCTCCTTCGCTGGCGCAGACGAAGACGAAAACGAAATGCACACTTATTGATATCGATTTCATCACCTCTAATGAATTCCATTGCCACCTTTTATATGCACTAAGATGCATTGATTAACACGTCGGCAAATTTAATTTAATTTAAAATTTTAATTTAAATTTTAAATAAATAAAATTTAAACTAAATATTTAAAATTAAATATCTTCATCACCGGAGCACCTTTTTCAACGAAACGAAAAGCCAACTGGGGTTTTAAGAAAAACCCATTCCAAATCTGTTGTCCATGGTTTTAAATAAAACCTTTTATTTTGTCTGCCTTGGTTTTCACAAAAACCTTTTCGCTTCTTTGACATCAATGACAACATCAACACTTGAGCAAAGGCAATGTACCCAATGTACCCAAAATTGCCAACAATCTCCCCCTTTGTCATTGATGGCAAAACTTTACTAAAAACACATCTTCAAGAGCCAAAACTGAAACCCACAACTGAGAATCTACCTTTGAAGTTTTGCTCCCCCTGACTTGAAGCTTTCCTCTTCACTTGAAGCTCTCCCCCTTACTCATATCTCTCCCCCTTTGTCATCAATGGCAAAGGGCCACCTTTGGGGCTCGAAACTAAGAATGAGCCTCTTAGCTTAGTCCCTCCCCCACCTCCTATTGAGGTGATTAATTCTGGGGTGGGAGTAAAACTCCCATTAGGCACTGATCATCATCAGCGTCTATAACTTCCTTGTCGGGCCTTCTCTTGAACTCTTTTTCCATATTCCTGTTTCTGTCATTTTTTTGATCCTTGGACCTGATCATGCCACTGTTCCTGTTCCTGTATTCTGGAATTTCAGCTCTACACTGTCTGACTATGTGACCTTCATTGTTGCACTTATAACAAGTAACAATGTTATTTCTTTTAGGCATACCTGTTTTTTGAATCCACAAGTTCTGACCAAACCTGTTTTGACCAAACCTGTTCTGACCAAACCTGTTTTGACCAAGCCTATTCTGACTAACCCAGTTTCTGATATTTGCCTTGCAAAAAATTGCTTTATGCCCAAATTGATTGCAAGAGTAGCAATACCCATGAAAGAAATTACCACTTCTAAAACTGTCATTTACCTTCTTCACTTGAGCCATGCAATGTACAGCCATGTGACCAAACCTATGACAAGCAAAACATCTGCCTTGAAACTTTCCTTTATTTGACTTCTTAGGTCCTGAAAACTTCTCCTTCTTCTCATTCCGAAATTTGTTTTCTATTTCTATGCATCTATCATTCAAGGACTCATGATCTGAAATACTTTCCTCATTAGAACTCTCTTCCTTTTGGAATCTCTTACTAGACTCTCCAACTTGTTTCTTGTGAGGCTTAACAAAACCAAGACCTATTTTATCTGTTGGATTTCTTTGACTTTGGATGAGAGACTTAACCTTTTTGGAGCTTTCTTGAAACCTGTACAGCTTATCCTTGTACTCTTTATTTTCCTCTTTCAACGAAGCCATTTTCTGTTCTAATTCAATATACTCAAGCACTTTAGATTCTAACTCATTCTTGAGTTCTTGTGCATTAGTCATAGAGACATCAAGACTTTCTATAAGTTTATCTCTCTCCATGCAACATTCATCTAACTTATCCTTGAGTCTAGCATTCTTCTTTCTTTCCTTTTTCAAAACACTAAGAGCACTAATAAGTTCACCTTTAAGATCTTCTTCACTTTCCTCTATATGTTTGCTTTTTGAATCATCAAGGCCTTTTTCAGATTTCTTATCACTAGAGGTGCTACTCTTAAAAACCATACATGCATCTTCCTTATCATTTTTTGAAGCATCCTCATACACACTAGCAACCAAATCATTATTTGTGCAATCATCCTCAAGGTGACCAAAATTTCCACATCTAAGACATTTCATGATAATGAATCTATGTTTTGGTTCTTCCTCCTTTTCTGATATGAACAACATCTCATTTTTATTATCACTTGAAGAACTTTCACTATCACTACTAGAACACTTACTTGCTTTGTCTAGGTAGAAGCTCTTCTTGTGCTTGTGAGAGTACCTCTTTCCTTTATTGTTGTGATCATCTTTGTTCTTCCTTTGATGCCTATGCCTTTCAGAATCCTTGCTCTTACAATCCTGTTTATCTTCATCAATTTTGAACGGATCATCTTCATCTTCACTGCTACTAAACCTATAGCAATGATGATCATTGTGATCGAGTTGACCACAAACAAAACATTCTCTTACTTGTGAGCAATCAGCCGTAAAGTGATCGGTCTTCCCACATCTGGTGCACAACTTTATTAATCTGGCTTGTTCTCCACTGTTTGATTCATCTCTTGAATCTATTTCCATTCCCAAAGCAACAACATTGAGTTCATCTTCATTTTCTTTCATGACCATGTGAGATTTCTTCTTCTTGTGTCTTATGGTTTTGCTTTTGCCTTTCCTTGTCATTTGTGTTCTTGTAAGATCTTCCTTCAAGCTGTTTAAACTTTTTCGAAGGAACCGGCTCTGATACCAATTGAAGAACACAAGCTTATACTGAGAGGGGGGGTGAACAATATAAGACCACTTTTTACTTTTCCTTTATACTTCAAAATAGTAAAGCAACATATCCAAAGCAATATCAAAGCAATGCACAAAACCATCCACAAAGTGACACAACAATTTACATGGTTCATCCTCAAAACTTTTCTCTAAAAGTTATCTCAAAGTTCTTTGGGAAACCTTCCCAATTACAATGTTTATGAGCCTCGGCTCAAAGGAGAAACCTTCCCCAATCTGAATTCATGAGCCTCTGCTCAAAGGAGATACCTTCCCCTACCTCTGCTCTGGTTGGTGATCCTCTAGAAGACCTCTGCCTCTGCTGCCCTTAGCAAATGGAACTCTATCCACAGAAGACACCTGTCTTCCCTGCTCTGGCTGGAGACCTCTATCCTCAACTCTATCACCTCAAAGCTGGTCCTCGAATTTGCACTAAACACAGTCCTTCGGTCTAGCACAAATTGTCCTCAGGTTCTTCTCATAGAACAATCAAACTCAGCTTCACAAGTCCTCTGCTAGGACCTGTCCAAATCTGCTCACAAGTCCCCAATGGAACCTGTCCAAAACCTGCTCACAAGTTCATCAAGTAAAACTTGCTTGGCATGAACCCACAAAGAGAATTGTTAGAGACCCAATGTGATTCATCAACCTCATAGAAGCATAAAGAGAATTGTTAGAGACTCAATATGTTCTATACTTAACTCCCAATATCAATCTCAACTCAATCTCAAATCTCAAAAGAATAAGATAGATGTAGTATGCTTTTCTCAAGAACATGAAACACAACCCAACAATTGCCAACCATGCAATATCTCATATAACAATGATACTCATGTTCTTTCCAACAACCAATATCTTTTCTCAACCAATTAGGGCTTCAACAACAATGCTCATAGACAAGGTTTAACCAACATCATTCAACTCAACATCAACCTTGAAGCATTCAACCAATCATCACTAGAAAAGGAAACAAGTAGAAATCCTTTTCCCTCCAAAGATATTTGAACAAAACAACCACCAACACAATATCACCAAATGCAAAGAATAACTTGTTCAAATCAACTCAATGGAGTAAGCCCAATATCATGTATCAAGTAAAAGCAATAACTTCATCAACACAACCTCTATGGAAGCAACTCAACCATCAACCTCAAAACAGCCAACCAAGGGTTTCACCATCTCAATGCAAGTAACAAGACTTACAAACATAAACCCTAGTGCACAATGCTTCCACTACCTCAAACCAGAATTATGCATTCACCAAAACTCTCATCAATGATAACAATGCATAAGTAGTCTTCAACAAACCAGAAAATAGGATTTACACCCAACCAAAGGAAACCTTGTTGAATACCTTTTCACTCCAATCTTATTTCAGGAAAACATACATCAATTATACTCATAAGAAGAATGTGCCCATACCTTTTTGAAGTGAAGAACCTCCTTTGGAAATCTGCCCCAATCACAAAATTCTTTTGCCAATCTTCACAAGGGTTAGTAGATCATAAAATAATCAACATTACTCCACCTTTCAATAATCATCACCAAAGCCTTTAATTGCTCTACTTCCTTATCTCTCCTAAAACCACTTGTACCATAAAATAAAATAAATCACAACATTGCATAACCTTATAACTCCCAAAACCACTTATACCATAAAAGTAAAGTAAAATATTACATAACCAATAATCAACATTCCACACTCTAGTTATGACTTCCCTTATATCTTCCTAAAACAATTAATTCTCTAACCCTTATATCTCCCTATTACCACAATACAACAGAGATAAGATTGTTACCTTTAAAAAAACTTATCGTGCGCTTTCCAACATCATCACTTTATCAATCAAAAGCTTTTCTTTTCAAAATATGTACTCGGCAGGATTCGACCCGCAGACCACAGCGCTGTCACTAGAGTCCTAGCCAACCGTGCTGCTGAGCTGCTTGGAACAAAAGGTGTTCACTTTAATCTTATACCCATCACGGATTCGATATCACAAAAAATGAACTATTCGGTCACCGTAGGGACTTGAACTCAGAACCTCGTCTATGCCAAACTTTCCGCACAGTCCATCCACCGATTGAGCTATTCGCCCAGTTGAAACTGACCTCGTGACACTTTCAATTTATTTTCTTGTGCGGAAACCTTTCTCTCGATTATCGTGCACCCTTCTAGATGTTGCCACGTTGCCGAGATTACTACTCCTGTTCAGGTAAACTTTGCTCCTCCAGATTATCAACACAATATTGCACACCTCAAACACAAGCTGCTAGGCTTTTCACTTGTACACCTACAACTCTGCCAGGTTCTCTCAAATCACATCAACACTCGCTTGTTTGCTTGTTTAAACTATGCCCGAACGATCATCGTTGTTCGCTGTCCACTATCTCCGATGGACGCTGTATGCTCGCAGCCAAAGGTTTAACATATCACTGCGACACTTTGTTCGATATCAAATATCCTCCTTTGAAATATCACCTGTGCCGCCTCGTTCAATTTTTCAAAGAACATCGCTTCACCTTATTCTTAAACTTCGCACCAACCAATCGCCTGCCTTCCTCCTCGGCACCGCGACCATTCGTCACAGCAAAGACTTGTCCATCACGTGCGCCTCCTTCGCTGGCGCAGACGAAGACGAAAATGAAATGCACACTTATTGATATCGATTTCATCACCTCTAATGAATTCCATTGCCACCTTTTATATGCACTAAGATGCATTGATTAACACGTCGGCAAATTTAATTTAATTTAAAATTTTAATTTAAATTTTAAATAAATAAAATTTAAACTAAATATTTAAAATTAAATATCTTCATCACCGGAGCACCTTTTTCAACGAAACGAAAAGCCAACTTGGGTTTTAAGAAAAACCCATTCCAAATCTGTTGTCCATGGTTTTAAATAAAACCTTTTATTTTGTCTGCCTTGGTTTTCACAAAAACCTTTTCGCTTCTTTGACATCAATGACAACATCAACACTTGAGCAAAGGCAATGTACCCAATGAACCCAAAATTGCCAACACATATCTCCACTCTCCGTTCTTCAAAATTGCTCTCTATCAACAAACAAAGCAACAAAAATCAAAGTTAGCAATCAGACTTAATTTTCAATATCAAACTTAATTTTGCAATATCGGACTTAATTTTTCAATATCTAGCCTATTTTAACGATATCGTATTCTTTGATATCACCAATATTTTTCCAATATTGACGATATCAAAAAATATGATATTGCTAAAATAGCGCTGATATTGCCAAAATGGCCCAATATTGCTAAAACAGCTACACGACGACAACCATGCCCTAAAAATCCAAATTTGCAAAAAATTAAAAGCTAAAACACAAAAATCTCTAAACTAAAGAAGTCTAAAATCCTTACCCATATGCTCCCCGCCCTCGATCACACTTCGTCTACTTAGTATGGATCCTCGACCATTTTTTCTCTCTAGAGCATAGTTTTAGAAACAATGAAAAAGAAAATGAGTTAGGTTTTTTCCTAAATTCTTCTATTTTATTCATGTTTACCCTTAATTCAAAATTTTTGAGTTTTCCACCAAACACAAAATTTGGTGTAAAAACTCGGAGGGGGTATCACACTTAATTCAATTTATAGTAAAACTTCAAACCTCAATTATTTTTGCAATAAATTTTTCTTTTCCCGTAAAATGTGCCATATGTTCTTTAATGCATTTTTTTTTAAAATGTGCTAAAGAGGGGAAAAATGTAATAGGTTAAAATTGACCGATGTCAATTTACCCTAAGTCAAAAATATATTTCTAATCTCCTACCTCATTTTTTGTGCTTGTATCAAGTTTGTTCTAACCTCCTGACAATATCAACTCTATTTGAATGATATCGGTTGTTCGATGTGATATCAAACTTCATTGTAATAAATCAGATGTTCTATCTTGACCAAAATAAAAAATTACCCAGAATAGCAAAAAAATAAAAATTTGTTGTAACCATTTTTTTGTACCTGGCCAACGGTGCAGACGTTACAGTATCGGATCATATGATATCATCCATATTGGGAGAGATCATAACTCCCCTTGCTTTTTAGCCCAACCCACCTATATCACCTTTGCCTATTTAATCTAGGCACTCTCCCTGTATTTCCCTTGGATCCCTGAGAATTTATCGCCCCTTGAATCCTATTGCATCCTTGTTATTGTTGTGTTTGTTGTAGGTTTGTAGAGCCAAAACTATGAATCGGTTGGTATGATATAATATTAGACATCTGATATTGCTCAAAAACATCTGATCTTGCCTTGCAACATCCAATATCATCTGCAAGCTACTTAGGGGCACCTTCAAACCTCAGTTTGCATTCCTAACTTTCTATTTTACATTTCCAAAGACCATATTGTGCTTAAGATAAATGAAATCCTACTCAGTTGGGCTTGCCCAAGAAAAATAATTATTTTTTAACATAGTCATTAAAGGAGTAGTGATTTTTCCATAATTGCAGATGAATTTGTAGTAGTAGCCTATGAGCCCCAAAAATCCATGAAGACCCTTAAGAGTGTGAGGCTTCAACCAATCTTGAATTGCTTGGATATTTTTAGGGTCTACCTTAACTCCATCCTTGGTGATAATGTGTCCCAAATATTCTACTTCAAATAACCCAAAATAACACTTGGACTTCTTAGCATAAAGTTGATGCTAAGCCAAAAGCTACAAAGTCAGATACACATGGATGACATGCTCTTCCCAAGAGTGACTATAAACCAAAATATCATCAAAGAAAACTAAAATGAATTTATGAAGGAATGGATATAAATTGTTGTTCATGAGTCTCTAGAATGTGAAAGGTGCATTAGTCAAGACAAACGACATCACCAAAAATTTATAATGACCCTCATGAGTGCAGAATGTTATTTTAGGAATATCTTCCTCCTTGAGTCATATCTGATGGTAACTATAATAGGCTAAAATTGACCCATGTCAATTTACTCTAAGTCAAAAACATTCAAAAAATTAATTAAAACAACTTTCTAACCTCCTGCCTCATTTTTTGCACCCATATCAAGTTTTATTCTAACCTCCTAATGATATCGACTCTATTTGAATGATATCGGCTTCTCGGTGTGATATCAAACTTCATTGTATGAAATTGGATGTTCGATATCGACCAAAATAGAAAATTGCCTAGAAAAACAAAAAGACAAAAATTTGTTGTAACCATTTTGTTTGTACCTGGCCAATGACACAGAAGTTCTGGTATCAAATCATCTAATATCATCTAGATTGGGAGAGATCATAACTCCCCTTTTTTTTAGCCCAACCCACCTAGATCACCTTTGCCTATTTAATCCAGACACTCTCCCTAGATTTCCCCTGGATCCCTGAGCATTTCTTGCCCCTTGAATCCTATTGCATCCTTGTTATTTTTGTGTTTGTTGCAGGTTTGTAGGGCTGAAGCTATGAATCGATTGGTATGATACAATATCAAACATCCGATATCGCTAAAAAATGTCTGATCTTGCCTTGCAACATTTGTCTACAGGCTACCTGGGGGCACCTTCAGACCTCCACTTGCATTTCCAAAGATCATATCTATTGTTTATCATCTTATTTAGGCATAAAATTTTGTTTATCATATCAAGATTTCACCACCATTGCATTGCATTTTGTTATTTTGCATTTATAGCATAAATCCATATTGTTTTCTTTCAAGTATTGCACATAATAAGTTTCATATAATCCAATTCATGTTTAATCAAGTTTATATTATATTGCAAATCTATATTTTTGGTGTTAATCTATGAAATAACAGGTTTTTGACCAGATCAGACCTGCCGATATCAGATCGGACATCCGATATCACCCTACAATGTCTGATATCGCCTATAGTAAGAAAAAATACTCTGGATTAGCCATACAGATTGAGTAAGATTATGAAATTTCTTTTATAATTAAGCATTGCATCTATTTATCTTCTACACTTTATTATGTGTTGTACTTATTTGAATCTAAATTGCATGTAGTATAGGTTTAGTTGCACTTGGCCAAACTAGGTGAATGTGAGTAAACTAAAAGAAACACATCAAACAACTCCCAACCTAGACGTGGAAACTCCCATACAAATATTTCCTGGTGAACCCACCCAATTCATCAACAATCACTAAAGAAAGCATGACCTCAAGTGCCTTTCCTTTGAGGTGTAAACCCATCATTCTCCCATTCCCCTTTGATGCGTGGAATCATTAGCCTGAGGGAAATGAGTGAGAGAATTTTAGGACTACAGTAACCTAAACAAAAATCTAACTTGGAGAAAAACATAGCACGATGTAGTTCATTTAGTAATTCATCTGCCATAGGAATATGAAATTTATCCTTAATAGTGAGCTTATTGAGCTCACAAAAATCTACACGCAACTACCAAGACCCATATTTCTTACAAATAAATAAGATTAGAGAATAGTAAGGACTATTACTAGGTTAAATGACTGTAATGACCCACCCCTGTTTGCAATATTTTTTTTTGTTTTGCAATCTTGCCAAATGGACTCATACAAAATAAAATGTATTGCAAAATAGAGAACATTCACCTGCAAGAGTTCTTTATTTGAATTATTAGCTCACAAATACATTGGATTACAGACACTTGGGTGGATAGACCAGACCCAGAGAGTACATTCAATGCATAAACAAATATATTATCATAAAAATCCTTAGAATGAGAGCTTACACGATTATTGCAGGTCTGTTACACAAATCAGAAATGTTTATTTCACCATGCAGGAGTAGTACGATTGCTAGAAGGTGTACGACAACCTTGAAGAAGTAGTGAACAACATCAACTACCCAAACAGTGCCTGAAAGGAGTCGCCCAATGACATAAATCTGAACTATGCACTGCCCATCTGCAAGTACCTTACCAAACTCTAAAAATGCTTCTCTTCCAGGTGGTACGGACTGTACCAAGAATGGCATGACTCCCACGAGTAAATTATTTCTACCTTATAACCTCTAAAAATCACCTGTAATAGGGTCACCCTAGCCAGATGGATGGTTTGGTGGAACACCCAGAACCTCTTTCACAAACCCTAGGAAGATCTCAAGATGTACGACCAGCTAGAACTGATTGCCTTGAACCTTGAATGTAGGATGCCAAAAGGTGGTACGGCCTGGTACAGGAAACTGGTACGACCAGGCTTGCAATAGATTCAACACACAAAATGCCCTCCAAAAACTCCTGCAATCACTATGATATAAAACCCCAAAAATATCAACAATCAAATCAAACTGAATACCTCTGTGAATCTCGGTTGAAGCACAAATCCTAGCTTCTGAATGAAAACTGGCTGATGATTGCTCAGGAGTGATCTTTCACACCCGCAAGCAATGTTCCCTGTGAAGGTTTTCGTCCTCACAAAGCTATGGATTCCTGCTGCCAAAGCTGCAAGTCTCACCAGAGAGAAAATATCAAAATACCAGAATGCCCAAAAATGAGCTCTCAAAACTCCTTATATCTCCCAGAAATGCTACGCCATTTTTAGGGTTTTGAGGGAACTTTTTAATATTTTAAAATTACTTTTTAGTTCGACCCCCTTAGAGCACTTTTCCTAAGTCACTTTATAAAAATAATAATATTTCTTTTAACTTAGGGAAATGAGCCACTTTATCAATTAAATATTTAATTTCCCTGACTTAGGAAAAAAACACTTTATTATTATTTAATATAACGCCAATATAACGTTAAATATTAAATAATAAACTCCAGACCCAATTATCGATCCAACTGTGAAGCATATTGTCTCAAAACACCTCGAACATCACAAACTGCCAACCCTGATCAGGACCACGCCCGAAAACCCTACTTACTAAAAATAGTAAGTACTACCAAAAATGGTAAATAACTGCACCGATCTCCGAAATGCACTGAAACGGACTCCAAGAGCCAGAAACACATCTCCCATCGAAATCCTGATCAAACAACGTCCACCGACCACACTTACTAAAAATAGTAAGTACGACTATAAATAGCAGGTGACAGCCGAACCTCCAAAACACGCTAGCAACATCTCTCTGAGCAAGAACCTCCAACACACCATCACCACTGACTGTCCAAACTCCAACTTACTAAAAATAGTAAGTTACTATAAAAAGTAAGTGATGGCCCACAACCCCGAAATGCCTCCAGAAAGAGGCAAAGGAAATATGGCGAGGCACAGAACACAAGGAACCAACCCAATTAGGGTTCCCAATCACCATCACTAGCCTACGGGAACCCAGTAGTAGGCTAATCCACCCTAACTCACTGACTGCCTAGAAAGGGGACATTACAGTCCTCCCTTCCCAAAGATTGCTTGTCCTCAAGCAATGCCAAATCATACTCAAATCATCTGTCTGCTCCTGGCTGCAGTCACGTATGATCCCAGGGTCCCATAACAACCTCAAAAAAATTCCACCATGTTGTCATTGCGCCACACTGATCACAACTGGGAACTCATCGTGCCAGAACTGCACTCTCCTCTCTTGTAGCACCAAAATGTCATCATCCTCAAAACCTGAACTAGGATACCTGTAAGGACTGAGCTCTATGCCATGAAAAATCTCATGCCTAAGCATCTCAGTTTGGACTACTCCTGCACTCCCACTGTCCAACATGATCCTGGGCACCTGAAAATATAATCTGCTCAACAAGGAAACATGGTACACAACATCTCTCACCATGGTGACCCAACAAGGATGTCGATTAGCCTCCGATGAGTGGTTGATATAGAAGAGGACAACAATGTTAGATCTGAAAATGATCATCCTAGGAATGCATATGCTATCAAAAACCAAAAACAATATGTTGGCACTTAACCTCCCAGTGTCAAGAAAATGATCCCCATCATTCCAATTTACCCAAAAAAAAAACAACATCAGTAGATAGATAATCTATCCACATGAAATGGCTGCAATAACTCTGATTTGATGCCCAAATACCCATCCAACATTGAACCTGGTTAGCTGCAATATTTATTTTCTTCATGTGAAACCAAAAACTAACCCGAACATAAAGCTGAATGGTCTGAAATTTAACAAACTTGCAGCTATCCAAGTCTGAAATTAACAACTTATAGTCTGATTTTTGAAAAATCAGCATCCTCAAAGAAGCACAACTGCTGCAACGCTGAAACATGATGACCAGAATGCAAAATCTGATCATATCCTCAACTAAAATGGCCTCCCAAAAAGTCACCAACTTAGCAAGTCTCCAATTTTTGCTCAAAATATCTCTCCAATCCACTTGTATGAACACAAATGGATCTAAAAGGTGGTTGTTCAAAAGGGTAACAACAACATATCTTCCATTATTTTGATCAAAAATCACCCAAGGTATGCCTCTCCCATCATCTGATATGTCTAACAGCCCATGTACATGATCCTGGGTATAGAAACTTACCTCCAAAGGGGCTCTGTTATGCTGGAGCTGCATTACACCGATCATCATATGAATATCACCTTTAGAGGATTTGGTGATGCTTGAAGATTCAATATAAGGCCTCTCCACTCCAACATCCTCTAAATCATAATAGAACTCCTCTCCTTGTGGTGAGTCCACAAGGTCAATCATCAAGCCATAAGGACCGTGTTCCTTTCCCAAACTGTCATCATGCATCTCAAAGAGTGGATTGTCAAAAGATGAATCAGTATCCATCTCAGACAATGGATTGTCAACCAACTGAATACTCTCATTGTCCTCCTGCTCAACCTGCTGATCTAAACTTTCTTTTTCTGATTTCTTGGGATATTGAACTAGATTATAAACCTCCTGTATGCTATCCAGTTCTTCGATCACTTGCCCAATCTCCTTTGCTCTTTCCTCATTTTCTTGCTCTCTAAATTTTGTGACAGCAACAAGTTCTTCTTCAGTTTGGTGCAATGCCATTTGAATACCTGTCAAAGAATCTCTAGTTGTACTAAGCTCAAGAGTGAGCTCATCCACCTTTACCTATGTTTCCCTGACATGAGATAAGGCCTCATCTGCAATCCTGGTAGCCACATCTCTGTCTCTGATCATATGTAAGTAAGCTGATTTCATTTCATTCATTGTGCTCTCAATTCTTTGCAAATCAGCAATGGAAATGATTTGTTCATACTGGTTTCTTGGTGTCTTTTGGATGACATTTTCAACAAATATTTTTGTGTCATCTAACTTAGATAACATGTGCACTTCATTTTCAGTAGACACCAATAGTTGGTTCTTCCATTTTTCATCATGGATATCAAGATCATGCAAATTTAATGAGTTGTTGTTAGAATGCATGCAAAAATCAGAACTAACCTCATACCTATCAGCAGTGTCTCCATGGCTGCCCCAAACTTCAAGTGTCTCTCCTTCAAAACTCGTCCCACCACCATCACTAGGATTCCAATCATAATCAGCTTCATGCATTAAAATTTTAGATTTGTCTACAGGATCATGCCTGTCAAAATCAACTCCCACTAGGATATCCTCTTTGCACATCTTTTGTTCAAAGGTTAGGACAACACTTTGGTCAAGAGGAAATTCATCCCAAAGTGGTTCTTCATCATACTTTGGTACCAAAACACCTGGATCCCATGGGACTATGAGTTGATTGCTTTGTTCAAAAAAATATGCACTGTTTTTCGTAACAAATCACTCTCCAAATCAAGAACATGGAAGCTATCATGAACACTCTTCTCCATAGATTCTGTCTGCATGTCAAACTGAAACACATTTGTCATTAGAGCATGTCTTTCTTCCTCTGAGCTATCATTACTGACATGGTGAAAGGATTCATCACTATATGCTGATTGGAAATCAGCAACATGTTCTTTTTCTGGGATGGTGTTAGTGATCCCAACAAATTTATCATTGGCTTTCCTTCCACTAGTGTCATCAAGGCAACTGATAGTCTTGGAATCTTCACTGATTTGATCCACATTTACATCCAAGGTTGCTGATTTAACATCTTCATTAGGTGCATTTTCAACATGTGTAGATGCATGCATGTCAATGGAGTCAATTTGGGACTCAACCATACATACCTCATGTGATGTGGTATTTTCTTCATGCAAAATTTTTGTCATGAGCTCCTCTTCTTCACTATTCTCCTCATTGTGCAAGAAAGGTTTCAACTTCTTCACACACTGTTTGACAACACCGTTAACCAATTCATGTGCAGTTGTAGAAGCAACTAGATCTTACCTCCAAACGACCAATAACATAGATAAGAGTGGCTGGAAGATATCATCACTTTCATTAATGGTCAAAACCATAATGTTTCGCATGGCTGCAATAACATTATCAGCATGTTCTTTTTTGGCTGTAGCAATGAAATGCTGAAACATTTTGTAAATTAACTCATCCAAAACCAAATCTAACATGATGTTGCCCAATCCAGTTTTTGCAAATGTTTCAAGTATGGTAACTCTCCTAGTAAAATGAGAACTTGTGACATTCCCTAACCCTTTGAAACTCTCTACCAACAGCCGCATTATCTTTCTCAATGTGTCATCGCTATAAGGGGCTTTAGGTGCTGAAATTCTCAAGATCTCACTCAAACAAGAAGTAACCATAAGTCTTACCTCCCTATCTGTGTGTCTCAACCATTCATGCTGATTTAAGGAAGTCACTGTAGGAATTATAGTTGTTTGTATTATCTTAGAAGGTGACTGATTTACCATGTGCAGACAATCCTCCACTTCCTTCAGAGTGCTGAGAAGATCATCCTTTGGCTGAGATAGGTGTCCAAGCTTAACCCCTGCATTTAAAAGTTTATTGACCAACTCTTCTTCACTGTTTGATGCCATGCTACTCAAACTTGAATGTCAATTTCCACTCTACCCGACAGGATGGCAGGATACTATGAGCTCTGATACCACTGAAATGACCCACCCCTATTTGCAATAATTTTTTTTTTTTGCAATCTTGCCAAATGGACTCATACAAAATAAAATGTATTGCAAAATAGAGAACATTCAGCTGCAAGAGTTCTTTATTTGAATTATTAGCTCACAAATACATTGGATTACAGACACTTGGGTGGATAGACCAGACCCAGAGAGTACATTCAATGCATAAACAAATATATTATCATAAAAATCCTTAGAATGAGAGCTTACATGATTATTGTAGGTCTATTACACAAATCAAAAATGTTTATTTCACCATGCAGGAGTAGTACGACTGCTAGAAGGTGTACGACAGCCTTGAAGAAGTAGTGAACAACATCAACTACCCAAATAGTGCCTGAAAGGAGTCACCCAATGACATAAATCTGAACTATGCACTGCCCATCTGCAAGTACCTTACCAAACTCTGAAAATGCTTCTCTTCCAGGTGGTACGGACTGTACCAGGAATGGCACGACTCCCACGAGTAAATTGTTTCTGCCTTATAACCTCTAAAAATCACCTGTAATAGGGTCGCCCTAGCCAGATGGATGGTTTGGTGGAACACCCAGAACCTCTTTCACAAACCCTAGGAAGATCTCAAGATGTACGACCAACTAGAACTGATTGCCTTGAACCCTGAATGCAGGATGCCAAAAGGTGGTACGGCCTGGTACAAGAAACTGGTACGACCAAGCTTGCAATAGATTCAACACACAAAATGCCCTCCAAAAACTCCTGCAATCACTGTGATATAAAACCCCAAAAATATCAACAATCAAATCAAATTGAATACCTTTGTGTGTAGACACCTAAAACACGTCATGTTGAGGAGACTACCCATATGGACACATTCGTAGACCATATGAACCCTCTTGGATCTCCCCAAGGGCAAGCAGTGGTCCTAACCACTCAGGAAGGGTAGTTCTAGCCCATCTAGGCCTGGCCGCTCTCAAGTAGAGCGGCTAGCACATCTGGCCACTAGAGACTACAATGGCTAGATCTGGCCGCTGAACCTGATAGCGGCCAGGGTCACACACAGTCTGGCCATGAATACGGGCCCAGATCATGCAGTCTGACTACACCTTTGCATGGATAATGGGTGGATTTTGGTGAGGAACTCCCTGAGTTCCTCCTAACTACCCCTTCCATGCTAGTTTGGGACTGATGCTCCTCACCCAGGATGGTCAGTCGCATGCAATTTGGACTGAAGCTTCCCTAGGAAGCCAAAGTTCCAGATCTGAGAGGGAAGTCTACATATAGACTCTCCCACAAGAAGCAAAGGATCCAGAAAGTTTGAGAGTTAAGCAGTGAAGCCCTATCAAAATGGAGAACCGATCTTCAGCACTTTGAGGAGCATTGGAGCGCCGTTCGGTTGAGCTACGCCAACATAATCCGTTGTCATATTCACTATTCCCAACCACCAATCAGTGTAGGAGACACACTCGGTGACCCTTGAACATCAATTTTGGCAAAGAGGGTAGCACACAAATCCCTGAACCACAAGGAGGAGAGCTTCACATCACGGTCGCTATCTCGGACAGTGGCCCACAGGCATATCTTAGGGCACAAGTGTTATTCCTTCTTGCTTTTAGTTTAGCTTTATTACTACTTAATGTATGTCTTGATCCTAGTTTAAATCTGGTTTCATTCATGCTTTTATTTCGTATTTCCATAGCTTACCTTGCATTTATTATTCTGTTCATGTTCATATTTCATTATCAGTATCATGAGTATTCAGATCCACTAACAAAGGCCTCATCTAGAGAGGCGGCCCATCCTACTGAGCGTGCTTTGTTGTTTTCATGAGTGCAGGTACAGATCCTCAAGACCAGATTGAAGCAACAGGAGCACAAAGATCCCTTTAGGACTAGATCTAGAGAAGGGGGCATCTGTAAGCCCCCATATAGTTTCATGTGTGGGACCAGGAGGCCTACGTAGATGCATCATTCCCTTGTGGGGAACATATCCGATCGCTGCTCCATATTGTGTAATATTTGTATCAAAGTGATGGGTATCCCTCAGAGGGATGAACTTGTAACCAAATCCTAGAAAGATTAATAAAAATGCTTCATTATTTATTTTCTTTATTTTTGGGTTACATGTATGCTTTCATTCCTTTCACTTTGGTGAAAATAATAATGAATAAATCAAACTACAAGTAGGGCAGCTAGGGTGCACGCTTCCTGAGGTCGCACAGATGGTGATCACGATGGGACGCCCACTAGGTTTTTATTTTTGGCTGATTCACTAATATTTCGGGTATTTTTCTCTATGTAGGTCTAGCCGCTCTAGTCAACAATGACCAAGATAGCTTAGCCACTCTGGTGAACAACGACCATAATCCAGCCACTCTGGTCAATAATAGCTAGCAGAAAAATAGAGATAGAGGTCAGCCAAGTCATCATCAGATGAGGAATTGAGGTTGGTACACATTTTTGATTCTCTATGACTTTCTATCTACATTTATTTTCTAGAAATAGCAAGCAAGAACATAGCTAAGTAGGGAAAAATGAAGAAAATGAAAAGAAAATTGCATGATATGTTTCTTAGATTTCTTTAGTTTCCTCTAGGTGCTACTAGGAATAGTGGACCTCTACTTGTAAGGTCTGCCCTAGTCTCCAACGTGCTAGGCCATTCTGTGATAAGCTTGCTTGCATGTGGCCCAATCAGTGGCCACCCATTCACAAAGTAGGAAGTACATTGCATGGAAAATCATCTAGATTACATTAGATATGCATCTTTCTAAAAGAAAAATATTCCTTTTAGGCATGTAGGGATGTAAAGCATGAATGTTGGTTGATGCATCATTTTATTTTTCAAAAGCTAAAAAGAACACCACACACTTGCACGTTACATCATAACATTGGTAAGGTTGGATTTCATCACCAACCCCCAATTCAGACCGGTGATGTTGGAATTCATCTCCTTCCATCGGCTTGCCCCCTAGCTATCCTTAGATGGAATAGAGAACTCATTTTTAGTTGGTGTTGGTCACTTGTGTTCAAACTATCTCCCACTATTTCATAGTGGAAGAGCTAGGTGAACCCCCCACTAGGATTTAAGTGGTGTACCCTAGACTCTTTTGAGAAATCATGTTTGGCACTAGTGTTCCTAGTCTCCACTTTGATTGAGTTCCCTCATTCCAAGTCAAAAGTGCAAACAAGAAGTCAAGATCAACAACAAATCCAAACACACCAGACAGTTTAGGGAACACTTTAATCCTTAAAAGAGATAAACACTTGCTTGCTTTGGTTGAGTAGTTTGGAAACTAATTAACAAGATAACACACAATCAAGATGGTGTACACATGTAGCAACCACCCCCAGTCCAACACCGAGGGGGAAACTAATGACCCTCACACTCACCATCACACAAGTGTTGAGCCACCCACTCATAGTGTCATCGGATGAAGTTCGACAAGTCTTAGGGGTGACAATTCAACTCTTGGGGGGACTCCATGAGAAACCCCAATGAGAGAGCCACTTCTTAGTTCTCCATCACATAGACATGAGAAGGCCTCATGGCCTCCCTCATCATGTAGAAGTGAGGGGTCCTCATGGTGCCTCTCATCACGTAGGCACATGGAGGCATCATGACCTCCTTCATCACGTAGATGTGAGGAAGCCTCAAGGCCTTCCTCACCACATCGAAAGTGGAGGCATCACGCCCTCCCTCTACACACCGATGTGTAGAGGCATCATGACCTCCCTCATCGCATAGACCTACAGAGGCTTCAAGACCTTCATCCTCACATAGGCATGAGGAGGCATCCAGGCCCCCATCATCACGTAGGACTACAGGGGTTGCAATACCCCAAGCTTCATAGGACACACATAGGACAGATCTACCCACTAAGGGGCAAGACCATAGGGCTACACCCAGTCATAGGCCCAAGATATCTTATAGCCTCCCCATAGATGGGAGTGTACCTTTGGACCATCAACTCATTGGCATCAATGGGACACCATGGGATCAGCCATGGAGGACCCGACAACTTGATAGGTTGGATCGAGTTCCCTCAAGACCAGCCCCTAGGAGAATCACTACCGCATGTTCCACTTTGGGAAGTTCACATAGTGTAGCCACTAGATGCACCAACGAGCCAGGGGAGCCTTAGAGTGACCCCACAACACATACACTACTTCAGATCATGAGTGTACTCAACCCTTAACGCAATACATAGAGCAAGTCACCCTAGAAGATAAGGGTAGGCACACAACAAAAATCTCCTTGAGAGGCCACAACATTAGAACTCCTCACGTAGAGGTAGAAGGACATGAGCCCTCGATAATAGGTCACTCTGACCACCTACGTAGATTGGAAGAAGAGCTACGCATTGAGCGGGAACACATGGAAGACCTTGAGCAAAAAGAGTGCAAGAAAAGGTGCTTATGCTTACAAGAGAAACTTGCAAGAGAAGAATGAGAGGAGCATGAAGAGCTAGCAGAGAGGCTAGCTCGAATAGATGCATGCATAGCTGGTGAAAGGTATCAACATGGATGGCGTGCTGATTCTCTGCAAGGGAGAGGTGCCAGGCCAAGGTAGGAGAACACCCAACAAGCTCCACAACATCACCAACACCTAGACCCTGAGCAAATGCAATGCGATGAGGACCAAACAAGGATGGAGGATCAAGAACAGACCCATCCTTTACCACACCCGATTGGAGAAAACATTGGTTTACCTCCTTTACCACCATGAGAAAACCTTTAGGAACATGAGATTATTTCCTTGAAGGCATACCAGATGCTCACCGAGAGAGTCAAGTCTCTCGAGAAGGACACAAGTGGACAAAATCCAATAGTAGACAAGATACACAACCAACCTTTGTGCCCATCAGTCCCAAGTCTCGCATATCCTAGGCACTTTGAGATGCCTAGACTGGATAAATTTAAGGGAGAGGGAGATGTACAAGAACACATGACCAACTTCATTAATGCGTGCTTTCACCTCGAGAAAAATGATGCCCTAATGCTGAGGACATTCATCATGACATTCTCGAGTATGGCAATGCAATGGTTCAACCAGTTGCCCAAGCATAGCATCACCGGATTTGAGCAGCTGGAGAATGCATTCCTTGAGCGATTCTCCTTTAGAGCTAAAAATAAAGTGAACCTGTCTGATCTGGCCAACCTAAAACAATACGATGATGAGCCAATGATGGACTATGGGGACAGATGGAGAAATATTATGGCAAAACTATCATTCTCCATCCCCATAGAGGAACTTGTTTAGATGTTCATGAAGAGCTATGCAAAGCACATTTCTCTGCTATTATAGTTGCAGCAATACAAATCATTCGAAGAAGCCTTGGCTCAAGCCAAGCTCATAGAAGACATTAAGGTCGATGAAGGAGACCTTAAGCTCCGCAACAAGAAATAATGGAGCAAAAATAATCAGAACAACAAGAACAAGCAGAAGCAGGCCAAGCCTGCTCAAGTTAATCAAGTCGTATTGGCTGCACCAAAGGAGGGGAATGGATAGCAACCCTAGAATTACCAAGCTCACCCTCCACCAACCAACTATGATACGAGGAACAACCAGGGCCAGAACAAAGAAATATGGCCACCTCATTATTACATGCCTCTGAATGAATCAATGCAATCGGTGTTTAATCAACTAAATGAGGCACAGAGGATAAGGTTTCTTGATGTACAACTTTTAGACCCTAATCATCCCAAGCCAAGGGGATACAGGGAAGATCAATACTACCCCTACCACAGGATACAAGGGCATGATATCAAAAATTGCATCAGATTCAAGAATGTGGTACAAGACATGATTGAAAAGGGAGAGCTCAAAGTTGACAACCCGCTAGCTCCCGACAATAGGGATATGGGTATATACCAGAACCCGTTGCCTAATCATGAGGTCCCTAGAGATTAGGGTCCCCAAGTTAACCAAGTTTGGGTCGAGCCACCCATTCAAGGATGCATCAGAATGGTCGAATTGGTCAATGTGGTGACCAGGAGTCAGAGATATGGGCAACCATAGCCTCCAGTGGCTCCCATCAATATCCTAGCTGCACCTCGATAGAGACAGGTGCAGGACAATCTTCTAGGTCCACCAACAAGACCTATGGTGACTATTCGGAGTAGACTAGAACAAAATCTATAGATGACTCCAGCTAAGTTATCCATTTATGAGCTCATACAATAGTCCCCTAGGCATAGGGAGACTTTAATGGAGATTTTGAGATCAATCGAGCTCCAGCCCCAGAACCCAGATGCATTCACACATTTTGTGGGGCAAGTTCAATAGTGCCAAGAGCCCATGATTCATTTTTATGATCATAAAATTAAGGTAGTCCCTACTACCTCAGTAGATCCACCTTTGCACATTATTGCATCAATCAATGATATTCCATTCAAGTGGGTCCTGATCGATACAGGCTCATCGATCAACATCATCACCACCAAGGCTATGGGGCACTTGAAGATCCCTAAGTCCAACATTATCCCGACTTCCTACACACTCAGGGCTTTCAATGATGCATTGTGCTCCACCATGGGTACGATCATTCTACCAGTGAAAGTAGGACACAAGACCATCCCCATGATGTGCCATGTGTTAGAAGGGGCAATGCAGTATAACATCCTATTGGGGCATCCCTAGATTAGGGACATGTAGTGTGTACCCTCAATCCTGCACCAATGCATCAAGTATGTGCATGAGGGACAAGTACATGTGGTCCCATCCGATGAAGAACCATTCAAGTATGTGCATCAAGTTGACTTATCGAGAGGTTTCGACCTACCATCAATGCACTTGTACATCAGACCTTCATCCCCAACCATGCAGCCAGGTAGCAAAAACAAGTCAGTGCGAGGTGACCCATCTACGTCGGCACCACCTCCTACATCCAAAGCTACTGGCACTTCTGGAAAGCCTTCTATAGATAAGGCAAAGGACAAATAGAAGCTGAAGGCACCCCTGGTGGAGGAAGGGCCCAAGGAACTTCTGACAATAGCAACTGTAGGAATCCCTACTCCCATGGAGGAGGAGCATTCCCAAGAAATAGCTAAGGAGGTACCACAACCTACCTCACCTGCATCATCAACAGCGTCATCTACACCATAGGTGACAATTCACCTAGCCAACACAGCACTAGGTGAATATCTTGTGCAAAATGTGACTTTCATGCCAATCATTGAATCGACACAAGACATGGGGTGGCCAAGAGTCCCAAATATACTAGTAGGGATAGTGGTTCCCTTGGGGGTTCCACCTAACCAGACTAATTTCATATATGCTGGTCTAGATTTTTCCCACACTACTCCTAATCTAGAAAGGGATGAGGATGAACCTTTCACCACAAATATTCATTACTTGTCAAATCTAGAGTTTGCTCTAAAGTACTTTGAGTAGTGTCACTAGCAAGGCTATGGCCTAGGCCTATATGAGCAAGGGCACTAATTGCCATTCCAGCCATAGTACCAACTACCCACTAACAGGAGTGGTTTGGGCTATCAAATGTAGGGCCATGATGACTCTTTAGAGGCTACCCTAGATAGATTAAGCATTGGGTTCAAGGAAGACATCGACTGGAACCCCTATCAACCCCTAGAAGGAACTTCTAGGGTGATGAATGGATAGCCATGGTCAACATCATGCCACCTGAGGTATATCACCCTGAATCCTCTCTTGAAGCGCCCCCATCAGGAACCATCCTATGGGAGGAGGAGCCAATTCATGGCTATGAGGGAGGAGTATGAGTATGTTACAAGTGAGGATGAATATAGGACCAGTATGGCCTACCATGGGCCTCGATATGTGCAAAACCGCACTTGGATAGGCCATGCAAAAAGTGGTTACATATCAGATGAAAGTGAATACACCTCGGATGAGGGTGGATACATGTCTGATGGAAGTGGCTATGAGTTAGAGGATGCAATAGAGATGGCCTACCTATAGCCTAGACACTCGAGCCATGTAGTAGGGCCAGAGACAAATGCCAATGGGTTCTTCATAAGTGATGATGACTATGAAGATGAGACTGAGATGGCCTATCTAGGGCATCAACAAGCCAACCACCAACTCATCCTAGGACCAGAAACCAATGCCAATGGCTTTTGGATAAGTGATGATGACTTTGAGGATGAGATCGAGATGGCTTATCTTGGACCTCGACACTTAAGACCAGTCGATCTACTTGTGGAAAGGGAAGTGGCACTCCATACCATCTACCCCAATATTTGATTCCTAGGGAGACCAGTAAACCTTGATGTCATCCATCGCATGGTCAACCCAGAACCACCAACATTTAGAGAGCAGCTACTACCAAATGATCCCATTATCTCATCTATCCATAGACCAGATCCTGAGATCCCTATACCCCTAGAGCCTCATCACGAGTATGGAAGGCACACCTAGGATATAGAGTTCCACCCATGTGGTCCTAGAGATCCCATTCCATCCATCAACATGATCTCCATTGATTTGACCACTCCACTCCATAACCCAATAGATCCTGAAAAACTATTGTGTCTTAATCTAGATGCTATTGATTGGGATCATGCTAATTCACCCTTAGAGCCTGAGGATTTCCTCCCTAATGAGGAGATGTTGCAACCATTCCATTTTGCATCAGGTTGTGCCCATGATGTCTGTTTCACTGGTCTTGACCTTGAGTCAGTAGGAACTATAAATCTATTAGACAACATTAATTTAATCCCCACTCCTCATCAGCTTGAGGATGGGTCCCATATGGCAATAGAGGAGACTTTCGAGGTAGACATCAGCAATGATCCCTCTCAACCAAATAAATTCAAGTTCGGAGAAAGCCTATCTCTAGAAGAGCAGGCCATCATAATTCCTCTATTGAGAGAGAGACCAAATCTCTTTGCTTGGACCTACAAAGACATGTCGGGGTTAGATCCTAAGTTGGTTGTCCACAACCTATCGCTAGACCCCGCAAAGAAGCCGGTCAAGAAAAAACTTAGAAATATGCATCCAACCATCACTTTGATGGTTAAAAATGAGTTGCAAAAACTATTGGATGTAGTCTTTATTGTCCCCATCGACTATCCAGAGTGGGTATCAAACATGGTGCCCATAGGAAAACCTGATGGAAGAGTCCACATTTGCATGGACTTCAGGGATCTCAATAAGGCAACCCCAAAGGACTCATTCCCATTGCCCAACATAGATGCTCTTGTAGATGCAACTGTAGGTCATGAGATGCTCTCCCTAATGGATAGTTTTTTTGGTTACAATCAAATTTGGATTAAACCCGAAGACCAGCATAAAACCATGTTCACCACTCCATGGGGGACATTCTACTACAAAGTGATGTCATTTGGCCTTAAGAATGTTGGTGCCACATATCAACGGGCTATGACATACATTTTCCATGACTACATGCACACAATCTTGGAAGACTACATCGATGATTTGCTAGCCAAGTCATTATTGCATGAAGAGCATGTTGAGACCCTCACAAAGGTCTTTGATCGCCTGATTGAACACAATGTCAAGTTGAATCCCAAGAAATGTATCTTTGGCATGACTTCTAGAAAACTCTTGGGATTCATCATTTCTAAATGAGGCATCGAGGTAGACCCAGCTAAGGTAAAGGCTATCCTAGAAATGGCTCCACCCACAAACATCAAAGAACTAAGAAGCTTACAGGGCAAAGTAGCATCCATAAAATGATTTATCGCACAACTATCGGATAAATGTCGACCCATGAATCGACTACTACACAAGGGGGTCCCTTTCCAATGGGACGAGGAATGTCAGCAAGCCTTTGCTGAAATCAAAGAATACCTAGCAATGTTCCAGTTCTAGCTCCACCGAGGCCAGACGTGCCATTCTTGTTATATATATCCACTACATATTTTGCGTTGGGCACCATGTTGGCTCAAAAGAATGTGCAAGACAAAGAGCAAGCGATATATTATATTAGTCATACCCTGGTGAGCTATGAAATTGGATACACATACATAGAGAAGTTGTGCTTAGTGGTGGTCTTTGCAACCAAGAAATTGTGCCACTACATGTTGAGCCATACGACATATGTGATATCCAAGAAAAATCCTTTGCAGTATATGATGAGCAAGACATATCATAATATACGCACTACAAAGTGGATCATGCTATTGATAGAATTTAATTTGGCTAATAAGTTGGCTGAGGTGCCTCTCCAGAATAGTAGGCCCCTTACCATAGAGCTTCCTGATGATGCAGTCTTTGCATTATCAGAAGCACCCAAACCCGAAGAACCAAAAAATAAAGTAGACATGACTTTGTTCTTTGATGGTTCAAAGTGTGAACAAGGAGGTGGCATAGGGATTATATTTTTCATGCCACAAGGTGCTCCAATGCCCTTGTCATTCAAGCTAGACTTCCATTGCACCAATAACAACACCGAATATGAGGCCCTAATCTTGGGTCTCCAAACAGCCATCACCATGAAAATCAAGAGGTTGAATATCTTCGGTGACTCCCTCCTCATAGTCAACCAAGTCAAAGGACTATTTCAATGTCGAGATCCAATCCTGAAAGCTTACAAGGAGCTTGTTGACACATATCTAGCCAAACTAGAATGGTACGACATCGAGGCAATCCCTCATTCATCAAAAATATTTACAGACACCATGGCATCTTTGGGATCCTTGATCCCTCAGAATCCATCCACCGATTTCACTACCATTCATGTCAAAACACTCTCGCATTCAGCAATTCAGTGTGAGGCCTTTGATAACAAGGAATCAGTTAACATGATCCATATAGAGCCAAACCATGACTGGTTCTGTAAAGCCAAAGACTTCTTAAAGAAGGCACCTTGGGGGTCCTTGATCTCCTAGGGTCCTATGGGGAATGGTACCACTATTCACCACAAGGTTGTGTCTCAATATGTGTTTGCACAAGTCGAATTGTAGGAGGCACAAGTCATCTTATCCATTGAGGTTGTAGCCTATCAAGATTGGCTATCCCAATTACAAGACTTCCTTAGGCTTGGAAGTGTCCCACAGGGACTATCGCATGTTGAGAGATGAGCATTCAAGCAAAAAGTGACTAGATATGTCTTTCTAGGAGGCATATTGTATCATCGAAGCTATGATGGAATTCTCCTACGTTGCTTGGAGCCCCAGGAATCAGCTTGGGTGATTTTGCAAGCTCACGATGGTACGTGTGGTGGCCACTTCAGTGGCATGGCCATCATCAAATGTATTCTCTGAATGGGCTATTACTAGCCCACCATGGAGAAATACTACTATGAGTATGTCAAGAAATGTATTAAATGTCAACATCATGCAAACTTGATGCACTTGCCATCTCAAGCCTTACAACCCATTCAGGTAGCTTGGCCATTTTCTCAATGGGGTTTCGATCTGATTGGAAATATTTCTCCCCCATCCTCAAGTCGACACACATTCATCTTAACGACCATTGAGTATTTCACCAAGTGGGTGGAAGCGGTCCCCTTGACATCAATAATTGGTCCTTGGATTATGGAGTTCATACTTCATAATATCATTTGTCATTTTGGGGTACCCTTCAAGATAATCTTGGATAATGGACCATCATTCAAAAACAAAAATATGTGAGCTTTAACAACCAAATACAACATTCAACATAGTTTTGTGACACCATACTATCCGTAAGCAAACGGGCAAGCAGAGGCCTCAAACAAAACAATAGTAGCCATATTAAAGAAGATGGTGAAATAAAACCATAGGGATTGGCATCTACAATTACCCTTAGCATTATGGGCTTACAGGACTAGCATATGGATGCCCACTAGGGCAACACCATTTTCACTTGTATATGGCACTGAGGCCATTATGCCTTTAGAGTTGGAAATTCCAACATTATGCATCGCATTGAAAGAGTTCATCAATGATGACACTATGCAGCAAGCTCACTTGGATCAATTGACCCTTCTAGATGAATGATACATCAATGCCCTTGAGCATCTTCGCATCTACCAGGATCATCTAACATGAGCTTACAATGCTAGAGTCCACCTAAGAGACTTTAAAGTCAGTGATCTTATGCTCAAAGAGAACCAGCAGAACTTGAATCTACCATTGCATCTGTGAGATAAATTTATGACCAACTGGATAGGGCCCTACATCATCTCTAAAAATATTGGGCCTGGGGCATATCACCTAACAATGTTAGAAGGCATTGAGGAGCCAGAGCCTCTCAATATCATTCATTTAAAGGTATTTCACACATAAATCACAAAAACACAAAAACATTCAAATAACTTCAAAATATTAAAAAACAATAGAAAACATTAAAATCAAAACAAATCATCAAAAGGCTCCAAAGGCATCTTCAAGCCATTTGGTCAAAAAGGTATCCAAAGGCATCTTCAAGCCATTTGGTCAAAGCATCAAAAGGCTCCAAAGGCATCTTCAAGCCATTTGGTCAAATCATCAAAAGGCTCCAAAGGCATCTTCAAGTCATTTGGTCAGATCACAAAAATCCCCAAAGGCACCATAAGCCCTTTGGTCAACATACAAAATAATCAAAAGCACAAAAACAATTTAAAATCAAAATATCAAAAACATTCAAAACAATCAAAAACTCAAAAACAATTGAAAGCATCAAAAATACAAAAACATTTGTAGTATGCATTCTACATTTGCATTCATGTAGTTGCATTGCATATAGGCATGACCATCCATTACATTTGCATTTAGATACATTTATGTTTACAATATTACAAATGACACCATGTTTGTACATCAATCATGCATCTTCAAAATCCATCATCATCCATAACCCATGTGTGTAACTATGTTTTTCAACACAACCCCTCCTATTGCTATAAGGGATATACTAGGGTTTTTTGGTCACTCAACCATACCTAGTGGTTTTATCAAACTATGTAGAAAGTTATATTTGCTTTTGATAGGTGAGGTTTAGTTTTGATAGCACCTAGTATATTTTAGAATCCTATCACTAATCAAAACACTAAAATCCTAGTTGAAACAAGGGAAATATGAACACTACGAAGTGGTATTAGGTATCCTAAGGTGAAAATTTTATCTTGCTCATCCCCCTATGCGACCGGTTCAGAAATGTTGAGAATTGGAAAAAGGACAAGTTCACCCCTACCCAAAGAAATCCCTTGCTTTAATCAAAACAAGCAAAATCCTGAACAAAGAAAAATTCAAAAACAAAATAAACAAGTGATTATCA
Source organism: Wollemia nobilis (assembly GCA_028583015.1). NCBI lineage: Eukaryota > Viridiplantae > Streptophyta > Pinopsida > Araucariales > Araucariaceae > Wollemia > Wollemia nobilis. Next base: position 14,521,789 of record JAQPPZ010017052.1, read on the forward strand.
TCACTACATAAATCCCTTGCTCAAAGGAAAACAAAAAGTCAAAATAAATAGTGATTTTCATCACTAAATCATGAGCAAGTATCCCAAATAAATATGAAGAAAATAAGGGAGTATGAACTTGAATCCCTGGAATTCTTAGCATGAATGAGCCTTACGCACGATGATATGTCTGTCACATTAGCATCTCGCTTTTGTACAGACCAATGTTTGCATGTGGAAGAGCTAGCCTTAGGTGTCCTGTATTGCCTAGTGGTCTAATCCAACTAAGTCCAACTTAGGATCAAGATAAACATTTGAGGATCCCCAATACAACAATGGGCTGAATGAATCCCACCTAGCACTAGGGTATGCTTATGTTCTATCTAATATATTCATTTGCACACACAGGGATAATGAATATCTAGGTCTTCATAACAGAACTTTATCCTTCAGAAGCTCTGTATGGTCAGTATACAACTTTTGATCGAGTAACTAGGGTGTTTGAGTCTCATGGAAAACCTCAAAAATCCCCTCATAGCAACAAATCATTCCATCAGTCACATCATCAACTTTATTTATGAGTTTTTGATAAAGGGGTTCATAAATAGATAGATACAATGAATCAACAATGATATTTAGACACCACACTATTTTGGGGATATATTTTAATTTACAGAAGCTTATAAAGAAAGTGCATACATATCACATCATATCATCTCACATATAGATGTGTAAATCATTAATTCTTATGTTAAGAGTTATTATTTACATTCTGTGGTGTCACCCATTAGCTTGTTAAACTCATATAACATGCATACCATATGTTTTTAAGTGATTAAAGCATACAGGTTCATTTACAATAGATCACCATCATAATGCATTCCACATCATATATCATATCATAACAACACAAATTGAATGCATACAATCAATTCAAAATTAAACATGCATTTAAATAAGCACTGCATCCATATATACATACATCATAAGTAGCCCACCTACATCCAAAGATCATAATATCTAAGCATACATCCATCATGGCATATCAAAAACATTACATCACATAACAAGAATCAATGCATATAACCATAAGCATTGCATATGCATCCATCATCATCACCTAGATCATAACATCTAAAGCATCACATCACATCATATCACATCATAAAATCATAATACTACATCACATAAACATAAAAGCATAAACATAAAGATACACATGGTGAGTCTCAAAGTCTAAGCCTCATATAAACATGTGTCAAATAAGTACATGTAGGTACAAAACCACCATCCAGGCTACAACTATGTAGGTCAGCTGACCTTACACTAAAAAATAGTACAAGTATCAAATGAGCCATAACAAATCAAGAGTGGCCTACACCACTAGTCTCACCACCACCCTCACCACCCCCTCTAGGAGGTGGCATAGAGCTGGCACCTCTAGTACGCTCTATCTAGGACCTAGTCCTATGACTCGATCTAGCTGAAGACTACCCAGAAGTGCTCGTGCATCTGCTCTGAACCTCCTACTATGGGCCTCTCTCGAGGAGTAGCACCTAGAAGTCATCTATGACCGAAGGGTAGTAATGTAGGTAGCATCTGAGGTCATCTGAGTATCATCCTCCTCTATGATCCTCTATAATCATCTCACCTTAGCCCCAAGATCTACACCTATACCTAAGGCAACCTAACTTTGAGCATCATCTCGCTCAATAGTAACCTAGACAAGCTACCCCTGAAGATCTACAATAGTAGCATCCCACTACTATACCTATATCTAGGTAATGTGTAGCTCAACCTCAACCTAGTGCAACTAAGCCAAAGAGGAGACTCCTAATCCTTGAGATCTACATCATCATTCCCCATAGGATCAACCTACTCCTCGATAGCCTACTCCTCGACCACCTACTCTTGCTACCCTACCTACCCCCAGTCATCAGTCCAAGCCCGCACTCGGTGCCCATCAGGATCCTTAGCCTCAGCCTCATCCAAATACCATCCCAAATGGCCACCACCATGCCATAGTCATGTACCCCACCAGAGGGTGTACGCATCTATCACCCTAGCATCAGCTACACCAAGATCAACTATGGGAGGATCATCCTCCTCAAGCACTACTATAACATGGGGTGGTGGAAGGTTCTTCTCGATGGTAATCTAGTGATAGACAACCAGCTCGAGAGGAACATCCTATCGAATCCCAAACTATAGAGTACCCTAGAATAATAAAATAACTCCCTAATACCAACCTTGTGACCAATCAACCATCGATCATGGTGAGTCCTCATATGAAGCTAGTAGGATCATCCCAAGTAGGACACTCATGATAGGGTCTCCATATAATGTCATCAGCCCGTAAACCTATAAAAGATACCCTATAGTGAGAAATCTCCCCTGCATAAGGTCGACTCTTGCGCTCCTCGAGCACCCTAGGCCACCTAGATCCATAGCACTATACATCTCTATCCAGATTAACAATCTCCACTAGAAGTCCTCCAAGGTGGTCAATCTTGATGTGCTCCCATCCCCAGACCTAAAGAAGCAAGCTATAGGTAATACTAGCCCATCCACAGTGTTGGATGTGGTATAGCTCATCATAGCACTGTGCCAATAGTGCACTCCCCTAGGCATATATGATAGGCTGCTCACTATCAATCAGGTCCTATACCATCGACAAGAGGTTCCATGGGAACCTTAGTCTAGAGAAATCGGGTATAAGGCTATTGTAGATGACCATCAACAACACAACATGTAGTCGGGTGAAGACCTCCTCATCATACCAACAAAAAATAGAGATTCCCCTTGAGTGAGTATCCCTAGAGGTAGCATCAGCATGCTCACCAAAGACCCTCACAAATAGCACGTCATGTAGTAGTGGGGGAGGAAACAATGGGCACTCCATCGAAAGGGATCCTGAAGATCCTATAAACATCCTTCGACGTAATGGTCATCTCACCAGTGGGAAGGTGGAAGGTGTTGGTCCTAGGGTCCCATCGATGGGCTAGGGCCATCAAGTAGGCCTGATCTGACATAATCATGGGTAGGCCAGTAACAAACTAGAGCCCACAAGCCTTGAGCCAGGCCCACTCTATATCAGGCATCTCCTCAAGAAGGTCACAAAGTAGCTTTGGGTCTCGAGCCCGAGCAGATAAGATCTAGAAAGTGCAAAATAAAGCTAAATCAATGCACTACAGCTAAATAAATGTGATAAACATGCTAAATGATGCAAATAAAATAAAACTACTCTAAGGCTACATGAGTAACAAATAAATGCACCTTATCATGCAAAAATTTCCATAAAAGACACTCAAAATTAAAAAAAATCAATTAATTGTCCTAAAAATTAAAAAAATTAAAATTAAACCTAAAGTTCCTTGGTTGCTGAAGCTAGCAACGGCCAACTCCCAATGGTCAAAAATTTGATCATTGGATTTTCAAACTAGTCATTGATAGCAACAGCGGCCAACCACAATACAAACTAGCCACTATGAGTGACAATGACCAATGAGCGACATGCCAACGACATCCCTCCCAAGCCCAAAAACATAAAAAAAATTACACAAAAAGCAAAACTAATGCAAACCCATCTACTTAAAACCTAAATGGAGCCTAACTACTAGTGAAATTCATTACCAATAGGTTTAATGAGGTTATTTTACTGAATTACTTAGTTTGGTTCATTTTACCATAATAAACAAAAAGAATAGGGTTTAGAGAGGTACCCATGAAGCTCTAGCTCCTCTACTCGTCGAAGCCTCACCCTACTCAGCCATGATGCCCAATAATAATACATAAGTCAGAGTGGTCACTTTCACCTTAAAGCTCCAAAAAGCAAAATGAAAATTAGCAACAATGACAACTCAAACCCTAATTTCCTTTTTATTTGCCCATGTTACGTTGTGGCCGCTTCCAATATCAACGACCCATATTTATTGGTTTTTGAACCTAACAATGGCCACGAGCGACAATTAGGTGCACTGGACCTGACAATGACCAAGAAATGAAAAAAAATTTCACCAAATTGTCACCACAGAGCACTTCAAAATGGGCCATAAAAAGCACTTATAGGTTCAAAGCATTGCAAACCTAAAGAAAATACCCAAAAATGTCCAAAAACATCATAAATATCAAAATTAAAAATCAAATAACAAGCAAAACCCAAATGAGCCTCGTACCTAGTCATTTGCTCTATACACTTGGTGATTGCAGCGACAAGTGCTCCATGCAACTCGACAAGATGAGCAAGTAACCATAAGGCCACTTGGGGTAAAACAATTATGGTAGAGTTGAGATGTTTCACTAACCCAAAGAAGGTTGTAATAGTCGGACCACCCCATGGGAGCAGGGACGCATCTCAGTTCTCCTATAGAAAAATAGTGAGTCAGCAAAAGCCAACAGAATTGCTATCACCTTGATTCCCTAAGAAGGCCATTATGGCTGGACCGCCCCATGAGATAAAGGTGTGCAAGAACCAAGTGGATTTGAAATCACTCCTGGATGGGAACTACTCTATAACAATAGAGCAAGCCTCTAAAGAGGTCCAGATCTTTCATTTTGGTCAAGCGACTAGTCACTTCATTATTTTGTCCTTTCCTCATCGACTCGTCGCTTGAGGGGGTAGTCAAAATTTTTCAACAATCATACTCAAAGTCAACAAAATATCATCTCGATCATGTCAGAGTCGCATTCATCTTACGAATCATTGCCAACAACTATCATAAGCTTACCCTTTATTGGGGCAAAAACAAGCAAATATGACAGTTAGTTTGTAGCTCTCCTCCTTTCGGATCTGTAGTAGCATTGAAGCTACCCGATCACCGATGGATGAGTATAAACTTCCACAAATTTAAGCCTTCCATTCTATTGGAAGCAATGATTCTAGGATCCATGCCCTCTCGCATGATTGGGGCATCCTATGTTGATCAGATCAATGATCATCATGCAACCTACAATATGGCCCTAGGTGGTCTACTTTTTTGCTTCATGCTATGTTTTGCTCATAGTGCATCCCAAAAAGGGGCATCTGTAGACACCTAAAATACGTCATGTTGAGGAGACTACCCATATGGACACATTCGTAGGCCATATGAACCCTCTTGGATCTCCCCAAGGGCAAGAAGTGGTCCTAACCACTCAAGTAGGGTAGTTCTAGCCCATCTAGGCCTGGTCGCTCTCAAGCAGAGCGGCTAGCACATCTAGCCACTGGAGACTACAATGGCTAGATCTGGCCATTGAACCTGATAGTGGCCAACGTCACACATAGTCTAGCCATGAATACAGGCCCAGATCATGTAGTCTGACTGCACCTTTGCATGGATAACGGGTAGATTTTGGTGAGGAACTCCTTGAGTTCCTCCTAACTACCCCTTCCATGCTAGTTTGGGACTGATGCTTCCCACCCAGGATGGTTAGTCGCATGCAATTGGGACTGAAGCTTCCCTAGGAAGCTAAAGTTCCAAATCTGAGAGGGAAGTCTACATATAGACTCTCCCACAAGAAGCAAAGGATCCAAAAAGTTTGAGAGTTAAGCAATGAAGCCCTATCAAAATGGAGAACCGATCTTCAACACTTTGAGGAGCATTGGAGCATCGTTCGGATGAGCTACGCCAACATAATCCATTGTCATATTCACTATTCCCAATCACCAATCAGTGTAGGAGACACACTCGGTGACCCTTGAACATCAATTTTGGCAAAGAGGGTAGCACACAAATCCCTGAACCACAAGGAGGAGAGCTTCACATCATGGCCATTGTCTCGGATAGTGGCCCGTAGGCATATCTTAGGGCACAAGTGTTATTCCTTCTTGCTTTTAGTTTAGCTTTATTACTGCTTAATGTATGGCTTGATCCTAGTTTAAATCTGGTTTCATTCATGCTTTTATTTTGTATTTCCATAGCTTACCTTGCATTTTATTATTTCATTCATGTTCATATTTCATTATCAATATCATGAGTATTCAGATCCGCTAACAAAGGCCTCATCCGGAGAGGTGGCCCATCCTACTGAGCATGTTTTGTTGTTTTCATGAGTGCAGGTACAGATCCTCAGGACCAGATTGAAGCAACAGGAGCACAAAGATCCCTTTAGGACCAGATCTGGAGAAGGGGGCATCTGTAAGCCCCCATACAGTTTTGTGTGCGGGACCAGGAGGCCTGCATAGATGCATCATTCCCTTGCGGGGAACATATCCGATCGTTGCTCCATATTGTGTAATATTTGTATCAAAGTGATGGGTATCCCTCAGAGGGATGAACTTGTAACCGCATTCTGGAAATATTAATAAAAAGGCTTCTTTATTTTGTCTTCTTTACTTTTGGGTTACATGTGTGCTTTCATTCTTTTCATTTTGGTGCAAATAATAATGAATAAATCAAACTGCAAGTAGGGCAGCCGGGGTGCACTCTTCTCGAGGTTGCACACTGTGAATATCGATTGAAGCATAAATTCTAGCTTCTAAATGAAATTGGTTGATGATTGCTTAGGAGTGATATTTCACACCCGTAAGCAATGTTCCCTCTGAAGGTTTTCGTCCTCATAAAGCTATGGTTTCCTGTTGTCAAAGCTGCAAGTCTCACTAGAGAGAAAATATCAAAATACCAGAATGCCCAAAAATGAGCTCTCAAAACTCCTTATATCTCCTAGAAATGCTATGCCCTTTTTAGGGTTTTGAGGGGACTTTTTAATATTTTAAAATTACTTTTTAGTTTGACCCCCTTAGAGCACTTTTCATAAGTCACTTTATAAAAATAATAATATTTCTTTTAACTTAGTGAAATGAGCCACTAATCAATTAAATATTTAATTTCCATGACTTAGGAAAAATAACATTTTATTATTATTTAATATAACACCAATATAACATTAAATATTAAATAATAAACTCCAGAGCCAATTATCGATCCAAATTTGAAGCATATTATCTCAAAACACGTCAAACATCACAAAATGTCAACCCTGATGAGGACCACGTCCAAAAATTATTCTTAATAAAAATAGGAAGTACTACAAAAAATGGTAAATAACTGCACCGATCTCTAAAATTCATTGAAACAGACTCCAAGAGTCAAAAACACATCTCCCATCAAAATACTAATTAAACAACATCCACCGATCACACTTACTAAAAATAGTAAGTACGACTATAAATTGATAGTCGAACCTACAAAACATGCTAGCAGCATCTCTCTGAGTAAGAACCTCCAACACACCATCACCATTGACTATCCAAACTCCAACTTACTAAAAATATTAAGTTACTATAAAAAGTAAGTTATGACCCACAACCCCAAAATACCTTCAAAAAGAGGTAGAGGAAAGATGGCAAGGCACAGAACACAAGGAACCAATCCAATTGGGGTTCCCAATCACCATCATTAACCCACAGGAACCCAATAGTAGGCTAATCCACCCTAACTCACTGATTGCCTAGAAATGGGACATTATAGTCCACCCTTCCCAAATATTTTTTATCCTCAAGCAATACCAAAACATACTCAAATCATCTACCTGCTCCTATATACAATCACGTATGATCCCAAGGTCCCATAAAAACCTTAGAAAAATCCACTATGCTGTCATTGTGCCACATTGATCACAACTGGAAACTCATCGTGCCACAACTACACTCTCCTCTCCTGTAGCCCCAAAACGTCATCATCCTCAAAACCTAGACTAGGATACCTATAAGGACTGAGCTCTATGCCATGAAAAATATCATGCCTAAACATCTCATTTTGGACTACTCCTGCACTCCCAGTGTCCAACATGATCTTGGGCACCTGAAAATATAATATGCTCAACAAAGAAACATGGTACGCAACATCTCTCACTATGGTGACCCAACAAGGATACCGATTAGCCTCCGATGAGTTGTTGATATAGAAGAGGACAACAATGTTAGATATAAAAATGATCATCCTGGGAATGCATGTGCTATTTAAAACTAGAAACAATATGTTGGCACTTAACCTCCCAATGTCAAGAAAATGATCCCCATCATTCCAATTTACCCAAACAACTGTGAACATCAAAACAACATCAGTAGATAGATAATCTATCCACATGAAATGGCTGCAATAACTCTGATTTGATGCCCAAATACCCATCCAACATTGAACCTGGTTAGCTACAATATTTATTTTCTTCATGTGAAACCAAAAACTAACCCGAACATAAAGCTGAATGGTCTAAAATTTAACAAACTTGCAGTTATCCAAGTTTAAAATTAATAGCTTACTAATTAAATATTTAATTTCCCTGATCTAGGAAAAAATGCTTTGTTATTATTTAATATAACGCCAATATAACATTAAATATTAAATAATAAACTCTAGACCCAATTATCAATCCAACTATGAAGCATATTGCCTCAAAACACCTCGAACATCATAAACTGCCAACCCTAATCAGGACCATGTCCAAAAATCCTTCTTACTAAAAATAGTAAGTACTGCCAAAAATGGTAAATAACTGCATCGATCTCTGAAATGCACTGAAAAAGACTCCAAGAGCCAGAAATACATCTCCCATAAAAACCCTAATCAAACAACGTCCATCGATCACACTTAATAAAAATAGTAAGTATGGCTATAAATAGCAAGTGATAGCTGAACCTCCAAAACACGTTAGAAGCAACTCTCTGATCAAGAACCTCCAACACACCATCAAAACTAACTTTCCAAACTCCAAATTACTTATAAAGAGTAAGTGATGACCCACAACCTTGAAACACCTCCAAAAAGAGGCAGATGAAAGCTAGTGAGGCACAAAATACAAGGAACCAACCCAATTAGGATTCCCAATCACCATCACTAGCCCACAGGAACCCAGTAGTAGGCTAATCCACCCTAACTCACTAACTACCTAGAAATGGGACATTACAATGACTCTTGATTTTAACAATTTATGTACTAATTTCTTAATTTTTGATTTAAGTGCATGGAGTAGCAGTAAGGTCTAATGTTAGATGGCACACTACCACGTACCAATGGAATTGCATGATCATAGGAGCGACAAGGTGGTAATTTTGTTATTTCTTGCAAATCTACTGGAAGTTTATCCTTGGTTGAAGGAGGTGGTTGTATGGAAAATATCTGAGTGATTATCCCATGAGAATATTTTTTAACTTCTCCAAATGGTTTAAACTGATAATATGAAGAGATCCTACTTGTAATCCGTAAAGAGTGTAGGACTGACCATATTGTGAAAAATGCATCCATAACTTTGTAAAATTCTAGACGATGGTGCCCAAAGTACCTAACCATTAAACTTTGAGCATAATATCACACCCCCCTAGTTGAAGAGAAAAAAAATCCGTTTTGAGCTTATAATCCTCTATTTTCAACTTAACATTATGATATTTACCTTTGCAAGGCAAAGTCCCACCATTTACCACCATAACCTCAAAATATTTGCATGTATGTATGTAACAATTAGCTTGCTTGGTGATTTTGGGATCAATAAAGTTGTGTGTGTTCCTTGAATCAACGAGGATTAGAAGGCATTAGCCTTTGAAAAAACTTATGAATTTCATGGTTTGTGGAGCAGTAATACTTTCAAGAGCATGGACAAAATGTTTTACATGTGGTTTTTCTTATGTGTCACCATCATCTTGAGGTGAGTCCTCTGATGATTTTGCTTCATCCTCAAGTCGTTCACTACTTGTTGGATCCTCTACATTAATCAATAATAACTTCTTTTGGATGCATATATGCCCTCATGTATATTTTTCATAATAATTATAACATAAATCTTGGGTACATCAGGCATCCATCTCTTCGGTAGTCAAGCGCTTGTAGGGAGTAGATTTACTTTCAGTATTGGATGTGAGCTTAGGATGAAATGAGGGTTTGGCCTATGGAAATTTAGGTGGCCTTCTTTGAGTTGAATATTTTCTTTATGCAACTATGTCAAACTTATGGTTTGCATCATAGTTTATGATTTGAACATCATGACCTCGGCCTTGAGATCATCCTTTAATCCACTGATGAAACAACTCAAAAAAAACTTTATTCAACCATTTGGTCCTGTTAGCTAACTTATCAAAATTGATTTGGTAGTCTTGAACTATATAAGCTTTTGGTAGTTTGGTTAAGGCTCCTATGAAGTCTTCATACTCACTAGGACCAAAACAAGTGAGTAATTAGGACTCAAAAACTTCCCAAGAAGGGTCAAGAACTATGTGTTGTAACCACTGATACCATTGTAAAGCTTTAGATTCAAAGTTGAAAGATGCCATAGTGATCCACAAATACTTAGGACAATGTGAAGTTTGAAAAATTGATCCGCATGACATAACCATTCATCTGCATCCTTTCTATTGAACTTAGGAAATTCCAATTTAGGCATCATAAAAGGAGCATCCAAATCAAAAAGAGTGTGAGAGTCTTCTTTGTCCCTATGGGTTCCATATCCATGTTTGAGGCGTTCAATGTCATGATACTCCAATAACTTTGGGACTTCTTTAAGTTGTGCTTCCACCTCTACGAAGTGGTCCTCAAAGTTGGCTTTAGTGCTAAAATAATCACTTCTCATAAGTTGTACATCACCCTACATGCTTCAAATCACCTCTATATGGGAATTAAGTGTAGAATGTATATGATCCAAATATTTGTCTTGTTCTACCTTATTTTAGTGTCCACGAGTACCACTAGCCATTTTGGTGTGATTTGAGCCACTACTACTGACTTAATAAAAATAGAAATATGGTTCCAAGAGTTACTATTTTTAGTAAGGAGCCAAAAAAATGCTTGGGTGTTATATATCAAAATGATCAGCTCAAAAAGATGGTCACAATGAATTATATCCCTTAACACTAGTTTTGGGCACCCTAAACATTTTTTATATACTTTGTTGTCGAGTTTGTTGGTGTTGTTGGTTTTCCACTTGGAGGTTTGGTTCAAAAGATGAGTTTTTGGTTGACTAACCCCTTATGACACTATCCCTACACTATTAGTTACTAACACTATCTCTGCACTATCTATTATTGATATTGTTTGGTCACTGACATTGTGGTTCTCTGTACAGATGACCAGTTATTTTGACTATATCAGTGACAATTCTTTGCCTATTATAAACCTAACTATCATAGACAACTATTATTGAAATTGATAACTGGTAACTCTAACCTGACTATTACTATTCTTAAACTGAAGTGATGCCTTTCTATTACTAACACTAGTGGACTCTATCATAATTATTATTGATATAATCACTAATTATTTCCTCTATTTTTGTTGAAAATATATTGAAAATTTTCCATGTTATTCTGGCAGGGTTAACTCTAAAGGTGTTGGACACTCTCCATGTATCTTTGTCAAGGTTCAAGGCTAGGAAAGGCCTCGAGCAGGGTTTGCTCCTAAAAAGTGAGGGTCTAGGGGCGGTAGCTCTCGAAAAAATATTTAGGGTTTCTTAAGCTACTTTTAGACCCATATGGTATATTTAGGATTAATTATTTGAACTTGTGGTTTTTCACCCATGGTATTGTAAAAAAAATTCTTGTGTTGTTATTTAATTGTACTTGCATCAAGGTTTGAAGAGTGGTGATATATGAACATTATTGTATTGGATATGGTTAATTTTATACAATAAGGAGTAATTATTGTGTTGGATTTTTTCCTATAAGGGTTTCCTAGGTGAAATACTATGTTATGTGTGAATTTGTCATCTTTTCTTTTTCTTTGATTATGCATTTACTATTTTCTAGATTTATTTTATTGATGCATTTTGCTCTTCATTTGGTATTAGAGCTAGGTTTATTGTATAAACTTAATCATATCTAGCAGAATAATATTCATATCTCATCACTCTTCAGTTTCAAATAGTATTCACTGATAGGGAAGTCTCCTCCGTATGCTTAATTTTTGTAGGAAAATTTGTGGTTGTAGGTTTAACATTCACAAATAGAATTTTTTTGTTTGCAGGTGGAATAGAACCAGGTATCCTATGCCATGGAGTATGTAATACCCATAGGTACTCTTTTATATCGTAGTGACGAATGATAGTTGTCGAACCAATATTTCAAGCCACTACTCAAGGAGGATTTCACACATACCCTTGAGCACACTACTTGTCTCTCTGACAATATGGGAGGGTAATATTTTTGGATGCTATGTTTGGTGTACTATGGATAATACAAGATCAAAAACTTTTTCTTAGGGCTAAAGGTTTCTCCTAATCCTATGTGGTCTCCTAATATACCTAAAGATACGTGGGAGTTCAATTCCATTGATGGGTGTTGTCTGAGGCCTAAGTATTGGAGCCTGATTACCCCTCACTTCACTAGAAACTTTATGGGAAATATAGTTTAGCCAATAATGATAGCTCCTCTATGATATTTTAAAATCCATGGCACAAGGTTTCTAACATAAATAACTATTGTAAAAAAAATAATATTTAATTTTTTTTGCAATAAAAATTCACCCTAAAAAATGCTCTAACACCACTTGTTAGGAATCTACTATTAAAAAACTCACACACAAATATTGTAAATAAAAATAAGTACTTGAAACACAAACTATTGCAATGTAGAAATTAAGTGCAAAAATGAAACAATCTCATAAAGTAACTTAGAATCACAGGTCTCTTTGGGGGGGCAACCTCCTTCAATACTTTCTTTAATTTACAAAAAGATACAATTATACATGGATCCATGTATTTTAAAGATACACTTCATACAAACCTAACCTAATGCTCAAGAGTTGGCTTACATAAAAAATGCCACTCAAGCTAGAATATTCTACCAAACATCTGTTACATTTTTAATAACGATTACATGAAATAACTCCACTTGATAGGCACCTTACTTGCCACATACCATTGCAAAGTATTACAAAATAATATTATAAAGGAGTCCCCACCTTGGAAGTGGGTCATTACATAATCATATAAGAATTACAAAAATAATGTTAGGATGGGATCCTAATAATTTATGGTAAGCTTAGTCACACTCATATCATGAATCTATTGGTCAATGCCATCATTAAGCAATTGTTCAATCTTAGGGGGTTTATATTTGACCCATGCACAAGATTTGATTTATGACAATGAAGCAAGCATTGAACTCTTTATGATGAAGAATACTATTGGTGCAAAAATAGGCACCATACGGGTGATAGGCACACCCAGTGATCCTCTACCAATATTGAATGATCATTGGTCATGAGAGAGGCGAAGCGGTCAATCTTCGAAGAAGGTTGGCTCCTTCGATTCCAGCTACCTATGCCATAGAGTGTAAAAGGAAAAATGGAATGAGAGAGAAAGTAAAGGGAGGCCATAGATAGAACTGACAAGGACAAGATATGGTCGCATTAAGACAAATGCATTTTATATCATCGATGAAAACATTAACACACCACCTAACAAATCATCTCATCTCATCCTCACTTATCATTCAGCATAATAGGTAAGGGTAAATTCCAAAACCAGTGGTAGGTTGCATGAAATCCAAAATGTAAAATTAGAGTGCTCCCACCTAACTAGCTTTAGCAGAAATAAAATCTTGACACCCAAAGACGAATGCGAATTCCAGAACCACTCAACAAGATCCACGAAATCAATATTATAAAATTAAGTGAACAAACTTAAATGGCCATTGCAAAAATTAACGCCCAGATTTAATTGCAAAGAAGTGAAGAAAAAATGAGAGACCAAACAGTGATATGCTTATATTTACAAGGCTAGAAGAATTACATATGAATTGTAATGGCCACAGAGCTACCCTTTGGAATGGTGAGCATTCCACTATTTATAGAATATTTTACAACAAATTCAAATTCAGGTATTAATGATACTAGGCAAGAAGATCATGCTAAAGCGGATGGATGATCTGCTCTATCAAAGAATGGTGGTCGTCTGGAAGGAGTTAGGTGCTTCTGCATCAATCCATTTCATTTATTGCTCTAAAATTTCTATCAAGCCATAAACTCTAATCTACTTTACCCCTTCAGGTGGCAAAATATCTGAGATTGATTATCTCTAAAGCTATGCATCTCAAGATCCTTCTTTGTGCCTATTTACGATTCATATGGGGTAGTTGAGATTATTAATGCTCACTTTTGGGGATCCTCAAAGCTTCCATCTTGATGTATGATGACCTCAGCTTTGGACGGATTTTTCGACACACTTCCATGTTTGCTATATTCCCAATTCTTTGCCCTATGAATAGGTAATCGGGCTTGGCAATTTTTGTTGTTGCCTTTCCATTCTTCCGTCCTCCTTGGGTAGAGGTTTAGAATCCTAATTTTTTTATCCAAGATTGGGCCAAGGATTTGAGATCCTCCTTGATCATTTGTTCGTCCATTTATCCGCCCGACCCTACCCTTAGCCAAATTTAGATGCACTTGGGAAACCAAGACATTTTTCCATCCTTCCATATTTTGGAGCTTCTACATGTAGCGGGTTTTTGGGACCACTCCTTACTTCATGGAAGCCTAATCTTCCATCCATCCATTTCAATCTTGAAATCTACCTCAACCATCAATGCCCTTGCTCAACCTTTTAAAAGAGCATCATCATGCAAAAATGAGGGTGAGTGAAAGGCCACAAAATTTCACCCTCAAGTACATGGTCTATTACCATAAGAGATAATGCTTGGTTATAATAAATATAGAGGCTCATTCCACACTCATTGTGAATAGTTGAGATTATCTCTATTCACAAGATGATGTGCCTTATTAAGACCTAGTTTGGTTGATCATTTGTAACTAGTTATGTGTTTCCCCAATCACAAACGTGTTATGGTAGTTGTATGTATCCTTATTCATAATTGGAAGGGAGGATAGCATGTGTGTCCTTATCCATATTTACTATAAGTTTATAAATAGTTGAACTTATCCCTCCTTGCTTAAGAATTTAGTGAGACCATTCCCATTAAGTTGAACAACTGAGTATGTCTTTATTCATGTTGATGTAAGTCATGGACTATACTGTATGTCCTATTCCATGAAACTTCGAGTATTTGGTGAACTATGAGTGTGTCCTAATACATTATGTGATTGGTGATATATAGGTTGTGTGTTTATCCAAATATAGTTATAATTATTATCGCCCCTATTTGGAACATGAAGAAATAAGGGGATATGTTAGGATTTATTACATCATCAAGGTGTAATAAGCCTAATACTCTTAAAATAAGTTTGGGTGGTTGAAACCACACATAAAAATATATATAAATGACAAATTTAGTTGTGACTAGAGTTAAGTTTATTAAAAAACAATTTATAACCTAATATTGATCAACTATCTAAATAAGTTTACTTGATTAATAAAATTTGTTGAGTATCAAGCTAAAGTGAATAAAATATTCTTATCAATTATAATCTCTTTTATATATATATATAATCTTAGATATAAATATCAACCAATTTAATAATAATCATTAAACATTTTTATAATATAAATCTTATATTAATGTTATTAAAAAACAGTTTAACTAATCCAACAAAATGAAAAAAAACAACATAAATCTTATCTTAAATTTTTAATTTTTTTTTAAATTAAAATTAAAATTTATACAACATATTTTAATTTTAATTTTAGTTGTTTTTATAAAATTTGTTTATTTTCCATAAAGCTAAAATTCCTTTATGTTTCAATATTATTTAATGTTCAGAAACACAACCAAGATGTATGTATCCGAGTCATTATCTAGTGACTTGTACTCCTTCGGTAAACCGAAAACTTTTAGTTTGCCACAAGAAACATATCCATCTTAATGTTTGGGATGTTTTATGGTGATACGGAACAATCTGTGGTTAATCCCTTACGACAGCTATAAAGCTCAAGAGCACTACAATATATCCTGCAAGATAAGCTGAAAGACAAATTTGTGTATAAACCAAATCTGGATTTGGAAAAGGAACAAGTTGAACTCCAAGTGGTATGTAACCGACTAGATCATGATGCATGAAACTGGTTAATGCTAATCATTGCAATGCATTTGAAAATGCCGTAAAAAGAACCATATTGGAAGAGAGAATAGGGTATCTCCACAATTGTCGAATAAATTAGAGAGATTGAGTTTCAATAGCAGAAGGGGTCTATCCGATCCTTCAGAAATGGCCCTACCCGTTTAGTGTTGGTTAAAATATTGAAGAGACTTTATTGATTTGGGGTCTCGAAGTTGTCTATATTTTTCTTTTGATTGGTGCATGGAAGTAACAGTCGTGGGGTTTGCATATATCGCGGAATCATGCCTAACAGATGTTGAATTGTTTCTTACTGTTCCAGGAAATTCAGTTGTGATATAAGTTCAATAGTTTTTCGAAGTATCCCCTGTAGTTAGACGTTACATATACAATTTAACAAGTGAATATATTAAAATCCATTCTTGGAAAAATATATGTCAAAAGCCGCGCCTAAATATAGTTTTCAGTGATTCACCTCATCTGCCATCATTCCAAATTTCACTGTTATTTTTTCTTTAGGTAGCCTCTACGAATTCATATTGTCACTAATTTTCGTCTCTATAATCACCATATCATAATCATTTTAAACCTTTTAAATAGTTAAAAGCATCAAGAAAGAGAACTACATCTTACAAATTTAATCCAACCAATTAATCTATACCTCCAACTTATATTTCACTGATGTTAAATCCTAGATAATAATCTATTATAATCAAAAAACTGTTTGACATCATCTCTTGCATGACGTTGGGTTTTAGTGTGTACACCATCACAATCATGGGGCAGTTTTTGCAAGGGATAAAGTTATAAAGAGATTCGCCTTATCAAAGCCAACATTGCGCCGACAGGTACTTCAGTTCTATAATATGATAACCCAATACAGAAAAATTTAGGTCATGAAAAGATGTGTTTTTAATTTTAAAACACAATTATCAGTTTCCTCGAGCTGACAATAGCTTGGAATGTGGAGCTTTGAAAAGAAAACCAAATCTATCAACAATCGGGGAAGAAAAACAAAGCATAAAATAGGACCCTTTGAGTAAAGTAGTAGCTAAGACTTAGTTGGAATTCCATGGTATTTGCTTCCAATCAAAATCAAAGTTTACAGGTCACAACACTGTGGAGGCATCCACAGACAAGTCCTTTCAATGAGTTGACACATTATCAATTATTGTCACATAAATTATCAATCCTACACTCCGTTCTATAAAAAAGAAAAAATAAAACTTTTGGAGATGCATGTACCAGCAAGAGGGCCATACAAACTGTTGTGTTTTTTTTGGAATTTACTCATGTTTTACTATATACAATAGTTCCATACCTTTGGTTTTAATGTTAAAAAAACATATAATTTGATGGAGAGGTCTGAGCAGAGTGATAATTTGTATATCACTGTATCTATGATATTCTGGGACGTCATGGTAGGAACGGAAAGCAAGAAGCGAAATCATGGCATGAACGCGTGCAATTAAATTTAGTAAAAATATTCACTATAAAATGCATAAGGTATTTAGTAATCTCTTGCAGTAATGGGAGGTGACCAGTTAAAAGTTGTTCACTCACCTGATTTGAACGAACCGATAAACTAATTATTAAAAGTCGTTTCTTATTTCCATACTTCTTTTTTTATGTTCACACATCACAAGAAAAAGCTTTAGTGGGAGGTCTTCAAATGTTTCTTTCCACAGAAATGACATATGGGAAGTTCCAAAGAAATTTAAAATAAGAGTATTTATATTATAGACATAGGTAGTAGTAGAGGTATATATCCATAAATTTATTGCACAATTAATCTATTTTAAAATTTTATTTTTATTTTTAAAATATTATATAATAAAAAATTACGATGGTTATAGGGATCCTCCAATTGGAAGGGGAGAACAACTTGATTATAGTGGGCTACATATGGTATAAAGAAAAGTTGCTAGCAATGAAAGGTCATTGAAGGATTTTTAAAAGTACTTTGAAGAGTTGGTATGGATAGTTGCATATCAATATTTAATGTATTTTTAATTTTGAAAAGATGTTTCAAGAAGGAAAACTTATTTTTTTGAAAGTAATCCTTGATAAAAAAAAAAATTATAAACTATCTTCCTTATATATGATTCATGGTTGGACATAATGAAGTTTCATTGTAATTATTGATACAAACTTCCTTTAGAAATTATCTTCCTTATGCATGATCTATAGTTGGACACAATGAAGTTCCATTGTGCAATTTGCTAAATGGAAGGTTGCGATATATAGTATATGTGATGGGTGTTTTATTTGGATATTTGTTGCCTTAAAATTAAGATATGGATTCACTTTACATATTCTTGATGCATTTTAAACTACTCAGATACAATGATAACCTATGATATTAAGTTGTTGCATTTATTGTAAGGGCTTAGCCAAATATGCTTGTCACCTTTTGATGGATAATTATTGGTTTATATCATGAAAATTTGTAAATGATTTCCTATTTCTTGTGTCAATGAAAATGTCATAAAGTGGATCCTATAATTAAATTTCGTGGTTGGTAATAGTTAATGATGAACCTCAAAATAAGTTACAATATTTGAATTGCACCATTGTTAGAGGCTCTAAGAGAGAGGTGTATTGTTGTTATAAATTGTTGTTTTAGGAGTGTGATGGAGTCTCCATTTAAGGTTTTTATTGTGTGCAAATGAAGTTTGATAAAGATTTCGTATAGACGAAGACGAGATATGTAGTAATGACATGGAACATAAGAAGAGTTTGGTTCCAATCGTGGTCGTATACATGGTGAATTCATTAATTTCATAGTAGATAATGACAAGGAGAATATATTGGTAGAGGAAATGATGAATAAACATCCTAAGAATCAATCAATTATAAAAAAGAATGTGATAGAAAAAGAAGTGAATTGACCAAATGGCAAAGATGGTAAATGGTTTTGTCTTCCCAATGAGGGAAAATAAAAATCCATCTAGAAAGAAGGGTGGCTTTCATATAGAAAAATGCATGTGGATAAATTTTCGATGAATGAATCCAATGGCGATGTGTTTGAATGGGATGTAGCTTGGCATGATATGTAAAATTATTGTTATTTAGGGCCTAATAGGGTCAATTGCTCCATTATAGTGTGGCGTCTATAGGGAACTGTTGAGAAGCAACACACCTCACCTATCATAAAATTTTTATCTTATTATAATTAAATTTTATTCTTCGACAGGATCCTCTTGAAGTATTTTGATTTTATTTCCAAATTTTTTCTTTCGTCAAGGTTTTAAATTTTGCCCACATCAAGGTGTCACAATTGCTTACCTAAAAACATTGATCTTAATTTAATTTCTCTGGATATTTGCACTTAAATGATATTATTTCAAATTATTGATTTCAGAAAATTTAATCTCTAATAGTTTTCCCAAGGTATAAATTATTAAAATGAATTTTAAGGTTTTCTACAATTATTCATCTTACCCTAAATTCACATCAAAATTGAAATCAACATATCTTTTGATTGAGAAATCTGTTTAAAGTGATTCAAATTCTGGGTGGAAGATCTTGATCTCCTCTTTCCAATGATATCAGATTTGCTAGAAGATAGATGTAATTTCATTTCCAGAAATAACAGTTTCTTGTTGTAGATTGTGATCTTCTTAATGTAATATATCTTGATTGAAAATGATTTTTTACATTTTATTTGCATATTTGGATATCCATTTGGTTGTTTTACAAGTGTGCAAAATTTCATCTAGATCTGATAACTTTGATGTTTTACCTAATTTTGCACTATAAGGGTTTGGAAGTAAAGTCGCGGCCTTGAACAAGCATGCTCTATACTGCGGTCAAAATGGTCAACAAAGGAGAAGTTTGAAATCAAATAGTGGGCTACAAAATCTTTATTTCCAAAGTTGCAGATATTTTTGGGAGATTTAATTTCATTTTAATCTCGCTCGTGTTCTCTCCCACTACCAAATGCTCTTTAATCATAGTGGGTTAGAACATCTTCCTTGAAATAAGAGCTTGCTCGATGCCTTTGATGAAAGTTTATTGGATTTCAATTGCCAATTTATTCAATTTAATCATCTTCAAAATTTCGTAATCTCTTTACCTCATCTCAAAAAAGTTAAGTCTTTTATTTTGAAAAATCAAAACCCTTGCTCTATCCCACTATGAAATGTTCTTTAATCATCACGGAGTAGAACCAACTCCTTTGGCCAAAGCATGGTCTCCCCCACTCATGCTCTATCCCGTGGTCAAAATGGTCAACAAAGGAGAAATTCAAAATAAAATAGTGGGCTACAACATCTTCATTGCCAAAGTTGCAGATTTTTTGGGAGATTTAATTTCATTTTAATCTCACTCATGTTCTCTCTCGCTACCAAATTCTCTTTAATAATAGCGGGATAGAACATATTCCTTGAAATAAGAGCTTGCTCCATATCATGGGTGAAATTTTATTGGATTTCAATTGCCAATTTATTCAATTTAATCATCTTCAAAATTTCGCAATCTCTTTGCCTCATCTCAAAAGAGTTAAGTCTTTTATTTTGGAAAATCAAAACCCTTGTTCTATCCTGCTACCAAATGTTCTTTAATCATCATGGAGTAGAATCAAATATTATTTAATCATTGCGGAGTAGAATCAACTCCTTTGGCCAAAGCATGCTCTCCCCCGCTCGTACTCTATCCCACGGTTAAAATGGTCAACAAAGGAGAAGTCCAAAATCAAATAGCACGCTACAACATCTTCCTTGCCCAAGTTGTGGATTTTTTGGGGGATTCCATTTCATTTTAATTCTAGATAAAAACATGTTTTGTCCTGCTCCATGCTCTATCCCACTCATGCTCTATCCGCGTGCTCTATCTTGTTCATGCTCTATCCTGTTCATGCTCTCTCCCACTCATGCTCTATCCCACGTGCTCTATCTTGTTCATGCTCTCTCGCACTCATTGCCATATTTTACGATAAAAGAAGGCATTAGAATTTAATTTTTTAATTATATTTTTGCCCTAAAAATTAAAAGCTTAAACCTTAGGGATAATTAAAAAATTAATTAATTAATTAAAAATTAAAATATTTAAACCTTAGAAAAATAAAATTAATTAATTAATTATTCTATTAATTGTCTAATCTTTGCCATTTTATTTCTATTTTCGTAGGAAATTTGCTAATGGCAAGAGTAATGGCGGATGTGATGGTAGACATAAAACTTCAATGCAAAAGTGGGCGAATGCGGCTATACAGAGGTAGAATATGCGGGAAGTTAATAATCCACCCGAATTTTGCAAAGCCTGCCGCAAACAAAGACTTGATGAGGCATGGTCGAAGGAGTGCCCATTTAATGAAATGCGGTTGCAACTAGCTGGAAAATAAAAACATCTGCATACAGTCATAGTTTGATGAGGATAATATCGAATTATTTCTTCGCCATTTATGGCAATATATTCGAACAAATTTTCAAAAGTAATTAGAGTTAAATGAAGCTATTAAAATATGTTTTATCATGTAAGGCCCCGATGGTGGGATTTTTATAATAGGATTTAAATATTTGGAAGCAAGATATTTTTGAAAAGATCAGGGTATGTCCTGAGTCTATATATACTTTCGTTGAATGTAAAATCAAGGATGCAAGAATTTATAATAGAAGTGTTTTCTATAAAATTGTTTTTCTGGAAAATTTATTTGTTGTTGACATGGGATCTTTTGCGGTGTTGTTACTCTGAAGTGGCGTAGCCAGGTGCTTAATCTGCTTCTTGAGTTTGAATGGTGCTCACTCCCTATTCTTGTTTTCATTGAAATGTATGTGATAGTAATTATTATGAGTTTGATTGATTTAGGCATGTTGTTGATGTTATGTGAAGAGCTTCATTAAAGTTTACTCATTCTGAAATTTAGTTCTTTTCCTACTGGCTCTAGTTTTGTTGCATGTGCTATGCTACTGGAAAAATCATCCCAGCAAGATTGAATCTTTAGAATGATTAAACTATCCTAAGAGAGTGTTTAAATCTATAGTTTAAGGATTTGGAACTGATAGCTCTGGTCTGTGTGCATGAGCATTTGCTATCCATAGATATATCCTGTTAGTTACAAGGAAAATTATGATTTAAATAGATTGGTCTATTCTATAAACTTGTTTCACCCCTTGCTAGATAATAAATTGATCTTAGAAAGCTGGACAATTTATTATTCTATTGGTTACGATTGGAGAACATAACAATATGCCAAGTTGAAAGAATAATTAACAATTAAAATTGTAGGATTTCACCCTTCTTTTTTGCCCTACCTTACCCTCTCTGTTTTATTTTTGAAAGGTTCTCATTTTTATATTTCTTAAAATTCTTTATTCTTTTAATCTGCTAAAATTCAAAGAGCTAGATCCATTCACAAATGCAAATCTGATCATGAACAACACAAACCACCACCAAACACCAATGAACGAAGGTTGAACCCATTGTAAGGTAAAACACAGTCTACTTGAAACTATTCCAAAAGTGGAAAAGAGTGAGAGCATTCGACCCGACTCTGTAACTCACACCTTGGATAACCAACAAGATCCTAAAGTGAGAGGGAATTTATTCCCATTCAATGTTACTTGTGTTTTTTGTTCACTCTTCACAAGGTGTGCATGAAAGACGAATCAACATAAATTGGAGCTAGAAGGAGGACCAACGAACTTGCATTCCTTATGGGTTTGAATTGAGAAATACAATTGTATGTTGTGTTTAAATTATTGTGTTTTATCTTCTATGGTCTGTAAAATTTATCCTTAACTGGTGGTTTTTCCCTCCTCATTAGCTTTCAAATCATGTTTGTTTGAGTATTGCCTAAATAACAAAACATAAATCAACACTATTTTGGTGCTAGAAGGAGGGCTGACTTTCATTCGATGTCTAACATGGTGTGTTTAAAGTGAGAAATATAATTTTACATTGTGTTTTGTCTTTTATGGGTCATTAATCCAACAATCATGGCCAATTGGTTGGGCTCCACTACCTTGAATATTCTTGGTGCAACCCATGATTTACCTAGGAATCATGAGAAATATCTTCCAACCTACAAACATGATGGTGCTAGGATAGCTGAAGAGCACATGGTTGCCTTAAAAAATGCTCTTAAATTGTTAAATGTCCTTCATGAAGATGTTGCTTGTAGATTATTCTCATTTACTCTGCAAGAAGTTGCGTATGACTAGTTTCTAAATCTTACCAATGACTCTATCACCAACTGGGATGAATTAGAAACTGTTTTTATTTCTCAATTTGGTCAAGTGATTGATCCCAACGTGTTGTATCAACAATTTTCTAGCATTAAGAGAGAATCTAGTGAAACTATCAGGTCTTTCAATGTGAGATTCCAAAAGGCTTATGGCAGAATGACTGGTCATTACATCCCAAGTGCAAATTTGGCCTTAGAAATCTATAAGAATGCCTTGGATCCAGTGACCTCTATTTTTCTCAAGAGAGATACCAATATCACAACCCTAGTAGGAGCTTATAAGGAAGCTCTAATTCTTGAAAGACAATTAGGACCTCAACTTTTGAGTAGTCCTTTGATATCCTATGTTACTCAGAACATGCCTATTTTGAATCCCATTCCACATCAGGTGTTAATGCCAATGTGTCACGCTCCACTTGAGGAAACTCCATTAACCGTGACACACACTGAGCATGTGCAGAATGCAGAGAAATATTCTGACAAGGCCAAGGTGGAAGATGTATCTAAGATGGTCCAAAACCTGGAAAATGACTTCTTGAGTTTTAAGAGTCAAGTGTCTAGGGGAGAAAGTTTAAACAAACTGCCTTACCAACCAAACAGACTCCCCAGACCTTCGTATGAAGCCAATAAGGATTATAACAAAGGCAAGGGACCTGAAGTGAATATATGTGACCTAGATTTACCCAACTGGTGTAGGATTCATGGAACAACTCAACATGGGGAATTAGATTATTTAGAATTTTGCAATACTTTTGAAGCTCTATCTGGTGAGTTGGATTTTCCTGAAAATCAAAGAAATATTGATAATTTTGGTTCATCCAAACATAGTGCTACTATGGTTTTAGATTCATTCACCTTTCTAGATGAGTCAAAAGACTATGCAGAAGTACCTATGGATGAAGTACAAGGTTTTCAATAGTTCCAAAGGGATAGTTATAATTTGAGATGCGAGAATCTAGAACCTACTCCTAATAATGATCCTCCCCCACCAAAGGGTAATGAAAATAAGACTCAGGATCAAACTAGTAGAGTACTTAGGAAGGAGTATAACATCATTGAGGATATGAAGAAAATTAAGGCTAACATCACCCTCCATGAGCTAGCTCAAATTACTAAACAAAGGGATAACTTGATTAAAACTTACTCTAGACCATCTGTTAAACTTCAAGAAAAGGAAATAGTGAATGTGAATGTGGCCAACCAACTCAGAATAGAAAGAGAGCCTCTGTATAAACATGTGATCATTGAACATAATATCAAAAATGAGGTTGTAAACTGTGCTGATGTAGATATTGGAGTTTATAATTTGACAACTGAGAAGGTGAGACTAGTTACAGCTCCAACCAATCACAACAATGATATTTGGACATTACACATTGATGGGGCTAAGTCTAAGCAAGGCTCAGGTACAAGAGCAAATTCTAGAAATTCCACTAGTGGAATAGAAACTGAAAACTTGAACATTGGAGCAGTAGAGCAACCACAGAATGTTCAAGTTATTAAGAACTGTGACCCACAAATAAAATATGATCTCACTGAGTTGTTACATAGGTCTGAAGATGTGATGGTCTGGTCCTATAAAGGCCTTAAGATATTTGATCCTAGGAGGTTTACACATACAATCCCTTTGAAAGAATTCTATAAACCCTTCAGACAAAAATAGAGGCATGTTGATGCCCTAATTTTGAAGGAGGTAGAAAAACTGTATGCACTATGGGCTGATAGAATAAGACATAAGCAAGTGTTGAAAACTTCACCATTCATGTTATTATATGACTTGACTAATTTGTAGGGTGAAAGACTTGTAGACTTGGTGTTTCTATGGGACAAAGCCCACGAAAAGAAAGGTAAACACACCAAGTCTTTCTCGGGTAGCAAAAATTTTAGGAAGCATAAACTAGGGTGCATTTCATCTATAGGACCTGGAAGGTATTTTTCTAAACTTACCTATAAATGGTCAAATTTTAAAGCATTATTTCTCTGCTTCTCCATCTACTGCATCATTTGAATGATCGTAGGGGCCTTTGTGCATATGTATATATTGTAAAAAAAATAAGAGTGATTTAGTGCTTTTGTTTAGTTTGTTTTATCAGCATTAAGTTGGTTCTAGTTTTCCAAGTTTTCATTTTCTTTCTTCTTTTGGGTCTTGTTCTCGATTTCATGAATCAAAGCAAGGTGATTTTGGCAAAAGGATATTCTAAGTGGGAAGAAAGTGGTAATTCTTGTTATTGAAAATGATAGTAGAGAAGAAATTTAGATTATGTACCTTGCTTGCCATAATTATTTTAATTATAAAAGGAACTATTATGTTTTTTAGCTAGAGAAATCCTAGGGAATCCAAGAAAAGTTAGTCATGAGAGGAAAACTCTGATTCACAAAAATCATTTTAATTACTCTTAAGAGGCTATTGGTGTTTGAAAACTAAAATGGTTAGTTGATCAATTATTTGGTTAATGAAATATCAAGGCAAATACAACTTTCGAACCTTTAGTAAGGCTTCTCGGCTATCTAGTCTTTATAAAAAAAAAGAGAAAAGAGAAAGAGAGTTCTACAAAAAAAGAGAGTTCCATAATAAAAGAGAGATAGCCAAGATTTCTGAAAGAGAAATCTTAGACATGTTCACCAGGGCTATAGATGCTCCATGGCTATGAACCAAGGTCTTAAAAATAAAGTTAAGAGTAACTCTGTCGGGGCTATAAAAGGCTAAACTAGAATCAGAGCTCTACTCAAATAATCCTATGCAGTCCAAATAGTCTGGTTAATCCTCAATAAGAATTCTAAGCCATGGTCATATTAAGAGGAAGAATTTATACACTTGCAATCACACACCAGAGTTTTCCTTGAGTGATTCAACCTAGTATGTTCCTGAGAAATTTCTACAGACTGGTAGATAGCAATTAAAATATTTTGAAAATATTTGTGGCAAGGTATGGTACATGATTTAAGTTGTTTTAAAACTAGAGTTTTGGGTTCCAAATAGTGCTACTATTTTCCCATAGATGTCACCATTTTTTGAGAAGCAACACACCCCACTAATAATAAAATTTTGATCTTATTATAATTAAATTTTATTCTCCGAGGGGACCCTCTTGAAGTATTTTGATTTTATTTCCAAATTTTGCTTTCGTCAAGGTTTTAAATTTTGCCCACATCAAGGTGTCACAATTGCTTGCCTAAAAGCATTGATCTCAATTGAATTTCTTTGGATATTTGCACTTCAATGATATTATTTCAGATTATTGATTTCAAAAAATTTAATCTTCAATAGTTTTCCTAAGGTCTAAATTATTAAAATCAAATTTTAGGGTTTTCTACAATTATTCATCTTACCCTAAATTCACATCAAATTTGAAATCATCATATCTTTTGATTGAGAAATTCATTTGAAGTGATTCAAATTCTGGGTGGAATATCTTGATCTCCTCTTTCCAATGGTACCAAATTTTCTAGAAGTTAGATGTAATTTCATTTCCAAAAATAGTAGTTTCTTGTTGTAGGTCGTGATATTCTTAATGCAATATCTCTTGATAGAAATGAATTTTTGCATTTTCTTTGTATATTTGGATACCCATTTGGCTTTTTTACAAGTGTGCAAAAATTCATCTAGGTCTAATAATTTTGATGTTTCACCTAATTTTGCACTATAAGGGTTTGAGAGTAAAGTCGTGGCCTAGAACAAGCATGCTATATCCCGCGATAAAAATGGTCAACAAAGAAGAAGTCTAAAATCAAATAGCGAGTTACAACATCTTCATTGCCAATTTATAATTTTTTTGGGGAGATTTAATTTCATTTTAATCTCATTTGTGTTCTCTCCCGCTACCAAATGCTCTTTAATTATAGTGGGCTAGAACATCTTCCTTGAAATAAGAGCTTGATCGATGCCACAGGTGAAATTTTGTTGGATTTCAATTGCCAATTTATTCAATTTAATCATCTCCAAAATTCTGTAATCTCTTTGCCTCATCTCAAAAAAGTAAAGTCTTTTATTTTGGAAAATCAAAACCCTTGCTCTATCCTGCTTCTAAATGTTCTTTAATCATCGTGGAGTAGAACCAAATCCTTTGGCCAAAGCATGCTCTCTACCGCTCATGCTTTATCCTGCAGTAAAAATGGTTAACAAAGGAGAAGTTCAAAATCAAATAGTGGGCTACAACATCTTCATTACCAAAGTTGCATATTTTTAGAGAGATTTAATTTTATTTTAATCTCGCTCGTGTTCTCTCCTGCTACCAAATGCTCTTTAATCATAGCGGGTTAGAACATCTTCCTTGAAATAAGAGCTTACTCCATACCGTAGGTGAAATTTTATTGGATTTCAATTACCATTTTATTCAATTTAATCATCTTCAAAATTCCGCAATCTCTTTGCCTCATCTCAAAAAATTTAAGTCTTTTATTTTGGAAAATCAAAACCCTTGCTCTATCCTGTTGCCAAATATTCTTTAATCATCGTGGAGTAGAACCAAATGTTCTTTAATCATCATGGAGAAGAACCAACTCCTTTGGCCAAAGCATGCTCTCCCTCGCTCATGCTTTATCCTGCAATGGTCAACAAAGGAGAAGTTTGAAATTAAATAGCAGGTTACAACATCTTCCTTGCCCAAGTTGCAAATTTTTGGGGGGATTCCATTTCATTTTAATTTTTGATGCAGGAGCATCCGGTGGCAGTATGGACAATCTCGCATCCTTCAAAATTTTCTTTAAGTACCTGTATTTTGAATTATTTTAATTCTTTCCCAGGAGGGGAAGTTGTGCGAAGTAGAAGGGGGAAGTTTGTAAAGTTTGGGCATAAATTAAGTTGGGGTTGCGATTTCGCGACATGTCACGAAATCGCGACCTCAAAGGCTTCGACTTGGGCAGGGGCCGATTTGGTCGCGATATCGCGACTTCGCGATATCGCGACGTCTGTTCGTTGGCAAAGGCAGGAGGAGTTTTCGTCACGATATTGCGACGTCGCGGTATCGCGACGTTAGTGCAAAAGCAAAGGCGAGGAGGCAGTTGGTCGCGATATCGTGACTTTTTGAAAAGGCATTGCAGGCGGAAGGCAAGGTTGGGAGGGGTCGCGAAATCGTGACATGTCACGATTTCGTGACATGTCACGATTTCGTGACATGTCACGATTTCACGACATGTCACGGTTTCGCGACCTCGACAGCAATGACAAGTGCAGGGACATGTTTTGTCGTGATATCACGACGTCGCGATATCACGACGATGTTCAGAGTTGAGGGCAGGGCGACAGTTGGGTCACGATATCGCGACATGTCACGATATCGCGGCCCGAAAGAAGATGGCCAAGGTGGACACGCGGTCGGCCCGACAAGGCCAAATTTAGACATGTGGCTGCCACGTGGATGGAGATTTTAGGGCCGGTTGAAGGCCGTTTTAAAATTTGGACATGAGGAAAGGCCCGCGCGTGGAAAATGAGGTAGCGGGACAATTTAAGAGTTTCTGAAAAAGCGACAGCAGTTCCCAAGGGACAGTCTGGAAAAGCGACAGTTGCAGGGATGGACAGTATGAGGTGAGATGGCAGATCAGGGAGTGGGTGTTTTACGTAAGAAAAAAAAAAAAATTTAAATCTCGGAGGGAAGCCGATTTTGGGGGTCTCATTTAATTCTTTTACGCAGGTGGGTCATTAATGGCCTGGAAGACCGAGACCCCGATAAAAAAATGGAAAATGAGTAATAGTCAAGGTGGGGTGGACAAGATAAGGAGAGGGAAGACAGAGTACAGAAAGGAACACCAGGCCAAGAGTAGCCATGGTAAATCCTGCGGGTTGTTTACTTAGATGCATGTAAATATTTTCAGAGATTTTAATGAAAAGTTTGAAATTTCTGTAAGGTGATATTTTCTCGTCCCCGTCAGTGGTATCAGAGCCCGTTGTTCCTGAGCGTACAGCAGACCGCCGAAGGGGAGGCAGTTGTACCAGGACTTGTGGGAGGGCTTGAGTTCAGGTGAAGATGCCTCCGAGAAGAAACCCCGTGGGTGGTAGAGGCATGGCAGCGAAAGATTTCCGGGCTTTGCAGCGGCAAGTTCAGGCCCTGCAAGAAGAACTGCGCAGAGGACATGAGCCGAGAAGAGATGCAGACAGTGAAGATGAAGTTGATGAAGAGGAGAATCAGTTTGAAGAAGAGGAAGAAGATGTAGATCCGACACAAGCCAGACTATACAAGGCCATATCTCAGATCGGGAAGAGGCCGAAGTTAGAAGTTTCTACATATTTCGGGAACTTGAATCCGGAAGAATTAATAGATTGGATAAATGACTTAGAGGAGTATTTTGAATACGAAGAAGTTGAAGATCCTGAGAGGGTCAGATTTGCTAAGACCCGACTGAAGGGTCATGCTAGCATATGGTGGAAGGGGGTACAGCTGGAGCAGAACCGAAGAGGAAAAGAGCGAATCACAAGATGGGACAGAATGGTGGAGAAATTGAAAAGGCAGTTTATCCCCGTAGATTATGAACTGGACCTGCTACGTAAAATGCAGAGTTTGAGACAGATGAACAAAACGGTTCAAGAATACACGGAGGAATTTTACAAAATCTCCATCAGAATCGGGCACTTAGAAGCAAGTAAGGAAAAAGTGGCCCGTTACATTAATGGGTTGAGACCCAGTGTTCAGGAGGAATTGAGCTTGGTTCGGGTAAGCACCATTGAAGATGCTTACCAATTTGCTTTAAAGGTGGAAGAAAAACTGATCCAGAAGTTTGAGGGCAAGCAAAGAGTAAAAGGACCGGGAGGGAATACCGGTGGAAAGAAAGAAGGAAAGGAAGAGAAGAAAGAAGAGGAGAGCAGCAACCGAGGTCAGAAAGAAGAAGATGAAGAATCCAAACCGCAAGTTCAGAATGATGGCTACCCGAGAGGAAGAGGTAGATCTGGATGCGGGTATGGAAGAGGAGTGTTCCGAGGAACATGTTTCCACTGCGGAGAAGAAGGACATCGGGCATTTGAGTGTCCACAACATCGAGAAAGAGTAAACAAGAAACAAGTGGGTCCTACTAGAGTAGTTGTGGCAGTTGAAGATGCTGACTCAGAACATTCTGAAGAAGCTAAAAAAGGAGAAGCAATGATTGTGAGGAGGACCATGCTGGTGGAGGAAGACAAATCTGAACAGAGGAGAAGCCTGTTCCGCACCCGATGCAAAAGTGTAGGCAAAGTCTGTAATGTTATTATAGACAATGGGAGTACAGACAATTTAGTTTTTGAGGAGATGGTTTCTAAGTTGCAGCTGGAGAGGAGGAGGCACCCGCATCCATATCGTATTGCGTGGTTGCAAAAGGACCATAGAGCATGGGTTCGAGAACAGTGCTTAGTCACTTTCAATATTGGGAGATACCAGGATGAGGTCCTGTGTGATGTTTTTCCCATGGATGCTTGCCATTTGCTGTTAGGAAGGCCATGGCAGTTTGATCGGAGTGCAGTGCATGACGGTCGTGCAAATACTTACACCTTGAAGAAAGATGGAGTGCGGCACAAGTTGAAGCCATTGCAGACCGAAGATGAGAAAGTGTGCAGTAATGCCAAAATTTGTCTGGTAGAGGGCAAAAAATTTTCTTGCCAAGAAGCAGGATTTGAGCAGGTTGCAGAGGCAGGTGAATGTCGGGAGGTGTTGCCGAAGGCGGTGACCGGACAGCACCAAAGTGAAGGTCACTTCTCTATCTACCCCGGGTGTCTGATGCAGGAGCATCCGATGGCAGTATGGGCAATCTTGCATCCTTCAAAATTTTCTTTAAGTATCTGTATTTTGAATTATTTTAATTCTTTCCCGGGAGGGGAAGTTGTGCGAAGTAGAAGGGGGAAGTTTGTAAAGTTTGGGCATAAATTAAGTTGGGGTCGCGAAATCGCGACCTCAAAGGCTTCGACTTGGGTAGGGGCCGGTTTGGTCGCGATATCGCGACGCCTGTTCGTTGGCAAAGGCAGGAGGAGTTTTCGTCGTGATATCGCGACATCGCGATATCGCAACATTGCGGTATCACGACGTTAGTGCAAAAGCAAAGGCGAGGAGGCAGTTGGTCGCGATATCATGACTTTTTGAAAAGGCATTACAGGCGAAAGGCAAGGTTGGGGGGGTCACGAAATCGCGACATGTCACGATTTCATGACATGTCACGGTTTTGCGACCTCGACAGCGACGACAAGTGTAGGGACGTGTTTTGTCTCGATATCATGACGTCGCGATATTGCGACGTCACGATATCGCGATGATGTTCAGAGTTGAGGGCAGGGCGACAGTTGGGTCGAGATATCGTGACATGTCACGATATCACGGCCCGGAAGAAGATGGCCAAGGTGGACACGCGATCGGCCCGACAAGGCCAAATTTAGACACGTGGCTGCCACGTGGATGGAGATTTCGGGGCCGGTTGAAGGCCGTTTTAAAATTTGGACACGAGGAAAGGCCCGCGCGCGGGAAAGGAGGTAGCGGGGCAATTTAAGAGTTTCTGACAAAGCGACAGCAGTTCCCGAGGGACAGTCTGGAAAAGCGACAGTTGCAGGGATGGACAGTATGGGGTGAGATGGCGGATCAGGGAGTGGGTGTTTTACGTAAGAAAAAAAAAAAATTTAAATCTCGGAGGGAAGCCAATTTTGGGGGTCTCATTTAATTCTTTTACGCAGGTGGGTCATTAATGGCCTGGAAGACCGAGACCCCGATATAAAAAAAAAAAATTGGTAATAGTCAAGGGGGGGTGGACGAGAGAAGAACAGGGAAGACAGAGTACAGAAAGGAACACCAGGCCGAGAGTAGCCATGGTAAAGCCTGCGGGTTGTTTACTTAGATGCATGTAAATATTTTCAGAGATTTTAATGAAAAGTTTGAAATTTCTGTAAGGTGATATTTTCTCGTCCCCATTAATTTTGGCTAAAAGCATGTTCTATCCCGCTCCATGCTCTATCCCGCTCATGCTCTATCCCTTGTTCTATATCCCATTCATGCTCTCTCCCGCTCATTTCCATATTTTGCGATAAAAGAAGGCATTATAATTTAATTTTTAAAATATATTTTTGCCCTAAAAATTAAAATATTAAACCTTAGGGATAATTAAAAATTAATTAATTAATTAAAAAATCAAAAGCTTTAAACCTTAGAAAAATAAAATTAATTAATTAATTATTCTATTAATTATCTAATATTTGCCCTTTTATTTCTATTTTTGCAAGAAATTTTCTAATGGCATGAGTAATGGCAGATGTGATGGTAGACATAAAACTTCAATGCAAAAGTGGGTGAATGTGGCTATACAGAGGTAGAATATGCAGGAAGTTAATAATCCACCCAGATTTTGCAAAGCCTGCCACAAACAAAGACTTGATGAGGCATGGTCGAAGGAGTGCCCATTTAATGAAATGCGATTGCAACTAGCTGGAAAATAAAAACATCTGCATACAATCATAGTTTGATGAGGATAATATCGAATTCTTTCTTTGCCATTTATGGCAATATATTCGAGCAGATTTTGAAAAGTAATTGGAGTTAAATGAAGTTATTAAAATATGTTTTATCATGTAAGGCCCCAACGGTGGGATTTTTATAATAGGGTTTAAAATCTTTAGAAACAACATATTTTGAAAATATCAGGGCATGTCATGAGTCTATATATACCTCTGTTGAATGTAAAATCAAGATGCAAGAATTTATAATAGAAGTGTTTTCTATAAAAATTTTTTTTTTGTAAAATCCATCTGTTGTTGACATGGGATATTTTGTAGTGTTGTTGCTCTAAAGTGTAGTCAGGTGCTTAATCTACTTCTAGAGTTTGAATGATGCTCACTCCCTATTCTTATTTTCATTGGAATGTATGTAATAGTAATTTTTACGAGTTTTATTGATTTAGGCATGTTTTTGATGTTATGTGAAGAGCTTCATCAAAGTTTACTCATTCTAAAATTTATTTCTTTTTCTATTGGATCTAGTTTTGTTGCATGTGCTATGCTACTATAAAAATCATCCCAGCAAGATTAAATCTTTAGAATGGTTAAACTATCCTAAGAGAGTGTTTAGATACATAGTTTAAGGATTTGGAACTGATAGCTATAGTCTGTGTGTATGAGCATTTGCTATCCACAGATACAACCTATTAGTTACAAATAAAATTATGATTTAAATAGATTGGTCTATTTTATAAATTTGTTTCACTCCTTCTTAGATAATAAATTGATATTATAAAGTTGGACAATTTATTATTCTATTGGTTACGATTGGAGAACATAACAGTATACTTAGTTGGAAAAATTATTAAAAATTAGAATTAGAGGATTCCACCCTTATTTTTTGCCCTACCTTACCCTCTATTTTATTTCTGAAAGGTTCTCATTTTTATATTTCTTAAAATTCTTTATTCTTTTAATCTTCTAAAATTCAAAGAGCTATATCCACTCATAAATGCAAATCTGATCATGAACAACACAAACCACCACCAAACACCAATGAACGAAGTTTGAACCCGTTTTAAGGTAAAACACAGTCTCCTTCAAAATATTTCAAAAGTGGAAAAGAGTGAGAGCATTTGACCCGACTCTGTAACTCATGCCCTGGATAACCAACAAGATCCTAAAGTGAGGAAATTTATTCCCATTCAATGTTACTTGTGTTTTTTTGTTCACTCTTCACAAGGTGTGCATGAAAGTCGAATCAACATAAACTAGAGCTAGGAGGGCCAATGAACTTGTGTTCCAAGTGTGTTTGAATTGAGAAATATAATTGTATGTTGTGTTTAAATTACTTTGTTTTTTATTTTGAGATCTATGCAAATTTACCTTTAAGTGGTGGTTTATTTCCCTCCTCATTAGCTTTTAAATCATGTGTGTTTGAGTATTGCCTAAATATAAAAACACAAATCAACATAAACTGGCGCTAGAAGGAGGGCAAATTTCGTTCGATGTCTAATATGGTGTGTTTAAAGTGAGAAATATAGTTTTACATAGTGTTTTTCTTCTATGGATCATTAATCAGACAATCATGGCCAATTGGTTGGGCTTCATTGTCTTGAATATTCCTGGTCCAACCCATGATTTACCTATGATTTACCTAAGAATCATGAAAAATATCTTCTAAAATACAAACATGATAGTGCTAGGACAACTGAAGAGCACATGGTTGCCTTAAAAAATGCTCTTAAATTATTAAATGTCCTTCATGAAGATGTTTCTTGTAGAT
Source organism: Wollemia nobilis (assembly GCA_028583015.1). Classification (NCBI taxonomy): domain Eukaryota; kingdom Viridiplantae; phylum Streptophyta; class Pinopsida; order Araucariales; family Araucariaceae; genus Wollemia; species Wollemia nobilis. The sequence goes on from JAQPPZ010017052.1 coordinate 14,556,021, forward strand.
TATTCTCATTTACTCTGGAAGAAGTTGTGTATGACTAGTTTCTAAATCTTATGAATGACTCTATTCCTAATTGGGATTATTTTAAAAAAGTATTTTTATATCAATTTGACCAAGTTATTGATCCCATCGTGTTGTTTCAACATTTTTCTAGCATTAAGAGAGAAACTAGTGAAACTGTTAGGTATTTCAATGTGAGATTCCAAAAGGCTTATGGCAGAATGACTAATCATTACATCCCAAGTGCAAATTTGGCCTTAGAAATCTATAATAATACCTTGGATTCAGTGACCTCTATTTTTCTCAAGAGAGATACCAACATCATGTAGACACCTAAAATGCGTCATGTCGAGGTGACTACTCATATGGGACATGCTAATAGACCATATGAAGGATCTTGGATAGCTCCAAGGTGAAGCAGTGGTTTTAACCACTCAATTTGGGTAGAGTTGGCTAACTCAGCCTTAGCCATGGTTGACACCCATGGCTAACAGAGCTAGTTGCACCTCAGAGCCGTGGCTAGCATCAAAACTATTTTGAATCCTGGGTCAAGCCAAATTCGGTTGCAACGGCCTGGGCAATGGAGATTCAAACGGTTTTGGGCGGGGAAGCTTCAAGAGCTTTCCTCCCAACTGATCCAACCTCCTGGATCTTGATCTTGGCTTCCCAAGCAAGCCAATATTAGATATTAGGAGTCCTATAAGACCCCCCTCCAAATTGGGGAGAAGTCTAGAATCTTCATGAGTTGAAACATAGCGAAGCTCTACAAAAATGGATAACAAATTGATAACCCCTTGAGGAGAGTTAAAATGCTACCCAATTATGGAGTGATAAGTATGAATCCATCAATGGAGCTTTCAAAGGACTAAGAAGCACAATCGCACAATCAAGCCAATCAAACATGAATCTCAATAAATTTGATCACCAATCCATCATAGGACATCGAGGTGACCATTGATCATCAATTCAATAGAGGGAATTAAAGATCTAAGCCCTAATTACAAGAGGAAGAGCATTTTCACCTTAGTCATGGCTATCAATCATGGCTAAAAGTACTAGTTGCACCTCAGACCCATGGTGAGGGTTTGATCTTTGATTTACTCTATTTTAGTCATAGATTTTATCTTTCAAACATGTTTGTAGGTAGATCTGACTTAGATTAACTTTCTTTTATGCAATTGTATGGTTAAATTCAGGATTAGAGGTAGATTTGCTTCTATTTTCCTTGCATTTATCAATCTAGACTAGTTTCATTGTATTTGAGGCATTTCAAGTTTCTAATGGCTAATTAGGTTGCTTATTTGCTAGATTTCATGCTTTCTTTACATGCTTTATAGTAATTTGATGATTTCTTGCATATCTTCATAGATTTACATGCTTTCAAGCTTTCTTTATCATCAATTTATGCAAGTGTCTCAAAAGCCTCATCAAGAGAGGCCTCCTTTGTCATTAACCTCTTTCATGTTGTTTCTTGAACGTAGGGTTTACAGGACCTAATCATTTTCAAGGTATTCAAGGTAGCATATACCTCCAACCAAAGGAGAAGAAGGCTATCCTTGGCCTTAAGTAGTTCGTGTACATCTGTGAAGAGTCTATGGATTATACCACCCCCTCGTTTAGAGGGTTTTCAATATTGTATTAATTGTATCATGAATTTGGGTATCCCTAAGAGGGACGTATATGTAATCGATTTACATTCCATTAATACAAAGAAATTCCTCTTTCTTGTCAAATTCATGTTATTATGGTTTAATGCTTTAAATTTACACTTAATTGGTACGATAGCTTAGGTATATGCTTTTCACAATGATACAGATGGTGATCATGATGGGAACCCATAAATTATGCTATCACTAACTGACTTGCTATGTTTTTTTATTGTAGGTCTCAATCTTAGCCATGTTTAGCAGTCACGGTTAACAGTCTCAGCCATGCTTGACAGCCGTGGCTAGTAGAGAATAAAAAAATAGTAGACAATCGAATCTACATCAGACTTGGATTTTAGGTAGGAGATAATTCTCTATGTTTTCCTGTGTTTGTCTATGTTTATTTTGAATAGATGAAGTTGGTTTAATTAGAAAACATAGAGAAAGGTTAAAAGTAAAATTTTAGATTCTCTTAGGTTTTCTTCCAGTCATTGCTAGGAATAGTAGACTTCTGATTGCAATCCACCCTAGTCTCCAGTGGTCTGGGTTATGTTTGTAGAGTTTGCTTGCTTGAGGCCCAATTAGTGGCCAAGTTTATCATGTAAATGCATTCTCTGAAACTTCATTTAGTCAATTAGATGCATATTTTTGAACATTAAATATCTTTATCATTAGGTATTTAGGAAAGAGCATTGAGTGCTTGGTGTTGCATTTTTACTTTCATGCAAAATCTAAAATGAACAAACACACACCACGCACTATCTAAATGCTAGTGAGTTGGAAGTCATATCCAACCACTGGTAGGGTTCAACGATGGTGGCAGTGATTTCCATCCATTGGCCCAACTCCCTCGAACCCTGTTACTTGGCCAATACTGACTCCAAGATCTATCCTAACCATGCAAAATAGCATGCATTCCTCTTTGGAGGGGTGTATCACTATGCACGGGGTGCTGGGTGAGGATCGATAGGACCTATGCTCCCTACCTAGGTGTGGATTTCATCTCCACATTTTGGGGGGTTTACGTGACCATGACTTTCATTGCCGATTGTCGAGCTATGAGCATACAGGTGAAAACCCTTAAACTATTGAGCATTACATCAACAATTTCAAACACGATGAGAGTAGTTTAAGTTTTCAACAAATCTCAAAATACATCAAACTAGTTAGGGCTCACAAAGAAAATTTAAAAGAGATAATCATCATTGTTTGCTTTGTTTGCTTTAAAATATACATACGAGATAATACCACATCATGGTTATCACACGGAGAGGTCGATCTCAATGTAGAACCAAGGTCAAATCTGAAGCTCCACCCAATGCACAACACAATATGGAGAACCCTCAATCACAAGATCCTCTCGAATGATGTTCGATGAGCATTAGAGGGGATAACTCTATGCGTAGGGGTTCTCATCAGAATACCCCACCTAGAGGAGGCAATGTACATGCCTCATGAGATAGATCCAAGTATGGAAGATCCCAACATGGGCCCTTCGAGCATGGGAGTATATATCATGATCGTACACCTCGTGGATCCACTGGATCCACTGAAGAGTACATCATTGAGGAAGGAACTATAACTAAGTTAGTGCCCATCCGTACTCAAGATAAGGGAGGCTCAAGGCCCCTATCAATTCAAAATAGATAAGTAGAAAATCTACCCATTCAGGGGTAGGAAGAGAGGGTTGCTTCAAAGCATAGGCCCTCATAGACTCCAAACAACAATCAACCTGGTAAGTTCACATTTGATATGTCTAAGGTTGGAGTCAATGGTATGCCACCACATGAGTCATGGTGCACTAGGCAATTGGATGGTCTAGATAGAGTCTTAGGGTAGCTAGGGTATAAACCCTCAGTTGTGCATTCTCATTCTATGAGTTCTCATAGTGAGAGCACACATAGGACCATTAGAGAGCCAGGAGAATGCTCTAAGCATTCTCATAGTATAATTGCCCCATCAACCCATACGGGCATAGAGTACAGACAACACCAGAACGTGAATGCCATCTACACAGACAAGGGCAAGAGCATGGTAAATAAGTCTGTTGGAGGTCATACCGACAAAGATGCTCAGATAGAATGAGTACACCAGAGACCACATACGGCTGATCTTATAGATCGATCACAGAAATTGGTGTTAGAACAATGGTAGTAGATTCTCCAAGATCAATTGGAGGATGTTTATGCAGAGTGTGAGCACCTCAAAAATGAGGATACTCAGAGATAGAGGTTGCTAAGGTAGCATATTTTTGAGAAATGCATGCATGAGCAATGCATCCTTGATCAAAAGGAGCGTGTTGAGTGAGAGGATCGATTGGCTCAGGCTAATTTACCCCCTCATAGTGAATACAGGGAGTGCACTCATAGATGAGCTACTTCGTAGCCTGATTTGCACCCTGAGCATATTGAAAATCATACTCACCACATGGCCCAAAACATGATGCAGCACCAAGCACTCGAACATCATGGGTGTACATAGTACGAAGAAGAAGTAGGAGATGATCAAGAATAGGAATATCCTGAGATCTCCCTAGTAGATGTGGAGGATGAGCCTAGTCCTCCACCTCGATCGAAGAAGAATTTACCTCCAAAGGCTCCCCAATGACCTCTCAGAGAAGAGGAAATTCTATCTTTGAAGGCCTATCAGGCCTTGGAAGACAAGGTTTGAGCTATAGAGAAGCAAGGGATGACTTATCAAAATCTGACCTTGAACAAGATTCATAACGAACCTCTATGCCCTTCCATGCCCATTCCAGCGTATCCCGAGCATTTCGAGATGCCAAAGCTGGAGAAGTTTCAAGGTGAGGAAGATGCTCAAGAACATGTTACGAGCTTTATGGACATGTGCTTTCAGATAGAAAGCAATGATGCTCTGTTGTTGAGAACATTCATCACAACCCTTTCAGGCCCTACCCGAGAGTGGTTTAATCAACTTAAGAGGCACAACATAACCAAATTTGAATAGTTAGCTAATGCATTTCTTGAATGCTTCTCCTTCGACATCAAGAAGAAGGTAAACTTATCTGATCTAGCTACTTTAATGCAACATGATGATGAGTCGATCATGGATTATGGTAAAATATGGAGAAAGATAATGGTGAAGTTGCCATTTTCCATTCCAACCACAGAATTAACTCGGATGTTTACCAAGAGTTGTGTGAAGCACATCTCATTACTACTATAGTTGCAATAGTATCAAACATTTGAGGAGGCCTTGGTGCAAGCCAAGGTAATAGAGGACATCAAGTTATAGGAGGGTAACTTGAAGCTCCAAAACAAGAAGGAATGGAACAAGAAGAACACCCACAATCATAAGGAATAGGCCAAGCTAACCCATGTAAACCAAGTGGTGTTAAACCTCTAGAAAGGGGATAAGGGGCAACAATAGAATTATCAAGCCCAACCTCCTCCTGCATGGTATGACCAATATAATAATAACAAGAAGGGTAAGAATAAATAACAATATCCACCTCACCAGTTCACACCTCTATCGAAATCGATGACATCGATATTCCATCAACTATGTGAGGCCAAGGCCCTAAACTTACCAGAGATCAAGTTAATAGACCCTAATCAGCCCAAGCCAAAGGGGTATAGGGATGATCTGTATTGCACTTTCCATAGGATGAAGGGACATGACATCGAAGGATGTTGGAGTTTTCAACACATGTAGTATAAAATATGATCGAAAGAGGAGAGCTAACTATGGACAACCCTCAGGATCTAGACAACCAGAATATGGGGATCTTCAAGAACCCCTTACCAAATCATGAGCCATCGAGGAACAATGTTGGTCATGTGAATCAAGTGTGGGTTGAACCACCAACTCAAGGATTCATCGATATGGTCAATGTTGTCACAAGACAAGGGAGGTATGAGCATCCAAATCCACCTCCAGCTCCAATTAGAGTGCATGTTGCACCTCAGCAAAGGCCAGCTCAAAATATTCCAGGCCCACCAACTAGACCGATGGTGACCATCAGGAGTAGGCTAGTTCAAAGCCTATAGACAACTCCAGTGAAGTTGTCAATATATGAACTGATTCAGTAGTCTCCTAAGCACAAGGAGATGCTCATGGATATTCTAAGATCAATCAAATTTTAGTCCTAGGACCCTGAAGCATTTACGAACTTTATGGGACATGTGTAGCAGTGTAGTGAACCAGTCATTCAATTTAATGATCACGAGATTAAGATGGTCTCCACTACTATAGCAGACCCACCGCTACATATAATTGTGTGTGTAAATCACACACCATTCAAATAGGTTTTGATTGACATAGGGTCATCAATCAACATAATTACTACCAAGGCATTGACACATCTAAAGTTGTCAAAATCACATATTGTACCTTCTACTTTCACCTTGAGAGCATTCAACGATGCGCTATGCTCAATGGTAGGTACTATAGTTCTTCCAATTCAGGTTGGACTTAAGACCATCCCTGTGATGTGTCATGTGATAGAAGGTGCCATGCAGTATAACATCCTCTTAGGGAGGCCTTGGATTAGAGAAATGTATTGTGTTCCCTTGATCTTACATCAATGTATTAAATATATACATGAGGGACAAGTTCACATGGTACCTTCTGATGAAGAGCCATTCAAATATGTGAACTTAGCAGATTTATCTAGGAGATTTCATTCTCCCCTCAATGCATCTAGATATATGGCCGACATCACCAATCAAACATCCAGAAGGTAAATTAAAAGGAGTGTGTGCAGGACCTTCCACGGTAGCACCACAATTATCAGAGCACACAACAATAGCTTTGACTAAACCTACGACATCCACAGTGCTGAGGAATGATAAGAAGCTTAAGGTGAAATTGGGTGAGAAAGAGATGAAGCAAGCACCCAAAGTAGCCACTATCGAGGGTCCTAGTCCCATGGATGAAGGGGATGCTCAAAATCAAGTTGAGGAGGCACCTCAACCTACCTCACCTACTTCTTCAACAAGGTCATCTGCACCGCAGGTGACCATACATTTGGTTAATCCTAGATTAGCAGAATATATCATGTAGAATGTGATGTTCATGCCATTTATCAAAACTACATAGGATATGGGCTAACCTCAAGCCCATCACTTTCCCATGGGAATGGTGGTACCACTAGGGGTGCCACCCAACCAAACAAACTTCATTTATGGAGGGCTTGATCAACTTAAAAATCATACACCCATAGATGAGGATGATGATGAACCATTCATGGTGAATGTTCATTACTTGTCTAACCCTGAATTCACCTTGTACTATTTTGAATGTTACCATTGGCATGGTTACAACTTAGGCTTATTTGAGCAAGGGTGCCGAGTTCCCATCGAACCATAGTATCAGCTACCAACTGATAGGTTTGGGTTAGGCTATCATATAAGAGGATAGGATGAGCTCCTAGTAGCATCTTTAGATCATCTGAACCTCACTTTGGGGGATGATGTGGATTGGAATCCTTATCACCCTAACCCTTCTCACATATGAAGGGGTAATAGGTTGGTAACCTATGTCTCAGAAGTACCACCAGAGATCTATCATGAGCACATCATGGTAGAGGTAAATCAAGGAGACAATCCAAGAGCCAACTTGGACATTGAAAGTCATCAAGCTATCAATGACATTGGTATGCAGATCTAGAATCTAGGTATAGTAATAGACACTGAATCAGAAGTTGCTTCTGAGGAAGTGCAAGCAGAGTCCATTATCGAAAGTGATGGACCCGATTGTGATTCTAGAATAGATGATGATGAGAAATCCTCACACAATGAATGATATGAGGATGAAACTGAGTTGGCCTACTTAGGCCCTCTAAATCTACATCATCTATTACCCATGGAGCAAATGGGTGAGAATGAGGAATTCTTCATGGTTGATAGTGACTATGAGGATGAAATAGAGTGGGCCTACCTTGGGCCTCATATTGCTAATCACTTGATTCCTAGTCGATCAGGGTGAAGGACTCATATATGATAGTGATGATGAGGATGAGACCGAGAGAGCCTATCTTGGGCCTCACTATTTGTGCCATCATCATGAGCCATTGACATCGATGAGATGTATCGATGAGTCTATCCTAGCCCATACCTCAAAGGGAGACCACCCAATTTGGATATGATTTATCATATAGTCTTCCCTGATCCACCGACATACATGCAGCTCCTTGAGCCAAGCGATCCCATTTTCAGTCTATTCATAGACCAGATCTAGAGATCCCCATACCCCTAGAGCCACATCTTGGGGATGGAAGTTATATCAATGTAGAGTCACACACATGTGGTCCTAGAGATCTAATCCATTCCATCAATATGATCTCCATTGATTTGACCACTCCACTTTATAATCTAGTCGATCCCTCCAAACCATTGTATCTGAATGTAGATGCTATTGATTGGGATCATGTTGATTCACCACTAGAGCCTGAATATTTCTTCCCTAATGAAGAAATGTTGCAACCTTTTCATTTTGCACTAGGATGTGCACATGATGTTTATCATGCTGAGGGAAATTCTGATGTAGGACCTTTAAACCTAGATGATGACATCCACTTGATTCCTACGCCTCACCAGCTTGAGGAGGGATCACACATGTCAGTAGAGGAGACCTTCGATGTGGATATCAGTGATGATCCCATTAATCCTAAGAAGGTCAAATTTGGAGAGAGTCTATCTCCTGATGAGCATGCCATACTCATCCCTCTACTGAAAGAGAGACCTGATATTTTTTCTTGGACATACAAGGATATGTCGAGACTAGATCCAAAATTGGTTACTCATAACCTTTCGCTAGATCCCTCCAAAAGACCTATCAAGTAGAAGCTTAGGAAGATGCATCCAATAGTCACTTTAATGGTTAAATATGAGTTACAGAAGTTGTTGGATGTAGAGTTCATTATCTCCATCGACTATCTAGAATGGGTATCAAACATGGTACCTATAGGAAAACTTGATGGAAGGATCCATATCTATATGGATTTTAGAGACCTCAACAAGGCAACACCAAAGGATTCATTCTCATTGCCCAACATAGATGCTCTTGTAGATGCAACTGTAGGTCATGAGATGCTCTCCCTTATGGATGGTTTTTTTGGTTACAATCAAATTTGGATTAAAGTTGAAGACCAACATAAAACCACATTCACAATACCATGGGGAACATTCTATTATAAATTTATGCCATTCAGCCTTAAAAATGTTGGTGCCACATATCAACGAGCCATGACATACATTTTCCATGACTACATGCACAAAATATTAGAATATTATATCGATGACTTATTGGCAAAGTCATTGTTATATTCTGAGCATGCAGAGGTCCTGAGGAAGGTCTTCGATCACCTGATAGAGCATAATGTCAGGTTGAATCCCAAGAAGTGCATATTTGGTATAACTTCAAGAAAGCTCTTGGGATTCATCATTTCAAAATGAGGGATCAAATTTGACCCAGTGAAGGTCAAGGCCATATTAGAAATGCGTCCTCCCACAAATATCAAAGAGTTAAGAAGCCTACAGGGCAAAGTAGCATCCATAAAGTGATTTATCACACAATTATCAGATAAATGTTGACCCATGAATCGACTACTACACAAGGGGGTCCCATTTAACTGGGATGAGGACTATCAAGAGGCCTTCACTAAAATTAAGAAATACCTAGCAATGCCACCAATGCTAGCTCCACCAAGACCAGATGTGCCTTTCTTACTATATATATCAGCTACTGACTTTGCATTGGGAACTATGTTAGCCCAAAATAACATGCAAGACAAAGAGCAAGTGATATATTACATCAGTCGCACCTTGGTGAGTTATGAGCTTGGGTATGCATACGTGGAGAAGTTATGTTTAGTAGTAGTGTTTGCAATGAAGAAGTTGCATCATTATATGTTAAGTCATACGATGTATGTAATATCCAAACAAAATCCTTTGTAGTATATGATGAGCAAGACATATCATAATACACGTACTGCAAAGTGGATCATGCTATTGATAGAATTTAATTTGGAATTCATCAACCAAAATTCCATCAAGGGATAGGTCATAGTTGATCAATTGGTAGAGGTACCTCTCAAGAATAGTAGGCCTCTCACCATAGAGCTTCCTGATGATGCAGTCTTTGCATTATCAGAAGCACCCAAACCCGAAGAACCAGATAACAAAGCTGACATGACTTTGTTCTTCGATGGTTCGAAGTGTGAGCAAGGGGGTGGTGCAGGAATTGTCTTCTTCATGCCACAAGGTGCTCCAATGCCCTTGTCATTTAAGTTAGACTTTCCTTGTACTAACAACAATGTTGAATACGAAGCCCTAATCTTGGGCCTCCAAACAACTATCACCATGAAGATTAAATGATTAAATATCTTTGGTGATTCCCTTATCATAGTCAATCAAGTGAAGGGACTTTTTCAATGTAGGTGTCCCATCCTAAAAGCTTACAAGGATCTTGTTGACACTTATCTAGCCCAGCTAGAGTGGTACGACATCGAGGTAATCCCTCATACATCGAACAGATTTATAGACACTATGGCATCTTTGGGATCTTTAATCCCTTAGAATCCATCTACCGATTTTACTACCATTCATGTAAAGATGCTATCGCATGTCATGATGCAACGTGAGGCTTTTGATAACAAGGAATCAATCAACATGATTCATATAGAACCAAACCATGAGTGGTTCTATAAAGCTAGAGACTTTCTCAAGAAGGCATCCTAGGGGTCTTTGATCTCATAGGGTCCTATGGGGAATGGCACCACCATTCACCACAAGGTTGTATCCCAGTCTGCATTCATACACAATGAAATGCTAGGGGAACAAGTCATCTTGTCAATTGAGGTAGAAGCTTATCAGAATTGGATGTCATAATTACATGACTTCCTCAAGCTTGGTTTAATCCCGTAGGGATTATTGCATGTCGTAAAATGCACATTCAGATAGAAAGTGACAAAGTATATCTTTCTAGGAGACATCTTGTACCGTAGAAGCTATGATGGAATTCTCCTTCATTGTCTTGAGCCCCAAGAATTAGCTTGGGAAATTTTGCAAGCTCATGATGGTACATGTGGTGGCCATTTTAGAGGCATGGCCATTATCAAGTGCATCCTTTGAATGGGTTATTATTGGCCCACTATGGAGAAGGATTGCACTGCATATGTCAAGAAATGCATTAAATGTCAACATCATGCTAATCTTATGCACTTGCCATCGTAGGCCTTACAGCCCATTCAAGTGGCTTGGCCATTTTCTCAGTGGGGTTTGGATCTAATCGGTAAGATCTCTCCCCCATCATCGGGCTGACATACATTTATTATAATGGCTACTGAGTATTTTACAAAGTGGGTGGAAGCAATCCCTCTAACAATGACAACTGGAGCATGTATTATGGAGTTTATACTTCACAATATCATTAGTCATTTTGGGATACCATCCAAGATAATCTCGGATAATGGAATATCATTCAAGAACAAAATTATGAAGGCTTTAACATCTAAGTACAATATACAACACAATTTTGTGACTCCATACTATCCATAGGCAAATGGGTAAGTTGAGGCTTCAAATAAGATAGTGGTAGCCATATTGAAAAATATGGTACAAGAAAACCACAAATATTGGCACATCCAACTACCCCTTGCATTATGGGCTTATAGGACTAGCATACGGATGCCCACTAGGGCAACCCCATTTTTGCTAGTATATGGCATTGAGGCCATTATGCCCTTAGATTTGGAGATTCCAATATTGTACATCGCATTGAAAGAGTTCATCGATGATGACACTGCATGGCAAGCTCACCTTGATCAATTGATGCTTCTTGATGAACGTCGCATGAATGCCCTTGAGCATCTCCATGTTTATCAAGAGTGCTTAAAATGAGCTTACAATAATAAAGTCCATCTGAGAGACTTTAAAGTTGGTGATCTTGTGCTGAAAGAGAACCAACAGAACTCAAACCTACTACCACACTTGTGAGATAAATTTATGGCTAACTGGTTAGGTCCATATATCATCTCAGAGTAGATTGGACCTAGAACGTATCACCTAACATCGCTTGAAGGTGTTGAAGAGCTTGAACCTCTCAACATCCTTCATCTTAAGGTGTTCCACACATAATAATTCAAAAATTCAAAAATATGGAAAATTTCAAAATCCATAAAAATTAAAAAGCAATAAAATCTAAAAATATTGCAAAATATTCAAAACTTCAAAAACATTTGCATCATGCATTTTCATTTTGCACATGCATTTCATTTAATTGCATTGCATTTAGGCATTTCCATCCATCACACTTGCATTAGGATAGGTTGTGTTTGCAATCTTACAAATGACACCATGTTTGTATTTCAATCATGCATCTATGCATCATCATCATCCATCACCCTTGTGAGTAATTGTGTTTCTCAACACAACCCCTCCTATTGCTATGAAGAATATACTAGGGTTTTTTGGTCATTCAACCATACCTAGTGGTCTTCTCAAAATTTTGTAGAAAGCTTGCTTTGCTTTTGTAGATGAGGTCTAGTTTTGATAGCACTTAGCATATCAGAATCCCATCACTAATCAAACACATTAACAATCCTAATTAGGGTAAGGAAGGATGAACACTACAAAGTGGTCCAGGTCACCTTAAGTGAAAGGTTTTGTTACTTGCTCATTTGTGAGGTGCAATGGTCTAGAGTAGAGGTCATTGGAAAAAGGATAAGATTTCCCCCCTACCCAAAGAAATCCCTTGCTTACATCAAAAGGAGAAAAATCCTAAAATTCAAATCAAATCCCTTGCTCAAAAAAAAAAAAAACAAAATACAAAATAAATAGTGATTTTTATCACTATATATGAGCAAGTATCCCAATAAATTGAAGAAAAGAAGGGGGTGAACTTGAATCCCTAGAATGGTCAATACTCAAAAGCCATAGGGTGATCCCCAATACAACAATGGGCTGAATGAATCCCGCCTGACATTGGGGTAGGTCTAAGCAATTTATAAATGAGCTAGCTTTAGGTGGCTTGTATTGCCTAGTGGTCTAGTCCAACTAAGTCCAAACCTAGGATCGGGTGGACATTTGAGGATCCCCAATACAACAATGGGCTGAATGAATCCCACCTAGCATTGGGGTATGCTTATGTCTCATCTAATATATTCATTTGCACACACAGGGGTAATGAATAGCTTGGTCTTTCATAGCAAAATATTTATCTTACAAGAGTCTAGTATAGTCATTATACAACTTTTGATAAGTCAACTAGGGTGTTTGAGTCTCATGGAAAACCTCAAAAATTCCCAAATAGCAACAACTCATATCAAATCAATCAATTATCAACTTCTTTTTATAAGAGTTTATTTGTTAAGGGGTGTCCATAACATAGGTTAGATACTGGATGGATATCAACAATGATATTTAGATGACCACTGACTATGTTGTGCATATTCTTTTAACTTACAAAAGCTTATGAATAGAAACAATACATCATCTCATATCACATATGGGTGTCTAATTGATTAAATTCTTATGACAAGATATATCAATTACATTTCATGATTATTATACATTTTGTGGTGTCATCCATTAGATTGTTAAACTCATATTGCATTCATACATTATGTTTTAAGTGATTAAAGCATACATGTTCATTTACATTAGATCATCATCATGTAAATAATGCATTACATACATTGCATTCATCATATCATAGCATCATAAATTAAATGCATACAAGTAAATTAAATTAAACATGCATTTAACATCAAATAGTGCATCCACATATGCATACATCATAGTAGTCCATCTACACATCTAGATCACAATATCTAGTCATACATCCATCATCTAGCTAGTGCATGTCATCCATACATCACATCATATAGCATCAAATAAACATAACATATAAGCATTGCATCCATATGCATCTCATAAACATAAAACAAATAAATGTACACATATAATGAGTCTCATAAATGCAGATCATATATATATATGTATGTATATATATATGTATGTGTGTATGTGTGTATCTAAAAGAGTACATAGGCATATGTCCAAAATACCTATAGGCTACAACTATGTAGGTCCTCAGACCTTACACTAAAAAATGGTACAAATATCTATCAAGATCTATACTAAGCAAGGCCTATACCCCCTACCTATGAGTCTCCTCCACCAGTGCCACCCTCCCTGTGAGTCCGCCTAGAGCTAGTGCCTGAGGATCTCTCTATCTGATGAGTCCTATGGTTGGACCGAGCTGAGGACTACCCTATCTCCCATGTCCTGGTCCATTGAGACTTTGTAGTTATGGGTCACTCTAGAACCTCACCACCTAGTAGTATGATCTCTCCTACCATGAGAGAGATGTAAGCCACATATACTGACTATTATGCATTACCCTCCTAGATGAGGGTATGCAATCTATGGATCTCTATACCTGCATCCAAACCTACTAATCCTGGTACAACTAGAGTGGTAAGAGCAACCTGAGAAGTCGAGGGACCTCCCCTCATAGCTTAGAGCAAGTCTCACTCTATGGTGATAGCATCAAGCTGAGCTCAGAGAAGATCATGTTATCTAGTGACCTTCTCTATCTCTATAGTGGTAGTGGCAATATATGCCCAAAGAGCTACCCTCTCCTCCTTAAATACCTACCACTATACCTATACCTATGTCATTTAAGCCTGCACTACCCTCACCTATGCCTGTAGAGTCACCACAAAAGTATCCCTCTCTAGGATCTGAGTCCCCACTATCTGCAGCCATGACTCTAAGCTAGCCACCTCAGCCCAAAGCTATGATACCTCATCATCAAGATCCTCCTCACCCTCCTCCTCACCCTCCTCTACTTGGGGCTCCTCCTTAGCTACAACCTCACCCCATCCACCCTCAGTCCTCTAGTACACTCATCACCCTCCAAGATATACTACCTCTACACATGCTACCTCTATGACTGCTCCATCCCTAGCCTTGCCTAGTGGGCCATCACCCCACCATAACTTGGTAGTCCACCAGGCATCATAGTCTACTATGGTCCCAACATCTACAAGCCCTGAGTCCTACCAAGCATCATCCTCATCCCCAAGTGGAGTCATAGTAGGCCAGGCTAAGTCCTTCTCCACCTTAAGGTGATGGTAAATAGTTAGCTCATCTGGGATATCCTAATAGATCCCAAACTACCTAGCGACATGTGAGTAGTAGAAGAACTCATGTATCTTAAGCTTGCACCCGAGGAGCCATATCTCACATCATGCCTACCTAAGATAATGATCTACCTCCTCCCATGCAGGATAGTCCATGTAAGGTCACCAACATATATGCTCTAGCCATAGTCTAGTCAATTGATCTAGGTAGTACTCCTAGATCTCTTGCTCGGGTCCTACTCCTAAAGCCCTCAACATCCCTAGGCCAATAGGTAGCATAGCACTAGTGCTCCTCATCAATTTATCCGATATCTAGTGGTAGTCCTCTAGGGTGATCAATGGTAATATGCTCCTAGGCCCATATCTAGAGCAAGATGCTACAACCGACTCCCATGTGACTCCATCATGTGATCCGATACAACTCATCATAGAGTTATGCAAGTAGAGCACTCCCCCAGGATAGAATCAAAGGCTCCCATGTAGTTCTAGCAAGTAAATCCTATGTCCTAGCGAGGAGGTTCCAAGGGAACCTCACTCTAGAAGTGTTGAGTAGTACAATCTGTACGATCAACTACATCAATACAGTAGCTCTCTGAGAGAAGACATTCTGGTGGTACCAGTACTCGATGTGCACACCACCATGGTTAGAGTCCAACTGCACTGCATCACTCCTAGCACCAAATATCTCCTCAAAGACAACATCCTTCACCATGGTAGGTGAAGATGTGATGGCCTCACCATCAATGGGGATACAGAAGATGTGGTATACATCCTCCAAGGTCACTATGATCTCACCTATAGGTAGGTGAAAGGTGTTGGTCCGTGCATCCCAATGGTGGGCCAAGGTAGTCATATAGGCTTGGTCGACCTGGATAGATGGTAGTCTCAACATGTAGTCGAAGCCTATAGCTCTAAACCAATATCGCTCAACATCATTCAAGCCATCATGGAGCTAGCGAAGGATATCAGACTCCCTCGCTCTAGTAGTCAATCTCTGAAGGGAGCAATAATAAAATCAATCAAACATAAAAAAACATACTAAAAATACAAACAAATTCAAAAAATATTTCAAGGAGGCAAATACAAGCATAAATGTATACAACACATTCACAAACATCAAAGCCTCACTTCAAAAAGTAAAAAAACATCAATTAAATCAATTAAAAAATAAAAAAAAATCAATTAAATCAATTAAAACAACAAAAAAAATCAAAAATAAAAAAAAATTCTAAGGTTGCTCAACCACAGCTAGGACCCGTGACCGACGATAACAATCAAAATCTAACCATTGGGATTTGAATCCCACCATGGTTGATAATTACAACCCCCAATTTACCAATTGGGAGTCACGTCTGCCACCCATGGCTAAGAGAAGCACCTCTTTCAAGGTCACTTCTCATCCTAAGCAACCCAAAAAAAATAAAATCCCACCCATCTAAGCTAACCTAGACTAATCCTAAACTAAGGTGAGGTTCTTTATCGATAGTTTAGTGTGGTTCAATTAACCCATTAATTAATGAGGTTCATTTTAAATTGGGTAAATCAAATAAATGAGTGAGTTGCAAGGCTACCTTTGTAGCACCAGCTCTGCCACTGGAAGATCCCTCTGGTAGGTCAGCCATTTTGGGTTTGGGTGTGCATTTCAATAACATTCCATGTCAAATTTTTAACCTCACCTCTCAAAGCTCTCTAGAAAGCTACAATAAATTGGAAAATAATGAATTGAAAATGATAGATTTTTCTTTTATATTTCCAATTTTACCCTCAACCATGACTAGTAATCGTGGGTGCAGAATTAGGGTTTTTCGACCATGGGTATCAACCATGGCTAAGGAATTTACAAAAATTAGTTATGTCTGACAAGCGTGACTAGCATCCAGACATAGATATCCTCAAAATTTCACCATGAGGAGCTTCAAAATGCAAAATAAAAAATATCTAATGGTTCAAAACCCTCAAAAATTTTCAAAAATAACAAAAATAAAATTCAAATAATTCAAAATTCAAATGTGCCTCATATCCAGTTATTTACCCTATACACTTGGTGGTTGTAGCGACTTGCGATCCATGCAATCCGACAAGATGAGTAAATTACCATAAGGCCATTTGGGGTAAATTAGTCATCGTTGAATTGATATGCTTCACTTCAATCCCTAAGAAGGCCACAATGGTCGAATTGCCCCATGAGAGCGAGGATCTATCTCAATTCTTCTATGACATTTTTTAGTAGATCATCGAACATTATGATTCAACATAAACCTAATTAGCATTGCTATCATATTGATTCCCTAAGAAGGCCATTTAGGTTGAACTGCTCCATGGGATAGAGATGTACAATTACTATTAACAATTGCAATCATGGCTGAATTAGGCCTTGCCAAGTAATATCAAAGTGCTAAAATCTTCAATTGTTCAGATCAATCATGTTGGTCAAGTGACTCATCACTTCATTCAATTGTCATTACCCTCATCGACTCATCACTTGAGGGGGTAGTCATAATATCAATTATCATAATCAAATTCAATAGGAGATCACTCGATCTTGTCAAATTATGTTCATCTTACGAATCATTGCCAATGACTATCATAAGCTTACCCTTTGTTGGGGCAAAAAGCAACTATGATAGTTAAGTTAGTAGCTCTCCACCTATATGGTACTATTGTAGCACTGAAGCTACCTAAATAATTGATAGAGCTTGCAAAAGCTTTGCAAATTTAAGCCTTCCCTCAGTTGGAAGCAATGATTCTAAGATGTGTGTCCTTTGGTAGGACTGGGCATCTAATGTTGATCAGATCAATGATCATCATTCAACCTACGACATGGTTTTAGGAGGTCTATTTTTTCTCAACATTGTTCATTCTCACAATGCATCCCAAAAGGGGCATCTGTAGACACCTAAAATGTATCATGTCGAGGTGACTACTCATATGGGACATGCTAATAGACCATATGAAGGATCTTGGATAGCTCCAAGGTGAAGTAATGGTTTTAACCACTCAATTTGGGTAGAGTTGGCTAACTCAGCCTTAGCCATGGTTGACACCCATGGCTAATAGAGCTAGTTGTGCCTCAGAGCTGGGACTAGCATCAAAACTATTTTGAATCTTGGGCCGAGCCAAATTTGGTTACAATGGTCTGGGCAATAGAGATTCAAATGATTTTGGGTGGGGAAGATTCGAGAGTTTTCCTCCCAACTGATCCAACCTCCTGGATCTTGATCTTGGCTTCCCAAGCAAGCCAATATTAGAGATTAGGAGTGCTATAAGACCCCCCTCCAAATTGGGGAGAATTCTAGAATCTTCATGAGTTGAAACATAGTGAAGCTCTACCAAAATGGATAGCAAATTGATAACCCCTTGAGGAGAGTCAAAATGCTACCCAATTGTGGAGTGACAAGTATGAATCCATCAATGGAGCTTTCAAAGGACTAGGAAGCACAATCACACAATCAAGCCAATCGAATGTGAATCTCAAAAAATTTAACTACCAATCCATCTAGAGGACATCAAGGTGACCCTTGATCATCAATTCAATAGAGGGAATTGAAGATCTAAGTATTGTTTACAAGAGGAAGAGCATTTTGACCTCAATCATAGTTGTCAACCATGACTAACAGTTCCAACTGCACCTCAGACCCACGATGAGGGTTTGATATTTTATTTACATGTTTGTAGGTAGATCTAACTTAGCTTAACTTTCTTGTATGCAATTGTATAGGTTAATTCTAGGATTTAGAGGTAGATTTGCTTCCATTTTCCTTGCAATTGTCAATTTAGACTAGTTTCATTGTATTTAATTCCTTTTTAAGTTCTAATGGTTAATTAGGCTTCCTAATTGTTAGATTTCATGCTTTCTTTACATGCTTTATAGTAGTTTGATGATTTCTTGCATATCTTCATAGATTTACATGCTTTCAAGCTTTCTCTATCATCAATTTATACAATTGTCCATCAAAAGCCTCATCAAGAGAGGCCTCCTTTGTCATTAACCCCTTTCATGTTGTTTCTTGAACGCAGGGTTTACAGGACCTAATCATTTTCAAGGCATTCAAGGTAGCATATGCCTCCAACCAAAGGAGAAGAAGGCTATCCTTGGCCTTAAGTAGTTCATGTACATCTATGAAGAGTCTATGGATTATACCACCCCCTCATTTAGAGGGTTTTCAATATTGTATTAATTGTATCATGAATTTGGGTATCCCTAAGAGGGACGTATATGTAATCGATTTACATTCCATTAATACAAAGAAATTCCTCTTTCTTGTCAAATTCATGTTATTGTGGTTTAATGCTTTAAATTTGCACTTAATTGGTATGATAGCTTAGGTATATGCTTTTCACAATGATACACATCACAACCCTAGCTGGAGCTTATAATGAAGCTCTAATTCTTGAAAGACAATTAGGAACTCAACTTTTGAGTAGTCCTTTGATATCCTATGTTACTCATAACATGTCTATTTTGAATCCTATTTTACATCATGCGTTAATGCCAATGTGTCACACTCGACTCAAGGAAACTCCATTAATTATGACACATAGTGAGCATGTGCATAATGCAGAGAAATATTCTAACAAGGCCAAGGTGGAAGATGTATCTAATATGGTCCAAAACTTGGAAAATGACTTTTTGAGTTTTAAGGGACAAGTGTTTATGGGAGAAAGTTTAAACCAATTTCCTTACCAACCAAACAGACTCTCCAGACCTTTGTATAAAACCAATAACGATTATAACAAAGGAAAATGGCTTGAAGTGACTATATGTGACCTGGCTTTACCCAACTGGTGTAGGATTCATAGAACAACTCAACATGGGGAATTAGATTACCTAGAATTTTGCAACGCTTTTGAAGCTTTGTTTGGTGAGTTGGGTTTTCCTAAAAACCAAAGAAATATTGATAATTTTGGTTCATCCAAACATAGTTCTACTATGGTTTTGGATTCATTCAACTTTACAGATGAGTTAGAAGACTATGAAGAAGTACCTATGGATGAAGTACCAGGTTTTCAATAGTTCCAAAGGGATAGTTATAATTTGAGAAGTGATAATCTAGAACCTACTCCTAATGATGATCCTCCCCCACCAAAGGGTAATGAAAATAGGACTTAGTATCAAACTAGTATATTAATTGGTAAGGAGTATAATATAGTGGAGGATATGAAGAAAATTAAGGCTAACATCACCCTCCATGAGCTGGTTCAGATTAATGAAAAAAGGGATAACTTGATTAAAAATTACTCTGGACCATTTATTAAACTTTAATAAAATGAAATAATGACTGTGAATATGTCCAACCAACTCAGAATAGAAATAAATCCTATATATAAACACATGATCACTGAATGTGATATCAAAAATGATATTGTAAATTATGCTGATACAGATATTGGAGTTTATGATTTGACAAATAAGAAGGTGATACTAGTTACAGCTCTAACCAATCACAACGATGATATTTGGACATTATACATTTATGAGGCTAACCCTAGGCAAGGTTCAGGTACAAGAGCATATTCTAGAAATTCCACTGGTGGAATAGAAACTAAAAATTTGAACATTAGAGTAGTAGAGAAACCACAGAATGTTCACGTTATTAAGAACTGTGACCCACAAATAAAGTTTGATCTCACTGAGTTGTTACATAGGTCTAAATATGTGATGGTATGGTCCTATAAAAACCTTAAGATATTTGATCCTGGTAGGTTTACACATACAATACCTTTGAAAGAATTCTATAAATCCTTCATAAAAAAATAGAGACATGCTAATGCCCTAATTCTAGAAAAACTGTATGTGCTATGGGTTGATAGAATAAGACATAAACAAGCGTTAAAAACTTCACCATTCATGTTATTATATGAATTAACTAATTTGCAGGGTGAAATACTTGCATACTAGGTGTTTCTCTTGGAAAAAGCCCACGAAAAGAAAGGTAAACACACCAAGTCTTTATAGGGTAGCAAACATTTTGGGAAGCATAAACTGGGGTGCATTTCATCTGTAGGACCTGGAAGGTATTTTTCTAAACGTACCTATTAATGGTTAAATTTCAAAATATTATTTCTCTGATTTTCCATCCACTACATAATTTTAATGATCATAGGGGCCTTTGTGCATATGTATATATTGTAAAAAAAAGAAGAGTGATTTAGTGCTTTTGTTTAGTTTGTTTTATCGGCATTAAGTTGGTTCTGGTTTTCCAAGTTTTCTTTTTTCTTTCTTCTTTTGGGTCTTTGTCTTGATTTCATGAATGAAAGCAAGGTGATTTTGGCAAAAGGATATTCTAAGTGGGAAGAAAGTGGTAATGCTTGTTATCCAGAATGATAGTAGAGAGGCAGTTCATATTTTGTGCCTTACTTGCCACAATTATTTTAATTATAAAAGGAACTGTTATGTTGTTTAGCTAGATAACCCCCAAGGAATAAAAAAAAAGTTAGTTATGAGAGGATAAATTTGATTCAAAAAAAATATTTTAATGACTCTTGAGAGGCTATTGGTGTTTGAAAACTAAAATGTTTAGTTGATCAACTATTTGGTGAATGAAATATCGAGGCAAATACAACTTTTAAACCTTTAGTAAGGCTTCTTGGCTATCTAGTCTTTATAAATAAATAAATAAATAAATAAATAAATAAAAGAGAGTCACAAAAAAAAGGGAGTTCCATAATAAAAGAGAGATAGCCAATATTTTTGAAAGATAAATCATAGACATGTTCACCAGGGCTATAGATGCTTCATGGCTGTGAACCAAGGTCTTAAAAAGAAAGTTAAGAGTAACTCTGTTGGGGCTGTAAAAGGCTAAACTAGAATTAGAGCTCTACTCAAATAATCCTATGTGGTCCAAATAGTTTGGTTGATCCTCAGTAAGAATATAAGCCATGGTAATATTAAGAGGAAGGATTTATATACTTGCATCACACACCAGAGTTTTCATTGAGTGATTCAACCTAGTATATTCTTGATAATTTTTTGCAGATTGGGAGATAGCAATAAAAATATTTTGAAAATATTTGTGGTAAGGTTTGGTACATGATTTAAGCTATTTTAAAACTAGAGTTTTGGGTTCCAAATAGTGCTACTTTTTTCCCGTAGATGTCACCATTTATTGAGAAGCGACACACCCACTAATCATAAAATTTTGATCTTATTATAATTAAATTTTATTCTCCAAGGGGACCCTCTTGAAGTATTTTTATTTTATTTCCAAATTTTCTTTTTTCAAGGTTTACATTAAGGTATCACAATTGCTTGCCTAAAAACATTGATCTCAATTGAATTTATTTGGATATTTGTACTTCAATGATATTATTTCAAAAAAATTAATCTCTAATAGTTTTCCTAAGGTCTAAATAATTAAAATCGGATTTTAGGATTTTCTAGAATTATTCATCTTACCCTAAATTCACATCAAATTTTAAATCAACATATCTTTTGATTGAGAAATCTGTTTGAAGTGATTCAAATTCTAGGTGGAACATATGTAATTTTATTTCCATAAATAGTAGTTTCTTGTTGCAGGTCGTGATCTTCTTAATGCAATATCTCTTGATCAAAAATGAATTTTTGCATTTTCTTGCATATTTGGATACCCATTTGGTTTTTTTACAAGTGTGCAAAATTTCATCTAAATATGAGAACTTTTATTTTTTACCTAATTTTGCACTATAAGGGTTCGAGAGTAAATTCACAGCTTGTAACAACCATGCTCTATCCCGCGGTAAAAATGGTAAAAAAAGGAGAAGTATGAAATCAAATAGCGGGCTACAACATCATTGCCAAATTTGCAGATTTTTTGGGAGATTTAATTTAATTTTAATCCCGCTCATGTTCTCTCCCGCTACCAAATGCTCTTTAATCATAGCGGGCTAGAACATCTTCCTTGAAATAAGAGCTTACTCCATGCTATGAATGAAATTTTATTGGATTTCAATTGCCAATTTATTCAATTTAATCATCTTTGAAATTTTGTAATCTCTTTGCCTCACCTCAAAAAAATTAAGTCTTTTATTTTGAAAAATTAAAACCCTTACTCTATCCCGCTGCCAATGTTCTTTAATCATCGTGGAGTAGAACCAACTCCTTTGACCAAATCATGATCTCCCCCACTCATGCTCTATCCCATGGTCAAAATGATCAACAAAGAAGAAGTATGAAATCAGATAGTGGGCTACAACATCTTCATTGCAAAAGTTGCATGCTCCATGCCGCGGGTGAAAGTTTTTTGGATTTCAATTGCCAATTTATTCAATTTAATCATCTCCAAAATTTTGCAATCTCTTTGCCTCATCTCAAAAAATTTAAGTCTTTTATTTTAGAACATAAAAACCCTTTCTCTATCCCACTGCCAAATGTTATTTTAATCATCACAGAGTAGAACCAACTCCTTTGGCCAAAGCATACTCTCCCTCGCTTGTGCTCTATCCCATGGTCAAAATGATCAACAAAGGAGAAATATGAAATCAAATAGCAGGCTACAACATCTTCCTTTTCCAGGTTGTGTATTTTTTTGGGGATTCCATTTCATTCTAATTATCATTAAAATCATGTTCTATCCTGCTCCATGCTCTATCCCGCTCATGCTCTATCCTGCTCGTGCTCTATCCCATTCATGCTCTCTCATGCTCATTGTCATATTTTATGATAAAAGAAGAAGGTACTAGAATTTAATTTTGAAGAAGTAAGATATTTTAAAAATATCAAGGCATGTCCTGAGTCTATATATACTTCCATTGAATGTAAAATCAAGATGCAAGAATTTATAATAGAAGTGTTTTCTATAAAATTGTTTTTTTTGGAAAATTCATCTGTTGTTGACATGGGATATTTTGTGGTGTTGTTTCTCTAAAGTGGCATAGCTAGGTGCTTAATCTACTTTTGGAGTTTGAATGGTGCTCACTCCCTATTCTTGTTTTCATTGGAATGTATGTGATAGTAATTGTTATGAGTTTGATTGATTTAGGTATGTTGTTGATGTTATGTGAAGAGCTTCATTAAAGTTTACTCATTCTAAAATTTAGTTATTTTCCTACTAGCTCTGGTTTTGTTGCGTGTGCTATGCTACTGGAAAAATCACCCCAACAACATTGAATATTTAGAATGGTTAAATTATCCTAAGAGAGTTATTAAATCCATACTTTAAGAATTTGGAACTGATAGCTCTGGTCTGTGTGCATGAGCATTTTCTATCCACAGATATATCTTGTTAGTTACAAAGAAAATTATGATTTAAATAGATTGGTCTATTTTATAAACTTTTTTTACCCCTTGCTAGATAATAAATTGATCTTGTAAAGTTGGACAATTTATTATTCTATTGGTTATGATTAGATAACATAACAATTGATTTGGAAGAATTTTTAACAATTAAAATTGTAGGATTCCACCCTTCTTTTTTTTGATAAGTAGCAATATATTTACAGTGGGTTTTTTAAATAAGGATCCCAAAACCTTAGTTACATAGAAATTCGAGGCTGAAATTAAGATTAAAAATTAGGGCTGCACCCTTGGACAATGATCCAGAGCCCGGGGCCCTGGTGCCTATAAAAATCAGGCCAACTAAGAAATAGAACAACAAAATTTGGCCTGTGGCCACAAAAACAAGGAAAAGCCAAAAAATGACAAATGCCAATATTGCAAAAACTACAGGCCGTCACTCCAGGAGGCCCTGCAACTGGGCCTGGCCTGTACGGGGCACACCCTATCAGATCAACTCCACTCCTTATCAGGGCCATCGCCCAACCTACACCAAAGTTCAACCAAGGCATTGGCCGTTGAGGAAGGTACTTTGGTAGATGTGGTCAGGGAGCCAATCATAGTGTCAATAAGGGCCCTAATTGCCAAGTTCTACAGCTTGCTACTGAAGGCAGAGCTAACTTCGATGGGCTCCGAGGCCTCCACCTTGGCCTTCTTGGTGCTGCCAACAACCCTGTTGCTTCTTAGGGGTAGGCCTTTATGACTGGCACCAGGAGGCGAGGCCCTGCCTAGGCCCTGGGCTGGAGTTATACACTTTTGGGTGGGCCTACACCACTTTGGGGAAGGTGAGCCTTCGACGAAGGGGGTCTCCTTGGATTTAGAAGTTGCAAGAGAAGCATCGGGGGAGTGAGCCACTTTAGAGTGGGGGACAGTGGACAGGGGAGGGATGCAGTGAAGCTGTGGCTGGTTAGCTAGGGCATGCCTATACAGGACAACCATGAGGCCTTGGTGGGAGGGCCGGGAGTGGCTCCTACAAGCTTTGTCGATGGAAAGGCTCAGGGAGTACAAAAGGAACCAAGGAGTGCTAACCAGCGTGGCTCCATGGAGGTGGTTGAAGTAGCTAAGGTGGAAACTATACAGCCGCTGGTTCGTATCATTGCAGGTGATGTACTACATCACCGGGATGATGGCCTCATCGAATGGGGCCAGGAGGTTGGTGCAAAAAATATTGGCCTTATCCCACTGCTACTTTTGGAAGCAAGACAACTCCTCCCAATTGTGCTTATCTCGTCTGATGACTCTGTCTTTCTCCTCATGATGCAGGCCTATAACCTTCGTTAGAAACTCTTTGGTCACTTTGAAGTGGAGATCCTTCACTTTGACCTCACCATCATTCTAGGTATCCATAATACTTTGGGTAATATCTTCGTCGGCCCCTACGAATTTGCTGAAGAAAGGGGTATATTTCTTGGCATTGGAAAATAACCTGGCCATCTTACTCAATGCAAGCGAGGAAGGCTCGAGGAAGATGGCTTTGGTATCCATGAGGAGCAAACTGATAGCCCAGGGGTATGGGAAATAGGGGTGGCCTGACCAAATATGCAGGGATAGGTGGAGGGGGAAGCAGACAAGAATGCGGGAGAACTCTGTGTGCGATAGGTTTAAAAACTTGCGGGGGGGGCATGGAGGAGGGGAAGGGCCACTAGCATTGGGAAGGAGCACTAGGGGTAGGGGGCGACACGAGGTGGGAGGGGCTGAGGGGGCACGACTGACGACTGCCATGTAGGGCAGGGGAGAAGGGCCAATGCCAGCACTCCAGATGGTGCAATCTGAGCAAGGGATCAACTTGAGGGGACCTCATGGGATAGAATCATGAGTGAACTAATGTAGCATGGGAATATGATGGCATTACATCCAATGAGGGAATGTCAAAATGGGTCGATACACACTCTGACTTGGACTTGCTAAATATGCCAGTGGAGCTTCACAAATCCAGGCCAGGATGAATCGATTGTCTGACGTGGCCGATGACACTTGGCACTATGAGGGGGATATTGATGACCGGCTCATGAGCAAGAGGAGGACAGGGGCCAATCAATGTGGTGGAGTAGATAGGTGAGGCGTGGTAGCAAAAATTTGGGGCTCCAACTTGGGGAGGTCTAAGCACAAGGGTCCTCATCGTTGCTAGGATAGTCTTGCGAAGCTATTTAGACCAGAGCTTCAGGGAAGTTCGTGGTCCAGGCGATGGATTCTTCAGCTGATGGCTTGATCTACCATGAAATCGGTAGCCCTATTGCCTTCTTCGCACACATGCCTAAAGGCATAGTTGGGGAGTCCTTGGAGAATGGTGAGGACTTCCCGAATGGAGTTGTGAATGCACCAAGAGTAGTTTCTTGGGCTACGAGCGACTTTGATAATAACTTTGGAATCACCCTCAATGATGAATTTTTAGGAGGACTCCTTGAGGGTGGTCAGCCCACTAAGGAGATCTGCTACTTCGGTGAAGTTGTTAGTCTATATGCCAAGTGGTGCAGCGTACACCATGATCAGGGCCTCGTGACAGTCTCTGATGACCCCACCCGCTCCAAAGGGCCCAAGATTTAGAAGCTCCATCGAAGTTAATTTTGACCCATCCGAGGGGGGGTATTCCACCTCATCATATATCGATGGGAGGGGGCAGGGGGGGACCGGGGGTGGAAGCTAAACTCCAAGGGAGGATAGGAGGGTGGCCTCACCCAGCCACTAGGGCACTCTGATCAAGGGGATGGAGTGGGAATTCTCAAGGGTGAAGGACACCACCTTGGTCGCTATCCACTGGGGGGAATGGGCCGAGGAGGAGAAGGCTCTACTATTGTGCTCAATCCAGAGTTGCCAAAGCATATGAGGAAGTCAGGATCCCCAGAGGAAGTGGATGAAAGGATGGACAAAGGGGTTGGTCCACTGAGATAGGAGGTCAGAGATGGAGTTGGGGGCCACCCACTGAATAGAGAATTGGGAAAGGATGAGGCCCAGGACTTCAAAGTAGAAGGGAAATATAATAAAGAGGTGATTGGTGGACTCCTAGGAAGCACATCAGAGGAAGCATTTGTGCAAGATCTAAAAGCCCCTCCTGATTAGGTTCTTGATAGTTAGGATCTTGTTTTGGATGACCGCCCAGATGAAGTGGCTGATTTTGGGAATCAACATCTTGGCCCACACCTATCAGGCTGGAAAGGGGGCCTTGTCAAGGACTCTTTGAAGGTTGTAGGTAGATTTGACAGAGAAGATGCCACTGGGAGTGCCATGCCAAACGCATCTGTCGTTTCCTCCAAAGGACGGAATAACAATCACCTTGAGGAGGTGCTAAAGCCTAGAAGCTTGGAGCGGGTGCTTGGGATTCAAGATGGGTTTCCAAGTAGCCTGCCCCTGGTTCTGGGAAATATAGGCTAAAAATTTAGGCCCTCTATCTGCCAGCCCTAGTTTGAGGACAAGTATATCTCTGTCAGTAGTCAAGGCCTCATAATGGATCCACCTATCTTCCCAGAAGTCGATCTTAGCTCCGTCCCCGAGGATCCATATGGTCCCTTTTTGAATAATGTATTTAGTGAAGATCAGGGATTTCCAAAAGGTTAATCCATCTCGATACTAAGATTCACTGAGGAAGGGGTGATGATGGCAGTATTTCCTGTGCACGATGCTGACCCACTCATCAGGGGCATTGGTGAACACCTTCCATAGGAGGGCATTGTTCATGAGGTTCACCCACCTAAGACCGATACTTCCCTCACCTTTGGGGTGGTAGACTAGGGGCCAGGATACCAGGGGAATCCTCTTCTTATCTTTCCTGCCTGATGAGAGAAAGCATTTCTAAATTTGTTCGATGTGGGCTGCAATGGAGGCCAGGATTCTGAAGACTGACATGAAATATATCGAAATACTTTGAAGGACCACCACCAAGAGGGTGGCTCTGCCAGCCTGAGAGAGGAGGTGACCTTTCCAAGGGGGCAGCTTCCTCTAAATCTACTCTATCATCCTATCCCATAGGGCCTTGGAGGATGCACCTATAAATAGAGGAAGCTCGAGGTAAGAGGAGGGAAGGTAACCGAGGGTACAACCCATAATCTGCTCAATTTTGATTTGCCTAGCCAAGGGAGTATGGATGAAGAAAATATTTATTTTCTGGAGGTTAATTTTCCTCCCGGTTTCCTCCTCATACAGGGTCAATATTTTCTTGAGGGCCTTGTCTTGAGGGATCAAAGCTGAGGTGGCAAGGATGGTGTCATCCATGAACTGTTGATGGGACACAAGGGGTAGGCCCGATGTAGGCCTGATGACCAAAATGAGTCTATGGGAAACAACACTCAATATGGTACATCCCAGGGCCTTAGCCAAGATAATGAATAGGATCAGGGATAGGGGGTCACCATATCAAAGGCCTCTAGAATTGGGGAAGAACCCGATAGGGGATCCATTTATGAGGATAGAGAACTAGGGGGAGGACACATAGTTGCTGATGAGGCTAACCCAGGAGGGGTGGAACCCTAACTTAAGGAGGACCTTGGAAAGAAACTCCCAGTCGACTCTATCAAAGGCCTTGTTCATATCTAGATTGAGCAAAAAGGAGGCCTTTTTGGAAAGGAAGGCCGAGTGAATGGCCTCGTGCATGATTATAACTCCGTCTGTGATCAGTCTACATTTGACCAAGCTTCCCTGGTAGGGGGTAATGATCAGGGGTAGGATATCCTTGAGGCATGAGTCCATGGATTTAGTTAGAATTTTGTACAGGACATTACACAAGCTAATGGGGCAAAAATACGAGAGGGATCTGGCTACCTGGGACTTGGGGATCAAGGCAATGAAGGTGGAGTTAATATCTCTGGGGATGGAGCTAGTAGTCTGGAGGTCTCGGATGGTAGCACACACTTCTTACCTAACGATGTCCCAAAAGAATTGGAAGAATCAAGGGGAAAACCCATTCGGGCCCAGGGCTGCCTCAGCCTTCATGGAAAAGGTGGCAGCCTAGATTTCAAAGTTAGACAAGGGTTACACAAGCATATCATTTGTTGTGGTCGAGACTGAAGTAGGGATATGTTCCAAAAGGGAGTATGCCACTTCTGAGGTCATGGGGGAGCTATCACCAAGGAGCTCCTAGAAGAAGTTGATGGCTTTAGTCCGAATGTCCTCTTCTTCCTTGATAATTCTGCCATCACTACCCACTAACTTAGTAATTCTATTAGAACCCCTATTCTTGAGAGTCAACGTGTGGAAGAACTTCGTGTTAGCATCACCATATTGGAGCCACAGGGCTCTCAACTTCTGCCTCCAAAATGTTTCTTCCCTGACCAGGATGTTATGATACTCGTTGAGGGCTAGGTGTTCCTCTTCCCTGGTCCCCAGGTCTTGGGAGCCTTCCTAAAATCTGAGCTCAAGGTCTTTGAGTTTTTTCTTAACTATCGCTTTGTTTTCAAAGATGTTGCCGAACACCTCTCTATTCCATACCTTGAGTTGCTCTTTGAGGCATCTCAGCTTGTGGTAGAATTGTTTAGCGGGGCACCTAGGGACTAGAGGAGCCCACCAGTGGCCTACCTAGGACCTGAAGTTGGGATGATGTAGCCACATGGACTCAAATCGAAAGGGCCGCTTGGGGGAGGAGCGATGATCGGTTTTGAGGAGGAGGGGGTTATGGTCAGACCCAATTTTAGGGAGGGCCAACAAGGTTGTGTCAAAAAATAGGGGAAGGACTTCCTTGGATAGGAACACTCTATCCAACCTGACCTGAATATGGCTTGCTCCCGCTCTTCTATTTGACTAGGTGAACCTGGCTCCTTTCAGGCTGACGTCCATGAGCTCATTGAGGACGGTGAAGGCTCCAAAGTCCCCCATGATTTTTCTTGGAGTTGCTGAGCCCCAAATTTTGTTAGAAAGGAATAGGGGACTATTGAAGTCCCCTACCAGGATCCAGGGGAGGGGGGAAAAGGCTTCTCTTATCAAGCTGATTTCCTTTCATAATCCTGCTTTCTCAACAAGGTTGTTAGGGGTATAGATGTTGGATAGAATCCATGAGCACCTTGACTTAATAGAGCAAAATGTTTATTATTATGGTAGAAGAAGATATGAGCCTCCCCTCATAAGACTGAGTATCCCACATGCAAAGTAGACCCCCGACTGAGCTAGCTGTAGGGGTAGACAGGGACTCGTAGTTGCACTAGGTATCTTGGGCTACTTGTCGGGCATCAGTGTCATCTATTTTGGTTTCCTGGAGAAGGAGGAAAGACGGGCAATGATCCCTATGGAGTTGTTCGAGGATCCTTTTCTTGGGGGCACCATTGAACCCCCTGATATTCTAGGTGATGAGCTTCATTTGACACCTTTGTGGGGTCACTTGCTCTGCTTACTAGCCTAAGCGAGGGGTTTGGGTCGAAGGGCATCCATCTTAGAGAAGCTCGCGGCAACATCAGAAAGAGTTGTCTGGGAGCCATTGGCTATGTCGTCTTCAGTGATCCTTGTTCACTAGTCATCCTGGGTGGTGACCTCTCTTGAGTTTGTTGCCAAATTTTGTGGCAAAAGTCCTACTTCGAGTCATCTTGGGGCTGACTTCATCGGGCCCGAATGGAGAACTACCTTCAACCTCTTCTTCTGACCTCTCGGATCCACACTCCAAGGGGGGAAGCCCAGTAGAGACCACCGGGAGGGCCAGGAGGGGGTCGAGGGGGGGATAGCGAGGGTGGAGGGAGGAGGGAACCCCGACAAAGGAAGATGAGAAGGTGGGAGCCAATGGGGAAAAGATCCTGGGTGGCTCGTAGACCTAGGGGGTGCTAGTAGGGGCCTGTGAGGAGGGATTCACATCGATCTGGGAGGGAGAACCTAGGATCGATGCCCTAGGAGATGACCCAGGGGAGGGAGCAGTGGAAGGGGAAACCTGGGGAAGACCGTCCTCCAGGATGGGGCCCACTTGTGAATCCTTTGGGATAGAATGGGAGGCCTCCTTGGTTGTTCAGGCCTAGGATGTGAGGTCGTCATGAGGGGGCACTCAGGACAGGGCCTGGCCTGATCAGGAAGGGAGTTTGGGGAGAGGGCCATCAACCTTTTTGGATATAGGGCATTAGTGAGGGAGGTGACCCTGAGTGTAGCAGAGGGGGTAGAAAGCAGGTTTATTTTTGTAAATCAGGGATTGGCACCAAAAGAAGGGCCCAAAAGAGATGGTCACAGAAGAGGGAAGTTCAGATTTGATATTTGCATTGATGCAAAATCTAGCATGAACCATTCGGGATCCTGCCTTGGTAACGGGGTTGAAGGCCACCAGGTCCCCAACCGATTGAGCAATGAGTCTTAGGATTTCTTTGTGCCACAGGTGGAAGGGAAGGTCTGGGAGCTAGACCTAGACCGGGGCGAAGTTGATGCTTTGGGTGCTAGGGTGGAAGTCAGCTCCATATCGCCTGAGGAAGAGGCTTTTGCGTCCTAGAAACTAGGACCCACCTGACAGAATATTTTTGACGTCATCGTTGTTATTTAGTTTGATGATGAAGAATCCCTTGGTAAGGGCAACCAGTTGAATATGCCCGGAAACCTTCCATTTGGAAGCCACCCATCTACGGACGATTTCCATGTCTGGTCGCCCTCCCAAGAATTTCCCAACTAGGGAGACAGAGGATCCAGGGACAAAGGAGGAGTAGACCTCCTCTTGAATAGAAATGTGAGTGCCCTCAAGGGAAATCCCTAGACCCAAGGCTCGAGGATGGGCCTTGATGCTAGCCAAGATCTGTTGATAGGAGGGTTTGGGCCCACCCAGGATAGAACCCTACCTAAGATCTAGAGGCTTTTTCCCTAGGCCTATGCTCGCATCGAGGCTGGCCTGAGGGCTCAGGCCCAAGATGTCGTACCCACCCTTGCTACCATTCTACTTAGTATTTGATCCCTCCTCTAGGCCCGTCGAGGGCCATGCAGGCCTGGGTCCGGGCCTTGATGTGCCTAATCCCGATCTCGATCCCGTTTCCACCCAGAAACCTACACCAGTCTCTGAACCTATTCCTAGACCTGCTCTCGCTCCCGCTCCCGCCATCCTCCTCAAATTAAAATCCAAAATGTTGGGTCTCCAGGATTCCACCCTTATTTTCTGCCCTACCTTACCCTCTTTGTTTTATTTTTGAAAGGTTATCATTTTTATATTTCTTTAAATTTTGTATTCTTTTAATTTGCTAACATTCAAAGATCTAGATCCATTCACAAATGCAAATCTGATCATGAACAACACAAACCACCACCAAACACTAATGAACGAAGGTTGAACCCGTTGTAAGGTAAAACATAATCTTCTTGAAACTATTCTAGAAGTGCAAAAGAGAGAGCATTCGACTCGACTCTGTAACTCACACCTTGGATAACCATAAAATCCTAAAGTGAGAGGGAATGTATTCCTATTCAATATTACTTGTATATTTTTTCATTCTTCACAAGGTGTGCATGAAAGTTGAATCACCATAAACTAGTGCTAGAAGAAGGGCTAACAAACTTGCATTCCTAGTGTGTTTGAATTGAGAAATACAATTATATGTTATGTTTAAATTACTGCATTTTGTCTTTTGAGGTCTATGCAAATTTATCTTTAAGTGGTGGTTTCTTTCCCTCCTCATTAGCTTTCAAATCATGTTTGTTTGAGTATTGTCTAAATAGCAAAATGTAAATCAACATAAACTAGAACTAGGAGGGTGACTTTTGTTCGATGTCTAATATGGTGTGTTTAAAATGAGAAATATAGTTTTACCTAGTGTTTTTTCTTCCATGGATCATTAATCAGATAATCATGACCAATTGGTTGGGATCCACTGTCTAGAATATTCCTAGTCCAACCCATGCTTTACCTATGAATCATGAGAAATATCTTTCAACCTACAAACATGACGGTGCTAGGACAACTGAAGATCACATGGTTGCCTTAAAAAATACTCTTAAATTGTTAAATATCCTTCATGAAGATGTTGCTTGTAGATTATTCTCATTTACTCTACAAGAATTTGTGTATGAATGGTTTCTAAATATTACAAATGACTCTATCATCAATTAGGATGATTTGGAAAAAAATTTTGTATATCAATTAGGCCAAGTGATTGATCCCAGTGTGCTTTATCAATAATTTTCTAGTATTAAGAGAGAATATATTAAAACTATCAGGTATTTCAATGTGATATTCCAAAAGGCTTATGGCATAATGACTGGTCATTACATCCCAAGTGCAAATTTAGCCTTATAAATCTATAAGAATACATTGGATCTAGTGACCTCCATTTTTCTCAAGAGAGATACCAACATCACAACCCTAGCAGGAGCTTATAAGGAAGCTGTAATTCTTGAAAGATAATTAGGACCTCAACTTTTGAGTAGTCCTTTGATATCCTATGTTACTCAGAACATGCTTGTTATGATCCCATTCCACATGAGGTGTTAATGCCAATGTGTCACACTCCACTCAAGGAAACTCCATTAATTGTGACACATGTTGAGCATGTACATAATGTAGAGAAATATTCTAACTAGGATAAGGTGGAAGATGTATCTAATATGTTCCAAAACCGAGAAAATGATTTTTTGAGTTTTAAGAGACAAGTGTCTATGGGAGAAAGTTCAAACTGGTTTTCTTACCAACCAAACAAACTCTCCAGACCTTCGTATGAAGACAATAAGGATTATAACAAAGGCAAAGGGCTTGAAGTGAATATATGTGACCTAGATTTACCCAACTGGTGTAGGATTCATGGAAAAAATCAACATGGGAAATTAGATTACCTAGAATTTTGCAACGCTTTTGAAGCTTTGTTTGGTGAGTTGGGTTTTCCTAAAAATCAAATAAATGTTGATAATTATGGTTCATCCAAACATAGTGCTACTATGGTTTTGGATTCATTCAACTTTCTAGATGAGTTAGAAGACTATGCAAAAGTATCTATGGATGAAGTACTAGGTTCAACAGTTCCAAAGGGATAGTTATAATTTGAGAAGTGAGAATATAGAACCTACTCCTAATAATGATCCTCCCCCACCAAAGGGTAATGAAAATAGGACTCGGGATCAAACTGGCATAGTACTTGGGAAGGAGTATAATATAGTGGAGGATATGAAGAAAATTAAGGCTAACATCACCCTCCATGAGTCGGCTCAAATTACTGAACAAAGGGATAACTTGATTAAAACTTACTCTAGACCATCTATTAAACCGCAAGAAAATGACATAATGAATATGAATGTGGCCAAACAACTTAGAATAGAAATAGATCCTACATATAAACACATGATCACTGAATGTGATATCAAAAATGAGGTTGTAAATTGTGTTGATGCATATATTGGAGTTTATGATTTGATAAATGATAAGGTGAGACTAGTTATAGCTCCAAAAAATCATAATGATGATATTTGGACATTATACATTGATGAGGCTAAGTCCAGGTAAGGCTCAAGTACAAGAGAAAATTTTGGAAATTATACTGGTGGAATAGAAACTAAAAACTTAAATATTGGAGCAGTAGAGTAACCATAGAATGTTCATGTTATTAAGAATTGTGACCCACAAATAAAATATGATCTCATTAAGTTGTTACATAGGTCTAAAGATGTGATGTTCTGGTCCTATAAAAACCTTATTATATTTGATCTTTGGAGGTTTACACATACCATCCCTTTGAAATAATTCTATAAATACTTCAGACAAAAATAGAGGTATGTTGATGCCTTGAATTTGAAGGAGGTAGAAAAACTATATGCGCTATGGGCTGATAGAATAAGACATAAGCAAGCACTGAAAACTTCACCATCCATGTTATTATATGACTTTAATAATTTGTAGGGTGAAAGACTCGTATACTTGGTGTTTCTTTGGGATAAATCCCAATAAAAGAAAGGTAAACACACCAAGTCTTTCTCAGGTAGCAAAAATTTTGGGAAGCATAAATTGGGGTGCATTTCATCTACAGGACCTGGAAGGTATTTTTATAAACTTATCTGCTTCTGGAGTTTGAATGGTGATCACTCATTATTATTTTTATTGGAATGTATGTGATAGTAATTTTTATGAGTTTGATTCATTTAGGCATGTTGTTGATGTTAGGTGAAGAGCTTCATTAAAGTTTACTCATTCTAAAATTTAGTTCTTTTCCTATTGGCTCTGGTTTTGTTGCATGTGCTATGCTATTGGAAAAATTATCCCAGCAAGATAGAATATTTAGAATGGTTAAAATATCCTAAGAGAGTGTTTATATCCATACTTTAAGTATTTAGAACTAATAGCTTTGGTTTGTGTGCATGAGAATTTGCTATCTATAGACACATCCTGTTAGTTACAAACAAAATTATGATTTAAATAGATTGGTCTATTTAATAAAAAAATTTCACCCCTTTCTAGATAATAAATTGATCTTATAAAGTTGGACAATTTATTATTCTATTGGTTACAATTGGAGAACATAACAGTATGCTGAGAGGTAATAATGATTAACAATTAAAATTATAGGATTCCACCCTTCTTTTTGGCCCTACCTTACCCTCTCTATTTTATTTTTGAAAGGTTATTTATTCTTTTAATATACTAAAATTCAAAGAGCTATATCCATTCACAAATGCAAATCTAATCATAAAAACACAAACCACCACCAAACACCAATGAATGAAGGTTGAACCCATTGTAAGGTAAAACATAGTCTACTTGAAACTATTCCAGAAGTGGAAAAGAGTGAGAGAATTTGACTCAACTCTGTAACTCACACCTTGGATAACCACCAAGATCCTAAAGTGAGAGGGAGTGTATTCCCATTCAATGTTGCTTGTATTTTTTTGTTCACTCTTCACTAGGTGTGCATGAAAGCTGAATCAACATAAAATGGTTCTAGAAGGAGGTCCAATGAACTTGTGTTCCTGGTGTGTTTGAATTGAGAAATATAATTGTATGTTGTGTTTAAATTACTATATTTTGTCTTTTGAGGTCTATGCAAATTTATCTTTAAGTGGTGGTTTCTTTCCCTCCTCATTAGCTTTCAAATCATGTTTTTTTAGTATTGCCTAAATAGCAAAATGCAAATCAACATAAACTGGTGCTAGGAGGGTGACTTTCATTCGATGTCCAATATGGTGTGTTTAAAGTGAGAAATATAGTTTTACATAGTGTTTTTCTTATATGGATCATTAATCATAAAATCATGACCAATTGGTTGGGCTCCACTGTCTTGAATATTCCTGGTCCAACCCATGATTTACCTAGGAATCATGAGAAATATCTTCCAAACTATAAACATGATGGTGCTAGGATAGATGAAAAGCACATGGTTACCTTAAAAAATGCTCTTAAATTATTAAATGTCCTTCATGAAGATGTTGCTTGTAGATTATTCTCATTTACTCTACAAGAAGCTGCGTATGAATGGTTTCTAAATCTTACAAATGACTCTATCACCAACTAGGATGATTTAGAAAAAGTTTTTTTTATCTCAATTTGACCAAGTGATTGATCCCAACGTGTTGTATCAACAATTTTATAGCATTAAGAGAGAATCTAGTGAAACTGTCAGGTATTTCAATGTGAGATTCCAAAAGGCTTATGGCAGAATGACTGGTCATTACATCCCAAGTGAAAATTTGGCCTTAGAAATCGATAAGAATGCCTTGGATCTAGTAACCTTTATTTTTATTAAGAGAGATACCAACTTGAAAACCCTGGCAGGAGCTTATAAGGAAGCTCTAACTCTTGAAATACAATTAGGACCTCAAATTTTGAGTAGTCCTTTAATATCCTATGTTACTCATAACATGCTTGTTTTGAATCCCATTCCACATCAGGTGTTAATGCCAATGTGTCATGCTCCACCCGAGGAAACTCCATTAACTGTGACACACACTGAGCATGTGCATAATGTAGAGAAATATTTTGACAAGGCCAAGGTGGAAGATGTGTCTAAGATGGTCCAAAACCTGGAAAATGACTTTCTGAGTTTTAAGAGATAAGTTTCTATGGGAAAAGTTCAAACTGGTTTCTCTACCATCCTAACAGACTTTCCAGAACTTCATATGAAGTCAATAAGGATTATAACAAAGGCAAAGGGCTTGAAGTGAATATGTGACCTATCTTTACCCAAATTGCGTAGGATTCATGGAATAACTCAACATGGGGAATTAGATTACCTAGAATTTTGCAACACTTTTGAAGCTCTATTTGGTGAGTTGGATTTTCCTGAAAATCAAAGAAATGTTCATAATTTTGGTTCTTCCAAACATAGTGCTTCTACGATTTTGGATTCATTCACATTTCAAGATGAGTCAGAAGACTATGCAAAAGTACATATGGATGAAGTACCAATTTTTCAACTGTTCCAAAGGGATAATTATAATTTGAGATGCGAGAATCCAGAACCTACTCCTAATAATGATCCTCCCCCACCAAAGGGTAATGAAAATAGGACTCAGTATCAAGCTGGTATAGTACTTGGGAAGGAGTATAATATAGTGGAGGATATGAAGAAAATTAAGGCTCACATCACCCTCCATGAGCTAGCTCAAATTACTAAAAAAAGGGATAAATTGATTAAAACTTACTCTGGACTATCTATTAAACTTCAAGAAAAGGAAATAATGAATGTGAATGTGGCCAACCAACTTAGAATAGAAAGAGAGCCTACATATAAAGACATGATCACTGAACATGATATCAAAAATAAGGTTTTAAATTATGTTGATGTAGATATTGGAGTTTATGATTTGACAACTGAGAAGGTGAGACTAGTTACAGCTCCAACCAATCACAACGATGACAATTGGATATTATACATTGATGAGGCTAAATCTAGGTAAGTCTCAGGTATAAGAGCAAATTCTAGAACTTCCACTAGTGGAATAGAAACTAAAAAATTGAACATTGGAGCAGTAGAGCAACCATAAAATGTTCATGTTATTAAGAACTGTGACCCATAAATAAAATATGATCTCACTGACTTGTTGTTAGAAATATTGAGTTGTTGGAAATATTGAGTTGTCATTGATGTCAAAGAGAGCATGGTATTCAAGGCAAAAATATTCTTCTCAAGTTGGATAATTATCCAAGGTAAGCATATATTTCAGATGAAGCAAAGCAAAGAGAATATTTAAGCAAAGGGTTATAATATTTAAATTATTTAAATTTAAATATTATAAAGAGAGTTTAAGATCTTGGGACAAAAGTTTAAAGTTGCATGAGACAAAAGGATTTACAAATTAAAATAAAAATAAAAATGTTTAATTTGCAAGGGACAAAGGATTAAAAGAAATGGACAAGAGTTTAAAGTTGCATGGGACAAAAGGATTTACAAATTAAAAGAAAAAGAAAAAGGTTTAATTTGCAAGGGACAAAGGTTTAAGAATTAATATTATAATATTTGAAATATTATAATATAAAGGTTTGAAAAAGGAGGAAGCACCAAAAATTTTATGGAGGCAATAAAAATTAAATATTTCAAATATGCGTCAACGTCTTGGGTTGTAAGAGAAAATCTATATAAGGTGTGCAAATTTTTTATTTATACCCAATTTTTTTGAATGCACTAATCGAACATTTCTTTATGCAAAAGTTGAAGTAGAGGAAAATACAAGATGAAAATAAACTTTGAGGTAGAGAGCATAACGATAATACATTTGTGTCAAGATTAGAATTTCGTCTAGGTGGCTAGTTCGGCTAGTTTGCCTAGCTAGCGCTAAGGTGCATCAAGCTAGAGATCATAGGATAAAAAGATGTTGGTGTTGTTTTGATAGAAGGAAAAATATTTTTGTTTGGAAGCTTAGATGAGGGATGATTTAATTATTTCATGCTGTAATATTAGCACTACCTGTTGGAGTAGCCCAACCTATGGTAAGGTGATGCTTGGACAGAAGTTTGGTGTTCAATTCTCATTGCATTCACTAGATTGTTTGGTTGAGGTATGAGCCAAAAATTTTGTTGATTAGAGTTTATGTGAAAAGGTTAATGCGCTGGACTTGTTGGTTGAAGTTTTGATTATTTTTAGAAGGTAATTCATAGGGCTTATGTGGTTATAATAGAAGAATTTTTTTGTTTATATTTTGATTTAGAAAGGGAGTCATAAGGTGCAACATTATTATTTGTTTTTATATTCTGCATTAAGTTAGTAGGAGTTATAAGGTGCATGGGAGTGAATTAAAAATTGTCATTTGCACATTGTGTTAGTAGGTGTTATAAGATATATTGGGGTGAACTAAAAATTATATTTTATGTATTATAAAAGTAGAAGTTATAAGGTGTGATTATAGTTTAATTTTTAAATGTAATTTTGTATGATAGAAGAAGTAAATTTGAGGGTTTAGTCACTACTAAAAGCTTTATTTTGGGAGACTAAAAAGGAGTTATAAAATATAATTTTCAAGCCTTATTATGCACATATTTTGAGAAGGGTTTTAATGTGGATGATTTGAAAGAGAAATTTACTAACCAGTTTTTGAAGTGGCACAAGAAAGGGAAATTATTTTTGAGACAGGTTTTGAAGGTACATCATCATCAAGGCAGTTTTTAGAGGTATGGTGATTTAACTCCTTCTCAAGGTGGTTTTTTTTGAGGAAAATATTTTTGATGTCATATGGTGGAGGTATAAGGATTGATTTAATGTGCATTAGTGATTGATTGAAGTTGGGAGTAATTGTGAATTATTGTTGAATGAAATTGGAAATATATGTGCTAGGGTTTGAGAACAAAGTTGTGCATTTTTTTTGGTAGATTTTTTTGGTAAGTTAAATTAAAAATGGGTTTTTATCAAGGATACCAAAACCTAATTACATCAAAATTCGATAGGATAGGACAGGCTTGAGGAAATCCAAAAGGAATAAAATCAATAAAGTGTTGAGGAAATTACAGAGGAATAGAACTAGGAAAACGTTGAGGAGAGTGCTAAGGAAAAAATGCAGGAAAGCAGCCCAAAAAAGCAATAAGGAAAAATGTGTGGGGTAAAGTTTGAAAAGCCCTTTAGGCAGAAGAGGAGAAAGAGAAAAGCAGCAAACCGTCCAAACCACCAGAAAATATTTTGAAACTTACCACACATGGGAAAATGAAACATATGCCAAAATTAAAATTTGAAACATCCCAAGGGCAAAAAAACTAGAAACCACCCATGGGAAACCAGAAACCAATTAAAAAAAAAGTTCCCATGTAGGGGAAAACCAACTTGAAGTAGAAAAACCACCTTACACTAACGGGTGGAGCATAGGAACAGAGAAAACTGTAAATCTCACCCAAAAAGGATGGGAATCAACCAGGGATGGCAAAGGATCACACAAACTGAGAAAAATTGAATCCGTTGTTAGCCTTAAATGTGGAACAGGAAATTGAGGATTCCATAGGCCATGAAATCCTCATGTAATAGATAAACAACCTAAAAATTGGTACAACAGTGGATCAACATTAAGAGGAGCTCCACAGGCCATTGAGTCCTCATACAGTAAAAAAAGAAGCCTCCAAAAATTCTAGCACAATAGAGCAAGCAGTAGCAGTAGAACAACACACTGAAATAAATAGATGGAAAAGTTCCATAGGAACCCAAGAGGAAGGAGTCACAAGGAAGCCCAACTACAAACAAGAGAGCCCAAAAATAAAGGAAGCAGCCAAAAATCCCAAACAACCTTCAACATCACCAAAAAATAACTTTAGAAAAATAGATAAGGAAGTCCTATAGGGATACAGTAGCAAGGAAAATAGAGGCCCCTCCAGGTAGGCCATGAAAGAAACTAAAATCCCATTGGACCCACTACATCGATCCCAAAGAGCAGAGTCATAGTAGA
Source organism: Wollemia nobilis (assembly GCA_028583015.1). Classification (NCBI taxonomy): domain Eukaryota; kingdom Viridiplantae; phylum Streptophyta; class Pinopsida; order Araucariales; family Araucariaceae; genus Wollemia; species Wollemia nobilis. The sequence continues at coordinate 14,596,738 of JAQPPZ010017052.1, forward strand.
AAGCACATGGTCCCCTTCCAAACCAAAAGGATGTTGTGCAAAAATACTCATGAAGCCACATTTCCTCGCATTCCACAACTAAATATCCTCCAAGGGCAAACATCAAGAAGACACCTGAAACAACCTAGGAAAAATAGGAAAATTCAAGGGAAAAACCTGAATAACCCAAAAAACCCAAGGAAAGTCCTAGGATAGAACCTAAAACCATCCCAGGATCTAGAAACCAAAGGAAAACCCCACCATAGGGCAATAAAATGGGTAGAACATTGGAACAGTGATCTCCCCCCCATGGAGACCATCTGCAACACCTTCCTACCATGGAGTATGGGAAAAGGAGGTGCCAAGGAAGCTGGGATAGGATCAAGTATCTATGATAGGGCTAGGGAAGGTATGTAGGGAAGTGAAACAGGAAAGGCACTTGTAGATCCCCAAGGCCTCCCATGGAGGCCCTTACCCCCCAGGTTAGAAAAAGGTTGTGCATTATTGTTGAACAAAATTGGAAATATATGTGCAAGGGTTTGAAAATATACTAGAAAGGGTTTGAGAGCAAATTGGTGCTTAAACATTGAGTCATAATGGGAATGAACTTTCAAGGGCTATAGAAGAATTTTGTGAAGCAATTATGTGCATTATTTTTGGTTAATTTGGAAGTACATAAGAAGGTCAAATATTAAATGTTATACTAGAGTATCCTTTTGAATGCAATGAATGTGAGACATGTGAAAGCAACATACTTAATAAATGTGAGAAGAACATATTGAGTATTTGTAATGCATATCATTCTCTATATGTTTATGAAGAAAAAGAATTATGGGTAGAATATGTCTGAATTATTTTAGTCAAAGAAAGAACTTTTGGGAAAGATATATGCAATTGTTTCTATGCAAGAATTAGGAATATTTGAGCAGTTTCTATGAGTAATATTGAGGTAGATTTTAGTAGGTTGTTGAGCAGATTTGAGCAGGTTGAGTAGGATTGGTGAGAATATTTGAGCAGATTTTGGTGAGCAGATTTGAGTAAGCCTTGTGTGTAGTCTTAGAGAATATTTGAGAAGAGTTGATAGCAGGTCTCAGAGAAAATCATAGCAAAGGGTATTGGTGTCTCCTGTGGATAGAGGTCCACAAACCAGAGAAAATGGGATTGGTGTCTCCTGTGGATAGAGGTCCATAAACCAGAGCAAAGGGGATTAGTGTCTCCTATGGATAGAGGTCCATGAACCAGAGTAGAGGGTATTAGTTTCTCTTATGGATAAAGTTCCAAAAACTTGAGCATAGGGGATTTGTGTCTCCTTTGGGTTGGTGTCCATAAAAATTATAATAGGGAATTGGTTCCCAAGAAATTTATTGAGAAAATTTATAAGAAATATTTTCTTCGTGGATGTAGCCCACATTGGGTGAACCACGTTAAATCTATGTCTCTTATGTGTGTGATGATATGTGCATTGTTTCATTATTGCAATTGATAATATTGGATAATACTACTTTGGAAAGAAAAGTAAATTTTTTTATCTTATACTATTCACCCCCTCTTAGTATAAGCTTGTGTTCTTCAATTGGTATCAAAGCGGGTTCCTTCATGAAAGCCTAATATCTTGAAGGAAGATCTTATAAGAACACACATGGCCACTGAAGTGATAGAAGATGCTCCTATGATTGAAATCAACAAGAAAGATTCAAAAAAGGAAGAGGAATCCATAGTTGATATGGAAAAGGAACTTATTGCTGCTCTTGGAGAATTAAAAAGGGTTAGAAAGAAGAATTCGGGATTGAAGGCTCAATTTCAAGATGATGAGGAAACAAATACAAAGTTTCTACAACATATTATAGACTTAAAAGTGAAGGTTGAAGAGACAAAAATAATTGAAGAAATTATGGTTGAGAAATTAAGGACAAAAGAATTATAATGTGAAAAATTGGAACATGAAGTTGTCTCTCTAAGAAATGAAGTAGAAAAGTCTATGGATAAGTTGCAGAAAAATACAAGGTTGGAGAAATAGAAAGAGGAGTCAAGCTCAAAAGGAACAATGACAACAAAGAAAGTTTATAAAAAGGAGTCCATGACCTATGTTGATGTATTGGAGGAAGAAGACAAATAATCATCATGGACATAAGTTAATCACAAGAACAGAAATGAAAGAACCATACAACCATATCATTCAAGGTAATCAAACAGGTTTAAAAAAATCTTCCATGGTTATTGTTTTCATTTAACAAATATGATCATAAAGTTTTACATTGCATGGTCTATGTGAAAAATAATGTTGGCATCATCAATAGAAATTACAATTCTTTTGCACCTCTCATGAATAACAATATCATATGTTACAAATGTAATAATTTGTCACAAATCTATATGGTGTAAAAAAGTATTTCCTAAACTTCCTAAATCAAGCAAGAAAGAGGAAGGTTAAACAGTTCAGAAGGAGATGTCCTCAAAAGTGTGCAAAAAGAAAAAGGAACAAGAAAAAGAAAAGTCCATGTTGGTACAAATATCTCTTCATGTGCAAAATTAAGGAAATCAATGGTACATTGATAGTGATTGTTCAATCCATATGACAGGTGAAAAAAGCAAATTTCTTTCTCTCAAGAAAATAAATGGAGGAATAGTGAAATTTGGTGATAATGCTTCTACCAAAATTGTTGGAAAAGGGACTTTTAGTTTGGATAATGGAAAATCTAGGACATAAAATGTGTTATATGTTGAAGTATTGGAGTACAATATACTAAGCATAATTCCACTATGTGATTAAGGGCACATACTCACATTTCACCCAAATGGATGTGAGATCAGGAAATCCAAGATAGGAAAGCTTATTGTAGATGCTAGTATAACTAAAAATAATCTCTACATGTTAAGTGAACTTAAGGGAGGAAAATGTTTTTATCATAAGAGGATGAGAGCTGGTTATTGCATAGAATAATGGGTCACCTAAATTTGAAAACATAGTAAAAATAAGCAACAAACAGGCAGTCAAAGATTTTCCCAAAATAGCAAAACCCCCAAGCACGATTTGTGCACAATGCCAAAATGGTAAGCAAATAAGATAAAGTTTCAAATCGAAGGATCTTTCTTCATCAAAATCCTTGGATCTAGTTCACACTGATCTATGTGGGCCTATAAGGACAAAGAGTTTACAAGATGAGAATTACTTCATGTTATTTATTGATGATTTCTCTGGAATGACTTGGGTAATATTCTTAAAAGAAAAATTAGAAGCATCTAAAAAGTTCAAGGTATTCAAGGCACTAGTAGAAAATGAAACAAATAAAAATATCAAGTGTTTAAGATCATATAGATGAGGATAATTCACTTCAAGTGAATTTGTAGAATTCTATGAATAGCATGGAATAAAAATATAATACTCAGTTGCAAGAACTCCACAACAAAATGGAGTAGTTAAAAGGAAAAATAAAACTATTCAGGGTATGGCCAAGGCTATGTTAAATGATTCTAAGATTTTTTATGCATTTTGGAAGGAGGTAATTCATACAACTGTTTACATTATCAATAGAACTCAAATAAGAGTAATTAACCATAAAACCCCATATGAGCTTTGGAAGGGAAGACCAACTACTGTGAAGTACTTCAAAAATTTTGGAAGTAAATGTTACATTATATGAGAAGAGAAAAATATGGGCAAGTTTGATTCCAGGTGTGAAGAGGGTATTTTCCTTGTTTAGTCCACTAAGAGAAAATCCTATAGATGCTACAATAAAATGTCACATAAAATTGTGGAAAGTACAAATGTAAGAGTTGATGAAGAAATAGATCTAAGAGAACCAACTCAAGAAATTGTGTATCAAGAAGGAGAAAGTTGGAAAGAATAATAAGGTGAAGAAACTAAAGAAGATGAGACACAAAGGGCATCACCAAAGACACCATCCAAGTATGTGCAAAAGAATCATCTGAGAGAACTGATTATCGAGAATCCAGATGAGAGACAAACAAGGAGAAATATAATAGTAACAGGTGAACATGCAAATTTTTCTTTGCTATCCAAAGTTGAACCCAAGGATTTAAATGAAGTAAGATAAGAAAAATAGTGGATTCAAGTAATGGAAGAAGAGTTATACAAAATAGAAAAGAGTGAAACTTGGGAACTTGTCCCACATCCAAAAGATGAGAATGTGATTGACACCAAATGGGTCTACAAAAATAAGTTGAATGAATATGGTCAGGTTGTTAGAAAGAAAGTAAGACTTATGTGCAAAGGTTATGCACAATTTCAGGGGATTGAAATTGAAGAAACATTTACTTCCGTTGTATGTCTTGAAGCCATAAGAATATTCCTAGATTTCTCAAGATTTAAAAACTTCAAGGTGTATCAAATGGATGTAAAATTATATTTTCTCAATGGTTTCTTAGAGGAAGAGGTCTACATAGAGCAACCAAATGGTTTCAGCCTAACAGATAAGTTGGACTATGTATGCAAATTAAAGAAATCTCTCTATGGACTAAAGCAAGCCCCTAGGGCTTGGTACTCAAGATTGGATAAGTATCTCCAAGAACAGGGTTTCATAAAAGGTATAGCTGATAGCAATATATACATAACTTGTTGATTGTAGTGGTCTATGTGGATGATATCATTTTTGGAGGTAGTAATGACAAGATGTGTGTATGCAAAATGAATTTGAGATGTCTGTACTTGGTGAGATATATTTCTTTCTTAGGTTGCAAATTTCACAATCAAATAAAGGTATATTTATCTCTCAGACCAAGTATGTGAAATAAATGTTGAAAAAGTTTAGGATGGAGGATTATAATCCTATGATTACTGTATCGCTCCAAATTTTTTGCATCCTTACCCTCAGGATATAGGATCCATTCCCAGAAGGAGGATGCGAGAAGGATGGGACAATACCTCATACTGAGAGGCCCTTTGAAGGTCCTGCCTCTCGAGGGAGGAGTATAAAGGTAAATTTTCGATGGATGGTGGGTTCACCAGGAAACTTTTGAGTGGCAGTTTCCATGCCTAGGTTGATAGTGGGTTTGATGTGTTCATTTTTATACTTGATCATTCAACTCCTAGGTTTGGCCAAGATGAATCTAAACTATTCTATATGCCAATACTAATTTGGATGAATACAAAAATAGAAATGAGTGTAGAACACAAAGAATATGCTAACTAGAATAGTACATACCTGATTTCGAATGTCTAATGAAGATTATGAGTTTTGTAACAGTCCAGATCACCTCAATTCATACGTAATCATCTGATATTTCATAGGATCATCTCAAATCGTAGACAATCATTTGAGATCAAATAGAATCGCCTGAAATCTGACGAATTCGTCAGAAACCTGCAATCACACAAATAGATACAAAATGCCCAAGATGCAACTACAGAAGCGAAGGGAAATGATAGAAATAACTGTAAATTTGTCTAAATGACAAATCCAAATAGTAACTAAAGAGGAAAAGCATCAACTTCACAATTTATTTTGATTTTATCATGCATTTATATTAGATGAGGTGAACTCCAAGATGTATAAACATAATAATTTAAGATAGTGCAGAAATACAATATAAAAATGCAGAAAAGCTAAGGAAATGCAAACTCTAGATTTTGATTGCCCCCAATATGGACTACAGTTAGGATCGCCTCCAATCGTATGAGATCATCTGTGCTCCTCGACAAGATCATCTGAAATAATCTAAAATCGTTTGCGACAATTCGATCTTGCTCCGACAGAAAAATAGTAGGGTTCCTGCAAGAAAATGTGAAATACAGAATGTAGACAATAGTGCGAGGATATAGGGAAATTCGTCAGCTAAGGGGTTCAGGGGAGTCAGGAACAGGATTAGGGTCAGGGGGATAAACTAGAAACATCCTAGTTTATATAGGATTAGGGGGAATCTAGGAGGTTGGGGATCATCCCAATCTAGGAGATCTCCAACGGGGAAATCTCCAACTGCACAGACACGCTTCTGCCCAAGTTGGAGAGGCTATTGAAATAGAAACTAATTATGAAAATTCAATTTTGGGATGAAATCATCTAGACGTTCTATTCCAGATGAATTCGTCAGATCGGGGATAATTTCGTTTGATCTACGATGATATTGTCCAACGGTCAAAACAAATCCTAAAAATGGCACGAAAAATAAGGGAAGTGGGTAACAAGCGGTTTTGGGGCAATTTTGGGGTTAAAATTTAAATTTTTATCTTTTATCTTTTATTAAGGTTTTAACCATGACAATTTTAGGGTGCTACATTTTGCCCCATAATTAGCGAAATTTTTCAAAGAAAATGCGTTAAAGACGAGTTTTTCTCGTTTTACGAGAAAGCAAAAATGTACTCAATTTTTTAGATGATGATTCTTGGTCGAATCGTACGACTGCTGACTATGGTGCCCCCTCTATGTTTTTACCCAAATCAAACATTTGGAGTAAAAACATGAAAAAGAAAAAATTAAAATGTTGTTGGTTTTGAATAAAATTAAGAAAAATAGGGAAAACATCGGTTAGGCAGAGGATGGGCAGGAGTTGACTCACATTAGGTGAGTTTGCTGGCCGAGGATGGAGCGGGGAGAGGTAGAGCTCCACCGCTACGACCGGGTACTATAATAGTTCGGTCTAAAGCAGGGGATCCCTTCTCGTAGGAATTACAAGTACTCTCAAACTATTCAAGATAGTACTACGCTGAGCGGGGCTCCAGACATGCAACAATTTTGGAGTTAGGATGCTGACGATGCCCCCATCTAGCTAGTGGATGGTGATGACATGGGGGTTGTAGACGACTATGATGCCTGGTACACATGCATCCGCCCTCCTCGGATGATGAGGGTGTAGGGTCTAGTGCACGTCATGGTGTGCCAGATAGGGAGGCGACGGTAGGCTACGATTGAGGTAGCGCGGGGTCACGATGGGAGAGAGCAGCGATGGTCACCATAGGAGATATGCCAGTGGATGGGTCAGGATCCACAGAGGCCGCAGGAGATAGGGCGAAGGGAGGAGAGACTCCCTTCGTAGCAAGGGGAGAGAGCACCATCACCTGGTAAGGGCAAGGGTGTGGATGTAGGGTAGAGTAGCGAGACGATTGCTCTCCGAGCTGAGGTTACCCACCTTCGAGCTCAGGTGCAGCCACTGTAGGACGAGGCTACTCAACTCAGGGGTCAGGTACGGACACTGTAGGATGAGACTACATGACTCAGGGCATGGAGCGGAGGTGTGAGCAAGGATGATCTAGTGCAGTCTATGACGTAGACCACATTCTACTAGGGAGCATACTTTCATATAGCTCCAAAGGGTCATAGGGTACCATTGCCAGCGAACATTGCAAAACCAATCCAGATGGGATCGATGAGGACATCCTCATGATTGATAGTGAGGACCCAAGACGTAGCACAAACTGCTATGGGACCACCTCCTCCACATTAGGGTGGGGGAGGAGATGAGTCTGAGAGCTCAAGGGCTTCTCAAGACTAGCTGGCTATAGACTGCATAGAGATTATATAAATTTTTGAGAGGATTGAGTATGTCGGGGTATAGATTGTGGCATACCAATCTAGTTTTGATATGATGTATATAATTTTTGTGATATATATATATGATCTTTTTGTGATATGACTTGTTCATATGTTTTTATGATGCTTCAATATTTGAATTGTTTGTTTGTTTGATTGATGATTCATGTAATTATGTTGTTTGGAAATATTATAATTTGATGTCATGCTGTAAAACTTAAATGAAAGAATCTGATGTAAACAATTAGTTGTTTTGGTGTGATTTGATAAAAAATAAAAGAGACTTCTAACAATAATTTCAAAGGAAATTGTCACTATTATAGACCATTTCATGGAGTCACCGCTCGCTCGGTCATCAAGCTAATCCCAATATAGAAATATTGTTAAAAAAGTAAAAGAGTGCTTAAGAGACTGTCTTAAGACTTTGTGTGGTGATGATGGAAATGATGATGGTGATGATTTGTTTTCAGATTTTCATAAAAATAGTATGCATGAGATACTAAAAGAAATATGATTTTGCTAGGCGTAAATTCCTAAGTGTGATAAAATTTTGAACAATTCCTTAGAAATTATACCATGGTTTGTAAAATTGAATGTTGACATAATGAAATGAAATAAAATAAGTGTTTGTTCGTTTTAAAGCATAATTGTGTAACATAATGGTGCAAGTCATATGTTTTTATGAATTTGTTTAAAAATAAATGGAAAATAAATTTAGAACAATGTTTTGCGCTAGGCATAGAATTTATAGGTATAGACTTATACCATCATCGCGAAATCCAAAGGAGAAAAGGTATATTTTAGTTTTATTGCAAGATTAATTTTTGACTGTTGATAAACAGAATAATAATAATATGAACATGTTGTTTGAAATCATTTTGTGATTTTGAGAAACAAAGAATATAATTGCTTGAAAATAAAACAAACATTCTGAAATAAGCAGATAAAACTATTCCGAAAAGAATTACAGAAATAGTTTAAATTATCACAAAGACAAATGTAGATTTAGTAAGGGATCCTCATGTGCAAATGTGATTTCATTACCGATCTTGATTTATCATAATGATACAAAATCTCTCAAATACAAATGTGTGTGTGATTGTATTGTTCATTCACCAATTTTGAGCAAGATAATTTGATACAAGTAATTTTGCATTAACCAAATAAGTGTTCGTTGACCATGATTTATATGCATGTAACCGTACCAGACTACTATGTAAGTCAGGTTATCAAGATCTAGCTAATCCATAATCTGACATAGGTCTGTACAAAAAAATGTTGCTAATGTGACAGACATATCACCAAGCTAGGAATTACCCAAGGCTAAGCGGGTTGGGCACAAACCACCTGTTATGGGGCTTACCTCATAGTTTTTGAATAATTGAGAATTCCAGGGATTCAAGCTCATTCACCCTTCTTTTATTTTCAAGGGGTAGTGAAAGGGATTTTATTGCTTTTGCTTATGCTTTTCTTTCTCTTTTTTTTTTTTTTGTATTTCTTCTTGGAATTGAGATAATGCTGAAATAGTGTTGCGATGGTACAAAATAATATTTTTCTTCTTCTCATTTTCTTTGACTTTTCTTTTTCTTCCTATGCTAGGGATACTTGCTCGTATTGGCTGTAGAGCAAGGTATTTTTATTCTGGGTAGGGGTGAGCTTGTCCTTTTGTCAATTATCAAAGATTCTAGACCATGTGCATGATAGGATAGCAGGGGAAAATTTTAGCTCAGGAAACCATTTCTACTATGTAGCATCATATCGAATTTGCAATGAAATCATTTTAATGTGAAAAGATGTACTTGGTTTAAGTAAATAACAAGATCAATTCTCTATGCTCAAAACTTTATTTAATGCTAATGTGGACTTTGATATAAGAGAGATAAATAATCATAGAAAATAAAATCAAGATATTTATTCATGTGTGTGAAAGTGTGGGATTCCAAAATAAATGCTAATTTATCCACAATAATTGAAAATATAACTGCAATACTTCAAGATTCGACAGGTATGAGATAAAAGATTCGACAGGTATGAGATAAAAGATGTTTTTGAAGATTTTTATGTTTTTGTATTTTGATTTTAAGTTATGAATTGAAAGAAATATAATGTGATTGTTTTTGAAACGTTTTATATAAATGACTAAAAGGAAATAATATGCAAAATATATATATACAATGATGAAATGACCAAATTTTATGCATAGTAGCATTTGAGATGCATAATGTTCATAGGTTCTTTAAGTTCTTTACCATCTAAGGTAGATAATTTGTATGCTCTCGATCCAAATTTAGCAGTGATGACATATGGTCCAAGCCAGTTGGGCTCACATTTACCTTTAAGGTTTTTAGTTGCATTAGTATTTTTTTTATTTTCTTTTAAGACAAGGTCATCGATATCAAAGGATCGAGGATGAACTTTTTTGAGATATGCTCTCTTAAGCTTGTTTTGGTAGGCACAAAGATGCTCCAAAGCATTGATGCACTTTTCATCCAGAATTTCTAGCTGACTAAACCTGCCAGCATGATATTCATCTCCTACTTCAGTATCTTGAAGTAGTAGAGCTAAATAAGGAACTTCTAATTCAAATGGAAAAACGGTTTCAGCACCATAAACCAAGACAAAAGGTGAAGTTCCAGTGGGGGTTCGAACACTAGTTCGATAGGCCCACAAAGTAGGATATAATTGGATGTGCCAATCTCGACCAGATTTATTGACCAGTATTTTGAGAATTTTTATTAATGTTTTATTAGATGCTTCGGATTGGCCATTATCCTGAGGATAATAGGGAGTGGACCAATGATGTTGAATTTTATATTTTTGACATAATTTTTTGACATCTTTATTTTTGAAACAAGTTCCATTATCTAAAATGATATTGGCAAGAATTCCAAACCTACAAATAATTTGATTAAAAATAAATTTGGAAACTTGTGTTCCAGTGCAAGAAGCTAATGGCATAGCTTCAACCCACTTCGTGAAATACTCGGTGGCAGTTATGATGAATTTGTGTCCATTAGATGACACGAGATTGATTTTTTTGATGATGTCTAAGCCCCATTTTGAAAAGGGCCAAGGAGATGAAATAGCCTGTAGTTCTTGTGCAGATGCATGGACAAGGTCAGCGTGTTTCTAGAACTTGTTGCAATGTCACACATAATTATGTGCATCATTCTCCATGGTAGGCAAAAAATATCCTATCCTAAGGAGTTTCTTAGCAATGGCGCTACCACTAAAATTTCCCCCACAAGATCCATTGTGGGCTTCATTCAAAGCTGATCTAGATTCTTCTAGATTCAAACATCTCAATAGGATGCCTTCAAAAGATCTCCTATACAAGGTATTACCAATAATCACGAAGTGACTTGCTCATCGACGTAATAACCTGCGCTGGTTGTTATTATAGCCTTCAGGAAAGGTCCCATTTTGAAGAAAATTAAATAGATCAATGTACCAATGTTCAGGAGTAGTTTCGTTGATTAGAAACACATCCAAAGGTTCTAAGCATGATTTGTGTGAAGTGGGTTCCTGGAGTCGACAAATAATGATGGTAGCATATTCTTCATCTAACTCCAAGGGAAAAAGAGATGCGGCTGCAGCCATAGCATCAGCCACACTATTGCTAGTTCGAGGAATAGCTTCCAAGGTAACTTGATCAAATAAGGATAATAATTGCAAAACATATGCTTTATATGGGCATAATTTATCATCTCTGGTCTGATAAAAATCATTGATTTGATTTATGACAAGTTGAGAGTCATCGAAAACCAATAAATTTTTAAATTTTAGGGCCAAAGCAGCTCGTAAGCCAAGGATAAGAGCTTCATATTCAGCAGTGTTATTGGTGCAAGCAAATGTTAATTTTAAGGACAGAGGTATAATATGTTTTTGTGAATGTATTAAAATAATACCCACACCATCCCCACTCATGCATCGAGCTCTGTCAAAGTATAAGGACCATTGCTCAGGATGGTCTGCCTCGAGTTTAAGGCATTCATCAAGAAACTCAATGATGAGGGGATGGGTAGACTCTAAGGGTGTAGTAGCTAATTGATATGCTATGATTTGACCCTTAACAGACTTCTATCCTATAAATGTGAGTTCAAACTCGCTTAGTGCAAGAACCCACTTGGCTGTGCGACTAGATAAGTACGATCGACTCATGAGATATCGCAAAGGGTTGAATTTGGCAATAACATACATTTTCTGACTAAGCATAAATGTCATAGTTTATGTGTAGAAAATACAACTGCTAGATAGAATTTATCTAATATGGTATAGCGAGTTTCATAACTGATTAAGGTTATGCTAATGTAATAATTAGCACATTCTTTCTTCTCATCGTCAAGATGAGCTAACATAGCTCCTAAGGTAGACTCGAAAGCAAAAATGTACAATATAAATGGACGAACAGATCTAGGTGGGGAAAGAACCGATGGTTTAAGAAGATATTGCTTAAGGAGTTAAAATGCTTCCTAACATTCGTCGTCCCAATGGAAAAAGACATCTTTCTTAAGAATCTTAAGAAAGGGTCTGATTTTGTCTGCCAACTTATCAATAAAGCGGCGAATAGCTTGAAGCTTACCTTGTAAACTTCATAATTCAGATATATTTGTGGATGCGGGCATATCAGTGATAGCCGCGATCTTGAGAGGGTCAATTTCAATGCCACGTAAAGAAATGATAACCCCTAATAATTTACCGAATTTAACTTCGAATATGCATTTGGCTGGATTTAGTCAGATAAGATATTCCCTTAATTGATCAAATACTTTTCTAAAGTCATTTAAATGATCTTCTTTGATGGAATGAGCTATAATATCGTCTACATAATCATGAAGAATATCATGCATCATATTGTGAAAGATATAAGTCATGGCTCGTTGATAGGTTGCACCTGCATTCTTTAAACCAAATGGTATTACTTTCCAACAAAAGGTTCCCCAAGGGGTAATAAAGGCTATTTTAGCCTGATCTTCAGGAGCTATCCTGATCTGATTATAACCAAAAAAACCATCCATTAGGGATATCATTCCACTCCCAGCAGTAAAATCAATGATTTGATCCATGTTGGGAAGAGGAAAATCATCTTTAGGGCATGCAACATTAATATCTCTAAAGTCAGTACAAACCTTAACTTTGGTATCTTCTTTCTTAGTTACTGGAACTACATTTGAGATCCACTCAGCATAATCAATGGCTTGTATAAAAATAACCTTCAATAGTTTTTCTAGTTCTCCTTTGACTAGTAAGGCCACTTTAGGATGCATTTTTCTAAGTTTATGTTTAACAGGTTTAGCATCTGGATGGACTACTAGATGATGCATAACTACATAAGGGTCCAAACCTGGCATGTCTTCATATGTCCAAGAAAAGACATCTTCATAGTATTTAAGAAATGAAATGTATTTATCTTGTTTTTCTTGACTTAATTCTGATCCAATATTGATTATGTGAGGATTATGTTCGGTTCCAATGTTAATTTTTATAACGTTTTCTACTTCTATATGTAAATATATCTCAAAATTAGGTGGGGCGGGTGAAACACCCAATTCTTGTAATTCTTCCAAGGTTAGCTTGGATAATTCGTCTTGAGGAGTCGAGGCCTCAAGCAGGGCTATACTAGGTATAGAGCCATCAAAATAAAATGTGTTATGTAACAATTCATCAATGGATACATCATGGAAGATATCCCCTTCCAACTCATCGTCGGATTTGGCAATCATCTTAGGGTAGGCGAGAGATAGCATATTACAAGTAAAGGGATTATTCTTTGAACGCAAAGAATCTTGTTTATCCAAATAATCTTGGTAACATGTAAGATGGTCATCCTCTTCAAATGGGAAGGGTTGACCTTTACTAGGAAATAGGCCCACACCACATCGGGCAGGCCATGGTTCTACCTCAATAGGTTCTTTCATGCCATTTTGGGAAGGTCCCAAACCTTTCTCTTTATAGCCCAATTTAAGCATTATAGGTTTAGCTTTAATATACTCATTAGCAAAATAACATCTAGCATATCCATCACAATGTGTCATGATTTTTCTGGGTATTCTTCACCAATCATATCCCTTATAAATAAAAGCACAAATCCCGACTTGGTAAATACTTCCCATAGGCTATGGGAGGCCCAAGGTACAAGGAGAGGGTGGGAGTTTATTTAAAATAAGGGAAGCTTGCATGGCAGTGTTGGTTTCTTCTGATATAAGAATTTTAGATAAATCGGGTAAGAGTTCATTAGTAAGAGCATAAGAGGTAGAAGGAACATTTCCTACATCTTATGATGTGGAAAGGATGCCTGTAGTGGATGTTATAGGGATATCGATGGATGAGTCTATAGGTATGGAAGTTATAGGGGTAAAACAAGAAGCATTGGTTGTAGTTCTAGGATCTTTTTGAGGTCCTATTGTGGTTTGTTCAGAAGATGGTTGAGCTATATGTATATGTGTAGTTGAAAGAGTAGATGAAGTTATGGGTGTGTGTTTCACACGTTTATGTGTATGATGAGAATTAGGATGTGTGGATGACAAGGCAAGGCAAAATTGAACTCCAACAGGTTCTGCCAAAGCACACATATCAAAGGGTCTAGGATCACCATGAATGGTAACCAACTGATTTTTAAATTTGAATTTAACACACTGATGTAAAGTGGATGGAACCGCTCGCATTTCGTTGATCCAAGGGTGACCCAAAAGTATATTGTACGATGCAGGGCAATGTACAATAAACACGGTCGTATCTAAGGTTCTAGGACCAACTTGCAAGGGTATAGTAATAACTCCACATGTTTCTTGTGTTTCGTCATTGAAGGCTTTTATAATCATATCCGTTCTTTTCATTTCATCACTTCTAAAGCCAAATCGTTGGTAGAAGTCAAAAGTGCATATGTTTAAAGATGAACCATTGTCAATCAAGACCCATTTAACTGCTACATCCCCAATTAGGGCAGTAATATATAAGGGGTTATCCTTATGTAAACTATGTTGTGGTATATCTCTATCTCGGAAGTCAATACAATCGACTTCTCGAGTTATGATAGTATTGGTCATGGCTTCAGGCTGAATATTTTGTGGTACCATCATTTGGCTTAATGTGAGCATTAATCCATCCCTATGGGTAGGAGAAGATCTTAAAAGGTCTAAAAGGGAAATTCTAGCTGTAGTATTGGATAATTGGTCATTAATATTATAGGGAGGCTTAGTTTGAACATTAGACACATAATTCCCTTTATTAGGAATTTTCGAAACAAATGGAGCTAATCCATTATTCTGAGTTGGATTCTGTTGAGAGTTTTGAGCCTGTTGTCGAGTAACGAGTCCGATGGTACCTACAATATTATTTTGAGGATGATGAATTGGTCTCGGTCTGGTGTTTATGGCTTGTTCATTAGAAAGTAACTGATGAGAAGAGGGTCGAGTGGTAACTCTTCTAGGAAATGGTTCTTCCGGAACCATAGAATTTTTGATGGGTTGAATAGGATCTGATTCATCTTCAGAACTATTCGATTGATTTGAGATGATTTCCATGTCGCTTTCAGTATCATATTCTACATCACTAAGATCAGGTGTTCAAATATTATATAGAGGTCTGGACGTAACCATGGATAAAGTTGTATCAAATATTTCTAAGTCCTGAATAGGTAAATGCCCACTAATGGCTCCTACATATCTGGTAGGAGGGGGAACATTATGATGTTCAATTTGATTAGCCACCTATTTACCATGCTTTTGTAAAGGATGTTGAAATATGTCCAATGATTGATTGGCATTCTGATTCTAACTTTGAGGGATGTTCTTTTGAGCATTATTAGGAGGATTTTGTTTAGGTTGAAAGACTTGCACCTCCATCTCATTGTTATCAATTAAATATTGTATTTTATGTTTTAACAGTTTACAAGAGTTGGTAGCATGTCCAGGTCCTCTATGGAAATCACAATGTAAATCAGCTCTGTATTCGGGTATAGTTGGATCAGATTCCCGGATATTGGGTAATTGAATCAAACCTCGGGCTAATAGTTGCGGGAGAATGGTTGATAAATATTGATTTAACCTAGTAAATTCTCGAGGTGGTTTATCAGGAGGTTTTATATGAACTTCTCTATTGTTTTTGTAGTATTAACATTGGCAATGTTTTTGCTATCAGTGACTCCATCACCCACAACTTGTTTATTTTTATATTGATTTCTGGATATTTTCTCATCATCTTTCTTTTTGAGCTGGCCTCTTCTAATGAGAGCGTCTTCCACTCTTCGGGCTAATTCTATAGCTTGATCGAAGGTGGTCAAGGTAGTAGTTTATTATTCATAGGATAGTTGTTCTTGTAAATTATTGATAAAAATATCCAACATTTCCCGATAATGTAACACAAAGTGTAATTTTCCTATCAAATGCCTCCATCGAGCTAAGAAGTCAGCAAAACACTCATATTTGTCTTGTTTTAGGTTATACAAATCTTTGATGGTTACATGCCTTTCAATATAGGCACTAAATTGATGCACAAAAGACTCAGCGGTCTCTTCAAAATTTCTCAAAGAATGAGTGGGCAATTGATAATACCACTCCAATGCCATCCCTCCTAAACTTTTTGGGAACATCTTTAGTAATAACAAGTCATCATGTGATATATCATGACATGCTATCCTAAACATTCGAAGATGCTCTATGGGATCTTCAGTTCCTTTATATATAGGTAGGATAGACATAGGAAAGTGTTTAGGATATGGTTGTGCTACAACTATAGGATCTAGAGGTTGACTACACATCTCTCGATAATTGTACAAGGGATAGTAGGGATCTATTTGGTCCATACGGGAGGCTAACTGTTTCACCATGGCTTCCATATTACCAGTTTGTCCACCATATTGGTTTGGTGGTACATGAGTATGGGATTTGTGAGCGTAGGAAGGTGGGACATAAGGATTAGATGCTATATTGCTATTATGTAAATGGTTGGTAGGAAGAGTATTATGAAGAAGATTTGTTGTAGCATTATGTTGTATCCCAGATTGTTGGAAATTGGTATTTGGTTTTGTTTTAGGCTTTTATTGATTTGAGGTATATTGATCAATAGCTTGGCAAAATAGAGTAGTGAATGAAGGTTTCTTTTGTGTGTGAATAACCCTAGGCTTAGTAACAGGCACTCTAGGTGGTTGGGTAGCCTATTGTTGTTGCGTGTTTTGAATTATAGTAGCCATGTCCAAATTGGATGGTCCAGCTTGATCACTTTCTTGATCAACAAAGGATAAAGGATTAGTGCGTGTGTGATATATTTCTTCTAGGGTTGCTTGAGTGTCACTAATTTGATCTTTGTCCATATGGATTGCTCTATTAAGGGTGCCCATATTATTATGGAGGAACTTCCAAAAATGTTCCATGTTCTCAAAAGTAACAGCTCCTTCCGGAGATATTTTAGGAGATGAGGATTCTTCCTCCCTAACAATTTCTCTTTGTTCATTTGCATCAACATACTCTTCTTCTTGTTGGTCTAGAGTTCCTTCTTCCTAAATTGGGTCTTCAGGAAGGACATCTGGGTTATTCTCTATTTTCCTTAACCAATCTTCTTCTACTTCAATTTGTTTTCCATTCCCGAGTCTAGTCATTATGTCTAAATCTTAGATTTTAGCAAATATATATTAATATATTTGCAACAGATTTGGGAGGTATATATTTTAATTATATACCTACTATAATGCTTAAAAATAAAATGTTTTGATTTTTTGTTATTTTTTTGTTATTTTTTGTTTTTTTTTATGCTTATAAAGACAACGAATAGCACACTAAATACAAGAAATAACAATAATAAATAAATGGCTTAGTTTTCTATAAATAGTTTATAGATATCATTGATAGGATCAAGTTCATCAGGAGTCATAAAATGCTCCTCTTCAAATTGGAAATGGTTTTTTAGGAACTTGATAAAGTGTGCTATAGTAATATTATCTGTTTTAGATTCTGTCTTGTAAAAATAAATCTCATGGCAATACTCTCGATATAACACAGCTCTGGGAACTCTATTCCATATTTGTCTATCTGTAAGAACGACCTCTTAGTCCTCTATATGAGACATAAATTTATGTACCACAGCTGCATTATCGAGGTATTCCTCAAAGGTATACAACTCAGAAGACACAAGGGCTCTTTTATCTGCTAACCACCTATGGCAAGCCCTCTAAAGCTCATGATACAAAGTAACTTGATCAGGATCCAGGATTCTATCTAGGAAAAACCTCTTGATTTGCCTAAGTTTGGTTGCTCTAGATGAAATGAGATTCAATATCCTATTAAGCTCGTCCCATAAAGGTGGGACTCTATTTGTTTGAGGTACTCTAAGCAAAGAATTAATCTCTATAGCTGCTAGTTGATTTTCAACATTAATGGTGACAACTCATCTTTTGTTATAATCTACCATCTAAATACAATATGCAATCTTTAGTTCTAAATGCATTAATGTTTTGTTTTTATTTTTGGATTGTTTTCAAAAGGTTTTTTAGTTTTCACGTCGGGTTCACCAAAATGTATTGCTTCAAAATTTTTGCATCCTTACCCTTAGGCTATAGGATCCGTGCCCAAAAGGAGGATGCGAGAAGGATGGGAAAATACCTCGAAATGAGAGGCCCTTTGAAGGTCCCGCATCTCAGGGGAGGAGTATAAAGGTGAATTTTTGATGGATGATTCACCAAGAAACTTTTGAGTGGCAGTTTCCATGCCTAGGTTGATAGTGGGTTTGATGTATTCATTTTTATACTCGATCATTCAACTCCTAGGTTTGGCCAAGATGAATCTAAACTATTTTATATGCCAATACTAATTTGGATGAATACGAAAATAGAAATGAGTGCGAAACACAAATAATATACTAACTAGAACAGTACATACCTGATTTCAAATGTCTGATGAAGATTCTAAGTTTTATAATAGTCTAGATCACCTCATTTAATACGTAATCGTCTGATATTTCACAGGATCGTCTCAAATCACAAACAGTCATCTGAGATCAGAAAGAATCGCCTAAAATCTGATGAATTCGTTAGACAAATTTGTCAAAAACCTGCAATCACACAAATAGATACAAAATGCCCAAGATGCAACTACAGAAGCGAAGGGAAATGATAGAAATAACTGTAAATTTGTCTAAATGATAGATCCAAATAGTAATTAAAGAGGAAAAGCATCAACTTCACAATTTATTTTGATTTTATCATGCATTTATATTAGATGAGGTGAACTCCAAGATGCATCAAAATAATAATTTAAGACAGTGCAGAAATACAATAGGAAAATGTAGAAAAGCTAAAGAAATGCAAACTCTAGATTCTGATTGCCCCTAATCTGGACTACAGTTGAGATCGCCTCCAATTGTACGAGATCATATGTTCTCCTCGACAAGATCGTCCGAAATAATCTAAAATCATTTGCGACGATACGATCTTGCTCCGACAGAAAAATAGTAGGGTTCCTGCAAGAAAATGTGAAATATAGAATGCAGACAGCAGTGCGAGGATACAGGGAAATCCGTCAGCTAAGGAATTCAGGGGAGTCAGGATCAGGATCAGGGTCAGGGGGATAAACTAGAAACATCCTAGTTTATATAGGATTAGAGGGAAGCTAGGAGGTTGGGGATCATCCCAATCTAGGAGATCTCCAACGGGCAAATCTCCAACTGTGCAGACGCACTTCTGCCTAAGTTGGATAGGCTGTTGAAATAGAAACTAATTATGAAAATTTAGTTTTGGGACGAAATCGTCTGGACTTTCTGTTCTAGACAAATTCATCAGATCGAGGATGATTTCGTCTGATCTGCGATGATATCGTCCAACGGTCAAAACAAATCCTAAAAATGGCACCAAAAAGAAAGGAAGCGGGTAACAAGCGATTTTGGGGCAGTTTTGGGGTTAAAATTTAAATTTTTATCTTTTATCTTTTATTAAGGTTTTAACCGTGCCAATTTTAGGGTGCTACAATTACCCCCATGGTTACATGATGTAAGTTAAGTAAATATGATGGGTCTCCTAAAGCAAATAAAAAATTCTATAGATCCATGATCGTAATTTTACTATATGTCACAACTACTAGACCAGATATAATGCAGGTAGTCAGATTGGTGGCTAGACTTCAAGCTACACCAAAAGAAACGTATATACAGGCAATAAAGAGAATCTTTAAGTATTTGAAAGTAACTATGATTTTTGGACTGTGGTACCCCAAATATAATAATTTCACACTCACTGCATATATAGATGCGGATTGGGTAGGCAATATTGATGATAAAAAAAGCACAAGTGGAGGAGCATTATTTCTTGGAGATTGTTTAGTCTCTTGGCTAAGCAAGAAACAAGCATCAATATCCTTATCCACTATAGAAGCAAAGTACATTGTAGCAGTTGCTTGTTGTACATAGGTTTTATGGATGAAGTAGACTTTAAGTAATTTCAAGATAGAACATGATCATAATATCTCCATACTGTGTGATAATACAAGTGCCATTAATATCTCAAATAATTTAGTGATGCATTCAAGGACTAAGCACATTTCAATAAAATATCATTTTTTGAGAGAGCGAGTGACTGATCAACAAGTAAAATTGGAATACATTGCTACAAAGTAATAGATTGCTGATATTTTTACCAAGCCACTTCCAAAAGAAACTTTTGAGTATCTCAGAGGAAAGTTGGGAGTAACTTCACTCCCATCTCATAATTAATCACCTTAATAAAAATATGTGGTGAGGGGGCTATGCTAAGTGTCTTATTTTTATCCCCAAATATCCCTTTTCTATTGATGTCAAAGGGGGAGAGAATTTAGTGAGGGGGAGTAGCTTCTTAGGGGGAGCAGTTTGGGAATCCATTTGCAGTAAAAATATTTTTTTTTGTAGGGTTGCCATCAATGAAAAAGGGGGAGATTGTTGGAAATATTGAATTTTCATTGATGTCAAAGGTATCATGGTATTCAAGGCCAAAATAGTCTTCTCAACTTGGACAATTATCAAAGGTAAGCATATATTTCAGATGAAGCAAAGCAAAGAGAATATTTAAGCAAAGGGTTATAATATTTAAATTATTTAAATTTAAATATTATAAAGAGAGTTTAAGAGCTTGGGATAAAATTTTAAAGTTGCATGAGACAAAAGGATTTACAAATTAAAAGAAAAAGAAAAAGGTTTAATTTGCAAGGGACAAAGGATTAAAATAAATGGACAAGATTTTAAAGTTGCATGGGACAAAAGGATTTACAAATTAAAAGAAAAATAAAAAGGTTTAATTTGCAAGGGACAAAGGTTTAAGAATTAATATTATAATATTTGAAATATTATAATATAAAGGTTTGAAAAAGGAGGAAGCGCCAAAAAGTTTATGGAGGCAATAAAAATTAAATATTTCAAATATGCGTCGACGTCTTGGGTTGTAAGAGAAAAGCTATATAAGGTGTACAAATTTTTCATTTATGCCCAATGTTTTTGAATGCGCTAGTTGAAGCAAAGGAAAAGACAAGACAAAAATATACTTTGAGGCAGAGAGCATAATGATAATATATTTGTGCCAAGATTAGAATTTTGTCTAGGTGGCTAGTCCAGCTAGTTTGCCTAGCTGGCACTAAGCCACTCCCAAGTTTGAGGTCGCAGGGTCGAAACATGCTAGTGTCATTTTGGTAGAAGGAAAAATATTTTTGTTTGGAAGCTGAGACAAGGGAAAATTTAATTATTTTGTGCTGTAATGTTAGCACTACCCATTGGGGTAGCCCAGTTGGTATCCTAGTCTGTGGTAAGGTGCTACATGGGCATAAGTTTGGTGTTCGATTCCCATCACGTTCGCTGGCTTGTTTGGTTGAGGTATGAGCCAAAAAAAAAATTGATTAAAGTTTATGTGAAAAGTTTAATGCATTGGACTTGTTGGTTGAAATTTTGATTATTTTAGAAGGTAGTTCACAGGGCTTATGTGGTTATAATGGAAGAATTTTTTTTTTTATATTTTGATTTATAAAGGAGTCATAAGGTGCAACATTATTATTTGTTTTTATATTTTGCATTAAGTTAGTAGGAGTTATAAGGTGCATGGGAGTGAATTAAAAATTTTCATTTACACATTGTGTTAGTAGGTGTTATAAGGTATATTGGGGTGAATTAAAAATTGTATTTTGTGTATTATAAAAGTAGGAGTTATAAGGTGTGATTATAGTTTAATTTTTAAATGTAATTTTGTATGATAGAAGAAAATTTAAGGGTTTAGTCACTACTAAAAGATTTATTTTGGGAGACTAAAAACGAGTCATAAAACATAATTTTCAAGCCTTATTATGCACATATTTTGAGAAGGTATTTAATGTGGATGATTTAAAAGAGAACTTTACTACCCAATTTTTGAGGTGGCATAGAAAGGGAAATTATTTTTGAGACAGGTTTTGAAGGTACATCCTCATCAAGGCATTTTTTAGAGGTATGGTGATTTAACTCCTTCTCAAGGTGGTTTTGTTTGAGGAAAATATTTTTGATGTCATATGGTGGAGGTATAAGGATTGATTTGATGTGCATTAGTGATTGATTGAAGTTGGAAGTAATTGTGAATTATTGTTGAATAAAATTGGAAATATATGTGCTAGGGTTTGAGAATAAAGTTGTGCATTATTGTTGAAAAAAATTGGAAACATATGTGCAAGGGTTTGAAAATATACCAACAAGATTTTGAGAGCAAATTGATGCATTAAATTTGAGGCATATTGGAAATGAAATTGCAAGGGCTATAGACCAGTTTTGTAAAGCAAGTATGTGCATTGGTTTTGATTAATTTTGGAAGTATATAAGAAGGTCAAATATCAAGTGCTAGACTAGAGTATCCTTTTGAATGCAATTAATGTGAGACATGTGAAAGTGATAAACTTAATGAATGTGAGAAGAACATATTAAGTATTTGTAATGCATATCATTCTCTATATGTTCATGAAGAAAAAGAATTCTAGGTAGAATATTTCTGAATTACTTTATTCAAATAAAGCACTTTTGGGAAAGATATATGCAATTGTTTCTATGCAAGAATTAGGAAAACTTGAGCAGTTTCTATGAGCAATATTAAGGTAGATTTGAGAAGGTTGTTGAGCAGATTTGAGCAAGCCTTGTGAGTAGGCTATGAGCAAGTTGAGTAGGATTGGTGAGCAGATTTGAGAAGATTTTTGTGAGTATATTTGAGCAAGCCTTGTGTGTAGGCTTGGAGTAGAGTTGAGATTAGGTCTTGGAGTAGATCAGATCAAAGGGGATTAGTGTCTCCTATGGATAAAGATCCACAAACTAGAGCAAAGATGATTTGTATATCCTATGGATAGAGGTCCACAAACTAGAGCAAAGGGGATTAGTGTCTCCTGTGGATAGAGGTCCAAAAACTAGAGTAGAGGGTATTGGTGTCTCCTGTGGATAGAGGTCCATGAACTTGAGCATATGGTATTTGTGTCTCGTTTGGGTTGGTTCCCATAAACATTGTAATAGGAAATTGGTTCCCAAGAGATTTGTTGAGAAAATTTATAAGAAATATTTTCTTCATGGATGTAGCCCACATTGGGTGAACCACGTTAAATTTGTGTCTCTTATGTGTGTGATTATCTATGTATTGTTTTATTATTGCAATTTATAATATTGGATAATATTGCTTTTGAAAGAAAAGTAAATTTTTTTATCTTATACTGTTCACCCCCCTTTCAATATAAGTTTGTGTTTTCAGTTGTTACATAGGTCTGAAGATGTGAGGGTCTGGTCCTATAAAAACCTTAAGATATTTTATCCTGGGAGGTTTACACATACAATACCTTTGAAATAATTCTATAAATCCTTCATACAAAAATAAAGGTATGTTGATGCCCTGATTTTGAAGGAGGTAGAAAAAATGTATGCACTTTAGGCTAATATAATAATACATAAGCAAACATTGAAAACTTCACTATTCATGTTATTATATGACTTGACTAATTTTTAGGATGAAAGACTCGTATACTTGGTGTTTCTGTGGGACAAAGCCCAGGAAAAGAAAGGTAAACACACCAAGTATTTCTATGGTAGCAGAAATTCTGGGAAGCATAAACTGAGGTGCATTTAGTCTACACGATCTGGAAGGCATTTTTATAAACGTATATACTTCTAGAGTTTGAACGGTGCTCACTCCCTATTCTTATTTTCATTGGAATGTATGTGATAGTAATTGTTATGAGTTTGATTGATTTAGACATGTTGTTGATGTTATGTGAAGAGCTTCATTAAAGTTTACTCATTCTGAAATTTAGTTTTTTTCCTATTGGATCTGGTTTTGTTGCATGTGCTATGCTACTGGCAAAATCATACCAGCAAGATTAAATCTTTATAATGGTTAAACTATCCTTAGAGAGTGTTTAAATTCATAATTTAAGGATTTGAAACTAATAGCTCTGGTTTGTGTGCATGAGCATTTTCTATCCATATATACATGCTATTAGTTACAAAGAAAATTATGATTTAAATAGATTGGTCTATTTTATAAACTTTTTTTACCCCTTTCTAGATAATAAATTGATCTTAGAAAGTTGATAATTTATTATTCTATTGGTTACTATTGGAGAACATAAGAGTATGTTGAGTTGGAAGAATGATTAATAATTAAAATTGTAGGATTCTACCCTTCTTTTCTACCCTACCTTACCCTCTCTATTTTATTTCTGGTTCTCATTTTTATATTTCTTAAAATTCTTTATTCTTTTAATCTACTAAAATTCAAAGAGATATATCCATTCACAAAGGCAAATCTGATCATGAACAACACAAACCACCACCAAACACCAATGAACGAAGTTTGAACCCATTGTAAGGTAAAACAGGGTCTACTTGAAACTATTCCAAAAGTGGAAAATAGTGAAAGCATTCAAACCGACTTTGTAACTCACACCTTGGAGAACCAGCAAGATCCTAAAGTGAGAGGGAAATTATTCCCATTCAATTTTACTTGTATTTTTTTTCACTCTTCACAAGGTGTGCATGAAATTTGAATCAACAGGAACCACTAGCTTGACGTTGACTTGAGAAAATATGAAGATATAATCATGTCCATAAGAGAAAATATTGTAGACTTTCAAAGTGAGATAAGGCTTCTGACTAAAGAAATTATGGGTGCTTATATATTGGGAGAAGTTCTAAGGGTGTTGCATGAAGAAAAAAATACTATTGTATTTATCCATGATATGTTGGGTTATATTCATGTCCATGAGGATTGATATGATTGGTAATGAGAGGTAATGTTGGTGCTCTTTTTATTTCCTTTTGTTCATGTACTTCTGTGCAGTAATTTGGATCCAAATTATGTCTAGTTTAGTCTCTATTTATAAATACTATAATAAAGTGTTGTTTTGACTAAGTATATCCATTTGTATGTGTTGCATTCTTATTCAATTTGGTTATAGGTCATTATTAATCATAGTTTAATTCTAATTTTTTCTAGCATCAATTGTGAGCATAGGCATAGCTTTTTGAGGCTGATTAGAATTTTTTGGATTCACTATGATAGGCCTCTAGAGTTAATTTAGAAGACATTTTGATAATAAAATATTTTATTTTATTTATCACATGACACACATGCATGAGTGTGTGTACACACACATATTTTAGATAATATTTTTTAGTTATTTTAGATTTTTTTTTGACATTTAATGGTTGAATACTTTTTTTTTTGTTTACAAAGCTATATATTATAGGCCACTTCCATCAACATAAAAAACAATTATATTGTTCCCATTACATTCTTTTCAAGTTAATTAAACCATATCCAACTTGTTTTCTTATCAAAGATATTTTATAAAAATAACAACATGCTTTCCCTCCTTAGTAGTTGGTCCCTCTTGGATGAAATTTCCCAAGGTATTGCTAATATTATTCAAAACATCCTTACTGATAAGTTGATATGGAATTCTAAAAATACTAACCCATACTAGAAATTTTTTAATAGTTTTTCTCTTGACATAAAACTACTCAATCCATGTTCTTAAATATAAAGTATATTTTACTTTAAACCATGGGCTACTACATATTATTTTATTCCAGATTTTTGAACTTGAAAATATGACAAGGAATAAATCTTTAGGTTGAAAATTCAAGGAGTAATTTTAATTCAATCCCCACTTCCACTTGATCCAATTTTGAATCTCCAAAAAACTAGGCTAGTATTTGTGGAATTTACATATTAACTATCGACTTTTAAGAATCATTACATCACCATTGATTATATTATCCTTGATAATTACTTTTGGTGTAGTTTTTTCTCCTTGGAATAGAATTTCCATGTATATTAATTTTTCTTGTCATCTCCAACTTTGGCATCCATACTATCCAATAGGTATTTCAAATAAAAATTTCCTTCAATGATACCTAGCTTTTACTCATATGAAGCTTTTATTTTTTTGAATTTTCTCAAATATATAGAGCAAGAAAATATGAATGCTCCTAACCCACACTTGCTTCCTATTTGCATTCTCCCTGCTCTTCCCCAAATTTATAAAAAAATAAAAGTTGAGCCTTGCTTTCAACTCACACTCACTCTTGACTCACAATTTTTATTTTTTTTTATGGTTTCCCTTTCCCTTTTACACCAACTTAGTCACATCAATCTATATGAACTATTTGGTATCACTGAGGTTTGAAACTTTGTGTGGGCTACATAATTTATATGCCTCACCATTGAACAAATGTCTCATTGACAACTCACACAATTATTAAATAGTTATAAAGCATAAAAAATTTAGTTAAATGCCATACTTTAGTATTGGAAGATTAATTTAACTTGATGTAATTTTATTTCATGGTAAACATTATTTAAAATTTATTGACATATATTAAATTAAAAATAATAATAAAATTTACATGACTAATATAGGTCATTACTATGTGAAATAAATTTTAAAACAAAAATAAGCCTTTCATTATTTTATTACTTTTCATCTAGAAATATTATTATAAATAGAAATCATAGATATTTTCACTTGATATACACCTTGAAGTTTAACCCAAATTGAATTTATACACATTTTTCAACTTTATTAGTTCAACTAAAAAGAGTTATATGTCATGACACTCCCTTGGCAAGATTTTTCATATGATGGGCTTATGCTTTGAGGTTAGAGTTTCTCACCTATGCTTTGATGTTGAATGTTCTATTGGTGGTAATACTTTCAAATTTGTAATATTACTCTACCTCAAATTTATGCTTAATTAATGGTTTTGTTTTTATTAGAAGCTCATTATATTTATTATGAACACACTTGTTTAATTACATATATCATTTGTGCCATTTATTGAATGTCTAAATTAAGGTGCCATTTTAGATATACTTCCCCAATTTACTTGATTTAGCCTACATTATCAGTCTCTATGAGATGATATAGTATGCAATAATGGTTAACCATATGACTTAGCAATTTTATGATGCTCATAATAATAATAATAATTCCTAAGTTAAAACTAGATAGTAGTTTTTGTAGTCAACTCTGTTTCTATGTTGGAATTCATGCTCTTGGTGTTGAGGCATTGATTTCATATTGCATCTGTGATTTTTGACTTATCAATATATTAGTGGTTTACCCTATACTTTGTTAACCTTATGATTATTATAATAGCCATATCACCTCAAAACCATTAATGACTGTTGTAATCAATCTTTGCCACCATGAAATCTTATGTTGAGTCACTTGAGTTATGCATTGACACCATTGCTAAAGGCATTTTGGTGGGTAGAAAATTCCTTCCCTATTTTCAAAAATTTGATGGTGAAGACAATGAGATCACATCAAATTTATTGGAGATATGGGATGAGGGAATGATCACTATTCGTGATAAATCTTATATCCTTGACATCAAATTACTTGTTGAATTGATGGGCTAGCAACCTAAGGGAAGGTCCATTAGAAGGAAGAAGCATAATTGGAATGTAGAATTAAAGGATATCACTAATAAAGACCTTGTAATAAGAGCTCACTTAGGGATGTGGCAAAACTTCCTTCTCCTTGGGGGAACATCCTCAAACCCATCATGGAATATGTTACCATCAACGACCCATGTAAGCCTTTACGTAGCTTTTATTTTTCCTTTTATAATCATTTTTGTGATGTTAAGGCTGTAAATATCCCTCAGTTTATTTTTAATTATATAAATCACACTATTGAGGATGTCAGAGATAAAAAAGGGTTTGAGTTACCCTTATACCATAGGATTTTTAAAGTTTTTTACAAGCACTGGTTGATTCATTGCCCTGATGGTGTTGTTTTAACCCCTCCCCCAAAGCCTAAGCTAAGTTCTTCAAAGCCATGTTCTTCCCAAAATACATCCCAATCTTCTTCTGCCTCAAAATTGTCTACTAAAAAGTAGAAAATAGTTGAAAATGTTACAAAATTAAGGAAAAGGACTAGAAGTGATTCCCCTGATATTGAAAGCGAGCATGAGACTAAACTTGAGTTTGAACCTGATCAAAAGTCATTACATGTCTTTGTGTGTTTTAAGAACAAAGAAAAGTAGAAGGAATATCTGGTTATAGAGTCTGATGAGGAAAATAAGGATTATCCTAATCTATGTTTGTAGGAATATATCATCAAATCCATCTCAAATAACATTTCTTAAATGACTGATAGCTGTAATGCTTTTAATCTCTATTTTTTTAGGAAATATTTCACTGAAAAGATCGATGGTGAGCCTACTACAAAGCCTAAGAAGATGAATGTCAAGTTTGAGGACATCCCTGCTAAAGATAATGGTGTTGAGTTGGATGTTTTTTTTGGGAGCATTCATGATCTCTATGCTAAGCCCACTTTTGAGGCTTGATTGCTCATTTGGGGCTTATGTTTGTGATTTTGTGGTGCTACTCTGCCATTTTGGGGATGTAATTTTATGACTCTGTCTCTCTTGTTTCTTGCTAGCTGAGGATAGCCTCTTGTTTGTTTTTCTGTCCTTCTCTTGCAGGCTAAGGACTTCCTCTATTACTTTATTATTTTAGTTCTATTTTTTTTTTTTCTCTTAGTATGTTTTGGCTTGCATTGCCTTGATGTATTCAGGTTTTGGGACCTTGTCAAAACCTGGTTGTTATATATATTAATATATTTAACCGATCAAAAACAAATCTTTGCTTTTGTGTTTGTATACGAGTCCTCAAACAACATAGTTCACCTGATAATGCTCCATAAAGTCTATACACTTGAAAATATATCTGATATAGGTTTTGTTAAGTATTTTGGGGAGGTTTGAGATCGCCCATGCTCACCCCTGAGCTATCATGATGCTTTGTTTACACCTAGAATTCTCAAGTGGAAGGTATTCATGGCCTTTTGTAAGAATTATACCACATGGGATGTGTTTGGGCTATAGAAGGGTTTAAAGGGAGACAAGCTCCCATAACCCTTTGACCACGATTGGTGGTCAATGTTGGGCCACTTGATGGTCATCGAGATTTAGACACATTGGATGTTGACATGTGGTATCCTTTTTTTGGTTTGACTTGTTTGTTGTTGTTGAACGCCATAGGTTTTTTGGGTTGTTGGTGAGAGAAATATTTTAAATTTAATTGAAGTATTTATCCCACATGCATTACATGGTGGGATAAATATCCTTTAAAATATTTGAGATGCATATTTTCTAATAGCCAATCACCTAGGCACTTGGCTAAGCCTTCTTCACCTTTGACCTGCTTTCTTGTGACCCTATATCTAATTGGCTTACCCACCACATGGAATCTTGTGATTGGTTTACTTCAAATGTTGAGTTTGCTTGGTTGACTGTGCCTGGATTTATGCCCAATTGATTAGGAGTAATTTTGGAATAATTTGAGATTAAATGGATTAACCCCTTTTGGAATAATTAGAGATTAAATGGACTAATCTCTTATTTTAGAATTATTAGAGATTAAATTGACTAATCTCTTCTTTTAGAATAATTTGAGATTAAATGGAATAATCTCTTATTTTAGAATAATTTGATATTAAGTGGATTAATCTCCCTTTTTGGAATAATTAGAGATTAAATGAACTAATCTCTTCTTTTAGAATAATTAGAGATTAAATGGACTAATCTCTTCTTTTGGAATAATTTGAGATTAAATGGATTAATCTCCCTTTTGATAAAATTGAATGCATTCAAAGGGCAAATTTTAGGAAAATTTGATAGGATTTGTAAAGCATTTTGTGGAAAAATTGAATGCATCCATAGGTCAAATTTTGGGGGAAATTTGATTAGAACTATAAATAAAGATAGTTTAGAAAAAATATTTAGCTTATTGAATGGTTGTAACCATTCATGGATAGAACTATGGAAGTTCTAAGATGATGATATGAATGTGGAGTTCATTCTAGAACTGTGGAAGTTCTAGGTTTTTGTTAAAACAATATTTGGGAAAGAATGAACATGGAGTTCATTCTTGAAGGGATTATAGGGTCCCTTCTTGAAATTTATTTTATACAATATAATACGAACATAGAATCCATTCTTGAAGGGATTATGAGGACCCTTCATAAAATTTATGTTATACAAAAAAATTGTTAAAAACATGATACTATGTTGGGTGAAAATGTATTGTTAAATGCATTTGGGAAGAATTGTGGTTCTTTTGTAACATAAGAATTGTGGAAATTCTTATGACATTATAAGGATGCTTTGGAAAAAGGAATTGTGGAAATTTCTTAATTTGATTGTATTGGGAACATCATGTTTATGAAATAAAAAGAGATGTCTTTGAGGCTAGGTTTTTCCCTTTGAGGTTTCCCAGGATAAAAGTGGTGTTATCTTTGAAACTTGCATCTTCTATTTTAGTTTATTGTATGCTCTTCAATGGAAAGTTATAATTTACAATGGATATGCCTATAGTTTCTTTGAAAATGCAAGCAAACTTATTTATGATGTTATGAAAGGAAAATGATATATGCATAGTCTTTTGCTAAGATGGAATATGAATGAAATCATATCTTTTTTATATGATGGAACATTTTATATTCACTTAAGAATTCTTTAGATCAGGATATTATCCATTGTAATAGTCATGGAATGTTAAATAAAATGATTATAATATACATCATATGTGGTTTAGTTATGTTCATGTGGGCATACTTTGGATTACAATGCTTTAGACATCCTATCTAGTACCTTATCAAGATATTTCCATGATTTGGGGTAGTCATGAGGAGACGACTACCAATTTTATTGAAGGAACACTCTCTAAGTTGTAGCTCGAGAGTACATTTTATGTTTTAGCCTGAATGCATTTGAGTCTTAGCTCAAATGAGTTCCCACATTTGATTGTAAGGAACATATTCTGAGTTGTAGATCGAATGTACATTCTAGGTTATAGCCTGAATACATTGAGTTGTAGCTCAAACAAGTTCTTACATTCTACGTTGTAGCTTGAATGTATATTCTAGGTTGTAGATTGAATGTATTTGGGTTTTAGCCAAAATTATAGTTGCAAGGAGGTAACTAGCAATCATTATTAATAGAGCATTCCAGGTTGTAGCCCAAATGTGTATTCTGGGTTGTAGCTCAAAGGTGTTTGAGTTGTAGCTCAAAAAAGTTCTTACATTCCAATTTATAGCTTGAATGTATATGCTAGGTTATAACTTGTATGTATCTGGGTTGGATCCCAAAATAGAAGAACTCTAAGCTACAGGACATTGATCAGCCCTATCCACTATAGTTTCGTAAGCTACGATCGATCTCAAAAGTGGTTATGCCTTATGTGAAATAGAAATATCTTGTGTACCTTACTTGTGTAACCTTTGCTTGTGAATTTTGCACTTTTTAAAAAAAAATTCTCTTGGGTTGTTTTGAGTTGAATAACGATTGGGTCATTACAGTTGGTATCAGAGCATGGGCTAGCAAATGGATGCTAGTATAAGGTCTAGGCTAGTAAAAAGATATTGGTAAGAGAACCAAATACTAAAGGTTGCTCAATTTGAGTTTAAGGTTGTTTGAACCATTGATAACAACATTTCAGTTGTTAAAGCTCTAGGTCATAGGACTATAAGTTTCCATAGATGAGCTCTAAGTTGTAGGATTAGAAGTTTCCTTGGAATGTGCTAAGGAATAAAGTAACTTCTTATTCAGTCCCTTGCTTAGTTCTTAAACTAAAGTTGGGAAGACCTACAACTTCTAAATTGCTATAATTCCAAAGAATTTATCCTAGGAAAGGTAGCTTTACTTTGATATGGTACCTTGCATGAAGCAAGAGTGACCATCATTATTAGGTGAGTGATAATGTATAAGCTTACCTAGGAGTAGTATCTTGCATGGAGTAAGAATAACCATAGCCATTATTGGATGATAAAATTTAGTTAAATAACTAACTATAAATAACTAAACTCTGTTGTAATCACAATGACACTGAGAGGGGGGGTGAATCAGTGTGTTCTTTAAAAACTTCTAAAACAATTAGATTATAAAACCAGCAGCAGTTTAAAGCAGATAAAAGAGATACTAAATGCATCAAGAAAGCATCACACATAACACAACATTTTAACGAGGTTCACCAATGTGGCTACTCCTCAAAAAGACCGCTTGGACTACCATCCAAATCCATTCAATGCAAAGCTACAACTTTACATAATCCTTTACCAGCACCAACTGGAAGGAGCACCAACCCCTTAACTTTATCTCGCTTCAACAGAATGGAGCACCAACTCCTATTTTACCAGCACCTACTGGAAAGAGGCACCAACCCCTTAATTTGCCAGCACCAACTGGACAAATTGTTTACCAGCACCAAGCTGGAAAGAGGCACCAACCCCTTAATTTGCCAAGCACCAAGCTGGACTTCAATATTGAATAAAAAAATGTTTGACATATACCTTTGTTATTGCAAGACTCTAACTGGTCTACATCACCTTTGCAATCTCTCGTGCACTCTGCTCTCTCTTGCACAATCACTTCACACGAGTTTGTCTGCTTCGCTACTGACTAGACTTTGCAATCAACTTTGCCCTTCGCGCTTCTCTGCACACTCTGCTTTCTCTGCACACGCTTCGCACACTCTGTGTCGTTTCACATTCTGCTCTCTCGCTCAACACGAACTTCACTTTCACAAACACTATGCTCGCATTCGCACTTTATCTTTACACCCCACTTTTCAAACTCGAAGTACCCTTGCTTTTATAGAAGAAGTTTTAGGAACAAACCCTAAAAGAACGTCGGTTGAGAAACCCTAGAATTTGTCACCTGCCAAACCCTAAAATCCATCGGCCCGATTTAACTTTGTCGGTCTCAAACACTTCTTCCACCTTCGTCACTTTCCTGTAGCTTATTGCCGTGAAATAGTAACATGTCGGCCCTTTTAATTTAATTTAATATTTTAATTTAAATTTTAAATAAAATAAAATTTAAACTAAATATTTAAAATTAAATATCTTCATCACCGGGGCATCTTTTTCAACGAAACGAAGAGCCAACTTGGGTTTTAAGAAAAACCCATTTCAAATCTGTTATCCATGGTTTTAAATAAAACTTTTTATTTTGACTGCCTTGGTTTTCACAAAAACCTTTAAAATTTAAACTAAATATTTAAAATTAAATATCTTTATCACCGGGGCATCTTTTTCAACGAAACGAAGAGCCAACTTGGGTTTTAAGAAAAACCCATTTCAAATCTGTTATCCATGGTTTTAAATAAAACTTTTTATTCTGACTGCCTTGGTTTTCACAAAAAACCTTTTCGCTTCTTGACATCTCAGGATCTGAAGACTTCTTCTTCTCATTCTGAATTATGTTTTCTATTTACGTGCATCTATCATTTAAGGACTCATGATCTGACTAACTTTTAAACTTTATCCTCTCGCATCTGAGTGACTTCTGAACTACTTGTCCATTGCATCATTAGATCTAACTGACTGTATTGACAACAATGACAATCCTCCTGCAACACCTTGCTCAACACTAGAACTCCTATCCATTGTACTTTGGCTGCACCTTGTTGTTCAATAAACTCTTGTCCATTGCATCAATAAATCTGTCTGACTGTGTTGACAACAATGACAATACTATTTGTTGCACTTTGCTCAACAATCTCCCCCTTTGGAATTGTTGGCAACACATGTGCAATTTTCCTGTAAATCTTCTCCCCCTTTGACAATAATACCAAAGGGTTGCTGCAGACTCCCCCTAAGTCTATGCACAATATTCTTAGACACAAATTATTACAATTAGCAAATATTCCAAGCATGAACAAGAAGAAAAACAAATACACAAATGCTCCCCCTGAGTCCAAGACCACTTCATTTCACCGATTGACAACATCATGATAAGCATAATAGGCATCAATAAAATCAACAATGTGAATAGCAAGCAATAACCAAGTGAATGACACCATCACCGTCAACTTCACCAATATAACATGTGTAAGAACATGACTGAACCACCGTCTTCTGTGCAACTACCCTCTGTTACCTTGCAAACTCAAACTTGTCCACTCTTAGTGAAGGCATACAATAATCTTATATAGCCAAATTTTTGTTACGCAATGCCGACAACATTCTGCATACAACTTCACCATGCATCTTGGATATATTCTCAACAAGCTTGAACCTAATGACAGACTATTTGTCTCTCTCTCGTAGTGAGAATCCAAAGAGGCTACCTCAATCCACTTTCAACTCGTGCAAGTACCAAACACTGTACCAAAGCACAACCAACATCTTTTCTCAACCAATTAGGGCTTTAGCAACAATGCTTATAGACAAGGTTTAACCAACATCATTCAACTCAAGATTAACCTTGAAGCATTCAACCAATCACTACATGAAAAGGAAACTAGTAGACATCCTTTTCCTTCCAAAGGTATTTGAAAAAGACAGCCACCAACATAAATCACCAAGGCAAAGAATAACTTGCTCAAATCAAACTCAATGGAGTAAGCCCAAATCATGTATCAAGAAAAGCATTAACTTGATCAAAACAACCACTATGAAAGCAACTCAACTATTCATCACCAGGCTGGAAATCATCTCGTCTGCTCATTAAAAAACTTTTTCTTCAATCTTCCCATTCAACATGCTGATTTCACTTTTGTCAACAGAATTGACAAGTGACTCACATCTGTACCAATTTTTGTCCAACACTGCAATTTCTATCGCCAACTCTTACTTTCAACTATGCATGTCGGAAGAAGACATTTTGTCAAACACTTTATGGCCAACCGTAGTGCACCTTACTCAGCCTCAAGCTTCTTATCCTTGGACTGGCATTAAATCAATAGTTAAAACAAAACTGTCTGTGAATTAAATATATTCACCAAGGTGTCATGAAAGATCTGGCAATCTTCACATCAAAGAGTAAAAACAAATACATGCTGCTCGAAACACAAATACACGGCTAGGGCAAGCATTCTTTCATTGAGAAAATTACCTAGACTATTATGATTCATAATTTTGAACAGTGGTATTAAGAATCATCAACAGTACAACAATGACATATCTCAAAACTACCAATGGTGACAACTCTCAAATTAAACACCACACTTCACGGCATTTCCACAAACCACTATATAAACTGAAAAACACACTTTAACAACTATACAACATTAACCCGACTGCTTACCTTTCATCCTCAGATACCTAGACAAATACATAGGAGCATTAAAATAAAACTTTAATATTGCTCCTCCCGAGGATGTGCCACCTGGAGTTGCTTAGAGCAATGGCAGAGTAGCCTCCTTCAGTCCAAGGAGACACAATTTCCTTTCTTCTGTCTTTCTCCGGACTTTCCCGAACTTGGGCTTGGGTTTTTCAACAACATCCCTATTTTGCTCCTGTTCGTGAACTTGAACATTTCTCTTGTGGGGTTGTCTCTTGTGCATTCTTGATGGATGATTATTTTCTTTTCTTTTATGCACATGATATGTTCCTTGTCGGTGTTGTCCTCTTTGTGTCCGATGAAATCTAGGGTTTTGCCTTAGATTAGATATAGAAGTGCTTGGACAGAACCTTGCTATGTGCCCTTGACCGTTGCATTTAAAACATTGCACATGTTTTATTCCTTGTCTGTATTGCATTCTATGTGTATGATGAAATCTATGGTATTGCCTTAGATTGGATACAGAAGT
The DNA here is from genome assembly GCA_028583015.1 of Wollemia nobilis. Taxonomy (NCBI): domain Eukaryota; kingdom Viridiplantae; phylum Streptophyta; class Pinopsida; order Araucariales; family Araucariaceae; genus Wollemia; species Wollemia nobilis. The sequence continues at coordinate 14,632,252 of JAQPPZ010017052.1, forward strand.
GCTTGAACAAAACCTTGCTATGTGCCCATGGCCATTACATTTAAAACATTGCACAGGGTGTTCACTCAAAAAAATAGAAGTATTTTTATCAGCATAACTCTTTGATCTATTGTTCAGTCCACAATAAATTGCCTTGTGACCAAAGTGGTTGCATTTAGAACAATAGCCATAAAAAGCATTATTATTAAAAGAGTGAGAGTGAGAGAACCTCTTTTCCTGTGGTTGCTTTCTTTGTAGATCTTCTTTGATATTTTCTTCCTTTTGAGGATTCAACTTCAGACTTTTCTTGTTTCAATCCTTCAACCGAGGACTTCTTCTTCTCTCGCATATTTGGAGGATGAAGGTTGTTCAGCTTCATATCCAAGACCAAACTTAGTCTGTGGAGCTTCTTTGTTGATTTATCATTGTATCTAGCAACTCTGTGCTCTTCTCAAATTTGAGATTTATATTGGCCTCTTTTAGTTGTTTCTTCAATGAAACAATCTCTTCTTCTTGTTGGCAGCATACAGTCTCTTTCTCATTGATTTGATACCTGAGAGTTTCTTCACTCTTTTTGAACTCTTCTATTTTCAGCTCCAGATTGTTAACAACTTTGTTAGATTCCTCTTCATGTTTGCTGTATATACCAACTTTATTACTCATTTCTTCTGTCTGCATTCTTAAACCGTCAATTTCTTTTTCTAGCTTGCTGCAATACTCTGTTTTCTTAGAAGATTGCATTTCAAGATCTTCAAAAATTTTCTTGTAATCTTCTACTTGAATTTTCAAGTTGGTGATTATATCTTCTGCATCCTCAACCTTTTTACTCAAGTCTGAAATCAGTTTCTGTTCCCAATTTGCTTCTCATCACTTCCTTCTTCATCACACTCTTGTTCGAATCTGTTTCTTTATCAATTTTGAACGGATCATCTTCATCTTCACTGCTACTAAACCCATGGCACTGGCGTCCATTATGCCCGAGTTGACCACAAACAAAACATTCTCTACCTTGTGAGCAATCAGCTACAAAGTGACCGGTCTTCCCACATCTGGTGCAAAACTTTATTAATCTGGCTTGTTCTCCACTGTTTGATTCATCTCTTGAATCTATTTTCATTCCCAAAGCAACAACATTGAGATCATCTTCATTTTCTTTTGTGCCCTTGTGAGATTTCTTCTTCTTGTGTCTTATGGTTTTGCTTTTGCCTTTCCTTGCCATTTGTGTTCTTGTAAGATCTTCCTTCAAGCTGTTAAACTTTCCGAAGGAACTTGGCTCTGATACCAATTGTTGTAATCACAATGACACTGAGAGGGGGGGTGAATCAGTGTGTTCTTTAAAAACTTCTAAAACAATTAGATTATAAAACCAGCAGCAGTTTAAAGCAGATAAAAGAGATACTAAATGCATCAAGAAAGCATCACACATAACACAACATTTTAACGAGGTTCACCAATGTGGCTACTCCTCAAAAAGACTGCTTGGACTACCATCCAAATCCAGTCAATGCAAAGCTACAACTTTACATAATCCTTTACCAGCACCAACTGGAAGGAGCACCAACCCCTTAACTTTATCTGCTTCAACAGAATGGAGCACCAACTCCTATTTTACCAGCACCTACTGGAAAGAGGCACCAACCCCTTAATTTGCCAGCACCAACTGGACAAATTGTTTACCAGCACCAATTGGAAAGAGGCACCAACCCCTTAATTTGCCAGCACCAATTGGACTTCAATATTGAATAAAAAATGTTTGACATATACCTTTGTTATTGCAAGACTCTAACTGGTCTACATCACCTTTGCAATCTCTCGTGCACTCTGCTCTCTCTTGCACAATCACTTCACACAGTTTGCTGCACTGCTATAGCCGGACTTTGCAATCAACTTTGCCCTTCGCGCTTCTCTGCACACTCTGCTTTCTCTGCACACACGCTTTGCACACTCCGTGTCGTTTCACATTCTCGCTCTCTGCTCAACACGAACTTCACTTTCACAAACACTATGCTCGCATTCGCACTTTATCTTTACACCCCACTTTTCAAACTCGAAGTACCCTTGCTTTTATAGAAGAAGTTTTAGGAACAAACCCTAAAAGAACGTCGGTTGAGAAACCCTAGAATTTGTCACCTGCCAAACCCTAAAATCCGTCGGCCGCATTTAACTTTGTCGGCCTCAAACACTTCTTCCACCTTCGTCACTTTCCTGTAGCTTATTGCCGTGAAATAGTAACATGTCGGCCCTTTTAATTTAATTTAATATTTTAATTTAAATTTTAAATAAAATAAAATTTAAACTAAATATTTAAAATTAAATATCTTCATCACCGGGGCATCTTTTTCAACGAAACGAAGAGCCAACTTGGGTTTTAAGAAAAACCCATTTCAAATATGTTATCCATGGTTTTAAATAAAACTTTTTATTTTGACTGCCTTGGTTTTCACAAAAAACCTTTAAAATTTAAACTAAATATTTAAAATTAAATATCTTTATCACCGGGCATCTTTTTCAACGAAACGAAGAGCCAACTTGGGTTTTAAGAAAAACCCATTTCAAATCTATTATCCATGGTTTTAAATAAAACTTTTTATTCTGATTGCCTTGGTTTTCACAAAAAACCTTTTCGCTTCTTGACATCTCAGGATCTGAAGACTTCTTCTTCTCATTCTGAATTATGTTTTCTATTTCTGTGCATCTATCATTTAAGGACTCATGATCTGACTAAATTTTAAACTTTATCCTCTGCATCTGAGTGACTTCGGAACTACCTGTCCATTGCATCATTAGATCTAACTGACTGTATTGACAACAATGACAATCCTCCTGCAACACCTTGCTCAACACCGAACTCCTATCCATTGTACTTTGGCTGCACCTTGTTGTTCAATAAACTCTTGTCCATTGCATCAATAAATCTGTCTGACTGTGTTGACAACAATGACAATACTGTTTGCTGCACTTTGCTCAACAAACTCAACTTTTTGTAAGCCTATTAATTATATAATGAATGATAAAGTACAAAAATTTTGAGATAGCACCTTGTGGATAGGAAATCGTGACCTAGATCATAATAAATGGAGTGATAATGGTTAGAATTAAAAATGGAACCCAAGGATAAGGAGTATAAATAGATTTGTATAGGATGAATTGATGGAATTATATTATGAGACATCAAATGGGATAAGATACCATAAAGGTGGAAAATACATGAAGAAATAATAAGATTTCAATCACATTGGGAAATGTTGTAGCCCTAGACAACTTAGAGAAATGATATATCCCTAGTTTAATAATATGAGAACACTGATGGGTATCATAAGAGGAATAAGACAACCTGAGATGATAGAGACATGATCCATAGAGGATGAATATAGAGACTCAAGATGATCAATATGTGATCAGCTATATGGTTGAGCAAGATCAATGTATTGTAAATTGGTGATTGGTTAGACACTTGACATTGATCAAATGAGTAATGTTAACTCTACAACTTAAAGAAAACAAGTTGAATATACAAAAATAATCTTGGAGGATTTTTATTCAACATCAAGAAAATAATTAACCTACCAACTACTCATGGTGTTTAACATGATTATACTCATATTTGGGTTTTAATTATTTATATTGATTATACTCGAAGTAAATCCTATAGTATGCTTCATGATTATTCTACCTATGATTGTCAATCTACTAGTGCATACACTTTTATAAGAGATGGCTTCTGGCGATGCTGGAACAAGATAGGGAGGCGATGCAAATCCAGAAGAAATAAGGCCACTGAATATTATTAGACCATACAACACATTTAGAGACATCTTTTGGGACGTGCAAAATATATTGGATGTTTATGACTGGTAGTGGTTGAGAGAAATAGGATTAAAATAATGCATAACTATGATAATCCAGGGAGGAGTTCAGAACTACATACTTGACTTTGTATTTTGATGCACTAGTGAGACATGGCTTGCTCACTCCATCATAGCCTACTACCATAACATAAAGTGGGTATAGAAAAAAATATAAGAAATATCAGCAAGGTCGCAAGGCATAGCTTGAACTTATCTGAGAGAACTAGGTCTAGCATAGAGTAATGAATGGACCAAAAGATAATAGTAGTGAGGCATGTTCTATGGTGTGGCTGAAAAAGCCACTATTTATGTGCTATAGTGATGTGCGATATGTATTCTAGAGGACTTTGCAAATATAACCTATACACATATAATTTAGCCACTTAAGCCCCTTTTCCCCACTAAGCCCCCTCCTACACCTAGCCCCTGGTCACCATGTGATCACCCCTCTAACCTAGCCTAGGGCCACCTCACCCTAGTCTACCCTTTGACTCTAGCCTAGCTCCACATCACCCTACCCTACCCTACCCTACCCCCTAATATTTACATCCCCATGCTCATTTAATTCCATAAATGGGATGAAGACCTTCTTCACCCATATGCATTAATACCATGAAAATATTTCATCCATATTCCATAAATAGGGTGAAGAATTTCTCCACCCCCATGAATTTATGATGCATGGTGCATCCGTGCCCATTTAATAAAAATGGATGGGTGAGGACTTTATCCATCCAAATTCATTTATGAGGTATGTTGCACCCTTTCCACATCATGTACCACCTCACCCCCTAACCCTTGCCAAATTCTATAAATAGCCCCCTCTTTATTTCATTTTAAAGAAGATAAGTGCTTACCAAAACTTTACCAAAATCACTCTAGCTCTCATTTTCCTACAAACTGTTAGGATTCTCAATCCTAACATTATTAGTTAGTATTATTAATCATTTAATTATTATATTATTAACTTATAGAGTGAACCATCACAACCCTTCATAATGTGAACCATCACGTCTCTTCATACGTGAACCATCATGTCTCTTCACCAATGTAGCTTTAGGGTAGATATATCTATTAGGTTGACCATCCATATCAAATCATCCAAGAAGAAGAATAATAAGCATATATTCTAAGGAGGGAGCCCCCTATAGTGGCAAAGCGATTATAAGGGAGCCCCCTTTGAGTGGCCTACGATTACTTTTACATTAATTTGTTAATAATTTTATAGTAAGACCTTGGGGTCTTACCATTTGGTATCAGAGCCATGTGGGACCCAGTCATGTGGGAATTGCTCAAATATCTTCATCAAATCACTTTTGTGCATGAGTATCAAACTCATTTTGAGGATATCACCAAATACAACACAATATTGGATGAATCAATTCTCATCAATGGCTTCATTAGGGGATTAAAAGAGGAAATTAGAATGGAGGTGACAAGGTTCAATCCCTATACCATGATGCAGACCTATGGATTGGAAAAATTAGCTGAAGATAAAATCAATGCACAACAATGATTAGGGAAACCACTTATGGAAAAATCATCGACCACTTACATCGCTCCCAAACCTATGCATAATGGAAGGGCACAAAGCACTTACATAACCCCCAAATCTAACTGAACTTTACAAATTAAACATCTTAGCTTTGAGGAGATGAAGGAACGACGAGCAAAAGGGCTCTGATAATTGTGATGAATAATTTGGACCCCACCATAAATGTGCTACACTAACATTGTATTTATTGAAGGAAGTTGATCCCTGTCTCTCCATAGAGCAAGCAGATGAGGTAGTTGTGTCTGAAGCGACCAGTGCATCTACTCACTACAATGAAGACAATGAGGTCGATGTGCAAGAAGTGATTGATGTACCAAGCAAGGATGAGGTAGACATACCCAAAGTGATCAATTCTAGCCAAAAATACACTCTACAAGACCTACACATACATTCCTCACCAATAGTGAGTTCTTGCCATATGACCAAACCTATTCGGAACCAATGCAGAGTGACTACACACTCCTTCTCTGTTGGCTCTACCAAGGAACCAAAAAAGGATATGAAATCATTACCATCACTTTCGATGTATCATTCTAAAGTATTTGAGGAACCCCAAGGGTTGCCCTCCCATCCTCATCATGATTTTCCTAAGGAAGATTCTACTATTGTTCTTGGCAACCCCCCGCTAATGCTTCATCCTTCTTGATATCCCTGCCTACGAAAGGATACCATTAAAAGAGTCCAAGAACTTACACAAATCCTTCTTGGAAAACAAAGGACAAAGCTTATCACTTTGAGATTTGAGGACAAAGCTCTTTTTAAGGAGGGTGGCATGTTAGGATCCTCAATCCTAACATTATTAGTTAGTATTATTAATCATTTAATTATTATATTATTAAATTATAAAGTGAACCATCACAACCCTTCATAACGTGAACCATCACATCTCTTCATACGTGAACCATCATGTCTCTTCAACAACGTAGCTTTAGGGTAGATATATATATTAGGTTGGCCATCCATATCAAATCATCCAAGAAGAAGAATAATAAGCATAAATTCTAAGGAGGGAGCCCCCTATAGTGGCATAGCGATTACAAGGGAGCCCCCTTTGAGTGGCCTGCGATTACATTTACATTATTTTGTTAATAATTTTATAGTAAGACCTTGGGGTCTTACCACAAACCCTCCTTTTTGCTAACCCCCATGGATGCCCTTGTATACCTCTTTTGTACCTCCTTTTTTTTAAATATACTTGTAGGTGTGGACTCACACGAATATTAGATTTGGACTAGAGCTTCCTAGGAACTAGAAGAATATTTCCTCTAAAGGATATTAATGTTGAAGCAAACTAGACCCAACCATACAAGGAGGTATAGTTCATAATAAAAAATGTACCCTGGGGTACGATTCCCATCAAGAACCAATTTCAAACATTTCCAGACCATCGAACTAGAAATCAATGTGATTAAAGCTATTTTTATCTATTTTAACCTATTTTAGCTATATTTCAATGCTATAGTTTAAATTTGTTTGTTTGCATTCTTTCATTAGTATAGGTCTAATCAAGATTGATCCATAGGTGTTATTAACAATTTGTCTTGGGTTGTGTGCAGGTCTTAGAAACTAATGCAACCAGTGGTGGTAGGCATAAATTCACCCCTCCTTTGATGTGGCAAAAGAAAAATGAGAGTTCCATAAAAGTATATCGAAAGAGGGCATCTTCATTGGAAGACCCAAATTGTAGGAGCTCTAGGTTAGAGTTTCTCACCTATGATTTGATTTTTAATGTTCTATTGGTGGTAATACTTTTGAATTTGTAATATTACTCTACCTCAAATTTATGCTTAATTAATGGTTTTTTTTTTATTAGAATCTAATTATATTTATTATGAACACAAGTATTTAATTACATATATCATTTGTACCATTTATTGAATGTCTAAATGAAGATGCCATTTTAGATATACTTCCCCGATTTAATTGATTTAGCCTACGTTCTCAGTATTTATGAGATGATATAATATGCAATAATGGTTAAACCTATGCCTTAGCATTTTTATTATGCTCATAATAATAATATTTCCTAAGTTAAAAATAGATAGTAGTTGTTATAATCAACTCTGCTTCTATGTTGGAATCCATGCTCTTGGTGTTGAGGCATTGATTTCATATTGCATATATGATTATTTGAATAACCATTTATTTAGTGGTTTACCCTATACTTTGGTAACCTTATGATGATTATAATAGTCATATCACCTCTATTAAAACCATTAATAAATGTTGTAATCAATATTTGCTTTTGTATTTGTATACGAGTCCTCAAACAACATTGTTCACCTGATAATGCTCCATAAAGTGTATACACCTACAAATATATCTTGTATAGGTTTTATTAAGTATTTTTGGGAGGTTTGAGATCTCCCATGCTCACCCTTGAGCTATCACGATGCTTTTTTTGCACCTAGAATTCTCAAGTGGAAAGTCTTCATGGCCTTCTACGAGTATTATCCCACATGGGATGTTCTTGGGCTATTGAAGGGTTTTTATGTGGTTGGGATGTGCGAGCATTATATTTGAAAATGCAAGCAAACTTATTTTTGATGTTATGAAAATAAAATGATATATGCATAGTATTTTTCTATGATGGAATATGAATGAAATCATATCTTGTTTATATGAAGGAACATTTTATATTCACTTAAGAATACTTTAGATCAGGATATTGTCCATTGCAATAGTCATGGACTGTTAAAGAAAAGGATTATAATATATCTAGGGAGAGATAGTACATCATATTTGGTTTAGTTATGTTCATGTGGGGGTACTTTCATTTACAATGCTTTAGACATCCTGGCTAGTACCTTATCAAGATATTTCAATGATTTGGGACAGTTGCGAGGATACGACTACCAAATCGATTGAAGGAATACTCTCTAAGTTGTAGCTCAAGAGTATATTTTGGGTTGTATCCCGAATGCATTTGAGTTGTAGCTCAAATGAGTTCCCACATTTTATTGCAAGGAACACATTCTGAGTTGTAGCTCGAATGTACATTCCAGGTTGTAGCCCGAATGCGTTGAGTTGTAGCTCAAACAAGTTCCTACATTTTGAGTTGTAGCTTGAATGTACATTCTAGGTTGTAGCTCGAATGTGTTTGGGTTGTAGCCCAAATTATAGTTACAAGGAGGTAACTAGAAATCATTGGAAATAGAACATTCCAGGTTGTAGCCCAAATGTGTATTCTGGGTTGTAGCTCGAAGGTGTTTGAGTTGTAGCTCAAACATGTTCTTACATTCCAAGTTTTAGCTTGAATGTACATGCTAGGTTATAACTTGTATGTATCTGGGTCGAAGCCCAAAATACAAGAACTCTAAGCTACGGGACATTGATCAGCCCTATAATCTATAGTTTCGTAAGCTACGATCGATCTCAAAAGTGGTTATACCTTATGTGAAATAGAAATATCTTGTGAACCTTACTTGTGTAATCTTTGCTTGTGAATTTTGCACTTTTTAAAAATAATTCTCTTGGGTTGTTTTGAGTTGAATAATTATCGGGTCATTATAGTTGGTATCAGAGCATGAGCTGGCAAATGGATGCTATTGTAAGGTCCAGACTAGTAAAAAAAATTTGGTAAGATAACCAAAGACTAAAGGTTTCTCAATTTGAGTTTAAGGTTATTTGAACCATTGATAACAACATTTCAATTGTTAAAGATCTATGTCATAGCACTATAAGTTTTCATAGATGAGCTCTAAGTTGTAGGATTAGAATTTTCCTTGGAATGTGCTAAGGAATCAAGTAACTTCTTATTCAGTCCCTTGCTTAGTTCTTAAACTAAATTTGGGAAGACCTACAACTTCTAAATTGCTAGAATTCCAGAGAATTGATCCTAGGAAAGGTAGCTTTACTTTGATATGGTACCTTACGTGAAGCAAGAGTGACCATCATTATCAGGTGAGTGATAATGTATAAGCTTACCTAGGAGTAGTATCTTACATGGAGCAAGAATAACCATAGCCATTATTGGATGAGAAAATTTAGTTAAATAACTAACTATAAATAACTAAACTCAACTTTTTGTAAGCCTATTCATTATATAATGAATGATAAAGTACAAAAACTTTGAGATAGCACCTTGTGGATAGGCAAGTGTGACCTAGATCATAATAAGTGGAGTGATAATGGTCAATATAAAAAATGGCACCCAAGGATAAGGAGTATAAATAGATTTGTATAAGATGAATTGATGGAATTATATGATGAGATATCAAATGGTATATATATCGCTCCAAATTTTTCGCATCCCTACCTTCAGGCTATTGGATCCGCGCCCGGAAGGAGGATGGGAAAAGGATGGTGCGGTACCTCGGACGAGAGGACTTTACGAAGGTCCCGCCTCTCAAGGGAGGTGTGTTTTGGTGATTTTTCGACGGATGGTGGGTTCACCAGGAAACATTTGATGGCAGTTTCCACGCCTAGGTTTTGGAATGTGTTTAGATGAGTTCGTTTTATCCTTTAAGCATTCATCCTAGGTTTGGCCGAATGAATCTAACTTAATCTATATGAAAATGCAATTTAAATGAATACAGCAAATAGAGTAGAAAGCAAAAAATAGAGAATTTGCAGGAGGCCAATGGAGATTACCTGATCCGGAAGTCCGAAGAAGTTTCTGATGCTTGAAGCAGTCTGGATCGTCTGGAATTCGACGTAATCGCCTGTAATCTGACAGAATCGTCGAAATCTGACAGATTCGTCTGAGACTGACAGAATCGTCTGAAATCTGACGAATTCGTCAGAGACCTGCAAAACAGAGAACAGATGCAAAATACAAGAATTCCTATTGTGCAAACAGAGGCAAAATATGCCAAATAATAAACTGAATACTGAACAAAGTTTAAAAAATAGAAATTAAAGTAAATTGTTGTACTTTAATGGCAGATTATGAGCTTAACATGCAATCTAGACTAGATGGGTGAACTCCAGATGCAAAATAGGATAAAAACTAAATAGATTATCTAATTTGTAAAACAAAATAACTGAGGCAAAGTTAAGAAAAGCAAACTCCAGGCACTGATTGCCTCGATGTGGACTGCAGTCGAGATCGTCTCGCATCAGTACGAAATCGTCTCGAATTTGACAAGATCGCCTCCGATCTTGACAGGTTCGTCGGCGGCGATGGGTGCTGGCTCCGGTTGAAAATCAGTGGTGTACCTGCATAAAAACTGCTATAGGACTAGTGCAAAAATAAGATTAAGGTGTTTTAGTGCAAGAGGGATTCAACTTGCGGATAAAATTCAGCCAGGGGTTGGGGAGGGAATGTCCTAGAGTTTAAATAGGCATAGGGGAGTTGTTGGGAGGTTGGAGATCATCCCAATTTGGGAGATCTCCAACGGGGGAAGGGTCCCAACGGCGCAGACACGCTTCTGCCCGAATTGGAGACCCGTTGGAACAGAGTCTATCTATGCAAATTTAGTTTTGCGACAAAATCGTCCGGACGTTCTAGTCCGAGACGAAATCGTCAAATCCGGGGCGATATCGTCTGATCGGCGACGATATCGTCCAACGGTCAAAACAACCTCTAAAAATGGCACGAAAAAAGGGGAAACGGGTTTCTCGACGGTTAACGGGCGGTTTGGGAGGTTAAATTTGAATTTAAAATTATTTACTAAGGTGAATGTAATTATTCCAATTTGACTGCGCCAATTTTAGGGTGCTACATTTTGCCCCCTCTTTAGCGAATTTTCCGAAGAAAATGCGTTAAAGAAGAGTTCTTCTCGATCTACGAGAAAGCAAAAATTATTCCCATTTTTAGGCGACGATTCTTGGTCGAATCGTACGACGACTTACTATGGTGCCCCCTCCGTGTTTTTACCCAAATCGAACGTTTGAGGTAAAAACGCGAAAAAGCAAAAAAAAATTATTGTTGAATAAAATTAAGAAAAATAGGGTAAAACCCTAATTCATTGTTCTTGTTCATTTTACTTTTTTAGAGCTCTGGAGCAAAAAATGGTTGAGACAGGGTACGAGATCTGCGAGAGGTCCGACGCGGTCTACGGGTAAGGGTCTAAACTCAATTTAGATTGATTTAAGTTGCTTTTACATGCTTTCTAGATGAATTTTTAAGTGAATTTGGAGCATCGCGGCCGTTTTTGGCCGTCGACGTCGTCGGGACGAAATCGTCCCGATTTCGATGAAATCGTCTCAATTTCGGCAATTTTGCCCGAGGGCGAAATCGTCGAAAGGGGGACGATTTCATCAAATTAGAGACGATTTCGAACTGCGAAATCGGAGACGATCGTGCTCAAATTTGGGACGATATCGTCCAATAGTGGGCGATATCATCAATTGCAAAAAATTGATCTTTAAGTTGCATTATTAATTACTGGAATTTATTGATTAATTATTGTTTGTTGTTTTGTTGTTTATGTTTGCAGAGAGGATTACTAAAAAGTAGAGAGTGGAAGTACGGCGGATTGAGAGACGACTTGGCCGCTCTCACCCAGGCAGAGCGGGATCTGCTGGCACAGGCCGGATTGCAGCATGTGGCAGAGATGCCGCAGGTTTCCACAGACATGGGGCTACTGACAGCCCTAGCAGAGAGATGGTATCCGGGGTCTTCCTATTTTCGGTTACCGACAGGGGAGATGACTCCCACACTGGAGGATGTATGGAGGATTTTGAGAATCCCCATACAAGGACGGATGATCACACCGGCGGCCAATCAGGGCCACGCGATGGGACGGCTGTGTGGTGACCCGAGCTTCGCCCTGGAGAAGGGCGGAGTTAATATCGAGGCACTACGCCAGATGCCTGGGGCATCTAGACTCACACGGGTTCTGGCTGGGGTAGTTGGTGGACTTCTGCTGTGCCACCAGAGCGGGTGCAGGGTGCCGTGGATGCTCGTAGATGTGATCTGCGACATGCGGGACCACGGCTACAGGTTCTCATGGGGCAGCTTTGTACTATGCCGATTGTACAGGATCCTTTACGGGGTCATGTACAAGGGCGGGCGATGTCTAGTTATGACATCGCTACTACAGGTTTGGTGCTGGGAGCACATTGCGGTGCGAGAGGCCGGTAGGGCTTCCACTGACAGGGATAGACGGGGAGAGGCCCCGAGTCTTCTACTGGTGGCTCCGGAGAGGGGCACGAGCGATGGATCGACCTTCGTCGATGTCCCGGAGACTACTCGGATGACCTTGTCCCGGACCGGATCACCCGGAGGCCATGGAGGCGGCATCCAGGGTGGGCAGAGGACGGACAGGAGCTGGCTCGCATCAGGCGAGTCTGCTGGCTGAGGATGGAGAGGGGAGAGGTGGAGCTCCACCGCTACGACCGAGTTTTGTGATAGTTCGGTCTACAGTAGGGGATCCCATCTCTCAGGGATTATGAGTTTTCCTGGACCGTCCGGGATAACACCACTGTTAGCGGGGCTCCAGACATGCAGCGATTCTAGAGCCAGGACTCAGATGATGCCCCCATTCAGCCAGTGGATGGGGACGACGCAGGAGTAGCCGATGGCTACGATGCCTGGTATGCAGGCATCCGCCCTCCTCGGATGATGAGGGCACAGGGCCCGATCCACGCAGTCATGCGTCGGATAGGGAGGCGGCGCCAGGCGATGATAGAGGCAGCCCAGGGTCACGGTGGGAGAGATCAGAGGAGGCCACAGGCACAGGAGCGGCCGCGGCAGAGAGAGAGGGAGAGGAGGGAGGTGAGACCCCCATCTCCACAGAGGCCACCATCGCTCGATAAGGGCAAGGGCATGGATATAGGAGAGAGTAGCGAGATGGCTACTCTCCGGGCAGAGAGGGATCATCTGCAGACTCGAGTGCGGACATTACAGGATGTAGCTGCACGACACCATGCTGAGGTGTCACAGCTGCGAGACGAGAATGCACGTCTCAGGGCACGGGGTGGAGGGGTGAGCACTTAGGAGCTGCTATGGTCGGTTTCTTAGACCGCATTCTATCAGGCTCTATACTACCAGGCGGTGCCGGAGGGCCAGAGGGTATAGCTATCGGCTGCCATAGCAGATCCGATCAGGACAAGGTCGTCGAGGAGCTCATCCCGATCGACGACGAGGACTCGTAGTACCACACATACTGCGATGGGACCACCTCGTCCTCCGTAGGGCGAGGGAGGAGATGAGGCTGAGAGCTCTAGGGGCTCTCGAGACACTGCTCGGAGGACACTTGATTGAGTATGCCAAGATATCGATTGTGGCATACCAATCTATCCTGATATGATGTACATATATATTTTTGAGATATATATATAGATGAGATATTTTTGGTCATATGACTTATGTTATGAGTATATTGATGATGCTTTGATTGATTGATTTTGATAATGCTTGTAATTATGTCGTTGGAAAAGAATTTATACCTTTTGATGTCATGCTGTAATATTGATGAAATAATCTGATGTAACAAATTGTTTGTTTGTGATGCAATGATTTGATAAAAGAAAAGGGGACTTTTAACAATAATTTCAAAGGACATTGTCGCTATTATAGACCATTTCATGGAGTCGCTGCTCACTCGGTCGTCAAGCTAATCCCATTTATAGAAATATTGTGAAAAGTGAAAGAGTGCTTAAGAGACTGTCTTAAGACTTTGTTGTGATGATGCAAATGATGATGATGATGATGGTTTGTTTTCAGATTTCCATAAAAATATTATGCATGAAATATTTGTAAAAAATGATTTTTGCTAGGCATAAATTCCTAAGTGTGATAAAATTGTTGAATAATTCCTTAGGAATTATACCGTCATTGCAAAAGGTTGACATAATGACATGAAATAATGAAAATGTGCATTCTTTTGAAAAGCAAAATTTGTTGTAAGAAAATGAAGTCATATGGTTTTTATGAGTTTTGATAAATGGGGGAATAAAAATTGTTACAATGGTTTGCGCTAGGCATAGAATATGTAGGTATAGACTTATACCATCATCGCGAAAATCAAAGAAAATAGATAGTTTTATTGCATGATTGATTTTTGATGAACAGAAAATATGAAAATGAGGACTTGCGCTAGGCATATAATTTCAATTTTGGTTTTGAAACTATACCATCGTCGCGAAAGTCGATATGATATATATGATATGTTTTGAAAGAAATTTGTGATTTTTCTATTATATAGTTGTCTTTTTAAAAAATAATTGTACTTGATTATTCCAAACAAGTTGCAAAAATAATATTTCAAAGTATTTTGAAGACAAAAATTAGATTTATAAGGAATCCTATGTGCATATGTGAATTCATTTCCAATCTTGATTTATCATAATGATAGACAAAATCTCTCAAATACAAATGTGTGTGCAATTGTATTGTTCATTTACCAGGTTTGAGCAAGATACTATGATACAAGTGATTTGAAGAAACCAAATAAGTGTTCATTAACCATGATGTAGATGCATATAACCATATTAGACTACTATGTAGGTTGGATTATCAAGAGCTAGCTAATCCATAAGCAGACATAGGTCTGTACAAAAGAAGGTCGCTAATGTGACAGACATATCGCCATGCTAGGAGTTACCCAAGGCCAAGTAGGTTGGGCACAAACCACCTGTTATGGGGCTTACCTCACGGTTTTCGAATAATTGAGAATTCCGGGGATTCAAGCTCATCAACCCTTCTTTTCTTTTCAAAGGGTAGGGAAAGGGATTTTATTGCTTTCTTGCTTTCTTTTGAACTTTGCTTATTTTTCTTTTTGTATTTCTTTTGCTTGATAATACTTGGAACATTGCTGAAATAACATTTTTCTTTTCTCTTTTTTTCTTTCTTGAACTTTTTTTTTTTTTTTTTGTGCTAGGGATACTTGCTCAGATTAGCTGTAGAGCAAGGGATTTTTATTCTGGGTAGGGGTGAGCTTGTCCTTTTGCCAATTCTCAAAGATTCTAGACCATGTGCATGATAGGATAGCAGGGGAAACTTTTCACCCAAGAAATCAGTTCTACTATGTAGCAAAACATGGAAATTACAAATATAATCATTTTATTGTGAAAAGATGTGCTTGGTTTAAGTAAATAACAAGATCAATTCTCTATGCTCAAACTTTATTTAATTTGAATTTTGTGAACTTTGATATAAGAGAGATTAGTAATCATGCCAGATAAAAGCAAGATATTTATTTTTTTGTGAGTGTGCAAGTGAGGGATGCCAAATAAATGCTAATTGTATCCAAAATAAGTTGAAACATATAACTGCAATAATTGTAAGAAAATATATATAAATGATTTTTGAGAAGTTGGAGAATGTTGACTCTCTCTTTCTTCTGTATATTGTTTTGGTTTCGAAAGAGTCAAGCATATAGCTGTTTTTAGATTTTTATTTAGATTTTTGTTTTTGAGCAAAAGGAACTTAACTGGTGCTTTAAATAAATGCAATAGATAGTTTTTTGAAGAGTTTTGGATGATTATAAATGTTTTTGATGTTTTTGAATTTTTTTATAAATTGAAAGAAATATAAGAGAGTAACTTTGAACAAATATATACATGGATGAAATGACCAAATTTATGCATAGTAACGTTTGAGATGTAAAATATTCATGGGTTCTTTAAGTTCTTTACCATCTAAGGTAGATAATTTATATGCTCCTGATTCAAATTTTGCAGTAATGATGTATGGTCCGAGCCAGTTGGGCTCAAATTTACCTTTAAGTTCTTTGGTTGCATTTGTATTTTTTTGATTCTCTTTTAAAACAAGGTCGCCAATCTCAAAGGATCGGTGACGAACTTTCTTAGCATATGCTCTTTTAAGCTTGTTTTGGTATGCACGGAGATGCTCCAAAGCATTGATGCATTTTTCATCTAAGAGTTCCAGCTGACTGAGTCTGCCAGCACGATATTCATCTCCTACTTCGGTATCTTGAAGTAGCAGAGCCAAAGAAGGAACTTCCAATTCAAATGGAAAAACTGCTTCTGCACCATATACCAAAACAAATGGTGAAGTGCCCGTGGGGGTTCGAACACTAGTTCGATAAGCCCACAAGGCTGGATATAACTGAATATGCCAGTCACGACCAGTTTTATTGACCAATCGTTTGAGGATTTTGATTAAAGTTTTGTTAGATGCTTCTGCTTGACCATTACCCTGAGGATAATAGGGAGTGGACCAGCGATGTTGAATCTTGTATTTTTGGCATAATTTTTTAACATCTTTATTTTTAAAAGGAGTTCCATTATCAGAGATGAGATTGGCAGGAATTTCGAACCTGCAAATGATTTGATTAAAAATGAATTTAGAGACCTGTGAACCAGTGCAAGAAGCTAAAGGCATAGCTTCAACCCACTTCGTGAAATACTCAGTGGCGGTTATGATGAACTTGTGTCCATCAGAAGACACAGGATTGATTTTACCAATAATATCCAAGCCCCATTTAGAAAAGGGCCAAGGAGACGAAATAGCCTGCAGCTCTTGTGCAGGCGCATGGACAAGGTCAGCATGTTTTTGACATTTGTCGCAATGGCGCACATACTCGTGTGCATCCGTTTCCATGGTAGGCCAAAAGTATCCTATCCGAAGGAGCTTTTTAGCAATGATACTACCACTAAAGTGTCCTCCACAAGATCCATCGTGGGCTTCACTCAAGGCTGATTTAGATTCTTCAAAATTTAGACATCTTAATAGGATACCTTCAAAAGATCTTCTATATAAAGTATTGCCAATTATTACAAATCGACTTGCTCGTCGACGTAATAACCGATGCTGGTTTCTATTAGAATTAGCAGGGAACGTCCCATTTTGGAGAAAATCCAATATGTCTGTATACCAAGGTTCAGGAGTAGTTTCATTGATTAAAAACACATCCAAAGGCTCTAAGCATGACTTATTTGAAGCGGGTTCCTGGAGTCGACGAATGATGATAGTGGCATATTCGTCGTCTAACTCCAAGGGCAAGAGGGATGCAGCTGCGGCCATAGCATCAGCTGCACGGTTGCTAGTTCGAGGAATGGCTTCCAAAGTAACTTGATCAAACAAGGACATTAGTTGTAAAACATAGGCCTTATATGGACGAATTTTATCATCTCGGGTTTGATAAACTTCATTAATTTGGTTTATAACCAATTGGGAATCCCCAAAAACTAAGAGGTTTTTGATTTTTAGTGCTAAAGCAGCTCGTAATCCAAGGATTAGAGCTTCATACTCAGCGAGTATTGTTGGTGCAAGCAAAGGTCGGTTTGAAGGACAGAGGAATAAGATGTTTTTGCGGAGATATTAAAATAATACCCGCATCGACCCCACTCATACATCGGGCTCCATCAAAGTATAAGGACCATTGTTTAGGATGGTCCGCCTCTAATTGAAGGCATTCATCAAGAAACTCGATGATGAGAGGATGAGTAGACTCTAAGGGTGCAGCAGCTAATTGATCTGCTATGATTTGACCCTTAACAGACTTTTGTCCTATGAATGTGAGATCAAACTCGCTTAGAGCAAGAACCCACTTGGTTGTGCGACCCGATAAATAAGGGCGACTCATAAGATATCTTAAAGGATCATATTTGGCAATGACATACATTTTTTGGCTAAGCATATAATGTCGTAATTTTTGCGTAGCAAACACGACTGCTAGACATAACTTCTCTAACGCTGTATAGCGGGTTTCATAACTGACGAAAGTTTGGCTAATGTAATAATTAGCACGTTCTCGCTTTTCATCATCAAGTTGAGCTAACATAGCTCCTAAGGCAGAATCTGAAGCAAAAATATATAGAAGAAATGGGCGATCAGATTTAGGCGGTGAAAGCACCGACGGATTAAGGAGGTATTGTTTGAGAAGTTCAAAAGCTTCTCTACATTCTGTGTCCCAATTGAAAGGGACATCCTTCTTAAGAAGTTTGAGAAAGGGACCAGTTTTGTCCGCCAGCTTATCAATGAAGCGACGGATAGCTTGAAGTTTACCTTGTAAACTTCGTAGTTCAGATATATTAGTGGGTGTGGGCATATCTGTGATAGCCGCAATTTTGAGAGGGTCAATTTCGATACCACGTAAAGAAACTAAAACCCCTAATAGTTTGCCGGATTTAACTCCGAATATGCATTTTGCTGGATTTAATCGAATGAGATATTCTCGTAATCGATTAAAAACTTTTCTTAAATCATCTAAATGATTATTTTCAATAAGAGAGCGAGCTATAATATCATCTACATAATCATGTAAGATATCATGCATCATATCATGAAAAATGTAGGTCATAGCCCGTTGATAAGTTGCACCGGCGTTCTTTAAGCCAAATGGCATCACTTTCCAGCAAAAGGTACCCCAGGGGGTAATAAAGGCTGTTTTAGCCTGGTCTTCAGGAGCTATCCTAATCTGATTATAACCGGAGAATCCATCCATTAAGGACATCATCCCACTTTCGGCAGTAAAGTCAATGATTTGATCCATATTTGGAAGAGGAAAGTCATCTTTAGGGCATGCAGCGTTAATATCTCTAAAATCGGTGCAAACCCTAACTTTGGTAGCTTCTTTCTTAGTGACTGGAACTACATTTGAGATCCATTCAGCATAATCAATAGCTTGTATGAAGATAACATTCAGGAGTTTTTCTAATTCCCCTTTGACTAGCAGAGCCACTTTGGGATGCATTTTTTTGAGTTTTTGTTTAACCGGTTTAGCATCCGGATGGACCACTAGATGATGCATGACTACAGAAGGGTCTAGACCTGGCATATCTTCATATGTCCAAGCGAAGACATCTTCGTACTCTTTAAGGAATGCAATGTATTGTTCTTGTTTGTCTTGACTTAGTTCTGCTCCAATATTGATTATGTGAGGATTGTCCTCAGTTCCAATATTAATTTTAATGACATTTTCTACCTCCATGTGTAGATCTCTTTCAAAATTAGGTGGGGCGGGTGAAACACCCAGTTCTTGTAATTCTTGTAAAGTTAATTTAGATAATTCATTCTGAGGATTAGTGGTCTCAAGCTGGGCTATAGTTGGTATAGAACCATCAAAATAGAATCCATTGTGCAACATCTCTTCAACAGAGACATCATGGAAGATATCTCCTTCCAACTCTTCATCGGGGTCAACAATCATTTCGGGGTATGCTATGGATAGCATGTTGCATGAAAATGACTGATTTTTAAGAGGCAAATCAACATGCCTATCCAAATAATCTTGATAGCATATGAGGTGATCATCATCCTCAAAAGGAAAGGGTTGTCCCTTACTAGGAAATAAGCCCACACCACAGCAGGCAGGCCACGGTTCTACCTCGAAAGGTTCTTTCATGCCATTTTGGAAAGGTCCTAAGCCTTTCCCTTTATATCCCATTTTAAGCATCATGGGTTTAGCTTTAACATAATCATTGGTAAAATAACACCGAGCATATCCCTCATGATGAGTTTTGATATTTCGAGGGATTCTTCCCCAGTCATATCCTTTATAAATGAAGGCACAACTCCCGACTTGGTAAGTACTTCCCATAGGTTGTGGGAGGCCCAAAGTACGAGGAGAGGGCGGTAATTTATTTAAAAGGTTTGAATCTTGCATGAAAGCATTCATTTTTTCTGATATTAAGGTTGTAGATAAATCTGGTAAAAGTTCATCAGAAAGGGCATAAGATGTAGAAGGTTTATTACTTATGTCTTGAGGTGTGGAAGGTATGATGGATGTGTCTAAAGGTTTTGAATTTATAGGAATAATAGTTGAAGGATTAGTTGTAGATTTGAGATCCTTTTGAGATTCTAAAATTTGTTTAGAAGGTTGTTGGTCTATATAGGAATATGAAGTTAATGGAGGAGGAATAGATGAAGTTATGGGTTTATGTTTCACAGTTTTAGATGAAAAAGAAGAACTAGAATGTGTGGATGACAGAGCAGGGCAAAATTGCACTCCAACGGGTTCTGCCAAAGCACACATATCAAAAGGTCTAGGGTCACCATGAATAGTGACCAACTGATTTTTAAACTCAAATTTCACACATTGGTGTAAAGTTGACGGGACTGCTCGCATGGCGTTAATCCAAGGGCGACCCAAAAGTATATTGTACGATGCTGGGCAATGTACAATAAACACGGTTGTTTCTAGGGTTCTAGGGCCAACTTGCAATGGGAGGGTAATGACTCCACACGTTTCTTGTGTTTCGTCATTAAAAGCTTTGATAATCATATCAGTTTTCTTCATTTCATCACTTCTAAAACCAAATCGTTGGTAGAAGTCAAAGGTGCAAATGTTTAGAGATGAGCCATTATCAATCAGGACTCGTTTGATGACTACATCTCCAATTAGAGCGAGTAATGTACAAGGGATTATCCTTGTGTAAACTGTGTTGTGGGATATCTTTATCCCGAAAGTCAATACAATCAATCTCTCGAGTGATGATAGTATTGGCCATAGCTTCAGGTTGAATGTTTTGAGGTACCATCATTTGGCTCAATGTAAGCATCAACTCATCCCTATGTGTGGGAGAGGATCTTAATAAATCTAAGAGGGAAATTCTGGCCGTGGTATTAGACAATTGTTCATTAATGTTGTAAGGGGGTTTAGGTTGAACAATAGGAGCATGATTCCCTTTATTTGGGTTTTTCAAAATGAATGGAGCTGATCCATCATTCTGGTTTGGTTCTTGTTGAGAATTTTGAGCTTGTTGTCGAGTAACGACTCCGATGGTACCTACAATGTTATAGTGACGACGTTGAAACGGTCTCGGTTGAGAATTTATGGCTTGTTCATAGGGAAGGACTACATTAGAAGAAGGTCGAGTAGTGACTCTTCTAGGAAATGGTTCTTCTGGAACATTAGCATCTGTGACAGGTTGAATAGGATCTGATTCATTTTCAGGACTATTCGATTGAATAGTGTCTACTTCACTTTCACTATCTGACTCTATATCACTAGAATCAGAAGTTTGAAAATTATGTAAGGGCCTGGTTGTAACCAGGGATAAGGTTGTGTCAAATATTTGAGAATCCTGAACAGGTAATTGTCCGCTAATGGTTCCTACATATCGAGTAGGAGGGGGAACATTATGATGTTCGATTTGATTGGCTACCTCTTTACTGTGTCGTGGTAAAGGGTGTTGAAATATGTCTAAAGTTTGATTGGCATTTTGATTTTGATTTTGGGGAACAGTCTTTTGAGTATTATTAGGAGGGTTTTGTTTGGGTTGGAAGGCTTGCACTTCCATTTCATTATTGTCAATCAAATCTTGTATTTTATGTTTCAATCTCTTACAAGCGTTGGTAGAATGTCCAGGTCCTCTATGAAAGTCACAGTGCAAATCAGCTCTATATCCGGGTATACTTGGGTCAGGTTCCCGGATAGCTGGTAATTGGATTAAACCTCTTTCAAGCAATTGAGGTAAAATGGTTGACAAGGGTTGGTTTAATCTAGTGAATTCTCGAGGAGGCTTGTCAGGGGGTTTCAATATGAATTTTTCTGTTGTCTTTGTTGCATTGACATTAGCAACATTTCTGCTGTCAGTGACTCCGTCACCGACAACCTGTTTGTTTTTATATTGATTTCTAGATGTTTTCTCATCATCCTTCTTCCTAAGTTGGCCTCTCCTAATGAGGGCATCTTCTACTCTTCGAGCTAAGTCTATAGCTTGATCGAAGGTAGTCAAAGTAGCTGTTGATAGCTCATAAGAGAGTTGTTCTTGTAAATTATTGATGAAAATGTCTAGCATTTCCCTATAGGGTAGCACAAAGTGTAGTTTTCCTGTCAATTGTCTCCATCTAGCCAAGAAATCAGCAAAACATTCATCTTTATCTTGTTTTAAATTGTATAGGTCTTTAATAGTTACATGTCTCTCGATGTAGGCACTAAATTGATGAACAAATGATTCAATTGTTTCTTCAAAGTTTCTTAAGGAGTGAGTGGGCAATTGATAGTACCACTCTAATGCCATTCCACCTAAACTTTTGGGGAACATTTTTAGTAATAGCAAGTCGTCATGCGATATGTCGTGACATGCTATCCTAAACATGCGAAGATGTTCTATGGGATCTTCGGTTCCTTTATATATAGGCGGGACGGGCATGGGAAAATGTTTAGGGTATGGTTGAGCTACCACTATGGGATCCAATGGTTGGCTACAAATCTCTCGATAATTGTACGAGGGACGGTAGGGATCTATCTGGTCCATACGTGAAGCCAATTGTTTCACCATAGCTTCCAGATTACTAGTTTGCCCCCCATATTGATTCGGTAGGGCATTGACATGAGTTTTATGAGCATAGGATGGAGGAACATGTAGATTAGATGCCATGTTACTATTGTGTAAAACTTTAGTAGGAAAAATGTTATGGAGGAATTTTGAAGTTGGATTATGTTGTGTTCCAGATTGTTGAAAATTTGTATTTGGCTTTGTTTTAGATTTCTGTTTATTTAAAGCATTTTGCTCAATAGTTTGGCGGAACAAAGTAGTGAAGGGAATTTTCTTTTGTGCAGGAGTGGTTTTAGGTTGAGTAACAGGTTCCTTAGGAGGTTGGGTAACCTGTTGTTTTGACATGGCTTGGGCTATAGTGACCATATCCGTATTGGATGGTCCACCCTTATCACTCTCTTGATCAACAAAAGATAAAGGATTAGTGTGTATATCAAGCGCCCGTTCTATAGCTGCTTGAGCGTCACTAACTTCCCCTCTATCAATACGGATTGCTACATTAAGGATGTCGATATTTTGATTGAGAAATTTTTGAAAATGTTCTGCGTTGTCAAAAGTGATGCCCCCATTGGGAGCTATTCTAGGGGATGAGGATTCATTCTCTTTAACATTTCCTTCTTGTTCCTTATCTTCACCTAAGTCTTCGTCTGACTGACCTAGAGTTTCTCCTTCCGGATTTGTATCTCCAAGAAGGACATTTGGGTTTTCAGTTGTATCTTGCAACCAATCTTCTCCTTCCCCTAAAGTTTCTTTACCATTCCTAAGTTTAGGCATGGTGCTAAGTTTTGATTTCAGCAAATATATATATATTTATATATATATATATATATATATGCAACAAATTAAAAGGTATATATTTATATATACCTAATGCAATATTTGAAATGAAATGTTTAAGTTTTTACTATGTTGTTTTTTGATTTTTTTAGTTTTCTTTAAATTTTTGAAATAATACAATAAAGACAGCAAATGAAACAATAAGATGCACGCAATAACAAGACTGAAAATAAATGAGCTAATCTTCTATGAACAATTTATGAATATCATTAATAGGTTCGAGTTGTTCAGGGGTCATGAAATGTTCTTCTTCAAATTGAAAGTTTTCTTTTAAGAATTTGATGAAAAGGGCTATGGTGATATTGTCTATCTCAGATGTTGGTTGATAATAATAATTCTCACGACAATATTTACAATATAACATAGCTCTAGGAGTTTTGTTCCATCTTCTCCTAACTATAAGATCATCTTCTAAGGAATCTATATGAACTAGAAATGGGCGCACTATAACTGTGTCTTCGAGATTTTCCCTGAAAGTTAAAAATTTTGCAGATACAAGAGCTCTCCTATAGGCTAACCATCTATGGCAGGCTCTCTGAAGTTCATGATAGAAAACTAATTGATGAGGATCCAGGATTCTATCCAAGACTAGCCTCTTGATCTGTTTAAGTTGTGTGGACCTAGATGAGATGAGACTAAGTCTCCTGACAAGTTCGTCCCACAAGGATTGATTTCTACTTGTTTCAGGGATACTAAGGACAGAATTAACTTCTATAGCTGCCAATTGGTTTTCTACGTTTATAGTAACTGCTAACCTCTTTTTAGGAGCTACCATCTAAACATGATTTTGAACCTTAAATGTTTTAAAATGCATCTAAGTTTTAGTTGTTCTAATTTTTTTTTGTTTTTGTTTTTGTTTTCAAAAGGTTATGATGCATTCACGTCGGGTTCACCAAAATGTATCGCTCCAAATTTTTCGCATCCCTACCTTCAGGCTATTGGATCCGCGCCCGGAAGGAGGATGGGAAAAGGATGGTGCGGTACCTCGGACGAGAGGACTTTACGAAGGTCCCGCCTCTCAAGGGAGGTGTGTTTTGGTGATTTTTCGACGGATGGTGGGTTCACCAGGAAACATTTGATGGCAGTTTCCACGCCTAGGTTTTTGGAATGTGTTTAGATGAGTTCGTTTTATCCTTTAAGCATTCATCCTAGGTTTGGCCGAATGAATCTAACTTAATCTATATGAAAATGCAATTTAAATGAATACAGCAAACAGAGTAGAAAGCAAAAAATAGAGAATTTGTAGGAGGCCAATGGAGATTACCTGATCCGGAAGTCTGAAGAAGTTTTCGATGCTTGAAGCAATCTGGATCGTCTGGAATTCGACGTAATCGCCTGTAATCTGATAGAATCGTCCGAATCTGACAGATTCGTCTGAGACTGACAGAATCGTCTGAAATCTGACGAATTCGTCAGACGAATTCGTCAGAGACCTACAAAACAGAGAACAGATGCAAAATACAAGAATTCCTACTATGCAAACAGAGGCAAAATATGCCAAATAATAAACTGAATACTGAACAAAGTTTAAAAAATAGAAATTAAAGTAAATTGCTGTACTTTAATGGCAGATTATGAGCTTAACATGCAATCTAGACTAGATGGGTGAACTCCAGATGCAAAATAGGATAAAAACTAAATAGATTATCTAATTTGTAAAACAAAATAACTGAGGCAAAGTTAAGAAAAGCAAACTCCAGGCACTGATTGCCTCGATGTGGACTGCAGTCGAGATCGTCTCGCATCAGTACGAAATCGTCTCGAATTTGACAGGATCGCCTCCGATCTTGACAGGTTCATCGACGGCGATGGGTGCTGGCTCCGATTGAAAATCAGTGGTGTACCTGCATAAAAACTGCTATAGGACTAGTGCAAAAATAAGATTAAGGTGTTTTAGTGCAGAGGGATTCAACTTGCAGATAAAATTCAGCCAGGGGTTGGGGAGGGAATGTCCTAGAGTTTAAATAGGCATAGGGGAGTTGTTGGGAGGTTGGAGATCATCCCAATTTGGGAGATCTCCAACGGGGGAAGGGTCCCAACGGCGCAGACACGCTTCTGCCCGAATTGGAGACCCGTTGGAACAGAGTCTATCTATGCAAATTCAGTTTTGCGACAAAATCGTCTGGACGTTCTAGTCCAGACGAAATCGTCAAATCTGGGGCGATATCGTCTGATCGGCGACGATATCGTCCAACGGTCAAAACAACCTCTAAAAATGGCACGAAAAAAGGGGAAACGGGTTTCTCGACGGTTAACGGGCGGTTTGGGAGGTTAAATTTGAATTTAAAATTATTTACTAAGGTGAATGTAATTATTCCAATTTGACTGCGCCAATTTTAGGGTGCTACAAGTATAAGATACCATAAATGTGGGAAACACATGAAGAAATAATAGGATTTCAATCACATTGAGAAATTTTGTAGCCCTGGGAAGCTTAGAGAAATGATATGTCCCTAGTTTAATAATATGAGAACAGTTATGGGTATCATAAGAGGAATAAGGCAACCCGATATGATCGAGACATGATCCATAGAGGATGAATATGGAGATCCGAGATGATTGATATGTGATCAGCTATATGGTTGTGCAAGATCAATGTGTTGTAAATTGGTGATTGGTTAGACACTTTGCATTGATCGAAGGAGTAATGCTAACTCTACAACATCAAGAAAACAAGTTGAATATACAAAAACAATCTTGGAGGATTTTTATTCAACATCAGGAAAATAATTAACTTGTCAACTATTCATGGTATTTAACGTGATTATACTCGTATTTGGGTTTTCATTATTGATATTGATTATACTCAGAGTAAATCCCATAATATGCTTCATGATTCTTCTACCTATGATTGTCGATCTACTAGTGCATACACTTTTAGAAGAGATACCTTTTGGTGATGTTTGAACAAGCCAAGAAGGAGATGCAAAGCTAGAAGAAATAAGGCAACTAAAGATTATCATACCATGCAACACATTTAGAGCTATCTTTTGGGATGTGAAAAATATTTTGGATGCTAATGAATGGTATTGGTTGAGATAAATAGGATTAAAATAATTCATAACTATGACAATCCAGGGAGGAGTTTAGAACTACATACTTGACTTTGTATTTTGATGCACTAGTGAGCCATGGCTTGCTCACTCCATTATAGCCTACTACCATAACACAAAGTGGGTATAAAAGGACAATATGAGTAGGATTATCAAAATTGCAAGGCATATATCGAACAACTTATTTGATAGAACTAGGTCTAGCATAGAGTACTGAATGGACAAAGTGACAATAGCAGTGAGGCTTGTTCTATAGTGTAGCTGAAAAACCACTATTTATGTGCTATAGTGATGTGCGGTATGTATTCTAATGGAATTTGCAAATGTAACCTGTAAACATATAATTTAGCCACTTAAGCCCCTTTTCCCCACTAAGCCCCCTCCTACACCTAGCCCCTGGTCACCATGTGACCACCCCTCTAACCTAGCCTAGGGCCACTTCACCCTAGTCTACCCTTTGACTCTAGCCTAGCTCCACCTCACCCTAGCCTACCCTACCCCTACTCTTTACATTCCCATGCTCATTTAATGCCATTAAAGGGATGAAGATATTCTTCACCCATGTGCATTAATGACATGAAGAATTTTCATCCACATGCCATAAATAGGGTGAAGACTTTCTCCACCCCCATGCATTTATGATGCATGGTGCACCCATGCCCATTTAATACAAATGGATGGGTGAGGAATTTCTCCATCCAAATCCATTTATGAGGTATGTTGCACCCTTTCCACAACATAGACCACCTCACCCCCTAATCCTTGCCAAATTCTATAAATAGCCCCCTCTTTCTTTCATTTTCAAGAAGAAGATAAGTGCTTACAAAAAATTTACCAAAATCACTCTAGCTCTCATTTGCCTACAAACCCTCCTTTTTGCTAACCCCCATAGATGCCCTTGTATAACTCATTTTTGTATCTATGTTCTCTATGATTGTAGTTTTTGGGAGTTGGAAGTGCACGATGATTTTATCTCTAATCGATGGATCCAAGACTTGTTGTTCGGTCCCGTTACTATGAAACCATGCACCTATGATGGATCAATTGATAAAACATGTATAGGTAGTGCAGATCTATAGAATCGTGCATATACAATGGAGCACCTATAAAAATGCACATGGGCAGTTACAACATTATGGAACCACAGACCTATGGTGGAAGTAAACTAGAAGGAGTGGTGAAAGGAACATAGGTTTGTACTTGTGTAACCCCTTTTTCTTTTATTTTTGGTTTTTAGAATTTCATTTAGATAGATTAGAGGTCTTTGTCCTATGTGCCTTATTTGCATTTAGGTCTTAGGATAGGTATATTTATTTTCCATTAAAGCATTCATAAAAACATAAAAAGGAAAAATAAAAGGATCTGCATTTGCATGATAGTTAACCAAACCTTTTTGCATAGCCAGGTTAGAAATAACTTAGGCATATTTTTTGGGTTTAAGCCTGGTCTACCCTGTTCTACTATTCAATAAAAACTACACACCTACAGTTGGGATCTCCCAAAAACTTGCACATGGTTGGTAAACCATGCAAACATGGTTTATCAGAACCAACCGCCCACCCATGGTTTGGCCCTAATAATATAAATTCACCAAATATTACCTAAAATAAAAAATCTCATCCCATGATCTAAATTTTGCTATTATCTATTTCCTATTTTTTGCATTAGGTATAAAAGCATAATTGCATCGTAGTTTGTATAACCCAATAATTTAATTAAGCCTCACACATGTACTTAAATATTGAAAATGGTTGGATTTCATCACCAACCACAAACATATATTTACCCTATCCATGGCCAAATATGACTTCAATAATTGTCCTATCCATGGAAAATAGCATGTATTCCTCTTCAAAGGGTGTATCATTGCCCACGGTGTGCTGGGTGAGGATTGGTAGGACATATGTTCCCTGACCATATATGGATTTCATCTCCATATTTTGGTGGGTATGTTTTCCTGAACTTCATCACTAGGTTTAGTCACTATGAGTATACAGGTGAAATCTGAGATTCATCTTAGGAAAAACATTTTACACGTCACTTTTTATTTTTTATCAAAAAATTTCAAAACTCCAAAAAAATAAAAAACTTTCAAAACTTCAAAAAAAAATCAAAAAATAAAAATATCAAACTTTGCACGAACTTAGGAACAAAACCTTGTTTGTTTGTTTGCTTTGAGTGCTATTTTACATTGGGCTTCTTCCATGCATTCATACACCTACACTTGAATTTTACAATTGCATGTAGATGATATGATATGTGATATGTGCGAGTTTTCCCTATGATATTTTGTAAACTAAAATGTGTGTGTAAAATAGTTAGTGGCATTCTATACATCATTGTTGATATTCATCCAATATCTACCCTATTTTATGAAGACCCCTTAATAAGAAAAATCCCCATAAGAAAGACTACAAATGCTGATGATGGATAAGGTTGATTAAGAAATATGGGAACTGTGCAAGTGTGGTGCTAGATCCTAGCATGTAATAACCTAACTAGTCCTAATGCTATTGAAAATGAAAGGATATGCCTAATGCAAGTTAAAAAATGTATCTACATGAAATGTAAGCAAAAATGTAATGTTTTGTGTTTTTGTGATTTTTCTATTTTTTGTGGTTTTGATTTTATTTTTGTTTAATTTTTTTTTGTTGTGCATTATCTCTTATGCATGAAATACCTACAGATGGATATTTTAAGAGGTTCAGGTTCCTCAACACCCTTGAGAGATGCTATATGATAAGTTCTTGGTCCTATATTCTATGTAATGATGAAAGGACCTAACCAGTTTTCCATGAATTTATCATGCAAATGCGATGGCATATTGGAGTTTTACTTATTTTCTTTGAGCACAAGGTCCCTAAATTTGAAGTCTCTAAGATGGAATTTTGTATCATAATCTTGCTTAAGGCAATATTAATAAACACGAATATGCTCAAGAGCATTAACACGATGTTAATAAAGAAGGTTCAATTGGTCAAGGTGAGCTTGTCATGCAGTATCATCATCAATGAATTCTTGGGGTGATATGTGTGATGAAGGAATTTCTAATTCTAAAGGTATAATGGCCTTAGTGCCATAGATAAGCAAAATGGGGTTGCTATAGTGGGTATTCGAATGCTAGTTCGATAAGCACATAATGCTAAAGGTAGTTGAATATGCCAATCTTTGTGATTTTTCTTGATAGTTTTCTTGAGAATGGCAACTATAGTATTGTTAGACGCCTCTGCTTGTCCATTAGCTTATGGATAATAGGACATGGAAAATATATGTTGGATGTTATACTTGGAAGTTAAAGTAGTATTTTTAAATGGGATCCCATTATCGGAGATAATCTTGGATGGAATACCAAAATGACATGATATTATGAAGTATGAACTCCACAATGTGAGATCCAGTTGTCATGGTGAGAGGGATGACTTCCATCCAATTTGAGAAGTATTCGATGGTCATTAAAATAAATGTGTGATGGTCTAAATATGGGGGTAATATTTTTCCAATTAAATAAAAACCCCATTGTGAAAAATGTCATACTGAATGGATCAATTGTAAGGCTTGAGAAGGTACGTGCAAAATATTAGCATGATTCTAGCATTTCATACACTTATTAATATAAGCATAACATTATTTCTCCATGGTGGGCCAATAATATCCCATTCGAAGGATGCACTTGGTGATAGCCATGCCATTGAAAATGGCCATCATAGGTACCATCATGAGCTTGCAAAATTGCCCAAGCAGACTCTTGGGATTCTAAACAATGAAGGAGAAGACCATCGTAGCTTCAATGATAAAGTATATCCCCAAGTAAGACATATTTTATTGCTTTTTGTTTGAATGTTTATCTTATGGTATATGATAATCCTATAGGGATATTACTAGGTTTCAAGAAATATTTTAATTGGGTAAGCCAATTCTGATATGCTTGGGTCTCGATTGAATAAACTATTTTTTCTGGTTGGGACTCATCATGCATGAATGCATCTTAGGAGACAACCTTAAGTTGAATAATCATGCCATTATCAGAAGGACCCTATGGAACCAAGGACCCCTAGGATGTATGTTTCAAAAATTTATGTACCTGAGAGGATCGATCTTGGTTCGATTCAATCTGAATCATGTGGACAACTTCATTATTGTTCAGAGCCTCACATTAAATCATTGATTACAAAAGTTTTTTGACATGAATGGTTGTGATATAATCAAAATGGTTCTACAAAATTAAGGATCCCAAAGAATCCATTGTGTCTATAAAATTTTTATATGAATAAGGGATTGCCTCGATGTTGTACCATTCCAATTTAGCTACTAGGTTTTTGTACGATTTCAAGATCATACATCGACATTGATAGGTTTCCTTGACTTGGTTAACTATGAGAAAGGAGTTTCCAAAGATGTTTATATTTTTTATTTTCATGGTGATAATTGTTTGAAGACCCAAATAAAGAGCCTCCTATTTAGCATTATTGTTGGTGCATGGGAAGTTGAGTTTAAATGAACGGGGTATAGGAGCTCATCGTAGTGTGAAAAATATGATTCCTACGCCACCCCCTTTCTCACACTTAGAACCATCAAATAACAAAGTCATATTTACTTTGTTTTTAGGTTATTCTAGTTTGGGTGAGTCTGATAATGTAAAGACTAAATCATTAGGTAATTTTATTATGAGAGACTTATCATCCTAGAGAGGAGCCTCTACTAGTTGATCAACAATTACTTGACCTTTGATATATTTTTGACTTATGAATTCAAGGTCAAATTTTATCAACAACATAATCCACTTTGTGGTTCAACTATTATGGTACGTGTGACTCATCATGTACCACAAAGGATTACCTTTGGAGATGATATATGTCACATGATTCAACATGTAATATCAAAGCTTCTTGGTGGAAAATACCATTGCTAAGAAAAGCTTCTCAACGTATGTGTACTTCAGCTCATAGCTCACTAGGGAGTGACTAATGTATTAAATAGCTTATTCCTTGTTTACCTCATTCTTTTTGTCTAACATGATCCCTAAGGCTAAATCAGTAGCTTATATGTATAGCAGTAATGATACACCTGGTCAAGGTAGAGCTAAAATTAGTGGTGATGCTAGGTATTGTTTGATCTTGTCAAAGGCCTTTTGACACTCATCATACCAATGGAATGGGATGCCCTTTTGTAATAGTTGATTCATGGATTGACATTTATCTAAAAGTTTCTCTATGAAGCATAGAATAGATGCAACATTTCCTTGTAAGTGTTGAAGCTACTTAAGGTTTGTAGGGGGGAGCATTTTGAGTATCACCTTGACCTTGGTGAGATCGAATTTGATCCCTCACTTTAAGACTATAAAACCTAAAAATTTTCCCGATGTGACTCCAAAGACAATATTTTTAGGATTAAGTCTAACATTATGCTTGATTAAGTGATTGAAGACCTTTCATAGAACTTCAATGTGCTCTTAATGCAATAGAGATTTGGCTAACAAATTATCCATGTAATCCTCTAGGACTTTGTGCATGTAGTCATGAAATATATATTTCATGGCCCACTAATATGTTGCACCAATATTTTTGAGGCCAAATAGCATGAATTTGTAGTAGAAAGTCCCCCAAGGCATGGTAAAGGTTGTTTTTGGTTGATCTTCAAGATTGAATCAGATTTGATTGTATCCTAAAAAACCATCCATGAGGGACAACATTTCATGACCTACAGTCGTGTTGGCTAAAGCAACAATTTTTGAAAGGGGGAATACATCCTTAAAAGTTGTTTTGTTAATATATCAAAAGTTTGTGCATATGTGAATACTCCCATCAGGTTTCCCTATAGGTACCATGCTGTAAATCCAGTTAGGATAGTTGATAGGTTGGATGAACCCTACATCCAATATTTTTTGTAATTCATCTTTAACCATTAAGGTTGTTGTTGGATGCATTTTATGAAGCTTCAACTTGATCAATTTTATTTTTGGATTGAGAGTAAGGTTGTGCATGACTAAGCAAAAGATTCTATCTTCTCTATCAAGAGAGTTGTGTAGATGGATTACTCTTCAAGGGATGAACTTTATCCTAATTTTATGTTTTTAGAAGCCTCGGGATTAGTGATAATTTCTACATCAATTGTTTCCTCTATTAACATGTGGGATCCCTCCTCAAGCTGATGAGGTGTAGGGATCAAGTGGATGTCATCAGCTAGATTCAAATATTTGATCATGTTTGGTTCAATCTCAGCTTGAAAAAAATATTTATATGGCCCTTGGGAGAAATGAAATGGCTATAACATTTCTTCATAAGGGAAGAAATATTTGGGTGATGGTGGCAACATAGTGTGATCAAAATTTATGGCCTCGTGGTTGAGGTGCAAA
This sequence comes from Wollemia nobilis, assembly GCA_028583015.1. NCBI lineage: Eukaryota > Viridiplantae > Streptophyta > Pinopsida > Araucariales > Araucariaceae > Wollemia > Wollemia nobilis. The sequence goes on from JAQPPZ010017052.1 coordinate 14,664,955, forward strand.
GGTTTTGAGGGGTCATTGATATTATGGAGTGGTGCGGTCAAATAAATAGAAATCATATTTATGGATAGAAAGTTTCCATTCATAGGTGGAAAAATCCTATCAAATATGGGTGACCCTAGATATATCAGAGGTGGTTAAGGTGGTAGTGAAATGACTGGATGAGGCTTAAGAGGAGCTAGGATGATCAAATATTCTAGGGGTAGAAGCTACCTTTGGATTGGTTGGTGCATATGAAAAACTCTATGATATAACTCATCTAGGTCTATGAGAGGCTCAATGGGGGTGCAGTCTTCTCCTTCATTTCTAATCCACCAATTGTGGTGAGGACCTAGGTATGCCAATTTAGTCTCATCCTCATATTATTTCGATGCCTAATTGAAGGAATACGAAGGCTCAATAGAAACCATTGTAATGGGGAGATGATATTCTAGTAGATGGAAATAGCCTAGGTCAGTATAAATATTCTCATCAATCTCATCCTCAAAGCCTATGGTTAGGCACTGGAGGGAGTCTACGAGGAGTTTATCCAACCTATGCACAAAATACCCTAAGCCAAATTTATCTATAGGGGGTTGGTATTGTGGTTGGTAAGGTGTTTAGATACCCTATTTGTATTGACTAAGACCACACCCATGCCAATGGAAATAGCCAAAGTATCATAGGAAAAAATATGGATTTGAAAAGTAATTGGCATTCCCTAAAAATGGATCATCATCGTCCTCCATCATAGGGGAAAAACTTATAGAATTTTTGATACCTCCATATATGAAATTCATTTGGTTTGGGGGTACCCCCATGTGTACAATGATAAAAATAGGTAGCAAAGATACATGGGGTCTACTTATACCCTATATGGATTTGATGAGCAGTGTGAACGTGACATTCTACATGAGGTACTCAATGATACTAGGGTTATCCAAATGAACTATGACCTACGGTGGGGTGGATGATAAGGGTATGGCTTTATCTGACTCATCCCTAGCAACAAATGATTCTCCCTCATATATAGGAGTGGTAATATCCCCTACTAAAATTGTGTAAATGGATGGGGAAATATCCTCAACTTTTTCTCGCTTAGAGGATCCGAGGATGAAGGGATATCAGGAGAAATCGATGGTAATGGTGGGCATGGAGATGGTTCCATGACTGATTGTGGTGTTGGATATAGAATTTGAATGGGATCATTGGATCGAATGTCCAAATATTTTCATGATAGGGTAGACTTTTGTGAGTGGTGCACCACATTGTAATAATTGAAGGGCTCTAGATTAGCATGAACCACATGAACTTACCATTCATGTATATATTTAAGACACTGATGCAAAATATATGGAACACACTTCATGTCCCTCATCCAAGGTCTTACAAGAAATATGTTATACTGCATTGCACCCTCCAAGACATGGTACAATATAGGAATAGTATTTAGCCCAACCTAAATAGGAAGGACTATTGTGTTGATGATGGAGTATAAAGCATCATTAAATGCTCAAAGAGTGAATGTAGATGCTACAATGTGCAAGGTTGGAAGAATAATATGGTGTAGTGCATTAGTTGTGATAATATTTATGGAGAAGCCTGTGTCAATCAAAACCCACTTGTAGGAAATATGATTCACATTGACAATGATGTGTAGTGGAGGATCGGTCCCAGTATTAGGAGTTGCATTAATATTGTGATCATGAAATTCAATTATAGGCTTCTTACACTATTGAATGTGTCCCATAAAATTGATAAATGAGTTGGGATCCCGAGGTTGTAATTCAACTAATTTTAGAATATCCATCAGAGCTTCTTTGTGTTGTGGCGATTATTGTATCAACTCATAGATGGAGAGTTTGGTCGATGTCGTTCATAGAATTTGGGTAAGCCTACTCCTAATAATCACCATAAGTTGGTGTGGTGGACCTTATATAGGATTTTATTGTGGTAAGGGCTATGACATAGAAGGAATATTGGTTGGAGCTATAGGTGGTGCAGTTTGGTTAGGATATCTCCTATTTATTGTCACAATATTGATCATCCCAATGAACCCTTGATTGGGTTGGGTCATGTGGACTTTGTTAACCTATCTTATATGATATTACTTAACCTCATGCCTAGGTAAGGTATCCTTGAATATGCCCATCTGTTGGTTATTGATAGCAAGAGGATTATCAATTTGTAGTTGATTTCTCTCGAGCATATCCTATACTATGTTCTTAAATGTATAACATGCTTGGATATCATGACCATTTTGTTGATGATAGAGATAGTATAGGTCCTCCCTATACCACTTAGTTTTTGGGTGATTTGGATCCATGGGGTGAATTTCATGTAAGGTGATAGCCTTCGCCTCACACAATTAATTAAAAAGTGATGCCAAATATTCAAGCAATGGTGTATAGTTATGAGGTGAGTGACGTAGTTGATTATGTACTTGATTTCATTGAGGTTGGTCATGGTTTTTCATAGGAGGGGGTTGATATTGATATTTGGGTTTTTGGGGTGTTGTTTGTTTCTTAGGATTTAGAATGCTCAGGATAACTTGATTGACCAAAGGTGGTTTTTATTGTATATAATTACCTATGGGATTATTTTTCCATTCCTTACAAATTTTTATGTCCCCCTCTTGGAATTTGATGTCCTCGATGACCTTGGCCTGTGCCAAAGCCTCTTCAATTATTTGGTATTGTAGTTGTAATAACAGTCAGATTTACTTCGAACAACTCCTAGTGAACATTCGGGTAAGTTTTGTGATAGGTAAGGTGAAAGGCAATTTTGACATAATATTTCTCCACCTTGTTGTGGCTGATCCACAACACACCCCAAAATTGGGGACCCACATTTTTTTGCATGCTTTCAAAGAAGATCTCAGTGACCCAGATGCTAAAAATCAAGAAAAAGGCAAAATTGTGCAAAAATGAAAAAGTGTCGCGATATTGAGACATGTCGCTCCGTCGCGGCCGAAAAAGAAAAAACGTCATGATATCACGACATGTCGCTCCGTCGCGGCCCAAAAATGACAAAGTGTCACGATATCGCGACATGTTGCTCCGTCGCGGCCGAAAATGAAAAAATGTCACGATATCGCCACATGTTGCTCCGTCGCGGTCCAAAGAGGAGAGAGAAAGGTAGAATGGAAAATTGTCACGAAATCGTGACATGTCACAAAATCACGATCAAACCAGTAAAATAGGGCAAGGCACTAAAAGCGTCGTGATTTCGTGATAGAAAGCAGCAACGGGGCATGAAGCGAAAAAATGTCGCGATATCACGACAAGAAGCAGCAAAGGGGCATGAAGCGGAAAAACGTCACGATATCGCGACAGGTCACGTTTTCGTGGCTCCAAGCAGCGAAGTGGTACGGAAGGAAAATATGTCATGATTTTGTGACATGTCGCATTTTCGTGGCCAAATACAGCAAGAGCAGCCCGAAATAGAAAGCGTAGCGATTTCGCGACGGAAAGCCGGCAAAGCGGTACGAAAGTGAAAAACGTCGCGATTTCATGACAGGTTGCGGCCAAAAGCGTACCAAGTGAAAAATTTCATGATTTCGCAACAGGTTGCGGCCAAAAGCGTACCAAGTGAAAAGGCGTCGCGATTTCACGACAGGTTGCGGCCAAAAGCGTACCAAGTGAAAAATGTCACGATTTCACGACAGGTTGTGGCCAAAAGTGTACCAAGTGAAAAACGTCGTGATTTCACGACAGGTTGCAGCCGAAGGCGTACCAAGTGAAAAAGTGTCGCGATTTCACGACAGAAAGCCGCAAGATAGCTCCGAATGAAAAAGCGTCACGATTTCGTGACAGGAAGCAGCCGAGGCGTACGGAGATGAAAAGCGTCATGATTTCATGACAGGAAGCAGCCGAGGCGTACGAAGATGAAAAATGTCACGATTTCATGATAGGAAGCAGTCGAGGCATACGGAGATGAAAAATGTCACAATTTCATGACAAGAAGCAGCCTCACAGCTCAAAATAGAAAAATGTCGTGATTTCGTGACAGGTTGCATTGGCAAGGCTGTTGGCAGGAAAATGTCATGATATCGCGACATGTCGCGTTTTCATGGTGATAGCAAAGGAGCAAAGCTACATGCATAAAAATGTTACGATTTACATGGGGCCATTACAGAACGTGCATAGGAAGTGTGAAACACGTGGCATATAGGTGTCAGGGTTACAGAGGTGTTACATGTCAACAGAAAATATCGAACGTTTTGGCCTCGAACATAAATTCAAAAGCAACGAAAAGGCGGGAATACGAAGCGATGCATTCTGGGAGGTGAAACGAAGCGATGCGAGGCGAAACAGAGAGTCGTATTAGATAGTATAAAATTAGAAGAGCAGATTGATACGAGGGTCGGAAAACCACGACGGGCAGTGTTGCAGAGCCAAAGGCAATAAGCCATTCTGGGCCTGCTTTTGTGGTGTTTTTCTTCCACTTTGTCTGGATATTCCTTTACATTGGACTGGGTAGGAAATTGTTGTAAGCGAGTTGCGATCGTTGAAGGCCGGAGGGCCATTCCGGGCTCGCTTTGAGGTCGTTTTCTTCCATAGACCGGGTTTGGGAAACCAGAGATTCTGTTGTTGTATAATGATCAATTTTTAATACAAAAAATTCAGAGTTGCATCTCATTGGCAAGAAAGAAGGAGTTATTTTCTGCATGTAGGATTAAATGTTTATCTTTCCCATTTTCAGATTTCTAGGCTTATAGGTGAAGTTTAATGCAAGTTCTCTTGGTTGCTTCATGCGAATGTCTAAATCTGAAAATTACAGTTTAAACCCCAGAAACCAGCACCTAACTTACCTGGATTGTGCGAGTTTGCAGGTTCAATAGGTTAGGTTGTATGCAGAAAACCTCATTAGCTTCGGTTTTGTCAAAGAGGATAGCATCATACTGAATGCACTTTTTATTTTTCTTTCACATTTTATTTTCATTTTTTTTTCGCATTTTATTTTATTTACAGGCATTAAAATAAAAATTAAAAAATTAAAAAAACTCCAAAATCCATAAATAATTCCATTTTCATTAAAGGGTTTATGTTTATGGCATTTCATCAACTTTCATTTTGAAGTTACAGCATGGTCATTTAAAGGGATCAAATCACATTTGCTTTATTCGGGTTCAATGAACAATCATTAAAGTTTCACAGTAAAATAAACCACAGTGCCCCTTGTTTTTAGTTACTTGCAACCACTAAGGTGTTCCAAGCATTTTAATTGAATATCTTTATTTGAGATTATTAATACATAGATGCAAAATGCTAACATAACAGGAACCTTGGAGAAGTTACTTGTTTAATTTCTTTGCAAGCAGAGGATTTAGAACCCAAATCCTATCGGAGAGTGTGTTTTCACAATCGGGTGAAAATACCACTCAATAGATTGGCGCTAGAAGGAGGGCCGAATGGGTTTATTTTAGTGAGATTTAAAATTTTTGTATATTTCATGCCCTACTGATTGTTATCTTTAGCCTTCTAACACCACTCAACAGATTGGCGCTAGAAGGAGGGCATGAAAAGGTTTATTTTATCGTGATTTTAGATGCTACGGGTTTATAATTGTTTAAGAGCTTTACATTGCTAAATATTTCAAGTCCATTTGATTAGCATCTTCGGCCTCCTCTAACACCACTCAACGGATTGGTGCTAGGAGGGCCGAACGGGTTTATTTTAGTGTTATTTAAATTTAAATTTTTTATGCTTTAGTCCTCTAACACTCAGCTGATTGTAAAAAGGACGGCTCGAATTTATTTACTTGTTCTATTTTAAGCAATTCAGGTATGTTGTATATTATTCTAACACTTTTTTGATTGTTCATACAGAAATATGTGATTTGATTTAACTTTGAAAATTTTGGTCTTGACTAACAAAGTGTTGTTTCATGCAATTACTTGACATTTGATTTTAATAAGTACATCTCTTAGTTGATGCTAACTTGATTTTTTTTTACATTGCAGGTTGAATATTCAACAGATTTGGTTCTAAAATTACATTTTAAGTTTCACTAATGGCAACACTTGAGGAGCAAAGGGTATCCTTGAGAGCTGAAATAGTGTCTCTAAGAGAGAGAATGGTATCAATGATAGAGGATCATTATAAGGGTTTGTCTATACCTGTGGTACCCTATCAAATTCCTACAATGTTATTGGATTTTTTACGGTGTTTTAATCAAGAGGTGCCACTAGGATACTTGCAAAAACTGCATGTCTACAAGAATACATTATGTCAATTCCAGATTTTCTATGAGGAGGTAGCTTGTAGGTTATTTGCATACATTTTGGATGATAAACCATTATTTTGGTACAGCCAACTACCCATGGAGGTTAGGACTTCTTGGATACAACTAGAAGCAGCCTATCTTTATCATTTTGGTAATCAGGTTGACTTAGAAATCTTGAAAAATCAGTTTTCCTCCATATGTAAGGAGCCTAATGAATCCTTGAGTCAATTCAATGGAAGATTTCATGAGTTGCACTCCCAAATGTGGGAAAATTTTAACACATTAGAAGAGGAAGCCATGGAAGTATACCTAGGAGCCATACACCCCACACTTGCTTCACTCATTGAGGAAAAACTGAGTGGTTTGTCTTTAGAGAAAATCCATGAGATCTTAGAAGAGATAGAACGACAAGGTCTTGAAGAAGAAAAGGCACAACATGCTCACATAAGAGATTGTCCTTCTAAAGATATTGATGCCAACCTACACCAACCATCAAACATAGCACCCTCCACTCCAATGATATCTAAGGTAAATGATCAAGGGGATGAATTTGAATATCCAAATCTTACAACCACCTTAGATGTAGTCCACGAGGAGGTGCAAATTGCTAAGCCAACATCCACTAGTGAGGATTATGCAGAAATGATCTCATTCATAGAGATACACGATTATTCGGATGAAGGGGTTCTAAATTCAACAATGTTTGATATATGTGATAGGATGGAACCCACCATAGAATTGAATGAAGTGGTTGAAAGTGAAATTGGGAGAAAACCAATAAATGAATTTGAAGACATGATAGAGTTTCACCACTTGTTCTTGGAAGATACTATTGATGAGATGTGTAAAATTAAGGATCAAGAAATTCTTCACCCTCCAAATTATGATAATGAATCATGGGTTACTAATTTGGACGATGATAGCCTTATAAATTTGAATTCAAGAAATAACCCACTTTTTGAAATAATTGAACCATCTAAGGAAGGTGAAGATGAATTTGATGAGAAGCACATTGATGAATTGGAAGATGTTGAAGAAGTAGTTGAACGTCACCACTTGATTTTGAAAGATGATTATTATGATGCTTGGAAGAAGTGGGAAGACTTCACTCATTCCAAAACTACTAATGAAACTTGTGTGCCAATTGATATACAGGACAACATAATCGCCTACTCAAAGGAAGATTTTACAACTCCTATACAATTTGAGGATGTTTTGGAAGAGGGTTTCAAATCTCATCAAATTTTGGAAGATTATGATGATCCTATTACCAAGGACAAAGAAGAAAAAGAATTTATGAATGAATCAAGAGATCATGTCACAAACATCATGGAATTTCATTCTATGGATTTGGATGACGATTTTTACAATGGTTGGGGGAGATATGATGATGCATTCTTTTCTCACATCTCTATAGATGAAACTCATATCTCACTTGATATGCAAGATATGGAAACTTCCACCTCACATGAAGAGATACCATGGATAGTGAACAAAGAATTAGAACCAAATGATAAAGAGATTGATCAATTGGAAGCAACTCAAATGAAGGATCATCAAGATGAGTCATGGGACATACACTTTGACCAAAAACATTTGAGGGTTGAAAATTTGCATGACCATGTTTTGAATTTGATTGATGTTTATGATGAAATGTCATTAAAGGTAAATGAAAAACAAGGTATAATTTTTAATCACACCTTTAATAACATTGTTTCAATGAATGAAAAAGAAGTTGATGCACTTGAATTGTTAAATAAAATTCATCAACAATTACTAATTGAATCTAGGGTAAAAACTTTTAATGATCCTAATTTAGTAAATATCCTAGATGCTTGTAAATTGTTACACAAATTTGATTGGCCTACAAATTTGGAAAATGATTTGGCTTTGAAATTTGTAGAAATAGGCTCCTACTTACAAAATTGCATATTTGAAAAGGATAGCCTAATTCTAAATCAAGGAGGGAATTATGAAGTTTACATTTTAAAGAATAGACATGATAAAATTGAAAATCATTTATTGTCTAATCATTCTAGTAATTTGATGCTCACCTATGGGAGTATTATTGGAACTAAATCAAATTGGTATGGTGAGCATGGCAAGTGGAAATTTGTTGCATTGTTTGGTCTGGTCTTGTTTTTGTGGGATTCCCACAACATTTGGCATGCATATCACGTTATATTTTTGTTGAAATGTTCTAATCATGTTTGGGATCCAGGAAAGTGATAATCCAAGCTTTGCATCATCTTGTATTATATTGTACATTTGTATATAGATTTTGGTTTTTTTTGGGTTTTGGTTTGTGTTTTCAAATTTTCATTTTTGGGATTGCAGTTTGGTTTTGGATTGAATAAGTTTTAATTTAAAGTTGTGTGTTTATTTGACATGTTTTGTTTGTCTATAAAAAAAAAAAAAATGATGAAAAAGTTGCCTTGAGATGCTAACTTATGTTCTAGATCGGGGAAATATGGAACATTGGAATTGTGTGGTAGAAAGCTCCACAAGAAATACAAACAGTTTAATAGTATCGTTTGAAACTTGTGATGCATGAAGTAGTCAGTTTTATATGGCAATATTTCATCTGCAATTCAAAAGACAATGCATTTCATATTACATCTCACTTTGCACATGCATGCCATCTTAGTTGCATATGCATTTCAAATACAAATCATTAAAGTGTGTCAAATCCTCTTAGGGTTATGCTATAACATAAATGTGTAAAAAAATCCTAAGGTTGGAAACTGAGTCTTGAGATATCTAGAACCAAGCACATTTTATACACATTAAAAAGGATCTTGAGCAAAATGATCAAAACCTTGCTTGGAAGAAAAGGTTGGGCGAAAGAAGTATTTCATGTCTATCCTATTATGCAACATGATCCTTAAAACAGTGGTTTTGACCACTTCCATAAAGCTTAAAGCCTAAAATCAGAGTAGTAAGGATAGGGCTAAATCCTCATCGAACTTAGGTTGAGGATCCAACTCCCCAAAGCTTTGATTTGACCTACATGGAGTAGTAAGGATAGGGCATAAATTCTCATCTCGCTTAGGTTGAGAATCTGATTCCCCAAAGCTCCTATGTCTCATTTCATGATAAATCTTGGATTGGAAGGATCGTACTACTTGTCCTCTCGCAAAGGATGGGTAGTCATCCCCAAGGTCTAAGCAATAAAATTAATATTTTCCATTTTTATCCAAAGCTTGGATTGGAAGGATCGTACTACATGTCCCTAGCAAGGATGGGTAGTCATCCCCAAGGTCCAAGAAGTAAAAAATTAATTTTTCCCATCTCATATTTATATTGGATTGGAAGGATCGTACTACTTGTCCTCTCGCAAAGGATGGGTAGTCATCCCCAAGGTCCAAAGAAATGAAGGTAAGTCTTGGATTATGGGGTTAAGTATGCCCATGCATGGCAACATGTCTTGTCTAAAAAACAAGACCATTGATTGTTCAAAGGGTTAGACTAGCATGACCATTTCTTCCATAATTGGTTAAATTATTTTGCTCAAAGTGAGGTAATGAATTCCAAATCAGAATAGTAAGGATAGGGTTAAACTCCCATCTCGGTTAGGTTGGGAGTCTGATTCCCCAAAGTTCTGATTTCACGTTCACTTGCACATGGGTTCAAGATAGTAGGGACTCATAACCAACTTTGGGATATAATAAAGCAATTCATTAGTGGATCCTAAGAGGGTTTGGTAATCTTGAATGTTTGTGCATGATACTAGAAAGTTTAGGCCTTTACAAGAGCAAAATCTCTAAGCATAGTTATCAGATTACACAAATCATTCACAATCTCACATATGCATTCATGTAAAACGGACAATGGAATGTTGATCAATTTCAAACGATAGGGAATGAAATACATTGCACACACCGAGCTAATACTTGATGATTCTGATGATTCATGTATTTCTGATCTTTGGGCATTTGTTTATATTTCTTATGTGCTAACACATGTTTTCGAGTTTGTATACTTCCAGGTAGGGTTCTCACTAAAATGCTCAAGAGCATTTGACAGCAGAGTCGCCATTTGTTGTGGCTGATCCACAACACACCCCAAAATTGGGGACCCACTTTTTTTGCATGCTTTCAAAGAAGATCTCAGTGACCCAGATGCTAAAAATCAAGAAAAAGGCAAAATTGCACAAAAATGAAAAAGTGTCGCGATATCGCGACATGTCGCTCCGTCACGGCCGAAAAAGAAAAATATCACGATATCGCGACATGTCGCTTCGTCGCTGCCCAAAAATGAAAAAGTTTCGCGATATCGCGACATGTTGCTCCGTCACGGCCGAAAATGAAAAAGTGTCGCGATATCGTGACATGTTGCTCCGTCGTGGTCCAGAGAGGAGAGAGAAAGACAGAATGGAAAATTGTCATGAAATCACGACATGTCACAAAATCGCGGTCAAACCAGTCAAATAGGGCAAGGCACTAAAAGCGTCGTGATTTCGCGACAGAAGCAGAAAGGCAGAACGAAAAACGCCTCGCGAAAACAGAAAGGGCATGAAGCAGAAAAACGTCGCGATATCACGACAGGTCGCGTTTTTGCGGCTCCAAGCAGCGAAGTGGTACGGAAGGAAAATATGTCATGATTTCGTGACATGTCACATTTTCGCGGCCAAATACAGCAAGAGCAGCCCGAAATAGAAAAGTGTCGCGATTTCGTGACGGAAAGCCGACAAAGCGGTACGAAATGAAAAGCATCGCGATTTCGCGATAGGTTGCGACCAAAGGCGTACCAAGTGAAAAATGTCGCGATTTCGCAACAAGTTGCGGCCAAAGGTGTACCAAGTGAAAAATGTCATGATTTCATGACAAGTTGCGGCCAAAAGTGCACCAAGTGAAAAACATCGCGATTTCGTGACAGGTTGCAGTCGAAGGCGTACCAAGTGAAAAAGCGTCGCGATTTCACGACAGAAATCCGCAATAAAGCTTCGAATGAAAAAGCATCACGATTTCGTGACAGGAAGCAGCCAAGGCATACGGAGATGAAAAGCGTCGTGATTTCGTGACAAGAAGCAGCCTCACAGCTCGATAGCATAAAAATGTCACGATTTCATGACAGGTTGCATTTCGGCAAAGGTCAGTTGGCGAGGAAAATGTCGCGATATCGTGACATGTCGCGTTTTCGCGGTGAAAGTAAAGGAGCAAAGTTGCATGCATAAAAACATCGTGATTTACATGGGGCCATTACAGAACATGCATAGGAAGTGCGAAACACGTGGCGTATAGGTGTCAGGGTTACAGAGGCGTTACATGTCAACAGAAAATATCGAACGTTTCGGCATCGAACATAAATTCAAAAGCAACGAAAAGGCAGGAATACAAAGCGATGCATTCTGGGAGGTGAAACGAAGCAACGTAGGACAAAACCAGAGAGTCATATCAGATGGTATAAAATAAGAAGAGCAGATTGATACAGGGGTCGAAAAACCACGACGGGCAATGTTGTAGAGCCAAAGGCAATAAGCCATTTTGGGCCTACTTTTGTGGTGTTTTTCTTCCACTTTGTCTGGATATTCCTTTACATTGGACTGGGTAGGAAATTGTTGTAAGCAGAGTTGCAGTGCTGAAGGCCAGAGGGCCATTTTGGGCCTGCTTTGAGGCTATTTTCTTCCATAGACTGGGTTTGGGAAACCAGAGATTTTGTTGTTGTATAATGACCAATTTTTAATACGAAAAATTCAGAGAGTTGCACCTCATTGGCAAGAAAGGAGTTATTTTCTCGCATGCGAGGATTAAATGTTTATCTTTCCCCTTTTTAGATTTCTAGGCTTATAGGTGAAGTTTAATGCAAGTTCTCTTGGTTGCTTCATGCGAATGTCTAAATCTGAAAATTACAGTTTAAACCCCAGAAACCAGCACCTAACTTACCTGGATTGTGCGAGTTTGCAGAGTTCAATAAGTTAGGTTGCATGCAGAAAACCTCATTAGCTTCGGTTTTGTCAAAGAGGATAGCATCATACTGAATGCACTTTTTATTTTTCTTTCACATTTTATTTTCATTTTTTTTTCTGCATTTTATTTTATTTACAAGCATTAAAATAAAATAAAAAAATTAAAAAACTTCAAAATCCATAAATAATTCCTTCATTTTATGGCATTTCATTAAATTTCATTTTGAAGTTACAGACATGGTCATTTAAGGACCAAATCACATTTGCTTTATTCGGGTTCAATGAACAATCATTAAAATTTCACAATAAAATAAACCACAGTGCCCCTTGTTTTCAGTTACTTGCAACCACTAAGGTGTTCCAAGCATTTTAATTGAATATCTTTATTTGAGATTATTAATACACAGATGCAAAATGCTAACATAACAGGAACCTTGGAGAAGTTACTTGTTTAATTTCTTTGCAAGTAGAGGATTTAGAACCCAAATCCTATCGGAGAGTGTGTTTTCACAACTGGGTGAAAATACCACTCAACACACCTATTTCCATATTCTATGGTAGGCTCATCATCAAATTTTCAAATTTTGGACAAGTTAGTCAAGTTTAAATTCTTCTTTATGCCAAATGAGAAGCGTTCCAAGAATGTGTTTGCAAGTTGTTCAAAGCTATAGATGCTATGCCTTTATAGATGGTTATACCACTCTAAGTCAGGGCCAGAGAGTATTATTAAGAAGGTCCTAAGTAACAAGGCATCATCATATTGAATTTGAAAATAGAGGTTCATGAAATTGGTTACGTATTCCTATGCATCGTCATCTCCTTTGAATTTATCCAATTTTTGTATTTCAAAATTCTTAGGATATGGAGGACATGGGATCAAAGGATGGAGTGGTTTATTACATAGTTGATGCAATGTGGGCTTTTGATAATCCATTCCTTGCTTCTCCAATGATTTGATGCACTCTATGAGCACCTTGTAAGCTTGAGATGATATTATCTCATCTTCTTGCATTGGTCCTCGAGGAGGAGGAGATAAAAATTTCTATTGGGATGATGTGGTTGAATATAATCATCAACCATGTCCTCACAGAGTGATTCAAGATATCCTTAGTACTAATACTTTGGTTCTAAATCCTCATAAGCCTCAAATTCTAGTTGGTTATTTTATGATTGTTGTTGTTGAGATCTATTATGATGGATGGGCACATGAGAAGGGCAATTTTAATCTGACCTGGGTTGCATATCATGGTTTTGTGTAATGATTTTTTGATGGGTTTGATTCCTATAAGTACTAGGTGTGAGGACTCCTCATGCATTGCTTTTTGCAATTATTCCTAGTGTAATTATTTTTGATGCAACCTTTGTTATTCTTATCAACTTTGTTCTAGGTATTCTTGACCCATTTGCAATCTATCCAACCATAGTTGGTGTAGCTACTATTATTCATTTATGTTCTACCTAGGTATTTGATTCACTTCATCAACTGTGTAAGGTCAATTAAACCTTGTATTAATATGAAGGGACTTGGCTTGGTTTGTGGGCTCAATAGGGTTGGCTACCCATTTCCCATGATCGAGGGAAGTTGCATTGACCCGGTGCTCAAGATTGAAGATACCCCTACATATTTGGTTGGTGTAGAGGCACAATGTGCTTGCATGGAACACTCTCCACAATGAAAATTAGGATGACCTAGGTCTTCCTCTTCCTCATCTTCAAGATATATGTGAGCAAATGAGGCTATCCTATTAGAACGATGAGGGTCGTACCTATCTAGTTGAGAAAAATTTTGGCTCATCTATGGATGATCAAGTGGAGTGGATTGCTCATATAGGATAGGTTATGGTGTATAATATTTCTTATATGCATATTGGTGGATAGATCAAGTCAAGATGTGAATCCATGACACTCCCCTACTAGGCCCCTTAGTGGGTGGGTTATGTCTAATAGTAGCATAGGATTGGTTTTGACTAAGAAGCTCATCTTCTTGATCATATTGAGGATCCATAGATGCATCCTAGATAGGGATATCCTAAATATCATATTCCCTGTAGGTGATGTTAGTGTTATGATGAATACTAAGACACCATTTAAGAATGACCATGTCTTTAGGATTGAATCAGATATGTTATGTGCCTCACAAATTTTCAATAACATCAACTCATGAATGAGCTCTACTATGCATTGTTACCATGATGTTGATTATACAAATAGTAAAGAAACAAACAAGTAGACAATGTGATTATCTTGTTTAAATTTTTATCATGAATTTCTATAATATTTAGTGCATTTTGATGTTGAAAACCCCTATTCCTATGAAACTATGGGTAAAAAAAATTGAAAACTACTAAAATGTAGTTTAAGTACACCCCCTATCGAGGGATGTGACTCAAATGACAAAAAGTGGCTTCCTATTAGATATTGGCACAAGGTAACCTTATGGGAAAAAAATTACCCCTTTAAAGGGGTCATGCTATCTAATGTCCTGGTACCAGCGAAGCCTCACTTTTCCTTAACCCTCACGTTTAAGGCATGGATAGTAAATACAACTGCATCCACTGATTATTTTAAAGAGACCCATGGTAAAATAGCTCTTCTAACCTTCCCACTCTAGGTTCAACCAAGAGTAGGGGACCTTCCAGTGATGAATTTTGAAAAGCCACTCACTTTTTGCCACTAAGTTTCTAGGGTGTGAGCCAATGGATGGATATGAAGCCCATCGTCGTTGGTATCAATAAACGGTTGGTGATGAAATCCAAATCATTGATGTTTAAATGAATTGTGGTGTGTGGGGTTCCTTTTATTATGCAAAAGTAAATAAATCATGAAGCACATGATGATTTTCACTAATGCAAAAATTAACGTTTGATTTTTAGAAATCCTAAAATAATTAGAACTTCTAAAATGCAAAACCCTACAATGAGACCAACCTTTGAATAGGAAATAATAAGAAAACCATAGAAGTATTTAAATAGAGGTCATATTTCATAGGGACAACTATAGACAGAGGTTGTCTAACATAGAAACAACAAAAATAGGGGTCTTTTGGGACAAAAACGGCCATAGAAAGAGGTCATCTAGCCCAGGGATGATCATAGAAAAAGAATTTAAAAAAATCAAAATATTCTAAAATTCCTTCACTTAAACATGAATTTTTTTTTTTTTTACTAAGCACAAAGAAAGAAAGACATAATGACTTACTGTGATAGCCTACATCTGATGTTGATACAATTATCTAGTGTTTCTACTTTCTGATCTGAGGTCATCTCTGTAAGGGATGGTTGCACTTGCTGGTCATCTCGGTGAGGGATGGTCATACTTGCAACTCAAAAAAAACAAAAATAAATAGTAATTAGCAATGTGAATGCAAGATGTGGACTAGGTTTGATCGTGATCACCACTAAAAATTCTAGAAAATATCATACATCCATAAAATTAAATAGAATATCAAAATATAGCAAATCAAGATGCAAGCATAAATATCAAGAGTGAAATGAAAGGAAATTATAGACAGTACCATTTCTATTAATAATGTCTTATTATTTTCCAAGAAGGTTACAAATAATATCCCATTTGAGGGATTGCTACTTATCTTGATACAATGAATTACAAATGGAACAACTTAGATGTACTACACAAGATCTTTTTGCATCCACAAACTAATTTGGGATAGGTTTTCAGGATTATCGCAATGGATGATGATGATATGTGAATATTTATGCTATTGCTTCCTCGTAGATACCTATGATATGCACACAAGAATATTAAATAAAATTAAAATCATATGTAGATCCTTTTGAGATAAGTCCCATATTAATATCAAGGAAATGATAAAGAAACTAAAATAAGGTGAATACATGTGTGAAAATGAAATCTATCTATGTTAAATAATAACTAGAAATGCTGCTAAAGCTTAACAAAAGAAAGAAAATAGGAAAAAATATTTTCTTGAGATGTCATCTCTATGTAGGATGGTCGTACCTGTAGGCCATCTCTAAGAGAGATAGTCATACCTATGGACTATCTCTGAGATAGAAGATCGCTAATCTGCGAGTGATTCTCTTACGGTCGATGCAAGTCAAGTTCGATCTGTAGATTGGTCAATGAATTGGTGCACTCATGGAGAATGGCTTAGGAGGTAGAATTCAATACTAAAGTAAGGAATTTAGGTTGCATAAAGAGCATGGATGCGATATTCAACCTTCAAAATTATCCATTGGCATGCTCTCCATGGAAAAAAGAGTACAAAAAGGGTTAGAAACTTTAGGATTGAAATTCAACAACACTTGTTTGCTTGAAAATGAAAAGTCCTTGATCCTAATGTATGAAGGTTGGGTGCCATTATATATAATTCCAGAAGGGAGTTCAATCTTGCATGGGAATCCAAGAAGTGGTTAGATCCAAGAAAGATAACTACCCATTCTTGAATCTTCCTCACAACAAACTGTGTATGTCATTATGCTTAGTTGGCTCATGTAACCACTTTAACCATGGTTTGGGATATGAATTTTCTTATGGTGTGATTGTATTGGGGTGAGACAACCTTGAATGGAGGTCATCTCAGGGTAAGACGGTCTCTAGAGGCCGTCCTTTGGTGGGATGGTCCTAGATGCAAAGGGAAATTCCTCCTTGTTTGAGTGGTGAAAACCATTTTTGAGCCCTAGGGATATCCAAGGTGGGTCATATGGCCTAAAAAGGGTCCATATAGGTAGTATTCTTAACATAACATGTTTTAGATATCTACACAATCTAAACTTAGGGTGGAATTAAATGTGTTATTCCTCCTATTATGATATTAGATTAGAAAAACTTATCTTTAGATTTTTTTATGGTTGGTTTTAAAATATCATACCTATTATAAGAGTAGATTAAAATGGTTTTACTCTTTTATTTTGTTATGTTAGATTAGAATTATAGATTGATTATTAATCTAAGGTTTGATTAATGGAATACTTTTTAGACTAATCTAATGTTAGTTGGATTATTAATCTAAGGTTTGATTAATGGAATAAATCTTGGACTAATCTAATGTTAGTTGGATTATTAATCTAAGGTTTGATTAATGGAATAAATCTTGGACTAATCTAATGTTAGTTGGATTATTAATCTAAGGCTTGGTTAATGGAATAAACCTTGGACTAATCTACTACTTTTTGGATTATTAATCAAAGGTTTGCTTAATGGAATAAATCTTGGACTATTCTAATGTTAGTTGTATTATTAATCTAAAGTTTGATAATTAATAAATCTTGGACTAATCTAATTATGGATTAATTATTAATCTAATAGTATATTAATTGAACTAATGTTAGATTAATCTAATGATAGACTAATCTAATGATGGATTAATTATTAATCTAATGGTAGATTAATTGAATTAATATTAGATTAATCTAACGATAGACTAATCTAATGATGGACTAATTATTAATCTAATGATAGATTAATTGATTAATCTTAGACTAATCTAATGATGGATTAATTATTAATCTAACAGTGGATTACTTTGAAGCTAGCCTTAGTTTTGGGTTAATCTAATGTTATATTATTTTATAATCTTTGGATTATTCTAAAGTTGAATTTGTAATCTTGTGATAGATTCTATGGATGTATTTTCCTTCTAAGATAGACTCAAGTGATTTGTTCTTTAGATTGTTGATGAAGTACTAATGCTACATTAGTAATAGATGATATTTAGATGTTTTTACTTGTTTAGAGGAATTGAAAAATATTTGTGGAAAATATTTTAGAAATAAGTATGGGCTTCTTTTGTGTGTGTTTGCTATATTGAATTGAATCATATAGAAAAACATGGTTTTGTTAGAAAAAAAATGGAAAGTATTTGTGGAAAACATTTTGCAAAGAAGTATGGGCTTATTTTGATTATTATTGTTATGCAATGAATCATATATAAATGTATTCATACCTGCATAAGAGTTGTTCTAATCCCTACCTTCCTATCAAATCACCATGGAGCCTAGAAGAAGAAAATGGCAGATCGTGATAGTTTTTTGGAACATTGTGAAGGTTTAGGATTGGAGATCACTCTTAGTGAAAGAGGATTTATTGTATAGAAGCAAATACTATTCATTTGTATGATCTAAATCCTTCTATGAATGATTATGCTTGGTGCTATGATGGTTATTTTTATTTCATGGATCTTATCTATGTTGTTGAAACTAATGCTTTGATCAAAAGATTATACTAGATAAGAAAGTATTTTTTCTTCCAATTTGAATAATGCTATTGTTTAGATGCTTGAGAGAGAGAGAGAGAATTAATATTTAGGCTAGAGGGATTATTTGGGAAGGAATCTAAAGGTAACCTTATCTAAAATCTCCTTGTCAACTCTGGTTGTTGTGGAGTAGCAACACCTAGTTTTGTGTCCATGATAAAAAAATCATGTAAAGTGGTTGATTCTTAGTCACTCATGATGAAGATGAGGAATATAAGTATGAAATTTAAGGGATCATCATGGAGGTGCAATTAAACTAGACCAAAGCAATACACCTGAAGTATTCAACATAGACTAACTTATGATTGGTCAAAGGAATTGGTGTCCCCTCTCTCGAAGGATTGAGAAGGGATAATCCTAATGCTAAGGTCAAGAAGTCTACATTCATGGAGAATACCAAAAATATGGGGTGACATTTTTAAAAGCATCCTCTATACCATAGAGGTATACGAGGTAAACCCCAGTACCTATGGGAGCTTGGCCTCTCCTATCCACTCGAGAGACATCTACAGTGTCAAAGAATAAAAATACGGTTATGCCTAGTCAATATATGCATTCCATGGATACTCCCATGAACCATTTTGAGTTCTATTTAAAAAATAATCTCTTGAGCTAGTTAGCTTTTGGGTTGTTACAAAGGATCTACTTGGAAACTTGACCTGAAAGGTGACACTTTAACATTAAGTAGTGAATGAGATTAAACCTTGCAACCACTAATGTATTATGAATAAGCATATAATGTTGTAGCTTTTGAGATACAAACACTATAGTGAGGCAAATATTTTATAAAGGGTTGTATAAGGTTTCATAGCTGAAAAGGGCTCTACTAATATAATAAAGTACTCTTTTTTTATTTGTATCATCATGTTGTGCCAACATGGCTCCTAAATATTGGGTTGTGGCTACTATGTAGAGCAATAAATGCTTGGTTGGATTAGGTGGAATAAGGATATGCAAGGAAGTGATATACCTTTTGAGTTCATTAAAATATATTTGGTATTTATCATCCCACTTATACTCCATATTCTTATGGAGAATCTTAAGGAAGGGTTGGCACTTTCTGGATAACTGGGATATAAAAAACCTAATGGCTTAAATATTACCTTGTAAGTTGTGCAACTCAATAAGGTTTCATGGAGGAGGTATGTTTGTATTAGTCAAAATATTAGTTGGATATACTTCAATGCCTTACCTAGACACAATGAAAACTAAAATATTTCTAGATGTTACTCCAATGATACATTTTGAAGGCTTAAGGTGAACTTTGTATTCACTTAATCATTCAAATATATGCCTTAGATATTGTGCATGAGTTACTTGATGAATGGAATAACCAAGGAGGTCATCCACATAATTTTCTATAATGGCATGCATTAAGTCATGAAAAAAATAAGTCATGGCCCTTTAATATATGGAACTTGTGTTTTTTAATTTGGAAGGCATAACTTGATAGTAGAAGGTGCCCCATGAAGTAATGAAAGTAGTCTTGGCTTGGTATTTAGGAGTAATTTTTATTTGGTTGTATCATGGAAAACCATCCATCAAATATAACACTCCACATATAGCAATAAAATCTATAATCATGTCCATGTTGGGCAAAGAAAAATCACCCTTAGGACAAGCTAAGTTGATATCTCGAAAGTTAGTACATATTTTGATTGTCCCTTATTTCTTGGTGATAGGAACGATATTTGATATCCAATTAAAATAGTTGATTTTTTTTATGAAATCAACATCAAGAAGCTTTTTAAGCTCTTATTTAATCAATAAGGCAATTTTAGGGTGCATCTTTCTAAGTTTTTAATATGAAGGGCTTAACATTATGTCAGACTACTAAATGGTGCATAAGTAAAGAAGGATCTAGCCTATCATGTTGGCATATGAAAAAGCAAATTTATCTTGAAATTCTTTTAATAAATTGGTCAATTTCTCTTACTCTTAAATAGAGACGGATTTCCCTAATTTGAGGATCTTAGGGCTTTCTAAGGTTCCAATATTAATGTCTATGGTTTCTTCAATGAGGATATGTGACTCATCCTCATAATGAAGAGGGGCTAGGATTACTCCTAATTGCTCAAGATCTTCAAAAGACATAAGAATTTGATCCTCTTGAGGGTTAGAATATTTGACATGGGCAACACAAGGGAATGACCCATCAAATAAGAAGCTATTTTAGAGGACATCTTCATGAGACATGTCACAAAAGGTATATCCTTTAGCATACTCTCTTGGGGTTGCTATTAAATTAGGATGGACAAGGGTGACTAAGTTGTAAAACAAAATGATTTATGGAGAAGGAGATTCATCATTTTCATCCCAATCCAAACCATGATGATCCAAAAATTTAGCAAAAGTTATCATTTGATCATCATATAAATTAGTAGGCAAAGGTTAATTTTTTCTAGGGATGTAGCCAATGCCACACCTCCTAAGCCAAATCTCAACTTCTAAAGGTTCTTTGATTCCTTGTTGTTGAGGGCCTAATCCTTTACCTTGATGTCCAATGTTGGTGTAGACACCAAATCCTAGCCACTTGTCATCCATGCATCATCAAATCACCACCGTCCATTATTTATATATATATATATATATTTATGTTTGTATATATAAATATAAATATTTTATATATATTTATATTTATATTTATATTTATATTTATATTTATATTTATATTTATATTTATATTTATATTTATATTTATATTTATTTATTCAATATAAATATATATATTTATATATGACCAAACCATAACCACTCATCACATCTCAATATAAACCATCCATTTAACTTGATTTGTGTCACACATCAAAGTTATAATCTTAGCCATTCATCATGTTTTAATCTCGATTGCCCATTGGTGTCATCGAAACCCTAGCATGTTGAAAGGCAAGTTATAAAAGGTCATTCATTCTCATGAATGAAGATTAAAAAATGAATAAAAATAGTCAATTAAGTTGTTAAGCCTTGGAATCCATAATTTCCAAAAACCCTAGCATTTCTCTAGTATCCTTCTTCCTCACCGCCGCCATATTCTCCATTTATGTTGCCCAAATCCCATGCAAATTAGATCTGGTTCTATAGATCACTCTCCTATAATCATTGAACACTACTAAGCATTTCCTAAATACTATTGAGCATATTCAAAATACTATGAGGAATTCATTGCCATTGCCAAACACTTCTAGGTATTTTCCCTCAACCGATTTTCTATCGATAAACCCTCAAACAATTTTGGGCATTCATACGCCATCAGATCGTAGATACAAGAAAACATATCAGAATCATAGGTATATTCTTCAACAAGGTAAAAGGTGTTATTACTTATGTTTTTTTGTACTTAGCCTACATTTCGTTATTGAAGCACTTAGGGTTTGTAGATTTGTTTTAATAGAGGGTCTCACATAGTGGAGCCCTCACATATGCTACTAACTTGTTTGGTGTTGTTGATCTATTTTTAGGTACATAAATTATATTCTATGCAACTTGGATGGTCCCATAGAGATACTCAAGCCCACTCATAAACTTGTTTGAAATGAAGATGATGCAAAATACACCAAATATTCATTGTGAACGAGGGTTTCCAAACCCTTTGGTTGTAACATTGGAGATCAAGGCTCCCACCATATTAATACAATATTATCTCTTTATTGTGCAATATCTTTTGTGTTGGTTATGTTATTGTTATTTTGGTGTTGTCATTTTTACTTTACAAAATGGTTATCATGGTGGGACCTCCAAAGGGTTTTTTATTTTAATATACCTTGTCAATATTTTTATCTACATTTTTTGTTTCTATTGTAGGTTTTCAAAGATTTTATCATGCAAAAAACATGAAACAAGGGTTTATGAGAGTAGCAGAACATAATTTGTGATCACACGGATGTCCTATAACATTCGAGGGATGCCCCACCATGTTTGGGAGATGCCTCATTATGTCTAGAACACATATAGGAGAATAGGGAATACAAATGTAAACTTCTTGATAAGTCTTGATCAAACCCTACCTCCACTTTTTTTCTTTTTACAAAGAAACTAAAAAGAAAATATCTACTTTCTATTTAAAAAGCAATACATCTTGCATCTTAGGCATTTACAAACGTTTCTTAAAATAGTTTGCACATAGGATAAATTTGCACTTGTGCATTCATCTTAGTTGCATTAGAACATTCATTATACTAGATTTATGATTTTGTTGTTTAGTGGTGTTTTTAATATTCACTCTAAGTGCTACTTGCAATAAAATGAAAAAGCATAAGTAGCTGCACTTTAGGCTAAAGTATCTCACTTTTTACTTTCCTAAGCTATAACAAGTCATTGGTATTCAAGTCTCTCCCATTGTTGGAAATACATTGTTGATTCAGAGTGGAAGAACTAGGTGAACCCTCCATTGTTGGAATCACTTGATAATTTAGGGTGGATTTTAAGAGGTGTACCCTATATTATTTTGAGGGGCTTGGTATTGGTGTTCTTCATCACCTACTTTGCTGAGTAAAAAAGGGTTTCTTGGAATTATTTAGACACCATAAACAACATAAATATAAAAATAATCACACACAATTGCATGTTTTGCATTCAACATCAGTGATTTGGACTTCATCACCAACCACTGATCGAGATCAGTGATGGTGGGTGTAAACACCTAAAACATGTCATTTTGAGGATGCTACTCATGTGGATACATTTTTAGGACATGTGACTTACCTTGGACCTTTTCAAGACTCAATAGTGGTTCTAACCACTCAATTAAGGCAAACTAATCCTATTCAGCCTTGACCACTGATGAAATCAGTGGTGGCCACCACCACCACTGACATTGAGAGAAACCATAGGCTAGATATACCTATTGATAGTAGCTACAATTTGAGCCATGCCTATCAAAGGTAGTTGAGTCTGTAATAAACTTGGGCTACTCGAGCCAAGCAAAATTTGTTACGAGCAACGTTTTCTTGAGCATTTGTGCCTACAAATCTTCTACATGCATCCTTCCAACTGCCTTAGCCTAACCAATTATTGATATTTGCTTCCTAGAGAATATAGGATTTAGATTTGGGAATTCTATTTAAGGTATCCAAAAACAAGAGAAAATAGAGAGAATTCATGAGCAATTAGCATAACGAAGTGCTACCGAATTGTGATCAGAGAGTGCAAACCCTCACAAACATCACGATGCTGCTAAAATTTCACTATAAAGTTATTCCTTGTGTCCATGGAGCTTTAGAGAGTTTTAAGCCAATATACATCACTATTCTTCATTGATTCACCTTCAATTCAAGCCCAATTTCACAATCAACTATGTCTTGAGACACGACCAATCCTTGCACATCAATTCAATAGTGGAATTGATCATCATCAGGTCCAAAACATAGAGAACAAAGCCTCTATCCTATGGCTACTATTTTTAATAGCAGAATGCAGGTATCACTATCAATGTCCACAATGACTAATATATCCCACTGATTTGATCAACAACGGCCTCAAGATGATGTATCATTTCTTTTTTTTATATTCAGTAGATTAGTCATTAGATGGTTTTCATTGGTTTTCTAACATATATTAGCCTTACCACATTTAGTATTTATGTATTCATTTTAGTATTTCATGCATTTATACATGTCTTTATGTATTTTATTTATTTATTACACCTATCAAGAAACTAGCCTCATATTGAGAGGCTTTCAATGCTATTAATTTATTTTTAGTTTCTTTGTGTGCAGGTGATAGATATTTTGCAGGAGATTAGCATCATAAAGAACACCTTTCTTGATGTCATCACATGGAGGTTTTTAAGGAAACCCTCTTATAATTATATTAAAGGAATTTTAGAAGAGTCTACTTGGAAGACATCTATTATTGATTTTTATTGTAATTCTATATCAATTTGGTATCTCTAAGAGGTACGTATTGTAGCCCAATGTACAATATGTTTTGAATATTAATGAAAATGGCTCATTTATTTCTTTAAATTATTGTTATCATGGTTACATAGATTTCTTTTATCAATTTTATTTTTTTATTGCAATTCTATAGATGTTTAGAATATTTTGGCAATTCACAAGTGGCGATCACATGTGGGACCCTTTCTTATTTTCTACTTACTAAGTTTTCTATCTATTTTTCGTTTGAGGTACCACCGCTCTGAGTGACTATGACTAATATTCACCACTACCATCAAATCTAATGGTCAGAATCACCACCATTCTTATCATCAACAACCTTAGGAAAAACATAGAGAATCAAAATGGTAGCAACTTCTTCAAACTATGGCTACCCTTGTAAGTGGCCCTAATCTGTCTTTTGTTGTATTTGTCTAAAATTTACAAAGTAGAAGCAATAATTAAAACACATAGAAAAAATATTAAAGGAAAATTTTAGTTCTCTATTGTTATTGGCCATCGCTACTAGGGATAGCAGCCTCTGCTACTTGTCACCCTAGAATCCAGTGACCAGATTTTTGACTACCTCTATGTCTTACGACCACTAATGTGCACTGTTTTACACATTGATGACCTCTGTTAGACTGAGTGTAGGGTTTGCATGCTTGGAGCCTACTTAAATGCTATTTCATTTTAGCTCTACACTATATTTTTTGAATCTAAAACATCATTTACATGTATATTTCTAAATTTTTAAACATATTTTCATGCATGTAGTAAAAAATTATGGCATGTTGTTTTATGCATATTTGAATTTTTTTGAAATAAAATGAACCACAAACACCTCAAACTTCAATTTTAACATCATTTCAATTGGGCTTTGACATCCAACCAATTTATCAATACCAACGATGACCTTCATCACCACCTGTTTGGCTTGGATTTTATAATTTTTTGAACCCAACCATGACCAAGGCCTACTCCAAGAACCATAGAAGCTCATGGAAAATAGCACATAATTTTCTTTGAAAGGTATATCACTACCCATAATATATTGGGTTAGGATCAGTAGGACCTATGCTCCATCATCAGGTATGGGTTTCATCTCCATAACCTATGGGTTTCATCATCTGGACTTCATCACCAGATATGCATGTGAGAATGTATAGGTGAAAACATTTGAACAATTGAGAGTTAAATCAACTATATTCAAACTCACATTATAAAGTGGTATGATACACAACAAATCAAAAAACACAAGCCAAATTTTTTAGGAAACACAATCAAACATTAAAAGAGATAACCATATATATACATTGTTTGTTTCTTAAAATCACATAGGAGATAATTCAAAAATGAATGATCACCACACAAATCCATATTCAGTCAATTATTGAGGTGGTGGATAATGTATAAGAGGGTTTAAACCACTCTAGAGTTAGTCCACTTGACCAAGCCATACCTGAATGACATTCAGGTAGTCTCCGTAGAGACAATCTTACTCATGGGATATCTCATCGAGAAACCCCACCTAGGAGAACTAATGCAAGGACTTCTTGTGATAATGATGAGGCTACCTCTATAAATTAGTCATCACATGATTCTAATAGATAAAATCCACCTAATTAGGGGTAAACTAGAAGAATTGCAACCCTTTGCATACCCACCAAAGCTTCAAATCCCTTCGAGCATGATTGGATATTATATCATTTTGTAGAATTTGTGAAAGAGGTATGCCTCTTAGCCAACCTTGGAAAACCCATCAACTTGATCATTTAGACAAGTATGGTAGAGATTCAACCCATAATGCCACTTCATATACCCATTCTCATTCAGAGAGTGCACGTAGCGAAGGGATATCATGTCATACGTATGCCCAAGGTGAGTTCTCTAGGTGATAACACAACACACCCACCTCATACACACATGAGGGCACAAAACATAGGGTTGAACATGATGTTAATGCAAACTCAATGGAAATAGGTAAGACGGTAGCTAGACCTTTAGCTAGAACTAAAATTTCCAAATATCCCTACACAAAGATACAAAGCCAATGACCATACACAACAGATAAAACAAATCGATTACCTAGGCCTTATGCAAACCAAAGAGAGCAATTAATCCAAGCCCAATTGGAGGATTTATGCAATGATCATGAGCACATAGAACATGAGCACACAAAAATATAGAGGCTACATTTCTATAATCTATATGGGCATCATTTGCATGAACAAAGGATCCTTTAGCAAAAGGAATGTAAAGAACAATAAAATAGGTTAGCTCAAGAGGAATTATCCACACCTAGTGCTTATAGGTGATAGCATAATGCAAGACGTAATATGTTTCACCAAGATATGCCTAGTAGATAAAAACACCTTCGTCGTCATTGTACTTCACAACATGCTTCTCGACAACAACAGTGCCAAGCACCAAATATACCAAAGTATGAACAATATGAGAAAATAGAACAAGATGAGTAGGATCAGTTGTATCTTGAACCATCCTCAGTGGACTTGTATTATGATTAAAATTAGTCAACTCAAACACATGAACATCCCACCACTTGATCCCAGAAGACCTCTTCAAGAGGATGAGATCACCTCATCTCAAGGATACAAAGTACTCATCGAGTGGCTTCAATCACTCGAGAAATAAGGTGCAGCTTACTAGAAGGCCACTCTGAGCAAAATTCATAATCAACCCCTTAATCCATCGATACCTAGTCTAGCCTATCCTGAACACTTTGAAATGCCTAAGTTGGAAAAGTTTAAGAGAGAAGAGTATTCACAAGAAAATGTTATGAGTTTTATGAACTTATGTTTCTAGTTGCAAAATAATGATGCCTTATTACTATGGACTTTTGTGATCACACAAAGATCAATAATATCTTTATCATAGATAAAAAGATCATGATATTGAAATGTGTTATGGTTTTAAGAACCTAATACAAAACATGCTAGATAAGGATCAATTTTAAATTGATAATCCATTGGCTCCTGATAACCAACAAATGGGAATCTTCAAATATCCCTAACCATGAGGTACAGGGAAATCATACAGGGCATGTCAACCAGGTTCGCATAGATCCTCCCTCATGGGGATTTGTTGGCATGATAAATATTGTCACTCCTAATAAGATATACAATTATCCTAAGCCACATGTGGTTTTGATCTATATTACTTTTGTACCTCAGCAAAGGCCAGATCAAAATCAGTTGCCAGGCCCACCAACAAGACCGATGATCACTATATGATCCAGACTCACTCAAAGTCTGCAAATAGCCTCAGCTAATTTTTCTATTTATGGGATCATAGAATAGTCCCCTAAACATAGGGAGACCCTCATGGAAATTATGAAGTCCATTGAGCTCCATACCCAAAACCCGAATGCATTTACCAATTTTGTGGGGCATATCCAAAAGTGTAAAGATCCAATGATCACATTCTACAATCATAAAATCAAGATTTTTTTAACCAATGTAGTGGATCCTCCACTACACATTATCGCTTGTATTAATTTCATACCTTTCAAGTGAGTGTTTATTGACATAGGCTCTTCAATCAACATCATAACAATGAAGACCCTTGGAAATCTAAGCCTTCCTGAGTCACACATAGTTGCCTCAACTTTCATACTGTAAGAATTTAATGATGCATTATGCTCCACAGTCGATACAATAGTTCCACAAATTTAGGTAGGGCTAAAGACCATTTCAATTATGTACCACATCTTGGAATGTGTAATGCAATACAACATCTTACTCGAGAATCGATGGATCCAGGATATGAGATTTTTACCCTAAATACTACATCAATGTATTAAATATGTTTATGAGGGACAATTCCATGTCATCCCCTCAGATGAAGAACCATTTAAATATGTCAATCAGGTTGATATGCCGAGGGATTTTGTCCTCCCATCCACACATCTGGACATTTGACCCTCATAACCAATTAAGCATCCATAGAGTAGGTGCAAGTCAGTGCATTTTGATCCATCCACATCAGCATCACCAAAATATCCTAGGCTAGATTTCGCTTTTGAAAATCCTTCAACATCATCAAAACAAAAGGATAAGTAGAAGCTTAAAGCTCCCATGGTAGAAGAAGATACTAGAGCCATTCGTAATGTGGCTACTATAGATATTCCTACTCCCATGGAGGAGGATGATTCACCTAATATAGAGGAAGATATACCTCAACCTACTTCATTTGCATCATCCACTACATCATATGCACTATAGGTGATGGTTCACTTAGTCAATCCTAGGCTAGCAGAGTATCTGGTCCAAAACATCATGTTCACACCAATCATAGAATTAGTGCAAGACATGGGGAGATCATGTGTTCCCCCATTTCCTATTGGGATGGTGGTACCTCTTATTATACCACTAAATCAAAAAAAATTCATTTATGAGGGCTTTGATCAAGTTATGGACCATTTGCTTATTGATGAGGATGACGATGAACCCTTAATAGGGAAAGTGTATTATCTATAAAAACCTAAGTTTACATTGAGGTATTTTAACCATTTCCATTGGCATGGCAATAGCTTAGGCTTATATGAACAGGATCTCAAGACACCTTATCAACCTTAATATCAGCTACCCACTACCAAGTTTGAGATAGGATACTTTATCCGTAGTCAAGATGAATTGCTAGCTATATCTCTAGAGAACCTAAGTCTAGATTTTAGGGAAGATTTTGATTGAAACCCTTATGCATACCCCAATCCTTCACATCAATGGAGGTCTGATCATCTAGTAACTATCATTACTATAGAGCCTTCTTTGGTTTATCACGAGAACATCTCTACCGAGGCTGACCCAAAGATAATTCTTGGAATTGACTAGGTCAATAAAGATGATGAATATATGGATGATAATGAGATGGCATATCTAGGTCCTAGTAACCTTCATCCCATAAAAATCATGTAGAGATCATTCCTAGAATTGACTAGGTCATTAATGATGAGGAATATGAGGACATAACTGAGATGGCATATTTAGATCCTAGGCACCTTTGTCTCATAAAAAAATCATGTAGAGGTCATTGAGCCTAAAATACTCCATTCTAATAAATATTATATTCATGAGGTATTCCCTCAACTACCTATTCTAGCATAGTTGCTTCCGCTAGAGGACCCAATTATCCTACCTCCTCCTGAAGCAGATCCTAAAATCCCAAAGCCTCCTAGTCTAGATTGGGAGTATTTAGGTCAACAAGCATTTGATGAGTCATACCCATGTGGCCATGGAGATTAACTTATGTCCATAAATATGATCTCCATTGATTTGACCATCCCAATATGCAATCCATCTGACCCTTCAAAAACATTGCACCTCAATCTTGAGGCCATTGAATTTGATCATGCCAATTCACCCTTGTTGCCTAAGGAATTCTTCCCTAATGAAGAAATGTTACAACCGTTCCATTTTACCCCAGGCTATGCTCACAATGTTTATAATTTTTAGGTTGATCTCGATATTTTAGATCCCTTGAACCCAATAGATGACATCCATTTGATGACTATGCCTCACCATCTTGAGGAGGGGTCACATAAGTCAATAGAGGAGACTTTTGAAGTGGATATCAGCATAGATCCCATGAATTCTAAGAAATTCAAGTTTGGATAAAGCTTATATCATGATAAATGAGCCATTATCATGCCTCAATTGAAAGAGAGACATAATAGTTTTTCTTGGACATGTAAAGATATGTCAGGTCTGGATCTAAAATTGATTACTCATAACCTTTCATTAGACCCTACCAAGAATTCGGTCAAGCAAAAACTTAGGAATATGCATCCAACCATCACTTTGATGGTAAATGATGAATTGCAAAAACTTTTAAATGTCGAATTCATCATTCCCATAGACTATCCATAATGGGTATCAAACATGGTACCTATAGGAAAACCTGATGGAAGAATCCATATTTGTATGGATTTTCAAGACCTCAACAAGACAACACCCAAAGATGCATTTTCATGGCCCAATATTGATGCTCTTTTAGATGCTATAGCTATTCATGAGATGTTATCTCTTATGGATGGATTTTTTATCTATAATCAGATTCAGGTCAAACTCAAGGATCAACACAAAACAACCTTTACCACTCCATGGGGAATATTTGATTTTAAGGTTATGCCATTTGGCCTTAAAATGTTGGTGCAATATACCAGTAGGTTATGACATATATTTTCCATGACTACATGCACAAAATCCTAGAGGATTACATTTATGATTTGCTAGCCAAGTCATTATTACATGAAGAGCACATAGAGGTCTTAAGAAAGGTCTTCGATTAATTGATTGAGCACAATGTTATGTTGAACCTCAATAAATGTGTTTTTTAGTGTCACATCTAGAAAATATTGGGATTCATCATTTCAAAATGAAGGATCAAAATCAATCCAAGAAAATTCAAATCCATATTGGAAATGCTTCCCCTAATAAATATCAAAGAACTTAGAAGCCTACAAGAAAAATTAGCATCCATAAAGTGCTTCATTGTGCAGTTAACAAATTAATATCAAACCATGAATCGATTGCTACACAAGGGGGTCCCATTCAATTGGTATGAATATTGTCAATAAGCTCTTGCAAAGATCAAAACAACTAGTGCTAGCT
This sequence comes from Wollemia nobilis, assembly GCA_028583015.1. Classification (NCBI taxonomy): domain Eukaryota; kingdom Viridiplantae; phylum Streptophyta; class Pinopsida; order Araucariales; family Araucariaceae; genus Wollemia; species Wollemia nobilis. The sequence goes on from JAQPPZ010017052.1 coordinate 14,695,804, forward strand.
TTGCCTAGACCAGATGTACCTTTTCTACTGTATACATATCCACTATAGATTTTGCATTAGGAACCATGCTAACCTAGAATAACAAGCAAGACAAATAACAGGCGATATATTACATTAGTCGAACCCTGGTCAACTACGAGCTAAAGTATGCATACGTTGAATAGATCTATTTAGCAGTGGTTTTTGTTACTAATAATTTGTGCCACTATATGCTAAGTCATACTAAATATGTCATATCAAAACAAAAACCTTTGTAGTATATGATGAGCAGAACATATCATAATATACATACTGTAAAGTAGATCATGCTACTAATAAAATTTGATCTAGAATTTATTATCCAAAAGTCAATCAAAGGTCAAGTAATAGCAGATCAACTGGCAGAGGCACCTCTTCAATATGATAGACCTCTTTTCATATAACATTCTGATGATGTAGTCTTTGCATTATCAAAGTCACCCAAATTGAAGAATTGAATAATAAATTTGACATGACTTTGTTCTTCAATGGTTCAAAATGCGAGCAAGGGTATGGTGCAGGTATCGTGTTTTTCATGCCACAAGGTGCTCAAATGCCCTTGTCATTTAAAATTGATTTTACTTGTACGAATAACAATATTGAATATGAGGCCCTAATATTGGGTCTCTAAAGAACATTCACCATGAATATCAAAAAGCTAAATATCTTTGGTGACTCCCTACTCATAGTCAACCAGGTCAAAGGAATCTATCAATGTAGGTGTCCTATCCTGAAAGCATACAAGGAGCTTGTGGAAACTTGTCTAGCCCAGTTGGAGTGGTATGACAATGAGGTAGTCCCTTGTATTTAAAATTTATTTATGAATACTATGGCCTCTTTGGGATCCTTAAATCCTTAAAATCCATCCATTGACTTCACTACCATCTAGGTCAAGATACTCTCGCAATATGCAATCTTGTGTGAGTCTCAAAATAATCATGAATTGGTCCACATAATTCATATAGACCCAAACCATGAATGGTTCTATAAATCTAGATACTTTATGATAAATGCATCCTATAGGTATTTTATTTCATAGGGTCCTTCGAATAATGGTACTACCATTCACCACAAGTTTGTTTCCCAATATACATTTGTGCAACTCAAATCGTAATGGGAACAAGTCATTCAATCAGTTGATGCTATTGCTTATCAAGATTGGCTTACCTAATTAAAATATTACCTGAAGCTTGGTATCATCCCATAGGTATTTTTTCATGCCACAAAAAGAGCATTCAAACAAAAAGTGACTGGATATATGTTGTTAGGAGATATCTTATATTGATAGAGCTATGATGGGATTCTTCTTCATTGTCTTGAGCCCCAAGAATCAGCTTGGGTGATTTTGCAAGCTCACAACGGTACATGTGGTGGCAATTTTAGCAACATGAATGGATTATTATTGGCCCACCATGGAGAAGGATTGTTGTGCATATATTAAAAAATGCATTAAATGTTAACACAATGCTAATCTTACACACCTACCATCACAGGCCTTATAGTTGATCCAAGCAGCTTGGCCATTTTCTTAGTGGGATTTTGATATAATTGGTAAGATCTCCCCCCCTTATTTAAGCTAGCACATATTTATCATAATGGCTATTGATTATTTCACCAAATGGGTGGAAGCAATCCCTATAACCTCTACAACGGGAGCTCGAATTGTGGAGTTTATACTCCATAATATATTATGTCATTTTGGGATCCTATCCAAACTCATTTTGGCTAATGGAACTTTTTTTAAGAACAAAACTATGAGGGCTTTAACATCCAAATACAATATTCTACACAAATTTGTAACACCATATTATCTAAAAGCTAATGGGAAAGCAAATTCCTCTAACAAGACAGTAGTTTCCATACTAAAGAAAAATGTAAAATATAATCATAAGGATTGGCACCTTCAATTACCTCTTGCTTTATGGGCTTATATAACTAGCATATGGACACCCAGTGGGGAAACCCCATTTTCGCTAGTATATGGCACTAAGGCCATTATTCCCTTGGAATTATAAATTCCATAATTGTGTGTTTCATTGAAAGAGTTCATCGATGACAACACTGAGCGATAAGCTCACCTAGATAAATTGACCCTTCTTGATGAGCGATGAATGAATGCTCTTGAGCATCTCCATGTTTACCAAGATCATATTAAATGATCTTACAATATTAAAGTCCAACTGAGAGAATTTAAATTTAGGGATCTTGTGCTAAAAGAGAACCAACAGAACTCAAACCTACTGCCTCATCTGCGAGACAAATTTACAACTAACTAGTTAGGTACCTTCATCATATTAGAGAATATTGGACTTGGAACTTACCACCTAACATCGCTATAAGGTGTTGAAGAGCCTAAAACTCTCAATATTATTCACTTAAGGGCATTTTATACATAAAATCCAAAAATAATAAAAATCACCAAAAATCCAAAAAACAATCAGAAAAATAACAAAAACATAAAAACAATTCAAAACATTAAAAACACAAAAATATTTGTATTTACATTATGCATTTTCAGCATATGCATCCATTAATTACATTGCATTAGGCATTTTCATCCATTGCATTTGCATTAGGATAGGTCATGTTTCCATTCTTATGGATGACACCATGTTTGTATGCCAATCATGCATCCTCAAAATCATCATCATTCATATTCCTTATGAGTAAATGTATTTTTCAATACAACCCACGAAGTTGCTATCAAGTGTATACTAGGGTTTTTCAATAATTCAACCATCCCTAGTTATATTTTTAGATTTTATAAAAAGCTATCTTGGCTTTTGAATATGAGGTCTAGTTTTGATAGTACCTTGTATATCTCAAAATCCCATCACAATTTTAAACATTAACAATCCTAGTTTGAACAAGGAAATATGACACTACAAATTGATATTGGTCACCTTAAGTGAAAGGTTTTCCTTACTCATATTATTATGCACATGGTCTAGAGTGATTATTCTTGGCAAAAGGATGAACTCCCCCCTACCCATGAAATCCCTTGCTTTTATACGAAACAAGAAAAATTCCTAAAGCAAAGAAAAATAAATAGTGATTTTCATCACTAAGCAAATCCCTTGCTCCAAAATAAAACAAAATATAAAATAAACAGTTATTTTCATCACTAAGCATGAGCAAGTATCCCAAGCAATTAAAATAAAAAAAATGGGGTAATGAGCTTGAATCCCTAGAATCGTTAGTATTCAACCACCATGGGGTGATATTCATTATAGCAATGGGTTGAATGAAACCTACTTGGAAATGGAGTATCCTTATGCGTGGTGATATATATGTCACATTAACAATCTTCTTTTGTATATACCAATGTCAAATTATGGATGAGCTAGCTTTAGGTGGCTTGCATTGCCTAGTAGTGTAGTCCAACTGCGTCTAAACTCAGGATCAGGATGACCATATGGTGATCCTCATTTAAACAATGGGTTGAATGAAACCCGCTTAGAAATGAGGTAGTCGTATATCTCATCTAATATATTCACTTTACACACATAGGGATAATGAATATCTTGGTATTCTTAATAGGCTTGTATCTTTCAGGAGTCTTGTGTAGTCATTATACAACTTTTGGGTTGATCAACTAGGGTTTTTTAGTCTCATGGAAAACCTCAAAAATCCCCTTATAGCAAAAAATCATCTCATCAAATAATCACAAATTTTTCTTATGAAATTTTTTTTATTAAGGGGTGTTCATAGAATAGGATAGATACCATATGGATATTAGCAATGATATTTAGACGACCATTAACTACTATATGCATATATTTTAGTTACAGAAGTTTATAGGGAAAACCCCTACATCTCACATAATTTCATCTCACATATGGATGTTTAAACGAGTAATTCTTATGATAAGAGTTGTCATTTTCATTCATGATTTTCACACATTATTTGGTGTCTTCCATTATTTTTTTAAACATATTCGATTCATTCCTTATGTTTTAAGTGATTAAATCAAACAAGTTTATTTGCACTAGACCATCCACATGAAATTACATCCACCATATCATATAAACATAAATTAAATGCATCATCAATAACACAAATCTAAACATGCATTTAACATTTATCATTGCATCCATATAGACATATATAGTAGAACATCTACACATCTAGATCATAGCATCTAACCATACATCTATCATCTAGCTAGTGCATGTCATTAGTACATCACATACATATAGCATAATCACATAATCATCTAGGCATTGCATCCATAAATGCATCCATGAATATAAAAGCAAAGATATAATAAACATAATGAGCCATAAAATAGGATATCATATATATGTGTGTGTGTCATACATACATCAAGGTATAAAAATTCCTATAGGCTATAATTGTGTAGGTCCTCATACTTTACACTAAAAAATGATAGAGTCAGCATGACATATCAAATGGGGCCTACACTCCCTAAGTCACCTCCACCCTTAGCTCCATCTCTACGAGGCTTCTTGGAGCTCGTACCTATATATATATCTTAGATAATACACCAAACCTATGATTGGGTTGCATTGATGATTACCTAGATTCACTTTGCCTACTCCGCTAAGAGCCCCCTATTGTAGACCTATCTAGCATAATACCACCACATAGCCTGACCTGAGTCTTTATAGCAAAAATGTATGTTGATTATAATGTGTGTTGCACCTCCTCCTCTACTATGATTCCCCATAGTATCCTAACCTATGTATCCCCACCTAAGGTTGTTTGTTCCTAAGTGGCTAGAGTGAATGGTGTAACTTGATTTGTAGAGGTTGCTGCTAGCTATATCCTAAGAGCATATGCCTCAGTGATATTGTACACCAGCTACATCCATAGAGTGTCTATCATGGTAGTATCCAAATTAATCTAAGTCTAGAGAGTATTCCTTTTCTCTACATGCCCCCACCACTGCCACTAACCTGCACTAAGTTAACTCTGAGCCAACACAAGACTAGTCTCTCACTTCGCAAGCCACATCTAAGAAGCCTGTAGCTACTACTGTAGAATTTGTACCTATGTCCATAGATATGCCACCCATCCTTTTGGTAATCCCTCTCACCCTCTTCCTCATCCTAGGGATAATCCATATACCCTGCTACCTATCCCCACTCACCCTCCATCTTGCGATGCACTCATCACCCATCATCATCACCACCCTCACCTATTATTGTCTCCCTAGGTCTATCTAAGTTGTTGCCACCCTACCATAGCCGAGATACCCACCAAGTATCATATTCCACAATGGTCATAGGGTCCTCCACACTTGTGTCATTAATAGAAGATTCCACATCCTCTGCCAACCCTGTCATCTATGGCACTACAAGTTGTATTTCCACCTTTCAAAAATGATAGAGGACTATATTCTCTGGCACATCTTGCACTCTACAAAACTACCTAGTAACTCGAGAGTAGTGTAATTACTCCATCTCCTTCCTATGGTGCCCCACGAGCCATCTATCATACTTCACTTAGGCCAAGTATTTGCCTACCTCAGTATAATCAGGATAGGCTAGGTTGTGAGACAAGCAAAGTCTCCCCAAGATCGAAGAATACTCCACAATATCAATCACACAAAAAAAAAGAAAAAACCACAACACCAATATTAAGTGGTAAAACCCTACTTCAAATGAAGAAGGGAAACATCCACTATGGAGCTCACTATATTACTCAATGATTCAACAGTACAATAATGCATCAATGTTATTCAACAATATGCATCAACATAACCTACAACACAATTCAATATGACAAGATACGATGATATGTAGTAGAAAATACCCCTATTTAAAGATAAGCTTTTCTACTACAACCCTAAATATTATCACAATCCAATATTATCACAATCTATCAAATATTAGAAAGTGCTTTAGTTACTTTCTAATTTTATCACAATCTAATCTTTGAGATATGTGATAAGTGGCATCTATCAGATATTAGAAAGTTATTAGTTACTTTCTAATATTTTCTAGAAAAGGGGGAATAACTTTTTTTCATAAATTAAATATTCCTAGCACCCTTATTTTATTTATTAATTGGGTGGGAATATTTTTACATAGAATTATTTTCTAAATATTATTCTTTAGACTTTATATTTTAGTCTAAGAATAATTTACACAATGTTGCATTACATATTCCAACACTCCCCCTTAATGCAATATTTGGGAAAGGAATTATGAGACAAAGAAACATTCTCCCCCTAAAGATACAAATGGGGATGAGATTCAAATAAGTAATATAGTTACAATGAGCTTATATGACCAAGAATGGTCTATAATAAGGCACCAATACAAAATGGGCCAAAATGAGACTACAAGCCCCCAACGGAGTAGCTTCAGATACAAGTAGCTTACAAAGCCATCCATAAACTACAAGTGGTTGCAAATGACAAGAAGAAAACATCACAAGGGTGTCTTTAGTAAGCCTGCAAAACCCCAAACGAAAGTACCTATAAGCTACAAGCAACTCAACATAAGATCTGTTAGATACATCATCATAAATATATTCACCACAACATATATGAATATCCAAAGATGATAACAAAACTGATCTAACAAATAGTGAACTATAAGTCATCACAAAAAGATGCCAAGCCATACTTATAGTCACATGTTATATAGTTAATCAAAAAATATCATGTACAAAGTTGCATAAAGCCAACAATAAAATATCATGTACAAAAGTAGCATAAATGCTAACAAGAAAGTACCATGATAAACCAATTGCATAATGCCAACTACATAAAAACATGTACAAATTTGCACAAGACAACAAGAAAGTACCATGTAAAAGAGTCGCATAAAGCAATTGCATCATATACCATAATTGCACAATGCCATCTACAAAGTAACATGTACAAAAGTTGCACAAGGCAAACAAGAAAGTACCATGTTCAAAACAGATGCAAAAATCAATTATACCACCAAAGATCAACTCATATATAGCACAAAACACCTCATAAGGATGAATTTGTCATCACACAAGTGTAACTACACTTCATTCCCCCTTGAGGATAACTTCACCAAACCAAGTGAGTCCCTCAGCTTACAAAATTGCTCCTTGGGAAGAGGTTTGGTGAACAAATCAACAAAATTAGAAGATGATGGGCAATACTCCAACTGAATAGTCCCATCCAATACCTTCTCTCTGATAAAATGGGCTTGGATTTCAACATGCTTTGTCCTTTGATGCATTACAAGATTTTTAGCCAATGCAATATCTTATTGATTATCAGAGAGCAAACGTGAAGGACCAAATTGCTCAAAGCCAATTTCCTTCATGAGGGTACGAAGCCAAACCGCTTCCTGTGTAGTTGTTGTCGTAGCCTTATACTCTGCTTCTATTGTAGAAAGAGCAATTGTATCTTGCTTCTTGGAAGACCAAGAGATAGCTGCAGATCCAATACTAAAAACATATGCTATGGTAGACTTTCTATCTATTCTATCCCCTCCAAAATTAGAATCAGCATAGCCGAAAAGAGCAAAGGAAGGAATCCTAGAATACTTGAGTGCCAAATATCTAGTACCTACAAGGTACTTCAGAATATTCTTGGTAGCTTGTAAGTGCTCAATATAAGGTTTTTGCATGAACCTAGCCATCATACCAACTGCAAAAGCAATATCTGGCCTTGTGATGGTAACATAAAGAAGACTACCAATGAGCTACCTATACAATGTAGCATTAGCCAACTAAGATTCTATACTTACTTCCAACTTAACCCCTATAGAAATAGTAATGGAAGTAGGATTGTCATCCTCTAAATCAAACTTTTTAAGATCTCCAATATACTTGGATTGACTCAAAAAAGTACAATCCTCATGTTGATAAACTTGCATGCCTAGATAGTAGTGTAGAAGACCAAGGTCAGTCATTTCATACTTTGACTTTAATTTGGAGATGAAATAAAAAATTGCCTCATTCTCATTTCCAGTCACAACAAGGTCATCAAAAAATAGAGAAATTAAAATGACCAAGTTACCCTTCCTAAGCACTTAGAGATCTGTATCTGAATAGCATTTATCAAATACAAGAGACAAGAAGTAACCTGAAATCTTCATGTACCATGCTCTAGGTGCTTACTTCAGATCATACAAGATTTTCTTTAGTTTACACACAAGTGTTTCCTTACCTTGTACAACAAATCCTTGTGGTTGACTCATGTAGATATCCACATCCAAATCACCATTTAGAAAGGCAATTTTCATATCAAGCTGAAAAATCTGCCAACCTTGAACAACAACAATAGCAATGAGAAGATGAATGGTGGGCATTTTGGCAACTGGTGCAAAGGTTTCACCATATTCAATGCCATGTTTTTGAGCATAACCCTTAGCAACCAATCTAGACTTATACTTTTCTATATCTCCATTAGAATTGTACTTGATTCTATAGATCCACTTGTTCCCAATAACAGTTCTCTTATTAGGATAAGGCACTAGATCCCAAGTTTTATTCTTTAGAAGAGAATCCATATCAACCTTCATGGAATCAACCCAACAAGAGTTTTGTGAAGCTTCTTGGTAAGAAGTAGGCTCATGATCATTCTCTATCTTAGCTAGAAGAGACATGTTAAGGGTCATACTTCTAGTTATCCTTTGGCTAAATGAATTTTGCTCTTTAGTACCCATAGAATGATCCAACCACTTGGTCCTTTTGACACAAGGCCCACCCTTTTCTAACTCAAGGTATTCATTGAATTTGACATCTCTTAAAACAAATACAATGTGTGAAGAAGGTGAGTATAACCTGTAGCCCCTATGTTCTACATCATAGCCAACAAAGATGCATTTTTGAGACTTTTTGTCCAATTTATTCCTCTTTTCTGAAGGAATATATGAAAATGCATCACATCCAAACACTCTTAAGTGTGACAAATTTGGCTTCTTACCATTCCAAACCTCATAAGGAGTCTTCCCCTCAACTAATTTTGAAGGACACCTGTTAAGAATATAGATTTTTGTACTGGTTGATTCACTGCAAATAAATTGAGGTAAGTGGTCACCAAGCATACATCTTACCATCTCCATTATTGTCCTATTTTTCCTCTCTGCAACACCATTTTGTTGAGGAGTGTATGGACAAGTAAACTGCCTTTTGATCCCATGAGAAGAACAAAACTCATTGAAATCATTGTTATTGTACTCCCCTCCATTGTCACTTCTAATCATTTTGATCTTTGCTCCCTTTTGATTTTCTACCAAAGCTTTGAACTCCTTGAATGTCTCAAAATAGTCTAATTTATTCTTAAGTAGATACCCAAATATAATTCTTGAATAATCATCTATAAAGGTGAGAATATATGATGCACCACCAAGTGATCTAACATGTAATGGACCCATAATATATGTACGAATGAGTTGAAGAATTTTTGTGGCCCTTGTTGACTTGTCCTTTGCAAACTTTTGTTTGCTCATCTTTCCTAAGATGCATGTTTCACACAAACCATGAATAGGTGAAATGTTAGGCAAGCCTTCAACCAAAATTTTGGACTTAATAATTTGAATATTTTAATATTTGGTATGGCCTAACCGTAAGTGCCAAAGCTTGCTACTAGGAGAAACATTAGTTGCTAAACACACTTTAGGAGGAGCATCAGCTAACACATAAATATTATTCTTCACATAACTTGTAATGATTGGTAGCATGCCTTTCCTAATGCTCCATGAAGTTGCATTGAACTCAATAGTGTGACCACTTCTAGCAACTTGCAAAATGGAAATTAAATTTCTCCTAAGGTTAGGCACATATAGGACATTATCAAGTAATTTCCCTTCAATTACAACATTGCCAACACCTTCTACTTGAAGTCTAGTATTATCACCGATGACAACTGAATTTGAAGAGTGCTTATGAAAGTCCACAAAATTATCCTTTTCAAAACACATATGGTTAGTGCATCCAGAATCTAACACCCATTCATTATAAGTAGATGAGTCAATGGAGTAGAGGGCACAAACAAAGGCATTTTTATTAGAATTTTGCTTTACATTGTTGTTCTTTTTCTTTCTCTTGCCAAACCATTTCATAGGTCCTTGTCCCTTAGCATTTTATTGCTCTTCCTTTTCTGCAATCTTCTTCTTCTTGAAACAATTTTGTTCCTTGTGGCCTCTCTTGCCACAAACATTGCAAGTGAAATCAACTCTAGGCTTTTTGGGTTGGAAATTTTTATTTTTCCTTCCCTTGTATTTCTTCTTGAAGGAAGCCTTAGTGGCACTTAAGGCAACATTCTTCTCCTTGAAAACTTGACCATTCACTTTGTCTCTATTAAGAGACTCTTCATGTTGAATCAATAATTGTGAAAGAGTGTTGAGAGGAATGCCATCCTCTTCTTTCTCTAGCCTAGTCTCAATAATGGTGACAAAATTCTTGAACTTGCTTGACAAGTTCCTCAAAATAATAAAGCTTAAGAGCTTCTCACTTATCCAATCACAATTACAAGCCAATAGTTGAGTTCTCATGTCTTTCATATTTGAGAGGAATATCAAGGCACTTTCTTCTTCACCTTGCATAGTGCTAAGAATTTTGTACAATAAAGTGAATTTCCTTGATGTTTTGGACCCTTGATGGACTTGTTTTAGCAAATCCCATGCATATTTAGCATGCTCACAATGGCTTATAGTGAGCAATATCTCATCACTCACACTATTGATAATCATGGAAAGTGGAAGGTGACTCTTGTTGTTGTATGTCTCAAGTGCCCTTGCTTGGGTTGGGATTTATTCATCTCCATTCACAATGGGCTATAAATTTCTTTCTTGAAATTCAGCCCTCATCCTTGGTTCCCATATTCCAAAGTTTGATCCATCAAGGATGTGCTTAGGTGTGAAGGAGATTCCATGATCAGCCATTCTAGAAAGTGAACATAATAAAAACATAAGATGCATTGACAAAGTAAATAAATGATGCAATAAGAAAGTAGATAAACATACTTGAATATATATAAAAAAACATAACTTTCAAGTAATCTACTTTTCAATCATCAAAGATAAAATATCATGAAAGATAATCAAAATTAAGCATCATTAAGAGAGATAAGCATCATCATGAAAGATACTCAACATCGTCATGAACTACTATAACCATATTGCAATAAAAAACTATAACCATATTGCAATTGAATAAATGAAATAAACCAAGATCAACTTGCAATAAGAAGGTAACTAACCATAACAATCATCTTGCAAAAAAAATAAACTAACTTGAATTGAACCATAAAATATTTTAGATAGTCAATAAGTTAGTAAGTTAGTGTTCATTTTAGGTTTTGCTATAGCCTAATGAATTGCCAATTCATCTCACCCAAGGTCAACCAAGCTACCCAAAAGGGTAGGGTACGAGGACCCAAAAAGGACTTGCTACCAATAGGTGTTTAGCAAATATAAACTATGTTGCAAGATTAGGTAAATTTTAATTAAATACTAAATTTGTGGTTAGTAAGTTGTTCTTGATTAATATGAAAATTAGTAAATTTCAAGTTAGTTGGTTAGTAGATTGTTTAGTAGCAAGTTAGTAGTTAGATTAGTTGAGATGCAAAATGTAAGAAATATGAACAAGAGATAGTGGAGACACAAAGCAAAACACAAATATCTCTCTCTCTCTCTCTCTCTCTCTCTCTCTCTCTCTCTCTCTCTCTCTCACTCTCACTTTCATTCTCTTTTACTTTCATAATGAGAGATACAAGTTACATTAATTTATAGTATGCTTCAAGAAAATACTAGAGAGAGATTATAAGAAATTAATAAAAATAGGGGAAGAGAGGGAAAAAGTTGATCCAAATTTGCCTTGTATACTCCAAAACATACTTGGATAACCTTGCAAAACTTAATGGGTTTTTAACCTCAAAGGATTGAATACACTTGATGGATATCCCAACCACTCTGATACCAAATATGAGATAAGCAAAGTCTCCCCAAGATCGAATAATGCTCCACAAGGTCAATCACACACACAAAAAAGAAAAAACCACAACACCAATATTAAGTGGTAAAACCCTACTTCAAATGAAGAAGAGAAACATCCACTATGAAGCTCACTATATTACTAAATGAACAAGAATGCGTCAATGTTATGCAACAATATGCATCAACATAACCTACAACACAAGTCAATATGACAAGATACGATGATATGTAGTAGAAAACACCTCTATTTAAAGAGAAGCTTTTCTACTACAACCCTAAATCTTATCATAATCCAATCTTATCATAATCTATCAAAAATTAGAAAGTGCTTTAGTTACTTTCTAATTTTATCACAGTCTAATCTTTGAGATATGTGATAAGTGGCATCTATCAGATATTATAAAGTTATTAGTTACTTTCTAATATTTTATAGAAAAGGGGGAATAACTTTTTTTCATAAATTAAATATTCCTAGCACCCTTATTTTATTTATTAATTGGGTGGGAATATTTTTACATAGAATTATTTTCTAAATATTATTCTTTAGACTTTATATTTTAGTCTAAGAATAATTTACACAATGTTGCATTACATATTCCAACATAGGTAGGGTTGTCATATGATCTAACTCTATTTTAGTCCATCTAATGACCCAATATAATGTGCTAGATCACCTGCATGTGGATGGCTCTGGCTAGTCTCTACCTCCTGTGACCAATGCACAACATAGCAATGGTCATCCTTCGCTAGGTTAGCTAGAGCCAATGGTAGACCATCGAGTTGGTCTATCTGGATGTGATATCATCCCTAGATCTATAGCAGTAGGCTACTACCCACTCCCACTCAATCCCTATGCTTAATATCATACAACTCATCATAAATCTAGGCCAATAGTGTGCTCCCCCATGCCATAATCATGGGCTAATTTAGGTTGTAATCCACTAAGTCCTACACCACATGTAGGAGATTCCAAGGGAAACTCACTCCTAATGAATCTAGTCATAGCACATTTGCAATGAGGTTTATCAATACTACATGGTACCATATATATATCTATGCACCGTACCACCACCAAACTAAGGGCTTGCCATGCTCCAAATCTACCAATGCATGGTCCCTCCAGTCACCAAAAAACCACCCTAGCACTACCTCTTTCTCATTAATAAAAGAAGTGATAGCCACACCGTCTATAGAAATATGGAATATACGGTAGACATCCTCCAACATCACCATCATCTTACTAGGTGGTAGATGGAAGGTGTTGGTACTACTGTCCCAATGATGATCTAGGGTTGTGAGATAGGACTGGTCTAACATAAATATCGATAAGCATACAACCTGCTTAAGGCCAATCACCTTAAGCCACTTCCAATCTGCATCATCTAACAATGGTCATACCTCTAGGAAAATGTTGGGTTCCCTACCCTAAGCTGTTAGAGTCCGTCATGAAGCAGAGTGCAATCCAAAGTAGGCAATCAATCACTCATCACAATTCATCATTAAAAAAAATCAACCAAAAATAAAAAAAATAAACCCAAGGTTCTCAACTGCTCACAGCACTGACGGTCGCCACAATTGCTATCGATGTCATCGACGACCACCACCAATGGTCAAATTATTGACCATTTGGATTTGAACCCCATCACCAATAGTTATGATGGCTCCCATTTGACCAATCAGGAACCACTCTCACCGAGGACGATCCCAAAGTGCCCCTCAAACGGGGTCATTTCTTTCCCATAAATGCAAAAATTAAAAATCCTAGCTACCCTTAAGCTAACCTAATCTAAATCCTACACTAAGGAGTGAAGTTCATTACCTGTAGTTTAATGAGGTTCCTTAACCCATTAATTAGTGAGGTTCATATTAAAATGCACAAATCACAAGAATGATATGGAGAAGTACCTTAAGATCTTCGAATCTGCTACTCGTTGATGCTTCAAGTTGCTTCGCCATGGTGGGATGGTCTGAATTTTAGTAGCGTTATGTGTCAGATTATCTCTCTCCTCCCTCAGAGCTGACTATTCTAAACTACTAACTAGAAATAATGAAAATGAAAAATATAAAAAATCCCATTTATATTTTACAAATTTTCATAGCTACTCACCTTGAAAATGGTCATAGTTGCCCGACTATCGACATCAATAGTGGCCACTGGATTTGTAGATCCCCACTGCTGTCTTTGATGACTACTGAGAAATAGTAATAAATACAATCATTTGCTCACCATAAGGAATTTCCTCTTGGACATTAATGCATATCTATCGGTCCATAATCATCATAAATTACCAAAATTCACAAAAAATCAAATAATTTTTTTTTCAAGTGTGCCTCATATCTAGTTATTTACCCTATGCACTTGGCGGTTGCAGTGACTTGTGTTCCATGCAATTCAGTAAGATGAGTAAATTACCATAAGGTCGTTTGATCCAAATTATTCATTTATAACTTGAAATGTTTTCACTTCATTTCCCAAGAAGTTTTTACATTCGGACTACTCCACAGGAACTAGACGTTCATTTCTTTTCTTCTATGACATTTTTATCATATCATCAAACATAGTGATTCATCACATGCTTTAATTTAATTGCTATCATCTTGATTATCTAAGATGGCCATTGTGTCCAAACTGCTCCATGGGATAGAAATGTAAAATTACTCTTATGTATTAAAATCACAACTGTAATAGGACCTTCCCTAAAATACAATAGTTATCATCTTGCACTATCCAAAATAAGTCATCCTGGTCAAGCGACTCGTCACTCTCATAACTTGCCATTTTCCTCATCGACTCATTGTTTTAGGGGGTAGTCATAATCATAACATTCATAATCAAAATTAATAATTAAACACCTAACTATGTTAATTGTGTTCATCTAATGAATCATTGCTAACTATAATAAGCTTACCCTTTTTCTGGGAAAAAAGTAAAAATACTAAACTAAATCTTTGGCAGTTTTTCCATCGCTCCTTGTAATTGTAAACAATGTGACCCAATCACATTTAGACTCCATAAAAATTTTAATCAAATTTAAGCTACCATTCTATTTGAGGCAATGATTTAGATATGTGTGCCCTTTCCATGATTGGGGTATCTAAAGTTGACCAGATCAATGAACATCAATCAACCTGCAATGTGACTTTAGGTTATCTATTTTTTGCTCAGTGTTGTGTTTTCCCATAATGCATCCCAAAAAGGCATATATTTAGATACCTAAAACATTTCATGTTGAGGAGGCTACTTATGTGGACACCTTTTCAGGCCATGTGACTTACCTTGGACCTTTCCAAGACTCAATAGTGGTTCTAACCACTCAATCAGAGTAATCTAGTCCTATTCAGCCTTGAACACTAATGAAATCAGTAGCAGCCACCACTACCTTTAAAATTGAGAGTAGTAATAGGTTGTATGCATCTATCAATAGCGGCCATGATCCAAGTCATGCCTGTCAAAGGCAGTCGAGCCTGTAACAAACTTGGGCTACCCGAGACAAGCAAAATCCATTATAAGCAACATTTTCTCAAATGGTTGTGGCTACGAAGCTTCCAAAAGCATCCTTACAACTATCCCAGCCTAACCAATTATTGATCTTGGCTTCCTAGAGAATCTAGGATTCATATTTGGGAAGTCTATTTAAGGTATCCCAAAACATGATAAAATAGAGAGAATTCATGAGAAATTAGTGTAATGAAGTGCTACCAAACTATGATCATAGAGTGCAAACCCTCACAAGCATCACCATGCTACAAAAATTATGCTATGAATCTATTCCTTATGTCCATGGATATTTGGAGAGTTTGAATCCAATCTACACCACTATTCTTCATTGATTCACCTTCAATTTGAGCTCAATTTCACAATCAACTATATCTTGAGACATGATCGACCCTTGCACATAAATTCAATAGTGTAATTGATCATAATTAGGTCCTAAACATAGATAACAGAGTCTCTATCCTATGACTACTATTTTAAAAAATGATCTATAGAAACCACTATCAACATCAACAATAGCTAATAGAGCTTGCCGATCTGATCAACAGTGGCCTCGAGATGATGTATCATTTATTTTGTTTTAGTCAGTAGATTAGTCATTAGATGTTTTTCATTGGTTTTCTAACATATATTAGCCTTATTACATTTAGTATTTATGTCTTCATTTCATTATTTCATGCATTTTTACATGTCTTTATGCATTTGCTTTCTTTATTGCACCTATCAAGAAACTAGCCTCATCTTGAGAGGCTTTCAATGTTATTAATATGTTTTTAGTTTCTTTGTGTGCAGGTGACATGTCTTTTATAGGAGCTAAGCATCATCAAGACCATATTTCTTGATGTCATCACATGGAGGTTGTGAAGGAAACCCTCCTATAATCATATTAGAGGAATTTTATAAGAGTCTACTTAGAAGACATCTATTCTTGAGATTTATTGTAATTTTGTATCAATTTGGTATCCCTAAGAGGTACGTATTGTAACCTGATGTACAAATTATTTTTAATATTAATGAAAATGGCCTATTTATTTCTTCAAATTATTTTTATCATGGTTACATAGATTTATTTTATCAAATTGATTTTTTTATTGCAATTTCATAGATGTTTAGAATATTTTGGCAATTCACAAGTGGGATTCATCTCGATCCGCTATCTCCCCCATAGACACCTTAGCAACCTATGAGTGATTTTATAGATTTCATCACAAAAAAATATTCACTTGCCATCCACCTTAGGAACCCATCCTACATAGTATTCTAGGCTTAGTCATACATAAAAATATACAAACCACAACAAAAAATAATTTTTTTTTGTTGTAATACATAGGATTCAATTGTTTGTTTGATTTGTGTGCTTTTCATTGTCATTACACCTTTTCACATACATTATTCACATTCGCAACCTTTGCCTTACCTATAGCTTATGGTTTTGACCATAAATCAAACCAGATCCATGAGTCAAGCAACAACCTCATCCATGGAGTGTTCCACTTCTTCCCTAGTCACTTTTGTGGCTAACCCTTCCAACCCAATGTAGACAAGCTATTTTGGTTTATCTGTAGGATCCTCACACACAATATTCACCTTGAATGTTTATGTGATGCATAGATCCATCCACACCTCCATCCTATAAACTGGTCCTTATACACCAACTGACCATTGCACCACCCACATAGACATGGACAAAGTTGGGGCTTACTTAAGACCAACCAAACTAGTCTTAAAACAACTTAACATCCCACACATTCAAGTTCCTTATTCTTAGCAGGAAATTGCTCACTCTCATCCCACAACTCTAGCCAACCCTCTTTTTGAGGTTACATCCACACCTTCACATCACATATCTCCACCATAATATAGCCAAAGCACCTCCATCCCATCTACCTATACCAATCCACTGTATGAAGTACATGTCAATGTAGCTTTGTATATTACATATACCATTACATCCACTACCCCTCATTCTATTGTGATTCCATTCACAAACTACCCTCCATTAACATCTACCAAAATTTAAAATACCTACACCTCACCTACATCCTCTTCCATCACACCTACACAATGTACTTAAGAAA
This sequence comes from Wollemia nobilis, assembly GCA_028583015.1. NCBI lineage: Eukaryota > Viridiplantae > Streptophyta > Pinopsida > Araucariales > Araucariaceae > Wollemia > Wollemia nobilis. The sequence goes on from JAQPPZ010017052.1 coordinate 14,713,293, forward strand.
TTGCCATACAAAAAGCATAGAAACACCTTAATCAATTACTCATGGGCCAACAAGATGCTCATCCTTGTTCCTAACAACAAACACATATAGTATATTTCAAATCCCATTCCACTCAAAGCCAACATACCTAATTCACACTTGATCCATCTCGGGTATCACAACCTTCTCAGATTTCTATAACCACACCCCCATTCACTCACATAAACCCCACTTCCACAAACCAACACATTCATATTTCCCAAATTTCATCCCCATTTCATCAACAACAATCATTCCATCACCAAGCCCAACAACCTACCCAACATCATCAAGTGCCCTTCAATCCATCAAGCCATCAAATTCAGATTCCATCCCAACAATTCACCATTCCACACAGCCCACCTTCACACAATCATCAAATAATTTAGGGCTTTCACACACACATGGAAGACCTTAAATCCAAGCAATGCAACAATATATCGATAGCTTTATTCTGCACACTCTTGGTATGATGTACCAAAATCCTACCCTGATACAACTAATTAATCAACCTATCCATTTTTTGGTACCATCACTACCATATCTGACAGACTTCACAGTACCAAATTTTGAAAATTTTAAAGGGAATGAGGACCATAGAAAGCACATTAGCACATGTATTCACTCATGCTTTCAAATTCAATATGAATATGCTCTGATGCTCAGAACTTTTTCTTATACATTGGGAGGAGATACTTAAGACTGGTATAATCATTTGCCTCACCATAATATTTATACATTTGAATAATGGCAGACAAGTTTTTGTAGAGATTTTCCCCCAATGTTTGCAAGAAAACTATATTGACTAACCTGTACAACCTTAGACAATTCAAAGAAGAGTCAATCTATGATTTCAAAAACCATTGGAGGGAAGTTATCACTAAGTTTCCATTCTCCCTACCAATGGAATAATTGACCATAATATTTGCAAGGAGTTGCCTAAAACCCATCTCCTTGTTATTAAAACTACAATAATACAAAACATTCAATGAAGCTCTCACCCAAGATCGTGTCATAGAAGAGATAAAAATACAAGAATATGAGATAAAACTAAAGAAAAAAGAATGGAAAAATAAGGGCCAATCAAAAGGAAATCATTCTGGCCAATCAAAGCCAAGTCAAGTAAATTAAGTGCTACTGAGTCAACTGGCAATGACTCAACAACAACAACAACTACAACAAGTATCCTATCAAGCAGTTCCCCACCTCAAAAACTTCATAACATAGTTCCAATCATGGAAATTCACCAACATCAATAATCTGCTTGACAATATCGCATCTTCACACCTTTTCCTAAATCATAAACCTCCCTTTTGTGTAGGTTGTATGACACCAATGCTATTGCCTTACCCAAAATCATACCAGAAGATCAAGTTAAATGTGGCAAGAGCTATAAGGAGCACTTGTTTTATCCTTTTCATCAACATAAATGGCATGATATTAAAACATTTTGGTTGCTTAAACACATGGTGCAAGATTTGATAGAGCTAGGGGCCATCAATTTTGATAATCCCTTGGATCAACAAAATTAAAACCTTGGTATATACCAAACGCCACTTCCTCATCATGAGGAACAACAACAAATGATAGGGGGATCAATTACCATGACTTCTAACCAAGTTAATCATGTACAATAGTACCAAGGTTTTATGGGGATTATCCACGTAGTCACCCTAGGATAAAGAATCACCAATAGATTAAATGAATAACAAAAGGTAGTTCAACCTTCTACAACACCTCAAGCTAGTGTGTCTCCATAACCTACCAATTCATAATCACCCATCCATGTTTTTTCCAACTCATCCCAACCAATTCATCTTCCAAGCCATCCATCTCAATCCACTTATCCTCCTAACCATCCACAAAGACCCATCATCTCACTAAGTAGTCAGCTAACAACTAGCCTCAAAATAGCTTCAACTAAACTATCTATCTATGATATTATACAACAATCTCCCCCACACTACAAGGCATTAATGGAAATTTTTAAATACATTGAACTCCAATCCCAAGATACTAATACCTTCAAAATTTTTTTGGGAGTATTCGAACGTGCATGGATCCTTCCATCACATTCTATGATTTTGAAATTAAATCAATTTCATCAGAATCAATGGACCCTCCACTCCACATTATGGCTCAAGTTGATAGGAAGCCATTTAAATGAGTATTTATTGATATTGGCTCCTCCATAAACATCATCACCACATACACCGTTCAACATATCAACATTTTACCATCACACAACTAAATACACCTTCATTTTAAGAGCATTAAATGATGCTCTTTGTTCCACAATTGGCACTGTTGTTTTATCCATAGAAGTGGGGGTAAAAACATTACATACCATGTTCCACATATTGGAGCGGTCCATGGCTTACAATGTACTCCTTGGATGCCCCTGGATTAGGGAGATGATATGTGTCCCTTCCACACTACATCAATGCTTAAAATACATATATGAGGGACAATTTCATTGTATACCAATAAACATCAAACCATTTAAGTACTACAACTTCATCTCAAATCCCTATGAATCTAAAATTCCATCCACACACCTATTCTTAACACCATAAACCACACCATCCACCATTTCTTCATCCAAATATCCCATTCTTGAGGAGCTTCCCATCACTACCATAGATCAAGCTTCCACTTCCACACCCCCACCTCCATCACAGTTGGCTACATGTACATGTGGTCAAACCTAATCCATACTATCCACATAATCAATATTAAAATCACCAATTATTACCACTCATTCTTAATCACCTACACCCACTAACATTCCATCCACATCGGTATCATCAACCATCCATCAAACCTCTCAACCAAATCCATATTCATCTCCACCAACTTATATCTCACAAGTCAATTTGATAGACTGTAATATGCCATTCCAACACACATCCCTCCTATTATTTGAGTCACCATTCACCCATGAGCCTTTTTCCTCCACATCCATTCCATCCACCTCATCCACATCTTCACAAGTTGTAGTCCACCTCATCAATTTTGGCATTGGTGCATACATGGTCCAATATATCATAGTTACACTACTAAGCATCCAAACCATTAGAGATTACGATCATCCACTTGATCCACCCTTATCCATAGGAGCAGTGTACACCATGTGTTGAATGCCTAATAGAATCAATTTTGTGAATGGTGGGATTGATTCATAATCCAATCCACCTCCCCTAGATGAACCCAAACAACCATCCTCTACCAATACTAAAAGCATGATCATTTCTAATTTTCCATCATGATACTTCCATCAGTTTAATTGGTAAGGATATGTCCTAGGACGATATGAATAGGGCATGCACAAAATCATCAAAACTTAATTGAAGATATGCATGATCATTCAGTACTAGGATACCACTCACAATTTATCCATTCCTATTTTGAGCATGCCTTTCAAAGACTCAATCTAAATCATGAAAAGGATAACGATCACTATGATGACTTGGAGGAGTTTTATGAAGAATATGATATCATATCGATAGCTTCTGATGAATCCAAAGAGGAAGCAGTACTAGTAGCTCCATTCATTGAACAAGATAGGCATTATCTTAGAATGTTCCCCATCCACCAGCCCATTTTTTTCTTACTTCTTCCATAGGAGTGAGCTAAGATAACTGGTGAGCCACCACTACCACATCATTATTTTTAGTAAAAAAATATTTTGTAACATATGTACATAAAATAAAAATAAAAATAAAAAAATAAAAGGAAATTTTTTCATTGCATGTGAATGGCCTTTTTCATTTGCATTTACAAGTGTTTCTTACTACTATTCAAGTTCTTAAGGTTCCTTCATCAATTCTAGGAGACAGGACCAACTTGCCCTTCACATTGCCAACCATCATTCCTCCACTAAGTCAACATGAATTCTATTGATTTATTCACCCCACTTTATAATCCATACGATTTGGCAAAACCAATTCCAATTTACATTAGCCTCATTAATATGGAACAAATTTCATCACCACCATCCTTTGTTGAATTTGTCATTTTTGAGGAATTGTTAAGAGATTTCGCTACTTACATTCCTTTGTCACCTCCACCTATGCCTTTACCTTCACCTTCACCCTCTGATCTTGAGGTTTTCCAACAAAACATGGAAGAGACTAAGTCAAAATATTTTGATAAAATAATTGATGACATTCATATAATACCAACATCCCATCAACTTGAGGAAGGTTCACACATGGCCATTGAAGATACTATCGATGTGAACCTTAGTACAAATGCAAACAATCCATAAATCATTAAACTTGGAAAAAATTTATTTGCTAATGAACAAGAGCAATTGATAGCTCTCCTCAATAATAATAAGGGCATATTTGCATGATCCTACAAAGATATGTCTGGTATTGACCCTAACTTGGTTGTCCATAACTTAACCTTACATCCTGATGCTAAGCCAATAAAAAAAAACTAAGAAATATGCATCCTACCATTGCCCTCATGGTCAAATAAGAGCTTCAAAAGCTATTAGATGTGGGTTTCATTATACCCATTTACTATCCTGAGTGTCTTTCAACATGGTACCCATTCGTAAACCTAATGGGGTGATACACATTTACACTGACTTTTGAGACCTTAACAAAGTGTGTCCTAAGGATGAATTTCCTATACCAAACATCGACACTCTTGAAGATACTTATGCTAGCCATGAAATACTTTCATTAATGTATATTTTTTTAGGATACAACCAGATTCAAATTAATCCTGATGACGAACACAAAAAAACACTCACTACACCTTGGGAACTTTTTGTTACAAGGTAATTCCATTACATACAATGACAACACACCATGACATACATCTTCCAATATTACATGCACAATATCATTGAAGATTATGTGGATGATCTCTTGACAAAATATAAAACTCAACAAGAGCTCATTGGTGTCTTGGAAAAAAATATTTGATCAACTTCTAGAGCATAATGTAAGGTTGAACCCCAAAAAGTGTGTCTTTGGTGTCACCTCAAGCAAACTAATAGGATTCATTATCTCCAAGTGAGGCATTGAAGTAGACCCAAATAAGGTCAAGGCCATCATGGAGATGCATACCCCAAAAAACTTGAAAGATTTACATAGTTTACAAGGAAATATCCAATCAATCAGTCTTTTCATTGCACAACTCTTAGATAAATGCAGGCATTTAAATCACCTACTACAAAATGGGGTGATATTTTCATGTACAAATGAATGTCAAAAATATTTTTATGATATCAAGAAATACTTTGCTTCTACACCAATCTTAAATCCTCCTCATCCAGGGTTCCCTTTCCATCTTTAAATTTAGCAACATATTTTGCATTAGGGATAATGCTTGCACAAAAAAATAAAAATAATCAAGAGAAAGTTGTCTGGTATATTAGTTGAACATTTCTAAGCTATAAAACCAGATATTCTTATGTCAAAAAATTATGCCTAGCAGTGGTTTTTACCACTAAGAAACTCAGAAATTACATGCTAAGTCACACTACCTATATCATAGCTAAATAAAATCCTGTGTTACATGATATCTCACACTTACAATAACACCCGCACTGCAAAATGGATAATGATCCTAACTAAATTTGATCTTGCGTTCATTATCCAAAAAATCCATTAAAGGTTAAGTAATACCCAATAAACTTGTTAAAACTCCACTTCCTAGTGATCATCCATTGATTATTGAGCTCCCAAATGATTCAATATTTACTATCACTGAACAATAATATGATGTTGTTTCTAAATAATATGGCAATATCACACTATTCTTTGATGGTTCTAAGTTTGAAAAAGAATAAGGTGCAGTAATCATGTTTCATACACCCCTAGGGGTATCAAGTCCATTATCATTCAAACTCAATTTCCCATGCACAAAAAATAATGTAAAGTATGAAGCATTAATATTAGGACTTCAAGTAGCCTTAGCTATGAGCATAAAGTGTATCGAGATATTTAATGATTCTCAATTGGTCGTTCATCAAGTAAACAAAGAATACTAATGCAAAGAACTAGTTTTAAACTTTATCATGAAGTAGCAATGAAATTGCTTACAAAATTTGATTGGTATGAGATCGATATCTTGTCTAGATCAACTAATAGACTTGCAAATGTGATGGCCTCTCTAGGATCATTGATTCCAAAGAAGTTTGAAGGAGAGATATAGCCATGAATTGTCACAATGATCTCTAAATCTACAATTTATCGAGTTGAGTCTAAAGATGAGAAGGACATTTGCTTTATCCATGCAGAATCATATGAGCCTTGGTCTATCCAAATAAAAGCCTTTATCAAGTTTGGAACACTCCCATATGACATGTCATGAACTACAAAATAAACTTTCAAACAAAAGACAACTTGTTTCACACTCTTGGGGGATGTGTTGTATAGATGTGGTTATGATGGAGTCATCCTTCATTGTCTCGAGCCTGTAGAGGCCCAAAGAGCAATATAAGAAGCTCATGATGGTACTTCTGGTGGCCACTTTAGTGGAATGGCTATCACAAAGCACATTTTATGCATGGGTTATTATTGGTCCACCATGGAACAAAACTACTGCACTTATATCAAGAAATGCCAAAAATATCAATAGCATGCTAATTTAACTCATGTGCCATCACAAGTCTTACATCCTATTCAGATTATTTGGCCCTTTTCAAAATGGGGTTTGGAATTTATTGGTGAAATATTACCTCCTTCCTCAGGATAAAATACATTCATCATCACAACCACTGAATACTTCACAAAGTGGGTTGAGGTAATTCCTCTAACTAGTATGATAGAACCTTGAATTATGGAGTTTATACTTCAGCATATCATTTGTCATTTTGGCATCCCATTGAAAATCATTTCTAACAATTGCAAGTATTTCAAGAACAAGGATGTTCAAGTACTTTGTGATAAATATAATATCCAAGATATTTTCTTAACTCCTTATTAACCATATACAAATAGAAAATTTGAGGCAACCAATAAGACCTTGATTTCTATTCTCAATAAACAAGTCAAATAAAATCATTGAGATTGGTACACTCAAATCCCCTTGGTATTATGGTATTATCGAACAAGCATCCACATGCCTATTAAGGCAACACCATTCTCATTGGTCTATGGTACCAAAGCAATCATACCTCTTGAGATCGAGATCCCATCATTGTAAATTTCATTGTAGGAATTCATATATGATGATACTGCTAGACAAGCATATCTTGACCAAATCACTCTCCTTGATGAAAGGTGAATCAATTCCTTACAACATCTAAGATTATGTTAGGATCATTTAAAGCATGCTTACAACACCAAAGTCCATCTACATGAATTCAAATTAGGAGATCTTATCCTCAAATATTATAAAAAAAAAACCAATGCATTATCGCATCTTTGTGATAAATTCATGGCTAATTGGTTAGGTCCATATATTATCACCCAAAAAGTGGTTCAAGGAACATATAGACTTGCCAGTCTAGAGGGAGTAGAAGAGACCGAACCACTTAAAATTATCCACTTGCGAGTGTTTCATGCTTAATGTGATTTACATATGTATATATACATGGCTAATACACAAAAATATCATTCATGCAAAACATCATTCATACACATTTTATTCATATACATCATTCATACACATTGCATTGCATACATCCACATTGCACAAACACATTAATTGTCATTTCAGAGCATTTCATCCACCATATTAGGGATCATTTTTTAAATTTAGATAATAATTGATCTAATAAATCTTGTTGACTTAATCAGGGGCATCCCCAAGTTCACATCCATTTCATTACACTATTTCACAAGTCAATTTACCATTTGCACTATCACTTTATTACCACTAGGTGTTTTCGGTCACTCAACCACTCCTAGTGTTTCAAGCAAACTCCAATACATGTCAAGTTTTCTCTAGGACCAAGTCATATTTTCACTAAAGAAAATATTGAGTTCTGGGGATTTCCTCTAACATTATTAAACAAAACATATTTTACATATATTAAAAATATCTTGTGTCAAAGAAGGATAATACCATTATTGGGTTGAATGTCGAAGCAAAAAATGTCATCGTTGTTTGTCCCATTATGCACATAATCCAAAATAAAAAATAGTGGTACTCACCACTACTCACACTTCCAAAAAAAATAATGTGTAGTAAATATAGGGTTAAATTCTCATCATACCTTATTTGAGAATATGATTCCCCAAATATCTAATTCTTTTACACATCACATACCACATATACCCAAAGTTGTAAGGATATCACTACATTTCCACAAAATTGTTAGGTAGTCTAAATACCCAAATATTAGAGATTAGATCATTGGACTATGGAGGTAATCTCCATCGAGGCTATATATGCTTGACTGGAAATGTAGGAGGCTCATGCGTGGTGATACATCTCTCTTGAAGAGACCTTTGACCGCACATAAGGATAAGCTAACTTCTTGGTCTTCTCCATGATAGGTTTCATCTCAATTTACTCAATATGGGTTAATGAACTCACTTGAACACACATTGATTTTTGATTACCTTGAGTTATTACCATTCTCCTAATTGGTAAATGAACATTCACTACACACACATTTGGTCTTAGAGAAATTAGATATAACTTAGTGAGTTTGTTAGAAACCACTAGTATATTTGAGTCTCTATAAAAAAATTCCAAATCAGTCATCCACAAGACCAAAAACCATCCATATCATTACTACATCATTACATGAGTCTTCCATTTCACACATCACCATTTTGCTACCCTTAATAAAGTAGCAATGATAAATATGGTAACAAAAAAATCTAAATTACAAATAATCATTAGCATGTCAGTTTATTTACATTTATTCATATCATAATTACATTATAAAACATCACATATACACAATCATTCACACAAACATCCACACAAATCCATAACACAAAAGTAAAATCCATGTATATATATATATTTTTTCATGTACAATGAATGCTCGAAGGCTACATACAATGGAACACCAAGGCTCATATACAAAAAGTGCATCTAAGCACTGAGTAATACCCAAAAGTAGACCCCTATGACCTTTAATAATCCCTAGACCTAGATTCACTATGCCTAGAGTCACTATGCCTAACATAACCCAATATGGAGGAAGTAGATCAATCGGGTAGCCAAATGTGGTGTTGCATGAACCGATCCTCCAAATCCTAGATATACACCTCTTGGGATTATAGGTATAGTACATCATACCTCTAACAAGATTCCTTCTATATTAGTTCTACTTGGAGCCTCACTATTGTATCCTCACTTTTGCCTACCACTATCCGCACCTCTAGATCCACTCACAACCAAGCATTCACGACATCCCAAGATGTTATCACTTCATCCCACTCCACCACCATCTATCAGAGTTGATATTGCTCTACCTCGAGCCTAGACCACTCCTACTCACTCTAGCTAGGAGGTCTCTTTAGAACCTCCTCCATATCATCTCTACCACCATGATCACCTCTAATCTCTAGAGGCTACTCTATTGTATCCCTCGCATGCCTCCCTCTAGTAGACCAATGACATCTCTAACATTGAGGAGCCTTCTTTGATACTACGTCCTCATCTTCATTGCCCTCATCAACCACCTAACTCAATACCCTTGGAGTATGTGAAGAAAACCATGCATCATACTCCACCATGGTCCCAACATCATCCATATCTGAGATATCTATCTCCTCATCATTCATATAATCCACCCACCACTCCTCCACACATGGTAGGCTTGACTCATCTACCCAATGCCTATAGAGAACATGAGCCTTAGGTACTCCCTACCTCAACCCAAACTACCATAGCACTCAATAGAACTGGATCAGCTCCATCTCATTTCCATACTACCCAACCACCCATTTGGCTTACCTCACTCTTTGTAGCTACTCTCTATCACTAAGCCACCTAGCACCTTGCCATGGCCTCTAGCACACCTGATCAAGTGTTAGCCCTACCATAGATATTTGCACTCCTAGCCACTATGACCAAGATGAATCAACTACACCTCCTCATTCACCTACCATCTCATCATATAAGGCTGATCTCTATCCCACTCCTTGCAAGGAATACCCACAGGACGAGCCACACTGAAGTGCTCCCAACCCCAACACTACAACAATACACTACAATCCAACCCCTTCCACCCCCACCTCCTCACTTCATACAACTGCTTATAAATCTATGCTAGTAATATAGGTGCCCATGCATACACTCGAGTCTCATTGATCAGGTCGTACACTAGCCTAATCATATTCCATGGAAACTAACACCTAGTGTTGTTAGGCTCCAATATGTTGGCCAACAAAAAAATTATTAAGGTGGGAAATGTCTCCAACTCCTTCTTTGAATACTTTGTTAAATACCTTATACCTCCACCCCTCACACTCACATCCCTCCATCCATCTCCAAATATCCACCTCAGCTCATACTCTTATCTATCCAACTTGAACATGCAGCCCCTCCACTGGCACTCAAAAGATACGATATACATATTTCAATGTTATAGTCATATCCCCTGTTGAGAGTTGTAAGGTCCCCCTATCTTGATCCTATATCTCAGCAAATTTTGAGAGATACTACCTATCCACTCTCACCACCTCAGTTCATGATACCCCATCCAACCCCATCTCCTCAAAATTATCCCAATATGACTTATGCAAGGCATTTATCACCCCTATAATAATCAGTGAGAATTGGTATTGAACCTCCAAGATCAACAACTATAGCACAACATCACAACAAATACATTAATAACACATTCATTGCAAAAAAGACATTATAAAAATCCAAACAAGAGTGCCAAGGACACTTACCTTAGCCACCTACACCTCCATGCCTGCTACCGCATCCACTCCCTCTATCACCATCCTTCACTCCTTCACACTTACTCCACTCCTCAGATGTGTTTGAAAATCTTGAATGCAAGAATAAATTCAACTTGTCCTTTGCAATATTATTATATCCAATTTTTATGTACTCAAATACCCATGGGCATATATAGAGCATAGTCAAACACTGCCTTGTGTCTACCACATGGTAGATGCTCTCCTACATTTGTGCCTGATATAGATGTTGGCTAATTTATGGCTCCAAAATGTTGGAAAAAGATAAAAAAATCTTAAAAAACATAGCTTACCTCCACATAATCCATCCATGCATACTTTTCATCATTCCATTACGTTTTGTGAAAATACAAATTGATTTGGATGTATTATTTTCAATTGCGACCAAGAGTCACAAAAATACCTAAATCATGTATAAATAGTCCAAAATTGTCTAAAAATTCATAAAATTGCCTCATTCACTATTCTAAATCGTCACCACATAATTCCATCACATTTTGTGATAATTTGGATTAATTTGGGCATTTAATTCTTGATTGCGACCAAAAAGTCATGAAATTACCCCAAATTGCTTCAAAATATCCCAAATCAAATTCTCAAATTTCATAAAATCATCAAATTCACCTATACATCATTGGATCATGTAGCAAAATACATGAAATATTAATAAAAATAATTATCAATCGAACATTAGAAATTGCAATCAATTTAGAATCTTAAGTAGGTTACAAAATAGGTTTATTAATCACTTAGCATTAGAAGCTCTACCGGTGATTAATAATAGATTTATTCTAACAACCTCACTAGATATCATAAGATATTTAGTTATTAACCTTAGTTAACTAGAAGGTAATTCATATAATAGTAAATATCTCCTATGGTATAAAAGTAGATGTAATAACCTATGTAGTATAATACAATATACTACCTATTTTACCCTAACATCCCCCTTTATTACATTACTTTGATATACAAAGTCTACTTCGGAATAGTTCAAATTTGACACATCCAAGAGCCTTTGTGAATATGTAAGCAACATGTTCGTCAGTGGGAATGTATTGGAGCTTGATCCTGTGTTTAGGAACTTCATCATGAATGAAATGACAATTCGTTTCAATATGCTTTGTGCGTTCATGATGGACTGGATTCTTGACCAAGTTCAAAACACCTGAGTTATTGCAAAACATTTGAATAGGAAGTTTCTTTGGTAGGCCATGGTAGCCAAGATGTGATTTAACCATATCGCTTCACACATAGCTCCACATGTAGCATGATACTTTGCCTCTGTTGAAGATAAAGCAACCACCTATTGCTTTTTACTATGCCATGAGACAGGACCAGATCCAAGATGAAATACATATCCTAAAGTTGATTTTCTATCATCTAAGGATCTAGTGTAGTCAGATTTAGTATAACTCTATAAGAAGAATGAGTTATTCTTCTTATACTCTAGACCATATTCTACACTACCCTGAATTTAGTGAAGAACATGCTTAGCTACTTTCTAGTGAGAGACCTTTGATTCATGCATGAATCGAGAAATATATTTTACATCATAAGTAATGTCTGGTCTAGTATTGGTCAGATAGATGAGGCTTCCAATCATCTATCTATATAGCATGCCATATACCTATGGTGAGTCATCATACCATGATAACCAAAGCCCTGATTCCATCGGTGTTGCTTTGGGCTTATAATCAGTCATACAATATTTTTCTACTAAATTCTTGGCATACTTTTTTTGAGTCACCCTAAGATGATTATTTTTTTGTTCTATCTCAAGACCAATACAGTAGTGGAGAAATCCTAGATCTGTCATATCAAATGACTCTTTCAAGTCATATTTCACGGTGTTGATCAATTTCTCTAAATTTCCAGTTATGATTAGATCATCTACATATAATACAAGAATCACTATTTCATAACCTGTGTTCTTGATATAGAGATTTGCATCAGATGGACTTCTCTTGAAACCGTGCTACAGGAGGTGACTATCCATTTTTATGTACCATGCTCTTGGGGCTTGTTTTAGCTTGTATAATGACTTGACCAACTTGCAAACCTGTTTCTCATGGCTTTCCTCAGAAAATCCTAGAGGTTGAGTCATGTATACCTCTTCTTTTAAGTCACCATTTAGAAAGACACTTTTTACATCCATCTGATGTAATTTCCATCCGAACTGTGTTTCCATAGCATAAAGAACTCGAATGGTGGTCATCCTTGTAGAGGGTGTAAAGGTTTCCTCATAATAAAGGCTTTCCTTTTGAGCATAGCCCTTTGCCACAAGATGGGCCTTATGCTTGTATATGGTACCATCTGCCTTATATTTGACTTTGTAAATCCATTTGTAGCCTGTGGGCTTCTTTCCTTTAGGCAAATTGACCAACTTCCATGTTTTGTTTTTAATGAGGGATTTATGTTCAAAATTTATAGCTGCCTTCCACTGAGGTTGAATAAGTGCTTCATCAACTGTATAAGGTTCATTTTCATCATATGAAGACATGTAAACCCTCTCCTCATAAATTTCTATATCATTTCCACTTTCTAAATCTCTATCAACATAAAGCTCTTGAAAATCTGCACAAATATCATCAACTAAAGTAGATGCTTCTATCGTTCTCTGTTGAGACATGCTTCATGTCTTTGGATGATTGAGAGTGATATCTAGTGGTGAAGTGAGTTTGGAATCTCTCATAGTACTTGTATACCATTTTGGAGGCTTTTTCCATTGTGGAGGAGTCTGTGGATGGTGCTCCTTATCTTCCAGGTATACTGATGTAGTGTTAGATGTGAAAGCTTCATCAAACACTACATCTATACTAACATGTATTTTCTTGGTGAATGGATCTATCAACCGATAGCCTTTTTAGAATTCATTATATCCAAGAAAAATACACTGTAGGGTCTTCTCATCTAACTTCTTTCTTTTCTCCTTAGGTATATGCATAAAAGCCTTACACCCAAATACTCGTAGATGAGATATGGAGGGTTCCTTCCACTCCATGGTTCCTGAGGAGTCATACCTTCAAGATCCCATGTAGGTGCACTATTTAGAAGATATACTGTAGTTATTACAGCTTCAACATAGTAAATATGCTCAAGATTGGCTCCCTTAAGCATACATCAAACCATTTCCATAATGGAACGATTTCTTCTCTCAGCAACTCCATTTGACTGAGGAGAATAGGTTGTTGTTAACTGTCTTTTTATCCCATATTTCTGTAAAAATGAGGAAAATTATTTTGATGTGTATTCCCCCCTCAATATTAATGGAGGGTCTTTATGAAACATCCTAATTCTTTATCAACTAGCTTCTTGAACTGTTGAAAATAGTCAAATGCTTAAAACTTCAACTACAAGAAGAAGACCCACATTTTCCATGAGTTATCATCTACAAACAATTGAAAATACCTTTTTCCTCCACAACTAGTAGACATAGGACCACACAAATCTATGTGAACTAACTCCAAAGGTACCTTAGCTCGAAAGGAGCTAGGTTCAAAAGATACTCTATGTTGCTTTCTTGACAAGCAATCTGAGCACACTGGAAAAGTATATGAAAGAGTAGGTAGTCCTTTCACCATTTGATATTTACTTAGTTCTAGTAAATACCCTGAACTTAGATGCCCAAATATCTTATGCCATAGAGAAGTGGCCTCTTTTGTGGTTACTGCCATTGCAGTATGTGTAGAGGTAATTGAATCTAAGATAAACAAACCATGTTGTGTATGAACCTGTTACTATCTATTTTCCTTTTTGAGTGATAAAGCAACGTTTCTTTTCTTTGTCCACTTTGAAATTGACATTCATGTTATTATCCAGGATTTATGGAATTGACAAGAGATTATTTTTCAATCCTGGTACATAAAGAAATTTTTGAATATTACATTCTCCATCTGGAAGGGAGATAAAAACACCTCCTTCTCCCTAAACTCGATAGGTCTGATCATCAGCAATGGTTACCGGTCTACCTTCTCGAGCCTCAAATGTCTCAAACCAGGACTTATTGTCAGTCATATGTTTACTAGCACCTGAATCTATGTACCAAACAGTATCCTTATGAGAGGATTTTGTATGTGTCATGAGCACTTTGTGTGCTCATTCAGAGTCTAAACTAGAATCTTCAACAGTAATGTGTCCCTATTGTTGTTTATTCTTGTTCTTTGGTTTACCTTTACCCTTATTTTGACCTTTTTCATTGGGTGGTTTGTTCTTAAACCAACATATTTTGGTTTCATGAGTGCCTTTATCAAAAATTTTACAATACTGCTTCTTCTTTTGAATCTCTTTGCCTTTACCCTTGTCTTTGTTAGAAGAAGATTCTTTCTGTTGATTCCACTTGTTCTTTCCACTTTGCTTGTTTGAGAAAAGTGCATTATTGGATGCCTCATCTCTTTGGAGTTGATTAGCTTCTTCAGTTTGAAGTAAATTTACCAACTCTACAAAATTCATTGTCCTCCCAGAGACTTGTAGTGAAGTGATCAATATTCTATAGGAGTCTAGAAGAGCCCTTAAAATGATTGAGGTCAGGATATTGTCTTCCACTTTTTCTCCTAAGGCTTGCAGTTTCATTTTTATATCTGCGACTTTGCAGAGGAATAGCTCTACTGTATCTCCAAATTTCATATGAAGAGTATGAAGTTGTGTTTGAAGGTTAAGAATTGTTGATTGATTCTTTCCTTCAAAAATGGTTGCTAAAGTATTCCATGCCTCCTTACCATTTTTAGCTTCACTTATATGAGGTTGTATGTCATCAGTAATAGCTAGCAAGATCAATAAGGAAATTATTTTATCCTTTTTATCATAAGTTTTCTGATCTGCTCCTACTGATGTGGGTCTAGAATCAGTGCCATCCACTATTCCCCACATCTCCTCTATAGTTAAAATGGCTTTTATATTAGTTTTCCATGCATAATAATTTGAACCTTTGAGCAGTTGGCTCTCATTGAGATACTTGTTGATCATGGCCATGGTGAAGGTTTCAAATTGATATGACTAATATGACTTTATCTTGCAGTATACCCTCAAAAGAGTATATGGAAGATTTTAATTTTCTCTATAAGATATTTAATGACACCTAACTTAACACCCTTCAAGAAGGATGGAAATTTTGAGGAAATTAAGACAAACAAAGAGAGTGAATCAATGTGTTTGGATTTTGATCTTTGGTGAGGAGTAAAAAAAATTGACTTTGTTTAACCTGTGCAAGGTGTAGCACGATTGTGGTGAAATTTGGGTTCTGTGAAATGCTTATTCAATTTTTATATGATTTTTTAATTACACACACACAAAAAAAACATGATTGTTAGTGCAATAATCAAAACAAGAGAGCAACCCAAATTATTATCACTATAGGTGTCGGATACAACCGAAAATGCACCTAGTATAGTCAATTTTTAAGAAAAGTTGTCGAGTACAATCGAGAATGCACCTTTCTTGCTTTTGAAATATCCCCCCTTTTTCTTTACAATTTTGCAAAAAATAGAATCACAAAAAAATGACTTCTATCCCCCCTTAATTTTTACAAAATTGAAAAAATTCGAGCACTCCTTTCAAGACAAGTCAACACACGACCTGCGTTTGAAAGACTTCCAGACTTGTCGACACACGACTTTGGGTTTTTTTTTTCATCAACAATATAGCATGAGAAGCAAACCAAAAAATTGGTTTAAGAGATCTCAATTTTACAACAAAAAAATTGCTATTTTATGTCTTATGTCTCCTTTCTTGAAGGAGAAAAAAAAAGCAAAGTTTTTTTGCAAATGAGATGACTTTTATGCTTCCTAAATCATGGCTTTCTGTTTGTTTTGCAATAAAATTGTTGAGATCCTATGTCTTATATCTCTAAAAAAGAATGAAGAAAACTATAGAACTTCTGAGGAGTTTATTGCAAAAAAAAAAAATGCTGAAGAAAGTTTTAAATTTTTTAAAAAAGAGGTTCCTATATCTCCTTTGTCTCCAATTGAGAGAAAACACAATTTTGACTATGAAACTTTTAAGGCAAAATAATTTGGTGTTTTGTTTCAATTTTTCTAAGTTTTATAAAGAAAAAATATTTATTTAAGATCAAATTCCTATAATTTAAGAAAAAATTGGAAAAAAAAATTCAATTTGGCTAAAAATTGAATTTTTAAAACCAGTTTTAACTAAATTATAAAAAAAATAAAAATATATATATTTTATATAGCTAAAAACTTTAGAAAAATGAAAAATTTGATCGAAAAACACCAAATATTTTAAAAAAAATTGGTTTTGGAGGCGTCGGGACTCAATCGGCGCCATCGTGGGTGCTAGGCGGCCACGACCCCTTAATTTTTTCTATGGGATTTATCCCACATGCATCCCAATTTGGGATGCATAAGGCTATATAAGCCTGAGTTCTCCCCTCAAATGTTGATTGCCTGTGGGTAATCGATGTGTCATGCCCACCCTTTTGGATAGTGTGTCACGTCGCGCTAGGGGGTGGTGCCAATTGTGTCGTTGCGTCAGGTCCCATCTAGTGGTTATCCACCACGTTTTTAGTCGATGTCGGGTCCAGTCTAGTGACTATCTACCATGTGTTTGATCTGAGTTTGTACCATGTGTCTCAATATGATAGGTCAACTTTAGGGATCAAAGGGCCTCCTACCCTTGTGGATCCTAAGGTTGTCGAGGATTGGAGGGTGCTCCTATCCTCTCAGATCTTGATGTTGGGTCCCACATGTGTCTAGCTGGGAGGGGGAGGGTGCTCCTTCCCTCTCGACTCTCCTAAGCAATGATGAAGCCATGTGGCTCCTGGGCCCACATGGCTCTGTGGGTCCTAGATATGTTAGCAGGAGCCAAGGCTCTAGTCGCCTTATGCTTTGTTGCGAAGCCTGTCGATAGTGAATCACTATCAACTCTAGGGGCTTGGTCAATCATGAGGGTGGTTGATCACCTAGATCGATCAACCTTAGGTGGATCGGCTAGCCCTAGTCGATCACCAAGGATGCCTCACTACTGGAAAGTCGATCTAACCTAGCCAGGGTGGATCCTATGGGCATGTGCCTAGGCACTGGAAGGTTGAGTTGGCATGGCTAGTGATGGGCTTGCAGGCGCTCTGGCCATCACAAGTCCTCTAGGTGAGCAAAAATAGGGATTGGCTCTAATGCCAATGTAGCAAAATGCATGAAATATTAAGCAAAATAATTATCAATCAAACATTAGAAATTGCATTCAATTTTGAAGCTTAATTAGGTTACAAAATAGGTTTATTAATTACTTATCATTAGAAGCACTAACGGTGATTAATAATAGATTTATTCTAGCAACCTAACTAAATATCATAAGATATTTAGTTATTAACCTTAGTTAACTAGAAGGTAATTCATATAATAGTAAATATCTCCTATGCTAGAAAAGTAGATGTAATAACCTATGTAGTATAATGCAATATACTACCTATTTTACCCTAATAGATCATTCACATTCATCGTATCATACATGTTCACATTCATTTACATCATTCACATCATCCACAATTACATGTGTTTCTACTACACATTGTCACAATCACTTGCATTATCAAGCGAACCTTGTATCTAGTGGTTTGCTCTATCTCCTTAGTGACTGTAGGGATTGGTTAACCATGAAATTTTGTAGGATGGGTAAATCACCATAAGGAAAATTTCCCATATCATCATCTAACATCCTCTTGTTTGAAATAAAAATCCTTTTGGTACTTCATTTTTTGAGTGAGACTATGCCCGAATTAATTTTCTCAAAAGCTATCATTGATGACCTTGTTTGTGGGGCTTGAAACATAGACAATTATAATTACATCATCTTTTTTACACCCACAATAATCGAGGATACAAACACATTAGGATGATTGGTTCTAATTGAATTAATTTCTCAACAGTCACTATACGATCACATTCCTCCATGACATCTTGTATTTTCATCACTTTGCATTTCAATGATGATTAAAGGCATATTTTTCAACATTACTGGATCGCCCCAAACTTGGGGCAGCCAAATTTGATTTTAACTTCCCACATAAGGATACCTCTCTTGCATCATCCACAATTGATAAAAACCCCTTTTCTATTAGGGAAAGAATAAAATCAATCATTGCATCATCTATGTCACTTGCATTCATTTACATAATTTATATCATCCACATTTATCAAAAACCCCTACTTTTGTTAGGTCAAAAATAAGAAATCATCCACACTAACAAAAATTCCCTCTCTATTGGGGAAAAATAGAATACAAAATTTGCATCACGCATATCACCCATATTCTGCACATACATTTACATCATTCATATCATCCACACTATCACCCATAATTCTATCAATTGGCTCATGATTTTTTTTTTTTGAAGCCCAAGCTCAACCCCCAATAAAAAGACCCACCCCAAGAAAAGTAAAAATGCATTAAAAAATACGAAAGTACAAGGTGGGAAAGAGAGTCCCTTAAACAATTTTATTTTTACATAGATAATATTTGAGAGGTTTCTGATTCCTCCAACAAATGATGCCACGAGCAATGTGTTTGAGCTCCCTATATTTTCTCCATATTTCAAACATTGGAGAGATAATATATGTGCTAATGCGGAGGTCTCTGGCAAAGCTGCAATTGTCCAATTTCAAAAGAAGTGGAACTATTTTTATTTTGGAACCATGTCTACGTGTTGCTCACTCCAAAACTCTAGCCAACAATGAGGCCTTATCAAATTTGACTTTCTCAAATAGAGGAAGGAGAAAGTTAATCTGATATCCCCTTTCTTTGAGTCTATTTTTAAAAATAAATAAATCCTTCCCTGGAACTTTCTCTAACCAAGAACCTATTGAGTTCACTTAATATGAAGGTCTTATTTTGGTGAACAGGATGATGGGAGGAAGCAGGGATATACTGGTAAGCATTCATCGGTTTTTGGAATAATTTAGTGCAGAGAACTCCAGTCTGAGAAAAATTAGGCCCCTTGAAAAACATTGTGTCCAAGAGAGTCACCTCAAAGTCAGAAACAGAGGTAGTAATTTTGATGCTTGAATGGAAGGAACCATAAGTAGTAAGAAAAACATCAAGATATTTTTTGGGGCCATGCCAAACTCCAATGGCATCATCGATATATATTTTATAAAATAAAAGACAATCCACAACAACTTTATCAAATACCTATTTTTCCAAATGATAGAGGAATAAGCAAGTGTACACCACAACAAAATTACTTCCCATGGTTGTCCCCCTTATCTACCTATATGTTTTATCCCTGAATTCCAAATAGTGTTGGGTTAACACCATTTTTGCAAGTCTCACCACAAAATTGGTTTTAGCTGAGTCAAATTCATATTCCAAAAAATGATGAAGAGTGGCCAGTCCTTGAGAAGTGGGGATACTAGGATAGAGGCTTTCCACATCGAAGGAAAAAAGGATAATATCCTGAGGAAAAGAGCGGCCATGCAAATATTTGATAAGGGAGATAGAATCCAGAAGATGGTTTTCCTGCTTAAGCAAAATGGGTAGGAGTAAATGGTGGAGCCATTTGGAGGCTGGTTCAAGCATAAACCCACAATAAGAGCAGATGGGTCGACCAACAAGCTTAGGCTTATGGATTTTGGGAAGCAAGTAAAAAACACAGACTCTGGCAAGGGAAGGAGTAATTTGAAGCATGAACTTTCTGTGGTTTTTTGAAAGCAAACCCCACCTAACAACATGGCCAAGTAGGTTTTGGAGTTGAGAAAAAATATCCAACCAAGGGACCTTGTCAACTTCCATGTAAACATTATGATCTGAAAGCTGGGAGAGGCCTTCAGACACATACCAATCCATAGGTAAAACACAAACACCCAAATTTTTATCTACAGGTCTAATGACAATTGATTTGTCATTAGCAAGGGAACGAATGGTAGACCAGATATGGGGTGAGAAAGCATTATGGCAAAAAGGGTTGGAAGCAGATAATTTCTTATTGAGAAATATTTCTCCCATACCAATAATATCTTCCAAAGGCCTGTAAAACTATGGAGGATTGTAACCAGGGTTGGGAACACGAAAAGGGTCAATGGGCTTTGGAGGGTTAGGAAGGCCACCTTTAGGTCCAAAAAACCACTCGAGATGAAGTCATCTGCAAAAGGTAAAAAATTCTTGTTTAATAGCTTCCTTGGCCATGGGAGGTGGAATAGGGAGGAACTTTAAACCTAGGCTGAGGGCCTCAATCTCATTCTGGGTAAGTTCTCTGGAAGATAAATTATGGATGACAAGATTTGTAATTTTACCATCAACAACCCAAATAGGACTCCTGTATAAAAATTGATGGCCATAGTCCTGAGGGCTGAAAATTATGGCCCAAGAGGTTATTTTTGGTTTCCACCACCATTTTGGTGATGGAAGTACCCCTATCCTTGTTGCTTCTGCACAAATGGGACAAAATCTTGTCTTTGATTCTCGAAACCAAAGTTTTGGAAATTTCCTCCATTGTTCTATCATGATTGTTGCTATGTAGAGAAAGTGTGGTTCTGAAAGTTTCTCCTTTTCTTTCGTCTTTGTGGAGAAGGGCCTTGGTAGTTTAAATTATGATGTTGTTGTTGTTGTGGTTGCTTTTGTTTATTTCTTTGTTGCGGCTACCATGGTGGTTGTTTGTTTGTGTGTGGTTGAGGTTGGTGTTGTGTACGCTACTTTTGCATTGATGAAGTCATGTGGTTAGGCCCTCTGCTATGACTTATATTCCTGTTATGCTGTGCAGGGGTATTTTATTTCATACCCATGATAAGTTTCTCCAAATGGTCCATCTGCTACTTGATTTCTTTTTTGACCAAGTCAACCACACTTTTTGTAGCCTCTACCATGTTGACTTCTAGGACTTCTTGGGCAGCATTTTCATGAGCTGCTTGAGATTTCAATTGCACATATTTTTGGATCTATAATTCGACTCTCCAAGCTTGGAGCTTTCCTTCAAAAAGCTCCTTGATCTAAGATTCCCAAGTTGTGGCAATTTCTTGAGAAATTATTTTGTGCTTGTTCACTGAATCAAAGAGAAGTTCTTGGATTGCAGGTAGTAAGACATTGGGAATGTACTCATTAGCTTGAGTAGTCAATTTTTTTGTGTATTTTTGAAAATTACAGATATAAATTTTGGCCATCTCTAGGCAAAATCTTTCAGTGAGTGCCTCTGACTCATCAAAAAATTGCTTGTTAATTTCTTCATCTGGAAGTTGTAAGTGTGGTTTCTCCATTCATAAACTATGAGGGACTATTCCATTGCCAAGGTTCTCTTCAAAATTAGCTAGCCTGGATTGGCACTTATCTACTTTTTTACTCAATACCTTAAACTCTTTGAACCTTGTATCCAGTAGTTTGTCCAAAGAGTTAGGTCATGGAGGGATGTCATGCATCGCACCAATTTCATCAATGAAAGTCCTTCGATCTTGTGAGGATGGAATTCTCCTATTATAAGAATAGACTTCTATTTTTGCTAGACCTCTGCTCATTTTATCTGAACCAAAAACTGTTTCCACGAGCTCCCAAACCTGTTGTCGTGAATCTGCTTGTCGTTGATGCTTGCAAGAAAGTTGAACGGGGGAATTGGAGGGGCTATCAAGAACTATGGGAGAGGATTCAAAATTTGAGAGGTCAATAAGAGGAAGAGCAGCATGCACCATTAAAGGGTTTAGATCTTAAGAAAAAATGAAACATGGCGTAGTAGTACTTAAAAAAATGCAAACTAGTTTTTGATTCACCAGATCACTTATGCGCAAGTGAAGAGCATACTACTAGTGTTGGAGGCTTTCTGGTTCACCAAATCATGTTACATGGCAAGTGAAGAGCATAATACCAACAACAAAAGCATGGTAGAAAACAAAAGGAAAAATATTAAATTTTATAAAAAAACATGAGTTAGGAAAGGAACAAAAGACATGAGATTGAATTTTATTCTAAAAAGAAGTAATACAACATCAAAAATTTGAACGTGTTTTGACCTATAGGTCTCATCAATGGAGTATGAGCTTTGAAGAGGTACAACCCCTCATTATAAATCCTAACTCTAGGGGGGATCCAAAGAGTAATGCATGTGGGATAAAATAATACCCAAGCATTTAATACAAGTCGCAGGTTTATAGACCAAGAAGTAAATTTTTTTTGAAGCCCAAGCTCAACCCCCAATAAAAATTCCCACCCCAAGAAAATTAAAAATGCATTAAAAAATATGAAAGTACAAGGTGGGAAGAGAGTCCCTTAAACAATTTTAATTTTACGTAGATAATATTTGAGAGGTTTATGATTCCTCCAACAAATGACACCATGAGAAATGTGTTTGAGCTCCCTATATTTTCTCCATATTTCAAACATTGAAGAGATAATATATATGCTAATGCAGAGGTATCTGGAAAAGCTACAATTTTCCAATTTCAAAATAAGTGGAACTATTTTTATTTTTGAACCATGTTTGCATGTTTCTCACTCCAAAACTCTAGCCAATAATGAGGGCCTACTGCCAAATTTGACTTTCTCAAATAGAGGAAGGAGAAATTTAATCTGATATCCCCTTGCTTTGAGTCTATTAAAAAAATTATTTTTAACAAATATAAATCCTTCCCTGGAACTTTCTCTAACCAAGAACCTATTGAGTTCACTTAATATGAAGGTATTTTGTGAATAGCACAAGCTTATACTGAGAGGGGGGATCAACAATATAAGATCACTTTTTACTTTTATTTCCCAAATAATATTATGCAATATATCAATGGCAATATCAACAGTAGTAATTAAAGCAATGCATAAATCACCATACACAATAGAGACATCAATTTAACATGGTTCACTCAATGTGGCCTACTCCATGGAGAAAATATTTCACTAAAATTTTCTCAACAAATCTCTTGGGAATCCTTCCTTATTACAATGTTTATGGACCTTTTTCCAAAGGAGACACCAATCCCCTAATCAATTTTGTGGATATCTATCAACAGGAGACACCAATATCCGCTTTTGGTTTGTGTATCTCTATCCATAGGAGAACTCCTCCTTTGCTCTGGTTGGTGATCCTCTAGAAGACTACTACCTCCACTACATTGGCTTGTGGATATCTCTCCACTAAAGACCCCTATCCTCACTCAAAATACCTCTATCTTGACTACCCTAGATAATAGATCTCTATCCACTAGAGACTTGTATCCTCTACTTTATCACCTCCAAATATTGTTCTCAGCTCTACTCAATCTCTATCTCAAATCTGCACTAAACATTGTCCCTCGATCTAGTTCAAATTTTCTCAATATTTATTTTTGATCTGGCATAAATCTATCCTTAAATATGTACCAATATTTTTCCTCAATTCTATCCGCAAACCTTAACACAAAGCTTAATCCAATTACAAATCAACTTTGCTATATTTACCCCAAACCTTAACTCAAGGTTTGAACAAATCAATCAATCAAATTTGCTCTCAAGTCTTCTCAAAGACTTACCACAAATCTGAACAACAAATCTTCACCAATACTTGCCTCAAATCTGCTAAACAAGTCCTCACTAGAACTTGTCTAATCTTCCCAACAAGTCTTCACCAAGACTTACCTTAAATATTCTCAACAAGTCCTAACTAGAACTTGTCCAATCTTCTCAACAAGTCTTCACCAAGACTTGCCTCAAATCTGATTGTAAGCTTCCATAAAAGCTCACACAAATCTTTCCACAAGTCTTCACCAAGACTTACCTCAATATTGCTTGTAAGCTTCCACAAAAGCTTACTCAAATTTGTCCTTAAGTCCCCTCTAGGACTTACTCAAATCTCTCCACTAGCTTTCACAAAATCTTATTCAAATTAATTTCAAAACTTGCATACAAAAACTCAACTTAATATCTTTCAAAAAACCTCTTCAATCACACAAACAAGTTTCACTCAGAATCTTGTTTAACTTACAAAAATATATAGAGAATGGTTAGAGACTCAATATGTTTCACACTAAAAAAATACTCAATCACTTTCAAACTCTCTTTCAAATCAATTTAGAATAAAGAATAATTTATTTCACAAATCTTGAACTATCACTCCAATGCTCTCAATCAATAATGCTCAATCAACTTCACTCAACCATCCACTCAATGAAACACAACTTGCTTACAAACCCTAAAAAAATGTTTCACAATGCTTCCAATAAATCACACTATGGAACTCAAATCTTGACTCAATGATGATTCCAAATTCACATAACAATGATACTCATGATCTTTCACAAACCCTAGTTCAAGATAGTTTTCAACTTCACATAACAATGATACTCATGTTCTTTCACAAACCCTAGTTCAAGATAGTTCTCAACTTCACATAACAATGATACTCATGTTCTTTCACAAACTCTAGTTCAAGATAGTTCTCAAATTCACATAACAATTATACTCATGTTCTTTCACAAGCCTAGTTCAATATAGTTCTCAATTTCATACTCAATTGTCCTCACAAACATTCACCAATCATGCATATGAAAACTCACTCAAACATTTCCAATAATGCTTATCAAACAAACCTTTTCACTCCAACTTTGCATTTCAAAATATTCAATCCAAAAATATTTCACTCATAAGGAAGATGTGCCCATACCTTTTGTTTTGATGGAGATATGACCTCAAAACCTATCTCAATCACAATCAACTCCTCTTTGCCAAATTTTAAAGTTGGGTAGAAAAAATATCCACTCAAATATTTCCCTCAATATTAATTCACCATTACAAAAATTAACAAGACTCAAATACACCTTATTATCTCCAAACTTATCAAACAAATATTCCAATCACTCAGTTTCACAATAACCTCTTTCAAAAATTTAATGCATAAATTAATCCAGAATTCTTACTTGTCTCCCTACTCAAAAATTGCATTTCCAAAATAATTGACCTTACAAATAATAAATAATGCAATTTACTTTTAACTCACAATTATACCATCTACCACCTTTTAACTAAGGTAAAAAATAATTTTACCTTACCCTCCTTTTAACTCCCTAGGTGCTCACTTAACAAAATTAGACCACGTTCTCACACAATGCTCACAATGTAAACTTAGACCACGCACTTCATTTAGCGCTCACAAAGCAACCTTAGACCACATGCTTCATAAACCAAAATAATAAAAAATCAAAGTACCTTACACTCTCCTAGATGGGATTCAATCCTAGGTCACACAGCCACCAACACCCTATCCGTGGCCTAACTACCATGTGAGCTAGGTGCTCACTTGAAGGGAAAAGTGCCTCATGTGCTTAGTACCTTTAATTCGATTGTACCAAAAGATAAAAAAAAAAAAACAAATTGCCATCACCGAGACTCAAACACGAAACCTCCGCTCTCCCAGTGACTTAACCAGTGAACTCTTGCCACTAGCCCAACCAATTGGTTGGTGACCAACCTCTGTGCCTCGAACACTTTATTTTCCATATTTTTCGCTACACCTTTTAGAAATTAAAAACCTTCGTATGCTCAAGAAATTCACACTTAATTTTTTTTTATTTCACACACATGCATTAATCGGAGACTTAATATTTTTTTTTGGCAAACCATATGGTATTTATTCCATATGCCAATCTCATTGAACGTCAACAAGGAAGAGAATAAATAAAATGAATTTTCACCCACCCTAACTTTTTAGGGTTTAAATAATATTATTTTATAAATTAATTTATAATATAAATATTATAAATAATTTATAAATTACCTTAGGCTTTAATTTTACATTTAATATTATAATGAAAATATTATAATATTATTTCCTTTAGGCATTTTCTTTAGGGTATTTAACCATACTTTTGACCAATCATGTGAAGCTCTTAAACCAAAAATTTTGGGCTTAAAATATAAATATTTTAACCCTTATTTTACCAAATCCTACACCGATCACTGACAATGACTCTTGACATCAATGACAACATAACTAACTCAAAATTTCCAATAATATCCTCCTTTTTCATTGATGGTAATCCTTTTTTTGTAACCATTCCTTTTTTATTTTTCCAAAATTTCTCCCCCTGATTGAATGCTCTACCCCTAACTCAAATCTCTCCCCATTTGTCATCAATGGCAAAGCGCCACCTATAGGGCTTGGGGATAAATATAAGACTCTTATATCAGCCCCTCCTCCACCTCCTTTTTGAGGTGGTTAATTTTGGGATGGGAGTATCTCTACTCCCAGCATACACTGATATTTACCTTTGTCTACCTTCTTCCTCAACTGATCCTTCTAATTCCTCTGAATATTCCTATTCCTGCTTAGAAATTCTACTCTACACCACTTTGTTGTATGCCCAAAATTATTGCACTTATAACTCTTAATATTGTTATTCCTTTAAGGTTCTATTATTTGATAGTTCCTCCTGGTGAAGCCATATCAATTCCTATCATGATCCTTGCAATTAACTGCCTTATGACCAAACTGATTACAAGAGTAGAAATACCCTTGAAATAGATTCTCATTTCTAAAATTCCTTTTAGTGAAACCATATCCCTATCTTTCTTGTTGCAAAACATAGTGTAATTAATTTTTGAAGGAAGTGTGACTAAGGTGTCGGTCAAAGCCGAAAATGCACCCTTATAAGTCATCTTCCCTATTTACAAAAATCAGTGAAGAAAAGAAATGGACATCCCCCCTTAATTGTAAAAAGTGTGCAACTCAAGAGTGTTGTGAAGGATTTTACAAATATTGCCTCCTAGACAATTGGACACTACAAAAAATCGCTCCTGTTGTTACAAGTACTTCAAACACCTAGAATTTGCTATTTATGAAGCCTAAAAGAGGTACAAGCACCCCTTATTGCAAGGTCTTCAAAAAAAAAACTTATGCTATTTATGAAGCCTAAAAGAAGAGTGAGAGAAAATGGTGCTTTTGCCCAAGGGACACATGTGTTTTCCCTCTACAAAACTATTTTAGCAATTTAGCACTCGTGCTATTTTTGAACCAAAAACAAAATCAGAATGAGACACTTCACAAGAAAGATGGCTTCGATGTTGTGCCTTTGCCATTTTAGTTTTACTTTTTTTGAAACCAACACTGAATGGTGTCATGGTTTTCATTTTTACAATTTGTGCAAAACTATGCTTTCTAGGCAATTTGATCAAAAAAAAGTTCACCAATTTGTCCTTTCTTATTGCAAGTACTTCAAGCATGATTGCTATTATGAAGTCTAAAAGAAAAGGTTTACTGTTGATGATTTGGACTTCTCTGATTGCCTCTACAAGTTTTATTTCCCTCTTATCAAAATCTATGAAGGAAGAAAGGAATTATCCCCCTTTAGTGCAAAGGATTGCAACTTTTAAGGTTCCTTATTTCAAAAAAAACTTGTTCTTTCTTTTGATTACCCTAAAAGAGTACCAAAATATAATTCACTCAAACAGATATTTAATGGCACCTACCTTAACACCCTTCATAAGGATGAGAAGTTGGAGGAAATTAAGCCAAACAAATAAGAGTGAATTAGGGGTTTTGTTGATTTAGGAGAGAATATCAAGTAATTTTGGCTTTAAATCTGTGCAAGTATACAAATTTGTGAAATTTTGGGTTTTAGTGTGTTCTTGATTCTATGACTTATAATTGCAAAAGAAATAATGCAATAATCAAACAAGAATACCCACAAAAATCTTATCACCTAGGTGTCGGATGCAACCGAAAATGCACCTAATTTGCCAATAAAGGTGTCGAGTAAAATCAAAAATGCACCTTTTAATTTTTGCAACAAAATATGTGTTTTGTGTTGTGCAAAAAATGATATTTTTATGTCTCCTACTTTTTTTTCCAATTTTGCAAAAGAAGTACAATGTTGTCTTCTCCCCTGAATTTTGTAAAATTAACAATTTTGAGCACTCCTTCCAGGACAAGTCGACACACGACCTGCATTTGAAAAGCTTCCAGAACTAGTCGACACATGAATTAGTTTTTGATGGACCAAAGGTTACAATTACTTCTCAAATTTTTGCAAAAAAGAATGTGCAATTTTATGTCTTATATCCCCCCTTGGAGAAAACAAATGCACACTTGGCCTTTGAATTTTACAAAAAAAATTGGGTCTCCTTGTGTTACAATTTGGCAAAAAATAATTCATGTTTGAACCTTTATTGTATGCTAAATTAACAAGGTTGAGAAGAGTTGAGGGTTGTCTTATTTGCAACAAAAAATGAGGCTCTTATATGTCTTATATCTCCTTGTTTGTGAGAAAACAAAAGCACTCTAAAATTTGTAAAGTTGCAAAAAAAAATCCCCCAAAATTGATTTTTAATATATTAATCTAATTAATTCTAGCTAATATAAATTAATAATAAAATTATTTTCATAAAAAATCACTTAAGACTAATGTAAAATGATTTTTATATAAAAATAATTAAATTATAAATAAAATTAACTAAAAATAATTAAAAATAAATAATAAAAAAAAAATCGTACCTTTTGGGGCCTCTGTTTTATTGCTCCTTGGAGCAAAATATTATATGCCCCCCCTAAGGGAGTCGAACTCCCGACCTCCCGTTGGGCAGCGCCTTAGCATTGGCCTGCTCTCCAGTCGGGCTGGCTAGCCCGACGAGAGGGGGAGGGCATTGCCTTCGTATTGAAGGCTTCCCCCGCCCCGCGACTGTTAAAAAAAATGGGACTTTTGTCCCACATTGATGTCGCAGGGCATAATTTGCTCTGTAAAAGAGCAAAAGCACGTTAAGCACTCATGACTGCCTGCGGGCAGTCACTCCCCTGCATGGCTGGTTTTTTGCTAGCCACATGGACTGTCCGCATTAGGACACGTGGCTTGTCCACCACGTGCCCTCCTTGTCAGGTCCAGTGACACGTGGCTAGTCTGCCATGTGTCACATTCATCGTCTAGTGGCTGTCCACCACTTGTCCAGCCAGTGGTTGTCCGCCACGTGTCCAGTTCAGTTTGTTTGCCACATGTGAAGTCTGGTCCGTCGTCCAATGGCAGTGCCACATCAGCACCTCGAGATCTATGCCCAAGGTCGCGTCAGCCTGCCATGTGTCCTGTCTAGGTCTTGTGTCAGTGCCTCAGGATCTATGCCCCAGCATGCATGGGTCCCAGCTATGATTGTCCTTAGGATTTGTGCCTGGGATGGTCCACAGTTGTAGGGTGTCTAATCCGATCGCTAGATATCATAGGGCGCGCCTACCCTCTTAGATCCTAGTCATCAGATCTATGTCATCGATCGTTGAATATCGGAGGGCGCGCCTGCCCTCTCAGATCCCAATCATTGAAGATCTGACAAGGATGTCCCCTATCAATGGTGGTCTGACAGGGATGTCCCCTGTTAGTGGGGGTCAGACCCGAGGGCGCTCCTGCCCTCTGGTTTGGGTCTGATATCTGCTTGGGAGGGCACACTGCCCTCCCAGCTATGTGCTAAACCCATGGGGGCAGCACTAGCAGCTGCCTGTAATCGGAGGGCCTCCTGCCCTTAGGATCTATGCCCTGTGTTGTAGGCTCTGGCCTCCTATCAGGCCCAACAGGTTGGACAGCAGAGTGCTGTCAGAATTGTCAAGGTCTACGGGCTTGCTCTCGTGGCCACCCGATGACGTGGGCTTGCAGGCCCTGGGAGCCACCTCGGTTCGTGTGTCGATGCCAAATGTAGTGAGCCTAGTCAACGATCTGGTCAACAACCTTGGGATCCATGTCTAGTTTGATGGAACCACATCAGATCCTTGGCCTCGAGAGATGTGCCTAAGTAGGTCCAGCCCTACCTCGAGAAATGTGTCCGCATCTCAAAAACCATGATGCCGAGGTCAACCAAGAGCCGCCTGCTCTGATACCATGTGAAAATAGTGAACATAATTTCATTAATCAACTAAGACTATATAGTACAACTTAGACTATAGTTAGCACGTAGGAATAGCTAACCACTAACCAAATAGTGCTAACAAATAATAACAAATATTCACTTAACAAAGTGGTTAAGCGAACCTTAGGTAGATAACTAACAACCCTAACAAACCAAATGAGGTAATAAATAGAATTACCATAGTAAATCTAACACTACACTATAAAGCCTTATGACAAAACCTATGACATGAGAAGTACCATCCATTGAAGAAGCCTTGCCTTGACCCCATTGATATCTTAGTCTCCTCTTCCCTATGATGTTTCATGTTCCATCTGTTCCTTGTTTATGCATTGTTCCTTTGCTTGTTGAACTTTCTACTATCCAACTTATCCTTAGAAGTCTTACTCTCTCTTACACTCTCTTCTTCTTAATATTCTTCTTCTTTGGAGCTTGAGATTGACTCCTCTCCTTGTTCTCTTTGTTCCTGTTCAAAACCAATTCATGTATTATTTTATGAAGATCTTTATACCTTGATAATCTTATCCAAGTTCTTTGAGCTTCTCCTAAACCTGTGTAGCTTGTCTTTAGAGTATTTTACTTCCTTCCTTAGTGAAGCTACCTCATGTTCTAACCTTTCACATTCCAAGACCTTTGCTTCTAACCTCTCTTTAAATCTCCTTATCTTAGCAATTGAGTTGGTTAGATCTTCTATAATCTTTCCTTTCTCTTCATCACATTGTTGAAATTGAAGCTTGAGTTTTGAGTTCTTCTTTCTTACCTTCTTTAATGCATCAAGAGCAAAAATAAGCTCTCCCTCAAGATCAACTTATCCTTTCTCTGATTCTACCTCTATCCCTTTGCCTTTGGTATCATATTTATTCCTTTCTAATTTATTTCCACTAGATGTACTTTCTTCTTCTTCTATTGCTATAAGTAGACTTTCTTCTTTTGGACTTTCAAGAGCATCTTCATATTCATCTTCACTAAAACTGAACCCATTCCTTATGCATTGATCTTCAAGATGACCAAATTTACCACACCTAAAACACTTGAGAATTATTGGTGCCCTTTTTCTAACATTTTATTTTTCTACTGTGAGAAATAGAATTTCTTCTTCTTCATTATCTAAGGGCCTATCATCACTATCACTTGAATTCTTGCCTACTTTATCTGCATAAAAACTTTTTGTATGCCTTTGGAAAAACTTCTTTCCATACTTGTTTTATCCATACCTATTTTTCTTCTGGTACTTGAATTCTCCTGCTTCTTTGTTCTTATTATCCTGTTTCTCATCACCACTGCTATTTTCAACTTTTGGAAAATCAGATGCATAGTGATTATATTTACCACATTTGAAACACTTAATTGATGTTGTACCTTTGTGCTTTCTTGTTTCCTTTTTCCTTCTGTCATAGTTTGCTTCTTTTTCACTGGATGACTCATTACTTGAATTTGACTTCTTACCCTTTGACTTCCTTGTAACTTTGAATGCTACTTCTTTCTAAGGAATAACCTCCTCCTGTATTCTCATCTCAAAAGCTATGAGAATTCCATGTAACTCATACCTTGTCAACAATTCAATATATTTTGACTCTTCTATGGCTGAAATATTTTCACTATACCTCTTAGAGAGTGACCTTAAAATCCTATGACAAACATATGTTTCTTCAACTTTAAACCCAAGTCCTTGCATGGAGTCAAAAACCTCATCCACACGGAGTAAGTATGAATTAATATCTTCCTCATCCTTTATTTTTAGGTCTTCAAATATTTTCGTGTGATTTAAAAATTTTACCATTTTGACATTTTTGTATCCCTCATAAATACCTTTCAACTTATCCCAAATATCTTTTGTTGATGTGCAATGCATAACTTTACAAACTCTATTTCATGCAAACCATTTAAAATTCCATTCATTACCTTTGAATTATTTAGTTGTAGGAGCTTACAATATTTATCTATAGGTGGAGTATCTGGTGGTATGTACCCATCCTCAACTGCTTGCCATATATCATTTCCTAGTGCCATTAGGAAAATATTCATTCTCACACTCCAAAATGCATAATTGTTCCCATCAAAAAATGGTGTCTTTTCCCCTGAGGATCCACTTTGAGAATCCATTTGTTTTCTTGTAATCTTTCCCTTTAAGCTGTTAAACTCTTTCGAAGTAACCCACTTTGATACCAATTGAAGAATACAATATTATACTGAGAGGGGGGGTGAACAGTATAAGACCACTTTTTAATTTTCTTTTCCAAATAATATTATGCAATATATCAATGACAATATCAACATTAGTAATTAAAGCAATTCATAAATCACTGCACACACCTTTTAGAAATTAAAAATCTTCGTATGCTCATGAAATTCACACTTAATTTTTTTCACTTTCACACACATGCATTAATCGGAGACTTAATATTTTTGGTTGGCAAACCATATGGTATTTATACCATATGCCAATCTCATCGAATGTTGGCGGGGAGGAGAATAAATAAAATGAATTTGCGCCCACCCTAACTTTAGGGTTTAAATAATATTATTTTATAAATTAATTTATAATTTATATATTATAAATAATTTATAAATTACCTTAGGCTTTAATTTAACCTTTAATATTATAATATTATTTCCATTGGGCCTAGGTATTTTTCTCTTTCACCCTTAGACATTTTCTGATTGCCTTTAATATTATAATAATAAATATTATAATATTATTTCCTTTAGTCCTTTTCTTTAGGGTATTTAACCATCCTTTTGACCAATCATGTGAAGCTCTTAAACCAAATAGCTTGGTCTTAAAATATAAATATTTTAACCCTTCTTTTACCAAGTCCTGCACTGATCACTGACACTAACTCTTGACATCAATGACAACATAACTAACTCAAAATTTCCAACATTTTGGTGAACAAGATGATGAGAAGAAGCAGTGATATACTGGTAAGCATTCATCAGTTTTTATAATGATTTAGTGTAGAGAACTCCAATATGAGAAAAATTAGGCCCATTGAAAAACATGGTGTCCAAGAGAGTCACCTCAGAGTCATAACTAGAGGCAATAGTTTTGATGCTTGAATGGAACCATAAATAGTAAGAAAAATATCAAGATCTTTTATGGGGCCATGCCAAACTCCAATGGCATCATCGATATATATTTTATAAAATTGGTAGTTGGGGTGCAAGAAAATTCTTAGGATATGGTCAACATGCCACTATAGGATCTAAAGTTTTATTTCACATCTCTTGTGAGGAATATGTGAAACTAGGTGCTTGAATTATGTCTATTCTATGCGCAATTTGTTTCACTAGAGAAATGAGATTTTGAATCTCAGGGTTATTGTTGTACAATGTCAAAGGTTGAGTTGTTGGTATGTTTAATCCAAAATTACCCAAGGGTGGGTTATAATTATTTGTCATAGGATTTTGAAATGGGACTTGGTTCATATTTGAAGCATTCACACTATTTTGATAAGGGTTATGATAAGGAGGATGTTGAGTAGTATCTTGTGGAGGAACATAATGAGTATTTGGTGGAAGAGAAGAATAGTTGTTGATATTAGGTGGAATGGAAGGATTTGGATTGATAGAAGAAAAAATGTTATTAGGAGGAATTGAAGAAGATTGATTATGATTGGGAGGAATACTATTAGTTGGAGGTGGTTGAGAGATTCCTCCAACATTAGTTGTGGTTGTTGTAGCATAAGTTGGATTATGGAATGGGTTGATGTTTTGATTTAGAGGATATTGATGAAACAAAGGATTATGATGAGTATTATGAAGAGGCATAGAACTAGGATGAGGACTTTTTTGATTGTTGGATGGTCCAACTTCATTGAAGTGGATATCCTTTTCTAGAATTTCAGCCATGATGTGCTTATTTTACCTTAAGAAATTCATAACATGATCATGAGATCTAAAGGTGATTTGGCCATGGGGCCCTTCTATAGGATCATAATTATCATAGGTTGAGATATCATCCTCATCTTCAATGTTAGGATTTTCCCTATCAAGTTGATCATTATCATCTAATAAAGGATTCTCATTTAGGTCTAAAACCCTATTCTTGCTTCCAAGAGTAAGAGGCATGATTAAAAAGGGAAACCTAATTCTTTTAAAAATTGTCTACTCTAAATCAAACAAATTATTAAATCTTCATTGGTGATCTAATCTATACAAATAAAACTAAGTGGTTTTACTTAAGTTGAAAACAATTTTTAATCTTTAATTAAGTGAAGGGTTTCAAATGGTTACAAGGAGGTGTTCACATTAGGTTCATTAAAATATGAGTAGGTAATCCCATGAATAAAATATTTCTTAGCGTATACATCAAGGCTGAAGAAGTCCCCATATAATTTTTTCCTCACCTCAATTCGATGTGCTAATTTTAGGATTTGAGGGGTTCACCAGGAGCACTTTAAAGACTCACTCCAATTCTGTGTAGGGTTTGATGTATGGTTTGACAAACACCTAAGTTTGGCCTCTTAGAGAAACTAAGCTAATTAATTGAAAAAAATGTTGTCTAACTAATATGCAAGAAGACAAAACTAACCTAAGGTGATTCTTTGTTTTAAATGCCACTAATCCTAGGGTAAAAAAAGAGTAAATTTTTTTTTTTTTTTAATAAAAAGGTAAGATAATGCACAAACAAACTAGCCTAATGCAATCTATATGCAAATGGATCTTTTTATGCCTAAAGGAAAATAAAATGAATAAATTAAACTAACGTGATTTATTTTTGTCCTTTTTTCTTATATGTGTATTAAACAAAAAATAGAAATAGAGCAAGCAATAATAGATAGAACTAATTCAAAAGTATATATAAAGTCTAACTATATTTCTTACTTGAATTTAAATCTTGCAATGATTTTTATACCTATAGCAAGCAACCACAAATCTAATTTTATGCCTTGGAAATAGCGACCACAAATTTGAGCAAACACCTACAAAATAGAAAACTCAAAGTTTGATTTTAGTTTCTGGGGTCCTTCTTAGGATTTTGTGGAGACTAGTCTCATAGGTGAGGTATTCAAGCCTCCTAGGTCCTTTAGATAATCTAAAATAAGTATAAAATTGATGATCTTTGATTACAAAGAAAATTCATACCTAGAAATAACAAGGTATAGAATCAGAAAAAATGCAACACAAGACAAAAACAATGAATATAAAGGAAGATGTTCAACAAGAAGTAGATAAAAATAGAGGGGAAGCATAAAAGGGAAATATGGACTTACCCCCAAGTCCAAAGCTGAATTTTTTATTCTTGCAGATCGACTGCAAAATCATTTTGAATGAATTTGTGGCCTATAAGAGTAGGTCACGAATTCATGTCAATAGCAAAAATGAGGTAGAAATAAAGCTAACTAGGTATCTTAAAGGGCCTAAATAAGAAATTTATAACATAAATCAAGATTTAAAATTTAAGGAAGAACAAAACCTATAATAAAAAAATGGCAAAGCAAAAAAACCAAGGTAGGAAGACAAGAAAAAGAAAAAGAGAGGCAACAACCAATAGAGGAGTTAATCCCTTAAAGGAGCCATCCAAAATGTTACAATAAATTGAGCATGATGAAAGCAATTAAGAGAGCCCAATACCTCTATTTATAGGTGTTGAGCAAAGTGCAGCAAATAGTATTGTCATTGTTGTCAACACAGTCAAACAGATTTATTGATGCAATGGACAAGAGTTTATTGAACATCAAGGTGCAGCCAAAGTACAATGGATAGGAGTTCAGTGTTGAGCAAGGTGTTGCAGGAGGATTGTCATTGTTGTCAATACATTCAGTTAGATCTAATGATGCAATGGACGAGCGGTTCATAAGTCACTCAGATGCAGAGGATAAAGTTCAGAAGTTAGTCAGATCATGAGTCCTTAAATGATAGATGCACAGAAACAGAAAACATAATTCAGAATGAGAAGAAGAAGTCTTCAAAACCTGAGATGTCAAGAAGTGGAAAGGTTTTTTGTGAAAACCAAGGCAGTCAAAATAAAAAGTTTTATTTAAAACCATAGATAACAGATTTGAAATGGGTTTTTCTTAAAACCCAAGTTGGCTCTTAGTTTCGTTGAAAAATATGCCCCGATGATGAAGATATTTAATTTTAAATATTTAGTTTAAATTTTATTTTATTTAAAATTTAAATTAAAATATTAAATTAAATTAAAAGGGCCGACATGTTACTATGTCGCGGCAATAAGCTACAAAAAAGTGACGAAGGTGGAAGAAGTGTTTGAGGCCGACAAAGTTAAATTTGGGCCGACGGATTTTAGGGTTTGGCAGCTAACAAATTCTAGGGTTTCTCAACCGACATTCTTTTAGGGTTTGTTCCTAAAACTTCTTCTATAAAAGCAAGGGTACTTCGAGTTTGAAAAGTGGGGTGTAAAGATAAAGTGTGAATGCGAGCATAGTGTTTATGAAAGTGAAGTTCGTGTTGAGCAGAGAGTAGAATGTGAAATGACACGGAGTGTGCGAAGCGTGTGCGCAGAGAAAGCAGAGTGTGCAGAGAAGCGCGAAGGGCAAAGTTGATTGCAAAGTCTAGTCATGTAGCAGTGCAGCAAACTGTGTGAAGTGATTGTGCAAGAGAGAGCAGAGTGCACAAAGATTGCAAAGGTGATGTAGACTAGTTAGAGTCTTGCAATAACAAAGGTATATGTCAAACATTTTTTTTTAATATTGAAGTCCAGTTGGTGTTGGCAAATTAAGGGGTTGGTGCCTCTTTCCAGTTGGTGTTGGTAAATAATTTTTCCAGTTGGTGCTGGCAAATTAAGGGGTTGGTGCCTCTTTCCAGTAGGTGCTGGTAAAATAGGAGTTGGTGCTCCATTATGTTGAAGCAGATAAAGTTAAGGTGTTGGTGCTCCTTCCAGTTGGTGCTGGTAAAGGATTATGTAAAGTTGTAGCTTTGCATTGACTAGATTTGGATGGTAGTCCAAGCAGTCTTTTTGAGGAGTAGCCACATTGGTGAACCTCGTTAAAATGTTGTGTTATGTGTGATGCTTTCTTGATGCATTTAGTATCTCTTTTATCTACTTTAAACTACTGCTGGTTTTATAATCTAATTGTTTTAGAAGTTTTTAAAGAACACACTGATTCACCCCCCCTCTCAGTGTCATTGTGATTACAACAATTGGTATCAGAGCCAAGTTCCCAGTTCAGGCTTAATCAGTGTAGGTTGATCTTGGATTATTACACAAATGGCAAAGAAAGGCAAAAGTGGAACCATGAGACACAAGAAGAAAGGAACACACAGGGTCATGAAAGAAAATGAAGATGAATCAAACAGTGGAGAAAATGCCAAGAGACAACTCGATCATGATGCAGGTTCTCTAGGTACAAAATTTTTTATTTGTGATCAACTCGATCATAATGAATGTCAGTGCCATGGTTCTAATAGCAGTGAAGTTGAAGATGATCCATTCAAAATTGGTAAAGAAACAGATTTAGAACAAGAATATGATGAAGAAGAAAGTGATGTAGAAGCAAATTGGGAACAGAAACTAATTTCAGCTACGGTTAAAAAGGTTGAAGATGCAGAAGATATAATCACCGAGTTTGAAAGTACGGATGAGAAGATTACAAGAAAATTTCTAAAAATCTTGAAATGCGGTTAACCATGAAATCGAGTATTGCGAGTAAGCTAGAAGAATAGATAGACGGTCTAAGAATACGGACGGAAGAGATGAATAAGAAAGTTAATGTATGTAGCAAACATGAAGAAGATTCCAACAAAATAGTTAGCAATCTGAAGCTGCAAATAGAAGAGTTCAAAAGGATTGAAGAAACTCTTAGGTCTCAGATCAATGAGAAAAAGACTATTTGCTACAAACAAGAAGAAAATATTATCTCTTTGAAGAAACAACTGGAAGAGGCCAATACAAATCTTAAATTTGAGAAGAGCACAGAATTGCTAGATAAAATGATAAATTATCAGAGAAGCTCCACGGATAAGCATGGTCTTGGGTATGAAGCTAAAAAACCCCCATCGTCCAAATATGCGAGAGAAAAAGGAGCTCACCGTTGAAGGATCAAAGCATAAAAATTCGAAGGCTGAACAACCTTCATCATCCAGCTCTACAGAGAAGAAAAATTTCACTATTGAAGGGTTGGAGCAAGAAAAGATTAAAGCTGTATCTTCAAAAGAAAGAAAATATCAAAGGAGATTTATAGCAAAGCAGCCACAACAAAAGAGGTTCAACCACTCTCATTTTTTTCATGCTAACACTTTTAATGGCTATTGTTTCAGATGTAACCAGTATGGTCACAAGGCAACTTATTATGGATTAAATAATAAATCAAAGAGTTATGCTAGTCAAAATACATCTGCATATCTGAGTGAACACTTTGTACAATTTTTTCAATGCAATGGTCATGGGCACATAGCAAGGTTTTGTCCAAGCACTTTTGTATCAAATCTAAGGCAAAACAGTAGATTTCATAAGACGCAAAGAACACAACACAGACAGGGAATAAATTAGGTTCATAGAAGAAAGGAAAATAATCATTCATCATGGATGCATAAGAGACAACCACACCAGAGAGATATTCGAGTTCACACAATGATGAAAAATAGGGACGCAGGTGAAAAATCCAAGCCCAAGGTCAAGAAAGTATGGAGAAAGAAAGAAGAGAGGAAATCATGTCTCCTTGAACTAAAGGAGACTACTCTTCTGCTGCACTAAGCAACTCCAGGTAACACATTCTCAAGGGGAGCATTTTGAAAAAAGGTTTTATTTTATTGCTCTTATATGTTTGTTGGATTAACCTGAGGATGAAAGGCAAGTAGTAAGGAGGAGTTGCACTATAGTTGTTTAAATTTATTTCAGTTCATATGGTTGTTTGTGGAAGTGCCATGAAGGTTGGAGATTAAATGGAGAGTCGCCACCATTTCTAGTATTGTTGTATGTCATTGTTGTACTGTTGATGGTTCTTACTATAATTGTTCAAAGCCATGAAATGTAATAGTTCAAATAATTTGATTAGTGAAAGAATGATTGCCCTAGCTGTGTATTTGTGTTTCGATAAAAGCAGCATGTATTTGTTTTTACTCTTTGATGTGAAGATTGCCAGATCTTTCATGACACCTTGGTGAATATATTTAATTCACAGACAGTTTTGTTTTAACTATTGATTTAATGCCAGTCCAAGGATAAGAAGCTTGAGGCTGAGTAAGGTGCACTACAGTTGGCCATAAAGTGTTTGACAAAATGTCTTCTTCCGACATGCATAGTTGAAAGTAAGAGTTGGCAGCAAAATTGCAGTCTTTGGACAAAAATTGGTACAGATGTGAGTCACTTGTCAATTCTATTGACAAAAGTGAAATCAGCATGTTGAATGGGAAGATTGAAGAAAAAAAAATTTAATGAGCAGCCAGATGATTTCCAGCCTGGTGATGAATATGTTTGGTACTTGCACAGAGTTGAAAGTGGATTGAGGTAGCCTATTGGATTCTCACTGTAGAGAGAGACAAAAAATTGTCATTGGGTTCAAGCTTGTTGAGAATATATCCAAGATGCATGGTGAAGTTGTATGCAGATGTTGCTGGCATTGCAGAACAAAAATTTGGCTATATAAGATTATTGTATGCCTTCACTAACAGTGGACAAGTTTGAGTTTGCAAAGCAACAGAGGGTAGTTGCACAGAAGACAGTGGTTCAGTCATGTTCTTACACATGTTATATTGGTGAAGTTGACGGTGATGGTGTCATTCACTGGTTATTGTTGCTATTCACATTGTTGATTTTATTGATGCCTATTATGCTTATCATGATGTTGTCAATCAGTGAAATGAAGTGGTCTTGGACTCAGGGGGAGCATTTGTGTACTTGTTTTTCTTCTTGTTCATGCTTGGAATATTTGCTAATTGTAATAATTTGTGTCTAAGAATATTGTGCATAGACTCAGGGGAGTCTGCAGCAACCCTTTGGTATTATTGTCAAAGGGGGAGAAGATTTACAGGAAAATTGCACATGTGTTGCCAACAATTCCAAAGGGGGAGATTGTTGAGCAAAGTGCAGCAAATAGTATTGTCATTGTTGTCAACACAGTCAGACAGATTTATTGATGCAATGGATGAGTTTATTGAACAGCAAGGTGCAGCCAAAGTACAATGGATAGGAGTTCAGTGTTGAGCAAGGTGTTGTAGGAGGATTGTCATTTTTGTCAATACAGTCAGTTAGATCTAATGATGCAATGGACAGGCAATTCAAAAGTCACTCAGATGTAGAGGATAAAGTTCAGAAGTTAGTCATATCATGAGTCCTTAAATGATAGATGCACAAAAATAGAAAACATAATTCAAAATGAGAAGAAGAAGTCTTCAGAACCTGAGATGTCAAGAAGTGGAAAGGTTTTTTGTGAAAACCAAGGCAGTCAGAATAAAAAGTTTTATTTAAAACCATTGATAATGATTTGAAATGGGTTTTTCTTAAAACCCAAGTTGGCTCTTAGTTTCGTTGAAAAAGATGCCCCGGTGATGAAGATATTTAATTTTAAATATTTAGTTTAAATTTTATTTTATTTAAAATTTAAATTAAAATATTAAATTAAATTAAAAGGGCCGACATGTTACTATGTCGCGGCAATAAGCTACAAAAAAGTGACGAAGGTGGAAGAAGTGTTTGAGGCCGACAAAGTTAAATCTGGGCCGACGGATTTTAGGGTTTGGCAGCTGACAAATTCTAGGGTTTCTCAATCGACGTTCTTTTAGGGTTTGTTCCTAAAACTTCTTCTATAAAAGCAAGGGTACTTCGAGTTTGAAAAGTGGGGTGTAAAGATAAAGTGCAAATGCGAGCATAGTGTTTGTGAAAGTGAAGTTCATGTTGAGCAGAGAGCAGAATGTGAAACGACACAGAGTGTGCAAAGTGTGTGTGCAGAGAAAGCAGAGTGTGCAGAGAAGCGCGAAGGGCAAAGTTGATTGCAAAGTCTAGCTGTAGCAGTGCAGCAAACTGTGTGAAGTGATTG
The DNA here is from genome assembly GCA_028583015.1 of Wollemia nobilis. NCBI lineage: Eukaryota > Viridiplantae > Streptophyta > Pinopsida > Araucariales > Araucariaceae > Wollemia > Wollemia nobilis. Next base: position 14,754,880 of record JAQPPZ010017052.1, read on the forward strand.
TGCAAGAGAGAGCAGAGTGCATAGAGATTGCAAATGTGATGTAGACCAGTTAGAGTCTTGCAATAACAAAGGTATATGTCAAACATTTTTTTTTAATATTGAAGTCCGATTGGTCTTTGGAAAATTAAGGGGTTGGTGCCTCTTTCCGGTTGGTCTTTGGTAAATAATTTTTCCGATTGGTGCTTGGCAAATTAAGGGGTTGGTGCCTCTTTCCGGTAGGTCGTTGGTAAAATAGGAGTTGGTGCTCCATTCCGTTGAAGTAGATAAAGTTAAGGGGTTGGTGCTCCTTCCAGGTTGGTGCTTGGTAAAGGATTATGTAAAGTTGTAGCTTTGCATTGACTGGATTTGGATGGTAGTCCAAGCAGTCTTTTTGAGGAGTAGCCACATTGGTGAACCTCGTTAAAATGTTGTGTTATGTGTGATGCTTTCTTGATGCATTTAGTATCTCTTTTATCTGCTTTAAACTGCTGTTGGTTTTATAATCTAATTGTTTTAGAAGTTTTTAAAGAACACACTGATTCACCCCCCCTCTCAGTGTCATTGTGATTACAACAATAGGGCTCTGGGATACAAAAAATATAGGAAAAAACATTAGGGTTAGGGTAAAACCAAAAAAATGGAACAACAATTCAAATCAAGGGCCAAGGATAAAGAAAAACCCTAAAAGCATGATTTCGTAGTCCATCCAGGAGAATTGAGAATTCACAAAAAGTGGTCATTGGAGGTTACTAGGTTGGCTGCGTGATTTTTTATTCCATCTAGGAGGACCGTGAATTTGAAAAAATTAAATAAAAGGGATCAAAATGAGGGTTAGGTGACTCAAAAATTGTATTTGATAATTTTGAGAGGCTTCTTATGCATTTAAGGGAAAATTGACTCATTTGGTGAGGTCAATTTTTGGTGTCTACAGAAGGAAAATAAGCCTTCCAAGGCATTAAGCATGCAATAAAAAAATCTCAAATACTGATTAATCTAGATTTCATGATCCAAACACTTAGGAGTAGTACACCTTCTTACATAGGTATTTGTGATGATGAAATACCTCATAAAGTCCAAGTATTATTTATCCTAGAACAATACTACTATCTTTATAATCTATTTTGATGTGATATCTATAATACTACATAGAAAATTAGGATAGAAGAGAGCAAGTTAGGTAAATAAAATCCAAGAGGTTAATATTAATTCAATCCAACTAAACTAGTGAGAAGATGATCACTCTATGATAACCTTGGTATGTCTCTCAAAAAATATTAACATTCATGGAAAAAGTTGATTTAGATGAACATGTAGGATAGGTGGGTGATATAAGAAGATACATGTTAACATGGTAGGTCCTAGGAAGTTTGACACCTAAGAAAAGGGCCAAAGTTTAACAAAAGGTCACTCACTACACTTGGCTAAGTAGTATCCTTTTTTTGTAAAGGATATGAATAAGTATTACTAAGATGCATAGAAGGAATAACAAAATCCTTCCTGAAAGAATATCATAATGAAGGTGGTCATTATTATAGATCTTAAGATATTAAGAGCATGTTATTATTGGCCTACTATCTTCTCTAATTGCTTTCAACAAGTGAAAACTATAAAGCCTATTGTATGTTCATAGGAAAAATAAGGAAAGTTCTAATGCCTCTCCAGCTATAATTGTTACATAATATTTCCAAAAATGGGGATTGTATTTCATTAGGAAAATTATCTCCTTTTCAAGTGTAGGTTATGGGTGTATTTTCAATACCATAAATTACTTCACAAGATGGAATGAAGTAGCTCTAATTAAAATAGCAAATCAAGAATCTGTCATCCAATCTTAGAAGAAATTATCACTAGTTATGGGACCCCCTCAGAAATAGTAATAGACAATGATACAATATTTATAGGGGTAAAATTAATATATTTTTTACTTGATAATGGGTTTATTATAAATACCTCTTCCAATTACTACCCCAAAGGTAATGGCTTAGGATAATCCACTAACAAAACATTATCAAGATCTTAGAGAGAACAATTGTCAAATTCCAAAAAAAATAGCACAAAAAGCTGAAAAGAGCACTATAAGAAAACATAGTAACTCCTAAAGCTTCCACTATTTCATCTCCTTATAAATTTAACTTTGGTAAGGTCTCCTTCTCTCCAAATATCTCAACAACTAAAGTTTGAATATATTGATATTACCTCAATGTAGACATGCCTAAATGCACTATTATCATTGGAAGAAGTGAGTGAAAATAATTTGAAGAAATTTATTCAACACTTAAGCCCCCTCTAAAGTCCAAAAAAGTAGCTTTAAATATTTACATAATATTTTCTTTGTTTTCCCCATATTTCATTTATCATTTTTTTTTGCTTTATGAAAGTATGAAAATAAGGGGTTTTTAAAGATCCCAATTCCTTTTTACAACCAGAGTCTCATGGACAAATATGAGCATGAAAATACATCATGAGATAAACAAAATTAAAACCAACCAAAATGTTGCATCTAGAAATTATAGCATTGCTTCATTTAACTTTGCTTAATACTACTACAATTACTGACCTAGACAATAAAGCTATATAAAAGCATCTACAACAAACTTAGAAAAGAAAGCACCCAAAATAAGGCTAGAATATTTATCCCTCTCCCTTGTTCATCTAGGTCAAAGCAACACATATTCAACATCCCAATATTAGTAGAGAATATCCAAACGATCTTTCATATTATCCATAATATTATTCAGGTCCTCTCTAGATGAATAATCTTGATTATAATTTCTTGTGACTTTGAAATGGAGCTGAAGCTAGTTGATTGCCTTATTGGATCAACACTCTTCACATCCTTTACCATTTAAAAATTTTCCTTATATCCAATAGTCATTTCCACCTTGAATTTCTCCTACTTCTCAATATACTGATCACTCTCAATTGAATATTTTTTCTTTATAGACTACCTCTTTGGTATGAATTGGATAGAAACACAACAAAACACAAGGACATATAGACAACTAAAAAACTGCATAACTAAAGAAATGAACAACTTTCATATTCCAATATTTGTTAGAGATCCTCCATTCAAAATAATGAAATTGAATCTCCATCGACACCTAGAAAACCATAAACCTCTATGAAACAAATATCTTGAGAAGATTATTAAACATGCTCTCTCCCAAAACTACAAAAACTAGAAAAGAGGAAACTATATTTTTCCTTTCTTGTAGAAGAAAAATATCTAGGTAATTATCCTTAGATTTTTAAATACCTATTGTTTAAAAGGGGCATTCATACCCTTTATATTCTAAGATATGATCTTCATTTCTTACCTTGGGTAGAGGGTTTTCCTCCACTCATATATAAAATACTTTGTGTTCCATTTACTATATCCTTAGCATTTTATCTACTTTCAACTTTAGCTAATTTAGGTCTTCCTACTTTGATCTCCCTTTATACATCTATTATTTTTCTTGAGTTTCTAGTGGGATTCATAGAAGGGATTTTCTCTTTTTTGTTACCCAAAGGTTTAACCAGATAATTTGCTAGGTAAATATGAAAAATATCAAAAGAACAAGGGACCATCTCTTCAAATTCAAATAATGTGTTCATGCCTTGTTTTGATCGATATGAACCCTAGAAAGGGGTGCCTTCCATTTTTTAATTTTTTCCTATGCTAGCTTTCTCCTAAATTGATATCTTCTTAGGATTTTTTGTACACTTAATCTTATCTTCTCAATATTGGATTTCTTATTTTTGGTTATGCTCTTGGGTTTTAGTTTCTACTAGACCATCAGGTTGACAAATTGTTTCTTTCTCCATATTTGGTTCATTCTTCATTTTTGGTGCTATTTATCCTTCCTCCTACTCCTCATCTAGAGAAAAATTCTTAGTACCTTCCATATAAGGGGTTTTTCCCACACCTTCATAATCCTTATTATCTTTCTCTTTTTCCACTTTTTTTTATTTCTCCACACTTTATTCAAGGGTTTCCTCGAAGGATAATGTTTAGCCCAATGCCCAGATTTATTGCACACTCTACATGAATCTAGCAAGTTTTTATATTCAATATATTATCCCCAAAACCTAAATTACGACATAATTCTTATAGAAATTGGTACATTTTTTCCTATGTTGGAATTCACACAAAATATAGTGAAAAGTAGCCTAGTTTGAGCTTTAGTTACTAAATTGAAGGCTAAAAGCTAACCTATCAATTTTGCAATTCTTATAAATTTATATTCATCCAATAATTCTATAGGCAATCCCAAAAGTATTACCTAGACTGGGAAAAATTTATGTTTTCCATTTCTAGTTGAAACCTAGTTTTCACCTTCTTAAAAAAAGACCCATTCTCCAAAAAACTAGGGTTCTCCCAAAAAAGTTTTAACATAGTCCTAGTAGTTGCAGAAAGTGATGAGAAAAAAATATTTAGCGAAAGCTACTATCCCCATGTGTATTTGAGATTTCCATTTAATTTCTTTCCACTTTCTTATAGAGTGTAGATATAGGTGAGTTCCTACAAAGTTTCCAACTAGACTATTAGCCCTCTGATAAATCGATTGCAAGCTTATCTAGAACCTGTAAAATAAAATGGCATTCTCCATCAAAGAGAGATATTATATATTTCTATATAAATTGAAGCTTTTCCTTTATGTTTATAATCCCAACTAATTAAAATTTACCCTTGTCATGGGATGTGTTAGCTTTTGAAGCTATTAACTAAAATGAAATGCAACCAAAAGTAAGGAAATAATAATGCAATAATATAACTATGATAATGGCTAACTAGTAAGAATGAAACTAACACAATAAACTTTTGAAATAACTCATGTAACACCCATTAATGAAAGCATACGAAAATAAAAGTTAATACAGAATATGAAACTTACTCTACTATTGCATGCTATATGGAAATACATGCTTCGATACAATGCACCCTATATATAATAATATGAGTTACTTGGCCCTTAATCTTCCTATATACCTTAAGGACACATGTCCTTTTACATAATTGTGCATTCTTACACTTGTGCATATGTTACTTCTTCCCCAGGTAACTCTTAATCTAATAATGTACCTAAGGTGGTACATTAACATGTGCCTAAATAATGTAATATACTCTAACACCCCCTTGTATTACATTATTTAGGTATTGAAGACTTTAGTATTCAATATGTATCTTGATCCAGTATAGTCTTAAATATTCAACTTCAAATTTTTCATAGCTAGATAAGTAGTCTGTTTCTGCCTCTGGATCAATGTATTTGAGTTGCCTCTGGGTTTCGTTCTCTGGGTCACTGCCACTAGTTCTGCATCTGGGTCACTACCACTGGTTTTTTTACCTTAGGTCACTACCTCTGGAACTCTACCTCTAGATCACCTCTAGATAATCACTATCTCTGGATCATCCACTAGAATACTCATAAGGCTATTGCCTCTATAGGATCATCACCACAAATGCTTCCACTACTTTCACTATAGGTTGTCTCCCAAGTTGTGCGATGATCATTTATTTTATATTCCTTCATAATAAGATCAATATCATTCTTTTTATTCAATGGATTTTGATTTTTTATCACACTTGGTTTTCATTTGTGTAACCTATACAACATTTCTTTCATCTTATTCCATTCATCTATGTTCATCCATCCACAATCAATTTTAAATTTTTGAATTTCCTTCACTTTATATAGACATGTTTTATGAGAATGATTATGTCCTCCACAAATATTCAACTATGAAGATTCCAACATATCTCTACTACATGTCCATGTATGCCACAATGATTACAACTATTTTCTATTACAAGATTCCTCTTATCATTCTATTCTTTACTAAAATTGATTCTATCAATCCTTGTCATTGGTTTGATGGTACTATTCACTATTATAAACTTAGTTCTTTTTTCATTACTGCTAGTTTGACTTGTATATCCAATACCTTCATATTTTGGTATTATTTTTTGTATAATTGGTTCTTTTACTCCTTGTTCATGTTTTCCTAAAACGGTATCCTTATATCCCATTTTCTTCATCAATTTTGAACCAATTCCTTTAGTATTTTTTAAAAATGACCAAAAAATCATGTTGTGGCTACTCCACAACGTACCCCAAAATTTTGGACCCACCTTTTTGCATATTTTCCAAGAAGACCGAAGCGGCCCATATGCTAAAGATCAAAGAAAAAGCAAAACACCGCAAGGAGAAAAAAGTGTCACGATATCGAGACATGTTGCATTTTCATGGTCCAAAGCAAAGAGAAAAAGCAAGGAGGAAAAAGTGTCGCGATATCGCGACATGTTGAATTTTTACGGTCCAAAGAAAGGAGGAAAAAGTGTCGCGATATCGCGACATGTTGCATTTTCGCGGCCAAAAGAGAGGAGAAAGAACAAGAAAGAAAAAGTGTCGCGATATCGTGACATGTTGCATTTTCGCGGCCAAAATAGAAGAGAAAGAACAAGAAAGAAAAAGTGTCACGATATCGCGACATGTTGCATTTTTGCGGCCAAAAGAGAAGAGAAAGAACAATAAAGAAAAAGTGTCGCGATATCGCGACATGTTGCATTTTCACGACCAAAAGAGAAGAGAAAGAACAAGAAAGAAAAAGTGTCGCGATATCGCGACATGTTGCATTTTCATGGCCAAGAGCAACAGAAGGGGGCAAAAGTGTCGCGATATCGCGACATGTTGCATTTTCACGATCCAAAGCAAAGAGAAAGAGCAAGGAGGAAAAGTGTCGCGATATCGCGACATGTTGCATTTTTGCAGTCCAAAGTAAAGAAAAAGTGTCACAATATTGTGACATGTTGCATTTTCGTGACTCAAAAATGGCAGGCAGGCACAGAAGCAAAAGTGTCATGATATTGCGACATGTTGCATTTTCATGACTGAAAAAATGCAGGTAGGCAGAGAAACAAAAGTTTCGCGATTTCGCAACATGTTGCATTTTCGCGAAGGGAACAGAGTAGTGGACAGTGCATTTGATATTAGTGATGAACACCAGGATAGTGAAACTGAAGACTACATAATGACGTGGACCTATAAGGAATAAATCGAAGATTGAATAAGGTAATTTGTCACATAAGGACAAAATCCAATGAATAAGACAAAATGTTACATAAGGAATCTTTAATGATTTGAAATCATTTAAGATGGTCGTTACACATGGAAGGAAGCAAACGCATGCCCATGTGGAGAAAAGGAAACATTTTTTTTTTTGAAATAAAACGAAAAGTGAAGAAAACCAAACAGAGGAAGCCAAACCATGGGAATGAAATGAAGGGCCACAAAATAGAAACGAAAAGCCTTTTTGGAAACCAAAACACATGCATGCACAAGAGAAGGTGAAATGAACAGCCATTGGAAAATGAAACGAAAAACTTCTTGAAAATTTTAAATACGCCAGGCAAGGATGTTTTGAGGGGTCGGAAACTACTGCAAGCAGAGTTGCAGATTTGAAGGCAAGAGGGCCATTCTGGACCTATTTGGGCTGTTTTTCTTCCATGGACTGGTTTGGGAAAACTAGAAATTTCTATTATTGTAAAATGACAAATTTTTAATACAGAAAATTTCAGAAAGTTGCATCTTATGGGCAAGAAAGGAGTCATTTTCTACATGCAAGATTAAATGTTTATTTTTCCCCTTTTCAGATTTTAGGCTTGTAAATGGAGTTTATGCAAGTTTCTTGGTTGCTTCATGCGAATGTTTAAATCTGAAAACCTCATTTAAAACCCTAGGAGCTAGCACTTAGCTTATCCGGATTGTGCTTGTTTTGCAAGTCCAATAGGTTAGGTTGCATGCATGAAAACCTCACATCTTTGGTTTTGTCGAAATAGGATAGCATCATACTGAATGCATTTTATTTTCAATTTTTTGGATTTCATTTTCATTTTCTACATTGTAATTTTCCAGAAATTTTAACTTTTTTTTAATTTTCAAGCATTAAAATAAACATTTAAAAATTTTCAAAATCCGAAAATAATTTCACCATTGTGTAGGTTATACTTCAGAATTCCATTACACACTTTGAAATTTCATTTTCGGAGTTGTTTACTATTTTTAAAAATTCATCGAAGTTGTTTTATTACAGATTTTGAAAAATCTGAAAATAGAAAATTTCCATTTTTGGACCGAATTTCATTTTTTTATTTTCATGTTTCGTTCATGAGCCTATGATGACATTCCCTTCATGAAAATTCCAATTTCATTGAAGGTTTTATGTTTTATGGCATTTTACAAATTTCCATTTTTGGAGCCTAAAATTGCCCTCTTCATAAAAATTCTAATTTTATGAAAGAGGGGTAATTTGAGTATTACATTGAAGGTCTTTTCTTCAAAGCACTTAATTGTTCTTCTTGATGAAAATTTGATTTCATTTAAGAGGGATAAGTTAAAGTGACATTTAAAGCCCTTTATCCAAGGCCATAAATTATTGCTTCTTTGTGAAAATTCATTTCACCAAAGAGGGATAGATTATCGATCATATTGAAAGATATCTTCATCTTCATGATAAGAAGCCATATTTGGACTTAATAAAGAATATAAAATCTACCTTAAAACTCTCAAGACAAAAGTAATTAAGGCACTACATCGTGGTCATATGAGGGCCAACTCACATTTGCTTTATTTTGGTTCAATGAACAATCATTGAAGTTTCACGGTAAAATAAACCAACATTGCCCCTTGTTTACAGTTACTTGCAATCACTAAGGTGTTCCAAGCATTTAAATTGAATATATTTATTTGAGATTACTAATACACATATGCAAATGCTAATATAGCGGAGACCTTGGAGAAGTTGTTTGTTTAACTTCTTTGCAAGAGGGGATTTGGAACCCAAATCCTAAAGGAGAGTGTACTTTCACAACTGGGTGAAAATACCACTCAACACATCATTAGACTAATATATATTAATACAAATCTAAGCATCACTATCCTTGTCTTCATTTGAGTCTTTATCATCATCAATGCTAATAGGATAAGGTTTCTCTAACCAATCATGAACTGAACTCAAATAATTTGAGCTAGAATCTATATCTTTTGCATTTGCTATCATAGATTCTAAATTTTCTTTGGATTTATTATTACTTGCTAACATATATAAAATTTTTGTGTATAGGTTCTGATTGTGCATCATGCTCTAGTTGATTATTCATGTCACTTTGATTCCCTTTTGGATATTCTTTGTCGTGACCTTTTCTTGTCAATGCATTATACTTGCAAGATTTTGTATTATGGCCTATTTCTCACAAATATAACAATACTTATTTTGTTTTTGTGATGAGTTGCAATATTCTAATGAATGAGCTTTATTGGATGACTCACTCCTCAATTGGTTTTCAAGTTCATGTTGTTGAAGAATATTTCTTAATTCCTCAAATAAAATATTTCGATTTGATACTTCAAGAGATGTGATTAACATTTTGAGGGATTCAAGAAGTGCTCTAAGTACAATTGAAACTAGAAATTGATCTTCAAAATGTTCTCCTAAGGTGTGTAATTTTGACTTTAATTTTGATATCCTTCAAATAAATTATTCTATGGTTTCTCCATCATAAAATTTTATTGTATGCAGTTGTGATTGTAGATGTAGAATAGTTGCCTTATTATTTCCTTCAAATATCATACATAATTTTTCCCATGCTATTTTGGATGTTTTTGTTTCACCAATGTGTGCTTGAATTTCATCAAATATGGTAAATAGGATTAACATCAAGGCTTTAGCATCGTCATTTTTGAATTTTTGTTTTTGCTATTGGAACTTTTCTTTCCCCATTTACTACATCCCAAAGTTTCTCAACAATAAGTACCGACCTCATTTTATTTTTCCATGGAGTAAAATTAGGTCCTTTTAATAATAGGGATTCAGAAAAGAAAATTCTTGAATAAACCATTTCCTTAGTTGACTACCTTATGACTCCTTAGTTTGATGATGAATAATATTTTTCAAGTTTCTAGATCTTTCATAAAATCTTTGATGTTCAATTCCTTGTCTCCCTAATGTTTAGAAACTAATAATATTTGTAAAAAAATATTTCAATTTTCTAATGTAAAAAACCTTATATCTCCTAGTTTAATTATTTGCAAATATTTGATATAAAATATGTTGGAAATTATTTCATCATTTGGGTTATGTAAATGTATTCTCCAAGATACATACCTAGATTACTTCCTATGCAAGTTATCTAGTGACTACATGCATTGTAATAAATGGATAAGTGTCCATGTGCAAGTTGTACATGTGCAAGGTGTTCTATGCACAGCTAGATAGAGTGTTGGACACGCATCCTATTTTTCATATATAAGGATGGCCTTTTAGATAAATAGATAGATAGTACAGTCAGGAGACATTGTTCGATAATGTAGGCTAGTGGGTTGTGTTCCACATTATTTACTGGTTATGGATATGATGTAGATCTATAGCATTATTAATGGAGTGATAACTTCCTCCATAGCTACATTGTAATCTTTTATATATTTTATATTTTAGCATACTTCAGTCATCTAGCAGATTTACTTTCTTGCATGTTATTATGCATCTTATGATTGTTATCTCTCATGGATCATTCATCAAAATATAATATTAGTATCAAAGCCATGGTATATCTAGTATATGCATGTCAATAGATAAACCACCATTATTGTTTTGCTTGAGACTTTTGTCAAACTGACAAGCCATTGGACCAACCACTTGCAAAATATCTTAAGAGTATCTAGGTGGTAGATTTTGGGAGAGTCACAAAGATAGGACTGAAAGGAATCTCAGTTTCATAAAATATTGATATCATTTTCATCTAGGACTCAACATTTCAATCCACTAGATCGAAAGATCATCCAGGTCATTGGGAATTTGCTAACTGGTGTCTAAAGTTTCTTTTGTTGTAGTAAATTAATCCTTAGAGGATTGGGACTCCTCCTATGATATAAAACTAGAATAATCCAAATTTTTTTTTTGATAGTCGACGTGCCCTCATAGTGCAGAGGTTAGTTCATCATGCAAGATAAGAATCATATAGAAGAAGACTTCTAGTGAAGGATCATGGTGAAGATAGGATATTGAAGATATCCATTGTTGGATTGCAAAAATCCACACTTTAAGAATAGGCCATAAGAGCCTTGATATAGAAAGGCCATAGAAGGCTTGCAGAAGAAGCCACATAAGTCTTATACTAAAAAGGCCATAGAAGCCTTGATATTGAAAAAGGCCACAGGAACCTTGGTACTGAAAAAGTCCATAGAATCCTTAACATAAAAATAGGCCATAGAAGCCTTGATACTAAATAAGAATTCAAGAATAATATCTGATTCAAAAGCAAACTAAATATTTTAGTACTAATTTTCTTGTTGTAGGAATAGAAGATTCAGTGAGTTGGGAGACTTCTTACAAGAAATTTAGGAAGAGCATCTTCTTCAGAATAAGCTTAATCTTGAAGCAAAAGAGAATAGATCAGAAGAATATATCATTGAAGAACTTCCAATCATTGAATAAGAAGAAGGACTAGGAGAGTACTTCCCGAAGCTAGAAGCAGTAAAATTAGAATATCTAGGAGAAGATCTCACCACCAACACTTCCAGAAGTAGAATGTTGAAGAAAATGTCTAAAGGAAGACAATCAAAATTTGCCATATCAAATACCTTGAGAAGATCTCATTGAGAATCCAAGAAAGGCTAGGAGAAGCCTTGTTGAAGATCAAGAGATTTATTTAAGAACTCATTGGATAAATCCACCATCTAGGTGAAGTCCCTAATAGTGAAGTACTTAGAAAAATTATTGCCATATAACAAGCCCAAGAGGAGAATTTTGCAAGGAGTGCCAAATCTGAGAAGAAGAATTTTAGAAAGTAGTGCCAAACCCTAGAAGAAGATCCTACTTGAAGTCAAAACTCAGTAAGAGGACTTGAAGACAGAAGAAGCTCACCAAATCTTGAATATCTGAATATTGCCTCTCATAGCAAGGAGGCATTGTCCTAGAGACATAGACTTCTCCAAATATATAGCATAATAAGGAGAACACAAGAGGAGAACAAGTCACCAAATCCTAGGCTCATAAAAGAAAGTTCGAGACCATCATTTTGTGAAGAGGGAGTTGTGTAGGACATCTTACTAGAAGTAGCAACTTGGTGTTTCTAGACACCAAGGTCTACATCCTCTACAAAGGTGGGAGAAGAGATGCAAAAAAAGGTATGCAACTTATGGTGCAAAAAGATTCATTAAATTGAACTACTTATTAGATTTATTAGAGCACCTAAAATTGGATTAAAGTTGTAAAAAATAAATTAGATTTCAATCTTCTAAAAGTGCAAAGAAAAATAGATTCTTTCTAAGGATTCAATTACACATTTATTAGGATTTGATTAGATTCCATATTAGTTTCTATCAACTACATATTATCTATTATTGAAAAAAGAAGACTAAGTCCTACAACATTGATTGTAGTAAAATTGTAGAATAACTCCTAAAAATTCATTTTAGGTAATTCTTGATTAGTTGCAGTATATTATTAGTGCATTTATTTTAGAGTTGATTGGAGTGATAAGGTGTAATATTAGTGTATTAAAAACAAATAGATTGTACTATTATACCACTTTAAAAAAGAAAATTAGTTTTGTGTTTCCTAAAAGGCACAAAGTCTGATTTGTATCAAGTTTCTAAAGAAACTATTGAAGCACAAAAATATACAACTTGGTGTGGCCAATAGAAGCCACCAAAAAGGGTTAGAATCCTCCAAATTTGGAGAATAAAATAACTAACCAAAAATAGATATAGAAGCTTATGAAAGTGAGATTTGGTGAGTCTCAAAATAAAAAGCATTACAAGTGAATGCAAAAAGAAAAAAATACAGAAAATTTGCATCAATTAAAATAACTTCTATCTATTATTAAAACTTGGACTTGTTATAAAAAATTTCCAAGTAAAAATGGAAAGGTGTGTATACTATTAGACACCCTCAAACCCTTGTATTGCAAAAAATCTACTACAAAACCAGAATTTAAAAATCTGGAAATAGAGTACAAAAGAAGGTATATTAAAAGCCTTATTATACAAAATATAATGCATTATCTTGCACTCCTCTAATATGGTTTTTGTCAGCATAAGTGCAGATTTGAAAGTGCTATATTAGGGTACATTTTCCTACAGGGAAAATAACATCCAACAAATGCCAGACGTCAGTACTCTTCCTCCCAAGCTAGAAGGAGCCATTCAAGGGCCATATTGGATGTACGTACCTACAGATTCAAATCTCATTTCATATTATCCATGAGCCATATTTACGTAGACAAGCGAGCGCAAATCAATATAAAAGAGGATGTCAAAAAAATAATAATAAAATAATGTATTTTGAGGCATAAAATAAAGGGAGAAAGGTGTTGCATATGTGGTCTCAATCTTGGAGAAGACCACTCACAAAAGGAAGCATCAAACTATCGTTCAAGATCTGTAGCGCATCGCCCATACACCTATAGAAAATAAATCTTGCTTGCTGCCAAAGCAAAATTGTAAAGCAATAATGTTATGGAGTTATAATCTCCATCTTTGAAGGCATTACAATAATGGTCTCCATATAGAAATGACAATTGGCATTCTAGTCATCATTCCTCTTAATGTTCTATAGGCTTCTATGAAGGAGTTACAAGCAAATATGTGCCACTTGGAATTCTTCACCAGCTTCACACAAGGGCCTATACATTTTCAAGAAGTGTTGGACAAATATTCTGGAGTGTTACATAAAGAAGGTAGTGCTCACTTGCAATAGACATGACACTTGTCACAATGCCTATGATCAACATTGCTTAAAAAGCATATTTTAGTCCAAGACCAACATGCAAGAGTGAAGCACAGTCTAGACGTTCAAAGGAAGAATGCAGTATAGTCAAGGTGTGAGATAAGTAGAAGAAACATTCAAACTGTATCATGGAATACAAAGGGGAAGGAGCATTAAAAGCTCCCAATTTTTGGAAGGTCAAAAATTCAGCGCTTATGTTCAGCATTTACGTCTAGCCTACCATAAAATCTCCATTAACCAAGCACTCAAGGTACATTTTAGATGTTATATTCAGTCGTGGAAAGCATTGAACATCAAGGAGATATTGCATATAAGGTAAGGTCTAAATCCCATTAATTATTGCTTTCATAAGTTGGAGTTATAAGGATTATAAAATAAGGTTAAAACTTAGGGTTTTGAAAGCTAAAGGGGTGACTTATATTATTATTTTAATATTTGCAATCTTACTTATGAGGAATAAGGAATTTAACTTGGATTAAACTATATTGAAAATATTATTATCATTTCTCTAATTTTCCAAACTTGGGAGTCATAAGGGTTACTCCATCAAATTTATTTTATTTGAAAATTAGAAATAATCCAAGGGATATAAAAGAGGTTATTAAGGGATTTTATTAAGGTTGGATAAATTTATTTTTACTTGTCTCAAATATCTAAAAAGGGACAAAATATTTCCAACATCAAAACCTCTTCAAAAATTGAAATAGTGCTTAGTTCAATTAGGAGTAATAAGGTGTTAAAAGTTGATTTTTTATTCTTGCAAAACTTGTACAAAATCAACTAAATTTGACCTATTTCTTTACAAAATCACTATGTTCTACTTAAGAGCCATTATTTCTCAATTATTCAAAGATCAACCTTTAGAATGGGTAAAGGAATATCATACAATGGTTGCAAAACTTACTCTGACAAGAAACAGCTCACAAAGCATAATCACAAGTGGTTTATTGATTTAGGAGCTAGTCATCATATGATAGAAAATATACAATGGTTTGACTATCTTGAGGTTACCAAAGGTTACATATTAAGAATTATAGATAGCCAAACATATCTTATTCATGGATATGGATGTGTATCTCCTAGTAAATCCTTTCCAAATATTCTACTACAAAAAGTCTTGAATGCTCTTGGATTAACTTTCAATCTCATATTAGTGAGCAAGCTAGTAGAAAACAACTACATGATTAATTTTGGATATATGAATGGGATCAATACATGACTCATTATGAATCAATATGGAATAAAAACAATAGGTTCAATCCATGAAAATACTTATATCCTAGACTCAATGGAAATACCACAAGATATTGTGATGTTACAAAATGCTTCTAACTCATTTGCAGTAGAACAGGTTGAAGAAAATTAAAAACCAATACATCAAAAAAGTAAGAATAGAAGGATAAAAAATATGAGAGGACAATGTATGATGCCCTACTTATTCATCAACAATCAGAATCAAATGAAGATACTTTCAAGGAGGACTTCAAAGGTGGTTGGATAGAATATGAATCTAAAAATGTCAAATATTATCTAATGAGAATAAAAGGCCTAGCTGCATCCTACTCTGCATCATATGAAGACACAAATTACCTATTGAACCTGAATACAAATAATACAAAATAAGAAGAAGACTTTGAAGATCAAGCATAATAATATGAAGAGAATCCATATTTAATACTAAAGTCTTCAATACCCAAATAATGCAATACATGGGGATGTTAGAAATAATGTCTATTCCATCATTTGGGTTATATAAATGTATTGTCCAAGATTCATACCTAGATTACTTCTTATGCAAGTTATCTAGTGACTACATGCATTGTAATAAATGGACAAGTGTCCATGTGCAAGGTGTCATATGCACAACTAGATAGAGTGTTGGGCAAGCATCATATTTTGCATATATAAGGATTGCCTCTTAGATAGATATATAGGATAGTCGGGAGACATTGTTTGATAGCATAGATTAGTGGATTGTGTTCCATATTATTTACTAGTGATAAAAATGATGTAGATTTGTATCTTTGTTAATGGAGTGCTCCCTTCCTCCATAGCTACATTGTAATTTTTATATATTTTATATTTCAACATACTTCAGTCATCTTGCATATTTACTTTATTGTATTCTACATCTTGTGATTGTTATCTCTCATGGCTTATTCATCAAAAGCTAATAAAATATGATCTTCTTGCTTTCTAATTTTCCAATGCAATAATAAGTGCACTTAACCTTAGATATTTAATTAAATTTAGCGCACCTTTACAAAATTTAATCGTGGGTAAATACCAACAAGATTTAGTTACCTCGAAGACAACACCCAAAATTCTCCTTTGACCATTTGCGTTGTAGCTTATTCCATGTGGTGTGTATGTTAACTTTCTTGACCATTACAAGGCACGACTATCATAACGACTTCCTCCACATGTTTGAATTTGCATGAGTTGTACTGTAAAATGACTGGTTGTTTGACATATCCAGGGTTTTGGCCACTCTAAAATAAAATGATATTTCCACTCAATATTGTAATGGGTCCTTTATGTAACGAGTATGAACTACTTTGTAATGGTTATTATGCATAGGCAAAACTAGTAATGTCATTGTCGTTCTTCCTTGATGCACACAATAGTAAATTTGCTTTGATACTCCTTCGAGCAGTGGTTCTACCACTCTTGAATTGATTGACTCTTGGTTGTTTTTCTTCAATGTCTTGGTGTAGGTAAATCTTGGCCTCAACGATATGCATATACGTAGATCAAAACACCCATGAGATATGAGATGGCAAACATGGGAGAGCAATGTACAAAGAATCCACCAATATATTGGAATATCCATGAGGTACAATATGGTGAATTTGTGAAAACAATTTTTAGAGCATCTATTCTCCTATATATGCAATGATCTCTCCTTGAAAACCAATAGTTTCTAGGGTCCAACAATAGTAACACATTCTATGAAAAATTATCCCTGGAGCAACAACTCTCACGTGCCAAAAACTTCCTCTCGGGTAGCTTATTTCTCTAATGTGAACTCAAACATGGGAGAGGAGTGCTCCAATGGTGGTTAGAAAGGATGGAATGAATACACCCCTATATTTTGAAACCTTAGAAAATGAAAACTTAAAATAGAATCTAAAAATCCAAAAAAGTGACCATACAATGCAAGGAAGGGCCTTTGTTTTTTTTAGCCCTTCTTACAATCTCAACCAAACTCCCAAAGTTTCCTAGCAACCTAGTATTTTCAACCCATAAAAAAATCCATAGTTAAGCATATTCTTCTGGAGTAGTGTTGGGATAGGTGACCTCCTAGGAAGTCCTAGTTTTTGCACCTTTCTTATGGCTTTCTTGTTTTCTATGGATCTACCATGTGCTCTGATACCATGTTAGATTTTGAAGCTATAAACTAAAAGGAAATGCAGCCACAAGTAAGGAAATAAGAATGCAATGATATAACTATGATAATGGCTAACTAGTAAGCATGAAACTAACACAAGAAACTTATGAAATAACTCATGTAACACCCATTAATGAAAGCATAAAAAAATAGAAGCTACTACATAATATGGAACTTAATTTACTATTGCATGCTATATGGAAATGTATGATTCAATACAATGAGTCCTATATATAATAAGATGAGTCACTTGGCCCTTACTCTTCCTATCTACCTTAAGAACACATTTCCTTTTACATCATTGCACATTCTTACACTTGTGCATATGTTACTTCTTCCCCAAGTAACTCATAATCTAATATTGTACCTAAGGTGGTACATTGGCATGTACCTAAATGATGTAATTTACTCTAACATGATGTTCCTAGGTAAAATTATCAGATTCCTCCACCATAAACATACCCTTCACTATCTGACAGATCAAATCCTGAAGGTCTTACCCCATATATGGAACTTTTTACTCATACCACTTCTAAAATAGAAATCTCTAATAACTATTACTCCCAAGGAATGATCACACCACTTGCTTTAGAAAATTCATTGCCCTATAATTACTTATTGTTTATTCTTCGTTGCCACACTAGGGTTTGATCTTCATCTCCTACTTTAGAAAATCCCCACCCTATGACTACTTATTGTTTCTTTTCCACCATTGCATTAGGGTTTGATATCCATTTCCTACTTTAGAAAATAATTTTCCCTTTGACTACTTGTTGTTTGTTCTCCACTGTCACACTAGGGTTTGATCTCTATCGTCTACTTCAAAAATGTTGTCACCCTATGACTGCTTATTTTCTTCACCACCACACTAGGGTTTGATCTTTACCACCTAGTTCAAAAAATATGCCATCTTATGACTACTCATTGTTTGTTCTTTGTTGTCACACTATGGTTTGATCTCCGTCACCTGCTTCCTATGGAGTAGAGGCTAAAATGTTAGGATACTATGTACGTTTTATGAGGGGTCCTAGTCCCCTCATACCAAGGTTTGAACTTAGGTCTCCTAGATGAAAACCCAAGAACTTACCACTACAATATCCCTCCTAAGACTTGTTTGTCACTTTTTTTCCCCATTCAAATAAAATAATAAAATATATAAAATAGAAAATACAAAAATAAGGAAAATAAAGAAAATAAAAACATCCCCTCTTAGTTCAAGAGAAAATATTGAAAAAGGTACTTTTACATTATACCTCTTTCTTTCGTTTCTCAAAATTTGTACAAATTTTTATGATTTTTTTCTAAGTCCCAAAGTGTTGATTCACCAAAATTCAAAGTGGCATATTCATCAGGAAGTAATAAATTACCCAAAATTTAAACAAATCATTGAAATATTTCCCAAATTCTACACAAATGAAAAGAAAAGTAAAAATAGCAATTTTCCACTTAAAAAATAATGAATCACTACCTACACATCATAAATGCATAGGTTGGTTAGTTGAACCATGTGCAAGGAGGGGTTTTTAACCTCTACCTCCCCCATTTTTCCCATGGTTGTAGTTAAAATACCAAATCTAAGGATGGTATCGTATGAGGATAGTATATGGGGTTCTTAGTTGTGAATCCATCGTAGTGAAGGATAAAGAAGCCATTTATATCTAGGGATATTAGGTAGTGGATGTGAGCTTAACAACATACAACTAACAATGCCAACCCCCTGTGAGCATACTATTTTCCACTTCAATGCCTTTTCATTCTTGTCCTTGATGACAACTTCTATAAGTCATAAGTGCTTGGATTTTGAAGGCCAAAGTCAATTTGTACTAGCCCTCATTATGTAACTTCAAGCTCTATGTTGTGATTTAATTTGATATGGAGTATATCATTGAATCCCTTCAATAATTTATCTGATCCAATTCAGGTTGGGTGAGTTGCTATTTTTTCCAAACAAAACAAAAATATATTCTTGATAGCAAAGTGAACTAATTCATTCATTGAGGCATAAGCCTATTTATTACATGCTTTAGGGTTACAAACTAGAATATCAATACTCCTAATTTAGGATATTATTACATGCAATGAATATATAAAAATAGTAACCCATCTAAGAATGGATGCCCTAATCATCTAAAGATGCATGACCTAATAATATAAAAAATAATGGAATAAAATATTCCTAACATCCCCCCCTTATTACATTATTTGGTAAACAAATTGAATTGTGAAACATTTCAAACTTGACATGTGCAAGTGCCTTTGTAAAAATATCTACAACCTATTGGTCAGTGGGAATGTACTAGAGTTGGATCTCTTGATT
Source organism: Wollemia nobilis (assembly GCA_028583015.1). Lineage (NCBI taxonomy): Eukaryota > Viridiplantae > Streptophyta > Pinopsida > Araucariales > Araucariaceae > Wollemia > Wollemia nobilis. The sequence goes on from JAQPPZ010017052.1 coordinate 14,774,337, forward strand.
CTAAACATGGTCTTGAATGAAATGGCATGAAGTTTCAACATGCTTCATTCTTTCATGAAATACTAGATTCTTAACCATTTTTAGAACACCTTGGTTGTCACATTTCAATAGTGTTGGATGTTTCTTTTGTATGCCCATTTTTGATAGAATACGACATAACCAAATTACCTCATATGCAACTTGTGCAACATGATATTCTACCTCTATGTATGATAATGCTACTACATATTTTTGTTATGCCATGAGATAGGTCTAGATACCAAATGAAATACATATCTAGATGTTTATTTTTTATCATCCAATGATCTGACATAATCTAAGTTTGTATATCCTTGCAAGAAGAACTAATCATTCTTCTTATATTTCAGGCTATATTCTACTATACCACAGACATAATACAATTCCCTCTTTTCTACTTTCCAATTAATCTTCTTAGGATCCTGCATGAATATTGAAATATATCCTATAACAAAATTGATGTTAGGCTTGGTGTTAGTAAGGTAAATAAGAATCCCAATCAATTAATGATAGAGAGTGCTAGATACTTCAGGAGACTTGTCATATCAGGGAAATTGTAATCCCTATTCTATTGGTGTTGCCTTAGACTTACATTCTATCATATGATATCTTTATAGCAGAGTCTTGGCATAATTTGCGTGTGTTTATATTATGATTTTTCCTATGTCAAACTTCCAATTCAATACAATAGTATAGAAGTCCAAAAATTTTCATAACAAAAGAATTTTTAAGTCATTCTTGATGACATCTATCAATTCATTTAAATTTCTTATAATAATCAGATCATCAACATACAACACAAGTATCATTATTTTAGAACCAACTTTCTTGTAATAGATATTTGTATCTAAGGGACTTCTTTTAAAACCATGTTGTATAGGTGATCATCCATTTTGATATACCATGCTCTAGGATCCTGCTTCAATCCATATAAGGACTTAAAGAGTCTACATACCTTTTGCTCTTGCTCTTTTACAACAAAAAATTTGGGTTGATTCATCACACCTCTTCTTGAATATGACCATTCAAGAAGGTATTTTTGACATCCATTTGATGCAACTTCCAACCAAACTATGTTTCATGACATAAAAAATGTGGATGGTGTTCATATTTGTTGTGGGTGCAAAATTTTCTTCATAATATATTCCTTCCTTTTGTGCATAGCCCTTTCCAATGATCCATATCTTATATTTTTTAAGTGATTCACTTGCTTTGTACTTGACTTTGAAGACTCACTTGCAACCTATGGGCTTCTTTCCCTTAGACATATTAACAAGCTCCCATATTTTATTTTTCATCAAAAATTCATATTCTACTTCCATTGCTCCCTTCTACTAGGGATATCTAAGGGAATCCTTTACTACTAGTGGTTCTATAATATCATCATTGAAGACATGAATCCCAGGCATAAAGACAGCATCTATAGGAAAAATTCCATCTTTAGAATTGTAATTTTTTGGATTTTGTAAAATATATCCGCGCCCTTTTTCAATTTGTAACTTTATATCCAAGGTAATTGGTACTTACATTCCAATAATAAAAGTATTCATCTATTAGAAAAGAATCAATATACTTTGAATGTGGATTCAATATTGACCAAAACAAGGATAAAATTTTGGATTGAACTTTTCTTCAATGTTAGAGTAATAGCAATAAATAGTTATAGACCCCAAAAAAAGAGGGGGAAGATTCCTACTAATTCCTAAAAAAGATAGATTTGTACTAGATTTGGACTAATCACTAGTCATAGAAGCATTAAAAAAATCAAGATAAGAAAAAAATATCACATATGCTTCATCATGAGACATATAGTAATCAAGAACAAGAACTCGAAATGATGGAGATCGAAATCGAAATAAGGAATCGAGGTAGGAAAATCCCATTTACGTTATTCAAAGAAATAACATTTATTCCTGCATTTCGGGAATTCACATTCAAAGAATTCAAGGAAATATCCTTATGAGCCATACTGCAAGTTTGAGGGTGAGTGGAAGTGAGATCATGAGGTGCATCAATATTGGCATTAGATTATTTATTTTTTGTGTAGGAGCAATTGCTATAGGTTCATCATTCACAACTAGAATGTCTTCTTGGACTTCCTCATTAAGCTCTATGCTTACAATAGGATATGTAGCATATTGAGGGGCTTTAATATTTGATTTTGGCTCAACTACTTCATCGAATACTACATCTTGACTTATATGCAATTTCTTGGTTTTTGGGTCTATCAACTAATACCCTTTGGATTCATCATCATATCCAAGAAATATGCATGGCAAGGATTTTACATCTAGCTTGGTCCTCTTTTTCTTTAACACATGCATGTATGCCTTACTTTTAAATAATCTAATAATTTCAATGGAAGGCTTCCTCCCCAACCAATATTTTTCTAGTGTAACTTCTTGTAGTGCCTTAATAGGTACTCTATTTAGAATATACACTATAATGGTGAATACTTCAACCCAATACTATTTATTTAAGTTGGATTTTATGATCATGCATTAAGCCATTTCCATAATGGAATGGTTTCTTCTCTCAACAACCCCATTCTATTATGGAGTATAGGTTGTAGTGAGTTATTTCTTTATCCCATTCTATGTAAGAAACCTTGTGAATTCCTTGGATGTATATTCCCCTCTCAATCTAAGTGGAATATCTTAATAGAATACCTAATTTTATTTTTCACATGCTTCTTGAAACACTAAAAGTGCTAGAATGCATCTAAATTTAGTTGTAATAAGGACACCCACATCTTCCTAGAGTAGTCATCAACAAACAACTAAAGTATATTTTACCACCAAAACTATCTACCATGGGTCTGCATAGATTTGTGTGTATCACATCCAAGGGACCTTTGGATCTATGATACCTTAACTCAAATGGTACTCAATGTTGCTTCCTTTCTAATTACCTGATAAAATTGATAAGGTGGGTGAAATATTGGATAGAATTATTTCTATCTAATGCTTACTTAATTTAAGTAAGTAGCCAGAACTGAGATGCCCATATCTCCAATTCCAAAGGGTATTTACATCCATTATAACTATGTATAGTTCTACATGTGGAGTAGCTTGGACATCTAGGGCAAACAAACCACTTTTGTAGGAACCAATGGCTATATGCTTACCATTTTTAGTTATAAAACACCTCTTATGGTCATTATCAACTTTAAAATCAACCTTCATATTTCTATTCAATAGTTGGGACACAAATAACAAGTTGTTCGCTAGTCCTAGAATATAGAGGACCTGTTTTATGGTGCATTTCACATCTGGAAAATGAATTAAAACATTACCTTATCCTTTCACCTTATAGGTTTGATTATCAATGATGGTCACTATTTTCCTTCTTTTGATTTAAAGGTAGAAAAATATCCTTTGTCTCATGCCACGTGCTTGCTAGCACCAGAATCAATATACCAAACATCATCCTTTGGTTTGGTAGCAACTTTGGTCATGAGTACTTTGTGTGTATGTTTAGAATATAAATATGACTCTTTGTGTGCCTATTCATAATCTGAAACTGACTCTTCAATGGTAATATGCCATTTCTATTGCTTCTATTTGGTTTAGGCCTATACCATTATTTCTTTTGTTGAGGTTTATAGACCTAATCACCTTATGGGATGATATTGTACTAACAATATTTGGTATAATGTCTGTTTCATTCATAGATATGGAAATACCTCTTTTGATGTTGAGGTTGCTACTATGATGATGAGAATAAAGGACCTTTATTCAAAGAACCCCTTTGTCTTCTTTATTTTCCAAATTTATGACTTACAAAACTTTGGCTTATGAGTGCATTGTTCAACAATTGGTCCCTTAATTTATTGAATTCTTCTTCATATTGTATCATATTGATGAACTCCTTTAAGGAAACTATCTTGTTGGAGACCTATAAGGAGGTAATAAAAATTTTAAAGGAATTAGGTAATGCTCAAAGTATGATGAGATTTAAGAGCTTGCCGTCCACTTTTTCACCCATAAAATTCAATTTTCCCTTTAGATTTGTGACTTTGCAAATAAATTTCTCTATAGTCTCTCCATATCCTACTCGTAATATGAGAAGTTGGGATTGAAGGTTAAGAACAGTGTACTAATTTTTTCCTTCATAAATATTCATAAAAGCATCCCATACTTGATTGGAAGTTTTTGCATCAAAAGAATATGGTTGGATCTCATTAGATGTAGCAAGGGTTATTAGCATCAATACTCACTGATCTACGTCATCACATTTTGCTACTTGGTCCTCATATTTAGATTGTATTTTTATGCATGTCAAAATTATCCCATAGCTTCTCCACTATCAAGATAGCTTGCATATTTGTCTTCCATGAAGAACACAAGCTTATACTGAGAGGGGGGTGAATAGTATAGCACCCAATTTTTACTTTCTTTCTAAACCAATATCAATTAGTGTCCTTAATTGCAATAACCAAATATAGCAGTGTGCATTAATGACATAGATAGCAATAGTAAGCAAGTGCACAAATCACCACACACAATTGAGAAACAATACTTAACGTGGTTCCCCCAATGTGGGGTAATCCACAAGATAATCTCCTTATAATATTTTATAAAGAAATAGGGATCCTTATCCCAATACAAATGATTACTTTGATCTACTCAAAGCTAGGCTATCCTGATATATTCAGGTGGGCTCCACTGATTTTCTCAACTAGGGTATCCACTGATCTACTCAGCTAGGCAATCCACTGATCTACTCAGCTAGGCAATCCATTGATCTACTCAGCTAGGCTATCCACTTATCTGCTTAGTTATGCAATCCAATGATCTTCTCAGTTAGGCAATCCTAATATGATTATGTGGGATCTTCATTGATATGCTCATCTAGGCAACTGGTGTTGGTATATTTTCTATTTTTGTTGTATCTCTTTCACTGCTCATAAATCTGCCTCAATGCCTTTTCACAAGGCTCAAAAAATCTTGCTCAAATGATGTCCCAAATATGTACTCAAGGCCTTCACAAAAATGCTCAAACAATGTTGCTCAAATGTTGTCCCAAATATGTACTCAAGGCCTTCACAAAAAGGCTCAAAAAATGCTGCTCAAATGCTATCCCAAATTTGTCCTAAAAGCCTTCTCAAAGGCTCACTTAATAATGCACAAAATCTGCCTCAAATCTATCCAAAAATTCTGTCCCAAAAGCCTTCTCAAAGGCTCACTCAATCATACATAAAATATTCCTCAAATATGTCCAAAAATTTTATCCCAAAATCCTTCTCAAAGGCTCAATAAATCATGATCAAGTAGCACTCAAATATCATGCACAAATCAACAAAGGCAAGGCTCAATGATGAACTCAACAATGAATGGCAATATACTTTTCAATGGATGACAACAATGATCCACAATGATCTCAACAATGGATGACAAATACTCTCTCAAATGAATGATAAAAATGCTCAACAATGAACTTAAACATATATGAAAAACACTCTCTCAAATGGATGATAACAATGCTCAATAATGAACTCAACCATGTATGACAAATAATCTCTCAAATGGATGATAACAATGCTCAACAATGAACTCTCAAATATATGGCAAATGAGCTCTCTCAAATGGATGATAACAATTCTCAACAATGAATGACAAATATATGGCAAATGAGCTCTCTAATGAAAACCTCTCCAAGCAATAACAATGAGGACTTTAACCAACCAAGGACAATATCCACAAGTTATAGCAATAGGTTCTCAATAATATATTCCTCATGCAATGTCAATAAGCTCTCAATAAACAAGAACAACTCCCTTAAGCAAAGAGCTCTCAAATAGCCAACAATGATCTCCTCAAATGAAAGAAAAATGTATCCATAAGTGACTAGTAAATGATCTCCTCAATGGTCTAAAATAGTGGCAATGTACTCAACAAGTAACCAACAATAATCTCCACAAGCAATGGTAAAAACCTCCTCAATAATGTCAATACTCTCAATGAACTCCACTAAAGCAATAATGAACTTAAGCATAAATTTTATCCACAAAATTTATTTTCAAATCCATCCACTTCTTCTTAATAGCCAAGGCATATAATAAATCAATTTGTCTTCAAATTCAAACCCTAACTCATGTGCATGTCTTCTAAATCAAGGTGGCAATTAACTAGGTCTCAAGTTCCTAGTTTAATTTCATAATTAAATCATGCACTAGAACATATAAAAAGTTCAACACTTTCCAACCTTATGACTCCCTAATTTTTATTAATACATACAACAAACACCTATGCTTTTATTTTTAATTCCACACGTTATAACTCCACATACAACAATCACAAATATTTAACTTCAAACCTTATAACTCCTAAGCACATAAAACAATCATTTATTTTTACTAAATACCTTATAACTCCCTAGTTATAATAGAAATGATTTTCAATGTACCAAAACTTTGGCAATATCAAATATTACCATACGCTAGAGATAAATACCTTTTTATGAAATGCCTTTGCCAAAATTAATGTGCCTTCACCATCTTCAAAATTGTTAATGCTTTACCAAATACAATGCACCTTCACACCTTTGTGGGAGTCAAACTATGTTCCTCTCACTTAGCATTGTGAAGTGCTTACCACGTGGGCGTCAGCCCACATTGGGATTTAATCCCAAATACCCAACTTTTCTTGCGCTCAAATCTAAAAACTCAAATTGCCTTCCTTAGCAAAACACTTTACCCCTGGCGGGATTCTAACAGTGAACCTGCCTTGTGCAAAGTTCGTGCGCTACCAACTACACTATAGGCTCCTACGTGACGTCACTTTCCCGCATTGTCTCCTTGACCTTGCTCTTAAACAAAAAATATTTTTATTTATTTCTTTGCTGCCCCCCTTTCGACAATTCTCACTCATGCACAATATTCTCGATCTCTTATAAACAAAGGTTTTACCTTTTCTTTATATGCACCTCCATGCCTTTGAATGATGTCGGTGGATTTTATTAATCTCCCCAACCATTGCACGTCGATGAATAATAAAATTCAATTTTAGACCTTAGAATTATTAAATAATTTAATAATTCACCTCTTAAATTTGAATTGGGATATCTCCTTCATTCTTTTGAATTTTTCCATGAACCTTTTTGCACTTAGGTTTTATTTGAAAAACCTTTTCATCCATAATTATTTGGAGAAGTCTTAGCATAGTGGTTTTAATGAAAAACCCTTTCCAATGGTTTTAATAAAAACCCTTTCCATTGGTTTAAATAAAAACCTTTAGCATTGGTTTTAATAAAAACCCTTGCCATTGGTTTTAATAAAAACCTTTACCATTGGTTTTAATAAAAACCATTAATATAATATTTAAAAATTAAATATTATATGCCTCTTGTGCCACAAAACCCTGTATACATCCATTCTCTCCAAAATATCATAAATGATTATTTATGAAGTTCTTTTGCCACCAAAACTCAATGTGATCCATGTGACATCAATGACAACACAAAATAACTCAAATTACCAACAATCTTCCCCTTTGTCATTGATGGCAACACCTCTAATGCAAATCACCACAATCACTACAAAAACCATCTCCTGAGAATCAAAGGTGCTCCCCCCGACTCAATACTCTCTATGGAGGCTGCTCCCCCTATCTCAATTCTCTCTTTGGAGGCTGCTCCCCCTAACTCAATGCTCTCCCCCTCACTCAAATCTCTCCCCATTTGACATAAATGGCAAAAGGGACACCTACGGGGATAAAATATATGACTCTTAAGCTTAACCCCCCCACCACCTTCTCTCTTGAGGTGATTAATTTTTGGGTGGGAGTACATTTACTCCCATCTTACATTGTTCCTTTCCTTTGTCAACTTTCTTCCACATCTTTTTGATATCCTTTTCTTGATGAGTTACTTGATCTTCTTATCTTGAACCTATTTGGAATTGAGTCCTACACCATTTTGCAATATGTCCAAAATTATTGCAATTAAAACACTTGATATTGTAGCCTTTGGATGGTGCCCATATCCTGAATTATTTATTGAAATAATTTCCATATCCATTCCTTTCCTGAACCCTGTATTGTGAAGTTCTGTTTTCATAATGATTATGACCAGGACTTCTGAATTGTGTAGCTCTAAAACCAAAACCATGTTGCTCATTTTCTTTGCACTAAGAAGCTCTATGACCAATCCTATTGCATAAGAAGCAATGTCCTTGAAAATCATACCTTCTTCCTTTCAAGTTCCTTCTAGAAAAATAAAACTTCTTTGATACATAGACCCTATAGTGTATATCCCTGTTTCCAAATCCATTACAAGAAAAACAATGTCCTTGAAAAGCCCTTTGTTCATGCCTTGGTTCCTCATACCTTTCTTGACCATTATCCTTGTGATCATATTTGACTTGTGCATTGTATCCTTGATCCTTATTTGTAGTATCTAAATCCTCTTCCTTAATTTCTTCCTTGCTTTCCTTTTCAAGAATTTTGTTTCCTCTTGAACTGTTGGACATTTTGAGTCCCTAAGCTAATATGTTGTCATTGATGTCAAAAGATCATTTAATGTCAAAAGGATCTATGAAGGGTTTTTGTGAAAACCAAGATAGGAAAAATAAAATATTTTATTTAAAACCATGGACAACATATTTGATCTGGGTTTTTCTTAAAACCCAATTTGGGCTTTTGTTTCATCGAAAAATGTGCCCTAGTGATGGAGATATTTAAGTTTTAATATTTGGTTTAAATTTTAATTATTTAAAATTTGAATTCAAATTTAAAACTCAATACGCAAGATTTCCGCCGATGTCATCAAGCAAATAAAAATTCATATTTTTGCCGATGTCTTTGATATGATTAAAGGAATATATAAAGGGGGCTTCAATTGATTATTATTTCATCCTTGCTCGTGCAATCAAATCGTTGGCTATCGAATCATTTATGAGCTCGTGTGAATTTCTTGAGAAGTGAAGTAGTGAATAAGATAGGTAGCGTTCGGAGAAACAAACATCATGGGCAGCATGGCACATTGGCAATCGGTTTTGGCTAAGGCATAGGACAAAAAAAAATGCCAAGGATCGAATCCCCTTGATGGTGTTTTGGAAGGCATGAGAAAGGCGCTTCAATGCTTTTGATTTTGTGGAAGGTGGAGAAGGGGATTAGGCACGTTGTACCTTTCCCTTTCCAATGAGCAGCTAGCTCGGTTGGAATCTTAGCTACGGCTAAGACACTCGTGGCATGTGCAAGTCGGGGGTTCGAATCCCCTTGAGGAGGTAATTATGTTTTGCATTAATTTAATTTTATTTAGCCCTAAGGTTGGAGTTATAAGGTGGTTAGTGGAAATTAAAGTTTTAATTAAGCTTTGTTATTTGGGTTGTATTTATTATTGCAAAACTTGAGGGGTTTAATGATTTATTTGATTATTATTAAGAATTGAATTTAGGAGAAATAAGGAGTTGTTTTAAATTATTTTTGAAAGGCTTATTGATTTTTATTTTGATAAGGGTTTTATTAAAAAGGGACTTTGGTGGATGTGTTTATTTAGTTGGAGTAAAAAGGGTGTAAATTGAGTTATGCTTTATATTGTGATTATTTGAAGTCCATTAACCCTTAGTGAGATTGGAAAGGAAATTTGTGTTTAAGTGTGGCAGATTTTGTGGACAACTCCTTGACATAAAAAAGATATGGGCACATTCTCCTATTGATTGATTATGGTGGTTGATTTCTAAAATATATTCGGAGAGAAAATAATTGATTATGGTTTCCATTTTTGAGAGTTTTTGGTTTAATGTATAAAGGTTTTTTGGTTTGTGAGTTGTAATTAAACCTTGTTTTAGAAGCATTGTTGTTGAAGCCCATTGATTGTGAAATGAACTTGAACTTGAGTTAGAGAAGAACATGAGTATAATTGTTATGTGAGATTTGTGATTGAGCATTGTTGGAAATATTTTGAGTTGGTTAAATACATGCTTGGACTAGGGTTTGTGAGAAAGTATTGTTCCTTGAGGTGATTGGTTGAGTTAAGTTGATTTAAGCCTAGTCAAGTAGATGCATGTGGTTGTTCAGGTTCCTAGAAATAAACTATTTCATATTCTGATTTGAGTTGAGATTGAGATTTAAGAATAGAACATATTGAGTCTCTAACAATTATCTTTATGCTTCTATTGAGTTGAGATTGGGATTTGAGTATAGAACATATAGAGTCTCTAACAATTATCTTTATGCTTCTATGAGATTGATTTGAGTTGAGATTAGGATTTGAGTATAGAACATATTGAGTCTCTAACAATTATCTTTATGCTTCTATGATATTTAATTGAGATATTGATTGAAAATTGAGCTTAGAACATATTGAGTCTCTAACAATTCTCTTTATGATTCTATGTGATTGAGATAAGTCTTTGAGAAGGCTTGTGGACTGATTTGAGTAAGCTTTTGTGAAATTTTGCTATGCAGATTTGAGCAAGTCTTAGAGAGGACTTATTGAGCTGATTTGAGCAAGTCCTAGAGAGGACTTGTTGAGCAGATTTGGACAAGTTCTATGTGAGCTTGTTGAGAAGATTTGAACAAGTTTTGTGTGAGCTTTTTGAGCAGATCTGGACAAGTTCTATGTGAGCTTATTGAGCAGATTTGGATAAGTTTTGTGTGGACTTGTTGAGTATATTTGAGTAGGTTCTATGTGGACCTGTTGAGCAGATTTGAGTAGGTTCTATGTGGACCTATTGAGCATATTTGGACAGGTTCTATGTGGACCTGTTGAGCAGATTTGAGCAGGTTCTGTGTGGACCTATTGAGCATATTTGAGTAGGTTTTGTGTGGACATGTTGAGCAGATTTGAGCAGGTTCTATGTGGACCTATTGAGTAGATTTGAGCAGGTTTTGTGTGGACTTGTTGAGAATATTTGAGCAGGTTTTGTGTGGACCTATTGAGCAGATTTGAGCAAGTTCTGAGTGAACCTATTGAGCAGAATTATACTAGATCGATTATACTCTATTTAGTACAATATATTGATTAGAACTGTGCTAGACCGGATGAACTATGTTTGGTACAGTATTGAGATAGAGCTTTGGATGTGATAGAGTATAGAGTATAGAGTCTCAGTGGATATAAATACAGTAGCCAGGACAATTGAAGATAGATCTGAGTGAGGAGTCTTCAAGTGGAAAGAGATCCACCAGTCAGTGTAACAAGAGATAGAGTCTTGTAGAAGATCACTAGCCAGGGTAGAAGGGGAAATATTTCTCCTATGTAAGATATCCACAAACTTGAGATTAGGGGATTAGCATATCCTTTGGATAGAATTCCATAAACATTGTAATTTGAGAAATATTCCCAAGAGATTATTTGAGAAATATTTAGAAAAAATATTTTCTCTATGGAGGTAGCCCACACTGGGTGAACCACATTAAAATTTGTGTCTCTATTGTGTATGGTGTTTTGTGCATTGCTTTGATTACTATTATTTATACTGCTATCTATACATTACATAGTATTTATTTGAGAAGAAAAGTAAAAAGTGGTCTTATACTGTTCACCCCCTCTTAGTATAAGCTTGTGTTTTTTAATTGGTATCAGAGTGGGTTCCTTCAGAAGAGTTTGACAACTTGAAGGAAAAGCGGTCTAAGAACACAATGGATAAAAATGATCAAAATAATGAGGTCTTCAATAATGCAGTACCAGTATTTGATGAAAGTGACTTCCTGTATTGGTGTGTGCTGATGAGATTTCACCTGATGGCACTTGGCAATGAAGTTTGGGATGCAATGGAATTTGGATATGATTCAGGAGCCAATCCTCATACATATAAGGAAGTTAAGCTTCTCATGCATGCAAATTCAAGAGCTATGAATGCAATTATAATAGGACTACGTAGATCATAATCTATGAAGCTTATGGAATGTACAACAGCAAAAGATATATGGGAACTATTGCATACCATATATGAAGGAGATAAAAGTGTCAGTAAAGCTAATATTAGAAATCTCAAGGGAGAATTTGATAATCTAATATTGAGTGGTGATGAAAGCATTCATGACTATCTCAACAAGGTTGATAAACTTATACATGAGATGAAAGGTCTTGGAATATGATGCTTGCAAAAAGATCTTGAGAACTCTTCCAAAAAGGTATAGTGAAAAGGTTTCTACCATAAAAACATCAATTGATAATGATAATATAACAAGAAATGTCTTGCTTGGTATGCTTACAAATTTTGAGATAAGAACAAAAGATCCTATTCCTCCAAAAGAAGTTGCATTCAAAGTGGATAGTAAGAAAAAGGGTAAGAAGACTAAATAAAGCAATGAATCTTCTAGTGATGAAGAAGCTAACTATGGTAGAAGAGATAGAGGTTCCAAAAGATCGATAGATATAAGATCTATTAAGTGCTTTAATTATCACAAGTATGGATATTTTGTAACAGAGTGCAAAGATCCAAAGAATAACAATGATGAAGAAAAATAAGATCACAGGTACAAGGAATCTAAAAAACACAGGTACCAAAATAAAAGTAGGGATGGACAAAAAAAACAAGGGAATAAGTTCTTCCAAATGCAAAATAGAAGCTACTATGCGGATAATGCAAGTAAGTACTCAATTTATAGTGATGCTAGTGTTTTAGACAATGATAGATATGAAGTATTGTTCATGGTTGAAGAAAAAGATCTAGTTAAGAAAAAGACTCCAATTATTCTCAAGTGTGTTAGATGTGGTAAATTTTGACATCTTGAAGATGTTTGGTAAGGGATGGTTATAGTTTCAGTGATGATGATTTTGAAGATGCACTTGGTGGAATAAATGAGAATCTTCTAATGGCATTAGAATATGAAGAATTGAGTGATCCTATAGAAGAAAAGTCAAAATAAAGAAATGACATGAACAAAGGCAAACAAATAGAGGACTATTCAATAGAGAATGGTTATGATATCAAGGGAGAACTCATATATGCTCTTGACACAGTAAAGAAGGTAATAAAACAACACTCTAATCTTGAACATTAGTTTCAAGAATGTGATGAATAAATATTATTGCTCATAGAGGACTTAGAGAAGTCCAAAGCTAAGGCAAGTAAGTTCAAAGAAAAGTTAGAAGTAAATATTTTGGAATGTGAGAAGTTAGCACAAGAAGTGGCTACTCTAAAGAAATATTTAAAGGATTCCAAGATCAAGATGAAGAGTTTCACAAATAGCTCTAAGAATTTGGATAAGTTCATTTGTGGACAACAAAGAACATCATGTTCAACAAGTCTTGGCTTTGGAAAGAAACAGGAAAAAAAAAATTCTACTTCAAGTCTTGAAGAAGAAGGAACTTCAGAAGAAGACACTTCAGAAGAAGGATTCTCAGATGAAAGTAGAATTGAAAGTGAAACTTCTAAGGATGAGTCAGATTGTAGTGAGTCCAGCACGGACAATGGGTAAAGAAGATTCAGATGGAACAACAATCAAAACATGAGACCAATGAGGTCTATACAAGGAAGCTTCAATGGGATATGCTTCTTCAATGGGAGATGCTTCTCATGTCACAGGTTTGGGCACATGGCTTCATAGTGCAGGTCACATGAAAGATGGGTATATGGAAGAGAACAAATTTTCCAAGTATATTGCTATTCATGTAATGAGTTTGGTCATAAGACAATGAATTGTAGGATTCATGATAGAAGAGGATATGGCTTCACTAGGAGAAATCCTAAGACAGTTGCATATCCAAGGAATAATAACATTAATTTTTATAATTGTAATAATTATGGTCACATAGAAAGATGGTGTAGAGAAAATATTCCAAAATTAAGCATGAACAAGAATAGGAATGTGAACAGGAACATGGGCACGAACAAGAACATGAATAGAAACGAGAATATGAATAGGAACACAGAATCAGAAAAGAAAAGAGACTCAAAAAATAATGAGGACAAGAGCAGGTACAAGAATAAGAACATGTATAAAAACAAGAATAGGAACATGGATGAGAACAAGAAAAATAACAGGAACAGGGATGATGACTTGGAAAGAAATAGTGAGAGGATTCAGCAAAAAGAAAGAGGAAAATACAAAGCAGAGAAAAGTTCTTTCAAGGAGTAGAAATACTCCCACCCTAGAATTAACCACCTCATGTGGATGTGGGGGAGGGGCTAATCTAAGAGGATTAATTCTTAGCCCCGATCCCCAAAGGTGACCCTTTGCCATTGATGTCAAAGGGGGAGAGAATTGTGTATTTTGGGGAGACTTTTTGATATGAGGAGAGTTTTGATATCTGAGAGAGCATTGAGCCAGGGGGAGCAAAGTCCCAGGGGGAGCAGAAAATAAGGTCAGATTTTAGTAAAATTATTTGAGTTGCCATCAATGAAAAATGGGGATATTGTTGGAAATTTTGAGTCCCTAAGCTAATATATTGTCATTGATGTCAAAATATCATTTAATGTCAAAAGGATCTATGAAGGGTTTTTGTGAAAACCAAGATAGGAAAAATAAAAGGTTTTATTTAAAACCATGGACAACATATTTGATCTGGATTTTTCTTAAAACCCAAGTTGGGCTTTTGTTTCATCAAAAAAGGTGCCCCGATGATGGAGATATTTAAGTTTTAATATTTGGTTTAAATTTTAATTATTTAAAATTTGAATTCAAATTTAAAACTCAATACGCAAGATTTCCGTCGACGTCATCAAACAAATAAAAATTCATATTTTCACCGATGACTTCGATATGATTAAAGGACTATATAAATGGGGCTTCAATTGATTATTATTTCATCCTTGCTCGTGCAATCAAATTTTTGGCTATCGAATCGTTTATGAGCTCATGAGAATTTCTTGAGAAGTGAAGTAGCAAATAAGACAGGAAACATTCAGAGAAACAAACATCATGGGTAGCATGATGCATTAGCAATCAGTTTTGGATAAGGCACAGGATAGACGAAAATGACAAGGATCGAATCCCCTTGACGGTATTTTGGAAGGTGTGAGAAAGGTGCTTCAACGCTTTATATTTTGTGAAAGGTGGAGAAGGGGATTAGGCACGTTGTGCCTTTCCCTTTCCAACGAGCGGCTAGCTCGGTTGGAATCTTAGCCATGGCTAAGACACTCGCGACATGTGCAAGTCGGGGGTTCGAATCCCCTTGAGGAGGTAATTACGTTTTGCATTAATTTAATTTTATTTAGCCCTAAGGTTGGAGTTATAAGGTGGTTAGTGGAAATTAAAGTTTTAATTAAGCTTTGTTATTTGGGCTATATTGATTATTGCAAAACTTGAGGGGTTTAATTATTTATTTGATTATTATTAATAATTAAATTTCAGAGAAATAAGGATTTGTTTTAAAGTATTTTTGAAAGGCTTATTGATTGTTATTTTGATAAGGGTTTTATTAAAAAGGGACTTTTATGGATGTGTTTATTTATTTGGAGTAAAAAGGGTGTAAATTGAGTTATGCTTTATATTGTGATTATTTGAAGTCCACTAACCCTTATTAATATTGGAAAGGAAATTCGTGTTTAAGTGTGGCATATTTTGTGGACAACTCCTTGACATAAAAAAGGTATGGGCACATTCTCCTATTGATTGATTATGGTGGTTGATTTCTGAAATATCTTTGGAGAGAAAATGATTGATTATGGTTTCTATTTTTGAGAGTTGTTGGTTTAATGCATCAAGGTTTTATGGTTTGTGAGTTGTAATTAAACCTTATTTTAGAAGCATTGTTGTTTGAAGCCCATTGATTGTGAAATTAACTTGAACTTGAGTTAGAGAAGAACATGAGTGTAATTTTTATGTGATATTTGTGATTGAGCATTGTTGGAAATATTTTGAGTTGGTTAAATACATGTTTGTACTAGGGTTTGTGAGAAAGGATTGTTCCTTGAGGTGATTGGTTGAGTTGAGTTGATTTAAGCCTAGTCAAGTGGATGCATGTGGTTGTTCAAGTTCCTAGAAATAAACTATTTCATATTCTGATTTGAGTTGATATTGAGATTTAAGAATAGAACATATTGAGTCTAAAACAAATCTCTTTATGCTTCTATTGAGTTGATATTGGGATTTGAGTATAGAACATATAGAGTCTCTAACAATTCTCTTTATGCTTATATGAGATTGATTTGAGTTGAGATTGAGATTTGAGTATAGAACATATTGAGTATCTAACAATTCTCTTTATGCTTCTATGAGATTGAATTGAGATATTGATTGAACATTGAGCTTAGAACATATTGAGTCTCTAACAATTCTCTTTATGATTCTATGTGATTGAGACAAGTCTTTGATAAGGCTTGTGGACTGATTTGAGTAAGATTTTGTGAAAGCTTGCTATGCATATTTGAGCAAGTCCTAGAGAGGACTTATTAAGCTGATTTGAGAAAGTCCTAGAGAGGACTTGTTGAGAAGATTTGGACAAGTTCTATGTGAGCTTGTTGAGCATATTTGGATAAGTTCTATGTGAGCTTTTTGAGTAGATTTGGACAAGTTCTATGTGAGCTTGTTGAGCAGATTTGTACAGGTTCTGTGTGGACCTGTTGAGCATATTTGAGTAGGTTCTGTGTGGAACTATTGAGAAAATTTGAGCAGGTTCTATGTGGACCTGTTGAGCAGATTTAGACAGGTTATGTGTGGACCTGTTGAGTAGATTTGAGCAGGTTCTATGTGGACCTGTTGAACATATTTGAGTAGGTTCTGTATGGATCTATTGAGTAGATTTGAGCAGGTTTTATGTGGACCTATTGAGCATATTTGATCAGGTTCTATGTGGACCTATTGAGCATATTTGATCAGGTTCTATGTGGAGCTATTGAGCAGATTTGAGCAGGTTTTGAGTGAACCTATTGAGCAAAATTATACTAGACTGAATATATTGTGTTTAGTACAAGATATTGAGCAGAAATATGCTATACTAACTAAACTATGTTTGGTACATTATTGAGACAGAGCTTTGGAGGTGATAGAGTATAAAGGATAGAGTCTCAATGGATAGAGATCCAATAGCCAGGAAAATTGAAAATATATTTAAGTGAGGATTATTCAAGTGGAAAGAGATCCACTAGTCAGTGCAACATAGAGATAGATTCTTCTAGAAGATCACTAGCCAGAGTCGAAGGGGAAAGATTTTTCCTATGGAAGAGATCAACAAACTTGATATTAGGGGATCAGCATCTCCTTTGGACAGAAGTCCACAAAAATTGTAATTTGGGAAATATTCCCAAGAGATTATTTGAGAAATATTTAGAAGAAATACTTTCTCTAGAGGTAGCCCACACTGGGTGAACCATGTTAAAATATGTGTCTCTATTTTGTATGGTGTTTTGTGCATTTCTTTGATTATTGTTATTAATACTCCTATCTATACATTGCATAATATTTATTTGAGAAGAAAAGTAAAAAGTGGTCTTATACTATTCACCCCCCCTCTTAGTATAATCTTGTGTTCTTCATGAACTTGATGTTAGTCTTACAATGACACTGAGAGGGGGGGTGAATCAATGTAGCTCTATAAACTTAAATTTATAGCTCTTAATACCGCAACAATTAAAACTTATTACTAGATACAGCAAGTATAACAAAAGAGCATCAACAACACAAGATTTAACGAGGTTCACCAATGTGGCTACTCCTCAAAAATTGATTACTTGGACTACCATCCAAATCTAGCCTTTGTAAAGCACCAACTTTACAATCAATTTACTAGCACCCACTGTAAGGAGCACCAAACCCTTATTTATCTGCACCAATAGAAAGGAGCACCAACCCCTTATTTATCTACACAAATAGAAAGGAGCACCAACCCCTTATTTATCTACACCAATAGAAAGGAGCACCAACCCCTTATTTATCTACATCAATAGAAATGAGCACCAACCCCTGATGCCAAGCTACAACCTAGACTTCAATTTGAATCTATAAGTTTGACAGTAAGATACCTTTGCTTTTGCAAGACCCTGACTGGTCTTCTTCACCTTTGCATTCTCTGCGTACTCTGCTCTCTCTGTGCAATAACTTTGTACACTTTGCTTTGTTACAATCAAACTTCACGATCGTCTTCTCCCTTTTGTGCACTCTGCTCTCTTTAAAAATTTTGCACTTAGCATGATTCAACATGACTTGCTCTCTATGCACAATGACCATATTTCACACACATTCGACCATCATTTCAATTCTCCAAATAGCCCTCCTTTTATAACAATATTTTTTATGATGAAAACCCTAATCTTAGTCAGCTTTCATAACAACTATAAACCCTAATTTTAGTCGGCTGTCATCGATATTCATAAGCTTCAACTCAAGAAGATGTTCGGTTTATCTATCGCTTGATGATTTCATTCTGGACAGACCCTATAACCGCCATACTGACTTTTGATCACTCTTCATATTTTAGCAGTATGAAATCACTCTATAACTGCCCTTGTAAATGTCGTAGTGATGTCGGTCCACTGTCATACTTCTCATTTCTATCGGGTTCTCCTTCTTGACTTGCGCATTTACGACCTGTCACGAAATTGTGACATTTCTACCTCTGTAGCTTCTTTTGTTGTTGTTGCCACGAAAATACATGTCATGATATCATGACACTTTCACCTCTGTATGCTTTCTCTATTATTTTGTCATGATATCATGACATTTCTACCTTCCCAGACTTCATCTTTTCTTTTTTCATGATATCACAACATTTCTGCCTCCGTATACTTTGTCTTTGCTTTTGTCACGATATCACGACACTTCTGCTTCCATAGACTTCGACTTTGCTTTTGTCACGATATCATGACACTTCTGCCTCCGTAGTCTTCAACTTAGATTTTGTCATGAAATCACGACACTTTTGCTTCCGTACTTAGCTTCTTTGCTTTTGTCATGAAATCGTGACACTTTTGCTTTCGTACTTAGCTTCTTTGCTTTTGTCACGAAATCGTGACACTTCTGCCTTCGAAGTCTTCTTCTCTGCTTTTGTCACGAAATCATGACACTTTTGCTTTTGTACTTTACTTCTTTTCTTTTATCGTGAAATCATGACACTTCTGCTTCCAAAGTCTTCAACTTAGCTTTTGTCATGAAATCATGACACTTCTGCTTTCGTACTTAGCGTCTTTGCTTTTGTCGTGAAATCACGAAACTTTTGCCTTTGAAGTCTTCTTCTCTGCTTTTATCATGAAATCACGACACTTCTGCTTCCGTACTTTACATATTTTCTTTTGTCATGAAATCATGACACTTCTGCTTCTAAAATCTTGCTTTCTACTTTTGTCATGAAATCATGACAGTTTTGCTTCCGTACGCTTCCTCTCTTTCTTTTGTCATGAAAATGCGACATGTCGCGATATCGCGACACTTTTCAAACTTACTTTCTCTCTCCTATTTTAGTCGTGAAAATGTGACATGTCACGAAATCATGACACTTTTCTTACTTGTTCTCTTTCTTCGAAATTGTCGTGAAATCATAACACTTTTTCCTACTTTCTCTTTCTCTTCCAACATGTCGTGAAATCGTGACAGTTTTTCCACTTGCCTTTTTCTCTTCCAACATGTCGTGAAATTGTGACATTTTTTCCTCCTTTTTCTCTCTCTTCCAACATGTCACGAAATCGTGACAATTTTTCCTATTTTTCTCTCTTCCAACATGTCGCAAAATCGTGACAGTTTTTCCTTCTTTTTCTCTCTCTTCCAACATGTCGCGAAATCTTGACAATTTTTCTTGCCTGCTGTATATGTCGCGATATCGCGACACTTTTCTTACTTGTTTTTTTCTTTGATCTTTTGCATATGGGCCACTTCGATATCGCGACACTTTTCTTACTTGTTTTTTTCTTTGATATTTTGCATATGGGCCACTTCGGTCTTCTTGGAAAATCACTGTACATACTCTGAATAACCTTGGAACTCCTATCTTTTGCATCTGAATAGCTTTTGAACTTCCCGTCCACTGCATCAATAGATCTATCTAACTGTGTTGACAACAATGACAATATTGTTGTTGCACCTTGCTCAACAATCTCCCCCTTTGGAATTTTTGGCAAAACATGTGCAATTTCCTGTAACTCTTCTCCCCATTTGACAATAATACCAAAGGGCTACTACAGACTCCCCCTGAGTCCATGCACAAAATTTTTAGGAAAAATTTATTACACTTAGCAAAAATCATGAACATGAGGAAAAATATAATCAAATACTTAAATGCTCCCCCTGATAATGTGATCCATGTAGCTAGTCAATTCTTGGGAAGTGTGACCACTCCCAATTTATTGCGAAGGTACTCAAAAACTTCCTTGGGCAATGGTTTTGTGAAGATATATGCTACTTGCTCTATATTTGGAACAAAATCCAACTTAACCTCACCTTCCACAAATTTCTCCTTCAAAAAGTGATACCTGATAGCAATGTGTTTTGTGCGTGAATGCATAACTGGATTCTTGGAGATGTTAATGGCACTGGTGTTATCACACTTAACTGATATTGGCTCACTAAAGCTAATACGAAGATCTTTCAGGGTTTGTTTCATCCATAATACCTGCATACAACATGTTGTTGCTACAATATATTTTGCCTCTACTGTCGATAAAGAAACTGACTCTTGTTTCTTATTGTGCCACACGACCAATCTCTCTCCAAGATATAATGCACCTCCACTGGTACTCTTTCTGTCATCGACAACTCTTGCCCAATCTGCATCTAAATACGAAATAAGTGTGAAGTATTTACCTTTTGGATACCATAACCCATACTCCATAGTACCCTTGAGGTACCGAAGAATCCTCTTCACTGTTGTCACATGAGTCTCCTTAGGATTAGCCTGAAATCATGCTACCATGCATATTACCTGCAAAATATCTGGTCTGGTAGTTGTCAGGTATAGTAAGCTCCCAATCATAGATCTGTACATGGTTTGATCAATAGGTGGAGATTTGTCATCCTTGCTCAACTTGCAACCTGTCGTCATGGGAGTGCTAACTGGCTTACAATCCTCCATTGTGAAATTTTTTAATATCTCTTTCACATATTTAACTTGAGAAATAAATATGCCCTTATTATTTTGATTAACTTGCAACCCGAGGAAATACGAAAGTTCACCAATCATTGACATTTCAAATTCTTTTTGCATTTTATTTGCTAAATCTTTACATGACTCATCTTTGCTACTGCCAAATATGATATCATCTACGTATACAACAAGAACAATAAGATGCCCATTTTATATTTTGACATACAAATTACTATCCACCATACCTTTCTTAAACCCTTGTTGAGTGAGATATATGTCTAGCCTTGCATACCATGCTCGGGGTGCCTGTTTTAAGCCATATAATGCTTTCTTCAACTTGCAAACCAATTTGGGATCATCACCAAGTTGGAAACTATCTGGTTGCTCAATATAAACCTCTTCAAGTTTCCCATTCAAAAACGTTGATTTCACATCCTTTTGATAAACTTTGAAATTCTTGTAGACTGCTAAAGCCAGAAACATTCTAATTGCCTCTAGTCTAGCTACTGGTGCAAAATTTTCCTCAAATTCAATGCCTTCAACTTGTGCATAACCCTTACATACCAATATTTCTTTATTTCTGACTACATGTCCATATTCATTCAATTTGTTTCAAAAAATCCATTTAGTCCCGATTATATTTTTATTTGCAAGTCTAGGTACTAACTCCCAAGTTTCATTTTTCTCGATCTAATCTAATTCTTCATTTATTGCCTTCATCCAACTTTCATCTTTGCTTGCATCAGCAACATTTTTGGGCTCAATGCTAGATAATAGAGAGTAGTTACTTGCTACTCTTCTTCTTGTCTGAACACCAACTTTGGGGTCTCCAATTATTTGCTCTCTAGGATGATTTTTCTGCCAGCTGCCTATTTTGAATTTCTTATTTTCTTCCACTTCTAAATCACAACTTAAATCATCTGAGTCAATTTTTTGTATCTTTTCTGTTTCATTTTCCTCATCTCCTTCAATAACCTCTTCATAAATTGGGTAGTTCTTTTCATAGCTAATTACTCGTTCTCTACCTTCATCAAATTTAACATCGGCACTATCCACAATTTTCTTTAGCCTCTTGTTGTAGCATTTGTAATCTTTGTTTTTTGATGAATAACCAACAAAAATACCTTCATCCACTCTATCTTCAAACTTACCAAGATTATCTTCAGTTCTTTTGATGTAGCACTTGCTGCCAAAAACTTTGAGGTAATTTGTTGTTGCCTTTTTACCGAACCACAACTCATAAGGAGTTTTGCTTTCATGTGTTCTCAGAATGTATTTATTTTAGATATACACCGTAGTATGGACTGCTTCTTTCCAAAATTTGTCTACTACTCTGCTTTCAGCCAACATAGTCCATGTCATTTCCTGCACTATCATGTTCTTTCTTTCTACCACTCCATTCTGCTGAGGTGTCCTGGTCGCTAAAAGCTGTCTCCTAATACCATATTTTTCACAGTACTCTGTAAACTCCTCTGAAATGAATTCTCCTCTATCTGATCTTAAATATTTGATCCTCTTTCCTGTTTCATTCTCAACTTTGTTTTTGAAAGTCTTGAACATTTCAAAAGCTTATGATTTATGCTTCAAGAAAAATATCCATGTCATTATGGAATAGTCATCAATGCACAACATAAAATATTTGTCACCATTTATGCTTTGTGTTCTCATACGTCCACATAAATCAGTGTGTATTAGTTCCAAATTTTTGCTTGTGTAGTACTCTTTTGTTTTGAATGTGACTCTAGTTTGCTTCCCCTTTTGGCATGAAGCACAAATGTTGTTTACAGGTTTGCTGATGGTGGGAATATCTCTCACTGCCCTTTTTGATTTGATTTTTACTAGATTATCAAAACTGATATGACTGAGTCTCTTGTGTCACAACCAATTTTCTTCTTCTCGTCCAATAAAACAAGCTCCTTCGAAGTCTCCGAGAGCATGTACGGGTTTCCGGATGTCCTTGATCCATTTGCTATCAATTTTCCACTGTTTGTTTTTCTGACTTCACAACCCTGCTTCTTAAAAACTACATCATGACCTTTATCACAAATCTGACTTAGGCTCAACAAGTTATGTTTCAAACCATCCACAAACAATACTTCTTCTGAATTAATTTTTCCGTCACTAATTTTAACTGAACCTTTGCCAACTATCTTAGCTCCATCATTATTTCCAAACTTTACTGAACCACCTTCATATTTCTATAACTTTTCAAATTTTTGTTTGTCACCTATCATATGATTGGAGCATCCACTATCAAGTATCCATGGTACATATTTATTCTGTGCTTTAAATGTTGTTTGTATGATTAAGGATTCCTTTTCTTCCTTAAGTCGCTCTTTTTCTTTTCACTCCATTTTGATAGTAGTTTTGGGCTCTTGTTTTGCCTTTCCCTTATCAATAGCTTGTGCATGTTTTTCGGGAAGTTTTCTATTTTGTCTCATCCTATTTGGTTGAAATTTTCTTTCTTGAAACTAATTTGATGCAAATGTACTTCTACATTTTCTTGTAATGTGCCCAAAATTATGACAGTTATAACATTCTACTGTATAATTCATCAAAGGAGAAAAAGCATTTCTACTGGTGAAATTCCTTGGTCTTACATTATATTTGCAGTCTGAGATTTTATGTCCATAGCCATTGCATTTAAAATAGAAACCAGAAAAGGGATAATTGAACCTGGGTTATGGTATTTGCCATGTTGACGTAGGATCCATAAGTCTTCTTCTTCTTTGATGTGTGACATTGATGAATCCATCATTGTCAATTCTCCTTTCGTGCCTGGCATTATTGCTTTCTTTTGCATGAGATGTTTTTCCTTGATCAACCTATTTATTATCTTCATTCTTTATGGATTCTACATTTCTAGCCTTTGATCCATTTGATGATTCTCCTTCGATGAAACCCAAACCAAATTTGATGCCTACAAGCCTTTGGTCATTTATAATCTTATCCAGCTTCATAGAACTTTCTTCGCATTTGTGATAGCAACTAATTTTGTGATTCATCTCTTCTATCTACGTCCGTAAACCAACATTCTCTTCTTCTAGTTTGTAGCAATAATCTATTTTCATGGTAATTTGTACTTTGAGATTTTTAGATATTTTCTTATATTATTTTGTTTGTACTTTCAAACTGGTTATGATTTCGTTTGCATCCTCAATATTTTTTGAAATTTTCTTATTATTTTTCCTCTCTATTTTCCACTCTTCAAGTGCAGAGATCAACTCACCTTCTAGATCTACTTTAGCCTTAGGTTTTTCACCACATACTTCAAAGTTCACTCCTTCTTCATTTTCTAATTTTACTTCTTCAAATGCCATGAAAAGAGCTTCACCTGTTTCCTCTTCAAAATCCTCACTGGAGCTGTCTTCTGTTGAACTGACATTCCTGGAGATGAAACTTTTCTTCTTGAAGTTGCCTTTTCTAAAATTCATTTTCTTCTTCCAGTCACTTATTTCTTGGTGCGATCCTTCATAATTTTTGTTCTTCTCATTCAGTGGACATTTAGTCGCAAAATGTCCAATGCCTCCACAGTTGAAACATTTAAACGGTAGCTGTCCTCTATATTTTCCTTTTCCCCTTTTTAGTTTTATAACAAAGTTTGCTTCCATTTCATCTGATGTCTCTTCTTCCTCGGACTCTTGTTTTGCATTTTTATTTTTAAGGGCTTTAAAAGCCGCTTCTCTGTCTGTGAGTTTAGATCTTCCTATCCTCATCTCATATGCAGTCAAAGAACCATACATTTCATCTATACTAAAATAATTTAGATTTTTAGCTTCTTCTATCACTGAGACTTTAGAATCAAACCTTTGATGAAGAGATCTTAATACCTTTTTCATGATGGTAGAGTCTTCAATATCCTTGCTGAGTCCTCTGATCGCATTAATGATTCCATTAACTCTCAACATATATGCCTCAATGTTTTCATCGTCATTCATCTTTAATGCTTTGAACTGAGCTCAATGTGTCTGTAACTTGGCCTCCTTGATATTATCATCTCCTTCATGAATACTCCTCAGTTTGTCCCATATTTCTTTTGTCATTTTATAGCTCATGATCTTTACTAGTTCACTGTCTGCTAATCCGCACATGATAGCATTCTTTGCTTTTGAGTTATTTTCAAACAGTTTCTTTTCGTCAGCCTCTTTTGGAGGAGTGATGGGTATTGTGTATCCACTAACTACTGAATCTCAGATGTCATATCCCAAAGCATAGAGATATGTTTGCATCCTAATTCTCTAGAATGCATAATTATATCCATCAAACAATGGTGCTTTGTTTGATGAGAAGCCTTCACCACCTACCATTGTGTTACTTCCAAGATCACCCTAGTTGGTTAAGCTTGTATAGGAACTTAGCTCTGATACCAATTGTTAGTATTACAATGACACTAAGAGGGGGGGTGAATCAGTGTAGCTCTATAAACTTAAATTTACATCTTTTAATATCGCAGCAATTAAAACTTATTACTAGATACAACAAGTATAACAAAAGAGCATCACACAACACAAGATTTAATGAGGTTCACCAATGTGGCTACTCCTCAAAAATTTACTGCTTAGACTACCATCCAAATCCAGCCTTTGCAAAGCACCAACTTTACAATAAATTTACCAGCACCCACTGTAAGGAGCACCAACCCCTTATTTATCTGCACCAACAAAAAGGAGCACCAACCCCTTATTTATCTACACCAATATAAAGGAGCACTAGCCCCTTATTTATCTGCACCAATAGAAAGGAGCACCAACCCTTTATTTATCTACACCAACAGGAAGGAGCACCAACCCCTGATGCCAAGCTACAACCTGGACTTCAATTTGAATTTATAAGTTTTATATTAAGATACCTTTGCTTTTGCAAGACCTTGACTGGTCTTCTTCACCTTTGCATTCTCTGCGCACTCTGCTCTCTCTGTGCAATCACTTCACACACTCTACTTCGTTACATTCGAACTTCATGATCATCTTCTTCCTTTTATGCACTTTGCTCTCTTTGTGAATTTTGCACTTAGCATGATTCGACATGACTTGCTCTCTGTGCACAACAACCGTATTTCACACACATTCGACCATCATTTAAATTCTCCAAACAACCCTCCTTTTATAACAATATTTTTTATGATGAAAACCCTAATCTTAGTCGACTGTAAATCCTAATCTTATTCAGCTTTCATAAAAACTATAAACCCTAATTTTAGTTGGCTGTCATCGGTCTTTGTTGGCTTCAACTCAAGAAGATGTTCGGTTTATCCATCACTTGATGATTTCATTTTGGACAGACCCTATAATCGTTATACTGACTTTTGAACACTCTTCGTATTTTAGAAGTATGAAATCACTTTGTAACTGCCCCTGTAAATGCCGTAGTGATGTCGGTCTACTATCATACTTCTCATTTTTTTCGGGTTCTCCTTCTTGACTTGCGCATTTATGACCTATCGCAAAATCGTGACATTTCTGCCTCTGTAGCTTCTTTTGTTACTATTACCACAAAAATACATGTCACGATATCGTGACACTTTCACCTCCATATGCTTTCTCTATTCTTTTTTCATGATATCGTGACATTTCTGCCTCCGTAGACTTCGTCTTTTCTTTTGTCATGATATCGCAACATTTTTTCCTCCGTATACTTCGTCTTTGCTTTTTTCGTGATATCGCGACACTTCTGCTTCCATAGACTTTGAATTTGCTTTTGTCGTGATATCGCGACACTTCTGCCTTCATAGTCTTCAACTTAGCTTTTTTCATGAAATCGTGACACTTCTGCTTTCATACTTAGCTTCTTTGCTTTTGTCACGAAATCGTGACACTTCTACCTTCGAAGTCTTCTTCTCTGCTTTTGTCATGAAATTATGACACTTCTACTTCCGTACTTTACTTTTTTGATTTTATCATGAAATCGTGACACTTCTGCTTTCGAAGTCTTCAACTTAGCTTTTGTCATGAAATCGTGACACTTCTGCTTCCGTACTTAGCTTCTTTGCTTTTGTCGCAAAATCGTGACACTTATGCCTTCGAAGTCTTCTTCTCTGCTTTTGTCATGAAATCATGACACTTCGACTTTCATACTTTACTTCTTTGCTTTTGTCATGAAATCGTGACACTTCTGCTTCCGAAGTCTTGCTTTTTGCTTTTGTCGTGAAATCGTGACAGTTCTGCTTTCGTACGCTTCCTCTCTTTCTTTTGTCATGAAAATGCGACATGTCGTGATATCGCGACACTTTTCAAACTTACTTTCTCTCTCCTATTTTAGTCATGAAAATGCGACATGTCATGAAATCGTGACACTTTTCTTACTTGTTCTCTTTCTTCGAACTTGTCATGAAATCGCGACACTTTTTCCTGCTTTCTCTCTCTTCCAACATGTCACGAAATCACGACAATTTTTCCACTTGCCTTTTTCTCTTCCAACATGTCATGAAATCATGACAGTTTTTCCTATTTTTTCTCTCTTCCAACATGTCATGAAATCATGACAGTTTTTCTTGCCTACTGTATATGTCATGATATCACGACACTTTTCTTGTCTTTTTTCTTTGATATTTTGCATATAGGCCACTTCGATCTTCTTGGAAAATCACTGTACATACTCTAAATAACATTTGAACTCCTATCTTTTGCATTTGAATAGCTTTTGAACTTCCTATCCACTGCATCAATAGATCTATCTGACTGTGTTGACAACAATGACATTACTGTTGTTGCACCTTGCTCAACACTTGATTCACCTATCTCAAAAAAAGATCCAAACTGGATGTTTGGAGCCATAGGAACTTTGGAACTTTCTTCATGAACTTTAGGTGCTTCCTTGCTTTCATATTTTTTAACTTCCTTTCCTTTTGAGTGTGATTTCCCAAACCTAAAATATGAGACCTTTGGTTCTTTGGAACCTTCCTCTCCTTTTTCTTCATTTGTGTCAAATAGCAAATTGGCACACATCTCTATAGCCTCTAAAATGCAAGTATCCATTTTGTTGCTTCCTTTTCTTTGGGAACTGGTTCTTCCTTATATATTTCTGAAACAAAGCCTCTTGATACAAATAAAGGTCCTTGTGTGTTTATTTTTTATTTACCTTCTTCATAACCAAGCCCTGTCTTTATAAATGGATCTAGTTGTAAATCCAAAAAATTATCCAGAGTTTTTGAATTCCTTTGAAATCATGCTAACTTATTTATGTAGGTCCCTAAACATTTCTAATATTCTTCTTCTAAATGATTACATCTTTCTTTCTTCTTCTTAAATTGCTCAGAAATAGTGATGCCAAGCTCTTTTGTTTCTTGAAGCTCTTTTTCCAAATATTGAATGTGTCGATTAAGCATTATTTTGACCTTTTCATTTTCATGAACCTTATTTTCAAGCATTTTGATTTTCCTTTTCAATATCCTGATTTTATTTTCTTGTTTTATGTATTCCTCTTCTTCATCATCACTGTTGTTGGAATTATCACTAAAAATGCTGCTAGAACTATTATTGGAACTACTGCTTTCTTTTTCCATAGATAAAATTTTCTTGTTGCAATTGTTGTAGTACATGCAATCATAATCTAAATGCCCAAAGTCTCTGCATATGAAGCATTTTAGTATTCTTAAACCCTTCTTGTACCTGTTTTCTTGCTCAATGGCTATAGCAAACTCTTCATGTCTTTATTCGATAGATATATCCTCTTATTTAACTTCAATACCTAGGAATAGGTGTTCTTGACTTTCTTCACTTATTCCAAAGAATGTACATTCTTCTTCATTTGACTAGTCTTCGTTGATGTAAACTAAACCATCACTTACTTCTTCAATGTAGAAGGTTTTCTTATTTTTATGAAAACTCTTCTTCTTCTCATGCTTATGCTTTTCTTCTCCTTTTCTTCTATGACCCTATTTTTCATCATCACTATTTTCTTCATGTGAACACTTGTTTTTATAGTGACCATAATCACGGCACTTGTAGAATTTGAATTTCTTCATATCCTTGTAATTCCTTAAGTCCTCTTTCCTTTTGATGAAGTTAGATTCCTCATAATTATATGAATCTCTATCTGTCTCTAGATATTTCCATTTATTTTTCTCTAAATTCTTGAATGCAATTTCTTTCATTGGAGCCTGATGCTTATCTATCCTCATCACATAAGTTGTGAGAGTTTCTTGTAGCTCTTTCATTGTTAGCTTGTCGATATTCATTATTTCTTCTATCATTGAAACCTTTGCATCATACTTCATGGGAAGTGATCTCAAAACCTTTTGAGTAACATCTGATTATTTCATCTCAAATCCTAGACCTCTCATGGTGTTAGAAATCTCATCAACTCGAAGTAAAAACTTTTCAATATCTTCAGAATCTTCCATTTTCAATTCCTCAAATATTTTTCTATGAGTTTGTAGTTTTGCCAACTTTACCTTGGAATCTCCTTCATAGGTATTCCGTAACTTGGTCCACATTTCATTAGCTGAATTACATACCATGACTTTTGCAAAATCTATCTCACGTAGCCCACTCAGAATACAATTCATTACCTTTTCATTGATCTCAACCAATTTCCTAATAGTTTTATCTATCTTAGGATCACCTTCAAACTTAAACTCTTTTACAACCATCTGCCATACCTCATATCCTTATGATATCAAGTAGTTCTTCATTCTCATGCTCCAGAAAGCATAATTGTTACTGTCAAACAATGGAGCCTTACTTGTAGACGATCCATTTTGTGAAGCCATATATGTTCTTATAGAATCTACCCTCAAATTGTTAGCCTTTTCGAAGGAACCTGCTCTGATACCAATTTAAGAACACAAGCTTATACTAAGAGGGGGTGAACAGTATAGCGCCCACTTTTTACTTTCTTTCCAAACCAATATCAATTAGTGTCCTTAATTGCAATAACCAAATATAGTAGTGTGCATTATTGACATAGATAGTAATAGTAAGAAAGTGCACAAATCACCACACACAATTGAGACATAATATTTAACGTGGTTCTCCAAATGTGGGGTAGTCCACAAGATAATATCCTTATAATATTTCACAAATAAATAGGGATCCTTATCCTAATACAAATGATTACTTTGATCTACTCAATGCTAGGTTATCCTAATATGCTTAAGTGGGCTCCATTGATCTGCTTAGCTAGTCTATCCACTGATCTGCTTAGCTAGGCAATCCATTGATCTGCTCATCTAGGCTATCCACTGATCTACTCAGTTAGGAAATCCATTGATCTACTCAGTTAGGTAATCTTGATCTACTCAGGTGGGCTCTTCATTGATCTGCTCAGCTAGGTAACTGGTGTTGGTATATTTTTCTATTTTTGTTCTATCTCTTTCACTGCTCATAAATCTACCTCAATGCCTTCTCATAAGGCTCAAACAATCCTGCTCAAATTCTATCCCAAATCTGTACTCAAGGCCTTCACAAAAAGGATCAAACAATGCTGCTCAAATTTTATCCCAAATATGTACTCAAGGCCTTCACAAAAAGGCTCAAACAATGCTACTCAAATGTTGTCCCAAATCTATACTCAAGGCCTTCACAAAAAGGCTCAAACAATGTTGCTCAAATGTTGTCCCAAATCTGTCCCAAAAGCCTTCTCAAAGGCTCACTCAATCATGCACAAAAGCTACCTCAAATCTGTCCAGAAATTCTATCCCAAAATCCTTCTCAAAGGCTCAATCAATCATGCTCAAGTAGCACTCAAATCTCATCCACAAATCAATGAAGGCAATGCTTAATGATGAAATCAATAATGAATTGAAATGTACTCTTAAATGGATTACAATAATGATCCACAATGATCTCAACAATGTATGACAAATACTCTCTCAAATGAATGATAACAATGCTCAACAATGAACTCAACCATGTATGACAAACACTCTCTCAAATGGATGATAACAATGCTCAACAATGAACTCAACCATGTATGACAAATACATTCTCAAATGGATTGTTGGCAATTTGAGTTATTTTATGTTGTCATTGATGTCACATGAATCATTGATGGCATATGGATCACTTTGAGTTTTGGTGGGCAAATGATATTTTGGAAAGCATGGATAAAATTAGGGTTTTTGTGAAAACCAAGGCAGGCAAAATAAAAGGTTTTATTTAAAACCATGAATGGCAGATTTTAAATGGGTTTTTCTTAAAATCTAGGTTGGCCTTTTGTTTCATCGAAAAATGTGCCCCGGTGATGGATATATTTAATTTTAAATATTTTGTTTAAATGTTAATTATTTAAAATTGAAATTTTAATTTTAAAACTAAAATTAAAGTTAGCGCTGACGTCTAAATAAATAAGGAAAATCAATAATGCATCGATGTCATCGAAAATGAGGAGAAGACTATATAAAGGGGGATCCTAAGGTTCATTCAAAATTTATCCTTGCTCATGTTAATCATTGGCTGAGCATTCGAAGAGAACTCATGCAAAAATCATTTTGAATAGGGAGACAGTGAATAAATCCAACATTGATCGAAATTCCAAGACATTGTGAGCAGAGTGGCACATTGGCAATTGGTTTTTTGTTAAGGTGTGTGGCAGCGATTTACGTCAAGGTTTGAATCTCCTTGACTGCATTTGAAGGCATTGGAAGGAAAGCACTCAAAGCGCTTTTTGTTTGCATGGAAAGAAGGAAGGACTTAAAGCACATCATGCCTTTTCCTTTCGAACGAGCGGCTATCTCATGTGGAAAGCTTAACCGCAGCTAAGGTGCTCACAGTGTGTGCAAATTGGGGGTTCGAATCCCCTTGAGGAGGTAATTACATTTTGCAAAAATTAATTTCATTTATGCCCTAGGATATGGGTTATAATGTGGTTAAGGAATAATTAAAGTTTTAAATTAAATTTTATTTTTATAAGGGCTATGATTATTATTTCATAGGTGGATGAGTTGTTGATTTATTTTGATATTCATGAAATTGAAAATGAAGATTTAGGAGAAATAAGGAGTTGTTATAAAATATTTTTGAGAGCCTTATTGATTATTATTTTTGATAAGTGTTTTTATTAAAAAGGACTTTGGTGGATGTGTTTATTAAGTTGGAGTAAAAAGGTGTAAATTGAGTTATGTTTATCTTGTGATTATTATTTGAAGTCCACTAACCCTTATTGAGATTGGAAAGGAAATTTGTGTTTAGTGTGGCAGATTTTGTAGACAACTTCTTGGCATCAAAAAGGTATGGGTACATTCACCTATTGATTTTTTATGGTCGTTGATTTCTAAAATATCATTAGAGTGAAAAATATTGATTGTGGTTTCCTTTTAGAAAGTGGTTGGTTGAATGCTTCAAGGTTTTATGGTTTGAGAGTTGTGTTTAAACCTTGTTTTATAAGCATAGTCATTGAAGCCCATTGGTTGTAAAATAACTTGAAAATAACATGAGTATCATTGTTATGTGATATTTGTGGTTGAGCATTGTTGAAAATATTTGAGTTGGTTGATACATGCTTGGACTAGGGTTTTTTGAGAAAGAGTAGTCCCTTGTGGTGATTGGTTGAGTTGAGTTGATTGAGCCTAGTCAAGTGATTGTGTGAGGTTATTGGTCAAGTTCCATGAAAAAAAATATTCCATAATTCTGATTTGAGTTGAGAGTGAGATTAGAACATATTGAGTCTCTAACAATTCTCTTTATGCTTCTATGAGTTGAATTGAGTTGAGTTGAGATTGGTTTGAGTTGAGAGTGAGATTAGAACATACTGAGTCTCTAAAAATTCTCTTTATGCTTCTATGAGTTGACTTGAGTTCAGTTGAGATTGATTAGAGTTGAGTTGAGTTGAATATTGAGCTTAGAACATATTGAGTCTCTAGCAATTTATGCTTCTATGAGTTGATTTGAGTTGAGTTGAGTTGAGATCATTGTAGATCATTTTTGTCCTCAATTAAAGAGTACATTGCCATTCATTTTTAATTTCATCTTTGAGCTTTTCCTTGATATATTTGTGGATGATATTTGAGTACTACTTGAGCATGATTGATTGAGCCTTTGAGAAGGCTTTGTGGACAGATTTGTGGATAGTTTTGGGACATCTTTATGGATAGTTTTGGGATAGCTTTGTGGACAATTTTGGGAAAATTTTGTGGATAGTTTTGAGAAATATTTGTGGACATGTTTGAGCAAGTTATTGGTGAGATTGCTAGAGCATATTTGGGCAAGTTCTTGGTGAGCTTGCTAGAGCATATTTGGACAAGTTCTTGGTGAGCTTGTTAAAACATATTTGGGCAAGTTCTTGGTGAGATTTCTAGAGCATATTTGGGTAAGTTATTGGTGAGCTTGCTAGAGCAGTTTTGGACAAGTTCTATGTGAGCTTTTTATTCAATTTTGGAAAAGTTCTGTGTGAGCTTGTTATTCAATTTTGGACAAGTTCTATGTGAGCTTGTTATTCAATGTTGGAAAAAATCTATGCGAGCTTGTTATTAAGATTTGGACAAGTTCTATGTGAATTTGTTATTTTCTAGCTTTGAGCAGATCAAATAAATAATTGTATTGGATAATGATCCTTATTTCTATGTGAAATATTATAAGGAGATTATCTGGTGGAGTACCTCACATTGGGGGAACCACGTTAAATCTTGTGTCTCAATTATGTATGGTGACTTGTGCTCTTGCTTACTATTGTTATCTGAGTTATTAATGCACACTGATATATTTGGTTATTACAATTAAGGACATTAATTGATATTAATTTGGAAATAAAGTAAAAAGTGGTCTTATATTGTTCACCCCCCATCTCAATATATGCTTGTGTTCTTCAATTGGTATTAGAGCAGGTTCCTTAGGAAAGGATAACAGCTTGAGGGCAGATTCTACTAGGTTACAAGATGGACAAATGGTATATTGATAGTGGGTGCTCTAGTAATATGACTAGGTATACGAATAAGTTCATTTCTTTAAAAGGAAACAACAATGGATTTGTGAGATTTGGTGATAATGCTTCAGCTAAAATAAAAGGGAAAAGAACTTTAAGTTTGGATGATGGAAAGACAACTACACAATGTTTACTCTATGTTGAGGGTCTAAAACACAACCTACTGAATGTAAGTCAACTTGTGATCGAGGGTACATAATTACTTTTTCCTCTAAAGGATGCAAAATTAAGAAAACAAAAACAGGGAAGCTTGTTGCAACTGCATAAAGAACCAATAACAATCTCTACATATTCAGTGAAATAAAAAAGGAAAAATGTCTTCTATCTCAAGAAGAAGAGAGTTGGTTATGGCATAAAATGTTGTGTCACTTGAACTTTGATAACATAGTAAGGATAAGCAACAAAAAAATTGCTAGAGATATACCAAATATAAAAAGACCTTCAAATACAATTTGTGCATAGTGTCAGTATGGAAAGCAAACAAGATCAAGTTTCAAGGAAAAATAATATTCCTCTTCCAAGGTATTAGAATTGATTCATACTGATTTATGTGGGCCTATGAGAACTAAAAGTCTACAAGGTGAAAGCTACTTCATGTTGTTCATAGATGATTATTCTAGAATGACTTGGGTTGTTTTTCTAAAAGAGAAATCAGAGGCATTTGAGCATTTCAAAGTATTCAAAGAAATGGTAGAAAATGAAACAAGAAAGAAGATCAAGTGTTTGCAATAAAATAGAGGAGGGGAATTCATCTCTACAAAATTCATTTATTTTTATGCATAACATAGAATCAAAAAATAATATTCAGCAGCCAGGACTCCTTAGAAAAATAGAGTAGTAGAAATAAAGAATATAACTCTTGAGAATATGGCCAAAGCAATTCTAAATGAATCAAAAATTTCATATGGATTTTTTAAGGAAGCAATAAGTACAGAATTCTATGTTATGAATAGATCTCAAGTTAGAACAAAGCAACATAAGACTCCATATGAGTTTTGTAAAGGAAGACCTCCCACGGTAAACTACTTTAGAGTTTTTGGAATTAAGTGTTATATCAAAAGAGAGAATAAGGACTTGGGAAAGTTTGATTCTAGGTGTGATGAAGGTATTTTTCTTGGATACTCTACAAAAATTAAGGCCTACATATGCTATAATAAAATAACACATACTATGGTGGAAAGTATAAATGTCATAGTTGATGAAAGAATCGGAATAAATGAGCCACCTTAGGAAGATATTCCTGAAGAAGAAGAAAATTGTTAGGAAGAAATGGGTGAAGATTCAGATGAAGAAGATTTACAGAATATACCTTCCAAAACTACATCAATATATATTCATAAAAATCATCCAGAGGACTTGATCATTGGCAGTCCTAATGTAAGACATACAAGAAGAGGAATCATAGGCTCAATAGAACAAGCAGATGGTTCACTATTATCCAAGATAGACCCAAAGGATTTTAGAGAGGAAAAAAATGATGAATGTTATATTAAGGCAATGAAGGATGAACTAGATCAGAATGAAAAAAATAAGACTTGGGAATTAGTTCCAAGACCAAAAGGAAAAAATCTAATTGGTACTAAATGGGTCTACAAAAAAAAACTAAATGAAGATGGTCAAGTCATCAGAAATAAGGCAATATTGGTGTGTAAAGGATATGCACAAGTAGAAGGAATTGATTTTGATGAGACCTTTGCACTAGTTGCAATATTGGAAGCTATACGGATGTTTTTGGCACTTTCAAGCTATAGGAATTTCAAATTATATCAGATGGATGTCAAATCAACTTTTTTGAATGGTCATTTAGAAGAAGAAGTTTACATTGAACAACCTGATGGGTTTAATCAAGCAGATAAGCCAAATTATGTGTGTAAATTGAAAAAGACTCTCTATGGATTAAAGTAATCCCCTAGAGCATGGTATTAAATATTGGATAAATATCTTTGAGAGCAAGGTTTCAGAAAGGGAACAATTGATAGCAATATGTATATTAAAAATAAGGGAAATAATTTGATGATTTTGTAAGTGTATGTGGATGATATCATTTTTGGGGGTAGCAATGATAGAATGTGTCAATAATTTGCAAGAAACATGACTAATGATTTTGAAATGTCTATGCTTGGTGAATTAACCTTTTTCCTCGGATTATAGATTTTACAATTAGAAAAAGGGATATTTATTTCACAAACAAAGTATATAAAGGAGATGTTGAAGAAATTCAAAATGGAAGATAGTAAGCCAATTGGTACTCCAATGGTCATAGGGTGTAAATTAAGCAAATATGATGAATCTCCTGATGCAAATCAAACTCTATATAGATTTATGATTGGTAGCTTGTTATATGTTACAACCACAAGACCAGATATAATAAAGGCAGTTGGTTTAGTAGGAATATTTCAAGTAGCTCCAAAAGAATCACATGTGATAGCAGTGAAAAGAATTCTCAGATATCTCAAAATGGAGTATGGTATATGGTATCCTAGAAGCAGTAATTTTACTCTCATAACCTACACAGATGTAGATTGGTTATGAAATATTGATGATAGAAAAAGCACAAGTGGAGGAGAATTCTTTCTTGGCGATTGCTTGGTTTCTTGGCTAAGTAAGAAACAACCATCAGTGTCACTTGCCACAACAGAGGCTGAATATATTGTAGCAACAACATGTTGTTTACAAGTATTATGGATGAAAAAAACTCTTAAATATTTCAGAATAGAACATGATCATCCTATTCCTATGCTATGTGATAATACTAGTGCTATAAGTATCTTTAAGAATCCAATATGCATTCCATAACAAAGCACATTCCAATCAAGTATCACTTTTTAAGAGAACAAGTTACAAAGCAACAAGTAATATTGGAATATGTTCCTACAAAATATTAGATTGTAGACATATTTACAAAACCATTACCAAGAGAAGTATTTGAGAATTTAAGATAACAATTGGGAGTAAAGGTACTCCCACCCCAAAATTAATCACCTCAAGAGAGAAGGTGGTAAGGGGGATATGCTTAAGAGTCATATCTTTTAGCCCCATAGGTGTCCCTTTTGCCATTGATGTCAAAGGAGGAGAGATTTGAGTAAGGGGGAGAGCATTGAGTTAGGAGGAGCAGCCTCCAAAGAGAGCATTGAGTTAGGGGGAGCAGCCTCCATAGAGATTATTGAGTTAGGGGGAGCAGCTTTGATTCTCAGAGATGGTTTTTGCAGTGATTGTGGTTTTTTCTTTAGAGGTGTTGCCATCAATGACAAAGGGGGATATTGTTGGAAATTTGAGTTATTTTATGTTGTCATTGATGTCACATGAATCATTGATGGCATATGGATCACTTTGAGTTTTGGTGGGCAAATGATATTTTGGAAAGCATGGATAAAATCAGGGTTTTTGTGAAAACCAAGGTAGGCAAAATAAAAGGTTTTATTTAAAACCATGGATGGCAGATTTGAAATGGGTTTTTCTTAAAACCCAGGTTGGCCTTTCGTTTCATCAAAAAAGGTGCCCCGGTGATGGAGATATTTAATTTTAAATATTTCGTTTAAATTTAAATTATTTAAAATTTTAATTTTAATTTTAAAAATAAAATTAAAGTTAGCACTGATGCCTAAAGAAAGAGGAAAAATAAATAATGTGTCGACATCATAAAAAATTAGGAGAAGACTATATAAAGGGGGATCCTAAGGTTCATTTGAAATTTATCCTTGCTCGTTTTAATCGTTGGCTAAGTATCCGAAGAGAGCTCGTGCGAAAATCATTTTGAAAATGGAGACAGTGATCCAAGGTTGATCGAAAGTCCAAGATATTGTGAGCAGAGTTGTGCATTGGCAATTGGTTTTTTGTTAAGGTGTGTGGCAGCGATTTATGTCAAGTTTTGAATCTCCTTGATTGCATTTCAAGGCATTGGAAGGAAAGTGCTCGAAGCACTTTTGGTTTGCATGGAAGGGAGGAAGGACTTAAGGCACGTTGTGCCTTTTCCTTTCGAACGAGCGGTAAGCTCATGTGGCAACCTTAGTGTTGAACAAGGTGCAGCAACAGTATTTTCATTATTGGCAACACAGTCAGATAGATCTATTGATGCAGTGGACAGGAAGTTCAAAAGCTATTCAGATGCAGAAGATAGGAGTTCAAAGGTTATTCAAAGTATGTACAGTGATTTTCCAAGAAGACCAAAGTGGCCCATATGCAAAAGATCAAAGAAAAAAGACAAGTAAGAAAAGTGTCGCGATATCACGACATGTCGCATTTTCGTGACAAAAGAAAGAGAGGAAGCGTACGGAAGCAGAACTGTCGTGATTTCACAACAAAAGCAGAAAGCAAGACTTTGGAAGCAGAAGTGTCATGATTTCGTGACAAAAGCAAAGAAGTAAAGTATAGAAGCAGAAGTGTCACGATTTCGTGACAAAAGCAGAGAAGAAGACTTCAAAGGCAGAAGTGTCATGATTTTATGACAAAAGCAAAGAAGCTAAGTACAAAAGTAGAAGTGTCGTTATTTCATGACAAAAGCTAAGTTCAAGACTATGGAGGTAGAAGTGTCATGATATCACAACAAAAGCAAATTCGAAGTCTATGGAAGCAGAAGTGTCGCGATATCGCGACAAAAGCAAAGACGAAGTATACGGAGGCAAAAATATCGTGATATCATGACAAAAGAAAATATGAAGTCTACGGAGGCAAAAATGTTGTGATATCATGACAAAAGAATAGAGAAAGTGTATGGAGGCAAAAGTTTCACGATATCGCGACATGTATTTTCACGGCAACAACAACAAAAAAAGCTACAGAGGCAAAAATGTCACGATTTCGTGACAGGTCATAAATGCACAAGTCAAGAAGGAGAAACCGACTAAAATGAGAAGTATGATAGTGGACTGACATCACTATTACATTTACAGGGGCAGTTACAGAGTGATTTCATACTGTTGAAATACGAAGAGTGATCAAAAGTCAGTATGGCAGTTACAGGGTTTGTCCAGAATGAAATCATCAAGCAATGGATAAATCGAACATCTTCTTGAGTTGAAGCCGACGAAGACCGATGACAACCAAATAAAATTAGGGTTTATAGTTGTTATGAAAGTTGACTAAGATTAGGATTTACAGTCGACTAAGATTAGGGTTTTCATCATAAAAAATATTGTTATAAAAGGAGGGCTGTTTGGAGAATTGAAGAGATGGTCGAATGTGTGTGAAATACGGTCGTTGTGTGCAAAGAGCAAGTCATGTCGAATCGTGCTAAGTGTGAAATTTGCAAAGAGAGCAGAGTGCACAAAAGGGAGAATACAATCATGAAGTTTGACTGTAACAAAGCAGAGTGTGTGAAGTGATTGCGTAGAGAGAGCAGAGTGCGTAGAGAACGCAAAGGTGAAGAAGACCAGTCAGGGTCTTGCAAAAGCAAAGGTATCTTACTGTCAAACTTATAGATTCAAATTGAAGTCTAGTTTGTATCTTGGCATCAGGGGTTGGTTCTCCTTTCTATTGGTGCAGATAAATAAGGGGTTGGTGCTCCTTTCTATTGGTGCAGATAAATAAGGGGTTGGTGCTCCTTTCTATTGGTGCAAATAAATAAGGGGTGGGTGCTCCTTACAGTGGGTGCTGGTAAATTGATTGTAAAGTTGGTGCTTTGCAAAGGCTAGATTTGGATGGTAGTCCAAGCAGTCAATTTTTTAGGAGTAGCCACATTGGTGAACCTCATTAAATCTTGTGTTGTGTGATGCTCTTTTGTTATACTTGTTGTATCTAGTAATAAGTTTTAATTGCTATGATATTAAGAGCTATAAATTTAAGTTTATAGAGCTACACTGATTCACCCTCCCCCTCTTAGTTTCATTGTAAGACTAACAATTGGTATCAGAGCTAAGTTCCTGTACAAGCTTAATCGGCTAGGGTGATCTTGGAAGTAACACAATGGCAGGTGGTGAAGGCTTCTCATCAAACAAAGCACCATTGTTTGATGAATCTAATTACGCGTTATGGAGAATCAGGATGTAGACATATCTCCGTGCTTTGGGATATGACATCTGGGATTCAGTAGTTAGTGGATACACAATACCCATCACTTCTCCAAAAGAGGTTGACGAAAAGAAACTGTTTGAAAATAACTCAAAAGCAAAAAATGCTATCATGTGTGGATTAGCAGACAGTGAAGTAGTAAAGATCATGAGCTGTAAAACGACAAAAGAAATATGGGACAAACTGAGTATTCATGAAGGATACAATAATATTAAGGAGGCCAAGTTACAGACACATCGAGCTCAGTTCGAAGCATTAAAGATGAATGACGATGAAAACATTGAGGCATATATGCTGAGAGTTAATGGAATCATTAATACGATCAAAGGACTCAGCGAGGATATCGAAGACTCTGCCTTCGTGAAAAAGGTATTAAGATCTCTTCCTCAAAGGTTTGATTCTAAAGTCTCAACAATAGAAAAAGCTAAAAATCTAAATTATTTTAGTATAGATGAGATGTATGGTTCTTTGACTGCATATGAGATGAGGATAGGAAGATCTAAACCCACATATAGAGAAGCAACTTTTAAATCCCTTAAAAATAAAAATGCAAAACAAGAGTCCGAGGAAGAAGAGACATCAAATGAAATGGAAGCAAACTTTGTTAGAAAACTAAAAATGAGAAAAGGAAAATACAGAGGAAATCTACTGTTTAAATGTTTCAACTATGGAGGCATTGGGAATTTTGCGACTAAATGTCCACTTAATGAGAAGAACGAAAATGATGAAGGATCGCACCAAGAAAGAAGTGACTGGAAGAAGAAAACAAATTTTAGAAACGGCAACTTTAGGAAGAAAAGTTTCATCTCCAGGAATTCCAGTTCAACAGAAGACAGCTCTGGTGAGGATTCTGAAGAGGAAACAGGTGAAGCTCTTTTCATGGCATTTGAAGAAGTAAAATCAGAAAAGGAAGAAGAAGTGAACTCTGAAGTATGTGTTGAAAACCCTGAGGCTGAAGTAGATCTAGAAGGTGAGTTGATCTCTGCACTTGAAGAGTGGAAAATAGAGAGGAAAAAGAATAAAAAAATTTCAAAAAAGCTTGAGGATGCAAATGAATCATAATCAGTCTGAAAGTATAGACAAAAGAATACAAGAAAATATCTGAAGATATCGAAGTACAAATTACCATGAAAATAGATTATTGCTGCAAACTAGAAGAAGAGAATGTTGGTTTACGGATGCAGATAGAAGAGATGAATCACAAAATTAGTTGCTATCACAAACGCGAAGAAAGTTCTATGAAGCTGGATAAGATTATAAATGACCAAAATCCTGCAGGCATCAAATTTGGTCTGGGTTTCATCGAAGGAGGATCATAAAATGGATAAAAGGCTAGAAATGTAGAATCCATAAAGAATGAAGATAAGAAATAGGTTGATCAAGGAAAAATGTCTCATGCAAAATAAAGCAATAATGCCAGGCATGAAAGGATAATTGACAATGATGGATTCACCAATGTCACACATCAAAGAAGAAGACCTATGGCTCCTACGTCAACATGGCAAAGACCATCACCCAGGTTCAATTATACCTTTTCTGGTTTCTATTTTAAATGCAATGGCTATGGACATAAAATCTTAGACTGCAAATATAATGTAAGACCAAGGAATTTCACCGAGTAGAAATGCTTTTTCTCCTCTCATGAATTATATAGTAGAATGTTATAACTGTCATAATTTTGGGCACATTGCAAGAAACTGTAGAAGTACATTTGAATCAAATCAATTTCAAGGAAGAAAATTTCAACCAAATAGGATGAGACAAAATAGAAAACTTCTCGAAAAACATGCACAAGCTATTGATAAGGGAAAGGCAAAACAAGAGCCCAAAACTACTATCAAAACAGAGTGGAAAGAAAAAGAGTGACTTAAGGAAGAAAAGGAATCCTTAATCGTACAAATAGCATTTAAAGCATAGAATAAATATGTACCATGGATACTTGATAGTGGATGCTCCAGTAATATGATAGGTGACAAACAAAAATTTGAGAAGTTATAGAAATATGAAGGTGGTTCAGTAAAGTTTGAAAATAATGATGGAGCTAAGATAGTTGGCAAAGGTTCAGTTAAAATTAGTGACAAAAAAATTAAGTCAGAAGAAGTCTTGTTTGTGGATGGTTTGAAACATAACTGGTTAAGCGTAAGTCAGATTTGTGATAAATGTCATGAAGTAGTTTTTAAGAAGCAGGGTTGTGAAGTCAGAAAAACAAATAGTGGAAAATTGATAGCAACTGGATCAAGGACATATAGAAACATGTACACGCTTTTAGAGACTTCATAAGGAGCTTGTTTTATTGGATAGGAAGAAGAAAATTGGTTGTGACACAAGATACTCGATCATATCAGTTTTGATAATCTAGTAAAAATCAACTCAAAAAGGGCAGTGAGAGATATTCCCACCATCAACAAACCTGCAAACAACATTTTTGCTTCATGCCAAAATGGGAAGCAAACTAGAGTCACATTCAAAACAAAAGAGTACTCACAAGAAAACCTTTGGAAATAATACACACTGATTTATGTGGACCCATGAGAACACAAAGCATAAATGGTGACAAATATTTTATGTTGTGCATTGATGACTATTCCATAATGACATGGATATTTTTCTTGAAGCATAAATCAGAAGCTTTTGAAATGTTCAAGACTTTCAAAAACCAAGTTGAGAATGAAATAGGAAAGAGGATCAAATGTTTAAGATCGGATAGAGGAGGAGAATTCATTTCAGAGGAGTTTACAGAGTACTGTGAAAAATACGGTATTAGGAGACAGTTTTTAGCGGCCAGGACACCTCAACAGAATGGAGTGGTAGAAAGAAATAACAGGATAGTGCAGGAAATGGTACGGACTATGTTGGCTGAAAGCAGAGTAGTAGACAGATTTTGGAAAGAAGTAGTCCATACTATGGTGTATATCCAAAATAGGTACATGCTGAGAACACATGAAATCAAAACTCCTTATGAGTTGTGGTTCGGTAAAAAGGCAACAACAAAATACCTCAAAGTTTTTTGCAGCAAGTGCTACATCAAAAGAACTAAAGATAATCTTGGTAAGTTTGAAGATAGAGCGGATGAAGGTATTTTTGTTGGTTATTCGTCAAAAAACAAATCTTACAAATGCTACAAAAAGAGGTATTTTTTAAGGTAGAGAACGAGTAATTAGCTATGAAAAGAACTACCCAATTTATGAAGAGGTTATTGAAGGAGATGAGGAAAATGAAACGGAAAAGATACAAAAAATTGACTCAGATGATTTAAGTTGTGATTCAAAAGTGGAAGAAAATAAGAAATTCAAAACAGTAGCTGGCAAAAAAATCATCCTAGAGAGCAAATAATTAGAGACCCCAAAGTTGGTGTTCAGACAAGAAGAAGAGTAGTAAGTAACTACTCTCTATTATCTAGCATTGAGCCCAAAAATGTTGTTGATGCAAGCAAAGATGAAAGTTGTATGAAGGCAATAAATGAAGAATTAGATCAGATCGAGAAAAACGAAACTTGGGAGTTAGTACCTAGACCTGCAAATAAAAATATAATCGGGACTAAATGGATTTTTCGAAACAAATTGAATGAAGACAGACAGGTAGTCAGAAATAAAGCAAGATTGGTATGTAAGGGTTATGCACAAGTTGAAGGCATTGACTTTGAGGAAACTTTTGCACCATTAGCTAGACTAGAGGCAATTAGAATATTTCTGGCTTTAGCAGTCTACAACAATTTCAAAGTTATTCAAATGGATGTGAAATCATCGTTTTTGAATGGTTAACTTGAAGAAGAGGTTTATATTGAGCAATCATATGGTTTCCAACTTGGTGATGATCCCAACTTGGTTTGCAAGTTGAAGAAAGAATTATATGGCTTAAAAAAGGCACCCCAAGCATGGTATGCAAGGCTAGACAACTATCTCACTCAACAAGGGTTTAAGGAAGGTATGGTGGATAGTAATTTGTATGTCAAAACAGAAAATGGGCATCTTATTGTTCTTGTTGTATACGTAGATGATATCATATTTGGCAGTAGCAAAGATGAGTCGTGTAAAGATTTAGCAAATAAGATGCAAAAATAATTTGAAATGTCAATGATTGGTGAACTTTTGTATTTCCTTGGGTTGCAAGTTAATCAAAATAAGAAGGGCATATTTATTTCTCAAGTTAAATATGTGAAAGAGATGTTAAAAAAGTTCACAATGGAGGATTGTAAGCCAGTTAGTACTTCCATGACAACAGATTGCAAGTTGAGCAAGGATGACAAATCTCCACATGTTGATTAAACCATGTATAGATCTATGATTGGGAGCTTACTGTACCTGACAGCTACCAGACCAAATATTTTGCAGGTAGTATGCATGGTAGCACGATTTCAGGCTAATCCCAAGGAGACTCATGTGACAGCAGTGAAGAGGATTCTTCGGTACCTCAAGGGTACTATGGAGTATGGGTTATGGTATCCAAAATGTAAAGACTTCTCCCTTATTTTGTATTCAGATGCATATTTGGTAGGAGGTTTCGATGACAGAAAGAGTACCATTGGAGGTGCATTCTATCTTGGAGACAGATTGGTCATGTGGCATAGTAAGAAATAAGAGTCAGTTTCTTTATCGACAACAGAGGCAAAATATATTGCAGTGACAACATGTTGTATTCAGGTATTGTGGATGAAAAAA
The DNA here is from genome assembly GCA_028583015.1 of Wollemia nobilis. Lineage (NCBI taxonomy): Eukaryota > Viridiplantae > Streptophyta > Pinopsida > Araucariales > Araucariaceae > Wollemia > Wollemia nobilis. Next base: position 14,818,781 of record JAQPPZ010017052.1, read on the forward strand.
ACCCTGAAAGATCTTGGTATTAGCTTCAGTGAGCCAATATCAGTTAAGTGTGATAACACCAGTGCCATTAACATCTCCAAGAACCCGGTTATGCATTCACGCACAAAACACATTGCTATCAGGTATCACTTTTTGAAGGAGAAAGTTGCGGAAGGTGAGGTTAAGTTGGATTGTGTTCCAACTACAGAGCAAGTAGCAGATATCTTCACAAAATCATTGCCCAAGGAAGTTTTTGAGTACCTTCGCAATAAATTGGGAGTGGTCACACTTCCCAAGAATTGACTAGCTATAGGGATCACATTCTCAGGGGGATCATTTAAGTATTTGATTATATTTTTGCTCATGTTCATGATTTTTGCTAAGTGTAATAAATTTTGCCCGAGAATGTTGTGCATGGACTCGGGGGGAGTCTGCGGTAGCCCTTTGGTATTATTGTCAAAGGGGGAGAAGAGTTACAGGAAATTGCACATGTGTTGCCAAAAATTCCAAAGGGGGAGATTGTTGAGCAAGGTGCAGCAACAATATTGTCATTGTTGTCAACATAGTCAGATAGATTTGTTGATGTAGTGGATAGGAATTTCAAAAGCTATTCAGATGTAGAAGACAAGAGTTCAAAGGTTATTCAGAGTATGTACAGTGATTTTCCAAGAAGACCGAAGTGGCCCATATGCAAAAGATCAAAGAAAAAAGACAAGTAAGAAAAGTGTCGCGATATCACAACATATATAGCAGGCAGGAAAAACAGTCACAATTTCGCGACATGTTGGAAGAGAGAGAAAAAGCAAGAAAAACTGTCATGATTTCGCGACATGTTGGAAGAGAGAGAAAAAGTAGAAAAAACTATCGTGATTTCGTGACATGTTGGAAGAGAGAGAAAAAGCAGGAAAAACTGTCACGATTTCGTGACATGTTGGAAGAGAAAAAGGCAAGTGGAAAAACTGTCGTGATTTCGTGACATGTTGGAAGAGAAAGAGAAAGCAGGAAAAAGTGTCACGATTTCGTGAGAAGTTCGAAGAAAGAGAACAAGTAAGAAAAGTGTCATGATTTCGCGACATGTCGCATTTTTGCGACTAAAATAGGAGAGAGAAAGTAAGTTTGAAAAGTGTTGCGATATCGCAACATGTCGTATTTTCATGACAAAAGAAAGAGAGGAAGCGTACGAAAGTAGAACTGTCATGATTTTGTGACAAAAGCAGAAAGCAAGACTTCGGAAGCAGAAGTGTCATGATTTCATGACAAAAGCAAAGAAGTAAAGTACGAAAGCAGAAGTGTCACGATTTCATAACAAAAGTAGAGAAGAAGACTTCGAAGGCAGAAGTGTCGTGATTTCATGACAAAAGCAAAGAAGCTAAGTACGGAAGTAGAAGTGTCACAATTTTGTGACAAAAGTTAAGTTGAAGACTACAGAGGCAGAAGTGTCACGATATCACGATAAAATCAAAGTTGAAGTCTATGGAAGCATAAGTGTCGTGATATCACGACAAAAGCAAAGACGAAGTATACGGAGGCAAAAATGTTGCGATATCATGACAAAAGAAAATACAAAGTCTGCGAAGGCAAAAATGTCATGATATCATGACAAAAGAATAGAGAAAGCATACGGAGGCGAAAGTGTCGCGATATCGCGACATGTATTTTCATGGCAACAGCAACAAAAGAAGCTACAGAGGTAGAAATGTCATGATTTCATGACAAGTCGTAAATGTGCAAGTCAAGAAGGAGAACCCGACTGAAATGAGAAGTATGATAGTGGACCGACATCACTATGGCATTTACAGGGGCAGTTACAGAGTGATTTCATACTGTTGAAATACGAAGAGTGATCAAAAGTCAGTATGGCGGTTACAGGGTCTGTCCAGAATGAAATCATCAAGCGATGGATAAACCGAACATTTTCTTGAGTTGAAGCCGACGAAGACCGATGACAACCGACTAAAATTAGGGTTTATAGTTGTTATGAAAGCTGACTAAGATTAGGATTTACAGTCGACTAAGATTCGGATTTTCATCATAAAAAATATTGTTATAAAAGGAGGGTTATTTGGATAATTGAAGAGATGGTCGAATGTGTGTGAAATACGGTCGTTGTGCACAGAGAGCAAGTCATGTCGAATCGTGCTAAGTGTGAAATTCACAAAGAGAGTAGAGTGCATAAAAGGGAGAAGATGATCATGAAGTTCAACTGTAACGAAGTAGAGTGTGCAAAGTGATTGCACAGAGAGAGCAGAGTGTGTAGAGAATGCAAAGGTGAAGAAGACCAATCAGGGTCTTGCAAAAGCAAAGGTATCTTACTATTAAACTTATAGATTCAAATTGAAGTCTAGGTTGCAGCTTGGCATCAGGGGTTGGTGATCTTTTTTGTTGGTGCAGATAAATAATGGGTTGGTGCTCCTTTCTGTTGGTGCAGATAAATAAGGGGTTGGTGCTCCTTTTTGTTGGTGCAGATAAATAAGGGGTTGGTGCTCCTTACAATGGGTTTTGGTAAATTGATTGTAAATTTGGTGCTTTGCAAAGGCTAGATTTGGATGGTAGTCCAAGCAGTCAATTTTTGAGGAGTAGCCACATTGGTGAACCTCGTTAAATCTTGTGTTGTGTGATGCTCTTTTGTTATACTTGTTGTATCTAGTAATAAGTTTTAATTACTACGGTATTAAGAGCTGTAAATTTAAGTTTATAGAGCTACACTGATTCACCCTCCCCCCTCTCAGTGTCATTGTAAGACTAACACTTAGCCACGGCTAAGGCACTCACGGTGTGTGCAAGTTGGGGGTTCGAATCCCCTTGAGGAGGTAATTACATTTTGCTCAAATTAATTTCGTTGATGCCCGAGGATAGAAGTTATAAGGTGGTTAAGGAATAATTAAAGTTTTTAATTAAATTTATTTTGATATTCATGAAATTGAAAATGAATATTTAGGAGAAATAAGGAGTTGTTATAAAATATTTTTGAGAGCCTTATTGATTATTATTTTTGATAAGGGTTTTTATTAAAAAGGACTTTGGTGGATGTGTTTATTAAGTTGGAGTAAAAAGGTGTAAATTGAGTTATGCTTATCTTGTGATTCTTATTTGAAGTCCACTAACCCTTACTGATATTGGAAAGGAAAGTTGTGTTTAGTGTGACAGATTTTGTGGACAACTTCTTGGCATCAAAAAGGTATGGGCACATTCTCCTATTGATTTTTTATGGTGGTTGATTTCTGAAATATCATTGGAGTGAAAAGGATTGATTGTGGTTTCCTTTTCAAAATTGGTTGGTTGAATGCTTCAAGGTTTTATGGTTTGAGAGTTGTGTTTAAACCTTGTTTTATAAGCATATTCATTGAATCCCATTGGTTGTGAAATAACTTGAAAAGAACATCATTGTTATGTGATATTTGTGGTTGATAATTGTTGGAAACATTTGAGTTGGTTGATACATGCTTGGACTAGGATTTTTTGAGAAAGAGTAATCCCTTGTGATGATTGGTTGAGTTGAGTTGATTGATCGTAGTCAAGTTATTGTGTGAGGTTATTGGTCAAGTTCTATGAAATAAACTATTCCATAATTTTTATTTGATTTGAGAGTGAGATTAGAACATATTGAGTCTCTAACAATTCTCTTTATGCTTCTATGAGTTGACTTGAGTTGAGTTGAGATTGATTTGAGTTGAGAGTGATATTAGAACATATTGAGTCTCTAACAATTCTCTTTATGCTTCTATGAGTTGAATTGAGTTGAGTTGAGATTGATTTGAGTTGATTTGAGTTGAATATTGAGCTTAGAACATATTGAGTCTCTAAAAATTCTCTTTATGCTTCTATGAGTTGATTTGATTTGAGTTGAGTTGAGATCATTGTGGATCATTGTTGTCATCCATTGAAGAGTACATTGTCATTCATTGTTGATTTCATATTTGAGCTTTGCCTTGATAGATTTGTGGATGATATTTGAGTACTACTTGAGCATGATTGATTGAGCCTTTGAGAAGGCTTTGTGGATAGCTTTGTGGATAGTTTTGGGATAGCTTTGTGGACAGTTTTGGGACAGCTTTGTGGATAGTTTTGGGATAGCTTTGTGGATAGTTTTGGGATAACTTTGTGGAAAACTTTGTGGACAACTTTGTGGATAGTTTTGAGATAGATTTGTGGATAGATTTAAGCAAGTTCTTGGTGAGCTTGCTACACCATATTTGGGCAAGTTCTTCGTGAGCTTGTTAGAGAATATTTGGACAAGTTCTTGGTGAGCTTGTTAAAACATATTTGGGCAAGTTCTTGGTGAGCTTGCTAGAGCAGATTTGGGCAAGTTCTTGGTGAGCTTGCTAGAGCAATTTTGGACAAGTTTTGTGTGAGCTTGTTATTCAGTTTTGGACAAGTTTTGTGTGAGCTTGTTATTCATTTTTGGACAAGTTCTGTGTGAGCTTTTTATTCAGTTTTGGACAAGTTCTGTGTGAGCTTGTTATTCATATTTGGACAAGTTTTGTATGAACTTGTTATTGCCTAGCTTTGAGGAGATCAAAGAAATCATTGTATTGGATAAGGATCCTTATTTCTGTATGAAATATTATAAGGATATTATCTAGTGGAGTACCCCATATAGGGGGAACCACATTAAATCTTGTGTCTTGATTGTGTGTGGTGACTTGTGCTCTTGCTTACTACTGCTATCTGAGTTATTAATGCACACTGCTATATTTGGTTATTACAATTAAGGACATTAATTGATATTGATTTGGAAATAAATTAAAAAGTGGTCTTATACTATTCACCCCTCCCTCTTAGTATAAGTTTGTGTTCTTCACAATGAACTCTCAAATATATGGAAAATGAGCTCTCTCAAATGGATGATAACAATGCTCAACAATGAATGACAAATATATGGCAAATGAGCTCTCTAATGAAAACCTCTCCAAGAAATAACAATGAGGACTTTAACCAACCAAGGACAATATCCACAAGTGATAGCAATAGGTTCTCAATAATATCTTCCTCATGCAATTTCAATAAGCTCTCAAGAAACAAGCATAACTCCCTCAATCAAAGAGCTCTCAAATAGCTAACAATGATCTCCTCAAATGAAATACAAATGTATCCATAAGTGACTAGAAAATTATCTCCTCAATGGTCTCAAATAGTGGTAATGCACTTAACAAGTAACCAAAAATAATCTCCTCAAGCAATGGAAAAAACATCCTCAATAATGGCAATACTCTCAATGAACTCCACTAAAGCAATAATGAACTTAAGCATCAATTTTATCTACAAAATTGATTTTCTAATTTATCCACTTCTTATTAATATCCAAGGCACATAATCAATCAATTTGTCTTCAAATTCAAACCCTAACTCATGTGCATGTCTTCTAACCCAAGGTGGCATTTAACTAGGTCTCAAGTTCCTAGTTTAATTTCATAATTAAATCATGCACTAGAACATATAACAAGTTCAACACTTTCCAACCTTATGACTTCCTAATTTTTATTAATACATACAACAAACACCTATGATTTTATTTTTAATTCCACACCTTATAACTCCACATACAATAATCACAAATATTTAACTTCAAACCTTATAACTCCTAAGAACATACAACAATCATTTATTTTTACTAAATACCTTATAACTCCCTAGTTATAATAGAAATTATTTTCAATGCACCAAAACTTTGGCAATATCAAATATTACCATGCGCTAGAGATAAATACCTTTTTATGAAATGCCTTTGCCAAAATTAATGTGCCTTCACCATCTTCAAAATCGTTAATGCCTTGCCAAAAAAAATGTGCCTTCACACCTTTGCAGGAGTCGAACTTTGTTCCTCTCACTTAGCGTTGTGAAGTGCTTACCACGTGGGTGTCAGCCCACATTGGGATTTAATTCCAAACACCCAACTTTGCCTGTGCTCAAATATAAAAACTTAAATTGATTTCATTAGAAAAACACTTTGCCTCTAGCGAGATTCGAACAATGAACCTACCTTGTGCAAAGTTCGTGCGCTACCAACTACACTATAGGCTCCTGCATGACGTCACTTTCCCGCATTGTCTCCTTGACCTTACTCTCAAACAAAAATTATTTTTCTTTATTTCTTCGCTGCCCCTCTTTCGATGATTCTCACTCATGCGCAATATTCTCAATATCTTATAAACAAAGGTTTTACCTTTTATTTATATGCACCTCCATGCCTTCGAATGACATCGATGGATTTTATTAATCTCCCCAACCATTGCACGTCGAAAAATAATAAAATTTAATTTTAGACCATAGAATTATTAAATAATTTAATAATTCACCTCTTAACTTTGAATTGGGATATCTCCTTCATTATTTTGAATTTTGCCTTCAAACGTTTTTCACCTAGGTTTTATTTGAAAAACCTTTTCATCCATCATTATTTGGAGAAGTTTTAGCATAGTGGTTTTAATGAAAAATCCTTTCCAATGGTTTTAATAAAAATGCTTTCCATTGGTTTAAATAAAAACCTCTACCATTGGTTTTAATAAAAAAACCTTGCCATTGGTTTTAATAAAAACCTTTACCATTGGTTTTAATAAAAACCATTAATATAATATTTAAAAATTAAATATTATATGCCTCTTGTGCCACAAAACCCTGTATACATCCATGCTCTCCAAAATATCATAAATGATTATTTATGAAGTGCTTTTGCCACCAAAACTTAATGTGATCCATGTGACATCAATGATACATGTGACATCAATGACAATACAAAATAACTCAAAGTGCCAATATTCCATGGTCTATATTTTTGTCCTTTTAAGAGCTAAGAATCTATGAGGAACACTTTGGGAGTGGCCATCTATGCAAAGCTGCAAATTATGACATGTACAAACTTGGAAGAAATAATTAAGGTATCAGAATCTACAGATAATGCACTTGGGTCTAGCTAATAGCAATTGACTAGTAGCACCATGTGCTAGCCACTTTGGTAGACTTGACCACCAATTTGAAAAAGTGTGACCATTTTTCTTAAAGAATATAGCTTTTCCAAAGATTGTGTGTGCCCACTCGATGAGCTACCATCTATCCAACAACCATGTGTTGTATTATTTGGTATCATGTCAAAAAATAGGTCAAACACTAGGTTGTGTCCATGTGTCTTTAATAGGTGGGGGGTTACTCAATTTCTACATCGTTATGCCATCAATGATCATTGTGGCACTATTCTAGAGCTACTTTGGTTCTTCTATGTATCCACCTATGTGGGTGAGGTTGCTCATTCATGGCTTATCTAATGGTCTTAGTCAATAGGATCAACTATCAAGCTAGAAAAGAGTGATGGGGTCATGGTAGGTGAGTTGACATAAATTGATGCAAACAATATTTGTTTGATTGTTGCTATAATGGATTCTTCTACTTTACATAAATGAGGTGGTATTTTGGAATTTTACACTATGAAAGAGAGGTGAAGTGCCTAGGGCATGTGTCAGACACAACCATAGGCTATAAGGGGTAGGTGTGGTGCAAAAAATGTGGCACAAAGTAATAATTATAATTTTATATGATCAATGTTGGCTACAAAATCATATTTAATACATGGTTCAATGGAGTTAATTATTGATTATGTTTTAGAGATATGAGGGTATCTACATGTGGATTTAATAGCGACAAGTCTTCCCTATAATGCCTTGTCTACTGACTAAAGGTGATTGTTATATAGGTACCATTGGTCAACAAATCTATGGATTTGATCAAATCAGGATCCTCTAAGGTGGTGGGCATAGGATTAAACCTTGTTTTCATCACCTCTATTTATCCTCTAGTGTGCATAGGGCTTCAAAATTTTGTCTTTAGCTCAATTTTAAAGATAAAATTAAAAATTGTAGGAATTTATGAATGGGGGTGCTATTGTATAATCATAATATACACAATTTTTCTATTACTTTGAATATGAATAATGAATAGGGAGGCATTAACTGTGAATAGTCACCATTAGCATGATATTTGCTTCTAGATCATCTACAAGGATGAAATGGATCATTAACCTGCATGTCTTCAAAGTAAGGTGTAAGTGTGAGTTGTTCAATCAGACACTAGTGTGGCAAATAATAGTGCTATAGTCAACAACACCACATCATAGGGCCAAGCTCCCACTTAAAATAGAAAATAAAATTGAATGGCATTGGAGAATAAATTTTGCACTAGGTCAATTTGTACTGCAATACAATAATGTGAGTCATTCGTAGAAAATCAACTTCAAAATATCTCTATCAATCACCTAGTACATGATAATTAATGCCAAATGGGTGCTTTGGCCTACCTTCAAGGTGCACCGAATTTAATCCTCTTTGATTGTGAACTTTGACTTGCAAATACTTCATTTCAAGATAAAACTTGCACAAAAAAAAATGAAAGGGCTTGTTGTTAGATGGTAATGATTATCCCTCGACTAATTCTCTCACCACTTGGTAGTAATCGGATCAAGGAATCCTTTATGATAAACTATATCAACTTAATGCCATAGTTTTATATGATACATATATTACCTTGCTCTAATACCAATGATATAAAATAAAATTAATTCATTCATTGAGGCATAAGCCTATTTGTTATGTGCTATAGGGTTACAATTTGGAAGATAAATACTCCTGATTTAGGAGATCGTTACATGTAATGAATATATAAAATTGTAACCCATATAAGAATGGGTTCCCTAATCATCTAAATATGCATGACCTAATGACCTAATAATATAAAAATAATGGAATAAAATATTTCTAACATTTCCTAAGTAAAAAAATAAATATTTGCTATTTTGTAATTTAGCAAAGCACTATTTTGGACAAATTACTCATTTAGTAGGAAAGGAAAATCAACAAATCACTACTTTGGTTCAAACTTAGCAAATTTTTAGATAAAATTAAAATAAACAAAACGTACATTAGTGTATCCACTAGTAGTAACACAATGGTTGAGGCAATATCTCTAAGCTATCTATCAATAATTGTGATGGTTCCATTAGGTTCCAAAAAGCAAGTTAAGCAAGTAGGTCCATTGAGATAAAAAATAATGATCCCAAAGAAACCAAATAATTTCACAACTATATATGAAAACCCATAATAAATGGTGGTTTAGGGGTAGTATATGCATTCTTGTATTAAGGTCAAGAAAGAAGCCATTAAATGCATTAACATGGGGCTAGTGAAATATTTCTAGAGTATCAACTAAATGTGGACCTCAAGGTTGGCAATGAAATTTATACCTCAATTATGGGATTACCACAAAATCATGGAAAGATACACCTAAAAGCACAAACAAATCTCCATCTCATGCTTACTTAGGTTTGGTATGATATTAATATCTTCATCACCAAAGATGAGATCAATAAAATGATGAATATAAAGGACAATTTAATACATTGGATTAAATGCAATCCATATCCTCAAATTGAGTATTATAAGCACATTGACTTTAAAAAATGAAAAAACTTCCTATCCACACAACTTGAAAATCCTTAAGACACCCAAAATTTTAAGTTTCCCCTTAGAATTATGTAAATAAAGAAAGATGTAAACATGGTTTTATTAGGGATAGATATGCTCCAAGGAGATATTATTGTTGAATTTGTCAGGGAGGAGTGAATGGATTTTCTACATGCAAACACTACCTGGGCTACTCCATTGAAATACACAAAATATATAGCTATCTAAATGAAAAGGAAACTTAGGAATTAAAGGTGATAAAGTAGTTTAACTATACTTCCTAATTCATCTAGTTAATACTCAATCAAAAAAGCACTAGTTCCCAAAATTATACCTAAATCATACTAGAAAATAAATAAACCATTGATGATTTATGAATGCATGAATGTTTCATGTAAGGAAGATGGTAAAATTACCTATGATTTTTAAATATGATCTACCATCCAATCATGAAGTGGTTGAAGGATAGTGTACCCATGCTATTGAAATAATAGTATAATTTTCTTATGCCCAAGGATTTTCCCAATAGAGGTTTCTACTTATAAAATTATAGATCCTTCATTAAGCTATATAGGTTCTCTAGAATGCCCTATGAACTACTTGTATTTGTATCAAATTATCTGTGTAACCAAGACAAAATGAGGTAATTTGATTACATGAATTAAAAGTACTTCAAGGGGCAAAGAAAGGCCACCTCTTATAATACTAGTGATCAGGAAAATTACTCCAAAGATAATGGGATACCACTTGTTCATAGATGATAGGTTAAAAAGCTTAGTAATAATGCTACTAAAAGACTATTGATCTTATGATCCAAAATTATTTTTTGTGAATGAGTGCATGACACACAATATCACCACTATGTATATTCATAATATGAGGTGTAGGATGGAAAAGAATGTGAATTTGAACGAAGAAATAAGCATAAAAAAACTAGAGGCTTCTCATGGATATGAACATGAGTTGTAGCAGTGGTATAATCATCCTTTCCTAGATTATATATTTTATGCTATGATGAAGAAGAAGACAATATTTGACATTGATGTGAAAATAAACCATCAAAAAAAGAAGACCCTCAAGAATCAAGTATTTTTAGGTAGAAATACCTTATCCTTATAGAATATGAGGTATAAGATATGTACCACAAGTAACCCTATGTACCAAGTGTTCTTCAAAAAACAATTCTCTCATACATGGAATAAAGGAAATATGAATAAAGAAAGAAAGAGGGCATAAACTAAGGAAAACATATTAGTAGGACCCCTATTATGATAATAATTACTATCCCATCAATGATAGCTTTTGTATGAAATATTATAAAGGATATAAATCAACAAATTTTTGATCTACATGGATTGATTTTGAAAAACGTAGTAGCTAGAAAGTAGTTAGCCCTAATTGAATGTATGCTAGCACTCAAACATAGATATATACTATAAAAAGACATCATATAAGAATTTGCATTACTAGCCAAGGATTGATCTATGGTAACAGAGGTCATGACTTTGGAGATCACCATAATCATTAATACTACATAGCTTATCACATTTCTCTCACATCCACCTCATCTTCTCCTCTCTACATCAATTCTCGTACTTATACTTATTTTACTCACTCTTCTCAAGTCCTCATTTTTCTACCATTCCTAGTTCATCCCACATAATAATGACAATAGGGTATTCCAGAGATATACCTCCTCCAATATTTAGTCAACCATAACCATCACCCACATTGTGAATCACTTCATTTCCTTCACCCACACCCTTTATTAAAGTCACCATAATTTATTTAACTATTACATATTCTAGCAACCCTACCACTTATCTCATATCATTGTTTACTACTATATTAACAAAAATTACCACCCAAGCACAAGTATCCATACTTCCACCTTTCCTAACACCAATCACCACCCAATTTTCTCCTCCAACTATATCATATCATTCCCTTTAGATCCATGCATATTTACATAATAATTTATCATAATGGAAATTATGTCATCCATGCAAACCTTATCACATATAACTGATTCAATTCAAACCACCTAGGCACAATAGCTTATTGTAGGATCCAACTAGATATTCCTAGGAATGATTTCCCTAGGCTAGAAGAAAATAAGTGAGGTTATCATCTTGATAGAGGTCAAAATGAAAATGAGGGTGGAGGTAATTAAACTTAAATAATTATCTACAAATAAATCCATTGTCCTATGGTCACAACTTAATTAAGGTGGCAATAAAATGATAATTTTAGAGCTCTTTACTTAGATCCTACCAAGCTTGCTACAATATCGATAAACTATATTAGGAAAATTTTTGAGTTTGACCTTTCCAAAATGGATCCATATTAGATTAAATAGTTGGCAATTCAAGTGTAACAAGAAATAACCATGAGGCACACCCAAATAACCATTAATATCGAGACATGCAAAAAATATACATTGGATAACATCAAAGTAGTAGGACAAATAACAATAGAGAAATAACTCCAACAAGAAGTTGAGATATTAAAGAATGAGGTCACCAAGAATAATAAATTAAATATACAATTGGAATTATTTAATGGATAATTTATAAAAAATAATAAATTGAAGAAGTGGCTAGAAGACTTATTAATACAACTAGCATAGGGACAAAAAAGTGAGGCAACAACTAGAAAGATACAAGCATAACATAAATATTTAGTTGAACCAAATGCAAGAAACCATATAAGATGATTTGGCTTCAAATATCCACACATGAAAAGTATTATTCTCATGATACAATGTGTATGTATTTTGAAAGCCATTATATACATCCCTCTTGTCATACTAATATAGCTGACCCAAAAGCATACCACAATAATCCATTGGAGTCACATCACATGTTACTCTATCCAATAAATGTAACCCAAAATCAAAGGGTATTATGCATGCTTCATTGATATATAAGGTGGAATTAGTATCCTTCCATCCTAGTGAGTAGGGATGAGGATAAGGCTCCACTAATAGTTGTAACCTATCAATAACAAACTTTATAATTAAATTATTTTGTGATCCATTGAAGGAGGATTGCACTGAGCTTGTCCACTCTAAGGAGTCAATGCAGGAATATTGCAATGACCCCTTAGTGACTGCACTTCATATATATTTTCTCAACCATATCGCCAGCTCAGTGGCCACCTTGTTCGTGGCTACCAACTCTTCCAAGGCTACTTGGATGGTTTACAACTAGGTAGCGAAGGTGTTGGATGAAGCCCATGCTCACTTAAACACCATATTCAAGGAGATGGATCATTATCCAAGTGCTAATTATGGGAAGTTATTTGCAGACCTCTATTGTAGGGTGTCCCTTCGAGATGGTCCCTATTCAGCATTTTGGTCCATTCAGGATCATCTCCCATGGATATCCTTGTTTGGCTATATATTTTCATGTAAGGCTAGATCCCTCTTGTGGACCACCCTCTATTTTTTACTAAGGTCTTGACGCTTTTTTCTTGGTTGTAATAAGGTTTTGGGGCTCCTTCCAAAATCCACTTTCACTAAAAATCTCTTTTATCGACCAAAAAAAAAATAGGATACAATGCACAAAAAAATTGTGATTCAAGTGGACCCTTGTGATGAACACATTGTCATGGGTACACTCAATAAAAGGATGAGAAATTAGATTTAAATTATTGAGATTTTCCCTAAGATCATCATATGATATTTCCTCTCCTAAAACCCTAATGGGACCATCTTGTGGTTCCTCATTTTATGTTTGTACAATTAGGTTTTTCTTATTTCTAAAACAATATTTTTCTATATGACCTCTTCATTTACAATTATTACATAATTTCTTACCACTAAAATAAGGAGAATAGGAAGAAGAAGGAGAGAAAGAAATATATAAATAATAAGAGGAAGGTTTCTTCACATGATATATCTATTGTTGACTTGGTGCCTTAAGTGCATACATATCGAGAAACCACTTTCTCCTCTGCTAAATGTGCATGATTAAATTCAGCATACAAAGTATTCAAGGGAATGAACTTCACCTCCCTAAATACCTATTCTTGCAAACCACTAGAAAATTTTATGATTAGTTTTTATGTTGGATATATCACTTCAAGAAGAAACCTTAATTGTTGAACTCAAATATGTAGTCTTGGACCAATATATTATGAGTTTGCCTCAGTCTATACCATTTTATTTTGAGATAATTTTGGTAATTAGGTGGTCATAAGGTATCATTCAAGGATTAAATTAGGTCATTCTGAGTCTTGATTGGATTTTAGCCTTGTTGTCTCTCCATGATCAAGAATTTTTCCAAACCTGTGAGCTTAATTTTAGCAAAGGAAACCTATTCATCGGTAGGAGTTTATGAATAGGAGAACCAAGTCTCCATATCTAAGATCCAACTAGATAGGACATCAAGATTCCTAGATCTATCATAAGGCTTTACTTCATATTTTGCCTTATTTTAAAATTCATTGTTATATATTTTTACATCACTAGGAGCAATTTGCACTGTAATGTCCTATACTCTATTCATCAACTCTCCAACTACATGAGCCAGATTTGTCATTTGTTTTATAAGATCAAAAGCCATTTGGAATCTAGTGTAAGCCAAACTAAAAGGGTACTAAAATTAGTTGCAATTGTATGTCTAGGCACCTATTAGGAATATTTTAAAGGATTTATAATGCAATAATTACCTAGAGTATGAGATACATGATTTTTGCCTTCAAAGTTATAATAATGGTAAATTTTAGTGCTTGTTAAAGGTACACCAATTTGTGCAATCACAAAAGGATTTACCCTTAAATTATGAAGTGGTAAAAAAATTAGCACTAAATGAAAATATGACCCTTAAAATTGCAAAATTTGATATTTTGAAGGTAAAATTTGAATTTGAAAAGGAAAAAAATATTTTTTTCCTTACAAAAAATGGTTTGAATTCAATGGTGCTCGATAGGTCAACAATGCCAGGGATCAAATAAAGTCAATAATGATTGAAATTCAATGGCACTCAATGGGTCAACTATAGTGTAATATCAATGGTCAACTATGCTACTCATCCACCATGTGGTGGTAGTGCATGCACCCAAAATTGGTGCTTCTAGGCAGACCCATGTGGGAGGCTCCCTGACCACCACTTTGTGGCCACTTAAAAGAGAGTGCATACTCCATTTTAAGGCACTATAAGCACCTCCCCACAACAAATATGGTATATTTTCCTTGGTATAACATAAAAAAAACCTCCAAAAAACACCCAAACATTAAAAAATGCTAATCAAATCTTACCACATATCAAAAATAAATTTGATAATGAAGATTCATGATGTGAGGCCATGGTATCATCACATGTCAGGCTCAAATTAGATGGTTTTGTAGGGTATTTTTCACATTATATATTTTTTCAAATAATCCTCTATTTTTGTATAAAATAAAATGGTCTCTGGGGCTATGTTCTTCATCTATTATATTGTAATGCAAGAAACAATGTTTATGGTTTAGCCTGTGTCAACAACTACTATAGCCGCTGATCATGTCTCATTTTGTCCATCGAGCATGGATCTCTTAGGCCACCAATTTTTATCATAGTGTTGTGGCTGCTCCACAACGTACCCCAAAATTGGGGACCCACCTTTTTTGCATGTTTTCCAAGAAGACCGAAGTGGCCCATAGGCTAAAGATCAAAGAAAGAAGAAAAGAGAAAAAGTGTCGTGATATCACGACATGTTGCATTGTCATGGCCAAAGGAGGAAAAAGTGTCGCGATATCGTGACATGTTGCATTGTCGCGGCCAAAGGAGAAAAAAGTGTCGCGATATCGCGACATGTTGCATTGTCGCGGCCAAAGGAGGAAAAAGTGTCGCGATATCGCGACATGTTGCATGGTCGCGGCCAAAAGAGAAAAAGTGTCGCGATATCGCGACATGTTGCATTTTCATGACAAAACGAGAAAAGAAAGAACAAGAAAGAAAAGTGTCGCGATATCATGACATGTTGCATTTTCATGGCCAAGAGCAAGAGAAGAAAGAAAAGTGTCGCGATATCGTGACATGTTGCATTTTCACGACCAAAAGAGAAAAGAAAGAACAAGAAAGAAAAGTGTCGCGATATCGCGACATGTTGCATTTTCATGACCAAACGAGAAAAGAAAGAACAAGAAAGAAAAGTGTCGCGATATCATGACATGTTGCATTTTCATGGCCAAAAAAGAAAAAAGTGTCACGATATCACGACATGTTGCATTTTCACGACCAAACGAGAAAAGAAAGAACAAGAAAGAAAAGTGTCGTGATATCGCGACATGTTGCATTATCACGACCAAAAAGAAAGAAAAAGAGAAAAAGTGTCGCGATATCGCGACATGTTGCATTATCGCGGCCAAAAGAAGAAAAGTGTCACGATATCGCGACATGTTGCATTGTCACGGCCAAAAGAAGAAAAGTGTCGTGATATCGTGACATGTTGCATTGTCGCGGCCAAAAGAAGAAAAGTGTCGCGATATCGCGACATGTTGCATTGTCACGGCCAAAAGAAGAAAAGTGTCACGATATCGTGACATGTTGTATTTTCATGATTCAAAAGGGAAGGCAAGCAGAGAAACAAGAAGTGTCACGATATCGTGACATGTCCGATTTTTGCCAAGGCAACAGAGCAGTTGACAGTGCATCTGATAATAGTGACGTGGACATAAGGACAAAATCCAATGAATAAGACAAAATGTTACATAAGGAATATTTAATGATTTGAAATCATTTAAGATGGCCGTTACACATGGAAGGAAATGGACGCAAGCCCATGTGGAGAAAAGGAAACGTTCTTTCGAAATCAAACGAAAAGTGAAGCCAAACCATGGAAATGAAACGAAGGGCCACAGAATAGAAACGAAAAGTTTTTTTTGGAAATCAAAGCACATGCATGCAGAGGGAAGGTGAAACGAACAGCCATTGGAAAGAGAAATGAAGAGCTTCCTAAAAATTTTAAATACGCCATTCAAAGAGGCCAGAAGGGGCTGGAAATTGTAGAAAAAAAAACAAAGACTATCTTTCGAAATAAAGGATTTTTTTTGGCAAGAGCAACTCTTGTGTGTGAAATCAAAAGGAGATTGAAACTAAGACTACTGCTATTTCTGTAAATCTTTCCTTTGCATTATTGCTTCTTGTATCTATTCGTTTACGCCATGAAGTGGGTTACGATAGGTGAATGATGGAATGATGCAATTATTTGTTTCCTTAGAATCTTGCATCTGATCTAATTTGATTGTGTTTATGTTGCAGGTATGTTAGGTCAGGTTGTTTTAGAATTTCATCTCATAACTTGGGGTTTTGCAGGGAGGAGATTGCTAACCAAATTAATGTCCTGTTTTGTTTTTCCAGCTAACTTTTGTAAATAATGTTTCTGTTTTAGTTTTCTGATATTTAGATTAGTCTTGCTTTAAAATCTACTGTTTCGATTTGGGTCCATTCCAGAATTTTTGCATTTGTTTTCATTCTTGCATCTCCAAACACCTTCATCTAATTTTTAGATAAAATATGGGTTTAGGAGGGCTACTAATTCCAAATGCACACTAAATCAGATCAAGTGAATGAATCCTAGCTTGCTAATTTACTAATTTTTTTTCTAACATTGCTAACTTTACTAACACCAAATGCTAACATAGGGATAGTGGAACACCTTTTAAATGAAGATAAAACGAACCCGCTAACTCTAAAAATGAACCTCATGTTAAAGGCACGGAGCTTAAAATGAAGTGGCTTATACCACACACTTTCTCATTTGGAATATTTTTAAGTTGAAGATAAAAGAGGTTACTAACCGGGTTTCGGGTAGATCACTTTAATCTCAAGAACATTAAAAGAAGCTATCTTCGCATTTGGTTGATTTAATGGATTATGGTTGCAAAGTACTTGTTCGAATCATTAAAGGCCCCTTGTTAACAGTTACTTGCATGGTTTAAGTTATTCTGGTATACATTCATTTATTTGCTTTAGTCTTGATTGATTATATGCACATGAATGTTTGTTCACAAGAACCTTGGAGAAATGAATAATGCTACTTAATTTCTTTGCAAGAGAGAGTTTCCTGTTTGAGACTCTAGTTGTGGTGATCATTTTGCTATAGGGAAAAATATCCACTCAACATTTTGGCGCTAGAAGGAGGGCCTTCTTTATTGCTTTGTGATTGCGATCTGTTCTAACGATTAACGTGGGTAGTTTTGTTTCCACCTATTGTGCTTGCAGGTATAACATTTATTTGTTTCATTTTGCAAGTGAGTTGAGAGAAGTCTTTTAGAGTTCTAGAGTTTTCAAGCTGGCCCAACCTGAGTACATAGCTACTAGGTCCAAAACCACAGGGGAAACTATTTTCCAAAGCCTTTCTCCCACCGGTAGGAAGCCGAGAAACAAAACATTAGAGATCGAAATACCACCCAATGTACTTGAGTTAGGAGCTTCTTTAGACTCAAGTACGTCTAGCGGGCCTGAGCCCACAATTTCAAACGTGATAGCTACACCAAGTGCATCTGTCCCCATCATTACAAGTGTCGCCATTGTTCCTATAGGGTCGATACCTTTGAATAACATGGCCCAACAACAACAACAACAACAAAAACCACCTGCCCTTTGGTATGGTGCGCAAAGTTCTCCCTTGGATATCCCTGGGGTAGTCCATGACTTGCCTAGAAATATTGAAAGGGGATTGCCTAAATTCATGCATGATGGTCCCATAACAGCCGAAGAACATGTCCAAATTTACAAGGATTACATGTTTAGACAAGGAGTTACCCATGAAGATATCGCTTGTCAAATTTTCCCTGCTAGTCTAGACAGTACGACCAATGAATGGTACAGGAATCTTCCCGTAGGGTCCATTACTTCATGGGCCCAATTAGAAACTACCTTTATTAGCCAATTTTGAATGTTGTTGGATCCTTCCATAATTTATAATTTATTCGTATCATGCAAAAGGTTACCCAATGAGCCCATAAGAACATTCAATCAGAGGTTCCAAAAGCTGTATACAAATTTGACTCGCCACTTTGCAGTAGATCCTGCGGTGGCCCTGCAACTGTACTTTGGAGCTTTAGATCCGTTAACATCCTTGTTGACTAGAAGGAATCCTCAGGTTACGACGCTTTCGTTAGCTTATGCGGAGACAATGACCCTTGAACAACAAATGAATTTACCAGGAGTAGGGTTGTCTCAATTGACTGGGATGGGACAATATGGTCCATACAGTCAATTCGCCATGATGAATCAATTAATGGCACCACAAGTTCCAACAATGAACAATTTCCAACAACCATCTCAAGTCGCATCATTTCCCACTTATCCTAATGCCTCTGTTTCAACACAGGCATTGATTCCAAATAACCCGATGACCTTGCCTGGGTTTAGTATGGGCAATAACTTGTTGACCATACCTGGGTTCACTCCGATTAGTACGCCAAGCCCAATGACTTATCCAACAATCACTCCTATTCAAAGTGTGAATCCAGGATGGAATCAAAGTGCCCAGACCCAAGCCATTGTACCTATTCCAGAGGTGGCTAATGCAACAAATACAGCTGGGCCTGGAATTACAGTGCCCCAACCACATGGGCCTGAATCCGTGATAGAAGACATGAAGGAAACATTGGCCAAAGTTTTGGTTACTATGGGAAATGTTAATAAAAAAGTTGACCAAGTCATGGGTCATAACCGACCTCATAACCATAGAGGAAAAGGAACATACAACACACATCCTAATAATGGACGAGTACCCAATCCCGTAGCCAATCAAGCAGATGTCTCGAAAGATTTTGGAGAGTCAGGATCTTGTGATAATGATTGCCCGCATTGTTGCCATGGAAAGCAGGAGTCTATATTGACTGAAGTTATATATTCCCAAGAAAGTGAAGAAGAGGAGGATGTGGAGTTTTTTGGAAAAGAAGATGAAGAAACATTGGAAGTTCATGCCAATAAACGTTTTGGGAAAGGAAATCACAAGTATTACACAAGGAGTTCTAAGGATCCCAAAACTTCCTCTACCCCTCCAAACAACCCATTACTTCCTCCTGATTTCAAAGGAGATGTTAATCCACCTCCTCCATCAATGGTGGAGAAGTCTAAGTTGGTGCAAAACATGTCAAATTTGGAAAAACCCACTTATGACTTGATAGAAGACATGAAGAAAACTAAGGCCAATGTCTCAATGTATGATATGTCCCAAATTTTAGGCCAAGAAGTAAGTCCACCAAAAGGTTTGGATCCACCTACCCAAGTTCATGAAGCTAAGGGTGTTGAATCCCAATTGGTTTGGAAAGGGGAAAAGTGAGACGTGCCCCCATTTCTTATAACCATTAGAATTGTTGGTAGAAATCTACACAATTGTCTAATAGATTCAGGGGGCTCTGCTAGCATTATGCCCCTAGAAATCTATCAAAAATTGGGACTTACACCAAAACCTTCTAAAAGCAAGGTGGTGCAACTGGATAGATCGGCCATGGAGGCGAGAGGGAGAATTAAGGGATATTCTTATTCAGGTCAACTCAGAACCTAGGGTTCAACATCACATAGATATATTGGTACTTAACATTCCTATCAAATATGGCATGGTGTTGGGAAGAGATTGGAGCAAGAACTTAAACGGATACATTGTAATAGACTCTTCACATATGTGGTTGCCTTGGAGAGGAGTGGCCAACCAAATTTGAATTGATAGTGAACCTAGGCTCAAGGAAATGATAACAGAATACAACAAACCTAATGAGATTCAATACATTGAAACTGAATTAGGAGCCTATTGCTTGGACGTAGAAATTCCTGAGAATTCTCAAAATGGAAGTATTGGATGCAATGATTCTGAAGAACACCATAAGGTTTGGACTTTAAGATTTGATGGATCCAAGTCCAAACAAGGGGCGGGAGCTGGTATTGAACTTTCATGTCTAGACAGAAAACCTATGTTGGCTGCATATAGATTATAGTTCCCAACCACCAACAATGTGGCGAGAATATGAGGCCTTGATTTTCGGACTTCAATTGGCCCTTCGGAAGAAAATCAAATGTATCAAGGTCTTAGGTGATTCTGAATTGGTGGTAAAACAAGTTAAAGGACAATATGCATGTAAGAACAAGTGGCTCAACCTTTACCGAACCAGAGTTAGAGATTTAATAAATGAATTTGATGCTTTTAACATATCTCTAATCTCTAGAAAAGGCAATCGTTTGGCAGATTCTTTAGCCGTAGTCGCTAGCATGCTTAAACCAACGGATCACAAGAAGTGCAAGAAATTTTCCATAGAATTAGTCCCTTGCCCATCGATACCTGATAACGTCACGAATTTCCAAGTCTTTGATAGGGGCAGACATATATTCAATGTTGTTACTAATTCTGGTATCTTTGAAAATCAGGTTATTGATGAAGAAGAGAGGGGGCAAGAAGAGGTAGGTTTGAAAATGGAAGCTACTAGAAAATGGAATGAGATGCCAAATGGGATGGCCTCATTAGAGAAAATGTTTGATAAGAGACATGAGAGGAAAGGAGATCATGATAAATTTGATTACTTATGGTTGGGTCCTTACCAAATTTCAGAAGTCCTAGGTGAAAACAACTTTAGATTAAAAACCCTGGATGAAAAATATTTGGCTTTACCCATCAATGGGCTGCATTTAAAGCACTATTTCTAGGCCTGAAATGGCAAGGCCTTGTATTATATGTAAATATGTCATGCTTTGTTTTTACGTGTGCAGATTTGATTTTCTTAGGTGTGTGTTAGGGTTTTTGCCTTCAACCTTTATTTTAGCATGAGGAGATTGTTCTGAACGAGGTTTTGGAGGCATTTTGATTGCATTGTTCTTTTCTTAGCTTAGTGTGTTGGTCATGGGACCAGTTTTGGGCGTGATAAAAAAAAAAAAAAATAGCAAAGTGGTTAGTGTGTATCCTTAGCAATGTTCTAAAACTAGAAGTATATGAAACAACAGAATTTTTTTACAGAAAGCTCCACGAGCACTGCAAACACATTAAAGAATATCGTTTGAAATTTGGGATACATGAAAGTTGTCAATTTTGCAAGATAGGGTGAAGCATTTTTGTATAATCCATCTTACCCATTTGTGTTCAGGATGCATTGCATAATAGCCTCGAGTCTCATTCCATTCCATATTTCAAAAACAACCACCAAAAGCATGTCAGACCCTCTTAGGATCATTGCACAATAAACATTAAGTAAGGTCTTGGGGTTGGAAACTGATGCCGCATTGTCTTGAATTAAACACGTTCTGCACATATAAAGAACATCTTGGGCAAAATGGTTGAAACCTTACTTGGAAGAAAAGTGAGGCGAAAAGAATTTTTCTTGTCTGTCCCATCATGCAAAACATAGTCCATGAAACAGTGGTTTTCACCACTCCACCTCCATAACATCACTTGGATTGAAAGGATCGTACTACGTGTCCCTCATAAGGATGAGTAGTCATCCCTAAGATTCAAGGAAGCCATTACCACTCCACCTCCATAACATCACTTGGATTGAAAGGATCGTACTACGTGTCCCTCATAAGGATGAGTAGTCATCCCTAAGATTCAAGGAAGCCATTACCACTCCACCTCCATAACATCACTTGGATTGGAAGGATCATACTACATGTCCCTTGCAAGGATGAGTAGTCATCCCTAAGATTCAAGGAAGCCATTACTACTCCACCTCCATAACATCACTTGGATTGAAAGGATCGTACTACATGTCCCTTGCAAGGATGAGTAGTCATCCCTAAGATTCAAGGAATCCATCATTAATCCACCTCCATCATATCATTTGAGTTGGAAGGATCGTACTACGTGTCCCTCACAAGGATGGGTAGTCATCCCTAAAATTCAAGAAAGCCAAAGCCAAAGCCTGGACTATGGGGCTGATCTCCACCGGGGCTATAGACGCCTGATTGGCAGTGGAGTAGGCTCATGCATGGTGACATGTCTCATTTAAAAGCAAGACCTCTGACCGCTCACACGGATAGGCTAGCCTGGCAGTTATCCATAATAGGTTTAATCATTTTGCTTAAGATGAGGTAATGAACTCAAATCAGAGTAGTAAGGATAGGGTTAAATTCTCATCACGCTTAGGTTGAGAATCTGATTCCCCAAAGCTCTGATTTCACTTACACATGCACATTGATTCAATATGGCAGTGGCGCATAACCAACCTTGAGATTGGGTATATGAACTCAATTCATGCATGATTGGTCCTGAGAGGGTTTGATAGTTTTAATGTTTGTGCTCGTGCTACTAAAAGTTAGGAGTCCTGGTAAAGCAGGTCAGCCATAGTTCATTATGCTGCAAGTACATTCGATCTTGCATAGACCCTCCATGATTCATTATATGCATTCATGTGAAATTGGCAATAGAATGGGGAACTATTTCAAACGATAAAGAATGAATCACTATGCACACATTGAGCGGATGCTGAATAATTCTAATGTTTCATGTATTTCTGGTTTATTTACATTCTTTGGATATTTGCTAACGCTTGCAGTTGAGTTGCAGGTTTCCAAGTTGGGTTTCTCACTGAAATACCTAGAGCATTTCTTATCGAGTAGATAACCATTTGTTGTGGCTGCTCCAAAATGTACCCCAAAAATGGGCCGCCCCCCCTTTTTGCATGTTTTCCAAGAAGACCGAAGTGGCCCATAGGCTAAAGATCAAAGAAAGAAGAAAAGAGAAAAAGTGTCACGATATCGCGACATGTTGCATTGTCATGGCCAAAGGAGGAAAAAGTGTCATGATATCGCGACATGTTGCATTATCACGGCCAAAGGAGGAAAAAGTGTCGCGATATCGCGACATGTTGCATTGTCACGGCCAAAAGAGGAAAAAGTGTCGCGATATCGCGACATGTTGCATTGTCGCGGCCAAAAGAGAAAAGTGTCGCGATATCGCGACATGTTGCATTGTCACGGCCAAAAGAAGAAAAGTGTCATGATATCATGACATGTTGCATTGTCATGGCCAAAAGAAGAAAAGTGTCGTGATATCGTGACATGTTGCATTGTCGCGGCCAAAAGAAGAAAAGTGTCGCGATATCGCGACATGTTGCATTTTCACGGCCAAAAGAAGAAAAGTGTCACGATATCGCGACATGTTGTATTTTCATGATTCAAAAGGGGCAGGCAAGTAGAGAAGCAAGAAGTGTCGCGATATCGCGACATGTCCAATTTTCGCCAAGGCAATAGAGCAGTTGACAGTGCGTCTGATAATAGTGACGTGGACATAAGGACAAAATCCAATGAATAAGACAAAACGTTACATAAGGAATATTTAATGATTTGAAATCATTTAAGATGGCCGTTACACACGGAAGGAAATGGACGCAAGCCCATGTGGAGAAAAGGAAACGTTCTTTCAAAATCAAACGAAAAGTGAAGCCAAACCATGGAAATGAAACGAAGGGCCACAGAATAGAAACGAAAAGTTTTTTTGGAAATCAAAGCACATGCATGCAGAGGGAAGGTGAAAACGAACAGCCATTGGAAAATGAAACGAAGAGTTGTTTAAAAGTTTTAAATACGCCATTCAAAGAGGCCAGAAAGGGCTGGAAATTGTAGAAAAAAAACAAAGACTATCTTTCGGAATAAAGGATTTTTTTTTGGCAAGAGCAACTCTTGTGTGTGAAATCAAAAGGAGATTGAAACTAAGACTACTGCTATTTTTGTAAATCTTTCCTTTGCATTATTGCTTCTTGTATCTATTCGTTTACGCCACAAAGTGGGTTACGATAGGTGAATGATGGAATGATGCAATTATTTGTTTCCTTAGAATCTTGCATCTGATCTAATTTGATTGTGTTTATGTTGCAGGTCTGTTAGGTCGGGTTGTTTTAGAATTTCATCTCATAACTTGGGGTTTTGCGGGGAGGAGATTGCTAACCAAATTAATGTCCTATTTTGTTTTTCCAGCTAACTTTTGTAAATAATGTTTCTGTTTTAATTTTCTGATATTTAGATTAGTCTTGCTTTAAAATCTATTGTTTCGATTCGGGTCCATTCCAGAATTTCTGCATTTGTTTTCATTCTTGCATCTCCAAACACCTTCATCTAATTTTTAGATAAAATATGGGTTTAGGAGGGCTACTAATTCCAAATGCACACTAAATCAGATCAAGTGAATGAATCCTAACTTGCTAATTTACTAATTTTTTTTGCTAACATTGCAACTTTACTAACACCAAATGCTAACATAGGGATAGTGGAACACTTTTAAATGAAGATAAAATGAACCCGCTAACTCTAAAAATGAACCTCATGTTAAAGGCACGGAGCTTAAAATGAAGTGGCTTATACCACACACTTTCTCATTTGGAATCTTTTTAAGCTGAAGATAAAAGAGGTTACTAACTGGGTTTCGGGTAGATCACTTTAATCTCAAGAACATTAAAAGAAGCTATCTTCGCATTTGGTTGATTTAATGGATTATGGTTGCAAAGTACTTGTTCGAATCATTAAAGGCCCCTTGTTAATAGTTACTTGCATGGTTTAAGTTATTCTGGTATACATTCGTTTATTTGCTTTAGTCTTGATTGATTATATGCACATGAATGTTTGTTCACAAGAACCTTGGAGAAATGAATAATGCTACTTAATTTCTTTGCAAGAGAGAGTTTCCTGTTTGAGACTCTAGTTGTGGTGATCATTTTGCTATAGGGCAAAATATCCACTCAACACATAGTACTTATGTAGATGATGTCTACCTCTGCCTACATGGCAATGTCGACCTATATCAGGGTCCTTCTACATGTAATTAACCTAATTTAGCCTGGTTTGACCTTATTCATACCTAGAGGAGTCACCCTCAAGTTGCTTGGTTTAATATTTATGGAGTATGATATCATCCTAGTTTGGACTTGAAGCCATTGATGCATTATGTTTTGTGTAGTCCTCCATGCTACCTATCATCTAGGAGGGTAATCACCATATACCATTAGGGATGGATATAGTCCTCACACCCGACCATATAAAATAAAAATATCATGATATGCATTTCATGTTAAGTGTAACTCAAACTTCCTATGTTTGCAATTAGGAAGCAAGAGCATGTGATTTAGTTGTCCACACTAAAATTTATCCTATAAATTTTTTTTGTGCATGCTAATATTGGCATTTAGAATGCAAAATTGAATCTACAAAGTGGAATCAAAACCTGTTCTAATACTAGTGATGTGGATTCAAAGAGCCACACACAAAGCATTGGAAATTCAAAAAACCAAAATATTCATTATGCATAGTGCTTAAATAATCATAATATCACCCAGGTGTTGTAGGTGAGTTGGAGAGGAGAAGGAAATCCTCCAAGAGAGGTCCCAGGTTCAAATATCCACCCTACCAAAAAGCTGAATTGGGTATCCAAAATTCAATTGATAATGTTGGTGCAATCCAATTGATAATGTTGGTGTGGACAGGGTCAGGTGCGACTCCCGAGTGACTTTGATGGTGTAGAACCCTCTGTTCGTGGTCTATCAGACCAAGGCAGCCCCGTAAGGGGTTTTTCGCTTAAAAAAAATAAAAATAATCATAATATCACATTCTCCATAGAAAATAGTTGTAACAAGACTAATAGTCAAGCTAACACAATATAGAAACCAAGAATGAACTTAACTAGCTAACAACTAGATGCTAACCACTAGCTATCTTAGGAGCTAACAACTAACAACTAAGAGGTTGGTTTAAAATAGCCTAAACAATATGCCAACTAGTAATACTATGTGAGAAAATGAGGCTCACACATTATAAATAAATTATGCCTAAGTTAGTACTTAGGCTAATTGTATGTCCTCATTATAAGATAAGGAAAAATGATCACTCAATTGAAAAAGGAGAATGAAGAATTGAAGAATAGGGAAAAAATTATAAAGTAATATTCTTTAGTAGTTGAACAAGTCAAGTCCTTATGGGACAATATAAATACTAAAGTCATGCTAACCAAATACTAATTTGACTTCATCATTGAATCAAAATTCATCTTTGATCAAACCTCTAGTGTGACTCAACAAGTATAAATGGAGTTGGATGTAAAATAGAGATAATTTGGAGTGTTGTAGAAATTGTCCAAGATGACTATAGAGCAAGTTAGGTAATTAGGGTTGTTTTACAAAAAAGCTATAGTCGGTCAATTAAACGCTATCTCTAATATACAAAGACAACTATAATAATGTAACAATACTCATAACACTTTGAAAGTGATTATATAGAATATGGTAGAGGAAGTCCAACAATTAGTGTATGATAGGATATCTACCATATTCAATAGTCAAGGATGACTTCTTACAAATGAACAAATATAAATGACATCTAGTGAGGAGAAAAATATGTTAGCATATGTTATAGTACAATGCATATGATATTACATTATTTTGTTAAGCGTTGTTTAATCAAGCGCTTCATAGGATTGGGGTAGTTATTAAAACAGTTTGGTGGTTCTTCAACCAACCTTGGAACCACCTTGATGTATTTATTTCAATCTCAATGCAAAGAATGTTGTTGATTCACATGTTCCTACATGGTACTAGAGCTAGGGTTGCAGGTGATGCAGGCTGTAGACTGAGGATAGGTAGGAGACGAGCAGACACACTTCTTGAGGAGGATGTTACCAATTGGAAACACTTCCCAAGGTAAAACATGGCACATTGTTTATTTGTAGGTGATAGGCTAGGCAGACACGTAGATCGAGAATCCTAATAAACTAGATAGACACGTAGACCTAGGAAGACATGCAGATCGAGGACCCTGATAGATTAGATAGACATGTAGACCAAGAATCATGATTGGGTGGAGTACTTTCTGATGTGGCACACAACAATTGGTTGAAGGTGTTGCTCATGTGCAGTGGTAGACTTCCCGATGTGGCACACAAAGATTGGTTGAAGGTGTTACTCGAGTGCCATGGCGGGTATTCAGCGGCAAAATTTTCATCCACAAGCTTGATTTCCTAAAGGCAATCGAAAGCTCATGTGATTTTTGTTGTTCAAATATGTTGTGTGTTACCACAACATATTATGTGTGGGACTAAATAGTCCCACACATTTTTTCACTTCGTTGAATGGTGGGGAAACTTTAAAAAGAACATTGTCCTTTTGTTTCCATCCACCCTAAAAAATGAGTGGTCGATCGACGTTTGCTAAGTTGTTTGGCTCATGCGTGGTCATGGGTTCGAATCTCCTATAGTGCACCTGATCAAATTTTTTTTCTT
Source organism: Wollemia nobilis (assembly GCA_028583015.1). NCBI lineage: Eukaryota > Viridiplantae > Streptophyta > Pinopsida > Araucariales > Araucariaceae > Wollemia > Wollemia nobilis. Next base: position 14,846,392 of record JAQPPZ010017052.1, read on the forward strand.
GATTTGTCATGATGGAAGATTATAGATAACATCATCTGTTCTGTTGTTCTCATCTAGGGGCATTTTTGTGTTGGTTAGGTGGAATGCCATTAGGTGCATGGACGCCTAAGGTCAGGGGTTCCAACCCCACCGAATTTAGCTACAAACAAATTTGTTTTTACTATATAGCAAGAATCGCAAAAACCAATATTTGACAACTTTTCTTGACAACAAAAACAAAACAAAAAAAAGCTTGACAAATTTTTTTTTGTTGACAACTTTTCTTGACAATTTTTTTTTGTCAACCACGTTTGCCCACACAGGATCAATTTTTGACCGAGGAGGGCCACCAAGGATATTTATTTCCTTTCAAAGCACGTGGGGATATTTTAGGTATTTTTTAAAATCCTTTATGTTTTACCTTTCAAATACTTTTGGAGGGATAAGTTTTTTGGGATTTTGAAAGGGTACAGACGCAATTTTTCATCCTTGTTTCTTTTGCAACAAAAATGGAGGATCCAAAGCATTCTTTTTTGCAAAATTCTCAAACAAAGGGGGGGAAGATAATTTTTTGATTTGAAAAGCTTTTTTGGAATTGAATATTTGTAAAACTAGCATTGTAATAGGTGCATTTTTGGTAGAAACCAACACCTAGAGTATTTTAAAATTTTACGGGCACTTGTGATTGTTTTTTGCATTTAAATTTCCTATTTTCTTGTATTTTAAATCATAAATTAAAATATACAAATAAAAGCAAAGACCCCAAATTTTTTACACCTATTTGTGCAAATGTTTTTTCACAACAGCGTTCAATATCTATGATACCTTTGGTCCACACTTACAGGTGATGTTGTCATGTTTGGACTACTATATCTAATGCCTAATATATCTACAACAATGATGTCTAAGCTATTATTCTCTATCAATCATTAGGAGAAATAAGGCAAACCAGTTTTCATATTCACTCCATTTTATACCCTAATTCTTTCTAATTATTTGTTTTAAACTCCTCCAACTTATTATCCTTTTCTTGAGGATTTTGAGGTAGGTGTCATATATCTGATTGAATTCTCTTTCAGTATCACCTAAGTTCCACATATCATTCTACTCATATATACTTATAGTCTCCCTCACATAAGGGTGGGTATATATAGAGAAGTTTGGTATAAAGGCCTGGCAGGTATAAAGAAAGGGGGACCATTTGGTGTTATAAGGAACCTTCACAATGGCCACTGTGCATAATTTTCTCTTATATTCATGGTTTCTGAAAGGTTCTAACTTAAAACCATGGAAGAATAAGATGCGTGCTATTTTTCAAGTGGAATATTTATGGGATGTAGTGATTTGCACTACAAAACACCCTACAACAACAGGAGCATATCAAGAAGAGTTTGATAATAAGGACAAAAGATATTTCATGTTTATCTTGCTTGCTTCTACAAATGAGATCCAATCTCATATATGTGATGCTAAAATTAGTAAGGAAGCTTGGGATGCTTTGATTACTTTTGTTGAAGGTAAGAATCGGTCCACTATTATACACCTTCAAACTCAACTTCATACACTCAGTATGAACTCTGGTGAGATAGTTGATCTATTCCTATGCAGGTGGCAGAATTGAAAGTAAAATTGAATACTATGGGACAACTAGTGGATAATACTCTCTTGACCTTTTTCATATTGAGAGTATTTCCTGAGTCCTATAAGGTGTTGATAACCTCTCTTAATGTGTCTGTAAGACAAGTATATTTTATGGAATTGGTGAATTTGCTTCAAACTAAGGAGGCAAATCAGTTTCAGAAGCAGGAAGTTCCAGATAATGCTCTCTACACCAAATAAGGGGGTAAGAAACAAGGTTAGTTTCAAAAAGGAGGATATTTATCAAAGGTAAAATGGAAACAACATTAACAAAATGACAAACAATATTGTAATATTTATGATATGAATAACCATGATACCAATAGGTGTTGGTTTAATAACAAGCAACAGAATGACCAATACCATAAGAAGAACAAATGGAAATACAAACCATAGAAAAAGAATAAGCAACCCAAGGGACATGTTGCTTATGCCAAATAAAATTTAGACTCAGATTCTATAGAATATAACTCATACTTTGAGAGAGCACACAAGGTGCTCATGAATCATACTTCATATCTGCAACTAGATGTTGTATGGTATATTGATTCGGGTGCTAGTAAGCACATGACTAGTGATAAATCATGGTTTGAGATATTTGAGTAGAAATAAGGTAAGCCAATCATCATTTTTGACAATCAAGTCTACCAAGTGAAGGGTGAAGGCGATGTTTCTTTCACTATTCCATATGGGAAATGTCAGATTGAAAAGGTAGTCTATGTTCTTACATTGGCTAATAATTTATTGTCAGTCCCTCAAATGTTGGATCGAGATATGGATGTTGTGTTCCATGTTGCAAAAGGCAAAAAAGATTTTTTATAAACCATAAAGGCAAACATGTAGCAACCGGATCATACAAGCATGGCTTGTACATTTTAGATGTCATTTTTGTTGGCAATTTGAGTTATTTTGTGTTTCATTGATGTCACATGGATCACATTGAGTTTTGGTGGTAAAAGCACTTCATAAATAATAACTTATGATATTTTGGAGAGCATAGATATTTACAGAGTTATTTGGCACAAGAGGCATATAATATTTAATTTTTTAAATATTATATTAATGGTTTTTATTAAAACCAATGGTAAATTTTTTTATTAAAACCAATGGCAAGGGTTTTTATTAAAACCAACGGAAGGATTTTTTATTAAAACAAACGGAAAGGGTTTTTCATTAAAACCACTATGCTAAGAATTATCCAAATTATGATGGATGAAAATGTTTTCCAATAAAACCTAGGTGCAAAAATTTTCATGATGAAATTCAAAATAATGAAGGAGATATCCCAATTCAAAGTTAAAAGGTGAATTATTAAATTTTTATTTAATAATTCTAAGGTCTAAGGTTGTATTATATTATTTTCCAATGTGCAAAGGTTGGGGAGATAAATAAATATTCACCGAAGTCATTCGAAGGCATGGAGGTGCATATAAATAAAAGGTAAAAACCTTTGTTTATAGAAGACTTGACATAGCACATGAGAGAGAGTCGTCGAAAGGGGAGCAGTGAAGAAAGAAGGATAAATAAATTTTGATTTGAGAGCAAGGTCAAGTAAATAGCATGGGAAAATGATGTCATGGAGGACTCCTTAGCGTAGTTTGCAATGCATGAACTTTGCACAAGGTAGGTTCATTGTTCGAATCCCACTAGGGGTAAAGTATTTTGCTGAGAAAGGCAATTCGGGTTTTTAGATTCAAAGCACAGGACAAGCTGGGTGTTTGGGATTAAATTCCAATGTGGGCTAATGCCCATGTGGTAAGCACCTCACAATGTTAGATTAGAGTAACATAGTTTGACTCCCGCAAAGGTGTGAAGGTGCATTGATTTTTGGCAAGGCATTGATGATTTTGAAGGTGTGAAGGCACATTGATTTTTGGCAAAGGAATTATCGATTTCAAAGGTTGTGAAGGTAGAAAATTTTGAATAAAGGTATTTATCTCCAGTGCATGGTAATATTTGTTATTACCAAAGTTTTGGTGCATTAAAATTATTTCTGTGATAACTAGGGAGTCATAAGGAGTTTAGGGAAATAAATGTTTGTTGTATGTGTTAATGTGATTAGGGAGTTATAAGGTGTAGAATTAAATATTTGTTATTCTTGTGTGTGATTGGGAGTTATAAGGTGTGGAATTAAAAATAAAAGCATAGGTGCTTGTTGTATGTGTTAATGAAATTAGGGAGTCATAATGTTAAAAAGTGTTGAACTTGTTATATGTCCTAGTGCATAATTTAATTATGAAATTAAACTAGGAACTTGAGACCTAGTTAATTGCTACCTTGAGTTAAAATACATGCACATGAGTTAGGGTTTGAAGTTGAAGATAAATTTCTTTATTATGTGCCTTGGATATTGAGAGGAAGTGGATGGATTAGAAAATCAATTTTATGGATAAAATTGATGCTTGAGTTTCATGATTGCTTTAGTGGAGTTCATTGAGAGTATTGCCATTATTGAGGAGATCTTTGCTATTGCCTTGAGAATCATATTGTTGGTTACTTATTGAGTACATTTCCATTAGTTGAGACCATTGAGGATATCATTTACTAGTCACTTGTGGATACATTTGTCTTTCATTTTGAGAAGATCATTGTTGGCTATTTGAGAGCTCTTTGCTTGAGGGAGTTGTGCTTGTTTCTTAAGAGCTTATTGATATTGCATGAGGAAGATATTATTGAGAACCTATTGCTATCACTTGTGGATATTTTACTTGGTTGGTTGAAGTCCTCATTGTTATTGCTTGGAGATGTTTCCATTTGAGAGATCATTTGTCATCCATTTGAGAGTACATTGTTGAGCATTGTTGTCATCCATTTGAGATATCATTTGTCATACATTGTTGATATCATTGTGGATCATTATTGTCATCCATTAAAGAGTACATTGCCATTCATTATTGATCACATTGTTGAGTATTGTCATCATTCATTTGTTATCCATTATTTAGTTTATCATTGAGCCTTGCCTTCATTGATTTGTGGTTGAGATTTGAGTGCTACTTGAGAGTCATTGGTTAAGCCTTTGGGAAGGCTTTTGGGACAGAATTTTTGGACAGATTTGAGACAGATTTTATGCATGATTGGTTGAGCCTTTGGGAATGCTTTTGGGATAGAATTTCTAAATAAATTTGAGATAAATTTTGTGCATGATTGGTTGAGCCTTTGAGAAGGCTTTTGGGATAGATTTATGGACAGATTTGGGACAACATTTGAGCAGGATTTTTTTAGCATTTTATGAAGGCTTTAAGAATATATTTGGGATAGTATTTGAGTAGGATTATTTGAGCCTTGTGAGAAGGTATTGAGGTAGATTTGTGAGCAGTGAAAGAGACAGGACAGAAATAGAAAACACATCAACACCAGTTTCCTAGCTGAGCAAATCATTGGATAGCCTAGCTGAGCAGATCATTGGATAGCCTAGATGAGTAGATCAATGGATAGCCTAGCTAAGCAGATCAGTGGAGAGCCTAGCTGAGTAGATCAATGGATATCCTAGATGAGTAGATTAGTGGATAGCCTAGCTGAGCAGATCATTGGAGAGCCTAGCTGAGCAGATCATTGGAGAGCCTAGCTGAGCAGATAAGGATAGCCTAGCTTTGAGTAGATCAAAGTAATAATTTGTATTGGGATAAGGATCCTTATTTCTTTTTGAAATATTATAAATTTAATATCTTGTGGACTACCCCACATTGGGGGAACCCCGTTAAATCTTGTGTCTCAATTGTGTGTGATGATTTGTGCACTTGCTTACTATTGATATCTATGTTATTAATGCACAACACTATATTTGGTTATTGTAATTTAGGACACTAATTGATATTATTTGGAAAGAAATTAAAAAGTGGGTGCTATACTATTCACCCCCCTCTTAGTATAAGCTTGTGTTCTTCAATTGATATTAGAGCAGGTTCCTTCGAAAAGACTAACAAGCTTGAAGGCAGATTCTACTAGGTTACAGGAGTTACATGATCAATAGATGGTATATTGATAGTGGGTACTCTAGTCATATGATTGATTATAAGAATAAATTCATTTCTCTAAGAGAGAACAATAGTGGATCAGTGATATTTGGTGATAATGCTTCAACTAAGATCAAAGGGAGAGGAAATTTTAAGTTTATATGATGGAAAGACTACTACATAGGATGTACTCTATGTTGAGGGTCTAAAAAATAATCTACTAAGTGTAATTCAGCTTTGTTACTAAGGTTACACATTTAATTTTTCCTCTAGAGGATGCAAAATCATGGAAACAAAAATAGGGAAGCTTGTTGCAAATGTAGGAAGAACCAATAACAATCTTTACATGCTTAGATAAATAAAAAGGGAAAATATCTTCTATCTCAAGAAGAAAAAAGTTGGTTATGGCATAAAAGGTTGTGTTATTTGAACTTAGACAACATAGTAAGTATAAGCAACAAACAAATTGTTAGATATCTATCGAAGATAAAGATACCTTCAAATACAATTTGTGCACAGTGTCAGTATGGAAAGCAGACAAGATCAAGTTTCAAGGTAAAAGAATATTCCTCTTCCATGGTTCTAGAATTGATTCATACTAATTTATGTTATCCTATGAGAACTAAAATCTTGCAAGGTGAAATCTACTTCATGTTGTTCATAAATGATTATTTTATGAAAGATAAATCAAAGGCATTTGAGCATTTCAAAGTATTCAAATAAATGGTAGAAAATAAAATAGGAAATAAGATCAAGTGTTTACGATCATATAGAGGATGAGAATTCATCTCTATAGAGTTCATTGTGTTTTGTGCAGAACATGGAATCAGAAGAGAATACTCAGCAGCAAGGACTCCTCAACAAAATGGAGTAGTAGAAAGAAATAATAGAACTCTTGAGAATATGGCTAGAGCAATGCTAAATGAATTAATAATTCCATATGGGTTTTGGAAGGAAGCAATCAATATAGCAGTCTATGTTATGAATAGAGCTCAAGTTAGAATGAAGCATCATAAGACTCCATATGAGTTCTAGAAAGGAAGACCTCCCACGGTAAACTACTTTAGAATTTTTGGAAGTAAATGCTATATCAAAAGAGAGGATAAAGACTTGGGCAAGTTTGATCCTAGATGCGATGAAGGTTTTTTTCTTAGATACTCTACAAAGAGTAAGGCCTACAGATGGTACAATAAAAGAACACACACCATGGTGGAAAGTATAAATGTTAGAGTTTATGAAAGAACATGAATAAATGAGCCATATCAGGAAGATATTATTGAAGAAGAAGAAAGTTGTCAGGAAGAAATGGGTGAAGATTCAGATGAAGAAGATTTGTAGAATATACCTTCCAAAATTTCATCAAGATATATTCAGAGAAATCATCCAGAGGACTTGATCATTGACAGCCCTGATGTAAGATGGACAAGAAGAGGAATCATAGGCTCAAAAAAACAAGAAAATATTTCACTACTATCCAATATAGAACCAAAGGATTTAAGAGAGGCAGAAAGCGATGAATGTTGGATTAAAGCAATGAAGGAAGAACTAGATCATATTGAAAAAAGTAAGACTTGGAAACTAGTTCCATGCCCAAAATGAAAAAATGTAATTGGTACTAAATGGGTCTACAGGAACAAACTGAATGAAGATGGTCAAGTCATCAGAAACAAGGCAAGATTGGTGTGTAAAGGATATGCACAAGTAGAGGGAATTGATTTTGATGAGACATTTTCACCAGTTGCAATATTGGAAGATATACGGATGTTTTTGGCACTTTAAAGTTACATGAATTTCAAGGTATATCATATGGATGTCAAATCAACATTTTTGAATGGTCACTTAGAAGAAGTTTACATTGAACAACTAGATGGGTTTGATCAAGCAGATAAGCTAGATTATGCATGCAAATTTAAAAAGGCTTTTTATGGCTTAAAGCAAGCTCCCAAAGCATGGTATTCAATATTGGATAAATATCTTCGAGAGCAAGGTTTCATAAAGTGAATAGTTGATAGCAATCTGTATATTAAAAATAAGGGAAATTATTTTATGATTGTGGAAGTTTATGTGGATGATATTATATTTGGGGGTAGTAATGAAAAAATGTGTCAAGAATTTGCAAGAAACATGACTAATGAATTTGAGATGTCCATGCTTGGTGAATTAACCTTTTTTCTCGGACTACAAATTTCATAATTAGAAGAAGGGATATTTCTTTCACAAAAAAAGTATATAAAAGAGATGTTGAAGAAATTAAAAATGGAAGATAGTAAGCCAGTTAGTACTCCAATGGTTATAGGGTGCAAGTTAAGCAAATATGATGAATCTCCTTATGCAAATCAAACTCTATATAGATATATGATTGGTAGCCTATTATATGTTACAACTACAAGACCGAATATAATGTAGGCAGTTGGTTTAGTGGGAAGGTTTCAAGCAGCTCCAAAAGAATCACATGTGACATCAGTGAAAATAATACTCAAATATCTCAAAGGAACAATGGAGTATGGTCTATGGTACCCTAGAAGAAGTAAGTTCACTCTCACAGCATATATAGGTGCAAATTGGGTAGGAAGTATTGATGATAGAAAAAACACAAGCGGAGGAGCATTTTTTCTTGGTGATTTTCTAGTTTCCTGGCTAAGAAAGAAACAACCATAAGTATCACTTTCCACGGTAGAGGCAGAATATATTGCAGTGGCAGCATGTTGTTCATAGGTGTTATGTATTGAACAGACTGTCAAAGATTTCAATATAGAACATGATCATCCCATTCCTATTCTATGTGATAATATTAGTGTTATAATTATCTTGAAGAATCCAGTAATGCATGCCAAAAAAAAGCAAATTCCAATAAAGTATCACTTTTTGAGAGAGCAAGTTACAAAGCAACAAGTAATATTGGAATATGTTCCTACAAAAGATCATATTGTAGACATATTTACAAAACCATTACCAAGAGAAAAATTTAAGTGTTTGAGAGAACAGTTGGGAGTAAAAGTACTCCCACACCACCTCAAGAGATAAGGTGGTGGGGGGCTAAGCTTAAGAGTCGTATATTTTAGCCCGATAGGTGTCTATTTTGCCATTGATGTCAAAGGGAGAGAGATTTTAGTAAGGGGGAGAGTATTGAGTTAGAGGGAGCAGCCTCCAAAGAGAGCATTGAGATAGGGGGAGCAGACTCAAAATATAACATTGAGATAGGGGGAGCAGCCTCCAAAGATAACATTGAGATAGGGGGAGTAGCCTCCATAGAGAGTATTGAGTCAGGAGGAGCAGCTTTGATTTTTAGAAATGGCTTTTGCAGTGATTGTGGTGATTTGCATTAGAGGTGTTTCCATCAATGAAAAAGGAGGATATTGTTGGTAATTTGAGTTATTTTGTGTTTTCATTGATGTCACATGGATCACATTGAGTTTTTGTGGGAAAAGCACTTTATAAATTATCATTTATGATATTTTGGAGAGCATGGATATTTATAGGGTTTTCTGGCACAAGAGGCATATAATATTTAGTTTTTTAAATATTATATTAATGGTTTTTATTAAAACCAATGGTAAAGGTTTTTATTAAAACCAATGGTAAAGGTTTTTATTAAAACCAATGGCAAGGGTTTTTATTAAAACCGACGGAAGGGTTTTTTATTAAAACCAACGGAAAGGGTTTTCATTAAAACCATTGGAAAGGGTTTTTCATTAAAACCACTATGTTAAAACTTATTCAAATTATTATGGATGAAAAGGTTTTCCAATAAAACCTAGGTGTAAAAAGTTTCATGACGAAATTCAAAAGAATGAAGGAGATATCCAAATTCAAAGTTAAAAGGTGAATTATTAAATTTTTATTTAATAATTCTAAGGTCTAAGGTTGTATAATATTATTCGACGATGTGCAAAGGTTGGGGAGATAAATAAATATTCTCCAATGTCATTTAGAGGCATGGAGGTACTTATAAATAAAAGGTAAAAACCTTTGTTTATAGAAGACTTGACATAGCACATGAGAGAGAGTCATCGAAAGTGGAGCAGCGAAGAAAGAAGGATAAATAACTTTTGATTTGAGAGCAAGGTCAAGTAAACAGTGTGGGAAAGTGATGTCATGAAGGACTCCTTAGCGTAGTTGGCAGCACATGAACTTTGCACAAGGTAGGTTCACTGTTCGAATCCCGCCAGGGGCAAAGTATTTTGCTAAGAAAGGCAATTTGGATTTTTAGATTCGAAGCACAGGACAAGTTGGGTTTTTGGGATTAAATTTCAATGTGGGTTGATGCCCATGTTGTAATCACATCACAGCACTAGGCGAGAGGAACATACTTTGACTCCCGTGAAGGTGTGAAGGCACATTGATTTTTTGCAAGGCATTGACGATTTCGAAGGTGTGAAGGTGCATTGATTTTTGGCAAAGGAATTATCAATTTCAAAGGTTGTGAAGGCAACAAATTTTGAATAAAGGTATTTATCTCCAGAGCATGGTAATATTTTTTATTACCAAATTTTTGGTGCATTAAAATTATTTATGTGATAACTAGGTGATGGGGAGCCAAAATCGCTCATGCCAAATTCTCAATTTTCATTCATTAAACTTGGAAAAATTTACAATAATGGCAGTAGTCTGCCAAATAAACTCCTTTATCCGGAAAGATAGTTTTTTTTTTATTACATTACAGCATTCCAACTCTGGAAGAAAAATAGCCCAAACAGGTCCAAAATGGCCCTCTTGCCTTCACGTCTGCAACTCTGTCTCAACAATTTTTTGACCCCTTGTGCATGCCTTTGTTTCCCCTTTTAAAATATTTGGCATGACTCTCCATTTCCATTTTTTGACCCTTCATTTCATCTCCTGTGCCTCTTCGTTATCTTGGCTTTCAAAACATTTTTCTTTCCAACTCTTGATCTTCATATGATTTCATTGCACCTTGGTGCCACGTGTTGTTCAGTGCTACCACTATAGACTTTGTCCGCCTGTCAACCAATGATGACGTTCAGTATACCCACCACTCAACAATTTCCTCTGTAACGGCCCCTGTAACCACCTGCCCTTTCTTTTCTTTTGTTTGGTTGTGAAAATGCAACATGTTGCGATATCGTGACACTTTTCTCTTCTTTGCCAACATGTCGCGATATCACGACACTTTTTCCTCCTTCCTCTTTCTCTTCTCTTGTAGTCATGATAATGCAACATGTCACGATATCACGACACCTTTTCCCTCTTGCTCTTCCTCTTCTCTTTTAGTCGCGATAATGCGACATGTCGCGATATCATGACACTTTTTCTCTCCTGTGCCTTCTCTCATCTTTTGGTCATGAAAATGCGACATGTCGCGATATGGCGACACTTTTTCTCCCTTGCGCCTTCTCTTGTACTTTGGTTGTGAAAATGCGACATGTCACGATATCATGACATCTTTCCTTTTTAGCTCTTCTTTCTCCTTTTTGTTCATGAAATCGTGACATGTCGTGATATCACAACATCTTTCCTTTCTACCTCCTCCTCGCCTCTCAGGTCACGAAATCATGACATGTCGTGATATCGCGACAGCTTTGCTCTCTGCTTTCTCTCTCTATTTCGGGTTGCAAAATCATGATAGTTTCCTTCCTTGCTTTCTTTCTGCTCCTTCGATCGTGATTTCGTGACATGTCATGAAATTGCAACATTTTCTTCTCTGGCCTTTCCTGTCTTCTTTCGATCGCGATTTCACGACATGTCACGAAATCGTGACATTTTTGCTCCACGCCTTCTCTCTCCTTCCTGAGTCGTGAAAATGTGACATGTCACGATATTGCGACACTTTTCTCTTTCTCGCCTTCTCTCGTCTTCTAGTTGTGAAAATGCGACATGTTGCGATATTGTGACACTTTTCTCTCTCTCGCCTTCTCTTGTCTTTACGTCGCAAAAATGTGACATGTCACGATATATCATGACACTTTTTCTTCTTTTTCGGCATGTCACGATATCGTGACACTTTTTCTACTTTGCGGTATTTTTCCTTTCGTTGGATGCTCCTGCATCAGAAAATCGGGGTGGATTGAGAAGTGACCTTCACTTCTGTACTATTCTATCACCTTCTTTTTAACTGGGGTTATACAAGCTCTCCAAGCTTCAACAAAATTTGGGTCTTTAGGGTACAAACCCTTAAGTTCTTCAAACTCCACAACTTCCACTCTCATTGTTGTCAGCAAACTCTTTTCATCCATATCCTTCAATGGCTTCAACTTGTGGCACACTCCACCTTTCGTAAGAGAGTAAGTATTCGCACGCCCATCATACACCACACGTATATCAAATTACCATGGCCTCCCCAACAACACATGGCAAGCATCCATAGGCAAAACATCACACAGGACCTCATCCTGGTATCTCCCAATATTGAACTTGACGAAGGACTGTTCACTGACCAATGCCCTATGGTCCTTCTGCAACCACACAATCCGGTATGGATGCGGGTGTCTCCTCTCTAGCCATAACTTAGTAACAATTTCTTTAGATACCAAGTTATCAGTACTACCATTATCTATAATAACATTACATACCTTACCTGAACAATTACACCTTGTGCGAAATAGGCTCCTCCTCTGGTCTGGTCCTTCCTCCTCATTCAACAAGATTCTTCTTGTGACCATAACTTCTCCTCTCTCTGCCTCCTCAGAATGTTTTGATTCAACACCTTCATCTACTACAATAGCTCTAGCATGACCCTTAGGTCTCCTATTCATTCTCTCTGGGTGTTGGGGACATTCATATGCCCGATGTCCCTCTTCTCCATAATGGAAACAAGTTCCACAAAATCCTCCTCTTCCATATCTACCTCTTCCTCTTTGGTAACCATTGTTTTGATTACGGGGGCAGTAGGTATTCTCCTCTTTCTGATCCTTGTTGTTGCTAGTCTCTTCTTTCTTCTCATCTCGTCCTCCATCTATTCTTCCACCAGTTATTTCTCCATGACCTCTTCCTTTCTGCTTACCCTCAAACCTTCTGTTCAGCTTCTCTTCAACTTTTAGAGCAAACTGGTAAGCATCCTCAATGGTGCTAATCCTAACCAGACTCAAATCTTCTTGAATACTGGTTCTCAATCCATTGATGTAATGGCCTACCCTCTCCTTTTTAGCCTCAGAATGGCCAGTTCTGATTGAAATCTAGTAAAACTCCTTTGTATATTATTTGACAAATTTGTTTGACAGTCTCAAACTCTGCATTTTCCTCAACAGATCCAATTCGTAATCTACAGGAATAAACTGTCTCTTCAAATTCTCTACCATTCGATCCCATCTGGTTATCTTTTCCTTTTTGCTTCTATTTCTTTCTAGTTGCACTTCTTTCCACCATATGCTAGCATGGCATTTCAACTTTATTTTTACCAATTTTATTCAATCTAGATCTACAAACTCCTCATACTCAAAATATTCCTCCAAATCATTAATCCAATCAATCAACTCCACTGGATTGAGATTCCCAGAATACGTGGAGACATCAAACTTTGGCTTCTTCCCGATCCAAGATATGGCCCTAACTAATCTAGCTTCTGTAGGATCCATTGCTTCTTCTTCATTTGATGGATTATCAACCTCCCAAGCTTTATCTTCACTATGGTCTTCTCTCCTTGACTCAACCCCTCTTCGCAACTCCTCTTGCAGGACTTGCACTTGCCTCTGCAAAGCTCATAAATATTCTTCAAGTACCACATTTCTCCCACCACCATGGTTTCTTCATGGAGGCATTATTCCTCACTCTCTTCTCACAATACTTAACCACATATCTTGGTGCAAACTGCCTCACTTTTGGTGATCTGCTCACACACTCAGGAACTCCCGCTCTTCCATAGATCCTAGTGCAAACTGCCTCACTTTCGATGATCTGCTCACACACTCAGGAACTCCCGCTCTTCCACAGATCCTGGTGCAAACTGCCTCACTTTTGGCAATTTGTTTACACACTCAGGAACTCCCACTCTTCCACAAATCTTGGTGCAAACTGCCTCACTTTCGGTGATATGTTTACACGCTCAAGAACTCTCGCTCTGATACCACTTGATGGGGAGCCAAAATCGCTCATGCCAAATTCTCAATTCTCATTCATTAAACTTGGAAAAATTTACAATAATGGCAGCAATCTGCCAAATAAACTCCTTTATCTTGAAAGATAGTTTATTTATTTTTTATTATATTACATCATTTCCAACTCTAGAAGAAAAATAGCCCAAACAGGTCCAGAATGGCCCTCTTGCCTTCACGTCTACAACTCTGTCTCAGCATTTTTTTGACCCCTTGTGCATGCCTTTGCTTCCCCTTTTAAAATATTTGGTGTGACTCTTTTTTTCCCTTTTCTGACCCTTTGTTTCATTTCTCATGCCTCTTCATTGTCTTGGCTTTTGAAACATCTTTCTTTTTGACTCTTGATCTTCGTCTGCTTTCATTGCACCTTGGTGCCATGTGTTGTTTAGTGCTGCCACTGTAGACTCTATCCGCCTATCAACCAATGATGACGTTTGGTATACCCACCGCTCAAAAATTTCCTCTGTAACGGCCCCTGTAACTGCCTGCCCTTTCTTTTCTTTTGTTTGGTCATGAAAATGCGACATGTCGCGATATCGCGACACTTTTCTCTTCTTTGCCAACATGTCACGATATCGCGACACTTTTTCCTCCTTCCTCTTTCTCTTCTCTTGTAGTCGCGATAATGCGACATGTCGTGATATCATGACACCTTTTCCCTCTTGCTCTTCCTCTTCTATTTTAGTCACGATAATGTGACATGTCGCGATATCACGACACTTTTTCTCTCCTGTGCCTTCTCTCGTATTTTGGTTGCAAAAATGAGACATGTCGCAATATCGTGACACTTTTCCTCCCTTGCACCTTCTCTCGTCCTTTGGTCATGAAAATGTGACATGTCGCGATATCGCGACATCTTTCCTTTTCAGCTCTTCTTTCTACTTTTCGATCACAAAATCATGACATGTCACGATATCATGACATCTTTCCTTTCTGCCTCCTCCTCGCCTCTCGGGTCACAAAATCGTGACATGTTGCGATATCGCGATAGCTTTGCTCTCTGCTTTCTCTCTCTGTTTTGGGTCACAAAATCGTGACATGTCATGATATCATGATAGTTTCCTTCCTTGCTTTCTTTCTGCTCCTTCGGTCATGATTTTGCGACATGTCACGAAATCGTGACATTTTCTTCTCTAGCCTTTCCTGTCTTCTTTCGATCGCGATTTCGTGACATGTCGTGAAATCATGACATTTTTGCTTTGTGCCTTATCTCTCCTTCCTGAGTCGTAAAAATGCAACGTCACAATATCATGACACTTTTATCTCTCTCGCCTTCTCTCGTCTTCTTATCATGGAAATGCGACATGTCGTGATATCGCGACACTTTTCTCTCTCTCCTTCTCTCGTCTTTACGTCGTAAAAATGTGACATGTCACGATATCATGAAACTTATTCTTCTTTGCCAACATGTCGCAATATCACGACACCTTTTCTACTTTGCGGTATTTTGCCTTTCGTTGGATGCTCCTGCATCACTAGGGAGTCATAAGGAGTTTAGGGAAATAAATGTTTGTTGTATGTGTTAATGTGCTTAGGGAGTTATAAGGTGTAGAATTAAATATTTTTTATTGTTGTGTGTGATTAGGGAGTTATAAGGTGTGGAAGTAAAAATAAAAGCATAGGTGCTTGTTGTATGTGTTAATGAAATTAGGTAGTCATAAGGTTAAAAAGTGTTGAACTTGTTATATGTCCTAGTGCATAATTTAATTATGAAATTAAACTAGGAACTTGAGACCTAGTTAATTTCTACCTTGAGTTAGAAGATATGCACATGAGTTAGGGTTTGAAGTTGAATATAAATTTCTTGATTATGTTCCTTGGCTATTGAGAGGAAGTGGATGGATTAGAAAATCAATTTTATGGATAAAATTGATGCTTGAGTTTCATGATTGCTTTAGTGGAGTTCATTGAGAGTATTGCCATTATTAAGGAGATATTTGCTATTGCCTTGAGAAGCATATTGTTGGTTACTTGTTGAGTACATTGCCATTATTTGAGACCATTTAGGATATCATTACTAGTCACTTGTGGATACATTTGTCTTTCATTTTGAGGAGATCATTGTTGGCTATTTGACAACTCTTTGCTTGAGGGAGTTGTGCTTGTTTCTTGAGAGCTTATTGATATTGCATGAGGAAGATATTATTGAGAACCTATTGCTATCACTTATGGAGATTGTCCTTGGCTGGTTGAAGTCCTCATTGTTATTGCTTGGAGAGGTTTCCATTTGAGAGATCATTTGTCATCCATTTGAGATTACATTGTTGAGCATTATTGTCATCCATTTGAGAGATCATTTGTCATACATTGTTGAGATCATTGTGGATCATTGTTTTCATCCATTGAAGAGTACATTGCCATTTATTGTTGAGCACATTGTTGAGTATTATCATCATTCATTTGTTATCCATTGTTGATTTCATCATTGAGCCTTGCTTTCATTGATTTGTGGTTGAGATTTGAGTGCTACTTGAGATTCATTGGTTGAGCCTTTGGGAAGGCTTTTGGGATAGAATTTCTGGACAGATTTGAGGCAGATTTTGTGCATGATTGGTTGAGCCTTTGGGAAGGCTTTTGGGACAAAATTTTTGGATAGATTTGAGATAGCTTTTGTGCATGATTGGTTGAGCCTTTGAGAAGGCTTTTGGGATATATTTTTGGATAGATTTGGGATAGCATTTGAGCAAGATTTTTTGAGCCTTTTGTGAAGGATTTGAGAACATATTTGTGAAAATATTGTTGAGCAAGGTGCAGCAACAATATTGTCATTGTTGTCAACACAGTCAGATAGATCTGGTGTTTCAGTGGACAAGAAGTTCAAAAGCTATTCAGATGTAGAAGACAGGAGTTCAAAGGTTATTCAGAGTATGGACAGTGAGTTTCCAAGAAGACCGAAGTAGCCCATTTGCAAAAGATCAAAGAAAAAGACAAGTAAGAAAAGTGTCGCGATATCGCGACATATACAACAGGAAAGAAAAACTGTCACGATTTCATGACATGTTGGAAGAGAGAGAAGAAGCAGGAAAAACTATCATGATTTCGTGACATGTTGGCAGAGAAAAAGGCAAGTGGAAAAACTGTCATGATTTCGTGACATGTTGGAAGAGAGAGAAGAAGCAGGAAAAACTATCACGATTTCGCGACATGTTGGCAGAGAAAAAGGCAAGTGGAAAAACTATCACGATTTCATGACATGTTGGCAGAGAAAAAGGCAAGTGGAAAAACTATCACGATTTCATGACATGTTGGAAGAAAAAGAGAAAGCAGGAAGAAGTGTCACGATTTCGTGACAAGTTCGAAGAAAGAGAACAAGTTTGAAAAGTGTCATGATTTCGTGACATGTCGCAGTTTCACGACTAAAATAGGAGAGAGAAAGTGAGTTGGAAAAGTGTCACGATTTTGTGACATGTCGCATTTTCTGACTCAAAGGAGGAAGGAAGAGAAGAAAAGTGTCACGATTTCGCGACATGTCACTTTTGACTAAAGAAGGAAGGAAGAGAAAGAAAAAGTGTCACGATTTCGTGACATGTCACATTTTTACGACTTGAAAAGTGCAGGAAGGCAAAGAAGGAAAAGTGTCACGATTTCATGACATGTCGCATTTTCATGACTTGAAGAAAGCAGGAAGGCAGAGAAGGAAAAGTGTCACGATTTCGTGACATGTCGCATTTTCATGACAAACGAAAGAGAGGAAGCGTACAGAAGCAGAACTGTCACGATTTCATGACAAAAGAAGTCACATTTCATGACAAAAGGGAAGAAGACTAGACTAAGAAATGTCACGATTTCACGACAAAAGCAAAGAAGCTAAGTACGAAAGCAGAAGTGTCACGATATCACGACAAAAGCAGAGACGAAGTGTACGGAGGTGAAAGTGTCACGATATCGTGACATGTAGCATTTTCATGGTCCGATACAAGGAGAAAGAGGAGAGAGAAAATAGTGGAGAAGGAGAAAAAATAGTGTCACGATTATCATGACATTGTATTTTTCATGGGCCAAAGCAAAGAGAAAGAGGAGAGAGAAAATAGTGTCACGATATCGTGACATGTTGTATTTTTGCTGGTCAAAGCTAAGAGTAAGAGCTGAGAAATAGTGTTGCGATATCGCGACATGTTGTATTTTTGCTGGTCAAAGCTAAGAGAAAGAGCAAGGAGAAAAAGTGTCACGATATCGTGACATGTTGTATTCTCATGGTTAAGTTGAAGCCGACGAAGACCGATGAACAACCGACTAAAATTAGGGTTTATAGATGTCATGAAAATCGACTAAGATGAGGATTTACAATCGACTAAGATTAGGGTTTTCATCTCAAACATTCTATTATAAAAGGAGGGTTATTTGGAGATTTCAAGTGTTGTTGAAGTGCATGAAGTTCGGTCGTAGAGCAGAGTGCAAGTCGTATCGAATCATGCTAAGTGCAAAATTTGCAAAGGAAGTAGAGTGCGCAAAAGGGAGAAGATGATCATTCGACTATGATGCAGTAGATTGTGTGAAGTAATTTCGTAGAGAGAGCAGAGTGCGCAGAGATCGCAAAGGTGAAGCAGACTAGTCGAGATCTTGTAAAAGTGGAGGTATCATTCTGTTAATCTTCTAGATTCATAATTCAAGTCTAGGTTGTAGCTTGGCATCAGGGGTTGGTGCTCCTTCCAGTAGGTGCTAGTAAATCAGGGGTTGGTGCTCCTTTTTATTGGTGCAGATAAATAAGGGGTTGGTGCTCCTTCCAGTGGGTGCTGGTAAAGTGATTGTAAAGTTGTTGCTTTGCAAAGGCTAGATTTGGATGGTAGTCCAAGTAGTCATTCTTGAGGAGTAGCCACATTGGTGAACCTCATTAAATCTTGTGTTGTGTGATGCTCTTTTGTTATTCTTGTTGTATCTTGTCATAAGTTTTAATTGCTTCTATTTTAAGAGCTATAAATTCAAGATTAAAAGAGCTACACTGATTCACCCCCCCTCTCAGTGTCATTGTAAGACTAACAATTGGTATCAGAGCCAAGTTCCTATACAAGCTTAACCGGCTAGGGTGATCTTGGAAGTAACACAATGGCAGGTGGTGAAGGTTTCTCATCAAACAAAGCACCATTGTTTGATGGATCTAATTACGCATTCTAGAGAATCAAGATGCAGACATATCTCTCGTGCTTTGGGTTACGACATCCGGGATTCAGTAGTTAGTGGATACATAATTCCCATCACTCCTCCAAAAGAGGTTGACGAAAAGAAACTATTTGAAAACAACTCAAAAGCAAAA
Organism: Wollemia nobilis; assembly: GCA_028583015.1. NCBI lineage: Eukaryota > Viridiplantae > Streptophyta > Pinopsida > Araucariales > Araucariaceae > Wollemia > Wollemia nobilis. The sequence continues at coordinate 14,865,261 of JAQPPZ010017052.1, forward strand.
ATGCTCTCATGTGTGGATTAGCAGACAGTGAACTAGTGAAGATCATGAACTGTAATACGACAAAAGAGATATGGGACAAACTGAGGAGTATTCATGAAGGAGATGATAAGATCAAGGAGGCCAAGTTACAGACACATCGAGCTCAGTTCGAAGCATTGAAAATGAACGATGATGAAAACATTGAGGCATATATGCTGAGAGTCAATGGAATCATTAATGCGATTAGAGGACTCGACGAGGATATTGGAGACTCTGTACCATCATGAAAAAGGTACTAAGATCTCTTCCTCAAAGGTTTGATTCCAAAGTCTCAACAATAGAAGAAGCTAAAAATCTAAATTATTTTAGTATAGATGAGATGTATGGTTCTTTAACTGCATATGAGATGAGGATAGGAAGATCTAAACCCACAGACAGAGAAGCGGCTTTTAAAGCCCTTAAAAATAAAAACACTAAACAAGAGTCCGAGGAAGAAGGGACATCAGATGAAATGGAAGCAAACTTTGTTAGAAAGCTAAAAAAGGGAAAAGGAAAATACAGAGGGAAGCTACCATTTAAATGTTTCAACTCATGGAGGCATCGGGCATTTTGTGACTAAATGTCCACTTAAAGAGCAGAACAAAAATGATGAAGGATCGCACCATGAAAGAAGTGACTGGAAGAAAATGAACTTCAGAAAAGGCAACTTCAAGAAGAGAAGTTTCATCTCCAAGAATGTCAGTTCATCAGAAGACAGCTCCGGAGAAGAGTCTGAAGAGGAAAAAGGTGAAGCTCTTTTCATGGCATTTGAAGAAGCAAAATCAGAAAAGGAAGAAGGAGTGATCTCTGAAGTATGTGGTGAAAACCCTGAGGCTGAAGTAGATCTAGAAGGTGAGTTGATCTCTGCACTTGAAGAGTGGGAGATAGAAAAGAAAAAGAATAAGAAACTTTCAAGAAAGCTTGCGGATGCAAATGAAATCATAACCAGTTTGAAAGTACAGATAGAAGAATCCAAGAAAATCTTTGAAGATCTCGAAGTGCAAATAACCATGAGAATAGACTATTGCAGACAAGCTAGAAGAAGAGACTGTTGGTTTGAGAATGCAGCTAGAAGAGATGAATAAGAAAATTAGTTGTTATCACAAACGTGAAGAAAGTTCTATGAAGCTGGATAAGATCATAAATGACCAAAGACCTACAGGCATCAAGTTTGGTCTGGGTTTCATCGAAGGAGAATCATCAAGTGGATCAAAGGCCAGAAATGTAGAATCCACAAAGAATGAAGATAAGAAATAGGTTGATCAAGGGAAAATGCCTCATGCAAAAGAAAGCAATAATGCCAGGCTCGAAAGGAGAACTGACAATGATGGATTCACCAATGTCACACATCAAAGAAGAAGAAGACCTATGGCTCCTACGGCAACATGGCAAAGACCATCTCCCAGGTTCAATTATCCCTTCTCTGGTTTCTATTTTAAATGCAATGGCTATGGACATAAAATCTCAGACTACAAATATAATGTTAGACCAAGGAATTTCACCAATAGAAATGCTTTTTCTCCTCTGATGAATTATACAAGTAGAATGTTATAACTGTCACAATTTTGGGCACATTGCAAGAAACTTGTAGAAGCACATTTTCATCAAATCAGTTTCAGGGAAGAAAAGTTCAACCAAACAGGATGAGACAAAATAGAAAACTTCCTGTAAAACATGCACAAGCTGCTGATAAGGGAAAGGCAAAACAAGAACCCAAAACCACTATCAAGACGGAGTGGAAAGAAAAGGAACAACTTAAGGAAGAAAAGGAATCCTTAATTGTACAAACAACATTTAAAGCACAGAATAAATATGTGCCATGGATACTTGATAGTGGATGCTCCAGTCATATGACAAGTAACAAACAAAAATTTGAGAAGTTGCAGAAATATGAAGGTGGTTCAGTAAAGTTTGGAAATAATGATGGAGCTAAGATAGTTGGCAAAGGTTCAGTCAAAATTATTAACGGAAAAATTAAGTCAGAAGAAGTCTTGTTTGTGGATGGTTTGAAACATAACCTGTTGAGCGTAAGTCAGATTTGTGATAAAGGTCATGAGGTAGTTTTTAAGAAGCAGGGTTGTGAAGTCAGAAAGACAAATAGTGGAAAATTGATAGCAACTGGATCAAGAACATCTGGAAACCTGTACACGCTCTCAGAGACTTCAGAAGGAGCTTGTTTTATTGGACAAGAAGAAGAAAATTGGTTGTGGCACAAGAGACTCGGTCATATCAGTTTTGATAACCTAGTAAAAATCACCTCAAAAGGAGCAGTGAGAGATATTCCCACCATCAACAAACCTGCAAACAACATTTGTGCTTCATGCCAAAAGGGGAAACAAACTAGAGTCTCTTTCAAAACAAAAGAATACTACACAAGCAAACCTTTGGAACTAATACACACCGATTTATGTGGACCCATGAGAACACAAAGCATAAATGGTGACAAATATTTTATGTTGTGCATTGATGACTATTCCAGAATGACATGGATATTCTTCTTGAAGCATAAATCGAAGCTTTTGATATGTTCAAGATTTTCAAAAACCAGAGTTGAGAATGAAACAGGAAAGAGGATCAAATGTTTAAGATCAGACAGAGGAGGAGAATTCATTTCAGAGGAGTTTGCAGAATACTATGAAAAATACGGTATTAGGAGACAGTTCTCAGCAGCCAGGACACCTCAACAAAATGGAGTGGTAGAAAGAAAGAACAGGACAGTGCAGGAAATGGCACGAACTATGTTGGCTGAAAGTAGAGTAGCAGATAGATTTTGGAAAGAAGCAGTCCATACTATGGTGTATATCCAAAATAGGTACATGCTGAGAACACATGAAAGCAAAACTCCTTATGAATTGTGGTTCGATAAAAGGGCAACAACAAAATACCTCAATTTTTTTGGCAGCAAGTGCTATATCAAAAGAATTGAAGATAATCTTGGTAAGTTTGAAGATAGAGCAGATGAAGGTATTTTTGTTGGTTATTCATCTAGAAGCAAAGCTTACAAATGCTACAACAAAAGGCTAAAGAAAATTGTGGACAGTGTTGATGTTAAGTTTGATGAAGGTAAAGAACGAGTAATTAGCTATGAAATGAACTACCCAATCTATGAAGAGGTTATTGAAGGAGATGAGGAAAACGAAATTGAAAAGATACAAAAAATTGACTCAGATGATGTAAGTTGTGATTCAGAAGCGGAAGAGAATAAGAAATTCAAAACAGGCAGCTGGCAGAAAAATCATCCTAGAGATCAAATAATTGGAGACCCCAAAGTTGGTGTTCAAACAAGAAGAAGAGTAGCAAGTAACTACTCTCTATTATCCAGCATTGAGCCCAAGAATGTTGCTGAAGCAAGCAAAGATGAAGGTTGGATGAAGGCAATAAATGAAGAATTAGACCAGATCGAGAAAAACAAAACCTGGGAGTTAGTACCTAGACCTGTGAACAAAAATATAATCGGGACTAAATGGATCTTTCGTAACAAATTGAATGAAGACGGACAGGTAGTCAGAAATAAAGCAAGATTGGTATGCAAGGGGTATGCACAAGTTGAAGGCATTGACTTTGAGGAAACGTTTGCACCAGTAGCTAGACTAGAGGCAATCAGAATGTTTCTGGCTTTAGCAGTCTACAAGAATTTCAAAGTTTATCAAATGGATGTGAAATCAGCATTTTTGAATGGGAAACTTGAAGAAGAGGTTTATATTGAGCAACCAGATGGGTTCCAACTTGGTGATAATCCCAACTTTGTTTGTAAGTTGAAGAAAGCTTTATATGGCTTAAAACAGGCACCTCGAGCATGGTATGCAAGACTAGACAACTATCTCACTCAACAAAGGTTTAAGAAAGGTATGGTGGATAGTAACCTGTATGTCAAAATAGAAAATGGGCATCTTATTGTTCTTGTTGTATATGTAGATGATATCATATTTGGCAGCAGCAAAGATGAGTCATGTAAAGATTTAGCAAATAAGATGCAAAAAGAATTTGAAATGTCAATGATTGGTGAACTGTCATATTTCCTCGGTTTGCAAGTTAATCAAAGTAAGAAGGGCATATTTATTTCTCAAGTTAAATATGTAAAAGAGATGTTAAAGAAATTCACAATGGAGGATTGTAAGCCAGTTAGCACTCCCATGACGACAGGCTGCAAGTTGAGCAAAGATGACAAATCTCCACCTATTGATCAAACCATGTACAGATCTATGATTGGAAGCCTACTGTACCTGACAGCTACCAGACCAGATATTTTGCAGGCAGTATGCATGGTAGCACATTTTTAGGCCAATCCCAAGGAGACTCATGTGACAGCAGTAAAGAGGATTCTTCGGTATCTCAAGGGTACTATGGAGTATGGGTTGTGGTATCCAAAAGGTAAAGACTTCACCCTTATATCATATTCAGATGCAGATTGGGCAGGATGTGTAGATGACAGAAAGAGTACCAGTGGAGGTGCATTCTATCTTGGAGATAGATTGGTTGCATGGCACAGTAAGAAGCAAGAGTCAGTTTCTTTATCAACAGCAGAGGCAGAATATATTGCAGCAACAACATGTTGTACGCAGGTATTGTGGATGAAACAAACCCTGAAAGATCTTGGTATCTGCTTCAGTGAACCAATATCAGTTAAGTGTGATAACACCAGTGCCATTAACATCTCCAAGAATCCAGTTATGCATTCACGCACAAAACACATCGCTATCAGGTATCACTTCTTGAAGGAGAAAGTTGCAGAAGGTGAGGTTAAATTGGATTTTGTTCCAACTACAGAGCAAGTAGCAGATATCTTCACAAAACCATTGCCCAAGGAAGTTTTTGAGTACCTTCGCAATAAATTGGGAGTGGTCACACTTCCCAAAGATTGACTAGCTACAGGGATCACATTCTCAGGGGGAGCATCTAAGCATTTGATTATCTTGTTGCTCATGTTCATGATTTTTGCTAAGTATAATCAATTTTGCCTGAGAATGTTGTGCATGGACTCAGGGGGAGTCTGCAGTAGCCCTTTGGTATTATTGTCAAAGGGGGAGAAGAGTTACAGGAAATTGCACATGTGTTGCCAACAATTCCAAAGGGGGAGATTGTTGAGCAAGGTGCAGCAACAATATTGTCATTGTTGTCAACACAGTCAGATAGATCTGGTGTTTCAATGGACAGGAAGTTCAAAAGCTATTCAGATGCAGAAGACAGGAGTTCAAAGGTTATTCAGAGTATGGACAGTGAGTTTCCAAGAAGACCGAAGTAGCCCATTTGCAAAAGATCAAAGAAAAAGACAAGTAAGAAAAGTGTCACGATATCGCGACATATACAGCAGGCAAGAAAAACTGTCATGATTTCGTGACATGTTGGAAGAGAGAGAAGAAGCAAGAAAAACTATCACGATTTCGTGACATGTTGGGAGAGAGAAAAAGCAAGTGGAAAAACTGTCACGATTTCGCGACATGTTGGAAGAGAGAGAAGAAGTAGGAAAAACTATCATGATTTCGTGACATGTTGAAAGAAAAAGGCAAGTGGAAAAACTGTCACGATTTCATGACATGTTGGAAGAGAAAAAGGCAAGTGGAAAAACTGTCACGATTTCATGACATGTTGGAAGAAAAAGAGAAAGCAGGAAGAAGTGTCACGATTTCATGACAAGTTCGAAGAAAGAGAACAAGTTTGAAAAGTGTCATGATTTCGTGACATGTCGCATTTTCGCGACTAAAATAGGAGAGAGAAAGTGAGTTGGAAAAGTGTCATGATTTCATGACATGTCGCATTTTCATGACTCGAAAGCGCAAGAAGGAAGAGAAAGAAAAAGTGTCACGATTTCATGACATGTCTTTTAGAAGGAAGGAAGAGAAAGAAAAATGTGTCGATTTCTGACATGTCGCATTTTCACGACTTGAAAAGTGCAGGAAGGCAAAGAAGGAAAAGTGTCACGATTTTGTGACATGTCGCATTTTCGTGACTTGAAGAAAGCAGGAAGGCAGAGAAGGAAAAGTGTCATGATTTCGTGACATGTCGCATTTTCATGACAAAAGAAAGAGAGGAAGCGTACGAAGAGAACTATCATGATTTCACGACAAAGAGGAAGAAGACTTGAAGGAAGTGTCACGATTTCACGAAAAAATGAAGAAGACTTCGAAGACAAAAGTGTCACAATTTCATGACAAAAGCAAAGAAGCTAAGTACGAAAGCAGAAGTGTCACGATATCATGACAAAAGTAGAGACGAAGTGTACAGAGGTGAAAGTGTCACGATATCGTGACATGTAGCATTTTCGCGGTCCGATACAAGGAGAAAGAGGAGAGAGAAAATAGTGTCACGATTTCATGACATGTATTTTTGTAGGCCAAAGCAAAGAGAAAGAGGAGAGAGAAAATAGTGTCACGATATCGCGACATGTTGTATTTTCATGGGCCAAAGCAAAGAGAAAGAGGAGAGAGAAAATAGTGTCGCGATATCACGACATGTATTTTCATTGGTCAAAGCTAAGAGAAAGAGCATGGAGAAAATAGTGTCACGATATCGCGACATGTTGTATTTTCATGGGTCAAAGCTAAGAGAAAGAGCAAGGAGAAAAAGTGTCGCGATATCGCGACATGTTGTATTCTCACGGTTAAGTTGAAGCCGACGAAGACCGATGAACAACCGACTAAAATTAGGGTTTACAGATGTCATGAAAACCGACTAAGATGAGGATTTACAACCGACTAAGATTAGGGTTTTCATCTCAAACATTCTGTTATAAAAGGGGGGTTGTTTGGAGATTTCAAGTGTTGTCGATGTGCGTGAAGTTCGGTCATAGAGCGCAGAGTGCAAGTCGTATCGAATCGTGCTAAGTGCAAAATTCGCAAAGGAAGCAGAGTGCGCAAAAGGGAGAAGACGATCGTTCGACTGTGATGCAGCAGATTGTGCGAAGTAATTTCGTAGAGAGAGCAGAGTGCGCAGAGATCGCAAAGGTGAAGCAGACTAGTCGAGGTCTTGTAAAAGTGGAGGTATCATTCTGTTAATCTTCTAGATTCATAATTCAAGTCCAGGTTGCAGCTTGGCATCGGGGGTTGGTGCTCCTTCCAGTAGGTGCTGGTAAATCAGGGGTTGGTGCTCCTTTCTGTTGGTGCAGATAAATAAGGGGTTGGTGCTCCTTCCAGTGGGTGCTGGTAAAGTGATTGTAAAGTTGTTGCTTTGCAAAGGCTGGATTTGGATGGTAGTCCAAGAAGTCATTCTTGAGGAGTAGCCACATTGGTGAACCTCGTTAAATCTTGTGTTGTGTGATGCTCTTTTGTTATTCTTGTTGTATCTTGTTATAAGTTTTAATTGCTTCTATTTTAAGAGCTGTAAATTCAAGATTAAAAGAGCTACACTGATTCACCCCCCCTCTCAGTGTCATTGTAAGACTAACAAATATTTGAGAAAGATTTTTTGAGCCTTATGAGAAGGCATTAAGGCAGATTTATGAGTAGTAAAAGAGACATGACAAAAACAAAAAATACATCAACACCAGTTACCTAGCTAAGCATATCAATGGATAGCCTAGCTGAGTAGATCAGTGGATAGCCTAGCTAAGTAGATCAGTGGAGAGCCTATCTGAGTAGATCAATGGATAGCCTAGCTGAGTAGATCAGTTGATAGCCTAGCTAAGCATATTAGTGGAGAGCCTAGCTGAGCAGATCAGTGGAGCCCACCTGAGTAGATCAGGACAGCCTAGATTTAAGAAGATCAAAGTAATCATTTGTACTAGGATAAGGATACCTATTTATTTGTAAAATATTATAAGGATAATATCTTGTGGACTACCCCACATTGGGGGAACCACATTAAATCTTGTGTCTTAATTATGTGTGATGATTTGTGCACTTGCTTACTATTACTATCTATGTTTTTAATGCACACTACTATATTTGGTTATTGTAATTAAGGAAACTAATTGATATTGGTTTGGAAAGAAAGTAAAAAGTGGACGCTATACTGTTTACCCCCCCTCTCAGTATAATCTTATGTTATTTAGTTTCCACACCTCATGTTGCTCTGGTAGCAACTAAAAAAGAGGCTACTTCTCTATGGCACATAATATATGGGCATCTCAGTTCAGGATATTTTCTCGAGTTGAGAAAATATGAGATGGTGAAAGGACTTCCCAACCTTTCATACACATTGCCCGTATGCTTAGATTGCTTAGCAGATAAGCAACACCGAGTAACTTTTGAAGCTAGCTCTTCAAGAGCTAAGAAAATATTGGAATTGGTACACATTGATTTGTGCGGTCCTATGCCCAACAGTTATGGTGGAAAGAGATATTTTTAGTTGTTTTTTGATGATCACTCATAGAATATGTGGGTTTTCTTTATTCAATTGAAATCTAAGGTATTTCTATACTTTTAGTAGTTCAAGAAGCTTGTTGATAAGGATTCAGGGTGTTTCATCAAGAACCTCTACTCAGATCAAGGGGGGAATATACCTTCAATGAATTTTCATAATTTCTAAAATAACATGGGATTAAGCGACAACTGACTACATCTTATACTCCCCAAAAAAATAGAGTTGTTGAGAGGAGGAATCATTCCATCATGGAAATTAGTCACTGTATGATTTCATGAGCACATATTGAGCAATAGTTTTAGGCAGAAGGAGTGAACACAGTAGTGTACCTCTTTAATAGAGCTCCCACAAATTATCTATAAGGCAAGACCCCACAATAAGCATGGATTGGTAGGAAACCCTCCATTTCTCATCTAAGAGTTTTTGGATGTAAATCTTTCATGCACATACCAAAGCAAAAGCGAAATAAGTTAGATGAGAAAACCCTTCAATGCATTTTTCTTGGTTATGATGAGCATTTAAAATGATATCGATTGATAAATCCAATAACCAAGAAAACACATACTAGTAGAGACATGGTATTTTATGAAGCTTCCACATCCGATATCACATCTACAGATGTATTCCTTGAAGAAGTGTAAGAACCTCATAAGGAAAGTACTCCCCCAAAGAAGAAGGTTCCAAAGTGGTATACCTATACATTGAGAGATTCTAAGTTGAATTCACTTATAGATCTAACTCAAGACTGAACTTGCACTCAGAGCACGACACAACAGAGAAGAGCAGAGGCATCATCTTTAGAGGTTGATGAACTTTACCAACAATTTGATGAACTATCTATAGATGTAGAGGAAGACAGAGAAACAAATGTGGATGATGACGAACATGTTTATATGATAACATTGGATGCAAATTAACCTATAATAGTTCCATATGCACTTAGTGAGCCTCATTGGAAGGCTGCTATGAAAGAAGAACATACATATCTCATGAAGAATCATACATGGAAGCTAGTTAATCTTCCTATAGGAAAGAAGCCCATAGGCTGCAAATGGGTGTTCAAGGTGAAGTATAAGGTAGATGGTACTATCAATCAGCATAAAGCCCATATTTTTGTAAAGGGATATGCTCAGAAATAAGGCATAGACTATGAAGAGACATTTTCCCCTACTACCAAAATGACTACCATTCGAGTACTTTATGCCATAGCAGTTCATTTTGGGTGGAAGTTACATCAGATGGATGTAAAAAGTGCTTTCTTGAATGGTGACCTACAAGAAGAAGTGTACATGACCCAACCAGAAGGATTTATTGTTGAAGGGCAAGAACATAAAGTTTGTAAGTTGATCAAATCCTTGTATGATCTGAAACAAGCTCCACAAGCTTGGTACATCAAAATAGATAGTCACCTAGTGTAGCATGGTTTTCAAATAAGTCCTTCAAATGCAAATCTCTATATCAAGAACAATGGTTTTGACATAGTGATTTTGGTGCTATATGTAGATGATATGATCATAACAGGAAGCTCTGAGAGTATGATTGATGTAGTAAAATCTGATTTGAACTAGTATTTTGAAATGATAGATCTAGGACTTCTTCACTATTGTCTTGGCTTGGAAGTGACTCAGAACAAGCATCATATATGAGTAACATAGAAGAAGTATGCCAAGAAATTGATTGATAAATATCGCATGACTGACTGTAAGTCTAAGGCAACTCCAATGGAGCCTGGACTCAAGCTATCATGATATGATTAGTCACCATAGGAAGATGGCACTCTCTATTGCCAATTGATTGGGAGTCTCATATATCTGATAAATACCAGGCCAGATCTCAATTTTGTTGTGGGTTATTTTTCAAGGTTCATGCAGGACCCAAGGTTGAGTCATTGGAAAGTAGTAAAGAGAGTTCTTCATTATGTCCATTGTACTACAAATTTTGGCTTGGAGTATAAGAAGAATAGCAATTTATATTTACAGGGATACATGGACTCATACTATGTTGGATCTATTGATGATCGTAATTCAACTTCTAGATGCATTTTTCATCTTGGATTTGGTCCTATCTCATGGCATAGTAAGAAGTAGCAGGTGGTTGTTATATCATCTATTGAGGTAGAATATCGCACAAAAAGTGGAGTAGTCTATGAGATAATATGGTTAAGTTGCATTCTAACAAACATTGGTCTTCCAAAGAATCTTCTACTACATTTATTTTGCGAAAATCAAGGTGTTTTGAATCTCGTTAAGAATCCAATATTTCATGATCAAACCAAACACATTGACACTCGATGTCATTTCATTCACGATGAAGTTTTAAAGCATCACATACATCTCTAGTACATTCCCACTAATAAGCAAGTTGTAGATATTTTCACCAAGGCACTTGCACGTGTCAAATTTGAATTCTTTCACAATGCTCTTTGCATTTGCCAATAATGTAATAAGGGGGGATGTTAGCATATGTTATAGTACAATGCATATGATATTACATTATATTGTTAAGCATTGTTTAATCAAGCACTTCATAAGATTGGGGTAGTTATTAAAATAGTTTGGTGGTTCTTCAACCAACCTTGGAACCACCTTGATGTATTTATTTCAATCTCAATGCAAAGTATTTTGTTTATTTGCATGTTCCTACAAAATAAAGCTAAAAGTAACACTTTACCTAATAAATTCACTAAGCTAGAGTCTCTACCAAACAAACTAGAGATAGCAAGCCAAAATAAAGTGTTCTCTAAAATCCAATATAAATATCTAGTGATGGAAGTAGAGAATTTAATTGATATTAAATTATCAAGTGATGTAGATCGGTAAGTACTTTTGAACCCATTACCATGATATTTGGGTACAATCATCAAATTTACAATTTTTTGATGATATGATTCCAATTTTGAATAATCCAAATTTTAAATAAGGAATTGGTATTTCTCATAAATAAAGCTTGGAACCCCATGAAGTTACCAAAAATATAGTAACTTGACCACTACCTTCAAATTCTAGCTAATATATAGCCATGAAGAACAATGAATAATTTCTTTGTAGTCCTAGGAACATTATTTTTTAGTTCCTTTAATGAATGATAGAAAATGGCTAAATATAAAATGATGGATCTATCCAAAATAAGTAATTTATTAATAGTGCATGATCTATTAAAAGGTGTGATTCACTACACACAAACAAAGTACCATTTTACAAATAAGTGAATTTCTACTTCTAAATTAAGTGAATCACTATTGTTTTGGCCAAGCTGGAGAAAGGTAACACAATATTCAAAAAAACCTTTAATAAATGGATATATTGTCTCTATATGGTATACAAAATGATTTAGAGACCTACTAAGTAGTTTAAAAGCATATTTTAAGGATCATAAAGTTTAAAGTTATATTATTTTGCTAAATATGATTTACCTTAGGTAACTCGTAGATAAATATTTTACTATAAATAGGATCCATGGGATCCATTGTAAACATCATTTTCCCATTTAAATAAATTTATAAACTCCACATTATACTCTCAAAGACATTTTGTAATAATAGAAAAACTATGTATGACATTTGATTTTTAATTATGTCATTGCCCTTTTGATTTATGGAATGCATAGTGATTGTGGAATTTCCCTTTTACTTTTTGTTACTATTTATTTCCAATTTTATTTGATTGGAGTTCACTAATGTTATTCAATTCTCTTCATCTGTTTTTATTGATCACACACTAATCTTGCTACAATTATGACTACATTTTATTTTAATCTCACATCCTTACCTTCTTAAATTTAATTTTAAATACTTATATTAGGTTAAATTAACATGACTAGTGGGGATATGGTCTAAATACATAGGTTAGGAAGGTCCTGATTGATCTCTTTTTAATTGTTTAAATAAAATTATAGGTATATTTCTATAACAATTATACTTGGAAACCAATGACTAAACCAACATCACAATAGTAAGCTTTGGTTACATTATTTTTACAATAGAAAATATAAGGCATAGAAATAGAGTGGAAATCTAAAATATTATTATCTCTATATTTGAGGAGGAAAAATTTTGAGTAGCTTGTGAGTCCTATGTATGGACTTAGATAGGAGATTTTAGAAATGAAAAGAATAATTATTGGTCCTAAAATGAGACATCAAAGGTGGACAAAACTAATCTTGGTATGAACATTTGACATAGAAAGGAAGAGCATTTAAAATGAGCATACTTCAAAAGTTGTCTAGTGGACATAGAAGTGAAGTATTAACACATAGCTAGTCATATCAATATATGGAAGACAAAAAATGAAATCAAGATCATTTTTCCTTTAACCATATAATCAACCTAGCCACTAGTATTATAAAAGGACATAGACAATGGAGGGAGTTAGAGACTTAACTCACTAGATCATTGGACCATAAAATTGAGCTTTATACCCTTGTTGATTCTATTAGGGACATGAAAGTGAGAGAAAATTGACATGATGTCTAAATAGAAGTGGTCATGGTAAAAGTTTTTGTCTTACAGAATAATTATTGAGCATGGAATAATGCATAGAAAATTATCATAAGTCCTTTGCCTTGGAATTAAAATAGGTCACAAAATTACCTTATAAAAGAAAGATATTTTTTTCTATTTTTGGAGGTCTCTAAAGAATTATATTTACATGTGGTATCAACACCTAGTTAAAAATGTAGGTCCAAATGAGTTCACTAACATTAAACTGTATTATTATTGATCAATAAAATAGCTTAAATATATCCATTAATTAGAACTAGCAAGGGAACTAACAAAATAGATCAACTCTTGATCCTAAAGAATAATATGCAATAAATGATAATCATATTGAAAAACAAGGGCTAGGATAGATCAAATAGGGAAGGAAATCCTCATTTTAAGGATGTGAAACCTTTAAAGGATAAAAAAATATAGAAGGGATATATTGGGATCCACATACATAGATGGACATGATAAATACCATGTATCCAAAAAGGATTGATTTGAGATAGATTTGCCTAAGGATTTAAAAAATATCACTTTGCCTAAGTATGATGGAAAGACCATCAAGGATGGGGCTCAAACTTTGCTCATCAAGATGACCAATAATTTTGAGCTACAAAATTTTGCTAAGGAAACTAATGTGGTGGAATAACTTAAAGAATGATAAGGTCCTAAAATTAAAACATATCACCTATAAAAATTCCATTACTTTCTTTAGACAATGATAGTTACTACATTTTTTTTATCAAAAGATTATAGAATTTTATAACTTGAGTCAAGGGAAATTCTTAATAACCAAGTACTAAACAATATTTATAAAAATTCGTATGTCCCATAGTACCAATAGGACAAGAATTTTAGAAGTAGAAAATTTATCATGGGATTGAACCCAAAAATAGAGGTAGATATGGACATGCATAGCCTTTAACTATGGAATGCTTTTGAGAATGTCATTAAGCTAGAAAAAAAAAATACAATCAATTTCTACTCACCATAAATAGCTAAGATAAAAATATAAGACATTTCTACAAACCATCATATCTTTCAAGAAAATTATTAATGGGAGCGAAGGAAAGATGGAAAAATTAATTTTAGAAATGAAAATTAGAATCCATAGCATTATCATTATAATAGACCATAAAAAATTAAAAATAATAGAGAAAATGGAAGAACAAGGCCCAAGGATGGGTGCTCTACTTGTGGTAGGGATCATTATGTAAGCCAATGTCATAAAGAAAGCATTGGTTCAAGTGTAAAATAACTTTCCTAATCCACTTAATATCTAAATCAAATCCACACAACAATGAACAATCAACAAGTCAAACATTAGAATATTCTAATTCATAAATGAGGTATGTTTCATGGAAGTATTATTTATATATTGATTGATACTAGTGTTATTGAAACTTTTATTTCTCTAAATTCTTTTAATAAAATAAATATAAAAGCTACTTATATGTCTAAATCTTGTATTTTTCAATATGGAAATAGGGTAGAAAGGATAGTAGAGCAATATATTTACATGTATGATTTAGAAGTTTCTAACTTTACCACTAAAATAAACCTTTATGTAGATCATTTAAAATCCTATGATGTTATGATAGACATTGATTGTCTTTAACAACAAAGATTCATAGTTGACTATTTTACTAAGATAGTGGAATGCCTTGATGATGGTAGAGATAGAACTATCATTTGGGGGATCTTAGAACCCATTATTCTAAGAAAAATTTCTATCATGTGGCTAAAGTATTCCCAAAGATATATGTCTATTGTATGCTATACATATAGTTGAATTGGATAATAATAAATCTTCCCCTTTTGAGGAATATCCTTTCTTAAATACATACTAGGATGTGGTTTCCAAGGAGTTATTGAGACTACCTCAACAAAAAAATGATTTTCTTATAGGTATTCTCCCAATGGAAGAACAACAATTCCAAGCCCTATATAGAATAATTGCAACTAAGTTGTTTGAACTAAAAATATAATTGAATAAAATTCTATACAAAAGGATATTAAGACCTAGTGTGTCACCATGGGTACACAAATAATTTTTGTGAAAAGGAATGGTAGAACCTTGTGACTCTATTGACTAAAAAATATTGAATAAAGCCATAGTAAATAACATGTACCCCCATCAAGTGGCATTATCTCAAGTGGTTATATTCTCCAACATTTCAAGGAGGAGATCTAGGTTAAAATATTGCTAAATGATACATGTATAATATCCAAGATTTTTTGTAATACCATTATGTGGTGATGATGTAATATAGGTGGGCCCATTTTAATACCATATAACCCATTAAAAAATAAATAACATGTACCCCATTCCTAGAATTGATGATCTATTTGATCAAATAAGGGAAAAAAACATCTTTTCAAAAATAGATCTCAAGTATGGCTATCATCAATTGAAAATATAATAGGAATATATTCCTATAACAACTTTTGGGACTAGGTATAGACACTATGAATTCACCATAGTATCCTTTGGATCAAAAAATTTACTTACAACCTTTATGAATATGATGAATAGTATATTCTATGACTATTTGGACTAGTTTGTGTAGACACCAAAAATTAACCCAACCCAATAAGTCAATTTAAACTTAGAAGCCTAAGTAGCCCTTAAAATTTACCAAATGAAATTTGTGTATCTATCAACCCTTATTTTTGAGATCTTTCTCATTTTTAGCAAATTTGCACTCCTCCTTGATGGACCATAAAATTATATCATCCTTTTTTAGAAATTTTTCATCCTTAGTGAATTTGCGCTCCACCTTGACAGACTACAAAATCATGTTTCGGTCACTTCCCACCTAGTTTTAAAAAATTCACTTGGCACTATTTACTACTACCCAATGTGGCCTTCAATGGTCATATCTATAAATTCATAGTCAACCAAGGCCAACCATGAAATTATGTTCTCAAGGCAAAATCCAAAATATTAGATTCTCTATCTGCCTAGGGATTTTGGGATATTTATGATGTCATCCCTCAAATATCCTTGACCTGTTGCTAGATTTTAGGTGCCTCCCCATTATTTTGGTGAATTTCCAATTCAATTACCTCCACCTCCTTGCCATAAATACCCTTACCTCTCTCCCTACATGCCCCAAAAATCTTAAAAATTTGTAGCTCAAATTATCAAGATAAATTGCTTTTTGGAGAGCTTTTAGAGGGACTACTTAGCCAACTCTTAGGGGGTTACTCCTCTATTCGTTGTATCTCTTCCTTTCCTTGTTATCCTTTTGAAATTTTCTCTTATGCATAAGTTTATATTATATATATTTCTCCTTTTAGCTTTTAAATTTATCTTTTTGTTCTAATATTGGATTTAGTCATTGTACAACTATAATCCAGGCCTAGATTGACCTCAAATCACTCCTATAGCCCTTTCAAAGCTCTTCTTTTGGAAAAAATTTTCCTCGGTCCTTCACATAGGATGATTTTGCAGCTAGCTAGTATTGACCATGGATTCATCGTAAGACCAAGATAGAACAAACCTTATTATATTGCTTGCTCTCTCTAGTTCTCTTTACCTACCACTATACCATTTCTACTTCTTAGGTGGCCTAGAACCTAGTTTCACCACCTTTCTTTATCTTTGTATGTTGATAGAGATATTTTGTGGTCCACTCTTATAGGACACAAATTTATCCCAAGCAAAAGTGAGATAGACCTCATTGTACCCTCATAGCTCCTAACCCATTCTTAGCCTATTAGGTCCCTATTCACCCATCTAAAACTATATTGACCCTTCATTCTACCTTCCATTCTATCTCCTCATTTATAATAGAATGATTTCACAATCAAAACTTATCGATCACAAATTCACCCAAATTGACTTAGGGACAAGTTTTAGCCTACTCCTATGAGCCTTAACATCCTTTCTATTCTTCCTTTATTATCAAATTCAAATAAGTTATTTACTCTTATGGGTGTAATTTTGCACCTCATACTTTTGGAAAATATGATGGTTCTCTTCAAATAATTCAACAAGTTTTGAAGTTATTGATGGAGGGGCAGAAGATTTTAGAGTAGCAGCAATGGTCACAAAGTGGACCAAACCGATGGGTGGATTGCAGAATGAAGCATTCTAGGCAATAATAGCGGGTGGACACCCACCCTTAATGTTGGGAAAAACTTCCTAAAAGACCCACCCAACTTATTGGGTGGATATTTCAAAAGGCTAACATGGGTGAACAAATCGTAAAAGCCCACCCTTAGGAAGGAGATAGACTCCTACCCATCCTGGGTAGAATATACAAGTGCAAAATGGGTAGGATCTCAAAAAAATACCCACCCCCACTCTCCAGTTCCCCCACGGATGAAAATAATAAAGTGCTTGCCTAGTGCGCAAGACTCCTGCAACCACCCAAATTTTTAATATGAAGACGTACATGCGACTGCAGCAGTTCTAGTACCTGACAACATAGGTGTATGTGATAGATTTTTTATGCATTGACCCCAAGGCATCTCATGACCTACCACTCACCACCTAAACTAGAGGATCGCAATTTAAAGAGAAGTATGAGATATATGAGAGTTGATTAGTTGGGCATCAAAAGATATGAACGCCAAGATTCAACCAAGTACATATACCTCCTTCTAGAAGATTGGTGTTATCTAATGGGATAATGTACCAGTGTGATGCTTGTCTACTACAAGGATTGTGTTCTCGCCTTCTGCCATTAATGTCTAATTTTGTAAATATGCCTATAAATAGTGGAATGTTGGCCATTCCTAAGGGTGGCTCTTTAGCCATTACAATTCTTATGTAAGGTTTCTCCTATGTAAATACAAATTCTACACTGTTTGATCTCTAGATTTGTCCTCTTATTATTTACTTAATGTGTGAATATTCATTTATGTTCAGTCATTTAAGTAGTCTCGTGTTATTCTGCTATTTAGATTCCATGGGGTATACTTGAGTGACTTAGAGGTGTGTGTTCATTAATATGGGTTAAGGTTTTATTTCTACTAACATTGGTAGAACAGGAGTGCTATGATTCTGCATCCTGGATATCATGCACCTATTCATCGGTACTAGAATTTACCTCTTGCCCACCACTGATAGGAGCTGGAACAAATATGTTATTGGGTGATTTGTTATGTGTAGGGTCTATTTTCATATGGGGTATCATTCCTGCATAAGTATTGATGTGGCTCTACCCATCCTTGTGAGTTCTGGCTATGGCCTTCTTTTATTTTCTTTCCTTCCCTTTTCCCTTTCCCTTGTTTTGCATCATAGAGTAGCTAGAAATACCCTCAAAGGAACTGGCCTCCTCTAGAGATCATCCACCCCATCCTCTAATGTGACAACCATTCTATGCTACTTGGCGTTGATCTTCCATCCTCACCCTGTGCGTGGTGTCATATTGGTGACCAAATTTTTTTTCTGATTCTGCTGGGGAACTCACTAAGTCCCCATGTTTTATGAAATTAGAGTTTTGTGGCTCTTTGATTTGCTTAGATATTATCAAATTCACCTAGAATCTTTGACTATGCAGCATGACTAGATCATGAGACCAGTCACCCACCCGTGTTGAACATCTAAACATCCTGAAGAACTCAAGGTATGGTGAATAGCCTTGACCTCACTAGTAGAGATAACATTCTCATATGGTGACTCTGACTCTAACTTTGACATCACAAATAGGACCTATAAATGTTGGTGCCTTAATGGCTCAGCTATTTTCCCCAATGGAATGACCCTGATCCATTAAACCTCCACTGCTAGCATGAGATTCCCAAGGGTACCCTAAAGACCCTAACCAAATACAATGGCACCCTAGGAATGGCTCAGGAGCACCTTGAAGATTTCACTACACTAGTGCCCCTCAATGGCATCACCCATAAAGATGTCATGATTAGGCTTCTAGTCATATCACTAGAGGAAATGATGTTATTATGGTACCATACCCTTGGATGGAGAACTATCTACTCATGGGCAGACCTGGTAGGAGCTCTCACTCACACATTTGATGGCTCCATGGATCCTTTCCAACTCTTGATACATCTTGTATACATTAAGAGAGCACCTCTTGAATATTTGATCAACTTCAAAATTTGATTTGAGAGGAGCTGGAAGAGGATTCCTCCTAAGTACTAGTTTTCACCTGCCTAGGCTCACCTGTACTATGTTTGAGCTTTAAGCTCAAACATAGTCCTCCTACTACAATATAGGGAAAGGATATTGCCCCAAGTCTTCTAGGATATTGTACGGGTAGAGTGACTCCTTTTTCAAGTAGGAATGACATCTTTGGGGTACTCTACCCTCACATCCTTGTTTCCACCTATCATTGCTCCCCACCCTATTGGATAGTATCAACTATGGATGTCATCTCAATCTGTGCAAGAGCTAAGGATGTAGTTTGGTGAAACACAAGGGATGGATGTCGGCTTGAGCCTAGGTGGGAGAGGTGCAATATTTAGCACTAAAGCAAACAACTCCATTACTTGCAACTTTCTCCAAGAAGAGGATCTGGACCTGGGTGGGAATACCATGCATAAGGAGGGAGCATTTTTACACCATTTTATGTCCCAAGGTGCAACGAGTGAGGGCCAAGTCATATCCATTATGGCTTAGCTGATCAACATCCAATTTTTGAGGAGGTCTCATCACTAGTAGGCTCAATTAATGAAGCCTGTGAGAGAAAATGTGCAAGGATAGAGGAGGTATGTGAATTAGGTATTTCACAATGGGTGAATCCCTAGGTTTGGAAAAATTAGAGCTTGTTACTCGACAAGCCAATACAAAATAAAGGCTCCCGTATGGAAAAATTCATTGCCATCATGATCATCAAGTGCATAAGTACTATGTGAATGATGATCTACTAAGTCTTGGGTTCTCCATAACTTGGAAAAGTTAGCACTATAAACCAAACTACACAAGGTGCCTCAAGGATAATACAATATGGTCTGGTCATTGTAGATTCACTGGATAAGCTCTAGAATGAATTGTTGGTTGTGGCATGCCACTCACACCATGATGTTGTATACATAATCCAACTGATAAATATAAGCACTCCAAGTGCATGTTGAAGTGACATCATTTGAACCGTTGGTGACTGGAGGAAGACCATTAGAATCCTCTATATTTAAATTCACTCTTGTTTTCTATGCAATTGTTGTTGTGACCCCATGCCCAATGGACCTAAGGCTTGTGATTCAGGCATCTCTATGGATAATATTGTAAAAAATATCTCCTGATTCTAGGAAGTATCATCGTAATGTCCCAAAAATAAATATTTTTTGTAAATGTCTCCTACACTTAATTATAAAAGTGAAAAAGGGGTTCATGTGACTAGGAGACATAACTTAAGTTGTGTTTATTTATGTTTTATGTTTTTATGTTGTAATAAGGCACTTTAAGTGATTTTAGGGTTGGGAGATGTCAACTCCAAATTAGAACCTCACCCTATATAAGGAAGTGAGACGTCCCATTTTGGGCATGTAATGTTGATATCAGAATTGAATATTGAAACCCTAGAGGTTCTATGAGTTGAGATTGTAGGTCTTGCTCATTCCCATAGTGCATTGGAGGTGCATGGTTGGGGTCTTGGCAATATCATTGTAGGTGTTATTGCCCTAAAATATCAAAAATACAAAAAAAAGGCATCTTTGAGGAGTTCGTGGTATTTTTGGGAGCATTTGTGTCATGTGTTTCAGATCTGTTGGTAGCCCCAAACCCTATGCTTGTATTTGGGGTCATTTTTGAGGAGTTTTTGCATCTGTTCAGCCTTGGGGTTAGTTCATCCCACTTGTGGGAGTTTGTATCTGCATTTTGAGTTCCTTGAGGACCCATTTGTCCATTCCAACTGTTATATTGGTTTGGCAATATTTAATATATGATATTGGCTGATTTCTCCTCATACTTGTGTTATTTTATGAGCAATTTATGAGTTATTTCCTTCTTGTACTTAATTTCTGCATTTTTTGTAGTAAGGGTTTGTTGTTCCTAAAAAAGGGACATTACAAGTGGTATCAGATCTGGAATCTTGCCAGCCTGTGATTCGTGGTGATAAGTGTTTTTTTGTGGTGAAAAGTTGTGCCCTAGTGAAAATCGTGGATTTTTAGGGGATTCACAGATTTTTAGGGATTTTTTTCAAAAAATAAAAATTGCAGATTTGGATACCCTTTTGACCAATTTGCAGTTCTGTGGTTTCAAAAAAAAATTTGGTGGTCAGAATTTTCAGAATTTCATATTTCCATATTTTTAGGGTTTGATAGGGTTTTATGCATCGTCCTCCTGTTCATCAGTATTTTACTAGAAGAAACAGACTTGCTTTGGAAATGTCAAATAGGGAAGAGGTTGAGGAGCCCCAAAGGCCAGTTGATAGGACTAAGCAAAAATTCGATGCCCAACTTGACATGTTGCAAAGAATGGTGTCCTTACAAGAGATAAATCAGCAAGAATTGAGGGCAGCTTTGGGCAACCCAAATGGCACAAGGAGGGAAGGAGAAAGGGGAGGCAACAACAATGGGCATGAGTCATCATCTAACTCACACCCTCCCTTGCCTAGGCCATCCAAGCCTATGTTCCTTGTTCCACCACCTCCACCGGAGGAAAATGAGGTAATTGATGAATTAGATGAATGGTTTGCTGCTTATAGTAATAAATCTAAGGGTTTTAGGGCAGTAGTTTCTTTTGATAAATATTTGAATATTGTGTGTAAATCTGTTGTTGAGGCTAAAAAAGAGAAAAATAATGGCCTTTTGCATCAAAAGTGACCATTCCTTCATTTAATGGTCAAGATGGTCTTATAGCTAGGGCATGGCTTCAAAAATTGCAGAATTATTTTACCTTGGAGCCTATTTCTGAAGCTGATGCAATTCAGATTGCTACACTCCACCTTGAGGGTAGTGCTTACTTATGGTGGCATCATGGGTTAATAACCCAAGGGCATGGTGATATTAATACATTTGATGAATTTTGTACCGGGGTTTTGAACAGGTTTGAAAGGAGGAATGTGGAAGAGTATTTCAAGGAGCTTGCCACTTTGAAGGAAACTTCATCCATTCATGCCTATGTGAAGGAGTTTGAACAACTTTCAGTTTATGTACAAAACATTTCACCCAAGAGGGTAATTTTTCTTTTTATGGATGGTTTGTTGGAACCCGTGAAGGGATTAGTTAAAGCTTTTGAACCAACCACTCTTGAAGATGCCATTAAGAGAGCTTTAAGCTTAGAATATTTTTTACCTCCTAGACAAAAATATTTTGCACATAATCCACCTACTAGACCACCTTTTGCAGCCAAAAAAATAGTTTTTGGACAGCAGTATGGGCAGCAAGGAAACCTCACGCAGCAAGGTGGAAATGAGAGAAAATTTTATGGCAGGAATCCCACGCATGGAGAAGGTTTTAGATCTGGTTTTTAGCCACCTAATAAACCCCCAAATGGCCCATGCTTGACACAAGAAGAGAAATATGATCTAAGGAAACAAAACAAGTGTTTCATTTGCAAGTCTCCTTGGCAAAGAGGTCATAAATGCAGAGGAGGTATGAAAATCATTGAATTACATTCTGATTTTGATTCTGATAATCCTGATTTTTATGAGGCAGATGAGACACCCTTGGAAGAGGAAGCACAAAGGGAGTATGAGGAAGTTCCTGAAGGTTCCCTAGCCACTTTAAGTGGGCTGAATCAATTTCGCACTATTAAGGTACTATGTAGATCTTTTGATGAAAAGGTTATTGTTTTAATAGTTGGTGGTGCTACTTACAATTTTTTTGATGAGAAGTTTACCACTAGAAAGAATCTTCCTACAGCTATCATTCCTGGTTTTAGTGTTGCTATTGGCAATGGTGATCTTATCACATGCAACAAAGTGGTAAGAAACATAAAAATTAATTTTGGCAACATGGAAATAGATGAGCAATTCTTTGTTTTTCCCTTAGGAGGTATTCCACATATGGTTTTGGGTGTGCAATGGTTGTATTCACTTGGTGATTATGTTACTAATTATCAGAAATTAGAACTAAAATTTGTGCTTGAATGGAAAGATGTGGTGTTGCAAGGAATCAAGGAAAATGGGTCAAAATATTCTTGCAAAATTTTGGAGGTTTCATAAAAAAGAATGGAGAAGATGATAAGGCATAAGGACATTGAGTGGGCAGCTGTAATTTTTAGTTCAGAAGGGAAAAAATAATCCACCTATCATCCTCAAATTCAAGGTTTACTACAAAAACATCTTAAGGTATTTTTTGACCTACCTAAAGGTTTGCCACCTAGTAGAGGTTTTCAGCGTGTTATTGAATTGGAAGCAAATAGTAAACCTATCATAATTAAACCTTATAGGCATCCTAAGGTTTTCAAATATGAGATTGAAAAGACCATTGTTGATTTACTTGAGAGTGGGCACATTATTTGCAAAGATGGGGTGAAGGTTGATCAAACTAAAGTTTCATCTGTACAAAGATGGCCTATACCATCCAACCTAACGAAATTGAGGGGTTTTGTGGGTTTATGTAGTTACTACAGGAGGTTCATTAAGGGGTTTTCTTCTTTGGCTGCCCCCCTTATTTAATTAACCAATAAAGGGGCATTTTCATGGTCCAATGAGGCTCTTTTAGCTTTTCTAAAGCTGAAATATGTAATGACTTCCACTCCTTTACTTGCTATTCCTAATTTTTTTGTCACTTTTATTATTGCTTGTGATGCTTCAGGTGTTGGATTTGGAGTTGTGCTTATGCAACAAGGATGCCCCATTGTTTATGAGAGTAGAAAGCTCTCAAATGTGTAGAAAAAATTCAGCATCTATGATAAAGAGATGCTAGCTATCATGCATGCCTCGACCAAATTCAAGCAATACTTAGTGTGTGGCAAGTTTGTGATCAAAACTGATCATAACAGTTTGAAATACTTCTTGGGGCAAGTTTAACTTAATGAAAGACAGCAAAAATGGGTAACAAAGTTGCAATCATATGATTTTTAAATTGATTTTGTAAAGGGTAAGAAGAATTTAGCTGCTGATGCACTTTCTAGGCACCCTACTTTTCATTCTCTTTCCATTATTTTTGCTGATTGGAAGGTGAAAATTATGGCTGAATATGCAAAGAATGATTTTTTTTCTAAACTAATAAATGGGCAAGTTGAAGATGATAGGTTCAGCCATAAATAAGGACTGATTTTTTGCAAGGGAAGAGTGTTTTTAGTACCTGAATCGAAGCTGAAACAAGATTTAATTGAAACCATGCATGATGCTCCACTTGTAGGCCATCCAAGTTTCTACAAGATTTACAAACAGGTTAGAGAAATATTCTATTGGAAAGGTTTGAAAAGGGATGTCTTCTTACATGTTCAGGAATGTGTTATTTGCCAAGAAAACAAGGGGGAACATGAATTTGCAGCTGGTTTACTTCAGCCACTTCCTATTCCCAATCAGAAATGGGAAAGTATCTCCATGGAATTCATTATCGGTTTGCCCAAGGTATACATGAAGGATTGCATATTTGTTGTTGTTGATAGATTGACAAAATTTGCTCATTTCTATGCCATTTCAACAACTTGTACAGCCATACAAGTTGCTGATTTTTTTTTTAAAGAAGTTTTCATATTGCATGGTTTGCCTAAATCCATTGTGAGTGATAGGGACAGCAGATTTTTGAGCATGTTTTGGCAAGAATTTTTTAAGCTATGTGGTACTAAATTGACTCCTAGTACTAGCTACCATCCCCAAACTTATGGGAAAACTGAAATTGTTAACAAATGGCTTGAAGGATATTTGAGAAATTATGTTTCAGGTCAACAAAAGGCATGGGTTAAATGGCTGCACCTTGGTGAATATTGCTACAATTCTACTTATCATATGTCCATAAAAACGTCTCCATTCAAGGCACTTTATGGTTATGATGCCCCACACTTTTTAGATCTTATTTTTGGTGATTCAAGGGTCCAAAAAGCTAGAGACTTTGCAGCAGAAAATCAAGATATTCTTAATGCTTTGAAGGACAATATTCTTATGGCACAAAATCAGCAAAAGAAGTATGCAGATCAGCAGCATAGTGAGCGCTCATTTGAGGTGGGAAACTTGGTTTATGTTAGGTTGCAGCCCTACAAATAGTCTACATTGAAAAGAAGTGGAGCAGAAAAACTCAAACCCAAATTTTATGGACCTTACAAGGTGTTGAGTAAGGTTGGACAGATTGCATATGCTTTGGAACTTCCAAGTGGAAGTAAAATACATAATGTCTTCCATGTTTCTTGTTTGAAGAAGGCCTTGGGCCAACATATTCAGCCATATTCAGATTTGCCACCCCTTGATGATGAAGGAAAGCTCATTCTTGAACCTAAATTGATCCTTGAGACAAGGGAGAGAAAGCTTAGAAGTAGGACTGTCAAATAATATCTTGTGAAGTGGAAGGACTTGCCTATGGAGGATGCTACTTGGGAAGGTGCAGATATTTTAGATGCTCCAGCTTTGACTTTGCTTGAGGACAAGAAATTTGAGGAGGGTGGACTTGTAATGTCCCAAAAATAAATATTTTTTGTAAATTTCTCCTACACTTAATTATAAAAGTGAAAAAGGGGTTCATGTGACTAGGAGACATAACTTAAGTTGTGTTTATTTATGTTTTATGTTTTTATGTTGTAATAAGGCACTTTAAGTGATTTTAGGGTTGGGAGATGTCAAATCCAAATTAGAACCTCATCCTATATAAGGGAGTGAGAAGTCCCATTTTGGGCATGTTATGTTGATATCAAAATTGAAAATTGAAACCCTAAAGGTTCCATGAGTTGAGATTGCAGGTCTTGCTCATTCCCATAGCGCATTGGAGGTGCATGGTTGGGGTCTTGGCAATATCATTACAGGTGTTATTGCCCTAAAATATCAAAAATACAAAAAGAGGCATCTTTGAGGAGTTTATGGCATTTTTGGGAGCATTTGTGTCATGTGTTTCAAATCTGTTGGCAGCCCCAAACCCTACGCTTGTATTTGGGGTCATTTTTGAGGAGTTTTTGCATCTGTTCAGCCTTGGGGTTAGTTCGTCCCACTTTTGGGAGTTTGTATCTGCATTTTGAGTTCCTTGAGGATCCATTTGTCCATTCCAACTGTTATATTGGTTTGGCAATATTTAATATATGATACTAGCTGATTTCTCCTCATACTTGTGTTATTTTATGAGTAATTTTTGAGTTATTTTCTTATTGTACTTAATTTCTGCATTTTTCGTAGTAAGGGTTTGTTGTTCCTGAAAAAGGGACATTACAATCACCCACTCCTCGAATTATGGGAAATAAACTCTATAAGACCTTGAAGGGTAGAAGTAGCATGAAACATGAAAATGAATATGAGGCTATGACTGAAGATTCCATAGGAGAGTGGAAATAAACAAACAAGGTTCTTACAATATTGTGTCAAAAAGAGATGTTGCACCAGAGCTAGCAAATGCCTTTGGCATTTTGTTTGTTCTTGAATCCACCATGATCATTTATGGGGTATGTTAGCAGGAATGCAGTCTGTGGGGGTGTCCCATGGATTGCTTTCCCTTTTGTTTATTTTATTTTGATGCATCCTTTTCTTCCTTTCCTTTTCATAGTTCTTCATTGCTACCAACCATCAAGGTTAGTAGCAGCTATCTCCTTACTTTTGTTGCTTCTTGTGTTCCCATCCCTCCCCTCTTCCTCTCTTATTCTCTTTTCCTAGTTTTGTTTGTTGTTTTTTCTTGTTGTATCTCCTTTTTATTCTCTTTCACCCTCGTCTCCCTCATTTTCCATTCACCTTTGGCTCTCTTCCTCTATTATCTTACAATTTTTCTTAGCTACTTTTGTTTGTGCCCTCACTGTCTCCTTTCCTCCCTATGTTTCATGTGTTTTAGAATGTAGTGTTCTGGGACCTCCTTTTCCACAAGGAAAAAGTCTTTGTGAGTCACCAAGAGTGTGGGTGTAATTTTTCACCCCCATCCTTTTTGTAAATATGATGATTCTCTTCAAATAATTCACCAAGTTTTGAAGGTATTTATGGAGGGGTAGAAGATGTCAGAGTAGCAGTAGCAATCATAGAGTATACCAAATCAATGGGCGGATTGCAGAATGAAGCAGGATGGGCAACAAGAGCAGGTGGATACTCATCCTTAACATTGTATGGAACTTCACAAAATACCTACCCAACCTGTTGAGCAAACATTTAAAAAGGTTAACATGGGTGAAAAAATTATAAAATCCCACCCTTATGAAGGAGATAGACTCCCGCCCATCTTGAGCAGAAGATACAAGTGCAAAAAGGGTAGGATCTCAGAAAAATACCCATCTTTGCTCCCTTTTTCTCCATGGGAAAAAATAATAAAGCACTCACCCAATGCACAAGACTCCTGCCACCACATAAATTTAAAATATAAAGATGTACATGCAGTTGTAGCAGTTTGGGTACCTGACAACATAGGTGTATGTGATAGATTTTTGGTGCATTGACCCCAAGGTATCTCATGACCTATCACTCACTGCCTAAACCAAAGGATCACCAATCAAGGAGAAGGATGATATAGCTAAGATTTGATCAATTGGGCATAAAAATATCTAAAATCCTAGATTCAACCAATTACATCTACCTCCTTCTAGAAGATCGATGCTATCCATTGGGATAGTGTACCAGTGTGGTGCTTATATTTTGTAAGGATTATGTTCCCATATTCTGTAATTAATGTTTGATTTTGTAAATATAACTATAAATAATGAAATTTTGGCCATTCCTAAGGGTATCTCTTTAGCCATTATAATTCTTATGTAAGGTTTCTCCTATGTAAATACAAATTCTACATTGTTTGGTCTCTAGCTTTGTCCTCTTGTTCTTTACTTAATGTGTGAATATTCATTTTTGTTTAGTCATTTAAGTAGTCCCATGTTATTCTACTATCTAGATTTTGTGGGGTATACTTGAGTGACTTAGAGGTGTGTGTTCATTAATATGGGTTGGGGGTTTATTTTTACTAACATCGGTAGAATATGAGCGCTTTGATTCTGAATCTTGGATCTCATGCACCTGTTCACCAGTACTATAATTTGCCTCCCACCCACCACTGATAGGATCTAGAAAAAATATGTGGTTGGGTGATCTGTTAGGTGTAGGTTCTATGTTCATATGGGGTATCACACTTGCATAAGTCTTGATGTGGTTCTACCCATCCTTGTGAGTTCTATATATGGCCTTATTTTCTTTTCTTTTCTTCTCTTTTCTCTTTCCCTTGGTTTATGATGTAGAGTAGCTGGAACCAACCCCGAAGGAACCGGCCTCCTTCGAAGATCGTCTACCCCATCCCTTGACATAGTGGTTATTCTATGCTACTTGGCATTGATCCACCATCCCCACCCTATGTGTGATGCCAGATTGGTGACCAACACCTCTCTTAAGACTTTTTGTCCATAGCCCACCTCTTGTAGAATGGATCCACAATTCATCGTTATCAACTACAAAATCATTTTGAGTGTTAATATGCCTTTCAAATGTCTATAATCTACTTTTTTTTATTTTGTATCTTCAATTTTTTTAGGTTCCATCCTTTCTAAGCATGAATTTGTTCCTAAAAATAACATTATTCATTTTCATGTTTTTATTTTGGTCAACTAAAGGGACCAAGGGGGTATGACTACCCATTCTATGAGCTTTGCCTCCTCTAAAACCAAATAAAATCCCCAAACACTGGCCACCCTATTTCAAGCTCATAATTTTTTAGGTTTTGTAGATTCACAATTGAATTTTCTAAGGCATGGAATTATATTAATGATTAATAGATACATGACATGAAATCATGGCAACCATTGGACTAGGTAACTGCTCTAATTAGTCTTGTTAGGAATTTTATTTATTTTCTATTTTTTTTTGTCTGCTATAGAATGCACATAAAAGTAAAAATGAATACAAAAATATTAGTTTTCTTCAAGTTTTAAGTCACAAAATAAGGAACAATCAAGGAATCTAGCTTTATTTTGATTTGTTTATCTATTATCACTTATTTAGGAATTTAAAGTTTTGAATTGCATATAGTTGTGCACTTAGGCTAATTTTTTATGTGCATTCTCTTGTCCCTTGCTAAAAAGGAAAATATTTATTTTCTTGTACCCTAGGACTAGTTTCATTTAAAATAAAGAGTCATCATAGATTAGCTTTTGTATTTTGCATTACTTGTTTTATGCATATTTAGACTCTAGTTTATGGTATATTTTTAGGTAGATCACAATAAGAGATGACAATCACAAGATGCTGAAATATGAAAGAAATTAAACTCACCAGATTTTTGAAGTATGCTATAAATAGAAATGTTGAAAATGAATATAATATTGCTATGGAGTAAATGGACACTCCATGCAAGAAACTACAGAATCATAATGTGATCCATCACTAATGGAGTCACCTACTACTACTACTAGCTATTGACTTGCTTGTCAAACTCTTACAATGAGAGCTTCTTATAGTGGAAAATAGATTGCTTTCCCAACACTCTAACTAGTTGTACAAGGGAGACCTTGCACTTTTATAACTTGCACATTGACACTAGTGCATTTATTACATTGCATGATGTAACTAGATAACCTCCCCTAAAGTAATCTATTTTCCTAAGTATGTACCTAGCAAGGTACATGTACATGATCCAAATGATGTAATAGGATCTAACTCTAACACCTCCCTGTATTACATTATTTAGGTACTAAAGACTTTTGGTCTTCAATATACATCTTCATATTCATATTGAAATTTGTATCCTTTCTTTGTATTCTTTGTGTTCAGGTTTAGCAGGTAATTTATGTCTTCATATGATGCAGATTCAGTTGAGGCTTCTTCCTTCATTGGATAATCTTTGGCTTGTTTAGATTCATCTTCCTTGTCTTCTATCCAACCACTTTTGCAAGTATCTCCATCTGGTTCTGATTGTTGATGAATGAGTAGGGCATGATGCAATTGTCCTCTCATATTTCTATTTTTTATCCTTCTATGCTTACCTTTTTGGTGTACCTATTCTTCATTTTATTCAACATGTTCCTCTATAAATATGTTAGTATCATTTTGAAACATCACAATATCTTGTGATTTATTTGAGTCTAGGATGTAGGTATTTTAATGAATTGAACTTGTTGCTTTTATGTATTCTTGATTCATAATAATACATGTATTGATCCCATCCATATATCCAAATTTAATCATATAGTTATTTTCTATTAATTTGCTTACTGGTATGAGATTAAATGTTAATCCAAGAACATACAATACTTTCTATAGTAGAATATTTGGAAATTATTTTCTTGGTGTTACACATCCAAAACCATGTATAGGATATGTTTGGTTGTCTACAATTCTTAGTATGTAACCTTTAGCAATTTCAAGATAGTCAAACCATTGTACATTTCCTATCATATGATGGCTAGCTCCAAAATTAATAAACCATATGTGTTCATGACTTGTGAACTGGTTTCTATTGGAGCAAGTTTTACATTCATTGTATGACATTATTTTACCCATTTGAAGAGAGTAAATAAACCTAATAAGTTTTAGGTTTTGTATCAAGCTTACATCTACCCAATAAATTTTGAACTTGATAATTTTTTGTTTGATGCTAATATTACCAAGTTTTGTAGAATGCCTTATGAATCCCTATTATATTTTTGGATAGAATTTATTATCAATGTAGTGCTTTTATAAATTGTAGTTCAAGTCTAAGTTTATTTTGTAAAATTTTGTAAATACAAAAAAAAAAAAAAAAAATCAATATCCTTATTACTCCTATTGAACTAAGCATTATTTTCAATTTTGAAGAGGTTTTTAAGTTGGTATATATTTATTTTATTTAAGTGTTTTGATACAAAAAAAAAACCAACTTTTGAAGACCTTTTAATAAACCTCTTTTAATACCCTTATTTTATTGATTTGATGTTTTCTAATTTCCAATTCCTAAGTTGATGTTGTATTCCTTATAACTCCCAAGTTTGGAAAAATTAGAAAAATAATATTTGCAAGTAATTTAAACAATTAATATCCCTTATTCCTCCTTGATAACTTTTGCAAATAATTATATCTAAAGTATGCTTGTTTAATAAGAATGTATTTCTTTATAACTCCATAAACCTTATGTTTAGACAAGCATAAATAATTTTACCTTAATAGCTCCTCATTGTTGTACGTAAGGCAGATTCATTGCTACGTGTTGTGTAGCACTTGTTGGAAATTTATATCCCTCTTTGACCAATGTAAATCTTCCTTTGAATGGCAATTGAACACCTCTGTAATCTTATGGTTTCAAATCTCTGTCATTGGTCTTCTCCAAATGACAGTGTCTTTACTATCTTCCTTACATCGTATGGATGTTTCACCTTGAAGCATTAACTAGTTTTTGACTACTCCTTGCTTTCTTGATTGCATTCTACTACTCTATCCTTCACTCTCCCAAATTGACATATTTAAGAAATATGGGCTTCATGACAAGTGTCACACAATGCTTTACTAGCCAGCTCTCTTCAATAATAATGAACGTTCTTCGGTAGTGAGCGTTTCTTCGACAATGAGCATTTCTTTGGAAATGATGAGGCTGGTGGTAACCTCCAAAAAATATCAACTCCCTCCAACTATGTAGAACTCCCTTTATGTGAGCACTAAAATGTTGTTAGACATAGATATTTTGTATCAAGTGGCTTGTGCAAGCAAGCTTTATTTTTAACACTCCAAGTAACCCTAATTCCTCCTTTATATTTACACCCTTCATGAGCTTGCTTTTCCTTGGTACTAAAGATTTATTTTTCTAGCTAGCTTGGAAAGGGTAACAGATGGCTACAACTAGGTAGCTTCTTGGCATACCTTCAATCTCTTCTCTTGGTGGATGTTTGCTTTAATGGAGGCTTTAGGTATAGTTACCACTCTCTTTATGCACTTATATTATTGATTTCCTCCTTCCTTTACCACTGGTTAGAACACCCAATGCTGATTCTTTTGTGTAGATATTCTTCTGCTGAATACTATCCTTATTTCTACGTATGCATGAGTGTTTATCTCCTTCCTTTGCTACTAGTTAGAACACCCAATTCTACTTATTTTACATAGATATTCCTCTACTAAATATTGTTCTCCTTTCTATGTATGCATGAGTGCTAATATCTTCTTCCAATGTATCTACTATTGCAGGTGACACACTTCCTTATAAGGTTGATTATGATGGTAAGAATGGTATTTTTAAACACCTTAGATGTGTGAGCTCTTTGGTAACTTCTTCTTTGGCTGAAATCTAGTATTCATATGGGCTCCTTCACCTAGCAGCAACTCTATTGAAATGAGGACGTGTGAGCTCTCTGATAGCTCTTCCTTTTCATCATAGATGTACTACTTGTGTGAGCTTTAGATAGCTCCTTCACTTAATCGTACACCTGCTAGATAAAAAATATCCTTCTACCCTATTGTAAATGGTAAAGCCTTTGTTATTCCAAGGAACAAAGAAGGTTCCTTTTGTAATATATAATTTTACACCTAAAATGAAGAATATTTATAATCCTTATTGATTCTTTTGAATGATAGTCAATCCAAGTTATTGAAAGTAAGGATTCCTGCACTTTGTGCTTGAAGAAATAATCCTTTTATTCTCCTTGATTCTTGAGACTACCAAGGTCTCGATTTGAGGCTTCCTTTAAGGATTTCAATGGTGATTTTTCTACTCCACATTTTTACTTATAATGGTGGCTTCTTTTGGCCACTACAATGCTGCAATTTTTTTTGTGCTTCTTAATCAATACAAATAAATATAGAGCAACTAGTTAAAAATTTAACTAGAATAGTTCTTAATAGATGCACTATAAATGATAAAAATAAATTAACCTTATTTCTCCATTTATTTATTAAAAATGCTCTTAATAATCCCACTGTAACTTTTCAGATATAATCTATAAATTTTACTACAAACATAGTTGTAGAATCTAGTCTTCAATATGTAAGGTAGTTGATAGATAGATGTAATTTTTAACCTAATCAACTCCAAAAATAATGTGCAAATGAACCTTAAAATGAACTTTCCTTTTTGCACTTATATGAAGACTTATAATGCAATCTTCCCCTTTGCAATTTTTGATCTAGCATAAGGTGCTTTAACAAATATGCTGAGTAATTTGAATAATTAATTAACTTGCACCAATAGTTGCTTACCTTTTTGATAGCTTTTAAAGTAACTCCTCCACCAAAAAGAGGTCTCAAACTTGCTTTCACGAGCCTAAATTTTGGTGATTTGGTCTTCTCCTTTCTATTGTGGATACAAAGGATTCTTTGGGCAATCCTCTAGTCTCTCAACTTTGAAAAACTCCTTTTGTCTTTGAGTCTTGTTGAATTCTAACTTCAAGAAGGATCTTCTTCTTCTCAAGACTTTGAATGTATTGAGGTCTTATGTATCTTCTTTGGCACTCCTTTCCAATTTGTCTTCTCCTTATTGGACTTGTTATTGGATGGTGACAATATCCCAAGTCTTCCCTTGTGAGAAAGTTTCTCCTCGATGGAGAATTTCTCCAATGAGTTATTCTAGGAACTCTTTGATGATATTTATTTAGAAACAAGGCTTATCCAAGCCTTTTTCCTTGAGACCTCTCCTAGGTATTTGATTTTGTAGCTGCTTTGATCTTCCTTGAGGTCTTCTTCTTTTGGAATTGAGATCTCCTTCCTAGATGTCTTGATTCTGCTACTTTTGGATCTAAACAAGTTCCTCCTAGTCCTTCTCATTATTTCAAGAATAGAAGCTTCTTCAATGAAATCTTCTCCTGATATCTTCACATTCAGGTTCATTTCAAGTGTTGGATGATTCTAAAGCAAATACTCTTCCTAAATCTGAATGTAGGAAGTTTCTCAACTTCATTGGAACTCCTATTTTTCTGCAGCAAATGATTAGTAATAAAATATGAATTTGCTTTTGAATTAGGTACTCCCTTCTAGATTCTTTTTTAGGATCAGGACTTATGTGGCCCTTTTTGTATTAAGGCTTCTATGGCCTTCTTCTAATAATGGCTTTTATGGCCTTTTCATATTAAGGCTTGTTTAGTTGTAGCTACTTACATTTAATTTTGTTAATTCAGGTTAATCCAAGTTAGATTTAAAGAGTAGAAATCTAGTATAGATTGTACCATAGTAATTAATTCTTAAGCTTGATTCTGATCTCTTTTAGTCTCAGGTTTTGCAAGAAATTAAAGTTTGCAGGAAATTAAAATTTGCAGAAAATTAAAGTTTGCAGAAATTGAAATAAAATGAAATTGTGCTTAAATTAAAGAAATGCAATCTATGACTTAGTCTATATGAGTATGTGTGGATCCACGTATGATTTAATGATGCATAATATAATTCATAATTATTTATTGTGCAATTTAATTAAGTTTATGCTCTAAGACTTATTCTACATTCTAACTCTATCTACCATATTTTTGGGGAAAGAGATTTAGGGACTAACTTTTCAAAGTGGGCCCTGCCTCCAGAAGGTTAGTATTAACCCCTTCCCCTTTTTCTACTCTATTTTTTTTTTTTGAATTTACATGGTGGAATCGATTTTTGTACTCTATTTTAACTTCAGTAATTTATTTTAATTTAATTAATATAATGTAAATTATTTCATGATTGCAAGAAAATAAAAGAAATGGAATTTACAAAAGCAATCAAAGCATAAATAAAGTAATTGACACAGTTACCATATGAGTAACAAAAGTATTATTGCTTTATTACTGGAAATTCAAGCGTACATAGTTGTGCATTATTTCTTTAGAAATTGTATTCATAATTTGAAGATTATTTTAGACATTAGTTGTATATTAGACCTTTTCAAATGTCTTCCTTTGTAATATATAATATCACTTTGGACATTTTGAATAAAACTCTTCCACGTATTTTCCATGTGGCTTTGTTGGCTTGATGATGCGACAACTATCTTTCTAACAAAAATATTCTAAACTAACATAGTTTCCTAACCTACTTGGACTTAATCATAACCTAAGTGGTCCAAGTGGTAATTCATGAACGAACATAACAAAACACTTCTAATTTGAAAATTTTGCAAGATATACAATATAACCATATGCCCCTTTATTCATGGGAAAGACATAACAATCTTGCATAAAAATCTAGAAAACCTAACAATGTTCTAATTTCATGACTTTATAGAACATATTTACAACAAATTCATTAATTATAATATCTTCGTGAATAATATTTGACAAGTCAACCAATTATTTTGACTGGAAACACTTCGTAACATATGTTGCCATGTAAGAATGCCATGTTGTCATTGATGTGGCATGTAGCATAGGTGAATTGAGTTGGTCAAATTTCTTTCATAACTTTTTGGTGAAAGACATCTTCGGTAACAGTCTTCAACAGCTACCTTCTATAATATACCTTAGCAACTGTGTTCTGTAATAGACTTTAGCCACTGCATTCTATAACCCATATCTCCATCCTTCTACGTTCATAGTCCTTATGTCTATCTTATCTCATGTTTTGGGTCTAATGTGAATCTTGTGCTACTGCATCATATGTCTATGAAATATTCTTCAACATTTTTCTATCCAATCATACACATCTTGCACTTATTTTGTGTAAAATCCATACATTAATCACACTAATCCGTATTCATCACTTTAGCTGATAAATCACATAAATGAACTAAAATAATCATTAAAATACATTATATTCATGATTTAAAGATAAAAATTGAACAATATATCACAGATAATACATGCCAAATAAACACTCATCATTTTTCCCCAAACTGAGAGATATGCATGTCCTCATGCATGTGGAGAATAATAAGATAAATAGAATATTATAATTAGTACACATACATCAGATATTACAATCCACATTTTTATAAATAAATGAAATACTAATAAACACTTCAGAAATTTCCTTGCAAATACATGAAACAGGACAACATAGTTATTCTTCAAAGATAACCACATAATTTTGTCAAATATCATTCTTAAAAATATATGCAATAGTATTTGTAGTCATAAAATACTATCTGAAATAGCTCAAAACATATATCACATATGGAAATATAACACATCTTTCAGATGAATTTATGCAGTTGAAAATAAATTATATCAGACCTTCAAATATCATTTCTATCCCCTATAAAGACAATATCAGATCAAGTGTATGATAAAAAAACAAACAAATAAGAAATCAAAAGTATTTCATAATTTTGCATAAGGAAAGTTCTTTAAATATGAAAAATACAATAATCCTATAATCATCAGTTTTGTAGTTATGATAATAAAACAAATAAAAACACTACCTGCAATATTATTTTTAGAGATATGTATATCACAAAAAATGAAATATATCTATAGGCATGAATTAAACCATTCAAAATATTTGCAGGAATGAAAATATATAAACATCAAACAAATATTTTTTGTAAAATCATAAAATCATTTATAAGTTTTCAGTTTTATTTGAATTGAGATCATTGGGTAGAAATTCATGATGATGAGGGTCATGTTGCTGGTAGTTTCCTCTATTTATTCACCTTGTGCACCTGTTACTTGGCCACCGTGGAGTCAAGTGGTAATTCGACATATATAGTCTTGATATGCTCAACTTCGATAGATCCTCCGCCCTGTAATTCAAACTATGCATCCTATTTTTCTGGAGGAGGAGGAGGTTTGGTTGTTTCAACGATGCAATTGATAACTACATCAACTTCACGAGGTATTTTTAATGTTAAGAGGCATCCCCATATCAACAGATGGCTCCACTTTTTGGGGCTACGGTTGGAATTTTGATGACATTGAGCAAGAAATTTGGAAAATAGTAGTGAGTTGTCCTCACCAAGTCTCCATTCAAAGATGCTTGCTAAAATTCACTATTTTTCCTATCCTTTTCCCAAGATGTGGAGCTCTTTTTAGGGGACACACCAAAATTTACCAGTTGGGTGACTTGGTCAGCCGATTTTACCACACTATCTACAAAAAATTGTTTTAAGATCATTTTGGATGGAGAGGGTTTTGTTCACTATTACCGAATGCTTCAAAAATTTATTGTTGAAGCCATCCAACTTAATCTACAGTGAAGCCTATTGGGTTTGTATTAGGGCTATTATTTATATGGAAAGGTTCAAGGTAGGTGAGCTTACTACACTTGTGGAACAAAGACCTAGGAATTTTGATAGGTAAAAATATATAGGATAAGGGTTTTAAAGAATGGATGGGGTGGTTTTAAAATTTTGCTTTAGTGGCTGAAAAGATCCTGCATTAGTTATTTCCTTTTTAAAAAAAATAATCTTTATGTTTGCATATAGAAAGAACTATTTTTACAAAATAAATTTGTATGCAGAAAACGTAGAGGATAAAAATTATACTTCTGCATGGATAAAATATTAGTTCTTTTATAGCAAAAATAACTAGAAATTGAAGCATATCTTCTACATCTATAAAAATTTCATTGCATAGGATACATTATCTTCTGTGATTGTTCCTTAAAAACAAAATTCTAAAATAATTAAAGTTTACATGTCACTTTCAGTCACTGTCGGTTTTGCATCACCCCATAATGAAGTTTCCATAAATCCATATTTTTACTTCTCGTGTTTAACATTGCTTCAAAATTATGTCCGACCGTAAAAAATTCCTTTTCTGTTTTTGTTTTAGACTTACAATTTTGTTTGGCTACTAATATTTCACCTTCGATGTTTGTTTCAGATCATAGAGGGTTTTTATTTTATTTATTTTTTTAATTTGTGAGGATTATGTGGAAGAAAAATAGTTATAGGTTTTTATTTCTTTGGCATTCAATTGTGCCATGCAATGAATTTTAGCCCTTGATTTTGCCTTAATCAATGGTTCTAAGCATTAATCCATGTTTATTCCTTGCAACTGGTTCTAGGACGCTACGTGTCGGTGATAGGATGTGTTTGTAAATGGAAGTCAAAGCTAGCTTATGAAGGAAGTTTTTAGAATTAGAGTACAACTTATCCTTTTATTTAATCATGGTCTTTCATTTTTGTTTAAATCAACGACTGGCAACTTGATATCATTTGTTATTGGCTTCATGAAGTCGCATGGAATTCATCACCGTTAGATTGAGGTGATTAAAATTTCCCTTAGCGCGAGGCTTCCCGTCACCTTACATGGTGAGGGTTAAGTTTTGGAGCCAAGGTTAATCTATATATATATTGTTGGAAATTAAAGCAGTATAAAAAGGTAAAAAAATTGTTTACAACGGTAAGCTTTGGACCTTACCTTTTTACCTCCTTGGATGACAACTGACTGGGTAGATTGGACGACATGGGTGACAAGGCATTTGACATCAATTTCCTTTCCTCCTTTCCTCCCTATTTTTCTTCATTTCCTAACTTCTCCTATATTCCCTAAGGTTGTTAAATCAACCTTATTTAAGCATTGTAATTTCTAAGTTTCGTAAGGTTAATGAATAATATTTCTTATTTCCATTTTGCTCCAAGACTCATGTGCCACATATGGTATTAGAGATAATACTGAAGAGAGTTCGAATATTGAGGTGGAGGAACCAGAAGCACGAGCACTAAGGTAGGTGAGGTCAAGTGGGGCCCGCAACATGTGATCTGAGGTGAGGTCAAAGAAGGCCCATTAATCATGAACCGAGGCGAGGTCTGGAGAAGGCCCGCACAGCGAGCACACAAGGAGGAGCAACCTAGGAGAAACCAACTTAAGAGGACCACATGGTGAGAGGAGAGTAAGGCTAACGTAGATTGGATGACATATAACCGACACAGATCCTATTACGTGGGAAAAGGAGAATCGACAATGTGGCAAACGAAGGGTTACATGGTAGAAGGAGGCGACAAGTAATATGGTGACAGGCGGTAGGCTAAAGCAGGAAAAAGGGCAATCACTAATTTCCTGAATGCAATCAAGTGACTATGCGATCATTGAGGGTTTTAAACACCTCAAACACTCTCGCATGGTCGATGTGGGACTAAAAGTCCCAAAAAAAATTTCTTTCGGTGCGACCACAAGAAGAACAAGGAAGTCAAGCTTCCCTTGCCTTCCCGTCGAGCCACGCAGCTCGACTAGCTCGAGAAGCCAGTCGTAAGGCACCTGCCTTCCTACAGGTCACGAGTTCGAAACCTAGCGACAAAAAAAGCTTTGAAATTTTTTTAATTAAAAATCAGATCCGAAATAGCATAAAATTGTATTCATTCCCTTTGGTTCTCATCGACAGTGGTGGTTGAGTTGGTTAGTGCAATTTTTTGATGCCAAGAGGTTGCGGGTTCGATTCCTGTAGACCATAAAAAAAAATTATATAAGTTCTTTTAATTTTTTTATATTATTAAAACTACTTATATTATATTTAATATATTAAATATAATTGCTTCTTTAAATTTTTTTTTTAGGGCAATTATTTTTTAATTTATTAAATAGTAATATAGTTTTTTTAATATTATAAAAAAAATTAAAATATTATCGAAGAGACAATTATTGTAATCAAAGGGTACTTGATTCAAGGAAGCACAAACTGTAGAACTCTTGTGTAATAAGCCTAAGAGGCTTAGTTTTTTTGTAAAATATACCAAGGATCAAATTGTAAAATTATAAATAGGCATTGATGATAAGACCAAATGGTTGTTATCATGCCTTATGTGCAATTTTAGCGAGAAGGTGCAGAGAGGTTTGATGAAAACGTAAGAGGTTATGGGCTCAACATTGTGTTTAGCCAACTTCAAAATGTAGTGATAGTACATCAAAGGCATCTTGACTCAGGGTATGAGGCAGACTTTGAAGACAACTCATTCAGGAGTCAATTTGAACAATCAGAATCCATACAAGCTACACCACAAGAATCAGAGTATACACACTACAGTATTTCAGTGGAAATATTAGAACCAGAATCATCAGAAATAATATTGATAAGTGACGATGAAGAATAAGTAGCAGATAATTTTGTGAATCAAGAGATAGCATCCCACATCAAGAGGAATAAGCGATGAATGATAGAGTAGAACAATTCAGATTTGACTTAAATTTGTAATCTCTTCTTTCTTCCTTCTTCTTCTTTCCTTATTTCAAATAGCAAAGTACTTTATTGTAACATTTAAATAAAGAGAGTATTTTGGTAACTATGGCCTCACACAATAGCTTACCTATACCAAAATTTAACGGTTATGACTATGAGTATTGGTCTATAAATATGAAGACCTTGCTCATAGGAAGAGGTTTGTGGGACATAATAGAAGAGGGCTACACAAAACCCTCAGATTGGACAACACTAAGTGTCACAAACAAGAAAACATGAAAATAAGAGAAAAAGAGCAACTCTTCTGCTCTTTCTCATCTCCAAGCTGCATTGGAGAAAAGCATATTTCCTAGAATCATTGCTTGTACAACTGCACAAGCTGCATGGAAAGCATTGAGTGATGGATTCCAGGGTAGTAATCAAGTGAAGCGGGTAAGGCTTCAAAAATTGAAGATAGATTTTGAAAATATTCGAATGAAATATGATGAAAAATTTAGTGATTATTGTGTTAGAGTAAAAATAATTATGGATAAAATGGTTACACTAGGTGAAGAAATCAAGCCTGAGATAATTGTAACAAAAGTGTTGCGAACACTTACACAAAAATGGAACCATATTGCCATAATTATAGAAGAATACAAAGATATTTCCCTTTTAAAATTTGATGCATTAATCGGATCGTTAATGTCACATGAAGAGAGGTTTCTTGAAAATCCTTCAACTAGCTATGGAGGTGATGATAAGGCCTTCACTTCCAATGAAAATAATGGAAGAGGTAGAGGCAGAGGAAATCAAAGAGGTAGAGGTAGAGGCAACTACAGAGGAGGCAATAAAAATAGAGGAGGCAACTAGAACATAGGAGGCAATTCCAACAGAGGAGGCAACTCATACAAAGGAGGCAATCAGCAAAGAGGTGGAAATAAAAATCGAGGACGAAATCAAGGACAAAGTGGAAAACAAGGGCAAGGAAGTGACAAGTCAAAATCAACTTATTTCAATTGTGGCAAGCCAGGTCACTTCGCTCATGATTGCTGGTCAAAATATTCACAAGGCAACAGTAGTCAATATGGTAATTATGGAGAAGAAGATGATACCTCTAATATTTTTCTTTCATATGTACAATCAGAAAATAATATAAATTACACATGGATTCTGGATACTGGTTGTTCAAACCACATGAGTGGCAAAGAACATTTATTTGCTACTCTAGATTCCACTTATAAATCCCAAATCAAATTAGGGGATGATAAGACATTGCAATTAGAGGGTATTGGAGCCATGGAGGTTCCAACCAAAGAAGGACTAAAGAAAGTGCATGACATCTATTACACTCCAAATCTCCAACACAATATGCTAAGCATTGGATAAATGATGGAAAACAATTACAAGCTTGTATTTGATGAAGGATAATGTATCATTTTTGATAAAAATAATTGTAATCGTGTCATCACAAAGGTCCCCATGACCAAGAATAGGTTATTCCCTCTCAAATTTAATGAGCCAAGAGGAGATCAAATTTCAAATTTAGCTATAATAAATCCAAGTGTGCTTTGGCACTTACGATATGGTTACCTTAATTCTGCTAGTTTGAAACTTCTAACTTCTCAAGCTATGGTGAAAGGACTTCCCAAAATCAATGAGCAAAAGGAGGTATGTGAAGGATGTGCTTTGGGAAAGCACTCAAGGTTGAAGTTTCCAAAAGGACAAGCATGGAGAGCCAACTATCCACTTCAGTTAGTACATTCATACATCTGTGGACCAATGCAAACATAGAGTCTCAAAAACTATTCTTATTTTCTCACTTTCATAGATGACTTCTCTAGAATGTGCTAGATTTATTTTTTGAAACATAAATATGAATATTTTGATTGCTTCATATATTTTAGAAACAATGTAGAGAATATAAGTGGTAATTATGTAAAATTTCTTAGGACATATCGAGGAGGTGAATACTCCTCAAAAGTATTCTTGAAATATTGTAAAGCAAGTGGGACTAAAAGGCAATTCACCACTGCCTATACCCCACAACAAAATGGTGTGGCTGAGAGAAAGAACTTCACTATAGTTGAAATGGCAAGATCGATGCTTTAGACTAAGCATCTAACTCATATGTACTGGGTAGAGGCTGTAAGAACCAGTGTATATATTCTAAATAGAAGTCCTACTTCTAGTTTAGATGGTGTCACTCCTTATGAGGGGTGGTACGAAAAGAAACCTAACGTAAAGAACTTCAAAGTTTTTGGTTCTTTATCATATGCACACATTCCTGATGAGAAAAGGCAGAAGCTTGATCCAAAAATTCAAGCTTGTATATTTGTAGGGTATTATGAGTCTACAAAAGTATATAGACTCTATAATCCCAAGAATCATAAATTTATACTCTCCAGGGATGTAATTTTTTATGAAGGGGGAGAATGGGGTCATCAAATAATTTTTGTTGATGATGATTTCCAAGATGTAATTTCCTCATAGGTACAACAAGTGTCTCCAAAGAAAAGCAAAGGCACACCACCCCCTCCAAGCCCATACAGGAGTACTACATCAAGTACTTCAACCACCACTCCAAGTCCTTCTCCATAGAGATCAGTAAGTTCTTCATCGATGGACATTGACAGAGACTCTCCATCGAGAGGCAAAAGAACATTACAACATCATCCATATTTTCAAATGTTGGATCAGAATTTCCAGATAAGATTCACTAGAAGCCAAGCTAGTGAGATGAATACAATTTTGCAGCAGCTTAAAAATTTACAATTGTATGGAGATGATGACTCCCATGATCCTAGGGGAGATGTATTCAATTATGCTTTATTGTCTAGTACACAGCTAGAACTAGCTAGCTATGAGAAGGCATGTACTCAAAATGTATGACAAGAAGCCATGAAAGAGGAAATAACCTCTATAAACAATAATGATACATGGGAGCTAGTAAAGCTACCCAAAGGAAAAAAAATGTGTTGGGTGTAAATGGGTCTACAAGACCAAGAAAAATGTTGATGGAAGTATTGAGAGGCATAAGGCGAGACTAGTAGCAAAATGTTTTACTCACAAATTTGGCATTGACTATGAGGAAACCTTTGCTCCTGTTGCACGACAAGAAATAATCATATCAGTTCTTTCCTTAGCAGCCCATAAAATATGGAATGTTCAACACATGGATGTGAAAAGTGCTTTTCTGAATGGATACTTGAAAGAAGAGGTTTATGTTCAACAACCTCAAGGTTTTCAAGAACAGGGAAAGGAGAACCTTTTTTACAAATTGAAGAAAGCACTTTATAGCCTCAAGCAAGCACCAAGAGCTTGGTACTCATGCATTGATGGCTATTTCAGCGAGTATGGATTCACAAGAAGCAAAAGTGAACCAAATTTGTACTACCTAAAGCATGGATTAGACATTCTCATAGTTTTTTTGTATGTGGATGATCTAATATTTATGGGTAGTAACAATAAAATGAATATGGAGTTCAAAAACTCCATGATGAAATAGTTTGAGATGAAAGATCTTGGTTTAATGTGATACTTCCTAGGTATGGAAGTGCATCAATTAAATAAAGGGATATTCATATGTCAACACAAGTATGCTCAATACATGATCAAGAAATTTTCCATGGAGCAGTGCAAATTAGTTACAACTCCAACTGGACATGGGATCCAATTGAGCAAGGATTATGGAGCATCACAGGTTGACATGACCACTTACAAAAGCATGGTTGGAATTCTGATGTTTCTCACCAACACAAGGCTCGATATTCAATATGTTGTTTCTCTAGTTTCAAGGTTTATGGCTAGTCCATATGAGCTGCATCTACAAGCAACTAAAAGAATCTTAAGATATGTAAAAGGTACATTGGATTTTGGAATCCATTACCAAAAATGTAATTCTATGAAATTAGTTGGCTTCAGTGATAGTGATTGGGGCAGCAATATAGATGACAATAAATCTACATCAAGAAATTATTTTAGTCTAGGATCGGGACTAATTACATGGAGTTCCAATAAATAAACTATTGTAGCATTGTCATTGACTGAGGCTGAGTATATAGACATCACACATGCTAGTACTCAAACCCTATGGTTGAGAAAAGTTCTTGAAGATATTGGAGAAATTCAAAGTGGTCCAACTCTACTGTATTTTGATAACATAAGTGCCATTCAGTTGGCATACAATCCATTCCACCATAGCAGATCAAAGCATTTCGATATGAAGTATCACTTCATTCGAGATATGGTGGAACAGAGATAGTTGAGCTTCAATATTGTAACACTTTGGATAATATTGCAGATAGCTTCATCAAAGGTATAGCTAAAGCTCAATATATAAAGCTAAGAGACTGTATAGTCAGTCCTCTCAAATTTAATGGGGAGAATGTTGGAAATTAAAGCAGTATAAAAAGGTAAAAAATTTGTTTACAACGGTAAGCTTTGGACCTTACCTTTTTACCTCCTTGGACGGTAGCTGACTGGGTAGATTGGATGGCATGGGCGGCAAGGAATTCAACATCAATTTCCCTTCCTCATTTCCTCCCTATTTTTCTTCATTTCCTAACTTCTCCTATATTCCCTAAGGTTGTTAAATCAACCCTATTTAAGCATTGTAATTTCTAAGTTTCGTAAGGTTAATGAATAATATTTCTTATTTCCATTTTGCTCCAAGACTCACATGCCACATATATATATATATATATATATATATATATATATATATATATATATATATATATATATATATATATATATATATATATTATGCCTAACCTTCTGACTTATACTTTCATTTACCACGACGTAAATAAATTTCCTTAAACTTTCACCCCCTATGCATATATGCCACATAATCTTTTTCTTCCATTGTGTTGCTAACGTTAATGCCTACATCGCCTTATTTTCTTATTTTAATTATTTATTTTAATTTTTTGGATGTCATTATTCATGGTGGTCCATCAAATTCATTTGTCTCTGTAATTGACATCCATATGTACTTCATGGTCAATGTCTTTAAAGTTTTCATGATCGACTTCCATGCTTTTCAAGGGGAGGCATCCACATAAAATACTTTCATCATTCATAGATTATGCTATGTGATGCCATCTTGGGTGTACACATCAGTAAAATACCATTTTATCTTAAGCATTCATGGTTTAATTTTTAATT
Organism: Wollemia nobilis; assembly: GCA_028583015.1. NCBI lineage: Eukaryota > Viridiplantae > Streptophyta > Pinopsida > Araucariales > Araucariaceae > Wollemia > Wollemia nobilis. Next base: position 14,910,150 of record JAQPPZ010017052.1, read on the forward strand.
GAGCATTTTAAGTTTAATTTCAACCTCGTACCTTAGTAAAGATGTCAAATTTTGTAGATTTCGAGAGTGGTCAAAAAAAATTATACATTTTCATGTGATTTTGCCCTTCTCTTCTCCTAAAGCCTTGATAAATATCATTGCTACATTTTATTTATAATTTGCATTGACATGTCTTATCAAATTATCTGTTAACACATCTTGTCATACCTGGATTGTCACGTGTCATTTTTCCTTAAGGCCGGTAAAACTCAAAGCCTATTGATAACACATCTTTTTCTTTTTTATGAGAGATAAGTTATTATTCAATAGTTGTTGATTATAGTTCAAATATACACTGTATATCAGCTTGTTTCCTAAGGTGGTGTATGAATTTTTCTTTAGATAGTGGCTTATTTTATAGTTTAAACCTATGCCCATTAAGTAGTAATTTTCTAGTTGAGTTATCAATAGGCTTTGAGTTTTACTACACCATTTCCAAATATTTTCTAATTGAAATATTCATGATACAATATGTTTGTCTTGCCACTTTATAGTTTCATTGGTTCAGTCCTGTATAATACATCTATTTTATTTCATTATTATTATCATTTTATTATAGATATATATACTTTATTTTTATTATGTATATATATATATATATTTTTTTTTTTGTTATCATTTCTAATGATAATATATTTTTTTTTGTAATAATTTCTAGAGGTTTATTGTAGTAGACTATCTTAGGTTGTTTCCCACCATCTAGCAACCTTTCTTTTTGTTTTTCCTTATCTCTCTCTTTTTAAGTTTGGTTTTGGTTTTGTTTGGGTTTTGATTTTGTTTTATGTTTTAATCCTACTGTTACCAAGTTTAGATATAAGTTACAACAAATGAATTTATAACTACCCTTAACATAGTAGGGAAATGAAATAAATTTTTTATTTTTCTGAGCAATCCTGTTATAACTAAAACTAGGTGCGACTCACGGTCTATGAATCCATACAGTCAATTTTAGTATAACAAGAAATAAAATGAAATATTTATTGAAAAGTAAAATTTGCTGGAAATAAAATTATTAGAAGTAAAATGCTATTTTGCTATCACTTCTTTGATTATGTAGGAACTTTTCTTTCACTATGACTGTGCCACTCAAACATACCTAATTCCTACTTCTTCGAATCCTAATTATTTAGGAGTGTTTCACTATGACTATGCCACTCAGTCATACCTACTTCCTATTTTCTTACAAGAGAACCCAAACCAAAACAAATGAATAGCAATCACCCAAAGCTTGGAAATTACTGAAATAAAAAGGTTAAACTATTACTGCTTCTTTGATTATTTAGGAATGTTTCACTATGACTGTGTCACTCAACCATACCTACTTCCTACTCCTACAAGTCCTAAGACAAATTTAGGAATGTTTCACTATGACTGTCTCACTTAGCCATACCTACTTCCTATTTTCTACAGGTCCTAAACCAAATTAAGCAATAATAATCACCCAAAGCTTGAAAATTTTGTAGAAAATAAAATTTTAACTATGAAAGTAGTAAAAATGATTCCTCAAGAGAAAAGAACCTGGAAACATCAAACAAAGGGGCTTGTTGGGACCATATCGTGCCACTCTAACTCATATGCACATGAAGGACTCATATGTAATTCTTTCCACATACAAGTAAGCCTCTCCTTTTTGCACTGCCAAATAGTTTTTTGATTAACCACTACGACACTACTCTCCCTAGCAACGGTGCCAAAATGTTCAACTGTAGTTGCTTATATTTAATTTTTTCAATCCAAGTTAATCTAGGTTAGATTTAAAGAGTAGAAATCCAATATAGATTGTACCATAGTAATTAATTCTTAAGCTTGATTCTGATCTCTTTTAGTCTCAAGTTTTACAAGAAATTAAAGTTTGCAAGAAATTAAAATTTGCAAAAAATTAAAGTTTGTAGAAATTGAAATAAAATGAAATTGTGCTTAAATTAAATAAATGCAATCTATGACTTAGTCTATATGAGTATGTGTGGATCCATGTATGATTTAATGATGCATAATATAATTCATAATTATTTATTATGCAATTTAATTAAGTTTATGCTCTAAGACTTATTCTACATTCTAACTCTATCTATCGTGTTTTTGGGGGAAGAGATTTAGGGACTAACCTTTTGGAGTGGGCCCTACCTCCGGAAGGTTAGTATTAACCCCTTCCCATTTTTCTACTCTATTTTAACTTCAGTAATCTATTTTCATTTAATTAATCTAATGCTAATTATTTCATGATTGCAGGAAAATAAAAGAAAGGGAAGTTACCAAAGCAAGCAAAGCATAAAGAAAGTAATTGACATAGTTACCATATGAGTAACAAAAGTACTACTACTTTATTACTGGAAATTCAAGTGTACATAGTTGCGCATCATTTATTTAGAAATTGTATTCATAATTTGAACATTATTTCAGACATTAGTTGTAGATTAGACCTTTTCAAAGGTCTCCCTTTGTAATATATAATGTCACTTTGGACATTTTGAATAAAACTCTTCCACGTATTTTCCATGTGGCTTTGTTGGCTTGATGATGCGACAACTATATTTCTAACTGTAACGATCTAAAAAGCATACACCTAACTAGTGCATCAATTGAAATCGAGTATTAAAGCAATAAAGAATAGACAACAATGAATTTAACAAGAAAATAGGGTTTCCTTTTATTAAAACTTTGTCAAATCCAGATTACAAATACGTCCCTCTTAGGGATACTCAATTTTTGATACAATTGATACAATTTTGAAGACCCTCTAAACGAGGGGGAGGTGTAATCCATAGACTTTTTAGAAGGTACACGAACTGCTTAAGGCCAAAGATAGCCTTCTTCTCCTTTGGTTGGAGGCATATGCTGCCTTGAATGCCTTGAAAATGATTAGGTCCTGTAAACCCTACGTTCAAGAAACAACATGAAAGGAGTTAATGACAAAGGAGGCCTCTCTTGATGAGGCTTTTGAGATAATTGCATAAATTGATGATAAAGAAAGCAAGAAAGCATGTAAATCTATGAATATATGCAAGAAATCATCAAATTACTGTAAAGCATGTAAAGAAAGCATGAAATCTAGCAATTAGGAAGCCTAATTAGCCATTAGAACTTGAAAAGCATGAAACTAGTCTAAATTGATAATTGCAAGGAAATGGAAGCAAATCTACCTCTAAATCCTAAATTGACCGGTCAAATATCTGCTAAAATGTTAATCTATGCTAGATTAAGCTAATTGCATAACTGGAAATGGAAATCTACTGCTAAAACAAAGGAAATTAAAGATCAAACCCTCATCATGGGTCTGAGGTGCAGCTGGCACTGTTAGCCATGGTTGAGCCAAAAGTGTTCTTGCTCTTGTAATCAGGGCTTAGATCTCTGATTCCCTCCATGGAATTGATGATCAAGGGTCGCCTCTATGTCCCAAGATGGATTGGTGGTTGAATTTGATGAGATTCACGTTCGATTGGCTTGATTTTGTGATTGATGCTTCCTAGTCCTTTGGAAGCTCCATTGATGGATTCATGCTTGTCACTCCACAATTGGGCAGCACTTCGACTCTCCTCAAGGGGTTGTCAATTCACTATCCATTTTGGTAGAGCTTCATTGCGTTTCAACTCAAGATTATTCCAGACTTCTCCCCAATTTGGAGGGGGGTCTTATAGCCTTCCTAATCTCTAATCTTGGCTTGCTTGGGAAGCCAAGATCAAGATCTAGGAGGTTGGATCAGTTGGGAGGAAAACTCTCGAAGCTTCCCCACCCAAAACCATTTGAATTTTTGTTGCCCAGACCATTGCAACTAAATTTGGCTTGGCCCAAGATTCAAAATAGTTTTGATGCTAGCCATGGCTCTGAGGCATAGCTAGCTCTGTTAGCCGTGGGTGTCAGTCGTGGCTAAGGCTGAGTATGCCAACTCTACCCAAATTGAGTGGTTAAAACCACTGCTTCACCTTGGAGTTGTCCAAGATCATTCATATGGTCTATTAGCATGCCCATATGAGTAGTCCCCTACACATGATGTATTTTAGGTGTCTATAGATGCCCCTTTTGAGATGCGTTGTGAGAATGAACAATGCTGAGAAAAAATAGACCTCCTAAAACCATGTCGTAGGTTGAATGATGATCATTGATCTGATCAACATTAGATGCCCAGTCCTGCAAAAGGATGTGCATCTTAGAATCATTGCTTCCAATTGAGGGAAGGCTTAATTTACAAAGCGTTTGCAAGCTCCACGGTGATCGGGTAGCGTTAGTGCTACAATCGTACCGATAGGTGGAGAGCTACTAGCTTAACTATCATATTTGCTTTTTGCCCTAGCAAAGGGTAAGCTTATGATAGTTGTTGGCAATGATTCGTAAGACGAATGCAATTTTGACAAGATCGAGTGATCTCCTATTGAATTTGATTATGATTATTGATATTATGACTACCCCCTCAAGCGATGAGTCGATGAGGGTAGGGCATTTAATGAAGCGACGAGTCACTTGACCAACATGATTGATTTGAACAATTGAAGACTTTTGCACTTTGATATTCTTTGGCAAGGCCTACTTCAGCCGTGATTTCAACTATGAATAGTAATTGTATATCTCTATCCCATGGAGCAGTCTGGCCACAATGGCCTTCTTAGGGAGTCAAGATGATAACAATTTCATTCAAGCTTGTGTTGAATCACAATGTGAACTTCCTTCTATCAAAGTTTTAATGCTAGGAGGTGTGGTGTCTCTATGGTCCTCCCAACATGATTTTACATGCATGTGGAATGATGTCCTAGACTGGAGCATCTCCATTCGACCAACGACTGGTTTTGCCCCAAATTTCCTTATGGTGACTTATTCATCTTATTGGATTGCATGGATCGCAAGTCACTGCAATCACCAAGTGTATAGAATAAATGATTGAATACGAGGCACATTTGGATTATTGAATTATTTGAATATTTTTGTTATTTTCTAAAAATTTTGAAGGTTCTGAACCATTAGATATTTTTTATTTTGCATTTTGAAGCCCCTCATGGTTGAATTTTTGAGGGTATTAATGGTTGGATGCTAGTCGGTGTCAGACGTAGCTAATTTTTGTAAATTCCTTAGCTACGACTGGTAGCCATAGTCAGAAAACCCTAATTCTGTGCCCATGATTGCTAGTCATGGTTGAGGGCAAAATTAAAAATATAAAATAAAAATTTATCATTTTCAATTCATTATTTTCCAACTTGCTATAGCTATCAAGAGAGCTCTGAGAGGTGCGAAATAAAATTTGACATGGAATGTTGTTGAACCGAACATCAACTACCCTGACCTATGGCTGATCGACCAGAATCTTCCACCAGTGGCAGAGCCGGTGCTGCCAAGGTAGCATCCCGAACTTCACTCATGTACTTACCAACCTAAAAATGAACAAAATTAATTAATGAGCTAAAGGAACTCACTAAAATATTGGCAACAAACCTCACCCTAGTTAGGTTAGATTAGGCTAGCTTAGTTGGGGAGGGCTTTTATTTTTGGGTTTTGGGGTTGCATAGGATGGGAAATGACCCTAAAAAGGGTCTTTCCCATAGCCATGGGTGGTAGCTATGGTTCCCAATTGGAAAATTGGGGGCCACGGCTGAGTTCAAATTCAAATGGTCAAAAAATTGACTATTGCCACCAATCGCGGGTCGAAGCCGCGATTGAGCAACCTTAGAAAATTTTTGAATTTTTTTTTTGTTTTAATTGATTTAATTGATTTTTTTGAATTTTTTGAAGTGAGGCTTTGATGTTTGCTGCACATTGTGACTGCATTTATGATTGTATTTACCTCTTTGAAAGTTTTTATGATTTTTTTATGTTTTTAGTACATTTTTTATGTTTTTGGAAGTTTGATTGATTTTATTATTGCTCCCTTCAGACCCTGACTGCTAGAGCGAGGGAGTCTGATCTCCTTCACCAGCTCCATGATGGGCTGATCAACATCAATCGGGATTGGTTTAGTGCCATCGATTTTGGCTATGTACTACGCCTACCATCTATCCAGGTGGATCAGGCGTACATGACTGCTTTGGCCCGATGTTGGGATGCATGGACCAACACCTTTCACCTATCGATAGGTGAGATCACTATCACCCTGGAGGATGTCTACCACATCTTTTATATCCCCATTGATGGTGAGGCCATCACATATTCACCCACCATGGTGAAGGATGCTATCTTTGATAGGATATTCGATGCTAGGAGTGATGAGGCACAACTGGACTCAGAGCATGGTGGGGTCCACATTGAGTACTAGTACCACGAGCGTGTCTTCTCCCATGAGTGGTAGTATTGATGTAGTTGATTGTTCAGATTGTGTTGCTTGACACTTCTAGAGTGAGGTTCCCTTGGAACCTCCTAGCTAGGACCCATGACCTACTGGTGAGCACCACTCGAGAGCCATTAATTCTATCCTGGGGGAGTGCTCTACTTGCATAGCTCTACGATGAGTTATATCGGATCACACAATGGAGTCGTGTGGGAGTCGACTATAGCATACTACTCTAGATATGGGCCTAGGAGCACATTACTACTAATCACCTAGGGGACTGCCACTAGAGATCAGATACATTGATAGGGAGCGCCAGTGCTATACCACCTACTAGCCTAGGGAGGTCGAGGGTTTCAGGAGTAGGTCCTGAGCAGGGGATCTCCAACACTACCTAGATCAGCTGATGAGACTACGACCAGAGCATATACGATGGTGACCCTACATGGACTATCCTACATGGGATGAGGTAGATAACTATCTCAGGTGGGCACAATATGAGAGATGGCTCCTTGAGTATAAGCCTAAGATACATGAGTTCTTCCATTACTCATGCATCACCAGGTAGTTTGGGATCTACCAAGACATCCTAGATGAGCCAGTTATTTATCATCACCTTAAGGTAGAGAGAGACTTAGCCTAGCCTACTATGACTCCACTAGGGGATGAGGATGATACCTGGTAGGATTCAGGGCTTGTAGATGCTAGGACCACAACACTTTATGATTCTTGGTGGACTACCAGGTTGTGGTGAGGTGGTGGCCCACTAGGCAGGGCTAGAGCTGAGGTAGCCATAGAGGCAGCAATTGAGGACCCGGATGAGAGATAAGTTCTCCAGAGGATAGAGGGTGGTAGGGATGAGGCTCTAGCAGCAAAGGAGGAGCTCGATGATGAGGTATCATAGCTCCAGGCCTAGGTCACTAGCTTGGAGTCACGACTATAGATTATAAGGACTCAGATCTTAGAGAGGGACACATCCATGGCTACCCTATAGGCATAGTTGAGGGTAGCACAAGATCAACTAGCATAGGGATAGGTATAGTGGTGAGGATTCAAGGAGGAGAGGATAGCTCTCCAGGCATAGATTGCCACTACCGACATTGAGATACAGAAGATCACTGGGCAATGTGATCTTCTCTAAGCTCAACTAGATGTTGTCACCATAGAGTGAGACTTGCTTCAGTCTATGAGGGGAGGTCCCTCAACTTCATAGGTTGCTCCTATCACTCCAGCCATATCAAGACTAGTAGGTTTGGATGTGGGTGTAGAGATCCAAATATTGTGTGTCCTCATTCAGGAGGCTAATACCCAACACTCCTTAGATGTGGCCCACATCGCTCTCCTAGAGGGAGAGATCAGATTGCTTGGGGGTGAGGTTCTAGAGAGGACTACTACTACAGGGACCTAGTAGACTAGGACATGGGAGATAGGGCAGTCATCCATGTGATCCAACCATAAGACTCACCAGACAGAGAGGTCCTCAAGCGCCAGCTCCAAGTGGACTCATAGGGAGGGTGGAACTAGTGGAGGAGACTCCTAGACAGGGGATGTAAGCCCTACTTAGTACAGATCTTATCAGATATTTATACCATTTTTGGGTGTAAGGTCTGAGGACCTACACAGTTGTAGCCTATGAGTATTTTGGACATATGCCTATATACTCTGAGACACACATATATTTATATGATATGACATTTATTTATGACTCATTATATGTGTACATTTATATTGTTTTATGTTTATGAGATGCATATGGATGCAATGCTTATATGTTATGTTGATTTGATGCTATATGATGTGATGTATGGATGACATGCACTAGCTAGATGATGGATGTATGACTAGATATTGTGATCTAGATGTGTAGATGGACTACTATGATGTATGCATATGGATGCAATGTTAGATGTTAAATGCATGTTTAATTTGATTTACTTGTATGCATTTAATTTATGATGTTATGATATGATGAATGCAATGTATGTAATGCATTATTTACATGATGATGATCTAATGTAAATGAACTTGTATGCTTTAATCACTTAAAACATAAGGAATGAATGCAATATGAGTTAACAATCTAATGGATGACACCACAGAATGTATAACAATCATGAAATGTAATTGATATATCTTATCATAAGAATTAATCAATTAGACATCCATATGTGAGATGAAATGATGTATTGTTTCTATTCATAAGCTTTTGTAAGTTAAAATAATATGCACAACATAGTCAGTGGTCATCTAAATATCATTGTTGATATCCATCCGGTATCTAACCTATGTTATGAACACCCCTTAATAAATAAAATCTTATAAAAATAAATTGATGATTGATTGCTTGAAATGGGTTGTTGCTATTTGGGAATTTTTGAGGTTTTCCATGAGACTCAAACACCCTAGTTGACTTATCAAAAGTTGTATAATGACTATACTAGACTTCTGAAAGATAAAGTTTTTGCTATGAAATACCAAGCTATTCATTACCCCTGTGTGTGCAAATGAATATATTAGATGAGACATAAGCATACCCCAATGCCAGGTGGGATTCATTCAGCCCATTGTTGTATTGGGGATCCTCAAATATCCACCCGATCCTAGGTTTGGACTTAGTTGGACTAGACCACTAGGCAATACAAGCCACCTAAAGCTAGCTCATTTGTGAATTGCTAGACCTACCCCAATGTCAGGTGGGATTCATTCAGCCCATTGCTATATTGGGGATCACTCCATGATTTTCGAGTATTGACCATTCCAGGGATTCAAGTTCACCCCCTTATTTTCTTCAATTTATTGGGATACTTGCTCATATATAGTGATAAAAATCACTATTTATTTTGTATTTTATATTTTTTTTATTTTTTGTAGAGCAAGGGATTTGATTTGACTTTGGGATTTTTCTCCTTTTGATGTAAGCAAGGGATTTCTTCGGGTAGGGGGGAACTTGTCCTTTTTCCAATGACCTCTACTCTAGACCATTGCGCCTCACAAATGAGCAAGTAACAAAACCTTTCACTTAAGGTGACCCGGACCACTTTGTAGTGTTCATCCTTCCTTACCCTAATTAGGATTGTTAATGTGTTTGATTAGTGATGGGATTCTGATATGCTAAGTGCTATCAAAACTAGACCTCATCTACAAAAGCAAAGCAAGCTTTCTACTAAATTTGAGAAGACCACTAGGTATGGTTGAATGACCGAAAAACCCTAGTATATTCTTCATAGCAACAGGAGGGGTTGTGTTGAGAAACATAATTACTCACAAGGGTGATGGATGATGATGATGCATAGATGCATGATTGAAATACAAACGTGGTGTCATTTGTAAGATTGCAAACACAACCTATCCTAATGCAAGTGTGATGGATGGAAATGCCTAATGCAATGCAATTAAATGAATGCATGTGCAAAATGAAATGCATGATGCAAATTTTTTTGAAGTTTTGAATATTTTGCAATATTTTTAGATTTTATTGCTTTTTGATTTTTATGGATTTTGAAATTTTTCCATATTTTTGAATTTTTGAATTATTATGTGTGGAATGCCTTAAGATGAAGGATGTTGAGAGGTTCAGGCTCTTCAACACCTTCAAGCGATGTCAGGTGATACGTTCTAGGTCCAATCTGCTCTGAGATGATATAAGGACCTAACCAGTTAGCCGTAAATTTATCTTGCAAGTGCGATGGTAGGTTTGAGTTCTATTGGTTCTCTTTCAGCACAAGATCACCAACTTTAAAGTCTCTCAGATGGACTTTATTATTGTAAGCTCATTTTAAGAACTCTTGATAAACATGGAGATGCTCAAGGGTATTCACGTGATGTTCATCAAGAAGCATCAATTGATCAAGGTGAGCTTGTCATGCAGTGTCATCATCGATGAACTCTTTCAATGTGATATGCAACGTTGGAATTTCCAACTCTAAGGGCATAATGGCCTCAATGCCATATACTAGTGAAAATGGGGTTGCCCTAGTGGGCATCCGAATGCTAGTCCTATAAGCCCATAATGCAAGGGGCAGCTGGATGTGCCAATATTTATGGTTTTCTTGTACCATATTTTTCAAGATGGCTACCATTATCTTGTTTGAAGCCTCAACTTGCTCGTTTGCCTACGGATAGTATGGAGTCACAAAACTGTGTTGTATATTGTACTTGGATATCAAAGCCCTTACAATTTTATTCTTGAATGATGTTCCATTATCCAAGATTATCTTGGATGGTATCCCAAAATGACTAATGATATTGTGAAGTATAAACTCCGCAATACATGCTCCAGTTGTCATTGTTAAAGGGATTGCTTCCACCCACTTTGTAAAATACTCAGTAGCTATTATAATAAATGTATGTCGACCCGATGATGGGGGAGAGATCTTATCGATTAGATCTAAACCCCACTGAGCAAATGGCCAAGCCGCTTGGATGGGTTGTAAGGCCTATGATGGCAAGTGCGTAAGATTAGCATGATGCTGACATTTGACGCATTTCTTGACATACATGGTGCAATCCTTCTCCATAGTGGGCCAATAATAACCCATTCGAAGGATGCACTTGACAATGGCCATGCCGCTAAAATGGCCACCGCATGTACCATCATGAGCTTGCAAAATTTCCCAAGCTGACTCTTGGGGCTCAAGACAATGAAGGAGAACTCCATCATAGCTTCGACGATACAAGATGTCTCCTAGCAAGACATACTTTGTCACTTTCTATCTGAATGTGTGCTTCATGACACATGATAATCCTTGAGGGATTAAACCAAGCTTTAGGAAGTCATGTAATTATGACATCCAATCCTGATAAGCTTCTACCTCAACTGACAAGATGACTTGTTCCCCTAGCATTTTGTTGTGCATGAATGCAGACTGGGATACAACCTTGTGGTGAATGGTGGTGCCATTCCCTGTAGGACCCTACGAGATCAAATACCCCTAGGGTACCTTCTTGAGAAAGTCTCTAGATTTATAGAACCACTCATGGTTTGGTTCTATATGAATCATGTTGACTGATTCCTTGTTATCAAAAGCCTCACGCTGCATCATGGCATGCGATAGCATCTTTACATGAATGGTAGTAAAATTGGTAGATGGATTCTAAGGGATTAAAGATCCCAAAGATGCCATAGTGTCTACAAATTTATTTGATGTACGAGGGATTGCCTTGATGTCGTACCACTCTAGCTGGGCTAGATAAGTGTCAGCAAGATCCTTATAAGATTTCAAGATAGGACACCTACATTGAAAAAGTTCCTTCACTTGATTGACTATGAGAAGGGAATCACCAAAGATGTTTAACCTTTTAATCTTCATGGTGATAGTTATTTGGAGACCCAAGATTAGGGCTTCATATTCAACATTGTTATTGGTACAAGGAAAGTCTAGCTTAAATGACAAGGGCATTGGAGCACCTTGTGGCATGAAGAAGACAATTCCTGCACCACCCCCTTGCTCACACTTTGAACCATCGAAGAACAAAGTCATGTCAACTTTGTTATCTAGTTATTCAGGTTTAAGAGATTCTGATAATGTAAAGACTACATCATTAAGAAGCTCTATGGTGAGAGGCCTACTATTCTTGAGAGGTGCCTCTACCAGCTGATCAGCTATGACCTATCCCTTGATGGACTTTTGGCTGATGAATTCCAAATCAAATTCTATCAATAGCATGATCCACTTTGCAATACGTGTATTATGATATGTCTTGCTCATCATATACTACAAAGGATTCTGTTTGGATATCACATACATCATATGACTTAGCATGTAATGATGCAACTTCTTCATTGCAAACACCACTGCTAAACATAGCTTCTCCATGTATGCATACCCTAGCTCATAACTCACCAAGGTGTGACTGATGTAATATATCACTTGCTCTTTATCTTGTGCATTCTTTTGGGCTAACATAGTTCCCAATGCAAAGTTAGTAGTTGATATATATAGCAAGAAAGGTACATCTAATCTTGGTGGAGCTAGCATTGGTGGTGTTGCTAGGTATTTCTTAATTTTAGTGAAGGTCGCTTGATAGTCCTCATCCCAATTGAATGGGACCCCCTTGTGTAGCAATCGATTCATGGGTCGGTATTTATCCGATAATTGTGTGATAAATCACTTTATGGATGCTACTTTGCCCTGTAGGCTTCTTAGCTCTTTGATATTTATGGGAGGATGCATTTCTAATATGGCCTTGACCTTCATTGGGTCAACTTCGATCCCTCATTTTGAAATGATGAATCCCAAGAGCTTTCCTAAAGTTATACCAAATACGCACTTCTTGGGATTCAACCTGACATTATGCTCTATCAGGTGATCGAAGACTTTCCTTAGGACCTCTGCATGCTCTAAACGTAGCAATGACTTTGCCAATAAGTCATCGATATAATCTTCTAATATTTTGTGCATGTAGTCATGGAAGATATATGTCATGGCTCGCTGATATGTGGCACCAACATTTTTAAGGTTGAATGGCATAACTTTGTAACAGAATATTCCCCATGGCATTGTGAACATGGTTTTGTGTTGGTCTTCAACTTTAATCTGAATTTGATTGTAACCAAAAAAACCATCCATAAGGGAGAGCATCTCATGACCTACAGTTGCATCTACAAGAGCATCTATGTTGGGCAAAGGGAATGAATCCTTTGGTGTTGCCTTGTTGAGGTCTCTAAAATCCATACAGATATGGATCCTTCCATCAGGTTTTCCTATAGGTACCATGTTTGATACCCATTCTGGATAGTCGATGGAGATAATGAACTCTACATCCAACAACTTCTATAGCTCATATTTAACCATTAAAGTGACTGTTGGATGCATCTTCCTGAGCTTCTGCTTGACAGGCCTTTTGGAGGGATCTAGCGAAAGGTTATGAGTAACCATTTTTGGATCTAGTCCTGGCATATCCTTGTATGTCCAAGAAAAGAGATCAGGTCTCTCTTTCAGTAGAGGGATGAGGTTGGCATGCTCATCAAGAGATAGACTCTCTCCAAACTTAACCTTCTTAGGATTAGTGGGATCATCACTGATATCCACATCGAAGGTTTCCTCTATTGACATATGTGATCCCTCCTCAAGATGGTGAGGCATAGGAATCAAGTGGATGTCATCAGCTGGGTTTAATAGTTCCACATTGGAATTACCCTCAATATGATAAACATCATGTGCATAGCCTAGTGCAAAATGGAAAGGTTGCAACATTTCTTCATTAGGGAAGAAATATTTAGGCTCTAGTGGTGAATCAACGTGATCCCAATCAATAGCATCTACATTAAGATACAATGGTTTGGAAGGATCGGATGGATTGTGAAGTGGAGTGGTCAAATCAATGGAGATCATATTGATGGAATGGATTAGATCTCCAGGACCATGTGTGTGCAATTCTAACTTATATGTGCTATTCGCATACCCAAGATGTGGCTCTAGGGGTATGGGGATCTCTAGATCTAATCTATGAATAGACTAGAAAGTGGGATCACTTGGCTCAAGGAGTTGCATGTATGTCGATGGATCAGGGAAGACTATATGATAAATCATATCCAAATTGGGTGGTCTCCCTCTGAGGCATGGGCCAGGATAGACTCTCTGATACATCTCATCGATGTCAACCGACTCATGATGATGGTGCAAATAGTGAGGCCCGAGATAGGCTCTCTCAATCTCATCCTCATCATCACTATCATATATGAGTCCTTCACCATGGCTAATAGGAATCAGGTGATTAGAAAGATGAGGCCCAAGGTAGGCCCGCTCTTCATAGCCACTATCATCAATGAGGGATCCCTCATTCTCACCCACTATCTCCATGGGCAACAAGATGATGTAAATGTAGAGGACCTAAGTAAGCCAACTCAGTCCTATCCTCATATCATTCATTGCTTGAGGATTGCTCATTATCATCTATTCCAGAATCACAATCTGGTCCATCACTTTCGATAATGGACTCTGCTTGCACTTCCTTAGAAGCAACTTCTGATTCAATGTCTATTGCTATACCTAGATTCTATATCCAATAGAGATAGTCCAATTTGGCTCTTGGATTATCTCTTAGATTGACCTCTACCATGATGTTATCATGATAGATCTCAGGTGGCTCAATAGAGATGTAGGTTACCAGCCTATTACCCCTTCGTATGCAAGAAGGGTTAGGGTGATAAGGATTCCAATCCACATCATCCCCCAAACTAAGGTTCAGATGATCTAAAGATGTTGCTAGGAGCTCATCCTATCCTCTTATATGGTAGCCTAACCCGAACCTATCAGTTGGTAGCTGATACTATGGTTCGATGGGAACTCGATGCCCTTGCTCGAATAAGCCTAAATCGTAACCATGCCAATGGTAACATTCAAAATAGCATAAGGTGAATTCAAGGTTAGACAAATAATGAACATTCACCATGAATGGTTCATCATCATCCTCATCTATGGGTATGCGATTTGCAAGTTGATCAAGCCCTCCATAAATGAAGTTTGTTTGGTTAGGTGGCACCCCTAGTGGTACCACCATTCCCATGGGAAAGTGATGGGCTTGAGGATAGCCCATATCCTATGTAGTTTTGATAAATGGTATGAATGTCACATTCTACATGATATATTCCACTAATCTAGGATTAACCAAATGTATGGTCACCTACGGTGTAGATGACCCTACTGAAGAAGTAGGTGAGGTAGGCTGAGGTGCCTCCTCGACTTGATTTTGAGCATCCCCTTCGTCCATGGGACTAGGAACCTCGACAGTTGCTACCTTGGGTGCTTGCTTTGGCTCTTTTTGCCCATAACTACCTTAAGCTTCTTGTCATTCCTAAGAATCTTGGATGTCGTAGGCTTTGTTGAAGTTGTTGTTGTGTGCTCTGATAGTTGTGGTGCTATCGTGGAAGGTCCTGCACACACTCCTTTTAATTTACCTTCTGGATGTTTGATTGGTGATGTCGGTCATATATCCAGATGCATTGAGGGGAGAATGAAATCTCTAGGTAAATCTGCTAAGTTCACATATTTGAATGGCTCCTCATCGGAAGGAACCATGTGAACTTGTCCCTCATGTATATATTTAATACATTGATGTAAAATCGAGGGAATGCAACGTATTTCTCTAATCCAAGGCCTCCCCAAGAGGATGTTATACTGCATGGCACCTTCTATCACATGACACATCACAGGGATGGTCTTTAGTCCAACCTAAATTGGAAGAACTATAGTACCTACCATTGAGCATAGCGCATCATTAAATGCTCTCAAGGTGAAAGTAGAAGGTACAATATGTGACTTTGGCAACTTCAGATGTGTCAATGCCTTGGTAGTAATAATGTTGATTGATGACCCTATGTCAATCAAAACCTATTTGAATGGTGTGTGATTTACACATGCAATTATATGTAGTGGTGGGTCCGCTATAGTAGTGGAGACCATCTTAATCTCGTGATCATTGAATTGAATCACCGGTTCACTGCACTACTGCACATGTCCCACAAAGTTTGTAAATGCTTTAGGGTCCTAGGACTGAACTTTGATATACCTTAGGATGTCCATGAGCATCTCCCTATGCTTAGGAGACTATTGAATCAGTTCATAGATCGAAAACTTCACTGGAGTTGTCTGTAGGCTTTGAACTAGCCTACTCCTGATAGTCACCACCAGTCTAGTTGGTGGGCCTAGAACATTTTGTGCTAGCCTTTGAGGGGGTGCAGCTTGAACTCTAATTGGAGCTGGAGGTGGATTTGGTCGCTCATACCTCCCTTGTCTTATGACAACATTGACCATGCCGATGAATCCTTGAGTTGGCGGTTCCACCCACACTTGATTCACATGACCAACATTGTTCCTCGGTGGCTCATGATTCGGTAAGGGGTTCTTGAAGATCCCCATATTTTGGTTGTCTAAAGCCTGAGGGTTGTCCACAATTAGCTCACCCTTTTTTATCATATTTTGTACTACATGTTTGAAACTATAACATCCTTCGATGTCATGTCCCTTCATCCTATGGAAGGTGCAATACAGATCATCCCTATACCCCTTTGGATTGGGTTGATTAGGGTCTATTAACTTGATCTCTGATAAGTTGAGGGCCTTGGCCTCGCACAGTTGATGGAATATTGATGTCATCAACTCCGAAAAAGGTGTGAAACTGGTAAGGTAGACACTATTCTTTATTCTTACCCTTCTTGTTATTATTGTATTGATCGTATCACAGGAGGAGGTTGGGCTTGATAATTATGTTGCTCCTTATCCCCTTTCTAGAGGTTTAACACCACTTGGTTGACATGGGTCGGATTCTTCTGTTCTTTCTAATTGTGGTTCCATTCCTTCTTATTCCAGAGCTTCAAGTTACCCTCATGTAACTTGATGTCCTCTATTACCTTGGCTTGCACCAAGGCCTCCTCAAATGTTTGATATTGTTGTAGCTACAATAGTAATGAGATGTGCTTCACACAACTCTTTGTAAACATCTAAGTTAGCTCTATGGTCAAAATAGAAAATGGTAACTTTACCATTATCTTTCTCCATATTTTTCCATAATCCATGATCGGCTCATCATCATGTTGCATTAAAGTAGCTAGATCGGATAGGTTTACCTTCTTCTTGATGCCGAAGGAGAAGCATTCAAGAAATGCATTAGCCAACTATTCGAAGTTGGTTATGCTGTACCTCTTAAGTTGATTGAACCACTCTCGAGTTGGGCCTGAAAGGGTTGTGATGAAGGTTCTCAGCAATAGAGCATCATTGCTTTCTATCTGAAAGCACATATCCATAAAGCTCATAACATGTTCCTGAGCATCCTCCTCTCCTTGAAATTTCTCTAGCTTTGGCATCTCGAAGTGCTCGAGATACGTTGGAATGGGCACTGAAGGGCATAAAGGCTCATTATGAATCTTGTTCAAGGTTGGATTTTGATAAGTCATCCCTTGTTTCTCTATAGCTCGAACCTTGTCTACCAAGGCCTGATAGGCCTTCGAAGATAGAATTTCCTCTTCTCTGAGAGGTCATTGAGGAGCCTTTGGAGGTAAATTCTTCTTCGATCGAGGTGGAGGACTAGGCTCATCCTCCACGTCTACTAAGGAGATCTCAGGATATTCCTACTCTTGTTCATCTCCTGCTACTTCTTCATACTATGTACACCCATGATGTTCTAGCGCTTGGCATTGCATCATGTTTTGGGCCATGTGGTGAGTACGAGTTTCAATGTGCTCAGGGTGCAAATCAGGCTGCAAAGTAGCTCATCTATGAGTGTGCTCCTATATTCACTACGAGGGGGTAAATTGGTATGAGCCAATCGATCCTCTCACTCAACACGTTCCTTTTGATCAAGGATGCATTGCTCGTGCATGCGTTGCTCAAAAATATACTACCTTAGCAACCTCTATCTCTGAGTATCCTCATTTTTGAGGTGCTCACGCTCTACATGGATATCTTCCAATTGGTCTTGGAAGATCTACTATCATTGTTCTGACACCAATTTTTATGATCGATCTATAAGATCGGTCGTATGTGATCTCTGGTGTATCTATTCTATCCGAGCAACTTTGTCGATATGACCTCCAATAGACTTGTTTGCCATGCTCTTGCCTTTGTCTGTGTAGATGACATTCACATTCTAGTGTTGTATGTGCTCTATGCCCGCATGGGTCGATGGGGCAAGTATACTATGAGAATGCTTAGAGCATTCTCCTAGTTCTCTGATGGTCCTACATGTGCTCTCACTATGAGAACTCATAGAATGAGAGTGTGCAACCAAGGGTTTATACCCTAGCTACCCTAGGACTCTATCCAGACCATCCAATTGTCTAGTGTGCCATGGCTCATGTGGTGGTGTACCATTGACTCCAACCTTAGACATATCAAATGTGAACTTACCAAGTTCATTGTTGTTTGGAGTCTATATGGGCCTATGCTTTGAAGTAGCCCTCTCTTCCTACCCCTGAATGGGTGGATTTTCTACTTGTCTATTTTGAACTGATGGGGGCCTTGAGCCTCCCTTAGCTCGAGTACGGATGGGAACCAACTTGGTTATAGTTCCTTCCTCAATGATGTACTCTTCAGTGGATCTAGTGGATCCATGAGGTGTATGATCATGATATATGCTCCCATGCTCGAAGGCCCCATGTTGGGATCTTCCATACTCAGATCTATCTCACGAGGCATGTACATTACCTCCTCTAGGTGGGGTATTCTGATGAGAACCCCCATGCATAGATTTTCCCCTCTAATGCTCATCGAACATCATCTAGGAGGATCTTGTGATTGAGGGTTTGATGCATTGTGTTGTGCATTGGGTGGAGCTTTGACTTCGACCTTGGTTCTGCATCGAGATCGGCCTCTCCATGTTCTAACCATGATGTGTATTATCTCGTATGTAGATTTTAAAGCAAACAAAGCAAACAAGAATGATTATCTCTTTTAAATTTTATTTGTGAGCCCTACACTGGTTTGATGTGTTTTAAAATTTGTTGAAAACTTAAACTACTCTCATCGTGTTTGAAATTGTTGATGTAATGCTCAATAGTTTAAGGGTTTTCACCTGTATGCTCATAGCTTGACAACTGACAATGAAAGTCATGGTCACGTAAACCCCCAAAATGTGGAGATGAAATCCACACCCGAGCAGGGAGCACAGGTCTTGTCGATCCTCACCCAGCACCCCGTGCACAGTGATACACCCCTTCAAAGAGGAATGCATGCTATTTTGCATGGTTAGGATAGATCTTGGAGTCGGTATTGGCCAATAGTACAAGGTTCGAGGGAGTTGGGCCAATGGATGGAAATCACTACCACCATCATTGAACCCTACTAGTGGTTGGATATGACTTCCAACTCACTAGCATTTAAGTGTTACTTGGTGTGTGTGTGTTCATTTTATACTTTGCATGAAAGTAAAAATGCAACACCAAGCATACAATGCTCTTTCCTATATGCCTAATGATAAAAGTGTTTTAATATTCAGAAATATGCATCTACTTGTTTAAATGAAATTCAGAGAATGCATTTACATGATAAATTGGCCACTAATTGGGCCTAAAGCAAGAAAACTCTACAAACATAACAAGCCATACAACACGAGGACGTTGGACGGATAGCACCCTAAGTTAGCCATTGTTCAGCACAATAAAATCTAGCTATTATCACACGAAGAAAACCTAAGAGAATTCATAAAATTTTCACTTTAATATTTCTCTATGTTTTCTAATTTAAACCTACAACGAGTGAAAACAACAAGAATAGAAAAACACAGAGAATTAGGTCCTACTTGAAATTCTCATCGATGTAGAGCCAAGCCTATTGTTATGCTGCTTTTTTATATTATACTAGCCATGGCTATCAAGTGCGGTAGAGACTGTGCACCATGGCTATCAAGTGCGACTAACACCTACAACAAAAAAAGTTCAAAAATACATAATTTCTTATGAAATTTGTGGGGTTCCCATCATGATCGCCATCTGTAATGATCTAAAAAGCATACACCTAACTAGTGCATCAATTGAAATCGAGTATTAAAGCAATAAAGAATAGACAACAATGAATTTAACAAGAAAATAGGGTTTCCTTTTATTAAAACTTTGTCAAATCCAAATTACATATACGTCCCTCTTAGGGATACTCAATTTTTGATACAATTGATACAATATTGAAGACCCTCTAAACGAGGGGGTGGTGTAATCCGCAAACTTTTTAGAAGGTACACGAACTACTTAAGGCCAAATATAGCCTTCTTCTCCTTTGGTTGGAGGCATATGCTACCTTGAATGCCTTGAAAATGATTAGGTCCTGTAAACCCTGTATTCAAGAAACAACATGAAAGGAGTTAATGACAAAGGAGGCCTCTCTTGATGAGGCTTTTGAGACAATTGCATAAATTGATGATAAAGAAAGCAAGAAAGCATGTAAATCTATGAAGATATGCAAGAAATCATCAAATTATTGTAAAGCATGTAAAGAAAGCATGAAATCTAGCAATTAGGAAGCCTAATTAGCCATTAGAACTTGAAAAGCATGAAACTAGTCTAAATTGATAATTGCAAGGAAATGGAAGTAAATCTACCTCTAAATCCTAAATTGATTGGTCAAATGTCTGCTACAATGTTAATCTATGCTAGATTAAGCTAATTGCATAACTAGAAATAGAAATCTACTACTAAAACAAAGGAAATTAAAGATCAAACCCTCATCGTGAGTCTGAGGCTTAGCTGGTACTGTTAGCCATGGTTGACAGTCACGGCTGAGCCAAAAGTGTTCTTGCTCTTGTAATCAGGGCTTGGATCTCTGATTCCCTCTATGGAATTGATGATCAAGGGTCACCTCTATGTCCCAAGATGGATTGGCGATTGAATTTGATAAGATTCACGTTCGATTGGCTTGATTTTGTGATTGATGCTTCTTAGTCCTTTGGAAGCTCCATTGATGGATTCATGCTTGTCACTCCACAATTGGGCAACACTTCGACTCTCCTCAAGGGGTTGTCAATTCACTATCCATTTTGGCAGAGCTTCACTGCGTTTCAACTCAAGATTATTCAAGACTTCTCCCCAATTTGGAGGGGGGTCTTATAGCCTTCCTAATCTCTAATATTGGCTTGCTTGGGAAGCCAAGATCAAGATCTAGGAGGTTGGATCGGTTGGGAGAAAAAATCTCAAAGCTTCCCCACCCAAAATCATTTGAATTCTCATTGCCCAGACCATTGCAACCGAATTTGGCTCAGCCCAGGATTCAAAATAGTTTTGATGCTAGCCATGGCTCTGAGGTGTAGCTAGCTCTATTAGCCATGGGTGTCAGCCATGGCTAAGGTTGAGTATGCCAACTCTGCCCAAATTGAGTGGTTAAAACCACTGCTTCACCTTGGAGTTGTCCAAGATCATTCATATGGTCTATTAGCATGCCCATATGAGTAGTCCCCTACACATGACGTGTTTTAGGTGTCTACACTAACAAAAATATTCTAAACTAACATAGTTTCCTAACCTACTTAGACTTAATCATAACCTAAGTGGTCCAAGTGGTAATTCATGAATGAACATAACAAAACACTTCTAATTTGAACATTTTGCAAGATATACAATATAACCATATGCCCTTTTATTCATGGGAAGGACATAACAATTTTGCATCAAAATGTAGACAGCTTAACAATATTTTAATTTCATGACTTTAGAAAAAATATCACCATGATTAAGCAAATATGAAATGTGAAATTTCGGAGCTGAATGGTAGAGACATTTTTCGCAGGACTGCCCAAACTTCCGAACTCGTTTCGGCCATATCTCACTCATCCGAACTCGGATTGAGCTAAAATTTTGAGGGTAGATGCCTGAAAAAACCCTAGAACGTCTCCACCAATTTTCATATCATTTGGAGCAACACAGATCCTAGCGCATCCCTATGTGTGAACGATATATTTGGCAAGCGGCTATGCGAGGGTTTCATCCGGGTTGAGTGCAAGCAGCTCTAGAGGTTGGTTTTAGGGCCTTCGGGCCCTAGCGGCCAATATTTTTGTGGTTTATGCTCAATATTTTAGTAGGAAATGTTGTAGGGGATACAATATGGGTTAGAAATTTGTCTTTCAATAGATCATACTGTGAACTTGAGTGACAACGGCTTCCAATTTGTTGCACAAAAGAAAAGTGAAAACCATACCTTTCCACGGCGTCTAGGGCAAGGATTAAAGAGACCACGAAATAAGTTTCAAGCAGTTGATCAAAAAATGGCTCATATCTCAAGTGAATCCGGTGCTAAGGTGCACCCACAAAATAATTCTACTATGAAAACCCCTGTCAAGGGTAAGAATTTTGAAGACTCAGTCCCAAAAATGAATTTTAGGGATGCCCTTCATGGTGGACAGCCTCGGCCCAATGCTAATATCAATATTAGGGCTTCTCATAAACCTCTAAGAATGCCTAAGATTGATCCCAGGAAAATGGAGTCAGGATGTCTTAAAGCGGGTGATGGAACTCCTATTGTTAAGCTTGATATGGGTAACATTCAGGTGGCATTGAAGATTTGGAAAAAAGAGGACTAATTTGTCGGTTCGTGGGTTTTCGTTCGAGTCTATCCGCTTTCAAAGTATAGGCTGCAAAAAGCTGGAAAACTAAAGGTGAGTTACAAATCTCTATTTATCCAAATGGTTATTTTCTTGTTTTATTTGCTAATAATGAAGATAGAGAGAAAAATTTTCAAGGGGGTCCTTGGTTTTTTGGAAGGGCGGGGCTTTTCATGAAGCCATGGCATACTAAATTTAAAGCCGAAGAAGAGATGCCTTCTATAGCTCCCATGTGGGTTAGACTCTTTGGCCTCCCTATTGAATTTTGGAATCCTACTATTTTTTCTTCAATTGGAAACTCTTTAGGAACTTTTATGATGATTGCTGATTGTACTCAAAATTTTGAACATATTATTTATGCTCGAATTTGTGTTTTAATGGATTTTGACAAACCCCTACCTAAAAATATCACATTACAATTTGGGGAAGACACTTGGGAGCAAGTAGTGGACTATGAGAACATTCCTTTTCATTGTAGAATTTGCCATGAATATGGTCATTTGGCCGGTGCTTGCCCAAATAAAATTCTTGATCAAAAGAAAGAAGATATAAACTCAGTGAGGTTTCCAAATACCTAAGAAGAAGAACACTAAGAAAAAACCAGTAATGAAGGATCAATCAAAGTCATTTGCTAATATGTTTGAAATCCTTTCCACAAATGATGTCCCAAGTGAGGAAGAGGAAATAATGGAAACTAAAATCTTAGAAACACAATTTAAATATGAAGGAAAGAACTCGAGAGACAAACCAACAAATCAAAGGTTTTCAACAAAAAAAAAAGGAGAAAATTTACACAAGAAAAACAATATTTCAAATGTCAAAACTTCAAATAATGCGAGTCCCAATATAGACTCCATTGAACCATCTAGTAAAATTTTGGTTGTGTATGAGCATTCTTCAAGGTTAGAAGCCATCTCAGATTCAATTGGAATAAGTCAAGAAATAGGGAAAAAAAATTGAAGATGGATTCTAATCAAAAAGTAGGTCGTAAGACCAATCAATATCATATGGTAAAAGAAGGTGAAAAGCTTGTAGAGGAAGGTAAGATTAATGCCCTTCCCAACATTTTTAGCCCTAGTATTAATGAAGATCATCACTTGGAATATTAGAGGACTCAAAGGGAGTCTTTCAAAACAAAATGAAATTAGAAGAATGATTCCAGATAAATCATCCACATCTTGTTTTCCTTCAAGAAACAAAGATGTCAATGGAGGATATGGACTTAATTGCCAGTAAAATTTGGCCAGTTGGAAAAGTGGTTTCCCTCAGTTCCCAAGGGACTTCGGGTGGCATTGCTTGTCTTTGGGACCCAAAAGAGGTAGTTATTCACCATATGGTTGGCGGTTGGGGTTTGTTGGCTATAGCTATTCAAAGTAGACATTCCAACCAGATTATGCTCTGCATTCTTATTTATGCCCGACTTCTTTGGAGGAAAAAAGAAGACAGTGGAAGGATATTACTCATATTATCTCTCATTTTCCTAAAGCTTGGATCTTGATCAGAGGAGATTTCAATACCATCCTCTCTCTGGATGAGAAAAGGGGGGAAATAGAAATTTGGACAAAAATCTTGACCTCATGAGTGAATATATTGCAAACCTCCATCTTGTGGATATCCAACGAGATAATGGCCTTATGACTTGGTCTAACAGAAGGCAAGGCTTAGCTTGTATAATGGAGAGATTGGATAGGTTTTTGCTCTCTATGAAAATTTCTTAATCCATGGTCACATTCCTAAAGTGAAGACTCTTAATAATGTTGGTTCGGATCATTGGCCAGTCATGGTGGAAATGTGGAAAACCAATGTGAGTTTCTCTCCTTTTCATTTTCAATTAATGTGGCTTAGAGACATTTCCTTCAGACCTCGTGTGCAACAATGGTGGAAGGAAGGTAAACCTAGGCATGGGACTAAGATGTTATGTTTTGCCAAAAGACTGCAATACATTAAATCCAAAATCAAGACTTGGAATTGGAAAGAGTTTGGGGATGTTCATAAAAAAAAACATGAAGTTATTGCTCATCTTGAAAATTTGAATAAGAAAATCCGTTTAGATGGCCTCACGAGAGAAGAGAAGTGCGAGATGAAATTAAACTCACAACTCTGTTAGAGGAATGGGAAAAAAGAGAAGAAATCTTATGGAAGCAAAAATCTAGAATTCAATGGCTCAAAGAAGGAGATCGAAACACAAATTTCTTCCACAAATCTCTTCTAGCTCGAAGATCTCACAACTTTATTTCTTCCTTAAAATCAGATTCTGGAGATGTTGTTTATACTTGGGATGGCATGAACTCTATTGTTGTTGATTACTTTTCCAATATTTTTGCTGCTACTCCTCTTGACTCGACTTCACAACAAAATGTTCTTCAAGCAATCCCTTCTCTTATCACTTATGAGGAGAACTCTATTTTGACTGCTCATGTTACTATCAATGAGCTTCAACAAGTAGTTTTTAAAATGCAAAAAGGGAAAACCCCAGGTCTTGATGGTTTTCCTATTGAGTTCTACCAAGAGTTATGGGATATCCTTCATGTTGATTTATTAGAGGTGGTGGAAGAAGCCAGGAAATCCAAAGAAATTTTGAAGGTTATCAATAAAACTTATATTACTCTTGTTCCAAAAGCTCAAGAGGTTGATCATATCTCAGCTTTTAGACCTATTGCTTTATGTAATGTTCTTCTCAAAATTATTACTAAAATCATGGCGAGAAAGGTTGAAGCCTCTTTTGCATAAGATTATTTCCCAGAGCAAGGGGGATATGTGGAAGGACGTCAAATAGTAGATGAGATAGTTCTTGCTCGGGAAGCCATCCATTCCATGGATATGCAAAATTCTCCTTCTATGTTCATCCGGTTAGACTTATCCAAAGCTTATGACAGAGTGGATTGGCACTTCCTTATCAAAGTTTTGAGGCAATTTGGTTTCTCTAAGGATTGGATGGATTGGATTATGGGATGTATCTCTTCAGTTTCCTACTTAGTTCTTATCAATGGTAGGCCTTCTCGGTCTTTCCCATCTTCCAGAGGTATTAGGCAAGGTGACCCGCTATCCCCTTATTTATTCATCATTCTTGTTGAATGCTTGGGTAGGACTATAACCAAAAAGAGGGAAAACAAAACCCTTGAGGGAGTTACCATTGCTCATGGAGCTAGACCTATCTCTCATCTTCAATTTGTGGATGACTCTACCCTTTTAGGTAAAGCTACGAGTTAAGGAAGCTTCTAATATTAAGCAAATCATTAGCTATTTTTCTAAGGCTCTTGGGCGAGTTGATCAATGAAGACAAATCTAAAGTTATTTTCTTTCACTTGCTCTGCTAGACGAGAATCCATGGTCTTGGATAAATTAAGATATAAGAAGACCTCTCTTCCAATCACTTATTTAGGTATTCCCATAAATATTCAAAGGCAGAAAAATAAAGATTGGAATTGGTTGTTGGACAAAGTCAAGAAGAAAATTGGAAAGTGGACCAACAAGTGGCTTTCTTACGGGGGTAGAATCACCTTGGTAAAATCAGTCCTTCAAGCTATTCCTATTTATGTTTCTTCCATTTTGAATATCCCAAAGGTCTGTTCTTCAAGAATTGGATCAAATCGGTCATCGTTTCCTTTGGAGTGGTACTAAGGAGAAAAGAAAATGGGCCTTGGTGAAATGGGATACTTTATGTCTTCCTAAGAGTGAAGGGGGGTTAGGATTTCGGTCTTCAATTAATAACAACAAAGCTTTAGCTGCTAAATTATATTGGAGGATGTTGCATAACCCCAATGCTCTTTGGGCCAATAATCTCCGTGCTAAATATCTTGAGAACAAAAGTCCTGAAGACCTTGTTCGCTATCAACTTCCTACCAAAGGTTCTCCCATTTTAGCGAGTTCTTAAGACTGGTGAGGATTTGATAAAGAAAAAATTATTTTGGATCATTCATAATGGTCAACATGCAAATTTTTGGATAGATTCTTGGGATGGTCACAAGCCTTTGATAACTCGGTTTCCCGATTGGAGGCCTTGGATGGAGGAGCTTCACCGAGCTAATTGGATAAAGGTGGCTAATTACTTGTCGGTACCATCTTGGTAATTCAAAGGTTGGTAGATATTGGATCCCTATTGAGGACTGGCCTATTCAAATCCCGAGAAAGGCAAAGACAAGATATCCAAGGCATCCTTCATATGAGATCCCTCTCTTGGTCCCATGAAAAAGATTGTTTTGGATGGAACAACACTACTAAGGGTGAGTATTCGGTTGCTCAAGGTTATTTGACCTTATGCCATAATAATCCCAACCATTCTTCTGACATATTTTCTCAATTGTGGGCTTAAAAGCTCCGGCCTAAGGTGAGGTTCTTTAATTGGCTTTTATTGCATCGTAGGGTGCTTATTGGTGAGCAACTTATGAAGCGTGGTTTTCATGGCCCTTTTAGATGTGAAATGTGTGAAGAGAATGTAGAAAATATCAACCATATTTTTATTGAGTGTACTTTAGCCTCTGAGCTATGGAGGAGAATGGCAACTTTACTTGGCTTACAGTGGTCCAATTTTTTCACTTTTGAACAGCTTTGGAGGGATTGGCCTAATCAAGAGGGTGTTGATCATTTTATTAGGCGGTTAGTTTGGATGGGTTCTACCATTATTCTTTGGAATATTTGGAATCAAAGGAACGACCAAATTTTTAATCAAGATAGGAAGGATATTCACTATATTTGGCAAAAGACCATAGCCAACTTAGTTGAATCAGTCCATCAACTCCTTAATCACCCCAAAACTCCCACCAAAGATGGGATCAAGTGATGCAAAGATTGAAGATTAAACCTTCTAAGGGCAACCAACTTAAAGGGAATGTGAGTATTAGTAAGATGGATAGGACTAGAAATTGGCAACCTCCTCCTAAGGATTTTGGAAAAGTCAATCTTGATGGAGCCTCTAGAGGGAACCCTGGAAAAGCCGATGTGGGAGGAATTGGTAGACTTTCAGATGGCTCCCTGGTTTTTACTTTTCTTTGAGAATTTGGGTATTCTTTCCAATAACCTTCGTTGAGGGGTATGGTATCCTTAGAGGCCTTCAGGAGGCTACTAAGGTTGGATGGGAAAAGGTGTTAGTTGAGTCGAACTCTCAACTTATGATTAATCTCTTGAAGACTCCTTCTAAGAATCATAAGGTGGATTGGAGAATAAAAAGAATTATTGAGAAGATTCGGTTAATCCGGATGGGATTTTTGAAAGTTGATTACAATCATGTGGTCGGAGATCAAAACAAGAGTGTTGATGCTTTAGCTAATTGGGCTTTGGACAAAGGTGATCTTACTTGTTATGGCCACCCTCCTATATGGTGGGCTTCTCAAATTAGGGAAGCTCTTCTTTCTATCATTTCTTTGGATGGCTCCAGTTCCGAAGGTACCTAGTTTCTTCTTGTTTTTTTTTTTGTTTCTCTTTGGTTCATTCAGTTTTTTTAGTTCCCTAGCTCATTCTATTCTTTATTTTGTTTCCTCTGTTGATTCTTGCATTAATAGTCTTTGGTCTAGATAGGTCATTGTTTTGTTCATTTTTTTTTCTTTTGTCTTCTTTGTTTTTTTGTTTAGTTTTTTAAGGTGGGTGGGTTCTTTTGTTTTGTTTTGTTTTTGTGTTCTTTGTGTTGTTTTTTGTTGTTCTTGTGTTTTTTTTGTTGTTTTTTTTTTTTATGTTTTTTGTTATTGTTCTTGTGTTTTTTTCGTTCTTGTTCTTGGGTTTCTCTTTGTTTGTGTTATTTCATTTTTTTATGTGTGAGTGTTTTCTATGTTTTTTGTTTTTGTTTATTGTCTGTTGTTGGTTGTTTTTATTTTTATTTTTATTTTATTTATTTTATTTTTTAGGTTTTGGTTGTGTTTATTTTTCATGTTTTTTTGGGTTATGTCTTTGTAGTGTTCTGTTGTTTTTGTCTTGTTTGTGTTTTGTTATGTGGTTCTTGTGTTTTTCTATGTGGTTTGTGTTGTGGTTTCTTTTATCTTATTGTGCGTGTTTGGTTGTGCTTTTGGTTTTGACACACTCAAGGAGCATGTTTTTTATTTTATTTTATTATTTTTGTTGTTATTTACTTTTTTTAATTTGGTTTTGTGTGTTTGTTTGCTCCTTGAGTATGTCAAAGGTGGTAGGCAGGTCCGAGTCCTGGGCGTTTTTGGCGGAATGGATACCCCTGCCTCCTTGGGTCTTACCGAAAGTGGCATCCCTTTTGGGATGTTTTCCACAAATAAAAAAAAAAAATCATGACTTTATAGAATATCTTTACAACTTCATTAATTATAATATCCTTGTGAATAATATTTGATAAGTCAACCAATTATGCTAACTGAAAACACTTCGTAAAATATGCTATCATGTAATAATGCCATGTTGTCACTGATGTGTCACGTAGCATTGGTCAATTGACTTGGCCAAATTTCTTTTGCAACTTTTTGGTGAAAAACATATTCGGTAACATTTTTCAAAAACTACCTTCGGTAACATACCTCAAAAATCGTGTTCTGTAATAGACTTCAACCACTGCATTCTGTAACCCATGTCTCCATCCTTCTAGGTTCATATTCCTTATGTCTATCTTCTCTCATGTTCAGGATATGATATGAATCTTGTGTTGCTACATCATATGCCTATGAAACATTCTTCAGCATTTTCCTATCCAATCATACACATATTACACGTATTTTGTGTAAAATCTATACATTAATCACACTAATATGTATTCATCACTTTAGTTAATAAATCACATAAATGAACTAAAATAGTCATTAAAATACATTATATTCATGATTTAAAGATAAAAATGAACAATATATCACAGATAATACATGCCAAATAAACACTCATCAAGGCTTCTATGGCCTTTTTTAGATTAAGGCTTCTATGGTATTTTTTTTATTAAGTCTTTTGTGGCCTTTTTATATTAATTCTTCTATGGCCTTTTTCTTCTGTGAAGTTGATTTTACCAATAGATATCTTTAATCTCTAGTCTTCACTATGACTCTTTCTCCTAGAGTATCTTCTATGTTATTCCTCTTTTATAACAACTAATCTCTACACTATGAAGGCACTCTGATCTTTAGGTAACGAAGTTGAAATATCCTAGATTTCTATTGTAGGAGGTGTCTCAATAATCTAAGAGTTAGTTCCCTATAGTAAGAAGAACCTTCAAGTAATAATTACCAAGTTCTAGATATTTTGGATGATCTTCACTAGATGATCTGTCAATCTAGTGGGTTGAATACTAAGTCCTAGTCTTCACGAGTTTTCTTGTAACTCTATGGAGAGACTCCAGTCAAATACAATATTAGTACTTTCTAAAAATCATATCTTGTAACTCTTCCTAATTCTACCACCTAGACTCTTCTAAGAATTTTTGACAGTGACTTGTCCAATGGTGCATTGGGTTGACAAAAAATTCAGACTCAATAATAATGGTGGTATTCCTATTGACCTACTATGACTATATCTATTGTGGCTTTGATACCACTGTTAGCTTTTGAGGTAGATCACAATAAGAGATGGCAATCACAAGATGCTAAAATATGAAGGAAAGTAAACTCACTAGATTTTTAAAGTATGCTATAAATAGAAATGTCAAAAATGAATACAATATTGCTATGGAGGAAATGGACACTCCATGCAAGAATCTATAGAACCATAATGTGCTCCATCACTAATTGATTCGCCTACTACTACTACTACTACTACCTATTGACTTACCTGTAAAAATATTACAATGAGGGCTTCTTATAGTGGAAAATAGATTGCTTGCCCAACACTCTAACTAGTTGTACAAGGGACACCTTGCACTTTTACAACTTGCACATTGACACTTGTGCATTTATTACATTGCATGAAGTAACTAGATAACTTCCCCTAAATTAATCTAATGTCCTATGTACCTAGGAAGGTACATTTACATGATCCAAATGATGTAACACACTCTAACTCTAACAATTTAATTTCATAATGTTAGCATTTAGTGTTCAAAACCAAAACTTAGGTGTTTTATAAAATACACATCAAACCAAACCAATAAAGGACTTGGAGTGAATCAAAACACTCCTAGTGAACCCCCCTAAACCAAAACACAATAGTGAGTTAAGGATAACCCCACGAGGATTTTAGCCCAAGCAAATCCATTAGGATTTTTATGGGACCTCCTCACATATAACCTTTTGAAACCCTTAATTTAATTAAAAGATAAATATTTATTAAAACTTTAACAAAACCACTTAATTATTTTTGCATAGATTAGATCACTAATCAATGTTTAAAAATGGGTGCCTCAAATCATTGTGGTAATATTGATACTCAATCATGTATCCAAGAAATATTGATCCTCATATCATTCCTAATCTAGTACCTCAAGGTTTTTCCTCGTGTACAACTATGTATATTGATGGAACTGAGTCACCTTAGTATCAACGAGTATATCAAAGTGGCAAGTATATTTAAAGATCTTGAGGTATATCAGCCAGTTGAAATTAATATTAATAGATTTTATACCTTCCTTTTAATCAAGAGTAGTTATATTTTAAACTTAATCTCCTTATTTAAACATACCTTCTACTCTTTGTAGTAATAATATAATCATGGACCCAAATTAAAATCCCTTATGTGATGATAATGAATAAATTGGTAGAGAAAATCCAAATTTAGATGAAGAATATGATGAAACTTCAACAATAGGATCTCTTAAACCTATATAAGGGCCTCATGGCCAACTTACTTTCAAATATCACAACCACATCATGAATTTATTGAGAAAAAATAAACATATCATGGTAGAAATTCTAAAAAATATATCTATTTCAATGAATTAGGACCCTCTAACAACCAACAAATTGCTCAATCAAGTTCCATGTCACTGCATAATTCATAATCAATATCCTTTGAATTAGAATTTCAATCCACTTACTTCTAATCCAATCTATACCCCAACCAATCAAGGGGTATTTTCTCAACACTACCAATAAGTTGTTATAGGGTGTTCACTAGGGTTTTCGATCATTCATCCATTCCTAGTTTTCCTTTTAGATTTTGTAAAATATATCTTGGATTTTAGAAGGTAGAATTTTGCTTTGATAGTACCTTACATATGTCAAAATCCTAAACACAAAATCACATATTAAAATCCAAGTTTGAATAAGGAAGGATGAAACTACAACGTAGTCCTTGCTCCCTTAAGCGAAAGGTTTCCCTTGCTCATCCTATTATGCGCATAGTATAGGATGCTCAGCATTGACAAAAGGACAAGATCCTCCCTACCCAAAAGCAATAAAATCGCTTGATCCATTAAAAATAAGTAATTATCCCTCCAAAAAAAATGGTTATCACTACTAAGAAAATAAAATCCCCTTGCTCCAAAAAAATGAGCAAGTATCCCAAGCAATTAAAATAAAATAAGGGGATAATGAGTTTGAATCCCTAGAATCCTCAGTTATTAAAAAACCATGGGGTAATCTCCATTATAGCAATGGATTGAATGAAACCCACCTAGCAATGGAGGAGTCTTACACAGGGTAATATGTATATCACATTAGTGACCTTATTTTATATAGATCAATGTTAGCTCACGAATGAGCTAGCTTTTGGTGGATTTGATTCCCTAGTAGTCAATTCCAACTACATCCAAAATCAAGATAATGATGACCATGAGGTGAACCTCATTACAGTAATGGAGTAGTCTTATGTGTCATAATTAACATCACATGCACACATAAGGATATTGAATATTTGGATCTTTCTAGAAGATCTCTATCTTATAGAGTCAGGTATAGTCAATAAACATTTTTTGATTGGTCAACTAGGGTGTTTGAGTCTCATGAAAAACCTAATCACTCCTTATAGCACATATTGGTTTCACACCCATCAATTCATCTCAAAAATATATGACATTTTAGAAAAGGTTAAAGCATTCTGATTAATGACTTTTATACATTCTGTGGTGCTTACATATAGGTTATTTTGCATCTTAGATTCATTCCTTATGTTTCATATATAAACATAAAAATAAAAAAATTGCATCATCATGATATTAGTACAACATCTACATGCATACATCTATGCATACATACTATAATATCTAGGAATACATCCATATCCATAATTGCATCCATAAATTGCATCCACACATAACACAAAAGCATGTAATAAACACATGATAGGCCATAATAAAAATCATATCATATATATGGTAAAACATCTAGTACATCATGATACAAAATGCCCGTAGGCTACAATAGTGTGGGTCCTTGGACCTCACACCTAAAAAGAGAGCCATCCAATAGTCTGAGTCATGTGGGGCCCATATCCCTAGAGTCACCACCACCCTTCACCTCATCTCTATGAGGTTACCTAGAACTGTTGGCTATTAAAGCCTCTGGTTTAGCTATTGACCTAGGATTCTACACACTCATAGATAGCTACTCTAACTCACTACATCGACTCAATTGAGATCCTCTTATTGAAGAGTGCTCAGTAGGTGACCACCTAATACTCCTACTCAATATTCTAGATCTAGGATATAGGCTCTATCAGATTGACATTGATCCTGATAGTCACTCAATAGTGTCTATAGTCTATTCACCTTGGCCTGTAGCCCTGCTACATCCCCTGTGACCTATCCACCTATCCCTACCTACCCTTGATTCATGGTAAAATCCATCACATGCATCCACAGAGCATCTCACTCTAATTTCACCCTCCACCTCCTCATAGGAGCTTTATATTTAAGTATTCAAAAGGGTCTTCTCATTATAGAAGCCCCTCCCCCTCTTCATCTTCCTGGTTAGCTGACTCTACAATACAAAAATAGTGGTATCTCACTCTACCAATTGTTCCTGAAGAGACTAAACCTACTCTTTGAGTTGAGCATCCCCATCCTCTAGATCCTCATAATACTTACCCTCATCCTATGGCTCCTCCACTCCTTCTGATGTTTGGCCCCACTCTCCCTCCATTTGATAATGCACTCATCACTTGACCTCAGTCTCTATAGTGCCCTTATCCCCTATAGCTCTATCTAGTACACCCATAGGACCACCACCCTACCATATTCGAGTCATACACAATGCATCATACTCTATTGTAGTACCTACATCATCCACCCTTATATCTGCTAGTGGATAATCCACCATTGGCTCAATATGTGACCACTCTATCTAAGTCTCACCTCCTCGATATTAGTAAATAACAAGCTCACCAGGTGTATCCTATCAAAACTCAAAGTAGAGATAAATATGATAGTACTATAAGTACTCCTACTCTATGCCATGGCACCCAATCACCCATTACTTGTGCCTCACACATCTTAGCTGGTCCACTACCTTTGTCTATGGTGGTCAATCCTTGTAATATTTTTTAGTCTCACAATGACACTGAGAGGGGGGTGAATCAGTGTAGCTATTTAAATTCAAATCTACAACTCTTAAAGCCAAAACAATGAAAACTTAAAATCAGATAAAGCAAGTATAACAAGAGAGCATTCCACAACACACGATGTAACGAGGTTCACCAATTTGGCTACTCCTCAAAAATGACTGCTTGGACTCCCGTCCAAATCCAGCCTTTGCAAAATACCAATTTTACAATCAATTTACCAAGGACCCACCGGAAGGAGCACCAACCCCCGATTTATCTCGCACCAACAGAAAGGAGCACCAACCCCTAATTTATCTCGCACCAACAGAAAGGAGCACCAACCCCTAATTCCAAGCACCAACTTGGACTGCAATTTTGAAACTATAAGATTGACATAAAAATGCCTTCGCTTATACAAGACCCCCGACCGGTCTATTGCTAACCCAACCTCTCTCGCTATTCACCAAAACACCACACACACTTAAGGCTCTACTTATCTCACTTTTATGCCTTCTTCTACTCTTACGCTCTCACGGCTCGCTTAACGCTCTCTTACGACACTCTTCCAACCCTCTTTTTGTAGCACTT
Organism: Wollemia nobilis; assembly: GCA_028583015.1. Lineage (NCBI taxonomy): Eukaryota > Viridiplantae > Streptophyta > Pinopsida > Araucariales > Araucariaceae > Wollemia > Wollemia nobilis. The sequence goes on from JAQPPZ010017052.1 coordinate 14,944,393, forward strand.
TCACTCTTTTTCAAAGACTCTAATTCTCCACGTAGACCTCCTTTTATAACAAAGTTCTCGACTCTATTTTTAACTTCCATATTTTTGCATGCAACTTATTAATAGAAACTTCTATATGTAACTCCTTTATCACACAATATTCTCTCATGCAACCTATTAATAGTTACGGCTCTTTGTTTGGTCTTCGACTGATGACTTTCTTAACCGTCCTCATGATTTCACTCTATCGCCCTATAATCCATTTCGACTTCGATTCACTGTTCTTATTTTAGCTGCATGATTTTTCTCTATAATCGCACCATAATCTATCGTATCGACTTCGTTAACTCTTCTTATTTTAGCTGCATGATTTTCTTCTGCAATGACCCTTGTACTTACCGTATAACTTTAGTTAACTATCACATATCTTATTTTAGTTGGGTCTCTTCTTATCTCACGCCAAAGTGACCTATCATGAAATCGTGACACTTCTACCTCTTTGTCCTCTTCTCGATTTCCCTAAAACACATGTCGAAATCGACAACATGTCGCGATATCCGTGACACTTTCCCTCCTTGCTTCTTTTCTTGGCTTGTACCCGTAAAAACACATGTCACGATATCGTGACACTTTCCCTCCTTTCTTTCTGTTAACATGTCATATCGACACTTTCTCTTTCCTACATGTCTGATATCGCGACACTTTCCCTCCTTACTCTTCCTCTTTACTTTTGTCGCGATATCGTGACACTTCTGTCTTCTTACTTTCTCTCTCCTCCTTTAGTCGCGAAAATGCGACATGTCGCGATATCGCGACACTTTTTCTCCTTTGCTCTTTCTCTTGCCTTCGTGAAAATGACATGTCACGATATCATGACACTTTTTCTCTCAAACTCTCTCTCTTGCAATATGTCATGAAATCGTGACACTTTTTCTTCCGTACATCTCTCTTGCAATATGTCATGAAATCGTGACACTTTTTCTTCTATATCTCTCTTGCAATATGTCACGAAATCGTGACACTTTTTCTTTTACTCTCTCTCTTGCAATATGTCACAAAATCATGACACTTTTTCTTTCGTACAATCTCTCTTGCAATATGTCACGAAATCGTGACACTTTTTCTTTCGGCTTCTCTCTTGCAATATGTCACAAATCGTGACACTTTTTCTTTCTTACTCTCTCTTGCAACATGTCACGAAATCGTGACACTTTTTCTTTCGTACTCTCTCTTGCAACATGTCACGAAATCATGACACTTTTTCTACTTGCCTTTTCTCTTCCAACATGTCAGGAAATCGTGACATTTTTCTACTTCCTTTCTCTTCGAACATGTCACGAAATCGTGATAGTTTTTCTACTTGCCTTTCTCTTCAACATGTCATGAAATCGTGATAGTTTTTCTTGCTCTTTCTCTTCGAACATGTCACGAAATCGCGACAATTTTTCTTCTTGCCTTTCTCTTCGAACATGTCACGAAATCGCGATAGTTTTTCTTCTTTTTTTAACATGTCACGAAATCATGACAGTTTTTCTTTCTTGCTCAACATGTCGCGATATCGCGACAGTTTTTCTTTCTTGCTCAACATGTCGCGATATCGCGACACTTTTCTTCCTTGTGATTTTCTTTTGATTTTTAGCATATGGGCCACTTCGATCTTTTGGAAAATCACTGTACATACTCTAAAGAACCTCTTAACTCCTGTCCACTACATCAACCGATCTATCTGACTGTGTTGACAACAATGACAATACTGTTGCTGCACCTTGCTCAACAATCTCCCCCTTTGGAATTGTTGGCAACACACGTGCAATTTCCTGTAATTCTTCTCCCCCTTTGACAATAATACCAAAGGGCTGCTGCAGACTCCCCCGAGTCCATGCACAACATTCTCAAGCACAAATTATTACAGTTAGCAAAAATTACAAACATGAGCAAAAAGATAATCAAATATATAAATGCTCCCCCTGAGAATGTGGTCCCGATAGCTAGTCAGTTCTTGGGAAGCGTGACCACTCCCAATTTATTGCGAAGGTACTCAAAAATTTCCTTGGGCAACGGTTTTGTGAAGATATCCGCTACTTGCTCTGTAGTTGGGACAAAATCCAACTTAACCTCACCTTCCGCAACTTTCTCCTTCAAAAAGTGATATCGGATAGCAATATGTTTTGTGCGAGAATGCATAACCGGATTCTTTGAGATGTTAATGGCACTGGTGTTATCACACTTAACTAAAATTGGCTCACTAAAGTTAATGCCAAGATCTTTCAGGGTTTGTTTCATCCATAAGACCTACGTACAACATGTAGTTGCTGCAATATATTCTGCCTCTGCTGTGGATAAGGAGACTGACTCTTGTTTCTTACTGTGCCATGCGACCAACCTGTCTCCAAGATAGAATGCACCTCCACTGGTACTCTTTCTGTCATCGACACATCCTCGCCCAATCTGCATCTGAATACGCAATAAGGGTGAAGTCCTTACCTTTCGGATACCATAACCCATACTCCATAGTACCCTTCAGATACCGAAGAATCCTCTTCACTGCTGTCACATGAGTCTCCTTGGGACTAGCCTCGAAATCGTGCTACCATGCAACCGCCTCGCAAAATATCTGGTCTAGTAGCTGTCAAATATTGTAGGCTCCCAATCATAGATCCGTACATGGTTTGATCAACATCTGGAGATTTGTCATCCTTGCTCAACTTGCAACCTGACATCATGGGAGTGCTAACAGGCTTACAATCCTCCATTGTGAACTTTTTTAGCATCTCTTTCACATATTTAACTTGAGAAATAAATATGCCCTTCTCATTTTGATTAACTTGCAGTCCGAGGAAATACGAAAGTTCACCAATCATTGACATTTCAAATTCTTTCTGCATCTTATTTGCTAAATCTTTACACGACTCATCATTGCTGCTGCCAAAAATGATATCATCTACGTATACAACAAGGACAATGAGATGGCCATTCTCTATTTTGACATACAAATTGCTATCCACCATACCTTTTTTGAACCCTTGTTGAGTAAGATAGTTGTCTAGCCTTGCATACCATGCTCTGGGTGCCTGTTTCAAGCCATACAATGCTTTCTTCAACTTGCAGATGAAGTTGGGATTATCACCGAGTTGGAAACCATCTGGCTGCTCAATATAGACCTCTTCTTCAAGTTTTCCATTCAGAAATGCTGATTTCACGTCCATTTGATAAACTTTGAAATTCTTGTGAACTGCTAAAGCCGTAAACATTCTAATTGCCTCTAGTCTAGCCACTGGTGCAAAGGTTTCCTCAAAGTCAATACCTTCAACTTGTGCATAGCCTTTACAGACCAATCTTGCTTTATTCCTGACTACCTGTCCATCTTCATTCAATTTGTTTCGAAAAATCCATTTAGTACCGATTATATTTTTATTTGCAGGTCTTGGTACTAACTCCCAGGTTTTGTTTTTCTCGATCTGATCTAATTCTTCATTTATTACCGTCATCCAACTTTCATCTTTGCTTGCTTTAGCAACATTTTTGGGCTCAATGCTGGATAATAGAGAGTAGTTACTTACTACTCTTCTTCTTGTCTGAACACCAACCGTGGGGTCTCCAATTATTTGCTCTCTAGGATGATTTTTCTGCCAGCTGCCTGTTTTGAATTTCTTGTTTTCTTCCTCTTCTGAATCACTACTTAAATCATCTGAGTCAATTTTTTGTTTCTTTTTCATTTCCTTTTCCTCATCTCCTTCAATAACCTCTTCATAAATTGGGTAGTTTTCTTCATAGCTTATTTCTCGTTCCCTACCTTCATCAACTTTAACATCGGCACTCTCCACAATTTTCTTTAGCCTCTTGTTGTAGCATGTGTAGGCTTTGCTTTTTGTCGAATAGCCAAGAAAAATACCTTCATCAACTCTATCTTCAAACTTACCAAGATTATCTTCAGTTCTTTTGATGTAACACTTGCTGCCAAAAACTTTAAAGTATCTTGTTGTTGCCTTTTTACCGAACCATAGCTCATAAGGAGTTTTGCTTTCATGCGTCCTCAACATGCACCTATTTTGGATGTATACCGCAGTATGGACTGCCTCTTTCCAAAATCTGTCTGCTATTTTGCTCTCAGTCAACATAGTCCGTGCCATTTCCTGCACTGTCCTGTTCTTTCTTTCTACAACACCATTCTGCTGAGGTGTCCTTGCTGCTGAAAACTGTCTCCTAATCCCATATTTTTCACAGTACTCTGCAAACTCCTCTGAAATGAACTCTCCTCCTCTATCTGATCTTAAACATTTAATCCTTTTTCCTGTTTGATTCTCAACTTGTTTTTTGAAAATCTTGAACATCTCAAAGGCATCTGATTTAAGCTTCAAAAATAGTACCCATGTCATCCTGGAATAGTCATCTATGCACAACATAAAGTATTTGTCACCATTTATGCTTTGCGTTCTCATGGGTCCACATAAATCAGGATGTATTAGTTCTAAAGGTTTGCTTGTGAAGTACTCTTTTGTTTTAAATGTGGCTCTAGTTTGCTTCCCCTTTTGGCATGAAGCACAAATGCTATTTAATGGTTTGCCAATGGTGGGAATATCTCTCACTGCCCTTTTTGAGCTGATTTTTACTAGATTGTCAAAACTGATATGACCGAGCCTCTTGTGCCACAACCAATTTTCTTCTTCCTGTCCAATCAAGCACGCTCCTTCTGAAGTCTCTGAGAGAGTATACAGGTTGCCAGATGTCCTTGATCCAGTTGCTATCAACTTTCCACAGTTTGCTGTTCTGACTTCACAACCCTGCTTCTTGAAAATTACTTCATGACCTCTCGTCACAAATCTGACTTACGCTTAACAAGTTATGCTTCAGACCAATCACAAACAAGACTTCTTTTGACTTGATTTTTCCATCACTGATCTTAACTGATCCTTTGCCAACTATCTTAGCTCCATCATTATTTCCAAATTTTACAGAACCACCTTCATATTTCTGTAACTTCTCAAATTTTTGTTTGTCACCTGTCATATGACTGGAGCATCCACTATCAAGTATCCATGGTGCAGATTTGTTCTGTGCTTTAAATGTTGTCTGTACGATCAAGGATTCCTTTTCTTCCTTAGGTCGCTCCTTTTCTTTCCACTCTAGTTTGATTACAGTTTTGGTCACTTGTTTTGACTTTTCTTTGTCAATAGCCTGTGCATGTTTTTCGAGAAATTTTCTATTTTGTCTCAAACCATTTGGTTGAAATTTTCTTCCTTGATGTTTATTTGTTGCAAATGTACTTCGACAATTTCTTGCAATGTGCCCAAAATTATGACAGTTATAACATTCTATTGCATAATCCATCAGCGGTGAAAAAACATTTCTACTGGTAAAGTTCCTTTGTCCTACATTATACTTGCAATCTGAAATCTTATGTCCATAACCATTGCATTTAAAACAATAACCAGAAAAGGAATGAGTGAACCTGGGTGATGGTCTTTGCCATTTTGTAGTGGGAGCCATAAATCTTCTTCTCCTTTGATGAGTGACATTGGTGAATCCATCATTGTCAATACTCCTCTCGTGCCTGGCATTATTGCTTTCTTTAGCATGATTCATTTTTTCTTGATCAACCCTGATCTTATCTTCATTCTTTATGGGTTCTACAGTTATGGCCTTTGATCCATTTGATGATTCTCCTTCGACGAAGCCTAAACCAAATTTGATGCCTGTAGTCCTTTGGTTATTTATAATCTTATCCAGCTTCACAGAACTTTCTTCAAGTTTGTGATAACAACTCATTTTTTGATTCATCTCTTCTAGCTGCATCCTTAAACCAACAATCTCTTCTTCTAGCTTGCTGCACTCATCTATTTTCATGGTTAATTGTACTTCGATATCTTCAGATATTTTCTTAAATTCGTCTATCTGTACTTTCAAGTTGGTTATGATTTCATTGGCATCCTCAAGCTTTCTTGAAATTTTCTTATTCTTTTTCCTTTCTATACTCAACTCTTTAAGTGCAGCGACCAACTCACCTTCCAGATCTACTTCAGCCTCAACCTCAAGTTTTTTATCACATTCCTATTTTTCCTCTATTTTTTCTTCTTCGAATGCCATGAAAAGAGCTTCACCTGTTTCTTCTTCGGAATCCTCACCGGAGCTGTCTTCTGAAGGACTGACATTCTTGGATATGAAACTTTTCTTCTTGAAGTTGCCTTTTCTAAAATTTGGTTTCTTCTTCCAGTCACTTCTTTCTTGGTGTGAACCTTCATCACTTTTGTTTTTCTCATTAAGTGGACATTTAGCTGCAAAGTGCCCAATGCCTCCATAGTTGAAACACTTAAATGGTAGCTTTCCTCTGTATTTTCCTTTTCCCTTATTAGTTTTCGAACAAAGTTTGCTTTCGTTTCATCTGATGTCTCTTCTTCCTCGGATTCTTGTTTTGCTTTTATATTTTTATGTGCTTTAAAAGTAGCTTCTCTGTCTGTGGGTTTAGTTTTTCCTATTCTCATCTCATATGCAATCAAAGAACCATGCATCTCATCCATACTAAAAGTATTTAGATCTTTAGCTTCTTCTATTGCTGAAACTTTAGAATCAAATCTTTGGGGAAGAGATCTTAGTACCTTTTTCATGATGACAGCATCTTCCATTTCCTCGCCGAGTCCTCTAATCGCATTAATGATTCCATTAACTCTCAGCATGTATGCCTCTATGTTCTCATCGTCATTCATCTTTAATGCTTCGAACTGAGCTCGATGCGTTTGTAACTTGGCCTCCTTGATCTTGTCGTCTCCTTCATGAATGCTCCTTAGTTTGTCCCACATGTCTTTTGCCATTTTACAACTCATAATCTTTATCAGTTCGCTGTCCACTAAACCGCACATGATAGCATTCTTTGCTTTAGAGTTATTCTCAAATAGTTTCTTACCGACAACATCGGTTGGAGGAGTGGTGGGTATTGTGTATCCACTGTCTACTGACTCCCAAATGTCGTATCCCAAAGCACATAGATATGTCTGCATCCTGAGTCTCCAAAATGCGTAATTAGTTCCATCAAACAATGGTGCTTTGTTTGATGAGAATCCTTCACCACCTCGCCATTGTCTCACTTCCAAGATCACCTTAGCCGATTAAGCTTGTTCAGGAACTTGGCTCTGATACCAATTGTTAGTCTCACAATGACACCGAGAGGGGGGGTGAATCAGTGTAGCTATTTAAATTCAAATCTACAACTCTTAAAGCCAAAACAATGAAAATTTAAAATCAGATAAAGCAAGTATAACAAGAGAGCATTCCACAACACACGATGTAACGAGGTTCACCAATTTGGCTACTCCTCAAAAATGACTGCTTGGACTCCCATCCAAATCCAGCCTTTGCAAAATACCAATTTTACAATCAATTTACCAAAGCACCCACTGGAAGGAGCACCAACCCCTGATTTATCCTACACCAACAGAAAGGAGCACCAACCCCTAATTTATCTAGCACCAATAGAAAGGAGCACCAACCCCTAATTCCAAGCACCAACTTGGACTGCAATTTTGAAACTATAAGATTGACATAAAAATGCCTTCGCTTATACAAGACCCCGACTGGTCTATTGCTAACCCAACCTCTCTCGCTATTCACCAAAACACCACACACACTTAAGGCTCGCTTACTACACTTTTAGCCTCTTCTTTATGCACTCTTACGGCTCTCACTGGCTCGCTTAACGCTCTCTTACGACACTCTTCCAACCCTCTTTTGGTAGCACTTTCACTCTTTTTCAAACTTGTAATTCTCCACGTAGACCTCCTTTTATAACAAAGTTTCGACTCTATTTTTAACTTCCATATTTTTGCATGCAACTTATTAATAGAAACTTCTATATGTAACTCCTTTATCACATAATATTCTCTCATGCAAGCCTATTAATAGTTACGGACTCTTTGTTTGGTCTTCGAACCGATGACTTTCGTTAACCGTCGATGATTTCACTCTAATCGCCTGTAATCTCTTCGACTTAGTTCACTGTTCTTATTTTAGCTGCATGATTTTTCTCTATAACTCGCGAATCGTCTATCGACTTCTAGTTAACTCTTCTTATTTTAGCTGCATGATTTTCTTCAATCGCCCCTGTAACTGCCGTATAACTTTAGTTAACTGTCACATATCTTATTTTGATTGGGTTCTCTTCTTAGCTGCCAAAGCGACCTGTCGTGAAATCGTGACACTTCTACCTCTTTGTCCTCTTTCCATATTTTCTAACACATGTGCGATATCGCGACACTTTCGCCTCCTTGCTTCTTTTTCTTGTACCACAACATGTCGCGATATCATGACACTTTCCTCCTTGCTTCTTTTCTTTTTAATTATATCGTGACACTTTCCTCCGTACTCTTCCTCTTTACTTTTGTCGCGATATCGTGACACTTCTCTTCTTACTTTCTCTCTCTTCCTTTAGTCGCGAAATTGGGACATGTCGCGATATCGTGACACTTTTTCTCCTTTGCTCTTTCTCTTGCCTTCGGGTACATGAAACGGACATGTCACCGATATCGTGACACTTTTTCTCTCGACTCTCTCTCTTGCAATATGTCGCAAAATCGTGAAACTTTTTCTTCCGTACAATATCTCTTGCAATATGTCACGAAATCGTGACACTTTTTCTTTTACAATCTCTCTTGCAATATGTCGCGAAATCGTGACACTTTTTCTTTCGGACTCTCTCTTGCAATATGTCATGAAATCGTGACACTTTTTCTTTCGTACAATCTCTCTTGCAATATGTCACGAAATCGTGACACTTTTTCTTTCGGACTCTCTCTCTTGCAATATGTCGTGAAATCGTGACACTTTTTCTTTCGCCTCTCTCTTGCAATATGTCGCGAAATCGTGACACTTTTTCTTCCTCTCTCTCTTGCAATATGTCGCGAAATCGTGACACTTTTTCTACTTGCCTTTTTCTCTTCCAACATGTCGCGAAATCGTGACACTTTTTCTCTTGCGCTTTCTCTTCGAACATGTCGTGAAATCACGACAATTTTTCTTGCTTGCGCTTTCTCTTCGAACATGTCACGAAATCGTGACAGTTTTTCTTGCTTGCGCTTTCTCTTCGAACATGTCGCAAAATCATGACATTTTTTCTTGCTTGTGCTTTCTCTTCGAACATGTCACGAAATCATGACAGTTTTTCTTGCTTGCACTTCACAACATGTCACGAAATCGTGATATTTTTCTTTCTTCTCAACATGTCGCGATATCGTGATAGTTTTTCTTTCTTGCTCAACATGTCGCGATATCGCGACAGTTTTCTTCCTTGTGATTTTCTTTTGATTTTTAGCATATGGGCCACTTCGATCTTTTGGAAAATCATTGTACATACTCTGAAGAACCTCTTAACTCCCGTCCACTGCATCAACCGATCTGTCTGACTGTGTTGACAACAATGACAATACTGTTGCTGCACCTTGCTCAACAATATCACCATACCACATGTCCTGACCTCAGTCCCTCAAAGGACTCCATGTAGTGGGTAATCCTTCCTAAATGGGGTCAACTCCAACCCACCTCCTACTATCGATCCCACCTAGTCGCATACCCAATATCTTGATTCACCATTTAAACTCACATCACCTAAGGAATATCATATGGTCTATCTACCAAGATGTGCTCCCACCCCTAAACCTAAAGTATGAATCTATAGCCTAATCCATGCCTGACCTGATGTTGGATCTCATATAGCTCATCATACAAATGAGCTAATAGAGTACTCCCCCATGCCATGATCAAAGGGGCCATAGCAGTGCAATCCACCAACTCTTGTGCTATATCAAGGAGGTTCTATTAGAACCTCACTCCTAAGTTAGTAGAATGTTCAACATGAGTGGCATCACCACTACATGTCTCCTCATGAAAACATTTGTGTCATACCATACCTACACTAGAACCCCACCTCTATCTAAGATACCCCTAGCCACCTCCAAATACTTACCAAAAACTATTGAAGTACTCTTCTTTGCTATATAATGTTTGTAGAAGTGATAGGGCATCCTCAATAGAAACACGAAGAATCCAGTAGACATCCTCCAATGATAATGTCATCTCACCCATAAAAATATGGAATGTTTTCATACGATTGTCCCACTGATCTATCAAAGTAGTTAAATATACCTTATTCATCATAACTGCCTCTAACCTCATCACCTACTTAAGGCCAATGGCTTCAAGCCATTTCCAATCAGCATCAGATAGGTGCCTTCACAAAGTCTTGAGTACCATAGGAAATCTATGATGCACCCTAACAAGATGAATAATACAAGCAAATAAACAGGCAATCAGGTCAAAAAAAATTATAAGCAACAAGGCTATCTCGGGTTGATATGGTCTCTAAATGAGGTCATCTTGGGTCAATACAACCTCCTTAACGGTTAAAATTTTGACTGTTGCAATTCAAATTCAGTTTTCCTAGCCTAAGATGGCCCCCAAGTCCACAAGAGGGATTGTCTACCCCTTATATGGCCCTAAAGTTAGGGCACATGCATGCCAAAAAAGAAAAAAAATCAAGCAATAAAGCACAAACAAGAAAACCTACACTACATCCTATTCTAGGATATGATTCTTTGCCTTAACTTTTGGTGAGGTTCATATTACTTTGAAAAGTAACAAAGGAGAAAAAGCAGTGCTTACCTTTCTCCTTTGGACTCCTCCAGCAATCAAAGTCTCGGGTTGGTCCATAGTGGTAGTAGGTCAATTTTTTAGTAGTACTCCACATCAAAAGCTTTCTCCTCCTCCTCACCTCCCCTTTTCTCCAATTGTCATTTGTGCAAATGACATCAAAAAAATGTAAAATTTGTTTTATATTTTCAAAACAATGCAACCATCTAGGGGTCAAACGGTCCCAAAAATTACAAAAATGGCAAAAAAAAAGAGAGCTCCAAATATAGTTGAGAACTTATGGTCAAAATTCTCTCAAGTGATGCTCGTATCCAGTGATTTACCCTACACACCTAGTGGTTGCAGTGACTAATTATCCATGCAATCTGGTTGGATGGGTATATTACCATAAGGCCACTTGAACAAAAACAATTACCAATAATGGTCAAATCAATTCAAAAAGGCCCCAAAGGCACCTAACACCTTTGGTCACATCAATTCAAAAGGTCCCAAAGGCACCTAACCCCTTTGGTCACATAAAATCTAAAAATCTCGAGTGAATCTTGTATCTAGTGATTTTCTCTATCAACCTGGTGATTGCAACGATTGGTTGTCCATGCAATTTGATAGGATGAGTAAATTACCATAAGGTCACTCACTAAAAACAATAATATAATGGTTTAAATCAAAGTTTTAATGAGATATTCCCCCCTTCCACTTTCATAAAAGTCCTAAAAAACCTAAAACAAGTCATATTGGTCAAGCGACTCGTCACTTTCATCACTTTCCATCTCCTCTATCAACTTGTCGCTTGAGGGGGTAGTGATATAATTGCAAAGTTCATAATTGAAGTCAATATTCAAACACTCAATCAGCACCTATTGCATTCATTCAAGAAGAATTACCAAAAACTACCATACACTTCCCTATTTACTAGGGCAAAATAAAAAATTTCAACAAACACTTGGTAAATATGAAACCTAAAACATATAAATCCTACCCAAAATGTTTAAGAGTACCGAGATCAAGTATACCCAAAGCCATCACGAGTAGATATTGGCTTCACACACAAATTTGCTCTACCCATCGACCAAAAATCTTGCCAAAACCAAATCCATCAGTGATTTGGAAGCAATGATTAAAAAATATATGCTCTTTTCATGATTGGGGTATTTAACATTAATCGGATCAATGAACACCACCAACCCTCAATTTGACTACAAGTCATCTATTTTTGCTCTATGTTATGCTTTCACATAATGCATCCCAAAAATGGGTATCTGTAGATACCTAAAACACATCATGTTGAGGATACTACCTATATGGACCCTTTTTAGGCCATGTGATCCACCTTAGGTAGCCTAGGGCTCAACAATGGTTTTCATCACTCAAATAGGGAGGAATTTCCCTTTGCATATAGGACCGTCCCACCAAAGAATGGCCTCCAGAGATCATCTTACCTCGATATGACCTCCATTCAAAGTCATCTCACCCTAACATGATCATGCTAGAAGTAAATTCAAATCATGTGCCATGGTTAAAGCGGTTACATGAGCTAGCTAAGCATAATGGTATACATAGTTAGTTGCGGGGAAGATTCAAGAATGGGTAGTTACCTTTCTTGGATCTAACCGCTTCTTGGCTTCCCATGCAAGATTGGAATCCCTTTTGGAATTCTATATAATGGAACCCAACCTTCATACATTAGGATCAAGGAGTTTTTATTTTCAAGCAATGAAGTGCTACCAAATGTCAACCATGAAGTTTCCAATCCTTTTTGTACTCTTTTCTCCATGGAAAACATGCCAATGGATCATTTTGAAGTTTGAAGATCACATCCGTGCTCTTTTTGCAACCTAACATCCTTGATTTGGTGTTTAATTCTACCTCCTGAGTCATTCTCCATGAGCATACCAATTCGTCGACCAATCTACATATCAAACCTGGTGTCACCTTGCATCGGCCACAAGATAATCACTCGCAGATTAGCAACCATATCTCTTAGAGGTGGCTTGTAGGTACGATCATCTCTCTCAAAGATGGCCCGTAGGTACGACTTTCCTGCATAGATATGACCTCCTGGGCAAATATTTGTTTCCTATTTATTTTCTTTATTTAAGCTTTAGCAGCATTTCTAGCTACTATTTTACATAGATAGATTTCATTTTCATGCATGTATTTACGTTATTTTAGTTTATTTATCATTTTCCTTGTTGTTAATATGGGCCTTATCTCGAAAGGTTCTACATATTCTTTTAATGTTCTTTAATCTTCTTGTGTGTATATCATAGGTATCTGGAAGCTACAACATAAAGATTCACATATCATTATCATCCATTTTAACAGTCCTAAAAACCTATCCCAAATCAATTTGTAGATGCAAAAAGATCTTGTGTAGTACATTTGAATTGTTTCATTTGTAATTCATTGTATCAAGATTGGTAGCAATCCCTCAAAGGGGATATTATTTGTAACCTTCTTGGAAAATAATAAGATATTATTAATAGAAATTGCACCGTATATCATTTCCTCTCATTTTGGTTTTTATCTTTGTGGTTGCATCTTGATTTGATACATTTTGATCTTGTATTTCATTTCATGTATGTATGATCTTTTTTAACATTTTTAGATTAAATTCATTTTAATATAAACACACAAAGAACACTCTATATTGGCTCATTCAAATATATAAATATTTCAAATAACCATAGATAAAATATATTAAACCTTTTAATCTATGAACCAGCTATGGCAATGCTTCCATCAACCCTAACCTAAGATCTAAAACTCACAGGTGGCATTCTTGTGGAGGACCCTAATGACCACAAGCTTGCAACAAGCTATACAAGGTGTTGATGCAGTGAGTTACCTATGGAGGATCCTACTTTTTGGGCTTATCATACAAGTGTATGAACACCTATAGGTGCAACTCCTAATGTCTTGGTCTATGGAACTAAGGTTATTTTCCCCTTTGAATTAGAATTCTCATTCTTGCGCATATTGTTACAAGATGCTTCTGTCAGTGATGAGTATCACCTTGTCTACTTGAACCAATTAGAGTTGTTGGATGAGAAGTGCATTCATGCCTTAGATAATCTTCAAGCCTATCAAAATAGGCTCAAGAAAACTTACACTAAGAAATTTTGCAGTCATTATTTTGAAGTAGGGGACCTTATCCTCAAAGAAAACCAAAGATATACCAATTCTCAAACTGATATAAAAGGAAACTTTTAGCTCAATTGGATAGACCCCTTTGTTAGAACATCCAATTTTGTCTCAGGATCCTATCATCTAGCAATATTAGATGGTAAATATCTTAAATAATCCATGAATATTATGCACCTCAAAAGGTATTATGCGTAGCCTTATTCATCTCTTCTTTTCTTCTAGTCTTATCCTTCCTGAGTTCTATTTTTCTTTCTATTTCTTCTTGATCATCTTATCTCACTTCTTGTGCTTTCCTATCAAATCTCCCAAGGTATTTTTTTCACCAATTTACAATTGTTTGCTTTCTCATACTGCATGATTTTTTGCTCATACTGCATTATTGCTTTCTCATATTGCACGATTTTTTGTCATCCTTTACATGAATTGCTTAACATGATTCTAGTTTTCCCTTATGCTTTACATATAGTTATTATTGGTCGTAAATACAACCTAACAGAGAGGTAGGGGAAGATACTTGCACACCCATGGACCTACAACAACATTTAACGGCCACAGGGCCTGGTGAGACCATGTGGTTTATCTTCGAAGAAGGTCAGTTCTTAGGTCCTAACTACTTGTGCCTAAAATTGAAGGAAAAAGAGGGCCATAAAGGAAGGAAAAATAGGCAATAGCCAAAACTTACAAGTATGGGTATAGCCACATAAAGACACATGCATGATAAGTAGATGTCATCATAGAAAACATAAGTAGGTTACCTAACAAATCAACCAACCTTACTCTTGTCTACCCTTTATCACCCTCTGCTACAAGTAAATTCTAGAACCAATGAATGAAATGTAGGAAATATAGATAGAAAAATTATTGCATGCACATTCAACTAGCTTTAGTAGAAATAAACTTACAACATTCACATGCACATACAAGAGTCAATTTGGAGACCAAATAGTAAAAAACTTGTATTTTTGAACATAAGCTTTACATATGAATTGTAATGGCTAAAAAGCTGCCCTTTGGAATACCAAACATTCTAGTATATATAGATCTTGCCATAAATGCTACATTGAATACAGTATGTTGTGGACATGACCATAGGGAAATGTTCGCAGGGATGGCCTTGCTATGAATCCTTCTAGATATTCTGCAGTTTGCAACTCAAGTGTTTGTCAAGAGTACGCTAGTTAGATTACATGAATCTAAACTTAAAATTAGCCTGATTCCTTTTAGAAACACTTGTTAGATAATAAATTTTATCCACCTACACTTGCGATATTAATTGTATTAGAATACAATTTGAGACTAAGTAGGATACCAACCCTATTTAATGCCAACCCGCTATCATGTTCCTTCATAAATGAGAGCACATGCTTTTCTGCAGAGATACCTTGAATTTGGCAAGAATTCAAAATGGGTAGAATTTTAGGATTTTCCTATTGCTTTCTACTAACCCAGAACTCCACCTTCTATATTATATTTTCAACATGGTGAGCTTTTAGGCTTCTGCCCCAATTTCTCTTTAAGTGCAAACTTGGGGCCTATTAGAGGATGGTGAGTACCCAAAATTCCATTGATGTCCAAATTTGGATGATCCTCCACTCTAGAACTAGGGTGGAGCTTTGGGAGTTGACCTTGACCTGAAGCCATCCTATTTATCTACCCATGGGCATTTGGGCTCTTGATTCTCCACCGAATTGAGGGTAGTGTTTTAGGCTTAATTGATTGGGACTACTAGCCCATTTTTCTTCCCGTCATAATTTTTGGTGAGATTTGGCATATTGAATCTACAAAGTGCCACGGATCATGCCTGCTCCTACTGATTATATATTCGATCAAGAAAAACTATGGGAATTGCTTGATGCTTGATCCTGATCAATTTCTCTACCCTTACTACCACCTACTCAACATCATTTGTCAAATCCATGAAGGTCTAATTTCAACATCCAATGCTCAAGGATCTATCTCCCAAAATTTTACTTAACTTACTATTTAGTACATTATATTTATCAAAAGGAGAAAATGGGTAAAGCATGTAAAATTTTACCCATACTTCTGGTGGTTCACAAGGGATTTCCACTTTGGGGTAATATGAAACCTATATGGTCCTTCTTTTGAAAAATACACAATAAACTTGGAAGAACAGGATAGGGATAGAAATAACAAATAAAAGAAGAAAGCAGGATGGGGTGGGAACTACACTCATGATAAGGTGAAACACTCTAGAGAAAGGAGTGGAAGTGGGGCATAAGATGAGAAGAGGGAAAAGAGGCAGCCGCAAGAAGAAAGAGAAATTCACTAACCAGAAGAGTTAGTGACAATAAGCATAAAGGGGAGATGGAGGAAGGAGCCAATGAAAATAAAACAAAGAATTAAAATGGAAGGATACCCTCAGGATATCCTATGGAACATTCAATATGAAATTCCTATTCCACGGGACACCCCCACAGATAAGCTTCCCATCAACATACTTCACTACAGCCTAAGGTGACTTCATGAACAAACAAAATGCCAAGGACACTTGTATATCTTTCAATAGCCCTTCTTATTTATATAATCTAGTAGGGACCTCCTTAGATCATAAAAATACATCTTGGGAACCTTCAATCATGCTCTTTGACTCATTTCTTTGTGAATTATCAATATTTATCATGAGACATTTTATAAAGTGGCCCTTCTAGCAAACCATAATATTTAGCACCATCCTTTAAATATTTGGCATGATTTTGATCCTTGATAGCACATCCAAATATTGCTTTCAAGTGCCTCCAATTGATCTTATGATTTAGAGCTTATGCTGGGGTGATGCATGCATGAGCCTTGATGTACTTGATTTATGGGATCGCAAAATTCTAGGAGCATTATCCATTGGGATATGAATTCACAACACAAAATGAAATAAAACCCAAAAAAATAAGGAAAAGAAGCAAGAACACAAACAAAGAGAAGTGCTTTTCAAAAGAGGAGCCACTCAATATACCTATTGCACATTTGATTATGAGGATTCTGGTAATTTTACCAACTGGCAACAACTTGATGGAAATAAAATCCCTGTAACCTAAGCTCAAGATAATGTTGGATACAATGTGGTCTTGAATCATGCCATATTTTTTAATTAATTTTTGGCCTATTTACACAAAATTGCAGTGTGGTTCACACGCTCAATCCAAGTATCCTTTTGCAACCTATTCGGTGAATTTTTAGTGTTTAGACCAAATGATGCAAAATTTGATCTGCTCCTTGTACCCAATTTGGAAATTCCCATTATCATCATTAATTGCACTATAGATCGACCCAGATCTCATGCCTAGCCTTAGTACCCATGTAATTTGCCCATGCTCCACTCATGCAGAGATTAGCTCTCCCACCTTGGTCCATGCTTCGACTGGAGAGCCTTCTGGGAGTGGGCACCAAAATTATACTATGTATGGGTTGGTATGCACGATCACCCATACCTCATCCCTTTTGGTGGGAATGACAGTCCCATTCATGATCCAATATTCATGATTTTACCCATTTGGATCCTCTTAGATCTAGGGACTACCAATTAGTTTGTGGTAGGGATCTATGTGGTACAATCTAAGTTGGACTATCTCTTCCACCACCACCTTATTTGAATATAACCCAAGCTCACACCTTGGTTTATTGGTGAACTTCATCCCTTGCTAGCTAAGAGGTGATCTCTACTAGGGAAGTAGCACTATAGGGGCTGCTTTAACCACTACTATGGCTAGCATAGATAGTTATGTGGCATTGTTGTGCCTTTGCTCTTCCATATGAGAAATTTGTTGTTGTTCATTATCTCATTATTTTAAAGAGTTGTAATGACATTCTCCATTATGGGGAATTAATAGTTATCTCTTCTGCATGGATTGAAGACCTGATATTATTCCCATCCTCTGGTTTCTCATGGTTGCATGTTGGGTTGTTGCACGTTCGATTCTCAACCACTAAGCTCTCCCTCTTCATCTAAGAGCATCCTCCTCGTGATGCTAACTTCATTGGTGAGCCATTACATATTCATCCTTAGCTCTTGTTGTAGTTTTTGTGCATTCTTGTGGGGGATGAAGGGATATTATCCCTCATGGCTTAGTGTTGCACAAGCATAGGCTTTATGGGTAGTAGATTTTAGATTGAGGATGCATAGGATATAAAAGGTTGGAGGGCTTGTCAGAGAGATTCTCAGCCTAGATCAGCATTCTTTCAGCTTAATATGCTTCCTTGAAGAATTGCAGGAACCTTTTTTCTCCCGATTGTTGAATGAGGAGGCTTTAGTAGAAATAAACTTGCAAAATTCACACACACATACAAGAGTCAATTTGGAGACCAAACAGTAAAATACTTATATTTTTGAATAGCATAAGCTTTACGTATGAATTGTAATGGCTAAAGAGTTTCCCTTAGGAATGTTAAGCATTCCAACATATATAGACCTTGTCATAAATGCTACATTGAATACAGTAGGTGGTGGATGCAACCACAAGACAACATTCACAGGGATGGCCCTGCTACAAATCCTTCTAGATCTTCTACAATCTACAACTGAAGGTGGCTATCAGGAGTACACTAGTCAAATTACATAAATCTAAACTCAAAATTGGTCTTATTCCTTCTAGTAACTCTTTTCAGACAATAAATTTCATCCACCTGCACCTGAGGCACTAATTGCATGAGAAGATAGGTTGAGACTAACCATTTTATTGATGCATGATTCGATCAACTATCATGCACTGAGTAGGACACCAACCCTCTTTAATGCCAGCTCACTGTTGTGCACCTTCATAAATGAGGATGTACGCTTTTCTATAGAGGTGCCTTTACTTTGGTAGGAATTCAAAATGGGCATAATTTTGGGATCCGCCTATTGCTTGCTACTGACCCATAACTCCGCCTTCTATGTTCTATTTTCAAAAGGATGCGCTTTTAGGCTTCTGCCCTAATTTCTCTTTGGATATTGTTGGAACTAATTCTTGCATCCATAGGAAATAAAATGTCATGCTACAAGAATATTTTTGAAACCAATGAGCTATTACAGGCTTTGGTTGACCTGCCTCATGTTCTGCTAAACCCAAATATTGCTAAAGAAGATGGCAGAATGGGTAAGGAAACCCCAACAGCAATTCTTTAATTAAACTTATAATTTGCACGCTCCAGATTTATATTAAACTATAAGTATTCTTATTAAAATGACCAAGCATGAAAATAACCAACTGTTATGCCTTATGTAGATCGTTGCCTAGATTCATTGGGCTGTTATAGCAATTTAACAATAATGTTAATATGAAATAGAGAGAAGGGGAGAATAAAATTGGTGTTCTTAATCTCATTCGAATATCATAATAAAATCAAGATTTAACCAACAAAATAAACGTATATAATGTGTTCAAATAATGTAACCCATTATACAAATACACACAATACTGAGACAAATAAATGATAGGAATAAAACCTAGAATTGTATTGATTTTATAAAATATTACATGCAGAGTGGGCGGGATGACTTTTAACTTTGTTTTTTCTTAAATAAATACATCAATACAATGAAGAGGCCTCTATTCAAATAATGTAACAGGTCTCTCCAACTCTCATTGTTCCAATCTGGCAATAGAAGAATATTTTAATCCTAGGCTCAATAATACTGGAAATATTCTCAGCTTCTTGAACACTTTCCTATCATACAATCCTACACAGCAAGGGGAGGAAGAAATAATGAATAAAATAAAATAGACACAAATAAATACAACAGCACAACTAACATGGAACTCAAGTATACCTCTTAGCAAAAATGCTATTCTCTAATTGCTTGATGTTGAATCCAGACCTACCTGCTTCCTTTTACAGCTACTAGTTCTTGATTCTGTTATTTCTAGTTGAATTTTGGTTGTACACTTGGCATCATTTGATTGAATTTCTAAAATTGGTGCTATCCAGCTGGCTTTGAGGTTTTGACTGTGCTCCTTTATTTGACTTTTTCAAATAAATTCCTACTAAATTGGTGATGTAAGAATGAGGAAAACTTTCATCTGATTCAGCTACTTCTTGGTGCGTTTAGTTGTTTCTTTCCGAACTATCCTCTTTTGAGTTGCCTTTCCTTGGTCCTTTGACCCTTTAACTGCTCCAGAGATGTCTCCTATTATTGTAGATGTCTATGGTGCAGAATATAATTTTTTTTGAGTGTAGGTATTGATATTTTTTCCCTTTAAACTCCTTTGCAACCATTTAATATGCTCATAAATCAACCTCCATATTTCTATGTCAAAAGTGGATGCAATCCTAAGCATATTCATTTCTTGCATAATTCTATTTTTCTTTATAACAATAACAAGCATGTTTCTATCATACTGAAGTAGTAAGGCTTCTATAGCATTCACCATGAGTGTAGTTTGTTTAATCATCTCCTCCTCATGACCTTGTTCATAGTCAAATCTCTCAAAGGTTTCTTTGAATATTACTTCTATGTTTGATGCTTCCAGGCATTGATCTAAGGATAGGCCAATATTTGTCAGTTTATCTATAGCATCCTTTATTAGGTCATTCATCTCAATTATAGAATTTGTCCATTTGGTTTGATCCAAACAGGGCTGCTTTAAAAAATTCAAAATTGATTTAAATCTTATTGCCCTCAGGTGTCATTATTTCTTGTTCTTGCAGTTCTTCAAAATGATCCCCTATGTAGTCCAGGGTTGGGTGAATGAATTTAAAATATTTTTCTCTTTTCTGCATCAAGTTCATGATTTCTTGAGCAGTTATTTGAATCACCCTTATTTTCCTGAACATTTTAGTAAAACTTTTGGCCTGAGATTTTATTCTTTTGTGCATGTCCTTTTTTATTACATTCAAATAATATACATGATCTTGAACCTTGGTTACTATAGGGGGCTGGGAAATTGAAGCATCTTTCTTATTTAATTCTTCTTGTTGCTTACTTATCATAACTTTTAATTCTACTTTTTCTTTTTCTTCTTGGTCCAATTGTTTTTTTAGTGCTTCAATATTTTCAACAAATTGATCAATGGCTTGAGCATTCACTGTTTTGACAAGTTTTGCTATATCTGCATCTTTACCCAATACTGATGATCCACCTATTTCTTCATTGGTACTAAAAACTATTGGTTCTTGCAAGGGAGAGAGATTAATCTCAGCAATATCTAACAGAGTTGTCCTCAACTCTGCTTTTTTTATGCTTGTTCTTCTGCATTTCCCATCCTTGCTACTAACTGCAACTCTTTTTCATTTGTAACAGTGAAGGTAGCCTGCTCATCTATCCTTTCCAAAACAACCTTGGCAACTGGTAAAGACAATCTAGGCTTCTTTGCTTCTACTAGAGTTATTTTTGTTTGACTCTTCACTAAGTAACTTCAGAAAAGACCACCCAGTCCACCAGTCTTCCTGGGATTCATTTGTATCACTGAGATAATTTTTATCTCTTGTCCCTTTATGGTTATAGAGGTAGGAATGGCCATGGGTTCCAATTTCCTCACACTGGTTATAGCTAG
Organism: Wollemia nobilis; assembly: GCA_028583015.1. NCBI lineage: Eukaryota > Viridiplantae > Streptophyta > Pinopsida > Araucariales > Araucariaceae > Wollemia > Wollemia nobilis. The sequence goes on from JAQPPZ010017052.1 coordinate 14,965,638, forward strand.
CACATTATCAGATATGGGAACTATATCTTGCTCTGTAGGTGATGCTTTCTGAGAAGAGGAAGTTACTATTTCTTTGCTTTTGTTTGTACAGGTCTATTGAGGAACTCCTTTTGGTGCTACTTCTATTCTGAGTTGGTCATTCACTGGGAGTTTAACCTATTGTTCTACTACATCAGCAGCTCTAAAGTGACCTCCATTAAGTATATGTCCTGCTCCTCTATCAATTATAGCAAAGGGTCTTCTTTAATTTTTGGGTCTATCCTTGGCATAACAGGTGTTGTAATATCTACTAAAATTTCCTGAAGCCTTCTTATTTCTACTGGGTAGTCACAGGGTTCAAAAACCCATGTGCTACCTCTTTTTTCTAGAGGGAAATTATCCCATACTATCTGTAAACCTAATATTTTCTCTATAGCTTCTAATAATCTTTCTTCAAAAGCATCTTCTCGATGCTTGATTCGAGCATACTCTCTCTTCTCCATTATCTTGCTATAAGTTCCTTTTTGGTTATAAAACCTCCATGACACTTCATCGAATCCCATATTGTCCAATTCAAACATTCCCTTGAGTAGGGAAGGATATCCAACAAATACATAATCCCCAAAATGGTAGGGAACATCAAGCTAGGGGATTTTTCCATGCTTCTTAACCAATCTCATTTTAGCCTCTTCTACCACTTGTCTGCATAATTCTAGGGCTGTTATGGACAATGGGCAGTACTGGGGTAACACCTTAGGAGGGATTTTAGCTCCATATAATCTGATGTAAGTAAAACACTCTATGAAGAAGAAATCTCCTATCTACTTTTCTTTAATGAATGCTCTTACCCCTGGCCCTAATCTTTCTGGAATTATCCCAATTAAGGCCCAATGGATTTCTACCAGGAAGTGATCACAAAACCATCCCATGTGAGTTTGTCCTTCATGAAGTCTCCAAAATCTATTATATACATAGGGGCTATCTATGGTTTTTAATCTCTTACGATCTTCTTCCTCTAATTGGCCCCCTGTTAAGTGAGTGAGAAAAGAATATTGTGAAAAGCAAGGCATCTCCTGCCTCTATTCAAAAATTGCTCTCTTTAGTTCTACCATTTCTCTGTGTATTTGTGAGATCAATTCTTGTTCCTGTTGAAATAAAATCTGCCTTAGGTTAATAGTGTTGCACCTTAGACTTTGCCAACATTGAATAGACAGATCTTGCTTGAGATCATCTGTCTAGTCTCCAGAGAAGGCTGGTTCCTTTGAGTTTTTTAGAGAAAATGGGAACAAGAGATAATGGAAATATAGCCTAAGCTAGAACTTTTCTCATGGTAAAGATTAGACAACAACAAACATTGATGATGCAGATTACTAATTTCAGAGTTTTCTTTATATCTTCTTATAGAAAACATGAATTCCTGAGTGCGACTTTTAGATGTTCATCTAAATACATGTAAATATATTTAATGTTCAACTCTAGAAATAAGGTTTATATGTGCACAGTCCAGATTTTAGAATAGATACATTATAAAACTTAGAATGAATAAAAGTTAAAACACCAGATACATACACTTGCACACAGAAGTTTCGAAAGCCAGAAGAAGAAATCTTTTATTGCTTGTAATCCGGTACATGTACATCAAGCCTGTAAATGTCCAAGATCCAACCCTTTTTCATGGTCGACTCACTCCTATTTATACCCTATAAAGAGTACCTTCTACTACGTACATTTAATTTCTTCAATCAATTACAAGTAATTGTCTGCAGTTTCTAATAATATACAACGTATTTCCCGCAGATTGGATAGATTTCCTTCTAGCTAATTTTAGATGAGCCTATTATTTTGCAATCATCCAGTGGACCTGCTAGGTTATAATCAACTGCCCATTTTTCATAAATCAGCACCTGATGTCAGTGCATGTCCCCAGTTGCCAAAAATATACTCTGTTTCCTTGGCAAAAATTGGACATGTCGTGAAATCATGACACTCTTGTTTCTCTGCGTGCCTGCCCTTTTTGAGTCACAAAAATGCAACTTGTCACAATATCGTGACACTTTTGCCTCCTTGCTCCCTTTTGTTGCTCTTAGCCATGAAAATGTAACATGTCGTGATATCGCGACACTTTTTCCTTCTTGCCCTTTCTCTTCTCTTTTGGTCGTGAAAATGCAACATGTCATGATATCGCGACACTTTTTCTTTCTTGTTCTTTCTCTTCTATTTTGGCCGCAAAAATGCAACATGTCGCGATATCGCGACACTTTTTCTTTCTTGTTCTTTCTCTTCTCTTTTGGCCATGAAAATGCAACATGTCGCGATATCGCGACACTTTTGCCTCCTTGCTCCCTTCTGTTGCTCTTGGCCACGAAAATTCAACATGTCGCGATATCGTGACACTTTTTCCTTCTTGCTCTTTCTCTTTGCTTTGGACCACGAAAATGCAACATGTCATGATATCGCGACACTTTTTCCTCCTTGCTCTTTCTCTTTTATTTGGACCGCAAAAATGCAACATGTCGCGATATCGCGACACTTTTTCCTCCTTGCTCTTTCTCTTTTCTTTGTACCACGAAAATGCAACATGTTGCAATATCGCGACACTTTTTACTCCTTGCGGTGTTTTGCTTTTTTCTTTTATCTTTAGCATATGGGCCACTTTGGTCTTCTTGGAAAATATGCAAAAAGGTGCATCAGCTATTTTTCTGTAGTTAGTCACTTTTTGACTACCATTCTTGGCACCTTTCGGGGGAATTTTTGCTCGCAAAAATAGGGACCAGGCCTTCATCCATTGGGAAACAGAGTCACCAGCATAGTTGTAAAAAGTAAAATTGTGAGTGGAAAAACAATTGCACCTTGACCCATCAAAGTACAATTTCCATAACTGGTTGGCTGAATCACCTATTTTAGGGATAGCAACAAGAAGCTTTTTTGGTTTTTCAATGGAATAGCTTCCTATTTTTGTCTCTACCATAGCGTTAAAATTCTCCATCGAAAACTGATCTTCAGATTGGAGTTCCTCCATGGTTTCTTCCATTAGATCAATATTCTCCAATTCCTCGGACATCATGTTGACGGTAGTTGTTTCTTCTAGTCTTTCCACATGAAAAGTAGATGGTTTTTCATTGTAGATCTTGACTCTTTTACCTTTGAAAGGTACATCCAAATGCGAATAATCTAGTGACAGATAACCTCCCAGTTTGGATGTGAACTCTCTGGATAAACACATACCGAAATATGGTTCTAAGTCTACAATAACTACTTCTTGTATGACTACTTCTGGCATTCTATGGAGTTGAGTAGGGATATCTTTGATCACCCCGATAGTTTTTACTGGAGTACCATTGAATTGCAACACACCAGGATGACTTCGAGTATATTCCATCCCCATTATGTCACATACGACTTTTGGCATCACCATAGTTGCAGCCCCTAAATCAATCATGCAATTGTGAACTATCCACCCCTCCATTTGTAAGGATAGATAGAATGGGGGCGGTCTATTTTTCCCAGAGGTTGACACAACATTTTCTTGTATAACATTTGAGGAAGAGGTATCATTCTTTAAATTTAAGTATTCTTGGAGGAGGTCGATATGACCAAGAATTTGTAGTGCATCATACATGCTTATTTTAGAAAGGGTCCTCTTCATTTCTTTTGCAATGTTGAACAAAAGAGTTGCAGCTGGGGATACTTCAACACTTTTCTCCCTTCCACTAGTTGATGCGTCATATCTATCTCTATAGACCTACGTAGCTTCTGTTCTTTGTATTTTTGTTAATGAAGGAAATTTGAGTCTTTCCTTCGCTTGCTCTTGAGTCTCACTCCCTTTTCTAGGAGGAAATTCTTTTCTTGGTGCAACCGCAGGAGTCTGAGGAGGATCAAAACGTCCTTTCTCATTAGACTGGTTTTTCTATAGAGTCACCCTAGGGGCAGGAGGAAAACTTAGTGGTTGGAGTTCCTTAGGGTCGACTTGTAACGACTTTTTTCTTGACCTTGTCAAGACTGAGACTTGTTCCATGGATGGCATTGCCAAATTGTGGTGGACTTCTCTAATTATGTTCACTTGTCCCTTGCTAGTTTCTTTGGCTCTTTCATTAATAATCGCTTGCACATGATGTTGATGAATCATGCATGAATCTTCTCCATGAGGATCATTGCAAGTGGTACACCAGAATCAGAATTAGCGGGTTCTCCATTATCTCCTGTCTCATTTGCATACACCACATTTTTTTCTCTCTTGTACCCTTCCACTTGTCGAAGCACCTTCCTTTTGTATCTGTGGAAATATTCTTGCTTGGATATTTCGTTCAACCTCTCTCTTTTTCATGGATGCCATTTCATTTGACAATATATTCATTGTATCAATTATGGTCGTGTATTGATCATTAGGGGGAGCTGATGCAAGGGGTGTAGATGGTAATGCAAGGAATGTAGGAGGTGCGGCTATAGATGGGAGAGCCTATGTTTATGGGAGTACAAGCAGTTTAGAAATTGACTCTTGGGAAAGCTCTAGTACAATTGGCAATAGAATCTTTGATGGATATCTTTTTGTAGCGATGAGATCATCTTCACCCTTTGCTGCCTCTAAATAGATCCCAAGAAAAGTGGTTACACGAGATTGCGTTATTATCATACTAAGATCTGAATCAAAAGCCCTTAAGTAATAGCATATAGCTTGTTCTTCCATGGGTTTTAGGCCCTACGGTACTCTATCATGAGTTCTGGTAAATCTGATGTTGAAATCCTAGATTTCTTCTCATGGATGCCTCTCAATGATAGTGAATTGATTCAACAATGTGAAAGGATCTGCATGTATGTTAAATTCATCGACCAGACGGTCGGCAAGCACTACCCAAGAAGTAATGGATCTAGCGAGGAGTGCTCTGTACCAATAGAGCATCTTTCCCTTCAAAGATATAACTAGCAATCTAACCATTACATATTCCTGGGTGATATTGTAAATAGATGCTAGCGATGATACATCTAGACAATGCTCATCTGTTGTTTTGCCTGTTCCGTAAAAAGTTGACAATTCTTTTAGTGCAGCTTGTGGAAATTTATTTTGTGCCCCTAAGTTTAAAGGACCAGTTTGATTCCACACAAGATGTGCTAGGGCAGGGGTGGCTACCATGATTGCTAAAGGAGTTACAACCTCTATGGGATTGCTTGTAGATGCTCCTACAGTGGGTGTTAAAGAGGTGCTAATGGTGTCGGGTGGATTTGATCATGCGGCTAGCATAGGGTGTGCTTTTAGGCTTCTGATATGTAGTTCAAATAACTCAATAGGTTCTTCAAAGTTTCTAGCTTGGGATCTGGTTATCATATGGCTATATAACCAGAAGGTTTCTAGACAAGGTCTTTCTTTTATGGTCTAAATTGCAACGGAGTCGCCAGGTGGTTTTTCTTGAGATTTTCAAACAAAAAGGCTCTTAAGGTAAAACACCAAAACTTATACAATACTATGGGATTTTTGGTCCCACCGAGGAGTGCCAAAAATTGTTGGAACAAAATTTGCCTTCGATTAATAATGTTCCGCCTTAGACTTTGCCAACATTGAATAGATAGATATTGCTTGAGATCATCTGTCTAGTCTCCAGAGAAGGCTGGTTCCTTTGAGTTTTTTAGAGAAAAGGGGAACAAGAGATAAGGGAAATATAGCCTAAGCTATAAATTTTCTCATGGTACAGATTAGACAACAACAAACATTGATGATGCAGATTACTACTTTCAGAGTTTTCTTTATATCTTCTTATAGAAAACATGAATTCCTGAGTGCGACTTTTAGATGTTCGTCTAAATACATGTAAATATATTTAATGTTCAACTCTAGAAACAAGGTTTATACGTGCACAATCCAAATTTTAGAATAGATACATTATAAAACTTAGAATGAATAAAAGTTAAAACACCAGATACATACACTTGCACACAGAAGTTTCGAAAGCCAGAAGAAGAAATCTTTTATTGCTTGTAATCCAGTACATGTACATCAAGCCTATAAACGTCCAAGAGCCGACCCTTTTTCATGGTCAACTCACTCCTATTTATACCCTAAAAAGAGTATCTTCTACTACGTACATTTAATTTCTTCAATCAATTACAAGTAATTATCTGCAGTTTCTAATAATATACAATGGATTTCTCGTAGATTGGATAGATTTCCTTCTGGCTAATTTTAGATGAGCCTGTTATTCTACAATCATCTAGCGGACCTGCCAGGTTATAATCAACTAACCATTCTTCATAAATCAGCACCTGATGTCAGTGCATGTCCCTAGTTGCCAAAAATATACTTTGTTTCCTTGGTGAAAATTGGACATGTCGCGAAATCGTGACACTCTTGTTTCTCTGCCTGCTTGCCCTTTTTGAGTCGCAAAAATGCAACATGTCACAATATCACGACACTTTTGCCTCTTTGCTCCCTTTTTTTTCTCTTAGCCACGAAAATGTAACATGTCACGATTTCTCTTCTCTTTTGGCCGTGAAAATGCAACATGTCGCGATATCGCGACACTTTTTCTTTCTTGTTCTTTCTCTTCTCTTTTGGCCACGAAAATGCAACATGTCATGATATCGCGACACTTTTTCTTTCTTGTTCTTTCTCTTCTATTTTGGCCGCGAAAATGCAACATGTCGCGATATCGCGACACTTTTGCCTCCTTGCTCCCTTCTATTGCTCTTGGCCATGAAAATGCAACATGTCACGATATCACGAAACTTTTTCCTCCTTGTTCTTTCTCTTTGCTTTGGACCGCAAAAATACAACATGTCGTGATATCGCAACACTTTTTCCTCCTTACTCTTTCTCTTTACTTTGGACCGCGAAAATACAACATGTCGTGATATTGCGACACTTTTTCCTCCTTGCTCTTTCTCTTTGCTTTGGACCGCAAAAATGCAACATGTCGTGATATCGCGACACTTTTTCCTCCTTGCTCTTTCTCTTTGCTTTGGACTGCAAAAATGCAACATGTCGCGATATCGCAACACTTTTTCCTCCTTGCGGTGTTTTGCTTTTTCTTTGATCTTTAGCATATGGGCCACTTCGGTCTTCTTGGAAAATATGCAAAAAGGTGCATTAGCTATTTTTCTATAGTTAGTCACTTTTTTACTAACAGTTCCTAGGCGTAGATTGGGGTGTTATGTCCTCTATTACATTACGTGGCTAAATACAAAACCCTTTTCATTATTCTACTCATATCCTGTACTCCCAATACTATGTTTATCATGTCACATAATTCTTGTACCCAGGGTTTAAAAGCATTTTTATTGATTGGGAAATTTTTCTCTATTGTTGCATGTGTATCAAACAATTTTTTAAAAATTTCCATATCAGTGAACATACGAGATTGGTGTTCGATAACCAGGTCCACTAGAAATATGGTATACTTCGTCAGAATGAATACTTCATGGATATCTTTGAATTTTGTGTTGAACACCTTTTGATTATTGTGGTCTCGAAAGGTCATCATTCTTTCGTCATATGCCATTGTTAGCCAAGCCATCAAATCTAAGGAGAAATGCACTTTTGGGCATATTAGCTTCCCAAGGTTAATGTTCCATCTATTTTCTCTGGGGAAACCCTTGTACTACCACCTTCAAGCTTTATGGAACAAATCTACCATTATCCATGGGGTTTTTTTATCGCCTTCCATCACTTAGGCAAAACTCTTAATGCAGGCATTTTCGATCTCGTACAGTTGAATTGAGTTGGATTTTTTATCTGCCCCACGTTTTTGGGTAAAATCATACATAGTGGTACCAAGAACAGGCAGTTTAGAAATCATAAAATAGTGTTTTTATCTGTGATAAACTTCATGGTTTCTCATGTATCTGTAGGTACGAACACATCTCCCATGATGCCATTGCTCTCATAATTGCTGGTCAAGTTCTTCAATTCCTCAGAATACGAATACTCTATTCCCTCAGTGCTTCTGATGTATCAATTATAATTCTTGGTATACCAATGGAGTGGCCTTGACTATTTTTGTGAGTTCATATACAGCGCGGTGGAGTGTACTTGATAAATTTACACGTTTCGTTATCAACCCGATGCCACCAACCACTATTCAAAATTGGCCAATGGAATCATGCCAACTCAGCCTTTTCTAGAATTTTGTATTTTATGATGGGCGATATCTGTTAACTTATGTTCCTGGGCCCCTTTGATCCGTGTGCCTGCAATCATTCATGCTTTCTATTCATTCAACAATGGGGATATTTTAATATGACGTGGAACGGTATGTGCCATGAGGGTAGTGTCCTTTTTGAACCTCGTGCCACCTCGGATCCAAGTGATAACTAGATCTTTGGGATCGATTATGTCTCCTTCAAGATTTTAGTGATATCCTATTCTTTATGTGAGTGTTGGTTTTCATATTTCCTATGATGCCCCTTTTTCATTAAGTCAACCGTGATTAATCACAACCGTCAGATACAAGTGATTGGTTTTGCTCTTGGAATGTCGATTGATGCGTTGTCGTCCGATTTGGGTAGGATTCTAGCATGATCATTGATATCCCAAGACCTGCATGATGGTTAATATACTTAGATGCATATAAACACTTGACATAACATGTTTTATGGTCTTCAATTAATCATGATTATCCAATATTTAATCCTTATATTTTCAAACCTTAGCAACTCGTATTAATCGATGGTAACATATGATATGGGTATTTTTCTGCTATGGTCACTGTTAGATCTTACTATGGTGAGGGAAAACCATTGGATTGTATATATGCACATGGTTTTTAATAAATTGGAAACATTTATATGTACCTTGGTTTAATTAATCAACCTTTTGAAATAATAATGCTTAGATTAACCTTCGATTATCTTCCCGTATGTGCACCATTGGATCTAGGTGAGAAATGAATGCCATTGTCCTATTTGTGTACTATTAAAACATCTTCATTTAGCTTTCTATATTTCTCCGCCACTACAAGCCTTCATGACCGTCAATTTTTGGATCAATTTGGGTGCTATCGTTAGATTGCCAATAAGATGCCCACCATATAATCAATGTAAAAACTTTTGATTTTCTATTAATCATGATTAAGGCTAAGGGGGGGATTATTCAACGTATTAAATCCTCACTAAACACAATTAATATTTATCTTTACCTTAGCCTGTATTTTACCATTCACAGTTTTGATGCAGCCGTCGGATTTCGAGTGGAGACAAGCGCGGCCATTGGATCTAGTCAACCTGCAAGTTAGTTTAATCAAGCATGTATAATATTAATCGTGATTAAGGTGAAAGGGGAAAAATTAGCCAATGTATTAAACCCTTTTTAATTACATTATTAACATTAATTAGTTTTTCTGAACCTTAACACTCTTTAATGCATCTTCAATTTATGTGCCATCGTTAGATTAAAAATCAATCTAGCGCAACCGTTCAATCTTGGTAACTAGCTTGATGATTAATCAAATGGGATGCATCCCTTTTAATATTGACTTTTAAAGTTTGCTTTAATCAAATCAATCACAACCGTCAATCTATACTTTTTTTGGTGCGATCGTTCGATCTATCGGACTTACTCACTTTTTAATCGAAACCTTTGACCATCAAGTCTTGCATTTAAATTTTTGACTTTTCGGACAGCGTGTGGCCGTTGATTTGATCTTGGGGTCAATGTGTCCGTTGATCTTGTTAAAGGTGCAAGGACTTTAATCATGTTTGTTATTAGTCTATGACTTAACCTTCGAAATCTTAGCGAGTGCGCATCCGTTGGATTTACTCCTCGATGAAGCGCTATAGTTAGATCGAAGACAACTTGCTCAATTAAAAACCTTGGGTTAGAATATTTTAGACCCTTTGTCTTATTATATGGGTTCTTTTGGAATGCGCAGTCGTTAGATTTTTTTATGATGAATGTGCAATCGTTTGATTAATTTTAAGATGCAAACTCTTTTACTCTTATCATGGCTTTGACTTTCGATTTATCCCTTGGTTGATTTTATTAATGCGCTACCATCCGATTTCGTCCGGATCGAGTGTGACCTTTCAATTAATTCTGAGGTGCTCACTTGTTAGCTTTAGCGGGGCACATACCCTTAGGTTTTAATTAATTAATATTTTCTTTAACCTTAGACCTTTCAAATTTTGAGACCATGGTGAAATGACTTAACCGACTTTAGATTAAAATATTTATGAAGGTCGGACTTAGGCCCAAGGAAAGATTTAATTGAAGGTCGGACTTTGGCTTTAGATTTTTAATTTGAAAAATTCTTCCCTAACCATTTGAGGTAATTTTATTTATACAATGAAGCCCACATTATTAAAAAGGCTAAGGTTAGACTTTATCAAACCAACCAAATAAAAATAAAATTACTCACAACAACTTAAGCAATGACCAACAGTATTAGCAGTTTGATTTGAAACCAAAAATTTAAATTTGGGGGTTTCAAAGTTGAGTCAAATTTGGCTCCAACAGGCATGAATGTGGATACCCAAAATTCTGTCGAGGTCCAAATTTGGATGATCCTCCACTCTAGCAATAGGACGGAGCTTTGGGAGTTGACCCTACCTAAAGCCATCATGTTTATCCATCCATGGAAATTTGGGCTCCATTGATCGAGACTACTAACCCATTTTTTTCCACCATCATTCTTGGCAAGATCTAGCCTTTTGAACCTATAGATTTTGGTAGATCATGCTCATTCCTACTGATTATATCTTCAATTGAGCAAAAATTTAAGAATTATTTGATGCTTGAGCTTGAACGATTCCTCCACCCTCACTACCACCAACTTAGCATCATTCGCTGAATCGATGAAGGTATGCTTTCAAAATCCAATTCTCAAGGGCTTGGCTCCCAAAAATTTATTTAACTTACTATTTGATATATCATATTTATCAAAAGGAGCAAGTGGGTAAAGCATACAAAATTTTACTCACAGTTACTTTGCTTCTTGATCATACTTGCATATGATTGCTTGTTCATGTAGATTCTTAGGGATTTTTCAATGAGGTAATGATGACATCTAGTTAGGATTAGCTCATATGCATTGCACTTGCACTAGGTAATTGATGCTTACTAAATCCCCAAAATTAGGGTATACCTCTTTTCTTAACCCATCGAGATGCTGAGATTACCTCTCTTGTATATATACATGGATAATTTTGTGCTAGTGGGAAAATTTATCTTTGTTCTTATGCATTTTATGTATAGTTGCATATAGTTGTATATCTCTTGACCTTGTAAGTATAATTCATCTCAATTTCTCCAATTCAAGGGATATATTCTTTCTCTTTTTATTTTTACTTCATATCTTATATATCCTTTTTCCTTTGAAAATATAATCATTTTTCTTCTCTTATATCCATCTTCTATTTTCTTGCATCTATCTTCTTCTATCACATGCACACACACTTTTAATTTGCTCAGTTTCTTATCTTTCTACAAGCACACACCCCTATAGGACATCTCTCCACTTTTGAACACTTACGAGCACACACCCCTACTAGGTATTGCTCCACTTGTGACTAGTCACAAGCAGATACCCTTATCGGGTATCGCTCCACTTTTTGTCACTTGTGAGCATGAACCCTTACCATGTATTTATCCACCCTTGGTCACTTGTAAGCTCACACCCATATTAGTTATCACTCCACTTTTGGTCACTTGTGATCACTCACCCTTATTGGGTATCACTCCAATATTTTTCTTAGACCCATGTCATTTCAGTCACATTCATATCTCTCAATCTATGTTGATCTGGGTGACATGATCTAAGCACCTCTTCCTTCTCTTTGACCTCTTTGGTAGATTTCTTCTTCTTTAATCTATTTCTTCTCTCTTGTATTCACCCATTCTTCCATCACTTATTTTTATCTAAATATAACTATCTAATCATCATACATAACTTGCATACATCTAAATCTAAATCAACAAAGCAAAACAATAATAATCAGCTAGATATTATGAATCATAGAGAGTACATGTCATGCCTAGTGTGTCGGTGCACCACAATACAAAAATTGACACACTCGAATATTTTGAAGCATACCACACTCAAAATTGGCATGTCATATTGTCCCTCCCTCAGTTTGAGAGAAAGACTCACCTGTCGCTTATTGGTGGTGGTCCCAATGGGGGCATGTTCATGGACTTCAAAATCATCTACATCCATGACTATGTCCTACTCTATGATAGTCACAAGGATGGTGGAGCCACTCTCTACCATTTTTGGATAGCCTAATGGTACATGGCTTAGTATAAACCCTCTCATAGACTAGCTATCTAGAGCTCCTTATGTTTCCTCTATAGCTCCTCTTGTAGTGCCCTAATGGTCTAGTCCTATTGGCCACTAGAAATGATGGTCATCTCTTTGAGTAGGTCTACTATCGCTCTTACTCTAGATTTGCTATCTCCTCCCTGGTGTACTCTACCTAATTCCTCACTATGTCTCTCTTTGAGTATATTTATTATCATTCCTACTCCATCCTAACCAGCTCTCTCTTAAGGCACTCTACCTTTGCCCTTATTGCATCTCACTCTATCATGACCTGATCACACTTTGTGATGATTTCCTTGATGGTATCCCTCACTCATGTTAGCCTCTTGGCCCCATACTCTTGTAACATGACCATATCCCTCTCTAGTTGGTCTATCATATTCTACATGGCCTCCTTCTCTAGGTTATCCTAACCCACCATCATGTTGGGTTCGACCTCAATAACACTAGGGGTAACTCATATAGTCCCCTCTCCTCCTATCATCTCACTAGGCCCCACCTCAACAACCTTGGGGTAACTCATGTGGCCCCCTCTCCTCTTCCCATATTGGTGATCATGATAGACATCTTGATGGTTGTCATGATCTCCACCCTAACCTCTACATGTCACTATCTTGACCATACCACCGCTCGTTGTCGCCTCTCTGTAGTCTGTTGGGTAGTCTTTCATAGTACCACTTGCATGCCATGATCCATCACTTGGAATATTTAAATAGATACTTCTGATGAGATCCTCATAGGTATGATGCTCTGGTACCACCTCTTATAGCCCAAGCCTACCTCAACATCGTCCACCCTTGGATCAATGTACAATGGATCATTTATGTCCTCTATAAACCTGGCAGCATCTAGGTCTCCACCCACTCTTATTGGTCCCCTCCTAAATGAGATGAACCAATAGTCCCTCAAGTTTGATATTTGTTATTATATACCAAACTATCATTGTACCTAATAAAAATGGTACAACTCTCACTTTTCTTGGTCCATGATGATCCATCGGACCCTCATCAACTCAAATCCATCCTTTGTCCACCCTAGGTGTTGATGCCACGATCGAGAGATAATATTTTGATCTCATAGCTCATCAACTACCCTCCATACTAGTGGTATTATCCCTACAAACATCCTCTAGATACACTTGTAGTATCAGTCCCACCTATATGTTGTTGGTCTCTCTAGATTCAGTAGTGGCCCTAGTAGCTTGTGTGGTCTCCTCATCGTTATGTGCTCCTAGCACCATACCTAGAGAAGAGTCAGAAAAGTGAATCCATAGCCTCTATTATAGATGATATTTTATAATATCCTATACAACCTGGCTAGCACATACGATCCTAATGTAAACCAAAATTGCTAGTCTTGCATGTCTACCACCACTCCTACCAAAGCCCATGGCAAGCACCTCCTACTTGTGTGGCACACAAGTAGTTTCTGTTAGGAGGAAAAACTAATGAGATAATATTATACAACAAATGAGTACAATATATAGGCATAATCCTATATGATGAACATGACAAATGTCAATAAAACTGACAAGTGTCAAACTAAATATGCATAGTGCATTTTAATTCTAACATTCCCTCTTAAAGTGCACTATCCTAACTAAAGAAAAAAACAAGTCAACATTAGGTAACATTCCCCCTTAATGTTGACTAATGAGATAATATTATACAACAAATGAGTACAATATATAGGCGTAAGCCTATATGATGAACATGACAAATGTCAATGAAACTGACAAGTGTCAAACTAAAGAGGCATAGTGCACTTTAATTCTAACAGTTTCACCACCACACTATAGAGTATGTTGGTCAAAGTGTCGATCCCATAGCACTCAAGCATCTTGTCAACATGTAGCCCACTCTACTATATCTTATGTATTGGATCCCTTGATAATATCTACAATGTTTTATGGGGCATATGATCCCTATACACCATATTCCCTTTGATAGGGACCCTCAAGATTCACCACACATCCTCTAGTGTGACAGTCATCTCCCTTATTGGTAACCAAAAGGTCAAGGACTTCGGGTACCACTTCTCTATCAAAGCTATTAAGAGTACCTTGTCGCACTCCACCCAAAGGCATCTCTATCAAGTGTAGAAACCCCCCAGTCCATAGAAATTTCATATCAACCACTGTCAGCTCCCTTAGGAACATTTCTAGTGTCCCTAGTCACCACTTTATGCTCTCCAAAATATCTAGATAAAAAATAAAATCAAACAAATTTTTCATCAATATTCAATCATAAAAAAAATCAAAAATAAATTCTAAAATTAATTTATGCATCTTAATTTCTATTTATTATTCTCTCTCCTATCTTCTTCTCTTTCTCTCCTCTCTCATTTCTTTCTTCTCTACTTCCATGATTTTGTGCCCTTTTTTTCCAGGGTATGAATTCACAAATTTACAATTGATTTTTACCAGCTATGAATCCATCAACTGCGCAGGCCTCCCACCAAATTCATGGGGGGACCCCTAAATTCATGCTTGCCCTTACATGGCTATTTCTTCAAAAAATCTAAAAAAAAATTAAAAAATACATAAAAATTCAATCTAACCCTAGTTTTTCTAGCCTATTGAGAAGGTCTCGATGCTTACCTGTACTCGCTCTACCATTGTGCCAACCTCACCCCTTGTAATAATTGCTCAGCGTGCTAGACATGTCATTTTCCTTAGATATCCCATTCTCCTCTTTCATGTAGTGAAAATGATTTTAAATTTTACCCTCCCCTCCTTTTAACCCTCACTTTCTCTCTTATTTTTTTCTTTTATTTTTTTTCCTTTTCTCCTCTATCGTCCTCCCTCTACCATTTTGAGTTTCCTCAAGAATTTTTCCTTCTTTCTAAAACTCCTTGGGGGAATTGATGTCATCATTGCCCTGTAAAGTGTGCAAAATTTTAAAGTGTTTAAAATTACACCATTTTTGCACCATCCCTCTACCTAAACCTCCTACCCCTTTTAGTATCTATATTTTCAAGCCTGAAGGTATCTACAACTTTCTTTGATGCATTTATTGCACCATAAATGCATCAAAGAGGGGGAAAAATGTAGACACCAAAAATTGACCTAGCCAAATGAGTCAATTTTTCCTTAGATGCCTAAGAAGCCCCTCAAAATTACCAAATGCAATTTTTGAGTCCCCTAACCATCAGTTTGATCTCTTTTATCTAGTTTTACTAAATTTGCATCCTCCTCGACGGACCATGAAATCATGCAACCAGCCTAGTGACCTCCAATGGTCACTTTTCACAAATTCACGATCCTCCTAGATGGACCACAAAACCATACTTTTAGGAATTTTTCTTTAACCTAGCCTTGAGCTGACTTTCCCTTTCAACTTTTTAGATTTACCCTAACCCTAATTCTTTTCCCTCTCTTTTCTCATTTCCTAAATTATTATAAATTATTATAAATAGAGGTATTGGGATCCCTTTTTTAAAATAACCAAGTTATAATGACTCTCTTAGATTGCTCTTAATTGTTGTCATTTTATTTCATCATGCTCAATTTCTTACATCATTTTGGAGGGCTCCTTGGAGGGATCGATAGGCTCATTTTAGAGGATCATTCCTCTATTGGTTGTTGTCTCTCTTCTCTTTCTCTTGTCTTTCTACCTTGGTTCTTTTGCTTTACCATTTTTTTTATTATATATTTTGTTCTTCCTTCAAATTTAAATCTTGCTTTATGTTTTAAATTTGTTTTTTATGCCCTTAAATAATTATTTAGCTCTCTTTTATGCCTCATTCCTACTATTGACGTGAACTCATGGCCTACTTTTAAAGGGCATGAATTTGATCAACATGATTTTGTGATCGATCTACAAGGATCGCAAAATCGGTTCTAGACTTGGGGGTAAGTCCATATTTCCTTTTTCTGCTTACCCTATTTTTCCTTGCTTCCTATTGAACATCTTACTCTCTATTTGTTTTTTTTATCCCTTGCTACATCTTTTTCGATTTTGTGCCCTATTCTTTTTGGGTATGAATTTTTCTTGTTACCAAAGGTCATCAATTTTATGCTTATTTTTTGTCATCTAAAGGACATAGGGGGCTTTAATACATCACCTATGAGCCTAGTCTCCATAGGGTCTAATAAGACCCCAAACACTAACATCAAACTTTGAGATTTCCATTTTCTAGGTGTTTACTCAAATTCGTAGTCGCTATTTCTAGGGCACAAAATTAGATTCATGATTGCTTGCTATAGGGCATGAAATCAGTAGAATATTCAAAGTTAAGTAAGTGATCTAGTTAGATTTTAGACCTACTTTTGAATTAGTTTTATCTGTTGTTGTTTGCTTTGTTTCTATTTTTTGTTTAATACACATAAAAAAAGGACAAAAAGAAATCGTGTTAGTTTAATTTATTCATTTCCTTTTCCTTTAGGCATTTAAATATCCATTCACATATAGATTGCATTAGGATAGTTCATTTGTGCTTCTCTTGTTCCTTTATTAAAAAAAAAATTTACTCTTTTTGTACCCTAGGATTAGTGGTATTTAAAACAAAGAATCATCTTAGGTTAGTTTTGTCTTCTTGCATAACTTGTATTCTTGCATCTTAATTAGATAGCATTTTTTTCAATTGATTAGCTTATCCAAATTTAGGTTTTTTTCAAAATATACATCAAACCCCACACATACTTAGAGTGAGTGTTTAAAGCACTCCTAGTGAACCCCTCAAATCCTAAAATTAGCACACTAAATTGAGGTGAGGATAAAAGTTCGCAAGGATTTTTTTAATCCCAAAGAATCCATTGAGAAATATTTTTTTGTGGGCTTACCTCCTCACATATTCTTTAGTCCAAGTAAAAATTATGTACTTATTAAATATTTTAGTGACAGGTCTAACTAGATGTGTAAAGTGAATTATGAATTTGGATAGAAACTAGATTTTTCCTAGGGATGATCTAATACTCTTGACTAATGATGGAAATGGTAGCTTCTATATTGTGTTAATATGATCAAGGTCAACTATAAGACCTTCTTTATACACTATATGTCCCATAATTTTTCCTTATTAAATTAGGAAGATTGATTTCCTTGGGTTTAGTGAGATTACATTTTCTTTCTTTTGTACATTCTTTTCCCATGAGTAAGTTTTTATTTTCTACAATCTCAACAGGATGATAAGATGACATGTTTGCTATGATACTTGTCTTCTTATCACTATCATCAAAGTTAAATAATATTTCAAACATGATCAAACCTTTACGTAACTAATTTGCTTTTAGCTAGATCACCTCGTCTTTGATTAGGAAGTCTTATTTCTCTTTTCTATGTGTTAAGCTTATGTGATTAGGAAGTCTGTGATTTGATTATCACTATTGAATACTTGCCAATGATCTATATTATTAGGGATAGAAAGAATAAAAAGTACCTCTAGTTCTTTTATCTTATTCCATATATCTATGGTTTGATTAAATATAGTGGATATGGACTCTAGGTCATCTACCTTCATGTTCAATTCCTTAGATATTACTTTAAGCTCATAAGTACTAAATTTTTATAAAATATATCCATACCCTATGGTTATAGGATTTAGATGTTTATTCTTGGTAGTGCATGTTGAATTAACTCAATTTATCACTAATTCAAATTTGACAAATATTTTTGGTTTTTCGACACCCATATTTTCTTATCCTAGTGTGTAACACATCATATTCAATGATATTATTTCTATAATTAGATAATAATCTACAAGCATATTTTATATGCATACCTTAAGGATTAGTTAGGTGTATGCCAGTACTTACTCCATTTTTTGTGCGTGCCCTATCAAAGTGTAGTATCAGAGTACCTTCTAAACCTTGAGCTTGACAACTAGTCAAAGTTAGAATTATGATTAGATTTTTAGATATTAGATAATTTCTAATGTTAGTCTCTTTATAGGTTCATCTTTATCCCTCGTATTCTTTTACAACCCCAATGATCATGTCTAATTCATAAGTTAACCCTCCATTTAGTTCCTCATCTACAAACTTAGGAAAATTATTCCAATTAATAAGTCCATCATCATATAGTTTGTGCAAGCGATAGTTGCATAGAGGCCCATTACAAATTTGAAGATTTTTTCTTATATATGTACCTTCATATGTGTATAGTCCATGGGTAGGTATCCATCTACTAACAATATTTTTATCCATTATTATGATAATAACATTCCAAAATAAGGTGGAATTTCAACCATAATAACTTCATGAATAACTACCAATTTTGGATATCTTTCCATAGTCATTATCAAATATCTCAGTACCCCATGGTATTGACCCTAGTTCTATCCATCTTAATGGAATTTATAGTAGTTTGTGGAAGGCAATCCCATCTCTTCATAAACTACTTCTAACATCACAATCGCAAAAACCCTTGTTCTATGATATAGCTTTGCAATAGATAAAGCTTTAATCTTCAAGGTGATATAGAATGATAATAACATTGTTGTAGGTTTATGGGTATTTAATATGCCTGCCATATTTACTTGAATATTATAGGGGTCTTGTACTATCAGTTTTTGCTCCTTATTTATACTAGTCTATGTTTTTTATACAATTTCCTTTGTGTTGATATAACTTCTCTTGTTCTTTGAGAGCTTCTTGGAGTAGGTCCCCTTGCCCTAGCAAGGTTAATTCTCCCATAATGTTAATCTTGGTTATTTTTTCTTAATTATTTGATAATATTGGACCTTATTCCAATGGTACTACTTTCACTATGTGAGGTAAATTTCTTATATATCATGTTTCAATTGTATGACTTTCACTAGTTAATAAGGGGTACTTTAGTTGGATTTTAGTCTCCTAAAAATTCTCCTTTTTATTTTTTATCATTTACTATTGTATTTTTTATGGATTTAGTATCTTTTATAAACGAGGTATTAGTTGGTGGAGCTAGGGTTGGTGCAGTCCTTTTATCATTATATTGTGTAGTAGATTGTCCAAATGTTTTTGACCACTTATTTTTTAAGTACAAGGGCGGTTTCCTTTCTTAAAATTATACTATTTATACTTGGTTTAGATTGGTTTTGTAATGTTACCTATAGAATTTTTTATCGTTTAGTATTTTACTTCCTCTTACTCATGGTTCTAACCCCTTATTGTTGATTGACCAATACAACTTGATTCTTGAAAGGAAAATCATCATCATCATATTTGGATATACCAAAATTGATACATACCATATTATTTGGATTAAGTATGGTTGGGACTTATTGTTGAATCACCCCTATTGGGTCTACCATTAAGGGTGGATAAAATATTGGTCGGTTGATCATGGGTGGTTGGTTTGTGATGGTGATTACTTGACCCATTACCATAGATTGTTGCACTTGACATTATTGAATATACTTCTTTGTATGAGTATTACTTATAGCTACAACATACTCTATTAGATTATGTCCATAATTACAAACAAAGCACCATAAATTGTTGATCTTTAATTTTATATTACCCATACTATTTTGCATCTAATTACTTACTTAATTCCTAGGTTAACAGGAAACTCGGTCCTCTGTGAAGGAGTCTTCCACTGTTACTAATTTCTTTGATGTTACCACCAATTATTTACTTTCCAACCACTATGTTTTCACTTTTCCATATTGGTTTGATTTAATAGAATATCCATCATCTCCCTTAACCCATTTACTTAAACCTTTATCCCATCATTTTTACCTTGTGATGAAGAGGTAGTATATATATCGGTATATTATAATGGAGTGGTAGGGTTAGTAGTTGTGGCTAGAAGGTGGCAAAGGTAGGTGTGCTTTGTCTAATAAAGGTTACCATATATGGGGTTCTTTCTTGTGGATAAGTAGGTACAACAAATGATGACTAGGCTATTTGAGTATTTGGAATTGGTGCCATTGATAGAGTTCCTTATATTTAGATTCTGGGCTTGGGCTACATGTGTAGCATAGGCCATAGGTGACATAGATGGTAATTTACCAACTTGGATGAGTACATCTTCCTTATGGGTTGTTTTTTCAAAGGCCCTGAACAAGGTGACATGATTTGCATCATAGACCATTAGTGCTTAAATTTGATTGTAACCATTTTATATATGTCAAGGATTTATCATCTAATAGATGAATATCCAATGGTATAAGGTATAACATACTCATAAATATAGAATTGTAATCATGGTTATTTTATTGAGGATGCCTTTGCATTGCATTTAGTTGTAAAAGAATTGAATAAGCATTGTCCTATTTTTTAAACCCCTTCATGAAAGGCTCAATGATATAATCCTAATTTACTATTGAATTATTATACAAGCTCATATACCATAGAGTTATGTTAACTCTTTATAAATATATAAGTAGGTGCACCATGATATCCTCTTCTTGAATCTTGTGTACAGACTTTAGTGTGGGTAATTTATTGAGGTGGTCCAAAGTGATCTTGCTCTTATTTCCATTAAAATAGATACAGACTTTATGGTGACAGCTAGGACATGGGAATAGACCATAATATTTAGAAGCCCTTGGTATGTTCAATTAGGTAGTTGATTTTGGAGTCTTGTTAATATTTATACTAGGTAATATTGACGACCTTGTCCATACTACATGTATGGTGGATATTGCATCTAACCTTAAGGAGGAGCCATGTGTGCCTAAGGTTGTCACACATATTGAATCATTTATTATTATAGAGATCCTTATGGATTTTTTAGAGCTACATGATATTGAGATATGAACGGTGAGTTTGATTTGTATATCGTTTGTATATTAGGATTTGAATTCAGCATAGCTTATGGATTAGGTATATTCTATGGATTATATAGTCCATATTTAGGAATTTAATGATTTTGTGGATCTAAATCCTACCATAGATATTGAAGATGTTAAATAGCTAGAGTAAATAGTTGATTCAAAGTGGTGACCTAAGTCCTTTATACCCCAAGCTGAACTTGCTATAGTTTAGTAATGGATTTTATGGGATTAATTATCCTTGGATAGTACTAGTATTTAGGTTGGAGGGATTTAACTAGCTTTATTACATGGATTGACTTCATAGGATTTGTATTTTTTGAAGACTTAATTCTTGGCTTGGTCTAGGTTGTAGTTGACTAATGCTGATTTGAGGATTAACTTGAGAAGCTAGCATCATTTTTGATTGACTAGTTTCTACCTATAAATTGGACCCTATTGCAAGGTGTGATTGTTTTAGGAAGTTGGCACATTAGTAGATTTTCCATCAAGAACCCTTTATTGATTAGTTGGTTGTATCATAGAAAGTAACACTAGTCATTTAAGGCATACCATAAAAATATTTTGTGATTATGGTTTGAAATGTAGGGCTAGAAGAAGCCCAAATCTAAGTAGCACTATGTAGGGTAAGATCACATACATTGAGGTCACTTATAAGTCCTACTTTTATCAACCAAAAATGAGGACTAGAAAGTGGAGATTTGATGGAAGGATTTTGATCTTGGTTGGCCTTTGTCAAGGATGTTGTATTTTGTAACCATTTTGATGGATTCAAGATTTATTCGTTTGATTCTCATTTCCACATAACAATAGTTAGCTTCTTTCCTTTCATATTATTTATTTGATAAGAAATGAATTCAATTGGTTGAATTTCTTTGCTAGACCATTGATCCTTTGATATCATATTCACAAGTCTAAGTCAAGTCCCATTTTTTCCTACATACACAAAAATTTCCTACTTAAAAAATAAAATTTTCATAAAACTAGAGAATTACTATTTTCTAAAATGGTGAATATCCAAAAATTTAATTTGTAAATTTTTCAAGAAGAAGTGTGAATCACTTATGATGATTTTCTAGTGAATCAATGCTTCTAAAAATGGAAAATCACAAATTTGTTTTTTTCAAAATTTTGTCAAACTTCTATTTGCCAATAATGAATCATTATTTCCAAAATATGGAAAAAATTCAATTAAAATGATAAACCACTCTCCACCAATAATGAATCACAACTTTATCTAGAAGGGTGAATTGTTGATCTTGTCCTTTAGCAAAAATATTTATGATCAAACTAAGTTGCAATATTTTTAAATCTACAAGGTTGATTCATAGAAGATTTGATTTGCTATTTTGACTTTGGAATATTGATCTTGTAATATTTTATTAAGTTTCCCAATGAATTTTCCACCCGATAAAGTACATACAAAACCAAATACATAAATCAAGTTGATCTAATGTCATAGCAAGACAAAATTTGTAAAAAAATTGAGTTATGTGTAAACTAGCATAATAAACTAATCCAAAAACAGATCTAAAAATATTCTATATAAATTCACTTAGATCTAATTTTTTAGGAAAAGGGACTAGGCTTGATTTCAATATGGAAATCAAACTCTTGATCCCAATGGGTATGCCGAAAACTATTATATAAAGGTCTAACTAAATTATGCCCATAATTTTATTTGAACATTTGAAAAGAGAAAATTTGTGTTCTCCCCAACCTTTGAATTTAGGATAGCTTCCTACTAATAATTCTAGTTTAATCCAATCTAAGTAATAAAGAGTAAATTTAAGAAGTTAAGGATGTGATAAATTGAAATAAAATGTAAGAAAATAAAATACGGTCATACCTAGAGCAAAATTAGTGTGCAATCAATCAACACATTTGAAGAGAATCAATTAACATCAATATGCTCCAATATGTATGAAATTGGCAATAATAGAAGAAATATCTAAAAGAAAGTGAAAGGGTAGTGCCACAATCACTATGCATTCCACAAATCAAAAGGGCAATGCCACAATTGAAAAGTAAATTTTATCCATAGTCTTTATGTATTCTAAAATTGGTTTGAGTACAATGTGGAGTCAACAAAGTGTAGCTCTAATTTCTTCAAATGGAAAAAATATGTTTATAATGGTGCCCATGGCTCCTACTATAGCAAATTATTCACCTATAATTTACCTAAGGTAAATAATTTTACCTATAATAAAATATCTAGTTTAGGGGTATCTTTAACAAAATTATGCACTTCTAAACATTGCATTCCTCAAAAGTAGCTCCTAAAACTATTTAGTAGGCATTTAATTCCTTTTGAACACTGTGTAGTGATAAAATATCACTTTCTTAAAGGTTTTCTTGAGTTTTATGTTGCCTTTGTCCTGCTTGGCCCAAAAAATGGCAATTTATCAATTTTAGAAGTGGAAAGTTTTTTATCTATAAAATGGCTTTGTTGTTGTGAGACAAATAGTGCCTTTTGATGGATTGCACCCTTTTGACCTATTGCTTCTCTTGGATGGATTTCTCTTTTCGTGCTTAACCAAATTTTGATCATTCTTCAAAATTTAGGGGCTTGTAATGATATTTTGAGGCTACAATTTTTTTGTTTCTTTTTGCTCATGGCTACCTATTAGCTAGAATTTGAAGGTAGTAACTAATCTACAAACCATGTTCAATAGCTTTTTATATAGATAATATTTAGGAATTTTAATTGCTACTTTGGATAAGAGCAATGGTATCATAGTGTTTTGCATGATATTCTAATGGAATTATCATAAGCACTATATAAAATTATGGTAATCATCTATAACCTAGTGTAACATATGAATTTGTGTGTTTTCTACTTTATTAAAGTCTATAAGCTACACTTTCCACTAACCACTGTCATCTTCCTTTCTTTCAATAGTTAGCACAACAACCTTCATACAAGTTGATCAGGCAAGTAAATATCTATATATTTCATGATGCGCTATCTTTAAGTCATAACCATATTGTATAACCACTTTGAGTTCTAGATGAGAATAGAAAAAGTCAAACTCTACATTTCCTAAAAAACATAGCCATACATTTTTTTCCAAGCAATTAAATCATGATCAATGTGTTCATATAGTTGCACCAATTTCCTTCATATGAACAAGTTATATAAGTTTTCATTTAAAAGGGTTGGCCCCTAAAAGGTACCCAAATATACTATTACAAAATATAGGCTATTAATTTTTAGTCACTAATATTTCTATATAAGGTTACAAGGTACAAGTTGATTTCCTTTCAAAAGTATAGTCACAAATTATAGCAAAAGGTCAAAAATATTGACATCCAAGTAGTTCATTATACGACATTATTTATCCCTTAAAGAAACAATAATACAGCTCCTATAATAATACATAGCAACATGAAATAGATTTTAAAAGTTTCAATGAGTTTTGTTGTTGTATATTATCAAATTCTAAAGGGAAGATAGCACCAAAGTATTTTACCACCTAAAAAAGAGGAATTCTATTGAACACCCTCATCTCAACTATATATATAAATTTTTGACCCTTCACAAAGAGATATATTCATGGAACTGGTCCAATTAGAGAGACAAATAGTGCAAAACTACTTATGCATCATTCATACAAGCAATAATTTTCAAGAAACTTATAACTCACAACTAGATCCAACTTTTAGTGGAGTGATCAACTTGCATTTAGGTAATACAAATATTGTGTATTGTAATACCCATCTACATTTGTACACTCTAACATGCATTTCACATTCCTATGATGAAAGAAATTCTCTAATGGATGCAAAAATCAATGTATTATCCCTAGTTCATGGTGCACATCCTGTTAGGATGGATTTTATATTTCTAGGTGAAATTGCAATTATCTCTCTCTCTCTCTCTCTCTCTCTCTCTCTCTATTTATATATATATATATATATATATATATATATATATATATATATATATATATATATATATATATATATATATATATATATATATATATATGAACTTTATGTCTAGTATTTTATGTACACGTTAATTATATTTAGATGAGTGGATGCTGATGTACCCAAATTTGTGTAGGTCTCCCTATCTATGGAAATTTAAGATTACTATATTCATCACATAAATATTCCATCAAAAAGATATCTCTAAGCCAGATGAATAAGAGTGTAATCTATGATTTTGCATTCCATGGAATTATTTGAACTACAACAGTATATAGATTCACTCAAAAGTCTATAAAAATAGACAATAGTTTCAAATATAGTCAAACAATAGAATAAATACCTTACCAGTTTTTACATTCTCAACATAATGAACACTTCTCCTTGACTAGTATTTTATAGTCATGACATAATGACTATATTCACTTCATAAGTGCCCTACAATCATCCCTCTAGCACATGATAGAATATAAAATGGTCATTCTCTCTAGGATGTGTTATACTCAATCTATTTTGCACACATACAACTATACATTTATTATGAATATGCTTTGGCCACAATTTATTGTACTCAATTGAAATGGAAACACCTTCATTCATGGTGATGTTATAGTCATTTATTTTTCTATTCATGTACCAAAATAGATACACCATCATTCATGGAGATGTTGTAGTAATTTACATTGCATTCATGCATCAAGAATAGAAATGCTACAGTCATTTACTTTGCATTTATGCATCAAGAATGAAGATCCATAATCATTTGCTTTGCATTCATACAGAGATGCTATAGTTATTTTCTTTACATACATTCATCAAAAATGGACAAGCATTCCTTTATAAATATAGCCATCACTTTTCCATGTAACAAAATGAATCCATCAAGACAATAATAAATAACACTCCCTTTTGATTTCCAAGCAATAAGATGTTCACTATTTAGTCTAGTATAAGCCGAATTTATATACATTAGCACCAAGTGAGTATTCCATACAAAGAATCCCATGATTTACTTGTATTGCAAAAATACTCCCACAACAACTTTATACCACACTAAAGAAAATTATATGCAATAATATGAGGGCTCTAAGCCTCTACTTTAAAATTTATGTTATGACCTATAGGCTATGATTCAAAAGACACTTAGGGTTTTCACTCAATCAAAACTTCATGCAAGTTAAGCAAAAACATCTACCCTATATTTTTCAACTGTGAGCTCAAGAACACAAGAAAATTTTTGTTCTTTTCAATAATAGAGGAGGGTATAACCTTTTTCTTAATATATATTTACACTTACATTCATTATTTCTATAAAAATAATAGAAGAAATCATAGGACGTTTTCAAAGGCATTTCTTATACAAAAATAAGGTCACCCTTTTAACTCTACAACTCACAAAGCTAAAGAACCCAAGATAATATATGCCCATTTTTTAATTCAAGATTGAAATAGACAAAATGTCCACATACAAAATACCCATTTTCAAATCCAAGATCAAAGAAGACAAAATATCCATATATAAAATGCTCATTTTCGAGTTCAAACTCAAAGTAGATAAAATGTCCATAGATAAAATAGGCATTAAGGACAATTAGAAAATGACACTTTCGTTTTTTCTTGTGTGTTCTTTCTTCAAACAAAAAAATGGCTAATCAAAATATCCTTTACATCAAAGAGGATAATAAATTTGAAGTAAAGAAAATATACATAGTATAATTTATTCTCTAGCCAAATTATGGAGTCCCAATTCTCTTTTTCCCTAGTGATTTTACATATGTTAGTCTAAAATATTCTTAAAACAACCGTATCCTTATTTTTCTTCAAGGTCTTAAGGTTGAGCATTAAGAAAGACCAAGAGAATACAAGTTTCATTCATGCATGCACTCAACTAAGTAGGGAGATAGAGGAAACCATGCATCATCACTATATTCCAAACTCTATCACTTCGTCTCAAACAAGAAATGTCGAATAACAAAAGGAATAGCCTACCCTAAAAAAAGGTTTATATATTTAGAGAAAAAAAGGATCCACTATTATGGAACCAATGAGAGAAATGACAAATCAACCTTTTCAAAGGTTTTGTTTCCCAAATTCAAATACAATGGTGGTGGTGACATGAACCAAAATACACATTGTCTTTTTAAAATTAAAACTAAATTGTTTATTCACACCCAATAAATGAAGGAGAACACAAGCTATTAAATAAATTTGTTTATTTTTTGATCAACCAAACACTTCTCAACAAGCATCCATTTTTATCCTTTAAAAAAAATCATAATTAAAACATCATTTTTAATCTAGCAAGCAACCATACAATTCCTAAAATAAATGATATGCTTGTTCAATCGTGTGTGAGAGGGTCTCTCAAAACGATATCCTTCTCATTGATCTATCACCTCCTCTATGGTGATACCTTCCCTCATTCTACTCCTAAAAGGTGACCTATCAATACTTGTGGTAATAAAAGTAAGTCAATCTATTATAATGATTATCATTTTTCTATTCAAACATTTAACATAAAATTAAATTATAAATGATAACTTAGAAATGCCATGTCATTCAGTTACTAAAAAATACATCATTTAAACTAGTCAATTTGAAATGTGATAAAAATAACCAACCAATAAAAATGGATCCCCTCAAAAGCAAATGGTATTAACATAGACACGATCAATAAGGACCTAGTCAAGAAGTTAGAGAAAATAAAATTGAAGAAAGTTGAGAAGCACCATTGGTCTATCCTCTTGAACTTTGAAGATTATCATGAAGATAAATTGGAAACCATGATCTTCATTGTGATTGATAAAAATCAACTTCCTAAGCCAAACTGGAAGCTTTTAGAAGATGGCAATAAGGCACGTGAGGTCAAGGATATTTTGAATACTAAAGTATTGAACATCAAAAAGTCCAAGATCAAGATGGAATGGCAAGTGCATACTTGGTTGGACTTTCACAACAAAATAGAGAATAAAAATGATGCAATTGCTCAATAGCAAGTTTGTAGCCTCTTCTTTGTTAGATAAAGTATCATTATTTAAAAAAAAATAAAGTTCTACGAAGGCTTTCCTAAAAGTAATAAGTTTGTATTCTAATTTGTTAAATTAAGAAATAATTAAAAATTCATAGAGGAAAGTTGGTGATACCTATAAACAACTTATTTTTTTATAAGAGGGAAAGAACTCAATGAATAAGTGCTTTTATAATTTTGTATATATATATATATAGTAGTCCCATCCATACTTTTGAGAAAAGTAATGCAAAAAAATTCTTAAATTGCCTGACATTTGTGTGGTGCTTAAGTTTTTTTTTAATGTGTTGTTTGTTAGAAAAACTTATTTTCCATTGTTGAACTACACTGATTTGTCTTATTGCTTGTGTTCCATTATTATCATCATAAAGAAATCTTGTACGTTCATTAAAAAATAAAGCAATAAACATATATGAGGCTTCATTCTTTTGTTGACAGTAGCTTACACTTTTCTTATTGTAATCAATTAGTATGTACAAATTCCATAATTAGTGTAAACCCTTGTATGTAGAATATATTTTCCAACATGCATATGAATTTATCATTTTTTCTTAAATCCAAAGGTTTCTCATACAATTTCATTGAGAGATGAATCCACTTAAGAATCCATGGAGGAATTTAAATATCTTTCATAAGATTAAAGTTCATCTCGAATTTGATATTACCAAATTTTCAACCAACAAGTTGTTACATGGATAGATGTTTGGTCTAACATCCTATAGGATGTTAGTATAATATTCTTGATCCTTTATATTTTTGTATCTAATAAGGTACTATGATTCCTCTAAAGACATTGTAGTAAATAATTTTTTGAAGGTTTAGCATGAGATATTTTTAGTTTCTTTAGGAAAGTTGCCCTTTTTGCTACTATTATGAAGCTAGACTAATAGTTGCATATGAATTTTGAACATAGCATTTAATTCTTGACATTCAGATCGGGTGCACACAGATAAAAGAGAAAATCAATATGTTTGACTTCCTATATTTTTCAATTTTATGAGCCTTATTGAATGTGAGGACCAATATTGATTCTTACCATGTCAATATTAAGTTTGTTGATCAAATACCAAGATCTTTCAAAAATAATATACTTCGAAGTACGCAGTAAATTTACTAGATGATTTTGAATGTTTCCAAATGATAGAGTAGGTAATTTGAACAGATATCAATCATTCTTCATTGTTATTCTATGACAATATACAATTTTGGTTAGGATATAAATAGTATTCGTCTTGATGAGAGTGATCTCCCTCCAAACTAGAAAATTGCTTTAGTTGAATACAAAACCTAAAACTACCAAAATTATCATGATGGATTATGAGCATGTTAGAAATTTGGCATCTAATTTTTTTTTAAATAGCATTAGATTGTTCAAATTCATATTGTTAATATTAGATAACATCCTAATACTAGAAAATTATTCCAAGTATGCTTTGCTTTGATATGACAATGTAAAAGTGACAGTCATCTCTTTACACATTTAGTAATGTACCAAACTTGGGACAAAACAATTTGAGAATGGTATAGGACCACTTTAATGATCACAAATGAGTGCATCCATACTTTAGCTTTAAGAGGAACATAAATTCTACATAGCTAGAGATATTATGAGCTCCCACTAGCCAAGAGAAATAAATTTAAGTGTTTTTTGTTGATTATTACTATGTTAATTATGTAGTAGTTGGTATTAGTGTTTTGTTTTTGTGCTTTTGCTTATTGTTGATTTGGAATGTGTTTTCATTTCATAGACAGTCTTGTAAAGACTATTAATATGGACACATCTGTCAAAATGATGGTCTACTATTTAGGGCATAACATACACTTTCCTAATAAAATTTGAAAAAACATAACGAATATAGATACCTACTTAGTCGCCCCTATAGAGTAAGAAGGTTTGGATGCCCTTAATGAGAATAAATGTTTTCAAAATTATAAAAGATATTTGTAGTGGAGGATTCATCAAACTCCTTTCTATCCGGTTTTGAATCTTATAGCCTCTAAAATAGTATAATGTACACATCATTTTGGATAAATTTTGACTTTCATTTCATATATAATAATTTTTTTAAATCTTTATCAACTTTAAAAAATGGCAATGTTGATATTCAAAATAATTTTTGAGTATTAGGAAATTTCATATTGAGAAATCCTTAACGAGTGGGGCTAAAATATCTTAAGTGACAAATGGGACCAATATGACAAGTAGACAAGCTATGATATCGTTTACATATAGGAGTATGAGACCTCATTATTGATGCAATAGTTGGATGGGCTTAAATATAGAATGTAAAATATGACATGGGATGGGTAGAAAATAGATTAGAGATAGTAGTTTATTTAATTAACAAGCTAATGGAAAAAGTCTTTAACATTAGAAGGAAGTAAGTATTCTTCAACATTTTAATAATCATCTTTGACCCACTTGCATTAGGCCCCTAAGATTGTTCACAAAGTTTTTCAAGAGATGCTTTACAAGACTTTTTTATGTTTTTTTTTTTTTAAAGGGTAATACAAGTGTGGATTGTTCTTTTATAATAGAGTTTTTTTTAGAATATCTTATTAAAAAAAATTCTCTACTATAATATTTATGTATCTTTCTCTCTTTCCCAACGAAATTCTGCACTTTTGTCATAATCAATGGACTTAATGGTATTTTCTCTTTTCTTTATATTTGGAAGCACCACTCTTTCTTATATTACATAGTTTTGGGTTTTATCCTTCTCAAATAGGCAACTAGTGTCCAAGCAAACTATGATGTGTAATTTCTCATAAAAAGGATAAATTGAAATAGCAATAGTTTATATCATATTGAAATTATGTAAATGATCAAGTAAAGAGTATTCATAGAATTCTATTTTTTTTTTGTTAGAGCTTAAGAGCTATCACAAGAAGCTATAAATTTTGCATATAATGCATCATATCTCCCTTGTTTCGTTTTGAATTACTTCATAATCATTTTTCCCAAATACAATGTTGTTTATGATTTTCCTTCAATTTCTCCAATTGTCAAAATCATGTCTAAAAGTTACACACCAAAAGTACAATGTCTCCTCTCTAAACCATTTGACGTGTCTACTTTCATCAAATCTTAGTGGATTAGTTCTTCTCCTTAAATTGCATCATGATTATCACAAGTTGCCTACCCAAGGTCCTTGCCTTTATGCCTCCTATGTTTTTTGATCCAATACATAAGGTGATTTTCTTGTTCTTGAGCAACATGATTGACATAATTGACATCGTAAATCCAATAACACCTTGATTAGGGTTTCTAGACCTTGCTAAGGATTTTGGTGATCCTTCTTCTTAATAAAGCTTTCCTAATGTTCTAGTGTAATATTACATAACCATGCAAGGTATGAAGATTATATTGCCTCTTAAATCCACTCCTTATGGTAGGTAAACGTGATTTGATAAATATTTCTTTGAGACTTTCTCTTTGTTGTGTTTAGCTTGATATCCAAGATCGTCCCATCTTCTAATAAAATTATCAATAGATTCTCCTTGTACTTGCTTAGTGAATATGAAATATCTTAACTTCCAAATTCATATGTAAGGAGATCCACTAATTGGTTGAAGTTGCAATAGATCGTGTGGATATGTTCATATACCAATCCAAGACGAGTATCTCTATATCTTTAACTAAAGCTTTGGTTGTAGTATTAATATTAATGTCCACCAAATCTTTGGAAGTATTGCAAAATCTATTTATAAACACTTTGGCATCTTATTTTCATCATAAGTAAATAGTGGAATTTAAAATAAACTAGTACTTGATACGTGAGGGGCCAAATGTTTGTGAAGCCACTTCCCCACAAAGGGACTATTAAGTCGATTAGTAGTTCAAGAATTAGTCTTGTTAGCTATGGTGGACAAGGTTTGTTGTCCCAAATAAAGTGATAACACTTAATCCATTTGTGTCTAGTTTTCAATTATTTACTTTTTATTCTCTCAAAATTGAGGCTCAAGTTTTCTATTAATTTTTTCAAGCTTATCATTTGCTCCATTGGTAGGTCTTTTATATTTTTATTGAGGGATTTGATTTTGATGTGGTTGTTTCACTTCTGCATTTAGAATAATGTCCTATCATACTTTGGGTAGGTTGGCTTGTGGCTTCTAGGTTTCATGGAAAAAAAAAATCTTCAATTGTCTTAGGAACCTTTAGGGTTTATTATATTATTTCCTCTATGCTTTTGTGAGGTCCATCATCATTATTTTAATGAAGATTTGTTACAATGTTGATTTCAACTTTTTGACTTTTTTCATTATCTTCATCGTCACTTCTTTTAACAAATGTATTCTCAGAATGCTTTAAATAATTTTGAAATCTAAGTTGTTTACATTTATAATCTTCTTGGATTTGTTTAAATAGTTGGAAAATTTTGCTTGAAATCTAGCTTGTTTACATTTATAATCTTCTTGGATTTGTTTAAATAGTTCGGAAATTTTTGCCTTTCGACACACAACCTCATGTAAATAAGGGGTGCTTTAATCTAAGAACTATTCCCATAATCAATCTATACAAATGAAAAAGTTACACTCTTTTATAATATACATTTATACTAAAGGATACTCATCTCAATAAAATTATATTATAATTGTATACTTCCAAGATATTTGAGTATGGTTTCAAAATTATCGAGTCTACAAGGTAAATAAATAGGTAGACTTCCGTCTTATTTCAAATTTTCCAACAATTGAACAAATTTCATGATTTTAAGTTTGATGACTTTAACAATTTTTTAGAAACTTCTCCAACATGTATTCTTGTATGGACCTATAGTCAAAACTACTCTATTACAACTCATTGATGTTCTAAAGATAAATATTTTAGATTAAAACCCTAATTGGAACCTACTCACTTCCTATCCTAATGATCATTTTTTTTTAAGTTCGGAACAATTTAAGAAATTGAATAACTTACCAGTTGAATTTTCCATAGCATACAAATACGATATGTTTGTTAAGAGGTTAAGGGTCCAAATCCCCTCGACAATGCTCCTTGTAACCTTAGATTCTCATAAGCATGCATAACATCTTCCAAAACCAAGATAAAAAAAAAAAGAATATTATTGTTTAGACATTCCTCTAAAAAAAAGCCCTTCTTCGGTGATTGCAAATCAAGGAGTTAGATGTTCAACTACTGCTATAGTTAGCTTAAAGTCACCCATAGGCCTTGATTGGGGTGATTAATCAAGAAAGAGAAAACTAAAAAATATCCAATTCCTTTGGGGCTCAAGTCGTCCACAAGTCTCTTGTTCCATAATATATAATTATATATGCATTATAATAGAATCCCTTAAAACTTTACAATATGTGCGACTTATGTCAAACACAATATTATAGTCTCTTGTTCCATAATATATAATTATATATGCATTATAATAGAATCCCTTAAAACTTTAAGGTATGTGCGACTAATGTCAACCACAATATTATGGGCATGAAAACAATTGTTTCATTTAAGCCTTCAAAGATGTATCACTTATTCTTATTATCTTGTCTATTATTAACCACCAAGCCATAGTGGAACATTATCTGTATTATCACCACTGATCCCTTTCTTCCCCATACCATAAAGGTAACTAAGGCACCAGTATAACAATGTTAATTAGAACCTAATTTGATATAATGCTATGGCAAATTGAATAATATGGCTACATATCAATATTGAAATTGTAAAAGAAATGAATCATTTTT
The DNA here is from genome assembly GCA_028583015.1 of Wollemia nobilis. NCBI lineage: Eukaryota > Viridiplantae > Streptophyta > Pinopsida > Araucariales > Araucariaceae > Wollemia > Wollemia nobilis. The sequence continues at coordinate 14,999,217 of JAQPPZ010017052.1, forward strand.
TAATATATATGTAGCCATTTACAGAGAAAAACCCATAAATTCCATTTCACAAACTCCAAGATATACGTTTTTTTTTTATCTAATTAATTTTGTATGCAATTTAAAAAGTAAAAACATCTCTTTTAACTATAGCATAGGTGCCACACGATTATTATTTTTGATAGATTCACTATGTAATTGTTAATTGAGGAACCACTTTGCCTCCATAAGTTCAAGGTTTTAAAATTATCTACCTATATCTATCCATGCCCAACAATTATTGGGCTATAGAAAAGCAAAGGAAAAATGTAACACAATGCAACTTGCAACATAAAGCCCTTTTCACAATGTTGGTGTTACTAAACAATGGAAGAAAATTATCTTAAAACATACTCCAAGAAAAAACAAATACATAAAGGTTTTACTTCCAATTTCACAATGTTAGGAACCCACTAGAAAGATTTTGCCCTTCAGTATTCACTGCTGCTTCATTTGCAGAATTTCCAAACTATTATAGACACCTCCTCTAGAAACTATTCAATCAATAAGCATACCTGCCTATGATTAGAGACTAGAGGGCTATATTTATTTTCTTAGTAAAAAATAGGTTGTAATACTTTAACTGTAAACAGTAGTTGTGGCTTTTGTACTCCATTCATGTAAAGCAGTTAGTAGCAAAATGAAGGTTGCACCCTCAGGCAGGTTCACAGTTTCTTTATTAACTAATGATGCTAGCTAAGAAAGCCTGCAGAGAAGGATTCGTAGTAACATCCATAATGGCTTCCAATGAAGACCTGCAGAAGAATATTGATTTTTCAATCACCAATATCAAAGGCAAAGAAGCGACTTTTAATCAATACAAGGTTGGTTTTGCATACCGATTCTGCAAAAAAATTTGAAACCAGCTTGATGTTCTAATAGAATGTTTGATTGTTGGGTAGCGAGCCATTAAACCTGCACACCCTACAGATGGATATTGACCAATAGGTAAGTACATAGTTCCCAAAAAAATGTTTCTTTTACAACTTCCATTAGAGTGAACTTTAAGAATACTGCTAAGCAAAATAGAAGTCTTGCAACAAGTGATATCAGTGATGAGCATACCTGAGACTACTATGTCATATAGATCTTGGTCATCAGCAGGAATAGCAGATTTTTCAGCCTACAACAAAGAAGAAGAGCCATCAGTCATATAGTTCTGCAAATTGAAATATTTAATGTAATTTTATGTCAAAATGAAACATCACTGTATAATAAGCTGTGAGTACCTGCTGAAAAAGCTCCAGACATTGTATAATGAGTGGAGAGAATGTCTTGAGATAAGTTTGGAACTCCGGAATCGCTTTCAATGATTTTTCGTTTGATAAATCAAGAACTAAAATGCATATGCTTGAAGCCATAGCAATCACCATGGGGGAGTTTTGTTTAGCTGCAGCATATGAATAAAAAAATCCGTTTCAGTCAAAATTGCCGACATATTTATTGATTAAAGAGAGATGAGTGCAAGCCTACAATAGTGCAACATCTAATGCTAACAGCCTTGAAGAGATGCACCTTAGAATTACAGGATTGTTGTGAGTTGTTATAAAGTTTAAATAAGGCCACTGGTTAAGCCATTAACCACATTATTTCCTTTAAAGAGGACATATATTTGTCCAAATTAAAATACAAGCTGTTTGTGCATGTTTTACAGTGGAGGGATTAGATTTCTAGTTAAAAGGCTTATGATGTCACTGTCATCCCTATAAAATATACAGGCAAGATCAAGAAAGGGAGGGTTTCCTAAGAATAAACCCTAACACAAAAACGAAATTTTAAAAATGTTTAAAACAGAAATTGCATTGAACAGGTGAGGATCAGTTTGGTTATCCCCGACAAATGTGCACAGGAAACAACAGAATTAACAGTATGGCTCATGAAAAAGGGGGATCTTATCATGCCCCTTATGCAATTGGCTACAATATATTTTTGATCAATCCTCTCATAGGCCTTTACATCTAGTGATCTCATTCATGAAGTTGAATTTGTTTCTCCTCACTTTATTTTATGAAAAATGTATTTGTTATAATGAGGAATGCTGATGCTTCTATTGAGATTCTAAGGCAAGACTAACGAAAGAATGACTATGAAAATACACATTAACAAGGCTACGTGCTGTCAACAGATGATGTACAGAAGGCGATTGTACTAATGTCTAAACACATTTTATTATTGGGATATTATGATGATTATATTTACCATTTTCATTCAGGGTGGGAATAATGCTACGTGGGCATTAATAGTGGTAACAAACAAACTATTATGCAATTAAATCATGCATGACTTCAAGCACAAAGCTTTTGTAGTGGAGAATGAAATGGACTAACACTAGGAACTATTCACTACAGCCAACCCAACAACAATGGTGAGTGCATCACCCATGAGATGGTGATGTTGGTTAATTACTATTGCTTTGGGTACTAAATTGTGACACGTCGTCAAATTATTGTGGCTGTCCTCATTATGTATAGTACAATGTGCCTAATCAATATATAGTTAACTTGCCCTCTTGTTTTTATAAAGAGGGACTAGGACTCACAATGGATCATTGCCAATTGTTAGTTGCAATTATGGTATTTGAAGATCACCCATCTCGAACAAGGTTGTCTGGAAGACTAACCATCTCGAATTGGTCACGCATTCATTTAGCCATTAAAAGGAGCATTAAAAGCATCTCAAATTGGATACTCAATGTGTTCTTGCAATGTTACTGGTTATTGTTCTACTTCCTGTTGTTCTAGCAGAAGGTTATAATCGAGCCATATCAAAGCCCTTTTCAGTCCATGTAGCTTTATTGTTGACAGTTCAGCTCTGTTCAGTTCTGTTGGTTATTTTACTCTTAATCTGACAAGTTTGTTCTCTGTTAATATTTTTCTTTAACATCATTTTCTTGTGTTTGTATTGTTGCTTTGTTTTTATCTTCATTACTGTATTAGCTGTGTTCGATCATAATGGTGTCATTGTTCCCGGTTATTTCAAATTTTTGATCAGGCCCCTTAATAGTTTTTGTTTTGGACCTTTCACAATGTTCCACCTATTGTTCTTAATGCTCTTTTTCCATCTATACTAGTAGGCTGTAGCTATTCAAATCAATAATCCCCCAGTTGCCAATTAGTGTTTTTACATTATTATTAAAACTAGCACTGGCACATAAAGGTGCCAAACATTTGCCGATGATCAAAAGTTTCTAGTTTCCAAATGATATAAATGTCACGTACATCAATCTAACTATTTACTTCTTGATATTTTATGTTCAATTGATAAGACTGTTTTTGATGAGCCATAGGTGCTTGCCTTTAAGATCTCCATCCCTCTGACCAAGCCAAGTAGGATAGGGTTCACCATGTGATTTACACTTAGATTGCCTTTAGGATATCACATTGTTTCCATACAGTGGCCTTGACTATAGGTTCACATAAACTTTTATATTTACTGGCATGCAACCTACAAAATGACGAAGTATGAAATCCCAGCATCCTTCAATAAGGCATATCTTCTTATAGCCTGGTTACATTTAGAAAATAACCACACCATTACAATCCGTGTTTTGTCCTACCTTAAAAACGAGTGTTCATATTAAGGAATTTGCTAAGTATTGAACAAGTTATGAGACTTTAAAGTTTACCCTCGATTTCTAATTTTGACTAAGCCTAGCCCAGCAAGTATCTTAAATTGAATTCAAAACAATAAATCACTTTAAATAGGTGGTCAATTAATCATTTCAAAACAAGATCCAACACATTCCTCCAAATTCTACCAAAAAAAAAAGGAAAAACAGATTTAGGTCTATTTTGGATGAACCAAGGAGAAGACTCCTAGAGGTTCTCATCCTTCAATCATCACCTAGCATCATGTGCTAGGTCTCAACTGAACTCTTGCAAGAGTCTCCAAAAATTGTCCCAAAGGCTTTCTAAAGCTCTCCAAAAGGATTCTTCTTGTACCTAGTTTCACTTCTCCTACCGAGGAGTCCTTACCTCAAGGCCATATTGGTCTTGCTCCCCCTCAACCAATAAGGTTAGAAAGCTAGGAAAAACACTAAGGTGCTCAAGGCATTCAAGCATCCAAGGACAATCAAGCATTTTCATCCACCATCAAGGTAAGAACATCCAAAGTTTAGTTCATCTCTTCTCTATCTCTTTTCATTCTTCTTTACAACCATATTCAGTTAATTACTAACAATTACTTTGCATATCTACTTGCTTGCACTGTCAATTGCTCTTTACTTTCTCTTGTTATAGTCTATCGTTTATGCTAAAACACTAGTCTAGTGTGTGTGAACTATACCTATACCCATTTTTTTTACTTCCTCCAACGTAAATCACAATGGCGTTAGCATTCAACGAGTTGAGAGGCTCAAAGTAGTTAATTCACCTGTTGCGGAGAATTGCAAGTCTATGCAGATTGCTCATTGGAAGGGATAAGCTTGATCTGTCAGTGGTTCAGATGGATGGATTTGAGCTTGTGATTGGTCAGGACAAGGTTGCAGCATGTTCCTTACCTTGTGTCTTTGTGTGTGTTCGACCCCAAGCAGATGTGTTTGACTAGGATGGTGTAGAGAAGGTTTTGTAGGAAGCTGCAATGGTGTTTGGCTTTGGGTATGCAATAAGGCTGCAAGGAATAAAGGTTCAGACCTCATGGATCTAGCAGTGCTTGTGGGAGAGTGGAATGAAGAAAAGGGACATCAAGGTTCCTATCTCGCTGGGCATGGAGAAGGTTCTTCATGTGTACTACGTTTGTATGCCTATGGTGATGCCACTAGACTTACCTCTTGGAAAAGCATGGTCCTTGATTTGCAAAGTTGTGGTGTCTCAATGGGATTGCGGCACATGGTGGGCAAGGTCGTCCACAAGTTGGTCGCTCTTGTGCTTTGTGTGTACTTTGTTCACTATGGTGCTAAGTGTCAAAGGCAGATGTAGATGGTACGTCCCTAGGAGGCACTGACAATTGTGAGACCTAGGGCACTTGTGAGACGTGGCTGGATAGAGTGAGCATGGAGAGAGCGGCGGGCCGAACTCATGTCTTCTGCGCCTGGAGAGGGTGGTTGATATTGGAATTGCTCTTGCGTGTTTGCAAAGGGTAATCTGAGTTGTGTTTGTTCTGGTGTACAAGGGTGTGCATGGATAGGGTAGGCAGGCCAAGTGGGAGTGCTTTCTATTCTTGAGGGGCAGGGAGTGTTGTGGGTTCCTTGGTTTAGTGGTGGATCAGCAAGGACCTCTTCCAGCGATGAGGCGAGAAGTCTTCCCAGCATCGAGGGTGTCGCCAATTCAAATGGGGGAGAATATGGTAGATAAGGTTGTCTCAGCCCCTACCCACACCCTGAGGGCCTTGATGCACCATTGGCATGAGTGGGTGCATGGCAAGAATGCCAAGGTGAGATGAGACAAGTGGCTTCCCAATCTTGTAAAATGCAAGTGGAAAGGCGGGAATCACAATGGGGGGATTTTGGCACCCTCTGGACCCCAAATCTCGGTGTTTGGTGTAGGTTAAGCATATCTCGATAAAGTTGAACTAGGATACGTGACCTCCTGGGAAGTCCCGGTTGGTGCACACCTTGACTTGCTCTTTGAAGCTCTTGAGCTACAAGATGTTGCATAATGTTGCATGGAAAGGTTGGATGCTCTTGGTGGTTGCATTGTACCAAGTGAAATGTGCTTGCCCATGTGCCAAGCTAGAGGGGCTGTGCGGTAGGAATGCCAAGTCCTTGTGAGGTGCAATGTTCGGGTGTGTTCGTGTGCCAAGCTAGAAGGGACTATGTGGGTTGGTTGGCCTTGTCCTTGTGAGGTGCTTTTGGACTGTTGATGCTTGGGAAATGCTGGAGGAATTGTGAGGACAGCAAGCCAGGATGTGTTTCGTTAAGGGTTGGTACCTATAAAACAGTTGGTATATCCTGGGAGAGCATAGGGCTTGGCGTATGGACAATTTGTTGGGCTCGAGGCCTGCATGCCTAGATAAATACCTAGAGGGTTGAAGAGCTGAGCCCTGGGGATGGATTGTCTATGTTATCATCATGTACTTGTCGAGCATTGTTGGTAGAGCCCAACTCGACATGGGTGTGTTGTGGCCTTGGGGATAGGCTTCTTGTAATGCACTGTACTTGGTGGTTGTAAAGTGCATTGGGTAGCTGATGGCTTGCTTTTTGTAATATAGGACCGTTGGTCCCCATTAAAGCAAAATAAATACATTGTTTCCCCAAAGGTGTGCCTTGTAGTATTGTGTGGATGTGCTCTCTTGTTTAGAGTAGGTTTCCTTTCATTGCAAGTGCATGTGTTGCTTCCACTAATTTGTTCTGAAATGCAAAACCATACCATGTGTATGTGTTGTTTCATGTGCAAGAAAACATTGGAAGGCGTAGTTCATGGCTCTTGGAGAGGCTAGTTCAAAGAGAGAGACTCAAAGGGAGTGTGCAGTGTCGCGTATGGTTAGGGGTGGCTACCCTAGCCCTACGACAATTGGTATCAACCATCCCTCTAGGAATGCCCATGTACTAGATTTGAGTAAACTGTCCCCAATCATAACCTTATTGTGATTCCTAAATTAGGTTCTTATCTAGGTTTGGCTCGACCTTGTGTTGCCTTAACCCATGGGGTTTAGTGACTTCCTTGGAATTTTGAAGTAGCTCGCTACTACCATTACGCTCCAAATAGAGATCTGTCGCACAAGTTGAGGCAACAAACAATGCAAGGAAGATATCCACAAGAATTGGCTCCTCAACAAGGCAAAAATCAAGAAGAATTGGCTAAGTGTTTGGAAGCGGTAGAGCCTCGCTCCAAATAGCACACCTTGCTCTTGTGTGCCTCGCCTTGAATAGCACCCTGCTCCAATAGCACCTCATTCAAGCCACCCCAGAGTGCCACACTTTGTTGATGCACCTCGCTCCGTAAATAAGGATGATGTGTCAACTCGTATTTCTTACTATGGTACATCGCAGGTAGTTTATTTTTGGCTGCAGTTTCAAGTATAAAAAAGAGCTTGATGTTCATTGTAAAGGGTCTTTTGGCCTTCAAAAGCATACTAGAGCTACTCTTCAGAGTGAGACTATACAAAATATTCATATTGTAAAAATCAATAAAGAGTTTTTCATGGCACTCCTATTCTACTGTCTCTAAACTTTTGTCTTATGAATGTCTAAAATCAATGGCTCTGTCTCTTTTCCCCTGTAAGTCCTTCCCTTTGATTGTTGTTGCAGGTATTCCAAGATCTTACACTGAATTTACTCAATCTCCACTGAAATCTAAACCTCACTACTCTTCGGTCGTATTTTGCATTTTGTTTCCTCTTGCACCCTTTTCTCCCGAACAAAGTAGATCAGATTTGCTTTCTACATTTTTAGATTAGTTTTTTTTCCTTGTTTTTGAACTTATTTGTTTTTTTGCATATTTTAGATTAGTCTTTTCTTTATTTTTTAGCTTAGATAGAAGGTAGAAAGGAACCAATCCAAGATCCGAAGGTTGGGGAGAGTGAAACCCTCCCCATCCATTTGTTGCACTGTGATCATAGGCTCAAATTGCACTTGACGATTTCCGTGTTCAATAATTCTGGCACACCTGGTGGGACCACAAGTGCAATTTCAGTACAAAATCAATCTTACCCCACCCGCACATAATTTTGCAAATCTACACAAATATGCGTCATATCCTTTTAGATCTGCGAAAAGGGTTGTGTTACACTAACACGCACAAAACCCACAAATCTTTTTTGCATTGGAAATTTACGAGTTCCTTTTTAGTTCACCTTTCATTACCTCATCCATAATTTCCATGCAAATGGCGACTCCACTTGTATTGATCCAAAATCTTGCCTAACTTGCAATTTACATATCTTGCTCTTTGCAATTTACATATCTTGCTCTTTGCAATTTACATATCTTGCTCTTTCAGAAAAGAACAAAAGCAGCAACAAGAGAAGACAAGAGTGAGCAAGAACAAGATTGCATGAAAAACACTAAGTGTTTGCACCACAACCCGCTCCAGTGCGCCTTGTTTGGAGCACCCCACTTAGATGCACCTCGTTCAACGTACCCCACTCAAAGCTTGCAACTCCAATGTGTCTCGTTTGGAGCACACCACTCAAAGCACCTTGCTCCGATGCACCTCGTTTTTAGTTTACTTCTTTGACTAGTGCACCTCATTTTTTGTTCCCATTCTTCGATGCGATTTTCTAGGTTTTTCTCCATTTTCATTCATGAATACCAAAATACCTAGATAATGTCAAGGATGTCCTAGTTACCGGATCATCAAATCCTTCAACAACCCACTTATACCCCTACAAGACTACCTATATACGAAGTGTCGCGTGAGCAAGGACAGCATGGCCAACCTGTACAATTTGAGCAAGTACATCAACCATACCCATTCATTCACCAACAAAACCTTGTGACATTCCCTCAACAAGGATACTATACCCATACAACCCAAACGCCTATCCCATAGTTCCAACAGCCTTTCCCACAACTATTGCCCCAATATCCACTATTTCCTCTATCAACCAGTCCCTCGGGACCAGCAAGAATTGCAAACACAACTAAACGAACTTGAGCATATAGTTTCAGCTCTTAGTCACTATACGTTGGAATATGAACTCAATGAACAGAACATGTTGATTCCTCAACAGGGATATTTTTAGAAGGTTGATCAAGGGAACTAATCGGTACCCCAACAGGAAAACTTTCATATGACTGATCAAGCACAAAACTATATGGTGAATCAGCCCATAGTATTTAGTCAACCAATGACTTATCAACCCATGATGAACCAACCAACAATGAGTCAAGTGGTTGTACCTCAAACCAATACAATGCAAGCCTATGCAATGCCTGAGACATCCTCAATGGACGAAAATTGTTCAAATTCCCAAGATGTTATGTATAGTAATCATTCTGATGGGTTAATAATTCCTGTAGGATATTCCCCACCTAAGCATCAAGAGCCATGCCCCCCTTCATAAATTATAGAGTTAGAGAAGGTAAATGAAGATTCCAAAGATGAAGGGTCAAAACTAATAGAGGACTGTGAAGTATTTGTCCTCTCAAATAGAAGAGGTAAACCTGTAGAAGTGATTGAGGATAATCCACAACCTAAAGACGAGACCGTTATACTAGGCCCTATTGAAATGATACAGAAAGAAGGAAAATAAGAGAGACTAGAAAAGTCATCAGACGAGACCCCACTAGTGGAAGTGTTTCCCTTACCCAAAGGAAAAATCCTAGAAGGCTACTAATTTCTCGGAATATCTTGTTTACCAAAAAGGGAACCTAAAGTGGAGAATGAAGATTTGGAGGATGAAGATTTCGAAGTTGAAGTAGAATGTGGCATGCCTATTTTCACTAAAAAGGAAGGGCCTATAATAGAAGAAGTATATTTTCTTTCGAAGGATGAAACATTCAATTTTATTAACTAGAGGGGAAAAAATGTTAAAGTCTTAAAGAGTTTACAACATATGGACTTACTGCAAACAAATTCTCTCCCTAAGGAGGAAATCTTGGAAAAAGACATTGTTCAACCAATAGGTATGGATCCACCTACAAGTCCTTGAAGTGTCCAGAAGAGTTCATATGAAGGAACCGTGCTAAGCAATAGAGAGATCATAATTCTAAGAATGATGCGGTTTCCTACAATTTTGGCGAATCAAGTTGAGGTAAGGCTCACATTCAAACAATTCAATGCTATGGAGAACGACAACAAATTTGTCAAAGAACAACATCAAAAGAGATTGCTATTGTTGAGCAACAATTTATCATTTGATCACATGGGACTAGCTTCCCAACCACTTCAGGGTTGAAAGGGAATATTCTCTAGTAGACGTTTGGTATCAAGCTTTAGATCAAGGAGAGATCAAATGGGTGAATGTTGGCTTAGCTTCCAAGACTTTGATTTTTGTTTTCAGATCCACGCACTCCTCTGATGGGGGGGGATGGGGGGGCATATATTGCTTGCTAGAGGCATCCATGAAGTCCCGAGCCAAAGAAGACTTCTGAGCAGTACATTGTTAACGCCATTTGACATACTTTATCTACATAGGTGTTGGAAGATTCTGAGTTGGAACATCGGTGTCAAGAGGAAAGGCCACTACTTTTTGGAGCCGATCAATGGAAGTGACCCACTCAACAAGAATAGTTGCCAATGGATCATGAAATTGACTCATTTGGTTTTAAAAATAAAAAAAAGAAAAAAATCCAAGTCTGAGAGCACCCCACTCGTGCGAAGCGCTCAACTTAGCCAAAAAAAAAAAAAAGGAGAGAGAAAGGCCCTTCTTAGTCGAGTAAAAATACCAAATCAGGACATTCGATACCCCTTCATCAATCCCTTTCTGATTTTCTCCTTTTCGTCTTGTTTTTATTATCATAAATGGCAAAGCAGGATCTCTATTTTTTTATTTAAGGACGTTCCCTTTCCATATAAGGAAAAAGGCTGAGATACTTTAAAAACAAATTCCTCACCTGAGCAAAAATAACACAAGAAACACTCAAGTTCCCACCTCTTATGTTGCACCCATCTCACCTCTACTAAGCGCAACCTTAGTCCGAAGGTCACCAACAAGCTCGCCTGCTCTAGTCTTAGGGCCATCCCATTCGCCATTACCAACTTACAACATCCCATATCAATTTGTCACACTGTTATTAATGTCACCATCATCAACTATTCCACCATCCTCCATGCTTCCTTTGGTCTTCCATATTGCAAGTATTGTTGTGGCCTCATGTGTCCTCATCTCAACCCTTCTCATCACCCTATTCACGCCATCGTTTGTCATTGCATCATACTAGTATCCTTACCCTCATTAGTCCACAGGTCGTTGCATGCACACTAATACTCTCCTCTCCAAAAGCATCAATTTTGTTGTGTGACTACCTCAATTTCAACTTCATGCCCACAAATAAGGCACAATCTACGATCTCTCATCAATCATTATTAACATCCCCGCACGTCGCCAAAATGGTAGTAGCTCGCTACTATCAGCACGCTATGGACAAAGGTCCATTGCACAAGCTAAGGTAGAAGACAAAATAGGGCAAAAATCAGCAAGAGGTTTGTCACACAAGCTGAGGCAAAAGACAAAGTAGGACAGAAAGCAGCAAGAGGTTCATTGCACAAGCTAAGGCAAAAATTAGAGCAGGGCAGAAATCAACAAGAATTGGCTAAGTGTTTGGAAATGCTAGAGCCTCGCTCGACAACACACTGCTCAATAGAGTGCTACTTGGGAGACCCTTGCTTGCATCACCACGCTCGGGAGAGCCCTACTTGATAGCACCCCACTTGGGAAAGCCTCAATCGGAAGTGCCCCACTCAAGAGCACCCCACTCGATAGCGACCTGCTAAACAATGCCCTGCTCGAGAGCGCCCTACTCCAGTGCACCTTACTCTAAATAGCACACCCTGCTCTTGTGCGCCTTGCTCGCACCTCGCACCTCGCACATGCAACCTCACTCAAGGTTCACCCGCTCAAAGCGCCCTGTTCGAAAGCGCCCCACTCAGTTGATGTGCCTTACTTTCGTCCCATGCACCTCACTCTATGGATAAGGATGATGTGCCACCTCATAGTTAACATCATGGTACATTACATCTAATCTATTTTTGGCTGCATTTTCGAGTATAAATAAGAACTTGAATCTCATTGTAATCCTCAACACCCAACCGATCAAAATATTAAAGTTTACAAAGACCCAATGCTAGATCAATCCCAACAAGCCCCATTAGAAAATAACTATGTCCAGTGCTGTGAGGATTGCACGCATAGATATAAGCTATCCACCCAATTTGATAAAGGTCAAAATCATGGTGTTCACAATGTTAGTCAAAACCCTCCTAAGGTTGTCTCCAAAGAGTCTCCTAAGCAAGTCAAGCCTTAGTGTCACACTTGTTCCAAGCTTGTTGAAGATGATACCTACATGGAGTTCCTAAAGAATAAAGAAAACTACAATGATAGAAAAAGAACAAAAGATGAAAAATTAGGATTCCAAAGACCTAAGGTGACCATAGCTGACTTTCCTTCCAAGGTAGGAAAGTCTAAGGATAACCCTATAGGGTCTTGCAAAGAGTATGACATCTCCCAATGAAGATGATGCCCACGTGTGCTTGCTAGAGTCCAAAGTCGAAGATTCACCAACTGGCTTTTGTTCTTGTGTCGATCTTCTCCTTGACCAACCATTCACTAGCAAAATCAAATGTGTTAACCGATTTATCTATGCTACGCCAAATTACCTCTTCTCGTGACTCACCCATATTCCACCTGAGGCGGTCCCCTACTCCTGCACATGGGAGAAGTCCAACTCTTAAATCTCGAAATTCTAGCCCTCTTCATCATATCCCGCTCCCTAGGTCATTGCCTACATATGTCATATCTTCTTCTAAGCCAAGATCTCCTAGCCCTATTAGCCAACCTCAAGAATTTCCCAATGGTGAGAAGTACATCTTCGATATATCAAATGGGTCTTATTCAAAAATACATAATAGTATGATACAAACTCTTGTGGCAACAAAGGCAATTCCTTGTTCCAATGGCATTTTCCTTAAATTATTATTGAGGCTAAAGGATCACATGAATACATTGCATATCCTCTTGATGATTTAACTTAGGAGGCCTACCCTCCTAAGCATATCACTCTTGCATTCTATGCATAAGCCCCATCAAGAGCTTCCTTCCACATAATGGTTTTTCTTCGACACCTAGCTTCCTTACATTGCATATTTTAAGCAATATTAGGACAAAAGTTCGAGGTGTAAGATGAACTTGTAAAGTCTCTCCTTACTTGATCAACAAAAAAATCATGATCTCAAAAAGTTGTCAAAATACCGCAAGAAAAAGCTTTCAAAACTTCAAGCAAAATTCTTACAAAGTTCTACATGCCATCATATTTACCTAAGCCAAGTCTTATCTTGAAAATTTCGCATACAAAATTGTCTCTAGCATATGCTTGTTCCTTTTATGGGTTTGTCTCTTTTGTGCAAAAACACTACAAAAAAAGATCTATGAGACATCTAAAATGACTACACTATCCCCGTAACGGCTAGGAAATTAGTCTTGAGGGTTGACAGTGCAGTTCCATCAAGATCACTACTTTCACTAGACAAAGTTTCCAAAGCGACTGCACTGCTCCCATAGCAACTACAAAACTGGTCCCAAAGAGTTGGGAATGCAACTCAATTAGGACCTTAGACCGTCAACAAAAATGAAGAAAAGCACTAAAAAACAAGAACTAGGTGCATCCAAAGCAAAAAAAAAAAGATATATGGAAAAAGGAAAGAGGGATAAAACCCTTGGGAAAACAACCTATGACGAGATTGTTTTGGAACCTTACAAGAGATTCTTATCTTCTACGACATTCTTTAATACATCATCTTTATGTCTTTGCAATATCATATATCTCCTCTATGAGATCTTACCAATTAGCACTTACATAAGATCATGCACTTTTGCTTCTTAACAATCCTATGAGATCAAGGATCATTGCTACTCAAGCCTCCTTCATGGAACCCATTCTTAATATTCAAGCCTCTCCATGGAGCACCATATATGCACATCTTATGTGAATCACTACATGCACTTGCATTCTTGAGATCATGTACTACTTGGCTAACACTTTGACATAGAGGGCAAACTCTTGCTATGCACAAAATAAAGGTTTCAAAATGTATGATAAGAAAGACTAAGCATGTTATTCCCAAACCGATGTTCACTCTCCTTTTAGGCACTTCTATTTCATCCATCTCAATTTACATACATGACATGACATGAAGATTCATTGCTTACACAATCCTTAGCAATTCATATTTTTTCCAAAACATTATCCTATTAATAGTTTTCTTCATACCTTGTTGCAAGTAATCAACAAAAAAACAAAAGAAAAGTGCATGAAAAGATAAATCACAATGACCCAGAAAGCAAAGAAATCAAAATCAATAATCTCAAAAGAGAAGTATGATTATCAAAATGGCATGAGATCAACCGGTAAATTAGTTGACTTTCATGGAAGAGACCAAGGTTCAAATCTTGTTAGGCGATGAAAGCATAAATGCTAAAAAAACCATAACATGGTAACGATGTAATATGAGTGGTGGCTATATTCATTCCATATAACCAATTAAACAAAATAAAGATGTACAATCGCCAAAGGGCATGCCAAAGCTACAAGTGCCTACACATTCATCTACATGTCATCATCTATATCCTATACATCTACCTCTCTACCCACCAATTGAGCAAACTCTAAAGACAATGGACTAGCAACAACTGAAGCAGAAAGATGAGAAAATACCCCGAGCAATTCAATCTCACCATCCATTCAAGGTACCTATATTTCTTTTTGGTTATTCATTTCGTTTCATTTCAGCATGTTATTTTCAGTTTCATATGTACATATGCATGTTTTCATGAGTCAAGTCATAAGTCAAAGCCTTAGATCACTTGCTAGTCTCTCAATGAATAGCTTGCATCCATGATTGTTGGTCTCTCCCCTTTTGAGATAGAGAGCTAGCTAGTCTATCTAATTGTAACCTCTATCTTGTCCTTTATATCCACCATAGTTGGGGCATCCTCCATCCTATCTTGTCTATGAGTCACGTAACCTGTCATAGTTGGGGGCATCTAATGGCCTTCCCTTTCGTCTAGTGACAAGGGACATCTCATAGTCCTCACCCTCCTCCTTTCCTCAGACCTAGGGCATGGCCTAAGATGGGGGCACATTATGTGCCCTCCCAATCCTCACACCCGCTTTAAGTGCAATCAGCCACCCACTCCACCCTTGGTTTTAGGTTTATCTGATTTTTTTTCTTTTTTTTTGCACTAACCCATGGTGGTCATAAGACCCCAAGTTATCATTTGATCATGCTGTGTTTTTTCCATTTTGTAGGCTTGATCGCATCTTTCTTCCCAAGGTGCTTCGTTCTTGCTTAATTTTGTGGCAAAGCAAGCACCTTGTGGCAGCAACATGTATACTGGGAAATTAGCTTCAACAGAATTCAATTGCAAAGGAAAGTACCTCTAACCCATTTCGAGTTGATGGATGCCTAAGAAGAGGCATGGTTAAAGCTAGCAAGTGGGATGGCGTAAGGTTTATTAGCCCTAGGTTGCCTTTAGGATCTCCATCCCTCCCAGGGCAACTAGGACACGGTCCACCATGTGATTTACACTAGATTGCCCTTAGCATATCATATAGTTTTTATATAGTGGCCTTGACCATAGGTTCACATAGGTTTTACATGTCCTGACATGCATCCTAAACATTGACCAAGTCTGGAATCCTTTCATCCTTCAATAAGGCATATCTTCTTATAGCTTGGTTATATTTAGAAAATAAACAAACCATTAGATTACTTGTTTTATGTACTATAAAAACAAGTGGTCACATTAAGGATTCTAATAAGTATTGAGAAAATTATGCCCCTTTAAATTGACCCTCTAACTCTGATATTGACTAAACCTAGCTCAGCAAGTGTCTTGACAAATTGAGTTCAAAACAACAAATCACTATAAACAGAACGTCAATTAGTCATTTCAAAACAAGTTCCAACGCAAATCCCTCCAAATTCCATCGAAGAGGAGTAGATTTAGGTATGATTTGAATGAAGTAAAGAGAAGACACGTAGAGGTTTTCCTCCTTCAATCATCACTTAGCACCATATGCTATGTCTCTTCCACATTCTTCCAAAAGTCTCCAAAAACTCTCCCAAAAGCTTTTTGAAACTCTCCAAAAGCATCTTTGCTCAGATTCTTGGCTCTATAAGAAGAATCCTTTTCTTCTTCTACCTTGATAAGCACTTTTCCTAGCAAGAGTCCTTATTTCAAATCCATAGTGGTCGGATTGCCCCATCAACCAAGATGGTTAGAAAGCAAGGAAAAACACTAAAGATGTTTACAGCATTCAAATATCCAAGGACAATCAAGCACCTTCATCAAGTATCAAGGTTAGTGCATCTCTTCAATATCTCTTTTCATTTTCTTTACTTTACAAGCATATTGAGTCAATTAGTATCAATTACTTTGCATATCTACTTGCACTGTCAATTGCTCTTTACTTTATCTTTTTATGGTCTATTGTTTTTCCTAGAATACTAGTCCTATGTGTGTGACCTACACCTATATCCATGTTCCCTACTTCCTTAACGTTACCTAGCCCATCACTCAAGGAATACCCATGTGCTAAACATTACCAGACCATCCTCATTCTTAACCTTATTGTGATTCCTGATTTAGGTTTTTATCTAGGTTTGGCTTGCCTTGTGTTGCCTTGACCTATGGGGTTTAGCGATTTCCTTGGCTTGTTTAAATTTAGGTAAAACAACAGCAGTTCGAATCTCTCCATATATAGCAAAGACTTCAAAACCCCTCAAATAATTCGGTTGTGATGGAATATACATAAAGCGATGTTGGAGATGATGTAGAAGCCCAAGAATTATGCACACAATGCATAACCAATGCACTTTGTCCAACAACCATAACATGCACAAAAGTTGGAGCACTTTGGACAGTTGTGCAATAAGATTTGAGTGACTACGAGCAGTTCTCATTAAATGACAAAGCTCATGAACTCAATTTCAACTGTTATGGGAACCCATGCCACATAATTACAAGAACTCAAACAGAAATAACTAGTGATTCACAATCCATTGCATATGAATAACTGTAATTGTGAATTTCACACAAATTGCCTTCCTGTAGTTCAACTCTCGAGTTATGGAACATTAGAAACTATGCAAAAAGAATAACATTAAATGACAGTGTTACAACAAAACCAAGTACAATGCAAGCAATCTATGAGAATAGAGATGAGGCTTAAACATTTGCACAAATGAAGATTTTCTTTTCTGCTTTCCCAAATCAGACAGAACTATAGGGAAAGAGCATACTCATAAATACTTTGGGCACATTAAGACTAAGACATAGCACCTCAAATGAGATGAAGCACTACCAATTCATTAGCTTCAGATCTCAGATCCTTACAAACTCTATATTTAGAATAAAATTCCTTGTGAGTGGAGGTCTTGACAAAATGTGTCTGCATATCCACTAGAGAGGATTACAAGGAATATGCGAAAATCTGGTGTTGACTTTATTGTCATCTCCTCCTTTCATATGCTTCTTCCATCAAAGTGATCAACTAGCCCCTATGTGGAATCTTTTCTTGAGATATGGAGGCCTCACATGTAGATGTCTGACTTTTGTGTCGACGAGGTACATGTGAGCTCAACCAAATTCTTGGAAGGGGACACCTAGGAATGAGGTGCACCCAATGTGATACGAATACAATCAGATTCTCAAAAGGGGACACCTGGGAATGAGGTGCACTCCACGTTATAAATTACAAAGTTATGCTCCCAATAAACATGCTTGGACCAACTACAAAGTTATGCTCCCAATAAGGTGATTATATGTCGGTCACATTGTTGGACCAAGTACAAAGTTATGCTCCCAATTGGGCGGTTATGTTGGTCACATGCTTTGACCAATTACAAATTTACGCTTCTGATACAGTAATTAGGCTAAAATTTTATGCCATACAGTTGTTCCACTTTAGTATAGTTTACACTAGATTCTTTACTCTAGTTTTGCTTATATTTGTAGTAACTTTTCGGTTACTACAATGCATTGTACCAGCTCTTTTCATCGAGTCCCATTGGCCCACTTTGGCTATGTGTGGACATCAAAAGAATTATCTTCTCTCTCTCTCACCCCCTCAACCCTTTTTAACCAGCAAAATTAATTCTTATATCTTTTGAAGAGGAAATGTACAAAAAATCAGCTTATTGTTGTCAACTAGCCATCCAAAGACTTGCATATTATATATCATTGGAAGAACCTAATATATTAAGATATATGACAGAATGCTCAGGACACTAAGAACCCCTGTATTTGCCTATTCATCTAACGTATGCTAAGGTATCAGTGAAAATGTTTCTAGGTGAGATTACATTTCTGATTTACTTAAGTGGTGTTAGAATAAATCTTACTCCCCATTGTCCATCGTTCGTGATAATCAATCTCTTTTTCCCAGAGCTCACCCCAAATCCCAGAGCTTTGATTGTCTCTTCCTATCCACCACAAAATTGGAGCATCTATAGCTGTTTCTGGAACTTATTTTGATTTTGGAGAATGTGTACACACATTGATTCATACAGGCCTGCTCTATCTAAAATGAAGCTATCATAGGCTCATAGTTCTGCTCCTACTAGAACAAATAATCGTCATTCAGAGTAGTCAGCTCTTACATGGCATTCAATTTGGATTGTCTTGTTGTTTTGTTTCATAGATCTAAGATGAACCTTCCAGATTTGCAGACACAACATGTTGAGAAAGGGACTTATCAGAAAACGAACTCAATAATGCTCCCATTAAATGTAAGTCTTTAGCCATAAAATTGTGTTAGCATAAAACTATATCCATGTAAATGTTGGACAAAGACAGGACATAGTGAGCAGTGCTTTGATTTTCTGTGGAGAATAGGGTTAGGTCTAGAAATGAAATGAAATGAAATATTAATGTTACCAGTTCGTTTTGGGTTCGGTTTCGGATTCGAAGAACCCGATTCGCCGATACGGCAATTTTTTTTTTTGTCTTGGGTTCGTTTTGGGTTCGGCCGTACAAAAATTAATAAATATATATAAATTTTCAAGTATAATTATAAATTTTTAAGTATTTATTTTTATTTATTAAATATAATCTATAATTTATGTTAAAAGTTAAAAAAAATTATAAACAAATACAAATATAGTTAAAAAAAACTAAAATAACATAATTACATTATTTACATCTACAAATGAGACCTATCTAAGTTAAATTATAGTTAAAGAGCATATTATCATCGAAATATATTACATTATAATATTATATAAAAACTCTATCTTAATTCTATATATTATAATTTAAATATTATAATTAACAATTTTTAATTTATTTATAAAATTCATAATAATTAAATAAATTATAATTTTATTAATGTGAGAATTAAATGTAAATCCAATTATAAACAATCGCTCAAATATATTACATTATAATATGATATAAAAACTTTATCTTAATTTTATATATTATAATTTAAATATTATAATTAAGAATTTTTAATTTATTTATAAAATTCATAATAATTAAATAAATTATAATTTTATTAATGGTAGAATTAAATGTGCATACAATTATAATTATAAACACTAACAATACAAAATGCATGACGCTTCACTCTTCTATTTTCTCTCTCCCTCGTAAACTGCGGCAAGCACTAAGATTAGCAGGAATGGAGCCTTCTAGGTTATTGAAAGATAGCCGAAGATTCCTTAAGCGATGAAGCCTTTCTAATTGATATACAAAATGCATGACGCTTCACTCTTCTATTTTCTCTCTCCCTCGTAAACTGCGGCAAGCACTAAGATTGGCGGGAATGGAACCTTCCAGGTTATTGAAAGATAACCGAAGATTCCTTAAGCGAGGAAGGCTTTCTAATTGATAGGGGATGTGACCATCAAGTTTGTTTTCTGAAAGATTAAGAAGCTTAAGAAAGGAGAGATGGCACCTTGCAAAGCCAAGCTTAGTGAGATTAAGAGAAACGACTCTCTGTCTGCGATGAGAACATTGGACACCTGCCCACTTGCAGAAGGAGACATTTGGAGTCCAGTTGTCTAACAAATGAAGAGGATCGACGGTGATTGCAGACTTGAAAGCCAAGAGAGCCTCTTCATCCGTTGCATTGCTTGTGTGGGAATGGGAATGCAAATCATGGAAGGAGTGGGCAACAGTAAGGAGGAGGACGGGAAGGAGAATGCGAAGGAAGAAAAGAGGGGAAAGGGTTACTGAGGCCAAGGAGAATGCGAAGGAAGAAAAGAGGGGAAAGGGTTACTGAGGCCATTCTCCAAGTGAAGTCGAATAGGCCATTCTCCAAGTGAAGTCGAACAGGACATTCTCCAATTGAGATACCCACTTGAGCGTGTGACAACAGCCATGAAATTCAGCTCACGTGTCGTCTATGAAGGGGGTTTTTCTATTTTTTTCTCCTGTTCGCCCGGGTCCGCCCAGGGTTCGGCCTGGATTTCAGCTCACGTGTCGTCTATGAAGGGTTTTTTTTTATTTTTTTTCTCCTGTTCGCTCGGGTCTGCCCAAGGTTCGGCCTGGACAAACCCAAACGTACGCGGTCTGCCCAGGCCGAACCCTGGGCGGACCCACAGGTGAACCGGAGCCGATCCCGTATCGGGTATGACCCGTACCCGGCTCCAGGGCCCAGGGGGGGCGAACTGGTAACATAGAATATTATTAATGTCCGCGGTGGGCCAAAATAAGACCCAAGGGACTATAATAAGGACAATAATGATTGCCAGCTAGCAGGCTAAAAAGCCCAACAAAGAAAAGAACTAAGATAAATACAATATGAAACCCGACAAACGGGCCAAAGAGAAAGGGAAAAGAAAAGAAAAGCGAGAGCAGAGGGGGGGAGGGCTGCAATCCAACAGAGAAGAGTGCACGCCAAGAAGAACAGAGAGAGAGGAGAGGGAAGGAAGCAGCCCGAGAGGACAATCTCCGAGAACCCTCCAAAAACTAATCTCCCCTAACAATCGAGGCCGAAGTACCGGAGCTGAAGAAGTCCATGATATGTCTCTACCTATTGCTAGTTTGGAACCCTAACAAATTGTTGGTGTGTTGTCTAGTGACCCTGCTTCTATCCTAACTAGATGATGTGGGGCGTTTCCGATTGAAGTCACCTGGTCCATCGGAGTTGGTGAAGTATGTTGTGATGAGCCAATGTTGAGGAGGGTGAGATCCATTTGGAGAACTTTTATGTCGTCGAAGCTGAGTTATCTCCCTAAGAAAGAGTGAGAGACAACGCTGGTCCGGGTATTTGAAGAAGGTAGAAACAGATCGAGAGTTGTCCCTGAAAAGGCAATAGAAGCTACCTCGGATCTCATAATAAATGGGACAACAAAAAATAAAGTGATGAAGAGTTTCAACTTCACCCAAGGAGCAAAACAAGCAAATCCGCTCCTCCGTCGGAAGATGGTGATCTGACTCAATCCGAAGTTGGTGAGAACACACCCTGAGTTGCCCAATAGTGATCCGAAGACTATGCATTGTGTACTGTTGAAGGTATTGTGGAGTAACTATTCTGCCCTCCTGAATCTTTAAGAAGTGCTCATGGTAGAAAGATAGCTTGGGGGAAAGAGGGGCAACAGGAGAGATCCATGTGCATCTAGTGTACTGGAGACTAACATCCTTCCGAATCTCGTGGAGCATCTTCTCCTTACTAAGCCGAGAGGGGGGAGAACCCCCAAAGAATAAGGGGGGAGCTTGTCTATCCGTATCTGAATGCTGGACAGGAGAGCAAAAACCTGAAAAATACCAGCTCCTCTGGCCTCCCCGAAAACTCGGAGAGAGTTCCGTCGAGGAGCGAAGGGCGAGGTAAGGGTACAACCTACAACCCTCAGGGGTATCTCTAAAAGTACGGATCCTGTGAAGATAATCGATAATCAAGAAGATAATCACAAGCTGGAGAGGAGAAGCCCCAAACTCTGCCAAAATAATAGAACGAGGGATTGTGCCCTTGCAACGAATGAATCGTCAAAGAAAGTGTCTGGACTCGTTCAACCCGTGATCACTCAGTCGGGCCAAGACAAGGACCCCAAACCACTAACCCATAAGTAATAGTTGGCTTGACCAAGACGTCAAAGATCCTCATCGTCACAAGTATATCCTGAAAATGTGCTTTGAAGCAATTCCTCTGGGGCAGAACCCTATGGGTTCCCCATATAATCACTTCTATGTTGTAACAATCAATCAATCACCACGCAATGTAACAAGTAACAGTTATGAAGCTAAGACGAATATATATCAAATCAAAAGAATGATAAATCAACAAATTAACTCGCCTCTCAGGGAGGGAAGATCCCCGCCACCAAGGGCAATAATGCGAAACTGCAAATGAATAAATTGATAAAGATGATAGATAATTTCCTACACTTGGATACTAATGTATAAATATAAATTAATATGACTTTAGTTCATATAGCCGACGGCTATATTTGTAATGTAACATGACTCCCCTCCTCGGAAAGCTTTATCCTCAAAGCTGGAAATGTCTGGAAAATACTTTCAGGTTCCCATGTAGCCTCTTCTTCTGGTAGGCCCTGCCATTTGATGAGAAATTCTTGGATGTGACGAGATCTCAGTATGTGTGTTCTGCTTTGTAGAATGGCTTCCGGATGGAGATATATACGCCCTTCTACATCTAGTATTGGTAATTCTGACTGAGATTTCACTTTCTTGTCGATCACCTTCTTGAGACACCGTCTGGCATGGTCATGGGATCTTTTGGGAGGTAGTCCCTTTGGTTCCTGGAAGACCTCATCATAGGTGGCCACAATGTTTTGTAGATCTTCTGATTGGATTTCTGGTGTATCTTGTGCTTGCATTTCCATATAATTAATTTGAGCGAAGAATCCATGACTACCTTTGCTTACTATTTTTTCCATGTTGTGTGAACTTACTATCTTTGATGGAGGTGTTGGAATTCCTTGGAGGCGAATGGTCTTCCCATTTTCTTTCCATTCAACAAAGCGCTTCTTGTAATTAAAACCGACCAGTGGTTTCCATTTGTTCTAACCATGCGACTCCCAAGATAACTTCTGAATTCCCTAAATTCATAACAAAAAGAGGACCCTGCCAAGTATAACTTCCCATTTGTAATAAAATTGAAGATGTTTTACCTATACATTGAGCGCTACTCCCACTTGCAGTTCAAACTTGAAATTTATCTTGATTGGAGGAGTTGATGTGCAAGTTTAATGCCTTGGCAAGCCTTGTGTCAATAAAGTTGTGAGTACTTCCTGAATCAATTAATACAGTTACCTTCCTTAGTTGAATGAATCCTTCTACTTTGATTGTATGGTGAGCTGATGACCCCATAAGAGCATGTACTGAAATTGCCATAGTATCTTCCCCAGCTACAACCACCTTGTGTTCAATTTGGTCATCGTCTAGGGAATTATCAGGTGAGCTGTTCTCCTCTATTTCTTCATCTTCCTTGTCAGCATATTCAATTTGAAAGCTTTGTCGTGGTACACATGCCTAATATTTTGGATGGTGATTGCGACATTTATAGCAAAAATATCTTGATGGTTGATCATTTCTGCGAAAAGAGTTGTTGTGATATTGAGGTTGACCATATGAATCACGTCATATGGATGTCGCCATTTGCACCTTCTTTTCAGCCAACTTGGCAATCCTTATACACTCATCTATCTTGGATGGATTTTGTAAGTCCACTTCGACTTTAATATTCTCTTTCAACCCATTTCTAAAAGCAGCTACCACCACATCTAGTTGTAAGTGTCTTGCATAGTGAAGCATACTAGTAAATTCCGAGATATAGTCCACTACCAATCCCGTCTATTTAAGTGACAACAACCGCACCGTGTAGGAAGTTGTGGGACCTTCGTCAAATCTGTGAAGAAAGGCATCGATGAAATCATTCCAGTAGATGTTTTTTCCCACCTCACGTTTGTACCATGTAAACCATTGATAAGCTTCAGTGCCCAATTTGGTTGCAGCAAAAGGAACTTTATCTGAGTCTTGGAATTGGTATAATTCTAAAATGCCTTCCATTTTGGCTATCCACCCACGTGGATCATGACCTTCAAAGGTGGGCATGTCAATGCATGGAAAATTGACTCCAGTAGGACCTCTTTGGTGGTAAATGTTGTGTCTATCTTGGTCCTCATTATTCCTCTGTCTATGGACGTGATTTTGAGAAGGTCTACCAAAACCCCTCTGTTGCTCAGAAACTTCTTCGTTTCCCAGATCCTCATTATTTCTTTGTCCATTGAGATTTGGGGAATGACCATTATGACCTCTTTGGTGTGTATAGTCTTCATACTGATGCTCAGTACTCCAGTGGTTTGGGCTAGGAGGATTTGGTTGGGTTTGTCTGGCGAATAGTTGGGACATGTTGGCATTCATGTTCTTAATAGTCTCTACTAAGGCTAGTAAGGTCTCGTTAGTGACCTTGGGGCTTCCTGTTTCCTCTTGTGTGAGGTTCTCATGGGAGGAATTTGGGGAGGTATTTGATGCCATTTTGTTAAGTAATGGATGACCAGGGTTATAGCTATTAATTCTTAAAGGAGAAGAAGAATTTTGTGTACCTTTGCTTCTAGGAGGTCTTCTTGGTGATTTCAGACTCCCCTCGTTGGAGTTTGCTGAGCTTGATAGTCGACCATTTGGTCTTTTTGTCCACCTTCCGCTCATGCACTGGTCAAGTGATCTTTGTCAACAATTTTCGCCTTGCAGAATTTTGTTTTGGTGAGTTTACGCAAAAACTTTTGTTGGTTTTATGCTTTTACTGCCGCTCCAACTGCGATGCGGATTGAGTTTTGAGCTTTCCCCCAATGGCGTTACTTGACTGCTTCCTAATTTGAATCAGCAACTTTCCACCAAATTTGACCACCCTTGGACACCAATTGAAACCAATGTTGACCTTTGATTTTATGCACACTTGTCAAATACACAACGCGACACAACATGACGCGACACTAACCAGGACACGACTCACGACACGCTCAAAGACCACACTGAAGGGAACGGACCAGCACGCGACACACTAGAATACGCGACTCAAGACTGTACTGAGGGAAACAGATCGACACGTGGCTCAGCTAGACACAGCGACACGGAGGTGACCGAGGAGACATACCGGCGTACAGGGACAGTTGGAACTAGCTAGGAACTGACACGACTCAAACGAACACGTAGGACAACACAACTCACCTGACACAAGACAACATTAATGACAACTCACCTAACACATAGGACAGCACAAGACACGAAAGACGCGGATAGCTAAACAAGGTTACGCGCGGGCGGGGGTAGCTACATGTGACCAAAGCCACAGCTAACCCTATGTGGCCTCTGCGTTTTAAACCCCTCAGCGGACTCCACACAGCCCGTGTGGGATAAACGAGCAGGACGAAAAAAATAAATAAATAAATAAATTTGAAACCGATGACATCACGTCCAAATACAATTAAATTACCTTAGATTAGTTGCTTAATATTTTTTATTCGAGCGCTCTGATTTAGTCTATTGCTTCACTGTTTAAAGGTACTAACTGATCCTGCCCCGATAGCACGACCTAGGACCCGTCATTGCCCCGCGATGAGATCACGCACTGTGCTCTTGCCCCGGACGTCTATGACTCGTGGTTTGGTTATCGCGTAACCTGCTTTCTGATCCTGCTTGTGATCAGCCGTGAATGGAAGGCGACAGGACGTTTAAAGGTTGTTTCCTTAACGACTACGCACCAGTTTCTCCTTATGGACTGCGCTTGCTATGGCTAGACGAACAGAACCAAATTGTGTTACCTAGAATCGGTGTCCCTGATACCACTTGGGGCAGAACCCTACGGGTTCCCCCTATAATCACTTCTATGTTGTAACAATCAATCAATCACCATGCAATGTAACAAGTAACAGTTATGAAGCTAATATGAATATATATCAAATCAAAAGGATGATAAATCAACAAATTAACTCGCCTCTCAGGGAGGGCAAATCCCCGCCACCAAGGACAATAATGTGAAACCGCAAATGAATAAATTGATAAAGATGATAGATAATTTCCTACACTTGGATACTAATGTATAAATATAAATTAAGATGACTTTAGTTCATATAGCCAACGACTATATTTGTAATGTAACATCCTCTCTAGCAAAGACAGAACTGCATACCCCTTACACACCCGGACCTGGGCGGCGGGTTTCATACCGAAAGTGGGACCAGTGAAAAGAACCCCCAAATACACATAAGAGGTGGTGATTTCGACCTCCTGACCCTGGAAAAGGAAGTGGAGATGGGATACAGCCTCTTTGGTAGTATTAAATACCATAACCTTGGTCTTAGAAAGATCCACCGTCAACTGTCTCGAGTCACAAAAAGCGGCAAGATTGTTCAGATGATGTTGAAGCCCCTCAAGGGATGAGGCCAAAAGAACAACATCAGCAAAGAAGAGAACAAAAATCAGCACATGGTGAAGAAGGCAACCATCCTCTGGGTGAGCGTTCTCCCTAATAAAAGTCTCAAGCTCGTCGATAAAGATCCCAAAAAGTGTCGAGGAAAGGGGGCATCCCTGTTTCACTCCTATGGTGCTAAGAATACTGGTTGAAAGCCCTTGAGGGGAGCGAAACCGACCTTTCACAGTCTCATATAACCATGTAACCACTATCAAAAGCTACCCAAAGATGCCAACTGACCGAAGCCTCTCAAGAAGTAAATGTCGAGGTACCGTGTCGAAAGCTTTCCTTAAGTCTACAAAGCAACAATAAACCTTCGAGGACCTGGAACGTGCCTCCTCAATAATAGCTCCGAAGACGAGAATGTGATCTGTGGTATGGTGATCTTGTCGAAAACCAGCTTGGCCAAGATCCCTGAAACCCCCCTCCTCCAACCTTTGGGAGAGAAGCACATCCAATGTTGTGGCATAGAGCTTAGCAAAGATATGCCTAATCATGATAGTCCTGTAGTTATTGGGTTCATGGGGATCACCTCCCTTATGAATGGGGTGAATGATATGCTGAGTCCAGCAATCAGGAAATCCAAAACAGACAAAGAGATTAAAGAGATCAGTGAGGGGCCCAACAAGAGGTTCAACACCATGCTTCAAAAATTCTGCTTGTAACCCATCCAAATCTGCTGCTTTGCTCATATAGAGTTTCCAAATAGCCTGCCTGACAAGACCAATAGAAAAGAGGTGGCACGAAGAGGGGGGGAAGGGAACAGTAATAGGAGGCTGATTTGGGATGGTATAGAGGGAAGAGGCATGAATGGTCCAAGAGGAAAGATCAATCCCATGAGTAATCCGATCATGAGGGAGGATAAGGCGCCCAAAGGATTTAGGAGACTGTTGAAGGGAGTGGATAAGTTCAAGTCGATGCCGAGAGAGGAAGAGACGATTCTTCTTTCGAAGAAGCATCATGTAGTCTTTGTGAGAAATGATATAGTGCTGGGAAGGATTCCGAATGGCATATTTCAACCTTCGGTGGGCAAACTTACATTCCTCATCATACCAGATGTTCATGGGGCAATGACCAGGGGAACGAGGACGAGGGGGAGGACGAATAGTGTGGGGGTACGAGTCCAAAGCAGCCTTCCAGATAGTTTGGACCAAACAAGCAGAACGATCGAAAACATTGGGAAGAGAAGACACCTTGGGGAGAACCTGACGCAACCGGTGCATGTGGGTAAAGGAATAAAGAATAGTCAAAGTCTAAAATGACTTGAGGGGCTGAAGGGGAGGGAGGAGGAGGAGGAGTAACAAGAAGGGAAACAATGGATAACGTAAGAGAAAGAATTGAATGATCGATAAAGGGGGAGGGTGATCAGAGACATTGAATTGGGAAATGAATGGAATGAGTGGTAGAGGAAATAGCATAGTCGACAATACTAGCTCCACCACTATGAGGAAAGCAAGTAAACCCACTGGAATCCGGGAAAAAAGATATACCATTGAGAAGAACTAGCCTGTTGGATTCACCCAACTCAATAAGATGCTTACCATAAGCAATCACCTGTGTGTCGTTGGAGGTTCAAGAAAAACCTAGGTCCTCAAGATCCAATTCTTGAGTCTGCATCTCATTGGTTGTGAGGTCATGAAGAGAAACCTGCATAGGTCCGATCCGAGCATTAAATATCCCAGTAGAAGTATCTCCCCTGAAGCCGAGTATCTAGTAATGTCCTCGTAGAGATCCTGGAAAGGGTCCCCGTCCGTGTGAATAGCAAAATTGGATGTGGTGGGGGGAAAGTAATGAGAAATCCAATCTCATTTTGTTTATTCATGAATAATTACACAGTTTATATAGCCTTGGAGTCTCAACAGAAGAATCTCCAAAACAAGTAAAACAGAATTACTGGCAATGCTAATTTGAGCAGATCAGTTTCTAACATTCTCCCCCTTGATGCTGAAAGGACTCATTCCATGAGTTCTGAAGCATCACAAACTGTTGAACTGATATTCGTTTATGCTTCTTCCAGTTTTGAAGTAGAAAATTCAAGAACTCAAAAAAGTTTTGTTGGCACCCACCACACTTCCGCTCTTCTTGCGGGCTATCCATTAAGTTTGCTTTCTTCAACAAAATAAAATTGGGTGCCTTTTGATGATCAGCTCCCCCTTCATCAAAAGCTCCTTCAAATGATGGCATTCCCATAATGCCACAAGTATTGGTTCTCACTAACCAATCTAGCACATTTCTTTCATCATTCATTCTATGGTCTTCAAACCATATTTCAGCTCCTAATACTCCTCCTGAGTATGTACAATGCATCATCTTATGTAGATGGTTTTGCCATATTACAATTTCACATACCTCTACACAGATCTTCAAACAAAATATAGCTATGCAATAGCTAGTTACAAATGCAACAAACAATTGTTGCTCCTCACACATATTTCCACTCCTCTCAATGGATTTGTATTCCTTCAACCAAGGAATTTTGAACACAAAATTTGCACAACACACATCTTTCACATTGAGATACCACAACCAACACATATCCATGGTTCTCATCACCATGCTATCCATGTTCTTTTCTAATGAAAGAACTTCATGTAATGATGTCTCTACAAGACAATCACCTCTCAATAATGCCTTTGGAAGACATTCTCCTTCATTCTTCAAATACCTGCTCACAAAAAACAAATTATTAATCATAAAAACATTACCTCCAAAGCTATTTTGTGGCATATCTCTTTTACTGTATGTTGCTTCAAAAGCAACCATGAACCCTTCACCAAGAGTTCTCTTCCTTTGTTCAATCCATGTTGGTGTGTTGAAACACCATTCATTTAAACAATCATACATTGTTGCCTTTTCAAGACAACTCTCTTTCTTCAATGTAGTCACTCCAAGTGAGTGATCTCCATCCACAATTGCCTCTATTACACCATGAAGTCCATCAATGACTATCTCACTATTTTCTATCTCCCCTTTGAGATAGTCTTCCTCATACAAAATAGTTTTCACTCTTGATGAGTGATCTTCAAACATGGAGCTTATAGCCTCCATATCCTCTTCATCAATCTGTTCTTGTGGATCAGTCTCCTCTTCATTTTTATCATTTTCCTCCCCCTGTAGAGGAACAATTTTATCTTCTCCTTCTAGGAGATCTTCATTTGCTCTTTCAAGAGAGCACACATCCATTCCAAGTGAATGGTCTTCAAGCCAATGGTCTTCCATGAACATTGCTTCTCCAACATCATGCCAACAATCTTGGTTGAGCCCATTTTCTTCATTATTCTCCTCCTTTGGAGGAACTTCAACACTTTTATTTTCCTCTTGTAGAGGAACTTCAAGATCAGCAATGCACTCTTCAAGTGCTTCCCAAAAAAAATCTTCAACATCTTGTGCCTTTTCCATGAGACACTCTTCATTGCTTTTCCTTCTATCAGCTGCAAATCCTCTTCTTCCTCCTCTTCCTCTTGAGGAATACACACCTCTTCTTTTCTTCTCATCACAAAATTCATCAACATATGCTTTCTCCATGAGGCATTTCTCATCCATGTACATGCTTGATAAACATGTTACATTTTCACCTTCTTCTCTCTTCTCTTCAAGAAGAATTTCTCCATCATCTTCCTCCATAAGGAAGAATTCATCATGCATGCCTTCTTCATAAGACATGTCTTCACATGCGTCTTCACAATAAGACTCTTCAAAAATTTCTTCAAAGAAGCAAGGCTCCTCCTTGCTTTGGAGATTGCTACACATATCTCCTCCATAAGCATCTTGCAATGCTCTCCAAGCCATTTGGGCTGTTCTACATTTTGCAATGAGAGGGAAAGCTTTCTCTTTCATGCCTCTCCTCAAATCCATGAGAGCCAAGCAATTTTGATATTGCTGCTCTTTCTTCTTCAATATTTTCTCCTCTCCTTCAAGAGAGCTCCAATTTGCAGGTTCTTCATATCCTTCTTCAATGATCTCCCAAAGTCCTTTTGCAATGAGCCAATGCTTCATTTTACTACTCCAGAAATAATAGTGGCACCCATCAAATTTGGGCACCTCCAAGCCTTCAAACCTGATGTCCATAAAACTTCTTAATCAAAGTCAATCTCGTGATTTGACATCCCAATGATGCCAAAAGGAATGGTCCTCAATATGTGGAACCTTCGGCAAAAATAGAGGCCACGGGATGTCCACTGGCTGTTGTGCAACGATGATCCAAACCAAAATTTCTGTGCTATCAAATATCCTCGTTTGCCACTCTGTCTTTGTAGAGTTTTTAGACGTCAATGGAATGAATGCAAACCAGATTCAGGCATTCATTGTATGGTCGTCTCCCATCTACCACATCACTCGATCTTTGAAGACTGTAGATGTTAGCTGGTAACACCGTCTCACAGTTTCACGATGACGAATTTATGTCAACGGACTTTTTGATTGCATTGGCTTTTCCCTAAGTTCCTTCGATTATGCAAGGTTCTGATGACATCCATTGGAGCATCGTAACAATCACCGTCTCAAATTAACTGTAGAAGACCTTGGTTGATCTGTCATCTTCGAAGGAATCATCGAACCTTACCAAAAATGGGTGGTCTAATGTAGAAACTTTGCTCTGTTTTCGTCAATTAGAGCGTATGATTCCCTGTTGTCCGCTGTCACTTTTCAAGTCCAACATGAACTTGCTACCGTCCGAAAGTTAACTTCGACGTTTGCATGTCAACCTCTACCTATTATGGTCCACTGATATTGAATGGTCTGGCAATAAGAATTGCTATCAACCTAATGCTCCACCAAGGCAGCGTCTCAATTAAAAAACCTGCAGTCACTCCGGTAGATTGGGGCTAGTGAGCTTCATCCTATGATCGGTTGTACCGGTAGCACTTAATTTTTTTTTTTTTTTTTGCGTCCTCGCTCTTCTATGGCTTTTGGGCTCCGTGCTGAGTTTGTGTGTGGGCTGCGCTTGCAAGAACTTAGTAAATTCTTACAATGCACCCACAAAATCAAACCCAATAGATCTGACTAGCTCTGATACCAAATGAGAAATCCAAACTCATTGATTTATTCATGAATAATTACACAGTTTATATAGCCTTGGAGTCTCAACAGAAGAATCTCCAAAACAGGCTAAAATCCAATGCAGTTGCAAAACAGGTAAAACAAAATTACTGGCAATGTTAATTTGAGCAGATCAGTTTCTAACAAGTAACAGGTGGCAATGTAGATATCCCAAAGAGGTGGGTGACGATGGATTTTAATCCATAAAAACCTGGAGTGGGGGTCAGTCGAAACCAAGGATACCGAACCCTGGAGCCTATCCCTGATAAGAGCAGCAACATCTCCTGATCCTCGAACCCCCCAGAGTGTCGAGTGAATTGCCGACAACTGGACCACCAAAAGTAACCAGAGAAGCCCGCTCAAGACTCTCGTGTGTCTCACAGATAAGAATGATGTCATGTTTGCCAATCACATCAATAAGGGACCCTGGGGCAAACCACGTCATACAATTACAGTTCCAGCAAGCTATAGCTAGCTTATCTGCCACCCCCCTTCCGTGCCGATGGAGTCATTTGTTAGGCAAGGGTTTGGACCACCCAGGTGGGGGAGAGTCCCTAATCACTGCAAGCAAATTAAGAATAACTGCCCATTTGTTGGCTTTCCTAGCTGCAGCTACTTGTTCCCTGGCTTTCTTCAATTCTTCAACCTAGAGTCACGTAAGGTCCTCATCAAGGTAGATCGTCCTGAAGAGTTAATAATTTTCGTTTGGCCCTTAATGCCTTCATACGCTCTTCAGCATTTTTGAAGCGTATGACCAATGTGGAGTCGAGAGAGAACCATGCTCTCAAAGGGTAACGTTTGTTAACTCAAGAGTGTTGTGAATGAAGGCATTTCCAGCTTGAAGCAGATCAGTAGGTTTGGGCATCCCACGAACCCTGAGATTGAGCGCTTTCGCATTACGGATCCTTCTTGAAATTTAACTTGGACAGCCAACTCAACTATGGGGGGGGGGTTCTTCTTTCCGGCTACAACCTGAACCCAAGATTGTTGGTCGGCTAATTTTGGCTTTGTGCAGTTGACGCTTCCTTGAGATGTTCCTGCTCAACAAGAACAGCCTGTTCATCTCGAATTTTTTAAATTTCAAAGTGTAAATTCACAGAATCCTGAGGAGGTTGTTTGGTATGTGCAGTCTGCAATTGAATAATGATGGCTTGCTAATCTTGAAGTTTAATGTGGAGATCCGTGATGATGCGGTTGTCGTCTTTCACTTGGTCTTGCAAGTAGAGTATAATACTAGCTTCCGTGTCTAGCTGTTTCTGGAGAGAATTAATCTGTTTAGACAAACGCTGATATGAAACTGTTGTGTGAAGGCGTTGAACAGATTTAAGAAGAGAAGCCCACGTCTTCTCCATTCCTCCTCCAAGTATCCCCATAACACCAAGAACACTGGGCTACTAAACGATTGGCAATGAGGACAACTGGGACATGCTAGGGCATGACCGGGGTTGTGCTAAGGCACACGCAGAAATCCACCCGAGCGCAGAAGAAATCCACCCGAGCGCAGCAGAAATCCACCTCGAGCGCAGCGGAAATCCACCTCCTAAGCGCAGCGGAAATCCACCTCCTAAGCGCAGCAGAAAACCACCTCCCGAGTGCAGCAGAAATCCCCCGCGCGTAGCAGAAATCCACCTCGAGCGCAGCTGAAAACCACTGGGGAGTATGATTTGGGTTCAATTTTGGCTAACACATTACAATTGTTCTCTGTTTTCATTGGTGTTAGAAAATGTTCTCCACCTGCAAGTGGCTTCTTGAAGGGCCCATGCATGCCTGTGTCTCTATCCTTCCACCAACGGAGTGGACACCATACTCTAGTCTTCAACTTCTTTCCCATGATGGGGCAAATCCAGTGAACGGGCTTCATTTGATCTACTGGGCAACTGATTGTGTTCAAGAAGAGTACCCAGCCTGGAAATAGTTGAAACCAATTTTCTGCAAAAGAATTTTGGGGAATGGGCCACAAGATGAATTTCCTTTTAAGCAAGGAGATCATCATGTGCCTGCTTTATTCGGGCAACTTATATTTCCACACCTGCAGAGCTCTTCCCACTGGGTATTTATAACTTTATTATATTTAGTGCCATCTGCTCTTCCAACACACAAACTATCAACTATTATATAATTTTATTTTACAGAATTTTGCAAGCCCTTTAAAAATGAACCAGATGTGTAAAGTCAAGGACTGTTGATTCCCTTAAATGTTCAAGTCATACAAGACAGGAATTCAACGTTTATTAAAAATATGAAAAGGGGAAGAAAACTTTCAAGTCAGAAAAGGAAATCTGATTATTTATTAAATTAATAAGCATAGTGATAGCTCCATGCTGTCTCAGAAAAAGGGTACTATTTCTATGTTTGACACATTAAAAAGATATAACAAGGAACAAATTAAACTCAGCAAGTAAAGTATAATTTTGGTGAAGAAGAAAAGACCTGCCCAATCGACCAAAGCTGGTAAAATTGAAATAAAGTCACCAACATGTAGTGAAGCCTGTATCTCATCTTTCTAGACAAAAGAAAGCAGAAAACAATCATCCACAGTTCGCTTTATCATCATACTTTGAAAGAGACTAATTGGTTTAATATGTATACTATCAGTTCCAGAAAGTTACCTTCAGAAGAATATTCAATATTGTGTCACAAGCTAACAGAACAGTGCCAATGGTTTCCTCCGAAATATCATGAAGTAATCTCAGAAGGAAGTCCACTACCTGTAAAGTTTCAAAACTGTTTGAGAAATACGCAAACATTGACATCTTGAATCTATCATCAACTTGATTATAACAACTACCTTACCAAATTTTAGTTGCTGTATTTCCCACATGATAATTCTTATGCAAATTATGTTGTACACCACGTAACTTCGTAATCCTAACTCTTATTTCATAGTTTTAACTTTAAAGATCAAACTGTTAAACAAATCGTTTTCCCAGATAGTGGCATTTAATCTGTAAGAAATTTGTACTATAATGCCAATGTATTTTCATTAATATCTTATATAACACCTTTCTTGTCTTGTAATTCTTTAGTTAAAAAGAAAAATAGAAGCAACTTTTAGAACCAAGACAGAAAGTAAAACAAAAGAAGAGGCATATGGTGAAGTTTACCAGATGAGAAGCATTTTTTAATGTTCCAAGAAAATGGTGTTTACAAGTCATTAGACACTTTTTAGTTTTTCCCATGGTTCTGCGTAAAAATTAACTTCATCCACGTACTCCCATCACTGTAACTTAATTAGCACGCTGGAAACAGCAAATATTTACTTGTGATGAATCAACAATCAAAATTCCAACAATTCAAGAATTCAAATTCCAAACATAACCAAGAAAGATGCAACAAGGAAGCAAATTAAAGTTTATTTTGCCACCATTCAATAACTTAGAGAATTTGCCAAAAAAATAAGAGTTAACAAAGTCCTAAGCTGAAGAGCTAACAGAACTATGTGTTCAAATCTGAATCAAAAACATTTCTTGAGAAAGCAGAAATAAATCCTTCCAGTGCTAGGACAAAGGTCATAAGAACTTTTTTGCCGAAACTCTACTCATTGCAGAAGAAAAGAAGGTAAACCAAGCATGAACTTAGCCTAAAAACTTAAAAAGTCAATCTTAAAAGTCGAATATTTGTAAGTGACAGGCAATTC
Organism: Wollemia nobilis; assembly: GCA_028583015.1. Lineage (NCBI taxonomy): Eukaryota > Viridiplantae > Streptophyta > Pinopsida > Araucariales > Araucariaceae > Wollemia > Wollemia nobilis. Next base: position 15,033,884 of record JAQPPZ010017052.1, read on the forward strand.
AACAATGATCGGAGTGGTTGCCCATGGAGTTTAGAGCAATTGGTGAAGAGTGAGGAGTTTTACACTCTAAACCAAGGTTCAAATCTCATGGGTGGATCTTAACAGCCCATGGGGTTTAAAGCAAATGGTTGGGTGCGAAAAGTTTCACATCTTAAACCAAGAATCTCAAGGATGAACCTTAACATTTTTATCAAATGGCATTAGCTCAACCGGTTAAATTCCTCGACTTTCAAGGAGGAGACCCAAGTTTGAATTTTTCCAAGCAACACATACATAATAGCCAAGCTATTGTAATACCACTATGTGGAGATGATATAATACCGGTGGGGTTTCATTCCCATATAACCAATTTATTAAAAAAATAAAATAAATAATGTTCAGTGTGGATAGACATCATTGTAATGCTGAAGAATTTCACTACAGCTGAGAGAGAATTGAACAAATTCACAACATTACCCAAACTAGCAAAAACAAATCAAGGGAATAAAAATATCGAAATGAAAGACAAAAGATAAGATGTGTTTTCCTTGGATACCAAAAAAAAATTTCACTATCTCATAGAAAAAATTGGAACTGATGTACAAAATGACAGGTAAGTGGGGGTATAAGTACTCACCACAATACAAGATCATATATCCCAATAACCATTAAACCAACATATTATTGGATCACTTCATGATACATGGATCACCTCACGATGTGAAAATGAGTCTATGGGATATACAAAATGTACAACACAATAATACAATATTGGTCATGGCCAAAGTGAATGATTACATATCAACATCGCCCTTAATCTGGAGGAGGGCCACAAAGATAACACATTATTATTGAACATCATGGCCCATGCCAAAAATCATGCAACTTGATGAAGGTGACCTACAGCATGGCCTTAAGATATCTGCAAGCTAATGCGAAGCCACATGTGTAAGCACAAGCTGACCCTCAGACTTAACCTCATACAACACAATAATACAATGTTGATCATGGCCAAATTGAATGATTACACATTTCAACATCCCCCGTTAATCTGAATGAGGGCCATGAAGAGAAAACCTTACTAAACATCATGGCACCTCACCCAGACCAACAATCCCCCAACTTGATGAAGATAACCTTCGGCATGGCCTTAATGAAGATATCTTCAAGTTGATGCGAAGCCACATATGTAAGCATAAGCTGACCCTCAGAATTACGCTCCTGAATATAATCCATCCAAATCTAAATGTGCATGGTCCATCGATGCTCCACTAGGTTGTAAACCAACTGAATAGCCCTCTAATTGTCACAAAACAAAGTATTGAGGTCTAAGGAAGACAAAACTGCTCAAGAACCATTTGCATCTACTCAAGATGTTTCCTAGCAGGGACCACACTACAATATTCTGCTTCCATTGGAGATAGAGATAGTTTGTTGTTTCTTGCAACATCAAGAAATAAGTCAAACGCTAACAATAGCCTGAAGCGGACTTAAGCTCGTCAATATCACTAGTCCAATTCATATTTGAGTAACCATGCAAAAGAAGAGCGGTCCTTATGGCATACCCCTGATATAGTGTAAAATCCAATTGACATCCTTCTAATGACTCTCATGAATCGACTGCATATATCTGGAACAAAGACTCGCAACAAAAGCAATATTTGGTTTGGTATGAGTGAGATAGAGAAGACTACCAACTGAAGAGACATAAATAGCAGAATCAACCAACAGAGAAGAAGAACTAGCCTCAAGATTCACCCCTAAAACAAAGGGGGTGTAAGCCGGCTTGATAGTTACCAAGTTCGAAAATTTTGATTCATTTGAAAGGTCCAAAAAAGCTGAACATTTGGATCTCTAAAAAGGTTTGAAAAATATCAGATTCCAAATAGTTATATAATAGAATAATATATTAAGTACAAAGTAACTATTTGATGTTTTTTTCTTTTGTTTTAAAAGCACTTAATATAGTGGTAAAAAGGTTAGAAACTTCAAATTCATTTCGAAGGCAAAAAAAAAAAATCGAAAAATCAGAATTTCCAAAAAAGTTTGGAGAATCCAGATTTAGTTGAGAAAAATAAAAACATATATCAAATACATATACATAACAAATAATGAGCATAAGTTTATAAAAACATATTAACATCTAATAGATATTATGTAGTGCAAAGTACATGTTTTTATCAAAGCATTGTAGTCAACACTAATCAAACTTGCCCATTGCTATTCGCAGGCAGGCTTTAGTGGTGTCAAGGAGGATATGTTGAAAATTAACTTTCTTTCTCTAAATTTGTAGAAAAGGATGATAGTTGGCTGCTAGACAAACTACAAATCATCTATATCTTATTCTCATGCACATTGTGCAAGTTTTAGATCTTTTTCCTTATGTTTTCAGCCTAATAATGTTGAAAATCGTTTTGAACTTTACAATGCTACAAATCTGATTGGATAATCTAGGCAATCTATAAAATCCTAGGCAATCTATAAAATCCGGTCACATCGAGATTTGGTCAAATATTTGGCAGGATTTGGTAAATGTGGTTGGCTTACAATCCTCCATCACAAGACGTTGCAGAAAATACAGTACATACTAAGGTTGAGAAAGATAAATCACTGAAGAGGATTGAACAAACTAAATGCCTAGAAAATAATCAAGAAGGACCAAATCTATAATCTTAAGAATCCTAAAGTCAAAGTTTCATATTCTGAATCATGGAAGTGGAACTCCCAATGATAGTCATGTAATCAACAAAAATGAGAACAATAAGAATCCAATCTTCATGATGCTTAATGTATACATTATGCTCAAACTTGTAATGATGTCAGCCACAACTGAGAAAAAATGTGTGGATTTTCTCATACCATGGTCAAGGTAACTGCTTTAGCCCATGCAAAGACTTCCCAAGTCTACAAACCAAAAGTATAGGCCCCTCCTGAACAAAACCCAATGGTTGTTTCCTATAGATCTCCTCCTAAAGGTTGAATAGTGTTTCATATAGAATGGCCTGGTTGACTAGTGGGCCCCACGAAACCTTTCCCATTGCTATTCACATGCTAGCATTGTAGTCAACACTAGTCAAACTTCCCATGGTTGTTTCATATAGGTCTCAAACTAGTCAACACCTTCGACGAACAATCTCCATTTTCGTGAGGCAATTTTTGATCTTTAACACAAGCAAGCAATTATTCTTAGCCAACAGGAAAGCCCTAGAACTGAAATAAATGCTTGGCAACAATCACTCCAAATCAAGATGAAGAATTTAACTCATGGCATTCAATTGGTCAAGGGTAAAAAGAATTCTCCCGTTGTGTTGTTCAAGCCAAATTTGATGGTGAGGGGGCACTCCAAGCAAAAGAACTCAACCTTCAGGTTTGAGATCTTCCAAAGCTTGCTTATCCCTTAAAGGAAAGCCATGATTTCTTGCACAACACATTAGATCTCAAGTATAATATTGTTGATCATGCTTAGGTAACCCTGGATGGTGCTCTTCTTATCAGGCTTCAATTTGTTGAGGACTTTGAGGGCCGTATTTCCGTCCAAGTTTCTTTGGGCAAAGACCTCATCTTCAAATAGAAGAACTGCAAACAGCACACGCATAGGTGATAGCTGCTCACAAAGATAACAAGTGAGTAGTAAACCAAAAGTACAAATTCATGATTCATGATTCCAATTTATTTGGACAAAGATCTCATATTCAAATGGAAGAACTACAAAAAGCACGTACGTAGGTGATAGTTGCTCACAAAGATAACAAGTGGCTAGTGATCTGAAACCACAAAGAAGTGATTCGTGATTCTCCTCCTCCAAGGTGGTCCCATCACTGGCTAATTAAATGAAGGTATCCTCAAGTTCCAATACGTAGCAGTGGCCTCTCTATTGCCTGTTGGCATTGTAATGGGCCAACATGGCTTTCCACAAGTACTTTCCAAGATATTTCTTCATGACACCTAGTTTTTATCTGCCCTAAATGGGCTCCCCGGCCTATCAACAATTGTTGGGTTTCTGCTTAATGAAACACATAGATCAAGCGGTATTTATTGTTCAAGTGATGTGGCTTGACTCATTTGAGATTGGCCTTTCCAAAGGTGTCCTGTGTCCTTACTTACATCAGAGCAATATTTTGTTTTTGGATTCAAAAAGGCCCACCCCCTCTCCAAACATCTACATAGTTGTCCAACATCCTCATCTTTTGTTATCCAATACAATGGTGCCCATACTTGGATTTTTATCATAGATCTCTGCATATTCATCTTTGGGTGACAACATTCTTTTGGATAATTTCCAGACATTTTTTCATGATCTCTCAAAGATGAGTTTTGTATATTTTAACTCAACCTATAGATCTTGCATTCAATAGAACTTTTGCAAATGAGAAGCACCTTGTTACTTCTTACAGGAAACATTTACTTCAATTGTGCAATTCGCATGGCCTATTGCAACATAATGGGATCCCTCAATTTTCAGAATCCTAAAGGGTTTAGCTATTTTCCACATGGAGGAGGTGTCAGCATGGTTGACGACATCCTTGCTAATAAGGCCTTGATTTATAATAACCATAACTTTCAAGTCACTAGGCATTTTCCCTTGTGTGATACATGCAATGCTTGTTTTCCTTGGTTTTTCCCATTGGTCCTTGCCAATCTTCTCCATCCCTTGCCTAGTCTTACTTACCATCCCAAAATCCACTTTTACCCTTGTTACACCAATAATATGTTGCTTGCCTCTCCCAGTTGACATCTCATTATTATTCCCCTAACTTCGCCACTTCAGCAAGCAAATATGAATTGTTGTCTCACGCCTTATGGGAAGCAGCCCTTGACTCCTTTCCCCATATATTTTCTCTAACCGAAGTCAATTTGTGATGCTGGCTCTTACCCCATGCACCATTGGTATGATAAAGAATGTAATTCCATGCGTTGGAAGCTCTACTTTGCTATTATCCCTAGGCCTTCTATTGTATACTCCACGTGAATAACATATAAATGCCTTGTTCAATTTAAAAAATGTTAGTTTCTTAATGCTAGGCATGGTGAGCTCCTAGATGCCCTTTATCACACTCCAAAAGCCATCTAGTGCACTCTCCTTCCTCGACATCCCTTCACATAAGTATTAATCCCCAAACTTGGGTCTGCCATGCTAGTTCCTTATATGATATATCAAAGCAGCCCACCATTCATATCAGTTCACCCCCACATTATTTACCTCTTTTCTTCAAGGGACATTAAAAGAGTTATATTGATATTATACACTAGCAAAGATTTGAGAGATTTTAGAATGAGTTTTTTAAATATGGCATTGAAGCCATTGCCTCTCCCATTTTAGAATAATTTAATCAGGTTGTTTGTGGTGGCTTTTGTTAGAACCCCATCCTAACATTATTATGTAATGACCCCATCCTAACATTATCATGTAACGTGTATGTAGTGTTACGAATATTAAAAGCAAGCAAGCTTAAACAACAAAAACACTACACGAGATTTTACGAGGAAAGCTTGCAGTGTGCAAGGAAAAACCACAGGGCAAAAGGCAACTTTTCTCTTTTATTATTCTCAGCAGTCTTTCATACATTCGCATTGTTATAATGCAAGGGGCATTCCCCTTTTTATAGAAATACAAAGGAAGATCCCAAAAAGCCGTGGCACATTCCAAACAAAAGTGCTTTATTGAAAAAGCAGCCTTTAAAAGCAAAAACAGCTTTAAAAGCAAAAGCACTTTAAAAGCTGCACCACCATGCATCACTCTCTTGAAAAACATCGAAGATCTGTAAAATGACTTCACCTCATAACATTCTCCCACTTGAAGTCAATATACAGGAATTTTTTGCCTTTGTTTTCCATCCAAGTGCCAATTGCCCAATGTTGCCCTTATCACGTTTTCAACAAGCTCAAACTTCTCTCTTGACCGGCTTTGTAAGTATATTTGCAGGATTCACTTTAGTATCAATCTTCTCGAATAGGATCCTACCTTCTTCCACCACATTTCTTATAAAATGATACTGTACATCAATGTATTTGGTGCGATCATGGAATGTTGGGTTCTTCGCTAACTGAATAGCACTTTGACTATCACAATAAAACAATGCAAGGGCTTTGTAAGTATATTTGCAGGATTCACTTTAGTATCAATCTTCTCGAATAGGATCCTACCTTCTTCCACCACATTTCTTATAAAATGATACTGTACATCAATGTATTTGGTGCGATCATGGAATGTTGGGTTCTTCGCTAACTGAATAGCACTTTGACTATCACAATAAAACAATGCAATCTTTCCCTGCATTATCTTGAAGTCACTCAACAGTTGCTCGAGCCAAATTGCCTCTTTGCTAGCTTGAGTCATTGCAATATACTCTGCTTCAGTGGTTGTTAAAGCCACCACAAACTGCAACTTGGAAGTCCAACTCACAACTCCACCAACAAGAGTGAAAGCATATCCTGTAGTGGACTTTCGCCCATCTCTATCTCCACCATAATCAAAATCCACAAAACCTTTAGCTTGCAAATCTGCCGATCCAAAGTAAATAGCAACATCTGAAGTGCCTCTTAAATATCTAAATATCCACTTCATCCCTAAAATTTGGTTTGCTGCCCCTAAATCCTTCATATCAAACGTCCTAGCTATCTAAGCCTTAAGATCACTAATTTTCTTCATGCTAGGGCTTGCAACTAACATATCATCAACATACAACAGCAAGATAATAAAACTGCCATCATTAAACCTCTTATAGCATGCACAATGGTCAGCTTCACTTCTACTGAAACTTTGGCTCTTCATGAAGATGTCAAATTTTTTGTACCACATCCTTGGTGCCTATCTCAATCCATATAGAGATTTCTTAAGTTTGCAAACTAAATGCCCTTTGCCTCTTTCTTCATAGCCCTCAGGCTGATCCATATAAATCTCCTCCTCGAGATCACCATGCAGGAAAGTTGTTTTTACATCAAGCTGCTCCAGCTCTAAATCCTGTGCTGCCACAAGTGCAAGTAAAACTCTAACAATAGTCAGCTTCACAACTGGAGAGAAGATTTCACTAAAGTCTATACCTGACTTCTGCACATAACCTTTTGCCACCAAGCGAGCTTTATATCGTTCCAACAACCCATCATTGTTCTTCTTTACTTTGTACACCCACTTGTTACCAACAACCTTTCTTCCAGGTGGGAGATCCACAAGTTCCCATGTTTCATTCTTCCACAGTGATTCCATCTCCTCGTCCATGGCTTTCCTCCACTTATCTACATTTTCAAATTCTCCAACTTCCTGAAACAAGCTACGCTCACCATCATCAGTTAACAAAGCAAAAGAGGACTGATAACCAGGAGAATACTTGTTTGTATGTTTTTGTGGACGTGTAGATCTTCTAACCCAATGCTCTATTGGTTGTGACTCTTGGTCTTGTGACTGTTCAGGCCGCTGAACTTGCTGGTCTACATGCTGATCAAAAACTTCAACATCCTTATCTTCATTTTCAGCTTTGTTCATATCTACTTCAACAGGTACAACTTCAGATGTTTGTTGTACCTCCTTCCTTTGCATGGTTTTTCATTAAAAATAACATCCCGGCTAATAATTACCTTGTGGGCAGTAGGATCCCACAGTCTATACCCCTTTGTTGTATCTCCATAGCCAAGAAAAACACATTTCCTTGAATTTGGGTCAAGTTTGGACCTAATTTCTTTTGGCACATGGGCAAATGCATCATAGCCAAAGGTATGCAAATGAGAGTAATTAACTGGCTTACCACACCAAACCTCCTACGGAATTTGTCCATCCAACGCAGTTGTAGGTGACCTATTAATAAGGTAAGCAGTTGTATTAACAGCCTTTGCCCAAAACCTTTTCTCCAACCTAGATGTGCTGAGCATGCTTCTTGCACATTCCATGATTGTGTGATTCATCCGCTCAGCCACACCATTTTGTTGTGGAGTATATGGCACGGTCTTCTGGTGCTTAATCCCATCCTGCAAACAAAATTGACCAAACTCCTTAGAGCAATATTCTCCCCCATTATCTGACTTGAGGCATAAAATAGGCTTGCCCAAACTTTTCTCTACTCTTGCCTTGAACTCTTTGAATTTTTCCAAAGCTTCTGACTTCTTTGTTAGAAAATAAACCCACACTCATCTAGAATAATCATCTATAAATGTCAATAAATATCTAGTACCTTTTAAGGACTGAGTGGGGACCGGTCCAAATATATCAGAATGTATAAGCTGCAAAAAATCAAAACTCTTACCAGGACTTGCAGTAAATCGAACCCTCTTTTGTTTGCCAAAAATACAGTGCTCACACAAGTCTAAATTGCAAGACTTAATCCCAAACAGCATACCTTGGTCATGCAGAATTTTCAATCCTTTTTTCACTCATATGCCCTAGGCGTTGATGCCATACCATTACTCCATCCTGAGCATTGCCTGAAGTTGTTGTTGCTGCATGATTTGTCACCGTATCACCACACAAATGATATAGGGTCCCATAAGGTTCTCCTTTTGCTACTACTAAGGATCCTCTGGTAATTTTGCAATGATTGTCACCAAAAGTAGTACAATACCCAAGCTTATCCATCATCTTGATTGAGAGCAAATTCTTTCGCAAAGCAGGCACATTTCATACATCACATAACATCCTTTCTCTACCATCGTCCATCCTGATCCTTATGTCCCCTCTTCCCATAATTTCTAAAGGATGATCATCACCCAAATAGACCATCCCTCCATTATAGGACTGATATTTGACAAACCAGTCTCTATGTGGAGACATGTGGAAAGATGCTCCTGAGTCCAAAACCCAACATATAAAATAGATCTGCTGCTATTGGTACAAAAGCCTCACATGTTGCCATCTCTACGGCATCTCCAGTATTGGCCTCAGTTGATGGTTGATTTTGCTTTTCACCATTCTTCTCCTTTTTTAGATGCCAACAATCCTTCTTCAAGTGCCCTGGCTTCTCACAATACCAACACCTCCCTTTCATCTTGTGTCCTTAGACTTAGATCTAGACTGTGATCTACCTTGTTGACCCCTTTCGTTAGATCAACCTCTCACAGCTACGGCTTCATTGGTTGAGGGTTCGAGAGACGATTTTCGCCTCAACTCTTCTGCCAACAAAGTGGCTAAGACATCATCAACTCTTAGAGCTCCTGATGATGCATTGTTGATGGTCATCACCAAATGATCCTAGGTGTCTGGGAGAAAACAAAGTAGGGTGATTGCTTTATCTTCATCCTCCATCTTCACATAAACAGAGACCAACTTTATTTTTCCAAGTATTAAACTCATTCAGATGATCTGCCACAGATGAACCCTCCTTCATCCTCAGGCTATAAAGTTGCTTTTTCAAGAAGACCTTATTTGTTGTTGATTTAGTCTCATATAACTTCTCAAGCTTTTTCCAAAGAGCTTCCGCGGACTTTTCATCAGCAACATTGAATAAGACAGAGTTTGCTAGGTAGAGAAGAATTGTAGACATCGCCTTCCTGTCCAGCTTTAAACACTCTTCATCTGACATGCTGTTAGGTTTACCTGAGAGCCCTTCGAAGGCTAGGGCTTGGTCGTTCTGAACCAACAAATCCTCCACCTTTATCTTTCATAGGGCGAAGTTCTTGCCATTAAACTTTTCAATCTCAAACTTGGTTACACCTCCTGTCATTGTTGCAGGTCCCACTCGCACAAAACTCTGACCAACGAGTTTTCAAAGAACCTCACTCTGATACCAAATGTTACGAAAATTAAAAGCAAACAAGCTTAAACAACAAAAACAGTACACGAGATTTTACATGGAAACCCTGCAGTGTGCAGGGAAAAACCATGGGGCAAAAGGCAGCTTTTTTCTTTTATTATTCTCCGCAGTCTTTTATACATTCGCATTGTTATAATGCACGGGGCATTCCCCTTTTTATAGAAATACAAAGGAAGATCCCAAAAAGCTGTGGCACATTCCAGATAAAAGCGCTTTATTGAAAAAGCAGCCTTTAAAAGCAAAATCAGCTTTAAAAGCAAAAGCAGCTTTAAAAGCAAAATCAGCTTTAAAAGCAAAAGCAGCTTTAAAAGCAAAAACAACTTTAAAAGCAAAAGCACTTTAAAAGCTGCACCACCATGCATCACTCTGCTGAAGAACATCGGAGATCTGGATATTGACTTCACCTCCTAACATGTAGCATTTGGGACACATAGACATATGGGCCCATATAATGTAACCGTTATAAAAGATGTAACTAAATATTTAGTAAAAGTTTCTAGTTTAGGTCCTCACTTGCATGTGAAGCCAACCTTTGAGCATTAGGGTTAGGGATGATAGGAGTCTTTAAAAAGGCAAGGGCATGGATGGAATGCATCATCTTTTCATATTGTACCGAAGTTCTGCTTCTAAGGAGGTTGCCCCCTCGAAGAGGCCAGCAATTTTGCATTGTGATTCTGTTTTGTTCAATAAAGTTGCTGCATTTCCATTTGTATTGCAATATTATTATTTTTATTTCCATTAATTTTGTTATTTATTGCAATATTTGTGTGGATGTGCTTATTTTAGTTGGAAGGTTCCTAACAAGTGGTATCAAAGCACTTTCTAGGGCCACGTCCTGCTGCAGCTACAACAATTCATGTCCTACCAGTTTGTTCCTATTAGGTATAATTTTCCTTCCCTTGTTCTTCCTAAGTACCCTAGAAAAAAACCAAGTCAATTTATTTCTGTTTTAGTTTAATACGTTAGAAATCCTGTGTCAAGGGTTTTAAAATATCACAAAAAAGTCGTTATTGACTAAGATAGATTACCCATAGAGGGTCTAGTGAAGTGAGAAGTGATCAGACTCCAATACCCAGGCCTCAAACAATACCTGTATACAATATCCAACTCCCATGTACCCTCGGGTATATAGGGAGACCCCCTAGGTTTAGGAGAGACCATTAGCCCTATGAAGCTTTTTGATTGTTTGTCTTTTGTGGTGCAGCAGTACACAGCATACTAGGAAGTTACTGTCGAGGTACACTCGAACATGAATAGTGTGGCTACAAGTACGATGGAACCCTCCATAGTTAGTGCTCTGAGATATTGGGTTGAAAACTTATCACAACCGAGGAAGTACATTGGCGAGCCACAGTAGCAAATACACCTTGGCCTAGAGTAACCCTGTTTCAATCATCTATCAAACCTGTAAAGCCTAGACATAGACTTGAGTATACTGAGGAGACGACACTTATCATGGAATTAACAAAACAATAACAGTTCATGAAAGTGGGGAATAAAAAGGTGGTGTCAGTAACAGTAAATACAGTGACAGATTACAGACAGGGATAGTAACAGGCAGGGTAGTTGTCAGAATAGGTAGTTGTCAAAGAACAAACATACAATACCCTATGTAACTGCCAAGATACCTTCGGTGCATATAACATCATGTTTTGTAAAAAAAGACAGGAAAAAAACAGTCAACCAAATAGTAACAGGCAGGGTACTTGTCAGAATAGGTAGGTATCAAAGAACAAACATACAATATCCTGTGTAACCACCAAGATACCTTCAGTGCAGATAACATCATGTTTTGTTAAAAAAAAGACGGGAGAAAAACAGTCAACCAAAAAATAGTCTGTGGTGTCGAAAAACATCATTTTGAGACCTAGTCCATTGCGATCATCTCATCGCGCTAATCACTTTGGTATATAGCACCCATAAGATTTTTTTGGAGTTTGAAAATTGTCATTTTGGGGTATAGTCCATTTCAATCGTTTTGGTATACTTCACCCATAAGCATTTTCAAAAGGCCCAAACCACCAAAACATGGTGGCAGTACTAGAGATGCACAAGCAGAGCAACAAATTATCCAACAAATGAATCAAATGGGCAAACTAGCCAAGTCACTAGGTCAACAAATCAATGAGGCAATGAGGCAGTTGTGAAGTGAGATTAGTCAGTTCAAGGCCGAAATGTAAATTGACAGCTGAAAATTAAATGCATCTGTAGATTTTGTGGTAGGGGAAGAGAAATTGATGAAAGATGCAGTTAAAGAAAGATTTGATGAAATTGAAAGTCATTTATCAGATAGCACTCATGCATATAGTTAGTATGGTCATAATGGGTTTGAATGCAAAGGAGAAGGTTCGAGTAACCCAGAGAGGATAACACATAACACCCATTCCAATAACAATACTGTTTTTTTGAAAATTTTGAAAAAACTTGTATTAAAACAAAGAACAATTACAATATGGGAAGAGACTCTTCCCATCCGAAATCAGAGAGAACACAAGCTTACAGAAGTAGAAGAAGATTTGCAATGGAGCCAAATCTCCTGAACCATTAACTAGCTAGCAGGGGGTCGGCATGGACAGTTGATGCAGATTGTCACCAAATCGCGACACTATACTTCTCCTTAGGCCGCAAACATGCAACCTGTCGCGAAATCGCGACACCTTTCCCCTTTGGCCGCGAAAAAGCAACATGTCGCGATATCGCGACATTTTCCTCCTTTGGCCGCGAAAATTCGACAAGTCGCGAAATCGCGACACTTTTCTCCTTTGGGCACGAAAGTGCAACATGTCGCGATATCGCGACACATTTTCTCTCTCGGCCGCGATGAAGCAACATGTCGCGATATCGCGACACCTTTTCTCCTTTGGCCGCGAAAATGCAACATGTCGCGATATCGCGACACCATTTCTCCTTTGGTCGCGAAAATGCAACATGTCGCGAAATCGCGACACCTTTTCTCCTTTGGCCGCGAAAAAGCAACATGTCGCGATTTCGCGACACCTTTTCTCCCTTGGCCGCGAAAAAGCAACATGTCGCGATATCGCGACACCCTTTCCTCCTTTAGCCGCGAAAAGCAACATGTCGCGATATCGCGACACCTTTCCTCCAGCGGCCGCGACGGCGCAACATGTCGCGATATCGCGACACCTTTCCTCCAGCGGCCGCGACGGCGCAACATGTCGCGATATCGCGACAACTTTCCTCCAGCGGCCGCGACGGCGCAACATGTCGCGATATCGCGACAACTTTCCTCCAGCGACCGCGACGGCGCAACATGTCGCGATATCGTGACAACTTTCCTCCAGCGACCGCGACGGCACAACATGTCGCGATATCGCGACAACTTTCCTCCAGCGAGCGCGACGGCACAACAACTTTCCTCCAGCGACCGCGACGGCGCAACTTTCCTCCCTTTGCATTATCTTTGATCAATGGCTCAAGGACCTTTCCAGACCCTGTCTAATCACCTCATCCTCAATATCCATGTCACTGTGCAACTGAACTCCAACCTCCTTTTCCGCACCCATCTTAGCCAGAAAGTCGGCCGCTTTGTTCAAATCTCTACTCGCATAAACTGGGATCACGTCCTCCAATTCCTTCCATAATTCTTTAATTTGGGTAACAAGAGCCCTCAACCTCCAAGCTTTTAGATCAAAGTTCCGCATGCAGTCAAGAGCTCCAACCATTATTTGCGAGTCTGATTCAAGAATAATCTTGCGGTGGCCATGTTTCACTGCCCAAACAGAAGCAGACTTGATGGCAATGGCTTCGGCTTCATTGTTAGTGGATCTAACCCGGCCTTGCAATTCCCAATAGAGCACAGTCCCAGCATGGTTCCGGCACACCACTCCAATTCCGGCTCTACCCGGATTGCCTTTTGCAGCTCCATCAGTATTGATTTTAATCCAACCTTCAGGGGGAGGTTTCCAACAATTTCTGTCCTGTCCCTCTTGCAGTTCGGGGCGTTCTTCCAAAGCTCCAGTGCCAATTTGGGCTTCCTCCTCAGCATGAACAGCCACAGTTTCGGTAACCTTGCTCCAAATGGTCTGCCAAACCCCGTCTAGAGCAGTGAAAGTTTCTCTAAAAATTCTGGCATTTCTTTCCAGCCATACTTGCCACCAGATAAAGCTTAAGCCAAGCTCCCATCCAAAACGAAGAGCTTTAGATTTGAATCTGCCTTTCTACCATTTTGCCTAGATATTCATCCGGTTCAGGTCACCACTTACTTGAGTTTTAAAGTAAGCAAACCAACGCAGCCAAATCTGTCGGGTGAAAGGGCAACCAAACAACAAATGGTCAACAGTTTCCTCGCTCTTGTAGCAAAGTACACATTGAGAAGGGCCGATGATACCTTTTGATCTGAGATTATCAAAAGTGAGGATTCCATTGTGCATGCACTCGCCAAGCAAAAAAGTTAACTTTCGGCCAGCCTTTAGAGTGCCATATTTTCCTCCAGTCCTCAACTTGAAAAGTGTGAGGGGGGGCTCTGGGAGAATGCTGTCATATCCGTCCTTTACTGTATAGACGCCATGACTCCCAAAGCCCCAGGCTAATTCATCCTCCACGTCTCCCCCTGTAAGAAATCTTTCTGTCAGAATTTTAGTCATGATAGGCGACAAATCCGGAGGGATTGGAATGGGCCACTCATCCAACTTCTTGAACTGCTTAAATTTACACTCCCCCAGCTGAGTAGTTGTGAAATAACTTTCAATACGGATCCATCCCTTGGCTTCAATGGCTACTTTTATTGGTAGTAATTCTGGAAATTCAGCAATGATGGGTGGGAACTGATCCCAAGAATCTGTCCAAAAACGAGCCTTCTCCCCTCTTCCCACTTTCCAAAATAAGCGGTCTTTGACAACCTGAGACCCTACCTTGAGAGCCTGCCAAACTAGGGACCCAGGACCATCCAGGGGGATGCGAGCAACATCGATTGGGTTGGCCTGTCCTAGGTATTTGCTAGTTAGGATTCTACTGAAAAGGGAGGTGGGTTGGGAGATCCATCTCCAGTACAGTTTTCCAGCCAAAGCTTTATTATTCAGCTTAGATTTTCTCAAACCCAGACCTCCTTTAACCTTGGGCTGGGTAACTTTGTCCCAGCCCACTAAGGCCCACTTTCTCTCTCCCTTTGCTCCTTCCCACAAAAACTTTCTAGCCATCCTGTCCAACTCTTTCCATATTGTAAACGGGGCAGCCAGGATAGAGAATTTGTAAATTGGCATGGCTTGAATGATTGATCGTAAGAACGTTAATCTGCCACCATAACTTAACCACTTGTGAGACAAGTGATTAATTATGTCCTTGACACACTCCAACAGATTCCTCCATGTGTCTAATTTCAGCTTCTTAAAGTGCAAGGGGACCCCCAAGTAAACCACTGGGAGAGAAGTCCTAGTGAACCCCAGGATTTCTAAAATTCTGTTCTGAAGCCTTTGCTCCAGATTAAAAAAGACCACTTTGGATTTCTTGTCATTAATGACCTGTTGAGTAGCCCTGAGGTAGACATTAAGAGTATCCCTAATCATTCTTGCTTCCCTGAAGCTGGCCACTCCCATCAAACCAGTGTCATCCACAAACTGCAGGTGCGTTAAAACTTCGTCACCCACCCTGATACCCAATAATCTACCTTGTTGTCTTCTCCTCAAGAAAAGTCTGCCAAGACCTTCAGCCAAAATGAGAAAAAGATAAGGAGAACATGGATCCCCCTGGCGCAGACCCCGAGAAGCTCCAAAAGGTTGCGAAGGAAGGCCCTTGATTAGAACAGAGTAAGTCGGGGTAGAGACACAGCTCATGACCCACTCTATCCAGTCCTGAGAGAAACCAAAGGCTGCCATCATTTTAGCCAAGAAGCTCCATTCAACCCTGTCATAAGCCTTTGACATGTCCAGTTTTATGAACATCCCTTTATTCCCAGAAGTGTGCATTGAATGGATTGCTTCCTGGGCCACAACCACCCCATCCAGAATCTGCCGACCCTCAACAAAACCCCCTTGCTCAGAGGAGACAATGTTGTGAAGAAGAGGTTTTAGGCGCTCAGCCATTACCCTTGTGATTATTTTGTACAGCACATTACATAAGGCAATAGGCCTATAATCTGAAATATGAACCCCCTCCTCCCCTTTTGGAATTAAGGTAATGAAAGTGTGGTTTATAGCTTTAAGCATTCTCTTATTTTCTCTGGACTCTTCTACAACAGCCCTAACATCTTCCTCTAAGTAGTCCCAGAAAGCCTGAAAAAACTCAATTGGGAAACCGTCTGGACCAGGAGTTTTACCAGTGCTCATTCCAAAGACCACAGTTTTCAATTCATCTCTATCAATGGGTTTGAGGAGGGCCTGATTTTCATCCTCGAAATAACAAGCAGGTATGACAGAAATAACTTCATTTTGGGCCTCTACATCTTGTACCACACTTTCCTTAAAAAGCTTAGAAAAATAATCCATAGCATGGGAATGTATACCTGGAAGTGTATCAAAGGAATGACCGTTCTCATCTTGAAGGGCCTCCATCTTATTCATCTGTCTTCGAGCACAAGCAGTCCGATGAAAGAATTTTGTATTTTTGTCCCCTTCTAATAACCAGGTGGTTCTTGCTCTCTGCTTCCAATAGGTCTCCTCCTGGTTGTCAATGTCCTCAACCGCCGTACGCAAGGCATCATCCTCGGCTTTGAGCTGGTCTGTAATTACTCCTTCTCTGAACTATTTTTGGACCTCATCCCATCCGGCCACCAATGGAGCTCTTTGGGCCTCGGAAGTCGGTTTTATTAGCACGCCTCCAACACTTCAACTGAGCTTTGACATATTGTAGTTGTTTGTGGATTCTGAACATTGCTCTCCCATAAGTTGGGCGGCCTTCTTCCCACCACTGTGGAATTTTCTCCCGAAGTTCTTCTTTCTGAAGCCAAAAATTCTCAAATCTGAAAGGTTTGTGGTGCTGCCCCATCCTAGTCCCGCCTTCCAACAGAATGGGACAGTGATCAAAACTGGGCCTTCTAAAATCTGAAAATTTATATTCCATTTTACAAACGCCTCCTCTGAAACCAGAAAACGATCTAGCTTAACCTTCCTGCTATGTGGCTCCCACCTTTTATTAGTCCAAGTGTAGTTAATGCCAGGACATTTAATGTCCACCAAGCGCAAAGCCTGGACTTGGGCAATCATGAAACGGTCCCCTGGGTCCAAAAATGGTGTTCCCCCCTCCTGGTCTCTAGAAGATAATTTAGCGTTAAAGTCCCCCGCTATAATCCAGTCTAAATCTTCCCTTGAGGTTCGCATGTTATGCACAGCCTTCCACTGCCGCCTCTGACCATCTAGGTTTTGAGACCCATAAAAGTTTGTGATTAGAACATGTTCCGCAGTGACATTATTCCTAAAAAGAGAAGTGAGAACCCCCCTCCAGGCAAGATGTTCTATTGCAGACCATTCAAGAGAGTTCCACAGAGTAACAATCCCCCCGAGGCACCTTGGGCAGCCACATCCATATGACCAGCACCCCTCCAAATTCTGTTGACTGTTTTGGACATAAGATCTAAAGACATCT
Source organism: Wollemia nobilis (assembly GCA_028583015.1). NCBI lineage: Eukaryota > Viridiplantae > Streptophyta > Pinopsida > Araucariales > Araucariaceae > Wollemia > Wollemia nobilis. The sequence goes on from JAQPPZ010017052.1 coordinate 15,051,136, forward strand.
TAGTCTCCTGTAAAAGCAAAAAATCAGTATTACGATTCTCTAAAAGTCTTCGAACAGCAGATTGATGGGTTCTACTGTTTAAACCCCTCACATTCCATGATTGTATAATCATTGGTTACCCTGGGAGCAATAAGAGTCTATTGTCCTCACCGATCCTCCCGTGATCAATTTGTCTCCTTGGGCTGCTAGCAACTCCTTATTGGATCTTCTACCTACTCCCTGAGAATTGCTGTTTTTTGATCTTTTTTCTACCTGGGTTATCCCTAGAGTTGGCCTTTCCCTATTTTTCTCCGGTATTCCCATGCTGACATCCTGAGATACCGTCTGCTCCTGGTTATGCACTACCAAAGCACCTGAGCACACTGGTTGTGATACCTCACAGAGTTCGACTACCTGTTGTATGACAGGAGGAGAAGAGAGAGGGAGTTGCCCGAGAATATTAGAAGTTTCCTTACTACCCTCCATGCCCTCCATAAATTGTTCCTCCACGTCAACCAGTGACTTAAATATCTCATACCTATTGGCAGGTCTGAGATGGGATTGCTCCTTTCCCTCTTTTTTCTTTGTCTGTCTTTTTCTTTTGGGTTGTTCAAAACCCTCTCTCTGAGCTTCCTGGCCCTGAACGGTCCTATTAGAATCTTTATTAAGTGTTGCCTTATCCTCTTTAGGCAGGTTTGGCACTCCTAAAGGGGCCTCCATTTTAGCATTCATATTAATAGGGCAGAAACGGGCCAAATGTCCATGTTTGTGACAAACCCTACATCTAAAGGGTAGGGCCTCATAGTCCAGTTGTTGAATCCAGGAGAGACCTGCCAGTTCAATTTCCATCTCTGTCGGCAAAGGCTGGCTGAGATCCATCTCCACACATATTCTTGCATACACCGCCATGCTCCCTTCAAGTGTGTCTCTGGCAACACCCAAATGTCTTCCAATAGAATTGCCAATCCTTGCCAACACCTGCTCACTCCAGAATTCCATTGGGAGAGCATATAGTCGGATCCAAACTGGGACAGCAGTAGGTTCAACACGGGGATCGAATCCCACTCTCCATGGCTGAACAAATAGCCCTGCAGGGCCATGACTTTTCTTCTCTGACTCGAAAGCCTTATTTCTATCGGCCAAAGACGAAAAGCTAATAATAAAATATCCATTGCTAATAAACCACAATGAATACTCACCGTGAGGCTCCCAGTTTTTGCGGATCCAAGAGTGCAGAAAAGTCAGGGAAGGGCGTATTCCCATGAACTTGCAGATTAGATCGTGATTAGCTCTGTAGATGATTGATTCTTCAACCATACTTGGCTCAATGACAATTTTTGGCCTGGTTTCGGCCTGCGGCAAACATCCATTCACACGAGGTGCTGCCGACCTGTTCCCAGCAGCCGTGAAGAGCATTTTGTATGCCATTTTCTGAGCTTCGACGTTTTTTGGAGAGGAGTTTTCTTTAAACAAGTCTGCGTAAGAGCTGGTACTCCCTGGAAAAGGAGCCGGAGAAGTCCCCATTGGACCCTCCTGGGGCACCGATCTAACCTTCAGAACCACCGTACCCCGAAGGCGCTTCTGCAATCCAGCTGATGCCCAAGATTCTTCGAAGTTCCAGAAACCCTAGTTCAGAGGAAAAAATCGCCAGAGCTCATTTTCCCGCCTCCTGAAAATTTTTCCCAATAACAATACTGTTAGGACCCCATCCTAGCATTATTTTTGTAATTCTAATTTTATTATGTAATAAACCACTTCCAACGTGGGGACCCCCTTATAATGTTATTTTGTAATACTTTTGTAATGGTATGTGGCAAGTAAGGCGCCTACACAAGTGGGGCCATTTCATGTAATCATTATCAAGAATGTAACCGATGTTTGGTAGAAGATTCTAGCTCGAGTGGCATTTTGCATGTAAGACAACTCTTGAGCTTAGGGTTAAGGTTGCATGAAGCTTTTCTTTAAAAGACATGGAGCCATGTACAAATGTATCTTTTTGCCAATTAATGAAATATTGAAGGAGGTTGCCCCCTCGAAGAGGCCTGCGATTCTGTGTTATTGTGAGAGTGTTTATTTCTACATTTACTTTCCGCATTGTGATATTGTGTTATTGCATGAATCTTTGTTTAATTTCAGTATTTTGTGTGAGTGGGTTTATTTTTAATAGTAGGTTCCTAACAAATACATACAAATTGCCCAAGTTAGATTTTCCAAAATTTGATGGGAAGGATCCTGATGGATGGTTGTGTCGAGCAAAGCAGTATTTCAATCTTCATAATGTCCCACAACATTTACAACTCACAATTGCATCTTCCAAATTTGTATCTGATGCCTTGTAGTGGTATCAATGGGTGCAAGCATCCAAATCTTGGGAAGAATTTGAGAAACAATTACTCACTCAATTTGGCCCTAGTGAGTATGAGGACTTCACAGGAGCCCTCACTAAACTAAAACAGACCTCAATCGTCCAAAAATACCAGGCTCGGTTTGAAAATTTGGCGAACCGTACTAATGGCTTGAATGAAGATTTTTTTCAAAGCTGTTTTGTTAGTGGACTGAAATATGATCTTAAGGCCGAGGTAAAATGTTCAAACCACAAACTTTGGTGCAAGCAATAGGTTTGTCAAGGTTGGCAAAAGATAAATTCACGACTTGGAGACGCACCTCCAAATTTCCACAAGTACAACCCCCACTTCCATCTAAGCCAACAACAAATCCAGCTAATAAATCACCCACCGACAAACGATTGACTCAAGAAGAGATGGAAGCTCGTAGAGCACAAGGGCTATGCTATAATTGTGATGAGAAGAGAAATGTTCCCCTGGGCCCTAGACAAAAATGTGTGTACCAAAAATTGTATTTGCTTGATATGGATGAGTCAACAGCAAAAGAATCCCAAGAGGAAGAAGAGGAGCATACAGAGAAGCTTGAAGCACAAGAAGAACCCTAGCCAGAAATTTCAGTACACACCTTAGCAAGAATAGCTATTCCCCAAACTATGAAGGTGATAGGGCATTTCAAAGGACAACAAATAATAATTCTCATTGACTCTAGTAGCACACACAACTTTATTGATCCTAGAGTGGCAAAGCAAGCAAATTGTTATATAAATACCTATAATTCCTTTGAAATAATGATCGGCAATCGAGGAACTTTGCCTTGTATAGGTAAGTGTAGAAACGTCAAGGTGCAAATAGGGGAATATAATCTTAAGGCTGACATGTTTGCCATTCGCTCGTGAGGGTGTGATGTTGTATTGGGAACACAGTGGCTTCGAATGTTGGGACCAGTAGTGTGCGACTTTTCTGAACTATGGATGAAATTCATCCAACAAGAATTGAATATACTCTACGAGGAATGACAGCAGGCACTACTCAACTTGTTTCATCTCATAGGATGAAGAAGCTATTAAAAAAGTTGTCTCATGGAGTCATGGCGCAATTGTTTGCTATACAAGCCCCAATTAACAATAAAAGGGAGTCGTGTTAGCTTCTCTTCCAGTCTACCAACTATTAGTATATCATGCTGCCAAGTTTATTTTGCAAAAGGCAGATGGAATCATACGCAACTTCCTATGCAAGGAGGTAGGCAATCAGAAAGAAAAAAGTTCCACTTGGTCAATTGGGAGATGGTCACCAAAAGTAAAATTCAAGGAGGACTGGGAATCAAAAAAATGGAGATCACCAGAGGATTTTTGAAGGAAAAGGTAAGGACAATAAAAATTTAATACAAAGGATAAACGAAGAATTAGTCCTAAATGTCACATCTAGATTAAGTTAGCCAGGTTCCTAAACTTATCCTTTGAGCCCAATAGTCAACCCCACCATGCAGTGGACCGATCCTTAGTGTCTTGGATTCCTCCCCCTCCTCGGTGAGCTGCCAAAGGTAATCCCGGAAGGGCTAGCTACAGGGGAGTTATTCGTGATGAGAATGCCAAAATCATCTTGGCATTTGTTGAGAACTTGGGGGTTCAATCCAACAATTTTGTAGAAGCCAGAGTTGTATTCCGTGGTGTTCAGGCCGCTATGGAACTTCACGTCCACAGCCTGATCATCGAGGGTGACTCGCTGAATACAATCAATTACATCAAAGGTAATGCAAAACCTCCTTGGAATGTCACCCCGCTAATCCATGAGACCATCCTCTGCCTTCGCAACTTCAGCAACCTGTCAATTCAGCACGTGTACCGGGAAGGCAACAGATCTGCTGACATCATGGTAAACTTTGGGTTGACGCTGGACTCCTTCAAGACCTGGAGTACAGATTTCCCTCAATGTTTATTAAACATTTGTCATGCAAATGGTGCATCCACTTATGTTTAGTTCAATAAATTTATTGACTGGGCTTTACAACCTGTGCTGGAGGGGAGGCCCGTGCTCTTCATGATCGAACTTCACCACTCTTTCTGGGACAGAGCCCGATTTCAATGCGCCTCGTTGACTGGGCTTCACCCGTCACGCCTGAGACACGTGGGCGAGAATGTTAAATTTCATCTCCCAAGAAGTCCACCCAAAGGTTTTTGAGACTATAATGCCCGTAATTTTCTGCGCTGCTGCAATTGATATAATCCCAAGGTCCAAAAAAGCACCAATTTTCACATCAGAATCAGAAGTAATAACAAGAAACCTGGTTGTGGATATCAGACCAATATCCATGTCAGCTATGGCGATCAGCGTTGGAAAGAGGGAAATCTTGAAATGGCTGGGAATGTGCATCGAACGAGGACCGGAGGTACGCGTGGAGCTGCAAGCACCGTTGACGTGCTCCTTACCTCGAACGAGTGCAGTGTCAGTTTCACTATTGACACGATCAACATTTTGTGCCAATATGTCAATTATGCTATCCTTGTCGACTGGGTCCGCCAGCCCTACCTTTGCATGGGTAGTAACTCGGGTCGCTCTAGGCCAGGTGGCACTTTTTGGTTTTGGGTTGGTTGCGAAGGATGCCTTTATTGGTCCACACCAGCTTGCACTTGCCAACGTCCTGAACCATCTACTCCTAAATGCACTACTAGTTCCAAAAACGTTCGCCAGCTTTTCATCCCTCATTTTATGCCTCCTTTGTTGGCTAATGCTCGATTGGCGAATCTAATCATCTTTGGGCGTGGCAAGGCTCGTGTGGCGAGACGTTTCAGGGCAGAGCTTGTCCATCAACGACACAGATCGAACATGAGGCCCAAGGGTGGCGGCATGAACCCTTCCTGGCCCATGGCAGCATGTTTTTAAAACCAGTTGGTGCTCAGCTTCGTGGAGGTGAAGTACGTGCGCAATCAAGAAGTGTGGTGTGAGCTGGTTTGTGCCTGTTTTTTGAGCGAACTGGTGTCTGGCGATGGGAGGACGATGGCTCTTATTGAACCCGAGATTTTGCAACTCAACCCGATGGTCGAAGAGATTTTGGCATCCCATGGGTTGCTGAATTTCCTAAAAAAATTTCAAGGACATGACCCAGAGCTTTCGAAGGAATTCATCCAGACCTGGGACAGCGGTACTGTGTCGCTAAGAGGACTTACGTTTGTAGTAACAATAGATTTGTTGGCTGAGATAACGGAGCTTCCCAATGACGGGGAGATAATTCGCCGCGACAAGCACTTGATGGCGGGGGAGCCTGCCTTCTTCCGCGACAAAGGGAAGTTCCTGTCCAAGAAAGACAACGGTTTTGTCCGGGAAGACCTCCCACCACCATGGAACCGTGCCCTGGTCCCTATAATACAGTATCTGATGATTGACGAGCCGTCCTCCCCTTTACGGAGCTTCCATATGGCGTTTCTGAACTATCTGAAGGACGTGAAGTTGATCAATATTCCGGAATATCTTTTCCGCTCGATGGAAATTTCCATCGATAGCGTTCGTAAAGGGAAATCAACTTACCCAAAGCATCAGGGATTGCACCTGATTATTTACAATTACATCAGCCAAAACCCGGATCAAATAATTGTTGATGCTGGCGGCCCGGCGACAAATCCCAACCCAAAGCCCATCCCGGGCTCACCTTTGGCGTTGTTGGATGCTATGCCTGAAGGTCCGGTCATTGATGTTGAAGTTGGTACCCCCAGCAGGGCGGGTAAGCAGAGATTGGCAATGGGTTCCTCCTCTACTCCTAGCAGACGCTCGGCCCAGGTCAAGTTTTCCAACGAGAAAGGTAAAAACGTAATTTCTTTGAATGTGTCTGCAATTGATTATGCTTCCCCTGCTCGCAAGCTGCAAAAGACTCTGGCTGGGCCGTCCCCTGGTACGCTTTATGTCCAACCAGTGGGCGATGCGGACCAGATGTCTAACCTGGATGACATTGTGTGATTAGCTACGTCAATGTTGCTGAGGGCTGGGAAGATCATCAACCAGTTGAAGGCCCAGAAAGCGGTCCAATTCAGGGAGGATGCACCCAAAGACAACGATGACGAGGACTATATCTCGGAATGATGCTTCGTGGCTAGTTCTCTTTTTGGACTATCCCCTTCTTTCTGCTTTCTGTTACATTTTGGTTCCTGTGTATGCCTACGGTCCTAATCCTCCTATGTTGTTTGTTGTTTTTCAGTTTCGAGGCCACCAAAGGTGATCCTCCTTTTTGGGTTGTTCCGTTCTAGGTTGATCTCGCTCAGGATCCCCTTTGTGGCTTGTAAAAGTTTTTGGGTCCCTTTCAAAACCCTTTAGCAATCAAAAAAAAAAATCTAGTTTCTGTCAACAGCAGTATGAAGATCTATCACCCACAGAAAGAAAAATGATCTACCAACATAATCTCCAAGCTTTCCTGACACAGAGAGGATGCAAAGAAAACAATTCTTTGCCTGACATATGTTTTCCAGCACTCTTCTCTGATGGTGCGTCCAAGTCCAACCCCGGTCAAGCAGCGATAGGGGGACTAATTCTTATAGGACCCCGTGAGATCCTGCTCAAATACATGATCAACTTGGGAACAACATCTAACAACATGGCAAAGGTTATTGGATGTGAAATCGGCTTAAAATTGGTGGCAAAGCAAGGAATCACTCAGGTCACAGTTTACGGGGATTCTAAACTGATAATAACAGCTCTTGCCAAAAATAAAGATTTTAAATCTTTACAATTGAAGATTATTCAAGACAAGATTAGATAACTAGGCAGGATCATTGGCAAGGAGGCAGGAATTCAACAAAGAAGCTGACACACTAGCGAATCAGGCAATAAATATAGTCGTTGGTTATTGCCGCCAAATCATCAAGAAGCAAAAGGGCAGGGGTGGTATGCGAGGATGACAAAGACTCCAATAATGAGGTTCTTTTTTATCTTCATGTTCTGTTTTTTAGAATGTTCTATTCACTTTGATCTCTGATTAAAGAGTTTTGTACTTTTTTGTTAAGTAAATAAATCTTTTCTATATATATATTATTTATTTAAAAAACAATAAAAGGGAGTCGTAGGAGTAATTAAAGCTTCTCTTGGAAAAACATGAATCTGTTTTTTGAGGAACCTAAAGGACTTCCACCTCATCGTACTCACGATCATGCAATTCAGCTTGCTCCAATGTTCACCTATATGGGTATCCATATGTCCAAAAATCAGAGATCAAGAAAATGGTGCAAGAATTGCTTGCAACAAGAGTTATTTGACCCAATGTTAGTCCATATTCCTCTCCAATGTTGTTGGTACATAAGAAGAATGGGTCGTGGCGGTTGTGTGTGGATTTCCGGGAACTCAATAAAATAATCATCAAGGACAAATTTCCTATTCCTATAATTGATGAGTTGTTGGATGAATTGCATGGCGCTCAATATTTCTCAAAGTTGGATTTGCGTTCAGGCTACCATCAGATTAGAATCAAGGAAGAAGACATTCCTAAAACTACCTTTAGAACTCATGAAGGACACTACAAATTTTTGGTCATGCCCTTTGGTCTGACCAATGCACCTTCCACCTTCCAGAGTCTAATGAATGCAATCTTTCAGCCCTTCTTACACAATTCATTTTAGTCTTCTTTGATGATATTTTGATTTACGATCGTACCTGGGAGGAGCATCTCAAATATCTGGGTTAGGCCTTGCAGATTTTGTCTGAGAATTAGCTTTATGCAAAGGGGTCAAAGTGTTCTTTTAGCATGCAAGAGGTACAGTACTTGGGTCACATTGTATCAAAGTAAGGAGTTAAAGTAAACCCAAAGAAAATCCAAACTATACAGGAATGGCCAAAGCCTCAAACCCTCAAAGGTCTTTGAGGTTTCCTGGGTCTTGTAGACAAGGGTGAGTATACTCCCGATACGAGAGGTGAACTGATCGAACAGACGAGACAAGGAATCAGCATGGGGTCTCGGAGGTACAAGGTAACTCAGACGTCAGAGGGATCAGACGTCAGACTAGTCTATCTGTCAGTTGGCTGGAACCAGACGTCTGGGGCTGGGATGCCAGGAGGCTAGACGTCTTGGACTAGACGTCAGAGGGTGAGACGTCTGGAAGGAAGACGTCAGGTGGCTAGACGTTTGGGACTAGACGTCTAGGAACTGGACGTCTGGGAGCTAGACGTCTGGGACTTAGGCGTCTAGGGGCTGGACGTCTGGGGTGCAGACGTCTAGACGTCAGACGACTGCTGTCATGGCTTCTGCTCCCGAATACCTGCAAACAACCTGCCAGGAAGAGTCTTCAACCTGCATAACATTAACAACACAACCTGCAATAACACTCAAGCACGATCTGCAATACACAGCATAACACCAATATGATCAAGCGTTGTCTTATTATCTCCAGAAGGTTACTGATTACAATGCAAAAGTAAGGGGGTATTTAAAGGTTGCAGGAGCGGTTCCCCAACTACTTGCGCCAACCACCCAACCGTTTGCCCAACCAACTAGTTAGACGTCTAACTAACGGTTTAGACGTCTGACTAGCCAGACGTCTACACTAACTAGACGTCTGGCTTAACTAGCCTTAACCCAAATGGCGGCCATTTTGTCCTTTTGTGCATTTAATCCTTTTCTCTTCCGATTGGCTAATTAAACTAAACAAACACTATGCCTTATACAAAATGGCATTACAAAATAGCATAAATCCACATTTGCTATATACATTCAAAATTGCTTGGGACATTTTCACAGTCAGTTCCTCATTTCTGTTGTCTGGAACTGTTGTCTACATCTATCCTCCCCTTCGAAGAAGTCGATGTCCTCAGCGACTTTCTCCGCTCGGTCTGTGGGGTCTCTGTCTCTGCTTCAGGTGGAACTGGGTTCTTAATGTTGACAGCCTCTATAACAGCTTCATACTCCTTCATCTGCATCTTCAACAACTCCCTCTCCTCCTTGAGTTGGTTGGTATAGTTATAAAACTTAGCACATTCTACCCCAAGGTTGTTAGCACGATCTTCTGTCTGTTTGAGAGCATCCAACAACTCAGTCTCCCTCTTCCTGAAGATCTCCTTCATCCGTTGTTCAGACATTGAGCCAGAAGACGAAGGTGCTCTCTATGCTAACTGTTGTTGTAGAGTTGCCTCCCTTTGGCGTGCCTGCTGCAGTTCCTCCTTCAAGCTTGCCTGCTCCTTTTGCCAAACTTCTTCTTTCTTCTGCCATGCAAGCTCGGACTGATTTTTCTGTGCTGCTAAGTCCGTTGTCTGCTTAACCAGTAACTCTTTAGCCTTCGTCAACTGGGAATTATCTGCCTCCAACTGGGAGATCTGTCGAGTTTTCTCTTCCAGTTGCGTGCCAAGGTACTCCATGGTCTTCTGTAGCTTATCAAGTTCCCTTCTCATGCCGTCTATCCTGTTCATACCTTCATCTAGGAGCGTCTCCTTCCGCTGTATTGTCTCCAGAGCAGTTCGCAGTTCTTCATCAACTGCTTTCTTAGCTGCGTGTACACACTTCAAACCTTCCCCCAACCAACACAATAGATGGGCAATGAAATTCATTTGTGCATACACCGGTAATAGTTCAAGAGCTACTTCCACCTGTGCTCCTGGTACTGCAGGTTGCTGAGGGTTCCTGTTGCTATGGCCACACTTATACACTCGTGCTGGCTCCAGATAGAGAGTAGGTGTCTTCTCTGGCAATTGTGCAATCCCCTCCATTGTGGTCAAGCCAGAAATGGACAAAGTCCATGGGGTGTCCTGATATATCTCTGAGATGCCCTTCCGCCATGGTCCTTGTGCTGCCCAACTGACCAGTTTCTCCATCTCTCCCTCTATCATTCCTTGCCATTGCTTCCAATGGCCCATGCAAGTTGCTTCAAACTGCAAGCGTATATTATCCATAATCTCCGTTAACTGTGAAAAACAGTCAACCGCTTGCTGATCCATGTTGTCTGACGGGTCCATAAAATTCGGTACCCGTACCTGAAACACTTGAGACCATAGGTCCTTTTGTTCCTCCTCCTGCTCTTCCTCTTGTACTGCCTCTTTTCCCTTGGATGCTGCCGACTTATGACTGCTCATCTGCGGCTCTGCCCTGTTCTCTGAATCGGTCCTAGGTGGAGGTTGTTCTCCCCCTATCTCAGCCACCTCTCCTTGTGAGATTTCTCTTTCCTCCACCTGGATAGGGTCTTCCCGTGAGTGTCCTGCAGTTCTTGCTTCCTCCGGAATTCTGCTTCCCTCCACTCGCGGTGTGGTAATCTCTCCCGGATTACCTAATTGTGTTTCCTCATTTGCGGCAAATAGCTCGTCAATTGATACTGCCCCTAATGTTGCCGCAAATGCAGTTGGTCTAACCAGTGAGTCCCCAACTGGCTTTGGTGAGCTGGCACCAACCTGGAATGCCGCTTCTGCAAAATACTCTGTGGGTCCGATGTGGACCGTTGTACTGGATCCTGCTGTTGGATTGTGAAGGGCTGAAGGGATGTTGAGATCCATCTCCACCCCCTGATGAGTTTCTAACTGTCTTTGGATTGAGCGAGCTGTCTCTAAATTCCGTTGAATGGTTTGCAATGCATCTTTAGAGAGAGTTGGGGGTGGCTCATCAAACCGTCCCTTCTTCTTCTTCCTTTGTACTATTTCCGGTGACTGGGCAACTGTCTGTTCTGTGGCTGTTTGCTTTCCTGACCATTGGGTATCCTCCCCTTCTGAAGCAGTCACCGTCTTCTCCTGCCTCGGTGGTTTATGACATATCTGCTTCACTTTCACCTTCTTCGTTGGTGTAGTCCTCTTTGCCAGTGGTTGTGCATCAATCCACCGCAAGACACTCGGGGCTAATTCCGGAATTTTCTTCTCCGGTCCAAAGTCAGGAATCCGTACTCCTGCTCTCGTGGCTGCGTCCAAAATCAGCCCAATGGCATGAAATGCCATGGAGAAATTCTTCGTTACTCTTGACAGGAATGCCTGGATGCGGAGCGACAGATGTTGTGCCCAATCATAAGCAACTCCTTTATCTATTCCCTGCAAGTACGGAATCAGCCATATGGGCAAATCTGAACTCCTCTGTTCCCCTGATAATCTGGCCATAATAACGTTCATTATCACTTCTAGCCCAGTATGTCTCAACTGCGTCTGTTTGATGCCTCTTCCACCATGGGTGTTAAGCATCGTATCCACTTCTGCCCTGGCCAGAGTAGTGACGCTCATAATCAATTCTGGCGTCTTCTTGGGGTCTACCCTTTCGTTCACCACTGGCTTACCCTTCCTGGGTAGTCCGAATACGTGCTGAAATGACTCGGGAGAGAAGTCCACTGTCACCACCTTATCTCCTATGCGCACATAACTCCTGCAGTTGTCCTCATCGTAGTTCTCCAACATTTGAATCAGATAACCCTTAAAGAACTCTTTATCAAAGTTCGGGACTTGTAGTATAAAATGTACTCCTGCCTCCTTAAGTCTTCCCTTGACAGGGTTATCATAAGTTGCCTCTGCCCACCATTGCCGGCAAAAATCACCCGTCGGACAAGTCCATGTAATCTCTGTGGCGGGAATTGGTGCTTTTCCACCTTGCTGGACTTCCTTGCTCCTTTTGCTAGCCAATTCCGCTGCCTCCCTCCGCATTCTCGTCTGCCCTGGGTTCTCCACTTGTCCACGCACCTCGTGCTCCAGGTGATGTCGCAGCCTCTTTGCCGACACGGACTCTGTTTCCGATTCTGCCTGACTTGGAGCCTTGCCAGATCTGTGACTCATCTTTCCCGCTCCAACTGCTCGGCTGCCTTCCTAGCCGTCTGCCTTTTCCAGCCAGACGTCTGAAGAATTTGCTAGACGTCTGCCTTACCAGGCCAGACGTCTGAAATAATTTGCTAGACGTCTGCCTTACCAGGATGCCAGACGTCTGCAATTTCAGTTTGGACGTCTGCTTCCTGGTCCAGACGTCTACCTGGACGTCTACTCTTCCTGCCCAGACGTCTGCCTGGCTGTCTGCCAGACGTCTACTCTTCCTGCCCAGACGTCTCCTGGCTGTCTGCCAGACGTCTACTCTTTCCGTCCAGACGTCTTCCGGCTGTCTCCACATCGCTTCTCCGGCTCGCACGTCTGCCGTCTGCTTGCCTAACCCGTCTGCTCAGACGTCTGCTTGCCTAGCCCGTCTGACGGCAGTCCTCCTGGGCTAGACGTCTGCTATGCCCTAGACGTCTGTTGTGGCGCGCGTTGTCTTCACCACCCCTCTCGGCTGCTTCCTCTCCTGCCAACCGTGCTCCTTGCCTTCTCCTCTACCTGCAACTGTTTGGAATGGTGAAAATGGATGTTTAACCTTCTTTTTATAGCCTCTCATGCATGCCATAACGGTTTCTCCAACCGCCACCTAGCAACCGTTTCCTCTATGCGCGCCACCTAGCTAGACGTCTGGAATTTAGACGTCTAGGGGTGTTGTTTTGTCTTTTCCCTATTTTTTTTTTTTTTTTTTTGATCATTTAATATCTCCGACTAAACCGCACAGCCATGCCGACGCGGATTTCGAAGATATCTGGCATCTCATTCCTGCTATGACGGCTTCGACTGTCGAAACTGCTAAAACCGTCATCACCCCTTGTTTCTGCTTCATCCGACTCTTGTCGTCTCCGACGATTACTTTGTCTGTGGCGAGTTTCGGGCTGAGGTTGCTCCGGACGTCTCACTCTGTTCCTTGGTACAATTCGCCAGTCCGGCTGCTCTGCTTCCGGTTGTTGTCTGGCTCCTTGTTCTGGCAACTGGTGCCTACTTCCTTGACGTCCCGTGTTCTGCCGGCTTCTTTCTGCCGCCACCCATATTTGCTCCATCCAATCCTCTACCAGACGGATTTCTCTTTCATTTGGACTGTCGGTATTTGGATCAAATTCTTCAATTACATCCTCCAGGGGTCTACTCACAGGGTTCTGATGTGCCAGTTCTACTGCTGGGGGATCCGGATGTCTCTGCCATGGAATCCGTTCCGTGCTTCCGTCATGGCGCCGGATGATTACACAATCATCCAAGTAATGAAACATTTCCCTTCTATGTTCTAGTCGATCAAGTATGTTGTGGTCAGGCTGTTGGGGTCTCGGCTGTCTCCGATTTCGGTTATTTCTTCTAGCTCTTCTGCCTCTTCCTCGGATTTCGCCATTCCGCGGTTGCTCAACAACTCTTACTTGATTTCTTCGTTCCGGATTAATATTCCCATTCCAGGTTCCTCTCCTCCCTCGAACTTGGTTCCTGTGGCCTCGGCCTCTTTCCGATCGAATCTCCCTATTGTAGGGTTGTCGTACTCCCAACTGCCCGAGATTCGGTCGGTCCCTCGGTCGTTCCTGACGACGTCTTAGGTTCCTACGAGCTCGCTGAGGTTGGCCCATAGGACTAACCTCAGGAGCACGTAGTGATGGGTTAACTGTGGCCATACCCACTGCTGGACCTTGCGGTTCAGCAAGTGGTCTGGTCGACCTAGGGGTATCCAGAGTTGAATTTCTCCCACTCTGGTTATCGGGACGGAGGTTAACCACACTCCTCCCTTGGTCAGGTAAGTCTTGGTCACCGAGTGGCTCTGACGAACCCTCCGGATTCCGCAAAATACCTCTATTTCGGCCCTGATTAATGAGTTCGGCCCGAGAACTCCCTTCTTGGCGTTGGTTTTCTGGGGTTACGTTATGCAGAATTCGCAACCTTCGGTCCGCTCTTAGCAATCTCCTTCGCCACCTGGCTTCCTCGAAGCGCCGCTGAGGTGCACATTGTGCTAAGGCTACCTGATATTGTTCTGAAAATTTTGAGTCAGTACTTGAATTGTTCGCGTTTTCATATGCAGATATGGGCCAATTGGAAGTCTCATGGACTCGACGTTCCAGCCTTCTCACTTCCCTCCTGTGTCGCCTGAGGTCCAATTCTGCTAGCCTGTATCGGGCTACTTCTTCGCGTTCAGTAGGACGCTGCATGGCTGCGGTATATGGAGTTCTGAATCGTCGAGGTACTGACAATTCTGTTGTTTCATCTGTACTTGTGTTAGCAATGTTCAGTCCTTCTTCTGAAGAACTTCCACTCCCGATCACCTGTGTTTCATCTGCAAACCGTACTCTTGTCTGTTGATCATGAGTCAGGTGTCGTGGGCTTCTTTGGGGACTTACTTGGGGAATGTCGGGATCAGGTTGATTTTCATCACTACTTGATTTATCCTGCCAACCTCTTTTTCTTGTTCCCTCTGTTGCTACCTGGACATCCCTCCAATTGATTGCTGCCATCTCTTCTTTTGTTATTCTGTAATTGGCAGTTGAACTCTGTCCTGCTTCCCAGACCCTCGGTCTTTCAGGTGATTCCACTTGTTCTTCAGATCTTGCGACTTGTGCATCGTCTGAGTTTGTTGAATCTTCCGAGTTCAGTCTTATCCTTAATGTGGCTGAGGATGAACTCATGGACTGGTCGTCTGATGCTATGCCTTCTCCCCCCCCCCCCCCCTTGGTTGGGTAAGGAAAATAGACTGCTTGCTGGGGAGTTGCCCGATTCAGTCCTTCGTTCTTCATCCTCCTGTTCCGCCCATTCATCTCTGCGTACCTCCTGACGTTCTTCAATTCTCTCCATAGTGGTCTCCAACTCCTGGATGACTTGCTCTCGCAACTGGCTATTGTACTGTCTCAGAGTTTCATACTCTTCGTGCAATCTCTGAGTTTCCAACTGCATTTGTTGCAGAATTCTCGCCCCCTCTTCGTTCTGTCCTTCTCCCGGAATTTGTAGGACAACTTCTGCTGGTACCTGAAGTTGTTCCTCTTCGCTATTCGGAGCGGGTTGTTGTAACTGTTGTTGTTCACCTCTTCCAGTTACCGATCCTTCTTCGGTTCCAAATAGCCATTCCAGGTTATGACTTCCCTCCTCCCGAACAACATCACTCTGCTCGTCATTGTCTGGAGTTTGAGTACCTGGATTTGATTCATCTCTCCTGGTTCCGGGATTTCCCTCTGATTGTTCTAAACCGATCATGTTTATCTGAACATGGGGCCTGTATAGTTTCAGTTTAGAACCGTTTATTGCTTCGGGGCAGACTGTTCCGTCCAGTTTCCTCAGTCTGATTGCCCCGTTCTCCAATACCTCTTCCACTTGGAAGGGTCCAAGCCATAAGGTTTTCAATTTCCCAGGCTTGATCTCTCTTTTTCCATTATATTTGAGGACCAATTCACCAACCTTTAGGTCCATCTTCCGAAGATGCTTGTCATGCCAGAATTTTCTCCTTTTCTGCGATATCTCCGTTGCCCACTGTGCCATGACCCTTTTCTCCCCTAGTCGAACCAATGTTGTCAGCCGCTCCCCGACGCTCTCTTCTTCACTTAGTCGGTTGTCAACTGCTACCCTCAGGCTTGGTACCAAAAACTCTACCGGTACCACTGCTTCTTGCCCGTACATTAGCTGAAAGGGTGTATGGTTCGTTGTTGGTTTGAAAGTAGTCCTGTACGCCCACAGTATTGCTGGTAATCGTTCCTCCCAGTCGGCTCCTTCCACGCCGCATGTCTTGTACATGATAGAAACCAAGATTTTGTTAGTTGCCTCTGCTTGCCCGTTCGCCCTTGGGTAATACGGACTTGACAAGGAATGAAAAATCTTGAATTCCTTCGTTAAGTTCTGAATAATCTCGTTCACGAAATGGCCTCCTCTGTCACTTGTCAGATGAAGGGGTATCCCAAATCTGGTGATCACTTGTTCGTACAAGAAACGAGTCGTGCTTCTTGCCGAGTTGTCAGGTAGGGCTCTAGCTTCCACCCATTTCGTGAGGTATTCTGTAGCGACTACAATATATCTGCATTTTCTTCTGCGACTTGTCCGTAATGGACCTACAAAATCCAACCCCCATCTCTCGAAGAGTTCCTGAGGTTGTGTCGGATGCAAAGGCATGAAGTCCCTCTTCAATGGCTTCCCCGTTCTCTGACACGTATCACATGCCTTGACAAAAGCTGTCGCATCGTGATAGAGGGTGGGCCACCATAGACCTGCCAACAACACTTTCCTTGTTGTTGCATCTGGTCCCATGTGTCCTCCTGCCAATCCCTCATGTGTCTCCTTCAGGGTCTGTTGAACCTCGTCCTCCATTATGCATCTTCGCAGAATCTGATCCTCCCCCATCTTGTAAAGCAATCCTGCAATCAAGGTGAAGGGTGCTGACTTTGCAATCACTTTTCTTTGTTCTGTCGTCGTCATTTCTTTCGGCAGCTCTCCTGTCGATAGGTATTCCCCTATGTGTTTGTACCATGCCGGTATGGCACTGATCGCAAATAATTGCGCATCGGGGAATTCGTCAGGTATTCCTCCTTTTGCAGGTTCGCCGGAGTGTATCCTTGATAACTGATCGGCTATTACGTGCTTCTTTCCTGGTCTGACGACTATCCGAAACACGAACTCCTGCAAGGTGACGAGCCATCGACTTACTCGTCCGTATATTGTTGGCTTGTTTATCAAGTATAACAGGGCCTGATGATCCACATAGAAAGCAAATGGGTTAGCCAATAAATAGTGTCTAAACTTTTGCACTGCATACACCATTCCCAATGCTTCCCTCTCTGTTGTACTGTAGTTTTTCTCGGCTCTGGACAGTAGCCGACTTGCGAAATATATGGGCTGATCTAACCCAAATTGGCCCTCCTGAGCCAAGGCACATCCTATTGCAAAGTTTGAGGCGTCGACATGTACATGAAACTCCCTCTCCCAGTCTGGAAAAACTAGGATTGGTGCCTTCACCAAATGTCCTTTCAACCCCTCAAATGCTTCTTGGTGTTCTTCTGTCCATCTAAACGGGACACCCCTCCGTGTAAGAGCATCCAGTGGGTGTGACATGAGAGCATAGTTCCGGATGAACCTCCTATAGTACCCCACTGTTCCCAAAAAGGTCTTTACTGAGCTCACATCATGTGGCTCCTCCATCAGCAGTACTACCCGAATTTTATCCGGGTCGGGTTTCAAACCCTGTTGGCACACTATATGCCCTAGCAGTTTTCCGTAAGGCACCATCAAGACGCACTTATCTGGATTCAGCGATATGCGGGCGTTCCTGCATAGTCCCATACACTCTTCTAATGCCTTTAAGTGTTCTTGCGTCCGGCCATAGAGTGACCAGTCATCCAAAAAGGCTTTGAAGTTGCTTGTAGCCATCTTGTCGAAGATGTATAAGATGATTCTCTGGAAGGTGGCTGGTGCATTGCACAGTCCAAACGACATTCGGTTGTAAGCGTATATCCCGTTCTCCACCACAAAGGTTGTCTTTAGCTTATCCTCCTCCGCAATGCTGATTTGGTTGTACCCCGAGAATCCATCCAAAAATGAATATATCTCGTGGCCTGCTACCTCTTCTAGAATGGAGTCTGTGAATGGGATTGGGAAGGGGTCCTTAATAGTTACGGCGTTCAAACTTCTGAAATCCACGCAGATTCGGATTTTGTCTGCTTCCCGTTTGAGCGTGATTACGATGGGAGACACCCATTCGCTTGTCGTAACTTTAAAAATTATGCCTGCATCCAGCATCTTCGCAATCTCCGTGTTCACCCGAGCTGCGTACTTGGGGTTCATCCTGTATGGTCGCCTCCTAACAGGTTGAGCTCCATCAATCAGCGTAATCTTGTGTACACATAGTTCGGGTGGAACTCCCTTTAGGTCCTTATATGTCCAGGCAAAAACATCTTTATACTTCATAAAGATCTTAATTGTTGCCGCCTTCAGCACTGGATCCCAATCATCTCCACACTTAATCATCTTATTCTCATCTTCCTCTCCTAGGTTTACCTGAATCATTTTTGGTCCTTCGTACTTGATCGATTCAGGGTCTCTCTCGGCTTTTAATACCTCAATGGGGTGGGTTGGCTTAACATCAATAGCTGCTTCCCCCATTGTATACTCTGCAAAGTTTTTGGGAAACACCCACTTCTCTCTCTCTTTATCCTTTTCTGCTGATGTCTGTCTCTTGTTACTGTTTTCCTCTTCAGTTTCTCTCTTCTTATCTTCCCGCGTTTCACCTTCCGTAGTGATGCATAGGCATTGAGGAGCGAATACCTCGTAATCCTCCATCTGCCAATGGAGTAGACCCTTATCCTGGTCTTGCTCATCCTCTGTGCATTCCTCCAAGTGCAGCACTCCTTCTTCATCCGGTTCATACCCCGTTTCGCCTTCGGATAACGAAGATTCTGAGTCATCTGAAGTCGCGATGTCCTGGCTCACTGTCTGATTCTTCAGATTGATCACATACTTGTGCTGCCCCTGTTTAAAGGATAGACGCTCTTTCTCCCAGTTATGGTTGACTTTCGCAGTTCTCAACCATCCGCGTCCTAGCAATGCATCATATGCGGGCTTCTGCATAGCTATAATTACAAAATCAAGGACAAAGTCCTGCAATATGCGTATTTTTTGGTTCATCAGAACGCCAATTGTTTCGATGTCGTATTGATCAGCACCATACAACTTGAAATTCGGAGATCTTAAGGCGGGTTGCCCAATAGTCCGCCATGTCTTTTCCGGCATCACGTTCACGCTAGACCCTCCGTCCACAATTACTTGACTTAGTTTATGGTCCAAAATCTCCATATGGACCATAGCAGGTCTCCTTCCTGCTTCTATCATTAGAATTGTGGGGTCTATGAATTGCTCTTGTTTGATTGCTGCTACCTGTCGCGGTTCATCCTTCCTCTTGATGACTTCGCCGATCGTAGCATACAGCTCAGGTACTATGGTGAACAGGTTCGCAACCTTCACCTCTACCGTTGTGTTCAGTACCTGCGCTACCAACCCTTCGACCGATGCCTTCTTACTCGTCTCCGGTCTCTTCAACACTTTCTCCAGAACTAGTCGATTCTGCTTCTCTTTCTCTAGTTCTGTCTGAATCAACTCCTGGGCTTCTTGCCACCGCTCCTTCTCTTGGGCAGGATTTGGGTATTGCTCTATCTTTTTGGCTTGTGCCCTTGTCACAGCCAACACCTCCTTCTTTTCCTCCGTTACTGGGCTCACTTCCCCAATGCCAATCAAATTGACATTCTGAGTCCCACTGGAACTTGCTTTGTTCGGGCAATTCGCCTCCGTATGGTTTCCTGGCCCACACCACTTACACATTTGTGTGGTGTTACTGGTATTGTTGCTTTTTGCATTCTGGGGTTTTGAACAGTTCTTCGCAAAATGTCCCCATTCCTGACAATTCCGACATTGGATGATAGGTCGACCGTCAGAGTCATACTGCAGTCGACTCTGACCTCCTTGTCTGCCGCCTCTACGATTATTTCGGTAGCCCCCGCTTGTAGCTCCTTGTCCATTCCTTGTTGCATTCGGCTGCTCTTCTTGTTGTATGGTCATAGTCTGATGTCGTTTACTTTTCAAGTTGAATGGGCAGTCTGCGATGGAATGTCCTGCAATATCACAGATGTTACAATATGCCGTCTTCGGGCAGTTGACGTTTGTGTGTCCTTCCGTCTTGCAGTCCGAGCACCAGATTTCTTTTCGGTCTTTGCGAGTATCTCCTTTGACTTCTTTCAAAATTTTATCAAATTCCCTTTTAAAGGAGTGGATTGTGCTCTGTACTTTGTCTTCTTCATCACTGTCGGAATCTTCATTATGCTTCATATGTGCTCCAATCCCCGCAGTCGTCTGCTTACTCTCGCTTTCGAAATTCTTTGCTTTCTCCAGTGCTTCTTCATATGTTGAGGAAGGTACTGCCTTCATCTTTTTCCTGTATTTTGCCAGTAATCCATCCAGAAACCAGCGTTTCACCATGCCGTCGGCAGGTGGCATTTCCATTTTATCGATTAAGCTGCTTCAGTCGTCTATTGTAACTCTTGACATCCTCATCGGGTTTCTGTTTTGTTATGCATAGTTCCGTGATGATGTCCGTATCGTCTCTTAATGGTCGGAATTCTTCGATGAATGCTTTTCTCAAGTCTTCCCATTGCACAAAGGCCTGTGTACTCTGCTTTTTCAAATACCAGTCAATCGCCATGCCACGCAGTGTGGCTGGAAACAGTTGCAGCCATTCTGTATCTTGCGTGACTCCATTTGCTCCCCAAATGGTTATGCAAGTTCCCACGTGTCTTGACGGGTCTTCTTTTCCCTCGCTTGAAAAAGGCGGGCACTTCTGTTGTATTGTCTTACTACCAATACTTGCCATTTGATTTGTGTTTTGTCCCGGATTACTCGATGTTGATGGCTGTGTTGTTCGATTTGGTTGTCCGTCTCACTGTTGATGGTGCAAAGTTATATCCAAATAACGTTATGCCCAACTCCAATTGGTCTCTATTCCGCGATCTCCTTCGCAAATATACCAATCTTGGTTCCGGTCGCCCTCCCCACGAACCCTCGCGTGGTTGCTCAGATACAAGGTCTTCTCCTTCAGTATCCTCTTGCCAACCGTCTCCCGCTGGTTCGGGTGTCACCGTCCTTTCCTCAATGATGGGCACTTCTTCCGCTATTTGCTCTTCGTCTTCTACAATCACCGACAGTATTCCTATGTTCGTACTCTCTTCCTCCTCGGGATTCCGGACTCTCTCTACGTCCGGGTGGGAGATCTCCGTCGCCTCCCGTGATCTTAAATTCGCCAGCCGTGCACTTCTTCGCACCAGTACCTGTGTACTTTCTTGTAACCTGCGATCAGTCATTCACCTATTAGCTTTGTCACTTATGCCTCTCAGACTCAGAGTTCGATTTTTAGGCAACGGCGCCAAATGTAGACAAGGGTGAGTATACTCCCGATACGAGAGGTGAACTGATCGAACAGACGAGACAAGGAATCAGCATGGGGTCTCGGAGGTACAAGGTAACTCAGACGTCAGAGGGGATCAGACGTCAGACTAGTCTATCTGTCAGTTGGCTGGAACCAGACGTCTGGGGCTGGGATGCCAGGAGGCTAGACGTCAGAGGGTGAGACGTCTGGAAGGAAGACGTCAGGTGGCTAGACGTCTGGGACTAGACGTCTAGGAACTGGACGTCTGGGAGCTAGACGTCTGGGACTTAGGCGTCTAGGGGCTGGACGTCTGGGACTGGACGTCTGGGGTGCAGACGTCTAGGCGTCAGACGGCTGTTGTCATGGCTTCTGCTCCCGAATACCTGCAAACAACCTGCCAGGAAGAGTCTTCAACCTGCATAACATTAACAACACAACCTGCAATAACACTCAAGCACGATCTGCAATACACAACATAACACCAATATGATCAAGCGTTGTCTTATTATCTCCAGAAGGTTACAGATACAATGCAAAAGTAAGGGGGGTATTTAAAGGCTGCAGGAGCGGTTCCCCAACTACCTGCGCCAACCACCCAACCGTTTGCCCAACCAACTAGTTAGACGTCTAACTAACAGTTTAGACGTCTGACTAGCCAGACGTCTACACTAACTAGACGTCTGGCTTAACTAGCCTTAACCCAAATGGCGGCCATTTTGTCCTTTTGTGCATTTAATCCTTTTCTCTTCTGATTGGCTGATTAAACTAAACAAACACTATGCCTTATACAAAATGGCATTACAAAATAGCATAAATCCACATTTGCTATATACATTCAAAATTGCTTGGGACATTTTCACAGTCAGTTCCTCATTTCTGTTGTCTGGAACTGCTGTCTACAGGTCTCACTGGGTATTACCAAAAGTTTGTTCAGAACTATGGGAAGATTGCAGCCTCATTAGCAGCTATGTTGAGTTTACGTGGTCAGAACCAACAAAACAAGCTTTCTGAGGTCTAAAACAAGCAATGATATCAACATCAGTGTTAGCAACGCTCAATTTTTCCAAACCTTTTGTAATTGAGAGTGATGCTTCAAGTAGTGGAATTGGGGCGGTTTTGATGCAAGAAGGAAGACCATTGGCATTCACCAACAAGGCACTATCAGGCAAAAATTTGGGAAAATCAACTTATGAAAAGGAGATGTTGGCCATTTTGCATGTTGTCAATCATTGGTGGCCATACCTCATTAGGCATCACTTTTCAATCAAAATAGACCACCAAAGTCTTAAGTACTTCTTGGAGCAGCAAGTAGCCACGCCAAAACAACAAAGGTGGGTCTCCAAATTGTTGGGGTATGATTATGAGATCATTTATAAGAAAGGAAAGGAGAATATAGTAGTCGAGTATGAAGATCAAAGTATGTTGTATGCTATATCAACACCACGTCCTCAGTGGGCCAATCAACTCAAGGAAGAGATGGCTAAGAACAAGATTGCAATCTTTGATTCAACTCCAAGATGATCCAAACTCATGCCCTGGATATGTGTGGGAAGGACAACACTTGAGATATCATGATTGTCTTGTCATTCCTGAAAATTCGCAAATTCGTGAATTCATATTGCAGGAAATGCATGCATCACCTACTGCAAGACATTCAAGGTTTCTTACAACTTATGAAAGGGCAAACGCACTTTCTTTTGGAAGGGAATGAAGAAGGACATTCAAACCTTTGTGGCAAAATGTGATACGTGCCAACGGATGAAGGGAGAAACAGTTTGCACCCTAGGCACACTTCAACCTCTTCCAATTCCAACACAAGTATGGACAAATATTTCTATGGATTTCATTGAAGGACTGCCAAAATCTAGGGGTAAATAAATCATTCTAGTGGTAGTGGATCATCTCACAAAGTATGGTCATTTCCATTCCTTAGCCCATCCTTACACGGCCTCTGTAATTGCCCAAATCTTCTTGGACTCCATATTTCCCCTTCACAATATGCCCAAATCTATTGTTTCTGATTAGGACCCTACTTTTACCAATCATTTTTGGCAAAAACTGTTTAAATTGCAGAGCACTCACCTTAAAATGAGTTCAGCATGCCATCCTCAAATAGATAGTTAAACAGAGATTGTCAACAAATGCTTGGAAACGTATCGTCGTTGTTTTGCATCAGAACATCCTATACAATGGGCTAAATGGCTTCCCCTCGCTAAATGGTGGTATAATACTTCGTATCATACAGCTACCAAGGTCATGCCATTTGAAGTTGTATATGGACACCCATCGTCAACACCTTCCTCCTACATTCTAGACAAGTTCCAGAGTTCAGGCAGTAGATACCACTCTTCGTCAACATGCAACACTTCTCCAGGCACTCAAGGAGAATTTGGAGATGGCCCAAAACCGTATGCGTCAGCAAGCTTATCGACACCATTTTGAGTGAAGCCTTGATATAGGGGATATGATCTTTCTCCGTCTGCAACCATACGAACAATCCTTGGTACAACTTTGTGGACGCAAAAAACTCTCTACAAAATCCTATGGTCCTTATCAAGTATTACAGCGAATTGTTTCAACCACCTACAAACTTGACCTACCACCCACCTCCAAGATCCATCCAGTCTTTCATGTTTCTTCATTGAAGAAGGTCATCGACAACAAGGTACAAGCTCAATTCACATTACCTGAGCTAGATGAAGAAGGATCCATCATTCTGAAGCCCAAACAAATTTTAGACTAACGTTCTCGTATTCTTCGTAATCGTACCATCGTCGATGTTCTTGTACAATGGCGGTGACTACAACCAGAAGATGCCAAGTGAGAGCTGCTTCACCAGCTACAACCGTAGTTTCCTCATCTTAAGCTTTGAGGACAAGGCTAATTTCAAAGGGAAGGGCATGTTAGGACCCCATCCTAACATTACTATATAATGACCCCATTCTAACATTATCATGTAATACATTGTAACATATATGTGGCACTTGGGGCACCTGGACATATGGGCCCATATAATGTTAACTATTATAAAAGATATAACTGAATCTTTAGTAAAAGTTTCTAGTGTGGGTCCTCACTTGCATGTGAAACTGACCATTGAGCATTAGGGTTAGACATAATAGGAGTCTTTAAAAAGGCAAGGGCATGGATGGAATTTATCAAGTCTTTTCATATTGTACTGATGTTCTGCTTCTAAGAAGGTTGCCCCCTTGAAGAAACCAGCGATTCTGCATTGTGATTCTGTTTTGTTCAATAAAGCTGCTGCATTTCCATTCGTATTGCAATATTGTTATTTTTATTTCCATTAATTTTATTATTTATTGCAATATTTGTGTGGATGTGCTTATTTTAATTGGAAGGTTCTTAACAGCTTCCCATCTTCTTGTTCATAACATAGCTGTCATGGCTTTTGAAGTTGCCTAGAACAAATGAATGGATGTCTTGACAAAAATTATACACCTGGTTAAACCTAGCTAGCACAACTGTAACAAGAACTGACAAGGATATCATATGCAAACAAACCAATGCTACATGAAACTATCTAAGAATGAATAACAAAAAAAATGATATGTTGTCTCACCACTTTCTGATCATTAGCAATAACTTAAAGCTATTGACAAGCGATTTTGATGCAAGAGATGCAGAATCACCTGTTTATGGCCTCCACATGACAGTAAAGCATTGCAGCCTTCAGTATCCATTGTAGTTTGGCACAATGTAGGAAGCAAGAACTGAACAGAAAGAAAGGGCCTGCAGCCAACAAATAAGAATGAAAAAATAATAATGATAATGCCTTTAAAACCCCCATATGCTGCGTGAAGTTTGTTAAAAATTCTGAAGGATCCCTTCAACATCAACCACACCTTTCTTCATCTTGTCCTGATATGGATAGAATATATGGCAGAAGCTGTTGAAATTGTTTCTTGTATGCTGATGGGGTTTCTGCAAGGTACCTGTAGGAACATTTGATTGACATATTATCTTTACGAAATTATGGGGAAAAATATAAACAAGAATTAAACCTAAAAGAATATCATGACATGGACTATAGTATTTCTCTCATGTTTGCCATGTGTATACAAGTCACTTAAACAGTGCTCTATGAATTATTAGTATTGGTTTACTTTTACTCATTATAGAGTTTTTCTTCCACAAATATATATAGCCACATTTTGTAATCTATGTAACTCTGCTCAATTTTCATCTACTGCTCTTGAATGAGGTAATTTTAAAAGCCAAATTGCATCATAACCATGAAAATAATGACGTGCATTCAGAAATAGTGACAAAGCAGTAGATGGGAGATGCATAACGACATGGTAGCTAGCATATTGCTGTGCCTTCCACCATTAACACCCACCTTATGTGAAAATATCAACAGGATGAAAATAAAAATGGAAATTTTGTTGAAAGATATGATGGCAAGGAAAAAATAAAATACAATAAAATAAGCCACTATACTATCAAATTCCAAATTTCATTTTCATGCAATAGCACAAATTACAAGTGACTCCTCCATCCAAAATGAGTCTTAAAGAAAATGTTAGATACCAACACAGGAAAGGCAACTTCAGAGAAAATCAACCTGGCTTTCTAAAAGCCACTAACATAAAAACTTGTTATCAATGTTCAATATCACCCTACCACCAGCAAGACTAACCTTTTTTCTAAAAGGTCAGAAGAAATCAAACTAAGAAGAAGCAAATCAAAGAACAATGCATGCCGCTAAAAATATAATTTATGCCTCTCCAGGTTTGTACATTGTTCCATGAGACACTTAAGGGAGACTCAATGTCTTGTCCTATTCTCTATCCTGGATCTCTTCGCATTACCTCTTGCTTTGTGGGGACTTCTGAATGACATGCCAAGTCCCCATGTCAAAGTCATCTTTCTTGTCAAGTTCTCCATCTCTACTTGTTCAAACATGACAGGCAACCCCATATCAGTTCGAGAAAAGGAACCCAGACAATTATTAAGAGAAATTGCCACCACTGCCAATATTACCTTGCATACTCTGCCACTTACTATCGCTTCTAAGATGACTTCAAAGAACTCTTTCGGGCCTGATCTACCTGATCAGACATCCAACCCTGTGTGTACCATATACTGTTGGTAAGCTCTTTCCAAGATGGTTCTTTTGGTGGTGACCTTAAAATTTGCTTGATGCTCCTAAGCTCTCTCCAAACAAACTGTCTATTGTTCCTAACTGCCTATCCCCATGGACAAGAAATAAAATCTGGATTCAACTATTGCAAATGTCTTACTATTGGTCTGATGCAGTCTTTTGACAATTGGGATGATCTCTTCAATTTTTGTACATGATTTTAGGAGCTTTTACTTAAATCCGCTGGTGGCCTGGTCTATCAACCCAAAACGCGCTTGCCTACCAGGAGGCTTTTGGTCTATCAAAAGCTTGAAGACTCAACGAAGTGAGGAAACTTTTTCTTCATTTGCTTCCATAGTAACCTGCAGACTCATCTCTGGTACCGATACACCTCTAAAAACGTCGCTCAATACTCAAAGATGCCCCTCAAGACTTTGTAGACATTTCCCACCTGTCTCTACTTCAAAGACTGCATCCTTTGTCCATTCGGAAACCTAAAATGTCAACTTGACAAATCATGCTGTCAAATTGAGCCAGATAAAATCAATTGCATTTGACAAATGACGTTTCCTTTCCTCCAAGAAAAATGCAAGAGTTTTTATAGGTGGACCTAAATGGTGTCAAAGCATTAAACAAAGTTCTTAGAGGACCTAAACAGCAGGACTAGTAGTAAACAAAGGCCCAAAAGAGGAGGATGTCTCACGAAAGCCAACATTTGATGTTGTGCATGCCCACACCAACAATGGGATAACATTTGCATTGAAAGTCATTGTCATATCACCCTTCTAAGAACCTATTTTGAGTGCTTTAAATTGTGTATAATTTATACTCATTTAGGCTGCTTTAATTTTTATACATTTTGCATCTATGATTATTGTTAGATTTTAATTTTCATTTGCATATTTGGTATACTATAGTTTTAAATATTTAAATATTATATTTATGTTTATTTAGTTAATTTGGCATCTCCAAGTACCTACATATCAACTGTCTAAATTGGCATTTCTTTCCCCATCCCCAAATCCTGGTGACTATGCTCCACTCTCACTATACCATTTGCTTTGCTCACTAGTCCCCCAACTCCAACTTGCCAATATTCCTGTTGTCCTTGGCATGTGATTCAGACTCGCTTTTGTAAAAAAGTCTCTTCTGCTTTAGCATCCTCAGATGGAACCAAGTCTTCACTCATAGAAAAGACCTGCCCTTTTTGTTTGCTATCGATGATCTGGATTAAAGACCAGGTCAAGCATGAATAATAATAACACAAAGTCAATTTTCAGATTTGAAGAGAAATGGGAAAATGAATGGTCATTGGAGAAGTTGAAGAGAAAGGCGCATGACTTTTGGCCTTCCGTTTCCCAGCCACTGGCAAGGCAGGAGCTTATAGAAGTCTTGAGTTGTATGAGCTATTTTTGCTTTCATTTTCCATGAAAGAATTTGTTCCCATTCACAAATGTTGTACTTTACTAATTTTCAGTAATATAACCTGTTGCAGCTCATTTTTGTGGGTTTTCTTCCCCTGGAGGTTTTTTCCCACTTAAATCCTTATATTTGTTGGTTTTGATGGCTTAGACTTTATTTCCAATGGTTGTTTATTATACTGTACTGCAATTATGCACTGTTCAGTTGATTTTTCCTTAATTTTGATACATTGTGCAAGGTACTTACTACTTTATATTGTCTCAATTTTTCTGTTAAAAGACCTATGTGAGTGAGCAAGTTTAAGGGCTGCCACAGATCATATGGTATCAAAGCAGTTTTCCTAAGCTTGTGTGTGTATGCGTTTAACCCAAAAGAAAGGAAACGAGAGTTTGTTGTCTACAGATTCAGAAACTGAAACCAGATCATGGAAGCTGCGATTAAAGAAAATCGTAGAAGGTGCTGATTTTTCCTTCAACCTTGGAGAGAGATTGGCCCTGCGATTAAAGACAATGGCAGAAGCTGCTAATTTTTCCTCCAACCTTGGAGAGAGATCGTCCAAAGTTGAAGGAAAAACGGAGCAAGTTGCTGAATTAGAGAAGAACACAACAGCTAAAAAAGAGAAGGATGGGCATATCAAGACAAAAAAAGGTCTATAATTTTCTTATATTCCTTTCTCTCTACCGGTATTTAAGACAGAGGCCAAGTTTAAGGTTTGAGCAATTGAAGGTATTCTTTGATGTTCATGGATGTAATGATGCACAAAGAATTGCTTGTGCACAACTGAAAATGTCTAAAGATGCATTAATCAGGTGGAGGAGCTACATTGAAGCCCTGACATATGATGGAGAGCCAGCCTTAAAAAAAGTGGTAACCAATAAAGGAGATCATGAGAGAACAAATTTATCTTCTCAGGTATGCTTCTGAAAAGAACTGAAAATGGCAATTCTTGCGGCAAAGGCAAGGGCAAATGTTGAAGAATATACTACTGAATTTCGAAATCAAGCCAAGTTGATGATAAAGTCATTGAATGATGAGGGTTTAGTTGTGAAATATCTTGGTGGACTTCAGCCTCGTATAAAAGGATTTTATCACTTTTTTCCATCAAGACCTTGGAAGAGGCTAGCATCAAAACTCATGTTATTGATGAGAATTACAAAAGGGGAGCTTATCTCACTCCATTAAAGGAAGAAGCAATTCTAAGAAAAGACAGTTGCTTCCACCACAACCAAAGAAGAAAAACATTGTACTCACTGTGATCTAGACAGCCATGAAGAGGCTACCTATTGGAAGCTGTGCCCAAAGATGCGTGAAGATTTTTTGAAGAAGAAAGAGAAGATGACTGTGGCCACCACTACTGAAGCAAAAGAGTAGGCGTATGAATCTGATTTAGACGAGAAGATTGTTTGTACCACTACTCTTCCCAAATCAATCGTTTTCAAAGAAGAAATCAGCAAGAATGAAAAATTTGATTTCTGAAAAGATGCTAAAGAAACTCAGTTTGAGCACGCTTCCCCATCCTAAGCCTTAACCTCTTGGTTGGGTTCAAAATGATATTGAAATAAAAGTTAAATTGCAGTGTAGAGTGAAGTTTGCAATTTCTGCTAACTTTGTTGATGAGGTATTATACAATGCTGTACCACTAGGTGTTTGTGAGCTTGTTCTAGGTTAGCCCCAATTTGGATAAGGGAATGTTATTTTCATGAAAAGAGCTCAGAAGTATCTCTTGACCAAAGGACAAAGATACAATATAAAGGCTTATAAATGAAAGCCACCCATCACATTTATTTCAGCCAATCACGCAAAGAGATTTATCAATGCAAATAAAAAGCTTGTGCTCCTTTTCACCAAAGCCAAGAAGGAAGGGGAAGATGTTGAAGTTAAGAGCTCCAAGTTTAGTTGTACTCCTGAAAAGAGGGGCCAAATTAAAGAGTTGCTTCAGTCTTTCTAGTTGGTGTTTGAAGAAGCTACAATACACCCACCGTAGAGAGAAGTCGAACATGAGCTTCATTTTCAACCAAAATCCCCTTTGCAAATTTGTGGTTGTATCGTAGATCAATAACAAAGAGTGAGGAAATCAAGAGGCAAATTTAGTTGTTGTTGGACCAAGGAGTCATTAGACCGAGTTCATCCCCTTGCAGCTCACCCATTATTTTAGTGCCCAAGAAAGATGGCACATGGTGGATGTGCATAGACTACAGAGCATTGGATAAAATCACCATCAAGAATCACTACCCATTGCCTCAGATATATAATCTTTTCAACCAATAGCAGAAGGTAAAGTTCTTCACAAAGCTGAATTTGAAATCTGGTTACCCCAAAATTTGTGTGAAGGGAGGACACTTGGAAGATAGCATTTAAGTAAGGTCTTTATAAATGGTTAGTTTTGTCATTCGGTGTATGCAATGCTCCTGCTACGTTCATGAGGGTCATGAATCATGTTTTTTGTCCATACATGAATTCATTTGTTACGTATTTGGATGATATCCTGATTTTTAATGAGACATGGGATGAGCATACTGACCATTGGAGAAAGGTTTTAGAGTTGTTGAAGCCAAATCAGCTTAAATCCAATTTGAAGAAGCGTGAATTTGTAAAACCGAGTTTGTTGTATCTTGGTTGTATTGTAGGTGGAGGTAAATTGAAGATTGATCCAATAAAGTTGTCATTTTGAATTGGCCTATTCCCACTAATGTTAGGCAAATGAGATGTTTTCTTTAAGTAGTACAATTCTTGAGAAAATTCATTCATCACTTTTCAGCTATTGTTGCTCTTTTACATGCCTTATCTTCCAAGAGCAAAAAGATTTGTTTGGAAGAAAGAACATGCTCAAGCATTTGAAAAATTAAAGCATAAAATTGACAATGCACCTGTGTTGTCATTGCCTAACTTACAACAAATTGATGTGGAGACTGCTGTATCTAATTATGCTACGGGTGTTATGCTTTTGCAGGGGCAAAACCAATTTGCTACAACTCTGCATTGTTTGACAAAGTTGTTCAGCATTTCCCCACTTATGACAAGGAGTTGTATGCCTTGGTGCAAGCCATCAAGAAATGGAAGGACTACCTAAAGGTGAAAGAAACCATTTTTCTTACAGATCATTAGCCTTTGCAATATCTTCAAACTCAAAGCAAACTACAACAAGATAGACATTTCAAATGGATGGGTTTCTTGCAGCAATTTCATCTTGTTATTAAGTACAAGAAAGGTGCTAATAATAAGATGGCTGATTTGTTATCCAGACCTCCTATTTCTGCAGCTACTGTTGTGATGCAACTTGAGCCCTTGGCACATGAGGCGATTTTGGAGGAGTATGATCAAGACAAGGATTTTGAAGAGATATATCAGCATTTGAAGGCCTCCAAATTTGGAAAATGGAGGTATGACTGATTATCAACTTATTGATGGTCTACCAAATGGGAACTCAAGGATGCATTTGATAAGCAAAGCCCATACATCTCTTGTTGATGGTCATTTTGGCATGAACAAGACCATTGTTAACCTTCCAAGACATGTATTTTAGCCAAGAATGGGAATTAATGTTGTCAAGTTTATGAAGGGTTATGTTCTATGTAATACTGACAAAACAAATAACAAGGGTTGTACACACCATTGCCAATTCCATCTAGGCCTTGCAAGAGTGGCTTCATGAATTTTCGTAGTGGATTGCCCAAAACAAGGCAGAAATATAATTCTGTTTATTGTAGTTGATCAATTTAGTAAGATGTGTGTGTTGATTCCCTATAAGAAGACTATTTCAGGTCAAGAAGATGCCTACAAGTTATTTTCTGAAGTCTGGGTCCATTTGGGATTGGCAAAATCCATTGTTTCAGATCAGGATAGTAGATTTCTTAGTGCTTTTTGGACAAAATTATGGGGCAGGATGGACACTAAGCTGAAGACATCTACAGCTTTTCATACAGATAGACAAACAGAATTTATGAACAAGACATTGGTTCATCTTTTACGATAATATAACCAAAGGAATCCAAAGACATGGGATGACAGTTTGCCTTACATTCAACATGCATATAATAGGGTGGTGTTGTCACATTTTGCACGGGGTGCAATGTTTTCAAGTTTGTAACAGTGCTGCTCTTCTTTTTCCCTCTTCCTCTATTTTCCTTTCTTCTGCTCTCCCCTCCTCTTTCTTTCCCGCATTCTCTTTCTTTCCCCCTTTCTCGGAGCCCCTCAGTTGATTTTCAAACTTTCCAGCAAGTTACCTGAAAAATGGCTAAGTCTGGGTGCGAAGTTCGCACTTCGCCCAGTTTTGGTGCGAAGTACGCACTTCGCCCAGTTCTGTTGCGAAGTCTGACTTCGCCCTCTTTTCTGGGCGCACCTTGCAACTGGCAGGCTGACAGAAGAATGATAAGTGCTGGAGCAAGTCCGTACGGCGGCAGACACCAGTTTTCACCTGTGCGCAGTCCGACTTCGCAGCGAAGTCGGAGTGCGCCCTTGACAGGTGCGCAGTGGGGAGACAAACTCAGAATTTGACCAAGGCATGAAGGCCTTCCCGACTGCACTGTTCTCTGCCCGCGCAACCCGAGACGCTCTGATCCCAAGCGAAGTTGGACGAACTGCCTTCCAAGGCAGACACGTGTCACACAGCATCATCCATCACCTGACAAGTGTCCAGCTCCGGGATTTGGGCCGAAACGTGCCGAGCAAAAGGACGAGCGTGGGCTGCACTGCCATGCCAGTGACCTCATTTAAAGCCGATTGGAGGTTCTACCTGCTCCAGCTACCCGCATCACTGCCAGAGTAAAGTTCAGACCAACACACCGCCACGAAGCTGTCCAGCTTCCAGGAAGACCATGCTGCGGGTACAGTCCGGTCCGACAAAAGGTCAGCATTTGCAGCTCTTTCGCCGCTTTTGTCAGCTATTGTTTGACTGGGACCTTGTGCCCATTAATGTAACGGGAGGGACTCGGGCTATAAAAACCCACCATGAATTCATTGTAAAGGGTGGAAGGGGAATGTCTGTTAGGGAACCACTGTGCCTATTGTAACCGTGCTTCTGCTTATAAATATAATCTGTATGCCTGGTTCTGTTCTGCTGTCTCTATTTTTTATGCTGCCTTTCTTTATATTCATGCCTAAGGCTAACCTGTGTCACGGCTCGTTGATTCATTTCAGCATTTGGTGATCAGGTGCCTTTAGCATCGCTTGTCTGAGCATTTTCTGTACTTAATAGTTTAAAGGATACATAGAATAGATGTGGTAGCAGTTCCATCAGTTATGTGTTACGTTGCTGGTCCGTATCTGGTGATTGATGCGCTCCCGTACTGTTAGTTCCTTGTAGGGAATGTCTGTTAGGGAGCCATTGAAGCTGTGCGGTTAAATTCTCTACGTCACACATATACCTGGCTCTGATATCTCTAGGTTTGCTTTCTACCCATGTTAGTGTATGTATCTGGTGATTGATGCATTGCCGTGCTGTTAGTTCCTTGTAGGGAATGTTTGCTAGGGGATCATTGAAGCTGTGCATACACTGCTTAGGTATCGGAAGTACACATAGATTTTGCAGATCTTAGTCATGCTTTGTGTTTATAATGCAGTAAGTAGCAGTAATTGGTGTGTTCCCGTACTGTTAGTTCCCCCCACCAACCTCCACGTATATTTGTAAATTCCTTTCTGTTCATTTATCTCTTTCCCTGTACTCTTAGCTTAAATCAGAAAACCCCCAAAAGGAGCCGGCCTTCTCCGGAGATTGGCTCGGAAGGCATCTCTTCCTTCCAGCCTTTCATGCTGGTGGGCGAATCTGGGCGCATTAACCCAAAATCCTTTCCTCATGGCAGATTCGTAACCAACAGTTTCTCTGGCACGCCCGGTGGGACCCTGGTCCCACGTTTGAAGAGAGATTTTCTGATCAGTCTCCACCTGGCGCTGACAATGGATCCTGAGCTCTCGGTGAGACAAGGAAGTTTCTCACCCCCGACAGAATTGAAGCACCGGTGTTCGCTTCATTGCTGTTCCAAATCTGAACACCTGGCGACTCTGCACGAACAAATCCTCTGAGTCCGACAGACCGGTCCCAGCACCTTCATGCACACAAGAAGGTGGCGAGCAAGGGATCCGAGAAGCCCGCCTGAGTTCTACGAACTAGACATCAACGCTCGAGGCGAAGTTCCCAGGCTGGCTGATCCGCGAGCTCGTTTCGACGAAGCCGAGGCTGAAATCCAAGAAGAGGCCGAAGCCGAAGTCGGAGGAGCTGAGTACGAAATAGAAGAGGCCGAGGAAGAAGAAGATCCTGCATCCTCGGAAAGTACCGACACTGAGTACACAACTGACGGCGGAGAAGAAGAGGAAGAAATGGCTGCCCAACAGCCGAATGACGATGATCTCTTCCCGGCGGTGGACTCCTACGGGGCCCTTGGCTCCCGGTCGGACAGCAAGCCGTGCCCCCGCCGCTTTAAAGTCTATTCCCACATACGACGGCTACGGCAAGACGGCGTACGAGCACATCCAGGACATCCTTGCCCCGGCCGCACCGCATACTATTACCGATGAGAGTGTGAAGACCCGTCTGCTGGCCCTTTCCCTGAGGGGAAAGCTTCTCTACTGGTGGAGATCGCTGCCAGAGGGATCCATCACAGGGTGGCCCTAGCTTGCCAGGAGGCTCGTAAAAGGATGCAACGAGTCTGCTGACCCTACTTCTCTACTGCATCAGTTCCAAGCTATCCAGAGACATCCTCAAGAGGAGGTGTCTGATTTTAACATCAGGTTTGCGAGATCCTGGAAACGGGTACCTCGCGAACTTCGGCCTTCAGCCGGCATGGCTGCTCACTACTATCTGAGATCCTTCAACTCAGACATATGCCTGCTGCTGAAGATTGCCAGAATTGACGAGTTTCCTGCGCTGTACGAGGCTGCCCAGCAAGCTGAAGCTGACATTATCTCCATCGGCAGACTCCCGTCCAGGGTGCAGGAACCCATTCATCCCGACTTCCCTGCATCCCAGTATCCTCCTGCTTCGGGTGGTGCGCCGTCCACATCAGGACAGCAGCCCCAACGAAGAGTGGAATCCTCGCGCCGGTCGTAACTCCTTACGGCCCACCTCAATTGCATTATCCTCACCCGCCTCCTCCCGCTCCGCACTTTCCAAGGACTTCCTGCTCCCCCGCAGTACGCCCCTTATTCTAACCCTCCTCCATTAGCCGCATTGCCTCCACCGGCACAGTTGCCGCCACCTGACAGCAGCATCCAGAACACGATTCTACAGGAAGTGCGGGCTTTGGCCTCCGGATACCATGCCATGTCCAACGACATGACCGCTATGAAGAAAAAGCAGGCCCAGATGGACCTTGCTCCTAGGAGGCCATATGCGCCCCGGCGCTAACGAAAGACAAGTCCCCTGAACATCAGCCGCAGAGGCGTCCGCCTCCAAGAAATGCTGCTATAGAAGACCCGCCTGGTCCTCCCGACCAGGTTAACTGGTGCACTACGTGCAATGACCCGCATTCGGAGGAAGACTGTACTTTGCACCAGCACTACATCCAGACCTTGGCCGACAGCGCTATAGAGGATGATGAACTGTACATGATCCTGGACGGCGAAGCCAACTTCGCCCTCCCAGAAGAGAATCTAGTGCCGCCTGCCAAGGAAGAAAAGAAAGCTGCGGATGCGGCCAAGCCTTTGCAAGTCTACGCAAGAAGAGAGAAACCGCAGCCCGGCGGGCTGCCACCATACAAGCGGCTGTGGCCCTACACAGCCCAAGAGAAGGCATCCAAAGATAAAGCTCCAGTCAAGCCTTCTCCAGCAAAGGCTGCCCCTGTTCCAGCCAAACCTCCAGCGAGGGCCCCAACCCCGGCTAAAGCTCCTGTACTTCAGCCTCCAGCTGAAACCAAAGAACAAGCCCAGGAGAAGCTGAGGTACCCGTCTCTGACCAAGAGACAGCGAGTTGAGGCCACCCAGCAGTACCGGACGAAGTATGAGCCGGCTAAACAAGCAGAGGGAGCTAGTACCTCGGGCTACAGCATTGTAGACGAGTTGAAAAGAACGCCCGCGAGAATCAGCATGTATGATGCTCTTCTGCTCCCAGGCCAGGTGGATCTGTTGCAAGAATCCCTGAAGAACATGAAGAGCGGCAAGCAGATTCAGCCCGCTGTCCTAGTTCAACCTCTGACAGTCTCAGCCACGGGGAAGAACAGACCGCCTCCCTTTTATCTGTCTTTGCGGATGCAAGGGCACATAGTTCACAACTGCATGGTGGATTCTCGGTGCTTCCTCGACCGTGATGCCGAAGGCCGTCTCGCGATGAGATCGGGATGGAATACACACGGAGCAGCCAAGGCGTGCCGCAATTAGACGGCACCCCCGTCAAGACAGCTTGGTGTCATAAAGGACATCCCTATCCGGCCGCACAAGGCCCTCGACATCGTGGTCATCCAAGAGGTCGTGGTTGTTGACTTGGAACCTTACTTCGGCATGTGTCTCTCGGGAGTTCACTGCGAAGGTTGGGCGGGTACCTGTCTCTAGACTACTCACACATGGAAGTGCCCTTCAAAGGAAGGAGACTGAAAATTTTTAATGAGAAGCCTTCCCCCTTCCTAGTAGACAAGA
This sequence comes from Wollemia nobilis, assembly GCA_028583015.1. Lineage (NCBI taxonomy): Eukaryota > Viridiplantae > Streptophyta > Pinopsida > Araucariales > Araucariaceae > Wollemia > Wollemia nobilis. The sequence continues at coordinate 15,087,173 of JAQPPZ010017052.1, forward strand.
TACCCGGAGGAGAGATGGACTGCATGGTCCAGTTGTCAGAGGAAGAGCTGGTGACAGTGGAGCTGACTGAGCAAGCCCTCGAAGTGCTGCAGCTCGAAGACGAGTTCTCGTTGCGGGACTTCAATGCCGTAATCGGGACAGAGCAAGGCTGTTACTCCATTGTACAGCCCGAGAGGCTTGACATGTCAGCCGCGAAGGAGGTAGGACCTGCACCCGATGAGCTGTGGAAGCTTTTCTTTGACGGCGCGCGATGCAAGAATGGCGCCGGTGCAGTGGGTACTTCCGGTTTCTCCAACCGGAATCCGTAAGGACTATACCTACAAAGTTGGCCTCGGAGCCGCACTAACAACTCGGCGGAATACGAAGCCCCGTGCTTGGGTTTGCGAAAGGCGGAGAGGCTCGGAATCAAACACCCGCAGATTTTTGGAGATTCGTAGCTGGTGTGTCACCAAGTTACGGAGAAGTGCGCATCCAAACAACACTATCTTAGAGCGTACCGCAACCGGGTGTGGGACCTGATGGAGTCATTCGACTCATTGAATGTTAAGGCAATATCGCGTGAGAAAAACAAGCACGCTGATATTCCGGCGCCCCGTTGGAGCCAGGTACGTTCCGGTTGAAGACGTTGTCCAGAAACCGAAGCCGGTTCGTACTATCTACAGGCCTTCTGTGCCTGATAAGGACACCCACTGGCAGGTGTTCGGGCCAGACGAGGAGATCGTCACATTCCCGGTTAACGAAGTGTGTGTAATCGAAGGTAGAGACCCTGATGACGAGCAATATGAGGGGTTGATACAGCTTACGGAATAATCACGTCCCAAAAGGACTGATTACATTAGAAAGTCTCTTTGATCGTAATGACAGAGCAATATCCCACAGAATCAAAGTAGACCCGAGGCAGTATGCTGACTTGGAACTTGAACCTGGTAAAACTATCAAGGTCGGAACAGACTGCACGTCGGAGGAACTGGAGCAAATCAGATCACTATGCCAAGAATTCCCCGACATCGTGGCCTGGTGCTACGAAGATTTGAGGGGGTATGACAGAACTGTCATCCAAAGATACTATTGAGCTAGAGGATGGCGCCAAGCCATTCCGACGAGGCGTAGGGCCGTGAATCCGAAGATTGAGGCCATGATGAAGACCGAGCTCTTGAAGATGCTGGAGGCCAAGATCATCTACCCCATCAAACATTCATCCTGGGTCGCGAATTTGGTGCCCGTGAAGAAAAAGAATGGCGACATTCGTCTCTGTGTCGACTTCAGAAACCTAAACCAGGCTTCCCTCCGGGACCACTATCCGCTTCCCCAAATCGACCAGATCCTACATATCGTTGCTGGAGCCCAGAGATTTTCACTTTTAGATGGATTTTCCGGCTACAACCAGATTTGGGTCAAAAATGAGGACCAGCATAAGACGGCGTTTACCACCAAGTGGGGGACGTTCGCCTATCGCCGCATGCCGTTTGGCTTATCTAATGCTGGTGCCACATTCCAAAGGGCCATGGACCCGGCCTTCCCAGAGCTGCTCAATAAGATTATTGTCATCTACCTTGATGACATGACCGTTTTCTCTCACCAACGAGGAGATCATGTTTCGCACCTACGGCAAATATTTGAGAGTTGTCGAGAATTCGGCATTTCTATAAACCCGAAGAAGTCTCGTCTTCGCGGTGAAGGAAGGAAAGTTGCTGGGACATGTCATCTCCGAGGAAGGCCTCGCCATTGACCCTGACAGAGCAGAAGCCCTCGTTCGCTTGCCAGCCCCCATCGACAAAAAGGGGCTGCAGTCCTTCTTCGGTCAGATTAACTTTGTGCGGAAGTTCATCCCGGACTTCGCACAGGTGATCAAGCCTATGGCCGAACTGCTTAAGAAAGATACACATTACGAATGGACTGATGAGAGAGAGCAAGCCTTCGAGGAGATCAAGGCCCGAATTGCACAAGCTCCGGTGTTGACAAACCCGGACTACTCCAAGGACTTCATCCTGTATGCAGTGGGAGAGCCCGAAAGCTACGCTGCAGTCCTAACTCAGAAGGGAAGCGATGGCGAGGAGCGCCCCATAGCGTTCCTGAGCCAAGTGATTCTGCCGCATGAAGAAAAGTACAATTTTATAGAGCGGCAGGTTCACGCTGTTATGAAATCCCTTCGAAAGTTCAGGCACTTTGTCTCCCAGAGCAAGACTACTGTCTTTGTGATTCACCCGGATGTTCGTAGCTTCATCTTACAAGGAGAACCGGGTCACAAGAGAGCAGGATGGATTGCAAAAATCCAGGAGTTCGACATCGAAGTGCGGCCCACCAAGCTTATCAGAGGCCGAGCCTTGTGTCAGGAATTGGCCCGAAGCGCTGTAGCCGGCATCTCCGCCTGTAAGTGGGAGGACACAGCGACACGCGTCTACCTAGCCAACTCCTTATCGGAGGGGGAGTGATTGGACAGATGAACCGGTGAGATACTTCGCACCGGAAGATGTCCCGATCACCCGAACGCCTCACAACGAAGGAGATTTCGGCCAGGTGCACTCAAGTACACTCTTCGCCCCGAGGGGCTTTACTTCAAAAACATCGACGGCATCCTGTTGCGGTGCGTCATTAAATCTGACCAGCCTAGGGTCCTCGGAGAATTTCATTCCGGGATGCCTGGGGGTCACCATTCTTCAAGGCCAACGGCCTTAAAAATAATAAGAGCTGGGTACTATTGGCCCACTCTATTCGCAGACGCTCATGCGATCTGCTCTAAATGTGATCAATGCCAGAGGTTTGCTGGCCGAAATGTAAAAGCACCCCCGCCCCTTCAACCGATTCAAGCCGAGACTCCGTTCCAAAGAATGGGGTCTAGACTTCATTGGGGTGATTTCTCCTAACTCCTCTGCCGGCCACAAGTTTATTCTTACAGCTACTGACTATTTTACACGGTGGGCAGAGGCGATCCCGACCAAGAACGCGGACCAAGAAACGGTCATCAGGTTCATTGAGAGCCTGATTACCCGCTTCGGGGTTCCAAAATCAATTGTGACAGACAACGGTCCGGGATTCGCAGGCGCTGTACTCACGGAGTACACCGGCAGACTTGGCATCTATCACAAGATGTCTTCTAATTACTACCCGCAGGGGAATGGCCTTGCCGAGTCTACTAACAAGAACCTCCTGAAAATCATCCGGAGGACCATTGACAGAAACAAGCGGACTTGGCACTTGCTCCTGAACCGGGCGCTGTGGGCGGACAGAGTTGCGTTCAAAAAATCCCTCAGAACGTCCCCCTATGCGCTCGTCTATGGTAAAGAAGCTGTCATGCCATCACACATCGAGATCCCTGCCCTGTGGATGTTGGACGAAGACAGGAGCAGCGGAGACCCGGTGGACGACAGACTGTGCCAACTCCTGCAGTTGGAAGAAGACAGAGAAAGTGCATACCAGGCCTTCACTGATCACATTGCAGCCACTCAAGGCTGGTTTGCCAAAGGCACCACTGCCCGAGTTTTCGAAATCGGGGACCTGGTGCTGAAGTGGGACTCATATAAAGCAAAGCCGGGTAATCACGGGAAGTTTGATGCTCTCTGGGAGGGCCCTTATCAGATTGCCCGGTGAACCAGTTTAATGCCTACGTACTTCGGGATATGGAGGGTCGCCTCCGCCTATCCCTGTCAACGGGTTCCATTTAAAAATTTACCGCTGCTGAAGGTGCCCGAGTGGCCCTTCCTTGTAAAAAATTTCCCTTATGCATTTTCAATTCCCAGCATGTATAGTTTCCAGCTTTCAGCTTTTAAATTGTTATTTTTCATTCTTTTTGAGCTTAACTGTGACATGGGAGAGAAAGACAGACTTCGCAGCGAAGTCTGTCGTCGCCCCTCAGGAGGGGCGAAGTTCGGGCTGTGCAAAAGGAAGAAGCAAAGAAAGAAAAAGGAAAAAAGGCTAAAAAATGACTAAGTGTTGGCCGAAGCCCGACTTCGCAGCGAAGTCGGACTTCGGGCCAGCCAAAGTGCGAAGCTCGAACGAAGGGAAGACCGCAAAAGGCACACAAAGGACAGGCTCCGCTCAGCTTTGAGCGAAGACTGACTTCGCGCGCGAAGTCCGACTTCGGCCGGCTTCCGCGCGAAGTACGCGCTGCGCACAACTTCCGCGCGAAGTGCGAACTTCGCGCGAAGTTCGTACTTCGCCCGAACTTCGGCCGAAGTCCGAACCCGCCTCAGCGTTCGCACTGCGCAGCTCATCCAACAAAGTCTCAGGGAGCAGAAAATGTTAAGTGTTGGCCAAAGTCCGAAGGTTGCAAAGAAACCAGACTGCGCTCAATCCTTGAGCGCGGCAAAGAAAAGAAGAAGGAACAGTTCAACGCGCACTTCGCGCGAAGTTCGAACTTCGCCCGAAATTCGAGCGAAGTCCGACTGCGCCGGCAAAGTCGGACCGCGCCCAACTTTGGGCGAAGTCCGACTGCGCCTCGTTTTCTGGGCCAGTTTGGGCAAAAGTTCAAAAAATGAATAAAAAATTCAAAAAGTTCTAAGCTGGGCCCAAGGCGCATTTGTAACCGTTCTAAAGTGGGTTTCCGCACCAAAGGTTCTTTCTTGAGCAGTGTGCCCGGATTGCGGCAGTGACGTCAGCCATGGCGCAGCGTCCAAGACAAAATTAATGATTGCACGTTCCTCAACGAAAAGTGCAAGCAAAAGAACATGGCACGTCTGCCGGGGCACCTTTTTCCAAACATTCTCCTGCGCAGCCACCAAAGAAGCATAACTCAGCCGACCTACCCCCTCCTGCGCGGCATTAATGGCGCTGTCTTTATCTAGAAAAGGGGGTCAGATGCATTCAAACATTCCAGATTGCACAGATTATTCCTTAAACGGTGCAAATTATTCCTGTGACAGCGAAATCTGCTGTAGACGCCCTGAACTTGTAATTATTGCTGATTCGGAGAGATGGACAGAGGAAAGATGCCAGTGTCAGCGCAGTCCAGCGAAAGTGGCGAACCCAAGGATTTACCGCGGCCGGGCGTTTTCAGAAGTGAAACACCGCCGGAGCGAAAGTCAAAATCCCGGCCTAAAAAAGTACAGCGTGGGCAAGCCCCACCACCTCCGGTAAATTACTTGGCGGGATACGTGGACGGCTCTTTTTCTATGAGCCTGACGAAGCTGCGGTCAAATGTGGAGAGCTGGGTCGACAAAGTTTCGCCCTCCCACCATTTCGGAGCGGCGTACAAATCCAACCTCTTCGCATTCTTGTGCCCTCCTCGTCCACCAATGCCCGGAACCGGTAGACCTAATTGTCGACACTACGGCACTCGCTACCCGGCAGATTTGCAGCTCCAACGGTAAACCCTTGTTCACACTGCGCAGGAGACTGTCCAGCCAGCTTTCGCCCCGTGGTTGGAGTACGACTCCAGCACAATCCTCAGAAAGATAAATTTGGGCGAGCAAGCGGGACGCTTCGCGAATACCAAACGGATGAGGGATTTCCTCAATTCAGAACTGAACGCCCCGCTTGCAGCTGGACAGTGGCCAACCGGCCCCATGCCCTTGGCGAAATTCCAGAGCAAGTATCTATATACCATACTGGCATGGATTCTCGGCTGCGACTCCGATGAGCTGGTACAGCCGTACCAGCTAGCGCTGGCAAAATGCCTCCTGTGTGGAGAATCTTACGAACCAGCGGCGCAGAGAAGTGGAAAGCGCCCCATCTTTTTTGACTGGGCAGACTGGCTGGCTTACGCCATTCATTCCAGCCTGGTGAAGATCCAGAAGAGGCAGTCTACCGATTTTCGTTTCAGTTCTGTTCTAGCCTGGCTTTGTTTGTACCATTTGCACCCCCTGATGCCGATCCTGAACCTAAAGAAGGTCAACGAGAGGGGAGAGCCACAGCCCGTCTACAACTGGACGGATGACTTATACCGGAAAGGGTCCTACTACAAGTTCAACTTCAACTTTCTGGGATTCGTCATGTCAGTCTTCAGTGAAAGCGAAATTCCCCGTCCCCCGAGAGAAATGACGAGCGCTTTGCTAAATCAGAAGCTCGGGGACGTTTTCAGACTGACGCAGGGAATTGTGGTCAGAATCTACGGATTCAAGGGCAAACCCCATTTGCTGCCCTACTGGTGTACAGAGCATCTGTTCGGGATGGAGGTTGCCCGGCAGATGGATTATGTTGAGGAGGAGTTTGGTCTAGGAAAGAAGAGAGGACAGATTTTTCAATATCCTCTTTCCTGGGCAAACGTTGAGATTACTGAGGTAGGACAACATGTCTACCTTGAGCAGGAGTTTTCCCGGATTGGCCTGGTTCTGCTGCCGCAGCGTTGGAAGTATGACCCATATGGGATAAGGGGAAAGTTCACACATCTCTGCCCCCGGGCAGATATAACCGAGGATAAGTGCGATGTGGTCCATGTGGACCTTGACTGGGAAATTGAATTGATGGAAGCTTCTCCTCCCTGGCAGGATTTTTACTGCGAGGAGGTGACATATGACCCCAAGCGAAACCCGGACCACCAGTTCACATCTCCAGGGTTTAAAAAGTTTTTATCCAAGATAGCAGGCCTTAACTGGTCTAAAGAAAAGATTACTGAATGCTGGAAGATGAGATGCCGCACGCAGCACGACAAATCCACAAGAAGGAATCTGGCCGTAGATGACGACTTTTCGGTTCTCTATGACCAGCATCATGACAGCTGGCGGCCGTTCGCATATCAAGGTTACGTTCCCCGAGGCCCCTTTGAGGACTATAAAGGAGGGTCTCCTTCCCAACAGTTGTACACTTCGGCAACTGCCAGCGTGGGCCCAGCAGACATCCAGGTCGAACCAATGCAGCCCGTGGCTTCCAAGGCGGCGCCTGAGAGGGCGAAAGAATTAGTCAAGGCAACGCCCGAGGCAATCCCTCAGGCACAAAAGGCGCCAGCGCCGCCACAGAGCAGACCGGTTGCGGCAGACCCTCTGCAAGTCAAACCCCGGTACAAGTTTACCGTGGGAGCATCAGCACCTGCTGCACCTGCTTCATCTCCTTCCCCGGATCCAACCATTGTTCCAGAGGAAAAGAAAAGGAAGAGAGTTGAAAAAATCAGGCGACCTAGCCTGATAGTGCAGCAGCCAGTCGCAGAGCCGCAGCCGCGTCCTGCCGCCGCAGGGACAGTTTCTCTAGGCAGTCCCAAGCCTGCCGCCGGAACCAAAAGCGCAGACATCCCCCCGGCATCGGCTCAGGCGGAGCCCGCAGGTACGTTTGCTGCCCCCGTCTCTTTGGTCTCATCCAATCCTACCCCCACTCCGTCTCCCGCTCAATCCGAGCAAGCTATGGCCGCATCATCCTCCCCGTCTCCACGTCCTTCTAGCGGCCCCCATTCTTTTGATCGCCTTGCTCGTAACCCTAACGTTTCCCTATCTCTCGAGCACAACTCCAAACCCTTCGCCCGGGTTAGCGCTGAGGCCGTCCATTCACTGTCACATCCTCCATCTCGCCCGCTTCAAACCCTTGCAGTATCAGCCGCCCCCATCTCCATTTCCCGGTCGCCCCTAAGCGGCCGAACCTTCCAAGTGTCCATCCGGTTCCTCCTGATCCCATTCCCGCAGGAGAGACGTCTTAGCAGAACCCTAGGCTGGGGGAACCAGATTTTATGGATGACCTCCAGAATACAGACGACTTGCCCTTGGCAACGAGAGCTGTAGAATATTCTGTCTCTTTCCTCCGTAACCTGAAACGGAGGAGACCTGAAGAGATAGCCGCCCCGGTAAAGCGCGCCAAGTACAATTTCGAGAGGAGAGTGCTTACAACAGAGAAGATAATCCCAAAAGTGAAGAAGCCTCTCCGGGAAATGACCAGGGCGGACTACGAGCTCCAGACAAAGGAGAAGAGCTTTGACGACATCAACAAGCAATACGAGATTCAGTCGATCATGCGCAAAGTTGATAATCTCTTTGTCAAAAGTCTGGAGGAGCAGGAAGAGCTTTTCGGGTTGCAAGACAAAACAAGACAGCTTGAAGAGGACCTGTCCATGTCCACTGAGCAGCTGGAAGCGGCGCGGCAAGAAATAGATGAACTCAAAGCCCAGCTGGCCGCTTCCCAGCAAAACGCCGCAACCGAAAAGCAAGCAGCCTTGGAGCAAATTTCTCAGCTCCAAGAGTCTTTGAAGCAGGCGCAGTCGCAACTTGCAGAGAGAACATCTCAAGCGACGGTCTTTTCAAAGAAGAAAGTTAAGGAGATGCGGGCTGGTTTGCTGCGGGAATGCAAGCCCCACACCTACAAGGCGATGGCGGTTCTGGATTTCGCATCCAGAATCCAAGAAGTTTCTGCCCAGGGAAAGCCTGTGGTAGAGGAGGCCGAACGTCAGGCGAAGCAATGGCTGGACCTGGCGGTAAATCTTCAGAGCGCGAGCGCAACGGCCTCCAATTTTCTCCCGTGTCCTCATTCGCTGCAGAATGGGCAGGTGCAAGGGTGACCTTGCACAAATATTTCAAAAAAGTTGAAGAGGTGAGAGTGGCTAGACGAATGCTAGACGCATTCGTACATGAAAGAGACATTTGTTTGGCCCCCTTTCGCGCTCTTTCTGAACTAGGGTGCCCAGGTTTTGTTGAGAATGGCGAGCTTCTCACCCTAGATCAGGTGAAAAGGAATTGGCAGTCCTTCGAAGCAGATACAGCTGAAATTGATAGCTGGACTGAGCCAATTCAAGACAATCAGGTCACTCAGATGGTGTCCAAATATTGCAAGATCAGCTCCTACTTCCAGGAGTTAGAGAAAAGATACCTCACCATCGACCTGCACGCGGTCGCTGCTTTCCACGCAGCATTAGAAGATGTAGCTGACCGCCGGCCATTCGAGGCAGAAGCCTGGCGCCAAGCCCAGGCCGCATACACTCGCATCTGCGAGGCAGAAGCAAGAGATGGAGAGCTTTCAGAAGGTGATTCTGAGGAGGCAACTGACAAAGATGAATCTGAAGAACAGTTGCCGCAAGGAGAACAGCTAGAGCAGCAAAAGGCAGGGGAGGCAAGTTCCTCTGCACCCAAAGGATGAAGGCATGGATTCTTTGCGCCGAGGCGAGCTCGACACCCCGCGAGCCGCCATAAATGTTGTCACATTTTGCACGGGGTGCAATGTTTTCAAGTTTGTAACAGTGCTGCTCTTCTTTTTCCCTCTTCCTCTATTTTCCTTTCTTCTCTCTCTCCCCTCCTCTTTCTTTCCCGCATTCTCTTTCTTTCCCCCTTTCTCGGAGCCCCTCGCTTGATTTTCAAACTTTCCAGCAAGTTACCTGAAAAATGGCTAAGTCTGGGTGCGAAGTTCGCACTTCGCCCAGTTTTGGTGCGAAGTACGCACTTCGCCCAGCTTGGTGCGAAGTCTGACTTCGCCCTCTTTTCTGGGCGCACCTTGCAACCGGGCAGGCTGACAAAAGAATGATAAGTGCTGGAGCAAGTCCGTACGGCGGCAGACACCCGCTCACTCAGCCGCAGTCCGACTTCGCAACGAAGTCGGAGTGCGCCCTTGACAGGTGCGCAGTGGGGAGACAAACTCAGAATTTGACCAAGGCATGAAGGCCTTCCCGACTGCACTGTTCTCTGCCCGCGCAACCCGAGACGCTCTGATCCCAAGCGAAGTTGGACGAACTGCCTTCCAAGGCAGACACGTGTCACACAAAGATCATCCATCACCCGACAAGTGTCCAGCCTCCGGGATTTGGGCCGAAACGTGCCGAGCAAAAGGACGAGCGTGGGCTGCACTGCCTATGCCAATGACCTCATTTAAAGCCGATTGGAGGTTCTACCTGCTCCAGCTACCCGCATCACTGCCAGAGTAAAGTTCAGACCAACACACCGCCACGAAGCCGTCCAGCTTCCAGGAAGACCATGCTGCGGGTACAGTCCGGTCCGACAAAAGGTCAGCATTTGCAGCCTCTTTCGCCGCTTTTGTCAGCTATTGTTTGACTGGGACCTTGTGCCCATTAATGTAACGGGAGGGACTCGGGCTATAAAAACCCACCATGAATTCATTGTAAAGGGTGGAAGGGGAATGTCTGTTAGGGAACCACTGTGCCTATTGTAACCGTGCTTCTGCTTATAAATATAATCTGTATGCCTGGTTCTGTTCTCGTTGTCTCTATTTTTTATGCTGCCTTTCTTTATATTCATGCCTAAGGCTAACCTGTGTCACGGCTCGTTGATTCATTTCAGCATTTGGTGATCGAGTGCCTTTAGCATCGCTTGTTCCGAGCATTTTCTCGTACTTAATAGTTTAAAGGATACATAGAATAGATGTGGTAGCAGCTCCATCGGCTATGTGTTACGTTGCTGGTCCGTATCCGGTGATTGATGCGCTCCCGCATCGTTAGTTCCTTGTAGGGAATGTCCGTTAGGGAGCCATTGAAGCCGTGCGGTTAAATTCTCTACGTCACACATATACCGGCTCTGATATCTCTAGGTTTGCTTTCTACCCATGTTAGTGTATGTATCTGGTGATTGATGCATTGCCGTGCTGTTAGTTCCTTGTAGGGAATGTTTGCTAGGGGATCATTGAAGCTGTGCATACACTGCTTAGGTATCGGAAGTACACATAGATTTTGCAGTTCTTAGTCATGCTTTGTGTTTATAATGCAGTAAGTAGCAGTAATTGGTGTGTTCCCGTACTGTTAGTTCCCCCCACCAACCTCCACGTATATTTGTAAATTCCTTTCTGTTCATTTATCTCTTTCCTGTACTCTTAGCTTAAATCAGAAAACCCCCAAAAGGAGCCGGCCTTCTCCGGAGATTGGCTCGGAAGGCATCTCTTCCTTCCAGCCTTTCATGCTGGTGGGCGAATCTGGGCGCATTAACCCAAAATCCTTTCCTCATGGCAGATTCGTAACCAACAGGTGGATCATAGTTCCCCTAATATATCACCTTTTGAAGCTTGTTATGGATATCTTACCATTTCATCTTTCAACTTGACATTTAAGTTTTGGCAGAATGATGCAGATAGTCTGTCACGGCCCTCCTTGGCAGGACTTATCATTGATGTTGATTATGTATTGATGTGTGGAGTTTCAATGCTTAATCTTAAAATAAGTGGTTAATTTCATGTTTTGATTATATTATGCTAGAATATGGTACTGTTGATGATGTGTATGGTTGCAAGACCAGGTACTCCCGCGAGTGGACTGATATGGGACAACCACCGAAATTGAAAGTCCGAAAAGGGAAAAATGACGGATGATATATTTATCGACACCTCCAGGGTAACTAAGTACCCTCATGTAGTTACATTTCATAACTGTGTGTTTAGTTATAATTACACCACCGACTGAGAAATTGCTTGAGCAAAGGAGCAGTCTTTAATAGTCAGGGGATGACCTGGCAGTCATCATAAATCCTACTACTTAAGGACAAGTGTGGTGCGATAAAAAAGTTTGATAATGGGGCATTTGGTTGTTTACCATTGTTTGCACGTGAGTAGTGCATAGATTATGTTTAGCAAATGACTCATCAACACTCAATAATGATTAAATCGATTAAGGTAAGTAATTGATTCAATTGTTATGATATGTTTATATATTGGCAATTATAATGATTTAATTACTAATATTAGACTTTTGAAGGATAGAAGATTTAATTCAAGCCCTTTTTAAAACTTGTCAAGAAGTAAGAAATCTTAATGAATAAATTCGGCCTTTATTTTAATTAAAAAACGTTACGAGCAAGAAGACGTTGAGAAAAACAGTTGTGGCTATGTCTTCTTTCTCTGGTTTTAAATATATTCTTGAAAAAAGAAAAGGGGTAGGAGCATCTTGAAAAGAAAACAAACGAGATGGAATGAAAGACTGTGTTTTTGGAAGAACCAGGGAAGTGAGGCAGAAAGATACACCCTTCACTTCAAATTTACCAGAGTAGTCGTGTAAGTTTCGTTCTTTGATTGTTTCCAATGCGTATAATGGTTTTTATACATTTTATTTTAAACTGTGCTCTGTAGATAAACATTGCTCTTTATACTTGGTTCTGTATAACAGAAAAATATGGTGTTTCATTAAACTATGCCTACGTTTTGCTTTGAACGGAAGAAAAGGTTAGCCAGAACCATCTTAAACTGTAGTTAGAGTTTAATTATGTTTTCTTCTTCAATATGCCCAGATTTATTAGTGGTGAAACAGGAAAATAATCCCCATTTACTGCTTAAGAGAACCACCCGTTGAAGAACTATTAAGCTGGAAAGTTGCAAACCAAACCTAAATAAACCAGAATGGGATTATAAGTTAATAAAGTGCTGAAAGATTTAGCTTTGCATGCATTTGAGAGAGAATAGAAAAGTTTCATTGAGAACATTAGAAAATCGGTTTATTCATTTTTTGCACCTCCGAATTAGTTCATTGGTCCCTTACCCTGTCTTCGCTATGCTTGGCCGAGGCTCTACCGAGATTTGTTAGGGTGACTATTTTGAACTGTCAGTTTGCTTCCGCCAAAGAGAAGAACGTGCCAAAGAGAAGAACGTTTCAAAAGAATCGAACCAACCATTCTTTAATTTCTTACCTTATAAACTATGGTGGATTATTACTCGAAAGAATAAAGGGTGGGCGTCATCAAAACAATTGTCGTTTTTATATTATATATATGGGACATATGGGTGACGGTTACCTAGAACCTTAGGAATTTAAAAATAATTTTAAGTCCGTGAGGGTTAGGTGGATTGGTAAGACGTTGGGTACTTACCAAGAGGAGACCTAGGTTCAAACCTCGCGGGCATGCCCACTCTAGGGCAAAGGTAGTAGTCTGACTAGAATTCGCTGAGTGTGCGCCAGCTTGATGACGGCGGTACCAACCCCAAGCCCCCGGGGTCTCCCTCACTCCAGGCCGTGTTTACCGAGGCGAGGTAGGGGTTATAGTGGTAGCTCCATGATTTGACGCTACGACCGGAGGCAATTTGATTTGACCCTGTGACCAGTTGTTCAAAAAGGAAAGGCAGTTGCCAATTCCCCTATGTATCAAAAAAAAAAGAAAAATTTAAAAGACTTTTGGTTCAAAGGATTGAATGAGTATTATTCTCCATGGATGATTAACAACATTTTCTAGTGGTAAGACATCGGAAGTTATTGCTTTTAATAAAAAAAAATATAGGTTAATCCGTATGCTATGTTTTGGAAAAGATGCTAGAGCAATAGCTTATAATATGTAAAATAATAATAAGAATTATATATATATATATATATATAGTTTAAAAGGACTCTTAGATTATGAGTTTATGCAAAAATAAATAAATGCTAGTTTTCCTTTTTAAAGAAAAAGTTGTTCTTGCTTTTCATTTAAACGGAATGAAAGGTTATTAGACTAGAAGTTGTACTAGAAAGCAAATTTATGATTTTAACAGGGGAATAGTCAATAAAAGCAAATTTATGATTTTAACATGGGAATAGGCAATATAGTGAATTTTGTATATATTTTGCTATATTCTAAAAGAATGGAAGTGGATTCCATTCTCAAGAGGAGTATGGGATCCTCTCAAAATATTGTTGTATGAAATTGCATGGTAAAATACATAGGTTGCATTATTGAAAAACTCCTTATGGCATGATGCATATTAAGTTGCATTTTCATAAGCAAGAGCTATCCTAGTCCCTTACTTCGTCATCATTATGCTCTGGAGAGAAGAAAGAACCAGATTTGATATTAAGGGAATTATAGATTTCATATTGGTATTTTTGGAAATATAATGAACTCTTGTATAGAAGTTTTCTACTTCAAACAATTGTCATTTGTGAGTTATGTAAAAAGGAAGGTACATTGTGTATTGTGGATATTGGGGAACTTATGTTTATTATGAAAGTTAATTACTTGAATTTGGATATGAAGTAGTCATTTATGAGTTTAAGTTATAATTGTTCCTCTTGTATATCCCTTATATTGTTGTTATAAAAGAAATGGAAATAGATGTTGAAAGTGTAATATGGAAGCAATTGCTTTAATATGTTATGATGTTCAAATCTAGTATGATATGGAGATATTTAAATTGTCATATCTTTAGCAACATATTATGATGCTTAAATCTAGAGTTTCATTTCCTTTATGAGAGAGTTATGATTATTTTAAAGTGTTACATTTATGGGTTGAAAAGGGTATCTTGGGAGGGCATAAATTTAGTAGCCATGTTAGAACCCTTAAATAAGATGAATCCCAAAATCCTGAGGAAAATTGCGGTGAGGCCACACCTAGGTTACCGCAAATGACACTTTGAATGGGAAGGCTTGGGTGTACTCAAAGCAGGGAAGCTTTTGGGGAGTCCTAAGCAGAAGGCTTGGACTATAATTCCTACCACGGAGGTTAGGAATTCATTCGCAAAAACAATAAGTGATGGCACCTTGAACGGTGAAGATCGGGTGGCCATGCATATCATCACGCAGAGTGGTAATAGCCTTAATTAGCCCACCGCGGAGGTTTGATAATTAAACACTAAAGCACCAGTTAACTCATCGTGGAGGTGTGATAACTAGGCTTTAAGGCATTACACCAAAATAATCCTACATAGATGGACTTATGTAGGGTTAGGGAAATGACATCCCCTTTTTGATGGACTAAAAAGGGATAATCCCTATGCTATGGTCAAATTGTCTTACATTCGGGGAGAATGTAAGAAATGTGGGGGGACCATTGAAAGCGTCCTTTCTACCGTGGAGGTTTAGAAAGGTGAACTCCAGAACTAGGGATGTTGGCCACTCCTGTCCACTTGAGAGTCGTCTACAGCGACATGATCTTAAAATGTGGTTATGCCTTGTTACTATTGAAAATAATTTGGGTACATCTTTGTGAACCTTACATTAAAAAAAATATATATATATATATATATAGATACTCTCTCTCGGGTTGGTTTAGTTGGGTTGTTACATAGTCACAAGGAGGTAAACAAAGACAATGGATTCTTGGAAAAGATCAAGTTGATTCACCAAAGGGTCCAAGATAGCCTAAAGGAGAGCCAAGCCAAGTACAAGGCAAAAGACAAGCATGGGAATGGCCATACTTTTCAATTTGGTAACTTTGTATGGTTGCACTTGCGAAAAGACAAAATTCATGGGGTTGGTAAGTGTAGTAGCTTGCTACTACCATCACACTTGAAACAAGAGTTCATCATGCAAGGAAAAGGGGGTAGAAACAAATGTTGAAGGAATTCATCCAAGATCGAACAAGTGCTTCACCCAAGTCCTTACAACACCCCACTCTTTTAAGATAGTGCCTTCTCTAAGGCAAGACATCGTCCTGCTCTCCACTCTTTTGAGACAGCGCCTCACTCTTTTGGGACAACGCCTTGCTCTTTTAGGACATCACCTCGCTCTACATCCTTACAACACCTGCTCTTCTAGGACAATACCCCACTTTGATAATTCACAGCATTTTGTTCTGAGGCATGACTACATCCCACCCCTTTTTAATAGTGCTCCCCCCTCAAGAAAGAGTGATACGCTTCACGGCTTGAAGACGGGCCACAATTTTGTATGGAACCTTCATGTGAGAACCAAGGCAACGGTTTTTTATGGCGACATTTTGTCTTCTAGAGCCAAGTTATGTAACTAGGGGCTAGATTTCTTTTACTATATTTAGAAGTAGAGTGGGCTTGACTTTTCTAATAAATAAGATCTTTATGCTCATTGCAAGCTACCTTGGGCAATTTCAAGAAAGCTGCAACTACTTTTTGTATTCAGTTGTGATTTGTACTCCAACTCTGCAATTATTGAGAAATTGAGCATGTCGTCCATGGATCAACTATGTTATATGACCTCTTTATTCATGAGTGTGTGATATCATTGGCTCTGCTCTTCCACCTCCTGAAGTTTTTTTTCTCATTTATTGTAGGTACTTCATTGATTGGATCACACTAATATCGCTATGGTCTAAGTCGTATTTGTTTATACATTTTGCTTATTTTCTCACAACTTTTTCCCATACAAGTAGATTAGATTTGCTTTACTTTAGTTAGATTATTGCAGAACAAACACAAATCCAGAGGGTTGAAAGAGTAATCCCTTTTCATCCCTTTGTTGAACTACGACTTTGCAAGCACAATTACACATATGATTCTTGGCACGCCCTATGGGACACACTACATTGATTTCTCGATGAGATCAATTGATCCTACTCACATTTTATAGACCTATAATCCTTAGTTTTTGGTTTAGATCTCACAAATATGTACATGATTACTTGCAAAATTGTTAAATATTTTATGTAAATGTCGACTCGTTTTTGAAGAAAGCCCAAAATTTTGCCTAAATCCAAATATTTTCATCAAACTCATCAAGATTTCTCAAGAAATTCACTTTACCTGAAAATTTGTGTTTCAGGAGGAGATTGGATCTACCAATACTGCGGCAGCACAATCAGCCTTGCTCAACAAGATCCAGTCAAAGGGTTCAAACATCAGAGCCTGTTCTACCCCCAACAATGTATTTCTTCATTCCCGTCAATGAGACGTATGCTTGGTTTCCCATTTTTACTCGTTTTTCTATACATGAGCACTTTGCTAACTAACAAGAATGCCCTGTCCCTAAGCCTCCCAAAGACAACTAAAAGGTGTGCTTCATCCTAAGCAGTGTGCCTCGTCCTTCTGAAGGTGTGCCTAGCTCCAAACAGACAATGCACTTTGCCCCTAAGTGAGAAGTGCACCCCGTCCTTCTAGAGATGCACCCCGTCCTCACTTATGAGTGTACCCTGTGTTTTCAAAAAGTGCTCCGCTCTCAAAATTTCCTTTTTTCAAATCAAAATTCACAACATTCAAGTTTTCCTAGAAGGGGCTTATGGTTACAAGGTCAAGATCATGACTAACAGGGAAGGAGATCGATCCCATCAACTTGCTCACATATTAGAAGAAGGGCCTTAAAGGGAACAAACTAGCTACAGTTTGGATAAATGAACTAAAAA
The DNA here is from genome assembly GCA_028583015.1 of Wollemia nobilis. Taxonomy (NCBI): domain Eukaryota; kingdom Viridiplantae; phylum Streptophyta; class Pinopsida; order Araucariales; family Araucariaceae; genus Wollemia; species Wollemia nobilis. The sequence continues at coordinate 15,104,008 of JAQPPZ010017052.1, forward strand.
CGCCATCCATAGACTTCCAAGCTAAAAGTACCGACAAAGGGAAAGAAATAGTTTTGACCTTATATAATTCTAGTTCAAACATGGGTCCTCCTATAGTGAGTGAATGACTAGATCCCTTGCCCATGGTACAACTTCCACCATACTTTCATATAGGGAAAACTAGTGGACCACAAAATGTGGCATCTAGCCAACCTGTAGCTCCACCTAATTCCTCAAATCAACCAATTCCTAGATGTTCGCAATTATGATTAAATATTCCACAAAATTCCTTAGGGATGCCTACGACTAGCAGCCAACAACAACTAGTTATTTAATCACCACAACTTGCCCCTAACCCTCAACAAATTATCCAAAATCCACAAACTGTGTAAAATTTACCACAAAGTCCCCAAAGCTCTCAATTGCAACATCATCAACAATTACAAGAGGGGCAACTTCATCAAATAGTGCAGAACCCTAATCAAAATGTTGCCCAAATCAACAATTGTTACAAAATACAAATCCACCTCTAGCATTTAATCCCCAAAATCCTCCACAACAAATTCAAAACCCCCAAAAAGTGTATGTAGGTAAGCCAATCTACCAAGCACCATTTGGGAAAGTATAGTATGGACAAATGATACCCTACAGGCAACCACTACGGACAACCACTCTTCTAAATGCAAATCCAAGCTAGACCATAGAACAACAATCTCCCACATTGAAACTTTCAAGGGCCCTTGAATCTGCGAATCTATTCACACATTTCAACAACTCTAAATTTTGTACCCACATTCACAGGGAGTGATAGTAAAACTACAATAAAAATTTTGAACGATTTATCAACATTAAAATCAATCCACCAGATTAAGGAAGAGAATGGAAAGATAAAATTATTGGTGAGCTCGTTGACAGATAAAGTCGCTAATTGGTATAGAAATCTAGCCAACGGATCAATAATAAATTAGGCCTCAATTACAAAGCCATTCATGAAGAGATTCGATTGCCTACCAAATGCATATTTAGTGTTGTTTCAATTAAACGCTATAACAAGGCACCAAAACAAAAATATACTTGACTTTTGCACAAGGTTTATATGCACTTTGCAATTGGTATAATTTAATATTGTTAGGAAAAACTTCAGATTTTATACCTGCAAGTAGAAACACAATGACAGAGAACAAAAACAGCAACACAAGTAACACAGAGATTTACGTGGAAACCTGCAATGTGCAGGAAAACCACGGGGCAATGGCAACTTCTCCTTTTTATTATTTTCAGCAAAACTTTACATTCACGTTACAACGTTACATCATATGCAAGGGATCAATTCCCTTTTATAGAGCAAAAGGAAGACCCCAAACTGTTCGTTTCCTCTCCCAAAGGAAGCCTCCAAAAACTGTTCGTTTCCACTCCCAAAGGAAGGCGCCTGAACTTGTTCGTCTTCCGCATTTAGACGTCTGCTGCCTAGACGTCTAGCACTGCCTAGACGTCTAGCAGCTGCCTAGACGTCTAGTACTGCTGCCTAGACGTCTAGCAGCCTAGACGTCTGCTGCCTAGACGTCTAGTACTGCTGCCTAGACGTCTAGCAGCAGTCTCTGCTGGCTAAAACTGCATAGTGACTTCACCTCCTAACATTCTCCCACTTGAAGTCAGTATTCAGGAATTCTTCTACCAAAGATTTTCATCCAGTGCCAATTGCCCAATGCTGCCCTTGTTACTTTTTCAGCAAGCCCAGAGAAGTTCTGCACCACTCAAACTTCTCTACCTTGACCGGCTTTGTAAGCATATCTGCAGGATTCACTTCAGTGTCGATTTTCTGCAACAAGATCCTACCTTCTTCCACCACATTTCTTATAAAGTGGTACTTGACATCAATGTGTTTCGTGCGATCATGGAATGTTGGATTCTTCACTAGCTGAATAGCACTTTGGCTATCACAATGCAGCGTAATTTTCTCCTGCATTACCTTGAAGTCACCCAACAATCGCTCTAGCCAAATTGCCTCTTTGTTGGCATGAGTCGCTGCAATATATTCTGCTTCAGTGGTTGATAAAGCCACAACAGACTGCAACTTAGAAGCCCAACTCACCGCTCCACCAACAAGAGTGAAGGTATATCCTGTAGTGGACTTTCTCCCATCTCTATCTCCACCATAATCAGAATCCACAAAACCTTTAACTTGCAAATCTGCCGATCCAAAGTAAATGGCAACATCTGAAGTGGCTCTTAAATATCTAAATATCCACTTCACCGCATTCCAATGCTCCTTACCAGGATTTGCCATGTACCGGCTGACTACTCCCACTCGCTTGGGCAATATCCGGTCTGGTGCTCACCATGGCATACATGAGGCTTCCTACTGCTGATGAATACGGTACACGAGACATGCTTGTCTTCTCTGCTTCTGTTCTAGGACACTGGTTGGAAGACAATTTTAAGTGTGAAAGAAGTGGGGTACTAACTGGTTTTGCATTCTGCATATTGAAGCGCTGCAGAATCTTTTCCACATATGACTTTTGACTTAACCAGATCTTTCTTCCTTTTCTGTCCCTGTGTATCTTCATCCCTAAAATTTGGTTTGCTGCTCCTAAATCCTTCATTTCAAATGTCCTAGCCAACTGAGCCTTAAGTTCAATGATTTTCTTCATGTTGGGGCCTGCAACCAGCATATCATCAACATACAACAGCAAAATAATAAAACTGCCATCATCAAACCTCTTATAGTATCCACAATGGTCAGCTTCACTCTTGCTGAAACCTTGGCTCTTCATGAAGGTGTCAAATTTCCTGTACCACATCCTTGGCGCCTGTTTCAACCCGTACAGTGATTTCTTCAGTCTGCAAACCAAATGCTCTTTGCCTCTTTCTTCATAGCCCTCAGGCTGATCCATATAAATCTCTTCCTCGAGATCACCATGCAAGAAAGCAGTCTTTACATCAAGCTGCTCCAGTTCTAAATCCCGTGCAGCTACAAGTGCAAGTAGAACTCTAATAGTAGTCATCTTCACAACTGGAGAGAAAATTTCATTAAAGTCAATACCGACTTTTGCACATAGCCTTTTGCCACCAAGCGAGCTTTATAGCGTTCCAACAACCCATCGTTGTTCTTCTTCACTTTGTACACCCACTTGTTTCCAACAGTCTTTCTTCCAAGTGGGAGATCCACAAGTTCCCACGTTTTATTCTTGCGAAGTGCCTCGATTTCCTCCTCCATGGATTTCCTCCACTTTTCTGCATTCTCAGACTCTCTAGCTTCCTGAAATGAACTAGGTTCACCATCATCAGTTAACAAAGCAAAAGAGGACTGATAAACATGAGAATACCTTTCCGGACACTTTTGTGGACGTGTAGATCTTCTAACCCAATGATCCGTTGATTGTGGCTCTTGGTCTTGTGACCGTTGTGGCTGCTCTACTTGTTGTTCTACTTGTTGTTCTGCATGCTGATCAAAAACTTCAGCATGCTGATTTTCATATTCATCTTCATTCATTTCTACTTCAACTGGTACAACATTAGGAGTTTGTTGTACCTCCTTCCTTTGCATGGATTTTTCATCAACAATAACATCCCGGCTAATAATTACCTTGTGGGCAGTAGGATCCCACAGTCTATACCCCTTCACTATATCTCCATAGCCGAGAAAAACACATTTGCTTGACTTTGGGTCAAGCTTGGACCTTTTTTCTTTGGGTACATGGGCAAACGCATCACAGCCAAAGGTACGCAAATGAGAGTAATCAACTGGCTTACAACACCAAACCTCCTCCGGAATCTGTCCATCCAACGCAGCTGTAGGTGACCTGTTAATAAGATAAACAGCTGTATTAACAGCCTCTGCCCAGAACTTTTTCTCCAACATGGCTGCGCTGAGCATGCTTCTTGCACGTTCCATGATTGTGCGATTCATCCGCTCAACCACACCATTTTGTTGTGGAGTATATGGTACAGTCTTCTGGTGCTTAATACCTTCCTGCATACAAAATTTATCAAATTCCTTGGAGCAATATTCACCCCCATTATCTGACCTGAGACATAAAATCGACTTGCCCAAACTCTTCTCTACCCGTGCTTTGAACTCTTTAAATTTCTGCAAAGCTTCCGACTTCTTCAGAAAATAAACCCACACTCTCCTAGAATAATCATCTATAAAAGTCAGAAAATAGATGGCGCCATTTAAGGACTGAGTGGGGACTGGTCCAAATATATCCGAATGTATAAGTTGCAGAAAATCAGAACTCTTACCAGGGCTTGCAATAAACCGAACCCTCTTTTGTTTACCAAAAATACAGTGCTCACACAAGTCTAAATTGCAAGACTTAATCCCATAAAGCATACCTCTGTCATGCAGAATTTTCAGACCTTTTTCACTCATATGGCCTAGGCGTTGATGCCATAGCATTACTGCATCCTGAACAAAAGTTGTTGTTGCTGCATGGTTTGTCACCGTATCACCGCATAAACGATATAGGGTCCCATAAGATTCTCCCTTTGCTACTACAAGAGCTCCTCTGGTAATTTTGCAGTAGTTGTTACCGAAAGTGACAGAATACCCTAGCTTATCCATCATCTTGATTGAGAGCAAATTCTTCCGCAAATCGGGCACATGTCGTACATCACATAACATCCTTTCTCTACCATCGTCCAACCTGATCCTTATATCCCCTCTTCCCACAATTTCTAAAGGGTGATCATCACCCAAATAGACCTTTCCACCACAGTATGGCTGATATTTGTCAAACCAGTCTCTGTGGGGAGACATGTGGAAAGATGCACCCGAGTCCAAAACCAGGTATATAAAACAGATCTGTTGTTACTGATACAGAAGGCTTCACATGTTGTCGTCTCTCCTGAATCTGCTGCACCGGCCTCAGCTGATGGCTGATTTTGCTTTTCACCATTCTTTAATTGCCAACAAGTCCCTTTGAGTGTCCTGGCTTCCCACAATGCCAACACTTCCCTTTCTGCTTATGTCCTTTAGACTTAGATCTGGACTGTTTTCTACCTTGTTTACTCCCCTCGAAAGATCGACCTCTCACGGATAGGGCTTCATTGGTTGAGGGTTCCAGAGACGTTTTTCGCCTCAACTCTTCTGCCAACAAAGCGGCTACCACATCATCAAATTTTAGAGTTCCTGATGATGCATTACTGATGGTCATCACCATATGATCCCAAGTGTCCGGGAGGGAACAAAGTAGGGTGATAGCTCTATCCTCATCCTCCATCTTCACATTAACTGAAACCAGTTTACTGATAAGAGTATTAAACTCATTCAAATGATCTACCACGGATGAACTTTCCTTCATCCTCAAGCTATAAAGTTGTTTTTTCAGAAAAACCTTATTTGTTGCTGATTTTGTTTCATACAACTTTTCAAGCTTTTGCCAAAGGGCTTCCGCGGTCTTCTCTTCAGCTACATTGAACAAGACAGAGTCCGCTAGGCAGAGACGGATTGTAGAAACCGCCTTCCTGTCCAAGCGTTGCCCACTCCTCATCTTTCATGCTGCTCGGTTTACTCGCGACCCCTTTCAAGGCTTGAGCTTGGTCATTCTGAACCAACAAATCCTCCACCTTCATCTTCCATAGAGCGAAGTTCCTGCCATCAAATTTCTCAATCTCGAACTTGGTTACACCTCCTGTCATTGTTGCAGCTCCCACTCGCACAAAACCTTGAGCTCTGATACCAGATGTTAGGAAAAACTTCAGATTTTATACCTGCAAGTAGAAACACAATGACAGAGAACAAAAACAGCAACACAAGTAACACAGAGATTTACGTGGAAACCTGCAATGTGCAGGAAAACCACGGGGCAATGGCAACTTCTCTTTTTATTATTTTCAGCAAAACTTTACATTCACGTTACAACCTTACTACATATGCAAGGGATCAATTCCCTTTTATAGAGCAGAAAGGAAGACCCCGAACTGTTCGTTTCCTCTCCCAAAGGAAGCCTCCAAAAACTGTTCGTTTCCACTCCCAAAGAAAGGCGCTTGAACCTATTCGTCTTCCGCATTTAGACGTCTGTCCCAGACGTCTGCTGCCTAGACGTCTAGCAGTGCTGCCTAGACGTCTAGCAGCCTAGACGTCTGCTGCCTAGACGTCTAGCAGCCTAGACGTCTAGTATTGCTGCCTAGACGTCTAGCAGTGCTGCCTAGACGTCTAGCAGCCTAGACGTCTGCTGCCTAGACGTCTGGTACTGCTGCCTAGACGTCTGCTGCATAGACGTCCAGGCAGCACTGCCAAACGTCTAGCAACCTAGACGTTTGTTGCCTAGACGTCGGGCAGTGCTGCATAGACGTCTGTTGCATAAACGTCTAGTACTGCTGCCTAGACGTCTAGCAGCAGTCTTTGCTGGCTAAAATTGTATAGTGACTTCATTTCCTAACAAATATTAGGCTATAAGATGAACAAGCATTGGTGTGCTATGTAAGAGCTTTACATACCAACCCGGCAATAATAGTAAGGAATGCAAACCATGCAACTTTGTCTGCACATCCAAAGATGCCACTTGTGCTTAAGATGTCCTTGTGCAGGTTGGAAAATTACCACCCACATCACCAATGGCTTATGCCGCCCGCTTGACCCAACATATGGCCCCTCAAGTTCAATATCCGCCCCTGTCACAAATTTCACCAATCCCCAATGTTCTATACCCAAGTGCACAATCATACCCATAGTTGCAAGCTACACTTCCACCTCCACAAATTACTCCATTACCTTCAGGCACTCCAATGCCAGAACAACCTGCGTCCCCTTATATCATCAACTATACAAGCCAAACCGTGCCTAGTTCAATTGTCTATCCATCCCAACAACCAGCACTACCCGCACCTACACATACTATTCCAGCATACCGAACCCAAAATGTATCACAACCTGAAGGAGTAGAGAATCTAATGCTAAAGGGGAATAATTAATTGTTTGTCATAGTCAATCACGTGGCCAATAAGATGAAAATCAGTCAGAGGCATACCAAGGAATGGTAGCAAAGAAGGATGCCATACCTGACCAAGGACCAAGTCCCTCAAGCAGTAAGAGGGCAAGCTATGAACTAAATGCTAGCCAAAAACTATAACTCCTTAAGGTGCTTCACCTACAATGCTAGGCATAACCCAATAGAATGCAATGTCGTCATACACCATGCTCAGTCAATGATTTATACCCAGCAATGTCAAGCCCGAGAGGGAGCAATGACTGGTCAACCAATCACTACCGTAACGAATCAACCATTGGTAAATCAGCAAATGGCAAACCAATAGGTGGTAAATTAGCAAGTGGTAGGGTAGTCGTCTTTGTTAGTGATTCCAACTGCTAATAATGCAGTTGGAATACCAAAATATAGGAGTTTTGTCCATTTGAGCAACAAGCCTTATTGTTAAACCAGCAACATGATATGGTCACTGTTGTCACATTTTGCACGGGGTGCAATGTTTTCAGTTTTTGTAAGAGAGCTGCTCTTCCTTCTCCCCCCTTTCTCTCTCTTCCCTACATTCTCATTCTTCTCAAAATTGACAGCAGTTGCCCTGAAAAATGGCTAAGTGTCAGGGCATGCTGAGGTGTTCGGGTTTTTGCGGGCCATAAACAGGGGCGATAAAATGGACAAAATGAGCCCTGGATATTTTATTATTGCAGATCTTCTCGCCAGCTTTCCAACGATATATTATACTAGGCGATCGGGTCAGCGGATCAAAAGTTATGGCCCCGGGAAGTTGAACCAGGAAACCCAGTTTTTGGGGCGAAGTTCGCACTTCGCCCAGCTTTGGGGCGAAGTGCGCACTTCGCCCAGTTTTGGTGCGAAGTGCGTACTTCGCCCAGTTTTGGTGCGAAGTCCGACTTCGCCCCTCTTTCTGGGCGCACCTTGTAGAAGGCTGGCAGAAAAACGACTAAGTGCTGGAGCGAAGTCCGAACGGCGGTGAGAATCAGCAAGTGCCGGTGCGCAACCCGACTTCGCAACGAAGTCGGACTACGCCCTTTGATCGGTGCGTAGTAGGGAAATAGTGCTACCCGACTGCGTTGTTTTTCACCTGTGCTACCCGATTGTGCTCTAATCCCGGGCGAAGTTGGATAGACTGCCTTTTAAGGCAGACACGTGTCAAGCAGCATCATCCGACAAGTGTCCAGCTTTGGGATCTGAGCCAATACACGCCGAGAAAAAGGACAAGCATGGGCCGCACTACTTATGCCAACTGGCTCATTTAAGACTGACGTGAGTTTCCACCTACCTCAGCTACCCGCATTCCTGTCAATTTAAAGTTCTTCCCAACGCGCTGTCACGTGGCTGTTCAACCTTCAGGGAGACCATGCCGAGGGTACGATCCGACCCGACAAGTCGGCACTCAGCAGTTCCGCGGCTGCTTTTGTCAGCTAATGTTTGACTGGGACGTTGTGCCCATTAATGTAACGGGGGGGAACTTTGGGCTATAAATAGCCACCACGTTTTCATTGTAAGTGGTGGAAGGGGAATGTTTGTTAGGGAATCACCGTACCCATTGTAACCGTGCTTCTGCTAATGAATACAATCTGTATGCCTGGTTCTGTTCTGCTTTCTTTATTCTTTTATGCTGTCTTTCATTATATGCTTTAGGCCCACCTGTGTCACGGCTCGTTGATTCACTTCGGCGTTTGGCGATCAGGTTCCTCTAGTATTGCTTGTTTAAGCACTTTTCGTACTTCATTAATTTAAAGCATTTATAGAATAGATATGGTAGCAGTTCCATCAGTTATGTGTTTTGTTGCTGGTCCGTATCCGGTGATTGATGCGATCCCGTGCTGTTAGTTCCTTGTAGGGAATGTTTGCTGGGAGCCATTGAACAGTGCGGTTAAATTCTCTACATAAACACATATACCTGCTCTGATATCTCTAGGCTTGCTTTCTACCTATGTCAGTGTACGTATTCGTTAATCGATGCATTGCCGTGCTGTTAGTTCCTTGTAGGGAATGTTTGCTAGGGGATCATTGAATGGTGCATACACTGCTTATGTATCGGAAGTACGCGTAGATTTTGCAGTTCTTTGTCATACTTTTGTATTTATGATGCAGCAAGTAGCGTTGATTGGTGTGTTCCCGTACTGTTAGTTCCCCCCCACCAACCTCTGAATATATTTGTAATCCCTTTCTGTACATTTGTTTCTTTCTGTACATTTATTTCTTTCCTGTTCCCTTTAGCTTAAATCATAACCCCCCCAAAAGGAGCCGGCCTTCTCCGGAGATTGGCTCGGAAGGCATCCCTTCCTTCCGGCCTTTCAATGTTGGTTCGCGGGTCCAGGGCGCAATAGCAGCAAATCCTTTCCTCGTGGCGGATTCGTGACCAACAGTCACATGCAGCAAAAGAAAGGCAATAGATGAACCACCCAAGTTGGTCGAGTCTCGTTTGAATTCACACAGAGACTACTTTCTTGAGGAGAGGGCAACCAACAATCCATATTCAAGGCAAAAGTGCAATGCCCTCAGCTCAACATGTACCACCAAAAGAAGATCCTGCACCAGCACCAACACTAGACCAGTGAATTGTTGAATTCACAGATGCAAGAGCATCTTGAAGATAGCATTGATAAACAAAATATATATATATATATATATAGAGAGAGAGAGAGAGAGAGGATAAACGACACAAAAGGAATAAGGTATGGGTGCCCATATGCACCCTATAATATTTCACATGTCCCACTGATTTAATGAATCAGTCATTGGGGGGTATTTATAGTGATACCAAATCCCCAATTAGATGTTAACCTCAAGCTGACATAACTTGACTTGAAGGTTAAATTACAATATAATAAATATATTACACCCTTTAATCAAGGTTATCCATAAAGGTGGATTAACCAATATCACTAAGGGTGAATATATGAAGGATGCCCTTAGGCTTACATGAACATGCCCGTAGGCTTACATAAATGATGCTTGTAGGCTTACATGAAGGATGCTTATACGCTTACATATACACTTGCTTGTAGGTACATCAGTAGTGCTTATAAGCACTCTGTCACTCTTGTGGCCTTGGCCTAATAAGATCAGATTAACGTTCTTGGTGCCATTGCAGCTGATGTACCAGTCACCTACAGTGCAGTAGTAGGTAAGGAATGGTCTAATAAGGTCAAGAGAGTATATTATAGTATGGAGGGTATGCAGTACACTTTTCCATATCAACATGATCGTCTTGAAATCAAATCAAAACATTTTAGACATGCAAGACAAATACATCCTTTTCTTTGGTCGATGGATTTCGACAGAGACAAGTCTAGAAAAGGCACAACAGCTGGTGTGCTCTTAGCAGGTTCAGATTCAAAATGCCTTCCCTTTGCTTTTAGAATTAAATGCGGGATTACAAGTTGTACAAAACCTTCATTTGTGGACTTAAGGAGGCTCTTGAACTAGGAATCAAAAATTAGCATGTTTTATTCACAATAAACCAGGTTAAAAATGAATACATTGCTTGGAATTAAAAGCATATCAAGAGCAATTTAGTTGATTTTCTTATCTTTCAATATCACATCCATACCCCAAGAACAGGTTATCCATCATAATGTTGAAATTGGAAGTTAGGAATTTCAACTTGCATATATTTCCTCTAGAGAAGGCATATTTACAATCTTAATACATAGTGAGCCATCCACCTCTAGACATGGCTACAAACATGTCCAATTTTCACCGCCTAATGTAAGGATCTAGCCAACCTTGTTTGATAATTGATTTGCTACAAACTGAAAATGGTGTAAGTTCAGTAACTTATCGACTTTAAAAACTTGTGCTACAACACACTCCAAGCTTCATGACGTGTCATGCTTCAAACTTCCGTGTTGGGATCAAAAATATAAACAATCATATAAACAGCTTCCACCTAAAATCAGTTCAAGACTTCAGTGCATACATGCAAGCAGTAGGGCCTAGGCTAGACCATACCTTCCAACAACACGAACAGATGCTAATAAATCATCCCCTTTCGTCATACCATGGGCCTGCAAAAACAAAGAAATGCATAGTTAGGATGCATACATATAGAGAAGGCACCAACAATAGAAAAAGTAATCTTGTTTGGCCGTATGTTTTTCTGTACTGAACAAATTTATGTGTAAACAGGTCAAACCTTTGCATCCTGAAGAAAGTCAATGACTACTCCAACCGACTCGTTTAAGGCTGTTGTTGCTTTGACCATGCTAGACTCACTGATGTGATTATCTGCATGTTTAAAACAAATTATCTACTCAGCATTTTACTTAAAAGCACTGTTATGATGATGGTCTCAAACATTTAGAAATATTCCTAGGATTTAATCTATAGAAAAGAGAACACTTTATGATTGAGTTAATGTGAATCATATTTACAGGTTTGGTACAATTCGGTGGTTCGAAAGGCCAAAAAAGTTCGGAGGTTCAATGTTTTTAAACAGGTTGATTTGGTCCAGAAATATACTAACATTAGTATAATATATTTATAATGTAAAATATATTTATATTAAATTTTACCTTTATATTTAAAATTATCTTAACATGTAATAGTTATTTTGAAATGTAAATTTCATATATTAATCATATAAAGTTAGTCTTTTAACAAGATACGGTTATATTAAAATTATATTTAAATTTACTTGAGATTGATTTGGCACACATAAAAAAAGCACCATCCTCGCAATATAAACCCCCAGCCCAACCCAACCCAACACCCAATATAATTCCCTAATGCAAAAGAAATGTGGAGGCAACACTTGAGCTTGGATAGAAGCTCCGAATAATTTAAAGCTTCTCCAAATTCCAAGGTTTCCTTGTTTTCCATGCAGTTGGAGACCTACTGAATAAGTTTGAAGGGAAGTTAGACGAGTCAGTGATTAAAACCTAGACGTCTGACATCCTTCGCGGAATCAAGTACCTCCACATGTAGGGGATCTTGCATTCAGACATGAAGGGCAGAAATGTTCTCATTGGAACCAACGGCATCAATCTTGCAGACTTCGGATCCACCAAAAGGCCGAAGGACGACGGATTAGATGTTAGGAAGCCCTGTGGATGGCACCTGAAGTGGTAAACCATGTGGGTAGAGGTTGTCTTTGGACATTTAGACTGTGGTGGAGATGGCCACAGGGAGGCTGCCTTGTAGTGAGGTTTTGAATCCCCTTGCCGCCATGTACTACATCAGTTGCTCAAACTAACTATGGGAGTTGTCGCGGTGTTTTTCTCCTCGCAGGCAGTATTTCTCGGAGAAATGCTTCCAAGAGACCCTAAGTAGAGGTGAACCACTGAATTGTTGCTGAAACATCCCTTTCTCAACAAGGATGGCTGCTCTGCCACAGAAGTCGAGAGGGTTACCCTATCTCCTACCAAGACTCTGGACTTGGGGCAATATCAAAGCATTGGTGGATAGGTGCACCAATTTTTTTCCCAAAATATTTATATAAAAATATATAAAAAGGGATGGACCAAAGCAAACCTGTTCGGCCAGCCCCAAACCGAACCTGGTAACTATGATGTGAATAGCACTAGGTCAATTATGCATATCAACTTTAAGAGGGCAAGGAAACATCATTTTTACAAGGACTTCTCAACACTAGAAGTTTACCATATACAACCTTTAAAAACCAAGAGACTTATTCATAAGATTTCCATTCTCCATAATTGAGACAATACTAACAACAGAAAATCCATCGTGCATGCCAGTTAATTATTTTCATGCTAACTTCTCAGAGGCACAGTCTTACTAGAATCCCATCCAAAGCCCAGACATTAATTCAATAAGATGTGCACCATTCATTTCTCAAAGCCAGGATTACATCAAGTACTTCCTCTCAAAAGCCTACACAATGATGCAGTGAGATATCTTTTGGTGAACCAAAACATTTAACAATATTAATTCCCAGCTATGGATGCTTCCATTCCTAATTTCATCTTTATCTGCTGGGTCCTCAAGACAGAAAAAAAAAAGACAGTTAGATTCTACAGAAGGAATAGTCCACTGAAAAAAGAAAGCTTGTTTTTCTTCTACATGCTGGACACTTATCATTTTCACATGCAATAACACCAGTAGTGGACACTTGTAACTCATTCAGGTAAAAGAGTGCATGCTGAACTCTTGTCAGAAATGGTCGCAGAGTACATAGGCTATATAACACCACACTAGGTACACATATTTAAGTTTCGAACCATAGATAACATAAAGTATATTAGGTACATCAAGTACATTAAGGAATAATTAAGAAATCAAATTAAACATTAACAGATAATTAAGACACCAAAGTAAACGTTAACATTCACATCAATGGAGTCATCACTTGGAATCATCACTCAAAGTGTTCTTTTTGTTACTTACCTGTCATCAACCAAAAACAATGCGATCACCAATATGCATGGATTTATACAAAGATGCACAGAAGCATGCATGCATAAAGGTGTGTATGTATATGAAAAAGCTGTTTATGTAGAATATATACACATTTGTGTGTATATACAGAATGGGCATGCACCCATGCACACCCTAGCATATGTTTTGCCAATAAATATTTCTAGGATATTGAATGATCAATTTTAAATAGTTTGCATAACATTGTAGTCATGCATAGCATGGGAGGAAACATGAACGATGAAAATTTTTAAACAGTGACAAAAGAAACAAATTGAAAGAAGCTTTTGAACGAACATCAAAGATGCAAATTTTTACAAGCAATGAAAAACAAGACATCATAAATGTGCTAGTTTGTATAGAGAAAGCAGACTACCTTGCTTTTCACAAGCATTTGAGATCAACTGTATTATATTTTCTACCAATGCATAGCAATTGGCAATATTCCATTGTCGTATGGTGGCTTCTTCTGGGATGTAACCTGTGCCATTGCTAGATTCAAATTTTAAACGAGCAAGCTCATTTAACAGAACTGCAACTTCGACCCTTGTCGTTTCCAAAACAAGCAAAAGACACCTGCAAAAACAAAAGCGTTTGTTATAACATACCTGCCTCTCACCTGATTGATTTTCTTATTATAGCCAATTCAACAAATAATTACCTGTCAGAAGGAATTGCACTTTCCTCTCCTGGTAATTCCATTGGACCAACCAACCAGTCTGATCCAAACATATCCATCATTGACTCCGCCAGTACAAGTACGAGATGTTTTTTATCAGCAACTACATAGTTACATCATCGTAAGAAATATTTTCTTGTTTCAAGAAGGGAAAGGTGTCACTCACATAATACCATAAAGATTTTGCATATAAAATAGCTCTGTGTATTTTATGAACCATTTTATAAAGCTCTACAAAGTAGACACTCCTGGCAGTTCAAAAGCAATTGAAATATTTTCAGTGTAAGACCCTAGGTTGAAAATCAAGCTGCGATATTTATTTATTTTTAAATAAAACATAAAAAGTGCAATGGGAACTTCCAACTACAAAGAAATAAAAACACAACCTTATTAGGAATAAAAACAAAGAGGAAAACAGCACAAGGAAACTGTTAGGAGGCGAAGTCAATATCCAGATCTCCGATGTTCTTCAGCAGAGTGGAGCATGGTGGTGCAGCTTATAGTAACCCAACCCCATGCTGCGGGACCCATGTGGTTACTAAAATGCAGTAAAGCGCGTTTGTTATAAAACGCAGTAAAGCGCGTTTGTTATAAAACGCAGTTAATAAAGCGCGTTTTTAATAAAGCGCTTTTATCTGGAATGTGCCACGGTTTTTTGGAATCTTCCTTTGTATTTCTATAAAAAAGGGGAATGCCCCTTGCATTTTATAGTGCGAATGTATGAAAGCTTGCTGAGAATAATAAAAGAGAAAAGCTGCCATTGCCCCGTGGTTTTACCTGCTGCACACTACAGGGTTTCCACATAAAATCTCGTGTACTGTTTATTGTTGTTTTAGCTTGCTTGTTTTTTAATATCCAACACAAACAAAAGTATAATCATCTGGAAACACTAGTAGCATATTGACAAGAACATTCAGACACTTTAGATTGCATCACCTAAAAATTTTCATTAACAAAAGATGATGTCAATGATCAATGATAATCATAGGGAACAAACAAAATGCAGATAAAATTCAAGACTTTGCAGTAAATCAAGAGTCCTTCAAAATTTTAACCATCATACATTCATTTGTAACACAAAAAGACATTTGGAATCCCTATCCTCTATGATCCCTTTTTAAGTTGCAATCTCCTTTGCATCACCATACTTTCCAAGATACGTCATGGCACAATTTGCTCATCTAGTAAACACCACTCACTACGTAAAAGATCTTAGTTGTTTATTTTCAAAATAAGTACAATCTTCAAAGTAAGATCTTAGCTTATGTATTTATTATATATTATTTAATTATGTAATATATAATGAAAACAATTATTAGTACAGCTTGAGTGGGCCTTGTTGGTCACAAATCTGCCACAGGAAAGGATGTTGTATGTGTACGCGCCCTAGACCTGGACCAACATTGAAAGGCCGGAGGGAAGAGATGCCCTCCGTGCCAATCTCCGGAGAAAGCCGGCTCCTTTACTAATCTACTAAGGTTTTAAGCTAAGAGTGCAGGAAAGAGATAAAATAGGATAAGGAAAGAAATGTGAATGATTCAGTGGGAAAGAACCAGCAGCACGATTACTAGCTAATAACTTAAAGTAGCAGCAATAAATACAAAGAATAAAATGTAAATGAACACCATACTAGCTTTCCTATGTATCCTCTGGATGAGTTCCAGGATCCACCTATCTCCCTACGCCTAAATCCAGATTTCAGAATTACAGCAGTTAGGAAATATGTGAATATAGCAGAAACACTATCCACAGGCAGCATACAAGAAAACTAACACAGCATTTTCTCCCCTATGTATCCTCCAGGAGAATTCCAGGGTTCTGTCCCCAGTCACACACCTAAATCCAGGATTCAGAATTACAGCATGCAAATGAAGAAACAGAATAGCAGAAATAATCACAGAAGGCAGCATACAAGAGAGAAATCAGGCCCAAAGTTCTTGATATTAATTGCAAAAAATTAAGATACAACAGTTTTCTAGCAGACGTTCCCCCCGCTTTTTCATTACAATGCGTGGGTTTTTATAGAGGACCCGACCCTCTGAGTCATTAATGCGCTGGGCTTGCAAGGACGCTCTGGCGGCTGAAGAAATCGCGCTCACCTTCTCATGCAAAATGAAAACTCACATCCCATTTCTATATCTGGTTACAGGGCCGCGTTTAGCGGGGAAAACAACATTTATGAGCCGCTGACTTGTCCTGGGTCGCCCCGTGGATGGAGCACTCGAGTGGCTTCACAAGTTGCCCTGGCTATTCCCTGCAACTGATAATTCACATCCTATTACCATAAATAGATACCGGGTTTTTCGAGCGAGAAGAACTGCATTTATGTGCTGCACAAATGCCTTGGATAAATATCCGGTCTTAGAATGTGTGCCCCTCGGGAGTAGTGTTGGTGTCAGAATGCACTTGGGATTATTGATTCGCCAAGAATGCACCCGAAGTAGTAGCCTCGCAATGCAATCGGGCCGAAGTGGAGGTCAGGAGGATGGACAAAATCCCCTAAGTCAAAATGGCCTCATGAGAGGGTGGTTCGCTGAAATCTAGCCCTAGAAACAGCTTCGCTAGAAAAACTGGCCAAAGCGGGCATTTAATTTAATTTTAGCCGAAGTGGACAACTTTGTTGTAGGGAATGAGGCGACCCAACTCCCTGTTTTGCTGCTTCGCTGGAAAATGGGAGCTTCGCTGAAGAAGGGGGCCGAAGTTATACTTCGGAGAAGCTTTGGCCGATGCTCCCCCTCTGCCTTCGAAATTTTACCAAGCTCAAAGTGAGCTTTCTGCCTATTTTCTTCGGCGAAGCTGCCTGTTAACCCTTCTTTGAACGAAGTTGTCCCATTCTGCCCTCTTCTGTTGCTATCTCAATGTCTAAAAAAACGCCTTTGCTGGAGTTCGCCCAAACAGGGTCCGAGGATGAAGTCCGTTGAACAAATGGCCCAAAACTAGGGTTTGGCAGGAGTGGAGGCCGAACTTGGAGGTAAACCTGCTTTAGTGTTTTTTGGGAGCATGTTAAAACAGAATTTTGCTGCAGTCCGCCCCCGGAGCTGAGGTTCGCAGGTGATTCGAACGAATTTGAGCATTTATGGCCGACATAAAGGGTTTTGGCCGACATAAAGCATTTTTGGCCGACGTTGGGATTCTGGCCGACGTTGGAATTCGTTCCTAGCCGACGTGGAGGTTCGCGGCCGACATTAGCTATTTTGGCCGACATGAACTTCGCGGCCGACTTGAGCTTCGGGGGACGACGTGGAGCTTCGCAGCCGACATTAACTATTTTGGCCGACGTGAGCTTCACAGCCGACTTTGCATTTTTGGCCGACGTTGGACGTTTTGGCCGACATGAACTTCGGGGCCGACATGGAGCTTCGCTGGCAAAGTGAACCTTTTGGCCGACGTTTAACTTTTTGGCCGACGTGAGCTTCGCTGAAGTGGAGGCCAAAAGTGGCAGTTTGGCCAAATTTTGGGCGAAGTGCCCCTCTTGCCTTAAAGATTTTTCTGCCAACTGGATGGAGGTTCGCCAAAACTGTGGCCGAAGTGGGTGCTTCGCCAGGCTCAAGCCCGAAGTGGCAACTTCGGCAGCATTCTGGGCGAAGTGCCCCTCATGCCTTAGAATTTTTTTCAAGCCCGAAGTGGACTTTTGCTGGATTTGCTTCCGAGGCCATAACTTTTGATCCGCTGACCCGATCACCTATTGTAATATATCGCCGGAAAGCTTGCGAAAAGATCTGCAATAATGAGACATCAAAAGATCAATTCGTCCACTTTATCATCCTCTTTTAGGGCCCGCGAAAATGCCAACGCCTTTGCATGCTCTTTGCCGATTTAAAGCTCCATACTTAGGCAAAATTTTGTAAAAAAATTAATGTGGCAAAAATGCCAACATTCTTGGCGGCTCGCGGGGCATTTAGCTTGTCTGAATGCAGAGATCCCAGGCCTTTATCCATTGGGCAACAGAGTCATCCCCGTTGTCCTCTTTTGAGTGCTCACAAGTGGCGGTAAACTCCTCCTCCAACCTCTTTGGGGCCCTGTCCTTTCTTTTCAGCGCTCCTCTTGCCCATTCTGGTCGTACAATTGCCCAAGCACTCGATCTGAAAATGACAGCGCCTTTATGGAATTGAACTGCTGGGCCAGGTGAGGCTAAAAACGGTACCTGAAAACTGCTATCTCTTTGGAGCGCAAAAAAGAAACACACACAAACTAAACTAAAAATAGAAAACTGTACTTAAGCTCCTAAGCAACACTTAGTGCCCTCGGCACTTTATTTACCAACCGGGCTATTTACAGTATTTACACAAAATTTTGCGACATGATTGGCATGCCGCCACCACAAACCCAGCTTCGAGTGCCTATCCGATGAACCTGCAGTGTCCGGACCAGATCTGATTGTACTTCAGTTGATGTTTGAAGTCCGGCTGACCTCTTCCCGAAGTTCTCCAGGTTGCAAACAGGGTGCAACGTGGCAGGTTATCATGCATGCCAATACCCATACAGTTGATGAATAATGTGGCAAAGAGGTTTGCCACATGGGGGCCTTCTTCGGGTACTGGTTGCGGTGGTGGTTGAAGCCAATACCACCACTTTAAAGAGTCCACTGGCTGTGGGCTGAGTATAGGCTCCTCCAGCCCCTTGATGCGACAGCAAGAGTTTTCCGACGATAGGCCTTCTGCCAGGATCTCCTCAGGATCAGCCTCTTGATGAGGCATGCTTGTTGGGTTTTGGCTGGATACTTGCGTGATATGCCCTGGGACACAAAAAGGGTGCAAAATGGCGTCTTCTTCGCACTCAAAGCTTGCCGTTAGACCCTGCTCCCCTTCTTTGCCCATCTCCTGATGGAAACTGCAAGCAACCATATTATTCATTGCTGGGGCAATGCTTGCATATTCCCATCGTTGGCCTTGGACGAGATCTGCCTCTTGAGCTCCACAGGCCTAAGAGTGAAGGCTTGGGTGCTCCAAGGAGAGGTTCAAATCTGGCAGCGGATAGAGTTTGTACACCAAGATCATTTAAATACACATAATATGAATGGGACCCATGTGATTTCAACCAATATAACTAACAAAAATTTTCCCCTGGTGTTGAAGTAAGACTGGTGAGAATATTTGGTTAACATAAGGTCCACCATGGTTCCATTCCCATGGGTGACATGATAATATGGTTTATTGTAATACCACTGTGTGATTTGTTAAAATACTGAAGTAACACAGTCATGATGTAATATGAGTTGGGGCCATTTCAATCCCGTTTAACCAATTTAACCAAAAAAAGAAAACAATGATTACAGTAATGGATGAATGAGATTTCACTTCAACATACAAGTTAGTGAATTAACAAATTATTACAGGTCTATAGAACACATGCTGCATTACAGGTCTATATGACAAGACCACAAGATCTACACTACTAAGGGCACATCCCTTTAAGATACTTCAAGGTAATAATTTGTGAGTTAACAGATTCTTAGGTACATAACAGAATTGGTTACTACTAATCCTTGAAATAGGATCAGGTGCCTAGGAATTTATAGTGCAAAAATGTTTGAATTGTTATGCAGATTTGTAGCAAGTTGTGTCCCAAGAATGGTCATAACAAGCAACAATAGGGAGCTTCAGTCTTTAAGAACAATTAACGCACAAAATAGTGGTATAGATTGAACATAATCAGTGTGTTAGAATATAAACCTGTAAATAATGTTATATGCTCACAGTTTTGTCAAATATAGACATTATTTACTGCCAAAAAACTCTGGAAGAATATTTTCTAATGATACAGCTCTCATATCAACTGGCATTAGCTCAATTGGTTAAATTCTCAACTCTCAAGGAGGAGACTGCTGGAATTTTGCCAAGCAATAATTGCCAAGCTGTTGTAGTACCAGTCTGTGGTCATAATGTAATACGGGTGGGGCCCATTTCAATCCCATATAACCCATTAAAAAAATAAAAATAAAAAGCAACACAGCTGTCATTTCTAGAGTCTGCCTTGATTTCACCATAGTTGCAATGTTCAGAAGTCGGCCAACAGGTATGAGAAAGTTTTGGTTACGTTTTCAGAAATATAAATTTTGGTTACGTTTTCAGAAATATAAAGTATCAAAAATTATATATACATATATATAATTCAAAAAATTAAAAAATACAAAAGTACATGAAAAATAAAAATATTCATTAGGTGTGCCCAATGGATTTGGTGAAAGCAGTGAGGTACTACAAGCCAAAGTTCCAATCCATGGGTGACCCTTAGCGTTTTAGCTCAATGGATTTGAAGCAAGCTGTGGGAAGCAAGGACTTTCACACCATAAGCCAATGATTCCAATCACATGGGTAAAAGTAACATTGCCTAATGGGTTTGGGCCAAGCCACGGGGAGCACGGATCTTCAAATCAAGGTTCCAATCCCGTGGGTGAACTGTAATATTTTGCCCAATAGCTTTGGGGCACGCAGTGGAGAACAAGGAGTTTCACACTGTAAATGAAGTTTCCAATTCCACAGTAAAGACATAGGGATCGAACTTATGAAAAAAAACTATCGATCTAAGCCCACCTCATGTTCTCTATGAGCTCTACACCAATATGAATCTTAACATTTAGAAGTCCACACCATTGTAAAGCGATGGTAAATAGGATGCAATCGTATGACTGTGATCTAAGATCAAACCCCGGACTTGTGATGGGCTTCTCCCCCAATAAGGTGACTTGTTATATGGCTGGTTGTAATTAACATAAACAGAAGAAAAAAAATCATTAGGTGTCCACGGCACCATGGAGCAATGAGATGAAATTGTGTGAGTGCAAACTAAGTCCAAGTTCCTGTGTTGACACTCCTGCAATAAGGAGGCCAATGATAGTATGATTTGTTGACATACCACATATGTAGTTATGATGTAATATGGGTGGGGCTCGTTTCAACCCCACATAACTGATCTAAATGTATATATCTATTGGCTTATGTCTGTCTATACTCATTAGGTGGAAATCCAAAACAAGATTTCAAAAACACTGGGTGAATAAGGGTGAAGACTAGGTCTGCCTATGCAACAACAATAACAAATGCAACTTATCTCTGCATGCTACCATGGGTCTGCTGACTCTGGATCGTCTACAAGTGCTGGGTGTACATGTTGATGTGCTCCATTTTGTTAGTGTTGTGTTTGAGTTTGCCATCTGAGCTGGATATTCCCTGCAGGTAGACGTTGGCAATGGCTGTGGCTGCATTTCATTTTGCTTGTAAGTGTACAAGATGGTCTTTGGCAATCAATGAGGGTTGCCAAATTCTACCATCTTTTATTTTTTCTTTTCTATTTTTAAATTTTTTATAAGAAGTTTGAACTTTTTTTAAGTATTAAAAATACACACACTACAAAATGGTCCAAACAATAGATTTCATCATTTCTTAATTTTTTAGTAGAGGACCTTTAAGTTCTCTATATAGGGTAATTTACTAGATTTTCACAAGGCATTCTATCAATTTCGATAATCATGTCTTACATCTTATGATGCTAAGGGTTCAGCGCCATAAACCTGTAAACATTTGCAACAGAAGTAAACTATATAGATTTTCAAAATATACATAGCAGCATTTTAGTAAGTTTAAAACATTTTGGTGGCTGCAAAGGCACTAATAGAGAATGTGCTAGACCTGCTTATATGTAACCTTGAAATGATTAGGTGTTAGTTGAAATGATCTTATGAAAGGATGCCTAAGAAAAAGAAATGCACATAGCATTTTAAATTCAAAGCAAACAAATCACGAGCAACTTAAGACTCTCTACAAGCGCCACCCTTGATAAAAAAATTCAGCCTATTCAACTTCAATATCAACACCCAGCAATGTTAATAGCATTGAAGACAACAATCTTGCTTAGAAGTTTAGTGACCAGGAAGAGAGTAATAAGAACTTCACAGAATACTCTTTCAGTAATGACCTTTTACTTTTACTTTATGGTTGTAAAATATGTTTAGGCTGGCAATTTCTTATTGTGATCATAGTTTAATGTGTCATTTTATAATTGTAATTAAGAGTGGTTAAGACAAAGAACTAGGAAGTTATAACAGTCATGTCTATTGGTGAGCATAATTGATTGAAAGATTGGGCTTGAATACAAAATGAACTATGAGAGCAGCATGGCCTTGACCCATTTGCAGCCAACCAATATGTTATGTGATCAGTTTCTCAATAAAAATCTGCAGGCTCTTAGGGTGCATGCTATGTCATGCATTCATCATGCTTCTTATTCCCTCTGAATACTGAAAATTGGAAAATGACCCATGGATCCATTCCCATCTCAAAAAGAACAATCCTCTAGACTACATGGCAGATAAGATATTTGGATATGTAAAAACATAGAAATGGGATGCTATCAAAACATTATCAGCACCAAGTTAGAAAATAAAAGTGGGCTCTGCTAATCGGAGTTGAAAAGATATTTAATATCAGCATGAATGGATGGTTTACGTATTTTCAGTGTAGGCTGAAAGTGAAAATGTCTGATTACTGAATTTTACAGGCAGATTATTAATTGCACAAATAATTTTAAGTTCTTCCTCTTTTTTTCAATGTCATAATTGTGGAGCACCAGCATTACATGGAGGTTCTATCCCTATGAAATCAAGAAAAGCACCAGGACCTGATGCCACCGGGTAAAAAGCCAAAAAAATCAGAATTACACAACTTAGCTTTTATAAAAAGGCGCAGGTCTTGAAAGCTCCAAATCACCTAGAATCGTCTTGGCATAAAAAAGTAAAGCTAACAATCACAATGGTTACCAAAGAGTTTTAAAGCTATCCCTCACCATTGAAGAATATGCCATTAAAAAGAGGTAGTAAAAAGGAAGTAAAATCTGCTTGTTGTGGTGCAGTGGTAAATGCCCTGGGTGCTGGTAGAGGCCGACCCAGGTTCCATTCCCCTTGTCTCCATCCTACAGATATATGGTATAGTTAGGAATGTCCTATGTGCTGGTAGAGGCCGACAAGGCTCCATTCCTCCTATGCCCAACCTGTTGAAAGTGGCACCTCGAAAGGGGTGTTTTCCACTATAAATTAGTTTTACCCAGGTGTTGTAGGTGAGTTGGAGAGGAGAGGGCAATCCTCCAAGGGAGGTCCCAGGTTCGAATCTCCACCCTACCAAAAAGCTGAATTGGGTACCCAAAATCCAATTGATAATGTTGGTGCGAGCAGGGTCGGGTGCAACTCCCGGGTGACTTTGACGGTGTAGAACCCCTTGTTCGTGGTCTCTCAGACCAAGGCGGCCCCGTAAGGGGTTTTTCGCTACAAAAAAAAAAAGGAAGTAAATTTCAATATAAAACCATAATCAAAAAATCCTGGCCGTAGAACATCTCCAAAACACATGGTTGCTAGACTCCTCTTTCCCACACTGAAAGTAAGGAAAATATAAACACTATAAACGCATGTTTTGACAGCAATCCCTTATAAGATACTATCTATCCCAAGACTTTGCTATCAAAATGGATTGCCTTTGCCCACAAGCATCTGAGTCACTGACTTCCCAATGTTTGTTCAACAGGGAGAAATGACTGGGGTAAATCTCACTTAGTAAGTTTGTCATACAAGTTTATTGTGGCATGGTTGTAGAAAGCTTTGGATTGCCACTTTCAATCCCTCCAATAAGGACCAACTTCCTTAAGTTATAATTTGAAAAGACAGTTATCAAGGATCAATTTACAAAGTTGTTGAAAAGTGAATCTGTCTTCCATCTTCAACATTGGGCCACTTTCAAATCCTGCCAAGTATGCCACTGTTGTAACTTGGGATTCCAAAGTTCTCCACATCAAGATGTTAAGCACCTTTGCTTCTCATTAACATAAAGCATCCACATATATGCTGAATATTAAATAAATCAATCCATAAAGAACTCACACAAGACATTCAAATGGCATTAGCACAACCGGTTAGATTCTTTGACTTTTGAGGAGACTCAGGTTCAAATCTTGCCAAAGGATACATGCATAATAGACAATAGCCAAACAGTTGTAACACCACTATGTGGTGATGATGTAATACAGGTGGGGCCTGTTTCAATCCCATATAACCAATTGAAAAAACAAATTCACACAAGACAAGATATGCAAATACCCTTCAAGTAGGGCAACACCAATAATATTCCTTATCAGAGGAATCACTCCAAATATCTCCTAAGATAAGAGCCACTTTGTGAGCAAAGATGGCTACAATGATTACTTGGATTGGATGATTTACAATTACCCACTCCTTCTTTATATAATCATCATTCAAAGCTATTTTGGGAAGGGTATAACCCTCTCCTTAGCCCACTCAATACTATAATATAATATCCCAGGAATAGACATTGGGTTATTTTAGCATGTGCTAATTACGTAATATAATTGGGTTACTTATCGCTCATGCCAACTATACATTATAGTTGGGTTATTTATAGCTCATGCCAACTATACAATACAATATTTTACTGTTAGGTACCTACTCATCGATACCTTAACATTTCATCCCCCTTACGAATGTTTTGTCCTCAAAACATGAGACAAAACCAAATGGTATGATCTTTTAAGCACTGCTGACAAGTAATATAATTCATGATCACGCAACCATCCAAGTGAAATCTTAATTGGTGGTGGTCTTCGTTGATGCCATGCTTCTATTGTGTCACTCTGATATCTAATAGTACTCCTTAGGTTCCATGTGTTGGCTATGCTACTTTGATCTTTATAATGGCCATAAGTATCACTCTTTTTCATCCAAACTTTCCTGTAGTTGCCACTAGTTGCATGTCCATAGTTTTTGCTCCTATGGTTCTATGTCACTCCATTGTAGTTCTTTTGCTACTCTATCCCCTACCTCCATGATTATTTCCTCTCATGGTGGTGTAAATGATATTATACTAAAACCTTGCGTTTTGCTTTCTTTGTTTCTTCAACCTTTTCTTTCTCTATTTTACTATTTGCTTGAGGTCCTCCTTGGATTCATGCTCTTCTTTGCGCTCTTCCAATTGTGCTCCCTTTGACTTCACTTCTACTTCTTCCTCAAACTCAGCTTCTAATTCTTTCGCCAGTTCTTCAGTTTGTTCCCCTACAATCGCCTCTTCGTTCTTCTCCCTAGATCCTTGCTCCTTAGGCTGAGAAAAATCCTGCAAAGTTAATTTCTTTTACGTGCACCACAATTTCATGAACTTCTTTTGTACATTAATATTAACAAATACCCAATGAAACCAAACAAGGATAACCAAGAATAATATCCACATCATCCATAGCTATGCCATAAAAATCTGAATGTAAAACATATTTATCCATAGTGATCTTCAAATCTTCAAAAATCTGAACATTCTCACCGCAAGCTGAATATCCTTAATTTTCTTTGCTTGAACCTGCAACCTCTTAGCCAGATCAATTTTGATATACTTTCTACTAGGGTTTATGGAAATAATGACTTTTTCCTTCTGAATGCAACCATGAACCTACAAAATAAAATTGTTAGATAGAAACAAACCCTCTGACCATTTTATTGCTTATCTGACACCAAGGGTGTGGTTCCCTCATCCTCCACATTATCATCCATAAGCATACATTCTTTATTTTCCTAAAAATTTTCTAAATCCCTTTTCGTTTCGTTTTGTTCCTCCCAAAGCCTTTTTATTTCTTCTTCATGGCCCTCGATGGTAGCCTTCAAACTAGCTATCTTTTTATATGATTTCCACCGACTCAAGAATGCTTGCTCCAATTCTTCCAAGTGTACTTAATTCTTTTCATTTCCAAAACTTACACACCAGAAAAAAAGCTTCCTCTTTTAAAAATTGGCTAAGTTCGAAAATCCAAAAACAATTACCAAAATATAGGTATTTAAATTTTATCCACCATTTTTAAGCATCAATATCATCTTTCCAAATGAATATTGGTAACTCCATGAGCTCAACTCAAAAATTCCCTTAATGTAACTAGGGTTTGGTCATCTAGGATTTTCTCAAAAATAATATTTTTCCTCACCAAATCCCACCCAATTTTCTCATAAACAATAAAATCTAGTAATTTTCTTCAAAACAGGACAAAAGACAATTGATTTGCTTACCTAGATTAAGAGAGATGATTTTTTTTCCTTTTTAATGAATTTCCACGCAGTCAAAAAAACAGCTTCGATAGCCTGACTTCAAACGGCCATATCTCCTTCAATACTACTCAGTATTTACTATTTAGCATATGATTTGTCATTTTTGTAGTACTCAAAAGTCAAAACAACCTACACAATGGCATGAGAATCTTCTAAATATGATGCTCCCACAAAACGATATGGCCCTTGGAAAAATATAACAAATTATGCACCTTAAAAAACGTCACTTATTAGTTCTGATAGCTGAACTTTGCATGGTTGTAAGTTGTAACTCCCTCAATATTGCTCAGAATTTTGTAAATGACCAATCGTTTTTACAGTACTCAAAAAGATCTACTCAATGGTGTAAGAATCTTCTGAATATCATAGCCTTGCAAAAAAGATATAGCTCCTCAAAAAACATAACAATTTTTTTTTTTTAAATTCCTAAAAACTCAACAAATCTTGATAAAATCTTTGCAATTCTTGAAACCGTGAAAAAATTCTCCACTTTGACAGAATTGTTGCTCTAATACTATATGCTAATAACCTTTGCTTCTCATAAACATAAAAGCATCCACAACTATGCTAAATATTAAACAAATCGATCCACAAAGAACAATTCACAGGAGACAATATATGCAAATACCATTCAGGTAGGGCAACACCAATAATATTCCTTATGGAAGGAAGTACTTCAAATATCTGGTAAGGTAAGAGCCACTCCATGAGCAAAGACAGTTACAATAATTACTTGGATTGGATTATTTACAATTACTAGATCCCTGCTTCATATAATCATCCAGTGCTATTCTGGGAAAGGTATAATCCTATCCTTAGCCCACTCACTATTATAACATACTATCTTAGAAATAAACCTTGGGTTATTTAGCCCAGGCTAATTACATAATACAATTGGGGTTATTTATGGTTCAGGTCAACTATACATTATAGTTGGGTTATTTATAGCTCATGCCAACTATACAATACAATATTATATTATAGGTACTTACCCTTACGTACCTTAACAAAAAAAAAATTGAGTGGGCCTAACGGTAAGACTTTGAAACTCCGAATAGGAGGTTCAAAATTTATATCCAATAGGAGGGTAGAGTTGTACACCATACTTCAGTAACCAGAGTTTGGTTGGATAAACATATATTGGGTAAATAACATCCTCTATGAGGGTCGTCTCATATGACCTATGGTCTTGTGGACATTGAAAACTACTTTACTTTTACTTTACTTTATCTACAAATAGAGGCAAAAATCCAAGCTGTTGAGAAAGGAAATGGAAAATCGATATGGGTTGTGATGTTGGGTCATGTAGAAATAAATAAATTACATTCATGTCCATGAGTAACCAAAGTAGGTCAATGGAACTCAAAGTCATATATTTTGCTTGCAATAGGATATGGAGAGCCAAAATAGTGCTCCAAAGTCAAAATAGTGCCAAGCAACATCTAGACCTTTAGATGACAATGAAAATCTATGTACCATGCTGCCTAAATTTGCTTTAACAAAGGTTCCCCATAGATCGAAAAAAACACCTCACATAACAAATAAAGTTGCAGATCAAATGGCATTAGCTCAACCAATTAGATTCCTCAACATTCAAAGAGGAGACCCAGATTCGAAACTTGCCAAGCAATACATGGAAAATATCCAAGCTGTTGTAATAGCACTACTTGGTGATGATGTAATATGGGGAGAGCCCGTTTCAATCCCATATAACCAATTGAAAAAAATAAAAATAAAAAACAAATGAAGTTACAAAGTTGGAAAAGTACTTTGATACCCTGAATATGATGGGCATTAAAAAATTTATGATGGGGAAAAAGCTGGCAGAAAGCATCATTTTGCACTGCTATTGACATAGATTTGTGAGTAAGGGTTGTGCCTTGAGCTCTAAACATGGGAACCCCTACACTTTCTTGATCTTTGTGGGAGAATGCAAACATCCCAAGCAAACAAGTGAATTGTGTTCACCCCTAATTTGCTCCAAAGAGAACTTCTAAAAACCATTTCTAACTTTTTATATGGTGCCTGCAAAGGGAAGAGGCAAGAAAACTAATACGTGGGTGCCTCTTTGTCCCTTTAAAATCTTATCAGTAATCTAACAAAGCTTTCAATCTCCCTTCCTCTAAATAAGTTTCTACGTTGCCAAAAGAAACAAGAGGTTGCTATTTCATTAAAGCTAAAATCGTAGGATACAACGCCCATGAGATCTATCTAATTTCTCATCCTTAGGATATTTTCTTTTAACACAATCAATCATTGATGAGAGCTAAACCATTGTAAAATTGTACTCACCCACACGATTCTGTAAAATTGTTCCAATGCCAGAACGAACATATGTAGGCCAGGCTGCATCTCGGGACATCAACTTCAAAGCATTTCGTATAGGAACCTATAGAGCCACATAAAGATAAATTATTCCACAATGGTAAAAAAGCAGCATGGAAGTCAAAATTCTCATCAAAAGCAAACCGTAAAGATTGCTGAAATAACTAATTTGACTTTCCATATCTGTAAAGAACAAAAATATCCAAAAGAGTTAATAATCTGCTTGAAAGTGTAAATAGTGATCTAGAAGACCAATGCAAAAGAAGAAAACATGTAACTTTAAACTTAAAAGGAAATAATGAAGATCGTCCTATATCTGTTATTGCACAATTCTGCCTAAACTGACAAATTCTAGCATCAATATCAATTTCTTTGTTTCTTTTTTATCTCCAGTTGCAAATATCATGGTGATGTTTATCAATTGTAATATTCAAGGAAAACAAATCATTTCTGAAAAATCTTCTGTTTTGCCCCAAGCAATTACTATGTATCGCAATATTTATCAATGACTAACATTATGGATATAAAGATTCCCATACAGACCGAATACTCTGAAGTGATAAGGATTGTCAACAAAAGCAGAGCATCAAACTTGAGTGATGTCTGCTGTATTGCAAATTGCCTTGCTATTGCAACTACCTGCAAAACACATAATAAACACAACAAAGTCATGGATAAATAAAGTCAAACAAGCCACTACTTACAACAATTTATTAGAATAAACAGTTATGATAAGGATTTCTATTATTGTATTGTTTCTTACAACAGTTTTTTAGGGATAAGTTGTTTGGATTTGTAGGGATAACTTATTAGGATTTTAGAATCTGGTTTTATCAGCAGCAACTGATTACCAGATTGTAAATCATTATAAATTGGAGATCAGAAATAAAAACAGAGCATCCTATGTTACATTCTTTTATGGTATCAGAGCCACATAAAGGAGAAAGGAGGAGTTTGTCTCACACCGTTTGTTTCAGCCACGTTGATTTCTTGTCTTAGGCAGTCAGTGCCATTGCAGATTGTTACTCTGCAATCAGTCTTGGTGTTGATGTGTTTTCAACGGAGGTTTTCTCCTGCATTATGTTTAGATCTGTTGGACCTGACAGCTGCGTTTGGTGTTTTGATATATGGCGTTCAGTGGTTTTCTCCTCACTCGATAAAGTTGTTGCTTGCGAATTCGAAGTTCGGTCAGGCTGTGGTAAAGTGCAACTTGGAGTTTGCACACATTTCTGGCCTGGGCAAAGAGCTGGTTCGAAGTTGCTCATGTCTCCAGCTTGGGCAAAGTGCAGCTTGGAGTTTGCCCAAGTTTTGAGCTTGGGTGGAGCAAAGTGCAATGTCTGGCATTTGTTGTTCTAAGTCTGGTGTACAAGGCGTGTTTGGCATTCCGCATTTATTGTTCAAGATTGTCATTAGAGGAAGAATGGCAAATATTCAGACTCTACTTCTTCCAGATTCACAGAAACTGGCTGGAAGAAATGATAGCGTGTAGAGCCATAAGATACTTACAATTTGTGAGTATCAAGATTTGGCAAATATAGTTCTCAAGAAAGAAACTAGACCAGAAGATGATGTTGATGACTTCAACAAGCGACATAGAGAAGATCTAATGCTTCTCAAAGTGTCTGTAGTTCATAATGAAGATAGTGCTACAACACTGTGGACAAAGTTTCACAATAAGTATCAAACATCTGAAGCAGAACATGCTTTGTTTTTAAAAAATCTTCTCTATCCTTCCCAGTTGGAGGAAGGAGGGTATGTTTCTGAGTACTGTTGACAATTTTGTCACATTGCTTGGAGGGGTAAAGAAAATTGAAGTTTGAGATGATTCTGTAAAGTGTTTTCTTGTTTTTCATGAATTTGTTCCCTTGCTTTTTCTTGTATTTTATAGCGTTGCAGCAATTTTGGTTCCCATTTTTGGCCCCCCTTATATTCAATTCATGTATAGAAAGAGCTTCGCCAGTAGAAAATAGGAGAAGATAGAAAGCTTCACTGAAGGCAGAAGAAGGAGAATGGCTTCGCAAAAGAAATCAGATGAGTCCAGCCTAAAAAACTTGAAAAATCCTAAGGCATAGAAGGTACTTCGCTCATGGGACTGCCGAAGTATCCACTTCGGGCGGAGGAGCTGCGAAGCGGTAATTTCAAGCGAAGCAGGAATGGACTAAGTCGAGGAGGTTACTTCGGCCCATCTTCCCAGCGAAGCTCTAACTTAGGAAGGCTCCAATTCGGGCCTCAGTCTAGCGAAGCAGCTACTTCGGCCATGCCCCCGGCGAACCTCCCACTTCGGGCACTGTTTTGCCAAAGCAATACTAAAAGGATAGAAAAATGTTTAAGGCAGGGAGTAGACTTCGGGCGATGCTTCCCCGAACTGCAACCTTCTGACTGGATCGCTGCGAAGCTTCTGTCCAAATGCGGAGGGAGAAATTTTGTAACATGTTGCCAGCAACCAGTCACTTCGGGCAAATTTCTCGCGAAGTGGCATTTTGACTCCATCTTCCAGCAAAGCAGTTTTCAAGGCCATTTCTCAGCGAACCATCATAGATCCACTTACCATCCTTGTCATCGCTTCGGCCCTCACTCATTGCGAATCAACGCTTTGATTAAAAATCCGGCAAAGCTCCACCCAGGGCAAGTCTGACGACAGTGCTCCTCTCGAGGGGCACACATTCCAAAGCCGGGTATTTATCCAAGGCATTTGTGCGGCACATAAATGCAATTTTTTCGCCCCGAAAGACCCGGTATCTAGTTATGGTAATAGGATGGGAAATCTCAATTGTAGAAGATGGCCAACGCGATTTTTGGAGCCACCTGAGCGTCCTAACCAAAATGGGTCTACGGTTCATAAATGCGAATTTCCCCGCTTAACGCGGCCCTGTATCTAGTTATGGTAATTGGATAAGAGGGTTCGATTGTGAAAAGTAGGCTAGCATCATTACCAGATCTGCCCTAGCATTTTTGTAAAACGGGATCATTAATGGCGCAGAGGGGAGGGTCCTCTATAAAAACCCACGCATTGTAATGAAAAGGGGGGGAACATTTTGCTAAAGAAGCTGCTATAACTAGACATTCTGCATCAATATAGAAGATCCTTGGCTCTGAATCTGTGCTTTCTTTTTATGCTGCCTCTGCAAGTATTTTTGCTTTCATTTATTTTTCTAATTGTTGTAATTCTGATATCTGGATTTTAGCATTGGAAGATAAATGTGTCTAGAATTTTGGTTAGAGGATACATAGAGAAGCATATGCAGTTTTAGTTTCTATTACATCTTCTGTATTATTTGCTATTGGTTTAGATATAGATGATTTATTGTGCTACATGTTCTTTCCCACTGCAATATCGAGTTATTTCCATCCCTTTCTGCATTGTTTATCTCTTTCCTGCATCTTACTCTTTTAATCTCTTTCCAGCACTCTTATCTTTTTATTTCTTTCATGCACTCTTATCTTGAAACCCCGTTAGTTTAGTAAAGGAGTCGGACTTCTCAGGAGATTGGCACAGAGGGCATCTCTTCTGTCTGGCCTTTCAATGTTGGTCCAGGTCTAGGGCACATAGACGAACAAAATCCTTTCCTGTGGCAGATTTGTGACCAAGAGTTTCTGGCACGCCCGATGGGACCTAGTCAGTCTCACCTTCTGAGTAGTATTGAGAGTTGATGCTCATCTCAGTATTGTAAGACTCGAGCAATTGGCGACTCTATTCAACGTGAAAATATTAGGCCTTAGAGACCGGTACTGAAATATTCATATCTTCATGCATACAAGATGGAGAGTTAGGAACTCTGGAGAAGAGACCGAGTTCTTTGAGCTCGACATTGACGCCTTCGGGGAACGTCCTAGGTTAGTCAGGCCAGATCTACCTCTCAACAAAGGGTCATCGCAAGAGGTTGTCTTTGACGAACAAGGTCCGACTTCGGACAACACCGCGACTAGTCTCCCTCCTAACCCCCCGAACTCTCCAGATCACCAAAGCACTTCGGGAACTTCGGTTCTACCGAATCAGCTGTTGCTTACCCCTTATCAGCCAAACCTAGGTGCAAATATGGCTCATCAGCAACAACAACAACAACAACAACCGCCGCCTCCGCCTAGTCTGTTCCCAGCTTAGAATTCCACTGGACCGTTAAATATAGCATGGCAGGGGCAAATCCCGCCTGCTGTTCTAAAGTCAATACCTACATTCGATGGTACGGGGAAGACAGCATTTGAGCACATCCAAGACATTGCTTCTCTGGCTGCGATACATAATATCAAAGAAGAGGAGGTCATGGTTCGGCTATTGATTCTGTCCATCCGAGGGAAACTCCTCTACTAGTACAAAGCTCTGCCACCAGGCACCATAACGGGATGGGACCAGTTAGCCGGACAACTGATGAGAGGATTTAATGAATCTGCCGATCCTCCCTCCCTCCTACACTAGTTCACCTCAATCCAAAGGCACCCTCAGGAAGAAATATCTGATTTTAATATAAGGTTCGCCTGAACCTGGCAAAGGGTACCTGCCGGCTTGCGGCCAACAACCGAACAAGCGGCATATTATTACCTTAGGGCCTTCAACTCCGATATCAACATGGTAATGAGGTTCTCAAACGTCAATATGTTCCCTGAGCTATATGAGCCGGCCCAAAAGGCAGAAAGTGATTTGATCTGTTGAGAAATGTAGCTCGGACAGGAACTTCTTGCACAAGCTTCAGTATGAACGTGCTAGAAGTGGTTCGAGACATTTCTAATTCTATTTTGAATTTCACTTAAGTGATTTTCTATTTTTAAGTTCACTTAAGTGATTCTATTTTGTAATTCACTTAAGTGATTCTATTTTGAAATTCACTTAAGTGATTTTCTATTTTTAAGTTCACTTAAGTAATTCTATTTTGTAATTCACTTAAGTGATTTTCTATTTTGAAGTTCACTTAAGTGATTTTCTATTTTTAAGTTCACTTAAGTGATTCTATTTTGATATTCACTTAAGTGATTTTCTATTTTTAACCTTACATCTCAAGATGAGATGAGATCTAATCTTAGGGTTAGAGAGATTAGGGTTACCTTTTTCAAGGATAAAAGGAGAAGATCAAGAGTGTTTTAGATACACAGACAAAGACACAGAAAAGAATGGGAGGAGAACAGATTGTTGAAGGAAAAATACAAGCTTAGGAGGAGAAGAACAGTGCTTGCTGGCTAGAAAAGCAGCAAGAGAGCAGAAGTGTTCTGCTGTAGCTGTAGCCTCTTTTATTTGTAATATTTCAGGTTCAGAAATATATTTAACTTCCGCTGTTCACGCTGTTTATGTTTTCCAGCCATCTGTGTGACTGTTGCATGTTTGAATAAATTATTCTCAGATCTGATTTATTTTAAAAGAACATAGGACAACAGTTATCTAGGGTTTGGAAAATTTACATGGTATCAGAGCTAGGTTCTGTGATTGAGATCCTCAAGGGTTTACAGCAGTAGATCACTGCTGGATATTAAGAAAAAAAAAAAAACAGCAGTTAGGGTTTCATTTTTTTTTTGGCTTGAAGGACTAAGCTTATTTGCAGGACTGTTTTTTTTGAGTCATTAATATTTCAGCAGTTAGGGTTTCAAGCAAAAAAAAAAAAACAGTTAGGGTTTCAAGCAAATAATAAAAAAAAAGCAGTTAGGGTTTCATATTTTTTTTGGCTTGAAGGACTAAGCTTATTTGCAGGACTGTTTTTTTTTCAGTCATTAATATTTCAGCAGATCTCAGAAATGGCAGCAGCTAGCCTCAGATTTGAGGATAGATTGGAAGGTGCCTCCAATTTTTTGCCCTGGAAAGTTAGGGTAATGTTCTTATTGGAAGAGAATGATCTTTGGGATATTGTCAAGGCTGATGTGACTTTGCCTATAGATCCGCAGGAATTGGCAGCTCACAAAAAGAAGGAAGTGAAGGCCAAGCGGATGATCTTGGATGCAGTGAAGGATCACCTGATTCCTCACATATCCGAGAAGACTAAGGCAAAGGAGATGTTCGATGCCCTAGTTAGCCTCTACCAAAGCGAGAACATAAACAGGAAGATGATATTGCGGAACAAACTCAGATCTATGGAGATGACCAGATCTGACACCGTTACTAGTTACCTAATGAAGATCACACAGATTCGTGATCAATTGGCAGCAATAGGGGAGAGGGTTGAAGACACAGAGTTGGTGAACGTGGCACTTAATGGTTTCTCAACTTCATGGGAACCATTTGTCAAAGGCATTTGTGCTCGTGAGAACCTTCCCAAATTTGAGAAACTGTGGGATGATTTCATCCAGGAGGAGACTCGGATGGAGTCAAAGGCCAACAAGAAAGGTGGTGACGATAACCTAGCTCTTTTTGGGCAAACCAAGAAGGGCAAAGGTAAAGGACCCAACAAGGGTGAGGTAAAGAATGAGGAGTCAACCTCACAGCCAGGGAAGAAGGACTTGAGCAAGATCAAGTGCTTCATTTGTCATAAGCACGGCCATTATGCATCACAGGTGTCCAGACAAGAAGGGCAAAGGGAAGCAAGCAGCAGATGCAGGTAGCAGCCTCTCGCAGAAACTCGGATGAGTGAGTTTGCTGCCAAATTCGAGAAGGATTTCTCATTGGTCTCTTGCCTTTCTACCAAAACGGTTCCAAGGAATGCATGGTATGTGGATAGTGGGGCATCTCGGCACATGACATCAGCCCGACAATGTTTTACCAGTCTACAAGAGCAGGACTCAAGGGTTCATGTTGAGCTTGGTGATGATACCAAATATCCAGCTTGTAGGAATTGGTACCATTCCTTTTCGACTCCAATCAGGGGAAATCTTTAGACTTTGATGATGTTTTGTTTGTTCCAGTTCTCAGGAAGAACTTGCTTTCGGCTTCGGTTATGGAGGATAAGGGTTATGCAATGGAGTTCAAGAACCAACCATGTCCTTATTAGACCAAAAGAATCTAGCCCGGAAACAGCACAAGTAATAGGGGTTAGAGAAGGCAGTTTATACAAGTTGCAGGGTGAACCTGTTCGAGCCCTAGTTCATAGCAATAACAACTTGTGTGATTTGTGGCACAAGAGGATGGGGCACCTGCATCATAGAGTGTTGCCTATTCTGAGGGAGATAGTCACAGGTCTTCCAGAGTTCAGCATTGAGCAACAGGGAGTATGCAGAGGGTGCACGCTTGGCAAGCACGCCAAGGCTGTTTTCCCAAACAGTGAGCATAGGTCTAAGAAGATACTAGATCTAGTACATTCGGATGTTTGTGGACCGATGTCAGTAGCATCAATTTCAGGTAGCATGTACTATGTTTCCTTTATTGATGATTTCTCTCGCAAGACATGGATCTATTTTTTAAAGACCAAGGATGAAGTCTTTAGCAAGGTTTCAGGAGTTCAAAGCTCTAGTTGAGAACCAGACAGAGAAGAAGATCAAGGTCTTGAGATCGGACAATGGGGGTGAATATACCTCCAAGGAGTTCGATGGTTTCTGCAAGCAGGCAGGAATCAAGAGGGAGTTGACTGTTCCATACAACCCACAACAGAATGGGGTTGCAGAGCGAAAGAATCGATCCATCATAGGGGCTGCTAGGGCCATGATTCATGACCAGGGCTTGCCAATGTTTCTTTGGGCAGAAGCATGCAACACAAGCAGTCTACATCCAAAACATGTATCCTCACAGGATCTTGGAGGACAAGACACTAGAGGAGGCATTCACTGGTGTGAAACCAGAGGTGAGTCATTTCCGCATCTTTGGATGTCCAGTTTATATCCATGTTCCAATAGAGAAGAGGACCAAGTTGGAGCCCTCCAATAGGAAGGATTTATTTGTAGGATACAGTGAGACTTCAAAAGCTTACAGGGTTTATATTCCAGAGAAGAGGAAGACAATAGTGAGCAGGGATGTAAATTTTGAGGAGGACGTTGCATCCAGGAAGTCCCATGAGCCTATTCCAATGATAGAGAATGAGGAGCAAGAAGCTCCGAAGGTTGAGCCAGGGTCACCAAAGACACCAGTGGTTTCCAGTTCAAGACAACAACCTTCGGGTGAGGAGGTGGAGACATTAGCCCCTTCCAATTCTATCAGGAGACCTCAATGGCTTACACAGACATTGAGGGATGCTCAGGAGTATGTTGAGGCTCCTAGCAAGATGATTAGGGAGAGCAGACCTCCAAGGAAGTTTTCAAGCTACATGGCATTGATGAGTAACATCATAAATTCAGAGCCTACCAGTTTTCGAGAGGCAACAGACCAACAGGTTTGGCGGGATGCCATGGTGGAGGAGTACACCTCCATCATGAAGAATGATGTTTGGGACATAGTGCCAAGACCGGAGGGGAAGTCAGCTGTGAGTTCCAAGTGGCTCTACAAAATTAAGCATGCTGCAGATGGCAGCATCGAGAAGTTCAAGGCAAGGTTTGTGGCGAGAGGGTTCTCCCATAAAGAGGGAGTGGACTATGAGGAGACTTTTGCTCCACCGCCGAATACACTTCCATTAGAGCAGTTATGTCTTTAGCTTCATCTATGGGATGGCAGATTCATAAGGGAGCCGTAAAGCTCCAATATATTCCCACAGATCAGCAGGTAACTGATATTCTGACCAAGCCCTTAGTGAAAGGGAAGTTTGAAGCATTCAGAGACAAACTTGGATTGGTGCAGAATTCCTTCCTCGCTAAGAGGGAGTGTTGAGAAATGTAGCTCGGACAAGAACTTCTTGCACAGGCTTCAGTATGAACGTGCTAGAAGTGGTTCGAGACATTTCTAATTCTATTTTGAATTTCACTTAAGTGATTTTCTATTTTTAAGTTCACTTAAGTGATTCTATTTTGTAATTCACTTAAGTGATTCTATTTTGATATTCACTTAAGTGATTTTCTATTTTTAACCTTACATCTCAAGATGAGATGAGATCTAATCTTAGGGTTAGAGAGATTAGGGTTACCTTTTTCAAGGATAAAAGGAGAAGATCAAGAGTGTTTTAGATACACGTACAAAGACACGTAAAAGAATGGGAGGAGAACAGATTGTTGAAGGAAAAATACAAGCTTAGGAGGAGAAGAACAGTGCTTGCTGGCTAGAAAAGCAGCAAGAGAGCAGAAGTGTTCTGCTGTAGCTGTAGCCTCTTTTATTTGTAATATTTCAGGTTCAGAAATATATTTAACTTCCGCTGTTCACGCTGTTTATGTTTTCCAGCCATCCGTGTGACTGTTGCATGTTTGAATAAATTATTCTCAGATCTGATTTATTTTAAAATAACATAGGACAACAGTTATCTAGGGTTTGGAAAGACAGCATTTGAGCACATCCAAGACATTGCTTCTCTGGCTGCGATACATAATATCACAGAAGAGGAGGTCATGGTTCGGCTATTGATTCTGTCCATCCGAGGGAAACTCCTCTACTGGTACAAAGCTCTGCCACCAGGCACCATAATGGGATGGGACCAGTTAGCCGGACAACTGATGAGAGGGTTTAATGAATCTGCCGATCCTTCCTCCCTCCTACACCAGTTCACCTCAATCCAAAGGCACCCTCAGGAAGAAGTATCTAATTTTAATATAAGGTTCGCCCGAACCTGGCAAAGGGTACCTGCCGACTTGCGGCCAACAGCCGAACAAGCGGCATATTATTACCTTAGGGCCTTCACATCAATACGTTCCCTGAGCTATATGAGCTGGCCCAAAAGGCAGAAATAGATTTGATCGCCATCGGTAAACTCCCTCCAAGGATGTCGATGCCCATATTTCCTAATTTCCCCCAATCACAATACCCCAGCGCTACGGCACAGACTTCGGCGTCTCCCACAAACCCGATTCCGCCCTGGAATCCGAACCCGACAGTGTCCCAATTCGCTACTCCACAGATATATTTCCCCACATCCTCGGCACCACAGCCTACAGTTCCTCCGCCTTTCCCGGCATTACCAGGTTAACATGATTATGGAGGCAGATCGGAATTTAGTGATTGCAGAGGAAGAGCAAGTTTAGTAGATACAGCCCAAATGGGCCCCTTGAAGTGTATACCTACCGCGAAAAGGATCAGCCATCTGTCAAGGCTCCTAACAAAGCTCCTCAACCGCCACCTGTGAAGGAAAAACCTCAACAAACCGCTGCAGCTCCACTATAGGTCGAGACCAAAGAGCAGGCTAGGGAAAAATTGAAGTACCCTTCGCTGACAAAACGGCAAAGAGTCGAGGCCACACAGTAATTTCGCACTAAGTACGAGGCAGCAAAAGAACCAAAGAAACCCGCTGCTACGGCATACAAAATCATGGAGGAATTAAAGAAGACTCCCGCCAGGATCAGTTTATATGACGCCCTGCAACTCCCAGGACAAGTGGACCTGCTGCAAGAATCGCTAAAATCAGCGAAAGAAGAAAAGATGATGCAACCCGTCCTAGCTCAGCCCTTGCCCACTTCAATCACAGGGAAAAACAGGCCTCCTCTATTCTATCTGACCCTGCAGATGGAAGGGTGCATTGTCCACAATTGCATGATTGACTTCGGCGCCGCAACTACAGTCATGTCAAAGGCAGTTTGCGAGGAAATAGGTATGGAATACACGCGAAGTAGCCATGGCGTGCTTCAGTTGGACGACACTCCTGTAAAGACAATCGGTGTAATTAAGGATATACCTATTCGGCTGCACAAGGCACTCCAAATTGTAGTGATACAAGAGGCAGTTGTTGATCTCGAACCATAATTCAGCATGTGTCTCTCAAGGGAGTTTACGGCCAAGCTTGGCGGTTACCTCTCCATGGATTATTCGCACCTGGAAGTTCTATTCAAAGGAAGAAAGGTCAAAATTTTCAACGAGAAACCCTCCACGTTTCTCGTAGAAAGGATGGCCAGGGAAGGAGAACGTGATGATTCAGGCCACTTGATGACCGAAGAATCGGGGCAGGTGGACCTAGTAGAAGAAGTCTTGGACAAGCTGTGCATCGAGGACGAGTTCTCGTTGACAAATTTTAATGCTATGATTGAAACAGAGATGGGATGATATTCCATCACTAAGTCCGAAAGGTCCACGGAGCCAATGCAAAGGAATAAGGAAGTTTCCAGAGAGGAATTGTAAAAAGTTGTTCTTTGATGGTGCCCGATGTAAAAAACGGAGCCGGAGTGCTCCTGGTGTCACCATCCGACGAACAAAAGGACTACTGCTACCGGCTTGCCTAGAGTTGTACGAACAACGCAGTCGAATATGAAGCTTTATGCTTGGGGCTGAAGAAAGCCGAGAAGTTGGATATCAAGCATCTCCAGATCTTCGGCGATTCAGAATTGGTTTGCAACCAAAGTACCAACAAGTGCACCTCCAAGAAGCACTACCTTAAGGCATATCACAACAGGGTTTGGGACCTGTTGGAGCATTTTGAATCGCTCAACATTCAGTCCATTCCAAGAGAGAAAAATAGGCATGCCGATATTTTAGCATCCATTGGAGCCAGATACTCCCCAACCGATGAAATGATACATAAGCCCAAGGCAGTAAGGACTGTCTACAGGCCATCTGTGCCAGACAAGGACACTCATTGGCAAGTCTTTGATAGCGATGAGCAAATTGTTAACTTCCTAGTTCAAGAAGCAACCACCGTTGAAGGGAGAGATCCTGAAGATGAAGAATACGAAGGGCTAATACAACTGAAGAACAATCACGTTCCGAAAGGATTAATTACTCTGGAAAGCCTGTTCGACCAGAATGACAGGGCGATTTCCCACAGGATCAAGGTGGACACAAGACAGTACCAAGACCTTGAGCTCGAACCAGGCAAAGTGATAAAGGTAGGAACAGATTGCACTTCAACAGAACTTGAGCAGATTCGGTCTTTATGCAAAAAGTACTCGAACATCGTGGCGTGGTGTTACCAAGACTTGAAAGGCTATGACCGAGGCATTATTCAACATACAATCGAATTACAAGGAGGAGTTAGACCCTGCAGACAAAGACAGAGGACGGTGAATCCGAAGATCGAAGTCTTGATGAAGGCCGAACTCTTGAAGATGCTTGAGGCCAAAATTATTTACCCAATAAAGCATTCTTCTTGGGTCGTGAATCTGGTCCCCGTCAGGAAGAAGAACGGAGATATCCGCCTGTGCGTAGACTTCCGCAATTTGAATCAGGCCTCCTTGAAAGATCATTACCCGCTCCCACAAATTGACCAGATACTCCATGTTGTTGCAGGAGCACAGCGCTTCTCTCTCCTGGATGGTTTCTCGGGGTATAATCAAATCTGGGTTAGGGACGAAGACCAGCACAAGACGGCGTTTACCACCAAGTGGGGAACATTCGCTTACCAGCAAATGTCGTTCGGCCTTTTAAATGCAGGAGCTACATTCCAGAGGGCCATGGACTCAACGTTCAGCGAACTGTTGAACAAAGTCATTGTTATCTATTTAGATGATATGACTGTATTTTCTCATAAGAGAGAAGATCACATCTCCCACTTACAGCAGATATTCAAGAAGTGCAGAGAATTCGGCATTTCAATCAATCCGAAGAAATCCATCTTCGTGGTGAAGGAAGGAAAACTGCTAGGCCATGTTATATCAGAAAGGGGTCTTGCTATTGATCCTGACAGAGCCGAAGCACTCCTCAAGCTTCCACTCCCAACGAACAGAAAAGGGCTGAAGTCATTCTTCGGTCAAATTAACTTCGTGAGGAAGTTTATCCCGGACTTCGCTCAAGTCATCAAACCAATGTTTCAGCTCTTAAAGAAAAATGCTGAGTTCATCTGGACTGAAGAAAGGAGAAAAGCGTTTGAAGAGATTAAAGCCAGAATTGCCCAGGGTCCCATACTGATTAATCCAGATTACAGTAAGGATTTTATTCTTTATGCAGTCGAGGAACCTGAGAGTTATGCAGCGGTCCTGACACAAAAGGGGGAAGACGGTGAGGAACGCCCAATTGCCTTCTTAAGTCAAGTAATTCAACCTCACAAAGAAAGATATAATTTTATAGAACGGCAAGTGCATGCGGTCATGAAGTCGCTAAGAAAGTTCAGGCACTTCATCTCCCAAAGCAGAACTACAGTGTATGTTATTCACCCCGATGTGCAAAGCTTCATTATCCAAGGGGAAATGGGCAGCAAAAGGGCTGGTTGGGTGAATAAAATCCAAGAGTTTGATATTGAAATCTGGCACACCAAATTGGTTCGCAGCTGAGCTTTGTGTTAGGAGCTAGCGAAGAGCATAGCTGCCGAAGTAATAGCATGCCAATGGGACAATCCAGTGGCAGAGAATAACTTCGCCTATCAATCTACCAATGAAGAAGATTGGACCGATGAAAGCATCAGGTACTTCAACACTGGGAGATGTCCCGAGCACTTAAACGCCTCGCAGCGAAGACGGTTCAAGATGCAATCCCTCCGTTATTTCTTACACCCTGAAGGACTATTCTTCAGAAATATTGATGGCGTTCTTCTGAGATGCATCAGAGGAGATGATAAGGGAAAGGTCCTCGGCGAATTTCACTTTGGGTTATCAGTAGGCCACTTCGCAGGAAGGTCGACAGCCTTAAAAATAATCAGAGCAGGCTACTATTGGCCTACTCTCTTCGCCGACGCCTTCACGGTTTGCCGAAGGTGTGAACAATGCAAAGGTTCGTCAGCCGAAGTAAAAAAGCCCCAATGCCCTTACAGCCAATAAGATTCGAAGCACCTTTCCAGCAATGGGGGTTAGATTTCATGGGGGTGATATCGCCAAATTCATCAGCGGGACACAAGTTCATCTTGACTGCAATAGACTATTTCACCAGATGGGCCGAGGCAATACCCACGAAACATGGTGATCAAGAAACGGTCATCACGTTTCTAGAAGGTTTAATCACCCGCTTCGGGGTTCCAGAAGCGATAGTAACTGATAATGGCCCGGGATTCATAGGTGCTAAAATTAATGAATTTGCCTGCAAGTATGGAATTTATCTCAAGGCAACTTCAAATTACTATCCGCAGGGCAATGGATTAGTAGAATCAACAAATAAAAACCTGTTGAAGATCATAAAAAAGCTTCTGGAAAGAAACAAGAGGACCTGGCACTTACTCCTGGACCAAGCGCTATGGGCCGATCGGGTTTCTGTCAAAAAATCAATCAAGACTTCGCCTTATGCCTTAGTCTATGGCAAAGAAGCTGTCTTACCGACTAACATGGAAATTCCTGCACCTTGGATGTTAGGTGACGAAAGAGGGGAATCGGATCCCATGGAAGAAATCCGAAATTGGTTCAAGAAGAAATCCACTGCCCGTACTTTCAAAGTCGGTGACCTAGTATGGAAATGGGACTCGTGGAAAATCAAGCCGGGCAATCATGACAAATTTGACTCCTTCTGGGAAGGACCGTTCGAAATCTCGCAGGTCAATCAAGCCAACTCTTTCATCTTGAAGGACATGACCGGCCAGATTCTGCCCATCCTAGTCAATGGCCTTCATCTGAAGGCCTACTATCATTAAGAAGGTACCCGGAAAATTTTGCCCCTGTATATAATGTCTTTTTTGTTTCTTGCATGTACATAGTTTATTTTAAGGCCTTCCAGAATTGGCATCGAATTTAGGATAGGTTCGCAGCTTTTGCTGCAAGAGAAACCAACCCCAGTCCAAAACAACTAAGGATCGCCCTACATCTAAGCACAACAAGGCACTTCGGCAATTTTCAAAGCAAAGCAATTGTCACCAGAGAGTAAGCTACGACGCACCTCAATGTCGATGAAGCAAACTAAGGGAAAGAGTAGGAAAGGGCTATCTCCGGAATAGGACAGTGTCAAGACAGGCTTCATGTCATGAAGGCAACACTTCACTGATTTTGCAACATCAGAAGACGGTTCGCACAGCCCATAACCAAAGGAAGAGGGCGAGAAAGGGCAACTTTGATCAAGAACGGGTCAATAGGCAGCTTCGCTGAAAGGAATTGACTTAAGGGTCAGTTCGGCCAAAATTTCTAAAATCGGCCACTTTGGGTCCTAAAAAAGCCGAACCATGACGTCGGCCCCAACTCCAGCGAACTTCCCTGCGCCCATGCTAAAGAAAGCCTAAAACCACCAGATTACTTCGCCCAAAAAGTTGCCGAAGTAGCACTTCGGCCAATGTCCCTAGCGAACCATCCCCAGGAAGGCGCTAAGTTCGGGTTTAACTCTGACGAAGCATCCGCTTCGGACACAATTTGGCGAACCGCCTCTTTCCAAATCGCCAGTTCGGCCTCAAAATGTGCGAAGTAGACACTTCGCCCAGAAGGTGGCCAAACCTCCACTTCGGGGCCCATTTCGAGCGAAGCAGTCATCCGCCAAATTATACCAAGGCATAAGCTATCACTTTACTATTGAAAAATCAACTTCGGGCCGAAGAAACTCCCAATTTTCGGTTCGCTCCAAAATTCAGCGAGGTAACATCTGCAAAGGAGCAACTGGAGGTTGTAAGTCAAGTTTAAAGGAATAGGCTCGGCGAAGCTCTGCTTCACTAGTTTTTATGCGCAAAGGTCAATTCGGGCAAAAGGCACGCCGAACTGCTTGATCGCCTCCAGTTCCAACGAAGCAACAAAAGCGCGTGCCGACCCGCTTTAGATATAAGCGAGGCCGAAGTGGAGATTCGCCTGATCTTCACCCAAAGTACCCAAGTTGAACCATAAAAGGGGGTGGTTGCATTTAAAACGCACCTTGGGGCGTGTACCAATTGGCGGCCTAAGTTAAACGTTCAAAGCATACAGAATTAATGCAAAGGTGGCGGCGCACATACCAAAAGAATTAGTTAGACTAGAGGATCGTGCGCAGGTACAAAACAACATAAATTCAAGTTTTCGAGGTAGGGCAAGATCTTCAAAGTACCTCAGACCTCGTAAACAGCGCCAGGAAACCAATCAGTGAGTAGTACAATCCCCTTCGACCCGATTCATGCATTTAATTCCAACGGGCGCCATTAATAGAAGCAGTCTCAGCTTTTGCCTATAAAAGCCGAATGCCTTCGACAAATCTATTTGCCTACTGGTTAATGCTTAGCAGAGAGCTTACGAGCTATTGAAACCCTAGTCGAGACTCTGCTGCACTCCTGCCACTCCGCCTTTTGAGTGTTGTAACCCTGCTACGTTCTGCAGGCCATTATGGGAAAGAAAATTTCCAAGGAGAAGAAGGCGCCCGAGGAGGCAAGCACAGAAAAGGTTAAAATGTCGAATGAGGAAAAGAAACACAGACCAAAGAAGGTCGACCTCAACATCCGCCCGAAGAAGCAAGTCCTGGAAGAAGAGGACGATGAAGAGCCCGTAGAACCTCGGCCCATCTTCCCAGCGAAGCTCTAACTTAGGAAGGCGCCAGTTCAGGCCTCAGTCTAGCGAAGCAGCTACTTCGGCCATGCCCCCGGCGAACCTCCCACTTCGGGC
The DNA here is from genome assembly GCA_028583015.1 of Wollemia nobilis. Taxonomy (NCBI): domain Eukaryota; kingdom Viridiplantae; phylum Streptophyta; class Pinopsida; order Araucariales; family Araucariaceae; genus Wollemia; species Wollemia nobilis. The sequence continues at coordinate 15,148,715 of JAQPPZ010017052.1, forward strand.
ACTGTTTTGCCGAAGCAATACTAATAGGATAGGAAAATGTTCAAGGCAGGGAGTAGACTTCGGGCGATGCTTTCCCGAACTGCAACCTTCTGACTGGATCGCTACGAAGCTTCTGTCCAAATGTGGAGGGAGAAAGTTTTGTAACAAGTTGCCAGCAACGAGTCACTTCGGGCAAATTTCTCGCGAAGTGGCATTTTGACTCCATCTTCCAGCGAAGCAGTTTTCAAGGCCATTTCTCAGCGAACCATCATAGATCCACTTACCATCCTTGTCTTCGCTTCAGCCCTAACTCATTGCGAAGCAACGCTTTGATTAAAAATCCGGCAAAGCTCCACCCAGGGCAAGTTTGACGACAGTGCTCCTCTCGAGGGGCACACATTCCAAAGCCAGGTATTTATCCAAGGCATTTGTGTGGCACATAAATGCAGTTTTTTCGCCACGAAAGACCCGGTATCTAGTTATGGTAATAGGATGGGAAATCTCAATTGCAGAAGATGGCCAACGCAATTTTTGGAGCCGCCTGAGCGTCCTAACCAAAGCAGGTCTGCGGTTCATAAATGCGAATTTCCCCGCTTAACGCGGCCCTGTATCTAGTTATGGTAATTGGATAAGAGGGTTCAATTGTGAAAAGTAGGCTAGCATCATTACCAGATCTGCCCTAGCATTTTTGTAAACCAGGATCATTAATGGCGCAGAGGGGAGGGTCCTCTATAAAAACCCACGCATTGTAATGAAAAGGGGGGGAACATTTTGCTAAAGAAGCTGCTGTAACTAGACATTCTGCATCAATATAGAAGATCCTTGGCTCTGAATCTGTGCTTTCTTTTTATGCTGCCTCTGGCAAGTATTTCTGCTTTCATTTATTTTTCTGATTGTTGTAATTCTGATATCTGGATTTTAGCATTGGAAGATAAATGTGTCTAGAATTTTGGTTAGAGGATACATAGAGAAGCATATGCAGTTTTAGTTTCTGTTACATCTTCTGTATTATTTGCTGTTAATTTAGATATAGATGAGTTATTGTGATGCGTGTTCTTTCCCACTGCAATATCGAGTTATTTCCATCCCTTTCTGCATTGTTTATCTCTTTCCTGCACCCTTACTCTTTTAATCTCCTTCCAGCACTCTTATCTTTTTATTTCTTTCCTGCACTCTTATCTTGAAACCCCGGTAGTTTAGTAAAGGAGTCGGCCTTCTCCGGAGATTGGCACGGAGGGCATCTCTTCCCTCTAGCCTTTCAATGTTGGTCCAGGTCTAGGGCGCATAGACGAACAAAATCCTTTCCTGTGGTAGATTTGTGACCAACAAGTACCTTATGCATCTGAAGGATCTTAGAGACCAATTGACTGTTATTGAGAAGATTGTTGATAATGAGGACATAGTCGACATTGTCTTGCAAGGTTTTCCTCCGTCTTGCAAGGTTTTCCTCCGTCTTACGAGTCTTTTCTTGCTGAAACTCAAAGTCTTGATTTTTAAAAATGGGGTAGTACAGAGGAGGAACAAGACAATCATGGAGATGGCAGATGCATGGTGTGTAGCCAAAATGTACCATATTGTTACTGGGCAGAAACAATAAATATTGCAGTCTTCATTCTCAATAGGTGTCCATGTAAAGCTCTACAAAATGTTACTCCAAAAGAAGGTTGGTCTAGAAGAAAACTTTTGGTTAGTCATTTCCGTATTTTTGGCTGTGTTTCTTTTGCATTAATTCCGAAGGAGAAAAGAACTAAGCTAGATGCAAAAAACAAAAAGTTCATGTTTATTGGGTATACTAAACAACAAGGCATACAAATTGTTTGATATCTCTACTAACAAAATTGTAATTAGTAGAGATATCATTGTCCACGAGAAGACTCATTTCTTCTTAGATGATGGTAAACCTATTGAGACTTTTGTATGTTTTAGAACTATGGATGGTACTGCAAACATGTAGTGAAGTTAACTTGGATTCAAATAAATTAGAGATTGATGATGAAAAGAAGATGTGAAGACTCAGCCACATTGGTGTGTTGAAAATTCACTTTGCGATGACCTTGGAGAACACAGCTTGATAGAGGTACATCCAAGTGAAGCTCACCAGCAACAAGAGCCACGTCAACGACCAAAATGGTATACACAGCCAATGAAAGATGTCAAGAAGGATGAGAAAGCAATAGTTAGGCGATCTAGGCAAGCTATCAACTGATGATTGGAAATCTATTACTGGCTATATGTTTACTCTTGGATCAGGGGCTATTTCTTGGCAAAGCAAACTTCAGCATACAGTTGCTTTGTCATCAACTTAAGCAGAATGTAAGGCAGCATTTAGTGCAAGTTGTGAAGTTGTTTGGTTGCGATGCATATTGTATGATCTTCAGATAGATCAAATAACACCAACATCGCTTCATTGTGATAATCAAAATGTGCTCAAATTGGTGAATATTCCAATATATCATACCAAAACTAAAAAAAAATTGAAGTTCATCATCACTATATCTGGCAACTGGTGGAGCATGAAGAAATTTGACTAAATTATTGTCCAGCTTCTGAACAAATTGCTAATGTAATGACTAAACCCTTAGGTAGAGAAAAATTTGTAAAATTTAGGGATAAGCTTGGAATTGTATTTGGGTTGGTTATTAAGAGCTAAGTTACCGGTTCGGCACCCTAGGACCCTCGGACCCGAATCCGAGACGTAACCAGTCCGGGATCGGTTCTGGTACGCCTGTGGGTCCGTCCAAGGTTCTGCCTGGGGGACTCGGATACGTACGGGTCTGTCTCCCAGGAAAAACCCTGGACGGACCCACAAGGTCTTCGGGCGTTATTTCCTAAACGAAGAAAATTTTCTGCTTATAGCACGACGCGCAGCCCTCCCTGAAAGTGTTAATTAAAAAAAGAAACAACATATGCCAACAGATACAGTAATTTAACCAAATGCAACAAATGCCATTACTTCTGGATATAGTGGATTAAAATGGGTAATTCCTCAAAACACCTCCAATATGATGTGCGTAGTAGTCCGAAACAGGTGTCTCCCCAGTATTTGAAATCAAATCAAAACACTCGTTGTAATCAATCTTCCCTTTATACATTGTCGGAAGGTCACCGGGATTGTTTTCATGAAGCAGATTTGAGAGAGATAATGGATATTGCTGAAGACGACCAGTGCCAGTAGACGCTCTTCACATTTTGCAAGGACGGATAGTGGATTTATGTTCCCTTCATCCCTGCTGCCTGGTTATCAATATTGGAAACATGCTACAATGGGAGATATAAAAACATCGAACAGTGTGCTATCACCAGCGAGAGTATCCATTTAAAAATTTTAATATTATCTCCGAAATTCTTTAGCACGACGCGCTGCCCTGCCTTGCCCTCTATTGAATGTGTTAATTTAAAAAAAAACAGCATATGGACCATGGTTGTTTAAAAAATAAAATGGACCATGCTTTAGTTATAATTATAAATTATAACTTATAAGTTATAACTTATAGTTATAACTAAAGCATGGTCGTAAACAACTAATAACATATAAAAATGGACTATGCTTTAGTTATAAATTTATAATTATAAACTTATATAACTTATAGTTATAGTTATAACTAAAGCAACTAATAACATATAAAAATGGATCATGTTTTAGTTATAAATTTATAATTATAGATTATAACTTATAAGTTATAACTTATAGTTATAGTTATAACTAAAGCATGGTCGTAAACAACTAATAACATATTGTATAGTTGAAATTTAATTGTCTATTTTTTTTATATTATTATTATTTACAATTTTATAATAATTATTAATTTATTAATTATAATATTTATGTTTTATGAACAACCATATATTTTAGTTTATAGAAATGTTGGCAGCCCAGTTGTGATAGTGTTTGTACCAATGTGGAATGCTTAATGTTGATTTAGTAAACTAATATATGATTTTTATTGATTTTTGTACGGCCGAACCCAAAACGAACCCAAGACAAAAAAAAAATTGCCGTACCGGCGAACCGGGTTCTTCGAACCCGAACCCGAAACCGAAACGAATCGATAACTTAGATTAAGAGAAGCAGAGGGGGTTCTATTATTTTTTTTTAATTATGGTTAGAGAAGGGGTTTTGAAAGGGTCCCCGAACCTTTTACATCAAACCCTTAAGATTTTACAAGAAGAGCCCATAATTGGAACAAAAAGGATCCACACATAGAGACCAAGCCTTTTCCAAAAACTGCCTCGGGCTAAAATACGAACATAGTTATGAGATTTAACAAAAAACAAAACAAGGACCACAATCCAACACAAAATATCAAATATTTACCAAGCAAGAAGACAGAAACAACAGAGCAAATTTACCAACTCCACAAATGATACTTGTCTACCAGAAACGTTGAGGGAAGTGATCAACATCTTGTAGGAATCTGGCAATGCTCTCAAGATGACAGAATTCAAGATATCATCATCCACTGGTTTTCCCATGGCATTCAACTTGGCTTTCAAGTCAGCCACTCTGCAAAGGAATATATCCACTGTCTCCCCAAAATTCATACCGAGAGTATGTAATTGAGTTTGAAGGTTTAGAATAGTGGATTGATTCTTTCCTTCATACACAGTAATCAAAGCATCCCAAGCTGCCTTACTGGTTTTGGCATCACAGATATGAGGTTGGACCTCATCTGCAGCAGCAAGCAGGAGAAACATGAGACCTCTTTTGTCCTTCTTATCCCAAGCCTCTTGATCTGTTCTTGCTGTTTGAGGACGTTTTGTAGTGCCATTCACTACATCCCATAAATCTTCCACCTGAAGAATTGCTCTCATCTTTGTCTTCCATGGAACAAAGTTAGGACCTTTCAGTAACTGTGAATCTGATATATATTTGTGAACACTGGCCATTATGAAGGTTCCTTATATCACCAATTGGTCTCCCTTTCTTTATACCTGCCAGATCTTTATATCGTAACCATTCAATATATACCCGCCCTTACGTGAGGGAGACTATAAGTATATATGAACAGTATACTACTCAATATGTACCCGCCCTTACGTGAGGGAGACTATAAGTACATATGAGAAGCACAATATATCGAATTTAGGCGATACTGAAAGGGCATCGTGTTGTTAATGACACCTACCATAGAAAGTTTTATTCCTCATGCGTGGGGCGTAACTTCCCCTAAACACTTCGGAAAAAACCTTCGTCAGGATTTACGCCTAACAACAATCACGATGTGGGTATGAAATGAAGTGAGCAATAGAACTGGTTTGCCTTATTTCTCCCCGACGATTGATAGAGAACAAGCTCAGACGTCGTTGTTGCAGCTATATTAGGCGGTGGATACAGTAGCCCAAAGCACGACAACATTACCTGTAAGTGTGAGCCAGAGGTATCTCAAATACCGAACGCTGTTGTGCAATAAATTGCACAAATAGATGTATAAATTTGGGGTCTTTTGTTTTGTTTATATGTGATTTATTATTTGCAAGAAAGCAAGAAAGTTAAATGCAAAAAATCACAAATACCCACAAATTTTTAACTACTTGAGGTGTCGGATTCCACCGAAAATGCACCTATTACAATACCATTTTTTTATATCCCCCCTTTATCTTATCATTTTGCAAGAAGAAAATGCTCAAAGTATCCCCCCTTTCAGTGGCAAAATGAACAATGAACCTTTCCAAATCCAGAAAACATAAACTTATCACTCCAAAAAAAACCGCATGGAAAGGAAAAAAATGGAAGTATGGTGAAGAATACCTCAAAAAATTGTATGGCCAAGTGTGTTGACAGCAAAAAACTTCAAAAAAAACCTTTGCAAGGCGTCAAAAAACACTTCAAAGCATCAAAATGACACTCCTGAGCGTCAATAAGGTCTTGCAGGCCGTCATCGGATGCTTCCGAGCATCAAACAGGTCATTCATGCCGTCAAAAAACCACTCCCGGGTGTCAACAGGGTGTATAGGCCGTCAACAGGCACTCCGCCCGTCAACGAGCAATTGTACGTGTAAAAAAACACTCTCCAGGCACGCACAGGATTCGAACTAGCGACCTGAGCGTTAACACAAAGAACGCAAACCAGCCAAGCTACCGGGCTAGTTGGAATATGGTGAGCACGAGCAGAATTTAAAACAAAGGAGGGAAAGATTTGTTTTTAAAAAAAATATGGGACATTATCCCACACGCATCGTGGAGATGCGTTTGAACGGTTTAATAATCGTATCTCACAGCTATGATAGTGACTGCCTTCCGCAGTCACCCCCTTGCCCTTTTGTCACCCGTTGACGAATCCCACTTCGCCACGTCACTTACATGCCAACTACGTCTCGCCTGCTCAACGTCCGTCCACGTTAGCCTCGGCCCGCGTGTCTCTGCCTTGTCAACGTTTGTCCACGTCAGCCTCGAACCTCATGTCTCTGCCTTGTCAGCGTCTGTCCACGTTAGCCTCGAACCTCGTGTCTCTGCATTGTTAGCGTCTGTCCACGTCAGCCTCGAACCTCGTGTCTCTGCCTTGTCAACGTCTGTCCCGAGTTGCGTGCGAAAGCTTGTCTCGATCCGCCTGGTGCAGTCTGCGCGTTTGTCTCGGTCTGCGTGCAAAGCTCCTCTCAATCCGCCTGGTTTAGTCTGCGTGTCTACATCGTGCATCTCCTGCCTTGATCTACCTAGTTCAGGGTCTGCGTCGTGCATCTCCTGCCTTGATCTGCCTGGTTCAGGGTCTTGCGTTGGAGTGGTTACAAAACCACCTTCTCCAACCGCCGCTTATCACTGCTCTGGTACCATAATAAAATCTAAACAAGCAAGATTAGATTAAAACGACGAAGCACTTTCATTGATATGAAATGGAGATTATATACATTGAATTGAGGGTGGTTCGGATGGTTGAACCACCCAAGTTGGTTTGCTAACCAACTTGTTAATTGGAGAGCGCATTACATGGCGCTTCTTTTATTGAAAACTATAATGTGATAACCTATGCACTATGATATGCTAACGAGTAACATGTCCAACCCAATAGGATAATCTTGGCCCCACCTTCTAGCCTCTAGACTAACGTCAGGGGGGAAACGTAACATGGCCAACCCAAGAGGATACACTAAATAAAGATCTGATCAAGGGGCCTCCAAGTTGACGTGAGTTGTACCATTCTGCTGGAAACCTTCCATTGCATTATTAATATTTGTGATTCCCTTCCTTGAGGCCTACGAGCTCGGGCTCAAACCAATTGTAACACATGTGTCCTCATCATTAACAATTCTAAGTTCCTAGGGGTAGTTATCACTCCAAATCATGAGGGAATCCTGATGAATGCCAAGGTTCGCCATTAAATCCGCCGCCCTATTTCCTTCTTGAAACACATGCTTCACTTGAGAATTCTCCAGCTGCTAAAAGCACTGCTTCACCTCCTCCATCATATCCTCTATGGTCCAACTTGGAGACTGTGATCCTTTAACTATGTTGACAATGGACATGGCATCCCCTTCTAAAATTACATTCTTTGGGTCCAATATTTCCAGTAGAACTCCCTAAAAGAGAGCTCTTGCTTCAACAAAGTAGCTTGTTTGGACCCCCAAATTTTTAGCATAAGCCAATAGGATCTCCCCTTTGTCATTTCTAATTACCCCCTACACCTGAACTACCCGGGTTGCCTTTTGCAGCACCATCAAAATTGAGTTTTAACCATCCCGATGGAGGAGGATCCCATTTAACCTAGGATCGAACCTATTGTTTTGAGTGGGTGGAGTCCTTAACCCCCGAAAGGCCAAGGTTGGCTGCTATCTTGGTCTCAATCTCACTTCCCCCATCATCCTTGGAGGTAAAAATCATGACATTTTCCACCAACGCATTAACAATTTTAATCTCTACATACTTTGGATCCTTTTTAACATTCTTGAATGCTCAGTTTTTCCTTTCCTTCCAGATCCCCCATAGGAAGTGAGGTAGACTGAGTTTCTAGAGAACTCGAAGCCTATTGCTTCTTTATGGGGGATCCCAATGTAGACAAAGATCTACCATATTGTTAGGAAGTCGCTGGTCTTACCCCTTCAATTGTCCCAAGGGAGGTAGCAGCTCCTATCGTTCTTCCCAAGGCTTCCACTAGTATAATAAACAGATAAGGGGATAGGGGGTCACCTTGTCTTAGTCCTCTGAGACTTTTGAAGTACCCTGTGGCTGCTCCGTTAACAATGACTAAGAACATTACAGTGGAGATGCACTCTTTAGTGAGTCTTATCCAATCCTGATGGAAACCAAATTTGCCCATGACTTTAAGCAAGAAGTCCCATGATACCCTATCATAGGCCTTATTCATATCTAATTTCAAAAAGAGACCGGCCTTCCCACTCTTGTCTATTGAGTGTATGACTTCATGTATGGTTATGATTCCATCAAGGATTTGTCTGCCCATCACAAAGCCACCTTGATTGGATTCAATAATAAAGGGAAGAACCACCTTGATCTTGTTAGCCATCACCTTTGTCAAGATTTTATATAGTGTGTTACAAAGGCTAATGGGCCTATAATCTTTGAAGTCTTTCGCTCCTACCACCTTAGGAATGAGGGCCAAGAAAGCCGAGTTGACATCCCTCGGGATATGATAGAATTTTTGAATTTCACATATGGCCGCAAACACATCTACACCTACTATATTCCAGAATCTATGGTAAAAGAGGGCTAGGAACCCATTTGGGCCAAGGGCTTTCTCCCCTGCCATGGAGAAAATAACAATTTTCACTTCTTCCTCTTTGAAGGGACTGATTAGGTAAGAATTCATCTATTCCATAAGGAGAGTTGGAATATTGGGGAGAAGCTTGTTCATTGCCTGTTCTTCCACTAACTCTCTAGACCCAATCAGATTTTCAAAAAAATGCATTGCTTCTGCTCAGATTTCCAAAATATCATCTGTTAAGGAGCCATCTTCCTTAGTAACTTCTCTAATCCTATTGAAGCTTCTATGTCTCAGGGTTGTTGCATGGAAGAATTTGGTATTGCAGTCTCCATCCTTTATCCATAATGCTCTTGATTTTTGCCTCCAAAAGGATTCTTCACAGGCCAAGGCATTGTGATAGTCCTCTAGGATCTGTTTTTCCTTCTCTCTAGTTTCAGTTGTTAGAAGACCCTCCTCTATAGTTGTCTCAATATCAAACAGTTGACGCTTCAAGTCTGCTTTCCTTTGAAAAAGATGCCCAAAAACGTTTTTGTTCCAGCCCTTTAAGTTAGTCTTGATGAATCTAAGCTTTTTTGCAACTTGTGAGATTAAAGGTCCTGTAAACTCCTTCCACCATTCTGCTATCTAAGGCTCAAGGTTACCATGTTTTAGCCACATTGCTTCAAAACAAAAAGGGCTTTTAAACTGTCTTCTAGAAATCAATGCCTCCAAGACCAGAGGATTGTGGTCTAAACCTACCTTGGGGAGAGTGCTCATAATAGCATCTCCAAAGGAAGGTAGTCCTTATTTTGAAATTAGAAATCTATCTAGTCTAATTTGGATTAATTGACTTCCTAATCTCCTATTACTCCAGGTAAACTTACCTCCTCTCAGTTCTACATCCATCAACTCATTATAATTTACAAACTGCTCAAAATCCTCCATCCCATTTGAAATATTTGGGTTACCTCCTTTTTTGTCTAAGGGATAGAGGGGGGAATTAAAATCACCAGCCAACATCCAGACCTCTCCTTGAAAGGCCCCTCTCATGCAACTGGGTTCATCCCATAGTAGGCTTCTGCCTGTTATTGTATTCGGGGCATATATATTTGTGAGTACCCATCTAATTTTAGTATCCTTGCAATAAAAAAGAATGTTAATTAATCTCTCTGAGGAGGAGATCATTCTGCCTTCAACTCTATTACGGTCCCAAAGGCATAATAATCCCCTAGAGGCTCCATTCGCATGACTAGCTATAGAACTTGACTCCTTCCAAATTGCCTTTTTAATCCTTTTGATATTAGATTCTTCAACTTTTGTTTCTTGGAGGAGGATGATATGTGGGTTTAATTCTTTCCTCATTGAAGCAACCAATCGGTGCTTGGAAGGGGCATTCAAACCCCTTACATTCTAGGATATGATCTTCATTTTCAAGATTTGGCAGGTTGTTTCTTTCCCCCACCCATAGATAAGGTCAATTGGGTTCCATTAGCTATTTCTTTAGCAGTTTCTCTTAATATGATTTCCTGTTGTGATGGTTGTCCCAACTTTGGATCATAACCAACATCTATTGTTCCATTTCTACTACTTCTAGTAATTCGGCTAGGACTACTACTAGGCTCCTTCCTAGATTCCCTTCCTTTTGGGGAGTTATTGTGTCCCTCCTCCACTCCCTCCCGTGGGTTCTCAATTTCCAGTCTAGTTGGATCAATGATTGTTTCTAGTTGTGCCTGTATCTCTTCACATTCTTGGTTCTCATTCTGGGTTTTAGCCCCCAAACCATCCTCCTGGGCTTGTAGGCATTCAAACATATTTGTAACAAGTACCTTGTTTAAAGCTAAAGAATCAGTCACAGGAGGGGCACTTACCTTGGCATAGTCCTCCCGAATTTCCCCTTCCTCCAAGGTTGTCGTATCCTAACCAAGAGTCGACAACAGTTTTCTTGGGCTGCCATTGATGGGGCTAAGGTTGGCCTCTCTTCCTTAGACAATCTTTGCTGAAGTGACCAATATTCTGGCAAGTGCCGCATTTAACAAGAAGATTTTCAAATTCTATAGGTTGGTTTTGAATTCCAAACATAGAAACCAGTTCTATCGAGTTGGGCAGAGGAGCTTCCATATTTAGATTTACACAGAATCGGGCATGAAGGAGCCTAGATCTAGTCATCGTCACTAGGTCAATTGATACTAGCTGGCCCATCTACCTAGCTATCCCAGTAAAAATGTCCTCGTGCCAAAGGTAGAGGGGGAGCCCTGGGAGTCTCACCCAAACTGGAACTTCTTGAAGGTTTTGGGTTAGGGGATCAAAGTTTGTGGACCAGCATTTCAAGAAAAGTCCTCTTCGCCCAAAAAACCATGGGCCCCCACTGGAGAATCCTATCCAAGTCTTCCTCATAGTTAAGCTTGACAAGGAAGAAGTTCCTAGGTAAGGCTATGATTTCCATATGGCCGAGAGGTCTCCATTTCTCACGAGCCCATCTACGAATGGTGTCCAAATCGGACCTTGCTCCCAAAAATTTTCCCACCAAGCTCGGCTCTCCTTGGGGAGCCACCATTTTAGCTAGCTCATCTGGAATAACCAAGCAACCTCCCTCTAGCAAGATATGACAAAAATGTTGAGGGATCCTCTGCTTACCTTTCACTGCCTGCAACCAAGGCCTTTCTCCTGGGCAAAAGGCTTTGTTCTGGGAATCCGCAGACTTTCCCGCGCTTCCTCCATTTGAATTTCCTTCTTGAGAAATTTCCATCCGTCCATCCTCGAATTCAAACCCTGACCTATTGTTACCGCGTCCGCTTCCCATGTTGCATAAATTTGATTTGGTATCACTTGGGGGGTTCTATTATTGTATTGTTTCTTACAATAGCTTTTTAGGGATAACTTGTTACGAATTTTAGGAATAAGTAGTTAGGATTTGTAGGGATAACTTATTAGGATTTTTAGGATCTAGTTTTATCAGCACCAACTGATTACTAGATTGTAAATCATTATAAATTGGAGCTCAAAAATGCAAATAGAACATCCCGTGTTGCATTCTTTTACAGTTATGTAAAAAAAGTGATACCATGAATATTAGCTTACCAATTAGACTCATAGGAAGCACAGCAACACATAAACAAAAAGAAATCATACTCGCACAAAATCGATTAGAATCACTTACCACAGTTGCTAGTTGATCAGCATACTCAGAAATCTCTACCTTCAGAGGCATTTTGGATAGCAAATAATGGATCAATCTCATGGCCAATTCAATCGATGGACAGTCTGCAATTCATCTAACATTGTCATGCAAATATTCAGATGATAGAACCACAAATATAATCTGTCTTTTCAGATCAATGCCTCAACAAACACTAAATACTAATAAACTTTTCAGAGATAATCATGCTTCAAGGAAGCATCATTGAGGGCAGACACAAAGAGAATTCACACAAACAGATATACCTATGTATCTTTCAGAGCTATATTCAGCACAAAAAACAATCCTTGCATCATGAATCAGTTGCCTGAAAACAAACATGGATATCATATATATATATATATATATATATATATATATATATATAGATAGATAGATAGATAGGTAGGTAGATAGAGATATCATTACCAGATACATAAATATGTGTATATATTACCAGTTAAATAAAAATCACATGATGACATCTGAGAAACCTGTCCATGAGCTACGGACCCAAGCAAAAATGGGTGTCATAGATTCCAAAAAGTCCTTAGGAATTCCCAAATTGGTTAATATCAATGACTAACCTTTGGTATCTTAGGTCTCTTAATCAGATACATTCTTTGAAAATTCAACCATATACCAAAATATGAGAATGACTTTCTTCAAGCATGCCCTGTTGGAGGAGGCTACAAGTGGGATGGCACTCCAGGCAGCTCCTCAACAAAAATTGCAATAAATGCAGGCAGCTCCTCAACAAAAATTGCAATAAATGCAGGCAACTCAAAGTAACAAGGCTACATATTTTACGCCAGTGTTGTCATGTAATGCATATGATTTATCACGACAACAGCCCATCCAAAAGCTTTAGAATCCTGGCGCAACCAGGAACACCTCTTCAACCATTCTAAACAACAAACATGGAATATTGACCTAACCAATCAGCTGATTTAGCCAAACTCAACTAAATTTCTACACTTCAATTCAAATATACAATCAAGGGCATTAACCACATTATCAGTAGTTCCCCACAATAGAACTCAACTCATGCTAGTGTCACCTCATTGAAGACACATGGTTATCATTCATATACACATGCACATCAGTTTTGAAAATATAATTATATACATATTATAAAATGAATATGAGAAAAGCTATACTTATGAAGTTAATCCTTGTACGGCAGAGAAGCCATGATCCAAACCCAGTTTTTTTAAATTTTGATTAGACTAGCAAGAACAGATCTAAAAACTCTCTAAAATCAGACACCAGATTAGACGGGGAGAAAATATGACAGATGGATTTGTCAGTTATGCTTGCTTTAAGTTTTAGATTCTTCTACCCACCAATGAAATGATTTGCACCTTCAGTAAAGTAAAATACAAAAACAGTCTGAAGCAAAAATAAGACATAACTTGAAATCGGAGGTTGCGGCGAGCACGGAGCCAGCGACAATGGACATGGGCAGCAGGGCTCCCACGGCGATGCGGAGGTAGGCAAGGGCGAAGCCCAAGGGGAACCAAAGTATTTTAAGAAGCGCCAGTAGCGGTGACGGCACTACTCTTCGCGAAAGGGGTGTAAACCCTAGGTGCAATCAAGCGATGGAACAAAGCGACAAATTTGGCTACAGTATTGGCGAAAGAGTTGCAAACCTAGGTGTAGTCAAGCGTTAAAGGAAGAGGATTGTTCGCAGACCGTCTCTTCAGTCTATGAGAAAGCCTCTTCGGTCAGAAGAAATATTTCTCAAGGATCTTTGGATTCGCGGGTGGATGAACCCATTCCCTCTATCAAGATTTCGGAGGATGAATTTGGGTTGGATCTGATTGATCATGAAGCCCAAACAATTATCTGCAAACTCAAGGGCAAAAGACCAGGCCTGAAGGAGCTCAAAGGATACATTAAAGATTGGTGGACCAATACAGAATTCCAAGTAACTCTCCTACCCAAAAATTTCTTTTTTGTTTCCTTTTCTGATTTAGCAGATAGAGATAGGATAATGGATTATAGATATAATTGGTTTTTCGGACAAAGGGGTGTCTATATAAGACCTTGGACTCCTAGTTTCAACCCCTTTACAGAAGAGTTAATTGTTTCCTAGTCTGGTTGAATCTTTATGCTCTCCCTGTGGAGATTTGGGGAGAGAAGATATTCACCAAAATCGGTAATGCCATTGGTGCATTCCAATATATGGATGCCCAAACTAACGAAAATTTGTCCAAGTAAAATTAATATGAGTAAAGCAAGATTGGTTGTTTGGATGGATGTTTCAATTCCTGGGCCTCAATCCATTACTATCTCCTCGAGCAAAGGGGAATGGCTCCAAAATATTGAATATGAAAAACTTCTCCCTAAGATGTTATGGTTGTTAGCAATATGGCCACCTGAAGAAGAGATGCCCGAACATCTGACCATGCTTTGATTCCTCCTTGGTGGAGGAGGCCCTAAATGCGAATGATTCGAAACCTTCAAATGTCCCAGTTCAAAAGAAAGAAGCTCATCCTCCAAATGCACCAATTGTCCAGCAGGAATCATGCGAGCAATAGAATACTCAACCCCAAAAGGAGAATTTGAATCAGATCATTGATAAAATCCAAATGGTTACTAAAGACCATCCAGACGGTTCCATGGAAAAGAATAGAACCTCAGATGGTATTCTTGAAGTTAATTATGAAACAATCGGTGACGATCAGTTTTCTGAAAATGAAGATCCTACAAAATGTGGTACAACTAGATATTACCTCAGGAGCTTGAAGTGCAAAAATGCATTCTCAGATCTTGCCACTCTACAGGAGGAAGAACCTCTGCTACAGAAGAAAAATAATTGAACTGATTTCCTCTTTGATGGATGACTGTTATGTTTGTTTCAAAAAAAAAAAAGAGTAGATTATGGAAACTTAGCAGTTTGAGGAAGATGGAGAATATCTTTGATAGAAAAGCATAGGTATGCTTTAATTAACTTGTTAGAAATGTAATGAGAGCAATGTATTGTTTTATTTTGTGGCCCTCAATAGAAGCCACACATAGCTTATTAAAAAAAAATTATAAGACGTAACTTACCCACTAATAGAAAGAATGTCTTCATTCATAAAGAAAAAAGCCCCAGTCTTAGAAGGGAATGTTTTAACCAAAACATTAGTGACTAAAAAATCAAATGGCATTAAGTCAACTGGTTAGATTCCTCAACATTCAAGGAGGAGACCAAGGTCCGAATCTTGCCAAGCGATACATGGATAATATCCAAGCTTTGTTATACTACCACTATGTGGTAATAATGTAATACGGGTGGGACCGTTTCAATCCCGTATAACCAATTGAAAAAAAAACATTAGTGACTAAAAGTGCAATGCGGGGGACTACCATAGAAAAGAATTCAAAATACTAGAAATTCTTCGACCAAATCCAAACATGATAATAAGGGATTTAAAAATAATGACCAATATTTTGTGAAGTTTCTTGGATATTAAAATATATCTGCAAAGATACATAAATCATTTTAGGTCCCAAACTCTCCAGCATGCCATTATGGCATATGGGACCCCTTTGC
The DNA here is from genome assembly GCA_028583015.1 of Wollemia nobilis. NCBI lineage: Eukaryota > Viridiplantae > Streptophyta > Pinopsida > Araucariales > Araucariaceae > Wollemia > Wollemia nobilis. Next base: position 15,164,046 of record JAQPPZ010017052.1, read on the forward strand.
ATGGACAACGTTGCTATTTCTTTTACATTTGTATCGTTTTAATAATGCACCCCCTCAACATTCAACCTTCGGACAATGCTCAAGAGCAAAATCAACATTGGCACTTTGCCTACAACTATAGAATTAAAGCAAAAACTGTTTTATCAGTTTCAAGGTAGGTATTACTTTAGAAGACCCTTAAAACATAGATAGCATCCCATACATAGAAGTTACAAACAAACATTTGCTTTCTTCAACTCTATAATGACTTTAAACTCTATCAAACATTGTTCTGATTATCCATGAAAAGAACTGTTGGTCATGAAAGTACAAATCCAACATCTGTTAATACTTGCCACAAGAAAACAATCTGTCTCCTAGCATGAAAGGCTGCTATGTATATGTGTTTCCCTTTTGTGGAAGAAAATGCTACAACAACTTGTTTTTTGCTGCTCAAACAGACAAGTATTATATTCAAGTGTATTGGATGTCTTAAGGTGGACTTCACATCCTCAATGTTACCTTCATAATCTTCATTTGTGTAAGCAACCAACTAAAACTGATCTGTTTTGCAGCATTCTTTCCCAAAATCTGTGGTCCTTTTGACATGTCTCAAAACTCTCTTCACTTAATGACTTACTCAAGGCTTTGTTCAAACTACATATACTTGAATAAAGTGCTTAAGGCTAACGTGGTATCAGGCTTGGTGGTGATCAGGTAGATCAAACCGCCTATTAATTACATGTACCTAGTGCAACAGCTCTACCCTTATGCTGTGAAAAGTTTTAGATTCCCTTCCATATAGTTGCATTTGATCATTCATTTTGAATTTCTTGAAGACCTCTAATGCATACTTTGCTCGTGAGAGAATACCTTATTTTCTAACCATCAAACGTCAATCTCAAGATAGTAATGCACAAGTAATTTATCTTCTCATACAATGCTTTACCATGCTTTGGTGCCTACGAGGGTCCATAGAATGCTTTAATCAGGTGATGAACTTTATTTTATTTGCCCTTCTCTTAAAATCCCTAAGGCTGATTCTCTTTGCTCAAATCACCATTTCAGAAAGCAGTTTTTACTTCCATCTGATATAAATTCCATCCAAACTGTGCAGATAGTAATGCACGAGTCATTTATCTTCTCATTCAATGCCTTAAAATGATTTGGTATGAGAGTCCACAGAATGCTTTAATCAGGTGATGAACTTTGTTCTATTTGCCCTTCTCTTCAAATCCCTATGGATGATTCTCTTTGTTCAAATCACCATTTCAGAAAGCACCTTTTACTTCCATCTGGCATAAATTCCAACCAAACTGTGCTGCAAGTGCCATCAACATTTTCATGTTATCCAATTTTGCTACTAGGGAAAAAGTTTTGTTTTGCAATCAACACCCACTTGTTGGGCATATCCTTTTACAGCAAGCCTGTCATGTCCCCTTTCTGAGCTCGTCAGCATTGGCACAGTGCATAGCCTATTCACGCAATCCTGTAGGCTATGGGAGTAGTTTAAGGATCTTGGAAGTCAGTTGGAGCGGTTTCCTATTTTTTAGGGCCGTGCTTTTTTCGAAGCAGTTTCTATATTTGGACGGTTCGACCAAAAGGGTATCCAAAAATGCTATCGAGATGTTGGCTTGGGTCTTACGGTGCAATTATTTTAATACTCGTAATTATTTAATTATAAAGTCGTATTTAATTAAATAGACTTTATATTATGTGTGCACATAAGTCACTTAAGTGAATTATTAATTATTTGATAAAGTGACTTAGGGAGACATAAGGATTTATTAAAAAGGGGGTTTTTTATCCCACATTGGTTATGTTATGATACAGACAGGCCGAGTCAATAATAAATAAAGTGGTCGGGCTCTCATTCCAGCATCCTTGAACATTGAATATATTGCTTGATGCATTTTGGAGAATTTGCTTGCAAATTCGAGCTTGTTGAGAATGGAAACTCTCGGCAAGGACATCCACTACGACTGTGAAAGATCAGCTCTATTGGATTTTGGTTGTCTTCATTCAGAGGGCAAATTGGAGATCAAAGAGAATTTCTGGTTCGTCATTGATATCTTGTGTGTTGGGAGATAGCAGCGATTTATACCTGTAGACGGTACTTATTTGGAGGCTGTAGCAGTTACTATTCAAGCGACACTGTAGCAGTTACTATTCATGCGGCACTGTAGCAAATTACTATTCACGCGGCGCTGTAGCAAATTACTATTCACGGCACTATTCACAAACTATTTCCAGAACGTGGATTGCTACGATTTGTTTTCAGACTTGAGGAAAATCGGGTATTTTCAGTCCTGTTCATCATTGTAATTTCCCTTGCAATTAAGTTGTTCCGGTTTGTGAAGCTTTCTTTCAGCGAGTTCTTGTATGTTTAAATCCCATAAAAATACCAAAAAAAAGAGCATATATTTGAATTAAAAGAGCAAGAAATTTGTGTTTTTTTTTACTAGTCAAAATAGATAGGAAACAATCCAGAATAGGGTGGGTTGTTACAGTGGTATCAGAGCGAGTCATATCTGCCGACTTGTGGGTTTAATTAATGAGTGAACCAGTTGGTAAAGGGAAAGAGAAAGATTTTCATCTTCAGTACGAGCGACATAAGAGATCTACTGAATTACTAGACAATATGGGTGATGATCAGCATCGGGAGAACCCTAGTATATTTGGGGCTCTTAATGCTTTGTCAAAGGCACAGATGGATATGCAGGATCAGATGATACAGGGACAGGAAGCATTAGCAGATGCTATTATGGCTATGACTAATACTTTGCAGGGGCTACAGACAGGGACTAATCAGGATGGTGGGCCTAGCTCATCAAACAGGCGTATTCCGAGCAAGGGCAGCCAGGGCATGACTGATCAGAGGCAACATACAGTTGTTACTTCTCGACCGACTCAGCCTACGTTCTTATCTAGAGCTGAAGTTCCAGCACCTGAGATGCACACAGCTCAAGGGCCTATAGAGGATCAGTTTGAGGAGTGGTATCAGCGGTATAGTGCTCTTCCGGAAGGCCTTAGGGCCCATTGGTCATTTGACCAATACGTCACTCAGAAGCAGAGGAGTATGGGACAGGGAGGTGGTCACCGTACCGATCAGGCTAGACCAGCACATAAAGAATTCAACCAAGCACTGAACAAGGTTTCTTTACCTCAGTTTGATGGTAGTGGCAAATGTACAGCCAGGACATGGGTGGATAAACTTGATAATTTCCTCTCACTTCGACCTATGCTTGGAAGAAGAAGCTATAAAGTTCGCCACATTACATCTTGAAGGAGTTGCACACGATTGGTGGTTTCATGGGTTGATCACTTTGGGTCATAATTTGATTACATCCTATGAGGAGTTCACACGGCTACTTATCGATCGATTCGATAAGAAGGATCCTGAGTTGTATTTTCGAGATCTGGCACAGTTGAGGCAGAACAGTTCAGTAGAGGCCTACATCACAGAATTCCAGTCCATTTCTGTCAAAGTGGATGATATCTCAGAGAGGCGTCTAATCATACTCTTCTATGAGGGATTGTCTGAGCCGCTACGTGGTTGGGTAAAGGCATTTGATCCAGTCACTTTACAGGATGCCATGAAAAAGGCGAGAAGCATGGAGTTTGCTGTTCCGAAACAAAAACCAGCCTTCAAACCTTTTCAGAATAACAAAGATAAGAAGGGGTTTGTCCAGAATGCACCTAAAACTGAAACTAAGAAACTATCAGATAATGAGCTCAATGAATTAAGAAAAAGGAAATTATGCTTCAGATGTAGAGAACCATGGGAGTTGGGCCACAAGTGTTCAGTTAAGGTGAAGCAACTAGAGGCTAGAGAATATTTTGAAGTTGATGAATCCGGTTCGAGCATTCGGATCAACGGGAGGATGAGGAGAATTGTGGAGCAGGGGAGACGAGAAGAAGAGGCGAGGGTACAGATTGCACAATTGTATAGTTTTAAAAAGGGATCTTCTTTCAAGGTCCGAGGAGTCCTTCAGGGGCAGCGGGTGGTGACACTGATTGATACAGGGGCAACTCATAACTTTATTGACGCTGGGTTGGTTGATAAGAGAGGGTTGCAGACAGAAGAATTTCCAAGATTCAGAGTAATGGTAGCAGATGGGACAGCCATACGGTGTAACCGCGGGATCCCTAAACTACGAGATGAAGTTAGGAGGCTATGATCTTACTAATGATTTTTATGTGGTTAATATTGGGGATACTCATATGATTACGGGAATGCGATGGTTAGAATCCTTGGGCGAATTCACTATGAACACGAGGGCTATGGAGATGAGTTTCATGACAGGTGGCAAGAAGGTGACGCTGAGAGGCATGTCAGACGGCGGACCCCGAGTTGTCTCCATTAAGCGAATGGAGAGGCTTTTCAGACATGATGAGGTTGAGTGGGCAGCGAGTGTCTCATTACTTCAGCGGGGGATGTACGGTTTAAGTCCACTTACCGACCGGAGATTCAGGACATCTTGACTAAACACTCCAAGGTGTTTAGTAATATTCCTCCAGGGAGACCTCCGGAGAGAGGAATGGAGCACATTATTGAGTTGGAGGAGAGTGCTAAGACAGTTATCACTACACCCTATAGGCACCCTAGGCGACATAAGGATGAGATTGAGAAAACAATTCAAGAATTGCTTGACATGGGACATATCCGACCAAGCAAGAGTCCTTTTGCTTGAGTTGTGGTTTTGGTAAAGAAAAAAGATGGGACTTGGCGTATGTGTGTTGACTATAGGGAGCTAAATAAGAAAACAATTAAGAACAGGTACCCTATTCCACGCATCGACGAATTGATTGATGAGCTACATGGAGCTCAACTCTTCTCAAAAATAGACCTGCGCAGTGGTTACCATCAGATCAGAATGAGAGAGCAAGATATAGAGAAAACAGCTTTTAGCTGTCATTGTGGGCACTTTGAGTTTACGGTTATGCCTTTTGGGTTGACCAATGCCCCGACGACTTTCCGAGTCTTGTATGAACAAGATTTTTAGCGAGCGATTGAGGAGGTATGTTTTGATATTCTTTGATGATATTACGGTTTACTGATCGATCATGGGAGGAGCACCTACGACATCTTGAGGAGGTCCTCCGTATCCTCGAACAGGAATCCTTTTATGCTAAGGAAACAAAATGTGATTTTGGGTTGACGAGCTCTTGTATCTTGGGCACATTATCGGTGCAGATGGAGTACGTATGGACCTGGATAAAATCAAAGCTATCCAGGATTGGCCAGCTCCAACAAATCTATCTCAGCTTAAGGGTTTCTTTGGACTTTGTGGTTTTTACAGACGGTTTGTGAAGGGATTTTCGCAGTTGGCAGCCCCACTCACAGATTTGACCAAGAAGGGTGCCTTCAAATGGTCTGATGAAGCTCAAAAGTGTTTCGAACACTTCAAACAGGTTATGTGTTCTTGCCCGGTGCTTGCTATGCCAGATTTTTCACAGCCTTTCGTTTTACAGTGTGATGCTTCCGGTGAAGGGATTGGTGCAGTTCTGATGCAGAACAGACACCCAGTGGCTTATGAGAGTCGGAAGCTCCAGGGGGCAGAAAGGAGTTATTCTATTTATGATAAGGAGATGTTGGCGATAATGCATGCTCTCGCCAAATTCCGGCAGTATCTGGTTGGAGGTAGATTCACTGTCAGCACGGATCATAACAGTCTTAGATACTTCTTGGCTCAGAAGGATCTAAATGAGAGGCAGCAGAAGTGGGTCAGCAAGCTACAAGCTTATGATTTTGACATAGTTTATGTTAAGGGAAAGTCGAATGTGGTTGCTGATGCTTTATCTCGAAGGCCTCACATTTGTTCAGTGACTGGTATTTTAGCAGAATGGCGAGATGTTATTATTGCAGAATATGCCGAGGATGAGTGGGCATCCAGTTTGCTAGAGGGCAAAGTGCAGGATGACCGTTATATGATTTCACAGGGTTTGATCCTTTATAAGGGTCGCGTTTTTCTTCTATCTGGGTCACAGTTTAGGAAGAGAGTTATCCAGTATTTTCATGATGATCCAACTGCAGGTCATTCAGGTTTCTTTAAGACTTACAGGAGCATTCGGGAGAGATTTTCTTGGAAAGGGCTTAAGAATGAGGTTCTTCAGTATGTTCGTGAGTGTTCTATCTGTCAGCAAAATAAGGATGAACATACACACCCAGCAGGTTTATTGCAACCCCTTCCAATACCGAACCAGAAATGGGAAGGTATATCTATGGATTTCATTACTGGGTTACCCACAGTGCAGGGCAAGGATTGCATTTATGTTGTGGTGGATAGACTCACTAAGTTTGCACATTTCTTTGCTATTTCAGCTACTTTTACGGCTGCTCAGGTGGCTGATTTATTTTTCAGAGAGGTGTTCCGTTTGCATGGAATACCCAAGACTATTGTGAGCGACAGGGATACACGGTTCATGAGCATTTTTTGGCGGGAGTTATTCGGGTTAGGAGGAACCGAGCTCACTCCCGGCACTAGCTACCACCCTCGGACCGATGGGCGGACGAGAGACGAGTTAATAAGTGGATAGAGGGTTACACGAGGAATTATGTTTCGGGGCAGCAGAAAGCTTGGGTGAAGTGGCTTCATCTTGGTGAATTCTGCTACAACACAACTCACCACATGACTATTGGTATGACACCTTTCATGGCTTTGTATGGTTATGAGGCTCCAAGCTTCATTGATCTTCTATTGGGTGACAGTCGAGCTCCGGGAGCTAAGGATTATTTGCAGGACAGCCAGGACTTGTTGAGGTCCCTCAAGGATAATATCCTTCAGGCTCAGAATCGGCAGAAGCTTTATGCCGATCAGCACAGAGTTGAGCGCAGTTTTGAGGTGGATGATCTGGTCTATCTTAGGTTGCAGCCTTATAGACAATCTACTCTCAAGAAGAGTGGGAAGGAGAAGTTGAAGCCCAGATTTTATGGACCCTTTCGGGTAATCAGGCGGATTGGTGAGGTAGCTTATGAGTTGGAGCTACCTGGTGACAACAAAATACATAATGTCTTCCATGTTTCACGCCTCAAAAAGGCGATTGGTGCACGCATTGTTCCTTCTACTGAGTTGCCTCCATGGGATGAGGAGGGTAAACTCATTTTGGTTCCTGAAGCTATTATTGATTACAGGGAGAAGGTGTTGAGGCGGAAGGTAATTAAGGAATATTTGATTAAATGGAAGAACTTACCTGTTGATGATGCTACCTGGGAACATGAAGACATTCTACAGCATCCGGCACTAAGATTGCTTGGGGACAAGCAATTTTTGGGAGGGAGGACTGTCATGTCCCCTTTCTGAGCTCGTCAGCATTGGCACAGTGCATAGCCTATTCACGCGATCCTGTAGGCTATGGGAGCGGTTTAAGGATCTTGGAAGTCGGTTGGAGCAGTTTCCTATTTTTTAGGGCCGTGCTTTTTCGGAAGCAGTTTCTATATTTGGACGGTTCGACCAAAAGGGTATCCAAAAATGCTATCGAGATGTTGGCTTGGGTCTTACGGTGCAATTATTTTAATACTCGTAATTATTTAATTATAAAGTCGTATTTAATTAAATAGACTTTATATTATGTGTGCACATAAGTCACTTAAGTGAATTATTAATTATTTGATAAAGTGACTTAGGGAGACATAAGGATTTATTAAAAAGGGGTTTTTTTTATCCCACATTGGTTATGTTATGATACGGCCAGGCCGAGTCAATAATAAATAAAGTGGTCGGGCTCTCATTCCAGCATCCTTGAACATTGAATATATTGCTTGATGCATTTTGGAGAATTTGCTTGCAGATTCGAGCTTGTTGAGAACGGAAACTCTCGGCAAGGACATCCACTACGGCTGTGAAAGATCAGCTCTATTGGATTTTGGTTGTCTTCATTCAGAGGGCAAATTGGAGATCAAAGAGAATTTCCGGTTCGTCATTGATATCTTGTGTGTTGGGAGATAGCAGCGATTTATACCTGTAGACGGTACTTATTTGGAGGCTGTAGCATTTACTATTCAAGCGGCACTGTAGCAGTTACTATTCACGCGGCACTGTAGCAAATTACTATTCACGCGGCGCTGTAGCAAATTACTATTCACGGCACTATTCACAAACTATTTCCAGAACGTGGATTGCTACGATTTGTTTTCAGACTTGAGGAAAATCGGGTATTTTCAGTGCTGTTCATCATTGTAATTTCCCTTGCAATTAAGTTGTTCCAGTTTGTGAAGCTTTCTTTCAGCAGTTTACTGTATGTTTAAATCCCATAAAAATACCAAAAAAAAGAGCATATATTTGAATTAAAAGAGCAAGAAATTTGTGTTTTTTTTTACTAGTCAAAATAGATAGGAAACAATCCAGAATAGGGTGGGTTGTTACAAAGCCTGCCTTTGAATTTATCAACCATGCCATCTATTGTGTACTTGATTATGTAGAACCATAAGCAACCAAATGGTATTACACCAAGTGTACAATAGACAAGATCCCAACTACATTCCACCTGCATGGCATCTTGCCATACACTTTCGAACAACTGCTTCCTAACATGCTATTGGTTCTAAAGAATTCATGAGTACAATAATGAGTGAAAAGTGAACTTGATAATGCTGACAACAATGCATCCTACTTCTAATCATCAGATTTTGCATCAAATATTGTTTTGTACAACCATTTACGTAATGTTTTAAAAAGTGAGGAGGATCTATCAAAAACAATGATTTGCTAATAGTTCAGTGGGACAGAATCATTTGGAATATCATCAAACATATCATCATCGATGTGATCATTACTCAACCTATGAATTATAAAGAAAACTATCAAATCGGTTAACATCACCTTTCAAAAGTTGCTCAAAGAAATCCATACTACATTTACCATCTACAAGAATTTTGAGATTTGGTATGTCTTCGCTCTCCACTTTTGTTTGTTTTTCCTCTTTTGCCCTTTTTCTAATTGTTGTGCTTTGAGCCGCAATTGTTGAAAGGTAGGGACCAAATAAGATTGAGACCGAAGAACTCCTAGGAAGCACTCTAGGGGCTGTAACACTTAGCTACCAACCCTCTATGGGTTAAGCATTTTTCAGTGTGTATTGACCCAACACCCCCTCAAGCAACATGCCTAAGGGAGGAAGGTGTGAATTACCTAACTTGGCTTCGATACGACCACCTAGAACATGAAACCAGAACCTCTTAGACAGTACTCTAAGTGCTCTACCACTAACCTGCCAACCCTTAATGATTTGAGCTTTTTGTAGTGTGGACTGACCTCCAACACCCCACTCAAGCTAGATGCACAGTGAAGGCACGTGCAATTTCAAACTGGCTTAAGCACACCTAGCTTGGCTTTGATACCATGTTGAAAAGCATGGACCAGCTAGGACTTCAACCCAAGGTCTCCTAGCAGGTGCTCCAAATGCTTTGTAGTTGGCAAACGAAGATCATCCACCAATATTTGTGAAATCAAGTTCTTTTGACTACCATTATCAAGGATCAGCTCCACCAATGTGTCCTTGATTTGACAATTTTGTGTGAACAAAGCTTCCAATTTTCTGCATCATAGTTATTGACCATGAGAACAAGTTGAGGATTTGAAGTGTTGGGATTGGTTATCTCAATTGTTGAATCTTCATGCTACAGTTGTAATTGGGAGTCAGCTAGAAGGGCCTTGGCCTTCTTGGATTGCAAGACATGGCATTCTTCAGTAGAATGTCCGACATGCTTATGATAAGCACAAAAATTCTTCTTCCCATTGCCAAAACCCTTAGTGGAGCCACTTTGAGAAGAATTCCCATTCTTGGAAAGGGTGGCAAGGTTTGAAAGTTGGTTGGAGTAGAAGTGCTCTTTCATAAGGCAAAAGAATCATTGATGTGCTTCTTTTGCTGCCTAGCTTCCACCTTCACAGTAATTTGGTTAAGCATAATCTAAAGAAGTTATATTGATAAGCTCTATCTCCTCTTGAAGATGAGAAAGCAAGCCAATGGCAAATTTAAAGCAAAGGACATCGTCGGCTTCAATCACATACAACTTGATAGAATCAATTGAAATCCTCAATGTATTGCTTGATTGATTGGCTATGTTCCAAGAAATTCCAGGATGACAACAGCAGGACAACTTTTTGAGATGGTGGTACATTTTTTCACAACGTTAGAACGCATCTCCAAGATGGCTCCCAAATCCCAAAACAAGTCCCCATGGAACATAGCTGATTACTCAATTTTTTTACGAAGATGAAGCAAACCAGCTAGTAACTCCTTTGCATATCCAAGGGGATGAAAGTGTGTCCAAAGAGTGGTTTAGAACTCTTTCCATGTAGCAATTTCCTGCTGCTTCCACAAGCTTGATGTGGGATTGCCACCAAGTGAGGGCTTGATCATCCATATTGACTTCAACCGCTGATCTTTTGTGCCTCTATGAGTTGGCATTGCATCTTGAACTATGCCTCTAGACTACAAATCCAAGCATCCACTTTGTTCCCATCAATTATGCCATTGAAATGAAGAATGGAGATCTTGGTGTCCAACTTGAAGATAGGTTGAGCAATCAAGACAGCTGAAGAGAGGGAACTGACAAATTGTTGTCCCATGTGAAGTTGGAACATATATTATTTGACCCATGAGTTTCAGCTGAAACTCATTTTGTTGTTGTTGTTGATCATTCAACACTTGGGTCAAAAACTGATATAAATCATAGTTAGGTGTAGAGATGCCTGGACTAGCCATCACTAGTTGGTTTTTGGGCAGAAAAATTAAAGACCACTAAAAATTAGTAATTTGTAGGAAACGGATGGAAGACTACTAAAAAGCAAAGAAAATGTAGTTGAGATCATCACATGATCCAGCCTAGTCCACATCAGTTTACCCAATTCAACCGAAAGTGAACAGATTGTTGATATCTCCATTGCAAGAAACTCCTACGGTACCCTCATTTCCCCATTTTCGAAACTCAAAACCTCGAAAACTCCCAAAAACTTCCCACATTTCCTAACGTTTTTGTTGCCACATTTTGCTAAGGGGTAAAAATTTTGAAAAATTGTTGCATTTTTTGTGTCCAGGTTCTCTCCTTTCCTCCTTTCCGAGCAATTAGTTCAAGCAATCCTCGGGGTCGCATTCAGAAGCAGGTCTCGGGTTCAGGTTTGTTCAAGTTTTTCAGAGATGTTCAAAGATACGGCAAACTCCGGCGAGGTCCGGGAAAGAGCTAAAAAATTCTAAGGCATGAGCACTCCCGGGTCGCTCCCATTTTGAGCGATTCCGGGAATCACTCTTCTTTGACGATTCTGAGCTTCGTCCTCTTCCCGCGCGACCCCCGTCATTGCTCATGTGTGATGGCGAACAATGGCACGAAAGAAATAGGAAAATCTCTAAGGCAAAGAGATCATAGATCGCTCCGTTTTGAAGCGACTCCCGACTTAGCCGCTAACCTCATCCTTGCCCCGCTCCTTCAGCGACCCCCAATGCCGCCTAGGTTTCTAGCGACTGCCGGTAAGTTCGAAAACATGAAAAAATAGCTAAAGCATTGGCCCCCTAGTGTCGTTCCTCCAGCAAGCGAACCCCGGAATCGCTTCGGCTGCCCGGCGAACCCTGGCGTAGCATCGTTTTTCGGCGAGCAACAGCAGGGGGATAATGAAAAATTCTAAGGCAAATAAGCCCAAGATCGCTCCATTTCGGAGCGACTCCCAGCTTCGCAGCAGCTCCCGGGCAACTCCCGTCGTCGCCCCATCATTTCAGCAGCTTCTAGCTTCCCGTCACTCCCCAGCGATCGGCAACAAGGTTCCAAGGCAAAAATTTGTCTAAGGCTGGGCGACTCTCAGATTCGCTCCACCCAGGAGCAACTCCCGGGATCGCTCTTCTAATCCAGCGAACCTTGATCATAGAATTCCCAAGGCGTAGTGCACACCAGGGTTCGCTCGGGGCACAGTTTCTCAAGATCGCCCGGATGTCAAGCGATTCCCATCTTCGCCCCCTTGCAGTAGCGATTCCCAACTTTGGGACAGGCACGGGCGACTCTCGGCAGAAGGCAGAGTAGGTGGTCATTTAAAGGGCATTGATGACATTTCCAGCTTCTCCCCATCTCGGCAAGACGTCTTGTCAGATCCCTTAAGCACCTCAAGGGGTAAATTGTATGAAGAACACAAGCTTATACTGAGAGGGGGGGGTGAACAGTATAAGACCTCTTTTTATTTTTTTCTTTATACTTCAAAACAGTAAAGCAATATACCCAAAGCAATATAAAAGCAATGCACAATATCATCCACAAAGTGACACCAATTTTAACGTGGTTCACCCAAAATGGCTGGGCTATGTCCACAAAACTTTTCTCTAAAAGTTATCTCAAAGTTCTTTGGGAATCCTTCCCAATTACAATGTTTATGAGCCTCGGCCCAAAGGAGATACCTTCCCCTAATCAGAATTTATGAGCCTCTCGCTCAAAGGAGATACCTTCCCTCTCGCTCTGGAAATGATCCCTCAAAAGATCAACCGCCTCTACCTCTTGCCAAGCACGTGGAACTCCTTTCCACCAAAGACCTCATGTCCTCAATGCTTAGCCTAAGAGACCTCTGCCTTCTATGATCACGTCCACAGCAGCTCAACAACCTGTACCAAACACAGTCAGTCGGTCTAGTACAAGTCTTCCTCTGTCTGTCAGATCTGTCCAACGCTTAAGCTTGAACAAATCAATCCTTTGCACACAAGCCTTCTCAAAGACTTGCCAAATCTGTCCTCAGGTTCTTCTCAAAGAACCAGTGCACCTCTGTCCTCAAGTTCTTTGATAGAACTATCAAACTCAGCTCACAAGTCCTCTGCTAGGACCTGTCCAAATCTGCTCACAAGTCCCCACCGGAACCTGTCCAAAACTGCTCACAAGTCCCCACCGGAACCTGTCCAAGACTGCTCACAAGTCCCCACCGGAACCTGTCCAAAAACTCAGCAAGCTCACCAAGAAAAAAAACTTTCTTAGTAGGAAATCACAAGGTGAATTGTTAGAGACCCAATGTGATTTTTCAAACTCATAGAAGCATAAAGAGAATTGTTAGAGACTCAATATTTTCTATACTCAACTCCCAATCTCAAAACTCAACTTAAATCAACTCAGCTCAAACTCAATCTCAAATCTGAAAACTCAACTCAATATCTGAAATGGATAGGATAGAATGCTTTCTTTCAAGAACATGAAACCCCAACAATTGCCAACTATGCAAAGAATCACATAACAATGATACTCATGTTCTTTTCACCATCAATTAGGGCTTCAACAACAATGCTCATCAAACAAGGTTCAATCAACACCATTCAACTCAAAACACAACCTTGAAGCATTTCACAATCAACATCAGAAAAGGAAACAAGTAGAACTCCTTTTCTCTCCAATATTGTTTGAACAAAAAGCATCCACCAACTCAAATCACAATAGCACAAAACAACTTTTCAAATCATCAACAAAGGAGTAAGCCCAACACTTTAACCAAGTAAATAATAGCTTGATTATTACCAATTTAATGAAAGCAAATGTCAATCTCAAAGCTGCCCACTTAAGGTTTCACAACTTCACACAAGAAGCAATTTTAACCTTAAAACATCATGCTTTCATTTCCATAATCAACCAAAAGCACTCTCAACATTACAAGAAAAATTTATCCCTTATACACCTTATTTCTCCCTTATAGTCTTATCAAAAATAAAATTTATCTCTCATAAGAATGCAATAAGATATTTCAAACAACACCTTCAAAAGAATCTTTTATCAAAATAAAACAAGCTTTAAACTCCTTATAACTCCTAAGCTGTTTTTCCCTCTAATAAACTTCCTCCATCCACAAAATACACTTAGCAAAAATTAATTTCGAAAATACCTTGGCCAACATCAAAAATCGCGCTATGGAGAAATTGCGCACAAATTCTAACACCACCCGCTGCGTCCACTTCACGATGAAAAACCCTTTCGCGTTATTCGAACGCGGAACCTCCCGTTTGGGTAGCGCGCCAACAACCTAGCCGCTACCGGTGCGCCAAAGGCACCCGGTGAGGTTTAAACCTCACGTTGTTAGCCTTGTTCCTTCTGCGCCAGGGATTAAATAAAACAACAGTGCCTCCCCTTTCTTCTGACGCGAACACGAAGACGAAAACCTTACGGCGGATTTACGACAAACGACGAGTACAAAAAAATGAACAACGGATTCACGAAAACGGCGAAGACACAGTCGAACAGTAGATCACGAATTCACAGCGAGCAACTCTTTTCAAAATGCGGAGATTTTCATCGAGGGAGATTTATATGCATTTTTACCATAAGCTCTTGACGTCGGCGAGGAGTTTAACACGTCGGCGGAGGTCTTGGCTATCGCCCACAATCTTAAAACATAGCGCCATGGGTTAGGAGAACCCATTGCAAACAATAATTTAATATTTATTTAAAAATAATTAAAGGGAACCTTAACAAGGTTTTTAATTATTTAAATAAATACTTCCTCCTGGGCCCAAATGCATTAAACTAATGCATCCACCTGTAATTTTTAAACCCGCCAACTTGGGGTTTACAAAAGACCTTTGAAACTGTCATGTCGTAACCTTCATCAAAACAAATTATTTGACATCAAATCAAATTCCTTCAAGAGCTTCTTGACATCAATGACAACTTATACACTTGAGCAAAGGCAATGTACCCAAAGTACCCAAAATTGCCAACATTGTACCTGTGGCATTGATGAGATAAGCCCTCTCAACTACCAGAACAGTCCGAAGCAGTTCCAAGCACATGTGAACCCTGTCCCAGGTACGCTAACAATCGACAAAGGTCAAATCTCACCTACTTCGGCAGTTTTGGGATTTGGAGCATCAATGTAAAATGGGGGGAAAACTCTGCTATAAAAGGGAGTTCATTTTAATGTAAAAGGGGGGGAACATATTGCTAGAGAGCTACTGTAAACAGACATTTGCATCAATACAAAGGATCTTTGGCTCTAACCCTTGTTTCTTTCTTGTATGCTGCCTTTTGCAAGTATTTCAGCTAAATATTCATTTATTTTTCTGAATGTTGTAATTCTGCATTCTGGATTAGAGCATTGGACATTTAAGTGAATCTGGAATTCGTATTGAAGGATACATAGGAAATAATCGCAGTGTTAGTTTCTGTTACATACTTTGCTTTGATTGTTGTTGGTTTGGATATTAGTTAGTAATTGTTTTGCTTGTTCTTCCCCACTGTTATTGAAATGCCATTTACATTTCTTTCTGCACTTTTCAAATCTCTTTCTAGTTCCTTTATCTAAAACCCCCAAGTAGTATAGTATAGGAGCCGGCCTTCTCCGGAGATTGGCACGGAAGGCATCTCTTCCTTCCGGCCTTTCAATCTGTTGGGCGGGTCTAGGGCGCACAGATAGACCAAACCCTTTCCTAGTGGCAGATTCGTAACCAACAGTTTCTAAGAGATGTTTCCAACGTTTCTTATCATTTTGAACATGTAAATTGTTTGAATTATGCCATAAAAGGAACCCATTAGGCATAAATGGGTTTAAAAGGTGAAATGCAAATCAACTAACTCAATTGTTAAGTTCAAAGCATGCCTTGTTGCCAAAGGTTATGCACAACAAGAAGGGATAAACTATTAAGAAACATTTCCCTCAAATGCAAAGATGGTAATCTTCTAATTAGTTCTCTCCATTGTAGAATAGTTTAGTTGGAAGGTATATCAGATGGTTGTTAAGAGTGTCTTCCTAAATGGAGACTTGGAAGAAGAGATCTACATGGTTCAACCATAAGGATTCCAAAACATGGGAAAGAACATTTTGTTTGCATCAAGTTCTTGTAGTTAAGCAAGATCCTCCAGACTGGTGCATCAAAATTGACCATCTTAGAGATTTAGGATTCAGATGAAGCTTCTCTGATCCCAATCTCTCTATTAAAATTAAAAATGATGATACTGTAATTATTATTGTTTATGTTGATGATCATGTCATATTGGTAATGGTGCCAAGCTCATCCAAAAGGTAAAATTTGATCTATGTTTAGTTCAAACTTGTTATGTAACATTTTGTAGCTTGAAAATATTCTGAAATTCTTTTGAGGCAAGACTCTCCTCCATTGTCTCACCACAAGGTATTCATATTCTTACCACCTTATTTTTTCACCAAGGACTTAAATGCTACAAAATATGAAAAACATTTAGCACTTCAAGGAGTATACCCACATCTTCCTAGAATAATAATCTACCAGCACCAAAAAAAACTTAGCACCAAAAACTGAAGGTGTGTTCATTGGACCACACTAATCAATTGCGCTATATCAAAGAGACCTCATGCACACCAAGTCTTATCCATTTCAAATGGTTGTCAACTTTGTTTGCCTACTTCAGGCTCAAAATGTGCATTTTGTTGTTCCTGGCTAGGGGGCAGTCCTTGAACCATGTCAACCTTATTAAGAACTGACAAATATTTAGAAATTAGATGTACATACTTCTCGTGCCAAAGTACAAAATTGTTCTCTTCACCTGCCAATGCCTATGAATTTGCTGATTTTGGATCAACTGACCTATACATTCCCTTCTAGAGCAATTACTTTGATGTTACCAGCATTTGTCACCTCACATCTATCCCATTGAAATTTAACTGCAAATTGGGGATTCATATCAGCGACATTTGTTACATTTTTGAAGATGTGGCCAGAGTCATTATTTAATGTGGTACTAACTTCACCATGTCCTTCAACAAAATATTTCCTACCATCTACTAAAGAAACAGATTCATTCCTGCTTTTATCTTCAGCAAAAGATACATACCATACTCTGTGGCATGTATAATGCTGGCATGCACTTGAATCAAAGCACAAGATGGTGGATTTATCTGATTACCCTTGTGTTGTTACAAAAGTAAACTTTGTTTCTTGATCTTCTGACTCAGCAACATTGGCTTGCTTGGATCCTTGCTTGCCTTCTTTACTCTTATGTCTTTTGCAATCTCTTATGTAACAACTATGCTTCTTGCAGTAAAAACAAATTACTTTGGGTTTGCTAGAGGCAATATCTTGCTTGTTGTCAGGTGACTGCTTAGAATTCTAATTGCCCTTGCCTTTGGATTTGACAATGAATACACTCTCTACGCTAGGAGGTTAATTCTTCCAGTTGTGTGTCTCTATTACTTTTGCAAGGGTGTAGATATCTTCTCAATATCTAAAGTTTGGGTTTCTACAATCGCATGCAAGATTTAACAAAAGGTTCATAAGATGGAGGCAAACCTCACAATACCAAGGCAACCATTGTCTTCATCTTCAGCTATTTTTTGAATTATTGTCAACTGATCTACTGGATCCTTAAAAAAACCTACATAGGGGCAAACATCAATTGGAGAGCAAAGACACACATGGCACAACTGAGGACCAGCTCACACCAACTTAGATGTGGAACGGGCAGATGGAAGAAACCAAAAGAGGAATGGCAGAAGAGGATATGTACCCTTTGTCCATCAGGAGCAGTTGAGACAGAGAAGCATTATATTTTGGAATGTGAGGCATTATTCGAACCAACTATGTTGATACTCTAGGAGAAAAATCATTACAGGAATTGTTTGAACAGGAGAGAGTAGGAGAATTCATCATCAAAATCAGTAACCAAAGATCAAAGTTGCCGAATGAAAAATGATTGGGTGAGATTTTGAGGTTTGCAACCACCATTCTTTGTAAAGTCACTATCCCATAGGCTGCTTTTGGCCTCATGTACATTAAAACCTTCTATCCTATTCTATTCAAATGCATGAGATACTCTGAAACAGATCCAACTTGTTGCAACCAAGATGAAACTAGAAGGTTCTTTGAGCACAAAGCATGTCCAGTTTCGGACATCCAGCAATTGTTCTTCAAATTCCTCAAAATTGTTGCAGCCTGATCAATGTTGTGAATTTCTAGAATCAGTTCGTCTGCAATAGATAATTTTTGAAGCAACAATGCTTCCTTATGTCTCTAGTCATAATCATCGCCGTCGACAGATGATCTTGCCTCCTTTTTCAAGGATAACGTTGGCCAGATCGCAATACTCACAAATATCGAGTATCTTATGGCTCCACACATTGTAATTTCTCCCTGTTAATTCCTGAGAATCTTGGAGAATGAAAGTGTAAATATTTGACATGCTCCCTGCAATGGCCTACTATGACTGCCAACGGAAAACTTCCGCGCTTCAACATACCTATAGAACAATTAACCAGAAGAAAGGTAGAAAGGGTAAAGTAGTTTTTAACGTCCATGAGGCCATAGGCCATATGAGATGACCCTTGTTTTACCCAATATATGGTTATCCAACCATACTCCAATTACTGAAGCATGGTGTACAACCCTACCCCCCCACAGGATTCGAACCTTGAACCTCTATTCAGAGTTCCAAAGTCTCCACCGTTAGGCTACTGAGGATGTACAAAGGCCAGCCACATTGCCCCACATAATATACAAAGTAAGCCTAATGCTCCACATAATAAAATAAGTAAGCCTGACATGACAAAAGGTTCCACAAATGCTCAGGTCATTGACCATTATAACCAGATTGCCAGGGGATTGGCCAATTACAGAAGCTTTAAAAGGTGCCCGTGGGAGAAAAGAGATAATGATGGTACCAAACAACAAAAGAAAGCTGGAAGGTGTTGATTTGCTTGCTACTCCTTCCCGCCCGGTGGATATTAATTGGATTTTTACTTTAGATAATGAATCTTTACTCAGCATTGATCCTCACTTGCAATTTGTTTTATCAAGCAAACGTCTGATCAACGTTGACTGGCTATCAACTACTAGAACCTTTGCGAGATAATACCTTCATTCACCTTCAAAATGCTGAGCTGCTTGATGCTTCGACTATCGAGCCTCTGATATTTTGTTGATAAAGACATGTCTTCTTGTATTATTTAAGCTCCTTAGCACACCCACAAAGCCTTAAGCCCGAACACATAGGTAAAGCACTAATCATGAAACCATCTTTTGCTTTACTTCTAAAACAAAGGCACAGTATTCACACAATTTTATAAAAATAACAAGGATATGAAATCCACCTGAAATACCCAACAAAATAGTTCTATCATTTCAACAATCAGTAACTTTGAAATAAGCCTGGATTGAATTAAATAGGACTTATTACAAAGATTTCATAAATGGCAAACATACAAGTCATACACAAAACAAACAGTGCAAAATCATTTACTTTTCAACAAAGATAACTAGAATGATGACATGAATATTTTGAAAAAAACATAATGGGCTAGTTTCCTCTTTACATAAATTGCGTCAAAAAATAACACAAATGTATAAGATGTTTTGTTGCAAATGAACTTCTGTTCAGTAGTGTTTATACTTGGTTACAATATAACATGCCTAACATGCATGCCTTGTTGATGCATTCAGAATATTATGCAGGTAATGAACTCTAGTTCATAAACCAATATATACAGGAATAGTAGATGAGTAAGTTTTAAAGATACCAGCAGGTGAATTGTTAACATGATTAGCAACTATGGGTAGGGCCCTTGATTCACAAAGCGCTAGAAATCCCTTTTCAGAGGCTGTTGCAATCCCCAGCAAGCACTCAAAGCATTCCGTGGAGTTGGGTTGCTCTGACCTGTACACAAATACTTTATGGGTAAATAAGCATTCACTTAACTGTCATATTTAAAAATTATATGAATAACTTGTGAAACATCCAACTTAGCAGGGTTAAATAAAGCATTACATGCTTAAAGAAAATTACATAAGGATCATTGATGTTGACAGAGAAAACATGAAGGCAGAAAA
Source organism: Wollemia nobilis (assembly GCA_028583015.1). Lineage (NCBI taxonomy): Eukaryota > Viridiplantae > Streptophyta > Pinopsida > Araucariales > Araucariaceae > Wollemia > Wollemia nobilis. The sequence goes on from JAQPPZ010017052.1 coordinate 15,183,765, forward strand.
TCATTTGTATTTACCCATTACCCTATACTCATATATGTATCTTTTGTATGTGCTAAGGTCATCTAAAATAGAAGTTTGGTTATTCTATTACGTGGAATTTGATGATGCGGTTTGAACTTTGCAGGGTTCCAACCCAGCACATTACACGTGAAACTGTGTACAGGGGTTACTCTTGTCAGTAAAGGCATACACTAATCAGAAAGCAATAAAGCCCAACATGAGTGAGCCTGATCACCATCTGGATTCTGAACCATGCCAAATTTCCAATGGATCAATTCGGTCATAAAGAAGTCAGGCTAGTTTGGGAAATTAGTGCTTTCTTTGTCTATAAATATATGTGCTTTCTTCATCTATAAATATATACCAAAGGCACCTCAGCCATTGTCTTTGGAATTGCATTGGTACTGTCCATGTACAAAGTGCAACAAGATTTTCAGATAATAGGCCAAATTGTTGGAGCTTGATCCACAATTACTACAGGCTCTCAACACATGAATCTTCTTTGAAAAATCGAATGGTATAGTTTCAGCAATAATTCCAACAATAAGAAGTGCTTAGCCACTTCAACAGCAAGCAACAGTCCTAAGCTCACAAATATCCAAAAGCACCAAAACATAATGGTTATTTGACATTAAGACAGCAGTATACAAGTGTGGTTATTTGAATATTTCTCATTCTTGTGCATTCTATGCTGCTCATTTTCTTCAAATTCTATTTAGTACTCTAACTGAATTGCATAGATGAAAAATATTTAATCACAGTTTTGGGTCCTCTTGAGAGTAAGACTGAAATGTTATATATGCGACATGTTTCCTTGATGAAACCACATTATTGACTATGAATAACATTATTTTCAGCCTTATCAAATGGCATTAGCTCAACCGGTTAAATTCCTCAACTTTCAAGGAGGAGACCCAGGTTCAAATCTTGCCAAGCAATACATGCATAATTGCCAAACTGTTGTAATACCACTATGTGGTCATGATATAATACGGGTGGGACCCATTTCAATCCCATAAGACCAATTAAGAAAAGAAAACATTATTTTCAACCTTCACGACTGGTCGCAAGTCACTAATTCCATGTCAGAACAATAGGATGGACACTAATGCATGTGCAATCTGATTTTCAACCTTGATGGTTTGACAATGATGCCCATGTCAAAACCTTTGGATGACATAGCATTGACAAGAAATAGTTCATTCAGGAACCAAATTAGAGATACTCATGTTGCCAATGATACAATAACAAAATGATGAATATGGTTCAATATTTTTCACACAACTGATGAAGAGTCCATAGAAAATAAAGCACTAAGGTTCACTATGTAAGACCCAGAGGGAACCATAAAACACAAGGCAAAACATCAAATTCTAACACTCTTGGATACAACCCTAACATGTCAGCAGGGTAAATTTCCATGTTATATAGGTCATAGGAATGTTTCTCAGCATTTCAGGAACAAAGCACACAAAAGAAACATGCCCTTTGTTCCCAAAAAGCTGAGGACAACCCTAGAATGTCAATTCTTAAATGGCAACATCTAGGAAGACACCCAAACATCCATTGAACCAACAGGGGACGTTAGGATATCCCCCCTATCTAGCAAAAAGAAGAGGGGTCTTAAATGGCAACATCTAGGAGGGCACCCAAGCATCCATTGAACCAACAGGGAACATTTGGATATCCCCCCTATCTAGCAAAAAGAAGAGGGGCACATTGAAAAAATAAGAATGGCCTTACCTAAAACCAAAATGCCCTGGTCCATATTTTTTTTATCAGTTATATTACGTAATCATGGACATCTTCAAGAATCATAAATAGTAAATACAAACTTCAAAGAAAAAGGAATGATAAATGCATTCAATGTCTACCAAACAGAAGACTAAGATGTCAAGAGGGAAGAACTCAAATTTTACACCTCACCTATGTCCTTGATATTTCAAGGAGAGGCACACAACAAACATATCCTCCCATCCCTGAAATGTCAGGGATGACCCTAGGACATCAGGACCCCAATCAGGGACATTCAACAACCGCCTAGGCATCTATTAACCCAGCCAATGTCTAGACATACCCCTCTCTAGCAAAACAAAAAGAAAGAAAATACTTCCATTTTATTTTTTGTCCAATAAGAAGGGCCTCACGTAAGAGCTAACTCACCTGATTCGTGAATTTCTTATTAGCTATGTTACCTAGCCCACAACATCTTTAGGAAGTAATGAACACAAGTACCATGGGTAAACACTACCCTCAAAGAGGAAAGATAATTGACAAATGAATTGTAGAGGCTCTCAAATACAACTTTAAGTTTTTAAAAGGGGATAATTTCTTTGTTACATAATTGAAAAATGAATTGTAGAGGCTCTCAAATACAACTTTAAGTTTTCAAAAGGGGATAATTTCTTTGTTACAATGCATCCCGAGGGTTTAGGATGCCTACTTCGTGTGCATGTTGTCTTAAGGACAGGTTACACATAAGAAGCATATCCTTCTAACCCCAAAACTCGAGGATGCCCTACAAATGCCTCAAAAGGAGATCATACATTCCTCTTGAGATAGAGGGACTTGAGGCATACACTCATCCGATAATTCCGACCATTCATTTAAGCGCTCAGCCCATTCAAACCTAAGTTGAGGGCCCACTGCGCTTGGTTCCAAATAACAAACTCCATTCCGTTGCATCAAGGAAGATTAGGAGACACCCAATCATCCCTCAAACCAGCGAGACACGTTTATTTAAGGATCCCCCCTATGCATTTATATTCACCATGAGAAGGCAAGCTTGTTGGTAGATAGAAGAGGTGACCTTGTATATTCCTAATCACCTATGCTGATTCAACAAAGGAACAATTTCATCTAATGACATTAGCTCCAGTAGTTAAAAATGTGGGCTCCTAATGGGGAAATCCAGGTCCAAATCCTACCAGGAAATATAGCATTCCTATGTAGTTCATTGAAATACCATGGTAACATGGGGATGATTTAATACAGGAGGGACCCTTATCAATCCCATATAAACAATTATAAAAAACAAAACAACATGAACAATTTCTCTGATTTGTTCAATTGAAAAAGGTCTTTTGCCATCACCTGAAAAGACGCATCCACTTTGGATAGATGGAAGGTGTTAGGACCCCATCCTAACACTATGATCCTTGTTGAACGTGGGGAACACCCATGTTAATATTTTGTAATGTTTTGTAAACGTGGGGGAACACCCATGATAATATTTTGTAATGTTTTGTAATAGTTGTGGATCTATAAGCGCCTAGACAAGTGACGCCATTTTATGTAACTGTTATCAAGAATGTAACCGCTTGTAGGTAGGAGATTCTAGCCCGGGTGGCATTTTGCATGTAAGCCAACCTTGGGAGTTAGGTGGTTGATGAAATCCTTAAAACTGTGAGGGGCAGTATTGTATGTATCTTTTTGCATAATTGAATGAAAGCATTGAAGGAGGTTGCCCCCTCGAAGAGGCCTGCGATTTTGTGTTATTTGTGAGATTGTTCTTTTCTGCATTTATATTTCATAGTTGTGTTGTGAGCTTAATGTTATTTTGCAATATTTGTGTGAGTGTGTTTATTTTTAATAGTAGGTTCCTAACAGAAGGACCTGCCACCTGCCAAGATAGGACTGATACAGATATTTAGATGAATTTTATTTCAAAATCTTAGAATCTGCAGTTTACATTCTGAATTTTCCTTTCTGCAAATAAAGTTTGATTTTTTTAATGATTTAATTTGTAGTCATAGATCAGAAATTTTTTGATGGCTGATTAGAATGGAAATCTGTTTGCACAAGCATATTTCATTTTCTGTTGGCAATTTTGGGGTTTTGACGTGTGTATATTGCATTGAAGTCTTGTAAATAATGCTCCCCAAAATTCAAAATAAAAGTTGCCCATCACATAGATAATATAATAATCAGTTGCAAAATTATCAGTGAAATAAATTGCCAAGTATCTAGAAAGCTTCTTCAAACAGCAATGCAATTTAATTATATTCCTGCCTAACAGAACATCTTCATAAAGCGCTAAGCTATTACAGGTATGATTATTTTGAAGAGTCAATATAGTCTTATATCCAAAAAGTTCTCTTGAAGGCAACCATATCAAATGATGACAAAATAAAACTAATGAAAATAATCAGCTGATATAAATTTAATGATTTCAGTGCAATGACATAATCTGAAATGTATTCTTGTGTATAAGAAGACTAAAAGGAAATTGAATTGAACTTTACACTGCATAACAAAAACTACAAGACCACCAAGGGGTCAACACATGACATACTTGTTTGACAAAGTTTCTAATAAGATGGGAACTTTAGAAATAACATCATTTAAAGAAGCAAGCTCAGGAACTCGACAAAATGCTGCAAAGATAGTGAGGGCTAGTTGTAAATATGCTTCTTGCTGGTCTTTAGGGGGCATCTTGCCAGTACTTTGTCCAGTTCCTGCACATTGCAAAGACACATAAGGATGATTTAGTATATGCCAATATGCTTATGGAATAGCATTTACAGATAAACACAAGAAAATTACTAATTTTAAGTTGCAAACTCGAAAAGCCCTAAAGTGCAGCCAATATTCTTCCATATGTGAAGCCATTTCTTACTGATACTAGACCAGACACCTGCAATTCTGTTACTGAAATTTGCATCAACAAAGCAGCCAGTTCAAAGCAAGCATAAGAGTGCCCCTCCCTCCCCCCTTTCTCTCACACATGTGTGTACAAAAACTGCAGGAAGTATTTCTAACGAAACAAACTACTCTAACAGCTTGCAAAATGCTTTATCGAGTGACATGAGTTCAAACAGTTAAATTCCTCAACTTTAAAGTAGTCCCAGGCTCAAATCTTGTCCGCAAGACATACATAATTGCCAAAAATAAAAGAATAAGTAAAAAAATACCTGCAAATGCTGTAAATATTTTATGAGCTGCCCAATAAAAGCAGGAAAGACATTTCCTCCATTGAAATTTAACCTGAATTATCAGCAGAGATGCTTCACAGAATCCAGTGCTACAGGTGAAGCTTTGATTCAAGCATAGATTAAACTTGGTGTTCTTAGCTAACTTTCTACTCAAGCAGGTAACATAGAGAAGCTTCCTGTAAGCGGTCCATTTCCAAGAAACGCATTAGTGCAGAAGATGGGAAGCAATGGTTTTTCAAACATCTAAGATATTGTAGCACACCATGTAAGTACTGAGAGAACAATGAGGTCGTTGCTTACAGAAAAGCTCAGAGTGGGCAAAAGAGACATTCTTGGGGATCAAATTGCTGTAAGGATAAAGTGGCATGTAACAAACAGGCCAGAGATAACAGGAGAGAAATTTTGAACAAGGCTGTTAGGACTCCGTGTTGCCTACAAATAAAGTCGGGTTGGCATGCCAATTCATGAAAATATAGGGTGGGAAGGAATTTGAAAATGAGGTGTGGCATGGACACTCACCACACTGACGTCACCACCAGCCATTCTAACACTGCTCATCTTCTGGAGCAAGTTCAGGCACCTGTGATCACATCTACCACTTACAAATGGAAATCCGGTTTCAACCACTGCCCCAGATTAGGTTTTAATTGTGACTTGATATAACGGGCATGCACGTGTCACAGCGAGATGACAATTTAAAATGCAGTCTCAGATGAACTTGTCTATGCTTTTGGCTATTTGTTCTGGAAGCAACTGAATTCCTATGTGCTTTCTCAACTGTTTGGGTTCAGCACCGAGTACTAATAGCATAATGCTTTAACATAGGACTTATGTTCTATGATTTAAGCAAGGTTTCAAAGCCCCGTTTAGAGCCTCTCAATTTGTATATGATCCCAAGGATGATAGAAAGTAATCATATTCTAAGAGCTCCATCCCATATCATTCTGTTTCGTGGCCAAAGATCAAGCTGCATGATATTTCTGACCTCTTAGTCCACAGAGGACAGTAAGCCACAGACTGCTCTGTGCTCTCTGTATATTCAGTAGATATTCAGTAACCTATCTACCGATCAAAAATTTGGGAAAAAAAAAAATTATCATAATGAAATAAAATAAAATATTTTTTTTATTTAATTTGTTAGATTTTTCATCAAGTGGTATTAGTTTAGCTGGTTAAATTTCTCAGCATTAAGGAAGAGACCCAAGTTCAAATCTTGCCAAGTATAATGCTTTAACATAATGGCATAAGACTAATAGCACCCAGTACTAATAGCATAATGCTTTAACAAAGGACTTATGTTCTATGATTTGAGCAAGGTTTCAAAGCCCCGTTTAGAGCCTCTCAATTTGTATATGATCCCAAGGATGATAGAAAGTAATCATATTCTAAGAGCTCCATCCCATATCATTCTGTTTCGTGGCCAAAGATCAAGCTGCATGATATTTCTGACCTCTTAGTCCACAGAGGACAGTAATCCACAGACTGCTCTGTGCTCTCTGTATATTCAGTAGATATTCAGTAACCAATCTACCGATCAAAAATTTGCAAAAAAAAAAAAAGATTATCATAATGAAATAAAATAAAATATTTTTTTTATTTAATTTGTTAGATTTTTCGTCAAGTGGTATATTAGTTTAACTGGTTAAATTCCTCAACATTAAAGGAGGAGACCCAGGTTCAAATCTTGCCAAGTATAATGCTTTAACATAATGGCATAGGACTAATAGCAGCATAATGCTTTAACAAAGGACTTATGTTCTATGATTTGAGCAAGGTTTCAAAGCCCCGTTTAGAGCCTCTCAATTTGTATATGATCCCAAGGATGATAGAAAGTAATCATATTCTAAGAGCTCCATCCCATATCATTCTGTTTCGTGGCCAAAGATCAAGCTGCATGATATTTCTGACCTTTTAGTCCACAGAGGACAGTAAGCCACAAACTGCTCTGTGCTCTCTGTATATTCAGTAGATATTTAGTAACCTATCTACCGATCAAAAATTTGGGAAAAAAAATCATTATCATAATGAAATAAAATAAAATATTTTTTATATTTAATTTGTTAGATTTTTAGTCAAGTGGCATTAGTTCAACGGGTTAGATTCCTCAATAATAAAGGAGGATAGCCAGGTTCAAATCTTGCCAAGATTCCTCAATAATAAAGGAGGATACCCAGGTTCAAATCTTGCCAAGCGATACACAGATAATATCTAAGCTTTGTTGTAATGCCATTATGTGGTGATGATGTAGTATGGTGACACCCCTTTCAATCCCATATAACTGTTGGTTACGAATCTGCCATGAGGAAAGGATTTCGGGTTAATGTGCCCAGATTCGCCCACCAGCATGAAAGGCCGGAAGGAAGGGATGCCTTCCGTGCCAATCTCCGGAGAAGGCCGGCTCCTTTTGGGGGGGTTTTTATGTTCAAGCTAAGAGTGCAGGAAAGAGATAAATAAACAGAAAGAATATACAAATATACTTGGAGTTGGTGGGGGGGAACTAACAGTACGGCAACCAGCAATCACCAATACTTACTGCATTATAAATACAAAGCATGACTGAGAACTGCAAAATCTAAGTGTACTTCCGATACCTAAGCAGTGTACGCACAGCTACAATGGTCCCCTAGCAAACATTCTCCCTACAAGGAGAACTAACAGCACGGCAATGCATCAATCACCAGATACGGACACTAACATGAGTAGAAAGCAACCTAGAGATATCAGAGCCAGGTATATGTGATATGCAGTGATTTTAACCGCACAGCTACAATGGTCCCCTAGCAAACATTCTCCCTACAAGGAGAACTAACAGCACGGCAACGCATCAATCACCAGATACGGACAGCAACGTAACACACAACTGATGGAACTGCTACCACATCTATTATATGAAATTTAAAAGTACACAAACAATGCTAAAGGCCCCTGATCACCAAATGCTGAAACGAATCAACGAGCCATGACACAGGGAAGCGTAAAGCATAAACATAAAGAAATAAAAGCAGCAGAACAGAACCAGGCATACAAATTATATTTATAAGCGTAAGCACGGTTACATTGGTTCCCTAACAGACATTCCCCTTCCACCCTTTACAATGAAATCATGGTGGGTTTTTATAGCCCGAGTCCCTCCCGTTACATTAATGGGCACAAGGTCCCAGTCAAACATAAGCTGACAAAAGCGGCGAAGGAGCTGCAAATGCTGACCTTTTGTCGGACCGGACCTGTACCGCAGCATGGTCTTCCCGGAAGTCGGAGAGCTACGTGGCGAGTGTGTTGGGCGAACTTCTTCTCGACAGGTATGCGGGTAGTGGGAGCAGGTAGAACCTCTAATCAGCTTTGAATGAGGCTACTGGCACAGGTAGTGCAGCCCATGCTCGTCCTTTTGCTCGGCACGTCTTGGCTCAAATCCCGAAGCTGGACACTTGTCAGATGATGGATGATGCTGTGTGACACGTGTCGGCCTTGAAAGGCAGTTTGTCCAACTTCGCTGGGGATCAGAGCGTCTCGGGTTGCGCGGGCGTAAAGCAACGCGATCGGGAAGGCCTCCATGCCTTAGGAGTATTTCCGAGTTGTTCCCCTCATCGCGCACTCGTCAGGGCGCACTTCGACTCGTCTGCGAAGTCGGACTGCGCACAGGTGAAATCTGGTATCTACCGCCGTACGGACTTTGCTCCAGCATTAATCACTTTTGTGTCAGCTTGCCAACCTGCCAGTTACAAGGTGTGCCCAGAAGAGGGGCGAAGTGCGAACTTCGCACCAACACTTAGCCATTTTTCAGGTAACTTGCTGGGAAGTTTAAAATTCAACTGAGGGGCTCCGAGAAAGGGGGGAAGAAAGAGAATATGGGAAAGAAAGAGGAAGGGAGAGCAGAAGAAAGGAAAATAGAGGAAGAGGGAAAAAGAAGAGCAGCACTGTTACAAAATTGAAAACATTGCAATCCGTGCAAAATGTGACAACAATAACCAATTAAAAAGAAAAAATTGTTAGATTTTTCGACTTTCAAGGAGGAGACTAAAGTTTGGAACTGGCCAAATAATACTGAAATGAAATGAAAGATTTTAATTACGTCCGCGAGACCCAAATATGGTCTATGGGACCTTAAATATGGACGTACAATTACTCAAATCATATCATATGATCTTTAATATCTTTGAGAAGGTTGTTCCTTCTCCTACTGATTTGTGTTAGCAATTCCCCAACTTTTTTTATTTTACTGTCTTCAAATAAATCTGCCATAAACCCGTTCCCAAGTGTTTCTTTGTATTTCTCACGGATATCTGAAAAACTCGGGCATTTATAGATGAAGTGTTCCTCTGTCTCTACTATAACCTATTGAAAGAAAATAAAATAATTTTTATCTTTCATAGGAACATGAGGTCTAGAGAGGGGATGAAGAGGTTCACCAAGGGTTCCAAAACCTTATTATTTTATATGAGTTTAGAATATATAAAAATATACAAATAATTGTGTAAAATGATCTTATCAGGCAATATATGCATAATACTATGAAATGGAATGGTAGTGGGACCGTTTAATGCCCATAATTAATAAATAATAAATCTATTAAAAACCATTTTTAAAAGTGAGGCTTTACAGGTAATCTAGGATATATCAAAAGATACAATATTTTAAATTGTATGGTTGAAAAGGAATAGAAGAACATTTAAAGGAAAGCAAAGTAGTTAGCGAGAATGAAAAGAAAGATTTGTCTAGCCTTAAAGGAGCCTAAACCAACCCTATAAACTCACCCAATCCCTAATCTTGAAGGAGAGAGCCTTGATAGATGGAATCAAGTCATCAAATGGAATTATGATGTTAAGGACAAGAGAAACAAAAAGAAGGCAAAGAATATAAAGCAGACATCACCAAAAGTGAAGTTGGTCAAGTTTTATCTAAAGGAAATCCAAGACCAACAAGAAGAGGAAGAATAATTAGAAATAATAGGGGGAGAGATTTTATCTCATTACACTTCCAAAAGTGGATTTAAGACAAATAATGAAGTTGAAACCTGAGCGGCTTTGAAAGGGTTAAAAATATGCAAACAAATAAAATGGAATAGAGTATGGATGAAAGGTGATTCACTAATAGTAATAAATGCAATTTTTAAGAAAGCAAAGGCTCCATGGAACATACAAGAGATAAATGTGGAAATACAAGACCTTGCAACAGCGTTTGAAGAAATTAGGTTTACACATACTTTAAGAGAAGGAAACAAATGTGCAGATAGACTAGCTAATAGAGGGATGTTAATTGAGAATGGTTAAATTCTCTTTTCCATGATTAAAAAAAGTAGTAAGTTTAGCCAAAGCTGAAAAAAATTATTGAATTTTAAAATATTTAACCAGTTTTAAAAATATTACTCTATTCAGATATTGAATTTTAAAATATTTATTTTCATTTAAAAATTAAAAAAGATAAAAAAAAAAAATCAAGAATTCAGATTTTAAAATGAGAGTTGTGATTTTGTCTAGAGACCCAGTACATGTTCACCACTACAACCCTTGTTCACTAGAAGAAAAAGAGAAAAAAAAAAAAAAATCTATTAAAAAAACCAACTAAACTTCCCACAAATAATCCACGTTGAATCCACAAATTCAAGTGCAATTCAAATTGAAGGTGTTCACCTGTCCTTAAAAGGCGGTTCAAAAAGAACTAAAATAAAATTCAAAAATCATGTGCAATTCAAATTGAAGGTGTTCACCTGTCCTTAAAAGGCGGTTCAAAAAGAACTAAAATAAAATTCAAAAATCATGTGCAATTCAAATTGAAGGTGTTCACCTGTCTTTAAAAGGCGGTCCATAAACCGCATGCCGAGAGCATTGAAGACTTTGATGAGCGAGTCCTTGTCATCCCCTTGGCAGAATTTGGTTGCGAGCAAGAGACCCGCAAGGCGTTGTTCATCCCTTTCACCGCTCAGAAGCTTCAAACAGTCTTCTAAGCTACCCTTATGGGTAATCCCATCACTATCATTCTCTGAAGCCTGCATTTCGTATTTATGTTTCACATTATCAAACCCTCCAATTGTTGCAACGAAATAAAATCATTGCTGCTTCGACCGCGGTGGCAGGCTGCAAGCGCTCTATATACACGGCAGCAATTGAAAGCCACAAAATTCAAATAAATAAACTGAAAGGATGAAAATAAGGTCGATATGATGCAAACACTTACCATGGAGTGTAGCAGTTAATCGGTAGCAGCAGACAGACAATAAACACGCCTGTGGATTTTGTTGAGAGCTATTATAGAGGTACTTGGGGAAACAGGGAATTGTGAGAAAAGTAGAGAAATGTCGAGAAAGTTGGGAGCAGAAGTAAAGCATTATGGTGAAACCACGATTGGTCCATGGAGTTTGCTCACCGTCATTTTTGTTGAGTAATATTCTCATAAACATCGTCAGTGGGTCGGTCTAGGTGGATTGGTAAGTTGGGGCACTTACCCAGAGGAGACCTAGGTTCCAATCCCACGGGCTTGCCCATGCACAGACAGTAGCCCAGAGTCGATTTCTCTGAGTGGTGCGCCAAATTGATGACGACAATGTAACCCCTGTGAGTCCGGCGGTCTCCATCTCACGCCGGGTTACCATGTACCAAGACGGTAGAAGTCCTGTGAGCCTTCGTAGATAGTTTGAACCATCGTGATTGTAACCATTGCTTCTATATATATCAAAAATATATATATATTCTTATAAACATCCACCGTTGGGATTGGTATTATTCATAAACATCCACCATTGGGATTGGTTAGGACGCACACCGTCATTTTAACAAGCTTCATGTTTAAATTTTTAAATTAAAGTATTTACTTCAAGTTATTTTATAAAAGTCTAGAGATTGCGTTAAAGTATTAACTTCAAATTATTTTATAAAAGTCTACACATTGCCTGAGTGTTGTTTATTGGTAATTAAATGAAAGATTTTAATTACGTCCGGGGATTCAAACATAGTTTATGGGATTTTTAATTATTCAAATTATATAAAGTATTAACTTTAAATTATTTTATAAAAGTCTACACATTGCCTGAGTGTTGTTTATTGGTAATTAAATGAAAGATTTTAATTACATCCGGGGATTCAAACATAGTTTATGGGATTTTTAATTATTTAAATTATATGATTATTATATTTTTGAGAAGCAAGGTTTTTCCTTCTCCTCATGATTTGGGTTAAAAATTCTTCAATTTGTTTACTTTACTGTTTTTAAATAATTTAATTATAGACCCTTTTCTAAGAGTTTTTTTGTATTTGCCACGGATATCCAAAAAAACTCGGGCATTCATATATGAAATGTTCCTTTGTCTTTATTGCCCCTACGTTGCATAGAATACTTATCCTTTCTTTTCATTGTTCCTTGGGCATTGTCCATCTCCGTGTTTCACATATAAGCTTATGAGAGCTAATCCTTATCTAAGCAATGAGGATTTTTTCCCTCCACTTGATTTCAGCTTATATATGCTTTTTCTTTGTGGTCATACATTGGATTAAACTTTGCAATATAGTATTGTCTTTTCTTGCTTGCATTTTTTCACATTTCACTTCTAAACTTTTAGTTTACATAGTTTTTTATGTCTTTATTGAAATTTGGGCAATTATCGGTGATGAGAATTCGGTTCAACTCCATAGTGGATGTGTATAAGAAGTATTCATAATAAAATTTAAAAAATAGAAAATAAATATCTAAAGACTATTTTTCATTTTTTTAATATTTTTATAAGTTTATTATTAAATATAATCGTTGGTGATTGTGAAAAGCTCTCTTCATTTGAGACGTTCCAAGTTCTAGTTCCAATACACGTGCAATTTGAGTGGGTTCCAAAAAAATCTCTTGTGGCTTCTTTCTAGATAGTTGTATACCTGGATAGAACGACATTGTTGTCCACTTAAGAGTGGTTCTGGAGCTTTCTCTCTACCCAAGAGTTTTGTCCCGAGGGGACGGTGTAATGGTTCGGTCTTTGGCTCTTCTTCAGGAGGTCTAAGGTTCAAACTACGATGTGTGTGTTGTGTGTTAATCCTTTATTGATAAGCTTAGCTCTCAACCTTACGAGGGGTCATGGCTTATATAGAAATATGAAACGTGAAGCTAATTATTCTATTATGTGCACTGAATATATAATACATGCAAGGAATCATGTAGGTTACAGTGGTTGTAACAATTTGCCATGCAAGGCCAACCACTTGTAACTAAAAGATATGTAGGGAAAACCACCTGCCAAACATGGATGCAAACAAACAACTAACTGATAGAAGACAAAGCATATCTCTAATAGCCTAACCATTCATCCTAACAACTAACAAATCAAATCCAACGTGGGCATACTATGCCTCAAGTAATACAATGCAAGAAATAAGATATATTAATAACTTAGGCTTATAATTAAGCCTAAGGTACAATAATAATATCCTCAACACACCTCCCAACCATAGAAGCATTGGACCCCAATGCTCTCAACAAATGTGGAAATTCACGAGCCATCTGATGGTGAGGGATCCAACGAGCCATATGTGGAAAGTGACTATGGCAGGCAACAAGGTAAGAAGTGGAAGAAACCTATTGAGTGTGATGAGTCTTCATGTCAAAAACTATATATGTAATGAGCGGAAGCTAAGGGTCAGGTGCCACTATTGTTGTAGGATTAATGACAGATTTAGGTGCCAAAGGAGGGTCTTGATATGACGTCTTTGGAAAGCATCTCTTGTCCAAGGGAAGCCAAACTTTGTCTCCAACCTGAAGATGCTTGCTCATTGCTCTTTGCTCCTCCTACTGATTCTTTTGCAAGTCATGTGTTATCTTGCCCTAAAGGCTCTGTCGGTGTTGTATGAAGGAAGTTACCTTATCTTGATCCTTCTTCGTATGTGCAATGGTGGAAGAGGGCAATGCTAAAGGCAACTTCTGTGGAGCAAGTGGTAGTGTATTCATGGGTGTACCTGGAATGATGTCAATAGAATAATTGGTATCTTTCTCATGAGTGAGAGTGATGGGTTCCTTAACCACGAGCTCTTTTGATTGTACAACTTTTGGAAGTGAAGCTTCTTCTTTATCACGAGTCTTTGGAGGTGCTTGTTCTTTATCCTGTGTGCGACTTATGCATAGAATTTTGGTTGTCTTTCTACAATCAAAACTTTTGCTAAGCATGTGAGTTTGACTATGGAAAAAGCAACTTGTTCATCCAAAGGAACTTCTACATAGGAGAACCAAGTCTCCAAATCTAGAATCCAAGTAGACAAGACATCTGGATCCCTTGATCCGTCATATAATTTGACCTCACATTTTGCCTTGTTGAAAAATTTGTTGTTTTATATGTTGACATTAGGAGACAATTGGACAATAATGTCATTCACTTTATTCACCAAAACATCCACTGCAACAGTAAGATTTGTCATGTTTGTTTGAAGGTCAGAAGCCATTTAATGATGTGTATATGCCAAAATAGGAGGATTCTAATGTTTTTGCAAGAACTATCTAGGCAATTGCTTAGGACACTTTGTAGAACTCCTAATGCAAAAATTAACCTAGATTTACAATTTTTTTTTTTTGAACATAGATTTACAAAATTTGCCTTCCAAATAATAAAAAAAAAAATCTAGTGCTTTTACAAAAATGGCAAATACAATATTTTTACCCTTCAATTTGAGTGGTAAACAAAAATTAAGCACCTAGATTTTTACAATTTCACCCTTTATGCAACAAAAATTGACTTTATGAGATAAAATTATACTAATTTTTGCAAAAAATAGGGCAAAAATTTGCAAAAATTTAATGAAAAATATCACTTTCTCTTGCTAGCACCAAAAATTCGAATTCAAATTTTGAAATTGGTGGGAAAAATTGTTGTGAGCAGCAAAAACTGGTTTGTAAGCTCCTGATCAAAGCGCTAGTCAACTACGCACAATCAGATCTACAAAAGTCAACTATCCCCGTAAGCAAGAAGTCAATGGTCTTTTTCGACGCGAGTGGAGGTGAACAACTCGTCACCTTTGTTTAGGCGTGCTCGCACCTATAAATTGACTATTTGCCTCCCATGGGGTCAATGTGGGATTTATCCCACTAATGATTTTAAAATTTGTTCCCCCAAAATATTTTGTAACCGCCACATGTACACAATGATGGTCAACAGGCACTCGATCAAATTTGTAACATTCTGCCAAGTTTCAATGTCAACTCCATCAGCGCCTCTACAACTAAGGCAATGGAGAACTATCCACTCTTTACATCGCCAATCGGTGTGGGCATAAAGCCCAAGGTGACCACCGAGAGGTGATCACCTAGTTATAAGTGTTGGTGCACTTATAAATTGTCCATTGCCCTTCACAAGGTGAATGTGGGATTAAACCCATGCTAGAAAAAAGTAATACACCTGATGCCCAAATGTGCAAACAGACAAATCAACTTTTGCCACGCGTCTGACTCAGATTCGACGTCAACTTGTGGCTTGAACGCTTTTGTTGCCACGTATCCAGGTTCGATTGGAATATTAGGGTTTGTTTTTTATGCAATTTGATTGGTCATCAAAACCTTAGGGATGTTATTTTAATTTTTCCTTCCATCATCTACAATTTCACCTATTTGTGACTGCTAATTTTTCTTCAACCTACGCGTGCTTCGTCTTCCACTCTTTGCCTCGCATTCTTGATCGGATAATTTGTAACTAAATGCCTTAAGTATCCATTGATCGAGCAGCCCTACAATCAATCTAGTTTGAGATCTTGTGTCTGAGAATGCGTAAGGAGGACGTGTGAATGGATCGGTCGACAAATGACTGATGGTCGATGTCGATCGATATGAATGCGCTAGATCTTCTAAGGGGTCGCCAGAGAAGCAAGGTTCGTTAGAGGGACCGTCGATGAAAGAACGTTGGTTGGTTTTGATGGTAGTAAGGGTCATCGATGGCTGGTGGTGATGGCCCACTGGTGGCCTAGTGGCCGATGGTGATGGACCCGCTGGTGGCCAAATGAACCCCGCCAGCTAATTAGGGTCGACCTGCACCCTTAATAGGCTAAAAGACCTAAATTAATTTTAGGGAATTAAATAATTAATATTAATGAATGTTAATATTAATAATTTAATTCACCCTTATTTTGAATCCACTTTGACAAAAACAAGGTTGTTTATGTGCCCAAACTTCATCAAATTTTATGCATGGAGGGAATCCAACTTAGCAAGTCCTTTTGCATGCACAACTACTTGTCAAAGCCTACAGTCAAACTTCAATTCACCTTCAAAAACCCTTTCGACAACTTGGTGGTCTTTCGATAAGGAGTGTCGATGCTTCCTCTTGGCCACAAATTGACCTCAAAATTGGTGCAACTGATCCTCAATCAACAATCAACAACACTACGTCCTCCATTCTTCTCTTTCATCTGCAAATTAGACAAATTCTTCTTGCCTTCCTCAGGTAAGTTTGGTTATCCTCTGATCTTCTATTAGGGGTATTCGATGCAGGGGTAACCTTCCACCCTCTGCCACCTTAGGAGCTTCTCAAAACAGATGCTACGGGCTGGTCCAAGCCAAATCCTCACAACATCTAGCCTAGGAACTAATGCACTAGTTGAACAATATCCACTAGTCACCTAGCAACGAAGTTGGCACCTTGCCTCCCTTCTTGCAAAAATTTTCCTCTGGCTTTGATTACCAGTGATATGGAAATATGAAACATGAAGCTAATTATTCCATTATGTGCACTGAATATATAATACATGCAAAGAATCACGTACGTTACAGTGGTTGTAACAATTTGCCATGCAAGGCCAACCACCTATAACTAAAGGATATGCAGGGAAAACCACCTGTCAAACATGGATGCAAACAAACAACTAACTGCTAGAAGACAAAACATATCTCTAACAACCTAACCATGCATCCTAACAACTAACAAATCAAATCCAATGTGGGCATACCATGCCTCACATAATACAATGCAAGAAATAAGAAACAATAATAACTTAGGCTTATAATTAAACCTAAGGTACAATAATAATATCCTCAATAATGGTTGGGATGGGAATGCTTAGCGTAGGGTAGGGGTTTCTCACACTAACAAAATAAATAAATAAATCCATTACTAATATAAAAAAATACTAATAAAATAAAGTTGATTTATTAGTTTATTATTAATATAAAAATTAGTATTAGTAAAACATAATAAAATGGCATCAGCTCAACTGGTTAGATTTCTCAACATTTAAGGAGGAGACCCAGGTTCAAATCTTGCCAAGTGATACATGTATGGATAATATCCAAGTTTTGTTGGAATACCACTATGTGGTGATGATGTAATACGAGTGGGGGTCATTTCAATCTCATATAACCAATTGAAAAAAATGGAGTATTATAATAATAAGGCAATGATAGCAAGGATGATTTCAAAAAAAGTTTATGTTTAATACTAATATTTCATACAATTTTACTTCATGAAAGATTATGACATTCTTCCTAAAAAAAATCTCATCTTTTAGGAGCCATATATTCGGGAAGTGTTGTTTTATTCAACTTATTCTTGGACCACTTTGTGCATAATTTGAAGAGCTTCAAAATGAGTGGTCATATAAAGGAATCTAAGCAATATTGAGGGAGATACGACCTTGTGAAGTCAACTTTTTGAAACAAGGGCAATGACGATTTTTCAAGCCGTAAAAAACAAAATTACAAATATCTATTAGCTAGGGTTTGGGCGATGGGAGGAGCAATGGAGGGCTAGGGCTTTAGTGAGGCAAGTCATTTTGTCTGAGCATATAATTTTTTAGCCATGTTTCCTTTTTCTTTCTTTATCTTAAAAATTTTACTTGTAAATTATTACAATTTTTTAATCAAATATTATATTTGCTATAGGATATTTTGTTAAATTTCAATAGATTTGGAGTTTTTTTTTTTTGGTATAAGGTAGAGGTGGTTATAAGGTCCACAAACCTTTTACAAAGTCAAAATGGGCTGGTTCTAGCATCAAGCCCGTATAATCAAAATACAAAATGGATCTTTCTAAGACTCACATTAAGCCATACTTAGAGTCCACAAGCCCCATACTTGTCGCTTGACTATTCAGATAAAACAAAAACCAAACAACACCTAGCACTTACTAACACTAGGTTGTCAGTACTCGTACACTTGTCACCTCCCGTGCCCCAAAGAAATGGGATGCCTTTTCTCGCCTAATTCCATCTCGTCGGATTACTCATCATCAGCCCCTCCGATCTCCTCGATGCTCTAACAGTGTTTGATCTTAGCTCTTCTCTAGCAACCAACACCAATAGTTCTTGAGGGAAGTTATCCTTCCAAATTTGCATCTCCCCAACGTAAACCGCAATATTTGCCATTAGATCCGCCGCCCGGTTCCCTTCTCTGAAGGTGTGTTGGATTCGGGCATTAACCAAATGAGATTTATGAATCTTTGCTTCTAGGATAAGCTCCAATATGGTCCAGCTGGGGTCTTTATCCTCCTTAATTGCCTTGATTATATTAAGCTAATCCCCTTCAAAGATAACTTCCTTATAACCCTCAAGTCCGGCAATTCTCATTGCCTCGCATGCGAGCTCGGGCTTCTGCAAAATGATTTGTTTGAGTTCCCAAAGGCTCGAGAAAGGCAAGGACCACTTTTCCTTCCTCATTTCTCAAAACTCCTCCTCGCTCCCGCGCAGCTCCTGATTTCCTTTTAGCCGCCTCGTCAAAATTAAACTTAACCCAATTTTGTGTGGGGGGTATCCACTTGACACCATCCCGTGGGTTGGTTGTAATGTCTAGGTCCTGGAAGTTCCTCTCCCCAGCTCCGCAAAATCCTCCTTTCCCTTAGAGACATGGTCTCATTTTTGAAGAAGAAAGTTTTCCAGCTTTTCTTTCAAAGCTCGATTATTTTATTACCACATAACCTCGGATCTTTCTTACGTCCTTTAAATACTCTCTTATTTCTCTCATTCCATATCCCCCATAAAAAATGGGGTAAGCCGAGCTTCCAGAGCCAAGTCAAAAGCTTTGCCCTAAGGGGGAAGCCCACCGTATGCGTAAGTCGACATGCTATTTGGACAGACTCCAATCTATATGAAATTTGGACAGGATCATTTGGAAGACCGTACAAGAAAATTCACAAGTTAGAGATATATGACTTACAGATTCTATCGCTTTCTCACACAAGATACATCGATTGATGAATTGGAAACCTCTCCTTTGCAGATTATCTCGTTGTCGGGATCTTATTTTGAACTCGCCAACCAAAAGAAGAAAGCTATTTTTGGGGTTAAATTATTTAACCAAATAATGTAAGTCGGAGTCCAACCATTGAATCCCGAGTGGATTAACTTATAGGCGCTTTTACCGAATAGATCCCACTTGTAGTTTTGCCCCAAATCGCCTTGTCTCTTCCTCCCCAGGAATGATCAGGAACACCCTTAAAGCATCATTGAGTTTGGTTAGGGCCACCTTCTCTTGCTCGACAGATTATGAACCGTGATTTTCTTCCAAGAAGAAGTTTCCGTGCTACAAGAATAAAATCCCCTACTTTTCCTCCCATTTCCTTCGAAAGTTTATGTTGGAGGACCCGAAGGTCTAAGTTATCTTTCGTAGGGGCCTCTTCCAACCACGGGTCTTTCCAAAAGTCCACTTGTCTTCCATTACCAATTCTCCATCCGATGCCTTTCCCGACTACCTCCCGACATTCGAGCAAACAATTCCAAAAATAGGATCCTCTAGGAAGATTATCACTTTCAGAAGTCCCGATTATTTCCGATATATTTTGCCTTAAGAAGTTTTACCCATCCCAATTGATCATTATTGATAAATCTCCATACCTGTTTGCCAATCGTAGCTTGATTCAATTCTTTCATTCTCTTTAACCCCAGTGCCCCCCCGATCCTTGCTTGCACACACCCGATTCCATGCTACCAACGAAATTCTCTTTCTCTCCTCTCGAACCTCGACCACAAGAAGTTGCGTTGAATTAGCTCCAATGTAGCTCTGACCTTTGCAGTGCATTCTAAATAGAGACATGCAAGAAATTGGAATGCTCGTAAAGTAGTTTGAACTAATAAGGCTTTTCCCCGCGGAGCCGAGAAGGTCTGCCCTTCCACCCCCGCTAACTTTTTGGAGATCCCGTCAATGATTGAGTTCCACAAAGTAGCCTTCATTCTTCCTTCGAACATAGGCATGCCTAGATAAGTTGCTGGTAGAAGCTCCTTTCCACAACCGAAGAGGTTAGCTATTCTTTCCTCCCTCCCACCAGGCGTGTTAAAGAAATAGATGCTACTCTTCTTATAGTTTATGTACCGTCCTGCTTCTGTCTCATACTTGGTTAGAATTCTCTTCAACTTCCTAGCTTGAGGCACCGAGGCTTTGGACACAATGATTGTATCATCCACAAACCGTTGGTGAGACACCGGCCTCGCCGCTGAGGCCGGTTTAAAACCTTCCAATTGACCATCTGCCACCGCCGCTGAAATGTTCCTACCCAATGCTTCCGCTAAAATAATAAACAAGTATGGAGACAAAGGATCTCCTTGTCGCAACCCCCTTTCACTCTTAAAGTAACCTGAGGGTGACCCATTCACCATGACAGAAAATCTTGTAGTAGAGATACAACTAAAAATCAACTTAATCCACTGGGGACAGAAACCAAACTTACCCAAAATCTTGGTGAGGAACCGCCATGAGACCCTGGCCGTAGGCTTTATTCATATCAAGCTTTAGTAACATACCGGCTTCCTTACTAGTCACCATTGAATGAATAACCTCATGAATTGTGATGATACCATCCAATATTTGTCGCCCTTTCACAAAGCCACCTTGGTTCATATCAATGATGAAAGGAAGGATAACCTTCACCCTATTGGCGATTTTTTTTGTGAGAATCTTCATCGTAGTGTTACATAAACCGATAGGGCGAAACCGGAAAATTCCATTGCTCCCACTAGTTTAGGGATGAGAACTAAAAAAGTAGCATTAACTCCTTCTCGGGATTTCCATGTCCTTTTGAGCCTCAATTATAGCTTCCACTACATCATTGCCTAGGATATCCCAAAACTTCTCGAAGAAAGCTGCAGGGAAGCCATCCGGTCCTCGGGGAGTCGTTACCATCCATGTCAAAAACGACCTTCTTGATTTCCTCCTTTGTGAAAGGACTAAGTAAGAATCCATTAAGATTATCGCTACGAGGGTGGAATGGCTCGCCAACAGAGAGTCCTCTTCTTCAATAGTCGGATTTACATCTTCTAGCAACGATTTAAAGTACTCAACCGCTTCCCTCCTTATGTCTTCCATATCTTTGGTGTTAGACCCATCGGCCATCTTGATCTCCTTAATTTTGTTAGTACTCCCGTGGCGAAGAGTAGAGACATGGAAGAACTTTGTATTTCTGTCACCCTCCTTTAACCAACGCAACTGGATTTCTCGCCTCCAAAAGGTTTCTTCAAATCCTAGCATCGTGTGGTATTCGGCCAATAGCCTCCCTCTCCCGGTTTCTCGCATCCTCCGTAAGTCGCTCCGACTTCAACTTCTCCCGTAGTTCATTGATCTTGTCTTTTAGTTCTCGCCTTTTTAACAAAAATATTGCCAAAGGAAGTTTTGTTCCACTCTCTAATGTTAGCCTTCACATTCCTTAGTTTACATGCCACTTGGGCCGGTTTCGAACCATTATACTTTTTGTCCCACCATTGGGCAAACCGGATCCTTGAGATCCCGATGTTGGAACCACATAAGTTCGAATCGAAAGGGTCCGATGTATCTTTTCTTAGAGTCCTCCCCTCGCTTCCCACTGCACTGGGCTGTGATCGGACCCGATTCTTGGGAGTGCCGTTAATGAAGAGTCCCCAAACCTCTCCGTGCATTCTTGAGAAAGAAGAAACCTATCTAATCTTATCCGAATTTGGTTTTCCTTCAATCTTTTGTTAGACCATGTATAGGAGAATCTACGCAGGTCCACATCCATCACCATGTTGCTCAACAAAATCTCTAAACTCGTAGATATCAGCAGCTATTCTTTGAGAGCCCCCCAATTTATCTACAGGATTAAGGTAGAAATTGAAATCCCCCGCCACAATCCAAGGGTAGTTGGGGACCGTCTCCCTCAATTCAGCCTAGCCGACTCCAAAGAACCCTTCTCGACCCTCGTCTAACTCGGAGCATATACATTCGTTAAGATCCACTCTTCCCGTGTGGTTTTATCCACACATAAGAGACAAATAAACCAACTAGACATCGGAATCACTCTACTATCAATCACATTTTTGTTCCACATAACCAAGAACCCTCCCCGTTGTTCCAATGGCCTCTTGGCCTACTACTTCAGCCTTCTCGCCAAGTCCTATTCTTAAAAGGAATAACTCTACTCTCCTCCATTTTAGTTTCTTGCAAGAAAATCATATCCGGTTTGTGTTCTTGTCTAAGAGCATACAAAGCTCTTATTTTTGGCAGGATTACTCCCACGAATATTCCATGAAAGGATCTTCATTTATGGGCTTTGGATCCTCGAGCCTTCGCCCCAAAGAGCAACACCGCTTGAGTGCCATCGCCCACTCCTCGCTCTCGCTTCTTTCTCGCCTTAAGGCAGCATTGCTAGGTTTCCCTCTTCCTACCGAACCATATCCCCATACATCCGCTCTAGGTTGAAGTTCCTTGGGATTCACTTGGCTTCTAGTAACCATCTTGGGTAGGTCGGCCTTGGTATTTGGGGTAACAATCTGCTTTCCAGTGTTAACCGGTCTTTTTGACAATGGAGATGATTCCGTGCTCTTAGCTTCTTGATTAGTAGATTCTTTTTTCCCCGCTTTGGGGTTACACCGATCTTGGTGGTTCACCTCTTCCTCCCCGAGTATCCTTGCCTCGTATTATTAGTTTCCTCGCTTCCTTCCTCTCGATTTTTCTCCTCTAAATCCTTCTCTTGAGTCTCCTCTACCTCGTATTCCACTTCTTGGTCGTCCATCTGATCTCCCTTCAAATGATTTAATGCATCAAAACCGTTCTCCACTGGGATGTTGATCTCCTTGGAATTTCTTCCCATAAATTCCTCTCGCAAAGACATGGGACCACTTCCACCGAGCCTCCATAGGCCTCCCGTATCACCCAATCAAACTTACTTGCCCCGGGGCGTTGATCTATGGGGTTCTTTCCTTTGTGATTTGGCTCGAGGCTTGTCGTATCATCTTAGGAGCAAAGTTGAGCTTGAGGGTTCCCATCAAAGGGACCAGCCTCCCCGTGAGAGGGTTTTGGGGCATAGGAATTTTTGGGAGGAGGGTTAAAACGTTGCCTCTTGCTTACAATAGGGCGAACAGTGTCTCTGATATTCGGATTTCGAGCTCCACGTCCTTGAGGCCCAGATTGGGTAGGAATGGAGATCTCTGGGGGAGGGATATTATTCTGGGTTTGAGGATCAAGCATTTTGGAGTGGGGGCTGGTTCTTGGAAATGCAAAGGATACCCTGGTGCCCTACCTTCCCACAAACACTACACTTAAAAGACATATTTTCATATTCAAATACCCGAGTATGAAGGCCAAACATAGACGACAAAATAATGGATTTAGGGAGCTCTTTACTCGGGTCCGCCAACACACACATGCGAGCGGACATGAGTCTTGTTTTGCTCAAGGTTGCAGGATCAATAGCTATTAGTTCTCCAATCTCTCGTAGCTATCCCAACCAATATTTGTCTGCTCCGAAAAGCGTAGGTAATCCCGGCATCTTAACCCAAATAGGAGCCAAATCCAAAGACTCCGAGTCCGGGGGTTGAAATCGGGGACCAACGCTTCGGATACAAGCCCCTTTTCCCAAAAAACCAAGGACCTCCTTGGAGAGTCCTTTCCATGTCCTCTTCACATTGAAATGTCACCAAAAGAAAACTCTTGGGTAAAGCCTTAATCATCATACCGGCCCTTGGCTGCCATTTTTGGATGGCCCATCTCCTTATGACTTCCATGTCCGGCCTCACCCCCATAAATTTAGCCACCAAAGATGTTCTCGCCCTCCATAGCCACATGCTCGAGCTAAGGAATCCGGGACGTGCAACCTACCATTGACGAATTTTAGATTAAAACAAGAGTCGGATAATTTTTGCTTACCGCGAAGAGCATTAAGATATGAAGGTCTCCAGCTGCTGTGTTTCTCTTTGTCTCCTTCTTGGGTCTTCCTTTGATCCCGACGCATAGAGTCCTCGGGTCCCCCTCGTAGAAATCTTCAACCGCATCCGCCCAACGCCCTTGGACCGGTTCCAATAGAACTTCCTTGTCCACATCCTCCGCCCGGGGGCTCGCTATCTCGCCGGAGCCCCCACCTCGCCGCGTCTCGCCGATCCGCCCTCTGAAGTCCCACACCTAGGGTTTGATGCCCCTAGACCTCTCGCTCCTCCTCCTTGCTGCTCCATCCGTCACAACTTGTTGCCTCCAAAATCTGCCATTTTTTTTTTTTTTTTTTTTTAGGGCCAAAATTTTTGTGACCGCTACCGTGCACGAACTCATAGATTTGGAGTTTTAGTTTCCTTCCCATGGACTAATTTATAACTAAATATTTAGAATCATCTCTAGTAGTAGAGGTTAGTGAGAAAACCATAGAAGATCGATCCTTGTTGTTCAAAGATAGGGTATTTTTATTAAATTTAATGGGTATTGGCTAGGGACTTCAACCTTGAGAAAAATGGATTGATGAAAGTTGGAAGTCTCCAAGCGTGATTCTATCATTTCTTCCCAAAGGTTTTTTCCAAGTCATTTTTCGTTCTAAGGAAGAAAGATATAGAATCCTAAAAGGGGGTCCTTGGTTTATGGGAAGAGCAGGACTCTTCCTTACCTGTTGGTATGAAGGCTTTTCACCTGAAAATGTAAATCTATCCCTAGTACCAGTTTGAGTTAGGATGTATAGGTTTTCCATTGAGTTTTGGGAAATTGATACCTTAGGAAATTGATAACACTATGGGAGAATTCCTTGAGATCTCAAAAACTGCACAATATGGATTCTTGGTTATTTATGCTTGGATATTGGTCATGATTGATATAAGTAAACCTTTACCATAATCAATAATTCTTAAGTACGGGGATAAGGTGTGGATCCAAACCAGATTATGAAAATATTTCTTTTAGATGTAGAAAATGTCATGAGGTGGGGCATATTGAGAGATCATGCCTTAAGAAGAGTCTAGCAAAATCATATAGAAAATGACAAGAGCAACTTAAAAATGGATATGGATGAGGATGGTTTTCAACTTCCAAAAAATAGAAATAAACAAATGATAAGTGGAGATCAGTATGGAAGGATATTGGAAGAAATACCAACTCTTTTGAATTTTTAGCCTATGAAGTCAAATCTTAGAGGACACAGTACAATAGGTTCAACATATTAACAAGAAACCATCTATTCAATATGATATTGATTTAGGGACGAACATTGTCAATGAACCTAAGGAATGTGTCAAATCAAATTTTGAAGACTCTCTTAAAGTATCATGCACCATTCAGGAGAAAAAAAATTGGTAAAGAAAATGCAGTGTTAAATGTTAATACATCTACCATTAATAAGGAAATATCAAAAAATGAGCAGGACAAATCAAAAGCTTCCACGGTAGATCTAAGAGAGGATAAATTTAAGAAAAAAGAAAGTTGTGAAAGAATATCGAGGAATAGAATAAGACAGAATCCTGATATAGGCAAGGCAAAAAGAGGAAAACCCTCAAATTATCAAGCGAGATCCAAGGAAGCAAGAGCAAACATAGAGAAAAGAACACAAACTAAGTTGGTTGAACTTCTCTTTACCAAACAACAAAATGATATTGGTAATTCGTAGGTGGGACTAATAGCCCCTAATGAGACATGATGACCATCTCATGGAATGTAAGGGGTTATAATGCCCCTTCAAAGCAGAGGTATATCAAGGACCTCTATTTAAGTAATAAGCCTGATATCCTTTGTATCCAAGAAACTAAAGGAACAAAAGAAGAAGTTTCTAAATCTATGAAAGCAATATGGGCAAGATGTGGATGGGATGTTATAGATTCTAAAGGAACGATAGGGGAAATTCTAACATGTTGGAATCCTATAAGAATTTCCTATGTAACCATTCATAAAACTAGGCATTGGATAGTCTTTTTAGTCACATGCTTCTTTGCAGATATTTGTTTCACCCTTATGAATGTCTATGGACCAAAACATTAGGCAAATTAGAAGTTTAGAGTGAGATTGAAGCCTTTATGAGAAGTAAAGACCAATAAACTTGATTCATGATCATAGGAGATTTTAATGCCATAACCAAGTTGGATGAAAAATTTGGGGGAATTAGAAAACTAACCCAAAGTATGAGAGATTTCTCACTTTTATTTAAAATAATAATATATGGGAGGTTGAGTTTGAAGAAGATAACTAAACATGGACCAACCACATGAGAGGACAAAACCTAATAGCAGAAATATTAGACAGATGCATTCTCTTAGATTATTGGCTATATGAAGGGACTTGTGTTAAAATTAATACCTTGACAAGGATTGGTTCAGATCAGTGGCCAATAAAAGTTAAAATGATGGTAAGTGAATTAAAAAAAATATCATATTTTAAATATGAGCAGATGTGGGAAGATCATATGTTGGAGTATATTACATTATTTGGTACATGCTAATGTACCCCCATGGTACCTTCATGGTACATTTGTAAATAATAGATTAGGGTTGAGTCATAGTTTAGAGTGTGAGTTATATTTCCCCTTTTATGTAAGTGTGAATGTGCAAGAAATGCACAAGTGTCATGTAAAGTTGTAATGTGCAGGAAATGCACAAGTGTCATGTGAGTTAGTGTGCAAGTTGTTGAAGCCAAATTTGACTCAACTTTGAAACCCCCAAATTTAAATTTTTGGTTTCAATCAAACTGCTTATACTGTTGGTCATTGCTTAAAGTTGTTGTGGGTAATTCAATTTTTCATTGGTTGGTTTGATAAAGTCTAACCTTAGCCTTTTTAATAATGTGGGCTTCATTGTATTAATCAAAGTACCTCGAATGGTTAGGGAAGAAAATTTCAAATTAAATCCCCAAGCCAAAGTTCGACCTTCATAAATCTTTCCTTGGGCCTAAAAATCGATTAATAAAGTCCTTAAATCATAAGTCGGTTAAACATTCACCATGGTCTCAAAGTCCAAAAAACCTAAGGTTAAAATAAATATTAATTGATTAAAAGCCTAAGGGTATGCACCCCGCTAAGCTAACTGGTGAGCACCTCAGATTTAATCCAAGGGTCACGCATGATCCAGAGAAATCGGATGATAGCGCTTTAATAAAATCAAACCGAAGATAAGTCAAAAGTCAAGCATAGTCAAGGAAGTAAAAAGGTTGCACCTTAGACTTAATCGGATGGAAGCGCATCACCTGAGAAAATCTGATGGATGCGCACTCACAAAATAGTCCGAAAGATAAGTCAAAGGGTCAATAAAACTTAACCTAAGATTTAAAAATCGAGCAAGTTGTCTTCAATCTAATGGCAGCGCTTCATCGAGGACCAAATCCAACAGACTCCAAAGGGACCTAAGGCTCTAATAAAGTTAAAATCCTTGCACCTTTAACAAGATCAACGACACTTCATCGAGGATCAAATCAATGGCCGTGCACTATTCGAAAAGTCAAAAGTTTAAGCATGAGTCATAATGGTCAACGTTCCTATTAAGAGTAAGTATAAAAAAATTAGATGACAGTGCTCAATCATCCATAAAATCAATGGTTGCGCATCCTCTAAAGAGTCAAAGGTTTAAAGTAAAGTCATCATAAGTCAAATGTCAAGTTAAAATCCGAGCAAGTCCGACAGATCGGATGATCACGCTGAACGAAGCTTAGATCAACGATCATGACTGCTTTGATTAAAATGAACTTTAAAAATTAATATTAAAAAGGATGCATCCCATTTGATTAATCATCGGGCTTGTTACCAAGATCGGACGACCGTGCTCAAACGATTTTTAATCTAACGGTGGTGCACTAATTGAAGATGCATTAAAAAGGGTTAAGGATCGGGAGAAATTAATTAAAGTTAATCATGATTAGCAAGGGTTTAATACGTCGGCTAATTTTCCCCTTTTGCCCTAATCATGATTAATATTATAAATGCTTGATTAAACTAACGTGCAGGTTGATTAGATCCAACGGCTGCGCTTGTCTCCACTCAGATCCGACGATCGCGCCAAAATCGTAGGATGGAAGGTAAAAGGCATGGGTAAGGATGAAATTAATTGACATTAATCATGTTTAGTAAGGGTTTAATACATTGACTAATCTTCCCCCTTTTCGCCTTAATCATGATTAATAGAAAAGCAAAGGTCTATAACATCATTATCTAGCATGCATCTTGTCAGTGATCAAATGGCAGTGCACAAACTAAATCGAGAATCAACGGAACGTGAAGGCTTGTAACTGGCGACAAAGATCCAAAGGCTAAATAAAGACCTTTTTATAACACACGAATCGAACGACGATGGTCATTGACCACCCAGATCCAACGGTGCGCATATGGGAAGATAATCAAAGGTTAATCTAAGCATTGGGTTGATTAATTTAGTCGAGGTATGTATGAATTTTTCCCATTTATTAAAGAATACGTGCATATGTATGATCCAACGGTCGCGCCTCACCACCATAAGATCCAACGACGATCGCAAAAGAAAAGTAAGTGTATTTTATGATTACCATCGATTAAAACAAGTTATTAAGGTTTAACAATATAAGGATTAACATCGGATAAATATGATTAATTGAAGACCAATAAGTACTTTCAAGTGTTTATATGCAAGTAGGTACAGTAACTATCATACAAGTTTTAGAACAACAACGGATGTGCTACACCCCAGATCAATCCAACGGTAGCACATGATCCAAAGGTTTAAAAGTACCAGAAACCGCCATGATGAAACCTGTGAAAATCATGAACCAAAAAAATCGGTAAAATCACCCGCAAGAAAGATTCAAAGGACCAAGCCTCCAAAGAAAGGTGATTACTTCACAGAAATACCTACAACATTATCAAGGTAGGAATCAAAGAAGTGACTCATTCACAACAAGGTACACTGAAAGACATTATGAAAATCAATAGCCAAGACGGAGTCAAAATAGTACGCACAGAAGCTATGAATCCAGAAGAATACTCATGGGAGGAAAGATTCGAAGAAATCAGAGAAAATCCCATGTACAGTACCTTGTTAAGAACAAAGTAAACCAAATAAAAGATAAATCCTGATGCTCAAGCATGCCACCAGATTGTGTATATCTCACAAGAATAATGGTGTACCACAAGATAAGACTACAAAGCATAGTCATTGGCTTATAAATAAGAGACAGTAGGGAAGAGCTAAGAGCATCAGTAAAGAGAAACAATGGAATACAAGGAATACAAATGTATTAAATTTTTGTTCTACAAATACTTAAGGTGAAGGATGCGCGTGAAGAAAAAGCATGGTTTCGATTTTTAGAAAACCATTCAATCCGTGCTTCGACGGAATATAGTTACCAGGGGAGCACTTCGACGGAGTATAGTTATGGAAGCAAATTATAGATGTTTCCAGATCTTGTTGTCCATTCCCATCTTCTTCCTACTTACCACTACCCTCCTCCTCCTGGGTATTCCTCCTTGACCATCCTGACATTTTTCCTAGTATGTCACCCTCACCCACTACCGCTTCTTATCATTTACCCCCCGTCATTCCATCCATCAGACCCTCACCATCCTTACTTCTTCACTCTATCTCGTGATCAGTGCAACTCCATTTGTTTTCCACTGGCACGCCACCCCTTGTCTTCACCATTACGTCGAGCCCCCTCCATCCTTCATCTAATATTCATGATGACAACCTGGTCGATCCCTAACAACAAAGCATAGTGGCCAGGACAAGCAGAACAAAAAGGAAAAATATAATGTTGAATCCTTAGTTTCTAGGGCCAACCAAAGAGAGCAAAAAGGCCAAATTAAAATAACAAAGAGCTCCCTTCAGTCCAGAGAAGAACCTTAACAGTCAGTTCAGAGCTACACCAGCTGGACAACACGCAGAATGGATTCAATCAGATGCTGCCAAGTGTACAACTAGAATTCAACCAAAAATAATAGAATCAAGAACCAACAACTATAAAAGGAAGCAGAGTCTGGATTCTGCATCAAGCAATTAGAGAATAGCATTTTTGCTAAGAGGTATACTTGAGTGCCCTGTTAGTTGTGTTGTTGTATTTCTTTGTGTCTATTTTCTTTTATTCATTCTTTCTTCCTCCCCTTGTTGTGCAGGATTGTATGATAGGAAAGCGTTCAAGAAGTTGAGAATATTTCCAGTCTTATTGAGCCTAGGATTCAGAGATTCTTCTATTACCAGATTGGAACAAGGAGAGTTGGAGAGACCTGTTACATTATTTGAACAGAGTCCTCTTCATTGTATTGATGTATTTCTTTAAGAAAAATAGAGTTAAAAGGCATCCCGCCCACTCTGCATGTAATATTTTATGAAATCAATACAATTCTAGGTTTTATTCCTATCATTTCTTTGTCTCAGTATTGTGTGTATCTGTATAATGGGTTACATTATTTGAATGCATTATATACATTTCTTTCATTGGTTAACTCTTGATTTTATTACGATATTCGAATGAGATTAAGAATGCCAATTTCCTTCTCCCCTTCTCTCTGTTTCATATTAAAATTGTTGTTAAATTGCTATAACAGCCCAATGAATCTAGGCACCGGTCTACATAAGGCATAACAATTGGTTATTTTCATGCTTGGTCATTTTAATAAGAATACTATAGTTTAATATAAATCTAGAGCGTGCAAATTAGAAGTTTAATTATAGAATTATCATTGGGGTTTCCTTACCCATTCTGCCATCTTTTATAGCAATATTCGGGTTTAACAGAACATGAGGCAGGTCGACCAGAGCCTGTAATAGCTCATTGGTTTCAAACAGGTTCTTGTAGCATGACAATTGATTTCCTACGGATGCAAGAATCGGTTCCAAAAGTTTTTTGCCGGGGGGTAAAATTTTCAAAGTTTTCTTCAACAATTATTTTTAATCAATGGACGACCTTAAAGTAAAGAACCAAGCTTTTAATTTTCACTTTGTTAGAAGTTCTTTATTTTTCCTTATGTCCGTGTTGATGTTTTAGTAGTAATTTTCTTGATTTTCTTGAAAATTTTCTTTTTTCTTGATTTTCTTGAATTTTGGTTTCTTGATTTTCTTGATTTTCCCCAAGAACCCACTCCTGTGAGGATGAGAGATAATATCAAGCATTCTTGATAAGAGTATACGTTGTTCTTTCTGCACCCAGTGTTGGTGACTCTACTGGACAAACCTAGAAGAAAAATATAAAAAGGAGAACAGAACGTGTTGGCGAACACCAGGAGAAGTGGTAAGGAGTTATTTCTAGAACTCGAGAATCCAGAGGTATTTATACATACCCAGAAAACTCCACTTTTTAAGAATACCATTTATAATAGTAGATTAAATTCTAGTGGTAAAAGGTACGTGAAGAAAATCCAGAATACTATTACTACTGATATTTATCTTAGATGAACGTTTAAAATTAGTAGTAGAAGATATATGTGATTATTCTCATTTAAAGGTAGATAATTCATCAATCTACGTTCAAACTGCCTAGACCCATACCATCGTAGGTACTACATCTGTGAAATTAAATACAACAGTAGCTATGGCTCAGGGTAATGTTCATTTGTGGAGAACTAACAGATATAGACCTTTTGTATTACCAATAAATTTAAATGCCTTACCCAGTAAAGCTCACAAATACCTCCCTAAGTTTTTAGGAAACAGTGAAATAATTGGAGAGGATCATATCAAAAGTTTCTTATATGCAATGGACAATCTGGAAGTTGAACATGAAGATGTAGTATTAAGACTGTTTCTGCAGACTTTAGAAAAATATGCTAGAGAATGGTTTAATTCCCTTCCTAACAATGATATCCCAGACTTCACCAAAATGGAAGAGGTGTTCCTAAAGAAGTATGGTGAAAGGAAAAATGAACAATCATTGTTAACTGAGCTAGCCACTATGAAGAAGAAAGAAAATGAGGTTGTTAGTGATTTTAACAGAAGATTTTCAAAAACAAGAAACAAAATCCCTGCCAACCTCAGGCCTAGTGATATTCAGTCTATTTGTTTTTATAAGAATGCTTTTCAAGGAGAGTTTAACTATGAATTAAGGCAAGAACAAGCCACTACCATTGATGGTTGTATGGAAAAAGCAATGGATATAGAAAGAAATATGCTTGACAGTGGTAAGATGAAGCCTTATTCTTTAGAGGTTAACATGCCCGAGAGAAAACCTAAGAGAGTGGCTTTTGATATACAAAGAAGAACTGAAATTGATCCTGTGGAGAAGTTGACCAGTCAAATGATAGAAATGTTCAACAACATGAGTAACAGGTTAGCAAGAATTGAAAGAAATGGAAATAATGGTGAATCTTCACAGACAGAGTGACCACATGTTGATAACCGTCCCCCATTTAAGAAAAATTACAACAAGAATTGGGGAAACAACAATGGTTTTGAAGAAGGGAATAGGAATAGGGGTAATGGGAATAACAACTGGAAAAATAGAGATTCTGATAGGGATCAGAACAATGTCCCTAACCCAATACCATCTGCCAATGTAGCTGAAGGTTTTCCTTATTTTTGCTCTACTTGTGATGCACCCCATAACCCTGATGCATGTGGAATACACCTGAGTGATCAACGTAATGTAGATATGCATGCAGAATCAGAAGAGGATATAAGAATCAATGCATGTTGGTCCATTGAAGATGAATCCAGAGAAAGGTTGTTTGAAGAAGACATGGATAAATATGCTTCAAATCATCATCCTCAGATCTTAGTGACTGAAGGAACTAAAATCTTGCAAAAGTCACATGAGTCAAGATATGATAAGATGAAGCAAGGGAAATTGATTCCCACTGCTCAAGAGGTTGAAGAATTAGAGGCAACCCATGTTTTAAATTTAAGGAATAGAAAAGTCCTTGAAAGAACAGAGAAATTATCTACAAATGAAACAAGAAGATAAACTTTCACCAATAAAAATATCAGTAAAGAGAAAACTGATAGGAACCCTAACAAAATTACTCCTGAGGTAATAGAATCAACAGAAGAAGTTCCCAAAGAAGAAAGTAATAAACCATTGGATATAAAGAAGATAGAATTTGATGTTGGGTCAGAACTCAGTAAGCAAAAAGTTAATATCACATTTGGTGAACTTATGAAAGTTCAAACATACAGAGAACAAGTATGCAGAGCTTTTGGATTAGTAGAGCAGAAAGAAGACCCTACTTGTCATGTTGCTAGACAAAATCAACATGATACAAGATCACCATATTCTATTAGACCCTTCTACGTGTCATTAAGATATAATTCAGATGAAGGGGAAAGATATGTGATTCATAATTGCATGCTTGATAGTGGAGCTTCACATAATATCATGCCTAAGTTAATAGCTGACCAAATGGGATTAATCTGTACTAGAGATTCTGCCCCTATTTCTGTAATGGACAACAGACAAATTCCCTATGTAGGGGTGATAACTGGATTATTAGTTTTCCTAGACCAACACCCCAAAAAGGGCATTGTCATGGATGTAGCAGTAGTTGATGTTGACCCATTCTTCTCACTATTACTCAGTAGGCATTGGGCAGAACAACTAGGGGGATCAATACAACTAGACTGGTCTTATGCTACCATCCCCATATCAGATAAGGAGAATATAATTTTAAGAAGGGAACCATTCAATAAACACTCCGTAGAGTTAATTCAAATAGATGAAACCATGATTAACTTAGTTAACTCTATGGAAGAAAAAGGGATGGGAGTCTATTCAATATGGCACAACCCATTCCTCGTGGAAGTACCAGATGCAAAGAACATGGATCCAGAAGATATGAGAATAACTGATGCTGAATCAAATCGAGTATTAACCCAAGAAATGTGGACCATGTCATTTGATGGGGCTAAATCCCAATCTGGAGCAGGTGCAGGTGTAAATTTGATTGATATTAAAGGAAATTACCTTGGTATACCTTACAGATTGCAATTTCCTTGCACAAACAATGTAGCTGAGTACGAAGCTTTACTATTAGGGCTAAGGAAAGCAAAAGAGTTAGGTATTAACTACTTAACTATAACAGGGGATGCAGAACTTATTATACTACAAATAAAAGGCAAATATCAGACCAAGCATCCTAGACTTAAGCAATATAGAAATGCAGTACTGGAAGAAATTGATAAATTCTTGGCTTTCAATATTTCATATATTCCTAGAGAACAAAATCATGTTGCAGATCTCTTAGCTGTGAATGCCTCAGGTCTAGATCACCCAGAAATAACTACAGAGTACATGGACAGATTTCCAACTATCTCAGTCTATAAACCTTTTGTGCCAGATAACATAGTCTATCTTCAGGTCTTTCAAGATGATATAGATATTAAGGATTTTATGACTTTGCAAAATCAATATGCAGATGTCATCTATGATGAAAAAGATGAAGAAAAGTTAAAATATCAAATAGGAGAACCAAGTAGAAGTAATCCAATTGAAAACTAATAGAATACCCAAAGGATTGGTGTCTCTTGAAAGCCTATTTGATGATTTTGACAAAGCCTATAAACCTATACGTAGAGAAGTGATATATGAGGATATTAATATTGGCTCAATGAAAGAACCCAGAATAGTGAAAGTAGACATGGCACTACCTGCTAAAGAAAAAGTTGGATATATCAGTTTCCTAAAAAAGAACAAAGAACATTTTGCTTGGACCTATGAAGATCTCAAAACTTTCAAAATGGATGTGATGACACATATAATACCCTTGAAAGAAGAGGCCAAGCCTTTTAGACAAAAATAGAGAAAGTACAATCCAACTCTGCACCTAGTAATGCAAAAAGAAGTTCAAAAATTGTTGGACTCCAAGATAATAAGAAAAGTCAGATTTTCCTCCTGGATATCCAACTTAGTACCAGTTAGGAAAAAGAATGGGGACATTAGACTATGCGTGGATTTTAGAAATTTAAACAAGAGCTCACTAAAAGACAATTACCCATTGCCTAACATGGAACAACTGCTGCAAGCAGTAGTAGGTTCAACTAGATTGTCCCTGTTAGATGGATTTTTAGGGTACAATCAAATTCTGATAAATCCAGAAGATAGACACAAGGCAACATTCACCACACCCTAGGGCACATTTGAATATTTAAGAATACCTTTTGGATTGATGAATGCAGGTGCTACTTTCCAAAGAGCGATGGACTTTGCTTTCAAAGGACTAATGTTCAAAATTGTAGTAGTGTACTTAGATGATATTACAGTTTTTTCTAAAAATCCAGAAGATCATCTAGAACATTTGACTGCAGTTTTTGCCCGATGCAAGGAATTTGGAATCTCTCTAAATCCAAAAAAATGCATATTTGGAACTACACAAGGAAAATTGCTAGGTCATATAGTTTCAGAAAAGGGGATAAGCATTGATCCAGAAAGGATAGAAGCCATTTCTAAAATTCCCCCACCCAAGAATCTAAAAGGAGTAAGGTCATTCTTTGGAAAAATAAATTTTATCGAATATTTGTCCCAAATTTTGCAGAAATGACCAAACCCATAAATGATATGGTGAAGAAAACTGGAGAAATAAAATGGACATTAGAAAATATGGAAACATTTAACAAGATCAAAGAAGCCATATCAACCACTCCAACTTTAAGTTGCCCTGATTATGCAAAGGATTTTAATATCTATTCATATGCATCTGAACATTCTATTGTTGCAGTCCTTTCACAAAAAGATAATGAAAATAATGAAAGGCCAATAGCCTTTATGAGCTCAGGTCTAAAAGGAGCAAATCTTAAATACACCCTACTGGAAAAACATGCCTATGCAGTCATCCAATATTTGGAACACTTTAAAGGTATATTTGGCTCAAACAAAGTTTATTGTTGTATTCCCTTTATAGCAATAAAAGATATATTTTCTCAATCAGAGCCATTGGGAAGACCAACAAGATGGATGGTAAAACTTTTGCAATATGATGTTGAATTCAAAATAGTTAAAACAGTCAAAGGGCAGGGTTTAGCTAAACTATTGGCTAACAAAGAAGAAGCAAGATCTAAAAATATTCTTACCATAGATCAGACATATGATGACAGAAGAATAAAAAATGAAGAATGTAAATGGTATGAAGAAATTTTGTCCTATCTACAAACTCTGTCATTCCCCAAAAACATGTCAATAAACAGAATGAGGTCAGTCAAACTTCAAGCTCAAAAGTATTATATACAAAATGGAGTATTATATTGGAAACATCCTGATGGAGTATTATTAGTCTGCTTATATGAAAGAGAAGTCCCAGAAATAATTAATGAATTTCATAATGGTTTATGTGGGGGACATTTTGCTCCAAGAGCTACAACTAATAAAATCATGAGAGCAGGATATTATTGGCCATCCCTTTTAAGGATGTATATAAATATGTAAGGAATTGTCATAACTGCCAAGTTTTTATAGGGAAAAAGCATCTACCAGCCATGCCCCTCAAGCCAGTAATCATTGAAGCACCTTTTGCTCAATGGGGTATTGACCTGATTGGAGAGATCAAGCCTAATTCATCTGGCCAACATAAGTGGATCATAACTGCAATAGATTACTTCACCAAGTGGGTGGAAGTTGCACCTTTGAGAACATCTACATCGGCTACAGTCATCAGATTCATAGAAGAAAATATCTTGACCAGGTATGGAGTTCCTAAAAATCTTGTAACTGATAATGCTCAATATTTTGTGTCATATGAAATGGTAGAATTTTGTGTTGAATATGGAATTGAATTATCTCATTCTGCTAATTATTATCCCCAAGGAAATGGTCTAGTCGAGTCATCAAATAAAAATGTAATAACAAGAATAAAAAGGTCATTAGGCAAAAACAAAAGGGGATGGGACAGTGAACTTAAATTTGCTTTATGGGCTGATAGGTTGTCTGTTAAAAGAAATACAGGAAGAACCCCCTATGAGATGGTTTATGGAGAAAAAGCCCTACTGCCCCCAAAAATGGAAAAAATGGCACTTTCCCTTTTATTGCAAGATCATGAAAACCCTGATCCCATTCGGAGAAGGCTTGACCAAATTGTCTTGTTAGAAGAACAAAGAAGAGAGACCCTCAATAGAATGATGGAACAAACCCAGAAAACTATAAATTTGTTTAATAAGAAAGCCAAGGGTACTCCTTTTTCTCAAGGAGATATAGTCATCTATTGGGATCCTAAAAATGATAAGCATGGTGAAAAGGGTAAGTTTGAACCTAAATGGATTGGCCCATACCAAATTGCCCATGTTATCAATTAGAATACTTACAAGCTACAGATTTTGCAGGGAGAAATAATGGCTATCCCTATTAATGGCCAACACCTCAAAATGTACAATCCCTATTGAAGGTGTACTTTAAAAAAAAAAATAGAAAAACAAAAATCCAAAAATAGAGTGGTGTATTTTGTTTATTAGTTAAAGCTTCCCTTTTGTTCTTGAATAATTTTGAGTTTATTGTATACATGATATCTTAGTTTGATGAGTATATCTAACTATTGATTCCACCAAAAACAATAAAAAGAAAAAGGGAATTTATTTTAGATATTGATGAGCTTTACAATTCTGTCAAAAATGAGTGTTTATGCAATAGTTGTTTGATATGAGATAAAACAGACAGAAAACAAAGTTGATTGAAACATCATGTCAAGCCTCACATTACAAATGATACTTAAAGTGACTTCAAAGGTCCAAAGAACTGAGTTATCTTTGAGAGGGTAGTTGAGCCAAAAATTATTACACTCATATTTTATAGCCAGAAACTAATCCTCAACTCAGGCATACTTATTGCACAATTTGCTTATATATCCAAACACTTCTCTCACGAGAAAGAAAAATAAAAAATAAAGTAAAATTGAGTCACTGCCTGAGATATCTTGGAAAACCTCTATCGGGGCTATAGACGCTTGATTGGCAGTAGGGTAAAACTAATATGGGATTAGAAGCAACTCCACCGAGGCTATAGATGCTTGAATGGAAGTGGAGCCCTACAGAATGGTGAAAATTTTTAAAGAGTGAAATCACATATTAGGCTTGGCTATTTTGCTCAGATATGATAAAGTTCTGAAAGATTTAGAAATCCAAAAAAGAATGCACAAACACACACATGGGCAAAAATATGATGAGACAAATGGTTGTGACAAAATTTGTGTAATCATATCTTATGACTTAGCTAAAACAAGCATTACTATATTTCAAAATAAAACTCATTGATTTCTAAAATTTCTAAACCTTTGTTTCCAAATTGAATGAAAAGGGATCTACAGTTTTCCATACTCTACTTGCTTTGATATCATGTTTTCAGTATATATATATATAAAAAAATGAATGATGAAGAAAAGAAAGAAAAAGAGGAAGGAAGTTTTTCTGTTATACATTTCAAGTTTTGCTTAGTAGTCAAAATTTTGTTGTTTTTTGTTAAATTTTTGCAAAATAAAACCAGGAGATTCTGTGGTTCTCAAGTGCTTCATGTTTTCAACACATTGTCCCAGTTAGAGCCTATGTTGGAGCCAAATTTGACTCAACTTTGAAACCCCCAAATTTAAATTTTTGGTTTCAATCAAACTGCTTATACTGTTGGTCATTGCTTAATAGTTGTTGTGAGTAATTCAATTTTTCATTGGTTGGTTTGATAAAGTCTAACCTTAGCCTTTTTAATAATGTGGGCTTCATTGTATTAATCAAAGTACCTCGAATGGTTAGGGAAGAAAATTTCAAATTAAATCCCAAAGCCAAAGTTCGACCTTCATAAATATTTTCCTTGGGCCTAAAACCAATTAATAAAGTCCCTAAATCATAAGTCGGTTAAAACATTCACTATGGTCTCAAAATCCAAAAAACCTAAGGTTAAAATAAATATTAATTGATTAAAAGCCTAAGGGTATGCACCCCGCTAAGCTAACTGGTGAGCACCTCAGATTTAATCCAAGGGCCGCGCACGATCCAGAGAAATCGGATGATAGCGCTTTAATAAAATCAAACCGAAGATAAGTCAAAAGTCAAGCATAGTCAAGAAGTAAAAAGGTTGCACCTTAGACTTAATCGGATGGAAGCGCATCGCCTGAGAAAATCTGATGGATGCGCACTCATGAAATAGTCCGAAAGATAAGTCAAAGGGTCAATAAAACTTAACCTAAGATTTAAAAATTGAGCAAGTTGTCTTCAATCTAATGGCAAACGCTTCATAGAAAAAAATCCAATGGCTGTGCATCCTCTAAAAGTCAAAGGTTTAAAGTAAAGTCATCATAAGTCAAATGTCAAGTTAAAATCCGAGCAAGTCCGACAGATCGGACGATCGCGCTGAACAAAGCTTAGATCAACGGTCATGACTACTTTGATTAAAATGAACTTTAAAATTAATATTAAAAAGGATGCACCCCATTTGATTAATCATCATGCTAGTTACCAAGATCGGACGACCACGCTCAAACGATCTTTAATCTAATGGTGGTGCACTAATTGAAGATGCATTAAAGAGGGTTAAGGATCGGGAGAAATTAATTAAAGTTAATCATGATTAGCAAGGGTTTAATACATCGGCTAATTTTCCCCTTTTTGCCCTAATCATGATTAATATTATAAATGCTTGATTAAACTAACGTGCAAGTTGATTAGATCCAACGGTTGCGCTTGTCTCCACTCAGATCCGATGGCCGCGCCAAAATCGTAGGATGGAAGGTAAAAGGCATGGGTAAGGATAAAATTAATTGACATTAATCATGTTTAGTAAGGGTTTAATACATTGACTAATCTTCCCCTTTTTGCCTTAATCATGATTAATAGAAAAGCAAAGGTCTATAACATCATTATCTAGCATGCATCTTGTCAGTGATCCAATGGCAACGCACAAACTAAATCGAGAATCAACGGATGCGAAGGCTTGTAATTGGCGACAAAGATCCAAAGGCTAAATAAAGACCTTTTTATAACACACGAATCGAACGACGATGGACATTGACCACCCAGATCCAACGGTGCGCATATGGGAAGATAATCAAAGGTTAATCTAAGCATTGGGTTGATTAATTTAGTCGAGGTATGTATGAATTTTTCCCATTTATTAAAGAATACATGCATATGTATGATCCAACGGTTGTGCCTCACCACCATAAGATCCAACGATGATCGCAAAAGAAAAGTAAGTGTATTTTATGATTACCATCGATTAAAACAAGTTATTAAGGTTTAACAATATAAGGATTAACATCGGATAAATATGATTAATTGCAAGACCAAAAACACTTATTTCAAGTGTTTATATAACAGTACAATAACTATCAAAGTTAACAAAAACCAGATAATCCAAATAGACACAATCCAAAGGTTTAAAAGTACCAAAAACCACCATGATGAAACCTATGAAAATCGTGAACCAAAAAATTAGTAAAATCACCCACAAGAAAGATTCAAAGGACCAAGCCTCCAAAGAAAGGTGATTACTTCACAGAAATACCTACAACATTATCAAGGTAGGAATCAAAGAAGTGACTCATTCACAACAAGGTACACTGAAAGACATTATGAAAATCAATAGCCAAGATGGAGTCAAAATAGTACGCACAGAAGCTATGAATCCAGAAGAATACTCATGGGAGGAAAGATTCAAAGAAATCAGAGAAAATCCTATGTACAGTACCTTGTTAAGAACAAAGTAAACCAAATAAAAGATAAATCCTGATGCTCAAGCATGCCACCAGATCGTGTATATCTCACAGGAATAATGGTGTACCACAAGATAAGACTACAAAGCATAGTCACTGGCTTATAAATAAGAGACAGTAGGGAAGAGCTAAGAGCATCAATAAAGAGAAACAATGGAATACAAGGAATACAAATGTATTAAATTTTTATTCTACAAATATTTAAGGTGAAGGATGCGCATGAAGAAAAAGCATGGTTTCAATTTTCAGAAAACCATTCAAATCCGTGCTTCGACGAAATATAGTTACCAGGGGAGCACTTCGACGGAGTATAGTTATGGAAGCAAATTATAGATGTTTCTAGATCTTGTTGTCCATTCCCATCTTCTTCCTACTTACCACTACCCTCCTCCTCCTGGGTATTCCTCCTTGACCATCCTGACATTTTTCCTAGTATGTCACCCTCACCCACTACCGCTTCTTATCATTTACCCCCGTAATTCCATCCATCAGACCCTCACCATCCTTACTTCTTCACTCTATCTCGTGATCAGTGCAACTCCATTTGTTTGCCACTAGCATGCCACCCCTTGTCTTCACCATTACATCGAGCCCCCTCTGTCCTTCATCTAATATTCATGATAACAGCTTGGCCGGTCCCTAACAACAAATCATAGTGGCCGAGACAAGCAGAACAAAAAGGAAAAATATAATGATGAATCCTTAGTTTCTAGGGCCAACCAAAGAGAGCAAAAAGGCCAAATTAAAATAACAAAGAGCTCCCTTCAATCCAGAGAAGAACCTTAATAGTCAGTTCAGAGCCACACCAACTAGACAACATACAGAATGGATTCAATCAGATGATGCCAAGTGTACAACTAGAATTCAACCAAAAATAATAGAATCAAGAACCAACAACTATAAAAGGAAGCAGGCAGGTCTGGATTCTGCATCAAGCAATTAGAGAATAGCATTTTTGCTAAGAGGTATACTTGAGTGCCCTATTAGTTGTGTTGTTGTATTTTCTTTGTGTCTATTTTATTTTATTCATTCTTTCTTCCTCCCCTTGTTGTGTAGGATTGTATGATAGGAAAGCGTTCAAGAAGCTGAGAATATTTCCAGTCTTATTGAGCCTAGGATTCAGAGATTCTTCTATTACCAGATTGGAACAAGGAGAGTTGGAGAGACCTGTTACATTATTTGAACAGAGTCCTCTTCATTGTATTGATGTATTTCTTTAAGAAAAATAGAGTTAAAAGGCATCCCGCCCACTCTGCATGTAATATTTTATGAAATCAATACAATTATGGGTTTTATTCTTGTCATTTCTTTGTCTCAGTATTGTGTGTATCTGTATAATGGGTTACATTATTTGAATGCATTATATACG
This sequence comes from Wollemia nobilis, assembly GCA_028583015.1. Taxonomy (NCBI): domain Eukaryota; kingdom Viridiplantae; phylum Streptophyta; class Pinopsida; order Araucariales; family Araucariaceae; genus Wollemia; species Wollemia nobilis. The sequence goes on from JAQPPZ010017052.1 coordinate 15,225,757, forward strand.
TTTCTTTCATTGGTTAACTCTTGATTTTATTACGATATTCGAATGAGATTAAGAACGCCAATTTCCTTCTCCCCTTCTCTCTAGTTTCATATTAAAATTGTTGTTAAATTGCTATAACAACCCAATGAATCTAGGCACCGGTCTACATAAGGCATAACAGTTGGTTATTTTCATGCTTGGTCATTTTAATAAGAATACTTATAGTTTAATATAAATCTAGAGCATGCAAATTAGAAGTTTAATTGTAGAATTGCCACTGGGGTTTCCTTACCCATTCTGTCATCTTTTATAGCAATATTCGGGTTTAACAGAACATGAGGTAGGTCGACCAGAGCCTGTAATAGCTCGTTGGTTTCAAACGGGTTCTTGTAGCATGACAATTGATTTCCTACGGATGCAAGAATCGGTTCCAACACAAGTGTAAGTTGAATTTGTGTGCACAAGTGTCTTGTATGTATGAGAACAAATATGTAATGTAAATATGTGCACAAGTATCTTAGGTTAGAGTGTGCAAGTTATAGAAGTGTAAGAGTCATGTATAGGTGTGCATATGTTATAGTGTCAAGTGTTCATCAAGTATGCAAGTGTCAAGTAGTCAAGCCAAGAGTCATGAGACTTGGCATATGAAGAGCTATAGTCAAGTATCCAAAGAGTCACACTACTATGGCTATATTATGGAGGTAATACTCCATAACAGATATATCGAATACAAGGAGAACAAGCATTATCATTGTAAGAGAAAGAGAAGCAATAAAGCTTGTATACATTTTGAGCAATTAATATTGTAAGTTATATTTCATGCATAGTACATGAATGATTCAAGGCTATTTACATTTATATTTCTACATATTTTTTTGATTAGTTTATGAAAAGAGGGTTTTGAAAGGAGTCCCACAACCTTTTACATCAACTCTGGTAGGAGAAAACCACACAGTAAACAGTCACTGACTAACCTACAACTAAACAACAACAAAACAGACTTAAACAAGCCCAAAAGTGGAATCCCACCATCCTGTGATCCTACCTTAGGATCCCAAACTGATCGATAATGGAAACCAAAAAATAACGCAAGCGCAACAAAAATACCCCCAACGAATAGGTCTAGATGAAAGCAAAGAGCACAAACACTAAATATTTTCAGGCTTGTACTTGGATGTAAGTTTACCTGAAGAAGAATCCTCTAAAATTTTGCCCACCAAACGATTCACCTCCTTGATGAATTCCAGAGGAACCTTTAGAGTGCCTAAGATTGATCATTGCTTGTCCTCCACCTGCTTGATCATCTGAATATGGTTGCAGTGGCCTTCAATTCTGGGAGAGAAGCGACTGGTCTCCTTCATGGATTTGCCTTTCTTCTTGGTATGGATCCAATATTTTGAATCTGAATGGACCATGGTAATTGGCAAGTCCTTTTTTTATTTTCTTTTCAGATAGATGCTTGGACCATCTTGCCTTCCCTCCCATCACACCTCTGGTGATCACTAAAATATCCTTCGACCATCTGATGCTTCCTATCACATTTGGAGAGTCAAGGGGGCTCTCCATGTCATCAAAATTTGAGGACTTTGAACTCGAGTGCTTGGGTCGATTCAATTTCCTTCCTCTCACCCCCCTGGGGGATATGAAAATGGTTTTTAACTTTTTATCTTCCACCACTCCTTTGGGAGGGGTTAGAGGCTCCTCCCACTCATTCGACTCACTAGATTCACTAGGATTGGACTATGAAGTCTCTAGTTTGGAAATGATGGACATTGAGATAAGTTGAGCTTCGATAGACTTGATGATTTTTGTAGCTTCCAAATCCCACTCTTTAGCTACATGTTCAAACACCAGCTGGTAGACCCTGATGGATTGGATCCAAGCCTCTTCCACCTCGCACGTCCATCATAGATTTTTACATTGATTGGAAAAGGAATGTTGGGATGTTCATCCATATCTCCAATCTTAACTGGTTCAAAAACATGATGTGGAAATTTTGAATGACCTCATAGGAAGGATCCAAAGTAAAATAATCCATGATAATAATTACACCTATGTCCTAGGGAGGAGTGAGGGCTTTCACACTAAAATATTTTTTCTCCTTCGAGAGGTACTTATCATCTTCTAAAAAGAAGCTGATTTCTCTGAGGAAGGAGTGTTTCTCCCTATTATGGCTATAACCATCCAAAGGGATTCATGTGACTTTACTGATAAGCTTTGTCATAACTCCAAATCACCCACCTTAACCCATTCTTCATTCCATGAGTGCGTCATCCACTTGGATAGAATAAAATCATGTCCATGAAATTTTTGAATGCATCCCAAAATACCTTCCCTCTTCAGGATCTTATTTACTTCATCATCCACTTCCAGCAAAACTGGTTCCAAATGTGATTTTGGAGGAATGGACCTTGGGGTTGAATGCTTCACCTTACCCATTACAACACTATGCCACCTAAAGTACCAGCCAACAAACAATAAAAGGGTTGAGGAAAGTTTCTCAGACTCACAGTTACAATATCTCTAAATGAGAAAAGTGGTGAGGGAAGCCGATGAAAACCAATAAAAAGAAATAAAGGACTGCAACACAAAGTTGGTGACTAATTGAGGGTCAGCCACTCAAAGTCCATCGTGAGCAGAATACGAAGCACCTTTCATTCTAAGGAATTCTGACAACAACATATTTCCATCTGCTCCTCGAAGGACATGCACACGAGAAATACCAAAAAATCCACCATCATCCTCTCACAAAATTTAAAATCAAATATCGAAACTCTCATTAGCTGGGATTTTCCCACGCTAGGATGATTCCAGTCATAGATAAAATGGGTCGTTGGAACCATATTCCTTGAAGCATACAACCTCAGGGTTTTAAGCCACCTCACCCTTTCATAGAAAAAAATGCAATCCAAAGGAAATATGTCCTTAAGGGTACACCAATCAAAGGCCTCATGTGGATTATTGGTCCCACATAACTCCAAACAAAGAGAGGCGTTGAAGGGGTACACTTCCCACATTGGCAACTTGATCTCGCACCACGGAGGACCACCAACTAAGCCTTTATATTTATACATATTATCAAATATTATTTGAGTTATTATAAGCCTTGATATACATATTAATTTACTCATATTATTCTACTCATTTATCATTATCTTGACCTTATTATATTGTGGCTATATTATATTTAGATCCTGTGAGATATAACTTGTGATATTTTGTGGTAGTATTAAGGCTTAAAAAGTGATCACCATCCTCAATTTGTTGAATGATAGTACAAACATGGAAAGAAATGGTGGGCTATATACACTTCCAAAATAAATTAAATCAATGACATTTAGATTAAAAGAATTTAGAAATATTTTTTAGAAGAAAGAAGAACTAAAAGATAAAATTTTAAAATTCCAAAAAGGTGATCATAATAATCCAAACTCAAAGGAAATGGAGTTACTTAGTGAATATCATAATATTTTGAGTAAGGAAGATAAATTTTGGAGATTAAAATCAAGACAAACTTGGTTAAAAGGAGATAAAAACATTAAAAAATTATAGGATGGTAATAGTACATAGATCAACATCCAAAATTAGTAGAATTAAATCAATAGAAGGGGTTTGGATTGAAGACCAGAGTAAAATAAAAAAGGAGGCAAGGCCTTAAAATATTCTAGGATCGGAGGAGTTTGAAGTTTTTAATGATAAACTTCTACAAGTTCCTTTAGTTATAATAGATGAAGACAATATAAAATTGATGGAGCCTATTACTCTAGAAGAAGTTCATCTAGATATTTCTCTTTTAATAAGGATAAATCCCTAAGTTTGGATAGGCTCTCTACAACATTCTATCAACATAATTGAGATATAGTGAAGGATTCTTTATTGGTGGCAGTGGAACAATCTAGGGTAAAACAATACATACCTTATAAAATAAATGCAACATATCTTACCCTAATTCCAAAAAAGAAGGATGCAAAATTTTTTGATTCTTTTTGACCCATAAGCCTATGTAATATGGCATATAAGATTATTTCCAAAGTGATGGTGAATCAGTTAAGATCATTGTTAGACAAAACTATTTTAGAAGATCAAGGAGGATTTGTGAAAGAGAGACAAATTCTAGATGGGATCATAGTAGTTCTTGAAGGTGTGCGTTCAACAACTTCAAGAAAAGAGAAAGCAATGATCTTAAAACTTGATAGGAGTAATGCCTATGATAGGGTTCAATGTGATTTTCTTTTTGTAGTATTAGGAAAGTTTATATTTGGGAAGAAATGGGTTAGATGGATTAAATATTGTGTCTCTATAGTTTCATATTCAATGTTGGTCAATGGGTTAGTAACAAAATCATTTAAAGACAAGAGAGGCCTTAGATAGGGAGATCCTCTATCACCATGTTTGTTCATTATTATGGCATAGGTTTTGGGTAGGAACTTGAATAAGGTTTACAAAGATGGCTTGTAAGTGGACTTAAGGCTAGTACTAACATCAAAAAAATCACCCATCGATAGTTTGTTGATGATACAACCCTTTTTGGTAGGGTAAGAATAAAGGAGACCAAAGCTTTGTAAAACTTATTAAAGGAATACAAAAGAGCATAAGGGCAAAAACTTAATAGGTCAAAATCCAAAATTTACTTCCTAAACACCCCAACTAAAATCAAAGCAGGGATATACAGGTTACTTCAAATGGAGGAGGCCAATTTGACAACTTATCTAGGGATGCCCTTATTTGAGGGGAGAATGAAGATATAATTATGAAATCTAGTTATAAGTAAAGTTTAGAATAAACTACCAACATGGAAAGATAGATGGTTATCATTAGCAAGAATAGTGCAACTACTTAAATTAGTCTTATAGACCATTCTAACATATTATATGTCCTTGTATACTATGCCAAAATCAATAGAAAAAAGTTTAATCTATATTATACGATCATTTTTGTGGTCAAGATTACATGATAAAAGGAATTTTCCTTTGGTGAAATGGAGCAAAATGTGTAATGATAGAACTAGGGGAGGTCTCGATTTAAGAGTTCTTATGAATGCAAACTTAGCTCTTAGGGGAAAAGTAATTTGGATATTGTACAAAGAGAGTCAAAGGCAATGGGAAAAAATTCTTCTAAGTATGTTAAACCTAATGACCCAAGCTTAATATTTATTGCATTCTCTCTACCAAATGATTTTGCACTATGGAATAGTTCAAAACCATCAATTGATCTAGTGATTAAAGTTTTAAGATAGGTTTGTGGAATTGGAGAAAAAATTCTATTTGGATGGATACTTGGTGTGATAAAAAAACCACTCAATATAGATCCAATTTTGAAACCATGGATGAGATTACTTCAAGAGAAATATGGTGATAGGGTTTCAAACATTTTATATAAGGATCAGGAAATAAGATATGAATGGAAAGAAGAAATTTTAATAACTATACAAGACATTGATGCTAGGAGGTAGTTGAGTAGAAAGATAACAACAATGATTATTCTAAGTGGAGAAAACAATAATTTTATTTGGGAGTTGAATAACTCAAGATAATACACAACAAGAAGTGGATATAATATAAAGCACCATAAAAATAGGAATATCACAAGAATATAGAAAGATATTTGGGATAGCTTGAGCAATCCTAAAGTTAAAATGTTTGTTTGGCTAGTAGGTCATAGAAGAATTTTATCCTAGGATAACCTTATGAAAAAGGGTTTTCATGGCCTCTCAAAATGTGTTCTTTATAAAATGTAGGAGGAGAGTACAAACCATCTCTTGGGACACTGCTCAATAGTATAGAAACTATGGCAATGGATTATTAATATGTTTGGTAAATGCATGGTAATGAATGACAAAATTGAAGAATGATTAAAGCAATGACAAAGCACTTTTAAAAGTGAGGCTTTACAAATAATCTAGTATATATCAAAAGATACAATACTTTGAACTATATGGCTAGAAAGGAAAGTATTTTAGAGGTAATGAAAAGGAAGATTTGTTTAGCCATAGAGGAGTTTAAACCAACCCTATCAACTCACCCAATCCTTAATCTGGAAGCAAAGAGCCTTGATAGATGGAATCAAGTCATCAAATGGAATTATGATGTTGGGAATATGATAAACAAAAAAAAGGAAAATAATATAAAGTGGAAACCACTAGATGTGGAATTGGTCAAATTGAATTTTGATGGAGCATCTAAAGGAAATATAAGACTAGTAGAAGGAGGAGGAATAATTAGAAATAATAGAGGAGAGATTTTATCTCATTACTCTTTCAATAGTGGATTTAAGACAAATAATGAAGTTGAAGCTTGGGCAGCTTTGGAAGGATTAAAATATGCAAACAAATAAAATGGAAAATAGTATGGATGGAAGTTGATTCACTCATAGTTATAAATGCAATTTTGAGGAAAGTAAAGGCTCCATGGAACATACAAGAGATAATTGTAAAAATTCAAGACCTTGCTATAGAGTTTGAAGAAATTAGGTTTACACATACCTTAAGGGAAGGAAACAAATGTGCAAATAGACTAGTCAATAGAGGGGTTTTAATTGAGGATCGCGAAGTTAAATTCTCTTTTCCTTGGTTAGAGGAAGTAGTAAGTTTAGCTGAAGTTGACAAGAAAATATTGATTGCCTAAATCAAATAATGATTAAGATTTACTTTAATGTTTTTATTGGTAATATTTGTTTTATTTTATAACATTAATGTGCTTTCATATATATATATATATTGTATTTACATGGTGGAATCAATAGCCGCCACGAATCCGGGTAGGCTGTCCGGATTTTTATGGCCGCCACAGTATTCTGTGCTGTCCGCCCCGGAAGCCGCCACACAGATCTTCGTGCAGTCCGCCCCTATAACCACCATGCCACAATCATTTTAAACCTTTTACGTCATTGAAAGCACCAGGAAAGGGACAAGAGTTCAATCCGATGAGGCCCGAGATTTGAACCTTGGACCTCCGCCCCCTTATGGGGTTTGGATGAACCAATTGGTCTACACCTCGGACCTTTGCTTTCATATATATTATTTATTATAATTTTTGTGGTTGCACTTGTGCTTCAAGAAGGAAACTAGCAATCCAAATCTGGTAAAGCAGGCTATGATAGTGCGATATTCTACTAAGATTCAATGCATACATAGTAGAGGTGAAGATTTGGTACTGTGAAGGTTGCTCTAGAAAAATATCAAGAAGGATGTTGAACTCTAGAATATTTGTATTCACACGACAAATTGAAAAAGTTCCAAAAAATAGAAATTAAGAATTCAGACAATTTATGTAAAATGATGCAGGTTTCTAGCTATAGCAACTCAATTGAGATGAGAATTAAATTTATTTGTAAACTCTCATGCTCTAAAGAAGAGAGTTGTGACGTTTTTCGTAGGACTTCCCAAACTTCCGAACTTATTTCGGCAATATTTCACTCATCCGAACTCTGATTGAGCTAAAATTTTAAGGTTAGATGCCTGAAAAATCCTAGAATATTTCCATAAATTTTTAGATCATTTGGAGCAACACAGATCCTAGTGCATCCCTATGTGTAAACAAGATTTTTGGTAAGTTACTGTGCAAGGGTTTCATCTGAGTTGAGTGCAAGCAACTCCAGAGGTTGGTTTTCGGGGCCTTCAGGCCCTAGTGGCCAATATTTTTGTGGTTTATACTCAATATTTTAGTAGGATATGTTGCAAGGGATCCAAGATAGGTTAGAAATCTTTCTTTCAATAGATCATGCTGTGAACTTAAGTGACAACGACTTCCAATTTGCTACACAAAATAAAAGTGAAAAACATACCTTTCCACGACGTCTAGTGCAAGGATTAAAGAGATCACGAAATAAGTTTCAAGCAACTAATAAAAAATGGCTCAGATATCAAGTGATTCTAGTGCTAAGGTGCACCCACAAAATAAATCTACTATGGAAACCCCTGTCAAGGGTAAGAATTTTGAAGACTCAACCCCAAAAATGAATTTTAGGGATGTCGTCCATGGTGGAAAACCTCAACCCAATGCTAATATTAATCTTAGGGCTTCCCATAATCCTCTAAGAATGCCTAATATTTATCCCGAGAAAATGGAGCTAGGATGTCTTAAAGCAGCTGATTGAACTCCTATTGTTAAGCTTGATATGGGTAACATTCAGACTGGCATTGAAGATCTGGAAAAAAGAGGACTAATTTGTTGGTTCGTGGGTTTTCATCCGAGCCTATTTCCTTTCAAAGTCTGGGCTACAAAAATCTGGAAAACTAAAGGTGAGTTACAAATATATATTCATCCAAACGATTATTTTCTTATTTTATTTGCTAATAATGAATATAGAGAATTTTTTTTAAGGGGGTCCCTGGTTCTTTGGAAGGGTAGGGATTTTCATGAAGCCATGGCATACTAAATTTAAATTCAAAGAAGAGATGCCTTCTATAGCTCCTGTGTGGGTTAGAATATTTGGCCTCCCTATTGAATTTTGGAATCCTACTATTTTTTATTCAATTGGAAACTCTTTAGGAACTTTTATGATGACTACTGATTGTACTCAAAATTTTGAATATATTATTTATGCTCAAATTTGTGTTTTAATGGATTTTTACAAACCCTTACCTAAAAAGATCACATGAGCAAGTAGTGGACTATGAGAACATTCCTTTTCATTGTAGAATATGCCATGAATATGGTCATTTGGCTAGTGCTTGCCCAAATAAAATTCTTGATCAAAATAAAGAAGATATAAACTCAACAGGTTTCCAAATGCCTAAGAAGAAAAACACTCAGAACCAGTTATAAAGGATCAATCAAAGTCATCTTCTAATATGTTTGAAATCCTTTCCATGAATGATGTCCACAAATATCTTCTAGCTCGAAGATCTCACAACTTTATTTCTTCCCTAAAATCATATTATGGAGATGTTGTCTACACTTGAGATGGCATGAACTCTATTGTTGTCGATTACTTTTCCAATATTTTTACTGCCACTCCTCTTGACTCATATTCTCAAAAAAATATTCTTCAAGCAATCCCTCCTCTTATCACTTCTGAGGAGAACTCTATTTTGACTACTCTTGTTACTATCAATGAGCTTCAACAAGTTTTTAAAATGCAAAAAGGAAAAACCCTAGGTCTTGATGGTTTTCCCATTGAGTTTTACCAAGATTTTTGGGATATCCTTCATGCTGATTTATTAGAGGTGGTGGAAGAAGCCAGGAAAGCCAAAGAAATTTTGAATGTTATCAATAAAAATTATATTACTCTTGTTCCAAAAGCTCAAGAGGTTGATCATATCTCAGATTTTAGACCTATTGCTTTATGTAATGTTCTTCTCAAAATCATTACTAAGATCATGGCAGAAAGGTTGAAGCCTCTTTTGCATAAGATTATTTACCTTGAAAAATGGGGTTATGTGGAAGGGCGTCAAATAGTAGATGAGATAGTTCTTGCTCAAGAAGCCATCCATTCCATGAATATGCAAAAATCTCCTTCATTGTTCATTTGGTTAGACTTATCCAAAGCTTATGACAAAGTGGATTGGCACTTCCTTATCAAAATTTTAAGGCAATTTGGTTTCTCTCAGGATTGGATGGATTGGATTATGGGATGTATCTCTTCAGTTTCCCACTTAGTTCTTATTAATGGCAGACCTTCTCAATTATTCCCAGCTTCCAGAGGTATTAGGCAAGGTGACCCGCTATCCCCTTATTTATTCATCATTTTTGCTAAATACTTGGGTAGGACTATAACCAAAAAGAGAGAAAATAAAACCCTTGAGCGAGTTACCATTGCTCAAGGAGCTAAACCTATATCCCATCTTCAATTTTTTGATGACTCTACTCTTTTAGGTAAAGCTACAGTTAAGGAAGCTTCTAATGTTAAGAAAATTATTAGCTATTTTTCTAAGGCTACATGGCAATTGATCAATGAAGACAAATCTAAAGTTAATTTTCTTTCACTGCTCTGTCAGACAGGAATCCATGGTATTGGATAAATTAAGATATAAGAAGACCTCTCTTTAGATCACTTATTTAGGTATTCCCATCAATATTCAAAGGCAGAAAAAAAAAAGATTGGAATTGGTTGTTGGACAAAGTCAAGAAGAAAATTGGAAAGTGGACCAACATGTGGCTTTCTTCTAGGGGTAGAATCACCTTGGTAAAATCATTCCTTCAAGCTATTCCTATTTATGTTTCTTCCGTGTTGAATATCCCAAAGGTTGTTATTCAAGAACTAGATCAAATTAGTCATCGATTTCTTTGGAGTGGTACTAAGGAGAAAAGAAAATGGGCCTTGGTGAAATGGGACACTTTATGTCTTCCTAAGAATGAAGGGGGGTTAGGATTCCGGTCTTCTATTAATAAAAACAAAGCTTTAGTTGCTAAATTATATTGGAGGATGTTGCATAACCCCAATGCTCTTTGGGCCAATAATGTCCGTGCTAAATATGCTGAGAATAAAAGTCCTGAAGACCTTGTTCGCTATCGATTGCCTACCAAAGGTTCTCACATTTTAGCGGTTCTTAAGATTGGTGAGGATTTGATAAAGAAAAATTTATTTTGGATCATTCATAATGGCCAATAGAAAATTTTTTGGACAAATTCTTGGGATGGTCACAAGCCTTTGATAACTCAATTTTTTGATTGGAGGCCTTGGATGGAGGAGCTTCACCGAGCTAACTGGATAAATATGGCTAATTACTATCGATACCATACTGGTAATTCAAAGGTTGGTAGATATTAACTTATTATTGAGGATTGACCTATTCAAATCCCAGAAAGGCAAAGACAAGATATCCAAGGCATCCATCATATTAGATCTCTCTTGGTTCCATGAAAAATATTGTTTTAGATGGAACAACACTACTAAGGGTGAGTATTTAGTTGCTCAAAGTTATTTGACCTTATGCCATAATAATCCCAACCAATCATCTGACATATTTTCTTAGTTGTGGGCTCAAAAGCTCTAGCCTAAGGTGAGGTTCTTTACTTGGCTTTTATTACATCGTAGGGTGCTTACTGGTGAGCAACTTATGAAGCATGGTTTTCATGGCCATTTTAGATGTGAAATGTGTGGAAAGAATGTAGAAAATCTCAACCATATTTTTATTGAGTGTACTTTAGCCTCTAAGCTATGAAGGAGAATGGCCACTTTACTTGGCTTACAGTGGTCCAACATTTTTACTTTTGAACAACTTTGGAGGGATTGGACTAAACAAGAGGGTGTTGATCATTTTATTAGGCAGTTAGTTTGGATGGGTTCTACCATTCTTCTTTGGAATATCTATAATGAAGGGGAAAAATCAAAATTTTAATCAATATATGAAGGATATTCACTATATTTGCCAAAATACCATTGCCAACTTAGTTGAATCAGTCCAACAACTCCTTAATCACCCCCAAAAATCCCACCAAAGATGGGATCAAGTGATGCAAAGATTGAAGATTAAATCCTCTAAGGAAAACCATCTTAAAGGGAATGTGAGCAATTGCAATATGAATAGAACAAGGAATTGGCAACCTCCTCCTAAGGATTTTGGAAAAGTCAATACCGATGGAGCCTCTAGACGGAACCCTGGAAAATCTAGTGCGGGAGGAATCGATAGACTTTCAAATGGCTCCCTAGTTTTTACTTTTGCTAAGAATTTGGGTATTATTTCCAATAACCTTGTTGAGGGGTATGGTATCCTTAGAGGCCTTCAAGAAGCTACTAAGGTTGGATGGGAAAAGGTGCTAGTTGAGTCTGAATCTGAACTCATGATTAATATTTTGAAGATTCCTTCTAAGAATATAAGGTTGATTGGAGAATAAAAATAATTATTAAGAAGATTTAGTTAATCCAGATGGGATTTTTAAAAGTTGATTACAATAATGTGGTCAAAGATCAGAACAAGAGTGTTGATGCTTTAGCTAATTGGACTTTGAACAAAGGTGATCTTACTTGCTTTGGCCATCCTCCTAAATGGTGGGCTTCAAAAATAAGGGAAGCTCTTGTGTCTATCTGTAGACACCAAATTGCAACCATTAATCCTCCATCCTAACCATCCCACCACCCACTTGTCCACCATACACCTTCCCACCTTAAAAAGGCTCACTTTAGCCCTTTCCCACCATTTCCTAACCCAATTGGGCTTATTTTAATATTATTTTATATTGAATATAATATTTTATGTTATATTATAATATAGTTATTATAAAATATATATTTATAAATCTAATTAACCACAGTCATCCGATCCATTCTAATATCCACCGTCCATCTTCATTAATCCATACCACATCTAAAATATAATCTTAGCCTTAGGATCTGACTTGATCTTAGCCACATGATCAAAAGTGTAAGGTAAAAACCCTAAGAAAACCCTAGGTTGGATTATAAGTAAGGGCATTTGTGAATGCTCAAACCCTAGAACAAGAATTGAAACTAGAACCTTGGAATATCTTGGAAGATATTCACACATAGAGAGATCAGTGAAAGAAGCCCTTGTGAAGCATAAGGTTATAGAGCCCTGAAGATCCAAAACCCTAGCTTGCCATAGGACTTCAACCATTCCAACTGCCCCTGCATCCATCCCCAAGCCATTTTTTGTTACTGCCATCATCCTCCATCCACTGAATATTCCACATCCCTCGTAATCTGCTTTTGTAGATTTAGCCCTCACCCATAGGCTCACTCCAGATCCTGTGAAGCTCACTGTAGAGCTTGCCAGGCACTCACCAGAGCTTTTTGTATCCCACAAGTATGCACCAGAGCCTGTCGTATCCCACAAGTGCGCACCAAAGCCTACAAAGCTCACTGTAAAGCTTACTAGGCACTCACCAGAGCCTACCGTATCCCACAGGTGCGTACTAGAGCCTACGAAGCTCACGCTAGAGCCTACCAAGTGCACGCATGAGCCTGCCAAGTGCATGCTCGAGCCTGCAGTAATCATCAAAGCGTAAACCAGAGTTTGCTGCATCAAGTCATCTGCCGTTAGATCTGCAACAATGAAGCAATGAATCATCACAAACAAGGTAAATCTAAATTTTTGTTATCATTTGTTGTTATTGCATCTTACATATCCAACTTACATAGATCTATGGTTTTAGTTTTCATTTTTTAGGGTTCACACTGTGGAACCCTCCTTTTGTTTACTAACAACTTTATTGTTTGTTGTGTGTGTAGGATTGGATAACATTAACCAAGAGAGAGCATTTGAAGACTACTACAATCAGAGTGGCCCGAACACACGGATACCTGAAGCCCACTCATTCTATTGGGAATGAAGCACGCTGAAGACACTTTTCTATTGTAGCTAGGGTTTCAGATAACCCTAGCAATCTGTATTCATTGTATCACAACATTTTTGTCAAGGCAAAATTAATTATACAAAGGAGTTTTTCAGCTCCCCCGTTATTTAATAATAATATTTCTTGTGCAATTACTCTTGTCTTATCAAATTTGTTTACTTTTTGCTGTTATTTAGTGTTGTGCTTTTAGCTCTACAAATGGCTCAACCTTGCCTAGAAAATCCTTAGCCGTTTCATCATTAACATGGCTTAACCTATAGCTATTTCATCATTAACATGGCTTAACCTTAGCCATATCATCATTAACATGGCTCAAACTTAGCCATTTCATCATTAACATGGCTTAACCAATAGCCATTTCATAATTAACATGGCTTACCCTTAGCCATATCATCATTAACATGGCTTAACCAATAGCCATTTCATCATAAACATGGCTCAACCTTAGCCGTATCATCATTAACATGGCTCAACCTTAGCCATATCATCATTAACATGGCTTAACCAATAGCCATTTCATCATTAACATGACTTAACCTTAGCCATTTCATCATTAACATGGCTTAACCTTAGCCATTTCATCATTTTTTTTATAAGCAAAAAACCCCTTGCGGATCTGCCTTGGTCTGAGAGACCACGAACAGGGGGTTCTACACCGTCAAAGTCACCCGAGGGTCGCACCCGACCCTGCTCGCACCAACATTATCAATTGGATTTTAGATACCCAATTCAGCTTTTTGGTAGGGTGGATATTTGAACCTGGGACCTCCCTTAGAGGATTGCCCTCTCCTCTCCAACTCACCTACAACACCTGGGTTCTTAGCCATTTCATCATTAACATGGCTCAACCTTAGCCATATCATCATTACATAGATCTAGGGTTTTAGTTTTCATTTTTTAGGGTTCACACTATGGAACCCTCCTTTTGTTTACTAACAACTTTATTGTTTGTTGTGTGTGTAGGATTGGATAACATCAACCAAGAGAGAGCATTGGAAGACTACTACAGTCATAGTGGCATGAAAACATGGATACCTGAAGCCCGCTCATTTTTTTGGGAGCGAAGCACGCTAAAGACACTTTTCTATTGTAGCTAGGGTTTCAGAGAACCCTAGCAATCTGTATTCATTGTATCACACAATTTTTGTCAAGGCAAAATTAATTGTACAAAGGAGTTTTTCAGCCCCCCCCCATTATTTAATAATAATAATTCTTGTGCAATTACTCTTGTCTTATCAGATTTGTTTACTTTTTGCTGTTATTTAGTGTTGAGATTTTAGCTCTACAAATGGCTCAACCTTGCCTAGACAATCCTTAGCCGTTTCATCATTAACATGGCTCAACCTTAGCCATATCATCATTAACATGGCTCAACCTTAGCCATTTCATCATTAACATGGCTTAACCAATATCCATTTCATCATTAACATGGCTTACCCTTAGCCATATCATCATTAACATGGCTTAACTAATAGACATTTCATAATTAACATGGCTTACCCTTAGCCATATCATCATTAACATGGCTTAACCAATAGCCATTTCATCATTAACATGGCTCAACCTTTGCCATATCATCATTAACATGGCTCAATCTTAGCCATCTCATCATTAGCATGGCTTAACCAATAGCCATTTCATCGTTAACATGACTTAACCTTAGCCATTTCATCATTAACATGGCTTAACCTTAGCCATTTCATCATTTTTTTAAGCAAAAAACCCCTTGCGAAGTTGCCTTGGTCTGAGAGACCACGAATAGGGGGTTCTACACCGTCAAAGTCACCTGAGGGTTGCACTCGACCCTGCTCGCACCAACATTATCAATTGGATTTTAGATACCCAATTCAGCTTTTTGGTAGGGTGGAGATTTGAACCTGGGACCTCCCTTGGAGGATTGCCCTCTCC
Source organism: Wollemia nobilis (assembly GCA_028583015.1). Classification (NCBI taxonomy): domain Eukaryota; kingdom Viridiplantae; phylum Streptophyta; class Pinopsida; order Araucariales; family Araucariaceae; genus Wollemia; species Wollemia nobilis. The sequence continues at coordinate 15,240,900 of JAQPPZ010017052.1, forward strand.
TCTCCAACTCACCTACAACACCTGGGTTCTTAGCCATTTCATCATTAACATGGCTCAACCTTAGCCATATCATCATTACATAGATCTAGGGTTTTAGTTTTCATTTTTTAGGGCTGTGGAACCCGCCTTTTATTTACTAACAACTTTATTATTTTTTGTGTGTAGGATTGGATAACATCAACCAAGAGAGAGCATTTGAAGACTACTACAGTCAGAGTGGCCTGAACACACGGATACCTAAAGCCCACTCATTCTGTTGGGAGTGAAGCATGTTGAAGACACTTTTCTATTGTAGCTAGGGTTTCGGAGAACCCTAGCAATATGTATTCATTGTATCACAAAATTTTTGTCAAGGTAGAATTAATTGTACAAAGGAGTTTTTTAGCTCCCCCCATTATTTAATAATAATATTTCTTGTGCAATTACTCTTGTCTTATCAAATTTGTTTACTTTTTGCTGTTATTTAGTGTTGTGCTTTTAGCTCTACAAATGGCTCAACCTTGCCTAGACAATCCTTAGCCGTTTCATCATTAACATGGCTCAACCTTAGCCATATCATAATTAACATGGCTCAACCTTAGCCATTTCATCATTAACATGGCTTAACCAATAGCCATTTCATCATTAACATGGCTTACCCTTAGCCATATCATCATTAACATGGCTTAACCAATAGCCATTTCATCATTAATATGGCTTACCCTTAGCCATATCATCATTAACATGGCTTAACCAATAACCATTTCATCATTAATATGGCTCAACCTTAGCCATATCATCATTAACATGGCTCAACCTTAGCCATCTCATCATTAACATGGCTTAACCAATAGCCATTTCATCATTAACATGGCTTAACCTTAGCCATTTCATCATTAACATGGCTTAACCTTAGCCATTTCATCATTAACATGGCTTAACCTTAGCCATTTCATCATTAACATGGCTTAAAATTAGCTATTTCATCATTAACATGGATTAACCTTAGCCATTTAATCATTAACATGGCTTAACCAATAGCCATTTAATCATTAACATGGCTCAACCAATAGCTATTTCATCATTAACATGGCTTAACCAATAGCCATTTCATCATTAACATGGCTCAAGCAATAGCCATTTCATCATTAACATGGCTTAACCTTAGCCATTTCATCATTAACATGGCTCAACCTTAGCCATCTCATCATTCACATGGCTCAACCTTAGCCATATCATCATTAACATGGCTCAACCTTAGCCATTTCATCATTAACATGGCTTAACCAATAGCCATTTCATCATTAACATGGCTTAACCTTAGCCATTTCATCATTAACATGGCTTAACCAATAGCCATTTCATCATTAACATGGCTTAACCTTAGCCATTTCATCATTAACATGGCTTAACCTTAGCCATTTCATCATTAACATGGCTTAACCAATAGCTATTTCATCATTAATATGGCTTAACCTTAGCCATTTCATCATTAACATGGCTTAACCTTAGCCATATCATCATTAACATGGCTTAACCAATAGCCATTTCATCATTAACATGGCTCAACCTTAGCTATTTCATCATTAACATGGCTTAACCAATAGCCATTTCATCATTAACATGGCTTAACCTTAGCCATTTCATCATTAAAATACTCCAACCGCAGACAATCCTTAGCCATTTCATCATTAACATGGCTTAACCTTAGCCATTTCATCATTAACATGGCTCAACCTTAGCCATATCATCATTAACATGGCTCAACCTTAGCCATTTCATCATTAACATGGCTCAACCATAGCCATTTCATCATTAACATGGCTCAACCTTAGCCATATCATCATTAACATGGCTCAACCTTAGCCATTTCATCATTAACATGGCTCAACCTTAGCCATATCATCATTAACATGGCTCAACCTTAGCCATCTCATCATTAACATGGTCATTAAAATGACTTAACCTTAGCCATTTCATCATTAACATGGCTCAACCTTAACCATTTCATCATTAACATGGCTCAACCTACATCATTTCATCATTAACATGGCTCAACCTTAGCCATTTCATCATTAACATGGCTCAACCTTAGCTATTTCATCATTAACATGGCTTAACCATTAGCCATTTCATCATTAACATGGCTCAACCTTAGCCATTTCATCATTAACATGGCTTAACCTTAGCCATTTTATCATTAACATGGCTCAACCTTAGCCATCTCATCATTAACATGGCTCAACCTTAGCCATCTCATCATTAACATGGCTCAACCTTAGCCATTTCATCATTAACATGGCTTAACCAATAGCCATTTCATCATTAACATGGCTCAACCTTAGCCATTTCATCATTAACATGGCTTAACCTTAGCCATTTCATCATTAACATGGCTCAACCTTAGCCATTTCATCATTAACATGGCTCAACCTTAGCCATTTCATCATTAACATGGCTTAACCAATAGCCATTTCATCATTAACATGGCTCAACCTTAGCCATTTCATCATTAACATAGCTCAACCTTAGCCATATCATTATTAGCATGGCCTAACCAATAACCATTTCATCATTAACATGGCTCAACCTTAGCCATTTCATCATTAACATGGCTTAACCATAGCCATTTCATCATTAATATTACTTAACCTTAGTCATTTCATCATTAACATGACATAACATGGCTTAACCAATAGCCATTTCATCATTAACATGGCTCAAACTTAGCCATATCATCATTAACATGGCTCAACCTTAGCCATTTCATAATTAACATGGCTCAACCTTAGCCATCTCATCATTAACATGGCTCAACCTTAGCCATTTCATCATTAACATGGCTTAACCTTAGCCATTTCATCATTAACATGGCTTAACCTTAGCCATTTCATCATTAACATGGCTCAACCTTAGCCATATCATCATTAACATGGCTCAACCTTAGCCATCTCATCATTAACATGGCTCAACCTTAGCCATTTCATCACTAACATGGCTCAACCTTAGCCATTTCATCACTAACATGGCTCAACCTTAGCCATATTCATCACTAACATGGCTCAATCCTTAGCCATTTCATCATTAACAGAGATGGGTAAGGTTGGCTAGACAAGCTAGGTTGGACAGAATTGGAAGGGTACTCAACCCCTTTGGTAAGAGTTCAAAATTAAAAAAAAAAACCCTCAAAGGGAACTCAATCCCTTTGGTCACATTCCAATTTCATTTCATTTCCAAAAAGCCCCAAAGGTACTCAATCCCTTTGGTCACATCAAATTCCAAAATCAAAAAGCCCCAAAGGTACTCAATCCCTTTGGTCACATCAAATTCCAAAATCAAAAAGCCCCAAAGGTACTCAATCCCTTTGGTCACATCAAAATTCAAAATCAAAAAGCTCCAAAGGTACTCAATCCCTTTGGTCACATTCCAATTTCAAAAAGTTCCAAAGGTACCTAATCCCTTTGGTCACATTTCATTTTCAAAAAGCTCCAAAGGCATTTAACCCCTTTGGTCATCAACTTATCAAGCTAGGGGGAGTAAAACACCCTGAACCACTAAGCATCATACACTTGAAAAGCATTCCATGCTTAATGTGATTGATATATGTGTATATATACATGGCTTTTACAAAAAAAAACAAATCATTCACATAGGCATTCCCACATTGCATACATTCCATTTGCATTTACATTTAGGCATTTGACATGCATTTTCATTTTTGCATTCATGCATTGTTTCATTCACATACATTAAATCATACATATTCCATTGCATTGTACAATTTCCATTTGCATATCAACACTCCATTGCATTAGGCATATACATTTGCATCCATCCCATCCCATGTTCAAAGATCATTTATAGTAATGATGATATGGCCATAAACAAAAATTCAAGTTATAACAATTGGGGGTACCTAGTTTAAAGCAATCATGCGACTTTCACAAAAGACATAAGCCAACAATACCATATGTCAAAATCACAAAGCCTAGATTTTCAGTCACTCAGCCATTACTAGTGTAGCAAGCAACCTCCAAATGGATGTCCGATTTTCTTTAGGACCAAAAACACACTTTACACACTAAGAAAGTCTTGAGCATTGTCGATTGATTCCAAATACAATCTTGAACCAACCACATTTCCTCACATCTTAAGAACATTTTGAGTTAAGGAGGGTTAGTACCATACTTGGGTAGCACCTTGAGGCAAAAAGGAGATATCCCTCACTTGTCCCATCATGCAACATAGTCCAAAAATAGTGGTTCTCACCACTACCATAATTGCTCTCCAAAACATAAACATAAAAACATAGAGTAGTAAGGATAGGGTCAAAATTCTCATCACACTTCGGTTGAGAATCTGATTCCCCAAAGCTCTATACAAAATTAACAAATAAAATCCCAAACACCCTTGATCCCTAAAGTCGTAAGGATTCGTACTACACATCCCTGACAAGGATGGGTAGTCATCCCCAAGGCCTAAAAGATCAATCCCATTGGACTATGGAGTGAATCTCCATCGGGGCTATAGACGCTTGACTAGCAGTGGAGTAAGCTCATGCGAGGCGACATGTCTCTCCTCCAAAAAGGGAGACCTCTGAACGCACATAAGGATAGGCTAGCCTCAGGTCATCTCCATAACAGGTCATGCCTAAATCTACTCATAATGGGTTAATGAACTTCACATGCACACACACTGGTACTTGATTGGATAGGGTCATTGTCATACTCAAGATTTGGTAATTGAACCTCACTTGCACACACATTTGGTCCTAAAGAAAGTTAGACAACCTTAGTGAGTTTGGTTGAGGACACTAGTATGTTTGAGTCTTTGAAAATCTTGCAGTACTCATTCCATATCAACATCCATATATTTTTCCATATCAACATCCATATATTCTTCCATGTCAACATCCATGCCTTCATTACAAGTTAAAGTTGCATAAAGCCACTAAATTGGGTACCCCCAATTGTCAAACAATGGACAACAAAAATGGCCAACAAAATTTTGAACTATAAATGATCACTAGTATATCATGCATATCCACATCATTTAGTTGCATTAATCATCCATATAAACATCATGTTAGTTTGCATTAAGCATTTATAAAGCATCCACAAAAGCATCCATACACATTTCATTTAGTTGCATTAATCATCCATATAGATTACATTTTCATGCATACATACATCATGTCAGTCATCCATATACATTTAGCTTGCATACATATATCATTTAGCTTGCATTAGGCATCCATAAAAACATTCTTAAACATGCATTGCATCCACAACAAGCATTCACACAATCATAACACAAAAAGTATAAGCCATGTATATGTATATATATAATTCACATATGCAAAGATTGCTAGAAAGTTCAAACAACATCATAAGTTGGAGGTGTTCAAGGTATCACACTTTTTCCCCCAATCAAGCAAACCTCAACACAATTTGGGGGTGTTCAAGGTTTCACACCTTCCCCACCAATGCAATAAACAATTCAATCATGCAATCACATCACATCATCAATACGTCAATTGCTAGGTTCAAAAGGTTGCATCCTTTTGTCAAAGGTTGTACCCTTTGCCTTGCATTCACATCATTCACATCAATTGCTAGGTTCAAAAGGTTGTGTCCTTTTGTCAAAGGTTGCGCCCTTTGCCTTGCATTCACACCATCATTCATCATCAAAAACCCCTTTATCTGTTAAGGGCAACGAACAGACACAAATCATTTCATTTCAAAAACCCCTTTATCTGTTAAGGGCAATGAACAGACACTTTTTCATTTTTTTTCATCATCAAAAACCCCTTTATCTATTAAGGGCAATGAACAGACACTTTTCATTTTTTTAATCATCAAAAACCCCTTTATCTGTTAAGGGAAAAGAACAGACACATTTCATTTTTTTTCATCATCAAAAACCCCTTTATCTGTTAAGGGCAAAGAACAGACACAAGTACAAGTGAGCCTTGTATTTAGTGGTTTACCCTATTTTACCTAGCGGTTGCAGCGACTGGTTATCCATGCAATCCGGTAGGATGGATAGATCACCATAAGGACACTTACATCATCAAAAACCCCTTTATCTGTTAAGGGCAACGAACAAACACTTTTCATTTATTTTAATCATCAAAAACCCCTTTATCTGTTAAGGGCAACAAACATACACAAATCATTTCATTTCAAAAACCCCTTTATTTGTTAAGGGCAATGAACATACATAAATCATTTCATTTCAAAAACCCCTTTATCTGTTAAGGGCAATGAACAAACACTTTTTCATTTTTTTCATCATCAAAAACCCCTTTATCTGTTAAGGGAAATGAATAGACACTTTTCATTTTTTAATCATCAAAAACCCCTTTATCTGTTAAGGGCAAAGAACAGACACATTTCATTTTTTTCATCATCAAAAACCCCTTTATCTGTTAAGGGCAAAGAACAGACACAAGTACAAGTGAGCCTTGTATTTAGTGGTTTACCCTATTTTACCTAGTGGTTGTAGCGATTGGTTATCCATGCAATCCGGTAGGATGGATAGATCACCATAAGGACACTTACATCATCAAAAACCCCTTTATCTGTTAAGGGCAATGAACAGACATAAATAATTTCATTTCAAAAACCCCTTCATCTATTAGGGCAAAAATAGATACACTCATCACATCTTCCAAATTGCAAAAATCCCTTCATCCATAAGGGCAAAAAAAAAATCCCTTCATTCGTAAGGGCAAACAACAAAAAAAATCCCTTCATCCATAAGGGCAAAAAAACAAAAAAAACCCTTCATTCGTAAGGGCAAAAAAAAAAATCTCTTCATCCTTAAGGGCAAATTGCAAAAATCCCTTCATCTGTTGGGGCAAAAATAGAATAAATCATCGAATCCACATACATTGCATCCATCAACACATTTTTCATCACCATGTCTTCATGTCACCATATTTCAATCCATCAATCATTTCATCCACCATTTGTCCAGTTCATTCAAGCGAACCTCATATCTAGTGGGTTATTCTACAAACTCGGCGATTGCAGCGATGGGAATCCATGCAATTCGGTAAGATGGATAGCCTACCATAAGGACGCTTGACCATGATCATCATCAATTATCTCATTGTCCAAGATCACAATCACATTGGGCACTTCACATTTTGGAGTGAAACCTTACCAAGAACAATTTGCACAACTATTGTCATTGATGGCCTAGTTCGTGAGGCTTAACACATGAACAAAAACTCAAATTTCATCATTTTTTTCAAAAACCTAATGATCGGCACTAGCTAGGATGATTAGTTCCAATTGTGAGAATAGTCACCAACAGGCTATCCATGGTTCCTTTTTTATTTTTTATCTGCATCATCATACTTGCATATCAATGGCATCAGAGAGCACACTATTCAACAACATCGAATCACCCCCAAATTTGGGGCAACCACAATTTGATTATGATTTTCCTACGATGGGATACATCTTACATGATCATGACATCTACACTTGACAAAGACCCCTTTTCCACCATTGGGGTAAAAATGGTATCACATCATTCATCATCCATGTCATCCACAAGCATCATGGTACTTCACACCAACCCCTTTTTCACCGTTGGGGCAAAACGGTCTCACATTTTACATCATTCATTCTACATCATTCATATCATCTACAATCACATCGCATGTTACATCATTCATATCATCCACAATCACCTTTCATCACTTGCACAAGTTCATTTTCAATTGGCTCGTGAGAATATTCTCATTCGCCAATTGAGGGGGTAAGCTACAAAAATTCCAAAAATTATTTATTCTTTTGTCTTCAACATCAGTGCTCAAATCCAACAATAGAGAGAAGTTGCTTCTATACCCATAGCCCAAGTAGGTGTCTCGTATTTTTGCACCATATTGTGTTTCACGCAACATGGTACAAAAAGGGGCATCTGTAGACACCAAATTGCAGCCATTAATCCTCCATCCTAACCATCCCACCACCCACTTGTCCACCATACACCTTTCCCGCCTTCAAAAGGCCCACTTTAGCCCTTTCTCGCCATTTCCTAACCCAATTGGGCTTATTTTAATATTATTTTATATTTAATATAATATTTTATATTATATTATAATATATTTATTATAAAATATGTATTTATAAACCCAATTAACCATAGCCGTCCGATCCAATCTAATATCCACCGTCCATCTTCATTAATCCATGCCACATCTAAAGTGTAATCTCAGCCTTAGGATCTGATTTAATCTTAGCCACACGATTAAAAGTGTAAGGCTAAAACCCTAAGAAAACCCTAGGTTGGATTATAAGTAAGGGCATTTGTAAATGCTCAAACCCTGGAACCTGGAACCCTGGAATGCCTTGGAAGATATTCGCACATAGAGAGATCAGTGAAAGAAGCCCCTGTGAAGCATAAGGTTATAGAGCCCTGAAGATCCAAAACCCTAGCTTGCCATAGGACTTCAACCATTCCAGCTACCCCTGCATCCATCCCCCAACCATTTTTCGTCATCGCCATCATCCCCCATCCGTCGAATCTTCCACATCCCCCGTGATCTACTTCTGCAGATTTAGCCCTCACCCGTAGGCACACTCTAGAGCCTGTGAAGCTCATTGCAGAGCTTGCCAAGCGCTCACTACAGCCTGTCGTATCCCACAGGTGCGCACCAGAGCCTGCGAAGCTCATTGCAGAGCTTGCTAAGCACTCACTAGAGCTTATCGTATCCCATAGGTGTGCACCAGAGCCTGCGAAGCTCACACCAGAGTCTGCCAAGTGTGCGCTCGAGCCTGCCAAGTGCATGCCCAAACCTGCCATAATCATCAAAGCGTGAACCAGAGTCTGCTGCATCAAGTCATCTGCCGTTAGATTTGTAACAATAAAATAATGAATCATCACAAGCAAGGTAAATCTAAATTTTTGTTATCATTTGTTGTTATTGCATCTTACATATCCAACTTACATAGATCTAGGGTTTTAGTTTTCATTTTTGAGGGTTCACACTATGGAACCCTCCTTTTGTTTACTAACAACTTTATTGTTTGTTGTGTGTGTAGGATTGGATAGCATCAACCAAGAGAGAGCATTGGAAGACTACTACATTCAGAGTGGCCCGAACACACGGATACCTAAAGCCCACTCATTCTATTGGGAGCAAAGCACGTTGAAGACACTTTTCTATTGTAGCTAGGGTTTCAGAGAATCCTAGCAATCTGTATTCATTGTATCACAACATTTCTGTCAAGGCAGAATTAATTGTACAAAGGAGTTTTTCAACTCCTCCCCGTTATTTAATAATAATATTTCTTGTGCAATTACTCTTGTCTTATCATATTTGTTTACTTTTTGCTGTTATTCAGTGTTGTGCTTTTAGCTCTACACTATCATTTCTTTGGATGGCCTCAGTTTTGGAGGTACCTAGTTTCTTCTTGCTTCTCTTTGGTTTGGTCAGGGTAGTTTAGTTTTTTGAGTTGTGTGTTTTTTTTGTTTTGTTTTGTTTTTGTGTTTTTTGTATTGTTTTTTGTTGTTATTGTGTTTTTATTGTTTTGTGTTTTTTTTTGTTATTGTTCTTGTGTTTTTATTTTTCTTGTTCTTGTGTTTATGTATGTTTGTGTTAATTGGTGTTTTTTTTTTGTTTTGGTGTGTGAGTGTTTTCTATGTTTTTGTTTATTGTCTATTGTTGGTTGTTTTTTTTTTGTTTTTTTTATTTTATTATTTTTTTAAGGTTTTGGTTGTTTTTGTTTTTCATGTTTTTGTTGGTTGTCTTTGTATCTTTCTATTTTTTTTGTCATGTTTGTTTTTTATATTGTTCTTGTGTTTTTTATATGTGGTTCATATTGTATATTTTTTTATCTTATTGTGTGTGTGTTTGGTTGTGCTTTATCTTTTCGACACACTCAAGGAGTAGGTTTTTTTTTTAATCTTCTTGTGTGTTTGTGTTTGTGTGTTCTTATTTTTTATTGTTTCAGGTTTGCTCCTTGAGTATGTCAAAGGTGGTAGGCCAGGTGTGAGCCCTGGGCGATTTTGGCAAAAGAGATACCCTTGCCTCCTTGGGTCTTACCTAAAAGTGGCATTCCTTCTGGGATGTTTTCCAAAAAAAAAATAGTTGTGAGTTGTCAAGGGTGGGGGACCCAAGTACAACCCCTTGTTCTCCAACAAAAAAGAATACAATGATAACATCAAGCTTACTGCATTGGTAAGGGATTTGTCCTCTCTTTGAGAGGTCCAAGGGTTCAAACCCCACTTAGTATGAGGGGACCGAGACCCCTCATAAAAACCTATGTAAATTCATTGATAAAAATAAAAGCAATGAGTCCTACATTTTCTTGTTTTTAAAAATCAGAGTTTTGAATAAAACAATTGTTATGAGCATAAGCATAAAGCAAGTGTGAGCAAGAAGTAAAAATTATCTTTTCCTATACAAGATCTTTGGGAAAATTAAAAAAATAATGGATTCTTACAAGAAAACGATAGGTAGCATGATAAAAAAGTTAATTTTAAAGGTCTTAGTTAGGTGTAAATATGCTAATGTTAAAAGTATGGATGTCCTAGTTGGAGACAAGAGAAAGAGTGATTCTATGGCAAACCCTATAAAAGTATATGTTACACCAAAAGTGATTATCAATAATGATATAATCAAACATGACATAATGGTTCATATAAGCATAGGTTTAATAAGTAAGTTCCATAGATACCAAGCAGGTTTTTTGAAAATTCAAAATTGGATAAGTGGACATAGGGATTGAATGCAAATTACTCCGTAACTTTTCTTCTAAAAGGATTTTTTCTCATCATCTTCTTTAGTTTTAAAACTGTAATGAGAGAGAGATGCATTTTATTTAATATGATGAAGTGAGATTTTTCTATGCAGATATAAACTATTAAAAGGCTTCTAGTGCGGATTAGGATTTTTGGACTTCCATATAAGCTTATCAATAAGGGGATTTTGAAGAATATTGGCAACACTCTAGGGGAGTTCAATGTGAGGGACCAATTGATAAAATCCGGAAGAAATATTGTATATACTTTGATATGCATTATCAAGGATATTTTAAAATCTTTGCTACAGTCCATTAAGATTAATTATAAATCAAGAGAATAAGATCAACAAGTAGATTATAAAAATCATTGCATTTCAATGTTGCAAATGTTACAAAAATTTATACATGGCAATACATTGCAAAGTGAAAGCAATGGAGAGATGAAAAATTTAAAACATGAGATAAACTTCAATATGAAGCAAGTAGATAACACCATAGTAGAAGATGGATCAACTAAAGAATTTTATACTCCTGATAAAGTGACTAAGAAAGCCTTTTTGCATCACCAAATGGTGAAGGCCATTACAATTTACTCAGAACAACCATTACAAGAAATAAAGAAAGACATAATAGATGAGGAAGTGCAATACACAAGTTCAAATTCAAAAGGAATTAAAAGTGTAAAGGAATACAATGAGATAAATTTTAAATAAAACGAGCCAAAAGACATCAAGATTTTAAATCCACATAAATATTTGCTTTCCTCAAGTAGTATGAGGAAAGTATATTCTTGCACTTTAAGGTTTTAAAAGCAACATGATGAAGAAATGAGTATGAAGGATATCCATGGAAATTTAGGATTCCATGGTGGTCTAAGAAAGTCAATGAATGGAAGATCATCCTTACACTTGAGTATTTCCAAGGCAACATTGAGGGTTTTCAAAGAAATATTATAAAGTAACTACTATGGAGGATCCTCCTTGTACATTAAGGTGTTCAAGACAACATAAAAAATAAAATGTTGGTGAGACTATTTCTTATAGTTTAAATTATCCATGGCAACATAAACCTTTAGAATATAAGTCACATTATGAACAATATGGAAAATGGAAGAGGTTGATGAAAATAAAATTATTGGCGGGAATAGAAAAAGAAGAGGAAAACACTCAAAGCAAGAAAAAAGAGAAAAGGAAACTCAAAGGAATATTGATTTGCAAAAAAAATAGATATCACACATGTTAACAAGAAGTGGGACTAATCCAAGAAAAAACCCTAGGAGATGGATGAGATGGAATGAAGTGACACATTTGGCTATAGTCTTCGTGAAAGGGGTGCAAATATAAATCACAAGATACAATTCAATATTAATGTAAAATCACAAGATAAAATTCATAGGATCAAATATATTATAGTTGCAATATAGTAAGATCAAGATAATGATGTAAATAAGAATAATATGAGCCAACTAATATGTAAATCAAGGCTTATAATATATCAACTAACATTCATTAATATGTAAAAATATGAATGTAATAGCCTGAATCATACATGTACAAAGCATGTAGCACAACTTACAATATTAGTTGCTCAAATGTATGCAATATTTATTACTCCTCTTCCTCTTACAAATGTATCATAAAACTCTATTACAATGTGTAGACACCTAAAATGTGTCATGTTTAGGGGAGCTACTCACATAGGCACATTCATAAGATCATAAGACATAACCTTGGACTTTCCAAGCATCAAAAGTGGTTTTCACCACCCATTTGGGGCATTCTGAGCCCATCCAAGCTTAGTCGATCAAGACCAAAGTGACCAGATCTTAGCCGCTCAAGCTCAGAGTGACCAGACCTTAGTCGCTGCAAACGACAACAACCAAATCTTAGTCACTATAGAAGACATCAGCTAAACCATAAAAAGCATTTTACCAAAAAACAAGTCTAATTAGAGGTGTAAGTGGCAGTCTACATGCAATAAAGGTGAGCGGGAGTAACTTTGCATTCCCCTTCATAACTAGTTCACATAGAAGACTTGAGTCTGAATTTAGACTTCAGTTAACTAGTCTTTAAACATAGAAAATACAAAAAGCTTCTCATGCTAACACTCACTATGCATGAGGGATTCAATCCTAGGGTTTTGAGCATAGACTTTAGGGTTTCACACACTTTAAAAGGTGCAAGCCTAAGAGCACCAAAGAGATATGATAGATCAGAGAGAATCAATCAATCTAGAGATATAGGAACGCATTAGATCATTGAGGAGAGCTTTTGAGACTTGGAGAGTTTCCCTTGGAGATCACATTTACGATGAAGCCCTGACAAATTAGAGAGCATAGCAACCCCTATTTCAACATAGGATACAAGCTTTGATCCATAACTTTGGAGTAAAGATAACGAGATTCACTTTAACAACCGCTATCATTGGACAATGGCCCGCATGCCTAGCTTAGGGTTTTAGACATTAGTTTCATTATTTTATTTGGCATATCATTAGCATAGCATCATTTCATTCATTCACATTCATAGCATTAGTTTCATTTGAAATTGCTTTCATTTGAGTATATTTATTGCTAACAACCTCATTCGGGGAGGCAATCTCAGACATCTAAGCGTGTGTTATTGTTTCGTTGCTTACAGGGCCACAAGTTCATCAAACATAATCTACAACATACGAGAGCAAGAGGATCCCTCTAGCAATAAAACCTAGAGAAGGAGGCATACATTTCTATGTGCAAAACTGGGAAGCTTGTGAGAGTGCACCACCCCTTGCTAGGGGACTTCTTCCTCACTTGTAATTCATTGTATCAAAATGGGTATCCCTAAGAGGGACCGACATGTAACCGAGTTTCAATACAAATAAAGAGATCCATCTTTGTTAATTCCATATTATATGTTTTTTCATGGTATTTCATTTCATCTTGGGTATAATATTGCAAGTAGAGTAAAGCGATGCGTGCATCTCGGGGTCACTACAGATGGCGATCATGGTGGGACCAGTAAATATCCCGTCGCCTGAGACATATCATCTAAGATTCACAACTGATGCCATCCCAGTAGGATACAACTCATGGGATGATGAGAAAGAAGAAAACATATATGTGGCAAGTGATGATGATGCACAAGAGGGCTTGGCCTATCATGGGCCTCGCTATTTACAAAACTTTACTTGTTTCATACACAACGAGAGTGGATACATATAAGATGAAAGTAGCTATGAGTTAGAGGACTCGACAAAGAGAGTCTACTTAGGACCAAGGCATTGGCCCCACAACATGGGGCAAGAAACTAATGCAAATGGCATCTTCATAAGTGACGAGGAGTATGAGGATGAGACAAATATGGCCTACTTGAGGTCAAGATACATGCCCCATATCTTAGGGCCGCACACTAATTCCAATGGATTCTTCATAAGTGATGAAGAATATGAAGACGAGACAAATATGGTCTACTTGGGGCCAAGGCATGAGCCCCTTGTCATAGGACCACATACCAATGCTAACGGGTTTTGGATAAGTGATGATGACTTTGACTCCAAAACTGAGATGGCTTATCTCGAGCCTCGCCACTTGCGGCAAGTTGACATGCTGGTAGAGAGAGAGGTGGCACTTCATGCCATAGACCCTCATCTACAGCTTTTGGGGAGACCTATTGACCTAGCTTCCATTCACCAAATGGTCAATCCCCCTCCGCCTATATTTAGAAAGCGGTTAGAGCCCAATGATCCTATTATCCACCCTGCTCATGGGCCAAATCCAAAATTTCCCATTCCTCTAGAGCATCATCATGAGTATGGAAGGGCAACCTCTAAGATAAGATTACACCCATGTGGTCTTAGAGATTTCATTCCATCCATCAACACAATCTCCATTGATTTGATCACTCCACTTCATAATCCAGCCGATCCCACAAAACATTTGTGTATTGATATAGAGGCAATTGATTGGGACCACACTGATTCACCCATAGAGCCTGAAGATCTTTTTCCTAATGAAGAGATGTTACAACCGTTTCATTTTGCATTAGGCTGTGCATATGACGTATTTCATGCTGGTTTGGATCCTGAGTTAGTAGGACCTGTAAATCCTATCGATGACATTCACTTGATACCCACACCTCATCAGCTAGAGGATGGGTCACATATGGCTGTAGAAGCGATTTTTGAGGTGGACATCAGTGATGATCCTACTCAACCAAAGAAATTCAAGTTCGGAGAAATCTATCTCTATAAGAGCAATCCATCATAATTCCTCTCTTGAAAGAGAGGCCAAATATTTTTGCTTGGACTTACAGAGACATGCCTGGGATAGATCCAAATTTAGTGTTCACAACCTTTCACCGGATCCCATGAAGAAACCAGTCAAGCAAAAGTTGAGAAAAATGCATCCCACCATCACTTTGATGATACAAAATGAATTGTAAAAACTATTGGATGTAGTTTTCATAGTTCCTATCGACTACCCTGAGTGGGTGTCCAACATGGTGCCCGTGGGGAAACTCGATAGAAGAGTTCATATTTGCACAAAATTTAGAGACTTAAATAGGGCAACTCCAAAGGATTCATTCCCGTTGCCAAACGTAGATGATATTATTAACGCCACCGCAGGTCCTGAGATGCTTTCCCTAATGGATGTTTTTTTGGATATAATCAAATCTAGATTAAACCTGAAGACCAACACAAGACTGCTTTCATTACTCCATGGGGAACATTCTGTTACAAAGTGATGCCATTCGGGTTCAATAATGCTGGTGCCACCTACCAGTGAGCCATGACATACATATTCCATGACTACATGCACAAGATCTTAGAAGACTACATGGAGGACTTACTCGCTAAGTCTTTCATGTGACAAGAGCATGCTGAAGTCCTTAGACAAGTCTTTAATCGCCTCATTGATCACAATGTAAGATTGAACCCTAAGAAGTGCATATTTGGAGTAACTTTTGGTAAGCTTTTGGGATTCATCATTTCTAAGAGAGGCATCGAGGTCGATCTGATAAAAGTGAAGGCTATACTGGAAATGGCTGCCCCTACCAACATTAGGGAATTAAGAAGCCTTCAAGGCAAGATAACATCCATCAAATGGTTCATTGCACAATTATCAGATAAATATCAACCCATGAACTGGTTGCTATGCAAGGATGTCCTATTTCATTGGGATGAAGAGTGCCAAAAAGCCTTTTCAGAGATCAAAACTTACCTGGTCACGTCGCCAGTGTTGGCTCCACCAAGGCCAAACATTCCATATTTGCTATACGTATTGGCTACTAATTTTGCTTTGGGCACCATGTTAGCCCAAAAGAATGTGCAAAACAAAGAGCAAGTCATATATTACATTAGTCACACCTTGGTAAGTTATGAGCTGGGATATGCGTATGTTGAAAAGTTGTGTTTAGCAGTGGTCTTTGCAACTTGAAAGTTGCGATACTACATGTTGAGCCATACAATCTAAATTATATCCAAACAAAATCCTTTGTATTACATGATGAACAAGACATATCATAATACTTGTACCGCAAAGTGGATCATGCTACTGATAGAATTTTATCTAGAGTTCATAAGCCAAAAGTCCATCAAGGGATAAGTCATAGCATATCAACTAGTAGAGGCACCTCTTCAAGATAGCAAGCCTCTCACCATAGAGTTGCCTGATGATGCAGTATTTGCATTATCAGATTCGCCTGAGCTTGAAGAACCTGAGAAAGAAAGAGATATGTCATTGTTCTTTGATGGTTCAAAATGTGAGCAAGGGGCGGAGCAGGGATAGTCTTTATCACACCGTAGAGCACGTCGTTGCCCTTATCATTCAAACTAGACTTACCTTGCAAAAACAACAACACTGAGTATGAGGCTTTGATCTTGGGACTCCAAACAGTCGTAACAATGGGTATTAAAAAATTGAACATCTTTGGTGACTCCTTGCTCATAGTAAATCAAGTTAAAGGCCTATTCCAATGTAGGTTCCCACTCCTGAAAGCTTACAAGGAACTTGTTGACACATACCTAGCCCGGCTAGAATGGTATGACATCGATGCAATCCCTCGTACGTCAAACAGATTTGCAGACACCATGGCCTTTCTAGGATCCTTAATCCCTCATAATCTATTCGCTGATTTTATAACTGTTCATATGAAAGTGCTCTCACACTCAGTAATATAATGTGAGGCTTTGGACAATCAAGCATCAGTCAACATGATCAACATCGAACCTAATTAATATTGGTCCATCACAGCTAGAGACTTCTTGCAAACAACACCTTGGGCATCTTTGGTTTCTCAAGGACCTATAGAGTGTGGCATGACCATTCACCATAGAGTTGTTTCTCAATCTGTGTTCACACATGCTAGATCGTAGGAGGAACATGTTTTATCAATAGAAGTTGTGGCTTATCAGGATTGGCTTTCTCAATTACGAGATTTCTTGAAGCTGGGAATGCTATTGCAAGACTTGTCGCATGGTGAAAGATTTAAACAAAAGATGACTAGGTACATTTTTCTAGGAGAAGACCTCTATAGGTGAGGTTATTATGGAGTACTCCTTCGTTGCCTTGAGCCCCAGGAAGCATCCTAGGCAATTTTGTAAGCTCACAATGGTACGCATGGTGCTACTTCAGTGGCATGGCTATTGTTAAGCGTATCTTAAGGATGGGTTACTATTGGCCCACTATGGAAAAATATTATTGTGAGCATGTCAATAAATGCATTAAGTGCCAGCATCATGCAAATCTCACCTATTTGCCATCACAAGCCTTGCAACCCATCCAGGCAGCATGGCCATTCTCGTAGTGGGGACTAGACTTGGTGGGGAAGATATCACCCCCATCCTCGGGCCAAAACACGTTTATCATAATGGCCATTGAGTATTTTACTAAATGGGTCGAAGCGATCCCATTAACATCGAAAAATGGACCAAGGATTGTAGAGTTTATACTCCACAATATCATAAGTCACTTTGGTATCCCTTCGAAAATAATATCGGATAATGAGCCATCTTTCAAAAACAAAAATATGTGTGCTTTAATGAACAAATACCATATTCAGCACAGTTTTTCAATGCCTTATTATCCACAAGCAAATGGGCAAGCAGAAGCCTCAAATAAAACAATCATCTCAATAGAGTTTTAATAAATAATTTAAGAATTAGGAGAGCAAGTGGAATCTCCATCGAGAGGCAACAAGCTGGATGTTTTTCGCAGGACTGCCCAAACTGCCAAACTCATTTTGGCCATATCTCACTCATCCGAACTCGGATTGAGCTGAAATTTTGAGGGTAGATGCCTGAAAAACCCTAGAACGTCTCCACCAATTTTCATATCATTTGGAGCAACACAGATCCTATAGCATCCCTATGTGTGAACGATATATTTGGCAAGTGGCTATGCGAGGGTTTCATCTGGGTTGAGTGCAAGCAGCTCCAGAGGTTGGTTTTTAGGGCCTTTGGGCCCTAGCGGCCAATATTTTTGTGGTTTATGCTCAATATTTTAGCAAGAAATGTTGTAGGGGATACAATATGGGTTAGAAATTTTTCTTTCAATAGATCATACTGTGAACTTGAGTGACAACGACTTCCAATTTGCTGCACAAAAGAAAAGTGAAAACCATACCTTTCCATGACATCTAGGGCAAGGATTAAAGAGATCACGAAACAAGTTTCAAGCAGTTGATCAAAAAATGGCTCATATCTCAAGTGAATCTGGTGCTAAGGTGCACCCACAAAATAATTCTACTGTGAAAACCCCTATCAAGGGTAAGAATTTTGAAGACTCAATCCCAAAAATGAATTTTAGGGATGCCCTTCGTGGTGGACATCCTCAGCCCAATGCTAATATCAATATTAGGGCTTCCCATAAACCTCTAAGAATGCCTAAGATTGATCCCAAGAAAATGGAGTCAGGATGTCTTAAAGCAACTGATGGAACTCCTATTGTTAAGCTTGATATGGGTAACATTCAGACTGGCATTGAAGATTTGGAAAAAAGAGGACTAATTTGTCGGTTCGTGGGTTTTCATCCGAGTCTATCTGCTTTCAAAGTCTCGGGCTGCAAAAAGCTAGAAAACTAAAGGTGAGTTACAAATCTCTATTTATCCAAATGGTTATTTTCTTGTTTTATTTGCTAATAATGAAGATAGAGAGAAAACTTTTCAAGGGGGTCCTTGGTTTTTTGGAAGGGCAGGGCTTTTCATGAAGCCCTGGCATACTAAATTTAAAGCCGAAGAAGAGATGCCTTCTATAGCTCCCGTGTGGGTTAGACTCTTTGGCCTCCCTATTGAATTTTGGAATCCTACTATTTTTTCTTCAATTGGAAACTCTTTAGGAACTTTTATGATGACTCGCTGATTGTACTCAAAATTTTGAACATATTATTTATGCTCGAATTTGTGTTTTAATGGATTTTGACAAACCCCTTCCTAAAAAGATCACATTACAATTTGGGGAAGACACTTGGGAGCAAGTAGTGGACTATGAGAACATTCCTTTTCATTGTAGAATTTGCCATGAATATGGTCATTTGGCCAGTGCTTGCCCAAATAAAATTCCCGATCAAAAGAAAGAAGATATAAACTCAACAGGTTTCCAAATACCTAAGAAGAAGAACACTCAGAAAAAACCAGTTATGAAGGATCAATCAAAGTCATTTGCTAATATGTTTGAAATACTTTCCACAAATGATGTCCCAAGTGAGGAAGAGGAAATAATGGAAACTGAAATCTTAGAAACACAATTTAAATATGAAGGGAAGAACTCAGAGACAAACCAACAAATCAAAGGTTTTCAACAGAAAAAAAAGGAGAAAATTTACACAAGAAAAACAATATTTCAAATGTCAAAACTTCAAATAATGCAGGTCCCAATATAGACTCCATTGAACCATCTAGTAAAATTTTGGCTGTGTATGAGCATTCTTCAAGGTTAGAAGCCATCTCAGATTCAATTGGAATAAGTCAAGAAACAGGGAAAAAAAAATTGAAGATGGATTCCAATCAAAAAATAGGTCGCAAGACCAATCAATATCATATGGTAAAAGAAGGTGAAAAGCTTGTAGAGGAAGGTAAGATTAATGCCCTTCCCAAATTTTTTAGCCCTGGTATTAATGAAGATCATCACTTGGAATATTAGAGGACTCAAAGGGAGTCTTTCAAAACAAAATGAAATTAGAAGAATGATTCAGATAAATCATCCACATCTTGTTTTCCTTCAAGAAACAAAGATGTCAATGGAGGATATGGACTTAATTGCCAGTAGAATTTTGGCCAACTGGAAAAGTGGTTTCCCTCAGTTCCCAAGGGACTTCGGGTGGCATTGCTTGTCTTTGGGACCCAAAAGAGGTAGTTATTCACCATATGGTTGGCAGTTGGGGTTTGTTGGCTATAGCTATTCAAAGTAGACATTCCAACCAGATTATGCTCTGCATTACTCTTTATGCCCCGACTTCTTTGGAGGAAAAAAGAAGACAGTGGAAGGATATTACTCATATTATCTCTCATTTTCCTAAAGCTTGGATCTTGATCGGAGGAGATTTCAATACCATCCTCTCTCTGGATGAGAAAAGGGGGGAAATAGAAATTTGGACAAAAGCACTGACCTCATGAGCGAATATATTGCAAACCTCCATCTTGTGGATATCCAACCAGATAATGGCCTTATGACTTGGTCTAACATAAGGCAAGGCTTAGCTTGTATAATGGAGAGATTGGATAGGTTTTTGCTCTCTAAAAATTTCTTAATCCATGGTCACATTCCTAAAGTGAAGACTCTTAATAATGCTGGTTCGGATCATTGGCCAATCATGGTGGAAATGTGGAAAACCAATGTGAGTTTCTCTCCTTTTCATTTTCAATTAATGTGGCTTAGAGACATTTCCTTCAGACCTCATGTGCAACAATGGTGGAAGGAAGGTAAACCTAGGCATGGGACTAAGATGTTCTGTTTTGCCAAAATACTGCAATACATTAAATCCAAAATCAAGACTTGGAACTGGAAAGAGTTTGGGGATGTTCATAAAAAAAAACATGAAGTTATTGCTCATCTTGAAAATTTGAATAAGAAAATCCGTTTAGATGGCCTCACAGAGAAGAGAAGTGCAGATGAAATTAAACTCACAACTCAGCTTGAGGAATGGGAAAAAAGAGAAGAAATCTTATGGAAGCAAAAATCTAGAATTCAATGGCTCAAAGAAGGAGATCGAAACACAAATTTCTTTCACAAATCTCTTCTAGCTCGAAGATCTCACAACTTTATTTCTTCCTTAAATTCAGATACTGGAGATGTTGTTTATACTTGGGATGGCATGAACTCTATTGTTGTTGATTACTTTTCCAATATTTTTGCTGCTACTCCTCTTGACTCAGCTTCTCAACAAAATGTTCTTCAAGCAATCCCTTCTCTTATCACTTCGAGGAGAACTCTATTTTGACTGCTCCTGTTACTATCAATGAGCTTCAACAAGTAGTTTTTAAAATGCAAAAAGGGAAAACCCCGGGTCCTGATGGTTTTCCTATTGAGTTCTACCAAGAGTTCTGGGATATCCTTCATGTTGATTTATTAGAGGTGGTGGAAGAAGCCAGGAAAGCCAAAGAAATTTTGAAGGTTATCAATAAAACTTATATTACTCTTGTTCCAAAAGCTCAAGAGGTTGATCATATCTCAGCTTTTAGACCTATTGCTTTATGTAATGTTCTTCTCAAAATCATTACTAAAATCATGGTAGAAAGGTTGAAGCCTCTTTTGCATAAGATTATTTCCCAGAGCAAGGGGGATATGTGGAAGGACGTCAAATAGTAGATGAGATAGTTCTTGCTCAAGAAGCCATCCATTCCATGGATATGCAAAATTCTCCTTCTATGTTCATTCGGTTAGACTTATCCAAAGCTTATGACAGAGTGGATTGGCACTTCCTTATCAAAGTTTTGAGGCAATTTGGTTTCTCTAAGGATTGGATGGATTGGATTATGGGATGTATCTCTTCAGTTTCCTACTTAGTTCTTATCAATGGCAGGCCTTCTCAGTCTTTCCCAGCTTCCAGAGGTATTAGGCAAGGTGACCCGCTATCCCCTTATTTATTCATCATTCTTGCTGAATGCTTGGGTAGGACTATAACCAAAAAGAGGGAAAACAAAACCCTTGAGGGAGTTACCATTGCTCATGGAGCTAGACCTATCTCTCATCTTCAATTTGTGGATGACTCTACTCTTTTAGGTAAAGCTATAGTTAAGGAAGCTTCTAATATTAAGCAAATCATTAGTTGTTTTTCTAAGGCTATCGGGCAGTTGATCAATGAAGACAAATCTAAAGTTATTTTCTTTCACTCGCTTCGCTAGACAAGAATCCATGGTCTTGGATAAATTAAGATATAAGAAGACCTCTCTTCCAATCACTTATTTAGGTATTCCCATAAATATTCAAAGGCAAAAAAATAAATATTGGAATTGGTTGTTGGACAAAGTCAAGAAGAAAATTGGAAAGTGGACCAACAAGTGGCTTTCTTCCGGGGGTAGAATCACCTTGGTAAAATCAGTCCTTCAAGCTATTCCTATTTATGTTTCTTCCATTTTGAATATCCCAAAGGCTGTTCTTCGAGAATTGGATCAAATCAGTCATCGTTTCCTTTGGAGTGGTACTAAGGAGAAAAGAAAATGGGCCTTGGTGAAATGGGATACTTTATGTCTTCCTAAGAGTGAAGGGGGGTTAGGATTTCGGTCTTCAATTAATAACAACAAATCTTTAGCTGCTAAATTATATTGGAGGATGTTGCATAACCCCAATGCTCTTTGGGCCAATAATCTCCGTGCTAAATATGCTGAGAACAAAAGTCCTGAAGACCTTGTTCGCTATCAACTTCCTACCAAAGGTTCTCCCATTTTAGCAGTTCTTAAGACTGGTGAGGATTTGATAAAGAAAAAATTATTTTGGATCATTCATAATGGTCAACATGCAAATTTTTGGATAGATTCTTGGGATGGTCACAAGCCTTTGATAACTCAGTTTCCCGATTGGAGGCCTTTGATGGAGGAGCTTCACCGAGCTAATTGGATAAAGGTGGCTAATTACTGTCGGTACCATACTGGTAATTCAAAGGTTGGTAGATATTGGATCCCTATTGAGGACTGGCCTATTCAAATCCCAGAAAGGCAAAGACAAGATATCCAAGGCATCCTTCATATGAGATCCCTCTCTTGGTCCCATGAAAAATATTGTTTTGGATGGAACAACACTACTAAGGGTGAGTATTTCGTTGCTCAAGGTTATTTGACCTTATGCCATAATAATCCCAACCATTCTTCTGACATATTTTCTCAATTGTGGGCTCAAAAGCTTTGGCCTAAGGTGAGGTTCTTTAATTGGCTTTTATTGCATCGTAGGGTGCTTACTCGGTGAGCAACTTATGAAGCATGGTTTTCATGGCCCTTTTAGATGTGAAATGTGTGAAGAGAATGTAGAAAATATCAACCATATTTTTATTGAGTGTACTTTAGCCTCCGAGCTATGGAGGAGAATGGCCACTTTACTTGGCTTACAGTGGTCCAATTTTTTTACTTTTGAACAACTTTGGAGGGATTGGCCTAATCAAGAGGGTGTTGATCATTTTATTAGGCAGTTAGTTTGGATGGGTTCTACCATTCTTCTTTGGAATATTTGGAATGAAAGGAACAACCAAATTTTTAATCAAGATAGGAAGGATATTCACTATATTTGGCAAAATACCATAGCCAACTTAGTTGAATCAGTCCATCAACTCCTTAATCACCCCCAAAACTCCCACCAAAGATGGGATCAAGTGATGCAAATATTGAAGATTAAACCTTCTAAGGGCAACCAACTTAAAGGGAATGTGAGTATTAGTAAGATGGATAGGACTAGAAATTGGCAACCTCCTCCTAAGGATTTTGGAAAAGTCAATACTGATGGAGCCTCTAGAGGGAACCCTGGAAAAGCCAGTGTGGGAGGAATTGGTAGACTTTCGGATGGCTCCCTGGTTTTTACTTTTGCTGAGAATTTGGGTATTCTTTCCAATAACCTTGCTGAGGGGTATGGTATCCTCAGAGGCCTTCAGGAGGCTACTAAGGTTGGATGGGAAAAGGTGTTAGTTGAGTCTGACTCTCAACTTATGATTAATCTCTTGAAGACTCCTTCTAAGAATCATAAGGTGGATTGGAGAATAAAAAGAATTATTGAGAAGATTCAGTTAATCCAGATGGGATTTTTGAAAGTTGATTACAATCATGTGGTCAGAGATCAAAACAAGAGTGTTGATGCTTTAGCTAATTGGGCTTTGGACAAAGGTGATCTTACTTGTTATGGCCACCCTCCTATATGGTGGGCTTCTCAAATTAGGGAAGCTCTTCTTTCTATCATTTCTTTGGATGGCTCCAGTTTTGAAGGTACCTAGTTTCTTCTTTTTTTTTTTTTTTGCTTCTCTTTGGTTCATTCAGTTTTTTTTAGTTCCCTAGCTCATTCTATTCTTTATTTTGTTTCCTCTGTTGATTCTTGCCTTAATAGTCTTTTGGTCTAGATAGGTCATTGTTTTGTTCATTGTTTTTTTTTTTTTTTTTGTTTAGTTTTTTAAGGTGGGTGGGTTCTTTTGTTTTGTTTTGTTTTTGTGTTCTTTGTGTTGTTTTTCGTTGTTCTTGTGTTTTTGTTGTTTTGTTTTGTTTTTTTTTATGTTTTTTGTTATTGTTCTTGTGTTTTTTTCGTTCTTGTTCTTGGGTTTCTCTTTGTTTGTGTTATTTCGTGTTTTTATGTGTGAGTGTTTTCTATGTTTTTTGTTTTTGTTTATTGTCTGTTGTTGGTTGTTTTTTATTTTTATTTTTATTTTATTTATTTTATTTTTTAGGTTTTGGTTGTGTTTATTTTTCATGTTTTTTTTGGGTTATGTCTTTGTAGTGTTCTGTTGTTTTTGTCTTGTTTGTGTTTTGTTATGTGGTTCTTGTGTTTTTCTATGTGGTTTGTGTTGTGGTTTCTTTTTTCTTATTGTGCGTGTTTGGTTGTGCTTTTGTTTTTGACACACTCAAGGAGCATGTTTTTTATTTTATTTTATTATTTTTGTTGTTATTTACTTATTTTTAAATTGGTTTTGTGTGTTTGTTTGCTCCTTGAGTATGTCAAAGGTGGTAGGCCAGGTCCGAGTCCTGGGCATTTTTGGTGGAATGGATACCCTTGCCTCCTTGGGTCTTACCCGAAAGTGGCATCCCTTTTGGGATGTTTTCCACAAAAAAAAAAAAAACAATCATCTCCATCTTGAGGAAGACGGTAAAAGAAAATCATAAGGACTGGCACTTGCAATTACCTCTTGCACTGTGGGCATACAAGACTAGTGTGTGGACGCCCACTAGGGCAACATCGTTTTCACTTGTATATGGCACTGAGGCCATCATGCCCTTAGAGTTGGAGATTCCAACCTTGCGAGTAGCCATGAAGGACTTCATAGATGATGACACCGCACGACAAGGTCACCTTGATCAGCTAACGCTTCTTGATGAACGCCAAGTCAATGCCTTGGAGCATCTCCACGTTTATCAGAATCGCCTTGCACGAGCTTACAATAGTAAAGTCCACTTGAGGGAATTCAAAGTTGGGGATCTTGTGCTCAAAGAAAACCAACATAACTCAAATCTGCCACCGCACCTACGAGACAAATTTATGGTAAACTAGATAGGCCCCTACATGATTTCAGAAAGGGTTGGGCCTGGAGCATATCACCTTACATCGTTGGATGGTGTTGAAGAGCCTAAACCTCTCAATATCATTCACTTGAAGGCATTTTATACATAAAATAAAAAACATTCAAATATGTCAAAAATAAAAAAACATTCAAATATGTCAAAAATAAAAAAACATTCAAATATGTCAAAAATAAAAAAACATTCAAATATGTCAAAAATCGAAATACAAAAGCAATAAAAAATGCTCCAAGGGTATCTTCACACCGCTTGGTCACCTTCATCACAAAAATCTCCAAAGGCATCTTAAAGCCCTTTGGTCAAAAGCAATAAAAAATGCTCCAAGGGTATCTTCACACCGCTTGGTCACCTTCATCACAAAAAGCTCCAAAGGCATCTTAAAGCCCTTTGGTCAAAATCAATCAAAAATGCTCCAAGGGTATCTTCACGCCGCTTGGTCACCTTCATCACAAAAATCTCCAAAGGCATCTTAAAGCCCTTTGGTCAAATCAAACAAAAATCTCCAAAGGCATCTTAAAGCCCTTTGGTCAAATAACAAAATCAAAAAGCACAAAAACAATACAAAAATAAAAAATACAAAAACATTTGCATTTCACACTTGCATTCACATAAGTTGCATTACATCCATTGCATTCGCATATGTTATGATCACATTCTAGCAAAAGATGCCACAGTTTGTATCACAACCCAAAAGCTCAAATCCACCTCCATCCATGCACTCATGTGTATAATTGTGTTTGTCAACACAACCATTTCATGTTGCTATACAAAATAGGCTAAGATTATCCTATTATTCAAACATGTCTAGTGGTCTTATCAGCTTTTGTAGAAAGCCACCTTGATTAGTAGAAGGTAAGGTCTAGCTGTGATAATGCCTTGGATATTCAAGATCCCGTCACTAATTGAAACACTAAAATCCTAGTTGGTACAAGGAAAAGATGAAAGTTGTGAAGCGGTCTAGGTTACCTTAAGCGAAAAGGATCTTCCTTGCTTATCCCCCTGTGCGATCGGTTTAAAGGTGCTGAGAATTGGCAAAAGGACAAGCTTCGCCCTATCCAAATCCCTTGCTTAAATCAAAATAAGCAAAAGCCCGAAACAAAGTACAAATTCAAAAAGCCAAGCATACATTCCAGATTTCAAAGCAATGATCCGATACACAAATCAGAGATTCCAAGAAACCTCGCTCAAAGAAAAATCAATAAAAAATAAACAGTGATTTTCATCACTACATATGAGAAAAATAAATAGTGATTATCATCACTACAAGAATCCTCGCTCAAGAAAAAATCAATAAAAAATAAATAGTGATTTTCATCACTACATATGAGCAAATATCCAAAGCCAAAAGGAAGAAAAGAAGGGAATGAAGCTTGAATCCCTGGAATTCTCAGCATTGTACAAAACTGGAAGGAGAAATCCTTACGCATGATGATATGTCTACCACAATTGCTTCATGCATTTGTGTAGACCAATGTTTGAATGTGGATGAGCTAGCTTAGGTAACCCAATATTGCCTAGTGGTATAGTCCAACTAAGTCCAACTTAGGACGAGATGAACACTTGAGAATCCCTGATCTTAGCAATGGGCTGAAAGAATCCCACCTGACATCGGAGGAAATGCTTGAGTTCTATCTCAAAATATACAATCACTTGCACACACAGAGATCATGAATATCCAGGTCCATGGTAAAAGCCTTACTTTTCAAAAGTCTAGAGTGGTCAGTAGACAACTGTTGATAGGATAACTAGAGTGGTTGAGTTTCAGGAACAACCAAAAATAATTCCTACATAAGCAACAAATCATATCACCAATCACATCAACAACTTTCTTCATAAGCTTCTATAAATTAGGGGGTATTAATAAAATATATGAGATACCGATTATATGTCAGAAATGATATTTAGACGACCACTGATTATTTTATATTTCTTAAATTACAGAAGCTTATCCAGAAAATACATTCATCCCACACCATTACATTGCACACATGGATGGAGTAAATGATCAATTCTCATGATTAGAATGATTATTAAAACAAAATCCATGGTTGTTATACTTTATGTGGTATCACCCATTAGATTGTCAAAATCATAGCATATACATTCTTTGTGTTTTGAGTAATTAAAACATACAAGTTCATTCACATTAGATTACATATTACATTCACCATATACATAGCACATTGCACATTGCATTTACCATATCATAACATAAGTTAAGTGCGCACACTGAAATCAAAATCAAACATGCATTTAACATACCAACATCGCATCCACAAATACACAAGTCATTAATCGTCCATCATCACATTATAAAGCACATCATAAAACACATAAGCAATATCCATTTGCATACAATCATAAATCCATCATCAAATCACTGCATAATACATCACATCATATCACAATAGGTAGATCATATCACATCTACATGAGCATCTATCCCAATATCCACATCACCACCAATATCATCTATCATCTATCATATATGTCAAATCATCATAATACCATCATCACATCTCATCATAAAACAAATAAAACAAAAACATGAGCAATAAATGATACACATAATGAGTCGTAAACATAAAGATATCATATAAATATGTGTGTCAAATAGATGGGTATACAAAACTGCCCATAGGGCTACAGTCATATAGGTCAAGCCAACCTCAAAAATGACAAACTAAGAGCATCATCAATCAAATACAGGGCCTGAACCTCCTGCACCACCTCTCCCAGTGCCACCTCCCCCTATGGTGGTGTCACGGGTCGAATGGTGTGAACCTGTCGGTCTCTCTATTCGAGTCCTGGTCCTCTGGCTAGAACGGGCGGAAGACTACCCTAAGATGGAGTGCCCGCTGACCTGTGAACCGCCTGCACCTGGTGCCTCCCTAGGGACAAGCCCATGCCTCTTGAGCTACATCTGGAGGGTGGTAATATGACCAACATGCCCATGGATCATCGTCTCATACTCCTCTAATAGTGACCTTAGGTGTAGAACCTCTACCCCTGAGTCTATCCCTGTAGCACCCTATGGAGTAGAGGGAGGTACAACAAACTGCATCCTAGTAGCACCACCCTCGATAGTAGCCTGCAAAGCCTGGATCTATAGTGTGAGCTGCTCTATGGTGGCATCCCATTGTGCAATAGTAGCATCTCGCTGCTCTACCTAGATCTTGGTCGATTGGAGCTCGACCTCGACCTCGTGCAACTGTGCTCTCAGAGGAGAATCTCTCTCCTCGGGCTCTAGCTCCTCCTCATCCTCCTTAGGAGCCTCCTGCTCCTCTACTACCACCTGCTCTACTGGCTAGCCCCATACCTCAGTCCTAGCTCGGACTCTACGCCCTACTGGATCTGTATCATCACCTCCGCCATCATCCTCGTGACCCAAGCTACCATCGCCATGCCACATCCGATCCCCCCACCATTGAGTGTATGCCTCTGTAACACCCCTAATGACTCTTGGGTCAACTATTGGGGCATCCTCCTCAGCTGACAACTCTATGATCCATGGTAGGGGGAGATCTCCCTCTGTTGTGATGTGCCTGTATACAAATGGAACCAGAGGCACATCCTGCTGTAGCCCATACTGACGAAGAACTCGAGAGTAGAAGAAATACTCCTAGATGCCAACCTTGTGGTCGATGAGCCACCGCTCATGCCGCATCCTCACTGTGAAACTAGCAGGATCATCCCAAGCCGGGCACTCATGATATGGTCACCACATGACATCATCGACCTTCAACCCAGTAAAAGTAGTAGTGTAGTGGGGAAGCTCCCCCGCATGAGGGTGGCTCTTGTGCAGCTCGTGCTCTCGAGCCCATCTAGCAGCATAGCACTACATCCGCTCCTCCATAGCTATAATCTCGATAGGAAGCCCTCTAGGATGATCTACCTTGATGTGCTCCCATCCCTAGACCTATAGAAGCAAGCTGCAAGCAATGCCGATGTGACCTCGTCGATGGATGTGGTACAACTCATCATAGCACTGAGCCAACAAAGATCTTCCCCATGCATAGATGATAGGCTCCACACTATCCAAAAAATCTTGAACCATCACCAAAAGGTTCCACGGGAACCTCAAACCTGAGCAATCTAGAATCAAGATATTGTTGATGATTATCAACAACACTGCATGCCTCGTAGAGAAGACATCCACCTCATACCACTACGAGATGGACACTCCCCTAGATTTGGTGTCCTTGAGAGCCTACATAGAGTGCCCTCCGAACACCCGAGTGAAAACAACAGTCTGATCATTAGTGGCCGAAGAGACAATGGCCACTCCATCAAAGGGGATCCAGAATATCCTATACACATCTTTCGGCATGATGGTCATCTCATCGGTAGGAAAGTGGAAGGTATTGGTCCGAGGGTCCCATCGATGGACCAAAGTCGTAAGGTAGGCATGATCTACCATAATGGTGGGTAGTCTGGTGACATACTGAAGCCCACGGGCTTTGAGCCAAGCCCAATCATCGACATCCAAGAGGGGCAGAAGTGTATTCATGAGCTTTGGGTCCCGAGCTCGAGCAGTAAGAATCTAACAACAAAAGAAAATGAATCATAACTACAATGCATCTAAGGCATAATTCACAATAAACATGAAAATGATGCAAAATATGATAGGCTATTCTAAGTCTAAGCAAAGGGACAAAATTGCACCTAATCAAACAAATAAAAAATTCAAAAAAATCAATAAGTCAACCCAAAAAATGCACCAAAAATAAAAAATTTCACTAAGTGTTCTTGGCCGCTGTCGCCTACAACGGCCAGAAATCGGCCGTCGAAGCTGACAGTGGCCAAGCCCCAATGGTCAATTTTTTGATCGTTGGGATTCAAATCGGCCGCTACCAGTGACAGCGGCCAAGTTGTAGGCCTTCCTGGCCGCTCTGATCGATAGCGGCCAATGGGTAGCGAGGCAGACGCGTCGACCCTAGGCCAAAAAATACCAAAAAAATATAACAAAAGCAACAAAAACAAAATGGGGACAAGCCCACCACATAAAAACCTAAACTAAGCCTAGCTACGGGTTTTGATTCATTGCCAGCAAGCTTAATGGGGTTCAATTACCGATTACTTAATGTGGTTCAGTTTTACCCAAAACAAAAATAAACAAGCAGGGTTAAGGTTTGAGGGAGTACTCGAGAAGCTCCGGCTCCTCCACCCGAAGACGCTTCACCCCGCATAGCCATAATCTTCCAAATTGTAGAAGCACTCCAAGTTGTAGAAGTCACTTTCACCTCAGAGCTCAAGAAAGCAGAATTGACAGTTGGCAAAGTGAAAAGACAAAACCCTAGGGTATCTTTTATATTGCCTTAGCCGCTTCTGACATCAGCGGCCCGAATCTTGTGGCCGCCTAGGATGAGAGCGGCCATGGCCAAGCACTTGGTGGCCACTGGACCTGACAACGGCCGAGATCCTAAGCAAAAATAAGTTGTTTCCATCCAAGAGAAGCAACCAAAAACATCAAATAAGCATATTTTGGTGGTTCATAATCACCATAATGATCAAAATAACAAAAAAATTGCATAAAAACAAATTCTCAAGTAGACCTCGTATTCAGTTACCTACTCTATCAACTTGGCGATTGCAGCGACTCGCACTCCATGCAACTCGATAAGATGAGTAAGTTACCATAAGGCTACTTGGGGCAAAAACATTCATTTTGGAACCACGATGCATCATTTCAAACCCGAAGAAGACCAAAATGGTTGGACTGCTCCATGGGTGCGATAAAATCATCCTCATTCCCTTATGAGATCAAAAACATTGAGCCAAAGTGATACAATATGAGCATAAATAGAATCACTCATCCTAACTCCCTAAGAAGGCTCTTGATAGCCAGACCGCTCCTCGGGATAAGGATGGATGATTATCATAAACAGTTGGAGTCACACTTGGATGGGGGTTCACCCATTGAAAGAACAAATGTTAGAAAGAAACCAAGTTAGTCATATTGGTCAAGCGACTTGTCGCTTTATTCATCGCCTTTTCCTCACCAATTCACTATGTGAGGAGGTAGTTCAAATCTTCAAAATAATCATAGTCAAAATCAACAATAGATCACTCGATCATATCAAAATTGTGTTCATCCTATGAATCATTGCATACAACAATCACATAATTTCCCTTGTTTGTTGGGAACGTAAGCAGACATGACATCTTCAATTTGTAGCTATCCTTCCGGTCGGATCTGATTGTAGCAGTTGAAGCTACCCGATTGAGTTTGAGGAATGAGTGCAAATTGAACGTGCATAAGCCACTTGGCTAAGTTAAGTCCTCCGAACATTGAGGCAATGATTCAAAGGATGTGCATCATCTTGCATGATTGGGCCATCAGGCGTTGGTCAGACCATTGACCATCATACACCTTACAAGCAGATCAGTCTATATTTTTGCTCAGCGTTGTGTTTTCCACACAAGCGCATCGCAAAAAGGGGCATCTGTAGACACCTAAAACGTGTCATGTTTAGGGGAGCTACTCACATAGGCACATTCATAAGATCATAGGACATAACCTTGGACTTTCCAAGCATCAAAAGTGGTTTTCACCACCCATTTGGGGCATTCTGAGCCCATCCAAGCTTAGCCGCTCAAGACCAGAGCGGCCAGATCTTAGCCGCTCAAGCTCAGAGCGGCCAGACCTTAGCCACTGCAGATGACAGTGGCCAAATATTAGTCACTGCAGACGACAATGGCTAAACCATAAAAAGTATTTTGCCGACAAACAGGCCTAATCAGAGGTGGAAGTGGTAGTATGCATGCAATAAAGGTGAGCGGGAGTAACTTTGCATTCCCCTTCACAACCAGTTCACATAGAAGACTTGAGTCTGAATTTAGACTTCAGTTAACTAGTCTTTAAACATAGAAAAGACAAAAATCTTCTCATGCTAACATTCACTACGCATGAGGGATTCAATCCTAGGGTTTTGAGCATAGACTTTAGGGTTTCACACACTTTAAAAGGTGCAAGCCTAAGAGCACCAAAGAGATATGACAGATCAGAGAGAATCAATCAATCCAGAGATACAGGAATGCATTAGATCATTGAGGAGAGCTTTCGAGACTTGGAGAGTTTCCCTTGGAGATCACATTTATGGTGAAGCCCTGACAAATTGGAGAGCATAGCAACCACCATTTCAACATCGGATACAAGCTTTGATCCATAGCTTTGGAGCAAAGAGAACGAGATTCACTTTAGCGGCCATTGTCATTGGACAGTGGCCCGTAGGCCTAGCTTAGGGTTTTAGACATTAGTTTCATTATTCTATTTAGCATATCATTAGCATAGCATCATTTCATTCATTCGCATTCATAGCATTAGTTTCATTTGCACTTGCTTTCATTTGAGTATATTCATTGCTAACAACCTCATCCGAGGAGGCAATCTCGGACATCTAAGCATGTGTTGTTGTTTCATTGCTTACAGGGCCACAGGTTCATCGGACGGAAGCTACAACATACGAGAGCAAGAGGATCCCTCTAGCAATCAGACCTAGAGAAGGAGGCATCTGTAAGCCCTCATACATTTCCGTGTGCGAAACCGGGAAGCTTGTGAAAGTGCACCACCCCTTGCTAGGGGACTTCTTCCTCACTTGTAATTCATTGTATCAAAATGGGTATCCCTAAGAGGGACCGACATGTAACCGAGTTTCAATACAAATAAAGAGATCCATCTTTGTTACTTCCATGTTATATGCTTTTTCATGGTCTTTCATTTCATCTTGGGTATAATATTGCAAGTAGAGTAAAGCGGTGCGTGCGTCCCGGGGTCGCTACACAATGATGATAACAATGCTCTCTATTATACTCACTATGCTTGCTATGCCACTATAGAGTAATATATAGCCATTTTAGAGTGACTCTTTGTATACTTGACTCTTCCTTTCCTTATGCCAAGTCTCATGACTCTTGGCTTCTCTACTTGACACTTGCATACACATGACTCTATCTTGTATGCACACCTATACATGACTCTTCACTTAGCACTCTCTAATATAAGGATACTTGTGCACACTTACATATAAGACACTTGTGCACATATACACACATCACACTTGCACACTTACTCACATGACACTTGTGCATTTCCTACACATTATTAAATTACATAAAATATTTACTCACACTCTAATCTAAGACTTGATCCTAGTCTAATATTTACAAGGTGTACCATGAAGGTACCATGGAGGTACATTAGCATGCACCAAATAATGTAATATACTCCAACAATAATGTATTGCAAAATGAAGATTCGTAATGGTCTAAAAATGTAGGGAGAGAGGTGATAAGGATTGAAGGTTGATCAAATAGGAAATTTTCTATTTTTGGATTTTAATACAAATGGGAAAATGAAAGTTTTTTTGGAGAATTTGAAAACAAGGGGCATGAATGTTGGCCTTCCATGCCCCACTTTCCTTTCCCATTGTTGGAAAAGCATAAATTGACGGTGCTTTTATATTTTATAGTCATTGGTAATGTAGGGACATTTAAGATTAATTTGGAGTTGTATGAGCTTTTGTATGGTCTCATCTTCTTCTCTAGGATATACTTTGTTCAACTTACACACATTGTAGTCTTAATTGAATTTCAATAACCATGTGTTTTCTTATGTTGTAATAACATATTATTATAGTTTTTCTTCTTCTTGAGGGCTTTCCCACACAAATCATGGTGTCCTTATTTCATAAAATTTTATTTCCTTGCCAATGGTTATAATTTTTTTGTTGGAGAACAAGGGGTTGTACTCAGGTCCCCCACACTTGAAAAATCACAACTCTCTTCTTTAGAGCTTGAGAGTTTACAAATAGATTCAATTCTCATCTCAACTAAGTTGCTATAGCTAAAAACCTACATAATGTTACATAAAATGTCCGACTTCTTGATTTTTATTTTTTGGATCTTTTTCAATTTTTTTTGTGAATACAAATATTCTAGAATTCAACATCCTTCTTGACATTTTCCTACAACAACCTTCACAATACCAAAACTACACCTCTACTATCTATATATTGCTTCTTAGTAGAGTGATATTTAAAATACATCGCACTATCATAGTCCACTTTACCATATCTGGATTGTTAGTTTCCTTCTTGAAGCACAAGTGCAAACACAAAAATTAGAATAATTAGTTTATATGAAAGCACATTAATATTATAAAATAAAGCAAATATTACCAATCGAAAACATTACAATATATCTTAATCATTATTTGAATCAGGTAGTCAACATTTTCTTGTCAGCTTCAACTTAACTTACTACTTGCTCTAACCATGGAAAAAATAATTTAACTTCACTATCCTTAATTAAAACTCCTCTATTGGCTAGCCTATCTGCACATTTGTTTCCTTCCCTTAACGTATGTGTAAACCCAATTTCTTTAAACTCTATAGCAAGGTCTTGAATTTCCATAATTATCTCTTGTATGTTCCATGGAGCCTTTGCTTTCCTCAAAATTGCATTTATTAATATGAGTGAATCACCTTACATCCATACTCTATTCCATTTTATTTGTTTACATATTTTAACCCTTCCAAAGTTGCCCAAGCTTCAACTTCATTATTGGTCTTAAATCCAACCTTGAAAGTATAATGAGATAAAATCTATCCTCTATTATTTCTAATTATTCCTCCTTTTGTTGCTAGTCCTATATTACCTTTAGATGCTCCTTAAAAATCTAACTTGACCAACTCCACATCTGGTGGTTTCCACTTTATATTCTTTTCCTTGTTTTTGTTTATCATGTACCCAACATCATAATTCCATTTGATGACTTGAGTCGATCTATCAATGCTCTCTACTTCTAGATTAGAGATTGGGTGAGTTGATAGGGTTGGTTTAAAATTCTCTATGACTAAACAAATTTTTCTTTTCATTACTTCTAAATTGCCTTTCTTTTAAATATTCTTTTATTTCTTTCTATCCATACAGTCCAAAGTATTGTATCTTTTGATATATACTAGATTCACTTTTAAAAGTGCTTTGCCATTGCTTTAACCATTCTTCAATCATGTCATTCGTCACCATGCATTTACCAAATATATTAAGAATCCATTATCATAGTTTTAAGACTATTGAGAAATGTTCCAAGAGATAGTCTATACTCTCCTCCTTTTTTTTACAAAGAACACATTGATAGAGACCTTAAAAACCCCTTTTCATAAGGTTATCCTAGGATAAAATTCTTCTATAGCCTACTAGTCAAACAAACATTTTGATTTTAGGAATGCTTGGGCTATCCCAAATATCTATCCACATTATAATGATATTCCTATTTTGTTGGTGCTTTACATTATATCCACTTCTTGTGTATTCTCTTGAGCTATTCCACTCTCAAATCAACTTATCCTTGTCTCCCCTCAGAATAATCAATGTTGTTATATTTCTACTTAACTACCTCCTAGCATCAATGTCTTGTATACTTGTAAAAATTTATTTTTTCCATTTGTATATTCCTTCATGATACTTATACAAAATGTTTGAAACCTTAGCACCATATTTATCTTGAAGTAATCTCATTATGGTTTCAAAATTGGATTTACATTGAGTTGTTTTTAATCACACCAAGTATTCATCCAAATTTTTGAGGTATCAATCCTGAAATGACATGTTATATAGGCATAAAGATGGCAAAATTACATGTGATTATCTCCCAAATATTATGAACCAAATTTAGGATAAGCAAGAAAGAAAAATTCTAACTAATAGCTAACTGTAGACACCTAAAACACGTCATGTCGAGGTGACTACTCATATGGGACATGCTAACAGACCATATGAATGATCTTGGATAGCTCCAAGGTGAAGCAGTGGTTTTAACCACTCAATTTGGGTAGAGTTGGCTAACTCAGCCTTAGCCACGATTGACACCCATGGCTAATAGAGCTGGTCATGCCTCAGAGCCGTGGCTAGCATCAAAACTATTTTGAATCTCAGGACAAGCCAAATTTTAGTTACAATAGCCTGGGCAATGGAGATTCAAATGGTTTTGGGTGGGGAAGCATCGAGAAGGTTCCCTCCAACTGATCTAGCTACAGGTTTCTTGTTCTTGGCTTCTCCATGAAGCTAGACCAAGGACTTGAGAATGCTATAAGACCCCCTCCAAATTGGGGAGAAGTCTAGAATCTTTAGGAGTTGAAACGCAGTGAAGCCCTACCAAATTGTTGACTCAATTGCAACCTTTTGGAGAGAGCTAACTTGCCAATCATGAATGCATTCAAAGTCATGGAGGTGTCAAAGGAGGCTAGGAGATCAAGAACTCACAATTGAGCCTCTTCCACCATGAATCCAGTGAATTCAACCACCAAATCCATCAGAGGACACTGAGGCGACCCTTGACCATCAATTCAACAAGGAGAATTGGAGATCCAAGCCTAGATTTGGAGAGCAAAAAGGTTTTCATCTCACTGGTTATCAGCCGCGGCTAATAGTGCCCACCATGCCTCAGACCCATGGTGAGGGTTTGATCCCTATTTCTCCCTATTTTAGCCTTAGATTTATAGTTTTATGCATTCATTTTGATATATTAACCATATATTAATCTCATTTGATACATTTGCATGGTTAAATTAGGGATTTAGGAGTAGATTTCCTTTATTTCCTTGTTTACATCATTTAGACTAGTTTTCTTGTTATTTCATGCAATTCAAGTTTCTAATGGTTAATTAGGATATTTCATAATTAGATTCATGTCTTTATTTATATGCTTTACTGCAATTTAATGATTTCTTGCATAGTTTCATAGATTACATGCTTCATTTGCTTTCTTTAGCATTATTTATGCAAGATTCCTCCAAAAGCCTCATCAAGAGAGGCCACCTTTGCTTGTAATCATTTCTTGTTGTTTCTTGAATGTAGGGTTTATAGGATCCATCCATTTGCAAGGCATTCAAGGTAGCATATACCTCTAATCATGGAGAAGAAGGTCATCATTGATCTTGAGTAGTTCGTGTCCTATTGGAAAGTCTACAGATTACACCACCCCCTCATTTAGAGGGTCTTCAAGACTATATTGATTGTATCAACATTGAGTATCCCTAAGAGGGATGTATATGTAATCGAATTTGATAAAGTTTAATAAAAGGAAACCCCATTTCTTGTTGAATTCATTATTGTCAATATTTCATGCTTTAATGTTTGATATCAATTGATGCATTAGTTAGGTGTATGCTTTCTGCATGGGTACAGATGGTGATCATGATGGGAACCCCACAATTTATGCTATAATTGATTGATTTACTATGTTTTTTATTGTAGGTCTCAACCATGGTTAACAGCCATGGTGAACAGTCTTAGCCATGCCTCTCAACCATGGGTAATAGTCTCACTGCACCTATCAGCTAGCAGAGGATAGAAAAATCATAGACATCAACTTCTCCATCAGACTTGGATCTTAGGTAGGAGTCATTTCTCTATGTTTTCCTATGTCTATCTATATTTTTGATAGTATGAATGTAGTAGAATGATGGGTTAAGTAGAAAACATAGAGAAAGAGTAAAAGGAAAATGCTTAGATGCTCTTAGGTTTCTACTAGTCATTGCTAGGAACAATGGACTTTTGATTTCAATCCACCCTAGTCTCCAGTGGTCTAGGTTATGTTTTTGAGTTTGCATGTATGAGGCCCAATTAGTGGCCACTCCTTCATGATTAGTGTGCATTATCTGAATATCATCTAGCATAGATGTGCATTCTCTGAAAGATAAATATTCTTTTGAAAATAAGCATGTAGGAAAATCATTTGAATGCTCTTTGATGCATTTTATTTCCATGCAAAAGTAAAAAGAACCACACACACCATGTACTATCTAAATGCTAGTGAGTTGGAAGTCATATCCAACCACTAGTAGGGTTCAACGATGGTGGTAGTTATTTCCATCCATTGGCCCAACTCCCTCGATCCTTGTTACTAGACCAATACCAGCTCCAAGATCCATCATAGCCCATGGAAAATTTACATGTATCTCTCTTTAGAGAGGTATATCACTGACTATGGGTGAACAGGGTGAGGACCGAGAGGACCTGTGCTCCCTGACCATGTGTGGACTTCATTACCACACATTATAGGTTGGATTACATGACCTGGACTTTCATTGCTAGGTTGTCGAGCTATGAGTATACAGGTGAAAGCCTTAAACTATTGAGTATATCATCAACAATTTCAAACATGATGAGAGTAGTTTAGAGTTTTCAACAAATCTCAAACACATCAAACTAGTTAGGGCTCACAAACAAAAATTTAAAAGAGATAATCATCATTGTTTGCTTTGTTTACTTTAAAATATACATACAAGATAATATAATATCATGGTTATCACATGGAGAGGTCGATCTCAACATAGAATCGAGGTCAGAGTCGAGGCTCCACCCAATTCACAACACAATGTGGAGAACCCTCAATCACAAGATCGTCCTAGATGACATTCAATGAGCATTAGAGGGGATAACTCTACGCATGGGGGTTCTCATCAGAATACCCCACTTAGAGGAGGCAATGCACATGCCTCACGAGATAGATCCGAGTATGGGAGATCCCAACATGGGGACTTCAAACATGGGAGTATATATCATGATCGTACACCTCATGGATCCACTGGATCCACTAAAGAGTACATCATTGAGGAAGGAACTATAACTAAGTTAGTTCCCATCCATACTCGAGATAAGGGAGGCTCAAGGCCCCCATCAATTCAAAATAGACAAGTAGAAAATCTACCCACTCAAGGGTAGGAAGAGAGGAATGCTTCAAAGCATAGGCCCTCATGGACTCCAAATGATAATCAACCTAGCAAGTTCACATTTGACATGTCTAAGATTGGAGTCAATGGTATGCCACCACATGAGCCATGGTGCACTAGACAATTGGATGGTCTAGATAGAGTCTTAGGGTAGCTAGGGTATAAACCCTTAGTTGTACATTCTCATTCTATGAGTTCTCATAGTGAGAGCACACGTCAGACCATTAGAGAGCTAGGAGAATTCTCTAAGCATCCTCATAGTATAATTGCCCTATCGACCCATGTGGGCACAGAGTACAGACAACACTAGAATGTGAATGTCATCTACATAGACAAGGGCAAGAGCATGGTAAACAAGTCTATCGAAGGTCATACCGATAAAGCTGCTTAGACAGAATGAGTACACCAGAGACCACACATGACCGATCTTATAGATCGATCATAAAAATTGGTGTCAAACAATGATAATAGATTCTCCAAGATCAATTGGAGGATGTCCATACAGAGCGTGAGCACCTCAAAAATGAGGATACTCAGAGGTAGAGGTTGCATAGGCAACATATTTTTGAGCAATGCATGTATGAACAATGCATCCTTGATCAAAAGGAGTATGCTGAGTGAGAGGATCGATTAGATTGGGCTAATTTACCCCCTCATAGTGAGTACAGGGAGTGCACTCATAGATGAGCTACTTCATAGCCTGATTTGTACCCTAAACATATTGAGAACCATACTCACCACATGGCCCAAAACATGATGCAACACCAAGCATTGGAACATCATGGGCATACGTAGTACGAAGAAGAAGTGGGAGATGATCAAGAACAAGAATATCCTAAGATCTCCCTAGTAGATGTGGAGGATGATCCCATTCCCCCACCTCATTCGAAGAAGAATTTACCTCCAAAGGCTCCTCGTGGACCTCTTAGAGAAGAGGAAATTCTATCTTTGAAGGCCTATCAGGCCTTGGTAGACAAGGTTCAAGCTATAGAGAAGCAAGGGATGACTTATCAAAAGCCTACCTTGAACAAGATTCACAATGAACCTCTATGCCCTTTGGTGCCAATTCTAGTGTATCTCGAGCACTTCGAGATGCCGAAGCTGGATAAGTTTCAAGGTGAGGAAGATGCTCAGGAACATGTTACGAGCTTTATGGACATGTGCTTTCAGATTGAAAGCAATGATGCTCTATTGCTGAGAACATTCATCACAACCCTTTTAGGCCCTACCTGAGAGTGGTTTAATCAACTTAAGAGGCACAACATAACCAGCTTTGAATAGTTGGCTAATGTATTTCTTGAATGCTTCTCCTTCGATATCAAGAAGAAGGTGAACCTATCCGATCTAGCTGCTTTAATGCAACATGATGATGAGTCGATCATGGATTATGGTAAAATATGGAGAAATATAATGGTGAAGTTGCCATTTTCCATTCTGACCATCGAACTGACTTAGATGTTTACCAAGAGTTATGTAAAGCACATCTCATTACTACTATAGTTGCAATAGTACCAAACATTCGAGGAGGCCTTGGTGCAAGCCAAGGTAATAGAGGATATCAAGTTATAGGAGGGTAACTTGAAACTCAGGAACAAGAAGGAATGGAACAAAAAGAACACCCATAATCAGAAGGAATAGGCCAAGCCGGCCCATGTCAACCAAGTGGTGTTAAACCTCTAGAGAGGGGATAAGGGGCAACAATAGAATTATCAAGCCCAACCTCCTCCTGCATGATATGATCAATGTAATAATAACAAAAAGGGTAAGAATAAAGAACAATGCCCACCTCACCAGTTCACACCATTGTCAAAATCGATGACCTCGATATTCCATCAACTATGTGAGGCCAAGGCTCTCAAATTACTAGAGATCAAGCTAATAGACCCTAATCAGCCCAAGCCAAAGGGGTATAGGGATGATTTATACTATGCTTTCCATAGGGTGAAAGGACACGACATCGAAGGATGTTGGAGTTTCAAACATGTAGTACAGAACATGATCGAAAGAGGTGAGTTCACTATGGACAACCCTCAGGCTCTAGACAACCAGAATATGGGGATCTTCAAGAACCCCTTACCAAATCATGAGCCATCGAGGAACAATGTCGGTCATGTGAATCAAGTGTGGGTTGAACCACCAACTCAAGGATTCATCGGTATGGTTAATGTTGTCATGAGACAAGGGAGGTATGAAAGACCAAATCCACCTCCAGCTCCCATTAGAGTGCATATTGCACCTCAGAAAAGGCTAGCTCAGAATATTCTAGGCCCACCTACAAGACCGGTGGTGACCATTAGGAGTAGGCTAGTTCAAAGCCTATAGACAACTCCAACGAAGTTGTCAATATATGAACTGATTCAATAGTCTCCTAAGCACAAGGAGATGCTCATGGATATTCTAAGATCAATCAAAGTTTAGTCCCAGGACCCTGAAGCATTTACAAACTTCATGGGACATGTGCAATAGTGCAGTGAACCGGTCATCCAATTTAGTGATCACGAGATTAAGATGGTCTCCACTACTATAGCGGACCCATCACTACATATCATTGCATGTGTTAATCACACACCATTCAAATAGGTTTTGATTGATACAGGGTCATCAATCAACATAATTACAACCAAGGCATTAACATATCTAAAGTTGCCAAAGTCACATATTGTACCTTCCACTTTCACCTTGAGAGCATTCAATGATGCGCTATGCTCAATGGTAGGTACCATAGTTCTTCCGATTCAGGTTGGACTTAAGACCATCCCTATGATGTGTCATGTGATCGAAGGTGCCATGCAATATAACATCCTTTTGGGGAGGCCTTGGATTAGAGAAATGTATTGTATTCCCTCGATCTTACATCAGTGTATAAAATATATACATGAGGGACAAGTTCACATGGTACCTTCTGATGAAGAGCCATTCAAATATGTGAACTTAGCAGATTTATCAAGGGATTTCATTCTCCCCTCAATGCATCTAGATATACGACCGACATCACCTATTATACATCCAGAAGGTAAACTCAAAGGAGTGTGCATAGGACCTTCCATGGTAGCACCATAGCTATCAGAGCACACTACAATAGCTTTGACTAAACCTACGACATCCAAAGTGCCTAGGAATGACAAGAAGCTTAAGGTAGTTATGGGTGACAAAGAGTCAAAGCAAAAGCCCAAAGAAGCAACTATCGAGGGTCCTACTCCCATGGACGAAGGGGATGCTCAAAATCTAGTCGAGGAGGCACCTCAGCCTACCTCACCTACATCTTCAGCAGGGTCATCTGCACCGTAGGTGACCATACATTTGGTTAACCCAGGATTAGTAGAATATATTGTGTAGAACATGATATTCATGCCATTTATCAAAATTGCATAGGACATGGGCTGACCTCAAGCCCATCACTTTCCCATGGGGATGGTGGTACCACTAGGGGTGCCACCCAACCAAACAAACTTCATTTATGGAGGGCTAGATCAATTGACAAATCGCATGCCCATAGATGAAGATGATGATGAACCATTCATGGTGAATGTTCATTATCTATCTAACCCTAAATTCACCTTGCACTACTTTGATCATTACCATTGGCATGGTTACAACTTGGGCTTATTTGAGTAGGGGCACAGAGTTCCCATCAAACCATAATATCAGCTACCAACTGATAGGTTTGGGTTAGGCTATCATATCCGAGGATGAGATGAGCTCCTAGAAGCATCTTTAGATCATCTAAACCTCACTTTGGGGGATGATGTGGATTGGAATCCTTATCACCCTAACCCTTCTTATCTACGAGGGGGTAATAGGTTGGTAACCTATGTCTCAGAAGCACCACCAGAGATCTATCATGAGCACATCATGGTAGAGGTAAATCAAGGAGACAATCCAAGAGCTGACTTGGATAATGAAATTCATGAAGCTATCGATGACATAGGCATGCAGATCCAGAATATGGGTATAGCAGAGTCCATTATCAAAAGTGATGGACCAAATTATAATTCTAGAATAGATGATGATGAGCTATCCTCACACAATGAATGATATGAGGATGAAACTGAGTTGGCCTACTTAGGCCCTCTAAATCTACATCATCTATTACCCATGGAACAAATGGGTGAGACTAAAGAATACTTCATGGTTGATAGTGACTATGAGGATGAAATAGAGTGGGCCTACCTTGGGCCTCATCTTTCTAATCATCCAATTCTAGTTGATGGAGGTGAAGGACTCATATACGATAGTGATGATGAGGATGAGACCGAGAGAGCTTATCTCGAGCCTCAATATTTGTGCCATCATCATGAGCCGGTTGACATCGATGAGATGTATCGATGAGTCTATCCTAGCCCACACCTCAGAGGAAGACCACCTAATTTGGATATGATTTATCATATAGTCTTCCCTGATCCACCAATGTACATGGAGCTCCTTGAGCCCAATGATCCTATTTTTGAGTCTATTCATAGACCAGATCTAGAGATCCCCATACCCCTAGAGCCACATCTCGAGGATGGAAGTTTTATCAATGTAGAGTCACACACACATGGTCCTAGAGATCTAATCCATTCCATCAATATGATCTCCATTGATTTGACCACTCCACTTCACAATCTAGACGATCCCTCCAAACCATTGTATCTGAATGTAGATGCTATTGATTGGGATCATGCTGACTCACCACTAGAGCCTGAATATTTCTTCCCTAACGAAGAAATGTTGCAACCTTTTCATTTTGTGCTAGGCTATGCACATGATGTTTATCATGCTAAGGGAAATTCTGATGTAGGACCTTTAAACCCAGCTGATGACATCCACTTGATTCCTACACCTCACCAACTTGAGGAGGGATCACATATGTCAGTAGAGGAGACCTTCGATGTGGATATCAGTAATGATCCTACTAATCCTAAGAAGGTCAAATTTAGAGAGAGTCTATCTCCTGATGAGCATGCCATACTCATCCCTCTACTGAAAGAGAGACCTAACTTTTTACTTGGACATACAAGGATATACTGAGACTAGATCCAAAATTGGTTACTCATAACCTTTCGCTAGATCCCTCCAAGAAACCTATCAAGCAGAAGCTCAGAAAGATGCATCCAATAATCACTTTAATGGTTAAATATGAGCTACAGAAGTTATTGGATGTAGAGTTCATTATCTCCATCGACTATCCAAAATGGGTATCAAACATGGTACCTATAGGAAAACTTGATGGAAGGATCCATATCTATATAGATTTTAGAGACCTCAACAAGGCAACACCAAAGGATTCATTTCCATTGCCCAACATAGATGCTCTTGTAGATCCAACTATAGGTCATGAGATGCTCTCCCTTATGGATGATTTTTCTGGTTACAATCAGATTTAGATTAAAGCCGAAGACCAACATAAAACCATATTCACAATGCCATGGGGAACATTCTATTATAAATTTATGCCATTCAGCCTTAAAAATGTTGGTGCCACATATCAATGAGCCATGACATATATTTTTCATGACTACATGCATAAGATCTTGGAAGATTATATCGATGACTTGTTGGCAAAGTCATTACTATGAGAAGAGCATGTTGAGGTCCTGAGGAAGGTCTTCGATCACCTGATAGAGCATAATGTTAGGTTGAATCCCAAGAAGTGCGTATTTGGTGTAACTTCAAGAAAGCTCTTGGGATTCATCATTTCAAAATGAGGCATCGAAGTTGACCCAATGAAGGTCA
Organism: Wollemia nobilis; assembly: GCA_028583015.1. NCBI lineage: Eukaryota > Viridiplantae > Streptophyta > Pinopsida > Araucariales > Araucariaceae > Wollemia > Wollemia nobilis. The sequence continues at coordinate 15,285,771 of JAQPPZ010017052.1, forward strand.
AGGCCATATTAGAGATGCATCCTCCCACAAATATCAAAGAGTTAAGAAGCCTTCAGGGCAAAGTAGCATCCATAAAGTGATTTATCACACAATTATCAGATAAATGTCGACCCATGAATCGACTGCTACACAAAGGGGTCCCATTCAATTGGGATGAGGATTATCAAGTGACCTTCACTAAAATCAAGCAATACCTAGCAATATCACCAATGCTAGCTCCACCAAGACCAGATGTGCCTTTTCTACTATATATATCAATGACTAACTTTGCATTGGGAACCATGTTAGCCCAAAAGAACATGCAAGGCAAAGAGCAAGCCATATATTACATCAGTCACACCTTGGTGAGTTATGAGCTTGGATATGCATATATGGAGAAGTTATGTTTAGTAGTAGTGTTTGCAATGAAGAAGTTGCATCATTATATGCTAAGTCATACGATATACATGATATCCAAACAAAATCCTTTGTAGTATATGATGAGCAAGACATATCATAATACACGTACTACAAAGTGGATCATGCTATTGATAGAATTTAATTTGGAATTCATCAGCCAAAATTCCATCAAGGGATAGGTCATAGCTGATCAACTAGTAGAGGTACCTCTCAAAAATAGTAGGCCTCTCACCATAGAGCTTCCTGATGATGTAATCTTTACATTATCAGAAGCACCCAAACCCAAAGAACTAGATAACAAAGCTGATATGACTATGTTCTTCGATGGTTCGAAGTGTGAGCAAGGGGGTGGTGCAGGAATTATCTTCTTCATACCACAAGGTGCTCCAATGCCCTTGTCATTTAAGCTAGACTTTCCTTGTACCAACAACAATGCTGAATACGAAGCCCTAATATTGGGCCTCCAAACAACTATCACCATGAAGATTAAATGGTTGAACATCTTTGGTGATTCCCTTCTCATAGTCAATCAAGTGAAGGGACTTTTTCAATGTAGGTGTCCCATCTTGAAAGCTTACAAGGATCTTGCTGACACTTATCTAGCCCAGCTAGAGTGGTACGACATCGAGGCAATCCCTCATTCATCGAATAGATTCATAGACACTATGGCATCTTTGGGATCCTTAATCCCTCAGAATCCATCTACTGACTTTACTACCATTCATGTAAAGATGCTATCGCATGTCATGATGCAACATGCAACTTTTGATAACAAGGAATCAATCAACATGATTCATATAGAACCAAACCATGAGTGGTTCTATAAAGCCAGAGACTTTCTCAAGAAGGCATCCTAGGGGTCTTTGATCTCGTAGGGTCCTACAGGGAATGGCACCACCATTCACCACAAGGTTGTATCCTAGTCTACATTCATGCACAATGAAATGCTAGGGGAACAAGTCATCTTGATAGTCGAGGTAGAAGCTTATCAGGATTGGATGTCATAATTACATGACTTCCTCAAGCTTGGTTTAATACCATAGGGATTATCACATGTCACAAAATGCACATTCAGATAGAAAGTGATAAAGTATGTCTTTCTTGGAGACATCTTGTACCATAGAAGCTATGATGGAATTCTCCTTCATTGTCTTGAGCCCCAAGAATCAGCTTGGGTAATTTTGCAAGCTCATGATGGTACATGTGGTGGCCATTTTAGTAGCATGGCCATTGTCAAGTGCATCCTTTGAATGGGTTATTATTGGCCCACTATGGAGAAGGATTGCACCATGTATGTCAAGAAATGCATCAAATGTCAGCATCATGCTAATCTTATGCACTTGCCATCATAGGCCTTACAGCCCATTCAAGTGGCTTGGCCATTTTCTCAGTGGGGTTTAGATCTAATCGGTAAGATCTCTCCTCCATCATCAGGCTGACATACATTTATTATAATGGCTACTGAGTATTTTACAAAGTGGGTGGAAGCCATTCCCTTAACAATGACAACTGGAGCATGTATTATGGAGTTTATACTTCACAATATCATTAGTCATTTTGGGATACCATCCAAGATAATCTCGGATAATGGAACATCATTCAAGAACAAAACTATGAAGGCTTTAATGTCTAAGTACAATATACAACATAATTTTGTGACTCCATATTATCCGTAGGCAAACGGGTAAGCTGAAGCTTCAAACAAGATAGTGGTAGCCATATTGAAAAATATGGTACAAGAAAACCACAAATATTGGCACATCCAACTACCCCTTGCATTATGGGCTTATAGGACTAGCATTCAGATGCCCACTAGGGCAACCCCATTTTCACTAGTATATGGTATTGAGGCCATTATACCCCTAGAGTTGGAGATTCCAATATTGCACATCGCATTGAAAGAGTTCATCGATGATGACACTACGTGACAAGCTCACCTAGATCAATTGATGCTTCTTGATGAACATCATATGAATGCCCTTGAGCATCTCCATGTTTACCAAGAGTGCTTAAAATGAGCTTACAATAGTAAAGTCCACTTGAGAGACTTTAAGGTTGGTGATCTTGTGCTGAAAGAGAACCAACAGAACTCAAACCTACCATCGCACTTGCGAGATAAATTTATGGCTAACTAGTTAGGTCCTTACATCATCTCAGAGTATATTGGACCTGGAACGTATCACTTGACATCGCTTGAAGGTGTTGAAGAGCCTGAACCTCTCAACATCCTTCATCTTAAGGCGTTCCACACATAATAATTCAAAAACTTAAAAATATGGAAAATTTCAAAATCCATAAAAATCAAAAAGCAATAAAATCTAAAAATATTGCATTTCATTTGCATCATGCATTTTCATTTTGCACATGCATTTCATTTAATTGCATTGCATTAGGCATTTCCATCCATCGCACTTGCATTAGGATAGGTTGTGTTTGCAATCTTACAAATGACACCACATTTGTATTTCAATCATGCATCTATGCATTATCATCATCCATCACCCTTGTGAGTAATTGTGTTTCTCAACACAACCCCTCCTATTGCTATGAAGAATATACTAGGGTTTTTTGGTCATTCAACCATACCTAGTGGTCTTCTCAGATTTAGTAGAAAGCTTGCTTTGCTTTTGTAGATGAGGTCTAGTTTTGATAGCACTTAGCATATCAGAATCCCATCACTAATCAAACACATTAACAATCCTAATTAGGGTAAGGAAGGATGAACACTACAAAAGTGGTCCAGGTCACCTTAGGTGAAAGGTTTTGTTACTTGCTCATTTTGTGAGGTGCAATGGTCTAGAGTAGAGGTCATTGGAAAAAGGATAAGTTTACCCCCTACCTGAATAAATCCCTTGCTTACAAATAAAGGAGCAAAATCCCAAAAATCAAATCAAATCCCTTGCTCAAAACAAAAGAAAAAAAAATACAAAATAAACAGTGATTTTTATCACTATATATGAGCAAGTATCCCAATAAATTGAAGAAAATAAGGGGGTGAGCTTGAATCCCTAGAATGATCAATACTCAAAAATCATAGGGTGATCCCCAATACAACAATGGGCTGAATGAATCCCGCCTGACATTGGGGTAGGTCTAAGCAATTTACAAATGAGCTAGCTTTAGGTGGCCTGTATTGCCTAGTGGTCTAGTCTAACTAAATCCAAACCTAGGATCGGGTGGACATTTGAGGATCCCCAATACAACAATGGGCTGAATGAATCCCACCTGGCACTAGGGTATGCTTATGTCTCATCTAATATATTCATTTGCACACACAGGGGTAATGAATAGCTTGGTCTTTCAGAGCAAAAACTTTATTTTTAGAAGTCTAGTATAGTCATTATACAACTTTTGATAAGTCAACTAGGGTGTTTGAGTCTCATGGAAAACCTCAAAAATTCCCAAATAGCAACAACCATATCAAATCAATCAATTATCAACTTCCTTTTATGAGATTTTGTTTATTAAGGAGTGTTCATAATATAGGATAGATACCGGATGGATATCAACAATGATATTTAGATGACCACTGACTATGTTGTGCATATTATTTTAACTTACCAAAAGCTTATGAATAGAAACAATACATAATTTCATAGCACATATGGATGTTTAATTGATTAATTCTTATGATAAGATATATCAATTACATGTCATGATTATTATACATTCTGTGGTGTCATCCATTAGATTGTCAAACTCATATTGCATTCATACATTATGTTTTAAGTGATTAAGACATACATGTTCATTTACATTAGATCATCATCATGTAAATAATGCATTACATACATTGCATTCATCATATCATAGCATCATAAATTAAATGCATACAAGTACAATAAATTAAACATGCATTTAACATCTAACAGTGCATCCATATGCATACATCATAGTAGTCCATCTACACATCTAGATCACAATATCTAGTCATACATCCATCATCTAGCTAGTGCATGTCATCCATACATCACATCATATAGCATCAAATCAACATACAATATAAGCATTGCATCCATATGCATCTCATAAACATAAAATAAATAAATCTACACATATAATGAGTCTCATAAATGTTAGATCATATATATATGTGTGTGTGTGTGTGTGTGTGTGTGTGTGTCAAAAAGAGTATATAGGCATATGTCCAAAATGCCCATAGGCTACAACTGTGTAGGTCCTCGACCTTACACTCAAAAATGGTACAAACATCTAAAAGATCTATACTAGGCAGTGCCTGCACCCCTAGTCTGTGAGGCTCCTCCATCACCTCCACCCTCTCGATGAGTCCACCTAGAGCTGGAACCGGTGGACCTCTCCGACCTATGAGTCCTATGGATAGACTAGTAATGACTACCCTATCTCCCATGTCTGAGTCCTCTAAGTCCCTATATGGTAGTCCTCTCTAGAATCTCACCCCCAAGCAGCTTGATCTCTCCCTCCAGGTGAGAGATATGAGCAGCATCTGATGCTCACTCATCGAGATGACACTGAACCATAGCCCATAGCCTCTTGATATCTATATCTAGATCTAAACCTATGCATCCCTATACAGCTAGAGCTACTAGAGTAGCCTATGGAGTCGAGGGCTCCCCTCATTCACTCCTCACTAGATCCCTCTCATGAGTCATGAGCTATAGCTGAGACCATGCTAGATCTCACTCAAGTGTCATCTTCTCTAGAGCTATAGTGGCACTCACAATCTATGCTAGGTGGAGAGTCTACTCCTCCTCATAGCTCTACCACTACTCCTATCCCTATCTCAACTGATCCTACATGGCTCTTAGCTATGCCTATAGAGTAGCCATAAAAGTGTCCCTCTCTAAGATCTACATCTGAAGGGTCCCTACCTATGTCTATAAGCTAGCAACCTAGGCCCTAAGCTGGGACACCTCATCATCAGGCTCCTCCTCACCCTCCTCTACCTAGGGCTCCTCCTTAGCTATAGCCTCACCCCATCCACCCTCTATCCATTGGTGCACTCTACACCCATGAGGATCTACACCCTCTAGATGTGCCTCCTCTACCTCTACTACTACCACACCATCTATAGGTCTACCTAGGGGTCCATCACCCTACCACAACATGGTAGTCCACCAAGTGTCATAATCTATTATAGTACCTACATCCTCTAGTCCAGACTCTTACAAGTCATCATCCTCATCCCCTAGTGGAGTCACCTGAGGCCATGTCAAGTCCTTCTCTACCTTAAGGTGATGATAGATAGTAGGTATAGGAGGGATATCCTAGAGAATCCTAAACTACCTAGTCACACGAGAGAAGTAGAAGAACTCTCATATCTCGAGCTTATGCACGAGAAGCCATCTATCATCGAGTCCTCCTGAGGTACCTATCTACCTCCTCCCATGTAGGACAATCCATGTAGGGCCTCCATAGCACCTACCCATCTGTAGCCATGCAATATGATCAATATAGTACTGCATATCTCCTGCTTGAGTCCTACTCTTAAACCCCTCAACCTCCTAAGGCTAGCAAGCAGCATAGCACTACCTCTCTATAACAATGTCAATAATCTGAAGAGGTAGTGGTGTGGGGTGCTCAATTATGATGTGTTACCACACCCAGATCTATAGTAGGAGACTACAATCGACTCCCTAGGCTCCTCCATGTGATCTTATACAACTCATCATAGAGCTATGCAAGTAGGGTGCTCCCCTAGGATAGGATCAATGGCTCTTTGGTGTTACTCACTAACACATCCTATGTCCTAGCTAAGAGGTTCCAAGGGAACCTCACTCTTGATGTGTTTGATAGCACAATATGAACTATCAAGTGCATGAGTATAGCTACCCACCATGAGAAGACATTCTCATGGTACCAATCCTCGATGTGGACCCCACCATGGTCTAAATCTACCTGTTATAGCACTCTAGGCACCAAAGATCTATCTAAATACAACATCCTTCACCTCTGTGGGTGAATATGTGATGGCCTCACCATCGATCAAGATCTAGAATATGTGGTAGACATCCTCCAAAGTAACAATGGTCTCACCTATGGGTAGGTGAAAGGTGTTGGTCCTCGCATCCCAATGATGGGCCAGAGCGGTCATATAAGCCTGATCGACTCTAATCGATGGAAGCCATAGCACATAGCCAAATCCGATGGCTCCAAACTAGGCCCACTCAATGTCATTAAGGCCATTACAAAGGGTACGAAGGATATCTGATTCCCTCACCCTCACAATCAAATTCTGAAGAGAGACATAAATAATATATGCTAAATCAATCAAAAACATAAAAAAATGACCTTAAAAAGTCAAACAAATTCAAAAAATATTCAAAAATATAAAAACATTCACAAATGCATGCAACACATTTCAAAAAATGAAGACTGCACTTCAAAAACAATCAATAAAATCAATTAAATCAATCAAAAACCCAAAAAAATAAAAAAATTGGAAATTTTCCTAAAGTCAACTAACCACGGTTGGGACCCACGATCGATAGCAATGATTAAAATTTTGACCATTGGGATTTAAATCCCATCATGGTTGACAACCATGGCCCCCAATTTACCAATTGGGAACCATGGCTACCACCCATGGCTAAGAGCAATGACCTTTTTAGGGTCACGTCCCATCCTAAAAAAGATAAAAAAATTAAAATCCCACCCATCTAATCTAACCTAGTCTAAATCTAACTATGGTGTGGTTCATTACCATTTAATGTGGTTCTTAACCATTACTTAATGAGGTTTATTTTAAGTTGCTAACCCTAAGCTACGATGAAGTTCTTTATCGATAGTTTAGTGAGGTTCAATTAACCCATTAATTAATGAGGTTCATTTTAATTGGGTAAATCAAATAAGAGAGAGTTGTAGTGCTACCTTTCCAGCACTGGCTCCACCACTAGTGGATGCATCCATCAGGTCAGCCATGTTGGGTAGGTTGAGTATGCGGTTCAACAGTATTCCATGTCAAATTTTTAACCTCACCTCTCAAAGCTCTCAGTTTTGCAAGTCAAGCAATTGGAAAATAATGACATTGAAAATGATAGATTTTCTTTTATATTTTCCATTTTTCCCTTGATCATGCTTGACACCCATGAGTACAGAATTAGGGTTTTCCAATTGTAGGTCAGAGTCATGACTAAGAAAATTATAAAAATTGGTTATGATTGACAAGCGCGGCTAGCATCTAGCAATAAATGCCCTCAAAATTCAACCATGAGGGGCTTTAAAATGCAAAATCAAAAATATCTAATGGGCCAAAACCCTCAAAATTTTCAAAAATAACAAAAAAATTCAAATAATTCAAAATTCAAATGTGCCTCGTATCTAGTTATTTACCCTATACACTTGGTGGTTGTAGTGACTTGTGATCCATGCAATCCGGCAAGATGAGTAAATTACCATAAGGCCATTTGGGGTAAATTAGTCATCGTGGAATTGATATGCTTCACTTCAATCCCTAAGAAGGCCTAGATGGCCGGACTGCTCCATGAGAATGAGGTATTCATCTCAATTCTTCTATGACATTTTTTAGTAGATCATCGAACATTATGATTCAACATAAGCCTAATTGGAATTGCTATCATTTTGATTCCCTAAGAAGGCCATAATGGTCAGACTGCTCCATGGGATAGAGATGTACAATTACTATTAATAGTTGTAATCATGGCTGAATTAAGCCTTGCCAAGTAATCAAAGTGCTAAAACCTTCAATTGTTCAAATCACTCATTGTGGTCAAGTGACTCATCACTTCATTAAATTTTCCTACTCTCATCGACTCGTCGCTTGAGGGGGTAGTCATTATATCAATTATCATAATCAAATTCAATAGGAGATCACTCGATCTTGTCAAATTGTATTCATCTTATGAATCATTGCCAAAGACTATCATAAGCTTACCCTTTGTTGGGGCAAAAAGCAACTATGATAGTTAAGTTAGTAGCTCTCCACCTATCGGTACTATTGTAGCACTGAAGCTACCCGATCACCATTGGAGCTTGCAAAAGATTTTTCAAATTTAAGCCTTCCCTCAGTTGGAAGCAATGATTCTAAGATGCGTACCCTTTGGTAGGATTGGGCATCTAATGTTGATCAGATCAATGATCATCATTCAACCTATGACATCATTTTAGGAGGTCTATTTTTGCTCAACATTGTTCATTCTCATAATGCATCCCAAAAGGGGCATTTGTAGACACCTAAAATGCATCATGTCGAGGTGACTACTCATATGGGACATGCTAACAGACCATATGAATGATCTTGGATAGCTCCAAGGTGAAGCAGTGGTTTTAACCACTCAATTTAGGTAGAGTTGGCTAACTCAGCCTTAGCCACGGCTGACACCCATGGCTAATAGAGCTGGCCATGCCTCAGAGCCATGGCTAGCATCAAAACTATTTTGAATCTCGAGCCGAGCCAAATTTTGGTTACAATGGCCTGGGCAATGGAGATTCAAATGGTTTTGGGTGGGGAAGCATCGAGAAGGTTCCCTCCAACTGATCCAACTACAGGTTTCTTGTTCTTGGCTTCTCCATGAAGCTAGACCAAGGACTTGAGAATGCTATAAGACCCCCCTCCAAATTGGGGAGAAATCTAGAATCTTTAGGAGTTGAAACATAGTGAAGCCCTACCAAATTGTTGACTCAATTGCAACCTTTTGGAGAGAGCTAACTTGCCAATCATGAATGCATTCAAAATAATGGAGGTGTCAAAGGACTAAGGAGATCAAGAACTCATAATTGAGCCTCTTCCACCATGAATCTAGTGAATTCAACCACCAAATCCATCAGAGGACATCGAGGTGACCCTTGACCATCAATTCAACAAGGAGAATTGGAGATCCAAGCCCAGATTTGGAGAGCAAAAAGGTTTTCATCTCAGCCATGGCTAATAGTGCCCACCATGCCTCAGACCCATGATGAGGGTTTGATCCCTGTTTCTCCCTATTTTAGCCTTAGATTTATAGTTTTATGCTTTCATTTTGATATATTAACCATAGATTAATCTCATTTGATACATTTGCATAGTTAAATTAGGGATTTAGGAGCAGATTTCCTTTATTTCCTTGTTTACATCATTTAGACTAGTTTTCTTGTTATTTCATGCAATTCAAGTTTCTAATGGTTAATTAGGATGTTTCATAATTAGATTCATGTCTTTATTTATATGCTTTACTGCAATTTAATGATTTCTTGCATAGTTTCATAGATTACATGCTTCATTTGCTTTCTTTAGCATTCTTTATGCAAGATTCCTCCAAAAGCCTCATCAAGAGAGGCCACCTTTGCTTGTAATCATTTCTTGTTGTTTCTTGAATGTAGGGTTTATAGGATCCATCCATTTGCAAGGCATTCAAGGTAGCATATACCTCTAATCATGGAGAAGAAGGTCACCATTGATCTTGAGCAGTTCGTGTCCTATTGGAAAGTCTACGAATTACACCACCCCCTCATTTAGAGGGTCTTCAAGATTGTATTGATTGTATCAACATTGAGTATCCCTAAGAGGGACGTATATGTAATTGAATTTGGCAAAGTTTTAATAAAAGGAAACTCCATTTCTTGTTAAATTCATTATTGTCAATATTTTATGCTTTAATGTTTGATATCAATTGATGCATTAGTTAGGTGTATGCTTTCTGCATGGGTACACTAACAAAATTCTAACTAATATCTAATAAATAGTAATCTAATCCTAACTACTAACTAAAGCTAGCTAGTAGCCAATCTTGGCTATCTAGAAGCCCACATGAGTGTATAGGCTCACATGAATATTATTAGCATACTAAAAACTAATACAAAATATACCTAAGAACTAAATAATAAACTAGTCCTAAGGTACATAAAAGATGCCCTCATCACAAATAATTTTTTTTTCTCCATTTCTCACCACCCATCTTAAACCTTTAATCACTAGATCAATTGATTTTTTTAAAACTATTCCATAGTGTAGAACCATTTAGTAGAGATATTATAGTAACTATCAAGCTTGGGTTATTGGGCTTAACATACTTAGAAGAATTCTTGCCCCTTGTCTTTGAATCTCTTTGTACAATCTCCAAGTTAATTTTCCCCTAAGAGCTAAGTTTGCATCTATAAAAACTCATAAATCGAGACCTCCCCTAGTTTTATCATCGTACACCTTTCTTCATTTCACCAAAATAAATTTTTACCTATATCACAAAATACATATTAAACTTTTTTCTATCAATTTTGGCATAGTATACAAGGATATATAATATGTTAGAATGACTTGTAAGACTAATTTAATTAGCCACACTCTTCTTTCTAATGATAACCATATACTTTTCCATGTTGGTAGTTTATTCTAAAATTTATTTATAACTAGATTCCATAATTCTATCCTCATTCTCCCCTCAAATAAGGGCATCCTAGATAAGTTGTTGGAAAATTTGTCTCTTCCATTTGAAGTAACATGTATATCCCTACTTTGATTTTAGTTGGGATGTTTAGGAAGTAAATTTTGGATTTTGTTCTATTAACTTTTTGCCTTGATTCTCTTTTGTATTCCTTTAATAAGTTATTCAAAGCTTTGACCTCGTTTATCCTACCCCTCCAAAAAGGGTTGTATCATCTATAAACTATTGGTGGATGATGTTATGGATGTTATTACTAGCCGTATTTGCAATATTTGTAATTTTGTTTTTTACAACTTGAAAAATCATCACTACCCTTGTTTCGGATGGCTAAATTCATAGGGTCATATCTCCCTCAATATTTCTTGGATTCCTTCATGTGACCACTAATTTTAAGGCTCTTCAAATTCCACATAAATTGGTCTAATAATTAGATGAATCAGACAACCCTTCGCGAAGATATGGCTCCTAAAATATGAGACATTTTAAAAAAAATGCCCTAATCCTTTGTGAAGATCATTCACACAACATAGTTTTTGATATGAACAAGGTTTAGGTTCCAATGGTTATTATAATTAACTTTTATTTTCCTATATAATTTCTATTTATGTTTCCCTTGTCTTAATATGTTGATCACAATTTCTTATGTTGTTTGAATTAGTATGAAGATAGATCTATGTGAGTGAGCCAATTGAGAGGCTACCACAAATTATATGGTATTATAACAAGTTTTCTTGAGACTTGTATGAGGTATGCTATCCCTTTGATTTTTTTGTGCAAACAAGTTTTCATACCAAGTGTTTGACAAATATATTTTGCACTATATTGCTAAAACATAGGACACTCTAGCAGAAAGCTACAAAACTAGCTCCAAGAGGGAAAAGGAAATATTTAAGGCTTGTTAGATATCACCCAACAATAGCTCCAAGATATTTCCAAGATAAGAGAAGAGAATAATGAGTTGAAACTCCATAATAAAGAAAATATACTTGTTATGATTGGTAAGAAGTTTCCTAATATCAAGAGCCAATGTGTTAAAATTATTGTTATTACTCATGAATCAATCCCACAACTAGGAAATAAATACTTGCAAGTAGTGGAGAAGTTGTAAAAAAAAATATTTCAAAGAGGAGTTGTTGTCACAACTCCAAGCCAAGTGTGGAGATATAAAGAAAGATCAAAGTCTCTTTGATTGTTCTACTAAAGAAGCTAGCCCCATTATAGAAATAATTATGGTACATAAATCTAATAATTTTATATTTTTGAAAAAATACGGTAATTCATTTGCTAGTTTTGAGATGCATAGTAAAGGAATAGGTTTCGAGATTTTGAATAACATGGGCTATTGAAGTTAAGGGCTAGCAAGCATGGCTAATAATGAGGCCTCCTATAGAGTTGTTCTCTTGATCTTAATGTATGGGTCTAGGATAATATGGAAAAATAATTTTCCATAAAGAATATAGGCATGCATTTTAATGTGTAAGAAGAGAAGCCATCATTGCCCAACACTTCGTATAAAAGGGAAAAAAACCATCAAACAAGAACTGCAACAAAGGTGCAATGCAATATTTAGGTAAGAAAATCATAAGCATGTGTGAGAGGGGAAAGAATCACAAAGAGACCTCCCACTTAGAGCACCTATTATGTCTTCCCTTTATCACTTCTAGGACACGGGCAATTATGAGCCTAGGTCTAAGTTTTGATGGCTTAAGTTAAAGAACACCTACATTTCTCCTAATATTTTCCTTTAACAAACTTAACCTTAATATGGTCATATTTTAACAATAAACACATTAATCAATGTAGCAGACGGACCCTATAAACTATGCTTTTAATTTTCAACAATAAATAAACAGATGATTTCCTATTAAGGCGAATGTTCAAGAGGATGATGCAACAAACATGCCATAATAAGACTATGTGATTCTATTTTGATGAGATGTAATATTGTAGTTGATCTCCTAATGTTATCAATACTAACTTGTTCATTTTATTCCTTTTGCATTTTAATGGATGAAAATAGAGAGTACAAAGCAATATTGCAGACACAAAATAGATAATTTTATTTAATTTAAAATGAAAAAACAATAACTAATATTTTTGATTTATTTTTTGTCACAATGGAAAAACATTGACAAGATACAAAATCACCTTTGGTGCTATTGATTTATAGAGGAACTTTTTCTTAGGACTTCTACTTTTCAAAAACCTACAAGACAGACAAAAGCAACTATAATTAGCAATAAAGGGGTTTGCCTAAACTAGTGAAGAGTGTATGGATTTCATAACCGACACCAAAACCCTACTCAAAACATGAAAAAAAATTAATATAAAAGTATGTAATGATGACTATGTGCTTAGTGGCAAAAGCGCCACCAAGGAAGTGATAACACCACTGACACTTTTGCTAATTGGTTGCACTTTCACTTTTAGTGGTAAATTGTGATTATGAAATCACAGTTCTTATTGTAATAGATAGAGAATGCAATAAAACCATTGAACCTATGATTTATTAGTGATTTCACCTATAGATACATTAGAATGTATTTTGGACAAGAGATATGATTTTTCAAATGACTAAATGAAGATCCATGACCAGGAGGTGTAGGGTCTTGATGGAGACAATATAATATCTTGATTGATAATAAAAAGATATAAACTAATGATAAAATAAAACAAGGTGATAAGTAAATACACTATTTGAATATGCAAGTATGATTATAATGAAATTATCAAATGATTACAAAGCAAAAAAAGCAAATATGTGATAAATCCAAGAGGGGAGAGAGCACATCCAAGCATGCTTATACCCTAAATATGTCTTGGTTGATATACCCTATTCATGAGGAAGTAGATGAGTTGTTGTTGCTTGAAATGATTGAGAACCTCACTATTACAAGAGATCCATATTCAATTTGATAGAGCTTCATTGTTGTACAAGATGATATGAATTTGGTAGAGATCACTATTACATAAGATGATATAAATTAGGCTTCCCAAGGACTGGATTTATAGGAAGCCATGGCTCCTTGGAGGGTGGTTGGGTGAAGTTGATGGGATTGTTTAAGGTAAGTTTTAAAAATAAATCAATGTGTAATTAATGGATGCAATATTTGGGGGCTTTGAATTACTATTGAGGCTATAGATCAGACTAGTGTGATCAAATCCATTTTAGTGGGTGGCTTGAAAGGTACTAATTGTCTACCTTTTTTTCTTTTGGGATCTAACAATCAATAGTACTAGAAGCTAGAGTGTTGGTGATTCTAATGATCCCAATGCTAATATAAAAATGACTGTTGCTAGGTAGTTTGGATGGGAAATGATGATAATTTTGAATCTCTACAAAAGCACTGTCAAGAAGCAGAAGTATCATTGATGTTATCACTCAAGTCTTGGTATTTTTTTGGAGTAATAAATGATCCTAAATTGAGCTTTGAGATAATTGATTTGATTTGGATGCTTGATTGGTTGGATAATGAAGATTTTAGTGATTTTTGGAGACTTTTATGATGTGCTCAAAATTGGGTGTCTACAATTACCCCTTTTGATGCATTTATTGGATGATGAATGCATCGATAACTAACATTTATATCCTAGTTTCGAGATAGATAAATTTGCTATTGCTTAGAATTTGTGATGCAAGAAACTGATGCTTTATTTGTTGATTATTGATGATATTAAAATTTACCTTTTTCATAGCATTAAATGTTGCCATGACTCAGTGTCCCCCCTCAAGTTTTGAAGGGAAAACTAAGTTGGACAAAGGAAACTTTGCTTGACCATGATTCACACTAGTGCAATGATGAAATATTGAGGACAAACGATAAAAATGGTTAGGATATGATGGAAGTTAAAATGGTTAGGGGGTAAAAAACAAATAATTTTTACCATTGGTGATGATGATTAGGAGCTCTATACCCCTGATTTGATGATAAATTTTGATGGATTAATAGGAGAGACCATTGCTTTTGGTTGAGAGGACGAGACCATCATTGGCAAGAGGAGGAGGGCACACTCAAGTAGGAACTAAAACACTTGCACTTTTGTCAAATTTTGGTCTTGAAAAGCATGTTCGAAGGAAAGGGTAGTGCTTTTGTACTAGCACTAGTGCCAACTGATGATATTTTTATGCACTAATATCTCTTTTTATAATAGTTTCATCACCTAATGAAACTTTTGCTAAAGGGTGGTGCTTTTGCTTGCTTTGAGTTTTTGTTGATTTTGTAAGTTTCAAGGGGACTGATAGGTGATGGTTTTGGCTAAGTGTAGAAGAGACTGTAGATACTTTACTATAGAGAGAGACGATACCATATGCTAGAGATAATTCAAGGACAATAACATGAAGGTATTCAAAGACAAACATCTTCCAATTATCCTATGGTAGGGTGATTGTCATATTGGAGGATGTTTGGAAAAAATTGTAGGTGTTAATCAAAAGGGAACATATGTACATGAGCCAAGACCAAAGGAGGAGCTTTACATGATTTATTAGAGATGTAGATTTTCTAGTCATGAGGTTTGACATTGATATCCATGTTTTCTACACTAGGGGTGATCTAGATTGGCATAATGTTCTACAATATGCACTAGAATCTAGGGTTTTGATCAACAATACCAGTCAGAGAGTGGTATGTTAGGGATAAGGCAAGGTAGTCCTTGAGATGGTATAGGGGTAAACAAAATTTTCTTGGGGTCCTATCATCTTGGCCTAGTTATACCACTCATTGCACTAGGTAGTCTATAGGGGAGGTAGGAGTATGTTTTGTTTTGCACTGCTCTAAGTATAGGCTTGGGAGCATATAATAATATTGTGGTCATCGAGGTTACTAGCATAGGTGGAGGATTTAAAGGCATCATTTGCATATTGTTGGAATCAGTAGTAGGAGTTAAGATAATAGAGACCACACAAATGTGTTTTTGGGTATCCTAATAACTTATCAATGACTTCATTTAAGAGTAGATTACTTGACAACCATATAGGCAACATCAGAGGTAGGGATAGGATACCTACCAATTGGCTCAAGTTAGGTGAATTAGATGGTTGGTCAGACCATGGGGAGAGTGCAAGCTCTTCCATTTTGATAGAGTTATATGCTAGTTTAGATAATAATAGGGAATTCGTATGGGTCCTATTTGGTATAGGAGGATGGCATAGAAGTAGGTATTATAGCTAAAACTAGACTCATACATAGAGGTAGACATGGTTAATACAATGATATTAGATATGAGGAGTGATGATTATGGAGTCAATTCTAGCTAATAGGATTGGTACTATATTTTTTACTCATAAGTATCATAGTAGTTGGTCTAAGGACAGACAAGCACATGCGACCTGATAGGTGAGATAGAGAGCACAATGATTAATACCACCACTACTAATATGGTTTCAAGAGTCTTGTTAGAGGAGGTAAAAGGTGATAACAATAGTAATAGGAGTAATAATAGTGTCAATGATCATGATATAGGAGGTAGACCCTAGCGGGTCACCTCAATCTAACATGGAGGTTGAGAGGGGTACATTGGTAGAATAGGTAGCCAGCTTTTAGGCTGCATTGGAAATGACCTAGACAAAGAGGGATTTGGTTTAAGCATAAGCAGTAACTCAAATTATGGAGAGAGATAGGTTGGTTTAGTAGACCTCAATGATGTAGCAAATAAATAGGAATGTAGCAAGGACAAAGGCTACAATGACAAGTGAAATTGATGATATTAGATAGTCCATACTCTCTTGAACTAGATGATCGCTACATATTAGTGACATGCAATAGAGCTAGCCTAGGTTTAGGTAGAGTTGATCCAAATATTGAGAAATCGACCCATTATAGGATTGACTACCACATAGCAGTACTAGTAGATCATTGCCTTCGATGATCAAGTCAACATGGACACACTCATGGTCCATAACTTGATAGTCATAGCGGTTAGTGAGGATGTTGCCATCACTTGGGGGAGGATAAAGAGCACTAAACATGGGGTCCTAAATATAGATACCCTAGAACGGGCTAATTTTATAGCTACTATGTATCTTTGTAGACACATGATATATAAATGATCATTGTATTATAGATTTTGATGTACATGCATTTGATGATATATACATTGATATTTATGAATCCATGATAATGTTTGATGTTAAGTTGTATTTAATTTTATGCAGATGATTAATGATTAATAATTTAATTTAAATTATGTGCTTGTTAATTGATTAACGATGCATGGTTGATAGACTTAGACAAGTAGATGTAGAAAGCAACATGACATTTATGATGGTATGATGTAGATAAACATGTGATTGAGATCATAAAATGAAGTACCCATGGGTACTTTGAATAATATCATGAGGTATTTTTATAATACAAACCTATATACAATTATATACAAATATATACATATAAAGATTTACCTAGGGGAACTTTGGCTATGATACAAAAAAAATTGCCTAGGGGGACTTTAGTCATAATAAAAGATTTACCCACATGGAATTTAGCTATGATATAAAAAAATATTTGCCCAAGGGGACTTTAGATAATGTTGTCAAACATTACTATAATACAAGATATATATATATTTTTTATTACCCCCAAACAAATGCTAGAGTAATGTTTTATGATTTATTTGAAAGATACAAAAACAATTACCTCAAAATAAATGTTTGTGAGGAAATTATAGCCTTACCTCTAGACAAAAGTTATAGAGAAGTTCTGCTAATAGATTTATCAATAAACAAATGTCTAAAGGACTTTTGGTTTTCCTATAGACAAACATCATAAAGGACTTTTGATTGGTGGATTTTCCTTTATACAAATTTCTAGAGGGCTTATATAACTTCTGATTGGTGGATTTATATTTAAATAAACATATAAGGGACTTATGCTTTGCTTATAAACAAATGTCTTATATGAATTCTGATTGGTGGACTTACCTTTAAAAAAATGTCCAAAGAACTACTTTTCTTGTAGATAAATTTTATACAGGACTTTTGATTGGTGGATCTGCCTTTAAAAAACATCTTTAGGACTTTTGCTTTACCTCTAGGTAAATGTTATATGAGACTTATGATAGGTAGATTTGACTTTAAAAAAATATCTAAAAGACTTGGATTTGATTGATGAAATAATAGATTTTACCCCCAATTGGAGGAAGAATCAATAATGGATATATTACCTCTATGCATGGGGATACAAAGGAAACAAGAGGTGACAAGATTAATATTACCATTAACACTTGTAAACCTCATAGTATTCATCATGCAATAACATATTAATGAGAAATAATATGAAGAGATAAGAGATAAAAAATAGTGTTTTAATCTAATTTGGAGTTATTGTGAGATGAAGATAAGATATTTTTGAGATAGATATTTATACTAAACCATAATGGTTCACATATGGAACTAGAGAGGATCTGATCACATCAGTCACCTTAGGAAAATAATCTATCCTATCTAGGATCATCATTTTTGTCATCATAGATCCTTGAATCTCTATGCTATAGGTAATATAAGAAAAGATAGGCATGTCCATATAGGTAGATATGAGGTTAGGTAGATGCAAGCAGTTAGTGATAGGCAGTTGGTAAGCAAACAAGTAGTTGATGTAAAATTAGATATAACATCACCTACGATGTATTATGTTTTTTGGTTCTTTATGTTATTTTTTGTCAAGTGTGGCAAAGAAATAAGCACTCAAACCATACTTGGTTGTTATGATATATCGACCTTGTCAATTAGGCTCAAATTTATCTTTGACCTCAGTTTTGGCATTGGTGTTTTTTATTTTTTATTTTATTTGAGGACAAGATCACCAAGTTCAAAGGATTAAAATTGTACCTTCTTGTCATAGGCATGCTTAAGCCTTTGCTATAAACCCTTAGGTGTTTTAAAACATGAATTTGCTTTTTGTTAAGTAGTTTTAATTGGATGAGATGGGTGATATGATATTCATCTCCATAAGATGCATCTTGCAATAAAATTCATAATGAATAAAATTCTAGTTTAAAGGGGAAGACTACTTTAGTTCCATAGACTAAAGCATAAGGCATCATGCCAGTGGGATTTCTAACACTAGTGCTATATGCCTATAAGGATATATACAACTAGATATGTCAATCTCTACTAGTTTTACTATCAAGATTCTTAAGGATTTTGATAAGGGTTTTGTTAGAGGTTTCAACTTTGTCTTTGCCTTGGGGATAATAAGCGATGGACCATTTGTGCAGAATCTTGTACCTAGCATAAATTTTCTAGACATAATTATTCTTAAAGGGTGTTCTATTATTTGATATTATGATAGAAAGGATGTTATAACAACTAAGGATCTAGTTGAGGATGAACTTGGAGACCTGAACTCCAGTGGTTGATCCCAAAGGTATAATTTTGATCCACCTCATGAAGTATTTTATAGCCATGATGATAAATTTGTGTCCATCGAATGACATAAGGTTTATCTTCCTCATGATGTCCAATTCCTAAATGAAGGAAGGCAATGCTGAGGTGAAATATTAAAGGGCAGATAGAGCATGGATAAGGTTATCATGTTTTTGACACTTATCACACCTCTCAACATAGTGGTAAGAGTCCTTTTCCATGGTGGGTAAATAATAGCCCATCTATAGACATTTCTTGGTGATAAAAACACCGCTGAAGTGTCCATTGCATGATCCATAATGAGTCTCTTTAATGACTACTTGGTCTTTAGCTGAGTCTAAGCATCTAAGTAGGATGCCATCTTGAGCATGGTGATATAGAATATTGCCAATGATAATATGTAAATAGGCTTGTTGTTTGAGATTATTTTACTCATTGCAGTTCAAACCATCACACAAAGTGTCATCCTTAAGGTAAACATAAGTATCCTCATACCAAGATCAAAGGATGGAGTTGCTTCTATGCAAAAAATATTTTAGAGGAAGTTGACTAGATTCTAGGGTTGAATTTTTCTTAGTTTGTTGAATGAGGATCATAGCTTATTTGTCATCTATATCTAAGGGGATCATGGATGCAATTTAGGCCATAGTGTGATCATGACCATTACTAGATCTAGGGATAGCGCTAACGATGATTTTATCAAAAGCAACCTTTAGTATATCAATAATGCATTTGTATGGATTGATTTTATCTTCTTTGTTTTGATAAAAACCATTGAATTAGTTAACTACAAGGTAGAAGTCTCCAAATATAGAAATGATTCTAACTTGAAGAGTTG
The DNA here is from genome assembly GCA_028583015.1 of Wollemia nobilis. Taxonomy (NCBI): domain Eukaryota; kingdom Viridiplantae; phylum Streptophyta; class Pinopsida; order Araucariales; family Araucariaceae; genus Wollemia; species Wollemia nobilis. The sequence continues at coordinate 15,305,725 of JAQPPZ010017052.1, forward strand.
ACACTGAATTTAACCCTAAGATAAAAGCTTTGTACTCAACATTATTGTTAGTACATGAAAATTAAGCTATAAAAGAATCATATATTGTTGAGAAGTGACCAAGATGAGTCCTACATCTGCTCCTTTGACACATATAATGCCATAAAATTATAAAGTCCAAGAGTCATTTTGATCTGCTTTGAGGTTGAAAATTGACTCATCAAGAAAGTCTACCACTAAGGGTTGTCTAGATTTGAAAGGTGTAATTACTATCTAGTTAGCAGTGACCTAACATTTCATATAATTTTGATTGATGAACTCAAGATAATTTTGGCTAAGCATAATGACCCACTTAGAGATTCATCCTAATGGGTGAGTTTTATACATGAGGTATCATAAGGTATTAATCCTTGCAATGACAAAGGTCTTCTATCTGAACATATAATAACTAAGATTCTGGGAGGCAAATATTATAACTAAGAAAAGCTTCTCTAAATGTGTATATCAAACTTCATAATTGACCAAAGTCCTATTTATGTAGAAGTTATCTCCTTCTCTATGTTGGTCATCATATCGTGCCAACATATATCCTGAGGTATAACCTATGGTTAGTATGTATGGCAACAAGGGACTATAAGGATTAGGTGGGATAAAGACAAGTGGGGATAAATGGTAGGATTTGAAAACATCGAAGGTTGCTTGACATTCAACATCCCATTTAAATATCACATCCTTTGTTAATATCTTGGTGAAGGGTTTACACTTATTGGCTAGCTAGGAGATGAACCTCTAAATGGCCTAGATTTTGCCTTAGAGGCTCCTGAGCAAGGTTAGAGTTTGAGGGGGTGGTATATGGGAAATAGATAATATTTTATGAGGATCAACCCATGTTAGTAAATAAAGAATTTTATCAATTTTCCTGATGTAAATCCCAAGATGCACCTTTGAGGCTATTTGAATATGCATTTCAAGTCTTGAACATGATCTTCTTGGTTTAACGACTAACCAAGAAGGCCATCGACATAGCTTTCAATGATTTCATGCATCATGTCATGGAAGATATACATCATGGCCTCTAGTAGGTTCCTTGTAGGGTGGTGAAAGTTATTCTATATCTAGTTATAGCCTAAGAATATGTCCATAAGAGACAACATTCCACATCCTACAATGAAATTAATGACAATGTTGACATTAGGCAAAGGGAATTCATCCTTGGGAAATGCTTTATTGATGTCTTGAAATTTGGTACACACTCTAACACTATTTGTTTTCTTAGCGACATGAACAATGTTAGAGATCCAATTATAATAGTTGATGGCTTTGATGAATATATCATCAAGGAGTTTTTGGAGCTCCTCCTTCACTAAAAGTGCAACTTTTAGGTCTATTTTCCATATTTTTTGTTTTATGGGTTTTGCAAAAGGATTGATAATTAGATGATGGACAACAAGAGAGGGATCTAGGATGGGCATATCAATATAAGACCAAGTAAATATATCTTTGAACTCTATCAAGAGCTTGATGTATTCCTCATGATTAGTTGGGGTTAAGACATTGCTTAGCTTAAGGATATTGGGATCATTTGGAGTCCAAATATTGATGTTTATGGTTTCCTTAATAAAAATACAAGTTTTTTCTTCTAACTGAGGAGCATCCGAAGGCACTCCTAGGATTCCTATATTTGTAGGTTCTAAGGTTGGGTGATTGTTGTTGATTTGGTATAAGACAATGACATTGGTAATTTGGGGAAAGGATCTCTTGAATTAAATTTATTTTGTTCTAGATAGCCCAAGGGACCATCTTGGGGAGGACTATTCTTAACATCCTCCACTCATAATTGTCTTCATTAGTAATGGGTTCAAGATAAAATAGAGTTAAAATATTCATGTTTATGGACTAGGTAAACTTGGAGAAGCTAGGATTATTAAAATTGTAATTTGATTGATGGCCAAGGCCGACATGATATGATGTAATATTGGATAGGCTTAAGCGAAATACAATTATAATGTATTGAGTTTACTATAATATTTTATTATGTAATCCTTATGGGTTGTAATTAACCTTGTTATAGTTAAACCCTCTTTAGAACTTATAATTAACCTTAAATTACTCTTGTTATGTTGGCTCAAATTAAATCTCTTTTATGTAATTAGGGATTTGATATTGGTATAAAACCCCCACCACTCCTCATTTTAATCATTGTAGTGTAATGAATATTTTTTTTAATTTAGTTAAAATCCCTTGTGGGGCTGCCTTGGTACGAGAAACCACAACCAAGGGGTTCTACACTATTAAAATCACCTGGGAGTCATGCCCAACCTTGACTGCACTAGCATAATCAACTGGATTTTGGGTACCTAATGTGCGTTTGGTAGGGTGGATATTTGAACCAGGGACCTCCCTTGGAGGATTGCCCTACCCTCTCAAACTCACCTACAACACGTGGGTACAATATAGTGGATATTATCTACAAATAATATAGTGATTATTTATGGTGCCTATAGGTTCCCTAAAATTTATGTCTATTTCTTTTCTTTTGTCCTTTTATGTTTTCTATATAATATTTGAGTGGATGGATTATTTTTGTTTATTTCTAGAAAATATTGTGAATTCCACAAGGATATATAAGGAGTGGTGATCCATCATCATCATACTCATATCACTCTACTTCATTCAAAGAAATAGAGTCATCATGGGATGTCCTATCAATATTACTATCTTCACCTTCACTATCAGAAGAAGAAAAGTTAGAGGCTCATTATGGCTAGGGATATAGCCTATCCTACAGTGACCTGGTTAGGTTTTGACTTATAGAGGCTCTTTGATAACCTACTTGTACAAGCCTATCCCTTTGCCTCAATATTCCATATTGGCAAGCATTTGCTTAGGGATGGGATATGAGTTTGACAAGAAGCATGAAGCATATTTCTATTCAACTAGATAAGGGTTGCTATCATGGATTTTCTCCTTGCTGGTTGTACCAACACAAATGAAGAAGCAACTTACTATTTACTCTATTTTACCCTTATTTCTAGAGGATAGGCCTAAATTTCAAGGAAATGAAGGGAGATTGGCTAGGTTTAGGACAAATTGACTATTATTTGGTTTGTTATTATTAATTATGATTGAATTAGCACTTTGACCTTTAATTTTATGGTTAGATGAATTTTTTAGAATGAGAGACCTTAATGCATCATTGATAAGAGACTAACAAGAAGAGGAAGATGATTTAAGAGATGAAGTGAGAGAATAAAGATGATATTTTGAATAATTGATCTCAATTACCTAACAATTGGAAAAAGGTTTAGGGTCAACTAGAATGTGATAGGTCTTGCCCTTGTATTCATATTTAAAGCACTAATGGAGAGTTGAAGGGATAATATTCATCTCATGGATCCACGACCTTCCAAGATGAGTGTTGTATATTATATCACATGGCATAACATAAAAAGTGTTGAGAGTATGTGGTTCAACTTGAAGGGATAATACTATAGTGCCACAAACCCCATGTTTCTCATTGTCAAAAGCCCTAATAACAAGATCAAATTTCTCTAAATTTTGTTTAGTTATCTTGAAATGGCTGATGAATTCTAGGCTATAGACATTGATATCAAACCCATTATCAACTAATATTTTCTTGATTAACTCATCACCAATATAGCCTATGATGTATAATGTCAAATATTTGACCATATGAGATTGAGGAGTATCATTCTCATAGAATGATATAATGGTATGGTTAATCCTAATAGATCTTACTAAAGAAGTAAGGTCATTGGGATTGAGATATTGAGGAATGACTTCTTAATTCAAAAATTTGATTAATATGTTTATATGAGCCAAAAAGCCTTAAGAAGTTCAAGGAAGGAGATTCTTGTTGAGGTATTATCAAGTTGCTAGAGCAAATAAAAATCACCCTTAGACTTGGTCACTAATTGTATGATTAGAGGAGGTCCTTCGGATAGAGAAGTACTTTTTATAGAAAGAAGCATAGGAGGTCTTGAAGGTTGATTCGATGATTGAGTTTTATGTCATTATTTGGTTACAACAAAAACGTAAGAGATATTATTAAAAGGATGGAGTATCCTTACCATCCCTTGACTTGCAAGTGGGACGTTACTATAGTGAATGTTATTTGTTGTGTTTTGGTTCTATTTATTATTAGGCAGTGGGTTATAGAAGATTCTAGGATCTTATTGAAATTAGGTTGAGTGTTAGAGTGATTGAGAGCAACTTGGTCATTGTTGATTAGGTTTTGGATTACATTCCTGATGCCCATGCATTTGACGATCATATGATTATTGATGGGGTGGCAGGCACATTGCTCATTAGAATGAAACCATGAAGCCTTTTTAATTTTAGGTTCAATAGGTTTAACAGGAAAAAATTCTATAATTCTAACCATTAGGAGCTACTCTAGAATAAATAAAAAAGGTCCATCTAGTTGGTAATACCTCCTTTTGGGTTTTTTCTATTGAGGCTTCTCTAGGACAAGCTTTTGAAGGTTTGCATTAGCACTAATGTTGTTGGCCTAGCAGGAGTCTATGACCTCATCACCTATTATATATTTATTCTTGTATTACCTCTTCATGTTGGAGGGAGGCTTATCTTATTCTTTATGGGTCTTAGTATTTAATTTACCTCTTTTGACAAGGGTAGTTTCTACTCTCTTGACCATGCCAATTACATATTTGAAGAAAAACACATTAGTTATCTCTAGGTAGAAGGCTAACTGCTCATTGATATTTCTAATGAATATGTCTAGCAGGTCTCTATGTTGAGGGATAAGTTGTAGCCTTCCCACTAAGGCTCACTATTTTACTAATAAGTTGGAAAAATTCTTGTCTTTGGACTATTTGAGTTGGTATAGGTGTCAAATGTTGATATTTTTCTCAATGTAGATAGATAATTATTTAACAAACATCTCTAAAAGGTCCCTAAAGTGCTTTAAAGAATTCATTGTTATCTAATAGTACCATTCCAAGGTGGGACCAAAAATACTCTTAGGAAATATTTTTAGTAACAATGTTTCATCATAAAATATACCACTACAAACAATCCTAAACAATCTATGGTTAACAATATTGTCTTTCCCCTTGTACATTTGAAACTTAGGGATTCCAAAGTTAGGAGGAAAAGGGCAACTAGCTACAAAAGAAGCTAGGGGTTGGTTGCATAAGTCATCATATGAGTACTTGTGATTGGATGATGACCCTTGAATAATGACCATTTGTTGCTTCAATTGCTATAACTCAATGTTTCATGCTTGAAATTGAGGAGAAGCAAGATTTGATGAAATAAAAGGTACATGCTAATATATAGAAAGGATTTGTTGATGATTGATGTAAGTAGGTGGTTGATACACATTGGCATAGATGTTAAAGTTGGCATCATACGTTTTGACTTGAGGGTACCTAAAATGAAAAGGTTGAAATATGGAAGATGAGAGATTGTGGGGCTAGAGTTTTATCCCAACTCTATTTTTGTACTTATGGGATTAGAATGAGGACCATAAAATACATTGACATAAGGATTAGAGATAGAAGCACTTGGTGGTACACCCTAATTAGGAGTGTAACTTGTGCCTACTTTTTGAGATACGAGGCAACTGATGTTACCCTATAATAGTTCCTCAAAGGTAGGTAAAGATGAGTGATGCTCTAATAGAGGTGGGAGGATTTGTGTCCTAGTATCTATTGATGTAGTTATAATAGGATTTGAATCAACAATGTGAGATGTTGATGCATTAAGGTTAGTGTTCATGGATCCAAAATATGGGCCCAATTGATTGATTGGCAAAGGATTTGAATTAGGTTCTTGAGGATGATCCAATGGTTGATCATCTCCTATAAAGGTACCTAAGGTTCCATGACCTTCCCTAAGGAAGGAATCTATAATTTACATATGTTTCTATTATAAATAAGCCATATGTGTTGTAGATTGGAAGACCACCCTCTCATATTACTTATGGGTAGGAATTAGAAATCCTTGAGGTGTAGGAACCTCATCTTCTTGGTCAAAGGTAGGATTCTAAAAGGTATGTTGTTCATAATGACCCTTGATAGGAGGATCAAGGTTAATGGCTAATTGGTGAGTGGTGCTATAGGTTAGGGAGCATTTTTTGGTCATACATTTAGAAGAAGAAAGAAGATTATTTAAGTTTTACTTGTTTATAACATTGATTAAATAAGAAAAAATGATATTTTAGTAACCTTATTATTGGGAATCAAATTTGATTCACACTCCAAGCACGATGACCACCCATTGTGGTTGTCAGGTACGTTTGATGCCTACACCTCATATGGAGCATAAATTCTAAGAAGTCCAATGGAGTGTGGGATGTGGCTTTATCAAACAACCTCTGGGATTTTTATCAAGGTCGAATCCTTGTTTGGATGTGATCTTGGCACACTCTTTTCCTAACCTAGCCTAGTCTACTAGCTTCTACCTAAGGAAAAGGTATAGAGAAAAAATAGAAAATGTGATACGTGAAAGTAAAAACCTACTCTAAGGGAGGTGATGCACCAAAATCCTAAATATCTTTATAGTATGATGAGATTTAATGAACAAATGCATCATCATTGATAGTACACATTTCGTCAAACATAAATCACCATGGTTATGCATACATAAGAATCAATATAGAAAGGAAGAAATAGTGACAACTTTTTATATATATACAATAACTAGATTACATTCATATTTGAAAAAGGGGCTTGAAACTTATCAAAAAAATGACATAGGGCTTGAGCTAGGCCATAATACATAAGAGGGGTGAAACAAAGACTATATAGTGGGTTAGATAATAGGTATGAATACAAAAATTTATTTGATGATTTACAATGAAGAAGAAGGAGGTATTTATAAGAAGAAAAGGGAGAAAATTTTCCCCCAAAACTTGTGTAGGGATTCAAAGTTGTCCAGTTCAAAATTTGCTTGGATTTTTATCATTTACTTTGGGGGATTTCGATGTCTTTGGATATATAGCCATAAATTCTACAAGCATGTTGTTTTGATGGGATGCAATCCTTTCTTGTTTCTTTACTTGATTGTCCATGATAGAGATCCATTGTGATTATACCCTTGAGATTATTTTCCATTGATATCCTTGGTCTTGGTGTTGCCCCTTGGTTCTATGTATTTGATTTAATACACTAGTTATCACCTAGGGTGTTGCATCCAATTACAGGGCGTGATAAGACCTTTTGCACCCAATTTCTTTGGATTGATGTAGTTGCCTAATGATGGCTGATGGTATGATCCCATTACATCATGACTGAATCCTTTGGCAAAGTACTTTGTGCATTGCCTAAGGTTTTGGTTTTTTACTTTTTCACATTTATTTTGGTTCAAAGATATGCCCTTCTTCATTGACCCATATATTGTTTCCTTTTCAATGATTTTATGGCGATTGAGACTATGAGATGCTCTCCTCTAGTGGGTGTGTATAAGGTGTCCTCTTTTTATTTTTGGTGCTCCTTCATAATGGGTCTCTGAGGTGAACCCTGTATGGGCTAGTTAGCTTGACCGGTCTATGAAGGTTTCACAACTCAAAATCTCCAAGAAGCTTTGGTCTCCATAGATTATTCAGTATTAAGATCCTCTTGAAAGAGAAAATGAGCTTGCCTTATTGGTTTTCTATCTGGTTACCTTGATACTCCCTTCCTCTTCCATGACCACTAGGATTTATTTCCCAAGACCTCTAACTGGTGTTGATTTACAACTACATCGAAGAATTATGGCTAACTAGACAACCATGGTAAAGCCAAATAAATGTGGAAGATAGTCAATCTTACAACCACTTTTATTCATGGAGGAGAAGAGTCTATGGGTCTTATATGGGAAAAAATCCTACTATCATTAAAAAGTCTATAGGACTATAGCTTATGGTGGGACTCATGTTAGGTGCCATAAAATAGGCTCATGAATTATTGATATTCTGGTTTGATTGGTTAGCTTAGATTTTTGGTGTGGGGAGCTTTAGGTTCATCATTAGATTATGAAATAGGTTCTTTCTTGGATGTAACTTTGACAATCTTCTAGATTTGGTTGCTTCATAGGTTTTGGCTCAAGATGGTGTTTTGATCAAAATGTCATTTTAGCAAGATTTGCCCAGTGTAGTGATTTTTCATTACAAATTTGACAACTCATAAGGGATATCCTACTAGTGGGAGATAAGGAACCCAGGAGTGAAGGTATTATCTATTGGATGTGGATTCATAGGGGTAAATATTAAGGCTTTTTATAGCTTGGTTGAATGGGATAAGGATATGGTAATAAGGGTAATTTTGCTCAGGACTTCATAAAATATGAGGAGGGATCTCCTCAATTTATAGACCTCATCCTCTAGGATGGCTCCCAAGGCTCAACCCCCACAACCTTTCATTCCATCAATCTTCTCCTGACAAGATGATATGGAAGGAATCTTCCCTTTGTGTGAGGATGTCATCATCCTTTACACTTCATCTCATGCCTACTAGTGGCAACTATTATTTTTTTGCTTAGATGATCATTATTTACGATCTCAAGAAGTATTGTGCCTATTTTAAGCTTTGTGCAAGCTATCCTTTTTTAATGACATAACTATCTTGTTGTAAGTCTAAACTTATTTGTGTCCTGCAACACCTAGATAAACATGTTATAAAATATAACACTTTTTTTTTTATATATACAAAGGCTCGAAAAGGGTCGATGATCCAATTTTTGCTTGTGATATCCCATGATAGTGTACTCAAAGATTTTATTGAGATCAAAATCCTAGATTTTTATGATTAAATGCTTCCAACTCTTGATTGAGCGTGCTTCATATAGGGGCTCTTCTAACTTGAACCATTCCTTATATCTTTTTTATCCTAATCATTTTTTGGTAGCTACTCAATGCAATATCTATGGAGGGGTTTGGCCAAAATATCCAACCTAGCCTCACCCTTTATATTCAAGTCCCCTCATGCCAAATTTATCCACTAGTGGCTACTTAATTTGGTGATGGGATCCTTTTATAGGTTGATGTCAATGTCATCAGACGATCTGTTACCATGGTATCTTGGGAAAAAATAGTTTTGAGGCCCTTTCCAACTCCCTAGAATTGGACTATGTCCCTCTACCACTACACTACCTCTTTATAGGTTGGATAAATGGCTTGCTTGATTGCCTCTGCCATTAAATTTAGCATTGACATACTCATTCACCAACTCATCATCATAGACTAGGGTTAGGTAGAAAGGCTTTAATCTAATTTGCTTTACCACTAGAACTAGGTTTTTCATGGTTCTCAATTGCTTTAGCCCTCCCTGATCTATTAGGGTTTCCTTTGGGGTCTCCTCTATTAGGGTGCTTGACAATAACTATGATTCAAGCCTATTCTTTATTGAGTGGGGAGTCTTTGAGAGCTTTTGAGTGTTGTGCTAGGTGACTACAAAAAATTCAAGAAGGTCTAGGCTCAATATTTTCATGGTAGTGATATCCCTTCCTTGTTTTATCAAACCCATTTTAAAATCCTCCAATTATACCAACATTGGTTGACACCTTGAAGTCTAGTTGGATCCGTTGCTCGTTAAGTGTTAGCAAGATTGTTTGTTTGGTTATTGTATATACTCCCTCTACCTCCTAGGCAACCAAAACCTGCTCAATACTTAGGCTATGGATGATTGGAGGGTGGTTTGATCAACATTGTGCTAGTGTCCCTACCCCCCAAAGGTGGGTTAATACCCAAATGGGAATTTTCTCCCCTAGTACTACTATAGATGACCAAAAATTTCCTTTGATATGGGTATTGTGAAGGGAAACTTTTGGAGACCATGCAACAAACTCCTCCATGTATTTTTTTTGCATAAAGGTAATGCCTTTGACATAGGAGGGGTCTATTGTAGTTATATGGTCCTCATTTGCTAGTTGTTCTCCCAAATCATTTATTTAGGTCACTAAAATCCACTAGGAGGGGGTTCATAGCCTAGGTAATTTTGCTATATCCTTAGGGATAGGAACTCTTATAAGAGGGCTTGGAGCTTCCTTTTTATTTTATCTATATCAGATATAGGTTAGGAGTTTGAGGTCAAATTAAAGGAGGAAGTAACCGAAATTGGGCTTATGGCCAAGGCAGGCTAGATGCTTAGGAGTGGTGGTATTGGGGGCCTTGGTGGTAGCCTTCCTATATGAATGAGGTTATTTTTTGCTTGGATGGATATTTGGTAGGTTTTTATAAAGGAGTTATTTCCTTGAAGTTTGATCATCATGGCAATCTCTGAGTGAAAATATTTGACATTATATATGAGTACCATACCTGGGGGGTTGGATATCATCCAAAATTCTATACAAACTCTTGTGAAATTAGGTATTGAAATCATCCATCACCTCCATGGGAACTTGTTTGATAGTTGTCAACTACTCAAGTAAGGATGCTCCATCTACCTTCTCCTCAAACCTTTCCACTAGCTAATAAGCCAACTAGTCCTAGATTTTGATTGAGTGCAGGGAAAGAGTTTTGTACCATTCCCATGCTCTTACCTTGAAGGATGTCTCTAGGAGCCTCACTGCTATATTTTTCTCATTGATGTTGTGTATCATAGATAGGATCACCATGTTATGTAGATATTCTACTGGTGTGATTGCATCTTCTTCGATGAAATCCAGTAATGACTTTAGAGCCGATGTTGGGATTGAGCCCCAAAAAATAGGTGAGGTAGGAGGGATTAGGGGTCCTCTATAATTCCATGTCGAGAGCCTTTTGATTGGTTGATTCAGATGAGCATCCATGTTATGGTTAGGAATTTTTCCATTATTCTTATGCTTACAAAGTTTGGGATCCTTTGGACTTAAGAGGAGTCATCAAGTGAATGGTAGAGCTGCTCTAGTTGAGTAGATGAATCAGGACTTTCACCAAAGTTCCAATCTTTGAATTGCATTAGTGGTTGATTCTAGGATAATTTCTAGTAGAGTCATCAAAATTTTAGATTCTTCAACCATTGGAGTCGTTAGATGAATATTTGTAATGCTTCAATAAGTGCCTAACAAAGACCTTCATCAGAGTCTCAAATTAAGCTTTCTTCATGTATTTGGATCCCACCAGAAATGACAACAAACTATTGGGACACATGATGGGTGTATCTTACTGCTTGGCATATCTTCGTTAGAAAAAAATCAATTATAATTATGGGATGAATGTTGTGTGATTCTTCCCACCAAGCGTGTAAGTTGAACTGTTGAGAACTAGACTTGATTCACACTCTGAGCATAATGACCACTTATTGTAGTTGTTGTGTGCATCTGGTGCCTACACCTCACATGGAGCATACAATCCAATTAGTTTGATGGAGCATCATAGATGACTTAATTAGATGACCTCTAGGATTTTTATCAATGCCAAATCCTTGTTTGGATGTGATCTTGGCACATTATTTTTCTCACCTAGCCTAGTCTACTCGATTCTATGAGAGGAAAAGAAATAGAGGGAAAGCAGTAAATGCAAAATGTATAAGTAAAAACCTTATCTAAGGGAGGTAATGTGCCAAAATATTAATTCTATTTTTATTGTGGAGGGTTTGAATGAATACATACATCAATTTTGACAATGCATAAGGAACACAATCTCTATCAAACATGAATTACCATAATTGTGTACACAAGAATTGGGATAGAAAGGAGGGAATAGTCACAACTTCTTATATGTATATATATATATAGTAACCAAATTGCATTCATGCTTGAAAAAGGGGCTCAAAACTTATCAACAAAATGACATAGGGCTCGAGCCAGGCCATAATACATAAGAGAGGTGAAAGAAAGACTACATACTGGGCCAAATAACAAGCATGAGTATAACAAATTTTTTATGCTTTACAATGAAGAAAGACATATTTATAAGAAGAAAAGGAAGAAAATTTCCCCCCAAAACTTGTGTAGGGATTCAAAATTGTCTAGTTTAAATTTTTTTTGGGCTTTTCATCATCAAATTTAGGTGATCTCGAGGTCTCTAGATTTGTAGCCACAAAAACGTAGATGGCTTCATTTGATGTGATGAAGTATTTTCTTACTGCTATGCCTAATATCCCATGTTGGAGATCCATCATGATTAGACACCTAAGATTCTCCTCAATTAATGTCATTGGTCTTGGTGTTTCTCCTTGGGCTACCTTTGTGTCTATTTTAAATATGCCAACTGTCGCTTAGGGTGTCATGTCCAGTTACTAGTAGTGATAAGACAAAAACTAGATCATCACCCTCCCCTTGCATCTAATTACTTTGGGTTGGTGTGGTTGCCCAATGATGACTAGTGTTCTTCTCACTTTGTGTCTCGACTAGCTCCTTTGGAAAAGTCCTCTATGTGTCGCCCAAGGTTCTATTTTTCCTTTTTGCATTTATTTTGGTTTGAAGGGATACCATTTGTCATTGACCCATATGATCCTTCCTTTTTGGTGTTATAGTGGTGACCGAGACTACCAAATACTATCCTCTAGTGAATGTATCTAAGGTTTCATATTTTAGGATTTCATCTTCTACTTTTGGGTGTTCCTTTGTCATGGCTCTTCAAGGTGAACCCTATATGGACCAACAAGTCTAACCAGTCTACAAAGGTTTCACAACTCAAATTATCCAAGAAGCTTTGATCACTATAGATTGTTCAGTGTTAAGCTCTTATTGGAGGAAAGGATCTTGCCTTACCAGTTCTTGTCTAGTTTCCTTAGTGCTTCCTTTATCTTCCATAATCATTGGGCTTTATTACTTGGGACCTATAATTGGTGTTGATTTGCAACTATATCAGGGAATCCTAGATAACTAGATAGTCATGGTAAAGCCAAACAAATGTGGACTATGGTTGATGCTACGTCTCTTTCCTCCATGTAGGAGAAGATTTTATAGGTACTATATGGCATGCAATATTGCCAAAGGTGGAGCCCCTTTAGCTATCATAAAAAATTCTCTAGTACTCCATTTCATGGTATGAATAACCTTAGATACCACTAGAAAGGCTCATGAATAATTTATATTCTAGTTTGGTTGGTCAAATTAGATTTGTAGTATGGGGAGCTTCAAGTTCAATATTAGATTATGGTGGAGGTTCTTAGCTACATATTCAATGGTCATAGCATTGAATACTTCAGAGGTTGTTGGGGTCATGGACCTTCTTATATTGTTTCATTCTAGTTGACTCATGATGGTAGTTTGATCAAAATTATTGTTTTAGTAGGACTTGCACAGTGTAGTGATTTTTCACTACACTTATATCTCCTTCCCTTGATATACTTGATCTAACCTATATACATCAAGGGAATTTCTGCATACTAAATGTCCTCATATACCTAACCCATTTTGATATACCCCTCAATACATGAGAGAAATCCAATACGTGGGATTCTAATGGTACATAAAAGTGACCTCCTCAATAGGTGGTCAAGATGTTACATGAGGGGTGATAGTATACCTCCTTATAACTCCCACTAGCCCACTACAATATACTCCTTACTAGGTGTATGTATGCACAAGACCCGATGTAGGTGGCTAGCGACCTAGTCTTACTATATATCCAATATACCCTAGGAGCTCATATGATAGTTACTCAAAGGACCATGAAGATCCCCAATAGGACTAGCACTTGATTATGTCTTTGTTATCTAGATTTAATGTGTCTTAACTAAGCAAACACATTTAATGATCTTGATTAGGTTTGATATATTTTAGTTTTGATTAAGGTTTAGCTTGGTCAAAGAATAATCTTAGGACCTATTGTGGTGTTCATGTTAGGTTCACCAATGTAAGAGGGGAAAGAATCATGAAGGGAACTTCTACTTAGTGGACCCACCATGTTTTCCCCTTCTCACTTTAATGATAAAGATAGTTGTAAACCTAGATCTAAGGTTTAACGCCTTTAGTTAGAGAACACCTATGTTTCTTCTAAGATATTCCTTTTATACACTTAACCTTAATCTAGTCCTATTCTAACTACAAATATATCAATCAATGCAGTAGACAGGCTCTATAAACTAAATGTTTTTGAATTTTTAGTAATAACTAAAAATATGATTTCCTTTCAAGATAATGGTTGAAGAGGATGATGCAACAAAAAAATCCTAATATGACTAGATGAAATTTGATTTTGATGAGATGCAAGATTGTAGTTGGTCCCCTAATGTTATCAATTTTAACTTATTGCTTCTCTTCCTTTAGCATTTTGATGGATGAAACCAAAATTTATAGATCAATATTACAAACACAACAAATAATTTTATTTAATCTAAAATTACAAAACAATAATTAATATTCTTGACCTGATTTTTGCCATAGTGGCAAAAATGTTTGGAGGATGCAAAAGCACTATTGATGCTATTTCTTTCAGGTTGTGCTTTCACTTGAGACTTCTACCTTTCAAGAACCTTTAAAATAAATAGACAACAACTATAGTTGACAGTAAAGAGCTCTACCTAGAGCAATGGAATGTATGACTTCCATAATTAACATCGAACCCCTACTCAGAACATGAAAATAAATGGATATAAAAGTTCATAATGATGACTATGTACTCAGTTTAAACAACACCACTAAAGAAGTGATAACACCACAAATGATTTTGGGAATTTATGGTGCTTTCTCTTTTAGTGGTAGACTGTGATTGTGAAGTCAATTTTTGCTGTAACAAATACAAAATGCAATAATACCACTAAACCTATGATTTAGCAATGCTTTCACCTATAGATATAGTAAAATCTATTTTAGACAAGGGACTTGTGATTTTCCAAATGACTAAATGAGGATCCCTAACTAGGAGGTAAAAGGGTCCTTATGAAGATAATATAATAACCTAATTTATAATAAAAAGATGTAAACTAATGATATAATGAAACCAAGTGATAAATAGATACACTATTTGAGTATGCAAGATTGGTTAGTATGCAATGATTAAATGATTATAAAATAATAAAAACAAAGACATGATAAATCCAAGAGGGGGAATAGAGCATAGCCAAGCAGTCTTGTAGCCTCAAGATGCATTAGTTGATATCCCCTTATTATGGGGAAGTAGATGAGATTGTTGTTTCTTAAAATGATTGAGAGCATCACTATTACAAAAGATCCATATTCAATTTGATAACACTTTACTATTACATAATATGATACAAATTTGGTAGAGCTTCATTGTTGCACAAGATGATATGAATTGGGCTTCCCAAGGGTTGGCTTTATAGGAAGCTATGACTCCTTATAAGGTGGTCAGATGAAGTTGATGGGATTGTTCGAATGTAAGCTTTAAAAAATGGTTCAATGTGCAACAAATGGATGCAAGGTAGAAAAGGGAAATTTTGGGGATTTGAATTGTTTCTAAGGCTACGGATCAAAATGGTGTGATTAGATCTATTTTTTGGGTGATATAAAAGGTAATAATAATCAACATTTTCCCTTTTGAGGTCTAACTTTTAGTAGTGCTGGAAGCGATAACAATGATGGTGCTAATGATCCCAATGATAATATCAAGATGATTACCCAGGTGTTGTAGGTGAGTTGGAGAGGAGAGGGAAATCCTCCAAGAGAGGTCCCAGGTTTAAATATCCACCCTACCAAAAACCTAAATTGGGTATCCAAAATCCAATTGATAATGTTGGTGCGGGCAGGGTCAGGTGTGACTCCCGAGTGACTTTGATGGTGTAGAACCCCCTGTTCATGGTCTCTCAGACCAAGGTGGCCCCACAAGGGGTTTTTTGCTTAAAAAAAGAAGATAATATAAAGATGATTTTTTTTTGGTAGTTTGGATGGGAAATGATAAAAAAATTAAAATTCTGTAAAAGTATTGTTAGGAAGCAAAAGCATCATGTGTTCTATCGCTTAAGTCCTAGTGCTTTTGCTTTTGGATAAATACATGCTTCTAAATTAAGCTTCAAGATAATTGACTTGATTGGTTAGTTAACGAGGATGTTGGTGAGTTTTTAAGACTTTGACAATGTGCTAAAAATCAGTTGTCTATACTATGCATCCAAGAAAAGAGGTATAAAAATCAACCTTTCAATTTTCTATTTTGTTGTGATTGGTGTGGAAGGGAAGGACATATATCTAAGTTTTATTGGAACCTTCACCATTGTGAATATTGTATCAAAAATAAAACCATGACAACATGTATAGTATGCTCTTGGTTTCTAAATTTAAGAAAGAACTTTCCAATTGGAAATCAAATACTGAAGAAGATTATCATCATTTCATTTCAAACCAAATGAGGGTGGAATATGGTTGGATCAGAGTAAGAAAATAAAATGTGATAGTTATAGGTTTCAAATCGCATTCACATCGAGATCCTCCATTGTAAGTAGTTTATGACAAACCTCATGTTGTGGAGTTATCGTATATGAAGGAATTCTCTTATCATACATAAAATAAGGCTAGTCATTCATCAAGTTTATCCAAACCAAGTATGTTGTTTCTTTTTGTCTTAACATAGTTGATGTTAGTTGTAAGTCTAAACAATCTGAGCACATTATTAGTGAAAGAAGCTTCAATATGCATTTAATGCATAAAAGTGTTTTAGCCAAATCATTTTAG
Source organism: Wollemia nobilis (assembly GCA_028583015.1). Taxonomy (NCBI): domain Eukaryota; kingdom Viridiplantae; phylum Streptophyta; class Pinopsida; order Araucariales; family Araucariaceae; genus Wollemia; species Wollemia nobilis. Next base: position 15,322,222 of record JAQPPZ010017052.1, read on the forward strand.
CAAACTAGCTAGGAATATGGTAGTTAAGGAGTACCCAATTATACCTTTCAATGAGAAGCCATTTTTGGACACTTAATTCATTTGGAAAAGTCAATTATTAATTTCTTTGTGTAGAGTTTCCACAAATATATGGAAATAAGGTTTTGTTGATGGCAATCAAATCTTCATATCGACACTCAAATAAGATTCTTATAGTATTATTGAAGGAGTTAAATGTAGAAAGCATGGGATCCAACATTAAATTTTATACCAATGATTTTCATTTTCTAACTTGTGGTATTATTTTCATAGCTAGTGGACTTTTTTTCTCAATTGGCAAGTTTACTCTTTTTTTATTTGCTAGGTCGAGAAAGAGGAAAAAACTAGGGGAATAGGAGTCCATAAAAAATATATTTGCAAATTGATTTTGAGAGGTTTGTTTTAGATCTTTATTTTTTTAATTTTTTCATAGACTAGAGTTCTTTCTAGACAAAAAAAAAAAGAGTTTGAGAAGAGGAGAATTGGTATCCACCTTCATAATATATTACTACAATGGAGAAAAATTAATTGCTCATTTGTAGGTTGTTCAAATTTTCTTGTAAGAAGGAATATTTTAATTAACAATGGAAAAAGTAGGCAAAATTTCAAGTTTGGAGAAGATCTTGACATTTATATTTATGTAATAAGAGTGTGCAACATAGTCATTTTGCATGCAATATTATTAGTTAGGTTGCATTGTAGCCACTATGATTTTATGAAACAAGGAGAAAATATGGAATGCAATTTCTTATGAAGGATCAATTTATTATGGTCATATATTTCACCATGTTGGTTATGACCAATTTGTGTCTCTAGTTATGTAGGCTTAGTGCTTAGATTTTGAAAGGAAACTTCATTCTAGCTCATACTTGTGCTTTCATTAAGACATACTCTCATTAAGGCTTCCTCATGGGAAAAAAATGATTATTTATGAAAAGGAAGCATTTCATGGCATATTCAGGTTATGTTGTTCATATATTGGTATATCATATACTTTGTTGTGGATATATTAGCTATTTTGTTATGGCATATACAACATTAGGAAAAAAATAAAATATTTTGGTATTTGTATTTGTTGTCCATAGGAGGATGATAAAGTTTGGGCAAGTTTGATGGACTAACACATGACATTAATATTATCTATAGTTTTACCATTTTATGGAATTATGTTGTGTTTGAATGTAGTTCTTGAATATTCATTATTGGCACGTATTTTTTGCTTTATAGTGGACTCTAAAATAATAATAAGCAAGGTTTCCCATAATGAGCACCATGTCTACAAACATTCTATAAGAGAGGCAATAATATAGCTCCCAATTGTTGGACTATGGGTGATTAAGCTTCTCTTAAGACCACAACCAACTATTTGTACTTGTATTTGTTATATTTTCCCTGTAGGTCCATGTAAACCTTTAAAAATGTATTTCTATAATTTTTATAATATTTTATTCTTGAGGGTTGATCTCACAACGTTGACCTAAAGCCATCATGGATTTGGATAAATACCCCTTCATACTAATTTTCTTGCTATTTTTTGGAGTTTAATTTCAATTCTATTTTAGTGATATTATTAATGTCTATAGACACCCCACTATATTCTATAAATTTTTTTGCTTTATGTATTCCTTTTGTTAAGCAATATTGGGTAATGTTTAATTCCATTCTTTTTTAGAAATTGTTGTGAAATATAACTTGGTATGAGAGAGTGTGAATATTCATTATTTTTTCTTCCAACATCTCTCAAGGGTATCCTTATTGGAGATAATGAAGAATATTTTTTGAAGGATGATGACATAATCTAAAGAAGGATTTTTTGATAAAACCCTATGTAGATTTAGATCATAAGGATCTTACTCAAATCAATAGATTTGATCGAGGAGAAATAATCATTGATAGATTCCTTTCTCCTCTTATTGACACTCAATCTTGTCTTGTTTTAATGTTTCTAACTAGATGGATGCCCTAGTTTAGGATTGGATTTTTTAAGGCTTTTCAAAAACCCCATTTATATTTTATGTTTTTTCAAAAAAATCTATTTCATTTTCTTTTTTAATTTTTTATTCCAATAGTAATATATATGAGAGGGTAGGCTACTTGGCCACCATAAAATAAGAAATAAAGAGGTTTAATTTTTTTGATAGACCCATGGTGCTAGATAAGTCATGAGTAGCTTCTATGATGAGGCAAGACCTTCGAGCCACGTAATAAAGTTGCTAGAATGGTCTAGATTTTTTGTTGTATAGGCATAAGAGGATGTTCTGATTGGTTATGTTTTTAAATAAGTTTACATAGATTATTATGAGGGGTCTTAGCCCCCTCATACTGAGTGGGGTTTGAACTTTGGACCTCTCAAAGAGAGGCTAAAGCCCTTATGACTGTAGTAATCTTACAACTAAGAAATTTAAGTTTACATGGGTTTTATGAGGGTCCCGATCCCCCCTTATTGGTTTTTGAACTTGGGTCTCTAGATAAAAACCCAAGGACTTACCACTATGGCATCCCTCATGGGGTTTTATGATTGGTTATGTTCAACATAATGTTTATGTAGGAAAATCTATAGCAAATACAAATAAAATATCCGTTAAAAATGTAGAATATGTTTACACACTATGATCAACATTTGAACTTATGTTATAGAAGTATATATACATGTGAAATCAAGAAGGTATGAGGTTGGGAGTTACAACTACTTTCCAACTTCCCATAACCTCCATAACCATAAGGTGAATACATAATATTCACAACATTCTCCCCTTATTATATCAATGCTCAATCAAAGTACATATAAGAAGATTTCTATTTTTTTAAATTTACACATGTAAGAGACCTTGTTAAAATATATACACATTGCTCCTTTGTGGGATGAAATTGGAGTTGCATATTGTGTTCTTGAACACGTTCATGTATGAAATGGCACTGAACCTCAATGTATTTTGTGTACTCATGAAAAACTAGATTACGAATAATCTTGAGAACTCCTTGATTACCACAACTAAGAATCATTGGATTCTTTTGTGGGATGCTCATTTCTAACATGGTGTGATGTAACCATATTGTCATATGGAAATATTATCCCATGGCACAATATTCAGACTCAATGGAAGTACGAGCATCAACATGCTACTTCTTACTTACCCAAAAAATTCTACCAAATCCTAGAAAGAAAACATATTCAAAAGTGAATCTCCTATCATAAATGAATCTTGTATATACTACATCTATGAAATATATCATGAAAATTTGATGATTCTTCTTGTACTCCATATTGTACTCAATCATACAATTGATACACCTAAGTACCCACTTTGTTGCTTTCCAATGACACACCTTTGGTTCTTGCAAGAATCATGAAATATAGCTAACAACATTGTTGATATTAGGTCTAGTGTATATCAAATAAATGATACTTCCAATAAATCAATGATAAAGAGTTTTATTCACCTATGGAGATGAACCATAACATGATAGTTGCAACCTTGCTTCCATTTGAGTGTCTATGGGATTACAATATGTTATCCAAAACTTCTTGAGTAATGTCCTAATATACTTCATTGGTGATATGAACACCTGGTTCTTAGTTTGCCACACTTCCAAGCCAAGATAATAGTGCATTAGTATAAGACCAATCACATCAAACAAACGCTTCAATTCTTTCTTGGTCTCTTCAATCAACTTCATTTAACTCCCAGTGATGACCAAGTAATTGACATACAAAATGATGATCATGACCCCTTTTCCTTATCTTTTGAAGTATAATTTTAGATCATATGGACTATGATGAAATCAATACCATAGAATATGCTCATCAATATTCATGTAATAGGCTTTGGGTGCTTGCTTTAGCCCATAAAAATATTTTATGAGCCTGCATACCTTGTTCTCTTGACTAGATATGATGAATTTATATGCCCGTGTCTTGTAGACTTATTCATTGAGGTCACCATTTATAAATGCATTTTTCACATATATTTAATGCAACTTCCATCCAAATTGTGTATCCATTGTGAAAATATTGGAATGGTCTTGATATTCACTATTGGTGCAAAAGTTACATCATAGCCAATTCCTTCCTTCTATGCATAGCCCTTTCTAAAAAATCTTATTTTGTATCTGTCGATGTTCCTATCAGCTTTCTATTTGGTCTTGAATGCTCACTTGCAACCATTGGGCTTATTGCTAGGTGGAATATCAAAAATTTGCCATGTCTTATTCTTCATCAATGCTTGACACTTAATATTCATTACATCCTTCCATTAATTTTATGCAAGAGCTTCATGAATCATTGAAGGTTCATAATTTTGCACCATAATGCTCATTAGGGTTAGGTTGACCTCATTTCAAACTCTACTCCAAATTTTTGGTCTAGAACTAGATGAGTCTAGAACATAATTCAAGTTTACATCATGAACTATACTAATATACCAATTGGATCTTTGAGTAATAATACAATTGAATGGTATTGGTTTATTAGATTTATCAGTTCCATTAAAAACATGTCCTTTATCTTTGTCAAAATCACCATTCTCTCTTAAAGGCTTTATCATCATCATCAGATAAGAAAACAATAGGTGATTTGTCAACATGTGGCTTAGAAGAAGAGATACACTTTCTCTTCTCAACAAATATAACATCTCTACTGATATACAACTTCTTCATGTCAGGATCCATGAGATGATATCCCTTTGACTCATTGCTATATCCAATGAAGATATATTGCTTGGATTTATCCTCTAGTTTCATTCACTTTTGCTTTCGAATGTGCATGCATGTAGTGCATTCAAACACACAAATATATGATAAAAGGTTTTTTTTCCTATCCATACCTCTTTAGGTGTGACACCATTCAATGGAAGTGTAGGTGCATGATTCAACAAGTTGACCATAGTACAAATAATTTTTCCTAAAACACTAGCTCTAAATTGGAATTGCTCATCATGCATCATACCATCTCCTAAATAGTACAGTTGTGACTCACTATAACTTCATTTTGTTTAGGCATGTAGATATTTGTTAGCTATCATTTGATTCTATGTTGCTTCAAGAAAGTAAAAAATTGATTATTGGTGTACTCCCCCCTTGATATGAGTGACGTTTATGAATGGGATTACCAACAATCTTCTCCACATGAGATTTAAACTCTTGTAAATAGCAAAAAGCTTCATCCTTTGCCTTTGGGAAGTACATACACATCCATCGTGTATAATCATCAATAAAAAATTGAAAATATTTATAGCCATTGAAACTCATATCCATGCATCTACATAGATTGCTATGGACCATATAAAGTGGACCAACCACTCCGTGAGTACTTGAGATAAAAAGAGCTCAATTTTAGTTTCTAGCCAAACAACTCCTACAAAGGTCACAATGATTCATCAAAGATGTAATCCCATGTACCATGTCATTATATAGGAGTGAATTCAAATGATCAAATATTAGATGCCTAAATCACCTATGCCATAGTGATGTAACTTTATCTTTATTAGAAGCCAATGCTTGGTTGTCTCATATTACAACTACAAGTTGAAACATTTTTTCTATGTCAATAGCACAAAAAATGATCATTGAATCTCTAGATTTATATTGAATGAGACAGAGTTTCTTTGCACCTATTTTTAAAAATTCAAAATGTAAATTGTGATCAAGCAATTGATTCATAGAAATTAATTTCTTCATGATTCCAGGCACATAAAGAACTTGAGGCAAGTGATAGGTACACTCTCTAAGATGGAGTCAAAAATTATCAATTCTAACCATGGTATATGTTGAATTCTTGCCAAGTGTTACCCATAATAATATGAATGGTAAATGCTCACAAACCATTCCTTTTGGTCTATCATGTGTCTAGTAGCTCCTGAATCAATGTATCAAACTAGATTTATTTTTAAAATAATATCAAGAGATTGAATTGAACATACATAGTATTAACCTTTTGCATCATAATCAACATCCTCAACTACATTGGCATGTTGACATTGACATGCATTTATTATTTACAAGTGATAATTCTTCTACTTGCCTCTTGAAAAATTATTCAATTGATTCTTGGATGATCCTTATGAGAATGTTTTGTACCAACACTCGTAAAGGATTTGACTTGGTTTCATGTGACATTTCTTTGTCCTTGATTTTGTTGTTATTTTTACCCTTATCATTTTTCTAATTCTCTTCCTTGTTGGGGTTCTACCACCTTTATCTGATTGCATCGATTTCTAATCTTTTTGATACATGAGAAAAGCATGTTCATATTTAGTCTTTGTCTCTTGAATCACTTCATTTTGTTGAATAAAATTCATAAGAGTCTCAAAAATGGGAATTTGATTTATCACATTCAAAGTTGTTACCAAAATACTGAACACTAGTGGAAGTGCATGTAGCACTATTAGAACAAGCACATCATCACTGATGGTTTTACCTAATGCTTGTAGTGAGGCTCAACTCAACAATCCATCATAGAAAGCCTTTTATATTGTCATTGCTCTTTATTTTAAATTAAAAATTGGATTTGTAGGTATAGAATTTGATTATGGCTTTTGGAATCAAACATCATATTGAGTTTGTCCCATGCATCCTTCATAGTTATAACATCATGAATGTACAATTAGATCTCATTAGATATGCTAAACATGATGATCAATCTGGATTTTTGATTAGCTTTATCAAACCTTATTTGTTCTTCTAGGTCAATGGCATGTCTTTGCATAATGTCATATACCACTCCTCATAAGTCTTTGAACTTTAGGGTAATATTCAATTTTATCTTCCAAGTAGAATAGTTGTCACATTTTAGAAACTACAAATTAGACAACAATATCTTTAAAGCATTAATAAACATATCAAAATTTCAAAATACTAAAAACAAATGCTTCTACTATAATGTTAGGATTTCAAGCAGTAGTTCTTCATTGCAAATGTTGTGAATTATATACAATGTTGTTGGTTGAGGTGGTTAATGAACCACTCGGGTAGTTTAAATAAACTACCCACCTAACTTAATTGGAGAGCGCATGATGAAGCGCTATTTTATATAACCCAATAATGAAATACTTCTAACATCCCCCCTTATTACATTATTGGCAAGTACAAAGAGCATTGCAAAACAATTCAAACTTGACACGTGCAAGTGCCTTGGTGAAAATATCTGCAACTTGCTGATCAGTGGGAATGTACTGGAGTTGTATGTGATGCTTTGGAACTTCATCATGAATGAAATGACATCGAGTGTCGATGTGTTTGGTGCGATCATGAAAGATTGGATTCTTGACAAGATTCAAAACACCTTGATTGTCGCAAAATAAATGAAGTGGAAGGTTCTTTGGAAGACCCATGTTTGTAAGAATGTGACTTAACCATATTATCTCGTAGATTGCTCCACTGGCTGCATGATATTCTACCTCTGTAGAAGAGATAGCAACCACCTACTTCTTACTATGCCAAGAGACAGGACCAGATCCAAGATGAAAAATGTATCCAGAAGTCGACTTTCGATCATCAATGGATCCAACATAGTCTGAGTCCATGTATCCTTGTAGATAGAACTTGCTATTCTTTTTGTACTCCAAGCCAAAATCTGTAGTACCATGGACATAATGAAGAACTCTCTTTGCTGCTTTCCAATGACTCACCTTTGGTTCCTGCATGAACCTTGAAAGATAACCCACAACAAAACTGAGATCTGGCCTAGTATTTGTTAGATATATGAGACTCCCAATCAGTTGATGATAGAGAGTGCCATCTACCTATGGGGATTGATCATATCGAGATAGCTTGAGTCCAGCCTCCATTGGAGTAGCCTTAGACTTACAGTCAGTCATGCGATATTTATCAATCAATGTCTTGGCATACTTCTTTTGTGTTACTCTGATATGATGTTTTTCTGAGTCACTTCCAAACCAAGACAATAGTGAAGAAGTCCTAGATCTATCATTTCAAAATATTATTTCAAATCATATTTTACTGCATCAATCATACTCTCTGAGCTCCCTGTTATGATCAGATCATCTACATATAGCACCAAAATCACTATGTCAGAACCATTGTTCTTGATATAGAGATTTGCATCTGAAGGACTTCTTTGGAAACCATGTTGCACTAGGTGACTATCTATTTTTATGTACCAAGCTCGAGGAGCTTGTTTCAGCCCATACAAGGATTTGATCAACTTACAAACTTTATGTTCTTGCCCTTCAACAACAAATCCTTCTAGTTGGGTCATGTACACTTCTTCTTGTAGGTCACCATTCAAGAAAGCACTTTTTACATCCATCTGATGTAACTTCCACCCAAACTGAGCTGCCATGGCACAAAGTACTCGAATGGTAGTCATTTTTGCAGTAGGGGCAAAAGTCTCTTCATAATCTATGCCTTATTTTTGAGCATAGCCCTTTGCAACAAGATGGGATTTATGCTTATCAATAGTACCATCTGCCTTATACTTTACTTTGAACACCCATTTGCAGCCAATGGGCTTCTTTCCTGAAGGCAGATTTACTAGCTTCCATGTATGATTTTTCATGAGAGATGTATGTTCTGCTTCCATAGCAGCCTTCCACTGAGGCTCACTAAGTGCATCCTGAACTATTGTGGGTTCATTTTCATCCAATGTTGTCATATAAACCCTCTCATCCTCCATATCTGTTTCCCTATCTTCCTCTGCATCTACAGATAGTTCATCAAATTGTTGGTAAAGCTCGTCAACCTCTGAAGTTGATGCCTCTGCTCTCATCTGCTGAGTCATACTATGAGTACAAGGTCGATCTAGAGTTAGATCTGGAAGTGATGTCAACTTGGAATCTCTCAATGTACTTGTATACCATTTTGGAATCTTGTTCTGTGGGGGAGGAACCTCTTTCTTAGGCTCATCATCCTCAAGGTATACAACTGTAGAAGTGTTATTTGATGTGAAAGCTTCATCAAATACCACATCTCGACTTATATGTGTCTTCTTGGTCATAGGATCTATCAATCGATATCCCTTTGAATGCTCATCATAACCAAGAAAGATACATTGCAGGGTCTTCTCATCTAACTTCTTCCTTTTCTATTTTGGTATGTGCATGAATGCCTTACATCCAAAAACCCTTAGATGAGAAATGGAGGGTTTCTTACCACTCCATGCTTCTTGTGGAGTTTTACCCTGTAGAGCTCTTGTGGGTGCTCTATTCAGGAGGTATGATGTTGTGTTTACTACTTCTGCCCAATACTCATTCTCAAGGTGTGCTCCTGTAAGCATACATCGAACCATTTCCACAATGGAACGATTCCTCCTTTCAGCAACTCCATTTTGTTGTGGAGTATAGGTTGTAGTCAATTGTCTCTTAATCCCATGTTCATTCAAAAATGATGAAAATTCCTTGGAGGTATATTCCCCCCTCGATCTGAGCGGAGGGTTTTGATGGAACATCCTGACTCCTTCTCAACAAGCTTCTTGAACTATTGAAAGTACAAAAATACCTCTGACTTCAATTGAAGAAAGAAAACCCACATCTTCCATGAGTGATCATCTACAAACAATTGAAAATACCTCTTTCCACCATAGCTGGTTGGCATAGGACCACACAGATCGGTGTGTACCAACTCCAAGGGTTTCTTAGCTCTGGAAGAGCTAACTTCAAATGGTACCCGGTGTTGCTTCCCTGCTAAGCAATCCGAGCAAACTGGCAATGTGGATGAAAGGTTGGGAAGTCCTCTCACCATCTCATATTTGCTCAACTCGAGCAAATATCCTGAACTTAGATGCCCATATCTCTTGTGCCACAGAGAAGTAGCCTCCTTTGTAGTTGCTGCCAGGGCAACATGAGGTGTGGAAATGGCATCTAAAATGAACAAGCCATGCTTGTATGATCCGGTTGCTACATGTTTTCCTTTTTTGGTGATAAAACATCTCTTCTTTCCTTTCGCAACATGGAACACAACATCCATATCTCGATCCAACATCTGAGGGACTGACAACAAATTATTAGCCAATCCAGGAACATAGAGTACCTTCTCAATCTGACATTTGCCATCGGGAAGAGTGACAGAAACATCACCTTCACCCTTCACTTGGTAGACTTGATTGTCAGCAATTGTTACTGGCTTACCTTCTTTCTCCTCAAATATCTCAAACCATGATTTATCGCCAGTCATGTGCTTACTAGCACCTGAATCAATATACCATACAACATCTATCTGTGGAGATGAAGTATGAGTCATGAGCACCTTGTGTGCTCGCTCAGATTCTGAGTCCGAGTCTGATTCTATAGAATCTGAGGATGAATTTGATTCGGCATAAGCAACATGCCCCTTGGGTTGCTTATTCTTTTTTTGTGGTTTGTATTTCCCTTTTCCCTTCTTCTTATGATCTTGGTCATTCTGTTGCTTGTTCTTAAACCAACACCTGTTGGTGTCATGGTTATTCATATCACAAATCTTGCAATATTGTTTGTCTTTCTGCTGATGTTGTTTCCCTTTTCCCTTTGATGAAGATCCTCCTTTTTGAAACTGACCTTGTTTCTTACCCCCTTGTTTGGTGTAGAGGGCATTATCTGGCACTTCATCCTTCTAAAACTGATTTGCCTCCTCAGTTTGAAGCAAATTCACCAATTCCACAAAAGATACTTGTCTACCAGATACATTAAGAGAGGTTATCAACATCTTATAGGACTCTGGCAATGCTCTCAAGATGACAGAGGTCAAGAGAGCATCATCCATTGGTTGTCCCATAGCATTCAATTTGGCTTTCAATTCTACCACTCTACATAGGAATAGGTCAACTGTCTCACCAGATTTCATACTGAGTGTATGTAGTTGAGTTTGAAGGTGTAGAATAGTGGACTGATTCTTACCTTCATAAATAGTAATCAAAGCATCCCAAGCTTCCTTACTAGTTTTGGCATCACAGATATGAGGCTGGACCTCATCTGTAGTAGCAAGAAGAATAAACATGAGACATATTTTGTCCTTCTTATCAAAAGCATCTTGATCTACTCCTACTGTTCTAGGTCATTTTGTAGTGCCAGTCACTACATCCCACAAATCTTCCACTTGAAGAATAGCACGCATCTTTTTCTTCCATGGTGTGAAGTTAGAACCTTTCAGCAACTGTGAATCTGAGAGATATTTGTGAACAGTGGCCATTGTGAAGGTTCCTTATAACACCAAATGGTCCCCCTTTCTTTATACCTGCCAGACCTTTATACCGAAACTCCTCTATATATACCCACCCTTACGTGAGGGAGACTATAAGTATATAAGAGCAGAACGATACGTGGAACTTAGGCGATACTGAAAGGGAATCATTTTGTTTATGACACCTACCATAGAAGGTCTTTCCTCATGCGTGGGGCGTAACTTCCCCTAAACACTTCGGAAATCACTTCGTCAGGATTTACGTCTAACAACAATAACGATTAGGGTATAAATGGAGTGAATATCAGAACTGGTTTGCCTTATTTCTCCTCGATGATTGATAGAGAACAAGCTCAGATGTCGTTGTTGCAGCTATATTAGGTGTTAGATATAGTAGTCCAAGCACGACAACATTACCTGTAAGTGTGGACCAGAGGTATCGTATATACCGAACGTTGTTGTGCAATAAATTGCACAAATAGGTGTATAAATTTGGGGTCTTTTATTTTGCTTTATTTTATGATTGATAATGCAAGAAAACAGGAAATTTAAATGCAAAATACAACCACAAATGCCCACAAATTTAACTACTCTAGGTGTCGGTTTCCACCGAAAATGCACCTATTACAATGCCAGTTTTACAATGAAAAATATTCACTTTCCACAAATCAACAATTTTATTCCCCCCTTTGTCTTAGAATTTTGCAAAAAGAAATGCTTATGAGATCCCCCCTTTTTGTTGCAAAATAAACAAGGATGAAAAAAAATGGATGTGGACCCTTTCTAATTCCAAAAAAAACAACTTATCCCTCCAAAAAAATGCTTTGAAAGGAAAAAATCGAAGTACGGAAGAATACCTCAAAAAATGTGCATCTCCTCTGGCTTGTGGAAAAAAAATGCTCCTGTGCCCTCCTTTGACAAAAAAAATGCCCCTGGTGTGCAAAAAAATGACCCTCCGTGGTCAAAAATAGGTTAGGCAAAAGTTGTCAAAAAATTGCAAAAATTGACAAAAAGTTGTCAAAATTTTGAAAAATTTGACAAAAAGTTGTCAATTTTGTGTTGGCGTCAAAACAATTGTTGGTCGTCAACTTTTTTATTGGGTGTCAATTTGGTTGGGTGTCAATTTTTTGGGGCATCAATGTGTGACGGGAGGGGCAACAAAAAAAATTTCAAACCCTTATGACTCCCGACATCGGCGAGGTTGGAACCTTGGGCGCACGAGTGCCTAGTAGCAAGCCGCCTGACCAACATAGTGTGGCCCTCAGATGAAAACAATAGTAGTGGTAAAGCTACTTAACACCTACCACCCAACCATAGCAAGAAAAAAAATTGGTGAACACAAGTTTGGATTTTCAAACCCATGACCACTTCCAACTTTAATGCCCTATCAAATAGTGCCCGACTAGTCTGTCTGCGAGGCATATGAAGACAAGGGGACAAGAAATCCCCTTTGAATTTTTGCCATCATCCGATGAAGAAAAAAAAAATTGTGGGCTTTTAATCCCACATGCACCACTCCGGTGCACTGGAAGCAATTGAAATGGAGAAACACTTAGGTAACGTAGTGACTGCCTTCGAGAAGTCAATCTTCTTGTCATTTTTTATCATTCGATTTGTGTGTCAAACTTGTCCATTTCAGTCACTCTTCACCTATGTCAGGTCTCTACCCTTAGTCTCTATGTCAAACCCATCCACATCAGGGTTCTATCCTTTATCTACATGTCAAATCCATCCATGTCAGATCTCTGTATATCAGCATTTTAGATCTTGATCTACGTGTCCTACGTCAGGTCTCTGTTCCACCTGCACCTTATGTCAGCCAGTCCTCATGCCTTCATCACCCTTGAGAAACATGCCCATTCTTCTCCCACCTACGGACCTTGCTTTGGTACCATGTTAGGATTTCAAGCAGTAGTTCTTCATTACAAATGTTGTGAATTATATACAATGTTGCTGGTTGAGGTGGTTAATCAACCACTTGGGTAGTTTAATAAACTACCCACCTAACATAATTGGAGAGCGCATGATGAAGTGCTATTTTATATAACCCAATAATGAAATACTTCTAACATATAACAACCTCAAAAATATATTTATGATGAGTAAATATAAGTCTATACTCATGCAATGATCAATACCTCTAACTATGAGAAAACAATAAGGTCTTGTTGGGAAAAAATAATGCACCAAGGTTTGATTTTTTTTCCTCCAATTTAAATCCTCAAGGAATATTATATCAGCATTCCAAGGTAATAAAAAATTCCAAATCACTACCCATGTGTTGTAGGTGAGTTGGAGAGGAGACGACAATCCTCCAAGGGAGGTCCCAGGTTCAAATCTCCACCCTACCAAAAAGCTGAATTGGGTATCCAAAATCTAATTGATAATGTTGGTGCGGGCAGGGTCGGGTGCAACCCCGGGTGACTTTGACGATGTAGAACCCCATGTTCGTGGTCTCTCAGACCAAGGCGGCTCCGCAAGGGGTTTTTCACTTAAAATATATATATATATATATATATATATATATATATATATATATATATATATAACAAAATAAAAATAAAAGAAAATATAAATAAATAAATAAATGCCAAATCACTATCTTGTTACTTACATTTAGTAAGAATAATAAAAAAATTATTTTAAAAAAACTTTAAATAGCCTTCCCATAAAGCATATGAGATTTTTTTTAATTTACTATTTAAATATATTTGCGTCTCCATTTCATTTTTGAATTGTTTATTCTTTGCATGCAGTAGATCTACATTTTCATCCTAATAAACTATAGGTAGCAAGTGTTTTTATTTTTATTTTAAAATGTATGGTATAATCCTTCAACCAACAACACCTGCTTTCAGATGGTTATGCATTAATATGACAACTTCACAATAGATGGCCCCATGTGCACCTCCAAAAAACCTTGTTACTAGACAACCAAGTCAATAGATGGTAGAGTCCAACTTCACTTAAAATGATACTCTTTTTTTTATGGCAATTGTAAATGACAACTTTAGATAGTAGTAGATCTAGTTTGCAATTCTAAATGGTAGTAGCTCTAGATGGTAGCACCTCTATATGACAACTCCATAAGTCAAAAACTCTAGATGGAGGTTTTAGATGGTAGCTCTAAATGGTATCTTTAGATGATAGATATAGATAATAGTAACTCCAAATTATAGATTTAGACAATTATAGTTTTGATTGGTAGTAGCTCTAGACAATAACAACTCTAGATGGAAACTTTAGATGACAGCTCTTGATGACAATATCTCTAGATGACAGTTCCATGATATTTCTTTTCTAGACAACTCTTTTTGGGACAATAGCTTTGGATGACTCTTCTAGAAAATAATTTTAGATGGCAATAGTTTCTAGAAAACACAATTAGATGGATCTTCTAGGAGATAACTTTAGAGGAAATATGATTACCAACACATTCAAACTCTAGTGCAATGCTTTAGATGACTCATTATTTTCTTTAGACAACACATTTCTTGCACCAGATGGCAACAATTTTTTTAGACAACAAATTATTTCCTCTTCTAGCTTGAATTGATTTGTTCTCAAATGACTTTACAACTCCTTTAAGATTAAATAAATGTTTGCAACACCTAAAAAACACAAACAAAAATTAAAAGAAGATTATTTTCTAATCCAAATGGCAAGGCATTTTCCTTTATCAAACTTATGTTTGTTTGTTTCTAGTTTCTCTAGTAGTAGCATGCTTCATGAACTCAGAGAGGTGTCTCATGCTCCTCGACAATAGGATAACCTTCACAAAATGAAGCTTCATTGTGATATCAACCTGCTCTAATACCAAATGTTAGAATGTAAAATATATTTACACATTGCGATCAATATTTGCATTGATGTGATAGAAGTATATATACATGTGAAATCAATAAGGTATGAGGTTGGGAGTTACAACTACTTTCCAAATTTCCATAACCTCTATAATTAACCATAAGCTGAGTACATAATATTGACAACACTATCAACATTTCTAGATTCTTTGTAAAATTTGAGGAGGTCATAATTCAACACTTTCGATTGTTATATCTCCAGGTACTTCCAAATTACATTTGAAAATTTTAACACTTCCCTCCATATTTAAAATTAAAAAAAGAATAATTTAAATAATATTCCTTATGGGGGTAATAAAATTACACACAATAGCATGCTTGCATCAGATCGACACAAGCTTGCATCAACAATGCTCAAAGGGAGGGCAAAAATGGTTCTTTGTTATTTTTAATTATAATACTCCTTTATCTCCCAAGCATAAAGCTTGGGGAAATGGCTACCAAGAAGGGCTTAAGCAATTCTCCCATGGGAGATCTCAGGTTCAATCCTCACTACTCAAATATTTTGTTAACAATGATGATGTCAGCACCCATGATGATGTTGCAACCTATGATGATGTGGCAACCTAGGATGACATGACACTCTCTAATGACATGAAATATTGTGATGAAATGGCATCTTATTTTTATAACAATAATGATGTGGTAGGACCATACAAATACCACATGGTAATCTATATGACTGACATGGTAGTCCATATAAGTGACTTGGTAGTAGGTACATGAATCTTGAGGTAACATATGATAGTTGGCATGGAAGTTCATACAAGAGATATAGTGTGACACATGGTGATTGATGGAGGTATTATCTAGCATAGATCTCAAGGTAATACATGGCAAGTGATGTAGGGGTTGACATAGTTGTTGATGTGGCATGGTGTATTAGGCTGACGTGGTAAGCCATACACCACTTAGCACCTATGAATATGGTTTGGTCAATCCCATTTTTCTAAATCATCAAAATTCATAACCAACTTGCATAGTAAGCAATAGACTTGGTGGCACACAAGTTATGGATTAAATTAAAATGTGACAAGTGGCATAGTATGGTTTGTAGATTAGGTAGATAATTATATTGTGATAGGTGGCACCACGTGACTCTCCAGTACACTATAATTAGCACATGCTTGGCACCCCCTCATCCACTCATGCAATGACATTTGTTAGACTCTTATTTGTTGTAGGTACTAATTTAGAAAAAAAATCAAACGTTTTTGAGGTATTAGGGGACATAAATTTTACGTTCAAAAGCATTTAGAGCATTTTTTCAAATTGCATGGAATTTTAAGCTCTCTACATTGGTGTTATTATTTCTAGTCATAATTGCATGTAAAGTTTTGTATTTTGGCACAATAGTTATGATCATGTACCCTTATTTAGTGGTCTTAACTATGATACCTAGAAGATGAAGATTGAAGTTTTTCCAAGTAGGGGGTTACTCAAATATGTGAATGAGAAGCCTCATGGTATCATCACTTTTCATGTTGACAATGTATATGAAACTCATGTTAGTTTCACCACATATCCTAAAGTGTTGCTTGAGAAACTTCAAAGGCTATGCGATTGAATTGATTCCACACAAATCAGTAGATTAGAGGCTAATCTTGTAACCTTGTCCATTGACTCATTTGATATAATTTATAATATATAAGTCGATTAAAATAACTACAAGAGGAAACCTAAATTGTAAGAGGATTTTCCAAGGAGAGAAGATAATGATAGGAAGCATTGGAAAAGGAGAGGAATATTGAATCTCAATATTATCTCAACATGTGCCTGAAACATATAAGATAGTTGTTGTCTTCAAGATGCTTCATGTGTACTTTCTAGTTTTTCCTACATCACCCATTGATTAGGTACTTAAGTACTTTTTACATCATTAGAATAGGAGAAATAAGCATAAGGAAAATTCTAGTTTTAATCAAGATCACCCAAAATAAGTTGTTGCTAAATATTAGAATGACAAAAATCCCAAGAAGCCCAAGAAGCCCAAGAATCCTACTTGTGATTTTTACAAATAGAATAGGTTTTATGGAGTGTAGATATCATCATTGGATCTTTGTCATATGATGAGGTACTTCATATTCCTAATGTTTTTTTTTTTTTTTTGTATTTACATGGTGGAATCGATAGCTGCCACGAATTCGGGCAAGCTGTCCAGCTTTTATGGCCGCCACAGTATTCTGTTCATATTCAAAATGTTGGCCCTAACTTTTTTTTCTGTTTATCATATGACTCATACAAATAAGAAGTTATAATTATGGCCTAATGAATAGGTAATTAAGGAAATAGATAATGGATTCAAAACTATTGTTTCTAGTTATTGTGATGAGATTAACCATATGTAAAATTTTGGAGAAAGACCTATCTCTTTTACCTCTTTCTAGGAATAAAATGTTTGTTTCTATGGTTGCACATGCTAATAGTAAGAGTGTAAAGTGATATCATAGGCTTGGGTAACTCAGTTATAGTTATTTGAGTTACATGAGTCAACATTTGATGGCTATTGGGATTCCATGCATATCTCCTATAAGTGGTACATATGAGGGATGCATTTTTGGAAAGCATCATAGGGAGATATTTTCAAAAAGGGTTGCAATACGAGCATATCATCCCTTGGGTCTTATACATGGTGATATTTGTCAACCTACAAGTACACCATCTCTCAATAAATAGACACTTATTTCTTCCTATTGATAATTTCTCTAGCTATTTTTACTAAGGATGGGGTTTTTGAGAGGATTAAGAACTTCAAGGCTCTTATTTAAAGATAACTAGATAGGAGAATCAAATTTCTAAGAATAAATGGGGTGGTGAATATGTTAGCTATGCTTTTCATGATTTTCTAGTTTCTCATGGGATTGCATATTGAATGATTGTCACTATAATCTTGAACAAAATGGCGTGGCTAAAAATAAAAGGTTTATTATGGATATGGCATGACACACTTCATGCCAAGGGGATGGATCCTAAGTTCTAGGGTGAGGTTATAACTTGAAAGATATATATCATCAATGGATTTTCTACCAAGGTAGTCCAGGGCATGACACCTCTTGAGATATTGGCAAGGGATAATCCTAATGTGTCCTAATTTTATATCTTTGGGTTTTCAACATGGTATCACATACCTACGGATCTTTATAAGGAGGTACTAAAGAGTCATAAGTGTATCTTTATGGGGTATTCTAATAACTTTATGATCCTTAAAGGTATGAAGATATGATCTAGAGAGATGTCATATTTGATGAGGGTATTCTAGGTAATTCTTCCACCTCTCCACAAAAGGTTTTGGCTCTTGATTCTTTTGACCATTTACCTCTTCCAAATTCAACATATTCTCTTGAGATTTTGGTTGGCTTCATTCCTTTTAGATCATCTTCTTCATCTTCCTTGGATGTTTTTCTTTACCTATTGATTTAACCCATTCATATATAACCCCATAGGTAGCTTTCTCTTCTCTAAGAGTAGGGCAGGATGAGTAGGACATATCAATTTAGAATGCTTTAGTATTGCATGATGAGGTGGGTGGTGATGATTTGGATTATTTAGTTTTAGTTTTTTATGTTGAGTTAGCATAAAATACACTTGATTATTTGGTTCATCCAACACCCAAATTGGTTGAGATGCTTCTAAAGGATGCTTAGCCTATTTTTTCTCTTGAAAAATATTAGAAGGCTCCTTATAAAGCATTTTTTTGAAAGGTACCTATTGGAGAAAAATCTGCCTTCGGTTACATTTGCACCCAAGACTTTGCCAACATTGAAATACCAGGTCAGAACAGAGTCTACCTGGTTCAATATCTAGAGGAGGTTGGTTCCTTTGCTTCTTTTAGGAAAAGGGAGAGAGAGGGAAATGCATAAAGAGAGGGAAATATAGCTATGGCTAGAGGATTAAAATGGTATAGATTAAGCAACAACAATAACTACTACTACAACCTTTTGCAGAGAAGTATAACAGAACCAAAATATAGAAACTAAAACTCCTTGTGAACACTTTACAAAAATATAGCTTTATCTATGAAGTTAAATTGCAGATATAATAGAATTCTAATGTAGGAATTCAGAATAAGAATTGATGCGAATTACATTCAACTTAGATTCAAACAATAGACAACACATACATATTTTATTTCAAAACACAAATGAGCCAAGAACCAGAATGGAGATATTTGTTTAGCTTTCAGAATTCTGTATACATAGCCTTGTAAACACCTAAGAGTTGACCATTTTATTGGGTCACTCATTCTATATATAAGAGTTTTACATAGCAAAAAACTGAAAGTTGTTACAATAGTATGCCCGTAGGCTCATTCTGGTATAGAAGAAGGTTAAGAAGTGATGGACCTTCTAACTCAAAGAGGTTAGGATATTTTTGTTGCAGCGATATTTCTTTAGTATCTCATATCTTATGGTCCACTAGGCCTCAAAATGTAGTGTCATCATGACTTTTGGACTTAGTCTATCATCGAGCCTTCAAAATATCGCACCATCATGACTTTTGGCCTTAGTCTATCACCTTGCCTTCAAAATGTCATGCCATCATGACTTGTGGACTTAGTCTATCACCAGGCCTTCAAAATATCACACCATCATGACTTTTGGCATTAGTCTATCACTAGGCCTTCAAAATGTTATGACATCATAACTTTTGGATTTAGTCTGCTTTGTAGCCTTCAAAATGTTGTGCTATCATGAATTTCTATCTCAAATTGGTCCTTGGTCTTCAAAATATTGCGCTATCATGACTTCTGGCCTTAGTCTACTCCATGGCCTTCAAAATATTATACCATTACAAATTTTGTCCTTAGTCTCTCACCGGGCCTTCAAAATATCAGGCCATCATGACTTTTGGATTTAGTCTGCTCTATAGCCTTCAAAATATCGCGCCATCATGACTTTTTGCTACACTTAGTATCTTGAGAAGATTATTCCTTCGTTCCCTAGATGTGGTTATTTTGACCAACATTCTTGGCACCTCCTGGGGTAATTATATCAACTGAATGTTAGAACCTAGAGCCTTTATCCATTGGGGAATAGATTCGAAAAAAGAATAATAATAAAACAGAAGGGAAAGAAGGGGAAAGATACCAAGTAAAAAATAATTTTTTTTTCTTTGGGGCAATCATTCTTCTGGAGTATCTTCATAGGATTTTTCTATTTCTCTTTGACCCAAAGGTGTTGTGCTACTAGATGAGGTTTTCTTAGCCTTTATTTACTTCTCCTTTTCTTGTTTGTTATTTTCCAGAACAACTTCATTGTAAGTGGTGTAGGCCCTCTTCCAGGTCTCCTCATTCGTATCTACCTTCTCTTTGAAGGTGATGTACAGGTACTCTAATTCTTTGATTTTGTCATATGATAGAGATTTTGACCTTAAGCATAATTCATGTAGATAAGTGTTCATCTGGGTGATATCCTGATCCATAGTGAATATTTGATCTTCTTGAACTGGCTCTTCCTAGCTGTCAATCTCTTATTCATCCTCTAGGAATTTTTCCAAGTGGCTTTCAACTCATCTTCTATCAGGAGGTTCGTATTTTTATCCCAAAAGCTAGGCATGCCACATTTTTTAGCTATGCTCACATGTTTGACAATTGCTTTAGCATCTTTCCTTAGCTTCTGCATGATCTTTTTACTTTTTGTTACCAAATTGTGTCTCTTGAAGAAATTCCTTGCAACCAATTTGGCCTAGGACCAATTTTTATCGTGAGCTCTATATCTGGCTATTGCATGAGTGTTATCCACCAGGACTTAAATTTTGTTAGCTACTGACACCCTTGTTGCAAAGAGCTTGATTGATGCTTCGAACTCATCTTCTACTTGGCCCAACGTATCTTTGATTTTAAGGATATATGCTAATGTGGGCCTAGCCTTTAGGGTCATCTTGCAGATGTTTTGAGCATCCCCTTTTGGATCATTTTTACTTTTTCCTTGGACAACCTGCTGGTTTTATCAGCACTATCAAATAATTGTTTCTTAAGGTCTTCGAATTACTGCTATATCACTTGAATCTGTTCTTTAGCCTTCGTTGCTTTCTCTTTATAGGGGTCGGTCTTGTTGAACCTCTGCTCCCATTTCTTGGCTTCATTTTTCAAAGCTTTTTTCATTATTTTTTGCTGGTGGAGGGCTTCTTCTAAATGCTTCCTTGTCTATTCTAGCTGAAGGAACTTCTCCTTGTAGTATTCTAGGTTTAGATAAATTGTCCCCATATGGGTTTGAGCTTTGCTCCACTCATCATCCATTGGCATCTAAGTCATATCCTCCGTGGTTACTTCAGCTTAATAGTCTTCTAGAGTCATTTATTTCTCTGGCTTCTACACGAGCGAGGTCATCTTCATCATGGACCACTGCATTTTGATGGCATCTAGCACTGTTCCTTCTCAAACATGGGCTATATATATGGAACTTTGGGAGCTCTGCGACTTCAACCATGTGGCAACATTTATGGTAGTTTTCTTCAATATTTTGAACTTAGCAATAGTAGGGTTGCTTATGGGGGGAGCGGTTTGCATGGCGTAGAAGCTTAGTAGGTTGGTGGAAGAAGGGAAATGAGTGGTGGCTAAATAGGCTTCCATACTTAATTGTTTATAAGGGGATCCTTTGTGATTAGGGGGAGATGCTAGTGAGGGCTACTGAGTTTATGGTGAAGTTGGCAGAGTTCGTTGAGTGGATGGGGGAGTTTTATGAACATATGGTGGGGGTTGATGGGAAGGTGATGGTGGAGGTTGATGGGAAGGTTATGATGGAGGTTGATGAGAAGATGATGGTGGAGATCGATGGGAAGGTGATGGATTACCCTGACCTTAAGAATGGGGAGGGGAGTTTCTCTGGTAATAAGGAGGAGTATCAAGATCAATGGGATACATACCTAAGGCCTTTGGTAGGGTTATGTCTGAAGAAAAATATTGGAAAATTATTCCATAAATAAAGCAAAAACCAAAAAATTAGAAGAAATGACACCATACAATGTACATATGACACATGATATTTACCCTAGTTCACGCGATGTGGGCTACTCCAGAAAAAACAAGAGCCACTCCTTGATATTATTATTCTCTTTCTTGCCCAAAAATGGGACATTATAATAAAATATAAAGGAAACTCTTACAACCCTAAACCACTATGTGGTATTAGAATACAATGGGCACAACACCGTGGGCTAAACCACCCACACCCACCAACCACCCACCAACCATGGGAATCCTAGAAATCACTTCAAAAAAAGGGGAAAATTTTTTTGGCGTGTTGCGCCGAATGCCTTTGGTGTGGTCGGGGGGGCTACCGCCCCCGCCTGACCCCTCGGTACCCTCGAGGAGGGCTTCGCCCTCCTCTTGAGGAGCTCCACTCATCTTACCCTCTCATGCCTACCGTACAGTAATTCCTCGACAAAGGATGAGACACATCCAATAATGTCTTCGGTTCCCTACGACTTCTCAGTGTAGACTTCTACAATTTGCTTCAGGCTCGAGTCATCAACACTAATTGTTGTCTTCGTCAAGGATTGCTCCTCGCTAGGGGTTTCCTCTAGGGGAGGCTCCTTAGTTGTTTCAACCTTTTGTTCATTTGTCTTCTATTTCTCAAAGTTTACTTTGAACTCTCCCTTGTTCCATCTTGGTCTTCTGATTTCTCATGGTCCTCTAATCCTACGCGTTCCTCGAACTCTTCAGGTTGTTCTGAATCTTTAGAGGATGTTTCTTTTCTTCTCTTATTTTGGTCCCCTCCTTTATCCAACTCAAATTTTCTTTTCTTTGATTTTTCTATCCTTATCCTATGCTCGAGCTTAGCACTATCATCAAATTTTGTGTTTGATCCCGAAGGAGGGATGAACTCTCGATGTTTTCTTTTGGGGACTTCTATTTGTTCGGTTGCTACTGCTTTCCCTTTGTCTTGTTTTGTATCACCTTCATATTTTTTTATGGGAATGCCATTGACTCCTAGGGGAACTTTATTAGCTAGGGTTTTAGACTATTCGTCATTATTTGCATCACATCTTGTAGAAAATTATGTGTCCATATTTAAACCCTACCTGGTGAATTTTGAATGTGGCACCTCATTTGCCATCACACTAATATTTTAACATGATCCTAGTATTTTCCTTTCTTCTTAATTTTATTGATGGTTTCATTAGTGAGCTTGTGCTTCGGGTTTGAACCTAAGCTCCAATCCACCAAGTGCTCATAAAAATCATGCCATGGGGGTAGTGGCTACATTTTCTTGACATGCCATTCGAGCGACTGATCTTCATTATTATTTTTGCCCTGTTTGTCAATTTTCCTATCAGAGGCATGGATTTATTTTAAGGGAGCCTTGTTTAGGGTGGCATTCCTATGGGTGAATTTGTCTTCAGGGTCATATTTCCATTTTTTTGGTAGCTCTATCAATTTCAGGTTCTTTAGAACTCAAGCGATTCGCTTGTGGTCTCCCTTCTTCGAAACTATCACTCCCTCATACTAGAAACGCATGAGGCAAGTATGTGTCCTCTGAGCACTTGTCCAAAATTTTTGTTGATGAACTTTGTTTGCCTTACGTACTCTAGATAAAAGAGTTAGATATGCACTATGCCACTACAATTTGCTACCTGTAGACTTAGGTGTCATCTTCCAACCCTTCCACCATGGCCAATATGGAAAAGAGTTCTTTGTTCTTAAACCTAGACAGAGGAATGGGGTATTTTGGCATAGATTTATCAGAAAGAGTGTCTAACAGGTGTTGTTGCAGGAATACCCTAATGTTCAGAGTATTTATATAGTACTTTGAAGAGTTGACAGGATAAAACTGGATAGGTGGAACCACAGGTTTCCTTCCATAGGCAAAGATGGCTCTGATTGTGTAGGGGTCAAGTGTGAATATGGCTTCCCCCTTGTATTTCCTTACCATCATATGCTTAACTTCATACATTTTTGCTATTGCTTGGATAAGCTCAAGATAGGAGTGGACTTGGGGGTAGACGTACCAGTAGAGTAAATAATGGTACGAGAATGTGCTCGGGCTATATGGAGACACGTTTATGGCCACCCTAGTAGCTATATCCTTTTTAATTTGCTCTGGCTTCTTCCATGTTATTTTCACATATACAATATGACTATCAGAGTCCACGAAGCTACTTCCTTTTTTTCTTGAACTTCATTTTTTCTTTGAAGGTGTGGCTGAAGAAGCAACAGTTGGAGGTGTGGACTCCATGGTTGTGTTTTGTAGTCTGGTAGATAGAAATAGTCTAGGGATTGCTTAGCAAGGTGTTATAGATATTTCTCAGTGAGCAGGGAAAACACAGTGGGTAGGGAGAACAGACAATGGAAGATAAAAAAAGGGAATGAAAGATAAGCGATATAATCGGCTATGGATGCTCATTCCAAAAAGGCATGTAATAACTATCAAGGTGATGTAGAATATTTTTTGTTGGTGGTGTGTGCCCCAATACATATTTCTAATATTTTCATAAGTCTTAGTTCGTGTGCCAGTATTTAAAGGGCCAACAACCCTATGTTGTCATTTTGGTTCGAACCAATGATATGCTCTACTGCTGTATTGGGCCAATAAATTTAGCACTATTTCTATCTTGGGCCAATAAATTTGAACCACTTCTATCCTGGGACAATAAATTTGTGCCACTTTTATTCTAGGCCAATCAGCAGGTACGGTGGTACCTTAAAAAGGGTGCTTTTTTAGTCTCGAGGTCACTACTTTTATTACCAAAAATTCCCAGATGGTCTAACGTGGCGTGTAGCTATTCAATAGTCACTAACAGGTCTGACGTGGCACTCTCTATCTATCCAATAGTGCCATATTTGATGTGGTGCATGGATGCCCAAAAGTTATGAAATCATGATAAATTTCCTTGAAGGGGCCATTGTGCACTAAAAAATCGTGTCCTCATGACATTTTGCCTTGGCAAAGCACCCAACTACCCAAAAGTCATGAAATCATGACAAATTTCCTTAAAGAGACAATTGTGCACTGAAAAGTCATGCCCTCATGATATTTTGCCTTGGCGAAGCACCCAACTGCCCAAAAGTTGTAAAATCGATTAAAAATTTCTTTGAAGGTGCCATTGTGCATCAAAAATTTGTGCTCTCATGATATTTTACCTTTAAATCTTGAAAGAAAATAAATATTTACATAAAATACATATAAGGTGGAAGGAACCCATTACTTGTAGTATAGCTTCAGATGGAAGCCATTGATAGGGATAGGTTGAACCTGGCCCTGTTCATCCCTCAACTGGAAGGATTTGTGTTGCTTCTCTTCTATTATTTTGAAAGGGCCTTCCCAGAACGCATCAAATTTATCATGATTTTTAGTTTTAGACTTCTTCTCATTCCATCTGAGGACTAAGTCTCCCACCTTAAATTTCCTCAAGGTGAAATTTTTATCGAACCATCCCTTTGTGTCAGCTGTATGCTTTTGGTAGTGGTTTTATGCTTGTTCCTTCTATTCCTTCAACTGTAGGAGTTGGATCAGCCTATTCTCCATTGGTTTTGCCTCTTCAGTGCCAATTTGATTAAGCAGTTTTAGGGCTGGTATCTCTATATGTATCGGAAGGATTGCTTCTTTGTCGTAGACCAAAGAGTAAGGGGATATTTTTATAGACTTTTTTATGGTAATTATATCATTCCAAAGTGCTTTATTTATCATAGAGTGCCAACTCCTCTTATTATCTTTTAGAGTTTGCTTCTAAATCCTGAGTAGGTTTTTGTTTGTGGACTCAGCTAGTCCATTTCTTGGGGATAATAGTTTGAATATGTCTTCAGGTAAATCCCATATTTGCATTGAAATTCAATAATTTTGGTGCCCACAAAGTATGAGCCATTATCCATGACTAATGCATATGGGATGCCAAATCTTGTTATTAAGCTTTCCATAAATTCTATCATGACCTCCTGGTCCGCTTTCTTGGTAGGTATTGCTTCTACCCACTTCGTGAAGTAGTTGATAGCTGTCAGAATATATTTATATCCCATGAAAGAGTTGGGATCTATGTTTCCCACTAAGTCCAAACCCCATTGCTGAAAAGGTTCCTTGACTTGCATGGAATTCAAGGGCATTGAAGCATTCCTGTTTTGTTCGACGTATCTCTAGAATTCTTTGCATTTCCTTGTTATTTTGAAGGTGTCCATGAAAATAGTCATTCAGTAGCATCTGATTCTGATGATCTTTAAGGCAGTGATCCTTCCTAAATAGTGTCCTCCAAATGAGGCACTGTGTAATTCTTCTAGGATCTTCTACTTCTAATTTTCATTTACACATCAAAGCAACACTCTATCCAAATTCTTCCTATATAGTCCTTTAGGGAGCAAGGTATATTTCAGGGCCTAGATCCTGTACCATCTTCTTTGTGAAGAATTCAGGTTGGTTGGGTATTTTCTAATTTGGAAGTACTTGATCAAGTCATCTACTCGGTCAAGTTGTTTTTTAGGTTGCTCTTCATATGTTACTGCTTCTTGAGTATGGCAAGCTATATAACCTATTACAACTTTCTTGGTGAGATTTTGGCACAATGCTCTGCCTCTTACTAGCTTGGTTGGTTGTATCTCTACATCGTATTCTTGTGCTTTAGTCACCTAACCAGCTCTTGTATCACCGAGATTTCCTTGTATGATGAAGATTCGTACATCAGGGTGGATTTTATAGATGATAATTATGCTCTATAATAAGTAATTCCTAAACTTTTTTAAAGATTTAATTATTGCATAGATCTGCTTCTCAATGAAGTTATATTTTTCTTCATGTTCCTTTCTGTGGGCCTTTCTTCATTATCAATTCCTTTCTATGTGAGCACTACAACATAGCTCCCTTGTTCATCTATAGCATATAAGATGAAATCTCTAGAGTAATCTGGGTTCACTAGGATAGGATCTTGAGCTATTTGTTCTTTGATCTGCTGGAAGGCTTACTTTATTGCATCTGTCCATTTAAAAATAACATCCTTTTTCAATAGTTCAGTCATAGGCTTGATTATTTGTGCAAAATTAGCTACGAATTTATGCACAAAGTTGATCTAATAAAAAAAATGACTACAAATCCTTCTTGTTAGGGAGGAGGGGGAGATGTAACAGTGCCTTCACCCTATTGGGGTCTATGACTAGACCATTTTAGAGACAACATGGCCAAGCAAAAGTCCTTCAATAGCGAAGATATATTTTCTAGGATTTATGGATATGCCAAATTCCCTACACTTCTTGAACACACTCCTGAGATGTGCTATATGATCTTTTTATGGTGAGAGAACACCGTCATGTCATCTAGGTATATCACTATTATTTTGTTGATGAGTTCTCTGAAAGCCATATCCATAGCCCTTTGCAAAGTTGCTCCTACGTTGGATAACATGAAGGGCATTCTATGGTAAGCAAAAATTCCTCACTTGGTTGTGAACGCGGTCTTAAACTAGTCTTCATATTTGACCCACACTTGATTGTATCCAGAGAAACCATCTAAGAGTGAGAACCTTTTTGCTCCTGCTACTGTGTGTAGTATTTGGTCTATCTGTGAAAGAGGGTAATGGTCCTTGAGCAAAGATTTTTTCAAATTGTGGAAGCCGATGCATAATATGATATCCCCATTCTTCTTCCTGACTAGGACTAGATTAGAAACCCATGTTGAATTATTGATTGAGTAAATGATTTTAGCTTTGAGTAGTTTTAGCAGCTCCTGCTTCATCAAGACTTCAATTTTAGGATTTACTGGCCATTGTTTTTACCTAAATGGATTTGCACCTTCCTCAAGCTCAATCGTGTGCTGGATTATCTCCTTGGAGTAGACTTTCAGGTCTCCATAGGTCCAGGAAATGATGTCGGAGAATTCCTTGCATAATTCCCTGATTTCCTCCATTTCTACTTTCATAGTGTTTACTCCTAATTTTATGGCCTTGTCAGACTCCATTTGAGTTTCCTTGTATCTATGTTTGTTGACTTTCATTTTGTGACCAATCAACCTGTCATTATTATCAAAGAGGCTCTCCAAGGTAACCAATCCTTTTGGGATATGGTTGTTTTTCAACTAAATTATGTTCGCATCTTCTTCATCCTCATCCATCCTATTATTAGAGCAATTCATCTCATGGATGAGGAAATCCAGTATTTGCTGATCGTTCTTGAAAAATTACCAGAAGGCATCCCTGTCTCGTATAGAAGGTCTATAGATCAGTTTGAATGTTCTTGACTTTCATATGACATTGTTAATAGGGCATAAGTTAGCCCCTACTGAAGCCAACAAATTTGCATGCATTTTTTTCTCTCTAGGGATTACCTTTATGTTTAGAGATTCAAAAGATTCCAGTAGATTCCAAAATTTATTTCAGTAAGCCTTAAGATAATGTTGCTTGCTTACACATGTTTTAGTAACCTAATTCACTATCAACTCAAAGTCACCGAAGATCTATAGTTGCTTGATGCCCATATTTTCAATCTTTTTGAGGCCTAAATAGAGTGCTTCATACTTTGTTGCATTGTTACTGCAACTCCAAGTTAGTCAGTAAGAAAAAACCTTTTCCTCGCCTATTGGATATATTAGGAAAATACCAGCTCTGACTCCATTTTTACATCTAGACCCAAAAAAGAAAATCTTCCATAGCTGATCAATAGATTGGTTTACCAGAGGGGGAGAAATGGGATTACTTTTTTTAGGTTTCAAAATTGTGTAACTCCCAATGTTAGTCTCGATCATGGTGTTGAAATCTTGGAGGGAGAACTGGTCTTCTTATTGTAATACATTTATAGCTTCTTCCATCAAGTTTAGTTCTTCTAGTTCCTCTATCATCATATTCACAATGGTGGACTATCTATTTTCATCTTAAAGTCTTTCGATATGGAAATTTTATGGTTTCTCATTGAATATTTTCACCCTTTTCCCCTTGAACGTGATTTCCAGATCTAAGAAATCTAGCGATAAATATCCTCCTATCTTGGCTATGAACTCCCTGGAGAAACACATACTAAAATAGGGCTCCAAGTACACCACTACTACTTCATGTATGACTGTGAGCTGGGGCAGCCTATGGAGCACTATCAGGATATATTTGATTACCCCTATGGTTTTCACGGGGGTTCCATATAGTTGTAATATGTCGGGATTACTTCTTGTATATTCCATGCCCATGATGTCGCATACTACTTTGGGCATCACGGTGGTTGCATATCCAAAGTCTATCAAGCAATTGTGAACAACCCACCCTTCCATTTGGAGGGACAAGTAAAAACGGGGGTCTATTTTTTCTAGAAGTCGATGTTAGACTAGCTTGTGCAGATTCCATCTGTGTTGGGATATTTTTCTTATTTTTCATAGACCTCAAGGATTCTTGCAGTAATTCAATCTATCTTGGAAGTTGCAAATCTTCATACATAGTTGCCTTAGAGAAGGAGTTTTCTTCATTTCCTCAACTATGTTAAAAGGAAGTGTTTCAACACTTTTTTCTTCACTGTTGTGTCATACTTGTTTCTATACCCCTGAATAGCGTTAATACTTTGATGTTAAGTGAGGGGTACCTTAGATTATCCCTAGATTTTTCCTGTGTTTCATTTTCTTTCTTCCATGGTGCTTCCTTATGAGTTTTTGCATATTTTTGGCTTGAACTCGAGGGAGATTTTTCATAAGAAGTCATTTTATCAATAGGTTTCCTTATAGGCGAAGGTAATTTTAGGGGTTTGAGACCTTGGGGATAAATTTGTAAGGGTTTCTTTCTTGACCTAGTAAGAATAGCTAATTTTTCAAAAGAAGGCATCATGAAATTTTGATTCTCTTCTATGATCATATTAACCTAACCTTTAAGGCTTCTTTCGATCTTGTCAACAACTACCTTTTGTATATGATGTTGGTGAATCATACAATAAGTTTCACCATGGGGATCATTGCACATGGATCACCAAAAATTTGACTCTATTGAAGCTTCATTGGGTTCGCTACCTTCATTGGCATAAACAGTGCTAGATTTGTCATAACTTCTACCACTAGTGGATGTTTGATCCTTCGTTATTTGTGGAATATCCTTGAGGTGAAATTTCTTTTAGCCTCCCTTCATTCCATTGATGTAAATTTATTAGCTAGAGTTTTAAATGATGCTTGTAGATCTTGCAAGATGATAATTTGGGTTTCTGGGGTTGATGGAACTATTGTCATAGGGAGTGCAATAATTGTAGGGAGCATTGGGAGAGCATGGGGTACCTATAGTACTAGAATGCTAGGCTATCCAGTTCATTTGGGAAGACTGATGTTAGAATTTGAAGCAGGGATTGGAAAAGGGGCACTTGATGCTTGGGGTAGATCTAGGAAAATAGGCATCATCATTTTGGCTAGGAATATTCCAATAGTGATCAGGTCTCTCTCTACCTTCTATGCTTCTTGATAAATCTCAGGGAAGGTAAACATGTGATATTATCTGATTGTCATACTTATATTTGACTTGAAAGCTCTCATATAGTAATACATAACCTATTCGTGAGTTGGTCTCAACCTGTTAGGTTCTCGCGGCCAAGTTTTACTAAATTTGATGTTGAAATATACAATATTCTATTGGGGGTATTTCTGAATAACAATAAACTGACCTGAGCTCTATATTTTCAAGAGCTCTATACCAATAGAGCTGAATAACAATAAACTGACCAGCGAGTTGGGCCCAAGTTGATATGGTTTTATTTTCAAGAGCTCTATACCAATAGAGCATTTTTCCTTTCAAGGAAATTACTAGAATATTATCATAACATATTCTTCATGGATGTTGTGGATTGGGGCTAGCACAGCTACATCTTGACAATGTTCATAAGTTGTCTTTCCAGTATCATCATACTGGGGTACTGCTTTCAAGGCCATCGTAGGAATCATGTGTTAAGCTACCAAGTTTAGGGGAGTTATGTGGTTCCATACGGGGTAAGGCAAGATCGGTTGATTTATGGCCATTATGATTATATGGGTAGCTGGAGTCAAAGTTCCACTAGCAGCAGTGCTAGGGAGGGCTGTAGGGGAAGGATTTAAGTATCTTGTATTATGGGTATATGCAGAGGCTGCTCTGGCCACCAAAATAGGATTAGCTCGGAGGCTACCAAGGTGTAGTTCAAAGAACTCTATGGGTTCTTCTAAATTTTTTGTTTTATATCTGGTTATCATAAAATATGGTGCATAACCAGAAGCTGGGTAAAGGCTTTTATTGGGTTCCTTTTCGGTGCACAGTCACTAGGTGATTTTAAAATATTTATAGGGTAAAGCTACTCACCAAGGCTTTGATCTATATACTGCATGGGATTTATCCCACCGGGTGTGCCAAAAATTGTTGGAGCAAAATCTGCCTTGGTTACATTTGCACTCAAGACTTTGCCAATATGGAAATACCAGGTCAGAACAGAGTCTACCTGGTTCAATCTCTAGAGGAGGTTGGTTCCTTTGCTTATTTTAGGAAAAGGGAGAGAGGGAAATGCATAAATAGAGGAAAATATAGCTATGGCTAGAGGATTAAAATGGTACAGATTAAGCAATAGCAACAACTACTACAACCTTTTGTAGAGAAGTATAATAGAACCAAAACATAGAAACTAAAAATCCTAGTGAACATTTTACAAAAATATAGATTTATCTGTAAAGTTAAATTGTAGATCTAATAGAACGCTAATGGAGGAATTCAAAATAATAATTGATGCAGATTACATTCAACTTAGATTCAAACAACAATAGACAACACATACATACTTGATTTCAAAACACCAATGAACCAAGAACCATAATGGAGATATTTGTTTAGCTTTCAGAATTCTGTATACATAGCCTTGTAAATGCCTAAGCACCAACCATTTGCTTGGGTCGCTCATTCTATATATAAGAGTTTTACATAATAGAAAACTAAAATTTGTTACAATAGTATGCTTGTAGGCTCATTTTGGTACATAATAAGGTTAAGAAGTGATGGAGCTTCTAACTGAAAGAGATTAGGATATTCTTGTTGCAGCGATATTTCTCCAATATCTCAGATCTCGTGGTCCACTGGACCTTCAAAATGTTGTGCCATCACAAATTTTGGACTTAGTCTGTCATCAGGCCTTCAAAATGTTGCACCATCATGACTTTTGGCCTTAGTCTATCATCGAGCCTTCAAAATGTCGTGTCATCACAACTTGTGGACTTAGTCTATCATAGGGCCTTCAAAATATCATGCCATCATGAATTTTAGCCTTAGTCTATCACTGGGCCTTCAAAATGTCATGCCATCATCACTTTTAGATTTAGTGTGCTCTATAGCCTTCAAAATGTTGTGCTATCATGAATTTTTGTATCAGCTTGGTCCTTGGTCTTTTAAATGTTGCGCTATCATAACTTCTAGCCTTAGTCTGCTCCATGGCCTTCAAAAAGTCGTGCCATCATGACTTTTTTCCTTAGTCTATCATCGAGACTTCAAAATATCATGCCATCATGACTTTTGGATTTAGTCTGCTCTATAGCCTTCAAAATGTCATGCCATCGTGACTTTTTGCTACAATTAGTATCTTGAGAAGATTATTCCTTCTTTCCCTGGATGTGGTCATTTTGACCAATAGTACCCCATTATTAGGATCCTCTCACTTATTCTTTGGCTAAGTACAAGCTAAAATGAGAAGATGCTATGTCTATAGAGTATTAGACACTGATAATGTTGGACATTTTGAGTCCTCAAGTCAAAGTTGTCATTGATGTCAAGAAATGAAGTCAAAATATGTGTCAAGAAATAAGTTATCAAATTTGTCATTGATATTCAGGAAGAAGCTTCTAATAAAGTCAAAATTCAAGAGGAACAATGCAAAGGTTAAAAGCAAGGGCTCCATAATATTTTTAAATATTATGTGGAAGCATAAGACAGTTTATTGCAAAGCTAAAGGAAGGTTTAATATTTATTTGATAAATTATTTAAATTCAAAATGAATTTAAATTTTATAAATAAATATTATTTATACCAAGGTACAAAGTGAAATATGGTTTAAATAAACCAAAGAATTTTAAAAAGAATTAATTTATAAAAAAATTAATTCAAAGGAATTTAAATATTTTATAAATTAATAAAGCTCCAAAGGAAATTCGAGTGCCGACATCCAAAGATAGTTGAAGGTAATTCAAGCGTCGACATCATGCATGGAGGAAGGAAATTTGGTATATAAGCTAATGCCTTAGAGGCATTTTAATTCATCTTTTTTCTCGATGATCAAAAGTGTGCAATCGTGTTTGAATTCATGAGGAAGAAAGTGCAGGGACCAATTTGTTTAAGCACCAACGAATAACGTCAAAGGGATTTGCACCGAAATTCTAAGCACCAATGAGGCAAGTGGCCTAGTGGCAAAGAGGACAAAATTGGGGTGTTGAGCACAAGGAGATCTATGTTCGAAACATAGTGGCAACATTTTTTTGGTAGTTGCATTGGTGTTGGAGAGCGCCAAGGTAAGGCGCATGTTTTGTGCAAGGAGAGCGGGGAAGCTTTTTGGAGCATGTGGTGCTCATTAGTCCCCAATAAAATGCCTAGCTTGTGTGGCATTGGGAGTCACATCTAGGGCACCGATTAAGGATGTGTGGTTTGTTCGAATCCCCTCCAAGGTAAGGTAATTAATTTTGAGTTTTATTTTTATGTGTTGCCTAAATTTTGGAGTTAAAATGGTGCATGAAAGGTTTATTAGCTGGAAATTAGTTTTGATAAGTTGGAGGAATAAGGTGTTAATTTTTTATTTTAATAAAGTGTTTTGGCATATTGATTTATTGAAATATTAAAAGGATAGAGGGAGCTTCTTGTCTTAGGTAATTTTTTTTTTTTGGTAGGTAAAAATTATATTAAAAGTGGGTTTTGAAAGGACCCCAAAACCTTTTTACAACAGGTCAACCGACCAAACCAAAGGTCAACAACAATCAATGTAAAGAATCCCGCCTAGTGGAAAATAGATAGTTTGGAAAAACCCACCCAACGAGAAAAGACAATTTTGAAAAATCCCGCCTAGCGGGAAACCATAAATTTTGAAAAATCCCATCCAGTGGGAAACCACCAGTTCTAAAAAATTCTGCCCAGTAGGAAGCAGTAGAAAACCACCAGGTTGGAAATCCCGTCGAGCAGGAAACCACCAATCTTGAAAAATCCCACCTAGCGAGAAACCACCAGTTTTAAAAAATCTTGCCTAACGGGAAAACATGCAAGATGATGAGTTTGAAAATCTTTCCCAGCGGGAAGTAGTTGAAAACCACCAGATTGAAAATCTCGCCCGACGAGAAAACTAGAAGATTTTAAAATCCCGCCCAGTGGGAAATCTCGTCCCACCTAGTAGGAAAACCAACAAAAAAATAGGATTGAAAAATCTCGCCCAGTAGGATTGGAAATCCTGCCCAACGAGAAAACCAGAAGATTTTAAAATCCCGCCTAGTGGGAAACCCCATCCCGCCAAGCAAGAAAACCAACAAAAAATAGGATTGAAAAATCCCACCCAGTGGGAAAACCAATAGGAATGGAAAATCTCGCCCAGCAGGAGAACTAGTAGAAGAATGGGTTTGGGAAACTGTAGCACTGGAATCCTACCAACAAGAGTATGAGGAAGCCGGAAGGATCCATGGAAAACAAACCCAAGCACAAAGAAAGGATCCCAAAAGCCACAAAGGACCAGGGACCCACCATCCTTGCTCATGAACAATTCCAGGGAAGAGTAACTGGGACTGGGAACAACTCAAGAATAAGAAAATGCCCCCCCCAAGGCCAATAAAAAGCTCTGAGAGTCCACCAAGAATCAGGACCAAAAATTAGAATCTCTCAAACAAAAACTGAAATGAAACCTGTGAATCCCAGGAAGAAAGTAGCAGCAGACACAAATATGAGATCCATGAAAACCTAAACTGAGGGATCCAGGGGTCTGCATGAATAGATCACTGATACCCCCAATATCGAGACATGTAGCAAAAAACCTAAATCACCCTAGTAGAAAGGACCAGGAAGCCCCATCCTTGCACACAAACAACTTCAGGGAACTGGGACTACGGTTGGGAACAACTCAAGCATAGAAAGAGCCCCCCAAGGCCATGCAAATGCTCAAATCATCCACCAAGCAGTAGATCCAACAAAAATAAGCCTTCGAATAGGAAAACAAACATGGTCCCACCCAAAGGGATGAGACCACCAGCAACCAATGGCATCCCAGAGAGGAAACATGAGCAAAGAGGAAACTGGCCCCCCCAGACCAACCTCAATGAAGAGAGAACCTCATGGGATGCACCAAGAAGCGAACGAAAACCCAACCTACAACCACCACATACCAAGAAAGCCTTGGGAACTGGATCCCAGTAATAACCTACAAAAAAAAACCCCAGGGACAAGCCTAAGGGAGATCAAGGACAAGATCCCAAGAAAATGCAGTAAATCCTAGAGGATCCCTGGGAAGCACCAGGCCTAGGATTCAAATGAGAAAACCCCAAAAACTACTAGGAAAGGAGCAGAAAGTGAGCAAGGATCTCCCCAAAGGAGATCATCTACTAAAAATCATTCCTAGAGTGGGATGACCTGGGATGAATCAGGGACTAGGCAAGAACCAAGGAAAGGGGAGCAGGGAGAGGGAGCAAGTCCCTCCCCCTCCCATCCCCCGCGGACCCTTCTCCAAAAATATATCTTGTCTTAGGTAATTTTGAAAAGAAGAGTGCATTGAATATTATTGGGAGATTATAAGGTGTAAGTGGTAATTTACTTTTTGTAAATGTTGATGAATGTTTTCTTAAATATGGAGTGATAAGGTGTATGTGTGTTTTGATGTTTACATTGTATTTTGAGGAAGTTAATCACCTTATAATTTCTTTGAGCTTGGCAAGAAGTGTTTGAGATTTTTGGCAGATTTAGAAGATTCCTTCATCATCAAGAAAAAGGTATGAGCACATTTTCCAAAGTTTAATTTGATTGGTTGGTTTTCTGGAAAATAAGTTTG
This sequence comes from Wollemia nobilis, assembly GCA_028583015.1. NCBI lineage: Eukaryota > Viridiplantae > Streptophyta > Pinopsida > Araucariales > Araucariaceae > Wollemia > Wollemia nobilis. The sequence continues at coordinate 15,358,096 of JAQPPZ010017052.1, forward strand.
GAGTGAAAAGGACTTGATTAGGGTTTCCTTTTGAGAGTGTTTGAGTTAATGCATCAAGGTTTTCTAGAATAAAGAGTTGTGATTAAAACCTTGTTTAATAAGCATTGTTGTTGAAGCCATTGGTTGTGTGAAGAACTTGAGTTAGGGTTTGAAAAGAACATGAGTATCATTGTTATGTGAGAGTTGTTTTATAAGCATTGTTGTTGAAGTGGGTTGTTATGCAAAGAACTTGAACTAGGGTTTGAAAAGAACATGAGTATCATTGTTATGTGAGATTTGTTGTTGAGCATTGTTGGAAATATTTTGAGTTGATGTTTACATGCTTGGACTAGGGTTTGTGAGAAAGGGGTGTTTCATTGAGTGATTGGTTGAGTAGAGTTGATTGAGCCTAGTCAAGTGGATGTGTGAAGTGATTGTTCAAGTTCCATAAAACAAACTATTCTATATTCTGATTTGAGTTGAGAAAGTGATTGAGCATTGAGTGTAGAACATATTGAGTCTCTAACAATTCTCTTTATGTTTCTATGAGATTGGACAAGTTCTGTGGACTTGTTGAGAAAATTTGAGCAAGTTCTGAGTGGACTTGTTGAGCAGATTTGAGCAAGTTTGAGTGGACTTTTAGAGATTTGAGCAAGTTCTGAGTGGACTTGTTGAGCAAATTTGAGCAAGTTATGAGTGGACTTGTTGAGCAGATTTGAGCAAGTTCTGAGTGGACTTGTTGAGCATATTTGAGCAAGTTTTGAGTGGACTTGTTGAGCAGATTTGAGCAAGTTCTAAGTGGACTTTTGAGTAGATTTGAGCAAGTTCTGAGTGGACTTGTTGAGAATATTTGAGCAAGTTTTGAGTGGACTTGTTGAGCATATTTGAGCAAGTTCTGAGTGGACTTGTTGAGCATATTTGAGCAAGTTCTATGTGGACTTGTTGAGTAGATTTGAGCAAGTTCTGAGTGGACTTTTTGAGCATATTTGAGCAAGTTTTGAGTGGACTTGTGGAGAAAATTTTGGTGCAGATTTGAGGATAAGTTTATGCTAGACTAGAGATAGATATTGAGCAGATTTGTGCTAGATCGAAGGACTAAGTTTAGTGTAGATTTGAGATAGAGCTTTGGAGGTGACAGAGTAGAGAGGATAGTAGTCTCCAGTGGATAGAGATCCATCAGCCAGGGTAGTGAGGATAGGTCTTCTGAGTGGGGACAAGAGTCTTTAGTGGAGAGAGATCCACAAGCCAGTGTAGTGGAGGTAGTAGTCTTCTAGAGGATCACCAGCTAGAGTAGAGGAGAAGGAGTTCTCCTATGGATAGAGATCCATGAACTTGATTTAGGGGATTGGTATCTCCTTTGGACAGAGGTCCATAAACATTGTAATAGGGAAAGGATTCCCAAGAGATTGATTGAGAAAATTTTAGTGAAATATTTTCTCCATGGAGTAGCCCACATTGGGTGAACCACGTAAATTGTGGTGTCTCTATTGTGTGTGGTGATTTGTGCATTGCTTTGATTACTAATGTTGATATTGCTATCTATACATTGCATAATATTGATTTGAAAGAAAAGTAAAAAGTGGTCTTATACTGTTCACCCCCCTCTCAGTATAAGCTTGTGTTCTTCAATTGGTATCAGAGTGGGTTCCTTCATAAGAGTTTAATAGCTTGAAGGAAAAGCTAACAAGAACACAATGGATCCTAAGGAGGTGTCCTCAAATAATTCAGCACCAGTATTTGATGGAAGTGACTATATATATTGGAGTATGATGATGAAGATCTACCTGATGGCACTTGGCAATGAAGTTTGGGAAGTAGTGGAATTTGGATACGATCCCTTAGTCAATCCTCCTATAGATAAGGAAGGTAAGCTTCTACAACACTATAATTCAAAAGCAATGAATGCACTTGTGAGAGGTTTGCATAGAACAGAGTCTATGAAAGTTATGCATTGTCAAACTACAAAAGAAATGTGGGATAAATTGCAAAATATATATGAAGGAGATAAGAGTGTCAAGAAAGCAAAAATTTCAAAATCTCAAAGGACAATTTGAAGCATTAAGAATGAATGATGAGGAAAATATTAGTGCTTATCTACTTTGAATTGATGAGGTTGTTAATGATATGCAAGGACTTGGAATGAAGATTGATGAATCTGATGTTTGTGATAAAGTATTAAGATCTCTTCCAAAAAGATTCAGTGAAAAGGTTTCTGCTATAGAAGTATCATTGGATGGTGATACTTTGACAAGAGATATGTTGCTAGGTATGCTCACAACATTTGAGATAAGAACAAAATATCCTATTCCTCAAAAGGAAGCAACATTCAAAGCAATCAAGAAGACAAAGGGTAAGAAGTCAGAATCAAGCAATGAGTCATCCAGTGATGAAGAAGCTAATTATGGTAGAAGAGATAAAGACTCTAGAAGATCCAGAGATCTAAGATCTATTAAATGTTTCAATTATGGAAAGTATGGACATTTTGCAATAGATTTTCAAGAACCAAAGAACAACAATGGTGAAGAAAAATAGGATCACAAGAACAGGGAATCAGAAAGATATAGGCACCAGAAGAAAAGCAAGGATGGACAAAGCAGACAAGGAAAGAAGTTCTTTCAAAGATAAAAGAGGAGCTACTATGCGGATAAGGCAAGTAAGTACTCAAGTGATAGTGATGCTAGATTTTCAGACAATGATAGAGATGAAGTCCTATTTATGATTGAAGAAAAAGAGCAAGTTAAGAAAAAGACTCAAGTAATTCTCAAGTGTTTTAGATGTGGTAACTTTGGACATCTTGAAGATAATTGTACAAGGGATGGTTATAGTTTCAGTGATGATGAATATGAGAATGCACTTGAAGGACCAGATGAAAATCTTCTAATGGCATTAGAAGAAGAAGTAAGTGATCCTATAGAAGACAAGCCCATAGAAAATAAAGATGTGGACAAAATCAAACAAATAGAGGAATATTCAGAAAAGGATGGTTATGATCTCAAGGGAGAACTTATTTATGCCCTTGACATAGTAAAGAAGGTAAGAAAGCAACACTCTAAACTTGAAATTCAGTTTCCAAGAATGTGATGAAGAGAGAAGATTGCTTATAGAGGATTTAGAAAAATCAAAGGCTAAGGCAAAAAGGTTCAAGGATAAGTTAGAAGCAAAGATCTTAGAATGTGAGAAGTTAGCACAAGAAGTGGCACTACTAAGAGAATATTTAGAAGACTCCAAGATCAAGATGAAAGGGTTTAAAAATAGCTCAAATAACTTGGATAAGTTCATCAAGACACAAAAGACTACATCAAGCAAGACAGGTCTTGGATTTGAACAAGCTCAAAAGAAATGGGAAGGAGAATCAACCTCAAGTTTTGGAGGAGAAGAAACTTCAGATGAAGATACTTCAGAAGAAGATAATGTAAAATAAAGTGAGACATCTGAGGATGAGTTGGACAATAGAGAGTTCAACAAATATAGGAACAATGCACAAAGAAGATACAGATGGAACAACAATCAGAACAAGTCAAGAGAGACTAAGAAACCAATGAGGTCAAGACAAGGAAACTTCAATGGAAGATGTTTTTCATGTCACAGGTTTGGGCACATGGCTTCACAGTGTAGGACACAGGAAAGATAGGAATATGGGAACAAATAACTTTTCCATGGGTATTGCTACTCATGTAATCAGTTTGGTCACAAGGCAATGAATTGCAGGGTTCATGATAGAAGAGGATATGGCTTCACTAGGAGAAATCCTATGGCATTTGCACCTCCAAGGAATAATAACATTAAGTGTTATAAGTGCAACAATGATGGTCACACAACAAAGTGGTGTAGAGCAGACATTCCAAAAATAAGTATGAACAGGAACATGAACAAGAATATGAATATGAACAGGAACAAGAACATGGATATGAACATGAATAGGAACAGGAACAAGGATGTGAATAGGAACATGGATAGGAACATGGACATGGAAAGAAATAGTCAAAGGAATCAGAAGGATCAGATAAGAAGGAAAGAGGATAAAGGTAAAGAACAGTGCTTTCTGGGAGTAGAAATACTCCCACCCTATAATTAACCACCTCAAGAGGAGGTGGGGGAGGGGCTAAGCTAAGAGGCTCATTCTTAGCCCCGAGCCCCAAAGGTGACCCTTTGCCATTGATGTCAAAGGGGGAGAGATTTAATTAAGGGGGAGAGATTTGGTATTTGAAGAGAGCATTGAGCCAGGGGGAGCAATGTCCCAGGGGAGTAGAACAGAAGAAAAAGTCAAGTTTTCGGTAAAAAGAATTTGGGTTGCCATCAATGACAAAGGGGGAGATTGTTGGACATTTTGAGTCCTCAAGTCAAAGTTGTCATTGATGTCAAGAAATGAAGTCATCATTAAAAGAAATTTGTCAAGAAACAAGTTATCAAAGTTGTCATTGATATTCAGGAAGAAGCTTCTAATAAAGTCAAAGGTCAAGAGGAACAATGCAAAGGTTAAAAGCAAAGGGCTCCATAATATTTTTAAATATTATGTGGAAGCATAAGACAGTTTATTGCAAAGCTAAAGGAAGGTTTAATATTTATTTGATAAATTATTTAAATTCAAAATGAATTTAAATTTTATAAATAAATATTATTTATACCAAGGTGCAAAGTGAAATATGGTTTAAATAAACCAAAGGGTTTTAAAAAGAATTAATTTATAAAATTTAAATTCAAAGGAATTTAAATATTTTATAAATTAATAAAGCTCCAAAGGAAATTCGAGCGCCGACGTCCAAAGATCGTTGAAGGCAATTCGAGCGCCGACGTCATGCATGGAGGAAGGAAATTTGGTATATAAGCTAATGCCTTAGAGGTATTTTAATTCATCCTTTTGCTCGATGATCGAAAGCGTGCAATCATGTTTGAATTCATGAGGAAGAAAGTGCAGCGACCAATCTGTTTAAGCACTAGTGAATAACATCAAGGGGATTTGCGCCGAAAGTCTAAGCACCAATGAGGCAAGTGGCCTAGTGGCAAAGAGGACAGCGTTGGGGTGTTGAGCGCAAGGAGGTCTATGTTTGAAACACAGTGGTAGCATTTTTGTGGTAGTTGCATTGGTGTTGGAGAGCGCCAAGGTAAGGCACATTTTGTGCAAGGTGAGCGGGGAAGCTTTTGGAGCACGTGGTGCTCGTTAGTCCCCAAGCAAGCGCCTAGCTTGCATGGCATTGGGAGCCATGGCTAGGGCATCGATTGAGGCTACGTGGTGTGTTCGAATCCCCTCCAAGGCAAGGTAATTAATTTTGAGTTTGATTTTTGTGTGTTGCCTAAATTTTGGAGTTAAAAGGGTGCATGAAAGGTTTATTAGTTGGAAATGATTTTTGATAAGTTGGAGGAATAAGGTGTTAAGTTTTTATTTTAATAAAGTGTTTTGGCATATTGATTTATTGAAATATTAAAAGGATAGAGGGAGCTTCTTGTCTTAGGTAATTTTGAAAAGAAGAGTGCATTGAATATTATTGGGAGATTATAAGGTGTAAGTGGTAATTTACTTTTTGTAAATGTTGATGAATGTTTTCTTAAAGATGGAGTGATAAGGTGTATGTGTGTTTTGATGTTTACATTGTATTTTGAGGAAGTTAATCACCTTATAATTTCTTTGAGCTTGGCAAGAAGTGTTTGAGATTTTTGGCAGATTTAGAAGATTCCTTCATCATCAAGAAAAAGGTATGAGCACATTTTCCAAAGTTTAATTTGATTGGTTGGTTTTCTGGAAAATAAGTTTGGAGTGAAAAGGACTTGATTAGGGTTTCCTTTTGAGAGTGTTTGAGTTAATGCATCAAGGTTTTCTAGAATAAAGAGTTGTGATTAAAACCTTGTTTAATAAGCATTGTTGTTGAAGCCATTGGTTGTGTGAAGAACTTGAGTTAGGGTTTGAAAAGAACATGAGTATCATTGTTATGTGAGAGTTGTTTTATAAGCATTGTTGTTGAAGTGGGTTGTTATGCAAAGAACTTGAACTAGGGTTTGAAAAGAACATGAGTATCATTGTTATGTGAGATTTGTTGTTGAGCATTGTTGGAAATATTTTGAGTTGATGTTTACATGCTTGGACTAGGGTTTGTGAGAAAGGGGTGTTTCATTGAGTGATTGGTTGAGTAGAGTTGATTGAGCCTAGTCAAGTGGATGTGTGAAGTGATTGTTCAAGTTCCATAAAATAAACTATTCTATATTCTGATTTGAGTTGAGAAAGTGATTGAGCATTGAGTGTAGAACATATTGAGTCTCTAACAATTCTCTTTATGTTTCTATGAGATTGGACAAGTTCTATGTGGACTTGTTAAGCAAATTTGAGCAAGTTTGAGTGGACTTGTTGAGCAGATTTGAGCAAGTTTTAAGTGGACTTGTTGAGCAGATTTGAGCAAGTTCTGAGTGGACTTGTTGAGAATATTTGAGCAAGTTATGAGTGGACTTGTTGAGCATATTTGAGCAAGTTTTGAGTGGACTTGTTGAGCATATTTGAGCAAGTTCTGAGTGGACTTGTTGAGCAGATTTGAGCAAGTTCTAAGTGGACTTGTTGAGCATATTTGAGCAAGTTTTAAGTGGACTTGTTGAGCAGATTTGAGCAAGTTCTAAGTGGACTTGTGGAGCAGAGTTTGGTGTATATTTGAGGATAAGTTTGTGCTAGACCAGAGATAGAGATTGAGAAGATTTGTGCTAGATCGAAGGACTGTGTTTAGTGCATATTTGAGATAGAGCTTTGGAGGTGATAGAGTAGAGAGGATAGTAGTCTCCAGTGGATAGAGATCCATCAACCAGGGTAGTGAGGATAGGTCTTCTGAGTGGGGACAAGAGTCTTCAGTGGAGAGAGATCCACAAGCCGAGTGTAGTGGAGGCAGTAGTCTTCTAGAGGATCACTAGACAGAGTAGAGGAGAAGGAGTTCTCCTATGGATAGAGATCCATGAACTTGATTTAGGGGATTGGTATCTCCTTTGGATAGAGGTCCATAAACATTGTAATAGGGAAAGGATTCCCAAGAGATTGATTGAGAAAATTTTAGTGAAATATTTTCTCCAGTGGAGTAGCCCACATTGGGTGAACCACGTAAATTGTGGTGTCTCTATTGTGTGTGGTGATTTGTGCATTGCTTTGATTACTATTGTTGATATTGCTATCTATACATTGCATAATATTGATTTGAAAGAAAAGTAAAAAGTGGTCTTATACTGTTCACCCCCCTCTCAGTATAAGCTTGTGTTCTTCAGATAAATAATAGGACTTGGGAGTTGGCCCCTCCTCTAGAAGGAAAGAATGTTATTGGATGTAAATAGGTCTATAGGATCAAATACACACTAAATGGTCAAATATAGAAGCACAATATATGCCTTATTGCTAAAGGATCATCTCAATAGAATAGAGTGAAATATTTTAAGACTTTTGTACTTATGTATTGGATGCACTTAATTAGGATGATTCTCTCCATAGATACCTCCTACGGATGGAAGGTACATCATATGGATGTGAAGAGCACATTTCTACATGGTGACCTTTAGGAGGAAATATACATATAGTAGCCACCCAATTTTAAGCTTGAAGGACCCACTCCATTGGTTTGTTGATTGATTAGGTCCTTGTATGGACTCTTGTAGGATCCTTACGCATGGTATGAGACGATCTATTCCTTTTTCTCAATTGTGGGTTTTAGTGATGTGAGGCTAAGTATTATGTTTACATTAAACATCAATATGGGGAAAATTTGGTTATTGTGTTGTATATTGACAATATTCTCATCGTTGGTTGCTTCTCTACTCTAATTTAGAACATGAAGTCATGATATTGTTCCACCTTTAAGATGATAGATATGGTTATTTTGAATTATTATTTATGGATTCAGATTGATCATACAAACTTTGGCATCACCATTTTTCTTCTCATGTATGTTTTATATCTTCTTAAATGGTTTAGGTTGGAGTGTAAAATTGCTTGGATCTCTTTTACCTCAAGTTTGAAACATTGGGTTGATTACACTACACCTTTCTTTGATACCATGTTGTATCAATCTCTTATGGGAGGACTTCTCTATTTTGCTCATATTGGACCAAATATAGCCTTTTCTATGAACTATTGTTCTAGATATGTGCAAGCACCCTAAGAGAGTCACTAAACAATAACTAAGAGAATTCTCAGATACATTAGAGGGACCTATTAGATAGGCATTCACTATACCATTTGATTCTCTAAAATTTAGGTAATCATATGGGCATTCACTAATGCCCATAAGGATATTCACTATGCCATTTGATGCACTTTTTGAGATGGCTTCATGCTTGTGGGATGCTAAATCCACTAATTGTGCCTTTATAAGAGCAAGTAGTAAATATATTTCCAATTTCATACTCGAGATCACTTTCATGTGTATGCAAGAGATTATTGGAGTTGGAGATCATCCCTTAGGGGGGGATGGAAAGTAAGGGTCTCTCTCCATGTCCCTCATTCAAATTAAGGGGGATGTTGTAATATGTGGTGCTTAAGCTTTTATTGAGGCCATGATTGACTATTTGTACTTGTATTTGTTATATTTACCCTTTAGACCCATGTAAACCTTGAAAGAGGTACTTTTGTAATATTTTATTTCTGAGGGTTGGTCTCACAAATTTGACCTAAAGGCATCATATATTTGGGTATACATACCCACTCATACAATTTTTTTTTATCAGTTAGAGGTAATTTCAATTTCATTTTAGTGAGATTATTTGTGTCTTTGGACACCCCATTATATTTTGTGTACATTTTTGCTCTGTGTATTCCTTTTGTTAAGCAATATTAAGTAATGTTTGATTCTATTCATTTCTAGAAATTGCTATGAAATATGACACCAACTTGGGTATGTTTTTAAGATTTATTTTTAAAATTACATTATTCCTTTCAAGCCATAAATTCCAACAAATAATGGTAGGACCAATCCTCCACATAATACATGATGCTTTAGATTTGAAATGATTAATCTTACATTTCATAAAATCTTTTAATGTTGATGAAGTTATCCATAATATTCTCATATTTTTGAAAATGTAACCCCAAATGGTGTAAGTAAAGAGACACTAAAGAATTAAATGATTTGATGTTTCTAGATTCTTCTTACATAAGTTACACTTGAGATGTCCATGATATCCTCTTCTTTGTATACACTCTCTTGTAAGGATCTTGATTTGTACCACTAACCAAAGGAATGTTGAGGCCTTAGGGAGGGTCTTTATTGATTAAATATTTTTCAAAGGAAATCATTGGGAGTAGGAAATTTTGATTGCTCTATATTCAATATAGAAAATAGACCAAGTATCCACCAACTTTTGATAGATTCTATACCAACTCATCCTTCTATAGCAAAATAGATAAGTAAAACTCCTAAACATCTTTTGAAGCTCATAAAACATTTGTTTGAGTTCCTTTTTGTCGACCTATTTACTAGTAGAAATTTATGATATAGAGTTGTTCGCATTAATATGATTTTTGACCTTTGGGTCTTTACAATCTAGAGATACTCAAGCCAAAATTTTCCAATTTGAATTATAAATAAGAGAATAAAAGTTTAACTAGGCATAAAACAAAAAAAATTGTAGAATACCCCCATGAACTGACCATCTAATATGTTTCTTGATCAATTGAAAACTATTTGATATAAGGTTCAATATTGGCAATCCATTACATGGGATTTTTTTCTTGAATCATTTTATTGCATCAAGACAAACTATATATTTTTTGAAGTAAAATTTTTGCCCAATTTGTTTCTTGATCTTTGAATAATATTCATCCAAACTTTTCCCCTAATTCCAAACTTATAAGTCTACAAATTCACAAGCATACCCCTGCAATATTATTTCCTTTGCAAACCTTATCTCACTTGCAAAAAGAAAACAAAAGCATTTATGCACAACCTTTCTAAAGAAAATCTCTTTGAATTTTATTTTTGTATGCTATAGATGCTAGAAATATTGGAAGTGACATCATATATATAGGGATGGATTCCAATGTAGTATTTAAAAGTTATACCCTACCATCCATGGTTAAGAACTTACTTTTCCAACATATCAAACAAGATTACATTGTATTCAAAATTGAGTTCAAAACTCCTTATTCTTTCCTTTATGGGACAAATAAATACCTAAATATTTTGATAGAAACTTTTTAATTTGAAACCCTAAAATATTCATAATAACCCATAGTAAATTTAGGGAAGTTTTAATGAAGAAAGATCAACCAATTTTCTAGAAGCCTTCTCATAGTATGATAATATTGATTAAAATTTGTGGTCGCATTGACTAAGGGGTGACCCAAAATAAAAGTGTCATCAACAAATTGAAGATGGGATTCAGAGGGACCATTTGTTGCAACCTAAATATATTTTTTTTTTCCTTTTTTTCCTTGTATAAATCTCTCCCTAATAACTTCACAAGAATAATAAATAGATAGGGAGATAGTGGGTCACCTTGGTAAGGTCCACAAGATGGTTCAAAGTATCTAACAGGGGATCCATTAAACAAAATAGAATATATTAGAGTGCTATAACATCTAATTTATCCACACCAACCTTGATTAAAACCAAAATTTCTAGAATATTTGGCATCTTGTGCAATGATACACCATCAATAATTTGTTTACCATGACAAAACCACCATGTTCTTTAGAGATAACACAACCTAAAATATTTTTCAATATGTTTGCCATACTTTTTAAATTGATATTATAAATCATTTTATAAAAGTTTACTAGCTAAAAATTATCAAAATATTTTATCTCAAGTTTATTGGAAGCCAATGCAATAAATGTGGCATTGATCTCACTTATTGTAGCCTTCTTTTTTGGGCCTCTTCAACTATAGCCAACATAATCACATTTTTTGGGAATAAAATAATAGGAAATCCATCGAATCTAGGTGCCTTGTTAGGATGGAAAGAGAAAATTACCTCTTGTAGCTCCTCCATAGAGATATTCTTCATAAATATTTTAATCCCTATGTGATAATTGATTTAATATTTTAGAAATATTTACTTTAAGCTTCCTTATCTTGCTTTGCAATTAACATAATATATTTTAAATGATTAAATATGTCCTTGTCGATATCTTCTTCCTCAATAATTATTCCATTAGGAATTAAAATATTTTTGATGTGAAAAAAATAAAACTTCATTTTGTTTGTAGCATTAAAGAATTTGGTATTTTTATCTCCTTCCTTGATCTATCTCTCCATATATTTTTGAGACCAATATGACTCCTTTTAAAAACATTATGATAATCAAAAAGTCATTATTGTTCTTGCACATAAGTATCTTTGTCATTTCCATTGATTTTATCTCTTATAAATTTTTGAGCTTGGCTACAATTTTATTATTTTTTTAAAATGTGCTACCAAAATATTTGACATTCCAAATATCCATTTACCCTTTAGATATCACATCTCTTGAACAAACCTATACATATATGATGCTTCACAACTTGCTTCATCCCACCATGACATAACCATCTACAAGAAATTAAGGTTTTGGAGCCATATAAAATAAAATCAAAATGGCTTTGTGACTCTTATTAAGTAAATCACATATCAACAAAATGGGTTTATGATTTGAACATGATTACAATTAAATGTCAAAAAGAGATTGTACACTTTGTTTACAACCATATGTTGGATAACAAACATCTATCCAATGTTTTGCTATACAAGTTTACCTTATGTGTTTATTATCCCATGTATATTAAAATATTGAAGCAATAACATCCCAAAGGCCATTTTAATTGACAAATAAAGCAAAATATTATGTCGATTTAGACTATAAATGAGTACCATACTTCTTTGAATTACCCCAAAAGAATCCATAAATCAAAATTATGAATCATCTTTGTATTTGACAAAAATATGTTGAGGTTATTCCAATAGTTTTTATGAGGATTAACTATATTTAAAGCATATAAATTTAATTTTTTCCTATCCCTTATAAAATAGTCTAGTAACCCAATCACTTTTTGCTTCTAGTAATTATCCATCATATTTGCCTTTCTCCCATATTGTTGCAATACCTCTAGAAGCTTATATATAAGAAATTGCTAGACGATCCCCCATATTCCAAATATTTTTAAATATATTATTACATTCTTAACTAATTAATTCTGTGTATTGTATTAAAATAAACTAATGACTATAACAATATATTAAATCTTTAATATTTTTTTTTCTAGGGATCTTATTCATACCCCTAGTATTTCATAATACCATTTTCATCACCACTTTTTATTTTTATTTGTGGGATAAGCCCCACTTCTTATTAACACCTATGCTATTTGTTTTTTGTTTTCCAAATCAATATTCCTTTGAGTTTAATTTTATATTTATTCTTTCTTGGAGGGTCTTCCTCTCATTTTTCCATTCCTAACAACACTTTCATCTTCACCAATATCTTCTATTTTATAGACTATTTATAATGAGATTTATCTTCTAAAGGTTTATATTGCCCTTAAGAATCTAAAATGCAAGGACTAACCTTACAAATGCTTTATTTATGTGTTCATAGAAACCCTAAAGTGTAAGGATGATCATCCAAAGTAATTTATTTCTTTTGTTCTTCTGAACACCATAAATGTTGACTCAGAAACCCTAAATGCAAAAACGATCCTCCATAGAAATTACTTTCTTAAGTTGCCCTAGAAATACTAAATATACATGGAATTATTTCATACTCATTTCTTTATTACGCTACTCTTGAAGCCCTAAAGTGTAAATGATATACTCTATACTACTTTCACTTTTATTTCAAGTAGAGAATTTTATTCAACTTGAGGAAAATAAAGATGACTTACATTGATTAACCTTGACCTCTTTTGCCTCCTTTACTTTAAAATTCACCCTCCATATTCCTTCTCACCTTTAACTCCTTTGTAATTCAAACTTCTTCATTGTACTTGCTTATCCCTTGTGTCCTAATTTCTTTCTTCTAATGGTTGATTCGAGTAAACCATAATGACCTTTGCCATTTAATTGTGCCAAGGGGATTTCTTTGCCACTTTGTTGGGAATGGAAAATAATTGATATGATTTAGATTCTACTATAGTATGATATCCTTGCTTCATATTGAAGTCTATATCATGCACAATTTTTTTTCTCTTTCTACATTTTTTTTACTCTACAATTTCTTGTTGTGTGTCTACTATCATAACATTTACAACATCATAATGTAATTTATTCATAATCCACATGTTGACCCTATTACCTTGATTCAAATTTATTCTTAATGGACTATGATGAAGGTTTTGTAGATATCCATGGTAACAAATATCCTAGTGTATACAACATGCCTTCACTCCTTAGTAGTTGGGTCCCTTATGGATGAATTACCCTAGAGTATCATCAATAATCCTTAAAACTCCTTCGATAAGCTAATATAGAATTACTAAAAGCCTACTCCATACCAAAATCCTATAATAGTTTCTATCTCCACAAAATCATTTCTCACTCCATGATCTAAAATATAATGCATCTATACAAATTTCACACAGGTTATACTATTTGCATTTTGCATTATAAATCTATATAAATTAGCATTATAGTAATAATTTTGTATTGGTAAGCATAAATACCAACTAACCTAACTAATTTAGCTATAGCAACAAAGAAAGAAAGAATGGATATGCTTATCATAAGTTCTAACAACACTGTTTTCATTCTAACACCCCCTTAAAGATTAAATCAGATACAACACCAGGTTTAGTCATTAACTCATAAACAAGCATTACCTTTATAAGGTCTTGTATGTCATAATTGGTCTTAAAAAAACAAATGCTTACCATAATTGGACTTATGACTAAATATACTTGACTCGTGGGTCTTATAGTAATTTTTTATGTTTATATGTCTTAGGATAACTGTGTGTGCTTTTTTTAGATCTTGTCACAACATTGCATCTTCTTGAGTGTACCTATGGTCATCATTACATATCACCAAATTGTATATGAAACTAGCCCCTATAGTCACCAAGTCAACTAGGTAATGATGTTGAATACTAGGTTCATTCTAAACACATACAAAATGTGTACCATGCACATTATTTATCTCCCAGTGACCACTCTCTTTGTGTATATGGAGCACCACCCACATTGTAAGTGTCTTCTAACCACCACCCTCTTTGAGTGTTTGAAGAACAATGTACATATATAAAGAGCTTTATTTCCTGTAAGTAATCCTCAGCCAACCACAAAGTATTTTACTTTCTTTGGTTGGCCTTCAACCAACCATGAAGGTTTTAATTTCTTTGGTTTACCCTCAACTAATCACAAAAGGTTTTACTTTCCTTGGTTAACCCTCAACCAACCATGATTATCTCTAAAATTTCTTTCCATTTTCTTACCAATGGCAATATTGAATACTAAACTTAGAACACTACAACTTCAACTAAAATTTGAACTTGGTAAGACATAAGTCCACCTGGATTAAACTCTAAACTTTGTAATCCAAAAATATGCATGGACCAAACTTTGAATTTTGTAAGATATAAGCTTACCTAGAATCAACTTCAAACTTGGGAATATACAAGCTTGCTTGTTCAAACTCTAAATATGATAAGATACAAGCTTGCCTCACCAAAACTTCACTTTACCCAAGCTGAGAACTTGGGCAAGCTTTACCAGAGTCTAAAATAAAAGCTAAACTTTGTAAGCAACAACCTCACGTTATCCAAGTTGAGAACTTGGGAAAACTTCACTATATCATAGTGGAACTTTGAATTTTGCAAGCAATAAGCTTCACCCAAGCTAATAAATTGGACCTCAATCAAACTCTAGACTTTAAAAGTAACAAGCTTCACCCGAGCTGATAACTTGGGCCTCAATTGAACTCTAAAATTTACAAGTAAAAAGCTTCCTCAAAGTTGCGAGCTTGGGCCTCAATCAAACTTCAAAATTTACAAGCAATAAGCTTCACCTAAGCTAAAAACATGGACCTCAATCAAAATTAAAACTTTGTAAGGCCTAAGCATTGAACTCTAAACCTCACAATCAACAAGCATGCTTGAATAACTTCAAACATTGCAAATAACACACATGCTTGACCAAAACCTAAACTTTGTAAGTGATAAGCATGCATAGTCGAACTCTAAAACTTGTTATTATCAAATGGATTTGAACTTGTTCATATTTAAGCACCTTTGGAATCTGTCCATGTTTGAAATTTAGGTAGCTCTAAACTCTAAACCTCTAGATATACAAATGACATCAAACTCTATACTTGTTAAAAGTTTAGTTGCAAGTCATCCATGAGACTCAAGCAAATACTTCCACCATTGCATTATAATAGGGAACTTTATGTCTCATCTCAAGCCAAACATGAATAATAAATGCACTAGCATGATAAAGAATAATCCAAAGTAAAACGATTCTCTTTGATAAGGTGTTCAATGAACCAAAAGAACAATCCTTCTACACATAATTAAGTGAAATTTTACAAACAATACAAAATTCTATAATGGAACAAACATTATTTTCCATAAGAGAGAGGACATATTTAAATCTAGGCATAAACAAATCAATAATACTTCTCATAAACATAGACAAAGACCTCAAAATCATGAAATATTATTCCTTGTTCAACTAGCTTTCCATAACCTCAAGCACTATATTTATTATCAAAGGAAACATGAGGAATAGATTTATACTAAGAGCCACCTGCACTAAATCCATCACTAAATTCTTTTCCAAATTTAGTGTAATTATATTCCTAATCCCACTTTCATGGGAAAAGTAACTCAACAACCCAAATACCCCATAGATGATAGGGATGAAAATAAGGATCAAACTCATCTCTCCCTTAAATTTAGGCTTTTGGTCTGCCACCTTGTTAAGCAACACAACCATTCCAATCACTTAAAGGTATAAATGACTACTCCAACATCATAAGGGATTTCCAAAAGTATTTTTTTTTTAAAATAAAATATTTATTTACTTAACAAAAAAGTACAAAACTCTTTAATCAGATATCAAAGTGAATAGAGCATTCTAAAAAATAGAACATGAAGACAAAAAAGAACCTTATTATTGGAGTCTTTGTCATCCTCGCATACCACCCATGCCCTTTTGCTTCTTTATGATTTGGCAGCAATAATCAGGGGCTATATTTATTACCTAATTCGCTAGTGTGTCAACATTTTTTTTTAATTCCCACCTTATGTGTTGATATGATATTTTACCAATGATCCTGCCTAGTTGTCTAATCATGTCTTGAATAATATTCAATTGTAAAGATATAAAATATGTATTTTTGGCAAGAGCTATTATTATCAATTTAGAATCCCCATAAACTGTGACCTAAGTGATTCCTTGATTTACCACCAATTTTAAGTTGATTTCACATCCCATAGCCTCTTCCACATTGTTAGATGTTGTTCCCAAGTTGATCATGTATTTTAGCAGGATCTCACAAGGTCCTATAAGAATTAATCCCCTTACCACTACTTGATCGGGGTTGGACTTGGATTTACCATCAAAGAAGAGTGTCGAAAAACATATATTAGGCAACGAATTGTTTGCTTTGCATCCTCCCTGTGTTAGAAAATCTTAGAGATTGAGTTGATAGATCATTCTTCTTTCTGTGAGTGAAAAATATTCTTCATACTGCTATTGAAAAAAACTAGATTTGACATTTAGAACTAATTCTTCTTTTATCCTTCACATCAAATTTTTATTGTCCTTACTTTTTTCTTAAAAAATCCTCTAGTTTCTGTCCAACCAGATGTGCCAGATGACAAAATATGGTATAGAGCTCCACAAATATATTAGAAGGGGCTTACCTACTAGTTTACATTTATATTATTTGTTCCACTTGGTAAACATGTGTCTATGGTTAACCTTCCAGAGTAGGAAATGCCAAGAAATTTGGTTATTCCTAACCAAATTGAAATTGCCTTTGGACATTCAAACAAAATATGGAAAATTGTTTCATTGTTCTGCCTACACATGTAACAAATATGAGACCTTGCTATACTCCTCTTTTGTATATTATCACCTGTTAAGATTTTATTTTGAGAAACTAGCCAACTGAATACTTGCAATTTAGGTGGTGCTCTAGTTTTCCATAATATTGATAGTTTTTTGTTGGTAGGCCCAATTTGCTAATGTTGGACTCCTAGATGCACTGAGTATTCCCCATTACTATTGATGCTACACCAAATAAGTTTGTATGGTATCATGGGATGAAGAGGTCTAATTCTCACCACGTGGGACTTAAAATAATCCCAATCTCCTTGAAGCTAAGATGGAATGGGAGGGGAGATCCAGTTCAAATTTTTTGAGGTCCAATAAAATAAGTCACCTAATTTAAGTATTCTTTGGCTTTCCAAGTGATTCTACAATTCAATTGGAGTTCTCTCGCTTGATGGTGGATTTCCTAGGATTGGTTCCTCCTATAGATTAATTGACTTACCATCTCCTAGTAGCCAAGAAATTGTATCCTCTATTATGCTCTTTGCAACCACTATATGCTTCTAAACCAATGAGGCTCTAGGAATTTTATCTATATGTTTGAGCATTTGAATACCTGTTTTATTATTTACATACTTGCTGACTATTGTGTTGCCATGCTCAATTGTGTTTAAGCATGTTCCAGAGAAGTTTTTCTCCCAGTGCTTTCAAAACTATCTCCATTTTTTTGATTCCTAGTCCTCAAATTTTACTTTTGGAGACCATCTCCCAATTGACCAAGTGGAACTTTTTTCTTTCTGATTGCCTACCTCCTTGCCATAGGAAGTTGCGTATAATTTCATATACCTTTTGAAAAATAAACTTGGGAGCATGATATACTAATATTTGGTAGACTAGAAGAGAAGCTAACATTGATTTGATCAATACTACGCTTCCTGCAAGACTGAGCCAACTATTACTATAACTTTGTATCCTCCTAACCATATTGTATAATATTGGGGTATAATAGTCTGAGGCTTTGAGGTGGAAGCTCATGGGCACTCCTAGATATCTGAAGTATTTTTCTGTGCCAAATCAAAATCCTAGGATAGTGCAAAAGATTTTGACTCTTATTGTTGCAACATTTTGTGTATAGAATTGACTCTTTTGAGTGTTTATATGAGTCTCGGTAGCTTGTGTGAACCAATCCAAGCATTGCTTGAATTGGCTAACATTTTGCTTGGTGGATTCACCTAGAAGAATGATATCATATGCAAATTGGGCATGTGTTACAACTTTGCATCCTGTTGTAGCCTCTATTCTTGTTATTTTTATTTCTCTTCAAAGATGGTTAATTAATCTTCCAAGAGTCTCAGCTAAAATTATGTGAAGGTATGGTGATAGTGGATACCCTTGTCTAATTCCCCTTGTAGCCTGAAAGAAATTTTTTGGTTCTCCATTTATTAAGGGGGCTATCCATGGGTTTTTTATGCATGCTTTGATCCACTTGATGACCTAATGTGGGAATCCAAACTTTTGTAGGACCTATTCTACAAATTGTATATTAACTCGATCAAAGGTGTTTGTCATATCAAGTTTTATAACAATTTGTTTCTTTTTTTATTTTCTACTACTATGGAGAGCTTCATGCACTATTATGATATTATCATTTTTTTTTTCCAGGCATGAACCCTCCTTGCTCTTCTGATATTAGTTTGTCAAGTTTCTTCTTTAACAACTTGGTAATAATTTTATAGGAAGAGTTACATAGAGAAATTGGTCTAAATCTAGAGAAATTAGTGGCATTTTTTTCTTTAGGAATCAATGCTAGAAAGGTGGAGTTGATAGCTCCAAGAAGCTTACCTTTCACCCTAACATCCTCAATCATGCGTAGCAAATCTTCTCCGATGATGTGTAAGTATTGTTGGTAAAAGTTGTTTGTGAATACATTAGGTCTAGGAGCTTTATCCTTTGGTAGAGCTGCTATAATATCCTTAAGTTCCTCCATAGTGATTGGCTAACTGAGATCCTATTTATCTTCCAAACTTAATATTGTTGGTATATGCTACAGCAGTATTCCCTAGGAATGAGGGTTACCATTTTCTCTAGAGAACAAAGCTGAGTAATGTTGATTGGCAAGTTCCTTAATTTTATCCTTGTTTGTATAAGTGGTTCCTTCATGCTATATCTCCTTGATTGTGTTTCTTTGGCAACGTTGCATGGTTTTCATATGAAAATATTTGGTTTTTCTATCCCCCTTACTTAGCCAAATCATTCAGGATCTAAGCCTCCAATGTGTTTCTTCTTCAATGCTTAATTTATTGAGCTTCTGAATTAGGTCATTTCTTACATCTTCTTGCCATGGTTTAGGAGGATGATCCTCAGTTTTTGTTTCTAGTTGCTCTAATTGTTGCATCAATTACTTCTTTTCTAGTTTGACTCTTGCTTTTTCTACCAACCATTTTTATCACGTGCTTCAATTTTTGAATTTTTATTTTCCACTTTTCTTAGGGGTTGATGGATTGGACCTGTTGGTTCCAAGTGCTTTCCACAAGTTCATTGAAATCTTCTATGTTATCCATTCAAAGTTGTATTTAAAAGGGATTTTTTGGGGTTGTAGGATTTGGTCGCTATCCAAGATAATTGGCTTATGATCTGAGATAAAGTTTTGAATTATGTGAATAGAAGTGAGGGAAAAGTGTGTTAACATATTTTCACTGATCAAAAATCTATCCAATATTTTTGCAATATAGTTTTCCCCTGCTCTTCTATTGGTCCAAGTGTACTTTCCTTTGGTCGGTCGAATGTCTTGTAAGCTTTCATCTACCATAATTTGATTGAGTATATCTCTATTTGGATCCCTTTCTAAACTTCCCCCAACCTTCTTCCAGTGGTAGAGAATCATGTTGAGATATCCTCCCAGTATTATGTTGTCAAACTTCTCATTTTCTAGCCATTGTGCTAAGTTTTGCCATGCTTCTCTTTTCTAGATTGGATGATTTGGACCATAAAAATTTATTACTGCTACACTAGTTCCATCTGGTAAGACAAAATTTGTACCTATCCAGTTATTATGCTTATGTTGTAAGCTACAAACTAATTGTTGTGGATCCCAAACCAAATCTAGTCCCTCTAAAGCTCCCACATAATCAATAATTATCAGTTCTGATTGTGCCCATATCTTCAGCCATTTTGTAGTCAGTGTTGCATCTACTATTTTTGTTTTCTGAATACAAACTATTATTGGCTTTTGCTCCTGTATTAGAACTTTCAGATAGTTTTTTTTATATGACTTCTCAATCCCCTAAAGTTTCATGACATAATATTTATTTTTTGGATTGCTTCTTATTTTTTACAAAGTTCTCCTCAATTCTGACATGCGTTTTGGATTGCAAGTCTTTCTGTGCTTGCTCATTTCTAAGTTTTTGGTTCAATTTTCTTCCCTTAGCTGTAGATTGTGTGGTCAAAAATCCCCTAGGAATCACTATTTCCTCTACTTGTGTTTCTTTTACGTCTTCCTCTGAGTTTCCATTAGTTTCTTCTCCAACTATTATGTTCTCTAGCGTATATCCTAAGATCTATGGTGACTTTTTAGCTTCAATTGTAGGCATCTTCTCTTTATCTTTAGGAGCCATCACATCTAGAGAGGTGATTTCCTTTTCTCCTTCATTAATACTTGAAAATTATTTTTGTGCTAGAATATTTTTTGATCTTATGGTTGAGGTTGTCGATTCTTTCTTCTTGATCTGTGCAGTCTGCTTTTGACTTCCTAGAATCCTAGTTCTTATTTTTTTGTTTCATGTTCTTGTTTAATTGGGTAGTTTTGGGAGAAATTCCCATGCTCATGGCATGTTATACACTTGAATGGTATATGCTCATAGTCCAAGGTTTGTTTATGTATCCAATACAACACCTTTATTCCAATAGGCTCAGGAAAACCCTTTTTTTGATTGACTTACACACAGATGTGTGTGCATATAGCATTATTGGCCTTTTTAGGAGCCTAGTCAATGAATGTTCCAATATAATTTCTTATTAATTCCATTGAAGGTTTGTTCCATAGGTGCAGTGGTAAAAATGGTAACCTCACCCAAACATAAACTTCTTCAGGGTCCTCCTCTTGAGGATCAAATATCGTGCTCCACAGGATCATGTAAAGTGGGCTAGATCCTAAAAACCAAGGACCTCCATGAAATATAGTGCTCCTATCCTACATAGAGGTAAATGTAATGACAAAGTATCTCCTATCATCATGAATTCATAAGATGAGACTTTACCCCCCCAATGTGTGTTAATTCATTTTGGATTGTAATTAGACTAGGCCATATTCCCAAAAATTTGTATGCAAGGGCTTGGGTGGAAAGCGTGAGCAAAGGCTGTTGGATGTAAGTTGGAGGTACTCAATAACAAGAGTCTCATCTAACTTGGACACAAAGGTACCATTGTTAGAGTGAGCAAGTGGTTTTGGATGGGGTACTTTTCTCACTTTAAGCACTTGACGCATATGATCCAGCTTCTCCTATCAAAGGGAAATTGTTGTAAAAACATGGAGAAGGTCTCATTGCCTAATTATTTGAAAAATGAGGCTATAGTAGTCATTGCAACTGATATACTGCCATAAGTCACTTCCCAAAGAAGAGGTACCTATTTTTAAATCCCTAGCCAATGAAATATTTTCAAAGCTAAATCCAAAGAAGTACCACACCTGAACTGATACTCATGTTCTCTCCTAGAAAAATTGATCGATGCTAGGAATTTTTATCTACCGCCTCCAAAAGTATTACAAGCCCTTAAATGATATTTGCTACTCACATAGATCAATGCATCCTCAATCGTCACCATAATCACAACAATATTGACAGTATCAATGAAGATACTTAAAGGGGGAAAGTGGGAGATGGTTTGAATCACATTGAGACCCAATAAAATAAGGAAATTGGCCCAAATATGGACATTGCTTATGATATATTCCCAATATATTAGCATACCATAGGAAGTCTATATGTGTCATTCATCATAATATTATCTAGATTTAGCAATATGGAAGAGATATTGTTAGCAATAAAAAAGTAAGGTGACTAATACAGAAGTCTGCTTGCCTAAGAACTATCATGCATTTGTGTCTACTCATGTGAGGAGTCCTCATGAGTCAAACTTTTTCTCTTATTTCATGCCTCATTTGTCTTCAACACTTGCTTGATAATATCTTGTGATGAGAATTCGATGACCATCTCAATATCAAGATGAGTTGCAATAGATATGTTTATTTTCATCATTAAGTTGGGTAGGAGGATGACCTCATCATAACTTCAACAAATCATCCTACTTCCTATCAATATTCCTATATGATCCATCACCATGTGGCTCTGATACCATATAAGAATTTCAAACAACTTATACTATTTGCATTTCATATTACAAATATACAGATTTACATTTTGTTAAGAAATCTATGTTGGTAAGCACAAATCTCAACTAGCCTAACAAATTTACCAAAAGTAACAAATATGTAAAAAAGAAATATGCCTATTATACCTTCTAACAATACAATCCTTATTCTAAAAATATCCCTCCCTCTAAGCCATGGGCCACCAACCATTATTTTATCCCTATTTTCTGGTTTGTAGAAATTGATTAGGAAAAAATCTTTTAGAAGAAAAGTCATGGAGTAATTTAAATTCAATCCCCACTTCCACTCAATCCAATTTTCAATCTCCAAAAAACCTAGCCAGTAACCACAAAAATATACATATTAATCCTCTACTTTTAAGAATAATTATGTCGTGCTCGATCATCTCGTCCTCAATAATAATTTTTGGTGTAATATTTGCTACTTAGATAGGTTTTGCAATAGATTCACTCTTCCTCTTATCCCCAACTAGGGCATCCATACTTCTAGCTAAGGCATTCTTACTTCTATTTAGGACATTCAAAAATGACTTTCCTATTATACTACCTAGATTTTCTTCATAAGAATCCTTTTGTTTTTGAATTTTCCAAAGAGTTGGAACAAGAAAAGGTGAAACTTTCTCCTTGATCACACTTGCAACACTTGCTTTCTAAAACAAGAAAAGGTGAGGCTTGCTCTTGGATCACATTTGCTCCCAACTCAAAAAATTAATATTACTGTTAAATAATTTATCTTTTAAAAATCAAACTTTCATTATTTTGATAGCTTTTCACCCTTAATGCATATTTTTAACCTTTTTATTATTATTATGAGTCTTTTCTAATTTAAGAGTAGATATGATTATAAACTATTAATATGATGACTTTTTATTATCTTAATATAATTATCGTTCTTGCCTATTTCATCCTTATCAAAAAAAATACTTAATTAAAATGGATCATCCCTCATATGCTTATAAAGATATTTTTTTAATTAGTTATATAGGATTGAGATAGACTCCACCAATATTACATCATGACTATAGTGGTATTACAATAGTTTAGAAATTATGCATGTATCACTTCTTGGCAAGATTCAAACATGGGTCTCCTTAAAAGTTTAGGAATATAACCACTTGATCTAATTTCATTTGATGCATGTGCAAAAACCTCTTCTTCTAATGCAAATATTTCACCTCAAAATTCTTAGTGTGAAGCTATACTGAGATAAGAAATTTAGTGCCAAAGATAATTCTAACTATGATCACATAAAATATTGATAAAAGCAACACTAATATTGTATATTCAATAATAGAAACATTCATTAATTGAAACATAGAAACACAAATAATAGTAATTACAAGAATTTGGGACAAGAAATATTACTATCGCAGGCCATTTTGAGGGGGCAACCTCCTTACAAAATGTGCAAATTCTTCTCTATATCATGAGGGTTACATCCTTCCCATTTTATAATATTTACAAGAATATTTCCTGCCATATTAAAACAATAATCTATGGCATCATGCTATGATAGTATTCTATGAAAATATTCTTGACTTACATAATTTATGATAAGTACATTCATAATTCCAACAGTTACATTCATAATTCTATGACAACAAAGATATTCTATGACAGAGTAGTTATATACGTGATGCTATGACAAACACTCTCCTAACTTAATGCATGACCCACTTCTAACTAGATACATGGTCCACTTATTTACAATAACATATACCCTAATGTGTTACAAGTGTCGGATATGTAACATGCCACCCCCTTAAAGGAGCTTTGTCCTTAAATTTGAAAGGTGGAAAATTGTTAAGTCCTATAATAGCTACCATGTGGCATCTTCTAGTGGTAACCCCTACTACTACACCAACACTTTAGTAATATCTCATGAGAAAAGATGTCAGGTTCAACGGTCTAGAATGACTATAGGCTAAAAGAAAGTGAATCCCTCTTCATCTAGTTTAGGAAGGATTTTCTATATTTGATTATGTGTTCCTACCACCTTCTTCAAGAAAGATACATGAAAATTTAGATAATCTTGGATGTTGTCGATAATTCCAACTTGTAAGAAACCTCCCTATTCATTGTAGGATCTTGTGGGGCCCATAGAACTAGGGTGCTAGCTTATGTAAACCCTTTTGTTTGAGGAACATTTGTTTATAAGGTTGAATATGAAGGAAGACAATGTTACCCTCAACAAATTCCCTCTCAATTTTGTATTTTTTTGCTTGTTGTTTCATATAGTTCTAGGTGGTAACCAAATTCTATTTGAGGGCTACTAAGACTTCCTACCTATGAATAAGAATTTTATCCACTACATCTATCTTCAAGCTGCCTGGCAGGTAAGAAGTGAATGTTAGAGGTGGTTGACCATACATTACTTCATATGGTGTCATCCTTGTGGTTGTGTGAAAAGTGGTATTGTACCACCATTCAACTAAGGGAATCCATTGAATCTATTTGGAATTATTATTTAAAATAAAACATCGAAGATAGGTCTTAAGATATTTATTCACCACCTTCATTTGGTCATTTGTCTAGGGGTGATAGGACATGCTTTGTTTCAACTAGGTTCCTTGAATGGGATGTAGTTCCTCCTAAAATTTACTAGTGAATATCTTATCATGATCACTGAGTATGTATTGCAGGATTCCATGGAGTCTAAATATCTAATCTATGAAAAGCTATTCCATTATATTGGAAGTATAGGGGTGACATAAGGACAAAAAATAAGCATATTTGGTCAATTGATCCACAACTATCATTATAATTTATTTACCTCCGGATAGAGGAAGTTTTTTAATGAAGTCCATGTATATGTCTATCCATAGGGACTTTGAAATAGGTAAATATTGATGTAATCCTAGTGTACTGATTTTTTTCCCCTTTTGACATTGATAAGTATCACAACTATCCATAAATTGTTTGATATTTGACTTCAACCCTAGCCAATAGAAACTGCGCTTTACCAATTCATAGGTTTATAAGAAACTTGTATGTCCTCCTATTGGAGATGAGTGAAGCTCTTTGAGATTTTAGGATTTAATTTGGGATGTAGGTGGAACAACAACCTGATGCTTATAACACAACTTCCCTATTTCCATGAATAATTAGGAATTTAGGATGGTCCTTTGCTATTTTGTGCAAGTCCTAAATGACCTTTGCAAGTATGGGATCTACCTACCATTCAAACTTAAGTGTCTCTAACCAATCAGCCTTACGAATGGACACTAGAAATAGAATATCTTGTGTTTGATATCTGAATTCAACCCTAGACAATAGAAACTATGCTTTACCAATTCATAGTTTTATAAGAAACATGTGTATCCTCCTATCAAATATGAGTGAAGCTTTGTGATATTCTAGGATTTAAGTTGGTATGTTGGTGGAACAACAAACCAATGCTTATAGCATAACTTCCCTATTTTCATGAATAATTAGGATGGTCCTTTGCTATTGTGTGCAAGTCTTGAATGAACTTTGCAAGTATGGGATCTACCTAACATTCAAACTTAAGTGTCTATAACAAATCAAACTTAAGAATGGACAATAGATATATAATATATTGTATTTCAGGAAACCTAAAAAGAGCATCGATGACCACATTTTTTTTCTCTTTGCGATAGATTATCTTGTAGTCATATCCCAAGAGCTTAGTGATCCATTTTTTCTACTCAAAGGAAGAAATTATCTGTTCCAAGATATACTTAATGTTTCGATGATCGATATTAATGGTGAAGTATCACCCCAAAAAGTATGGTCACCAATGGAGGATGACAAAAATAATGGTCATCATCTCCTTCTCATAATTTTATTTGGCAAGATTTTACCCTATAGGGCCTTGCTTATGAAATCAAGTGGTCAAAATCCATGTATAAGTATTGCCCCCAATCCAATTCATGAAGCATCATTTTCAATGAAAAATATTTTTTAAAAGTTAGATATGGCCAAAATTGGTGTGCGACACATGGCATCCTTCAAATTTAGAAAAACCTTCTCGACCACATTGTTCCATGTGAATGCATCCTTCCTAGGTATAGTTGTCAAAGGGGCCGCTATCTTCACATAGACCTTAACAAACTTCTAGTAATAACATGTAAGGCCAATAAATCCTTGAAGACTTCAATAATTTGGATTTGGACCACTCCTTCATGGCCTTAATCTTTGTGGGATCCTCTTAGAAACCATCTTTGATCATGATGTATCCAAAATTTCTACTTCAGTTGCACCAAAGGTGCATTTAGATTGCTTGATATACAACCTTTTTGGTTGTAGGATATTCAAAAATTTATCAACATGTTGTAAGTTCTCTTCCCATGTCTTGATGTATATTAGTATATCATAAAAAAATACAAATTCAAACTTTAATAGGTAGGGTTTTAAAATTGTATTCATCAAGCCTTCTAAAGTTAATGGTCTATTGGTGAGGCCAAAGGGCATAACCAAAAACTCACAATGCCTCTCATGGGTCTTGAAAACTATTTTAGGGATGTCCTCCTTGTAAACCTAAATCTAGTAAGCCTGACCTAAGGTCCAATTTGATAAAGTATTGAGCACCATGCAACTCATCCAACAAATCATCAATCACTAAAATGGAAAACTTATCTTTGATGGTGATATGATTGAGTTCATAGAATTCCACACACATTCTCCATGACCCATCCTTCTTCTTGGCCAATGATATGAGAGTTGAAAAGGGATTTATTCTTTGATGAATAAATATTACATTCAATAGTTCCTTTACCAATTTTTCAATCTCATTCTTTTGGTGATAATGGTACTATATGGTTGAATATTCAAAGGTTGACTCCTGAGGATTAAATTGATTTTGTGATCTTCCAATCGACTGGGCAATTTGGGTTTGAGGAAGACCTGCTAATTATTGGTTAAGACAATTAATAATTCTAAGGATAATTTTTCATCCTAGATAACACACAACTGCATCTGGAAAAATATTTCCACAATTGCCCAATGACCCTTTTTAATTATTCTCTGCATCTGATGGGATGTTTGTTGGAGAATATTACATTATTTGGTACATGCAAATGTACCCCATGGTACATTTATAATAAAAATGTAAATATGTAATAGATTAGGGTTTGAATCTATAGTTTAGGAGAGTGATTTATATTTTCTCTATGAAGTGTCTATGTGCAGGATATGCACAAGTGTCATGCATGTTAGTGAGCAAGTGTGTAATGAGAGAAAGTGCACAAGTGTCATGTATGTAAGTGTGCAAATATGTAATGTGAGGATGTGCACAAGTGTCATGTATTAGGAGTGCATGTAGGAGAGTAAGTGTCATGTAGAAGTGTGCAAGTGTCATGGAGTTAAGTGTGCATGTAAGTAGAGAGTGAAGAGTCTTGTATACAAGTGGCAAGATGAGAAGCCAAAGGACAAGAATAAGAAAGGCTACAACTCCCACTATGTGAGGAGTACAATAATCAAGTATTGAATAGTTACCTTTCTAAGTCTATATTATCAAGACAAATGTCCATACAATGTGGGAAAATAGTTCGTAAACGATCACCATAACATCAATAATATTGAAGCTTGTATACAAATTTTGAGCAATTTTATTGTAAGTATTTTTCATGCTAGTACATGAATGATTTTTGCATTTACATTCATATTTTATATTATAGTGAATGTTATTATAATTTATATTGGCCACTATATACTTTTATTGCTTTTATATTTAATTTTGCTCTTGAGTAATTATATTAAAACCTGAGATATTGTGGCTTAATTATATTAAGAGTTGAGATAGTTTGACTTAAAAGCCAACGCTGTTACAATATTGTGATTGCCAATTTTGACACAATGATACAATTCATGATATCTCCATTCACAATTTTCACTTGGACTTTTTCACAACCATAAATGGAGCAATCTGCCCTTTTTGCAACATTGGGATAAATAAAATTATTAGTGCTACCAGAGTCCAATAGGATCAAAAATTTATACCCTTTGAGAAATCCTTGGACTATCATGCATTGTGGTGTGGATATACTTGTGATGGTATTCAAAGAATTGGTGGAAATCTATTTTTCCTAACTATCGATTAACAGTTCTACATCCACTAAATCTAGGTGTTCTTCTACTGAATCCACAAAGTCTTCCCCTATGTCTATAGAAGAAGTATTGCTCATGTCCAAGAGGTAGAGACGTTGGGTTTTGCATTTGTGTCCCATGGCCCATTTTTCATCATAGTTATAGCAAAGTCCCTTAGCTCTACAATTGACCATCTCCTCTAGCATTAATATCTTAATTGTTGGGGCTCATGGATTATTATTATTATTGGTGGATGCAAAAGTTTTGTTTGGAAATGTAGGAGGTCTATAAGCTTTCCTTTGAGTATCCCATTTATTTTTTATGAGTTTAGATAGCCCTCTGGTTGTCATGTAAGTGGTTGATTTAAGCATTTTAACTTCAATCCTTATCTCTTCCTTTAGGACACTAATAAAAAAAACTCTTGAAGAATTCATTAGGAAGAACTTCAGTCCTATTGGTAAGCTTCTCAAAAGTAGTGATATACTCTGACACAATGCTTGTTTATCTTAGCTTAGTGAGTGCTCCAGCAAAATCTTCAAACTTAGATGGTCCAAACTGAATAAGGAGTTCTCTCTTAAATTATTTCCACCAAGAACAAGAACTTGCTTTCTCAACCACTGATACCAATGTAGTTCTTCCAAATAAAAATGAAATACAACTATAAATATCCTCTAGTCAAAGGGATTTTCATGAAGCTCATACCATTGCTCAACCTGAATCAACCAACTATGTGGCTTTGTTCCATCAAACCTTGGGAAATCTATTTTAGGGAGTCATGGGGTCATGCCAATATTGTTCCTCTATCACTGGGTGTTTACCTCATTAGAGACCCTAGAAAATCTAGTCAATCAATAGTTTCCCCCTTTGAGCATATGGAATATTTTTAGCATACCCATCCAAATTTGGATTTTTAATCTGTCACATCAATATCTTGACTCATATGGTCTTGCTTATATTGGCAGTTTGCTATCATGGTGATGAGAGAAGATATTTGACCCTTGAGTTCCATGCGGATATACAATTTGGAGATTTTTTCTTTAACTTGTTCATCCTAGCCTCCATTGCATGATAGTGGGTCTCACCGGGCATTTACTAAAATTAGAAATATTATTTTAAGTAATTACTATTTTTAGTAAGGGTTCTGAAAAGGTGTATGGATGCTATATACCAATACAATTAGATCAATGAGATGATTGTAATGGGATATATCCTAAAATGATAAAATATTGGTACCCTCTACTAATATTTTTAGTAAAGATCCCAAAAAGGTGTATGGGTGGTACATACCAAAATGATTGTCTCAATGAGATGATCGTAATGGGCTATATCCTAAAATGACATTTTTTCTTTTTTAGGGGTTTTCATGTTGCATATCTTCTCCCAAATTTTTGAATTTCACTTTTTCTATCTCTTGAGCTTTGCTCGTATTAAAGTAAGCAAGGAGTGGATGGATTTTAGGTTAGGATTTGTGTACTCTCCATAGTCCTCTATTATATTGTAGTAGCGACTGATAATGCTCAGACTAATATTTCAAGCCACTACTCAAGGAGGATTCCACACATACCCTTGAGCGCACTACCCACCTCTCTAACAATACAAGAGGATAATCTTCCTGAGTGTTGTGCTCGGTTCACTATGGATATTACATGGCCAACTTGTTTCCTATATATGAAGGTTTGGCTATAGGTTCCTAAAGGTGTCTCCTAATATACACAAGGTATGTGGGAGCTCAAATCAATGTATGGGTGTTGTTTGAGGCTTGGGTATTATAGCATGATCACCCCTCACTTCACTAGATGCTTTATGGGTAATCTAGCTTAGCCAATAATGATAGTTCAGTCATTTTATTTTAAAATGACTTGAACACCATTTCTAACCTATGGACCTAGGAGCAACAATTTTTTTGTTCACAATAGAAGATTACCATGCTCTAGAAAGAGCTTTGATACCACATGCAATAAACCTCTTCTTCTCATACAAATATTTCACCTCAAAATTCTTAGTGCAAAGGTGTACTAAGATAAAAAAATTAGTGCCAAATATAATTCTAACTATGATCACGTAGAGTATTGATAAAAGTAGCACTAATATTGTATATCCAATAATAGAAGCATTCATTAATTGAAACATGGAAACAAAAATAGCAGTAATTACAAGAATTTGGGATAAGAAATATTACTATCATGGGCCACTTTGAGGGGGCAACCTCCTTACAAAATATGCAAATTCTTCTCTAGTCCATGAGGGTTACATCCTTCCCATTTTATAACATTTACAAGAATATTTCTTTTCATATTATGACAATATTCTATGACATCCTACTATGACAGTATTCTATGATAATATTATTGAATTACCTAATTTATGATAGTTACATTCATAATACCAACAATTACATTCATAATTCTATGACAACAAAGAGATTCTATGACAAAGTAGTTATATACATGATGCTATGACAAACACTCTCCTAACTTAACACATGGCCCACTTCTAACTAGATATGTGGTCCACTTATTTACAATAACATATGCCCCAATGTGTTACAAGTGTCAAGTATGTAACATGTTTATAAAAATTTACATTCTATATATTATATCAATTAATCTTTCTATCAATATTTATACTATTTCAATTGCTCAAATACTTCATTTATCTTGTTATTTAAATATACATTCACATATTTTTATTCAATCCAATTACTTTTATCTAATTACTAATATATCTGGACTATTTGCATTTGTTGAAAGGCTAGCCTCCTTAGGAGAGATGGTGAGCGAAACCTCAATTTTTGAATATTTGTCGAGCGGGAAATAGGGAATCTGTAGTAGGGAGTAGGGAATAGAATGGGTGTACATGGAAGTGGTACCAAGAATGGAATGGGGGGCCAAGAATATGGGAATGGAGCCCCAGGAAAGATTGAATCAATAGTTTTAGAATATGGGACTGATGTTTTTTGGGGGAAAGAACCCCCGGATAAAACAACTATGAAAAATAGGAAATCCCAAGCAATCTCATTTGTAGAAACAGTCAGGGGAAGGCCTAAATCCTCTTCAACTACATCACACACATTTATTCCTAATTTATGTGATGTAATCCTATCGAAAGAATTCATGGTCGGGTACATCTCCTTAGATCCTTTTCCCTAGTCAAGAAATTTATGGGGGGAAGACTTGATATGGAAGCTATCAGGCAATGGACAGTTGTGAAATGGAAAACTAGAGGCTGTCTAGAACTTATTGCTATTTCAAGAGGGTTCTTCATGATTTTAATCAATACTCAAGAGGACGCAGACCACATTCTATCTGGTGGCCCCTTGTTCTTTGAGAGAAGGAGCCTATTTCTTC
Organism: Wollemia nobilis; assembly: GCA_028583015.1. NCBI lineage: Eukaryota > Viridiplantae > Streptophyta > Pinopsida > Araucariales > Araucariaceae > Wollemia > Wollemia nobilis. Next base: position 15,389,779 of record JAQPPZ010017052.1, read on the forward strand.
GCAAGTGGGGCATGGATTTTAATCCAAAAACCTAGAGCATAAACTATGCTTCCATCTAGGTCCAACTTCTAAATTTACCCTCTCACTTTTGGCATGAGGATGTTCTACAAGGGATTGCCTGCATGATTGGGGAGCTTGTCACTATTGATCTTGTTACGTGTGCTCGATCGAGGATGACACAGGCCCATATCTATGTTAATGCAAACTTGGAGTCCCAACTTCTGACCCATGTGAACTTGATTTATGGGTCATACTACATATGCCAAGTGGTGGAGTATGAGAACAAACCCTCCTTTTGCACTGAGTGCCACACCCAGGGCACCTTCAAAACCAGTGTCCAAAACTAAGGCTTAATCAGAATGATTACCAGGAGATGCAACGCCCACCTAAAGGAGAGGTGCAGAGAATGAGGGCTAAAGTGGGTCCACATTATGAGCCCAAAGGCAAGCAACCTGCTCCCCCATCTCCAAATGGTGACAAGAATAAGGCAAGTTCCCTTTTTACTTTTTCTAATAGTTTTAGTTTATTCAACAATTTAAATCTCAATGCAAATGATGATAATGAGGAGATTCCCGAAGAGGAATTCCCTGGCTCAAATCACCTTGAACATTCCCCCGTGAAGGCAAACCCTCCCCTACAACCTCCTCACCCATCCTCCGATCCACGTCCAAAATCCCCATCGGCCATGGTGCATGTTCACCAACCCCCACCATCCAATCCCCCACCACCACCATCTAATCCCCCACCCAGCTCCCCCCATCCTCCAAAAAGTTTGGCCCTCATCATCCCCCACCCAATCCCCATGGTGTCGAGGTTGATAGCCCTGAGTTGTCTCATGAGTCTCCTAAAGCCTAGAGTCCTAAATAGACCAAAAGTTTTAAAAAATCCCTAATTGATGTCGGAAGTGACAAAAAGAAGGGTAGACCCTCTGTTGTGGAGCAAAGAAATAGAGATATAGTAGAAGACATAGCCAACGACACCCAAAGAACTCTCTTTCAGGAACTAGGAATTTCCAACAGAGAAGAATCAAAGAGATCCAAACCTCCTGCGCAGCAAGGCAAAGGAGGCAGAAAACCCTCCAAGAGTTCCAAATGAGAATCCTCTCCTGGAATGCGAGAGGGTTAAATGGAGCAACAAAATAGAGACTAGCTGCTTCGATGCGAAAGGAATCAAATCCTACAATATTTATAATGCAAGAGACCAAATTAGGCATGCAGTCCTCACCTAAAGTTACCAAAATCATATGGAGAAAATGTGAATTTTTCTTTAGCCCTACCTCTGGAACATCTGGTGGACTCCTTTGCCTTTGGGATCCAACCAAGGTGGAAGGAAGAGTGATTTCCAACGAAGGGTGAATTTCCAATATTTTTTTCATGATTCAGTTTCAAAGCATTCTTGGGTGTTGACGAATGTATATGCCCCGAATATTCCTCAGGATAGATTGAACCTCTGGAATACCCTCACTCAGATGTGAGATGCTTTCATAAATATCCCCTGGATCCTTTTTGGAGACTTTAATGCTTCGCTATATCCTTTTGAGAAAAAAGGAGGGAAAGAGATTACTCCTAGGATCACGGGGGACTTCAACAATTTTGTGGATGCAAATGAGCTAATGGATGTTCAACTAAGGGGATCCTAGTTTACCTGGAGTAACAGAAGGGTAGGGTGTGATCTCATTCAAGAAAGGCTTGACTAGTTTTTTCTTTCTCAGGATGCTTTACTTCTGTTTGGAGATGCCAGTTTGCAAGCCCTACCAAATATTGGGTCTGATCATAGTCCCCTAATTTTCAAAACTGCCAACAGACCACCCTTCAAAACTCCTTTCCATTTTGAGGCAATGTGGACTCAGCACCCTGACTTAAAAGCACGCATTGTTGAGTGGTGGGGAGAGAGTTTCCCAGGATCTTTCACTAGCCAAGTTACTTAGAAGTTGTGGTCTATAAAATCCAAACTGAAGGTATGGAATAAAGAAATTTTTGGTAATATCTTTGAAAACAAGCAGAACATCAGGGATAGACTCCAAATAATTGAAAATTAGTTTCAGCAGGGTCAAGGGGATGCCAGCCTGAGAGCTGAATAAAAACTTCTTCTATCAGAATTCCATAACATATTGAAGAAGGAAGAGATGTTCTGGCATCAAAAATTGAGGCACTTGTGGTTGAAAGAAGGAGATTCTAACTCAAATTTTTTCCACATTTCAATGCTCAAGCATAGAGGAGCAAATAGGATCAAGGGTCTAATAAAAAATGATGGCACTTTCACTTCCAATATTCATGAAATCCGTGATGAAGTTGTCCTTCACTTTGAGTCCCTCTTAGGTTCCTGCCCTCCTCATTCTATCCGAGCCATGGAATCCCTCCTCACGCACATTCCCAGAATCATCATTGATAACATGAATGCCAATCTGTTAAGACCTTTAAGTTCTGAGGAGATCCACCAGGCCCTCTTTTCCATGCAACCTGACAAAGCCCCAGGCCTCGATGGATTCTCCCCAAGGTTCTTCCAAACCTTTTGGGAAATCATCGGCCCTGACCTTTGTCAAGCCATCAAAGAAATGCAGAGGTCCAGAGTCATTCCTAGGGATGTTAATTCTACTTTTCTTGCCCTCATCCCAAAAGGCCCCAACTCCAAAGCCCTATCTGATTATCATCCCATAAGCCTTTGTAATGTTGTCTACAAAATCTTAACAAAATCTATGGCCAATAGATTAAAAGGCATTCTCCCATCCTTGATTGACCCCTACCAAGGAAGCTCCATTAAAGGTAGAAATATTGTGGATGGGGTCATAACCATTCATGAACTTATTCACTCAGCCCACAGCTCCAAAAAGTCTGCTTTCTTTTTAAAACTTGACATGAATAAGGCTTTTGATAGAGTGGATAGGGAGTTTCTATCCAAATTTCTCTAGAAGTTTGGTTTCCATGATGATTGGGTATATCTGATCATGCAATGCATCTCAACCTCTTGGTTTTCTGTGCTAGTGAATGGATCTACTGCAGGGTACTTTCCAAGTACCAGAGGACTGAGACAAGGGGACCCCTTATCCCCCATCCTCTTCATAATTCTAGTTGAGAGCCTTGGGAGAGCCATAAAAGTTGCATGTTCCATGGGTTTGATTTTTGGCATCAAAGTTGCATCCAATCTCCAACCTTCAACTCACCAACAGTTTGTGGATGATACTCTGTTGGCAACTTCAGCTTCAGTTTCGGAGGCAAGAGTCATTAAATCTATTATCAACCTCTATGAAGAAGCTGCGGGGCAAAAAATCAATTTCACTAAGAGCAAGATTTATTTCATTAATACCCTAGTGCCCCGCCAAGTCAAAATTGCAAATATTTTGGGATGTTCTATTGCAGCCCTCCCAACATCATATCTAGGCCTCCCAATGTTTCAGGGGAATCCTGCCAAGACGATGTGGAATAATGTTATTGAGAGGTTTCATAAGAAACTTGCAGGGTGGAAAGGTGTCCTTCTCTCTCAGGCGGGTAAAGCTACTCTTGTCATGTCAGTTTTACAAAGCATACCTATTTATTTTTTATCAGTGTTTAAAATCCCTGCAGTAGTTGGGACCATGATTGAACAAATCCAAAAATGTTTCCTATGGGTTGGAGCTGACAATCAAAAAAAGTTCCACCTAGTGGCTTGGGATAAAGTATGCTCTCCAAAAGATAAGGGTGGGCTTGGCTTTTGAAGAATCAACAAAATGAATCATGCCCTCTTAGCTAAGCAGGCTTGGAAAGTTTTCACTAACAAAAATTTGGAATGGATTTCAATTATTAAAAGAAAATATTTGTAGCATCACTCCTTTAGAGATGAAGAAGCCCCTCAAATAGGGTCTCACTTTTGGCGCTCAATCATCCAAACCAGACCCCTACTTCAAAGAGGAATCATATGGCAGCTCGGAGATGGGAAAACCATCAAATTTTGGCATGACCCATGGGCTAGGGATGAGCCTCTTATCAATGACCCAAAAATCGTTGCTCTCAAACCCCTAACTGATCACAGGTTTGGCCCAAAATTTGTTGACTTCATTGTGCAAGATCAGGGATGCCCTAAGTGGAAGCAACTTCATTTCAGCACAAACGATGCAAATATAGACAGAGTTATCATCTCATTGCAGGCAATTTTCAGATCAAGCTTCATCCCTATGGCCCAAGAAAAAGATAAACCCTTCTAGAAATATTGTGATGATGGTTCTTTTTTGGTCAAGTCTACCTTCCTCCTGCTTGAATCCCCTCAGGACCTGCAACATAATCAGCTTGCCCTAGTTGTTGTTAAGAGAATTTGGCTCAAACATCTCATTTTGAAAGTCGCTCACTTCTCATGGTTAGCTTTCCAAAATAGAATTCTCACTACATAAAACCTCATCAAGAGGGGTGTCATAGTGCCTAACAGATGTTATATGTGCTTACAGGCTTGGGAATCCACTCAACACCTGTTGATCGAGTGTCCCTTTGCCTACAGTGCTTTCTCCATTCTGTTGAATATGTTTCAGGTCAAGTGGGTCTGGCCCCATTCAATTGTTGATATTTTTACCCAATGGCCCCAAGTGTTTCGTAATCCCAGACTCAAGTTCTTGTGGGAAGATTTGCTGCATCATACCCTGTGGTAAATTTGGCTTGAGCGCAATAGCATAATCTTCAATGACTGTTCAAGGGATCCATAAGTGGTGGTCAATAAAGCTTTATGCTTTGCCATTGAGAATGTAAATTTGGTCCCTTGTTTGCAAACCCCAGCTTTTGGGTTGGAAGCCCACCTGTTCAAATCCCTTAGCATCCCTTCTGAGTGCACCAGACCCCCTATTCATACCAACTACAGGGCCACCGCCAAGTGGACCCCTCCCCCTCTAGGGTGGCTCAAGGTAAATTTTGATGGATCATCTAAAGGCAATCCTGGAGATGCCGATGTTGGAGGGGTCATTCGAGATCATGAGGGCAAGATCATCAAAGCATTCATTGAAAACCTGGGAGTTCAATCCAATAATTATGCCAAAGCTCGTGCCCTCTGGAGGAGTCTTGAGCTCAAAAAAGGACTAACTAACCCAATGATCTTTGAAGGGGATTCCCTTAATGTGGTTAACCATGTCAAGAATAACTCCAAGGCTGGGTGGAATATTCAAAACATTATACAGGAAAGCCAATCTATTCTCAGGCAGCTTTCACTCAGCATAGTTCAACATATTTTTAGAGAGGCCAATGTGGTTGTAGATTTTTTGGCTAATAGGGTAGCCAATCAAAATGATTTCATCGTATGGGAAGACTCATTCCCTCAAGACATCATCGTCACTGCTAAAAATGATGTTGAGCACAATGTCAAATGATAGCAAGTGTCATTTCAAAGGTGTTTTTCTCAACACCATGGGTGTTTCCATTAACACCATGGTTATTTTTTCCCCTTCCCATTTAATCATTACCTCTCAAAATTTTGATGGTACCTCTTTCTCGACCCTCTCCTTGCAAAAGTTCATGACGCCTGAAAAGAAAGGGTGCTGATGTATCCCAGCCCATACCTGAGGTTATTTTAGATGATGATGAAGATGACAAGTACAATGTTGATGATGTGCTTTGAACCAGGACCATCGATCAAATTTCCATAGCGGTGGATAAAATCATGGTAGCAACCAACATGGTCAGGGAGGCGTGCATAATCTTTTCGCACACCATAAAGGAGCTCCATGAACTCTTGATTACCCTCAATGTCCTCCTTGCAAAACAGGAGGATGAATATGATTCCTAGTAGTACTGGGAGTGGGGTAGTTGGCAGATGGTTTTCTCATAAAATTTTGAATTATGTGGTGTTGTTGTTTCTCCTGATCATGGATTCAAGTATGTATTTTTGTTTTAATCTCCTTGTTCATTTCTTGGAGCCAGCGTGTATAAATATTTTATAGGTTGTTCGTTATCTTCATGTTCATCCCTATGACTTTGGGATGCTTCAAATTTTGTACTATTGGCATTCTGAATGCCCTATGTAATAGGGATTGGGACCCTTCAACCCGAAAATTAATTAAAATATTTTACCTACCAAAAAAAAATTACTAAGATATCTTGATTTATACATTATAATTCACACTTAATATTGGTTGAATCTTAAATCATTATAAATTTCTTATCATTTTTAAAGATCTATTTAATCCATTGTTGTTTCTTTTCTATTCTTAGTTTTAGATTATATTACAATTAAGGATTCTCAATTAATATTTTATGCTCATTTGGATTTATTATTTTTGATAATCTATGACATGTACTTTGTTTGGGCCTTCACATATCCATTAAAGCATGTAGTGCTTACTTTGATACATAGTTATTGAAAGTATCTTGTACTTTATAACAATTTTAAAAAAATTTAATATCATGGTCTTTTTATAGTTTGAAGATTTTTTATGCAAATACTAATAACTTGAAAATGAGTTTTTTTATTTTACTAGAGAAAAAGGGGTTGCACTCAGGTCCCTCACCTTGACAAATCATAACTCTCTCCTTTAAAGCTTAAGAGTTTACAAATAAATTCAATTGTCATCTCAATTGAGTTGTTATAGCTAGATATCTACATCATTTTCATAAAAAGTCTAAATTCTTGATTTCATTTTCTAAATCTTCTTCAATTTTATTTGTAAATACTAATATTTTAAAACTCAACTTCCTTTTTCTTGGCATTTTACTGTAGTAGCCTTCACAGTACCAAAACTCCACTTCTACTATCTATGTACTACATCTTAGTAGAGTAATATTTCCAAAAATTTGTGCTATCAAAGTCTACTTTACGATATCTAGAATGTTAGTTTCCTTCTTGAAGCATAAGTGCAACCACAAGAACTATAATAAATAATTTATATGAAAACACATTAATGCCATAAAACACAAGTAGTATTACAAATGAAAAATATTAAAAAAATCTCAAATCTTTATTTGATTCAAACAGTCAACATTTTCTTGTTAGCTTTAGCTAAACTAACTACTTCCTCTAACCATAGAAAGAATTTAACTTCACGATCCTCTATTAAAACCCCTATATTGGCTAGGCTATCTACACGTTTGTTTCCTTCCTTAATGTATGTATAAACTTGATTTTTGCAAACTATTTAGCAAGGTCTTGTATTTCCACAATGATCTCTTGTATGTTCCATGGAACCTTTGCTTTCCTTAAAATTGCATTTATTACTATTAGTGAATCGTCTTCCATCCACACTATGATCCATTTCATTTTTCCACATATTTTTAACCCTTCCAAAGCTACCCAAGCTTCAGCTTCCTTATTTGTGTTAACTCTACTATTGAAAGTGTAATGTGACAAAATCTCATCCCTATTATTTCTAATTATTCCTCCTCCTATTGGTCCTATATTTCCTTTAGATGCTCCATAAAAATTCAATTTGACCATCTGCACTTTTTATGGTTTCCACTTTATATTATTTGCCTTTCTTTTGTTTCTCCTTTACCCAAACATCATAATTTCATTTGATGACTTGACTCCATTTATCAGGTTCTCTGCTTCAATATTAGGAATTGGGTGATTTGATAGGGTTGGTTTAGACTCCTCTATGGCTATAGAAATATTCTTTTTCATAACCTCTAAATTACTTTCCTTTCTTTTAAATATTATTTTGCTCCTTTCCAACCATATAGTCCAAAGGATTGTATCTTTCGATGTATCCCAAATTGTTTGTAATACCTCACTTTTTAAAATGCTCTGCAATTGTTTTAACCATTCTTCAATTATGTCATTCATCACCATGTATTTACCAAATATATTAAGAAACTATTGTCATAGTTTCCATACTATTGAACGACATCCCAAGAGATGGTCTATACTCTCCTTTTTATGAAGAACACATTATGAGAGACCATAAAAACTCTTTTTCATTAGGTTATCCTAGGATAAAATTTCCTATGACATACTAGCCATACAAACATTTTGACTTATGGAATGCTTGGACACATTATGAGAGACCATAAAAACTCTTTTTCACTAGGTTATCCTAGGATAAAATTTCCTATGACCTACTAGCCATACTAACATTTTGACTTATGGAATGCTTGGACTATCCCAAATATCTCTCTATATTCTTGTGGTATTCTTATTTTATTGATGTTTTACATTATATCCGATTCTTGCTATGCATTCTCTTAAGCTATTCAAATCCCAAATTATCTTATCATCATCTCCCCTCAGAATAATCATTGTTGTTATATTTCTGCTCAACTACCTCCTAGCAAAAATGTCCAATATACTTGTAAAAAAATCTTCTTTCCATTTGTATATTCCTTCCTTATCCTTGTATATAATGTTTGAAACCCTATCACCATATTTGTCTTTAAGTAATATCATCCATGGTTTCAAAATTGGATCTAGATTGAGTGGTTTTTTATCACACTAAGTATCCATCAAAATAGATTTTTTTTCTCAAGTTCCCACCATCCATCTTAGACCTTTACCCACTAGATCAATTTATTTTTTTTAATTGTTTCATAGTGCTGAACATTCTAGTAGTCTGAATGCAGTAAATATTAAGCTTAGATCATTGGGCTCAACTTACTTAGAAGAATTTTTGCCCATTGTCTTTTACTCTCTTTGTACAATCTCCAAATTACTTTTCCCCTTAGAGCTAAGTTTACATCCATAAGAACTCTTAAACCGATACCTACCCTAGTTTTTCATCACACACCTTGCTCCATTTCACCAAAGGAAAATGCCCTTTACCATGTAATCCTGACTATAAAAATGACCGCATAATATAGATTAAAAAAATTTCTACCGATTTTTGCATAATATGCAAAGACATATAATATGCTGGAATGGCCTGTAATATTGATTTAATTAGTTGCACTCTTCCTGCTAATGATAGCCATCTACCTTTCTATGTCGTTAGTTTATTATAAACTTTACTTAAAAGAAAATGAGTTAATGATCATACAAAGCACTAATAACTTTTAATTTATTTACACTTTTAAAGTATTCTTTTATTGAGAAAACTGGCTTAATCAAATATAGTATTTTTTATATTAATATTATGCAACTTTGATCTTGAATATATTTGATAATATTATTTAAAGAAACATATATTTTTAATTAAATTTTGTTATATAACTTTATTCCAAAGCATTATCTTCTATGATGAATTTGAAGAAAACGTAATAAACTATATTTTCATTGTAAAATTTAAATACTTAATGGTTTTTTTCTATTAGAATGTTTTAGATCATTTTATAAAAAATGTTTTTTTTTCTTTTAATATCACATCATTGGTTGATGATTATCATAAAATTTTATAGGGTTGCTAATAAACATTAAAAAAATTTCCTACAATGAGAGATGAATATTAATAATCTAATAACAAGTACCTTAATAGCATTTGAGAATAAGAATCACTTCTATAATGCATAACAAATATCATTTTTACTATGTGTAAAATATGTATAATTCTCTTATGAGAGATATTACATGTACCCTTATCTAAATTGGTATAAGGGTATATTTGTGATCTAAGACCACTCCATACAGAAGAGTTAAGAACGAGAATAATAATTTATCCTGCTTTGGATTTGCACATGTTGCCTTTGCTTCAAATGATGAGACTTCGAGATATCCTCATCTTCAAGTTGGATCATTATGCTGCACATTTTATCTATAGATAATTTATTTATAGCTTCCTTAGCATAGCCCTTAGTTTAGGTAGTCGTTAAGGGAAAGTATGGAGTAATCACATCTCCATCCTATTCATGTACATCTATTTTATAAATCTCCATCCCAAATCTATATTAAGGGGAAGCATCTTTGTATTTAATCATAATTTATATTTTTGAGTGCACACATGTTAATTGTCTTTGTAATCCCTAAATAGAGTTTAGGGGGAAGTGTTAGGGACATAACCTTTATTTGGATTTATTATCCTATTTCCTCCTTTATTGAGTATAAGGTGTCACATTCCTCTTTAAAAAGAAAAAAATAAAATTAGGAGTAAACATACATACATCTCCTACTTATTACTTAGATTCCCTCTTGCAATGGAAAATAAGTTACATTTATACACTTGCCATTAAGAAGGTGTAACTTCTTGTACCTTTTATTTTAGAAGGCTTATATTATATGTTTGAGTATGAAGTATTCTCGCATTTGTCTATTTATGTTTATTTTTTCTAATTTTTGACCGATTACTTTCTTAATGACATAGGATGTTTTTTTTCCCATGATGATTACCTCCTTTCAAAATCTTCTCTCTATATTTAGATTTATGCACATGCATTACTTGCAATACAAGACAACAACTTTATGCATGTGCGTCATAGGTACAACATTTCACAATTTCTCCCCAATATCTTCTTCCCTATCAAAACTCTACCTTATCTTGGAGGCAAAAAGATCTACCTAGCCTCCAATAAGCCTTAAAAGTCCTTATGCAAGTGGCTTACCTTTAAAATATTTCCATAAAGTGATCATGCATTTAGTTTTAGAAGTCAAATCTTCCAACTTCTTACATACCATCCTTGCTTCTAGTCAATCAACAATAAAGGAGCAATAACCGTCAACTTAGAAAATCTATATTTTGTTTCTTTAATCCACATATCAACCGCTTTAATATAATAACTATATAGATCCCTAACTAATCCACTAGTGCATGGACTTACTATTAAATGTCCTTGAGCACTTGACATCCTTCTTTAGTTGAGGCCTTTTTAAACTATGGTTAGAACCTCTAACAAGTCCAATTTGGGTACATCCTCCATCTTTATGATGGGTATATGTAGTTCCTCATACCATTGAAAAGCACTTGATTTGGTTTCTACATAAAGTATGCATTTTATAATATATTTCTTCATGCACAAACTCTTATCTAGATCCTCTTGCAAGGCACCATTATATATTATGGAATTAATTAATTCTAGTATGACACTTAACAAGGTGCACCCAATATCAAGTGGTATTAGCTCAACCAGTTAGATTCCTCAACATTTAAGGAGACCAAGGTTCAAATATTGCCAAGCGATACATGGATAATATCCAATATTTTTTGTAATACCACTATGTGGTGATGATGTAATACAGGTGGGGCCCATTTCAATCATGTATAACCAATAAAAAAAACAAGGTGCACCCAATGTCTATAAGAATGGGCAATAACATATCAACTTTTGCAAGTGATTTGATGGCCTTTTTCACTACAAAATATAATAAGTTTTACACCATAGTTGGTTCCACACCCTCAACCTCTATTGAATACTTCATGCACTTATGGTAAGAATTTTGATTCACTATATTCTAAAGCATCATCCTTGTCCAATCCCACTCCTCTAAATAAATCATGTCACTTAATTGATCTGCACTTAGATTGCTTGCAAAAAGAAAAAAATATTTGGTTTCCATTCCATTGAATTAATAATCATTGTAATAGATTTGTTGTCGTCCAAATCCATAAAATCTTCCCACTCGCATCACATAGGCTTTGTTGCCATGTCACTCCATTCCGTACAATCTAATAACATCTTCACATGTACCCACACAAAACCATAAGGGGCACTATTGAGTGCTAGAGACTTGAACCCTTAACCTCTTCACAAGTACCCACATTTAACCACTTTACAAGTACCCGCATTTAAGCACTTCACAAGTACCCACCTTTAACCACTCCACCATTGCATGTTACATTTAACATCAATAGCCCGAAAACTTCTATGCACATGTCCACCATATTTCAAAAAATAAAAAAAATCCAAGGCCCACCAATGCATGAACATCATTTGCTTGTATGATATGTCTATAAACTAAAATATATATATTTTATTTATTAAAAAAGAACTTGTGATAAGCACAATATTTATTTCTATATTGTTTGTTTTAATAATTTTTTAATGGTAGATCATCTTACACCAACACAATTTCATAATATATAAGATGATAAAACTAAAAACAACCACCAAATATCATCTCATTTCAAAGCTAATATCACAAATTCCATAATACAATCCATCCAAGGTGCAAATAACTTATAAGTTGAACCATAAAATGTTTTTTGTCAAGTTATACTCAATAAAATACCTAGTTGACCATAGGCAATGTTCTTGAATGCTCTTTCCTATTCATCCCAAACTCTATTAAGGTAGTTTTGATATTCAAACAATCGAAGGGGATATTATAGCTTAAATCAACAATGAGTCTTGTATTGAATCAAGGTACAAATTGTTTGAATTAATAATTTTAAAAATCCTTTTTTTTTTTGCTAGAGAAAAAGGGTTGTACTTAGGTCCCCGACCCTTGACAAATCACAACTCCCTCCTTTAGAGCTTGATATTTTTCAAATAAATTCAATTCTCATCTTAATTGAGTTGCTATAGATAGATACTTACATCATCTTTTATATAAAATTAAATTCTTGATTTTCATTTTTTGAATCTTCTTCAGTTTTCCTTGCAAATACAAATATTCCAAAATTTTGCATCCTTCTTGATGTTTTCCTGCAACATCCTTCACAATACCAAAACTTCACCTCTACTATCTATGCATTGCATCTTAGTAGAGTAATATTTCCAAAACTTCATGCTAGTAGTTTGCTTTACTAGATTTGGGTTGCTAGTTTCCTTCCTAATTGCAACAACAGTAATTGTAATAAATAGTTTGTGAAAACACATTAATGTTATAACATACAACAAATATAACCAATGGAAAACATTAAAGTAAATATTAATCATTATTTGATTCAAGCAATCAACATTCTCTTGTCAACTTCAACTAAACTTACTACTTTCTCTAACCATTGAAAAGAGAATTTAACTTTGTGATCCTCTATTAAAACCCCTTTATTGGCTACCCTATATGCACATTTGTTCCCTTCTCTTGACGTATCTGTAAACCTAATTTCTTCAAACTCTATAGCAAGGTCTTGTTTTTCAACAATGATCTATTGTATATTCCCTGGGTCTTTGCTTTCCTTAAAATTGTATTTATTACTATTAGTGAATTGTCTTTCCTCCATACTCTATCCCATTTCATTTGTCTACATATTTTTAACCTTTCCAAGTTGCCCAAGCTTCAACTTCACTATTTGTTTCAAATTTTCTATTAAAAGCAGAATATGACAAAATCTCACCCCTATTAATTCTAATTATTCCTCCTACTGATCCTAGATTTCTTTTAGATGCTCCATCAAAATTCAATTTGACCAACTTCACTTTTGGTGATTTCCACTTTATTCTTTGCCTTTCTTTTGTTTCTCTTGTACCCAACATCATAATTCCATTTGATGACTTGACTCCATCTATCAAGGCTCTCTACTTCAATATTAGGGATTGGGTGAGTTGATAGGGTTGGTTTAGACTCCTCTATAGCTAAAAAAATCTTCCTTTTCATTACCTCTAAACTGCTTTCCTTTCCTTTAAATATTATTTTGTTCCTTTCTAGCCATATAGTCCAAAGTATTGTATCTTTCGATATATCCCAAATTTCTTGTAGTATGCCTCACTTTTAAAAGTGCTCTGCCATTACTTTAACCATTTTTAATTCTTCCATTCATCACCATGCATTTACCAAACATATTGTCATAATTCCCAAACTATTACTATTTTACAATGTCCTAAGAGATGGTCTATACTCTCCTCCGTTTTACATAGAACACATTGTGAGAGGCCATGAAAACCTCTTTTCATTAGGTTATTCTAGGATAAAATTTTCCTATGACCTACTAGCCATACAAACATTTTAAATTTTGGAATGCTTGGGCTATCCTAAATATCTCTCCATATTCTTGCAGTATTCTCATGTTGTTGGTGCTTTACATTATATCCACTTCTTGTTGTGTATTCTCCTGAGCTATTTAAATTCCAAATCAACTTATACTTGGCCCCCCTTGAAATAACATTGTTGTTATATTTTGGCTCAACTGTCTCCTAGCAACAATGTTCGACATGCTTGTAAAAAATCTTCTTTCCATTTGTATCTTCCTTTTTTATCCTTGTACATAATGTTTGAAACCCTATCATTGTATTTTTCTTGAAGCAATATCATCCATGGTGTCAAAATTGGATCTAGATTGAGTGGTTTTTTATCACATTAGGTATCCATCCAAATAGAAATTTTTCCTCCAATTCCAACCACCCATATTAGACCTTTAATTCACTAGATCAATTGATTTTTTAAATTGTTCCATAGTGAAGAACCATTTGGTAGTGAGAATGCAATAAAGATTAAGCTTGGGTCATTGGGCTCAACATACTTAGAAGAATTTTTGCCCATTGTCTTTGACTCTCTTTGTACAATCTCGAAAATTACTTTTTCCCTTAGAGCTAATTTTGCATCTCTAAGAACTCTTAAACCCGGACCTCACCTAGTTTTATCATCATACATCTTGCTTCATGTCACCAAGGAAAATTTTCTTTTATCATGTAATCCTAACCACAAAAATTATTGCATAATATAGATTAAATTTTTTCTATCGATTTTTACATAATATAGAAGAACGTATAATATGTTAGAATGTCCTATACGACTATTTTAATTAGTTGCATTACTTTCGGTAACAATAGCCATCTACCTTTCTATATTGGTAGTTTATTTTAAATTTTACTTATAACTGGATTCCACAATTCTATCCTCATTCTTCCCTCAAATAAGGGCACCCTTAGATATGTTGCTGGCAAATTTGCCTCTATTTGAAGTAACCTGCATATCCCTTCTTTGGTTCTAGTTGGAGTGTTTAGGAACTAAATTTTGGATTTTGTCCTATTAACTATCTGCCTTGACGCTCTTTCATATTCCTTTAACAAGTTATTCAAATTTCTAGCCTCGTTTACCCTTTCCCTCCCAAAAAGGGTTGTATCATCTATAAATTGTTAATGGGTGATGTTGTCGATGTTATTACTAGTGTTAGGTTTGCTTATTAGCCCATATTTGTATTCCTTCTTCAAGTTCCTTTCCAATACTTTTGCCATAATAATGAACATATATGGTCATTGAGGATCTCCTTGTCTAAGACCCCTCTTGGCTTTAAATTATTTTGTTACTAGCCCATTGACTAGAACTGAATATGATACTATAGAAACATAAGCTTTAATCTATCTGACCTATTTCTTCCTAAATTCAAACTTCTCTAATACTGCAAAAAAAAATCTTATTTGACCCTATCATAGGATTTATTCATATCAAGTTGTAATATCATTGCTCTTTTTTTCTTGAAGTTGTTGAATGAATTACTTCATGAGCTACTATGATCCCATCCAAAATCTCTTCCTTTTACAAATCCTCCTTGCTCTTCTGAAATAATTGTGTTTAATAATGGTCATAACAGATTTGCCATCACTTTGGAGATTATCTTATATGACATTTTTTTCAATGAGTTTACACATGTTTTTATGAGGGTTCAAGGTCCCCTCATACTGAGTGAGGTTTGAACCTTGGACCTCTCAAAGAGAAGCCAAAGCCCTTACCACTCCATTAAGCTTGCAGCTTATCTTATATGGCATATTACATAGGCTTATGAGCCTAAATGAATCAAAAAATGATGGATCCTTATTTTTTGGAATCAGGGTAAGATATGTTGCATTTATTTTATAAGGTATGTATTGTTTTACCCTAGATTATTCCACTGCCACCAATAAGGAATCCTTCACTATTTCCTACTTATACTAATAAGATGTTGTTGAGAGCCCATATGGAGCTAGGGATTTATCATTATCAAAAGATAAAAGAGCTAAATGAACTTCCTCCAAAATAATAGGCTCCATCAATTTGTTATTGTCTACATTTGTTATAACTGAAGAGACTTCTTGTGGTAGTTTATCATTAAGAACTTCAATCTCCTCCAATCCTAGAACTTTGGTAAAAAAACATTAAGTCCTTTCTAATTTCGCTTTGGTCTTCAATTCAAACTCTTTCTATTGATTTAATTCTACTAATTTTGGATGTTGATCTCTATACTATTGCCATCCTATGAAAAAAATGTGTTTTAGTCTCCTTTTTTTTTACTTTTTTTTTTTAAAGCGAAAAACCCCTTGTGGGGACGCCTTGGTCTAAGAGACCATGAACAGGGGGTTCTACACCGTCAAAGTCACCCGGGGATCGCACCCAGCCCTGCCCGCACCAACATTATCAATTGGATTTTGGGTACCCAATTCAGCTTTTTGGTAGGGTGGAGATTCGAACCTGGGACCTCCCTTGGAGGATTGCCCTCTCCTCTCCAACTCACCTACAACACTCGAGTTAATAATATATATATATATAAAGCGAAAAACCCCTTGCAAGGCTGCCTTGGTCTAAGAGACCACGAACAGGGGTTCTACATCGTCAAAGTCACCCGGGGTTGCACCCAACCCTGCCCGCACCAACATTATCAATTGGATTTTGGGTACCCAATTCAGCTTTTTGGTAGGGTGGAGATTCGAACCTGAGACCTCCCTTGGAGGATTGCCCTCTCCTCTCCTTTTAACCAAGTCTATCTCGATTTTAATCTCCAGAAATTCTCTTCCTTACTCAAAAATATTATGATAATCATTAAGCAACTCTTTTTCCCCCAAGCTTGGATTATTGTGCTCTCCTTTTGGAATTTTAAAATTTTCTCTTCTAGTTTTTTTTTCTCAAAGATGACTCCAAAAATGTTCTTGCTCGATTCTTTTAATCTAGATGTTATTGATTTAGTTACCATTCCTGAAGATTTCCACCTTTTTGCTATCATATCAACAAATTGAGAATGGTCTTCCCACATTTGCTTATATTTAAAATATGATATTTTTTTGAATTCACTTACCACCATTTTAACTTTTATTGGCCAATGATCTGAATCAATCCTTGTCAAGGTAGTAATTTTAATATAAGTCCCTTCATCCAGACAATGATCTAAGAGTATGCATTTGTCTAATTTTTTAGCTATCAGGTGTTGGCCTATCCTTTTGTTGGTCCATGTATAGTTGTCTTCAAACTCAAGCTCCCAAAGATTATTATTTTGAATAAAAACTAAAAAATCTCATACTTTGGGTTATTTTTCTAATTCCCCCAAATTTTTCATGTAGCTTGGTTATGGCATTAAATCTCCTATGATCATGAATCAAGTCTTTTGGACTCTACTTCTCATAAAGGCTTCAATCCCACTTCATACTTCTAATATGCCTAGGTTATAGGTCCATAGACATCGGTAAGGATGAAACAAATATTTACAAATTAGCACGACTATTGAGGTTATCCAATGTCTAATTTTATGAATGGTTTCACAAGAGGTTCTAATTGGATTTCAACATGTTAAAATTCCCCCTATTGCTCCTAAATCCACATCTCATTCACATCTTGCCTATATTGCTTTCATAGTTTTGGAAACTTCTTCCTGTCATTTTAGTTTTCTGGATATAAAGTATATCGTACATATTACTTAAACAAAGGTCCTTGATACATCTCTGCTTTGAGGGGCCATTAACACCCCTTACATGTCATGAGACGGTAATCATGTCTCATTAGGGTTTGCTAGCCCCACCTTCGAATTATTGATATGATTTTGTTGTTTGTTAAAGAGAAGTTTAACCAACATAGATTGTGTTCCTTTCTCTATGTTTGCTCTTGCTTCCCTGGCTCACTTGATTATTTGAAGGTTTTTCTCTTTTTGCATTGCTAATATCTAGAGGCCTTATTATTTTACTCCTCATTCTTTCACAACTTTTATTTGTGTTAGATTTATACTCTCCTAACTTTGCTAAGGAAGCTTTTGACTTATCCTGCTCATTTTTTGGTATTTCTTTGTTAATGATAGAGATATTAACATCTAACATTGCATCATGGTACTTCAAGAGAGTCTTCAAAGTCTGATGAGGCACATTCCTTAGGTTCAACGAGAATGTTAATCCCTAAATCAAGATCACACTGAGTAGATAGTTCCTTGCTAATATTTTGATCTTGTTGTACCATGTCCTCTAAGCTCTGATCTACTTTTTCTTCATAGGCTAAAGCCTCAAAAGAATTGGTATTTCATCCAATATCCTTACTAATCTCCATTGTTTATTTACTTTCATATGTTTGGATCTATTTTTTGGAAGTTGAAAATCCTCCTCATCCATATCAATTTGTAAGTTTCTCTTGCAGTTTTCAACATATGTTTTTGTTGGACTCTTCTTAGGGCATGATCTCTCAATATGTCCCACCTCATGACATCTACATCTAAAATATATGTTTTCATAATCCAAGGTTTGGGTCCACAACTTACCCCATACTTAATAATGATTCTAATAAAGGTTTACTCATATCAATCATGACCAATATCTGACCATAAATAGCCAAGAATCTATCTTTTGTAGTTTATGAAATCTAAGGAATTATCCTAGAGCATTGCCTATTGCCTTGAAGGTATCCATCCTCATCCATATCCATTTGTAAGTTTCTCTTGTGATTTTCTTTGTTGGACTCTTCTTAGTGTTAGGAAAACTTCAACTTTTACACCTGCAAGAGGAAACACAATAACAGAAAATAGAAGAAAGCAACACAAGTGACACAGATTTATGTGGAAACCTGCAATGTGCAGAAAAAACCATGGGGCAATGGCAACTTCTTCTTTTATTATTTTCAGCAAAGTTTACATTCACGTTTCTCAATGTTTTCTCCAACATCATAACATATGCAAGGGATCACATCCCTTTTATAGAACTGACAGAAGACTCAAATTGTTCGTTTCCTCTCCCGACAGAAGCCTCCAAAAATTGTTCATTTCTACTCCCAAGGAAAACGCCTGAACCTGTTCGTCTTCTGTGTTAGATGTCTATTAATACGTCTACTTGGTTAGACGTCTAGCCTAGACGTCTAACAGCCTAGATGTCTGGGAGCCGAGATGTCTGGCCTAGACATCTGCCAACCCAGACATATGGCAACCCATATGTTTGGCCTACTGTCTAGACTTCTGGCCTAGACGTCTAACAGGTCAAACGTCTGGCCTATTGCCTAGACGTCTGACCTGCTGCAGTCCTCTTTTTTGCTACCTATACTACATAGTGACTTCACTTCCTAACATTCTCCCACTTGAAGTCAGTATTCAGGAATTCTTTTGCCAAAGATTTTCATCCAATGCCAATTACCCAATGTTGCCCTTATTACTTTTTCAGCAAGCCCAGAGAAGTTTTGCACCACTCAAACTTCTCTACCTTGACCGGCTTTGTAAGCATATCTGCAAGATTCACTTCAATATCGATTTTTGCAACGGGATCCCGTCTTCTTCCACCACATTTCTGATAAAGTGGTACTTGACATCAATGTGTTTTTTGCGATCATGGAATTTTGGATTCATCACTAGCTGAATAGCACTTTGGCTAACTCAATGCAGTGTAATGTTCTCCTGCATTATCTTGAAGTCACCCAACAATCGTTCTAGCCAAATTGCCTCTTTGTTGGCATGAGTTGCTGCAATCTATTATGCTTCAGTGGTTGATAAATCCACAACAGACTGCAACTTAGAAGCCCAACTCACCGCTCCTCCAGCAAGAGTGAAGGTATATCCTGTAGTGGATTTTCTCCCATCTCTATCTCCACCATAATCAGAATCCACAAAACCTGTAACTTGCAAATCTACATATCCAAAGTAAATGGCAACATCTGAAGTGGCTCTTAAATATCTGAATATCCTCTTCACCGCATTCCAATGCTCCTTAACAGGATTTGCCATGTACCGGTTGACTAGTCCCACTGCTTGGGCAATATCCGATCCGGTGCTCACCATGGCATACATGAGGCTTCCTACTGCTGATGAATACGGTACACGAGACATGCTTGTCTTCTCTGCTTTCGTTCTAGGACACTGGTTGGAAGACAACTTTAAGTGTGGAAGAAGTGGGGTACTAACTCATTTTACATTCTGCATATTGAAGCGCTACAAAATATTTTCCACATGACTTTTGACTTAACCAGATCTTTCTTCCTTTTCTGTATCTGTGTATCTTCATCCCTAAAATTTGGTTTGTTGCTCCTAAATCCTTCATTTCAAATGTCCTATCCAACTGAGCCTTAAGATCAATGATTTTCTTCATGTTGGGGACTACAACCAACATATCATCAATATACAACAACAAAATAATAAAACTGCCATCATCAAACCTCTAATAGTATGCACAACGGTCAAGTTCACTCATGCTGAAACCTTGGCTCTTCATGAAGGTGTCAAATTTCCTGTACCACATCCTTGGCGCCTATTTCAACCCATACAGTGATTTCTTCAGTCTACAAACCAAATGCTCTTTGCCTCTTTCTTCATAGCCCTCATTCTGATCCATATATATCTCTTCCTCGAGATCACCATGCAAGAAAGCAATCTTTACATCAAGTTGCTCCAGTTCCAAATCCTGTGCAGCTACAAGTGCGAGTAGAACTCTAATAGTAGTCATCTTCACAACTAAAGAGAATATTTCATTAAAATCAACACCTGACTTTTGCACATAGCCCTTTGCCACCAAGCGAGATTTATAACGTTCCAACAGCCCATCGTTGTTCTTCTTCACTTTGTACACCCACTTGTTTCCAACAGTCTTTCTTCCGGGTGGAAGATCCATAAGTTCCCACATTTTATTCTTTCGAAGTGCCTCGATTTCCTCCTCCATGGGTTTCCTCCACTTTTTTGCATTTTCAGACTGTAGCTTCCTAAAATGAACTAGGTTCACCATCATCAATTAACAAAGCAAAAGATGACTGATACACATGAGAATACCTTTCTGGATACTTTTGTGGACGTTTAGATCTTCTAACCCAGTGATCTATCAATTGTGGCTCTTGGTCTTGTGACCATTGTGGTTGCTCTACTTGTTCTATTTGTTGTTCTCCATGTTGATCAAAAACTTTAGCATGTTCATCTTCACTCAATTCTACTTCAACATGTATAGCATTAGGATTTTGTTGTACCTCCTTCCTTTGCATGGAATTTTCATCAACAATTATATCTCGGCTAATAATTACCTTGTGGGCAGTAGGATCCCACAGTCTATACCCCTTCACTATATCTCCATAGCCAAGAAAAACACATTTGCTTGACTTCGGGTCAAGCTTGGACCTTTTTTATTTGGGTACATGGGCAAACGCATCACAACCAAAGGTACGCAAATGAGAGTAATCAACTAGCTTACAACACCAAACCTCCTTCGGAATTTGTCCATCCAACGCAGTTGTAGGTGACCTGTTAATAAGATAAACAGATGTATTAACAACCTCTACCCAGAACGTTTTCTCCAACATGGCTACGCTAAGCATGCTTCTTGCACGTTCCATGATTGTGTGATTCATCCGCTCAGCCACACCATTTTGATGTGGAGTGTATGGTACAGTCTTCTGGTGCTTAATACCTTCCTGCATACAAAATTTATCAAACTCCTTGGAGCAATATTCACCCCCATTATCTGAATTGAGACATAGAATCGACTTGCCCAAACTCTTTTCTACCTGTGCTTTTAACTCTTCAAATTTCTGCAAAGCTTTCGACTTCTTCTTCAGAAAATAAACCCACTCTCCTAGAATAATCATCTATAAAAGTCAGAAAATAGATGGTGTCATTCAAGGACTGAGTGGGGACTGGTCCAAATATATCCGAATATATAAGTTGCAGAAAATCAAAACTCTTACCAAGACTTGAAGTAAATCGAACCCTCTTCTGTTTACCAAAAATACAGTGCTCACATAAGTCTAAATTACAAGACTTAATTCCATAAAGCATACCTCTGTCATGCAAAATTTTCAGGCCTTTTTCACTCATATGGCCTAGGCTTTGATGCCATAGCATTACTGCATCTTGAACAGAAGTTGTTGCTGATGCATGGTTTGTCACCATATCACCGCACATAAGGTCCCATAAGATTCTCCCTTTGCTACTACAAGAGCTCCTCTAGTAATCTTGCAGTAGTTGTTACTGAAAGTGACAGAATACCCTAGCTTATCCATCATTTTGATTGAGAACAAATTCTTCCTCAAATCGGGCACATGTCGCACATTACATAACATCCTTTCTCTACCATCGTCCAGTCTGATCCTTATATCCCCTCTTCCCACAATTTATGAAGGGTGATCATCACCCAAATAGACCTTTCCACCATAGTATGGTTGATATTTGTCAAACCATCTGTAGGGAAACATGTGGAAGGATGCACCTGAGTCCAAAACCCAGGTATATAAAACAGATATGTTGTTATTGATACAGAATGCTTCACATGTTACCGTTTCTCCTGAATCTGCTGCACTGGCCTCAGGTGATGGCTGATTTTGCTTTTCACCATTCTTTAACTGCCAATAGTCCTTGGAGTGTCCTGGCTTCCCATAATGCCAACACTTCCCTTTCTGCTTACATCCTTTAGACTTAGATATGGATTGTTTTCTACCTTGTTTACTCCCCTCGAAGGATCGGCCTCTCGCAAATAGGGCTTCATTGGTCGAGAGTTCCAAAGACATTTTTTGCCTCAACTCTTTTGCCAACAAAGCGGCTACCACATCATCAAATTTGAGAGTTCTTGATGATGAATTACTGATGGTCATCACCATATGATCCCAAGTGTCCGGGAGGGAACAAAGTAGGATGATAGCTCTATCTTCATCCTCCATCTTCACATTAACTGGAACCAATTTACTGATAAGAGTATTAAACTCGTTCAAATGATCTACAACGGATGAACTTTCCTTCGCCCTCAAGCTATAAAGCTACTTTTTCAAAAAAACCTTTTGTTGTTGATTTTGTTTCATACAACTTTTCAAGCTTTGCCAAAGGGCTTCTGCGGTCTTCTCTTCAGCTACATTGAACAAGACGGAGTCCGCTAGGCAAAGACGGATTGTAGAAATTGCCTTCCTGTCAAGCGTTACCCACTCCTCATCTTTCATGTTGCTCGGTTTACTCGCGACCCCTTTCAAGGCTTGAGCTTGGTCATTTTGAACCAGCAAATTCTCCACCTTCATCTTCCATAGAGCAAAGTTCCTGCCATCAAATTTCTCAATCTCGAACTTGGTTACACCTCCTGTCATTGTTGCAACTCCCACTCGCACAAAACCTCTCTGATACCAGATGTTAGGAAAACTTAAGCTTTTACACCTGCAAGAGGAAACACAATAACAGGAAATAGAAGACAACAACACAAGTGACACAGAGATTTACGTGGAAACCTGCAATGTGCAGGAAAAACCATGGGGCAATGGCAACTTCTTTTATTATTTTCAACAAAGTTTACATTCACGTTTCTCAATGTTTTCTCCAACATCATAACATATGCAAGGTATCACATCCCTTTTATAGAGCTGGCAGAAGACTCAAATTGTTTGTTTCCTCTCCTGACGGAAGCCTCCAAAAATTGTTAGACGTCTGACCTAGACGTCTGGCAACCTAAACATCTAGCAGCCTAGATGTCTGGCAACCAGACGCCTGGCATGCTGCCTAAACGTCTAGCAGGTCAGACGTTTGGCATACTGCCTAAATGTTTGACCTAGACGTCTAGCTGGTCAAACGTTTGTCCTGCTGCAGTCCTCTTTTCTGTTGCCTGTACTGCATAGTGATTTCAATTCCCAACACTTAGGGCATGATCTCTCGATGTCCCACCTCATGATATCTTCTATACCTAAAAGATGTTTCCATAATCCATGGTTTGGGTCCATAACTTACCCCCATACTTAAGAATGATTCTGATAAAAGTTTATTGATGTCAATCATGACCAATATCCAAACATAAATAGCAAAGAATGTCTTTTGTAGTTTATGAAATCTCAACGAATTCTCCTAGAGTGTTGTCTATTGCCTTGAATGTATCAATTTTCCAAAATTCAATAGGCAACCCATACATCCTGACCCAAATTGGTACTAGAGATAAATTTACATTTTCAAATGTGAAACCTTCATACCAACAAGAAAGGAAGAGTGTACTAGGAATAGATTTATGTTTTCAAGTGTGAAGCCTTCATACCAAATTGGTACTAGGGATAAATTTACGTTTTCAAGTGCAAAGCCTTCATACCAACAGGTAAGGAGAAGTGTACTAGGGATAGATTTACGTTTTCAAGTGTGAAGCATTCATACCAACAAGTAAGGAAGAGCCCTCCATCACTCCTCCCATAATCTAAACTTTGACAAACATATTTCTACAATTTTGTTTCCTGTGACTTGAAAAATTGCATTGCCCTTGTTTTGGATGGCTAACTCCAGAGGGTTGTATCTCTCTCAATACTGCTTAAATTTCTTCTTATGACCACTCATTTAAAGCTTTTCAAATTCTGCACAAATTGGTCTAAGAATCATCTGAATTGAACAACCCTTAGCCAAGATATGGCTCTTGAAATACGAAACATTTTTTTGAAAAATAATTGTCTTTAACACTATCTTAGTTTGTCTTCATATGGTCATCTCCCTCTATAATGCTAGGATTCTTTTGTATAACCACTCATTTAAAATCTCTTCAAATTGCGCACAAGAATCGAAGGAGTTGGACAACTCTATGCAAAGATATGGCTCCTAAAAGATGAGTCGTTCTTCGAAAAAAATTGTCCTAGCTCTCCCCACTCATTTTACATTACATTGAAAAAATCCATATTGTTTCAACATATGGCAAATGATTATAAACATATCAAACCAACACATTTGAAATTATGAAAGCTCCATATGTTGATTTTGAACTTCTAATTTGTAGGGCAGTAGGATTTTGAATTCAAACCTAGATAATATTCAAGGGTATTGATCAATAAGGTATTTCCAAAAGCTGCTTGTTGATTAGAGTGAGTTCATTGAACTCAGCTTTATGATCAAGGCCAAATCAATCTTTAATATCTCAAATATTACACTTAGTTGTAGTAATAATTATCACCTCAGTCCTATTTCAATATTCATTTCATCGTACCATAATTACAAAAAAGTGACCAAATGAATCTTTTACCTCCCATTAATGCAAAATATTTAATGCTTCAAATGGAATGCATACACATAAAAATCAAAGATTATGATCAATTTAAGCCCACGCCATAAAAGTGTAGCATTCATATAGAAAGAATGTTTGAAAGCTTATCATGGAAGCATTAAAAATTGTGATGAGTGTTTGTCATTCATTTTGCAAACATTGATCTCCTTTAATTAGATGGCTTGTATTTCAATATAAACTATAAAAAGCTAATTTTTCCACATGTCATACCTATTGTCCTTAGCTACAAGAGGATTTTCTTATGGTTGCCAACTGACAACCGTCCATAAACTAATAACCAGGTCTGTATCCCCTAAATTGCATATTTTATCACATGTTAACCTTTGATGCATATTTTATCTCTATCTATCTATATTAATTAAGAAAAAAAACAAAACTCCATCCTCTAATTTTTAATGATCTTTTTATCCAAGCTGGACGTACTAGTACCATTCACATAAATTTAGATATGTTAAATGCTTACTAAGATCATCATAGCCCCTTGTAATAGTTTCTAAATACAAAAGGCAAACAGAAGTTTGTCCTGCAACAAACACAATGCAGGTTGGGTACAAATGAATCATGAATAATGTTCTCAAGCTCAATTTTTCAACAACACATAAAACTTGTCCTTAGCCAGCCATGCAAAGAAAACAAAGAAAGGGGCACACAATTTGGTTCTGAAGCTGGACTTTTCAGCATTATTGAATATTTATCTAAAATAAGTAAGCAACATTTTTTAAGAGGGAAATGAAAATTGCCCCAAATCATCTATCCAAGATCAATTTCCTCTTGCTCAAAGAAAATATCTTAGCATCTAGTGATCACCATGATGTTTCTTCCTCTCAAAAAGGCCATCAGGACCTGGAAAGCATAGAAAAAAACCAACATTCAGCTCATGATACAAATCCATTTTAATACATTTGAATTTTAAAATGATCCCTCACCACAGACCCCAAAACATCGTACTTGGATTGAATACATATTTGTGAATTATAAATACACTTGATTATGTACATTGATTCAGTAAATACAAATAACATGCATGAATTTAAATTTCGAATCTGAAGCTTCATGCCTAATTTAAAACTCGTACAACCATCCTCTTGAAAGGGTTGACAACAAAGACAATCTCAAATACTGTCCTAACAACCTGTCACGTTTTGAAACCAAAGACAATCTCAACATAGTAATGTCGACCTGAACTAATGTCCCAACAACCTGTGTTCTTTGGAATAGTTCACAGAACCTAAATATCCTTTATTGTGCCATAGATAAGACTGAATGATTTGGTAAAATCAAAATGGAAGATTGGGCACTGTACCAGCAGGTTGGGTATGCATGCAGGAATCAAGTTATAACTTTGTCTGTCAATTGAATCTTCACACACTGAAAGGAGTAATATAAACTGTGAAGGGCCTCTTTCTCTCTCTCATTGTTTAACATCACATCTGAAAAGAGTTCAAAAAAAAAATATGCTCAAAAGCCAATTCAAGTAGGCCAACTCTGATGGTAAGCTCAAAAGCTGATCCAAATGGACCACTTTAATGGACTATCTTGCTGAAGACTGCATCTTTCGACATATGCTGTCCACCTTTAAGTTCATGTGATCACCTCAAGTTTGACAACAGAATCAGCTTGCAGCTTCCCACAAGATGTCAAGAGTTCTACTTGGACTGATGGTATTTTGATTGATGTCAAGACCCTCAATCACGGGTAGCAAAGTGCTTTGATTGATGTCAATACCCCCAACTACAGGTAGCAAAGTAAATGTAGAACAGCCAGCTAAATACTTTTTCAAGACTTGAAAAGTTTCCATCACTTTTCCCAAGAAAATTTCACATTTTTTGCATAGAATGTTCTAGAGGAAAAAGGCAGACCCAAGTGAATGAAGAGAGGATCTTGTCTATGTTGCATCACAAAGTTAATCAGCAAAAGCCAAAAGGTAACCAAATTAGGCACAAAACCCATTCATATTCATTTTGCTTGTGAGTGGAAAAAAAGGGCAGCCTAGACCTTTTTTCACTGGGCCCCTGAACCAAAGTACCCTTTAAATTGGTTCAAATATTTACCCAGCCAACATCTCTTCCCTCAATAGTCACTCTGTCATGTTCGACAACACTTGAGAAAGATTTACAGGATATTCTAAGCATTAGCAATATCACTCATATGAAATGAAATGAAATAAAATAAAAGATTTTAATTACGTCCGCAAGACCCAGAACATGGCCTATGGGACCTTCAAATATGGAAACACAGTTATTCAAATCATATGACCATTAATATCCTTGAGAAGGCTGTTCCTTCTCCTACTGATTTGGGTTAGCAACTCCCCAACTTTTTTTATTTTACTCTCTTTAAATAACTGTGATAGACCCTTTTTCAAAGGATTCTTTGTATTTGCCAAGGATGTCCAAAAAACACGGGCATTCATAGATGAAATGTTCCTCTGTTTCTATTGCCCCTGTGCTGCATAGAGTACATATCCTTTCTTCCTATTGTTCCTTGGGCGTTGTCCATCTCCCTGTTTCACATCTAAGCCTATGAGAGCTAGTCCTTATCTGAGCAATGAGGATTTTTTCCCTCCACTTAATTTCAGCACCTATATATGTTTTTTTCAGTGTTCCACGGGGACGCGTCCCCCCGTTTCCCACGTCCCCCAGGACGGGGGACGGCAAGGGGGACGTTTCCCCCCGTCCCCCTTTTTGGGGGATGGCTGGGAAACGTCCCCGGGACGGCTGAGGCCTGTGGCCTCCCGTCCCCGGGACGTCCCCCTTTTTGGGGCGTCCCTGGGGACGCCCAGCCGTCCCCGGGGACGGCTGGGCCCCATGGGGGACGCCCAGACCGTCCCCGGGGACGGCTGGGCGTCCCCGGGGACGGCTGGGCCCCATGGGGGACGCCCAGACCGTCCCTGGGGACGGCCAGCCGTCCCCCACATGTTGAATGCTTCTAAAATAATTCCGAGAAAATGGCTGAAAAAGAGGTTTGTTACAGCCATGAAATAGAAGGGTAGAAATACTATAAACACACCATGCATTTCCCTATGATCTCTGCCACATGTCAGGATCGATTTGGGAATCAAAGATCATAGAAAGTGCATCCAGAAGATTGCAGAAAGGATGCCATACAAGCTCAATGTTCAGTATAAAAAAGGTGGGGGGGGGAACAGCGATTATAAAGAGCATCAAACTTCCTTAACATCCACACACATCCCAAAAGGTTAATATAACATACAGCCAAAAGGGTATGTTTAAAACGTTAAAATCATACAAGCATTGCAAGGCTAACGCTTTTGAGTCTAACCTGTTTAATAAGCACAACTAGGGTATATTGATAAGTGAAGTAAAACACAATATACACAGTGCTATTCCCTTCCCTAAGCAACATTTTAAATAGATAAACAAGGATAGAGCAAAATGTTGTGCAGTCAAAGTTAGAGGAAGTGAAATCAGCATCTTAAGGTCAGTATTTTCCATCAAACTAGGGCACAAATCCAATAGACTCGAGGACAAGCACAACAGTCACCTCATGCATTTCTGGCTACTAAGAAATATGACAGGATTGGAATAGACCAAATACAAATATACCAAAACGTAGGAAAATATAATACTCCTTTATTATTTTAGTTTTGAGTCTTTTTGTTGCAAATGAGCATTGATACTATGACTATTTCAAATTTCTTATTGTTGTCTTATTTGAACACAATGAACAGTTAGTGACTGAAAATTTTTAAACATGACAGTCTTTGTTTGAACATTGGTGGCTGAAAAAATGATGACTGTTATTACTTAAAATGATGACTGTTTGAACATTGTTTGCACTTGATATCCTTGGCTGAACCTTCAAGTTATAGTTGTTGAACTTGAAACAATTAAATGGCTGCAAATTAGTAACTAATATGAACATGAAAATGTGAAATGACTCAATTATGGCTGCACTTATGTGTTAGTAACGAATCTGAATATGAATGGCTGCACTTACATAATTGATTAGTAATATGAAATATCATTTTTGTTGGGTGTAGAATTTTGAATGTGTAGATTATTCTAAATTTCTAAAAAATTTCATTTTTTATAGTATTATACCAGCCGTCCCCCCCAGCCGTCCCCTAAAATCGACCTGCCGTCCCCCGCCGTCCCCGGAAACCCGTCCCCCCGTCCCCCGTCCCCCAGGCTCGTGGAACCTTGGTTTTTTTCTTGTGGTCACACGTTGGGTTAAACTTTGCAATATAGTATTGTCTTTTCTTGCTTGCATTTTTCCACATTCCACTTCTAAACTTTTCGTTCACATAGTTTTTTATGTCTTTATTGAAATTTGGGCATTCATTTATGTTGATTTCTCAACGTTTCATCCATTTCTGATTTTGTTTCATCCATGTGTTCTTCCACCTATGTAGCTCTTCGTCCCTAACCACCTATGTAGCTCTTCGTCCCTAACTGCCCTAAGCCATCTGTTGTTTTTCATGTTTTCTGTTTTTTTCAAGTAACATAACAGCTTGGTCATAGCAATTGCCTCTAAAGGGAACATTCCAGTTTCAGCTAGAATAATTTCATAAGGGACTGTGGTCTTAATTCTAAGAAAATTTGTAATTAGACATTTTTGAATCCTTTCTATTTGCCTCCATTTTGTATTTTTCGTGCCACTGGCCCACACCTCGCAACCATACAACACAACCGGTGTGACAAAGACTGATGTCAAAGGGGACTAAGCACGGTTACCAGGATTGGGCAGTTCGTTTTGAATGGAAGACCAAAAGAAGTTTGGAGGTTTGGTTTGGAAAATTAAGCATCTCTCTCACCCACACACATATTGATCAACTGGTATGACATCAAGTGCTTAAAAATGGAGGCAAATACCTAGGTTCAAATCTTTCCAGATAATACATGTACATAATTGCCAAATACCACTATGTTGTTATTGAAATATTGTGGTAACAAGGTCATGACGTAGGTCGAGCCCATTTCAATCCATATAACTAATTATATATGAAAAAATATTCATGAAAAATATAGAAAAATGCAGAAAATTTCAGATTTCATAGTTTCAAAATTCAATGCAATCAACATGCGAGTGCAAAAGAGATGTAGATAGTTCAACATCGAAATGAACATTGAACGACTAGTAAATTTGCAATGGTTGTCAGATATTTCTGAACTACAAGTATCTTTAACTATTAAGTTCATGGCAATGGGAGGATCTGATAGTAATGAAGACATTTTTTCCAGCGACGGCCAAAAAAAGGTTCAGACCAAACCAAAACCAGTTCGGTTTGGGTTGGACAATGTTAGGCCAAACCTGGTAAACATGGAACTAAGAGAAGAATGAGTATTAACTAAGAGGTACAGAAAATACAATTTGACCAGAAGAAAAAAGTTCGAAGGTTAGAAATTTTGAGAAAAGTACAGTTCAGTTTGAAAAATGACAAGTAATTAAAACTATTAATCTATGGGGGCGTATATAGTTATTCTGAAGACACATAATACTTTGTAAAATTTATGATTCATAATAACTTAAGTTTATGACAACAAACGCAAATGCAAAATAGACAGGTGAGCAAAATGTGACTAGTGACGAAGGTAAAGATTGGCCAACCTTAACCTTCAAAATTTTAATTTTACTTTTTTTTGTTGAAAAGTGCCTTGTATTACTGAAAAAAATAACTGTTACATGATATGGAAGCACACCCTGAAATGTCAAACAGATATTCCACCCAAAACCAAAACTAGGATTTGGGGCTTACACTATTAAACTGAAATTAAAACAGAGCAAACAATTTAAAGCCTTAAACTGATAAACTGAAACACTGCAGATAACAATTTTTTTTTTGTTAATAAACTTGTTTTATTAGTCTATTTAATCGAAATTTTAAAAGGCCCTGGGTCATAGGCCTAGAGCCTTATTGTGTTTACGTTTTTTTTTCTCAACAAACACTTTTCTTTGAAAATTTGAACATTTTTATATATTTTTTAATTTTAGAAGTTGTTCATCAAATGGACTTCTAAAAATGTTTAAAACGTGGACCTACAAAGTGGAGATCAATGCTCAAATCTTGTTAGGCGATATATGCATGTGTGTCACCCCCAAGGGCTAGGTGGATTGGTAAGTGTAGGTGTGGCTGGGCACTTATCAAGAAGAGACCTAGGTTCAAACCTTGGGGGAAGCCAACTCTTTGCAAAGGTAGTAGTCTACTCCAAATCCTTTGAGTGCGCACCAGACCGACAACGACGGTACGAACCTTAAGCAACCGGTGGTCCCCATCTCACGCCGGGTCAACAAGAACGAGACGGATAGGTTTGTTGGGAGCAGTCCCTGTGGTTTGAACCCTGTGCTGGCTAGTTACTAAAAATAGTGGTTGTAACCAACTCTCCTATGTAATAAAAAAAAAAAGATATATGCATGTGTGTCAAGTGTTATTGTATTAATACCACTACGTGGTTGGTTGAAAAATAAGAAATCCTTCTTTCTACTTTTTCTAATTTTCATTTAAAACAATTGTATTTGCATTTTTTAAACTTTTATTAAATTATATGGAGGTTTTGAAAAATATATACATATATTAAATGGCGCGAGCTCAACAGGTTAAACTCCTTAACTTTCATTGAGGAGACCTCGGTACGAATCTTGCCAAGCAATACATGCATATTGTCAAATTTGTAAAACCACTACACGGTCATGATGCAATACGGATGGGGCCCAATTCAATCCCATATAACCAATGTTATATGTATGTGATCAAATGGGAGGGGCTCAATTGGTTAAATATGTCTACTTTCAAGACGGAGACCAAGGTTCAAATCTTGTCAGGTGATTTATGAGTAATTGCCAAATTGCTGAAATATTGTAATGACATTGCTGTAATATGATTGGGACTTGTTTCAATGCCATATAACCTATTTAATTACAGAGTTCAGATTGAGCACAATGGCACCTCTGAAATCAAATGCCAAGGCATGGAACTATGACAAAAAGGAACCATCAAATAAATTGATTTGCACCATATTTGGCCACACATTTATAGGCAGTTGACAAGAAAAATAAACCACTTTTCTATCAGTAATGGTCATGGAGATGGAGACAGTATGCAATGGTACATACAAATCCTTTCCTAAAATAGAGGAAGTGATTGAGAAGGACAATTGGCACTCAAAGCATGGCAATGAAAAGAAAACAGAAAAGAAACATAGGGTTGAAAATGAGATCTATGGAGCTTATTCCATTTGTGTTTCAACTTTTTCAAACATTGGCACAAAATAAAGAGGAACAGGCACATCATAAAACCTTTTGGAAGCCTGAGGAAAAAACAAGTTGATGATGTGATGGCTGATATATTTTATGATTGTGCACTCCCATTCAACTTCTCTAGGAATACATATTTCATGAATGCATTCGAAAGGGCTACTGAATTTGGTAAGAGATATGAGCTTCCTAGTTTTGATTCATTGTGAACCAGTCTTCTTTAAAGATCAAAGGAAAGGATGACAAATAAGTTGGCTTCAATCAAAGCTTTTAGGACAGATGCACTATCAACCATAGTTGCAAAACTAGCAACTCGCGATAAACTTGGCACCCAATTTTGGAGATTTTATCAGCAAGGGAAAATTCAGCAAAAACTCGCCCAAAAAAAACCAAAGAAATATTCTCGATTTAAAAAAAAACATTTTAAACAACAATTGGAGAGCTAGAAAGCTAATTTTATATTAGATATTCATAAAAAAAAGACAAATACAATTCATGATCATCAATTCCAACCAAATACATCATAGTATCATACAAATGCAAAATTTCAAAAATATAAAGTAGTTATTTGTTTTCCCCTCCTCCTTGAACTAGATGGTTGGGCTTGGCTTTGAACGAATGGTCAAATGGAAGGCTTCTCAGGTACAGGATCATCATGGTATATCTCCTCCAATCCTCTCAAATGTCCTGCTTCCTCCTCAAGTGCCTCGAAAATGAACAAGCTTTCAATGAACCCTACTACCACTCTTAGCTTCGTCCTCATTCATTTTCTTTAAATTTTCCCAAATTTAAATTCTAGTAGTATTATATGAGGAAGAGATGACAAATAGAATCTGTTTGGTATAATAATAAAAGAATGGCGATCAACATTCAACATGCTAGATTTTTAATCAAATGCAGTTACAAATATTTTGCCTATTTCATCAATTAGACTCTTTCTCCTAAGGTACATAGAACTATTATGAGATCTCTACAATTCTATTGCATTTAAGAACTTATAAATACCATGCTCACTTTCTTGGAGATTTATGTGGATGCAGTTGAAATTTTGATACTCCTCTAAACATAGAAAACACATTATTTTCAAAATTATTAAAAATGAAACTCTATAAAAAAACAATTGTTCACAATTAGAGAGAAGAAAAAATGCAAAAAATAAGGCCAATTGGCCTTTTTTTCCGCCATTTTTTGCTAAATGTCCAAGCCACAAAGAGTTTCTCGCAAGAAAACGGCAATAAATCGTGAGAAATATCTCCGGGGGTTGGCGATTTTTATCGACGCCGAGAAAATTTAAAAAAAAAAACTCACGGCCTGCAATTTCTCACAAGTTTCGCAAGAAATCGCAGGAAATCGACGATTTTTCTAACTAAGCTATCAGCGATGGTTGGTCAAACAAGGTCATAGACCTATAATTAAGGTAATAGTTTCATGTCCTCAAGATGTGGCATTCTATCATGGTGATGAAGGAGCATCCAGTGGTGTAAGAGTGATCTTGCATCACCCGAAAAAAAAATTGTAATTGTTTAATTTTGTAAAACTAGTTTAACTTGCAGGAGATTTTTGAAGGTCTTAGAGGTCGAATTTGAGGATTTTTGGCTAGACGCGAGCCCCGCTTAGCTTGTTTCATGCCGTTTCCGAAAAAATGTTGTAATAGTCAATCGGGTCAACGAGTGCGAAGTTATGACCTCGACAAGTTGCCCCCAAAATTCAAATTTGAATTTTAAAGGTTTTAGGTGGGAAAAAGGGAAAACAGGGTATTTGAGGGAATTTTCGAAATTGTAAAGGGGTCTTTTCTCTTGTATCCTTATTTTTGGAATGAAAGGTTTGATTCTCTGACTTGTTCAAAGAAAAAATACCTGTGTATCATTTGTTTGGTGTTGCTTGTGTAACGTGATCTACTCCAAGTGGTATCAGAGCGGGAGTTCCTGCGTGTGTAAACAGATTGCCGGGCGTGAGGCAGTTTACACCAGGATTTGTGGTTAAGGTTTGTGATAGAAGTGAGCAGAATGCCTCCACGAAGAAACCGTGGTGGTGGGAGAAATATGGTGCCAGAGAAAGATTTCAGAGCTTTGCAGAGGCAAGTTCAAGCTCTGCAAGAGGAGCTGCGTAGAGGGTTTGAGCCAAGGAGAGAAGAAGGTAGTGAAGATGAATTTGAATAAGAAGAGGACCAGTTTGAGGAAGAAGAAGAGGCGGTAGATCCTGCACAAGCCAGGTTATACAGAGCCATATCTCAGATTGGAAAGAGACCGAAGATGGAGGTTTCTACGTATTCTGGAAATCTTGATCCAGAGGAGTTGATTGACTGGATCAATGATTTGGAAGAATACTTTGAGTATGAGGAGGTTGAAGATCCCGATAGGGTCAAGTTTGCTAAGACCAAGCTGAAGGGTCATGTCAGCATATGGTGGAAGGGAATGCAGCTAGACAGAAATAAAAGAGGAAAAGAAAGGATAACAAAATGAGAGCGGATGTTGGAGAAGTTGAAGAGGCAGTTCATTCCAGGTGACTACGAGTTGGATCTGCTAAATAAAATGCAAGGTTTGAGGCAATCAAGTAAGTCTGTCAAAGAATACACAGAGGAGTTTTATAAAATTGTAATCAGAATAGGCCATTTAGAGGCCAACAAGGAGAAGGTAGCCCGTTATATTAATGGGTTACGAGCAAGTATTCAAGAGGAGTTAAGTCTGGTCAAGATGACCACCATAGAGGATGCTTATCAGTTTGCCCTGAGGGTTGAAGAGAAGCTGAACAAAAGGTTTGAGAGCAAGCAAAGAGGAAGAGGTCATGGTGGAAGAACTGGTGGAAGAACAAATGGAGGACGAAATGAAGATTATAAGAAGAATGGAGAAGCTAGCAGTAATCAGGACCAAAAGGGAGATAATGCTTACCGCCCCCGTGATCAGAACAATGGTTACCAGAGAGGAAGAGGAAGGTCTGGACGAGGGTTTGGAAGAGGAGGATTTCGTGGAACCTGTATCCACTATGGCGAAGAAGGACATCGAGCATACGAGTTTCCAACCTACAATGCATATGCCTCCTCCCTCATATTTTCTAATCCACTCTTCTAATTCATCTATGAATAAACTTAATAAAATGGGTGACAGAGGGCAACCTTGCTTTCCACAAATATTACTATCAGTATTGATAGTGGCATTCTTGGCCTTGTCACTATCATATATTGGTATTGCTACTGCCATAGCCTTTTCATCACTATCATATTTTTAATGTCTTGAACTTCATGCCAAATTTTAATTTAAACTTCATAGGATGTTGAATTTCTTTCCAACTTCAAACCTGCTGAACACAAACACAAACACAAACATAAACCTAGTAACATAGACAGCGCATGTAAGCCCCCCTCAAGGAAGCCAGGGTACTTTTTGTCACTTTATCTTTTCCATATTAGTTCAACTGCACACCTCTTTGGAATTGCACCCTTTGACCAAGCCTCCAGTAGATCAAGTCTTGTCAATCCATTTAAGCCTAAGGTAGACCAAGAATCCATGATGGACAAGCAGAAAGATTTTCTACGGTCTCATGTGAATGTTGTTGAAGGTAAAAGATGGCAAAGAATTTGGAATTAAAAACTCTAACATAAGATTGCAAT
This sequence comes from Wollemia nobilis, assembly GCA_028583015.1. Classification (NCBI taxonomy): domain Eukaryota; kingdom Viridiplantae; phylum Streptophyta; class Pinopsida; order Araucariales; family Araucariaceae; genus Wollemia; species Wollemia nobilis. The sequence goes on from JAQPPZ010017052.1 coordinate 15,425,473, forward strand.
CTTCCTAAGGATACAAACCAACAATAAGATCTTGACACAAGAAAACAAACATAAAACAAGAATCTTGGATTTTACCAGACACTTTACCTGCCACAATCCCAACAATGATAATACACATTTGTTTATGCCCTATTTATCTGCTCAGATCTTCCAAAATAACATGGATAATACATGGAGCTCGTAAAATTCAAATGAATAAAACTATCAAAAGGTTCCTTCAGATATGGTTCAGCTCTACCTTGAAACCTCTCCAACATTGGATTTCAGTTTTGCCTGACGTGCCTAAGGTTTGCAGACAAACGCGACTTATTCTTCTATTGGTTCCTTGACCATACATGCCAGGAGAGTTTGCCCAGGTCAGACACTTGATTCTCCCAGAGGATTACCCAATCAGACCCCTTTAGTCCTGGTGACTCTCCTTGGAGCATCATTAGATCCTGCACTAGCTCTTTTGGCATAGTTGGTGAAGATGGTGGCTCTACATCTACTTCAAATTCTACCACTGATTGAGACCCACTTGAGCACTTCTCTAATTCTCTAATTCTCTCAAGTTCTCTCATGTCTTTCTTTTCATTTGGCTATTTCATGTTTATTGTTTTAACTCATTTTTGAGTCCACCACTTGAGGTGGAGACATGATGTTCTTTTATAACTCTAAAAGTAGTTTTGTTTTGTTAATCCTTATTTTGTTGCACTACAATGCTTCACACCAGTTTCTTTTTGACAAGTACCATTGGCATACTTTGATCATCCATGGATAGTAATAGAAATATCTTATCTCATGATCAACTGCATTGAGTCCCTGAATTTTGGTTTTCTCTGCCCACATTTGTACCTTGAAAGGAACACTACAATATTGTTTGATGGATCAAGACTGTTTAGAATTATTGCAAGAATCTCAAAGACCATATAAAAAAATAAAAATAAAAACAGGCATAGGAGAAAGAGCCTATGGTCATCCATACAATGGAAAGAAAATATTGGGCTAGTGGCCTGCAGTTGTCAAAAATTTGGCTCCTGATAATAAAGGTCAGAGTCTTAACCATGCAGCGCAACATATGAAACCCGCCAGAGATCCTTCAGTAAATGTTATATTTATAACGCATTACAAGATAAACCACCATAAGCTAAGTATGAAGTAGTAACCAAATATTTTGAAGGCAAGTTTAAAGATTTAATTCAGTGCACTCAGGTAAATGAACCAACAATGCTGTAAAGGCCAAAAGAAATGTAATTGGAATCAAAACCAAAACTTGTTCCTTAAAAGGCTAACAGCGAAAGATAATTCCAAGGTTTTAGTAAATTTGCCAAGATCAACCACTGCTTGATAACTAGAGTTTGGAGAATCAACTGTTATTTATGTTGAAACATTATATACTTTTCCTATTTAATCATCCAATAAGATCTGCAACCTTGGCAGTATATCACCTTCATCGTAAAAAGGCAGATCTTGCGCCAATTGAAATGCACAGCGGGGTTAATTTAGACATCAATAAATGGTTCATAATGTCAAAGGCAAGATAACCATTAAAGATCAAGCAAAGCTGGACATGAATTTCTTTCAACAGCATTGTACTTATTCTTGTGCTTTATCTTGCAAGAAGAAAATAAGCTATAATCTAAGAATAGTTTGGGGCTTCATTAGTGGCGATAAAAGAATGCATACATTTTTGCTGTTCTCATGTATAATGCAGCATTGTGGCATCTGGGTGCCCAAGAAAAAGCAAGCAATATGAGACAGGCAGGAATTGTACCCTAAGTTGGTGAAAGCGTCAAATATGCATAGTAGACTTTTCTGACTATGCTACAGGAAAGTCTAAAATTAGCTAAAGGGAAAAGAATTTCAATGTCCAGATCCACAGGTCAAAGAATGGAAATAAGTGGAGTAAGTAACTCAACACCACAAAGAAGGAGTAAAAGACAGCCAACCAGGAGACAAGTGAGGGAGATAACACTTACAAAACGACATCATGCTTTTACAGTATACACAATTGAACCTTCGAATGCATGAATTGGTAGCTGCATTTGATATGTCTATTCAATGGCAAATCTTCAGAAAATCCTCACCAAGCTGGCTCAAAAAAATAAACAGGACATTAAAGGAAAAAGTCCAATCAGCAGATTCAACATTACAAAGCCAACGGTAAAACATACATCATTTTTTCATACAATTTCTTAAGAGTTGAAGGTACAGAATTTGCCTTCAATTCAATGCAAGAAACCTAGACGTTGATCTAATCAACAGACAATTGGAGGCAATAACACATGGAAATTGCCATATACCCAGGAGACAAACACATTTAAGTTCTTCCGGGTCAAAAACAACATATTGAGAAACACAGCCGAAAATTTAGGTCAGATATCTAAAAGGCAGTACTATAGTATTTGTGTCAGTTTTAAGGATTCTGTTCTCAGCATTTTTGGCATGCATATGTCAATTTTTCCAAAGTTCTTATTTTATATGAAATGAACCCAGGATTCATAAATGCGGATTATGCAGTCAGGATGCTTCAGCCAGAATTCCATAAATGTGATTAATTTTCTTGTGTAATATAAATAATTTTAACTATGAAACTAAAAAAACGAATTTCAAAGTTTTAACACCATGGTTCCCTTGGATGTTCCTGAATGCGACAGTAAGCATGGAGTCATCAAATGTTCTGTGCACTTCACCAAGGGGGATGGGATTCAGACAGCCTCTCATAAATTAGCTCCCCAGTATCAAACCACTTTTAGCATCAAATTCATAGACAAATTCCCTTCACAAGGAAGAAAATTTAAATCCAATTGCTCCATAATATAACATTCATATGCACAATGAACAAAAACTTGTTCTTTGGAACATGATTTAGTCCAAAAATAGATCACTTACCCCATGGAAATTCCTTGTTCCGAATGTGCAAGTATGGGTAAGACTGCAAAATAAAATAAACGAGTACATTAAACCTTCAGATACATCAAAGACACAAAGTTTAAGCAAAATATAAGTAAGAAAATAATTCTAACAAGACAGCAAATGATATATCAAACACCTGCCCATAAATTGAAAGGGAATACCACATATTATAAACAAACAAACAAACCAAAAAAAACTTGACAAGAACTTCTACAAACTAAATTACTATTTAAATAAATAAATCACAAGTGTAAATAAATTATTATTACAGGATGCAAAAGAACACTTTCTGATATAGAGAGTATTATGTCTTTCTAGAACAGTGTTGTTTAAGGAATTTGATATGATTGATTACAAGATATGGGATTTGGGGGGAAAGGGAATCAAAATCACTAGTCAAGTTGATACTTTACTCAGTTGAATATCAAAGAGGGGGAAGAAAAAACTAATGGGCTAGCATACTGAGATAAGGTTTTCTTAACATAAAAAGGTTACCTTTATAAAGGTTGTTCCCTTTGAATTTTAGATTGGATAAAATTTTAAATGCATGAGTTAGGACTACAGGCTACGATTTGTTGCTTATTTGTTTTTCATGTCAATCTAAAAAATATTCTCCATGTTTTCTTCTGATCAAGTGTTGTTTAAGGAATTTGATATGATTGATAACAAGATATGGGGTTTTGGGGGTAGCAGGAATCAAAATCACTAGTCAAGTTGATACTTTGAAGAGTTGAATACCAAAGAGGGGGAAGAAAAAAACTAATGGCCTAGCATACTGAGATAAGGTTTTCCTAACATGAAAAGGTTGCCTTTATAAAGGTTACTCCCTTTGAAATTTATATTGGATAAAATTTTATAAGCATTAGTTAGTATTACATACTACAATTTGTTGCTAATATGTTTTTCATGGTGATATAAAAAATATTCTCCATGATTTCTTCTGATCAAACATGTTATTCATGGAACTTAGAATAGAATAGGTGACATTTTTTTTTAAGTTGAAAAGTGCCTTGTATTACTAAAAGAATATTAGTTACACTGATCACAAAAAAAAAGCGGGTGGTACAGAAGCACAGCCCAAAATGTCAAAAGGAGATTCCATCCAGAACCTAAAATAGGGATCTAGGGCTTACACAGATAATCTTGAAATCCTAAGCTGATAAACTGAAAACAAAAAACTTTGCAGATTTCAGGTCACACATGGCCTCTAATTATACAACATTAATTGTAATCACAGATCTCCTTTGCCGATTGGTTACAATTACTTCAAATGCTCTCTTGTTATGTGCATATGTGTGTGAATATGTCATAGCATTTGTTCTATCTCTTTTTTTTGGCAAAAAATAGTGCTCCATCAACTATAATTCATGGTTTGAAATGTGTTTTTCATAGCGGTTGTGCAAAATTTGTTGCTGGATTTATCAACTTTATTTGGCCCGTCTATAGCATCATGATTTTGTAAAAGCCTTCCATTTTTTCAAGGTCTTTAACTCAAAGTAAGCTTCCTCATTGTGCCAAACTCCAAACCATGCATGCAAACCCTATATTATTTTCTATCACTTAATCACATGTTTTTCTATAAATAGTTTTTCTATAATTTAACATTTTTCTAAGGTGACAATTCATGATGCTCTTCTTTAACTAATTTTTCTATCATTTATGGAATCATTTAAGGAGGCTTTCCACTGGAATGGATAACCAACATAGTCATATCATTCCATAAAAATGGAGACACCAACAATCCTTTAAATTACCGCACCATCATCATTAATCCTCTTTTCCCAAAGAAAGCAAAATCTGTCAGCGGGCAGAACATTAAAGAAATAGGACAATAGGGCAAGCAGGGTTTCGACCAAAGCACTCAACAATAGATCACTACATTACTTTAAGACACCTAATAGAGAGAATATGTTTATTGTTGCTTTGTTAGGTACCCAAGATAGGTACTTAATAATAAAATATTGTATTGTATAGTTGACATGATCTATAAATAACCCAACTTTAGTGTATGGTTTGGGATGAGCCATAAAAATAAATTATATTGGCTAAAAATAACCCAAGATCTATCTATAGGAAAATATTATAATAATAGATGGGATAAGGATAGGATTATGACTTCCCCTAAAAATAGCATAAGAGGATGGTTATAAAAAGGGAGGGATATTGCCATTGTAATCATGAATTTGAGATCTAGTATTCTTGTAATAGTCTTGGCTCGTGGAGCCTAGAGATAGTGTGGAGTGGCTTCCTTCCAATAAGGAGCATTGTACGGTGTTGCCCTACCTCAAGGGTTTGATTTATATTTTAAATAAATTGGAGTAATTTGCATATTTCATCTTATATGAGTTGTTCGTGAATTAATTTATTTGTTTTCCAACATATCCATGAAAGCTTTTATATTCATTGAGCAATACGGTTTTTAATGTTTCTGCAATTTGGTACTAATTCCTATGGATGAGAAAGGAGGTTCATAACAATTGGTATCAGAGAAAAGGAGGTTCATAACATGTTTTGTGGACTTTAAAAAGGCTTTTGACACAGTACCTATAGGTAAATTATGGAAAATAATAGAAGAAATTGGCATACCAACCAACTACAAAGTAGAGCTGTAAAAAGACTTTACGAGCAGGTGGTGGCAAAAATTAGAACTCCAAAAGAACTATTAGAGTGTTTTGAGAGTGATATCAGGGTGAAACATAGTTGTCTATTGTCACCTACTTTATTTGACCTTTACATTGACAAATTGGAGGAATGGGTAGAAAGGATGGGATGAGAGGGAATACAAATGGCTAATTATGTAGTGAAACTTCTTCTCTATACCGATGGCCTCATCTTAATTGGCAAGACACTCGAAAGTTTAAAAGAACATCTAGAAGCTTTAGAGCATTTTTATAAAGAAGTTGAGTTGTGGAGACCGAAAAATATTTTGTCATGGAATGTGAAGCCTACAAGGACATCAAGATTGCATATGAGGACACTCTAAAAGTAAACTCACTAATGAAACTTTTTGAAGAATTGAGAATAGAAAAAACAGGAAAACTTCTCATCAAAATCAACAACAGAAGAAACACACTTCAAAAGATGATAAGAGGATGTTGAGCTTTTTGACTTTGTTGAACAATTTTCTTTCTTGAATATTATTAAACTTTGGAACTCTGAATAGGAGGTCCAAGGTTTGAATCCAAACGGGAGTAGGGTTGTACAACATACCCCATCTTGTATTAAAGCTCTTGGTCCCATAGACTATTTTGGTCTCATGGACACCATTAAAATATTTTCATTTCATTTCATATTAGTGGAGAAGTAACAACTCTGCTTTTATTTTATTCCTCAGTATTTTAAAGGTCTATATACAAAACATAAGAACTGGTATATATATCTTGACCATTATAGGTAGACCTGTGGGTCCTTAAGAAAGTCTCTATAAAAGAAATTGCACCTTATACTCTACTACAGCAATGTCAAGTGACAACTTTGTTGCAATATATGATATCTGCCAATATGGACAAAATTCATCCATGACCACTGCATAAACTCTTTTTGAAGGTAAAAGGGTAGGGGGGAACTCTCTATCCTTGGAGCCAAGGCTACAAGAATCACAGGTAGAACTGGCTCTAAAGAAGCATCCTCACAAAAAAATTGTGATAGACAGAACCAAGATTAGAGCTTTCAAATATATTTGCCCATACAATACACGTATATGTCTTAGAAATAAGAAAATGACAAAAAATTAATTAAAAAAAAAAAAAAACGAAATGTCCATACCAGAGTGTTGCAGAAATCACAATTTATTTAACCTTGGCAAGGGAAAAAACAGATTTTACTTCCAAAATTGTTTTTTTATTGATTTTTCCTGATAAAATACTAAGCCGATTTGTCCAGACTTTGCCAACAAATCACCAATCACAATTTTTTCAACCCTGTTCAAAGTGACATATTTCTAAAGAAATGCTTTATGGTACTTTAGGGATTTGTGATAGTTTTAAATGTCTTCCTTCCTCCTCTCCCAGATTTGCATGTCTCCGTAGCCCCATCATTTGTTCCTTTTTTTTTATGAACGTTTTAGGCACTCCATTAGGCCCTTTATTGTCACTTTCTTTGATAGGTAATGTTTTAAACACCCCTTGAACTACTATTATATCGAGATGTACTTTCATGTGCCACTTAACTGCTGTGATCATTTGTGGAAGTTGATATGATTTCTTTCTTTCTTTTCTCCAAGCCAGTTGCCTACCCATCAATAAGAAATTTAATGCAAGAAAACCAAAAGCAACAAAATTGATTTGATTGGGAAAAGTGGTAGCCCTAAGTTCCTTATGAAATAAAAAGGCACTGTGCACTAGTTAATTAGCATTATGGTATGCCCCAATGAAAGCATAGAAACACAATGCTTTTCGTCAAAGGTGGACGTAACGAAGAGAACATGTCAAGATTTTGCAGAGAGTTTAATTCGCAATTGCTTTTACTTACATTACAATTTGCAATCCATGATTCCACATGATGTGTACTCGAAACAAAATCAACACAAAATAGCTAAAAAGATAGATACCAAATTACGAATCTTATACTTGCAATTTCGAACGGTTCACTTAATCGTGTGAATATCATAGATATAAGCTTACCGGTGGCTCGTCGAAGTGTTCGTGTCCAGCCGATAGGTCATAGATTGCCAGCGAAGTGCATGTAATTATTCCTGCAATAGTTATCTTTTTCCACTTCTCTGTTTCGTCTGGCAAAGATCACCATGACATTAGTAGTTTACAAATCATAATAAAGCACACGTCCATCAATATGAACATGTACAACTTTACACAACACGTCGAAACAACGCAACAAAAACTCGAAACGCCACAGATGAAATAAAATGAAATCATATTAACGCCTAGGGTTTCACAAGATTGAAACGCTAAGGAATATTTCTTTAACGATAACAATTTAGTGTCATCATTTCAGTCTCCCAAAACAGAGGAAAACAACGTCGATGATCCAGAGTATACGATAGACCACTAAAAAACCAGGAAATGGCAACAAAACGGTCACATTAGTTATCGAACCTAAGAAGACAGCTATCCTGACCCATTTGTTAAACAAATGTGCACTCCTGAAGGAAAACCAATAATAATAATATATTTACAAACCCCGATGAATCCTGAATATCCATTACGGCATTTACACCCACTACCATAAACATAATAGAAAACAAAGACTCCGAAATAATATACAAAATGAAATATCAGAGCTTAAAACTCAGAGACTTCCGCAAGAAATAATTAGTTGTAGGACTTGATTCCCGCTCATGGTCACGAGAAAGGACAATCGATAAAGCGTTTGAGGGTCTCTGGTCTAAAGCATTACAATATAAGAATCGATATTAATCTAACTCATGAAAGATAATAACGAAACCCTAATTGGGAGGGAAACTTACAGGCGTCGTCGTGCTCTGCTGCGGAAGCAAAAGATCGCTTGGAGGGCGCCGATCTGACGTTGGCAGGAGTTGCGATTCTTGTCCTGAGAAGGGCCGGGAACAATCGAGATCTGAGAGACTGGGCCATTGAAAACCCTCGATGAATTCTCTTCTCTTGAACTCTATTCTGTTCGATTTTTTCACTACTTTGAACGCTATAAAAAATATTAACTACTATTCTTTAAGAACGTAGGCGATTGAGCCGTCTTCAATGATGTCCGATGTTGTTTTGATCCTATACTATAAGGAAACCCAGTTGATCTTGTAACCAATGAAATTAGTAAACCTACTGCAAAAATGTTAAGAGGTATATTGGTTTGAATGTTCCAGAGGTCATGGGTTTATGTTTTGTTTTACGATTAAATTATTTTTTTTTTAAATAATAATTTTAAAATTAATTGGTTTTAGTTTCATATAAATAATTTAAATATATTTTTTAGATTATTTTTATTTTATTAAAATTTAATTTATTTATATAAATAATATTTAAAAAATTATCTTCTATTTTTTATATTATTATAATTATTTTTTAATTTAATGTTTATTAAGAAAAGATTTAGGTTTAAACTTTGAGATATGCTTGTTTGTTTGTGCAAAGATAGAAGTTTGCATGGCTATGCCAGGCTAAACAATGGCATTACCAACCCTCGAGGGCTACGTGGATTGGTAAGTGCGGTGTGGTTGGGCACTTACCAAAAAGAGACCTAGGTTCAAACCTTGGGGGAAGCCAATCCTTGCATAGCCAACCCAACAACGACATTATAACCCCCAAGGGTTAGGTGGATTGGTAAGTACAGGTGTGGTTGGGTACTTACTAAGAGACCTAGGTTCAAACCTTAGGAAAAGCCAACCCTTTGCAAAGGTAGTTGTTTGCTCTGAATCCTTTGAGTGTGTGTCAGACCAATGATGACGATACGAACCCCGAGTGATCGGTGGTCCATAGTAGTTTGCATGCCTATACCAGGCTAAACAACGACATTACCAACCCCAAGGGCCATGTGGTTTGGTAAGTGCAGGTGTGGCTGGGCACTTACCAAAAAGAGACCTAGGTTCAAACCTTGGGGGAAGCTAACCCTTGCATAGTTAGCCCAACAACGACATTACAACCCCCAAGGGTTAGGTGGATTGGTAAGAACAGGTGTGGCTGGGCACTTACCAAGAAGAGATCTAGGTTCAAACCTTGGGGAAAGCCAACCCTTTGCAAAGGTAGTTGTTTGCTCTGAATCATTTGAGTGTGTGTCAGACCAATGATGACGATACGAACCTCGAGTGATCGATGGTCCCTATCTCACATCGGATCAACAACAAGATGGATAGGTTTGTTGGGTGCAGTCCTTGTGGTTTGAACCTTGTGTTTACCAGTTACTAAAAATAGTGGATGTAACCAACTCCTATGTGAATAAAAAAAAAAACATTGAATGATATTAGTTTAATGGTCTTGAAATAGTTGTGAAGGTAGTTCGAATATTTGAACCTTGTTTGGTGGTAGAAAAAAAATTGTGGATGTAACCAACTCCCCTATATATTAATAATAAAAAATTAAGAAATCATTGAATGGTATTAGTTTAATGGTCTTAAATTTCAAAGAAAATATCCTTCAATTTCCAAACATTGTAGTGTATAATAACTAAATTATTTGGGTTTTGGTCTTCTTCGGGAGGTCCAAGGTTTTTAAGGTTCAAAATGTGGTGTGGGTGAGTGTATGAGGGGGTGGGTGTGCCCATTAAAAAAACTAAAAAAAAAAATTATTGTTATATTTTATTAACGTCGTGTTCAATATAAACTATTGTTATTATAACCTTTATTATTCAACCTTAAAATAGATTATATTTAACTTTTCAAAAAAAAAACTAAAATCTAAATAAGATGTAATATAAATAAGATTTTTTTTTAATGACAAAACCCTGGTAACCAATGCGTGCACGGTTGAGCAGTCTCCTTCCATCCATAACTTCTTGTAAAGTCGATGACTATGCTTATCAATAAGAAATTTAACACACAATCATCCTTAATCACTCATATCACACTTTAAAAATAAACTCATTTTAATCACATATAACCAATTTAAAAAAAAAAAAACATCACTCATAAATAAACCACTAACCTCGCATTCATTCTATCTATCCATCTTATTATTATAACCCTTATTACTCACAAAATAAATACTATAATTAACTATTATATGGATATGAGATACACCGCTTCCAAAGATTGGAGTCATAGTTATCATTGAGATAGACTGAAACCTCCATAGATTTGAGTCATAGTTGTTGGTTAACACTTAGCTCCTTTTAGTTGAATGTTGGTTAACACTTAGCGTCATTAATTAATTTATTCCATTAAATTTGTTTTATAGGAATTATTCATTTTTTTATATAAAAATATAAAATAATTATAAATATTTTAATAAATTAAATATTTTTTAAAAAGTATTTATTTTAATGAAGGTTTTATGGGACTATCAAATCTTTTTAAGGAGGGTAAGTCAACAATCAATAAAGAAACAACTAATATTGCTTAGAGTAAAGAAATACAGGAAGATAGTTTTGAACAGCCCAAAAGAAGGAGAAGGCAAAAGAAAAAAATGGTAAAGAGCAAACTCAACTCAAGCCCTCCAATAGGTATGAGATCTTCAAGACACTAGTGGACCAGGAAGAAGAACAATTCATGGAAGGAGTGGATGGGAATAATAAAAATAATAACAGCCATGTTCAAGCCCCTCTTTCACCTCCTTTTATCCTAGAGCAAATAGTTGAGTGTAGTGAGTTATCACAATCAAATATTGCAGGGGCATTGATAGTGCATAACCAAGAGCAACCGATAATTAAGGATGTCATCGTGGGTATAACAGAAAAAAATAAAAAAAGGCCAAATCTAGGGATAACATGGAAAAGAGATCACAAAATATCAGCTCTCAAGGAGTGGATAGAAAATCAAATAATAAAATCATAGCAGTTCAAGGAGACAAACTGATCTCTGCAGGATCGGTGAGGCCAATAGATTTTTACTGCTCTTAAGGTAACCAATGATTGTACGATCAAGGAATGTTAGGGGTTTAAATAGTAGAACCCATCAATCTATTGTTCGAAGACTCTTAGAAAAATGTAAAACAAATTTTTTGCTTTATCCACGAGACAAAAATATCGTTGGATCTTAAGTGTAAAACAGTAAATAGACTTTGAAGGGGTGCTGGTCATATGGAAGTGGCTGCCCAAGGGGCCTCGGGGGGATAGTTACTTTGTGGAACTCTCTTGAATGGATGATAATAGAACATATAGCTTGGATGGGTGTCCTCACATTGCATTTTAGAAACAATGTGACAACTGCGCAGGTTTTAATCACAAATTTTTATGGAGCTCAAGACGTAGATGGTCAGATGCATCAATGGGAAGTTGTGCATAACATGAGAGTCTCAAGGGAGTAGTTAGATTGGATTGTTGCTGGGAATTTTAATGCTAAATTATCCTCTAGAGATCAGGATGGGGGAACCCCAATTTTGGACCCAGGGGATCAACTTATGATTGCCCAAGTCTAGGTATTACACTTGGTGGATATTAAATGCCCTGGAACCAACTATACTTGGACTAATAAAAGGAGGGAGCCACATAGCAGGAAGGTGAAGTTAGATTGTTTTTTGGTTTCAAAGGAGGCATTTGTAAAATGGACTATAAAATTTCAAGTTTTTGAAGGTCCGATTTCAAATCACTTTCCCATTTTGTTGGAAGGGGGGATCAAAATAGTGCAATATCACAAACCATTTAAATCTAAAAGCTTTTGGTTACGAAAAGAGGAACTTCGAAAGAAAATTCCACAGTGGTGGGAAGAGGGCCGCCTAGCATATGGGACAACAATGTTTAGATTCCACAAGCAACTTCATTATGTCAAGGATCAACTAAAACAATGGAGGCGAGCTAACAAGACAAACTTTCAGGTCCAAAGAGCTCCATTGGTGGCCAGATGGGATGAGGTTCAAAAACACTTCAGCGAAGGAACAATTACAGAGCAGATCAAAGAAGAGGATGATGCATTGCGCAAAGCGGTTGAGGACATTGACAACCAAGAGGAGACCTATTGGAAATAGAGAGCAAGAACCACTTGGTTATTAGAAGGTGATTAAAATACCAAATTTTTCCATCGGGTTGCTTGTGCTTGGAGACAGACGAACAACATGGAAGCTCTTTAAGATGAGAACGAACACTCCTTTGATACAATTTCAGATATGCAATTTCCATTCAATGGATTATTTTTCTAAACTATTTAAGGAAAGTATGGTGCAATATGAAGAGGCTCAACAATTTCTTGTTGTCATACCCTCTATTATCTCTGAGGAAGAAAATCAGGTCCTACTTAAACCCATTGATAGAGAGGAACTGAAGAAAGTAGTCTTTGGAATGAGCATCGAAAAAACACCAAGTCCAGATGGCTTTCCAATTGACTTTTTTCAGGTCTTCTGGGACAACTTGGAGGAGGATGCAATGGTTGTTATATAGGAGTCCAAAGGTAGTAAAATAATACTTAAAGCATTAAATCATACTTGCATTGCTTTAATTGTAAAATGGGAGGAGGGGGTGCACATTTCAGATTATAGACCTACTGCTCTATGCAATGTCATATATAAAATAATCATAAAGGTAATGGATGAGCGGCTAAAACCTCTTCTACATAGCATTATCTCGGTAGGAAGTTCTTGGATGGTGTGGTTCTAGCTTAGGAGGCAATCCATTCAATGCAAAAATATGGTAATAGGGGAATTTTCATAAAATTGGATATGTCAAAGGCTTATGATAGGGTGGAGTGGAGCTTCTTGTCAAAGATGATGGCAGCCTTTGATTTCTCTCAGGATTGGATAGAATGGGTCATGAGTTGTGTTTCTACTCCGACATACTTAGTGTTAATCAAGGGTCTTCCCTTACAACCATTTGGAGCTACTCGAGGCCTTCGTCAAGGAGATCCTTGTTCCCCTTATATTTTTCTCATATTGATTGAAGCTTTGGGTAGACTCATCTTGAGGAGAAGACAAGAAGGTTTGCTAACAGGTATCAAGGTGGGTGAGGAAGTTTTGACTCACCTACAATTTGTGGATGGCACAGGATTGGTGGGAGTGGCCAACTTCAGGGAAGCAAGAATGATTAGAGATACACTTGATGTCTACCTTAGGGCCACAAAAGTCATCAATGATAAAAAAATCCAAAGTGGCATTCTTCAATCTTGATCAAAGGCTTTAGGACAAAATTATAGAGATCTTGGGATTCACGAGGACTTCTCTCCCAATGGTATACTTGGGGGTCCCACATTTTAAAAAACTAAAAATAGATACCTAGAGGAATCTTTTGGATTCTATCAAGGAAATAATTAATCATTGGTCTCATAGATGGTTAAGCTATGGGAGTAGATTAAATTTCTTACAATCAGTCATTCGGGCCATGCCAATTTATAAATTTTCTATCCTTGTTGCCCCCACATACCATATGGAAAGAGTTGGACAAGATGGCTAGAACATTTTTATGGGGAGGAGTAAAAGAAGAGAGGAAATGGGCCTTATTAGGTTGGGATAAAGTAAGCCAATCCAAGGTAAAAAGAGGTTTGGGACTGAGGAGATAAAAGTTAAAATAATAAAGCTTTGGCTGGAAAGCTTTACTGGAGGTGGATTTCCCAACCAACTTCTTTATTCAGTAAAGTTTTAACTAGTAAATATTTGGGACAGGTAAACCCAAATGAGGTGGGTCGTTTCCCTTTGGATGGTAATGGATCCTTAGTGTGGCAGGCTCTAAAGTTAGGATCTCAGGTAGTGAAATATGGATTATTTTGGAAAGTGGGGAGAGGGGAGAAGGCATGATTTTGGACAGATCTATCATGGGATCAATACCCACCTATCATTATTGAATTCTCATAACTGCAACCAATAAAAACAACCATGGAAACCAGGTATTAGGTCTAAATTAAAAGTTATTCAATACTAGTCAGCTGGGGGATTATAAGTTTAACCAGTTTAAGAAGTTGGATGAGTGGCCAATTTCAATCCCTCCGGAATTGACAGCCATCATGATTAAAATCTTAGCAGAAATATTTCTCACATGTAGAGATGAGGAGGATGAATTAGCTTGGGACTATGGGAGCCTTGGTGTCTACATAGTGAAGGATGAATATGATAAGATCTTTCCAGAGCCTCCTCCTCATGCATATCAGGTTGAGGATTGGAGAAATATTTGGTAGTCCAAGGGTTGGCCGAAAGTAAACTTTTTTTTCTGGTAGTTCATGCATAATGGAATTCTTAATTTTGATAATCTCAGACATAGGGGAATCATTGGCCCATCTCAATGTGTTTTATGCTATAAGAGCGAGGAAACATCTAACCATTTGATGTTTGAGTGCCCATTCACACACCAAATATGGGAGAGATGGTTTTTAGAGTTAATGGTGATTTGAATCGGATTAATATTTGGGAAATATGGAAGAGGGGTAGATTTAAATCTAAAGCTCTTTGTATTGGTTGGAAGCTTGGATTAAACTTCATTTGGTGGCAAGTTTGGTTGGAGAGAAATGGCAAAATTTTTAGAGAAATCTTTTCTTCTTTAGATGGATTTTGGCACGTCATTTGGAGCAAAGTCACAAAAATTATGGCAGTATATGCTAAAGAGGAAACTCAAGCTATTATAGGGATAATGGAGAAGGAAGTTGAAATGCAAGAGGGGCAAGGTAGAGCTAGTTGGAAACCACCCTCAAAAGGTTGGATTAAAATTAATATTGATGGAGCTGCAAAAGGCAATCCGGGTAGAGCTGGAATTGGAGGGACAATGCTCTATTGGGAACTGCAAGGCTTGGGAAGGGTCACGAACAATTAAGCAAAAGCTTTAGCTATCAAATTTGCTTATATTTGGGCAGTAAAACAAGGTTACAAGAGGGTAATCCTAGAATCAGATTCTCAAATAATGGTAGGAGCTTTGGATTGCATGAGGAAATTTGCTTTGAAGACATAGAGGTTGAGGATTCTTGTCACTTAAATTAAAGAATTGTGGAGGGAATTAGATGATGTGATTCTATTTTATGTGAGTAGAGATCTAAATAAAGTGGCTGACTTCCTGGCTAAGATTGATACTAAGAAGGAGGTAGGGGTTCAATGGCATAATGACATGGCTATTGAGGATGAGATGATTAGGCAGGTTGGTGAGCAAATCCAGTGTTTAGCTAATTTGGACAACCATTGTAGAAATATGGTTTAGGATATTTGTGCTCCAATGTAGATCTTCTTTTATAGTTGTAAACAGGTGAACAACTATTGTAGAAATATGGTTTAGGAGATTTGGCTCCAATGAAAATCTTCTTTTACTGTTGTAAACATGTGTTCTCTTTGGCTAAGGTTGGGAGAAGTCTCATCCCAACTTGTAAATAATATTTGTTTTAATATAAGTTTTTCAAATTATTTTTCAAAAAAAAATTATCAATTTTTGGTTCACTTTTTGATGTCAACATAAATTAATATTTCTTATATTTAAAATTTTAGGTTACATTTAAATTCAACTACGATAACCTAAAATCCAAGGTAAAAGTTCTTCATTCACCTTGTTTTATCATTTCAATAATAATTGTCAATGCTCTTAAAACTTACTAAGCAGATCAAATATTGGAAACTTAAATATTATAGGCTAATTATAACCTTAAAAAGATGTTACAAATATTATTATCCCATATAACTAGTTAAAAAATTGTATTCAAGATATCATTATATAATTTATATCAATTCTTACTATTATAATTGTGATCCTCATATGAACTAATTGAAAAATTTGTCATTCTCATATGTTATTATATTTGACTAATACCATGTTCAATTTTGACTATTGTCATTATAATTCTTATAACCCTTGAACAAATATAGTATTTAATTGTCATATGGACAAGAGGTGGACCATTGGCCTCCAAAAGAGTTGAATCATGGTTGCATGTTGGTTAACACTTAGGCTCCTTCCAATCAATGTATTCCACTGGGCTCATTTATAGCAATTATTCATTTTTTTTTGTGTTGTGTTTTTTAGAGGAACCTATTAATCCTAAGCATAAAATAAATTATAACATTTTAATAAAAAATTAATAAGTTATATGTGGGTTTTATTGGGGGTCGCTCCCATAAAAATACCAAAATATTACATTTGATGCAACATACATTTTTATCACAGTTTTTCATTTATTTTTTCTCTTAAATATATTTTTCAACGTCCTCAAACTGTTATGTTTCCACAATCAAATCCTTGACATCATTTTGATTAAGACATAATATCTCACTTGGCCAATTGCCTTCTAAAATTTGAATTGCATCAGGATGAAGATCATACTATAATTTGCTAATTTGTCTGCTACCCGATTTCCTTTAAATGTTGTGAAGACAAAAACGCAACACCAAATATGAAATAGAAAGTAGAACTCAAAGAACACAGAATTGCATAATGAATGATTTTTATATTAACGGGGGAAGCCTAAAAACACCTTTGTTACAATGAGGATCTTTGAATCCTTTTGATACAAATTTTACAATGGCTAGGGTTCTTCGAAACCCTAGCAAAACAATGTCGATGGTGTATTCAAACACGTCCTTGATCCCAATAAAAGTGAGTGTGCTTTTAGTTATCCAATGTCGGGTCACTCCAACTTAAGCAATTGTCCAATGCTGATGTCACACTTCCAGATCTGCACACAATAAAACAACAAATGAGTTAGTAGCAACTGTGAGGGCTCCACAATGTGAGGCCCTCTATGATCAATACCAAAACCCTAACTATTTATTGTAAATAACATGAACAGAACTAAAAATGCATGTAATAAAATAATAAACAATGGATTTACCTTATGTATTTGTTGTCTTCTGATTTGATGTAGCTTGTTGCAGTGAACTGATGCGACGATGCCCTAGCATCGCCTGGAGGCTAGGGAGACTTCAAATTCTTTGGCATAAAACACCCGTAGGTGCTTGGCGATTACAAGAAACGCCCGTGGGCACTTGGTGATGGCGGAAGGTTCCTAGAGGCGCTTGGCAGCGAGGAAGGAAGCGACCAAAGGTGCTCGGGAGTGACAGGAAGCACCTGAAGGCATTCGGTGGTTGAGGGGAAAGTCTGTATAAGTAGATATTGTAACAATCCCAATTGTTACTACTCATCCACTAAACCTTTTTTTTACCTATATTTATCTTTGTCCACCTTTCAATGAGTTAAGAATATAATAATGATCTAAGATGAGGATATCCCAAATGAATAGTAAGTAATTCGAGCCACAAAAGATTAATTCGAATAGAAGCGCCAACTTCTACAAATCATTCAAAGCCACACATAAGTAGGAGCATAAAATCCTATAGTTCCATCATACCATCACCAAATGGTATGAGGAAAATACAATGGCTATGTCCATCATGTCATCACCAAATGGCATGAGGACATCTCAATGGTTATACCATCAATTTAGGAGAACTATCCCTCACCAAAGGGATTTGTTCCTCCTCTTCTCCATACTCTTAATAAAGTCTAGTAAATAGGAGAAATCATTAATCTATTATTCCTCATGAAAACTTACACATGACTTGGGATATTTGTCTTAAGCATCATTATAAAATTTACTCCTCTACAAGGTGTAAATGGTTTGGTTATTGTTTGTCATCTTCCCAAATGTATTGAGTGTTAGGTTTGCTTCTAATTCTCTTAGATTAATGGTATTAGTTTGTCTCATATTGTTGTGTAGGTCATCCATAAGTTTCCTTCTACACTATTGTAATCAATAAGAGATAGAAATTATAAACATCCATTAATCATCATACATTTGACAAAAATACACTAATCAAAGTATTTCCATTACTTGATCAATTTCCAAATCATATATCACCTAACATTTATTTGAGGTGAATACTACATTAAACGTCTTTCTTTCTAATATACAAAAACCTGTAATCAAATACATTAAATATTACAAATCATAGCTTATTTTACAATAATTATTTTAGTCTTTCATGATTATAGTGGAACTATCTCAAAACAAGCTTATACATCATAGTCTTCAATATTTGTTGTTCGATTCTCCTTTGGAATTTCTTGATTTCTTCATGGTGTGAGATATGATAGTGAAGGGATCAGGACAACTCGGATGCAAAATATGTCAAATGCACTACATGCAAACCATGCTTATCTTATGCAACCATGCATCGATCATTTGACAAATGTATATCACATTTCAAGAATTCACCAAGCATGAATTTCTACAAATTCATCCATCTTTAATATTTTTCATAATAAGGATTATTTCCTTAATCCCATTCATCATTCATTTGGATTATCACCAAACATATGGAAGAGTCCCATACCTCTTCCAAGGAATGGACACCAATCCATTCCTCCCAACTTAGAGGGCAAATTACTAACTAATTTTCCTTTAAACTACAATTATTCCATGTCTATAATTTCAATTGATCATTCAATCTATTTGCTTAATTAACCTTGCATTAATGTTTGATTTCCATACTTATCAACCCATTTATGAAAACTATATATCAAATTGTACACTAACTTCTATCTAAAAATAATAATCTCTATCTATAATTGATAGAATGACAGAAAGAAGGCATCTTAGCTCATCACATGCATCTTTTCTTAAAAATAAAGGATAATATCCAATTTACATAAACTATATCACAATAAAATTCACCTCTACCACATATTTATACCAATATGTTAATTTAGCTTATGTAAATACTAATACCGTAATGATGTTTACACTACAACATTCTAAAATTCCATTTTACAAAATACATATCTTAAGGCATACATTAAAAATATATTCCTTTTATCCAGGTGTTGTAGGTGAGTTGGAGAGGAGAGGGCAATCCTCCAAGGGAGATCCCAGGTTCAAATCTCCACCCTACCAAAAAGCTAAATTGGGTATCAAAAATCCAATTGATAATGTTGGTGCGAGCAGAATCGGGTGCGACTCCCGATGACTTTGACGGTGTAGAACCCCTATTCGTGGTCTCTCAGACCAAAGCGGCCCCACAAAGAGTTTTTCGCTTTATAAAATATATATATATATATTCTTTTTAAAAATAAATTCTATATTCTACAACACAACATATAGAAGGAATATGAGCACTAATGCCTTATGCTTCCTAAAAGTATATATATATTTTTTAAAGCATTAAATTCCCATACATACACTTCACATATGTCATAAAGTATGCATATTGTAAAACATACTCTAAACCCTTCTCTAAAGCATTATGACATAAGCTTTTTCTTCTGACAATACCCATTTAATAGTTTATTATCACCAACAATTCTTACACCATAAATTTAGAGCCTTACATCGGCAATTGCAACTTTATAAGTTCTTACAACATTCTATATAACAAAACTAAATTCCAACCTATCTAAAACCAAACGAGGCGATCGAAGGGAAACTAGCTATTGATGCTCATTAGAAAGACTAGGGTTGGACACATGTAACATGTTGTGCTCATCAGAGTTGTTAATTCGTCTAAAGGAGTTACTTACCAATGCAGTCACTGGTCCATATTTTAATCCCGCGAGAGTACGGGTTACGGCTGCAGTCAAATGTGGCGAAGAGACATAGTGTTAATTAAATTCTTTCACAACAGTGGGTGCCCCTCCGACTTTGATTCTAGACAATAGCTAAGATTTGTGAGATTGTCGAGACATCACTACGCAACGACTAGGGTCGCTCTCCGGGCAGGATTCGATGGTCGAGTTACTAAAAGAGTCAACCCTTCTCGTCATCTACTCTTGCAATATGGTTAAGAATGGTCGCTGGTGGAATTCGTTTATCCAAATCACCCATAATATCAAATTCTATATACTAAACGGACATTAGAGAGACTCTGGATGTATATTGCAGTTGAATTATATCCTAGTATCCACTACCTCCAATGGCTTCGGAATGGTGACTTTTGCTAGCTAAGATATATGTGGACGACTATAAAACGCAGTTCAGAGAGTTATAAGGCCATATTATGCAGTGGTCTATCTCTGTGTAGGTTCAACTACAGGCGAACATAATCTACCATACGTATAGTATCCATATGGAACCTGGTTTATTACTTCTGATTTTGGAATACCTACCATTGGAAAATTGTTCTCGGTGACACATCTCAGAAACCTAATCATTGGCAAATCAATAAAACATGGATAGCCAGTGAAGGCTTTGAAGTGTATTCAAAACTCTCAACCAGCGTGAGCTTTTACTAAGGATGGAATTTGACTAGGATTGGAAGAGAGAGAGCTAATGTTCTGGTTGTATCATTGATACCACGACGTTAGTATCCTTTCCAAATGTCATATTGGGCATGTGACCAGAAACCACTCTATATATCATTATTATGTCGTCATTACACAATGATCATGTGCTAAGGGCTGGGAAAGTCGATTGGACTATTTTGTCGTAATTTATAGCTTTATCTCCTACAAACCAAGAAAGATACTTTCAAATATTTTATTAATTTTCTTTCTCTCCCCTTCATGTGTAGACTTCTAAAAGTATATATTATTTTGATGGAAAGAGTGGCTTATTTTCGCTTGTGTCCCCCCATTTTTAGGCAACTACTACTATTTGGTAGGTGGGTGTGACAGGGTTGAAACTGGAGGAGTCTCACCTACCATTTTAGCCATTCTGAAGCAACCATGTGGAGGGAAGGAATGGACCTTTAAGTCAATAGAATGTTCTCTCTATTTTGGTCCAATCAAAATTGGACAAGTTTGTATAAGAGAACAATCCACTTTATTCCCTTCTAAAATGGGGTCAACTCGAACAAATAAACATGTTCAACAAATTAAATCTTTTACTTTAGAAATTGCTCATTTTAAGAATTTCACAAAATTGCATGGTATTTTTCAAATGCATAATATATTTTCTAAAATAATTTGTAAAATGCAAACCATTATTTAATGTGCATTTTCAAGGTAAAATTCCATTATGCCAATCTCATGCAAATTTAATTGTGCAATTAATATATATCACACAAATGCATCCACAAGCAATCAATGCATTGCTCATTATTCCCCATCATCGTTTTTCCTTTGAATGGGCGGGTACTTTAGAGTAACTCTCAGGTATCATCGTCCAAGGAAGTAACTAGTGATGATAGGAATATGAGCTTTACCTATTGAGTTGTCTTTGTCATCATTTCCCTTCTCATATCTAGTGGTCAATCTTCCACCTATCAGAATGCCTGTTCCTGCAACCAAGTAATGTAATGCAACATCATTTTCTCTTGAAAAAAATAAACATAATGCAAACATATCAAGCATTAAAATCAGCTATCATAACATATATATCATCTTAATATAGTTTTTCCAAGGTGGGATGTGACATACTCCCCCCCTTAGAATAAACACAGTCCTCTGTGTTTTCCTGCAATATTACATAGACGTCAATAAAACATAGTGTTTGCATAGTCTCCACTTTCATAAGTGGTAAGTAGTTCAACCTGTATTTTTTACATAACATCATCAAATAAATAAGGAAAGTGTCTTTTCATGTCTTCCACTTTTCCCAAGTGGAGTTATTTTCAGAATACTGGTCCCACTAGACCTTACACTGATCAATATTTATTTTCCTCATTGTCTTGGAATGAAATTCCAAGATCTTCATAGGTCTCACCTCAAAGGTTGTCGGATTTGCCATCTGCAAATTAGAAACATCTAACACATGATCATGATAAACAATATATCTCCTAAGTAGGGATACATGCAAAATATTATGGATCTTTGATAGGTTAGGTGGTAAGTCAAGCCAATAGGCTACAAGACTTATTTTCTCCACAATCTCAAATGGACCAACAAATCTAGGATCCAATTTTGTTGATTTAATAACACTCTTCTTATATTTTACCCTTAGAAACACTCTATCACCCACAGAGAATTCTCTAGGTGTTCTTTTCAAATATGCATAACTCTTTTGTCTACCCGTGGCTTCCTTGAGCCTTTTTCGAATTAGTCTTAGCTGCTTTTCCATTATTCGAACCATTTCTGGTCCAATAACAATCCAATCCTCTGGATTGTCCCATGATAATGGAGTCCTGCACCGTTTGCCATACAAAGATTCGAAAGGGGCCATTTTCAAGAAAGAATGGTAGCTATTATTATAAGCAAACTCAACCAGATACAAATAGTCTTCCCAACGAGACTTCTGGTCCATGCAATACATGCGTAACATATCTTCTAGAACTTGGTTAACCCTTTCTGTTTGTCCATCCGTTTCAGGATGATATGCAGAACTGATATTCAAAGTTGTTCCAATTGCACAATGAAGAGCCTGCCAGAACTCAAAAGTAAACCTAGAATTCCTATCAGAGATAATCATCTATGGAATTCCATACAACCTAAAAATTTCTTTTGCAAATCTATTGGCAACAACTACAACATCATCTGTAGTACTTCCTGGTATAAAATGTGCAACCTTAGTAAGTTTATCTACTATCACAAAAATTACATCATGCTGATATTTTGTCTTAGGCAAACCGACAATAAAATCCATTGATATCACTTACCATTTTTTAGTGGGTATATTATGAGAAAACAATTTTCCTACTGGATGCTGATGTTCAGCTTTCACCTTCTGACACTGCAAACATTGTGCCACAAAATCGATGATATCTTTCTTTATGCCAGACCAGTAAAAGGTCTTTTTCATATTTTCCCTCATCTTGACTCCTCTAGGATGAGTGGAATAAGGAGAATTATGAGCTTCACGCATAATCACTCTCCTTAAATTACCCATTTCAGGTATAACTACCCAGTCTTTAAAGCATAAAAATCCATCTTTAATGTTATAATATTGATTTTCATTAAGATTATGTTCAACTTTATCTTGAATGTTACTGCATTCAGGATCCTGGCACTGCATTTTCATGACTTGCCCCATTAAATCCACATGACTACAAGTCAAAGCGGCTATATACTTTCTTCTGCTTAAGACATCAACGACTTTATTTTCCTTTCCTTTGATATACTCAATACCAAAATCATATTTCGCTAGAAATTCTATCCACCTTCTTTGTCTAGCATTTAATAATGGTTGCGTGAAGATATACTTCAAGCTCTGGTGATCGGTTCTTAACTCAAATGGTCTACCAACCAAATAGTGTCACCAAATTTTCAAAGCATGCACAACTGCAGCAAGTTCTAAATCATGAGTAGCATAGTTAAATTCATGCCTTTTGAGTTTCCTAGATTCATATGCTGCTATGGAATTATCTTGGAATATGACTCCTCCAAGTCCTTCCAAAGAAGCATTAGTGCAAACAAAAAAATTTCCTGCGGGATCAGGGATCTTCAATATAGGAGCTAATGTAAGATTTTGTTTAAGCAAATTGAATGCTGCTTCGCATTTTTTCTATCCACTTAAATTCCTTTCCTTTCTTTTGAAGGTTGGTTATTGAATATGTAATCTTGGAGTAATCTTTTACAAATCTCCTATAATATCCTGACAAACCCATGAAGCTTCTTACTTTTGTCACATTTGTTGGAGGTGGACAATTCAAAATGGATTCTATCTTCTTTGGATCAACTACGATCCCATCTTCTGATATGATGTGCCCCAAGTAATGCACTTGTGGGACATCAAATTCACATTTGGACAAGTTCCCATAGAGTTGGTTTTTCCTTAAAAGCTCTAGCACTATCCTCAAGTGCTTATCATGTTCCTATATATTACAAGAATAAATCAAAATGTCATCTAAGAATATCAACACAAATCGATCCAACTTTTTTCTAAATACACTATTCATCAAATTCATGAAAGTTGTTGGTGCATTAGTCAATCCAAATGGTAGGACTGTAAACTCATAGTGACCATATCTAGTCTTGAATGTGGTTTTATGTGTGTCTTCTTCTCGGATTCTCAGTTGATGATATCCATATTTTAGATCAATCTTTGTGAAAATGGAGGCATCTTTTAGTTTATCAAACAAATCTTCTATTCTTGGCAATGAATATCTATTCTTGATAGTTGTCTTTTTTAACATTCTATAATCTATGCATAGTCGTAATCAACCATATTTCTTTTTTACAAACAAAACAGGTGTTCCCCAAGGTGATACACTTGGTTTTATTAATACCTTCTCTACCAACTCCTAAAGTTACACTTTTAATTCTTGCATCTTGATGGGATTCATTCTATAAGGAGCTCTATGGATAGGTTTTGTTCCTGGCATTAACTCAATAGTGAAATCAAATTCACATTTAGGCAGTAACCCAGGTATTTCATCAACAAATACATCCTGAAATTCTTGCAAAAGTGGAAATTTTTCAAACATCTCTTCTTTTGAAGTTTCCTCTTTTTCCTTGAGTTTTACTACATAAACCAAACCTCCTTTTCTAATAGTTTTATTTAATTGCATTGCTAAAATTAGCATTGGTTGTGTTGGGCACTGAATTGCATCAAGTTTTACTCAATACTGTGGTTGTCTATCTTCCTACTTTCTATCCAAGCTTACACCCGATAGCTACAACTCAACACTTAACATTGGATGGACCAAAACAAGAGTTTCAGATCCAACCTCCAGAGTAGGTTGGTTCCTTGTCAACTTAAACAGGGTGTTGACACAATTATGCTCACTTAGGGTTTTTGGAGATTAGGGTAAGAAAAGATTAGGGTTAGAAAATGTGAACAATAGTGGACAGATAGGCTAACAACATTGTCACTACAACAAAAAGCTCCCATAAACCAAATTAAAGACACATTACTCAGATCAACATTATCTCAAATTAAATGTACTTTCATTCATTAAATAATAATAGAGAAATATTGCAGACATCAATTTCAATATCTAAACAATGATAATCCAAATAGCAAAATTAATCAATATCTAGATTTTACAAAAATGCACTCCCTAGCAACAACGATTTAATTCATAAGCAGATTTTAATTACCCTAGAAGTTAGTAATCCATTAATTTGGCACAAACTAACCATTCAAGTATTCACATAAATGCAACTAAATAATTCAAACTTCTGATATCGAATTATGGAGACATAAAATTTGAGGCGAAAATCAATGTAATGCTCCTTTAATTAGCCCTTGGAAATATTTACAGTAGCACAGACAAACACACTAGAGCTGACCCTTAAAAATGAGGGCTCGACCTCTATTTATAGTTTTGCAAAGTTAAAATAATAAGGAACATTACAAAGATTAAATTTTGACAACTCAACAGAGAGTTATTATTGGCATTCTCTTACTGGCTCAACCTCCGAGAAATCCGCTACAAGTGGACCACCATGACAGCTCGAAACCTCTGCAACTTGTTGGTTGTTCGGCGCTAACTAAATTTCTAGCCATTGGAGACTGCATATGCATCGTTGATCTATCTTGAAAATATTTTGTCATCGTCGATCTGCAACTGTCTCTAGTTCTGTCTTCTTGAAACCCTCGATGCTTAAGCTTCCTCCTCCAACTGATTGTGCTTTCAATTTCGATGAGAGATCCCTTTTATATGCTTCAAAAATCTTGGCAAAATGTCCACCATCGATCTCCCCCATCGTATTTCTATGATTTAATATGACATAAGCTTGATATAATGGCGAGGGAGAACACAATGCCATTCCACTTTAAAAAATGATGACATCACCTTTCACGCTTCAGAAACTGCTGAACGTCAATCCGACACTAAAATGCTTTGAAAGTGAAGCGGGATGAAAGCCGCTCCCTATCCTTCGTTTTTCTTCTTTGGATATGAAGAATTCACCAATCGACACAAAAAAGTCGATGACATCATATCTCCTCCAAAACTCTACGGATTCCATTCCGGACCTAGCAAGTGCATTGGCCTGCGAACACCATTTTAGACCTGTCGCAATGTAAAGTGACACTTCATTCTGCATTGGCTTTAGAATAAAACACTGCTTGTCACCATTCCAGAAGAAAGTTAGTCAAAAATGCCCTTCATCATGAATCTGCATCTCTTAACTTTGCTTTTCGCCTTTTGTCACCATTTCGGGCAAAAATGTTCTATGCGCTCTTTGGAATCGGGCTCTCCAACACTTAGTCATTCAAAGAATATGAAGTGGTCGCCAATCCACACTTATTTTATGCTTACGTCATTCTTCTTCAAAAACTTTTGCGGATTCGGGGCACATCGCCAGTCCGGAACCAAAAACATAAGAAACTATGCGGAATTGCTTCAAGTGCGAAAATTCACCAAGTGTTGAGCGAATTTGTGGCCTTTGTAGTGGATCCGGTCCAAAATACACTGCAAAGTGTGCGGAATGAGATCTTCATGTCTTAGGCAAAATTTCAAAAAAATTCCTGAGTATGTGGTCATTTTGGGCCTACATTTTGGCGCCTCTCGGGTGGATTTGCTTGCAAATCCATAGAACTCAGAGTCTTATCCATTGGGTCTTAGGAGTCAAAAAATACTCATCTTCAAAAATATGCTTTAAAGAATAATTTCCATACAAACACTACCCTCTGAAAATTTGTTGGACTGTTTAGAGGGTAAAGGTTCATATAGAGACTATGCCAAAAACATAGGTTTGCTACAACTGTCTTCAAAAAATCAGGTATAGCTCTACTCCTCTTACAAGAACTTATTACAAAAATGCCTTCACACAAAACTTGTGGCTGTCTGTGCCTCTTTGTCTTCACGCCTTTGTTATTTTTTTTGACCATGTCAGAGCAAAAAATAAAAATATAAAACTTGTGTATATGTACAAAAAAAAATTGAACTAAGTGTGTGCCCCTTCCGGGCATGTGATAGTTCCATCCTGCTCCTCTTCTTGGTGGGCCTCTTCCTCGAACTCCTCTTCATTCTCTTATTCTTATTATTCTTCTTCATTTTCCTCTTTTGGAGAAGATTTTTTTTATTTCTTCCTCGAGAAACATCACCAAACAATTGAATCATTAATTTCAAAGTTTGCAAAGCCTGTTTCTAGGCTGCTCCAGAGAGGTTTGATGTTTCTTTGAGCTGTTTGTAAACATAATGCAATTCTCCAATATCCTCATAATTTGTAGCATTCCCTATGCTCACCAGATCTTCCATGAGATCTCTTAATCTGGAAAAATCAACAATCATTTGGGCAGCTTGCTCTTGGTGTAGTGGCTCTTCAAGAGAATCAATTCCAGACTCATCCAGCAGATTTTCATCAATGCTCTTCTGGATATCTTCCACAGATAGCAAGTTGTGATCCTCCATCCATAGACCTTTGAAACCAACTTGAATCATTTCTTTGTTTACATCCACAACATCCTTAATCACTCCTTCAATCTTATAAAATAACAACCAGGCTCTTTGAAGTGCCCTGTGCTTCTTGACCATGGTTCTAGTAGCAACTCTGGCGAGATTCTATTATTTATTGGGAATTTGTTTAGCAGAATCACCGAGTCTGCTATCAACCAACCTATACATCTATTCTTTCGAAATTACCATAGGCTGCAACTCTCCAGTGATTTGATCTAAATCTTTCTGAACATTGGGGAGTAAGCGACTGGCATCATCTAGGTAGTCAATCATAAGCTAAAGCCTTGAACATTTCTATTGGAACTCGGAGAGCAATTCTTTCTAATCTTCTTTAATCCAGCTTTAAAAAAGCCAGAAGACCTAGCTTTCTTCATTTTAAGCTGTTGTTTCAAACTTTGAATTTCTTCTGCTTGTTCTTCATTCAACTTATTTTGCTCTTCTAGTTGGTCTTTGAGCTTATTGGCTTCTTGGAAATTTTCCTGCCAGCCCTTGGCCTCTTTTTTCAAATCCTTTTCCACTTTCTTTTGATTGCTTAGAGTCTTCTAAATATTTTCAATCTGTTTCTCCAGTTTGCCCACCTTCTCTCTGAATATATCATTCTTCACATAGAAGGTGTCTAAGTGGGCTCTGGCTATTATCAACTCATCTTCTTCAGGAAGCTTCTCAATATCTTCTGTGACCTCTTCCACTCGATAATCTTGGACAGTCATCTCAGTTTCAGGCTTACTTACAAGTGGAGTCATGGATCTAGATATCCTCTACCTAGAAACTAGATCAACATACATGCTTCTTCTTCTGACAACCATCCTGTTGGAAGTCTTTGATAGCTTTTATACCCAGAAATCATTTATTTTTTGTGGCTGTCTGCTCCTTTGGCAAAGATATATGACTTAAAAAACTGACAGCCAAGGGATATGAACATACTACAAATGTAAGAGTGGACTCAACCGTTGACAATGGTGGTGTGGAAGTAATTACAACAGTCTTTGTAACAACAGTGGGCTCTGTAACTACTGCTATGGTTGCTATTGATAAACTTGAAGAACACAAGCTTATACTGAGATGGGGGTGAACAATATAAGACCACTTTTTACTTTTCTTTCCCAATCAATATTATCCAATGTATAGATAGCAATATTAACAACAGTAATCAAAGTAATGCACAAATCATCACACATAATAGAGACACCACAATTTACATGGTTCACCCAATGTGGGCTACTCCATGGATAAAATCTTTCACTAAAATTTTCTCAATCAATCTCTTGGGAATCCTTTCCTTATTACAATGTTTATGGACCTATATCCAAAGGAGACACCAATCCCCTAAATCAAGTTCATGGATCTCTATACACAAGAGAACTCCTTCTCCTCTGCTCTGCCTGGTGATCCTCTATAAGACTACTACCTCCACTGCACTGGCTTATGGATCTCTCTCCACTGAAGACTCTTGTCCCGACTTAGAAGACCTATCCTCATTGCCCTGGCTAATGGATCTCTATCTATTGGAGACTACTATGCTCTCTGCTCTGTCACCTCCAAAGCTCTATTTCAAATTTGCACTAAACACAATCCTTCGATCTAGCACAAATATGCTCAATCTCTATCTCTGATCTGGTACAAACCTATCCTCAAATCTACACTAAACACAGTCCTTCGGTCTAGCACAAATATATCCTCGATCTCTATCCTCAAGCCTTAACTCAAGGCTTGACTCAACTCTACTGGATCTGCCCCAAATATTAACTCAAGGTTTGAACAAATCAATCAACTCTACTCTCAAGTCTTCTCAAAGACTTATCTCAAATTTACCTTGTAAGCTTCCACAAAAGCTCACACTAATCTATCCACAAGTCCTATCTAGAACTTGCTCAAATATGCTCTACAAGTCCTCTCTAGAACTTGCTCAATATGCTCAATAAGTCATCTCTAGAACTTGCTCAATCTGCTCAATAAGTCCTCTCAAGAACTTGCTCAATCTACTCAATAAGTCCTCTCAAGTACTTATCCAAATATGTATTGTAAGCTTCCACAAAAGCTCACACAAAATTAGTCCACAAGTCTCCTCATAGACTTGCCTCAAATCTGCTCAACAAGTCCACACAGAACTTGTATAATATCATAGAAACATAAAGATAATTGTTAGAGACTCAATATGTTCTATACTAATCACAATGCTCAATCACTATCTTAGAAACATAAGGAGAAAATTTAGAGACTCAATATGCTTCAAATACAACTCAATGCTCAATCACTTTCTCAACTCAATTCAGAATATAGAATAGTTTGTTTTATGTAACTTGAACAATCACTTCACACATCCACTTGACTAGGCTCAACCAACTCTACTCAACCAATCACTCAATGAAACACCCCTTTCTCACAAACCCTAGTCCAAGCATATAAACACCAACTCAAAATGTTTCCAACAATGCTTAACAATAAATCTCACATAACAATGATACTCATGATCTTTGCAAACCCTAGTTCAAGTTCTTTGCTCAACAACAATGCTTATAAAACAACTCTCACATACTCATGATATTTTCAAACCCTAGTTCAAGTTATTTACTCAACAACAATGCTTATAAAATAATCTTCACATAGCAATGATACTCAAACCCTAATTCAAGTTCTTCACTCAACCAATGGCTTCAACAACAATACTTATAAAACAAGGTATTAACAATAATTCTTTATTCCAGAAAACCTTGAAGCATTAAATCAACACACTCAATAGGAAACCCTAATCAAGTCCTTTTCACTATAAACTTATTTTTCAGAAAACCAATCAATCAACTCAACTATGGAAGAATGTGCTCATACCTTTTTCTTGATGATGAAGGAATCTCATAAATCTGCCACAACCACAAACACTTCTATTGCCAAACTCAAAGAGGTTAGATGATAAATATTTCTCACAATTTAATGTAAAAACTCAATTACACCTTATCACTCCACCTTTCAAAACAACCATCAACATACATAAAATATTTTTTAAGTAACACCTTATAATCTCCTAATTAAAATAAATTTAACATCCACCAAAATTAACTCAAAATCTCTTTAATCAATTTTAATAGTAAAAAGAACTTTGGCAAAAATTAAATCCAATTTCCTTATAACTCCAATAACATAAATCAATTATCAATAAAACAATCTTTCATAAACCCTTATAACTCCAAATAACATAAATCAATTATCAATCAAACAACCTTTCATAAACCCTTATAACTCCAAATGATACCTTAAGAAAACATTAGGCAAATAAAATTTTAATTAAAAATACCTTTGCCACTAATGGGATTCAAACCCACAATCGCTGCCTCCTCAAGCGCTCTAGCCGCGAGCTTGACCATCACGTGCACTAGACGCATGCTTGGAACACTAAGAGCACCTCGTGCTCTTTCTTCCAAGCCTGGCGCTCAAAACGAGCGCGTGCCAAAAGGCTTTCCCCTTGGCGCTCAAGACGAACACGCCAACTAATCTCCACGTGAATCGATCATGGTCACTTCCACTCCCAATGCTCTTGTGAAACCCGCGTTGCCAATGGACCACCCTGTCCAATGGGAGTGAGGCCTTGAGCCCTCCCTTTTTGTCTTTTCCTTGGCGTTAAAAGACAACATGAACTTCTTTTATTCCTCAACGATTTTCATGAATTACTCTTTCTCTTGGTCGCATAAAATATTAATCGATGAAGGTAAGTTTTAATGTCCTTTGGTGTGGTATTTATACACGAGTTCCACATTTTGCCATAGACGTCGGTGCTCCACTAAGTTTGATGACGTCAACACTCTTTAAACCCTTTTATAATTTATAAATTATTTAAATTCTAAAAGAATTTAAATTTTATAAATTATATTTATAAACCTTTGACTTTAATAAAAATTAAAGCCTTCCTTGAGATAAAATTTAAACCTTTATTTGTACTCCAATTATTTGATGAAAATTATTCTGCCACCATGGTCTAAACAAAAACCCTTATAAAATAATATTTTGATAAATTTTCTTCAACTCTTCACATTGCTCTTAGTGTTAATGATGGTGTATTCCATGGTATTAATGACAGTTTCATGTGTTCACTTTGGCATCAATGACAACTTTTCACCTTGACATCAATGACAACTAAAGAAATGTCCAACAAAACTCATAGGAATTGAAGTAAGACTAACAACTGGATGAATGGGGGTGCTTGGAACAATTTGTCCCTTTGATATGGGTGGTGATAATAGTGAATATGAAATGATTGGATATGATGAAGTGGGAATCTCAGACGATGAAAGCGGGATTTGGGGTAATTTTGGGGGAGAAGGGATGACTTGTCCTTCAGTGATGACCAATGAAACATGGGGTGGACTATGAGAGGGAGAAGGTACCTTTGTCGCATTTTCTTGAACAAAAAAGGAGGGAGACTTCCTTGGGGATTCAAGAGGATGAAGAGGAGAAGAGGGATTAGAAACCATACCTTCACCTACAGATGTAGGGTGTTCTTGTTCTACCTCTATATCCTATTGCTGCTCTTGATGAGTCAATTATTTTGTAGCTAAAATAACTACCTCTTTAGCAATCCCCTCCATATCCAATTTTTTTTCTTTGAAAGCTCTCTTTCCCTTCTTTTTGGAGCTCTTTTAGATCTTTTGTGAATTAATTGAAAGGAAGCCATCTCACTCTCTGAATCCTCCTCAGATACCTCTCCTTGTACTACTTTTGTAAGCAAGACTTGCTCAAAAATGGGACGCAATTCTACTGATGTTGTAGTGGTGAAAGAAAGGGGGGTGAACCTGAAACTCTCATCCTTCTTTCTCTAGTCAATATTTGTGTCTAGAGGCTATCCCCCAGAGCTAAGCATTTAGGCCTAGTCACTACTTCAATGACTGGAGTACTGACAACTTTTTCACTAAAATATTACATTTTTCTCAAAAGTTGTGCTCCCTTAGGAAACTTCTCCACTTGTTCAGTGGTAGGATGAAATGTTTTCAAGACCTCAGCTACTATCAAAGGAGTTTCCTACTCTTCTACTAGAGCTTCTTGATCTGTGGGTGGAGAGAGAGATTCAGAACTAGCCTGGGACTTTTTAACTGTTAACACTATGTTTTTGATGTCCTTTTGCTTCTAGGTTTTGATATTTTCATCATATTTCTTAGAAAACTCTTTATCAATATTCATGCCAAACTTGGACTTAGGTTTTCCAATTTTGATTCTCATTCTCCACCAATCTAATATTTTTGCTACATTCCATTGTTCTCCTTCTTCTACCTCTTTAGCAACATCCTCATCAGGTTGAGGGTCCTTTTTCTTTGTGGTTTTCTCTTCAATATCATGCATGGTGGCTTCTGTCAACCGATGAATTTTCTTCTTGTCTGGATCATAATCCACAATCTGTTCATAGAAATCCAACCATGGAGGCAGTTGACCCATTTTTGAAACATTCCACTCCAAAAGAGTGGTCTCATCATTGTTTCTACCTTGTTCGAAATGAGCCCTAGGCCTCTTTTCAAATTTGTAAGCTTTTTCTCCATTTAGGGCTACATTTCTTGTAGTGAAAATACCATCAGGGTCATAACTCCATCTTTGGGGAATGTAAAATAGACCTAACCTATCAAGGTATTGGTCAATTTGCTCACTCTACCCCTTCTTTGTGATAGTAATATCCTCCACAGTGCGGTAGGTTAGCAAAGATTTTCTCTTCCTTCCTGAACCATAATTCAAATCAATGTACTTTGCCTACCTCAAATATTCCAAGGCAAAGAGCCTCTCTATGACAAAATGGGGCAGGAGAAAAGGTTTACCCATGAAACCATATAGTCTGATTACTGTACCCTTAGTCAAAAAATACCAATCTCCTTCTTCAGCACCCTCTGCTCTCAGAATTTTCTTAGCCAAGGGTGGCAATCTAGGGCACTCTCCATACATTATTTTCAAAGCGAGTCCAAGGAATTCCAAATTGAATCTATAAAAAGACTCACTACTTCTCAAATGACTTATCCAATAATAAACCGGTAAGGGTTCCCCATCACTGGTTTTATCCTTAACCGAAATCCAAGGCATCTTGTCCTTAACGGCAGCATAAAACATCCATACCAGACTTGAGCAATGCCTGAAACTAGGAGTATTAGAGCCCCTTTTCATTCTTACCAATTGTTCGTGTATCCTTTGAGCAAGAAAGGTTGGCCAGTCAAAATAGATAACCCTAGTCCCTTTTTCCTCCGCACCTTCCTCATACATTCTTTCATTTGAAATACAATAGGCTGTGGCAATTTTCCAGCCATACACCATTCTGTCAGAATCTAAACCCTCCATACAAGCCAACATAGAGAACAATACGGGGTTTGCAAATTCATCAATATGAATAGGAACTTCAGGTATTTCATCTTCCTCTCTTATTCTTTTGAAATTGAGATGAAGCCATTTTTCTATAGCTCCCTTCTTTTTTGATGTTACCAATGCGGTATAAGCCCTTTCTTGCTCTGCTATGTCAAATGGTTTGGGTTCTGAAGGTGGACCTACTCCTATGGCGAATAATTCATGGTAAAACTCTTTGGTAATTGTGAATAGGGGAATGCCTTCAGAGGTTTTTATCATTCTATTTTTGGAATCATAGAACTGGATCATAGCAGAGACTAACTCGGGGTAATGATGTGCAGAATCACAGATATAGGAGAACAAGAAATATTTTATAGCTATAGTACCTTGTCATCGCATTGGATTTCCCCTGAAGTATCTGAATTCAAAACTTGTCCTTAGAAGGGTCCTCCTTACTCTTGTCATTACTGTGTCTGCAATTCGTCTAGTTTGATGCACATGAGCTTGCAACTCTGCTCCTATCTTCTGTGCTTTCGTGAGCGCTTTCTTTGGAGCCATCTTGATAGCAACAATACTATGTTCTCTCTGGAATTCATAGCAAAAGCTTTTGAGTACTGTCTCACTCTTTTCTGCTCTATGAACGTGATTTGCCACTGAATGAACATTGCTCGTGCTTTTTGATTCTTTTATTTCCTAGTGCACGCATATCTTCTACCATTAATGCGACTATTGTGCAATCTACCCGTTGGCACGCTTTCCAACTCCCACTCATTCCTTTCAGTGGCTCAATGATGGCATTCTAAATTTTCATTGGTCAAAAATTCAAACTGCACTACCACCTCACTGCATCTCTTCGGCTACTCTTTGGTTCGAGCACGGGTTCGTTAGCATTGAATGTGGGATTTTTCTTTCCTCTCCACGTGGCACGGTCGCGAAATCACTACTTTGCTCCACCTTAGTCTTGAAATTGGTGGATTGAAGACATCTTTGATTCTGCTGACACTTAACTTATTTCACGCATAGATTATCACCTTGGTTCCATTTCGCTATGCTTTAGCTTCAAAAATCCCTGGATTGGAGATGCCTTCACTTCTTTTGATACTTGGCTCTTTTCATCATGCGGAAAACAACACTTGCACCATTCCACTAGAACTTTAGTGCATTTTGGTGTGGATTTAGAAGTGCTCACCGTTCCGCTACACTTTACATGTATTTGAGTGCGGAATGGAACCTCGTTGAATTCTTTGTCAACACTTAGCCATTTTTTGCAAATATTTTTCAATGAGCTTATACAAAGTGTAGAAAGAAACTAAATACAAAGTGCAGAAAGAAAGGGAAATATAATACAGTGTATATACATATGTTACAATGAGCTTATGATTTCAATCATAGTAGAGTTTGAGATGGAAACCATTTACTGGAATCGGCTGTATGTTCTCCTTCTGGATCTTCAAGTTGGAACACATTGGACTCCTTGGCCTCTACTATTTTGAAAGGGCCATCCCAAAAAGAATCAAACTTTTCATGCTTGCCTGGTTTTGCTCTATCAACATTCCACCTGAGAACTGCATCTCCAACCTAGAATTTTTTGAATCTGGCCTTCTTATCAAACCATGCCTTGATATCTAAGGAATGCTTTTGAAAATTTTCATATGCCTGAGCTCTATTCTCTTCAATTTGCAGTAAGTGGGTCAACCTGGTCTTTACCAGATTTTCCTCTGACTCTTCCTCTGTATTGACAAGCTTAAGTGCTGGAATTTCCAAATGGATAGGTAACACTGCCTCTTTGCCATACACCAGAGCATAAGGAGAAGTTTTAATGGAATTTTTGATAGTAATCATGTCTGCCCACAAAGCTTGGTCTAGCTATAGGTGCCAACTTCTTTTATTCCCTTCAAGCGATCTCCTCAGAATCCTCAATAGGTTTTTATTAGTAGATTCAACAAGTCCATTACCTTGAGGGTAATAATTTGAAGTATTCTTAAGAGTGATGCCATACTTTCTAGCAAACTAAATATACTTGGCTCCTATGAAAGCTGGGCCATTGTCACTCACCAAGGCTTCTAGAACTCCAAACCTTGAAATCAAAATTTCCATAAAATTGATCACAACTTCCTGATCTAATTTCTTAGTAGGAATGGCCTCTACCCATATGGTAAGATAATCTATGGTAGTTAGGATAAACTTATGCTCTATTGAGGAATTAGGGTTGATGACCCCTATGAAGTCCAACCCCCATTGTTGAAAAGGCTCTTCAACTTGTATCGGCCTGAGGGGGAATGAAGCATTCCTTGTCCTTCCAACATATCTCTGACATTTGTCACAAGCCCTAGTAACCTGAAAGTATCGACAAATATAGTAGGCCAATAATAGCCTACTCTTATGATTTTCAAAGCTGTAACTCTGCCTGAGCTATGTCCACCAGTTGGTCCTCCATGGAACTCTTCAATGACCCTCTTTTGTTGATCATATTTTAAGCATTTTAGAAGAACTCCATCCAAATTTCTTTTGTACAGGCCTTCTGGTAGTAACACATATTTCAAAGCATGAAGCCTGTATCTCCTCCTTTGGGATGCATTTATATTGGGGGGGCATACTCCAGTTTGAAAGTATTTGATCATCTGATCAACCCAATCAGAGTCTACTGTTTGTACTCCTTCAACTTGATCCTCTTCTACTATCTGGTAAGTTGTCACTTATGCTAATGCTGTAGCCTCTATTAGACCTTGGCAAAAGGCTCTGCCTCTCACCAACTTGGTGGGATGTATCTCTACATCATACTCTTGGATTTTGGTAATCCAACCAACTCTTTTATCTCCTAGTTCACCTTGAAGGATAAAACTTCTTACATCTGGATGAACAACATATACCAGGGTCTTACTCTGTACCAAGTACTGCCTAAAATTCTTTAGTGACTTCATCACAACAAATACTTGTATTTCAATAAATTTATATTTGACCTGGTAGTCATGGAGTGTCTGGATCCAAAAGAATACAGGATGCTCTTCACCTTGATCATATTTTTGAGTAAGCACCGAGGCATAACTTTCTTCAACTCCATAAGCATAAAGGATAAAATATTTACTGAAATCTGGATTTACCAGTACTAGGGCTGTTGCAATGGACTGCTTGATAATCTCAAAAGCTTATTTCCTGACTTCAGTCCACTTAAACTCAACATTCTTCTTGAGTAACTCAGATATAGGCCTTACTTTCTGTGCAAAGTCAGAAATGAATTTCCTGACAAAATTGATTTGACCCAAAAAGGATTGCAAGACTTTCTTGTTTGTAGGCAATGGGAGAGCAAGAATGGATCTGATTCTATCTGGATCTATGGCCATACCTTCTTTTGAGACCACATGACCTAGCAACTTTCCTTCGTGAACTACAAAGAATGACTTCTTAGGATTGAGTGAAATACCAAATTCTCTGTATTTTTGAAAAACCTGCTCTAGGTGTGATAGGTGATCTTGCTTATCATGGGAAAACATAGTCATATCATCCAAATAGATCAGAATGACTTTGTTGATCAGTGCCCCAAAGGCATAATCCATGGCTCTCTGAAATGTGGCTCCCGCATTGGACAACCCAAAAGGTATTCTATGGTAGGCAAATGTGCCCCATTTTGTGGTGAATGTTGTTTTATACTGATCTTCATCTTTCACCCAAATATGATTGTATCCAGAGTAGCCATCCAATAATGAGAACCTCTCTACCCCTGCCACTATCTGTAAGATCTGATCAATCTATGGGAGAGGGTAGTGATCCTTAAGGGATGCTTGGTTAAGATTTCTGAAATCTACACACAAACGAATATCCCCATTCTTTTTTCTCACGGGTACCAAGTTGGCTACCCAGGTTGAATGTTTTATTGGGTATATGATCTTAGCCTTTAATAAATTTAAGAGCTCCTCTCTCATAATGGCTTCGATCCTTGG
Source organism: Wollemia nobilis (assembly GCA_028583015.1). Taxonomy (NCBI): domain Eukaryota; kingdom Viridiplantae; phylum Streptophyta; class Pinopsida; order Araucariales; family Araucariaceae; genus Wollemia; species Wollemia nobilis. The sequence goes on from JAQPPZ010017052.1 coordinate 15,463,295, forward strand.
ATTTATAGGCCTTTGCTTCTACCTAAAAGGCTTTGCATCAAGCTCTAGCTCAATAGTATGTTGGATAACTTTTTTGTCATATACCTTGAGGTCTTCATATGACCAAGCCACAATATCTTGGTATTTTAAGCATAAGGCTTTGATATCTTTAGCTTCCTCTAGTGAACATCGAACTCCAACATTGAGCTTCTTTTTAGTACCAACTTCAACTTCTTTATAGATTTTTCATTGACTTTCATAGCTTTGGTCTTTTTTCTGTCCTCATTGTCAAACAAGCTTTCTAGGGTGACCAACCCTCTAGGAATGTGATTGTTTCTCAGTTGAATAACATCTTGTTGATCAATCTCTTATAGATTCTCTTCTTGGATAGTGGAGAGACATGCTTCTCTTACCAGAAAGTCAATTATCTGCTCATCACTTTCAAAAACCTTCCAAAAAATTTGCTTGTCTAGTATTGCAGGTCTGAAAATCATTTTGATTCCCTTGGCTTTCTTGATTCCAAAGTCTACAGAAGGGTTGAAGTTAGCTCCCTTTGTTGCTAAGGAATCTGCCAGAGTATTCTTTTCTCTGGGAACAAAATTTAAATTTAGGGCATCAAAGGATTCCATCAGATCCCATACCCTATTTTTGTAAGCTTTTAGGTAATGGTGCTTACTGTTGCACCTGTTTCTTACCTGATGGACTATTAACTCAGAGTCACCATATATGTTTAAAATATTAATGCCCATGCTTTCTGCTTGTATCAATCCAAGGCATAAAGCCTCGTATTCTGCAGCATTATTTGTACATGACCATGTTAGTCTATAGGTAAAATTATTTGTCCCCTTTGATTGGGACTGTAAAACCACACCAGCTCTTGCACCATTTCTGCATTTAGCACCATCAAAGTGCATGATCCATGTTTCCTTTTCTCTTAGATATTGATTGGATATAGCAAGGATTTTCTTCTCTGATTTATTTGAGATACTATATGTCCCCATACCAGTTCCAAACTGACTGTAATCCTCTCTGAAAGGTAACTCATCCTCAATATCCAACTCCTCAAAGTTTTCAACTAGCTCAAATTCTTCTAGGGGGTAAGATTGCACATGTCTTCCTCAATATTTTCAATATGATAAGCTACTAGCTTTTCAGGTGTTATCCTTATTCTCTTTCCTTTGAAAGGAATCACCATACTAGAATAATCCATGTACATACATCCACCCAGTTTTGCAATAAATTCCCTTGAAAGGCATAATCCAAAGTAGGGTTCTAGGTCAACCACTACTATTTCTTGTACTATTGTCACCTCAGGGGCTCTATGTAGCCTCATTAAAACATCCTTTATGACTCCAACTATCTTAAAATGTGTCCCATCCAATTGTAATACTCCAAGACAAGATCGGGTATACTCCATACCCATTTCTTCACAGATTGCTTTAGGCATAACTGTGGTTGATGCTCCTGAATCTATCATACAATTTTGGACTACCCAACCTTCCATCCTCAGGGATATATAGAAAGGAGGAGGTTTATTCTTTAAAACCGTAGGGGACATTTCTTTCTTTTTTGATGGCATACTAAGGATTATAGTGGATTGCTTATCTTGTGGATACTTGTTGAGGGAAGCCTTAAGCAGATCTATCTGACCAAGAATGAACAGAGTGTCATACAAGCTAGCTTTTGATGGAATATTTTTCATCTCTTCAATAATATTATACTCAGACTTAGCCATGGGAGGTCTTTCGGGCCTTCTTTCTAGCTCACCATATTTTCTTTTATACTATTGAGTGGCTTCTATTATTTACCTTTTGGTAATAGAGGGGAATCTAAGCCTTTCTTGAGCCTCATATTTAGATCTCATTTGGTCTCCTTCGATTTCTTTTTCCAACCTCTTAGGAAGACTATCTGTCTTCTCTTTCCCTTTAGCTTGAGGGATGGGGAAAGTATCACTGCTTTGAGGAAGGGGATCAATTATTTTTTGAGAAGGGACTTGGAATTGCCCCATATTTTGGGGATCTACTTGCAAGGTTTTCTTTCCAGACCTTATCATAACAGCAATTGGGTTGTCCTCATCCAACTCTTTCCCAACCATGATTTGATCAGGCTACCATAACATGTTTACTCTCCCTTTTTGATTTCTTTTAGCTTGATCCATAGCTTGTTGGACATGGTGTTGGTACATAACACAAGACTGTGAGTCATGAGGGTCATTACATACCAGACACCAAATATTTGTAAGAGTAGTATCTGAAGAACACTCTAGGATCTTCATATGTTGCATTCACCCTGACCCCAGTACTATTACTAGGACCAGGTCTCTGATCTTTGTTCACATATGGAAATATCCTTTGTTGTGACCTTTCTTGGTCTCTCTTTTCCATTGAATTCATTCTGTTGCTCAGAGTTTTTAGAGTATTTTGTATATCAAGAATAGCAAAAAAATCTTGAGATGGTTGAGAAGGAAGGGGAGGGAAAGGAACTGCAGAGGATGATGGTTTTGGTTGAGGAATGACATTCATTTGTGGAGATGGGGATGATAAAGAAAGGGGATCCATGTAAGATGGGTTTGCAGTTTGGCCTTGGCCATTAGTAGTTTTTGAGTTATAAGGTAGCACAGTTTTGGGGGGTAGTCTCCCCACATTAATTAGGATATTCTCAGCATGAACTACTGCATTATAAACTTGGGGGAAGGTTTCCACTCTATATTGTTGTGTCTGCAAGCCTAGATCTGATCCAAGAGCTCGGATATAATACATATAGGCCAAACATGCAGCTGGTCTAGTTGTGGGGGGAATTCTCTTCCATGTTCTACTAAACCTCAAATTGAAATCTGAGATAGTTTCTTGCTGAGATTTTTGCATGGATGTAAACTGATTGAGCAGGGAGAAAGGGTCAGCAGATTCATTAAATTCTTCCACAAACGGCTCAACCAATGCTTGCCATGAAGTGATGGTGTTATCTTCCAGAGTTCTAAACCAATGCAATATCTTTCCTCTGAAGGACAGGGCTAGAATTCTCACAATAATATCCTCCTCTTTTATGTTGTGAATTGCTACCATATTTAAAATATCCTGATAGTGCTCATAGGTTGTCTTCCCTGATCCATCATAAGTGGGGATAGCCTTGGATACAGCCTAGGGGATGGCATTCATTTGGGCTAATCTCAGGGGACCAACGGTGTTCCAGTTGGGGTACTTATGTAATGGTTGATTAGGAGTCACATTTTGTGCCATATTTCTGGGTGTAGGTCTTGTTGGAGGGACTATCGGATTAACTACAGGATTTTCCTCAAGAAGCTCTTCTTTTGAGAGGAAATATTGATTCAAACTTTTGACAATAACAGACCCTCTATAAGGTAATTCACAATAGAAATAGGAGTTAGGGTTGTTCCTTTTGAAAGACCTGGTATACATGAAAGGACACTGGTCTACAGGGGTAATTATTTTTTTGGGTTCAAGGACCAGGGAGTTGCCAGGTGAATTTTCTATTCTCCGCTTACAAGGTCAAGACAATTCACCAAATCTTGATTCCTCTGGGTTGAGATAAACAATAACTCATATGATGGGTTTTCGTGTTCCTTGTGAACTGGTCCCACTAGTGCATGCCAAAAACTATTGGGCACTGAATTACATCAAGTTTTACTCAATACTGTGGTTGTCTATCTTCCTAATTTCTGTCCAGGCTTGCACCCGATAGCTACAACTCAACACTCAACATTGGATGGACCAAAAAAGAGTTTCAGATCCAACCTCTAGAGTAGGTTGGTTCCTTGTCAACTTAAATAGGGTGTTGACACAATTATGCTCACTTAGGGTTTTAGAGATTAGGGTAAGAAAATATTAGGGTTAGAAAATGTGAACAATAGTGGACGGATAGGCTAACAGCATTGTCACTACAACAAAAAGCTCCCATAAACCAAATTAAAGACACATTACTCAGATCAACATTATCTCAAATTAAATGTACTTTCATTCATTAAAGAACAATAGAGAAATATTATAGACATCAATTTCAATATCTAAACAATGATAATCCAAATAGCAAAATTAATCAATATCTAGATTTTATAGAAATGCACTCCCTAGAAACAAAGATCTAATTCAGAAGCAGATTTCAATTACCCTAGCAGCTAGTAATCCATTAATTTGGCACAAACTAACCATTCAAGTATTCACAAAAATGCAACTAAAGAATTTGAACCTCTGATATCGAATTATGAAGATAAAAAATTTGAGGTAAAAATCAATGTAATGCTCCTTTCATTAGCCCTTGGGAATATTTATAGTAGCATAGGCAAACACACTAGAGCCGACCCTTAAAAATGAGGGTTCGACCTCTATTTATAGTTTTGCAAAATTAAAATAATAAGGAACATTACAAAGATTAAATTTTGACAGCTCAATAGAGAGTTCTTGCTGGCATTCTCTTACTGGTTCAACCTCCGAGAAATCCACTACAAGTGGACCACCATGGTAGCTCGAAACCTCTGCAACTTGTTGGTTGTTCGATGCTAACTGGAGTTCTGGCCGTTGGAGACTGCATATGCATCATTGATCTATCTTGAAAACCTTCTATCATCGTTGATCTACAACCATCTCTGGTTCTTGTCTTCTTGAAACCCTCGACGCTTTGGCTTCCTCCTCCAACTGATTGTACTTTCAATTTTGGTGAGAGATCCCTTTTATATGCTTCAAAATTCTTGGCAAAATCTCCATCGTCGATCTCCCCCATCGTATGGCTATGATTTAATCTGACATAAGCTTGATATAATGGCAGGGGAGAACACAACGCCATTCCACTTTAAAAAATGATGACATCACCTTTCATGCTTTAGAAACTGCGGAACACCAATCCGACACTAAAATGCTTTGAAAGTGAAGCGGGATGAAATCCGCTCCCTATCCTTCATTTTTCTTCTTTGGAAATGAAGCATTCACCAATCCACACAAAAAAATTGATGACGTCATATCTCCTCCAAAACTTTATGGATTCCATTCCAAACCTAAGCAAGTGCATTGGCCTACGAACACCATTTCGGACCCGTCGCAATGTAAAGTGACTCTTCCTCCATTCCGCATTGGCTTCAGAGTAAAATGATGCTTGTCGCTATTTCGAAAGAAAGTTAGTCAAAAATACCCTTCGTCATGAATCCGCATCTCTTAACTTTACTTTTGCCTTCTATCACCATTTCGGGAAAAAATGTTCTATGCGCTCTCCGAAATCGGGCTCTCCAACACTTAGTCGCTCAAAGAATATGAAGCGGTCGCCAATCCGCACTTATTTTACGCTGACATCATCCTTCTTCAAAAACTTTTGCAGATTCGGGGCACATCGCCAGTCCAGAGCCAAGAACATAAGAAACTATGCGAAATTGCTCCAAGTGCAAAAATTCATCAAGTGTTGGGCGGATTTGTGGCCTTTGTTGCGGATCCGCTCCAAAATACACTACAAAGTGTGTGGAATGAGATCTTCATGTCTTAGGCAAAATTTTCAAAATTTTCCTAAGTATGTGGCCATTTTGGGCCTATAGGTTGAAATTCTCTTGGTTCACTATACATCCTTTGCCTTTCTTTGTCTTCATTGGTAAACTCAATCCATGTCTCCTAGAAATTTACCAAGGCTTCATGAGCCTTTAACCAATCTATTCCCAATATGATGTCAAAAGCATGTAGGGGTGCTACATATAAATGCCACCTAGTAAAGCCATTGGGTAAGGTGATTTGAGTTGAGGAAAAACATTGATTGACATGATAAGTTTACCCTGATCCATACTCAACCTTCCACCCTTGTGCCAAAGATCCAAATCTTTATGGCATATCCCTTACTAGGTTACTAGAAATAAAACTATCGGTAGCCCCACTATCAATTAAAATTCTAACATCTTTGTCAAAAATTTTACCATTTAGTAGTAGAGGTGTAGCTTGTCCATCCAAGTTTTGCGTTGTTATTGCTACATAAATCTTGTGATTGGGCCTATTAGAACTAGTGATTGCACGTTGTGGATAATTAATGACAAAATGTGAACCTCCACATTTGAAACACTTTAACCTTGAATTTGAATCTCCTTCTTGAACCTACTTTCCTATATCCATTGTTTGTAGCAGAATTGGCTGCTTAGGAGTCTGGAAATCTCTATTGTTGTTGTTGGAGTAATTGTTATTCTTGTGGCGAAGTTCTTTCTTGAAATTATATTTACCACCATTGTTGTACTTCTCAAATTTTGGATTTCCTTTGTTCTTTTGATTTTGTCCATAATCCCACTTCCTCTTTTTCTAAAACTTATGAGTAGACTTTTTCCTTCAAGCCATGTCATATGCTTCTTGTATAGTTTTGTGAACGTGCACACATATCACATCTCTTATCTTAGGCTTCGTTCCTAGGATGAATTTGTGTATCTTCATCTCATTATCCTGATTATAAGATAACACATATTTAAATAGTATTACATATTGTTTAAAGTATTCCTCCATATATTTTGATCCTTGTTGAAGAGTGAAGAATTCCTTATATTTATTCAAATAGAATTGCTTTGTAAGGATTCTATCCTTGAAAGCTTCCACAAAAACTTCCCATTTCAACTTGTTAGGTTTGCTCTTAAATTATTTTTTATAAGTATTCCATCATTTAATCCCTATATCTCCCATATGAGCAAGATCAAATGTGGTTTTGGTTTCAGAGGAGTAATTTCTCATGGAAAAATGAAGTTCAAGTTCTTCTAACCATGACTCAGCTGCATATTCTCCTCCTTTTCTAGTGAATTTAGTCACTTTAATATACTTTATGTCATTGCCCATTTCTCTCTTCATGCGAGCCTTGTTTTCTCACTCCTCGGGATCTTCATCTTCCTCATTCACATCATTAAGAGGATTTCCAACTTCTGGACTTCCTATCTCATGGTTGTTGTTGTTGTGTTGTGGACTAATAGTTTGCAAAATCCGATTAATTTGACCCTGCATTATGGAAACTGTAGCAGTAAGGTTCTCCATATCTTTGTTTGAGTTCCCAAAAATTTCTCCTACTTGTCTGGGTTAGGAACTATTTGGACTAGTTTGTTGCAAGTTTCCTTTCTTCTTACTTCTCAGTATTGTCGCCATGTTATCCTAGAAGTAAAGAGTTGTATTAATTTTCATTCTTTTCATTGTTGAAATTCTAGATAACTAGATTTCATCATAAATTCTCAAAAAATCTATTATCACTAGGTTCATTCCCTAGCTTCATCCACTAACTCTTGTTGTTTTTCATTCACACTTGAAAATAAGGAGTAAGTAAGTCAAAAGACATAGATGTCGAGTAATTTCCCAAAAGAGTCTAAGGTACACCGCTTAAAACCCATGGAAGGAGGGTTCGCTTAGCTCTTCCACTTTCGAACGACTATGGATCTATTCGTGGGAGAAAGAAACTTAGGCATCGGTAATCTCAAGTACTGACCTTGTCCTTACCAAGTGTGCATCATTAGAGTTATGGAACTTATGTTTTTAGTTGCTTTGTTTCATGCCCAAATATTTTGCTAACCTAGATCTAATTAGAATCCATTAGTTAGCCTGGGCTCTGATACCAACTGTAACAACTCCAATTGTTACTACTCATCCACTAAACTTTTTTTTGTACCTATATTTATCTTTGTCCACCTTTAAATGAGTTAAGAATATAATAATGATCTAAGAGGAGGATATCCCAAATGAATAGTAAGTAATACGAGCCACAAAATATTAATTTGAGTAGAAGCACCAACTTCTACAAATCATTCAAAGACACACACAAGTAGGAGCACCAACTCCTATAATTCCATCATACCATCACCAAATGGTATGAGAAAAATACAATGGCTATGTCCATCATGTCATCACCAAATGGCATGAGGACATATCAATGGTTATACCATCAATTTAGGAGAACTATCCCTCACCAAAGGGATTCGTTCCTCCTCTTCTCCATACTATCAATGAAGACTAGTAAATAGGAGAAATCATTAATCTATTATTCCTCATGAAAAATGCGCATGAATTGGGATATTTGTCTTAAGAATCATTATAAAATTTACTCCTCTACAAGGTGTAAATGGTTTGGTGATTGTTTGTCATCTTCCCAAATGTATTGAGTGCTTGGTTTACTTCTAATTCTCTTAGATTAATGGTATTTTTTTGTCTCATATTGTTGTGTAGGTCATCCATAAGTTTCCTTCTACACTATTGTAATCAATAAGAGATATAAATTATAAACATCCATTAATCATCATACATTTTTCAAAATATACTAATCAAAGTATTTCCATTACTTGAACAATTTCCAAATCATATATCACCTAACATTTATTTGAGGTGAATACTACATTAGACGTATTTCTTTCTAATATACAAAATCTTGTAATCAAATACATTAAATATTACAAATCATGGCTGATTTTACAATAATTATTTCAGCCTTTCATGATTACAATGGAACTATCTCAAAACAAGCTTATACATCATGAACAATATAATAGTCTTCAATATTTGTTGTCTGATTCTTCTCTGAAATGTCTTGATTTCTTCATGGTGTGAGAGATGATAGTGAAGGGATCAGGACAACTCGGATGCAAAATAATACCAAATGCACTACATGCAAACCATGCTTATCTTATGCAATTATGCATCAATCATTTGACAAATGTATATCACATTTCAAGAATTCACCAAACATGAATTTCTACAAATTCATTCATATTTAATATTTTTTATAATAAATATTATTTCCTTAATCCCATTCATCATTCATTTGGATTATCACCAAATATTTGGAAGAGTCCCATACCTCTTCCAAGGAATGGACACCAATCCATTCCTCCCAACTTAGAGGGCAAATTACTAACTAATTTTTCTTTAAACTACAATTATTCCATGTCTATAATTTCAATTGATCATTCAATCTATCTGCGTAATTAACCTTGCATTAATGTTTGATAACCATACTTATCAACCCATTTATGAAAACTATATATCAAATTGTACACTAACTTCTATCTAAAATAAATAATCTCTGTCTATACTTGATAGAATGACAGAAAGAAGGCATCTTAGCTCATCACATACATATTTTCTTAAAAACAAAGGATAATATCCAATTTACATAAACTATATCACAATAAAATTCACCTCTACCACATATTTATACCAATATGTTAATTTAGCTTATGTAAATACTAATTCCTTAACGATGTTTACACTATAACATTCTAAAATTCCACTTTACAAAATACATATCTTGAGGCATACATAAAAGATATATTCCTTTTTAAAAAGAAATTATATAGAAGGAATGTGAGCACTAATGCCTTATGCTTCCTACAAGTATATATATATATAAAGCATTAAATTCCCATACATACACTTCACATATGTCATAAAGTATGCATATTGTAAAACATACTCTAAACCCTTCTCTAAAGCATTATAACATAAGCTTTTTCTTCTGACAATACCCATTTAATAGTTTATTATCACCAACAATTCTTACACCATAAATTTAGAGCCTTACATCGGCAATTGCAACTTTATAAGTTCTTACAACATTCTATATAACAAAACTAAATTCCAACCTATCTAAAACCAAACGAGGCGATCGAAGGGAAACTAACTATTGATTCTCATTAGCAAGACTAGGGTTGGACACATGTAACATGTTGTGCTCGTCAGAATTGTTAATTCGTCTGAAGGAGTTACTTACCAACACAGTCGCTGGTCCATATTTTAATCCCGTGAGAGTACGGGTTACGAATGCAGTCAAATGTGGTGAAGAGACACTGTGTTAATTAAATTCTTTCACAATGGTGGTTGCCCCTCCGATTTTGATTCCAGACAATAGCTAAGATTCGTGAGATTTCCGAGACATCACTACTAGGGTCACTCTCTGAGCAGGATTCGATGGTCGAGTTAATAAAAGAGTCAGCCCTTCTCATCATCTACTCTTGCAACATGGTTAAAAATGGTTACTGGTAGAATTCGTTTATCCAAATCGCCCATAATATCGAAATTTATATACTGAACGGACGATAGAGAGACTCTGGGTGTATATTGCAGTTGAATTACCTCCTAGTATCCACTACCTCCAATGGCTTCTGAATGGTGACTTTTGCTAGCTAAGATATATGTGGATGGCTATAAAACACAATTTAGAGAGTTACAAGGCCATATTATGCAGTGGTCTATCTTCGTGTAGGTTCAACTATAGATGGATAAAATCTACCATATGTACAATATCCGTATGGAACATGGTTCATTACTTCTGATTCTGGAATACCTACCATTGGAAAATCATTCTCGGTGACACATATCAGGAACCCAGTCATCGGTGAATCAATACAACATGGATAGCCAATGAAGGCTTTGAAGTGTATTCAAAACTCTCAATCGACGTGAGATTTTACTAAGGATGGCATTTTACTAGGATAGGAAGAGAGAGAGCTCATGTTCCGGTTGTATCATTGACACCACGATGTTAGTATCCTTTCCAAATGTCAGATTGGGCATGTGACCAAATACCACTCTATATATCATTATTATGCCATCATTACACAATGATCATGTGCTAAGGGTTGGGAAAGTCGATTGGACTGTTTTGTCTACTTAAGGTTACCATCATTAGACACGAGGGCCACTATCCAAGTATCCTGACTATAAAGACAAATAAAACTTACTTTAAAACCTAATATGGGCACAAATAGACTATTTGTTTTCCTCGTAATTAATGATGCCATAATACTAAACATTCAAATAGAGAAGTAGTATAATTAGACACACAATGAAAGAGGAATTTTCCACACCTGGTCTTTTAAAAATCATGAATCCAATTGTTGAGAGACCTTCATTCACTTCCTCCTCCAATCCCCCCCTTCTTGTCTCCTTTCTCCCGCTTAACATAATATCCTCAACCTCAATGGTAATTTATAGCTTCATCTTCTACAAACCAAGAAAGATACTTCTAAATATTTTATTAATTTTTTTTCTCTTCCTTTCATGTGTAGACTTCTAAAAGTATATATTATTTTGATGGAAAGAGTGGCTTATTTTCGCTTGTGTCCCCCCCATTTCTAGGCAACTACTACTATTTGGTAGGTGGGTGTGACAGGGTTGAAACTGGAGGAGTCTCACCTACCATTTTAGCCATTCTGAAGCAACCATGTGGAGGGAAGGAATGGACCTTTAAGTCAATAGAATGTTCTCTCTATTTTGGTCCAATCAAAATTGGACAAGTTTGTATAAGAGAACAATTCACCTAATTCCCTTCTAAAATGGGGTCAACTAGATCAAATAAGCATGTTCAACAAAATAAATCTTTTACTTTAGAAATTGCTCATTTTAAGAACTTCACAAAATTGCATGGTATTTTTCAAATGCATAATATATTTTCTAAAATAATTTGTATAATGCAAACCATTATTTAATGTGCATTTTCAAGGTAAAACTCTATTATGCTAATCTCATGCAAATTTAATTGTGCAATTAATATATATCACACAAATGCATCCACAAGCAATCAATGCATTGCTCATTATTCCCCATCACTGTTTTTTATTTGAATGGATGGGTATTTTAGAGTAACTCTTAGGTATCATCGTCTATTAGGAAAGTAACTAGTGATGATAGGAATATGATCTTTACATGTTGAGTTGTCTTTGTCATCATTTCCTTTCTCATCTCTGGTGGTGAATCTTCCACCTACGATAATGCCTATTCCTGCAACCTAAGTAATGTAATGCAACATCATTTTCTCTTGACAAAATAAACATAATGTAAATATATCAAGCATTAAAATCAGCTATCATAACACAAATATCATTTTAATACAGTTCTTCCAAGGTGGGATGTGACAGATCTAGCTGAGTGAGGGAGGCGACGCCGAATGCGAGGGCTATGACGAGCATTTGGATACTCTAGGAAACTTGAAAATAGACACTTCAGGAAAATGCTTATGATTAAGTGATTGCTTAGGGAATTCAGGACTTAGGATTCAGGGGTTGAGCCATCAAAATGGCTCCTATTAATACTCCAACCTAGGGCATACTTAGGGTTTCAATGACACTAATCGTGTGGCTGAGATAAAAGCATATCAGAGAGTGGCTATTAAATCTAGGATGTGGCTTGAATTGATGTAAATGGATGGATAGGATTAAATGAAATCGGATGGCTGGGATTAATTCACTTATATAAATATATATTTATTAAATATATATAAAATATAATATATAAAATATTAATATTAAATATATATAAAATAAATATATATAAATATATGTAAATAGTGGGTGGAAATGGCAGGAAATTCAGGGTGGACAACAAGTGGCTAGGTTTTGGTGTCTACAAATGTTACCAAAAGATTTGGCATTCCATATCTTCATTTGCTCCTTTCAATATTTCAACTTTTGAACAAACTTGTACATACATGGTCCTTCAAATTTTGATTCATCCCACCATAACATAACCATCGGGAAAAAATCAAGGTCTTGGAGCCATGTAGACTAGAAGCAAAATAGCTTTGGATGACCATTATTAGGTAACTCACAAATCAAAAGAATGGGTTTGTGATATGATCTTGCTCACAATAAAATATCTGAAGAGATTGCATACTTTGTTTGCAACCATTTATTGGATAACAAGAATCTATCTAGTCTTTTTGTTATATGATAATTTCCAATGCATCTATTATTGCAAGTTTGAGGGACTAACATCCCAAAGGTCATTTGAATTGATAGATGAAGCAAAATATTGCATTGATTTAAACCATCTTGGAATGCCACCCTTCTTTTTTAAAGGAGATAGAATACTATTAAAATCACCCCCAAGAATCCATAGATCACAATGAATCCTCATTTTATGTGACAAAAATATGCTAAGGTCCTTCCAACATCTTTCACGAGGAGTAATTATAGTTGGAACATATACATTTATAATCCCAACTTTGATGTTTTTCTCTTTCCTATAAAATAATCCAGCAACCCAATTACTTTTTGCTTCTAATAGTTGTCCATCCCATTTGTATTTGTCTCATATTATTGCAATACCGCCTGAAGCTCCTATAGAAGAAACTGCTAAACAATCACCAACCTTCCAAATCTTCTTAAATGCATCCTTACATTCCTCACTGCTTAATTTTATTTTTTGTATTAAAATAAACTTAGGGCTATAACAACCTATTAATTGCTTAATAACTCTTTCTTAGGATTTTTTATCATACCCCTAATATTACATGGTATCATTTTCATCATTAACACTTTTATTTTTATTAGTGGGGTTAGCCCCACTTCTTGTTAATACCTACAATATGTGTATTTGGCTTTTCATATCAGTATCCTTTTGAGTTTCTTTTTCTCTTTGTTCCCGCTTTGATGACCTTCCTCTCCTTCTTCCTTTCCCGCCAACACTCTCATATTCATCATTCTCTTCTATTTTTTCATATTGTTCAAAATGAAACTTATCTTCTAAAGATTTATGTTTCCCTAAAGATTCAAAAGTGCAAGGAATATCCTCAATAGCATTTTCTTCTTTATGTTGCCCTCAAAACTCTAAATTGCATAGATGATGCTCTGTAGTCATCACTTTCTTATGTTGGCCTGAAAACCCTAAATTTCCTTGGATAGCCTCCATAAGGTTTTCTTTACTATACTGCTCTTGAATTCCTAAAGTGCAAGTTATACACTCCATACTACTTTCATTTTTATTGTAAGGAGAATATTTTATGCTACTTGAGGATAATAAAGGTGATTTACTTGGATTAAACTTGACCTCCTTCACCTCATTTGCTTTAAAATTCATCTTCCCATCTTCCTTTGTTTTAAAATTTTCCTTCCCCTCTTCCTTCGTATCTTTAGCTCCTATATTTGAACTTGTGCATTGTACTTCCTCATCCCCCATATATTGTTTTTTCTAATGGCTAATTCGAGTGAACTGTAATGACCTTTGTCATCTGATGATGTAGAGGGATTTTTCTAGCCACTTTCTTAGAAGTGGAAAACCCTTGATTTGACCTAGCTTCTCCTGTGATATGATCTCCTTGTTTTAAATTGAAGCTACCTTCATGCCCAAAAATTTCCATCTCTTCCTCCATTTTCACTTTGTAATATCTTGCCATGTGCCTAGTTTCATGACATTTGTGACATCAAAATGCATTGTTTTCATAATCCACTTGTTGATCCCATTCTCTTGATTCAAATTTAATCCTAATTGACTATGGTAAAGGTTTAGAAATATCAATGGCAACACATATTCAAGTGTATACAACATGCCTTCTCTCCTTAGTAGTTGGTCCCTCTAGGATGAATTCACTTATAGTATTACCAATATTCTTCAAAACCTCCTTATTGATGAGTTGATAAGGAAGTCCGAAAAGCCTAATCCATACCAAAAGTATTTTAATAGATTTTGTGTTTACAAAAAATTCTCTCCAAGGTCTAAAATACAATGCATCTTTACCCTTAAACCACAGGCCTCCATCCACTATTTTATCCCTTATTTATGAATTGGAGAAAATAATAAGGAAAATTCCTTTTGGAAGGAAAGTCATGGAGTAATTTGAATTCAATCCCCACTTCCACTTGATTCAATTTTGAATCTCAATAAAACCTGGCCAATATCCATGAAACTTACATATTAACCCTCTAGTTTTAAGAACCATTATATCATGCTCAATCATCTCATCCTTGATATTCACTTTTGGTGCAAAAATCTGCTACTTGGATTGGGTTTGCCATAGATTCACTCTTCCTCTTATTGCTAGCTAGGGCATCCATACTTCCAACTTGGTCATTCATACTTTTAGTAAGGACTTTTACAAATGACTTTCTTTCCATGTTACCTAGATTTTCTTCAAATGATTCCTTTAAATTCTCCTAAGGTCTTGAACAAGAAGTGGAACTTATTTCTTGATCACACTTTGCTTTCTACTTTTTGCTTCCTTGTTCGCATTTCCTCCTCACTCCTCGTTCGTTCTCACACTCACTTTTGGCTGCACTCACTCCTGGCTCATGCTCGCACTCACTTTTGGTTGTATCTGCAATCACTCTCAGCTCACGCTTGCACTCGCTTCTGGCTGCACTCACTCCCAACTCACTTGCACTTGCTTTTGGTTGCACTCACTCCTGGCTCACACTCACACTCGCTTCTAGCTACACTCACTCCCGGATCGTGCTCGCACTCGCTTTCAACTACACTCACTCCCATCTCACCCTTGCACTCGCTTCCTTTAACATTTTAATAAATTAAATATTATTGAAATATTAAATTTAGGAATTGTTCTAAATATTAAAAGGTGCACTAGATGAATAAAGAAACTCTCCAATAATATTATCAATTCTTGGTTTATTTTTCCATGACAATATAGATAAATGTCTCTTTAATTTGAAATTTTAGATTGCATTTAAATTCAACTACAATAGGGTAAGATTAAAGGGAAAATTCCTCACTTCAACTACCTTGCTTTATCATTTTAGTAGCATTTGGTCGATGCTCTCAAAATGTATTAGGTGGGTTTTGTTGGAGATATACATTTTTTGGAACATTGAGTATTATTAAAGTACGATTGTGTATTATTGTAAATATTTAGATTAGGACGTGTTTGTGTCTAAAGTATGCGTCAAAGTGTAAAGAGTGTTATTTGTTATATAAGAATTTGTGAAAGGTGTCAAGAGTGAAAGTGTGAGAGGTGTGAATGGTTAGAGGTTTGATTTTATTTTAGGGAGGTCTAAGGTTTAAATAGGAACATGCGTGTGGATTTGTCTATTTTTCTCTTAGTGTGAATTGTTAGGGTTTTTTTGATTTTCTATGGTTTTCAATGGCCCCCAACCCTGGTGGGCCATCAAATAGTGCTGGAAATATTGAGGAGAAGATAAGTAAAAATGGAACCCACATAGCATCCCCAAAATTTTTTACTATTGATGATTTATAATTCAATAAGGGAGATGTGTCCTTCAACCAACGATCTTTTGCATAAATAGTTAAGGGTAATAGTAGGAGAGAGGTCCACATAGAGGTACAAGATGGAAAACAAATACAAGAATCTAACAAATAAAAACATATAGAACCAAAGCAAACATGGAGAAATGAATTTTTTCCTCAATTAGACTCAGTTCCTATCCTTGAGATTGTAGAAGAATTAATTATAGAAGACATCATGTACAAATCCACCCATGCTTTGATTTGTAAATTTGTGGGGTTGAGGCCATCCCATCGTTTCTTATACAATTGGGCAAGGGAACATTGGGATCCCTAAGAAGAAGTTTATATTTTGTGTTAGAATTCAATATCCTAACTCCTTATCATTTAATTAATTAATCATTTATATTTTAATTACCAATTGGACCATTGTGTCCTTTCACAATAACCCTAGATAGATATAAAATAGAAGTAGCTATTGTGTAGGAAATCATCAAAATCATGAATAAGAATATAATTGTTTATTAAATACATTGGAGGGGCTTCCTCCCAGTAAAGCCGCGATTAATTTTATCTAATATTCTCCATTATTTTCATTATAAATACATAAGTTAGGATCGAGGATCCTAACATCTAGTATCAAAGCATAACGTTCCTAGAAGTTGCACTAAATTCTTTTGTTTTCTCTGTGTCCGCTTCATACATTATACATAGTTTGTTGGAGAGCTTCCAAGAGCACAGCGTCTAATTAAAAGCCAAAACTTTATTCAGTGAAATTCTATAAAATAGTTTAAGCTTAAACAAATTTTGGATGCTATTCATAGATTCTCTGACAACTCTTATTATTTTTGGATAGAATATTTTTGCAGGCGTGCTAACGAGTTCGTCCACAATATCGTTGGCGACAAAGGTATCTGGTGAACGCGATTACCGACAAACATGTTTAATTTATTAATGACGTCACTTTATTTTGAGTGAGGATAGTACCCACGACGATGAAGGATGAAGATTTTCGATGAAGGATTTATGCGCATGACGACATTATTAATTTTACTCATCATGTCCGATGCAATACATTTTAATGAACATTATCGCAGCATTCAGGCAGTTCACGTCGTAAACATATAAAATGAAATTAAAGTTTTGCACCATTGACTAAAGTTGAAGCCTTCCATGTTCGTTGGTTCCACAACATTTTCTTATTCACGTGACGACTTCATATCAAAGATAAAACATTAACCAACACCTTGCACATTCTATTTACATCATGCATGTCATACAAAAATTAAAATATATAAACCAAAGATGCCAAAACATTAATATTTTTCTCCTCGAATCAAGACGCGTCACATGCTGGATAAATTTTTATTGTGCGTTTTGGTTTCTTGTATGGATTAAATCCCACATTGATGCGAAGAAGAGGTGATAAGCGCTTTATAAACATGACTTCACAGAGCTTTTATCATGAGCATTATCCTTGCTCACACGTCGATTGTTATCCTCGCATACGCGACTCGCAAGCGTTCCTTCCCGATTTACCTTCCGCTCTCGTGTCTCCCATCCATGTCACGTTATTCCATGTCTTGTGTTGTATTAGGTGTTCGTCCCATCTATTGTGTGTACCCCATGTCATGTCTTTCGAGTCTTGTCATCCTTGTCCGCTCTCGCAACACCACCCTCGTATCCGCCCTGTCAGTCCATATCACCAGTGGTCCAATTAGTCCATTGTGTCTGCCCCTCATAGTCCGTGCTTGTTAGTCCTTATCCCTAGTTGTCCGTAAATCCTATCTGATCGCTCGTATCCTACATCTCGTAGCTCATGCCTATCCTCGCCTGTCCTTTCAGTGTCTCGTATGTCTTGTCTGTCCCCTCGTGTTCCTTGTGTCTCGTATCTTCTGCGAGGGCCAAAATTTCAAATTAAAAATTCCAAAGTGGACAACAAATAAAAATTTTGGATGCCATTATCCTACGTCTCGTAGCTCATGCCCATCCTCGCCTGCCCTTTCTGTGTCTCGTATGTCTTGTCTAGCCATTCGTGTTCCCTGTGTCTCGTATGTCTTGTCTATCCACCCGTGTTCCCTGTGTCTCGTATCTTCTGCCAGGGCCAAAATTTCAAATTAAAAATTCCAAAGTGGACAACAAATCAAATTTTTGGATGCCATTAAAACGGTCACGTTGGACATCGGTGGAAGAAAACAAATTTTATCGATGATAAAGTGCGACAAACCTTATGGACAATAAATTATGACTAATTTTAGCAACTTTTGACGATGAATTTTAGCAAATTTTGTCAATGACTTTTTGTGATGGTTTTTGTGATGATTTTTAGCAAAATTAGTGACAACTTCCAATGACGACTACGAAAATGGCCGACGATGGAATATATCATGATCCCAACCTACTTTTACTTCTTAATCTCGCCCACCTACGTCAAATCACATAAGTGCATGCATATAAAATTTAGTTCAAGGATATCGTCAATCGCATCACAAGGTTGGATGAATCATTTCTCATAAGCGACTTCATCAGTGGATTGAAAGAAGAAATTAGAGTGGAGGTCATGATGTACACTCCTCGCACCCTACAGGAAGCCATTGGATTAGCTTTGTTAGCCAAAGATAAATTCAATGTTCAACGTCAACATAGGGAGCAACCTATTGATAAATCGCCATTCATGCACACTATCCCAAAACATAAACCCTTGCTAGTTAAGTACCTCAGTCTGCAAGAAATAGAGGAGCGACGAGTGAAAAACCTTTGCGATAATTGTGATGAGCAATTTGGACCCCACCATAAATGCGCTACACTAACATTGTATTTATTGAAGGAAGTTGATCCTTGTCAATCCATAAAAGGTGAAGATGAGGTAGATGTACAATTGTTGAATGTAGTTGATCCCTATCACTCCATAGAGCAAGAAGATGAGGTAGTTGTGTCCAAAGTGACCGATGCACCTACTCACAACAATGAAGACAATTAGGTCGATGTGCAAGAAGTGATCCATGCATCATGAAGGATGAGGTAGACATACACGAAGTGACCAATGAAGGCCAGACATACACTCTACAATATCTACACACAAGTTTCTCACCAACAGTGAGTTCTCACAAAATGGTAAACACTATCTGAAAACAAGGCATAAAGGTGACTACACACTCATTTTCAGTTGACTATCCCAGGGAACAACAAAAATATGTAGAAGTGTTCCCACCATTTTTTTGCATCATTATAAAATGTTTGCGGAGCCCCAAGGGTTGTCCCCCCATAGTCATCACAATCCTACTATTCTTCTTGGCAACCCCCCACTAACGCTTTGATCCTCAAGATGTCCCTGCCTCCGAAAAAGTGACATTAAACTTGTGCAAATACTACTTGGAAAGCACCTCATCAATTTCAACAACTTCCTTAGTCCCAACTTTGAGGACAAAGCTTCTTTCGAGAGGGGTGGCATGTTAGGATTCAATATCCTAACTCCTTATCATTTAATTAATTAATCATTTATGTTTTAATTACCAATTGGACCATTGTGTCCTTTCACAATAACCCTAGATAGATATAAAATAGGAGTAGCTATTGTGTAGGAAATCATCAAAATCATGAATAAGAATATTATTGTTTATTAAATACATTGGAAGGGCTTCCTACCAGTGAAATCGTAATCCTTTTTAAAATTGTGATTCATTTTATCTAATATTTTCCATTATTTTCATTATAAATCCATAAGTTAGGATCAAGGATCCTAATATTTTTCTTCTTTCAAATGGGTACTTTGTAGCAGATTTTATATTGATTTCAAATAGGAACAAGGCTTTTGAAGGGGGACCATACAACATTGAATCGACAGGTTTATTCATGCAACTCTGGTGACCTGCATTCGATCCTCGTGTGGAGCCATCGATCGCCCCAATATGGCTAAATATTTTTGCTCTTCTGCTTGAATTTTGAAGAGATAATACTCTTGGGATGATTGGTAATCTCTTGGGCACATATATAGGAATATCAAGAGAATCAATAGAGGGGGGATCGCCAACATATGCAAGGATATGTGTGGATATAGACCTAGAAAAGCCACTTTCAATAGAAATTGAATTGCGAGTGGGAATAAATACATGGAGACAACAAGTGGATTATGAATCAATTCCTTTTTTGTGTAGATTTTACCATGAGTATGGGCATCTGGTAATAAACTACCCTAAAATAGGGAGAGAGGAGATGCATCAACCTAAAACTAATCCCGAAAACCCTCCCCCATAAAAAGAAAATGATGAAGGGTTTCAAACAGTAACAAGGAGATTCCAAATATATAATTATCAAGAAAGAGGACGAAATCCAACTAAAGCATGAAAAATAAACCAATTCCCAGATTGGAGGGCATCTTCTAATTAATATGAAATCCTTAAATTAGATGATCCGATGGAAGGGCAAGAGGATTCAGAGGTGGAACCGGGTAATGATAAGGGCCAACACCAAGAAGGAGAAAAAAATCCATCAGGAGCACACCCCCATCCCACAAAAGACAAACCCCTCCCAAATTATAATTGCTCAAAATTTTAAAATTGGGGAGAGTTAAGAAAATCAGAAGATTATGACACAACAACAAGAATCAGAGACATTTGGGTCCCAACAAATTGACTTATTAGAGGCTTGGGAAGAGCAACAACAAACACCAGAGATATCTATGTTTCAACAAAATGATATGGTAAGGGCAATGATAGTGCATGTACAAGATCAAAATCCATCAAAAGACATCATTATAGGAGTGGCAGAGAAAAATAGATAGAAACCAACACTAGGAATCAGCTAGATAGAGAAGCGACCAAAGAATGCAAGTTCACAAAGGGTGGGAAGAAAAAAAATAAGGATAAAATACAACAAGGAGAACATATGAGAGAATTTGGATTGGTGAAGTCCATTGCGAACTTCTAGAATACAGACCCTAAATGATTAGAAACACATGGAATGTAAGGGGTTTAAACAACCACTCTAGAAAATTGGTTGTTAAGAAAATGATTTTAGAAAACAACCTAGATGTGGTTTTAGTATAGGAAACTAGAACTTCCTTAGAGGTGATGGAAAATATTGCCAAGAAATGTTGGGGTAGGCAGATTTTATGGCCCAAGCCTCTCAAGGGTTTTTAGGAGGAATTACCACTTTATGGAATACAAATTGCTTCCAATTGATGGACTCAACATCAGCTGAAGGAATCCTCATGACCAGACTTAGGGAGAGGGACTCTGGGATGGTTTGGATGATAATTAATTTTTATGGCATGATAGAGGTACAAGCTCAAAAAATCCAATGGAAGGTAGTACAACATCTGAGGGAAACCTATCCAAAAGACTTTTGGATAGTGGGAGGGGATCTCAATACTAAAATGTTAGTGTAGGATCAAGAAGGAGGTTTGACCCAACTCAATGATAAGGATAGGTTGTTGTTGGATCAATTAGAGTACCTATATTTGATTGACATACCCCACCAAGATGCAACAACACATGGACTAATAAGAGAAAAAGAGAATTCACAACAAAATCTAGATTAGATAGGTTTCTTGTGGGGAAGAAAGTCTCCACCCTTTAGCACTGTAAATCACAAAATTTGAACCAGTTAGCATTTGACCATTTTCCAGTATCTATCTACATAGGAAAAAGGCCTCAGGTCAAGAATCATCCTTTTAGATTTGAGACTTTTTGGATCCAAAATAATGACTTACCAGAGCTAATGAAATAGTGGTGGGAACAAGGAACATCAAAACATGGGACAATACAATTTCAGCTTCACTCCAAATTAAAATTTATCAAAGGTAAATTAAAAAATGGAGTAAATCTCATCGAACAGATTTCTAGCAGTAGAGAGCAAATCTTTCAGTTTGAGTGCAAGAAATAGCAAAAAGGATCTGCTCAAAACCTATCTATGAAGAGCTTCTCCATAGATAAAGTCTTTTGATGCAAGAGGAAGAAGAGTTAGACAAGAAAGAGGAAGCCTACTGGAGACAACGAGCAATAATAATATGGTTGCAAGAGGGAGACAAGAATACAATGTTTTTCCATCACTCAGCCACAACACATAATCACTATAATCGAATTGATGCCTTATCCACAGGGAATGAAATAGGGAAACTACTACCCTAGGTATGCAAGAAATTATAAATAAATACTTTTCAACTTTATTTATTGCAAATCCACACCTTTCCACTCAACATCAATAGGAAATTTTAGAAAGCATACCAATGTTAATTTTATAGAAACAAAATGAGGAGCTCTTAGCTAACACTGTATCTTCTCCTTGAGTAAAAGCATAATCCAGTCCATTTGCTCTTGCAACTAGAATTGGGATTCCAATTTCCCATTCTAATTTGGGGGCCATACCTTCCAAATCCATTTTAATTATTTCTGTAGTACAAGTACCTATCCATATGATGACACTGGGATCTCTATCTTTTCTTATTCGAATACAAAGCCTTTTTAATCCTTCATAATCATTCAATTGAGCCGAGATATCCCCTTCTTCTAATTCTGCCATTGCATAGCGGGGTTCCGCAAAAATCATAACTCCAAGTGCATTTTGGAGAAAATAACCACATGTCTTTGTGCCCACAACTAAAAAGAAACTATCTTCAATCTTTTGATATAACCAAGATACATGCCAAAAATGAGCAAAGGTAGGTGGTGAGAAATACCAAGATATAAAAAAGATTAGTGAAAAAGATCAACCTCTTTCCAGATCAGAGATGTTTCCATCAAAAAGGGATGACAATAAGGACTTGTCATTGGTAGGGATGATCAAGCAGTACTTCCCCAGAACCCCGATCTAGAGTATGTTTCTATCTACTGGAAAAAAGAATGACTATCCAGAACGAAGTAATCCTTTACACAGTTCCCCCTCTCCCACAAAAAAATAGTGAAGGTTGAGATAGGTTCAAAAGCTCCTAATATTGAAGCAGACAGAATCTCATTGGTCCAATTTATGAACATTCTGATGCTTTTTTTTTTATTTTTCATATTGTTCTTTTTATTTTTTCAATGGCCATTGAGAAGCCGTATGAAGCGAAAGTTGAGAGGAAGAAGTTAAAGAAACAATTTTTGATATGCAGACAGGGAAGGCCCCAGGTCTAGATGGATTTCCAATAGAGTTCTATAGAGCCTATTGGGATATAATTGCAAAGGATGTAACCCAAGCAGTAGAAGAAGTTAAGACTAGTGGAAGAATCCTTAAAGCCTTGAATTGAATTACACCTTTTTGGCTCTCATCCCGAAATGTGGAGATATGTAAAATATCACTAACTATAGACCAACTTATCTATGCAATGTGGTGTATAAGATCATAATCAAATTGATGGTAAATAGGTTGAAACAAATCTTACCAGGATTAATCTCTCCAGAACAAGGAGGATTTGTGTAGGGTAGACAAATTCTGGATGGAGTTGTGATAGCACAAGAAACTATTTATGAGCTTTGCCAAAAGGGAAACAAAGGTATGTTCCTTAAGCTATATTTATCCAAGGCATATGACAAAGTAAGTTGGGAATTTCTAGCCCAAATATTGTAGAAATTTATTTTTAGTGAAGAATGGATAAAATGAATTATGGAATGCATCTCTACAATTTCTTTCTCAGTGCTCATCAATGGTAATCCATCCCAACTATTCAAATCTTCCAGATGAATCCAACAAGAGATCCACTTTCACCATTTTTTTCATCATTTTTGCAGAGGGCTTGGGAAGACTCATATAAAAGAGAAAAGTAAAGAATACCATTTCAAGGGTAAGGATAATAAAGAACATAAAGACTACTCACCTGCAATTTGTGGATGACACAAGAATATGGGGGGAAGCAACAATAAGAGAAGCAACCAATATTAGAAAAATGCTGGAGTGCTACATAGCGGTTACTGGACAACTACTAAATGAAGAAAAATCAATAGTGGTGTTTTTAATGTGATAAAAAAATTAAGAGAACGAATAACCCACATCCTCAAATTCTCAGAGGCATCACTGCCCTTAGAATATTTGGGTATTCCCTTAATATATAAGAGCTTCAAAAATAAATATTGGAAATCAATAAGAGACAGAATCCACTCAAAGATTTTGCATTGGACCTACAGGTGGTTAAGTCTTGGAGGAAGAGTAACATTGCTTAAATTAGTTTTACACGTAATTCCAATGTATAAATTCTCCATTTTGGCTACCCCAAAGAGCATCCTAAAATATTTGGACAAGATGATGAGACACTTTCTTTGGTCTAGAGTGCAGGGTAACCACACAAGGGCACTAGTCAGTTGGGACAAGGTTTGCAAGCCTAAGAAAGTTGGAGGTTTTGGAATTAGAACAACAATGACAAACAACCAAGCTCTAACAACCAAGCTGTATTGAATATCGCTACTCATCCTAATCAACTCTAGAGCAAAGTATTAAAAATTAAATACTATCCCTCACAAAATACAAAATATCTTCCTCGTCTTCCAGTTTCAGGAGAGGGATCATAGACCTGGAAATCTCTAAATAAAGGAGCATCACTTATCAAAGAAGGGTTATACTGGAAAGTGGGAGTTGGCAAAATTGCTACACTATGGGAAGATTCTTGGGAATATTTTCCCCCCATAATTGATTAGTACTCCCACTTAATAGGACTCAAGGAAAAATTTTAGAGGAAATGATAGAATCTCATAAACCACTATTTTAAAATTCCAGATCAATTGCAAGACAATCTTAGTCAATGACAAGTCCCAAAGGAGTTGAGGGAAGAATGGGTTGATGGGAAAAGAGAACTAAAAGAAATCTTGGATAGACGAAAGTGACCAAGGAGTAATGGACTTGATCAAATTGGTTGGGGACATACCCAATTATGAATTTATACTGTCAAAGAAGGTTATAGAAAGCTTATCCAAAGAACTCAAATTGGTCCAAAACCCCCTTGGTTGCAATTATGGCAACCCAAAGGATGGCCAAAGATAAATTGCTTTATGTGGTTGGTTGCACATAACAGTATTATGAATCAGGATAACACGAGGAGACGTGGATTTATTGGACCCAACTAGTGTGTAATGTGTCACCAAGAGGAGGAAACAATGGGCCACCTCCTTTTTTGTGTCCCTATTCCCAAACAATTTGGAATTTGTGGTACAATATTTTGTGTCAATCAGAAAGATCCATTCTCACTGGGAACAAATTTTGGGACTATTGGAAGACCAATAAATTTAAATCAAAGACCTTGAAGATAGCTTAGGATTTGGGTTTGGATTTCATTTGCCGGTAACTTTGGTTGAAATGTAATAACAAGATTTTCAATGAGGAATTTAGACCAGAGGAAAGAATTTGGGGCACTCTAATTAGGAAACTTTTAGAGATAGTGCAGGCTAAAACCCAAGAGGACTCTCAAATGGCAGAGGATGAAGCAGATATATGGACACAACTCTAGAAACAACTGCAATATGGGAACTAAGAAAGGAAGGATAAGAATAGAAAAAGAGGCTTTATAGACTCAAGATGAAGTTTATGGATTCAAAAGGAAAGGATAAATGAAACACCTTTAGGGGTCATCCAACAGGGACTAAAACTTCTAAAAGTTGGACAATCAAAGGAATAGAGTTGTGCCACATTTTGAGCCTTGCCAAGAAAGGCAGGTTATCAACAGTAAATGCATAATTTGAGCTTTTTCAATAAACATTTTACCTTTTTCTCAAAAAAAGTGTGAGAGGTGTGCAAGTGTGAGTGTGTAAGGTGTCAAGTATGCAAGTGAAGAGTCATAAGTGTTAGGTGTCAAGTATGGAAGTGAAGAGTCATATTAGATGTGTCAAGATGTGAAGTAGGAGGTTATGTAATCATGAGAGTTTTGTCATAATGTTAGGCATGTGAAAGGTTGCATATCCCGCGAGTTTAAGGGGTGCAATAGTCAAGAATATTGAAGATTTTCCGTGTAAAGTTATATATTGGAGACAAAGCTCCATGCTATATATCTAAGAGTAATTTTTTTAACATTTTGAATATATGAATTGAGCTTGTTAATTTATGAAATATTGTTATGAGCATTATTGTATGATTATTTATTCTTGGGTAAATTTATCTATGAGATAATAAGATATATTTGCCAACAATGGTATCAAATCCATCTTGTCTTAGAACTACGCTGGTGAGAGATTATTAGAGAAATATTTTAGAAAGGATTGATAGAGAGAACATGAGAGATTGAAGCATAAGAGTTATTGAAGTGGAGAAGAATTGTTGGAAGAATTGGAAGAAGATTGAAGAGATTCGAATGGGAAAGAATTGTTAGAAGAATTGGAAGAAGATTGAAGAGATTGGAATGTGGAGAAAGTTGAGTGCTATTTTTGAGGTGAATATTCGAGGACAAACATGGAGAAAGTCGAACGTTCTTTTTGAAGGTGAAGATTTCTGAGAAAAATTATCGTGGAGACAAAAGCTTTGGAGATGAACTTATCTACTGTTGCACATCAGAGGCAAAGATACATTGAGCTAGAAGATTGAAGTGCCTAATCTAGAAAGATTGCATTATGAGAAGAACAAAGAAGCATTTGTGTTGAGGATGATTGAAGAGCCCAAGTTGGAAGGACTACGAGAGCACCAGTGCTGGAAGAATAAATGAGTTAGACAGGAGGAAAAAGGAAGCTAATTCAAAAGGAAGAAGTGATGTCTGATGAATCAGTGCTTGCAAAGTAGGATAGTTTAGATACAATATAATCAACACATGTGAAGGAGAATAGTTTGGATACATTAGAATAAACCTTTGAGTTATGGTGAAATGTTGCCCAAACAAAATTGCCACATGTGCACAAAAGGAAATAAAAGATAAGAACTAAAGGTATAAATTAATCCTTAATTTTTGGATTGAGTGCATATTTACGGGCATGCTTGATTTATTGACTTTATTAAGTTTGGAGTTATAAGGTTTTGAGGATAAATTTATAATTTGATAATTATAAGCTTAAATTTCGAAGTTAAAAGGATTTATTAAGGAATGAATCAATGTGCAGATAAATAAGGGAATGAAAAGATGATTTAAATATTTGTTTTTGAATTATAGTTTAAGATAAAATTAAATTTTGGAGTAAAACATTGAAATTAACTTTACAAAGTTATAAGAAGTGAAAGAATTGCAATTGATTTGAGATAAATTGAAATATGAGAGTTGCGTTAGAATTTTGAAATTGATTGAAGGAGTTGTTTAAGAAAAGAAAAAGAGTTACATCATGGCTAGAAAGCAAGGAAAAATGAATATTCAATATGAAGGAAAAGGAAAAACTTCAAAGAATCATTTACAAATTGTTTCAAAAGAAAGAAAACATGGAACAACATAATTGATGGAACATACAATTTATTCAAAGAGAAGCATAAAGTGTTGTTCTTATGATTCTTAAATGATGCATAAATGATTGTTTTGAAGATACTAATGAAGGAAAATTGGATTGCAAGGCATTAAAAAAAGTTGCAAAATCAAGAAACAATTTTTTTGTTCTTATAAGAATCTATCCAAAATATAAAAGAACAAAAGGGTGAGTCCGTAGTCGAGTTGGTGTGAGGCGACCAGTTGAGGAATGTGATTTGTATGGTGTAGGTCCCCACAACTCTGGTTCAAATCACATTGGTTTACCATAAACCCTTTTAGAATCATATGGAACTTGGATTGTTTCAATAGAAAGCAAGCGATTGTGCGAGAGTTTCATCTATGTTGAGTGCAAGCGACTCCAGAGGTTGTTTTTCGGGGCCTTTAGGCCTTAGCAACCAATATTTTTATGGTTTTTGCTCAATATTTTAGCAGGATATGTTGCAGGGGACCTAAGATGGGTTAGAAATATGTCTTTCAACAGATCTTCATGCTATGAACTTGATTGACAACGAATTCTAATTTGATGCACAAAACGAAAGTAAAAACCATACATTTTCTCAACGTCCAAGGCATGGATTAAAGATATCTCGAAATAAGTTTCAAACTAATCAAAAAATGGATCAGATATCAAGTGAATTTGGCTCTAAGGAGCATCCCCAAAAAAATCCACTATGGAAACCCCTTTCAAAGGCAAGGATTTCAAAGACTCGTCCCCAAAAATGAATTTAGGGACGCCCTCCGTGGTGGACAACCTCAACCTAATGCTAACATTAATCTTAGGGTTTCCCGTAAACCTTTGAGAATTCCTAAGATTGATCCTAGGAAAACTAATTCGGGATGTCTTAGAAAAACTGATTTAATTCCGATTGTTAAGCTAGATATGGTGATGGGGAGCCAAATTTAACAGCAAGAGAAAACTAAATTTTATTCAGAGAACATGGAAAGATTTACAAAGTACAAAAAGAAAATAAATTTGTAGTCTTAATCTTCGTCTTTCCAGCCTGCTCAATCCTTCGAGCAACCTCCTTTTATAACGACAGATTCTTGCTATAACCGCTGTTCGTAACTGTCCCTATAATCGCTGCAACGATCCCCTGGAACTGCTGTAACGACTTCTGGTAACTGCTGCACCGACTTCTGGTAACCGTCTAACTGTCGTTTTGCAACGGTCCATGAAACTGCAACATGTCGCGATATCGCGACACTTTTCTTCCCTTGCGGTCTCTCTCTTCGTTTTGTCACGAAAACGTGACATGTCACGATATCGCGACACTTTTCTGCCTTTTGTTCTCTTTTGCCAATGTGTCGCGATATCGCGACACTTTTTCATCCTTCGGCCTTCTTTGTCAAGATGTCGCGATATCGCGACACTTTTTCATCTTTCGTCCTTCCTTGCCAAGATGTCGCGATATCGCGACACTTTTTCATCTTTCGTCCTTCCTTGCCAAGATGTCGCGATATCGCGACACTTTTTCATCTTTCGTCCTTCCTTGCCAAGATGTCGCGATATCGCGACACTTAGTCTTTGCTTCCAAACATGTCGCGATTTCGTGACACTGTTCACACTTAGCTTCCTTTGCCAAAATGTGTCACGATTTCGCGACACGAAACTTGTCGCGATTTCGTGACACTGTTCACACTTAGCTTCCGTTGCCCAAAATGTGTCGCGATTTCGTGACACAAAACTTGTCGCGATTTCGCGACACTTTGCCGACTTAGCCTCTGATGCCAAAATGTGTCACGATTTCGTGACACGAAACTTGTCGCGATTTCGTGACACTTTGCCGACTTAGCCTCTGATGCCAAAATGTGTCGCGATTTCGCGACACGAAACTTGTCACGATTTCGTGACACTTTGCCGACTTAGCTTCTGTTGCCAAAATGTGTCGCGATTTCGCGACACAAAACTTGTCGTGATTTTGCGACACTTTCCACACTTAGCATTTTTTTCATTGTTTTATTTCTTTTTGTTGCAAGATCGTTCTGCTACCACTGGATGCTCCTGCATCAGACACCCGGGGTAGATTTTCAGAAGTGATCTTCACTTCTGTACTGGGGAAGGAAAACCCAGGCGATCAACCTCTGATTTGGACAACCAAGTTGCATCTTCGACAGGTCGGCCCTTCCACTTGACCAAATACTCAGAATATTGTCTATTGCGGGTACTTCTGCCTTCGCGAGTGTCGAGTATGTCTTCGATTTCCTCTTTGGTTGGAATACTCCACAAAGTCGGACTTGGTGTCTCGCTGCTACTTCCTTCATGATATTTGACCAAGTCTGAAATATTGAAAATAGGTGAAATATTCAGCTCACTTGGTAGATCTACTTCATAGGCATTTCTTGAATCTCGTTTACCTATGATTCGGCATGGGCCAAACCTCTTCATCTTCAGCTTATTGTAGGTTTTGCTAGGAAAACGTTCCTTGCGCAAGTGAACCATGACTTCATCTCCTATCTAGAATTCCTTGAAACGTCGCTTCGATCTGCTCCGGCTTTGTAAGTAGCATTCATTTTATTGATATGTTGTTGGACCTCTTCATGTAAAGTCTGCATGTGTCTTTGCAAAGTCTTCAGCTTCAACACTGCGCTTTTCGCCCTTATCCATCGGCCTCAACTCAGAAGCGTTTCTCGGGTTGTTCCCATACACTATCTGGAATGGGGATTTACCAGTACTTCGATTGACAGAATTATTGTAAGCAAACTTTGCCTATGGTAAAATCAGATCCCATCCCTTGGGTTTATCGCCTACCAGACATCGTAGAAGATTACCCAAACTTTTGTTGACTACTTCTGTCTATCCATCAGTCTGCGGGTGGTACGCAAAACTGAACTTCAATTCTATTTTCAGCTTCTTCCACAGAGTTCTCCAGAAATAACCCACAAATTTGGTATCTCTATCCGAGACAATGCTTTGGGGTAGGCCATGAAGGCGTACGACCTCCCTGAAAAACAAGCCTGCAACATGAACAACATCACTTGTCTTCTGACATGGAATAAAATGGGCCATCTTCAAAAACCTATCAACGACAACAAAAATGGCATCATTTTCGCGTTGTGTCCTTGGCAGACCAAGAACAAAATCCATACTGATGTCCTCCCATGGTCTCTCTGGTACAGGCAATGGCTGATACATTCCTATATTCTGGCTTACTCCTTTCGCCATCTGGCACACTCTACAACCCTGCACAAATTTTGTCACATCCGACTGCAACTGTGGCCAATGGTAATTTTCACTAACTAGAGCAATGGTCTTATCTCGACCAAAATGTCCTGCTAGTCCTCCGCTATGTTTCTCTTTGATCAGATTTTCCCTCATGGAACTCCTAGGAATGCACAACTGGTTCTTCCGAAACAACATCCCATCTTGGATCATAAAATCCAACCACTTAGTGCGATCCACAGTAGTAGGAGACAAACATGCCTTCCATGCCTCTGCGAAATCTGGATCCTCTGGGTATAAACTCTTAAGTTCATCAAACCCAACAACTTCCACTCTCATTTCTATCAACAAATTATGCCTTCTACTCAAGGCATCCGCAACTCTATTAGATTTGCCACTTCTATGCTTCAGGACAAAGGTATAACTCTGCAGGAATTCAACCCACTTCAAATGTCGTTGGTTAAGTTTACCTTGACTATTTATATATTGCAAAGCTTGATGGTCAGTATATAAAACAAACTCTTTGGCTAGCAAATAATGTCTCCATTTCTTAAGAGCCTGAATTATAGCATAGAATTCTTGATCATAAACAAAGTATTTCTTTCTAGCATCATTTAATTTTTCACTAAAGTATGCAACAGGTTTACCTTCTTGGCTCAATACAACTCCAATGGCATTGCCACTGGCATCACAATCAACCTGAAACACTTTATTAAAATCTGGAAGTGCCAGAATGGGTTGTTCTGTCACTTTCTTCTTCAATATGTCCATATTGGTACCTGCCTTGGCAGTCCACTTAAATTCTTTCTTATCCCCTCTCATAGTTTCTGTTAGGGGTGCACAAATCTTGCTAAAGTCTCTAATAAACTTTCTATAGAAACTTGCAAGACCATGAAATGATCTTACCTCTGTTACATTCCTTGGGGCGAGGCCATTCAATGATAGCCTTCACCTTCTCAGGATCCATTTTTAGACCCTCCTCTGAGATGACAAATCCCAGGTATATCAACTCTTTTTGTACAAAACTGCACTTCTGTAAATTTATCAATAACTGCTCCTCTCGCAGCTTTTCAAAAACTGTCCGAACATGCATCAAATGCTCGTCCAATGTTTTACTAAAAATTAAAATATCATCCGAGATAAACTATCACGAACTTTTCCAGGAAGTCACGCAATACCTCATTCATTAACCTCATGAACGTATTGGGTGCATTAGTCAATCCAAATGGCATAACTAACCACTCATACAAACCCTCTTTGGTTTTAAAGGTTGTCTTCCATTCGTCACCCTCTCTGATGCGTATCTGGTGATATCCGCTCTTTAAATCAATCTTAGTGAAGTATTTAGCTCCACTCAAACAATCCATTATATCATCCATTCTGGGTAATGGAAAGCGATATTTAATGGTAATTTTATTAATGGCTTGGGAATCAGTGCACATTCGCCATTCGCCATTCTTCTTTGGTGTGAGTACTGCCAGATCTTGCACAAGGGCTCAAACTTGCTCGAATCAAACCCTTCCTCAACAATTCATGAACCTGGCGGTTCAACTCTTCATTTTCTACAGGAGACATTCTATGGGCGGCCTTATTGGGTAAGCTAGATCCTGGCATTAAGTCAATATGATGACTAATCTTCCTCATTGGCGGAAAACCCTCAGGCACATTGTCTGATATAATATCAAGAAATTTTTCTAACAGATGTTCAACTTCTGCTGGAATGTCTGTAGTTTCTTCTCTCTTTACGGTAGGAATTAATGCATAACACATTGAATCCCTCTTTAGACCATCCAAAAATTTTTTGCCATCTACTAAACAAATTCTAGCATTATTGCATACCTTTTCCTCAACCTCCTTCAATGGCTTCAGTTTGTGGCGCACTCCATCTTTTGTCAGGGAATAGGTATTTGCATGCCCATCATGCATCGCACGTCTGTCAAATTGCCATGGTCTTCCCAGCAACAAATGGCAAGCATCCATCGACAAAATATCACACAGGACCTCATCCTGGTATCTTCCAATTTGAAACTTGACCAAGCATTGTTCATTGACCAATGCTCTATGGTCCTTCTGCAACCACGCAATCCGGTATGGATGCGGGTGTTGCCTTCTTTCTAGCTTTAACTTAGTCACCATATCCTTAGAGACCAAATTATCTGTACTACCATTATCAATAATAATATTATAGATTTTACCCGAACATTTGCACCTCGTGCGGAACAGGCTTTTTCGTTGAGTCTGGTTCCCTCTCTTCATTCAACAAGGTTCTCCTTGTGACCATCACTTCTCCTCGCTCTGCTTCTTCAGAGTGCTCGGATTCAACACCATCATCAACAACCGCAACTCGAGCATTTGCTTCAGGCCTTCTATTCGGTGCCTCTTGGTGTTGGGGACACTCATATGATCGATGCCCCTCTTCCCCGCAATTGAAGCAGGTTCCACGAAATCTTCCTCTTCCATATCCACGTCCACCTCTACCTCTTCCCCTTTGATAATCATTGTTCTGATTACGGGGTCGGTATGCATTCTCCTCCTTCTGTTCCTGGTGATTGCTTGTTTCACCAGTCTTCTTCTGGTCGTCATATTTACCTCCATCGGTTCCGCCACCAGTTCTTCCACCACGACCTCTTCCTCTTTGTTTACTGTCAAATCTTCGGTTCAGTTTCTCTTCCACCTTCAGAGCAAACTGGTAAGCATCTTCAATGGTGCTCATTCGAACCAAACTCAATTCTTCTTGCACGCTGGTTCTCAACCCATTAATGTAACGGGCTACTCTCTCTTTATTTGCCTCTGTATGGCCGGTTCTGATGGAAATTTTGAAAAATTCCTCTGTATATTCTTTAACAGACTTGCTGGACTGTCGCAAACTCTGCATTTTCCTCAGTAGATCTAATTCGTAATCTGTTGGGATAAACTATCGTTTCAGCTTTTCAACCATTCGATCCCATCTGGTGATCTTTTCTTTTCCTCTTCGATTTCGCTCCAGCTGTACTCCTTTCCACCATATGCCAGCATGGCCTTTCAACTTTGTTCTTGCAAATTTTATCCGATTTGGATCTTCAACCTCCTCATATTCGAAATACTCCTCCATATCGTTGATCCAGTCAATCAACTCTTCTGGATTTAAATTTCTAGAATATGTGGATACGTCTATCTTCGGCCTTTTCCCAATTTGAGAAATGGCTTTAATCATTCGAGCTTTCGTAGAACTCATCGCTTCTTCTTCTTCTTCTGACGGGTCATCAACTCCGCAAGCTTCATCATCGCTCTGGTCTTCTCCTCTTGGCTCTACTCCTCTTCGCAATTCTTCCTGCAGGGCCTGCACTTGCCTCTACAATGCTCGAAAGTCTCCTTCAGGAACCACGTTCCTTCCAGCACCACGATTTCTTCATGGTGGCATTCTTCTTCACTTCTTCTCAGAACCCTTAACCCCAGATCCTGGTGCAAGCTGCCTCACGTTCGGCGCTCTGCTTACACACTCAGAATCTTCTCGCTCTGATACCACTTGATGGGGAGCCAAATTTAACAGCAAGAGAAAACTAAATTTTATTCAGAGAACATGGAAAGATTTACAAAGTACAGAAAGAAAATAAATTCGTAGTCTTAATCTTCGTCTTTCCAGCCTGCTCAATCCTTCGAGCAACCTCCTTTTATAACGATAGATTCTTGCTGTAACCGCCATCCGTAACTGTCCCTATAACCGCTGCAACGATCCCCTAGAACTGCTATAACGACTTGTACCGACTTTTGGTAACCGTCTAACTGTCATTTTGCAACGGTCCGTGAAACTGCAACATGTCGCGATATCGTGACACTTTTCTTCCCTTGCGGTCTCTCTCTTCGTTTTGTCGTGAAAACGCGACATGTCGCGATATCGCGACACTTTTTTGCCTTTTGTTCTCTTTTGCCAATGTGTCGCGATATCGCGACACTTTTTCGTCCTTCGGCCTTCTTTGTCAAGATGTCGCGATATCGCGACACTTTTTCATCTTTCGTCCTTCCCTGCCAAGATGTCGCGATATCGCGACACTTTTTCATCTTTCGTCCTTCCTTGCCAAGATGTCGCGATATCGCGACACTTTTTCATCTTTCGTCCTTCCTTGCCAAGATGTCGCGATATCACGACACTTAGTCTTTGCTTCCAAACATGTCACGATTTCGCGACACTGTTCACACTTAGCTTCCTTTGCCAAAATGTGTCGCGATTTCACAATAGGAAACTTGTCACGATTTTGCGACACTGTTCACACTTAGCTTCCGTTGCCCAAAATGTGTCACGATTTCGTGACACAAAACTTGTCACGATTTCGTGACACTTTGCCGACTTAGCCTCTGATGCCAAAATGTGTCACGATTTTGCGACACGAAACTTGTCACGATTTCGCGACACTTTGTCGACTTAGCCTCTGATGCCAAAATGTGTCGCGATTTCGTGACACGAAACTTGTCGCGATTTCGTGACACTTTGTCGACTTAGCCTCTGATGCCAAAATGTGTCACGATTTCGCGACATGAAACTTGTCGCAATTTCGCGACACATTGTCGACTTAGCTTCTGTTGCCAAAATGTGTCGATCGCGATTTCGCGACACTTTCCACACTTAGCATTTTTTTCATTGTTTTATTTCTTTTTGTTGCAAGATCGTTCTGCTACCACTGGATGCTCCTGCATCATATGGGCATCATTCAAACTGACATAGAAGATCTAGAAAAAAAGGCCTAATTTATCATTTTTTGGGTTTTCATCCAAGCCTATCTACTTTCAAAGTTTGGGCTGCAAAAAACTAGAAAACAAAAGGTGAGTTATAAATCTCTATTTATCCAAATGGTTATTTTCTAATAATGAAGATAGAGAGAAATTTTTTCAAGGGGGTCCTCGGTTATTTGGAAGGGCGAGGCTTTTCATGAAGCCTTGACATACTAAACTTAAAGCTGAAGAAAAGATGCCTTCTATAGGTCCTGTGTGGGTTAGACTATTCGACCTCCTAATTGAATTCTGGAATCCGGTTGTTTTTTCTTCATTTGGAAACTCTTGGGAACTTTTATGATGATTATTGATTATACTAAAAAATTTGAACATATTATTTATGCTCGGATTTGTGAATAAATGGATTTTGATAAACCCTTACCTAAAAATATCTCATTACAATTTCGAGAGGACACTTGGGAGCAAGTGGTGGACTATGAAAACATTCCTTTTCGTTGTTGAATTTGCCATGAATATGGTCATTTGGCTAGTATCTACCCAAATAAAACTAGATAAAAAAAAGAGTATACAAACTTAGCAAGTTTCCAAATGCCTAAGAAGAAGAACACTCAAAAAAACCAATTATGAAGGATCAATCGAAGTTATTAGCTAATATGTTTGAAATTATTTCCACAAATGATGTCTTGGGTGAGGAAGAGGAAATAATAGAGATAAAAATATTAGAAACACAATTTAAAGATGCAAGAAAGGACTCAGAGACAAACCAACAAATTAAAGGTTTTCAAAAAGGAGGAAATATACACAAGAAAAACAATCTTTTAAATGTTTAGACTTCAAATAATACAGGTCCCAAGATAGACTATGTTGAACCTTCTAGTAACACTTTGGCTTTATACACAAAATCTTCGAGGTTAGAAGCCATCCCAGATTCAATTTGGGTAAGTCAAGAAACAGGAAAAAAAACTAAAGATGGATTCCAACCAAAATGCAGGTCGTAAGACCAATCAACATCATATGGTAAAAGAAGGTGAAAAGCTTGTAGATAAAGGTAAGATTACTACCCTTACTAATTTTTTTATCCCTGGTATTAATGAAGATCACCACTTGGAATATTAGAGGACTCAAGGGGAGTCTTTCAAAACAAAATGAAATTAGAAGAATGATTCAGACAAACCACCCACATCTTGTTTTCCTTCAGGAAAAAAAGATTTCAATAGAGGAAATTGATTCAATTGCTAATAAAATCTAGCCAACTAGAAAATTTGCTTCCCTCAGTTCCCAGGGGACTTCTGGTGGCATTGTTTACCTTTGGGACCCAAAAGAGGTTGTTGTTCATCATATGGTTGGCAATTGGGGTCTTTTAGCTATAGCTATTCAAAGTAGACATTCTAACCAAATTATACTTTGCATAATTGTTTATGCTCCGACTACTTTAGAGGAAAAGAGAAGATAGTGGAAGGATATAACTTATATTATCTCTCATTTTATTAAAGCTTGGATCTTGATTAGAGGAGATTTTAATATCATCCTTTCTTTGGATGAGAAAATGGGGGAAAATAGAAATTTGGATAAAAGCACTGACCTCATGAGTGAATAATTGCAAACCTTCATCTTGTGGACATCCAGCTAGATAATTGCCTTATGACTTGGTCTAGCAGAAGACAAGTCTTAGCTTGTATAATGGAGAGATTGGATGGGTTCTTGTTCTCTAACAATTTCTTAATCCATGGTCACATTCCTAAGGTGAAGACTCTTAACAATATTGGTTCGGATCATTGGCCAATCATGGTGGAAATTTGGAAAACCAATGCGAGTTTCTTGCCTTTTCAATTTTTGTTAATGTGGCTTAGAGATAGTTCCTTCAAACCCCAAGCGGAGCAATGGTGTAAGAAAGGTAAACCAAGGTATGGGACTAAGATGTTTTGTTTTGCCATAAAGGTTGTAATACATTAAATCCAAAATCAATATTTAGAACTAGAAGAAGTTTGGAGATGTCTGACAAAAAAAACATGAAGTTGTTGCTCAATTTGAAATTTGAATAAGAAAATCCGTTTAGATGGCCTCATAGAGAGTAGAAGTACAAATGAAATTAGATTCACTACTCAGTTAGAGGAATGGGAAAAAAGAGAAGAAATCTTATGGAAGCAAAAATCTAGGATCCAATGCCTCAAAGAAGGAGATTGAAACACAAATTTCTTGCACAAATCTCTTCTAGCTCGAAGATCTCACAACTTTATTTATTCCCTAAAATCTGATTCTAAAGATGTTGTTGACACTTGGGATGACATGAACTCTATTGTTGTCAATTACTTTTCCAATCTATTTATTATTGCACCTCTTGAATCGGTTTCTCAACAGAATATTCTTCAAGCCATCCCCTCTTATCACTTTTAAGGAGAACTCTATTTTGACTACAATTACTATCAATGAGCTTTAGCAAGTGGTTTTTAAAATACAAAAAGGAAAAACCCCAGGTCTTGATGGTTTTCCTATTGAGTTATATCAAGAGTTTTGGGATATCCTTCATGCTAATTTATTAGAGGTGGTGGAAGAAGCTAGGAAAGCCAAAGAAATTTTGAAGGTTATCAATAAAACTTATATAGCTCTTGTCCCAAAAGCTCAAGAGGCAGATCATATCTCATATTTTAGACCTATAGCTTTATGTAATGTTCTCAAAATCATTACAAATATCATGGTAGAAATGTTGAAGCCTCTTTTGCATAAGATTATTTCCCTGAACAAGGGGGTTATGTGGAAGGGTGTCAAATAGTGGATGAGATAGTTCTTGCTCAGGAAGTCATCCATTCCATGGAAATGCAAAAATCTCCATCTATGTTCATTTGTTTAGACTTATCTAAAGCTTATGACAGAGTGTATTGCCACTTGTAAAATTTTTAAGGCAATTTGGCTTCTCTTAGGATTGGATGGAATAGATTATGGGATGTATCTCTTCGGTGTCCTACTCTATTCTTATCAATGGCATGCCTTCTCATTTGCTCCCTGCTTCCAGAGGTATTAGGCAAGATGACCCCCTCTCCCCTTATTTATTCATCATGCTTGTTGAATGCTTGGGTAGACTATAACCAAAAACAAAGAAAATAGAACCCTTGAGGAGTTACCATTTCTCGTGGAGCTAGGCCTATTTCTCATATTCAATTTGTTGATGACTCTACTTTGTTAGGTAAAGCTATAGTTAAGAAAGCTTCTAAAATTAAGCAAATCATCATCTATTTTTCTAATGCTACCAGGAAATTGATCAATCAAGACAAATCTAAATTCATTTTCTTTCACTGCTCTCCCAGACAAAAATCCATGGTCTTGGATAAATCAAGATATAAAAAGACCTCCATTCCAATCACTTATTTAGGCATTCCTATCAATATTCAAGGACAAAAAAAAAGATTGAAATTGGTTGTTGGATAGAGTTAAGAAGAAAATTGAAAAGTGAACCAATAGGTGGCTTTCATTTGGGGGTAGAATTACCTTGGTAAAGTTAGTACTTCAAGCTATACCTCTTTATTTTTCTGTTGTGTTGAATATCCCAAAGGCTGCTCTTCGATAATTAGATCAAATCAATCATCGGTTCCTCTGGGGTGGTACTAAGGAGAAAAGAAAATGGGCCTTGGTGAAATGGGATACTTTATGCCTTCCCAATAATGAAGGGGGGTTAGGTTTCCGATCTGCTATTAATAAAAATAAGGCTTTAGCTGCTAAACTATATTGGAGAATTTTGCATAACCCCAATGCTCTTTGGGCCAAGAATATTTGTGCTAAATATGCTGAGAACAAAAGTTCTAAAGACCTTGTTCACTATCAATTGCCTACCAAAGGTTTTCCCAGTTTAGCGGTTCTTAAGACTAGTGAGGATTTGATTAAGCAAAAGTTATTTTGGATTGTTCATAATTGTCAATAGGAAAAAATTTGGACAAAATCTTAGGATGGTCACTAGCATTTGATAACTCAGTTTCCTAATTGGAGGCCTTGGATGGAGGAGCTTCATTGAGTTAACTGGATAAAGGTTGCTAATTACTATCGGTACCATACTAGTAATTCAAAGGCTGGTAGATATTGGATCCCTGTTGAAGACTGGCCTATTCAAAGAGCAAAGAAAATATATCTAAAGCATCCTTTATACGATATCTCTCTCTTGGTCCCATGATAAAGACTGTTTTGGATGGAATAACACTATTAAGGGTGAGTATTCAGTTGCTCAAGGTTATTTGGACTTATGCCATAATAATCCCAACCAATCATATGATATATTTTCTCAGTTATGGGCTCAAAATCTTGTTGAGCAAGGTGCAGTAGGAGTATTGTCATTGTTGTCAACACAGTCAGTTAGATCTATTGATGCAGTGGACAGGAAGTTCAAAAGCCTCTCAGATGCAGAAAGACAGGAGTTCAAAGGTTGCTCAGAGTATGTACAGTGATTGTCCAAGAAAACCGAAGTGGCCCATATGCAAAAGATCAAAGAAAAAGACAAGTAAGAAAAGTGTCGCGATATCGCGACATATACAACAGGCAAGAAAAACTGTCGCGATTTCGCGACATGTTGGAAGAGAGAGAAAAAGCAGGAAAAACTGTCATGATTTCGCGACATGTTGGAAGAGAGAGAAATAGCAGGATAAACTGTCGCGATTTCGTGACATGCTGGAAGAGAAAAAGGCAAGTGGAAAAACTGTCGCGATTTCGCGACATGTTGAAAGAAAAAAGACAAGTGGAAAAACTGTCACGATTTCGCGACATGTTGAAAGAAAAAGACAAGTGGAAAAACTGTCGCGATTTTGTGACATGTTGAAAGAGAAAAAGACAAGTGGAAAAGTGTCGCGATTTCATGACATGTTGAAAGAAAGAAAGACAAGTGAAAAAAGTGTCGCGATTTCGCGACATGTTGGAAGAGAGAAAGGCAAGTAGAAAAAGTGTCGCGATTTTGTGACATGTTGGAAGAGAGAAAGGCAAGTAGAAAAAGTGTCACGATTTCATGACATATTGCAAGAGAGATTGTACGGAAGAAAAAGCGTCACGATTTCGTGACATATTGCAAGAGAAAGAGCAAAGGAAAGAAAGTGTCGCGATATCGCGACATGTCGCATTTTCGTGACCCGAAGGCAAGAGAAAGAGCAAAGGAGAGAAAGTGTCGCGATATCGCGACATGTCGCATTTTCGTGACCCAAAGGCAAGAGAAAGAGCAAAGGAGAGAAAGTGTCGCGATATCGCGACATGTCACGTTTTCATGACCCAAAGGCAAGAGAAAGGGCAAAGGAGAGAAAGTGTCACGATATCGTGACATGTCGCATTTTCATGACTAAATGAGGAGAGAGAAAGTACAGAGGCAAAAGTGTCGTGATATCATGACATGTTGTATTTTTATGGTCCAAAGCAAGGAAGAAGAGAGAGAAAACAAAAGTGTCGCGATATCGCGACATGTATTTTCGGGGACCAAAGCAAGGAGAAAGAGAGAGTAAGCAAAAGTGTCACGATATCGTGACATGTTGCTTTTTCATGGTTGAGTTGAAGCCGACGAAGACCTATGATAGCCGACTAAGATTAGGGTTTGCAGCCGACTAAGATTAGGGTTTGTAGCCGACTAAGATCAGGGTTTACAGCCGACTAAGATCAGGGTTTTGATCATGAAAATGTTGTTATAAAAGGAAGGTTGTTTGAAGAATCAAGTTGTTGAAGTGTGCGAAGTTCGGTCGTAGAGCGCAGAGTGCAAGTCATGTCGAATCGTGCTAAGTGTGAAATTCGCAAAGGAAGAAGAGTGCGCAAAAGGGAGAAGACGATCGTTCGACTGTGATGCAACAGATTGTGCGAAGTGATTTCATAGAGAGAGCAGAGTGCGCAGAGATCGCAAAGGTGAAGCAGACTAGTCGGGGTCTTGTAAAAGCGAAGGTATCTTTCTGTTAATCTTCTAGATTCATAATTCAAGTCCAGGTTGCAGCTTGGCATCAGGGGTTGGTGCTCCTTCCAGTAGGTGCTGGTAAATCAGGGGTTGGTGCTCCTTTCTGTTGGTGC
Organism: Wollemia nobilis; assembly: GCA_028583015.1. Classification (NCBI taxonomy): domain Eukaryota; kingdom Viridiplantae; phylum Streptophyta; class Pinopsida; order Araucariales; family Araucariaceae; genus Wollemia; species Wollemia nobilis. The sequence goes on from JAQPPZ010017052.1 coordinate 15,504,399, forward strand.
GAGATAAATAAGGGGTTGGTGCTCCTTCCAGTGGGTGCTGGTAAAGTGATTGTAAAGTTGTTGCTTTGCAAAGGCTAGATTTGGATGGTAGTCCAAGCAGTCATTTTTGAGGAGTAGCCACATTGGTGAACCTCGTTAAATCTTGTGTTGTGTGATGCTCTTTTGTTATTCTTGTTGTATCTTGTATTAAGTTTTAATTTATTTTAGTTTTAAGAGCTATAAATTCAAGATTAAAGAGCTACACTGATTCACCCCCCCTCTCGGTGTCATTGTAAGACTAACAATTGGTATCAGAGCTAAGTTCTTGTACAAGCCTAATCGGCTAGGGTGATCTTGGAACTAACACAATGGCAGGTGGTGAAGGTTTCTCATCAAACAAAGCACCATTGTTTGATGGATCTAATTACGCGTTCTGGAGAATCAGGATGCAGACATATCTCTGTGCTTTGGGATATGACATCTGGGATTCAGTGGTTAGTGGATACACAATACCCATCACTCCTCCAAAAGAGGCTGACGAAAAGAAACTATTTGAGAGTAACTCAAAAGCAAAGAATGCTATCATGTGTGGATTAGCAGATAGTGAACTAGTAAAGATCATGAGTTGTGATACTGCAAAAGAGATATGGGACAAACTGAGGAGTATTCATGAAGGAGACGATAAGATCAAGGAGGCCAAATTACAGACACATCGAGCTCAGTTCGAAGCATTGAAAATGAACGACGATGAAAACATTGAGGCATATATGTTGAGAGTCAATGGAATCATTAATGCGATCAGAGGGCTCGACGAGGATATTGGAGACTCTGTCGTCATGAAAAAGGTACTAAGATCTCTTCCTCAAAGGTTTGATTCCAAAGTCTCAGCGATAGAAGAAGCTAAAAATCTAAATTATTTTAGTATAGATGAGATGTATGGTTCTTTGACTGCATATGAGATGAGGATAGGAAGATCTAAACCCACAGATAGAGAAGCGGCTTTTAAAGCCCTTAAAAATAAAAACACAAAACAAGAGTCCGAGGAAGAAGAGACATCAGATGAAATGGAAGCAAACTTTGTTAGAAAACTAAAAAGGGGAAAAGGAAAATATAGAGGGAAGCTACCATTTAAATGTTTCAACTGTGGAGGCATTGGGCATTTTGTGACTAAATGTCCACTTAAAGAGAAGAACAAAAATGATGAAGGATCGCACCAAGAAAGAAGTGACTGGAAGATGAAAACGAATTTCAGAAAAGGCAACTTCAAGAAGAAAAGTTTCATCTCCAAGAATGTCAGTTCATCAAGAAGACGACTCCGGTGAAGAGTTCGAAGAAGAAAAAGATGAAGCTCTTTTCATGGCATTTGAAGAAGTTAAATCAGAAAAGGAAGAAGGAGTGACCTCCGAAGTTTGTGGTGAAAACCTTGAGGCTGAAGTAGATCTAGAAGGTGAGTTGATCTCTGCACTTGAAGAGTGGAAGATAGAAAAGAAAAAGAATAAGAAACTTTCAAGAAAGCTTGAGGATGCAAATGGAATCATAACCAGCTTGAAAGTACAGATAGAAGAATCTAAGAAAATCTTCGAAGATCTCGAAGTGCAAATAACAATGAAAATAGATTATTGCAGCAAGCTAGAAGAAGAGATTGTTGGTTTAAGAATGCAACTAGAAGAGATGAATAAGAAAATTAGTTGTTATCACAAATGTGAAGAAAGTTCTATGAAGCTGGATAAGATCATAAATGACCAAAGACATGCAGGCATCAAATTTGGTCTGGGTTTCACCGAAGGAGAATCATCAAGTGGATCAAAGGCCAGAAATGTAGAATCCATAAAGAATGAAGATAAGAGACAGGTTGATCAAGGAAAAATATCTCATGCAAGAGAAAGCATTAATGCCAAGCACGAAAGGAGAATTGACAATGATGGATTCACCAATGTCACACATCAAAGAAGAAGAAGACCTATGGCTCCTACGACAACATGGCAAAGACCATCACCCAGGTTCAATTATCCCTTCTCTGGTTTCTATTTTAAATGCAATGGCTATGGACATAAAATCTCAGACTACAAATATAATGTAAGACCAAGGAATTTCACCAGTAGAAATGTTTTTTCTCCTCTGATGAATTATACAGTAGAATGTTATAACTGTCATAATTTTGGGCACATTGCAAGAAACTGTAGAAATACATTTACATCAAATCAGTTTCAGGGAAGAAAATTTCAACCAAATACAAGATGAGACAAAATAGAAAGCTTCTCGTAAAACATGCTCAAACTACTGATAAGGGAAAGGCAAAACAAGAGCCCAAAACTACTATCAAAACAGTGTGGAAAGGAAAAGAGCGATTGAAGGAAGAAAAGGAATCCTTAATCGTACAAACTGCATTCAAAGCACAGAATAAATATGTACCATGGATACTTGATAGTGGATGCTCCAATAATATGATAGGTGACAAACAAAAATTTGAGAAGCTACAGAAATATGAAGGAGGTTCAATAAAATTTGGAAATAATGATGGAGCCAAGATAGTCAGCAAAGGCTTGGTTAAAATCAGTGATGGAAGGATTAAGTCGGAAGAAGTCCTGTTTGTGGATGGGTTGAAACATAACTTATTGAGTGTAAGTCAGATTTGTGATAAAGGTCATGAAGTAGTTTTTATGAAGCAGGGTTGTGAAGTCAGAAAAACAAACAGTGGAAAATTGATAGCAACAGGATCAAGGACATCTGGTAACCTGTACACGCTCTCAGAGACTTCAAAAGGAACTTGTTTTATTGGACAGGAAGAAGAAAATTGGTTGTGGCACAAGAGACTCGGTCATATCAGTTTTGATAATCTAGTAAAAATCACCTCAAAAAGGGCAGTGAGAGATATTCCAACCATCGACAAACCTGCAAACAACATTTGTGCTTCATGCCAAAAGGGGAAGCAAACTAGAGTCACATTCAAAACCAAAGAGTACTACACAAGCAAACCGTTGGAACTCATACACACTGATTTATGTGGTCCCATGAGAACTCAAAGCATAAATGGTGACAAATATTTTATGTTGTGTATTGATGACTATTCCAGAATGACATGGATATTTTTCTTGAAGCATAAATCAGAAGCTTTTGATATGTTCAAGATTTTCAAAAACCAGGTTGAGAATGAAACAGGGAAAAGGATCAAATGTTTAAGATCAGATAGAGGAGGAGAATTCATTTCAGAGGAGTTTGCGGAGTACTGTGAAAATTACGGTATTAGGAGACGGTTCTCAGCGACCAGGACACCTCAACAAAATGGAGTGGTAGAAAGAAAGAAACAGGACAGTGCAAGAAATGGCACGGACTATGTTGGCTGAAAGCGAGTAGTGAGACATATTTTGGAAAGACGTAGTCCATACTACGGTGTATATCCAAAATAGGTACATGCTGAGAACACATGAAAGCAAAACTCCTTATGAATTATGGTTCGGTAAAAGGGCAACAACAAAATACCTCAGAGTTTTTGGCAGCAAGTGCTATATCAAAAGAACTGAAGATAATCTTGGTAAGTTTGAAGATAGAGCAGATGAAGGTATTTTTGTTGGTTATTCATCTAAAAGCAAAGCTTACAAATGCTACAACAAAAGGCTAAAGAAAATTGTGGACAGTGTTGATGTTAAATTTGATGAAGGTAAAGAACGAGTAATTAGCTATGAAACGAACTACCCAATTTATGAAGAGGTTATTGAAGGAGATGAGGAAAACGAAATGGAAAAGATACAAAAAATTGACTCAGATGATGTAAGTTGTGATTCAGAAGTGGAAGAGAATAAGAAATTCAAAACAGATAGCTGGTAGAAAAATCATCCTAGAGATCAAATAATTGGAGACCCCAAAGTTGGTGTTCAAACAAGAAGAAGAGTAGTAAGTAACTACTCTCTATTATCCAGCATTGAGCCCAAAAATGTTGTTGAAGCAAGCAAAGATGAAAGTTGGATGAAGGCAATAAATGAAGAATTAGACCAGATCGAGAAAAACAGAACTTGGGAGTTAGTACCTAGACCTGCGAACAAAAATATAATCGGGACTAAATGGATCTTTCGAAACAAATTGAATGAAGACGGACAGGTAGTCAAAAATAAAGCAAGATTGGTATGCAAGGGGTATGCACAAGTTGAAGGCATTGACTTTGAGGAAACGTTTGCACCAGTAGCTAGACTAGAGGCAATCAGAATGTTTCTGGCTTTAGCAGTCTACAAGAATTTCAAAGTTTATCAAATGGATGTGAAATCAGCATTTTTGAATGGGAAACTTGAAGAAGAGGTTTATATTGAGCAACCAGATGGGTTCCAACTTGGTGATAATCCCAACTTTGTTTGTAAGTTGAAGAAAGCATTATATGGCTTAAAACAGGCACCCCGAGCATGGTATGCAAGGCTAGACAACTATCTCACCCAACAAAGGTTTAAGAAAGGTATGGTGGACAGATAATTTGTATGTCAAAACAGAAAATGGGCATCTTATTGTTCTTGTTGTATACGTAGATGATATCATATTTGGCAGCAACAAAGATGAGTCATGTAGAGATTTAGCAAATAAGATGCAGAAAGAATTTGAAATGTCAATGATTGGTGAACTTTCGTATTTCCTCGGGTTGCAAGTTAATCAAAATAAGAAGGGCATATTTATTTCTCAAGTTAAATATGTGAAAGAGATGTTAAAAAAGTTCACAATGGAGGATTGTAAGCCAGTTAGCACACCCATGACGACAGGTTGCAAGTTGAGCAAGGATGACAAATCTCCAACTATTGATCAAACCATGTACAGATCTATGATTGGAAGCTTACTATACCTGACAGCTACCAGACCAGATATTTTGCAGGCAGTATGCATGGTAGCACGATTTCAGGCCAATCCCAAGGAGACTCATGTGACAGTAGTGAAAAGGATCCTTCGGTACCTCAAGGGTACTATGGAATATGGTTTATGGTATCCGAAAGGTAAAGACTTCACCCTTATTTCATATTCAGATGCAGATTGGGCAGGCTGTGTAGATGACAGAAAGAGTACCAGTGGAGGTGCATTCTATCTTGGAGACAGATTGGTCACGTGGCACAGTAAGAAACAAGAATCAGTTTCATTATCGACAAGTAGAGGTAGAATACATTGCAGCGACAACATGTTGTACGTAGGTATTGTGGATGAAACAAACTCTGAAAGATCTTGGTATTAGTTTCAGTGAGCCAATATCAGTTAAGTGTGATAACACCAGTGCCATTAACATCTCCAAGAATCCAGTTATGCATTCACGCACAAAGCACATCGCTATCAGGTATCATTTTTTGAAGGAGAAAGTTGCAGAAGGTGAGGTTAAGTTGGATTTTGTTCCAACTACAGAGCAAGTAGCAGACATCTTCACAAAACCATTGCCCAAAGAAGTTTTTGAGTACCTTCGTAACAAATTGGGAGTGGTCACACTTCCCAAAAATTGACTAGCTACAGGGATCACATTCTCAGGGGGAGCATTTCAGTATTTGATTATCTGTTTGCTCATGTTCATGATCTTTGCTAAATGCAATAGAGTGTGCCTGAGAATGTTGTGCATGGACTCAGGGGGAGTCTGCAGCAGCCCTTTGGTATTATTGTCAAAGGGGGAGAAGAGTTACAGGAAATTACACATGTGTTGCCAACAATTCCAAAGGGGGAGATTGTTGAGCAAGGTGCGACAGGAGTATTGTCATTGTTGTCAACACAGTCAGTTAGATCTATTGATGCAATGGACAAGAAGTTCAAAAGCCTCTCAGATGCGGAAAGACAGGAGTTCAAAGGTTGCTCAGAGTATGTACAGTGATTGTCCAAGAAAACCGAAGTGGCCCATATGCAAAAGATCAAAGAAAAAGACAAGTAAGAAAAGTGTCACGATATCGCGACATATACAACAGGCAAGAAAAACTGTCATGATTTCGTGACATGTTGGAAGAGAGAAAAAGCAGGAAAAACTATCATGATTTCATGACATGTTGGAAGAGAGAGAAACAACAGGATAAACTGTCGCGATTTCGTGACATGTTGGAAGAGAAAAAGGCAAGTGGAAAAACTGTCGCGATTTTGTGACATGTTGAAAGAAAAAGACAAGTGGAAAAACTGTCGCGATTTTGCGACATGTTGAAAGAAAAAGACAAGTGGAAAAACTGTCACGATTTCGTGACATGTTGAAAGAGAAAAAGGCAAGTGGAAAAAGTGTCGCGATTTCGTGACATGTTGAAAGAGAAAAAGACAAGTGGAAAAAGTGTCACGATTTCGTGACATGTTGGAAGAGAGAAAGGCAAGTAGAAAAAGTGTCACGATTTCACGACATGTTGGAAGAGAGAAAGGCAAGTAGAAAAAGTGTCACGATTTCGTGACATATTGCAAGAGAGATTGTACGGAAGAAAAAGTGTCGCGATTTCGTGACATATTGCAAGAGAAAGAGCAAAGGAAAGAAAGTGTCGCGATATCGCGACATGTTGCATTTTCGTGACCCGAAGGCAAGAGAAAGAGCAAAGGAGAGAAAGTGTCGCGATATCGTGACATGTCGCATTTTCGTGACCCGAAGGCAAGAGAAAGAGCAAAGGAGAGAAAGTGTCGCGATATCGCGACATGTCGCGTTTTCGTGACCCGAAGGCAAGAGAAAGGGCAAAGGAGAGAAAGTGTCACGATATCGTGACATGTCGCATTTTCGTGACTAAATGAGGAGAGAGAAAGTACGGAGGCAAAAGTGTCGCGATATCGTGACATGTATTTTTGTGGTCCAAAGCAAGGAAGAAGAGAGAGAAAACAAAAGTGTCGCGATATCGTGACATGTATTTTCGAGGACCAAAGCAAGGAGAAAGAGAGAGTAAGCAAAAGTGTCACGATATCATGACATGTTGCTTTTTCGCGGTTGAGTTGAAGCCGATGAAGACCTATGAACAATCGACTAAGATTAGGGTTTGCAGCCGACTAAGATTAGGGTTTGCAACCGACTAAGATCAGGGTTTATAATCGACTAAGATCAGGGTTTTGATCATGAAAATGTTGTTATAAAAGGAAGGTTGTTTGAAGAATCAAGTTGTCGATGTGTGCGAAGTTCGGTCGTAGAGCGCAGAGTGCAAGTCATGTCGAATCGTGCTAAGTGTGAAATTTGCAAAGGAAGAAGAGTGCACAAAAGGGAGAAGACGATCGTTCGACTGTGACGCAGCAGATTGTGCGAAGTGATTTCGTAGAGAGAGCAGAGTGTGCAGAGATCGCAAAGGTGAAGCAGACTAGTCGGGGTCTTGTAAAAGTGAAGGTATCTTTCTGTTAATCTTCTAGATTCATAATTCAAGTCCAGGTTGCAGCTTGGCATCAGGGGTTGGTGCTCCTTCCAGTAGGTGCTTGTAAATCGGGGGTTGGTGCTCCTTTCTGTTGGTGCGGATAAATAAGGGGTTGGTGCTCCTTCCAGTGGGTGCTGGTAAAGTGATTGTAAAGTTGTTGCTTTGCAAAGGCTGGATTTGGATGGTAGTCCAAGCAGTCATTTTTGAGGAGTAGCCACATTGGTGAACCTCGTTAAATCTTGTGTTGTGTGATGCTCTTTTGTTATTCTTGCTGTATCTTGTAATATGTTTTAATTGTTGCTGTTTTAAGAGCTGTAAATTCAAGATTAAAGAGCTACACTGATTCACCCCCCCTCTCAGTGTCATTGTAAGACTAACAAATCTGGCATAAGGTGAGGTTATTTACATGGCTTTTATTACATCGTAGGGTGCTTACTGGTGAGCAACTTATGAAAAGTGGTTTTCATGGCTCGTTTAGATGCAAAATGTGTGGAGAGAATGTGGAAAATCTTAGCCATGTTTTTATTGAATCTACCTTAGCCTATGAGCTATGGAGGAGAATGACCATCTTACCTGTCTTACAATGGTCCATTTTTTTTACTTTTGAACAAATTTGGAGGGATTGGCCTAATTAGGAGGGTGTTGATTACTTTATTAGGCAACTAGTTTGGATGAGTTCTACCATCCTACCTTGGAATATTTGGAAAGAAAGAAACAATCAAATTTTTAATCAAGCAATAAAAGATATTCACTATATCTGGAAAAAGACCTTTTCCAACTTAGTTGAATCTGTCCAATAGCTCCTTAAACACCCCTAGAAATCCCATCAAAGATGGGATCAAGTGATGCAAATATTGAAGATTCTCTTTTAAGGGTAACCAAATTAAAGGGAATGTGAGTAATCGAAATATGGATAGAACAAGGAATTGGCAGCCTCCTCCTAAGGATTTTGGAAAAATCAATACCAATGGAGTCTCTAAGCGGAACCCTGGAAAAGCAAGTGCAGGAGGAATTGGTAGACTTTCAGACTGTTCCCTGGTATTCACTTTTTCTAAGAACTTGGGTATCCTTTCCAATAACCTTGCTAAGGGGTATGGTATCCTTAGAGACCTTCGAGAGGCTACTAAGGTCGAATGGAAAAAGGTGTTGGTTGAATCTAACTCTCAAGTCACAATTAATTTGTTGAAGAATCCTAAGAATCATAATACTGATTGGAGAATAAAATGAATTGTTGAGAAGATTCATAAAATCTAGATGGGCTTTTTGAAAATTGAATACAATCATGTAGTTAGTGAACAAAATAGGAGTGCTGATGCTTTAGCTATTTGGACATTGGAAAAAGGTGATCTTATTTACTATGACCACCCTCCCAGATGGTGGGATTCACAAATAAGGGAAGCTCTTCTTTCTATCCTTTCTTTGGATAGCTCCAGTACTAGAGGTACCTAGTTCCTTTTCTCTTTACTTTTTGGGTCTCTTTGGTTCGGTTAGGGTATTTTAGTTCCCTTGCTCAAACAAATCATTCTTATGTTTTCTTTGTTGATTCTTGCCTGAATGGCATTTTGACCTAAAAACACCAAACTTGTTTTCTATTTTTTCCTCCTTTTTTGTTTTTCGGTGTGTGTGTGTTGTTTTGTATTGTTTTCATTCTATTTTATTTTTGTGTTTTTTTGTTTTGTTTTGTATTTTTGTTCTTTTGTGTGTGTGTGTTTTATTGTGTTTGTGTCTTGTTTTATTGTTTTTGTGATTTTTTTGTGTGTTTTGTGTTTTGTTGTTGTTTTTTACATTTTTTTGTTTTCATGTTTTTTGTATTTTTTGTTGTATTTTGTTGTCGTTATGTTTTTTTGTTTGTTTTGTGTTTTATTATTATTATTTTTTATTTTTTGATAAAAAGGGTTTTGAAAGGTCCCAAAACCTTTTATACAAATGCAACAAAGACAACTAGCCAGAAGCGAACTAACTGAACTAAAAATAAACAACCCCAAAGAGGAATGAAACAACCAACTTTAAACCAGAAAGAAGGCGCAGACAGAAACAACAAGGAATAAGGGTATAAACTATAGCAACGGTACCCAAAAGGAAACAAAAAATAACTACCGAAAGTCCAACCAAGATTACAACATTTGGCTCAACAAGGTTCAATCTGCGAGCTTATTGGAGCAACCGCTTCCACTATGTTGAAAATTAGTAGTTTTATTTGCCATTCCTTGCCACCTGGGTTCACGAGTGACAGTTGCCTTGTGAACTTTCCACATTCCTTGCCACCTAGGTTCACGAGTGATAGTTGCCTTGTGAACTTTCCACATTCCTTGCCACTTGGGTTCATGGATGACAGTTGCCTTGTGAACTCTCCACATCTCCTCAACATTGCCCCAAGATGGATTGCACAAAAGTGCATAAGGAAAAAGAGGATATGTTCTGGCATCCATGTCAGACAAACCATATCCAACCACTAGGTCCCAAATCAGCCACATCAACACCAACAACCAGTTAAAGATTAAGATTTCCATTTGTATCAGTGGGTCATAATACATTGAGGAAAATTGGCCTACCAGACTTGGAGGTTATCATGTTCAACTCCTTGATTGGCAAGGAGGTCAGCAATTTTGTTTCCTCATCGGTAAACATGTTGAATTGTAACATGTCTGATGCCTTCAATTATCTTCAAGCTTTCTTGGACAACATTGAACATGCTTCAGGTAGGAAACTGAAATTTTTGGATGCATCGAATGACATTCATAGAATCACTCTCTATGATAAGTATTTCAAATCAAAGTCGCTTGCAAATGAGGAGGCCAAGGTATAACACACGGGCTTCAACAAAATTATTGGTTTGATTGCCCATGGACTCAGCAAACGTGCACATGAATTTACCTTAACTATTTCTGAAAAGACCACCTCCTCCAACCCTACCAGGGTTTTCCTTTGAGGCTCCGTCAATGTTGAGCTTAACCCATCCACAAGGTGGGGGAATCCATTTCACCATTGACTTGTCAACTTTTGGAGGACCCCAAGGGGGGGTGTCAATATGAAATTTGAGAGTATTGAAAATGGATAATTCCCATTGGTTCTTGGGCTTTTTAGCTTGGATGAGATTAGCATTCTCAATGGCAAACAACAGAGCTTAGGAGAACACTGATCTGACATCTTTTGCAGCAACACAAAAAATTTTGTTGTTCTTCTCCAACCATACTTTCCACAAAAAATGAGGAAAACAAAATGACCAAAAAGCACGAATTTTTAGATTCAAAAATGGATTTGGCCACTGATGGCAGGCATCAACAAGAGTTTTTTGGTATACCCAGGACATGTTGGCTAGCTTGGGAAAGGAAGACAACACTTCATTAGAGAATGGGCACTCAAGAAAGATATGGATCATAGATTCCCAGCTATTTTTACAGAGGACAAAACAATTAGGGAGTATTAGGACTTTGTGGATTAGATTGTTAATGGTCAAGATTTTGTTTAAAAAAGCAAGCCAAAAAAAAAAGTGACTTTATTATTATTATTATTATCGTTTTTGTGTTTGTTTTGTTTATATTTTTGTTGTTTTAGGCATGCTCTTTGAGTGTGCCAAAGGGGGCAGGCTAGGTGCGAGCCCTAGGCATTTTTGGCGGAATAGATACCCCTGCATCCTTGGGACTTACCTAAAAGTGGCATCCCAATTGGGATATATATATATATATATATGAATAAATTGCACTCAAAGGTGTGAACAATACAATAAGTATGGACATAAAGCTAAAGATTATTGGGATCTTGTTCATTGTCAAAATTGTAAGAGCCATAATCATTCCCACAAAACTTATTGGTACAAAGGAAATGATGCTCATGGATAGAACACTACAAAAGACATCTTAATGATGACATTAGATGAAATAATCAAACAAATCATTACAAAAGTAAATGTGGAAATAATCAGAATTACAACAAATACAGTACCAACAACAATATCACAGCTTAAAATAGAAAATGAATATGAAGATTGAAGACTAAAAGTCTTCACACCAAATAATGTAATATGAGGGGTGTTGGAGATATTACATTATTTTGTACATTGAGTATTATTAAAGTACCATTGGGTACTATTATAAATATTTAGATTAGAAAGTGTGTGTTTAAAGTATTTTTCAAAGTGTGAAGAGTGTTATGTATTGTATAATAAAGTGTGAAATATGTGAAGAGTAAAAGCATGAGGTGTGCAAGTGTGAGTGTGCAAGTGAAGATTCATAAGTGTTAGGTGTTAAGCACAGAAGTGAAGAGTCATATTGGATGTGTCAAGATGTGAAATATAAGGTTATGTAATCATGAGAGTTCTGTCATAATGTCAATCATGTGAAAGGTTGCATCTTCTAGGAGTTTGAGAAGAGCAATAGTCAGGAATACTGAAGAATTTCTATGTAAAGTCATATATTAGAGATAAAGCTCCATTTTATACATTTGAGAGTAATATTTTGTAATATTTTGAATATATGAAAGTTGAGCTTGTTATTTTGTGAAATATTATTGTGAGCATTATTTTATGATTATTTGATCATGGAGAAATTTGCCTATGAGATAATCAAGCATATTTTCTAACAAGTTCAATATGAATGGAAACTTAGAGGATGCATGCTAGTTATGACCTTATAAAAGATGTTTTGGTGGAATATTTTTTCAATATTTTGGAAAAGGAAAAGCTATTTTCAAAGGGATGTTAGTTCTCTAATGATACTATGATATGGGAAATATGAAGCTAATTATTATTGAAAACTTAGGACTTTAAATAAGTCCAAAAATAAAACCGTAAACCTGGAAATCATGAACAGCTCCAAGTGCAACTTGCGAAGCATCAGTTTCTATCTCAAATGGTTGAGACAAAACAGGAAGAACAAGAACTGGTGCAGTACTCAATTTGTGTTTCAATGTGTCAAAGGCTTTTTATTGATCCTTTGTCCACTGAAACTGAACTTTGATCTTTGTCAAATAGTGTAAAGGTGCAACAATAGAAGAATATCCTCCAATGAACTTGTGATAGAAATTAGCAAGTCCAAGAAAACTCCTTAACTCCATGACTAAAGTAGGAGTTGGCCAAGAGAAGATAACTTCAACTTTGGAAGGATCTACTTGCACACCTTTTTAACTAATTACAAACCCAAGATAGGCAATAAATGTTTGCCCAAATGAACACTTAGGAAAATTTGCATACAATTGGTTCTTTCGAAGAGTTTGAAGAACCGTTTCCAAGTGTTCCAAATGATTCTTCCAAGTAGAAGAATATATAAGAATTTCATCCAAATAGATGATTACAAATTGATCCAAACAATCTCTAAATACTTCATTCATCAGCTGCATGAATGTAGCTGGAGCATTTGTAATGCCAAAGGGCATGACAAGCCATTCAAAGAGCCCCATTTTGGTCTTAAATGTTGTTTTCCAAGTGTCTTATGCTTGAATTCTCACCTAATGATACCCACTTTTGAGATCAATCTTGGAAAAGAATTTTGCACCTTGCAATTGGTCCAAGAGATCATCAATGCGAGGAAGTGGATAACGATTCTTGATTGTAATCTTATTGAGTGCCCTAAAATCAATGCATAATCGCCATGTGCCATCCTTCTTCAACACAAGCAAGATAGGAGAAGCACAAGGGGAAGTGCTGGGTTTGATGAACCCTTTAGTCAACAATGCTTGAATTTGCTTTTTAATTTCTTCCATTTGCACTATTGATTGTCTATACATTGAAGAATTATGAAGAGAAGATGTAGGAACAATCTCAATACTATGATTAATCTGTCTTTCAGGAGGAAGACTTGTGGGTTCTTGAAAAACATCAGAAAATGATTGAAGTATTGAATGCACTGAAGAACTCCTATTATTAGTGTGCTTAGGTGCTTGCTTTTCTTCTTGAATTGGTCTGATGAAGATGAGTGCTAATTCCTTTGCTTGATTTACGACTTTGCGTGCTTGTCTACAACTCAACATCAAATTATGTGGTGTTTGTTGTGTACTTCTGATTATGAATGCTTTATTATATTTGTGCAAAGTGTATGTATTTTTGTACCCATCATGTATAGACCTCCTATCGTATTGATAGGGTCTTCCAAGCAACAAGCCACAACAATCCATTGGAGTTACATTGCACACAACCGAGTCCACAAAAGAAGGACTGAAAGCAAAATTCACAGTGCACGTGTGTGTGATGTCGGATGTAATCCCATTGTCATTCCATCCCAAAGGATAAGGATGAGGATGAGGATTCATCGGTAACTTTAGTTTGTCAAAAACGGACCTCGCAATTAGTTTTTTTTGCGAGCCGCTATCGATTATACAATCAACCATAAAGGTGTCACTGAGATGGACCATAGTCACAAACAAATGCTCACGATCACCTTGTGAAGTATTCATAAGGGTCAATTTGTTTAACCCTGCCAATTCCTTATAAGGCTTTCGTTCCCCTGTAGCCTCAATGGGACTTTCTTGTGAGTCCTCATTGGAAGGCTTTACAACTAGGGATTGTTTCTTCATATTTTGCAACTTAAAACACCTCTTTTGAGTATGTCCTGGATTTTTACAATAATTACAAATCAAAGGTGACTTAGAAGAAGATTTTTGTGAAGAAGAAGAAGGGGAAGATGAAGAAGAGGGAGAAGGAGAAGAAGAAGATTTAGCTCCCTTGGAAGGTTGAGGAGAAGCCTTCTGATTTCCTCATGACGTAGAAGAGCGAGTCCCACGCGATTGCTCCCTCATTTCCTCCTCAGCAAGAAGGGCTTGATTGAAAGCCATGTCAATGTTAACAATCAACTTGTATTTCATCTTCTTGTAAATGGGTTCCTGCAAGCCACTTTTGAATTTGTTAACAAGTTGTGCTGCATTATCCTGTATAGAATTCAAAATCCGCAACTTGCTAAATTGAAAAATATAATCATGAACAGTCATATTGGAGGTTTGTCGAAGATGAAGCCACTTGATCTCAAGCTCAGTGGCATAGTTTGAAGGATAAAAATTATTCTTCAATACTCTTTGCAATTCATCCCACGTGTCAATGGGATTTTGGGTCCGTTGTCGATCAGTGACAAGGACCTTAGCAATGCCAGAAAGTTTCAACTTGGCAAAGTTAACTTCCTGATCCTTTGCGATCTTAATATACGCAAACCAACTGTCCATGTCCAAAATCCAACTGTTTAGGACCTCTGGATCTCACGAACCAGTATAAACAGGAACCTCACATTGTTGTTGAACTTCATTAGAAGTAACCTTATCAGCCAAAATGCTGACAAGTTGGGTTACTTGAGCCAATTTGTCGGCTAATTCAGAAGCCATTTGACCCCGAGTGAGCGCCAGCAAAAATTGTCACAAAAAGACAAAATTACAAAAATGTGCAAAATACAAGGTGCCCAATTTAATTTGCAAAAATTGCAAAAAGAAAATTTGCACAATTTGTAAAAAGTCAAATGGACTTGGGAAAAAGACAAAAAGGAATATATATATATATATATATATATATATACTTTTTTTTTTTTTTAAACATATATCCTCTTTGTTTTTTTTTTTGGAAATTAAAATCAAAATATGGCTCGGCTACTCCTTGATACCTTTCAATATGGTAAAGTTAATACCAAAGAAATAAAACTGCGGCAAAATGAACACGCGGTCTCAGTTCTGGATGCGTGAACCGCGCAGGCTGATCACGAAGATGACCATGTGACAGCTGGAAGAACCACAGCGGTGACGAATACAAACCCCTAACCCGTACTCTGCATGCAATTCTGAGCCCTGACCTGTACTCTGCATGCAAATCCGAACCACGCACGTTGTAGGCGAACAGGTTTCTGGTAGATCTGACCAGGGGACACAGAACCCCTGATCGCGTTGGGCTCCGAAGCAGGAGCCACGCGACCGAACGTGACAGAAAATGCGTGTTCAGATCTCGCAGAATTCTGCCCTGACACACTCTGAAGCCAAGCAACACAACGTTCAATGCACTGTGGACAAATCGCGTGCCTGCAAAATGCGAGACGACGAATCCATCGTCGGTGACTTCACCCTGCGCGGATTAATCAAATCGTTGCCCTCGAACGCGAAACCAGAAACTGTCGTCGATGACCTTGAACGTGGGGCCTAACACGCAAAAAAAAAAACAATCGTGACCGCACTCTGCTCGTGGTCCGCAACCTTCTGAGCCCTGCACTGTCTTGCAGGCATTTTCTGAAAATAATGTGCGATCGCCTGCGTGTAACAAAACCAGTGTCTCTCGCAACCCCACCAAAAGACACCACGGGATTCGTGTGTTCATTGGTATTTATTGGTGGCCAGATCCTATCGTATGCGATCTCTGCGCATTGACAGCAGGAATCAGAAGCTCCTCACCCAACAACGTCGAAACATATAGAATTCCGTCGTGGCAGGAACGTCTGGAGGGTTTGCGGTAAACGCAGAAGTGCGATGTAGGTTTTCGAGGCTTCAAAAATCGCAAAAAAATTCCTTGCGGATAGTGTCGAGGGAGCAGTATGGGCGTCCGGAAGGTCTATGCAGATTGCAGAGATTTGATGCAGCCGCAGCACGCAATGGGTTCCTTGCGTCGTACGTTGCCCACCAAATGAAAACAAACTACTGTGCAAGATTGAATCGTGCAATCAAACAAAAAAAATAAAAAATTTATTGTTTCAAAAGTTGTCGACAAAATTTGTCAACAACAATTTTCTGCAGCAAAATTGTCAGCAATTTCTGACAGCAATTGAAATTGACAGCAATTGTCTGCAAAATGTGGCAGCAAAATTACAGCAATTTCTCCTGAGCTTCAAACAAGAATGAAGGTGGTGACAAGCTTTCAAACCACCCTATGGAGATCGGAAATTCCCAAATCCTCCACAAAAATCCTTCGCTCTGATACCAATGATATGGGAAATATGAAGCTAATTATTATTGAAAACTTAGGACTTTAAATAAGTCCAAAAATAAAACCGTAAACCTGGAAATCATGAACAGCTCCAAGGATTTACGTACACAAATCTGGAAAGGCTAAAGATGTAAGCCCTACAATGCCGAAAAGAAAAACACCTAGACCTAGACCATTCAACGGAGGAAACAAACAACTCACGTTGATTATTCAGCTGACTAAGTCCTAATGAATTTATCCTAGGTCTAAAAATAATTAGCCCTAGGTCTAAGTTTCCTCATCATACTAGTTGCTCATCCATCTATAGGTTCTTATCTTTAATGCATCTCAATAAATGTTGTCACGTGTATCAACATGGATATACATATATGGTCTTCCTTTATAATCTTGAAATAAAAATATTTTTAGACACATAAGTAACTTGACGGGAGAATTTATTTGCTATGAAATGAAAATATCTCAATACTTTCAACACATGTGAAAGAAATTACATCAAAATTAAACTATTTAAGTTAATATTGGAAGCACAAGAATTGGGTGAGGTAGTGATCTTGTGCTACCCTAAAATTGGCCACCCAATGATAAACTTGAACCGTTAGATGACTTCCCAAGATCAATATGCTTATAACAAGTTGGTTATCATGATAGTAGGTGTTGTTAATTCCATTCTTTGTTTAGTTGACTGGTTATCATTGATAATTGGATAAGTCCCTAATATGTATGAACAAATGTGTAGAGTTCAGTGATGTTTGTGATTGAGACATCATAGGTATTTCCATGGATTGTCATAGGTACTATTAAATAAGTAGCTTGGTTCATCCTCCTTTCCACTTGTCCTATTTTAGTTCACTTGGCCCTTCGTTGATCAAACCCCTCACCCTTGTCTTTCCCCCCACCATATTTACTTGTCCACTTGCTAAATTCCTGCTAACCATAGAATGACTACTTGTCGATCCTTCCTTGGCCCACATGTGGTCCTTTTCTTTATTTTCCTATCATTTAGACTCCTTGTCTAACCCTTTACTTGATTTCTCCCTTAGTTTCATTTAATAGCTACCCTTACTTCACTTCACTTATTACCTAACCCTATTTCTATCCATCCATAACCCTTATCCCATTCTATCTCCTAAAATAGTCATTCTTCATTTTCAATCCCTTCCCTTGCCACCTCAAATTGCTTCATTAGTCACTACATCACCCTACACCCATAATCTTCCTCTAAGTCACTCTCTCTTAATCCCTAACCTTCTCTCTTATCCCCTCATATTAGGCTATGTTCCATTCTCCTCTAACCCTATTTCTACCAATTATCTAACCCAACCCAGTTGCCTCTCTCAAAATCTATTTTCCTTAGCCTCTAGTCACTATTTTCCTTTTACTCCAATAGTTCCTTGCCTGCTCGACTCTAATTCACTCTTGTCCCTATCCTCCTTCTAACTGCTTGACCCACACACACTCATACCCTTTCTTGATCCACCCTACCCATCACTGAACTGATCCCATCCTCCGACTCTCACCTTTTCCCCCAAATTTCCAAAATCATTAATGAATCAATCTTTGTTCTTCACTTGCACCTGATCGAGTTGTTCTCCCTTACACCAACTTCACCCTTCCTCTAACATAGACTCCTCACTTGCTTTTATTTTGTTGGATTCTCTCCCTCTAATTTGTCCCATCCCCCTCCTACTCATCAAAATGTTGCCTCATTGTTTCTTCTACTATCAACTAACCCTTGATCGAGCCCCTCATGGCTCTTTTTGGCCTTGTAATCTCTCTCAGATCCACTTACCCACCCATATTTCACTTGCCTCCATTATCTCTTGGTCACCCTTTCAATACCCACCCACTTCAATCAATTTGCTTCCAAGCTTCCCAATTGGCCAACCCCCCTCCATCAACCCTTTATCTTCTCCCTTCATTGATCATTTCATCCTTGCCTTCCTGACCAACATATTTCCTCCCACCCTTACATAATGAGTTGCTCCATGCACCTCAACAAATTGATACCACTCTAAAGAGGACGGTGGAGATCTTTATTTAGAGTTGGATGATTGTTTCTTTCCACATCATGGGTTTGAGGTCATTGAAATCTATTAGGTTCTAGGTCATACGGTCTCTTTCCTTCATGCTTTTTGGTTTCTTCTCAAGGTGGTGAGACCAAATTGCTAAGGGTCATGTTAAGGATATATGGTTGGACTAATTATCCACCAATGAAAAAATTCCTTCTCTTCGCTTTTTTAATGATACATACATATATACATGCATGCAATATATGTATGTTTGTGTGTGTGTGTGTTGTATTAAAAGGTAAAGAGAATAAAAGGTGGGCAAGGTCAACTCAAGTGGAAAAGATAAGAAAATGAAGGGTTGCAAGATAATAGAGAGCAAATCAAGTATATGGATACCATCAAATTATTGAGGTGTATGGAACAACACATTGTGCAACATAAAATATAGGTTGGAAGGGTAGGATGAAATACATTGGTTAGTAAAAGAAGGGTGAAATGATCATTGAAGGTACAAGCAAAAGGGTCGAGGAAGAGGGTGTTGACCAGTTGGAAAACATAAAGGTAAATTGATCAAGGTGCGAAGGTGGGTGGGGAACGAAGGGTTGAGCAAGAAATAAGTGGGGACAAGTGAAAGGTGGTTGGGTTGATGGATTTGAGAGAGATTATTAGGTTGGGAAGAGTCATGAGAGGATTGATTAGGGGTTGGTCAAGAGTAGAAGAAACAAAGAAGTAACAATTTTATGGATAAGAGGGGGATGAAATAGATAAAAAGAGAGAAAAAACTAAAAATCATAAGTCAAAGATACTAGAAAAGGCATCAAACCCAACAAAAACTTGGATGGCCTCAAACCCATGATGTTGGAGTAAACAATCATCCAAATTTCGAGAAAGAGCCTCATCATCATTTTTATAGTGGAACATTTATAATTAGAGGTAAGAAACTCAACTATAGGTCCTTGATAGGTATATTTATAAGAATAAACTTAATGTTTTTGGGTTTGGAGAAGTGGATTCAACAAAATTGGGATTCATACGAAGACTTTTAATTTCTGACACAAGGATAATTTCAAAGTAACATTGTTGACCCTGGTCAATATCATATATGGTTGAGACTACGATAGTGTCTAATAGTTTTTGAGCCCCCAACTTTCATTCTTGATTAATGAAAACATCCTTGAAAAATACTTTCATAGTGGTTTGTCTTCCATAAATCCAATAATTTCACCTCTGATAATGAAATACGAATACCCCTGATAATCCCTATTAATAATTACACCAGTATTGAAGGTCAAAAGAATAGGACTAGACTCCTATAATCCTATCATGTTATTCCATGCTAATGTATTCAAAGCACAGGCTTGCTTTACGCACTCTAATTATTTTAAACTAAGAGTATCGACCCTAGTCAACATCACTAGGAAAATATTTGATCATCTTTGAGCCCTCAAATTTTGTTATTGATTAATGAAAACATCCTTGGAAAATATTTTTAGAGTGGTTTGTCTTCCATATATCCAAGAATTTCAACTTTAACAATGAAATACAAATGTCGTCAATGATCCTCATTAGTCATTACTCTAGTACTAAAGGCCAACATAATAAGACCAAAATCCTATCAATTATTATGTTCTAATCTATTTAGAGTATAGGATTGCTTTGAGCACTTGAATTATTAAGGACATAATTGTTAAGGGTGATCCTTTATGATGTAAAGAGGCAATATTTTACAATCGACCTTAATTCTAAGGATTTTCATTAGAATGGGAATTTGACGATCATATCCATAATTTTCCAATAAAGGTGTGGAAGGTTGACTACTTATGGGTAATAAAAAATGCTTTGGGAAAGTACATCTATTCCACCATAATTATATTGGAAAACATGATAAGACCTATCCCAATATGCTTTCAAGCTAAACTAAATAACAAACTACCTAGTGGCATCACTATAAATAATCCAACGAGAACCTTTTCTCAAATTTTTTAGTATGAATACCATGAAAGGAAAAAAAAACACATTAGGAACTAGAATAACTTCTATGAGCTCCTAAATATGCTTGTTTTTTCCCACCAACATTATCAATATAAAAAAAATAAATATTAAAAGGCCAAAGTACACACTTCCTAGTGGTCAAGGCCTAGAAATAACAACACTAAGAGCACTTCCTCAAACTCAAGGAAGGTATATCCATTAGATAAATGGATAAACTGAACAACATTGTAAGGCAAAAGGTTCCCAAAGATCTAGAAGCAGTACAATAGAGGAGACACAAGACAAAGAAGCTTAAATAGGGGTAGGTGACCCACTATCAAGGGTCATAAGATCACAACTAGTTGAAGTAAGTCTCTTATCTCAATGGAATAAGGAGGTATATGGCTTTCTAGTCCAATAAGGAATACATATTCCATCCTCCCCAAACCTATCCCTACTCTTATGCTTCCTTAAAAAAGAATCAAATAAAGTAGATGAGGAATTTTTTGCATTAGCGGAAAGAGTAACCAACACTCAAATCAATTCAAGCTCCTCTAACTCATCCTATTGAACCAAAAGAGTAACCCTATTGGATAATATATGCATAGATCAACATGGAAGATAACTATTATCTAACAAAAAACACCACAAGGATATAGTTGATGTAGGCCTAATCTCAAGAAAGAAAGAAAAATTGTTAGATACCACAAAAAGAGATAAGGATGCCCTAAAAGGTATTAACTTTGGTAAACACCATTAGATTCATGAACTTTTTATACTTTGGTTGGATGAAAATACTCCCATAAGAAAAATGAGGATCTAATCCTAAAATATTAGGGGACTGGGCACCCCTTATAAAAGTGTTTGGTCTAGAACCATATATTATCCTGCTACCTAGAGATAATTGTGCTTTCAAAAGACAAAAACGAATGACAATAATTTTTTTGAATGGTAGCCATAAATGGAAGGTATGGAGCCTTAACAACATTGATGCATGAGTGTTAGGTGGATTGGATACTCTATGCAGACCATCCTTGGTCTTATACACTGCACTTGAATCATGCAATAGTTGGTGTGTGACACACTTTAAGAGTTATAAGATATGCA
This sequence comes from Wollemia nobilis, assembly GCA_028583015.1. NCBI lineage: Eukaryota > Viridiplantae > Streptophyta > Pinopsida > Araucariales > Araucariaceae > Wollemia > Wollemia nobilis. The sequence continues at coordinate 15,525,644 of JAQPPZ010017052.1, forward strand.
AACCATAGTGGTGAATGCTTATGAATCACATACTCTTATCTCCAAGCTTTGCATATGGAATGAACTAATGATGTTCTTAGAATCCCATGAAGGATAACCTATCATTTTCATAAGGGATTTTAATGCCATAGTGAATAATAAAGACAATCTATGTAACATAAAATATGACACAATGTCACAAAGAGATTTAACAACTTTGTATAATAATATTCTTAGTTAGTTGTTATCCCCAAAAAATGGGTTCTATGCTTGGTCAAACAAAAGGAAAGGTTTCAAAACTATCATAGAGCACCTATATATATTTTAATTAACATAAAATTAGTTTGAACTTGATATTGTGATTGAATCCATAATAGTTCAATAAAGAAGCCTTGACCATGCTTAGTTTTCCTCCACATTGAACAAGTCTTGCAATGTAGAAGACCCCATCTAGATTTAAATCTATGTTACTATGTGATGGGAACCTATATTCTCTAATAGAATAATGGTGGTAGGAATACCCTGTAATTAGTGGATCAAAAATGTATAAATTTTTCCAAAAAAATCACCTTATAAAGGGTAAACTTAAGGAGTAGAATAAAGTGACTTTCGACTATATTTTTTTCTAAAGATGCGAGATCAAAAAAGCTTTATGACACTCAACTTAACATAGCCAAATATAGACATAATCGATGAATTTTTAACCAAAGAGCAACAATCGAGGAACACCTTGGACAAACTAAGATTTTTTTTGGTGCCAAAAGTCTTAAGAAATGTGGCTTAGAGAGGGGAAATGAGACACATGATTTTTTCATTAGTCCATAATGGCTAAAGGCATCATGTGAACTGCATTTCTACTATCTTCTTGAGTGAAGCTTTTCTCATGACAAAGGGAGGCAACTAATTATTCAAAGGTATTTTGTTGGTAGATCTAGCTATTGACTTAGAGGTGAGATGAGAATTCCTTAGCCACATTCCTACGTTTATGAACAATGACTATAATGTAAGCCTCATAGCACCCATCATGATATCAGAAGCATGAGAGGTATTTTCCTCATGAATAAAGATAAGTCCACAAGCCTCAGTGGTTTTCCTTTGAGTTTTTTCAATAATTATAGAATATTATGGATAAATATATTCTACTTGCCCCTAATAAAAGTAGAGAATCTAAGGAGGTTCTCAAGGAATGGAGCAACACCTACACTGTACTAATCCTAAAGAATATGAACCAATAAACTTTTAAGGACATTCACCCTATCTCTTTATGCATCGTGCTCTACTACCAATGTAGTTCGAAGAAATCAAATATCGATGCACTTAGTTTGTTGTTACGCTGCAACCTCTCTAGAGCAATTCACCAATGGTTTTTGTCCATCAATGGTTAGAGAACTTGACACATATTTCTTCTATGAATCTCTGTTATGGGTTACTTAGCTCTGACTTGTTTACATCGTCAATCAAACTCTATAGAGAAAATAAGACAATAAATTTCATGAGATCTCTACTCTTCTACTCGAAAACCTGTAGCTTCGACCACCATTGTAGTTGTGAGCTACTTTACCTGGTCCTCGTAGAATACCATACCATAATAGGTTCTCTCATATTGAAAAATGAACCGTGATAGATCTTCCACTGTGATGTCTACTTGCACAGTGTGATTGTTATTACTCTACTATGTTTGATCCAATGAATACCATGCGCTGTCATGATATATTTGATATTTGACTATCCAAGGTCTCCTCACATATATCATAGTTATAAAATCTCCTCTCAGGGAAAATCTTTGTAGGAGACTCACTTAACTGCTAAATACCTTTAGCATGTGACTCTGTAACACAAAGGTCACCCCTATCTCCACATGATCGAAGGATGCTCTGATACTAATGTTGGTAGAACACACTCAATATTTTATTTGTTACATGACACTAGTTAATATTAGCCAGCACCGTTTGTAACAACAAACCTAATGTAAGCATGCAGTTACTCTCAATCAGATATGTTCATATTATTTCCCAGCTACTAGATGAGTATATTACAACTACTCTTATCAACGTGAGATAATTATAGCTCATTTTATACTCATAAAATAATGTAATAATATAATCCTAACAACATCATTCTAAAAGAATGAAAACCCATAAACATTTGGGGACTTCCATCCATTCTCTTTAGCAACACCATTCTAAAACTACTTATAAAGATAATGGTAGAAAGACTTAAGTCAATTATATTCAAGACCATATCCACTGAACAAAATAATTTTTTAATGATATGCAAATATTGGATGGTGTGTTGGGCCCATTAACTCATTCAACTAAATAGAGGAAAGAAGCAACTATGGTAATTAAACTTTATGTTATGAAAAATACAACCATGTGGACTAGAGCTTTTTGAATAAGGTCTGACACACTTTGGTTTTGATCATATGTAAAGAGAATGGATATATGATTGTACTAAAACCTAAAATAAAATCCTTCTCAATGAAATCCAAAGGGTTAATTTACTTCTTTGTGAGGTTTAATGTGAGGAGACTATAGCTCTCCATACTTGTATATTATTATGTTTAAAACTCCAGGTAGAGTGATTATAGCTACCAAGTAGGCAACTTGCATAGAGGGCCCAAAGATTACTACCTCTTTGGATGAACATGCATAATGAGTCCATGGATGACACCATCCTCTATTGTAGAGACACTCTTAGTGAATTAAATGGGTATGCATAAGTCTTGGATAGTTACTCCCTAGCATTAGGTCAAAAAATCAATGTAAATAACCTACATTTTCTTCCTTCACACATTAGCTAAGATATAATGAAAATTGTTGAATATTTTAAAATTTCCTATTGGTTAACTTCCCAAAAACTGCCTTGGTATCCCAATATTCCTTGGTAGGTGCACTATAGCTCTATGGAAGGACCTTGTTCAACATTTTTCCATGAAGCTAACTAATTGGAAACAAAAATTTCTTAGCTTGGATAGAAGAATCCTACTTATCAAATTAGTACTACAAGCCCTCCTAGTATATCTCTTTTCAACATCGAGGGTGCCTATAGAAGTAGTAGATGAAATAAATAAAATCATGCAAACCTTCTTACGATAAGGCACTTTAAACAACCCTTAAAACCCCACTATTAAGTTGGAAGAGAGTGTGTAGACTAACTTGGGTAGGTGGAGTAGGAATCATAAACTTATCATATATGAATACTACTTTGGGAGCAAAAATAATATGGATAATTTATTAATATCACAACAGCTACTAAAGCAAAATGATTAGAGATAATATATTAATAGTGAGAATTTTAAGAAAAATATATAGCCAATACTCCTCGAGGCTCTCACATGTTTTTTTTCTCAAATCCTACAACAACCTTATTCTAGGACATCTATAATAAGAGATCAGACATGGTTCTAAAGTTTCTTTCTAATCAGTTACATGGATGGGTCACAATCCCATAGATAAAAATAAGATAATCTCTAGGTAGTACTCTTGAAGATATAGGACACAAAGTGTATGACTATTGGGAATTGTTTGTTGAGAATGGTTTTCTTTAGAGAATATGGATTTCTCTATCTATGTAGGGACAAGTTATTAGGCACTAAGAACAACTTGTATGATTAAACAAATCTAGTTTATGGGAATTGAATCCTTATCCTTTAGAGTTTAAACTCGTTTAAGAGGTACATTGTTTAGTTTTATTCCTTTCAAGTAGAATAATTACTTATGCATATTCTAATTTCTTTAGTTGTAGATGTATTTTGGTGTCTTTTGATTCCCATAACTATAATTACATATTATGTATAGTTTCATTGTTGTAGCCATAGTTTTTTTATTTTAATTTAGCGAAAAATCCCTTGCAAGGCCGCCTTGGTCTGAGAAACCACGACCAAGGGGTTCTACACCATCAAAATCACCCGGGAGTCGTGCCTGACCCTGATCGCACCAACATTATCAACTGGATTTTGGGTACTCGATGTACATTTGGTATGGTGGAGATTCAAACCAGGGACCTCCCTTGGAGGATTGCCCTACCCTCTCCAACTCACCCGCAACACATGGCATTATATTATTTCATTTACATAGCTAGGTTTACATTGATATTTTTACTTTAAATTTGTTATTTTTTTTCATAATTTATACTTTTTTGTATGCTTCATTTTTTTTAGCTTGGTATAATTCTTCTATCGTGATAAACTAATCCAAATATTACATGATCCAATGCTTCAAAACCATTGAAATGGAACTAACACCATCTATCCTGCATATCATAACTCCTATTATAGTTGCACATACATTACACTATATCTCAAAACTTATGCACCCAAGTTGACAAAATATAAAGTGAACCCATGGTTATGTATCACCAAGAGAATTTGCATAATTGGACTTGGATGGAGAGCTAGTTAGATACTATTCTAGTATGCTAAAATAAAAACTTCATGCTTTGGTTGTTTGAAATCTGAACAAGATCCAGGTTTCTATTTTAGTTGCATCATATAGAGGATTAGGGGAAACCATTAGGAACCAACCTCCAAATTTGATTCCTTGTGAGAGAATTATATTTTGTACTCTTTGTTGCTACCTATTAGGGATAACCCTTAGCTTGAGTATTCACATTAGGATATCCATCTACATCTACCTAAATGAGAAATTCGTGAGGTGGGGTTGGTTTTAAATGGAATTCCAATTGAAAAATATCCTCAAAATATTTGATCAAGATCTTATCCCCTTTGGGCATAGGCTTGTTATGGTCATAATGGTATCAAGATATAATAAGTCATTTATAAAAGGAAACACTAGGTAAAGTAGGACCTCAATCATTGAAATTTGAAGATATCTATAATTAAAATTACTAGAAGGAGAAGCAACCTATGCTACAAAAAAGTCATCATGATTGGTATACTCTTGAAGTTAGAGTTGAAACACAATCTAAAAGGCATCTAAATTATGTTCCAAAATTGCTTTATATTTTTTAAAGATATACAGTAAAGGTTTCAAATATTTAATTGGTAATACTCATTCATATGAACTTGTGAACTTCCCAAAATGGATGGCAAACATCAATATGAGAAGGATCAACATCACCAAGCAAAACATGAGATGGAGAAAAATATGTAAGAAGCATTGGAAGATATCCAAATATACCTTAATAAGGAATTTCATCAAAAACAATATATCTCTTGGTGATAACTTTGTGAGTTATATGATCATGAAGTTGGTAAGTCTTTGATTCATCAAAAAATGCATTTATAACTCTAAAGTTATAACTTATGCCATCACTCAATGCATTTGTAACTGTAAAGTTATAACTTATACCATCACTCAACAAGGACATTGGCCCAAGCAATTGATTTATAATTTTCAAATGAGAATTTGGAAATTGCTCTTCTATCCAGCCATCAAAGAGGTTCATGCCCTTTATAATACAAGTTGATATTCGTATTGGCCCAAGCAATTGATTTAAAATTTTGAAACAAGAATTTGATCATTTCTCTTCTATCTAGCCATCAAAGAGGTTCATGCCTTTTACAATACAAGTTGATATCCTTTTGATAATGCAAACAATGCAAAATTTTTTTTTTTACCTAAGAGCTTAAGATATACTTGTTTGGAGTAGGACATTACGAGCCATCTCTATAATATTTTAATTCTTTCACTTTGTTATTCAATTCTATTATGGGGCATATAAAACTATCCTTTGCTAGAAAATTGATCTAAGCAAAGCAATAATTGCTTGAAGTCTCATATAGCATGACACTAAATCCATTTCAACTTGTTAGTTGCTGCCTATTTGGGTTCTTCACTATACAATTTAGCACCAAGTCACATTTTGACACCATGATTATTTACTGCCAATCCTTTGACACCCATCCAATTGGCACCCATGTGGAAATGACTAAAGTCATTAACACTCATGTGAAATGATAAAATACCATATACTATCATTAGATGACTATTGCAATGCACAACACATATTTTTCATACTAGTTTAGCCACTTGCACACTTCAAGAACTATCACCTAGTTTATAAAAGTACAAAAAATAAATTCTTGGTTGTTTCTTGAAATAACTCCAACATTTGATGAAAGTAGAAGTGCCACACCTTTACATTCTATAAATGTAGCTTAAGACTTCTCTTCCTAACTAGGAAACCAAGAACTCATGACTTGATGCTTTTATCCTTTTATATATGTTTCTTCTACTTGTTGTTATTGCCTTCATAAAATAGAGCATCTTGCACCTCAACACCATTCTTGTATCATGCATTTGTAATTTTACTTTATAATTAATATAAGGGTTTGTATATTTTGTATTATATTTTAACATCTGTAACATTCTCTTAGGTGAGTATTTGTTGAGGTGCATTTCTTCATCTTAGAATGCCATGTCTCCTACAACACAACTTTAATTATAAGTTGTAGGTGCCATAAACTAGTTCTATAAGATTCCCTTTACTCCATCCATATTGGCCCTTGGTATGCTGATCAAAGTAGTATCAATGATTTTTTCTATTTCAAAAGGAAAGAGTGGAAGTAAATAAAGAGCTTTCTTTCTTGCTTCTTGACTTCTCAAATTTTGTTCATTTTTGTATATACATCCTTACTTAACATTAGATACTTGTTCACATGCGCGCATAGGGTAAGAAGCAAGGTGTCGCACTAGGTTTTGAATCTAAGTACCCTTAAGCATGCTGACCTTATAAAGGAACATAATAAATGGTAGAGTCAACATTGTAACCTAAAACTTGAACCTAAGATGTCAAGAATTTGACTCAAGATGCTTTGAAGGAATAAAGAACCAATATGTATGGACAATTCTAGGATCTTATGCTTCAATTGGGATCCCCACCTACAACTTCCAACCTATTGGAAATTTTTCTTGTATCCATTAGATAAGTTGTCACCTTACAAGAAAAACCAACTGCCAATGAGCAAGCTTTGGTCGACCTGCCTCTTTAACGTAGGAGTAGAGTTCTTTATATTTTCTAGATAGACCAGGTATGGTAAGGAAACCCTTGAGGTGAACTTAAAGTTTTTAACATTTTATGTTCATGCTCTTCCAGATTTATGATGGTGAGTTAAAGTTTTATAAAATTGACCAAGCTTAAACAATAACAGTTCAATTATGCCTTATGTGTATGATCGGTGCCTTAATACTTTGGGCTATTGTAGAAAGATTTAATAACAACTCGGTGAAATAGAAAGAACGAGGAAAAGAAGACTTGGTGTAATTACATTTATTCGAATATCGTAACAAACATAATAGTTAATCAACGAAAGAAATGTTCATTATACATTCAAATAATGTAACCCATAATGAAAACACACACAAAACTGGATACAAATATATGATAGGAAAGAAGCCCAAAATTGTATTAATATAAAATGATTACATGAAGAGTTGGCTTGAATTTGCCATTGAACTCTTGAAATATTAATACAATAAAAATCCTCGTTCGAATATTGTAACAAGGACTTTTCACTCTCTCGTTCCAATCTGGTAACAGTTGAGTCTCTAGACCTCTAGCTCAATAATCTAAAAATAATCTCAGCTTCTTGGGCACTTTTCTATCAGAACCTACACAACAATAGTAAGAATAAGGTATGGAAAATAAGACACAAGGGAAATACAATAGCAAAGAATAGGGCACTCAAGTATATCTCTTAGCAAAAATATGCTATGTCAAAAGCTTGATCCTTTTTCTAGTTGTGGACGTCCTTCTTATAGTTGTGGCAGCCCTATAACTATCAAAACTGCTCCAATCCAGACTCTCCAATTGGTGCCATATCCTACGTTGTTATTGGCTGGATGTATTACAACCTGTTATTAGCTGTCTCAAAACTAGGATTGTTAGTATATCAAAATTATCCCAACTGTCATCCACCTAGCTTTACTGCTTAATTTTGCCCTGTAACCTTTTATTCTCCTCATATTTTCTACTTGTCATGAAGTGATCTCCTTCTTAATCGAGTGTAGGTAGGTTTACTTTTAAACTATTTTGTGATATTTCTCCTGATTATTACCGCATTCACATGAAGATATTATTGTTGGGACTTGGTGTTTCGTAGTCAGATATTTTTATCTTTAGACTGAAAAGACCATTGGAATTGACCACCTTGCCTAAGAGCTGATATATTATTTAAAAAAAATGAGACTTAAATGACACTCTAGGCGGGAAGCAAGGGGTCTTATACAAATTTTTGATAAATTGCATCCTTATGGGCGAAGGTGAGATAACAACACTACTATGCTAGGAGGTGAAGGTAGACAAAAATAGAGAATTGGAAGTACACAAATTAAGAAAAACACCAACAACATGGTACTCCCATAAGTATATTCCACCAGGGTGACACCTCCATAACTATATTCCATCGAGATGTGATGAATTTTTTGATGCAACCATCTATCTGGTTTATGTCTCTGAATTTTTCTACCACTGGAAAATGATAGCTCCTTGAGTCGCCCACCTCTTATGTATCCTCCCAATAGTGCACTTTGATCCATCTTTGTCATCCGAAATTTCATTTTGATATTAGAATGGAAGTCTTCCCGTATAAAAGGATGACCTAGGGGGACTATTTCGTCAGATGACGATCGTTGGGTCAAGTTTCGTTGATCTGAGAATGATTTAGCTAGCTTTGACCTGATGATATTGCATCAACTCAGTTCTCTGTTTATGTCATTTGGCTCACAAAATATCCTCTGTTTGCTCATTTCATGATGATTCACTTCATTTCACCCACTTCATCCGTGTGTCATGTGAAGTTCCTTGGTTCTGAATTGGCCTGATTTTGGGTTCTCCCGTGCTTCAAACTAACTATTTTTGGTTCATTACATTCGACTCAATCATTGTTGTGTTTTCTTTACTTATCCAACCACTTCACTCTTTATAGCGGACCAACCTATCATGGATTTCTTTGCCTTTCAGTGAGTTTGCACAACTTAGGCCATCAGATCAAATCCCTATTTGAGTTTAAATCATCTGATTAGCTTATGTTATTTTAACTTGTGTGCCTCATTGGATATGAAGAAGAGCCTGTGTGTCCAACACTATTTGATTGGCCTCTAGTTGTGTTAGTGAGATCATCATCAATTCGAGTGCTCTGTTGGCTTTCTCGGATTGGGATCCACAAAATCTTGCCTTAGCATGGTACCACTCCACTTGTGTGACAGATCAACTAATGCCCATTGTGGATTTTGTGTCACGCATGTATCTGTGATCATTGATGGTTGGTCGACCGATTGGTGCTTTAATTGCTTTCCTTGTGAAGGTTTTTAGCCAACGGTTTCTAGTGAGTCAATCGAAGCTTTCTCGTTCATTGATTTGATGCTCGATCGATTAGTGCTTTAATTGCTTTCCTTGTGAAGGTTTTCAGCCAATGGTTTATAGTGACTCAATCGAATCTTTCTCGTTCATTGATTTGATGCTCAGTCGATCAACCCTCATCGTTCGTTAGTTTTTCGACCAATGGGTCCCTTCGTGGTTTTGTACGAATCATGATTCCGATCAATTGTTATTAACTTTTGGTCGAGTAGCCTTGAGTGCTCTCGTACGTCTTCGTATTAAATTTATGCAAACATTTTTTTAGGGGGATCAACATAATCATAATGATGTTAGTTAAATAAAAGTTCATGCAAAAATTAACTTTATATGTACCTTGATTTATGCTCGATTTACCTTCACCTCGTTTGGTCCATCTCGACCGCCTATCTCATTTGGCCTAAAATTTCAATGGCTCAATTATGCTCCATTGATGAATTTGGGCATTTATCTCATTTTGGTTAGTAGGTCTTTCCTCTTTCACGTGGGCCATAGATAGTAAGATTTCCCTCGGTCAAAAATTGCTACTCTTTTATTTAACGAATATAAAAATAAAAACTTTGGTTAGGCTTTAAAAAAATCATAACATTGGAAATCAAAGAAAAAGGGGAAAATGTGTTAATGACCATCTTTAAAGGAAAACATTATCGCAGGTTAGTTACTTATGTTCCTTTCCTTCTTGGCTGATTAATCCTGGGCATTGATCTTTGTTGATAAAAAATATTTTGAGTGCTCAGATTTTTCCACGTTGCTTCTTTGCTCGGTCGAGCGACCTTAGTTCCACTGGCTTGGTCAGCCAATCTAAGTCGCTTTTTGACCGAATGGCCTTGCCTTGGAATTTCTACGAACCATAACCAAATATTTGTGGGGGGAATGTTACTTGACCCTTATGGTTCTTCATTGTGTCAGGTTAAAAACTTAGGTATTAAAACCTTTCTTTTACTCCGCTTAGACTGATAAATATTGAACGTTGATATCCATCGACCGAAAAGAGCATGGACTACTTCGATATTGCCACATGGGCCACTTTGTTTGGTCGAAAGGCCTCAAATTTATTGAATCGATTGATTTTGACCAAATTTTTTGTCGATGGGCTTTGGACCGACGTTTGTTGACCATTGATCTCTATCAGGTTTCAGCCGATCGATTTAAACCTTTGATATGCTCTTCGACCAATAGACCTTTTTACACTAAGTTGGTTGATCGATAACATCCTCTTCTCGATCGAATACTTCCTTGCTTCACTTTTTGACTTTAGGGTTTTGGCTTTAACCGAGATATTTGAAATTGGTTTTTGGCCAATGGGCTTCGAAATCGATGCTTCACTGACTGTTGATTCGATTTTCGATCAATCGTTTCGAGACATTGATCCGTGTTCGATTGAATAGCTTATAGTTATAAAATTGAATCTTTGATCGATCATTTTGAACCTTAGATCAAAAAAATTCTTTTACGCTCACTCGGTTGATCACTTTCTTTCTCTCTTCAACCAAATGTTAATCGGTTTATCTTTCGATTATATGCTTTTGACCAAGTGGGTTGACTAGCTTTGGGCTGATTTGAGTCGTTGATCTTGACACGCTTTAGTCGATTTATTTCGGTCCTTTGATCTATTCTAGGTTGAGTGGTTTTCCTTCTTTGCTGAATCGATCGGTCAATCAGTCTGCCAGTCCTTTCTTCTCGTTGGTCAAGAATATTTTGTTTCGTTCTTTGACCTTCGGTCTTTTGGCTTTGACTAGGGTTTCTCACTTCTATTTCGATCGATAATTTTCAATTGATGATATCGGGTTGGATGACTCTTGATATTTGATTTCCTTTCAGCCAATGGCCTTTTCTTTCTCGATCAATCAATCGATTTGTTTTAGGTCGGTTTTGATTTTTTTTGGTCGATAACCTTTGCTTTATTTCCAATTTTTGATCGATCGGGTTGATTGCTTGTATACTTAGGGAAATATGGGCAAGGAACCTTCTAGGCTTATCCTAAGCTTTTTATAAAAATGTAGACACCTAAATCATGTCATGCTTAGGGGAGCTACTCACATAGACACACTCATAAGATCATAAGACATAATCTTGGACTTTCCAAGCATCAACAGTGGTTCTCACCACTCATTTGGGGCCTTTTCAAGCCATCTAAGCCTAGCCGCTCAAGCCAAGAGTGGCTAGATCCTAGCCGCTCAAGCCTAGAGCAGTAGACCATAGCCGCTACAGATGACAACGGCCAGATCTTAGCCACTGTAGACAATAGCGGCTAAATCATAAGAAGCAATTTGCCAACAAACATGCCTAATCACAAGCGAAAGTGGTAGTCTGCATGCAATAACGGTGAGCGAAAGTAACTTTGCATTTATTTTCATGACCAGTTCACATAGGAGGCCTGCGTTTGCATTTAAAATTTAGTTAACTGACCTCCAAGCATAAATAAACGACAAAAGCTTCTCATGCTAACGACCAGTTTGCATAGGAGACTCAAGTAGGCAGTTAGATTTTAGTTAACTAGCCTTCAAGCATAGACAAAGGACAAAGGCTTCTCATGCTAACTTGCACTATGCATGAGAAATTCATTCCTAGGGCTTGGACATAGACCTAGGGCTTCACACTATAAAAGGTGCAAGCCTAAGAGCACCAAGATATCAAGGAGAATCAGATAGAGGACGAGAGAGATAGGAGATCATATCAAAGAGAGAGATATCTTTTTGAGAAGAGCTTTCGAGACTTGGAGAGTTCTCTTTGAGATCAAGTGTACGGTGAAGCCCTCACAAATTGAAAAGCATAACACCTATTATTTCGATATCAGATACAGGCTTTGACCCATAACTTTGGGGTAAAGAGAGCAAGGTTTACCTTAGCGGCCACTGTCTTGGACAATGGCCCATAGGCTTAGCTTAGGTTTTAGACATAGCTTCTTTTATTTTGTTTCTTCATGTTTTCATATCATTAGCATATATTTACATGATTTCATGGCATAGTTTCATCATATTTCCGTTACATTCTTTTATTACTAACAACCTCATCCAGGGAGGCAATCTCGGACACCTAAGCATGTGTTGTTGTTTCATTTCTTGCAGGGCCACAGGTTCATCGGACGAAGGTTGCAACATACGAGAGCAAAAGGGATCCCTCTAGGAAACAGATCTGGAGAAGGAGCCATCTGTAAGCCCTCATAATTTTCCATTTGCGGAACCGGGAAGCTTTTATAAGCGCACCACCTCTTTGTGAAAGGGGCACTCTTTGCCTATTTGTAACTTATTGTATCGAAATGGGTATCCCTAAGAGGGACCGACATGTAACCGAGTTTCAATATCAATAAAGAGATCTATCTTTGTTATTTCATGTTATATGCTTTTTCTTCTTGTATTCCATTTCATCTCGGGTTTTTAATAACATTTCAAGTAGGGTTAAAAAGGGGTGGTGCGTGCGTCCCAAGGTCGCTATAGATGGCGATTACGGTGGGACCTCCACTATTTTTTCATTTTCTATTAGAATACTAACTTAATTTTATGTGCAGTTCTAGCCGCTCTGAGCTACAACGGCCAGAAACTAGCCGCTCTGAGCTACAACGGCCAGAAACTAGCCTCTCTAAGCTACAACAACCAATAGAGCTTAGCCGCTCTGAGCTACAGAGGCCAAGAACCAACTGCTTTGGTCAACATCGGCCAAAAATGAAGTACAGTAGAGGTCAAAACATCGACTCTCTGAGCTGGATCAAAGGTTGGTATAGCTTGTCTGATATTTTACAGCTTTCTATCTGCTTCTGTGTGTCTAAAACAGAGAATGTAAAGCACACTTATGTTTGGGAAATTGAAAGAATAAAAATAAATAATTAAGCATTTTGCATATCTTAGATCTTCTCTTAAATTTTCCACTAGGCGTTGCTATGAACAGTGGCTTATGCCTAAAAATTTTGCCCTAGAATCAAACGTACTAGACATTGTATGTTGTTTGCTTGCTTTGAAGCCCTGCTAGAGGCCATAGCTGCACGAAATAAAGTGTGCTCATACAAATCATAGTAGTTCATGCATCTTTCTGAATATTGAAACGTATTTTTGCACTTAGGCATATAGGAAATATTTATTGCTGCTATATGATGCACTTTATGTTACGCAAGCTTAAAATGAACACCACACACGCATGTCTCATTTAAACATTGGGGAGTTGGATTTCATCACCAACCTTCAATTCAGTCCAGTGACATTGGAATTCATCTCCTTCCATAGGTTTACCCCCTAGAGCTTCCTAGAAACAGATTGAGATTATAGTGATACTAAGTTACTTGTGCTCAAATTGTCTCCCACTATTGGAACAATTATTGGTTCAGAGTGGAAGAGCTAGGCGAACCCTCCATTGGGTCTTCAGCAGTGTACCCTAGCTTCTTTTGAGAAAATCATGTTTGGTACGGGTGTACTTGATTGTCACTATGGATGAGTTTTCTAATTCTTAATCCAAGAACAAGAGCAAAGAAATTGAAAGAACAACACATTAAAACACACCAAATAGTTTAGGGCACACTCAAATCGATAATCAAGATAAACATTTGTTTGGTATTGTGTGGTTATTCCTAAATTGCAACTCAAAAGATCAATTCATAGACATGGTCAAAACAATAAGTAAGCACCCTCGGTCTAATACTGAGGGAGAGACAAAAGCAACTCATACCCATAGGCAGAGTCACAGTAACATTGAACGACCTACCCGTAAGACCGTGAGACGTAGCTCTATGAGCCTAAGGGCTGATAACTCAACCCTTGGGGGATCTCCTCGAGAAACCCCAAGTAAAGAATCACATCATATAACAAAGTCACATAAACAAAAAGAGGCGTCACATCCATCCTCATCAAGGAGACATGAGGAGACCTCAAGGGCCTCCTCTAAACACATAGAAACATCTCAAAGACATGAGGAAGCTTCAAGGGCTTCCTCCTCACATGGACATAAATAAGGTTCTAAAACTCATTCTTCACATAGGGATGACGAGACTGCTACATCTCCATCCACATGGAGAAAACATGTTACCACAAAGCCCTCTTCATCAAGAAGGCAAACAATAATTGCAACACTTCAAGACTCACAAGAAACATATGAAACATGTTTGCCTACTAAAGGGCAGGAAACTAGAGCTACATCTAGTCATAGGAATAAGATAGAAGAAATACTTCACACAAAAGAAAAGATTCCCATAGACTATGACCTCATAGGAGTGAATGGCACCCCATGGGACCAACCATGGAAAACAAGACAACTAGATGGGTTGGATCGGTTTCCTACATGACCAACTCAAAGAACTATAGCTGCTGAGAACTCTACATCTGGAAGCTCACAAACAATGACTTCTAAACACCTCTCAATCTGGGGATACCTTAGAGTGACCCCATAGTAGACGCGTGAAGTTTGATCATAGGGATACCCAACAATACAATGAACAAATCACATTAGCTATAAAGAATACAGATACAGCAGAAACCTCCTCGAGGAATCTGTGAGTCAAGATAACAAGAACAGAGTCAGATAAACATAAGTCGTCTATAACGGTGCAAAATGATCGATTGAGATAGTTAGAAAATGCATTACATAAGGAGCGAGAGCTAGTGGAAGCTCTCGAACAAGAGAAACAAAGAGAAAGACTCTTGCGCAAACATGAGCAGCGTTTAAGAGAGGAGGATGAGCGGTTACCTCTTAACAATTTACAGACAAATGATGGTGACCACCAAAGAACAAGACGCGCTAACTCGCCTAAGGAGAGGCGCACTCGACAAGATAGCCCACAATGAAATCCTCCATCAAATCATGAATGAAATCCAACTAATGGGGGAAGGGCAAACACAACAAACCAATCTTGAGTCCCCTCATAGGAGGGAGGAAAATAAAACAAATCAAATGGATAGAGATTTAGCTCCATTGCCAATGCAAACAGGCTTACAAGATGAGGAAATACGTGCATCAAAGGCATTTCAAGAGCTTGCTGAAAAGATGAAAACCTTTGAGAAACAAGAGGCAACTGGGAACTCACCAACATTGAGCAAAATACACAACCAACCATTGTGCCCATCAATCCCTAGCCCTCCATATCCTAAGCACTTTGAGATGCCTAGGTTAGAAAAGTTTAAAGGTGAGGAGGATGCACAAGAGCATGTCACCAATTTTATCAACGTCTATTTTCATATTGAATATAGTGACGCTCTCATGCTAAGAACATTTATAATGACATTTTCAGGTTTTTCCACTCAATGGTTTAACCAACTACCTAAGCATAGCATAACCAACTTTGAACAACTAGAAAATACATTCTTAAAGCATTTCTCCTTTGGTGCTAAGAAGAAGGTGAACCTTTCAGACCTGGTCAACTTGAAACAGTATGATGACGAGCCAGTAATGGATTATGGAATAGATGGAGAAAAGTCATGGCAAAATTATCATTCTTTGTTCCCACAGAAGAGATCATTCGTATGTTCACCAAAATTTGATCTAAACACATCTCCCTCTTGCTACAACTGCAGCAGTATCCTTCGTTTGAGGAAGCTTTGGCACAAGCCAAGCTCATCGAATAAATAAATGTTGGCAATTTTGGGTTTGAGATCCTAGCTTCTTGTCTATGAGTTGTCATTGATGTCAAAAGGAAATGGCATTAATGTTAAGAGGATGTGTTGGCTTCAAAGGTGGAAGATTCCAAGAGAATATTTTTAAGAGAATCCGGAGAGATTCCATTGGCAAGGGTTTTTCATTAAAACCAAACCGGTTTTTATTAAAACCAAGTTGGATAAGGTTTTTATTAAAACCAAGTTAAATGGTTTTTATTAAAACCAATGGAGGTTCTCTTTATTATTTATTTAATTATTATTTAAAACCCTTCAAGGTTTTAATTAATTAATTATTTAATTAATTAAGGGAGAAATTATTTTTAATTTATTAAAAATACTTAAAGGTTTTTAAACCTTTTTTTATTCTTAATTTATTAAAATTATTTAAGGGTTTTTAAACCCTTTTTGAAAAGACTTTTGATTAATTTCGAAATGGTCTTTATTTTCGCCGACGTCAAGGTGTCTTCGAAGAGACTATTTATTCTCCAACTCCTAAGGTTGGAAGGCTAATTAATTTGAAAATTCCTCGAATGCAATTTGCGGTGTTTGTGCTCTGTATTCGTTGCGATCGAAGGAAGACTTAGAAGCACGTGCGGTTGAAAAGTCTTCGGGAGTTTTTTTCGAGGGTGAAGTGGAGGGAAGTTCACTTGTGAACTTCGTAGCCCGCGTGGGCTAGTGGCAGCGAAGGTTGCTGTTGGGCGCTGCATTGGCGGAGGTCACCGTTTCGAGTCTCGCGGGGGTGCTTTGCTAGAGTAACACACGTTTTTATTAAAACGTCTTTATGCCATGAAATTCGGAGTTTCTTGGACAACGATTTATAAGGTGTGATTAAATTTTATGAGTTTTGGCTTTTGTGATTAGCATTGAATAAAAGCTTAGGAGAAATAAGGGCATATTTCTTTGGATGTATTTTTAAGATTATTCTTTGCTATGCTAAAATTAAAAATGGAGGTATAAGGTGTGAGTCTCTGATTGTTGATTTATTGGCATGTTATGGTGGTTGTGTTTAAAGAAGTGGAGCTAAAAGGTGTAATAAAGGAAGTTTATATTATTGCTCATTTCTTTTTATTCTAACCCTAACTTGGTTGGAAGTTTGAGAGTTGTGTGTGGTGACAACTTGAAGGTTCAATTATCTTCTACTCCAATAAGGTATGGGCACATTCTTCTTATGAGTATGATTGGTGTATGTTTTCTGAAATAAGGTTGGAGTGAAAAGGTATTCTACTAGGTATCCTTTGGCTAGGTGTAAATCCTATTTTCTGGTTTGTTGAAGACTACTTATGCATTGTTATCCTTAAGGAGAGTTTTTGGTGAATGCATAATTTCTGGTTTGAGATAGTGGAAGCTTTGTGCACTAGGGTTTATATTTGTGAGTCTAGCTACTTGCATTGAGTTGGTGGAACCCTTGGTTGGCTGTTTTGAGTTTGATGGTTGAGTTGCTTCCATAGAGGTTGTTTGATCAAGTTATTGCTTTACTTGATTCATGATATTGGGCTTACTCCATTGAGTTGATTTGAGCAAGTTATTCTTTGCATTTGGTGATATTGTGTTGGTGGTTGTTTTGTTCAAATATCTTTGGAGGGAAAAGGATTTCTACTTGTTTCCTTTTCTTGTGATGATTGGTTGAATGCTTCAAGGTTGATGTTGAGTTGAATGGTGTTGGTTGACTAAACCTTGTTTGATGAGCATTGTTGTTGAAACCCTAATTGATGGTGAAAAGAACATGAGTATCATTGTTATGTGATTCTTTGCATAGTTGGCAATTGTTGGGGTTTCATGTTCTTGAAAGAAAACATTCTATCCTATCCATTTCAGATATTGAGTTGAGTTTTCAGATTTGAGATTGAGATTGAGCTGAGTTGATTTGAGTTGAGTTTTGAGATTGGGATTTGAGTATAGAACATATTGAGTCTCTAACAATTCTCTTTATGCTTCTATGAGTTTGACAAATCACATTGGGTCTCTAACAATTCACTTTGTGATTTCCTACTAAGAAAGTTTTTCTTGGTGAGCTTGCTGAGTTTTTGGACAGTTTTCAGTGGGGACTTGTGAGCAGTTTTTGGACAGGTTTTAGTGGGGACTTGTGAGCAGTTTTGGACAGGTTTCGTGGGGACTTGTGAGCAGTTTTGGACAGGTTTCGATGGGGACTTGTGAGCAGATTTGGACAGGTCCTAGCAGAGGACTTGTGAGCTGAGTTTGATAGTTCTATCAGAGAACTTGAGGACAGAGGTGCATTGGTTCTATGAGAAGAACCTGAGGACAGATTTGGCAAGTCTTTGAGAAGGCTTGTATGCAGAGGATTGATTTGTTCAAGAGTTGGACAGATCTGACAGACAGAGGAAGACTTGTACTAGACCGATTGACTGTGTTTGGTACAGGTTGTTGAGCTACTGTGGACGTGATCATAGAAGGCAGAGGTCTCTTAGGCTAAGCATTGAGGATAGGAGGTCTTCGATGGAAAGGAGTTCCACGTGCCGGCAAGAGGTAGAGGCAGCTTGATCTTCCGAGGGATCATTTCCAGAGCAGAGGGGAAGGTATCTCCTTTGAGCAGAGGCTCATAAATTTTGATTGGGGGAAGGTATCTCCTTTGAGCAGAGGCTCATAAATTTTGATTGGGGGAAGGTATCTCCTTTGGGCCGAGGCTCATAAACATTGTAATTGGGAAGGATTCCCAAAGAACTTTGAGATAACTTTTAGAGAAAAGTTTTGTGGACGTAGCCCAGCCATTCTGGGTGAACCACGTTAAAATTGGTGTCACTTTGTGGATGATATTGTGCATTGCTTTGATATTGCTTTGGGTATATTGCTTTACTATTTTGAAGTATAAAGGAAAAAGTAAAAAGAGGTCTTATACTGTTCACCCCCCTCTCAAAGATAAGCTTGTGTTCTTCAATTGGTATCGGAGCAGGTGCCTTCGAAAAGTTTAACAACTTGAAGGAAAAGCTAGTAAAGAACACAATGGATCATTCAAGTGGCAATGCAAGACCTATTCTTGATGGGTCAGATTTTGGTCTTTGGAGTGCAAGGATGAAGGTTCATCTAATGGCACTTGGGAATGAGGTTTGGGAAGTGATTGAAGATGAGTACACTATTCCCGAACATGGTCCTAATACTAAAGAAGAAAGGCTCCTACATCACAGACAATTCAAAAGCAATGAATGCAATCCCGAAAGGCTTACGTAAAGCGGATCTCACCAAAGTGATTCACCGCAAGACAACTAGTGAAATGTGGAAACAGTTGAAGGTGGTTCATACAGGTGATACAAATGTCAGAAAGGCCAAGTTGAGACACTTCAAAGGTATGTTTGAACAACTCAAGATGAATGATGATGAAAATATTAGTGACTACATGCTTCGTATGGATGAGGTTGTTAACTCCATGAAAGACTTAGGTCTTGAGCTTGCTGAAAATGATGTTTGTGATAAGATTTTAAGATCTCTTCCTAATAGATTTAGTGAAAATATTTCTGCTATTGAGGAAGCTAAAGATTTGGATAAGTTGAAAAAGGATGAGCTCCATAGTATACTTGCAAGCATTTGAGTTGAGAACTCAAGTGAAGGTTGATGTCAAGAAAGAGGCAACTTTCAAGGCTACCAAGAATTCCAAGGGTAAACAACTTCAAGATAGTGATGAGTCTTCTAGTGATGAAGAGGCATATTACAACAAGAAAGGCAAGTTCTCTAGAAAGCACAAAAGTATGAAAAATATAAGATGTTTCAATTGTGGAAAGTTTGGTCATTATGCTACCGATCGTACTGTTCCCAAGAATGAAAGTGATGAAGATAAACAGGATTCTAAGAGCAAGGATTCTGAAAAGCACAAGCATCACAGGAAAAACAAAGATGAGCACAACAATCAAGGAAAGAGGTATTCTCACAAGCACAAGAAGAGTTTCTACCTAGACAAAGCAAGTAAGTGTTCTAGTAGTGATAGTGAAAGTTCTTCAAGTGATAATGAAAATGAGATGTTGTTCATATCAGAAAAAGAGGAAGAACCGAAACATAGATTCATTATCATGAAATGTCTTAGATGTGGAAATTTTGGTCACCTTGAGGATGATTGCACAAATAATGATTTGGTTTCTAGTATGTATGAGGATGCTTCAGAAAACTATAAGGAAGATGCATGTATGGTTTTTGAAAAGGGTAGCACCTCTAGTGATAAGAAATCTGAAAAAGGCTTTGATGATTCAAAAAGCAAACAAATAGAGGAAGATATAGAGGAAGGTGAAGTAGATCTTGAAGGTGAACTTATTAGTGCTCTTAGTGCTTTGAAAAAGGAAAGAAAGAAGAATGCTAGACTCAAGGATAAGTTAGATGAATGTTGTATGGAGAGAGATGATCTTATAGAAAGTCTTGACTTCTCTATGGCTAAGACACAAGAACTCAAGGATGAGTTAGAGTCTAAGGTTCTTGAGTATAGTGAGTTAGAACAGAAAATGGCTTCTTTGAAAGAGGAAACTAAAGAGTACAAGGATAAGCTTTACAGGTTTCAAGATAGCTCCAAAAAGGTTAAGTCACTCATCAAAGGTCAAAGAAAGACAACAGATAAAACAGGCCTTGGTTTTGTTAAGCCACACAAGGAACAAGTTGGAGAGTCTAGTAAGAGACTCCAAAAGGAAGAGAGTTCTGATGAGGAAAGTATTTCAGAAAAGGAGTCCTTGAATGATAGATGCACAGAAATAGAAAACAGAATTCAGAATGAGAAGAAGAAGTTTTCATAACCTAAGAGGTCAATTAAAGGAAAGTTTCAAGGCAGATGTTTTGCTTGTCACAGGTTTGGTCACATGGCTTCACATTGCATGGCTCAAGTGAAGGAGGTAAATGACAGTTTCAGAAGTGCTAGTTACTTTCAAGGGTATTGCTACTCTTGTCAACAGTTTGGGCACAAGGCAGTTTATTGCAAGGCAAATAACAGGAACAGGTTTGGTCGTAACAGGTTTGGTCGTAACAGGTTTGGTCAGAATAGGTTTGGTCGAATCGGTGGATTCAAAGATCAGGTTTACCTCGGAGAAACAACATCGTCAAGTGTTTCAAGTGCAACAATGAAGGTCACATAATCAGACAGTGTAGAGCTGAAATTCTAGAATACAAGAACAGGAACAAGTGGCATGATCAAGTCCAAGGATCAAGGCATGGACAAGAACAGGGATGAGAACAAGAACAAGAACAAGTGACAGGAATAGGAATATGGACAAAGAGTTCAAGAGAAGGCCCGACAAGGAAGTTATAGACGCTGATGATGATCAGTGCCTAATGGGAGTTTTACTCCCACCCAAGAATTAATCACCTCATCAGGAGGTGGGGGAGGGACTAAGCTAAGAGGCTCATTCTTAGTCCCGAGCCCCAAAGGTGACCCTTTGCCATTGATGACAAAGGGGGAGAGATTTGAGTAAGGGGGAGAGCCTCAAGACAGGGGGAGCTATTTATGTTGAGTTTCTGTGTTGTTGAGAAGCATGGTTTGCCATCAATGACAAAGGGGGAGATTGTTGGCAATTTTGGGTTTGAGATCCTAGCTTCTTGTCTATGAGTTGTCATTGATGTCAAAAGGAAATGGCATTAATGTTAAGAGGATGTGTTGGCTTCAAAGGTGGAAGATTCCAAGAGAATATTTTTAAGAGAATCCGGAGAGATTCCATTGGCAAGGGTTTTTCATTAAAACCAAACCGGTTTTTATTAAAACCAAGTTGGATAGGGTTTTTATTAAAACCAAGTTAAATGGTTTTTATTAAAACCAATGGAGGTTCTCTTTATTATTTATTTAATTATTATTTAAAACCCTTCAAGGTTTTAATTAATTAATTATTTAATTAATTAAGGGAGAAATTATTTTTAATTTATTAAAAATACTTAAAGGTTTTTAAACCTTTTTTTATTCTTAATTTATTAAAATTATTTAAGGGTTTTTAAACCCTTTTTGAAAAGACTTTTGATTAATTTCGAAATGGTCTTTATTTTCGCCGACGTCAAGGTGTCTTCGAAGAGACTATTTATTCTCCAACTCCTAAGGTTGGAAGGCTAATTAATTCGAAAATTCCCCGAATGCAATTTGCGGTGTTTGTGCTCTGTATTCGCTGCGATCGAAGGAAGACTTAGAAGCACGTGCGGTTGAAAAGTCTTCGGGAGTTTTTTTTCGAGGGTGAAGTGGAGGGAAGTTCACTTGTGAACTTCGTAGCCCGCGTGGGCTAGTGGCAGCGAAGGTTGTTGTTGGGCGCTGCATTGGCGGAGGTCACCGTTTCGAGTCTCGCGGGGGTGCTTTGCTAGAGTAACACACGTTTTTATTAAAACGTCTTTATGCCACGAAATTCGGAGTTTCTTGGACAACGATTTATAAGGTGTGATTAAATTTTATGAGTTTTGGCTTTTGTGATTAGCATTGAATAAAAGCTTAGGAGAAATAAGGGCATATTTCTTTGGATGTATTTTTAAGATTATTCTTTGCTATGCTAAAATTAAAAATGGAGGTATAAGGTGTGAGTCTCTGATTGTTGATTTATTGGCATGTTATGGTGGTTGTGTTTAAAGAAGTGGAGCTAAAAGGTGTAATAAAGGAAGTTTATATTATTGCTCATTTCTTTTTATTCTAACCCTAACTTGGTTGGAAGTTTGAGAGTTGTGTGTGGTGACAACTTGAAGGTTCAATTATCTTCTACTCCAATAAGGTATGGGCACATTCTTCTTATGAGTATGATTGGTGTATGTTTTCTGAAATAAGGTTGGAGTGAAAAGGTATTCTACTAGGTATCCTTTGGCTAGGTGTAAATCCTATTTTCTGGTTTGTTGAAGACTACTTATGCATTGTTATCCTTAAGGAGAGTTTTTGGTGAATGCATAATTTTTGGTTTGAGATAGTGGAAGCTTTGTGCACTAGGGTTTATATTTGTGAGTCTAGCTACTTGCATTGAGTTGGTGGAACCCTTGGTTGGCTGTTTTGAGTTTGATGGTTGAGTTGCTTCCATAGAGGTTGTTTGATCAAGTTATTGCTTTACTTGATTCATGATATTGGGCTTACTCCATTGAGTTGATTTGAGCAAGTTATTCTTTGCATTTGGTGATATTGTGTTGGTGGCTGTTTTGTTCAAATATCTTTGGAGGGAAAAGGATTTCTACTTGTTTCCTTTTCTTGTGATGATTGGTTGAATGCTTCAAGGTTGATGTTGAGTTGAATGGTGTTGGTTGACTAAACCTTGTTTGATGAGCATTGTTGTTGAAACCCTAATTGATGGTGAAAAGAACATGAGTATCATTGTTATGTGATTCTTTGCATAGTTGGCAATTGTTGGGGTTTCATGTTCTTGAAAGAAAACATTCTATCCTATCCATTTCAGATATTGAGTTGAGTTTTCAGATTTGAGATTGAGATTGAGCTGAGTTGATTTGAGTTGAGTTTTGAGATTGGGATTTGAGTATAGAACATATTGAGTCTCTAACAATTCTCTTTATGCTTCTATGAGTTTGAAAAATCACATTGGGTCTCTAACAATTCACTTTGTGATTTCCTACTAAGAAAGTTTTTCTTGGTGAGCTTGCTGAGTTTTTGGACAGGTTCCATGGGGACTTTGAGTTTTGGACAAGTTCGTGGGGACTTGTGAGCGTTTTGGATCAGGTTCAGTGGGGACTTGTGAGCAATTTTTGGACAGGTTTCAATGGGGACTTGTGAGCAGATTTGGACAGGTCCTAGCAGAGGACTTGTGAGCTGAGTTTGATAGTTCTATCAGAGAACTTGAGGACAGAGGTGCATTGGTTCTATGAGAAGAACCTGAGGACAGATTTGGCAAGTCTTTGAGAAGGCTTGTATGTAGAGGATTGATTTGTTCAAGAGTTGGACAGATCTGACAGACAGAGGAAGACTTGTACTAGACCGACTGACTATGTTTGGTACAGGTTGTTGAGTTACTGTGGACGTGATCATAGAAGGCAGAGGTCTCTTAGGCTAAGCATTGAGGACAGGAGGTCTTCGATGGAAAGGAGTTCCACGTGTTGGCAAGAGGTAGAGGCAGTTGATCTTCTGAGGGATCATTTCCAGAGCAGAGGGGAAGGTATCTCCTTTGAGTAGAGGCTCATAAATTTTGATTGGGGGAAGGTATCTCCTTTGAGCAGAGGCTCATAAATTTTGATTGGGGGAAGGTATCTCCTTTGGGCCGAGGCTCATAAACATTGTAATTGGGAAGGATTCCCAAAGAACTTTGAGATAACTTTTAGAGAAAAGTTTTGTGGACGTAGCCCAGCCATTCTGGGTGAACCACGTTAAAATTGGTGTCACTTTGTGGATGATATTGTGCATTGCTTTGATATTGCTTTGGGTATATTGCTTTACTATTTTGAAGTATAAAGGAAAAAGTAAAAAGAGGTCTTATACTGTTCACCCCCCTCTCAAGTATAAGCTTGTGTTCTTCAATTGGTATCAGAGCAGTGTGCCTTCGAAAAGTTTAACAACTTGAAGGAAAAGCTAGTAAAGAACACAATGGATCATTCAAGTGGCAATGCAAGACCTATTCTTGATGGGTCAGATTTTGGTCTTTGGAGTGCAAGGATGAAGGTTCATCTAATGGCACTTGGGAATGAGGTTTGGGAAGTGATTGAAGATGAGTACACTATTCCTGAACATGGTCCTAATACTAAAGAAGAAAGGCTCCTACATCACAAGCAATTCAAAAGCAATGAATGCAATCCTGAAAGGCTTACGAAAAGCAGATCTCACCAAAGTGATTCACCGCAAGACAACTAGTGAAATGTGGAAACAGTTGAAGGTGGTTCATACAGGTGATACAAATGTCAGAAAGGCCAAGTTGAGACACTTCAAAGGTATGTTTGAACAACTCAAGATGAATGATGATGAAAATATTAGTGACTACATGCTTCGTATGGATGAGGTTGTTAACTCCATGAAAGACTTAGGTCTTGAGCTTGCTGAAAATGATGTTTGTGATAAGATTTTAAGATCTCTTCCTAATAGATTTAGTGAAAATATTTCTGCTATTGAGGAAGCTAAAGATTTGGATAAGTTGAAAAAGGATGAGCTCCATAGTATACTTGCAAGCATTTGAGTTGAGAACTCAAGTGAAGGTTGATGTCAAGAAAGAGGCAACTTTCAAGGCTACCAAGAATTCCAAGGGTAAACAACTTCAAGATAGTGATGAGTCTTCTAGTGATGAAGAGGCATATTACAACAAGAAAGGCAAGTTCTCTAGAAAGCACAAAAGTATGAAAAATATAAGATGTTTCAATTGTGGAAAGTTTGGTCATTATGCTACTGACTGTACTGTTCCCAAGAATGAAAGTGATGAAGATAAACAGGATTCTAAGAGCAAGGATTCTGAAAAGCACAAGCATCACAGGAAAAACAAAGATGAGCACAACAATCAAGGAAAGAGGTATTCTCACAAGCACAAGAAGAGTTTCTACCTAGACAAAGCAAGTAAGTGTTCTAGTAGTGATAGTGAAAGTTCTTCAAGTGATAATGAAAATGAGATGTTGTTCATATCGAAAAAGAGGAAGAACCGAAACATAGATTCATTATCATGAAATGTCTTAGATGTGGAAATTTTGGTCACCTTGAGGATGATTGCACAAATAATGATTTGGTTTCTAGTATGTATGAGGATGCTTCAGAAAACTATAAGGAAGATGCATGTATGGTTTTTGAAAAGGGTAGCACCTCTAGTGATAAGAAATCTGAAAAAGGCTTTGATGATTCAAAAAGCAAACAAATAGAGGAAGATATAGAGGAAGGTGAAGTAGATCTTGAAGGTGAACTTATTAGTGCTCTTAGTGCTTTGAAAAAGGAAAGAAAGAAGAATGCTAGACTCAAGGATAAGTTAGATGAATGTTGTATGGAGAGAGATGATCTTATAGAAAGTCTTGACTTCTCTATGGCTAAGACACAAGAACTCAAGGATGAGTTAGAGTCTAAGGTTCTTGAGTATAGTGAGTTAGAACAGAAAATGGCTTCTTTGAAAGAGGAAACTAAAGAGTACAAGGATAAGCTTTACAGGTTTCAAGATAGCTCCAAAAAGGTTAAGTCACTCATCAAAGGTCAAAGAAAGACAACAGATAAAACAGGCCTTGGTTTTGTTAAGCCACACAAGGAACAAGTTGGAGAGTCTAGTAAGAGACTCCAAAAGGAAGAGAGTTCTGATGAGGAAAGTATTTCAGAAAAGGAGTCCTTGAATGATAGATGCACAGAAATAGAAAACAGAATTCAGAATGAGAAGAAGAAGTTTTCAGAACCTAAGAGGTCAATTAAAGGAAAGTTTCAAGGCGGATGTTTTGCTTGTCACAGGTTTGGTCACATGGCTTCACATTGCATGGCTCAAGTGAAGGAGGTAAATGACAGTTTCGAAAGTGCTAGTTACTTTCAAGGGTATTGCTACTCTTGTCAACAGTTTGGGCACAAGGCAGTTTATTGCAAGGCAAATAACAGGAACAGGTTTGGTCAGAACAGGTTTGGTCAGAATAGGTTTGGTCGAACGGTTTGGTCAGAACTGGTGGATTCAAAGATCAGGTTTACCTCAAAGAAACAACATCGTCAAGTGTTTCAAGTGCAACAATGAAGGTCACACAATCAGACAGTGTAGAGCTGAAATTCCAGAATACAAGAACAGGAACAGTGGCATGATCAGGTCCAAGGATCAAGGCATGGACAAGAACAGGGATGAGAACAAGAACAAGAACAAGTGACAGGAATAGGAATATGGACAAAGAGTTCAAGAGAAGGCCCGACAAGGAAGTTATAGACGCTGATGATGATCAGTGCCTAATGGGAGTTTTACTCCCACCCAAGAATTAATCACCTCAATCGGAGGTGGGGGAGGGACTAAGCTAAGAGGCTCATTCTTAGTCCCGAGCCCCAAAGGTGACCCTTTGCCATTGATGACAAAGGGGGAGAGATTTGAGTAAGGGGGAGAGCCTCAAGACAGGGGGAGCTATTTATGTTGAGTTTCCGTGTTGTTGAGAAGCATGGTTTGCCATCAATGACAAAGGGGGAGATTGTTGGCAATTTTGGGTTTGAGATCCTAGCTTCTTGTCTATGAGTTGTCATTGATGTCAAAAGGAAATGGCATTAATGTTAAGAGGATGTGTTGGCTTCAAAGGTGGAAGATTCCAAGAGAATATTTTTAAGAGAATCCGGAGAGATTCCATTGGCAAGGGTTTTTCATTAAAACCAAACCGGTTTTTATTAAAACCAAGTTGGATAGGGTTTTTATTAAAACCAAGTTAAATGGTTTTTATTAAAACCAATGGAGGTTCTCTTTATTATTTATTTAATTATTATTTAAAACCCTTCAAGGTTTTAATTAATTAATTATTTAATTAATTAAGGGAGAAATTATTTTTAATTTATTAAAAATACTTAAAGGTTTTTAAACCTTTTTTTATTCTTAATTTATTAAAATTATTTAAGGGTTTTTAAACCCTTTTTGAAAAGACTTTTGATTAATTTCGAAATGGTCTTTATTTCTGCCGACGTCAAGGTGTCTTCGAAGAGACTATTTATTCTCCAACTCCTAAGGTTGGAAGGCTAATTAATTCGAAATTCCCCGAATGCAATTTGCGGTGTTTGTGCTCTGTATTCGCTGCGATCGAAGGAAGACTTAGAAGCACGTGCGGTTGAAAAGTCTTCGGGAGTTTTTTTCGAGGGTGAAGTGGAGGGAAGTTCACTTGTGAACTTCGTAGCCCGCGTGGGCTAGTGGCAGCTGAAGGCCGTTGTTGGGCGCTCGCATTGGCGGAGGTCACCGTTTCGAGTCTCGCGGGGGTGCTTTGCTAGAGTAACACACGTTTTTATTAAAACGTCTTTATGCCACGAAATTCGGAGTTTCTTGGACAGCGATTTATAAGGTGTGATTAAATTTTATGAGTTTTGGCTTTTGTGATTAGCATTGAATAAAAGCTTAGGAGAAATAAGGGCATATTTCTTTGGATGTATTTTTAAGATTATTCTTTGCTATGCTAAAATTAAAAATGGAGGTATAAGGTGTGAGTCCGTGATTGTTGATTTATTGGCATGTTATGGTGGTTGTGTTTAAAGAAGTGGAGCTAAAAGGTGTAATAAAGGAAGTTTATATTATTGCTCATTTCTTTTTATTCTAACCCTAACTTGGTTGGAAGTTTGAGAGTTGTGTGTGGTGACAGCTTGAAGGTTCAATTATCTTCTACTCCAATAAGGTATGGGCACATTCTTCTTATGAGTATGATTGGTGTATGTTTTCTGAAATAAGGTTGGAGTGAAAAGGTATTCTACTAGGTATCCTTTGGCTAGGTGTAAATCCTATTTTCTGGTTTGTTGAAGACTACTTATGCATTGTTATCCTTAAGGAGAGTTTTTGGTGAATGCATAATTTTTGGTTTGAGATAGTGGAAGCTTTGTGCACTAGGGTTTATATTTGTGAGTCTAGCTACTTGCATTGAGTTGGTGGAACCCTTGGTTGGCTGTTTTGAGTTTGATGGTTGAGTTGCTTCCATAGAGGTTGTTTGATCAAGTTATTGCTTTACTTGATTCATGATATTGGGCTTACTCCATTGAGTTGATTTGAGCAAGTTATTCTTTGCATTTGGTGATATTGTGTTGGTGGCTGTTTTGTTCAAATATCTTTGGAGGGAAAAGGATTTCTACTTGTTTCCTTTTCTTGTGATGATTGGTTGAATGCTTCAAGGTTGATGTTGAGTTGAATGGTGTTGGTTGACTAAACCTTGTTTGATGAGCATTGTTGTTGAAACCCTAATTGATGGTGAAAAGAACATGAGTATCATTGTTATGTGATTCTTTGCATAGTTGGCAATTGTTGGGGTTTCATGTTCTTGAAAGAAAACATTCTATCCTATCCATTTCAGATATTGAGTTGAGTTTTCAGATTTGAGATTGAGATTGAGCTGAGTTGATTTGAGTTGAGTTTTGAGATTGGGATTTGAGTATAGAACATATTGAGTCTCTAACAATTCTCTTTATGCTTCTATGAGTTTGACAAATCACATTGGGTCTCTAACAATTCACTTTGTGATTTCCTACTAAGAAAGTTTTTCTTGGTGAGCTTGCTGAGTTTTTGGACAGGTTCCAGTGGGGACTTGTGAGCATTTTTGGACAGGTTCCAGTGGGGACTTGTGAGCAGTTTTGGACAGGTTTCGTGGGGACTTGTGAGCAGTTTTGGACAGGTTCTGATGGGGACTTGTGAGAATTTTTGGACAGGTTTCGATGGGGACTTGTGAGCAGATTTGGACAGGTCCTAGCAGAGGACTTGTGAGCTGAGTTTGATAGTTCTATCAGAGAACTTGAGGACAGAGGTGCATTGGTTCTATGAGAAGAACCCGAGGACAGATTTGGCAAGTCTTTGAGAAGGCTTGTATGCAGAGGATTGATTTGTTCAAGAGTTGGACAGATCCGATAGACGAGAGGAAGACTTGTACTAGACCGACTGACTGTGTTTGGTACAAGGTTGTTGAGCTGCTGTGGACGTGATCATAGAAGGCAGAGGTCTCTTAGGCTAAGCATTGAGGACAGGAGGTCTTCGGTGGAAAGGAGTTCCACGTGCCGGCAAGAGGTAGAGGCGGTTGATCTTCCGAGGGATCATTTCCAGAGCGAGAGGGGAAGGTATCTCCTTTGAGCAGAGGCTCATAAATTCTGATTGGGGGAAGGTATCTCCTTTGAGCAGAGGCTCATAAATTCTGATTGGGGGAAGGTATCTCCTTTGGGCCGAGGCTCATAAACATTGTAATTGGGAAGGATTCCCAAAGAACTTTGAGATAACTTTTAGAGAAAAGTTTTGTGGACGTAGCCCGACCATTCCGGGTGAACCACGTTAAAATTGGTGTCACTTTGTGGATGATATTGTGCATTGCTTTGATATTGCTTTGGGTATATTGCTTTACTATTTTGAAGTACAAAGGAAAAATTAAAAAGAGGTCTTATACTGTTCACCCCTCCCCTCTCAGTATAAGCTTGTGTTCTTCAATAAAAGTAGATGAGGGAACCATTAAACTCCAAAACAAAAAGGAGTGGAACAAGAATGGTAAGAATGACAAGTATAAGCAGAAGCAGGGAAACCCTGCTCCAGTAAATCAAGTCGTATTGGCTACACCCAAGGATGGGGGTGCACAACAACCTCAGAACTATCAAGCACATCCCCCATAGGCCAACTATGACCAAAAGAACAATCAGGAAAGAAACTGAGAATGCAAGCCTCCTCGTTATTTCACGCCTCTGACAGAATCAATGCAATCAATATTTAATCAGTTGAGCGAGGCCAGGAGGATCAGATTTCTTGATATACCTCTTATATATCCCAACCATCCTAAGCCAAAAGGATATAGGGAAGATCAATTTTTCCATTATCATAGGATACCGAGGCACGATATTGAGGCTTGCATCGGGTTTAAGCATCAAGTGCAAAACATGATTGAGGTGGGAGAACTCAAAGTTGACAACCCACTGGCTCTCGATAACATAGACATTGGCATATACAGAAACCCATTGCCTAATCATGAGGCCCCTTGAGAGCAAGGGGCCCAAGTCAATCAGTTTTGAGCTAACATACCTATCCACGGATGCATTGGTATGGTTGATATTGTTAACATAGCAACAAGGACTAGGCGGTATGGTCAACCGCAACCACATGTAGCTCCCATGAACATCCTAGCCGCTCCTAGGCAAAGGTAAGACAACCCTCCAGGTCCACCAACGCGACCTGTGGTAACTATTCGGAGTAGATTGGAGCAAAACGTATAGATGAATCCAACTAAGTTATCCATCTATGAGCTCATACAACAGTCCCCAAAGCATAGGGAGACTCTAATGGAGATTTTAAGAACAATTAAGCTCCAACTGCAAGATGTGAATGTATTCACTCTGGGACAAGTACAAGAATGCCAGGAACCTGTAATCCGATTCTATGATCATGAGATTAAGACAGTTCCTGTTGCCTTACCAGACCCTCCGCTAAACATTGTAGCGGCAATCAATGACTTACCTTTCAAGAGGGTTTTGGTTGATACAAGTTCATCGATAAACATCATTACAACAACAACAATAGAGCACCTCAAAATCCCCAAGTCTAATATCGTTCTAGGAGCTTACACATTGAGAGCTTTTAATGATGCTTTATGCAATACTGTGGGAACGATAGTCCTACCCATCAAGGTGGGGCACAAGATCATCCCCGTGATGTGTCATGTCTTGGAAGGAGTTGTGCAGAACATCCTATTAGGGTACCCTTGGATAAGGGCCATGAAGTGTGTGCCTTCAATCTTGCACCAATGTGTCAAGTATGTGCACGAGAACAAAGTCTATATGGTTCTGGCCGATGAAGAGTATTTTAAATACGTCAATCAGGTGGATATTCCAGGAGAATTTGTAATCCCTTCTACTCATCTGTATGTGGCACCTTCATCCCCAACCACACAAGTGGATAACGAAGATAAAGGGGTAAGAAAAGACTCATGCATATCAACACCTCCTGGTGCACTCAAAATAGTCAATGCTTCTAAAGTACCATCAACATCAAAACCAAAATACAATCAGAAGCTAAAGGCACCCTTAGTTAAGGAAGAAAGGCCCAAGGAAGTGCCAACTGTAGCCATTGTTGAAATGCCAAGTCCTATGGAAGAGGAAGATCTTCAATATCAAGATGAAGATAGTGATTATCACCCTACTTCGCTAGTATCATCCATAGGGTCATCCACGTCGCATGCATCAATACACTTGGCGAGCACAGGCATAGGGGAGTACCTTATGCAGAACATCACCTTTACGCCTATCATTGAGTCTGCACAAGACATAGGAAGGCCTAAGGACTTGAGGCCACCAGTGGGAACAGTGGTTCCACTTGGAATCCCTCCCAACCAAATCAATTTTGTCTACGCCAGCCTGGACTGTGCTCATAAGTCTTCAGATATAGAAGAGGATAGTGATGAATTATTCATAGTCAATGTTCGTTACCTCTCTAACCTCGAGTTTTCTCTAAGATACTTTGAGCATTGCCATTGGCATGGCTAAGTCCTTGGCATATATGAGCAGGGACACAAGCGGCCATACGAGCCACAATATTAGCTTCCCTCTGACAGATTTGGCTTAGGCTATTATATCGGAGGTCGAGATGACTCTCTTGTAGTGGCATTGGAAAGATTAAGCTTAGGGTTAGGATAAGACATTGATTTCATTCCTTATCATCCCCTAAGAACAAGAAATTTGAGCAACAGATAAGTGGCCACGATAAACATACCGCCACCAAAAATTTATCATCCAAACATCTCAATTGATTCCACCCCAACAGGGTACAAATCATGGGATGAGGAGAATGGATATGAAGCAAGTGATGATGAGGCGCAACTTGGATTAGCCTATCAGGGGCCTCGCTATTTACAAAGATTCACATGGTCCATCCACGATGAGAGAGGATATACATCAGATGAAAGTGACTATGAATCAGAAGACTCAACAGAAAGAGCCTACTTAGGCCTAAGCCATCAACCCCTAACTTTGGGGCAAGAGACAAATGCAAATGGATTATTCATAAGTGACGAAGAATATGAAGATGAAATAGAGATGGCCTACTTAGGGGCAAGACACGAGCCTCTTGTCTTAGGGCCGCATATCAATGCTAACTATTTCTGGATAAGTGATGATGACTTTGAGTATGAGACCGAGATGGCTTATCTTGGACCTCACCACTTGCGACAAGTGAATGAGCTAGTAGAGAGAGAGGCGACACTCCATGCCATAGACCCTCATCTCTGATTTTTGGGGAGACATGTTGATCTAGTTGTTATTCATCGGATGGTCAATCCCCCTCTGCCTACATTCAGAGAGCGATTAGAGCCCAATGATCCTCTTGTCCACCCTGCTCATGGGCTAGATCCAAAAATTCCCATTCCTCCAGAACCTCATCGCGAGTATGGAAGGGAAACCCCTGAAACAAGATTGCACTCATGTGGTCCTGGAGATTTCATCTCATCCATCAACATGATCTCCATTATTTTGACCACTCCACTTAATAATCCAACAGATCCTACCAAATCATTGCATCTTGATATAGAGGCTATTGATTGGGATCACGCTAATTTTCCCATAGAGCCTAAAGACCTCTTATCCAATGAAGAGATGTTACAGTCATTTCATTTTGCATCAGGTTGTGCGTATGACGTCTTCCATGTTGATTTGAAACCTGAGTCAGCAGGTCCTATGAATCCCACCAATGATATTCATTTGATACCCACACCTCATCGGCTAGAGGATGGATCACATATGGCTATAGAAGCGACTTTCAAGGTGGACATTAGCAATGATCCTACCCAACCAAGGAAAGACAAGTTGGAATAAAGTCTATCTCCAGAGGAACAAGCCATCCTAATTCCTCTCCTCAAGGAGAGGCCAAATATTTTTGCTTGGACTTACAAAGACATGCTCGGGATAGATCCAAAGTTAGTCGTTCACAACCTTTCATTGGATCCCATGAAGAAGCCAGTCAAGCAAAAGCTGATGAAAATGCATCCAACCGTTGCTTTGATGGTGAAGAATGAATTGCAAAAACTATTGGATGTAGTATTCATAGTTCCTATCGACTACCCTAAGTGGGTGTCAAACATGGTACCCATGGGGAAACCTGACGGAAGAGTCTGTATCTACATGAATTTTAGAGATTTAAATAGGGCAACACCAAAGGATTCATTCTCGCTGATGCAACCGCAGGTCATGAAATGCTCTCCCTAATGGATGGTTTTTATGGATACAACCAAATCCAGATTAAGCCCGAAGAACAACATAAAACTACAATCATTACTCCATGGGGAACATTCTGTTACAAAGTAATGCCATTCAATCTCAAAAATTTTGGTGCCACATATCAGCGGGCCATGACATACATATTCCATGACTATATGCATAAGATCTTGGAAGATTACATGGATGACTTACTGGCCAAGTCCCTGTTACGGCAAGAGCACGCCGAAGTCAGACAAATCTTTGATCGCCTCATAGAACATAATGTCCGATTGAATTCTAAGAAGTGCATATTTGGTGTAACTTCTGGCAATATTTTGGGATTCATCGTATCCAAGAGAGGCATTGAAGTCGATCTTACAAAGGTAAAGGTTATACTAGAAATGGCTATCCCTACCAACATTAGGGAATTGCGGAGCCTACAAGGCAAGATAGCATCCATCAAAAGATTCATTGCGTAATTATCAGACAAATGCTGACCTATGAATCGGTTGCTATGCAAAGAGGTCCCCTTTCATTGGAATAAAGAATGTCATCAAGCCTTTGCAAAGATCAAGAATTATTTGGCAACGTCGCCAGTATTGGCTCCACCAAGGCCAGACATACCGTTTTTACTATATATATCGGCTACTGATTTCACATTGGGCACCATGTTAGCCCAAAAGAATGAACAAGACAAAGAGCAAGTCATATATTACATTAGTCGCACCTTGGTGAGTTATGAGCTAGGATATACGTATGTCGAAAATTTGTGTTTAGCAGTGGTCTTTGCAACTCGAAAGTTGTGATACTACATGTTGATCCATATGACCTACGTCATATCAAAACAAAATCCTTTGTAGTACATGATGAGTAAGACATATCACAATACACGTACCGCAAAGTGGATCATGCTATTGAAAAAATTTGATCTAGAGTTCATAAGAAAAAATTCCATCAAGGGACAAGTCATAGCAGATCAATTAGCAGAGGCGCCTCTGCAGGACAACAAGCCTCTCACTATAGAATTTCTTGATGCGGTCTTTGCATTATCAGATCCGCTAGATCTCGAAGAACCTAAGAAAGAAAGAGACATGTCATTGTTATTCGATAGTTCGAAGTGTGAACAAGGAGGTGGAGCAGGGATTGTTTTTATCACACCATAGGGTGCTCCATTTCCCTTATCATTCAAACTAGACTTCCTATGCACAAACAACACAAAATATGAAGCATTGATCCTGGGACTCCAAACAGTCGTAGTAATGGGCATTAAAAGATTGAATATCTTTGGTGACTCCTTGCTCATAGTAAACCATGTCAAAGGAATATTCCAATGCATGTGCCCACTCCTGAAGACTTACAAGGAACTTGTTGACACCTACCTAGCCCGGTTGGAATGGTACAACATCGAGGCAATCCCTCGTACATCGAATATATTTACAGACACCATGGCCTCTTTGGGATCCTTAATCCCTCATAATTTGTCTACTAATTTTACAACCGTTCATGTGAAAGTGCTTTCACACTCAGCAATACACCATGAAGCTTTTGACAATCAAGAATCAGTCAACATGATCAACATCGAGCCAAATTGGGATTGGTCCTTTGCAACCAGAGATTTCTTACAAACGACACCTTGGGGGTCGTTGATCTCCCAAGGACCTGTGGAGTGTGGTGCAACCATACACCATAGATTTGTTCCTCGATCCATGTTTACTAGCTCAAAAATACAAGAAGAGCAAGCTATCTTTTCTATAGAAGTCATGGCTTATCAGGATTGGCTTTCCCAACTGCAATACTTCCTAAATCTTGGAATAGTACCTCAAGGTTTGCCGCATACTAAAAGGCAAAATTTCAAACAGAGAGCAACAAGATACATCTTGCTAGGAGAAATCCTCTACATACGAGGATATGATGGAGTATTACTCCATTGTCTTGAGCCCTAGGAAGCATCCTGGGCAATTTTGCAAGATCACGATAGTACATGTGGAGGGCATTTCAATGGCATGGCCATCGTTAAGCGCATCTTGAGAATGGGTTACTATTGGTCCATAATGGAAAAGGACTACTATGAGTATGTCAAGAAATATAGTAAGTTCCAGCATCATGCAAATCTAACGCACTTACCATCGCAGGCTTTGCAACCCATCTAGGCAGCATGGCAATGAGGACTAGACTTGATTTGGAAAATCTCACCCCCATCCTCAGGCCAACACACATTCATCATAACGACCACAAAATACTTCACTAAATGGGTAGAAGAGATCCCCTTAACATCAACAACTGGACCAAGGATTACGGATTTTATACTCTACAATATCATGAGTTGTTTTGGGATTCCTTCAAAGATAATATCGGATAATGGGCCATCTTTCAAGAACAAAAATATGTGTGATTTAATGAATAAATACCATATTCAGCACAGGTTTTCAACACCTTCTTATCCACAAGCAAACAGGTAAGAAAAAGCCTCAAACAAAACAATAGTCTCCATTTTTAGGAATACGGTGCAAGGCAATCACAAGGATTAGCACATGCATTTACCTCTTGCACTATGGGCATACAAGACTAGTATACGGACGCCCATTAGGGCAACACCATTTTCACTAGTATATGGCATTGAGGCCATCATGCCAGTAGAGTTGGAAATTTTGACTCTATGCACAACATTAAAGGACTTCATAGATGATGATGTTGCGTGACAAGATCGCCTTGATCAATTGATGCTTCTTGATGAATGTTGAGTCAATGCTTTAGAGCATATTTGTGTTTACCAAGATCGCCTTGCGTGAGCTTACAATAGTAAATTCCATTTAAGGGAATTCAAGGTTGGAGATCTAGTGCTCAAAGAAAACCAAGTAGAATTTGAATCTGTCGCCGCATCTACGAGATAAGTTCGTGGCAAACTGGATAGGTCCATACATGATTTCACAGAGGATTGGGCCTGGAGCATATCGCCTTATATCATTAGATGGTGTTGAAGAGCCTGAAACTCTCAATATCATTCACTTAAAGACGTTTTACAAATAAAACATAAAAAACATTCAAATATTTCATAAAATACAAAAACATTCAAATATGTCAAAAACAAAACAAAGCATAAAAACATAAAATTTCAAAAATACAATCAAAGGCTCCAAGGGTAATTCATATCGCTTGGTCAAAATCAAATCAAAGGCTCCAAGGGTAATTCAAACCGCTTGGTCAAATCCAATCAATAAAAGGCTCCAAGGGTAATTCATACCGCTTGGTCAAAATCAATTCAAAGTCTCCAAGGGTAATTCATACCGCTTGGTCAAAATCAATTCAAAAACGCTCCAAGGGTATTCAAACTGCTTGGTCAAATCCAATACAATCAAAGGCTCCAAGGGTAATTCATATTGCTTGGTCAAAATCAATTCAAAAGGCTCCAAGGGTACTCCATGCTACTTGGTCAAAAACCAAAAAGCCCCAAAGGCATAATAAGCCCTTTGGTCAAATTAATAAAAAATACAAAAACAACATAAAATCAAAAATACAAAAACAATTGTGTAGATTAAAGATACAACGCCAAACAGAAATAAAGAAATCACAATAAAGGAATGCAGAACAGTTGTACAAAATGAATGATTTTTATTAATCAATGGAGTTTAGAAACTCCTTTTAAGTACAACAGGGACTGTAACCCTTTTCGTGATACAAAGTTACAATTTGTGCTAGGGTTCTTCGAAACCCTAGGCGGCACAATGTGGTGGCGTCTTCGAAGAATGTATCCTTAACCTCAACGGAATGAGTGGGCTTCGTTGTATCCTTTGGCTCGGACCACTCCGACTTAAGCGATTGCTATCAACAAATCAGATCTACCACTAGAATCCTGCACACATTAAAATTATCAAAGAGTTAGAAACTAATAAGAGGGCTCCACTTGTGTGAGCCCTCGAAACGATCTAAAACCCTAGATTTATGAAATAAAAATAAACAGAATGCGAGAATTCAACGACAGATTAATACATAAAGAAAGATTACTTGCTTTAGACGAATCTATACCTTTTCCTGTTAACGCGGCGAGACCAGGCGGCGGCGATGGATGCGACGAAAGGGTTTAGTTCAGACTTAGGGCCGTAGAAGACTCAGAAGACTCAGGATTAACAGCAATAGCCAACTCCAGACTTAGATAGGGAAGATAAGTAGGTTTAGCCGAAGAGATAGATAGGGTTTGAGCCATCAAGGTGACTCAATTTATAATCTACTCTTAGGGCACACTTTAGGGTTTTAACGACACTTTGAACGTGTGGCTAAGATTAAAGTGGATCCAAGGGTAGAGAATAAATCTAGGTTGTGAAACGGATTAAGATGGATGGACGGATGAGATTAAATGAAGGATGGATGGCTCAGATTAAATCACTTAAACTTTATTTATATATATATTAAAATATTAAAATATATATATAAATATTAATTTAAATAAATTTGGGGATGAAAAATGGCGGGAAAAGTGAAATTGGGCCAAATAATGGTGGGAAAGTGTGGATTTGGGCCAAATAATGGCGGGAAGGATGGATGACTGACACGTGGCTGGCAGGAAGGTATAGATGACTTACAAGTGGCTGGATTTTGGTGTCTACAGATGCCCCTTTTTGAGCTGCTTTGTGTGAAGACACAATGTAGCACAAAAACTTAAGACACCTGAAAAGCTGGATCAGACGCAACTCTCTCTCAAGACTAAAGCACAACTTTGAAGACCAAAGAATAAAAGAATATTTAAAATTTTTCAGCTTACCCCCTCAATTGGCGAGCGAGAATGGTTCTCACAAGCCAATTGGAAGAAATCGGAAGATAATGAACCGTTTTTGCCCCAACGGTGAAAAAAAAAGTGTTGGTGCATGCACCATCTGTTTATGTCCCAACGGAAAAGGGGTTGGTGTACAAACCGAGAAAAGAATATGATTGAAGACGATATGAGTGATGTGAAAGATGGACCGTTTTCTGCCCCAACGGTTATAAAGGGATTTTTGCCAAACTGTAAATTCCATGATCATGTAAGATGAATTCCACTATAGGAAAATTAGAAATTGATAACGGATGCCCCAACTCCTGTGTGTGAATCCATACTAGTTGATGAAATTGCCTTGTTGGCGCCATTGATATGCGAGAGATGAAAGATGCATGAAAGAGTCCGAACTCGAGAGATGCTCCTAGTGATCTGTATGGATAATTCCTCGGGTCGGAACCAATCAACCTAGGTAGCCACAATCTCTAGCAAGACTTAAAATAATGACGATATGAAAGATTGTCCATGTTTAAGGCCCCATGAACTAGGCCATCAATGACAAACTATTGAGCAAATTAATCTTGGTATGAGGTCACTTGAAAAGTAGAATACCCAAAATTGATTTCCAATTTTCAAAAAGTGAAATAATTGATGATGATAAATGGTAAGTGTCCTTATGGTGGTTTAATCCTCTTACCGAATTGCATGGATTCAAATCGCTGCAATCGCCAAGGTGATAGAATATACCACTAGATACGAGGTTTACTTTAATTTGATTTGGCAAAAATATGCATGATGAAGAAGAATGAATGAAATTGACGATAGATCAGAAGAATTGATGAATGTGGTTAATTTTGTGAAGGTTTTGAATATTTTTAACCCAATTTGTAAAACAATGATGAATGATGCGCTTTTTGAGCGAAATGACAAAATTTGTGTCCAAAATTGTTGTAACCTTCACAAAATGTTTTATTATGATAAGAAGAATGGATGAATGCAATTTGATGAAATTTGGAGGAGGTAAGCTTCAATTTTGTAGGTTTTGTTCCTTTATTCAATATTGACACCAAACGTCGGTCTGCGTTTGTGGTTGGCGGAGACGCCCGCCGGTGTTTAGGCGCTCTGCAGACGCGGGACTACGTCTGAATCCGCCATGAAACGCCCTACTGCGTTTCGGGGCGCCAAAATCAGCTATTTAAACGGTTTCAGCGAGAATTTCGCTCATTTGTGCGTTCGAGCTTAAGAGAAGTGCGTACGAGGGAGTGGAGTGAAGTGGAGTGAAAGGTTGTGTGGGAGAGTGAAGCACGCGGGAGCTATGGCGGAGATGGGAGCGGACGCGCCGGTGCGACCACTGAGGTATTTGTTCATTTAAGCAAGTACTTATTATGTGTTTTTTTTTTTTTGAAAAAATTTGTAACAAATTTTGTTTTGTTGTTTTGCAGCTTAGGGTGTTAGAGGCACGACACCGATTCTCCCCTATCATTCCGGGGATGAGGAGGTCGTTGTCCCGAGCAGACTGGGAGATATTGGATGCAGTGGGGCTAGCGGAGGTAGCCCGGTTGGAGGTAGTTCGGGCGGATGAGGGGTACCTCTCGGCTTTGGCCGAGAGGTGGGATCCAGATCGGGGGACGTTCCAACTCCCGACTGGAGAGATGACGGTGACGCTTGAGGATGTATACCGCATCCTCAAGGTGCCCGTGGAGGGGGCGCGGGTGGAGGTTGGATGAGATAGGGCCACGGAGATGGCCAAGGTGTTTGGGGATGAGCCGGAGTGAGATCCGGACGGAGAGCGGGGGATCCCATACTTGGCCATGTATACGGCCAAGGAGTTGGGAGCGGTGGAGGCTATGACGATGTTCGTGTTGGCCAACATTGTGGCCCCGAATAGCATCGGGTGCGAGTTCCCATGGAACTCGATGGGTGTAGTGAGAGAGATGCTCACTAATAGGGTAGTGTATGCACGGGCACCCGCTTTATTGGCGCGGGTGTACCGGGAGTTGTATGAGGTTCGGAGACGGGGCCGAAAGGGCCCGGGTTGCGGTGTGGTGCTCCAGTGTTGGGGTTGGGAGCACTTCAAAGTGGCTCGACCGGAGGGGTTGCCATGGGCTCACTGGGACGTGAGCCAGGCTTATGGTAGGAGATGGCCGGTGGCGGAGGAGAGACAGCCGAGCCGCCCCGTGAGATCGGGGCAATGGTATAGGAGACTATGGGCAGACTTGACAGATGCCCGAGTCATTTGGAGGCCCTGGCGGGAGGCGAGGTGGATCGGGGATGGAGAGCACCTGAGACGGGTGCGACAGGCCAGATGGGTAGTAGGGCGGAGCCACGACGAGGCGGAGTACATATAGATGTCTCAGAGTACTCCGCCGAGTCGGATTGAGGGAGGATGTCCCCGGTGAGCCGGTGCGCTACCGGAGGCACAGATCGAGAGGGGATTTGTCGTGTGCCGAGCCATGGAGGGAGGCGACGAGAGGACGATGAGGACATGGAGATCCCCGACGTGGACGACGTCGGGGTGACAGTGAGTATGCGGCATGGATGGCCGCAGAGCTGAGGTGGGAGCCACCATTGGTGGGCGGTAGAGCCGGAGAGCCCGAGGTGCGGGGCTGGAGAGGGCGAGGGAACCGCGGAGGTTCCCAAGCGCGGGGAGGGTCCCCGCCTTCGATCTGACAGTCGAAGGCGAAAGGGGAAGATGGCGCGGCAGGCTCCGGGGAGCGGAGATGACGGGGAGGATGGCGGAGAGGGCCTAGGAGAGGCCGCAGGAGAGGCTAGGGAGGTACCCCCTAGCGGGCACGAGAACGAGCTGGCGCAGCTACGCAGATAGCGGAGCGCGATGCTATGCTAGCTGCCCGGGATGAGAGGATAGCTCGGTTGGAGCAGCAGGCGGCAGAGCGGGATGCCCTATTAGTTGCTCAGGAGGAGAGGATGGCCCAGCTGCAGGCGGACTTGGATGGAGCGACCAGGGTGCCCCAGGATGACAGGGTGACGAGACTCCAGGTAGAGCTAGCGGAGCGGGAGCGACGATACGGGATAGACATAGCTAGGCTTAGGTCTAGGACTCGTTACATTGAGGCTCTGGAGGACACATTGTTTAGGCATCACATTGTGTTGCCTGATCCTCCATCCTCCTCTGTCTCTAGGCGTAGTGAGTCTAGGCACACCACTAGGTCTAGGGCTCCTACTAGGTCTCAGGGGTCCTCTTTTGATGGTTAGCTTAGTGCTTAGATGCACTCTTTATGAGCCTTGGTGCTCTATTGTATATTGTAGCCTTTTGGCATTCATTGTACAGTTTGTCCTTTATACATATATATATATACATGGTTTTTATTTATTTGGTGTTTTACTCTCTTTTGTGTGAATGCCTATGTTTTTGTGATGCATGTTTTTATATGTTTTAATGTTTTTGATGCATATGTGATGGAATGGAATGCAAACTTATAGATGATTAATGCGAGACTAAGTATATAACATACAAATCTATGGATGATTAATGCAAGACTAAGTAAATGATATGTAAATCTATGGATGATTAATGCAAGACTAAGTAAATGAAATATGCACTAAGAAGCACTCATACTTTTAGATAGTTAGATTTAGCGAACTGTTATCATAATTGTTTAATCAGGGGCACCGAACTTGGTGGCTTGTGAATGGATGACGTATGGAATGACATGAATATGGAAGAAGATATGGAGGGTGATATGGAGGTTGATATGGAAGACTGTTTTACAAAGACTCAAACATGCTAGTGGTATCAAACAAACTTACTAACACCGCCTAATTCAACTAGGACCAAATGTGTGTGCATGCGAGTTCATTAACCAAATCGGAAGCATGGTAGTGACTCTAGGCAATCAAAAACCTGTGTGTGTGCAAGTGTGTTCATTAACCTCATCTTGCATAAATTAGGTAACCCTGTTATGGAGAAGACCCCGAAGCTAGTTTGTCCGTATGAGCATTCAGAGGTCTCTTTTTAGGAGAGACATGTCGCCATGCAATGAGTATACTCCATTTGCCAGTCAAGCGTCTATAGCCCCGGTGAAGGTTAACTCCATAGTCCATGTTGTTTTTGACCTTTGTAAGCCTTGGGGATGACTACCTATCCGTCTGACTGGACAAGTAGTACGATCCTTACAACTTATTTGGGATCGGTGGTGTGTGAAAAATGTTCATTTCCTTAGAGCTTTGGGGAATCGGATTCTCAACCGAAGTATGATGAGAATTTTACCCTATCCTTACTACTATGTTTATATTTATATTTTGTGATTGCTTGTGATAGTGGTAAGAACCACTATTTTATGGACTATGTTTGCATGATAGGACAAACGAGGATTACCCTTTTCACTTCAAGGCACAACCCAAGGATGGTGTTATCTCTCTTTGACACAAGATGTTTTTAAGATGTGAAAATGTGATAGGTTCAAGACCGCTTTTGAAATCATTTCCCAATACTCAAGATTTTATTTAGTGTAATTTGTGATATGGCCCTAGAGAACTTTGACATGCATTTCGAAGTTTGCTTAAAACACTAGGAATGGCTGAGTGATTGAAAACATTTTGGCAATGTAAATATGTGCAAATGGAAAATGGGTGTACGAATGACAATTCGGTTTGATGGATTTTATGAAGGTGCCCCTGATTAAGGCAACATGACTTTTGCTTGACCAAATTTTATATCCAAAAGATAGAATGGTCTCTAACATGATATGCAACTATGGCTGAAAATGAAATGTTATGGTTTTCAATGAGATGTATGCACATGAAATGCAATGTTTTTGAATGAGATGTATGCAACTAGCAATGAAATGCAAATTCTTTTTATTTTTTATTTTTTTCTTTTTTTTGTTGTACAAGCCATGTATATACGTACATATAAAATTCAAACTATGCGTAGAATGCCCTCAAGTGTATAACATTAAGTGGTTCGGGTTCTTCCTCTCCCTCTAAACTGGCAAGTCTATAAGTTCCATTACCCACTCTTTCGGTGACCATATATGGACCTAACCAATTAGCCGCGAATTTATCTCGAAGATGCGGCAATGCATTGGTGTTTTGTTGATTCTCTTTAAGGACAAGATCCCCTACTTGAAATTCTCTTAGATGAACTTTGGCATTGTAA
The DNA here is from genome assembly GCA_028583015.1 of Wollemia nobilis. NCBI lineage: Eukaryota > Viridiplantae > Streptophyta > Pinopsida > Araucariales > Araucariaceae > Wollemia > Wollemia nobilis. Next base: position 15,569,071 of record JAQPPZ010017052.1, read on the forward strand.
GCACGTTTCAATCGGTCTTGATAAACTCGCAAATGCTCTAAAGCATTGATTCATTTTTCATCTATGAGTGTGAGTTGATCAAGACGTGCTTGTCTAGCGATATCATCATCGATAAATTCCTGCAAAGAAATTCGCAAGGAAGGGATCTCGAGCTCAAAAGGCATGATTGCTTCAGCTCCATAGACCAAAGAAAATGGCGTTGCCCCAATGGGAGTTCTGATGCTTGTTCTGTAAGCCCATAATGCTAAGGGGATTTGTGTATGCCAATATTTATGATTTTCTTTAACAAGTTTCTTAAGAATAGCAATTATGGTCTTATTGGAAGCTTCAACTTGTCCATTGGCTTGTGGGTAGTAAGGAGTTGAGAAACTATGTTGGATATTATACTTTTCGCAAAGAGCTCGAACATCCTTATTCTTAAAAGACTTGCCGTTATCAGAAATAATTTTAGAGGGAATACCAAAACGACAAATGATATGGTGAAGTATAAACTCCACAATTCTAGGACTCGTCAGTCTGGCTAGAGGAACGACTTCAACCCACTTGGTGAAGTATTCGAGTGGTTGTAATGATGAATGTATGTTGTCCTGAAGAGGCGAGGTGAAATCTTGCCAATTAAATCGAGACCCCATTGTGAGAAGGGCCAAAGGCTTTGGATGGGCTGTAAAACTTGTGATGGTATATGGGTTAAATTAGCGTGTTCTTGACACTTTTTACATTGTTTAACATATTTGCAACAATATTGTTCCATAGTGGGCCAATAATACCCCATACGTAAAATACGCTTTGCAATGGCCATTCCACTAAAATGACCACCACAAGTACCATCATGGGCTTCAGCAATAGCTCTATGTGTTTCACCTGCTTCTAGACAGCGGAGGAGTACTCCATCATATCCACGTTTATACAACACATCCCCCAAAAGAACAAAACGAGCTGCCTTTTGCTTAAAACAGCGATGGGCAGTTCGAGACAAATCAGATGGGAGTGTTCCAAACTTGAGGAAGGCTACTATCTCACTAGACCAAGGCTCATATGGATCCGAATGGATAAAGCAAACATATTTTTCATCCTTAGACTCAGCACGAACAATTGCAGACTTAGAGATTGTGGAAATGATTAGGGGCTATACCTCTCCAAGGGAGTCCTTTGGAATCAATGATCCAAGAGAGGCCATGGCATCCGCAAATCTATTAGTCGAACGAGGCAAACTAGTGATCTCATACCAATCAAACTTAGAGAGCAACTTCATTGCTACATCATGATAAAGCTTAATGGTAGGTTCTTTGGCTTGGTATTCTCCTATAATTTGTTTAACCACGAGTTGAGAATCCCCAAATATCCGAATACGCTTAATGCTCATAGCTATGGCTGATTGAAGACCTAAAATTAAGGCTTCATACTCTGCTGTATTATTGGTGCATTGGAAGTCTAGTTTGAATGATAAAGGGATGGGAATCCCTTGAGGTGTATGAAACACAACTCCGAGCGCCTTGACCTTTCGCGCACTTAGAGCCATCAAAGAATAGCGTGATGTCAACATCTTCCTCCGGAATGATGTCCTCTTCTTGTTCAGTGATAGCAAATACCGAATCATCTGGGAGCTCAATAATCAAAGGATGATCACTAGGTAGTGGAGCTTTCGCAAGTTGATCGGCTATAACTTGACCTTTAACGGATTTTTGGCTAATGAATTCAAGATCGAATTCGGTAAGCAACATTATCCATTTAGCGGTACGAGTGTTATTATAAGTGCGAGACATCATATAACGCAAAGGGTTTTCTCTAGCTATGACATATGTTGTATGGCTAAGCATATAATGACAAAGTTTCTTAGTGGCAAAAACCACTGCTAAGCACAACTTTTCCACATAAGCATATCGGGTTTCATAGCTTACCAATGTTCGACTAATATAATAGACAACTTGCTCACGATTTTGTTCATTCTTTTGTGCAAGCATTGTCCCTAAGGCAAATTCCGTTGTTGAGATATAAATATTGAAATGGACCCCTGGACGAGGCGGAGCTAAGACTGGCAGAGACGCTAAGTACTGCTTGATGTCATCAAAGGCTTTCTGACACTCATCTGTCCATGAAAATTGTACCCCCTTTTGTAGTAGGTGGCAAAATGGCATCCACAACATTGCATTGCATTTTCATATCCACTATAACTGCATATGGCATGAGAGCCTCAAAAGTGATACCACAGTTTGTCGCACAAATCACTCAAATCCATACCCCCATTAACACACGTGTAATTGTGTTTTTCAACACAACCATTATTTGTTGCTATACATAATATACTAAGGTTTTTCGGTTAATCAACTACACCTAGTGGTCTTATCAAAATTTGAGGAAAACAACTTTGATTAGTAGAAGGTAAGGTCTAGTTGTGATAATGCCTTGGATATTCAAGATCTCGTCACTAATTGAAACACTAAAATCCTAGCTGGTACAAGGAAAATATGAAAGTTGCAAAGCGATCTAGGTTACCTTAAGTGAAAAGGATCTTCCTTGCTTATCCCCCTATGCAACCGGTTTAAAGGTGTTGAGAATTGGCAAAAGGACAAGCTTTACCCTATCCAAATCCCTTGCTTACATAAAAATAAGCAAAATCCCAAAGCAAAGTACATATTCAAAAGGCCAAGCATACAGTCAAGATTTCAAAGCAATAATCCGATACACAAATCATATATTCAAAATTTAAAAAAAAATCATAGCTCAAAGAAAAAAATCAATAAAAAATAAACAGTGATTTTCATCACTACATATGAGCAAAATAAACAGTGATTATCATCACTAAAAAAATCATAGCTCAAAGAAAAAAATCAATCAAAATAAAAAGAGATTTTCATCACTACATATGAGCAAATATCCAAAGCCAAAAAGAAGGGAATAAAGCTTGAATCCCTGGAATTCTTAGCATTGTACAAAACTGGAAGGAGAAATCCTTACGCATGACGATATGTCTACCACAAGTGCTTCATGCATTTGTGTAGACCAATGTTTGAATGTGGATGAGCTAGCTTAGGTAACCCAATATTGCCTAGTGGTATAGTCCAACTAAGTCCAACATAAGGATGATATGAACACTTGAGGATCCCTGATCTTAGCAATGGGCTGAAAGAATCTCACCTGACATCGAAGGAAATGCTTGAGTTCTACCTCAAAATATACAATCACATGCACACACAAAGATCATGAAAAACTAGGTCCATGGTAAAAACCTTACTTTTCAAAAGTCTAAGTGGTAAGTAGATAGTTGTTGATAGGGTAACTAGAGTGTTTGAATCTTCGAAAAGCCCCAAAAAATTCTTACATAGCAACAAATCATAACATCATTCACACCATCACTTTATTTATAAGATTCTATAAATTAGGGGGTATCAACATAGTAGGACATATACCGCATATATATTAGAAATAGTATATAGACGACCACTGACTACTTTATATCTTTTAATTTATAGAAACTTATTAAGAAAAAAACATTACACACCATTACATCTCATATATAAATACTTAATCAATTCTTATGATAAGAGTGATTATTTAAATTCATGATTATTTTTTTACTTTCTGTGGTATCATCCATTAAGATTGTCAATGTCATATGCATTACGTATGTTTTAAGTGATTAGAGCATACAGGTTCGTTTATGCCATTCCACCACATAAGTTAGATACATATAATTAAAGCAAAGTTAAAACATGTATTTAGCAATAACATCGCATTCAAAAAACAAGTCATTAATCATCCATAAACCACATCATAAAACATATAGGCAATATCCATTTGTATACAAACATAAATTCATCATTCATCATCAAAATACATCACGTCATATCATCAAATCATACAAGCATCTACACATCCATCTAAGCATCTTAAATATCATCTATCATCTAACATATTCACCAAATCATCATAATACCATCATCGCATCATATCATAAAACAAAAAAACAACAAAAACATAAGCAATAAACGATACACATACTAAGTCATAATGCAAAGCTATCATAAAAGTATGTGTGTCAAGTCTAATGGATGTACAAAAATACCCGTGGGCTATAGTCATATAGGTCAGTCGACCTCAAAAATGGATCAAGGACTAAGTAAAACATCAATCAAGTATCGGGCCTGAGCCCCCTGCATCACCTCCTCTAGTGCCACCTCCCCTTGTGGCGGTGTTGCGAGTCAAATGATGCTAGCCTATCGGTCTCTCTGTCTGAGTCTGGGTCCTCTAGCTAGGATGGGCGGAAGACTGTCTCAAGGTGGAGTGCCCACTGACCTGCGAACCACCCGCACCAGCTGGATCCTTAGGGACAATCCCATGCCTCCTGAGCTGCATCTAAAGAATGGTGACATGATCCACAAGTTCCTGGATCCACTCCTCATGTTAATCTAAAAAAGACTGAAGTTGTCCCATATCTGCTCCTAAACCTACCACTGGAACCTCCTGTGGTGTAGGAGGAACAACAAATTTCATCCTGGCATCGCCACCCCTAATAGTAGCCTCCAGAGTCTGATTTTATGCTAAGAGCTGCTCAATGGTAGCATCTCGTCACTATACCTGGATCTTAGTCGCCTGAAGCTCATCCTCAACCTCATGTAGTTGTGCTCTTAGAGGAAAGTCTCTCTCCTCAGGCTCTAACTCTTCCTCCTCCTTAGGAACATCAGGATCCTACGCTACCACCTGCTCTGCTAGTTGGTCCCATACCTCGGTCCTGGCTCGGACTCTATGTCCTATCGAATTTGCACTATCACCCCCACCATCATCCTCGCACCCGAGGCTACCCACACCATGCCACATCCTATCACCCCACCACTGAGTGTATGCCTCTATAACTCCCCCAGTCACTCTAGGGTCAATACTTGGGGCATCCTCCTCATCTGAAAGCTCTGTAATCTATCGTGGAGGTAGGTCCTTCTCTGCTGTGAGGCACTTGTACAAGAACGGTATCAAGGGCACATACTATTGCAACCTGTACTGACGAAGAACTCGTGATTAGAATAAATACTCTCAAATGGCAACCTTACGACCAACGAGCCATCGCTCATGTCATGTCCTGGCAGTAAAACTAGTTGGATCATCCCAAGCAGGACACTCATAGTAAGGTCACCACACGACATCTCCGACCAAAAGTCTAGTGAAAGCATCAGTGTAATGGGACAACTCCCCTACGAAAGTGCGGCTCTTGCGCTCCTCGTGCTCTCGAGCCCATCTAGTAGCATAGCATTGTGTCCGAGCATCAATCGTTATGATCTTAGCTGGGATCCCCTTACAGCGATCTACCATAATATGCTTCCATCCCCAAACCTGTAGGAGCAAGCTGCATGTAATGTTGACACGTCCTCGCTGGCAGATGTGGTACAACTCATCATAGCACTAAGCCAATAGCGATCTACCCCATGCATAGATGATAGGCTCCTCGCTATCCAATAGATCCTACACCATCGCCAAAAGGTTCCACGAGAACCTCAAACCCGAGCATTCTAGGATAATAACATTGTTGATCACCATCAACAATACGACATGCCTCGCCGTGAAGACGCCCTCCCCGTGCCAGCGGCTGATGGACACTCCTCCAGACTTGTTTTCCTTGAGAGCATCCGTAGAGTGCCCTCTAAACACCCGAGTGAAGACAGCCACATGATCATTAGTTGCCGAAGAGACAATGGCCACCCCATAAAATGGAATCTGAAAGATCCTATATACATCCTCTGATGTAATGGTCATATTGTCGGTCAAGAAGTGGAAGGTATTAGTCCGCGGGTCCCAGCGATGGGCCAGAGTCATAAGGTAAGCCTGGTCTGCCATGATGTAAGGTAGCCTGATGACATACTGCAACCTGCGGGCTTTGAACCATGCCCAGTCTGTATCATCAAAGCTAGGAAGTAAGTCAAGCAGGAGCTTCGGGTCCTAAGCCCAAGTAGTAAGGATCTAAGCAAAGCAGAAGAAAGACAAAAAATAACTACAGTGCATCTAAGGCATAATTCACAATAAACATGAAAAGGGTGCAAAAGAGTATGGACTATTCTAAGTCTAAGAAAAAAGGATAAGATTGCACCTAATAAAAAAAAATCAAAAATGTCATAAAAATCCAAAAAAAAATGCAAGAAAACATAGCTAAGAGTTTAGTCGATGTTGCCTACAGTGGCCGAAACCTGGCCGCTGGAGGCAGCAGCGACCAAGAGCCAACGATCAAATTTTTGACTGTTGGGGTTCAAGCTTGGCTGCTCTGAGCAACAATGGCTCAGAACTGGTCGCTCTGAGCGACAGCAGCCAAGGGGCAACAAGGTAAACCCATGAACCCTTGGCCAGAAAATAAAAAAAAATTACAAAATTACAAAATAATTTAAACGGATCAAAAGAGGGAGGGAAAACAAATAAAATAGAAAGCAAATATTCCCACTCAAGCATCAAAAACTAAGCTAAGTTCAAAAACGCCCAAAATGGCGAAAACAGGTGAATAACAAAAAAATTCAAAAATCCTAGGCTAAAGCCACTAACAAAAAACAAAATTGGGGACTAACCCACCATAGAAAAGGGTATGCTAAGCCTAATTACGGAGTTTGTTCGTTGCCAATAGGTTTAGTGAGGTTCAGTTTACCCATTACTTAGTTAGGTTCAAATTACTCAGACAAGAGAAAAGAGAGCTAGGGTTTAGATAAGAGAAATACCCAAGAAGCTCCAGCTCCTCCAGCAGTTGATTTCTTGCCCTGCGTAGCCATGTCCTCAAAGCCAGCAAACTCCAAAGTCACAATCATCGTTGTCACACTAGAGCTCCCAAAGCGAATCTTCAATAGTGAAAGTGAAAGGTCAAACCCTAGAAATGCAAATTTTATGTTTCTTTAATTATGCCTTGTTCGCTGCTGACATCAGCGGCCTAAATTTCTTGGCCACTCAAGGCAACAGTGGCCACAGGCAGGAACTCAGAGGTCGCTGGCCCTAACAACGGCCAGATCCACAAGTCAAAATAAGGGACTTCTTCCTTGAGGGATCCCACAAAAACAACAAATAAACACACTTTGATGGTTTTAGATCATTAGAATGTTCAAAATAACAAAAAAAACACATAAAAGCATAATCTCAGGTAGGCCTCATATTCAGTCACCCTACTCTATCCACTCGGCGATTGCAACGAGTTGCACTCCATGTATTTCGGTGAGATGAGTAGATAACCATAAGGTCACTTGGGGCAAAAACCACTCATTTTGGAATTATGATGTACCACCCTTCAATCCCGAAGAAGACCAAGATGGTCGGACTGCTCCATGGGTGCGAAAGGATCATCCTAATTCCCCTATGACATCAAAAATATTAAGTCAAAGTGATACAATCTAAACATAAATAGAATCACTCATCCTAACTCCCTAAGAAGGCTATTGATAGTCGGACCGCTCCTCGGGATAAGGATAGATGATTATCATAAACAATTGGAATCACACTTGGATGTGGGATTGCCCATTACAAAAAAAAAAATGCTAGAAATGAACCAGATTAGTCATATTGGTCAAGCGACTTGTCGCTTCATTCATTGTCATTTCTTCACCAATTCATTGTGTGAAGAAGTAGTTCAAAACTTCAACATAATCATAATCAAAATTAGCAAAAGATCACTCGATCATAGCAAAATCGTGTTCATCCTATGAATCATTGCATACAACAATCACAAATTTCCCTTGTTTACTGGGAACGTAAGTAGACATGACATCTTCAATTGTAGCTCTCCTACTGGTCGAAATTGTTGTAGCAGTTGAAGCTACCCGATTGAGTTTGAGGAATGAGTGCAATTTAACATGCAAAAGCCACTGAGTTAAGTCCTCCAAACGTTGAGGCAATGATTCAAGGGATGCACGCCATCTTGCATTATTGGGCCATCCGACGCTGATCAGACCATTGATAACCATACACCCTACAAACATACCAGTCTACGTTTTTGCTCAGCGTTGTGTTTTCCACACAGCACGTCACAAAAAGGGGCATCTGTAGAAACCTAAATCATGTCATGCTTAGGGGAGTTGCTCACATATACACACTCATAAGATCATAATACATAATATTGGACTTTACAAACATCAACAATGGTTCTCACCACTCATTTGGGGCCTTTTCAAGCCATCCAAGCCTAGCCGCTCAAGCCAAGAGAGGCCAGATCCTAGTCGCTCAAGCCTAGAGTGGCCATACCTTAGCCGCTACAGACGACAACGACCAAATCTTAGTTGCTGCAGATGACAACGACTAAACCATAAGAAGCAGTTTGTCGATAAATAGGCCTAATCACAGGCAGAAGTGGTAGTATGCATGCAATAAAAGGTGAGCGGGAGTAACTTTGTATTCCTTTTCACGACCAGTTCACATAGGAGGCCTGAGTTTGCATTTAAACTTTAGTTAACTGACCTCCAAGCATAAACAAAGGACAAAAGCTTCTTATGCTAACGACCAGTTCGCATAGGAGACTCAAGTGGGCAGTTAGATTTTAGTTAACTGGCCTTCAAGCATAGACAAAGGATAAAGGCTTCTCATGCTAACTTGCACTACGCATGAGAAATTCATTCCTAGGGCTTGGACATAGACCTAGGGTTTCACACTATAAAAGGTGCAATCCTAAGAGCACCAAGATATCAAGGAGAATCAAATAGAGGGCAAGAGAGATAGGAGATCATATCAGAGAGACATCTTTTTGAGGAGAGCTTTCGAGACTTGGAGAGTTCTCTTTGATATCAAGTGTACGGCGAAGCCCTAACGAATTGAAGAGCATAACACCTATTATTTCGACATCAGATACAGAATTTGACCCATAACCTTGGGGCAAAGAGAGCAAGGTTTACCTTAGCAGCTGTTGTCTTAGATAGTGGCCCACAGGCTTAGCTTAGGTTTTAGACATAGCTTCTTTTATTCTGCTTCTTCATGTTTTCATATCATTAGCATAGATTTACATGATTTCATGGCATAGTTTCATCATATTTCCATTACATTCTTTTATTACTAACCTCATTCGGGGACGCAATCTCGGACACCTAAGCATGTGTTGTTGTTTCATTGCTTGCAGGACCATAGGCTCATCGGACGAAGGTTGCAACATACGAGAGCAAAAGGGATCCCTCTAGGAAACAGACCTGGAGAAGGAGGCATCTGTAAGCCCTCATACATTTTCGTGTACGAAACCGGGAAGCTTTTATAAGCACACCACCTCTTCGCGAAAGCGACACTCTTCCTATTTGTAACTTATTGTATCGAAATGGGTATCCCTAAGAGGGACCGACATGTAACCGAGTTTCAATATCAATAAAGAGATCTATCTTTGTTATTTCATGTTATATGTTTTTTCTTCTTGTCTTCCATTTCATCTCGGGTTTTTAATAACATTGCAAGTAGGGTTAAAAGGGGTGGTTCGTGGGTCCTGGGGTCGCTACAAAAAATATTATTCTACTTCTTAGGGGTGATTTTACTCTTAAAGCCTTAATAAAATTTGAGAAATGAATTTTAATGGCTTAAGAGACTAAATGTTGGCTTTTGAAAATGTGTGGGCTTAGTTTAGAGATCTTTTTGCAAGACACATTGGTATTCATTTGAAATTTGTATTTTCATGGTGCAAGGCAATTTCATAGCTCTTTGCAATTTAGGCAATTTCATGAAGGATGATTAACATGATAACAAAAATCCTTGAAAATGAATGATTTAGGTATTTGAAGGATTTATTAAGATTGAAACTCAGAGTCCATGATAATATTTTTTTGAAATGTCTCACAAACATTATGGACCTTTAATGACCTTCCAAAATTTGAAATTAGGGGTACATTCATGTTGTATAATTATGGCTACAACAAACCCTAAGCCTTTCTAGGACTATGACCCTTTAAAGGTGTAAACCAACATCAACATTCCAGTCTTCTTAAGTTGAATAAATGCTATCAAGTTGGATACTTGGCTACAACAACTAGAGGCCTAATATATCACTAATCAATTTATAGAATATAATTATATTGCATTTACAACGTTGAATACATTGGTTATTTGTTGGTGAGAATCCACTAACAACAGGATTAAAGAGGCAAGCAATCCCATCTCTTCCTAAGAAGACTTTGTGAAATAAATTTGTGAACTATTTTATCGCTTGAACCACTAGAAGATGAGTATATATACTTTTAATGATTGTTGTAAAGCAAAGATCAATCTATAATTGCAATGAGTTTCTTAGTTTTCTATTCATTGGAGATGATGAGAAGCATCAAGTGCTCAAGTATATTAGTGACTTGCACTAACATCTTCAATCGAATATGGAATTCCTTCTAGTTGACTCTATGAAGTAGGGCTATCATTTCACATCAAAGATGAAGGAGAAATCAATAGCCAAGTGGAAAAGTTTGATTTCTATCTCACATAGAACATTGATACCAAAGTGTAAACCACCAAATGATCAACCACCTATGACATTCACTTCCAAGGGGCCTCCTACACCATCTAAGCCCAAATCACCTAAGCCAAAGGATAATGGTAAACAAAAGGTAAACGACAAATTATGTAACCACCACAAGACCAACACTCAACAATGATTCTAAATGTTAGGCCCAAGAAAATTGTTGGTAGTCCATCCAAAAGAAAATGGTTGTTAATCCCCATCAGACAAAGAACAAGAGGCAAGCACCATATAATTAAGTGCAAGAACTCAACAAGCAAGTAATGACTCAAGATCCAATCCCTTTAAAGAATGAGAGTGTTTGTTTCACACCCATTTTTGGGTCAAGGAAAAGTCTCTACACATTATCATTGATATTAGGAGAAAAACGAACGTCATCGTGCAAGACATAGTCAAGCACCTTGGCCTCTAGTTTTACACATACTTAGTCTTAGTCTTTGGGTTGGTTGCAATCAAGGAAAAGTATCAAGGTTTGACACAAATCTACCCTTGAGTATAGCATCAAGTCAATGCATGGCATAGACACTTGTGACATGGCACCATTGGATATCGTCGATTCCTTACTAGGAAGATCTTATCTCTTTAACTGTAAAGGAACCTACTAAGCATGTTTATAGTATTGGTTGGTGCACATCAAAGAGATGAGACATAAGATTCCTAAGTGCCTCCATCAAAAGATGCTAACTCTATTATCAGTAAAGCAATGTAAGTTGATCTTACATACCAAGAAGATTATTTTTTTCATGGTTTAACCTAAGAACCAAGACACCAAGATGTTAACCCTTATCATGCCAACTATAGGCCACTGTACAAGATCCCAATAGATGGACGCTTTGCTCCACCCCTATGCTAATGTTTTTAGGATCCAAAGGGAGGCCTACCATACTATTTAGCAAAACACTAGATTGACCTAATTTTAGGATCAACTCTCATCAATAGTTCTCTATACGATCACTTAATTTATGATAATGATACGATTCAACACCAGATATAGGAGTTGATAGACCAAGGGAAGATTTGGCTTATCTCATCATCATGTAGTAGTCCTTGTAAGGTACCTAGGAATATATATTTGGGGATATATTATTATATTGTATAAGGGTTGGTATGGACCACACATAAACCAAGGTTGATTATATTATAATATTATATTATATTTATAGTCGGCTCCCCAAAGAAGAATTAGAAGATGAATATATATATAAGAAGACATTTGTCATTATAATCATCATTGAAAATAAATCATATATAATCGTTTGTGCCCACGAAGTGGCTTATAGGACTTTGCCCTCCTTAAGTGGCACTCTCATATTGGGAGATCTTGTGGAGTTGTTCCTTCCTTAAGGAATACTATTGGTGTTTCCCTACCTTAAGGGTTTACAAAATAAAATTTTGTAACAAGTGGTATTAGAGCCATGACTTTGGAATTAGCGCATAATTTTTTAATAGACGTCATTTCTCTGAGGTTACTTGTTTAGAACACAAACTAGGAAATGTTCGTAGTTTACAGGTTTATAATCACGAATTGAAGACAGATATTCGAAAAAAAACCACCACCATTTCGTCATTTCAGATCGCAGTTTTCCAGGGGAAAACACAACAGACCCCCGTTGCTTTGATTCAAAGTGGAGGTCTTTTAGACTTGAAAAAAATGGTTTCCAGGCGAAAGTTTGTGTCTAGGCGAACATGTATTCGTGGAGGAATCATCTGACTCCGTTCAAAATTTAGCTGATATATTTATGTGAGAAGATGCCCCGTGTAGAGGTTTTGTTTCCAGAATAGATCACATCTAGCAATACAGTGACAAGAAACATTCGACCTATTTACATAACATTCACAACATATAGAAAAGTGTGAAACCAACGATGAGAACAGTGCAGGTGACAATAAAAAAGGATAACCAATCAACTAGGATAGTGGCACATTGACATTCGTGAATGTACACAATTTCTAGAGTGTTTTGGTATCACTAATCTACCATCTGTCTTTCTCAGTTTTCCAGCTCGCAGTGAAGAACTCTCAAATCACAGGTGGAGAAAATATATCTAATTCCTAAGGTTGAACAATTTTTTAGCGAGGAATTCCTGGTAATAGACCGTTCAATTGATTTCAAGCGATTAGCAAAAGAATCCGACGATCGTGAACCATTCAAACGGATTTCCTTGGTTACCAACAATAAGAAACTCGTTCTATTTTTACCGTTAGCAGCTCCTTCGATGAAGATTTTTTATGTTTGTTAGCAGGTCCTGACACGATATGAAGATTTTAGCAGAAATTTCAACAACTTAAGTTTAAGATCCAAACCTAAAAAAAATTTCATCCAAACCTAAAAAAAAATTCATCCAACGCACGACACGTAGCGAAGCCGAATAGCACATTTTTTCTTGATGCGTGGTGGACCTTTTCCCGTTCATGTTGTGGGAAAATACCGATTCTCGGTTGAGGAAATCGCTTTCTGCCAAATGACCCTACTGTAAATAGGCAACAAATTCCATTTTTAGACCCAAAAAAATCCTATTTGAGTTTGCAAGCTACGTAGAAAATAAAAATTATAACATTACGTCAATTACCAAAGGAAAAAAAATCCGCAGAAAGCAAGAGAAACAGGTTCAACCAATTCATGCAAACCCTAATGCTCCTTCCAACCTGAGATTGACACGTGGCAACCATAATTTGCAGATGGAAACTAGTTTTTTAGGATTAGGCAACGATTTGATTCATCAACGAATAAATCATTTTTTTAGGCAACGTAATCTGATAATCAAATAATAAGAGTTTCGGCTTCGTTCGTTTTAATTTGTGGGATTTGTCCCACATCGGGCACGAAGGGCCCAAAAGCCATTTTTATAAGGGCAAAAATACCCATAGTGAGTGACCACCTTTCGGTGGTCACCCACTAGCATCTTGCGCATGCTAACACACCTAATTGGTGACGTACGATGGATCTGAATTGAATCTGATTTGATTGTTGATCATTGACTCTAAAATTCAGATAATCTAACCATTGTAGATTTTGAATTGTTAGAGTTAGAGTATAACAATTGGGTAATTGTTTGAATTGTTAGAGTTAGAGTATAACAATTGGGATCTGAATTGAATCTGATTTGATTGTTGATCATTGACTCTAAAATTCAGATAATCTAACCATTGTAGATTTTGAATTGTTAGAGTTAGAGTATAACAATTGGGTAATTGTTTGAATTGTTAGAGTTAGAGTATAACAATTGGGTAATTGTTAGAGTTAAGAGTATATTAACATCATTTGGGTAATGTAAATGTACCACCTTAGGTATATAGAGTAGGATATTACTTTAGGGGGAAGTTAGCTAGTTATTTCAAGCAATATAATAAACGCACAAGTGCTGATGTGCAAGGTGTGCCATTGTACAACTAGGTAGAGTGTTAGCCAAGGAATCTATTTTCCTATATAAAGAGCCTCATAGTGGTAGATCATAGATCAAGGAAGTATCAAGTCAAGTTCTTATCTAGTCCAGTGTAGTAGATAGTAGTGCTCCTGTATGGAGCACAATGTAGGTCTTTAGTTCATATTAATGGAGTGATTATTTCCTCCATACTGCATTGTAATTTTATCATTTCTATTTATAGTATATTTTAGTCATATTGCAGACTCACTTTCTTTCATATTTATTGCATCTTATTAGGACCTGTGTTAAATCTCTTCCATTGCATATATTCTCAAAATCTAACAGTGGTATCAGAGCCACGATGAACTGAGATAAGAGGGCCTACATCCATCATAAGAGAAGTTCAGTAGGTCAAAAGGAATAGGGAGAGCTACCATTGCTATTGTTGGCATGCATATTTCCAAACCGGATTTGCCATTGTGCGTCGCTGCATCCAATAGCTACCATTAGGATTAATTGATAGAAAAAGCCACAGTAGTCAATAGCATTAGAAAAGTGAGGACTACAATAAATATCAGTTCTAAGATTATGTTTGGCTAGAGTCTTTCCACAAAGTTGAAGGATAAAAACTCATGAAGACTAGGACTCAACATTCATACCACTAGATTGACAAATCAACTAGTGAAGATTATTATCTCCAGAATTACTTATTCTTTCATTCTAGTTTCTAACAACTTATTGCAGGAAAATGAAATTCAGCAAAAAGTTGGGAAGTTTCCTACAAGAGATTTAGGAAGAATATCTTCTTAGAATCATTACAGTACTTGCAGCAACAAGAAAGAAAACTAAATATTTCAAAGACCTCAAGAAAGGCCTTGTTACAAGAGCTGCAATCCTACAAATTGCAGAAGTAAATAAAAGGTCATAGTAGCCTTATAGCAGACTTAAGGAAGAAGAGACTCCAAAAGTTGAGTCAAGAAGGAGATAGGAGATTGGTGATCTCCATTTAAGATTAATACCTGTAAATTGCAGAAGCAAAAAAGGCCATAGAATCCTTGATCAAGAAGAAGAACATAAAAGCCTTAATTATGAAGAAAACATTAGAGAAGAATTCCTAATTTTGAAGATGAAATCCTGATTCAAAAGTAAACTCTAAAGAAAAGTTTCTAAAGAAAATTTTAGAGAAAATTTTCTGATTCAGAATATAAATTCCTAACTCAGAAGAATACTCCAAAGAAGAGTTCATGAAGAAAACTTCAAAAACGAATTCCTGATTCAGAAGAAGACTCCAAAGAAGAGATATTTGAAGAAAACTCCAGAAGGAATTTCTGATTCAGAAGATAGATTCTTGATTCAGAAGAATACTCCAAAGAAGAGTTTTTGAAGATATCCTTATTCAGAATAAAACTTTGGAAAGGAGTTCCTGAAGAAGACTCTAGAGAAGAGTTCAGTAAATGGGAGATTGGTGATATCCTTTACTGATTTAAGATTTCTTTCATAAGAAGCTGAAGAGATCCAAATTAGATCTCATTGAAGAACTTCCATTATTGGAAAAAGAAAAGGACTAGGAGAGTCTTGTACAAATCTAGAAGCAGTAGAATCAGATATCCTAGAAGATCTCATCACCAACACTTCCAAAAGCATAATGTTGAAGAAAAGGTCTCAGTTTGAAGACCAGATAAGCTGCAAGATAGAAGGCCTTGGAGAGGTCTCAAGGAGGAAAAATAAGAAGGCTTGGAGAGCCTTCTAATAGATCTTGAAGAAGCATCTTGAAAAGAGTTCCTAGGAGAACTCATTGGAGAAATACACTACCAAGGAGAAATTCCTGATAGTGAAGAACTTGGGACAATTGTCACCATCCGACAAGCCTAAGAGAAGAAGAATTTGGCAAGGAGTACCAAATCCCAGAAGAAGAATCTAGTGAAGACCTTAAGATATTCAGAATATTGAGAAGAAAAAGATCCTATTTGAAGTTAAAATTCAACAAGGAACTCGAAGGAAGATTTAGACAGAAGAAGCCTACCAAATCCATGAGATTTGGAGATTGTCTCTCATAGCAAGGAGGCACAGTTCAGAGAAAGGAGTTCTCTAAATCTACAACAGAGAAGCAAAGATAACTGGAAGGATCAGGCCACCAAATACAAGGCTCAAGACATAAAGTTCAAGGCTACAGTTTGGTGAAGCATGAAGTTGTTCTAGACAGCCAACAAGAAGCTACAAATTCAACCATTGTAAGGCAACAACTTGGTGAATAAAAAAACACCAAGATCTACATCTACTTCGGAAGCCATAAAAAAGGTAAGCAACTAGAGTGCAATTAGTTGAACTTCAAATTAGGGTCCATTATCAAATTATATTAAGCATCATATTTAGATTAAAAGTTGCAGAAAGATAGATTGCATTATAGTCTTCAAGTGCAAAAAGGGAAAATTCATTTTAAAGATTATTTGCACATTAAATAGGAGTTGGATATTTTCGAAAGAAAGAAAATTATCATCTACCTATTTGCTATCTAGAAAGCAAGAAGACTATATCCTACAATATTGATTGTAGTGAAAAATTGTAGAATATTCATTAAGGGTAAATTACAGATTACTCTTAAAAGTTGCAAATATTATTAAGTGCATATGAAATTATTTTGAGAGTTCATTTACTAGAGCAATAAGGTGAGATTATTTTTACCATTAAAAGTGCATTGGCACTATACTAGTTGATCTCTAACTAGTTACTCTCAAAAGGGTTAGTTTGTGTTTGTTGATTAAAGATCAAGGATACAAAAACTAGCATATTATCAAAATGTCTAGAGACACTATTTGGTGCATAGAACCTGTAACATTTCGTGGCCCAAACAAGCCACAAAAATCGAATCAGATTCCTCCAAGGAGTGGAGAAGAAAGCCACCATCAAAGTAACAATAGAAGCTTCAAATCGAGACATGGTGAGTCTCGGATTCAAAGTGCACTAAAAGCTATTTACAAAAATAGTGCAAAAATTACTTCTAAAAAGAAAAGCTTCTAAGTGGTTATTAGCTTGGGTTTATTATCAAAGTCACCAAGCAATGGAGAGAGTTGTCTAGCAAAAGAGACAACATCAAATCAACCATTGCCTACTTCAAAAGCTGCCATAAAACCAAAAAAATCAGAGACTGTAAAAAGTGATGCAAAGAGGTATTATATTCTCAAAAATATATACATTATATTGCACTACTCTAATCTACCCTACATAGGAAGAAGGATAGGTTTTCGGTGCCAAAAGGGCACACTCTTCACAAGGAGAAAAAATCCAAGGTAGCCATGTAAAAGTGTTCTCTAAGCAGGGTGAAAAGGTCTTCCAAAAGGCTCACATCTTCTACATTTTGGACAGCCAAACCTGCAAGTAAATAAAACACAAAGAAAGAAGTGTTATTCAAAGGCAATACTATCTGCAAATAGTATGTAACAGGAAAAAGAGGCAGACGTACATCCAAGGAGTACCATTGGAGTGGCTCAAAATCCACAAAAGCATCACTTGAAGCCTTCAATATCCTAGCTTCAAGTTCCCAAGGCGTTGCTCACTGTTCCAACTGGGAACAACTTACTCCAAAAGCCATCGAATGCATACAACAAAGGAAGAGTTGGCCATGTTGTATTGATAATAAACGTATTGCAAAGATACGTTAAGAGGCGTTACGTAGAAATCCCATACACAAAAGGGAGGTGACACTTCTCACCTAGAAGGAAACCCTAAACATTTCCACGTGAGTGCCCATCCATTGCAAGCTTGACCAAGAAGGTGTTACAGGGAAGAAGTTTGGTGCATTAGAAGAAAAGCAACACTTATCACCAATAAGCATGAGTGCCCATTCAAGACCATAACACTCATTCCAAAGCGTTAAATAAATGGATGTGACACTTATCACGCACCTCAAGATTCAACTCCTATTTGAGGCATCAAAGACCAACGAACAAAAGCATTGAAGGTTGAATTCATAGCAGCATTAGAAGCCGAATTCGTGGTAAAATTACGTAGTAGCATCTATGTCATAGCGGAAGTAGGAAGAGAGCATTAAATGCTCATAGTCAAAGCGATCAGATGTGAAGCATACATTGTCCAAGCAGTGCCACCAAAGAAACCAGTTGTTATCCGAGTTAAAGAGGAGCTAAATCCTACACCCATACGTTGGAGATAATGGTCAAAAGAGCACTAAAGAGTGTTGTAATTTTTCATTTGAAATACAACGTCGGATACGCAGAGGTTTGGGGTAACACAAAGGTAAGACTTTACCTTCTCTAGACATAAGGTAGAATATAAGGTTGAAATATTAAGAGAAATCAACCATATTTGAAAGCAATATTAAAAGGAAAAATATATATTAAATAGCCTAATATTTGCAATCTAAAATATAAGAGAAATAAGAATTTCTACCTGGATAGATTAAACATCTAGTATTGCAAATATCATTGTTTTCTAATATTCCATATTAAAGAGTCATAAGGAATACTACACCAAAGTAAGTAATTGGAATTTATAAACATTAAATATCATATTATCAAAGGCTATAAGAGAAGGTTCTATAAGGAAAATCAATAGTTGGAAACTAATTACTATACTTGTCTCAAACTTACATTAAAGGGATAAAATAATTCCAACAAATAGAACCTCATCAAACTAGAAAGTGCTTAAGTTCAATAGGAGAAATAAGGTGTAAAAGAAGTTGATTTTTTTTATTCACAAAACTTTACAAAATCAAATCTAAATTGAACTACTATTCTCAAAAGCACTTTATCAATCATTCAACATATCCAAAATTACTAGGGAGACATAAGGCATTCTACAAAACTTGATAATAATAGCAGATGCTTCAAAAATATTATCAAATCAAGAAATTGGTACCAGATGCTAACAATGCTTAGCAAATCATATCATCTTGTTTCTTCATATGTTTCGAGGACAAACCATTTGTGAGGGTGGGATGATAGGGTACCTAGGAATAGATATTTGGGGATATATTATTATAGTGTATAAGGGTTGGCATGGGCCACACATAATCCAAGGTTGATTATATTATAATATTATATTATATTATATTTATAGTCGGATCTCCAAAGAAGAAGTAGAATATGGATGTATATATATGAGAATATATTTGTCATTGTAATCATCATTGAAGATAAATCATATATATTGTTTTTGCCCACGAAGTGGCTTATAGGACTTTGCCCTCCTTCAGTGGCACTCTCATATTGGGAGATCTTGTGGAGTTGCTCCTTCCTTAAGGAATACTATTGGTGTTTTCCTACCTTAAGGGTTTACCATATAAATTTTTGTAACAACAATCACTTAATTTATGACAATAATACGATTCAACACCAGATATAGGAGTTGATAGACCAAGGGAATATTTGGTTTATCTCATCATCATGTAGTAGTCCTATTATGCTAACACCAAAGAAATATGATAGTTGGTGCCTATGCATTGACTAAGAAGCAATCAACATGATTACCATTAAGAACAAGTATCCATTGTTGTGCATTGATGACCTAATGGACTAGCTCTATGGGATTTTTATTTTAATAAAATTGACCTCAAATCAAGTTATCATCAGGTACATGTTAACCCCATGGAAATATGAAAGATAACCTTCAAGACTTGAGAATGACTATATCAATACATGGTGATACCTTTTGGCTTGACTAACACCCCAACAACATTCATCGCTTGATAACTGACATTATGTGCCATAGGGTCCTTTGTGATCATCTGCTTGGATGGCATTCAAATGTTCAATAAGACATGGGAAGAGCATGTACAACACGTGTGCTAAGTTTTGGATACTATGTGCCAATACAAGTTTCAAGCCAATTTATGCAATTGTACCTTTGGCATCACAAAGATCTAAAATCTGGGTTACATCATCAACTAGCAAGGAATTCATGTATACTCATAAAAGATCTACATCATCTAGAAATGGCCAAATGCCCAAAAACCTAAAAAAGCTTTTCGTAAGCCTCATCAAATTATACCATTAGTTGTCTTAGAATACTCACATGTCTCATGGCTTCTAAACCAGGTCATGCATATGAAGGCTAAGTTCCATTGGAATTTATAGCAATAACAATGTTTAAAAAAATTGAAGTACCTCTATTTAGAGCTAATGTTATCCATGTTTGATATCATATAGTCATTTGAGTTGTGGACAAATGCATTTGACTATGCACTTGGTGCCATCTTGATTCAATAGGGATATTTGATGACATACCATTCTAAGATGCTTGCAAACATGATGTTACTCTACCTATGAGAAGAAGTTGTACATCGTTTTTCGAGCTATATAATAGTAGTGCCATTAGATCATAGGTAAGGAAATTGTAGCTAGTTCAAATCATAGGCCTTTGTAATTTTACCATTCAAATCATAGGCCTTTGGAATTATACCATTCATAAACTAGAAAATGTTAGGCATATTAAATATGTGACTTATTTATAACAATTCCACCTTGTGATCACACATCGCAAGGAAAGGAGAACTAGACAATATATTACCTATATCACCCATCGATATAGGCATTGTTATCTATTCTCGATACCATAGGATACAACACCATTGACTAGAAAATGGCATACCCCTCTAATGTTAAATTTGTCAACATTCATTCCAATTAGTAGAAGGCAAGTCAACGTCTGACCATAATATCTAGGATGGGTGTACTTTCACTAGCTACATATGCACTAGGAAGTGGAGCTCTACATTAGATCTTACATGTCTTATCGTAGTGCCAAACCAACAAATAAGAAATCTAGGCTCTATACACCATTATAGGTTCCTTTCAAGGCCTAGGAGTCTACCAACATGGACTTTCTCTTAGGTTTACTAACTACTAAGTGAAAATATGACTATATCTTTGTGGTCATGGATAGGTTCAACAAAATGGTAACCATGGTCCCATGCAAAAAGAACATTGATGCTTTAGAGACCTCATGTCTATTCTTTTAGTAGATCTAGGTACATTTTTAATGAAAAAGAAACATGGCGAAGCAGTACTCTAAAAACGTAACTAGTTTCTAATTCATCAGATCGTAGATGTATAAGTGAAGAGCATACTCCTAGTGTTGTAGGCTTTTTGGTTCACCAGATCGCATTAAGCGCAAGTGAAGAGCATAATACTGACAACAAAAACGTATTAGAAAACATAAGGAAGAAAAAAGAGGGATTATAAACTTAAAGAAAAATATGAGTTATGAAAGGAAAAAAAAATATTTGATTGAATTTTTATTTCGAAAAATGAAGTGATACATCTACAAAACTTCGAACATGTTTCGACCTACAGAGCATGTTCCTTGGCAACCTAAGAAGCGCTAGAAGCTAAAGTGCCTTGCCTTCTAGTTTTGTTATAATCTTAGACATTCTATAAATGTAGCTTTGGACAATTTCTCTTTTTAATTAGGAAACCAAGAACCTAGGACTTCATTTTCCTATCTTCTCGTCTTTATTTCTTCTACTTTTTCTTGCATTCTTTGTAGAATAAAGCATCTTGCAACTCAAAATGCTATTCTTATAGCATGCATTTGTAATGTTACTTTATACTCAATATAAGGGCTTTATATTTGGTATTGTATTTTAGTATTTGTAACACTCTCTTGTGTGATTCTTTGTTGAGGTGTATTTCTTTGTCAAGTAAAAGACTTTATCTTCTGCAACACTACTATAACTATAACTTACAGGTGCACAAGCTGACTCTATAGGTCATCCTTTGTGCGAACCATATTGGGCCCTAGGTGCATGGATTAGAAATACCATAAAAAGTGAGAAATCTATTAAACTCATTATTGATATACTTTCCTCTGTTATCCATATTGAGGCACTTTAACCTTTTCTCACTCTTATTCTCTATATTGGATAGCTTGAAAATGCATGAAAACTTCATTCTTAGATTTAATGACATAAATATAAAGATACTTAGAAAACCATTAATAAAGGTGAGAAAGTATATATTACCTCCAACTAACAAGATAACTCTAGGACCAAAAATATCATTGTTGACTAACTCCAAAGGTTGAAAATATGTTGTGCTTTATCTTTAGGAGAATCACTTCAAATGATGTCTACCAACACATATCCATCATAAATACCATGTGGTGGATCACTTGCAAGAAGATATTTAACCATGTAAAGATGATTCATGTACCTTGAGGATCCACAACATGTATGCCCCGAATGGCAATGCCACACTTATGAGTAACATCAACATTAGCCACCATAAAAGCACATCCTTTCCAATTAGAGGACGAAATTTTTTTACCATCCTTATGATATAACTCATCACAATTTTATATAGTAATAATCTTAAAATCATCATTAATGTCCTCAACAAACTATCCATTAGTTAAGAATCCACATTTATTAAAGATTAATTGCAATGGTTAGAGAGACTAGTGGGTCCAACTCTTGAAACATGGACCTATCCAAATTTGGAGTCACCAACAATGATATCGCCACAACATAAAATGTGTAAGGTTGAATTATAAATAATCACTACTCATGTTTTGTTGTGTAACTTATAATAATTAAAAATTGATGGAATTATTTAGTCATATGTATAGTGGCAATGGAATCATTAAATCTAATCCTACGATGAAGTAGATGACAAATAAGTCGATGATGGCAACATATGCACTATCTGAAGCATTTCATCAACATCATAGGTAGTATATAGGAGTCCCTCGTCACAATTGAACTTCTTGGTAATTTCAATAGTTTTCTACCTCTCAATGCAAATTTTGGAACTATGACCTTTCTTTTTGTAATAACAATATATCACCCTTTTTTTCTTTCAAAATTTTTGTCTTCTATGTTTAGGTTTGTTGTCCTTATTCTCCAAGGGCTATGAGAAGGATCTTGCACAAGCGTGCTCCTAATGAAGCTCTCACATATTCTATAATGCAACTTTAAAATGCACCATATCATGTATATAAGTATGACATGACACATCAATCTAAATATATTATACATGGGTTTGTTTGTGTGCTTAACCTATGTAATTAGTCCTAACCTTTTTTTATATGCAACATGTTCTTGTTTCCATGAATCCCTAAGTTTTTTTTTATATTAGATTTTTAATAAATTGGCTTATGGATTGACTTATTGATTAATGTTTGATCAATATATATACATCATATCAATTCCATCTAAAATGCATTTATTTTTGTTGACTCATGTCACATATATAATGGATAGATATGACCACAAAATTATAAGGTAACGAACTCACTCATAATGGGTCTAGGGAGAATGAAGTTAGTTCATTCAATAGGTAGATGAAATGAGTGTTGTAGGTATATGAAATGAGTATAGTTGATTTAGGAACAAGTGGTCATTATGTTAAACACTATAACAATTTTAATGATTTAATTTTCACGTTGTCGCATTCTCTCCTCCCTTTTTATACATATACATGCAAGATAGATCAATGAGAAAGACAAAACAACAATAAGTTTGCATTAGAAGCAACAATTTAAATATAACCATATCATATAAAATATCTCATGCATAAAAATCTATTATACCCTTTATTGAAGATGCCACACTTTTTGGCATTCACATCATTGTATTAATATGTTTTTTTTCCTTTCTCTTGGAAGTCCGCATTATTAACTTGAAAATAATCACTCCATTGCCCTTGTGTCTATGATTTCACCTTTGGGAAGGGGTCTCAAGCTTTTCCCAAGACTCATCCTTATGTTGTAGGCTGCATTTGAAAGACAATGCTTTTATAGCCCAAATATGATTGCAAAATACGATCATTTAGTTGAGGTAGAAAACTTAGGTCCATCTTACAAAAATTTTGACATAAGCAATAATTTTGAAGATATATATATATATATATATATATATATATATATATATATATATATATATATATATATATATATATATATATATATATATATATATATATATATATATATAAGAAACAAAACCTAGATTATAAAGTTGAATAATTATCAATTAAGATTGTTGTTCAAGTTGAGAAGCCATTACTATTATGCTTATATCTCAAAATTAACCAAAAGACAATCAATTCATTTTTTAGGGCTTGGCTACAAAAATCGTTCCCACCTTTTAATTACATCAATCAACTAAGCTTTGATAGACACAAGTTGTTGGTCATAATTGCATTGAAATTTTTCAACGATAACTTATAGGTCATCCATAGTATCATGATAAGCCTTCATTTGCTCCTCCAAAACTCTAACCCAAAACTCCAATCAAAAGAATCTTTCCATCCTATTTATTACATCAATCAATTGAGCTTTGATAGACACAAGTTGTTTGTTATAAGTGCATTGGAATTTATCGACAATAACTTCTAGGGCATCCACAATATCATAATAAGCCTTCATTTGCTCCCTCATAAATCTGACCGAAAACTCGAATTAGAGAACAAAACTTCTCTCTTATTTCCTATGCCTAAAGCTTGCTCCTCAAAAACTCCAATCAGAAGACAAAGCTTGTCCCTTATTTCTTGAGACCATAACTTCTACTCCTCCTTTTAACTTAGTCAATATCCTAACAAAGCTTGCTCCTCAAAAACTCCAATCAGAAGACAAAGCTTGTCCCTTATTTCTTGAGACCATAACTTCTACTCCTCCTTTTAACTTAGTCAATATCCTAACAAAGCTTGCTCCTCAAAAACTCCAATCAGAAGACAAAGCTTGTCCCTTATTTCTTGAGACCATAACTTCTACTCCTCCTTTTAACTTAGTCAATATCCTAACCTATAGGAAATGCTATGTCAATAAAGTAAATTCAAGGAGCTTAAATACTTGCATACATACTTGCATTTCCATATAGGCAGTTGAAATTCTAAGAATACCAAAATAGATTTAGGATGAAAAGTTGTAGTTGTGAAGTGGCTTCCCAATTTCACCTTTGGGAAGGTGTCTCAAGCCTTTCCTAATAGTGATCCCTACATTGTAGGTTGCATTTGGAAGACAAAGCTTTTATAACCCAAACAAGGTTGCAAAATATGATTTTTTTTAGTTGAATCTCCATAGTTTGAGGTAGAAAACTGACATCCATCTTACACAAATTCTTGGCATTAAGCAAAAATTTTGAAGATATATATATATAAGAAATAAAACCTTAGATTATAAAATTGAACAACATTAGTTAAGATTGTTGTTCATCAAGTTGAGAAGTCATCACTACTATGCTTTATATCTCAAAATTAACCAAAAGACTATCATTCAAATTTTCATGGCTTGGCTACAATACGCTTCTCCATCGTATTCATCACGTCATATCAGGTCACGTCACATCAACCAACTGAGCTTTGATGAACACAAGTTGTTGGTTTGCACTAGAATTTATCCATGACATTAAGTTGTAGGGCACCCAAAATATCATGACAAGTCTTCATTTGCTTGCCTAGAATTCAGAAGATAAAATTTATCCTGTATTTTTTGCACCTATAACTTTTGCTCGTAACTGCTTAGTTAATACCATATGAAATGTTGTATCAATTGAGTAAATTCCATGAGCTTAAATCTCACAAACATACTTATTCAACATGGTCTCACTTTAACTAAGCAACACATTGGCAATTCCATACAACGAACTGAAAAATTGAGCACACCAATAGGGATTCAAGATGAGAAGTTATAGTTGTTAAGTGGCTCTACCCGTCCCCCTCCCTCTTCCCTCCTACAAGTAACTCAAACAAAAAAGGATTCAAGATAAAAACTTGTAGTTGTCAGGTGGCTCTATCCATCCCACCCTCCTTGTCCCCTAACAACAAACTCAAAAGCATACACTCCTCAACAATTAGCTCAAAAGCAATGACTAGTAATGGTTTATGCCTAAAGTTAAGAGGGGCCATGGAGCACCCCCTCAATCCCTCACCAAATTTTTCCCCACTATTACGGCTCCCCACAACTTCCTCCTCACATCCTAAAACAACCTTTACCAAACTTCAAACTTGGAGCCTAAGCCCCTCCTTAAGACTATTTGCCAACCCGATGTAGAATCCTTTAGGACTAGGCTCTCTTAAACCAATTTAGAATTTGGTAGCACTTGCACTATAGAAGCCTCATTTTCTTTCACCAAATAAACTAGACTCTCCTTAACCAATTTAAAATTTGGTAGCACTTGCACTATAGAAGCTTCGTTTTCTTGCACCAAACAAACAACTTCTTTGCTTTCTTAGGACCCATCAAACAAATACTACTAGTAAGCAATTTTATGTCAAGGCCTTGTGTGTGGAAACAAAAATTTCAAGCTTTAAATAACAAATTTACCTATAAAATATCGTATACTAAAATATTATGTACCCACAAATAATCCAAATATCATAAAAAGAATTGCCCTGCCTACCTCCTCAAATACAAACTCACATGCTACATAGCCCTTGCCTAGACCTTTCATATACTCAACACGCACCTCAACTCTATCTCCTAATTTGTTTCTTATTAGGTTAGTGTGAGAAACCTCTATAATTGAGGCTAAGGGTTGCACAATACCCTCCTAACCATAACCTCTTGTAAGGCGAGAGCTAAACTTATCAATAGAGGACTAACACACAACCACACCCACACACGTAAAGATTTGGGCCTTAAACCTCCCAAAAAAAACCAAACCCCAAACTATTACATTATCCCCAAACAACTTCGTCTCTTAATTAACCCTAACTTATTTAAAAATTTCTTGATCCAAAAATTGTTACAGTTGTTACTTCCCCACCCCCAATCACCCAACCTTTTTTTTTTTTACACTATAATTAACCCTATCCTATTTCAAAAATTATGATCTAGAGGCACACCCTTAGGAAAAACGCTAATCACCCTTTTTTTTTTTTTTTTTTTTAATTATTACACTCTATCATGTGGGGAACACCCCTTAGGAAAAAAAGCATGTCACCCAATTCTGTTTTTTAATTCTGTACTTAATTTAAACAAATAAATTAGTTAAATAAATTTTAACCAAAAATTTATTATTTATTCGCATAAGTGTGGTCTATCGATAAGGACGCCACTTAGAGTATATTATCGATGATGTGACCCGATTTAATCCCCACACAAGATATGTATAAAAAATATTACTTAAAAAAATATATTATCTAAATGCACATCCTTTAAAAAAATCGTCACCCAATTTTTTCACACTTATACATTATATTATCAGTGACCCGGTTTAATCCCCACACAAAATATGTATAAATTCTGACCCATTTTTTTCACAAAAGAGAATATTCTTAGATAACTTAAGTCTTATAAAGAGCAAAATGTTGCGATGTTATAAATCATTTGAGTAGGATATGGTTTACCATATACAAACCTACCTCAAATACAAACCTTAAATTTCTGTTGTGATGTTATAAATCATTTGGGTAGGATATGGTTTATCATATACAAACATACCTCAAATCCAAACATTAAATCTCTACTAAAAAATTCATAAATTCAAAGTTTCTATTGAACTTACCCTGGAACGCCATCTCTGGTATACCCATGCTCGATTCTCCATATCCCAACATCCAAACAAGCAAATCACCCGAGTCATCTTTGTAAGATCAAAGTCTTAAGAAATATGTTTCCATTGCTGTTAGCTAACTTTCACTTGGTTTTACTTTCATATTGTCAAACCAAAATAACATAATCATTAATCAGTAAAAGGCAATCAATAAGTATTTAATAACATAAACCAAAATAACATAATCATTAATCAGTAAAAGCAATCAATAAGTATTTAAAAAATTGCCATAGTCTTATTTACTTAAAAAAATTATTGGAACAAACAATTATATTCAATAAAAATAAAAAATACAATAAAAAGGAGTTGGAAAGATTAAACTTGGGGGCATAAGGTTATCCATACAATCAAAATCGGAACCAACCCTTAAGGGCAAAAAAACAACATAACTAAGCATAAAAAAATAAACTAGAGTTAAAAACCCTAAAATTTAAAACTGTAACTCTAGGTACTAAGAAAACTTATTGCTCTGTCATCCTATGTATGTTCAAATTCAACGCCTCAAGAGTGTTGGAACCAACCCTTAAAAGGGCGAAAAAACAACATAACTAAGCATACAAAAAATAAACTAGAGCAAAAAAACCCTAAACTTTAAAACTGTAACTCTAGGTACCAAATAGACTTATTGCTACTAAGTAGACTTATTGCTTTGTCATCCTATGTTTGTTCAAATCCAATGCCTCAAGTGTTGGAACTGTTGGTGAAACCTTTTTTTCGGGTAGACTGTCTCCATCTTCTTTGCCCTATTGAGAACTACGAGAATGCCAAAACCACATAGAAAGGGAAGGGTCTTTAGATTTTGCTTCCTCCATCTTCTTTCCCTTGTCGAGGACTACGAGAACGTCGAAACTGCATAGAAAGGGAGGGATCTTTAACGTCGAGAACGCCGAAACTGTAACTCTAGGCACCAAGTAGAATTATTGCTCTGTCATCCTATGTATGTTCAAATCCAACACCTCAAAAGTGTTGGAACTATTGGATCGAATGGGTGAAACCTTTTTTCGGGTAGATTGTCTCTATCTTCTTTCCCCTATCGAGGATTACTAGAACGTCGAAACCGCATAGAAAGGGAAGGATCTTTAGATTTTGCTTCCTCCATCTTCTTTCCCCTGTCGAAGACTATGAGAACACTGAAACCGCATAGAAAGGAAGGGATCTTTAGATTTTGCTTCCTCCGTAGGAACCGCCAATTCCATAGATGATGGCTCTGCATCCAAAGACATATCCTCACCGCCGCTAAGATACTCCAACACACTGTAGTTGTTGGATGACTCAGGAACATAACTACCCAACCGAATACCGATCATATGAAGTTGTTTCTCTGGAGCGGCATCTTCTTCTGCAAATCCCCTTCTCGAGCTGCGTGAGCACCTTGTGCTAGCCGAGGGGGAATGTATTGGAGGATTGGTCCATTGGGCAAACTGTGAAGCAACCACTATTGCAACCCTTGGGGTATGAATCTGTTGAGACTGAGGAGCCTCATTGTTGGTAGTTTTAGCTAGGGGACCAGCTTTTTCCTTTTCATACCCTTTTTTCTACCGGCTTTGAGACATGTGCCGACTTGGATTGTGTACCTTTAGAAACAACCAAACGTGCATTTTTACATCCTCCCACAATCATCCAACCATCCTCCTAAGGTTGAGGAGTGGACGCACTCATGTGTTGGGGCTCTGCTTGTCCCTGTTATGCGGCATCAAGGGACAATCAAAGGACAATCTCTGATCTTGTGTGCTGAGGATTGACACCGAAAACATGTGTTGGGCAAATTAATGTAGAGGACCTGCTGGATAACACAGTGTCACCAACTTGTATGTCAATAGTCTCCTTGAGATCTCAAGAAATATCAATCTCGACGCAAACACATTTTTGAGGGCGTGCATGGAAAAATTTGTCCGCCTCCACCAAAATGACACACCCTAGAGGGGTTGTTATGCGACTAAGAAAGGGCCACAAAGGTAGAGGGAGTCCTAGGAATTCCACCCACACAAGGACTTTGGTAGATCTTTCCTCAAAAACAGAAAAGTCACGAGTCCAAGGAGAAAAAACAAGCAGAGAGCTTCTCATGTACCAAGGGCCGAGGGAATCTTGAGAATTCCACCCACACAGGGACTTTGGTAGATCTTTTCTTGGAAACAGAAAAGTCACGGGTCCAAGGAGAAAAACAAGCAAAGAGCTTCTCATGTACCAAGGGCCATGCTCATAAATCGCCTTAACGTGGGATGTTTCCACAAAGCGAAACAAAAAAAACCCTTTGTAAGGTTTTGAACCATTTTTAGTTGGACTCCATGATGAGTCTAAGTTATGTTAACCCAGGCCCTAAGAGAAGACTCATTAAGGATGCGTCCAACGAAATACCCGATAAGGGTGAATGATTCTAAACAATGACCTGCAGAATCAAATTCACGCAATGGAAGAATTACATTAGGAGAGCAAAGGTTACCTAGGTTACCTTGTGGACCATTCTCAGCACAAACCTGCACAGTCGATTGAAAGGAACCATTATCGCATGCATTCCCTTCTGCGACGCCAATGCTATGCATTAATCTGCCAAAGTTAGGGACCATATTTATAGTTAAAAATTTAAGTTTAATACTCTACAAATTTTGCTCAAGCTTGAAACAAATTCAAGATAGACCCAAAGATCTCCTTATATTGATCGTCTATAACTTATAAGCATTATGCTAAAATCAAGATCTCCTTATACCGACCAACTGTAAGAACACGATCTCCTTATACCGACCATCCATAATTTCTTAGCATTATGCTAAAAACAAAAGATGAACATTCACATGTACAAATTATTCTGCCAACTTGAACATTATATTAGTAAACACTAGTCCATTATCAAAGTCACCCCAAGCTCAGAAAAACAAAAAAGAAAGGTTTAGGCCTATATCCTGCTTTTATTTTTCATTTAATCGCATTGTGTGTGTCAAACTTTAGTTGTTGAATTCAACAACTAAGAATCATCTATGAGTTTATATATATATAAAAGAGGGCTAATATATTACAGAAAAAGCCGCCTCTACGAAAACAACGAGATGGAACTATATGCAGAGTGAGCTTTGCTGCCTTCATTTACAATTCTCTTGACAGATATTCAAGACCAAATCTTCTGAGAAAAGTATATCTGTGCAACTAGTCCTCCAGTGCTTTTGAGGAAACATCACCCACTACAAATTTTATGATTTGCTGCAGCACACTGCACCACTATGCTCCATGAAGATCACAATGTCACATTCACATATACGGTAAACTGCACAGCAAGTAGGCAAACAATATGCTTCTTGTGGGCTGTTGCAAAATCCCAAACCCCTAGCACAATGAACATTGTTTTACGATTTACCCCATAGCAAAAGCCCAAAAGGGATCAAAACTTGTTCATGCAATAACGTCCACAGAAACTAAGAAATCCCATCTTGCTGGCAAAGTTCTTTCCTCAGCTTCCTTGAAAATAACTGGCACGCATCCATACTGAGGTCAACTGCTGCTGCCAATGCCACAAACACTGCAGCATCATGCGGGGAAGAGACATGCCTCATTGCTATTTGCACAACTGGCTTGCTGCAATGGTGTTCACCTTCTACAGTAGAACTCATTACAAAGCCTCTGTAAACAGGGAAGGGCCATTGGGTGAAAGTAAAATCTCCGCTGCTGTGAGGGCTTGAAACCGGAGAATTAAATGAAGATGCACCTGGTTTATGATAGTTACTCATATCAATCAGAAATTTTCCTCCCTTTTGAGAGCTGATCACTGATTCTGCAAGCAATATTCCATTGTTCATGCCCGTCAAACCATCACCTTCTGCCATGAGCTCAAATCTGCAGCCCAGACCTTCGGTGCTGCCACGTTCCCTCCAAGCTTCCAACCGGCCCCATGGCCTCCAACTACCTTCCGCATGTCCTGGTCTAAGAATAAGCCAAGCTCCAGGATTGGAACGGCTCACCCTATCAGTGCCAAAAGAGGGAACAAAGGGGGTTACCATTGATGCAGCTGCAACAGGAGAACCATTAAGGTCATGAATCATAACCAACCATCCTTTTCTCTCCCTCCTATCCCTCTCTCGACTGCTGCCAAAGGAGCTCAGCCAGCCCCTGTTGCTAGAGTCAGATTGGATTTGCCTGTACACAAATAAAATCGTTATCAACCCCTCAAACGAGACAGGGACACCTACCTAAAAACTCTACAGATGAATCAAAACAAAACTCATACAACTAATAACATGACTTCTCCATGCAACATGCTTCATTCGCACTTCAACTGACTTTGAATAGTGCAGAAAAACAGATCATAATAACCTCTTGAATAAAAAGATCATGATAGCCTCTTGAATATGCTGACAGAAAAGCACTCTTGGTGGAACAAGGTGCAAAAGGATAGTTCTCTAATGACAACCATTTCAGCCTAAAGAAGTAACTTCCAGCAAAACACGCAGGTATTGTAGGTGAGTTGGAGAGGAGAGGGCAATCCTCCAAGGGAGGTCCCAGGTTCAAATCTTCATCCTACCAAAAAGTTGAATTGGGTATCCAAAATCCAATTGATTATGTTGATGCGGGCAGGGGTGCAACTCCCAAGTGACTTTAACGGTGTAGAACCCTCTGTTCCTGGTCTCTCATGTTCGTGATCTCTCAGACCAAGGCGGCCCCACAAGAGGTTTTTCGCTTTAAAAAAAAATAAGTTCAACAAAATAAATATAAAAAAAAAATTTTTTTAAAAATTGTTAAAGACATTATTGTAATATTAATTATATACCAATTAAAAACAACTGTGAAGGAAGTGTAAGACAGATTTTATTTTTTAATTTATTTATTTTTTAATTTATTTTATTGATCTCCATGAGTATGGTCTACGGACAAGGCCGCCACTTGCATTATCCGTGATGTGACCCGGGTTCAATTCCTATGGTGGATATGTATAAGAAGTGTTTACTCAAAAAATAAAAATTTTATTTTATTGATATCAGGAGAATATTAATATCTTTTCATCTTTAACAATTGGATACGGAGGTCAGACATTCTCTCCCAGGATTCTGCCTCGGTACACAGATCAAATCATTAAAGCTGCTCCTATAACCCCTGCCTCTCCTTGATAAACATGGTTTGGAGTGAGGAAAACCCCTGTAACTCAGGATTGGTACCGCGGTGTATAACGCAGATAATATAAAAACTGTTTAACACCCACTTCCAGTAATATTTAAACACATGACAATCTCCGTAATATAGGCGGTGTTTATTGCAAAGTTTAACCCAACATATGATCACAAGGAAAAAGCATATATAGGCGCTGAAATCAAGTGGAAGGAAAAAATCCTCATTGCTCAGATAAGGACTAGCTCTCATAGGCTTAGATGTGAAACAGGGAGATGGACAACACCCAAAGAACAATGGGAAGAAAGGATATGTACTTTATGCAGCACAAGGGCAGTAGAGACAAAGGAACACTTCATCTATAAGTGCCCGAGTTTTTCAGACATCCGTGGCAAATACAAAGAAACACTTGGAAACGGGTCTATGACAGAGTTATTTAAAGACAGTAAAATAAAAAAAGTTGGGAAATTACTAACCCAAATCAGCAGGAAAAGGAACAGCCTTCTCAAAGATATTAAAGATCATATGATATGATTTGAGCAGTTGTACTTCCATATTTAAAATCCCATAAACCATATTTAGGTCTCACGAACGTAATTAAAATCTTTCATTTCGCTCTAAGCATAATAACTATAAAGGATTATCTGTTAATGTTATAGAAAACTAAAACTTCTCATAACATGCAATCTTAGAATAAGAGTCTGCAAAACCTCAGGATTAAAATCTTTCATTTCATTTCAATGTATTTATTATGGCGCTCTAAGCATAATAACTATAAAGGATTATCTGTTAATGTTGTAGAAAACTAAAACTTCTGATAACATGCAATCTTAGAATAAGAGTCTGCAAAACCTCAGGTAGTAAGTCGATTCTTTTGTTTGTTATAAAATATAAACTGATGAGGGTTAGAGCTCAAGCGCTAGACCCACACCTACTGGAATGCTGGACAAGTCAACGCCATATGTAAACCATATAGTCTGGCAGTAATTTGATCCCGCTGCTCTCGTCACCATCCGGGTTTAAATCCCCAAGGAAAGCTCTCCATGTTTCTATGGGACCAAAATTCTTTGGTGAATTCCGGACACCAAAAATACAGACCACACTTTTTTTTGAGTAATACTTTTTATAAGCATTCAAGATTGAACTCGGGTCATATCATCGATAATGCAAGTGGTATTCTTATCAATAGACCACACTCAGAAGATGAATCACACCTCTTTTAATTCTAATATATATTGACTGGTTACAAATCCAATGTCTATTATATTACATAAACTTTTAGGCAATTTACTTTTATTTATAAAATATTTAAAAAAAAAAACCAAGAAAAACCAGAGACTATTGCCTCCCTTGAACCAAGAGGATTTATTGAGGGTTTTAAACCACACAAATAAAAAAAAAAATGGTAATATAACATAGTGATATTATATTTGAATTTTTATTTTATTAAATTTATATCAAATACTTAAAATCTAGTTGATAATAAAGTACAGTCAAAATAACAACTCTCAAGTAATATTGACAGTGTAAAACCTACCAATGCGGCCAAAATCTTAAAAAACCATAGTGATATTACACACAATCCCACGCTATGGTGCCCTCAAAAGCGCGCACACAGCCCACCCACCACTATATCTCCTAAACCGCTGCTAAAGACGCCAAGCTACTTCAATCCACGTAACACTAAAGCAAACGCTTATCTCTAACATTTCAGGAAGGCTACACTTCTAACTTATAAATGCTCGTCACAGAAGCCACAATATTTACAGGCCTTTAAGAGATGACGCAAATCGCTCCAAAATAAACCATTTTCAAGAAGCAAATTTTGCAGATCGTACTAACCGTGATCTAGAATTCCTGTCGCAGCTGAACTTGCAGCTAAAGATGGGCTGGCGAATGTTGCCCTGAAAATGGAAAACCTGGGGGCTGCACTCCGGCTCCCCGTCGAAGTGAAAGACGAACCTAGGATCGGGCTCGGCGCGAACGTTCAGGTGCAGCTGGGGTCCCGGCTTCGATTCCTCCTGCCTCCCCTTCCCAATAGAGACCCACCCGCTGTGAAAGACCACGAGCCTGTCGTGCGAGCCCGCCAGGTCGAGCGGCACCGAAAACTTGCCGAGCACCTTTCCCAGGCTGACACCGCACGTGGATCCCTGCCGCCCCGTATAAATAGCCACCTCCAGTCGCGGTTTCGAACCCCCGAGGCACGAAGACCTCGACAGCTTCAGCAGCTCCGCCTCCTCCAGGTGAAAGTTCGCCGCCAGGTTCTGCACGTCCGGGTCCGGCGAGTCGACTGAAATTAACGGAACCACCGCCTTCTGGGCGGAGAACTTGTCCAGCCTGATTTCGCAGAAGCAGGGGATGCCCGAGGGATGAACGCCCGCCCGCGTGGGCTTCGACGCCACGGGGATCCTCAGCGCCAGCCCTCCCACCAGCACCTTCACGAACGCGCACGGATCCATTTTAGTCTAACCACAGTGAAAATCGAAAATTCGTTTCGTTCAGAGCATCACGAGATCGAAACCGCGGGACTGCTGTTGAACATGGCAGCTTCAGCTTCGCAATTTTATCCGCAATCCCTGTTGCCACAATTGGCGTGGCCCGCCTGTCGCCCAGCCTGGAGCTGCTGAATGGCCGCCTCCCAGGTGTCGGCCTCCGTCTTGCCGGTCGCGGGTTCGAAACCTCAGATAGCTGACGATAATGAGGTCGTCGTCGTCTGTCGCCGTCAAAATTTGAAGTTCCCAGGAGTGAAAATAGAACCGAAAGCGATAAAGTTTCGGGTGAAAACTAAAAAGTCTGCTGCTGCTCTCCGCTCAGCCGCTCTCCTCCGCCTCTCCCTTTCGCTTTCGTTTACTGCGTGTCAGCTGTCGCCCCTCTGTCAGTCCCCAGCTGTTCATGACGTTGACGTTCTCGTTGATAGCGACGCATCGAATCCAGCGAGATTTTGTTGTTTTTAAATCTTGTGTGGGCCCCGTGGGAATACGGGTCTGGACTGGCGGGGTGATTTTGGATAGGGGACTTGTGTCATCGAGATCGTCGTTCCATCCCTGGATGTGGGTCTTCGCCTGGTGCTGACGCGGACTTTGTCCGAATGGATTTCAAGCTTGCCAGCTGTGCCACATAGACGGTGTTGTGTATTTTTAGCCCGTGGGGCCTACTACATCGACGGTGCGTATCCGCTTCCGACACGTACTGATCGGACGTCGACCGTCGATGTTCACGTTTTGGGATTTTGTTGGGTTTGGGAATTTATGATAAGTTGGCTTATCGTACGTTTTGGGTGGTTGTCAGTGAAATGGAATTGTAGTATACGATTCTCGTTACAGGCTGGCGATGGAAATTAGAGGGGAGTTCGTTGTACTAGTTTTGGATAATGACGTATGGGAGAAGTTTTGGGCGGCCCGATTATTTATTTAGTCCGCAAAGGGGGCCAGATTGGAATGTTAAATGTATTTGTGCAAAGAAGGGCAAAAGTGCATCCTTGATTTGGGTCCGTACAATTTATTCACCCTTGAGGTATATTTTTTGATTGTTTATGATAACGACGGTGTCCTGATGTCATTATACTTTGTCATTATCGAAAGCGAGTCCGTAGGAAAATTTTGAGGATACACGACTATCTTTGCCGTTTATAGAGATACCTTCCTATTTTAAAATTTTATTTAAAAACCACAATATTAATATATGGTTTATATATTCCCATTTCACTATGTGAATTAAAAATAATAAAAATAATAAATAATGTAGTTTATATATTTAAAATATTTAATAAATTGTAATACTTTTTAATTATTTGTAGATAAAGGCTCTTTCCAACTTTGGATACCAAGAGTATGGTTTTTTCTTTTTAGTTTTTCAAAAAAACTTTTATAACTTTAAAGCTCAAGATCTTAAGAACTAACCATTTTTTGTTACAACATTAAAAGAAGATTTATATTGGAGCCAAACCTTCTAAACCATGTGTTTATATATTTAGAATATTTAATAATTTGTAATACTTTTTAATTATATGTAGATAGAGACTCTTTCCAACCTTCCAAGAGTATTGTTTTTTTTTTTTTTTTCAAAAAAACTTCCATAACTTTAAAGTTCAAGATTCTAACTAACCACTTTGAGTTACAACATTAAGAGAAGATTTATATTGGAGCCAAACCTTCTAAACCATATGTTTGCATTGGTTGTCCAAATTAGCCAAACGCTAGATTTGTTCATTGACATGCCCAATCCTTTCATCCTCAGTAGCTATGCCACTGTGCCATTGAATCCCTACCTCCTTCTCGATATCCGTCTTAGCTAGGAAGTTTACCATTGTATTCAAAGTTGTATCCACATAAATCAAGATCATATCATCCAATTTCTTCTGCAACCCCTTAATTTAGGTGACAAGAATTCTCAATCTCCACATCTCCAAAGCAAAGTTCCTTATGCAATCCAGAGCTCCTACCAAGATTTGAGAATATGATTCTATGATTATCCTTCTATAACCTTGTCTTATCACCTAAATAGAAGCAGATTTCATAGCTAAGGCTTCTACTTCATTGTTTGTGGCCTTGCCCAAGTCCTGCAATTCTTGTCCCAACATGATTCCTACAAACCACTTCAATTCCAACTCTACCCGAATTGCATTTTACATCTCCATCAATATTAATTTTAATCCATCCTTTCGAGGGTGTTTTCCAACTAGATATTTCCTATCCCTCTTGCACTTTAGTTTCCTTCTCCGTTGTGCCTTTATCAGCCTAGGTTTCCTCTTTAGCATACACTGCCACAATTTATGTGCCTTCGCTCCAATTGACCTACTAGATGCCATCCAAGGATGAAAAGGTTTCTCTTAAAATTCAACCATTTCTCCCCAACCACAATTACCACCAAATAAAGTTTAATCCAAGCTTCCACCCTATATGAAGAACTTCAAATTTAAATTTGCCCCTCTTCCATCTTTCCCAAATATTAATCTGGTTCATATCACTATTGGCTTGGATTTTATAAGCTAAAAACCATCTCTCCTAGATCTGGTGCATGAATGGGTACTCAAACATCAAGTGGTTAGATGTTTCCTCACTTTTGTAGCATAAAACACACCAAGATAGGCCAAAAATTCCACTACATATCATATTATCAAAGGTAAGAATTCCATTGTGCATGAACTACCAAGCAAAGAAGTTTACTTTTGGCCAACCCTTGGACTTGCCAAATCTTTGTCTAATCCTCAACTTGATATGCATGAGGAGGAGGTTTTGGAAGGATCTTTTCATATCCATCCTTCATCGTGTAGAATCCAAGGCTCCCATAGCCCCAAGCTAATTCATCCTCCTCATCCCTACCTGTGAGAAATATTTCTATCAGGATTTTAGTCATGATGGGTGCCAATTTCGGAGGGATTGAAATTGGCCACTCATCCAACTTCTTAAGTTGCTTAAATTTATAATCCCCTAGCTAGCTAGTGTTGAAATAACTTTCAATCTTGATCTAACCCCTGCTTTCCATGGATGTTTTTACTGGTTGTAGTTCTATAAATTCACCAATGATAGTTGGGTATTGATCCCATGAATCTGTCCAAAATTGTGCCTTCTCCCCTCTCCCCACTTTCCAAAATAATCCATATTTTACTACCTAAGATCCTAGCTTTAGTGCTTGCCACACTAGGGACCCATTACCATCCAAAAGGAAATGACTCACCTCATTTGGGTTCACCTATCCCAAATATTTACTAGTTAAAACTCTGTTGAATAAAGAAGTTGGCTAGGAGATCCACCTCTATTAAAGCTTTCCAACCAAAGCTATATTTTTTAGCTCCAATCTCCTTAGTCCCAAGCCTCCCTTCACCTTGGGCTGACTTACTTTCTCCCAGCCTACTAACATCTATTTTCTCTCTCCTTTTACTCCTCCCTATAACAATTTTCTGACCATCTTGTCCAACTCTTTCCATATGGTATGTGGCGCAGCAATGGCATAAAATTTGTACATTGGCATAGCCTAAACGACTAACTGCAAAATATTCCAAAAGATTCCTCTACACAATTATATTCAATTTTTTAAAATGGTCCAAAAGATTCCTCTACACAATTATATTCAATTTTTTAAAATGCAGAGGGACCCCCAAATAGACCACTAGGAGAGAAGTCCTCATGAATACCAAGATCTCTAGAATTCTATCCTAAAGCCTTTGGTCAATATTGAAGAAGACCACTTTGGATTTCTTATCGTTGATGACTTGGTTTGTGGTCCTAAGATAAACATTAAGAGTATCTTTGATCATTATTGCTTCCTTGAGGTTGGCCACTCCCATCAATCATGTGTCATCCACAAACTATAGATGAGTCAAAACCTCCTCACCCACCTTGATACCTATGAGCAAACCCTGTTGTATTCTTCTCAAGATAAGTCTATCCAATCCTTTAATTAATATGAAAAAATATAAGGGTAACAAGGATCTCCCTAGTGAAGGCCTCTAGTGGCTCCAAATGGTTATGAGGGAAAACCATTAATTAACACCAAGTATGTCAGATTAGAGATGTAGCTCATGACCTACTCTATCCAATCCTGAGGGAAGTCGAAGGATGCCACCATCCTTAACAAGAAGCTCAACTCCACCCTATCATAAACTTTTGACATATCCAGTTTCATGAACATTCCTCTATTGCCATATTTTTGTATTAAGTGGATTGCCTCATAGCTAGAACCACGCCATATAAGATCTACATTCCCTCTACAAAAACCCCTTGTTTCGAGGAGAGGTCTTAGTCTCTCAACCATTACCTTTGTGATTATTTTATATATGGCATTGCATAAGGTGATAGGTCTATTATCTAAAATATGCACCCCTTCCTTCCCTTTTGGAATCAAGGCAATGAATGTCTAATTTAATGCTTTAAGAATTATTTCCTAGACTCCTCTATGACAACCATTACATCCTCCTCCAAGCTACCCAAAAGGTCTAAAAAATTTTGATTGGGAAGTCATATGGACCTAGTATTTCTCATACTCATTCCAAAGAATACCTCCTTAAGCTCCTCTTTATCAATGGGTTTAAACAGGGCTTGGTTTTGTTCTTTAGAGATGATAGAGGGAATGGCAACAAGAACTTTTTGAGCCTCTTTGTACTACTCCAAAAAAAATTTAAATAATTTAGCAAAATAATGCATTGAATTGGAATGCATGCTTGGGATTGTGTCAAAGGAGAGTTCATTCTTGTCCTGAATAACTTCCATCTTGTTTATTTATCTCCTAGCATGAGTGGCCCAATGGAAAAATTTAGCATTTTTTCCCCTTCGAATAACCAAGTAGTTATTGCTCTCTATTTCTAGTAATTTTCCTCTTGGTTTTCAATGTCCTCTACCACTTTACACAACTCATCATCCTCTTCTTTATTTTGCTCCATAATTGTTCCCTTCCTAAAGAGTTTTTGCATCTCATCTCATCTGGCCACCAATGGATCTCTTTGGGCCTGGAAGTTTGACTTGATAGATCACCTCCACCATTTTAGTTAATCCTTGGCATAGTAAAGTTTTTTTGGAAGCTAAACATTGTTATCCCATATTTTGGGTGTCCCTCTTCCCACCATTGCGATATTTTCTTCCAAAGTTATCCCTTTTGTAACAATTGATTTTTCAAATTTGAATGGTTTTTGAAACTGCCCCATACTGATCTCCCCTCTAAAAGAATGGGTAAGTGATTCAAGATCAAACCCTTAAAAATCTTAAATTTTAGATTCCATTTTATAAATTTCTTCTTATAAATCAGAAAATAATCTAACTTCAGCTTCTTACTTTGTGGCTCCCTCCTCTTGTTAGTCTAAGTATAGTTGGTTCCAAGGTATTTAACATCCACCAAGTGTAATGCATGGACCTAGGCAATCATGGGATAATCTCTTGAGTCTAAAACCAAAGTTATCCCTTCATAATATCTAGATGATAGTTTAGCATTAAAATCCCCAATCTAGCTCCTCCCTCGAACTCTCATATTATGCATCACTCTCCATTGACGAATCTATCCATCTAGGTTTTGAGTTCCATAGAAATTTGTGATTAAAACGTGCTAAATCGTGACATTGTGCCTAAAATGGGATGTGAGGACACCCCTCCAATTTATATGCTCTATTGTCATTGATTCAAGAGAGTTCCAAAAGGTAACTACCTTTGAGGACCCTCGGGCAACCAATTTCATATGACTAACATCTCTATAAAGTCTATTTACTATTTTGTACATGAGATCCAACGACATTTTGGTAACCTAGATAACAAAAATATATATTTTACTTTTCTATAAGAGTCTTTGTACAACAGATTGATGGGTTCTATTGTTTAAACCCCTAATATTCCATGATTGTATAATCATTGATTACCTCGATACTGTAAGAGTCTATTATCCTCATGGAACCCCCAATGACGAGTTTATATCCTTGGGATGCTATCAATTCTTTGTTTGATTTTATACCCATTCCTTAAGAATTGTTATTCCTCATTCTCTTATCCACTTGGTCGATCTCCAAAGTTGGCTTCTCTTTGTTCTTTTCTGCCACTCCTATGATGACATTGTTTACTATCAGTTGATCGTGGTTATGCATTATCAATGCTCTTGCCATATTTGGTTGTGGTAACTCATTGTACTCTATTACTTACTCTAGGTTAGGAGTTAAAGGAAGGTCATGAACATGAGTGTTACTATTTTTCTTATTCCCATCCACTCATTCCATAAGTTCTTGTTCCACCAGTGTCTTGAAGATCTCATACCTATTTGAGGGTTTGGGTTGGGTTTGCTCCTTGCCATATTTTTTCTTTACCTCCTTTTGGGTTGTTTAAAACCATCTCCCTTTGCTTCTCATACTTGATAAGTGTTGATTGCTCCTTTAATGATTATAGATTTACTCTCCTTAGGAGGATTCGACGTTTGTCGAGAGCCCTCCATTTATGTGATCATAGTGTTTGGGCAGGACTAGGCCAAATATCCATATTTATGGTAAAATCTACATCTAAAGGACAATACCTAATAATCCAATTGTTGAATCCAATATAGTCATGCAAGTTTGAGTTCCACCTCTACTAGAAGAGGCTGATTGAGATCCATTTCAACACATAATCTAGCATATACGATTGTGTTTCCTTCAATTATATCTCTAGAGAAACCCAAATACCTTCCAAGGAAGTTACCCATTGTTTACAATACCTTCTCACTCTATAACTCTATTGAAAGTGCATACAATTATATCTAAACTAGGACAACAATGGGTTCAATTCAAGGATCAAATCTCATTCTCTAGGGTTGGACAAATAATTTTGTCAAACCATGATTCCTTTTTTTTATCTAAATGATTTATTTCTATTGGCTACTGAGGAAACTAACAATAAAATATCTATTACTAAAAAACCACAAGGAATACTCACCAAGAGGTTCCTAGTTCTATTGAACCCACGAATGTAAGACGTTTAGGGTAGGATTAATACCCATGAATTTGCATATCAAGTCATGATTAGCTCTATATAGGACCATTTATTCTATTATACTCTGCTTAATGACTATATTTGGTCTTGATTCAAATTGTGACAAACATCCATTTACTCTTTGAGGTGCCTCCTTGCTCATTGATATTTTTCTAGCAACTATAAAGAGCATTTTTAGTGTTGTTTTTCATGCTTCTTTAGTCTCTATTTGAGATATCTCTAACAAATCTATAACCGAACTATATCTGTCTGAAAGAGGATCTGGAGGTGCCCTTATTGGGCCCTCTTGAGGCAACATTCTTGTTTAGGGTTTTGTGTTCAACCTCTAATATGTCTTTAAAATTCTTCTGCCAATTGTTACTTCTAATTTTAAATCTTATTTTCAAAGTTTTGAGTTAAAATTATGGGTTTTTATGAGGATTCCCTATTCCCTCGTACTGGGGTTTGAACTTAATTATTTAAAAAAGAATTTTATTATTCAAGTTTTTTTAGAGAAGTTTTTTTTCATAGGGAACCTCAACAATCCCTAGCTCGTTGGATAAATACAAAGTCAACATAACCTCTAACCCTCCAGGGAATCAAACTAGGACAACCCATCGAAAAGCACTCGACCACTACCAACTAGCCTATCCCTTTATGGGCAAAAAATTTAGGGTAAAGAGTGAGCTTTTGAAAGGGTCCTAGTCTCTTGTGTAGTGGTTTGAACTTGGATCTCCTAAATGAGAACCCAAAGCCATACCACTACGACATCCCTACAAGGACAATGAAGTTACTTCAATGACATTAAAATGGTTGAATCAAACATTGAGGTATTATTATAAATAATAATTTGATAATTGTACATATATTATTTGGCAATATTTAGACCTTGCTCTCCTTTTAAAAAAGTGGACTTCAATATATCAATTTAGTTATCATTTATATAATTTTTTTTTTTGTTTATATGGGATGGGGGCTATTCTCATTACATTGCAACTATATATAAATGATATTATATTACATCAATGACCATATAGCGACATATTATGCATGTTACATGTCAAGATTTGAATGCATGTCTCCATTTATTTAGGAGGTTGTGTCTTCCTAAGTAGAAGAATTTAAGGGGTTGAACTAATGACATTTGAAATATTGTTAGATTCGGATTTGAAACTTCGTATCATTACCAACTAGTTGTTCTAAACCACATGGGTTGTTATTTATATAAATTTAGTAGTAAAGCTATTTTATTATTATTATTATTATTCTAATTGCATTTTAAATTTTAATAATGAAACTTATTGTTTTTTAATTAATTTTTATTATATACTAAAATTAATTTAAGATAATTTTTTTTTTGAGAAGGGGTTGTACTCGGGTTTCCACCCTTCACAAATCACAACTCTCTCCTTTAGAGCTTAAGAGTTTACAAATAGATTCCATTCTCATCTCAATTGAGTTGTTGTAGCTAGATACCTACATCTTTTTTCATAATAAGCTTGAATTCTTAATTTTTATTTTTTGGATCTTCTTCAATTTTTTTAATACAAATATTTCAAAATTCAACATCTTTCTTCTAAACATTTTCTTGCAACAACCTTCACAATACCAAAACTCCACCTCTATCATTTACACACTGCATTTTAGCAGACTAATACTTTCGAAACTTCACACTATTATAGTTTATTTTACCATAGTTTACTTCCTGAAACATAAGTGCAACCACAATGATTGTAATAAATAGCTTATATGAAAATACTTTAATGCTATAAAATACAATAATATTACCAATGGAAAACACTAAAGTAAATCTTAATCATTATTTGATTCAGGTAGTCAACATTTTCTATAAGCTTCATTTAAACATACTAATTCCTCTAACCATGGAAAAAGAAAATTTAACTTCACAATCATCTATTCAAACATCTTTATTGGCTAGTATATCTGCATATTTGTTCCCTTCCCTTAAAGTATGTGTAAACCTGATCAAACTCTAGCAATGTCTTGTATTTCAACAATGATCTCTTGTATGTTCCATGGAGCCTTTACTTTTTCTCAAAATTGTATTTATTACTATCAATGAATCAAAATAAACTATCTTTTAATATAAAATAAAAAATATTTATTTTTTATAAATAGTTGATTATATACTAAATAAAATATAGAATCATCGTAATGGAATGTGGCCGTATTTATATATAAAATAAAATAATTTATTATTTAAAATAATTAAAAAATAAATCTAACTATTTAAAACTATAAATAACTATATATATAAAAGCAACTAAAACTAATACAATCTACAACATAATTTTACTAAACATATTTCTTTAAAATAATTGTAAAAAACATCACTTGATAAAGGAATACATGAATTAGTATTTGAAGCCAACTTAATTTATTTAATAATTGTAAGGATATAGTTTTCTAACATTGGTCATAATTTATCCCCGAGAGCTAGGTGGATTTGTAAGTACTTTTCTGGCAAGGCACTTACCAAGAAGACACCTAGGTTCAAACCTTGGGAGTAGCCTATCTACAAAGGTAGTAGTCTGATATGAATCCTTTGAGTACGCGCAAGACCGACGATGATGGTATGAATTCCAAGTGAACGGTGGTCCCCTTCATATCAGGTCAACAATAATGAGGTATAATAGGTTTGGTGGGAGCAACCCCTATGGTTTGAACCCTGTGCTTGTTAGTAACTAAAAATAGTGTGGTTGTGACCAAATCTCCTATGTAATTAAAAAACATTGGTCATAATTTAAACAATTTTATAGAGATAAAAGTTATAGTATTCATGGGAAATTGGGTTATTTTCTAGATCATAGGGAATATCTACCAAAATTACATAATGGTTTTGATGCCAAGGCACTCAAAGCTCCCTGGAATCATGTGATTTTAGTGATAA
Organism: Wollemia nobilis; assembly: GCA_028583015.1. Taxonomy (NCBI): domain Eukaryota; kingdom Viridiplantae; phylum Streptophyta; class Pinopsida; order Araucariales; family Araucariaceae; genus Wollemia; species Wollemia nobilis. Next base: position 15,613,784 of record JAQPPZ010017052.1, read on the forward strand.
TAGACTACTTTACCCTAGACACAAACAAAGAGGTGATTCACAGTTATCATATGATGTTTTTGAATCAATTGAGGAGGAAAATACTTATGAATATCCCCTTGTTTCTTTATCACTCTCTAGAGAAGTCTCTAATGGATGTAAGGGGTGGGAAAGGGTTGGACCCAATCCATCAAGGCCTGCTTTTGTTAATGGTTGAACATGTAGCCAAATATAGAGGTATTATAGTAGAAGAAGTACTAGTGAAGATCGAATTTCCAAGAATTCCCTCAGATTTTAACTCACTGCTGACATCTTTTGGGCCTTCTAGTGATTCTGCTAAATCTGATTTCGAATAATTCAAGACTTCGTTCTTCTCCTTGAAGGGGAAGGCTTCACTTGCGAGTAAGGTTATGGTATCTCCCAATGGTATCAAGGGAGGCCGAGTGCATCATTCTAAGCGCCTCTCTTCGAAGGCTCTAAAGACTAAAACCTCCCATATTTCGGTGGAGTTGATGGACTTGGAAGCTCACCAACAAAGAAAATCTCTAAGTGGTCAGTGGATTGAGGGGATACCAAAGAGTTATCACCCTCATCGAGACCTAAATCCTCTTTTGGCATGCCTTTCTTGAGCAAACTTGATGAAAACACCAGGTGTCGTTGGGTTTCCTTCAAATTGCTATATCTTTCACAAATGAGATTCGTGGAAGGGCACAGTAGTAGAAGGATATGTCAGATCCCAAGCAACTGATGGGACTAGCTCTCCTATTTTGGGTGGCAATCGTGTGTGGGCTTTAAATATGTTGTTGTTTTTCCTTTGGTTTGTGTCCAGTCTTTGTCGGGACTGTGTGCGCCCTTGTTGGCTTTGTTATTGGACAACCGTTTTTAGGTAACTTTAATTTTGTTTGGTGGTGTTTTTGGTTGAGCATTAGGGCTTGCCCTAACCTCTTCCAGTCCCATATGTAAAAGTTTTGGGGACCCTTTCAAAATCCTTTGTTTAACCTAATAAAAAAAAGTTGTAGTATTCATCACAAATAAAAAATCAACAAAGACAGAATTATTATTACAATTATTTAAGTCAACAAGGATACAATGATAGAAAACTAATGTTATAATATAATATACTCTTGGTTATGTTAAATTAATTCAAATTTTTATACTATTATTGCATCCATAAAAAGGTAAATCAAGTAAAAAACTTGCTTGCAAATATAAATTATAAGTATGGTAAATGTAAGTTGTGGAATAAGTTAGGCCATGAGAGATCTTGTCCTTGTTAAAAAAGGTTATTACAATCTCATCAAAACCTATATTAATGCCGTAGATAATGGAAAATATCCATAAATTGTGATATTTAAAAGAATCTATGTCAAATCACTCAAATATCATATTAAAATATTGGGTGATGTAGTTATAATTATGATGATGGGATTTGGCACCCTCCCCTGTTGTCTCTAACCCAATAAATATTGTCTCTCTTGGCATTTATACACAAAGTATCATGGATCTAAAGTTCTTGACATCATAAAGAGTTGCCTTCTTGGTTAGTAGTGGAGCTTTGATCATTTTGATAATCTCTATTGTTTTTGTTCAACTTGTTGAGAATGAAAAATAGAGATAGGCAATGGGAATAGAGTTTAGGTCAAAGGGTAAGGTATAATTTAAGGAATTGACAAATAAGTTATAGGTTATGATGCACAAAACCATAAAGATAATCATGATGAAAAAGGAAGTGAAAGCATGTTGTTGAGTAGGGAATGTAGGATATTTAGGATTCCAAAGATAATCATGATGGAAAAAGGAAGTGAAAGCATGTTGTTGAGAAGAGAATGTAGGAGATTTGGGATTTTGATTAAGAAGAGAAGAAAAATTTGATGTAATGCCAATTAACATTTTTGAATGACAAGTAATAAAGATATTGGTTGACCATTTTTTCAAAGTATATAGTCAATTAAAATAGTAGGCCAACAAATTATAAGGAAAAAACTCTTGAGAGTACCATGAAAGACTATAGGATAAAATAGATAAAACATAATTTCCATAATGCAAACTTGGAACAATCATTTAGTTTTTCCTTCCTTTGTTGTTGTTAAATACAATAAATATTATTCTTTAATACAAATACCATCTGACGGGCAATTAAGCACTATCTTAAATAGGATATATACAACACTTCAAGCAAATAAGACATGCCCTTAGAAAAAATGTTGCAAGGAATAGAGTTGGATGCAAAAGTTGATTTAGGAGGATAATTCAAAATCTAGTGGAGACTAAAATTTAATAGTCAAAGATATTTTCTTGCATGATGTAATGGGTGGTGAAAATCCCATCACTAGGAAAACAAATTGACATAAATAAGGATGTAAAGTTCCCCCATAATTGGTGGTCATTATTACAAAATTCATATAGTATTCAAATTTAATGGTTAAAGATATTTCCTTACATGATGTGATGAGTGTTGAGAATCTCATCATTGACTAGGAATATAAATTGGCCTAAAAGAGGATATAAAGTTCCCTATAAATGATGGTCATTATTAAAAAAATATATAGTTTGAGCTTTAGTTTTCTTTTATGAATGCCATATTTTCCTTGGTCTTTTTATTCTTTAGAAAATATCATATTAGTTTTACGACCTAAAAAACATTTGTTTTTTAATGGGTTAGCCCCATGCATAATACATTAGGATCACATAGTGGCATTACAATTACTTGATAACTATGCATGCCTTGAAAGTTGAGGAATATAACCAATTGAGCTCATGCCATTATTGCCATTGATAATTTCAAAATTTTATTGGAACAAAGGTATATATGTATGTAGAGGCCATATGATTTAATTTTACTTCATATGTTAGGAGTAGATCATATATAGTTTAAGAGGATAAATATAGAGGGATTGAAGAATTTTGAAACCATTGTAGACAATTCTTTATATTAAATGGTTTTTGATTTGTAGGTGAGACCTTAATCAAAGCTTGGATTTACCTTAACCTTATTAATCTATTTTAAAAATATATGGTTTTAAATGGGTTATATGGGATTGAAACGAACCTTATTTATATCACATGATGCCCACATAGTGGTATTACGACAATTTGGTAATTATACACGTATCATTTGGCAAGATTTGAATTTTGATCCTCTCTAAAAATGAGGAATCTAACTGATTGAATTAATGCTATTTGATAATTAGAAAATTAAAATAAATGATAAATAATAAATGATAATTTGAGGGATACCATAGTGGTATGTCTTTGGGTCTTCATTTAGGAGACCCAAGTTCAAACCCCTATACAAGAGGACTAGAACCCTCATAAAAACCTATATTTTTAACTCAAAATTTTAGTCCCATGAGGGATATCGTAGTGGTATGTCTTTGGGTTTTCATTCAAGAGACCCAAGTTCAAACCCCGATATGAGGGGACCAAGACCCCTCATAAAACCCATATTTTTAACTCAATATCTAATTTATTCCATGATGAATATCATAGTGGTATGTATTTGGATTTTCATTAAGAGATCCAAGTTCAAACCCTAATATAGGGGATTGAAACCCTTGTAAATAATCGTATTTTTAACTAAAAATTTTGTCTCGTGACGAATACCGCAATGGTATATCTTTGGGTTTTCATTCAAGATACCCAAGTTCAAACCCTAGTATGAGGGGTCCGACACCCCTCATATAGACTTGTGTTTTTAACTCAAATAAAATCTCATGAGGGATATTGTAGTGGTGTGTCTTTGGGTTTTCATTCAAGAGATCCAAGTTCAAGCCTCGATCGAGGGAGCTAGGATCCCTCATAAAAACCTATCTTTTTGACTCAAAATTTTGTCTCATAAGGGATACCATAGTGGTATATCTTTGGGTTTTCATTTAGGATACCCAAGTTAAAACCCCAATACGAGGGGATTAGGACCCCTAAAAAAACCCACATTTTTAACTCAACATTTTAGTTCCATGAAGGATACAGTAGTGGTATGTATTTTGGGTTTTCATCTAAGAGATCTAGGTTCAAATCTCAGTACTCAAGAATCGATACCCCTAGTAAAAATCCATATTTTAAACTCAAAATTTATCCCATGAGGGATATCGTAGTGGTATATCTTTGGGTTTTCATTCAAGAGACCCAAGTTTAAAGCTTGCTACGAAGGGACTAGGACCCCTCATAAAAATCCATATTTTAAAAAATAATAATAGTCTCATGAGGAATACTATAGTGGTATATCTTTGGGTTTTCATTCAAGAGACCTAAGTTTAAACCTTGATATGAGGGGACTAGGACCCCTTATAAAAAATTATGTTTTTAACTCAAAATTATGTCCCATAAGGTATATTGTGGTGGTTTATCTTTGGGTTTTCATTTAGGAGATCCAAGTTCAAACCCCATTATGAGGGGACCAAGATCCCTCATAAAACCCATGGTTTTAACTCAAAATTTATCCCATGAATGATACCATAGTGGTATGTCTTTGGGTTTTCATTCAAGAGATCCAAGTTCAAACCCCAATATGAGGGGACTAGGATCCATCATAAAAACCTATAATTTTAACTCAAAATTATTCTGTCTTTGGGTTTTCATTTAGGAGACCCAAGTTTAAACCTTGGTATGAGAAGATTGGGACCCCCTCATAATAACTTGTATTTTTAACTCAAAATGTTTGTCTTGTGAGGGATACCGTAGTGGTATATATTTGGGTTTTCATTCAAGAGGTCCAAGTTCAAACCTTGGTACAAGGGGACGGGGACCCTTTAAACTCATTTTTGTAGACACCTAAAACATGTCATGTTTAGGGGAGCTACTCACATAGACACATTCATAAGATCATATGACATAATCTTGGACTTTCCAAGCATCAACAGTGGTTCTCACCACTCATTTGGGGCATTTTCAAGCCATCCAAGCCTAGCCGCTCAAGCCAACAGTGGCCAGATCTTAGCCACTGTAGACGACAATGGCTAAACCCTAAAAGTAGTTTTATCGACAAACAGGCCTAATCACGGGCGGAAGTGGCAGTCTGCATGCAATAAAGGTGAGCGGGAGTAACTTTGCATTCCATTTCATGACCAGTTCACATAGGAGACTTGAGTTTGCATTTAGAATTTAGTTAACTAGCCTCCAAACATAGACAAAGGACAAAAGCTTCTCATGCTAACAACCAGTTTGCATAGGAGACTCAAGTTGGTAGTTAGATTTCAGTTAACTAGCCTCCAAACATAGACAAAAGACAAAATATCCTCATGCTAACTCTCACTACGCATGAGGAATTCATTCCTAGGGCTTGGGCATAGACCTAGGGTTTCACACACTTTAAAAGGTGCAAGCCTGAGAGCACCAAGAGGACAATTTATCCCAAATTTATCAGAATAGGTCATTGAGGAGAGCTTTCGAGACTTAGAGAGCTTCTCTTGGAGATCACGTTTATGATGAAGCCCTAACAAATTGGAGAGCCAAAGCGACCACCATTTCAACATCCGATACAAGCTTTGACCCATAGCTTTGGGGCAAAGGGAATGAAATTCACCTTAGCAGCCATTGTCTCGGATAGTGGCCCGCAGGCCTAGCTTAGGGTTTTATACATTAGTCTCATTATTATGTTTAGCATATCATTAGCATAATATCATTTCATTCATTTAACTTCATAGCATAGGTTTAATTTGCACTTGCTTTCATTTGATATATTCAGTACTAACAACCTCATCCAGGGAGGCATTCTCGGACATCTAAGCGTGTGTTGTTGTTTCATTGCTTACAGGGCCACAGGTTCATCTGACGAAATCTACAACATACGAGAGCAAAAGGGATCCCTCCAAGAAATAGGCCTAGAGAAGGAGGCATCTGTAAGCCCTCATACATTTTCATGTGTAGAACCGAGAAGCTTTTGAAAGTGCACCACCTCTTCGTGAAAGGGGCACTCTTTACCTATTTGTAACCTTATTGTATCGAAATGGGTATCCCTAAGAGGGACCGAAATGTAACCGGGTTTCAATCCAAATAAAGAGATCTATCTTTGTTATTTTTATGTTATATGCTTTTCATTGTCTTCCATTTCATTTTGGGTTTTTAATACATTGCAAGTAGAGTAAAAAGAGTGGTGCATGCATCCCGAGGTCACTACAGATGGTGATCACGATGGGACCTCCACTGAATTTTATTTTTCTACCTGAATACTAACTTAATTTTGTGTACAGGTCTAGCCGCTCTGATCTACAATGGCCAAAAATCAGCCGCTCTGAGCCACAATGGCCAATAGAGCCTTAGCCGCTCCTGCTAACAGCGGCCAGGAACCAGCCACTCTGGTCGACAACGGCCAACATTGGAGTGCAGCAGAGGTCAAAAAACTGACTCTCTGAGCTGGATCAAAGGTTGGTACAACCTCTCTGATATTTTATAGCTTTCTATTTGCTTATGTGTGTCTAAAATAGAGAACTTAAAGCACATTTATGTTTGAAAATTGAAAGAATAAAAGGAGAAAGAATTAAGCATTTTGCATATCTTAGATCTTCTTTTAGATTTTCACTAGGCATTGCTAGGAACAATGGCTTATGCCTAAAAATTTCACCCTAGAATCCAACGTGCTAGACATTGTATGTTGTTTGCTTGCTTTGAGGCCTTACAAAAGGCCATATTTGCATGAAATAAAGTGCGCTCATACAAATCATAGTAGTTCATGCATATTTCTAAATATTGAAATGTATTTTGCACTTAGGCATATAGGAAAGACTCATGGTTGCTATATGATGCACTTTATATTATGCAAGCTTAAAATGAACACCACACACGCACGTATCATTTAAACATTGGGGAGTTGGATTTCATCACCAACCCTCAATTCAGTTCGGTGACGTTGGAATTCATCTCCTTCCACCGGTTTGCCCCCTAGATTCTCCTAGAAATGGATTGAAGAACTTCTTCATAGTGGCACTAAGATACTCATGTTCAAACTATCTCCCACTATTGGAACATTCATTGGTTCAGAGTGGAAGAGCTAGGTGAACCCCCCACTAGGATTTCAATGGTGTACCCTAGTCTCTTTTGGGAAATCATGTTTGGCATGAGTACTCTTGATTATCACTATGAATGAGTCTCCTCATTCCAAATCTGAAGCAAGAAACAACAAAACATCCAAATACATCAAACAGTTAGGGCACACTTAAATCTATAATCAAGATAAACATTTGTGTGATATTGTTTGATCATATTTAAAGTGCAACACAAAAGCTAAATTCAAAAATGATGGTTAAAACAAGAAGTAGACATCCCCGATCTGACATCGAGGGAGGGTCCAAAACAACACATACCCTTAGGCGAAGTCATAGTAACATTGAAAGACCTACTAGGAAGACCGTAAGACATAGTTCTATGAGTCTAAGGGGTGATAACTCAACCCTTGGGGGATCTCCTCGAGAAACCCCTCATAGGGAACCACAACATGAAACTACATCTCATAAACACAAAGAGGCCTCATGACCATCATCTTCAAGGAGACATGAGGAAACCTCAAAGGCTTCCTCTAAACACATAAAAACTTCTTAGAGACATGAGGAGGCTTCAAGAGCTTCCTCCTCACATAGACATAGAGAGAGTTCTAGACCTCGTTCTTCACATAGAGATGATGAGGTTTCCCTTTCTCCATCCTCATGGAGGGTAGAAAGGACCATGAAACCCTCATCACCAAAAGGGCACACGAGAGTCGAAACATCTCAACGCTCACATGAAACACTTAGAATAGATCAGCCCACTAAGGGGCAAGAAACTAGAAACACATCCAGTCATAGACATCAAATAGAAGATATCCTTCAAACAAGAGGAAGGATTCCATTAGACTATGACCTCATTGGAGTGAATGGCACCCCATGGGATCAGCCATGGAGAACAAGACAATTGGATGAGTTGGATCGGTTGCATCCGAGGCCACCTCCCAGAACCATAGCCATAGAGAATTCTACATCTGGAAGCTCACGAACCGTGACTTCTAAGCCCACTTCTCAAACTGGGGGTGCCTCAAGATGACCCCACAACAAACACACAAAATCTGATCATAGAGACACTCAACAATATACTGAACAAGTCACATTAGCTAGCGAGAGTGAGGAAATAATAGAAACCTCTGAGAGAGATCTATGAATCAAAACAACTAGGACAAGGTCAGATAAGCATGAGTCCTCTATGACTATGCAAGTTGACCACGTATGATGGTTAGAGAATGCCTTGCGCAAAGAGTGAGAGCTTGTGGATGCTCTTGAACATGATAAATAGAGAGAATGGTTGTTGCACCAACATGAGCAATATTTAAGAGAGCAAGCTGAGCAGCTAGCTCACAACAACCAACAAACAAGTGGAAGTGATCATCAAAGAGATCAGCATGCTAACTCACCAAGAGAAGAGCGCATTAGACAAGAAAGTAACTCACAACAAAGTCACCCTCCAAATCATGAGAGGAACCCAACTGAGGAGGAACGGATAAACTTAATAGAGCCGGATCAGACACATCTTGAATCCCCTCATAGAAGGGAAGAAAATAGAGCAAATCAAATGGATAGAGTGTTACCTCCATCGCCACCATGAGTAGGCCTACAAGAGGAGGAAATCCTTGCTTCAAAGGCATTTCAAGAGCTTGCTAAAAAGATGAAAGCCTTTGAGAAACAAGAGGCAGCTAGGAACTCACCAACATTGAACAAAATACACAACCAACCATTGTGTCCATCAGTTCCTAGCCCTCCCTATCCTAAGCATTTTGAGATGCCTAGGCTAGAGAAGTTCAAAGGGGAAGAGGATGCACAAGAGCATGTCACCAACTTCATTAACGCATGTTTTCATCTTGAAGACAATGATGCTCTCATGCTCAGGACATTCATTATGACATTCATAGGCACCACCACCCAATGGTTCAACCAACTGCCCAAACATAGCATAGCAAATTTTGAACAACTAGTGAATGCTTTTCTGAAGCGTTTCTCTTTTGGTGCTAAGAGGAAAGTGAACCTTTCAGACCTGGCCAATTTGAGACATTATGATGATGAGCCAGTAATGGATTACGGGAATAGATGGAGAAAAATCATGGTAAAATTATCATTCTCTATTCCCATAGAAGAAATCATCCGGATGTTCACCAAGAGTTGTTCCAAACACATTTCCCTCTTACTACAACTACAAAAATACCCCTCATTTGAGGAAGCTTTGGCACAAGCCAAACTCATTGAGGAGATAAAAGTAGATGAGGGAACCATAAAACTTCGAACCAAGAAGGAGTGGAACAAGAATGACAAAAATGGCAAGTACAAGTAGAAGCAGGCAAGCCCTGCTCTAGTTAATCAAGTGGTATTGGCTACACCTAAGGATGGGGCTGGGCACCAACCCTAGAATTATCAAGCACAGCCCCCACTAGCCAATTATGAACAAAATTAGGGTCGAAACAAAGAGTGCAAGCCCCCTCATTATTTTACACCATTGACAGAATCAATGCAATCAATCTTCAATCAATTGAGCGAGGTGGGAAAGATCAGATTCCTTGATATACCTCTTATAGATCCCAACCATCCTAAGCCAAAAGGATATAGGGAAGATCAATTCTACCCATATCACAGGATACCAGGGCATAATATCAAAGTTTGTGTTGGTTTCAAACATCAGGTGCAAAACATGATTGAGGTGGGAGAACTTAAAGTGGACAACCCACTGGCCCCTGACAACAGAGATATGGGCATCTATAAAAACCTATTGCCAAACCATGAGGTCCCTAGAGGGCAAGGGGCACAAGTCAATCAGGTCCGAATTGATACACCTACCCATGGGTGTGTTGGGATGGTTGAAATTGTCAATATAGCGACCAGGACTAGATGGTATGGTCAACCACAACCTCTTGTAGCTCCCAACAATGTCCCAGCTGCACCTAGGCAGAGGCAGGGGCAAGACAACCTTCCAGGTCCACCAACCCGACCTGTGGTAACTATCCAGAGTAGACTTGAGCAAAACTTACAAATGACTCTAGCTAAGCTATCAATTTATGAGCTCATACAATAGTCCCCAAAGCATAGGGAGACCTTGATGGAGATTTTAAGGTCGATTGAGCTTCAACCGCAAGATCCAAATGCATTCACCCATTTTGTGGGACAAGTACAAGAGTGCCAAGAACCTATAATTTGATTCTATGATTATGAGATTAAGACAGTATCTACTACCTTACCAGACCCTCCATTGCACATCATGGCATCAGTTAATGATTTACCATTTAAGCGGGTCTTGATCGATACAGGTTCATCCATCAACATCATCACAACAACAACAATAGAACACCTTAAGATCCCCAAGTCCAATATCATTTCGAGAGCCTATACATTAAGAGCTTTCAATGATGCTTTATGCAATACTATGGGAATGATAGTCCTACCTATCAAGGTGGGGCATAAGACCATCCCCGTGATGTGTCATGTCTTGGAAGGGGCCATGCAATACAACATCCTCCTAGGGAGACCTTGGATAAGGGACATGAGATGTGTTCCTTCGATCTTACACCAATGTGTCAAGTATGTGCATGATAACAAAGTCTACATGGTGATGGTCGATGAAGAGCCATTCAAGTATGTTCACCAGGTGGATTGTCCAGGAGAATTTGTGATTCCTTCGGCCCACTTGTTGGTAGGGCCTTCATATCCGAATATTCAACTAGATAACAAAGACAAAGGGGCACAAAAGGACCCATCTGCATCAACACCTCATCTTGCACACAAAGCAACTAATGCTTCTAGTAAACCATTAATGCCTAAACCAAAGAATGATCAAAAGCTAAAGGCACCTATGGTTGAGAAAAACAAACTCAAGGAAATGCTAACCATAGCTATTGAAGAGAGTCCAACTCCCATGGAGGAAGAAGGTCACCAAGACCAAGTCGAAGATGATGACTATCATCCCGCTTCGCCAGTGTCATCCGTGGGGTCATCCACCTCACATGCAACTATACACTTGGCAAGCACAGGGATAGGAGAGTATCTTGTGTAGAACATAACTTTTACACCTATCATAGAATCTGCACAGGACATGGGATGGCCGAAATATCTAAGACCACCAGTGGGAATAGTGGTTCCACTTGGAATCCCTCCCAACCAGACAAACTTCATCTACGCTGGCCTAGATTGCACCCATAAATCTATGGATATAGATGAGGACAATGATGAGCTATTCACTGTCAATGTTCGCTACCTCTCTAATCCTGAGTTTGCTCTGACCTATTTTGAGAATTGCCATTGGCATGGTTACGGTCTTGGTAGATATGAGCAGGGATGTAGGTGGCCATTCGAGCCACAATACCAACTCCCATATGACATATTTGGGTTAGGATATCACATCAGAGGTCGAGATGACCTTCTAGAAGCAGTATTAGATAGATTAACCTTGGGGTTAGGAGAAGACATCGATTTTATTCCTTATCATCCACCAAGTGCAAGATATCTGAGCAACAGACAGGTGGCCATAGTGAACATACCACCTCCCGAGACTTATCATCCAAGATCCACAATTGATGTCACCCCAATAGGTTACAACTCATGGGATGATGAGCAAGAAGAAAATGCATATGTGGCAAGTGATGATGAAGCACAAGAGGGCTTGGCCTATCATGAGCCTCGCTATTTACAAAGCTTTACCTAGTCCATCCACAATGAGAGTGGGTACATATCGGATGAAAGTGACTATGAGTCAGAGGACTCAATAGAGAGAGCCTACTTAGGGGTAAGGCAATGGCCCCATGACTTGGGGCAACATACTAATGCAAATGGATTCTTCATAAGTGACGAAGAATATGAGGATGAAACAGAGATGGCCTACTTAGGGCCAAGACATGAGCCCCTCACTTTGGGACCCCATACTAATGCTAATGGTTTCTGGATAAGTGATGATGATTTTGAGGATGAGACTGAGATGGCCTATCTTGGGCCTCACCATTTATGACAAGTCAATATGTTGGTGGAAAGAGAAGTAGTACTTCGTGCCATAGACCCTGGCTTACGATTTTTGGGGAGACCAGTTGACTTGAATGTCATTCATCGCATGGTCAATCCCCCTCTACCTACATTCAGGGAGCTCTTAGAGCCTAATGATCCTATTATCCGACCAGCTCATGGACCAGATCCAGAGATTCCCATTCCCCTAGAGCCTCATCGCAAGCATGGAAGGGAAACCCCTAAAACAAGATTACACCCATGTGGTCCTGGAGATTTCATCCCATCCATCAATACAATCTCCATTGATTTGACCACTCCACTTCATAACCCAACAGATCCCACTAAACCTTTGTGTCTCGACACATAGGCTATTCATTGGGATCATGCTAATTCACCAATAGAGCCTGAAGATATTTTCCCTAATGAAGAGATGTTACAACCATTCCATTTTGCATCAGGTTGTGCATATGATGTATTCCATGTTGGTTTGGATCCTGAGTCAGTAGGACCTATAAATCCCATCGATGACATTCATTTGATACCCATACCTCACCAGTTAGAGGATGGGTCACATATGGCTATAGAAGCAACTTTCGAGGTGGACATCAGTGATGATCCTACCCAACCAAGGAAAGTCAAGTTCGAAGAAAGTCTATCTCCAAAGGAACAAGCCATCCTGATTCCTCTCCTCAAAGAGAGGCCGAATATATTTTCTTGGACTTACAAAGACATGCCAGGGATAGATCCAAAGTTAGTCATTCACAACCTTTCATTGGATCCCATGAAGAAGCCAATCAAGCAAAAGCTGAGGAAAATGCATCCAACCATCGCTTTGATGGTGAAGAACGAATTGCAAAAACTACTGGATGCAGTGTTCATAGTTCCTATCGACTACCCTGAATGGGTGTCGAACATGGTACCCATGGGGAAACCCGATGGAAGAGTCCGTATCTGCACAGACTTCAGAGATTTAAATAGGGCAACACCAAAGGATTCATTCCCATTGCCAAACATAGATGCCCTGGTAGATGCAACCGCAGGTCATGAGATGCTCTCCCTAATGGATGGTTTTTTGGATACAACCAGATCCGGATTAAGCCTGAAGATCAACATAAAACTACTTTCATTACTCCATGGGGAACATTCTGTTACAAAGTGATGCCATTCGGTCTTAAAAATGTTGGTGCCACATATCAGTGGGCCATGACATACATATTCCATGACTATATGCATAAGATCTTAGAGGATTACATGGATGACTTATTGGCCAAGTCCCTATTGTGGCAAGAGCATGTTGAAGTCCTTAGACAAGTCTTTGATCGCCTCATTGAGCATAATGTCCGATTGAATCCTAAGAAGTGCGTATTTGGCGTAACTTCTGGAAAGCTTTTGGGATTCATCGTATCCAAGAGGGGCATTGAAGTCGATCCTGCAAAGGTAAAGGCTATATTGGAAATGGCCACCCCTACCAACATTAGGGAGCTAAGGAGCCTACAAGGCAAGATAGCATCCATCAAAATATTCATCGTGCAATTGTCAGACAAATGTCGACCCATGAATCGGTTGCTATGCAAGGAGGTCCCCTTTCATTGGGATGAAGAATGCCATCAAGCCTTTGCAGAAATCAAAACTTATCTGGAAACACCGCCAGTATTGGCTCCACCAAGGCCAGACATACCATTTTTACTATATATATCGGCTACTGATTTTGCATTGGGCACCATGTTAGCCCAGAAGAATGCACAAGACAAAGAGCAAGCCATATATTACATTAGTCGCACCTTGGTGAGTTATGAGCTAGGATATGCGTATGTCGAAAAGTTGTGTTTAGCAGTGGTCTTTGCAACTCGAAAGTTGTGACACTACATGTTGAGCCATACGACCTACGTCATATCAAAACAAAATCCTTTGCAGTACATGATGAGCAAGACATATCACAATACACGTACCACAAAGTGGATCATGCTATTGATAGAATTTGATCTAGAGTTCATAAGCCAAAATTCCATCAAGGGACAAGTCATAGCAGATCAATTAGTAGAGGTGCCTCTTCAGGATGACAAGCCTCTCACCATAGAATTGCTTGATGATGCGGTCTTTGCATTATCAGATCCGCCAGAACTCGAAGAACCTAAGAAAGAAAGAGACATGTCATTGTTCTTCGATGGTTCAAAGTGTGAACAAGGGGGTAGAGCAGGGATTGTCTTTATCACACCGTAGGGCGCTCCATTACCCTTATCATTCAAACTAGACTTCCCTTGCACAAACAACAACACAGAATATGAAGCATTGATCTTAGGACTCCAAACAGTCATAGCAATGGGCATTAAAATATTGAATATCTTTGGTGACTCCTTGCTCATAGTAAACCAAGTCAAAGGACTATTTCAATGCAGGTGCCCACTCCTGAAGACTTACAAGGAACTTGTTGACACCTACCTAGCCCGGCTGGAATGGTATGACATCGAGGCAATCCCTCGTACGTCAAATAGATTTGTAGACACCATGGCCTCTTTGGGATCCTTAATCCCTCAGAATCCATCTACTGATTTTATGACCATTCATGTGAAAGTGCTTTCGCACTCAACAATACGCCATGAAGCTTTTGACAATCAAGAATCAATCAACATGATCAACATCGAACCAAATCAGGATTGGTCCTTCGTAGCAAGATATTTCTTGCAAATGACACCTTGGGGGTCTTTGATCTCCCAAGGGCCTATGGAGTGTGGTGCAACCATACACCATAGAGTTGTTCCTCAATCCGTGTTCACCAGATCGAGAAAATAGGAAGAGCAAGCCATCTTTTCCATAGAAGTCATGGCTTATCAGGATTGGCTTTCCCAACTACGGGACTTCCTAAAACTTGGAATAATACCTCAAGGTCTATCGCATAATGAAAGGTGAACATTCAAATAGAAAGCAACAAGATACATCTTTCTAGGAGAAATCCTCTATAGACGAGGATATGATGGAGTATTACTCCATTGTCTTGAGCCCCAGGAAGCATCCTGGGCGATTTTGCAAGCTCACGATGGCACATGTGGAGGGCACTTTAGTGGCATGGCCATCGTTAAGTGCATCTTGAGAATGGGTTACTATTGGCCCACAATGGAAAAGGACTATTGTGAGTATGTCAAGAAATGCATTAAGTGCCAGCATCATGCAAATCTAATGCACTTACCATCGCAAGCCTTGCAACCCATCCAGGCAACATGGCCATTCTCGTAGTGGGGACTAGACTTGATTGGGAAGATCTCACCCCCATCCTCAAGCCGACACACATTCATCATAATGGCCACAGAATACTTCACTAAATGGGTTGAAGTGATCCCCTTAACATCGACAACTAGACCAAGGATTACGGAGTTTATACTCCACAATATCATAAGTCATTTTGGGGTCCCTTCGAAGATAATATCGGATAATGGGCCATATTTCAAGAACAAAAATGTGCATGCTTTAATGAAAAAATACCATATTCAGCATAGTTTTTCAATGCCTTATTATCCACAAGCAAATGGGCAAGCGAAGCCTCAAACAAAATAATAGTCTCCATCTTGAGGAAGACGGTGCAAGACAATCACAAGGATTGGCACATGCAGTTGCCTCTTGCACTATGGGCATACAAGACTAGTATACGGATGCCCACTGGGGCAACACCATTTTCACTAGTGTATGGCACTGAGGCCATCATGCCACTAGAGTTAGAAATTCCAACTCTACGCATAGCATTAAAGGACTTCATAGATGATGATGTCGTGCGACAAGGCCACCTTGATCAGTTGATGCTTCTTGATGAACATCGAGTCAATGCTTTAGAGCATCTTCACATTTACCAAGATCACCTTGCGTGAGCTTACAATAGTAAAGTCCACTTAAGAGAATTCAAGGTTGGAGATCTAGTGCTCAAAGAAAACCAACAGAATTTGAATCTGCCACCGCACCTGCGAGACAAGTTCATGGTAAATTGGATAGGCCCGTACATGATTTCACAAAGAGTGGGGCCTGGAGCATATCGCCTTATATCATTAGATGGTGTTGAAGAGCTTGAACCTCTCAATATCATTCACTTGAAGGCATTCTACACATAAAACACAAAAACATTCAAATATGTCATAAAACACAAAAACATTCAAATATGTCATAAAATACAAAAAATCATAAAAACATAAAAATTCAAATCCAATAAAAATTCAACATCCAATCAAAAAAAAAATTCAAGCATTCAAAAATTCAATCAAAATGCTCCAAGGGCATCCAAGCCGCTTGGTCAAAAATTCAATCAAAATGCTCCAAGGGCATCCAAGCCGCTTGGTCAAAATCAAATCAAAATGCTCCAAGGGCATCCAAACTGCTTGGTCAAATCCACATCAAATGCTCTCAAGGGCATCCAAGCTTGGTCAAATAAAAAGCTCCAAGGGCAACCACATAAAAAGCTCCAAGGGTACTTCATGCTACTTGGTCAAAAATAAAAAGCCCCAAAGGCACAATAAGCCCTTTGGTCAAATTAAACAAAAATACAAAAACAACATAAAAATCAAAAATACAAAAACAATTGCATCTCACATCTTGCATCCACATAATTGCATTACATTTTCATATCCATTACATTCGCATATGTCATGAGAGCCTTAAAAGTGATGCCATAGTTTGTCTCACAAACCATTCAAATCCATACCTCCATCAACACATGTGTGTAATTGTGTTTTTCAACACAACCATTATCTATTGCTATACATAATATACTAAGGTTTTTCGGTTATTCAACCACACCTAGTGATCTTATCAACTTTTATGGAAAACCATCTTGGTTAGTAGAGAATAAGGTCTAGTGGTGACAAAGCCTAGCATATCTCAGGATCCCACCACTAATTAAAACACTAAATTCTAGTTGGTACATGGGAAGATGAAAACTACAAAGTGGTCTAGGTTACCAAAAGCAAAAAGGAACTTCCTTGCTTATCCCCCTATGCAACCGGTTTAAAGGTGTTGAGAATTGGCAAAAGGACAAGTTATGCCCTACCCAAAAATGAGTGATTATCATCACTGCATACATCCCTTGCTTTCATAAAAACAAGCAAAATCTCGAAACAAAGCCAAATTCAAATCTCAAAATCAAAAGTTCAAATTCTTCAAAATTCAAACATCAACACCCAAATTCATAGCTCAAAATATCAAAAGAATAAAAACAAAATAAACAGTGATTATCATCACTACAAGAGTCCCTTGCTCAAAAGAAAACAAAAAAATCAATCAAAATAAACAGTGATTTTCATCACTAAGTATGAGCAAGTATCCCAAATAAATGAAGAAAAAAAGGGAATAGAACTTGAATCCCTAGAATTCTCAACATTGCACAAAACTGGAAGGAGAAATCCTTATGCATGATGATATGTCTATCACAAAATCTCCTAGAATTTGTATAGACCAATGTTTGAATGTGGATGAGCTAGCTTAGGTAACTCAAAACTGCCTAGTGGTATAGTCCAACTAAGTCCAACATAAGGATGAGATAAAACACTTGAGAATCCCTGATCTTAGCAATGGGCTGAAAGAATCCCGCCTGACATCGGAGGAAATGCATGGGTTCTATCTAAATATATTCATTTGCACACACAGGGAGAATGAGTATCTAGGACCATGATGAAAGCCTAATTTTCAAAAGCCTTAAATGATCAGTACACAGTCATTGATAGGGTAACTAGAGTGTTTGGATCTCCGAAAAGCCCCAAAATTCTTACATAGCAACAAATCATATCATCATTCACACCATCACTTTCTTTATAAGATTCTATAAATTAGGGGGTATCAACATAGTAGGACAGATACCGCATATATATTAGAAATAGTATATAGACGACCACTGACTACTTTATATCTTTTAATTTACAGAAACTTATCAAGAAAATACATCTCACACCATTACATCTCATATATGAATGCTTAATCAATTCTTATGATAAGAGTGATTATTTAAATTCATGATTAATTTTTTACTTTCTGTGGTATCACCCATTAAGATTGTCAATGTCATATGCATTCCTTATGTTTTAAGTGATTAGAGCATACAGGTTCATTTATACCATCCCATCACATAAGTTAGATGCATACAATTAAAGCAAAATTAAACATGCATTTAACAATAACATCGCATCCACAAACACAAGTCATTAATCATCCATCATCACATCATAAAGCACATCATAAAACATATAGGCAATATCCATTTGCATACAATCATAAATTCATCATTTATCAACTCAAAATACATCACATCATATCATCAAATCATATAAGCATCTACACATCCATATAAGCATCTACAATATCATCTATCATCTAACATATACATCAAGTCATCATAATGCCATCATCACATCACATCATAAAACAAAATAACAACAAAAACATGAGCAATAAACGATACACATAATGAGTCATAATGCAAAGATATCATAAAAGTATGTGTGTCAAGTCCATGGATATACAAAAATGCCCATGGGCTATAGTCATATAGGTCAACCAACCTCAAAAATGAATCAAAACCAAGTGAACCATCAATCAAATATTGGGCCTACGCCCCCTGCAACACCACCCCCTATGGACGGATCTCTAGGAGAATGGTGCGAGCTAGACCCTACTGGTCTCTCAATATGAGTCCGGGCCCCATGACCAGGCCAGATGGAAGACTACCCTATTGTAGAGCTCCTGCTGACCTGTGACCCACCTATGGCTCCTCTCTCCCTAGGGATGGCTCCTAGCCTCCTGATCTACCTCGAGAGAGTGGCAATATGGGTTGCATCCTCAACAATCTGTACATCACTCTCATCCAACAAACCCTATAAATGACTGATCTCATCCTCGAGAGCTACCCTCGAAGGACCCTCGAGAGTAGGAGGAGCAACAACAACCTACATCCGAGAAGCTCCTCCCATAGAGGCCTAAAGCCTATATCTAGTCTGAAAGCTGTACTATAGTGGTATCCCATTGAGCTATGATGGCATCACACTATTGTACCTATATCTTGGCCGACTAGAGCTCGACCTCCACATCATGTAGTTGTGCCCTAAGAGGAGAATCTCTCTCCTCAAGCTCCATCTCCTCCTCCACCTCCTCAAGAGCCTCCTACTCCTCCACTACCACCTGCTCTACCTATTGGCCCCATGCCATAGTCCTAGCATGAACCCTACACCCCGATGGATCTACCCCATCTCTACCATCATCCTCTCAGCCTAGACTACCCTCACCATGCCACATCAGGTCACCCCACCATCACACAAATGCATCTATGACTCCACCAACTACTCCAAGATCAACAACTAGGGCATCCTCCTCATCAACTAACTCTATAACCTATCGAGGAGGGAGGTCTCTCTCTACTCCGATGCACCTATACAAAAATGGTACTAATGGCACATCCTACTACAACCCATACTGACGAAGAACCCAAGAGTAGAAGAAGTACTCCCAGATGCTGATCTTGGGCTGATGAGCCATCGCTCATACCGCATCCTAGCAATAAAGTTATCAGGTCATCCCAAGTAGGACACTCATGATACGAGTGCCATATAACATCTCCAACTTAGAGTCCAATAAAAGTATCAGTATAATGAGACAACTCCCCTACAAAAGTGTGGCTCTTGTACTCCTCGCTCCCTCTAGCCCATCTAGCACCATAGCACTACATCCGCTCATCCACAACTATGATCTTAATAAGAAGCCCCTTAGGGTGATCTACCCTAATGTGCTCCCATCCCCAGATCTACAAAAGCCAACTACAGGTGATGCTGACATGACCCCTCCGATGGATGTGGTATAGCTCATCATAACACTGAGCCAATAGAGACCTACCCCATGCATATATGATAGGCTCCTCACTATCCATCAAGTCCTGAACCATCACAAGGAGGTTCCAAGGGAACCTCAAGCCTGAGAAGTCTAGGATAAGGATATTGTTGATGACCATCAACAATACCGCATGCCTCACTATGAAAACATGCTCTCGATACCAATGGATGATAGACACTCCCCCAGACTTGGTGTCCTTGAGGGCCACCTTAGAGCATCCTTCGAACACCCAAGTGAAAATAACCACCTGATCATTAGTGGTCGAAGAAACGATCGCCACTCCATCAAAAGGGATCCGAAATATCCTGTACACATCCTTCAATGTAATGGTCATCTCATCGATCGAGAGGTGGAAGGTATTAGTCCGAGGGTCCCAGTGATGGGCCAAAGTCATAAGGTAAGCCTGATCCGACATAATGTGAGGTAGTTGGTAACATACTAGAGCCCATGAGCCTTAAGCCACCTCCAATCAGTGTCATCCAGAAGAGGTAGAAGGTCATTCATGAGCTTCGGGTCCCGAGCCCGAGCAGTAAGGATCTAAGCAAAATGAAAGAAATATGAAACATAACTACAGTGCATCTAAGGCATAAATCCTAATAAAACATGAAAAATATGACACTCTCCTAAATCTGAGAAAAGAGGGGGGAATAAATGCACCTAGGCATGCAACACATGCTAAAGAGTAGTTCAAAATTCCAAAAAAATTATTAAACTATCTCAAAAATAAAAAAAAATTTTGCAAAATTGGCTAAGGGGTTTAGCTTTCGCCTACGAATCGTAGAGACCAAAGCCCAATGGTCAAATTTTTGACCATTGGGGTTCAAACCTAGCCGTTGAGCGACAGCAATTTCTAGGAACAAAAGGTAACATGGAAAACCCATGAACCCTAGGCCGTAAAATACAAAAAAATTGAAAAAACAAAAATGGGGACCAACCCACCACTTAAAAACCTATACTAAGCCTAACTACGAATTTCGTTCATTACCAACAGGTTTAGTGAGGTTCATTTACCAGTTACTTAGTGAGGTTCAATTTTACCCAAAAAAGGAAAAGAGGTTAGGGTTTGAAAGAATACCCGAGAAGCTCTGGCTCCTCCAACAGCTGATGCCTCACCCTATGCAGCCATGTCCTCGATGTAGGTATCTTCAAAAATCACAAATATCATTGTCTCACCAGAGCTCTGAAAAGTGAATTGTCAACAAACAAAAGTGATAGGTCAAAACCCTAAAAGTGCATTTTATATATTTTCAAATTATGCCTTGGTCGCTACTAGCATCAGTGGCCCAAACTTCATGGCCGCTCAAGGCGATAACGACCATAGGTAGAGACTTAGAGGCCGTTGGACCTGATAGCGGCCTACTCCATAGATAAAAACAAGAAAATTCCTTCCATGGGGGATAACAAAAAATATTAAATAAACACATTTTGAAGAATTAAAGTCATCATAATGACCAAAATAACAAAAAAATCACATATAAGCATAATCTCAAGCAGGCCTCGTATCTAGTTACTTACTCTATCCACTCGATGATTGCAATGATTCACACTCCATGCACTTCGATGAGATGAGTAGGTTACCATAAGGCCACTTGGGGCAAAAACATTTCATTTTGGAATTACGATGTGCCACCCTTCAATCCCGAAGAAGACCAAGATGGTCGGACTGCTCCACGGGTGCGAAAGGATCATCCTAATTCCCCTATGATACAAAAAACATTAAGCCAAAGTGATACAATATGAACATAAATAGAATCACTCATCCTAACTCCCTAAGAAGGCTATTGATAGCTGGACCGCTCCTCGGGATAGGGATGGATGATTATCATAAACAATTGGAATCACACTTGGATGTGGGATTGCCCATTAAAAGCAACAAATGCTAGAAAGGATACCAGATTAGTCATATTGGTCAAGCGACTTGTCGCTTCATTCATTGTCATTTCTTCACCAATCCATTGTGTGAGGAGGTAGTTCAAAGCTTCAACATAATCATAATCAAATCAACAAAATATCACTCGATCACATCAAAATCATGTTCATCCTACGAATCATTGCATACAACAATCACAAATTTCCCTTGTTTGTTGGGAACGTAAGTAGACATGACATATTCAATTGTAGCTCTCCTACCAGTCGAAACTATTGTAGCAACTGAAGCTACCCGATTGAGTTTGAGGAATGAGTGCAATTTAACATGCCCAAGCCACTGAGCTAAGTCCTCCGAACATTGAGGCAATGATTCAAAGGATGCGTGCCATCTTGCATGATTGGGCCATCCGACGTTGATCAGACCATTGATCACCATACACCCTACAAATAGATCAGTCTATGTTTTTGCTCAGCATTGTGTCTTCCACACAGTGCATCGCAAAAAGGGGCATCTGTAGACACCTAAAACATGTCATGTTTAGGGGAGCTACTCACATAGACACATTCATAAGATCATATGACATAATCTTGGACTTTCCAAGCATCAAAAGTGGTTCTCACCACTCATTTGGGGCATTTTTAAGCCATCCAAGCCTAGCCGCTCAAGCCAACAATGGCCAGATCTTAGCCACTGCAGATGACAATGGCTAAACCCTAAAAGTAGTTTTACCGACAAACAGGCCTAATCACGGGTGGAAGTGGTAGTCTGCATGCAATAAAGGTGAGTGAGAGTAACTTTGCATTCCCTTTCATGACCAGTTCACATAGGAGACTTGAGTTTGCATTTAGACTTTAGTTAACTGGCCTCCAAACATAGACAAAGGACAAAAGCTTCTCATGCTAACAACTAGTTTGCATAGGAGACTCAATGTTGGGTTAGATTTCAGTTAACCCCTCCAAACATAGACAAAAGACAAAATTTTCTCATGCTAACTCTCACTACGCATGAGGAATTCATTCCTAGGGCTTGGGCATAGACCTAGGGTTTCACACACTTTAAAAGGTGCAAGCCTGAGAGCACCAAGAGGACAATTTATCCCAAATTTATCAGAACAAGTCATTGAGGAGAGCTTTCGAGACTTAGAGAGCTTCTCTTGGAGATCACATTTATGATGAAGCCCTAACAAATTGGAGAGCAAAAGTGACCACTATTTCAACATCCGATACAAGCTTTGATCCATAGCTTTGGGGCAAAGAGAATGAAATTCACCTTAGCGATCATTGTCTCGGACAGTGGCCCGCAGGCCTAGCTTAGGGTTTTATACATTAGTTTCATTATTATATTTAGCATATCATTAGCATAATATCATTTCATTCATTTAACTTCATAGCATAGGTTTAATTTGCACTTGCTTTCATTTGATATATTCATTACTAACAACCTCATCCAGGGAGGCATTCTCGGACATCTAAGCGTGTGTTGTTGTTTCATTGCTTACAGGGCCACAGGTTCATCGGATGAAATCTGCAACATACGAGAGCAAAAGGGATCCCTCCAGGAAATAGGCCTAGAGAAGGAGGCATCTGTAAGCCCTCATACATTTCCGTGTGCGGAACCGAGAAGCTTTTGAAAGCGCACCACCTCTTCGCGAAAGGGGCACTCTTTGCCTATTTGTAACCTTATTGTATCGAAATGGGTATCCCTAAGAGGGACCAAAATGTAACCGGGTTTCAATCCAAATAAAGAGATCTATCTTTGTTATTTCTGTGTTATATGCTTTTCATTGTCTTCCATTTCATTTTGGGTTTTTAATACATTGCAAGTAGCGTAAAAAGAGCAGTGCACGTGTCCCGGGGTCGCTACAATATTAAACACATATTTTAAACTCACTATTTTAGTCCCTTGAGGGATACCATAGTGATATATCTTTGGGTTTTCATATATTAGATTCGTTCAAACCTTGGTATGAAGGGATCAGGACCCCTCATAAAAACCAATGTTTTTAACTCAAAATTTTTCCTGTGAGGGATACCGTAGTGGTATATCTTTGGATTTTTATTTAGGAGATCCAAGTTTAAACAAAGGTACAAGGGGACCGACACCCCACATAAAAATCCATGTTTTTACAAATAATAGTCCCGTGAGGGATTCCATAGTGGTATGTCTTTGGGTTTTTGTTGGTTAGAGATCTGCCTTAGGTAAGGGTTTATTTATTCGTGCGCCTTAGACCCGACCAACATTGAAAGATTGAAAGGAAGAAATGCCTCCCGTGCCAATCTATAGAGAGGGGTTGGTTCCCTTATTATTCCAACTAGGTGGATTTGAGATCAAGGAACTAGAAAGAAATGGGAAATGACTGAAAGGGATGGGAGATATGGCCATAGGGTAGATAGAACAGGGGTGATGGACTAACAACACAATAACTCTACTGCACTATGAATCAAATAGTCCTCAAATACAGATAACTAATAGAAATTAAAACTAAATATATAACATGCATAATCTCCAGGGCTATTCCAGAGGTTTACATTTTATCAGAATCTAAATTCAAATATTAAAATTCAAGCCTATAGATAAAACAAAGAATTAATAGAATATAAGCAATAAAAGACATACACATAACATAGAAGTCTAGAGTTAGAGCCAAACATCAGCTATATTGATAGCAAAATTCAAATTACATCAAGCTTCTAGCAAACATCCATCATTTTATAATAAAAGAGCAGGCTTATATAATGAATTATGTCGCTTGAAATATTAAATGCACACCTGCAAAACATGGTGGTGGCAGCCAAGATAAGAGTTACAAGAGAGTACAGTCATGAAACATTAATCAGGCATGGTTTGGACTGATGAATCCTTGAAAATATAGTTGAAATCCTTCAATGCATTGACAAGCTTGGCTTTCTGGTGCTGCCTCCTCACTTGTGAGGACCGCTTCCATGGAAGATAGGCTTGAAATCCTGAAATGTCTAGTCTAGAAACTTCTCAGAATGGCTATGCTTGGATGGATAAGGATGTACCTTAACTTGCTAATATGGAGCGCAGCTAAGAAAGACCAGTGCTAGAGTTGACAGGTCTAGAGGTGAAGCACAACTAACCCATTGTGTAGCTACTTAGCACAACAAAAAATGAGCACAAGGCCTTGCGTAGGAGAAAAGGAGTTCAAGAATGGGGTCTCGAGAGGTGCGTAGTGTTTGAAAAGTTAGCAGGTAAAGTGCATTGCTCTGTTGTGCATTTATCTTGTGCTCACAAAGTGGTGCGTAAGACTTGAAAA
This sequence comes from Wollemia nobilis, assembly GCA_028583015.1. Classification (NCBI taxonomy): domain Eukaryota; kingdom Viridiplantae; phylum Streptophyta; class Pinopsida; order Araucariales; family Araucariaceae; genus Wollemia; species Wollemia nobilis. Next base: position 15,638,697 of record JAQPPZ010017052.1, read on the forward strand.
CTTAGAGATGGTGCCAATGTTGAAAAATCAATAGGCAAAGTGCAATGAAGTGAAGCACAAATGCCTTGCACAACAAAAAAGGTGCACAACAGTTTGGGCATTGGGAGACACATCATTGTTGGAAAGTAAAAAATTGAAGTGCACCAACTGATTGCGCATTGGACTTACATAGGAGAAAGAGAATGCCACGCATGAATGCCTTAGAAACTATGCTGGGGTTGATTAGTCAAGAGGCATTGTGCTTGGACTGGGTGCACAAGTGTTTGGCGCTTGAAGAATGGAGCACAACACCTTTGGTTTCTCCTTCACGAGAAGTGCACCACACTTTGAAACATCAAAGCATGAAGCACTATAAAAGAGAGCACAATAAACTTGCACTTGTGAAAATGAGCGCAACACACTGGTATGGGGAGGCACATCAGCATTGATTGGTAAACTATTGAAGCACACAAGGATGGAGCGTAAATGTCTTGTGTTCGAGAAATGGAGTGCAACAATATTCACTAATACTTAGCCATTTTTGCTTGAGACCTGGTGGTGCTCGTTGACTGGTCAACCTGCTGTGTGCCCTTCAGGCAGTGCGTAAATATGCTACACTGGATATTGATGCGCTTGCCAGCTGTGGCACATAGACGGTGTTGTGTATTTTTAGCCTGTGGGGCCTACTACATCGACGGTGCGTATACGCTTTCGACACATACTAATCGGACGTCGATCGTCGATGTTCACATTTTGGATTTTTTTGGGTGTGGGAATTTATGATAAGTTGGCTTATCGTAGGTTTTGGGTGGTTGTCAGTGAAATGAAATTGTAGTATACGATTCTCGTTACAGGTTGGCGATGGAAATTAGAGGGGAGTTCATTGTACTAGTTTTGAATAATGACGTATGGGAGAAGTTTTAGGCGGCCCAATTATTTATTTAGTCCGCAAAGGGGGCCAGATTGGAATGTTAAATGTATTTGTGCAAATAAGGGCAAAAGTGCATCCTTGATTTGGGTCCGTACAATTTATTCACCCTTGAGGTCTATTTTTTGATTGTTTATGATAACGACGGTGTCCTGACGTCATTATACTTTGTCATTATCGAAAGCGAGTCCGTAGGAAAATTTTGAGGATACACGGCTATCTTTGCCGTTTATAGAGATACCTTCCTATTTTAAAATTTTATTTTAAAACCACAATATTATTATATAGTTTATATATTACCATTCCACTATGTAAATTTAAAACTAAAAATAAAAAATGAAAAATAAAAAATAATATGGTTTATATATTTAAAATATTTAATAATTTGTAATACTTTTTAATTATTTGTAGACAAAGACTCCTAATTTTGGATACCAAAAGTATCGTTTTTTCTTTTTAGTTTAAAAAAAAAACTTCTATAACTTTAAAGCTTAAGATCTTAAGAACTAACCACTTTTGGTTACAACACTGAGAGAAGATTTATATTGGAGCCAAGCCTTCTAAACCATATGTTTATATATTTAAAATATTTAGTAATTTGTACTACTTTTTAATTATCTATAGACATAGAGACTCCTTCCAACCTTGGACACCAAGAGTATCGTTTTTTATTTTTAAATTTTCAAAAAAAATTCCATAACTTTAAAGCCCAAGATTCGAAGAACTAACCATTTTTTGTTACAACACTAAGAGAAGATTTATATTGGAGCTAAACATTCTAAACCATATGTTTGCATTGGTTGTCTAAATTATCCAAATGTTAGATTTTCTCACCAACATGCTTAATCCTTTCATCCTCAGTAGTTATGCCACTGTGCCATTGAACCCCTACCTCCTTCTCGATACCCGTCTTAGTTAGGAAGTTTGCCATTGTATTCAAAGTTGTACCCACATAAATCAGGATCGCATAATTCAATTTATTTTGCAACCCCTTAATTTAGATGACAAGAATCCTCAATCTCCACGTCTCCAAAGCAAAGTTCCTCATGCAATCCAGAGCTCCTACCAATATTTGAGAATCTAATTTTATGATTATCCTCCTATAACCTTGTCTTATATCCTAGATAGAAGCAAATATGATAGCTAAGGCTTCTACTTCATTGTTCATGGCCTTTCCTAGGTCCTGTAATTCTTTATTCCTACGTGATTCCTACAAACCACTCCAATTCCAACTCTACCCGAATTGCCTTTTGCAACTTTTATCAATATTAATTTTAATCCATAATTTTTGAGGGTGTTTTCCAACTAGCTATGTCCTATATATCTTGCACTTTAGTTTCCTTCTCCATTGTCCCTTTATCAGCCTGAGTTTCCTCTTTAGCATACACTGCCACAATTCTATGCCTTTGCTCCAATTGACCTACCATATGCCATCCAAGGATGAAAAGGTTTCTCTTAAAATTCAAATATTTCTCCCCAGCCACAATTGCCACTAAATAAAGTTTAATTTAAGCTTCCACCCTATATGAAGAGATTAAAATTTAAAATTACCCCTCTTCCATATTTCCCATATATTAATCTGGTCCATACCACTGTTGTTTTGGATTTTATAAGCTAAAAACCATATCTCCCAGATTGGGTGCATGAATGGGCGCTCAAACATCAGGTGGTTAGATGTTTTCTTACTTTTGTAGCATAAAACACGTCGAGATAGACCAAAAATTCCACTACGTCTCACATTATCAAAGGTAAGAATTCTATTGTGCATGCATTACCAAGCAAAGAAGTTAAATTTTGGCCAACCCTTAGACTTGCCAAATCTTTGTCTAATCCTCAACCTAATATGCATGAGGAGGAGGTTTTGGAAGGATCTTTTCATATCCATCCTTCACCATGTAGAATCCAAGGCTCCCATAGCCCCAAGCTAATTCATCCTCCTCATGCCTACTTGTGAGAAATATTTCTATCAGGATTTTAGTCATGATGGGTGTCAATTTCAGAGGGATTAAAATTGGTCACTCATCCAACTTATTAAGCTGGCTAAACTTATAATCCCCCAGCTAGCTGGTGTTGAAATAAATTTCAATCTTTATCCAATCCCTGCTTTCCATGGTTTTTTTTACTGGTTGTAGTTCTAGAAATTCAACAATGATAGATGGGCATTGATCCCATGAATATGTCCAAAATCGTGTCTTCTTCCCTCTCCCCACTTTCTAAAATAATCCATCTTTCACTACCTAAGATCCTAGCTATAGTGCCTGCCACACTAGGAACCCATTACCATCCAAAAATAAATGACTCACCTCATTTCGGTTCACCTATACCAAATATTTACTAGTTAAAACTCTGTCGAATAAAGAAGTTGGCTAGGAGATCCACCTTGAGTAAAGATTTCCAACCAAAGCTATATTATTTAGCTCCAATATCCTTATGCCCAATCCTCCCTTCACCTTGGGCTGAATTACTTTCTCCCTGCCTACTAACACCCATTTTATCTCCTTTTACTCCTCCCTATAACAATTTTTGGGTTATCTTGTCAAACTCTTTCCATATGGTATGTGGGGCAACAATGATATAAAATTTGTAGATTGACATGTCCTAAATGACTAACTACAAAAATTTAATCTACCCCCAAAGGTTAACCATTTGTGAGACCAATGGTTAATTCTTTCTTTGATATGGTCCAAAATATTCCTCCAGACAATTATCTTCAATTTTTTAAAATGTAGAGGGATCCCTAAATAGACCACTAGGAGAGAAGTCCTCGTGAATCCTAATATATCTGGAATTCTATTCTAAAGCCTTTGGTCAAGATTGAGGAATACCACTTTAGATTTTTTATCATCTATGAATTGGTTTGTGGCCCTAAGATAAACATTTTGAGTATCTTTGATCATTCTTGCTTCCTTGAGGTTGGCCACTCCCATCAATCATGTGTCATTCACAAACTGTAGATGAGTGAAAACCTCCTTACCCACCTTAATACCTGTGAGCAAACCCTGTTGTATTCTCATCAAGATAAGTCTATCCAATCCTTTAATTAATATAAAAAATATAAGGGGAACAAGTATCTTCCTAGTGAAGGCCTCTAGTGGCTCCAAATGGTTATGAGGGAAAACCATTAATTAACACTAAGTATGTCAGAGTAGAGATGTAGCTCATGACCTACTCTATCCAATCTTGAGGGAAGTTGAAGTATGCCACCATCCTTAACAAGAAGCTCCACTCCACCCTATCATAAAATTTTGACATATCCAATTTCATGAACATTCCTATATTACCATATTTTTGTATACCTCATAGCTAGAACCACACCATCTAATATATGCATTCCCTCTACATAACCCCATTGTTTCGAGGAGAGGTCGTAGTCTCTCAACCATTACCTTTGTGATGACATTGCGTAAAGTGATAGGTCTATAATCTAAAATATGCATCCATTCCTTCCCTTTTGGAATTAAGGCAATGAATATCTAATTTAATGCTTTAAGCATTATTTCCTAGACTCCTTTATGACAACCATTACATCCTCCTCCAAGCTATCCCAAAAGGCCTAAAAAAACTTGATTGGGAAGTCATATGGACCTAGTATTTTATCATACTCTTTCCAAAGAATATCTCCTTAAGCTCCTCTCTATCAATGGGTTTAAACAAGGCTTGGTTTTGTTCTTCAAAGATGATAGAGGGAATGGCAACAAGAACTTTTTGAGCCTCTTTGTACTACTCCAAAACTTCCTTAAATAATTTAGAAAAATTATGCATTGAATTGGAATGCATGCTTGGGATTGTTTCAAAGGAGAGTTCATTCTCATCTTGAATAGCTTCCATCTTCTTTATTTGTCTCCTAGCATGAGTGTCCCAATGGAAAAATTTAGCGTTTTTGTCCCCTTCCAATAACCAAGTAGTTATTGCTCTCTATTTCCAATAATTTTCCTCTTGGTTGTCAATGTACTCTACAACTTTACACAACTCATCATCCTCTTCTTTGTGTTGCTCCATAATTGTTCCCTTATTGAAGAGTTTTTACACCTCATCCCATCTGGCCACCAATGGATCTCTTTGGGCCTGGAAGTCCGACTTGTTAGATCACCTCCACCATTTTAGTTGATCCTTGACATAGTGAAGTTTTTTATGGAAGCTAAACATTGTTGTCCCATATTTTGGGTGTCCCTCTTCCCACAATTGCAATATTTTCTTCCAAAGTTCTCCCTTTTGTAACAATTTTTTTTCAAATTTGAATGGTTTTTGGTACCGCCCTGTACTGATCTCCCCTCTAAAAGAATGGGCAAGTGATTCAAGATAAAACCCTCAAAAATCATAAAATTTAGATTCCATTTTACAAATGCCTTCTTAGAAATCAGAAAATAATCTAAATTCAACTTCTTACAATGTGGCTCCCTCCTCTTGTTAGTCTAAGTATAGTTAGTTCCAAGGAATTTAACATCCACCAAGTGTAATGCATGGACCTGGGTAATCATGGGCTTATCCCTTGAGTCTAAAACTAGAGTTTCCCCTTCCTCATATCTAGATGATAGTTTAGCATTAAAATCCCCAATATAGCTCCTCCATCGAGACTTTCATATTATGCATCACTCTCCATTGACGAATCTATCCATCTAGGTTTAGAGTTCCATAGAAATGTGTGATTAAAACTTGCTAAATCATGACATTGTACCTAAAATGGGATGTGAGGACACCCCTCCAAGATATATGCTCTATTGTCATCCATTCAAGAGAGTTCCAAAAGGTAACTACCTTTGAGGACCCTTGGGCAACCACTTTCGTATGACCAACATCTCTCTAAAGTCTATTTACTATTTTGTACATGAGATCCAACAACATTTTGGTCTCCTAGATAGAAAAAAATGTTTTAATTTTCTCCAAGAGTCTTCGTACAACAGATTGATGGGTTCTACTGTTTAAAACCCTAATATTCCATGATTGTAAAATCATTGATTACCTCAAGACTAGTAAGAGTCTATTATCCTCATGGAACCCTCAATGACGAGTTTATCTCCTTGGGATGCTATCAATTCTTTGTTTGTTTTTCTACCCACTCCTTGAGAATTGTTATTCCTCATTCTCTTCTCCACTTGGTCAATCTCAAAAGTTGGCTTCTCTTTGTTCTTTACTGCCACTCCCATGATGACATCATTTACTATTAATTGCTCATGGTTATGCATTATCAATGCCCTTGCCATATTTGGTTGTGGTAACTCATTGCACTCTATTACTAACTCTAGGTTAGGAGTTAAAGAGAGGTCCTGAACATGAGTGTTACTATTTTTCTTATTTCCATCCACTCCTTCCATAAGTTCTTCTTATTCCACTAGTGTCTTAAAGATCTAATACCTTTTTGAGGGTTTGGTTTGGGTTTGCTCCTTGCCATATTTTTTCTTTTGCCTCCTTTTGGGTTGTTTAAAACCATCTCCCTTTGCTTCACCTACTTGATAAGTGTTGATTGCTCCTTTAGTGATTATAGATTTACTCTCCTTAGGAGGATTCGGCGTTTCTCGAGGGCCCTCCATTTATATGATCATAGTGTTTGGGTAGGACTAGGCAAAATATCCATATTTGTGGTAAAATCTACATCTAAAGGAAAATACCTTATAATCCAATTGTTGAATCCAATATAGTCATGCAAGTTTGAGTTCCACCTCTACTAGAAGAGGCTGATTGAGATCTATTTCAAGATATAATCTAGCATAGATGATTGTGTTTCCTTCCATTATCTCTCTAGAGAAACCCAAATACCTTCTAGAGAAGTTACCCATTGTTTCCAATAACTTCTCACTCTATAAATCTATTGAAAGTGCATACAATTAGATCTAAAGTAGGACAACAATGGGTTCAATTCAAGGATTAAATCTCATTCTCTAGGATTGGATAAATAATTTTGTCAAACCATGATTCCTTTTTCTAATCTAAATGATTTATTTCTATTGGTTAGTGAGGAAACACTGACAATAAAATATCCTTTACCAAAAAACCACAAGGAATACTCACCAAGAGGTTCCTAGTTCTATCGAACCCATGAATCCAAGAAATTTAGGGTAGGACTAGTACCCATGAATTTGGATATCAAGTCATGATTAGCTCTATATATGACCATTTCTTCTATTATACTTTGCTTAATGACTATCTTTGATCTTGATTCAAACTGTGGCAAACATCCATTTACTCTATGAGGTACCTCCTTGCTCATTGATATTTTTCAAGCAACTACAAAGAACCTTTTTATTGTTGTTTTTCATGCTTCTTTAGTCTCTATTTGAAGTTCCTCCTTTAACAAAACTATAACCGAACTATGTTTATCCGAAAGAGGATCTGGAGGTGCCCTTATTGGGCCCACTTGAGGCAACATTCTTATTTAGGGTTTTGTGTTAAACCTCTAATATATCTTTAAAATTCTTCTGCCAATAATTACTTCTAATTTTAAATCTTATTTTCAAAGTTTTGAGTTAAAAATATGGGTTTTTATGAGGGGTCCCTATCCCCTCGTACTGGGTTTTGAACTTAATTATTTAAAAAAAGAATTTAATTATTCAAGTTTTTTAGAGAAGTTTCTTTTTTCATAGGGAACCTCTACAATCCCTAGCTCGTTGGATAAAGATAAAGTCAATGTGACCTCTAACCCTCCAGGGAAGCAAACTAGAACAACCCACCGACAAACACTCAACCGCTACCAACTAGCCTATCCCTTTATTGGCAAAAATTTTAGGGTAAAGCGTGAGCTTTTGAAAGGGTCCTAGTCTCCTGTGCAGTGGTTTGAACTTGGGTCTCCTAAATGAGAACCCAAAGCCATATCACTATGACATCCCAACAAGGATAATGAAGTTACTTCAATGACATTAAAATGGTTGAATCAAACATTGAGGTATTATTATAAATAATAATTTGATAATTGTACATATATTATTTGGAAATATTTAGACCTTGCTCTCCTTTTAAAAGAGTGGACTTCAATAGATTAATTTAATTATCATTTATATAAAAAAATTAAATTGTTTATATGGGATGGGGACCATTCTCATTACATTGCAACTATATATAAATGATATTATATTACATCAATGAACACATACCAACATATTATGCATGTTACATGTCAATATTTGAATGCATGTCTCCACTTATTTAGGAGGTTGTCTCTTCCTAAGTAGAAGAATTTAAGGGGTTGAGCTAATACCATTTGAAATATTGTTAGAGTCGGATTTGAAACTTGGTATCATTACCAACTAGTTGTACTTAACCATATGGGTTGTTATTTATATAACTATAGTAGTAAAGGTAATTTTTTAAATATTATTATTCTAATTGCATTTTAAATTTTAGTAATGAAAGTTATTATTTTTTAATTAATTTTTATAATATACTAAAATTAATTTAAGATAATTTTTTTTTGAGAAAGGGTTGTACTCGGGTTCCAACCCTTCACAAATTACAACTCTCTCCTTTAAAGCTTAAGAGTTTACAAATATATTCAATTCTCATCTCAATTGAGTTGTTGTAGCTAGATACCTACATCTTTTTTCATAATAAGTTTGAATTCTTAATTTTTATTTTTTGGATCTTCTTCAATTTTTTTTAATACAAATATTTTAAAATTCAACATCTTTCTTCTTAACATTTTCTTGCAACAACCTTCACAATACCAAAACTCCACCTCTTATCATTTACGCACTGCATCTTAGTAGACTAATACTTTCGAAACTTCACACTATTATAGTTTGTTTTACCATATCTAGATTGTTAGTTTACTTCCTGAAACATAAGTGCAACCACAATGATTGTAATAAATAGCTTATATAAAAATAATTTAATGCTATAATACAATAAATATTACCAATGGAAAACACTAAAGTAAATCTTAATCACTATTTGATTCAGACAGTCAACATTTTCTATGAGCTTTAGTTAAACATACTAATTCCTCTAACCATGGAATTTTTTTTTTTAACTTCACAATCCTGTATTCAAACATCTTTATTGGCTAGCATATCTGCATATTTGTTCCCTTCCTTTAACGTATGTGTAAACCTGATCAAACTCTAGCAATGTCTTGTATTTCAACAATGATCTCTTGTATGTTCCATGGAGCCTTTTCTTTTCCTCAAAATTGTATTTATTATTATTAATGAATCGAATAAACTATCTTTTAATATAAAATAATTTTTTTTATTTTCTATAAATAGTTGATTATATACTAAATTAAATATAGAATCATCGTAATGGAATGTGGCCCTATTTATATATAAAATAAAATAATTTATTATGTAAAATAATTAAAAAAGAAGTCTAACTATTTAAAACTATAAATAACTATATATATAAAATCAACTAAAACTAATACAATCTACAAAATAATTTTACTAAACATATTTCTTTAAAATAATTGTAAAAACATCACTTGATAAAGGAATACATGAATTAGTATTTGAAGCCAACTTAATTTATTTAATAATTGTAAGGAACCCAGGTGTTGTAGGTGAGTTGGAGAGGAGAGGGCAATCCTCCACGGGAGGTCCCAGGTTCAAATCTCCACCCTACCAAAAAAGCTGAATTGGGTATCCAAAATCCAATTGATAATATTGGTGCGGGCAGGGTCGGGTGTGACTCCCGGGTGACTTTGACGGTGTAGAACCCCCTGTTCATGGTCTCTCAGACCAAGGCGGCCCCGCAAGGGTTTTTCGCTTAAAAAAAATAATTTTTTTAAGGATATAGTTTTCTAACATTGGTCATAATTTATCCCCGAGAGCTAGGTGGATTGGTAAGTGCTTATCTGACCATAAAATTACCAAGAAGACACCTAGGTTCAAACCTCAGGGGTAGCCTATTTTCAAAAGTAGTAGTTTGATATGAATCCTCTGAGTGCGTGCCAGACCGATGATGATGGTATGAATCCCAAGCGATCGGTGGTCCCTTTCATGTCAGGTCAACAATAATGAGGCATAATAGGTTTGGTGGGAGCAGCCTCTATGGTTTGAACCTTGTGCTTGTCAGTTACTAAAAATAGTGTGGTTGTGACCAACTCTCCTATGTAATTAAAAAAATATTGGTCATAATTTAAAAATTGTATTCATGGGGAACTAGGTTATTTTCTAGATCAGAGGGAATATCTACAAAAATTGCATAATGGTTTTTATGCCAAGGCACTCAAATATCCTTGGAATCATGTGATTTTAGTGATAATGGACTAATTTACCCTAGACTCAAATAGAGAGGTGATTCATAGTTATCATATGATGTTTTTGAATCAATTGAGGAGGAAAAGACTTATGAATATCCCCTTATTTATTTATCACTCTCTAGAGAAGTCTCTGATGGTTGTAAGGTATGGGAAAGGGTTGGACTCAAACCATCAAGGTTTGATTTTTTTAACGGTTGAACATGTATCCAAATCTAGAGGTATTATAGTAGAAGAAGTGCTGGTGAAGATTGAATTTCCAAGAATTCCCCCAACTTTTGACTCATCGTTGACGTCTTTTGGGCCTTCTAGTGATTTTGCTAAATCTGAGTTTGAAGAATTCAAAAATCCATTCTTCTCCTCGAAGGGGAAGACTTCACTTGCAAGTAATGTTAAGGTGTCTCTCGATGGCATCAAGGGAGCCTGAGTACATCATTCTAAGCACCTCTCTTCGAAGGCTCTAAATATTGAAACCTGAAGAACACAAGCTTATACTGAGAGGGGGGGTGAACAATATAAGACCTCTTTTTACTTTTTCCTTTATACTTCAAAACAGTAAAGCAATATACCCAAAGCAATATCAAAGCAATGCACAATATCATCCACAAAGTGACACCAATTTTAACGTGGTTCACCCAGAATGGTCAGGCTACGTCCACAAAACTTTTCTCTAAAAGTTATCTCAAAGTTCTTTGGGAATCCTTCCCAATTACAATGTTTATGAGCCTCGGCCCAAAGGAGATACCTTCCCCCAATCAAAATTTATGAGCCTTTGCTCAAAGGAGATACCTTCCCCCAATCAAAATTTATGAGCCTCTGCTCAAAGGAGATACATTCCCCCTCTGCTCTAGAAATGATCCCTCAGAAGATCAATCGCCTCTACCTCTTGCCGACATGTGGAACTCCTTTCCATCGAAGACCTCCTGTCCTCAATGCTTAGCCTAAGAGACCTCTCGCATTCTATGATCACGTCCACGATAGCTCAACGAACTCTGTACCAAACACGATCAGTCGATCTAGTACAAGTCTTCCTCTCGTCGTCAAATCGTCCAACTCTTAAACAAATCAATCCTCTCGCATACAAGCCTTCTCAAAGACTTGCCAACTCGTCCTCAGGTTCTTCTCATAGAACCAATGCACCTCTATCCTCAAATTCTCTGATAGAACTATCAAACTCAGCTCACAAGTCCTCTACTAGGACCTGTCCAAATCTGCTCACAAGTCCCCATCGAAACCTATACAAAACTGCTCACAAGTCCCCACCGAAACCTGTCCAAAACTCGCTCACAAGTCCCCACTAGAACCTTGTCCAAAAGCTCAGCAAGCTCACCAAGAAAAACTTTCTTAGTAGGAAATCACAAAGTGAATTGTTAGAGACCCAATGTGATTTGTCAAACTCATAGAAGCATAAAGAGAATTGTTAGAGACTCAATATGTTCTATACTCAAATCCTAATCTCAAAACTCAACTCAAATCAACTCAGCTCAATCTCAATCTCAAATCTGAAAACTCAACTCAATATCTGAAATGGATAGGATAGAATGTTTTCTTTCAAGAACATGAAACCCCAACAATTGCCAACTAAGCAAAGAATCACATAACAATGATACTCATGTTCTTTTCACCATCAATTAGGGTTTCAACAACAATGCTCATCAAACAAGGTTTAGTCAACCAACACCATTCAACTCAACATCAACCTTGAAGCATTCAACCAATCATCACAAGAAAAGGAAACAAGTAGAAATCCTTTTCCCTCCAAAGATATTTGAACAAAACAACCACCAACACAATATTACCAAATGCAAAGAATAACTTGCTCAAATCAACTCAATGGAGTAAGCCCAATATCATGAATCAAGTAAAGCAATAACTTGATCAAACAACCTCTATGGAAGCAACTCAACCATCAAACTCAAAACAGCCAACCAAGGGTTCCACCAACTCAATGCAAGTAGCTAGACTCACAAATATAAACCCTAGTGCACAAAGCTTCCACTATCTCAAACCAAAAATTATGCATTCACCAAAAACTCTCCTTAAGGATAACAATGCATAAGTAGTCTTCAACAAACCAGAAAATAGGATTTACACCCAACCAAAGGAAACCTAGTTGAAAACCTTTTCACTCCAACCTTACATACACCAATCATACTCATAAGAGAAATGTGCCCATACCTTTTTGGAGTAGAAGAAAATTGATCCTTAAAGCTGTCACCACACACAACCCTCAAACTTCCAACCAAGTTAGGGTTAGAGCCATGATAAATGAGCATATATAAAAACTTTCCTTAATACACCTTTTAGCTCTTCTTCTTTAAAAACAACCACCAAAGAAGCCAAAAACACAACAACCAAAACTTACACCTTATATCTCCATTTTTAAATTTAGCATAGCAAAAGACTAATATAAAAAATACAACCAAAGAAATATCCCCTTATTTCTCCTATGTCTTTTAAACAATGCTAAACAATGCCAAAAATCATATCAAGAAAATAATCACACCTTATAATGGCTGCCCTTGAAGAATCCGAAATTCGCGGCACAAAACACGTTTTAATAAAAACGTGACTAATCCATGCACAACTCCCTCTGCGGGGATTGAAACATAGACCTCCGCCTACGCAAGGCCCAAATGTAGCCTTCACTGCCACTAGCCCATAAGGGGCTTACAAAGTCCAAGATGAACTTCCTTCCACATAAACGGTCAAGCTTTTCGAAAGCTTTTCAAACCATGAACTCTCCTCTTTCACAGCGTAAACAGAACATTCAATTGTAGCCAAACCAATTAATTGCCTTCGATTTTCCTCCAAGTGTTTTTAACCTTAGGAACCTTCTCATATTTATAGTCCATACGTGGACTTTAGAACACGTCGGCTGCAAAGAAAAGTAATTTCGAATTTAATCGAAATTTGCTTTCTAAAGGGTTTAAAAACCCTTAAGTATTTTTAATAAATTAAAAATAATTTCTCCCTTAATTAATTAAATAATTAATTAATTAAAACCTTGAAGGGTTTTAAATAATAATTAAATAAATAATAAAGAGAACCTCCATTGGTTTTAATGAAAAACCCTTGCCAATGGAATCTCTCCGAATTCTCTTGGAATCTTCCACCTTTGAAGCCAACACATCCTCTTAACATTAATGCCATTTCCTTTTGACATCAATGACAACTCATAGACAAGAAGCTAGGATCTCAAACCCAAAATTGCCAACAATATCCCCCTTTGTCATTGATGGCAAACCATGCTTCTCAACAACACGAAAACTCAACAAAAATAGCTCCCCCTGTCTTGAGGCTCTCCCCCTTACTCAAATCTCTCCCATTTGTCATCAATGGCAAGGGGTCACCTTTGGGGCTCGGGACTAAGAATGAGCCTCTTAGCTTAGTCCCTCCCCCACCTCCTGATGAGGTGATTAATTATTGGGTGGGAGTAAAACTCCCATTAGGCACTGATCATCATCAGTGTCTATAACTTCCTTGTCGGGCCTTCTCTTGAACTCTTTGTCCATATTCCTATTCCTATCACTGTTCTTGTTCTTGTTATCATCCCTATTCTTGTCCATGCCTTGATCCTTGGACCCGATCATGCCACTGTTCTCGTTCTCGTATTCGAAATTTTAGCTCTACACTCGTCCGATTGTGTGACCTTCATTGTTGCACTTGAAACACTTGACGATGTTGTTTCTCCGAGGTAAACCTGATCTTTGAATCCACCGATTCGACCAAACCCGTTACGACAAAACCTTTTCGGCCAAACCCGTTCCGACCAAACCTATTCGACCAAACTCGTTCGGCTAAACCTATTCTGACCAAACCTGTTCTCGTTATTTGCCTTGCAATAAACTGCCTTGTGCCCAAACTGTTTACAAGAGTAGCAATACCCTTGAAAGTAACTAGCACTTTTGAAACTGTCATTTACCTCCTTCACTTGAGCCATGCAATGTGAAGCCATGTGACCAAACCTGTGACAAGCAAAACATCTACCTTGAAACTTTCCTTTAATTGACCTCTTAGGTTCTGAAAACTTCTTCTTCTCATTATGAATTCTATTTTATGTGCATCTATCATTCAAGGACTCCTTTTCTGAAATACTTTCCTCATCAGAACTCTCTTTCTTTTGGAGTCTCTTACTAGACTCTCCAACTTGTTCCTTGTGTGGCTTAACAAAACCAAGGCCTGTTTTATCTGTTGTCTTTCTTTGACCTTTGATGAGTGACTTAACATTTTTGGAGCTATCTTGAAACTTGTTAAGCTTATCCTTGTACTCTTTAGTTTCCTCTTTCAAAGAAGCCATTTTCTATTCTAACTCACTATACTCAAGAACCTTAGACTCTAACTCATCCTTGAGTTCTTGTTTCTTAGCTATAGAGAAGTCAAAACTTTCTATAAGATCATCTCTCTCCCTACAACATTCATCCAACTTATCCTTGAGTCTAGCATTCTTCTTTCTTTCCTTTTCTAAAACACTAAGAGCACTAATAAGTTCACTTTCAAGATCCTTTATTTGTTTACTTTTTGAATCATCAAAGCCTTTTTCAAAATTTTTATCACTAGAGGTGATACCCTTTTCAATAACTATACATGCATATTCCTTATAGTTTTTTGAAGCATCCTCATACATACTAGAAACCAAATCATTATTTGTGCAATCATCCTCAAGGTGACCAAAATTTTCACATCTAAGACATTTCATGATAATGAATCTATGTTTCGGTTCTTCCTCTTTTTTTGATATGAACAACATCTCATTTTCATTATCACTTGAAGAACTTTCACTATCACTACTAGAACACTTACTTGCTTGTCTAGGTAGAAACTCTTCTTGTGCTTGTGAGAATACCTCTTTCCTTGATTGTTGTGCTCATCTTTGTTTTTCCTGTGATGCTTGTGCTTTTGAGAATCCTTGCTCTTAGAATCCTGTTTATCTTCATCACTTTCATTCTTGGGAACAATACAGTCAGTAGCATAATGACCAAACTTTCCACAATTGAAACATCTTATATTTTTTATACTTTTGTGCTTTCTAGAGAACTTGCCTTTCTTGTTGTAATATGCCTCTTCATCACTAGAAGACTCATCACTATCTTGAAGCTGTTTACCCTTGGAATTCTTGGTAGCCTTGAAAGCTTCCTCTTTCTTGACATCAACCTTCACTTGAGTTCTCAACTCAAATGCTGCAAGTATACTATGGAGCTCATCCTTTTTCAACTTATCCAAATCTTTAGCTTCCTCAATAGTAGAAATATTTTCACTAAATCTATTAGGAAGAGATCTTAAAATCTTATCACAAACATCATTTTCAGCAAGCTCAAGACCTAAGTCTTTCATGGAGTTAACAACCTCATCCATACAAAGCATGTAGTCACTAATCTTTTCATCATAATTCATCTTGAGTTGTTCAAACATACCTTTGAAGTGTCTCAACTTGGCCTTTCTGACATTTGTATCACCTGTATGAACCACCTTCAATTTTTTCCACATTTCAGTAGATGTCTTGCAGTGAATCACTTTGGTGAGATCTACTTTCTGTAAGCCTTTCAGGATTGCATTCATTGCTTTTGAATTGCTATGATGTAGGAGCATTTCTTCTTTAGTATTAGGACCATGTTCAGGAATAGTGTACTCATCTTCAATCACTTCCCAAACCTCATTCCCAAGTGCCATTAGATGAACCTTCATCCTTGCACTCCAAATACAAAAATCTGACCCATCAAGAATAGGTGTTGCATTGCCACTTGAATGATCCATTGTGTTATTTACTAGCTTTTCCTTCAAGTTGTTAAACTTTTCGAAGGCACCCGCTCTGATACCAATTGAAGAACACAAGCTTATACTAAGAGGGGGGGGTGAACAGTATAAGACCTCTTTTTACTTTTTCCTTTATACTTCAAAACAATAAAGCAATATACCCAAAGCAATATCAAAGCAATGCACAATATCATCCACAAAGTGACACCAATTTTAACGTGGTTCACCCAGAATGGCTGGGCTACGTCCACAAAACTTTTCTCTAAAAGTTATCTCAAATTTCTTTGGGAATCCTTCTCAATTACAATGTTTATGAGCCTTAACCCAAAGTATATACCTTCCCCCAATCAAAATTTATGAGTGTCTGCTCAAAGGAGATACCTTCCCCCAATCAAAATTTATGAGCCTCTTCTCAAAGGAGATACCTTCCCCTCTGCTCTAGAAATGATCCCTTAAAAGATCAATTGCCTCTACCTCTTTCCAGCACGTGGAACTCCTTTCCATCGAAGACCTCCTGTCCTTAATGCTTAGCCTAAGAGACCTTTGCCTTCTATGATCACGTCCACAACAGCTCAACAACCTATACCAAACATAGTCAATCGGTCTAGTACAAGTCTTCCTCTATCTGTCAGATCTATCCAACTCTTGAACAAATCAATCCTCTGCATACAAGCCTTCTCAAAGACTTGCCAACTGTCCTCATGTTCTTCTCATAGAACCAATGCACCTCTATCCTCAAGTTCTCTGATAGAACTATCAAACTCAGCTCACAAGTACTCTGCTAGGACCTGTCCAAATCTGCTCACAAGTCCCCACCGAAACCAATCCAAAACTGCTCACAAGTCCCCACCAGAACCTGTCCAAAACTGCTCATAAATCCCCACTGGAACCTGTCCAAAAACTCGGCAAGCTCACCAAGAAAAAATTTCTTAGTAGGAAATCACAAAGTGAATTGTTAGAGACCCAATGTGATTTGTCAAACTCATAGAAGCATAAAGAGAATTGTTAGAGACTCAATATGTTCTATACTCAAATCCTAATCTCAAAACTCAACTCAAATCAACTCAGCTCAATCTCAATCTCAAATTTGAAAACTCAACTCAATATTTGAAATGGATAGGATAGAATGTTTTCTTTCAAGAACATGAAACCCTAACAATTGCCAACTAAGCAAAGAATCACATAACAATGATACTCATGTTCTTTTCACCATCAATTAGGGTTTCAACAACAATGCTCATCAAACAAGGTTTAGTCAACCAACACCATTCAACTCAACATCAACCTTGAAGCATTCAACCAATCATCACAAGAAAAGGAAACAAGTAGAAATCCTTTTCCCTCCAAAGATATTTGAACAAAACAGCCACCAACACAATATCACCAAATGCAAAGAATAACTTGCTCAAATCAACTCAATGGAGTAAGCCCAATATCATGAATCAAGTAAAACAATAACTTGATCAAACAACCTCTATGGAAGCAACTCAACCATCAAACTCAAAACAGCCAACCAAGGGTTCCACCAACTCAATGCAAGTAGCTAGACTCACAAATATAAACCCTAGTGCACAAAGCTTCCACTATCTCAAACCAAAAATTATGCATTCACCAAAAACTCTCCTTAAGGATAACAATGCATAAGTAGTCTTCAACAAACCAGAAAATAAGATTTACACCCAACCAAAGGAAACCTAGTTGAAAACCTTTTCACTCCAACCTTACATACACCAATCATACTCATAAGAGAAATGTGCCCATACCTTTTTGGAGTAGAAGAAAATTGATCCTTAAAGCTGTCACCACACACAACCCTCAAACTTCCAACCAAGTTAGGGTTAGAACCAAGATAAATGAGCATATATAAAAAACTTTCCTTAATACACCTTTTAGCTCCTCTTCTTTAAAAACAACCACCAAAGAAGCCAAAAACAAAACAACCAAAACTTACACCTTATATCTCCATTTTTAAATTTAGCATAGCAAAAGACTAATCTCAAAAATACAACCAAAGAAATATCCCCTTATTTCTCCTATGTATTTTAAACAATGCTAAACAATGCCAAAAATCATATCAAGAAAATAATCACACCTTATAATGGCTACCCTTGAAGAATCCGAAATTCGCAGCACAAAACACGTTTTAATAAAAACATGACTAATCCATGCACAGCTCCCTCCGTGGGGATCAAAACGTAGACCTCCACCTACGCAAGGCCCAAACGCAGCCTTCATTGCCACTAGCCCACAAGGGGCTTACGAAGTCCAAGACGGACTTCCTTCCACATAAACGATCAAGCTTTCCAAAAGCTTTTCAAATCACGAGCTCTCCTCTTTCACAGCATAAACAGAATATTCGATCGTAGCCAAACCAATTAATTGCCTTCGATTTTCCAAGTGTTTTTAACCTTAGGAACCTTCTCATATTTATAGTCCATACGTGGACTTTAGAACACGTCGGTTGCAAAGAAAAGTAATTTCGAATTTAATCGAAATTTTCTTTCTAAAGGGTTTAAAAACCCTTATGTATTTTTAATAAATTAAAAATAATTTCTCCCTTAATTAATTAAATAAATAATTAATTAAAACCTTTAAGGGTTTTAAATAATAATTAAATAAATAATAAAGAGAACCTCCATTGGTTTTAATAAAAACCATTTAACTTGGTTTTAATGAAAAACCCTTGCCAATGGAATCTCTTCGGATTCTCTTGGAATATTCCACCTTTGAAGCCAACACATCCTCTTAACATTAATGCCATTTCCTTTTGACATCAATGACAACTCATAGACAAGAAGCTAGGATATCAAACCCAAAATTGCCAACAAAACCTCCCTTGTTTCGGTGGAGGTGATGAACTTGGAAGAAAGCTCACTAGAAAAGAAAATTTCTATGTGGTCGGTGGATTGAGGGGATACCAAAGATTTGTCACCCTCATGGAGACCTAAATACCCTTTTAGCATGCCCTTATTGAGCAAACTTGATGAAAAACACCAGGTGTTGGTGGGTTTCCTTCAAATTGCTATATCTTTCACCAATGAGATTCGTCGAATGGCACAACAATAGAAGGATGTGTCAGATCCCAAGAAAATACTGGGACTAGCTCTCATCTTTTGGGTGATGATCGTGTGTGGGCTTCAAATCCGTTGTTGTTTTTCCTTTGGTTCATGTCCAATATTTATCGAGACTATGTGCTCCCTTGTTGGCTTTGTTTTTGGACAACCTTTGTTAGGGAACTTTAATTTTGTTTGGTGGTGTTTTTGGTTGAGTATTAGGGCTTACCCTGACCTCTTCCAGTACCATATGTAAAAGGTTTGGGGACCCTTTCAAACCCCTTCTTTTACCTAATAAAAAAAATTTGTATTCATCACAAATAAAAATCAACAAAGATAGAGTGATTATTATAATTCTTTAAGTAAAAAAGGATACAATGATAAAAAACTAATGTTATAATATAAGATACTCCTGTTTATGTTAAATTAATTCAAATTTTGATACTATTCTTGCATCTATAAAAAGAGAAATCAAGTAAAAAACTAGCTTGCAAATATAAATTATAAGTATGGTAAATGTAAGCTGTGGAATAAGTTAGGCCGTGAGATATCTTGTACTTGTTAAAAAATGTTATTACAATCTCATAAAAGCCTATATTAATGCCCTCGATAATGGAAAATATCCATAAATTGTGATAGTTAAAAGAATCTATGTCAAATCACTCAAATATCATATTAAAATATTGGGTGATGTAGTTGTAATTATGATGATGGGATTTGGCACCCTCTCCTTTTGTCTCTAACCCAATAAATATTGTCTCTCTTGGCATTTATATACAAAGTATCATGGAGCTAAAGTTCTTGACATCATCAAGAGTTGCCTTCTTGGTTAGTAGTGGAGCTTTGGTCATTTTGATAATCTCTATTGTTTTTGTTCAACTTGTTGAGAATGAAAAATAGAGAGAGGCAATGGGACTAGAGTTTAAGGTATAATTTAAGGAATTGAAAAATAAGTTATAGGTTATGATGCATGAAACCATAAAATCAAAGATAATCATGATGAAAAAGGAAGTGAAAGCATGTTGTTGAGTAGGGAATGTAGGAGATTTAGGATTCCAAAGATAATCATGATGGAAAGAGGAAGTGAAAGCATGTTGTTGAGAAGCGAATGTAGGAGATTTAGGATTTTGCTTAAGAAGAGAAGAAAAATTTGATGTACGGCCAGTTAAGAGTTTTGAATGAATAGTAATAAGGATATTGGTTGACCATTTTTTCAAAGTATATAGTCAATTAAAATAGTAGGCCAACAAATTATAAGGAAAAAAACTCTTGAGATTACCATGAAATACTATAGGATAAAATAGATAAACCACAATTTCCATAATGTAAACTTGGAACAATCATTTAGTTGTTTCCTTCCTTTGTTGTTTTTAAATACAATAAATATTATTCTTTAATACAGATACCATCTGATGGGCAATTAAGCACTATCATAAATATGATATATACAACACTTCAAATAAATAAGACATGCCCTTAGAATAAATATTGCAAGGAATATAGTTGGATGCAAAAGTTGATTTAGGAGGATAATTCAAAATCTAGTGGAGATTAAAATTTTATAGTCAAATATATTTTCTTCCATGATGATGTAATGGGTGGTGAAAATCCCATCACTAGGAAAACAAATTGACCTAAATAAGGATGTAAAGTTCCCCCATAATTGGTGGTTATTATTACAAAATTCATATAATATTAAATTTAATGGTTAAATATATTTGCTTACATGATGTGATGAGTGTTGAGAATCTCATCATTGACTAGGAATATAAATTGGCCTAAAAGAGGATATAAAGTTCCCTATAAATGATGGTAATTTTTAAAAAATTATATAGTTTGAGCTTTAGTTTTCTTTTATGAATGCCATATTTTCCTTGGTCTTCTTATTCTAAGGAAAATATCATATTAGTTTTACGACCTAACAAACATTTATTTTTTAATGGGTTAGTACCATGCATAATACATTAGAATCACATAGTGGCATTACAATTACTTGATTACTATGCATGCCTTGAAAGTTGAGGAATATAACCAATTGAGCTCATGCCATTATTGCTATTGATAATTTCAAAATTTTATTGGAACAAACGTATATATGTATATAGAGGCCATATGATTTGATTTTTACTTCATATGTTAGAAGTAGATCATATATAGTTTAAGAGGATAAATATAGAGGGATTGAAGAATTTTGAAACCATTGCGAACAATTCTTTATATGAAATGGTTTTTAATCTGCAGGTGAAACCTTAATCAAAGCTTGGATTTACCTTAACCTTATTAATCTATTTTAAAAATATATAGTTTTAAATGGGTTATATGGGATTGAAACGAACCTTATTTATATCACATGATGCCTACATAGTGGTATGACAACAATTTGGTAATTATACATGTATCATTTGGCAAGATTTAAACTTTGATCCTCTCTAAAAATGAGGAATCTAATTGATTGAACTAATTCCATTTGATAATTAAAAAAATTAAAATAAATGATAAATAGTAAATGATAAGTTCAAGGATACCATAGTGGCATATCTTTGGGTCTTCATTCAAGAGATCCAAGTTCAAACCCCCATACAAGGGGACTGGAACCCTCATAAAAACCTATATTTTTAAATCAAAATTTTAGTCCCATGAGGGATACTATAGTGCTATGTCTTTGGGTTTTCATTTAAGAGACCCAAGTTCAAACCTCGATATGAGGAGACCAAGATCCCTCATAAAACCCATATTTTAAACTCAACATTTAATTTATTCCATGAGGGATATTGTAATGGTATGTCTTTGGATTTTTATTCAGAGATCCAAGTTCAAATCCTGGTAAAGGGGATTGGAACCCTTGTAAACAATCATATTTTTAACTAAAATTTTTGTCCCGTGAGGAATATCGTAGTGGTATGTCTTCGGGTTTTCATTCAAGATACCCAAGTTCAAACCCCGGTATGAGGGGTCCGACACCCCTCATATAGACTTGTGTTTTTAACTCAAATAAAGTCTCATGAGGGATATTATAGTGGCGTGTCTTTGGGTTTTCATTCAAGAGATCCAAGTTCAAGCCTCGATCGAGGGAGCTAGGATACCTCATTAAAACCCATATTTTTAACTAAAAATTTTGTCTCATAAGGGATACTACAGTGGTATGTCTTTGGATTTTCATTCAGGATACCCAAGTTAAATCCCCAATACAAGGGGATTGGGACCCCTTAAAAAAACCCACATTTTTAACTCAATATTTTAGTTCCATGAAGGATAAATTAGTGGTATGTCTTTTGGGTTTTCATCCAAGAGATCTAAGTTCAAACCTCGATACTTGAGAATTGAGAACCCTAGTAAAAACCCATATTTTAACTCAAAATTTATCCCATGAGGGATATCATAGTGGTATATCTTGGGTTTCATTTTGGAGACCCAAGTTCAAACCCTACTATGAAGGGACTGAGACCCTTTATAAAAATCCATATTTAAAAAAATAATAATAGTCTGGTGAGGAATACTATAGTGGTATATCTTTGGGTTTTCATTCAAGAGACCTAAGTTTAAACCGTGATATGAGGGGACTAGGACCCCTTATAAAAACCTATGTTTTTAACTCAAAATTTTGTTCCATGAGGGATATTGTAGTGGTATATCTTTGGGTTTTCATTTAGGAGATCCAAGTTCAAACCCTAGTATGAGGGGACCAAGATCCCTCATAAAAACCCATGTTTTTAACTCAAAATTTATCCCATGAATGATACCGTAGTGGTATATATTTGGGTTTTCATTTAGGATATCCAGGTTCAAACCCTAATATGAGGAGACTGGGATCCATCATAAAACCTATAATTTTAACTCAAAATTATTCTATGTCTTTGGATTTTCATTCAAGAGATCCAAGTTTAAACCTTGGTATGAGGAGATTGGGACCCCCTCATAATAAGTTGTATTTTTGACTCAAAATTTTTGTCTTGTGAGGGATACCCCCTCATAATAACTTGTATTTTTAACTCAAAATATTTATCTTGTGAGGGATACTGTAGTGGTATATCTTTGGGTTTTCATTCAAGATGTCCAAGTTCAAACCCTGGTACAAGGGGATGGGAACCCTTATAAAAAAACCCATTTTAAACTCACCATTTTAGTCCCATGAGGGATACCGTAGTGATATATCTTTGGGTTTTCATATAGGAGATCCGTTCAAACCTCAGTATGAAGGGATCATGACCCCTCATAAAAACCAACGTTTTTAACTCAAAATTTTTCCCATGAGGGATACCGTAGTGGTATATATTTGGATTTTTATTTAGGAGACCCAAGTTTAAACAAAGGTACAAGGGGACTGACACCCCACATAAAAACCCATGTTTTTACAAATAATAGTCCCGTGAGGGATTCCATAGTGGTATGTCTTTGGGTTTTCATTTAGGATACCCAAGTTTAAACCTTGGTATAAGGGGACCATGACCCCTCATAAAAACCTGTATTTATAAGTCAAAATTTTATCCTGTGAGGGATACCCTAGTGGCATGTCTTTGGGTTTCCATTTAGGAGACCCAAGTTCAAACCCCAATATGAGGGTAGCGATATGTCTTTGGGTTTTCATTTAGGAGACCCAAGTTCAAACCTCAGTAAGAGGGAACATGGAGCCCTCATGAAAACTCATATTTTTAAGTCAAAATTTTGTCCTGTGAGGGATACTCTAGTGGTATATCTTTGGGTTTCCATTCAAGAGATCCAAGTTCAAACCCCAATACAAGGGGACTAGAATATGTCATAATTTTTTTTTTATCACAAAATTTGTTCTGTAAGGGATATCGTAGTGACATATCTTTGGTCTTTCAGTCAAGATATTCATGTTCAATCCTTGGTATGAGGGGACTAGGACCCCTCATAAAAATTCTTATTTTTACCTCAAAATTTTGTTCCATGAGGGATATCATAATGGAATTTCTTAGGTTTTTCATTTAGGAGAACCAAGTTAGGGTCTAGTATGAGGGGACTAGGACCCCTCATAAAAACCAACATTTTTAACTCAATTTTTTTTTGTCTTGTGCAGGATACCGTAGTGGTATATCTTTAGGTTTTCATTTGGGAGACTCAAGTTCATACCTTGATATGAGGGGACTGGACCCCTCATAAAAACCTGTATTTTTAAATATCATGAGGGATATTTTAGTGGTATGTCTTTGGGTTTTCATTCAGAAGATCCAAATTCAAATACCGGTATGAGGGGACTGGGATCTCTCATAAAAAACTTACGTCTTCACCTCAAATTTTAGTTTGGTGAAGGATAATATAATGGTGTATCTTTGGATTTTTATTATGGAGTAGGACCCCTCATAAAAACTCATGTTTTAAACTAAAAAAAATCTAGTGAGGGATACTGTAGTGGTATATCTTTAGGTTTTCATTCATGAGACCTAGGTTCAAACCTCGGTATGAGGGGACTGAGATCCCTCATAAAATCCTATATTTTAAACTCAAATTTATGTCTTATGAGGGATATCATAGTGATATCTCTTTGGGATTTCATTTAGAAGACCTAAATTCAAACCTTGTTACAAGGGGACCAAAACCCCTCATAAAGACCTACATTTTAAACTCAAAATTTGTGTGAGGGATATTGTAATGGTATGTCTTTGGGTTTTTATTTATAATACCCAAGTTCAAACCTTGATATGAGGAGACCAGGATCCCTCATAAAACCAATATTTTTTACTCAAAATTTTATCTTGTGTGTAATGTCTTTGGGTTTTCATTCAGGAGATCCAAGTTCAAACCTTGGTACAAGAGAATTAGGACCCCTCATAAAAACTCGTGTTCTTAACTCAAAATTTTCCAATGGGACTATAGTTCAATGGTTGAGATATATGAATGGCGTAGCTCACACCAAGGTTCAAATCCTGACAACACCAAATAAGTTTATTAGCTTATTGTGACTAAGTTGATGTAAAAGGAAAATTAAAACCCTTTCAAAACCCTAACACTACTTAAAAAAGAAGTATATGTGAAGTATTTGATAATATATATTAGATTTGATAAGTATTTTTTTAAATTGGTTATATGGGATTGAAAATGATGCCACCCCTATTAAATTATGACCACATAGTGGGCTTCTATCAGATGGGATTGAAAAGAATGTCATTCTTATTACATTATAACCACATAGTGGTCTTATATCAACTTAGCTATCATACATGTATCCCTAGGTAAAGTTTGACTTAAAGTATCCTCCATGAAAGTTGAGAAATTTAAATGATCGAATTAATAGTGTTTATTATTTAAATAGATAATTAATTATGATAGGCAAATTTTATTCTAGTTTAAAAAAAATTCTATATTAAACTATCTTTAAATAATTTTAAACAAGACTATGCAATATATCATTTGTTAAATTTTTACTATTATTTTTATTGTTTATTAAATATTTGATAGGGTAATAATTAAATATATTAACATAATAATTATTTTTACTATGAGTATTAATTTTTACAATAATTTTTTAGGATTATTTTTATTGTATTAATATAAAATTTTATAAACAAACTTGTTGAATATGTTAACGTAATCTAATCTAATATTATCCTTAAAAAAGACAAATACTATAGAGTGTATTTTATCTTTAATTTATTTTTTTTCTTTTTTAAAACTTTTTATTAATTAAAAGTGAACAAGAAGGTTACGTCATCACCCCTTTCAAGCAAAGGTGGCTTTCATTCTAGATTTTTATAGAGGAATGGCTACAATGCTCTAATTGCACTAAGTTATTGCAATTTTTTTTTTAATATTTTCTTTTAAGTCATGAGACATAAATTAGTGGTACTAGCAATAATATTTAAGATACAATAGAGGTCTCCCCTGATTTGTTGTGTCCACCATCTAGGGAGGTCTCCATAACAAATTAGATTTCCTTAGTCCAAGGCCCAATTTTTTGTAGCATCCACTACCTTGTTTTTCTTGTAGGGGACATTAAAAAATTTAGTTATCCTAAATTTGGTTTGAAGGTTGTAGATATTTTCTGTCACTCTCTGTAAATTCCAATCTTGATAAGGTGCCTTAGTGGGATCTTTTAGTTGATTAATTATCATTTGAAAGTCTAACTCTATCTGTATTGAACTCTAGCCAACCTTAGCAATATCTTAAAGACCCTGAAGGATAGCATAAGCTTTTCCTATATTATTAGAGAGAACACACAAATTCTTCATAAAATGAAGACATGCTTGTTGTCTAAAATCACTCCTATACCACTTGTACTTGCTCTTCTTAGATTACTTCTCAAAGCTTCATCTATGTTAATCTTCCTAATACCATTAGGAGAGGTTTGACAATGACCATCATGACAAATAGGAAACCTATGTTTTTGAGGATTTCTTTGTCTTCATTCATCCAAATAAAGCTTCATATTAACAAGATACTATTCCACTACTAGGATGAGGAGGGGGGTTGCATTACATGTTAGATGGTTTCCCTAGTATTAGCTAATATTCTTTGCCAAATATAGTGAATATCTTGTTGAATATCTTTGAAGATCTTGTTGTTTCTTCCTTTCCAAAGATTCTGAAGTAGTAAAGAAATTCTAACCCATACCATCTCCTTCATAGAACTATTTATACCATCCATCCTAGGCTAGGTACACTAAGCTTGCTCAAAGGAAGTGAACATATGAGTTTCTAAAATCCAAAAGGGAGGCTGACAATATACATAATTGGGCAGCAAAGCAACAAGAAAGAAAAAGGTGACCCAAAGCATCTCCATAGCTACAACACATCACACATCTATAGGGGACAAAAAAACCTTATTTCATCAATTGATCTCTTGTAAGGACTGCTTATGGAAGAGAAGCCATATAAAAAACCTCACTTTGGACCATAACGTCAGCTATCAAAGTTGATTGGGGATATCACTAAGGGGGTTAACAACATACTAACATGATGAGGAATATCCCAAGGCTATTGTATAAACACCCTTAGAGGGAGGTACCTAGCCAAAAGAATTATCTACTTGAGACCAAGAAAGATATCAAGTTATAAGGACCATTTGAATAACTTATTTTTGAGCCTCCAACACTGTTATAGGCCACTCAACAAATGGGATCCACACACTTTCATGCCAAGCACCATCCACAATGTTCCTATAATAGTGGGAAACTTTGACCCATCCTTTCTTATGAAGTTATTCCATGAGAGGTCTATATTTAAGAAATTTTTGAATCAGTAGGGAATACCCATCCCAAGCCTCAATCTAGAAATTTGCTTTGTAGCCATTGTTGATGATCTAGAACAACTTCATCTTGATCAATATTTCCACCATTCTCAACACCGCTAGGATAGAAGACCCTCTATTGGGTAGCTAATATTTGGTAAATTATTTTGATTATTTGTTTTCTATATATTTAGCTCTTAAATTTTGAGTCCGAAGTGCATGAGGGGTGTTTATTAACTAAAAATATAGTTACCAATGCCTTATTATTGTTGATTGTTGATGTAAGATCTAGTCCACCTTATTTTTTGAAAGGTATAACTTCTCCCACTTAAAAAATACCCATTTGTATTTAGCTTTTGCTTTGCTCCATAAAAATATTTGATTAATTTTATCTAGCTCTCTCAAAATAACTTTAGGGATATACAAGACATAAGATACATGGATAGGAATAGATTGGAGAACTGATTTGACCAAAGTGAGTCTACCTTGAGAAGAGAGTCATCAATTTATTTAATTATCTAGTCAACTCTTTATCCTCTCTATTAGCCACATCTATTATTCCTTCTTCTACCTGGCTGTTTTTAGTGGGACTTCCAAATAGGAATTGGAATAAAAGCTTGTTCGAATCTCAAGGTGTTTAGAATCATAGTTTCCACTTGGGCAAAGCAATAAAATAATATGATATTTGGTATTCCCACATTAATAAATTGTCCTATGGTTGTCAAAAAGAGATAAAGATGCACGATCCAAAAAATTTGAATCATTCATAAATTGTAATTGGGATAGAAAAAGGGCTCTAGAGGCCATTGTGATTCTCTAAAGATATTGGTTGGTTCTATTTTTAGAAATAAGATGACCCAAACATTCTACTAGTATTATGAATAGCTAAAGAGAAAGAGGAACCCCCTAACGAATACCCTTGGAAGATGGATTATTGTTGAGAAGCATTGCATCGGAGATAAAGGAAATACTACATCTTATCTAGTCTATCCAATCTTGAGAAAAATCAAACTACCTCAAAAATCAAAGAAGAAAATACTTTTCTACCTTGTCATAAGCCTTGGAAATATTCAAATGAATAAACATGAAAGGGTATCACTAGGCCTACATAGAATGTAAGGCTTATTGGGATAACACTATCTCATTTGCAATTTGTCTCCCTCCCATGAAACCTCTTTGCTTTGAAAAAATTAACTTGGGGAGAAGAGGTTTCAATCTACCAGTTATCACATTTGTAATGATTTTGAGGAAATTACATAACAATATCAGCTTGGAATTAGAAATCCGTTCAACATCTTGATATTTAGGAATGAGTGCAATATAAGTTTTGTTGATTTATTTAAGTATTTACTTAGCCCTCCTCATTTACTCTAGCACATCAAGCAAATCATCATTAAGTAGATCCCAAAATTCTTGAAATAATTCAATGGGATAGCCATCTAGGCCCAAAATTTTACCCTTTTCATATTGAACACAATGATAGTATTATCTTCTTCTATGATGAGGGTGGAATTTCCTAAAGAAATTCTTGTTGATTCCTTATATCCAAAGGAGTTACTGAGAAGATTTTTGTAAAATAGTTTAAAGCAATATTCTTCATGTCATACTATGAATAAACTAATCCATCAGTGTCTATCTTCAAGGATGATATAAAATTATAAGCTCTTCTTGAAAGAGGGGATTTATGGGAGAAAGCAAAATTCCTATCTCCTTTCAACCATTGAATCCTAGATTTTTGTTTCCATAGAAGCTCCTCCATTTTTTTCCATTGCTCTAGATCAATAGATAATTATATTTCCTGCTTAATAAGATCCTTTGAGAGGTCCACAGAGTGTATTTGCTCATTAAACTATTCAAGTTGAAGAGCTAAATCTTCTCTTTTTTCCTAACATCACCAAACTCCTATCAATTCTATTCCTTACTTTTGGTTTTATAAAAATATAATCTTTTCACAAAATGATACATTTTGGTATCAAATCTTAGCTTGCCTTCTCTCCACCACTACTGGAACAAGGTTCTAAAGGTATTTTCCTAGAGCCACATGAGTTGAAGTTTGAAATGAGTGTAGTTGCAAGTAAGCTTCTAAAGATATAAGAAAATAGGCTAATATTCAAACCTACATTATTAAGGATGAGAGATTTTAGAATTATGCCAACTAAAAAAAGCTCATTCAAAATCATAATCCTGTTTAGACATTCCAAAATGCATGTTGTACCTTACCTCATGTTAGACCATGTCATCATACCATTCTTAGGTTTGACATCAATCAATTGAAGATGCCTCAAATATTCATGCATTAGATCTGACACAATGTCCAATGCTCTAATACCTCCCATTTTCTCATCCAAAGAAAAAATATTATTAAAATTTCATCCTAAATGAGTTGTGTTATAGATAACTAGAGTTAGAGGTATCCAATATAGCTCCACTACTTTTATTTCTCCTTTATAGATATGGTCACATAGATATTGATACATAAGAGTTTCTAATTCGACTGCCTCCATTGGCCAAGATAACCACGGATACCCCTTCTACCATGACCATATGCACAACAAACTCCTTTGGGTCCCAAAGACAAGAAAGACCTCTTGACACACTTTGGGAGCTAAGAGAGCCCACCCTACATGTAGGCTAAATTTTCCTTGCTACTATCTCCATATCTTCCATCGATAGGTTAGTCTCCTAAAGGAAGACCAGATGTGGTTTATTTGTTTGTATCATCATTTTAATTTTATTATGTTTGGGGGGACTACCTTTAATCCCCCTTACATTCCATGAAATGAGTCTCATGAGAAGTGAGGAGTGGAGAAATTCGTAATGGAATTAATCTTACCTTCAACAATAATTTTTTTTCCTTTCCTAGTTATATAGTGTTGATTGGTTTTGTGTCCAACCTTTTGATTAGTGTCCAATTTTATTTTCTTGAGTTTTTTATGTTTTATGCCAAATGAATCTTGCATGGACTCTAGGCTTAGAGTGTGTATGTAGACTACTAGGGAATTATTAAGAAGAAGTGAGGGTTCCCTACATTGATGGCTCCCAAGAAAGTAAATTTTCTTCATTTGAGAGGTTCTTCTATTTTGCATTTTTATCTCTTTTGTTCTTCTTTTAGAAGTCTTTAGGGTTTTATTTGATATCTGTCTATATAATAATTTTATTCTTGATGTTTTTTGGGATGGCTTTTGAAGAACACAGGTTTATACTGAGAGGGGGGGTGAATAGTATAAGATCAAATTTTAATTTTCTTTCCCAAACAATATTATCCAATATTATCAATTACAATATCAATAGCAGTAATTAAAGCAACGCACAAATAATCACACACAAGAGACACAAATTTAACGTGGTTCACCCAATGTGGGCTACTCCACGAAGAAAATATTTCCACTAAATTTTCTCAACAAATCTCTTGGGAATCAATTCCCTATTATGAACCACTGTCTAAAGGAGACACCAACCCCTTATGCTCTGATTTGTGGATATCTCTCCACATGATAACTCTATCACCTTTGCTCTGGTTCATGGAACTTGATCCACGAGAACTCTATCTCCTCAATTGGTTTGTGGATCTATCTCCATAGAAGAACTCTATCTTCCCAGCTGGTTCACAGATCACACTCCACAGGAGAACTCTATCCCCTTACTTTGGTTCGTGGATCTCTCTCCATAGGAGAACTCTATCTCCTTTGCTATGACTTGTGATCTTCTATAAGCCTTCTGCCCCCACTGATCTAGCTTGTGGATCTCTCTCCACAATAGATATTTATCTCCACTGCACTAGCTGATGGATATCTATCCACTAGAGACTACTATCCTCTTTGCTCTATCACATCCAAAGCCTATTCAAATCTGCACCAAAATCTGTACCAAGTCTAGCACAAATATGCTCCAACTCTGCTCACAAAATTGCTCTAAAATCTATCCCAAGTCTAGCATAAATCTGCTCAATCTCTGCTCACAAATCTACACCAAACTCTATCTCAAATATACCCCAAGACTTAACACAAATATTTAACTAATAAAAAATCAAACTTGCTCTCAATTTTATCTCAAATATATCCCCAAGCCTTAACACAAAGCTTGATCAAATCTGCTCTTGATTCTGTTTCGAGTCTTCACAAGACTTCCTTAAATATACCTTAAATATGCTTCAAGTCTTCTCACAAGACTTGCTCAAATATGCCTCAAAGCTGCTCACTAAACTTGCTCAAATATTTCTAAACTTTGCATACAAACAAAGCTTAAATCATTTTCAAAAAGATTTCTTCACCCAAACAAATTCTAATTAGATTTTGTTTAACCTCTGGAACATATAGAGAATGATATGCTCTATCAAAGAGCTCAATATATTCTACTCAATCATTAAGTCTATCACTTTCACATGTCTCACATTTATTACCATTTTAAATATAGATCCAGACTAGCATATAACACCTATATTCTTGATGCACACACTTGCTTTCACAAATCTGATTTCTAATGTTTGCACATTCACTTACAATATCACTCAAAACCAATGCTTAATAATTTCACACAATCATTCAACCAATGAAGCACAACTTTCTCACAAACCCTAACACGGGTGTTTCTACTTTCTTTCAACAAGGATGTACAATGTAGATTTCAAAACCTAACTCATATATTTCCAACAATGCTTATCAAACAATCATTTTTTCTCCACCTTATATTCCAAAATATTCACTTCAACAAAACAATTTAAACAAAGACTTATGTGCTCATACCTTTTTGATTTGATGGAGATATGTCTTCAAAACCTATCTCACCAACAACCAATTCTTTTTGTGCCACTTCAAGGTTAAATAACAAGATTCTATCTCAAAATATCCACATGAATTTTCCCTCAATAAGGTGCTCAATGAATTCTGAAAATAATGTTCCAGGACTCTTCTTTTGTTCTCAAAGACAATGCATTAAACCTCAAAAAAATTCTCTCAACAATTTCCCTTTTATAAAGCAAGAATTACAAACAATAACATCACCCTTTACATATTTTATCTCCCTCTATCATAAAATAATTTCCAATTTATTTTAATGTCCAAGAACCAAAAATCACAATTCTAAATAAACCATTTACAAACTTATCACTCCAACCTTTGCATTTAAAATAACTAGCAACAATACTCTTTAAATATTATGCAAAAAATTATTTCTCCTTATACCTCCTATATGCCAAACTATACACCAAATCACATCCACCAAACATACACTATAGCCAAAATTTAATTAAATTTGAGCATACCTTATAAAAAAATATTTCTTGCTTGGCACAGACGGGAATCGACCCTCTAACCTGTACCTTCTAAGTACAATGCTCGACCGCTTGCGCTAGTCGAGCGGTTGAGACCTAACCCTTGGCCTCAATGTTTTATCCCTTGTTACCTCCGACAAAAATGAAATAAAAATGCTTCAAATGGTGCTAGGGGAATCAAACCCCAAATATTTCCTTTACCAGCACCTTACGCAGGACCCACCTGCCACTTGGACTACCAGCCTTCGCTGAAACAAGACGTTCATCGCCTTGTCCTTATCTGCTACCGCTCGCTCGATGAAAGGGTTTTCAACACGTTTCACTATACTCCACGATCAATTTTCTCATGCACATTGACTTCGAATTCAATTTAAAATAATTTTTACTTCTCCCTTTTATATGCATTCAAAGCATTTTTATGACATCGGCGAAAACATTATTTGCATTCATTTAAATTTGAATTTTTGCGCTCTTTGCCAATTTCAAATTTAATTTTATATTTAATATAATATTTAACTTTGTTTAAATATTATATTAAAAAACTTTAATATTTAAACAATACTTTTGCATGGGGATCTTCGTCAATTTTTATTTTTTCTTTTAATAAGCCCTTTTTAGCTTAATGATTATAATATTAAAATATTAAAATATTTTATTTTTCTCTTAAAACCTTGGCATAAACTTTTGTCTTCAACCTTTTGACCAACCACTTTGGCTTATAATATAAACTATTATAACCATTTATTTTTACCGATTTTCTTGTATCAAAATAAACTTTACCTTGCATCAAGTACTTGACATCAATGACAACATAATTACTCAAAATTTCCAACAATCTT
Organism: Wollemia nobilis; assembly: GCA_028583015.1. Classification (NCBI taxonomy): domain Eukaryota; kingdom Viridiplantae; phylum Streptophyta; class Pinopsida; order Araucariales; family Araucariaceae; genus Wollemia; species Wollemia nobilis. Next base: position 15,671,890 of record JAQPPZ010017052.1, read on the forward strand.
CCCCTTTGTCATTGATGACAACCCTTTCCTAAAAATTCCTCTTCCCTTCCTTTTCCAAATCTGCTCCCCTTGAGAAATTGTTCCCCTTGACTGAATGCTCTCCCCCTTACTCAAATCTCTCCTCCTTACTCAAATCTCTCCTCCTTTGACATCAATGGCAAAGGGACTCCTTTGGGGCTAAAGATAAGACTCTTAGCTCAGCCCCCTCCCCACCTCCTCTCTTTGAGGTGATTAATTTTGGGGTGGGATTTTTTCTACTCCCAGCATATAATATTATTTTCCTTTATCAACCTTCTTTTTCAACATATCCTTTTGATCCTTTTGAGTGTCCCTATTCTTGCTTGTCTCTGGAAGCTTTGAAAGCTCTGTTCTGCACCACTTGGCATTATGCCATAGATTATTACACTTGTAGCACTTAATGTTGTAGTTCATAGAAGGTACAAATATTTTTAAGTTTCTCCTAGTGAAGCCATACTCATTTTTGTCACGAACCCTGTAGTGGATTGCTTTGTGACCAAATTGATTACAAGAGTAGCAATACCCTTGAAATAGATGTCCATATTTGAAGTTCCTCTTAGTAAAACCATATTCCTTCTTTCCATGAATCCTACAATGCATAGCCTTGTGACCAAACCTGTTACATGAAAAACAACATCCTTTGAAGAAATATTGCCTTGAACCCATTGGTCTCTTAGTCCTTTCTTCTTTGTGATGATAGATGTTCCTTGTTTATGCATTGTTTCCTTTCTTAGTGAAGCTTCTATTCTTCAACTTATTTTCATAAGTCTCAATTTATTCTTAACTCTCTTTCTCTAAAACGTCTTCTTCTCTTGAGCTTAAGGTTGACCCTTCTTCTTGTTTTCCTTGTCCTACTTCAAAACCAAGTCCTGTTTTTATAGAAGAAAATATTTGTGCATTGATAATCTTGTCCAAAGTCTTTGAACTATTCCCAAACTTGTGTAGCTCGTCCTTAGAATCTTTCACTTCTATCCTTAGTGAAATTACCTCATGTTCTAATCTTTCATATTATAGGACTTCTACCTCTAACTTTTCTTTAAATCTCTTTGTCTTGGCTATTGAGTTTGTCAGGTCTTGTAAGCTTTTCCTTTTCTTCATCACATTCTTGAACTTGATCCCTAAATTTTGAATTCTGCTTTCTAACATTTTTCAATTATTTAAGAGCAACAATAAGTTCTACTTCTAGATCCACTGCACCTTCTTCTTCATTTTCTGAATCTTGTTCTAATCCTTGGTATTCAAGGGCATCTTCATATTTTTCAACTTTACCATCAATAGAAGCATTTTATTCCCCTCCTATTGCCAGAAATAGAATCTCTTCTTCTTCACTATCTAATGGTATCTCAGCACTGTCACTTGAAGCCTTGCTTTCCTTATCAACATAGAAACTCTTCTTGTGCCTTTGAATAACTTATTTTCATGCTTGTTTTGACCATACTTGTTTTTCTTTTCATATTTAGATTTTCCTCCTTTTTCTTATGATCATATTTCTCTTCACTGCTACTGCTTCTAGCTTCTGGACAATTAGATGCATAGTGACAAAAATTTCCACAATTGAAACATTTCATTGTTTTCATACCTTTGTACTTCCTTGATTCCTTCTTGTTTCTTCTACCATAGTTAGCTTATTCATCACTTCTTAACTCATCACTTGATTCTAGTTTCTTATCCTTTGTCTTCTTTGATGCTTTGAAGTTTGTCTCTTTATTGGAGTTGGGATCCTTTACCATTATCATTGCATAACCTATGAGAATTCCATGTAACTCATCCATAGCCAACTGATCAATATCTTTCATCTCTTCTTTAGCTAAAAAATTTCCATCATACCTTGTAGGAAGTGACCTTAAAATTTTTTGAGCAACATCAGATTCTTCAACTTCAAATCCAAGTCCACACATGGTATTAAAAATATCATCCACATGAAGTAAGTATGTAGCAATGTATTCCTCATCTTCCATCTTTAAATATTCAAACGTTTTCTTGTGGGTTTGTAGTTTTTCCATCTTGACCTTTTTATTTCCCTCATAGGCTTGCTTCAATTTTTCCCAAATATCTTTTGCTAATTTGGAATGCTTAAATTTCACAAATTCTTCTTCATGTAATCCACTTAGAATTGCATGCATAGCCTTGGCATTATTCACATGTAATATCTTACCATATTTATCTATGGAAGGATTTTGTAGGTGTGAACCCATACTCAACTGCTTGCCATGTATCATATCCTTGTGGCATAAAGTAAGTCCACATTCTTATGATCCAAAAAGCATAATTGTTCCCATCGAACAATGGTACCTTATTTTATGATGATCCATTCTGAGATGCCATTTGTATTCCTATAACTTATTCCTTCAAGCTGTTAGACTCTTATGAAGGAACCTGCTCTGATACCAATTGAAGAACACATGCTTATACTGAGAGGGGGGTGAACAATATAAGATCAACTTTTAATTTTCTTTCCCAAACAATATTATCCAATATTATAAATAAAAATATTAATAGCAGTAATCAAAGCAATGCACAAATCATCACACAAAAGAGAGACACAAATTTAATGTGGGCTACTCCAGGAAGAAAATATTTCAACTAAATTTTCTCAAAAAATATCTTGGGAATCAATTCCCTTTTACAATATTTATGGACCTTTGTCCAAAGGAGACACCAATACCCTATGCTCTGGTTTGTGGATCTCTCTCCATAGGAGAACTCTATCCCCTTTGATCTGGTTCATGGAACTTGATACACAAGAACTCTATCTCCTCAACCGGTTCGTGGATCTCTCTCCATAGAATAACTCTATCTTCCTAGCTGGTTCACAGATCAAACTCCACAGGAGAATTCTATCCCCTTGCTTTGGTTCATGGATCTCTCTTCATAGGAGAAATATATCTCCTCTACTTTGGCTTGTGATCTTCTCGAAGACTTTTTATCCCATTGCCATAGCTTATGGATATCTCTTCACAAGAGACCTCTGTCTCCAATGCACTGGTTTATGGATCTCTATCCATTAGAGACTATTGTCCTCTTTGCTTTGTCACCTCCAAAACCTATTCTAAAATTTGTCTCAAATTTACACCAAAATCTATCCCAAGTCTAGCACAAATCTGCTCCAAATCTGCTCATAAAATTACTCCAAACTCTATCCCAAGTCTAGCACAAATCTACTCATAAATTTACTCTATCTTTGCTCACAACTTGTCGCGAAATCACGACATTTTTCTCTTTCGGGCCGCGAGGGTGCAACCTGTCATGAAATCGTGATGTTTTTATCTTTCGAACCGTGAGGATGCAACCTATCATGAAATCATGACATTTTTCTCTTTCGGACCGCGAGGATGCAACCTGTCGCAAAATCATGACGCCTTTTCATTTTGCTGTGTTTTGCTGTACCTGGTCACAAAAATGCAACATCTCACAAAATCGTGACACCTTTTCATTCCATACCACTTGGCTGCTTTCTGTCATGAAATCGTGATGCTTTTTCATTCCATACCACATCACTGCTCCAGGTCGCGAAAACCTGACATGTCGCGATATCGCGACATTTTTCATCTTTGCCCTTCATCTCGCCTTCAGGTCACGAAATGGTGACATGTCACGAAATCGTGACACCTTTTCACTCCGTACACTTTGGCTCTTTTTTGTCATGAAATCATGATGCTTTTCTATTTTGGGTTGTGCAGATGCAACCTGTTGCAAAATCGTGACACTTTTCTCTTTCGGACGGTCTCGCTGCTACTTGTCACGAAATCGTGACGTTTTTTTGTTTTGGGCAGTGTAGATGCAATTTGTCGCTTAATTGCGACGTTTTTCTCTTTCGGGCTGCGATGAATTAACATGTCGTGAAATCATGACATCCTTTCATTTTAAGTCTACCTCGTGATCTGTGCCGCAAAAACGTGACATGTCGCGATATCGTGACATTTTTCACTTTGTGCTGCATTCTGTTGCTCCAAGCCATGAAAACGTGACATGTCGCAATATCGCGACAAATTTTCATTTTTGGCCACGACGAAGCAACATGTCGGGATATCGCGACACTTTTTCATTTTCTGCCGCGATGGAGCAACATGTCGCGATATCACGACACTTTTTCATTTTTTGCTATTTTCCTTTGATTTTTAGCATCTGGGTCACTGCAGTCTTCTTTGAAAGCATGCAAAAAAGGTGGGTCCCCAATTTTGGGGTGTGTTGTGGATCAGCCACAACAAATGGTGACTCTGCTGTTAAATGCTCCTGAGCATTTTGGTGAGAACCCAACCTGGAAGTATACAAACTTAGAAACAGGCATTAGCACATAAGAGATAAACAAATACCGACAGATCAGAAATACATGAAACATCAGAATCATTAAGTATCAGCTCGGTGTGTGCAATGTGTTTCATTCCCTATCATTTGAACTTGATCAACATTCCATTGTCAGTTTCACCTATGATTTGCATGCAAGGCTATGAATGATTTGTGCAGGATTTGATATATGATGAAGATGCTTAGAAATATAACAACCTGCCTTATAAAGGCTTAAACCTTCTAATATCATGAACAAACATATTAAAGCTGTCAAACCCTCTTAGGATCAAATATATGTATACTGAATTAATTTACTATATCCCAAAGTTGGTTATGTGTCACTACCATCTTGAACCCATGTGCAAGTGTGAGTGAAATCAGAACTTTGGGGAATAGGATTCCCAACCTAAGTGAGATGGGAATTTAACCCTATCCTTACTATTCTGATTTGAAGTTCATTACCTCATCTTGAACAAAATGATTTAACCTGTTATGGATGAAATTGTCAAGCTAGTCTATCCATATGAGCAATCAGTGGTCTTGCTTTTAGACAAGACATGTTGCCACGCATGAGCATACTTAACCCCATAATCCCTGACTTGGCTTCATTCATTATTTTTCTTTTATTTCTTGGACGTTTGGGATGACTACCCATCCTTGCTAGGGACATGTAGTATGATCCTTCCAATCCAATATTGAGGTGAAATGGGAAATATTAATTTTTTACTTCTTGGACCTTGGGGATGACTACCCATCCTTTCTAGGGACATGTAGTACGATCCTTCCAATCCAATATTAAGACAAAATGAGAAATATTAGTTAATTTTATTACTTGGACCTTTGGGATGACTACCCATCCTTTGTAGAGGACATGTAGTACTATCCTTCCAATCCAAGCTTTATGATGAAGTGGGAAAAATGGAAGCTTTGGGGAATCGGATTCTCAACCTAAGCGAGATGAGAATTATGTCCAATCCTTACTACTCAATGTAGGTCAAATCAGAGCTTTGGGGAGTTGGATCCTCAACCTAAGTTCGATGAGGATTTAACCCTATCCATACTACTCTGGTTTTAGGCTTTAAGCTTTTATGGGAGTGGTAAAAACCACTGTTTCAAGGATTATGTTGCATGATAGGATAGACATGAAATATTCTTTTCACCTCACCTTTTCATCCAAGTATGGTTCTCAAGATTCTTTTTAATGTGCATGGAATGTGCTTGGTTCAAGATAGTTTGGGCAGCAGTTCCCAACCTTAGGATCCTTTTAATATATGTTATGTAATAATACTAAGAGGATTCGACACCTTCTCAATGATTGCACGTGAAATGAAAATGTACACGAGATGACATGTATATGCAATGAGGAATGTGACATGAGATATGAATGCATCGCTTCTTTTGAAATGTGGATGGAATATATCATCTACTTTACCATAATGTGTAAAACTAACAACTTCATGCATCACAAGATTCAAATGATATTATTTAAGATGTTTGTGTTACTTGTGGAGCTTTCTACAACACAATTCCAATGTTTCATACTCTCCTGATCTTAGGCATAAATTGACATCTCAAATTTTCCTCTTTTTTTTTTTTTTATAAAAACAAACTAAACATGTCAAATGAAATCAAACACACAACTTAAATCCAACTCCAAATAGCAATCCCTAAAAAGGAAACTTGAAAACACAAACCCAAAACCAAAAACCAAAATCTATATACAAATGTACAATATAATGCAAGATGATGCAAAGCTTGGATTATCACTTTCCTGGATCCCAAACATGATTAGAACATTTCAACAAAAATATAACGTGATATGCATGCCAAATGTTGTGGGAATAAAAAAAAAACAAGACTAGACCAAACAATGCAACCCACTTCAACTTTCCTCTCTCACCCCACCAATTAAATTTAGTTCCATTAGTATTCTCATAGGTGAGATTCAAATTTTCAAATTGATTAGACAATGATTGATTTTCAATTTTATCATGTCTATTCTTTAAAATGCAAATTTTATAATTCCATCCTTGCTTTAGAATTAGGCTATCTTTTTCAAATATGCAATTTTGTAAGTAGGAGCCTATTTCTACAAATTTCAAAGCCAAATCATTTTCCAAATTTGTAGGCCAATCAAATTTGTGCAGCAATTTACAAGCATCTAGGATATTTACTAAATTAGGATCATTAAAAGTTTTTATCCTAGATTCAATTAGTAATTGTTGATGAATTTGATTTAACAGTTCAAGTGTATCAACTTCTTTTTCATTCATTAAAACAGTGTTATCAAAGGTGTGATTGGAAATCATATCTTGTTTTTCATTCACCTTTAATGACATTTCATCATTCAAATTCAAAATATGGTCATGCAAATTTTCACCTAAATTTTGGATGCTTGAACACAAAAGGTTAGATTCTACCCTTTGAACATTTTTATTTACCAAAATTTGATGGGTATTTGTAACTCCCTCTTTTACCTCATGGTCTTCATACTCTTCATTGATTACTTGTTTATCAAACATACCAAAATTGGGCACCCAATTGAAAACATGCCCATCCTTTTCAACCCTCAAATGTTTTTGGTCAAAGTGTATGTCAAGTAATCTATTTTGATGATCACTTATTCGAGTTGCTTCCAATTGATCAATCTCTTTGTCATTTGGTTCCAATTCTTTGTTCACTATCCATGGTATCTCTTCATGTGAGATAGAAGTTTCAACATCCTGCATATCAAGTGAAATATGAGTTTCATCTATAGGGGTGTGAGAAAAGAATGCATTATCATATCTCCCCCAACCATTATAAAAATTATCTTCCAAATTTGTGGGATGAAACTCCATGGTATTTGTGACATGATCTTTTGATTCATTCATCAATTCACTTTCTTCTTTGTCCTTGGCAATAGGATCATTATAATCTTCCAAAATTTGATGAGATTTGAAACTCTCTTCCAAAACATCCTCAAATTGTATAGGAGTTGTAAAGTCTTCCTTTGAGTAGGTGATTATGTTGTCCTGTATATCAATTGGCACCCAAGTTTCATTAGTAGTTTTGGATTGAGTGTAGTCTTCCCACTTCTTCCAAGCATCATAATAATCATCTTTCAAAGTCAAGTGGTGGCGTTCAACTACTTCTTCAAAATCTTCCAATTCATCAATGTGTTTCTCATCAAGTTCATCTTCACCTTCCTTAGATGGTTCAATTATTTCCAAAAGTGGGTTGTTTCTTGAATTCAAATTTGTAAGGCCATCATAATCCAAATTAGTAACCCATGATTCAATTTTATCATAATTTGGAGGGTGAAGAATTTATTGATCTTTAATTTTACTCATCTCATCAATAGTATCTTCAAGAACAAGTGGTGAAACTCTATCATGTCTTCAAATTCATTTATTGGTTTTCTCCCAATTTCACTTTCAACCACTTCATTCAATTCTATGGTGGGTTCCTTACTATCACATATATCAAACATTGTTGAATTTGGGACCCCTTTATCCGAATAATCATGCATCTCTATGAATGAGATCATTTCTACATAATCTTCACTAGCGGATGTTGGTTTAGCACTTTGCACCTCCTCTTGGACTACATCTAAGGTGGTCGTAAAATTTGGATATTCAAATTCATCCCCTTGATCATTTACCTTAGATATCATTGGAGTGGAGGGTGTTATATTTGATGGTTGGTGTAGGTTGGCATCAAAAGAACAATCTCTCATATGAACATGTTGTGCCTTTTCTTCTTCAAGACCTTGTCGTTCTATCTCTTCTAAGATTTCATGGATTTTCTCTAGAGACAAGCCACCCATTTTTTCCTCAATGAGTGAAGCAAGTGTGGGGTGTATGGCTCCCAAGTATACTTCCATGGCTTCCTATTCTAATATGTTAAAATTTTCCCACATTTGGGAGTGCAACTCATGAAATCTTCCATTGAATTGACTCAAGGATTCATTAGGCTCCTTACATATGGAGGTAAACTGATTTTTCAGGATTTCTAAGTCAACCTGATTACCAAAATGGTAAAGATAGGCTGCTTCTAGTTGTATCCAAGAAGTCCTAACCTCCATGGGTAGTTGGATGTACCAAAAGAATGGTTTATCATCCAAAATGTATGCAAATAACCTACAAGCTACCTCCTCATAGAACACCTGGAATTGACATAATGTATTCTCGTAGACATGCAGTTTTTGCAAGTATCCTAGTGGCACCTCTTGATTAAAACACCGTAAAAAATCCAATAACATTGTAGGAATTTGATAGGGTATCACGTGTATAGACAAACCCTTATAATGGTCCTCCATCATAGATACCATTCTCTCTCTTAGAGACACTATTTCAGCTCTCAGGGATACCATTTGCTCCTCAAGTGTTGCCATTAGTGAAACTCAAAATGTAATTTTAGAACCAAATCTGTTGAATATTCAACCTGCAAGGTAAAAAAAAAACAAGTTAGCATCAACCAAGAGATGTATTCATTAAAATCAAATGAAAATAACTGTATGGAAACAACACTTCGTTAGTCAAGACCAAAATTTTCAAAATTAAATCAAATCACTTTATTTCTGTATGAACAATCAAAATGTGTTGCAAAGCTCTTAAGCAATTCTAAGCATTTAAAATCATAATGAAATAAACCGTTTCATGCCCTCCTTCTAGCGCCAATCTGTTGAGTGGTATTTTCACCCGATTGTGAAAACACACTCTCCGATAGGATTTGGGTTCTAAATCCTCTCTTGCAAAGAAATCAAACAAATGACTTCTCCAAGGTCTCTGCTATATTAGCATTTTACATCCTGTATTAATAATCTCAAATAAAGATATTCAATTAAAATGCTTGGAACACCTTAGTGGTTGCAAGTAACTGAAAACAAGGGGCAATGTTGGTTTATTTTACTGTGAAACTTTAATGATTGTTCTTTGAACCCGAATAAAGCAAATGTGATTTGGTCCCTATATGACCATGCTGTAACTTCAAAATGGAAATTGATGAAATGCCATAAATGATGGAATTATTTTTGGATTTTGAAGTTTTTTAATTTTTTTATTTTAATGCCTGAGAATTAAAATAAAGTTGGAACTTCTGAAAAATAAAGTGCAGAAAAAAGAAAATAAAATGCAAACAAAAAAATGAAATGAAATTGCATTCAGTTTGATGCTATCCTGTTCCGGCAAAACCGAAGATGTGAGGTTTCCATGCATGCAACCTAACCTATTGGACCTGCATGACATGCATAATACCCATAGGCTAAGTGCTGATTCCTAGGGTACGAGATAAAATTCAGATTTCAAATATTCGCCTAATGTAACCCACAAAGTGGCATCTACATTATCTATAAATCCAAAATCTGAAAAATGAGAAAGCATGCATAGAAGATCTCCTTCTTTCTTGCCCACAAGATGCAAATTTCTGAACAATTCTACATTAAAAATATGTCATGTTACAATAGCAAAATCTCTGGTTTTTCCAAACCAGTATGTGGAAGAGAAACAACTCAAATAGGCCCAGAATGGCCTTCTCAACTCTGGCTCTGCAACCTTGTTCGCAGCGATTTTCAACCCCTATATCTGTCCTAGGATTTTGCTTTTAAACCTTCTGGTATGATTCTCTGCTTCACTCTGTGACGCTTCGTTTCATCTCCCAGATCACCTCGTTTCACCTTCCCTGCCTTTTCGTTGCTTTTGACTTTATGCTCGACATCGAGAAGCTTGATCTTCTCTATGAATTGTAACACTTCTGTAGCCCTTACTCCTATACGCCACGTGTTCCACATTTCTCTGCATGTTCCATAACAGCCCCCTGTAAATCACGACCAAAAATAGCATGTCGCGATATCGCGATGTTTTCTGCATGCAGCTTTGTTCTTCTACTTGTATCGCAAAAATGAGACATGTCGCGATATCGTGACATTTTGCTACCAACAGCCTTGTCCGCTTTCATGCACCGTGAAAATAAGACATGTCACGAAATCGTGACAATTTTTTGTCAACGGGCCACGCAAATGCAACCTATTGCGAAATCGTGACGTTTTTCTATTTCGGGCTATCTCGCTGCAACTTGTCGTGAAATCATGACATTTTTCTCTTTCGGGCCGTGAGGGTGCAACCTATCATGAAATTGCAATGTTTTTCTCTTTTGGACCACGAGGATACAACTTGTCATGAAATCGTGACGTTTTTCTCTTTCGGACCGTGAGGATGCAACCTATCGCGAAATTACGACGCCTTTTAATTTTGCTATGTTTTGCTGTACCTAGCCACGAAAACGTGACATGTCATGAAATTGTGACACCTTTTCATTCCATACCACTTGGTTGCTTTCTGTCATGAAATCGCGACACTTTTTTGTTCCGTACCACATCGCTGCTCCAGGTCGCGAAAACCTGACATGTCGCGATATCGCGACATTTTTCATCTTTACCCTTCATCTCGCCTTCAGGTCGCGAAATGGCGACATGTCACGAAATCGCAACACCTTTTCACTTCGTACACTTTGGATCTTTTCTGTCATGAAATCGCAACGCTTTTCTATTTCGGGCTGTGTAGATGCAACCTGTCGTGAAATCGTGACACTTTTCTCTTTTGGACTGTCTCGCTGCTACTTGTCGTGAAATCATGATTTTTTTTCTGTTTTAGGCAGTGCAGATGCAATTTTTCATGAAATTATGACGTTTTTCTCTTTCAAGCTGCGATGACTTAACATGTCACGAAATCGCGACATCCTTTCATTTTAAGTCTGCCTCGTGATCTGTGCCACGAAAACGTGACATGTCATGATATCGTGACATATTTTAATTTGTGCTACATTCTGTTGCTTCGAGCTATGAAAACGTGACATGTCACGATATCGTGACAACTTTTCATTTCTGGCCGCAACGGAGCAACATGTCGCGATATCGCGACACTTTTTCATTTTCTGCTGCGATGGAGCAACATGTCACGATATCGCGACACTTTTTCATTTTTTGCTATTTTCCTTTGATTTTTAGCATCTAGGTCACTACAGTCTTCTTTGAAAGCATGCAAAAAATGTGGGTCCCCAATTTTGGGGTGTGTTGTGGATCAGCCACAACAATACCCTTGATCATTTTTTGTCTTTTTTGTTCCTTGATCAATCTACTCAAATATTCTGCTACCAAAATAAAAAGGAGAATAAAAAGAGGACACCTTTGTCTCAAAACTCTAGAAGCCTTGAAAAAATTGGAAGTTGAGCCATTGATAAGTACAATAAAAGAGGTTGATTTGATACATTCCATCACCCAATTTCCAAAGGGAATGCTACATCCATTTTGAATTAGGTTCAGCTTGATGCATAATCAATTTACTTTATCGAAATATTTTTATAGATCTAATTTATTTACCATTACTTGTTGCTTAATTGTTTTCAATGAATGTAGTCCTTTTTGGGCTACTCATATTGCTTCATGAATATGAATTTTACTTAAAAACCCAAACTATTATTCTAAAAAATTGTTTGAGAAGATCCCTTTAATTTTTCTAGCTATAATATTTGAGATGATTTTGTAGAGAGTATTACATAAAACAATTGGTCTATAATCTTTGAAATATTTTGAATTATATTTTTTTGGTATGAAAGCCAATAAAGTGGAGTTAATGGATCCTAGAAATTATCCCTTAATCCTTGATTATTCTACCACTTTTAGAAGATCCTCCTTCAATAATTCATAAAAATTCAAATAAAAATCAATTGTCCATCCATCCAAACCTAGAATTTTCTCTGTCTTGCATGATTTGACTATTGAATTTAACTCCTCCTTGGTGATTTTTTGAGAACAAAGCTTCTTTTTGTTCCTCATTGACCATCTTGGGTAGATTAAGAACTAGTTTGATTTTTTGTATTATATTTGCTCTGTTTGGATCTTTATTCAAGTCTTTGAAGTAGTTTACTACTAATGGATCCAACTCTTGGAATATTCTCAAAGTGTTTCCATTATTCCCATTTATTTCCCAAATTATGTTTGTATATTTCTTTTGTTTTGCATAATTTTGAAAGAAAAAAAGTATTTTCATCCCCCTATTCTAGCCATAAATTCATGTTTTTCATTCTCCATTTTGCCTCCTCCCATTCTAACAATTGTCACTTCTTTTTTCCATTTCTTTAACTTGCATGATTTCACTTTTTGAAAAAAATTCATTACCTTTGGTACTAGAAAGCTATTTAGAGAAGATTGAATTTTAGTAAGTCTTGCATCTAATTCCAAATATTTTATTTTGGACTAACCTAATATGACTGATTTTATTCTCCTAATATTATCAGTGAACTGAAATATTGCTATCTCTTCTAAGGTTGGGTCATAATACCTCCATTCTGTTCTTAATAAGTTTTGAAAATTTGCATCCCTCAACAAAATAGGATTGAATTTGAAAGGGTCTCATGGTTTATCCTTATCATTTTCTAGCTATAAAAGGATGGTTGAACTAGAAGTTAAGAAGAACAAATTCTTGGAGTGGAGGAAAGTTGAATGGAGAATGATTATTAGAGTTGTATGATTAAAAAAGGGGATGAAAATATTAAGTTTTTTCATAATTTTTATAATAATAGAAAGAAGGTTAGTAGTATATGGGAGATGCAGAATGAAGAAGGGGTCCTCATTAGGAGTTTCTTTGAGTTAGAAAATTTAGGAGTAAAACATTTTCAATCTATCTACAAAGAACCTGATAGAGTCAACATTAGGAAAACTTTGAAGTTAACTACTTTCTTGTCCAGTTTTTGTGATAGAGGAGGATAATGAGTTATTTATGAAGGAGGTCACATAGGAAGAACTTAAAGCTACCCTAAATTCCTTCAAAAATGATAAAAGTTTGGGGCCTAATGGATGGCTTGAGTTTTTCCTATTTTTTTATGATATTTTGAGGAGGATCTTCTCAAAGTAATGGAGGAAGTGAGGTTTAGGGGTTAGGTTTTGTTTAACTCCATTGATTAAGTTTTGATTCCCAAAAGGAGAATACTAAAACCTTTGATGAATTTAGACCTATTTCCTTATGTAACTTTATCTATTAAATAATTGTAAATATTTTGGATGTTAGATTGAAGAAGATTTTCTCTAAAGTTATTTTATAGGAGCAGTTTGGTTTATAGTAGGTAGGGAATATTTTGAAGCCATAGGAGCTACTCAAGAGGGCCTTCACTCTATTAAAACTAAAAATATTTTTGCAATGGTCCTTAAACTAGATCTATCTAAATATTATGATAGAACTAGCTGGTTGTATCTCAGATTGATGCTCTTACATGTGGGGTTTAGCTATCCAATAGCAAAGTGGATTATGTGATGCATTTATTCTATATAATTTGCTATTATTATCAATGGATTAGCTTCTAATTTATTTAGACCCTTGAGAGGACTGATATAGAGATGTATTTTATCCCCTTTACTTTTTTTTCTAGTTGCTGAAGGATTGAGTAGAACTATTTTGGATGCAAATAGGGCAAGATCCATGTCCAAGATCAAAGTGGAGGTCCTTTATTTATCTCATTTATTATTTTTTTATGATGCATTGTTGTTCACTAATGGAAGTTTAAGGAAATCTAGAAATTTGAAGGAAATTCAGACACTTATAGTATTGGTACCAATATGGAGAATAATTTTAAAAAATCCTCTATTTGCTTTAATGGTCTAAAGTAGGAGATTGAACAAGGTGTGATCAAAATTTTTCCTTTTAATATCTTATATTTGTTAGAGAATATTACATTATTTGCTACATGTCAATGTACCACCATGGGTACATGTTTAGATTAGGATTTAAGTATTTACTTTATGCAATGGAATAAATGCACAAGAATGTGCAATGATGTAAATGTGCATGTTATCCACATGTACATGAGTCCTTTAGAATAGGAAGAACAAGTGTCTTTAGTTAGGTATGCATGTGCACAAGTGTCTATCATGCATAATGTACATGAGTCTATAGGAAGATGAAGAGTCATAGGAAAATGGAAAGCCAAGAGTCATAGCCATCCAAGAATCATTGTAGAAAGGCTATTTTAGACATGTTATTGCCTTGAGTTATGAGACACAAAGTATTGTATAATTTTTATGAGATTTCATTAATGGCTATTTCATGAGTTATTCCATAAGGTTCTTATGCTATTTACATGTTTCTTATATTGGCATTATCATAGTTATAACATTGCTTTCTTATTTCATTACTTGTGGTTGCATTTCCTTTAAGTTTATAGATTTAAAAGCTAATAGTGGTATCAAAGCACTAGGTTGATTGATAGGAAATTGAGAGAGCAACAAGAGAATATAGAGAAGGACTAGCAAAGAACCTTTTATAGATTTCAAAAGCAACAAAATTAGGAGATCTAAGAAAAATATCTCATTGAAAAACTTCCATAGTTGAAGATTGAAGAGGTCAAGGAAAGCCTCATTGAATGTTTGGAGAATATTACTAGCATGGATAAGTTCCTTGGTAGTGAAGTATTTAGGACAATTGTCGCCATTCAAAAAAAATCCCAAGGGAGAAGGATTTGGAAAGAATTTTGCCAAAATTTGACAAGGATATTGAAGGAGAAATGAGCTAGAAGAGGCCACCAAATTAGAGAGGTTTGAAGATTACCTTTAAATTATTTAAAGGCTAATCTAAAAAATAGAAGTTTTCTGATTTTACAACAGAAAATTAAATGTTTCTTTAAGGAAAGTCTCAGCTACGATTTGGAGGAGGATCCTACCAAATTTGGGAAGATTCGAGGATAAAATTTTGGAGGATAAATTGATTGTATTATAATATGAAATTTTATATTTGAGGACAACAAGAAAGCTTCACTTTTGTGCAACATTAATAGCTGCTAAGTTTCAGATTTTTAGAGTGTAATTTGAAGGAGATCTGAAGCCACCAAACTACATTTTTGGGCAATAAGTTAGAGGAGTTTCAAATCTGAAAATTGGTGAGTTAAATAGCTGTTTTGGACAGCAAAGAAGAGCTGCAATTTCATCTAATACAGGGCAGCAACTAAGTGATCAAAACCACCAATAACTCCATAATCAAATTAAGGTTAAAAAGGTATGCAACTTTGGTGCAAAAGGTTCATTATTTGAACACTTATATTTGGTTCATTATTAAGTTTATTAAGCACCAAATTCAAGGATTAAAATTTGCATGAGAAGGTTTCATAGTTTAAGTCTTCAAGGAAGTGCAGAAGATAGTTTCTACAAGGTCAAAACCTACACAAAAGAAAGTGGATTCAAATATATTTCAGGAGAAATAAAAACATCAACTTCTTACTATCTATTGGAAGCAAAAGAAAACAATATTATACTAGATACACTAATATATTTAAAAGTCATATTACTGGAATTGTTTAGAAGCTTGGAATCACCATTGGAATTTCACCAAGCATTAAGCTAGCAAGGAGTTGTAGTTAAAGTGTTACCAAGGAGGAAAATGCATCATAGTTACCACCATTGTATGAAAGCAAAGGTGAAGATTGAACACACAGGAGACACCACCATCATTCAGCCAAGGACAAGAACCGTTGGAGTAATGAGCAAGATATGATAAAAAAAAACAACCATAATCCTCAAGATTTAGTGATAAAAGTGGTTATGCAAGAGAAAATAAGCATCTATTTTTTTGAGTGCAATCCAGAAAGAGAAGTGCAAACATCAAGAAAGGCATCATAGCACAATGTTAAGTTAGAATACGTTTTGAAGAACCAAAAAAAAGTCTCCAAACACTAGAAAACCAACAAATATAGGCAACAAGATATTTGATTTATGCCCATCAACATAGAAGTGGAAGAGCTTTTAGAAGAAGTGTTTGAAGCCAAGTGTTGAAAGAAAAAAATGTCCATTGGAGGACATAGCATAACATTTATTAAGAAACATATAGGTACCATAGATTGAAGACCAGAACATCAAGAAGTATAGGTGATAAGTCTTAGTTACAATAGCAGTGTAAGGTATGGTGCAACATTTGATACATGTGAAGAGATGAGCGTGTCAGATTCTATAAGTAATACAACAAAAATACCAGACAACGTGGATAAAGGAGGTTATGTTACAACTTTAAAAATATGTCTAGATAGCTTTAAACTAATAACACACATAGAATACAATATATTCACAAAAGGGAAGATGTTCACTAGCCATTGAAATCATGAAGAATTCAACTTTTACAAACTTAAGTCACGTTGAACATCAATAAGCACACGTCAAAATTCTTAGAAACCCTATTAGCTAAGGATGAACATAATAATATATTTGTCAATGAGATAGTCATTACAAAGAGTAGCAAAATCAATTGATGCAAACGTGCACTGAGCTACCCGTTGATGACCAAAAATGCTCATTTTATATATATTTTAAAGGTCATTGTTGTTGGTTTAATTAGCATTACAGATGTATTTTTATATAACTTATGCATATAATTGATAGAAAATGCAGTATTATGATTGACTAGTATTTTTAGTGGAAAATGTGTCTAAATGCAGGTTTTGCCACTAATTTGGTGTTTTCCAGTCTACATCACACTTGGACTTGGCATTGTGATGGAGGGTGCCTTGATATCATATATTTGGAGGTGCCTTGATGAAGAAGTAGGTGTCTTGATGACACCTGGATGAAGAAGTAGGTGCCTACTTGTGGCACATTGATGAAGAGGTAAGCACCTACTTGTGGCGCCTTGATGAAGAAGTAGGTGCCTACTTGTGGTACCTTAATGAAGAAGTAGGTGCCTACTTGTGGTGCCTTGATGAAGAAGTAGGCCCATACTTATGGTGCCTTGATGAGGAAGTAGGCGCCTTACTCCTATTGAGAAGACACACCAAGTCAAATTTGACCAGTTGACCAATGGGCTAAGGAGGCTGTTGCACGCGAAATAAAAGGGGAATATTTTAATGGTGCATTATGTCTAAAATAAGATAAAGTATTTTTATTGCTGGTTGAGCGGTTGACCTTGTAAAGATCTCAAAGCATTATTTTTAGGATGCATTATTTTAGGATTTTTTTGTTACGTACACCTAAGGATTTTTATATTTATCCTTCTAGTGAATGGATGTGTTGTTAAATGGAGAATAAAATCTGTGTATAAACCAATTGTTTTTTTTTTTGAATTTACATGGTGGAATTGGTAGCCGCCATGAATCTGGGCAGGCTGTCCAGCTTTTTATGGCCGCCACAGTATTCTGTGTTGTCCGCCCCAGAAGCCGCCACACAGATCTTCGCACAATCCGCCCCTATAACCACCATGCCACAATCATTTTAAACATTTTATGCCACTTAAAGCACCAAGAAAGGGACAAGCGTTCAGTTTGGCGAGGCCCGAGATTTGAACCTTGGACCTTCGCCCCCTTATGGGGTTTGGATGAACCAATTGGTCTACACCTCGGACCTAGTATAAACCAATTGTAAGTAATCATGTTATGTGATTAAAAATATACTGATTTGTTATTGTAATGAGATGTAACTACGCTTTATATAAATACATAGACCAGATGAATGAAGGAGATGAAAAAATACACAAAAGTTATTTTAGTTGATTTTCTATATAATTTCTTAAGAGTGCAAATACTCTTATTTTCTTAAAGCAATTGTTATGTGATTAACCGGATGGACTATCTGTGGGAGACTGGGCCCACTCTCTGCAGTAGTTCTCCCCTATTTTATTTTTGTTATTTATCTTTTGTAGATTAGATTTACTATTTTATTTTCTATTTTCTTTTAATTTAGCTGTGTGTTTTATTTTCTTGCATTTTAATTTCCCACACTTTTATTTTCAGCACTTTAATTTTAGTTTGTAATTTATTTATTTATTTTTCTGCACTTTATTTTATTTGGTTTGGCTGAAATCAAAATGCACAAACATTCCCCACAAATTTAAATAGGTATAGAAGGATTCATTTTCGCAAGTTTACGAACTTACTGGATTGATAATTTATGGAACATAAATTATTGTTTTCTAAACATAATTTTTGCTCACCATTTTGGCACTGTTGTCGAGGAGTGTCAAAACTGTAGTGTTATGATTTATAGGTAAGTTAAAAAGCCCATTTAAAATTACCTGTAGGTATTCTACCTGAGAAGCATGAGTCCACCAAGGATATTTTTACAAGGCCAAAATAGTTGCCAAAACAGTTAAAGCCAAATCCCATAGGCAACAATCTAATTTTTTCATCTTCTTAGGTAAATATGAGAATGAACCGGATGTACAATACTAATTTTAGAAGTAGGAATAAATTGTGTTGTTGAAAAATTAGAAAATTAGGCAATGAAGAAATTCCATCACACCTTGAATGGTTTCGAGAAGTCAGAGAAACAACACAACCCATGTACGATATAGTTGATTTTTTTTGCTATGAGGGGTGTGTTTATTTACATAAGAACCATTAAGGAATTATACCTCAAGAAGCCTAATTTTAAATGATAAAAATTACAGGCTTAACCTTTCTCAACACATTGGTGAATTTTTTAACAATGACATTAGTAGCCAAAAAAATGATAGAGCAAAATTTAAAGAACATCTTGTTATGGAGTATGCTCTTCACTTGCGCTTAAGGCGACCTAGTGAATCAGAAACTAGCACATTTTTTTTTAAATATTGTTATGCCATGTTTTCTCTAAATTTCTAGCCCACAGATAGTCATTTGCCAGCCTGCACATTTTTCCAATAGTTGAAAACGTTTTGAGGCCATGGAGGAAAATGCTCTTCTCATGCTACTACATACCAAACTACTTGATAAAGAAAATATATGATTTTTAGAAGACTAGTTCAAATGTAGACATGGGGGAGACCCCACCTTCATCATTGCCACCAGCAACATAATGAAAATTGTTTACAATGTTCATATAAAAAAATTTAGTTAGAATTTCATTTGAATGCCTTTAGTTTAGATTTTTCTTTTATGTTTTGTAGGACAACATGAAGTGCAATGTAGATGAATAAGAAGTTGTCTATGAAGATTTTGTGAATTGATATTCATACGTGGAGTTTGTAATAGCACTATATGAACCATCTTGTGCACCTCAATTGTGTAGCATCCAGTCCAAATAGGTGAAAACAAGTAGATTTTTTCCTTGGCAACATAAGCATTCGAAGGCAGAATAAGTAACCTTGATCCAGTGAAAGACTTCTAGTCCAAGGTGGTTGTGGAACTTGAGAGAAATTTTTCTGCAAAGTACGTGACTATTACAACCTGAGTAAATGATAAGCAAAGTTAGAGATGCTATACCTCTGTGACCTTGGGAAGTGTGCACCTATACTCTACTTGCAATATTATACTGAAATGAAATGAAAGAACATGAAATGCATATAACATGGAAATAATAAAGAAATATCCTTTTATTTATATTAAAACCTGGTTACATGTCGGTCCCTCTAAGGGATACCCATTTCAATACAATGAATTACAAGTGAATAAAATTTCCCCTCGCAAAGGGGTGGTGCGCTTCCACAAGATTCCTGATATCACACATAAACTTGTCTAAGGGCTCACAGATGCCTCCTTCTCCAAATCTGGTCCTAGAGGGATCATTGTACTCCTGATGCCTTGATCTGGTCTTTTAGACCTATACCTGTGTTCATAGAAACAACATAGCACGCTTAGTACGGGAAGCCTCTCCGAAAGAGGCTCTTATTAGAAAATATGATAATCCAGATAAATAAGCATAATGTACATTGAAATACACCAGATGTAAGAAATATGCATATGAAAATAAAAAATATCAATCTAAATGCAATGAAAGATTCAGATCTATGCTAAAGCCATATAAATGAAATAATGATAAATAAATATCTATTACTTAGAACAAAGGAATCGACCATTTTAAAACCTGGTTGTGACTATTGGGTCACTTTCAAAGACAAGGACCTCTGACTTAAAGGTTACATCAAGTCTTATGGGCTATGGAAGTCGATCCCTTGCTCGAATTGATGTTCAAGGATCACCTATTGTGTCTCCTACACTGATTGGTGGTTAGGAACAATGGATATGAATACTGATGCATGGACGTAGCTCAGTAGAAAGATGCACCAATGCTTTTGAAAGGGGCAAAGAATTACTCTTTGTTTCAATAGGGCTTCACTACACACAATTTGAACTCTCTCTCGTATCTCATCAGGCAAGCCTTCGCTGCATAAGATTTGAACATTTGTGTATATCCTTTGCCTTACTGGAAGTCTACATATATAGAATTCTAGGTTTTAGATTTAGATCTAAGGCTTGGCTTCTTGAGGAAGCTAAAATATAGATGTACATGCCAACTATCTATCCCAAAGGGATGGTTCAATCTTGGATTGGCATGGAAGGGGTAATCAAGAGGAACTCTGGGAGTTCCTCGCTGAGATCCCTTCGAAATACATGCAAACTGCTGTTACTGATCATGATTTGGGTAATCTCTCATGGCAGTTCATGTTTTGATGCTAGTCGTTGTTGTCAACAACGACCAATTGTGGCCTCTCTCAGCTTGAATGGCTAGGATTGGTGGCCATTCTGGTCTATAGCAGTCAGGCCTAAATGGGCTAGAACTGCCCCTTTTTAGTGGTTAGGACCACTTTTGCTCTTGGAAAGGTCCAATATTGGTCATATGGTCTGCGAATGTGTCCATATGGGTAGTCTCCTAAACATGACACATTTTAGGTGTCTACAGATATCTCTTTTTGGGATGCACTGTGAGGAAAGCACAACGCGTAGCAAAAACATAGACCACCTAGGGCCATATTGTAGGTTGGATTATGATCATTGATCTGATCAACATAGGATACCCCAGTCATGCGGGAGGACGTGCATCCTAGAATCATTGATTCCAATGGAATAGAAGGCTTAAATGTGTGGGATTTTGCACTTGTCATCAAGTGATCGAGTAGCTTTAGTACTACTATAGGTCCGAAAGGAGGAGAGCTACAAACTTAATTGTCATGTTTACTTTTTGCCCCAGAAAAGGGTAAGCTTATGATAGTTGTTGGCAATGATTTTTTATATGAACAAAACTCTGACGTGATCGAGATGATATTTTGTTAACTTTGATTATGCTTGTTGAAAATTTTTGACTACCTCCTCAAGTGACGAGTCGATGAGGAAAGGACAATTTATAAAGCGACTAGTCACTTGAACAAAATTAACGATTTGGACCTCGTTAGAGGTTTTATTTGATGATATGTTCAATGTTAGATGCCTCAATCATGTAAAGAGCATACATCATTACATCATCGCCTTCGATGACTTGAAGAGCTTGATTTTGTTAAGATTAAGTCAAAATCCTAGTGCTAACAATAATTAGGAGATAAGCTTAAGTATAATCCTAGCCTTGGTGGTAATTAGGAGATAAGCTTAAGTCTAATCCTAGACTTGGTAGAAATTAGGAGATAAGCTTAATTCTTAATCCTAGCCTTGGTGGCAATTAGGAGATAAGATTAAGTCAAATCCCAGATTTAGCGACAATTATGAGATAATCTTAAGTCTAATCCTAGCCTTGGTGGAAATTAGGAGACAAGATTAAGTCTAATTCTAGCCTTGGCAGCAATTAGGAGATAAGCTCAAGTCAAATCCTAGCCTTGGTGGCAATTAGGAGATAAGCTTAAGTCAAATCCTAGCCTTGGCGGTAATTAGAATACAAGCTTTAGTCTAATTTCAGCCTTGGCAATAATTAAAAGATAAGCTTAAGTCTAATAATAGCCTTGGCAGAAATTAGGAGATAAGCTTAAGTCAAATCCTAGCCTTGGGCGGCAATTAGGAGATAAACTTAAATAAAATTAGGAGACTACCTACTTGGTTTGATAGAATTTGCTTTTGATATTTTGTTTATTTACCCCAAGTAAGGGAATGCATGATTGTCTTTGGCAATGATCCTTGAACAAATGCACTTAGCTATGATTAAGCATTTAGATGTTGACATATTGTTATTATGACCAAAGGTGTTAGTCGATGCCATTGGGAAATTTTGGGTGACCAAAGGGTTTATGATACCTTTGGAACCTTTTGGGTGGCCAAAAGGTTTATGATGCCTTTAGAGCCTTTTGGGTGACCAAAGGGTTTATGATACCTATGGAGCCTTTTGTGAGTTGACCAAATGGCTTATGATGCTTTTTAAATATTTTTGAGTTGACCAAATGGCTTACGATACATTTTGGAGATTTTTTAAGTTGACCAAAGGTTTTTGGATACCTTTGGAACATTTTGGATTGACCAAAGGGTTTATGGATATCTTTGGAGCCTTTTGGGTGACCTAAGGGTTTTGGATACCTTTGGAACATTTTGGATTGACCAAAGGGTTTTGGATACCTTTGGAACATTTTGGATTAACCAAAGGGTTTATGGATACCTTTGGAGCCTTTTGGGTGACCAAATGGTTTTGTATACCTTTGGAACATTTTGGATTGACCAAAGGGTTTATGGATACCTTTGGAGACTTTTGGGTGACCAAAGGGTTTTGGATACCTTTAAAACATTTTGGATTGACCAAAAGGTCTATGGATACCTTTGGAGACTTTTGGGTGACCAAAGGGTTTTGGATACCTTTGGAACATTTTGGATTGACCAAAGAGTTTATGGATACCTTTGGATTATTTTGGGTTGACCAAAGGATTTTTATATACCTTTGTAACATTTTGTATTGACAAAAGGGTTTATAGATATCTTTGAAGCCTTTTGGGTGACTGAAGGGTTTTGGATACCTTTGGAACATTTTGAATTGACCAAAGGGTTTTGGATACCTTTGGAGCCTTTTGGATTGACCAAAGGGTTTATGGATACCTTTGGAGCCTTTTGAGTGACCAAAGGGTTTTGGATACCTTTAGAATATTTTGGATTGACCAAAGGGTTTATGGATACCTTTAGGGCTTTTTGGGTTGACAAAAGGGTTTATGGATACCTTTGGAACTTTTTGAGGTTGATTGCTGATTAGGGGAGATATGATACCAATAATGCCTCAGTTTATGTTTAGCATATATTTTTATTTTGATTTTATGTTATGGATGTAATGATGGATGCTATACCTAGATAATGATTTGATTATGCTATATGTATGCAATGTACTAATGACATGTGCTAGCTAGATGATAGATGTGTGCTTAGATGCTACGATCTATATGTGTGTATGCATTATGATGATGGATGCATATATGAATGCAATGCTTACATGATTTGATTTTTGCTATGTGATGTGATGTATTGACAAAATGCATTATATGGATGATAGATGCATGATTATATGCGGTGATTTAGATGTAGATGGACTATTTATGATGCATGTATTTATGGATGTAGTGCTTATTATTAAATGCATGTTTGATTTTGATTTAGTTGTATGCATTCAATATATGTTGATATGATGCGATAGATGATATGTAATGCATTAATTACATGAGGATGATCTAATGCAAATGAACCTATATGCTTTAAGCACTTTAAAACATAAGGAATGAATGTAATATGAGTTTAACAATCTAATGGATGACACCACAGAATGTATAACAATCATGAATAAATTATAACTCTTATAATAAGAATTAACTATTTAAACATCCAAGTGTGAGATGAGATGATATGATATGTATGCAATGATTTATGAGATGGAATGATTTGTTGCTATTAAATATTTTTGAGGTTTTCCATGAAACTCAAACACCCTAGTTATTCGATCAAAATTTGTATATTGATCATACAGAGCTTATAAAGGATAAAGTTCTTGCTATGAAGACTTAGATACTCACTAGCCCTGTGTGTGCAAATGAATATATTAGATAGAACATAAGCATACCCTAATTACAGGTAGGATTCATTCAACCCATTGCTGTATTGGGGATATTTATCCTGATCCTAAGTTGGACTTAGTTGGATTAGACCACTAGGTGGTATAGGACACCTAAGCCTGACTCTTTCGCATGCAAACATTGGTCTTTACAAAAGCGATATGCTAATATGACAGACATATCGTCGTTTTTAAGGCTCGTTCATGCTGAGAATTCCAGGGATTCAAGTTCATACTCCTTCTTTTCTTCATATGTATTTGGGATACTTGCTCATACTTAGTGATGAAAATCACTATTTTTTTTGAATTTTGTTTTTCTTTTGAGCAAGGGATTTACGTAATGATGATGATCACTGTTTATTTTGCTTTGTTTTGGAATTTCATAGTGATGATGATCACTTGTTTACTTTGTTTTTGAATTTTTCTTTGTTCAAGATTTTGCTTCTTTTGATTAAAGCAAGGGATTTCTTTGGGTAGGTCTGAACTTGTCCTTTTGCCAGTTCTTAGTATTTTCTAACTGGTCGCACAAGGGGATGAGAAAGATAAATTGTTCACCTTAGGATACCTAATACTACTTTGTAGCATTCATATTTCCCTTATTTCAACTAGGATTTTAATATTTTGATTAGTGATAGGATTCTGAGATATACCAAGTGCTATCAAAACCAAACCTCATCTATTAAAATCAAATATAACTTTCTACAAAGTTTGATAAAACCACTAGGTATGGCTAAGTTACTGGAAAACCTTAGTATATTCCTTATAGCAATAGGAAGGATTGTGTTGAAAAATAGAATTACACACATGGGTGATGGATAATGATGAATTTTGACGATGCATGATTTAGGTACAAACGTGGTGTCATTTGTAAGATTGCAAACACAAATGTATCTAATGCAAATGTGATGGATGGAAATGCCTAATGCAATGCAACTAAGTGAATGCAAATGAAAACACGTAATGCAAATGTTTTTGTATTTTTGATGCTTTCAATTGTTTTTGAGATTTTGATTATTTTGAATGTTTTTGATATTTTGATTTTTGAAATGTTTTTGGATTTTTGATTTTAAATTGTTTTTGTGCTTTTGTGTTTTGATTTTGACCAAAGGTTTTATGGTGCCTTTGGGGCTTTTGTGATTTGACCAAAGAGCTTATGATACCTTTAGAGCTTTTTGTGAGTTGACCAAAGGGCTTTAAGATACCTTTGGATCTTTTGTGATTTGATCAAAGGGCTTTAAGATGCCTTTGGAGCTTTTTGTAATTTGACCAAAGGGCTTTAAGATGCCTTTGGAGCTTTTTGTGATGTGACCAAAGGGATTATGCTACCTTTGGAGCCTTTTGATCAAAGGGCTTATGATGCATTTGGGGAATTTTTATGAATTGACCAAAGGACATTAAGATGCCTTTGGAGCCTTTTGTGATTTGACCAAAGGGCTTTAAGATGCTGTTGGAGGTTTTTGTGATTTGACCAAAGGGTTTTAAGATGCCTTTGGATCTTTTGTGATTTTATCAAAGGGTTTTAAGATGCCTTTGGAGCTTTTTGTGATTTGACCAAAGGGCTTTAAGATGCCTTTGGAGCTTTTTGTTTTTGATTTTAATGTTTTATGATTTGTTTGGATTTTTATGATTTTTGGAACTTTTAAAATTTATTTGAATATTTTTGTTGTTTTACAGGGGGAATGTATGATACCCTAGGTACCCCCAATGTGCATATTGCCTACTGTAATGTAGTCAATAGGCTTTCATAAATGGACCCATGTTTGGACTCTATTTGTTTGTCTTTTGGAAGCACAAATGCATTTGCCTCATACAAATTTTTAAATAAAGTTGCAGTAGTTATCTCAAATGTGACCACTTTTTAAGGTGGCTTGTTTGGCCTACGAGGCTACGACTGACCTTGGGGTCTCAATTGGGATGATGTAGCCTCTATTTTGGTTGGCTAGGATTCTAAGGATGAACCATCTATGGGAAAGGCCCCACTATCTATGAGATATTAAACCACATTCTTGAATCTATGACAATTGCAAATGCCATGGCCCTCTATTTGATGATAGAGATAGTAATGGTCCTCCCTATAACCCTTAGGTTTAGCTTTGTTTAGGTTTAGAGGTTTTATGTTGGGTAAGGTTAAAACCTTAGCTTCTTGCAGCTTCTAGAAGATGATAGACATAGGATCATTTAAAGGAGTCTAGATGTGCTACGGATGCTTCAAGCGTGCAACACACATTGGCCTAGTTTGAAGACCAGGTTGAGCCCTAGGTATATCACTTGCTTGCTTTGGGGGATCAACCAATGAGGGATACTTGTCAGTTTACTGAGGTGGCTGAGTTGGTACTAGCTCTAGTTAAAGCTTTTCCTATGGCTGATTAGGAGACAATTTGACCTTAGTTGAGGGTTGCTTCTCTAATACCTGATTCTCAAGCTGGTTCATGATAAAGTGCAATGCCTCATTTTGTTTCTCCATTTGTACCTCTATATTATAGAGGTGATTTTTCATATGCTCCAATACTGATATGACTCTTGTGTGTATTTCTAGCGATTGATTCGAAATACCATTTTTTACTGAAGAAGGTGAAAGAGTGGATGCTAAAGATCCACCAAGTATTTTTATATCACCCATTTTATTCATTTGAGTCAATGTGGAGGCTTCATGATGATCCAATTCTATAGTGGTATCCACATGCTCATGTTTATGACCTAGTTCATGTTTATGTTTCACTTTGTGGTGTTGAACTGTGTCAGCTTTGGTACCCCCAGTCTGATGTGGGGGAAACGCTTGTTCTTGAGGAGGCACCATGATAAGTGAGTTAGGGGTGACTAATGCTAATGGTTTTGACCCCTTAAATATGGTAGCAATGTCTGATTGCACCATATCTTATTTTATTTACCTTAGAGTCACTTGGTATTTTGACTTAATGTTAACCATTGACACAAACTCTTGAGAAGGAGTTTTAGCTTTTGGACCATTTGAAGGTGCTTTAATCATGTTAACTGATATTTTCTTCTCCTCATAAGGTAATATGATACCGTGATTTTTGGTGATGGGAGAAGGTAGCGATTTATTTATGCAAGCCTCAGTTGAATGTTTGGTGATTTTATCTGACTGAATTTTTGGAGGTTTGCATTCCACTAGAGTTTCTTATGGCTCATCAAACTCCTTGTAATACTTGGATCACTCAGGATCATGAGGGACGACATACACTTATCCTTGGTGTATGAATTTTAGATTTTGGTGCACTATGGAAGGTATACATTCCATATCACTTATCCATGGTCTGCCTAGCAATATGTTATATTGCCTCTCACCACCTAAGATATGGCATAATGTAGGTATCATCTTTATTCCAACCTGTATAGGTAGGATTACTATATCAATTTTTGGGGAAGTGGTATCATTGAAGGCTATTTATGTGAATGTTGAGTCCTTAATGCGTGAAGGAGATAGATTTAAATACTTCAAAACTACAGATGTTATGATGTTAGTAGATGACCCAGTGTCAATCAAGACTCTCTTTTATAAAATTTGATTGATGCTTGGTATGATGTGTAGCGGAGGATCAGGTTCATCCTTGGAGATTGGTCTAATCTCCTGTCTGTGAAAGGTAATCATAGGATCCTTTTGTAAGTGAATTGAATTCATTATTGACATGGACCGTGATAGATTCCTATTGTAATTTTGATCATATCGATAAAACCCTCATCAGGTGGGGCTATGTGCACCTCATTGACGTGCTCAACTTGATTTTTGGGTGCTATGTTTAATTCACGTGTAGGCAAGGGGTCTTGGAAGACTCCTATCTAAATCTCTTGCCTCTCGATCATATCTTGTACTAAGTCTCTAAAGGGATGATATGTTTGGATGTCATGAGACCTTTGTCGATGGTACATGTAATATAGACTTTCTCTATGTGTCTTTGATCTACACTTGTTAGGATTCCAAGGATGGATCTATGGAAGATTGATTCTTTGTGCCTCATACAATCGATCAAAGAGTGATGCTAATGTATCTGAAAAATCCGTATATTGTTGTTATGGCTGATGTTGTTGGTCCTATATCTAATTATTTTGTATATCATTTTGGGCCAGAGGAGGCTGGTTTTGGTAGTTATGTCGCATTAGTAGAGGAGGTGCAACCTAGTTTGAGGATTTAGGGATAATCAGAACAACTTGATTGACTAGGACCACCTTTTGTTGCATGTTGCCACATTTAATACTCTTGCTTGGCCATTCCTTTTTATGGAGTTGAATATCACCCTCCTGTATCTTGATTGCCTTAATGCACTCAACCTGTTCTAAGGCCTCCTTAAATGTTTGATATCACTGCAATTGTAAGAGAAGCAAGATTTATTTTGAACAACTTCTCATAAATATTTGAATGAGCTCTATTATGGGTAGGGTGAAGGGTAGTTTTGACATTACCTTCCTCCATTTATTGTCATACTCAATGACTGACTCATCATCAAGTTAATGAAGGCTTGCCAAGTCAGTCAAGTTTATCATTTTCTTAGCACTAGAGGCAAAACGATGTAGGAATGCATCAGCCAATTGCTCAAAGTTGTGTATGCTTTGATGTGGTAGATGATTATACCATTCTAAAGCATCCCCAAATAGTGTAGTAAGAAATATTCTTAACATCAAGGGGTCATTTTATTAAAAATAGAAGCACATATTGATGAAGGTTGTCACGTGCTCTTGTGCGTCTTCATCATCTTTGAATTTTTCAAGTTGAATCATCTTGAAATTTGATGGATAGTTTGGCGATGACACCGATGGATGCAAAGTCTGATTGCTAAGCTGCTTTAGTGTAGTTTTTTGATAAACCGACCTTTAATTTTGTTTTTCGAATGAATTTATCTGATCATCTAGTGCTTTGTATGGCCTTGACAACATGATATGATCTTCCTTTTGTCACCCTTGATTAGCTAGAGGAGGCCATTTTTGATGTCGAGGTTGATGATAAATGTAATCATTAGATACCTCATCATACATGGATTCAGGGTGAGTATCCACTTCTTCTTGATGTTCCCATTGGGACTATTCATATGCTTCCTCATCATATTGATATTGGTATTTTTGAGGAGTATGAGGTTTTTGATGATAACCAAATAATGGTATTTGATGTTGAATGTGATTTTTATGTGTCCAAGAGGAAATATCTTGAGATCTCACTGGAAGTCTTATGCGTTGTTGCATCTTCTGGGTGCTAGGTGTAAGCACCACTTTATGCAATGCATTTTGCACTTGCTCTTGTTGTATCCTTTGTTGTTCTTGTATTTTTTGTTGATACAACCTTTGTGGGTGTGCCCATTGCAATTACACCCCTTGTTGATTTAATTGTTGTTGATCCAACTGGAGTTGATACATATACTATTGTTGGTTAAGCTATGGCCTCAATGCCTGATGTGTATGATCTTGTTGTTCAGTTGTATGGGGGCTATGCACCCTTGTACTGGAAATATGAATAGGTTTGTCATGTCTTTTATCCCTAGTAGGATCTATCACTTGTTTGCCATGATCCTTAATAGTTGCATTGACATGATACTCTGGTTTATGACTTGGATTTGTATAGTCTGATGCTGCAGATATACAATGTGGTTGCCCCACATACTCTTCATGAGGAGTAGGAGGATGACTTGGGTCCTCTTACTCATCTATAAATAATGATGCATATTCAGTCTTAGATATAATATTTGCACCTTCAGACTGCACAGAATCACAATGTGTATATGCAAAATGCTCTCTGTGAGGAGTAGGGGGATGACTTGCTTGACCAGATGGGGTGGTTTGCTCACCCAAGATAGGCCATGGTGTATGCTCATGTCCATTTTATGATTGATGTATAGAGAAATCTAGGATGTGAACTTGTGACATTGACCTACTAGGTCCCTCAGTGTGTGGATTGTTCCTCATATAGAATTCTATCAAGGTGTTCCAGTCAGGAAGGTTTCCTGGAGGACCTGTAGGTGCTTCCCTAGTAGGGATATCTCAAAGGTTTGACTCCCTAAGGATGGTATTGATGTTATGATGAGACCTAGGATGCTATTTAGGGATGGCAATGTCCTCTAGAATGATTTTTACATGTTCAATAGTTATGAAACCTGATTCCCTCTCTAGGTTGGAGGTCTTGCTCATCATGGGAGGTCTCCCGACCATAATTTTTGATATAAAAATTTGACTTCCAAAAAAAGTTGTAAGTGTCATATATCAAAATGATCAATGTGATGAGCTGATCGACATGGGCTATGACTCCAAAAAGTGACTTCCGGGTCAAAATTTTGTATTTTTGAAATAATTGGCCAATCGGGGCTTGTGGGGAAATGCCCACTTTTAGGATTTTTTTGAAAATTTTGCACCATGAAGAGTTAGGACTCAAAATTTCTGTGAGAGGTGCACAAGGATCTAACTAAGACACCAAAACAAATTTGGTAATTTTTGGAGTTCTCTAGCCCATTTTATGACTGTTTTAGTGCAATTTTTTCCTATTTTCGGCTTCGAAAATAGAGTAATCATAAAACAAAAATAATTTTTTTTGTTATAGCTCCAATTTGCACAATTATCGATCCATTGGATGCAAAATCAAAAAGTAGATTTTTACTTTTTTTTTCAATAAATCTCATTGAAAAATTAGGGTCAGGTTGATTACCCCAACAATAAAAAAACACACAAAGTAGACAATATGATTATCTCTTTTAAGGATTAAATGTGTGTCCTAAGAACTTGTTTTGTGTGTTTAGATTTGTTGTTGCCTTTGATTTCTTGTTTGTGTTTTGGAATTAAAATGAGGGAACTCACCAAAGTGGTGACTAGGAACACTAGTGCCAAGCATGATTTCATAAAAGAGTCTAGGGTACACCGCTTAAATCCCGGTGGGGGGTTCACCTAGCTCTTCCACTTTGATTCAAAATTTTTTCCAATAGTGCGAGATAGCTTGAACACAAGTGACCTATACCAACTTAAGGAGTTCCCTATTCTATCTAAGGATATCTAGGGGGCAAGCCGATGGAAGGAGGTGAATTCCAACGTCATCGATCTAAATTGGGGGTTGGTGATGAAATCCAACCTTACCAATGTTATTGTGATTCGTGAAAGTGTGTGGGGTTATTTTTATATTTTGAAATATAAAATGATGCATCAACTAGCATTCATGATTTACATCACTACATGCCTAAAAATAAATGTTTTGCTTTAAAAAATATGCATATGTAATGTAATCTAGATGATATTCATGCGATGCACTTCCTACTTTGTGAATGGGCAGCCACTGGTTGGGCCACATGCAAGAAAAATTACATGCAGAAGCCTAGCACACTGGAGACTAGGGCAGACCTTATAGGTAGAGGCCCACTATTCCTAGTAGCACCTAGAGGAAACTAAAGACATCTAAGAAACTTAAAAAATAATTTTTTTTTCATATTCTTCAATTTTCCCTACTTAGACTATGTTTTTGCTTGTTGTTTCTAGAAAATAAATGTAGAAAGAAAGTCATAGAGAAGATAGAGGCTGAAACCAACCTTAAATTCCACTTTGGTGATAAAGACTTTGAGCTTTGCTACACTCTGCTATTTACCGCTATCGACCAGAGTGGCTGATTCTGGCCATTGTCTGCTATAACGACTAGGCTCTACTGGTCGCTATCGACCAGAGTGGCTAGACCTACACAAAAAAGGCATTCGAAACATTAGTAACTCATCCAAAAAATAAAACCCTAGTGGGGGTTCCATCGTCATCGCCATTTGTGCGACCCTAGGAAGCGCGCACCTCTACTCTACTTGCAATATTATAACGAAATGAAATGAAAGAACATGAAATACATATAACATGAAAATAACAAAGAAATATCCTTTTATTTATATTTAAACCCGGTTACATGTCAGTCCCTATAAGGGATACCCATTTCGATACAATGAATTACAAGTGAATAAAATTTCTCCTTGCAAAGGGGTGGTGCGCTTCTACATCCTTCCCAATATCGTACATGAACTTGTTTGAGGGCTCATAGATGCCTCCTTCTCCAAATTTGGTCTTAGAGGGATCATTGTACTCCTGATGCCTGGATATGGTCCTATAGACCTGTACTTGCATTCATGGAAATAATAGAGCACACTTAGTAGTACGGGTAACCTCTTTGAAAGAGGCTCCTATTAGCAAATACGATAATCCAAATAAATAAGCATAAAGTGCATTGAAATACACCAGATGTAAGCAATATGCATATGAAAGTCAAAAATATTAATCTAAATGCAATGAAATATTCTATGTTAAAGCCATGTAAATTAAATAATTATAAATAAAGATCTATTACTTAGAACAAAAGAATCAACCATTTTAAAACCTAGTTGTGACTATTGGGCCGCTGTCAAAGACAACAACCTCTGACTTAAATGTTACCTCAGGTCTTATGGGCTATGGAAGTCAATCCCTTACTTGACTTGATGTTCAAGGATCACCTGTTGTATCTCCTACACTAATTGATGGTTAGGAATGAGGGATCTAAATACTGATGCATTGACATAGCTCAGGCGGACGGTGCTCCAATGCTCCTCAAAGGGGCATAGAATTTCTCTCCATTTCAATAGGGTTTTGTTGCACACAATTTGAACTCTCTCTCCTCTTTGATCGGACATGGCTTCACTGCACAAGATTTGAACATTCGGGTATATCCTTTGCATTAATGGAAGTCTGCATATATAGAATTCTAGGTTTCAGGTTTAGATCTAGGGCTTGGATTATTGGGGAAGCCAAACTCCAGATCTTCATGCCAACTATCTATCCTAGAGGGACAGTTCAGTCTTGGATTGGCATGAAAGGGGCAATCAGGAGGAACTCTGGGAGTTGCTCATCGAGATCAATTGAAATGTATGTAAACTACCATTACTAACTATGATTTGGGCAATCCCTCATGAAAATTCACATTTTGATGCTAGTTGCTGTTGTCAACAACGACCAACTGTGGCCACTATCAACTTGAGTGACCAATATTGGTGGCTGCTCTGGTCTATAGCGACCAGGCCTAAATGGGCTAGAACTACCCCTTTTGAGTGGTTAGGACCACTTTTGCTCTTGGAAAGGTCTAATATTGGTCATATGGTCTATGAATGTGTCCATATGGGTAGTCTCCTAAACATGATGCATTTTAGGTGTCTATAATACCAAGAACAAAGTAGAGTGCCAAGACAAAGTAGAGTGCCAAGACAAAGTTCAATAACAATCGATGAGCTCCATTTACAACCACATCATATTTGTGATACTAGATTAGACATCGACATGGGGGAGACCCCATACCATACCAATAGTTTTGATGAATGTTCACACATTTGTTAAATAAAAAAAAGAGGATACATAAAAAAATGAATAAGTGACGAGGCACCTTGATACCTTACAATAGAGGTACCTTGATCATAAAAAAAAGTGATGAGGCACCTTGATGCCTTGATCAAGGGTGCCTTGATCCACAAGTAGGTGCCTTGGTCAAAGGCGCCTTGATCCACAAGTAGGCACCTTGGTCAAGGGTGCCTACTTCCACAAGTAGGTGCCTTGGTCAAGGGCACCTACTTCCACAAGTAGGCACCTTGGTCAAGGGTGCCTTGATCCACAAGTAGGCACCTTGATCCACAAGTAGGCACCTTGGTCAACAAGTAGGTGCCTTGATCTACAAGTAGGTACCTTTATCCACAAGTAGGTATCTCGATCAAAAAGTAGTCATATGGGCCAACAAGTAGGCACCTTGGTCAACAAGTAGGCTCCTTGAACTACAAGTAGTTTCCTTGATCCACTAGTAGGTGACTGGGTCAACAAGTAGGCATCTTGGTCAACAAGTAGGCACCTTGGTCAACAAGTAGGTGCCTTGATCCACAAGTAGGCATGTTGCTCTACAAATAGGAACCTTGACATCAAGGATGCCTTGACCCATATATAGAACCTGTGAAGTTCAATGGCACAGAGGGATGAAAAAAATAAATTATGTGAATCCTCCCAATGGTTTGTAGTTATTTCCAAAAAAAAAAAGACCACACAGAACATGTCTTGCTTAGAATAAAATTTCTTTTTATTTTGCTTTACAGGAAATCATGCCCTGAATGCAATTTGTAGGCATCTGGGGAAACTAGGACTATGTCCATAGCCCATGATTCCTATTTTTATTCTTTTTTGTGTTTATATTTTGTAGGATATCATGTCCTAAATGCAATCTATAGGCATCTAGGGAAACCAAGCTTATGTGCACAGTTCATGATTCCTATTTTCCTTAATTTCATATGTTTAGTTTCGTAGGACACAACCATGAGCATGATCTATAGGTAGAGCTAGCTTAAACTAGGCCTAAAAGATGTGACATCTCATGCCCTGCAATTAGGAGTGCAACAAAGTAGAAAATGGTACTTACTTCCTATCAGGAAGAAAATAGTGCCTACAATCATCCCAGTACAACAATGTCTTTTTCCACCTAAAGGAAGGAACCAATAAGCGGTGTCACTATCCCACAAAAAAGAGTGGTGTCCATATATATTTAAAAAATCCTTATGGAGAATTTGGTGGTTGGGAAAGAAAAGAGTGCTAAAAAGAAGTTGCAAGCCTTCCTTGAGAAGAAATATGCAGACCCACTTTATACCCAGTAGTCCTAAAAAATTCTTCTCCCTAGGATGGGGGTGCCTATTGTTAAGTGTGGGACCTGATATTCAGAGGGCTGTAGACCTATTGCGTAGAGGGACCTGTTACTGGTGACGAGGGCATCACCAATTTAAGTGGGGGAGAATATGGGTGAACCAGAATCTCCTACAAGAAAAAAAATCTCTTTTGCTGAAAAGGCTCCAAGTTAAAGTGCAAATAAAAAATAGAGCTTTATTTTTTGCTACTTTTTGGAAGAGAGTATCCTCTTTCCTAAGGATTAGCTTGGTCTATAAGGGAAATGAGAAATATCCAACCGGTAGCTAAATAAAGTAGGGGAGGAGCCTAAAAGTAATTAGATGTCAAATATCTGCAAGAAGGCCACATGGTGCCTGAGCATGATAAATCATATGAATGGAGCTCATAGTGGCCATAAATAGCAACACATAAGTCTCAACGATGTGTCTCATGAAAACGTCACACCTAAACTCCCAACACATGTCGTGGATGATGATGGAAAGATTTGTTTTTACCTCACTCCAAAAAATAGACTGAAGGACCATAGTAAAGATAGGAACTAAAATTATTTTTGATTTGTAGAAGAATTCTCATCGAATTTGACTTCTACCTACAAAGGAAATAATTTAGAGTGGGAGATCATTTTGATTCAGATGCATGTGTATCAGGGTTGTATAAAGTCTAATCAATTGAAAAAGTGACATGTTCACAAGTACACGATGAGAAAATAATAATGCACAAAGCTACTGTTAATTATGATGATCCCTATAATGCATCAAAGGAGTTAGCGCTTGTGAGATACGTCAAAGTTGAATTAAAATATTTGTTATATGTTTTGTTAATTACGAGGTTGGTGTTTCAAAAGTTTAGAGCTATTGTCTATCATAAATCTTCTAATAGTGGTACATGGAACGTAATTTTTGCACACCAGGCTGTGTAGTTACCTGGATGGACCCTTCAAAGATATCAATTACGACCTACACAACCTCCACTTTTTAATGCATTGTGCCAATATTATTGTTTTTATGACAATATTTCATTCTGTTAAAATATGTGGAAAAAGAAAATATAAAGAAGAGAAAATTTTTTGCTATGGTGGAAGAGAGCGCCAACTTTGCAAAATGATAGTGAGGATCTGAAATAATGGAGAAGTTTACTGTCATAATGAAAAGAGTTCATTATTTATCATAAACAGTTTGGTGGAGAAGACATTCTAGTACACAACACATTCAACCAAATTCCTAGGATGGATCAGTGACAATCCTCCAGCTTGGCCACCTGATTTCAAAATCACCAGCTCAAATTATTGTAGTTGACTTTCTATTCTCTGATGCAGATGATGAAAAAATGATGAGCCAAGATCTATTCTGGTCATGCTCCCTTCCATGATAGAACAAATGAAAAAAAATATTACTCCAATATGCACCAACAATCTCATTTTCTGGTGCACCATGATTACAATCAGCATGAAGATATTTCACACCATCAACATCATACACATCAGGTTCTATGAAATTCACCCAGGTATGTACTGAGTTTTCCATTAATTATGTGTACAATTATTTTAAAAATCATTTCTATGCTAATATCAGTAGATGCCCCCATAAATTCTATCAAAATATTCCATTAGAGTTTAGCCACATGACATGCCTTGAATATGAAAAAAAATTCATTACCCCAAGAACAAAAAAAAATGATGGGGGGTGTCTTACTCTCGACGACGCCGTACTTCCATCACCTAATACCCATGTAAAAATAGAAGGCTTATAACTCCCATGTAAAAAAAGGAGGTACCTAACTCCTATATAAAGGTGCCTTAATCCTGACACCTAACTCCCATATAAAGGCACCTTACTCCCATATGAATGCCCTTACTCATATGAAAAAAATTATCCCAGGGGGCTTTTGTCACGAGGACGTGACAATATTTAGGCATGGGAGGATGATGAGCACCAAAAATGCTCATTTTATATACATTTTTAAAGGTATTATTATTGGTTTAATTAGCATTAGAGATGTATTTTTATATAACTTATGCATATAATTGATAGAAAATGTAGTATTATGCTTGACTGGTGTTTTTAGTGGAAAATGTGTATAAATGCAGGTTTTACCACTAATATGGTGTTTTCCAGTCTACATCCCACTTGGACCTGGCATTGTGATGGGGGTGCCTTGATCTCATACATTTGGAGGCACCTTGATGAAGAATTAGGTGCCTTGATGAAGAAGTAGGCATATTGATGGTACCTTGATGAAGAAGTAGGCACCTACTTGTGGTGCCTTGATGAAGAAGTAGGCACCTACTTGTGGCACCTTGATGAAGAAGTAGGTGCCTACTTGTGGCACCTTGATGAAGAAGTAGGTGCCTACTTGTGGTGCCTTGATGAAGAAGTAGGCGTCTACTTGTGGCATCTTGATGAAGAAGTAGGTACCTACTTGTGGTGCCTTGATGAAGAAGTAGGCGCCTTGATCCCATTGAGAAGATCACCAAATAAAATTTGATCGGTTGACCAATGGGCTAAGGAGGTTGTTGAACATGAAACAAAAGGAAAATATTTTAATGGTGCATTATGTCTAAAATAATATAAAGTATTTTTATTGGCCGATTGAGCGGTTGACCTTGTAAAGCTCTCAAAGCATTATTTTTAGGATGCATTATTTTAGGATTTGTTTGTTACATACACCTAAGGATTTTTATATTTATCCTTCCGGTGAACGAACATACTGTTAATTGGAGAATAAAATCTATGTATAAACCAATTGTAACTAATCATGTTATGTGATTAAAAATAAATTGATTTGTTATTGTAATGAGATCTGGCTGCGCTTAATATAAAGACGCAGGCCAAATGAATGAAGGAGATGAAAAAATACACAGAAGTTATTTTATTTGATTTTCTGTATAATTTTTTAAGAGTGCAAATACTCTTATTTTCTTAAAGCAACTGTTATGTGATTAATTGGGTGAACTATCTGCGGGAGCCTGGGCCCACTCCCTGTAGTAGTCCTCCCCTATTTTGT
This sequence comes from Wollemia nobilis, assembly GCA_028583015.1. NCBI lineage: Eukaryota > Viridiplantae > Streptophyta > Pinopsida > Araucariales > Araucariaceae > Wollemia > Wollemia nobilis. The sequence continues at coordinate 15,709,541 of JAQPPZ010017052.1, forward strand.
TTCTGTTATTTATTTTTTGTAGATTAGATTTATTATTTTATTTCCTGCTTTCTTTTAATTTAGATGTGCATTTTATTTTTCAGCATTTTAATTTCCAACACTTTTATTTTAGCACTTTAATTTTAGTTTGTAATTTTTTAATTTATTTTTCTACACTTTATTTTGTTTATTTTGGATGAAATCAAAGTGCACAAACATTCCCCACAAAATTAAATAGGTACAGAAGGATTCATTCCCCCACATTACAGGCATACACTGTGCATGACACTCGTAAGTTTACAGACTTACCGGATTGATAATTTATGAAAGAGAAATGATTGTTTTCTAAATATAATTTCTGCTTACCACCCATTACAAGAGTAATAAAAGAATTGGAGAAATTAGAAATTTGATAGTTTTTAATTAATTGATAACCTATTGAACAACGAACACGTGGTGAATTGGTGGTGCGCTGCAAAAGGAGTGCATGGGAACATTCACTCATAATCGGTGCACTAGTGTAATAATTGTTGCACATAGAGAGACGTATAGAGAGGGTAAAATCATATGACGTGATGCATTAGAGAAATTTTGCACCATTTTTTAATTTGGCATACAAGGATTTTTGCCACAATAGAGTCATCGCTCATAGGACTTACAACTGAGTGAAAAAATTGATAGCTTCAATTTGAAGAGATTAGAATGTGTAAAGATCTCATTCTTGAATATGGTATGGAAATGCAAGCCAGATAAGATTAACAATTTTGCTACCATCGTTCGTCGAGTTACAAAGGAACTTGGAAAGCATTGTATCCTAGCTTCATGCACATGTGTCAAAGTATTTTAAAAAGACCTAATAGCTATTGTGTATGATATAAAGGAGGGTCATTGAATCAAGGAGTCAAAAACGCTCATTGGAGGTGACGATTTTATTTAGCAACCATTAATCCTCATTGCACACCAATTCTTAGAGGTAAACTAAATTTACCCTAATTCTAAGGTTGGAGTTATAAGGGGTAGTTAATATTTATTTTATTAGGGTAAAATTTAATTAATTTGTTTTTCATTCTAATTGAAATATAGGAGGTATAAGGTTTGATAATGAAAATAAAAACCTAGAAGCTTTATTAATTCAAATTGAAAAGCTTTATAAAGATTTGAGAAATTATTTGGAATATTTATAATTGAACTATTAAGTTTTATAAATATTTTTAATATTTGCAAATACTTTTAAAATTTGGAGAGATAAGGTCTACTACATCAAATTGGATTATTGAAATATTGCAAATATTATTTTTACAAATTTCTAAATTTCCTATTTGGGAGCTATAAGGACTTCAACATCAAATTAGATATTTGAAATTTAGAACTATTTATTTAAACTTGAAATTTGGGAGATAAAAGGAATTCAACATAGAGTTTTTGAAAGTAGAAAATTTGCATCAAAATATATTTGAACCTAGGGAGTCATAAGGTAGTCAAATTCAAAGGAACATGACAAAGAAAAAACAAACAAAGAAGAAATTAAATGATAAAAAATAGAAACATAAATACATGAGTTGAAGATAATTGAAATAGGAAATTTATATTATCAAGAAGAACATATATGCATTCAAGATATCTAAGGAAAACAATTAGACATTTAGGAAATTTCAGAAATGATAGAAATATTAAAATGCCATTCACAACACTTGATAGAAGAAATTGAAAAGGATTCATTAATAAGACAAAAGAGTGTCTTACAATCAATGTTAAAAGAAATCAAAAATAAAATTTCTTAGCACTTAGCAATTATCTGAATGGAAGGCTTGATGAGGCATATAAAGATTCTAAAAATAGTTTTATATTACCTAGTGCTATAGGAGATCTGATATATATGGCATTACTTTCTAATGAAGTTTTAAAATACAAGAATAGAAGATAAGAAGACATGATTAAAGATTTGAAGAACAAGCTTATTGATGAAACAAATGCTTTGAATAGTAGGCTTGTTGATATTACTAGTGAAGCAGAAAAAGGGGAATATTCTATACTTCAAAAATACATGCAAAGTGTTCTTAATGATGCTAATGATTGTTATGAAGATTTTGTCACTGTACCTATTAATCTATGGAGAATAATCTACAAAGGAATTATTACTCTTAATGTTTCTAAGATGAAGAAACAAGAAAATGTTGAAGAAGTAGGGAATGAAACAATGACAAAATATGCTTCTAATAATACAAATGATTTAAAGTCCATGATGATAAATTCATGTTGCAATACTATAGAATCAAAACCATTGATAATTGATGCAAGCAATGACACTAGTGATCTAGATTCTATGACAAAGATAAAATAACCTATTGCAAATATTGATGCTATATGTGATACAAGTGATTTGAATACAGTTCATGATTGGTCAGGAAAAACTTATGCTATTAGAATTTATGAAGGCATAGACACAAATGATCATAAAGATAGTGATGCACTGAATTATATTGATATTAAAAATATCATTCTAGTGATTGTATTGATCATTTCGAGAAGCATACTAATGGATTTAGTTCAAAGTTGACAAGATATAAAGATACAGGTTCAGAAAAGCATGAACATGGAATAAAAGAACCAATTGCATTAGAAATAAAATCAAAATATGAAGGTTTTGAATATACAGGTTAGACTAGCAGAATAAGCAAAGAACTAAGTTTATACAAGGAAATAGTGATATCAAATCATTAATAGAGATTTATAGGAACAATTGCAATGAAGGACATAATGATAAAAAAGGATTTGGTAATAGAAACAAAATGTAGTCATTATAGTAGATATGGACATAAGATAGAGAGATGTTGGAATCTCCATAGTTGTAAAATTTATGGAGGAACCAATCATTCTCAAAGACATTATTGGTACAAAGAAAATCATTTTTTTGAATGGATATACACAATGACAAGAAACTTCATTAATGGATTTTCTCAAATATATTTCTCAAGGTATAGATATGGACACAAGAAAGGTATGAACTTCTTCAACAACATAATTAGAAGGAAATCAGTAACAATGCCAAAGCCAGAATACAGAGTCAATAAAAAAGATGAAGCTCAAGCAGAAGATCAAATGCAAGGTCACTTGAAGAATGAAAACAAATATGAAGATTCATATTGAAGACTAAAATATTCAATAACCAAATAATTTAATACAAGGGGGTGTTAGATAATATTACATTATTTTGTATATATAAATGTACCACCATGGGCACATGTTTATATTAGGATTTAAGTATTTACTTTATGCAATGGAATAAATGCACAAGAATGTGCAATGATGTAAATGTGCATGTTTTCCACATGTACATGAGTCCTTTAGAATAGGAAGAACAAGTTTATTTAGTTAGGTGTGCATGTGCACAAGTGTTTATCATGAAAAATGTACATGAGTCTATAGGAATATGAAGAGTCATAGAAAAATGGAAGGCCAAGATTCATAGACATCCAAGAGTCACTGCAGAAAGGCTATTTTAGACATGTTATAGCCTTGAGTTATGAGACACTTACAAAATATTGTACAATTTTCATGAGCTTTCATTAATGGCTATTTCATGAGTTTTTCCAAAAGTTTCTTATGTTTCTTAGATTTCCATTATCATAGTTATAACATTTCTTGCTAATTTTATTACTTGTGGTTGCATTTCCTTTAAGTTTATAGCTTCAAAAGCTAATAATATTTCTAGGAAGTCTTTAAGTATTTGGGTTTTATATTGAAACCGAATAGTTACAGGAAGATAGACTAGGGATGGCTTTTAGAGAAGATTGAAATTAGGATTAACCACTAGTGTAATAGACGGTTGTTTATTGGTGGGAGATTAACACTTGTAAATTCTATTCTTGAATCAATTCTTATGTTTTGGCACTTCTTGGTCTTCATTCCCAAAGGAGTTCTAGAGAAAATAAGAAAATACTGCTTCAGATTTCTTTGGATTGGATGCAAGGAACATGAAGGCATTCCTTTAGTTAAGTGGTAGAGTATTTCTAGGCCAAAGAAGGAAGGTGGCTAGGGACTAATATATATATATATATATATATATATATATATATATATATATATATAACTTATGGAGTATTTTGACCAAAGAAGTATTATGGAAGAATATTATTGAATAAAAGTATATTCATCTAGGGACCTGAAGAATTTACAATAATACAATAAAACAAAATTGGAGCAACTATTATCTTCTTATTATCTAGAATAATTTTGGCAGAGTTTCAGTACTCTATTACAATATCCTCATAGGCTTTGGAAGAGCTCACACACTTGCTACAATGCAAAATTCTTCTTCATAAAAGAAAACCCTAAAACTGCCTTAAGTAAGAAAAAATAAAGCAAACCCTAACCCTAGAAAATCACATCCATCGGATCTACATCGATGGTGTTTATTACATGTCTTAGTATTTCGGCCATAACTTTTGACTCGGGTGTCCGTTTGAGCTTGTTTTTTTTTTAGATTGCACAGATTTCAAAGATCTACGATTTCATTTTATCTTCTCTAAAAGGAGACACTTTTTAAGGCTAAAAACATCATCTAACAACCCATATTTTTTGTTTTAATGTATGGCTGGCCAAATTTCCAACATTCTCCTCCTTGTTGGTAAGGGGACTAACTATCAAGTCCCTTAATAGCAAAAATTAAGGTTTTACTACTCCCTTAGTAAAAATATCTGCTACTTGATCGTGTGTGGAATAATACCTCAATTTAACTTTTTCCTTCTCCACCATGTCCCGAATGAAGTGGTACTTGATGTCAAAATGCTTGGACCTGGTATGGTGGATATGATTATGTGCCAACTTAATGGTACTCTGATTATCACAGAATAAAGTAGTTGGAGTCCCTTGCTTCTCCCCAATCTCTCCTAGCACCTTTCAAAGCCACAATTATTGTGCACTTGTTGATGTAAGTGCAATATACTCTACTTTAGTAGAAGACAACACCACTATAGCTTGTTTCTTGGAACTCCATATCACCAAACCTGAACCAAGAGAAAAGTAGTGCCCACTCATGGATTTTCTATCATCAATATTACTGCCCAAATCACTGTCACTGAATCCCACTAACTTCAAATTATTTTTCTGTGAGTAGTGGATCCCATAATCAATTGTTCCATGAACATACCTCAAAATCCTCTTCATTACCTTAAAATGTAACTGTGATGGATTAGCCATATACATGGAACACTATGAAACAACAAAGCATATATCCGAACTAGTGTTACAAAGGAACATAAGGCTACCAACAATACTCATGTACTCTATTTTGTTTGCCCTTTCAGCTCCATCCTCCAAACTCAAGATCTCCCCATGTACAATCAGTGTTACTACAAGTTTACATTCACTCAAACCAAATCTCTTCAGCATATCCCTTACATATTTGGATTGACAAAATAAAAATCTCAATGCTAGTTTGATGTACTTCCATCCCAAGAAAGTAACTCATCAAACCCAAATCAGACATCTCAAACTCCTTCATATCATGTTTAAAAGAATCATTCAAATAAGAACTACTCCCCATAAATAACATATAATCAATATAGAGGCATACAATAATAATATAATTACGTTCCCTTTTGTAGTACAAAATTGGCTCACTCTTACTCCTTTCAAAATTACACTACAGGAAGTAGTCATGGATTATAGCATGCCAAGATCTTGGAGCTTGCTTCAGCCCATATAGAACCTTCTTCAACCTGTAGACTTGATCTTATTTTCCTTGGACAACAAAACCTTGTGGCTATTCCACATATACTTCTTCATCTAAATACCCATTGAGAAATACACTTTTGACATCCATATGATGCACCCTCCAAATTTTATGAGCTGCCAATGATAGTAATATCCTTACTATTTCTTGCCTTGCCACTGGAGCAAATGTTTCCTCATAGTCCAAACCATATTTTTGAGTGAAACCCTTTGCTACCAACCGTATCTTGTACCTATTAATGGATCCATCACTGTTATTCTTGATCTTGTAGACCCAATTGCATCCTACATATTTTCTATCCTTGGGTAATTCACACAACTCCCAAGTATCATTCTTTTCAATAGAATGCATTTCTTCTTGCATAGCCTTCATACAAACTTTGTTAGTACTAGGATGCTCAAAAAATGAAGGCTCAAAATCATCATCAACAACTTTTGAAACTTGTGAAACAAGTGCATAGTTTACAACATCACCTTTGGTATCTCCACTGCCATCATCTCCATAAAGATGTAGGTTCTCTAACCTCTCTATTACTGCATTCATCTCTGTATGTTGACTCCTTGTCACCCTCTTATGAGAATTCTTATCAAGAATTTGAGATTATGGGTGATCCTTCAACAATATTTTACCTTTTCCTTTGTCCGGTGGTGATGGAGGTGAACTACTCGAAGAACCTTCTCTTGGACTTGAAGGTGCACTTGCAAAATATGAACTAGAAAATTTTTCATTGTTGGGCTGAACTGAAACATGGCTTGGTTCCACCTTTTCACAAAAAATATCCTCAAAAAACAATTTTTGTGATCCCCAACTTCCCCCTTCATAAAAAATTGCATCTCTAGATACAATTATTTTATGTGAAATAGGATTAAAGAACCTGTAAGCCTTAGATTGCTCACTGTACCCAATAAAAATACATTTTTTACTCTTTGCATCCAACTTCTTCCTATTCTCAGTATTAACATGCAAAAAATCCACACATCCAAAAACTCTAAAATGATTTACATTTGGCTTCTTGTTGTACCAACATTCATAAGGGGTAATATTCTCAAGACTCTTAGTAGGACTTCTATTTAAAATGTAATTAGCAGTCCTAATTATTTCAACCCAATAAGACTTACTCATACCTTTTTCTGCATCATGCACCCTACCATCTCCACCAAAGTCATATTCTTTCTTTTAACCACCCCATTCTATTGAGGTATATAAGGACTTGTTTTCTACATTTTAATCCTAAACTCACTACAAAAATCATCAAATTCATGAGAACAGAACTCACCTAATCTATATGTTCTCAAAAATTTTATATAATGAACACTCTCATTTTCAACAAGAGCCTTAAAATTATTGAAGCAATTGAATGCCTCATCCTTATGCTTAATAAATTAAACCCAACAATATCTAGAGAAATCATCAATAAAAGTCAAAAAGTAAGAAGCTTTACCCATACTCCGTGTCTGCATTTGTCCACAAATGTCACTATGAACCAACTGCAATGGATGTTGGTCCCTCTGTGCTTCACCATGCTGAAAATTTCCCTTTGCATGTTTGCCAAGTGCATAGCCTTCACAAAACTCCTTGGAGTCTTCAAATTTTGGCAACCCATAGACAAGTGGTGAAAGCATCTTCAAACTCTTATAATTTAAATGTCCAAATCATAAATGCCATAGCCTCTCCTTACCTTCTACACCAACAAATGCTAGGGCCCCCTCTTGATCTAAAAACTATAATGGGAAGAGCATGTTCTTGGTCATATTTATAGTGGTAATCAATTTTATCCTTTGATCATAAATTTTGCACATTCTATCCTCAAAAACTAAATTATAATCCTTTTCCAAAATTTGACCAATAATCATTAATGAATGCTTCAAACGGGGTGCATAGTAAATATATTTTACCTTCATTATTTTTCCTCTCCTGGTAGGAACCTCCATTTCTCCTTTCGCAACCACCTCCAAGCTCTTCTCATCCCCAAGCCTGATACTAGATTGATAAGAAGAATCAAGAGATGAAAATACATCCCTCTTGTCGGTCATATGGTTTGTACGCCCACTGTCCAGGATCCATGTCTCCTTTATGTTATTCTGTGTAGAGAGAAAAGTTGCTTGCTCCACTTTTTATTCAGTCGTACAGAACAAAGTATCATCCTCATAGGAATCCTCTTCTCCATAATGTGCTGATTTTTTCAGCTTGCAATATCTCTCATAATGGCCATATTTGTTACAATTGTAGCACTGCATATTTCTCATATCTCAACCTCTATCTCTTCCTCTTGCACTGTATCCTCCTCTTGCAGCATGAGCTTGGTCATTGTATGAATCTTGAGATATTTATCGACTTCTACCACCGTAGGAGCCTCTTATACCTCCTCTTCCATTTCTTCCTCTGGAACCCCTACCGTGACCTCTTCCTCCATTATTCTATTTTTCTAAAAATCTTGTTCCTCTATAGAACCTCATTCTTTATCCTTATTCCTCTTGGTAATTATCTCTTCATGAGATGTGAGAGAGCCAATTAATGAATCTATATCCATTTTTGAGAGGTCTTTAATTTATTCTATGATAAGGGTTGTACTGTCAAACTTCTCTATCAAATTTCTTAAAACCTTCTTAATTACTACATTTTGCTCTATGATCTCTCCAAGTGTGGACATTTTATTTACTACTATTTTTACCATAGTAATCTCCTGTTGTTTCATTCTCCTCCTGTTTGATATTTTCAAAATCTCTCCGTAAAGTCTACAAATTCACCTCCTTAACTTGGGCACTCCCCTGGTAATTCTCTTTCAATGTCTTCCAAGCATTTTGAGCTAAAACACAGGCATAAATTTGGGGAAAGAGACTCTTGTCTAGAGCCGATTGGATGAAAGCCAAAGCCAAATTATTTAATTTCTCTTTCTCTTGCATCTCCTTCTTTTGATCTGCAGTCAATGCACTCCAGTATTTTGGTTCGGTGAATCCAGCTTCAACGTTGGCCCAATCTCCTTTTGCCTTTAGAATCGACCTCATTCGGATGCCCCAATATTCGTAGTCGAAATTGTCAAATTCTGGGATCGGAATTTAATTGGTGTTGTTGGCCATAATAGCTCCCTTCAACACAAACTGAGATCTTCAAGAAGCTTCTGTAAAAATTGCAACAAAAATTCCACAGTTACTCGAGCCCAAGTTCTCGATCACCTTGCTCTGATACCAAATGAAGAATTTACAATAATACAATAAAATAAAATTGGAGCAACTATTATCTTCTTATTATCTAGAATAATTCTGGCAAAGTTTCAGTACTCTGTTACAATATCCTCACAAGCTCTGGAAGATCTCACACACTTGCTACAATGTAAAACTCTTCTTCATAAAAGAAAACCCTAAAACTGCCTTAAGTAAGAAAAAACAAAGCAAACCCTAACCCTAGCAAATCACATCCATCGGATCTACATCGATGGTGTTTATTACATGTCTTAGTATTTCGGCCATAACTTTTGACTCGGGTGTCCGTTTGAGCCTGGTTTTTTTATAGATTGCACATATTTTGAAGCTCTACGATTTTATTTTGTCTCCTCTAAAAGGATATACTTTCCAAGGCTAAAAATATCATCTAATAGTCTGAATTTTCATTTTAATAAATGGTTGGCCATATTTCCAACATTTAAGATTTCTTTGGACTGGATGCAAGGAACATGAAGGCATTCCTTTAGTTAAGTGTATAGTATTGCTAGGCCAAAAAAGGAAGGTGGCTAGGAACTAATATATATATATATATATATATAGCTTATGGAGTATTTTGACCAAAGAATTATTACGGAAGAAGATTATTGAATATAAGTATATTCATCTAGGGACATTTATGGATTGGATCATAAGTTCAAAGAAAAGCATACCAAAGAATTATTACGGAAGAAGATTATTGAATATAAGTATATTCATCTAGGGACATTTATGGATTGGATCATAAGTTCAAATAAAAGCATAACAAATATTTCCATTCAATGGAAGGTGATAGTATAGGCCTTTCCTATAATTGGAAAATATTTGGGTTGGAAAGTGGGCAACGATGAACAAGTTAGAATAAGAGCTGATTCTATTTTGGGTTGTGGAGAAAGCATTTTGTTGTCAAAAGCTATAATAGGTTCTTTACAAGACAAGGATTTTTACTTTCTTCATCAAGGGCGAGAATTATATTCTTTTGGTCCTTGGATGCAAGGTTGGAAGTAGGCTTAGGTCTTGGGTATTTTTAGTGAGTAGACTTCTTTGTGGAAGGTTTACATTGATAGTCTTAATAAGAGTCATATCAAGCTGAGAGCTGAACCAAATACTATTGATTGGACATAGAAAAAATTTGGGGTTCAATATATGAGTAGACATGGATACAAAGTAAATTTTGACCCTGATCCCCAAGGGCCTTCTTGGTGGTGGAAGTAGATTTGGAAAATATCAGCCCATAAAAATATAATTATTTTCATGTGGTTAGCTTTCAGAAATAAGGCTTTGACTTGGGAAGTTTTATAGAGGAGAAGAAAATATGATTCAAGTATTTGTATGTTGTGTCATTCAGATGAGGAAAACATCACACATTTGTTAATCAAATACCTTTTTTCTCGATAGGTTTGGTTATAAAATGAACAAATAACTAGAGTTCAAAATATTTAGGAAGGAGAAATAGTGGAGTAATACTTAAGACAATGGTTTTTGAAAAAAGAGTTGAAACCCCTTTCTTTCTTTACCATGTCTTATATGTTGGGGTATATGGTTTGCATGGAATACAACTAAATTAAAGGGAAGTTTATACCTCCATTTCAGGTCATATTTTAGGTGAGGAATTTGGTATAAATCAGGAAAGATCCTTACAAACATAAGAAACCTTGACAAGTAGACATTTTGTTCATTGAAAAGTCTCAACTATATGGATTTTTTAATGGGGCCAGTCAAAGACAATTGACTTTAATAGCGTGGGAGGAATTTTGTACTTATTGAATACCCATTATATAAAATTTAAAGTAGGTCTTGGGATAGGTTCCAACAATTTTGCTAAGTTTTAGGTATTGAGATTACTAATGAAGTGTGCTTCAGAGAGAAATGTGAAAAAAATATAAATTTTTGGAGATTCTACTTTGGTCATCAACTGGATGAATGGATCTACTCAATTACAAAATAATCTGGTCAAACCGACAAGAGATGAACTGCTAGAGGTAATTTAATTTTTTTAAAATATATTTTTTACTTATGTTTATAGGGAATTAAATAAAGGAGCAAATAGGTTATCAAAAGAAGGCCAGTAGGTTCCAGAAGGTTTCTTGCAAATGGAAGAGATAAAGGATGGAGTTTCATCTTTCACTCACATATCATACCCCTAGTTTCTATGCTAACTCTAGATTTTTACTGTGGGTCTATCCATTGGTTAGAGCTTTATGGAAGATTTTAACTATTTATTTTATTTCTATTTTTTTCTTCTTTCTACTAGTTTCTTTTTTGTTGGTTTATATCCTAATTATGGACATGGAGGTTGTTTTGATGATTATGTATTAATATATAATGATCATTATCATTATTATCTCCATGTTGTTTTGAATATGAGATTTTATATTTGATCTATTTGATTGTAAATTTATTTTGACTCCTAGTAATATATTTTATCTGGGTTTTTGTTTGTGCCGAGGCACCTGGGAAGTGTAATTTTCTTTCATTCTTGAAATAAAAATACAATTTTTTCTTGTAAAAAAATTATTGGATAATTAAATCAACAATATATAATGTCCTTAAACCATTGAATAAAAAACTAAAATCCTAATAAACCTTATATTTAATGTGAAATGGTTTCACATTGAAAAAATTCAATCATCACCATATAAAGGATTGTTTGAGAAAAATAATGTTAAGTGAAAGTACAAATGATAGGGAACATTGGATCAAATAGGACAAATTTTTTACATATAAATAAGGAAATAGATGTCCTGATGAATGTGGAATGAGGGTTTTTCTGGAAAATAATGAGGGTGTCTGTAGAGTGTAAAATATAAATTTTACAACTATCAATCATCAAAGCACCTCTTGGGTATTGTGAAGGTTGAGTTCTTTGAGCACAAGCAATGGAGAACAATGAAGAAGGCCCTTTAGGGTCCAAATATTCAAGGGGTCTATGGGCCTATTGGAGGGTTATTAGGAATCCAACACAATCATGCAAATATTATGTTCAATAAGGATAATCTTCATGACACTGAAGCAAGTGAGCAGCAAGGAAGGTGAATAGGATAAATTAATATCCAATATTTCTCCATGCATGTGGACTAGCAAATCCAACAAAATGAACATGTATTGAACAAAAATGATCACCCTTTTTAGTTCATAGTACAAAATAAGGAGGAAGGGCATCCTCTTCAAAATTATAGACAAGGGATTAAATGAAATAGAAATAAGATTCAAGAGTTGGATCAAGCAAAGTGAGATAACATGCTGATGATAGATTTAGACTTTGGCAAAGCTACAACTGTAGCTAGGGCATATAATAAAAAATATCTAGTCATAATAAAAAGTTCGAAGGGATGGAGCCTAAGGAAATCCCTCCAAAACTAAATTTTAAAGAAGCAATCAATGTAGAACCAGGCCAAATAAGAGGAAAAAATAGCCAATGATTGCCAAGGAAACCATTGAGGATGTCAAAAATTGATCCAAAGAAAATAGAGATGGGTTGTATGAAAGCATCTAATGGATCCCCATTAGTGGAGTTGGCATTGGAGGATATCCAAGAGTGAATAGACATGATGGAGAGGAGAAGACTAATTTACCAATTCATGAGATCTCAACCAAATATTTCTACCGTCAAGTAATGGGCTACCAAAAACTAGAGAAGTAAAGGTAAATTTTAAATCTCTATATACCTAATGGTTATTTTCTTGCTATGTTTACCACTAAAAAATATAGGGAGGATATTTTCAAGGGGGGCCATGGTTCTTAGGTAGGGAAGGGATTTTCATGAAGCCATGGCATGCCAATTTCAAATTTGAGGAAGAAATACCATCAATTGCACCTGTATGGGTCTGTTTATTCGATCTCCCAGCAGAATACTAGAATCCTAATATTTCAGCAGCAATTAAAAATTCTTTAGGAGTCTTCATGATGATAGCTGATAGCACTCAAAAATTGGATCACATGATATATGCTAGGATTTGTATTCTAATTGGCTTTGATAAACCTCTTCCAGAGAGGATCACTTTACAATATGGGGAATAAATATAGGAGCAACAAGTAGACTATGAAAATGTCCCTTTTAGATGTAGAACATGTCATGAATATGGTCATATAGCCAAGGATTATCCTAAAAAGCTTCCCAATAAAGATAATTATGATGAGTATTTAGTAGGGTTTCAAATCCCCAAACAGAAGAATTTAAAAAAAATATAACATCGAAAGATAAAAAAGTAATTTCACCTAACATATTTGAAGTTCTATCTGTTGATGACCAATCATATGAGGAGGATGATAGAAAAAAGTAATTATTAAGAAAACACAACATGATAAAGAGAAGAAACAAGAAGTAATAGATGATGAAATAAAAATAAAATAAATTGCTCTAATTTGGAGAAACAACTGAGGAAAACCATCTCATCCAACAATGGACCTTCAAGAAAATAACAACATAAAAAATTTAAATAAGTGCAAAACTAAAAGCCAAATTCAAACAAGAAAAAAGTTAGATCCTCAAAAATATCATTTGGATCCCAATAACAATGCCTTGGTTCTAAGTAATCAGTATATAGCCCTTACAGGAATGAAGTAAGATACAAATAAAAAGATGAGGATGGATACCAACCAAAAGGTAGGACGTAAATCCAACCAACATCATATGGTAGAGGAAGGTAAGGTAGCAGATCTTACTTCAAATTAGGTTAATTATAAAAATTATCACTAGGAATATTAGGGGACTTTTAGGAAGTCCTTCTAAACAATAAGAAATTATAAGAATTATTCAAAAAAATCACCCTAAACTTCTCTTTCTTTAGGAGACAAAGGTTTCTATTGATGAAATGGAGATTATAGCGAATAATATTTGGTCATCCAGTAAAGTAGTGTCCCTCAACACCCAAGGGGCCTCAGGAGGAGTGGCAAGTAAGGGAATACATGATGGAGAGTAAGGGAATTCTAGTAGTTGTTGCCTAAAATAGAGATTCAGACCAGGTTATTACTTATAAAAATGTCTATGTTCAATGTACTATAGAAGAGAAACGATCAATATGGATAAATATAGCTTCTATTACCTCTCAATTCCCAGAATCTTGGGCTTTGATAGGAGGATATTTCAACTATATTCTTTATTTAGAAGAAAAAATGGGAGGGAGTAGGAAGTTGAATGGGAGTTTTGAACTCATGAAGGAATACATGGCCAACCTTCATCTAGTGGATATCAAGCCAAACAATGGTTTGATGACTTGGTCCAATATATGACAAGGCTTAGCACACATTCTTGAAAGGCTAGATAGGTTCTTGATTTCAGACAAGTTTTTAACTCAAGGACACATTTGAAGAACACAAGCTTATACTGAGAGGGGGGGTGAACAGTATAAGACCTCTTTTTACTTTTTCCTTTATATTACAAAACAGTAAAGCAATATACCCACAACAATATCAAAACAATGCACAATATCATCCACAAAGTGACACCAATTTTTACGTGGTTCACCAGAATGGCTGGGCTACGTCCACAAAATTTTTCTCTAAAAGTTATCTCAAAGTTCTTTGGGAATCCTTCCCAATTACAATGTTTATGAGCCTTGACCCAAAGGAGATACCTTCCCCCAAACAGAATTTATGAGCCTCTTCTCAAAGGAGATACCTTCCCCTAATCTGAATTTATGAGCCTCTGCTCAAAGGAGATACCTTCCCCTCTGCTCTGGAAATGATCCCTCAGAAGATCAACTGTCTCTACCTCTTGCCAGCACATGGAACTCCTTTCCACCAAAGACCTCCTATCCTCAATGCTTAGCCTAAGAGACCTCTACCTTCTATGATCACGTCCACAACGACTCAACAACCTGTACCAAACACAGTCAGTCGGTCTAGCACAAGTCTTCCTCTGTCTGTCAGATCTGTCCAACACTTGAACAGATCAATCCTCTGCACACAAGCCTTCTCAAATAATTTCCAAATCTATCCTTAGGTTCTTCTCAAAGAACCAATGCACCTCTATCCTTAAGCAGCAACACTTCGCATTCGTCTTTGCCCTTGTGCTCTCTATGCCCTCTGCTATCTTTGCGTAATCACAACCGCACTTGATCAAACTTCAACCTTTGCACCTTTGTGCAATCACATCAGCATCGTCTTCACACACTCTGCTTCCTTTGCGATATTTCACACTTGGAATGATTCGACGAAATGCACTCTGCACACTACGATCGAATTTCACACTCTGCTCTCAACGATCGAACTTCTTGCTCTGCGCACTATCTACGAACGTCGCACTCCAACCACGCATCCATCCACTCTTCAACTCTCCAAACAACCCTCCTTTTATAATAAAATTTTCATGATGAAAACTTTAATCTTAGTCGACTGTTATAACAAATGCAAACCCTAATATTTGTCGGCTGCAAGCCCTAATCTTTTTCGGCTAGTATTTGAATTTGTCGGCTTCACTGCCTCTATAACTCTTCTGTAGCTTCTGCCATGAAAATACAACATGTCGTGATATCGCGACACTTTTCGCTTTCTTAACCTCTTCTCGGCTTGCACCCGCGAAAGTAGAACATGTCACGAAATCATGACACTTTCGTTGCCTTGTGCTTTTCTCTGCCTTATGCCTACAAAAATGGAACATGTCGTGAAATCACGACGCTTTCTCCTTTGAGCTCTTCCTCCTTGAATTTGTCATGAAATCACAATGCTTCTTCTTCCATGCTCTTTCATTTTTCTTCTGTCACGAAATCATGACTCTTCTCCTGTTGAAGACCTGCTTTCTATTTCTGTCATGAAATCGTGACACTTTCTCCAACCGTACGCTGCCATCTCAATCTATCACGAAATCACGACACTTTTTGCATCTATTTTCTTTCTCTTCAACCTGTCGTGAAATCGTGATGCTATCAACTTTTTGTATGCTTTCTTTGCAACCTGTCGCAAAATCATGATGCTTTCAGCTTTCGTACGTCTTCTTTGCAACCTGTTGCGAAATCGTGACTCTTTCAGCTTTTGTACATTTTCTTTGCAGCCTGTCGTGAAATTGTGATGCTTTAAGATTTCGTACGTCTTCTTTACAACCTGTCATGAAATTCATGACATTTCTTACTTTGAAACCTTTCCTTTGCTGCATGTCGTGAAATCACGATAGTTCTTACTTGGAACATTTTCATCTGCAGCATGTCACGAAATCGCGACGGTTCTCACTTCGAACTCTGCAGCATGTCGTGAAATCATGACAGTTCTTACTTCGAACTCTGTAGCATGTCGTGAAATCGTGACACTTTTCGTGTTACTTTCTCTCTCTTCGAACTTGTCATGAAATCGCGACAATTCACACTATGGACTCTCTCTTCTGCATTATGTCACGAAATCATGACACTTTTTCTTTCGGACTCTCTCTCCTGCAACATGTCGCAAAATCGTGACACTTTTTTGTTCGTACAACCTTCCTTGCAATATGTCACGAAATCGTGACATTTTTGACTCCATACATTCTCTCTCCTCTTTGAGTCGCGAAACTATGACATGTCGCGATATCGCGACACTTTTCTAACTTGCTTTCTCTCTCCTACTTAAGTCACGAAAATGCGACATGTCGCAATATAGCGACACTTTTCTAAAAAGCTTTCTCTCTCCTGCTTAAGTCATGAAAATGCGACATGTCGTGATATCGTGACACTTTTCCAAATTACTTTCTTTTGAACCTGTCAACTTGGGGTTTGCAAAAGACCTTTGAAACTGTCATGCCGTAACCTTCATCAAAACAAATTATTTGACATCAAATAAAATTCCTTCAAAAGCTTCTTGACATCAATGACAACTTATTCACTTGAGCAAATGCAATGTACCCAAAGTACCCAAAATTGCCAACAATCTCCCCCTTTGTCATTGATGGCAAACCTTTACTAAAAACACTTCTCAAGAGCCAAAACTGAAACCAACTATGCTAACAACTGACAAACTATGACCACAACTGAGAATCTTCCTTTGAAGTTTTGCTCCCCCTGACTTGAAGCTTTCCTCTTCACTTGAAGCTCTCCCCCTTACTCATATCTCTCCACCTTTGTCATCAATGGCAAAGGGTCACCTTTGGGGCTCGAGACTAAGAATGAGCCTCTTAGCTCAGTCCCTCCCCCACCTCCTGATGAGGTGATTAATTTTGGGGTGGGATTAAAACTCCCATTAGGCACTGATCATCATCAGCATCTATGACTTCCTTGCCGGGCCTTCTCTTGAACTCTTTGTCCATATTCCTATTTTTGTCACTATTCTTGTTCTTGTTCTCATCCCTGTTCTTGTTCATGCCTTGATCCTTGGACCTGATCATGCCACTGTTCTCGTACTCGTATTCTAGAATTTCAGCTCTACACTGTCTGATTATATGACCTTCATTGTTGCACTTGAAACACTTGACGATGTTGTTTCTCTGAGGTAAACCTGATATTTGAATCCACCAGTTCTGCCCAAACCTGTTCTGGCCGAACCTATTTTGATCAAACCTATTCTTGTTATTTACCTCGCAATAGACTGCCTTGTGCCCAAACTATTGACAAGAGTAGCAATACCCTTGAAAGAAACTAGCACTTCTAAAACTATCATTTACCTTCTTCACTTGAGCCATGCAATGTGAAGCCATGTGACCAAACCTGTGACACGCAAAACATTTGTCGTGAAATTTTCCTTTATTCGACCTCTTGGGTCCTGAAAACTTCTTCTTCTCATTCTGAATTCTGTTTTCTATTTCTACGCATCTATCATTCAAGGACTCATGATCTAAAATACTTTCCTCATCAGAACTCTCTTCCTTTTGGAATCTCTTACTAGATTCCCCAACCTGTTCCTTGCATTTCTTACCAAAACCAAGACCTGTTTTATCTGTTGTCTTTCTTTGACCTTTGATGAGAGATTTAACCCTTTTGGAGCTATCTTGAAACTTGTAAAGCTTATCCTTGTACTCTTTAGTTTCTTCTTTCAAAGAAGCCATTTTTTGTTCTAACTCACTATACTCAAGAACCTTAGACTCTAACTCATCCTTGAGTTCTTATGTCTTAGCCATAGAGAAGTCAAGACTTTCTATAAGATCATCTCTCTCCATACAACATTCATCTAACTTATCCTTGAGTCTAGCATTCTTCTTTCTTTCCTTTTTCAAAGCACTAAGAGCACTACTAAGTTCACTTTCATGATCCTTTATTTGTTTGCTTTCTGAATCATCAAAGCCTTTTTTAGATTTCTTATCACTAGAGGTGCTACCTTTTTCAAAAACCATACAAGCATCTTCCTTATAGTTTTTTGAAGCATCCTCATACATACTAGAAACCAAATCATTATTTGTGCAATCATCCTCAAGGTGACCAAAATTTCCACATCTAAGACATTTCATGATAATGAATCTATGTTTCGGTTCTTCCTCTTTTTTTGATATGAACAACATCTCATTTTCATCATCACTTGAAGAACTTTCACTATCACTACTAGAACACTTACTTGCTTTGTCTAGGTAGAAACTCTTCTTGTGCTTGTGAGAATACCTCTTTCCTTGATTGTTGTGCTCATATTTGTTCTTTCTGTGATGCTTGTGCTTTTCAGAATCCTTGCTCTTAGAATCATGTTTATCTTCATCACTTTCATTCTTGGGAACAATATAGTCGGTAGCATAATGACCAAACTTTCCACAATTGAAACATCTTATATTTTTCATGCTTTTGTGCTTTCTAGAGAACTTGCCTTTCTTGCTATAATATGCCTCTTCATCACTAGAAGACTCATCACTCTCTTGAAGTTGTTTACCCTTGGATTTCTTGGTAGCCTTGAAAGCTGCCTCTTTCTTGACATCAACCTTCACTTGAGTTCTCAACTCAAATGCTGCAAGTATACTATGGAGCTCATACTTTTTCAACTTATCCAAATCTTTAGCTTCCTCAATAGCAGAAATATTTTCACTAAATCTATTAGGAAGAGATCTTAAAATCTTATCACAAACATCATTTTCAGCAAGCTCAAGACCTAAGTCTTTCATGGAGTTAACAACCTCATCCATACGAAGCATGTAGTCACTAATATTTTCATCATCATTCATCTTGAGTTGTTCAAACATACCTTTGAAGTGTCTCAACTTGGCCTTTCCGACATTTGTATCACCTGTATGAACCACCTGCAATCGTTTCCACATTTCACTAGTTGTCTTGTAGTGAATCACTTTGGTGAGATCTGCTTCCGTAAGCCTTTCGGGATTGCATTCATTGCTTTTGAATTGCTGTGATGTAGGAGCCTTTCTTCTTTAGTATATGGACCATGTACAAGAATAGTGTACTCATCTTCAATTACTTCCCATACCTCATTACCAAGTGCCATTAGATGAACCTTCATCCTTGCACTCCAAAGACCAAAATCTAACCCATCAAGAATAGGTGTTGCATTGCCACTTGAATAATCCATTGTGTTCTTTACTAGCTTTTCCTTCAAGCTGTTAAAATTTCCGAAGGCACCTGCTCTGATACCAATTGAAGAACACAAGCTTATACTGAGAGGGGTGGTGAACAGCATAAGACCTCTTTTTACTTTTTCCTTTATATTACAAAATAGTAAAGCAATATACCCACAGCAATATCAAAACAATGCACAATATCATCCACAAAGTGACACCAATTTTTACGTGGTTCACCCAGAATGGCTAGGCTACGTCCACAAAAATTTTCTCTAAAAGTTATCTCAAAGTTCTTTGGGAATCCTTCCCAATTACAATGTTTATGAGCCTCGACCCAAAGGAGATACCTTCCCCCAAACAAAATTTATGAGCCTCTGCTCAAAGGAGATACCTTCCCCCAATCTGAATTTATGAGCCTCTGCTCAAAGGAGATACCTTCCCCTCTGCTCTGGAAATGATCCCTCAGAAGATCAACTGTCTCTACCTCTTGCTAGCACATGGAACTCCTTTCCATCGAAGACCTCCTATCCTCAATGCTTAGCCTAAGAGACCTCTGCCTTCTATGATCACGTCCACAGTAGCTCAGCAACTTGTACCAAACACAGTCAGTCGGTCTAGCACAAGTCTTCCTCTGTCTGTCAGATCTGTCCAACACTTGAATAGATCAATCCTTTGCACACAAGCCTTCTCAAAGACTTTCCAAATCTATCCTCAGGTTCTTCTCAAAGAACCAATGCACCTCTGTCCTTAAGTTGCAGCACTCTGCATTCATCTTTGCCCTTGTGCTCTTTATGCCCTCTGCTCTCTTTGCGCAATCACAATCGCACTTGATCGAAATTCAACCTTTGCACCTCTATGCAATCACAGCGGCACCGTCTTCACACACTTTGCTTCCTTTGTGATCTTTTACACTTGGAATGATTTGACGAAATGCACTTTGCACACTACAATCAAATTTTGCACTTTTCTCTCGATGATCGAACTTCTTGCTCTGTGCACTATCTGTGAACGTCGCACTCCAACCATGCATCCATCCACTCTTCAACTCTCCAAATAGCCCTCCTTTTATAACAAAATTTTCATGATGAAAACTTTAATCTTAGTCGATTGTTATAACAAATACAAACCCTAATCTTCATCGACTGCAAGCCCTAATATTCGTTGGCTAATATTTGACTTTGTCGGCTTCACTGCCTCTGTAACTCTTCTGTAGCTTCTGCCATGAAAATAAAACATGTCGCGATATCGTGACACTTTTCGCTTTCTTAACCTCTTCTCATCTTGCACCCGTGAAAGTAGAACATTTCACGAAATCATGACACTTTCGCTGCCTTACGCCGGCAAAAATGGAACATGTCGTGAAATCGTGACGCTTTCACCTTTGAGCTCTTCCTCCTTGAATTTGTCGTGAAATCGCGATGCTTCTTCTTCCATGCTCTTTCATTTTGCTTCTGTCATGAAATCGTGACTCTTCTCCTGTTGAAGACCTGCTTTCTATTTCTATCGTGAAATCGTGACACTTTCTCCAACCGAATGCTGCCATCTCAATCTGTCGCAAAATCATGACACTTTCTGCATCTGTTTGCTTTCTCTTCAACCTGTCACGAAATCGCGACGCTATCAACTTTTCATACGCTTTCTTTGCAACCTATCGCAAAATCACGACGCTTTCAGCTTTCGTACATCTTCTTTGCAACCTGTCACGAAATCGTGACTCTTTCAGCTTCCATACATTTTCTTTGCAGCCTGTCACGAAATCGCGATGCTTTCAGCTTTCGTACGTCTTCTTTGCAACCTGTCACGAAATCGTGACATTTCTTACTTCAAAACCTTTCCTTTGCTGCATGTCGTGAAATCACAAAAATTCTTAAAATTTTTTCATCTGTAGCATGTCGTGAAATCGTGACGGTTCTCACTTCAAACTCTGTAGCATGTCGTGAAATCGTGACAGTTCTTACTTCGAACTCTGCAGCATGTCATGAAATCGTGACACTTTTCGTGTTACTTTCTCTCTCTTCGAACTTGTCATGAAATCGCGACAATTCACACTATAGACTCTCTCTTTTGCATTATGTCGCGAAATCGTGACACTTTTTCTTTCGAAATCTCTCTCCTACAACATGTCACGAAATCGCGACACTTTTTCGTCCGTACAACCTTCCTTGCAATATGTCGCAAAATCATGACATTTCTGACTCCGTACATTCTCTCTCCTCTTTGAGTCGCGAAACTATGACATGTTGCGATATCGTGACACTTTTCTTAACTTGCTTTCTCTCTCCTGCTTAAGTCGTGAAAATGCGACATGTCGCGATATCGCAACACTTTTCTAAAAATCTTTCTCTCTCCTACTTAAATCATAAAAATGTGACATGTCACGATATCGCGACACTTTTCCAACTTACTTTCTTTCGAACCTGTCAGCTTGGGGTTTGCAAAAGACCTTTGAAACTGTCATGCCGTAACCTTCATCAAAACAAATTATTTGACATCAAATCAAATTCCTTCAAAATCTTCTTGACATCAATGAAAAATTATTCACTTGAGCAAATGCAATGTACCCAAAGTACCCAAAATTGCCAACAACATCCCAAAAGTAAAAATCTTAAACAATGCTGAATCTGATCATTAGCCAGTTTTAATTGAAGTGTGGAAAAACAAGGATAGAACAACTCCATTTAATTTTTAGTTAATGTGGCTCAAAGAAGAATCTCTCAAGTCGAAAATACAATAGTGGTGGCAATAAGGTAAGCCAATACATGGTACTAAGATGTATTATTTTGTCAAAATATTTTAGTATATTAAATTCAAAATAAAGACTTGGAATTGGGAGAAATTTGGAGATGTTAGGGCTAAGAATAGGGAAGTTATAACTCGACTTGAGGAGTTGAATGAGCAAATTCGTCTTGAGGGACACATAAAATAGGGTGAAGAATAAAATTAATCTGTTAGCCTAGGTGAAGGAATAGGACAGAAGGGAAGAAAAAATATGGAAACAAAAGTTAAGGATTCAATGGCTACAATATGGAGACCATAATACAATTTTCTTCCACAAGTCTCTCCTAGCCTGCAGAACTCATAAATTTATCCCCTCACTGAAGAATGATCTAGGAGATATAGTCCACACATGGGAAGGCATGTCTTCATTAGCTGTGAATCATTTTTCAAACCTCTTTACATCCCAATGCTTTTCCCAAAAGCTCAACAAGAAATTATTAAGGCTATACCTACTCTTATTTTTGATGAGGATAATGTGGCTCTAACCGCTCCTATAACTAAGAGGGAACTACAAGAGGTAGTTTTAAAAATGCAAAAGGGGAAAACCCTAGGTCCAAATTGTTTCCTTATTACATTTTATCAAGAATTTTTGGATGTTTTCAGGATGACATTCTTGAGGTGGTAAAAGAGGCTAGAAAGGCTAAAGAAATTCTCAAAAATATCAACATGACTTTTATAGCTCTAATTACTAAATCTCAAGAAGTGGATAACATTACTGTATATAGACGAATTGCTTTATGTAATGCTATTCTAAAAATTATTTCGAATATTATGTTAGAAAGGCTCAAACCTTTGCTTCACAAGATTATTTCTCCAAAACAAGGAGGATTTTTTGAAGGACAACAAATAGTTGATGAGATAGTGTTTGCCCAAGAATTTATTCATTCTATGGAAGCTCAAAAATCCCCCTCCATTTCCATTCGACTAGATTTATCCAAAGCATATGATAGGGTGGATTGGCACTTTCTCATCCAAGTTTTGAAAAATACATATTCTCTCAAGAATGAAAAAAATGGATCAAAGGTTGTATTTCCTTAGTTTTTTATTCATCTATTCTTAATGGATGCCCTACTCCTTGGTTATCAGCTTCTAGAGGCATCATAAAAGGAGACCCTCATTCTCCATATCTTTTTATCATCCTTGCAGAATGTTTAGGAAGAACTTTTGCTAAGAATCAGGATTGCTAGAGGTTAGAAGGAGTTACTATAGCTAAAGGAGTCAGACCTATCACTCTTTTATAATTTTTTGATGATTCCACCCTTTTGGGGAAGGCAACTATAAAGGAAACAACCTTAATCAAGCAAATTCTTCACTATTTTACTAGAGCCTTAGCGTAAATTACTAATGAAGACAAATCTAAAGTTATCTTTTTTGTTGCTTACCCATAAAAGAGATGTTGATAATGGACATATTAGGATTCAAAAAACCTCTCTCCCAATTAAATACTTGGGTGTTTCAATTAATCTGGGTAGCTAAAAGAAAGTGCATTGGAGCTAGTCATTAGAGAAAGTGAAGAACAAAATAGGTAGTTGGACCAACAAATGGATTTCATCAGGAGGTTGCATAACTTTTATTAAATCAAATTTTCAGTCTATCCCAATATTTGTTTCAGCAGTGTTGAACATCCCCAAGTTAGTGCTCAATGAACTGGACAAAATTAGTCATAGATTTTTGTGGAGAGGTTTAAAAATGGAGAAGAAATGGGCCCTAGTGAGGTGGGAGACTCTATGTCTTCCTACTCATGAAGGGGGTTTAGGTCTCAGATCGACAATCAATAATAATAAGGCTTTGGTGTAAATATTATATTGGAGATTAATTAGCCACCCCAATGCCTTATGGGTCAAGAATATAAGAGCCAAGTATGAAGAAAATAAAGATCCATCTAACTTAATTCATCATCAACTACCATATAGAGGGTCCCCAATTTTAAATATCTTAAAAATTGGAGAGGATTTTATAAAGAAAAAGCTCTTTTGGGTTACATAAAATGGTCAAAAGATAAATTTTTGGATAGAATCTTAGGATGGGCACCTTTCGTTGTCAATCACACATCCATAATTGAGGCCTATAATGGAGAAAATGCATAGTATGAATTGGATAAAAGTTACCAATTACTATATAGATAAAAAAAGAAATGCTAAGGTGGGAATGTGATAGATCCCAGTAAAAGAGTGGCCAATACAACTTTTTGAAGCTCAAAAAAGGATATTCATAGAATCCTTCAAATGAGATCACCTTCATGGTCACAAGCTGAGGATTGCATTGGTTGGAATAGTTTAGGGCATGGTGAGTACACTGTTGCTAAATGCTACTTAGCCTTAAGCCCTATTAATCCCCATTAGGATCAAGATATTTTCAAGCAGTTATGGGCTCAAAAGTTATGGCCAAAATTTAGATTTTTAGTTGGTTACTGCTCCATAAAAGGGTTATCACAAGGGATAAGCTTATGAATAAAGGTTATGAAGAAAGGTTTTAATGGGCCCTTTCAGTGTGTAATGTGTTGGGATAATAATGAAACTATTAATCATTTGTTCATAGAATACCCCATAGCTATAACATTATGGAAGATGATGACTTCCCTTCTAAATTTAAGATGGTCCAATGAACAATCCATAGAACAACTATGAAGATATTAGAGCTAACAAGAAGGAAAATACTGGTATGTGAACCAGATAGTTTGGACAGGGATGACTATTCATCCCTGGAACATCTGGAAGGAGTGAAACAAGTAAATATTTCATCAAGAAATTAGGGACATCCACTATGTCTGGTTAAAGACCATATAAAATGTGAGTGAGACTGTCAAGTATTTATTAACTCATCCTCATAATTCAAATCAACTATGGGAACAAAAAATGGCTCGTTTAAAGATAAGAAATTGATTATCCCATCATAGAAGGAAGAAATGGACAAACCAAATGATGGATAGAACTTAGTAATGGTAGCCTCCCCCATAGGACGTCATAAAAATCAATACAGATGGAGCATCTAGAGGAAATTTGGGAAGAGCTAGTATAGGAGGGATAGGTAGATTGGAGGATAGTACTCCAATATTTACTTTTGCAAAAAAATTAGGAATTCTATCCAATAACTTAGCAGAAGGGTAGGATATTCTAAGAGGTTTGCAGGAGACTCTTTTTTTTTTTTTTGAAAAAATGAAAACTTGTATTAAAACAAGAACCAGATACAAGCGGGAGAGAACACATCCCGAGCCAGAGCCACAAGCAAAACAACAAGGAAGGCGCACCAAGGCAAGGCTAAGAACCGCAAGGCACAGAGAACGGAAGGCACGAAATAGCAACAGGTCGCGAAACCGCGACATGTCACGAAATCGCGACAGGAAAACCCGTCACGGCCACTTTGGCACCAACAGGCGCGATAACGCGACATGTCGCGAAATCGCGACATGTCACGAAATCGCGACAGGAAAGGCCCTCGACAGCCTCCCGCAGAAAGCGTCGCGACATCGCGACAGAAATAGAAAGCAACAATCAAGCCTCAAGAAGGTCGCGATATCGCGACGAAAAACCACCCAGTCGCAAAGGAGCCAAACATGCCGCGAAATCGCGCAAGAAAAACGCCAGAGACCAGGAGGATTTGCAGGAGACTCTTAAGACAGGGTGGAGAAGGGTGATTGCAGAATCAGACTCTCAAGTTATGATAAATTACCTAAATTCAACTTCAAGGTCTAAGAAGATTGATTGGAGAATCCAAAATATTATAGATAAGATTAGGTTAATCATAAAAAAATTTCAAGAGGTTGTTTTCAATCATTTTCCTAGAGAACAAAACAAAGTGGTAGATGCTATGGAAAATTGGACTCTTGATAAAGGAAATTTTAAGTGCTATGGTTATCCTCCTAGGTGGTGGTCAAAACAAATTAGGACTGATCTTCTCCTTGTTCTGTCTCTTAATGGCAATGTAGGATGCTATGTTTAAATTGAACCCTATTGTGGTTATGTAATTATTGTGATATTTTTTGTCTGGGTGCTATTCTTCAACTCTTTCCTAGATAGAGATTGTCTTGGGATTTTTCAATATCTCTAATGGCTTAGTTAGTTTTGGGTGTTTTTGTGTTTGTTAGTGTTATTTTTAATTATTGTTGTTGTTTCTATATGTTTGTGTTAACCGGTGTTTTGTTTTTTTGTGTGTGAGTGTTTTTTTTTTTAGTTTGTTGTTAGTTGTTTATTTTATTTTATTTTATTTTTATTTTTTAGGTTTTGGCTGTTTTGTTGGTTTTGTCTTTGTAGTGTTATGTTATTTTTGTTATGTTGCTCTTGTATTTTTTTGGGTGGTTCATGTTGTGTTTTTTATTTGTTATTTATTATATATTTTTTTAATTGTGTGTTTGGTTGTTCTTGATATTTTTGACACACTCAAAGAGGTTTTTTTTAATCTTATTGTGTCCTTATGTTTATGTGTTCTTGATTTTTTGTTGTTTTAGGTTTGCTCCTTGAGTATGTCAAAGGTTGTAGGCCAGGTGCGAGCCCTGGGAAATTTTGGCAAAAGAGATACCCCTGCCTCCTTGGGTCTTACCTGAAAGTGGAATTCCTTCTGGGATGTTTTCCATAAAAAAAAGAAGGAAATGTTTCTTAAGAAAAAACAAGATGTAATAAAAAACTTAAAACAAAATCCTTAAATTTTTTGAAAGTAATATTATTCAAGAAGCATGCAATTGGGGGTGTTGAAATAGGAGGAAGTGATTGCATATATGGGAGGTTAAGAAAGGTATTAAAAATTTAGGAATAGGTAAGGGAGGTGTAGATGGAATTTAGGTAGAATAATTAAAATGGAGATTAGAGAGCCTAGCCCCACATATCAAGAATATGCTCAACAACATTATCCTACATGGCTTTCCAAGGGATTGGAGAACAAGTCTAACAATACCTATATTTGAAAGGAGATACTTAACTAATTTTTAAAATGACTGAATTATTATGGTCATTATCATTTTTGTAAAGCTATTTGCAAGTATGGTTGACAGTAGAATCAACAAGTAGGTAAAATAACAAGGAAAGAGGGCAAAAAGACAAGCATTTTTCAAACCAAAACACTTAATAATAGACCATGTCATTACTTTGAGATATATTATTGAAAAAATATGGAATGAAAATGATAAGCATATTGAGGGACGGTTTGGAAAAAAGGCGGGAAAATGAGCTCTGGCGATTTTCTCCTCTGAACCAGAGTTTCTGCATCCTCGATTTTTCTCTGGTTTTTGCGGTCTTGCTGAAGTGCATTTAGGTTACGGGGGATCTGAAGATCCGTTCGGTGCCCCTGGAGGGTCCAATGGGGACTTCTCCGGCTCCTGATTCAGGAAACACCAGCTCTTACGCTGATCTGTTTAAAGGCGACTCTTCCTCGAAGACTGCTGAAGCGCAAAATATGGCATACAAGAAGATCTTCACGGCTGTTGGGAATCGACCGTCAGCTCATCGGGTGAATGGTTGTCTGTCGCAGGCCGATTCCAGGCCAAAAATCGTCATTGAACCCAGCATGGTTGAAGAATCAGTTCTCTACAGAGCGAACCATGACCTAATCTGCAAGTTCATGGGCATTCGCCCCTCTATGAACTTCCTGCATTCATGGATCCGTCAAAACTGGGAACCCCACGGTGAGTACTCATTGTGGTTTATTAGTAATGGTTATTTTATTGTCAGCTTCTCGGCTCTGGCCGACAGAAATAAGGCTTTTGAGTCAAAAAAGAAGAACCATGGCCCGACAGGCCTTTTTGTTCAACCATGGCGGGTGGGCTTCGACCCTCGTGTTGAACCCACTGCTATACCAGTGTGGATTAGATTATACGCCCTTCCTATGGAGTTCGGGGGAGCAGGTATTGGCCATGATTGGCAATACGATTGGTAGACATATTGGTGTTGCCAGAGACACTATTGAAGGGAGCATGGCAGTTTACGCATGAATCTATGTTGAGATGGATCTCAGCCAGCCTCTACCGGCTGAGTTGGATATTGAACTGGCAGGTCATACCTGGATCCAGCAGCTTGACTACGAAGCCCTACCCTTCAGATGTCGGGTTTGCCATAAGCATGGGCATCTAGCCCATTTTTGTCCTATTAATATGAATGCCAAGATGGAGGCCCCTTCAGATTTGCCACATCTACCTAAGGAGGATAAGGCTGCTCCTAATACAGATCCTAATAGCTCTGGTCAGAGCCAGAACGCTCCGAGAGAGGGTTTTGAACAACCCAGAAGAAGAAGACGGACTAAGAAAAAGGAGGGAAAGGAGCAATCTAATCTCAGGCCTGCCAATAGGTATGAGATTTTTAAATCTTTGGTTGATGAAGAGGATCACTCTATGGAGGGCTTGGAGGGTTTCAAAGAAACTTCTAATATTCCTGGGCAGCCCCCCCTCTCACCTTCTCCTGTCATACAGCAGATAGTTGATCCCTGTGAAGTATCACAGCCAGTGTCTTCTGGTGCCTTAGTAGTCCATAATCCTGAGCAGTCAGTATCTCAGGATGTCCACATGGGGACAGCAGAGAAGAGCAGAGAAAGGCCATCTTTGGGGATAACCCAGCTGGAAAAAAGACCAAAAAATAGCAATTCTCAGGGAGCAGGTCGGAGATCTAATAAGGAGCTGCTAGCAGCTCAAGGAGACAAATTGATCATGGGAGGATCAATGAGGACAATTGATTCTTATTGCTCTCAGGGTAACCCATGATTATACAATCTTGGAATGTGAGGGGTTTAAACAGCAGAACCCATCAATCTGTTGTTCAAAGGTTATTAGAAAATAGCAATACTGATTTCTTGCTTTTACAAGAGACTAAGATGTCTTTGGATCTTATGTCTAAAACAGTCAACAGAATACGGAAGGGCGTTGGTCACATGGATGTGGCTGCCCAAGGTGCCTCAGGGGGGATTGTTACTCTGTGGAACTCTCAGGAATGGTCTGCAATAGATCACCTTGCCTGGAGGGGTGTTCTCACTTCTCTCTTTCGGAATAATGTCTCGACGGAAGTCGTTTTAATTACTAACTTTTATGGATCTCAAACCCTGGAGGGTCAGAGGCAGCAGTGGAAGGCTGTGCATGACATGAGAGTGTCTAGGGAAGGTCTAGACTGGATTGTAGCGGGGGACTTTAATGCTAAATTATCTTCTAGAGAACAGGAAGGGGGAACACCCTTTTTGGATCCAGGGGACCGATTCATGATCGCTCAAGTCCAGGCTTTACACCTAGTGGACATCAAATGTCCTGGCAATAACTTCACTTGGACTAATAAAAGGAGGGAGCCACATAGTAGGAAGGTGAAACTAGATCGCTTTCTGCTCTCAGAAGAGACGTTTGTAAAATGGAACATTAATTTTTAGATTTTAGCAGGCCCTGTTTCTGATCACTGCCCTATTCTGTTAGAAGGTGGGGCTGGGAGGAGACATCATCACAAACCTTTCAGATTTGAGAATTTTTGGCTGCAGAAAGAAGAACTTCGGGAGAAAATCCCACAATGGTGGAAAGAAGGTCGTCCAGCTTATGGAAGAGCAATGTTCAGAATTCACAAACAACTTCAATATGTCAAAACTCAGTTGAAATATTGGAGGCGTTCTAATAAATCTGACTTCCAGGCCCAAAGAGCTCCGTTGGTGGCCCGTTGGGATGAGGTACAGAAATAGTTCAGAGAAGGAGTTATTACAGATCAGCTCAAGGTTGAGGATGATGCCTTGCGTAGAGCGGTGGAGGACATTGACAACCAGGAGGAGACTTATTGGAGGCAGAGAGCAAGAACTACCTGGTTAGTGGAAGGGGACCGAAATACAAAATTCTTTCATCGGACTGCTTGTGCCCGAAGACAGATGAACAAGATGGAGGTCCTTCAAGATGAGAATGGTCATTCCTTTGACACTCTTCCTGAGATACACTCCCATGCTATGGATTATTTCTCAAAGCTTTTTAAGGAGAGTCCGGTTCAAGATGCTTCGGCCCAAAATGAAGTTCTTTCTGTCATTCCTGCTCTCATTTTTGAGGATGAAAACCAGGCCCTCCTCAAACCCATTGATAGAGATGAACTGACAGTTGTGGTCTTTGGAATGAGTACTGGTAAAACTCCAAGTCCTGACGGTTTCCCCATTGAGTTTTTCCAGGCCTTCTAGGATTGCTTAGAGGAAGATGTTAGAGTTGTGGTTGAAGAATCCAGAGAAAACAAGAGAATGCTTAAAGCTCTAAACCACACTTTCATTACCTTGATTCCAAAAGGGGAGGAGGGGAGCCAGATTTCAGATTATAGGCCTATTGCCTTATGTAATGTGTTGTATAAAATAATCACCAAGGTAATGGCTGAGCGGCTAAAACCCCTTCTTCACAGCATTATCTCCTCTGAGCAAGGGGGTTTTGTTGAGGGTCGGAAGATTCTGGATGGGGTGGTTCTGGCTTAGGAAGCTATTCATTCAATGCACACTTCTGGGAATAAAGGGATGTTCATTAAACTGGACATGTCCAAGGCTTATGACAGGGTTGAATGGAGTTTTCTGGCCAAAATGATGGCTGCTTTTGGTTTCTCTCAGGACTGGATTGAGTGGGTCATGAGCTGTGTCTCTTCCCCGACCTACTCTGTTCTTATCAAGGGCCTTCCTTCGCAGCCTTTTGGAGCCTCTCGGGGTCTCCGCCAGGGGGATCCTTGCTCTCCTTATCTATTTCTGATTATGGCTGAAGGTCTTGGCAGACTTTTCTTGAGGAGAAGACAGCAAGGCAGGTTATTGGGTGTTAGGGTGGGGGACGAAGTTCTATCGCACCTGCAGTTTGTGGATGACACTGGTCTGATGGGAGTTGCCAGCCTCAGGGAAGCAAGATCGATTAGGGATACTCTTAATGTTTATCTCAGGGCCACTCAACAGGTCATTAATGACAAGAAATCCAAGGTGGTCTTTTTCAATCTGGAGCACAGGCTTCAGAACAGAATTTTAGAAATTCTGGGATTTACTAGGACTGCTCTTCCTGTGGTTTACTTGGGGATTCCCTTGCACTTCAAAAAGCTGAAACTTGACACTTGGAGGCACTTGCTTGAGGGCATCCAGGAAAGAATTAATCACTGGTCTCACAAGTGGTTAAGCTATGGTGGCAGAGTAACTTTCTTACAGTCAGTCATTCAAGCCATGCCTATCTACAAATTCTCTATCTTGGCTGCCCCGCTTACAATATGGAAAGAATTGGATAGGATGGCTAGAAAGTTTTTGTGGGAAGGACCAAAGGGAGAGAGAAAGTGGGCCTTAGTGAGCTGGGATAAAGTTACCTAGCCCAAGGTAAAAGGTGGGCTGGGACTGAGAGGATCCAGGTTAAATAATAAAGCCTTGGCTGGAAAGTTGTACTGGAGGTGGATTTCCCAGCCTACTTCCTTATTCAGTAGAATTCTTACTAGCAAGTACTTGGGTCATGTCAATCCCAGTGAGGTGGGCCGCTTCTCTTTGGAGGGTGTTGGATCCTTAGTTTGGCAGGCCCTCAAGCTTGGATCGCAGGTTATTAAAGACCAGCTATTTTGGAAAGTGGGGAGGGGGGATAAGGCCCGTTTTTGGTCTGATTCCTGGGATCAGTTTCCTCCCATCATGGTTGAATTCCTAGAGTTACTCCCAATCAAAGCTGCCATAGAATCCAAGGGTTGGGTCCAAATTGAGAGTTATTTCAATACTACTCAGTTGGGGGGTATAAGTTTAAGAAGTTTAAGAAGTTGGAGGAGTGGCCAATTTCAATCCCTCCGGAGCTAGCACCCATCTTGTCCAGAATCTTGAAGGAAATATTTCTCACTGGGAGGGACGAGGAGGATGAATTAGCTTGGGGCTTTGGGAGCCTTGGCGTTTACACTGTTAAAGACGGATATGATAACATCCTCCCTGAGCCTCCCCCCCTGCTTTCCCGGTTGAGGACTGGAGATAGATTTGGCAATCCAAGGGCTGGCCGAAAGTGAACTTTTTTGCTTGGCAGGTTATGCACAATGGAATTCTCACTTTCGACAACCTCAAGTGCAGAGGTATCATCGGTCCTTCTCAGTGTGTTCTATGCCATAAGAACGAGGAAACAGCTGATCATATGATGTTTGAATGCCCCTTCACGCGCCAGATTTGGAAGCGCTGGTTCTCTCACTTTAAAATCTAGCTTAATGGTGATTTGAATCGGATTAACATTCTGGAAAGATGGAAGAGGGGTAGATTTAAATCTAAAGCTCTTCGTATCGGTTGGGAGCTCGGCTTAAATTTCATTTGGTGGCAAGTGTGGTTGGAGAGAAATGCAAGAATATTTTGAGAAACGTTTTCCACACTTGAT
The DNA here is from genome assembly GCA_028583015.1 of Wollemia nobilis. Taxonomy (NCBI): domain Eukaryota; kingdom Viridiplantae; phylum Streptophyta; class Pinopsida; order Araucariales; family Araucariaceae; genus Wollemia; species Wollemia nobilis. Next base: position 15,741,889 of record JAQPPZ010017052.1, read on the forward strand.
GGTGTTTGGCAGGTCATCTGGAGCAAAGTCTCTGAAATAGTTGTCGTCCATGCAAATGAGGAATCTCAGGTTGATTCGGAGCCAATGGACGAGGGAGTGGAAAAGCAAGAGGAACAGGTCAGAGCCAGCTGGATACCTCCTCCCGACGGTTGGATCAAAATCAATACTGACGGAGCTGCTAAGGGCAATCCGGGTAATGCTGGCATTGGTGTGGTCTGCCGAAATCACGAGGGCACCGTGCTCTACTGGGAGCTGTAGGGTTTGGGCAGAGCCACAAATAACGAAGCTGAAGCCATTGCTATCAGAGCAGCTTCTATTTGGGCAGTTAATCAGGGCCATAGGAGGGTAATTCTAGAATCTGACTCTCAAATATTGGTTGGAGCTCTTGATTGCATGAGGAACTTTGCTTTAAAAGCATGGAGGTTGAGGATTTTGGTCTCTCAAATCAAGGAACTATGGAGAGAACTAGATGACGTGATTCCTGTTTATGCGAGTAGAAATCTAAATAAAGCGGCCGATTTCCTTGCGAAGATGGGTGCTGAGAAAGAGGTAGGGGTGCAGCTGCACAGTGACATGCCTTTGGAGGATGAAGTGATTCGGTAGGGCCTGGAACGATCCTTAAGATAATGCACAAAGAAAATGCTAAGGGTGGTTTTTGTCGCGATATCGCGACCTGTTGCGCCGTCGCGGCCTTTGGTGGCAAGCTGTCGCGATATCGCGACATGTTTCGCTGTCGCGGCCGTTGGAGAGAAGCTGTAGCGATTTCGTGGCCTGTAGCACCGTCGCTGCCTTTGGCGAGAAGTTGTAGCGATTTCATGACCTGTTGCACCGTCGCGGCCTTTGGAGGGAGACTGTCATGATTTCGTGACCTGTTGCACCGTCGGGGCCTGTGGCTGGAAGCTGTAGCGATTTCGTGACGCTTTTGGAAAATTGGAGCTAAGGGGAAAAATCGTCGCGATTTCGTGACTCTTTTGGAGTATAGGCGCCAAGGGGAAAATCCGTCGCGATATCGCGACATTTTTGCTGAATGGTTGCTCAAGGGAAAAATCGTCGCGATTTCGTGACAGTTTTGGAGAGCTGGTACCAAGGGGAAAAACTGTCGCGATATCGCGACACTTTTGAAGGTTGTCCGCCTTGGAGAAAAACCGTCGTGATATCGCGACACTTTTGTTGAAAGGGCGCCCAGGAGAAAAATCGTCGCGATATCGCGACATTTTTGGCGAGCTGGCACCAAGGGGAAAAACCATCGCGATATCGCGACACTTCTGAAGGTTGGGCGCCGAGGCGAAAAGCCGTCGTGATTTCGTGACACTTTTGCTGAATCGGCGCTAAGGGGAAAAATCGTCGCGATATCGCGGCATTTTTGGCATGCTGGCACCAAGGGGAAAAACCGTCGCGATATCGCGACACTTTTGAAGGTTGGGCGCCACGGTGATAACTCGTCGCGATATCGCGACAATTTTGAAGGTTGGGAGCCAAGGGGAAAACTCGTAGCGATTTCGTGACAGTTTTGGGGAATTGGCGCTGTGGGGAAAAATTGTCACGATTTCGTGACACCTTTAATGAAGGGGCGCCAAGGGGAGAACCCGTCGCGATTTCGTGACACTTCTGCAGTTTGGGCGCCAAGGGAAAAACTCGTCGTGATTTCGTGACACTTTTGGAGAATTGGCGCCATGGGGAAAACTCGTCGCGATTTCGTGACTCTTTTGCAGCACTGGTGTCAAGGGGAGAACTCGTCGCGATTTCGCGACACTTCTGGTGATCAGGCGCCTTTTGGAAATCTCGTCACGATTTCGTGACACTTTTGGTGATTGGGCGCCTTGAGGTTGTGTCGTCGCGATTTCGCGATGTTTGTGGTGGTTTGCTGCCTCGGGGCTTGGCTGTCGCGATTTCGTGACATGTCACGATTTCGTGACATGTCGCGTTTTCGCGGCTCGTTTCTCTGGCGCGGCCTCGGTTGGGTTTCTGTCACGATATCGCGACATGTCACGTTTTCGCGCCTTGTTGTTTTCTTGCTTCTTGCTCTTGGCTGGGATGTGTTTTCTCCCTCTTGTAATTGTTCTCAGTTTTAATACAAGTTTTTTCAATTTTTTCAAAAAAAAAAAAATGATAAGCATATTATTATTTTTTTAAATTACATGGTGGAATCGATAGCCGCCATGAATCTGGGTAGGTTGTCCAACTTTTATGGCCACCATAGTATTATGTGTTGTTCACCCCAGAAGTTGCCACACAGATCTTCATGTAGTCTGACCCTATAACCACCATGCCATAATCATTTTAAACCTTTTATGCCATTGAAAGCACTAGGAAAGGGACAAGCATTCAGTTCGACAAAGCCTGAGATTTGAACCTTGGACCTCCACCCCCATTACAGGGTTTGGTTAAACCAATTGGTCTACACCTCGGACCTAATGAGAAGCATATTATTGTTTTGTGGACTTTAAGAAATATTTTGACACAATGCGTAGAAGTAAACTATGGAATAGAGTGGAGGACCTAGGCATACCAGAACAATGTAGAGTGAAAGTTCATAGATATTATGGGTACGTCTAAGCTAAAATAAAAACTCAAGAAGGTCTTTCAAAAGGTTACAAAAGTGACATAGGGGTTAAACAAGGATTCCCACTAGCTCCTCCCTTTTTTGGTTTACATATTGACAAATTATAAGGATTCCTAAATCTAAGAGGAGAGAATGGTATTCATTTGGGAGAATATTTCATGAGGCTTATTTTACATGTAGACTATCTTATTTTGATTGTAAGGTCATTATATGAGCTAAGATAGCACTTAAAGCCATTAATTTTTTTAAAGTAGGTAGGAATGCAATAAATACAAATAAAACTAGGATTTTTATCTTCTCCAATGAAAAAAAAAGAATTAGTTAAGTTTTTACTTTGAAAGGGGTCTTCTAGAAGAAATAACAAATCACAAATATTTTTGGGTACACTTTAATAATAATTTCAATCGAGAGACATAGAAGAAAGAGAATTTTGGAAGAATGTAGATTTTTTTTGCTTTACAAAATAAAAAATAGAGGTAGAACTAAACATGTAAGCTTGTCAAATAATGTAGAATCTTAGTCCGCAATAGGTATATTAGAACCAAAAACCAATGCAAAATTTGAATCAAAATTAATGCAACAATAATAATTGTTGCTAGAGGGGTTTAGCAAGGGTACTCAGACGGAGGTGGTCCTAACCACAACTAGAAAAAGGAATATCGGGAAACTAGGGGTTTTCTGCTAGAGATCAAAGTTGTATTACGACAAAATGGAGACAACCAACTTGTTTTTTTGGTATAGTCTGTTACTGTATTTTGTTGAAACTCATGATTCTGAAGTTTTAATCTAGATTTAGAGTTTGTTTTTGCCTTATTTTGTGTAATTTAAGGGTTACAATAGAAAACCCTAATAGAAGGCTTGAAAAAATAGAGAACACTTGAAATTTAAAAATTAGGGTTTACAAGGGGGGAGAATTCAATGGGAGAATCCTCGATAGGAGGGTTTATACTAGGGACTTGTGAGGGAAGGATTTAGAGTCCCAAGGGGCCTAATACATAATTATTTGTAGAAGCGATCAGATGTAATAATGGAAAGAGATATGATACAAGAGAAAAAGCCCAAAAATCCTACAAGTCATGGGTAAAAGAAAGGAGACTGAAGCTGAACAAGCCAAAATAAATGGATGTTTACCTTAGACAGAAACAATTCCAATGCTAGAAATTGTAGAAAAAATCATAGCGGATGAGATTGTGTATAAATACAAGCATACATTAATATGCAAGTTTGTGGGACTCCGACCTTCTACAAGGTTCTTGTACTCCTGGCGAAGAAAGCATTGGGCACCACAAGGGGGATTGGATATCTTCACATTATTAAATGGATACTTCGTAGTTGAATTCATAATGATATCTAACAAGGACAAAGCTTTTGAGGGAGGTCCGTTTAATATAGGCTCTGTAGGTTTATTCATGCAACCATGGCGACCTGCTTTTGATCCTAGAACTGAACCCTCGGTAGCTCCAATTTGGCTAAAATTATTTGCACTACCTTTAGAATATTGGAAAGAGGAAATTTTGGAGTTTATAGGTAATCTCCTGGAAAAATACATAGGTAGATCAAGAGAATAAATGGAAGGAGGATCAACAACGTATGCAAAAATTTGTGTGGAGATGGACTTGGGAAAACCATTACCAGTGGAAATTGACCTCAAAGTTGGAAGGAATATATGGAGACAACAAATAGACTATGAATATGTACCTTTTAGATGTAGAGCATGTCATGAATACAAACATTTGGTGAGAGGCTACCCCAAAATAGCCAAAGGAGAGATAAATCCAATGAATCCAAACCTAGGAAAACCTTAATAAAAATAAAATAAATAAGGATTTCAGACGGTTATGAGAAAAGGAACAAAAAATAATATTCAAGAAAGAGGAAGAAATCAACAGAAGGGAGGAAATACAAATCAACGCTAAGAAGGAAGGGTTCCATACAAAAAATATGCGATCCTTAGGCTAGATGATCCAATGGAAGGAGAGGAACTACCACACTCAAATCAAATAGAAAATCCAAAGAAACCAGTAGCAAAAGAGGTTCATCATCCACAACATACAAATACAGAAAAACAACAATACCTAAAAGTAATGAGAGGAGTAGAAGAAGGACAATCCATACAAGCACAACTTGGATCAACCAAAGAACAACATATAGAATATAAAGATCAGCCACAACCAGATACAGAAGGAGCTCTAGTATTGTTTAAAAAAGAGCCACATACATCTAAGGAGGTAATTATGGGAATAACAGAGAAAAAAAAAAAGAAAATCCAGCCCTTGGGATAAGCCAAATGGAGAAAATGTTGAAAAATGCACTCTCAAGGAGTAGGTAAAAATACAAACAAATAAAAAATACAACAACAAGGAGAACAATTGAGAGAGGCAAGCATGATTAAAACCATATCCAACTTCTACAACATGGGTTCCCAATGATTATACACACCTGGAATGTAAGGGGATTAAACAACCGCCCCAAATAATTGGTTGTTAAATGTATGATAGAAGATAACCATCCAAATGCGGCTTTATTATAGGAAACTAGAGCATCACTGGAAGTAATGCAAACATTATCAAAGAGATGATGGAGGAATGAAGACTATCAGGCCCAAGCTTCCCATGGTTTCTCCAAGATAATGACCACTTTGTGGAATAGAGATACTTTTCCGTAGGTAGGATCAGCATCAGCTAGAGGGATATTGATTACTATATTGAGAGATGGAGAATCAGACTCAGTGTGGCTGATTATTAACTTTTATGGGATGAAGGAAGTGCAAGAACAAAAAAACCAATGGAAGTCAATCAAAGCTATTAGAGAAGCTTACCCTGAAGATAGGTTCTTGGTGGGTGGATACTTGAATGCAAATATGTCAGTGAAATATCAAGAGGGAGGTCTAAATCATCTCAATGAGAAGGACCACCTCCTGATTATCCAAGCTAATAATCTAAATCTGATTGACATTCCACCTCCAAGATGTGGTACTAATTGGACCAATAAAAGGAAAGGAGATCAAGCAATAAAATCAAGATTAGATAAGATATTGATAGAGGAAGCAATTCATCAGTTATGAATCTGTCATTCAAAAATCATAAACCTGTTATCTTTCGATCATTTCTCGGTACATCTAAATATCAAAAACAGAATACCCCAATCCAAAAACCGCCCTTCATATTTGTGAAATTTTGGCTTCTAAACCAGGAATTACCAGAGTTAGTTCAACAATGGTGGCAACAAGGGAAACCAACATTTGGAAAGGCATAATTTTAGCTACACTCTATATTGAAATATATAAAATAAAAATTTGTAAAAATGGAGCAAATTATAAAGATAAGATTTTTCAACAACCAAGAGCAGAGCTAGTTGAGAGAATGCAAGGATTCACAGAAATAATTTATTCAGAACCTCTTTCAGAGAAATTACTCTCCCATGAAAAGATCTTAATTCAAAAGTAAGAGGATCTAGATAATAAAGAAAAAACTTATTGGAAGTAGAGATCTAGAATTACTTGGCTTCAAGAAGGAGATAAGAATACAAAGTTCTTTCACTAGTTATCCACAAATAGGAAATACTATAACCGGATTGATGCTTTAACAAATGCAGAAGAACTCCTTTAAACCACCACTTCAAGTATGTAAAAAGTAGCTAATGAGCATTTCTCCACTTTATTTACTACAGATTCACATCTATCAAAACAATCCCAAGAGGAAATCTCTCCCAGATTAGTCTCTCAAGAGAAAAATGAGGAGCTTATGAAAGAGATCAAAAAAGAAGAGGTGAAAGAAATAATCTTCTCCATACAATCAAGAAAGGCCCTAGGTCTTGATGGATTACCAATAGAATTCTATAAAGATTTTTGGGATATTATAGGAGAAGATATAACTAGAGAAGTAGAAGAAGCCAAATCCAATGGTAGGATTTTCAAATCTCTCAACCATACTTTTCTAGATTTGATTCCAAAGGGAGGAGAGATGGATAATCTAACCAATTATAGACTAATAACCCTCTGCAATATGATCTACAAGATCATCACCAAGATAATATCCAACTGACTAAAAGCTATATTACCAAATATCATATCTTTTGAACAAGGGGGATTTATGCAAGGCAAAAAAATATTATATGGGATTGTAATAACACAAGAAACTATACATCATATGGGCTAAAGAAAGAATAAAGGAATGTTCCTAAAATAAGATCTATCCAAGGCCTATGACAGAGTGAGTTGGGAATTTCTGGATCAAATGTTGCAAAGATTTGGATTCTAGAAATATTGGATCAACTGGATACTTGAATGCATATCCACAGTCTCCTTTTCAGTGCTCATCAATGGAACCCCCTCCCCATTGTTCAAGGCTAGCAAAGGAATTAGACAAGGAGATCCTCTCTCTCCATATTTGTTCATTATTTTTATAGAAGGACTAGGAAGACTCATACAGGAGAAAAAAGCAGAGAAAATTATAGGAATTTAAATAAATAGAGATATAGTTATCACTCATCTATAATTCATAGATGATACAGGATTATGGGGTAAGCAACAATAAAAGAAGCAACCAGTATCAAAGAAATATTAGACTGCCACAATGCAGCCACTGGCCAACTTCTAAATGAAGAAAAATCTAAAGTTGTCTTCTTTAATGTTCATAAGAGAATTAGAGATCGAATATTAAACATTCTTAGGTTCTCAATGGCCTCATGTCCATTAGATTACTTGGGAATTCCCTTAATAGAAAAAATCCTAAAAAAGAAATATTGGAAATCCATAAAAGATATTTTTTTCTCAAAGTTATCACACTATTCTCATAGATGGTTAAGCTTTGGAGGAAGAGTCACACTTTTGAAGTTAGTGTTACAAGTAATGCCAGTTTATAAATTTCCATTTTAGCAGCCCCAAAGAGCATACTCAAAGATTTAGATAAACTAATGAGAAAATTCTTATGGTCAGGAACACAATAAAATAATAAAAATGCTTTGGTAAGCTGGGAGAAAGTCTGTCAACCAAAGGAAGAGGGAGGTATTGGAATCAGAGCTGCATCAACAAACAACCTAGCACTAATAGGGAAGTTATACTGGCGATGGATCACAAAACTAGATCGGTTATGGAGTCAAGTTCTAAAAGCTAAATATTACCCTGCACACGAAATGGAGGATGTCCCATGGTTTTTAGTTACAGATGTGGGATCAGAGATATGGAAAACACTCAAAATAGGGGTCTCACTGATTAAGGAAGACTTACATTGGAAAGTAGGTGATGGGAGAAAAGTCAGATTGTGGGATGATTCTTGGGAATTTTCTCCAATTATCAAAAAAATACCCTCATATTAGTGGCATCATAGATACTCTTCATAATCATGGCCAAACTCTTATATCTCAGTATCTCATCCCCCCAAGCCAACAACTAGCAACTTCGGGAAGATGGCAAAATTTGGACTAGTGGTTAGGTGAAGAATGGGAAGCTGAAAAACGTGAACTGAAAGAAATTCTAGAAAAAATAACATGGCTATGGAAATATGGACCTGACCAACTAGCATGGGGATATGGAAAACAAGGCACTTACACATTGAAAGCAGGATTTCAAAAGGCTCACCAAAGTAGCTATAACCAACCCCAACAACAACATCCTTGGAAAGAAATATGGCAACCAAAATGCTAGCCGAAGGTTAATTATTTTATATGGCAGGTTGCTCACAAAAGCATCATGACTCAGGATAATATGAGGAGAAAGGGGTTCATTGGACCCAGTAGATGTGTAATGTGCTTCCAAAAGGTAGAAACTATAAACCACCTCCTTTTTTGTTGCTCCTATGTTTACACAATCTAGAATTGGTGGTACTCCATATTTAGCCAAACATAATGGTATCCTACTAACGGTAGTAATTTTTGGGACTATTGGTCACATAACACCTTCAAATCCAAAACACTAAGCACAAATTGGAATTTAGGGATTGGCTTCATCTGCTGGCAAATATGGTTGGAACAAAACAACATAATTTTTAAAGAGAAATTTGGCTCAGAAGAGAGGACCTAGGGGATTATGTTAAGGAAGTTATTAGAAACAGTGCAAACCAAAGTACAGGAAGAATATTTGATGACAGAGGTAGAACAAGACATTTGGGCACAACTATGGAATCAAATGCAACATGAAAGCTACCAGGAATAGAAAAAAAAAAGAGGGCTTCAATAATATTTGTTGGAAAAGGATATATATAGTTAGTAAGGAGGTAAATTTTAAAGAAAATGGGATTTAGAGATCCTGGGCAGATAAAAGAAAACAATTTTGAGCCTTTCCAAGAAAGGCAGGATATCAAAATGGATTTGTATAAGCTGATCAATTTTTTTGAATAAATATTTTACCTTTTACTAAAAAAAAATAAAAAATAAAAAATAGAGATTAAATTTTAGGTCTTATGTAAGTTATAAGTGATAATAATGGTGCTATATGGATGTGAAGTATAGGATAACAAAAAATTAGACTTAAAATAGAGATAAATAGAGAGGATTCAAAAGTGTCTAATGACAAGCAAATTCGAATAAAAGCTACAATTTTGTATGAGATTCTTCTAGTAGAAACAATTACCTTCCCTATAGAGGTAGTTTTCATGGTTCATATTCTAGAACATATGATTAAAATAGAACAAATTTTTAAAAATAAATGACCTAAGGTTTTATTAGAAGAAGTTTTAAATAGGAGAGATACCACATGGATAAAATAAATAATATGTGGGTGAGGGAAGAAAGTAGAGAGGGGAGGGCTCTGGTCCCTCCCCTGCTCCCCCTCCCATGGCTCCTGGTTCTTGCCCAGTTCCTGGCTCAACCCAGGTCATCCCTCCCGGGGAGTGGTTGTTTGCAGATGATCTCCGGGGGAGATCCTTCTCCACTATCTCGTGCCCCTCCCGGCCGGCTAGGGTTTCCTTGGTTGTTTTTTCGGATCGGTGCTTCCCCGGGGATCCCTGTTTGGTTGGGGATCCCTTCCCTTTTTCCCTCAGGCTTCCCCCTGGGGTTTTTTGCAGGTTATTCGCATGGATCTGGTCCCCTGCGTTTCTCGGTGTGGTGGAGGTGATGGTTTAGGGTTTGGACAACTTCCCCCTTTTTCTTGTGAATCCTCGGCGGGCTCTGTGCTTGGACGGGATTCTTGGTCCCTGCTGCTGGGATCCTCTTCTATTTTCTCGAGGCGGGTTCTTTGTGGTGCAACTCTTTGGTCACTTCCTGATGGGATGGATCCTCTCTGTGCTGGCTGTCGGCTTCCTGCAGGATGGCTCTCGCTGAATGGAATGTTTTCCCGATGGGCGGGATGGTTTCTCCATAGGGCGGGATCCGCCAAATCCACCAATTTTCTCGCGAGGCGGGATCCTTTCTTTTCTGCTGGTTTCCCGGATGGCGGGATTTCCCTATTGCTTCCCGCTAGGCGGGACTATTTGTGGTGGTTTTGATCGCTTCCCGCGAGGCGGGATTTTATTGTAACGGTTTTTCTTTGCTTCCTGCTGGGCGGGATCTTCTCGATGGTGGTTTTTGGCTACTCCCCGCTGGGCGGGATCTCCAAAACTACTTTCTTTCTTATTTGTCTGTTTCCCACTGACAGGGATTGTTTCATGCTTACTGTTACCGCTGGGCGGGATTTCTGTTTTGGTGTTCGATTTCAAGGGATTGATGCCCTAGGCCCATTGCTTATGTAATCAGGTTTTTTTAGGGGTTACGTTTTCTGTAATAGGCTTATACATAAAGCCAGGAGGCATGATGCAAGGCTGATTTTGTACATAAGGTTTTGGGATCCTCTATAAAAACCCTTTTTTAATCTACTATAATAATTACCAAAAAAAATAAAATAATATGTGAATTAATAAATGAAATATAAACCTGAATGAATGCTCAATTAATAATAAAGACATGAATGATTTTGTTAAAAATTAATGCTAGACCAACTATATGGGTAAAAATTTTAGAAGAAAGAGAGAATATTATCTTGCTGAATTTAATACTATATATGATCACCATCAAACAAACTATATAGGAGGAAACATCAATTGGAGAGATAAAATGCTCATATTGAATTATGGACTACCTTACACCAACTTAAATATGGAAAAAGTAGATGAAAGAGATAAAAATGGAAAAAGTAGATCAAAGAGATCAAAGGAGGAATAAGGGGAGAGGATATGGATATTTTGCACATTAGGGGAAGTTGAGATAGAAGCATTTTATTTTAGAATACAAGATACATACTGATATTTGAGCTAGCTATGCCAATACTCTAACAGTTGAATCAATGCATGATTTATTTGAAGAGAGGAAAGTAGATAAAATAGAACTCATCATTAAATTTAGTAGAAAAAATCAATATTGCTAAATAAAAATAATTGGGTTAAATTTTGTAGTCGATAACCATGGTTATTTGTAAATATACTATATCATAGGCCACTTTTGTACTCATGGACATTAAAAGCCTTTTATTGCATTCTATTATATTTTATGAACTCTATGAAAAAGAATGTGTAGGAAATTAATAAAAGGTTATTTTTCCTATCAATAAATCAAAGTCATTTCAAAACATGATTGAGAACATGTATTAAGCATCTTGATAATGCAAAATCACTTATTCCACATGGTTTGATAGTTGAAATGATTATATGGGAAGGTCATTGTTTTATAAATATTTTTAAAGGATATATATAATCAACCAATATGGAATGAATTTTTTTCCACACTATCAAGTCAACGATGTCATGCCTATCTATAAAAATAGGAGCATACATATTATAAGAAATTATAGAATGATCATGGTGAGCAACCTCTTTATCAAACTATTCAATACCATATTACAAAAAAAATAGCAAATGATAGAAGAAAAAAGATAAGGCTCTTTATCGAGCTAGTTTTTGGCCTAACACTCAATGGTTGACCATCTTATTACTCATAGAAACATTATAATAAAATATAAGAAAATAAATATATCACTTATCTTTGCTTCATGGATTTTATTAGGATTTTAATAGTCTCAATAACAATTATGAGAAAGAATGAAAAAGTTAAATATTCCAATTGAGTGGAAACAAGCAACACTATGCTTACATTAAAATATGATGGTAGAATAAACAATACCAATAACTAATCAAAATAAAACTAAAAAGGTCATTATCAATAGTAATCTTACTATAAATCAAGGTTTCCCTCTCTCACTTGCATTATTTGACTTATTTATGGATGAATTAGAGGATTGGGTTGAAAAGATGATATATGAACAATAGATATTATAAAACATGCTTTATTATTATTCATTTATGCAAATGATGTTGTTCTACTGGAAAAAATAAAGACATCTTATAAAGACAATGTCAAATGAATATTCTTAAATTAAAGTCCCATTGCAAATATAAAATTATCACAATTGTCTCAATTGCCTTAAGAAAAATAAAAGGTATTATTAATATTGTTATATTGAAACTTATTAAATGCATAAATATATATTAAATCTAAAATGTTTGAAATGTTTTAATTGATATACTAGGAAGGATAAAGAAATGATGATGTTTTCTTGTTATATATATTTAGTTTGTAATATCAATAAAGAAATAAATAGTAAATAATTAATATTATACTTTTTAAAACTATATAGCATTAGGTCAATAGGCTAAATACTTTAATTTTTAAGTAGGTTCTAAGTTTGAATTTTTTTGGGGGAAAAAACATTTATTCAGAATCTAAAACAACACATTCCACAAGGATTTCCAAGTGATCCAAGCCAACACATAATATAAAATACAATAAATTCACCAAGGAAATCCATGGATCATTCTGACAACAACTTCGACAGGACACAAGAACCCATGACAATCGGGTTCCTCCACCTTGAAATTATCTTTCTTGGTCCTCATGAATTAACTGATTAAGGAGTATAGATTTATCCTATTCAAGATCATTCCAACTATTAGATTTCTAGTAAGGGAATCCTTTAGAAGCCCACTTCGCCAAATAATCAACCACTCTATTATGTTCTCTTGGGATATGAACAAAAGAAATTTCAACAAAATTCTCAGCGAAGCTCAAAATTTGTTTCACTATTCTAGCCATAAACCGAAAAGCATCCTAAAAATACTTGTTGTTCAGAAGAGACACCACTATCATTGAATCAGATTCATAAATAACCCTTCTCCATCCCATAGAAAAAGTTGTTTCCAATGCATGGATAATTACCAACACTTCCATATGATTATTCGAATGAATTCCCTTGTACATAGACAAAAAGAGGCGGGCCAAACCCTCACTATCATGACCAATTCCTCCTATACCAGCATTACTAGGGTTACCCCTGGAAGAACCATCCATGTTTATTTTGATAACACCCCTAGAGGGGGGACTCCACTTCCCAGATCTATTGACCTTCAAAAAACCAATCCCCCTAACAGGGCCTCTGTTTGCAGCTGGTGATGATAAATAAATCTCCAATCTATTTATAATCTTCCAGTTGGAGGAAGTAAGAGGAGAACTCAGAATATACTTGGTCTTAGTAGTCTCCTTAACCATTATTTTTAATCTTAGTCATACCTGTAAGGCTTCAAGTTGACATCCCTAAAACATTATTCGGTTGCATTCCAACAAAATCTGCCAAAATATGAAGGAAGATCCAAAATCCTAGGTAGTTTGAAGACATGAAGCAGAGGCAGGGGGTCTACCCAAGCTTTCCTAAAACTCAAAAATAGAAGTAGCATGGATGATGGGCATTTTTCAGATCTACCACCACAAGTTCCAAACCTCCAAGGAATATGAGCATTGGCAGAAAATATGGGGAATGGTTTCCTCATTCTTTCCACAAAGAAAACATTGTAAAGGATCCTGAAAACCTCTTTTATGAATATTATCCCAAGTTGAAAATTTCTTCTGACACAAAATACAAAGAAAAAAATTACATTTGGGCCAACCAAACTTATTCTAAATCTTCTTCTACTAGGGGGACACAATCTCCTCTCTTCTCTACATAATAAGGGTTTGATAACCCAAAGCAACAATGTATTTCCCTTTTGAATTATGGCCCCAAGAAAGAATATCAGAGTCTTCAATAGAACAACAGGTCTCTCAGCCAAAATAGAAGCCAAAGTTTCACGATCCTCAGGATAACCACCCTCTAGCTAGCCTTGCGAATCCCACCAGCAGTGAGTAAAATAGCTACCAAAAGGATTTTGTCGCTTGAAGTCAGCCATCTTAGACCAGCCTGCATTAGAAAAAACATCCTTAAGAAGACGAATGTGGGGGAAAGAAGAAAGGATAGTAGGATGACTATCCCAAGAATATTTCCAAAATAAGGCATTATTTCTCTTATTAACAATCCAAAAGAGACCCTACTTATAAGCATGGCACTTTTTTTGAGAGTGTCCCAAACAATGGAACATTTTCCCCTCAGATCCAATCTCAGAATCTCATCAACCGGAGCACCACCAAAAAATTTGAGGCTAAGAATTTTAGCCCAAAGCTGATGAGGATTACTACACCACCTCCAATAAATTTTAGCAGCAAAAGTGAGACTATTCAAATTGGATTACCTCAAACTAAGACCCCCCATATCTTTAGGACAACACACAGTATCCCAACTGACCAAGCTCCATTTATTACAGTCTAGGTTTCCTGCCCATAAAAATTTTCTATAAAGAGAATAAAATTCTTTGAGAAAGCACTTAGGAGAAGCCAAGATAGAAAACCTGTAAATAGGTAAAGCATGAAGGACAAACTTCAAAAGCGTTAATCTACCAACAAAGGATAACCACCCAAAAAACTAATGATTAACCCTTGATCAAAATCTATCCAAAATATTTTTCCAGTAAGTCCTAATATTTTTAGAAGAAATAGGAATCCCTAGATACTCCACTAGCAAACAACCCACCTGAAAATGTAGAATATTAGCAATCCTACGTTGAATCCAACCATTCGTATTGAAGAAGAAGATATTTTATTTCTCTTCATTAATCATTTGACCAGAGGTAGATAAGTAAATATCTAAAGCCTTCCTAAAATTCATTACTTCCTCAAATTTTTCCCTCCCCATTTGAGTAGTATCATCGATAAACTAAATATGAGACCACCCAATACCATCCTTGGATAGCACCACGATTTTGAAAACTCTTGAGAAGTCTTCCCAAACCTTTAGCCATAAGGATGAAAATATAGGGGGACAAGGGATATCCTTGACGAATCCCCCTAGAGGTCGAGAAGAAAGTGGATGGTAAACCATTGATTAAAACTACAAAGGAGGCCGAAGTCACACAACTCATGACCCATTCAATCCAATTATACGAGAACCCAAAAGCTTGAAGGATGTTCTACAAAAAAGGCTAGCTAACCCTGTCATAAGCCTTGGACATATCAAGGTTAGTGAACATAGCATTTTCCTTAGAGATATCCATAGAGTAAATATCTTTAGTAGCAACCACCACACCTTTCAAAATCTAACAACCCTTAACAAACCCACCTTGCTCAGGAGAAATAAGATAAATAAGAACTTTCTTCAATCGATTCGCAATAATCTTGGTAATAATTTTATAAGTAACATTTCATAGGAAAATAGGATGAAAAGACACCAACGAGCTAGAATTTTCATATTTGGGAATAAAATCAAGGAATGTTGAATTAATTGCTTTAAGCATTTGCTTATTGACTTGGGATTCCTGAACAATTTTTAGCAGATCAAAGATAACACTTCCCAAAATTCTTGAAAAAATTATATAGGGAAACCATTAGGTCTAGGTGCTTTATTTTTTTCATTTGAAAAACCATCACTTTAAGTTCCTCCATCGATATGGGATCCATTAGCACCTTATTCATATCATTAGAGACCAACCTAGGAATACAATCCAAAATAAGCCTCATATTAACAACATCATGAGGACCCTACTCGGATAAAAGAGAGGAGAAGAACCTGACTGCTTCATTAGAGATATATTCAAAGGATGAGAGAGTTTCCCCCTAATAAAAAGTAAGTGAGACTATAACATTACCATTCCTGTAGTATTTAATTTAATTGTGAAAAAAAAGAGGCGTTTCCATCCCCTTCAAACAACCAGTCAATCTGATATTTTTTCTTCCAAAAAATATCCTCACGAAGCTCCCATTCAACAAGCTCACTAGAAAGGAAATATTTCATTTCCAAAATATCCTTTGTCAATCCTTCATCTTTAATTTGAAAAGTGATCTCCTCCAGGCTATCCTGTAGTTGCTTTTTCTTCTGAAAAATATTTCCAAAAGAAAATTTGTTCCATTGCCTGAGTTTGAATTTGAAAAACTGGAGGCTTTTAAAAAAAGTAAACATAGCAGTGCCAAATTTGGATTTCCCTTTGACCCACCACCTCTCCAAATATTCATACAAATCATTATCCCTGAGTCACATAAGTTGAAATTTGAAAGGTGGATTTCTTGGCAATGAGAATATCGAGGATTGAAATAGAATGGGCTAATGATCAGAGCCCCTCCAACCTATAATATTTGAGAATGAATTCCAACTATCATCAAACCAAATATCTAAAATAAGGAACTGATTCAATCTTTCAGAAATAAAATTCGCTCCACATCTTATTTTAGTTCAAGTAAAGAGCCCATTTTGAGGCTTCACATAAACAAGATTAAGAAAAGAAATATTATTCTTGCATCAAAGTAGAAGAAGGGCCCAAACACTCCACACCATTATTATTCTCCTCTAGGGATATGATAGAATTAAAATCCCTAGCCACAATCCAAGGAGAATTGGGAGCAAGAGATCGAATGAATCTAATATGATTCCATAAGAGAATTTTACTTGATAAATCACTGGGGGTATACACATTAGATAGAAGAATAGAAGATCCAGATGAAAAGCAGGTAGCAACCATAGAGAGATAGTTCCTGATACCCACCCACCAAGAGGAAGTTAAGCTTAGTGGATCCCACAAACACACAACACCACCCGTCAAACCCTGGGCTCCAATAGCAAGATAATGACCACCTTTCCATATCTTAGAATCAATTATAACCATATCTTCACAAGATAATTTTATTTCTTGGATGAAAATAATATCAGGTCTATGATCTCTAATCAAATTTTGAGTAGCTTTTTGTCTAGGGCTGCTACCCAAACCCCTAAAATTCCAAGATATCACTTTAATTTTTGGGGAATAGAAAAGTGAGAATCTAATGTCTTAACAACACTAGACTCAACTAAGGATTCCCCTATCAATTTATCTTTTTCTTGATCCTTCTTTCTTCCTACTTTTACCACCTTCTCCACCCCACATTTTTTTTATAGTTTTTGGGTGAATACCTAACACAGAAGAAACTTTATTTTTCCCTTATTCTTTGATAATCCTATCCTGGGAGGGTTCAAACCTAGTCTCATCCTCATTTCTCTCAATCAAGTTTTTAGCCAAAGGGTAATGATCAAGAACTTTATCAAGATAATCCGACACCTCTTTGGACTTATCTTCATTTCCTACAAGAGGGTTATTAGGAACCACCCCTTCCTTATTAGAAGTTTGCATTTCAAAAGAAGGATTTAGTAAATAACAAGTACCTAGCTCTTGAATACAATCATCTATATCACCTCCGTTTTGAACTTGATCCTCAACATATGACTCCTCAAAATTTTGAAGTACATAAAATCTATTACGAGAACCTCCCTTCCCAACACCTTTATTTTGATGAAAAATAGGCCTAGATCTTGAACAAGAATTAACAGGAATAAATCCATTAGAACTAGGTATCTCATTAACCATAGGAGCTTTTCCTTTTATCTTTGTATATTCATCTTGAAAGTTAGATGAAGATGATGAAGGTTGAGAATTCACTTTCTTATAGTTTCTCTAAAGATGCCCATATTCATGGCATATGCGGCATCAAAATGAGAGCTTAATAATCTAACTGTTGGACCCAAGACATGTTTTCCAATTTAATATCTAATGATTTAGGCAGTAGATTATTCAGATCTACTTCAATACAGATCCGTGCAAAAGAAGAAAATTTTCAATCCAAAGTTTGGCAAGACGGACCAACTAGTTTTCCAATAATCTCTGCAATAGAATAAAAAATATCTGACCTCCAATATTCCATAGGGAGTCATGGCAAATAGACCCACACAATAATTCTAGAAGGCATATCCTCCACCAGATCAAATCCTATATGCCAGGGTTTGGTAAATAATCCATATTGATTGTGAAAGTAAGGACCCCCCTCGAACACTTTACTATGATCTACCATACAAGAGAACACCACAATAAAATACCCATTAGCTGCAAGAATAATCTCCATATCACCTTCAGGGCTCCAATTTCTCCTAACCCAGTTTTCTAAAAAAGGCATAGAAATTTTGAGACCCATGAATTTGCAAATGAGCACATGCTCAAAAAAATATAAAACATCATTCGCAACAAAATTAGGACTGATAACCAAGACAAGATGATCTTTACTTTTCTCCAAGCATCCATTATTCTTCAGCTTTGAAGTCAAAGAGGAATTAGAAACAAGATCAAGGGTTGCATGCAACAAAAAATTCATGGCATTTGCATGATCAAAAGAAGAGGCATCCTTATTCAAAATAACATCCTTAAAAGACAAAGATCGAGGGTCACCAGGACCTCTCAAAGCTGCTATATCTAAAGCCAAACTACAACACACCTTTCACCAACCAATATGTTGGTTTTCACATAATATTTTAGCACCGACCGACCTAAGTTTGAATCTTGCCATAAAATAATAGATATATCTAGCCCAAACAGGTTTTGGTAGGCAATGGGGAGCAAGGAGTTCCACCCAAAAAATAATGTTCCAATTCCATGAGCGAAAGGTCTTAAAATTTTATCTATGGAATTTGGGGCAAGTCATGGGAAGTGAGGATGTTCATATCATAAGCCAAGGTTTCACTCTCATGGATGAAACTTAACATTTAGACCAATGGGTTTGGGTCAGGCTAAGAGGAATGAGAAATCTCACATTATAAGATGAGGTTGCAATAGAATGGATAAACCTTAATATCCTATTATATAGAATGAGTTTAAGTGGTTAAAAATATATAATTTTTAGGCATATCAAAGGCTTATTGGATTTGACCTTACAATATTGACATGATACACCATAAAACCTAGTTTCAATTATTACCAGGTGATAAATACAAATTGTAAAATACAACTATGTGGTTTATTGAAATACTATGGTAATCTAGTCATAATGTAATAGAGGTGGGGGAAAAGTTAAGGGAAGTATTAGGAAATTTGTTTCTGGAAAAATATCTCATTTTTGGGAGCCATATCTTCACAAAAGTTGTGTCATTTAGATGATTCTTGGACCAATTTGTACATAATTTGAAGAGTTTTAAAATGAATGGTCATTTGAGGAATTTGAGTAGTATTGAGGGAGATATGAACCTAATTAGTTAGCCATCAATAATAAGGGCAATGACAATTTTTCAAGTCATAGGAGAAAAAAATTGCAAAACTTTGTTAGCTAGGGTTTGAATGATAGGAGGATCAATGAAGGAATAGGGCTATAGTGAGGTAGGATATTTTGTATAGGCATAGAATATTTTAGATAAGTTTTATTTATCGCTTCATTTTGTTTAAATTTTTGCATGCAGATTATTGTAGGTTTATTTTCAAATAATATAATGCTATAGGATATACTGGTGAATACTTAGAATCATCATTTCCATGGATCAATTTATAGATAAATACTTCGAATCATCTCTATTACTAGAGGTTAGGGAGGACCTCATAGAGAAATGATTATTGTTGCTCAAAGATAAGAAAATCATCGGTAAATTTAATGGGTAATTTCTAGGGGTTTTGACTCTAAGAAAATGGATTGATAAGAGATAAAATTCTGTAGGAGTGAGTCTATCCTTTCTTCCCAATTTTTTTTCCTAGATATTTTTTGTTCCAGAGAGGAAAGAGATAGAATTTCAAAAGGGGGTTCTTGGTTTATGGGAAGAGCATGACTCTTCCTTACCTGTTGATTTGAAGGCTTTACACCTAAAAACATAAAACTATCCCTAACACTAGTATAGGTCACGACATATGGGTTGTCCATAAAATTCTAGGAAATGGATACCTTCAAGG
The DNA here is from genome assembly GCA_028583015.1 of Wollemia nobilis. Lineage (NCBI taxonomy): Eukaryota > Viridiplantae > Streptophyta > Pinopsida > Araucariales > Araucariaceae > Wollemia > Wollemia nobilis. The sequence continues at coordinate 15,761,503 of JAQPPZ010017052.1, forward strand.
AAATAGGTAAAACTCTGGGAGAATTCCTTGAGATTTAAAAACTATAAAATATAAAGTCTTGGATATTTTTACCCAAATATTGGTCATGATTGATATTAGTAAACATTTACTAGAATCAATAATTCTTAATTATGGGGGTAAGTTGTGGACCCAAACCATAAATCATGAAAATATACCTTCTAAATGTAGAATATATCATGAGGTGAAGTATATTGAGAGATAATTCCCAAAAAAGAGTCCAACATAAACATATGTATAAAATCACAAGAGAAACTTACAAATGTATTCGGATGAGGATGGGTTTCAATTTCTAAAAAATAGGTCCAAATAGATGAAAGTAAATAAATAGTGGAGACTAGTAAGTAAGAATATTAGAAGAAACACCAATTCTTTTGAGAATTTAGCCTATGAAAAAAAGAAAATTAGAGCTTAGAGGGCATGGTACAACAAGATCATAATATTAATAATGAGCTGACTACTTGGTCAGAACCTAATTTAGGGATGAACATTCTTGTTGAACCTAAGGAATGTGCCTCATCAGTTTTTGAGGACTCTCTTGAAGTACCATACACCATTTATGATAAGGAAATTGGTAGAGAAAACATCATGTTAGATGTTAATATCTCTACCATTAACAAGGAAATACTAGAAAATGAGTAGGATAAGTCAAAAGCTTCCTTAGTAGAGCCAGGAGAGAATATATATAATGAAAAGGAAAGTTGTGAGATAATTTTAAGGAAAATAATATTAATACCTACCCTTTATACTGTTAGGGCAAAAATAGAGAATCCTTCAAATTATTAAACGAGATCTAAAGAAGCAAGATCAAACATATAGAAATAAACACAATCTAAGTTGGTTGAAATTCTCTAAACCAAATAACAAAATGATATTGGTAATTTACAAGAGGGGCTAGTAGCCCCTAATGACACATGATTACCATCTCATGGAATATAAGGGGTGCAAATTCCCATCAAATCATACGTGTATTAGGGAGATTTTTTTAAGTAATAAGCCTGATATTATTTGTATCCATGAAACTAAAATGGCAAAGGAAGAAGTTTCCAAAACTATGAAATTAATATGGAAAATATTTGAATGGGATGCTATGGATTCAAAAGGAGTCGTAGAAGAATTTTAACGTGTTAGAATCTAGTTAGAACCTCCTATGAAACTATTCATAAAACTAGGCATTGGATAGCCTCATTAGTCATATGCTAATTTACAGATATTCATTTCATCCTTATCAATGTCTATGGACCTTCAGTCAAGTAGATAAAAAGTATAGAGTGGGATAAAAGCCTTTATGAGAATTAAATACTAAGAAACCTGATTCATGATCATAGGAGCATTTAATACCATAACTAAGTTGGATGAAAATTTTGGGTGAATTAAGGAAATAACCCAAAGTATGAGAGATTTCTCAACTTTTATTCAAAGTAATAATATATAGGAGGTTTAATTTGAAGAGGATAACCATACATGGACCAACAATAGGAAAAATCATAACCTGATAACAAAAAATAGATAAATTCATACTCTCAAATCATTGGCTAGATGAAGGAAATTGTGCTAAATTTAATACCTTGACAATGATTGGTTCGCATCACTGGACAATAAGACTTAAAATGGTGCTAAGTGAATTGAAACAAAAAAAAAACATATTTTAAATATGAGTAGATGTGGGAAGGCCATCCTTAATTTGTATATGTGATAGCACAAACACAAAATTATTTAGGAAATAATGGGTTGTATACACTTCCATAACAAATTAAACCAATGACATTTAGATTAAAACAATGTAATAAGAACACTTTTGAGAACATTTTTGAGAAGAAAGAAGAACTAAAAGAGAAATTTTTAAAATTCCAAAAAGATGAGCACAATAATCCAAGCTCAAAGGAAAGGGAGTTGCTTAGTGAATATCATAATATTTTGAGTAAGGAAGATAAATTTTGGAGATTAAAATGGAGACACACTTGGTTAAAGGAGATAAAAGCATATTTTTTGATAAGATGGAAATAGTACAAAGTTCAACATGTAGAATTAGTAGAATTAAATCAGTAGAAGGGTATTGTATTTAAGACTAGAGAAAAATTAGAAAGGAGGCAAGGATGTTTTACCAAAATATTTTAGGATAAGAGGAGATTGAAGTTCTTAATGATAAGCTATCTCAAGAATTACCTTTAGTTATAAGAAATGAATATAATAGCAAACTGATTGTGCCTATTACTATGGAATAAGTTCATTCAACTCTTTTAATTTTTTATAAGGATAAATCCCCAAGTCTATATGGACTCTCTATAGTATTCTATCAGTATAACTAGGAAATAACGAAGGATTATTTATTGGTGGTAGTGGAACAACCTAGGGTAAAACAATAAATACCTTATAAAATAAATGCAAAATTTATTATGTTGATTCTAAAAAGAAGGATACACAATTTTTTGATTAATTTAGGTCCATAAGCCTATATAATATCGCATATAAGACAATCCCCAAAGTGATGGAAAACTGATTAAGACCACAATTATAAAAAAAATTATTTTAGAAAAGTAAGGAGTATTTGTGAAATGGAAACAGATTCTGGATAGGATCACATTAGCTCATAAAGTAATGCATTCAATAGATTCCATAAAAGAGAGAGCAATGATCTTAAAACTTGATATGAATAAAGTCTATGATAGTGTTAAATAGAATTTTCTTTTTTAAATCTTAGAATATTTTGGATTTAGGAGGAAATGGGTTAGATGGATTAAATCTTGTGTCTCTACAATATCATATTCAATTATGGTCAATGAACTAGTAACAAAATCATTTAAATCCAAGAGGGGTATTAGACAAGGAGATCCTCTATCACCATATCTATTTATTATTATGGTAGAGATATTGGGAAGGAACCTAAATAAGACATACAAATATGGGCTAATAAGTGGACTTAAGGCTAGTAATAACATTGACAACATCACCTATTAATAGTTTGCATATATATTTACATGGTGGAATCAGTAGCCACCACGAATCTGGACAGGTTGTCCAGCTTTTTATGGATGCTACAGTATTCTGTGTTGTCCACCCCGAAAGCCGCCACACATATCTTCATGCATTCCATCCCTATAACCACCGTGCCATGATAATTTTAAACCTTTTACACCACTTAAAGCACTAGGAAAGGGATAAGCATTCAGTCTGGCAAGGCCTAAGATTTGAACCTTGGACCTCCCCCCCCCCATTATGGGGTTTGGGGAACCAATTGGTCTATAATAGTTTGTAGATATTACAACCCTTTTTGAGAGGGCAAAAAAAAAATGCCAAATCTTTGAATAACTTACAAAAATAATATGACAAATTATTTGGACAGAAAGTTAATAGGATAAAATCTAAAATTTACTTTCTAAACACTCCAACTAGAATCAAAGTAGGGATATGCAAATTATTTCAAATAGAGGAGGTAAATTTACGAAACGTATCTAGGGATGCCTTATTTGAGGTAAGAATGAGGATAGAATTATGGAATCTAGTTATAAGTAAAGTTTAAACTAAACTACTAGCATGGAAAGGTAGATGGTTATCATTAGCATGAAAGTGTAACTAATTAAATCAGTTTTACAAAAAGTTCCAACATATTATATGTCCTTGTATATTATGCCTAAATCGGTAGGAAAAATTTTAATCCATAAGATGTGATCATTTTTGTAGTTAGGATTACATGATAAAATAAATTTTTCTTTGGTGAAATAGAGCAAGCTATGTGATGATCAAACAAGGAGAGGTCTTAGTTTAAGAGTTATTACAGATGTAAAATTAGCTCTAAGGAGAAAAGCAATGTGGAGATTGTACAAACAGTGTTAAAGATAATGAGAAAAATTCATCTAAGTACATTGAACCCAATGACCCAAACTAAATTTGTATAGCATTCTCACTACTAAGTGGTTCTAAACTATGGAATAATTTATAAAAATCAATCGATCTAGTGATGGAAGGTCAAATATGGGTGGTGGAAATTGGAGAAAAAATTATATTTGGATGGATAGATAGTTGGTGTGATAAAATACCACTTAGTATAGATCTAATTTTGAAACCATGGAAGAGATTACTTCAAGATAAATATGGTGATAGAATTTCAAAAACCATGTACAAGGATTAGGAAGGAAATAGAAATGAAAAGAATATTTTCTTACAAGGACACTAGACAATGTTTCTAGGAGGCAATTGAGTAGAAAGATAACAACAATGGTTATTTCAAGGGAACCAGAGGATAAGCTGGTTTGAAAGTTGAATACCTGAGGAGAATACACAACAAGAAGTAGATAACTGTAAAGCACCAACAAAATAGGAATACCACCATAATATGATGAGATATTTGGGATATCTTGAGTATTCCAAAAGTCAAAATTTTTGTAAGGCTAGTAGGTTACAGTAAAATTTAATCCTGGGATAACATAATGAAAGGGGTTTTCATGGCCCTTCACAATATATTCTATTTAAAAAGGAGGAGAGTATAAACCATATCTTGGGATACTACTCAATAGTTTAAGAACTATGGCAATGGATTATTAATGTGTTTGGTAAATGCATGGTGATGAATGAAATAATGGTTAAATAAATGGTAGATCACTTTAAAAAGTTAGGTATTATAGAAAATTTGGGATACATAAAATATATAATTCTTTGGACTGTATGGCTGAAAAGGAACAAAAGAATATTTAAAGGACAGAAAAGTAGTTTAGAGGTAATGAAAAGGAATATTTGTTTATCCATAAAGGAGTCTAAACAAACCCTATCAACTTACCTAATCCCCAATCTTGAAGCATAAAGTCTTTGACATATGGAGTCAAGTCATCAATTGGAATTATGATGGTGGGTATAGGAGAAACAAAATGAAGGAAAAAATATAAGTGAAAACCACCAAAAGCAGAGTTGGTCAAATTAAATTTTAATGGATATTCTAAAGGAAATATAGGACCAATAGGAGGAGGAGGAATAATAAAAAATAATAGGGGTGAGTTTTTATCACATTACACTTTTACTAGTGGATTTAAGATAAATAATGAAGCTAAAGCTTAGATAATTTTGGAAGGATTACAAATATGTAGACAAATAAAATGGAACAGAGTATGGATGTAAGATGATTCAATAATAATAATAAATATAGTTTTGAGGAAAGCAAAGGCTCCATGGAACATACAAGATATCATTGTGGAAATTCAAGACCTTGCTACAAATTTTGAAGAAATCAAGCTTACATATACGTTAAAGGAAGGGAACAAATATGCAGTTAGGCTAACCAATGGAGGGGTTTTAATAGAGGAATGTGAATGTTAGAAATAGTTTATATTCCATAATTTGGGTTATTTAAAATTATATTCAAAGGTACATACTTAGGAAATTAGATTAATTTAAGGGAAAGTTATCTAGTTACTTCATGCAATGTAATAAATGCACAAGTGTCTGTGTGCAAGTTGTAAATGTGTAAGGTGTCACTTGTACAACTAGATAGAGTGTTGGCCAAGTATCCTATTTTACCTATATAAGGATGGTCTAATTGTTAATATAGATGTAACATGAGTGTCGGTGACACAATAGCTTAGGGTTCTTAGTAGGTAGTTCAGTTTTGTGTGGATCACCATCCATTGGTGATGGATGCAATGTAGTCCAATAGCTATATTGATGGAGTGCTCATTTCCTCCATAGCTACATTGTATTCATTATATATATATCATTTATGTTTATTGCATATCTCAGTCATCTTGCAAATTTTCTTTCTTTAGCATCTCATGATTATTATTTCCTTTGGATATTGTATCAAAAGTTAAAATTGAAGTTATATTATCTTCTTCATGGGTAGAGAAAATAGTAAGTTTAGTTAAATTTGACAATAAAAATCTGAAAGGAACAAATTCAAAATAATGTTAAAGAGGATTACAAGATATTTTAGGGGACCCATTTATAGATCAATACATTGGAGGAAACCAATAATACTAATTTGGTAAAGCATACTATGATTTCATGAAGTGAGTAGAAGTTTTATATGTTGAAATATAAGAAGAAGATATCAAATTGACTTAATGGCTAAATGGATTATTTGAGTTACTATTTGTTGGTTGGATTATGGGACAAAGTATGGATTGGAAATTTTTACTTTTTGAGACTGCTAAACTATTTATTAAAATAATACTATTATGATTTATTAAAAAAATACAAATTATATTCATTTCATAACTTATTATAATGATAAAATGTTTTTTTAATTGGTTATTTGGCATTAAAAATAACTCCACTTGTATTGTATAATTATCCATAGTTTAGTTATTATGTGTGTATTCCTTCATAAGATTTAATCATGAATTTTTAATTTTTTGAGATTTCTAAACTATTTATTATAGTTCTTGTAGTTGCACTTATGCTTCAAGAAGGAAACTAATAGTCGAGAGTTGGTAATGTAGACTATGATAACACAAAGGTTTGGAAATATTACTTGATTAATATGTAATGTATAGACAATAGAGGTGCATTTTTAGTATTGTAAATATTGTTACAAAAAATATCAAGAAATAGGATTCTAATTTCTAGAATATTTGTATTTATAAAGAAAATTGAAGAATATCCAAAAAATGAAAATAAATAATTTAGACTTTTTATGAAAAATATGTAGATATCTAACTACAACAACTCAATTGAGATGAGAATTGTATCTGTTTGTAAACTCTCAACCTCTAAAGAAGATAGTTGTGATTTGTCAAGGGTGGGGAACCCGAGTACAACCCATTTTTGTCAAGCAAAAAAAAGTAATATAGATGGGGCTTATTTTAATATGCTATAACCAATTAAAAATAAAAATATAACAAAATTAAAATTTAGTCACAACTTAAATGAACCTGATGGTCATAAAACAACATAATATTAAACTGGTTTAATTTTTTAACTTTCAAGGAGTATCCCTAGGTTTAAATATGGTTAGGTGCAACCCACGTATAATTGCCAAGTTTTTCTAATATCACTATGTATCTATAATATAATATGGGTGGGGAAAATAAGATATAAAGTTTATATTCAAGGGGTTAATTTTTTTACACCAAGTTCATTTAAGTAGACATTATAAGTGGATGTCAAATGATCTTATATAACTAACAATTCTTTCCCATGGGGAGGTTTTGAACACATTGTCATCGTCATTGCATGTAGAAGCTTTAGTAAGGTGGAATAAGTGTGGAATGTGAGGCTTAGGATTGGATTTCTTTGTATCAAACATTATTTGGAAAAAGTGTAGGTAATTTTTATTTTTTATTGTTTTTAATTTTTGGAGCATATTAGGATTTTGAATACCTTTGCAAATCTATCATGGTAGTAGTAGGGGGGATCCCTCCCCCTTGACCCTTAATTATAAGATGTAGTATGATTGAGAAGTGGAGGACACCTGGATAATGTCATGACTAAGTTTCCTCATGGATCCATAAGAATACCATACTTAGATCCCAAGAAGAATGTCAATTGATGCATGAAAGTGGCAGATGGTTCCTTGATAGTCTAGCTAAAAAATGTAGACCTTAAAAATGACATAGAGGATATGGAAAGAAAAAATTTGATATGCAAATTCATGGGTTTTAGACCCCAACTATCAACCTTTAGGGACTGGGCATCTAAAAATTGGTGAACTAAGGGAGAATATCAAATCATGCTCTATACCAATGGTTATTTCCTAATACTCTTTGAGTATGAACAGAATCAAGAATGTGTTTTCAAGGAAAGCCATGGTTTCTAGGGAGAGTGGGTTTGTTCATGAAACCCTAGTATATGAAGTTTCAGGTAGAGGAGATATCTTCTGTGGGTCCTATATGGGTTAGGTTATTTCGTCTACCAACTAAATACTAGAATCCCATATCTTTTGTAGCCATTGAAAACACTTTGGGAACATTTATGATGATGGATGATAATACTTACTATTTTAAATAAATGATATATGCTATAATATGTGTTCTGATGGATCTCAATAAACCTCTTCTATAAAAGATCACATTACAAACAAAATATTAATCCTAGGAGAAAAAAATTGATTGTGAAAATATCCCATTTAGATGTTGGATATGCCATACGTATGGGAATATGATGAGAGATTGACCATAGAATTGCTTAGAGAAAATGCAAGTAAAGGAAAGTCACAAAATTTCAAGAACTTAAAAAGAAAGTGCATTCAAAGAAAAAACAAATGCAGAAAGTAGTGCGACACCAAATAATAAATTTGCTCATTTGATTGATGAAGACCTAATTATGGGAGAAGATCATAAAATGGAGACACAACTAATGGTGGAGCTAATTCTTGAAGTACTCGGTCTAAATTAAGGGAAAATATAACCAAAATAGATGAGAACCAAATAAACATATAAATGGACACAAACTTGAAACACACAGGTCAACAAAGATAAAATAAGAGAGAAGGAGCTAAAAAAGAAGATAATTATACTTGTGAAACACATAGAACTGCTTAACTTAGAGTATAAGTAGATGCCTCAACCCCCTTGATAAGGCCTTGGTGGTATACACAAAGGATTATAAAGTAGGACCTACCCAAGATCTATTTGGTATACAATAGGAGAAACACAAGAAAATGAAGATTGACACCAATCAGATTGTGGAGCGTAAGACCAATCAACACCACCTAACAAAATATGGAGAAACTCTAGTCTTTGAGTGTAATATGAATCCTATCATCAAACTCCTAACCTAACCATCCTCATGAGACTCCTTTCATAGAATGTAAGGGGGAAAACCCACTCCCCTCAAACATAATAAAATCAAAAGGTTGATTCAAAGAATAAGCCAAACCTAGTCTTTCTTTAGGAGAATAAATTATAAGTAGACGAGATGGAGATAATGGCTAAGAAATTATGACCAATGGGTTGGGTAGAGTCTCTCAGTTCTCAAGGAGCATTGGGTGGGCTCTCCTGTATATGCGATCTAAAGGAATTTGTGGTGTATATGGTTATGGGAAGCTAGGGTATTCTAGGACTTTAGGGGCAATGGAGGTAAAATGACCAATAATTCCTATGTATTAACATATATTCAACCACTACTATAGAGGATAAATGAAGGTATTGGGACTATATCCGACACCTTAGGCTCTAGTTTTGTAATGAATAGATTGTCCTAGGAAGGGATCTTAACACCATTCTCTCCTTAGATGAAAAAATAAGAGGGATGAGAACACTAGAGATTGTAATTGATTTAATGCATGAGAACTTGAGGCATCTCCACCTGATTGATGTAAAGCAACAATAGATTGATGAAATGGAAGAACAAATGAAAGGGGCCCACATGCATCTTGGAGCACTTGGATGGGTTTTTAATCTTGATGACCTTCTCTTTATTGGAGGCATTATATTATTTAGTACCTTCTAAATATTTATATTAGGGTGTGTTTAATATTTGAGTCCATAGTATGTGTCTAATTATTAAGTGTGAGTATGCATCATGTAAATAAGTGAGGAGTTATGAGTGTGAGGCATCGTATTAGTAAGTGTGAGTTATGTGAATGAAATTTTATTTTTAGAAGTGAGGACTTATGAGCAATCATGAGAGACTTTCTTTATGTAATATAAGGTTTATTACATAAGAGAGAAATATGAAGAGTTTAATCTCTTGTGAGTTTGAGGAGAGCAAAGATCAAGAGTCATGTACATATGAAGAGTCTCATGTATGTATATATTGAGGACAAATCCCTATAGTATTTAACTTGAAGAAGTATTGCATTTATTCATTGTTTTAGTAGTTTTTCAATAAAGATTTTAGTGTGTTTATTGTTCATTATTGAGAATTGATATATATATATATATATATGTATGTATGTATGTATGTATGTGTGTGTGTGTGTGCGTGTGTATTGAGTTGTTGTTTGATATTGAATATTGTTAAACCTACGAGCTTAATAGTATTTTTCTAACAATGGTATCATAGCCACCTTGAGTGTGCTTAGAAGGATCCACATTGAATGAGATAGCTACAAGAAAATATATGATAGGAATAGCTAAAGGAGAACAAGGAAGAGAGCATGAGTGAATGTTTTGAAGGAAGAACAATTGCAAGGAGAAAATACTAAAGGAAATATATTTGTAGATTGAAGATAATTAAGGTGATAAGATAATGTATGGGATATTCTAATGAAAGAAAGTGCCAATACCTGAATGTCACATAAGAGGAAAGAAGCAAGCTATGGTTTGGACGACAATACATTGAGTAGCAGAAGAAGAGATAATTAGTCCAATGGAGAGACATCCAATGTGAGAGGAAATAGACGGAAGCTGCAATGAATACCCAACAAAGAAAGGAGGCGAATGTGAAGAAATTACGCTATCTAGAGTTGCTAGATTTTACGAAGAAGAGTTGCAAAAATTAAAAAAATTATGCTTTGGATACCACTGTAGAATGAAATATATGAGAATAAGATGAATAAGATGAATGCATGAGTGCCTATTATAGATTGAGAAGCATTTGAGAGTTTTTTGAAACTGATAGAAGACATCAGACATAATGTATAATGTGATTGGTCAATGTTGGAATGTTGTTGTGTGAGTGCAATAATGGTTAGAGTAGATTTGAAAGATTAGTTGTGCATATAAAGACACCTAACACATTAATTTTACCTTTAAGTTATTTGAATAGTCGAGCACATATTTTATTTGAGGAAATTTTGGTTTATTTGAATAAAAGTGGATTGATTTAATTTTAGGAAATATATGAAGAGAAATGAATTAAATAATTGAAGACATTGAATTATTGAAGAAAAATTAAATGAATGGGAGTTATAAGAAGAAGAAATTATATATTTGAAAAGAAGAGAAATTAATTAAAAGAAGAAATTTAATTGATGATTGAATAAAATGAATTAAAGAATTAAAAAAATTGATTGTAGGGAGATACAAGAAGATAAATAATTAAATGCGAAGAATAAAAAATTAGAGAAATAAGTTAATTGAGTTGAAGGGAGTTATAATAAGCTAAATAAGGAGAGGATTATTGAATGAAATTTGAAATTGATTGAAGAAATATATTGAATTAAATAAAAAAAAAAAGAATATTGAAGAAGAAGAATTTTAAAAAGTGAATTGAAGGAAACATTGAAAAACTTTGAAGAAATAATTTCATGATTGAAGAAAAATAAAATTATTGAATAACAAAAATTGAAGAATTTAAAGTTGCAAGCTTACTACAATGGTAAGGACTTTGGCCTCTCTTTGGAAGGTCTAAGGTTCAAACCCCACTCGGTATGAGGGGGCTAGGACCCCTCATAAAAACTTGTGTAAAATCATTGAAAAATAGAAGAAGAATTTTAAGCTACGAGCTTACTACAGTGGTAAGGGCTTTGGCCTCTCTTTGAGAGGTCCAAGGGAATTTCACAACAAAGGAAATTAAAACTGAAATTTGAAGGAATTTGTGTGAACAAAAGAAATTTATTGAAAGAACAAAATGAATGCATCAAAGAAGCATTTTTCAAAGTCATTGTTTAAAGAAGCAAATACCATGAAGAATTTTCACATACATGGGAGATATTATCATAGACATGTTCTACGATACAATAAAACACCAAAAATTCAAGCAAAACCAAAAATTGAATATGAAGATAATGCTTGGTACATTGATTCAGGAGCTAGTAATCATATGACTAGTAACTTGTATTGGTTTGATTCCATACAAGTAAAACCAAGTATCCCAATAAAGATAGAATATGATAAAATTTATCATGTATAAGTATCAACGAATGTCACACTTAGTCTACCGTATTCTAAATGTACATTGGAAAATGTGTTTTATGTTCCTAGTATAATAAATAATCTAATTTCATTATCATAATTACTAGGTAAAAGAAGGACAATAGAATTTAAGATCATTAATGGAAATAAGAGATGTATCATTAAAATACTAAATAAAATTGAAGCCATGAGATCCTACAAAAGTGACATAGTTGCCTTGTATGTGATAGAAATTGCACAAAAACATTTAGATCAAATTTTTTCAAAAGAACAATATCAAATGAAGTATTATAGTGAACACAAAACTTTTATGGTAAAATAACATGGCAATATATTCTTTGATGTCTTCTTCAAAAGTATAAGTAATAGCTCAATGATACAAATAAAGTATGAAAAACTGAAGTAGTACCAAAGTTAGAATGCATGAAGAAGAAGAAAGTACATGAAGGTAAAATGTCTTCATACCAAATAATGTAATAGGGGGTTGTTGGAGGTGTAATATTATTTGGTCTCTTGTAAATAATTATATTTGGTTGTGTTTAATATTTTAGTCCATATTATGTGTCATGTAAATAAGTAAGGATTTATGTGTGTGAGGTGTCATGTTAGTGTAAGTTATGTGAGTGAAATGTTATGTTTAAAAATGAGGAGTTGTGAGCAATCATGAGAGACTTTATATTTATGTAATATGTGAGATTTATTATGTAAGAGAGAAATATGAAGAGTTGGATCTCCCATGAGTTTGAGGAGAGCAAAGGTCAAGAGTCATGTGCATATGAAGAGTCTCATGTATGTATATATTGAAGATAAAGCCCTGTAATATGTAACTTGAAGAAGCATTGGACTTATGCATTGCTTTAGTATTTTTTCAATAAAGATTTTGGTGTGTTCATTGTTCATTATTGAGAATTGATATATATATATATATATATATGTGTGTGTGTGTGTGTGTGTGTGTGTGTGTGTGTGTGTGTGTATGTATGTATGTATGTATTGAGTTGTTGGATCTTGGATATTGTTAAACCAATGAGCATAATAGTATTTTGCTAACACTCTCTCTAGAAGTAATTCTAAAATCTCTTATCCTTAATAATGAAAACTCATACCACTGTCTTAATTTTCTAGATCTTTGATAGTATGGTAGGAACTACTCACCCTTTAAATTAAAATTTATGTGGTTTAGAGATACTTCCTTTAGGCCATTAGTTATTTAGTGGTGGAGGGAAGGAAATCCAAGATATGACACCCATATGTATTGCTTTGTCAAGAGATTACAATTCATCAAAACTAGAATTAAGGAATGGAACTAGCATAATTTTGTGGATGTGAGGACTAAAAAGATAAATTGGACTTTAAAATTAGAGTAAGTGAATGCTCAAATTTGCACCTTGGGACTTACAGAGGAGCTCATCAAATAGGAATTCCAAGTATTTTTCAAACTAGCAAATTGAGAAAAGAGGGAGAAGCTCTTATGGAAACATAAATCCAAGATCTAGTGGTTGAAGGAAGGGGACAAAAACTCTACTTTCTTCCATAAATATCTTCTAGCTAGACAAGTTTCAAAATTTTGTCCTTGCCACATAATACTTTAAGGAACTTTTATCTACAATTCTCCTGGGCCCTAGGAATCAAGCAAAAATTCTACAAGGAATTCTTTCCCTTATTAAGGAAGAGGATAATGAGGTATTTATAGTGCCAATTTCTATGGTGAAAGTAAAGGAAGTATTTTTTAAGATAAAAAAGGGAAAAATCTTGGGCCATATAACTTCCCCATCAGGTTCTTCCAAGAATTATAGGACCTACTCAAGGATGATCTACTTGTGGTGGTAGAGGAAGTGTAGGTGATAGTAAATTTTAAAAGAAACCTACAAAACTTACAATGCACTCATACCTAAGTCCCAAGAGGTATATTAATGTTTTGGCTTTAGACTAATAGCCCTATGTAATTTTATCTTCAAAATAATTATGATAGTGATAGATCAAAGGTTGAAATCCTTCCTCTCTATGATAATCTCGCCAGAGCAAGGAGGATTTGTGGGAAGGAGATAAACTAAAAATGAAATAATGATTGCTTAGGAGGTCCTTTAGTCCATGCAAGCACACAGATCCCCTTCCATGTTTACCTACTTAGACCTCTCCAAGGCTTATGATAGGGTAGACTAGAATTTTCTTCTATAGGTCTTGCAAAAGCTTGGCTTGTCTTATGATTGGATGGATTGGATTAGAGGAACTTTTTTCTTAATTTCTTATATTGTGTTGATTAATGGTAGCCTATATCCTTTATTTACTACTTCTAGGGGACTACATTAGGGGGATCCTCTTTACCCTATCTATTCATAATTTTTGTAGAGTGTCTAGGCCATCTTATATTTAAAAAAGTAATAAGGGATACATTCAAGGAATCATATGTGCTTCAGGAACCCTTTCTCTCTCATTTATAGTTTTTAGATGACTCGATCTTGATGTGCTATGATATTATGTAGAAAGCATCTAGATTCAAAATAATTCTAAACCATTTTTGGCATCCATGGGACAACTTATTAATGAGGAAAAGTCTAATATCATATTCTTTAATTATATTTCTAGAGTGGAAGCCATGATTCTAAATATTTTTTATTTTAGGTGAGCATATCATAAAATATCTTATCTAGGAGTTCCATTAAAGATTGTCAAATAAAAAATGAGGAATGAGGTGGTTTATAGAGAAGATACAAAGTAGGATGAATAATTAGACCAATCGATGGCTTTCTCTTGCAAGTAGGTTCACTTTGGTTAAATATATTTTACAATCTATTCCCATTTGTGTTTCCTATTAGAGTATATTACATCATTTGGGTCATGTAAATGTACCACCTTTGGTACATAAATAAAGTAGGAGTTAACTTTAGAGTAAATTTAGTTAGTTACTTCAAGTATTGTAATAAATACACAAGTTTCAATATGCAAGTTGTAAATATGCATGTAGTCCATATGTACATGAGTCTTAGATAGAGTAAGAACCAATGAATCTATCTTCCTATATAAAGGCCTCATAGTGAGTGTTTTTAGTGCAGTGGTAAATATAGATTATGTAGTAGTAAATATAGACTGTGTAGTAGTAAGTATAGAGGGTGTGTGTTATAGTTTAGTAGTATAGTACAATGTAGTTCTTTCATATCCTTTCATGGAGTGTTCATGTCCTCAATTATGTAACATTGCACTATTTTTGTCACTTTCATTAATGGCATATTTTTGAGTTATTTGTAGATGCCCATCTCATTATTTTCTTACATATTATTGTGCCATTAGTTTATAGTTATCTTAGATTAGTTATATTACATCTTGTGATTTCACTACCTCCTATCAAAAGTTAATAGTGGTATCAGAGCACATGGTAGATCAGATAGAAAATAGGGAGAGCCACAAGTGGGACTAAGAGAAATCCAAAAAATTCATTTTTAGAATCTCTGAGATTACATATGGGTAGAGTATTTTGATAGGGTTATAGGAAAACTCCTAAATACTGGGACTCAATCTAGATTCCACTAGATTGACAAATTAACTAGTGAAGATTTGTCATCTCTAGATTTAAGAGTTTCTTCCATTACATTCCTAATACTTTGTTGCAGGGAAAGAGGATTTGAAGTAAGTTGGGAAGCTTCCTACACAAAGCTAGGAATAATATCTTCCGTGGAATCAATCCAATACTAGAAACAACACATGAAAGAACATATATTTGGAGGCCTAAAGAAAATGTCCCATTACAAGAGATTGTAGACCTATAGAGTGCAGAAGAAAAGGCCATAGTAGCCTTACTATTGATTCAAGAGACTCCTGAGAAGAGTCCAGAAGAATATTAGAGGTTGGTGATCTCCATTACAGGTTACAGATAACAAATTGAAGAAATTAGCTTGAAGAAGCTGAAGAGACCCTTAGAAGGTCCAGTTACAAAAATATCAGTTCTAGAAGATTGGAGGTTGGCGATCTCCATTAAAGCCTGCAAATTATAGGAGTAAAGAAGGACAAGTAAAGTTCTTGTTCCAGATTCTAGTAGTAGTATATTTTTAGAGATTCAAGAAGAATATCTCATTCCCAACACTTCCTTAGTAGAATGTTGAATGAAAGGTCTCATTTGGAATACCATAAGAGCTGCAAGATTGAAGACCTTACTTAGGTCTCAAGGAGAAACAAGGAGAAGGCCATTAAAGGAGTTTCAAGAAATTTAACATCAAAGGAAGAAGGATTTCTCAAGGAGTTTTCCAAATTTTTGAGGATATTGGTGAAGACCTCAAGACTTTCAGGTTCTTGCGAGGAAGGCCTAAATTGAAGTCAAAAGTCAACAAGAAGGTTGAAGGAGAAAGGATCCTAACATTACTACCAAACCTAAAAGGTTTGAAGATTACCTTTGAATAATAGAAGGATCATATGAAGATAGGAGTTTTTTGAATGTACAACAAAATACTAAAGGGTTCCTGAAGGAAAACTCAGCTACAATTTGGGGAAATTTCCTACCAACTTTTTGAGTTTCAAGAATAGTATTTTAGTGCAGAATTTGACTGTGAGAGGGTAGCAATTAGGACAACATTGATATCTGCAAAAATTTAGAAGTTACAGAGTCCATCTTGAAGGTTAATCAAAGTCACCTACTACAGTTAAAGGCTAGCAAGTTAGAGGGTTTTCAGAGCTACAAATAGGTGAGTTAAAGAGTTATTTAGGATATCCAAGAATAGTTGTAAGTTCATCTAGTTAAGGGTAAAAATTTGATGAATCGAATCACCAAGACATCCACCATATTCAAAGATCTTAAAGGTAAGCAACTTGGGTGCAAAATGTTCATTAGTTGAACTTTAGTTTTTTCGGTTTATTAAAGTGCATCATATTAGTTTAAAAGTTGCAAGAAGTGGATTCATTTTAAAATTATTCAAGAGAGTGTAGAAGGGATTTTCTTTTAAGGTTATTACCTACACATTAAAATAGGAGTTAGATATATTCCTATTGTTTAGTTAAAAAAAAAGAAGACTACATTAATTTGCAAAGATTAATAGTGCATGATTTAAGGTGAATTAGGAGTGATAAGGTGAGATTATTGCACTATTATAACTATTCTTGAGTAGATTAAAACTGGGGTTATTATGTGTGCCTTATATTTTTTACCCTTTAAGTTCCTTAATGTGCATTAAGAGTTTATTAAAGAAGGATAATTTAGTGCACAAAACAAGGTAAGAGTTCAGTGTCTAGAGACACCATTGAGCTCACTAAAATGGCAAAATTTTATGGCAAGATGGAGCCATAAAAAGAGCAATAGTACATCCATATATTGGAGAAGAAAATTTGCTCATCATAAAAGCAAGAAGATCTTTACGAAGAGACCATAGACATCTCAAATTTTGATGCATGTCAAGGAGACCTATCCACATCATTGCACCCTACTCTACATAGCAATCAATTGAATGAACTAAAGTTTCTAAGGATACTATTAAAGTGAGGTTATTACAATATACAAGGGGTTGCACCATCAAGGAAAAGATACACTATAGAGGAAACTGCATTGCCCATATTTTTACCATCATAGTGGGTACTTTACATAGTCCAGTGAAGGAGCTCCAGTAGAAAATAATAGAGCCATATTCGGGCTCGATACCCTTCCATAAGAGGTATCCAAAGACACTTAGTATAGTGTCAAACCAGCTGAATCAACATCCACAAAAATGCACAACAACAAACCTAAATTATTTCAAAACATCTACATAAGACAATGAAGTTACAATGAGTGATAGCACTAAGGTTACCTTTCATATGTGGAAAATTGAAGTGCAAGGAGGAATATTATCATTAGGAGTTACCCAAGCCTATTTAGGAAAATATTGCAAGAAGTAAGTAATCATACAACAAAACACACACCATTTCCATAGAGGAAGAGCAATCACCATAGGAGAGACACCTTACGTTGGAAACAAGTTGGATGTATGCTATAAAAGCCTATACACAACTTGCAAAGGCATCAAGATAATAGGTGAAGTTTTTGATAACGTGAGTGCATGTAAAGTAGAACTTCTATTTTTCCTAATGATATCAAGCATCTAGTATCGCTTGACACAAAATTAGGTAAAGACAATAACATTCACTAACGCTTGCAAGAGTCTTCAATGATCTCTCAAAGGAGTAACACTTATCATCATTGCTTCAATGCTCAAGAAGAGAGCATATTTAATGCTTAACCAATGTTCAAGACTTATCACAGTGTGAAGTAATAGCTTGCAAATTCATTGACAATGTTACCTAAGTAGAGGATATAAGGCATTGAGCAACATCGAGTTCAACTTGGTACCTCTTCATCGTGAGTTTATTAATAGCCATCATATGAAGACTACATAGTGAAGAAAATATACGCTATAAAATGAAAGCACTAAGAAAAGTGAAGCATCACAGTCAGGATCAAAGCGCAACAAGATTGTCATTAGTGTTGTTCGAGGAGTGAAGACCAGCAACAAAATAGATCTTTGAATGCTCAGGTTGAGAAGGGAAGACCACCACCATTCTAGAGGAGACCAACGTCAATTTAGAATCTCACTCATCATATGTTTATGGGAGGCAAAAATTCTATATTGTTTAATATTTACTTTCCTCAAATAAGGAATTATAAGGTGTTAAGTATAAGGTTGATTATTATTTCAATACAACAACAACCTTAAGAAGCAAAGAAGCAATTTTACAATACATTATAAAATTTCTTATACTTAGACATAAACCTTACCTCAAAAAGGATTCATAGTGAAGCTTTAAAAGATAACTTTGAAACCATAGAATATTATCTACATGCTCGACTCACTAAAGCAATTGATAATGAAAATAGTGACATTCAAATTCCTTTAATATTTGGTAGCATATTATATATGGCACTACTTACATTCAAATATTGCAAGGATGAGAATGTAGAAACAAGAGGATTAATAGAATTACTTAAACTAAAAATAAAAATTAATGAATAATACCTAGAGAAGATATTTCAATCCTCATGCAGTATTGGTATTTCAAGTTCTACTAACACAAAATCTTATCATGATGCATTAAGTATTTATCCAGGATCTTCTATATAGAATCTGGAAAATGATAAAAAGGACAAAGGTAAATAGAAGATACTCTTACAAGAATCAGGTGATAGTACGTCCACCTATGAATGTACTAACTCCAAATATGAGAATAAAGAATAAGAAGAGGAACCAAATCAAGGAGGTATACAATGCAGTGTGAATTAAATATAATACTAAGTACCAGATCAAGCTGAAGAACATCTTAATATCAAAGATCCATATTGAAGACTAAAGTATTCAATACCCAAATAATGTAATAGAGGATATTACATCATTTGGGTCATGTAAATATACCACATTTGGTACATAACTAGAGTAGGAGTTTACTTTAGAGTAAAGTTAGTTACTTCATGTATTGTAATAAATGCACAATTATCAAGGTGCAAGTTGTAAATGTGCATGTAGTCCACATGTACATGAGTCTTAGGTAGAGTAAGGGCCAAGGAATCTATATCCCTATATAAAGTTCTCATAGTGAGTGTTTTCAGTGTAGAAGTAAATATAGACTGTGTAGTAGTAAATATAGACTATGTAGTAGTAAGTATAGAGGGTGTGTGTTATAGTTTAGTAGTATGGTATAATGTAGTCCTTTGATATCCTTTCATAGAGTTTTAATATCCTCCATTATGTAGCATTGTACTATTTTTATCACTCTCATTAGTGGCATATTTTTGAGTTATTTGCAAATGTTCATCTCATTATTTTCCTGTGTATTATTGTGCCATTAGTTTATAGTTATATTAGATTAGTTATATTACATATTGTGGTTGTACTACCTCCCATAAAAAGCTCATATTTCCTCTATATTAAGTATTCCTAAGGATGCTTTGAGAAAGTTGGATAAGATTAATCAAATATTATAATAAAGTGGATCAACTTTATCTTCTTAAAAAATGAGGCTTGGGCTTCAAGTTAGCAATAAAACACAACTTAGCTTTGGCAAAAAAATGATATTGGCGGTTAATTATTTCCCCTAATGAGTTATGGACATGAATCTTGAGAGATCATTATATAGTAAATTAAGCTCTAGAATTATTTAATATATATCAACTTCCTATATGAGGATCTCTAGTTTTTGAGGTACTAAAAATGGAGGAGACAATTATCAAACCACAACTATTCTAGATAGTGGGGAATGGTCATCAAGAAATTTTTTGGACAAACACTTTGGATGGTGCACCTCCATTGGTTCAATAATTTCTAGAATGGTGAAGTGTCAAGTGTCAAGGAACAACTCCATAGTCAAGTATGGATAAAGATATCACACTATTACAAAAACTACAAGGAAAGAAATTTAGAGGATAAAGTTTAAATTCTTGTAAGAGACTAGCCAATCCTAGCAATGAAGGCTATCAATGAGGCTATTCATAAGGTTCTTAGAATCCAATCACTATCCTAGTCAAAATACAAAGATAATCTAGGATGGGGCTCACATCCTAATGTGAATAATTTACAATAATACAATAAAACAAAATTGGAGCAACTATTATCTTATTATTATCTAGAATAATTCTGGCAGAGTTTCAGTACTTTGTTACAATCTCCTCATATGATCTGGAAGAGCTCAAACACTTGCTACAATGCAAAATTATTCTTCATAAAAGAAAAACCTAAAACTACCTTAAGTAAGAAAAAAAACAAAGCAAACCCTAACCCTAGAAATCACATCCATCGGATCTACACCGATGATGTTTATTACATGTCTTAGTATTTTGGCCATAAATTTTGACTCGGGTGTCCGTTTGAGCCCGTTGTTTTTCATATTGCACAAATTTTGAAGCTCTACAATTTTATTTTATCTCCTCTAAGAGGTGATGCTTTCCAAGGCTGAAAATATCATCTAATGACCCAAATTTTTGTTTTAATGTATGGCTGGCCAGATTTCCAACATTCTCCCCCTTGCTATCACATACAAGGCTGGCCAAATTTTTCTAAGAATCATTCAAAGAAGAACTACTCCCCATAAATAACATATCATCAACATAAAGGCATACAATAAGAATATCATTACCTTCCATTTTGTAGTACAAAGTGGGCTCACTCTTACTCCTTTCAAAATTACACTATAGGAAGTAGTCATGGATTCTAGCATACCAAGCTCTTGGAGCTTGCTTCAGCCCATATAGAGCCTTCTTCAACTTGTAGACTTGATATTCTTTTCCTTGGACAAAAAAACCTTGTGGTTGTTCCACATATACTTCTTCATCTAAATACCCATTGAGAAATGCACTTTTGACATCCATATGATGCACCCTCCAAATTTTATGAGCTGCCAATGATAGCAACATCCTTACTATTTCTTGCCTTGCCACTAGAGCAAATGTTTCCTCATAGTCCAAACCATATTTCTGAGTGAAACCCTTTACTACCAACCATGTCTTGTACCTATCAATGGATCCATCACTGTTCTTCTTGATCTTGTAGACCCATTTACATCCTACACATTTCCTATCCTTGGGCAAATCACACAACTCCCGAGTATCATTATTTTCAATAGAATGCATTTCTTCTTGCATAGCCTTCATCCATACTTTGTTAGTACGAGCATGCTCAAAACATGAAGGCTCAAAATCATCAACAACTTTTGAAACTTTATAAACTTGTGAAACAAGTGCATAGTTTACAACATCACCTTTGGGATCTCCACTATCATCATCTCCATAAAGATGCAGGTTCTCTAACCTCTCTATTACTGCATTCATCTTTGTATGCTAACTCCTTGTCACCCTCTTATGAAAATTCTTATCAAGAATTTGATATTATGGGTGATCCTTCAACAATATTTTACCTTTTCCTTTGGTCGGTGGTGATGGAGGTGGAGAACTATTGGAATAACCTTCTCTTGGACTTGAAGGTGCACTTGCAGAAGATGAATTGGAAACTTTTTCATGGATAGGCTGAACTAAAACATGGCTTGGTTCCACCTTCTCTTCACCAAAAACATCCTCAACAAACAATGATTGTGATCCCCAACTTCCCCCTTCATCAAAAATTGCATCTCTATATACAGTTATTTTATGTGAAATAGGATTAAAGAACCTGTAAGCCTTAGATTGCTCACTATACCCAATAAAAATACATTTTTCACTCTTTGCATCCAACTTCTTCCTATTATCAGCATTAACATGCACAAAATCCACACATCCAAAAACTCTAAAATTATTTACATTTGGCTTCTTGTTGTACCAATATTCATAAGGTGTAATATTCTCAAGACTCTTAGTAGGACTTCTATTTAAAATGTTATTAGCAGTCCTAATTGCTTCAACCCAATAAAACTTACTCATACCTTTTTCTTGCATCATGCACAGTGCCATATCCACCAAATTCATGTTGTTTCTTTCAACCACCCCATGTTGTTGAGGTGTGTAAGGATTTGTTTTCTTTCTTTTAATCCCAAAATCACTACAGAAATCGTCAAATTCATGAGAACAGAACTAACCTCCTCTATCTATACTAAAAAAAATGATATAATGACCACTCTCATTTTCAACTAGAGCCTTAAAATTATTGAAGCAATCAAATGCCTCATCCTTATGCTTAATAAAATAAACCCAACAATATCTGGAGAAATCATCAATAAAAGTCAAAAAGCAAGAAACTTTACCCATACTCTATGTCTACATTGGTCCACAAATGTCACTATGAACCAATTGCAATGGATGTTGGGCCCTCCATTCTTCACCATGCGAAAACTTCCCCCTTGCATGTTTGCCAAGTGCACAACCTTCACAAACCTCCTTGGAGTCTTCAAATTTTTGCAACCCATAGACAAGTGGTGAAAGCATCTTCAAACTCTTATAATTTAAATGCCCAAATTGTAAATTTCATAGCCTCTCCTTACCTTCTACACCAAAAAATGCTAGAGCTCCCTCATGATTTAAAAATTGTAATGGGAAGAGCCTGTTCTTGGTCATATTTACAGTGGTAATTAATTTTCTCCTCTGATCATAAATTTTGCACATTCTATCCTCAAACACTAACTTATAATCCTTTTTCTAACATTTTACCGATACTCATTAATGAATGCTTCAAATGGGATGCATAGTAAATATATTTTACCTTCATTATTTTTCCTCTCTTGGTAGGAACCTCCATTTCTCCTTTCACAACCACCTCTAAGATCTTCTCATCCCCAAGCTTGATACTGGATTGATAAGAAGAATCAAGAGATGAAAATACATCCCTCTTGTCGGTCATATGGTTTGTGCACCCACTGTCTAGGATCCATGTCTCCTTTGTGCTATTCTATGTAGAGAGGAAATATGCATGCTCCATTTTTTCTTCAATCATATAGAACAAAGTATCATCCTCATAGGAATCCTCTTCTCCATAATGTGCTAATTTTTTAGACTGCAATCTCTCTCATAATGGCCATATTTGTTATAATTGTAACACTGCACATTTCTCATATCTTGACCTCTACCTATTCCTCTTGCACTGGATGCTACTCTTGTAGCATGAGCTTGGTCATTGTCTAAATATTGAGATCTTTGTCGACATCTACCACTGTAGGAAACTCTTCTACCTCCTCTTCTATTTATTCCTCTTCCTCTGGAACCCCTACCGTGACCTCTTTCTCCATCATTCTATTTTGCTGAAAAAGCTTGTTCCTATGTAGAACCTCCTTCTTTATCCTTCTTCCTCTTGGTAATTCTCTCTTCATGAGATGTGAGATATCCAATTAATGAATCTATATCCATTTTCGAGGGGTCTTTCATTTCTTCTATGATAAGGGTTGCACTGTCAAACTTCTCGGTTAAGGTTCTTTAAACCTTTTTAATTACTAGATTTTGCTCTATGATCTCTCCAAGTGTGGACATTTTATTTACTACTATTTTTACCTGAACACATTAATATCCTACAGTTTCATTCTCCTCCTATTTGAGACTTTCAAAATTTCTCTGCAAAGTCTACAACTTCACCTCCTTAACTTGGACACTCCCTTGGTAATTCTCCTTCAACGCCTTCCAAGCTTCTTGAGCCAAAACCCAGGCAAAAATCTAGGGAAATAGACTCTTATCTAGAGTCGACTAGATGAAATCTAAAGCCAAATTATTTTATTTCTCTTTCTCCTACATCTCCTTTTGATCTACAGTCAATGCACTCCAGTATTTTGGTTCGGTGAACCCAGATTCAATGATGGCCCAAGCTGCTTTTTCCTTCCAAATCGTCCTCATCCGGATGCTCTAATATTCATAGTCATAACCATCAAATTATGGGATCGGAATTGAATTGGTTTTGTTGGCCATAATGGATCCCTTCAACATGAACTAAGATCTTTGAGAAGATTTTGTAAAACTTAAAACATAAATTCCATAGTTACTCAAACCCAATTTCTTGATCACCTCACTCTGATACCAAATGAAGAACTTACAATAATACAATAAAACAAAATTGGAGCAACTATTATCTTATTATTATCTGGAATAATTCTAGCAAAGTTTTAGTACTCTGTTACAATCTCCTCATAGGCTCTGGAAGAGCTCACACACTTGCTACAATGTAAAATTCTTCTTCATAAAAGAAAACCCTAAAACTACCTTAAGTAAGAAAAAAAACAAAGCAAACCCTAACCCTAGCAAATCACATCCGTCGGATCTACATCGACGGTGTTTATTACATGTCTTAGTATTTTGGCCATAAATTTTGACTCGGGTGTCTGTTTGAGCCCTTTTTTTCTAGATTGCATAGATTTCGAAGCTCTATGATTTAACTTTGTCTCCTCTAAGAGGAGATGCTTTCCAAGGCTGAAAACATCATCTAACGGCCCAAATTTTTGTTTTAATGGATGGATGGCAAGATTTCCAACATAATGGTGTGTATACTATAGCTCTAAGATATTCATTCCTCACTCATCATGGGGAAAATCCACTCAAGGTTATATTTAAAATATTTTTCAACTTTTTACTTGGCCTAAAGCGAGACTCTTTATCTAGATTCTAATCCACAAAAGGATTATTATAGGAGACTAGTTGATGAAACATGCTTTTTTGGTCTATTCAAATTTGAGCTCTATTATGTAGAGAATGAGACTTTGGGTCATATTTTTTCTTCTATACCTTAGCCATTTAATTATGGAAATGGTTGGAAACCTTTTTAGATCTAATATTTCTTCAATTCACCTCCCTTGAGCAGGCATGGAGGACTTGGCCTAGGGTGAATGGATTGGACAACTTGATGAAATAGATGGCCTTGGTTAGCATCTCTTTGTTGCTCTAGAATCTATGGAAAGAAAGGAATAAAAGAATTTTTAAAGTGAATCATCATAATGTCCAACATATTTGGGAAAAAAATATAGCCAATATCATGGAAACTACCCTGCATACTTTGAATTCTCCCTCCATGGTATCTCAATAGTGGCACAATTTACTCTCTAGGATTCAACTCTCTTTGTATGAATGGAGACATAGGCACCCATAGAGTCCTCGACCTATTATTAATAGGGGTGGACCATGGCAAGCCCCTCCCAAAAGTGTGGTGAAGATAAACACTAATGGTATATCAGTAATTTAGAGAGGGCAAGCATGGGAGGAATAAGAAGACTCTCAAATGGTATTCATATTTTTATTTTGTAGAGAATATTAGCATCCTTTCTAACAATCTAGATATCCTTCATGGCCTTCATGAAGTTACTAAGGCTAGCTGGTGTATAGTACAAGTAGAATTAGACTCATAAGTAACATTTAATCTAGTGAAGGAACCCACTAAGACCTCCTCTTGGGATTGGAAGTTACAAAGGGTGATTAAAAAGTTACATGTGATTTAATCTAGATTAAGAGTAGCAAAATTTTATCACACTTCTCAAGAATGAAAAAATATCATAGATGCTATCATAAATTGAACTTTAGACCACATAGATCTAGCTAGTTATGGAGAACATCCATGATGGTGGGTAAAAAAACTAGGTAAGATCCCTATCGCATACTCCAAATTGATGACAACAACTATGATTCCTATATGTAGTGACTTAGAAGACAGTCATAGATTCCTCTTTACTTGTATTAGCAAAACACAATTAAGATATAGTTGTTGCCCTTTTATAAAATTTTGGATGAAAGCCCTATTTTCTTGGTAGGGATGTCGATGTAGTTTTCTTATTTGCTTATAAGTAATACAAAATATTTTTAAAAATGACAAATAACAACATTAATTTCCCATGGGATTTAAGTTCAACTAGTGACAATTTTTTACTCACATAATACTCACCAAGACTTAATTTTCATGTAATGCAAATATTTTTTGTTGTAATATCAATAAATAATTTATTAAAAAAGCATGTTAAAATGGTCAATGATGTAACACACAGATATATATAGGTTGTTTTTCATTCATATATAGCCAATTTAAAAAACAACATAACTATATGTTAATACCTACACAACACATAAATACTTAAATGATGTTAATACCAAAAATAATTGTTAATGTATCAACTTGAAGACTCACATTCTAATATCTACGTTTAGATTGAAAACCTTTTTAGGACAATCCCATTTATATATATTGTATAAGAGAGATTTTGCATCCCTACTTTAGATTGGAAAATATTTTAGTAAGAGAAACCTATCTATATATAGATAGATGATAGAAGATAGGTTTTTCAGATGTCCACTTTTAGATTGTTAAACATTTTAGTACATGTAAATATTTTTAAGATAACCTAGTTCATGTATATACTATAGGTAAGTTTTTTAATAAGAAAATGTTTCATGGATTTTTTCTTATTTAAATTATATGACATATAGATAAACCTTTTAGAACATGTAATGCCTTGTAAGACAACTTCATTTATGTATATATTATAGGTGAGGATTTTTTAAATATTTTTATAAGGGTTTTACAACATTTTAATAGTTAAATATTTCTATTTAAATAATATGTAAGAACCACATATACCATTAATACTCAAAAACCATCATCTCAGTGCCTACTTTTATATTAAGCCTTTTAGATCAACTATATTTATATGTGTGTGTGTGAGAGGTTTATAATTTTTACTTACCTTTTAGTACATATAATACCTTATAATACAACCATGTACATGTATATGTTGCAGGTGAGTTTTTTTTATGGATTTTATAAGAAAGATATTCATGAACATGTATCAAGGTTGAGCGATCCTTAAGTGGTTAATTGGTGTTAGAATATATGTTAATGAATAGTGGTGGGCTAACAAATATTCTATGTTTATCTTCCTTGGTATTTCTCTCCTTAGTCCATGTTTCCTTCTTGTCTATACATTACATTTTTAAAATCTAAGAAAGCTTATGTGTCTTCACTTGTGCTTCTTCCATGTAGTGATGGAGTCTCTTGAAGTGGATCTCTAAATTTTCTTGGCCTAGAATATGGATTAGTGTATGGTCCAATTATTTTGTCATCACTAGTGGTTTTCTCTATCCCATACTTATTGGGATCATCTGCTCATGACCCACAATATATTCGCTACACACTATGTTCCCCCACTAAGCCTTCATGGTTGAAAGTTATTTCACCCTTAGAAGGTAATATATACCACCCTATATATTATTGATGTCCCTCTTGCCTCTTATAAATACACTAGCTAGAATCATGAGGCTATTGAACTTGACAATGCTTATTTCCTTGGCACTTCCATAAGCTCTTTCATGTTCAACTGGTGAATATTATGGATTGACCCTTCATATAGATCACATGATACTAGTAGATATAAGTACCTCATGTATCTAGAAGAAAGTAAATCATGAAAAATTCAAAGGTATAGTCAAGGACAAGGTGATAAAAATTGATGGATGTGCTACTATAGGAACGAAATGGATGAGTAAGGTCCCTAATTTTCTCTTACAACTAATGAACTTAACAAAATAGTGGACTCTCAAAAGATAGATTATATTTTATTTTTATTCATTTAGTTCCTATGGAACGTGAACTTTAAAAGTGGGCTAAGGCAAATTGGAAAATTTTGGGATGGATGGTAGAATAGATGCATGGTCTATTAAAGGCTATTTAGCTTATCAATTTTCCATGGAGGATGCGACAAGGTTATTTTATAATTTTAAAATGAGAACATCTATGAATAAAATAAATGTTTTAGGCCTAGTCTTTTGACTTCCATCCTAATAGGTTATCTTGGGCCAAGTTCTCATTATGGACTAAAGAAAATTCTTTATCTTATCCTTTCTACCATATCTAAAATAAACTAAAAGGATTTTAAGGAGATTACTTTGGTAAAAAATGAGAAAGAGGTATTTACAAGGTTCAAAGTGCATCTAAGAGCCTTCACAAAGATTAGTATCAATGTAGAGCTTACTCAATCAATCCATATACTTGGGATTGGGTTTAATT
Source organism: Wollemia nobilis (assembly GCA_028583015.1). NCBI lineage: Eukaryota > Viridiplantae > Streptophyta > Pinopsida > Araucariales > Araucariaceae > Wollemia > Wollemia nobilis. The sequence continues at coordinate 15,789,641 of JAQPPZ010017052.1, forward strand.
ATAAACAAAGGATAGTCTATAGTAATAATTAAAATGGATGCTCATCGTATAGGGAATCTAAGAACATAGCTAGGGATTGTTACAAAAAGAGGTCTAAAGAATATAATTCAATGACTTGGGCCAAAGCGCCAATATAAATGTGGTATAAATATGCCAATGGGAAGGTGGGTAGTAAGGGATCTCTAATGGAAAATATGCATCTTGAATATGAGAATTCTGTTATATTATTTTAGTGATATTTGTGTCAAATAAATGAGGGATTGATCTTGTGGGTATAATTCCTCACCCACACCCATATCATTAGAAGGAGATGAATTTTGTCAATAAAATGTTATGTCATTTTTGCTAAGAAAGGCTATCGAACACCTAAAATAGTCATCGGATTAGAGGAAGGCAAGGCAGGCAACAATGATGCTAAATTTTGTTAAAGTGTAGAAAGCTACCAAAAACTCTAAGGTAATGACATCAGCAACAAGCATGAAAGCATTTGACACCCGATAGCTAAAAATATCAAATATAGACAAAAAAATAATATGTTAATGTTAGCAAGGGCCTAATAAAAACCTGGCATCTTACATAACATGAAGAAGCATCCATCACATTAAGATATTTTTTTGGATAATTATGAATGGAAGCTTGGCATCCAATGTAGTAGCAAATTCTATCAGGTATAATAAGTTTAAGCTATAGGGCAAATATAGTGCCTAATAATTTTTGATACTGATATCAGTAAGAGTAGCATAAAAACCTGATGCAATAAAAGAAAGAATACAAAAAATATTATGACATAGAATCTGATACACATTAAACAGTGTAAAGTGCATCCAACATCCAACTTTTGACAAAGCATTTCACTCGGCTATACATCAAATATTTCCAAATATTTCAAATTCTAACGTCATCAATAAAGGATAACAATACAAAATTCAATAAGAAGAATATGAAATCTAAGGGTTTTATATGGATTGAAATGCCTAAGCGTGCACCTGGTTGTTACGATATCCTATCAAAAAATCTTAACAACTCAAAGCTCTCCTAACTGACACATGCATTGTTATAGCTAAGGTAGTAGTGGGGCAACTAAAGATAGAATAAACCTATCAGAAGATCTAGTGCACTAGATGAAGATACAATAGCCACCACTCCTTGGGATGGAATAGAGGCAAGCCACATCAGCACCATGATGCCAAGTCAATTGCAATAGAATGAGCTAGAAGAGATGCACACATGCTACAACAACCTAATAAACCTACAATCCACTCTTAGAGCAATGATGTTAAGCTAACTAAATGCATTTGTAAAACTATATATACTTGAATGTAAGCCATTCAAATGGTCGACCCTTTAGCATTTATAATTACATAATTGTATGATGAGGTTATATACATTTTGAATGAAGATTGGATTGTTGTCTGGCCTCTTGCTCAATTCTTTGTAAAACATGTATGTATGCCAACTAAGTGATTAAGCATTTTTGTTAAAGCTATGAATGGTTAATTCTGTTATAGTTATTCTACTTTTTGGATTTCTCCTTGGATTTCTTATTCATTAGTTTTGGAATGCTTAATAATTCTTAGCATTTGTTATGATTAAATATTTTATCATAAGGAAAGTAAGTTGGTCTATTAGGTAGTTTAGTTTAATTCAGATTGTGAGACTCTCATGCACTATGTCTCTTGATGTTGCTAAATCTGCACCACTTTTATCTTAGCTTCTAACTTTTTTGCATTCCTTACTTTAGTCTGCAACCCCATTTTAGTTAGTTTAGCTAGGACCATAGGAGCTAACCTACTCCAAAGGTTGACTCAGAGACCCTTATTTCTAAGCCATCCAATCTTGGTCGAGGTCTTGAGGGTACAACTCATCCACTTAGGCGGATTTTAGACCAAGAGTTTTTGACACAGACCCATCCCATTTTTGGCATGCCCAATGGGACCCAAATCTCACCTCCTGATAGAGTATAACTATGGTGATATTATGCTCTAATAGATCAAAACCCAATCACCTAGTGACTCTACTAAAATGATATTCTAAAGAAACCCAACCACCATTTGACTTGTAAGCTTATGCTCACACGAGCAACAACTAAGAAACTAGAGGAACCAATATTATTTGTAGAATTACCTCCTTTAGCATTCAGAAGACGTAGATCCTCATCATCTCCTACATCACCATACTCTATAATCCCTATAGAAATTCAAGGATCTACATATTTTACATCTCCAACATTAGTCCACTCAACTAGATCTGAACAAATGGCTCAAAATCTACCTCCACAAAAATTTCCAAACTAGAATAATATAGGACCACTTAACCTAGTCAATCAGAATCTCATTCCTCCTATAGCACTTAAGGCTTTGCCAATGTATGATGGTACTAGAAAAATAGCCTATGAGCATTGCCAAGACGTAGCCTCATTAGTCATAATCCATAATATTCATGATGAGGATATTATGATAAGATTGTTAATCATATCATTGAAAGGTAAGGTACTATATTGGTACCGAACCCTTCAGGATGGTTGCATTAATTCATGGGCACAACTTGTTGGTAGACTAGTGCAAGAATTCAATGAACAAGTAAATCTATTTTCATTATTGACCTAGTTCACCACCATACAAAGGCACCCTCAGGAGGTAGTAATGGAATTTAATATTAGATTTAGAAAAACATGGAAAAGAGTGCCATAAGAAATTAGGTCAATAGATGCCCAAGCATTGTACTACTATTTTTATACCTTCAACTTAGATCTAGGTTTGATGATATGATAATCTAATGTGTTGACATTTTTGAAAATTTATCAAGTAGTTGTAGTAGCAGAAAGTACTCTAATAGCTATAGGTAGACTTCCTCCCAAGAATGTTATGCCAATATTTCTAAAAATCCTATAGCTAGAGCATGAGAAATAAACACTAGTTACAATCACTCATTTTCCAAATGTAGCTCCAACCCCTACACCCAAATTCCTAATATTACCAACTCTAGTATTACCTACACCTCCTACCATACCTGCATTACCAACTCTTGAGCCTCAAACCACTAGTATGAATGATATTATGATAACATTAAAAAATCTGACAAATGAGATCACCACCATGAAAAGGAGAGAAGCTGAGAGAAATTTCTAGCCTAGGAGATTTCCATACATGGTAAAAGATCAAGGAGCTTTTGCTAGCAATACTAGTGGGAAACCTAATATAATGTATAATAACTAGGAAGAAAGTCCTTCTACCTCTACATCAGAAGTAGACTATTAGTGTTCAACTTGCAATGACCCACATGGTGAAAGCACATGCATGCTTCATCAATTCAGATGCAAAAGATTGCAGTTGAGAAGGTAGAAAGAGCATAAAAGAGTCAGATAAACATGTTATGGGAAGAAGACCAAAATTTGATGGTGCAAGAAGAAGAGCCAATTTTAGTACTAACATGATCAGGAAAGAAGCCATTACAAGTAGATCCCAAAAACTAGATCCATTCAAGGTTCCATCCTCACAAAATAAACAACTAGAAAAATAAGTACCTCAACCTACTCAAAGAATAGAACAACCTATAATAGATCCTCTAAAAGAACAACATAAACCAATACAAGAAAAAGAAGCTAAAACTCAAGAATAGGCTAGAAATAGACTCTAGTACCCTTCCATCACTAAGCGACAAAGGATTGAAGCAACACAAGAATACTGGAAGAAATTCAATGAGTCAGAGAAGGTGGAAAAGAAGTAGCTAAAATCCTCCAGCTTCAATATTATGGATGAGCTAAATAAAACACCATCCAAAGTAAGCATGTATGATGCTTTAATGATTCTAGGATAAATTGATCTTCTTTGAGCATTGTTGAAGACCATCTGACACAAGGTAAACCTACTCTAGGAGTAGGTAAAAATAGGTTATCTCCTTTCTACATGTCCCTACATATGGAAGGATGGATTGTACACAATTGCATGGTGGATTTTAGAGTAGCAACAATGATTATGCCAAAATCCATATGTGAAGCAATGGGTATGGAATACACATGTTCTAGTCCCAGAGTGCTATAGTTGGATGAAACTCTAGTAAAGATAATTGGAGTGATCAAGGATATACCTATGGTGCTACATAGAATACCTTAGATAATAGTGATACAAGAGGTGGTTGTGGTAGATTTGGAGCCCTACTTTGGTATGTGCCTTTCCCATGAATTCATAGCTAAACTAGGTGGATACTTGTCCTTGGATTATTCGCACATGGAAATTCCTCATAAGGGTAGGAAGGTGAAAATATTTATTGAAAATCCATCCACCTACCATATAGGGAAAATCGAATATGAGGTGCAGTAATACAATAGTGTTGGTATGATTAGTGAAGAAATTGATCTAGTAGAAGAAATCATAGATGAGTTGTAGATTGAAGATCAATTCTCACTTAAAAATTTCAATGCTATGGTTGAAATAGGGATCGACACTTACTCTATCTCAAAGCTAAAAAATGAAAAGTCTTCAGCCATCACAAAAAGTGATCTCCCACAAAATGAGATATGGAAGCTCTACTTTGATGGAGCTAGGTGTAAAAATGGTATCAAGAGTAGGCATTGTGCTGATTTTACCATCTAGAGAAGCTAAAATATTGTCATATTGACTGACTTGGAGTTGTACCAATAATGCGATAGAGTATGAGGTACTATGTATTAGACTCAAAGAAGCAAAGAATATGGGAATCAAGTTGTTAATGATTTATGGAGATTCTAAATTGGTGGTAAATCAAGTTATAAAAATATGCAACAATAAGCAACATTATCTAAAAGCTTATCAAAATAGAGTTTGGGATCTATTCAAAAGCTTTGATGTACTAAATATAAAAGCAATTCCTAGAGAGCAAAATGTGCAAGCTGATGCATTGGCTTCTCATGGAGCCAATTTTATTTGACCTCTAATTTAAGGAAAAGCTCAAGATCTATCAAACTGGCATTTAGGTCATCTATGTTGGATAAGGATCCTTCTAGCAAGTATTTGATAATGATAGACAAATAGTAGAATTATTAATTTAGGAGATGGACTACACAAATGCAATTGAAGACATAAGTGAGGATGAAGTGATTCAGCTAAAGAATAATCATATTCCCAAAGGATTGATCACCCTCAAGAATTTATTTGATAGTAATGATAAGCCAATTGGCCAAAAGATGAAGATTGATGAACAAGAATTCAGAGATTCAATTGGAGTCCAAAAATAATTTAAAGGTTGGTGTATGATGCTCTCAAGAAGAATTTCAATAAATTTTAAGTCTATACAAATAATTTAGTGATATCATTGCTTGGAGCTATGATGACTTAAAATTCTATAGTAAAGAGACCATTTAGCATACTATAGAATTATTGCCCAATGCTAAGCCATTTTAGAAAAAGCAAAGGTTGATAAATCTAAAAATAGAAGCATTGATGAAATAAGAATTGTTGAAGCTATTGAATGCAAAAATCATTTACCCAATCAAACATTCCACATGGGTAGCCAATTTGATCTTAATAAGAAAAAAGAATGGAGATATCCGCCTTTGTATGGATTTTAGGAACCTGAACAAAGCATCTTTAAAGGATCACTATCCTTTGCCCTAGATCTAGATCAAATCCTGCATATAGTTGTCAAGGTAGAAATATTTTCATTATTAGATGGATTTTTAGGTTTCAATCAAGTTTGGGTTAGATATGAGGATCAACATAAAACTACATTCATGACCAAATGGGGAACATTTGCTTATCAAAGAATACCTTTCGACTTATCCAATGTCAGAGCTACTTTCCAAAGGGCTATGGATTTAGCTTTTGATGAACTTGTGAATAAAGTTATATTAATCTATCTAGATGATATGATAGTCTTCTCTCATCAAAAGGAGAAGCATTTTGATCATCTCAAACTAGTTTTTAGAAATATAGAGAATTTAGGATATCACTCAACCCAAAAAAATCAATCTTTGTTGTCCATGAAGGGAAGCTGTTGGGTCATATAGTATCAAATGAAGGTCTAGCTATTGATATAGATAGAGTTAAAGCTATATTAGCACTCCCTTTACCTTAAAATAAAAAAATGCTTATAGTCATTCTTTAGGTAAATCAATTTTATCCAAAAATTTATATCTAACTTTGCTCAAATAGTAAAGCCTATGATGAAAATGTTGAAAAAGTAAGTGGACTTCACATGGATAGAATCTAGAAGGGATGCTTTCAAAAATATAAAGGAATCTATTACTAGAGCCCTAGTATTATGTAACCTAAATTATAGGAAAGACTTCATTCTCTATGTATTTGGAGCAAAAGAAAGTTATGCAATCGTCCTCACTCAGAAAGATAAAGATCATAATGAGAAACCCATAGATCTTCTGAGCCAAAATCTACATGATCATGAAGAATGCTATAATTTCATAGAGAAACAAGTATTTTCTCTAATGAAATCACTCAAAAATTGAGACACTACATTTCTTAGAGCAGAACATTGGTGTATGTAGTACACCCAGATGTTTGGAGCTTCATAGTGCAAGGAGAATTGGGAAAAAAATGAGTTGGTTGGATCACAAAGATACAAGAGTATGATATAGATATCAATCTAACTAATTTAGTCAAAGGAAGAGCACTATGTGAAGAATTGGTAAATTTTACAATGCTAGACTCTAATTTGTTAATCAAACAACAATAAGAACATCAGCTAGAAGAGGTCTAGATAGAGCTAAATACTTGGATAAATTAGATGGTTCATTATTTTAAGACTGATAAGTGTCTAGATGGGTTTACAACCTCTCAAAGGTATAGGTACAAATTGTAAGACTTGAACTACACTCTAATTAATGGCATCTTGTACCAAAATTTTTTTGATGGTGTGTTGTTGAGATGCATGCAATCGGATAAGGTAGAGGAAATATTAAAGGAATTTCATGTTGGCTTCTCAAGAGGACACTATTCTAGATAAACCATAGCTGCTAAGATTCTTAGAGCTAGATATTATTGGCCCACATTATTTGTTGATGCTTTTAAAATTGCTAATGCCTATGAAAAATATCAAAGATTTATTGGTAGAAGCAAGAATCTGACAATACCTCTACAACCAATTATTGCAGAAGAACCCTTTTAGAAATGGGGGTTAGACTTTATTGGGATGATCAACCCAAATTCTTCTATCGAACACAAATTCATATTGACAACAACTAATTATTTCACTAGGTGGTCTAAAGTAGAGGTAACCAGACATGCAGACCAAGATACTATTATAGAATTTTTGGAAAGATTGATCACCAGGTTTGGGGTCCCTACTACAATAGTGTTTGACAATGTTAAAGCATTCATAGGAGCTAAAACTATGGATTTTGCAAGAAAATATGGCATATACTAGAAAGTATCCTCAAACTATTATCCTCAAGGCAATGGACTAGTAGAGTCCACAAATAAGAATTTGATGAGAATAATTAAGAGAAATATTGGTGATAATCAAAAGAGTTGGCATTTAATGCTAAACCAAGTGTTATGGGTAGACAAAATCATGATCAAGAAAGCTTTGAAGACTACACCTTACACTCTAGTTTATGGAAAAGAAGTCATGTTGCCAATCAATCTTGAGTTGCCTACCTTGAAATTCATAGACCAATCAAAATTAGAGGATAATGAGCCAATTGAGAAAATAATGTCAAAATTGTTGTTATTAGAGGAAAAAAAGAAAAAGGCCTATAATAATTTTCATTAGCACCAAGTAGCTATTAAGTGGTGGTTTGATAAAATATCATCATTAAAATCCTTCAAAGATGGTGAATTAGTGCTCAAATGGGACTCAGATTATGCAAAATTGGGAAAGCATGATAAGCTAGAATCATTATGGTCTAGTCCATATCTAATCTTGGGAAGGAAGGAATTAAATGCATATGAGCTTCAAGACATGGATGGTCATATTTTACCAATTTTGATGAATGACTAATATTTAAAGCATTATGCATAGAAGAGTGTGTTGTTGATGTGTACATATGTAAATAGTGATACATGTAAATAATTTTATAGTGGTAGTAGTGGTAGTAGCACTTTGTAAATAGAAGCAATTGATTGGCTAAGGATTGCACCTGGTAGCCACCATATTTTGAATTCTCAAAAATATCATTGGGTAAAAGCATGGCAATATTGAAAAGGATACATGTACCATAAATTCTTACATAAACTTGTAGTTTTGAGAAAATATTTTTTCATAGAAGTTGAGCATGCATAATCCTCAACATTAAATTAACAATGGTTGTTCTTTATAGGTATTTCTTGCTATATAAATAGGGCCAAAAAGAGGTAATATGCATTAGAGCATTTAGTGGTCAGAGGAGTGAGATACTATAGAATTACTGAAATACTCTACATGAGAAGAAAGATACACAATTGCTTGTGCCCATGTCCATAGAAGAAGTCTACTAGTGCAAAATAGCTTGAGGTAAGAGAGGGCAAAAAAGTATATAAGACTACAAAAGAGTTGCAAGATGGACTGGAAGATATCCATGACCCAATTATCATAATAAAAGTAAAGTTGAAGAACTTTAGAGAAGGGTCAGAGAGAAAAGGAATAAAAATATCACTCAGTAAACCTGAGGCTGCTCCTTGGAATTTTTTCTTGTCTAGATACATGCCTATATTCATCCACCCCTGCCCTGAACTCGTCAAAGTAATTGCTAAAAATTATGATCCAAAGATAGTGATGGTGTATGACATGCAAAAGAGGAAGCTATTTACCATCACAGAGGAGGGAATCAAAAGAGATTTTGCATTAGGAGCACAACCAGGTACAAGACTTAAGCCCATTGATATAGATGAGCAGAGGAGTTATTTAGAGAAATATACTTTTAAAACTTGGTTGACTAAGCATATAGGCGAAATTCCAAAGGATTTTCTAAAAAATCCTCTAAAGCTTGGAAGCTTTAAGAATATTCTACAAATAGTGTTGTCCATGTTAGCTATCATTCTAGGGTTGGATTTTGATGCATTCATGTATGACTATCAAATATCTCTTGCATATATAGTCTTTAATGTGTGCAACTATGATGGTTTTAGTGCTACTAACCTTATATTATTTTATTATGTTCACTTTATAAGCTACCAAATCCATAATCAAATAGTTGCTTTTAAGATAAAATAAATTAAGAAATTTAGGTACCCATCACATTTGGCATGGCTATTTATTTTCTATATACCTCCAAATTTAAACAATATTAAGCTCACTCAGAAAGACAATGAGCATCAATACCCTATAGTTGATTGGACTCTAGTACTTAAGGAAACCTCTTCATACCTAGATTTTAATAGAATATTTTTGGGACCTGTGTTAGCATCCATCTATGGTCAGATACCTCACCTCAACTGTGAAGCCATAGACAAGTTAAGGGGGTAAGAAGCATGAACTAGGGGACTGGTATTTTTTCTAGATGGTACCATCATTAAAGTATATGGTTATCCTAAAACCTCTTATCTGCTTCCATACTACATCATAAACTTAGTGTTTGATATGGAGCTATGTAGACAAATAGATTAGGTGGATGAAAATTTTGGATTTGGGTCCAATAAGGCTTGCACTTATTGCTATCCCTTCAAATTTGAATACATAGAAATGACAACAAGGGGTCAAGAAATTTTTTTGGATGATAAGCTTAACGACCTCTAATTGTAAATCATGCCTCACAAGTGGCATTATAACCCATAGGATAATTTCATAGTAAAATTAGTAGAATTGGACAATAAACCACCAAAATTTGACCACATGCCATGGTCAAAGATTGAGCAATTTAGAAATAATGATGAAGAGCAGGCCTTGGAGATCAATATCATTTAAATGCAAGAAATATATCCATGAAGAAAATGTTATGAGTTCAAATGGTTTTATGACCCAAAAATAAATAAAGAGTAATGGATAAGCGAAGAACTCATAGATAATATTAAAGTGGATCTAAATTGGAGTCACAACAAGATTAGATAATTGTGGATATCATGTTGTGAACATGATAAAAAAAATAAGGCCTTCCCTAGTGTCTCTGATAAGTTGTTTGAAAATGAATTCAAGGCCGAATATGAAAAGTGGATGGAGGATCACAAGGGAGAAATATATATCTAGAACTAATGATACTAAGGGATCCAGAGGAAGAAGTATATAAATAATTAGAAGAAGAAAAATTCCACCAACCAACTCCCACACAAGCAGGTTTCTTGATAGGTTATGAGGATGAAGAACACAAGCTTATACTGAGAGGGGGGTGAACAGTATAAGACCACTTTTTACTTTTCTTTCCCAAATAGTATTAATCAATATAATCAATGGCAATATCAATAGAAATAACCAAAGCAATGCACAAATCATCACACACAATAGAGACACAAATTTTAACGTGGTTCACCCAATGTGGGTTACATCCACAGAGAAAATATTTCACTAAAATTTTCTCAATCAATCTCTTGGGAATCCTTCCCTATTACAATATTTATGGACCTCTATCCAAAGGAGATGTTGATCCCCTAAATCTAGTTTGTGGATCTCTATCCATAGGAGAACTCCTCTTCTCTGGTTGGTGATCCTCTAGAAGACTAATGCCTCCACTACACTGGCTTGTGGATCTCTCTCCACTGAAGACTCTTGTCCCCACTCAGAAGACCTATCCTCACTACCCTGGCTTATGGATCTCTATCCACTGGAGACTACTGCCCTCTCTACTCTTTCACCTCCAAAGCTCTATCTCAATTCTGTACTAAACACAGTCTAGTCGGTCTAGCACAACTCTGCTCAACTCTTGCACTAAACACAGTCCAGTCGGTCTAGCACAAGTCTGCTCAACAAGCTCACTCAAATCTGCACTAAACATAGTCCATTCGGTCTAGCACAAATCTGCTCAATATGTCCACTTAGAACCTGCTCAAATCTGCTCAATAGGTCCACTTAGAACCTGCTCAAATATGTTCAATACGTCCACTCAGAACCTGCACAAATCTACTCAATAGGTCCACTCAAAACCTGCTCAAATATGCTCAATAGGTCCACTTAGAACCTACTCAAATCTGCTCAACAGGTCCACTCAGAACCTGCTCAAATCTGCTCAATAGGTCCACTCAGAACTTGCTCAAATCTACTCAATAGGTCCACTCAAAACCTGCTCAAATCTACTCAATAGGTCCACTCAAAACCTGCTCAAATATTCTCAATAGGTCCACTTAGAACCTTCTCAAATCTGCTCAATAGGTCCACTCAAAACCTGCTCAAATATGCTCAACAGGTCCACTTAGAACCTGCTCAAATATTCTCAACAGGTCCACTCAGAACCTGTCCAAATATGCTCAAAAGACAACATCCAAACTCACAAACCTCCACAAGTCCTCCTAGAACTTTTCAAATCTTCATAAGTCCGAGGACTTGCCCAAATCTGCTCAATAAGTCCTCTCTAGGACTTAACCAAATCTGTATTGTAAGCTTCCACAAAAGCTCACACAAAATCAGTCCACAAGTCTTCTCAAAGACTTACCTCAAATCAACTTAACAAGTCCACACAGAACTTGTCCAATCTCATAGAAACATAAAGAGAATTGTTAGAGACTCAATATGTTCTATACTCAATGCTCAATCACTTTCTCAACTCAAATCAATCTCATAGAAGCATAAAGAGAATTGTTAGAGACTCAATATGTTCTATACTCAAAACTCAATCACTTTCTCAACTCAATATCATAGAAGCATAAAGAGAATTGTTAGAGACTCAATATGTTCTATTCTCAAAACTCAATCACTTTCTCAAATCAACTTCATAGAAGCATAAAGAGAATTGTTAGAGACTCAATATGTTCTATTCACACAACTCAATCTCTTTCACAACTCAAATCAGAATATAGAATAGTTTGTTTTATGGAACTTGAACAATCACTTCATTCATCCACTTGACTAGGTCCAATCAACTCTACTCAACCAATCACTCAAGAAACAACTCTTGCTCACAAACCCTAGTCCAAGCATGTATCATCCAACTCAAAATGTTTCCAACAATGCTCAACAACAAATCTCACATAACAATGATACTCATGATCTTTTCAAACCCTAGTTCAAGTTCTTTGCATAACAACTCACTTCAACAACCATGCTTATCAAACAAGGTTTTAACCACAACTCTTAATTTCAGAAAACCTTGAAGCATTAACTCATACACTTTCGAAAAGGAAACCCTAATCAAATCCTTTTCACTCCAAACTTAATTTTCAAGAAAGCCAATCAACCAACACAACCAAAGAAGAATTTGCTCATACCTTTTTGCTTGACAAGGAGTTGATCTCACAAATCTGCCATACTCACAAATTTATCTTTTCCAATCTCAATAAGGGTTAGAAGAATTTAATAATAACACAATGCAAAATGATGACCCAAAATACACCTTATTACTCCAACTCAAAAATAACATTCACCATAGTCTTCTTTTAATAGAAAAACCCTTATACAAAAATAATGCTTAAAAGTCTTAATAGAAATTTAACTAAGACTTTACTCAAACTCCTTATTACTCCTAAAATAATAAATCTCAAATATCAATACCTCCAAAATTAATTAATGGCATAAGGTACTTCAGAAAAATAACTTAACAATCCTTATTTCTCCCACAATTAAGACACTTTTACTATGCAAGTAAATATCACAAATGCCCCTCTTTCTACCCTTTTCACCTTAGGAAATAAACTTAGGGAAAATAAAAATTTAATTTAATTCTAAGTACCTTAGCCTCAAGTGGGGCTTGAACCCACGTCAACCTCCCTTCGCGTGCCCTAGCCGCGTCTGCCAACCGTGTGCGCTAGGCACACGTTTGAAACCCACAAGCACCGTCCAAAACCCCCTGAAAAGGGGCCCTGGTAAAAACCCCCGGCCCCCCCCCCCCCCCCCCCCCCCCCCACCCCCCCCCCCAACCCAACTTTTCCCCAGCCATGGAATAAGACATCAACAGTTAAGGCTTCAAATGCCTTTAATTAAAACCAACCCAAATTTAGGTTTGGGTAAATAAAATTGCCATCAAGCTTTGAAACGTTTGCCTTAAACCCAACCTTGGGTTTTATAAATAATACTTAAACCCTTTTATTTATAAAATATTATAATCAAAATTATAAATATTTTATTTGGGTTTTCTCAAAGTCACTTTAATAATATTATAATAATAATTATAATATTATACATTTTTGCTATCTCAGATAAATTCTTCTTCGAAAGAAGTAAAACCACTTTTTGACCCATGCTCTTGGGTGTTCACTGAAGATATTTTGACCCATTATGACTTCCATTAAAATTTGCACTTGAACTGGAGAAGAGCTATCACTGGCATCTTGAAATCAATGACAACTTTGACTTAGGGACTCAAAATGTCCAACAATCTCCCCCTTTGTCATTGATGGCAACCCATATTATTTTTACTAAAACTTTGACCTTTCTTTTTATTTTTCTTCCCTCTGGGACATTGCTCCCCCTGGCTCAATGCTCTCTCAAATATCAAATCTCTCCCCATTACACAAATCTCTCCCCCTTTGACATCAATGGCAAAGGGTCACCTTTGGGGCTCGGGGCTAAGAATGAGCCTCTTAGCTTAGCCCCTCCCCCACCTCCTTTTGAGGTGGTTAATTCTGGGGTGGGAGTATTTCTACTCCCAAAAGGCATTGTTCTTTACCTTTATCCTCTTCCCTTATTTTCTGAATTTTTTGATTCCTCTGACTGTTTCTATCTGTGTTATCATTCATGTTCTTGTTCCTGTTCACATCCATATTCTTGTTCATGTTCCTATTCACATCCATATTCTTGTTCCTATTCCTGTTCCTATTCTTGTTCACATCCATATTCCTGTTCTTGTTCCTGTTCTTGTTCATATCCATGTTTTTGTTTCTGTTCCTATTCCTGTTCATGTTCTCGTTCCTGCTCATACCTATTTTTGGAATGTTTTCTCTACACCACTTTGTTGTGTGACCATTATTATTGCACTTATAACACTTAATGATATTATTCCTTGGAGGTGCAAATGTCTTAGGATTTTTCCTAGTGAAGTCATATCCTCTTCTTTCATGAACCCTACAATTCATTGCCTTGTGACCAAACTGATTACATGAGTAGCAATACCCATGGAAAAATTGTCCATTCCCATATTCCTATCTTTCATGTGTCCTGCATTGTGAAGCCATGTGCCCAAACCTGTGACATGAAAAACATATTCCCATTGAATCTTCTTATTTTGACCTCATTGGTCTCATGTTCTGATTGTTGTTCCATCTGTTTCTTCCTTGTGCATTGTTCCTTTCCTTGTTGAAATTTCTATTGTCCAACTTATCCTTAGGAGTCTCACTTCCTCTTTTACTTACTTCTTTTGACGCTTCTTCTTTTCTGGTGTTTGAGCTTGACTCTCCTTTTCTTGCTTCTTGTTTCCCTTGTTCTTCTTTAGAACTAAGTCCTGTTATGGTGATTGATGACCTTTGTGCATTGATAATCCTATCCAAAGTCTTTGAATTTTCCTCAAACTTGTGTAACTTGTCCTTAGAACCTTTTACTTCCATCCTTAGTGAAACTATCTCATGCTCTAATATTTCATACTCTAGATCTTTTATCTTTAATTTTTTGGCCATACCTTCTTCAATTTTTCTTGTCTCTTCAATTTTGATTTTGAAGTTGGTGAGTTCCTATAAAAAACTTGCTTTTGCTTTTTCATCTTCTTGAGCTTGAACCCTTAATCCTGAGTTCTCCCTTTTTAATTCTTCAAGAGTAACCATAAGCCTTTCACATTCTATCTCTTTTACCTTTGACTGTTCAACCATACCTTTTTCAACTCTTCTTGCCTTTTCAACCTTATCTCTCAAGTCAAAAAGATCTTGTAGAAGATTTATCTTACATTTCTCATCTTCTTGTATTTGACCCTTCAATTCTAAATTCTCTCTTTTCAATTCAACAAGTTCCTTAAGAGTGGCTTCATCCTTTTTTATTTTTTGAAGCATCTTCTTTTTCTTTTATTACTGAAAGTAGAGTTTCTTCTTCATACCTATTTTGATTTTCCCTATTATCCTTTCTTGAACCAACCTCTAGGATTTCATTTTTGAAAATGTCATCTTCATCTTCACTGCTACTAAACCCATTGCAATAACCTGCATCATGGCCGAGTTGACCACAAACAAAACATTCTTGTGGATAATAAGCTGCATGGTGACCTGTGTTCCCACATCTGGTACAAAACTTTATTAGTCTAGATATTTCTCCATTACTTGATTCATCTCTTGAATCTATTTCCATTTTTCCTCCCAACACAACAATATTAAACTCATCTTCATTTTATTTCATGACCATGTGTGTTCTTTTCTTATTGTGTCTCATGGTTCTACTCTTGCCTTTATTTACCATTTGTGTTCTTGTAGGATCTTTCTTCAAGTTGTTAAACCTTTTTCGAAGGAACCAACTCTGATACCAATTGAAGAACACAAGCTTATACTGAGAGGGGGGTGAACAATATAAGACCACTTTTTACTTTTCTTTCCCAAACAGTATTAATCAATATAATAAATGGCAATATCAATAGAAATAACCAAAGCAATGCATAAATCATCACACACAATAGAGACACCAATTTTAACATGGTTCACCTAATGTGGGTTACATCCACAGAGAAAATATTTCACTAAAATTTTCTCAATCAATCTCTTGGGAATCCTTTCCCTATTACAATATTTATGGACCTCTGTCCAAAGGAGATGTTGATCCCCTAAATCTGGTTTGTGGATCTCTATCCATAGGAGAACTCCTTCTCCTCTACTCTGGTTGGTGATCCTCTAGAAGACTACTGCCTCCACTGCACTAGCTTGTGGATCTCTCTCCACTGAATACTCTTGTCCCCACTCAGAAGACCTATCCTCACTGCCCTGGCTGATGGATCTCTATCCACTAGAGACTACTATCCTCTCTACTCTATCACCTCCAAAGCTCTATCTCAATTCTGTACTAAACACAATCCAATCGGTCTAGCACAATTTTGCTCAACTCTTGCACTAAACACAGTCTAGTCGGTCTAGCACAAGTCTGCTCAACAAGCTCACTCAAATTTGTACTAAACATAGTTCATTCGGTCTAGCACAAATCTGCTCAATAGTTGCACTAAACCTACTCAAATGTACTAGCAAAAGTCCACTCAGAACCTACTCAAATTTGTTCAATAGGTCCACTCAAAACCTGCACAAATCTGCTCAATAGGTCCACTCAGAACCTACTCAAATCTGCTCAATAGGTCCACTCAGAACCTGCCCAAATCTGCTCAACAGGTCCACGCATAGAACCTATCCAAATCTCACCAACATCTACTCTCAAATTTGCACTAACAACAAATTAATAAGAATCAACATACCTCAAACAACTCAATTTTAACAAATCAATCAACTTTACTCTCAAATCTTCTCAAAGACTTATCTCAAAGCTGCCTTATAAGCTTCCACAAAAGCTCACACCAATATATCCACAATTCCTCTCTAGAACTTGTCCAAATCTTCTCAACAAGTCCTCTCTAAGACTTGCTCAAATCTGCTCAATAAGTCCTCTCTAGGACTTAACCAAATCTATTTTGTAAGCTTCCACAAAAGCTCACACAAAATCAGTCCACAAGTCTTCTCAAAGACTTACCTCAAATTAGCTTAACAAGTCCACACAGAACTTGTCCAATCTCATAGAAACATAGAGAGAATTTTTAGAGACTCAATATGTTCTATACTCAATGCTCAATCACTTTCTCAACTCAAATCAATCTCATAGAAGCATAAAGAGAATTGTTAGAGACTCAATATGTTCTATACTCAAAACTCAATCACTTTCTCAACTCAATCTCATAGAAGCATAAAGAGAATTGTTAGAGACTCAATATGTTCTATTCTCAAAACTCAATCACTTTCTCAACTCAACTTCATAGAAGCATAAAGAGAATTGTTAGAGACTCAATATGTTCTATTCACACAACTCAATCTCTTTCACAACTCAAATCAGAATATAGAATAGTTTGTTTTATGGAACTTGAACAATCACTTCATACATCCACTTGACTAGGTTCAATCAACTCTACTCAACCAATCACTCAAGAAACAACTCTTGCTCACAAACCCTAGTCCAAGCATGTATCATCCAACTCAAAATATTTCCAATAATGCTCAACAACAAATCTCACATAACAATGATACTCATGATCTTTTCAAACCCTAGTTCAAGTTCTTTGCATAACAACTCACTTCAACAACCATGCTTATCAAACAAGGTTTTAATCACAACTCTTAATTTCAGAAAACCTTGAAGCATTAACTCATACACTTTTGAAAAGGAAACCCTAATCAAATCCTTTTCACTCCAAACTTAATTTTCAAGAAAGCCAATCAACCAACACAACCAAAGAAGAATTTGCTCATACCTTTTTTCTTGACAAGGAGTTGATCTCACAAATTTGCCACACTCACAAATTTCTCTTTTCCAATCTCAATAAGGGTTAGAAGACTTTAATAATAACACAATGCAAAATGATGACCCAAAATACACCTTATTACTCCAACTCAAAAATAACATTCACCATAGTCTTCTTTTAATAGAAAAACCCTTATACAAAAATAATGCTTAAAAGTCTTAATAGAAATTTAACTAAGACTTTACTCAAACTCCTTATTACTCCTAAAATAATAAATCTCAAATATCAATACCTCCAAAATTAATTAATGGCATAAGGTACTTCAAAAAAATAACTTAACAATCCTTATTTCTCCCACAATTAAGACACTTTTACTATGCAAGTAAATATCACAAATGCCCCTCTTTCTACCCTTTTCACCTTAGGAAATAAACTTAGGGAAAATAAAAATTTAATTTAATTCTAAGTACCTTAGCCTCAAGTGGGGCTTGAACCCACGTCAACCTCCCTTCGCATGCCCTAGCCATGGCTGCCAACCGTGTGCGCTAGGCACACGTTTGAAACCCATGAGCACCATGTGCTCCAAAACTTCCTCCACATGCAATGTTCGGTGAACAAAATGGTGCCTCCTTTGGCGCTCAAAAACCAAGCATGAACCATGCCTCACGTGGATCGAACGTAGGACCTGCCTGCCTCCACGCTTCCACAAGCCAAGCGCTACCACCGAGCCATCGTGCCCAATGAGAATGAGCTTTCAACTTCCACGTGTAACCTTCCACTTGGTGCTAAAGGACAAAACACTTTGTCCTCTCCTCAAATCACATGCACAAACGAATAAACCGGGTGCAGAGCTATTTCAAAAACATTAGGAGCAATTATCATTTTTCAAATGCAAACTTTGGTGTATATATACACAAGCCTTCATGGCTTTCAACGTCGGCGCACGAGCATGGAATAAGACGTCGATAGTAAAGGATTTGAATGCCTTTAATTAAAACCAACCCAAATTTAGATTTGGGTAAATAAAATTGCCATCAAGCTTTGAAACGTTTGCCTTAAACCCAACCTTGGGTTTTATAAAGAATACTTAAACCCTTTTATTTATAAAATATTATAATCAAAATTATAAATATTTTATTTGGGTTTTCTCAAAGTCACTTTAATAATATTATAATAATAATTATAATATTATACATTTTCTCTATCTGGATAAATCTTCTTTGAAATAAGTAAAACCACTTTCTGACCCATGCTCTTGGGTGTTCACTAAAGATATTTTGACCCATTATGACTTCCATTAAACTTTGCACTCGAACTAGAGAAGAGCTATCACTGGCATCTTGACATTAATGACAACTTTGACTTAGGGACTCAAAATGTCCAACAGAGGACTCAAAAGAAGATACAAGCCTGAAAGACTTACCTCTATAACAAAAATGAAGAACCAAAGCTAAGAAATCCCATGTGCCTGAGAATATTGTGACAATTGATATTGCCTTATAATTTAGTGAAGGAGATATAGTAAGGAAAATTTTAGAAGCTAAGGCAACTTAGACAATAAAATTCACAAGAAAAATAGCTGCTATAGTAAGCCCTAAAAAGGCTAAGCCCCTAAAAAAGGCTCAAGATAAGAGGCCCAGTGAAAGGTAAAGTGGAAAAATCATCCAAACATTGAGCAAAAGAAGGCATCAAAACCAACCAAAAGGCAAAGACTATAACAAGAAGTGTTAAGGACTAAGGCACAAATTGCAATATTTGATGCGATAGTCCAGGAGCCAACATTGAAAGTGAAAGGATCAGGTATGCCTTATTCCCCTTCTATTTTAATTGAAATTGCTCCACCTCCTCTATAGCCTCCACCAAAATAATCAATCCCAGCATCTACTCTTGTTGATGAGGCTACTCCCTTGTATAATATTATGTCCACAACAATTGCCACATCCCATGCATAAGAGACACAAGCAACCCCAATCAATGTATATATGTGAAGTCCTATAAATACCACCACTATAGTATTAAATCCCTCATCCATGATTTCCTCACCTTTACAATCTACTTTTATACCTTCCCCTGCTATTGAGTATCCATTACTAGAGGTATTCTCTATGATTCAAAGCATTGATATAAATACTCAAATATGAGCAAAGCAGTAAGAACTACAAGAAAAATAGAGCAAGCAACTACCCAAATATATGATGGAGTGGATTCAACTATTGGATAATGGGTCAATATGGTTGCATATCCTAAATCTAAAAAGCTAGTTGCAGATATGATAATAGAGGATTACCATATCAAGGTGCAGAGGTATAATATTTTAGAAATTCCTAAAAATGATATGCTTCGAGCTCTTCGCACTAAAGCATATACGATGTTCCTCCAAATCAACTAGACGAATATAAAACTTATGGCTATAGAGAAAAATATTAAATATTTGGATCATAAGCTAAATAAAGAGAAGATTGAAAAGGATAGTCTCAAAAATGATATTTTGAATCTCAAAAGCATAATAGATAAATCTCCCTTTGAAGAACAACTGTAACAAAGGGATGAGAAGATATAGATACTAGAAGAGCAATTGCAACAAGGAAGTAGCAAAATGTAAGCATAGGAGAAAGCATTGCAAGAATTAAAGTCAGAGCTCCAAGGCCAAGAAGAGATTATAGCAGCAGTGCAAACAAAATTAGAAAAAGAAAGAAAATCCTCAAGACCATGCGATCCAAGGATATGTTAAAGCAAATCAGAGGCCAATATTGGATAAAAATCAAAAGTATCTCAATATGAGCTCTTCCTTTTGTAAAAAGGATAGCAAACATTGAAAAATCAATCTAGGATGCCAAGGAAGAATTAAGTATAGGTAGAGATGAGCTGATATGCAACAAGTAGAAGTTGGAAGATGTATATTGAGGAATAAATAAGAATACCCCCAGTTGGTCAAGCACTCATAAAGATACTTTGGTGAGTCCAAGTTTTGCATAGATCAAGTCATATCTTGAAGTCAACTAATTATAGAGGGAGGAGAAATAATTAGTGCCCTCAGAGTAAGCACTGGTAAAATAAAGTTGGTAGTCCAAGAAGTCACAAGTCTTGGCTTTCTAGGATTTTGGGATGTAAATGGGTAATTCTATAATGAAAAGAAAATCATCCAACATTTAGACTAGTAGATAAATAATGGAAGTGAGATTTACATACTACCTAAGCCTCTAACAATAGATCAAATTATTTCATTCTTCCATAGGATCTCTACTTTGCTATCAAAATATGAAGAACTGACAAAAAGATATAAGGACCCTTCCTATAATTGATATTTTTAGCTACAAGAATCCCTTTATAAATTTAGAGAAATACATATCCCTTCTCAAAATACATTGCATAAAATGTGTAGGCTATTCCAATTTCCAGGAGCTACTTTAGTAGCCCAAGTAGCTACTCGATATGGTGAAACATCCAAAGCAACTTTGTAAGGGAAGGAATAATATAGTGGTACAACTACGAATTTAAAAATAGAAAGTATTTAGAAGATTAACCCTTGTGCAAGCAAATTTTTATTTCATTTTTTTTTCTTTTTGTTTTGACTCCATTGCCCAACTAGATAAGGCTAGATGGTTTCTATGCTTCTGCAAGCAAAAACCCCCCTATGAGGTGTCAATAATATGGGTAGAATTCCTCACGCACATCCATCTTCTTAGAAGGAGATACATTTTGTGAATATAATGTTTTGTCATTTTTGCTAAGAAAGGTTGTCAGACACCTAAAATAGTCGTCAGATCTGAGGAAGGCAAGGTAGGAAAAAATGATGCCAAATTTTGTTAAAGTGTAGAAAGTTACTAAAAACTCTGAGGTAATAACATCAACAACAAACATGAAAGCATTTTACACTTGAAAACTAAAGGTAGGAGATTTTGGACTCAAAGTTTCATTAAGTATCAAATGCAACCAAAAAATAAGATGCTAATGTCAGTAAGGGCATGATAAAAACTTGATGTTTAGCATAGCATGAAGAAGAATCCAACACATTAAGAGAATTATTTTGACTAATTTTGGATGGAATCCCACCATTTGGCATAGTAGCAAAGTCTATTAGATACAATAAGTTTAAGCTACATGGCAAATACAATGTTAGACAATTTTAGACATTAATGTCAACAAGAGCAGCATAAAACCCAATGCAACAAAAGAAAGAATAACTACAATTTTCTTTAAGAAGGGTCTATATTCATGTACACCTTTTTTTAATGCAAAATATGGGTAGAAATAAAGTGAAATAATATGAGAAAGTACTAAAAACAATTATAGAAAATTTAAACAAGCCCTTATGCAATATTCCTCTTTGTAGTTTTAGCAAAATTATACTGCTATTAGTAAACTAGAACTTCTCATATCAGAATGACATAAAAATATATGGTCTAAGATGAGTTCTAGATAGCAATGGATCAAACAAGGGGATCAAGAGTTGAAAATTTTATTTAACTTCTTTAAGTACAAATATTTTTTCAAATGTTTATATGGGATTGAAACAACCCCACCCATATTACTTCAACACCACATAGTGGTATTTCAACAACTTGGCTATTATGCAAGTATCTTTTATAAAGATTCAAACTTGGATCTCCTCCTTGAAAGTAGAGGAATCTAACTAGTTCTACTAATTCTATTTAATTATTAAGCACAACCATTCATTAATTTATTTTAATGAAAATCAAGGATGGATTAGGGAAACTAGAAATTGAAAATGAGGACTTATCAAGTATATTTCTAATATTTTGAAAATATTTTGAAGGATAATTCTATTAACATTAATGAAGAGACCCTTAAGAATATTTCCACTTGCATATCCACTAACATAGATATTGATCTTAGGACTTGACTTGATAAACTTAAGGAATTAAAATAATGCTTTTCTCCATGCCAATAGACAAGTATCCTTGCATTTAGTTAATGTGACATTTGATAGCAAAATATTTCTCTAGCATGTATGAGGAGGAAGAGAGGAAAAGGTCCTTATGAGTAGTGATAAATCAAGAAATGATCTAGTAGATTGCAAAGTGATTCTAATAAGGATAAAGTTTTTGGATAAATATCCATACTTTTTCTTAACATATCATGATTATTGTAAAATATTTAAACAAATGGATAACCTAGTAGAATAATAAATTATTCATCCTAAAGAAACTAGTATCTTATATGGTAGGTTTATTTTTTACAATTTAATTGTTGCATAGGAAATGCTAGAATGTGTTAGTTATATAAATCAAGATGCACTTTTGTTAGACTTTGTTGACAAGGTATAAAATACAATTAGATGGTCATTCATCACTTGAATCCTTAGACAGTTGGGTTTTGGGCCTAGATTCATTCATAAAGTAACCATTTTGTTTAATGAAATATTTTTCCAAGCCATTGGGTTTAATGTAGAGTGTGGTTAGTAAGCCACTATCAATGCCTATGCTCTTGTAGGGGTCTATTTATCAAGGGTATCCCTTACCACATTTTTATATGTCATCATGGTATATACATTAGGGTATATATTTTAATGTTTCTTTTATATGAGATTGGTCAAAATAATAGTCTATCTAATAAAGGAAAGTTATCAAGTTCCACTTTGCTAATGATTCAATAAATTTATTAGAAATTAGAGAAGAGGAATTTCAATATACATTAAAAAAATTTGTTGTCTCTAGGCAAAAATTAACATAATAAAAATATATTTCATTCTCATCCATGAATTTGATAGGCCTTCTTAGACTTTATCTCATTGAAAATATATCAAGCATGTGAAGGTAATTAATTAGATCAACATTTGCTTTGCCTTCAATATAATAATGGTAGACATGTGGAACCAGTTCCTATTTAAATTCTAGAAGAAGTTGAATGCTTAGGTTATGATATATTTCTTTAGGTGGTTGAATTTAAATTGTTAAGGAAGTGTTCACAACCATCATGTCTTCTTCTCACTATGTTGGTTTCCTTGTAGAACCTAATATGATCAATTGACTAATGTACTCTGTAACTATCTGTGAAAGAAATAGGATGGACTATAGGCTAGAGAAACCATTTTTTAGGTTTAATGTATTGTAAAAAAAAAGAAAAAATAGGATTAGGTTGATTTATACTTGACATCTAGGCATTTTCTTAATTCCCAAATGGGAAATTAATGCTCTCATAAGCAATGAACCTTGGAAATAACTTGTTAGATTTTAGACCAATACTAGTTGAGTGAATGGGACACACTAATAGGTGGCATTATTTGAAAAGGTATTAAATTTGAGTTCTTTATAATAAAAGATATTTGAATGGATGACTATTATTTATTATTTTTTTGTTTTGGCATGGGCCAATCCTAAGATAGGGTCTTAGTTTTGCTACTTCATCAATCTAGTGGAATTACCTCATGAGAAATGATGATCAACTACTTGCTTTTGAGTATTCTTTCAAAGATAATTATTTTTTAAAATGGATATTAGAAGTTTTTTTTATCTTTGGAATATTCTTAAGCAATGCTAGAAATATTAGAATGCACTTTGGAGTCTAATTTTATTTATATTGAATTTCATAATTATTTTTAGAAATAAATGTATTCAAATAGTACCTAGTATTGCTTAACAAAGGAATACACATAAGAAAAAAGAACAATGAATATAATGGTTGTCCATGGACACTAGATTATCTCTCTAAATAGAAATGGAATTACACTCCAACTAATAGCAAAAATATTGTTATGAAGGTGTGTTTATATCCAAATACATGTTGCCTTTAGTTTAAGGTTGTGAGATCAACCTCCAAAATAAAATATTACAAAAAATTACAAAAGCATACTTTAGTATAAATAAATAGGAATTAGTACACAAGTCAATTATGGCCTTAAGAGATCTGTGTGGCGGCTTCTGGGGCGGACAGCGCAGAATACTGTGGTGGCCATAAAAGTTGGATAGCCTGCCCGAATTTGTGGCGGCTACCGATTCCACCATGTAAATTCAAAACAAAAAATCAAAACAAAAAACAAAAAAAAAAAAATTATGGCCTTAAGAAAATCTTGACCACCACATATCTCAATATACCCCTTAATTTGAATGGGGGCTCAACATTTTAAGTTTAAAATTTGGACTCCTGGGTTTAATCTGTGTTATGAGAAATCTAACACCTAGCCTATCTGGGTCAAACTACCCTCTTTTCCCCTTGAAATTTGGAATGAAAGAATGTTGTGAGAGATTGGGAACACCTTGGTAGTGTCCTTAGAGTAGACAAAAAACTTAAATGGCATCCAAAATATGGTAGCTCATATCTTAGTGGAATTTGATTGTAGTTTAGGGTTATCAAAGAATATAGAGTTCATGTGAGAAAATTAGATGTATTTAAAGAAGCTTGAATACATTAGAGTGTCATTTTTATGTAGTAATTATCATCATTATGGTCATCTCAAGGAGAATTGAAAAAAGGAAGAGAGCAAATGGAAAGAGACTATACAAAAGGAATATAAATGTTATTTTGGTCTAAAAAATAAAGAGGAGGTAGTGATGGATAAAGCATATATAAAGGAGGACCTAGTTAAGACTCCTAAATTGATTAAATAAATATTTCCTATCATCAATATCTAGACAAAGAAGAAAATGTAGGCTCCCAACGATTGAAATAGGGAAGCTTCAAATGAGGGAAGGGAGACCACATCTGCATCCATCGAAGTCCAAACATAAATTTAAA
The DNA here is from genome assembly GCA_028583015.1 of Wollemia nobilis. Lineage (NCBI taxonomy): Eukaryota > Viridiplantae > Streptophyta > Pinopsida > Araucariales > Araucariaceae > Wollemia > Wollemia nobilis. The sequence goes on from JAQPPZ010017052.1 coordinate 15,814,731, forward strand.
TTTTTTGAAAATGGGGTATTGAATTCTAATAATGATAAACTTGATATGTAATCTTGTCCTAGGACAAGCTCTTATATGAAGGTCTTGACAATCTATAATTTAGATACGACATTACAAGAGGATGGTGTTGTCAAGGGCTTAGAACAAGTAAATGAGAAAGGTATTAAATTTACTAAGTTATTACCCTCTTTAACCAGATATATTTCAATTAAATGAAGCAAGCAGACCTTAAAATACCCTAGTAGGATCTCATCCCCACCAAGTTATTTGAATCATCATAATACAAGCACATGTTCTGGAAGATATGCTATAAGAGCCCTAAAAAAAGTTATAGGAGATATTGGTTATGATCACATATCAAGGTTCTTAGCCCTTGAGACAAGTCAATCTCAAGATTTTACAATAGTAAGGAAATCCTACTTTAAAATTGCATAAAAAAAGTTGAGAAGGAAATTTTATTTTGTAAAAAAAAAAATATAGTTAGGGTACTTGGAGCAGGATAGCCCCAAGAGAAAGGGAATCAATGATCATCCCCTCTTTAAATGTCAAAGGGGGCTTGGGTACCCTCATAAAAAAGTAATCCTAAAGTATTTGATTAAACTTCATGAGCCAAAAATAATTTTAATTTAAGAGACTATGCTAGATGCAAAAAAAAACAATATCCATACTCACCTCTCTCCTATCAAATTGGAATTTTGTAGGGTTAGACTCAAAATATAGATAAGAAATATTTTAATGGAATGGAATTGCTCCTTCTAGCTAGTTGAAAAGGTATATATTGAGGTAAATGTGGTTACAAACATACAATCTATGGAGCTAGGTAAACTGATTACTGTAGTCAATTTGTATGGTCATTATAGTGGTAGAAGGGAGTTTTGGAAATAATTCTTTATATAGGATTTAAAAAATGGAAATGTAATGGTGGAAGGGGCCATAAATTTTATAACTAAAAGAGCAAAAATATGGGGAAAGGATACCATAATGGATTCTCTTGTTGAATTTTTCGTACAAAAAATCCAGAATGCAGGGTTGTGTGATGTAGAACCCATTAAATTGGTTCCCACTTCGAGGAATTAAATAATTGGAAGATAGGGTATTTCTAAAAGGTTGAATAAATTTAGTGTCTTAAAACCTCATAACTAAAGCAAAAATACTGATGTCTTCGATAGATCAAGGTGGGAGATTTGATCATTTACCAATTTTCTTACAGTTAGACAAATATTAAGAGAAACCAACAAGACCTTTCAAGTTCAATGCTATTTTGTTGGAAGATGAGAAATTTATAAATATAGTAAAAGATGAGTGGAGACATATTGACCCAACAATAAAAGAAAACTATGTTTTATTTCTCTTAAAATTTGAGAACCGAATCTACTACAGTCACATGGGCCAAAGGTAAATATTGGGAAGCACAGACAAAGGTAATGGACATAGAATCTAAATTGAACTAGTTATATAGACACAAAGGCAATGAGGTTTTTTAGACAAGGATAAATTATAGGTCAATGAGTTGGAAAAAATAAGGGAATTGTTAGAATGGTAAGATGTAAAGTGGAGGATGAAAGTAGAGCACTCTGGCTGGAGCAAGGGGATGAGAATACAAAATTCTTTTAGAAGTACGCAAAACAAAGGAAGATGATAAATACCACTTGCGAGATAAAAGGGGGTGATGGAAGAAATATGAGAAGGTTTTAGAAAATAGCTAGATTAGGAGTATCCTACTTTAATAAAATTTATCAAGAACCTAATTTACCAAATTTATAAGAAATCATTAAGCTAGCACTTTATCTACCTAAGATGGTCAATAATGAAGTGAAAGAGGCTTTGATGATGAAAGTCTCTAAGGAGGACCTACAAAAAAAAATTAATTTTTTTTAGGAAGGAAAGAGTTTGAGACCATATTATTGGTCCCTTGAATTTTATGTGGGTTTTTATGAGTTGCTAGAAGATATTTTAAAGGTGCTTAAATAATTAAGAACTTCTAGGTAGGTACTCAGGTCTATCAATACAAATTTTCTAGCTTTGATTCCTAAGAAGAATAACCCAAATTCCTTTGGGAGGTATAGGCATATATCCTTGTGTAATCCTCTCTACAAAATCATCTCCAAGATTATTGTTAGGAGGTTAAAAGGAATTTTATTAGACACCCTCTTAGAAAAACAATTTGGTTTCTTAAGTAAAATAAAAATCCATGAAGCTATTGATATTGTTTAGGAAGCACTTCATTCAATCAAATAAATAAAGTAACAAGTAATGATAATTAGGCTTGATTTAGAAAAAGCTTTTGATACGATAAGTTGGTTATATATCAAGTTTATATTGATTTGTATTGGCTATAGTGTGCCCTTTGTAAATTGGGTAATGGGATGTATTAATTCTACTTCCTTTGCTATCTTAATTAATGGTTCAACTTCTAGCTTCTTCAAGCCTTCTAGGGGGTTGATACAAGGATGCCCCATATGACCTTTATTATTCTTTTTTGTGGTTGAAGGGTTGAGCAACATGATTAAGGAATAGAAAATACTTGGCATGATCAAAGACATTAAATTAGTAAACACTTTGATTGGGGCTCACTATTTGTATATGATATACTCTTGTTTGGAAATGACACCTTTAGAGAAACATTGAAATATAAAGAGCCATTAGATCTATATTGTGCTACTACAGGAGTGTAAATAAAACTCTAGAAGATAGATGTAGCTTTTAATAGACTACAACTAGGACAAGAAGAAGCTATGGTAAGGATTTTTTGCTTCAATCTAATTGAGTTTGACAAATGTCAAAAATGTTTGAGGTTTAGATTGAAGTCAAATAATTATGAATACTAGGATTGGATTTGGTTATACAATAAAGTGGAAAAAAGAGTAACCTCGTGGTATAGTAAATGGTTATCATTGGAATGTTGTTTAACATTAGAGAAATTTATTCTAGAGGCTATTCCATTATATTGGCACTCCATGGTTTTTATTCCTATAAAAATAGTGGGAAAATAAGGAAGAAATGCTTCCATTTCATTTGGACAAGAAGAAGAGATAAGGATGCAATGGATTTGGTTACATGGAGTAATATAGTCAATACTAATTAGTAGGATGATGGGGGCTTAAAAATATACACAACTTTGAGAAAGCACTAGTTACCAAGAGTCTTTGGATATTGATAACTGAAAAATGATTATGTCATAAGGTTATCAAAGAGAAATATTTGATTTGCATATCCTTTGTAGAGTGGATTAGACTTCCTATCAAGTCTATGTTCAATGCCACTATCATTTGGAAAGCCTTAGTGAAGTCTTTTCCATTAGTGGGTAATTTTTGGGTTTGGAGAATAGGAAATGGGAAGAAGGTAATGCTAGGAAAAGAACCCTGGTTGGGTAGTGGAGGAGATTACAAACTATCTCAATAGTTAATAGAACATTTAAATAGACAAGGGCTTAGGGTATTGGTATATGTAACCTCTATGAATGAAACCAATTTGTGGAATCAAGGGTGGCTTTTAACAAAAGAATTACTTTTAGAAGAAAATGAAGCTGAGCAATGGATCAATTATACAAGGGGTCTAAAAAGGCATTTTATAAGATTGAAACAAAAATAATACTCTTTATAATGGTCAAAAACTTAACTAGTGGATAATTTATAACTACGGAATGACACAAGACAATGTTTGAAGATAATAATGAGGAGGTCATTTAGTGGTGAAGTAGGATTTGGAAGGTGAAAGAATATTTAAAAAACAAATTTTTTGGTAAGCTTTAGCTAAGAAGACATTGACATGGGATGTTCTACAAAAGAGGTCCTAGTAGGGTCTAAGTCAATGCAACCTATGTAAAAGGGAAGAAGAAACAATGGATCACCTATTGGTTCATTGTGATTTCTTGAGAGAAGTGTAGAGGTCTATTCTACCCATGACTAAAGAGAAGGGATAGTGTCTAGCAAGGAATATGTTGGAGAATATGCAACAATGGTTCAAAGATAAAGGCTTAAAGGAATACAAGTGCATTTCATTAATATTGTTGTGGGGTCTGTGGTTGGCAAACAATTCTATGTTGTTTGAGAGCAAGCAATTCCACCTATACAAGTTCAAGCTCAGATCAGATATACTTATGAAGGCATAAAATAAACCCTAAAATTAAAGGCTATTAGATAGGTTGGTAGGTTAATAGTGGATATTATAAAGTCTTAGGCTTTTTTATGGAGCTTGTCAAGATAGTCCAAGTAGACATGGGGCAAGAGAAGTGTTTTTTCAAAATAAAAATCACTAATTCATTTTTAAAGAGGGTCTTGGTGAAGGCACCAATAATATGGCATAGTGGACAGGTTTGATCTTTTTGTTAATAATGATAGTGGAACAAGGAATAACAAAACTTCAAGTTTTTGGTGACTCAAAATTGGTGGTGGATTAGGCTTCAGGATTAGTGGGGATGCAAAATTTGATATTTAGGCCTTATTATGGGTAGGTGAAATTGATAAAAGCATAATTTGCAGAGATTTATTATAAATCTATGTACAAAGAACTAAATAAGGTAGCAAATGGTCTATCAAAAGCTACCTTGGATAGTCTAGTTGGTACTTGGTTAAAGGAAGGAGTACTATGTGGGACTATGATTCTACCATAGTTTGCTCCCTTTTGATACTTGTTTTCTTTTGATAGAAGTTGTGGTTTAGGACACCTTTTGTGTTCTTTTTTATATTTTTTGATAATTAAGGTCATATTTGTAAGATGACTAATGGCTATAGGGTTGAAGTACCAAAATGACACTCTATAAGATGATTGAAGGCTTGCACCAAGCTGCTTAGTTTTTATTGTAATAGGTTTGATAATATTTTTAGAGAAAATTGAGTCATTGTTGGGAGATTCTATAATAGCTCTAAATGGGGTTGTTTAATAAGGTCTATATGAGGATATAAAATATTATCTTATTGTACTTTTTTAAAACTTTGAAATAAAAGTTATTGATTTTTTTCAAGAAAAAATACTTATATGCAAACTAAAATGAAATTAAAAAAATAAAATTAATTAATTTAATTTAGCTCTAAATTTAATTATTTTTTAAAAAATTATATTAAATTGTCTTAATGGTCAGTGTGGTTCCAGATTTGGCTTTTCTTTGATAGATCCAAGATTCAAAAATTGCAACATATGTGAGTGTGTGTTAATTCCCTATTAATAAGCTTAACTCTCAACCTTATATAAAATCATAATTAAAATAAAAATATTAAATATTTACTCTATCCAAATTATTAAAATAATAAATATATTTTACTTGTTAATTTATTAATTGTTAGTCTCACAATGACACTGAGAGAGGGGGTTGAATCAGTGTAGCTCTTTAAAACTTAAATCTTCAACTCTTAAAGCCGAAACAATGAAAACTTAAAACCAAATAAAGCAAATATAACAAGAGAGCATCACACAACACAAGATGTACCGAGGTTCACCAATTTTGGCTACTCCTCAAAAATTGACTGTTTGGACTCCCATCCAAATCCAGCCTTTGCAAAGCAACAAATTTACAATCAATTTACCAGCACACACTGGAAGGAGCACCAACCCCTCTGATTTATCTACACCAACAGAAAGGAGCACCAACCCATGATTTACCAGCACCAACTGGAAGGAGCACCAACCCCTGATTTATCTGCACCAACAGAAAGGAGCACCAACCCCTGATTTATCTGCACCAACGAAAAGGAGCACCAACCCCTGATTTACCAACACCAACTGGAAGGAGCACCAACCCCTGATGCCAAGCACCAACTTGGACTTCAATTCTGAAACTAGAAGATTGACATATAAATGCCTTCACTTTTACAAGACCCTGACTGGTCTATTGCTTACTCAACATCTCCCACAATTCACAAAACACACATCCTTCTCGCTCGCCTCTAGCTCGCCTCTCGCTCTCCTCTCCTGCACTTCACCAAATAAATTCCCCTAATTAATTCTCCAAGCAACACTCCTTTTATAACCATCCTTTCTCTTTGTAACTCCAATCGTAACTCCTCCTTTCATATTCTCATACGCCACTTGTCAATTGTAACGCCTTCTTTATGTAACTCCTTTTGTATATATAGAGTAGGCATTTCGTCAAACATGTTACATGCAAAGAATTGACACCATATTCTCCTACCATGACTATTTGTCTTCTCGATCATGACTGTTCATTTTCTCCTTTGTGCATGCATGCATTTTGGTTTTCAAAAAAGCTTTTCGTTTCTATTTTAACGACTGTTCATTTTCTCCTTCTTCGACTATTCATTTTCTCCACATGGGCATGCGTCCGCTTCTTTCCACGTGTAACGACCATCTTAAATGATTTCAAATCATTAAAGATTCCTTATGGGTCCATGTCACTATGTAGTCTTCAGTTTCACCATCCTGGTCTTCAGTCGCGAAAATGCGACATGTCGCGATATCGCAACACTTTTGTTTCACTTCTTGTCTGGCCTTTTCGAGTCACGAAAATGTGACATGTCGTGATATCGTGACACTTTTGTTTCTCTGCCTACCTAGCCTTTTTGAGTCATGAAAATGTGACATGTCGCGATATCGTGACACTTTTGTTTCTCTGCCTGCCTGCCCTTTTTGAGTCACGAAAATGCGACATGTCGCGATATCGTGACACTTTTTCTTTCTCTGCCTACCTGCCCTTTTGAGTCACGAAAATGTGACATGTCGCGATATCGTGACACTTTTTCTTTCTCTACCTGCCTGCCCTTTTGAGTCATGAAAATGCGACATGTCGCGATATCGCGACACTTTTGCTTCTCTGCCTTCCTACCCTTTTCGAGTCATGAAAATGCGACATGTCGCGATATCGCGACACTTTTTCTTCTCTGCCTTCTTGCCCTTTTCAAGTCATGAAAATGCGACATGTCGCGATATCGCGACACTTTTTCCTCCTTGCATTTTCTCTTTGCTTTGGACCGTGAAAATGCAACATGTCGCGATATCGCGACACTTTTTCCTCCTTGCATTTTCTCTTTGCTTTGGACCGTGAAAATGCAACATGTCGCGATATCGTGACACTTTTTCCTCCTTGCTCTTTCTCTTTCCTTTGGCCCGTGAAAATCAACATGTCACGATATCGCGACACTTTTTCCTCCTTGCATTTTCTCTTCGCTTTGGACCGTGAAAATGCAACATGTCGCGATATCGCGACACTTTTTCCTCCTTGCATTTTCTCTTTCTTTTGGCCATGAAAATGCAACATGTCGCGATATCGCGACACTTTTTCTCCTTGCTCTTTCTCTTTCCTTTGGCCCGTGAAAATACAACATGTCGCGATATCGCGACACTTTTTCTCCTTGCATTTTCTCTTCTCTTTTGGCCGCGAAAATGCAACATGTCGCGATATCGTGACACTTTTTCTCCTTGCATTTTCTCTTCTCTTTTGGCCGTGAAAATGCAACATGTCACGATATCGCGACAACTTTTCCTTCCTTGCTTTTCTGCTTCTCTTTTGGATATGGGCCACTTCGGTCTTCTTGGACAACTCGTAACAACTTCACCCAAACATCAAAAACATCCTCATAAGCATTTAACATCACTGTACATACTCTGAATAACCTCTGAACTCCTGTCCACTGCATCAACCGATCTATCCGACTGTGTTGACAACAATGACAATATCGTCGTTGCACCTTGCTCAACAATCTCCCCCTTTGGAATTGTTGGCAACACACGTGCAATTTCCTTGTAACTCTTCTCCCCCTTTGACAACAATATCAAAGGGCTGCTGCAGACTCCCCCTGAGTCCATGCACAACATTCTCAAGCAAAAATTATTACACTTAGCAAAAATCACAAACATGAGCAAAAAGATAAACAAATACACAAATGCTCCCCCCGAGAATGTGGTCCCGATAGCTAGTCAATTCTTGGGAAACGTGACCACTCCCAATTTATTGCGAAGGTACTCAAAGACTTCCTTGGGCAACGGTTTTGTGAAGATATCCGCTACTTGCTCTGTTGTTGGAACAAAATCCAACTTAACCTCACCTTTCGCAACTTTCTCCTACGTACAACACGTTGTCGCTGCAATATATTCTGCCTCTGCTGTGGATAAGGAGACTGACTCTTGTTTCTTACTGTGTCACGCGACCAACCTGTCTCCAAGATAGAATGCACCTCCACTGATACTCTTTCTGTCATCTACACATCCTGCCCAATCTGCATCTGAATACGCAATAAGGGTGAAGTCCTTACCTTTCGGATACCATAACCCATACTCCATAGTACCCTTGAGGTACCGAAGAATCCTCTACAAACAACTACATGAACTGAAACACACTTTGACAACTATACGACAACTCCCCCTGACTACTTGCCTTTCATCCTCAGATAACCAAACAACATAGGAGCATTAAAATAAAACTTTAAGATTGCTCCCCCTGAGGATGTGCTACTTGGAGTTGCTTAGTGCAATAGAGGAGTAGTCTCCTTCAGTCCAAGGAGATACGATTTCCTCTCTTCTTTCTTTCTCCAATATTTCTTGAACTTGGGCTTGAGTTTTTCAACTGCATCCCTATTTTGAACCTTTTCGTGAACTTGAACATTTCTCTTGGGTGGTTGTCTCTTGTGCATCCTTGATGGATGATTATTTTCCTTTCTTTGATGCACATGATTTCTTCCCTGTCTCTGTTGCATTCTTTGTGTCTGATGAAATCTATTGTCTTGCCTTAGATTAGATACAAAAGTTCTTGGACAAGACCTTGCTATGTGCCCATGACCATTACATTTAAAACATTGCACATGGTGTTCAACAGATGTATTTCTACCAGCATAACTCTTTGATTTATTATTCAATCCACAATAAATTGCCTTGTGACCATAATGGTTGCATCTAAAACAATAGCCATTAAAAGCATTATTATGAATAAAGTGAGAGTGATAGAACCTCTTTTGTTGTGGTTGCTTTTCTGTAGATCTCCTTTGAGATTTTCTTCCTTTTGAAGATTTAGCTTCAAACTTTTCTTGCTTTGATCCTTCAATAGTGGACTTCTTCTCTGTAGATTTAGAAGATGAAGGTTGTTCAACTTCATATCCAAGACCAAGCTTACACATGGGGCTTCTTTGTTGCCTTATCATTTTATCTAGCAACTCTGTGCTCTTCTCAAATTTGAGATTTGTATTGGCCTCTTCTAGTTGTTTCCTCAATAAAACAATCTCCTCTTCTTGTTTGCCGCAAACAATCTCTTTCTCATTGATCTGTGACCTGAGAGTTTCTTCAATCCTTTTGGACTCTTCTACTTGCAACTTTAGATCACTAATAACTTTGTTAGATTCCTCTTCACGTTTGCTACATACATCGCCTTTATCATCCAGGTGTGACTTCAAGGCTTCTTCTATTTTCTTGGCTTTATGAATTTGTAAGAAGAGATCTTCAATATTATCCCCATATTCTTCCAACTTCTTGGACAATATTTTGTTCTTTTTCCTTTCTATACCCAACTCTTCAAGTGCAGCGATCAACTCACCTTCTAGATCTACTTCAGCCTCTAGGTTTTCATCACATACTTGTTCTTTTTCTGTTTTTTCTTCTTTGAGTGCCATAAAAAGAGCTTCACCTGTTTCCTTTTTAGAATCCTCACTGCAGCTGTCTTCTGATGAACTGACATTCTTGGAGATGAAACTTTTCTTCTTGAAGTTGCCTTTTCTGAAATTTGTTTTTTTCTTCCAGTCACTTCTTTCTTGGTGCGATCCTTCATCACTTTTGTTCTTCTCATTAAGTGGACATTTAGCTGCAAGATGCCCAACGCCTCCACAATTGAAACATTTAAACGGTAACTTTCCTCTGTATTTTCCTTTTCCCATTTTTAGTTTTTGAACAAAGTTTGCTTCCATTTCATCTGATGTCTCTTCTTCCTCGGATTCTTGTTTTGCTTTCATATTTTTATGGGCTTTAAAAGCAGCTTCTCTGTCTGTGGGTTTAGATTTTCCTATTCTCATCTCATATGCAGTCAAAGAACCATGCATCTCATCCATACTAAAAGAATTTAGATTTTTAGCTTCTTCTATAGCTGAAACTTTAGAATCAAATCTTTGGGGAAGAGATCTTAATACCTTTTTCATGATGACAGAATCTTCGATTTCCTCGCCGAGTCCTCTAATCGCATTAATGACTTCATTAACTCTCAGCATATATGCCTCTATGTTCTCATCGTCATTCATCTTTAATACTTCGAACTGAGCTCGATGTGTTTGTAACTTGGCCTCCTTGATCTTATCGTCTCCTTCATGAATGCTCCTCAGTTTGTCCCATATTTCTTTTGCCATTTTACAACTCATAATTTTTACTAGTTCACTGTCCACTAATCCGCACATGATAGCATTCTTTGCTTTTGAGTTATTCTCAAACAATTTCTTACCGGCAACATCGGTTGGAGAAGTGGTGGGTATTGTGTATCCACTATCTACCGAATCCCAAATGTCGTATCCCAAAGCACAAAGATATGTCTGCATCCCGAGTCTCCAAAATGTGTAATTAGTTCCATCCAACAATGGTGCTTTGTTTGATGAGAAGCCTTCACCACCTGCCATTGTGTCACTTCCAAGATCACCCTAGCCGGTTAAGCTTGTTCAGGAACTTGGCTCTGATACCAATTGTTAGTCTCACAATGACACTGAGAGGGGGGTGAATCAGTGTAGCTCTTTAAAACTTAAATCTTCAACTCTTAAAGCCGAAACAATGAAAACTTAAAACCAAATAAAGCAAATATAACAAGAGAGCATCACACAACACAAGATGTACCGAGGTTCACCAATTTTGGCTACTCCTCAAAAATTGACTGTTTGGACTCCCATCCAAATCTAGCCTTTGCAAAGCAACAACTTTACAATCAATTTACCAACACACACCTGGAAGGAGCACCAACCCCTGATTTATCTACACCAATAGAAAGGAGCACCAACCCCTGATTTACCAGCACCAACTGGAAGGAGCACCAACCCCTGATTTATTTGCACCAACAGAAAGGAGCACCAACCCCTGATTTATCTGCACCAACAAAAAGGAGCACCAACCCCTGATTTATCAGCACCAATAGAAAGGAGCACCAACCCCTGATTTATCTGCACCAACAAAAAGGAGCACCAACCCCTGATGCCAAGCACCAACTTGGACTTCAATTCTGAAACTAGAAGATTGACATATAAATGCCTTCACTTTTACAAGACCCTGACTGGTCTATTGCTTACTCAACATCTCCCACAATTCACAAAACACACATCCTTCTCGCTCGCCTCTAGCTCGCCTCTCGCTCTCCTCTTGCACTCCTCTCACGCACTTCACCGAATAAATTCCCCAATTAAATTCTCCAAGCAACACTCCTTTTATAACCATCCTTTCTCTTTGTAACTCCAGTCGTAACTCCTCCTTTCATATTCTCATACGCCACTTGTCAATTGTAACACCTTCTTTATGTAACTCCTTTTGTATATATAGAGTAGGCATTTCATCAAACATGTTACATGCAAAGAATTGACACCATATTCTCCTACCATGACTGTTCGTCTTCTCGGTCATGATTGTTCATTTTCTCCTTTGTGCATGCATGCATTTTGGTTTTCGAAAAAGCTTTTCGATTCTATTTTGATGACTGTTCATTTTCTCCTTCTTCGACTGTTCATTTTCTCCACATGGGCATGCGTCTGCTTCTTTCCACGTGTAATGTCCATCTTAAATGATTTCAAATCATTAAAGATTCCTTATGGGTCCACGTCACTATGCAGTCTTCAGTTTCACCATCCTGGTCTTCAGTCGCGAAAATGCGACATGTCGCGATATCGCGACACTTTTGTTTCACTGCCTGCCTAGCCTTTTTGAGTCATGAAAATGTGACATGTCGCGATATCGTGACACTTTTGTTTCTCTGCTTGCTTGGCCTTTTTGAGTCATAAAAATGCGACATGTCGTGATATCGTGACACTTTTGTTTCTCTTCCAGCCTGCCCTTTTTGAGTCGTGAAAATGTGACATGTCGCGATATCGTGACACTTTTTCTTTCTCTGCTTGCTTGCCCTTCTTGAGTCGTGAAAATGCGACATGTCGCGATATCGCGACACTTTTTCTTTCTCTGCCTGCCTTCCTTTTGAGTCGCGAAAATGCGACATGTCGCGATATCGCGACACTTTTTCTTCTCTGCCTTCCTGCCCTTTTCGAGTTGCGAAAATGCGACATGTCGCGATATCGCGACACTTTTTCTTCTTTGCCTTCCTACCCTTTTCAAGTCGCGAAAATGTGACATGTCGCGATATCGTGACACTTTTTCCTCCTTGCATTTTCTCTTTGCTTTGGACCGTGAAAATGCAACATGTCGCGATATCGTGACACTTTTTCTCTCCTTGCTTTTTCTCTTCGCTTTGGCCCGTGAAAATACAACATGTCGCGATATCGCGACACTTTTTCTCCTTGCTCTTTCTCTTTCCTTTGGCCCGTGAAAATACAACATGTCGCGATATCGCGACACTTTTTCCTCCTTGCATTTTCTCTTCTCTTTGGCCGCGAAAATGCAACATGTCGCGATATCGTGACACTTTTTCTCCTTGCATTTTCTCTTTCTTTTGGCTGCGAAAACGCAACATGTCGCGATATCGCGACACTTTTTCCCCTTGCTCTTTCTCTTTCCTTTGGCCCATGAAAATGCAACATGTCGCGATATCGCGACACTTTTTCTCCTTGCATTTTCTCTTCTCTTTTGGCCGCGAAAATGCAACATGTCGCGATATCGTGACACTTTTTCTCCTTGCATTTTCTCTTCTCTTTTGGCCACGAAAATGCAACATGTCGCGATATCGCGACACTTTTTCCTTCCTTGCTTTTCCGCTTCTTTAGCATATGGGTCACTTCGGTCTTCTTGGACAGCCTGTAACAACTTCACCCAAACATCAAAAACATCTTCATAAGCATTTAACATCACTGTACATACTCTGAATAACCTCTGAACTCCTATCCACTGCATCAACCGATCTATCTGACTGTGTTGACAACAATGACAATACCGTCGCTGCACCTTGCTCTACATTAATTACTATAAATATGACAATATTTACATACTTATTTAATTTGCTTATATAAATTGAACCACCTTTTCGATGTATAAAATGTTGCCCAACCATCCTATCTTCTTCACCACACTTATTTAAGGTGTCAACATGTCATTTCTTGACATGCACATCCGATATGTATGGATGGTTTGAGATGTGCCTTAAAGGGAGCTTACTTATTCAGAAATTAAAAATTAATGTCTACCAATGAGTGGAGTAATCTATATTGTAATTGTAGTGGAGACCCATTGTTTTCACAAAAACATGCAAGAAATTACTTAAACTTCATATAGGAATATTTAAACGAGCCTCCAAAGCTTTAACAAAATATGTTTGGAGGTTGGAAGAGCTTTAACACAATATGTTTGGAGGTTTGAGCTGTTTGTTTCACAAAACATGCATGACATTACTTAAACTTCATATAGGAATATATAAAAGAGCCTCCAAAGCTTTAACAAAATATGTTTGGAGATTCGAAAAGGTAAAGTATAATTTTTTTAAGGTAGGTGAAATATAATAGATGATATAATTGGAAGTAATATTTTTTAAATATAATAATAAAAATCTTCTTTATTAAAATAAAATACTAATAATATATTATTAAAATTTCTTCTCAAAAATTAATTAATTTTTTTTATACAAATCACCAAATATATTAAAGTGTTTGGTGAGGGTGGAAAGTGGGGTCCATTCTTTCCGGATGAGGTTTAGATGAATAAAGTGACCAAAACGTGATCTTTATAAGTTGTCAAACAAATCCCCAACCATTAAATTGTTATTTAATGACAGTTATAAACAATTTCAACAACAGTGTGTTTTCCAGTATGAGCACATTTGGGAGGTTATTAGACTTTTATTGAAACTTCAAAACACGTGGGTCATATTTTTGGTAGATGCTTTTAAAATTATAACGGTGATCCATCCTCATTCTAAAAAGGACAATGGTCTCATAGTTTCTATACCCGTGATATATGGAGTATAGAAGTTCACATTGTCAAAAAAAAAGTAGATTTAATTGTGGCTTTACCGAACTTAACTTTAATGGTGGTGTTGTAGTTTGTAGTTCACACTATTAAAGTAAATATAGTGGTTTTTGTGGTATAAGAAGCAATTTTGATGGTTGTATTATAGTTTATAATGTTAAATAAAATATGTAATTGTTATCGAAAAATAAGATTTTTTGAATGTCGTTTCAAGAACATATGTAATATATAAGGAAAATAAATGGATGGTTTTGTTTTATTGTAGTTTTATATGAATGAATTTGAATTTGTACTAATGTCCATTGGTGACTAAAAGAGGTTAATAGGACTGTAAAGTAGGACATATACAAAGCAACGGGAGTGTCTAATGCAGCTCCAGAGAAAATAAAGTAAGAAAAACAGTAAATATGATGACATATGATATACAAGATCTATGGATCAAGGATTACTCCCAACATTCAAGGCTGAAGAGAAGTGAGTGATGTAAGAGTTGGATGTCGTCGTAGATGTTATTTGTTGGAGGTGACGACGAATTGATCTTGTTGTATCTCTGTGATCACCCTGACACTTCCTGTTCGTGGCCTCTGGAGGCTGGAAGAATGAAGTGATATCCTGTTATCTTCTGTAAATTGTTACTAAGTAGTTATTTCTTGAGATTGAATAATTCCCGGATGAAAAGGGCAATGCATCTATGATCTTCATAATTAATCCAATATTTTAGTGTATGGGTGTCTCTGAATAAGCAATAATATCTACCTCGTATCTCGTAGTAGACAAGACAAGTGAAAATAAAATGCTTCTCAGATTCCACATCAAGACTGCACAATCTGCAAATACGTTGATCTCTGGGGAGGTGATGATATGTCTCAATACGCAGCTGGTGGGAGTAAACTGGTAGCTGAGCTAGAGGAAACCTGAGGTTGTGTGACATCTGTATCAAGTTATAATTTGGAGTAGTGATCAATCCATGCTCTAGTTGGAGATAAAAGTGAAAGTAATGGAGCAGTTTTGGTGAAAGAGGTTTCTTTGGATCATTCCAAGTAGTTTTTGTATATGCTGAGTAAATCTCATCTCGAATATCCTTATTGGACTATGGTGCATTGATTGATGCTTTAGTAGGAGGAGGTCTCATGATGTCTAGGCCAAGAGATTGAAGTAGAGTAGTAGTCTGAACATACCAGCAATTCCTGACCCCTTGATTTGCCAACTGTATCGAGGATTGTAGTGCTAAATATGGATATCTTCTCATGTTCGACATACAATGAAATCTATGCAGTAAAGAAACGACAAAAAATATTGTTGATGTAAGCAATGGACGAGCACCAAACTCAGCTAGAATGATGGGATGTGGAACAGTTCTTTTGGAACGAATGAACTTTGACAACATTGAGATGAGGACCCTTTCAATACGAGACCAACCCAACTGTCTGAGGCTAGGGCCCCAAACTTCATAGCCATAGAGCAGTGTAGGGGTAACAAGAGTGTGGAAGAGTCTGATCTTCAAACTGATGTCCTAAAATTGGAGCTGAAAGCATTGCTTATTGAGAGAGGCTAGGGCAGCATAACCTTTGTTTAACCTTGCTTGAGATGCAAGGATCAATTTGAAGGTAGGTCCTATGAAAATAACTCCCAAGTATGTGTACGATGTGACAATCTCAACAGCATTCCATTTATATGTGATGTGAACAGAAGAAAGATCTTTCTTGGGTAGGTTGAATGTCATGATTTTTATTTTTTGGAGATTAACTTCTAATCCATGCAAGTCAGAGTATGTGCCAAGTATTTCCAGTTGATGTTGAAGTCCTCCTACTGTGTGTGACATTAGGATAATGTCATCAGCAAATAGCAAAATGGTAATAACACTACGAAAAAGTCGGCAACCTGTACTCTTAGCCAAAGAGTCCATAATGAGCACCTCCAATTCATCAATATACAATCCAAAGAGTGTAGGTGAAAGTGGGCAGCCCTGTTTAACCCCAATAGTGCTATGAACATCTTTTGTTCTGAGAGATCCAATTTTGACTTGTCCAATGACTTTTTCATATAAGGTCATAACCAACAAAATAACCTTCTTTGGAATTCCTAGATCCTTCAACCTTTGAAGCAGTAACTATATGGGAACAGTATCAAATGCTTTCCTGTAGTCAACAAAACAACAATAGACCCTACGTTTATTGGCTTTGGCTTCTTCAATGATAGCTCCGAGAGTTAGAATGTGATCACAGGTACGATGACTTCTTCTGAAACCCGTCTACCCCTTTGCACGAAGTTTCTTAGCCTCAATAAAATCAGAGATAAAAACATCAAGAACTGTTGCAAAACGTTTTGCAAGAGTATGACCAACCATAATAGTTCTGTAATTGTTTGGATTTAGCGGATCTTCGAATTTATGGATGGGATGTATGATATTCGAGGACCAAGAGGGTGGGAACCCATGAGTAACTATATGATTGAAGAGTTTGGCAATATGGACCGCCAAGAATCTAGGGCTATGATTAAGAAATTTTGCCTTCAAATTTTCAATATCAACTGCTTTCCCAGTCTGTAGTTTACGGATAGCATGAAAAATCATTTCATCAGTAAAGAAGTTACAATGTGATGGTCGTGGGTTGGGGATAATTAGGGTATGGTTTGGGATATCATTGAGTGAGCCAGCATAGGTGTACCAAGTGTGAGGGTCAGAAATGGGACATGTTTTCTTTTTGGGTAGAAAAATACGCCAAAATTTTCTAGGATTAATTTTGAGCATGTCTATAATTTCTTGTCTTTTTCTTGATAAGAATTGACGCTTTTTCTTCCTAAGAAAAGAACGCTAGTGGTTTTGGGCTAGCTTGTAATTCAAGGGATCAAGACGACCTACTGACCGAGTGAGCCTATGTAAAGCTTTACAATATGTGTCAAACCACGAGTTACGAGGGCAATGGCCAAAGGACTGATGAAAAGAACGTGTGGTATGGGGAAAGACTCAACAACTGCCAACCAGAATGCTTTAGAAAAATAGTTTGCTTTCTCAATGGGATCTTGAATTGTGTGAATATGGGTAAGGTAGGTTTTAAGTTTTTGTGTACACATCATCATAATTGTGGTTAAAGTGGATTTTGGTAATTATTTTGGGAGGGGGTGGAGGGGGGGAAGGTTTAGGATTGGGAACAAATGGGAGGTTAAAGGTGAGGAAGGCATGATCTGATAAAGAAGGTACACTTGAGATGCACAGATCAGATATGGTTAAGGCAAAAGGTGGGTTAGTCATCACATAGTCAACTACACTAGCTCCACCAACATGTGGAAAATATGTAAAATTACTGGAAAGAGGAAACAACTTGATACCATTTAGAGTGATTAAATCATGAGACTCGCCAAGGTTAATTAGGTGCTTACCATAGGGTGTGATGGTAGTGTCCGCATCGGCTGAGCAGCGAGAAATACTCAAACTATCGTGATCAAGATCCTTTAGACACAACAGATCTGAAGAAACATCATATATATAGCAGTGTGTAGTACCTGTACGTGCATTGAAATCACCCACTAGCAAAATATCATCGAGGGAAGAGAATTTACAAAATTTTGGAAAAATATCTAAATATGGTGAATCTCCATCTGATGTCATTGCATATGAAGAGTATGTTGGAGAAAAATAACACACTGATATATAGAGCTGACTGAGTGGTGGATTTCTATCCAGAGAGATCCACATAAATCTGACATGAGAATCTGAGCATTCCAAATGTATAGAAGAGGCAAGATGATCTTGGAACAAACAAACAACACCTCATGAACCCTTAGCACCATGCTGAGTCTTCGGTATTTGTGCGGACAACCATGAGTAACCTGTATATGAGGGGAGCGACTTTGTACTAGTCTCATGTGTTTCTATGAAGAATATAATATCTCTGTTCTAAATCACATCATCTATTTGGGGAAAAGAAAAGAGTACCACCACAATTCCAAACATCGATTGATAATTTAGTCTGAAGACTCAGAGCCTGACGTCATGTTGAGCAGATTGGCCAAGGCTTGGTCTAGCCTGTAGGAGGGGTATCTCTAATCCAAGCTTTTCCATTTCTAAGAACAACCCGTTTACCTTATTTCCTTACTTCTATAATTTTATTTCTATTGTCTTTAAATTCTTCATACTGCAATCTGGTCAAATCTTCATCAAGATAAATCTTATCAGTCATATTAAAAAGAGTTTTATTAGACTTAAGGGCCTCTAGCCTATCCTGCAAGGTGTGAAAGCGCATGATCAATGAGTTGTCCTGTGTATACCATGCCCTTTCTAGTAGAATTTCCTTCTGGCTTAAGGTATTTTGCAAAAATTCAGTGGTCGTTTTCATTGGGTCCCCTTGATATTGATATTTCAAACCTCTTACTCGAAGGTTCACTGATTTAAATTACCTCTAACAGTCCTTAGCAAACTTAGCTTGAATGACTGCATCTACTAGAGGGGGGTTTGCTGAATTTATTACCTTTTACCATATGAGCCCATGATTCCGCACCTGTTGTATCTATCTTGGTTGCTATATTTTTTTGGTCTTCTTGATTTGTAGAGATCTCAACGCAGAGCTTTGCAATATCCTCCATATTAACAGTGTTGAATTTAGAAGCCATGTTTTTCTGATCCTTGTGGCTTGCATTGAGTTCGATGCGCAGTCCGGTAATCTCTTCTTTGATGCCAGGAGAAACATCCTGAAGCTTAGCTACTATATATTCTAGCTAGGAAATGCGCTCGGTTTGTGCATGGATAATAATTTTTTGTTCAGAAGCTTGAAGGGAGATCTCTAGAAAATGCTTCTTAAGAAGATCGAGCTTAGACTGAAATCTTTGTTCAAGCAGATCCATCCGTACCAATAGGTCAAAATTTTAGATTCCAGTATTGACCTTCGAACCCATATTGATAACTTCTAATAAGAAAAACCCTAAAATAAAGGACTATCCGTTGGTTGCTCACTTGGAATAGTCATAGCCAAAACTTCCAACCGTAGTTGAAACCCTAGGAAAACCCAACCTGCTTCTACGACTGAGCTTGGGCGCCGATGCCACCATAGACAACAGTTGTTGATAATATCCCTGCGATGATTGTGAAAACCCTCAAAGATAATTTATCCCGGCGGTTGCGGTAGTATACGGCTTATCCCTGATGATTTGGTTTTTTTGTGCAATTTTTGTTTATTCTTTAATTGGATATTTAGCCTTCATGAGATTATATTTGGAGGTACTCGGAGTTGTGGCCTATGTATGAAAGGCCTTGGGACTATGTAATCTGGATTTTGTTTAATAAAATTTAGTCTTTTTTAATAAAAAAAATTGAAAACAAAAAACTCAATCTTATATAAAATGGTCTAATTGCATCCAAATCTTGAATTTATTAACAAAAGAATTTTAACACTAGTAAATAAACTTACCATTTTATGACACTAATAAATTATAATGAAATGAATAAAGGTGGTAATGTTAGTTAACTACTAATGGATATCAACCCATGAATGTCCTATGTACTTCCAACTCAAAAATAAATGTCATCGCAAGAATAATTTTATACAATTTATCACCATTTCCTTTCGATAAGATACAAAAAATTGCATGGGTTTGCACTCCCTTGATGTAAATCTACAACCAACACTGAAATTTAATGTTTATTTAAATATTTTTATAATTTTAAAATTCACCAAATACGTAGTCGTTAACATTCTTAGAAAATAAGGTCCAAGGGCCTGGTTCAACGGTTAAAGAGCTTCTTCGGAGCGGGGAGACCAGGGTTCCATTCCCTCGGGCCTCGCCGTACTGAACGCTTGTCCTCGTCCAGGTGCATCAGCGGCGTAAAAGGTTCAAATTATCGGGGCATGGTGGTATAGGGGCGGTCTGCGCGAGGATCTGTGTGGCGGCTTCTGGGGGTGGACTGCTTAGGAAATTGTGGCGGCTTTCTGGTCGGCTTGCCCGGACTCGTGGCGGCTATCGAGTCCACCATGTAAAAAAAAAAAAACATTCTTAGAAAATATAAATTTGTCATATTTATTTATATATTATGAGAAATGACGTATATCTAATAAAATTAAAATATTTTAAATATAATAATAATAAATATTTAACTATCTTTTGAAAAAGAGGGTTGTTCGCAACCTACTTGCTATATTTAGAGGACACGAGGATGGAACATAGTGAAAGGGGTGCAAACCCTAGGTGCAGTCAAGTGTTGAAAGAAGAGGGTTGTTCGTAACCCACTCGTTGTACTCAGGAGGACACAAGGATGTAACAGAGCAAATGGGGTGCAAACCCTAGGTGTAATAAAATGTTGCAGAAAGAGGGTTTTTTGCAACCCGCTCGCTATACTTAAAAGGATATTAGTCGCTCTTTAGTCTATGAGAAAGCTTGTTCCACCATAAGACATATCTCTCAAGGATCTTTGGAGCTTTTTGATGATCCTCTGCCTTTTATCAGACTTTTGAAGGATGAATTTGGGTTGGATTTGATTGATCATGAAGTGTAAAAAATTATCTACAAACTTAGGGGTAAAAGACCAAGCTTGGAGGAGCTCAAATGATACATTAAACTTTGGTGGTCCAGTACAAGTAACTCTGCTACCCAAAAAATTATTTTCTGATTTAGCAAATAGAGATAAGGTAATCTATGATAGATACAATTGGGTTTTCAGACAAATGGATGTCTATATATAACCTTGGATTCCCAGTTTCAACCCCCTTACAGAAGAAGTTGATGGCTTCCCAGTCTAGGTGAATCTATATGCTCTCCTTATGGATTTTTGGAGAGAGAAAATATTCGTCAAAATTGGTAATGCCATCGGTACATTCTAGTATATGGATGCCCAAATAGAGGGAAACTTGTCTAGTAAAATTAATATGAGTAAAGTAAGATTGACTATTTGGATGGATGTTTCAGTTCCTTGACCTCAATCCATTACTATCTCCTTAAGCAAAGGGGAATAAATCCAAAATATTGAATATGAAAACTTCTCTTTGAGATGTTATGGTTGTTAGCAATATGGTCACTTGAAAAAGAAATGCTCGATCATCTCGATCATGCTTTGATTCCTCCTTGGTGAAAGAAAAGACCCTACATGCGAATACTCATGAACCTTCAAAAATCCTAGTTCACAAGGAAGAAGCTCATCCTCCAGCTACGCCAATTGTCCAATAGGAATCAAGCGAGCAACAAAAGACTCAACCCCAAAAGGAGAATTCAAATCAGATCACTGATTAAATTCAAATGATTACTAAAGACCATCCAATCAGTTTCTTAGAAAATATTAGCACCTCAGATATTATTCTTGAAGCTAATTATGAAACAATCGATGACAATCAATTTTCTAAAAATAAATATCATACAAAATGTGTTACAACTAGATATTACCTTAGGAGCTTGAAGTGCAAAAATACATTCTTAGATCTTGCCACTTTGAAGGAGGAAGAACCTATGATAGAAGAAAAATAATCAAAAGACCCATCGACTACGAACTCTGTAACAACCCCAATGGTTCTGGATTATTGTTTTTTTGTTATGATTGGGTGGTAGCTACAATTTTTTTTTTTAGTTTCTATTTTGGAAGTGGTCTACTAATTTGTCATGTTTTGGAAGTTGTTTTGTCAATATGTGGTATTCTAAGGTTTAACCATAGTAGTAAGTGGATGATAGTATTTTGTAAGGTTGTTGTAGCATATTGTACTATCTTACACAATTTGTTGTACAAATTTGGGAACCCTAAAATCTTTTTTTACCCTAATAAAAAATATTAATGTTTTTATAGTCCCAATAGAGACATCACAATGGCAAAAGGTATTTGGTTCTCCTAACAGAGACCCAATTTCAATTCACGTGGAGGGTGGCCCTTGATGTGCCCCCAAATTTTCAACCTATTCAAAAAAATAGATATTTAACTTCTTTTAATTAATTGTTACATTATACCAATTTTGAAAGTGATGTCTCATGAGGAATATTATAATGGTATGTCTTTGGGTTTTTATCTAAGAGATCTAAGTTCAAACCTATGTACAAGCGAACCCAAGTCCCTTTCAAAAACCCATCGTTTATCCTAATTTTTTGTAGAGTATACTGAGTGATATAATTTAGGGTAATATTTTTTTGGGAATAACAATAAAAAATCTCTCATGATTCAAATTAAAATTACCAAAATAAAACACTAATAACATATTATTAAAATGTCCCTAAATATCTTTCTAAGAAGAATTAAAATTTCATATTAGACTTCTGTAAGAATACACATCACCGCACATGGAATATATTAAAGTGTTTGGGGAGGGTGGAAAGTGGGGTCTTTTCTTACCAGATGAGGTCTAGAAGAATAAAGTGACCAAAACGTAAGTGGGGTCCTTTCTTAGCAGATGAGGTCTAGATGAATAAAGTGATCAAAACGTGATCTTTATAAGTTGTCAAACCAATCCGATTGAGGGACCAAAATGGCAGTTATAAACAATTTCAACAATAGTGTGTTATTAAGTGTGAGCACATTTGGTAGGCTTATTAGACTTTTATTGAAACTTCAAAACATGTGGGTCATATGTTTGGTAGATGCTTTTACAATTATAATGGTGATCCATCCTCATTCTAAAAAAGACAATGGTCTCATAGTTTCTATACCGGTGATATCTGAAGCAGTATGGAAGTTCACATTGTCAAAAAAAAGAAAAAGAAAAATAGCTTTAATTGTGGCTTTACCGAACATAACTTTTATGGTGGTTCACACTATTAAAGTAAATATAATGGTTGTTATTTAGTAATTTGTAGCATAAGAAGCAATTTTGATGGTTGTATTATAGTTTACAATGTTAAAGAAAATTTTGATGGTGGTGGTATTTTAGGTTGTGGTGTTAAGCCAAGTTTAATAATGATTTTCTAACTTCTAATATTAGAGGCGGTGTTAATAGCTTGGATTTTGGATTTTGATGGTGTTTTTATAGTTTGCAATATTAAAGACATTGTAATATGTTAAAATTAATTTTAACGGTCGTAAAATATTTTAGGGTATTTAAAGTTATTTAGATGGTAGTCTCGTATTTGATAATGATGTTTTAGTTTATGATATTTAAGATAAGTTTAATAATGATAAGATTGAAAATAAGGAAATTTATGAAATGATGGAAAAGGAATAAGTAATAATTTGTTTTATTATTAGGAATTATTTGAATTAGTGTGTTTGGGAAGGTGAAGATAGGACAAACAAATAACAATGTAGATTATTATGATGAGCTGGTGGAGCTGCAGGAATTTGCAATCATTATTGGAAATGAAGATCTTTTAAATGTGGTTTCGAGAGAATATGTGGTATACAAGGAAAATAAACTGATGGTTTTGTCTTATTGCAGTTCTAAGGAGTCCTCCAACTCTGATATATCGTTCATTGATTTAGTGTAGTAATGTTTTTTTTGCAAATTGTGTCTATTCTCTAATTGTGCATTTAGCCTTCATAGGATTATAGGCATGTATATCTAGAGGCACTTCCAGGATCTGGTCCATGTATGGAATGCCTCGTGACTATGTAATTTGGTTTATGTTTAATAAAATTTAGTTTTTTTTAGTCGAAAAATATTGAAAACAAGGAACGCAATCTTATATAAAAATGGTTTAATTGCATCCAAATCTTGAATTTATTGATGAAAGAATTTCAACATTAGTAGATAAACTTACCATTTTATGATATTTTATAACTAATAAATTATAATGAAATGAATAAAGTGGCAATGTTAGTTGCATGATAATGGATATCAACCCATGAATGCTCTATGTACTTCCAACTCAAAAATAAATGTCATCATAAAAATAATTTTATACAATTTATCACCATTTCCTTTCAATAAGATACACAAAACATTGTATGGTTTGCATTCCCTTGATGTAAACCTACAACCAACACTGAAATTTAATGTTTACTTAAACATTTTTATAATTTTAGTTGTATTTTATAGTTTAAATTTTACCAAATACATAGTCGTTATCATTCTTAGAAAATATAAATTTATCATGTTTATTTATACTTATATATAATAAAATTAAAATATTTTTAATATAATAATAATAAATATTTAACTATCTTTTGGAAAAGAGGGTTGTTCGTAGCCCACTCGTTGTATTCAAGAGGACATGAGGATAAAATAGAGTGAAAGGGGTGCAAAACTTAGGTGCATTCAAGTGTTGTAGGAAGAGGGTTGTTCATAGCCCACTCATTGTACTCAGGAGGACATGAGGATGCAACAGAGAGAAAGGGATGCAAACCCTACGTGCAGTCAAGTGTTGCAGAAAGAGGATTGTTTGCAGCCTGCTCGTTATACTTAGGAGGATATTAGTCGTTCTTCAGTTTGTGAGAAAGTCTCTTTGGTCATAAGAAATGTCTCTCAAGGATCTTTGGGTTCATGAGTGGAGCTTTATGATGAACCTTTGCCTTCTATCAGGATTTTGAAGGATGAATTTCGGTTGGATCTAATTGATCATGAAGCCTAAACAATTATTTACAAACTCAGGGGCAAAAGACCAGGCCTAGAGGAGCTGAAAGGATACATTAAACTTTGGTGGTCCAATAAATTCTAAGTAACTCTGCTACCCAAAAAATTCTTTTTTGTTTCTTTTTTGATTTAGCAGATAGAGATAAGGTAATCTATTATAAATACAATTGGTTTTTCAGACAAAAGAGTGTCTACATATGGCCTTGAACTCCTAGTTTCAATCCCCTTACAAAAGAAGTTGATGGTTTCCCAACCTAGATGAATCTATATGCTCTCCTTATGGAGTTTTGGGAAGAGAAGATATTTACCAAAATTGGTAATGCCATTGGTGCATTCTAGTATATGGATGCCCAAACAGAGAAAAAATTGTCTAGTAAAATTAATATGAGTAAAGCAAGATTGACTGTTTGGATGGATGTTTTAGTTCCTTGATCTCAATCCATTACTATCTCCTTAAGCAAAGAGGAATTGATCCAAAATATTGAATATGAAAACTTCTTATTGAGATGTTATAATTGTTAGCAATATGGTCATCTGAAGAAGAAATGCTCGATCATTCGATCATGTGCTAATTCCTCCTTGGTGGAGGAAAAGGCCCTACACACGAATGATTTTGAACCTTCAAACATCTCAGTTCACAAGGAAGAAGCTCATCCTCCAACTATGTCAATTGTCCAACAAGAATCAAGCGAGCAACAAAAGACTCAACCCCAAAAAAAGAATTCAAATCAGATCATTGATAAAATTCAAATGGTTACTAAAGACCATCTAGTCAGTTCCTTGGAAATGATTAGCACGTTAGATAGTATTCTTGAAGCTAATTATAAAATAATCGATGGCAATCAATTTTCTAAAAATGAAGATCATACATAATGTGTTACAACTAAATATTACCTCAGGGGCTTGAAGTACAAAAATACATTCTTAGATCTTGCCACTATGAAGGAGGAAGAACTTATGATACAAAAGAAAAATAATCAAAAGACCCATTGGCTATGAACTCCGTAACAACCCCAATGGTTTTGGACTATTGTTTTTGTTATGATTGGGTGATAGCTACATTTTTTTTTAAGTTTCTATTTTGGAAGTGGTCTACTAATATGTCATGTTTTAGAAGTTGTTTTGTCAATATACAATATTCTAAGGTTCAACCGTAGTAGTAAGTAGATGATAGTATTTTGTAAGGTAGTAGTAAGCGGATGATAGTAATTTGTAAGGTAGTAGTAAGCGGATGATAGTAATTTGTAAGGTTGTTGTAGTATATTGTACTATCTTATACAACTTGATGTACAAGTTTAGGGACCCTAAAATCCTTTTTTACCCTAATATAAAAAATTAATGTTTTTTATAGTCTCGATAAGGACACCACAATGACAAAATGTATTTGGCTCTCGTAACGGAGATCCAATTTCAATTGACAGGGAGAGTGGTCCTCAATGTGCCCCAACTTTTCAACCTATTAAAAAATATATATCTTTAATTATCTTTTAATTAATTATTAAATTATACCAATTTTGAAAGTGATGTCTCATGATGGATGTAGTGGTATACCTTTGGGTTTTCATCTAGGAGATCTAAGTTCAAACCCCAGTACAAAGAGATCGATGCCCCTTTCAAAAGCCCATGCTTTATCCTAAAATCTTATTAAATAACATTAACTTAATCTCTTATATTCAACATTCAAGGATCGAGGCCCCTTTCAAAAGCCCATGCTTTATCCTAAAATTTTATTAAATAACATTAGCTTAACCTCTTATATTCTTCAACATTCAAGGAAGAGACCGAGGGTCAAATCTTACCAAGTAATACATAAATAATATATATTTTTTTGTGTGAGAAACCTCTACGACAGACGCTTAGGGTTGGGCATCCCCATCCCACCATGATCT
Source organism: Wollemia nobilis (assembly GCA_028583015.1). NCBI lineage: Eukaryota > Viridiplantae > Streptophyta > Pinopsida > Araucariales > Araucariaceae > Wollemia > Wollemia nobilis. Next base: position 15,841,114 of record JAQPPZ010017052.1, read on the forward strand.
TTCATAAGAAGGAGAGCTGAGCTTATCAATAAAGAATTTAACACACAACCACACACATGCCACAGTTTGAACTTTGGACCTCCTCAAGAAAAGCCAAAACCCTTTGGACTTTCTCAAGAAAAACCAAAACCCAAACCTTTACATTGTCCGTCTGAGACTACGTAAATAATATAATTAATATTTAATTTATTATAATACCAAAAAAAAGTCACATGCAGATACACACCTAAAAAAACATGCGTGCTTTTATGAGTTTGCTGCTTCTACCAAACGTTGCATTAGTTGGATCTCCATTGTTGTAGCCAAAGGTGGATTAATCTCTTTTATATTCTCTTCTGATAGCTACACATATACCACATGTGTATTGGCACCAACAAAACAAAAAAATAAAAAGTAATTTCCTTTGGAGTTTTATGGATCTGCATATAAGACAATTCTAAAATGCAACTTGCTACTGACATGTGAAAATGGAGGATTGCCTCATTCATTGCAGCCATACAAGGAGAGCCAACCAAAAGTCAATGAGAAGAATGCAAATAGGTTGGTAAATGGACATTTCATGAATAATTGTTAACCATCTCTTTAGCGGGTCATGTTGTTTGGGCCATGCTATACTTCAATTGCCTTTAGTTATGTCTCTTATCTTAAACAATTGGAAACACCTAGTAAAGACATATACCTTTCTCTTTTGATAAGGGAAGGGAACAGAGTACTTTGGTGCCTTATGGTACGGATCTAAACTTTATTCGATTTTCCACTATATTGCACCTTTGAATGTTCTGCACTCTTTCCATGATTTGATTCTATCTTTATTAAAGAGAATGCTCATTTGACTGGAAACTCTACTCATTGCAATTGCTTATAATTTGAAATTAAGTGATGAAGATTTATTAAACATTAAGGGTTGATTCTATGGAAATTTACTTAAAAAATAGATAAATTTGATGAACATGGCTGTAGAGGAGAGTAGGTCTAGCCTCTTTAATCAAAACTTCTAATCTTGTTAATATAAAAGTTTACAATTTTTAATAATGCCATTACGAGGATTTATGTTCGACAATTTTTAATAATCAAATTACAAGATATTTTTAATAAAAAGTTAAGTATTAAATTTTTGTAGTCAATTGTAAGTTTAGTGTAGTGATAAAGGCTTTGGTCTTACTTTGAAAGGTCAAAGGTTCAAATCCCACTCATTATGAGGGGATCTAGACCCTTTATAAAAACCTGTGTAAATTTATTGCAAAAATCTTTGTGGTTGTAAGTTTTATGTACACTCTTGATACTTTTAACAAATCAAAAAATGAATTTTATATATTAATAAGGTGGTTCTTATAGTTTTATTTATATATTCAACAAAATTTTTGATTATTTTTTAAAAAATATTTTTGCCCTTTTGTCCTTAAACCTTCTTTAAATTATGATCAACTTTATTTTCTTTGTAAGTTTATTTTGTGAGGTTGGAAAAGCTAATACACTATGAGAAAAAGATTACAGTTTTAACAAATAAAAAAATAAATTTTATATATTAATAAGGTGGTTCTTATAGTTTTATTTATATATTCAACAAAATTTTTGATTATTTGCTAAAGAACATTTTTAACCTTTTATCCTTAAACCTTCTTTAAATTATGATCAGCTTTATTTTTTTTGTAAGTTTATTTTTTGAGGTTGGAAAAGCTAATACAAACATGTTAAATTTCTATAAGTTTATATAGTTATATTGATTTAGTAAAATTTGCTTGATCTTTTAGAATGACTTAAATAGATCTATTCAAATTGAAGAGCTAGGAATTACACCATTGTAAATCCTTTGCACAAGGTACTTTTATTAGATAATAACTCTTGCTTTAAGAAAGGACGAAGAGAGCATTCTCCAATCCTTGATTCTTCAATGCCATCAACATTTATATAAAAAGACAATACTTGAGATTTGATGCGACTTTACTTTTAAATTTTAGAGTCTACCTTTTGATTTTTTGGGATGAGAAAAAAATTACAAACATGTCAAATTTTTATAAGTTTATATCGTTATATTGATTTAGTAAAATTTACTTGATATTTTTGAATAACTTAAATAGATCTATCCAAATTGAAGAGCTAGGAATTACACCATTTTAAATCCTCTGCACAAGGCATTTTTATTATATAATAACTCTTGCTTTAGGAAAGGACAAATAGAGTACTCTCCAATCCTTGATTCTTCAATGCCATCAATATTTATATAAAAATACAATACTTGAGATTTGATGCGACCAAGAAGAACTTTATGAAGATTTTACTTTAGTTTAAACTTTAGAGTCTACCTTTTGATTTTTTGGGACAAGAAAAAGATTTCAAACATGTCAAATTTTTATAAGTTTATATCATTATATTGATTTAGTAAAATTTGTTTGATATTTTGGAATAACTTAAATAGATCTATCCAAACTGAAGAGCTAGCAATTACACCATTGTAAATCCTCCACACAAGGCATTTTTATTACATAATAACTCTTGCTTTAGAAAAGGACAAAGAGAGTACTCTCCAATCCTTGATTCTTCAATGCCATCAACATTTATATAAAAAGACAATACTTGAGATTTGATGCAACCAAGAAGAACTTTATGAAGATTTTGCTTTAGTTTAAACTTTAGAGTTTACCTTTTGATTTTTGAAATCAGAAATCCCAAGGGAGATAAGAAAAAAAATTGATGGATACCTTTACACATCAATAATATAACAATATTTTAAATGTTTAGAACTTACATCTGCATCTTTGCAAATAAAGTGTTTACATATCAACAATAATAATATTTTAAATTCTCAGAACTTATATATGCATATTTGTAAATAAAGTGTTAAATAATCCAAATCTCTAGAAATAAAGCATTCACACAAGGAGATAAAAGTTTTGAAGAAGAAAAGGTAACTTAAGACATTGTAATACTATCACGATAATGATATGACTACAAATGATGAGTAAAATGCCTATATGTAGGTACAATTGGTGAGACTTAACATGTTAGATCATTTTAATAAAATATTCCTTTAAGGATCAAATAATAAAGTGATAATGGGATCATTAAACATGTTTAGAATAATCTATTATCCCTTTTAAGCATGAATTGGTAATGGTAGAGCGATTAATCAAAATAAACTAGTTTGTATATTGATAATCAAAGTAGTTTAAATACAAAACCTTAGGCTAAATATAGACTAACACGTAGCATAAATCATATCCCTAGGTTGTAGCCAAAAAATGTGATTTGGCACTAACAACTAACAATTAACAACTAATTGAAAATATGTCGCTAACCTACTAACCATAAGATATTCATGACAATGAATATCTTCATGGTGAATTAAAATAATGGTAATAACTAAATTAACTATGGTAATAACTAAATTACCCTAGTATCTACCCTAACATCCCCTTTTATTACATTATTTTGAATTAAAAAGAGTGTTGCAAAATAACTCAAATTTGATACGTGCACTTGCCTTAGTGAATATATCTGCAACCTGTTCATCGGTGGGAATGTAGTAACTTATATTCTACCTTAACATAAAAATGGTAATTACCCAAGATTGGAATCTAGATTTTATCCAATATAGGAATCTAGATATTATCCAAGTAATGGAATCTAGATATTATCCAAGTAATGGGATAATTACTCTAACATCCCCCCTTAATGTGAAGGAGAGAAAATGAAATATGTTGATCTTGCTCTGGACCGGGCTCTGGACCATGGCTCTAAGTGTACCTTTGGATGAGTACCTCTAGGTCTATCTCTGGATTTTTATCATTGGATCTACCATTGGATCTATCATAGGTTTTACCTTTCTTGTAGAAGCCATACAACATTTCTTTCATCTTGGTCCATTGTGTGAGATCTATCCATCTACAATCGATATGAACGTTGTTGGTCATTTTCACTTTGTACCAACAATTTAAAGAGGAGTGATTTCTACATCCACATGTGTCACAAGGATGTAGTTTCCAATACGTAGCTGCTATATATCCTGATCTTCCACAATGACTGCAATAATGCTTTGTAGGAGTTGTAGGAGATTTAGGTTTTACAAACATGATTTTACTGGTACTTGCTTGTTCATCATAGCCAAGGCCTTCTTTCTTTGGCTTGATATTTTGCATTATAGGAGTTTTAATACCATTCCCATGTTTACCTAATCCTTTTCCATTGAATCATATTTTATTCATCAATTTGGATCCAATGCCTTTGGTGTGTTTTTCAAAATGCCCAAGTTCTTCATCTTCATCAATGCTTTTAACAATATGGAATTTGTCACTATTGATGAGATTATGGAGCTCTTTTTGAGGATTTTTAGTTTTTAAGTCACTAGTATCACAAGCAAAATCTACTCTTGTATCGAGATCACTTGTGCTATAACTGATATCTACCATTGAAGGTAAGAGGTCGCTTGTATCACAACAAGTATTGGCTACAATGGGCTTAAGGTCACTTGTGTTAAGACAAGCATTCACCACCATGGGCTTAAGGTCACTTGTGTCACAACAAGCATTCACCATCATGGGTTGAAGGTCACTTGTGTCACAACAAGCATCGACCATTAGGAGCATGACCTCTGATTCCTCACTGATTTCCCTTTTCTTTTTATGTTGAGCAATATCAAGTGAAACAAATGACATGTATATTGCTAGTACAACGCCAATAGGGATTAGAGCACCATTTTTTTGAAGGTCCTCACAAGCTTCAAAATCTTTGAGAATAGATCTTACACCAATGCATAGTGTGAGAAACTGTCCATCCTCATAAAAATCCATTCCTTACAACCCTGGTGGAAATTAAGGACCTTTAACTCATTTAACAACTTCATCAGTTTGTTTTATTTTTCTTCTTTGATCTGCCCATTTTCTTAAGGTGTCGATATCTGTCGAAAATCACCTTTTACAATAGAATTGTGCAAGAATTTTGACTAAGGTGTCGGTCGTTGTCTAAAAAGCACCCTTATAAGTCTTCCCCCCTTTTTTGCAAAATATTCTTTAATGGGATTTTGCAAGAAGTTTGACTAAGGTGTTGGTTGCTACCGAAAGTGCACCCTTATAAGTCTTCCCCTTTGTTGCAAAATATTCTGTGAGGTAGGAAATAAAATTTTATCCCCCTAAGTGCAAAATATTTGCAACTTATGAAGCTTTTTAAGGCTTTTACAAAGATTGCCTCCTAGGCAAAATTCAAAATTTTTACCAATATCCCCCCTTTATTATAAGTACTTTAAAAAAAAAGATTTTCTATTTATGAAGTCTGAAAAGAGGTACAATCCCCCCTTTATTGCAAGTACTTCAAACAAAAATTTGCTATTTATGAAGCCTAAAAAGAGGTTTGATTTTGATGACTTTTGCTTTTCTGATTGCCTTTACAAGTTTTATCTCCCTTTTGTCAAAATATGTTTTGAAGGAAGAAAGGAATTATCCCTCCTTAGTGCAAACAATTGCTACTTTGAAGGTTCCTTATTTCACAAAAACTTGTTCTTTCTTTCGATATACCCTAAAAGAATACAAAAATATAATTCACTCTAATTGATACTTAATGGCACCTGCATTTGAAAAAAGGATGATTAGTTTGAGGAGTTTAAGCCAAACAAGAAGAGTGAATTAGGGTTTTTATGGAGTAAATATTAAAAAATTGGTTTTACCTATGCAATAAATTGCACAAATGGGTGTAAAATTTGGGGTCTTAAGCTTGCTTGATTTTAAATTAAGAGGTAATTGCAAAAACAATAATTTAAATGCAATAATCCATCAAAAGTGCCCATAAATTTTTAACACTTAGGTGTCGGATTCTACCGAAAATGCACCTAATTTAATAATGTCAATTTAACAAAAGGTGTCGAATGCTATCGAAAATGCACCTTATTATAGTAATTTTTGCAAAATATTTGATCATGTGTTTGCAAAAAAAAATTGATATTCAAAATTCTCCCCTTGTCTTACAATTTTGCAAAGAATGTGACAAAAAACAATTGCCCTCCTTTTTGTGTTGCAAAATAAACAACTTTCAATTCTTCAACCCTTTGCTTTGCAATTTTAACAAGGTAGCACACCTTTCAAGTCAAGTCAACACACGACAAGATTTTGAAAGGTAATCCAGAACCAGTCGACACATGACTTGGTATTTAGTGGACCTTTAATTCTTCATGAGAAAAACTCTTACTCTCAAACATAAATGTTTAGTAAGATTTTGAGAAAGTTTTAAAGCTCCCTAATTTGCAAAAAAAAATGTGCTATTGAGAAAATAAAAGCACAAATTTCTAGTTTATTTTGGCTTTATTTTTAGTTGCAATCAAATTAGAAGAAATTTAATATTATTTCAATAAATTGAAATATTTTTTATAAAAAATAAATAAAATATATAAACTTATATATAAAAATATATTAATTTAAATCTAAAGGTTATGGCAAATAACAAAAATTAATTTTTGAAAAATATAAGTTCGGTGGGCGTGCGCAGGATTTGTCCCTATGACTTGCCACACAATAGCCCTAACCTTGGCCGCTCAACCATCTTGACTTTTGGTTAGGACATGATTAATTAGGAAGCGTGAAGTATTTGATAACATAGTCTGCCACGTCTTCACGATAACTGTCCCCCCTCTCCAATTTGGGAATTCTCCATCTCTCTACGATACTGGTTGCCTTGTCGAGGTGCATCAAACTCCACCACGAGTCTCTCTACATGTGGTTTCAGGTCATAGGGTTGAGGATGGACCTGCAAATTATTTTACATTTCCTTGCACAATCAATTTGAGGATTCTACACAAACAATTGTTGTTTTTGTTTTAGAGCACCTTTGTATCTACTGCAAAGACCTCACACAATTTTATTTGTCATCAGCAACGATGTTTAGTGGTGTTGGCTGAAGCAAAACCTCCTGCACATGTCATATTCTATGGAAACACCATTAAGTCACACATCTGATCCTATGGTGATGTCCATGTTGGAACAACTCAGTATGCTTAAAAAACTAGTTCGAAGACTCCTACAATACACCTTTGCGCACGTGATCCATGGTAATTTTTAGATCACTAGGTGATCAGATCCACCTGCACTCTACATTCGCCATTATGGTTACTTCATTGTTGTTTGAAGACTCCAAAACCAAGGCAAGCTCCTCTTGTGTCAAAACAAAATCATCTGCAACAGAATTACATTCACTGGTTGCAAAATTTAGGAGGGTTGAAGTCGTCTAAAATCGATGAATATCTGCTTCTAAATTCTACAATGTTGCTTAAACGAAGAGAAAAGTCTACTCATTTATCCCATATGGGGAAAACAATGAGTGCTATTATGTTTTAAAAATAATAACACATTTAAGCTTATGACTACCACAAGGTAGTCTAGCCTTAGGGTGCACCTTTTGTATTTGGTCACGTCAAGTCTACTATCAAGTTGTCTTTACACTACATCAGTCTTCTCGGGTCAAGTCTTATCCACCACAGGATTGTCTAGTTCCTAGTCACGTAGGATTATCTGTCTTCCCATTCAATCTCATGCCTCAGCTATCCATCCATCCACCCAAGTTGATTTGATAGTGCCATGCATCACATCCAATAGTTATTTTTACCCTTTGAATGCTTTGATATCCGTGTCCATGTCATGTTCAAAAAATATGGGTCTCGTTGTGTGATGGTTGTGCCACGAGGTTTTAAGCCACCATTCAATGTAGTTTATCAAATTCATATCGTTAGGGTCACATCCGATCACCCTAGTCTATCATCTAGGATCTAGTTCCCTAGTGCATCCATGTCACCATGTGGTGTTTAGGAAATTGAGTGAGACCGTCACATTTGTGTGTGCGCCACGTGTCACCACACTTCTAGGAGATCACATTGAATCTAGGTTGCATCATATTTGGCTAGAGTTCGGGACCATACCTCGTAACCAAAAAATGTGAACGAAATTAAATTTTTGCCCTGTCACTATATCGTAGTAGCGAAACAAAATAAGAATTTTGCCTTGAACGCTATCGAGTCAGAATCATAGGAATGAGAAAAATGAAATCAAAATAATTCTGCCTTGATCACCTTCCCATCCTGCTCTGATACCAATAATGGTAGAGTGATTAATAAAAATCAACTATTTTGTATATTGATAATCAAAGTAGTTTAAATACAAAACCTTAGGCTAAATATAGACTAATGTGTAGCGTAAATCATATCCCTAGGTTGTAGCTGACAAAATGTGATTTGATGCTAACAACTAATTGAAAATATGTTGCTAACCTACTAACCATAAGATATTCGTGACAATAAATATCTTCATGGTGAATTAAAATAATGGAAATAACTAAATTAACTACGGTAATAACTAAATTACCCTAGTATCTACCCTAACAATTGGAATAACTAGGAAGTTATTATTATGTCATCATCCTACCTTAATCAAAAATTTATGAAGACCTATCCATGCCCTAAAACATGATAAATTTTTATTTTATCAAATGCTTTGTAATGATATCTATCATTTGATCTTCAATCTTGCAATGTTGAAGGGAATCACCTTTCACTGCATCTTCTCTTTTAAATAGTAGACATGGACATCAATATGGTTACTCCTCTAATATATAACTGGGTTCTCTACCACCTTGATGATGCTAGTATTATCATAATATATGGTTCTAAGGTCCTTATACAAATTATAATATCCGTAAGCTATTTTTCAATCACATAGACTTATGTGCTACACAAATGATCCTTCATAATTTACCTTGATTATGAATAAAATAATATTTGATTTCTAAGCAAGCAAGTGATGGGCTACAATTAAAGGTTGAACATATATCTCAAAATATACCTACTTGGGATGAGAGAGCGGATGGCAGAGGCAGAAACTAGTGATGGCGATGGTTGGAACCGACCCTATGGAGTGGCAGATGAAGGATCTGGACCAGGTAAGGAAGCCACATCTGTTGGTGGAGTGGTTTTTCCATGGAAGCCCCGTGAGGAACCTCAGGATAAGAAACCTCTCAACAAAAGGCCTGTCGAGGGCCCTATCCTCAACAAGAACCCAACTATTGGAAGCCTAAATGGGCCTTTGTACACCCAGGTCATATCCAAAGTCCTAAACATTTCAAAAACCTTAGATAACCACCTAACCCTTGTCGAAATAGATATCATCATTTTAGAGGAGGTTTCCTCCAACTATGTTTCAATGGAATCATACTCCCTAATCGGTAAGTTCTTTGGTAGATGGCTGAATATGGAGACAATAAGACATTGGGCCTTCTCCAAATGTAAAACCTCAGGAAGCATAGAGATTGTATCCATTTCCAGAGGGTTTTTCACCATAAGGCTATGCAACCATGATGATGCAAGTTGAATCCTAACGGGGGGACCATGGTTCCTGGGTAGAAGGAGCTTGTTCCTTAGAAGGTGGATTACCAATTTCAACCCCAATACCTATAACATTAACTTCGTACCCATTTGGATTTGCATCCTAGATCTAACTTTCCACCTATGGAACGAGGACATCTTGGGAGCCATTGCGAAGACCATTGGAGACCTGGTGGTAATTGATTCTGCAACCAAAGCACATTCAAGAATGGTCCATGCTCACATTTGTGTAAACACCAATATTTATTTTGAGCTTTCCATATTCATTAAACTAATATCAGGATCCTTAAGATGGCGTTAACCTCTAGAATATGAAAACAAGCTAGAATTTTGCATCCATTATCACATGCAAGGCCACCTCAGGAACTAGTTTTTCCTTCTCAAGTCTAAACCTTCAAAGGAACCTAAGGAGTTTGACAAGTTCATATCGATACCTCCCCCCACTAGATCCCATAATAGGTTCCCTTCCCAACCATCAAGGAACCATCACCTCAAGAATATCTAAACTATTCCTAAAATAACAACTCATATTTGTATGCAAACCAAGTCACAAACTGTCAAAGGAGGGACAATTCCTCTGATGACAAAGAAAAAAAAGTGTTGATTCTCCTTCGGCCCTAGAGCAAGACCAGGTATGTATTTCACTTAAAACTAATCCTATTTCCTTTGAGGGTAAAATGGGCTTCCTAGTGGCTGATCCCCCACGCCTAATCTAGTTACTCCTCCCCAAGTTGATCCAATCAAGAATGAATCCATCAAATCTTCATCAAAATATGGTCCCTCCCACCCCCATCTTGAACCTTTCGATCTAGTATCCATCCATTCTGAAGATGAATATGAAGGAAGCCCTGTTCCATCCCAGTCCATCTCGAAGAACTTCAATCCCAAGCAGAATCGAAGCAAAAAATCCCTCATCGACTATGGAAGTGATAAAAAGAGAGGAAGGCCATCCAATTTTGAGCAAATAAGAAAAGAGATTGAAGAGGATATAGAAAATGACTTCCAAGCCACCTTGCTTTCTAATTCTTTGAACTTGATCAGAGATAAAACCAAAATATCCAAACCTCCTCCACAATAGTCAAAGGAAGGCAATAAATCCATCAAAATGTTTTAAATGAAGATTCTCACTTGGAATTTGAGAGGCCTTAATGGAGCCCCCAAGCAACGTCTAGCTGCAAATCTAAGAAAGGAGTATAACCATACAATTTTCATCATGCAATAAATAAAAGTACATGAGATCTCTTCCCCTAAAGTTGCCAAAGCAATATGGAATAAAAGTGAATTTGTCTTCACTCCTACCCAAGGAAATTTTAGAGGGCTGATGTGCATTTGGAATCTGACTAGATTTGAAGGAAGAATTATCTCCTCAAATAGGATCATAAACATGCTTTTTCACTACCAAAATAGTAACAACACCTGGATCCTTACAAATATCTATGCTCCTAATAACCCCCTTGAAAGAGCCTTGTTGTGGAAATCTATAATTCAAATGAGAAACTCTTTCAATACCATCCCATGGATCCTCACAAGAGATTTCAATAGCCCTATTTTCACTTCTAATACAAATGGAGGCAAAATTTCACTCACCAAAAGTATAGAGGAATTTGGAGAGTTCCTAGATGCCAATGAACTCATGGATGCCCAACTAAAAGGAGAAAATTTCACCTGGAGCAATAGAAAGGCTGGAAATAGTCTCATCCAGGTTAAATTGGATAGGTTCCTTCTCTCAAGTGAGGCTATTACCATTTTTGGAGATTACACCCTCAAATCCCTCCCTAAAATTGGCTCTAACCATAGTCCCATTTTGTTTGAAGCCATTAAATCTCCTTCTTTCAAGATCACCTTTCACTTCGAGATGATGTGGTTCCATCACCCAGATTTTAGGAACCAAATCTCTCAGTGGTGGCATCGGTCCTTCAAAGGGTACCCCTCTGCCCAAATCTATCAAAAAATTAGATTCATTAAAGAAAATCTTAGGACCTAGAACAGAGAAATCTTTAGAAACATCTTCGAAAGCAAGTAGATAGTCAAAGAGAAAATGGAAATCATAGAGCAGCAAATCTAAGCAGGTAACCGGGATAGCAACATCATAACCAAAGAAGGCAAGCTCCTAGATTATTTTCACAACATCTTGGCCAGGGAAGAAACGTATTGGAGATAGAAGTCGAGGGAACTTTGGCTCTGGTATGGTGACTCAAATACCAAATTCTTCCATGCATCAACCTTAAGAAATAGAAGCTCCAACAAAATATCAAAGCTCACCTATAGTGATGGAAGGATCACAAGGGAAATCTTTGAAATTAAGAATGAATCTATTAATTTCTTCTAGTCCCTTTTTGGCACCTCCTCTCTTGCTTCCTCTTGGGCTAAAAAATTCCTCTTGGAAAATATTCCCCATTCCATCTCCTCATCCACCAATGCAATGCTCATTAGCCCTCTCACCCATGAAGATATCAAAGGAGCATTGTTCTCTATGCAACCTGATAAGGCTCCCATATCGAATGGATTTTCTCCTCACTTCTTCCAAGCGTTTTGGGATCTGATTGGCCCTAAAATTTGTGCAACAGTTAGAGATCTCCAATCCTCCAAGGACATCCCCTGAGGGATCAATTCCACCTTCATTGCCTTGGTTTCCAAAGTGTCATCCTGTAAAGCTTTGTATGAATTTCATCCCATCAGCCTCTACAATGTTATCTACAAGATCGTAACCAAAGCATTGGAAAGTAGGCTTAAGAAGATCCTCCCCCTTATCATTGATCCTTTCTAGGGTAGCTCTATTAAATGGAGGACCATAACATATGGAGTGATCACCATTCATGAGGCCCTACACTCTACCACCTTGGCCAAAAAATCAACCTTCCTCCTAAAGCTGGACATGAATAAGGCCTTTGATAGAGTTAGTTGGAACCTTCTCAATGATGTCCTCCTCAAATTTGGCTTTCACCTGGCTTGGGTTGACCTCATAAAAGGCTGCATCTCCTCTTCTTGGTTCTATGTCTTAGTCAACAGGTCACCTACTGGTTTCTTCCCTAGATCTAAAGGACTGAGGCAAGAATATCCCCTATACCCAATCATGTTCATAATCCTGGTTGAAGCGTTAGGGAGATCCATTGAAAGTGCTGGCATAAGAGGTCTTATTTCTGGGATTAAAACTGCTACTGGTCTTAACCCTGTTACCCACTAGCAGTTTATTGATGATACTATCTTATCCACTTCCACCTCAGTTTCTCAATCCAAGGCCATTAAACATATCCTCCACCTATATGAGAGTGTTGTAGGATAGAAGATCAACCTCCTCAAAAGAAAAATCTTCTTCATCAACACACCCCACATCCAGCAAATCAAAATAGCATGGATCCTTGGATGCTCCTTAGAGGATATCCCCACCACTTACCTTGGGATCCCCTTATTCTCAGGAAACCCCACAAATTCAATGTGGAACAATGTCATTGAAAGAATTTAGAAAAAATTGGCCTCTTGGAAAGGTCACCTTCTCTCCCAAGAAGACAAAGCTACCCTTACTTTGGATTATCTCCAGAGCATCCCGGTTTACTTCCTATCTGTCTTCAGGGTCCCAACCTCAGTGAGCTCTAAGATCGAGAAAATATAAAAAATATTTCTCTAGTCTGGGAGTGAAGATAGGAAGATAATTACCCTAGTGGCTTGGAATTTGGTCTGTTGCCAAAAAAACCAAGGGGGCATTAGACTCAAGAAAGTTACCAAAATGAATCTTGCTCTCCTAGCCAAGCATACATGAAATATCTACACCAACAAAAATGCGAAATGGATCGAGATAGTCAAGAAGAAGTATATGCAAAACCATAATTTCTTGAATGATGAAGGACCCCAAAATGTATCGACTTTTTGGAAATCCATCACTCAGACCAGAAACCTCATCCAAAAAGGTAGTAGATGGATTCTTGGCAACGGGAACAACATCAACTTTTGGCATGCTATGTGGCTTCAAGATGAACCTCTGAGTGAAAATAGAGCCCTAGAAGTCCTCAAGCCTTCCACTAATACCCTCCTGGGGAGTAAGGTTGCTGACTTCATCAACAGTCACAATGGAGACCCTATATGGAAAACCATTAATGTTGTCAACTTCCCCAATCAAGATGCTGCCCTATCCATTCTGCTCAATACAATCACCATTCCCATTGGAGAAGTTGAATACAGGCCCATCTGGGGAGGAAATTATGAAGGATATTTCTTTGTAAAGTCAAGCTACATCTTCCAAGAGAATGTCCAGGCTCCAACTATTCCTTCCAACCTAGTTTTGAAGAAGAAACTCATAACTAAAATAAGCTTCTTCTCTTGTATTGATATCCAAAATAAGATTCTCACTATCAAAAATTTGACCAAAAGAGGATTCATGATCCCCAACCACTTCTACCTGTGCCTATCTGACTAGGAATCTTTGAATCACATCTTCATCAACTGCACTTTCTACTTCGCTATCCTTGGCCACCTGCTCAATTCATTCTATATCTAGTGGGTTCAAACCAAATCAATCATTGACCTCTTCTCCCAATGGCCAAATCCCTTTAGCAATCCTAGATTCCATTCCCTTTGGTCCTTCTACCTCCATCACTTCATTTAGTAAATCTGGCTAGAGCGCAACAATAAGGTCTTTTCCACCTCATCCAGGGATCCCCTATATGTGGTTTCCAAATCTATTGCCTATGCTATAAAAAATATTTGTCTTATCCCTTAATACTTGGTCCCAACCCTGGCTCTTGAATTCTACCTATTCAAATATTTTTCCATCCTTGAGGAGGATCCCAAATTTTAGCTAAGGCCCAATCCCAGAGCTAATATCAAATGGAAGCCCCATCGGAGGGCTAGATCAAGCTTAATATCGATGGGGATTCAAAAGGAAACCATGGTGTTGTTGGGGAAGGAGGGATCATTAAATATCATAAAGGCAACCTGATCCTCACTTTTGTTGAGTGCCTTGGGACTCAAACCAACAACTTTGTGAAAGCCAAGGCTCTATGGAGAGGGCTTGTTCTGCTCAAAGAGGATCCCAAGAAAACAAACATAGTGGGCGACTCTCTAAATATAATCATCTATATGAAGAATGATAAGATTCCATCTTGGAAAGTCTTCAAAACCATCCAAGAATCCAGTAAGATTCTTTAGAATCACCTGTAGATGACCATCCACCACAACTACAGGGAAGCCAATGACATTGTTGATCTTATGGCCAACTTGGCAACTTCCTCAAATAGCTTTAAAGTGTGGAGAGATAACTTTCCCTAGTGCATCACCAATGCTGCAATTCGTGAAAAGGCTAATAATCAGAGTGGCAAGTCCCCATGAAAGGAAGTTTGAAGCTAAGCTAATAATAGGGCTTCTCCTTACCAATGCTAGAGTTCTTAGATTTTCCTCCCTGAATGTGGGTAATTATCATGAGTAGACCAGGACAATGCAAAATTACACTTTCATCAAGTTTGAGCTCGTAGGAGGTAAGACGTGGTAAGCTCCTCATTTGCACAACATGTTCAAATTATTGTGGTGTCCCGACCACAAGGCCAGTGGCACACGCACCAGAAAATACACCTTGCTCCATGTACTTAGAGCCCTACATCGCTTCACTTTTTGCTACGTGGCCAAACATAAAAATCTAGGAAGACATATCTATCTTCATTCCGCTAATCATGTCAATAATCTCTACCATTATATGCTATCCCAAGTTGTCGATTGCTCTTCCCAACACCCCTGATCTTCCATGCAATGGTTTTTCTGGCCTCATCCCACACTTTCTACTCATGTTCCAATCATGCAAATCTCAAAAATTTTGGCGATGATATTTTCAAATATTGGGGCAATGTCCTATTCCTTCCCAAGCACTCTTGAACCCCAACCCATACCTTGTTCCAATGCATTTTTTCTTAGCTTGATTCCATATTTTTTGGACTTTTCCACTCGCTCCATTATTTTTTAACCTACAAAGGCTCTACCCTCTAGCTCGCACCCCCTCCATTGTCAACCCTGGTTCAACTTTATTGAAATCTGGCCTTAGCTTCCACCCTCTCCTGCTTCTTTGCCTTAGTCCCCAACCCTTAGCTAAAAGCATGAATTACGTTAAACTAACTTAGCTTAACCTGAAACCCACTACCAATATTTTCATGGATACCAAAGGTTTTACCCCCTTCCTACAAAATTTTTTAGGGGTTGAGGACCAGATCACCAAAGAATTCATCGCTTATTGGAACCAGGGTGAGGTTAAAATTTAGGGTGTTCACTTCAAAGTGACTATCAAGATTTTAGCAGAGATCACTAGTATTCCGCTAACAGGCTGCTTCATTCACCATGACAAGCAAAATAAGGAGGAAAAAATTGATCAATTCCCTAAAAAAGGTAAAAACCTAGGTTGGGATAAGTCTACCCTCCATTGCTCCCTAGAACATCATGATTATCCCCATCATGCAGTACGTAACCTATGATGACCCTGAGAAGCCCCTGAGGAGCTTCCACCTTACCTTTTTCAATCACCTTTGGGACAACAAGACTATTTGTATCCCTGACTATCTCGTTTACTCCCTCACTCTGACCCTAAAGAAATTTTAGAAGTCCAATGGAAAGCCTCTTCAAAAAGACCTCTTTTATATTATTTTTAACCATGCTATAGCCACCCATCCCCCTATCCATAATATTAATCCCGTGTCTATCAATCCTCCTGATGAACCCCCCTTCTCCTAGTCAAGACCCCATTCTTGATGACTCCCCTATTGGTCTTGGTTCAGTTGGGGGTTGTTCAAAACCCTCTCCCCTTAGAAGTGCTAGGTGAAGTGAACAAAGGAAGTGCACGACTACTTCAAACACTCATCTGATGCCCAAATCCTCTGCTAGGCTCAAGAAGCCATAGGTGGAGCACTCATCTTCCTCAACTCATGTTATTTCTAAATTTGAGAGCGATAAAGATGACCCATGATCCCAAATGTTTTTGGATCTTGTGATCACGACCATAAACGCAACCATCAAATCTCTGGAGGAAGCTTCCAATATTTTGTCTCACTACACTCATAGTGCTACAAAATCCACTTCAAGGAAGAAATATGACAACAAGAAATGACTAGCATGAGACCCCTCATCTGGGCCCTCTAGCATGTAAGGATGCCTTTGTTTTTCTCTAGTCTACCTAGGTTAGCATGTTTCTTTTTATTAGGTTGTATTCAGGTGGGGTGTTTGAAGCTGAAGCAAGTGTTCTTTGGTCTGGTGCATATGTTTGGTTAGGGCTTGCCAATTCTAATCTCTATTCTAGTTGCTTTTTCCTTCTGGTTCTAAGAGGATTTTTGTTATGGTCGTTTATCTGGGTTTCTAAGGTCCCCAAAACCTCCTTAGAATATTTGGTTCTACGTATGGCCATTCATCCTCTAATGTAATAAGGTTTTGGGTTCCTTTCAAAATCTATAATGTAAATACAATACAAATTATAAAAAATATATATATACCTACTTGAATCTAGACAATTGACCCAATCAAAATTAGTATAACATGCTAAAAAAAGTGAATCATCTTTAACATAGTTGAACTCTAATTTCAAGGCACCATTTAAATATCTCACGATCCTCTTTGTTGTTTGCCTATAATTCTCACATTGAATTTGCATAATCCTTAAAACAACATACATAGTAAATATAGCATGACACACCTATGAGTGATGTATGTCAATCTACCCATAAACTATTTATAATATTGTATCAACCTTTTTTATCATTCAATCGTTGGTGAACTTAAAAATTGACTTCTATGTGATAAAGCAAGCCTACAATACTTCATTTAAAATATTTATTACATAGTTTCATTTTGGGGTTAAAATACCATCCTCCAGCAACAAAACCTACAAATGAAGAAAAACATGGAGAAGATCTAAGTCTAACATCTCAAAGGTGGAATTCAAATGTACATTTATTTTATGAATAAAATAAAGAAATTATCAATTAAGTTTAAATAATATATGTAAATAATAATAATAATAATAATCTTCCCCTTAGTATTATTGATATAGATGTTATGATCATATTCACCTCTCTTGAAACTACAATAAAAAAACTTGTCATTGGAGATTTGCTTAAATCAATACAAAGAAATCTTCATCCAATACATGTATCCCGTATTTCCTTCTTAGAAAAACTTGGTTGGTTGATCTACTTAGATATGTTATTTAAGAACTCCATTCAAGAAGACACTCTTTACATCCATTTTGTGAGTCTTTTATCTAAACCTAACTATTAAATAGAAAATTACCAAGACATTATCCATCATGTCTATAGAGGAAAATTATTTATGTAGTCAATCCTTTCTCTTTAGAATGACTCTTAGAAACAAGATAAGATTTATGCCTTGCAATGACATCATCCAAAGTGTAGGGTTTTATAGATCCATTTATATTTGATAATTTCTTACCTTTGGGATGAGGCATAGACTTTTAAGTCCCATTGTTTATAAGGGATTTATAATATTCTCTCATTACATCCCCCACTTATAAATCCCATGAGCATCCTTGTACTATTTAGGGTCACAAGTATCCATATCTATTTTTACAAGTTCAAATTTTACCCTTCATTTCCTTTGAATGCTATTAGTTGGCTCATTCACATGGGCTTGTTCCATGGTGGCACTAATGAAAGATAATTATCATGGAGGTTCAAGATACACCTTATCATATGAATATACTCTTTCAACATTACCCTATAGTCCATCATTGACAATAACCTCATCCATATGAGTCTCATCATGCTTAACAATAACTATAGTAGTCCCTCCTATATGTAGAAGGTAATTAAGAAGATTATGCACTAGGTATATTATGATCAATGTGGCACTCAAAATAACCTCTCAAAATTCTAAACTATAACTAATAGAAATGTTTTTCAAATTAAAAGGACCAAAAACCTTATTCCACTTAGAATAACCTATAATGATGGTTGGAAACTCCTCACATGTAACTTTCCCATATTTTAATTCAAAATTTTGGTATAATCAAGAAATTCAAATATCCTACTTATTCAACAATATGATTCCTCCTAAACCAATTATTTGAAGGTGTTACCTCCTTCGTTGATTTGGTGAAAAATCCTAATGATAATATAATTGGCATCAATGAGGGTGTTTCTTCAAAAGCATCCATCTCAGCTAAGGTCTTGTTCTTTATTTTTCAACTCCAATATGTTTTATAGTACATCCCTATGACTTTTTAAAAAGTATATTTGACATACTCATAATCATCATTGGACCTTAGAACCTTGATCTTATACTCACTTTGATTCTCAACCAATCCATTGAATTTCTTGAGTAAATTAGACATGAGATTTTTATTATTTGAGAGAAAAATCAAGTCGTGTGAGTAGTCATCAATGAAGTTGATCATAAATTTATTTCCTCTAGTGAAATTAGTACTCACACCATGTAAATTGCTTTGCATTAACTCAATTTTTTTGGCTGCATAATAAGGGGTTGTACTCGGGTCCCCCACCCTTGAAAAATTACAACTATATTATTTAGAAATTGAGATTTTATAAATAAGTACACTTCTCATCTCAATTGAGATGCTATAGCTAGAAACCTACATCATTTTACATAAAATATCTAGATTCTTGATTTTCATTTTTTGGATCTTTTGAAATTTTTTGTATGAATACAATTAATCCAGAATTTAGCATCTTTCTTGACATTGTCCTATAGTAGCCTTCAAAATGACAAAACTTCACCTCTACTATATATGCCTTACATCTTAGTAGATTAATATTTCCAAAATATCACACTATCATAGTTCGCTTTACCAAATCGGGATTGCTAGTTTCCTTCTTAAAACACAAGTGCAACCACAAAAATTATAATAAATAGACTAAATGAAAACACATTAATGTTTCAAAATAAAACAAATATTACCAATGGAAAACATTAAAGTAAATCTTAATAATTAATTGAATCATGAAATCAAAATTTTCTTGTTAGCTTCAACTAAACTTACTGCTTCCTCTAACCATGGAAAGGAGAATTTAACTTCACAATCCTCAATCAAAATCCTTCTATTGGCTAGCTTATCTGCACATTTGTTTCCTTCTATTAATATATGTGTAAACCTGATTTCTTCAAAATCTTTAGTAAGATCTTGAATTTTTGCAATTATATCTTGTATGTTCCATGGAGCCTTTGCTTTCCTCAAAATTGTATTTATTACTATGAGAGAATCACCTTCCATCCATACTCTATTCCACTTCATTTGTTTACATATTTTTAACCCTTCCAAAGCTGCCCAAGCTTCAACTTCATCATTTATTTTAAATCCACTATTTAAAGCATAATGAGACAAAATATCTCCTCTATTATTGCTAATTATTCCTCCTCTTGTTGGTCTCGAATTTCCATTAGATGCTCCATCAAAATTCAATTTAACCCACTCCACATCTACTGGTTTCCACTATATTATTTACCTTCTTTTTTCTTCTCTTGTACTCAATATCATAATTCCATTTAATGACTTGACTCCATCTATCAAGGCTCTTTACTTCTAGATTAGGGATTGGGTGAGTTGATAGGGTTGGTTTAGACTCCTCTATAGCTAAAAAAATCTTATTTTTCATTACCTCTAAGCTGATTTTATTTCCTTTAAATATTTTTCTATTCCTTTCTAGCCATATAGTCCAAAGTATTGTATCTTTTGATATATCCCATATTGTTTGTAAAGCCTCACTTTTATAAGTGCTCTACCATTGCTTTAACCAATATTCAATTTTGCTATTCATCACCATGAATTTACCAAATATATTAAGAATCCATTGTGAAGAAGTGAGAACAATTACCATGCCTAACAGATTGAATTGAAATACAATCTAATGTAATTATTGAATTAAAGCATGCAAAAGAGAGATGATAAATTAAGCTACTAAATTGAAAAATGTGTTAAGTAAAAAGGGGGGTTCTCCTTGTATTCATTAATTTATCAATTCAACGGTTACAATACATCCCCTTGAGGGCTTTTCAATGTGATACATTTTAATTTACAAAACTTGAGGAATCAAATCCCTCCATGAGCTTAATGGCATGTTTCCAAGTGTTCTTCTCACAACCCACAATATAGAGCTATATTTGGGCTACATTTATTTAGCTCCTTAGCTCCTCTCTCATGTGTGGAATACCTATACCTACACACAAGAGATTGAAATATGTTAATAGCATATGTGTTTGATGATAAAAACTATGAAAAGTATGCAATAATGAATATAAAATTTATTTGCAACTATTCTAAACAACTCCAAATGACTTGAAATTTTAGTATGATGTTTAATAGGTGATTTAGTAAAGGTTTGAGCAAAAATTAAAGTGAAATTGTTAGTAGAATCTATGGCTATTCCTGGGAGAGACAACTAGCGCTGTAATCACAAAAACATCAATAAACCTATCAAATCTACTCAAAACTTCACCAAATTCATGGCCATCCCTAGGAGTTCCAACAATACCTGCTAACCATCCCAAGGGGATGTCCATAAAACAAGGTGGTTTTTACACCAATTCCACTTGGATCTGGTCAATAATCCTCCTAGGGGTATTGTCATCAAATTTGGGAAACTAACTCTTAGAATTGATGGGTTTTGGAACAAATGAACGTCTTCTACAACACCCTAAAAATGCCTTCGATTATAGAGGTTTCCAAGGTAAATAGGTGGGAAAATGTTGAGGGTAAATATTGGTAGCACTTCATGGTAAATAATTGCAAAGTTCTCTTTTTTTGAATTGAGTGCAAGCACTTCAATTTATAGCCCTAGAGGACATAGGGGGCAAAGGTGAAAGTTCAAGCATGCAAGGCAAGTGCTGCCACTTAGCAATATCTTTGCCATGCATAGGGGGAAGAGGACTTCCATTTGGGCCTCCAATTTGTAAATCCTAATGGCCATGATAACCTCCCAATCTATCATGATTGATTGGGTGGGATAAGTGGCAAAAATTGATTGACATTTATCATGCCCTTTAACTTTTTAGGGGTCTAGAACATGGTCGTTCCACCCATGGATGGTTGCATGTGGTTGTCCCTAGGTGAGATGACCATGAACTGTAGTCATCCCTGGGTGGGATGGTCATGGCTACATGCACCAAAACCCTCCAAAAGTGGGATAAAACTTTGCAAAAGTGGTTGGGAGCCCTAATTAACCCTCGAGGGTTACCCAATGGGGCCATATGATATCGATAAGAGTGGCACATTAGCAGTCATTCGATTTGCACGATTTTAGTGTCTACAAATTGCCATAGATCCAAGACTATTAAGCAATGTCCTAAGATATGGTCTATACTCTCATTCTTTTTATAAAAAACACATTGAGAGGGGCCATGAAAACCCATTTTCATAAGGTTATCCAAGGATAAAATTCTTCTATATCTACTAGCCAAACATACATTTTTACTTTAGGAATGCTTGGGCTATCCCAAATATCTCTCCATATTCTAGTGATATTATTATTTTGTTGGTGTTGTACAGTAAATCCACTTCTTGTTGTGTATTCTCCTGAGCTATTCAACTCCCAAATCAATTTATCCTTGGCTCTCCTTGGAATAATCACAGTTGTTATCTTTCTACTCAATTTCCTCCTAGCATCAATGTATTGTATACTTGTAAAAACATATTTCCATTTGTATCTTCCTACCTGATCCTTGTACAAAATTTTGAAACCCTATCACCATATTTATATTGAAGCAATCGCATCCAAGGTTTCAAAATTGGATCTAAATTGAGTGGTTTTTTATCACATCAAGTATCCATCCAAATAATTTTTTTCTCCAATTCCCACCACCCATATTAAACCTTTAATCATAAGACCAATAGATTTTTTAAACCATTTCAAAGAGTAGAACCATTTGGTAGAGAAAATACAGTAAATATTAAACTTGGGTTATTTGGGATCAACATACAAGAATTATTACCCATTGTCTTTGACTCTCTTTGTATAATCTCCAAATTACTTTTCCCCTAAGAGCTAAGTTTGCATATGTAAGAAATATTAAACCAAGACCTCCCCTAGTTTTATCATCACACAATTTGCTCCATTTCACAAAAGAAATTTTCTTTTTATCATGTACACCTGATCTTAAATATGATTGCATAATATAGATTAAATTTTTTTCATTTTTTTTTGGCATAGAATACAATGTCATATAATATGTTGAAATATCTTGTAAGACTAACTTAATTAACTACACTCTTCTTGCTAATGATAAACATATATCTTTCCAATCTAGAAGTTTGTTCTGAACTTTACTAATAACTATATTCCTTAAATCTATCCCCATTCTCCCCTTAAATAAAGGCATCCCTAGATAAGTTGTTAGCAAATTTACCTCCTCCATTTGAAGCAACCTATAAATTTTTGCTTTGATATTAGTAGGAGTGTTAAGAAAGTAAAATTTGGATTTAGTCCTATTAAATTTTTTCCTTAAAGTTATTTTGTACTCTTTTAAAAAGTTATTCAAAGCTCTGGCCTCATTTATCATTGCCCTTCCAAAAAGAGTTGTATCATCTACAAATTGTTGATGGGTGATGTTATCGATGTTATTACTAACCTTAAGTCCACTTATAAGCCCATATTTGTAAGTCTTCTTTAAGTTCCTACTAAAAATCTCTACCATAATAATGAACAAATAAGGAGATAGAGGATCTCCTTGTATAAGGTCTCTCTTGGATTTAAAATATTTTGTTACTAACCCATTGACAAACATTGAATAAGAAATTGTAGAGATACAAGCTTTAATCCATCTAACCCATTTCTTCTTGAAACGAAACTTTTCTAAAACTGCAAAAAAAAAAAATCCCAATTAACCCTATCATAGGCTTTACTCATATCAAGTTTCAATATCATTTCTTTCTCTTTTATTGAAGCTACATAATGTATAACTTCATGAGCAACTATGATCCCATATAGAATTTGTCTTCCTTTCATAAATCCTCCTTGCTCTTCTGAAATAATTTTGTCTAACAATGGATTTAATATATTTGCCATTACTTTTGAGATAATCTTATATCCATGTTACATAAGCTCATGGGTCTAAAAGAATCAAACAATTCAACATCCTTATTTTTTGGAAATAGGGAAAGATATGCTGAGTTTATTTTATCAGGTATGTATTATTTTACCCTAGACTGTTCCACTGCCACCAATAAAGAATCCTCATATATATCCAAATTATGTTGGTAAAAAGTTGTAGAGAGCCTAGCTAGACCTGGGTATTTATCCTTATTAAAAGAGAAAAAAGCTAAATGAACTTGTTCTAGAGTAATAGGCTCCATCAGTTTCCTATTATCTTCATTTGTTATAACCGAAGGAACATCTTGAAGAAGTTTATCATTAAGAACTTCGATCTCCTTTAACCCTAGAATATTCTAATAAAAATACTTTACCTCTTTTTTAATTTCACTCCCTTTCCTCTAAGATTGAGTTATTAAGATCACCTTTTTGGAATTTTGAAATTTTATCTTTTAGTTCTTCTTTCTTCTCAAAAATATTTTCAAAATTGTTCTTGTTCCATTCTT
Source organism: Wollemia nobilis (assembly GCA_028583015.1). Classification (NCBI taxonomy): domain Eukaryota; kingdom Viridiplantae; phylum Streptophyta; class Pinopsida; order Araucariales; family Araucariaceae; genus Wollemia; species Wollemia nobilis. The sequence continues at coordinate 15,864,993 of JAQPPZ010017052.1, forward strand.
TTAATCTAGATGTCATCGATTTAATTTGATTTGGAAGAGCATACAACCCACCATTACCTAAATAATTCCAAGTTTGAGCTATCATATCAATAAATTGAGAATGGTCTTCCCACATCTACTCATATTTAAAATATGATATTTTCAAAATTTATTTACCACCATTTTAAATCTTATTGGCCAATGATCTAAACCAATTCTTGTTAAGGTATTAATTTTAGCACAAGTTCCTTCATCTAGCCAAATATTTGAGAGAATGCATCTATCTAATTTTTTGCTATAAGGTTCTAGCCTCTCCTGTTGTTGGTACAGGTATGATTGTCTTCTTCAAAATAAACCTCCCATTATTATTATTTTGAATAAAAACTAAAAAATATTTCATACTTTGGGTCAATTTCCTAATTCCCCTAGATTTTTCATCCATCTTGGTTATGGAATTAAAATCTCCAATGATCATGAATCAAGTTTCTTGATCTTTACTTCTCATAAAGGCTTCAATCCCACTCCAAAATTCTAATCTACCTAACTGAGTTGTAGGTCCACAAACATTGATAAGTATGGAATAAATATATGTAAATTATTAAGTGACTAAAGAGGCTATCCAATGCCTAGTTTTATGAATCGTTACACAAGAGGTTCTAAAAGTATTCCAATAAGTTAGAATTATCCCTGTTGCTCCTTCAAAATCCATAGCATCCCATTTACATCTTACCCATATTTTTTTCATAGTTTTTGAAACTTCTTCTTTTGTCATTTGAGTTTCCTGGATACAAAGAATATCAGGCTTATTACTTAAACATAGGTCCCTAATACACCTCTACTTTGAGAGGGTATTAGCACCCCTTATATTTCATGAGATGATAATCATGTATCACGGGGAGCTTTTGGCCCCACCTGCGTATTACCAATATCATTTTGTTGTTTGGCAAAAATAAGCTCAACCAGCTTAGTTTATGTTCCTTTCTCTATGTTTGCTCTCGCTCCCTTGGATCTTGCTTGATAATTTGAGGGTTTTCCTCTTTTTGCCTTGCCTATATCAGGAGTAGGTCTTATTATTATATTCCTCAATATTCTTTCATAATTTTGTTTTTCATCATATTTATCCTCTCCTAGCTCTATTATAAAAGCTTTTGACCTATCCTGCTCATCTTTCAATAATTCCTTATTAATGGCAACAGTATTAACTTCTAAAATTGCATTTTCTTTACCAATTTTTTTCTCCTGAATGGTACATGGTACTTCAAGATATTATTCAAATTCTGATGAGACACATTCCTTAGGTTCATTGAGAATGTTCTTCCTTAAATCAAAATTATACTGAATAGATGGTTCCTTGTTAATATGTTGAAACTATTGTACTGTCCTCTAAGTTTTGATCTACTTTTCTTCATAGTCTAAAGCCTCAAAAGAGTTGGTATTTATTACAAAAACCTTTCGTTTTGGTCTCCACTATTTATTTTCTTTTATTTTTCTAGATATATTTTTTGGAAGTTGAAAACCATATTCATCTATAACCATTTGTAAGTTTTTCTTACAATTTTCTACATATGATTCTGCTAGGATCTTCTTAGGGCATGATCTCTCAAGATGTCCCACCTCATGACATCTTCTACATCTAAAATATATGTTTTCATAATCTATAGTTTAGGTCCACATCTTATCCCCATACTTAAGAACAATTTATTTTGGTAAAGATTTACTTATATCAATCATGACCAATATTAGAGCATAAATATCCAAGAATCCATCTTTCATCGTATCTAAAATCTCAAGGAATTTTCCTAGAGTGTTGCCTATTGCATTGAAGGTATATATTGCCCAAAATTCAATGGGAAACCCAAACATCCTAACCTAGACTGGTACTAGGGATAGATTTACATTTTCAAGTGAAAAACTTTCATACCAACGGGTAAGGAAGAGTTTTGCTCTTCCCATAAACCAAGGATCCCCTTTTAGCTTTTTTTTATCTTTCTTCCCTAGAACAGAAATGGCTAGGAAGAAACCTTTACGAAGAAATGATAGAATCAATTTTGGATACTTCCAACTCCTATCAACCCATTATCTCAAGGTTGAAGCCCCTGGCAAATACCCATTAAATTTACCAAAAACTACCCTATCTTGAAGTGACGAGGATCTCTCTAAGGTGTACTCACTAATCTCTGCAACTAGATATGATTCTAAGGCTTTAACTATAAATAGATCCATGAAAAAATACTAAAACTCAAAATCTATTGAAATTTAACTGAATATCCTATAGCAAAAATAATATTTGATAAAAAATTTATAAAATTTTCATGCATAATTTTCTTGGATAAAGAAAGGAAAAAACTTAGCTAAAAAATTCTTTATCTAGATAAAATGTCTTACCTCACTAAAGTCCTAGATCTTCATTGCTCTTCCCATAATTCGAACCCTAGCTGATAAATATTTGCAATCTCGTTTTTATGACTTGAAAAATTGTCACTGCTCTTGTTTTGAATGGTTGACTTCATAGGGTTCTATCTCCCTTAATATTGCTTGGATTCATGCATATGACCACACATTTTAAATCTATTCAAATTTTGCACAAGTTGATCTAAGAATCAGATAAATCAAATAACTCTTCATGAAAACATGGCTCCTAAAATATGAGATGTTTGAAAAACCTAATCCTTTGTACATTTTTATAATAACCTTTCATTTAATAAAGGTTTTGCATTAACTTAAGTTATATTGAGTCTTCAATACCTTAAAATTCTCATATGGATATCAATAATACCTTTTTAGAGAAAAATCTTCACACACATCCTCATGAGGGTTCAATAAATATGGATTGTGGATCATAGTCTTATTGTGCATCAACTACAAGTTCCTAAATTTAAGGTGTCATAACCTCTAATATAATAAATGACTTATAACATACTTCACCACCATAATATTGTGATACAATCGAGATCTATCTAGTTTTAATGGTGATAATATTAGAGGTATAATAAATATTTAAGTAGTGATAGTTAGTGATATACAAATTCATATATATAATTTTTAAAGTTTTGTTATTGCTATGGAATTATATTTATATCAATATATGTGTATATAGGGTTGTTTGGATAACTTTGAAGGTCTCAAATGGAATAAAATCATAACATTTTATAATGCAAATTTATGAATAAGTAAACATTAGAATGTAGAATTAAAATATATAGATTTTATTTATTTTTATTATATTTATATGTTTATTATAAGGTATGCATAAAAATAAAAACAAAAACAAACTCTTATTCTTAGGAAAGTATAAAAATAATTGCTAAAAAAAGAAAAAAAAATCACTCTTCAGTAGTTTTTAATAAAATATAAATACTTTCTCATATTCTTAACTCCATTATAAATACTTGGTGAATTTACACCTTTCTCACATTCTTAATGTATAAAATTATTTTTACCCTCCTGAAGTTGAGCTTTCTCTATTTTTTAGAAAACAATTTAGCCCTAAAATGACCTAAATTATTCTAGAACACCATGTTTTCACTTAGGGGAAAAACCTATGTTTTTCATATTGAAAAAATCCCTTGAACTTATATAATTTATAATATTGATCATAGTCACTAGAGGTAATGATACATAACCATATTCATTATTCTTTATCACATACCTATTTAGTTAGAACTCTGTCTTCTTCCACATAGAGCAAAAATAGTGCATGAAAAGATTGGTGCTCAAATTTGAAACGTGATAAAATTCATGAATAATTCTAATTTGGTCCTTCACATAACTATGTAATCATCCTTGTTCATGTGATGAGTGTAAATTAGATTTACCATCCCTTCTTCCTTGGGAGAAATGACATATAGGGCCTTGAAGGCGTTACAAGAAACTACTATTATGGTGCTCCTCAACTTTAAATGTTCTTTATTAGATTGTCATGGGATTTTTTTTATTCAAATAATAGTACTTTATATGACCATATTATTTACTTAAAGTGCATTCAAAATTGTGTTTACATTTAGCTTTATCTTACTTTCTTATTTTGGTTTCCCTAGTTTTCTATATTTTGTTGTTGTTCTGGTTGTTTTTATTTCCAACTTGATAGGACCATGTAAGTCCCTTGATATCCTTTTTGAAGCTTCTTGATTCAAATGAGAGAATATTCCACCAATTTATTATTGTTCCTTATCATAGTCTCAATCTAGAAGAAATAATCATAAGTGAAGTTGTATATCATTTTTATTGTATGAAGAGTAACCACCTGTAGAGGAGGAAAAATTCTCTACCACATATGATTCTCAAGGTTGGATCTATAGGAGAGCCTTGAGGTTACTGCACAAGTATGTTATAACTCTACACTCATGTGAACAACGAAAGGAAGGTTTCACCAAGAATGGTTTTAGGACTCGCTCCAAGTTTGGGGTGGAATATGTTTGGATGTGTTAATTAAGCATGCACCTATGTTTGACCTTTCGAGAACTACACTATAAAAAAGAAAGAACAGTTCAAGATACAAGATGCAAGAAGACAAGAGCTAACCCTAGAATGATTCTTTGCTTGAATTATTATTAATCCTAGGATTGTAAAATAAAGCCTTTAAACAAGGGTCCAAGAGAAATGTACAAATAAGGTTAAAACCTTAGATGCACACTATATGATTTTATTCTTTCAAATACCTAGAAATTGATCAAATACTTTTCCTCATTTGTGATCCTTTATTTTTAATAGAAATAAATAAAAGCAGACACCAAACAACCTAAAGATCTATTAGGGTACTTATCTTATTCTATGGTTGTTCCAAGCTTTAACTTACGTCCAACAATGTACCACAACTTTTGTCCTCCAAAATAGCTTTACAACACCCTCAAAAAATATGATCAGCATTAGGGGGCCTTCTTAGGCCACTATATGACTATACTTTGAGGCACAATAGTCAAGTTCCCTAGGTCATTTTAGCTAAACTTTAGAATGTAAAAGTGAAATTTGACCTTTTTGGAAGATGAATAAGTAGAATACCATGCAACAAAATATAATGATAAATAGAATACAATTTGTGTAATTATGCTCTAAATGTATCATAAGATGCAGTTCTAGGGTTTGGGGGTAAACTTCTACCTCCAAGCTTAGTCCCAATAAAATCATGCTCAATACGGGGTAATCATGATTTCACTTCTAACAAAATTATACCTTGTAATTATGGGGTGTTATTTCACAACAAAAGAAAAATACAATAAAATAATGCAAATAAACTAACAATACATGCGAATTTAGAAATATGTAGAATGCAAGAAAGTGAAAACAACCTGGTGGTAGCAAAAAAGCAGTAAAAAATATGAAGACTTCCAATATGGTAGACTCCTCCTTAGGGATTCCACACTCATCCACCAAGGGCATCAACACACAATAAAATTTAGCAAAAGAGATCTCCACAAAATCCAATAGGGACCCATAAGGGCCAACCACGATTTTTTTGAAGCAAGAAAAAAGGGAGAAAAAATGGGGGAGAGAGGCCTAAACTTGCTTTGGATAAGTTGTAGGGTCTTTCTGAGGGACTAGGGAAAATGACTGACTCAAGTGGGTCAATTTTCTATCTATGTTTTACCCCATGTTTGATGCATTTATGTCCTAGTAATTGCGTCAAAGAAATATGTAGACACCTATGGATGGAGGACAATGGACAATGACATAAAATGAGTGGTTGGTTTATAAAAAAAGAGTGGTGCAAAAATGGTGTCATTCCAAACACTTTCATGTTTTGCACATGTCTCTCAGACCATGGTGCCCCCTCGAGTTTCGGAAGGAATACCAAATTCCTAATGAAACTCAAAATGATAGATGCAAAATAAAGAATAGCAAAAAAAGGAAAAAGAAGATAGAAAAAACAAAAAATGAGGTATAAAATGGGAAAAAGGTGAAAAACCTAATTCATTTTCACCGTGTAAAACAGAGGAAAAGGGCTATGGAGAAAAATAAAGATGGTGCTTCTAACACACTGTTCAACCATTGTAAGAGGCAAAGCCAACACAACAGTGGAGTAGGTATAGGTACAAATCAAAACCTCCATCTTAGATTAGGTTAGCGTAGATTTTAACTTTATTTTATGCATTTTTTAAATTTTCTTTGCTTTTTACCAAAAATCATCGCACATGATCTAGGCACGATTTCGTGGGTCAACCGTGATTTCACCCTAGTTCATGGTGATGAGCAAAATTGCACCCCAAAATCATGGGGTACAATTTCATGAAATTGTGTCTCAGGAATAGGGGGTACAATTTCATAGAAAGAGAAGAAGGACGAAATCACATCTGAAACTAGGTGGGGACAATTTTGTTGATGAGAGGAGAGAAGAAAATAAATATTAAAAAAACAAACAACAAAAGGGAAGAAAGGAAGAAATAAGAAATAAAGAAAGAGAGAAAGTGAAGCAATATAACAAGCTGAAATAATTTTATTGGTTTTTATTTATTTATTTATATATATATATATATATATATATATATTTCTTTTATTTATGTGCACAAGAAATTGATAATTTTTTTATTATGTTTGTGGATGTAGCATGATGTACTAGAGATCCATGAGTAGTGATCACACTCCTTGGAGATGAAGCTATATGACCTTGCACAGGAAGATAGAGACATCCTAGAGGCAGTGGGGCTAGACCACTTGGTAGAGATGCCTCGAGCAAAGGTGGACAGAGTGCTATTGAAAACATTGATAGAGAGATGGTACCCAAAATCCTTTATCTTCTGGTTACCCATAGGGGATATGATAATCACACTGGAGGATGTGTGGCACATCTTATGCATCCCTATCAGGGAGAGGGTAGTTTATAGTGAATGGGTGTAGCAAACCACACTAAAGAGACTATTGAGTGGATGGGCCCACTAGGTTTGATAGAGGGTGATCTCTATGGATGAGATGGTTGGGTGCTATGGAGCTAATGCTCTAATGATCATGCTATACGAGGTGGTGTTTGGGTTGTTGATGTGCCATACTAGTAGGTGATATCTACCATGGGTGATGGTAGGTGTAGTGGTAGACATGCAAGACCAACAGGTGAGGTTTACATGGGGTATATATGTGCTAGCCCATTTGTATAGGATATTGTACAATATCATGTACAAGTGACATACAGGTTTGGTGTTTATGATGTTTCTCCAAGTGTGGAGTTGGGAGCATATAGTGGTTCGAAGACCATATGCACTCCCAAGACCATGGCCCAGTCCAGAGTGACCAACAACATACATATGGTCCAGGTCCTTTGAGCAGGTCTAGAGGATATTTATCGGGAACTTACACTAGTGATGTGGGTAGTAGATGAGCTACAAAGGATGAAGATCATATGGCAATCATGGCATCTACATCTTGGGTGTTCTAAGGATGTAGAGGAGTTCGCCAAGATAAGAAGGATCAAGCAGTTTGCTACAAAGAAGGTGTTGGAATATATTACATCATTTGGTTCATGCTAATGTACCATCTTGGGTACATATTTAGATTATAAAAGTCTCTTAGATTAGAATGAAATAATTTATTTTATGCAATGTAATAAATGCACAAGTGTGCAAAGTATTTTGCTAAGGTAAATGTGCATAGTTATCCACATGCACATGTCATAGAATAGGGAGATGAAGATTCATAGGAAGAGTGAAGGCCAAGAAAGCTCCATATGAAGAGTCACATTCCTTTGTATATATGTGTATATGAGGGTGTGAAAGATATAGCAAGATATAGAAAGATATAGAGTGACTGGTCATATACAATCATAATGGAGAGTGATGAAGTATGATGTATTTGAGGTCTTTATTCAATAAAGATCATATTTTTGTGAGCATTTATTAGTGGCATTTATATGATTTATTTTTAGAGTTATTTATGATTTTTATATGCTTAATAGATTGCCATTATCATATATTTCATATTGCAACTTTATTTTAGATCTTGTGGTTACTTTATCTAGCTTCAAAAGCTAACAGTGGTATCAAAGCCACAACAAGGTTTTGTCTTGCACAAGTTTTTAGTTGCAAAATAGATTTCTATTGGTTAAGGAGAGACCAATAAATTTGAAGAAATTACCTTTGTAAAAGAAAACCAAATAAGATAGGATTTCTCACTGTGTTGAAGGAAAACTAGTGAAAGTTGAAGATTTACCTATTCCAAGAGCAAATTTGGAATAAAATAAGATTTATAGATCTTGAAGATAGACCTTGATATTGAAGATATTAAGAGACCCTTTAAGGAGGTCCTATTGAAAAGAGAGAAAACTATTCTAGATTAAGTTTTGGCTAGAGTCTTTCCACAGGGTTGAAGGAAAACTCGTGAAGACTAGGACTCAACATAGATTTGATTCCACTAGTTTTGGGAATAACTAGTGAAGATTATTGATTTTAGAATTCTATAAATTTGAATGTATTTGGTTAATATTATCTAATTTTTTGTTGTAGAAGACTAGCTCTCAAAATTTGAAAAGCTTCCTACAATGGATAGAGAAAAATTTCACCTTCGGTTGCCTGAAAGTCTATGTGCTTTCATCATGTAGGGATTAACTCTTTATTACAAAAAAGTAGACATTGAAGATTAAGGAGGTCCAAGAAAGAAAATCTCATGAAGATTAAGGAGGTATAAGAAAGAAGTCCCCATTGAATATTGAGGAGAACCAAGAAGGAAGTCCTCATTGAATATTGTAGACTACAGATTAAATATTGAAGAGACCCATAAAATAGATCACATTGAAGAACTTCCAAATTTGGAATATTGAAGTTTGAATATTGAAGATAAAGGAGGACTACAAAAAGGTCCTATTGTAGATTTGAGAAGCAATAATTTTGGAGATCCAATAAAAGAATATCATGGTATAATTCTCATAATTGGAAGATTGAAGAAACCAAGGTAAGGTTTCATTAAAGAATTGATTAAGAAGATTTGAGTAGTTGTAAGATTAGAATACCCAAAAGAAGATATCTCAAGAAGATTTTGGAGAATAAGAAGAAGGCTAGATAAAGCCTCATTATAGGATTGAAGCAATGGCCATTAGAGGATATTTGAAGAAAAGTTCATTTTAGAAGATTGCAAGCAGGAGAAGTTCTCGATAAAATGAAGTTGGGACAATTATCGACATCCAACAACACGCCCAAAAAGGAAAAAGGATTTGGCAAAAAAATTTTGCCAAATTTTGAGAAGGTTTTGAAGATCTCAAGACATCCAGATTATGGAGGGAGGAGACAACGAACGAAATTTTATTTGAAGTTAAAATTCAACAAGAATCTTGAAGAAAGAAGAAATATTGAAGAGACCACAAATTTGAGAGATTTGAGAACAACCACAAAGATTTTGTAAGAATATTAATAAAAGAGGAATTTGTTATTTTCAAAGGAGAAGTTGAAAGGTCATAGGACAAAAATTTAAATAAATCATAGAGTTGTAATTTGGATAAGCTTTGGAAATATTTTGGAGTACTATTGGACAACCAATTAAAGAAAGGCTTGATAATAAAAGAGAGCAAAAAATTTGAAGATTTGTGGACACCAAGGAATTAGATTTTGTAAGCAACGATTCAAGAGGTTCGAGCTGCAAATTTGGGAAACATTGAAAGAGTAAAGTAAGATTCATTTCGAAAGAGTCTAAGGATAGATTTGGAAAAGCTTTGAATAGAAAAGCACAATAATATTTTGATAACGCCTAAGAAGGATAATTACAACAAATTTGGACAGTAAGAGAACAACATTTATCACTTCAAAATTTAGAAGGAAATAGTATTCATTTGAGATAAAATAAGAAGGAAAAGGTATAGCAAAAAACCAAAGTATTGGGCAACAAATTCAGCTACAAGATAAATATTCTACAAACAACAAAAGAAGAGGAGTATTGTTGCAAATTCAAGATAACAAGCTATCAAGAAAAAAATCTACAAAAGAGTTCATAAAAGGTGTGCAAAATTGATGCTATAAAAAGTATTATTTTACAAGTTTTGAAAGTAGATATTACAAGTTTTTAAAGCATCATTTTTAGAGCTATTTAAAGCTAGCAAAAAGGAGTTTTAGTATAGCCAAGAAAAAATACACCATTGTCATTATAAAATCTGTAAATTATAACAACAAGAATTAAAGTTTGTAAAGTGCTAAAAGGAGTGATAAGGAAACTAGTATATGTTGTTTTTTATATAATAAAAAGGTAGATTTATTCTAAGTTATATTGAGGCCGAATAGTCCTCAAATCAAAGGTTGATTTAAGGTGTCAAAATACACCAAGAAGAGAATCAAGCTTGCATAATACGTTGGTGAAGGAAACCACCAAAGAGGAGTGGTAAATCCACCACTCAAATCACCACCAAGTTGCATAGGTTGAGCACCATAGATAAGTGCAAAAGTGACAACACAACATAGGGGGAAAGCACCCAAGCATTGTCTATAAGAACAACCACTAAAAGTGCTTGAGCATTGTCTAGAAGAAAAACCACTAGATAGGAGAGGAGCCACCATAAAAAGGAAAGAACCACCATGGAAGAACCACCAAAAATAAGCACCGAAGTGGAAGAGAAAGAGCCACCATTGGAGAAGTTGAAGCACCACCTGCAAATTTAGAAACATAAAATATCAAAAGAAGATATTGGAAAGGCATTAAGGGAGACCAAAGGTCAAGTTCTTGCAACCACCAAGAAGGAAAATGAAGAGGAGTCTTACATAATGTATTGTGCAATGTTGCACTAACTCATTATATGCACAACAAAGTGTCCAGAAGCAAAACGTAATGCATACAAGGAAGAAAACACATTAAAGAATGTTACAAATTTCTTCATAAGGTTGGAGATGATATTTTGTGCCACTTGTCACAAGAAAGGAGCAACATTACAAGTCATCCAAGAGTTACAAGTTATGTCAGTAGTACTTGTGCCATTTGTCACAAAAGAGGAGTGCTACACATATTGAAGAAGCTACAAGTTACATTAAAGAGACAAAGGAAGCACTTCAGTGACACTTGTCACTCATATTGCAACTCATATTGCAAGAGATAAAATGTTACCAAGAAAGGTGAAATATTTTTGAGCATCCATTTAGTGCATGAGATGAATTTACTTTGGCAGTGTCTCATTAATTACAACAAGGAGTCATTTACATTGAAGGTGAAGCACCTTGACCAGATTGAAGGAAGTTGACCAGAGGAGTAAGAGCACCCAATTTTCAAGCAAGTCCAAGCATAACATTAAGGAGGGAGCACCTAGAATATTAAAGGTAATATTCATTACTTTTTGGAATTAATTTTATAAGTAGGAGTTATAAGGAGTAAAGGAATATATTATCTAAGGTTAAAGTTGAAAGTATTTTATTGGAGAGATAAGTATTATTTAAACCTTAGAAATAAAAATTTTACAATTTGAAAGCTTCTACAAAATATTGAAGATTAAGGTATTCTACATCAAATTAGGAATACACAAAACTTGCAAATATTATTTTTAGAATTTAGAATTGGAAAATTATATTCTTAAATTTGGGAGATAAAAGGAATTCAACATAGAAGTACTTGACAAAGAAAAAATTCCATTAATATCTAATCTAAAATTATTAGAGATATAAATTAGAAGATTGCACTCAAATTATTGATTGATAAGAAGAAAGTAAAATTGCTATTTTTGAAGAATAGAAGTTGAAAAATTATATTGTCATATTCATTCATTAGGGAGATACAAGGATTTCTAAAAAATACAAATTTGAAAGAACTATATTGAAAATAGGGAGATAAAATATTGTCAACATTAGAAATCATACTTAGTCTATCATTCAAAGCTAAGGAGAGATAAAGAACTAAAAAATTGAGATTGTATGAAATTGATAAACTAAACTAGGGAGTTATAAGGTAGCCAACTTCAAAGGTTCAAAGAACTTACTCAAAGCAAGAGAATTATGAATAAATTAGCAAGATGAACATATCATCATAAGGTACAAAGTCAAAGTACTTTTCACATTTTTTGTCAACAATGCAAAATAATTTCACAAAAATATAATTCTATTACTGAAGATGATAAGAATATTTGGTATATTGACTCAGGGGAAAGTCATCATATGATAGGAAACCTACATTGGTTTTATTGTTTAGAAACTACAAAAAAACTTTGGTTTAAAGCTAGTATATGGAAAGAAATATCTAGTTCATGGAAATGGGTGTGTAACACCTATTGCATCTCATCCAAATTTTATATTATACAATGTTATGTATATACCTAGATTGTCAATAAATCGCATTTTAATAACTAAGTTAGTTGAAAGCGAAAGAGTAGTAGAATTCAAATATGATAATAGAAAGAATAAGTGCTTTATTAAAAATCTAAACAAGATAGAGGCTATTGGATCAATAAAAAATGGAATATATTCTTTAGATTCTATTATTTTCTCACAAGAGCTTGTAATGGTTCAAGATAATAGTAATGTCTTTTCTAAGAGACAGACTATAGAAAACAAGAAATCATTTTACTATGGAAGCATATGGGAGAATACAGGTTTTAGATTAAGAAATATGAGAGGAAAACAAAACATTGTACTATAGGGACATCTATAGATAAAAGAAGAATATGAACCTGAACAAGATGGAAATTATCTACAAGAAGAAGATCCATATTGAAGACTAAAGTTTTCAATAACCAAATATTGTAATACATGGGGGTGTTGGAATATATTACATCATTTGGTTCATGCTAATGTACCACCTTGGGTACATATTTATATTAGGAAAGTGTATTAGATTAGAATGAAAGTATTTAATTTATGCAATGTAATAAATGCACAAGTGTGCAAAGTATTTTGGCAATGTAAATGTGCATAGTTATCCACATGCACATGTGTCATAGAATAGGAAGATGAAGAGTCATAGGAAGAGTGAAGGTCAAGAAAGCTCCATATGAAGAGTCACATTCCTTTGTATATATGTGTATATGAGGGTGTGAAAGATATAGCAAGATATAGAAAGATATAGAGTGATTGGTCATATACAATCATAATGGAGAGTGATGAAGTATGATGTATTTGAGGTATTTATTCAATAAAGATCATATTTTCATGAGCATTGGTATTTATATGATTTATTTCTAAAGTTACTTATGAGTTTTATATGCTTAATATATTACCATTATCATATATTTCATATTGCAACTTTATTTTAGATCTTGTGGTTACTTTATCTAGCTTCAAAAGCTAATATAAGGGAGAGTTGGAACTCTTTCGATTTGATAGAGTCTAGAAGTAGTTTGGGATCCTACAAGTGGTCCTAACCTTGGGTTACCACTGATACAGGTGGATGTATCGAGATCCATTAGGAGTTTAAGGGGACCTTGATGTGTATTGGTGGGTCGAGAAGAACCTGGATGATCAACTCTATATGGATCCAAGGGTGGATAACATCGAGGTGGCCTTAGGCTACTAGAGATAATATAGGGGTGTCATGATCCCAAGAATATTCCCACCAATGTTGGTGTAGAGGTTCCATATAATTATTTGGTGTATGAATCTAGCACTGAGAGAGGCCACTCAATGCACCATAGAGTGATGGAGGTAGGCCTAGGAGGCCCCATTCCACATGGTAGAGATAAGTATGGGTTTGTGTGGAGCTAGTGGTATTTTCCATTACTATAGTGGGGACTAGGGAGGTGGGGCCATTCGAAGTTACCTCCACAATGGTCGAAGTCATAATAAGCATAGGGATAGGATAGGTCTCCACATCAACAACAACCAACTCGAGTGAGATCATGAGTCAAGGAGACCCAAGGAGGGAGATAGAGGTGCTATAGGCACAAGTAGTAGCTCTATAGAGGAATATGGACCTGATATAAGAGGATACAATCAAGAGGATGGAGGGGTTGAGGTGTGTTCTATGCACTACAGAGGCATTAAGGAATGCAGTATGAGCAGAGGTCGATCATATCTAGGGAGAGGTAAGCTGGTTGGATGAGGAGCATAAATGGGTTCAGATAGAGATTATGGCTATGATTAGTAGTAACCAATAGGGCAATGATATCCACCTACTACAGATAGATCTACAAAGAGTAGGAGAGAGGTTGGAGGTGGTTGTGTAGAGGGTGACCTTCTTTCGAATAGTGTACCCCTAGGCAATTTCAATGGAATAGAGAGTACCACCACATTCATACTATAGACACTGAACTAGAATCAATCTAGATCATGGAAAGTTTTACGGTCCATGAATATGCCTCCATCAAGACCACCTCTTATGGATAGAGATGAGGAGATAGGCTTCTAGATCTAGGGAGGGGATTGGTATGACATATCAATTTTGCTAGTGTGGCATGCATACCTAGGGATGGTCAAGTGTACCAGGCTTATATTCTAGTACACCAACCAAATAGAACTATGTATCTCTCTTTTTCTTGAGTAATACCATGTTGCATCATGTGCTATGTGTGATTCTTTTTATGGTGTTTTGTTAATTTGTATTGTAATGTTTTTAAATTTTTTTATAATTGATATGATCTAAAGTGCAACATCGATGGATGCAATGGAGTGAATGCAATACATGGAAAATCATGGAATAAGAGGAATAGTAGAAGAGGGGAGGGAAGGAAGAACAAGAAAGGACAACACACCACTCTAGGCAAAATCATACCCTATAAAAATGGAGCACAATAATACCAGAGTGAAATTATGACCCATAAAGATGGAATATGATTTTGAAAAAGAAGGAAAATAAAAGTAAGGAAATGGGGAGGAGGAGGAGGAAGAAGAAGAGTAAGAAGAAGAAGAAGAAGAAGAAGAGAAAAGAAGAAGAAGCAGAAAATAAAAAGAAACAAAGACCAACGACAAAGGAAAGAGGGACTTTATGCATGATGTTTGGGTCAACATAGACCATACTAGATCAATGTGACTAATTGTGCATATATAAAGTGAAAATATGGATAGATAGAGGGATACCTAATATGGGTGTAGCACTTTTTAGGATGGTCAAAATGATGAAGCGAAACCCGCTTTGGCTGTCATGCTCACTAAGATGGATAAATGATCAAGAGATATACCTGTTGGAATGTATGCTTATAAATGGTCAAATGGAGGCTACCCCTTACTTGTGACCATGAAGCTATCAACTATGGGGTGTGTTGTGTGTGTGAAGATGAACCAAAATTAGTACTCCCAACATAAGCGTGTGTTGTGTGCAAAATGTGAGTAGACTGAGCAAGATAGAATGTGAGTGTGTGCATGTGCTAGAAGAAAGTAAAAGCAAAAAGTAAGGAAAATTTGTGTTCCTTGACCTAAAGGAAAATTGATGGTCATCAGTTTAAACTTTCAAGGTCAAGGAACATGAAAGCAAAGACAAAAGGAGAAAAGAGACAACAAACAAGAGGAAGAAGGAAGAATCAACAATCCTAGGTTAGGGAATTTGTTAGGCACCAGAGTCCTAGTGAGAGTGCAATGCATGTGAGCTATGACCTAACTAGGTGTCATCACGTGCCATTGTCTCAAAGTCCTCGAAAACTATATGATCAAGTAGTTATGATAAATCAACCATGCAATCATGACAATCAAAGATAAAAATGCAATTAAATTTCAAGCAAGACCATGCAAAATATGACAGGCAAACATGCAATATGAACAGGCAAACAAATGTGGTCGATGAAAATACAAGGTATACCTAATTGATGATGATTTTATTTTTATTAATATATTTATTATTATTTATTATATTTTTATTTTTATTTTTGAATAGAACGATAGTTAACACACTATCTAATTGTGCCTCCTATCTTAACAAAAAAAATAGTCGTGCAAGGGGCTGATCCATCAAATAAAAATATAGAATAAGAATCATCTTGATTATTAGAATCACAGGGAGTCTTCTTCGTAGCTTTTTCTCCAGCAGCCTTTGCATTAAAATATTCACACACACTGACAAAACCATATTTCTTAACAAAAGGAGGGGAAAGCCCTAATTTTGCAATATCTCTATAAGATACTAAAGTAGGTTCTTTTTGAAAGGTAGTAGATTTACCATTAGAATGCATACAATTTACCATATTCAAAACAAAACATCATAAATATAAGGGAGTCCTTCATCCTCATCACCCTACTCTAATTTTTGATGATCTATATATTCATCATAAGTTTTAGGGTGATCATCATTATCAAATGGTAAAGGTTAGTTTTTTTTTGGTATGTAGCCTATGCCACACCTCCCAACCCAAATATCTACATCTAGAGGCTCTTGAATGCCTTTATATTATGGTCCCAAACCTTTACCTATATATCCCATGCTAGATAGGATTTGTTTAGGAAGTGGATAATCATTGGATAAGTAGAAATAGGAAAAATAACGCTCGATACGAGAGGGGTTGCTACCACAAATCTTCTCTTCAAAGGTTTTTCTTGTGAAGACAAAGGTACATGTGCCAATGTGTACAACTTCACCCTTTTTACAAGGTAAACCCATAGTTAATGAAGGTGGTAGCTTGGAAATATCCAGAAGAGGCTCTTGAATAAAATGATTAACTTGATCCCATGATGAAACATTTATTCGAGGTTCCTCATTTACTTTTAGAATTTTAAGTTGCTCATATATTTGAGATGAGGAACTCAGAGAGACAAATGATGAAATTGGAGGACAAATTTTGAGATATGATTGAGCTTTCTCAACCATAGAACAATATTCAAATGGAAGAGGGTCACCCAGAATGGTGATAAATTGATCCTTAAATTCAAACTTCAAAAATTGGTGAAGAGTAGAAGGGATGACATTCATCACATAGATCCAAGGATGTCCAAGAAGCAGATTGAAAGATGTTAGGAAAGACACCACATAGAACAAAGTATCTAAGATCTGAGATCCAATCTTAAGAGGGAGGGACACAACGCCATAGGATTCTTGGGACTTATTATTGAAAGCTTTGATGATCATATCATATTTAGTTAAGTCTTCCTATTTTAATCCAAATTTTAGTAAAACTGATAAGTGCATAAATTAAGGTAAGAACCATTATCAATCAATATCTATTTGACAAAGGTTCTCCCAATAAATGTGATATAAAGAGAAGAATCCCTTCATAATTTTTATGAAGGTATATCATCATATTAAAGTGAGTTATAATATAGAGATATTGGTTGGGGTACTAGCTAACTGCTATTGGATGTCAAAGGAGACTTTAGGTTTTGGCTTCAACACTAAAGGTGGGGTTTTTACTCCCATACTCCTTTGAGCATTCTTCAAAACTAGGATGGGCTTCAAGGGTGGGTTGGATGAAGATCTCATATCTTGTTGAGAATGTTGAGCTTAAGATTTTTGCCTTGTAGTCATTGCTATCATACCAACCACATTATTATAGGGAGGTGGCACATTATGATATATCACTTGATTAGTTGCTTGTTGCACATGCTTAGGTAGAGGATCTTGGAAGATTTCCATATCTTGATTAGTTGTGGGTGCTTGTTGAGTAGGAGGTTGGTTTTTGGGTGGACGAGGACCTTATATGACAAGGCAACCCTTGTCAATTGGGTCCCGAACCACATGTTTCAATCTATTACAAGAATTTTTCAAGTTTCCCTCTACTTTATGATACTCATAGTGTTGTACAACTTTATACCAGTTAGTTATGGTATTTGGTTGCCTTACAGAAGCAACTCAATCATGTTAGCTTCCAAAATTTATTGTAGGACCACATTCATAGGCATGTTGAGCTTTGTAAAATTTCTTCATGGGGGTTTTGGGGGCTAGTTAAGCACCATCTTTTGTAGGTTGTTAATAATAATATTAACAGGCCTACTATCCACATCACCAACCACATGCTTATTCTTATATTGATTCTTAGTGTTCCTATCTTCTTTAAATTTAAGTTATCCTCTTTTGATAAGAGCTTGCTCTAATTTGCTTGCTAAGTTAATTGCTTGGTCAAAAGATGTGATAGTTGTAGTTTCCAATGCATAAGGCAATTTCTCTTGCAAGTTTCCAATAAATATCTCAAGCATGTCTCGAGGAGGTAAAGTATATCTCAAGCATCCAAATAGACTCCTCCAACGAGACAAGAATTCTAAAGAAATTTCCTCTTTACCTTGCTTTAAACTGTAAATATATTTCGTAAACATATTTCAAGGTTACATTCTTCTCAACATAAGCACAAAATTGTTGCACAAATAATTTAGTTGTTTCTTCAAAATTCCTCAAAGAATGGTTGGGTAATCGATAATACCATTCCAATGCCATGCCACCAAGGCTCTTAGAGAATATCTTTAGTAACAACATGTCATCATATATAATATCATGGCAAGCTATTCTAAACATTCTTAAATGCTCAATTGGATCTTTTGTTCCATTATATATAGGCAAAACCAACATGAACAAATACTTAGGATAAGGTTTAGCAACAACTATAGGATCTAAGGGTTGATTGCACATTTCTCTATAGCTATAGGTGAAACCAGGGGGTTGAATCATATCCACTCTTGAAACCAATTGTTTCACCATATTAGTTAAAATTTGCACCTCAAAATTGTTGTGCAGTGCCCCTAGATTCCCTATGGAATAGGTAGGCTGCTGAATGGGTACTTGGCCCATGTTGTAGATATTGATATTGTTCTAATATATGGTATCTTTTTAGAGAGGATAACTAACAGTTGGTGGAATAGAAGCAAGAATGTTGAGGTTAGTATATCAAGGAGGAAATTGAAAATAATCTTGAGTGACACTACTAGTTGGAGGGACTTGTGGAATCCTTCCAACATTTGTGGTTACAGTAGTGGCACAAGCTGGTTGATGAACACGATTACCAATATTCAAATATTCAAACAAAGGGTTAGTATGAATGCATCTAGAAGAGATTTTTGGAGGAGTAGGAGTCTCACCTAATTCGAGTCAAGATTCCTACCTCATAGCTAAAAGCAAGTATTCCTTACAAAATTTCATAAAATATTGCATATGATCAATTGATTTAAAGTAGCACCCATCGGGCCCTTCAAGGGGATCATAGTTTGTTTTAGTTTTCTCATTTTCTACATCAAGGTTAGGGTTCTCTCTATCAATATGATCATATTATTGGATAACATGATAAAACTCTAGATGCACTCATCGAATTCTAAGGAATGAAGCCATTAGAAGAAGTGAAAGGTAGAAGAGAAGACTAATGAAAGACACACAAGAATATTGTTAAGGTATTTATTAATGTTTTTATAATTCTAAGCAAAAAAATTAGTGGTCTTATTAAAAAAAATTAAAATAAAAGCACACAAGGAAGAGGCTTCCTAATTTTGCCACTAAGATGCGTGTTCACATCGGGTTCACCAAAGGTGTAGAGGGGGAAAAATACCCTATCACATACGATTCTTAAGACTAGATCCATAGGAGATCCTTGAGGTGATCGTAGGGTTATGTTATTACTCTACACTCAGGTGGGAAACCAAGGTAAGGGTTCACTAGGAATGGTTTTAGGACTTGCTCTAAGTTTGAGGTGGAATATGTTTGGATGTGTTAATTAAGCATGCACCCATGTTTGGCCTTTCTAGAACTACACTATAAACAGGAAAGAACAATGCAAGATACATGATGCAATAAGATAAAATCTAACCCTAGAAATATTCTTTGCTTAAATTATTACTAACCCTAGGATTACAAAACAAAGCATTTAAGCAAGGGTCCAAGGGAAATGCACAAACAATGTTAAAACCCTAGATGCACACTATATACTTTTATTCTTTCAAATACCTAGAATTTGATCAAATAATTTTCCTCATGTATGATCCTTTATTTCGAGCAAAAATAAATAAAAGCAACTAATAAACAACCTAAATATCTTTTAGGGTACTTACATCCAAAAATGTCCCATAGCTTTTGATCTATAAAATAGCTTTACAAAATCCTCAAAAAATATGATCAATTAGGGGGTCTGCTTAGGCGGCTAAATGACTATACTTGGAGGTATAGCAATCAAGACCCTTAGGTCCTTTTAGTTGAACTTTAGAATGTAAAAGAAAAAGTTGACCTTTTTAGAATATGAACAAGCAGAATACCATGCAATAGAACAAAATGATAAATAGAATGCAGTTTGTGTAATTATGCTCTAAATGTATCATAAGATATAGATATAGGGTTTAGGGGTAAACTTTTGCCCCCAAGCTTAGTCCCAATGAAATCACACCCTATACGGGGAAACCGTTATTTCACTTTTAACAAAATAAAACCTTATAATTATGGGATGTGATTTCACAATAGAATAAAAATGTAGTAGAACAATGCAAAAAAACTAGCAATACATGCAAACTTAGCAATATGTGAAATGAAAGAAAGAAAAAACAACCTGGTGGTAGCAAAAGAGTAGTAATAAGGATGAAGACCTCCAAGATGGTAGACTCCTCCTTAGGGCTTCCAAAATCATCCACCAAGGATAGCAACACACAATAAAATGCAATACGAGAGATCTCCACAAAATCCCAAAAGCTTCAATATAATCTTGTTAATACTTGCATCAATATTTGTAGGTATCTTGTGAGATTGCTTCATTTGAAATTCGCGATTAAAATAAATCTAGGAAATTAAGAGAGCTAGTTCACCGACTGGGTGGAAAATAAATCTTCAAACCCTCAATTTATAGGAGATTTGAAACAAGGATGGCTGGAAAAATTAAGGAAAATCCAATGCCAAGGAAGTCTAACTGACATGCTAGGGTTTTCTACGAGAAAACCCTAACTAGGTAAAATTGCACCCCATAAGGGCTTCTGCGATTTTGTTGAAGCAAGAAAAAAATGAATAAAATAGGGGGAAGAGAGGCCTAAACTTGATTTGGATAAGTTGGAGGGTCTCTTTGAGGGACTAGGAAAAATGACTCACTCAAGTGGGTCAATTTTCCATGTCTACACCACCTAAATATAAAGCCAATCATATATGGACTTTATGGATTAAAATATAAGATAAAAGACACATATGTGCTTGAAATTGAACTATGTGTAAAATAGCTTGGGAATTTCTTATAGATAATTTATCTATGCTAAAAAAATATTATATATTCAAAATTTATGATATAAATAGGGGTTAGCTTCATAGTGAGTTCAATCACTTGAATAGTGTTTACTTTGTCAAAAATTATTTAATTTGTCTTAAATTTTCTTTTAAGTCTCCATATTGTTTATATAAAAATTATATTATTTTTCATATTTAACATTACTTTTTATAAATGAATAAAAATATAACATTCACCTCAAGTCATATGTAAGAGTATAGAGAATCAAATAAATAAAAGAGAAGAGGTGGATGCCCTTGGGAATACAAACAATAGATTATATCATCACAAGTTAATACAATGGATCATAAGGTTGGGTATATTTATAGTAGATACTTAAACCCCAACAATAATAATTACATATTATATTAACCTAGATTGACATAAGTTCTAGGTTACATATAAATCCACTTACAAGTTACTAAAATCTTAATGAAAGTTTAGATAAGGTTAATGATGCAGGTGGTTTAACCAATGTTTCTAGGGCTAAATACATCAAACCATTGCCTATAGGCTTATATAAAGAATATATGTAGGATTATATCAAGATTTCCTAAAGGCTTACATAATTACATATAGAAGTTTAAGTGTTACATAACCTTATAACACCCCCCATAATTTGAGCTTAGGGCAGGAGATAAGACATTAGAGATAGTAACATCTCCTTCATAGTAGATGCCTGAATGGACTAAAGAGTATATGAACAAATATCTAAACTTTATTCATCATTTGGAAGAATTCCAATTCACCAAAAAATATCTAAGCCTCCCTCATCATATGAAAGACTATTAATTTTCCCTTAAGAAACACAATGATACTCTAAGATGATCTCATAATCACATAAATGACACTTTGGGCATGATCTTGTTCAAGATATTTGATCAAAGAATAGATTTTCTAATTGAGCAAGGAAAATGTAGGATATGGTCCATGAAAAACCTACACAATTGTATTATTTTCCTAGGATAACAAAACACAATTGAGACCACTACTATGAATAATTAAAAAAAACATGTGATCTGAAAAAGGGTTTCAGATGCTTCTACATGTAAAACATATGGAGAAGAAAAATATTAAGATCAAATAGACAAAATATAAGAGGTGGGTTCCCTATAGATACCTTTGGCTACCTAAATAATGGATTACATGCTCACACACCCATATAAAAAATTAAGTGGTTAGGGGTATCTATAGTAGATATATAAGCCTTAGCAATAATAATAACATAATATATTAGCCTACGTTGGCATAAGCTCAAGGTTAAGTACATGCTAAACTAAAAGTTACTGAAACCTTAATGAAGACTTAATTAAGCTTAACCATATGATTGGTTTAACCAATGCCATTAGGTGTTAGTAGAGACCCTAAGTATAGTTGTGGCCACCACTTGTGCTAGCACTTCAAGAAAGCACCACCCATTTGGGTTGGTACTTGTTAATGGTATTATATTATTTGGTATTTTGCAACATTAATGCAAGGACCTTGTAAATAATTTAGATTATGGTATGTTTAATATTTGATTCTATAGTAGATGCCATATTATTAAGTATGGAGTTATATGTGTGAGGTATCATGTTAGTAATTGTAAGTTATGTGAGAGAAGTGTCATGTTTAGAAGTGAGGAGTTATGAGAAATCAAGAAAGATTGTCTTTATGTAATATGAGAGATTTATTATTATGTAAGAGATAAATGTGAAGAGCTAGATCTCCTGTGAGTATGAGGAGATGAAGAGTTTAAGTGCAAATGTCAAGAGTCATGTGCATATGAAAAGTATCATGTATATATATTAAATATAAAGCCTTGTAATATGTAATCAAATAAACATGCTTATAGTATATGAATTTTCAATAATTTTCTATAAGTTTAAAGTTCATTAGTGTGTGAGATTCGTATTTGATATATTGTGAGATCTTGTTGAAAATATCCTATGAGAATAATGATAATTTGCTAAAACCATAGATTATAGTTAGCATTAGTTTTGTTAATATTGGAACCATCATCTATAGTTAGAATGAAGTAGTTAAAATTGACACCTAGTTAACTACCAATAAGGATAGCCCTTTAGTTGAGTGCTCTACTAGGCCCATATATACATCAAGAGTAGTTATACCGCAAAGGGGTGGGACATCTAGTAAATATAAATTTTTGACTTGTTCAATACATCTATGAATTGTGTATATAAATATGTGAACGTACTTATTTTTTATTTCTATATTATGAATCTTAACTCTATGCCTAAGACAATAAATCAAAGATTTCACCCCCACTTGTTGGTCTTTGGCTAAGGGATAATATTTGATGCATTGATTGGGAAAACTATTCTACCACTATTGAGAAAAAATATATGAGCAAAGGTTGTTCAAAATCTAGATTTAATGGAAGTAAGGATAGGTTAAGAAGACCCATGGTAAATAAAATAGGGATATAATCAGGTGGAAGAACTACTAACAAAATAGGGACATAATATATATAAACTACACGCCCTTAAAGGATCCATATACCACACTAAAAAGACTATTTAGAAAACTAAATTTGAACTAGATAAACTAAAGATCTAGGACCACCTATTAGATGCACTACAATCCTTGGAATTGGAGTTTGGAGGAAGAACAAACTAAGGGTTGAAGATAAAATGATAATTTTAAAACTAAACAAGGTCTTAGAATTGAAGTCTTTTGATATCCAATTAAAGAGAGATAAACATAGATATCCTAAGAATTATTAGAGATACAAGTGATAAAAGGTTCCAAGATAGCAACTAGGTAAGTAGATGGTTGGTGCTAAAGCACTCAAGAAAATAATGACCTTTAATTGAGTAGAGTCAAACACTCTTCTAGTGTTTAGAAGAGATACTAAGGATAAGAAGAACATCTATTTATATTAGAGAAAATCTACATCAAATGATCAATTACTTGTGATGATATATAAATTGATGAGTTTGTATATGCTTTGAGAAATAAAGCCCTCCAATGATATATTAGGTTTGTGAGAATGAAAAACCAACCTTGGGATAACGTGTTACAAGGACTCAAATCCAAATTGTATTTAAAAAATGAGATAAAAAGTGAGAGTAAGATATGGGAGGTGATACAAAAATAAAATTAAACTATGGTAGATTTTGATAAATGCTTCAAAAACACTTCAAGAAAAGTCCAAGAGCCACTAACATAAAAACAAAAGATAGAATGGTTTGTATCAAGACTTAATCCTTACCCAAGAAACAAATGATGGAAATGTATCTGATACATATCAAAAGTATTAGATTTTACCATGAATCTAGAGTCTTAGACATTGAACCATTCAAAACCATCTTAGGTTAAGCACCTCGAAAATATTACCAAACATGAGGAGATAAAAATAAGGCAGCAATATCAACCATTGGTGTCAATGTATAACCATATGGATGAAAGAAACATTTTGTGTTTTAGGTGAAACTTATGTTGTGATCCATATAACCACCTATTAAATAATCCTTTGGTTTTAGTAATATGTGACACTTGTAAAGTAAGAGGTCAACATTTGACATCTAAATACCCCTTTAGGATCATTGATAAAACTAAATATGAAAGTCCTTAACATTTTTATAATGTGAGAAAGTTTCAATTAAACTATCAATACAAGGGGAAGGATACCATAGGTGATTTAGAGGACAAAATATAAATAAATTGAAGAATTTTTATAATAGGAAATGATCCCAAAACAACATCCTATTTTACACCAATGCAACCATAAACCCAAGCCATGGCACAAGCAAGCCCTAACCATTAATAACAAGTGATAGCACTAACATACTAAACAATAGGACTAGTGCTATCCCTAGTGGGATATAATAATACTAATGTTGGACATTTTGAGTCCCTAAGCTAAAATATTGTCATTACTGTAAAAAGGTTATTTGATGTCAAAAGGATCTATGATGGCATGCACTATTTTTTGTGAAAAGTGCAAGGAAAGTGGTAAAAGAAAATTAAAACAATTTTTTGTTTTATTGGGTGCTAAAAGTTAGTTTAAAACTTGTGCATAAATTTTATAGTAAAAGTGGTTTTTGGAGAGATAAGTAAGTAGGCATAGATTTTAATTTCTTTTAGGGTATAAGTGGTTTGAGGAGTAATAAGGATTACTACTTATTTGGCACATTATTGAGATGTTATTTAGAGAGTGTTTTTAATTATTGAAATATTCTTGAGAAAAATATTTTGCTTGAGGGTTATTGAATATATCTTTGGTGGATGTGATTATTGAGTTGGAGTAAAAAGGTGTAAATTGAGTTATGCTTTATTTTGTGATTATTTGAAGTCCACTAACACTCATTGAGATTGCAAAGGAAATTTGTGTTGAGTGTGGTATATTTTGTGGATAACTTCTTGGCATCAATAAGGTAAGGGAACATTCTTCTATTGATTGTTTATGGTGGTTGATTTATGAAATATCATTGGAGAGAAAATGATTGATTGTGGTTTCCTTTTAGAAAGTGTTGGTTTAATGCTTCAAGGTTTTTTGGTTTGCAAGTTGTGATTAAGCCTTGTTTTATAAGCATTGTTGTTGAAGCCCATTGGTTGTGCAAATAACTTGAACTTGAGTTAGAAAATAACATGAGTATCATTGTTATGTGATATTTTGTGGTTGAGCATTGTTGGAAACATTTTGAGTTGATTGATTCATGCTTGGACTAGGATTTTTGAGAAAGAGTTATTCCTTGTGGTGATTGGTTGAGTAGAGTTGTTTGAGCCTAGTCAAGTGAATGTGTGAAGTGGTTGTTCAAGTTCCATAAAACAAACTATTATATATTCTAATTTGAGTTGAGATTGATTTGAGTTAAGATTGGGATTTTAGTATAGAACATATTGAGTCTCTAAAAATTATCTTTATGCTTCTATGAGATTGAATTGAGATATTGATTGAGCATTGAGTTTAGAACATATTGAGTCTCGAAAAATTCTCTTTATGATTCTATGATATTGGACAAGTTTCGTGTGAGCTTGTTAAGATAATTTGAGGTAAGTCTTTGAGAAGGCTTGTGGACTAATTTTGAGCAAGCTTTTGTGAATGCTTGCTATGCAGATTTGAGCAAGTCCTAGAGAGGAATTATTGAGTAGATTTGAGTAGGTTTTGAGTGAACCTATTGAGTATATTTGAGCAGGTTCTGAGTGAACCTATTGAGCATATTTGATCAGGTTCTGAGTAAACCTATTGAGCATATTTGAGCAGGTTTTGAGTGAACCTATTGACAGAGCTTTGGAGGTAAAAAAGTATAGAGGATAAAGTCTCAGTGGATAGAGATACAACATCTAGGACAATTGAAGACAAATCTAAGTGAGGAGTCTTCAAGTGGAGAGAGATCCACAAGTTAGAGTAGTAGATAGACAAAGTCTTCTAGAAGATCACTAGCCAGATCAGAAGGGGAAAGAGTTCTCCTATGGAAGAGATCCATGAAATTGAGATTAGGGGATCATCATCTCCTTTGGACAGAGGTCCATAAACATTGTAATTGGGAAGGATTCCCAAGAGATTATTTGAGAAATATTTAGGAGAAATATTTTCTATGGACGTAGCCCACATTGGGTGAACCATGTTAAAATGATGTCTCTCATGTGTGTGATGCTTTGTGTTATATTTACTACTTTATTAATACTAATGTTACTATTTGGGGAAACATTTTATATTATACTGTTCACCCCCCTTCTCAGTATAAGCACATGTTCTTCAATTGGTATCAGAGCGGGTCTCTCCGTGAAGAGTCTAACAGCTCGAAAGAAGATCCTTCGGTAACACACATGATCTAAAAAAGTGAAGAAGAGAGTGGGTTTGATATAAAATAAGAATTCTTTGCTGATCTCAAAAAATTTGAAAGACTTAGAGAAAAAAATCAAACTTGAAGTAACAAATTCAGGAAGATGAAGAAGCAAGAATGGAACTTATACAGAACCTTACAAAAGTCAAGATTAAGGTAGAAGAAGGAAAGAAGATTGAGAAAGATATGATAGATATATTGAGATCTAAGGAAACATAATGTGGAATATTGGAAGCAGAAATTTTTCTCCTAAGGAATAAACTGGAAGGGATCAAGATACTACAAAATACATAATATGTGAAAGAAAATGAGGAATCAAGCTTCTAAAAAGCAGAAACTTCAAACAAAGAAAAACAAGCAAAGGAAGAGAGCAAAGAGGAACCATGGATATGAGTTAATCACAAGAAGAGTATGACTTCTTCACAATATTCAAGATCTCCAAATAGGTTACATAATCTCTTTCATGGTCATTGTTTTTCTTGTAATAAATATGGTCATATAGTTGCACATTGTACTCATCATGCAAGATACAATAGAAATTTCAATTCCTTTGCACCTCTCATGGATGATGATGTTATATATTACAAATGCAATAATTTTGGGCATAAGCCTAGATGGTGTAAAATGATATTTCTTGAGTCTAGAAAAATAATTCCAACGTCTAGGAAGAATGAAAAAAAGAATGATAATGCCAGATGTTAGTTCAAACAACCCTACATGATCAAAATAAATAAGAACAAATGTATCTGGATAGTGGTTGCTCTAGTCACATGACATGAGACAAAGACAAATTCATTGTTCTAAAGGAAACACATAGAGTATTAGTAAGTTTTGGTGATAATGGATCAAATAGGATTGTTGGAAGAGGTACTCTAAGTCTAGACAATGAAAAAAAAAAATAGAGAATGTTTTGTATATCAAAGGGTTAAAGCATAATCTTCTTAGTATAAGTCAACTTTGTGATCAATGATATATGGTTACCTTTCATCCAGATAGATGTGAGATAGTGAAAACTAAAATAGGAAGAATTATTGCAAATGCAAGGACTCCAAACAACTTATACATGCTCAATGAAATCAAAGGAGAAAAGTGTTTTCTATCACAAGAAGATGAGAGCTAGTTATGGCATAGAATATTAGGTCATTTGAATTTTTACAACATAGTCAGCATAAGCAACAAACAGGCAGTAAAATATTTACCCAAAATAAGGAAACCTCAAAATATGATTTGTGCACCTTGTCAACATGGAAAGCAAACTAGGACACAATACAAACCAAAAGGCTATGTGTCTTTTGAGCCTTTAAGTTTAATACATACTAATTTGTGTGGTCCTTATAGAACACAAAGTATTCAGGGTGAGAGTTACTTCATGTTGTTTGTAGATGATTATTCCAGAATGGTTTGGGTAACTTTACTAAAAGAGAAGTTAGAAGCCTTTGAAAAATTCAGAGCATTCAAGGAATTGGTTTAAAATGAAACAGACAAAAGGATTAAGTGTCTAATATCTAATAAGGAGGAGAGTTTACTTTAGATGAGTTTGTAGAATTTTGTGAACAACATGGAATCAAGAGAGA
Source organism: Wollemia nobilis (assembly GCA_028583015.1). Taxonomy (NCBI): domain Eukaryota; kingdom Viridiplantae; phylum Streptophyta; class Pinopsida; order Araucariales; family Araucariaceae; genus Wollemia; species Wollemia nobilis. Next base: position 15,893,288 of record JAQPPZ010017052.1, read on the forward strand.
GTACTCAGCAACAAGAACTCCCTAACAAAATGTAGTTGAAAGGAAGAACAGGACTGTTGAAAACATGGCTAGAGCAATGTTAAATGAATCTAAGTTGTCAGATGGTTTTTGGAAAGAAGCAGTATCTACAACTATTTACATAATTACTAGGGCTTAATTAAGGGTAAATCATCACAATAATCCTTATAAGATTTGGAAAGGAAGACCTGCTACTATAAAATATTTCAATATTTTTGGAATCAAATGTTACATGACATGGGAAGATCAAAATTTGGGTAAATTTGATCCAAGATACGATGAGGGAATTTTTCTTGGATATTCCACCAAAAGCAAGGCTTACATATGTTACAACAAAAAAACACACACTATGGTGGAAAGTATGAATGTAACAGTTGATGAAAATATAGATTCTAGGGAGCCAATTCAGCAAGCTATATATCAAGAAGATGGATGTTGTCAAGAAGAATTTTGTGAAGAATCAGATAATGATGAAGAAACACAAAGGTTTCTTCCTAAGACTCCTTCCAGGTATGTACAGAAACATCACCCAAAATATTAGATTATTGGAAATCCAGATGAAAGACAAACAAGGAGAAGAATAGTAAAATCATCTCAACAAGTAAATTTTTCTTTGCTATCTAAGGTTGAGCCAAAATATTTCTCTCAGGCTGGTGAAGATGAATTTTGGGTTAAAGCAATGAATGAAGAATTAGATCAAATTGATAAGATAAAAACTTGGGAACTTGTTCCAATACCAAAGGATAAAAATGTGACTGGAACAAAATGAGTCTTCTAAAATAAGTTGAATGAATATGGACAAGTTGTCAAAAATAAAGTAAGGTTAGTTTTCAAAGGTTATGCACAAGTAGAAGCAATTGATTTTGATGAAACCTTTGCTCCAGTTGCAATACTTGAAGCTATAAGGATGCTTTTAGATTTTTCAAGTTTCAAGAACTTCAAGGTATATCAAATGGATGTTAAGTCAGCTTTTCTAAATGGGATTCTAGAAGAAGAGGTCTACATTGAACAACGAGAGCGATTTATACTATTAGATACACCAGATCAAGTATGCAGATTGAAAAATGCATTGTATGGCTTAAAACAGGCTCCTAGAGCATGGTATTCAAGATTGAATAGGTACCTACAGGAACAAGGATTCATGAAAGAAATAGCAGACAGTAATTTGTATATCAAAAATGAAGGAAATGAACTTCTAATAGTGGTTGTTTATGTTGATGACATAATTTTTTGGGGAAACAATGACAAAATGTGCAAAAAGTTTGCTAAGAATATGCAAAGTGAATTTGAGATTTCTATGCTTGGTGAATTATCATTATTTCTTGGTCTTCAAATTTCACAATAAGAAAAGGGAGTGTTTCTTTCTCAAGCCAAATACATCAAGGAGATGTTAAAGAAATTCAGATTAGAATATTGTAAACCAGTGAGTACTCCTATGGTCACAAGGTGTAAGTTAAGTAAGGATGATGAATCTCCAGAGGTAGATCAAAGAATATAAATATCTATTATTGGAAGCTTATTGTATGTCACAGCTACAAGACTAGATATAGTATAGTTAGTGGGATTAGTGTCAATATTTCAGGCAACACCTAAGGAAACACATGTGGCAACAATAAAAAGAATTTTCAGGTATCTAAAAAGGACTATGGATTTTGGAATTTGGTATCCTAAAAGTGATTGTTTCACACTCACAACATATACATATGTAGATTGGGTCGGAAATATTGATGATAGAAAAAGCACAAGTGGGGGATATTTCTTTCTTGGAGAAATACTAGTATCCTGTTTAAGTAAGAAGCAAGTTTTAGTATCACTATACACATCAGAGGTAGAATATATTGCAGTAGTAGCTAGTTGTACATAAGTGTTATGGATGAATAGGACTTTAGAAGACTTTAAGATAAAACATGATTAGCCTATTCCTATACAATGTGATAATACCAATGCCATATGTATCTCAAAAAATCTAGTAATGCACTCCAGGATGAAGCACATTCCAATTAAGTATCATTTTATGAGAGAACAAGTGTCAGATAAACAATTCAGATTGGAGTATGTCACTACAAAGGAACAAATAGTAGATATTTTCACTAAGCCACTCTCAAAATTCACTTTTGATTATCTTTGAGGAAAATTGGGAGTGAGACTCCCACCCTAGAATTAACCACCTCATGAGGAGGTGAGGGAGGGGCTAAGCTAAGAGGCTCATTCTTAGCCCCGAGCCCCAAAGGTGACCCTTTGCCATTGATGTCAAAGGGGGAGATATTTATGTATATTAAGGAAAGATTTGATATGGGGAGAGATTTAATATTTGAGAGAGCATTGAGTCAAGGGGAGCAAAGTCCTAGGGTGAGCAAAAAAGAAGGTCAAATTTCAGTAAATGAATATGGGTTGCCATCAATGACAAAGGGGGAGATTATTGGACATTTTGAGTTCCTAAGCTAAAATGTTGTCGTTGATTTCAAAAGGTTATTTGATGTCAAAAGGATCTATGATGGCATGCACTATGTTTTGTGAAAAGTGCAAGGAAAGTCTTTTTGTGAAACCAAGGAAGGAAAAATAAAAAGTTTGATTTAAAACTATGGATGGGATATCTGAAATGGGTTTTTATTAAAACCCAATTTGGATTTTTTTTTCATCGAAAAAGGTGCCCCGATGATGGAGATATTTAATTTTAAATATTTAGTTTAAATTTTAAACTATTTAAAATTTAAATTTAAATTTTAAAATTAAAATAAAAGTAATCCGCCAACATCATCGAATATGAGAGAGAATACTATATAAAAGGATGACTAAGGTTTATTATTCCTCATCCTTGCTCTTGTGGTTAATGTGATTATTAGAAAGCGAAAAGAGCTCGTGTGAAAAAAGTTTAAAGGCAAAGGCAGCGAATAAGTTGAGGTGTGGTCGAATCCAAAGACATCGTCGGCAGTGTGGCCTATTGGCAACTCGAGCAACGCAAAGGTGTTGGGAGGCAAGTGGTTGAGTGTTCGAATCATGTGCACTTCGTTTTGCTTGAGAAAGGAGGAATTTGTTTTGCATTGGCTATTGCGTGGAGGATAAAGGAGAGTGAGGTGCTTTTGGTCTTGTGTGGAGCACTAGCTCACATGGTGCGCAAGTGTCTGTTAGGATGCAGAAGCTGCAAGACTCGGGTTCGAATCTTGTGAACTCCCTTTTGTTGTGTAAAAGGGAAATAATGCACTGGTTGTGGTTTTTCGTGCGCATGCTGCCAAGATTTATATGTTGTGTTTGATATTACGAAATTCGTGCCAAGGTATGCATTAAAGTTGTAAAAAAAATTAAAACAAATTTTTGTTTAGTTGGGTGCTAAAATTTAGTTTAAAATATGTGCATAAATTTTATAGTAAAAGTGGTTTTTGGAGAGATAAGTAAGTAGGCATAGATTTTAATTTCTTTTAGGGTATAAGTGGTTTGAGGAGTAATAAGGATTACTACTTATTTGGCACATTGTTGAGATGTTATTTGGAGAGTGTTTTTAATTATTGAAATATTCTTGAGAAAAATATTTTGCTTGAGGGTTATTGAATATATCTTTGGTGGATGTGATTATTGAGTTGGAGTAAAAAGGTGTAAATTGAGTTATGCTTTATTTTGTGATTATCATTTTAAGTCCACTAACACTCATTGAGATTGGAAAGGAAATTTGTGTTGAGTGTGGTAGATTTTGTGGACAATTTCTTGGCATCAATAAGGTATGGGAACATTCTTCTATTGATTGTTTATGGTGGTTGATTTTTGAAATATCATTGGAGAGAAAAGGATTGATTGTGGTTTCCTTTTCAAAAGTGTTGGTTTAATGCTTAAAGGTTTTATGGTTTGAGAGTTGTAATTAAACCTTGTTTTATAAGCATTGTTGTTGAAGCCCATTGGTTGTGCAAAGAACTTGAACTTGAGTTAGAAAAGAACATGACTATCATTGTTATGTGAGATTTGTGGTTGAGCATTGTTGGAAACATTTTGAGTTGATTGATTCATGCTTGGACTAGGGTTTGTGAGAAATAGTTGTTCCTTGTGGTGATTGGTTGAGTAGAGTTGTTTGAGCCTAGTCAAGTGAATGTGTGAAGTGGTTGTTCAAGTTCCATAAAACAAACTATTCTATATTCTGATTTGAGTTGAGATTGATTTGAGTTGAGTTGAGATTTATTTGAGTTAAGATTGGGATTTGAGTATATAAAATATTGAGTCTCTAACAATTCTCTTTATGCTTCTAAGAGATTGAATCGATATATTGATTGAGCATTGATTTTAGAACATATTGAGTCTCTAAAAATTATCTTTATGATTATATGATATTGGACAAGTTCTGTATGAGCTTGTTAAGCTGATTTGAGGCAAGTCTTTGAGAAGGCTTGTGGACTGATTTTGAGTAAGCTTTTGTGAAATCTTGCTATGCATATTTGAGCAAGTCCTAGAGAGGACTTATTGAGTAGATTTGAGTAGGTTCTGAGTGAACCTATTGAGAATATTTGAGCAAGTTTTGAGTGAACCTATTGAGTAGATTTGAGCAGGTTCTAAGTGAACCTATTGAGAAAATTTGAGGAGGTTCTAAGTGAACCTATTGATAGAGCTTTGGAGGTGACAGAGTACAGAGGACAAAGTCTCAGTGGATATGGATCCAATAGCCAGGACAATTGAAGATAGAATTGAGTGAGGAGTCTTCAAGTGGAGAGAGATCCACAAGTCAGAGCAATAGAGATACAGAGTCTTATAGAATATCACTAGCCAGAGCAGAAGGGAAAAGAGTTATCCTATGGAAGATATCCATGAACTTGAGATTAGGGTATTAGCATCTCCTTTGTATAGAGGTTCATAAATATTGTAAATGGGAAGGATTACCAAGAGATTATTTGAGAAATATTTAGAAGAAATATTTTTTGTGGATGTAGCCCACATTGGGTGAACCACGTTAAAATTATCTCTCATGTGTGTGATGCTTTGTGTGATGTTTACTGCTTTATTAATACTGATGTTACTATTTGGGTAAAAGTTTTATATTATACTGGTCACTCCCATTTCAGTATAAGCACATGTTATTCAACTAAATCAACTGCTATGACATACCAACAAATGGTTCTAGCCCCTACAACATTTCAACAATTAATGTTACATGTCTATCAACAAATGCAAGCACTATAGATAATAACATATCAATAACTAGTGATGATAGTACATCAAAATCAAATACCCATGGTAGAAACCATACATGCATATACCGATGTAACTACTATAGAGGCATCAATACAAGATTATCAAGGAGGGATCACCGTGGTAGGGATGGTGAAGTAAGAGGTAGAGGTTGGGATTAAGGAAAATTTGGATACCAGGAAGATATGATAAAGGAGCAATAGATACATATCACACAAATGTTGGTACTACAAAGGCCCTAAACATCATTATAAATATTACCCTCATAAAAATATTTAAAGTTAAAATTTAATGTTTACAAAGATTTGAACTCATAGATCTATATGGAAAATCCTCAATTCCATAAATAAGGATACCATATTGGCTCTTGTAGGGGAAAATAAGATTGTAAAGAAACTAAAAAAGTTCTCAATAAATCTAGGTGAAGATCATGGTTGGGTCTTTAGGACTGAGAATCAATAGGAAACTAAGAAAATTGACTTAACATTCCCAAAGGTAGATGAGACAAAACACAAAAAAAAAATATTAGAAACAATTAGTGCTAGAGTAACCACTTAGTTTAGATCCAATACTAATCCTTGAGGAGAAGAACTAATGATATAAAGGGTGGCCTCCAAATTTAAAGGAAAATATCTAGATCTACATATTCACTAAGAAACTATAAAATAAATTTAATAATGGGTTTAATAGGTGTAGAATTTATAGAACTAGTTGGTGAAGAGGGGAGATGATGAAGTAGCTTAGTTAAGCTATGAGGATAGAGCTTAGAGGAATTTTCCTCGATCACTAGAATCATTAGATAGATTAGAAAATAAATCAAGAATGGAAGAAAATACTTTTAAAAAGTAGCAAATATGTTTAAATAAAATTAATCATTTGATAAGTATTGGAACTATAAATAGAAGGTAATTGGGGATAATAATTTAAAAACCTAAAGATATAATGCTAAATTTAAAGAGGATATTACTTGATGATTATTGGACAAATCACTACTTTCAATAAATAATAAGATCAACACATTAGCTAGGTAAATGGTCAAAATACAAAAAGAACATAATGCAACATGGTGTCCATAGATACTAAAATAATCTCACTAAAGGAAAGAATAATCAATCCAACCAATAAAAATATGACTAGTCTCAAGGATTATAAATACCCAATTGCATGTCACCTTATTTCAATGTTAAAGAACTGAAATTAGGATTTATTAATAAAATATCATGATAAACTTGCTTATACAAGGTGTACAAAGTCCTAAAGGGATATATAATAAATATAATACAAATGTTGGTCATGGCCTCAAGTGAATCTTAACACTACATATTTTAACAACATCCTTAAGCTGAATGGGAGACATGGAGAGAGACCCTTATTAGTCATCCCATTTAAGAAACACTCTCCTAATTTAAGATGCTTTTGCAATTACGGAAAATGAACCTCAAACATTATATTGGTTAGGATATTTGTTGTCTACTCTACTAATAACACCTAAACTAGATCAATCATCCCACAAGCATGAAGTCATCAAACATAGAGCATCCAAACCTCGATGTGCTTAGTATATTGACAAAAAATTGGATTATGAATAAGCTTGATGGAACTCTGATTCTCATAACCTAAATTTTAGTAAATTTAACTACAAATTTAAATTTGATTAATGTGGAATTTATATTTTTATGGTAATAATTTCTATGTAAATGTGCTTTTATTGATTGATACATTAAGCACGTTCAACTAGGAATATTGTTGGAGTTTTGAATAGGGGAAACCCTTGACTAAGAATAGGAGGGTAGTATCATCAAATAGATGTCATAAAATGTTGACTAATGACATGAAAAAAATAAAATTCATGGACACATCAATGATATAATATATTTGCTTGATAGGCATAATAGGTCTTGAATAAGAAAAAATATATGCACTTAATATTCATTTTTCTCATTGGCATAAAAGGAGACAACTTGTTTAACATACAAGACATGCGCATTATAAGTTATTGATATAAAATTTATCCACCATATGTTTAAGCCTTCCCTTATGAAATAATAATTATTCATAATTTTAAACCACCTCAGAACATTGAAAAAGGGCAATTCCCTTGCTAATATTTATTTTGCCCTCATTATAGGAAACATAAGAATGGGGCTAATTAAAACGAAAGAGGTGCATATTATTTTTAGATGGTAAAGTATTTTGAGAACCAAAACCTAGGGGCTTGGTATAAGACCTCACTATTTTGGGTGGAGGCCAGTTTTGGAAGCCAAACTAGAGTACCTGAACTAGTTTAAAATCTTGAAGTAGTTGCATTTATAATATAGGCTCTATTTTGGATCAATTATGGATATTTACCTATTCTAAGTGGACTCTCCATTTTGGGAGAGCATTTATTTTAGACAAAAGTTATCAAATTAAACCCTTGAATTATCCATAAAATAGGTATGACAATAATTAGATACAAGTCATAAAACGAAGCTTTGCAATAATGTTTTCAAAGGAGGAGGAGAGGTTTTCCAAAGGCTTTTATGTGTTTTATCCATTATCTAGTTTATAAAACTGAAGGTATTTACTTGAATATTCTATCTCTAAGCATAGTTGTATAACAAATTTTCTATGCCCATAGTTTCCCTTTTGGAATGCCAATTTCCAACAAAGGTTTTTGATATTTTTTCTTTTAAAGTCTTGGGTTTATTTGAAATATTTTTATTTTGGTGGTGTGGGAATAAAATATACTCTAAATTTTTATATTCATGAACTACTTGATTTATCTTCTATGAATTTAAAAAATCCTTAGTTGTATTGTGGTTATGAAAAATTGGTCTTGAGGTTGAAGGGAAGTATGTACAATTAAAATTGCAAAATTTCAAGGACATTTTTCAAATTGAATATTATGAACTCCCTATGTGGGTATATGGAATCTGGTGGTATAGGCACTAGGTAAAAACATGCTTTGTCTATCCTTATAGTTTGGGTTATAGGGAAGAGTTCCCTAAGACAACAAAGCAGGGTTAAACCTTGAAAATAACCTCCTTAGTATACATAACCATACTTCCTAGACCTTGAAACCCTACTAACTATTAAAGAACTATCCATATCTTCTAAATTTATGGGTATCCCTATTAATCCTAATAGTATTTTGAATTACCAAATAAGGGTACTTGTTATGCTTAAGTATTTTATCACCTCTCCATAGGGGTATAACATGTTGTAATGTAGCTTATGTAAATTGTGGTTAGGGTTAAATTTCATTTAGCTAAACCATGAAATGAATAGGATTTATCTAATGGATTCCTACTTGTAAAATATTTTGTAGAAAATTCAAAGAGGAATTACCAAGGTATAAGACCTATTTAAGTTATGTCAAATAGTGAAGTCTTTTTTAATCTTGAAACATCTTAGTCGAAACAAAAATACCTCTAATCAGGGACACCACGAACATGATACTTAGTAATAAAATTTTATCTTTACCTTAGCATGGAAAAGCTTGTTACTGGGGGTTTAGGAGGAGAGATAATATATTGTATTTTGTTAACCTTATTACCTTAGAAATCCATATTTTCCATTATTGTTATTCATAACTAATCACTACTAAGTACTTAGTACTTGTGAAATCTTATTGAGAGTGTTTGTGCTACTAAATTCTTGTTGATATATATATTGATAGCTTTAAGTATTTATAAAATCTCACTGCTAGTTTGGGTGCTTGTATAACCTTGTTGTAACTCATAAGTTGACATCTTTGAATAATTGTAAAATTTTGCTTCTATACATACATATTTCTATATGATTGTTATACATAATTGGGTACATTAGAGAGAGTATATACACATACACACATATATGTATTAATAACTATTATACATTTGACACCTCCTAGTAATTGTAAAGTATTGTGTTGTTATGATGCCTATATAACCTTGCGACAAACCATAAGTTGATAAAAAAAATTGTTGTACATGCACAATTCTAACTAATTATTGTATATAATTGGTATATCTTGGAAAGTATGTATACATATACTTATTATTTTTACCCAAATGTCTTAGTATGAAGACTTTAAATCATTTTTTGCACCTTAACATTTACAACTTTAGTATGGGAGTATTGCCTCATAATGTATGACGGTGTTGATACAACTATTCATGTTGAATCTTAAGTTGCTACTCTAAAAGATGATTTAGTTGAAGGTTTTATTACACTTATAGTGAGTAAACCTAACTTTGACATCTTAGTTGGAGGGTTGCATTGATGTACTATGCCTTGATCAAGTTGTATGTAAAATTTTCATCTCAATTTTATAAGAATTTTTTGATTAGGATAAAATAGGTTTTTGAAAGGGCCCAAACCCTTTTACAATCCTAGATTGGTTTGTCTAGTCCTACCAACCAGAAAGGTTCATATCTAAAGGATATAAGATATTCAAAATATTGAACTACCTTGTTTCAAAACTCTATATATTTACATTTATTACCAGCCTCTTTTAATTCATATCTTTGAAGAGTTTTTAGAAAATGGAACCCTTAGTAGACAAGTCTATAGATCTCTACACAATGTAACCCTCAATATACAAACCCATAGATCTTCAAAAAAATTAACCTTAAGTAAAAAAGCAATAAGTCTCTAAAAAATGGAATCCTTAGTAGGCAAATCCCACAAAAATCCAAACTGGCAGACTTCTCACTTTGAACTTCACAATGCTTGAATAAAGTCACAAATACACATCTTCAAAAAATGAGACCTTAAGTAGACAGGTCCACAAAACTCTAGAAAATGGATCCCTCAATAGACAAGTATGTAGATATCTAGAAGATGGAACCCTCAATATATAAATTGATAGATCTCTAGAGAAAGGAACCCTAAATAGAAAAATCCATAAATATCCAAAAAAGTGGGTTCCTTAGTAGATAAATCCATATATCTTCAAAAAGTAGAATCCTCAATAGCCAAATCCCTCGCAAACTGAAATTGATAGATTTATCAACTTATTATAGCTAAAATATAACAAATCCCATAGATCTCCCAAAAAAAGGGACCCCTTAGCATACAAGTCCTTAAATATCCATACTATGGATATTCTAAATATTTGAACTTTCACCCATTGACTTGAATTTTTAATTTCTTCCCTCCTTCACCACTAACTGGAGTACATCTGGATGGATCCCATCTGGTGGTATCCATATTTTATCTTCCTCTTTGAGATATCCCCAATTGGATAACCAATTTACAACCCCATTTCTTTCTCTATACACATGTACTACCTTAAATTCGTCTAGTGAATTTAGGGATCTTAGTGTGTTTGTTACTATGTCTACTACTCTATAGCTTGCCATTGACCTTTTATTGAGGTAATTAAAAATATTCAATGAGTCTACCTTAATTATTATTCTCTTAGCCCTCAATTGAACCACCATATTTACTCCTACCAAGACCACTCTAGCTTTAGCTTGATGAGTGGCCATAATGCCCAAGTACTCATTCATTGCTTTGATCACCATTCCCTTGCTATCCCTTATCATTCTCTTCCTCTAACCTCTCCTTGAATACATTTAGAATATCCACAAAAAAATAGTTTCATCCATCCTTGTTTGGGTGGTTGTCGCTTGGTCATTCTCCTCAAGCCTCCTCGAGGATTGTCATTCCCCCAAACTAGACTTAGGTTTCAATTTTCGCTTAATTTAGCCTCCTCTAATGACTCTAGAATCTCATGCACTTTTAATGCTTTAACATTCTCCACTATGATCACTATGATGTATTCTCTATTCCTAGCTATATATCTATTCTCTCCTTTTAAAATCCTTCTATTTCTCTCTAACCAAACTTCCCATGCATCATGAAAGGGAATAATATTCTAAATTTTATTTAGTGTTGGGATTTTAAATAGATTCTCCTACTATTCTATCCATCCTACCATGTTATTAGGCAACACCCACACCACCCTCATCTTATTTATTATATCATACAATATTGTGATGGAGTAATTATATTCTAGTAATATATGACTTACTGATTTCTCATGAGTTTACAAAGGTAACATCTGCTAGGGAATTGAAAATCCCTCTTATGTAGGTTATCTACTATTAAAATATTATTTTTGAATGCCAACCAAAGAAAATTGTTAACTTTGGAATTACTTTCCTTCCCCATAATTGATCCCATTGAAATCCCCTCTGAAGAACTGCAAGTGAAAGATCATAGGATGATTTTATAGTGAGTAACCCTTCCCTAAGTAGCTCCCCATACTATTGTATCCTCAACCAAATTAGGGATTATATAATATAATATTAGTTTAGTGGTTATATTTTATAGATCTTCCTCATACTAATTATGGAATCTCAACTCCTTCCATCTTACCTCTCCTTAATTTCATTCTAGCTCTACTTCGATACTTTCTGCAAGAACCCTGATGTTCTTGTGTAAATTTGATAAATAATTTAATATAAAATGTAATCACATGCCACTTAAATGGGGCTCCCTTGTAATCGCTTTGCCGCTATAGGGGGCTCCCTCTTTAGAATCTATGCTTCTTATTCTTCTTCTTGGATGATTTGTGTGAATGGCCAACCTAATATATATATCTACCCTAAAGCTACGTTGGTGAAGAGACGTGATGGTTCATGTTATGAAGAGACATGATGGTTCATGTTATGAAGATATGTGATGGTTCACTTTATGAGTTAATAATATAATAATTAAATAATTAATAATACTAACTAATACTAACTAATAATGTTAGGATGGAGGATCCTAACATCCACCCTCCTTAAAAAGAGCTGTCCTTTGTTTTCCAATAAGGATTTGCATAAGTTCTTGGACTCTTTTAATGTCATCCTTCCATAGGCAGGGATATCGAGAAGGATGAAGTGTTAGTAGGGGGTTGCCAAAAAAATTAGTAAATGTGTGATGATGAGGGAAGGGCAACCCTTGGGGTTCTTCAAACGCCTTAAAATGATGCATAAAAAGAGATAATAAAACTTCTACATTCTCATGTTGTTCCCTGGGAGAGGAAATGGAGGAGTGTGCAGTCACATTTTGCTTTGTTTTCGGATAGGTTTTACCATGTGGTGAGAACTCACTATTAGAGTGTATGTCTGACCTTCATTGTTCACTACGTGTATGTCTACCTCATCCTTGCTTGGTGCATCGATCACTTCTTGCACATCGACCTCATTGTCTTCATTGCGGTGAGTAGGTGCACTGGTTGCTTCGGACACAACTACCTCATATTATTTCTCTATGGAGCTACAGGGATCAACTTCCTTCAATAAATACAACGTTAGTGTAGCGCATTTATGGTGGGGTCCAAATTGCACATCACAATTATTGTAGAGACCTTTCGCTCGTCATTCCTTCATCTCCTCAAAGCTGATACATTTAATTGGTAAAAAAAAATTAGGTTTGGGGGTGGTGTAAGTGGTCTGTGAGTTTCCCATAGTTGGTTTTCCTAATCGACGTTGAACATTGAGTTTGTCTTCTACTAACAAAGCTAATCCAAAGGTCTGCATCAGGGTGCGAGGATGGAATATTTCCACCTCCTTCCTAATCTCATCCTTTAATCCACTAACAAAGCAACTTATGAGAAATGATTCATCTAACCCTGAGATGTGATTGACAAGATCCTGGAACTGATTTTGATATGCATGCACGGAAGTGATTTGATGAAGATATTTGAGCAATTCCCACATGACTGGGTCCCACATGGCTCTAATACCAAATGCAAGAACCCTGATGTTCTTGTGTAAATTTGATAAATAATTTAATATAAATATGAAATCATATGCCACTTAAATGGGCTCCCTTGTAATCGATTTGCCACTATAGGGGGCTCCCTCCTTTCCACTTATAGGGGCTCCCTATTTAGAATCTATGCTTATTATTCTTCTTCTTGGATGATTTATGTGAATGGCCAACCTAATATATATATCTACCCTAAAGCTACATTGGTGAAGAGACGTGATGGTTCACGTTATGAAGAGACATGATGGTTCATGTTATGAAGAGATGTGATGGTTCACTTTATGAGTTAATAATATAATAATTAAATAATTAGTAATACTAACTAATAATGTTAGGATGGAGGATCCTAACACTTTCTAACTCCTCATCCTTCACTAATGGGTACTTCTTTAGCCATACATCTTCCTAGAAGTGGATAAAACTACCATTACCTACCTTGCATTGGGTGCCCTTACGTAGCATCTCTATACCATTTACTATATAGTTCCATAATGAAGATCCTCGATAGAGCTCTAGTGTGATAATAAATCTAATATCTCTTGGTCGTCAAGGTATTTATCTCTTAGAATTCTTGCCCATAAGACATGACCCTCCTTAACTAGTCTTCATACTTTGTTTCTAAATCCTTGTTCATATTCCTTATTCTTCTAAGCCCAAGTACTCCACTGGATTTATCATTGCATACTCTCTCCCAAGTTATATGTAAAATTCTACTTTTCTCTTCTAGTCCTAACCATAGGAAATTTCTCTGAATACTTTCTACTATATTAGTTGCTTTAAGTCTGATATTAAATAATAATAATAAATATATAGGTATTGATTGGAGATTACTCTTAATAACTACAACTTATCTACCTACCTCATAAAATTCTCCTTCCAACCAACTAATTTACTGTAGATCCTATTAATTTACACATTCCACATTTGATCTTTGCATGCCCCTATGAACATTGGCATTCCCAAGTAAATAGAAATAAGAGTTTAAACACTACACCCAAGCTTTGGTGCTATTCTTCTTTGTTGACTCTCTACAATTTTTATAAAAAACATCTTACTCTTGTCCATATTTATAATTTATTGGGATGCTTTTTTATAGACATTTAGTATCCTCCTAAATTCCTTCACCTCAACTACAAATAGTCTTCCCAATAAAAATGTGCCATCCACAATTTTTTTGTGAATAATTCCTTCTATGGATATAGATGATTTCAACCCACTTAATTCGCATGCTTGTTTTATTGATCCAATACACCTTTCCAATGCTTTTGCCATTATTCTGAAGAGATATAGGGATAGAAGGTCCCCTTGCCTTAAGACCCTACTACTTACAAAGAATATAGCTAAAGAATTATTAATTATAAATGAGAATTTATGTCCTCATATAAGCTATTCACCCACATCCTCCAATGTCTATTAAATCCAAAAGTCTCTAGCACTCTATCCAAGAAACACCATGAGAACTGGTTATAGACTTTGTTCATCCCAATATTTAACACCATTCCCTCTATTTTAGTAATTTTAACTAAATGCATTGTCTCATGGAGTATTATTACTCCATCCAAAATCTACTTACCCTTCACAATGCCCTCTTTCTTCTCTAAAATTGTCTTTGAAAGAACAAACTTCAGTCTTAAAACAATTATTTTTTATAGTATCTTATAAATTATGTTACACAGACTAGTTGGCCTAAAGTATTTAAATACCTTCAACCTAGGCTTCTTTGGAATGAGCACTAGAAAAGTATTATTGTATTATATAAGTACTTTACCTAAATGCTATCTCTCTTATTACTACTACTAAATCCTTACTATGTTCCAAAAGGCTTGGAAGAAATCCACTTGAAAACCATTAGGTCTTGGAGCTTTATCTTTTCCCAATGACCTCCTCCTCACTCACCTCTTTGATAAGTTTTGCATTCATATCTTTATATATAATCCTTGGGATAATCATCATCCCCATCCTTTGTTAGCAATAATATAAAAAATCCACTGATACTTATATAATTTAATCTTCCACTCTTATTACTTCATCCTCTTTTTGGATTTTGGATACCTTACCACACTTTTATTTCTTATGGTAGGGACATGAAATAATATTATGTTCATATCTCCTTTTTTAACCATTGGTTCCTTGACTTGTGTCTCCAGTATATCTCCTCCCTTGTCATTAGTGTATGCAATTCCACCTAGAAAACTTTCTCTCTATTTAAAAAGGACCTTGTTCATTCTATTTTTGCTTATTTCCTCTTCAATTTGACTCAATTATTGCCTTAACCACTTCTTTTTGTAAGAAGATTCTTCCAAAGACCTCCTTGTTCCAACATTTTACTTCCCTCTTCACATGTTTCAATTTCCTTGCAACCACATACATATTAGATCCTTGGATCATATGCATTTGTAATATTTCCATTTTCTCATAAATGCTTGGTTGCTGCAAACACGAGTTCAAATTTGAAGGGGCTATTTTTCTTTATATCCTCTAGACTACACCAAAATACAAATAGGGTTATGGTTTATCCTATTCTTTGCAATGGTGTCAAAGTATGCTCATAATTTTCCTCAAACCACTCCAAGGATAGCAAAACCCTATATAATTTCACCTGGATTAAGTCCTCCCTTGACCTCCTATTGGTCCATGTAAATGCATTACCACTGAAATCAGCATCATAAATACTTGATGTTGTTATAAAAATGCTAAGGTCCTTCATACTCTTGGTGAATCCCTAGGAGACCCATTTATTCTAAGATAGCATTAATGGAGTGTTGAAGTCTCCTTCTACTATTCATATTACCCCTCTAACTTAATATCCCATATATTCCAACTCTTTCTAAAACTCCTTTCTCAATCTACTTACATTTGGAGCTTAGATATTTGTTACAAGAAAATCCTAATTTGAATACTTGACCAATAAAATAACTGATAATTTATTTACACTTCTAGAGAAAAATTCTCCCTCATAGAGGTTAGAGTTCCATAAAGCTAACAATCCTCCTGAAGCTCCTCTAGCTCCCTCTTGACAACTCTTACCCTTCTTCCATAATCCACTCTGAATACTTTTCCACATTGCACATGATAATTTAGTTTCTTGAAATAATACTATTTTAGGTTGGTGGCCTTTCAACATGGATCTCACCAATATATGTTTGTTAGGGGTATCTATTCCCTAAAAATTCCATGATATAACTTTCATTTTTTACTTCTTATAGTGGGCTTATGCCCACTCAAGACTATGGTCATCTACTTCCCATATTTCAAATCCTTCTCTATTTCCTTTAAGTATTTTCCCTTCAAATATGGTGTACCCACATTCCTTCCCTCATCTACTCCTACATATGAGTACTTAATACTCCTTGACATCCTAAGGTATGGTACTTTCCTTGAAGATCCTACATCCACTTCTTCTTGATTAACTATGCATGACATAACTTCTAGATCCAAATATCCATAGGCCTCCATCTCCCCTACCATTTATTTCTCCTTATATTCCATTTTATCTATCATTTTTAATTTTTTTTAGCCACCTCATATCATGGTATCAAAGATATTATCCTTTGTGGAGCATCCTAGCTTTCTATGTTTTTATATTCCTCTCTTAGAATTAGTATTTTACCTCCTTCCATATCCATTTTCTTTTGTGAGTTTTCCTTACCTTCACCAATACCATCTTATTTTATTTATTCCTTATTCTATTCTAGCTTCCTCCTCTTCTCAACTTCCTAAATTTAAAGTTTATTACCCTTCTCAAATATCTACTCCTTTTTATTGCATATTAGATATTTTTTCCTTCATTCTTGATCTAGTTTTCTCTATTATTACTCCTCTGTCTATTTGGGAAATCTCTTACTAGATGACCCATTATAATAAGGATTCTACAACTAAAGGACTCATTATCATAAATTATGCTTTGATTCCACACCCTCCATCTTAAGATGGGATTGATCTCCTCTAGAAGTTTTTATCTTGATTCAACTATGACACACATCCTATTAAAAAAACCCATTTTATTTCTTTGGTTAGGAAATCCACTATGAGAAAGTGACCAAAGAAGTTTGCTATGCTTTCAAAAATTTCCTCCTAAAATTCTAGAGGTATACTAGGGATTCTTACCCATACTAGAGCCACATTCATCTTATCCATGTCAGGGTTAAAGCAAGTAACCCATTTTTTGAGATAAAGGTTAGATCTACACATAAACCATGGGCCTCCTAGAAGAGTCCTACGATAATATTCCTCATTCTTAAAAGACGTAAGGAAAAAATATTATGTAGAAAAGAGAATTCCATATGATATTTAACTTTCCAATGATTAGCCATCCACTTCCTAATTTGCTCCCCTATTGGTCTTGGGCCTATGAAATTTCATATAAGAGTTTTATTAAGTTTTTTTTGTCCTCTTTCATAGACTTTGTCAGGAATATTCAGAAATATTCTTCCATTGTTCTATTATCATTTTCCAAGTTACTACTCTCATGCAATATATTTAGGATCTTCTCTATAATTTAGGGATATGGATTTTAAAGAATATGAGAATCATCAACTCCACTTTCACAATCTTTATCATCAACATGCTTAGCTATTTTGTTTGAATTCTTATCTATGCTATAAAAGCTTCACCCATGCAGTAATCCAACTTTGCAACTCATACTATATCACTTTGCACCTCAAGCCAACCATTGCCTCATGCTCCCAAATCCTGCAACTCCTTTCTCACCTCCAAATCTTTTCCAACCACCATACTCACCATTAAATTATAAGCCCTACACCTCTTCTACATCCATATTCTCAAGTTCATCCTTGATTTTAAATTATCTAATTTTTTGAAGTTGTTGCTAATGGATGAATGACACTTCTATAGAAATTTTGGACAAGATCTAGGCCCTAAACTATGGCTTTCTAGTGGATTAAGACAAAACACACCAGCCACAAATGTTGTCTAAGCGAGTACTACTCTCTGATTACTAATATAACTTCACTAGAGAATAATTAATAAGAAACCAACCATGGGTTTACCTCCAAATAACAATTCTGTTTATACTCTCTTAGGATAACAAGCTACTAATGGGGTGTAGGGCCGTCGAACTATTTCACTGGTAACACACTCAAACTAGTTACTTTGGGGTTCTTACGATACTTAGAATGAGTTTTAGGTAAAAAGTTAGCCCAAGTACTTCCCCTAGTTAAGTTGTCAAGACTTGTACCCAATTCTAGAAGAGGTTATTAGCCTAATGTATATTCTTACTAAGCACAAAAAATAAGAACCAAATAGGGAATAAAAAACTACAAAAATTATAGTTTTTATAGCAGAACATAGCCCTATAAAATTCTCTTTACCCCTACTAGATCCCTATTCCTCTAACTCTCAAATTTTGATCTACAAACCTGATCTATAAACCCTAGGTTGCATGTGTGGAGCCTAAAATAACCCTTGCACCCTAGGAAATGTGACCCCCCATGGTTGTGGTGTTTTCTTCTTTAGAGTGAGTGCATTTAGTGCCTCGTTCAAGGTACAAGTCCTTGGAATTCCAAGGAGCATAGGACACAACTCCTTTGGATGACCTCCAAAGTATTTTACCAAGTCTAACTCCTTGACTCGATGTAATCTATTGATGCTTCTTATTTCCTATGCTAGCCTACTCGACTGGGTATCTTGCTAGGGAAAAGGAAAAAGAGAAAATTAGTAAATGATTGAAAAGGGAATTTGAAAAAAAGGAAATCTATCGAGCATAACTAGCCTAACTAAAGGTGGCAGTGTTTCAAGAGATTGCAATTTGTATTTTACATCTCAATGGGATGAGTGAACACATGAACCAAACATGATAGAAAAAAAAAACACAAATCCAATTATCATGAATGCAATTCAAAAGAATTTCTACAAGAGCTAGGACAAAAAAATTAAATAGTCACAATCCTCCATAGAAAAGTATATGAAAACTCAAAATAGGACATAATTGTTAGTGTAGTCATAGCTCCTTGTATTCATATTAAAGTGCATATTACATTCATACATAATCAAAAGAGGCTTAGTGGCCTATACATGTAGTTGGTCCAAGGCTCAAGTCAAAACTGAAAGACAAAGTGGAAAAGGGAGAGAGAACTACCACAAGTCAGATGCTAGACACAATAACAATTAAAACTCCCTCTTTTTAGGTCTCAAAATAGCTATTTATAATATTTGTAAATAAATCAAAATTCCTTCCTAATGGCCACAATGTAGGTACAATGCTATAAAAAATGAAGCAGAATAGGTTCATCCACTATAGATGTTGGCTCACGATTGAATATTAATGAGTCCTAGCTTTGAAAAATATGCCTTGGTAGTCTTATGCATTGTCCTTTCTATAGGTTGACCTTTGCTTCCATGCCTAGTGTACCCTTCTAAGATATTTGGTTAGTCTGATGGCCACCTCTTATGCCTTAGATTCCTTGTCAAAAATAGATTTTTGGTAGGATTATACTACAAAATTAGATGTAGTAAAGGATTGACTATATTTATGGTGGTTTCGAGAGGATATTTGATTGGTTAGAGGTAGAACACCAACTCCTAGTAGCCATTTCCATCAGGTGTGGAGTCATATTCAAAGCTTGTTAATGACCATAAAAACCTCCCTACAATCCTCTTCTTATGGAGTCTTAGACCATGTATGATACTAATATCACTTCTAAAGTTCACATAGTCTTTTTAAGATGGATAGCATATATTCTCGTTGGGTCTTTTGAAGGACTAGCATGATAATAGGCTTCACCACCATATTCACTCTCTCTTATACGAAAAATCGAGGGAAATTTTAGTATTCCTTAGCTAGTTAAGTCATTATCTATATTATTTTTTGGTAAAAAATCACCATCCAAATTGAAGGGATAAGGGAGCCCCACTTCTAAAAATGAAGTGATATACCCCTTTAATTATACAACCTTCTAGCATAGGGTTTCATTTTGTTCCATGCAACTGTGGGATTCTTGCTATGAAGCTAGGACTGTTGTGACCCTTTAGATTATGAGATCCTTATTCATGATCCCTAATAAAACCCACCATTGAAGATAAATTTGAGCTAGGATATCCTATAAATATTAGGCCTCATTAAATAGGGGACCGATGACCTCTTCAAATTTCATGATATTTTCTCTAGCTTTTGCACTCAAAGAGGATATGGATCAGATACAATATATTTCTATAAGAAGACCCTCAACCTCTTGGATGAAACCATTCCAAAGAACCTATAAAATATCTATGATCTATTTAGGTCTATGGGATTTTTGCTCTATTTCCCTCATTTGTGTCTTTTATTCTTCTAGTTTGGTTTCCTTCTCTTGGAATTTGGTAGAGAGGTGAGCTAGTTAAACTGTGAGTGTCTTGGCATTGATCTGGGAGTTCTTGACAACTTGTTTGGTTCTTTTTATTTCTTTCTCATTTTTGGCAAGCCTTTTTGCTTCTAAGATGTATTTTTGGATCAACAATTTAACTATTTTCTTGGTAAACTCATAGGCCTCCTTTGACAATGTATCCTTGAAGCTCAACTTGACAACCAATATATGGTAATCTTGGGGCCTCATTTCTCCTAGTGCCTTTGATACTATGGGTTAAAAACTAAGAAACCCTAGTACTTATTTCTAGGGAAGCAAAGTGATATTCTTTTGTGAATTAATAGGTTCAGAGGCTTTCCACTCGACTTTCTAGGTTGATTATTGTTGACCTTGCTTTGTTGTACTATAAGTAGAAGATAAGCTCTTGAAAAAAGGAAATTGGCTTGGGGTCAATGGACTATAATAGAATTTGTGTTGGTAGTGGCAAGGGATTTATGAAAGGAAAGAGGAAAAAAGGTTCTATTAAGGATAAAATAGTGGACTAGGTCATAATATTTGACAGTGGAGTTAAGATTGTGATAGATTACAATAAAGAAATATTTTGAGACATCGACATAGTGATGGAGGAAGATGAGATAGGTGAAATGGTGGAAAGAGTTTCATGAGAGGGTGATTGAGCAATAAAAAAACTAGGAGATTACTAAGATGGTGATATAGGGGTTGTATCTTGTTCTAGGACCATGCTTTGGGAGTTCTTACCTTCAATGAGTTTTGGGAACTTCCTTGGGGTTCTTATTCTAGAATGGGAAGCTCCTTGGTTTGGGATTTACTCTTTTTCTTTTTTTTGACTTCTCATCATCTAGGGAAGACCACCTATTCTTGGACTTTTTTCCTTCTTCTCTTAAGTTATTTTACCTAATGATTATGCCCAATGGGCTACAATAGTTTCATCTAGTTAGAAAATGTAGGAGTCTCTACAACATGTACCTCTATTTCTAGTGATGGTTTGAAAGGTATTGGACTATCAACTGGTGAAGTATTCTGCTTCTATACTAGCTAGGTATGCATTACTTGTTCAACCTCTTCCATATCATCTTCACCCTAAGATATATTGGCGTCATTATACATTTCACTAAATATTTCATATTTTGGATTCTCCCTTGGCATGGAGACCATGTCCCTTATTATTTGCTTGTAGATCCACCTATCTTAAATCTTGATTTCATTGTAATCCTTATCTCATAACCAATGCTCTTTGTTTTTTGATATTTTATTCTTTGGGTCTACCACACCACTAAGTTATCCCTGCTCTACTAGATCAAACTATTGTTTGAGCCACCTGGGATAGTTTAGGAAATCCTCTCTTAAGAGTGGTGTGTAGCCACTTTCTTCAAGATTTTGGTAGAGTTCCAACCTTGGCCATGTTTGGGGCATAAATATTTTTGTATTCATGATTTTGGATAACCACTCCTGAAATATGCCCTTCAAGTCATACGTCTATTAGTTGTTTAGGACCTTGATTTCTAGGTGTAGACACCTAAAATATGTCATTTTGAGGAGGCTACGTATATGGATACATTTTCAGGTCATATGACCGACCTTGGATATCCTCAAGGCTTAACAGTGGTTTTTACCACTCAAATAAGGGTAACCTATATTTTGTAGCATGGACCATCATACCCAAGAGCAAACCCTAAAGGTCACTATACCCCCTGATGACCCGTAGTCATGACCACTCCACCCTAGGACGATCGTGCCTATAAAAAACTCAGGATCCTAGGTTGAGCCAAAATTAGTTATAGGATAGTTAAGCATTAATTGATAAGCACGAGAAGGTTCTAGATGTGATGTTTGGTCTTCCTAGATCCTAACTTATTCTTGATTTTTGGATTCTCTTGCAAGCCAAGATTACCATTTTCAAAATCTATAAAAATATGTATTTCCTTCATGAAAATGAATCCAAATTATCCACGATGAAGTTTTGCCAATGTGTTTACTAGAGAGAAAATCCTATCATAAGCAATGAAGTGTTGCTCAAATATCGTTATGGAGCTATCAAATGCAACAATGGAGTCTCTTGGAGTTTGAAGACCAAATTCAATAATATTTTACCATCAAGTGACCTTATTTCATACTAATTTATGTAATTCAATCATGCTTCAAGTGCACAACCCTTAAATAACCAATCTGGTAGAACAATCCAGGCTTTTCATGCATCGATTAGGAAGACATGTTTTGATGTTCAATGGTTTCTTCGTCTCGAAGCGATCTGCAAGTACTACCATCATACCCTGTGATGGTCAGTAAGCCTAACTGCTTTACCCCATGATGGCCTCTCAATGACATATATTTTTTTGTGTTTCTTAGTTACAGTAGCTTTAGCAACATTTAATTTATTTTCTAGCATAGTTTTATTCAGTTTTCATGCATCTTTTTATCATTTTTAGCATATTTCTTTTAGTTTCTATTCATGGACATGGACCTCATAATGAGAGATTTCTTATTTGTTATTAACATCTTGTAAGTGTTCTTGTGTACATATTTCAAATCTTGGTAGGTGCTATTCAATACAAAGATTCATCAAGCTTTATCTCACCTTGCATAGATCACCAAAAACCCTCCCCAAATCAGTTTTGAGGGTGCAAAGATCTTGTGGGATACGTCTACCTTTGGTTCTTTATTGTAAATTGTATCAAATTGGTATAAATCCCTAAGAGGGATATCTTTGTAACCACCTTATGAAGTAATATTTTAATATTAATGAGGACACCATTTTCTATATTTCTTATTTTTATCTTTGATGGTTACATGATTATATTTTCAATTTGATTTCATATAATTTTTTAGGTGTACGACTACACTGGTGATAATGGTTGGACCTCAGCTAAATTTTCACAAATATGTTGCTAATCACCTATTTTCTTAATATTCTTGAATTGCGGGTACCATCGCTTTGGGCTAGAACAGCTCATAGAAGTTGTCATCCTATCCTGTGATGGCTAGTAGACCCCATCGTTTTGCCTCATGATGGCCTCAAAGCAGAATAAAAATAAAATAAAGAAGCAACAACTTCATCAAATATGGGCTTCCCCTGTGAGTTTTTATATACTTATTTTCTTGCTTTGCATAGAAAAAATTAGAATTTTATGCTTTAATAAAATAATATAAAATAATTCTTAAATTTGAAGCATTCTGCTTATGATTGATCCTGGGTCCGGTAGCCTTTGTTACTGGCCATTTTTGGATCAATTTGCCCATATTTTTTTATCTCTTCTATGTCATAAAACCTCTATTGCAGATCATATTACACAAAGATGATATTTGTTTGTTGACTGTGTGGATTGTATGCTTACTACCTGTGCAAAGGTTGACATCATAATAGGGTTTACAATTTATTTTTTCTAAAATTAAAATGTTCTTACCTAGGAATTTGAAAATTTAAAATGTTATTTTATGCACTAGAAAAAATTTATTGATTGCTCTATGTTTGCTTTTTTATTTTTGCATAAAGTAAAATGAACCCACACACACCACGTATCATATTAAATATTAGTGAGTTGGAATTCACACCCAACCATTGATCAAGACTAATGACAATGGCCTTCATCACCACCTCATTGGCTTGTTTGTGGATATTTCATGTCCTATTTTGGCCAAGGCCAATCCAAGAACCGTCATAGCTGAGGAATATAGCAGGTATATATTTTATAAGAGGTATATCATTGATCGAGGTAAACTGGATGAGGACTCGTAGTACCTAGATTTCCTCACTAGATTTGGTCTTCATCACAAAATCTTGGTGGGTTTCACAGCCTGGAATTCATCACCAGGTCTATGTGTGAGAGGATACAGGTGAAATCCCTCATCAACAAAAGCAAAAACACAAACAAGAAAGCAATAACATCAACAAATCAAAACACACCAAATAGTTTAGGAATCACAAAGAAATATTTAAACGAGATAATCATCTTGTATACTTTGTTTTTTTCCTTTATTGATCGCTTAGTAAAAACATAATAGTAACTACATATAGCTATGCTCAACCACAGGTTGATGCCACAGAGAGTGTACAAGGAGGCCCAGAACACCTTTGCTATAGTTTAACTAATTTACTTATGCCTGAATAGCAATATACCAGCCATTATGATGATAATTCCACTCATGGAAGATCCAACCATTGAGATACCCCTACTAGGAGGACACCTATAGGACCTCCATGCAATAGAGAAGATGATCTTATTAGACCATACCCATATCATGTTGTTTATAGATAAGATCTGTCCATTGAGGGATCAAGTAGGGCATTGCATGAATTTGTGTTCCTAATAGATCCACAAACCCATATAAACATGGAGCAGATATATAACTTTGCTTGGGTTAGATGAGTGGGATACTCCACCTAATCGTCCTTAGAGAAGTTGAAAGTATAACCACTTAGATATATATGGTGATCGTGATGCTCATAGAGCTGCCCTTTTCATTCATAACCATGCAGAGAATGAGCAAAGATGAAGATCTATGTATCCTATATCCATACGCAGAGAGTGTTCTACATGGACACGTCATACTCTCATACCATATTTACATGAAGATAATACTCCTAGGGTTGAACATCAAGTCAACGTAGCTTCCCTTGATCAAGGGAAAAAAGTCTACGTGCACAAAAATAGCCAAATCCCCTTGGGTCAAGATAAGAACCCATAGACCCTATATAGCTAATCGAATAGATTAGTTACTGAGGCCTAATACCAGTCAACCAGAGAAATTACTCCAAACATAGTTGGATGATTTGCAAAAATAAAGAGATAACCTAGACAATGAACATGTAGAGCAATAAAGACTACATCATCAAAGGTTGTATGAACATAGACTGCATGAAGAAAGGATTCTTGAATAGAGATTACATGAGGAGCAATTGCATAGGGTAACCTATGATAAAATCCCTACGCCTAATACATATAGGCAACATGATAATCTAAAGCACACTATGCAACATTAGAAGTTGCCTTCTATGCCAATAGACAATCATCCTCCTTTCGCATCTATTCATCATTATCGACCATGATATCATCAAGCACTAAATCAATTGGAATATGAAACATACAAAAAAATAGAACCTGAGTAACAAGATCAAGCGTATCCTGAGTCACTTTGTGAATACATGGCGGATGATTACATTCCACCACCTTGGTCTAACAAAAATCTTCCACCTCCACCTCATAGGAGACCAATTTAGGAGAATGAGATCATATCATCTCATGCATATAAGGTCCTTACAGAGCAAATAAATCACTAGAAAAATAAGGAATGGGATACCAAAATCCAACATTACATAAACCATGCAATCAAGCCCTTCACCCATTAGTTTCTTATCCTCCTTATCTTGAACACTTTGAAATGCCTAAACTGGATAAATTTAAAGGAGATGAAGATGTATAGGAAAATGTAACAAGTTTCATGAACTTGTGCTTCTAGTTGCAAGACAACGATGCTTTGTTGTTGAGAACCTTCTTGATAACACTCTTTGGCATAACCTTAGAATGGTATAATCAACTACCAAGACATAGCATCTCTAGATTCAAAAAGCTAGCCAACGTATTTCTAGAAAGCTTCTCCTTTGGCATAAAAAAGAAGACCAACTTAACTGACATATCAAACCTTCATCAATTTGATGATGAGATAGTTATGAATTACAAAAATAAGTGGTGAAAGATAATATCAAAATTGCCTTTCCCCATACCAGTTTTAGAACTAACTCAAATGTTTACCAAAATTTTCTTGAAGCACATCTTGTTGCTTCTTCAATTGCAACAAATACCAAACATTTGAGGAGGCTTTGGTGAAAGCCAAAGTTATTGAGGACATCAAGGTCCAGGAGAGAGATATAAAACTCCATACAAATGAGTGGAATAAAAATCCTTGGAATGACTACAATCAACCAAATCCAACTCTAGTCAATCAGATTATTCTGAACATGCCTAAAATGGAGAAATCTCCCCAACAACCCAACTATTAGGCTCAACCCCCTATATCACAATACAATAATCAATGCCAGTGGAACCAAGTATAGGATAAGCCATGTCATCCTCCTCATACCTATATACCACTACTTGAGTCATTGGTGTCCCTTTTCAATAGATTATGCGAAGCTAAGGTGATTACCTTACATAAAATTCATTTGGTCATCCTACCCACCCAATACCTAAGGGGTACAAAGAGGATTTATATTATGCTTACCACCATCAAAACAATCATGATATACAATAGTGTTATGGATTAAACTAGTTTAAAACATGCTATATAAGAACCAATTACAAATCGATAACCCTCTTGCCCCTAATAATCAATAGATGGGTATTTTCAAAAATCCATTGCCTCCTCATGAGGTCAAGGGCAACTAAACTAGGCATATCAATGAGATACATACGGATCCATACACTCATGGATTTATAGGTATGATTAACATTATAACAAGAAACAAAAGGTATGAGCAATTCACACCACTTCTGATGCTTATCTGAATCCCTTCTACACCCTAGAATGGGTTAACTCAAAACCCTCTTCCAGGTCCATCGCCTCAACCAGTGATAACCATCAGAAACAAGCTTACTATAGAGGGGGAAAACTGCCCTACTTTGTACAATTTCTAAATTTTGGATTTACAATAGAGAAGCCTTTTGGGGTGAACCATAGGCGCTGTGTTGTTCTCTATAATTTATGCTAGGGGGGAAGGGTTAACCAGGAATAGTTTATGGACTCACTCCAAGTCCTATAGAATTTTGAAAATTTTTGATGTATTTAGTTTAAAGCAATCACCTGAATTTGGTATTTCTAGATCTATGATATGAAAGATAAAGGACAATACAAAAATACAGAATGCAAGAATACAAGATCTAATCCTAGAATGATTATTTCTTTGAATGCGTTCTAACCTAGGATTTTAAATAAAAAATCTCTAAAAAAGGGCTCAAGAAAGAATGCACAAACAGAAGTAATCCTAGATACACACTATATGTTGTTATCTTTTAAATACCTAGAAATTAATATAAATTCAGATCTAGGATTTTAAACCAAAAATATAAGCACTTAGCAAATATCCTAAAGTTTAATGGGGACACTTATATTAAGCAATGGTTGATCCAAGCTTTCGTCCTCTTATCCAATGATATCAGTAATTCCTGTTCCTTCAAGATAACTTAAGAAACAATTGAAAATATGATTAGTGTTAGGGTGTCTTCTTAGGCTGTTGTATAATAATTCTTGGAGGTGCAACAATCAATCCCCCTAGGTCATTTTAGATGACCTTTAAAATAGAAGAAAAAATTAAAGTTTGGATATTAATCATAAAATAGTAATGCAACATAATACAAATATAATACAGAGCATGCAACTATGATCTAAATGCAATCTAAGATGATATCATGCAGTTAGAAATATCAAATTACCCCCAGATTGAAATTGGGTGAAATTGAACTCCTCAAAGAGCTGGTGTGATAACATAGAAGACAAAGTTGTGCCTCATCTGGATTGAGCATGATTTCACCTCTACAGAAAAGTAACCCTAAGTTTGAGCTTGCGAGGTTGCACCCCATTAATACCTAGCACGACTTCACCTGAGATGCGAAGAAAATAAAAGTAGAATGCAAAATGCAATGTAGACATCTAAACAAAATGAAAACACCTAGTTAATGGTATAGAAGCATGCATAATGGTTGAGAGTAGTTGATCTCTACTTCTATCTATGACACGTATCCACCAAAGAAAATAGTAAATTAGATCAATGCAGCAAAAGACATAATTCACACTTAGAAGTTAGCTTGCTTGCAGAAGAAAAGGAAGCAGATAGAAAAAATTGTGAGTGTGTTAGAATAATCACATGTAGAAATCATCAAATCGTGTCTCTAAAATGATAGATTAAACCCTTCTTTTATAGTGAGTTTGAAGGCAAAACGAGTGGAAAAAACATAGGAAGGTCGATGCCAAAACACGCCAGCTAGAAGAATTAGGGTTTCCATGGTAAAAACCCTAGAAAGGTAAAATCTTGCCCCATTTTGGTTGATTGTGATTTCGCCTATGCAAAGTCGTACCTCATCTTAACCGGGTGCGATTTTGCATAAAGGAGGAAAAAAGAAAAAATAAAGGGAAAGGGGCCTAACCCATGCCTTAGGAGAGTGGTGGAGGCCTCTTAGAGGGTTCAAGGAAGATTTCCCTCTAAAGTGGGTCAATTTTTCATGTCTACACTTACTTAAAGCTTACAAAAAACCTTGGCTAATCTCTCCATAGATGAGCTCATTCAATAATCACCTAGACATAGGGAAGCGCTTATGGAAATTTTAAAATCCATCCAGATTTAGCCCTGGGACCCTAACACATTCACTAATTTTATAGGGCATGTGCAAGAGTGTAAAGAGTCTGTAGTAACCTTCTATGACCATGAAATAAAATAAGTACCAATAAACATAGTGGATCCTCCGTTATATATCATCACTTGTATCAATTGGATCCCATACAAGCGAGTATTGATTGATACAAGTTCATCAATCAATATAATAACAATGATTACTTTAGAGAATTTGAGTCTTCCAACATCACATATAGTAGCGTCTACCTTCACACTGTAGGCCTTTAATGATGCTTTGTTCTCAACAGTAGGTATAATAGTCCTATCTATTTAGGTGGGACTAAAGATAATTTTTGTATTGTCCCATGTGTTGGAAGGAGCAATGCAATAAAATATATTGCTTGATCGCCCTTGGATCTGAGATATGAAATGTGATCCTTCAATTTTATATCAATGTATCAAATACATACATGAAGGACAAGTTCATGTTGTCCGTTTGGATGATGAACCACTTAAATACGTAAATTCGATCAATAATATTAGGTAGTTTGTTCTACCCTCGATGCATCTAGATAATAGACTAATTTACCTCATCAAGTGTCTAGAGTGCCCACTTAAATCAACACCTATTTATCCATCCACCTCATTACCACCACCTCCACCCAAACCATTGGCTACTTCTGATATTCTTTCATCGTCATTGAATCCTCCGATCAAACAAATGTTGAAGGTGCCTATGGAAGATGCTGCAGGTGTCATCCCCAATGTTTCTATGATAGAAATTCCAATTCCTATGTAAGAGAAATAATTGCCTACCACAATGAATGGCGTACCTGAACATGTATCCCCTACATCATCAACGACATCATCCACACCCCAAGTGATCTTTCACTTAGCTAACCTTGTGCTCGTCAAATATTTGGTACAAAATATTACATTTACACTAATTATTGAGTCTGCGTAAGACATGGGAAGACTTCATGCTCCTCACTTTCCAATTGGAATGGTTATACCCTTAGGCATACTACCCAATCATACAAAATTTATATATGGTGGTTTCAACCAATCCATAAATCAGTCTCCTATGATCAACATAGACAATGAGCCATTCACAAGAAACATATATTCTATGTCGAATCCTAATTTTGCTCTAAGATATTTCTACCATTGCCATTTGCATGGAAATGGCTTAGGTATTTATGAGCAGGGTCTCAATACACCCTATTTATCATAAATAAATTACCTACAGATAAATTTGATTTAGGGTATTTCATCCACATGCTATATGAGCTTTTCACCAATTCCCTACAACACCTAAGTTTATGTTTTAAGGAGTACATTGATGGTAATGAATATATTAATATTGGCCCTTCTCATTTGCTGGGAGATCATATCCCAATCACAATGATCTCTATAGAACCCCCAGATTCTATCAATGAGTCATTTAATGAGACCAACCAACAAGAGGAATTTGAACTCGATGACAATCTTGAAAATGATTGGATTGACAAAGATAATGAATATGAGGATGAAATGGAAATAGCATACTTAGATCCTTTCCACATTCACCACATTAACAATAATAGAGAAGATATCTAACCTATTAGGCATGTTGTTAACATAAATGATATCTACCATAGGGTGTTTCCTCCCCCACCTAATTGGAGGTAGTTGCTACCCCTAGAGGATCCAATAATTTTATCTACTCCTAGAGCGGATCCAAAAATCCTATTTTATCCTAAGCCACATCTAGCACATGTATAGCCATAAAAAATCGATAGGTTCTACCCATGCAATAATGGAAATTATCAACCATCCATAAACATGATTTCCATTGACCTAACTGTACCTCTTCGTAACCCCAAAAACCCTTAAAATTCATTGCACCTCAATAATGAGGTAATTGACTTTGATCATGCTGCATCACTGTCATTGCTTGAGGCATTCTTCCCATGTGAATATATGCTACAACTATTTCATTTTGCTCCAGGGATAACTCAATATATCTGTAACACTAAAGTTAAATCTAATATGATGGATCCTCCAAATCTAGTGGATGATATCTACATGATCCCTACACCTCATAAATTTGAGGAGGGGTCTCATATATCAATTGAGGAGACTTTCAACATGGATATTGGCAATGATCCTAACAATCCTAAGAAATTCATATTAGGATAGAGTCTATCTCCTTAAGATCGTGCCATCATCACATCTCTTTTGATAAAAAATCTAACATGTTTGCTTGGTTGTATAAAGACCTGTCGGTTCTTGATCCAAATTTGGTTACACATAACCTTACATTAGACCCTAATATGAATATGGTCAAGAAAAAACTCTAAAAAATGCATCGAAAAATCACCTTAATGGTGAAATAAGAGTTACAAAAATTGGTGGATGCAGAATTCATCCAACCAATTGATTATCCAGAATGGGTATCTAACATGGTATCCATAGGAAAACCTAATAGGAAGATTTGTATTTGTATGTATTTTAGATATCTAAATAAAGCAACTCCTAAGGATGCATTTTATTTACCGAACATTGATGCTCTCATAGATGCAACTACTGGTCATGATATATTATCCCTTATGGATGTATTTTTAGGCTATAATAAAATTCGGATCAAGCTCGAAGATCAACATAAAATAACCTTTACCATACCATGGGGAACATTTTGCTATAAATTTATGTCATTTGGTCTTAAAAATTTTGGTGCAACCTATCAACGGGCCATGACATACATCTTTCATGACTATATTCACAAGATATTGGAAGATTATATAGATTATTTTCTTGCCAAATATCTCTTGCATGAAGAACATATAGATATTCTATGAAAAGTCTTGGATTTCCTGATAGAACATAACGTCAGGCTAAATTCTAAAAAGTGTATTTTTGGTGCCACAACAGGAAAACTTTTGGGATTCATAGTCTTTAAGAGAGGGATCGAAGTAGATCCTGCAAAGGTCAAAGCAATTTTAGAAATGCTTCCCCCCACTAACATTAAAGAGCTTCGTAGATTGTAAGGAAAGGTAGCATCCATAAAATGCTTCATAGCATAATTGTTGGATAAATATCAACCCATGAATCGATTGCTACACAAGGGGGTCCCATTTAACTAGGATGAGGAATGCCAAAAAGTCTTTAATGAGATTAAATAGTACCTAGAATTTCCACTAGTATTAGATCCACCTCAACCAAGTGTTCCTTTCTTTCTATATATTTCAGCCACAGATATTTCTCTAGATACCATGTTGGCCCAAAAAAATAAAGAAAATAAAGAATAGACTGTATATTATATTAGTTGCACCTTGGTTAGTTACGAGTTTAAATACACATACATTAAGAAGATCTATCTAGCAGTGGTGTTTGCTACCAAAAATATTTGCCACTACATATTAAGTCATACAATGTATGTTGTTTCCAAAGAAAACCTTTGCGATATATGATGAGTCACACATATTATAATACACAAACTACAAAGTGGATCATGATATTGATGGAATTCGATCTTGAATTCATCGGTCAAAAATCAATCAAAGGTTAAGTTATAGTTGATCAGTTAGTAGAGGCTTCTCTTCAGGATGACAAGCCTCTTATAATCAAACTACTTGATGATGTAGTGTTCGCACTATCGAAAGCACCCAAACCCAAAGAACCAAAAAATAAAGCAGATATTACTTTTTTCTTTGATGGTTCAAAATGTGAGCAAGGGGGTGGTGCAAGGATCATGTTTCAAATGCCACAAGGAGCTCCTATGTCCTTGTCTTTCAAACTCAATTTTCCTTGCACCAACAATAACACTGAATACGAGGCTCTCATTTTGGGTCTCCAAACAACTATCACCATGAGGATTAAAAAGCTTAATATCTTTGGTGATTCCTTACTCATCGTAAACTAAGTCAAGTATGTTTAAAAATGTATATGTCCTATCTTGAAAGCTTAAAAAGATCTTGTGGAAAAATTATTAGCCCAACTAGAATGGTATGACATCGAGGCAATCCCTCGTACATCTAATCACTTCATGGATATAATGGAATATTTGGGATCCTTAATCCCATAGAATCTTTTCGATGATTTTACAACCATCCATGTTAAAATTATCTTTTAGTCAACTATGTTGCATGAGGCTTCAAATAATAAATAATTAGTTCACATGATTCAGATAGAACCGAATCATGAGTGGTTCTACAAGGCATAAGACTTTCTAAAATAGGCATCCTCAGGATCCTTCATCTCACAGGGTCCTTTAGATAATGGAACAACCATTCATCATAAGGTTATTTCCCAATCCGTATTTCAGTCAGTTGAAGCTCAAGCTTATCAAGACTGACTTGTCTAATTAAAATATTATTTGAAACTTGGTAATGTCCCCCAAGAATTATCACATGTCAAAAAATGAGCATTTAAACAAAAAGCAACTAGGTATGTCTTGCTAGGAGATATTCTTTATCATTAGAGCTATGATGGATGAAGAACACAAGATTATACTAAGGGGGCGTGAACAGTATAAGATAAACTTTTACTTTTATTTCAAAAACAATATTATCCAATGTTATTAATTACAATATCTTTCCAAAGCATTGTCAACCAATATTATCAATAGCAGTAGCAAAGCAATGCACATATCATCAAACACAATGAGAGACACAGATTTAATGTGGTTCATCCAATGCGGGCTACGTCCATGGAGAAAATATTTCTTATAAATTTTCTCAACAAGTCTCTTAGGAATCAAATCCCTATTACAATATTTATGGACCTCTGTCCAAAGGAGACATCAATCCCCTATGCTCATGTTTGTGAATCTCTATCCATAGGAAAACTCTATCCCCTCAAATTTGGTTTGTTTACCTCTATCCATAGGAGAACTCTATCCCTTCAACTCTAGTTCATGGACCTCTATCCATAGGATAACTCTTATCCCCTCAACTCTGGTTCATGGATCTCTATCCATAGGAGAACTCTTATCCCATCAATTTAGGTTCATGGACCTCTATCCATAGGATAACTCTATCCCATCAACTCTGGTTTGTGGACCTCTATCCATAGGATATATCTATCTCCTCAACTTTGGTTCATTGACCTCTATCCACAGGAGAAATCTATCCCCTTAATCTAGTTTTTGGACCTCTATCCACAATATACCTCTATCCCCACTGCTCTAGTTTGTGGATATCTATTCATAGGAGACCTCTATCTCCACTGCTCTCAACTCTTACCCAAAACTACTTCAAGTCTTCTCACAAGACTTTCTCAAATCTACCTCAAACCTACTTCAATTCTTCTTACAAGACTTGCTCAAATCTGCTCCAAGCCTTCACACAAGGATTGCTCAAATCAATAACAAACCTACTCTTAAATCTGCCTAAAATTACACCAAGCCTTCTCACTAGGCTTGCTCAAACCTACTCAAATATATACTTCAAGTCTTCTCACAAGACTTGCTCAAAGCTACCTCAAACCTATTTCAAGTCTTCTCACAAGACTTTCTCAAATATTCTCACCATCTCTGTTCAAATCTGCTCTAACACATGCTCAAACCTTATCATAACACATTCTCAAATCTGCTCATAACACATGCTCAACTAATCCCAAATTTTACACACAAATGATGCTCAAAATAATTCTTGTATCTCTTTCAAAAATACTTTCTTCAACTAGGCAATTCAGACACATTCTTCCCAGAATTCTTTCAAGAACATATAAAGAATAATATGCAATGCAAATGCTCAATATGTTCTCTTCACATTCATTAAGTTTTTTGCTTTCATATGTTTCACATTCATCAAATCATATCTCTACCCCATTTTATTCAATCATGCACAGCAAGCTAAACCTTAGTCATTCAATTTTTA
This sequence comes from Wollemia nobilis, assembly GCA_028583015.1. Lineage (NCBI taxonomy): Eukaryota > Viridiplantae > Streptophyta > Pinopsida > Araucariales > Araucariaceae > Wollemia > Wollemia nobilis. Next base: position 15,927,706 of record JAQPPZ010017052.1, read on the forward strand.
AATAAAAAAATTTGTACCTTTTTGAGCACACAAATTTCCTCCTTTGTCACCTTGTAAAAGTTTCCTCCATGGGAATCGAACCAGTGACCACCTTTGTCACAGTGTCTTAGCGCTGCCCCTAAGATTAGTTTCACTAGTTTGCTAGCTGTTACCAAAGTGTGCAGTAATTCGTCCTTATCATTTCATCAAAATCCATGCTTCTTCTTCAAACAAAAATCTTTGTGTGACTCGAACCTGCGACCACCTCTAACACAATGCCTTAACGCTGCCCCTACGACCAGTTGTGCTAGCCTGTCAACTAAAACCTCTACGTGTGCCTTTTTTCCTTATTCTCCTTGTGCCTTTCACCAAAAAATATGCCCCTTTCTCTTATGTGATTCATCATTCAAAAGCATGAGCGGATATCTCAAATTTTTCACACAACATAACTTTGCAAAGTTTTGAACCTTAATATATATGAAATTTTTGACCTCCTCTTGTCATGATGTCGACACTCAACTTTTGAAATTGATTTTAATTATTTTCAAATAGCTTCCACAATTTTGGTGCTCAACCCCTTTTTTCTTTTGGAATATTTAAATCTAAAAATATTTAAATATTGTAAACCTTAAACCTTTGGCCCATGGTGGTCTTATAAATATTTTTCAATAAAATATTTTAAGCCTTGTCTTTTATAATATTTAAATTTGGCATTTAAATATTATTACCTCTATATCTTGTCTTGCTATCCATAGATATTTTTTTCATTTCACCTTGTTGTGCCTCATTATCCTTGGATAATAATTCTATCTTATTATGCACCTTTGACATCAATTTTTATTCCTCATGTAACCTTTGAAGATATTTGCCTTTCACTTTAATATTTCAATGTTGAAGGTAATTCTCAACCATATCACCTTTGACATCAATGAAAACCAATGTACTCAACATTTCCAACAATCTTCCCCTTTGTCACTGATGGCAACCCTTCTAAAATATTTCCTTTTACTACCACTGGATTCCAAATCTACTAACCCTGAGAAGCTGCTCCCCCTTACTGATTTATCTCCCCCTTACTAAAAATATTCCCCTTTGAAATCAATGGAAAAGGGCTCCTTTGGGACTAAAAATAATACTCTTAGCTCAGCCCCCTCAACACCTCCTCTCCTTGAGGTGATCAATTTTAGGGTGGGAGTAAGACTACTCCCAAATTACAATACTCTTCTCCTTTCTCAACTTTCTTCTTCCATACCTTTGAAGTTGTACCTCTTTGAACCTTTTGATAAGCTCTGTCCTTGCTTGTCTTTAGAAGTTTTGGAAATTCTGTTCTACACCACCTTGATTTATACCCAAAATTATTGCAATTGTAACACCTGATGTTGTGATTCTTAGAAGGTGCAAATGACTTGAAATTCCTCTTGGTGAAGCCATAATCATTCTTTCCATGAGTCCTGCAATGCACAAATTTATGACCAAACTGATTACATGAGTAACAATAACCCTAAAATAAATATTCATCTTCAAATGAATTGATGTTACTCTTGGTGAAGCCATAATCCTTTTTTCCATGAGTCCTGCAATGCACAACTTTATGACCAAATTGATCACATTAGTAACAATAACCATGGAAGAAATATTCATCTTGCCATGAAAAATATGGTCTCTTGGTCCTTTCTTTGCCTTCTCTATGATGATCCCTATTTCTTATTTGTGCATAGTTTTTTTCCTCAATGATGCTTCCACTCGTTAACTTATCAACATAGGTCTTAGGTTCTTCTTCAATATCTTCCTCTGAGACTTCATTTTCTTTTGAGCTTGACTCCTCTTTTTGTACCTCTTGAACTCTTTCATATCTTAGTCCTATTTTGATAAATGAATATTTGTGTGCTTTGATAACGTTATCCAAAGCTTTTGAACTTTTCCCAAACCTATGCAAATTATCCTTAGAATCTTTCATTTCCATCCTTAGAGAAAACACTTCATGTTCTAATATTTCACATTCTAACTCTTTAACCTCTAACTTTTCAACCATAACTTCTTCAAATCTCCTTGCCTTAACTTTTATGTTTTTGAAATCTTGTATAAGCTTTTCCTTTATTTTCTCATCTTCTTGAACTTGAGCCTTTAGTCTTGAGTTCCTATTTCTAACTCTTTTCAACTCTCTCATAGCAATAATAAGTTCCTCTTCTAGGTCAGTTGTGGCTTCTTCTTCTTTTTCTAAACCTTCCTCTAGGTCTTCAATTGTAGGAGCATATTATTTTTATTTTATTTGATCAGAAATATCTTCTGCGTGATCTTTAATAGGAGAGTCCTCTTCCTATTCTATTGCCAAAAAAAGAATCTCGTCTTTTTCACTATCTAAGAATCTTTCATCACTGTCACTTGAAGCACTGCTTACTTATTCAACATAGAAACTCCTAATTGTGCCTTTGAAAAACCTTCTTTTCATACTTGACCAGACCTATTTTTCTTTTCATAACTAAATTTTTTTTCTTCCTTTTTCTTATAATCATGTTTCTCTTTACTGCTACTACTTCCATCTTGTGGACAATTATATGCATAGTGATCAAAGTTACCACAGTTAAAGCATTTCACAGTTTTCATATCTTTGTGTTTTCTTGAGTCCTTATTTCTTCTCACATAGTTAGATTCTTTATCACTGCTTGACTTATCACTTGATTCTGGTTTCTTATCTTTTGTCTTATTTGAAACTTTGAATGCTATCTCTCTCTTGGAATTTTTATCTTTTTCTGTCCTCATCTCATAAGTTGTGATAATTCCATGTAACTCATCCATTATCAACTTATCGAGATCCTTCATATCTTTGCATCATACCTCATAGGGAGTGATCTTAATACTTTCAAAAAACACTAGAGTCCTCAATTTTAAATCCAAGTCCATGCATGGTATTAACAACTTCATCAAAACGAAGTAAGTATTTAGCAATATCTTCCTCATATTTCATCTTCAATTATTCAAACCTCCTCTTGTGAGTTTGAATTTTTGCCAACTTAACTTTTCTATCTCCTTCATATGTTTGCTTCAATTTGTCCCATATTTCTTTTGTTGATTTGCATTACATAACTTTCACAAATTTTGATTCACGTAATCCACTTAAGATTCCATTCATAGCCTTGGCATTATTTACATATAGTTTCTTGCCATCCTTATCTGTGGGAGGAGTAGTTGTAGGTTTGAACCCATCCTCAACAGATTGTCATGTTTCATATCCTTGTGTCATCAAATAAGTCTTCATCCTCATACTCCAGAAAGTATAATTATTCCCATCAAATATTGGAGCCTTATTTGTTGAATATCCATTATGAAAAGCCATCTGTGTTCCTATAAGATCTTCCTTCAAGATATTAGACTTTTTTGAATAAATTGGCTTTAATACCAATTGAAGAACACAAGATTATAATAAGAGGGGGGGTGAACAATATAAGATAAACTTTTACTTTTCTTTCAAAAATAATATTATCCAATGTTATCAATTGTAATATCTTTCCAAAGCAGTGTCAACCAATATCATCAATAGCAGTAGCAAAATAATGCACATATTATCACACACAATGAGAGACACAAATTTAACATGGTTCACCCAATGTGGGCTATGATCTTAAATATTTCTTCTAAATTTTCTCAACAAATCTCTTGGGATTAAAATCCCTATTACAATGTTTATGGACCTTTATCCAAATGAGACACCAATCCTCTATGTTCAAGTTTATGGATATCTATCCATAGGAGAACTTTATCCCCTCAAATATGGTCTATGGACCTCTATCCATAGGAGAAATCTATCCCTTCAACTCTGATTTGTGGACCTCTATCCATAGGATAAATCTTATCCCCTCAAATCTAGTTTATGGACCTCTATCCTTAGGAGAACTCTTATCCCATAAATTATAGTTTATGGACCTCTATCCATAGGAGAACTCTATACCCTCAAATTTGGTTTGTGGACCTCTATCCATAAGAGAACTCTATATCCTCAACTTTGGTTCATGGACCTCTATCCATAGGACAACTCTATCCCCTCAAATTTGGTTCGTGGACCTCTATCCACAGGAGACCTCTATACCTATTTATTTGGTTTTTGGATCTCTATCCATAGGATACCTCTGTCACCACTACTCTCAAATATTATTCAAACCTCCTTCAAGTCTTCTCACAAGACTTGCTCAAATCTACCTCAAACTTGCTTCAAGTATTCTTGCAAGACTTTCTCAAATTTACTCCAAGCCTTCACACAAGGCTTGATCAAATCAGCAGCAAACCTGCTCTTAAATCTGCCCAAAACTACACCAACCCTTCTCACCAAGCTTGCTCAAATCTAATTAGAAATCTGCTTCAATTCATCTCACAAGACTTTCTAAAATCTACCTCAAACTTGTTTCAAGTCTTCTCACAAGACTTGCTCAAATCTGCCCACTATCTCTGCTCAAATTTTCTCTAACACATGTTCAAACCTTATCATAACACATACTCAAATATACTCATAACACATGCTCAACGAATCCCAAATTTTGCACACAAATGATGTTCAAAATAATGTTTGTATCTCTTTCAGAGATACTTTCTTCAATTAGGAAATTTAGACATTATTTCTAGAATTATTTCAAGAGCATATAAAGAAAAATATGTAATGCAAATACTCAATATGTTCTCTTCACATTCATTAAGTATGTCGCTTTTACATGTCTCGCATTCATAAAATCAGATCTCTACCTCTTGTAAATTCATTTCAAATCAAATCATGCTAGTGTATAACCTTGCTTCACAAAACTGGTTTATGTTCCTTGCAAATTTGCTCTCAATGATCAACCACAATAATACATAAATTTACTTCACTAAACTGGTCTCTAACACTTGCTAATTCACATTCAATGTCACACAAATCAATGCCCAAATGCTTCACAAATTCATTCAACAATGTTACACAATTTATTCTCAAACCCTAGCACATGTGGTTCCAATTTTACTAATCAATGATGCACACTTTGTTCACAAACCCTAGCACTTATATTTCCAACAATGCACATGAACCTAATCCTTATATCTCCTCTTTATGACATCAAAATATTTGCCCAACCAAACACCTTAAGGAAGGAATAATGTCACCATACCTCTTAATTTGCTTTGATGAAGTTGTGCCCTCAAAACCTATCTCAAAAGAATTTCCCTTTCAAAGTGCCACTTCAAAAAACTAGTTAGTAGCTCTCTCTTTCAAATCATCCACATTAAATTTCTTCCCAAGAAGATGTACACAAAAAAATCTAAAAATAATGCTCTATTGCTCCTTTTGGTCTCACAAGATGAAACTTTAACAATGAATCAAACCCTTCAAATTTTTCCTTTTCTCAAAGCAAAAATTACAATAAAAAATCAAACCACTATAACACCTTATAACTCCTACTTGAAAATACAATAATTTTATTTCAAGCAAAACATTACAATATCAAGACCTTGTTACACCTTATTACTCCTTCTAAATCAAATTAAAAATTACAAAATTAAATGACTTTTTTTACACCTTATAACTTATTCCAACTTTGAATTTAAAATTTAAACTGTTATGCCCCCTTTAATTCAATCATGCATAGCAAATTAAACCTTAGTCATTCAATTTTTAAATCAAAAAATTTTGTACCTTTTTTAGTACACAAATTTCCTCCTTTGCTGCCTTGCAAAAATTACCTCCATGAGAATCAAACCAATATCCACCTCTGTCATAGTGCCTTAGAGTTGCCCCTACGACCAGCTGCACTAGTTTACCATCTGTGACCAAAGCGTGTAGCAATTCATCCTTGTCCTTTCATCAAAATATGTGCTTCTTCAAACAAAAATCTCTGTGTGACTCAAACCTGCAACCACCTCTAACACACTGCCTCAGCGCTACCCCTGCGACCAGTTGTGCTAGCATGTCAGCTAAAACCTCTATGTGCACCTTTTGTATTATTCTCCTTGTACCTTTTACCAAAAAATGCACCCCTTTATCTTCTATGATTCATTGTTCGAAAGCACGAGTGGATATCTCAAATTTTTCACACAACATAATTTTGCAAAGATTTGAACCTTAATATATATGAAATTTATGACCTCATCTTGTCATGACATCGGCACTCAATTTTTGAGATTGATTATAATTATTTTTAAATAGCTTCCATAAATTTGGTGCTCAACCCCTTTTTTCTTTTGGAATATTTAAATCTAAAAATATTTAAATATTGTAAAACTTAAACCTTTAGTCCATGGTGATCTTATAAATCTTTTTCAATAAAATATTTTAAGCCTTGTATTTTATAATATTTAAATTTGGCATTTAAATATTATTACCTCTATATTATGCCTTGCTATCCATAGAATATTTTTTCCACGTCACCTTGCTTTGCCTCATTATCCTTGGATAATAATTTTGTCTTATTATGCACCTTTGACATCAATTTTTCTGCCTCATGTATCCTTTGAAGATATTTGCCTTGCACTTTAATATTTCAACCTTGAAGGTAATTCTCAACCATTTCACCTTTGACATCAATGACAACCAATGTACTCAATATTTCCAACAATTGTCTCCTCCTTCATTTTCTCGAGCCCCAATAATCTGCTTGGACAATCTTGTAAGCTCATGATGGTACATGTGATGGCCATTTCAATGACATGGCTATTGTCATGTGCATTCTAAGAATGTTTTATTATTGACCCACAATGGAAAAGGATTATTGCACGTATGTTAGAAAGTGCATAAAGTGTCAGCTTCATGCCAATATCTCACACCTACCATCTCAAGTCTTACAACTGATTCAATCGGATTGGTCTTTTTCTCAGTGAGGATTTGATATAATTGAGATCTCTCCTCCATATTTAGGCCATCACACATTCATTATAATAGCTACTGAGTATTTTACCAAATGGGTGGAAGGAATCCCTTTAACCACTATGAAAAGAGCTTGTATTGTGGAGTTCATACTCCATAACATCATATGTCATTTTGATATTACATCCAAAATAATATTGGATAATGGGACATCATTCAAGAACAAAGATGTGCGGTCCTTAAAATCCAAATATAACATTTAGCATAACTTTGAAACACCATATTATCCATAATAAAATGGGCATGCAAAGACCTCTAATAAAACTATAGTTTCCACATTGAATAAAATCATCAAGGAAAACCACAAGCATTGGCACCTTAACTGCCTCTAGCTTTATGGGCTTATAGAACTAGCATTCAAACACCCACTGTGGTAACCCTATTTTTGCTAGTGTATGGCATCTACGTGTTTATCGAGATCATATTAAATGAGCTTATTATATTAAATTCCATTCAAGAGACTTTAAAGTGGGGGATCTTGTACTCAAAATAACCAATAGAACTCAAACCTGCAACCTCATCTATGAGATAATTTTACGGCCAATTGGTTAGGTCTCTTTATCATAATAGAGAAAATAGGACTAGAAACCTATCGCCTAACTTCTCTAGAAGGTGTTGAGAAGCTCGAACCTCTCAACATTCTTCATCTATGGGTATTTTTTACGTAAATAAAAAAACATAAAAATACAAAAACAACAAAAATTATCAAAAATACCAAAAAATCACAAAACATAAAACACAAAAACAATACAAAACATCAAAAAAAATTACATATTATCATGCATTCCATCGTATGCATTGATTAGTTGCATTACATTAGGCATATTCATCCATTGCACTTGCATTAGGACAAGTTGTGTTTACATTATTACGAATTCCATCATGTTTGTATGCCAATCATAAACCTCAAATCAACCTTATCAATCATCAACATGCACAGTTTTATTTATGGTATTTTGCTTATTAAGAGGTCCCCATAAAATAGGATAGATACCGTATAAATATCAACAATGAAATTTAGATGGCCACTAGCTATTTTATGCACAACTTTTAGTTTACAAAAACTTTTAAGGAAAACCATGAGTTGCTATAGGGTGTATACTAGGATTTTTGATCATTCAACCATCCCTAGTTTTATTTTCATATTTTTTAGAAAGCTATCTTGGCTTTTAGAAGGTAAGGTCTCGCTTTGATAGTACCTTGCATATCTCAAAATCCCAACACAATTTTTAACATTAATAATCCAAGTCTGAACAAGGAAATATGACACTACAAAGTGGTCCTTATCACCTTAAGCAAAAGGTTTTCCTTGCTCATATTATCATGCACATGGTCTAGAATGCTAAGAATTAATAGAAGGATAAGATCCCCCCTACTTAAACAATCCCTTTGCTCTTCCACAAAATGATAAAATCCCCAAAACAAGAACAAAAGAAACAATGATTTTCATCACTAAGCAAATACTTGCTAAAAAAAATAGTGGTTTTTACCACTAAGCATGAGCAAGCATCCCAATAAATTAAAATAAAATAAGGGGGTCAAGAGATTGAATCTCTATAATCCTCATTTATTCACAAGTCATTGGGTAAACCTCCATTACAATAATGGGTTGAATGAAACCCACCTGGCAATGGAGTAGCTTTACGTGTGGCGACATGTTTGTCACATTAGTGACCTTCTTTTGTATAGATCAATATTAGCTTATGGTTGAGCTAGATTTTGATGGATTGTATTGCCTAGTAGTCTAGTCAACCACGTCCAAACTTAGTATTACAATGACCATAAAGTGATACTCATTATAGCAATGGGTTGCATGAAACCTACTTGAAAATAAGGTAGTATTATACCTCATCTAATACATTCACTTTGCACACACAGGGATATTGAATAGATGTCTTCTTAACAGGCTCATATGTTTTAGGAGTCTTTTGTAGTCAATATACAACTTTTGATCATTAAACTAGGGTGTTTGAGTCTTACAAAAAACCTAAAAAATCCTCTCATAGAACCAAGTCATCTCATCAAATAATCATAGTTTTTCCTTATAAGTGTTTGTTTATTAAGGGATCCTCATAAAATAGGATAGATATTGGATGAATATAAACAATGATATTTAGATGACCACTGACTATTTTATGCACACCTTTTAGTTTATAAAATATTATAGGGAAAGCCCCGACATTTTACATATTTCATCTCACATATGCATATACAAATGTATAGCTCTTATGATAAGGGTTAACTTTTTAAATCAAGTTTTTTATACACTCTGTGGTGTCTACCATTAGTTCATTAAACATAAATTAGGTTCATTCATTATTTTTTAAATGGTTAAAGCATACATGTACAATGTGCATTAGAAAATCCATATAAAATTAATGCATTCGATACACACTACATCTGTAATATCAATAACAATAATTAAATAAATAATCAATTAAATAAATTTAAAAATAGTCATTTAAAATTAAACATTGCATCCATATACACATACATAATAGTGCATCCATACATCTAGATTACAAAATCTAGTCATACATCCATCACCTAATCACTACATATCATTAGTACATCACATGTATAAATAAATACATCATATAAGCATTACATCCATAACCACATGACGAACCATAAATGAGACCATATATGGTAATATCAAAGTACATAGTGGTACAAAAATTATCTACAGGCTACAATTGTGTAGATCCTCATACCTTACACCCAAACATACTAAATACATAGTAATACATCAAGTGGGGCAAAGTCATATCCACCCTTGACCTCATCCTGATGAGACTGTCTAGAGCCACTAGCCACTAATCTCGATGGATGAACTAATGAATTGTGACTGGGTAGCACTGATATCTTCCTAGACTTAGTACGTTGACTCTATTGAGAACCCCTTGCTATAGATATCTCAGGTAGACTACTACCATGTAGCCTGACCTAACTCTCTAGATAAACTATATAAGTTGCATTGGATCTCTACTAGACCACATACTCCTCTAAGAGGCTCCATAGTTTGCTAATATTTGCATCACCACAAAATTCTACCTACCCTTGAATTTTTGGAGTGGAGGGTGTAACCTAACCTACAGTTACAATGACCAACTGAACCTATAGATCATATCGCTCTGCTATCCTAGCATCCATCTCTACTATCCTAGTAGCCATATGTGTCTAATGAGTGTCCTTATCTACAGTAACCCTATCTATCTCTATATATACCATGGCCACCTATACCTTGAGGAGATATCTCTCCTTAGAGAATCCACTCCACTACTATTATCCATTGCTAAGCTAACTCTAGACTATGGTGATGGTTGTCTCCCACTTTTCCAGTTGCCCCTGTATGGTCTATAACTAAGCTCTCAACTAGGACATCTCATTTGTAGGGTCATCCTCATCACCCTCACCCTCATCATGTGGCTCCTCTACCTCCTCTGTAGCCTTTCCCCACTCTTCCTCTATCCTATAATGCACTCATTTCCCAACCATATCCATGCCCTCCTTCTCTACTACCTTCGTAGGCCTACCCATCAGTCCACCTCCCTATCATAATCGGGTGATCCACCAAGTGTCTACTCTGCACTAGTCCCTAGGTCTTCCAGTTTAGTCTCAATCACCATTGGATCCTCCTCCTTTGCAAGTGCCTCTCCTCGAGGCCACACTAGTTGCATATCATCACCTTGATGATGATAGATGACAAGATCCTCTAGGACATCTGGATAAATGTTGAACTGCTACTTGATGAGAGTAATGGAAGTACTCTCACTCGATGCTATGACACCCAATGAGCCATTGTTCATTCCTCATGTGCCCTAGATACTTCATAGCCTCTGGCTAATAAGGGTAATCTAATTAGGGCCTTCACACTACCTACTCCCATTGTAGTCTATCCAAATATCCTACGTAGTGTGTCAGTCTACCTACCTCTAGCTGGCTCTGTCCAATATCTTGATTTTATCGCCATCGAGCCATATATCTAATTTTGGTGTCACCTAACTCAACTTATGGTACTGGTAGTCCTATTGATTGATCTACTTAGATATTCTTCCATCCTCATATTTAGAGAAGCATACTGTAGCCCAATCCTATCCAACTTCTATGTTGAATCTCATAGAGCTCATATTATATATGATCTAGTAAGGTGCTTCCCCATACCATAATGACCGGGTGTTGTATATCACACTCGATCAAATGCTAGACCATATCAAGGAGGTTCTAGGGGAACCTCACTCCTAAATAACTTGATAGTAGGATTTTTGAGATGATGTACATTGCTACTACCTAGAACTAAGAGAATACATCAATGTTGTACCATGCTTTGATTAGAACTTCACTATGGTCCATCAACGTTAATGCAATATCTACCTCCCCTCCAAAAATCCTCTAAATAACTCTCCCTCGCTATAGAATGGGAATGGAGGTGATAGGATCTAGAGTAACAGTCATATCACTATTTGGGAGACAAAAGGTGTTGGTCTTGTTGTCCCATCGGTGATCTAGGATCATCAAATACACTTGATCTGACATAACTATGAGAATGTGCACCATATTTTTAAGGCTAATCACCTTAAACCATACCCAATCATCATCTAAGAGTTAACCCCGCAACTCACCAAGCAATGTGGGTTCCCTATATTGGGTTGTCAACATCTGAAGTCCAACAAAACTTGAAAATAAATAAATAAAAAATCAACAAAATTTTTGTCGTCACTCTAGGCTAAGATGATTGGTAGGCACGATCATCGGACCCTAAGATGACCACACCAACGATAAAATTTTATCATTGGGTTTCAAAAACAACTACCCTTCCCCATGATGGTCCTCAACCCACCAAATAGGAGATGCTCCTGCCTAGGATGGCCCTGTAGTGGCTCCCAAATAGGAGTATGATGCCATGCAAGATGATAACAAATGTATAAGGGAAAATCTTATTACAGTTGTGATTTTGACCATTATTGAGAATTGTACATCTCTAATCAATGTAATGAAATTCATTCCTAGATCCTAACTGATTCTTGGTTTTTGGCTTCTCTTGCAAGCCAAGATTTCCATTTTAAAAATCTATAATAATATGTCTTGCCTTCATGAAAATGATCATGAAAGTGCTATTGATTTGTTTACTAGAGAGAGCATTCTCTCATAAGCAGTGAAGTGCTACTCAAATCTCGTTATGGAGCTATCAAATGCAATAAAGGAGTACCTTGAAGTTTGAATACCAAATTCAACAATCTTTTGCCATAAAACGATCTTATTTCATGCTACTTTCTGCAGTTCAATCATGCTTTAAGTGTGTTACCCTTGAACAATCAATTTTATCGACCAATTTTGAACACAAGCTTATACTAAGAGGGGGGGTTAAAAGTATAAGACCACTTTTTAATTTTCTTTTCCAAACAATATTATGTAATATATTAATGTCAATACCAATAGTAGTAATCAAAGTAATGCACAAATCACCACACACAATAAAGACACCAATTTAACATGGTTCACCCAATGTGGGCTACGTCCACGGAGAAAATCTTTCACTAAAATTTTCTCAATAAATATCTTGGGAATCCTTCCTTATTATAATGTTTATGGACATTTGTCCAAAGGAGATACCAATCCACTAATCAATTTTATGGATCTCTATCCACATGAGACACCAATCCCCTCAGTTGATATGTGGATCTCTATCCATAGGATAACTCCTTCTTTGCTCTAGATGGTGATCCTCTTAGAAGACTTATTGCCTCCATTGCTCTAGCTTGTGGATCACTCTCCACAGAATACTTTATCCTCACTCAGAAGACCTCTATCCTCACTACCATGGATAATGGATCTCTATCCACTGGAGACTACTATACTCTACTCTATCACCTCTAAAGCTTACTTTTAGCTCTGCTCAAATTTGTACTAAACATTGTCCTTTGGTTTAGCACAAATATTATCAATCTCTGTCTCAAATCTGCACTAAACACAATCCTTTGGTCTAGAACAAATTTTCTTAATATCTATCTCAAATCTACAATAAATATAGTCCTTCGATCTAGCACAAATCTGCTCAAACTCTATCTCAAATCTGCACTAAATACAATCCTTCGGTCTAGCACAAATATTCTCAAACTCTATCTCAAATCTGCACTAAATATAGTCCTTCGGTTTAGCACAAATCTACTCAAACTCTATCCTCAAATCTACACTAAACATAGTCCTTTGATCTAGGACAAATCTGCTCAATATTTGTCTTAAATATGCACTAAACATAGTCCTTCGATTTAGCACAAATCTTCTCAAACTTTATCTCAAATATGTACTAAACACAGTCCTTCGGTCTAGCACAAATTTGCTCAAACTCTATCTCAAATCTGCACTAAACATAGTCCTTTGATCTAGCACAAATCTGCTCAAACTCTATATCAAATCTACACTAAACACAGTGCTTCAGTCTAGCACAAATCTGCTCAAACTCTATCCTCAAATCTGCACTAAACACAATCCTTTAGTCTAGCACAAATCTACTCAATATCTGTCCTCAAATTTGCACTAAACATAGTCCTTCGATCTAGCATAAATTTATTCAATATTTTTCCTCAAGCCTTAACACAAATCTTGACTCAATCACAAATAAACTCTGATGGATCTGCTCCAAGCCTTAACTCAAAGCTTGAAAAAATCAATAAATCAACTTTGCTCTCAAGTCTTCATAAATACTTACCTCAAATCTATCCATAAGTCCTCTCAAGAACTTGTCTAATCTGCTCAACAAGTCTTCACCAAGACTTACCTCAAATATGCTCAATAAGTCCTCTCTAGAACTTATCTAACCTGCTCAACAAGTCTTCACTAAGACTTACCTCAAATATGCATTGTAAGCTTCCATAAAAGATCACACTAATCTGTCCACAAGTCTTCACCAAGACTTGCCTCAAATCTGTCCATAAGTCCTCTATAGAACTTAATAAAATCTTCTCACAAGCTCTCACAAAAGCTTGCTCAACTCAATTGCAAAACTTGCATATACAAACTCAACTTAATCTCTTTATAAAAACCTCTTCAATCTCACAAACAAGTTTCACTTAGAATATTGTTTAACCATAGAAAAATATAGAGAATGGTAAGAGACTCAATATGTTTCACACTTATAAATTACTCTATCACTTTCAAACTCACTTTCAAATCAATTCAAAAATAAATAACAATTTGTTTTCCATAAATTGAACTATCACTCCAATGCTTTCAATCACTAATGCTCAACCAAATTTACTCAAAACATCCACTCAATGAAACACAACTTGCTTACAAACCCTAACCAAGTGTTTCAGAAAACTTCCAACAACTCACTTATGGAACACAACCCTTGACTCAAGATGATTCTAGTTTTCACATAACAATGATACTCATGTTCTTTCACAAACCCTAATCAGCACATGAAGGCTCACTCAAGTATTTCCAACAATGCTTATCAAACAATCTCACATAACAATGATACTCATGATCTTTCACAAACCCTAACCATGCACATGAAAGCTCACTCAATTATTTTCAACAATGCTTATCAAATAAACCTTTTCACTCCAACTTAGCATTTCACAACATTCAACCCAACACTATTTCACTCACAAGGAATATGTGTCCATACCTTTTGCTTTATTGGAGATATATCTTCAAACCCTGTCTTAATCACAATCAAAACCTCTTTGCCAATTCCAAGGTTAGGTAGCAACAATCTATCTCAAAATTTCAACTCAAAATTCTCCTCAATATTTATTTCACCATACACAAATACCAAGTCTCAAGTACACCTTATAATATCCAAACTAACAAAGGTTCAATCAACTTAATTTCAAAATAATCCACTTCAGAATTTTAATGCATAAAACAATAAAACTAACTCCCTTATATATCCTTATTCAAAAATGCATTATCAAATAATCAACACACCTTTCCAGAAATAAGTCAATTCACTTTTAAGCCAAATTAAATCTTTCTCAATCTTCAACTTAAGACAAAAATGAAATATATCTTAACCATCTTATATCTCCCAACTTAGAATTGAATTTCAAAATAATTAACACCCTTATCCAAAAATAATGCAATTCACTTTAAAACAATAACTAAATTCTTCACAATATTTAATTAAAATAAAAAATCTTTTAATCACCTTATATCTCCCCAGGCGCTTAACATACGACTTTAGACCACATGCACATATGAAAAAAATAAAGTACCTTTGCACTCCTCGATGGGATTTGATCCCAGTTCAAGCCATCATCTGTGCCCTAGCCGCGACCAAGCTAGCGCGTGAGATAGGCGCTCATGTGAGAGGCAAAAGCGCTTTGAACTCTTTTTCTCTTCCACCAATGCCAAAGCCTTCAAAAGGCTTTGTCCCTTCACAGCCTTGCACCTTACATGCCAACAACTTACCACTAGCCCAACCGCTTGGTTGGTGTTAAACCTTTATGCCCTTGTCACTTTAACCTTCACATTTCAGTTGCAAATAAAAAATTAATTTTCTCGTCTTGTTTTGCTCATGAATTTTTTCGCATTCCACAACAATCGCATGTGCTTTTTGATATTCGGAGACTTGCATTTGTGAGACAAATGTTATGGTATTTATATCATATACTTCTATCCTTCGAACATCGACGAGGGAATAAAAGTTTAAATTAAATTTGCACCCAACCCAACTTTGGGTTTTAATAATATTATTTTTATATATTAATTTATAATATAAATATTATAAATTATGTATAAATTACCTTAGGCTTTAATTTAAACTTTAATATTATAATAAAAATATTATAATATTATTTCCATTGGTCCTAGGTATTTTTCTCTTTTGCCCTTAGACCTTTTCTGACTACCTTTAATATTATAATAATAAATATTATAATATTATTTCCTCTAGGCCTTTTCTTCAGGGTATTTAACCGTCATTTTGACCAATCATGTGAAGCTCTTAAACCAAATATCTTGGGCTTAAAATATAAATATTTTAACCCTTCTTTTGCTAAGTCCTGCACTGATTTCTGACACTGACTCTTGACATCAATGACAACACAACTAACTCAAAATTTCCAATAAATTTAGGCTTTTCACACATTGGCCATGAAGAAACGGTTCACTGTTCGATGGCCGCTTTGCCCTGAAGTGACCCACAGGCATCGCCATCATACCCTGTGATGGTCAGTAGGCCTGACCACTTTACCCTATGGTGGCCGCTCAGTGACATCTGCTTTTTCTATGTTTTTAGTTACAGTAGCTTTAGCAACATTTAATTTATTTTCTAGCATAGTTTTATTCAGTTTTCATGCATCTTTTTATCATTTTCAACATCTTTCTTTCAGTTTCTATTCATGGACATGGACCTCATCATGAGAGGTTACTCATTTGCTCTTAACATCATGTAAGTGTTCTTGTGTGCAAATTTTAGATCTTGGTAGGAGATATTCAATACAAATATTCATCAAGCTTTATCTCACCTTGTGGAGGTCACCAAAAACCTTTCCCAACTCTGTTTTGAGGGTGCAAAGATCATGTGGGATACACCTACCTTTAGTTATTTATTGTAAATTGTATCAAATTGGTATAAATACCTAAGAGGGATATATTTGTAACTGCCTTATGAAGGAATATTTCAATATTAATGAGAAGGATACCATTTTCTATATTTCTTGTTTTGATCTTTGATGGTTACATGATTATATTGTCAATTTGATTTCATATAATTGTTTAGGTGTACGGTTTTTGCATACTACACTAGGCTCATAACATTTTATTCCAATAAGTGTATGGACCCTCTCTTTAGTTGGTTAATACCTCTTATTTGAACTAGAACTTTGTAATAGATGGTCTTAATTTGCCCTACTACATAAGTAGTGTCCACTATGTCTAATTGTAAAAATATAACCAAAGTGAACACTCTTTTTGGTAAGTGTTGAGGAAGAAAATACATTGGCTTAGCAAAGTCAGGGATGAGAATGATATTATGGTCATCTAGAAAGAACCAATATCATCTATAGTCTTGATGTATCTTCTTTGAATATTCCTTCAGTATGTGTTGTGACTTCACTTTCTTCAAAGTCCATAGGGATGACATCAAGAATTTATCTACAAAGGTATAGTAGGAGGACCTCCAAAAAATGGCCTTCATCAACATGGACACATGATACCTATAGTATTTTTATTTAACTATTTTTAGGTCCAATCCTTGATACAACCCTAGATTCTAAAACACCCCTAAATGTAAAAGTTATGATAGGTATATAAAAGCCACTATTTTGTTGAAGTCTTCCAACTCGTAACCTATCCTCTATGAAAGGTAGATGCTAAAATCAAGGATTAGTTCCCAATTGTAAGTGGTGTACCTCAAGGTGAACAAAACTCCTAGATCCTTTGTGTTTACTTGATTATATTTATCTTTTCCAAAGATAAATATAGTCATGCTTAGGGTATCTTTTGAATTATCCCTAAATAGGATCTAGGATACTGGGAGACTAGGTATCTCACTCAATTGGTGGTCATCAAGAATCTTCTCATTTAAAGCCTTTAGCAGATTGGGGCATTGATCATAGATTTGGTTGGCTACAAAGGGATTGAAATATAATCCTTAGGGCATTGTCAACACATTTCATATGAATTATAATAAAATCATAATCTATAAGTATTTGTCTTTACCATGCACAACCTCTCAATGAGCATCGAACCTTATAATACATGCTTCCATGAAGTTTGAGCTCTAATGAACTTGGGATACCATATACTAGGCTAGGTAAGACATCTATATTTTGATAAAGAAATACCTAGATGGGAATTCTTGGTATCTATAAAATAAAACTAACCATTATGGTTTGGTCACACAGTTGGATTTTACTCCTAATCAATACTCTCATTTGGAAAGGATTGTGGGATATGTATCTATTTTAGAATTGTGCATTAGTAGATCTTTCAAAATTTTGAATAATTTCAAGGCTTTTTTTACTGCCCTTTCCCACATTTTTTGGATATAATTGGTATTGGAAATACTTCCTTAGATAGCTTCTATTAACTATAATTATAAGTGGTCATCCCTCTAGTTTAGCAAGCTCCATAATATTTTTTTGCTTTTAGTCTGTCGATAACATGGGGTCCACTCCAAACAGCATCAAACATGGTGTGTTTGCCCAGTTTAGTATGATCTTGATCTCATTTTAGTACTAGATCACCAATATGAAATTGCTATGTAGTGGCCCTTTTGTTGAACCATATATTTATATCCTATTTATTTTATTTAGGTGAGTTATAGCCTTTTCTCTTTGTTCTTCTATCTTCAATAATTCCCCTATTCTTAAATATATAACATCATCTTCCTAAAGCTTAAGCTTATGGAGCAACTAAAGGGATGGTAATTCAATAGATATGGTTAATTGGGCTTATTAAACATAGGATAGGTAGAAGGGAGAACAACTAATCCTTTTCTTAGGTTTTATGATATTTTTCCATAATGCTTGAAAAATATGTTGGTGCCATAACCTTTGGTTGTTTGCACCTATCCTCTTCAAGATCCTCAATATATTTTTATTTGTGGATTCTACTAGACCATTTATTTATGGGTAATAATTGGAATAAATTTTTATGTAAATACAATAATTAAGAGAAAATTGGATTACCTTAGTTTTCATGAATGCTAGTGTGTTGTACATTATAAGAGTATGTGGTACCCTAAGTCAAGCGACAATCTCTTCTAAAACGTTAATAAATTTTATAGTGGCTTGCTTGAGTGGGATTTCCTCCATCCATATTGTAAAGTAAGCAATGGTGGTTAGGATCCATTTATGTCCTTCACTAGAATATGGATTAATTTACCCTATGAAATAAAATCCCAATTATGAAAATATCTCATCTACTACAATAGGCTTGAGAGGTAATGATGCATTCAGGCTCCTTTCGATGAAGAATTTGCACTTGTCACACCTTTGCACCCATTAGTGTGTATCATTAAACATGGTGGGACAATAATAAATGGATATCATTACCTTTAATACTATAGTGTGTGCTAACTAGTATCCTCAAGAGAATACTTGATAAAACTCTTGTAGTAGTGGAGTTATTTATCCAGTTTCTACACACCTTAGAAGAGTACCATTGAAATTCTTCTAAAATAATATCTCTCCAATGAGGGTGTAGTGTGTGTTTTGTAGCCTATATGACCTTATTTGAGTATGACTTAGAGTTGGTAGGTATCAATTATTTTTCATATAGTTGATATGGTCCTAGGCCTAATCTTCACCATGCCAAAAAATTATCAAGCATTCTTCTTTCTCTCCCTCTGATTCTATAGCCTCTCTTACAGAACTTTGTCATAACACTATACCTTTAACTAGATTTGTTGTTTTGATCTTGATTTCATACTCAAGGACGCGGGTGACCCATCTGATTATTTTTCACTAATTTCTCCATTCATAATGTAAGATGCTTGAATGGATGACATTTACTACCACCTTGTTGCTTGAGACCAAATGCCTAAATTTTTTAAGCTTTTGATGAAGACATAGACTTGCCTATCAACAAAGCTATATTGCTCTTCATAATCCTTCAAGATCTAGATAAATAATTCAATGGGATGCTCATCATCCTAGGAATTCCTTTGGGTAAGGAATGCTATAATATTGGACTTTCCCCTATAGGTATATAGGATGAAATATTTGTCAAAATCTCAGTTAACCAACTTCAAATATTTTACAATAGATTATTTGATTCTTCTACAAAACCACTTCCCTTATTCAATCCATTAGAAATATTACCCATTTTTAAACATCTTGGTGATGGGCCTAACAATGGAGGTGAAGTCAGGTATAAATATCTTGATGAAGTTAATATGTCTAAGGAAAGATTGAATACCTTTCTTATTCTAGGGAAATGTTATCCCTAGAATAGCTTTTATTCTATCAAGATATTTAGCTATCCCTTCTTTGGATACCACATGTCCTAAGATATTTCCTTGTGGGGTGCAAAAAATATGTTTCTTTGGATTTAGATAGATACCAAATTCTTAGCAATGCTTGAACACTTTCCCTAGTGCTCCAAATGGTTTTCCTTTCTCTTGGAGAATACTATGAGGTTGTCAAGGTATACAAGGATGGTTCTTTTAATCATATAATAGAAAGTGATGTCCATATCCCTTCAAAATATTTCTTTGATATTTGATAGTCTGAAAGATATTCATTAATAAGCAAAAGTGCCCCACTTGGTTGTGAATCCCATATTTTTTTGGTCTTCATATTTCACCTAGACTTGGTTATACATGGAGAATATATCTAGAAGTGAGACCCTTTTTATCCTATCACTTTCTACAAAATTTGGTCCATGGAAGGTAATGGGTAATGAATTTTAAGCAAATCCTGGTTAAGATCTATGAATATGACACATAACTAGATTTCCCCATTCTTATTTCTAATCGTGGCTAGATTGGACACCTACATAGTATACTTAAGTAGGTATATGATCTTCGTTTCTAAAATTTTGATAAGCTATTTTTTCATGAGTGGCTCTATCTTTGAGTTTATAGGACTCTACTTCTACCTTATAGACTTGGTGTTTAAGTTATGATATTTGGTGTATTGAATGATGCCTTTATCATATTCATTTAGGTATCATAGCTCCAGACCATAACCCTTATATATTTATGATAAAGGTCAATAAAAAAAATCTTTCATCCCAAGAGGTGATTTTAGCTATCCGTAGGACCTTCCTAACTTTGATTTCTACCTCTTGGTAATCTCCTTTGTCTATAGTGATACCTTTTCTATCCTTGTAGTGATAACTAGGAATAAAGAGAGATTCCAAAGTCACAAGCCCCTTGGGTATCTTATTGCTATTGAGCTAGATAATTTTATCTCCATATTCTTCTTATATTTTTGGTGATCATATTTCAACAAATCTACCTCCTACTATATAAAGTAAATAATGTGTTCATCATCTTCAAATACGTACTATGACACGTCATTATCCAATATGGATGGTCTGATTATGACCTTGATGTGTTGGTGGTTGCTTCATAAATTGTTAGCAGGGTCAAACTAGGTTCCTATAACCACTATATGATTTGCATCTATATTGTAGCTCCAAGGGATCATATTTATATTGGCCACATCAAAATCCTCCAATAAATCCTAGATCTAGTTCCAATAAGACCTCATCAATCTATTTTACTTAGATATTAGACCTTACTTGCCTAACAATGAGCTTAGTGTATTCAAATATTTGTAGCTCTTTAACCTTCTTAGAGGCTAGTGAGAGACCATGCACCAAGGCTTCATATTTTATCATGTTATTTAAGCATTTGAATTGCATCCATAAATATTGGAGGATCTTCTTCCCCTTAGGTGGTATAAGGTATATGACCACTCCTAACCAGGACCTTTTTTTGGAACCACCAAAGTATAGGCTCTAGACTTTGGTAGGTTCTTTCCCTATAACAATGCTTTCTATTAGAAGCATTTCCCCATAATATATAAAGAAGTTGTTCCTCCCAGTTAGCTTTATTGCATCATATTGGACTAATTACCAATATTTATCAATCCTTTAATTTACCATCTCCTCTAATTCTTTATCGACATATATCTCCTTTATCTCCCTTTTTTTGGTTGTAGGGCATATTCTGGTGTGGTCTCAATTGGTTCATGATGATATCTAGAGATCAGGATGCTTATCTCCATATTTGGATATATAGGACATCCTTTTGTGAAGGCTTTCACTCTTTTAGATCTATTTTTAGTTTTCTCATTTGCTTTGGGATGGTGAGGATATCCTAGAGTGGCATGGAAATAATGTATTTCCTTAAATGCTCCATCACATTGATGGATTCTAGCATTTGGGTCTTTGATGTGTTGTTTGAGATCCATTGTGTCTTGGGTCTCCTAATGTAGAAGTTGGAAACCTAAACTAGACCTGGTACTAGTTGTCTTGGTGCTGGTGGCCTTGGCCAATCTTGATTTACCCCCTGGGCTTGATTGGTCTCTAGTCTTCTAACCTTTGCTACTAATTCTTGCTACCTTTGAGCTTCTTGCATCAATACTTTTTACTCCTTGTAAAAATACCAAATTTCTACTACGCCCAATAATTCTATGGAGTTCTTATCCATCCAAGGATGGCGTATATGTCACTCTCATTCCATGTTACTAAATTTTTTTCTAGTGCTTTGATTTCCACAACTAGGGAAACATCTAGTGGTAAGTTCTGAATGGTTAGAACCAATGCTTGAGTGGCATTGTTATAATACATAGGATGCGTTATTGGATATATTTCCTACTAGAGAATCCCATAGTCTAGATAATAAGGACCGATATAGTAGTATGGCCAACCATATAGATCTCCTACATTATTGTTCTGGGTGGGGAACATACCCCTTACTAGATTTTAAAGTATTGGTTTGGGATGTATACCATTTACCTTTTGGAATCTTGACATGGACTAGACTCTCTATTAGGAAAAGGAGGATATATTTGATATCCATTTGGTGGAGGTTGGTATCCTTGGTTATTTTGATAAAAATGGGGACGTGGGTAGTTTTGGTATCCAAACCTCTAGAATTTATATTGATGCTTGAGGGATATAATCTCATTATTCATGTCCCTCATAATGCTTTGTATTATTTCTACTTTTAGAGATAGAGAGATTGTGAAAGTAGTGGTAGTTGATGATGGGGATATTAGCTTAGGAGCTTGATTGGAAAGAGGTTGGTTGTATGGTTGGAGGAAGCTAATATAGTAGTTGGACATCTAGAAAAAGAGGTATAGTTGGTCTAGGGACTAACTTCCCAATCTGGATGATGTCTCTTTTAGCTTGAATGACTATCCCATGGGCCATTGGTAATGAGTTACATCCCTTGGTTTTACTATCATAGCTATTTTAGAATTGATTTCTTTTAGGTAGTATATGAAAGTCATACCTGGTATGGGCCATATTTATTCTAGCATTATATACCATTTTTTTAGAATCTACTATTGAATTCATCCATGGATTCCATATGGGCCCTTTTGATGATTGTTAGTTGTTCTAATAGTGATATGTTCTTTGTCTTCTCCTTAAACTAATCAACAAGTTCATTTGCAAGTTTATCCCAATCAATGATGGAGTTAGGGGTGAGATATTCATACCAATATCTTCCTTTTCCTCTAAAAGGATTTATCAATAGTCTGAGGGTACCATTTTGTTCTCCAACATTGTAGAGAGTGTACAGGTTGACCATGTGTTGGAGATGCTTGGTTGGAGTCATTGTGTCTTCTCTAGTAAAATATAGTAGGGATTTTAAAATGAAGTCTAAAACCTCATTCTAGGTAGTTGATGCTACTTGTGTTTGTAGGGAAACTCCATTATCCTAAGTTGTGAATCTTCTTTAATTTGGATTAACCAGGGCAACAATATTTTGTTGTCAATTTTTTCTCTTATTGCCAAGATTGAGAGGGGGTAGAATTAATTAACGATTTGCTCTTGTGATTGATCTTGTAGTGGGTCTTGAGCTCATGGAATAGTAGTAGGATTTATTCCTACCACCTTATCTAAGACTTCTTATTTTCCTTTATCCAATGAAGTTGATAGATGGTGATTTGTTTAGCCAAATGGAAGTCCCACTATAACCTCATCCAAAACTAGAAGGTATTTTCCTTTGGTATTCCTCTCTTAAGCAGCAATGTTGTTGGGTGAATATTTTAAGTGCTTTAAAAAGCTAATAACCATAGCCTTCATCAAAAACATAGCCTAACTTTATATTAGGGGATAATTTTTTTATAATTTAGGTTCCACAAGGCATGCCAGTTTGAACTATTGGGGGCATTAAATGGTCCTTGCACCCCAGGAACTATGACCCTCCATAGTTATGGTGTTCTCTTCTTTAGAGTGGGTGCATATTATTCCCTATACCTCAATTGGGGGTTATTCTTAGGAGGTTCATGGAGCATGGGATATAGCTCTTTTGAATGATTTCTAGGGTTTTTTTACCAACGGTAGTTTCTTGACTTGATGCAATCATTTGGTGTTTCTTCTTTCCAGTGTTATCCTACTCTACCAAGTGTCTTTCTAGGGAAAATGGAAAAGAAGAAAGTAATATATGACTAAAAATAAAAGTTGTAGAAAAGGAAATCTATCTAGCCTAACTCTCCTAGACAAAGGTGGAGATGTGTTGAGATATTAAAATTTCCATTTTATGTGTTAGTGGGATGAGTGAACACATGAATCAAACATGATAGGAAAATTGAACACAAATTCAATCATACATGAATGCAATTCAAAAGACTTCCTATAGGAGCCAAGACAAAAATACAAAAATAGTCACAGTCCCTCACAAAAAAGTATATGAAAACTTACAACAAGACCAAAGTGTTGGTGTAGTTACAACTACTTGTATTCATATGAAAGTGAATATTACATTCATACATAATCAAAAGAGGCATGGTGGACTATACATCTAGCTAGACCAAGGGTTGAGTCTAGACTAAAATATAAAGTAGAAAAGGAACATAGAACTTCCACAGGTTATATGTTAGACAAAATAATAGTTCTATGTCCCTCTTTTTAGACCTAAAAATAGCTTTTTATAATATCTATACAAAATTCAAAATTCCCTCCTAACTAGTGGAGGAAAGAGGAATAAGGCTAAGTACGTCATTTAAAGGCGATAATGAAGGTGAAATGCTACAAAATATAGAGCAGACCAGGTTCACCCATTGTAGATGTTGTCTCAATAGTCTTATGTGATGTCCTTTCTACTATCTGATATTTGTTTTTGGCAATTGGTTCCTGATGCTATATTATGCCTAGTTCCCCATTTTGAGAGATTTGGTTAGTCTGATGGAAACCTCTACCTATTAGATTTTGATACTAAATACTTAATGCAAAATAACCACAAGATCTAAAATAAAGTTACAATATGAAATATAAGATAACGACAATATTCTAAGAATATAAAAATCATAAATAACTTATGCAACAACTCATAAAACTACCATTAACAAATTCTCATGAAAATAGTATCTTGATAGAATAAATATCTCTAATACACCATACTTCCACACACTCTCACTCTACATTGTGTTTCACACACACACATAGACACATATATAATGGAATGTGACTCTTCATATGGAGTACTCTTGGCCTTCACTCTTCTTGAGACTCTTCACTTTCCTATTATATGAACTTATGTGCACATGGACTATTATACATATTTACATTATTAAATACTTTGCACACTCTAATAATACTTGTACATTTATTACATTGCACAAAGTAAATACTCACACTCTAATTTAAGACACTCATAATCTAAATATGCACCCAAGTTGATACATTAGCATGTACCAAATAATGTAATATATTCCAACACCCTCCTGTACTACATTATTTGGTTATTGAATACTTCAGTCTTCAATATGATCTTCATCTTTTAACTCACTTTGCACTATATACCTCCTTGATCAGGTTCTTTCTCTTCTTGCTTGTATTATCCATTGGTGTCAATCTCTATGCTTTCAAGTGACATCACATCGTCATTTGATTCTTGCAAAACCATTTTCTCTTTGCCTTTGTCCTTCATATCATAAGTCTTCCTTTGTATAGAACCTTCTGAGCATTCACTTATGGCATCATGATAAGACCCTGAATTAGATGATCTTGAAGCATCAATATTGCATGAAGAATGAAATACCTTTTTTTTATAAATGATTCATCCACTTTTGCTTTCTCCTTAAGATATTTGATCAATTCCTTTTGTTTTAAGTTCCTCTCTTTGTGATGTTTAAGTGTAAGCAATTCCATGTATATTATACTAAAGGAATTATAACACTATCTTTGTCATTTTCAATTTCTTCAAACATTCTCACATGAAGATAGTATTCTAATGTTTCAAAATGTTCTAATAATGCTTCTTTGTAAATGAAACTTGAGACTAAGTCCAATTTTCCTTCAAACTTTTTAATCAAATATTTGATCCCAAGTTTTATGATATTTCTCTTTTCTTCTCTGACAATGTTCTCTATATCATTGTTTAATGTATTCTTGGAAGTAGACATCCTTATTCCTCAATTTTTTTTTTATTAAGAACACTTTTCAAGTTTTCAACCTTCCAAACAATTATGTTGTAAGCCTTATATCTCCCAAATTTTGAATATATGATCAAATTTAATAAACTCTTTTCAATTCTCAAATTTTGTAGAATACCTTGTATTTTTCTAATGTTTGGATGAAAATTTTAATATAATATTCAACTTCTAAATACCTTATTTCTCCCTATTTATGAATGACAATCAATAATCTTGATAAAGGTTTCAATTCTTCAAATCTCTAAGTTGAATTCCTTTTATCTCCCAAATTTTAAAAATATAACTTCTCAATTCTAAATTTCACAAACCTATGTTGGTGTTGAATTCCTTATAACTCCCCAATTAGAAATTTAGAAATTCTATAAAAGATATTTGCAAGTTTTGTATTCCTAATTTGATGTTGAAATCCTTATTTCTTCAAAATTATCAATTTGTAAATATTTCAATAAATCAGTTACAAAACTTCAAATTAATATCTCAAATCTTCAAATCAGTTTTTCAAATCTTTATAAAAATTTCCAACTAGCAATAACAAAATATCTAAGGTTTTGATTTTCCACTTATAAATCTTATACCTCCAATAGCAATAATTAATCAATGTGGAAATATATAAATCAATTTCAAACTTTAATAAATCAATAAAACATTTCTTATTTCTCCAATATTTGAATAAATATAATAACTTAAGAGTTTATCTCAATAATCTAGGCATACACGCTATTCTTGCTTAAGTAATCTATCTTCACTATTGAATAGTCAATAATCTTCTTGTTGCAAGGCGCACTCTCCACTTCGATGCCCGAACTAGATTTCAAAATTGATATCTACTTTGCTAATTTTGGCCCATGCATTAAATAAGGATTTCATAACACTTTGACTACCTTCAAAGATGTTTAGCACTCATTGTTTCAAGTGCCAAGTGGCACGTAAATGCTTTTCCTCTTCTATAACGTTCCTTTGGTGCTCCAAGTTACTGTCTTACGTATAACACTTGGCTAAAAATATTTTCAAACTTTGGCTAGTTACATTCAATGATTCTATAATGTCTTGGATATTATATTTCTTGCGATACCAAGTGGTAAATAAACTCTACAACTCTTTAAATGAGTGTTCTTCCTTTGATAACGTCCACTTCCTCTTTGCAATATATTCCCTCATATTCCAACATACAGTAGCGCTTGGCCTTCTACATTCTCTCTTCTCCTTTGATTTTTGGATTTCTATATTCTCCTTCATGTAATATGCTGGCTCTACCAATGGCTTCTCCTCTCCAATGTATGTAGGAAATGCTTATGATGGCTCCTTTGTTGCTCGTTTGGTGGTTGCACTTATCAATGCAGTGGCTCTTCCTCCTTTGCAAGATAATCCACTCTCAAGCTTGGTGGTTCTAGAATGAATGCCCCCCTGTGCTATGGCTGCAACTTTGATTGTCTTAATCTTACCCTTTTTCCACCTGTTCTACTTGCACTATTGATATAGAATCAAAACGTGAAGCTAGCATTTATATTATGCATACTGAATATATAATAAATGATAAGGAATCAAGGAGGTTACAAGGGTTATAACAACCTACAACAATATGCTAAGAAGCGATAACCAATTGTAACCAAATGGATGTAAATAAATCAACAACCTTCTAGAAGACAAAGAGAATCTCTAATAACATAACCATACATCCTAACAACTAACCAAAGCATATCTAACGTGGGTATACTATACCTCACATAATACAATGCAAGAAATAAAATATCTTAGGCTTATAATTAAGCCTAAGATACAATAGTTTCCTCATCACTCCTCCCATCCATTGAAGCATTGGACCCCAATACTCTCAACAAACCTAGAAGATCATGAGCCATTTTATGGTGAGAGATCCAACGAGCCTAGCGTGGAAGTTGATCGCGATGGGTGAAAAGGTAGGAAATGGAAGAATCATGTTGAGTGTGACGAGTCTTCATATCAAAAACTCTATATGTATTAAGTGAAAATTAAAAATTAGATACCACATCTACTAGATGGATGATGATAGGCTCAGTCTCCAAGGTAGAGTCCTAATATAGCTTTAGAAGGTCCAATTTGACA
Source organism: Wollemia nobilis (assembly GCA_028583015.1). Lineage (NCBI taxonomy): Eukaryota > Viridiplantae > Streptophyta > Pinopsida > Araucariales > Araucariaceae > Wollemia > Wollemia nobilis. Next base: position 15,955,717 of record JAQPPZ010017052.1, read on the forward strand.
ACATCATGAATTCCAAGTTGTGTTAGAAGGTCCAAATGAAAGGTATTCTTAGAGATTTTTTGAATGATGGTGTGGGACCCATAGTGGAGAGACCTGGGCTTGCTATGTGCCTTCTCTAAAAAACTTTGTCTATCCAAGTGAAGTCATACTCTATCTCCAACTTGAAATGGATGAGGTACATGATGTTTTCTATTTCTCTCTTCTATCATTGTTGAATCTTCTGCAAGATGTGTGTCACCTTGGTTTGAAGGCTCTACAAGTGTTGAATAAAATATATTACCTTATCTTACTCCTCCATATGTGAAGTGGTAGGAGAGGAAAAGGCTAAAGGTAACTCATATGGATCAAGTGGATATTTGTTCATAGGTGCTTTTGAAAGAGATGCACCCGAAATGATTTCAATACTATGATTGATATTCTTCTCATGAGGAAGAGTGGTGGGGTCCATAAACTTATATGATTGTAAAATTATTTGAAGTGAAGCTTGTTTGGCATGGATATTTGGAGGTGCTTGTTCTTTATCCTATGTGGATCTTATGAAAATAGGAGCCAATTCATGTGCTTGATTTACTGCCTTGCATGTTTACCTACAACTTAGCATCAAATTTGATGTGGATGTATTGCTTTCCACAAAATATATTTTATTATGCAGCTCCAAGGTGTATGTATCCTTTTTAACATGATATACCACATTCCTATCAAATTTATAGGGCTTACCAAGCAACATTCCACAACAATCCATATCGATGACATCACATGTCACCTTATCCACAAATTTATCACCAAAATAGAAAGACATGATGTAGGTGTGTGTGATGTTGGATGTAGATCCTATATCCTTCCATCGAAGTGCATAGGGTTGAGTATGTGGCTTCAAGGGAAGCTTTAGCTTCTCGAAAATGGTCCTTGCAATTAGATTTTTTTGTGTCATTATCTATAATACAATATACATAGAAGTTATGTGTAAGGTGGGCTTGAGTGACAAACAAAAGGTCCCAATACCCTTGTGCAAAAAAACATTTGTCATGAGGGTAATTTTGTTGAGCTTACCCTTCAAAGTAGGATATTCTTCTTCTATCCCTGTAGCCACAATGGGACCATCTTTTGGATCCTCATTTGTAGGATTTACAAGTAGGGATTTCTTCTTCATATTTTGAAATGTATAACATCTTGATTTGCTATGGCCCTATTTTTTATAAAAATCACAATGCAATGATGAAGAAGAATTTTTAGAAGTAGAAGAAGAAGAATGGAATTTGGGTGATGAGTAGAAGAAATAGAAGAAGTGTGAGAGAAATTATTGTCCTTTGTTGCTATTTATTCAATCCCTTGGAAATGTGCTCATGTGAAGAAGATCATGATTTGAAAGATGCACCAACTTTCTCCTTTGCTAAAATGGCATGTTTGAATACCACATCCAAAGTAGGGAAGGAATTGAATTTTACTTTCCTAAAAATATGATCTTGCAACCCCCTAGTAAATTTATTGATTAAATCCTCTTATGAATATTTTACACCAAGAAGAAACCTTAGCCTATTGAATTGAAAATTTTAGTCTAAAACTAACTTTTTTTATGCTTACCTAAAGCTAAACCATGTGGTCGTGAGGTAACTTTGGCAAGTAGGTATTTGGATAAGTTCCTTCTAGGTCATGGTAATATTTTGGATTTTTTACCTTTCTATGGTCAAAAATTTTGCTAAACCTATAAGTTTGACTGTGGCAAAGGCAACTTGTTCATCTGCAGGGATTTCTGCATAGGAGAACCAAGTCTCCATATCTAGAATCCAAGTAGACAAGACATCTAGATTCCTTGATCCATCATAAATTTTGACCTCACACTTTGCCTTGTTGGCAAATTTATTGTTATATATCTTGACATTAGAAGGGACCAATTGTACTATGATTTCTTTCACTTTATCTACCAATTCTCCTACTACAACGGTAATATTTTCCATGTTTGTTTGGAGGTCAGAAGCCATTTGATATCTTGTATATGCCAAAATAGGAGGATACGAAGGTTGCAAGAATATCTAGGTAGCTATTAGGAACAATTTTTTGAAATTCCTAATGCAACAATGAGCCTAGATTACAAAATTTTGCCTTCCAATTTACAAAAAGGGGTAATTCTAGTGCTTTTACAAGAAATTTACAAAAATTGCAAATACAATATTTTTACCCTTCAATTTGAAGTGGTAAAAAGAAAATAAGCACTAGATTTGCATAATTTTATCCTTAATTGCTGAGAAAACTATGAATTTATGGAGACAAAATAATAATTTTTTATAAAAATGAGGTAGAAATTTGCAAAAATTGAAGAAAATTGCTTCACCTTGAAAAACTTTTTTGGGTCAATGCGCTTGTCAACTGCGCAAAATTCAACTCAAATCCATACGTAGGTCAAACACCAATGGCCAATCATTGTGCAAGTCAAACAATCCATGGGTCGACATAGTCTGTTAGTTAAGCAACAGAAGAAGCCACCAAGTGTTTGGTGGAGGTAATATTACCTCTTGGTTGCGCACGTAAGCATGGCTAACATGACCATCAGAAGGTGGTCAATTTCTTTAGCATGCGGAGGTAATTTTAAATCATCTTTGGTCCAACACAGGGCCAATGTGGGATAAATAGTTTGGCATCCCAAAACGTAAACATCCTTGATTTATTGTTTGTGTTGTGCCTACCGACCATGCATTTCCACATGCCTAAAAATGACTAGGCTTTCAAGATTCTTTCTTGTGGCCTAGAATATGTCATATGTCTCATTCCAATTGGTGAAAGAATTTAGGGTTTGGAATCAATGCTCAGATTGGCTAATTTTTTAACCTTAGGGCACGATTTCATTTTTTCTCCTTCGATTGTTGTCCATGCAAATTTTTGTTTCCTCTTACAAACGATATCCATCACCTCATACAATCCTTGACCTAAATCTGCATGATAGACATAACTAGCTATCTTTCTCTACTTCTATGCTCATTGGTGGAGTATATTATAGGCTCTAATGGAGATCGATCGCTTGTCGATCAGTTAAAGCATAGTGTGTCTCTTGTGGTCATATGTAGAAGATGTGCCCAAGCTTGCAAGAGACTAGGGAAGGGAGGAAAGGAAATGAAGGGAATAGGATGGGGGTGGGGTAGGGAGGAGGGAGAGGGGGATCTTTGCCTCCACTGGTCAGGCACAAAGGTCGATCGACAAGGTGGTAAATCAGTAAAAATGATCGACCAAGTAAGGAGGTAAGGAGGGGAAAGAGAAAATAAGCCAATCTATCAATTATGGCTCCAATAATCCTTTGAAATCAACCTCCAAGAACACTTTCGACCTTGTGCTTCCTTCAACAACTTGGGTGCTCCCTTAGCAAGGAGTGTCGATGTCCTCCTCTTGGTCACAAATTGGCCAAAAATTTTGTGCAATTGAAATCTTCAATCAACTACACTAGATCCTCCATTCAAAATTTAATCTTGAATTAGCAAATCTATTAAAAAATATTATTGCCTTATGCAGGGTAAGTTTGGTTCTCCTATCATAAAACCTAGGTTACCCTTTGATTCTCTTTTAGGGATATTTGGTGCAGGGGTAATTTCATGCCCTCTGTCACCTCAAGAGCTTCACTAAGGGATGCTATGGGCTGGTGCAAGCCAATTCCTCACAACACCTAGCCTAGGAACTAATGCAATGAAGTTGGCACCTTGCCTCCCTTCTTGCTCAAACTATCCTACAACTCTAATTACCAATGATATAGAATCAAAATGTGAAGCTAGAATTTCCATTATGCATACTAAATATATAGTACATGAGAAGGAATCAAGGAGGTTACAAGGGTTATAACAACCTGTAACAACATGCTAAGTAGGGATAATCAACTATAACCAAATGGATGCAAGCAAACCAACCTACTAGAAGATAAAGGGAATCTCTAACAACATAACCATGCATCCTAACAACTAACCAAAGCATATCTAACATGGGCATACTATGCCTCACATAATACAATGCAAGAAATAAAATATCTTAGGCTTATAATTAAGCCTAAGGTACAATAGTATCCTCATAAACTAATTTGTTGCAATTTCTTACCACTTGATGTAGGTTTAATGGTGAAAAATGAAGCTCTAAAATTCAGCTTTAAACACTAGAATTTAGTGCCTTTATTCTTGCTATTAAATTCACCCTCCTTTAGCTTCAATAGTGCTTACAAAACTAGAATATATATTATGCCTCTAAACCAATATTTCCTTTCTCTTATTACTTCATTTTTATGCAATTTCTAACTTTATGTTATGTAGATTTCAAGATGACAAAGATATCTTCTTCTTCAACTTGGAGACACTAAACTTAAAGCTTTTATCTACTATTATAAACTCTTGAATATGGTGCCTTTTAAACTTGAAATAAATCCAGTATTTCACATAAACAAAGTACACTTTTAAGCACCTATTTTCCAAACCTTTTTGGTCTTCTTTTTGTAGCTTGCCTCCTTGCCTTTTTGCTACTCAAACTTGTTGTTCAAGTCTTTCAAATTTGCAGCTCCTTTGCTTCTCAAAATGCTTCCCAAATATTTTGAAATTTGCAGCTTCAATTGCTACCAAATATTCCTTTGCTTTGCTGTCCAAATCTCTTTCAAATCTGCCCCAAAATTCTTCAAATCACAACTCTACTATCTCCTTTTAATTCTGCCCAATTTTGCAGCCCAGATATCTTAAATTGCTGCTCACAAAATCTGATCTCTCCTCCTATATCTTGCTGTCCAAAAATAGTCTCTAACTCCTCCAATCTGTTGCCTTAGTTTGTTGTTAAATTCTCCTTCACTTGCTGCTCAAGGGCACTACAAAATTTGCCCAAATTTTCTCCAATTTGTAGCTCTATGTCACCTTCAATTTTTTGTCCTATGGCCCTTCAAATTCTATCATGAAAATCATAAATCTTCTCCTCCACAAATAAACCTTCAAATTCTAAATGGATGTCTTCAAATTTCTCAAATCAGTGGCCTCTTCTATCTCCTTTCTCCTCAGCTCTTGCTGAATTCTATCTCCAAATCTGACCTCTTTCACTAGCCGCTTTCTCAATAATATGAATGTCTTGAGGTCTTTAAAAAATACTTTCTCAAATTTGGAAAACTTCTTGCCAAAATTCTTTCTCCTTGAATAAATTTCACAAATCCTTTTGGGCTTGTTGTTGAATGACAATAATTTTCCTAAATTTAATGTGCCTACCTTTTTTCAGGAGTTTCTTCTACTTGCAATATTCTACCTCCAGATTTCTTCAAATCTCCTCCAATGGCCACTTCTTCAACTTCTTCAATAGAGCTTCTCTAGCCTTATTATTTCTCCTTCTAAATTTGACTAAGACCTCTTCTATTGGGTCTTCAAATTCTACAACTCTTCAATTGGACATTTTATTAGTCCTCCTTTATCTTATTTTTCCTATCTCCTTTCTCAAATCTGCAATGGGAGCCTCTTTCTTGGGTCTCCTCAATATTCAATATTTAAGATTATATGGGAAACCTCTTTCTTGAGTCTCCTCAATCTTTAATCTTCAATCTTCTATGGGGACCTCTTTTTTGGGTCTCCACAATATTCAATCTTCAATCTTCAATGGGACCTATTTCTTGGACCTCTTTAATATTCAATGTCTACTCTTTGTTGCAACTCAAAACTAATCCTTGCATGAGGAAAGCACATAGACTTTCAGATCATCAAAGATGAAATTCTTCTCTATCCATTGTAGGAAGCTTCTCAACTTCTAAGAACTAATTTTCTACAACAAAAACTTAGACAACAACAATCAACCAAATCTCTAGAATTCTAAAATTAATAAACTTCACTAGTTATTCTCAAAACTAGTGGAAAGAAATCTATGCTAAGTCCTAGTCTTCACGAGTTTTCCTTCAACCTTGTGGAAAGACTCTAGCCAAATAGAAATATGGAATCTTCTTCTATCTATCAAACTTTTCAATAGGACCTCCTTGTTGGGTCTCTTAATCTCATAAATGTCAAGGTCTATCTTCAAGACCTATAAATTTCCTTCTATTTTGAATTTGCTCTTGGAATAGGTAAATCTCCAATCTTCACTAGTTTTCCTTCAACACAATGAAAAATACTATCTTCCCTGGTTTTTTTTTCTAGAGGTAATTTTTTCAACTTCACTAGTCTCTCCTTAACCAGTGGAAATCACCTTTGCAAATTTATAAAAACCTATGCAAGACAAACCCTTGTTGTAGCTCTGATACCACTGTTAGATTTTGATGCTAAATACATGATGTAAAATAACCACAAGATCTAAAAATAAAGTTGTCATATGAAATATAAGATAATGCTAATATTCTAAACATATAAAATTCATAAATAACTTCTACAACAACCCATAAAACTATCATTACAAATGCTCATAAAATTAGTATCTTGATAGAATAAATATCTCCAATACACCATGCTTCCACACACTCTCACTCTACATTGTCTCTCTCTCACACACACACATTGACAGCTATAATGGAATGTGACTCTTCATATGGAGTACTCTTGACCTTCACTCTTCTTGAGACTCTTCATTTTCCTATTCTATGAACTTATGTACACATGGACTACTATACACATTTGCATTATTAAATACTTTGCACACTCTAATAATACTTGTGCATTTACTACATTGCATAAAGTAAATACTCACACTTTAATCTAAGATAAACTCCTATTCTAAAGATGTACCGAGTTAGTACATTAGCATGTACCAAATAATGTAATATATTTCAACACTACCACCTTAGCTTCCTTGTCAAAATTGGACTTTTGGCAAGAATATGCCACAAAATTGGATGTAGTAAAGGATTTACTACATTGTGAATATTATTTTTATTTTTAAAGCCACTCTGCACTCCACTCTACAAACCTACTCTGTAACCCTAGGCTGTGAATATTATTTATTTATTTATTTATTTTCTATTTTATTTTTAAACTTTGTAGCCCTGTAGTTCATGATCGTTGCTCTACAAACCTACTTTGTCTAGGGTTGCAGCCTTCATGACAAATTTCTCTAGATTTATCAAAATGTTCCTAAAGCTCTAGAGTTGGAACTTCTCTAGGGTTCCTCTAGATTATTGATTTATCCTTGATGTTGTGTTCCATTCCATTATTGATTCTCTATATTATACCTTCAAAGAGACATTTTCTTGTCTTCTTTACCCAAAATATGTACACCCATAAACGCTTTTTATTTTTTTCTAATTCATTTTCATTTTTTAAAAAAATGTCTTCACACAACTGCTTCCTTGTCCTCTCTACCCAAAAATGCTTCAGAAATGCTTTTATATATTTTTCTAATTCAATGTCATTTTTAAAAAACTATCTTCATAGAGCCGCTTCATTGTCTTCTCTGCCCAAAAGCTATCTGCCTAGAAGTGATTATTTTTCTATTTTATTATATATTTTTTAATTCTTCATAGAGCCTCTTCCTTGTCTTCTCTACCTAAAATTTATCTTCATAGAGCCATTCCCTTGTAATACTATTCCTAAAGCTCTAGAGTTAAAACCTGGCTAGTGTTTCTCTAGATTGTCGATTTCTCCATAGAGTTACTCTTGGCTAGGGTTTCTCTAGAATGTTGATTTTTCCTTGATGCTCCATTTCATTTTGTTCTTTATGCTCCATATGTTTCCTTCATAGAGCCACTCCCATGTCTTCTTTGTTCAAAAACATCCTCTCTACCTTCATAGAGTTAGATTTTGCACCTAGCTAGGGTTGCAACCTCCATAACCAATTTATCCAGATATGCCATCATTCATAAAGCTCTAGAGTTTTAACCTAGCTAGGGTATCTCAACATTATTGATTTATCATTGATACTTTATTCCATTCCATTCTTGATACTCTAGATCCTACCTTCATATGTCTGCTCTCTTGTCTTCTCTGCCCAAAAATACTTTTTTTTGCTACTTCATTTTCATTTTTAAAAAATTGTCTTCACAAGGCCACTCCCTTGTATTCTTTACCCAAAAACTATCTTCATAACACTTCTCCCTTGTCAAACCATTTCTAAAGTTCTAAAGTTCAAACTTGGCTATGGTTTCTTATATTGTTGATATTTCCACAAAGTTGCTCTTGGCTAGGGTTTCTCCAGATTGTCAATTTTCCCTAATGCTCCATTTTATTACATTCCCAATGCTCTAAATTTTGCCTTCATAGAGATGCTCCCTTGTATTTTCTGCTTAAAATCACCCTACTTCATAGAGATGCCCCATTGTCTTCTCTACTCAAAAACACCCTCTCTACCTTAATAGAGTTATAGAGTTTGAATTTGACCAAGGTTACGATATTTGTTACCAATTTATCTATATTTTTCAAACTGTTATTGAAGCTTTAGAGTTTCAACCTAGCTACGATTTCTCCAAATTGTCTAAAATTTTATTGTAAAACATGAGTTTTTGAAAGGGGTCTCGATCCCCTTGTATTGATGTTTGAACTTGGGTCTCCTGGATGAAAACCCGAAGACATACCACTACAACATCCTTCATGGGACTACAAATCTTAAGATAAAGCGTAGATTTTTATGAGGGATCCTGGTCCCCTCATACCAAGGTTTGAGCTTGGGTATTTTGGATGAAAATCTAAGAACTTACCACTATAATATCAATGTATCTGCATCTCCTACAAGTGGTTTTCAATGTACCAAAAAAAGCAAAACCCCATCTCTCAAACAACTCTTGTAGCTAATATGGATGCAATTGCAGAAGCACCTTCCTCGATCGCATCAAGACTCTCATGCCCTCTTATCAATCCTTCTTGAGCCTCCTTCAACATTTCATATAGTTCCTCTTCCATCACACATCTTTGTAGAATCTCATGAGGCCCAAATTTGTACAACCAAACTATCAATTGGAATGGTGCTAATTTAATGATAATTTTCTTATTTTCCATTGTTTTCAACTCCTTTGGCAACACCACCATCGATAATTATTATCTCACATACTTGTACCATGACAATAGCATGGTGATTGAAAACAAAGGAACATCCAAAAATTTATCCAACACTCTTACAGGTTCTCCTAATCGAATCCTTAACTGTTGATCCGCTATTACATGTTTCTTCCCAACCACCACTCAAAAAATGAAGTCTTGCAATATCATCAGTCACTTGCTCACTTGTTCATGAATATTTTATTTGTTGATCAATTGCAACAATGCTTGATGATCTACATAGAAGGAAAAAAATGGTTGGCAAGCAAGTAATGTCTAAATTTGTGTACTACATATACCATCTCTAATGTTTCCCATTTTGTTGTGTTGTAGTTCTTTACTATCCTTGACAACAACCAACTTGAGAAATATATGGGTTGATCCAACCCATACTGCCCCTCCTGGAAAAAATTTACATCCAATTGCAAATTTGGATGTATCCACATGGAAATTAAAATCCTTATCCCAATTTGAGAACACTAGAGTGGGAGTGCAAATCAATTTTACCTTCAACTCTTAAAAGGCCTTTTGGTGTTCCTTCGTCCTCTTGAAGGAAACACCTTTGCGTGTCAACACATCAAGAGGGTGTGATACTTGTTCAAAATTCTTTACAAAGTGTTGATAGCACCCAAGATGCCCTAAAAATGACTGTAATGAGATCACATTGTATTGGCTCCTCCATGCTCATCACAATGCAAGTCTTGTTAGGATCAGTATTAAATCCCTCTTTACACACTATATGCCCTAAAAACTTTCCATATGGTACCACCAATTTGCTAATTTTGAATTTAAGGATAGTCAAGCATTCATTCACAACTGCATGCATTCCTCCAACACCTTCAAATGCTTGTCATTTCTCCTGTACGATGATTGACCATCCAAGAACACTTTAAATACCGTCAAAATTTATTCAAAAATGTATAAAATGATCCTTTGAAATGTGATAGTGGTATTGCACAAATTGGACGTCATTCAATTATATGCATATATACCATTCTCTACAACAAACGTGGTCTTCAATCAATCCTTCTCGGCTATACTAATAGCCTGAGAATCCATCCAAAAATAAATAGATCCCATGGCCTACTACTTCCTCAAGGATTGAATTAGTGAAAGGTATTGAAAAGGGATCCTTTATGGTCACTGCATTCAAACTTCAAAAATCCACACAAATAGGAATTTGGTCACTTTCCTTCTTCAAGCTAATGATGATGGGTGACATTCATTCGCTCACCATGACCTTGAAAATAGTGTCCAAAATCTCTATTTATTTGTTGATAAAGGAAACATTGCATTTAATTTGTATGACCTTCATCTTACAAGTTGTGCTACTACAATCAACAAAATTTGATGCATGCACAACTCATGTGGAATCCCTTGTAAAAATTTATACGTCCATGCAAAGACTTCTTTATAGTGTATGAAAAATTTACAAGTTATTTTTGGAACTAGGTCTCATTCGTCCCCATAATGGATCTTCATCTTCTTCGAGGTTCACTTGCACCATCTTCGGTACTTCATAATTTATGTTGTTAGGTTCCTTCGCTACTTTTTCCACATCAAAAGGATGTCTATATTCTCATCAATCTAGGTATTGCCAACATTACACTCTAAAATTATGTGAAATGGTCATTTTTTCCTCTTTTTTGACATTTATGGTTGGCTTGGAACTTTGATTCCATTCTTCGACCTCATACACACTTTGAGGTCCCTCATCATAGACATCTTCCTCTGCATTTACACACGTGCATCTTGGCTAGAAAATTTCATAGTCTTCCACTTGCCAATGTAAAATTCCACTATCTAAGTGCCCTTCATCCTCGATGTACTCTTCCAACTCCAACACTTCTTCCTCTTTTGGTTCTTGTTTGTCTACCCAAAATTCTTCCTCAGATGATGAATTATCAAACTCATCGAGCATCGTCAACACTTCACTAACAAACTGGTTTTTTAAGTTTATTACAAATTTGTGTTGGTCTTTCTTGAAAGTGAAGCAATCTTTCTCCCAATTGTGGTTTAATTTTATCATGTAACCACCCACGTCCCAACAATGCATCATAGGCTAGTTTTACGTAGCAATTACCATGGTCCAAAATGAATATTTGATCAACAATCTCTACCTTCTATGTAATCAAAACTCCATTCATCTCAATGACATACTGGTTTGCACCATACATTCAAAATTTGGGAGACCACAAGAATGGTGCCTCCAAATCCTTCCACATATTCTTAGGTAGTATGTTTACACTTAAACCTCTGTCAACTATCACTTATATCAGTTTGTGATTTAGCAACTCTATATGGATCAATGTTGGTTTCTTCTTGACATTGACCATCAATATTGTTGGGTCAGCATATTGATCCTTTGCTACTTTCATCATCTCTAATTGGTGTTCTGACTCTTCTACTCTCCTTGCCCGCACTATTTCTCGATATGTCACATAAAGGTCTAGTACCATGCAAAATAAATCATGATAATATTTGTATCCAGTAATTGCATGGCTAATTTTTACTAACGTCTCTTCATATTCTTTGATGATGGGTTCTTTTAACTTCTTCTCACTAGTCTTTTGCATTTCCTCTTCTATTTGCACACATTCTTCCTTCTATTTCTCCTTCTCCTTGGCAGGGTTTAGGTACTGCTCCATTTTTTGTGCTTGTGCTAAAGTCACCACCAACATGTGTTTATCCTTATTTGCTTGTTGTTGGTCCACTTGAGACTTTTGTATGTCAATGAAATTGATATTTTGCAAGTTGCTTATGTTCTTCTTCGGATAATTTTCCTCCTTATGGTTGTGAAGTTCACACCATCTACACATCATTGTGGTACTACTCCTAGCTCCTCCTGTTAGGGTATTTGTAAAATTTTGTGTAAAGTGTCCCCACTTGTAACATCTTTTGCATTGTATGAGAGGCCTGCCATTTGAGTCATATTGCAATCTACTTTCACATCCGCCTCTTGCAATTAGATTTCTCAATTGTAATTGTCTTCTTCCTTAGTGGTTGTTCTCGTATCCACCACATGTCACTCCTTTTATGCTATTCAAAGTGCTAGGTTTCTCCTCTTTCTCATTTTATACAGTCATTATTTGGTATTGAGCAATTCTTATATTGAACATGTTAGGAATTATTACCATCATAGTTGAATTAGCATGATAATAAGAGTGGTTACAACCACCCATCACAAGGTCTATGTGTTTGTATTAGTTAAGGGTAGTTGCTATCCTTATTTGGAGGTTGTTATGCCATATTGAGAAAATTTTTTGTATTTAAATACTTTCATATCAATGAAGCACATCATCGAAGCATTTGCATCAGTGATATCAAAGCAAGCCGAAGGAAGAACCAACTCCCATTTTAATCCATATTCCCCTTGCTTTGACACAAAGGGGCTACAAAGCACTCCATTAATAATTCAAAGGGTGTGAAATATTCTCAAATTTCCCTTCCAACACTCAAAAGGATGGACACAATTTGTCTCATCCCTCCCTATTCAATTCCTTTAAATAAAGGTGAAGAACACAAGCTTATACTGAGAGGGGGGGATGAACAGTATAAGACCTCTTTTTACTTTCTCTATTTAACTTCAACTTCGCAAAGCAATGAACCAATAGAAATATCAAAGCAATGCATAAAGCAACACACAATGAGACACCAATTTTAACGTGGTTCACCCAACATGGGCTACCTCCACAAAACTTTTCTCTAAAAAGCTTTCTCAAAGTTCTTTGGGAATCCTTCCCAATTACAATGTTTATGAGCCTCAGCCCAAAGGATAAACCTTCCCCTACTCAAGTATTTATGAGCCTCTGCCCAAAGGAGAATCCTTCCCCTCCTCATGAATTTATGAGCCTCCTGCCCAAAGGAGAATCCTTCCCCTCAGCTCTGGAAATGATACTTCAGAAGATCACCTGCCTCTTATTCTGCTAGCACGTGGAACTCCTTTCCACAGAATACCTCCTGTCCTCAAGAGACCTCTGTCCTCACTGATCACCTCCACAGCAACTCATCAACCTATACTAAACACAGTCAGTCAGTCCAGCACAAGTCTTCCTCACTCTGTCAGATTTGTCCCAAGCTCAACTCATAAAGCTTGAACAAATCAATCTCTGCTGCACACAAGCCTTCTCAAAGACTTGTCAAAACTGTCCTCGGGTTCTTCTCAAAGAACCACTTCAACTCTATCCTCAAATCCTCTGCTAGGACCTATCCAAATCAGCTCACAAGTCCTCCTTAGAACTTGTCCAAATCAGCTCACAAGTCCTCACTTAGAACCTGTCCAAATCAGCTCACAAGTCCTCACTAGAACCTGTCCAAATCAGCTCACAAGTCTTCACTAGAACATGTCCAAATCAGCTCACAAGTTCATCAAGAAAAACTTGCTTAGCATGAACCCACAAAGAGAATTGTTAGAGACCCAATGTGATTCATCAACCTCATAGAAGCATAAAGAGAATTGTTAGAGACTCAATATGTTCTATACTTAACTCCCAATCTCAATCTCAAATCTCATAGAAACATAAAGAGAATTGTTAGAGACTCAATATGTTCTATACTTAACTCCCAATCTCAATCTCAACTCAATCTCAATCTCAAAAGAATAAGATAGATGTAGTATGCTTTTCTCAAGAACATGAAACACAACCCAACAATTTCCAACCATGCAATATCTCATATAACAATGATACTCATGTTCTTTCCACAACCAATATCTTTGCTCAACCAATTAGGGCTTTAACAACAATGCTTATAGACAAGGTTTAACCAACATCATTCAACTCAACATTAACCTTGAAGCATTCAACCAATCACTACATGAAAAGGAAACTAGTAGACATCCTTTTCCCTCCAAAGGTATTTGAACAAAACAACCACCAACATAAATCACCAATGCAAAGAATAACTTGCTCAAATCAATCTTAATGGAGTAAGCCCAAATCATGTATCAAGTAAAGCATTAACTTGATCAAAACAACCTCTATGGAAGCAAATCAACCATCAATCTCAAAACAGCCAACTAAGGGTTTCACCATCTCAATGCAAGTAGCAAGACTTACTAACATAAACCCTAGTGCAAAATGCTTCCTCTTCCTCAACCAGAATTATGCATTCACCCAAAAACTCATCAATGATTTTAATGCATAAACAATCTTCAATATCCAGAAAATGGAATTACACCAACAAGAATACCTAGTAGACAACCTTTTCACTCCAAACTCAATTTCAGAAAATACACCATCAACAATATACATGGAAGAAGTTGCCCATACCTTTGTTTGAGGAAGAAGAGAATAGTTCTTCAACCTATTACCAATACCACCCTCAACTTTGCCACCAAGTTAGGGTTAGATCATAAAAGTAACCACAAAAATATTTATTCCATAAAACATCTTATGACTCCAATTCTTAGAAGTCAACTACCAAAGATATAAAGCATACAAACAATATATCCTTTTACACCTTATTTCTCCAAATTAATTAAACCATGCTCAAGGAATAATAGCTTCTAAGCAAATCTCACTCAACAATCAAGCCAAAAATCTCAACCACACACTATCAACCTTATATCTCCAAAGAAGCATTTAACCTCGAAAATAATTTTAAATAAATCTGCCCAACCACTTCTTCTTTAACAAAATGTACATTTTATTTAAAAAACCTTACCAAAAAAATGATTCCAAAAATCGCGGGTCAACAGTGCCTCCGAAAAAATCGGAGCGCAAAAACTCTTCACACTCCACGGCGGGAGTCGAACGCTTGACCTCCCTTCAAGCGCCTTCATAGAACAGTCGTTGCCACTAGGCCAACGACGCTAGCTTGAAGGCTAGCAAGAGTCTCCTTCTTCTTAACCCTTTGGCGGCGGATAAACATGGCGAAAAAATGATAGTTGTAGCTTTTACTTCCCAACCTTTGCGCAATTCGAATTTCTTTTTCTCCATTGCTTTGGACTATAGGTTATGGCTTATATAGCCAAACTTCCATGCTATACACGACGTCGGCGGGAGGATAATTCGAATTTTTTGAATTAATATTACTTTGGCGCCTTCGAAAGGGTTTATGAAACCCTTTTGATTATTTAAAAAATAATCACAGGTCTTTTAGACCTTAGACCTTAGGTGGAGAACCCATTAAATTATTAAAATAATTTAATCACTAAATCAAATAAATAATTAATTAAAAAACCTTAAAAAGGTTTTATTAATTTATTTATTTAATTAATAAGTGTCTCCAGCCTTTGCATTAAGCTAAGAGTGGTTTTGAGAAAAACCCTTAATGCATCCACCTGGTTTTAATAAAAACCCTTAAACCTGCCATGGTTTTGATAAAAACATTTTCATCTGCCACATGGAATCTCTCCGGAATCTTCTAGAAAATATTATTTGAAATATTCAACCTTTGAAGCCAATAAATCCTCTTGACATTAATGCCAGTTCCTTTTGAAATCAATGACAACTCATAGACAAGAAGCTAGGATCTCAAACCCAAAATTACCAACAATCTCCCCCTTTGTCATTGATGGCAAACCATGCTTCTCAACAACATTGAAACTCAAAACTGCTGTATAGAAATCAGCTCCCCTGACTTGAGGCTCTCCCCCTTACTCATATCTCTCCCCCTTTTTCATCAATGGCAAAGGGTCACCTTTGGGGCTTGGGACTAAGAATGAGCCTCTTAGCTTAGTCCCTCCCCCACCTCTTGTTGAGGTGATTAATTTCGGGGTGGGAGTAAAACTCCCATTAGGCACTAATCTTCATCAATGTCTATAGCTACCTTACCATGTCTTCTCTTGTTCCCCTTGTCCATATTCCTGTTCCTGTTCATGTCACTGTTGTTGTTCTTGGTATCATTCCTGTTCTTATCCATGTCTTGATTCTTGTGCTTGTTCATACCCATGTTCCTGTTCCTGTTCCTGTACCTTGGAATTTCAGCTCTACACTGTCTAGCTATGTGACCTTCATTGTTGCACTTATAACAACTAACAATGTTATTTCTTTGAGGCATACCTGATCTTTGACTCCATCTATTCTGACCAACCCTATTCCTGTTATTAGCCTTGCAATAAATAGCCTTGTGCCCAAACTATTTACAAGAGTAGCAATACCCTTGAAAGAAATTACCACCTCTGAATCTGTCATTTACCTTCCTCACTTGAGTCATGCAATGTGAAGCCATGTGACCAAACTTGTGACAAGCAAAACATCTGCCATTAAACTTTCCTTTATTTGACCTCTTAGGTCCTATAAACTTTCTCCCCTTTTTCTGATTCTTGTTTTCTGATTATGTGCATCTATCACTCAAGTACTCTTTTTATGAAGTACTTTCCTCATCAAAACTCTCTTCCTTTCAAAATCTCTTACTAGATTCTCCAGTAGAGTCGCCAACCTGTTCCATGTGTTTCTTACCAAAACCAAGACCTGTTTTATTTGTTGTCCTTCTTTGATCTTTGATGATTGAATTTACCTTTTTGGTGCTATCTTCAAACCTGTAAAGCTTCTCCTTGTACTCTTTAGTTTCCTCTTTCAAGGAAGCCACTTTCTGTTCCAACTCTCTATACTCAATAACCTTAGACTCTAACTTATCCTTAAGTTTCTGTGTCTTAGCTATAGAGAAGTCAAGACTTTCTATAAGCTCATCTCTCTCAATACAACATTCATTCAATTTATCATTGAGTCTAGCATTCTTCTTTCTTTCCTTTTTCAAAGCACTAAGAGCACTAACAAGTTCAGCTTCAAGATCTACTTCACCATCCTCTATAACTTCCTCTATTTGTTTGCCTTTTGAAACATCAATGACTTTTTTAGATTTCTTATCACTAGAGGTGCTACCCTTTTCTAAATCCATACAAAGATCTTCCTTACAATTTTCCAAAGCATCCTCATACATAGTATAACTAGAAATCAATCCATCATTTTTGCAATCATCCTCAAGATGTCCAAAATTTCCACATCTAAAACATTGCATAAGGACAAATCTATGTTTCTTTTCTTCTTCTTTTTCTGTTAGGAACAACATCTCATTTCCAACATCACTTGAAGAACTTTCACTATCACTACTAGAACACTTACTTGCCTTGTCTAGGTAGAAATTTTTCTTGTGTTTGTGAGAGTACCTCTTTCCTTGATTGCTTTGCTCATCTTTATTCTTCCTTTCATGCCTGTGCCTTTCAGAATCCTTGCTCTTATAATCCTATTTATCTTCATCACTTTCATCCTTTGCAGCAGTACAGTTAGTAGCATAATGACCAAACTTTTCACAATTGAAACCCTTGACATATTTCATACATTTGTGCTTTCTTGAGAACTTGCCCTTTTTGTTGTAATATGCCTCTTCATCACTAGAAGACTCATCACTATCTTGAAGCTCTTTACCCTTGGATTTCTTGGTAGCCTTGAAAGTTGCCTCCTTCTTAACCTCAACCTTCACTTGAGTTCTCAACTCAAATGCTGCAATACTATGAAGCTCATCCTTTTTCAACTTATCCAAATCCTTAGCTTCCTCAATAGCAAAAATCTTTTCACTAAATCTATTTGGAAGAGACCTCAAAATCTTATCACAAATATCATTTTCAGCAAGCTCAAGACCTAGTTCCTTCATAGAGTTAACAATATCATCCATACGAAGCATATAGTCACTAATATTTTCTTGATCATTCATCTTGAGTTGTTCAAACATACCTTTGAAGTGTCTCAACTTGGCCTTTCGGACATTTGCATCACCTGTATGAACCACCTTCAACTGTTTCCACATTTCACTAGTTGTCTTGCAGTGAATCACCTTGGTAAGATCTGCCTTTTGTAAACCCTTTAGGATTGCATTCATTGCCTTTGAATTGCTATGATGTAGGAGCCTCTCTTCCTTAGTAGAAGTACCATGCTCAGGAGTGGTATACTCATCTTTAATCACTCCCCAAACTTCATTTCCAAGAGCCAGAAGATGAACCTTCATCCTAGCACTCCAAAGCCCAAAATCTGCCCCATCAAGAATAGGTGTTGCATTACCACTTGTAGATTCCATTGTGTTCTTTACAATCTTTTCCTTCAAGTTGTTAAACTTTCCGAAGGAACCCGCTCTGATACCAATTGAAGAACACAAGCTTATACTAAGAGGGGGGGTGAACAGTATAAGACCTCTTTTTACTTTCTCTATTTAACTTCAACTTCGCAAAGAAATGAACCAATAGCAATATCAAAGCAATGCATAAAGCAACACACAATGAGACACCAATTTTAACGTGGTTCACCCAACATGGGCTACCTCCACAAAAATTTTCTCTAAAAAGCTTTTTCAAAGTTCTTTGGGAATCCTTCCCAATTACAATGTTTATGAGCCTCAGACCAAAGGAGAAACCTTCCCCTACTCAAGTATTTATGAGCCTCTACCCAAAGGAGAATCCTTCCCCTCCTCACAAATTTATGAGCCTCCTACCCAAAGGATAATCCTTCCCCTCCTCACGAATTTATGAGCCTCCTGCCCAAAGGATAATCCTTCCCCTCAGCTCTGGAAATGATACTTCAGAAGATCACCTGCCTCTTATTCCGCTAGAACATGGAACTCCTTTCCACATAAGACCTCCTATCCTCAATGCTCAGCCTCAAGAGACATCTGTCCT
This sequence comes from Wollemia nobilis, assembly GCA_028583015.1. Classification (NCBI taxonomy): domain Eukaryota; kingdom Viridiplantae; phylum Streptophyta; class Pinopsida; order Araucariales; family Araucariaceae; genus Wollemia; species Wollemia nobilis. Next base: position 15,974,269 of record JAQPPZ010017052.1, read on the forward strand.
CACTGATCACCTCCACAGTAACTCATCAACCTGTACTAAACACAGTCAGTAAGTCCAGCACAAGTCTTCCTCACTCTGTCAGATTTGTCCCAAGCTCAACTCATAAAGCTTGAACAAATAATTCTCTGTTGCACACAAGCCTTCTCAAAGACTTGTCAAAATTGTCCTCAAGTTCTTCTCAAAGAACCACTTCAACTCTATCCTCAAATCCTCTGCTAGGACCTGTCCAAATCAGCTCACAAGTCCTCCCTAGAACTTGTCCAAATTAGCTCACAAGTCCTCACTAGAACCTGTCCAAATCAACTCACAAGTCCTCACTAGAACCTGTCCAAATCAGCTCACAAGTCCTCACTAGAACCTGTCCAAATCAGCTCACAAGTCTTCACTAGAACCTATCCAAATTAGCTCACAAGTTCATCAAGAAAAACTTTCTTAGCATGAACCCACAAAGAGAATTGTTAGAGACCCAATGTGATTCATCAACCTCATAGAAGCATAAAGAGAATTGTTAGAGACTCAATATGTTCTATACTTAACTCCCAATATCAATCTCAAATCTCATAGAAACGTAAAGAGAATTGTTAGAGACTCAATATGTTCTATACTTAACTCCCAATCTCAATCTCAACTCAATCTCAATCTCAAAAGAATAAGATAGATGTAGTATGTTTTTCTCAAGAACATGAAACACAACCCAACAATTTCCAACCATGCAATATCTCATATAACAATGATACTCATGTTCTTTCCACAACCAATATCTTTGCTCAACCAATTAGGGCTTTAACAACAATGCTTATAGACAAGGTTTAACCAACATCATTCAACTCAACATTAACCTTGAAGCATTCAACCAATCACTACATGAAAAGGAAACTAGTAGACATCCTTTTCCCTCCAAAGGTATTTGAACAAAACAACCACCAACATAAATCACCAATGCAAAGAATAACTTGCTCAAATCAATCTCAATGGAGTAAGCCCAAATCATGTATCAAGTAAAGCATTAACTTGATCAAAACAACCTCTATGGAAGCAACTCAACCATCAATCTCAAAACAGCCAACTAAGGGTTTCACCATCTCAATGCAAGTAGCAAGACTTACTAACATAAACCCTAGTGCAAAATGATTCCTCTTCCTCAACCAGAATTATGCATTCACCTAAAAACTCATCAATGATTTTAATGCATAAACAATCTTCAATATCCAGAAAATGGAATTACACCAACAAGAATACCTAGTAGACAACCTTTTCACTCCAAACTCAATTTCAGAAAATACACCATCAATAATATACATGGAAGAAGTTGCCCATACCTTTGTTTGAGGAAGAAGAGAATAGTTCTTCAACTTGTTACCAATACCACCCTCAACTTTGCCACCAAGTTAGGGTTAGATCATAAAAGTAACCACAAAAATATTTATTCCATAAAACACCTTATGACTCCAATCCTTAGAAGTCAACTACCAAAGATATAAAGCATACAAACAATATATCCTTTTACACCTTATTTCTCCAAATTAATTAAACCATGCTCAAGGAATAATAGCTTCTAAGCAAATCTCACTCAACAATCAAGCCAAAAATCTCAACCACACACTATCAACCTTATATCTCCAAAGAAGCATTTAACCTCAAAAATAATTTTAAATAAATCTGCCCAACCACTTCTTCTTTAACAAAATGCAGATTTTATTTAAAAAACCTTACCAAAAAAATGCTTCGAAAATCACGGGTCAACAGTGCCTCCGAAAAAATCGGAGCGCAAAAACTCTTCTCACACTCCACGACGGGAGTCAAACGTTTGACCTCCCTTCAAGTGCCTTCGCAGAACAGTCGTTGCCACTAGGCCAACGACACTAGCTTGAAGGCTAGCAAGAGTCTCCTTCTTCTTAACCCTTTGGTGATGGATAAACGTGGCGAAAAAATGATAGCCGTCGTTTTTACTTCCCAACCTTTGCGCAATTCGAATTTCTTTTTCTCCATTGCTTTGGACTATAGGTTATGGCTTATATAGCCAAACTTCCATGCTATACACGATGTCGGCGGGAGGATAATTCGAATTTTTTGAATTAATATTACTTTGGCGCCTTCGAAACAACTTTAGGGTTTATGAAACCCTTTTGATTATTTAAAAAATAATCATAGGTCTTTTAGACCTTAGACCTTAGGTGGAGAACCCATTAAATTATTAAAATAATTTAATCACTAAATCAAATAAATAATTAATTAAAAAACCTTAAAAAGGTTTTATTAATTAAGTTATTTAATTAATAAGTGTCTCCGGCCTTTGCATTAAGCTGAGAGTGGTTTTAGAAAAACCCTTAATGCATCCACCTGGTTTTAATAAAAACCCTTAAACCTGCCATGGTTTTGATAAAAACCTTTTCATCTGCCACATGGAATCTCTTCAGAATATTCTAGAAAATATTCTTTGGAATCTTCAACCTTTGAAGCCAATAAATCCTCTTGACATTAATGCCAGTTCCTTTTGACATCAATGACAACTCATAGACAAGAATCTAGGATCTCAAACCCAAAATTGCCAACAAAATGTTGATAGTTACTAATATAGCATATCCACATTCAACCTCTACTTTGGAGGTAAATTGTCTAAGACACCCTTGAGGAAAAATCTCGTGACAGGTTGGAGAGAATTGCTCTCCCATTTTGAGAAAATGTTTTACTTGTTTAAATGTTGACCACTTTGGTGAAGGAATACAACTATCTGAGGCTCGTGCTCTTGCTGCTTAGACAACAATCGATGACTTACAATATTAGGGAGGTGGTGCCCTTGGCTTCCTTGTCAATGCAATAGAAGCACATGCTCAACACCATTGCCAGTGATTCTTGCGATCATGGCATATATATTTTATAAATTGTTTTTCTTTCACTGTTGTACACTCTAGTCTGTTGGACATTGATGTTTGGGCATGTAGGCACTTTTTCTTCAACATATACCAAGACCAGTGATTCAAACCTTCACCAAGACATTCATAGGAGTTTCCAACCAATACCATAAATGTAAGGCAACTTTCACCGAGTCCAAGACATACTACAAGAGATCAACAAAACTTTCAAAGACCCAAGAAATTGAACCTGTGAGGACCTTTGCACCAGGAAACTAGAAGAAACCAGACAAAGCCAACATCGAAATACAAAATCTCCAGCCATAAAACATCCCCATCTTGTTGGGTTCCATGTATAGATGATCACTTGGAGCTAGGAAACAAGGCTCTCATCTTTACCAAAGGTAAAGCACATGATGAAAAATACTTTGATGGAGTATTTTGGCTTCTTTGGGCGGTAAAGCAAGTACAAAGTCGATGCACCCTTGATCTTTGGCAAGGTCACTACTCACCGGAATATTCACGAGGATGATAACTCTTATGGTAATAACATATCACATGCACTCCAACCAATCACTACTAAGGTGACAAAAGCAACAACGCCAAGTCTTATTTGCCTCGTCAACTTCATCATAGATGAGGTGTTCGTGTCTCCAACCCTAGCCAATGATCAACTATATTAAATTATCCCACATGCACCATGGGAGGCTTCATTAAAGCCTATATTATTTACCTTTTCATTCTATTGGATGCAGGTGAAAAAGATATCCCTATAACATTTAAAATCACTAAAATATTTTGAATAATATTACTTGAAGATCATGGTTGGAGGAAGAATCCCTCTACCTATTTTTGCTTGGCAAGACACCGATTTCTCGTAATTCAATGCATCAATCATTTTATGAGTATAGGCTTATATACATTCGTTGGAAAGCATTTTTCAATGCCAATCCAGTGGAATTAAAATTTTCTCATTTTTTGAAGGTTTAGGATGGCTAGTGGTGCACCAAAGTTCCTACTACCCGATTCATAGTTATTGAGAGTGAATAATCATTTTGCTTAGAAGACTAAAATCAAAACTCAACTTGAGTTTGATGAAGTGTGGGAAGTTGTAGACAGGTCCATTACATGTCTTGATACAAATTATGAATAGATAAAATTTGACAAATCAAAGAGAAAGGCTTGGTTGATCACGTTTGGTGTAGTTGATGAAGTACAACCCTACATTCTTGACTCGATCACAACCAAAGACACATGGGATAAGCTCTGAAGAGTACTTGAGGTAAAGAAAAAGAATCAAATCTTGTTCCTTCAAAGCCAACTTCATTGCTTAAAAATGAAGAATGGAGAAAAACTAAAATCATTCTTGAGGCAAGATGCAAAGCTACGTACATAACTACAAGCTTTGGGAGAAAAAGTGTCGGATGTCACTTGTTCCCATTATTTTGAGATCTCTCCCTTCACAGTATAATGTGTTTGTGACAACTTTGAATGTCGTTGAGCAAACACCAACATTTGAAAAGTTGGTGAATCTACTTCAAAAAGTAGAGGCCTCAAATACATCACAAGATGAAGATCAATTTCTTTCAAATCAAAAAGGGAAGCAAACAATCAAGAGAGGCACAAGACTTCATCATTTTCAACATAAAAGAAACAATTTTTGCACACATAAGACATGAATATCGTGGCAATAATGACCACATATTGAAGGAATGTTGGCATAATCCTTTCACAAATGGGTTCTCTTATCAAGGAATGCATCCATTGTAGAAGAAATCATCAACAAACAAGAAAAATAAAAATTGGAAGATACATCAACAATATAGTAATATTATTGAAGACGACCAGTCAAGAGAAGAAAATGACCACCCAAGAGAAGAAGAAGAGCATGTATTTGTTGTTCATGCTCAACTAATTCATACCAATGATGTTTGGTATGTCGATTATGGAGCAACCAAACATATGACCAGTCAGAAATATTGGTTCTAAACTCTAGACTAGGCGATGACACATCCTATGGCATCAAAGGAATAGGTAATGTCAAATTACAACTTGGATTACACACATGCAAGATAACAGAATTTTTGTATATTCTAGGACTCGTTAAGAATTTACTCTCTGCCAATCAATTACTCGACCATAATTTGAAGGTTGAGTTTAACAAACAACAAATTCCAAGGTATGTATCATTTGCAACAAAGCCAAAAAGTCCAAGATTATTGCATATGGTAAAGGAATAGGAAAAATGATTGAGCTTCATATAGTTCATCATGACAATCTAGCATTAATTATCAACTCTAATATTTTTGCATCACTCTAGCATCAACGGTATCGTCATCTAAGTTTTGGCCATCTTATTGCACTTCAAAATAAGCACATGGTCAAAGGTCTTCCTTCTTTGAAGAAATCTACTCAAAATTGTCGACATTGCTTAGCTGGAAAGCAACATCAAGATCCATTTGGTTATTCAAAATCTTGACCCAAAGGACCTATTGATTTGATCCAGATAAATTTTTGTGAACCCATGGCTCGAAACTACGATGGCTCCAAATATTTTTAGCTTTTTTTTTATGCTCATACTCATAAAATGTGGGTATTCATTTTGCAAAACCAGGATGAAGATTTTTTCTAATCCGAACTATTTAAGGCATAATTCAAGACATTCATAGGTCGTCAAATCCATGTACTCTGCTCAAATCAAGGGGGGAGTTTACCAGTAATGAGTTTTCAACTTTCCTAAATAAACATGACATTCGTCAACAATTAACAACCGCTTACACACCGCAACAAAATGGTGTTGTTGAACACACAAATAGAACCATAATTAAAATGGTTTGTTGCATGTTGAAGGATTCTCAATTTGCACCATCTTTTTGGGCAGAAGCAACACATACTACAATCTACTTGCTCAATCGCACCCCCATTGCATCTCTTGATCACCTCACTTCAAAAGACTCAAGGACTAGACGGAAGCCATCAATCTCTCATCTTCATGTCTTTGGTTGTACAACATATACGCACATCCCAAAGGAGAAGAGACAAAAATTGGATGACAAGTCTTGTAAATGCATTCTATTAGGCTATGACAATGAATCAAAAGCCTATAGATTATTTGATCCAGCTACCATAAATTTATATATTAGTTGTGATGTCAACTTTAATGAGATAGATAAGTCACCCTCATCCTCTCCATACGAATCTTCGTCCAACTTTGTTCTAGTAATTCTTCAAAGTGATGAAGATGAAGAAGATGCTAATGAGTAAATTTCGAGGGACAACAATGATGGAGATGTGGATCAATATGTTTCGTCGCATCACACACAAAAAATACCCAAGTGGTACATTAGCACATAAATAGCCTTAGGGATACATGGAGTTCCAGACACATCTACCACAAGACTAAGGACACATAGCATGACTTATGATGAGGTAAATATGGCCCTAATGAGTATTGTAGAACCATCCACAATGTAGGAACCTCTTCATTCTAATTCTTAGAAGAATTCTGTGAATACTGAATATCAAGCATTAATGAAGAACAAGACATGGGATCTTGTTGATCTTCCACCATGGAAGAAGGCTAAATCAAATGGTGGTATTGATAAATACAAGGTGTGACTTGTAGCCAAAGGCTATGCGCAAAAAGAAGGCATTGACATATATATATAAATATATATATATATATATATATATATATATATATATATATATATATATATATATACCTACGACAAAAATAAAGACCATCAGAATGATCCTTGCTTTAGTTGCACAGTTTGGATGGAGAATTCATCAGATGGACATGAAAAGTGCCTTCCCAATAGAGACTTAAAAGAATAAGTCTACATGACTCAACCAGAGGGATTCATCATACCTGGACAAGAAACAATGGTGTGTAAATTGATAAAATCTCTTTATGGTTTCAAGCAAGCTCCTCAAGCTTGGTATATAAAAATAGATGAACATTTTGAAAAACATGGTTTCAAGAGAAATCCATATGATCCAAATTTGTACCACAAAGAACAAAGGGGGAAGTTGTGATCATCATTGTATATGTGGATGATTTGGTCATCATAATAAATTCTAAAAAAATAATTCTAGCACCAAAAGAGTTGAGAAGCTCATTTGACTTGACCGATCTTGGATTATTGCACTATTGTCTAAGATTGGAGGTGTGGCATACACATCACCACATATTTGTCTCACAAATCAAACATGCCAAGACACTTTTTGAGAAGTATCGCATGAATGACTTAAATCCCATGACGAATCCTATGAAAATAGGACTACAACTCTTGTGGTTTGATTTTTCTCCACCAATTAATGCAACTCTTTATTGCCAGTTGTTGGAAGTCTCATCAACCTAACTTACACCAAACTAGATATTAGCTTTGTAGTAAATTACCTCTCACAATTAATGCAAGAACCAAAAATATTTCATTGGAAGGCAATAAAAAGGATTTAAAGATATGTCCAAGGTACCATTGAGTATGATCTAGAATTTAAGGAGAGTGATTAGTTCTTAACTGGTTACACAGATGCAGATTATGCAATATGTATTAATAATTGAAAATCCACTTTTGGATATCTATTCTTTTGGGGATCTACACCTATATCATGGGGAAGCAAGAAACAACAAAAAGTTGCTCGATATTCGATCGAAGTGGAATATCATGTTGCAGGAGATGTTTGTGAAGCAATATGGTTGAAACATATGCTAGGGAGTATGGATGTAACACAAAATAAACCAACAACCATGTACTACGACAATCAAGGTGTCACGACCTCCTTGACAACACTAGCTACTTAAGTTGGACTATGTATTGTGAATGATTAATGCTTAGTATGTGGTTGTAATAAATATATGCTTTTGATATTATATCTATTTTTGCATAAGGACATGGTACCATTGATGCTCTACTTGGTTGTAGGAATCAGGTACTCTCATGGGTGGACAAGAGAATTGGCCACAAGGAACAAGAGACCATACTGCAGGTAGAAATGATGATGATGACTTGGTCATCAAACAACTCAGGGTAACATGAATGAATACCCTCCTTCATGTAGGTGCATTATAGTCTGTGCATGCTCATGTTTGTGCCATCGGACTAGGAAAGTTGCATGCAACGAGTCTCCTTAACATGAGTCGGTGATAGCTTAGGTCTATCTTAAATAAGGAGCCACTCATTTAGGGATAAAACGATGGTACAAAACATCTCGAGAGTGTTTTTTTTTTATCTCCTTCTTTTGTGCATCACCTTTGCCTTGCTAGTGAGTGCGAAATTAACCTTGGGTGGCGAGGGTGGAGCCACTTTTGGCTAATGCACTTTTGGTTTTAGTTCTCCATCCTTTGTTGCGTTGAGGGGGATTTCGAGTGGGATTTTTTTATCATTATGGAAACACTTGTAGCTCTGTCACTCCGTCCTAGCATGCAACACTTCCTCTTGTACCTAGATTCTATTTAAGGGCTTTTGTTATTATGCTTGGGGACGTCAAGTAGAGAAAGTAAGAGGAAGAACGACGATGGTTGCAACAGTGCTTTGGGATGCAAGGAGCAAGCAATGGACATCGCAAAGCTTCTGTTGAGAGCTAGGTAAACTTTGGTCCTTGCTTGGAGTGCTTTCATTCTCTTTACTAGTTTCCCGTTGTTACTACTTTATGCTCTGTGTTGTGTTGTTTTGTTTGTTGGCGTGGGTTTGTGGAGCTTGGATTGACTGTGTGCCTTCGTTATCCTAAAAGGGTTTTCCTTGGTGGTGAAGGTTATTTTGTAAAATGGCCTCATTGGGACGTCCTTCCATATGTTCGCAACATTGTTATGCATCCTTGGATCCTTGCTAATCAAACCCCTTTGTGGAAGGTTGCTTGCATTGTTCCCGTTTTGGAATTTGTAGATCGTCTTTAGGTTTGTTCGCCCAAGTTTTCCTTGATTGGTCGCAGTGCACGCATACTGGTTTAATGATGCCACTCTAGTTTGTGTCGGTATATGTCAGGTGCTTGGAGATCTTAGGGTTTATTCCTTAGCTTTTATTTATTCTTTCGCCCGAGCCTTGAACGATCCCTAGCTTGTCGGTTGCACGTAGAGTAGGGTCTCTTGCTAAGCGTTGCCTCATAATGCTCACGTAGAATAAGAGTTTTGTTCTAAGATTGTAGAGTTTGCTTTGACCTTTAGATTCGGGTTTATTATATCTTAGTCTAAGGTTGCATGAATCATTAATGCATTGGACTTTAGATTAGGTTATAATATTAAATAATCTAAGTCTGAGTTTTGTGTTATTGCTTTGATATGCTTTGCATTGGATAACTAAACTAATCTAATGTTAGATTAAGTTATTAATCTATAGATTCAAACTAATTCAATGATAGATTAGTTGGAAATGAATCTAATGTTAGATTAAGTTATTAATCTTAGATTCAAACTAATTCAATGATAGATTAGTTGGAAATGAATCTAATGTTAGATTAAGTTATTAATATTTAGATTCAAATTAATTCAATGATAGATTAGTTGGACATGACTCTTCAACTTTTCTCAATCAAAATCAGAATGACTTAATTGTATCAAATCCTTCAACTTTTCTCCTGAGTTGCAGTTGTCAAGTAGAGAAGCCAAGAGTCATGAGACTTGGCATATGGAAAGGAATAGTCAAGTATCCAAAGAGTCATTCTACTATGGCTATATAGTACTCCATAGAGAAGCATTCTATATCGAATATCAGAGAGTCAAGTACTACATTTGTAAGGGAAAGTGGAGTAATAAAGGATTGCATACATTTGAGCAATTAATATTGTAAGTTTTGCTACATGCTTCTTATATGTATGATTCAAGATATTACATTCATATTGTTGCTTATTAATGAATGGTATTTGAGATATTTTTTATAAGCCTTGATTTACATATTACTTTGCTTACATCATTATCTTAATCTTACTATATTGTGGTTATCTTATATTTGATCCCGTGGAATTTATCCTGTGACTTTTACATTAACATTAAGGCTTCAAAATCCATCAATGGTATTAGAGCTACTGCAAGTAGTTTCTTGCACATGTTGAATTTATTTAGTTGCATATAAAATCAATTTTGTCTAGTTTGATAAAATTGATTTAGAGTTTGTCTACTTTAAAGGGAATTAGACCTGGACTCTATTGTAAGATCAAAGTAAGTAGAAAGGCTAGAGTCTTTCCACAGTTGCAGGAACAACTAGTGAATACTAGGACTCAATTATAGTCTTTCCACAGTTATAACCAGTGAAGACAAGGACTCAACTATTGGTATGAATCAACTTTAAGATAGTTGATCATTCAAGGAAATAGCCAACCCTTGACATCAGAAGAATTTTCAGGGACAAATAATCCTTGGCAACTGATTTCTATCAACTCAAGAGAAAATTTGAAGGATTTGATACAATCAATTCATTCTTATTTTGATTGAGGCATCAAGGAAATCTTATTGACCTTGACATCATTTGGGTTCTTAGGTGCAACCTAAGACATTTGCAGCAAAGATTGATCGTTAGAAGAGTGAGAACATTCCTAAAACAAATAGAGAAGACTTTCATCTTCAAGTGCAAGAGAAAACATAAAAGGAAAAGGATATATCAAGGATTGATAAATTTGTCTGAATGTAAGCTTTTGTCAAGCGGAGATTAATTCAAGTTGCAAAATATGAAAGATATCAGGTATTGAAGATAGACCTTGCCATAGAAAGTGTTTCAAGTTAAATACCTTGACATAGAGGCTTGATAAGTACAGTCATCTAATAGTAGAAATTCATATATAAGTAGCAATACATAAATGTAAAGAAAAGTTTGTATTTAATTATTTTGATCAAGAAGAGAAAAAAGGCTCCATTTGGTCAACTACAAAAGAAAGAAGACCTGAAGTATTTAACATAAAGGGAAAAGTCATCTGGCAGTAAGAGGAAAGTCATTCAACTAGAAAGCAAAAAAAAGGAAGAAAATAAGTTATTTGACCAGTGAATAGAACAAAGGCCATCCAAACAGCATTGAAGGTTATCCAAACAACATCAGAGGACAGCAACTGAGTTATCCAACCATCTATTCAGCCTACACATAGAAGTTAAGTGAAACTAAGTCATTGAAGCCATTAGTGCAACAGTGCACTTACAACAGAGGTTAAGAGAAAAGCATAGTCATGTGCTACTAGAGAGCCTCTCTCTCAAAGAATAGAGAAAGCTTCAGTGCTACTAGAGTGCCTATTATTAGTGCATAAGTCATTGTTAGAGCTAAAGATATCATAACCAGAGCACTATCTTCAAGGCATAAGACATCAAGACTAGAGCATTATCGTTCGGGGCAAATGCCATCCACTAAGTCACCAAGTGAAGTGCATATTCAATGAGCCATCCACTAAGCCAGCAAGTGGAGTGCATATTCAGTAAGCCATTCACCAAGCTACCAAGTGGAGAGCGCATACAATGAGCCATTTTGCAAGCCAAAGAAGACTTAGAACGTTTCCTGAGGGACTTGGAACATGAACAACCAACAAGCGGCACTTAAGACTCGAGACACGAACAACCAACAAGTGGCACCTAAGACTCGAAATGCGAATAACCATCAAACAATGCTTGAGAAAGGAAGCGAACTTTTTCTTAATATGTGAATCTAAGCATTAGAAGGTCAGACACATTGAACAACACAAAGATTTGAGTAACATCAAGGAGCGTTACATTAAGATGTAACATAAGCAACATTAACGTAGGTAATTGTCAATATAACATTTGAGACCTGCCATAAGAGCGAACATTGGAAGTGAGCGGTCAATCGCTAGAAGGTAGAACATTTCATAGAGCCACGTTGCATTGAAACAAGCAGGTTAAAAGAGTTTGTCCAACTTACTTTGAAGGTAGTCAAGACATTACAGTGGAGCAAGGAAGAATTGGCACGCATGAAGAGTGGAGGTAAACTTAAATTTAAATTAGGGTTTTCTTAAAGTTTATTTTCGAAGTAATAAGGTTTATTGAAATCTTAGGAGAGATAAGTTATAAGCTTCTAATTTTTAGGGTTATTAAGTTTAAAATTTTATATTTAATTAAGTTAAGAAGTCATAAATGATTAGTTAGTCATTAATTAATTAGTTAATGGATAGATAAGTAGGATGATGATATATTAAAATTGGAGTTATAAGGTTTTTAATAGTTTTTCAATACTTAGATAAATTTGAAATTGGTTTGCTTTATCAACTTTTTTAAATAATAGATTAATTGAATTTTTGCAAATTGATTAATTTCGGAGTCAAAAGGATTACAACTTCAAATTTAAGAAAAGTTAAATTTGCAAAATTCGTATTTTCTTAGTTTCTAATATTTAGGAGATATAAGAATTTCTACTTCATAGGATTTTAATTTAGATACTTTGATCTAAGGAGTTATAAGGATGTCTACTTCAAAAGATTCAAATTCTATGAATTAAATGGATAACAATATGGATCAAGAATTTTATTGAAAAATTTGAAGGAAAGATAGATATAGTTTCAAAATTAATCTATAGTGAAACTATAGGAGAAAAATTGGAAACATTTGAATACTATTTACATTCAAGAATTGTTGAAGCAATTGATGAATTATGATACCTTTAGACATTGGTAGCATAATGCATATGGCATTGCTTACACTTAGGTTTCGTAAAGAAGAAAATGTGAAACAAAAGGATTTGACTGAATCTCTCAAGAAGAAAGCAAAAGTAGATGAATCATTTCTAGGGAAAATGTTTTTTTATTTACAATATTGATATTCCAAGTTCATCTAACTCAAGAACCTATTATGATTTTTTAAGTGAGTGCTTAGAAGTCTCTATACAATAAAAGCAAGGGTCATATGATTCTAAGGACAAAGGCAAAGGAAAGATTCTTATGCAAGAATCTGATGACAATGAGAAAGTTCAAGAGACTTGTAATCTTGAAGCTACAAATATTGAAGAACATGAAGCTGAATTCAAAGATGAAGTCAAGCAAGAAGAAGAACCAGATAAAGATCAAGACAAAGACCAAATCCATTGCAAAGTCACTTGAAGGACAAAGACCATAATTGAAGACTAAAGTCTTCAATAACCAAATAATGTAATACATGGGGGTGTTGGAGAATATTACATTATTTGGTACATGCTAATGTACCCCCATGGTACCTTCATGGTACATGCTTGTAAATATTAGACTAGGGTCAAGTCTTAGATTAGAGTGAGTAATATTTTATGTAATGTAATAATGTGCAGGAAATGCACAAGTGTCATGTGAGTAAGTGTGCAAGTGTAATGTGAGTATATGTGCACAAGTGTCTTATATGTAAGTGTGCACAAGTGTCTTTAGATTAGAGAGTGCTAAGTGAAGAGTCATGTATAGGTGTGCATACAAGATAGTCATGTGTATGCAAGTGTCAAGTAGAGAAGCCAAGATTCATGAGACTTGGCATATCGAAAGGAATAGTCAAGTATCCAAAGAGTAATTCTACTATGAATATATAGTACTCCATAGAAAAGCATTCTATATCACAAATCAGATAGTCAAATACTATATTTGCAAATGAAAGTGGAGTAATAAAGGATTGCATACATTTGAGCAATTAATATTGTAAGTTATGCTACATGCTTCTTTACATGGCTATTACATTTATAATGTCACTTATTAATGAATGTTATTTGATATATTATAAGCCTTGATTTACATATTAAATTGCTCATATTATTTTGCTTATATCATTATCTTGATTTTACTATATTGTGACTATCTTATATTTGATCTTGTGGAATTTATCTTGTGAGTTTTGCATTAAAAATTAAGGCTTCAAAAGCCATCATTAGTTAAGGATAGGTATTGTCCTTATTTGGAGGTTGTTATGTCATATTGGGCGAAGGCTTTGTATTTAAATACTTTCATATTAATGAAGCACATCATTGAAGCATTGGCATCAGAATGGGCAATCTGCAATAGCATGACCTACAATTTCACAAATATTGCAATATGCTTTCTTTGGGCATTTCACATTGGTGTCCTGATTTGCAATCATAACACCAAATGTCTTTTCTCTTCTTTTCAGCCTTCATGTCATTAATCATTCTTTCTAGGTCTTTTTTCCTGGCCTGGATGGTGGTGTTGAGATCATCTTGATCACTATTAGAATCGTCGCTGCACTCATGGTTCATACTTCCTCGTTCGACTTTTCTTGTCTTCATCTCACTTTCCAAGTTTAACACACAATCAAATGCTTCCTAGTAAGTGGTTGATGGCACCACTTTCATCTTGTTCTATATCATGGTAGCAATCCTTCTAAGAACCATCACTTTTGTAGCCCGTTGACTAACTTTGCCTCCATCGTACTGATGAGTTCTTTTAGATGACGATTATAAGATTTAATATTTTCATCCTTTTTTTGCTTCATCGAGTAAATTTCTCCAATGATCTCCATATCATCTCAAATCAATCAAAACTCCTTGTTGAGTTCATTTTTTAACTCAACTCAATCATGAAGGGTTCTCTCTTTTAATGTCAATCAATCACTATTCCTCAGTGTTGTTGAGAATAGTATCAGCCATGCGTCTTGATTGATTACTCCATTAGCCTTCTATATTGTCTTGCGTCATGATTGATTACTCCATTAGCCTTCTATATTGTCTTGCATCTTGACCGATTAGTCCATTAGCCTTCTATATTGTCTTGTGCATTCCAATATGGTGTTCAGCATCCCCCCTCCCATCCCTCGTGAATTTTAGGCACTTTTGTTTGCATGCAACTGCAACAATGTTTGTCATTTGTAGTTATTTGTTAGTCTCTTCTCCACTCAATTAACCTTCTATTGACAACTAATCATCTACAAACAATCTTTGGTCGCTTCCTAGTGCGCTTATGCTCTGCAATCTCCTTCACAAATATACAAGCATCGACTCTAGTCTTTCAAGCACACACTCGGTATTACCCTTATGCTTAGCTCTTGTTCTCTACACACCTAGGCACTCTCCCTTGCACTTGTGTCGGAGTCACCAGTTGCTCCACCTCATCCTATGCATGATCCACATCGGTGCTTCCTACACACTTGTGCAAATATTCTTCTTGACCCAATCTTTGTCTTCATGTTGCACCTCCACTTGTGCATTGTTCTCCATCTTCAAAAACAATGGTTGCCACCTTTCTTTGCATCCTTTGTGTAAACTTCCCTCCTCTTGAGGGTTCCACACTTGATCCACTTCTTGTGCTCGTATCTCCTCGCCAACCAATCCATCAACATGCAAATCTTCGTCACCGACATGCAACTCCTCACCGTCGACATGCAAGTCTTCTACGTGCATCACACATCTAGACTCTACTCGCACTTGTCATTGTGCAATCCTTGAGCTTCTTCTCGTTGGTTGCTCGCTCGTCCTTCTATATCCATGTCCTCGCATCAGTATACTATCATCCACCTCTCCCACCTTCAATGTCTATGTGGTCGCTAATTTAAACTTCAAATGGCAACAACTCCAACAATAACATAGTAGTAGTATTTTGTAACGTAGCAATAGTATTCTGCAATTGAAGGAACATAGAAAGGACAACAGGGAAAATCATCAACACATCACTATGCGATTAGGAAACAGTCAAACGGTCTTGCATTTTCCTTTAGACGGCCTGCATAGCACAATCATATCATGCCTAATAGCCTGCAATAAAAAAGAGGTTGGATAGCTTTGTCAAGAGTTTAGACGGCCTTGTTCTACATCGAACGACCTAGTTCAGCAGTCCAAACGGCCTCGTGTCACAGTCAAATGACCCTATTTGTACATCTACAGCAAACATACAAAGGTGGAAATAGTCCAAACAATCAACTACAGCAATAACAATCGTTCATAAATATATGCACAATGCTCACACAAGTCTGCACACTAATCAATGGTTGAATGGAAGTATTCTTATTATCTACAAGAATATATGTCTAGTATATCTTTGTACAATTATCTCCCAATGGACACACGAGCATACATCCACACTATTTGTACCCCAATGAATGAACGAGGGGTCTTATTTATACAACTTGGGAGGTAGTTACTCCCTCAACCTCCTACAACTACCTACCCGACACCTCATCATTTTCTTGCATTTCATTTGTCATGCATTTGACTTACATTTCATTTCATTACTTAATTACATGACTACATACTACATTTTTCAAAACTTTTGGTACGTATAACAAAACAACTTGAAATATCAAAACTACTACAAAACAAAATTGCATGTGCGTACTTGACTTTCGACACACTACGTTAAGTCCAAGGTGGCACTTGATATGGCGCCATGTCTGAACAAACACCTACATTGATGGGTTGTAAAAATATTCAAAACTTATTGATGATTATGAAGAGGAAATTAGCTGGAATGTTGCAAATTAAGTTAGTATCACTATTCTCCATAAGCACCCAACACAAGATAGTTTATGTTGGTTTGTGAAGGGACACAAATATATTCTTGCATGAAATTGTTGAACAATCTATAGGAGAATTCTGTTTGACCCTCATATGTTGCAGACTTCTTTGAATGTTGTTGGTTGCTCCTATAAACAATGCATTTACTATAAAACATTGCAACTCATTCTCCTGAAAACTTGTGTTTTATTTCCTAATACAGTAAAAACATTGCAACTCAGTCTCCTGAAAACTTGTGTTTTATTTCCTACTGTAGTAAAAACATTGCAACTCAGTCTCCTGAAAACTTGTGTTTTATTTCCTAATGTGAGGGAAATTGCTAGATGTCTCCATGTTATTTACAACAGGTGATTTAAGATGTTTATATTGTCAAAGCATGCCACCATTTGAGTGACATCTCTAGAATTAAACGATGACTCATAGAATTTGACAAATATAGCTATAGTCATACTGTGATCGAACTAGTTAAACATTCAACTTCTAGCCACTTTCACAACTAGTAGACTTTTGTCAATGTCATTTTGTCTGGAAACAATTTGAACTTCACATCGGCAGCTTATGATGCTATCATTGGGAGTCTTCCATATCACTACAGGTCATTCAAGATCATAAGTGACGTCTTAATAATATGAATTTATCATAACTAGGCTTATAGAAAAATTTAGCCTGGCAAGCAGTAATGTGGTGCATGATTGCAATATTCCAGCCCATGATTGCAATATTCCAGCCCATGATTGCAATATTCCAACCTTAACGAATGCTTGAATATGTCCCTACTGCATTCTCCTCTCGTATTTTCTGGCTAGCACACCTATTGAGTCAGTAGAGCATTCATTGCCAGATGTTATCACAATTGCATGTTGTTGTTACCATGTCCATCATCCTGTGTGAGCATTCCCAGGCCAATTCTGATCAAAACCAAAAGCTATCCTTACCCTAGAAATGTTGGCTAGCTGGAGATGTTTCTCTTGTGCAAGACATTTATGTGTCCTGTACCAATTTCAAAATCTGAAATAAAGTATTCTTAGTCAGTCTACTATCAAATTATTAAGTCTGGCCACAGAGACTTCTGGGAATACAATATGAAAAGAAGAAATGAGATAAATGTGAAATAGTTCTTTGTTGCCACATTTTGCACGGGGTGCAATGTTTTCAATTTTTGTAAGAGAGCTGCTCTTCCCTTTCCCTCTTCCTCTCTTTCCCCTTCCTCTTCTCCCCCTTTCTCTCTCTTCCCTACATTCTCATTCTTCCCTCTTTCTCTTGAGCCCCTCGATCAAATCTCAAAAATGACAGCAGTTGCCCTGAAAAATGGCTAAGTGTCAGGGCGCAATCCGACTTCACAGCGAAGTCGGAGTGCGCCCTCCAGTGGGAGCGCAGCAGGAGTGCAAAGTGCGCAGTGCGACAGAATCAACCAGAAGAACAAGTGTTCTGGGCGCAACCCGACTTCGCAGCGAAGTCGGAGTGCGCCCTGCTTTCTGGGCGCACTTGGTAGCAGGCTGGCAGGAAAAATGACTAAGTGTTGGGGCGCAACCCGACTTCGCAGCGAAGTCGGAGTGTGCCCCCTTTCCAGGGCGAAGTCCGTACAGCGGTAGAAATCAGCTTTCACTACTCTGTTGCGCCCTTCGACAGGTGCGCAGTAGGGGAATAAACTCAGAAAAGTACCCAAGGCATGAAGGCCTTCCCGACTGCGTTGTTTTCTACCTGCGCAACCCGACAGCGCTCTGATCTTGGGCGAAGTTGGATAAACTGCCTT
The DNA here is from genome assembly GCA_028583015.1 of Wollemia nobilis. Taxonomy (NCBI): domain Eukaryota; kingdom Viridiplantae; phylum Streptophyta; class Pinopsida; order Araucariales; family Araucariaceae; genus Wollemia; species Wollemia nobilis. The sequence goes on from JAQPPZ010017052.1 coordinate 15,992,280, forward strand.
TCAAGGCAAGCACGTGTCAAGCAGCATCATCCGACAAGTGTCCAACTTTGGGATCTGAGCCAAGACGTGCCGAGCAAAAGGACAAGCATGGGATGCACTACTTATGCCAGCTGCCTCATTTAAAGCTGATTGGAGGTTCTACCTGCTTCAGCTACCCGCATTCCTGCCGATGAGAAGTTCTACCTAACGCGCTGCCACGTATCTGTACAGCCTTCAGGGAGACCATGTTGCGGGTACAGTCCTGCCCGACAAAGGTCAGCATCAGCAGTTCCGCGGCTGCTTTTGTCAGCTAATGTTTGACTGGGACTTTGTGCCCATGAATGTAATCGGGAGGGACTCGGGCTATAAATACCCACCACATTTTCATTGTAAAGTGGTGGAAGGGGAATGTCTGTTAGGGAACCATTGTAGCTGTGCTTCTGCTTCTTAATATAAAGTATATACCTGGCTCTGTTCTACTACTTTTATTTTGTATGTTGCCTCTCTTTGTCATATTTCTTGTGTCATTGCTCGTTGTTGTGCTGAACTCTGAACTCCAGCATTTGATGGCCAAGTACTCCTGGACTTCATAGATCAGAGGATACATAGGATAAATTAGGTAGCAGTTCCTGCAGTTGTGTGTTATGTTTATGTTGTTGTCCGTAGTGGTGATTGATGCATTGTCGTGCTGTTAGTTCTCCTTGTAGGGAGAATGTCTGCTAGGGGACCATTGTAGCTGTGCGTACACTTCCCTGCATAACACATATACTTGGATCTGACATTTCTTGGTTACGTTTTGTATTTATGTTGCTGTCCGTAGTGGTGATTGATGCATTGTCGTCCTGTTAGTTCTCCTTGTAGGGAGAATGTCTGCTAGGGGACCATTGTAGCTGTGCGTACACTTCTTTATATAAAAAGTATACTTAGATTTGGCAGTTTCTGGTTATGCTTTGTATTTATGTGGCAGTAAGTAGTGGTGATTGATGCGTTGTCGTACTGTTAGTTCCCCCCACCCAACTCCAATCACATTTGTAAATTCTTTCCGCATTTTTATCTCTTTCCTGCACTCTCATCCTAAACCATAAAACCCCCACAGGAAGCCGGCCTTCTCCGGAGATTGGCACGGAAGGCATTCCTTCCTTCCGGCCTTTCAATCTGGTGGGCGAATCTGGGCGCGTTAACACAAAATCCTTTCCTCATGGCAGATTCGTAACCAACAGTTTCTCTGGCACGCCCGGTGGGACAAGGAAGTTTCCCACCCCAAACAGAATCGAAGCACCGGTGTTCGCTTCATTGTTGTTCAAAATCAGGAACACTGGCGACTCTGCACGAACATATCCTCTGAGTCCGAAAGACCGGTCCTAGCACCTTCATGCAAACGAGAAGGTGGCGAGCAAGGGATCCGAGAAACCCGCCTGCCTTTTACGAACTAGACATCAACGCTCGAGGCGAAATTGTCAGGCTGGCTGATCAACAAGCTCGTGTCGACGAAGCCGAGGCTGAAATCCAAGAAGAAGCCGAAGCCGAGGTCGAAGGAGCTGAGAACGAAATAGAAGAGGCCGAGGAAGAAGAGGAATCTACATCCTCGGAAGGTACCGACACTGAGTATACAACCGACGGAGGAGAAGAAGAAGAAATGGCTGCCCAACAGCAGAATGATGATGATCTCTTCCCGGCGGTGGACTCTACGGGGCCCTTGGCCCTGGTCGGACAACAAGCTGTGCCCCTTGCTGCCTTAAAGTCCATCCCTACATACGACGGCTACGGCAAGACGGCGTACGAGCACATCCAGGACATCCTTGCCCTGGCTGCATTGCACTCCATTACTGACGAAAGTGTGAAGACCCGTCTGCTGGCCCTTTCCCTAAGGGGAAAGCTTCTCTACTGGTGGAGATCGCTGCCAGAGGGATCTATCACAGGGGTGGCTCAACTCGCCAGAAGGCTCGTGAAAGGATGCAACGAGTCTGGTGACCCCACTTCTTTGCTGCATCAGTTCCAAAGTATCCAGAGACACCCCCAAGAGGAGGTGTCTGACTTTAACATCAGGTTTGCGAGATCCTGGAAACGGGTACCTCGTGAACTTCGGCCTTCAGCTAGCATGGCTGCTCACTACTACCTGAGATCCTTCAACTCAGACATATGCCTGCTGCTGAAGATTGCCAGAATAGACTCGTTTCCTGCTCTGTACGATGCTTCCCAGCAAGCTGAAGCGGATATCATTTCCATCGGCAGACTCCCGTCCAGGGTGCAGGAACCCATTCATCCCGACTTCCCCAGATCCCAGTATCCGTCAGCTTCTGGTGGTGCGCCGTCCACATCAGGGCAGCAACCCCAGCAGCAATGGAATCCGGCGTCGGTCGTAACTCCTTACGGCCCGCCGCAAATGCATTATCCTCACCCGCCTCCTCCTCCGCATTTTCCAGCACTCCCTGCTCCCCCACAGTACGCACCTTATTCCAATCCTCCTCCATTAGCCGCATTGCCTCCACCGGCACAATTGCCGCCTCCTGACAATAACATTCAGAACACAATCCTCCGGGAGGTACGGGCTTTGGCCTCAGGTTATCATGCCATGTCCAATGACATGACCGCTCTGAAGAAGAAGCAGGCCCAGATGGACCTCGCTCCTAGGAGGCCATATCCGCCCCGACACTGACAAAAGACAGACCTCCAGAACAACAGCTGCAGAGGCGTCCGCCTTCGAGAAATGCTGCTATAGAAGACCAACCTGGTCCTTCTGACCGAGTTAACTGGTGCACTACGTGCAATGACCCGCATTCGGAGGATGACTGCACACTTGCACCAGCACTACATCCAGACTTTGGCCGGCAGCGCCATAGAGGACGATGAACTCTACATGATCCTGGACGGCGAAGCCAACTTTGCCCTCCCAGAGGAGAATCTAGTGCCGCCCGCCAAGGAAGAAAAGAAAGCTGAAGATGCTGCCAAGCCCTTGCAGGTGTGTACCAGAAGAGAAAAGGCGTAGCCCGGTGGGCTGCCACCATACAAGCGGTTGTGGCCCTACACAGCCCAGGAGAAGGCATCCAAAGACAAAGCTCCAGCCAAGCCTCCTATAGCAAAACCTCTAGTTCCGGCTAAGGCTCCTGTACCTCAGCCTCTAGCTGAAACCAAAGAACAAGCACGGGGAGAAGGCTGAAGTACCCGTCTCGACCAAGAGACGAGAGAGTTGAGGCCACCCAGCGGTATCGGACAAAGTATGGGCCGACAAAAGAAGCGAGAAGGAGCTAGCACCTCGGGCTACGACATAGTAGACGAGTTGAAAAGAACACCCGCTAGAATCGGCATGTACGATGCTCTTTTGCTCCCAGGCCAGGTGGATCTGCTGCAGGAATCTCTGAAAAACATGAAGAACGACAAGCAGATACGGCCCGCTGTCCTGGTTCAACCTCCGACAGTCTCAGCCACTGGGAAGAACGGACCGCCTCCCTTCTATCTGTCTTTACGGATGCAAGGGCACATAGTACACAACTGCATGGTGGACTGTGGCGCTTCCACGACTGTTATGCCGAAAGCCGTCTGCGACGAGATCGGGATGGAGTACACAAGGAGCAGCCAAGGCGTGCTGCAGATGGATGGCACCCTGTCAAGACAGGTTGGTGTCATAAAGGACATCCCTATTCGGCTGCATAAGGCTCTCGACATCGTGGTCATTCAAGAAGTCGTGGTTGTTGACTTGGCTCCCTACTTCGGCATGTGTCTCTCCCGGGAGTTCACTGCGAAGCTGGGCGGGTACCTGTCTCTAGACTACTCACACATGGAAGTGCCCTTCAAAGGAAGGAGACTGAAAATCTTCAATGAGAAGCCTTCCACCTTCCTAGTAGAGAAGATACCCGGAGAAGAGTCGCAAGATTGCATGGTCCAGTTGACTGAGGAAGAACTGGTGACGGTAGAGCTGACGGAGCAAGCCCTCGAAGTGCTACAGCTCGAAGATGAGTTCTCTTTGCGGGATTTCAATGCCGTAATTGAGACAGAAGCGGGGTCTGTTACACCGTTGTACAGCCGGAGAGGCTTGACAAGTCAGCTGAAAAGGAAGTGGGACCTGCACCTGAGAAGTTGTGGAAGCTTTTCTTTGACGGCGCGCGATGCAAAAATGGCGCCGGTGCAGGGGTGCTTCTGGTTTCTCCGACCGGGATCCAGAAGGACTATACCTACAGGTTGGCCTGGAGTTGCACTAACAACTCGGCGGAGTACGAAGCCCTGTGCTTGGGATTGCGAAAGGCAGAGAGGCTGGGGATTAAACACCTGCAGATCTTTGGAGATTCAGAGCTGGTGTGTCACCAGGTTACGAACAAGTGCGCCTCCAAAAAGCACTATCTCAAGGCATACCGCAACCGGGTGTGGGACTTGATGGAGTCGTTTGACTCGTTGAATGTCAAGGCGATATCACGCGAGAAAAACAAGCACGTTGACATTCTGGCGTCTGTTGGAGCCGAGTACGTTCCGGCTGACGACGTTGTCCTGAAACCGAAGCCGGTTCGCACTATTTACGGAGCCTTACGTGCACGATAAGGACACCTACTGGCAGGTGTTCGATTGTGACGAGGAGATCGTCACATTTTTGGTAAATGAAGCATGTTCAATCGAGAGTAGAGACCTTGATGACGAGCAATATGAGGGGTTGATACAGTTGAAAAATAATCATGTCCCAAAAGGACTGATTACATTGGAGAGTCTATTTGATCGGAATGACGAGCTATATCTCATAGGATCAAAGTAGACCCGAAGCGGTATGCCGACACGGAACTCGAACCTGGTAAAACCATCAAGGTCGGGACATAGCGCACTCGGAGGAACTGAGCGAGATCGGATCAGCGTGCCGAGAGTTCCACGACATCGTGGCTCTGGTGCTACGAGGATTTGAAGGGGTATGACGAGAGATGTAATCCGACATACCATTGAGCTAGAGGATGGCGCCAAGCCATTCCGACAGAAGCAGAGGGCCGTAAATCCGAAAATTGAGGCCATGATGAAAGCCGAGCTCCTGAAGATGTTGGAGGCCAAAATCATCTACCCCATCAAACATTCATCCTGGGTTGCGAATTTGGTGCCTGTGAGGAAGAAGAATGGCGACATCCGTCTTTGTGTCGATTTTAGAAACTTGAATCAGGCCTCCCTCAAGGACCACTATCCGCTTCCCCAAATTGATCAAATTCTACACATCGTTGTTGGAGCCTAGAGATTCTCACTTCTAGATGGATTTTTCGGCTACAACCAGATTTGGGTCAGGGATGAGGACCAGCATAAAACGGCGTTCACCACCAAATGGGGGACGTTCGCCTATCAGCGCATGCCTTTCGGCTTATCCAATGCTGGTGCCACATTCCAAAGGGCCATGGACCTGGCCTTCCCAGAGCTGCTCAACAAGATCATTGTCATCTACCTTGATGACATGACTGTTTTCTCTCACCAAAGAGGGGATCATGTTTCCCACCTGCGGCAAATATTTGAGAGGTGTCGAGAATTCGGCATTTCCATAAACCCGAAGAAGTCTGTCTTCGCGGTAAAAGAGGGTAAGCTGCTGGGACATGTCATCTCCGAGAGAGGCCTCGCCATTGACCCTGACAGAGCAGAAGCCCTCCTTCGCTTGCCAGCCCCAATTGATAAAAAAGGGCTGCAGTCCTTCTTCGGCCAGATTAACTTCGTGCGGAAGTTCATCCCGGACTTCGCACAGGTGATCAAGCCTATGGCCAAACTGCTGAAAAAAGATACAACTTACGAATGGACTGATGAGAGAGAGCAAGCCTTCGAGGAAATCAAGGCTCGAATTGCGCAAGCTCCGGTGTTGATAAACCCGGACTACTCCAAGGACTTCATCCTCTACGCGGTGGGAGAACCGGAAAGTTACGCCGCAGTCCTAACACAGAAGGGAGACGATGGCGAGGAGCGCCCCATAGCGTTCCTGAGCCAAGTGATTCAGCCGCATGAAGAAAAGTACAACTTTATAGAGCGGCAGGTTCACGCGGTCATGAAATCCCTCCGAAAGTTCAGGCATTTTGTCTCCCAGAGCCGAACAACTGTCTTTGTGATTCACTCGGACGTTCGAAGCTTCATCATACAAGGGGAGCCGGGTCACAAGAGAGCAGGATGGATTGCAAAAATCCAGGAGTTCGACATCGAAGTGCGGCCCACCAAGCTTATCAAAGGCCGAGCCTTGTGTCAGGAGCTGGCCCGAAGCGTTGTAGCCGGCATCTCCGCCTGTAAGTGGGAGGACACAACAACAAGCATCAACCTGGCCAACTCCTTATCGGAGGGGAGTGACTGGACAGATGAACTGGTGAGATATTTCTGCATCGGAAGATGTCCAGATCACCTGAACGCCTCACAACGAAGGAGATTTCGGCTAGGTGCACTCAAGTACACTCTTCGCCCCGAGGGGCTTTACTTCAAAAACATTGACGGCATCTTGTTGCGTTGCGTCAGGAAATCAGACCAGTCCAGGGTCCTCGGAGATTTTCATTCCGGGATGCCTGGAGGTCATCATTCTGCAAGGCCTACGGCCTTGAAAATAATTAGAGCCGGGTACTATTGGCCCACTCTATTTACGAGACGCTTATGCGATCTGTTCCAAGTGTGATCAATGCCAGAGGTTTGCTTGGCGAAACGAGAAAAGCACCCCTGCCCCTTCAACCGATTCAGGCCGAGACTCCGTTCCAGCAATGGGGTCTAGACTTCATTGGGGTGATTTCGCCTAATTCCTCTGCTCGGACACAAGTTTATTCTTACAACCACCGATTACTTCACACGGTGGGCAGAGGCGATCCCAACCAAAAACGCGGACCAAGAAACGGTCATCGGGTTCCTTGAAAGCTTGATTACCCGCTTCGGGGTTCCAGAGTCAATTGTAACGGACAATGGTCCGGGGTTCGCAGGCGCTTGTACTCACGGAGTACAGCGGCAAACTTGGCATTTATCACAAAATGTCTTCTAATTACTACCCGCAAGGGAATGGCCTTGTTGAGTCTACTAACAAGAACCTCCTGAAGATCATCAGAAGGACCATTGAAAGGAACAAGCGGACTTGGCATTCACTTCTGAACCGGGCGCTGTGGGCGGACAGAGTTTCATTCAAGAAATCCATCAAAACGTCCCCTTATGCGCTCGTCTATGGTAAAGAGGCTGTCATGCCAGCCCACATCGAAATCCCTGCCCTATGGATGTTGGACGAAGACAGGAGCAGTGGAGACCCGGTGGATGACAGACTGTGCCAACTTCTGCAGTTGGAGGAAGACAGGGAAAAAGCATACCAGGCCTTCACCAAGCATGTTGAAGCCACTCAAGGCTGGTTTGCGAAAGGCACCATTGCCCGAGTTTTTGAAATCGGGGACCTGGTGCTGAAGTGGGACTCATTGAAGGCGAAGCCGGGCAACCACGGGAAGTTCGATGCCCTCTGGGAGGGCCCTTATCAGATTGCCCGGGTGAACCAGCTCAACGCTTACATACTTCGGGATATGGAGGGTCAGCTCCTACCTATCCCCGTTAACGGGTTCCACTTGAAAATCTACCGCTGTTGAAGGTGCCCTGATCGGGCCCTTCCTTGTACAAATTTCCCTTCTGTATTTTATTTTTCAAGCATGTACAGTTTTCTGCTTTTAGTTTTTTATTTTAAAAGAGCCCAAGTAGGACAAAACTGAAGACACAGACTTCGCAGCGAAGTCGGGTGTCGGCCCTGAGAAAGAGCGCAGTCTGTAAAGAGCCTGCTGACAAGAGGGGCAAAATGGTTAAGTCTGGGTGCGCAACCCGACTTCGCAGCGAAGTCGGGCTGCGCACCATCCGAAGGGCGCAGTTGGAAAGAAGGCAAAAACAAGTAAAAAAGCTAAGTGTCAGTTCAGGCTGCGCAGATTTTAAGGCGAAGTCCGACTGCGCGGGCGAAGTCCGAGTGCGCCCGTTTTTCGGGCGCGGCTCGAATGGTCCATCGCGGAAAACGCGAAATATTCTAAGTGTGGGCCCAGGGCGCCGTCCGAAAAGTGCGAAGTTGGGTTATGGGCCAGAAAGTTTTATCTTGAGGAGTGTGCCCAGGTAGCGGCGGTGACGTCAGCGAAGGCACGACGTCCAAAGGCAGTTTCAAGCGTTGCACGACTTTCAATGAAAATGCAATTAAGAAAGCAAGGCGCGGCGGCCAGGGTGCGTTTTTCAAAGGACATTCCTTGCACGGCCGCCGAAAAACATAACACTGCCACCGACCGGCCGACCTACTTCCCCTTTCGCACCATTAATGACGCAGTCATTGCCTAGAAAAGGAGGTCTGGCGCGCCCAGACAATTCGAATTGTGCAGACTGACTCTGTAACGGCGAAATCCTGTACTGACATCCAAAAGCCGTATTTCTTGCCTTTTCGAAGGAATGGAAAAAGGGAAAATGCCAGTGCAAGCTCAATCCAGCGAAGGGCGCGAAAGTGGAGATTTCCCGCAGTCAAATGCTTTCAGGAGTGAGACGCCGCAGGATCAAAAGTCAAAATCCCGGACAAAGAAAGTACAGCGTGGGCAAGCCCCACCACCACCGGTTAATTACCTGTCTGGGTACAAGGACGGCTTGTTTTCCATGAGCCTTACTAAACTGCGGATAAATGTGGAAAATTGGGCTGATAAAGTTTCGCCCTCTCACCATTTCGGGGCTGCGTACAAGTCGAACCTTCATCGGTTCTTGTGCCCTCCTGTCCACCTATGCCCGGAGCTGGTCGACATCATTGTCAGACATTACAGGCCAGCTACCCGGCAAATTTGCAACTGCAACGGAAAACCCTTGTTCGCACTCCGCAGAGAGACCGTCCAGCCGGCCTTCGCCCCGGGGTTGCAATATGACTCCAGCGCGATTGTTAAAAGGATAAATCTTGGCGAGCAAGCGGGGCGCTTTACGCATACAAAAAGGATGAGGGATTTCCTCAACTCAGAGCTGAACGCCCCGCTCGCAGCTGGACAATGGCCAACCGGCCCCATACCCCTGGAAAGGTTTCAAAATAAATACATATACACCATCCTGGCGTGGGTCCTCGGCTGCGACTCTGACGAGCTGGTACGGCCGTACCAGCTAGCACTGGCAGAATGTCTCCTATGCGGAGAATCTTATGAACCAGCAGCGCAGAAAAGTGGGAAGCGCCCGATCTTCTTCGACTGGGCGGACTGGCTTGCATACGCCATTCACTCCAGCCTGGTGAAGCTACAGAAAAAGCAGTCAACTGAATTTCGATTCAGTTCCTTCTTGGCTTGGCTATGTTTGTATCACTTGCACTCCCGTATGCCGATCCCTAACCTGAAGAAGGTAAATGAGAAGGGAGAGCCACAACCCGTCTATGAATGGACGGATGACCTATACCGGAAAGGGTCTTATTACAAGTTCAACTTCAACTTTCTGGGCTTGGTCATGTCAGTCTTCAGCGATGGTGAGATCCCTCGCCCCCGCGAGGAATGACAAACTATTTGTTGAATCACAAGCTCGGGGACGTTTTTAGACGCGCGAGGGGATCGTGGTTAGAATCTACGGATTCAAGGGCAAGCCTCATCTGCTGCCCTGCTGGTGCACGGATCATCAGTTTGGGATGGAGGTTGCGCGGCAGATGGATTACGTTGAAGAGGAGTTCGGCCAGGGAAAGAAAAAGGGCCATATCTTTCAATATCCTCTTTCCTGGGCGAACGTCGAAATATCAGAGATAGGACAGCATGTCTATCTCGAGCGGGAGCTCTATGACATTGGCCTGATTCTGCTGTCGCAGCGCTGGAAGTACGACCCATACGGGATAAGGGGAAAGTTTGCACATATCTGCCCCCGGGCGGATATAATCGAAGACAGATGCGATGTGGTCCATGTTGACCTCGACTGGGAGATTGACTTGATGGAAGCATGGCCTCCGTGGCGGGAGTTTTCTTGCGAGGAGGTAGAATATGACCCCAAGCGAAACCCGGACCACAAGTTCACTTCTCGGGGATTTAAGAAACTCATCACCAAGGTGGCGAGGCCTTAAGCGGCCAAAAGAAAAAGTTGTTGAATGCTTTGGAAGATGAGGTGCCGCACGCGGCACGATAAATCCGTCGGGAAGGAATCGGCCGTTGATGATGATTTTTCAGCTCTATATGACCAGCACATTGACAGCTGGCGGCCTTTCGCATTCCGAGATTACGTTCCCCGAGGTCCCTTCGAGGGTTATTAAAGGGGATCTTCCTCCCAGCAGTTGTACACTTTTACAACTGCCAGTGCGGGCCCAACAGATATCCAAGTGGACCCAATGCAGCCTGTTGCTTCCAAGGTGGTGCCCGAAAAGGCGCAAAAATCAGCCAAGTCAACGCCCGAGGTGGCTCCTCAGGCACAAAAGACGCCAGCGCCGCCAGCGAGCGGACCGGCCGCGGCAGGTCTTCTGCAAGTCAAACCCCGGTACAAGTTTACCGTGGGAACATCAGCGCCCGCTGCACCTACTTCATCTCCTTCTTCCGAACCAGCCATTGCTCCAGAAGAGAAAAAGAGGAAGAGAGTTGAGAGGGTCAGGCGACCTAGCCTGACGGTGCAGCAGTCAGTCGCAGAGCCGCAGCCGCGTCCAGCCGCTCCAGAGGTTGTTTCTCTGGATAGTCCTGAGCCAGCCGTCGGAACCAGAACCGCAGACATTCATCCAGCATCGGCTCAGGCGGAGCCTGCAAGTACGTCCGCTGCCCCGCTCCCTCAGATCTCATCTGGCCCTACTCCGACTCCATCTCCCGCTCAATCCGAGCAAGCCATGGCCGCATCTTCCTCCCCATCTCCACAGCCTTCTAGCGGCCACCATTCTTTCGACCAGTTTGCTCAGGACCCCAACGCCTTCCTATCCCTGAGTCAAACCCCAAACCCTTCACCCGTGGTTAGTGCTAAGCTGCGCGTTCACCGCTGCATCCATCGCCTCAGCCGCTTGAAACCCTTCCAGCATCAACCGCTCCGCTCTCCACTCCCCGGTCGCCCTCAAAAGCGGCCGCTCCTTCCGAAGTCCTTCCGGTTTCTCCTATTTCCCTGTTCGCAGGAGAGATGTCACAGCAGAACCCTAGGCTGGGGGAACCGGACTTCATGGACGATCTCCAGAACACGGACGATTTGCCTCTGGCAACAAGAGCCGTAGAATATCCTATCTCTTTTCTCCAAAACTTGAAGCGGAGGAGACCTGAGGAGATTGCCGCCCCGGTAAAGCGCACCAAGTTTGACTTCGAGAGGAGAGTGCTCACGACAGAAAAGATAACTCCAAAAGTGAAGAAGCCTCTCCGGGAAATGACCAGGGGCGGACTACGAGCTTCAGAGAAAGGAGAAGAGCTTTGACGATATCCACCAGCAATACGAGATTCATGGAATCCTTCGTAAAGCGGATAATCTCCTTGTCAAAAATCTGGAGGAACAGGAAGAGCTTTTCTGGTTGCTGGACAAAACAAAACAGCTTGAAGAGGACTTGTCTAGGTCCACTGAGCAGCTGGAATCGGTGCAGCAAGAAATAGATGAATTAAAAACCCAGCTGGCCGCTTCTCAGCAAGAAGCCGCAACGGAAAAGAAAGCAGCCCTGGAGCAGATTTCTCAGCTCCAGGAGTCTTTGAAGCGAGCGCGATCGCAATCTGCAGAGAAAGCATCTCAAGCGACGGTCTTTTCAAAGAGCAAAGTTAAGGAGATGCGGGCTGATCTGCTGCGGGGATGCAAGCCCCACATGTATAAAGCCATGTCGGTCCTGGATTTCGCATCCAGGATCCAAGAAGTTTCTGCACAAGGAAAGCCTGTGGTAGAGGAGGCCGAACGCCAGGCGAAGCAATGGCTGGACCTGGCGATAAAACTTCAAGAACACGAGCGCGATGGCCTCCAATTCTCCCCCATGTCCTCATTCGCTGCAGAATGGGCAGATGCAAGGGTAACCTTGCATAAGTATTTTAAGAAAACAGAAGAGGTGAGAGTTGCCAGACGAATGCTGGATGCATTCGAACATGAAAGAGACATTTGTCTGGCTCCCCTTCACGCTCTCTCTGAACTAGGGTGCCCGGGCTATGTTGAGAATGGTGAGTTTCTCACCCATGAGCGGGTGAAAGAGAATTGGCTGTCCTTTGAGGCAGATACAAGCTGAAATCGATAGGCTGGACCGAGCCAATTCAAGAAAGTCAGGTCACCCAGATGGTGTCCAAGTGTTGCAAGATCAGCTCCTACTTCCAGGAGCTGGGAAAGAGATACCTCACCATCGACTTGCACACGGTCGCTGCATTCCACGCAGCGTTAGAAGAAGTTGCTGACCGCCGACCCTTCGAAGCAGAAGCCTGGGGCCAAGCCCAGGCCGCATACAAGCGCATCTGCGAGGCAGAAGCCGACGCTGGAGAGCATTCGGAAGGCGAATCCGAGGAGGCAGCTGCCGGAAGTGGATCTGAAGAACAGTTGCCGCGAGGGGAACGGCCAGAGCAGCAGAAGGCAGGGGAAGTAAGTTCCTCTGCACCCAATGGATGAAGGCATGGATTCTTTGCGCCGAGGCGAGCTCGACACCCCGCGAGCCGCCAGAAATGTTGCCACATTTTGCACGGGGTGCAATGTTTTCAATTTTTGTAAGAGAGCTGCTCTTCCCTTTCCCTCTTCCTCTCTTTCCCCTTCCTCTTCTCCCCCTTTCTCTCTCTTCCCTACATTCTCATTCTTCCCTCTTTCTCTTGAGCCCCTCAGTCAAATCTCAAAAATGACAGCAATTGCCCTGAAAAATGGCTAAGTGTCAGGGCGCAATCCGACTTCGCAGCGAAGTCGGAGTGCGCCCTCCAGTGGGAGCGCAGCAGGAGTGCAAAGTGCGCAGTGCGACAGAATCAACCAGAAGAACAAGTGTTACGGGCGCAACCCGACTTCGCAGCGAAGTCGGAGTGTGCCCTGCTTTCGGGCGCACTTGGTAAGCAGGCTGGCAGGAAAAATGACTAAGTGCTTGGGCGCAACCCGACTTCACAGCGAAGTCGGAGTGCGCCCCTTTCCAGGGCGAAGTCCGTACAGCGGTAGAAATCAGCTTTCACCTGTGCGCAACCCGACTTCGCAGCGAAGTCGGAGTGCGCCCTTCGACAGGTGCGCAGTAGGGGAATAAACTCAGAAAAGTACCCAAGGCATGAAGGCCTTCCCGACTGCGCTGTTTTCTACCTGCGCAACCCGACAGCGCTCTGATCCTGGGCGAAGTTGGATAAACTGCCTTTCAAGGCAAGCACGTGTCAAGCAGCATCATCCGACAAGTGTCCAACTTTGGGATCTGAGCCAAGACGTGCCGAGCAAAAGGACAAGCATGGGATGCACTACTTATGCCAGTTGCCTCATTTAAAGCTGATTGGAGGTTCTACCTGCTTCAGCTACCCGCATTCCTGCCGATGAGAAGTTCTACCTAACGCACTGCCACGTATCTGTACAGCCTTCAGGGAGACCATGCTGCGAGTACAGTCTTGCCCGACAAAGGTCAGCATCAGCAGCTCCATGGCCGCTTTTGTAAGCTAATGTTTGACTGGGACTTTGTGCCCATGAATGTAATCGGGAGGGACTCGGGCTATAAATAGCCACCACGTTTTCATTGTAAAGTGGTGGAAGGGGAATGTCTGTTAGGGAACCATTGTAGCTGTGCTTCTGCTTCTTAATATAAAGTATATACCTGGCTCTGTTCTACTACTTTTATTTTGTATGTTGCCTCTCTTTGTCATATTTCTTGTGTCATTGCTCGTTGTTGTCCTGAACTACGAACTCCAGCATTTGATGGCCAAGTACTCCTGGACTTCATAGATCAGAGGATACATAGGATAAATTAGGTAGCAGTTCCTACAGTTGTATGTTATGTTTATGTTGTTGTCCGTAGTGGTGATTGATGCATTGTCGTCCTGTTAGTTCTCCTTTCGTCTCTTGGCCTATGCATTCATTCCTATTTATAAATAAACTAAACCCCAGGTTTCCAAAAATTATTTCTTAAAATAGGACAGTTTCTGGACTGCTAGACCTCTCCTAAAAACACCTAAGTTTCCTTGAAAATAGTGTCAAAAATGATGAGTGTCATCAAATATTCATCATTTAATCATTATGTGTCAATCTAGGGTGGTGTCCAAGGCTATATACAAAAGTAGGGGTTAACAGACTGATTTTTAGTTCATTTAGATCATGGATTTATTCATGGAATAGTTAGAGATTAGGGTTTTTGGGGTCTCCTTTCTTACTCCTAAAAACTAAAACCAAACTCCTACTTATCCTTGCATAATTGAAATTCACACTATTGCAAAAAAAATCAAACTAAACTATTGCAAAGCTAAAAAATAGTATAATTTAATTAACAGAATTTAAAAAAAAAAATGAAATCATAGAATTAACTATAACAACAATGAAACTTTTCAGAATAGAAACTTCACACCTGTAGAAAATGAAACCTAAGACAATGATGAAATTCAAATGTTGGTAAGAAAATATTGCAAATTTGTAGCAAATTGAATTAACCAGAAATTCTCTGATGCAAACTGGAAATATAGACTGGAAATGTTGAAGCTAAAATAGAAAATGTTATGCTATAAAATCTATTCTAGATGAGTTACCTACCATGCATTCAAATGCCACATTATCCTAATCACTAACCATGCAAAAACTGTCAGATCTCTGCTGACCTACTACAGCCATAAACAACAGAATTCTGTCAGGTAAAAATACTCCTCTAGACCTGGAAGTGGCCCTTGCTTCCTGAACCAAAAGAGGGAAAATAAACTTGCTATAAACTATTAAGTCCTCACAATCAATGCATAATTGAACATAAATAAATGACAAATGATGCACCTTTATTTCATTCTAGAAACATAACAGTAGTGCAGGGAAAAACCTGTAGACTATTGTGTTGCTGTAATACACAATTACAATATCTAAAACTCCTATTACTTACTTCCTCCCTTCTCTCTCTCCTTCCTCAGTTGGGAAAACTTTATTTATACAAATAAGGTACATTAAAGATAAGTTTTAATGCTATTACATAGGACTGTTACAACTGTTTCAATTATGTTCTTCCACAAATACAGGGTTTTGACCCTTTAGGCCTTCTCCACTCAAGCTATTGGATTCCATCGATGAGGGATAGGTGTAATAATCGATAAGGATACTCATAAAATTATTGTAATCATATTTTACCTCCTTTTATGGTGATTAAAGATGCATTCAGTCATTTTTAAACCCTCTGCACTTATTTCGGAGCAGCTTCGGAATATCAGGAAGCAGAATAAGGTTGTTGTTATATCTGGCAACGGAAGCACATGCGACCAACTGTAGCAGTGGATATGGTTTCTTTGAGCACTTAGATGACTAATTCCACTTTTGGTTTGAGTTGGAGTGGACAAATTCCATTCCATGTTGTATATGTACAGCTAGTTGGAATTTATATGGAAAAAATCCAGTTTCTTGCACAGTCAATTGTTGATAGAGTTCTTGGTGCCTTAAAGTAATTTTAAAAAAATGGGAAAATGGTGAAATACACTTATGGAAGGAACATAAACCTTATGAATGAAGTACCTAAATTAATGCAGAATATAGTGAAATAGACAACCAAAACAAAATATAAAACATGGACAAATTAGTCAAAACAAAGTATATGCACTTTCATCATCTTAACATGTAAATACCATCACATAATGCATAGTATCTCTAATATTAACATAAAATCACAACATAAGCAATTCCAAATGGGTTTAAAAGTTTATCAAAGTAGTCTTTTTATGAGGCAATTTTATGCCTCATCAGAGTGCTGAAGCTAGACAAAACTCCCATAAATATGGTAGGAGTTATCAAAGATGTTCCCATCCAACTCCACCAGATGTCGTAGGTTGCGATTATCCAAGAGATCATGGTAGTTGACTTAGATCCATACTTTAGTATGTGCCTCTCACGAGAATTCACAGCTAAGTTGGGAGGTTATCTCTCCCTCAACTACTCGCACTTGGAAATCTCGTTCAAGGGGAAAATGTTCAAGCTCTTCAATGAGAAGCCTACCACTTTTCATGTTGAAAAGCTTGAATATGAGGAAAATAGCTTGGTCTCTATCAACCTAATGGTAGAAGAAATGCAAACGGTAGACCTGATGGAAGAATCTCTTGGTAAGCTCTGTATCGGAGATGAGTTCTCTATGGTATATTTTAATGTTGTCATTGGGATCAATTTGGGTTGTTATTCATTGATAAAGCCTAAAAATGTTGAAATAAAAGCACCCACAGATGATTCCCTGGAACCTGATCAGCTATGGAAGTTATACTTTGATAGCGCTCGATGTAAAAATAGTGTAGGAACTGGTATCGTGCTCATATCCCCATCAGGAGAGCATAAGACTTATTCATACAGGCTCGCATGGAGTTGTACGAATAATGTATCTGAGTATGAGGCTTTGTGCCTCGGACTCAAGAAAGCTAAAAATCTTGGCATCAAATAGTTGTAGATATTCAGAGACTCCAAATTAATCTGAAACTAGGTTACTAGTAAGTGCATCTCCAAGTAGCACTATCTAAAGGTGTACTACAACAAGGTGTGGGATTTTCTCAAATCCTTCACCACTTTGAATATCAAGTCAATTCTATGAGAGTGGAACAAGATTGTGGATATATTAGCCTCTATCAGCACCCAATTTTCACCAGTGGATGATATGATGCATAAATCGAAGATGGTGAGGCTGATCTACAGGCCCTCCATGCTCGATAAAAAACTCCACTAGTAGGTGTTCAACAATGATAAGAAGCTAGTCAATTTTCTAGTGAATGAAGAATCCTCCATCGAAGAGCGGACCCTCAATGAGGAAGACCATGAGGGATTGATCCAATTGAAAAATAACCACATCTCGAAGGGCTTGATCATGTTGGAGAGTCTCTTCGACCGAAATGATAGGTCTATCGACCACAAGATCAAGGTGGACCAAAAAGAGTTTATGGACTTGGAGTTACAGTCGAGAAAGGTTATTAAGGTAGGGGTTGACTACACAGCTGAATATCTTCAATAGATTTGTGCCCTATGCAAGGAATACCTCGACATAATTGCTTGGTGCTACCAAGATCTAAAGGGGTATGATAAGAATATCATCCAACACACCATTGAGCTGGAGGAAGGAGTCAAACCATTCAAGCAAAAGCAATGACCTGTCAACCCGAAGATTGAAATATTGATGAGGGATGAGATCCTAAAGATGCTTGAAGTGAAGATAATTTATCTAATCAAGCATTCCTCTTGGGTTGCTAACCTTGTTCCAGTACAAAATAATAACGATGACATTAGCTTATGCATTAATTTTTTAAATCTTAACCAAGCGTCGCTCAAGTATCACTACCCACTACCTTAGATCGATCAAATAATTCATGTGGTGGCAAGGGCATAGAGGTTTTCCTTACTGGATGGTTTCTTAGGGTACAACCAGATTTAGGTCAAGGATGAAGACCAGTACAAGAATGCATTCACCACCAAGTGGGGGACCTTCACCTACCAACGCATGTTGTTAGGCCTTTAAAATGTTGGAGCAACTTTCCAGAGAGTGATGGACCTCGCCTTTGGTGAACTATTGAATCATGTCATCATAATTTACTTATATGACATGATAGTATTCTCCCATAAGAGGGAGGAGCATGGCCTACATTTACGATAAGTTTTTGAAAAATATCGAGAGTTCGGGGTCTCCATCAACCCCAAGAAATCTATCTTCGTAGTAAAAGAAGGAAAGCTACTCGCACATCTAATCTATAAAAAGGGGTTAACTATTGATCCTGCTCGAGATGAGGTGCTTCTCCACCTTCCACTACCAATAAATAAAAAGGCCCTATAGTCATTTTTTGGACAGATAAACTTCATCAAGAAGTTCATCGTTGACTTTGCCCAAGTAATAAAGTCGATGGCCGAGCTCCTGAAGAAGGATGTCAAATTCAAGTGGACCGATGAAAGGAGGTAGGATTTTCAAGAGATTAAGGAGTGGATCACCCAAGCTCCTATCCTTATCAACCCTGACTATTCATGATATTTTATCCTATACGCATTCGGAGAGCTAGAGAGCTATGCAGTTATTTTAACACAAAAGAGTGAAGATTGAGATGAGCACCCGATAGCGTTCCTCAGCCAAATCATCCAACCACATGAAGAAAAGTTCAATTTTATTAAATTATAGGTGCATGCCATGATGAGGTCACTTTAGAAGTTTTGACATTTCATCTCTCAGAGCAAGACGATAGTGTATGTGATACATCTAGATGTTCAAAATTTCATTATCCAAGGTGATCTGGGCAATAGGAGAGTTGGATGGGTTACTAAGATTCAAGAGTTTGATATCAAGGTATGCCCTACCAAGCTAGTCCAAGGCATTGCACTATGTCAAGATCTAGCTAAAAGCACCACGATGGAAGCTGCAAGCCCCAACTCAGACAACCCTGCGCCCAACAACAATCTCACCAATTCATCGGTCGGTAGTCTGGATTGGACAAATGATCCAATTAGGTACTTCAACACAGGCAGGTGCCCTTCTCACTTCAATGCTTCGTAGAGAAGAAGATTTCGCCTACAGGCTAGCAGGTATGTCCTGACGCCTAACGGACTGTTTTATCAGAACATCGATGGAGTTCTCCTAAGATGTATCAGAGAGTCAGATAAGGCTAAAATCTTGGAGGAGTTTCACTCTGGAATTTCGGGAGGATATTTTTCTAGTAGACCGATGGTGCTCAAAATCATCAAAGTGGGCTACTATTGGCCCACCCTTTTCTCTGATGCTTTCAAAGTTAGCTAGCACTACGATAGTTGCCAATGCTACTCGGGTAGGACTAGGAATGTATCGCTTCCTCTCCACCCCATCCAAGTAGAATCATCGTTCCAATAGTGGGGTCTAGACTTTATTGGGATCATCAACCCTAACTCCTTCACTGACCATAAATACATTTTGACCACCACAGACTACTTCATCCGATGGTCAGAAGCAATTCCAACCAAGCAGGTTCACCAAGAAGTGGTTATCTCTTTCCTTGAGGGGTTGATCACTCACTTTGAGGTTCTTGAAGTTATCATTTTTGATAATCGCTCCCCTTTCACCAATGTAAATATCTATGATTTCACATCTAGTTATGGAATCTATTTGAAAACCTCATCTAACTATTACCCGTAGGGCAATGGACTGGAGGAATCCACAAACAAGAACCTGTTATGGATATTGAAAAGGACTCTGTAGAAAAATAAGTGGAGATGGCACCTACTCTTGAACCAGTTGCTTTGGACCAACCGCATTTCTATCAAGCGATCAATCAAGATCTTTCCCTACTCACTGGTGTACATGAAAGAGGCAGTATTACCCATGTACATTGAACTACCCGCGTTACAGTTGCTTAAGTGGCTTGATAATGAATATGGCCATTTTGATCTAATGAATGCTAGATTAGCACATCTACTACAGTTGGAGAAAGAAAGATATAAAGCTTACAAAGCCTTCACCAAACATGCTAAATCCACCAAAAGCTAGTTTGAAAAGAAGACTTCTGACCAAGCCTTCAGTGTTAGTGATTTGGTTTTGAAATGGAATGAAAATAGGTCCAAGCTGGGAACCACAAAAAGTTTGATGCCTTCTAGGAAGGCCCATTTCAAATTTCCAGTATTAATCAGATCAACTCATTCATCCTACAAGATATGAAAGGTTTCACTCTCCCAATTGTAGTGAATGTCTTTCTTCTAAAAGTTTATCACCCGCCTAAATCTGATGAAGATCTTTGATCCTCAAGGTATTTCTCATGTATATATTTTCTTTTAGAAGTCTGTACATTTTATTGTCACTCCAATTTTTGGAGCATAGCTAGGAAAATATTGATAAAAAATCCTAAGTCTTGGAGCACTTCTTCGAAAAGTGCTCCATCCTTGGAGTGCTCCTTCGAAAGTGCTCCATAAAAGAAGCACTTTTCCCATAAGCACTTCCTTGAGAAGCGCTCCACCTAGTGAGCACTTCCTCAAGAGTGCACCATCTAGGGAGCACTCACGAGCTCATCACTTTTCATGCCACAAAGTCACTACATGCAATACTGCTATTCCAGGAAAGGGATACATGTTCCATGCTAAGAATAAAGTGGTTTAATATGAAGCAGCACTCGGATGGATGACTTTTTTGAATACGGATTTTGCAGTTAGGATGAGATAGTTGCCATTGCTCTTGTGTTAAGTAAAAGTATGGATGATCTCTAGGGTACAGGCCATTCCTTTACTTTTGACCAAATGATAAGATAAAATCAAGCCCATCAAAGAAAGGAGGACGGGTCTCTAAGTATTGGAAAGCGCTCCACAAAGGGAGCGCTTCTTCAAAAGTGCTCCACCAAGGGAGCACTTGTGCAAAAAGTTTAAAAGGAAGAAAAAGGAGAAGTCTCTTTCTCAAATTGAAAAGCGCTCCACCGAGGGGGCGCTTCTTCAAAAGTGCTCCACTAAAGGAGAGATTTTCTCCAAAAAAAAATTAAAAGGTTGGAAAGCACTCCACCTAGGGGGCACTTCCTAAAAATAGCTCCACCTAGGGAGCGCTTCCTAAAAAGTGCTCCACTAGTGACTAAAAGTCCCCCGTTAAAGTCATTTTTTATCTTATCTTGAGCTATCCATTCAGATCATGCCAAGTGTTGTGGAGGGATAAAATCATTGTTAAAAGGGTCATTTTCAAACCCTAACCCTAAAAGGTAAAGTATTTAAAAAAAAAATGAGAGTCGTACAACTACCCAATCAAAGTAGTTGCGCCCTCCATCAGCCAAAGCACATCCTCCACGCAGATTAGTACGGGCTCCCCTCCCAATAAGTAGCATGCACCCCAAGGAAGTGTCCTTGTCTATCACCATTATTTGTCATTTCCAAAAAGCAACCACCAGCACGTGGGTAATTCAAGGCACACACTCTCATGCATGTTCTCCACCGACATTAACTTCAAGTACTCAACATTAAAAGGTGGTCGATTAAAATTTGATGCTATAAGGTGGCGGGTTCCTTGTAAAAAAATTTAAAATCACCTGTAGCATTTCCATCTTCTCCTCTACCCTTGCGCCCTGCGTTCATCCAGAGAGGCAGGCTTTTGGGATTGTGAACTATTCTAGTATTTATAGAAAATATGGGTAAAAAGAGTAAAGAAGTTGAGGGGAAGGCAAAAAAGGAGAAAGCACCAAAGGAAAATTTGGCACAAGTAGGGGCATCTGACTCAGAAAAGCTGAAGAAGTAGTAAAAATAGGAGAAAAAGGCAATAGAATTAACGACCTCATAGCATCCTCTTTTTTGGTACCAGGATTACTTGGTCACACACAAGAGTGTGGAATAACTATGCTTGGATGTCGAAGAAGTGCATAGAGAATCCCCGACTGAGAATCTGCTGGCAGCTGTATATCATTCACACTTATATTTTTACATGTTCACATAGGCGCACCACTACCCAGAGTTTATAAATATTTTGTCATTATTCTATGATGCCCAGTCGAGGATGGTTAGGAATGCCAAGGCAGAGGTATTATTCACTATTACGGTCAATATTGTCCAGGATGTTTTCACCTATGGGAGAAAGCACTCGTTCAAGTTTATCCTGATGAGGATACACACTAATGAAGAGGGCACCAGATATCAGCTAATGATAGAAATGTAGCAGTTTGTAAGAGAGCAGTTGGTGGACGTAGCAATGTCAGATGAATTTCCCCAGCTTCCAAAGATTCTGGCTAAATTCGCCCACCATGACATCTTTTCCATCATGGCATATGTAATGGGACTTCCAATGGATGAATGGGTATCTGACTGGCAGGTTTCCATGGCGTAGGCCATACTCGAGAATGAGATTTATTTTCCCTCCAAGGTGAGGTCGGGTGCTATTCTAGTTTTTTATGACTGGGTGGAGTTCATGGTGCGGCAATTACATGGATGTTTGGCCTATATTCGAAGCCCCGACCCTAAGGCTAAATAGTTCAGACTCTCATCCCTGTTAGTTTGGTATTTCTTCTGGCACATGCATGAGAGGTTTCATTACATAATAAAGAATCATACGGATGAGGAGGGTAAGCCTTTGCCAGTCTATCTCTGGATGAATAGCTTGTCCAGGAATGAGTCATATTATGTATTCAACCAAGTTTTCCTCGAGCTAGCACTGGAGATAATGTACGGCCAATGTGAGTAGGTTTCAATGGAGTTGAGGAACCAGGTGGTAGATGAGCAATTGGGAGACACCTTTCTACTCACCCAGGGCCTGGTCATCAGAATCTATGGGTTTACAAAAAAGCCCTTTCTATTGCCCTATTACACCACGCCCTATATATTTTCCTTGGAAGTCACCCGATAGCTTGACCACACCAACGAGGAGTACAATAAAGGCAAGGGTAGAAGAGTGATAGTATCTACTCCTTTTGATTTTGGAGATGTTAAGATAATGCAGTGTGGTTAGAACATTGTTATGACGGTAACGCTTTTATATTACGGGCTGATCAAAATTCCCCACCGTTGGAAATGGGACCCACGTGGTATCATTCAAAAAAACCTTGGGGTGAAGTATTTTCATTCTTGCCCCAATTATGACATAGAGGGGCAATGCAATAATCCATTGGGTCTCAAGCTAGAATGGCACATGGACGAGATGAAGCCTTTGCCTCTATGGCTGGATTTTTACACTATGGAGATGGAGTACAACCCAACTGTCAATCAAGAGCAGATACTGACCAGGGCTATTATAGCCAAGATGAAATTCAAGCACCTAGAGTGGACTGACCATAAAATCCAATAATGGTGGATCATGAGGATCCACAATGATAAGACATCCTCAGATGACACATTAGGAATTGATGATAAGTTCTCAGCAATTTATGACGTGAACGTTAATACTTATCAGCCTTCCTCGTTCACTAATATTGTTCCCCATGGTGGATGTAGCCCTGACAAAGTGGATTACTTGGTGTACCCAAGACAAGTGTAAGGCAATGGTAAGGTCATTTTGGTTGCATCATTATATAGTGTAGAGAGGACTCTATTGTCTCACCAAAAGATGAGCACCCCATCGAAGAGAAAGCCAGAGGCACCCTTCTTACATCCAACCACCAAGAAGTCATGCACCAGTTCACAATAGCCCTTTGGGATGGTTGTTTAGGCTACATCTAAGCCTCCTCTAGTGTGCTCTACTAAAATAACTGTAGCCTCAACCAA
The DNA here is from genome assembly GCA_028583015.1 of Wollemia nobilis. Lineage (NCBI taxonomy): Eukaryota > Viridiplantae > Streptophyta > Pinopsida > Araucariales > Araucariaceae > Wollemia > Wollemia nobilis. The sequence continues at coordinate 16,015,359 of JAQPPZ010017052.1, forward strand.
AATGACTGTAGCCACAGGCATTGAGGAGCACAAAGGTAGGGATGAGGAGCACATCACCATACCTGAGGAGTAGGGGGATGAAGACGTAGAACATGTCAGTTTCAATGCTCTGGAGGTGGAAGAAAAGAAAGAAGTACAAGACACAACTTCCATATCTCCTTCCATGGCTCCTTCCATGACCCCTTTGATCATGGAGCCCTAAGGTATGCAACATTTTCTTTCTGTTTCTTCTTCCTCATCCACACTGCCAGTTTTTCTAACTCCTGTGTGTATTTGCTCGATGCCTGAAATGACTATGATAATGCTAGTCTCAACTATCCCTGCATCGAGTGCACCCCTCTCCTAAATCTACCCTTCCTAGTTGTTTGGTTCCCCTAGCAGTGTATGTCCCTTCATTTGCAATGTTTGCATCTTTTGTTGGAAATCCTAATGCCTTTTCAGTCCCTTCCTCATTTACCTTTCCTTTGTCTGGTTCAGCCAAATATATTACCGATATTTTTGCCACCAGAGAGCTGGATCCATCTCTTGGCACACCCCCTCCCACTGGTTTCTCAATGCCCCAACCAACTATTCCTACCATAGCTACCCAAACACCTCTGAGAGTTAGCATAGTTGCTTCCTCCTTGCCTTCCTATGCAATGTCTGATTTCAATTCCAATCTCCCGCTTCTCCCCTTCATGCCAGTCCTCATAATAGGCATTCAGTAACCATTGGAGTCTGAGCTAGACATGGCTTAGCAGCTCATTGTCGCACAGACTATCCATAGGAAACACTCAAATACAACGCACTATCTAAAGGACTAGAGGAAGAGAGAGTCACAGGCCCTTGTGCAAGATCAAAAGGCTTGTATAATTGACCTAGAAACAATGAAGTTGCACACCATTAAAAAAATATTGTTTGTGCAGAAACCTTTGGGGGAAATTACCCCACTCAATTATGCCATCCACCACACTAAAGAGAACGTTGCCAATATGGACACTGTATAAAAAATGGGTGATGTACAGGTTTGTATGGGCTCCATTTATGCCCATGGTGAGTATTACAAGGGTTGCTTCTTCAAGGCGTAGTCCAAAATTGATGAACTTGAAGAAGCTCTAGCATTAGCTAAGAGGTAAATTCAGGCACTAGAGTTAAAGTCCAAGAAACAGGTCAAAGCGTTGGAGGCTGAAGTTGAGGAGTTGAAAGAAAAGATTCAGCTCCTTGAAGATGAAAACAATGAAGCATCCAAGTTGTGTGATAGCTATGTAAGGGAATGTGCCAAGGCAAACCAAGAAATACAAGTGCTCACTATCCAAAGGAATGAATTACATGCTCAATTGTCTAAGAGGAATAAGTAGCCTATTCTTCCCTCCAGGGAGCTCCTCAAGGAGATACACCTAGACTTCCTGTAGGATTTCCCAATAAGAGCGGTGAAGGGAATTATGGTCTTGGTATTCTTTAGGGAAGCGCATGAGGTAGTTGTTGCTGGTAGGTCTATCTTGGAGTCAACTCAGGCAGATGTCAACTATTGGCTAGATCTGGCCACCCAACTCAGGAAAATATTGAAGATGTACCTATTCGCCTTACCCCTATGAGCGATCTGGCTCGGTCGTTGGCAATGGTGAAAACCACTTTGCATTACTTCTTCACCAAGGTTGAACTAGAAAAGAAAGCTCACCTACTTTTAGATTCTCTTATGCAGGAGCGTGACATCTCACTGTGATACTTTGATGCTTTGGTTAAGATTGGTGTCCTAGGTTTCACGGACTCTAAGGGGCCTATTCCATCAGTTCAAGAGTTAGAGCCCATGTGGACCACTTTCGTTGATAATGCCTCAGACATCGATGCTTTGGAAGCCTCAAGTTTTGATGCTCAGGTAATCCTCCTCATGGCCAAATATGCCCAGATTCAGTCTTTCTTGATAGAATTTGATAGAATACTGGAGTTTTTCGATGTCGAGCGCATCGAAACATTTCACTGCCTAATTCAGGAGCTTGAAAAATAGTCAACTTTCCCTTTGGAGTGATGGGTTGATGCTTCAGCGGTATACAAGCATGTCTTCAAAAAATTGTTGGACCAATATCTCCCTCAACTGGCTGGATGGGATGAAGAAAAGGAAATAGACAGTGCTATAGGTTCAAGGACTGAAGAGACAGGTTCAAGGACTAAGGAAATGGATAGCAAAGCAGAATCAAAGACCCAAGAATCTAAAAGCACAGGTGAAGAAGCTAGCAGTAGTGATAAAAAATCAGAGGAACAGTCTGATCTCTTAGAGAAAAAAGAGGACTCTGGTGCCCAAGGATAAAGGTTGGGATCTTCACATTGAGGCAGGCTCAATGCCCCGCGAGCCACCAGATGTGTTGCCAATTTTGTCACACAATTGCTAATTTTCAGTTTGTATATAGTTTTGAGACCATTCATTGTAAAACTTCTCTTATTCCACAAAAAATGGTTAAGATATGGTTATGTTGTTGTGCTTTCACCGGCTGTCTCATTTCTTAAAAAACTGTATTTTTTCTTGCATTGTGTGATTCTTTATCTTTGTTGTACTTTTCTACATTTTCTATACTTTTCCTAGTTATGTTGCATGTAAAATTGTGAATGTTTTAGCATGGGCATGTTATGATGTTTTCGCTTCCTTTCCTTCATCTCTGAAAAGCCTTGCATACTTTCAACATATGGTTGCAATTTTCTACGCTTATGCTTGGGCGTTTCATTTTATTTTCTTGTTAAAATTATAAAATCGCCCTGGCAGCAAGTAGAACAGGAAAAATGACTAAGTATTGAAGAACAGGGTTGAGCATGGTCAAGACTGCAATGCTCCACTCCAAAGACCAATTTTTGAAATGCTTCACCCATGGGGCAACACTTTAACGAAAGGAGAAACAAGTGTAAGAATGGCTAAGTGTAAAAATTAGAATGTTTAGAAGGTAAAGCGCTCCATCAGTGGAGCACTCTCTCAAAAGTGCTCCATCAGTGGAGCGCTCTCTCAAAAGCGCTTAAGGAGAAACAAAATTGGCCAAAAGGACAAGTAAAAGTGTGAGGCAGTCAAAAGCATAAAGCGCTCCATCAATAGTCCACCTCCTTGAAACAAAAGAAAGAAAAAGAATAAGTTTTGGAGGAAAGGACAAAAGGAGTCAACCTGTGGTCAAAAGACAAAGTGCTCCACTAAGGAAGATCTTTTCCAAAGTGCACCATTTCAGGAACGCTTGAGGGAAGAGCGAATGAAAACCTTAAAGATAATTTTTTTATTATTAAGGGTGCATTAAAATTCAATATGGTCAAGCCCAAAAGCGCTCCACTGTTGGAGCGCTAGATCGAAAGCACTCCATTGTTGGAGCGCTAGCCCGAAAGCACTCCACTATTGAAGCGCTACAGTGAAAGCACTCCACTGCTGGAGCGCTAGCCCGAAAGTGCTCCACTACTAGAGCACTTCTCCTCAAACCAAGTGACTAAGGTAAATTATTGTAAATCTACCCTGGACAGTCTAAACTACTTTCAAGTTGCACTCTGCAAAATCAAATGGACTTTTTCAAGTCATTGTCGGAACCTTCTAGCTTCAATGCCAAGTTATCTAAACCATCGAATTTGACTATTTTGGGTCATCATCGAGATCAAGTCCACCTATCACAGGAGTGGTTGGGCATTAATGTTTTAAGCGACAAATTTATTCTATAAAAGTTGGATTCTTCTCTATAAAAAAGATGGATAACTTTTGCTAGAGAAGCATATCTATAATTGAAATTTGCTCTCAAAATAAAAGGCCTATGGCTCCGGTGTTGAGTCTTCTATATCTGTGTATGACTTCTATTCTATCATTTCTATTAAACTAGTTCCTTTATTGTCAGTTTAATTCTATTTTCTGGATTTCACTATCAATAGAGGGCTAGTCTCTAGAATACTTGTTGGAGTTTACACAATCCTAAGGATTTTATACTAGTTTCTGTTAAAGGTCCATTGTTTTGATTGTTGTTGGTTCAAGACACTAAGTTGTCTATCGTGCTTCCGGTCCATCACCCCCTGTTTTGGCTCTCAGCCATTTCCCATTCCTTTTCGTTATTTTTATCCCTTTCAGTATCTTTCTATCCCTAATCTCCAATCCCCATTTTTATTTTCGGAACTAGCCCTACTGGAGATTACCATGGAGGACATTCCTTTCCTTCGGGCATTCAATGCTTGGCAGCAGGCCTAGGGCACTACAGACTTAGAAAACCTGTATCTAGGCCGGTTCGATTGCCAACAAGTATAAATTGCAAAAAATGTAAATTATTGGCTAAGTACCGGTTGGAAGAGCACCTTGCATGATTTCAAGATTAAATTGTATGATCTTGGGAGACATTGTACGATTTCAAAGCATTCAGAGATCTGATTTGTGCATTTCAAATGTAATTACATGAATTTTAATGCAATCGTACAAATTTTTATGCAATTATATAGAGGTGAAGCATCCTTGTATGATTTGAAGCTGCTTGTATGATTTTTAGGTGAAATTATACGTTTTGGAGCTCAATTTTTATGTTTTTGTGAAGTTGTACGAAACCAGGTATATTTGTACAATTTTAGGTAGACTATGATTTGGCAATTAGTTGTATGATTCTAAGAGTGTACCTGTATGATTTGAGGAAGTAGTGTATGATTTCTTAAAGTATTTATACGTTTTGGATGCAGTTGTATAGATTTTGGAGCTATTTTTTTTAAGTTATCTTTAATTATCGAGTTGAATACAAAGTGTGTGATAAATATTTCCAATAGACCATGGGAAAAGAATGAGCTCCTTGAGAAAATTTTGAGCTCATGTATATAGATTTGTAACCTCTAGGGTGGAAGGCTCACCAATCCCATTACACTAGAGAGATTCATAATCCAGGTGAATGAATGAGACCTACCCCGTAGAAGGTCAAGGGTGAAATTTTTTTCCACAAAGGAGAAGCGGCTATCATTCTTAGAGAGGGAGAGGGTATAGACTATGGATAAGTCATAGAGGATGGTGTGGTGGTTATAGGAGAGCACCATTGCAATTCTATGGATATGATGGAACCATTAATAGCACTTTGATGTGATCTTCATAGTGAAGTTCATCGAAAGACTATACCGGAGGAGCAGGAAGAACTGCTCAGTGAAGAGGAAGAAGAACAAGTGGATATCAATGATATCACTTTTGAATAGTTGACAGCAATTTTTTTTTTAAAGTGGTGGGAAAAATCTGACCCTAGTTATCCCTTAAAATCAACATTGGCCAAAGCCAAAGTCAGCGTATTGGCACAAATCCACCTCTGGATAAAGTATTCTTTAATGAATACTTATTGTAGATCATATAATCATACAAATCCAATAAGAATCTCACCTATGTATTGGTGAATAATTGACATATTAATTTGGAATTATCATATTTCAAAGGAAATTCATATTTCCTAAGGAAGGAAATCCTACTTTGAAGAAGATGGTAGACCTAATTAAGGCTCACAGGCTGATTACTACACTTACACAAGTGAAGTATCCAGCAGCAGCTAAGATTTTTGGTTTTGGAAGTCATGAAATTAAGTAGAGCAAGTTGAAGATAGATGAACTTGCTTGTGTAATTAATGTGGTGATGGCTCACTTATCAATAGAAATATGATCTTCAAATATTCCAACATCGATGGCATAGTATATGGAAGGCATTACCCACAAATTCAAGTATGATTTGAGAACTTATTTGGAGCAAAGAATTCGCACACTATTGGCCAAAAGGATAAAGATATTTTCCATGACCTTCCATGTAGTTGCACTCTTGTTGGATGTAGTATCTCAAGTAGGCATTCAGTTTATCGATTTGACACCGTCTCATGAGTTATCATCCAAACAACCCAATATATTGCGATGGGCGAAGATTGTACCTATTTAGAATATGACTCTAGAAAATCCTCAATCAAAGAAGGCACCAAAGAAATTAGAATTTGTAGTGATAAAAGATACTTCAGTAGATGAGCATGTCCATCCTTGATGGAAGCATTGAAGATATCTTGAACCTACTTTGAAGTAGCATGTATCAAAATAGAGGTCGCAGGAGTAGCCACTATCTCAAGAGGAGGAGGAGGTAGTAGCACCAACATCTAGTCCAATGTATATTAGAATGCGAAGGTAGCGAGAGAAATAGAAGATTGAGTAGACTTCTATGCAGAAGGAGCAACCCAACTTTATCCTTGAAATTCTAGATGAGTTACACTTGGATCTAGAAGGCTTGGATTTTATAGACATTAGTGTGCCATAGGGCACAAGATAGATGAGAGAAGTAATGGGATCTCCTATATTACTTTAGTTAATTGATTTTGACTTTTTGGACTCATCTAGAATTTGGTTAGAACTCCCAATGAAATTGCCAGTCATAAAAGCAAAAGTAGTGATGGTAGCCCCATTAGAAGAGGCTACAAGAAAGAAGAAGATAAATATTGTCATGTGAGGTGGAAATAGTCAATAGGAGTAATTACACAACCACCAGAATGGTCTGATCCAACTCTAATAGTTGCAATAATAAGGGAAGTACAAACGAACCTACAGGTGGAAGGGTTGTAAAAAATATAGTAGGAGGACTTTCCTAACCCACAAGTGGAATTCTAGGAAGTTGTGGTAGAACTAGAACAACTCAAGGAGACCACCAACATGGAAGAGATAAAACCATCCAAATAATAAGATGTAGGCAAGAATATAGCTCAAATGTTTCTATAGGAAGAGAATGCATCTAGTATAATAAAGGATATTGGAGGAAGATCAAATTCACACGAAGAGAAAGAGGAAGAACAAACTCCACCATATGAGAAGGATGTGATGCTTCGTACAAGCTTCTTGTTTGAAGTACCTCAATTTGATACTTTGTAAACTAATGGAGATGATATAGATGGACAGGTGGAGCACTATTTCCAACAAGCCAATGAGATGTTTTCTAGTTCTAGGTTGTAATTTGTTATTGGTGGTGTTGGACAACTAAAGCAGTGGAGGGAGAAAACCTTCATTGAATTGGATAAGATCATGGAGTGGGTGTGTAGTGGAGAATGAATCAAACAAATAGACCAGATTCACACACAACATCCATGGCAGTTACCGAGGGGAGAGGTAACCACAATGTTAGAAATTATAGATTTTTTGAATGGAGTGAGGACTAATTATAGGGCATATCCAAGGGTGTATATGGATTAAGCAACATGTCAGAGCTATCTGTTGAATATATCAGATCTAGAATTTTTAAGGGCACCTTCAAAATTATTCTTCACTCTATGAAAATTAAATTGTCTTACACACTAGATCGAGTGATTGAGCTTGGGTCTTGAACATATTTACCAAGCTAAGGAAGCACAAAAGGAATAAGTGGATGCTACACAAAAGGAAATGGTTATGATTGAAGAATAATTAGAATGCAGTAAGACCAAGGTCGAAGAGAGGTTGAAAAATGCACAAGTTGAATGGAATGACACAAATATGGTTTATGAGGAAAAGCTACACTCATAGGAGCAAGAGAAGAAAATTGTGATCTAGTAAGCATAAGAGTGCCAAGTAGTTAGAAGCATAGTTGGTAGCACAAAATGAACAACTGGTCAAACAAGAAAACTAGTTGAAAGCAGTGGAGGAACAACTACAACAAAAGGATCATAATATTGAAGAGATGACCACGAATGCCAAGTGCTACATTGAGGTAATCATGGATCATAAGGCTCGACTGCATGTTAAGGATGAGCATATTGCAACTTGTGAAGGTGATATACATTAGAATATTAAGGTCATTATGGAGCAGAATGAGGAGTTAGTTGTCACCGCTCGTACAAAAACTGCATTTCAAGAGAAAATATGCAAGGGAGCATTCAAGCAAGAAAATGAGTTAGCTCAACTCTTTACTATTGCAAAGGAGAAGACCAATAAGTATGGGATGAAATCTATGGAACTAAATAACTATGCAACCATGTTACATAATGAACATGCCACTCTTCATCTTTAGCTTGAAGATTTTCAGTAGGACCAGTCAGCCAAAACCAAGAAAACTGATTCAGTGAGGACACTAATCGATGTAAAGGGGAGGGTAGATATAGGCAGCACATCCACCTTCCAAAAGAAGAAGAAGTGAACATTGTATTTGCACAAGTTTGCTAATTTTCAATTTTGTTAGGTGTACGATTTGTTAAAATGTACAACATGTGAGGTTTGGTCTAATTAAACAAATTAGAGTTATAAAATGTGCAATTGGGTGTAATTGTACAAAAATTATAAAATGTGTAATTAAAAATTAAAGTGAAATTAGGTAAAATAGCATTTAAGGTGAATTTGATAATAATCAATTTAAACTTAGGAATACCTTAATGGAAATGGATTGTTATGGAAATGGTAGTTGTAAATGGTGGTTGTCTTAGGAACCACTTTGGAACAACCTAGGCAAGCATTATAAGGACCCCCCATTCAATTTTTATGGTTGTTCATTGTTATCCATTGTTGATTCATTATGTTGGTTCATGTTGGTACAAAGATTTTTCATTGATTGTTCATGGTAATTGTACATATCTAACCATAATAATAAAATAGTATTACAATTTTGAGTTATTGTGAATTCCCTTGTACATTTGAATGGTGATTCTTGTTTATGCATTTTGTGCAAGTATGGCCAAAGTGGTGTGGAATATGGACATTGTGGCAATGGAATAGTGTTAATTAATAACTCATAACCTTGGAGAATGCTGAGGAATTGATTTTGGATATTATTATTATTGTACAAAGACATCATTTTATAGTTGTATGATTTTTGGAAATGTTGGTATTGATAATAATTCATTTGCACTGAATTAGGGTTTGCATGTTAGAGGAAAAGTTAACAATTGCAATAGGAAAACATCCCAAAACTTATCTTGGAGAAAGTGTGGTGCAAATTGGAAAATATATGAGTGGAAATTTCAGTAAGGGTTTGGTGAAACCGTACATCCTGTGTACAAAACCGTACAATCAATTGTTTTCCTAATATGGAATGAAATTGCATAGTTAAAACTTGTCAAATATAGAAAATTAGCCTTTCAGATAAATTGATTACAAAACTGATCGATTTGGGTTACAAAATCACTTCCAAAGGATTTACTAAGTGGAAAATAGTACAATTTGTAGTGTTGTATGATTTTGATCATACAACTATATTATTTGCAGTCCGTACAAGTTGTTTTGGGAAGTTTGCAAACTGTATAAGGTAAATTGTACACCTTGTATGATTTGGGTGAAAGTTGTTACAAAATCTTGGGAATCATTTTCATACCTTTCAAATCACCTCTCCTTCCAGGAATATTGTACCTTGTGCTACACATGTCTCATTAGGGTATTTTGGCCCCACCTGTGTATTACCAATATTATTTTGTTGTTTGGTAAAGAGAAGTTCAACCAACTTAGTTTGTGTTCCTTTCTATATGTTTGCTCTTGCTTCCTTGGATATTACTTGATAATTTGAGGGTTTTTCTCTTTTTGCCTTGCCTATATCAATAGTAAGTCTTATTATTCTATTCCTCAATATTCTTTCACAACTTTCTTTTTCATCATATTCATCCTCTCCTAGCTCTACTATAGAAGCTTTCGACTTGTCCTACTCTTTTTTTGGTAATTTTTTTATTAATGGAAAAGGTATTAACTTCTAAAACTATATTTTCTTTACCATTTTTTTCTCTTGAATGGTGCATGGTATTTCAAGAGAGTCTTCAAAATTTTATGAGACACATTCCTTAGGTTCATCGAGAATGTTCATCCCTAAATCAGGATCATACTGAATAGAGGGTTCCTTGTTATGAACCTGTTGTACTGTGTCCTCTAAGTTTTGATATACTTATTCTTCATAGGCTAAATCCTCAAAATAGTTGGCATTTCTTCCAATATCCTTCCTTACTAGTCTCCACTATTTATATTGCTTTCATTTTTCTAGATCTATTTTTTGGAAGTTGAAAACCATCCTCATCCATATCCATTTGTAAGTTTCTCTTGCAGTTTTCTACATATGATTCTGTTGGGCTCTTCTTAGGGCATGATCTCTCAATATACCCCACCTCATGACATCTTCTACATCTAAAAGATATGTTTTCATAATCTATGGTTTAGATCCACATTGTATCCCCATACTTAAGAATGATTGATTATGGTAAAGCTTTACTTATATCAATCATGACCAATATCTGAGCATAAATAGCCAAGAATCCATCTTTTGTAGTATCTGAAATCTCAAGGAATTCTCCTAGAGTGTTGCCTATTGCCTTGAAGGTATCTATTTCCTAAAATTCAATGGGCAACCCATACATCCTAACCTAGATTGGTACTAGGGATATATTTACATTTTTAGGTGAAAAGCCTTCATACTAACAAGTAAGAAAGAGTCTTGCTCTTCCCATAAACTAAGGACCCCATTTTAGGATTCTATCTCTTTCTTTCCTAGAATAAAAATGGCTAGGAAGAAACCTTTGGGAAAAAAGGATAGAATCACTCATGGAGACTTCCAACTCCTATCAATCCATTTTCTCAAGGCTTAAGCCCCTAGCCAATACCCATTAAATTTACCAAAAACTTCCCTATCTTGGAGCAACGAGGATCTCTCTGAGGTGTGCTCACTAACCTCTACTACTAGAGATGATTCTAAGGATTTAGCTATAAATCGATCCATGGGAAGGAAACTAAAACTCAAAATCTACTGAAATTTACCATAATATCCTATAGCAAATATAGTATTTGATAAAAAATTATAATAATTTGCATGCAAAATTTCTAAGATAAAGAAAACTAAAAACTTCTATGTTAAAATATAATGTCATGCCTTACCAAACTCCTAGCCCTTCATTTCTCTTACCATCATTTGAACCCTAGCCAAAAAATATTTGCAATTTTATTTTTTGTAATGTGAAAAATCATCACTACCCTTGTTCTAGATGGTTGACTTCATAGGGTCGTATCTCCCTCAATATTGCTTGGATTCCTTCATATGACCACTCATTTTAAAGCTCTTCAAGATCTACACAAGTTGGTCCAAGAACTAGCTGAATCTAATAACCCTCATGAGGATATGGCTCCTAAAAGATGATATATTTAAAAAAAAGTCATAATCCTTCAAGAAGAAATTGTATCTATTTAAGTGAAGTTGATGTATAGGCCCTATAACTTTTAGGATTCAAACATTAGATATTTTATATGGAGTACCTAAGCCTTCTTTGTTAATCCTACTCAAAGTGAACTTACATAGACATACATAAAAGTTGTACATGGATTCTATTGGGGTAAGTCTTAACAAAATATTAAAACATTACATTTTATATTATATTAATTGGACCATATCCAACTTGGATGTTTTACTAAATATATTTTCATCTCCCTCAAATCATTACTTTTCCTCTAGCAAATACTTGGCATATTGAAAAGTTAACTTCTAAATTTAAATTTCTCTAAGATAAAAATCAATTTCATATTTAGTTACTCAAGGATTGTACACCTCAAGTATGAACTACAAATAATTCATCTAGCTCCCTTGGTCACAATTAGGGTAATTTTTTTGAAAAATATCTCATCTTTTAGGAGCCATATCTTTGCATAGAGTTGTCTGATTCAGATGATTCTTGTGCCATTTTGTATGGAATTTGAAGAGCTTTGAAATGAGTGGTCATACAAAAGAATCCAAGTAGTATTGAGGGAGATACGTCCATGTGAAGACAACCATCTAGAACAAGGGTAACGTTAGGGCAATTTTTTCCAAAAAAATGTCTCATCTTTTAAGAGCCATATCTTTGTGAAGGGTTGTCTGATTCAGATGATTCTTGGACCAATTTGTGCAGAATTTGAAGAGATTTAAAATGAGTGGTCATATGAAGGAATCTAAGTAGTATTGAGGGAGATACAACCCTATGAAGTCAACCATCTAAAACAAGGGTAATGATAATTTTTCAAGTCACAAGAAAATAAAATTATAGATATTTATCAACCAAGGTTTAGATGATGGGAGGAGCAATGAAGGGCTAGGAGCATCAGTAAGGTAGATAATTTTTAGCTAAGTTTCATTTATCCCTTCATTATCTTTGAAGTTTTGCATGTAGATTATTATAGGTTTATTTTCAAATAATATAATCACTATAGGATATACTAGTAAATTTTAGTAGATATTGAGTTATAGTGTCCTTCCCATGGACTAATTTATAGCTAAATCCTTAGAATCATCCCTAGTAGTAGAGGTTAGGGAGGACCTCATAGAGCAACGATCCTTATTGCTCAAAGATAAGGTAGTCATTGGTAAATTTAATGGGTCTTGGCCAAGGGCTTCAACTCTAAGAAAATGGATTGATAGGATGATGGAAGTCTCCAAGAGTGAGTCTATCCTTTCTTCCCAAAGGTTTCTTCCTAGCCATTTTCTATTCTAAGGAGGAAAGAGATAGAATCCTAAAAGGAGGTCCTTGGTTTATGGGAAGAGCAAGACTCTTCCTTACCCATTAGTATGAAGGCTTTGCACCTAAAAATATAAATCTATCCCTAGTACCAATATAGATCAAGATGTATGGGTTACCCATTGAATTATAGGAAATGGATACCTTCAAGGCAATAGGCAACACTCTAGGAGAATTCCTTGAGATTTTAAAAACTACAAAAGATAAATTCTTGGCTATTTATGCTTGGATATTGGTCATGATTGATATTAGTAAACCTTTACTAAAATCAATCATTCTTAAGTATGGGGGTAAGTTGTGGATCCAAACCATGGATTATGAAAATATATCTTTTAGATGTAGAATATGTCATGAGGTGGGGCATATTGAGAGATCATGCCCTAAGAAGAGTCCAACAAAAACATATGTAGAAAACCACAAGAGAAACTTACAAATGGATATGGATGAGGATGGTTTTCAACTTCCAAAAAATAGGTCTAGATAGATGAAAGTAAATAAATAATGGAGACTAAGTAAGGATATTGGAAGAAATACCAATTCTTTTGAGGCTTTAGCCTATGAAGAAAAAGTATATCAGATCTTAGAGGACATGGTACAATAAGATCAAAATATTAACAAGGAACCATCTACTCAATATGAACCTAATTTAGGGATGAACATTCTTATTGAACCTAAGGAATGTGCCTCATCAAATTTTAAGACTCTCTTGAAGTACCATGCACCATTCAAGAGAAGGAAAGTGGTAGATAAAATATAGTGTTAGATGTTAATACCTCTACCATTAACAAGGAAATACCAAAAAATGAGCAAGATAAGTCAAAAGCTTCCTTAGTAGAGCCAAGAGAGGATATATCTAATGAAAAGGAAAGTTGTGAAAGAATATTGAGGAATAGAATAATAAGACCTACCCCCAATACTGGCAAGGCAAAAAGAGGAAAACCTTCAAATTATCAAGCGAGAGCTAGGGAAGCAAGAGCAAACATAGAGAAAGGAACACAATCTAAGTTGGTTGAACTTCTCTTTACCAAAAAACAAAATGATATTGGTAATTCATAAGAGGGCCAACAACCCCTAATGAGACATGATTACCATCTCATGGAATATAAGGGATGCTAATTCCCCTCAAAGTAGAGGTGTATCAAGGACCTCTATTTAAGTAATAAGCCTGATATTATTTGTATCCAAGAAACTAAAATGACAAAGGAAGAAGTTTCCAAAACTATGAAAGTAGTATGGGCAAGATGTGAATGGGATGTTATGGATTCAAAAGGAGTGGAAGGGGAATTCTAACATGTTGGAATCTAGTTAGAACCTCCTATGAAACCATTCATAAAACTAGGCATTGGATAGCCTCATTAGTCACATGCTACTTTGTAGATATTCATTTCATCCTTATCAATGTCTATGGACCTACAACTCATTAGGAGATCAAAAGTATGGAGTGGGATTGAAGCCTTTATGAGAAGTAAATACCAAGAAACTCAATTCATGATCATAGGATATTTTAATGCCATAACCAAGCTAGATGAAAAATTTAGGGAATTAGGAAAATAACCCAAAGTATGAGAGATTTCTCAGCTTTTATTCAAAATAATAATCTATGGGAGGTTGAGTTTGAAGAGGACAACTATACATGGACCAACAATAGGATAGGCTAGAACATAATAGCAAAAAATAGATAGATGCATACTCTCAGATCATTGGCTAGATGAAGGGACTTGTGCTAAAATTAATACCTTGACAAGGATTGGTTCAGATCATTAGCCAATAAGAGTTAAAATGTGGTAAGTGAATTAAAAAATATCATATTTTAAATATGAGTAGATGTGGGAAGACCATCCTCAATTTGTTGATATGATAGCGCAAACATAGAATTATTTAAGAAATAATGGGTTATATACACTTCCAAAACAAATTAAATCAATGACATCTAGATTAAAAGAATGGAACAAGAACACTTTTAAAAATATTTTTGAGAAGAAAGAACTAAAAGAGAAACTTTCAAAATTCCAAAAAGATGAGCACAATAATCCAAGCTCAGAGGAAAGGGAGTTGCTTAGTGAATATCATAATATTTTGAGTAAGGAAGAGAAATTTTGGAGATTAAAATCAAGATAAACTTGGTTAAAAGGAGATAAAAACATAATTTTTTCATAGGATGACAATAGTACAGAGATCAACATCTAGAATTAGTAGAATTAAATCAGTAGAAGGGGTTTGGATTGAAGACCAGAGCAAAATCAGAAAGGAGGTAAGGTTTTTTACTAGAATATTCTAGGATCAGAGGAGATTGAAGTTCTTAATGATAAACTACTACAAGAAGTACCTTCAATTATAATAGATGAAGACAATAGCAAACTGATGGAGCCTATTACTCTAGAAGAAGTTCATTAAACTCTTTTCTCTTTTGATAAGGATAAATCCCAAGTTTAGATGGACTCTCTACAACATTCTATCAACATAACTAGGAAATAGTGAAGGATTCTTTATTGGTGGTAATGGAATAATCTAGGGTAAAATAATACATACCTTATAAAATAAATGCAACATATCTTACCCTAATTCAAAAAAGAAGGATGCAAAATTGTTTGATTCATTTAGGCCCATAAGCCTATGTAATATGGCATATAAGATAATCTCCAAAGTGATGGAAAATTGGTTAAGACCACTATTAGACAAAATTATTTTAGAAGAGCAAGGAGGATTTGTGAAAGGGAGATAAATTCTAGATAAGATCATAGTAGCTCATGAAGTAATGCATTCAACAACTTCTAGAAAAGAGAGCAATGATCTTAAAACTTGATATGAATAAAGCCTATGATAGGGTTAAATGAGATTTTTTTTTATAGTATTAGAAAAGTTTAGATTTGGGAAGAAATGGGTTAGATGGATTAAAGCTTGTGTCTCTATAATATCATATTCAATGTTGGTCAATGGGCTAGTAATAAAATCATTTAAAGCCAAGAGGGGTCTTAGATAGGGAGATCCTCTATCACCATATATATTCATTATTATGGTAGAGGTATTGGGAAGGAACTTGAAGAAGGCATACAAATATGGGCTAATAAGTAGACTTAAGGCTAGTAATAACATCAACAACATCACCCATCAATAATTTGTAGATGATACAACCCTTTTTGGGAGGGTAGAGAAAAATAAGGCTAGAGCTTTGAATAACTTATTAAAGGAATATGAAAGAGCATCTAGGAAAAATTTAATAGGACAAAATCTAAAATTTACTTCCTAAACACTCCAACTAGAATCAAAGTAAGGATATGCAGGTTACTTCAAATGGAGGAGGCAAATTTACTAACAACATATCTAGGGATGCCCTTATTTGAGGGGAGAATGAGGATAGAATTATGGAATCTAGTTATAAGTAAAGTTTAGAATAAACTACCAACATGGAAAGGTAGATGGTTATCATTAGCAAGAAGAGTGCAACTAATTAAATCAGTCTTACAAGCCATTCCAACATATTATATGTCCTTGTATATTATGCCAAAATTGATAGAAAAAGTTTAATCTATATTATGTGATCATTTTTATGGTCAAGATTACATGATAAAAGGAAATTTTCTTTAGTGAAATGGAGCAAGGTGTGTGATAATAAAACTAGGGGAGGTCTCAATTTAAGAGTTCTTATAGATGCAAACTTAGCTCTAAGGGGAAAAGTAATTTGGAGATTGTACAAAGAGAGTCAAAGACAATGGGCAAGAATTATTCTAAGTACATTGAGCCCAATGACCCAAGCTTAATATTTATTACATTCTCACTACTAGATGGTTTTACACTATGGAATGATTTAAAAAATCAATTGATCTAGTGATTAAAGGTCTAATATGGGTGGTGGGAACTAGAGAAAAATTCTATTTGGATGGATACTTGGTGTGATAAAATACCACTCAATCTAGATCCAATTTTGAAACCATGGATGAGATTACTTCAAGATAAATATGGTGATAGGGTTTCAAACATTATGTACAAGGATCAAGAAGGAAGATACAAATGGAAAGAATATTTTTTACAAGTATACTAGACATTGTTGCTAGGAGGTAATTGAGCAGAAAGATAACAACAATGATTATTCTAAGGGGAGCCAAGGATAAGTTGATTTAGGAGTTGAATAGCTTAGGAGAATACACAACAAGAAGTAGATATAATGTAAAGCACCAACAAAATAGGAATACCACAAGAATATGGAGAGATAT
This sequence comes from Wollemia nobilis, assembly GCA_028583015.1. Classification (NCBI taxonomy): domain Eukaryota; kingdom Viridiplantae; phylum Streptophyta; class Pinopsida; order Araucariales; family Araucariaceae; genus Wollemia; species Wollemia nobilis. The sequence continues at coordinate 16,031,953 of JAQPPZ010017052.1, forward strand.
TTGGGATAGCTCAAGCATTCCAAAAGTCAAAATGTTTGTATGGCTAGTAGGTCATAGGAAAATTTATCCTAGGATAACCTAATGAAAAGGGGTTTTCATGGCCCCTCACAATGTGTTCTATGTAAAAAGGAGGAGAGTATAGACCATCTCTTGGGACACTACTCAATAGTCTAGGAACTATGGCAATGGATTCTTAATATGTTTGGTAAATGCATGGTGATGAATGGTAGAATTGAAGAATGGTTAAAGCAATGGTAGAGCACTTTTAAAAGTGAGGTATTATAGACAATCTGGGATACATCAAAAGATACAATACTTTGGATTATATGGTTGGAAAGGAATAGAAGAATATTTAAAGGAAAGGAAAGCAATTTAGAGGTAATGAAAAGGAATATTTGTTTAGCCATAGAGGAGTCTAAACCAACCCTATCAACTCACCCAATCCCTAATATTGAAGCAGAGAGCCTTGATAGATGGAGTCAAGTCATCAAATGGAATTATGATGTTGGGTACAGGAGAAACAAAAGGAAGGAAAGAATATAAAGTGGAAACCACTAGAAGTAGAGTTGGTCAAATTAAATTTTGATGGAGCATCTAAAGGAAATCTAAGACCAACAAGAGGAGGAATAATTAGAAATAATAAGGGTGAGATTTTATCACATTACACTTTCAATAGTGGATTTAAGACAAATAATGAAGTTGAAGCTTGGGTAACTTTGGAAGGATTAAAAATATGTAACAAATGAAATGGAATAGAGTATGGATGGAAGGTGATTCACTAATAGTAATAAATACAATTTTGAGGAAAGCAAAGGCTCCATGGAACATACAAGAGATCATTATGGAAATACAAGACCTTGCTATAGAGTTTGAAGAAATTAAGTTTACACATATATTAAGGGAAGGGAACAAATGTGCAGATAGGCTAGCCAATAGAGGGGTTTTAATAGAGGATCATGAAGTTAAATTCTCTTTTCCATGGTTAGAGGAAGTAGTAAGTTTAGTTGAAGTTGACAAGAAAAATTTGAAAGGAGCAAATTCAAAATAATGTTCTAGAGGATTACAAAATGTTTCAAGGGATCCATTTATAGATCAATGCATTAGAGGAAACTAATAATCCAGATTTGGTAAAGTAGACTATGATTTCATGAAGCAAGTAGAAGTTTTGTATGTTGAAAGAAGAAGATGATATCAGATGGACTTCATGGTTGAATGGATTATTTGAGTTGTTGGTTGGATTATGGGATAAAGTATGGATTAGAACTTTCAACTTTTTGAGACTACTAAACTATTTATTAAAATAATACCATTATGATTTGTTAAAATGTCATTATAATATGAATGAGATTCATTTCATAACTCATTAAAATGATAAAATATTTTTTAATTGGTTATTTGGGATTAAAATGAATTCCACTTGTATTATATAATGACCCATAGTTTAGTTATTATGCATATATTCCTTGATAAGATTTAATCATGAACTTTCAACTTTTTGAGACTGCTAAACTATTTATTATAGTTCTTGTGGTTGCACTTATGCTTTAGGAAGGAAACTAATAATCCAGAGTTAGTAAAGCGGACTATGATAACGTGAAGTTTTGGAAATATTACTCTACTAAGATGTAGTGCATAGACAGTAGAGGTGGAGTTTTGGTATTGTGAAGGTTGCTGTAGGAAAATGTCAAGAAGGATGTTGAATTCTAGAATATTTGTATTTACAAAGAAAATTGAAGAAGATCCAGAAAATGAAAATCAAGAATTCAAACTTTTTATGAAAAAGATGTAGGTATCTAGCTATAGCAACTCAATTGAATATGTTTGTAAACTCTCAAGCTCTAAAGGAGAGAGTTGTGATTTGTCAAGGGTGGGGGACCCGAGTACAACCCCTTTTTCTCAAGCAAAAAAAAAAACATATTAGTTTAAATTATTTACAATCCCCTCTCTCTCTATATATATATTGGTATTTATTAGATATTTTCTTCATTGCTAATTTATGGATATAAAAACTAATGCTATTATTTATCCAATCACCACATTCATTTTTCTTGATAATACCAATAATAATTTGTGAATCCCTATCAAATGAAATAATCTACATCAATTTTAAATGGTAATCTTCATCCCTATAAAAAGCTTCCTAGTCTATGCATATTTATTTGCTAAAATCCCATATGATTCTAAGTAGGTAAGAATAATTTTAACTTCGTTATTCTTAAAAACATTATCTTTGTCATTCTTCCTAGGGTTCCTTATAGAAACACTATCAAAATATGTTTGATGGACCCTTAACTTTGCTAGATCTAACTTCTCTATATATATATTTTACCATGGGTCCACACAAATCATTTGCATTAAATTCATTATAATGATTCATATTTACATGTATAAGATCAAATTCTATAACCAAGAGGCTAACACATCTTTTTCCATGCTCAAGACTTCCCATGATGATCACCATGCTTGTAAATATTTTTCAAGAGAAAGAATAACACAAATCAAAACTTGGATGTGATTCTCATATTTATTTTTAAATTTGTATTATTCCTTTCAAGCCACAAATTTCAACAAATAATGGTAGGACCAATCCTCCACAAAATTCTTAATGCTTTAACTTTAAAGTAAATGATCGAATATTTCAACAAATCTTCTATTGTCAATGGATCAACCTAATGAAATCTTATTTTTTAAATTATTCCTAAATGGTGGAAGCAAAGGAATAATAAAAAAATAGACAATGTGGTGTTTTTAGCTCCTCCTTACACAAAAAATGCCTAAAATGTCCATGATATCACCTTCTTTGTAAACTATCACCCATAGTAATTTTGCTTTTAATTGCTAAGTAAATGAATCTAAACGCCTTAGGTAGTGTCTTTAGTGACCAAACATTCCTTCAAGATAAATCCTTAGAACTAGGAAATTCTAATTGCTCTAATTTTACATATCCCCAATTGATTGAGTATCAACCACCTTTTGATATATTTTAGACTAGTTCACCCTTCAATAAAAAATGGTAAATACTTTAAGCATATTTTAGACTCACCTATTACTTGTTTGAGGTCCTTACCCTCAAGTAGATTGTTAATAAAATCCAATATCTAAAAATGTTGCTTTCATCAATATAGTTTTTGAGTTTTGAACTTGTATGAACCAAAGAGGATCAAATTAATAGTTTTCATTTGTATAAATAAATTGAGAATTAATAGTCAACCAAGCATCAAACCAATAATTTATAGAATCTACCTCATTGATCGATGACTTAATATGTTGATTAATCATAAAATCTTTATGACTTAATATGTTGATTAATCATAAAATCTTTGGTATGAAGTTCCATGTTGCTAAACACTTGAGTTTGTTTCTTTAGTAATTATTTTTTAAATTGGTTATATGGGATTGAAATGGGCCCCACCTGTATTACATCACCACCATGTAGTAGTATTATAACAACTTAACTATTATGTATGTATTGTTTGTCTTGGTCATCAATCTACATAATGTGGAATTTATGCCTTGAATTGTAACCAGGATTGGATGACTAAGTTGATTTTGAGTCAACCTCTAGAAAAGGCCAATTCTTTATAATGTTAAAGAAATAAAAAGTGGTACCAAGAATAAAGATAGAAACACAAGGGTTTAGAAGAGAGATAGGGGTTAGAAGTTGATTGAAAAGTTGACAAGGATTCAAGCTATCTGAGTTTGTCTGATATTTCCATTAATCAAACACATATTTGTACACATTTCAAAACTACTTTATGGGCAAAACCAAAGGCCCAAAACCATGAGTAGAGAGATAAACTTAACAATAGGGCTGACAAATAAACATGACAGAAACAACTTTATAAACGTATGTCAAATTTTAGGATAAGGCCTGAAAGTCTATTTGACAACTTCTAATAAAATAAAATAAAAATTGATTTTAAGTAATTAATGAAACATAAAGTTTAATTAATTAATGTATTCTAATTCCTTAACACTCTTAACCACAAAAACATTGGACTCCAATACATACAAACGATGAGGAAAAACAACTTGATAAGCAACAAAATTGAAAGACGAATGACCCAAATTTTATGGCTTCATCAACTGGAACAAGTCTTCACAAAACACAAAAATAACAATTGCACTGGATCAGGCTCAAATAGAGCTTTCTGACGATTATAAATATACCTATGTTTGGATACAGTTGACTACCTCGATTTGTGTGAAAAACAAAGTATCTCCCAAGTAGCAAAATACAAGCAAAATAAATTCCCTTCAAACAAAATATTCCTAAAAAAGATTCCTCCAAATATTTTTTAAGTCCCTTTATTTTGTTTTTTTGTGGTTAGTGTGATAAACCCCTACCATGAACGCATAGAGTTGAGCAGTTCCCTCCCAACCATGACCTCTCGTAAGGTTAAGAGCTACACTTGTCAATAGGGGAATAACACATAGCCATTTGGGTATCAACAACGTGCGGGTAGATACAGGGGAAATGGAGCCTTGTCAGTCACTACCTACTCCCAACCATGACCCCTTGAACCCCTCGTAAGACTGAAAACACGTCTTTGAAGTGCCTATGTGGCGTGCCAGGGGAGAAAAGGTCTGACCACACGTAGGAGATTTTAGCCCTGGCGAAGGAAAACAATAAATGGAGAATTAAAAAACAAACAGGAACAGCATCACAAGCTCGGATCATATCATATCTTCTACGCAAAAGCAAACATTGGAGGGCGCACAGGTGGACTATGTGACAGAGGGGTGTAAAAGGACGTCTTTTCTCTCAGACTGTCCACAGAAACCTCCACCGTAGCCCGTACTCCTTCACATTATTGTTGGCAGCAGTAGTGATAGAAGTTGCGTCTCTATTAGTTGTAGTGCACCACATGCCTCGTGGCACCCATACCAGTAGTGATGTAACTTTGACGGTGGCTATCGTGGAGAGCATGCATGGAAACAGGAACAATACGGAGCAACCGAGACAAGAATGATACCAACTATGTCGTGAGCTGGCAAAAATATGAGACTTCTATCTGTCGGAGTAATGGAGGATACAACACGTCAGTCTTCTGAGTGACGTCAAAGTGATGATGCGATAAATGTTCAGAGGTGGCGTAGGAAACATCGAGGTTCGTGGCAACAGTTGTAGAATGTGACCAAAACATCACTGACAGGTGTGCAATCAAACTGGAGGAAAACAAACGATGTAGGAGGCTCCAAGAGTCATGCATGTCGTGTTCACATGATTTGTCCTCAGTGTAGACGAAATTACAACGGCAAAAATCACTTTCAAATGGGTCGACATCTAGAGTCCTTATTTTCGTCAATTTTCAATTTCAGTAATTTAAATCCTTATTTTCGTCAATTTTCAATTTCAATAGTTTAAATATTTATTTTAATTTGTGAAATTCGTTACTCTGTATAACTTTGATGAAAAAGTGAAGTTGGTGATAGAGCAGGCAAAGCCTTCACCACCACCATAACAACATTAAGTTCTCCATTTTATTAAAGAGAGACCTTTGTCAAAGAGGTTTTTAATGTCAACTTCTACTTCCAAAATTTCAGCATAGAGACTTTTTTAGCTTGTTCAAATATCTCTTCTAAAAGGAGACTAGGCAACATGGTGCTCGAAAGAGGAGTACCCCACAAAGAAGGGACAGGGTGCTCTAATATCATTGATGAGGATTTAAGCTATTCGAGCTTGCTTGATATTTCTATTAATCAAACACATCTTTATACATATTTTAAAACTATTCAAGGGGAAGAACCAAAGGCCCAAAACCAAGAGCGAAGAGATAAACCTGATAACAAAAATCCTGTTAAAGTTTGGGATAAGGTCTAACATTCTTTCGCAGACCTATTTGACAACTTTTCTAATTAATTAATATATCTTAGAGATCTAGTTGACAGTAATGAAGCTTACCATGTAATTCCCCTATACTTGACTAAAATAACTAACATGTAAAGTGTTATCGAATTTATATTATTAGCTCATGTTATACATCTATCATTCCAAGAGCTTTGCAAGAAACAATCCAATCAACAATCCAAGTTTTAGCAAATTTTGTTTAACATAATTATTTTTATGCAAAGGATGAATAGAAATGAATAGTTATGTAAAAATCACATACAATTTTTATCTACAACACTTCTATTGATATAGGCCAACCCCATTGTTTCATTTATTGTAGAGCATAATTACAAAGTTTGCTACAAGCAAATACAAGATAGCCGATCCCTTATATTAAGTAAGCTTGAGCTATTTATAAAATTATCCCATTTTTTGTTATTTCTTATCATTACATTAAAAGCCTTAGATAGGCTTAACATGGACAAACACAACTTGATTAGTAGGCATGAAAGAAGTAGATGTCAATTTCTTGCTCTATTTTAACCAGCTTGGCTCAACTATTTTGATTGAAGTGGTCACTTCTAATATCCTCCAAAAACTTAGCATCCATGCATCCTTAACAAGACTAGGCATATTCAATTGGCTTATCTTTTGGCCATTAAGCCATGTTGCTTCATCGACTTGTCAAAGTTTAGCTCTGATGTTCTAATCTGGGCAATTGAGAAGTGGCCAATAGGTGCAAGTTTCTATCACACATAATCCTCATTGAAAAGGACACATCTAGGAGCTTTTTACCCATTATTGGGGCTCAAAGGTCTTGTCAAAACTTTCTAACTACTACAAGGGCTTTAGAGACCAGGTCAGGCTTTTTAGCAACCCTAGTTGATGTCATTGTTTTAAAAACCTATTGAACTAAACCTTTTACAAACTTTGACTGACATCAACACTTGAAAACCTCAACATTCTCTTATTATGAGCTTTTGATTTACTGAAGCCTTCTACTAATGGCTTTGCTAAACTTTTGTGTTATTTGGATTTTGATTATATCGAGACTTTGAAGTGCCCATGCTAACATCAACTTTGAAAATGTCCAACTTTCATTTGTTCTAGGCTTTGCTTTACCAGATTTTTTTAGTGCATTGATTGACATCATATCTTGAAAAGTTTGGCAATCATTTTTTCCAAGCTTTGATTTAGTAGAACCTTTAACCTTTCTCTATTCTAGGCTTTTGCCTTATCAAAACCTTTTACTCATTTAGAATCCCTAACCATTTGAGAAAAATGACCAAACCCTTTTGCTTTAGCCAATTTTTGGGCCTAACTAGATGCTTTTAGATTTTTGGCTATTTTTGCAATCCTGGCTCTTCTAAGACATTCTAATCGCATTGAAATTTGGGCCCAAGAATATGCATCTAGGCCTCTGACAAACTACTACATAAATGATCAGTGTGACCATGTGTCCAAACCCTTTCTTAGCAAAATTTAGAATAAATTATATTTTGACATTACTTGCAAGGACTATGTATGTGGGTCATTGCATTGACCCACATTATTGCCACCTTTCAAGGATTTTTTCTTGCAAAAAGGAGAACCCAACTAGCATTATCCATTAGATAACGAGGTCAGAAGAAGTAAGAGGTAGTATAAAAGAGGAATAAGCACTTGAGGGTTTAAATGGATTTAATGGGGGGAAAGGGAATAGATTCACAAATTAAAAGAGATTCCATGATTCTATATCTTTGGTAGGGGCTTTAGAAGATGAGTTGGAATATGTGGATGTTCTAATTACATTCCATCCATTGGAAAAATATGGGGTTTTCTACAACATAAATAGAAGGGAAAAGGAAAAAGTTGGTAGAGAGAAATTGGAGCTTATCTTGAGAGGAAAATAAAAAAATTGGGTTACTAGGAGAACTAGGGAAGGTGGCAATTTAGAAAACAATGGTAAACGCATGAACAAGGATGGAAAGGAAATGGAGGAGAAGAAAATAATTATACTTGAATGGTGATGACTACTAGAGAACTAGATTCTCATGATAATATTTTGTACAACTCGCACCATATTCAGATCAAGATAAATTACCTCAGGTTAATGCTTTAAGCACTGAAAGCCTAAAGCTTTTCTCTTGATTTTTGATGCTTCAAAATTACTTTTATACAAGAGGTACTAGGTTCATTTCATATGCATTGAATGATTCTCTTTACCTAGTTTGGCCTATCTGCTCTTCTTTTTTTCCAAGTGAAGGAATTGGAAGATTGTATTTATCAGAATACTTTATGCCATGATTGAGGAGATCTTTTCAACCTATAGAATACAGACTGTAAGCTCCTCTAGATGATTTTTGTAGGTTCCATGAATTTAAGAGAAACCTCTGTTTGGTCAAGCAAGATTTGACAATCTTATCGACCTCTGAACTTTTCCTTTCTTTTATTTTTCTTTTGTCCTTGGGCTTAAATTTTTTTCCTTATTGTTATTGTCATATTAAAACAACAAGATATATGGTGAGTTGTAAACCCAATTACCAAAAGAGCATGGTTGTATTTGCTATCCCACCTCTCAAATTAAGAGATGTGCTCATAGCTACAATTTGGATGTAAACATTTCCATCGGAGGAATTCCTTTAGCTAACATCAAGATGGCTATTGGGTTCCTACCTATGACAATGCCTACTTTAGCTACCACCAAAAAGGTTAAAACTCATATTTTTTCCAATCTAGTGGGTCAACAAATCCTCATGGAATAGGAATTTTTAGGTTTGCTTGCAATATTCATTTAAGGCCCTCCCTTGTGAGCATATTTAAAATTTTGACAACATCAATAACTTTGAAAATTGATGGAGCCTCAAGTCTTCTCATGTTTTTTATAGCTTTGAGCAGCAATATGGCACTTATGAATGGTTGTATTTAGGAGTTGTACAATGCTCAGGTGAGGGGTCTCCTTATATAGATTTCTTTATCTTGAAAAAATCATTGAATTTATTTATTTGGTTTGCCTTCTTCTCCATCACTCCTTCTCTAACCAGCTCATGTGAAATGACTTCCCAACATAGCTAAATCAATAATTAACATGATTATCCATCTTGAACCTCCTAATTTGCATGTGTGATTTATCTGGTGCATTTTTAAAAACTTTTCTCCATGAGGATATTATACCATTGTCTATTTAGCCAATGACTCTATTACATATAACTATAGCCAATTTTATTTATATGATTTTTATTTACACAAAATTATAGTGTGCTTTTCCACACCAGCTATGTTAGACATTGCCACCTCATCAAAATTTTCAATGACTTGACCATATAGTTCTGAACTTTTGCTTTTCTTGCTTGTTAGTATTTTGGAACATATGGTTTGTTTTGGCAAAGAGTTATCATCAGTTTGGATGGAATTAGGAATGAGAACTCATCGAAGATAATTATACTTTAACTCATAACTCCTTTGTTAGCTTACCTATGTGTTTTAACCCTTGTGCCAAATTAGCATTATACTTTTCATGAGTTTTGAGGCTCATAAAAATTGTTGCCTTATAATGGATCATTAAATATTCTTCTAGAGTTAGTGGTCCTTCTATTCTTCCCATATTTATCAGATGCATTTTTTGGGGCATGTGACCCATTTATCTTTGAAACTAACTATAGAGTGATTTTGAGGTATACCAAGTACCTATATCTAAGCAAATTACTACATTACAACCAAACATGGAATACTCATCCTTCATCCATTCCTTCTCACATTTTAACCAATCATTTATCTCCAACTTGGGATACTCCAAATAATTCTTATCCATATCAATAGTTTTCTCCTCATATCGCTCTATGTGATATAGTCTAAGTTTTTCAGCATACATCTTGACCATTTTTTGTATGCAAGCAATCACTATGTAAGTGTGATCCTATGCTAGGTAACCCCAAACTGCTCCATGAACTCATTTGATAAGCATAATTCAAATAGTGGTGGAAAGTCCACAACTATTACCTCTTGAATTTTTGAAATATCTAGCAACTTTTGAAGTAGTATTGACATATATTTTATAACTCCCATTTTTGGACCAGTATTCCATCTAGATGCAATATACCAAAGCTGCTCCCAATATATTCTAAGCCCATGGCATCACAAAATGCTCGAGGTATGATTGTCACAAGAACTCCAAGATATATCATGTAATTATGTACTATCCATCCTTCTATGCATAAAGTCAAATAGAAGGATAGAGGTTTAATTTTACCCATGCTAAGATATGGGCACCTTTGGTCAAACTTAATATTTGGGATGATGCATCTGTCAACTATTGAGCTTTTAAGAGTAGCTTATACCATAGAAACTTGTTTATAAATTAGTAGATTCTCCTTCATATCAACTCTTAAAGGGATCTTCACTTCTTTCATAATGTTGTATTTGTATTTATATGTCAAATTCACTTCCTTCTAAATTGGTTTCCCACTACCTTTGAAATTGCTCAACCACTTCTTCTCTCTATCTCTTGGTAATGAAAGGGTAGCATAGCTTCTGGTAAACATGTTCCTTTTACTGATATACTTGTTATCCTTCCAACTTGGCTTGTTCTTCAGATTACTTTAGCCCCTTCTCTTCTTGTTGCCTTATTTGAGGACATGGTGCTACTTTTGACTTTTCCAACTTAATTAGTTCCCTTGCTTGATCCATCCTTTGCTCTATAATTTATAGAACTTTTGTATTTTTAGTATGTTATGGCAAAGGACTATGCCCATATCTGATGGATATATTGGCCATATTAGTTGTGTAAGGCTTCTCAACCATAATATTATGTTCAATATCCATCACCAAGGCCATAAGTTCTTATGATTCCTGAGTTGGAGCTAGTCAGTAATAAGGCTAGTAAGCATGGCAACTATCACCCTTGTGATGACTGAAAAATGTTGAACAACAATAGTCATCCATATATGGTGATAATTTTTGTTCTTGGTGTTAATGACTATAATTTGATCCTCATAAGCTTCACTAATTGGCATCCCTTGGTCCTTTGAGGCATAGGGAGATTCCCTTTGTTAGTATTTTTTGAATCTCTCTTCAACATTTTGCTGCTTCAACATATCAAGCTCATTTGTCATGTTCTAGCCTGCAACTCTTAGATATTGTAGGTCTTTTGATTTAGAGTGGGCATGGTGGGTACATAACTTGTTGAAGTAAGATACTAAGGATATATTTTGAGCAATGTGGCCAGTGAAGGGGAAGCCAAAGCCAAAAATATGGCTTGTGGGATTTCCTAAAAGGTCTAAGACATTTACATAGTAATTATGGTAAGAAGAATTCCAAGTGAGATGAGTGTTTTTTTGCTATGATTGCAACTTGAAAAACTTGTAGGATCCTCGTCTCATTGGATTGTTGGATATGAAGACTTACATCCAAGGTGAAAACATGAAGATAATAGATGTAGGCTTGGGCATGTTATGGATTTATATATTGAGGGATTCTCCCCTAGGTTTTTTTGAACAAGATATTAAAATCAATAATGCTTTCCTGGGGATGCCTTTGAATAAATGAGAACTTGGTGAGAAGTATGAAAGGGTCCCCTATGTCATTGAACTATAAGATAAAGGGTTCAACAAGGTCATACCAGGTACTTATGTTGCTATCTTACAAAAAGTGGTATCGTACCAACACTTTACCTTTAAAATATAGTGCAGGGAGTCTTACCATTATATCTTCATTGGTAATATTAGAAATGGTAGCCAAAGCAACAATATCCTAACTTTGTTTGTAAGTTGTCTTTCCACTACTATCATAAGAGGGTAATACTTTTAATGTGACCTAAGGAATGTCATGGATATCAGGGATGTTAAGGGGTCCATAACTATTCCAAGTTGGATATATACACCTGACCATGGCTTTAGGTAGGATGTATAAGGATGACTAGGAAATCATCAATTTACAAAGAGTTATTTGAGCTTTTTGGCCTATGATCTTGTCACCATGTAATTTTGAAGCTTATTCCCCGACATAGTCACCAATCTCTCTAGTTCTTCAATAGTGGAGTTACTAGGTGAATGGATTTGTGGATCTTGGAGAGTAGAAGTTCACCAAGGTTTTACTCAATATATTTGAATATTCTTAATCAGGTGATTATGGGATTCATGTCCCATTGAACATGCCAAAAAATATTGCCTGACATGGTGGATAGCTAAATTTTATATTGTAATATTTACTCAATCGCACCAAGTAATATTTCATGGGTCAAACCAGATTTGTTTTGTCTCACCAAGCATGCTAAAAACTCTTGGTTATCAACCTGCATAATATGGAATTTTTGCCTTGGAATACAACCAAGATTAAATTACTCTAAATTTCTTCTAAGTCAACCTTTAAAGAACGTTGGTTCCTTGTAATGCTAAAGAAATAAAAAAGGGGTATCAATAATAAAGATAGAAATGCAAGGGTTTAGAAGAGAGATAGGGGTTATAATTTGATCGAAAGGTGATCAATATCTAGTTAACAACAATGAGGCTTACCATGTAATTCCCCTACACTTGAATGAAATAAGAACTTTACAAACTAGCTAACATGTAAAGCGTTACCGAATATATATTATTAGCTCATGCTATTCATCCCTCATTCCAAGAGATTTGCAAGAAATAATCCAAACAACAATCCAAGTTTTAGTAGAATTTTCTTAACATAATTATTTCTATGAAAATTATGAATAGAAATGAATAGCTATGTAAAAATCACATACATGTTTTATCTACAACACTTCTACTGATAGAGGCCAAACACCACTATTTCATTAAATGCAAAGTATAATTATAAAATTTGCTACATATAAATACTAGAGAACCAACCCATTATAATGAAGAAGCCTTAGCTATTTATAATATTATCCCCTCTTTTTTTATTATTGATCATTACATAAAAAACCTTAGGCAATGTTGACATGGATAGGCACAACTTGATCAGTATGTGTGAAGGGAGTGGATGCCACTTTTCCACTCTATTTTAACCAGCTTGGATCAACTATTTTGATTGAAGTGATCAATCCTAATTTCCTTCACAAAATTAGCATCCACACACCTTAACAGACCTAGGCATATTCAACTAGCTCAACTTTTGAGCACTATGCCTTATTACTGCACTGCCTTGTTAGAGCTACCAACTCAGATTAGTTGTTCTAATTTGGGTGTCTAAGAAGTGGGTGATAGGTTCAAGATTTTGACATGCATGATCCTCATTGAAACAGACATGTCCAAGAGATTTTTACCCACTTTCAAGGCTCAAATATTTTTATAAAAATTTCTAACTACTATAGGGGCTTTAGAGATCAAACTAGGCTTTTTAGGAACCCTAGCTAACATCATTATTTAAAAAACCCAAGATCTTGTTTTATCAGACTGAATGTTTTGAAGACTTTGGCTGATGGCAATGCTTGAAAACCATGACATTATCTTATTCTAATATTTTAATTTACCAAAGACTTCTACTCATTACTTTACTAGAAATTTGATTATACCAAGCCTTTGAAGCACCCATGCTGACATCAACTTTGAAAAAGTCTAGCATTCATTTGTTTTGGGATTTGCTTTACTATAGTTTTTTAGTGCATTGGTTGAAGTCATCTCTTGGAAAGTATGACATTAATGTGTTTTGGGTTTTACTTTATTGGAACCTCTAGCCTTCCTCCATTCCAGGATTTTTATTTATCAAAACTTTCTACACGTTTAGAAGCCTTGACCACTTGAGAAAAATGATCAAGCCATTTTACCTTAGCCTATTTTTAGGTCTGGTTGGGTGCTTTTAGATTTATACCTAATTTTACAATCCTAACTATTCTAAGACATTTTGATTGCATTGAAATTTGGGATCGAGCATATACATCTAGACCTTTGACGACCTACTCATACAAAAATGATAAGTTTGGTCATGCATCTAGACTCTTAAGCAAAATTTTAGTAGAAATTATAGTCTAGCATTAAATGCAAGGACTCTATATATGGGTTGTTGCATTGAACCACAACTTGGAAAGATTTGAACTTGGGTTTCTTCCTTGAAAGTAGAGGAAGTAAACCATTTGAGCTAATACTTGATACTTTAACAATCTTATTGCATCAATAGAACTTATATATTTTTATAGTATTTTTCCTCAACCTTTTCCTTGGTCTTTAAATTATCTTTAATCAAAATTTTCCCCTAATGCCTAAATCATAAGTTCACAATTTTTCAATACCTCTCTAGTATTCCTTTTTTGGCAAGCCCAATCTCATTTGCAAATAGGAAACCTAAATTTTTCTTCACATTTTTCAAAGAGGATCTATTTGATGCTATACCCCCAAGTAATCATGGAAGTGGCATCATGTATAGGGATAGACTATAATCTATCATTTATGAGTTGATGGTTTAGAACTTACCTTTCCAACAAACTAGGGAATGTTTTATCACATTAAAAATTGAGTCCCAAAGATCCTTCTTCTTTCCTTTATCAAACAAGTGAATACATAGATATATCTATGGAAATTTTCAACTTTATACCCTAAAATATTAATGATAATTTATTTTAAATCAATGGAAACATTAGCAACATAGATATTAGATTTTATTAGGTGAGCACATTGTATTTGACTCACTTTTTGCCCTTTTATGACCACCATATTTTCAAACAATATAGCATGTTCAACATCAGAAAGGAATAAGTCATAGTTCACTTGAGAATTTGAAGAATGTGTAAACTAATAAGATATTGGAAATGAAGTATAGAATAGAAATGTAATTTTTGTTTTAAAAAATATTAGTATACCTAGTTAATAATTATTTTTTGTCTAGGTCCTTATTTTTTTAACTTTTATGAGGACATATCTTGGAGAGCAATGTGAAATGTTTTATTTGATGATTTTTTTTTTATCAAATATTTTTGGATATAACACAAATTTAGTGAGGATTAGAATTTTTATAAGTTTCTATAATTGTATTAAGTTTTATTTTTTTCTATTAAAGGTGCTCAATTTTGGTGATAGTATTTAGATAGTATACAATTTTGGTGGTGTAGACATTACTACTTTTTTCATTTAAAGAATGAAAGTACCCAAGCATACCTACATGGAGGATATATTTTATAATTTTTTGAAGTTATCTTCAAATTTTAATTCAAGGTATTGATTCTTAAAACCAACCAGTATTTAGTAAAATTTTAAAAGCCTTCTAAAGCTTACATCCGTATCTTTCTCTTTATTTTGTAGCTTGTCTTGTTCTAGATAGGATCTTAATTTATTTTGCATGTTCATTTATGATACATCTTATTTATCTATTCGATCTTACTCTCAATTATCATCTATTCATATCTTTAATAATTTCACTTCAAATCTCATTATCTCATAATGAATTGACCTCTATCTATTAATTTTGTTTAGGAACTCTAATTGTTATTCATTTTGCACACTCTTTGATCGATCTACAAAACTATAGATAGTAGTGCTACATCATAGTGGCACCATTTCTAACATTGATGGTGCTATCAATATTTCTACCAAATAATAGCACTTTTACGAGTTTGATCAAAAATCCAAAATTTTCTATCTATTTCAATTTATTTTTTATACATCTACTATAGCATAGGGCTTTGATTAATATAAACCCTTAAATTCCCTAAAAACTTCTTAGTTTTCTTGTATGCAAGTATTTATCCAAGTAGAATGGCAATCAGGAAGCTAAGGAGCAACAACTAGAGTGAATAAAATGTTTCACAATCCTTGACTCTATTTCTCTTATCTATATAATTTTATTCTAGTTGTATTATTAGAAATACATCCTAGGTTGTATTGTATTGTGTATTGAATTAGGATAGATTTGCATCTACAAGGAACAAAAAATCCATATAGTCTAGGTTAGCATGTATTGTATGTTTTCTTGAATTTGTTTATTTTTATTTTAAATATATTGATCTAGTTTGAAATCATAAATTTGCTTGTCTTTAATATGCAAGATTTCTTATATATTTTTGAATTTATTTTGGATCTATTTATTTAGTTGCAAACATAGATTTTTTGTTCTATATATACATATTTGCAAGAAAACAAAAAACATATAGTCTATAAAGTATTTTTTACTAATATTATCATTTTGGATTGAGGATTTAGAAGTAGTTACTACATCTTTAAGGAAAAAAAAATTGCATGTAGGTTAAGAATATGTTTGTTGCATTTAAATCTCTTGAACCCTTGCTATTTTTTTTTTTTAAACAAAAAACCCTTGCGGGGCCACCTTGGTCTGAGAGACCACGAACAGGGGGTTCTATACCGTCAAAGCCACCTGGGAGTCACACCCAGCCCTACTCGCATCAACATTATCAATTGGATTTTGGGTACCCAATTCAGCTTTTTGGTAGGGTGGAGATTCGAACCTGGGACCTCCCTTGGAGGATTGCCTTCTCCTCTCCAACTCACCTACAACACCTGGGTCTTGAACCCTTGCTCTAAAGAAAAGGAACATCTTTTTTATTTGTATCAAAAGAAGAAATCATATATCTTAGGGATCATGTTTGTATGCATCATTGTATGCTTGCATTGATAGTTTAAAAAATAGCTAAGTTTTTGAGTTAAGTATTATTAGATCTTTCTAGGAAAGGTAGAAGTAGGAAAGGATATTAGAGGAAATCGTAGTTTTTTTTTTAATTAACACATTAAACTTAGCTCCATCACACATCCCCTATACCTATATTTGATATGGGGAGAAGCAATATAGGAAGAGGCTTCGATCATGTTCCATAATTCTTGATATTATCCCCACATTCCTATTTTAAATATCATTTGTAACTAATATTACTTAAAATTTCTGCCAACAAAAAATTATTCTTTGATTGCTTATTCCACTTCTTAAAATCAAGCACATCACCAATGTGTTGGGAAAATATTGTTATTGTCTATGTAAAGGGTCAAAAGAGAGGATCCCTGTTGTATGATCAAGGGGAAACACCCCTAGTAGGGTCGAGGGGTAGGTCCCTTTGCATGTACCCTATAATAATACAAAGCAAGGTTGAGGGGTAATGTTCCTTTAGGGTTTAAGGCAGCATCCTAAAAACTCAATGGTAATATTATTAAAACCCTTAATACTTAAACTAAATTTTTTCCTTGTTCATTTTTTATGGCCTTTGCTAAACCCACTCAAATATTTTTTTTTTCATATTTGGATGACGTATCCCTATCAATGAATAACCTCTTCTTGTCCTTAAATGACCCTATCTTGGTCTATAATGAATTGTAGATACCTAAAACCAAACCACCTCTTTTACATCGATATTTTATGCAAACCCATGAAAGAAGCAAATTAACCATAACAATCAACTCAATCTTGGAATTTGTAGGTAAAACCCAGTAGTGGAAAATCTATCACCATAGAACAAATTTGCTAGAAGTCAAGTACACTTTCAAGTTGACATGTTAATGACCAGTTCAAAATCCTTTTCCCTATGTCATATTTAACCTCTAATAGTCAGATTCAATACACTAAAGGTGTATTTGCTTCCAAAATATTAAAGCCTAAATTATGTCTACAACCTACCAGGGCATAAATATTGCTTTTCTACCCTTTTGTAATTATAGGAAATTGAAAGGTAGGGAGAGAAAGTGGTGGATTTCCTTCCACTATCTCTATTTTCCTAGAATAAAATTAGATCAAGGGGCAATTGGTTATAGGTTGCAATCAATAGCTAATCAACCTTGCCACCAGCTAAACCAGTCTGCATGCTAGCCACCTCGCCCCTCCCACTTGGGAAACCTTAAGAGGATAAAATTTTATAAATTTCCCGCCAGGGTAGCATTTGAGAGAACATTTATTTCATAATGAAACTATGCCAAAATTGAAACTCATTCAAGCATAACAAAGTGTTATCAAAAGTCTCTCATGGGGTCATCAAATGATTTGGTCTCAAAGGAAGGAAAGGAGGCATATGATACTCAAAGCTCAATGGTACTCTTCCATTAAATACTTGATTTTATTTTAATTTTTATTAATGTCTTCATGATCTAAATTTATAGCATGCATTTTTATATTCTTTGTATTCATGTCTAATTGTCACTGTTTTGTCAAAAATTCTTTTATAGGAATCCTAGAAGCTATAGCTATAGGATAAATAATGGTCATTAGGAATCCTTATCACACTTACAAAAGGGACTCACAATCTCACCATAGTTGGACGTTATGTTTTGCTGATGAGTTAGACAAATATGTCAGTTATACTTAGTTTAGGAGACATATTCACATAGGATAGTCACACCCTCATTTAACAAGATTAATGCTATTTGCCTGTTTCCAGTCCTAAGAGCAAATACATCAACTAAAACTAATATAGGTGACATATTCATCATACATCTTATAAGCCTTAGATTTTCACTCATCCCAACATTTAGCCTAGTCAGATCAATCTTTGTGCATAGTATTAACCATACATTTAATATTTATTTTTAATGTATCTACTTGTTAAGTTAATTTTGCAATAGTAACAATTTCGTTAGGTATATAACTTCCAACTGGCATATTCACCACAGATCATTCAACATCCATATCCAAGGTAGACTATCTTGATTTTTCTTATAAAAAAGGGGCCTAATTGTGCCAATCATAAATTTGTAGACTTGTTGATGTTTGGTAGGTCCCCAAATCATAACCCTCTTTTATTTTTGTCTATTTTATAGGTTTTGATGAATTTGCCAGTTGTAAAATTTCTAGGTGATATAATCATCCAAGAAGCAAATTTATGTCCAAAAGGCATATTCACTTCAAACACCATATTAGGTAGGTACCCCTTTATCCTCAAATCATAAATTCTTAGAATAAATTTTTTATTATTGTTTGCTTGTTATTCTGCTTTTTGTCCCACATATAAGAAGGGAAAACCAAAATAAAAATTAGCATAAAAATATCATGTTTCATTTTCTTAGGCCTTTAATTGAAAATTACATGTAGAATATGCATTAAAATAATTTGTTTGCTTGAATATTCCTTATCCCTTTGTCTTCAAAAGAAAAGAGAAAACCAAAAATTATTTTCATAGCATAGATAACATTCATCAAAAATCTAAATCACATATAAGATAACATTGTATTTTGCATCTCTATTCTCATAAGTGCATTGCATCAACATCTTATGCATTAGTTCCTAGGATAGATTATAACCTAGGTGCCTATTGAATTTAATGATGAACTAGATTAGGGAATATATAAACCCTTGGTGAACCCAAAATTCTTCCACCAAAGATAAACACTACACATAAAAGCATAGTCTTTCAAAATGACAAGTTAGTAGCAATGCTATCCCACCCAAGTATGGATGACTCTTGAAATAAGGCACCTAGATCTAGAGCCCTTATGTGCTTTTTTGGCATCCCACATATTTTTTAAATCTAACATGAACACATCATATGGGTCCCTATCCAGAAACCTTTGACTTAGGACCTTATCCTTAATCAAGATAAAATAAATCTCACTTTAATCAAGATCATTTAACTTGTTTACTTAGATAAATCAAATTAAATCAAGATAAAAAGAACATAACCAATTGTAAGTCCTACTAGGGGAAGGTTAATGATCCCTTGAGTAACTTGACGTATGAACCTTGGGTATTATCTCCCTTGACTAGTATATTATGAGGGGCTAGTGGGAGTCATAAGGAGGATTACTTTTCCAAGGTGACATAAGGATATCAAACATCTTTTTTTTGCTATAAGTACTCTCAAAACAAAAATTAATAAATTAAATTCCTCCTTTTACCATGTCTAAATCCCCTTATATCACTTAGAACATTTCATGACAAATGGCACAAAATATCAACATTTTATCTAAGCTTTCAAAGAAGCAACCTTTGATTGAATACCTAATATTTGAAGGAGAAGAGAAAGAAGCTCCTCCTTTCAAAACTCTTTCTCCTATTCACAATGAACATAGTGAGGTAGTATAGGCTAAATTAATGTTTGCAAAGCATAAGCAATTTTCTTCAAAATTCAACTAAGTGTTATGAATATTTGAAAGTTTACACAAAATCGTAATGAATAAAATTCCCCCCCCCCTTTGTTGATGATATCAAAACGACATCGCGACAACCCCAAAGATGCAAATAATGAATAAAAATGAGATGCTCAAAGCTAAAATATGTAAAGACACATAATATAAAAATTCAGACATTCTTTAACAGTGACATCAATGCCCTCAAATCAAAGCCTAAGATTATGCAAGAAGAAAGAAGATTCATAAAACCTGAGTAGCCCTTACACAAGTATGGGATGTAAGGAGCCAAAATACATAAAGTTAGAGGCCCTTCAATGATGACATCAATGTCTCTCCACACCAAATCTTGAGATCACATACGAAAATTCAATGCACGAAATCAAAATGAACAAAGTCAAAATTCATCTCAAAATGACATCATCAAAGTAATCGTGAACCACAATTTTGTTCTAGGAAGCTTTACAAGCAAAATCAAAAGCCTAATTTCAAAGCAAGAACCCATGAAACATATTTTTTACACTACAACCACCATAATGTATTCTAGCTATTCTAGTTAAAAATATCAAGGTACAAAAATGATAGCTCTAATAGATCAATTGCAATGATTTATCCACTTGTAAAGGGAAAATGTAGATTAATGGAGCAGATTGCATAGAAATTCAAATTCAAATGCAAGAAAAAATTTGAA
Organism: Wollemia nobilis; assembly: GCA_028583015.1. Lineage (NCBI taxonomy): Eukaryota > Viridiplantae > Streptophyta > Pinopsida > Araucariales > Araucariaceae > Wollemia > Wollemia nobilis. The sequence continues at coordinate 16,052,435 of JAQPPZ010017052.1, forward strand.
GTAGCCACCTCAACATCTTGATCTCTCTACCAAGCTATTTGTGTAATAGTCTTGTAACCAATTGTAAGTATTTTGTTGTAGGTTTCAAAATGCAACTTATAAATAAGTCATCACACCTCCAATCAAAGGATCGACTCTATAGTCCTTTCCTAGATATTTGTTGTGTAATCTTATTGCTAGTTAATGAGAAGTAATAGTTGTTTGACCTCCATTTCTATGTAATAACAAGTTTTTATGAATACATATTTAATTGAGTTCATTTCTATTACACTTAGATGTTTAGTCTATTTTTAAAAGTGAATTTTGTTATTTGGATCATTGTTGGATCACTAATTGATTAAGTTTTTGGAATAATTAGAGTAGATAATTAAAGTTTAATAAATTTGTAATTGCATATGATGATGGTTGTTATGTTAAGTATATTTTAAATTAACTATGTTAGCTTGTTATATAGTAATTTCCAATGTTGTTACACTATATTCTGTCCATTGTTATTTCATATTTCTAAACCCTTATCTTATTTTAATCCACTATCTTTACCCTTATGCTCAAACCCCTTTTTTATTTTACAAACATTTTAAGGAACTTACCTTCTTTGGAGGTTGAAATCAAGAGAAATATTATTTCATCCAATCAAACCGTTGGCTAAATTCTAGGGCACATTTCCTACCCATAGACTAGGTATATTTTAGTCCAAAAATTTATTTTTTTGGTATGCTCGGTGGGAAAAATTATGATAATTATATCACCTATCTGATTTAGACAAGAATCTTGATGAAGTTCTATCAAAATAGATCATTGAAATTATTTTCATCTGGTGACGCCATTGGTTTAAAAATAATTTACAAAACCCAGTTGCTATGATTTCATAGTTTGTGCATTTTGCTTTGTTTTTATATGCTGACAAGATCTATAGCTAAGAAAATAGAGAATATATCACCATTTATAGAGTTACTTGCCTATAGATCAAGGTAAACTAAGTCTCTACCTCTAGAATATTGTTTAGAAAGTATAGGTTCCATGTTCTCTAGCCATACTTAGCCCTTAAGAATGTTTAATTATGAAACCATGGCTCACAATCAAGAACATGTTCTTTAAAATTTTCTTGAATGGAACATCACTAGACCATTATATCTTGCACATGTAAATGGTATTCCTCAAGTAGTACTTAAATATCTTTGCACCTATGATGGTATAGGCAAGACCACATATGAAAATTGTCAATATTTAGTTTCATTGGTTACAATTCATAACATATGGGACAAATATATTATGGTTAGACTCCTCACCTTATCTTTTAGAGGGAAGATACTACATTGGTATCAAAAATTGATAAATGGAAGTATCCACTCATGGGATGATTTGGAAAGACCTTTTGTTGAAAAATTCAATGATTTAGTAGATCCATTTTCACTTCTCATGCAATTTACAATCATTCATTGACATCCCTAAGAAATCATCATAGATTTTAATATCAAGTTTAACAAAACTTGGAAAAGGATCCCTCAAGACATTAGGCCTCCTGGTACCTTAGCATATATCTACTATATTAGAGCACTAGATCTCGAACTAGGACTACAAACACAATAGTCTAATGTAATGAATTTTCCCTAGGTTTACCAAGCAACTATTACTGTAAAAAATACACTAATTTCTATAGGGAGGTTACCCCCTAGAGTTGTGATGCCTTATTTTCCAAAATATCCTAGCATACTTAGTATGATGAGACTTTTGTAACTCCTATTATGATCATGCATCTCCCTTAAGTTGCTCATATTCCTACTCCCAAGGCATTGCCTCCATATCTACTTTGCCAACCTTACCAGCACCTGAGCCAAAGGAATCTCCAATAATGATAAAAGTGTTATCTACCCTGAAGACACTAAATAATAAGGTGATAGTCATTGAAAAGAGAGAAATTAAAAGATATAAACCAAGGATATTTCCTTATGTTGTCAAGGATCAAAGAGCCTATACTACTAATACCATAGAAAAGGTCAATAATAGTTGTCATGATCATGAAACAAAATCGACAATATTGTTGGAGTATATTACATTATTTGGTACATGTCTTAGATTAGGTATTTACTTTATGTAATGTAATAAATGCACAAGTGTGCATAATATTCAATAATGTAAATGTGCACACTAGTCATGTGTACATGAGTCCATAGAATAGGGATTTGAAGAGTCTAGAAGAGTGAAGGCCAAGAGTGCTCCATATGAAGAGTCACATTACATTATATATGCATAGTAATGTGAAGATGTAAAGTGACATGACTTGTAATAACATTACTTGGTTCTTTTAGTACTATGAAACCATTTATATGAGTATTTTGTTATGCCATATTTAGGAGTAGATATTAGAGTTATTTATATGTTTTATATATTCATAATATTACCATTATCATATACAATAGTTTGTTACTTTATTTCATATCTTTAAGTTTGTTTATCTTAAGTTTATAGCTTCAAAAGCTAACAGTGGTATCAGATCCACAAGGGAGTTTGACAGGAGATAGAGAGAGCTATTGCAAGGATTGGACTTGCACATATTTTGAAGTTGTGAAGGAGAAACCAGTGAAGGTGATGAGATTATCTCTGGAAGTTGAAACCAGAGAAGATTGAAGAATTTCTATTCCAAGAACAAATTTGAAATAGAAGGAGATTTCAACTCTTGAAGTTAGACCTTGATATTGTGGATATTGAGGATATTAAGAGACTCAAGAAGGAGATCCTATTGGAGAAAGCTGGTATATTGAAGGAGATTGCAAATTGCATATTGGCTAGATTATTTCCTTAGAATTGTGAAGACTAGGAATCAACACAGAATTTGTTCCACTAGTTTTGTGGATAAGTAGTGAAGTTTGTTTAATTTTAGAATTCTAGAAATTCTAATATATTTGGTACTACTATATAAGTTTATGGTTGCAAAAAATTAACACCTAGAAGTTGAGAAGCTTCCCATAAGAAATAGAGAAAAATTTCACCTTTTTTGCCTAAAAGTTTCTTTCGCTGTCTCATGCAGGGATTAATTCTTTGTTGTAGAAAGTTAGAGATTGAAGAGTGAGGATGTCTACTAAAAATATCCCATTGGAGGTTGAATATTGAGAAGACTCGAGAAGGAAGTACCCATATAATATTACAGATAGAAGACTATAAATTGGAGAAGTTGAAGAGATCTGGAAGAGGTTAGATTGAAGAACTTCAAGTTTTGGAAGATAAAATATTGGAGACAGAAGACTACAGATAGAATATTATAGATTGGAGACTAAAGAGACTCGTGTAAAATGTTATCATTATATATTGGAGATTAGAGATAGATAAGACCTAAGAATAGGTCCTATTGTATAATTGAAGAGCAGTAGAAGACTTAAAATATTTAAGATATTAAGAGTAATAGTTTGTAGAGATCCAGTAAAGAGATATCGTTATAGTATTTTCATAGTTGGGATATTGAGGAGACTAGGAATATGTCCTATTGAAGCTTTGAGAAGAGAAGTTGAAGAGTTGTAGAAAGGAGTTGAAGAGTTGTAAAATTTTAAGACCTAAGAGAAGTGGTCTCAAAAGAATTTGGAGAAGAGGAAGAAGGCTAGAGAAAGCCTTATTACAGATTTGGAGAAGCGACCATTGAAGGCATATTGGAGAAAGTGAGAAGTAGGAGATTGCAAGTAGAGAGGAGTAAATTTGTTGAGGCAAAGGAGTTACCAGTGGAGGATATTTGTAGAAGGTTCATGATAGGATATTGTGAGCAAGGAGAAGTTTTTGATAAAGGATATTTGGAAAAAATGTTGCCTTTCGACAAAAAGCACAAAAGAAAGAAGTGTTTGGCAAGAATTTTTCCAAATATTGGAGAAGGGCTTTAAATATATCAAGATATTTACATTCTTGATAAAGTATATAGCATAGGATATTAGTTTTGAAGTTAGAATTCAACAAGGATATTGCAGGAGAAGATTAGATTGAAGAACCTAAGGTTTTGGAAAATCTAAGGATTGGAGATTAGAGATAGAGAAGACCTAAGAATAGGTCCTATTGTAGAATTGAAGAGCAACAAAAGCCTTCAGATAGTAGGATATTGAGAGTAGCAATTTTTAGAGATCCAACAAAGAGATCTTGTTATAGTATTCCCATAGTTGGGAGATTGAGGAGACCAGGAATAGGTCCCATTGAAGCTTTGAGAAGAGAATTTGAAGAGTTGCAAAAAGGAGTTGAAGAGTTACAAAATTTGAAGACCCAATAGAAGTGGTCTCAAAATTATTTGGTAAAGAGGAAGAAGTCTAGAGAAATCCTTATTACATATTTAGAGAAGCGACCATTGAAGGCATCTTGGAGAAAGCAATAAGTAGGATATTGCAAGAAAATAGGAGTAAGTTTGCTAAGGCAAATTAGTTACTACTGGAGGATATTTGTAGAAGGTTCATGATAGGAGATTGTGAGCAAGGAGAAGTTTCTAATTAAGGAGATTTAGGAAAATTGTTTCCATTTGACAACAAGCACAAAAGAAAGAAGTGTTTGGAAAGAATTTTGCCAAATATTGGAGAAGGGATTTGAATATCTCAAGATATTCATATTATTGAGAAAGAAGATAGCATAGGAGATCAATTTTAAATTTAGAATTCGATAAGGAGATTGCAGGAGAAGAGTAGATTGAAGAACCTTAGGTTTTTGGAAATCTAAGGATAACCACAAAGTTTTAAAGGCTGGTATGATAGGAGAAGTTGTAGGTGTTAGAACATATATTGAAGGGTTGTAGGAATAGATTGAAGGAATCCTAGAGCTATATTTTGGAAGAGACTTGGGCAGATTTTGGAGTACCTGTGGATAGGATATTGAGGGATTTTGAACTGTGATAGAAGGTAGCATTCTTGAGGCTTTTGTTGCAAGTTTTGGATAACAAAATAAGGAAGGAATTGATTTTATAGTTGTAGGTTTATGAAAACCATTTGGGTCAGCATTAATATCTTCTGGTTTAAGCATTTGGAAGATCAGGTTTGAAGGAGATTGGAAGACACAAAATCAGACTTTGTGAACAACATTGGAGGAAGATAGAGAGCTACAAATTTGGAGAATTTTGGGATAGTTTTGAGAAGTGTTATTAAACACCAAGCAAGATGAAAGTTGAGCAGCAAGTAGGGCTACAAATTTGGTAATATATGAAGTAGAAGAGTCAAGGAGAATAAAGGTGTAAAGTTTACAAGGTTGAGATAGCAAGTTGGGTGAATCAAATCACCAACAAAATTAGCAAAACATAGAACATAAAGGTATGCAATATTGGTGCAATATAAGTTTATTATTTGAACATTGAAATAATATTTACATCAAGGATTTAAGAGCACCATATTATTATTTGTGATCTACATTGCATCTGTAAAATAAGAGCTTAAAAGAGTTCTTTAAATCAAGGTGACATTAGTGCTTACACCTTATAATATGCAAAGATAAAATAGCAAGATTCTAAGCTAATAAAGGAGAAATAAGAAGAGCATAGTATTGTTAATAAAAGCTATTTTATAGTGCTTAAAGAATGCAGATTTACTAAAGCAAAAAGAAGAGATTGAATGCAATAGTTTAAACAAAATGAAGACCAAATAAGGGTTAAGAGATTCGATAGGATTTCTAAGTGTCTAAAGACACTAGGATGAAGCATAAGTGTCTTGTTGATAGATGAACGAGCATAAGCATCTAGCTAGCATAGAAGAGCATCAAGGTAAGGCATCATTGCAAAAGTGGAATCACCACTCGAAGGAGCAAGAGGAACCACCACTCAAAAGGAGTGTTACTATTGCTCTAAGGAGGAAAAGTGATTAGTGAGGAAGCTCCACCATTTCATGAAGGAGAAACACCTATTGTTGTGCACATGAATATGTTAGAGATAAACATATTAAGGTGAAGTGACAAGCATTGGAACGAATTTTAAATAGTGTAGTATTGATATTGTATTGGAAGCAATAAACGTAGGAGAAGGCAATGTATTGCATGCACACACCACATAGTTGAACATTGGATAAGTATTAATATTGAAGAGGAAGTGTTACAAGTAATGCTCATCGTCATAACACCATCCACCAGGTAGAGGAATCATATTTCATGAGTAGTGGAAGAGGTTAAGTGCCAAGTGACATGTATACGATAGAATTTGAAAGGTTTAGTACCTAGTCAGGCAAGTGGTAATCATAAACTAGAAGGTCATAGGTTTTCACAGCTAGTCAAGGAAAACATCCCTCTAAGGCACCAAATATTGATAAGCACATTAAATGGATATGGTAGAATAGTGCAGGTGAATTACGTGCAAGCATCATCCCTAATTGGATGTAGTGAAGGAGAGAACATTTGGTAGATTCAAAGCTACACAATGGAGGTTAAATCTAGTCTTAACAACAAATATTGAAGTGCAGTTTAACTAAAGCTAAGGTGGGAGAAATAATTTCTCCAATAAGCAAACATACCAGCTATAGTTTACATGTGTGAGTGAAGCACCATTCAGAGACATACATGGAGGAGAACATGCAGAGGTTGGTCAAGCATTATTGACCAGAGTATTATCGAATCTAAGCCTAAGGTAATTTATTACTCATTGTAGACATAAAAAATTAGCATTTTTGATATTACACTAAATTACAAATTAATATGCCTAAATATGTCTTTTTGCCACCTTATAAAAATTTAATTAATCCACAAATATTTAAAATCCTCTAATATCCTCCACCAAGACCTTAGAAATACATTAAGTTAAAATAAATAATAAAATCAAATTTTGAACACATTTCTTACACCTGCAAAATAACAAAAATCACAAGAATATAAATAAAATGAATTAATAAATCCTTACCCATTTCCCTACACCATTATTGTTGGACATTTTGAGGAATATTAGTTGTCATTGATGTCAAAAGGTTCTAAGAAGGATTGCATCTTGATTGGTTCCAAAAGAGCTTTATGTAAAGCATGATTTAAATGGTTTTTCTCAAAACCATTGATGGCAAAATAAAAGGTTTTTCTTAAAACCTATGGAGAGGCCTAAGGAATTAAATTAATTATAATAATTTAATTATATATTAATTTGTAATTTAATTTAATAATCCTTTTGGTTATTAAATTAATTATAACTTAATTATATTAATTAATATTATTATTAATTAATTTATAATTTAATTAAATTACCTTATGGTAAGGTTGGCAAAGTTTAAATTCAAATTGCAATTGTCTTTTCCTCGTCGACGTCATCAAATTTAGTGGAGCACCGATGTCTAAGTCAAATGGTGGATTTCATGTATAAATGCCATGCCAAAGGGGCATTCAAACCTTACCTTCATCGATTAATATTCAAGCGACCGAGCAAAGTTTATTTCATGCAAATCATTGAGGAAGAAGACAAGAATCATTTTGTCTTTTAGCGCCAGGAAGAAGACTAGTGGGGAGGGCCTAAGGCCTCACTCCCATTGGACAGTGTGGTCCATTGGCAGCGCGCATTTCGTGAGAGCATTTTGGAGTGGAAGTGACCACGATCGATTCGCATGGAGGTTGTTGGCATGTTTGTCTTGAGCGCCGAGGTGGAAATATTTTTGCATGCTTTTTAAAGCGCCAGGCTTGGGAAGAAAGAGCACGTGGTGCTCTTAGCCTTCCAAGCGTGTGCCTAGTGCACACGGTGGTCAAGCCCATGGCTAGGGCGCACGAGGAGGCGGTGGTTGTGGGTTTGAATCCCACAAGTGGCAAAGGTACTTTTAATTAAATATTTTATTTGCCTAATGTTTTCCTAAGGTGTTAATTAGAGTTATAAGGGTATATGAAAGGTTGCTTGCTTGGTAATTAATTTATGTTATTGGAGTTATAAGGAAAGTGGATTTGATTTTTGCCAAAGTTCTTTTTGCCATTAAATCTAATTAAAGAGGTTTTTGAGTTAATTTTGGTGGATGTTAAATTTATTTTAATTGGGAGATTATAAGGTGTTATTGGATAAATATTTTATGTATGTTGATGGTTGTTTTTAAAGATGGAGTGATAAGGTGTAATTGAGTTTTTGCATTACATTGTGAGAGAGATTTATCTTCTAACCTCTTTGAGTTTGGCATAGAAGTGTTTGTGGTTGTGGCAGATATTTGAGATTCCTTCATCATCAAGAAAAGGTATGAGCACATTCTTCCATAGTTGAGTTGATTGATTGGTTTTCTAAAAATAAGTTTGGAGTGAAAAGGAATTGATTAGGGCTTCCTTATTGAGTGTGTTTGAGTTAATGCTTCAAGGTTTTCTGGAATAAAGAGTTGTTATTGAAACCTTGTTTTATAAGCATTGTTGTTGAAACCATTGGTTGAGCAAAGAACTAGGGTTTGAAAAGAACATGAGTATCATTGTTATGTGAGAGTTGTTTTATGAGCATTGTTGTTGAAGTGAGTTGTTGAGCAAAGAACTTGAACTAGGGTTATCATTGTTATGTGAGATTTGTTGTTGAGCATTATTGGAAATATTTTGAGTGAAGGATCATATGCTTGGACTAGGGTTTGTGAGCAAGAATTATTTCATTGAGAGATTGGTTGAGTAGAGTTGGTTGAGCCTAGTCAAGTGGATGTGTGAAGTGATTGTTCAAGTTCCATAAAACAAACTATTCTATATTCTGAATTGAATTGAGAAAGTGATTGAGTTGAAGCATATTGAGTCTCTAACAATTCTTTGTATGTTTCTGAAAGAGTGATTGAAAGTGTTTGAGCATTGTGATGAGTATAGAGCATATTGAGTCTCTAACAATTCTCTTTATGTTTCTATGAGATTGGACAAGTTCTAGTGTGGACTTGTTGAGCAGATTTGAGGTAAGTCTTTGAGAAGACTTGTGGATAGATTTGAGTAAGCTTTTGTGGAAGCTTACAATACATATTGAGAGCAGATTTGGTTAAGTTCTTAAGAGGACTTATTGAGCAGATTTGGTTAAGTTCTTGAGAGGACTTATTGAGCAGATTTGGTTAAGTTCTTGAGAGGACTTATTGAGCAGATTTGGTTAAGTTCTTGAGAGGACTTATTGAGAAGATTGGACAAGTTCTAGAGAGGACTTGTAGATATATTTGGTGTGAGATTTTGTGGAAGCTTACAAGGTAGATTTGAGATAAGTCTTTGAGAAGGCTTGGAGAGCAGAGTTGATTGATTGATTTGTTCAAACCTTGAGTTAAGGTTTGGGGTAGATCCAACAGAGTTGATTTGAGATTGAGTCAAGATTTGAGTTAAGGCTTGAGGACAAATATTGAGGATAGATTTGTGCTAGATCGAAGGACTATGTTTAGTATAGATTTGAGGATAGAGTTGAGTGCAAGATTTGGAGGTGATAGAGTATAGAGGATGATAGTCTCTAGTGGATAGAGATCCATTAGCCAGGGTAGTGAGGATAGGTCTTCTGAGTGAGGACAAGAGTCTTCAGTGGATAGAGATCCATTAGCCAGGGTAGTGGAGGCAACAATTCTTCTAGAAGATCACTAACCAGAGCAAGAGGAGAAAGGAGTTCTCCTATGGATAGAGATCCATGAACTTGATTAAGGGGATTGGTATCTCCTTTGGATAGAGGTCCATAAACATTGTAATAGGGAAAGGATTCCCAAGAGATTGATTGAGAAAATTTTAGTGAAATATTTTCTTCGTGGAGTAGCCCACATTGGGTGAACCACATAAATTGTGGTGTCTCTATTGTGTGTGGTGATTTGTGCATTGCTTTGATTACTGCTATTGATATTGTTATCTTTACATTGCATAATATTGATTGGGAAGAAAAAGTAAAAAGTGGTCTTATATTGTTCACCCCCCTCTTAGTATAAGCTTGTGTTCTTCAATTGGTATTAGAGTGGGTTCCTTCGAAAGAGTTTAACAACTTGAAGGAAAAGCTTACAAGAACACAATGGATTCTAAGAATGGATCATCAGATATCTCAGTACCAGTATTTGATGGAAGTGATTATGTATATTGGAGTTTGAGAATGAAGATCTACCTGAAGGCACTTGGCAATGAAGTTTGGGAAGTAGTTGAAAATGGATACATACCACTAGTTGATCCACCTACAGATAAGGAAGGTAAGCTTCTACAACATTACAATTCAAAAGCAATGAATGCACTTTTGAGAGGTTTGCATAGAATAGAGTCCATAAAAGTTATGCATTGTCAAGATGCAAAAGGAATGTGGGATAAGTTGCAAAATATATATGAAGGAGATAAAGGTGTCAAGAAAGCAAAGATACGAAATCTCAAAGGACAAATTGAAGAGTTAAGAATGAAGAATGAGGAAAACATTAGTACTTATCTACTTTGAGTTGATGAGGTTGTTAATGCTATGCAAGGACTTGGAATGAAGGTTGATGAATCAGATATTTGTGATAAGATCTTAAGGTCTCTTCCAACAAGGTTTAGTGAAAATATTTCAGCTATAGAAGAATCAAAGGATGGTGATTCTTTGACAAGAGATATGTTGCTTGGTATTCTTACAACTTTTGAGATGAGAACAAAAGAACCTATTCCCCAGAAGGAAGCAACCTTCAAAGCAATCAAAAATACAAAGGGTAAGAAGTCAGAATCAAGCAATGAGTCATCCAGTGATGAAGAAGCTAATTATGGTAGAAGGGATAAGGATTCTAGAAGATCTAGAGATCTAAAATCTGTTAAATGTTTCAATTGTGGAAAGTATGGTCATTATGCAACAGATTGTCAAGAAGCTAAGAATAACAATGGTGAAGAGAAACAAGATCACAGAAACAGGGAATCATAAAGATATAGGCACCAAAAGAAAAGCAAGGATGGACAAAGCAGACAAGGAAATAAGTTCTTTCAAAGGCAAAAGAGGAGCTACTATGCGGATAAGGCAAGTAAGTACTCAAGTGATAGTGATGCTAGTTTTTTAGATAATGATAGAGATGAAGTCCTATTTATGATTGAAGAAAAGAAAGTTTAGAAAAGGGCACCAATGATTCTCAAGTGTTTTAGATGTGGTAACTTTGGACATCTTGAAGATAGTTGTACAAGGAATGGTTATAGTTTCAGTGATGATGAATATGAGGATGCACTTGAAGGACCAGAAGAGAATATTCTAATGGCACTAGAAGAAGAAGAAAATGACCCTATAGAAGACAAGCCAAAAGAAAATGATGATATGGACAAAGGTAAACAAATAGAGGAATATTCAGATAAATATGGATATGATCTCAAGGGAGAACTTATCTATGCCCTTGACATAGTGAAGAAGGTAAGAAAGCAAAACTCTAAACTTGAAATTTAGTTTCAAGAATGTGATGAAGAGAGAAGGATGCTTATAGAGGATCTAGAAAAATCAAAGGCTAAGACAAAGAAGTTCAAGGATAAGTTAGAAGCAAAGATCTTAGAATGTGAAAAGTTAGCACAAGAAGTGGCACTACTAAGGGAAGATTTAGAAGACTCCAAAGTCAAGCTAAAAGGGTTCAAAAATAGCTCAAAGAACTTGGATAAGTTCATCAAGATACAAAAGCCTACATCAAGAAAAATAGGTCTTGGATTTGAACAAGGATAGAAGAAATGGGAAGGAAAGTCAACCTCAAGTTCTGGAGGAGAAGAAACTTCAGATGAAGACACTTTAGAAGATAGTGTAAAAGAAAGTGAGACATCCGAGGATGAGTTGGACAACAGAAAGTTCAACAAGAACAGGAACAATGCACAAAGAAGATACAGATGGAACAACAATCAGAATAGGTCAAGAGAGACTAAGAGACCAATGAGGTCAAGACAAGAAAACTTCAATGGAAGATGTTTTTCATGTCACAGGTTTGGGCACATGGTTTCATAGTGTAGGACACATGAAAGATAGGAATATGGGAACAGATAACTTTTCCATGGGTATTGCTACTCATGTAATCAGTTTGGTCACAAGGCAATGAATTGCAGGGTTCATGATAGAAGAGGATATGGCTTCACTAGGAGAAATCCTAAGATATTTGCACCTCCAAGGAATAATAACATTAAGTGTTATAAGTGCAATAATGATGGTCACACAACAAAGTGGTGTAGAGCAGACATTCCAGAATCAAGTATGAACAGGAACAGGAACATGGATATGAACAGGAACAGGAATGTGGATATGAATAGGAATAGGAACATGAATATGAACAGGAACAAGAATATGGATATGAAAAGGAATAGGAACATGGACATGGAAAGGAATAGTCAGAGGAATCAGAAGGATCAGATAAGAAGAAAAGAAGATAAAGGTAAAGACCAATGTTTTTTGGGAGTAGAAATACTCCCACCCCAGAATTAACCATCTCATGAGGAGGTGGGGGAGGGGCTAAGCTAAGAGGCTCATTCTTAGCCCTGAGCCCCAAAGGTGACCCTTTGCCATTGATTTCAAAGGGGGAGAGATTTGAGTAAGGGGGAGAGATTTGGTATTTGAGCAACAAGGAGAGATTTGAGCCAGGGGGAGCAAAGTCCCAGGGGGAGCAGAACCCATAAAAGGTTAAGTTTCTGGTATAAAGAGTTTGGGTTGCCATCAATGACAAAGGGGGAGATTGTTGGACATTTTGAGGAATATTAGTTGTCATTGATGTCAAAAGGTTCTAAGAAGGATTGCATCTTGATTGGTTCCAAAAGAGCTTTATGTAAAGCATGATTTAAATGGTTTTTCTCAAAACCATTGATGGCAAAATAAAAGGTTTTTCTTAAAACCTATGGAGAGGCCTAAGGAATTAAATTAATTATAATAATTTAATTATATATTAATTTGTAATTTAATTTAATAATCCTTTTGGTTATTAAATTAATTATAACTTAATTATATTAATTAATATTATTATTAATTAATTTATAATTTAATTAAATTACCTTATGGTAAGGTTGGCAAAGTTTAAATTCAAATTGCAATTGTCTTTTCCCCGTTGACATCATCAAATTTAGTGGAGCACCGACGTCTAAGTCAAATGGTGGATTTCATGTATAAATGCCATGCCAAAGGGGCATTCAAACCTTACCTTCATTGATTAATATTCAAGCGACCGAGCAAAGTTTATTTCATGCAAATCATTGAGGAAGAAGACAAGAATCATTTTGTCTTTTAGCACCAAGAAGAAGACTAGTGGGGAGGGCCTAAGGCCTCACTCCCATTGGACAGTGTGGTCCATTGGCGGTGCGCATTTCGTGAGAGCATTTGGAGTGGAAGTGACCACGATCGATTCACGTGGAGGTTGTTGGCATGTTTGTCTTGAGCACCGAGGTGGAAATATTTTTGCATGCACTTTTTAAAGCACCAGGCTTGGGAAGAAAGAGCACGTGGTGCTCTTAGCCTTCCAAGCATGTGCCTAGTACACGCGGTGGTCAAGCCCGTGGCTAGGGTGCACGAGGAGGCGGTGGTTGTGGGTTCGAATCCCACAAGTGGCAAAGGTACTTTTAATTAAATATTTTTATTTGCCTAATGTTTTCTTAAGGTGTTATTTGGATTTATAAGGGTATATGAAAGGTTGCTTGCTTGGTAATTAATTTATGTTATTGGAGTTATAAGGAAAGTGGATTTGATTTTTGCCAAAGTTCTTTTTGCCATTAAATCTAATTAAAGAGGTTTTTGAGTTAATTTTGGTGGATGTTAAATTTATTTTAATTGGGAGATTATAAGGTGTTATTGGATAAATATTTTATGTATGTTGATGGTTGTTTTTAAAGATGGAGTGATAAGGTGTAATTGAGTTTTTGCATTACATTGTGAGAGAGATTTATCTTCTAACCTCTTTGAGTTTGGCATAGAAGTGTTTGTGGTTGTGGCAGATATTTGAGATTCCTTCATCATCAAGAAAAGGTATGAGCACATTCTTCCATAGTTGAGTTGATTGATTGGTTTTCTGAAAATAAGTTTGGAGTGAAAAGGAATTGATTAGGGCTTCCTTATTGAGTGTGTTTGAGTTAATGCTTCAAGGTTTTCTAGAATAAAGAGTTGTTATTGAAACCTTGTTTTATAAGCATTGTTGTTGAAACCATTGGTTGAGCAAAGAACTAGGGTTTGAAAAGAACATGAGTATCATTGTTATGTGAGAGTTGTTTTATGAGCATTGTTGTTGAAGTGAGTTGTTGAGCAAAGAACTTGAACTAGGGTTATCATTGTTATGTGAGATTTGTTGTTGAGCATTGTTGGAAATATTTTGAGTGAAGGATCATATGCTTGGACTAGGGTTTGTGAGCAAGAATTATTTCATTGAGTAGAGTTGGTTGAGCCTAGTCAAGTGGATGTGTGAAGTGATTGTTCAAGTTCCATAAAACAAACTATTCTATATTCTGAATTGAATTGAGAAAGTGATTGAGTTGAAGCATATTGAGTCTCTAACAATTCTCTGTATGTTTCTGAAAGAGTGATTGAAAGTGTTTGAGCATTGTGATGAGTATAGAGCATATTGAGTCTCTAACAATTCTCTTTATGTTTCTATGAGATTGGACAAGTTCAAGTGTGGACTTGTTGAGAAGATTTGAGGTAAGTCTTTGAGAAGACTTGTGGAAAGATTTGAGTAAGCTTTTGTGGAAGCTTACAATACATATTGAGAGTAGATTTGGTTAAGTTCTTGAGAGGACTTATTGAGAAGATTTGGTTAAGTTCTTGAGAGGACTTATTGAGAAGATTTGGTTAAGTTCTTGAGAGGACTTATTGAGCAAATTTGGTTAAGTTCTTGAGAGGACTTATTGAGTAGATTTGGTTAAGTTCTTGAGAGGACTTATTGAGCAAATTGGACAAGTTCTAGAGAGGACTTGTAGATAGATTTGGTGTGAGATTTTGTGGAAGCTTACAAGGCAGAGTTGAGACAAGTCTTTGAGAAGGCTTGGAGAGCAGAGTTGATTGATTGATTTGTTCAAACCTTGAGTTAAGGTTTGGGGCAGATCCAATAGAGTTGATTTGAGATTGAGTCAAGCTTTGAGTTAAGGCTTGAGGACAGAGATATTGAGGATATATTTGTGCTAGATCGACGGACTGTGTTTAGTACAAATTTGAGACAGAGTTGAGTGCAAGATTTGGAGGTGATAGAGTATAGAGGATGATAGTCTCTAGTGGATAGAGATCCATTAGCTAGGGCAGTGAGGACAAGTATTTTGAGTGAGGATAAGAGTCTTCAGTGGATAGAGATCCATTAGCCAGGGTAGTGGAGGCAATAGTTCTTCTAGAAGATCACCAACCAGAGCAAGAGGAGAAAGGAGTTCTCCTATGGATAGAGATCCACAAACTTGATTAAGGGGATTGGTATCTCCTTTGGACAGAGGTCCATAAACATTGTAATAGGGAAAGGATTCCCAAGATATTGATTGAGAAAATTTTAGTGAAATATTTTCTCTATGGAGTAGCCCACATTGGGTGAACCATGTAAATTGTGGTGTCTCTATTGTGTGTGGTGATTTGTGCATTGCTTTGATTACTGCTATTGATATTGCTATCTTTACATTGCATAATATTGATTGGGAAGAAAAAGTAAAAAGTGGTCTTATACTGTTCACCCCCTCTTAGTATAAGCTTGTGTTCTTCAATTATAATTAATTAAACTTAAATTAGCCTAATTAAATAAATTTAATATCACCATCATGACCCCTATTTATTACCCCTCCCACATAGAAAATGATAAAAAAATATAAAAATTTACAATGATAATTAAAATTAACTAAACTCCCCATTAAAGCCCCTTTTTGCTAATTAATCATAATTAAACAATGTTCTAGGCAATGCATTTAATAAAATTCTCTAGATGCCTAGAAAATATGCCCCTTCCAAATCTCTAAAAATCCCCTAATTTAATATGCCACCTCACATGCACTTTTCCTCCATGCCACAAATGGAAATTTTAAATTTTAAAATAATAAAAAATCAAAAGATGCATTAAATCCACTTGGACCAAGGACAAGCCACATCATCATTTTGGCAATTTTAAATTCTTTCCCTTTCTCCCATGGTCCTTAGAAAACTAATTTTATATTTTTTTCCCATCCCCCTAGCACATCTCTTTCAAAACCATTTAATGAGCCAACTCCCCAACCCCTACACCTCATCATTTTGGCAATTGAAAATTACTTTTCATAATCCCCCATGCCCATGGAAAACTAATTAAAAATTAGTTTCCCATCTCCTTAGGATTGTACTCAAAACAATTTAATGACCCCACCCATCTCCCTTCCACCTCACCATTCTCTAGATCCTTCCCCCACCTACCTTGCCCATGTGGAATCCAAGTGGAGCCTATGTGGCATCCCACTCACCCAACCCTAAAACCTCTATAAATATCCTTGATCATGGCCAAGGGAGGAGAGCCCATTTTGTGCTAAGTACATGCTACCAAAATCTCCAGTCACCTTGCCTTAGCCTACTTGACCATGAATCATAGTCCCTAAACATGTTCCAAGACCCCCATAACTTCATTATCCCTCTTTCCGAGCTCTTAGGTTTAGCAATTTTTAATTTACAATCACAGTATCAATATCGCCTCCATTTAAATGATCACAATCCTTGCTTACCACCTCCCTAGATATGGTGTTGCCTCTATCACAAAATAACAACAATAACATTTTTGGTGACTGTCACATGCTATAACAGGTATATAATTTATGTTTTATGTATTTCAGTTTCATTTAACACCAGTTTCATTTGATTCATTGTGGTTTTTATGTTATATGGACTAAGGCCCAACTTAGGTGGATACATTTAGCAATTAATACCTTTCTTGTTGGTTGTGTGTAGGTTGTTCACCTATTTACAACAACCCTTGGAAGATCCTACACCCTCATACGTGCCCTCACGATATTCTCTTGATCACAACTATTGTGGGAGAGAAGCAAGAACACCATTCTTATTGTAAAAGCCCTTTTGGGTTAATTTATAATTGTAAAAAGATAAAGAGTTTTATTTTGAATTTTAAAAAGCTTGTATTTTTAATAAAATCCATTGTATATCTTGTGCTATTTATCTTCCATTTAGCTTGTTGATAGATGTGGCTTCACATCTCTACAAAATGGCACGCCTGGTGGGACCATTCCCTTAGCTTGCACTTTATTTTTTATTTTTTCACTTTATATTAGTCATAAAAGTAAAGTGTAGTCTCCATTTTATGCAATTTACTATTGTTTTTCAACCATACTTGAATATTTTTACTAATTATTGTTATTTTATGTTGTGTTGTAGGTAAAAATCAAGACCGCTTGGGCATAGATGGTCTCACACTACTATACCGCCTAGGCAAAGAAGATTTTTCCCTAGATACATAGTCTTGCAAAAACTTGTGTAGTCTTCTAGGTAAGTTCCTCCTTTCTGCTCTTATTGTTACTCGACAACATAATATTGGGATATTTTGCACATATAAATCTCCTTAGGCTTCCTTTAATTTAGTTTACCCCTTTAGGCATCCTTCCATACATGCATTTAGCATAATTTTCTCCTTTTGGCCTTTAGTTTAGCTTGCTCCCTTTGAGCTTATTTTACACACACCCTTTAGTTTAGCTTACCCCCCTGGGATTTACTTTCACATACACACAAGCCTCTTTGGGCTTCTAGGTTAGCTATTTTTGCCCCCTTTGGGATTTAACTTCTACACACTCTCAAGCCTCCTTAGGCTTTATTTTTCTCACAAATTTCCTCCATGGGTTTTCTCCTTGCACACACACACACACAAATCTCCTTGAGCTTCTAGTTTAGTTTTTGCTCCACACTCTGAAGCCTCCTTAGACTTCCTTTTTACCACAACTTGCCTCCCTTGGGCTTCCCTTTTATACACTCACACACAACAACCCTCTCTGGGTCTACTTTCCCATAGTTAGAACAAGTAGTTTCATTAACATATTTGTTTTTAACACTTTCAACAACCCTCTTTGGGTCTACTTTAAATAGTTTTAGTTTTTAAGTTTTCCTTTTTTAGCATAGATTTCTTTAGTTTTTGCTATAAAATATTAGATAATAGTAGGATTTAGTTTAAATTTCTTTACTTGCCATTTGGTGAATAGATTGTTGCATTCTATCAATTGTTTTTGTCTCTCTTGAGATCACCTATCCAAAGGTAGTATTGCATTTTATTGTTGTAGTAATGTTTTACGTTTTGTTTTCTACCTTCTGAGGCTCTACAACCTTCCCAGAGATGGTCTCACACTGTCCTATCATATCCCTAAAGGTGGTCTTGCCTATCATCTATTTTGAGTATTATATGTTATCTATTTTTGATGTGCTACCTCCCTAGAGATGATCTCACACTATCCTACTGTCTCCCTAAAGGCGGTCTTGTCTATCATCTAAATTTTAGTACTTTCTATTGTTTATTTTTGTTGTACCACCTCCCCAGATATGGTCTCACACTATCCTACGACCTCATTGAAGGTGGTATTACCTGTCACTTGTTTTGAGTGTTGTCTACTCTATTATTTTATATTGTCTGCCTGTACCATCTCCTTGAAGATGGTCTCCCATGCATACCAACTTTTAATAGAAAACTACATTTTTCAGGAATTCAATTGTTAGAATCAGCATTAGTTCTAGCTAAAACATATAAATTATGCATGTTATTTGATTAGAGTATATTTCTCACACACACTTGCCACACTCCATATATATATATATATATGAGTGCGAGGATAACCTCCTTCGTGACATTGGATTTTACCACCAATTGTTGGGAGCCCTAGACAAGCCATAATTAGTATGATAATCTTCTATATTTCATCATCGAAAGGCTGGTTACCCTTGGTACTATCCACGAGGCTTAATAATTTGTGGAACACAATTGTCACTTTTGTCCCAACCCGCTCGAGAGTGAAGCGAAGTTTGTGGGGCCTTACCTCAAGTATTAAGAAAGTAGCAAGACTTAGACAATGTGGCCTCTCTCATAGAGGTATTCTTTTTGTTCCCTTAGGCTACCCCACACCTACCCTTCATCCTAGGAAGCCATTTTAGCCATTGGTATTTTACCATTCGACAGAGTGGTAGGGTGCCAAAACACCTTTTGTAGATATCACTTCACCACCACATTTTGTAGTCTAGGGTAGGCTTTACATAAAACACACTCGAAAACCCTATTTATATCTATATTTGTGTGGTTATATATATATATATATATATATATATATATTGTGTGTGTTTTGTGTTATTACTTGCCTATTTTGTACTTATCTATATACATACAAATGATTTTGTGCAACTAGTATTACCTCTTAGGGTTACGAAGTATTAACAAAACATTTTTGTGCAAGTAACCTTTTACCATTTTGTGTGTTCTATGGTTTTGACGCAAAGCCAACCCTTATATCAAGACCAAATCACCATGGAATCTACCCAACCATCTTCGACATCACCTAGCTTACCACCTTTGAGTGGAGAATTATTCACTCAATCCACTTCTTTTCTATGACATACTTCATTTCCTTCAGACACACATCACAAGTATGACCTTTACCTTGTTAGTAATGCCATGGCTAATATCAATATTATTTCCACAAATACCTCTATTGAGGCCATATCCACTCGACACCAACAGTTCCTCTCACCTTTTGATCCCTCAATCGCTACCTTGCCTCTGATTACCATTACCCAACCCCCATCCACCACCACTACCATTCCTAACATTTTATCCCCACCCCTTATCGATTATCCCACTTCCCAAAACCTTACTCAATATCCTACTTATGTACCATATCCCCTACATAAATTAATGTATCAACCCCAAATTAATGTAATTACCCATTTTGTTACCCCTTCCTCTCAACCTTTGTAGCTACCAATGTTAGATCCTCCCAACCATCTTATTTCACACTCCCTCCTCAATTCAATGCCACTAATATCTCACCCTATATTATGATGTATGATATGCCAATTAGTGACCCTAGTGCTCTTGTGCCTAACATTCCACCACCAACCAATTCTATATTAAATTTAGTATCAAAACCACCTACTAGCACTAATCCCCCACTCCAATATAATGCTCCTAATGTCCAACTACCACCTAAAATACAAATACCATATAATCCCTCTATTCCTACTCAAGTCCCCTCTTACCCAATAACACATACCCTCACCCCAATCCCAAAATCAATCCTTTATACCACCCCAACAATATCCCTACAATCCTACCGTCCAACCTTCTCAAGCCCAATACCAAGCCATTTCCCAATAGCCACCCCAATCATATCAATGACTGCAACAACCCTCTCAACATAACCCTCAAATCTTATCCTCATACCATCAACATCAATACACATCATCTCAAGCCCCTAAACCCCCTCTCCAACCTCAATATAACCCATCCCAAATTCCCCAATACACTCATTCACAAGTTCCTCAACAACCTTCTCAAAATTTACCCACATATCCTTCACATCAACATATACCAACACAAAATATTCGAACCAATCCACCACAAGCTCCTTAGCCCCCTCCCCAACCACAACCAAACCCTTCACACCCAACTCCCTCTTTCCAACCACCTCCCTATGCCTTTCAATATTATCCTCAGTATCCACCTTACAATCCTTACCCTTCCCAATAATTACCACCTCAATCTAATACCCAAACCTACTCAACCCAACCCCAAAATTACACCTCCCAACCCATGACCTGTATCCCTATGCCTCTTAATACCATTTACAACCCAACTCCTATCCAACCTATGCCATAGTCATCCTCATCCGATGAGATACACCGACTTATTAGTTGTATGAATGCACTTGAGCTCCAAAATATGGTCATAGGCTATAAAAAGCCTACCCTTAGTCAAATATACACACAACCCATTCATCCATCTATACCTACCCCAATCTACCCCTATAAATTTGAGTTACCCAAACTCGACCTCTTTACAAGACATGGGGATTTGAAAAACTTCTTAAGCAAATACCTTAATGGTTGTTTTCTCATTAGCGTTAGTGACCACCTCCTTATTCATACCTTTAGCATATACCTAAGTGGCATTGCTCTCAAATGGTATAATGCTCTACCACAACATAGTATATAATATTTTGAGAAATTTTCCAACCTCTTCCTTGAGTGATTTGCCCTCTTAGTCAAAAAGAAAGCCAACCTCACTGACATATATAACCTCAAGCAATTTGAAGATGAATCTATCTTATATTATGGAGCTCGGTGGAAAACAATGATTAATGAATTACCATTTTTCTTGCCCATAACCAATCTGAATCATCTCTTCACTCGTAGTTGTAATAAACACATTTATTCTCTTGCAATTACAATAATGCAAGACCTTTGAGGAGGCATTATATCAAACTAAATTCGTAAAGGATATTAAAATCCAAGAGGGCATTATGAAACTTAAAAAGAAAGAATGGAACAATTAAAACCAAAAGGGAAATGTCACTTCTTCAAAATCACCCCAAGTCAACCAAATTATCATTCCTACACTCCCTCCCACCACCAACTCCAACCTCAACCAGTATCCCAACCATATTTAACCCAACCCTTAGCCTCCACTCCCACAACCCAACCTTCGAATAAGCCTCGTCAAGCACCAAGACATGAGTTTACTCCTCTTGCTGAGCCTTTAGCCAACATCTTTCATCATCTCATTGAATCCCAAAACCTTACCTTACCAAAAATAAAATCCCTTTATGATCCCAATAGACCCTTAACTCAATCCTATAAACCCCATATTTATTATGTCTATCATCATCAACCGAGCCATGATATTGAAAATTGCATGCAATTTACAAATGTGATCCAAGACATGATAGAAAGGGGGAAAATCCATGTAGATAACCTAGTGGTTCCTCCTAATCAAAACCTTAGGATTTACAAAAACCATTTACCCTAACACACCGCAACCTCTACATCCTCCACACCACCCAACCAGGTAAACCATATCGATCAAAAAGCTAGTTTTATTAGGATGGTGCATGTAACTGTTGGTCATCAAATCTGCCTAGGAAAGGATTTGGGTAAATGAATGCGCCCTAGACCTGGACCAACATTGAAAGGCCGAAGAGAAGAGATGCTCATCATGCCAATATCTGGAGAAGGCCGAATCCTATACTACACTACTTCGATGTTTGAGATAAGGGTGCAAGAAAGGGATAAACAGAGTAAGGGTGCAAAAAAGAGATAAAAGAGTAAGGGAAGAAATTTTAGTATTTTAGTGGTGGGAAAGAACCAGAAGCATGATTACTAGCCAATAACTTGGAACAACAACAAAGAAAACTAAGAATAAAAGAAATGAACACAGTATTAGCCCTCCTATGTATCCTTTGGACGAGTTCCAAGATTCTCCTTTCCCTTTCGTCGAGATTCAGGGTTTAGAGTAACGACGATTAAGAAAAGTGAATATAGCAGAAACACTATCCACAGGCAACATAAAAGAAGACCAACACGACGTCTTCCTCTCCTATGTATCCTTCAAGAAAATTTTAGGGTTCAGTCCCCAATCACACACCTAAATCTAGAGTTCAGAATTACAGTATGCAAATGAAGAAAGATGAAAGAAATAAACGCAGAAGGCAACATACAAGAGAGAAATAGAGTCCAAAGCTCTTTAGTATTAATCGCAAGAATACAAGTTACAACAGCTTTCTAGCAAAAATTTCCCCCCCATTTACATTACAATGCCTGGGTTTTTATAGAGGACCCGACCCTCTAAGTCATAATCGCACAAAATGGAGGAGTACAACCTCAAAACCAGAGAAGTCGACTCCTCATGGCCCTCGTGACTAAGCTTTCAAATCTGTTACCAAAACTGGCAACTGTGACCAGGTCAACCCTGGAAACATGCATTAATGAGCTGTCTGAGTGTCCTTGGATCTTGGGTGCAATACTCGAGTGGCTGCCATGCTCGTCGGGCTCTTCATCATGGACTGATACTTCATTTCCAATTGCTAAAAATGAACAGCGAGCTTACTAGGCATGAAAAAAATGCATTTATGAGGAACTTGATCGCCTCGAGAAAATACCTGACTTGGAGCACATGCCTTTTGAAGTGCTTCACTAGATTTTCATTCACAATTCGCTTTGCAATGGATTGAAGCTGAAGTAGATCCTCCTTGATTTGCACTTCGCATGGAGGAGCTTCGCAAAATAGCTTTGGGGGTGGCGAGCATCGAGTAGATTTCCTTTGCAAGATAGGCTCTTCACTTCTCGCTGCTTCGCTAGAGAGATGTGTCAAAACTACTTCGGCGAGGCCCTTCACCTGAAGTAGATACTTTTCTGGTGAGCTTAAAAATGCTTCGCCATGAACCTTCTTCAAAACTGTGGTTTGGGGGTATTTCGGCCTAAGTGCATTCCTGCCTTCGAAAGATGTTGCATTATTTATGGCTGCTACCGCTTCGGGTGAAAGTACTTCGCATGAAATATGGCCGAAGCAGATGCTTCGTAATGAATTTTGGTGAAGTAGTAATGGTTCACTGGCATGAGGGCCCGAAGTGGGTGCTTTGGCAGCTTTTCAGCGAAGTATTTTCAATGTTGCGCTCCTTCAAATCCCGCTTCACAAAACTTTCACTCGAAGTAGTCTTTTGAAGTGCTTTGGGCCCGAAGTATTTTTCATTCTTCTTCCTTTGCATTTTTCTTCGGCAACACCGCTTCATAAAACTTTCACCCGAAGTAACTGTTTGAGGGACTTCGTGCCCAAAGTAGTTCTTTCTTGCCTTAGCCAATTCAGACCGTGATTTTCCTTCAGCGAAGCTGTTCTCTTGAAATGCCGCTTGAATTCCGCTTCGCAAAACCTTGGCACAAAGTAGCTACTAGAAATACTTCGAGTGCGAAGCTCTTTTTTATGCCTTGCTAGAATTTCTTCCTCGGCAATGCTGCTTCACAAGGTTTTTGCCCGAAGTAGTTGTTTGAGGGACTTCGGGCCCGAAGTAGTTTTTATCCTTAATGATTTCTTTCGGCGAAGCTGTATTCCTTAGCTTGTTTGGCAGTGAAGCTCTTTCTTCTTCATTTTATGTACAAGGGGGTGGCAGGGAAATCCAAAATTGTTGCAATGCTTGAAAATATTGTTTCTAAAAAAAACAAGAGAACAAATTCATGAAATTAAAAGAAATACTTTACAAAAAATTCAATTTTTCTACCCCATTGTGCAATGTGACAAAATTGTCAACATTCTTGGTGGCTTGTGGGACAACGAGCTTGTCTCGGTGGGAGAACCCTTAGCCTTGATCCGTTGGGCCAGAGTTACCTCCAGACCCTTCTCCCTTTTCTTCTTCTTCTATTGGCTGCTCTCTGGCTTGTTCTTGTTCTTGTTCTTCTTCTTCTTCTGCTTCCTTTGGCGCGACTTCTTGTGGTAGCGATGGGGCAAGGCGATCACGGATATTTTTCATGGTTCAGCGGACATGAGCCCAAGCACCCTTCGAGAAATACTCTTGATATTGCAATGCTTTCACCAAAACCTAAAACCGATCGATCTGCCCGATATCAGCATGTTTGGCTCTGGAGTACAAATCGTTCAGGTTGGCTGCAATTTTGCAGTATTTCAGAATGAAATCTGTGATCTGTCTCTCTGTTATCAACTCTACCCATTCATCTACCTCTGAGACATCACCTTCAAAATGAAGCTATGTTGGTTTAAGCTCTTCTTTGGTTAGAAGATTCCCATCATCATCCGTGAAGCTCGGGAAACCTAAGGAAGAGAGATCCTGGAAGTAACCTAGCGATGTGCGCTATTCATTCTCAAACATGTCCAAAAGGTCCTTTGCCTTTTGTGACTTCCTCACCTTAGAAAAGAATGTGCGAACTATGGCTTGGGCCATGGACCAATCCCTAGCCGTTCGACTCATTGCAGCGATCTGCAAGTCCTAATATTTGGTGTTTTGGACATCAAAGGCCAATTTGAGTCAGCCTCTAGCTTTTTGAGTGACCTCATCTATGATTGGTCCTCCTTCGACAGTGGCATGCTGTGCTTCGATGATGTAGGTTAAAATGGATAAGGAACTAGAGGCCCGAGATCTGAAATTTTTTAATAGGTGTGAGCGTATTTCTTTGATCCTACCTCTGTCAAACAACTCCAAGTTTGTTTTTTGGTGCAACTGCTGCTACAATTGCAAGATCTTGATTTCAATTTCCTTGGCCTTCAGATCATTCTCGGCCTGTATTTGTGCTTGGTTCTCAGTAGTACACTGCAGTTGTAGAATTTTTTTGTTTCAGGGCATGTGTTTCCTTTTTCATGAGCTTGCATTGCTCCTCTAAATCCTCCAGCTTGGAGCGGATTCTAGCCAGCTCTTCCTCCAACTTGATGTTGGCATTTTTTGCTTCAAATCTACGCTGATTAGCAATGTTGGCATGCGTTCAGATGGTTTTTATCCTGATGTGCATGGATTTAGATTCATTATCCACATTCAAATGCTCCAGGTCCTTGGATTTGTCTTGATAATCATAGTCCGGTGGAGTCATTTCATCCAGGGACTTCTGGACCTTGGGGATATTTTTTACTTTATGCAACTTCCCAACCTTCAAATCGAAGATAGCGCATTTTTCAACCTGGGCCAGAGAGCGCCCTCTCTTCTTCCTCGCCTCCTTTAGCATTTTTTTTGTATTTTTTCGAGCTAGGAGTAGCTTCTCAGCTAGAGGAAATTCCTTCATCATGGACAATTCAGATTCAAATAAGGCTGGATCTCTAGCCAAAGGGGTAAACAAATATAAAGAATGAATGGGGGATGCCTCACCAGAAGGTTTGGTGATAGGTGTACTAGGAGTCCCAACGAGTGCAACAATGCCATGTGAGGCAGGGGAATGAAGAGCAGGGTCCGACGTTGGGGCACTGCCTTCGCCCTAGCTAAGGTCCAAAGGATTGGTGGTATGGGAAGGCGAAGTGGTAGCAAAAGACTTGTCTCAGCTTGATGACTCGAGTGGAGTGGGGCATACAGGATTGGTGGTAAGGGGCAATGATTGAAGAGGTGATTGACTTTGTGAAGGAGGGAGGGACTATTGGGAATCTTTTGTTGGGACCGTAGTGGACATGTGAGAGACCAAGGCAAAGGGTGGATAGTGCGTACCTGCATGCCCTTTTGGCAGAGCAGCCATGGTGACTTCTTATGTGATAGGTTCCTGATCCTTTTGGGCTTTGACACTTTTGACTTCCACAACTTCTACTTTGGGGTCTCCCTCTTGTTGGAGGAGTTCCTCCACATCAATGACGTCTATGTATGGGACCGTATCGGTACTTGGTGGCCCCACATCTTCAACATTTGCTTCGGTCGGGTCTGATGCAGGTTGTCCAATAGGAGCACTTGGGAGCTTTGTGTGGGGTCACTTTGGGTGGCTCGGAGGCACTTGAATTTGCTGCCTCTTTCTTTTCTTTCTCTCCAGTGGTTGCTCCGACTCTTCGAAACTTGTGTCATGGATTTCCGACGGTCCCTATGGTAGTGCCTCCGGTGTAGCTTCGACTTCTTCCTCTTCTTCTTGTTTTGAGGCATCTCCAGCTCCTTTTGGGCTGTCGCCCGATCCTGGGGTAGAGGGAGGAACAAAGTCAGTGAAGGATATGGACTTCCAAGTTTCAACATTGGCTTCATAAAGAATTGTGAAGTCTTTATCCGTCGTCAAGAGTCCATAGGAATTCATCCTTTGGCGATGAACTCTCATTATCCACCACTCCCTTAATTTTTCCTCGCTCTAATTCTTCAATTCTTCCTTTAAATCATCCTTTGAATTTCTCCAAAACATGGAGCTTGGAGTTGCGAGGGGGTGCTGGTCAGGTCAAAATTGACCTCCATGGGGTAAAATTCATGCCAGGGAGGCAATGTTCTCATCCTCTCCAAATGCCACTCCAGATCCTTCCCATTGGGATTATTTCTTTGTTCCACAATTTCAGGGTGGGGGAAGATGTGGAAATTCTTGAATTTTAAGTGATCCCTCATCACTCCCAAGGGATCATAGAGCCATTGTTGAGGAATTTGGAGTAGGCCAAAATTGGCAAGCTTTTCCTCTAGGAAAATGTTTTGTTTTAAGGCAAATACTTCAATTACCCCCATCCTGAAGGGGAAGTCATAGGTATGTGCCCATTTTCGACCATGGCCATACACGGAGTTTGTAGTGTTGCTTTATCGAGCGACCTCCAACATGAACTGATACTCAGAGGGGTAGACTGGTAGCAGGAAGGGCTTCCTAATGAAGCTGAACATATGAATTACGAGCCCCTGCGTTAGTTGAAACATGTCTCCACTATTCTCCTGCACAACTCTATCTCTCAAACTGAGGGGCACCCAAGGACAAGAGCCCTTTAACAAATGCATGGCGGGTCCCAAGAACTATTGATTAAAAGAATAATAGGACTATGTCCTCAATAGGAGAGGAATCCACTGGTACATCAGCAGAGGATTTCCATCCTCACCGCTTGGAGAAATGGCGATATGGGGGAATCGCTTATGTACTTGGTAGAAAAACAACTAGACAAGGAAAGAACAGGGTGCGAAGTACTGGCCCGTTGCCAAATTCTTCATACTAGTGAGCCGCGTATGCAAGGTTCGAGCCACCAATTCTACCCAATCAAAGAAAACTGGGTTTGTGTTTGGTCTTGAAGCATCAGGGGCATAGAATTCCCCTCTTGAAATAATTTCTGCTAAAGACACCTTCCAGGGTTGCATCGAAGCATCTGTAGATAGGCCTGCCACCCATGCAATGATAGAAAAAATATCGGTGTTCTTGAAGGCTACCAAGGGTAAGGGCATTTGGGGCAACTTGCCTAAAGGGAGCCCACTTTTGAGGTTCTCGTGCAAAAATTTCAATATGAAGTTGTTGGAGGTGAACCTCTCCATATGTTCACTTAGAATGACATTGCGAATGAAATAGCCCTTGGGCAGGCCTTGTTGTGGCACAAAGGCTACTTGTACATCTTCCTTTAGAATAGAAAACAATTTATGACATGAAGCATCCAACACTTGCCTGGATGCAGGGTGGTAATTCTATGTGATAGCATAGATTAGTTCAGGACAGTGGTGAGCAAGAGGGTTCAAATACCAGTAAATTTGAGAGTAATATGCAGCAACTCTCTTATTCTCTGGGGTGAGTCTGCTCGCCATAAACTCAATAGTGAGTCGGAGGTCTGAAACACCCTTAGAGAGCTCTGTGTCTCTAATTTTTTCCCACCCATCAATTGGTGGTTCTTCAAGCTGTTCCTCCTTAGAGTCTTCTCTTTCTTCTATCGGCTAATTTTCAGGGCGAGGGGTGAGATTGATCTTCTTTGGGGTATGCTTTTTCTCTTCCTTGCCCTTCTTTGTTTTTTTAAGGCCTGCTACTTCTGGTTCCTTTCCTTTCTCCTTGGAGTTTTTCTTCCCCATGTTGGACGTCTTACAGCAGAAGCAGGGTTTACAGTGCAGGGGACTTTGGCACCAAGAATTTCAATGCAAAGGGTGTAAGACTTGCAGAGTAATCGAAGGCTCTTAGTCTTGGATGAACTGATGAGTGAATAACCTTCTCTTTGCTAAGGCCTCACATTTTATAGCCTTAAAAGGCAACCACCTGAATTTATGGCACCTACCAAAATTAAATTTACACTTCGGATAGAGGAAGTTGTCATGCTCTTTGATTGGCTCTGCAACGACATAGTACGTGGGACCACATGCTTTGATTATTATGCCTTGCATTGGAGATGCAACCTACTGCCACCTCGTACCTGGGCACGAGCTTTTATCTTAACTGAATTGCCTCGAGATTTGCTTTGCCACCTTTAAATTCATCCACTTCAAACTCTTTTTACGGTTGCTATCTACACGTTCTTTGAGACATTTTAAATGCTTCCACTTTGGTGAAGTTGAAATCGTCATTGAAAATGCTTCGTGGTGAACCTTTGGTGCGGGCTGTTTTTCAACGCTTTGGGCCCGAAGTAGTTTTTTTTTTTTTGCGTCACGCTTTGCTTCGTGAAGACCGCCTGCCGAAGCTTGCCTTCTTGGAAACTGCTTCGCAAGGGCTCTTTTAAAATCTACTTTGCAAAAATTCTGCCTGAAGTCACCTCTTAAAATGCTTCAGGTGCGAAGCTCTTTGCATTCCTTTGTTTGAATTTTGGTTCGACCCTTTTGAGGGTAAAGTGCTTCGTTGCGAACCTCCTTGCAACTGCTACTTCGCATTAAAATTTACCGAAGGAGATTTTGGAGTGTAATACTTGGCTTTTGCAATCTCGGAATAGGATGTATATACAAAAATGAAAATTATATACAAAAGTACATACACACATTTATTTATTTATTTATTTTTTATTTTTTCACCTTAGCGATGAAAAGTCTTCAGATGAAGACCATTAACAGAAATTGGTAATACCTGGCCATATGCATCTTTGAGGATGAAAGAGTTGGCCGAGTTCACCTTCATGATTTCAAATTGTCCATCTTAGAAAGCATCCAGCTTGTCGTGATTTCCAGGCTTGGCCTTCCAGGAGTCCCACTTCCATACTAGATCTCCCACTTTGAATGTGCGATCGGATGATTTTTTCTTGAACCATTCTCGGGTGACCTAAGCATGCTTAGCGAAGCTCTGGTAAGCCTTCTCGTGATCTTCCTCCAACTGTAGCAGCTGAGCCAGTATGTTCTCCAAAAGGTTGACTCCTTCTTCTTCTAACAACTGCAATGCAGGGATCTCTATATGGGTAGGTAAGATGGCCTCCTTGCCGTAGACCAGGGCATAAGGTGAAGTCTTGATTGACTTCTTGACAAAAATTCGATCGGCCCACAAGGAACGATCTAGAAGGAGATGCCAAGTCATTTTGTTCATCTCTATGAGCTTTCTTAGCACCCTCAATAGAGTCTTGTTGGTTGATTTCACCAAGCCGTTGCCATGTGGATAGTAATTGGAGGATACTTTATGATATATCTCATATTTGTAGAGGAATTCATTTATTTTTGTGCCTGTAAAGCCAGGACCATTGTTTGTTATGACTGCTTCGAGAATGTTGAACCGGGTGATCAATCCTTCAAGGAAGGCTATGACAGTATCCTGATCAGCATGCTTCGTGGGACCTGCTTTGGCCCACCTGGTGAAGTAATCAGTTACGGTCAAGATGAACTTATGCCCAGTGGAGGAGTTCGGCGATATGACCCCTATGAAATCCAACCCCCATTGTTGAAAGGGCATTTCTACTTGTATCGGTTGGAGAGGCATCGAAGCATTTTTGCTTCGGCCGATGAACGTCTGACACTGCTCGTATTTGCGACAAACCATGAAGGCATCAGCGAAGAGTGTGGGCCAATAGTAACCCACCTTGATGATCTTCAGCACCGTTGTTCTTCCTACGAAGTGGCCTCCAGATAATCCTGAATGAAATTCTCCCAGGACTCTCCTTTTATCATCATATTTTATGCATTTGAGAAGGACGCCATCAATGTTTCTAAAAAATGGGCCTTCAGGGTGTAAGGTATATCGGGTGGACCGCATCTTGAAATGCCTTCGCTATGAAGCATTTAGATGTGAAGGACATCTGCCAGTGTTGAAGTATTCGACTATCTCACTGGCCCAATATTTCTCGTCCTCTTCCTGGTTTACGAAGCATTCTTCTATTGGTGAGTCATCCCACTAAGATTTTGTGGCTTCGGCCGCTACGCTCTTCGCCATTTCTTGACACAATGCACGATCGCGAACCAATTTTGTGGGTTTGATCTCGATGTCGAACTCTTGTATCTTGCTGACCCAACCGACTCTTTTACTACCCAATTCTCCTTGGATGATGAAATTGCACACGTTAGGGTGAATGAAAAAGACTATAACCCAACTTTGAGAGATGAACTACTTGAATTTCCTAAGAGACTTCATCACTGCATGCACCTGCCTTTCTATGAAATTATATTTTTCTTCATGAGGATTTATCACTTGGCTTAAAAACGCGATGGGGCGCTCTTCGCCATCTTCCCCCTTTTGTTTCAGGACCGCAACATAGCTCTCAGGTTCTCCTATAGCATATAGGATAAAATCCCGATTGTAGTCAGGGTTGGTCAGGACCGGTGCTTGAGCAATTCAAGCTTTTATTTCCTTGAATGCTTCTTTTCTCTCTTTCATCCAAATGAATTCTGCACCTTTCTTCAAAATTTCAGACATCGGCTTGATGACCTGGGAAAAATCTAGGACAAACTTCCTCACGAAGTTGATTTGGCCGAAGAAATATTGAAGTCCTTTCTTGTCTACTAGGAGTGGGAGCTTCATTAGAGATTTAGATCTTTCAAGATCTATAGCGAGACCCTTCTCCGATATCGCATGTCCCAGCAACTTCCCTTTGCTGACTACGAATATGGACTTCTTAGGATTGATTGAAATGCCAAAATCTCGATATTTTTTGAAAATCTATTGTAAGTGTAAGGGGTGATCCTCCCTTCTTCGAGAGAAGACGGTCATGTCATCTAGATAGATAACAATAACCTTATTCAAGAGCTCGCCAAAGGCTAAATCCATTTCCCTCTAAAAAGTGGCTCTCGCATTCGAAAGGCCAAAGGGCATTCGCTGGTAAGCAAATGTGCCCCACTTGGTAGTGAATGCAGTTTTATGCTAGTCCTCATCCCTAACCTAGATTTGATTATATCTGGAGAAACCATCGAGTAGGGATAAGCGTTGAGCCCCAGCCACCGAATGCAAGATCTGATCGATCTGCAGGAGAGGGTAGTGGTCTCTAAGAGAAGCTTGGTTCAGGTTGTGAAAATCCATGCACAATCGTATATCTCCATTCTTATTTCTGATTGGGACCAGATTTGCTACCCAAGAAGAATGTTTGATGGGATAAATTATCTTCACCTCGAGCATTTTTAGGAGTTCGGCCTTCATCAAGACTTTGATCTTCGGATTGACGGGCCTTTGCTTCTACCGAAAAGGTTTGATCCCTTCCTACAACTCAATTGTATGTTGGATCAGTTGCCGATCATATCCCTTTAGATCTCGATAATACCAGGCCACTATGTTGGGATATTTTCTGCACAGAGATCGGATCTACTGTACCTCTTTCGAAGTGCAATCTGTTCCAACTTTTACTGCTTTTCTAGGCTCAAGCTCTAAATCTTGATATTGCTTTGCATTAAATTTGATCCTGTGAGAAACTGCTCGATCATTCTGATCAAAGAGGCTTTCAATAGTAATCAACCCTTTGGGAACATGGTTATTCTTCAATTGAACTAGCCCTTCATATTCTTCTTCATCAGGGCTTCTGCTATCAACTGTGGCTACTTCTTGAATCATGAAATTCATAATCTGCTCATCACTATCAAAAACTTGCCAATGTAGATCTATATTTGGGATAGAGGGCCTATAAATTATCCTCACAGCTTTGGGATTATGCACCATGTCTTTTGCTGGAGAATACTTGGCTGCGATGGATGCTAGAACATCGGCATGTCGGTTCTTTTCTCTTGGAATAAATTGTAGATTGAGAGATTCGAACTGGTCGAGCAAGTCCCATACCCTATTTCGGTATGACTTGAGATAATGCTTCTTTGAAGTGCACTTGTTTGTGACTTTATTGCATACCAATTCGAAATCTCCAAAGATTTTGAGATGCTTTATGCCCAACTTTTTTGCTTTTTTGAGTCCTAGGCATAATGCTTCATATTCTACTGCATTGTTGGTGCAACTCCACACCAACCGGTAACAATATTCCTTCTGCTCTCCAGTAGGTGATACTAGAGGAATCCCCGCCCTGACGCCATTTTTGCATCGGGCACCATCGAAGAATAATTTCCATAATCCTTTGGTGAAGACGTTATCTCTTGATTTGATGTGTTTCTTAGGCTTGGCGATGACATAACATCCCATCTCAATTTCTATCATGGCATAAAATTCTGTCAATAAAAAATCATCTTCACAACTTGACTGTGTGAGAGACTCCTCAACCAGGTCCACCTGCTCTATCCCTTCCACTATCGCATGCATAGGATCGCTACTATCTCCTTCAGACATCTTCTCTACAAGAAAGGTAGAAGGTTTCTTGTTGTAGATTTTAATATTTTTTCCTTTGAATGGAATATCCAAGTGTGAGTAGTCCATAGATAGATATCCGCCTAGCTTTGCCATAGATTCTCTCAACAAGCACATACTTAAGTAGGGCTCGAGGTCAACGACTACCACCTCTTGTATAACTATGATTTGGGGCATCTTTTGTAGCCAAATAGGAATGTCCTTGATCACTCCTATAGTCTTCATGGGGGTACCATCCAATTGGAGTACACCATGACTGCTTCGCGTATATTCCATCCCTATATCTTCGCACACTGCCTTTGGCATGACTATCATCATGACCCTAGAGTCAATCATACAATTATGTACAACATACCCTTCCATCTGTAGAGACATGTAGAATGGTGGTGGTCAATTCTTCCCTGTAATGGATGTGGAAAGGGTCTTCACTAGGGCAAGCGATGTTGTCTTTCTTGCTTTGGTTATCTTCAACGATTCTTGCAACAGGTCCACTTGTCTGGGTATTTGCAGTGCATCGTACAAATTGATCTTGGCTAGAATCCTCTTCAGCTCATCTACAATGTTGTATGTCAGGGAACTAGGCACCTCAAGTTCCTTTCTTGGCTCATATCTGGTACGATACTATTTCATAGCTTTGACCCTTTGCCGCTTAGTCAGCGAATGAAGCTTGAGCTTCTCTCTAGCTTGCTCCTTTGTTTCCCCCTGTGGTGGATTTGCAGGGGCTTGTTGGACCTTCTCTTTGATTGGTGCAGGATGTTGAGCTTCATTCGGGGTTGGAGGAGGTTGTTGTCCCTTCTCGTGGTGAGCATGCACCTTTAAGGGAGAAATTTGAGTAGCATCCACTTCTATCGACTTATTTCCTCCTCTAGTAAGAACTACAATTGGTTCTTCTTCACCAATCACCAATTTGTGACTCATCTATCTAATGACGTTGACTTGACTGCCATGACTACTACTCACCAGCGTTTGTACATAGTGTTGGTGCAACATGCAGGTATTCTCTTCATGAGGGTCATTACACATTGAGCACCAATGTATATAATCGGAAGTGCTCGGGGCTTCATCTATTGCAGTGTTTGTTGATGAAGCTCTTCCTTGCTAGGCCACTTGATCTTTAGTAAGCGTAGGTGTAGGATAAGATCTTCTCGGGAGAAACTCTTGTTGTGCTTGCCTCTTCTTCATAATGGTCATGTCGTTAGACAAGGTCTGCACTGTGGAGTTTAGGGACTGAACTTCTTGCAGTATTTTGGCTTGCATGTCATCATATTTGGGAATCGACGACAATGGAGCCATCGTTGGTATTGGTGGTAGGGCAGGGTGTTGAAGTGGTGTTGGCAGTATAGGGAATGTCGAAGTGACTGTGGGATGCAGAGTCAAAAAAGTGGGAAAATGAATTTGTGGAGCAGTGATTTGGGATACAATGGGATTCGGGTTCCAAGATGAGATCGGGAGTGCAGGGGTTGCAGAGATCTACGAAGCGACTATGCTTGCATACTGGGATTGATAGAAATTGGGAAGTATGGGCATCGACATCCTTTGGGGAAGCTTACCCATAGCTATTAGATCCATCTCCACCTTTTGAGCTAAATCATATAACTTTGGAAAGGTATTGATGTTCGAATACCTTACCATCACATTGATATCAAGATTGAAAGCCCAAAGGAAATAGTACGCTATGGCTTCGTCGGTTGGCCAAAGTCCAACTAGTATTCTTTTCCAAGTTCGAGCGAACCTAACATTGAAGTCTGCAATCTCCTCTTATGAATGTCTCTGGATCATTATGAACTACTGCAGGAGAGAGGTCGGATTGACAGACTCATTGAAGCTTCGCATCAATTGTTTGGCTAACTGGTCCCATCCTGTAATGGTATCGAGTGGTAAAGATCTATACTAGTAGAGGAGTTTTACTCTAAGAGACAGAACCAGAAGCTTTACCATAACCCGCTCTTCTGTGATGTCATGGATCGCCACCAGAGAAACTATATCCTAGATGTGCTCCAGGGCAGTCTTCCCAGTTCCATAAAATTTTGGGATCTTCTTTATAGCAGCAGGTGACACTTGCCCTTGTCTCGCTAGATTTAGCGGTCCCAAAGAATTCCACACTAGAAATAATCTGGGCGACGATTGCTACTGCACTTGTTGTTGTTGTGCCATATTTACGACTAGACTTTGAGAGACAGGAATCCTCGAAGCTCCTCCTTGGTTGCTAATAGTACGTCTGGTAGGAATGGAGGTGTAGCACCCTAAAATTGGCGCAGTGAAATTCTAGTAATTACATTCACTCCAGTAAATAATTTAAATTCAAATTTTAACCTCCCAAACCGCCCGTTAACCGTCGGGTAATCCGTTTCCCCTTTTTCCGTGCCATTTTTAGAGGTTGTTTTGACCGTTTGACGATATCGTCGCCGATCAGACGATATCGCCCTGCATCCGACGATTTCGTCTCGGGCTAGGACGTCCGGACGATCTTGTCGCAAAACTAATTTTGCACAATTAGCTTCTGTTCCAATGGGTCTCTAATCCGGCAAAAGCGTGTCTATGCCATTAGGGACCCTCCCCTGTTGGAGATCTCCCAAATAGGGATGATCTCCAACCTCCTAACTACTCCCCTAAGCCTATTTAATCCTTAGGACCTTCCCTTCCCAACCCCTGGCTGAATTTCTCTATAACTTGATTTTGCGTGCATTAGAATACCTAGAGTATCATTTTGCCTTTGTTATTTTGAAGTTTTCTTGTAGGGACCTCATTGATTTTCAGTCGGAGCAAGCTCAGATCATCGTAGACGATCTCGTTCAAATCTCGGATGATCCTGTCGCAATTCGAGATGATTTCATTACTTCCAGATGATTTTGACTGCAATCTGCATTGGGGGCAATCAGTGCCCAGAGTTTGCGCTTTCTCTTATACCTTTTGCTGTTTTATTCTACATTTTAGTTAGTTTTATCCTTATTTCTTACTATCTTGCATTTGGAGTTCACCCATTTAGCTTAGATTGCATGATAAGATCATAATTTCTCATTAGAATATCATAATTTGTTTGAATTTCTATTCATAACTATTGTTTAGTATTCATATTGTCATTTTGTGTTGTTTCCCTCTGTCATCATAGTGGTATTCTTTGTATTTGGCATCTATTTTTCTGTTTGTAGGTCTCTGACGAATTCGTCTGATGAATTCATCAGATCTCAGACGATCTTGTCAGATCTCAGATGATTCTGTCGAATTCCAGATGATCCTGACTGCTTCAAACATCAAAATCTCCATCAGACATCCGGATCGTATTCTTCCTTAATTTCTCTATTTTTCTGTCTTAAATTTGTTCTCTGTATTCATTAAATCTGCACTTTCATATAGATTAATTTAGATTCATTTGGCCAAACCTAGGATATGAATGCTTAAGGCTAAAAACGAACACATGAAAACACATTCCAAACCTAGGCGTGGAAACTACCATTAAATGTTTCCTGGTGAACCCACCATCCATCAAAAAATCATCAAAATACACCTCCCTTGAGAGGCGGGACCTTCGCAAGTCCTCTCAGTCCGAGGTACCACGACATCCTTTTCCCATCCCCCTTCTGGGCACGGATCCTATAGCCTGAAGGTAAGGGTGCGAAAAATTTGGAGCGATACATTTTGGTGAACCCGACGTGAATGCATCATAACCTTTTGAAAACAAAAACAAAAAAAAAATAGAACAACTAAAACATAGATGCATTTTAAAATCATTTAAGTTTAATATCATGTTTAGATGGTAGCTCCTAAGAAAATATTAGCAGTTACTATAAATGTAGAAAACCAATTGGCAGCCATAGAAGTCAATTCTGTACTTAGTGTGCCTGAAACAGATAGAAATCAATTCTTGTGGAACGAACTTGATAGGAGACTTAGTGTCATCTCATCTAGGTCAACACAACTTAAGCAAATCAAGAGGCTAGTCCTAGATAGAATCCTGGATCCTCATCAACTTGTCTTTTATCATGAACTTCGGAGAGCCTCGCCATAGATGGTTAGCTTATAGGAGAGCTCTTGTATCTTCGGAATTGTTCACCTTCGAGGAATACCTCGAGAACGCAGCCATTGTACACCAGCTTCCTAGGTCTTGTAGAAGACCAAGAGGTTGTTCTTACAGATAGGGAAATATGGAATAGAGTTCCTCGAGCCGTGTTATATCGAGAGTATTGCCATGAGCTTTACTTTTATCAACCAAAGATCTGAGACAGATAATATCACTATAGCTCTTTTCATTAAATTTTTAAAAGAAAACTTTCAATTTGAAGAAGAACACTTCATGACTCCTGAAGAATTAGAGCCCATTAATGATATTTATAAATTGTTTATAGAAAACTAGATTGTTATTTTCAGTCTTATTTCTTGCATTTATTGTATTGTTTGTCATTTTTACAACATTATTTCAAAAACAAAAAACTAAAAAACATAGCAAAAACTTAAACATTTCATTTTAAATATTGTAGTAGGTATATAGTAAATATATACCTCTTAAACTTGTTGCATATATATATATATATATATATATATATATATATATAAAAAAAAAATATTTGCTAAATCAAAATTAAAGCACCATGACTAAACTTAGGAATGGTAAAGAAACTTTAGGAGAAGAAGAAGATTGGTTACAAGATACAACTAGAGACCCAAATGTCCTTCCTGGAGATCCAATTCCGGAAGGAAAAACTCTAGATCAATCAGAACATGACCTAGGTGAAGACAATGAACAAGAAGGAAGTGTTAAAGAGGATGGATCCTCATCCCCTAGAGTAGCTCCAGATGGAACTATTGCTTTTGACAACATAGATCATTTCAAGAAATTTCTTGATGATAACATTGACGCCCTTAATGTGGCAGTTCGTATGGATAAAGGGCAAATTAGTAACACTCAAGCAGCCATGGAATATATGTATGATGTGCGCACTAATCCCTTGTCTTTCATTGACCAAGAAAGTGACAAGGTTGGGCCATCCAATACAGACATGGTCACTATGATTCAAAACATGTCAAAGCAACAAGTTATCCAACCTCCTAAGGAACCTATTATTCAACCTAAAATCATTCCCACACAAAAGAAACCTTCCTTCACTACTTTATTCCGCCAAACTATTGAGCAATATGCTTCAAGTAAACAAAAACCTAAAACGAAGCCAAATACCAATTTTCAACAATCTGGAATACATCATAATACAACTTCAAAATTCCTTCATAACACTTTTCCTACCAATAATTTACACAATAGTAACATGGCATCTAATCTTCATGTCCCTCCATCATATGCTCACAAAACCCATGTCAATGCCCTACCAAACCAATATGGGGGGCAAACTAGTAATCTGGAAACCATGGTGAAACAGATTAGCTTCACGTATGGACCAGATAGATCCCTACCGTCCCTCATACAATTATCGAGAGATCTGTAGTCAACCTTTGGATCCCATAGTTGTAGCTCAACCGTACCCTAAGCATTTTCCCATGCCCATCTTGCCTATATATAAAGGAACCGAAGATCCCATAGAGCATCTTCGCATGTTTAGGATAGCATGTCATGATATATCACATGATGACTTGCTATTACTAAAAATGTTTCCAAAAAGTTTAGGTGGAATGGCATTAGAGTGGTACTATCAATTGCCCACTCATTCCTTGAGAAACTTTGAAGAAACAACTTGAATCATTTGTCCATCAATTTAGTGCCTACATCGAGAGGCATGTAACCATTAAAGATCTATACAACTTAAAACAAGACAAGGATGAATGCTTTGCCGATTTCTTAGCTAGATGGAGGCAATTGATAGGAAAACCGCACTTTGTGCTACCTTATAGGGAAATGTTGGACATTTTTATCAATAATTTACAAGAACAAATATCTTATGAGCTATCAACTGCTACTTTAACTACCTTCGATCAAGCTATAGATTTAGCTCGAAGAGTAGAAGATGCCCTCATTAGGAGAGGCCAACTTAGGAAGAAGGATGATGAGAAAACATCCATAAATCAATATAAAAACAAACAAGTTGTCGGTGATGGAGTCACTGACAGCAGAAATGTTGCTAATATCAATGCAACGAAGACAACAGAAAAATTTATATTGAAACCTCCTGATAAGCCTCCTCGAGAATTTACTAGATTAAACCAACCCTTATCAACTATTTTACCTCAATTACTCGAAAGAGGTTTGATCCAATTACCAACTATCTGGGAACCTGATCCAACTATACCCGGATACGGAGCCGACTTACACCGTGATTTCCATAGAGGACCCGGACACTCTACCAATGCTTGTAAAAGGTTGAAACATAAAATACAAGATTTGATTGATAATAATGAAATGGAAGTGCAAGCCTTCCAACCTAAACAAAACCCTCCTAATAATACTCAAAAGACCGTTCCCCAAAATCAAAATCAAAATGCTAATCAAACATTAGACATATTTCAACACCCTTTACCAAGACATGGTAAAGAGGTAGCCAATCAAATCGAACATCATAACGTTCCCCCTCCTACCCGATATGTAGGAACCATTAGCGGACAATTACCTGTTCAGGATCCTCAAATATTTGACACGACCTTATCCCTGGTTACGACCATGCCCTTACATAATTTTCAAACTTCTGATTCTAGTGATGTAGAATCAGATAGTGAAAGTGAACTAGACATTACTTCAAACCAATCGAATAGTTCTGAAAATGAATCAGATCCTATTCAACCCATCACAGATGCTATGGTTCCAGAAGAACCATTTCCTAGAAGAGTTACTACTCGACCCTCTTCTAATCAATTCCTCTCAAATGAACAAGCCATAAATGCTAGACCGAGACCAGTTCAACGTCTTCAATATAACATTGTAGGTACCATTGGAGTCGTTACCCGACAACAAGCTCAAAATTCCCAACAAGAATCAAATCAGAACGATGGATCGGCTCCATTCGTTTTGAAAAATCCCAATAAAGGGAATCATGCTCCTAATGTTCAACCTAAACCCCCTTACAATATTAATGAGCAATTGTCCAATACTACAGCCATAATTTCCCTTTTGGATCTGTTAAGATCTTCTCCCACCCATAGGGATGAGTTGATGCTTACATTAAGCCAAATGATGGTACCTCAAAACATCCAACCTGAAGCTATGGCCAATACTATCATCACTCGAGAGGTTGATTGTATTGACTTCCGAGATAAAGATATACCACAACACAGTTTACATAAGGACAATCCCTTATACATTACTGCTCTAATTGGAGATGTAGCTATCAAACGAGTCTTGATTGATAATGGCTCATCTCTAAACATTTGCACTTTTGACTTCTACCAACGATTTGGCTTTAGAAGTGATGAAATGAAGAAAACTGATATGATTATCAAAGCTTTCAATGACGAAACACAAGAAACGTGTGGAGTTATTACCCTCCCATTGCAAGTTGGTCCTAGAACCCTAGAAACAACCGTGTTTATTGTACATTGCCCAGCATCGTACAATATACTTTTGGGTCGCCCTTGGATCAACGCAATGCGGGTTGTCCCATCAACTTTACACCAATGTGTTAAGTTTGAATTTAAAAATCAGTTGGTCACTATCCATGGTGACCCTAGACCCTTTGATATGTGTGCTTTGGCAGAACCCATTGGAGTTGCTCCGCTCTGTCATCCACACATCCTAGTTCTTATTTTTCATCTAAACATGTGAAACACACACCCATAACCTCACCTACTCCCCTCCATTAATTTCATCCTCCGATATAAATCAACAATTTTCTAAACAAATCACTTTAGAACCTCAAAAAGATCTTAAATCTATAACCAATCCTTCATGTTCTCTTCCTTTAATTTCAAAACCTATAAACACATCAATCATACCTTCCACATCTCAAGATATAGGAAATGATCCTTCTACATCTTATGCCCTTTTTGATGAAATTTTACCAGATTTATCCACAACATTAATATCAGAAAAAACAAATGCTTTCATGCAAGATTCAATTCTTTTAAATAACTTACCGCCATCTCCTCGTACTTTGGGCCTCCCACAACCTATGGGAAGCACTTACCAAGTCGGGAGTTGCGCCTTCATTTATAAAGGATATGACTGGGGAAGAATCCCCCGGAATATCAAAACTCATCATGAGGGATACGCTCGGTGTTATTTTACCAATGAATATATTAAAGCTAAACCCATGATGCTTAAAATGGGATATAAAGGGAAAGGCTTGGGACCTTTCCAAAATGGCATGAAAGAACCTTTCGAGGTAGAACCGTGGCCCTGCCCGCTGTGGTGTGGGCCTATTTCCTAGTAAGGGTCAACCCTTTCCTGTTGAAGATGATGATCATCTCATATGTTATCAAGATTATTTGGATAGGTGTGATGATTTGCCTCTTAAAAATCAGTCATTTTCATGTAACATGCTATCCATAGCTTATCCTGAAATGATTGCCGACCCTGATGAAGAGTTGGAAGGAGATATCTTCCATGATGTCTCTCGTTGAAGAGATGTTACACAATGGATTTTATTTTGATGGTTCTATACCAACTATAGCCCAACTTGAGGCCACTAATCCTCAAGATGAATTATCCAAATTAACCTTACAAGAATTACAAGAATTGGGCGTTTCACCCGCCCCACCTAACTTTGAAAGAGACCTACACATGGAGGTAGAAAACGTCATTAAAATTAATATTGGAACTGAGGATAATCCTCACATAATCAATATTGGATCAGAATTAAGTCAAGAAAAACAAGAACAATACATTGCATTCCTTAAAGAGTATGAAGATGTTTTCGCTTGGACATATGAAGATATGCCAGGTCTAGACCCTTCTGTAGTCATGCATCATCTAGTGGTCCATCCGGATGCTAAACCTGTTAAACAAAAACTTAGAAAAATGCATCCCAAAGTGGCTCTGCTAGTCAAAGGGGAGTTAGAAAAACTCCTGAATGTTGTCTTTATACAAGCTATTGATTATGCTGAATGGATCTCAAACGTAGTTCCAATCACCAAGAAAGAAGCTACCAAAGTTAGGGTTTGCACAGATTTTAGAGATATTAACGCCGCATGCCCTAAAGATGACTTTCCTCTTCCAAACATGGATCAAATCATTGACTTTACTATCGAAAGTGGGATGATGTCCTTAATGGATGGATTCTCCGGTTATAATCAGATCAGGATAGCTCCTGAAGATCAGGCTAAAATAGCCTTTATTACCCCCTGGGGTACCTTTTGCTGGAAAGTGATGCCATTTGGCTTAAAGAACGCAGGTGCAACTTATCAACGAGCTATGACCTATATTTTTCATGATATGATGCATGATATCCTACACGATTATGTAGATGATATTATAGCTCGCTCTATTATTGAAGATAATCATTTAGATGATTTGAGAAAAGTTTTTAATCGATTACGAGAATATCTTATTCGATTAAATCCAAAAAAATGCATATTCGGAGTTAAGTCCGACAAACTATTAGGGGTTTTAGTTTCTTTTCGTGGTATTGAAATCGACCCTCTCAAGATTGCGGCCATCACTGATATGCCCGCACCTACTAATATATCTGAATTACGAAGTTTACAAGGTAAGCTTCAAGCTATCCGTCGCTTCATCGATAAGTTGGCGGACAAAACCGGTCCCTTTCTTAAACTCCTTAAGAAGGATGTCCCTTTTAATTGGGACACCGAATGTAGAGAAGCTTTTGAACTTCTCAAACAATACCTCCTTAATCCACCCGTGCTTTCATCGCCTAAACCTGATTGCCCATTCCTCCTATATATTTCAGCTTCAGATTCTGCCTTAGGAGCTATGTTAGCTCAACTTGACGATGAAAAGAGAGAACGTGCTAATTATTATATTAGCCGAACCTTCATCAGTTATGAAACCCGCTATACAACATTAGAAAAACTATGTCTAGCAATCATTTTTGCTACGCAAAAATTATGACACTATATGCTTAGTCAAAAACTTATGTCATTGCTAAATACGACCCCTTAAGGTATCTCATGAGTCGACCTTATTTATCGGGTCGCACAGCCAAGTGGGTTCTTGCTCTAAGCGAGTTTGATCTCACATTCATAGGACAGAAGTCTGTTAAGGGTCAAATCATAGCAGATCAATTAGCTGCTGCACCCTTAGAGTCTACCCATCCCCTCATCATCGAAGTTTTCGGATGAATGCCTTCAATCAGAGGCAGACCATATTGAACAATGGTCCTTATACTTTGATGGAGCCCGATGCATGAGTGGGACTGGTGCGGGAATTATTTTAATATCCCCGCAAAAACATCTTATTCCTCTCGTCCTTCAAATTGACATTTGCTTGCACCAACAATACTGCTGAGTATGAAGCTCTAATCCTTGGATTACGAGCTG
Source organism: Wollemia nobilis (assembly GCA_028583015.1). NCBI lineage: Eukaryota > Viridiplantae > Streptophyta > Pinopsida > Araucariales > Araucariaceae > Wollemia > Wollemia nobilis. The sequence continues at coordinate 16,095,597 of JAQPPZ010017052.1, forward strand.
CCTTGGCGCTAAAAATTAAACACCTTTTAGTTTATGGTGATTCTCAACTGGTTATAAACCAAATTAATGAAGTTTATCAGACCAGAGATGATAAACTGCGTCCATATAAGGCCTATGTTTTACAATTAATGTCTCTATTTGATCAAGTTACCTTGGAAGCTATTCCTCGAACTAGCAACCGTGCAAACGATGCTATGGCCGCAATCGGATCTCTCCCGCCCTTGGAGTTAGATGACGAATATGCCACTATCATTATTCGTCGACTCCAGGAACCCGCTTCAAATAAGTCATGCTTAGAACCTTTGGATGTGTTTCTAATCAATGAAACTACTCCCGAACCTTGGTATACGGACATATTTGATTTTCTCCAAAATGGGACTTTCCCTCGCCAATTCTACTAGCAACCAACGTCGGTTATTACGTAGACGAGCAAGTCGATTTGTAATAATTGGCAATACTTTATATAGGAGATCTTTTGAAGGTATCCTATTAAGATGTTTAAACTTAGAAGAGTCTAAATTAGCCTTGAGTGAAGCCCACGAGGGATCTTGTGGAGGACACTTTAGTGGTAGCGTCATTGCTAAAAAGCTCCTTCGGATAGGATACTTTTGGCCTACCATGGAAACGGATGCACATGAGTATGTGCGCCATTGCGACAAGTGTCAAAAACATGCGGACCTTGTCCATGCGCCTGCATAAGAACTATAGGCTATTTCATCTCCTTGGCCCTTTTCCAAATGGGGTTTAGACATTATTGGCAAAATCAATCCTGTGTCATCTGATGGACACAAGTTCATCATAACCGCCACCGAGTATTTCATGAAATGGGTCGAAGCTATGCCTTTAGCTTCCTGCACTGGCACACAAGTCTCTAAATTTATTTTTAATCAAATCATTTGTAGGTTCGGAATTCCCGCAAATCTCATTTCTGACAATGGAACTTGTTTCAAAAATAAAGATGTTAAAAAATTATGCCAAAAATATAAGATTCAACATCGCTAGTCCACTCCCTATTATCCTCGTGGTAATGGTCAAGCGTAAGCATCTAACAAAACCTTAATCAAAATTCTCAAAATATTGGTCAATAAAACTGGCCGTGGACCGGCACATTCAATTATATCCAACCTTGTGGGCCTATCGAACTAGTGTTCGAACCCCCACCGGAACTTCACCATTTGTTTTGGTTTACGGTGTCAAGCAGTTTTTCCCTTTGAATTAGAAGTTCCTTCTTTGGCTCTGCTACTTCAAGATACCGAAGTAGGAGATGAATATCGTGCTGGCAGACTTAGTCACTGGAACTCCTAGATGAAAAATGCATCAATGCTTTGGAGCATCTCCGTGCCTACCAAAACAAGCTTAAAAGATCATATGCCAAAAAAGTTCGCCATCGATCCTTTGAGATCGGCGACCTTGTTTTAAAAGAAAACCAAAAAAATACAAATGCAACTAAGGACATTAAAGGTAAATTTGAGCCCAACTGGCTTGGACCATACATTATTACCGCTAAATTTGAATCAGAGCATACAAATTGTCTACCTTAGATGGCAAAGAACTTAAAGAACCCATGAATATTTTGCATCTTAAACGTTACTATGCATAAATTTGGTCATTTCATCCTTGTATATATCACTATCTTGTATTTCTTTCAAATTTATCAATTCAAAAACATCAAAAACATTCATAATCATCAAAAATCTTCAAAACTATTTGTTGCATTTATTTATGGCACTTGTTAAATTTTTTGTTCAAAAACAAAAATAAAACCAAAAAAAAAACAAAATAATGATAAAAATATAAAAACAGCAATATGCTTGACTCTTTCGAAACCAAAACAATATACAAAAGAAAGAAAGAGTCAGTATTCTCAAAACTTCTCAAAAAGTATTTATATATATTTTCTTACAAATGTTGCGCTTATATGTTTCAAATTATTTTTGATAAATTAGCATTTATTTGGAATCCCTCACTTGCACACTCACAAAAATAAATATCTTGATTTTATCTCGCATGATTACTAATCTCTCTTATATCAAAGTTCACAAAATTCAATTAAATAAAGTTTGAGCATAGAGAATTGATCTTGTTATTTACTTAAACCAAGCACATCTTTTCACAATAAAATGATTATATTTGTAATTTCCATGTTTTGCTACATAGTAGAAGTGATTTCTTGAGCGAAAAGTTTCCCCGCTATCCTATCATGCACATGGTCTAGAATCTTTGAGAATTGGCAAAAGGACAAGCTCACCCCTACCCTGAATAAAAATCCCTTGCTCTACAGCTAATCTGAGCAAGTATCCCTAGCAAAGAAAAAGAAAAGAAAAGTTCAAGAAAAAAGAGAAAAGAAAAATGTTATTTTATATCATTACAACAATATTTCAAGCACTATCTCAAAAATCAAGCAAAAGTACAAAAAGAAAAGCAAAAAGAAAAAGAAAAGAAAAAGAAAAGGAAAAGAAAAGAAAAGCAAAAGAAAGCATAAAGCAAGAAAGCAATAAAATCCCTTTCCCTACCCTTTGAAAAGAAAAGAAGGGTTGATGAGCTTGAATCCCTGGAATTCTCAATTATTCGAAAACTGTGAGGTAAGCCCCATAACAAGTGGTTTGTGCCCAACCCGCTTGGCCTTGGGTAACTCCTAGCGTGGTGATATGTCCGTCACATTAGCGACCTTCTTTTGTACGGACCTATGTCTCGCTTATGGATTAGCTAGCTCTTGATAATCCGACCTACATAGTAGTCTAGTATGGTTATATGCATCTACATCATGGTTAATGAACACTTATTTGGTTTCTTCAAATCACTTGTATCATATTATCTTGCTCAAAACCGGTAAATGCACAAAGCAATTGCACACACATTTGTATTTGAGAGATTTTGTGTATCATTATGATAAATCAAGATCGGAAATGAATTCACATATGCACATGGGATTCCTTATAAATCTAACTTTTGTCTTCAAAATACTTTGAAATATTCTTTTTTGCAACTTGTTTGGAATAATTCAAGTACAGTTGTTTAGCATAAAGATAACTATATAATAGAAAAATCAAAATTTTCTTTCAAAAATATACAATCAAAACATATATATCTAGTTGACTTTCGCGACGATGGTATAATTCCAAAACCAAAAGTGGAATTTTATGCCTAGCGCAAGTCCTCATCTTCATATTTTCTCGTTTATTAAAAGTCAATCATGCAATAAAACTATCTATTTTTTATTTTCGCGATGATGGTATAAGTCTATACCTACATATTCTATGCTTAGCGCAAATCATTGCAACAATGTTATTCCCCCTTTATTTAAAAATCATGAAAACCATATGACTTAAATCATTATGTTACACAAATTATGCTTTTAAAAAGCAAACACATTTTCATTATTTCATGTCATTATGTTAACCTTCAAATTTTGCAAAGATGGTATAATTCCTAAAGAATTATCCAAAAAATTTATCACACTTAGGAATTTATGCCTAGCAAAAATCATTATTTCATGCATACTATTTTTATGAAAAATCTGAAAGCAAACCATCATCATCATCATTTGCACCATTGCACCAAAGTCTTAAGACAGTCTCTTAAGCACTCTTTTACTTTTAACAATATTTCTATAATTGGGATTAGCTTGACGACCGAGTGAGCAACGACTCCATGAAATGGTCTATAATAGCGACAATGTCCTTTGAAATTATTGTTAGAAGTCTCTTTTTATTTCTTTTACCACATCACATTACAAACAATCCATTTGTTACATTAGATTATTTCATTTAAAATATTACCGCATGACATCAAAATTATAAATTTTCAAAATGACATAATTTCATGAATCCTCAATCCAATTATCAAATCAAATCAATCAAACATAAAAGCATCATAAACATACACATAACACAAGTCATATGATCAAAACTATATCATCTCATATATATATCAACCGCATATATACATCATCAAAACTGGATCGGTATGCCACAATCTGTACCTCGGCATACTCAATCCTCTATCAAAAATAATAAACCTACATATCAATCTGTATAGTGTAATGCAGTCCTCTAGCCTCGAGAGCCCCTCGAGCTCTCAGCCTCATCTCCTCCCCCGCCCTGAGGTGGACGAGGTGGCCCCATCGTAGTCTGTGTAGTACTGTGAGTCCTAGTCCTCGATCGGGACGAAGTCCTAGACGACCCAATCCTGATCGGCTTTGCGATGTTGGCTAGTAGGGGTAGTCTATCCTCCTCTGGCACCAGCTGATAGTACAAAGTCTGGTAGAAAGTAATTTGGGCAATAGCCCGTGTCAACTCCCCAGTGCTCGCCCCTCCGCCCCGTGCCCTGAGGCGTGCAATCTCGTCTCTGAGCTGTGTAGACTCAGCTCGGTGGCATGCAGCCTCATCCTGTAGAGCCTACACCTGTGCCTGGAGACGGATATTCTCCATCCGAAGAGTAGCCATCTCGCTACTCTCTCCTGTGTCAACACCCTTGCCCTTATCGGGCGATGGTGGCCTCTCTCTATGGAGAAGGGGGTCTCGCCTCCCTCCTCTCCCTCTGTCGTGGCCTCTCCTGTGCCTGTGGCCTCCTCGCTCTCTCCCGCCATGACCCTGGGCCACCTCCATAGCCGCCCGGCGCCGCCTCCCTATCCGACGCATGACCGCGTGGATCAGACCCCGAGCCCTCGTCATCCGAGGAGGGCGGATGCCTCGCATACTGCATCGTAGCCATCTCGACCCCTACGTCGTCCCCATCCACCGGCCGAATGGGGGCATCATCCGAGTCCCGACTCTAGAAGCGCCGCATGTCCGGAGCCCCGCTCACCGTGGTGTTATCCCATATGGTCTGAGAAAACTCATAATCCCTGAGAGATGGGATCCCCCGTCGTAGACCAAACTATCGCAAAACTCGGTCATAGCGATGGAGCTCCACCTCCCCCTCTCCATCCATAGCCAGTAGACTCGCCTAATGCGAGCCAACTCCTGTCCATCCTCGGCCCACCCTGGATGCTCCCTCCATGGCCTCCTGTAATCTGGTCCGGGACTAGGTCATCTAGCAGTCTTCGGGACATAGGAAGGTCGATCCGCCGCTGTGACCCTCTTCGGAGCCACCAGTAGAAAACTCGGGGCCTCTCCCCATCAATCCCTATCAGAGGAAGCCCTATCGGCCTCCGCACTGCAATGTGCTCCCAGGACCAAACCCGTAGGAGCGATGTCATCACTAGACATCGGCCGCCCTTGTACATGACCCCATGTAGGATCCTATACAACCGGCATAGTACAAAGCTGCCCCAAGAGAATCTGTACCCATGGTCCCGCATATCGTAGATCACATCTGCCAGCATCCATGGTACCCTGCATCCGCTCTGGTGGCACAGCAGAAGTCCACCAACTACTCCAGCTAGAACCCGTGTGAGTCTAGATGCCCTGGGCATCTGACGCAGTGCCTCGATGTTAACTCCGCCCTTCTCCAGGGCGAAGCTCGGGTCACCACACAATCGTCCCATAGCATGGCCCCGATTGGCCGTAGGAGTAATCAATCATCCTTGTATGGGGATTCTCGTAATCCTCCATACATCCTCTAGAGTGGGAGTCATCTCCCCGTCGATAGCCAAAAACATGACGAACTTGGATACCATCTCTCTCGCTAGGGCCGTCGGAGCCCCATATCTGTAGACACCCGTGGCATCTCTCGCCACATGCCGCAAGCCGGCCCGTGCCAGCCGATCCCGCTTCGCCTGTGTAAGAGCGGCCAAGTCATCTCTCAAACCTCCATACTTCCATTCCTCGCTTTTTAGTAAACCTCTCTCGCAACATAAACAACAAAACAACAAACAATCATTAATAAACAATTCAAGTATTTAAAAATGCAAGTAAAATAAGTTCAATTTAATCAAATGATGATATCGTCCACAATTGGACGATATCGTCCCAAATTTGAGCATAATCGTCTCCGATTTCGCAAGCCGAAATCGTCCCTAATTTGACGAAATCGTCCCCCTTTCGCCGATTTCGCCCTCGGACGAAATTGGCGAAATTGAGACGATTTCGTCCCGACGACGTCGACGGCCCAAAAACGGCCGCGATGCTCAAAATTCATCTAAAATTTACCTAAAAAGCATGTAAAATCAAATTAAAGCATTCTAAACTAAGTTTAGACTCTTACCCGTAGACCGCGTCGGACCTCTGTTGATCTGTGCGTCGTCTCCACCATTTTTTTGCTTCGTAGCTCTAAAACCAGTAAAAATGAACAATAAAAATGAATTAGGGTTTTACCCTATTTTTCTTAATTTTATTCAAAAATAATTTTGCTTTTCCGTGTTTTTACCTCAAACGTTCGATTTGGGTAAAAACACGGAGGGGGCACCATAGTAAGCTGTTGTACGATTCGACCAAGAATCGTCGCCTAAAAATGGGAATAATTTTTTTGCTTTCTCGTAGATCGAGAAGAACTCATCTTTAACGCATTTTCTTCGGAAAATTCGCTAAAGAGGGGGCAAAATGTAGCACCCTAAAATTGGCGCAGTGAAATTCTAGTAATTACATTCACTCCAAGTAAATAATTTAAATTCAAATTTTAACCTCCCAAACCGCCCGTTAACCGCCGGGTAATCCGTTTCCCCTTTTTCGCGCCATTTTTAGAGGTTGTTTTGACCGCTTGACGATATCGTCGCCGATCGGACGATATCGCCCCGCATCCGACGATTTCGTCCGGGCTAGGACGTCCGTACGATCTTGTCGCAAAACTAATTTTGCACAATTAGATTTTGTTCCAACGGGTCTCTAATCTGGGCAGAAGCGTGTCTGCGCCGTTAGGGACCCTCCCCATTGGAGATCTCCCAAATAGGGATGATCTCCAACCTCCTAACTACTCCCCTAAGCCTATTTAATCCTTAGGACCTTCCCTTCCCAACCCCTGGCTGAATTTCTCTGTAACTTGATTTTGCGTGCATTAGAATACCTAGAGTATCATTTTGCCTTTGTTATTTTGAAGTTTTCTTGCAGGGACCTCATTGATTTTCAGCCGGAGCAAGCTCAGATCGTCGCAGACGATCTCGTTCAAATCTCGGACGATCCTGTCGCAATTCGAGACGATTTCATTACTTCCAGACGATTTTGACTGCAATCTGCATTGGGGGCAATCACGTCCCGTAGTTTGCGCTTTCTCTTATACCTTTTGCTGTTTTATTCTACATTTTAGTTAGTTTTATCCTTATTTCTTACTATCTTGCATTTGGAGTTCACCCATTTAGCTTAGATTGCATGATAAGATCATAATTTCTCATTAGAATATCATAATTTGTTTGAATTTCTATTCATAACTGTTTGTTTAGTATTCATATTGTCATTTTGTGTTGTTTCCCTCTCGTCATCACAGTGGTATTCTTTGTATTTGGCATCTGTTTTTCTGTTTGTAGTGTCTCTCGACGAATTCGTCGGATCTCGTACGATCTTGTCGGATCTCCGATGATTCTCGTCGAATTCCGCACGATCCCGATCGCTTCAAACATCGTAATCTCCATCGGACATCCGGATCGTATTCTTCCTTAATTTCTCTATTTTTCTGTCTTAAATTTGTTCTCTCGTATTCATTAAATCTGCACTTTCATATAGATTAATTTAGATTCATTTGGCCAAACCTAGGATATGAATGCTTAAGGCTAAAAACGAACACATGAAAACACATTCCAAACCTAGGCGTGGAAACCGCCATTAAATGTTTCCCCGGTGAACCCACCATCCGTCAAAAAATCATCAAAATACACCTCCCTTGAGAGGCGGGACCTTCGCAAGTCCTCTCAGTCCGAGGTACCGCGACATCCTTTTCCCATCCCCCTTTCGGGCACGGATCCTATAGCCTGAAGGTAAGGGTGCAAAAAATTTGGAGCGATACAGGAGGCACTAGGATGCTTCAGTGAGTTGGGAGGATTAGGAGGAAAGCTAGCCACTGTGCTATCAGAAGTTAGGCCTTGTTCATCAACAATAGCCTCTTGCGAGGATGTTTCATGTAACAAATACTCAGGGATGACTAACCTAGATCGTTCCCCAAAGGCATCAATATCTAGCTCGAAGAACTCAGTTTCCTCTCCTCTATTCCTAACTCTCCATCTTGTTTGCATGAAGGCACAAACTTAAGTATCGATATTTACGACTTAAAGATTCTTGAGTAAACAGAGTCACCAGATGCTAAGATTCTTTCAGTAATGAGAGCATCAGTTCTCACTACCACTTATAAGGTGAGACTGACCGGGTCCCACCGGGCGTGCCAAAAATTATTGGACATAAAATCTGCCTAGGAAAGGATTTGGATAAATGAATGCACCCTAGACCTGGACCAACATTGAAAGGCTAAAGAGAAGAGATGCTCCCCATGCCAATCTTCGAAGAAGGCCGGATCCTATACTACACTACTTCGATGTTTGAGATAAGGGTGTAGGAAAGGGATAAACAGAGTAAGGGTGCAGAAAAGAGATAAAAGAGTAAGGGAAGAAATTTCAGTAGTTTAGTGGTGGGAAAGAACCAGAAGCACAATTACTAGCCAATAACTTGGAACAGCAGCAAAGAAAACTAAGAATAAATGAAATGAACACAGTATTAGCCCTCCTATGTATCCTCTGGATGAGTTCCAAGATTCTCCTTTCCCCTTTGTTGAGATTCAGGGTTCATAGTAACGGCGATTAAGAAAAGTGAATATAGCAGAAACACTATCCACAGGCAGCATAAAATAAGATCAACATGACGTCTTCCTCTCCTATGTATCCTTTGGGAAAATTTTAGGGTTCAGTACCCAATCACACACCTAAATCCAGAGTTCATAATTATAGTATGCAAATGAAGAAAGATGAAAGAAATAAACGTAGAAGGTAGCATACAAGAGAGAAATAGAGTCCAAAGCTCTTTAGTATTAATCGTAGGAATACAAGTTACAATAGCTTTCTAGTAGAATGTTCCCCCCATTTACATTACAATACCTGGGTTTTTATAGAGGAACCGACCCTCTGAGCCATAATTGCACAAAATGGAGGAGTACAGCCTCGAAACCAAAGAAGTCGGCTCCTCGCGGCCCTCATGACTGAGCTTTCAAATCTGTTACCAAAATTGGCAATTGTGACCAAGTCAACCATGGAAACATGCATTAATGAGTCATTTGAGCATCCTTGGATCTTGGGCACAATAATTGAGTGGCCACCATGCTCGTCGGGCTCTTCATCATGGACTGATACTTCATTTCCAATTGCTCAAAATGAACAGCGGGCTTACCAAACACGAAAAAAATGCATTTATGAGGCACTTGATCGCCTCGAGAAAATACCTGGCATGGAGCGTGTGCCTTTTGAAGTGCTTCACTAGATTTTCATTCACACTTCGCTTCACAATGGATTTGATCCAAAGAAGATCCTCCTTGATTTGCACTTCGCATGGAGGAGCTTCACAAAATAGCTTCGGGGGTGGCGAGCGCCGAAGTAGATTTCCTTTGCAAGATAGGCTCTTCACTTCTCGCTGCTTTGCTAGAGAGATGTGTCAAAACTGCTTCGATGAGGCCCTTTGCCTGAAGTAGATACTTCGTTGGTGAGTTTAAAAATGCTTCGCCATGAACCTTATTCAAAACTATGATTCGGGGGTATTTCAGTCGAAGTGCATTCCTGCCTTCGAAATATGTTGCATTCTTTATGGCTGCTACCACTTCGGGTGAAAGTACTTCGCATGAAATATGGCCGAATCAGATGCTTTGCAATGGCTTTCAGTGAAGTAGAAATGGTTCGCTGGCACGGGTGCCCGAAGTGGGTGCTTCGACGACTTTTCGGTGAAGTATTTTCAATGTTGTGCTCCTTCAAATCCTGCTTCGTAAAACTTTCGCCTGAAGTAGTCTTTTGAAGTGATTCAGACCCGAAGTATTTTTCATTCTTCTTCCTTTGCATTTTGCTTCGGCAGCACCGCTTCGCAAAACTTTCACCCGAAGTAACTGTTCGAGGGACTTCGTGCTCGAAGTAGTTCTTTCTTGCCTTAGCCAATTCGGACCACGATTTTCCTTCGACGAAGCTGTTCTCTTGAAATGTCGCTTGAATTCCGCTTCGCAAAACCTTGGCCCAAAGTAGCTATTTGAAATACTTTGGGTGCCAAGCTCTTTTTTACGCCTTGCTAGAATTTCTTCCTCGGCAACGCTACTTCACAAGGTTTTTGCCCGAAGTAGTTGTTTGAGGGACTTCGGGCCTAAAGTAGTTTTTATCCTTAACAATTTCTTTCGTTGAAGCTGTATTCCTTAGCTTGTTTGGCAGTGAAGCTCTTTATTCTTCATTTTATGTACAAGGGGGTGGCAAGGAAAGCCAAAATTGTTGCAATGCTTGAAAATGTTGTTTCTAAAAAAACAAGGGAACAAATTCATGAAATTAAAAGAAATACTTTACAAAAAATTCAATTTTTCTACCCCATTGTGCAATGTGACAAAATTGTCAACAATAACCACTTGAGTTTAGCACCAAACCAACTACCCACATCCATATCAAGCCCAATACTAGACCCAATACTCACATCTCCATTCGACACTCCCCAAATACTAACCCCTAATATTATTGTAGCTCCCAAACAAACACCTCCTAAATCTATCCTTACCCTCACCCAAAAATTAATTGATTGCATTAAACTTGCTTCTATTAAAATTTTCATATATGAAATTATCCAATAATCCTTGATCCACCGAGAGGCTTTAATGGAAATCCTAAAAGCAATTGATGTTTCCCCTCAAGACCCGTAAGCTTTTACCAATTTTATAGGATATATTTGCACATGCATTGAACTCGATATCACCTTTTATGACTATGATATTAAGATAATACCTACGAGGCCACATGATCCCCCCATGCATATTATCACTTCCATTAATTACCTAACCTTTAATAGGGTCTTGGTTGATATGGGATATTCATTAGCATAATCACATCGGTGGCTATTAAACACATTAACATTCCTCCTTCTTATATAGTCCATTATGATTTTACCCTTTGAGCCTTCAATGATGCCCTATTCAAGTGGGTCCCAAAACTATTCATACCCTATTGTATATCCTTGAGGGAGAAATGTAGTACAAAATTCTCTTGGGATGACCATGGATCTAGGATATGCAATGTATTCCATCTAACCTACACCATTGTTTAAAGTTTGTACATGAAGGCCTTATCCATTGTATACCGGTAGATGATGAACCATTTAAGTAATGTAACTTAATCATTGATCCCTCTCAACATTCACTACCTACCACCTATTTTCCCTCATCCCTAATACCAATAATTCCACCTCCTCACCCATACCCCACACTATTTCTCACATCTTGGCACCGATGGAGGATCAATCACCCACCTCCTCCCAAACCCTAGGTACACCCCTTCCATTACTTGAAGTTGTAGATCATCAACCTAACCATCAACCCTACCCTATATCATACCACTTATATTTCCCAAGAAGAGGATTCTCATGCCTCACATCACACACCAATTAACCCCACATCCATAACACTAAACACTTCCCCAAAACTACCCGTCCATTGACCACATATGACCCTATCCTAGTTACTTTAACCTAAACCACACATACCACTTACCTAGATCCTACCTTACCTCATCCCATAAGCCCTTTATCCAAATGCATCACAACCTCTACATCCTCCACACCACCCAACCAAGTAAACCATATCAATCATAAAATTGGTTTCGTTGGAATGGTGCATGTAACCACTTGAGGTTAGCACCAAACCAACTGCCCACATACATCTCAAGCCCAATCCCAAAACCAATACTCACATCTCCATTTGACACTCCCCAAATATTTATCCCTATTATTATTATAGCTACCAAACAAACCCCTCCTAAATATATCCTTACCCTCACCCAAAAATTAACTAATTGCCATAAACTTGCTCCTACTAAACTTTCCATCTATGACCTTATTCAACAATCGTCAGCCCACCGAGAGGCTTTAATGGAAATCCTAAAAGCAATTTATGTTCCCCCTCAAGACCCATAAGCTTTTACCAATTTTATAGGATATATTTGCACATGCACTGAACCTGCTATCGCCTTTTATGACTATGAGATTAAGACAATACCTATGGGGTCACCTGATACCCCCATGCATATTATCGCTTCTATAAATGACCTAGACTTTAAGAGGGTCTTGGTTGATATTGGATATTCATTAGCATCATCACATTTATGGCTATTAAACACCTTAACATTCCTCCTTCTTATATAGTCCATTCTGATTTTACCCTCTGAGCCTTTAATGATGTCCTTTGCCCCACTTTAAGCATCGTTGTATTACCTATTCAAGTGGGTCCCAAAACTATTTATACCCTATTGTATATCATTTAGGGAGAAATGTAGTACAAAATTATCTTGGTACAACCATGGATCTAGGAGATATGATGTGTTCCATCTACCCTAAACCATTAATTAAAGTTTGTACATGACGGTCTTATCCATTGTATATCGGTAGATGATGAACCATTTAAGTACTACAACTTAATCATTGATCCCTCTCAACCTTCATTACCTAACTACCATTTCTACCTTACACCTAATACCAACACTTCTATATCCTCACCCATACTCCACACTATTTCTCACATATTAGCACCGATGGAGGATCAATCACCCACCTCCTCCCAAACCCTAGGTACACCTCTTCCATTACTTGAAGTCGTAGATCATCAACCTACTCTTCCCATTGACCCTACCCTAGATCATACCACTTCTATTTCTCAAAAATAGGATCCCCATACCTCACATCACACACCAATTAACCCCACATTAGTAATGCTAAACACTTCCCCCAAAACTACCCCTCCATCGACCACATATGACCCTATCCCTATCACTTTACCCTAAACCACACCTACCACTTCCCTAGCTTCTCCCTTACCTCATCCCATCAATACTTTACCCCAAAACACCACAACATATACATCCTCCACACCACCAAACTAGGTAAACCATATCGATCATAAACCTAGTTTCATTGGGATGGTGTATGTAAACACTTGAGGTTAGCATAAAATCAACCATCCACATCCATCTCAAGCCTAATCCCAGACCCAATCCTCACATATTCATTCGACACTCCCCAAATGACGAACCTTATTATTCTAGTAGCTCCCAAAAAATCCTCCTAAAACTATCCTTACCCTCACCCAAAAATTAACTAATTGCCTTAAACTCACTCCTACTAAATTTTTTGTCTATGACCTTATCCAATAATCATCAACCCACTAAGAGGCTTTAATGGAAATACTAAAAGCAATTGATGTTTCCCCTCAAGACCCTAATGCCTCATCGACCCTACCCTAGATCATACCACTTATATTTCCCAAGAAGAGGGTCCCCATGCTTCACATCACACACCAATTAACCCGACATATATAACACTAGACACTTCCCCTAACACTACCCCTCCATCAATCACATATGACCCTATCCTGGTTACTTTACCCCAAACCATACCTACCACTTCCCTAGATCCTCCCTTACCTCATCCCATCATTCCACAAGTCACTGTACATATGACCAATCCGACCATAGGTGAATACCTTGTACATAATGTACATATTAAAAATATACCAAATGTAGAATCCATCAAATATTTTTGTAGACCTTGTGATCTACCTTTAGCTGTAGGTGTTTTTGCATCTTTAGGCTTATTATCTATCCACACCAACTTTGTTTTTTGGGGACTCGACACACTTACACTACCATCCATCCCAATTTACTTCCAATGCCATTTTTATGGTATCGTTGACTTCCTCTCTAAGCCATATTTTATCCTATACTACTTTCAAAAATTCCATTGGAAGGGTTTTGGGCTTGGATGCTATGAGCAAGACACCTGCACCCTTATTGACCTATCGGGTCAATTATCTAATACCCGAGTGGACCTTGGCTATACAAACATACTTTCCCTTGCTTCCCTAACCAAAACACTTTCAATGCATGAGGAGAATGAGGGGGAGACGAACTCCCATAATATCACACCCTCACATCCTCATGATATTTTTTGACCTCTTCATAACTCTTTGCCTTCCTACTGAGCTTGATCACCTATTACAAATCCAACCAGAAGATTTTGACATGAGCTTTATTTCCACACCCCTTAGTCTAGATGACTTCCTATCAATTCCATAGATTATCCCATACACTCTTAACTATATCTCAACCTCTCCTATAACCATATGCATGATCGATATGGTTGAAGCTCCTCCCACATTCACATATGCCAATGATCCCTTCTTAATATCAACACCACACCAATTGGAGGAGGGTTCCCACATGCTAATTAAAAAAATCTTCATTGTTGACCTTAGTTTCAACTCCACCAGTTTGTAGGTAGTTAAGATAGGAAAAACCCTTTTTGAGTAAGAGTGAGAATGATTTATTGCACTCCTAAAAGAATATAAGCAGGTATTTGCTTGATCCTATAAAGATATGTCTGATCTTGATACTTTTTAGAGGTCTATAATCTTGTGTTAGACCCTGATGCCCGACCTGTTAAACAAAAATTGTAAAAATTACATCCCACCATCGTCCTCATGGTGAAATATGAATTACAAAAATTACTTGATGTGGGCTTTATATAACCCATTGAATATCTCGAATGGGTTGCAAATATGGTACCTATTGCTAAATCCAATGGGATAATATGCATATGTACTAACTTTCGAGATCTTAACAAAACATGTCCCAAAGATGATTTTTTGTTATCTAATATAGACACACTTGTAGATGATATATCCAGACACGAAATTTTTTCCCTTATGGATGTTTTCTCGGGTTAGAACCAAATTTGAGTAAACCCTGTTGATCAACACAAGACTTCTTTTACTACTCCTTGGAGGACTTTTTGTTACAAGGTAATGCTCTTCAGACTCAAAAATACTGAAGCCACTTATCAATGAGCCATACCTTATTATTTTCATTATTACATGCATAAAATCATGGATGACTACGTCAATGACCTCCTCACTAAGTCTAAACATCGACATGATCACATTGATTTTCTATGCAAAGTCTTTGATTGCCTCTTAGAACATAATGTTAGGCTCAACCCAAAGAAGTGTGTCTTTGGCATCACTTCTATAAAGTTACTTGGGTCTATTTTTTCCAAAGAGGTCATTCAAGTGGATCCTAATAAATTTAAAGCAATAACAAATATGTCTCACCCTAGAAACCTAAAGGAATTAAGGAGCTTACAAGGCAAGATCCAATCCATTTGAGGATTTATAGCTCAATTGTTCGATAAATGCAAGCCCTTTAATCACATTTCACAAAAGAGAGTTTGTTTTGAATGGACGTCTGAATGTCAAGCCGCTTTTGATAATATCAAGTGATACATCGCATCCCCTCTAGTTCTTGTTCCTTCTAAACTCAACATTACCTTCCTTTTGTACATATCCGCCATCGATTTTACCTTAGAGACAATGCTAGCACAAAATAATGATCTAAATTGTGAGAAAGTCATTTATTACTTGAGCCACATGCTTGTCAGTTGTGAGAGCTGCTATCCCTATGTCAAAAAACTATGCCTCATTGTAGTATTCACAACCAAGAAATTACGACACTATATGTTAAATCATACTACTTATGTGGTGGCCAAAGAAAACCCCCTATGATATATGATGAGCCACACATATACGAATATAAAAACTGCCAAGTGGATTATGGTCCTCAGTGAGTTTGATATAGAATTTATTAGTCAAACATCTATAAAGAGTCAGGTCATTGTTGATCAACTTGTGAAATCTCCTTTACCCAATATTGAGCCTCTTAAAATTGAGCTTCCCAATGACTTTATTTTTACTTTTGATGCAATAAATGAGCTAACACCATATGATGATGATAATGATGACCTAAATTTATTCTTTGATAGTTCTAAATGTGAACAGGGGGGTGATGTAGGAGTAGTCCTAGTTATCCCGCAAAAGATTTCTATCCCCTTTTCTTTTAAACTAGACTTTCCTTGCACCAAAAATAATGTAGAATATGAGGCTCTCATCATTGGGCTTCAAATAATTTTAGCAATGTGTGTCAAACACCTACATATTTTTGGTGACTCCCTTTTAATTGTCAATCAAATTAAGGGAGTTTATCAATGTAAACATCAGATTCTGAAGTCCTATAAAGACATTATTGACAAGTTAGCCCAATTCAATTGGTACGAGATCAATACCATTCCTCGATCATCCAATCAATGTGTATACACTATGACTTCCTTAGGATCCCTTGTACCTAAAAATCCATTTTATGACATCACCATCCTCTATCATATTATCTATCATTTTGGAATATAATCCAATATTATTTTGGATAATAGTACCCCATTTAAAAATAAGAATGTTTGCACCCTCAATCAAAAATATCACATCCATCACAGCTTCTCTACATATTATTACCCGTAAGCTAATGGATAGGTTGAGGCCACTAATAAAACAATCTATTCTATCCTTAAGAATATTGTTAAGAAAAACCATATAGACTGGAATCTCTAATTACCTCTTGCATTATGGGCCTATCACACTAGCATTCACACCCCTACTAGGGCAACTCCTTTTTCATTGGTCTATAGCACTGAGGTGGTTATGCCATTAGAACTCGAAATCCCATCCCTTCGAATTTCTTTACAAGAATTCATGGATGATGATACCACCCTCAAAGCTAGGCTTGATCAATTAACCCTTCTCTATGAACATCAGATTAATTCCTTAGAGCATCTTTGTGTTTGTCATGATTGTATCAAATGAGCATATGATCGTAAGGTTCATCCTCATGAATTCCAGGTAGGTTACCTTGTCCTAAAAGAAAATCAACAACAATCTCATATCCTCCCTCACTTGTGGGATAATTTCATAGCCAATTGCTTGGGGCCGTATATAATTAAACAAAAAATTTAATAGAGCAATGTACCGACTTGCTACCCTCAAAGGAGATGCGGAGCCTGAGCCCATAAATATTTTGCACCTACGAGCCTTTTATGCATAATTTTTATGTCCACTTATAATTTTTATATATCCTATGCATACATTTGATCTTATTGCTAAGTACATCATCCTTTTACACACTTTTACATCCTTTTTACACCATTTTTGTATCCCACATTGTGTATCACTTTATACCACATTTTGTCACATCTTTATTCGATATTTATATTCACCATGTTACTCTACAATATCCTTTATATGTGAGGATAGTATAGTGCAATTGCTATTCATGTAGGGAGTGATGTTTCTTTTGGATTTCATAGGATGATTTGGTGAGGATAAATATCTTATAATTATTGTGACCATGTCCTTCGCATTCCCCATTTTACATCTTTATCTTTTGTTTCTTTATGGGAGGTGCTTACCTCATTAATCATTTACCTTTCCTTTTATGCGCAAGGGTATATATGTTCCTTCCACAATCCTCTTCTTCTTGCACCCCTATTTCTTCTTATCCATTTATTCGTATCCCAAGGACCTTTCTGTCACTCAACCACACCTAGTATTCTCCTCAAGTGCACATATACCTCATTCAAAGCCATGACAATTTGGAGTCTCCCTTTGTGACCTATTGAGGTATCCTAGAATCCACATATTACAAACATACTTAATAGTATTTTTGTCTAGGCAAGTATGACATCATCATTAGTCCTAATACCTATATTAGCTCATCATGCTCTTTTTATGGTCCAAAACCCAAGAATTTACACTCTTCTCTAAAAAAAATGAAAAAAATAAAAATGAAATAATGAAAAAAATGATATACCCTAAATCCTTGGGCATATTAGATGACTCCACTAGGGCTATAGATGCCCAACCGACAGTGGAGCGACATCGATGGACCATATGCTATCTCTACTAGGGCTATAGACACCTGACTAGTAGTGGAGTATACCTTCATGATGTGCTTACTCTTTCTCATTAGGGCTATGAATGGTCAAGTTCAAACCTATTTAAAAATAAGGTTAATGAATTCACTGCACACACAATGATTCTAGGATATTTTTATATATCTCAAGGGACCTCTAATCCTAGTGTTCTAGAATGGGAAACTTATCACTTGAGAGGAGCACTAGGGTGTTTTAGTCTCATGAAATCTCCCTTGGATATTTTCCTCTTCTTGTTCCCCTTTTCCTCGTGAGAATTATATACTCTTATGTCTTTCAGAAGATATTTTTGATTAATTAGGTACAAATTTCTCATCATTCCCATGATCACTATTACCTGTTCTATATTATCATCATTATCCATCATATAATCTCCTATGTTCATTATATTTTTATTGTTACATGTGTTTCATTTTCACCATTCACATTAATCCATCACATCATTCTCACAATTATTATCTATATACTAATCATCCATACAAAATCCATACATACATTCACACATATAAACACAATGAAACATAAAATCATATGTATAAATATATCCATCAAAATGATACGTAATACATTATACCCATAGGCAAGCCATAGCTAACCAAAAATACATAAAAAAAATACAATCTGACTCATAGACACTCATATAGCCTCACTGCTACTCGTCGATGAACCCTTGCCTCTATCTTTTCCTTCACCCGTCCATGGTCCTCATCTCTCTCACTCAATCCTATCCCCTCTGCTGGACTGTTACATTGTCCCCTCATGAAAATAGGACACTCGTACACTGACCTATGGTGCTTCTGAAACCATGCTCCTACTCCTACTTCGAGAGCATGATCATGAAGAGTACTTTGATAGTGGAATATTATGCCTCAAAAGCTCCACCTTTAACCTCTAACTCTATGCTTGTACCTCATCAAAGTTTTTAAAGCTAGTGATCCTTTCTAACTCTAAGTCCTCAACTACTCTAAGTCAACCTCTAGTTGTTGCACCCAATATTAGAGTGTTAAGCGCTCCCTCCTCAACCGCTCTTGATTCTCACTCTCCTACATATGTCCTACCTGTATTCTCCCTGTTTAGCTATTAGTTGATCTCACTCCTGCTATCATTGATCTAACTATGCTCCTAGAGAATTTTGCTCTATCACCACTCGATCCATCACAACCTCCCAATCCCTCAACTATATCACTCAATACACCCTATCTCTCTCCACCACCTCCTATATATTATATATCTCATCCTCATATACCTATTGAATACTGTCCATCTCTACCTCAGCTACCCATAAATTATCTCAGGCCTCATCTGTAATGTCCCCATCCTAGTCAGCTAACAAAGTGTAATATGGACTTTCCTATTCATAGGGTTTCGTAGGCAATGTCGAGTGTTTACGAACCACTAGATGTTATGGAGATATTGTTGGACGATCTGCATTCACAGTTGTCTGCTTTTAGGATCATTTTTGGCAGTATTTTTAGACTTACTATTTTTAGTAAGTCAGTTAGGGTTGGATTCTCGAGAAATGGAAAGTACGACTGACATATTCGGCTTAATGGGTATCTATTTTCGTAAGTTTTTTGGTGGTTGGATGTTGGGAGAGAAATAATTTTAATGCCCGAAGATTTATAATGTTATATTTAAATATAAAGTTAAATATATTAATGTTGGGCATTAATTTAATCTTAGAAGGGGTCATGTAACCACTTGAATTAAAGGGGATTTTATAAATTTCATATTTCTAATGTCATAAAAGTGGTATGGTCTCCTTGGAAAGTAATAAGTGAAATATATTACAATTTATGGTAAAAAGAATGCCTTCAAGGTGCAACGTAGCATTTGGAAAGATAAATTATCCCACATTCAAGAAGTGAATGGATCAACCAGCTTTGGGAAAGGATAAAAGTGGCATTGAAGAGTTGATTGTGACATATTTGGCATTACTTATTTTTGGAGTTGTAAAGAGGGATTCTTGTAGTAGTAATTTGCAGGAGATATCTTGGCTTGTTGGTGACGATCCATCAGTAAGAACACCAGTGTCGGGAGTGAAATATCTCCTCATATTGGTCAGTTACACTCTCACTTCAAGGAGTGACTTTGAGATTCAAAGAGAGGAATTTTGAAGGGTTTTTTAGGTACAAATTGAAGAGAGTTTTTGGAGGTCTCAGCTGCACATTAACTTCAGACTTATTTTCATGTCTTGGCTGAACCAAAAAGGAGCATATTTCAGTTTGTGGTGAATTATTTATGTAAGGGTTTTGTAATAGAAGGCCAAGAACTTCAAATTCTAGCCCAGCCGATCCATTTTGGAGCATGATAGAGGAAAAACATTACATATTTAGAGGGTTTTCAAGGCAGTCGTACCACCATCAGCACTCAGGCCGTACATATTGGAAATTATGCGCTTCATCCTAGTGCCAAACACCTCATATAAGGGTTGTTTTTTGGATGGGTCTTCATTATTGGAAAAAAGGGCATCTTGAAAGTATAATAGCACCCTGGTGAAGCATGTCTTTGAAGATTTATGAGCAAATAATGAATATTTCTGTATGCTGACATATTTTCTAGAATTAATCAAATCACCATATTCTGGGTATTTATTTGAATCTTGCAAATTCCTTATTTGGGTTTGTGTAATTATATGAATAGTAGATTGTGTAAAAATTTCATGGCATTTGGAGTGATGGTGTGAAATTTAGAGGTAGATTTCATTTCCAGAAGTGTGTTCTCCTTATATGCAAAAATACAAAAAAATCATATATTGCACAAAAACCCAAAACTTGCAAAAACTTCAAAAACCCAAACACATACAATAAATATCGGTGACATAAGGGGGTTGGAAACTATAGTGGTATCAGAGCTCAGCTTATCCTGCCATCCTGAGGGTTACAAAGTTGCAGTAGTGTGTTGGTAATGGCTACTATCCAAGAACTCATGATAGAGCTGATGCAAAAATTTCAAGAACAAAATGAGTTTTTTACAACAATAATAGAATATCATCCTAAGTGGTTGAAGCCTCTATTAGTAGTTGGAATAAAAATAGGGACAAAAGGAAATGACTCATTGTAGCCAAGCACAGTTGTGGACAGCGAAGAGGACAACAAGGAGGTTGAAAATTTAGAGAATATTTCATGCATAACCGAGGTTCAGGTTGATTCTTGTATTGATGGGGAAAACAAAGCAACAGTAGTAATTGATGAGGATGAGGTCACTTCATCTTGTGTGTTGGATATTGGAGAGGTGTGCATTGATAAGCATGTTGATCTTGTGGTTGAGGATTCAATTGTTGATGTAGTTGGTGATTCATAGGATGAGCATAGTTTTGTCATCACTTCAGAGTATGAGGTTGGTGAGTGCAATGTAGTGAAATGGCCTAAGATTGATCATTGTGCATTGGAGGATACACCTGAGAGTTTATTTTGTGTTGATGATTCCAATTCATTGCAGGATCACATACAAGTTACAAATGAGTAGGTTGTCCACACATTGACACATTTGAATATCACACATGAGTTTGTTGAATGCCTTTATCAGACAACCCAACTTGGAGAGAGACGACACCAGTTGACAGTTGGAGCTACTGCTACAAATTTGTAGGACATCAAGTGAGAATTAGAGGTAATCAAATCAGATTACTTGAGGCTATTATCTGATAGGGATCGGGTTATGCGGTTTGCAGAGTAGTTTTCTCGAGAGCTCACTCGAAAATATGAGGAGATTGATGAGCTTTGTCTTGAGTTGAGTTTAGCTCATCACTCCCTTCTCACAACGAAAAGTCAGTCATCTGTTGCATCCACTTCATATGATTCATGGACTAATTCGGATACTATGGTGGTTAAGCAATTGATTGAGGGGATACATGAGATTGGACATGAGGAAGGATTGATTAGTAATAATGATTTCACATTCACTCAAGTCGATCAGTATGAGCATAAGCAGAGTGATGATATGCTTTCTTTAATGGATGCTACTTCCTCATTTGGTGCAGTAGATGATGGTACATTACATGATTTCGATCCTGAGGATGATGATGTGAGCCATACTTCAGGGGATTCTTTGGAGCTTCACAGGGGTTTAGTTGGTGAGGTTCATATGGATTGTATAGTGAGGTATGCTAGTCATTTTGATTTCAGACCACATGTAGATGAGTGGACCTTTTTTTGGATGACACATAGTGGTGGGTTGAAAGATGGTTATAGCGGGTTGTATACTTCATTGGGGTATGAGATGCCTTCTTCATTAGAGGGTAAGGTGATTCATTGCTAGGATGATTATTTGGTTCAGCATAATGGATGTAATGCAGAGACAGAGTTATGGCTGAACAACTCTTCACTTGTATGCAGTTATGATATTTTGGTGCTGGATCTTGTAATTTTCCTTGGTTCGGGTGATATGGCAGAGGACCACATATGGATTTAGGATCCAGGTAGTTGTCAGTGGTTTAGTTGTTGTTTCACCGAGTTGGCAGTTGTCATGACTGCTAGGATATTCTTTGGCCCATGGGATCCGAGAGGTGTGTGCCCGTGGAGGTCAGTGATCTGTGGAGATCATGCCTTGATGTCACTTTCATTGGTTATTTGGTGGCGGGAGTTATTTCAGACTCCCAGATGGGTCATTACTATTCGGTTATGGATTAGCAATCGATTAACTCCAATATTATGTCAACAGAAATATTGGAGAGATTTTTTGTTCAGGGATCGGTTACTTTGGTTGTTGGGAGTTGTTGGGGGGTTGATTCCAGCATCTCCTCAACTTACCATCCTTGATTTACTTGTCCTTTCATACCAGTTTTTTAGTCTAGTTTGGAGTGTTGTCATTCTGCGAATACAGATGAGGTGTGTGAGGCTATGTTACTATGAGCTTCTGGTTTTGATCAGAGTGGCGCAACGTCAGCGTGTTAGTTTTGACAAGATGTTGATTTGGGACTTAGAGGATATGCTCGGTTTTAGTGTGGTGACAAAGCTTCATCGGGATTGTGGGGAGCAGTTTACTTGTGAGTTGGTTGAACTATTTTAGAGACTGATCGTACTTCTAGATAGAGGACTACACGAGATGACACTTGCAGAGGGTCAACAGTGCAGGATTTATCTTAGTTGGAGATATGAAGCTCATCGGTTCATTTGGGATCTAGGGATTGCATGGCAATTATTTTTTAGATTGTCATGTTCTGAGATTAGATTGCTTGAGGACAAGCAATCTTGAGGAGGGAGGACTGTAATGTCCCCATCCTAGTTAGCTAACAGAGCATAATATGGACTTGCCTATTCATCAGGTTTTGAGGCAATGTCGAGTGTTTAGGAACCACTAGGTGTTATGGAGATATTGTTGGACGATCTGCATTCATAGTTGTCAGCTTTCAGGACCGTTTTTGGCAATATTTTTAGACTTACTATTTTTAGTAAGTCAGTTAGGGTTGGATTCTCGAGAAACAAAAAGTACGATTGGCATCTTCGGCTTGATGGGTATCCGTTTTCATAAGTTGTTTGGTGGTTGGATGTTGGGAGAGCAATAATTTTAATTCTCGAAGATTTATAATGTTATATTTAAATATAAAAGTTAAATATATTAATGTTGGGCATTAATTTAATCTTAGAAGGGGTCATGTAACCACTTGAATTAAAGGGGATTTTATAAATTTCATATTTCTAATGTCATAAAAGTGGTATGGTCTCCTTGGAAAGTAATAAGTGAAATATATTACAATTTATGGTAAAAAGAATACCTTCAAGGTGCAACGTAGCATTTGGAAAGATAAATTATCCCACATTCAAGAAGTGAATGGATCAACTAGCTTTGGGAAAGGATAAAAGTGGCATTGAAGAGTTGATTATGACATATTTGGCATTACTTATTTTTAGAGTTGTGAAGAGGGATTCTTGCAATAATAATTTGCAGGAGATATCTTGGCTTGTTGGTGACGATCCATCAGCAAGAACACCAGTGTCGGGAGTGAAAGATCTCCTCATATTGGTCAGTTGCACTCTCACTTCAAGGAGTGACTTTGAGATTCAAAGAGAGGAATTTTGAAGGGTTTTTTGGGTACAAATTGAAGAGGGTTTTTGGAGGTCTCAGCTGCACATTAACTTTAGACTTCTTTTCATGTCTTGGCTGAACCAAACAGGAGCATATTTCAGTTTGTGGTGAATCATTTGTGTAAGGGTTTTGTAATAGAAGGCCAAGAACTTCAAATTCTAGCCCAGCCGATCCATTTTGGAGCATGATAGAGGAAAAAACATTGCAAATTTAGAGGGTTTTCAAGGTAGCTGTACCACCATCAGCACTTAGGCCATACATATTGGAAATTATGCCCTTCATCCTAGTGCCAAAAACCTCATATAAGGGTTGTTTTTTGGATGGGTCTTCATCATTGGAAAAAAGGGTATCTTGAAAGTATAATAGCACCATGGAGAAGCATGTCTTTGAATATTTATGAGCAAATAATGAAGATTTCTGTATGCTGACATATTTTCCAGATTTAATCAAATCACCATATTCCAGGTATTTCTTTGAATCTTGCAAATTCCTTATTTGGGTTTGTGTAATTATATTAATAGTATATTGTGTAAAAATTTAATGCCATTTGGAGTGATGGTGTGAAATTTAGAGGTATATTTCATTTACAGCAGTGTGTTCTCCTTATATGCAAAAATACAAAAAAATCATATATTGCACAAAAACCCAAAACTTGCAAAAACTTCAAAAACCCAAACACATACAATCAATACCGATGAAATAAGGGGGTTGGCCTCATCCCTCTCATCCACTACCTACTACCTATCCCCTTCTAGCATAAACACCTACCTTATCAATCGCTCCATCTCCTCATCATCTGCATCCCCTCCTCCAACCTTTATCAATATTTTATGAGTCAGCCACCATGCATCATAATCTATTGTAACTATAACATTCTCTACCCCATCTACCTGTAGATACATATCATCCTCCTTGCTCACCTCTACTACGTCTCCATGGGGTAAGTACTTCTTGGAATCCCTCCTCTTGTAGACCACTGGTATTGGAGGAACACTCTATGCTAAACCAAACTACCTGAGCATCCTCTCATACTGAAAGAGCTCATGCCATTCCCTATGATACCTACAACACCATCTACTCCTCCTCACCCTCCTCATATGCACTCTATTAATATCCCATAATGGCCCTGGTAGCCAAGGTCTCCATACTACTTGTCTTTATTGTAATCACCAAAATGCATCCTAATAATACTCCACATTGCCTATTCTATCATGACTCAAATCCCACTCCTTCTCATGATCCCACCTCATCGCATATCCAATATCTTTATCTAGCTCTACATGCGCCCCCCACGTGTAACAACCCAGGTCCTGCCTACCTAGTTGGCCATTCCAACACAAAAATAAAATTTCATCCATTCTCAAGGCTATAAGTATAACATTGAGATATGATTTGATGATTAACCAACAATTAATTAGTACAAGGAATGTGATACTTTCCATGTTTGGGTACTTAGATCACTGTAGATGATCGCCCAAGTGGTCAAGATTGGCTAGGTCCCATAGAAAGTTGTATATTAGTGAAATTATCCTCTCATCCCAATATCCCAAGATCACAATAGGGATATCTCCTCTAGGGATCATTTAACCTAGAGGTTGGACGCATAATTTCCTCATCCCTTAGCATGATGAGTTTATGTTCCTTTGACCTAATTCCTTGACCTATATTTTAAAAATATCATGCAAGGGTGTAGTGTAAACATACCTTGTGCCTAGTTGGTACTCCACCTTCCTTGGAATCCAACTAGGATCTACCATCACCCTAGCTTGGGACCAGGTATCTCTTGATATTGAACGATTAATGTTGATACATCCCATTCTATCTCTCCACTGAGTGAAATCCTAACTGATCAATGACAAGAGACCCCTCACTGTACTACTCATTTGATAGCCTAAGAGAGACATCCCATACAAATCTCCTTTACCTCCTGTATTATCCCTTCCTAAAAAGAATATAGTTGCTCTCGAATCATGGTGAGTGCCCTTCCCGCATTCACCAATATTGGGTGTAATAAGAATTACAGTGATTTCCCTTCCTACAATCACTTAACACAAGTGGTTTAACAAATTCATAGGTTTCAGAAGACTTCAGTTAAAATATTTAAGAGGGAAGTTAAACCCAAGTTTTTTTAAATTTTATTTCTTTGATAAGAAAGACAAGAATTTGGTCATTATAAGTATCTACTTATATTAATATCATTACTTAACATTCAGCAATATTTCTTTTTAAAATTAATAATCTATTAAACTAAAATTAAATATTTAAATTGATACAGTATTCATTAAAATTCAAGGTGCAAGCCTATCTAACATTTGAAAATCAAAGTACACTTAATTCAACATATTTTCAAATGGGCAAATATAAATGGTCTGGTTCGTTAATTCTACAAATTCTAATAAAATTAAGTTTTCAAGTTACAATTACCTTCTAATTACAAATAAACTCATATGTATTTACATGTAATATAAAACTACCAACACTCTATTTCCATTTACCATAATCACATGAGGTGTACACATTCATTTATTTAAATTTTTTAATTATAATTAACCACAAACATAAAAAAATATATTTACTCATATGGTTTTTACTATAATCTGGAGAGTCTAGCTTGTATATTTTGTTTAAATCTATTTTAAATCTATTTTCTAATTTCAATCATGAATCTAAGGAATGATATATTATAACCATGCTACTTATTATTCTTTCATTCATCCGCTCAATGCTAATTATGCTCTTCCTAAGTTTAAATTTGATTTTTCTTAAATTTAAAATCTAATTGATACTATATGAGTTGCATATTAGATGGTATAACAAGAGCATATAAGACAAAGGAATCACTCCTACCCCATTAACAATTATGACATAAGTTTGAAATACTACATATTTTTCAATAAGAAAAATACTATATTTATGACTGAACACCTTTAGTTTTTTTTTAAATAATAACATTAATAACTTTTAATAAAACATCCATTTAAGTTTACTTATAAAACTTTTAAAATAAAACTTATGAAAATGAACACCATAAACAATTTTAGTAAAACATCCATTTAGTTTTACTTATAAAACTTAAAATAAAACTTCTAAAAATGAAATACAATAATTTCCTATTTCAATAAATAAAGGTGTTAGGTGTTTAAGGATGTTACATATATTAACAATGACAAGGCTTCTAAATAAATCTTTAAACAATAAGACTTTTAACCTAAATTCTAAGTTTCCATTTAAAATTAAGGACTTTTTTTTCCAACTGAAATGTGAAAATATTTTAATCCGCATCATGACACTAGTATACTTTTAGATAATTAAAGAGAAAAAAATTCTCTAATGACGTTGAAAAAATTTAAATCAAAAGACTCATAAGACATTGAGCTAAAAACTACTTATGCTTCTGCTGTGCAGTCTAAAGAGAGCTTAATAACAACCAAACAAAAGTTCTATGCCTAAATTTGTCGTTAATAAACCCTAGGTTGGTTCTCTTTTTCAATAATATTGCAAGTTACATTACTGGATAGTTAACTACGATAACAATTCAGGAAAAAATTCAAGAAAAGGTAAAAAGGAAAAAGAGTTTAATTTTTTCTAAATGGTAACTGTAGTTATAAAGCACCCCTGGGTTAAATACTTGTATATAAAGGATAGAAATAACTTTTATAACACTTGAAGGTGACTTGGCCATAGCAAAAAGGTAAACTGATTTATTAAGGTTCCAAACTTATCAAAAGTGTGAGGTAAACTTGGACATTTATGGCAGCTGAACAAAATACTCATAACTAAGGCAACAACATTTCCAAATAAAGTATATCAAAACAACCATACCACATATTCCTTGAGATGTCGAAAAATAACAAAAATATAGGAGTTTTTATACATGTTTGCATGCTACACATTTCACATTTTTAAAGACAACCATAGTACTTTTTTTAAACTATCACAACTTTCATAAAATAGATAGCTGATTTTCCACACAACAAAAGTATGTGAATCAACTATTCTATTACCCACTCATTTGTGGTACAAAAGACGATTAAGCAAGGAGACATTCGACAAAGTCGACGAAAAAAGAATAAAATAATTATCATGACAAATAAATAGAGTCATTCTTAGTTTTAACCAACATTTACAACCATGATTTGGTTGGTTGGTAACAAGATTTAAATACACATTAAAGACATCAATGACATTCAATTATTATTATTATAATTATTATTTTAAGAAAAACTTGCACACAGAATTGACTAAAGACCAATATTAAAGGCTATAAAGAATACCACCAGTATTACTTAATACATCAATAGCATTTGCTACTTTCAAACAAAATGATAGTTTCATATTCAGCCCAAATGCTGCTAACACGGCTAGTCTCAAGCCTCTCTTTGCTCGTTGTTGAAATTGTGCCAGCCAAGTTCAGAGCCTTTGCCAGATGGAGCCTTTAATTTAAAATCGAAGGAAATTTAGAGCGGCCTATTCTATTTGGATGAATGCTATTTTTAAATGCACACACACACCTAATGCAATCCTAATAGACAAATTTAAAACACAAACACAGATTTTTCATACTAAAAATTAACAACAATAACTCTAATATTTGTTATTCATTGTATAACCAGATTGTAATTCTTAGGGCATATCAGGGCCCTCTTATGAACACACGATTGTTTCACATAGCATGCAACATTATTCAATTATATTTTCTTACATTAAAACTAATATTTTTAGTCACTTTACACTTTTTTTTAAAGTTTCCATTAAAAATATTCATTCATTGCAAAGAAGTTGCCCTACCATACATAATGAACATAATTCGATTTACTTCATTTTGCTCATAGAAGAAAAAGGAGTGTTGACCGACCTGGTGAGACATCCTTAAGACCTTTTAAGCTTCTTTTCGATCGATTTATCTCTTACACAATCCAAATCCACTCTCCATCATAATTTATTTCTACCTGTTGACAATTTTGTCACATTGCACAACGGGGTAGAAAAAAATCAAAATTTTGTACAGTCTCTCTTTTGTAAAGTATTTCTTTTAATTTCATGAATTTGTTCCCTTGCTTTTAGAAACAACATTTTCAAGTGTTGCAGCAATTTTGGCTTTCCCTGCCACCCCCTTGTACATAAAAAGAAGAAGAAAAAGCTTCGCTGCCAAACAAACCAAGGAAGATAGCTTCGCCAAAAGAAATCGCTAAGGGTGAAAATTACTTCGGGGCCGAAGCACTTCAAGAAGCTACTTCGGGCGAAAACCTTGCGAAGCGGCATTGCCGAAGAAGAATTTAGAAAAAGAACTTCGCACTCGAAGCATTTCCAAGAACCACTTCGGGCGACTTTTTGCGAAGCGACATTCAAGCAATTTCAAAATAATAGCTTCACCGAAGGAAAAACGCGGTCCGAATTGACTAAGGCAAGAAAACTACTTCGGACCCAAAGTCCCTCAAGTAGTTACTTCGGGCGAAAGTTTTGCGAAGCGGTGTTGCCAAAGCAAAATGCAAAGGAAGAAGAATGAAAACTACTTCGGGCCCGAAGCACTTCAAAAGGCTACTTCGGGCAAGAAACTTGCGAAGCGGGATTTGAAGGAGCGCAACATTAAAAATACTTCGCCAAAAGGCCGTCGAAGCACCCACTTCGGGCCCCTTCACCAGCGAACCATTTTTACTTCGCCAAAAGTCGTTGCGAAGCATCTGCTTCGGCTAGTTTTCATGTGAAGTACTTCCACCCGAAGTGGCGGAGGTCGTGGAGAACATAATATTTTGAAGGCAAGTGCTTCGGCCGAAACCTTCCCGAACCACAATTTTGAAGGAGGATCACGGCGAAGCAGTCCTCCAAGGCATCAGCGAAGCAATTTTGTCAGTGAAGCAGTGAGAATTAAAGACCCCATTTTGAGGATGAAATCTACTTCGGCTCTCACCACCCCCGAAGCTGTTTTGCGAAGCTCAACCGTGCAAAGTGCAAATCAAGGAGGATCTGCTTCGGCTCAAGTCCATTGCGAAGCGAAGTTCCAAACGAGGAATTAGCGAAGCACTTCAAGGGCACATATTCCAAGCCGGGTATTTTCCCGAGGTGATCAAGTGCCTCATAAATGCATTTTTTCGTGCCCGGTAAGCTCGCTGTTCATTTTTAGCAATTGGAAATGAAGTATCAATCCATGATGAAGAACCCGACGAGCATGGCGGCCACTCGAGCACTGCACCCAAAAACCAAGGACGCTCAGATGGCTCATTAATGCATGTTTCCTTGGTCGACCCGGTCGTAGTTTCCAGTTTTGGTAACGGATTTGAGAGCTCGATCACGAGAGCCACGAGGAGCCGACTTCTCAGCTTTCGAGGATGTACTCCTCCATTTTGTGTAATTATGGCTCAGAGGGTTGGGTCCTCTATAAAAACCCAGGCATTGTAGTGAAAAAAGGGGGGGAACTTTCTGCTAGAAAGTTGCTGTAACTTGCATTCCTACGATTAATACTAAAGAGCTTTGGACTCTATTTCTCTCTTGTATGCTGCCTTCTGTGTTTATTTCTTTCATCTGTCTTCATTTGTATACTGTAATTATGAATCCTGAATTTAGGTGTGCGATTGGGGACTGAACCCTAAAATTTTCCCGAAGGATACATAGGGGAGGAAAAATGCTATATTGGTTTTCTTTTATGCTGCCTGTGGGTAGTGGTTTCTGTTATATTCACTTGTCCTAATCGTCGTTACTCTGAACCCGAATTTTGACGAAAGGGAGAAAGGAGAATCCTGGAACTCGCCTAGAGGATACATAGGAGGATTAATATTGTGTCATTTCATTTATTCTTGGTGTTCCTTGTTGCTGTTTCAAGTTATTCGCTAGTGATCGTGCTTCCTGTTCTTTCCCACTCTAAATCATTGATATCTCCTCCCTTACTCCTTTTATTTCTTTCCTGCACCCTTACTCTTTTTATCTCTTTCTTGCACCCTTATCTCAAAACACCAAAGTAGTTTAGTATAGGAGCCGGCCTTTCTCCGGAGATTGGCACGAGGAGCATCTCTTCTCTTCGGCCTTTCAATGTTGGTCCAGGTCTAGGGCGCATACACTTACCCAAATCCTTTCCTGGGCAGATTTGATGACCAACAGTTTCTGGCATGCCCGGTGGGACCCGGTCAGTCTCACCTTATAAGTGGTAGTGAGAACCGATGCTCTCATTACCAAAAGACTCTTAGCATCTGGCGACTCTGTTTACCCGAGAATATTTAAGTCGTAAAGACCGGTACTTAAGTCTGTGCCTTCATGCAAACAAGATGGAGAGTTAGGAATAGAGGAGAGGAAACTGAGTTCTTTGAGCTAGATATTGACGCCTTTGGGGAACGATCTAGGTTAGTCACCCCTGAGTCTTTGTTACATGGAACATCCTCGCAAGAGGCCGCTGTTGACGAACAAGGCCTAACTTTTGATAGCACAACGGCTAGCTTTCCTCCTAATCCTCCCAACTCACCGAAGCATCCTAGTGCCTCCATTCCTACCAGACGTCCTGTTAGCAACCAAGGAGGAGCTTCGAGGATTCCTGTCTCTCAAAGTCCAGTCGTAAATATGGCACAACAACAACAACAACAACAACAACAAGTGTAGCAACAATCGCCACCCAGATTATTTCCAGCATGGAATTCTTTGGGACCGCTAAATCTAGCGGGACAAGGGCAAGTGCCGCCTGCTGCTATAAAGAAGATCCCAACGTTCGATGGAACTGGGAAGACTGCCCTGGAGCACATCCAGGATATAGTTTCTCTAGCGACGATCCATGACATCACAGAAGAGCGGGTTATGGTAAAGCTTCTGGTTCTGTCTCTTAGAGGAAAACTCCTCTACTGGTATAGATCTTTACCACCCGATACCATTACGAGATGGGACCAGTTAGTCGGACAGTTGATGCGAAGCTTCAATGAGTCCGCCGATCCGACCTCTCTCCTGTAGCAGTTCACAATGATCCAGAGACATCCACAAGAGGAGATTGCAGACTTCAATGTTAGGTTCGCTCGAACCTGGCAAAGAATACCAGTTGGACTTCGGCCAACCGATGAAGCCGTAGTGTACTATTTCCTTTGGGCTTTCAATCCTGATATCAGTGTGATGGTAAGGTATTCGAACATCAATACCTTCCCAGAGTTATATGAGTTAGCCCAAAAGGCAGAAATGGATCTAATAGCTATGGGTAAGCTTCCCCAAAGGATGTCGATGCCCATACTTCCCGATTTCTATCAATCCCAGTATGCAAGCGCAGCCGCTTCGCAGATCTCTGCAACCCCTGCACTCTCGATCTCATCTTGGAACCCGAATCCCATCGTATCTCAAATCACTGCTCCACAAATTCATTTTCCCACTTTTTTGACTCCGTAGCCCATGGTTACTTCGGCATTCCCTCTACTGCCAGCACCACTTCAACACCCAGCCCTACCTCCAATACCGACAATGGCTCCATTGCCATCGATTCCCAAAGCCGAGGACATGCAAGCCAAAATATTGCAAGAAGTTCAGTCCTTGAACTCCATAGTGCAGACCCTGTCTAATGACATGACCATTATGAAGAAGAAGCAAGCGCAACAAGAGTTTCTACCGAGAAGATCTTATCCTACACCTGCGCTTACTAAAGATCAAGCGACCCAGCAAGGAAGAGCTTCGGCAAGAAATGTTGCAATAGATGAAGCCCCGAGCACTTTCGATTATATACATTGGTGCTCCACGTGTAATGATCCTCACGAAGAGAATACCTGCATGCTGCACCAACACTATGTACAGATGCTGGTGAGCAGTAGTCATGGCGGTCAAGTCAACGTCATCAGGCAAATGAATCACAACCTGGTAATTGGTGAAGAAGAGCTAGTTGTAGTCCTTACCAGAGGAGGAAAGAAGTCGATAGAGGTGGATGCTACTCAAATGGCTCCTTTAAAGGTGCATGCTCACCATGAGAAGGGACAACAACCTCCTCCGGCCCCGAACGAAGCTCGACAGCCTACACCAGTCAAAGAAAAGGCCCAACAAGCTCCTACAAATCCACCGTAGGTGGAAACAAAGGAGCAAGCTAGAGAGAAACTCAAGCTTCCTTCGTTGACTAAGCGACAAAGGGTCAAAGCTACGGAATAGTATCACACCAGATATGAGCCGAGAAAGGAACCTGAGGTGCCCAGTTCCCTGGCATACAACATTGTAGATGAGCTGAAGAGGATTCCAGCCAAAATTAGTCTGTACGATGCACTGCAACTACCCGGACAAGTGGACCTGTTGCAAGAATCATTGAAGATAACCAAAGCAAGGAAAGTAGCACCGCTTGCCCTAGTGCAGACCCTGTCCACATCCATTATAGGGAAGAATAGGCCACCACCGTTCTACATGTCTCTACAGATGGAAGGGTATGTTGTACATAACTGTATGATTGACTCTGGGGCCACGACAACAGTCATGCCAAAGGCAGTGTGCGAAGAGATAGGGATGGAATATACACGAAGCAGCCATGGTGTACTCCAGTTGGATGGTACCCCTATGAAGACCGTAGGAGTGATCAAGGATATTCCTATTCGGCTACACAAGATGCCTCAAATCACAGTTATACAAGAGGTGGTAGTCGTTGACCTCGAGCCCTACTTCAGTATGTGCTTGTCGAGAGAATTCATGGTGAAGTTGGGAGGATATCTATCTATGGATTACTCACACTTGGAGATTCCATTCAAAGGGAAGAAGATTAAAATTTACAATGAGAAGCCTTCTACTTTCCTCGTAGAAAAGATGTCCGAAGGAGAAAGCAGCGATCCTGTGCATGCGATAGTGGAAGGGATAGAGCAGGTGGACCTGGTCGAGGAGTCTCTCGCACAGTTAAGTTGTGAAGATGAGTTTTCATTGGTAGACTTTAATGCCATGATAGAAACCGAGATGGGATGTTATGCCATCGCCAAGCCTGAGAAAAACATCAAGTCAGAAGATAAGGTCTTCGTCGAAGGACTGTGGAAATTGTTCTTCGATGGCGCCCGATGCAAAAATGGCGCCGGGGCGGGGATTCTTCTAGTATCACCTTCTGGAGAGCAGAAGGAATATTGTTACCGGTTGGTGTGGAGTTGCACCAACAATGCAATAGAATATGAAGCATTATGCCTAGGACTCAAAAAAGCAAAAAAGTTGGGCATAAAGCATCTCCAAATATTTGGAGATTTCGAATTGGTATGCAATCAAGTCACAAACAAGTGCACTTCAAAGAAGCACTATCTCAAGTCATACCAAAATAGGGTATGGGACTTGCTCGACCAGTTCGAATCTCTCAATCTGTAGTCTATTCCAAGAGAAAAGAACCGACATGCCGATGTTCTAGCATCCATCACAGCCAAGTATTCTCCAGTAGAAGACATGGTGCATAAGCCCAAAGCTGTGAGGATGATTTACAGGCCCTCTATCCCAGATAGAGATCTGCATTGGCAGGTTTTTGATAGTGATGAGCAGATTGTGAATTTCATGATTCAAGAAGCAGCCACAGTTGAGAGCAGAAGCCCTGATGAAGAAGAATATGAAGGGCTAGTTCAATTGAAGAATAACCACGTTCCCAAAGGGTTAATTACTCTTGAAAGCCTCTTTGATCAGAATGATCGAGCAGTTTCTCACAGGATCAAAGTTAATGCAAAGCAATATCAAGATTTAGAGCTTGAGCCTGGAAAAGCAATAAAAGTTGGAACAGATTGCACTTCGGAAGAGCTAGAGCAGATCCGATCTCTATGCAGAAGGTATCCCGACATAGTGGCTTGGTCTTATCAAGACCTAAGGGGATACGATCGACAACTGATCCAGCATACAATTGAGTTGCAGGAAGGGATCAAACCCTTTCGACAGAAGCAAAGGCCCGTCAATCCAAAGATCGAAGTCTTGATGAAGGCCGAACTCCTGAAAATGCTCGAGGCGAAGATAATTTATCCCATCAAACATTCTTCTTGGGTAGCGAATCTAGTCCCAGTCAGAAAGAAGAATGGAGATATACGATTGTGCATGGACTTTCGCAACCTGAACCAAGCTTCTCTCAGAGACCACTACCCTCTCCCGTAGATCGATCAGATCTTGCATTCGATGGCTGGGGCTCAACGCTTCTCCCTACTCGATGGTTTCTCCGGATACAATCAAATCTGGGTCAGGGACGAAGACCAACATAAGACCGCATTCACTACCAAGTGGGGCACATTTGCTTACCAGTGAATGCCATTCGGCCTTTCGAATGCGGGTGCCACTTTTCAGAGGGCAATGGATCTAGCTTTTGGTGAGCTCTTGAATAAGGTTATTGTTATCTATCTAGATGACATGACCATCTTCTCCCGAAGAAGGGAGGATCACCCTTTACACTTGCAACAGATTTTCGAAAAATGCCGAGAATTTGGCATTTCAATCAATCCAAAGAAGTCCATATTCACAAGTCGATGAAGGGAAGTTGTTGGGACATGCGATATCAGAGAAGGGTCTCGCTGTAGATCCTGACAGAGCTGAGGCTCTAATGAAGCTCCCACTCCCAATAGACAAGAAAGGACTTCAATCTTTCTTTGGCCAGATTAACTTCATGAGGAAGTTTGTCCCAGATTTCGCCCAGGTCATCAAGCCGATGTCCGAACTTTTGAAGAAGGGTGCAGAATTCATCTGGACGAAGGAAAGAAAGGAAGCATTCGAAGAAATAAAAGCCCGAATTGCTCAAGCACCGGTCCTGACCAACCCTGACTACAATCGGGACTTCATCCTATATGCTATAGGAGAACCCGAGAGCTATGCTATAGTCCTGACACAAAAGGGGGAAGATGGTGAAGAGCGCCCCATCGCGTTTCTAAGCCAAGTGATAAATCCTCATGAAGAAAAATATAATTTCATAGAAAGGCAGGTGCATGCAGTAATGAAGTCTCTTAGGAAGTTCAAGCAATTCATCTCCCAAAGTCGGGTTATAGTCTTCGTCATCCACCCCGATGTGCGCAATTTCATCATCCAAGGAGAATTGGGTAGTAAAAGAGCCGGTTGGGTCAGTAAGATACAAGAGTTCGACATCGAGATCAAACCCACAAAACTGGTTCGCGGTCGCGCATTATGTCAAGAACTGGCGAAGAGCGTAGCGGCCGAAGCTATCGAATCTCAGTGGGATGACTCGCCAGCAGAAGAATGCTTCGCAAACCAAGAAGAGGATGAGAAGGACTGGGTCAGTGAAATAGTCGAATACTTCAACACCGGCAGATGTCCTTCACATCTAAATGCTTCACAGCGAAGGCATTTTAGGATGCGGTCCTCCCGATATACTTTGCACCCCGAAGGCCTATTTTTTAGAAACATTGATGGCGTCCTTCTCAGGTGCATAAAAGATGATGATAAAAGAAGAGTCCTGGGAGAATTTCATTCAGGATTATCTGGAGGCCACTTCATAGGGAGAACAATGGCATTGAAGATCATCAAGGCGGGTTATTATTGGCCCACACTCTTCGTTGATGCCTTCGCAATTTGTCGCAAATGCGAGCAGTGTCGAAGTTCACCGGCCGAAGCAGAAATGCTTCGATGCCTCTCCAACCGATACAAGTAGAAATGCCCTTTCAACAATGGGGGTTGGATTTCATAGGGGTCATATCGCCGAACTCCTCCGCTGGGCATAAGTTCATCCTGACCGCGACTGATTACTTTACCAGATGGGCCGAAGCAGTTCCCACGAAGCATGCTGATCAAGAGACCGTCATAGCCTTCCTTGAAGGATTGATCACCCGATTCGGCATCCTCGAAGCAATCATCATTGACAATGGTCCTGGCTTCGCAGGTGCCAAAATCAATGAATTCCTCTACAGATATGGGATATATCATAAAGTATCCTCCAATTACTATCCACAGGGCAACGGCTTGGCGGAATCAACCAACAAGACTCTGTTGAGGGTGCTAAGAAAGCTCATAGAGATGAACAAAAGGACTTGGCATCTCCTTCTAGATCGTGCCTTGTGGGCCGATCGAATTTTTGTCAAGAAGTCAATCAAGACTTCACCTTATGCCCTGGTCTACGGCAAGGAGGCCATCTTACCTACCCATATAGAGATCCTTGCATTGCAGTTGTTAGAAGAAGAAGGAGTCAACCCTTTGGAAAGTAGATTGGCTCAGCTGCTACAAGCTGGAGGAAGATCGCGAGAAGGCTTACCGGAGCTTCGCTAAACATGCTCAGGTCACCCGAGATTGGTTCAATAAAAAATCATCCGATCGCACATTCAAGGTGGGAGATCTAGTATGGAAGTGGGACTCCTGGAAGGCCAAGCCTGGGAATCACGACAAGCTGGATGCTTTCTGGGACGGTCCATTCGAAATCATGAAGGTGAACTCGGCCAACTCTTTCATCCTCAAAGATGCAGATGGCCAGGTATTACCAATTTCTGTTAATGGTCTTCATCTGAAGACTTTTCATCGCTGAGGAGAAACTCTCTAAAAAAAAATAAAAATATATATATATATATATATATGTACTTTTGTATATAATTTTCATTTGTGTATATACATCCTGTTTCGAGATTGCAAAAGCCAAGTATTACACTCCAAAATCTCCTTCGGGGACTTTTGATGCGAAGTAGCAGTTGCAAGGAGGTTCGCAGTGAAGCACTT
Source organism: Wollemia nobilis (assembly GCA_028583015.1). NCBI lineage: Eukaryota > Viridiplantae > Streptophyta > Pinopsida > Araucariales > Araucariaceae > Wollemia > Wollemia nobilis. The sequence goes on from JAQPPZ010017052.1 coordinate 16,133,093, forward strand.
TACCCTCAAAAGGGCCGAACCAAAATTCAAACAAAGGCACGAAAAGAGCTTCGCACCCGAAGCATTTTAAGAGGCGACTTCGGGCAGAAGTTTTGCGAAGTAGATTTTAAAAGAGCCCTTGCGAAGCAGTTTCTGAAGCAAAGTTTGGCGAAGCTGTTTCCAAAGAAGGCAAGCTTCGGCAGACGGTCTTCATGAAGCAAATCGATAGCACGGCGAAGGAGAAGTACTTCGGGCCCGAAGCGTCAAAAAGCAGCCCGCACCAAAGGTTCACCATGAAGCATTTTCAATGCTGATTTCAACTTCGTCGAACCAACAATGCGTGAGATGGGAGAATTTAAAATGTGCCTCGAAGAACGTGCTGACAGCAACCTTGAAAAGAGTTCGAAGTGGATGAATTTAAGGCAAAGGTGGCGGAGCACATCCCGAGGTGATTCGATTAAGAGAAAAGCCCACGTCGAGGTACGAGGTGGCAGTAGTTTGCATTTCATGATCACCAAAGCGCGTGGCCCCATGTACTATGCTGCTGTAGAGCCAATCAAAGGGCACGACAACTTCCTCCGTTCGAAGCATTAATTTAATTTTGGTAGGTGCCATAAATTGAGGTAGTTACCTTTTTAGGCTATAAAACGTGAAGCTCTAGCAAGGAGAAGGTTATTTATCCATCAGTTCGTGCAAGACTAAGAGCCTTCGGTTACTCTGCAATTCTCCTGCCCTTTGCATCTAAGCCCTTCACATCAAAGCCCTCTGTATCAAGGACTCTACCGCCATCATTTTCAACATGGGGAAGAAAAACTCCAAAGAGAAGGGGAAGGAGCCTGAAGTTGCAGGCCCTGAAAAAACAAAGAAGGGCAAGGAAGAGAAAAAGCATACTCCTAAGAAGATCAATCTCACCCCTCGCCCTAAAAAATAGTCGATAGAAGAAGGAGATGACTCTGAGGAGGAGCAGCTTGTAGAACCACCAATTGATGGGTGGGAAAAAATTAGAGACACAGAGCTCTCTAAGGGTGTGTCCGACCTCCGATGCACCATAGAGTTTATGACGAGCAGACTCACCCCAAAGAATAAGAGAGTTGTTGCATATTACTCTCAAATTTACTGGTATTTGACCCCGCCTGCTCACCACTGTCCCGAATTGATATATGCTATCACGCAAAATTACCAGCCTGCCTCTAGGCAAGTGTTGGATGCTGCAGGCCATAAGTTGTTTTCAATTTTGAAGGAAGATGTGCAAGCAGCCTTCGCGCCACAACAAGGTCCACCCAAGGGCTATTCCGTTCGCAACGTCATTCTGAGCGAACAGATGGAGAGGTTCACCTCCAACAATTACATATTGAAATTCCTGCGTGAGAACCTCAAAAGCGGGCTCCCTTCAAGCAAGCTGCCCCAGATGCCCTTACCCCTGGCTGCCTTCAAAAACACTGATATTTTCTCCATCATTGCATGGGTGGCAGGCCTGTCGACAGATGCTTTGGTGCAGCCCTGGCAGGTGTCTTTGGCCGAATGTATTTCGAGAGGGGAATTCTATGCCCCTGACGCTTCAAGACCAAACACCAACCCAGTTTTCTTCGATTGGGTAGAATGGGTGGCCCGAACCTTGCATACGCGGCTCACCAGCATGAAGAATTCGACGATGGGCCAGTACTTCGCACCATGTTCTTTCCTTGTCTGGTTGTTTTTCTACCAGGTTCATAAGCAATTCCCCCATATCGCCATTTCTCCAAGCGGCGAGGATGGAATTCCTCTGTCGATGTACCAGTGGACTCCCCTCCTATTGAGGACAGAGTCCTATTATTCTTTTAATCAATAGTTTTTGGGACCCGCCATGCATTTGTTGAAGGGCTCTTGCCCTCGGGTGCCCCTCAGTTTGAGAGATAAAGTGGTGCAGGAGAAGAGGGGAGATGTTTTCCAACTAACGTAGGGGCTCGTAATTCGTATGTTCGGCTTCATTGGGAAGCCCTTCCTGCTACCAGTCTACCCCTCCGAGTATCAGTTCATGTTGGAGGTCGCTCGGCAGAGCGACGCTACTAACGCCGTCTACGGCCACGGTCGAAAATGGGCACATACCTGTGACTTCCCCTTCAGGATGGGGGTAATTGAAGTATTTGCCTTAAAACAGAACATTTTCCTGGAGGAAAAGCTTGCCAATTTTGGCCTACTCCAGATTCCTCAGCAATGGCTCTATGATCCCTTGGGAGTGATGAGGGATCACTTAAAATTCAAGAATTTCCACATCTGCCCCCACCCTGAAATTGTGGAACAAAGGAATAATCCCAATGGGAAGGATCTGGAGTGGCATTTGGAGAGGATGAGGACATTGCCTCCCTGGCATGAGTTCTACCCCATGGAGGTCGAGTTTGACCCTGACCAACACCCCCTCCCAACTCCAAGCTCCACATTTTGGAGAAAGGCAAAGGATGATTTAAAGGAAGAATTGAAGAATTGGAGCGAGGAAAAATTAAGGGAGTGGTGGATAATGAGAGTCCATCGCCAGAAGATGAATTCTTACGGACTCTTGACATCGGATAAAGACTTCGCGATTGTCTATGAAGCCAATGTTGGGACTTGGAAGTCCATATCCTTTGTCGATTTTGTTCCTCCAGCTACCCCAGGATCGGGCGAAAGCCCAAGAGGAGCTGACGATGCTTCGGACCAAGAAGAAGAGGAAGAAGCCGAAGCTACACCGGAGGCACTACCACAGGGACCATCAGAAATCCATGACACAAGTGCCGAAGAGTCGGAGCAACCACTGGAGAGAAAGAAAAGAAAGAGGCAACAAATTCAAGTGCCTCCGAGCCACCCAAAGCGACCCCGCACAAAGCTCCCAAGTGCTCCTGTTGGACTACCTGCATCAGGCCCGACCGAAGCAAATATCGAAGATGCGGGGCCACCAAGTGCCGAGACGGTCCCAGACATAGACGTCATTGATGTGGAGGAGCTCCTCCAACAAGAGGGAGACCCCGAAGTAGAAGTTGTGGAAGTCGAGAGTACCGAAGTCCAAAAAGAGCAGGAGCCGATCACACAAGAAGTCACCACGGCCGCTCTGCCAGAAGGGCATGCAGGTACGCATTCTCCACCCTTTGCCTTGGTCTCTCATGTGTCTACCATGGTTTTGGCCGAGTCTCCCCATCAGTCTCTCCCTCCCTCACAAAGTCAGTCGCCTCCTCACGCGTTGCCTCTTGCCATCGATCCCGTTAGCCCCACTCCACTCGAGTCATCAGGCCGGGACAAGTCTGTTGCTACCACTTCGCCTTCCCATGCCACCAATCCTTTGGACCTTAGCCGGGGCGAAGGCAGTGCCCCAACGCCGGACCCTGTTCTTCATTCCCCTGCCTCACATGGCATTGTTACACTCGTCGAAGCTCCTACTACACCCATCGCCGAACCTTCTGGTGAGGCATCCCCCATTCATTCTTTGTATCTATTCACCCCTTTGGCTGGAGATCCAACCTCTTTTAAATCAGAGATGTCCTTAATCAAGGAATGCCCTCTTGCCGAGAAGCTACTCCTAGCTCAGAAAAATACAAAAAAAATGCTGAAGGAGGCGAGGAAGAAGAGAGGGCGCTCTCTGGCCCAGGTTGAAAAATGCGCTGTCTTCGATTTGAAGGCTGGGAAGTTGCATAAAGTAAAAAAGATCCCCAAGGTCCAGAAGCCCCTGGATGAAATGACTCCAGCGGACTATGACTACCAAGACAAATCCAAGGACCTGGAGCATTTGAATGTTGACAATGAATCTGAATCCATGCACGTCAGGATCGAAACCTTTCGAGCGCATGCCAACATCGCTAATCAATGCAGATTTGAAGCAAAAAATGCCAACATCAAGTTGGAGGAAGAGCTGGCTAGAATCCGCTCCAAGCTGGAGGATTCAGAGGAGCAATGCAAGCTGATGAAGAAGGAAACACACACCCTAAAACAACAAATACTACAACTGCAGTGTACAACTCAGAACCAAGCATAGAGACAGGCCGAGAATGATCTGAAGGCCAAGGAAGTTGAAAGCAAGATCTTGCAGTTGCAGCAGTAGTTGCATGAAAAAGAAGGCTTGGAGTTGTTTGATAGAGGCAGGATCAAAGAAATCCGCTCACACTTGCTTAAAAATTTTAGATCCCGGGCCTCCAGTGCCCTATCAATTTTGACCTATATTACTGAAGCACAACGTGCCACTGGCGAAGGAGGGCCAATCATAGATGAGGTCACTCAGAAAGCTAGAGGCCGACTCAAACTAGCCTTTGATGTCCAAAGCATGAAATATCAGGACTTGCAGGTTGCTGCAATGAGTCGGACGGCTAGAGATTGGTCCATGGCCCAAGCCACAGTTCGTGCCTTCTTTTCCAAGGTGAGGAAGGCACAAAAGGCAAAGGACCTCCTGGACATGTTTGAGAATGAACAGCGCACATCGCTAGGCTACTTCCAGGATCTCTCTTCCTTAGGTTTCCCGAGCTTCACGGATGATGATGGGAATCTTCTGACCAAGGAAGAGCTTAAGCCGGCATGGCTTCAATTTGAAGGTGACGTCTCGGAGATAGATGAATGGGCAGAGCCGATAACAAAAAGGCAGATCATAGATTTCATTCTAAGATACTGCAAGATTGCAGCCTGCCTGAATGATCTGTATACCAGAGCCAAACATGTTGATATCGGGCAGATTGATCGCTTTCGTGTTTTGGTTAAGGCATTGCAAGATCAAGAGCCTTTCTCAAAAGGTGCTTGGGCTCATGTCCGCCGAACCATGAAAAATATCCATGATCGCCTTGCCCCATCGCCGCCGCAGGAAGCCATGCTAGAGGAAGCAGAAGAAGAAGAAGAGGAAGAACAAGAACAAGCCAGGGAACAGCCCACAGAAGAAGAAGAAAAGGGAGAAGGGTCTGGAGGTAACTCTGGCCCAACGGATCAAGGCTAAGGGTTCTCCCACCGAGACGAGCTCGTTGCCCCGTGAGCCGCCAAGAATGTTGACAATTTTGTCACATTGCACAATGGGGTAGAAAAAAATCAAAATTTTGTATAGTCTCTCTTTTGTAAAGTATTTCTTTTAATTTCATGAATTTGTTCCCTTGCTTTTAGAAACAACATTTTCAAGTGTTGCAGCAATTTTGGCTTTCCCTGCCACCCCCTTGTACATAAAAAGAAGAAGAAAAAGCTTCGTTGCCAAACAAACCAAGGAAGATAGCTTCGCTGAAAGAAATCGCTAAGGGTGAAAATTACTTTGGGGCCGAAGCACTTCAAGAAGCTACTTCGGGCGAAAACCTTGCGAAGCGGCGTTGTCGAAGAAGAATTCAAAAAAGAACTTGCACCCGAAGCATTTCCAGGAACCACTTCGGGCGACTTTTTTGCGAAGCGACATTCAAGAAATTTCAAAATAATAGCTTCGTCGAAGGAAAAACGCGGTCCGAATTGACTAAGGCAAGAAAACTGCTTCGGACCCGAAGTCCCTCAAGCAGTTACTTCGGGCGAAAGTTTTGCGAAGCGGTGTTGTCGAAGCAAAATGCAAAGGAAGAAGAATGAAAACTACTTCGGGCCCGAAGCACTTCAAAAGGCTACTTCGGGCAAGAAACTTGTGAAGCGGGATTTGAAGGAGCGCAACGTTAAAAATACTTCGCCAAAAGGCCACCGAAGCACCCACTTCGGGCCCCTTCACCAGTGAACCATTTTTACTTCGCCAAAAGTCGTTGCGAAGCATCTGCTTCGGCTAGTTTTCATGCGAAGTACTTCCACCCGAAGTGGCGGAGGTCATGGAGAACGTAATATTTTGAAGGCAAGTGCTTCGGTCGAAACCTTCCCGAACCACAGTTTTGAAGGAGGATCACGGCGAAGCAGTCCTCCAAGGCATCAGCGAAGCAATTTTGTCAGCAAAGCAGCGAGAAGTAAAGACCCCATTTTGAGGATGAAATCTACTTCGGCTCTCACCACCCCCGAAGCTATTTTGCGAAGCTCAACCGTGCGAAGTGCAAATCAAGGAGGATCTGCTTCGGCTCAAGTCCATTGCGAAGCGAAGTTCCAAACGAGGAATTAGCGAAGCACTTCAAGGGCACATATTCCAAGTTGGGTATTTTCTCGAGGCGATCAAGTGCCTCATAAATGCATTTTTTCGTGCCCGATAAGCCCGCTGTTCATTTTTAGCAATTGGAAATGAAGTATCAGTCCATGATGAAGAACCCGACGAGCATGGCGGCCACTCGAGCACTGCACCCAAAAACCAAGGACGCTCAGACGACTCATTAATGCATGTTTCCTTGGTCGACCCGGTCGTAGTTTCCAGTTTTGGTAACGGATTTGAGAGCTCGATCACGAGAGCCACGAGGAGCCGACTTCTCAGCTTTCGAGGATGTACTCCTCCATTTTGTGTAATTATGGCTCAGAGGGTCGGGTCCTCTATAAAAACCCAGGCATTGTAGTGAAAAAGGGGGGGGAACTTTCTGCTAGAAAGCTGCTGTAACTTGCATTCCTACGATTAATACTAAAGAGCTTTGGACTCTATTTCTCTCTTGTATGCTGCCTTCTATGTTTATTTCTTTCATCTATCTTCATTTGCATACTGTTACTCTGAATCCTGAATTTCGGTGTGCGATTGGGGACAGAACCCTAAAATTCGCCCGAAGGATACATAGGGGAGGAAAACGCCATATTGATTTTCTTTTATGCTGCTTGTGGGTAGTGGTTTCTGTCATATTCACTTGTCCTAATCACCGTTACTCTGAACTCTGAATTTTGGTGAGAGGAGAAAGGAGAATCCCGGAACTCGCCCGGAGGATACATAGGAGGATTAATATTGCATTTCTTTCGTTTATTCTTGGTGTTTCTTGCTTGCTGCTTCAAGTTATTCGTTAGTGATCGTGCTTCCTGTTCTTTCCCACCATTAAACTACTGATATTTCTTCCCTTACTCCTTTTATTTCTTTCCTGCACCCTTACTCTTTTTATCTCTTTCTTGCACCCTTATCTCAAAACACCAAAGTAGTGTAGTATAGGAGCCGACCTTTCTCCGGAGATTGGCATGAGGAGCATCTCTTCTCTTCGGCCTTTCAATGTTGGTCCAGGTCTAGGGCGCATACACTTACCCAAATCCTTTCCTGGGCAGATTTGATGACCAACACTACCTTCATTAAATAGATGAAGGACTCAAAAGTACATTCGACACTTGTATTATTTCATGTGATTATATGGATTTGTTGTTTGCCATGTGGTATCTATATGTGTATACATGGTTTTATTTTATAGAATGTATTAATTTTAGTTTTTAATTTCTAATTTAATTTTGATTTTAATTTTGATTTTAATTTTAATAAAATCTTTAATTTAATTTAATTTTAATTTAGTATATTTATCTAAAATATTCTCACAATATTTGACACACAGATCACAGCCAAGGCACAACACCTAAATGCAGCTATATGAGTGCAACTACATGGCTCGCTTGATAGGTGTACTATTAATAGATATTTTTCCATTCTTGTAACTATGAATACCCTACCACTCATCATTTTACCCACCTTACCTCTCGCTTCTACTCTTTATCCGTAGTCTAGAGGAAGTATCCTGTTCTCTTCGATCCATACCTTCTATGAAAGAAAACTATTCCTGTAGTCACAGATTGATTAGTAGTATCTTGTCCTTGCAGATGTAGTAAGCAAATTGAAAGCTAAATTTAGAAGGACGTTACATTATCCCCTACTAGAATTAAACACAATCTCTATTTTTGTAATTCTTATTCAAATAATTTACATTTCATAGCTAGATATTTACTTCATCAACACGGTACATCAAAAAAATTCACATTCATCTTAAACAAAATACAGTATATCATTATTCTTTAAAAAATGAAGACTATTTTTGCATGACATATTCTTTTCAAAATGGTGGTTCTACTAGACCTAACATTGATCTATTTGCTTTTTCCTTAGCTAATTGTTTTAGAACCAAAGATTTGATTGGATGGTCCTTATTGCGGTGGAGACTGGATATCGGTAAGTGGAAAACATCATAAATATTTGAAGGATTAGTAACATATTTCCTAAGGAGGGACACATGGAAAGTTTCATGATTTTTTTGGATAGATTGGGTGGTAGGACCAACTTATGGGATATTGAATTTATTTTATTGATAATTTCAAAAGATCCATATTGAGCCTAGAAGATAAGGTTTCACCCCCAAGAACACTCTATCTCCTACAAAGAATTCTTTCAGTGTCCCTTGAGGATCAACATAGCTATTTTGGCAATGCTTTTTATTTTATTGATAGCATCCAATTAGGTCACTACCTAACCCATATTTGGCCATCCACCCAATAGCCTAAAATCCTAGTCTTTTCGGTATGTCCCTCATAATACTAGAAGGATATCAAAACATATGCTTTAATAAATATTGGGTATATCTTATTACCTATAGCAACATAAATCTTATGTGCAGGCTCCTCAGGTTCTTTTCTTCTATTTGCTCTCTCAAGGCATTTGTTGGCATAATGTGCATCTTAAAAAATATAACATCCATCACGTGGAGCTCTTTCTATTCTGGTATCTTCATTTTATTATGAGTAGTTGACTCTTGTACAGAAGTTCTCCGCTCATATCTACCTCTATAATTTCTCTTATCATGATTATGAAGAACACAAGATTATATTGATAAGGGGGTGAACAATATAAGACCACTTTTTACTTTTCTTTCTCAAACAGTATTAATCAATATAATCAATGGAAATATCAATAGCAATAACCAAAGCAATACACCAATCATCACACACAATAGAGACACCATAATTTACGTGGTTCACCCAATGCGGGCTACTCCACGGAGAAAATATTTTGCTAAAACTTTCTCAATCAATCTCTTGGGAATCCTTCCCAATTACAATATTTATGGACCTTTGTCCAAAGGAGATGTTGATCCCCTAATATCAAGTTTGTGGATCTCTTCCACAGGAGAAATCTTTACCCTTCTACTCTGGCTAGTGATCTTCTAGAAGACTCTGTCTCTATGTTGCACTGACTGGTGGATCTCTCTCCACTTGAACACTCCTCACTTGGATCTATCTTCAATTGTCCTAGATACTCAATCTCTATCCACTGATACTATGTCCTCTATACTCTATCACCTCCAAAACTCTATCAATAGGTTCACTTAGAACCTTCTCAAATCTGCTCAATAGGTTCACTTAGAACCTGCTCAAATCTGCTCAACAAGTTCACTCAGAACTTGTCCAAATTAGCTCAACAAGCTCACTCAAAACTTGCTCAAATATGCTCAATAGGCTCACTCAGAACCTGCTCAAATCTGCTCAACAAGCTCACTTAGAACTTGTCCAAATCAGCTCAACAAGCTCACTCAGAACTTGCTCAAATATGCTCAATAGGCTCACTCAGAACCCGCTCAAATCTGCTCAACAAGCTTACTCAGAACTTGTCCAAATCATCTCAAAAAGCTCACTCAGAACTTGTCCAAATATGCTCAATAGGTCCGCACAGAACCTGTCCAACTCTACTCAATAAGTCCTCTCTAGGACTTGCTCAAATATTCTCAATAAGTCCTCTCTAGGAATTTCTCAAATATTCTCAATAAGTCCTCTCTAGGACTTGCTCAAATCTGCTCAATAAATCCTCTCTAGGACTTGCTCGAATTTGCATAGCAAGCTTACACAAAATTAGTCCACAAGCCTTCTCAAAGACTTGCCTCAAATTAGCACAACAAAATCTCAACTCAATCTCCTAGAAGCATAAAGAGAATTGTTAGAGACTCAATATTTTCTATACTCAAATCCCAATCTCAACTCAAATCAATCTCAACTCAACAATCTCATAGAAGCATAAAGAGAATTGTTAGAGACTCAATATGTTCTATACTCAAATCCCAATCTCAACTCAAATTAATCTCAACTCAAAAATATCATAGAATCATAAAGAGAATTGTTATAGACTCAATATGTTCTATACTCAAATCCAATTTCTTTCTCAACTCAACTCAAATCAGAATATAGAATAGTTTTTTTTATGAAACTTGAACAACCACTTCACACAATCACTTGACTAGGCTCAAACAACTCTACTCAACCAATCACCACAAAGAACAACTCTTTCTCACAAATCCTAGTCCAAGCATGAATCAACCAACTCAAAATATCTTCAACAACACTCAACAACAACTCTTACATAACAATGATATTCATGTTCTTTTCAGCTCAAGTTCAAGTTCTTTGCACAACTTACTTCAACAATAATGCTTATAAAACCAAGTTTTAATCACAAATCTTAAACCAAAAAACCTTGAAGCATTAAACCAACCATTTTAAAATAGGAAACCACAATAAATCCTTTTCACTCCAATGATATTTTAGAAATCAACCACCATAACAATCAATAGGAGAATGTGCCCATACCTTTTTGATGCCAAGAAGTTGTTCACAAAGTCTGCCACACTCAAAAAAACTTTCCTTTCCACTATTAATAAGGGTTAGTGGACTTCAAATAATAATCACAAGATAAAGTATAACTCAATTTACACCTTTTTACTCCAACTCAATAATCATATCCACCAAATTCCTTCTAGAGAAAGACCCTCTAAAAATAATAATCAATAATCCATTATTCAATTTCCACAAATTCTACTTCATTCAAAACCCTTATTTCTCCTGAAATAATGCTCTCAAAAATTCAAATCAATATCATAAGGCTCAATTAATAATCTATGTGATGAACAAGGTGCAACCTAAGTATTGTCATTGTTGTCAACACAGTCAGGTTGATCAGTTGATGCAATGGATAGAAGTTGATTGATGAGCAAGGTGATGGACAGGAGTGCAAAGGTCATTAGATAGATCAGTTGATGAAGTGAACAAGAGCTCAGAGTAGTCAAAGCATGTACAGTGAATCTCCAAGGAGACAGAAGTGGCCCAGATGCAAAAGCTCAAAGAAAAAGACAAGTAAGAAAACTGTCGCGATATCGCGACATGTTTTCTGTCGCAATTTTGTGACATAACGGAGGAGAGAGAAAATGCTGGAAAAGATGTCGCGATTTCGCGACATAACAGAGGAGAGAGAAAATGTTGTCAAAACTGTCACGATTTCGTGACATATTGGAGGAGAGAGAAAATGCTGGCAAAACTGTCGCGATTTCCTGACATGTTTCATTTTCACAGTTCAAAGTTTCATTTTTGCAGTTCAAAGCGAAGAGAAAGAGGAGAGAGAAAAAGCTGTCGTGATTTCGCGACATGTTTAGAAAGCACAAGGCAAGCTGTCGCAATTTCACGACATGTTGGAAGAGAGAGAAAGAAAAAAGAAAACTATCGAGATTTCGTGACATGTTGGTCGCGATTTCGCGACATGTTGGTAGAGAAGGAAGCAAGTGGAAAAACTATCACGATTTCGCGACATGTTGGAAGAGAAGGAAGCAAGTGGAAAAACTGTCACGATTTCGTGACATGTTCGAAGAAGAAGCGCATGCAGGGAAAAATATCACGATTTCGCGACATGTTTGGAGAGAAGGCACAGGCAAAGAAAACTGTCGTGATTTTGTGACATGTTCGGGGAGAAGGAGCTCGAAAAGAAAAGTGTCGCGATTTCGTGACAATCTGCAAGAGAGGTAGTACGGACAAAAATGTGTCATGATTTTGTGACATGTTTGAGAGAAAGTTCTTGCAAGGAAAAGTGTCACGATTTTGCGACAATTTGCAAGAAGAAGCGCTAAGGAGAAAAAGTGTCGCGATTTCGTGACATGTCGGGTTTTCGCGATTCGATGTCAAGAGAAAGCGCTAAGGAGAAAAAGTGTCACGATTTCACGACATATTGTAGGAGAGAGAAGGCAAGATAAAAAGTGTCATGATTTCATGACATATTGCATGAGGAAGAGCTTGAGAGAAAAAGTGTCGCGATATCGCGACATGTCACGTTTTCGCGACCTGAAGAGAAGAGAAGAGCTAAGGAGAAAAGATGTCACGATTTTGCGACATGTCACATTTTCACGACAGCAGTAAAGAGGAAGGCTCCAAAGGATGAAGTGTCACGATTTCACGACAGAAGCAAAACAAAAGAGCAAGGAAGTAGAAGCATCGCGATTTCGCGACAAAGTCAAGGAGGAAGTGCAAGGCAGCGAAAGTGTCGCGATTTCACGACATGTTTCGATTTTGTTGAGGCATGCAGAGAAGTATGTACGACAGCGAGAAGTGTCATGATTTTGTGACATGTCATGTTTTTGTTGGTGCATGCAAAGAAAAGTGTACGACAGTGAAAGGTGTCGTGATTTCATGACATGTCATGGTTTCGCTAGTGCAAGCTAAGAAAAGTGCATGGAAGCGAAAGTGTCACGATTTCGTGACATGTTTCATTTTTGTAGGCAAGAGACAGAGAAGCGGTCAAGGAAGCGAAAGTGTCACGATTTCGCGACATGTCTTGTTTTCATGGTCAAATGCCAAGAAAATTCAAAGGGGTAGAAATGTCGTGATTTCGCAACAGGTCGCATTGGCATGATGGAAGAAGAAGAACCCGATTGAAGTAAAGTTAACTGGAGTTAGAACTGCAGTTGCAGGGGCCATTACAAAGTAAAATCATGCAACAAAAATAAGAACAGTTACAGGTAGAGTTACAGAGAGAAGTCATGTAGCCAAACTATGTAAGAGTAAACTAAAGTCATTACACAGGCAGAATGAATCTACAGTGGCGGACAGAATCTGACATACACCAGAGGAAAATATTATTATAATGTGAGTGCAGTCACAGAAAGCATGGGCTGTAATAGAATATAATAGGTTGCTGTAAAACATGCAAAAGCTGAGAAAAAGCAGCAGTTACAGGGCACGTGTCGTAGTGAAACCATCGAGCAGTGATTATATTGTTAGTCCGAAAAAGAGAAAAATCTATTAATAGGCTGCATGCGAGATTATGGCAGTTACAGGAGACTTAGGGTTTCAAGATGAATATATTATTATAAAAGGGCAGTTGCATGCAGAAGTAAATGTTGCAAAGAATTGATAAATGTGTTGTAGAAAGAAGAGCCGCTAATGTGCAGATAAGGCTGTTAGAAGCGTCGAAATGAACACATAAGGCTGTCAGAGCGAAAATAAATAGATAAGGCTATCATGGCATAGAGAAGATTGTCAGAGCATGCAATAAGCAGAGAGGTAATAATGAACCATTAGGTTTAGCTCTATGTGGGGAAACATATATTAGAAAAATCCAAAGAAAGTAAAGCGTTGGTTAAGTGAGATAGAGAACTGCTGAGAGAAAATAGCGATGAAGAAAGAGTGCTGCTTCTGTATAGAGGGTTAGTGCTGTGGGCTATAAAACTGCTTGAAGGATGCTGTAAGAAGAACTGAGCTATGATGGAGCTGTGAAGAGCTACAAGAGTAAGCCATAAGAAAGGGCTGTAAGTGTGCAGACAGGAGAACTATAAAAGAATGTATGCTTTCATGAGATTGATTTGAGTTAAGCTAGACCAGTGAGGGTCTTGTAACACAAAAGGAATTTTTATGTCAAACAAGATTTAAAATCAAAATCCAAGTTGGTGCTTGGAATTAGGGGTTGGTGCTCCTTCCAGTTGGTGCTGGTAAATTAGGGGTTGGTGCTCCTTCCAGTTGGTGCTGGAAAATTAGGGGTTGGTGCTCCTTCCAGTTGGTGCTGGTAAATTGATTGTAAAGTTGATGCTTTGCAATGGCTGGATTTGGATGGGAGTCTAAGCAGTCTAGTTTGAGGAGTAGCCAAAACTGGTGAACCTCGTTACATCTTATGTTATTTGATGCTCTCTTGTGGTACTTGTTTCTGGTTTTAAGCTTTCATTGTTTTGGCTTTAAGAGTTAAAGTTTTAAGTTTTAAATAGTTGCACTGATTCACCCCCTCCTCTCAGTGCCATTGTAAGACTAACAATTGGTATCAGAGCCAAGTTCCCAATTTTGGCTAAATCAATCAGGGTTGATCTTGGATTAGTACAATGGCTAAAAAGAATAGATCCTCTTCCAAAAAGGCATCCCAGTCAGTTTTTGTTTCTGTAGAAGAGAAATTTGAACCAGAAAAGGTAGAAGAAGTGAATCCTGAAGTTTGTGGTGAAAACCTTAAGGGTGAAGTATATCTAGAAGGTGAGTTGATCTCTGATCTTGAAGAGTTGAGTATAGAGAGGAAAAAGAACAAAAGAATGTCCAAGAAGTTAGAAGAATATGAGGATGAGATTGAAGATATTTTCTTACAAGTTCAAAAGGCCAAGAAATCAGAAGAAGTCTTGAAGACACACCTGGATGATAAGGATGATGTATGCAACACAAGTGAAGAGGAATCTAACAAAGTTATTGTTGATCTAAAGCTGCAAGTAGAACAAGTACAAAAGGATTGAAGATATTCTCGGGTCTCAAATCAATGAGAAAGAGACTCGTATGTCGCCAACAAGAAGAAGAGATTGTTTCATTGAAGAAACAACTAAAAGAGGCCAATATAAATCTCAAATTTGAGAAGAGCACAGAGTTGCTAGATACAATGATAAATCAACAAAGAAGCTCCACGGCTAAGTTTGGTCTTGGATATGAAGCTGAACAACCTTCATCCTCCAAATATGTAGAGAAGAAGAAGTCTCCGATTGAAGGATTGAAGCAAGAAAAATCTGAAGCTGAATCCTCAAAAGGAAGAAAATATCAAAGAAAATCTACAGCAAAGCAACCACAGCAAAAGAGGTTATCTCACTCTCACTCTTTTAATAATAATGCTTTTAATGGCTATTGTTCTAAATGCAACCACTTTGGTCACAAGGCAATTTATTGTGGACTAAACAATAGATCAAAAAGGTATGCTGATAAAGACACATCTGCTTTCCTGAGTGAACACCGTGTGTAATGTTTTAAATGTAATGGCCATGGGCACATAGCAAGGTTTTTTCCAAGCACTTCTATATCCAATCTAAGGCAAGACCATAGATTTCATCATACACACAGGATGCAATACAGACAGGGAATAAAACATGTGCAATGTTTTAAATGTAATGGTCAAGGACACATAGCAAGGTTCCGTCCAAGCACTTCTGTATCTAATCTATGGCAAGACAATAGATTTCATCAGAAGCAAAGTATGCAACACAGACAAGGAACATATCATGTGCATAAAAGAAAAGAAAATAATCATCCATCAAGAATGCACAAGAGACAACCCCGCAAGAGAAATGTTCAAGTTCACAAACAGGGGCAAAATAGGGATGTAGTTGAAAAACTCAAGCCCAAGTTCAGGAAAGTCTAGAGAAAGATAGAAGAAAGGAATTCGTGTCTCCTTGGACAGAAGGAGATTACTCCTCTACTGCATTAAGTAGCTCCAGGTGGCACATCCTCAGGGGGAGCAATCTTAAAATGTTATTTTAATGCTCCTATGTATTTGGTCGGTTATCTGAGGATGAAAGGCAAGTAGTCGAGAAATTGTCGTATAGCAGTTAAAGTGTGTTTTTCAGTTTATGTAGTGGTTTGTGGAAGTGCC
This sequence comes from Wollemia nobilis, assembly GCA_028583015.1. Lineage (NCBI taxonomy): Eukaryota > Viridiplantae > Streptophyta > Pinopsida > Araucariales > Araucariaceae > Wollemia > Wollemia nobilis. Next base: position 16,148,514 of record JAQPPZ010017052.1, read on the forward strand.
ATGAAGTGTGGTGATTAAATTGAGAGCTGTCACCTTGGGTAGTTTTTGAGATATGTCATTTTTGTACTGATGATGATTCTTCTGCCACTATTCATAAATTACGAATCATAACAATCCAGATAATTTGCTCAGCAGAAGGATGCTTGCCCTAGCTGCGTATTTGTGTTTTGATAAAAGCAGCATGTATTTGTTCTATGCTTTGAGTTAAAGGTTATTAGATCTTTCATGTCACCTTGGTAAATTTTATTTAATTCATAGACAGTTCATTTTAACTGCTGATAAAATATCAATCCAAGGTTAAGAAGTTGAGGTTGAGCAAGGGGCACTATGGTTGGCTGTAAAATGTTTGACAAAATGTCTTCTCTTGATTTGCACTATTGAAAGTAAGGTGTGACCTACAGTAACTGTAGAAAACATAGATCAGGTTGTGCTGCAGTACAGTATTTGATGTTTGCACAGAGTTGGCAATAAATTTGTAGAGTTGGTACAAGTGTGAGTCACTTGTCAATTTTGTTGAAAGATGTGAAACCAACATGTTGAATAGGAATACTGAAGAAGAGGTTTTTAATGAGCAGCCAGATGATTTCCAGCCTGGTAATGAATAGTTGAGTTGCTTTCATAGAGGTTGTTTTGGTCAAGTTAATGCTTTACTTGATACATGATTTGGGCTTACTCCATTGAGATTGATTTGAGCAAGTTATTTTTTGCATTGGTGATTTATGTTGGTGGTTGTCTTGTTCAAATTCCTTTGGAAAGAAAAGGATGTCTACCAGTTTCCTTTTCATGGAGTGATTGGTTGAATGCTTCAAGGTTAATCTTGAGTTGAATGTTGTTGATTAAACCTTGTCTATAAGCATTGTTTTTAAAGCCCTATTTGGTTGAGAAAAGAAATTGGTTGTGGCTGGGTGGATTGAGGTTGTCTGCTGGATTCTCACTGCAGAGAGAGACAAACAACTGTCATTGGGTTTAAGCTTGTTGAGAATATCCAAGATGCATGGTGGAGATGTATGCAGATGCTGTTGACATTGTAGAACAAATAGTTGGCTATATAAGATTATTGTATGCCTTCACTAACAGTGGACAAGTTTGAGTTTGCAAAGCAACAGAGGGTAGTTGCACATAAGATCATGTTCTTACACATGTTATATTGGTGAAGTTGACGGTGATGGTGTCATTCATTGGTTATTGCTGCTATTCACACTTTTGATATTGTTGATGCCTAGTATGCTTATCATGATGTTTTCAATCAGTGAAATGAAGTGGTATTGGACTCAGGGGGAGCATTTATGCATTTGTTTACCATATTGCTCATGTTTATGTTTTTTTGCTAATTGTCATAACGTGTGCCTGAGAATGATGTGCATGGACTCAGGGGGAGTTTTGCAGCTGCCCTTTGGTATTATTGTCAAATGGGGAGAAGAATTACAAGTAATTGCACACAATTACGTGTGTTGCCAACAATTCCAAAGGGGGAGATTTATGAACAAGGTGAAACCTAAGTATTGTCATTGTTGTCAACACAGTCAGGTTGATCAGTTGATGCAATGGATAGAAGTTGATTGATGAGCAAGGTGATGGACAGGAGTGCAGAGGTCATTAGATAGATCGGTTGATGAAGTGAACAAGAGCTCAGAGTAGTCAGAGCATGTACAGTGAATCTCCAAGGAGACAAAAGTGGCCCAGATGCAAAAGATCAAAGAAAAAGACAAGTAAGAAAATTGTCGCGATATCACGACATGTTTTCTATCGCGATTTCGTGACATAACGAAGGAGAGAGAAAATGCTGGAAAAGCTGTCGCAATTTCACGACATAACGAAGGAGAGAGAAAATGTTGGCAAAATTATCATGATTTCGTGACACATCGGGGGAGAGAGAAAATGTTGGCAAAACTGTCATGATTTCGTGACATGTTTCATTTTTGTAGTTCAAAGACAAGAGAAAGAGGAGAGAGAAAAAGCTATCACGATTTCGTGACATGTTTAGAAAGTGCAAGGTAAGCTGTCATGATTTCACGACATGTTGGAAGAGAGAGAAAGAAAAAAGAAAACTTTCATGATTTTGTGACATGTTGGAGGCAAAGAAGCCAAGTGGAAAAACTGTCACGATTTCGCGACATGTTGGTAGAGAAGGAGCCAAGTGGAAAAATTGTCGCGATTTCGTGACATGTTGGCAGAGAAGGAAGCAAGTGGAAAAACTGTCATGATTTCGCGACATGTTCGAAGAAGAAGCACATGCAAGGAAAACTGTCATGATTTCACATGTTTGGAGAGAAGGTGTAGGCAAAGAAAACTATTGTGATTTCACGACATGTTCAGGGAGAAGGAGCTCAAAAAGAAAAGTGTCATGATTTCGTGACAATCTGCAAGAGAGGCAGTACGGACGAAAATGTGTCACAATTTTGTGACATGTTTGAGAGAAAGTTCTTGCAAGGAAAAGTGTCACGATTTCGTGACAATTTGCAAGAAGAAGCGCTAAGGAGAAAAAGTGTCACGATTTCATGACATGTCGGGTTTTCATGATCCGATGTCAAGAAAAAGCGCTAAGGAGAAAAAGTGTCACGATTTCATGACATATTGCAGGAGAGAGAAGGCAAGATAAAAAGTGTTGCGATTTCGTGACATATTGCATGAGGAAGAGCTCAAGAGAAAAAGTGTCGCGATATCGCGACATGTCGCATTTTCGTGACCTGAAGAGAAGAGAAGAGCTAAGGAGAAAAGATGTTACGATTTCGTGACATGTCGCATTTTCGTGACAGCAGCAAAGAGGAAGGCTTCGAAGGATGAAGTGTCACGATTTCACGATAGAAGCAAAATGAAAGAGCAAGGAAGCAAAAGCATCACGATTTTGCGACAAAGTCAAGGAGGAAGTGCAAGGCAGCGAAAGTGATATGATTTCGCGACATGTTTTGATTTCGCTGAGGCATGCAGAGAAGTATGTACGGTAGTGAGAAGTGTCACGATTTCATGACATGTCATGTTTTCGCTAGTGCATGCAAAGAAAAGTGTACGACAGCGAAAGGTGTCATGATTTCGTGACATGTCATGGTTTCGCTAGTACAAGCTAAGAAAAGTGCATGGAAGCGAAAGTGTCACGATTTTGTGACATGTTTCGTTTTCATGGGAAAGAGACAGAGAAGCGGTCAAGGAAGCGAAAGTGTCGTGATTTCTTGACATGTCTTGTTTTTGTGGTCAAACGCCAAGAAAATTCAAAGGGGCAGAAATGTCACGATTTCGTGACAGGTCGCATTGGCGTGATGGAAGAAGAAGAACCCGACTGAAGTAAAGTTAACTGGAGTTAGAAATGCAGTTGCAGGGGCCATTACAAAGTAAAATCATGCAACAAAAATAAGAATAGTTACAAGTAGAGTTATAGAGAGAAGTCATGCAGCCAAACTATGTAAGAGTAAACTAAAGTCATTACTGTAGTTACAGATATGCCACAGAGTGACAGGCAGACTGAATCTACAGTGACGGACAGAATCTGACATACACCAGAGAAAAATATTATTATAATGTGAGTGCAGTCATAGAAAGCATGGGCTGTAATAGAATATAATAGGTTTCTATAAAGCATGCAAAAGCTAAGAAAAAGTGGTAGTTACAGGGCACGTGTCACAGTGAAACCATCGAGCAGCGGTTATATTGTTAGTCCAAAAAAGAGACAAATATATTAATAGGTTGCATGCGGGATTATGATAGTTATAGGAGACTTAGGGTTTCAAGATGAATATATTATTATAAAAGGGCAGTTGCATGCAGAAGTAAATGTTGCGAAGAATTGATAAATGTGCTACAGAAAGAAGAGCCGCTAATGTGCAGATAAGGCTGTCAGAAGCGCCGAAATGAATAGATAAGGCTGTCAGAGCCAAAATAAATAGATAAGGCTATCAGGGCATAGAGAAGATTGTAAGAGCGCACAGTAAGCAAAGCGGTAAGAATGAACCATTACGTTTAGCTCTGTGTGGGGAAACATATATTAGAAAAATCCAAAGAAAGTAAAGCGTTGGTTAAGTGAGATAGAGAACTACTGAGAGAAAATAGCGATGAGGAAAGAGTGCTGCTATTGTATAGAGGGTTAGTGTTGTGGGCTATAAAACTGCTTAAAGGATGCTGTAAGAAGAACTGAGCTGTGATGGAGCTGTGAAGAGCTGTAAGAGTAAGCCATAAGAAAGGGCTGTAAGTGTGCAGACAGGAGAACTATAAAACAGTGTATGCTTCCATGAGATTGATTTGAGTTAAGCTAGACCAGTGAGGGTCTTGTAACACAGAAGGCATTTTTATGTCAAACAAGATTTAAAATCGAAATCTAAGTTGGTGCTTGGAATCAGGGGTTGGTGCTCCTTCCAGTTGGTGTTGGTAAATTAGGGGTTGGTGATCCTTCCAGTTGGTGCTGGTAAATTGATTGTAAAGTTGGTGCTTTGCAATGGCTGGATTTGGATGGGAGTCCAAGCAGTCTAGTTTGAGGAGTATCCAAAACTGGTGAACCTCGTTACATCTTGTGTTATGTGATGCTCTCTTGTGGTACTTGCTATTTTTGGTTTTAAGCTTTCATTGTTTTGGCTTTAAGAGTTAAAGTTTTAAGTTTTAAATAGCTGCACTAATTCACCCCCCCCTCTCAGTGCCATTGTAAGGCTAACACTATGGTTTTCACCAAAAAAATAATTATATAACCTTTTAAACACAACAAAGGTTTACAAAAATAAAATATTTCCTAACCCTTATCACTCCAAACTTTAGAGCATTAATTAAATTTTAATCAAAAATTTGCATACCTCCTTAATGGGTTTCGACCCCTCGACCTGCCCTCACTGTGAGTGCCTTAGCTGCGGCTAAGGTAGCCAAAAAAGCTACCCACTCGTTCGCAATGCAAAAAGGGCATGACTTCCCTTTATTTGCTACAGACCCACGTGCCTCAAATAAACCGTGCGCCCTTGGCGCTTCCACCACAAAGCACAACGAATGAAACTTGCCAAAATCAAACGCATCACCTTGTGCTACAAAATTTGCATTTCTCAAGTTGCCAATAAACCACACTACCCCAGGTGACTTGGGTTTCGCACGCTGTCCAATTTATTCGTTGCTTCCACCACTAAAACCTTTTTTTGCACGAGCTCTATTTGCTTTCCAACAATCACATTAACAACAAGAGCAAGGATGATTAATCTTCAAAAATTTAATGGCATATATATATATGCCTTCCCTTAGCTTGGAAACATCGGTGCTTTTGAACCTTCCTTTATGACATCGACGAATATTATTTTTATTTTGATTTTAAAATTAAAATTAAAATTTTAAATAAATTAAAATTTAAACCAAATCTTTGAAATTAAATATCTCCATCACCGGGGCACATTTTTCGATGAAACAAAATTCCAACTTGGGTTTTAAGAAAAACCCAGTTCAAATATGCCATCCATGGTTTTAAATAAAACCTTTGAAATTAAATTTCTTCATTACCGGAGCACATTTTTTGATGAAACAAAAAGCTGACTTGGGTTTTAAGGAAAACCCATTTCAAATATGCCATCCATAGTTTTAAATAAAAACCTTTTTCTAAGCTTCCCTTGAAGCTCCTTTTAGAACCAAATACCATGCATACCTTCTTGAATTTTTGATCAAAACCTTTTCTTCTACACAAACACAGTGTTAGCTTACATAGATCCTTTTGACATCAATGCCAACTCTTAATTTAGAAACTCAAAATGTCCAACAGATTACCCCTATTGCCTTGAGATCTATTATCATATCTGAAACTATCCCCATTTTTATTTCTCTTTTTTAGATTCTTTCCCCACCTTGTTGAACCAATATTCTTCTTTTTTTGAGATTCTTCTCTTTCAGATGCTTTTTGATAATAGGTTTTCCTTTCCTAGCCTTTTGGTTATTCTCCTCTTGACGAGTCAAATCACATGCTTTAGTTAGATATTTCGGTTTTAACAAAGTGATTGGAGATCCAATCTTTGGATGGAGTCCTAAGATGAATTTTTGCACCTTTATTTCTATCCTCATGTCATATTCAAGCACATATTTCAATAACTATACAAATCTCTGGTGATATTTGTTAACTGTCATATTTTCTTGACTCAATCTCAAGAATTTTGTAATTTTTTTGATAAAATTATGAGGTTAAGAATCTATCCTTGAATTATTTTAAGAATGTATCCCAAGATACATTGGTGGTTTAACGTGATTTTTCTTCTTGTAAGTGTTCCGCCAATCGGTAGCTGGACTAGTTAGATAAAAAAATTCCCAATAAGTCTTCGATTCAGATGAGAGAGGTTTAACGACAAAGTAGGCATCAACTTCATTTAACCATCCTTTGTTGCCTATCCATATCCCTTACCATAAAATTTTGAAATATCAAAATTTCTCATATCTTGATTTAATTCAGTGCCCACCTTATTCCTTATAGCTTCCACAAATATTCCTTCCTCTCCAATATCGGGCTCTTTCCCTTTGTCAAATTTTCTATCATCTTTCGTTGTTGTGCTATCAATTCTTATTGTTGAGCTAACTGGGCCATTTTTTGGTCCATATGTTCCATCATTTGAGATTTTTTTTGCTCCATATATTTTATCATTTGGGCCTTTTGTTGCTCTATATGTTCCTTTTGTTGACTCTTTTGATCTCGTAATAACTGAATCATTTTGATTAACTTGTCATCCTTTTGGACATGTTATTTTTCTTTCTTGACTATTCTGTGAGGTTCCCCAACCTCTTTCTCAGTTCCTGTCCTCACAATCCTTTGAAGGACTCTTTTTTATTTTTTAGCTAGCCCTTCCCATTGTACTGTAGTATGTCTTTTTGAGGAGCTTGATTTCGTTCTAGATGTTATTTACTTGAAAGAAAAGAGCTATGTTAATTGTTTAGATCTTCCAAGTTGCTTTAGTCAAGACTAAGTTTTTCTAAAGTTTTATAGCCTAGGGGTTTGCAACTTAGGGATATAATACTAACTGTAACAACATAGATCCTACCTACCTGGTTGGCCATTCCAAACTTCCTACTAGATATGCAAAAAAAATTTATCCATTCTCAAGGTTATAAGTATAACATTTAGAGATGATTTGATGATCACCCAACAATTAATTAGTATGAGGTATCTAAGACTTTCTATGTTTGGGTACTTAGATCGCTGTAGATGATCGCCCAAGTGGTCAAAATTGGCCAGGTCCCATATAAAGGTGCATATTAGTGAACTTATCCTCTTATCCCAAGATCTCAAGTTCATAGCAAGGGTTTCTCCTCTAGGGATCATTTCACCTAGAGGTTGGACGCATAATTTTCCCATCCCTTAGCGTGACGAGTTTATGTTCTTTTGATCTAATTCCTTGACCTATATTTCAGAAATGTCATGCAAGGGTGTAGCATAAACATACCTTGTGCCTAGTTGGGATTCCACCTTCCCTAGAATCCAACTAGGGCCTACCATTACCTTGTCTTGGGACTAAGTATCTCTTGAAACTGAACGATTAACATCGAAACATATCATTCCATCTCACCACTGAGTAAAATTTTAACTGATATTTGATAAGATATCCCTCACTGTACTACTCATTCGACAACCTAAGATATATGTCCCATATTGCCCTCCTTTACCTCCCCTCTTACCCTTCCCAGCAAGAATACAACTACCCCCGAATCACGGTGAGTGCCCTTCCGACATTCACTGGTATTGGGTGTAAAAAGAATTACAATGATTTCCCATCCTGCAATCACTTAACATAAGTGGTTTAAAAAATTCATAGGTTTTAGAAGACTTGAGTTAAAAGGTTTAAGAGGGATGTTAAACCCAAGTTTTTTTAAATTCTCTTTCTTTAATAACAAAGACAAGCATTTAGTCATTATAAGTATCTACTTACATTGATATTATTACTTAACATTCAATACTCCTTTTTAAAATTAATAATTTATTCAACCAAACTTTAATATTTAAACTAATACACTTTTCGTTAAATTTTAAGGTGGAATCCTATCTAACATTTGAAAATCAAAGTCAAAGTACACTTAATTCAACATATTTTTGAATGGGTAAATATAAATGGTTTGGTTCATTTACAGTTACCTTCTAATTACAAATAACTATATGTATTTACATGTAATATAAAACTACTAACACTCTATTTCCATTTACCGTAATCACATGAGGTGTACACATTCATTTAGTTAAATTTTTTTAATTCTAATAAACCACAAATGTAAAAAAAATTTACTGGTTTTTACTATAATCTCGAGAGTCTAGCTTGTATATTTCGTTTAAATCTATTTCCTAAAATTCAATCATGAATCTAAGAAATAATATCTTATAAGCATGTTACTCATCATTATTTCATTCATCTGCTCAATGCTAATTATGCTCTTCCTAAGTTTAAATTTGATTTTTCTTAAATTTAAAATCTAATTGATACTATCTGAGTTGCACATTAGATGACATAACAAGAGCATATAAGACAAAGGAATCACTCCTAACCCATTAAAAATTATGACTTAAGTTTAAAATACTACATATTTTTCAATAAGCATAATACTATATTTATGACTGAACACCTTTAGTTTTTTTTAGATAATAACATTAATAACTTTCAATAAAACATCCATTTAACTTTACTTATAAAAATTTTAAATAAAACTTCTGAAAATGAACACCATAAATAACTTTTAGTAAAACACCCATTTAGTTTTACTTATAAAATTAAAATAAAACTTCTAAAGATGAAATACAATAATTTCCTATTTCAATACATAAAGGTGTTAGGTGTTTAAGGATGTTATATTAACAACAAAAGAGGCTTCTAAATAAAAATTTAAACAATATGAGTTTTAACCTAAATTCTAAATTTCCATTTAAACTTAAGGACCTTTTTTTTCAATTAAATATGAAACCATTTTAATCCACATCATGACACTCCTATACTTTAAGATAATCAAAAAGGAAAAACTTTTCTAATGACGTTGACAAAATTTAAATTGGAAGACCCATAAGATATTGAGCTGAAAACTACTTATGCTTCTGGTGTGTAGTCTAAAGAGAGCTTAATGAAAACTAAACAAAAGTTATATGCCTAAATTTATCGTTAATAAACTCTGGGTTGGTTCTCTTTTCCAATAATATTGCAATCCATAAGCATTTTACATTACTAGATAGTTAATTGAGGTAAAAATTCAGGACGAAATTCAACAAAAGGTAAAAATAAAAAAGGGTTTATCTTTTCTAAATGATAATTGCAGTTATCAGGCACCCTTGGATTAAATATTCGTATATAAAGGATAGACATAACTTTTACAACACTTGAAGGTGACTTGGCCGTAGCGAAAAGGTAAGCTGATTTATTAAGGTTCCAAAATTATCAAAAGTGTGAGGTAAACTTGGATGTTTATGGCAGCTGAACGAAATACTCATAATTAAGGCAACAAAATTTCCAAATAAATTCTATCAAAACAACCATACCACATATTCCTTGAGACGTCCAAAAACAACAAAAATATAGGAGTTTTTATACACATTTGCATGCTACACATTTCACATTTTTAAAAGCAGCCATAGTATTTTTTTTAACTATCACGACTTTCATAAAATACATAGATAATTTTTCACATAGTGAAAGTATGGGAATCCATAATTAAAGTGTTATCCTATACACTTTGTTCATTTATTTAATTTCAATCCAATGAATACATCATACTATTCTATTACCCACTCGTTTGCGGGATGAAAGATGATTAAGCAAGAAGACATTCGATGAAGCTGATGGAAAATGAATAAAATAATTATAATGATAAATAAATAGAGTCATTCTTAGTTTTATCCAAGATTTACAGTCATAACTTGGTCGGTTGGTAACAATATTTAAATACACATTAAATACATCAATGGCATTTCAATGAAATTTAATTATTATTATTATTTTTAAATAAAAACTTGCACTTGGAATTGTCTAAAGACCAATCTTAAAAGCTATAAAGAATACCACTGATACTAATTAACACGTCAATAACATTTGCTACTTAAAAAAAAATAGAATTTTTATATTCAGTCTATATGCTGCTAACATGGCTAGTCTCAAGCCTTTCTTCGCTCACCGTTGGAATTGTGCTAGAAAATTTTAGAGCCTTTGCCAAATGGAGCCTTTGATTTAAAACCAAAGGAAATTCAAAGCGGCTTATTCTATTTGGATGCAATCTATTCCTTAGATGCACACACACCTAATGCAATCTTAACAGATGAATTTAAAACAAAAACACATAGATTTTTCATACTGAAAATTAACAACAATAACTCTAATATTTGTTATTCATTGTATAACCAGATTGTAATTCCCATGGCATATCAAAGCCCTCTTATGAAAACACGGTTGTTTCACATAGCATTCAACATTATTTTGTTATATTTTCTTATGTTAAATTAATATTTTTACTCACTATACACATTTTTTAAGTTTTCATTCAAAATATTCATTCATTGCAAAGGAGTTGTCGTGTCATACATAATGAACAAACATAATCTTCTTTAATTCATTTTGCTCATATAAGAAAAAGGAGTGTTGACCGGCCTAGTGATACGTCCTAAAGATCTTCTAAGCTTATTTTCGATCGATTTATCTCTTGCACAATCCAAATCCACTCTCCATCATAATTTGTTTCTACCTTCATTAAATAGATGAAGGACTCAAAAATTCGTTTGACACTTGTATTATTTCATGCGATTATCTGGTTTTGTTGTCTGCCAGGTCATAAATATATGTGTACACTATTGGAAATTTGAGCAAGTTTTGTTGTTATTGATGTCAAGAGGTTTGATGTCCTAAGTTGATGGAATTAATGCCAAAAGGTTTGATTAATGTCAAAAGGTTTAATGTCATAAGTTAAAGGAAATATTTGTGAAAATATTCCGCCCATGTAGAGGAGTTGGAGAGCAAGTGGGTAGTTAAACCTTTCTAGTTGCTGAGAGGCCCAGGTTCAAATCTCTCGCCTCACATGTTGCGGATATGTTATGTAATGGTTCCCTCGTGGTCACAATCTGTTTACCCCTTGTGGCCACCACCAAAAAAAAAAGTTAAAGGAAATATTTGTGAGAATATTCCTCACGGTGGCATATGAGGCATAAGGCAGCAAGAAGAAAGGAATTCCTCTCCATGATGTTTGAGAAATAAGTTATAAGTATAATTTACCTTGGTGGTAATTTTGCAAAGGTTAAAATATTCATTAATGGTGGCAAGATTATCCTTAAAGAAAAGGCGCAAAAAAGGATTTTAATATATAAATTATTATTATTATTATTTTTTGAATTTACATTGTGGAATCGGTAGCCGCCATGAATCCGGGCAGGCTGTCCAGCTTTTATGGCCACCACAGTATTCTGCGCCGTCCGCCCTAGAAGCCACAACACAGATCTTCGCGCAGTCCGCCCCTATAACCACCATGCCATAATAATTTTAAACCTTTTACACCGCTGAAAGCACCAGGAAAGGGATTTAATATATAAATTATAATATTTAAATCCCTTGGATTTAAATTATTATAATTAAATATAATGATTAAATTCGAAGTGCCAAATTCGAATTGCAAGTGAGCCGATGTCAAATGTATAAGAGGGCATGTGTATTTATAGGCTAAGGTTTAGCCTAAGCCAAAGTGTATTCAATTTGATTGCCCTTTGAATTTATTACCGTGCTCGTTCAATGCGATGAAGGAAAATAGATAGGAGTTTTCATGATTTTTAGAGCAGGGAGTTTGGTCAAAAGTCAGAAGGGGTTTATCCTCGCTCGAAGTGAGGTGATAGCCAAACTGGTAAGCTTGGCTTACACAGCGTATAAAGGGTAAAAGGTGCAGTGTACGATTCACATGGAGGCCCTTTTAATTTTGCATGATTGGATTTGTGGTTAGTGTTGACGGTAGAGGATAACAAGGAGATCATGCTTCTTTGGTTTCATGTGGGTTGGCTAGCCCACGTGGTGGCCAAGCCACGACTAGGGCATGGGGCCAGTAGGCAGTGCAAGTTTGATTCTTGGTAGCAAGTGGAAGCAAAGGGATTAATTTTTTATAAAAATTAATTTATACCCTAAGGTTCAAAGTTGCTAAGGTATGTGCTAGCTAGGGAGATATAAGGAGTTTTAAATTGATTTTATTTTTGCAATAAAAAGGGTTATGAAATGATTTCTTTTTATTGAGAAAAAATGAAGGTTGTTTGATTGCTAGTGCATTGGGATAAAAATTGAAGTGGTGATTTATTTATCTTTTGAAAATGAATTAATGACAAGTAGGAGATATAAGGTGTAAATGAAATATTTTGCTTATGTAATTGGTGATTTTTGTTGATGAGATTTTGTTTGCAAAGTTAGGAGTAATAAGGTGTAAAAGTGGTTTGACAATTTATTGAATCTTTGTATGGTGAAATATTTGTTGAGGTGGAATATTCATGTGGAGGTTTTGAAATAGACTATTGCTATCTAACCCTTGAAGTGGCACAAGAAGGATTGGTTATTTGTGAGACAGGTTTTGAAGATATATCTCCAAAAGAGCATTTAAGAGGTATGGGCATATCATCCTTTGTTTGAAGTGTTTTTTGGAATGAATGTTGTGAAAAATAAGGTGGAGTGAAAAGGATTGTTTGATAAGCACTGTTGGAAATATTTTAGCAAGTTTTATGTGCTTCATTTTTGAATATTTTGGAAACATTTGGGATTGATTCTGAGAACAATCTATGTTTTTCTTGCTAAAAGAGTTTGAGAAGTTTTGAGTTAAAGAGTGTGAACTACTTGATCTAGGGTTGAAAACAAGTTAAGCATATTTGTGAAATATTTTGAACATTGATTTGAGAGATATTGATAGCATTTGAGAGAAAGTGATTGAGATCAGTTTTGTTAAGGACAATTATGCATTAGTGTGATTGATATTTGCAAGAAAGATAGATTCTTTTTGTGAAACAAGTCATACATTGTTTTGATTTGATTTGAAAGGGATTTGACAAGATAAAGAGATTGGTTAATTGGGTACAAGATTTATGAGTATGAAATATATTGAGGTTTTCTATATGTTCCAGAGGTTAAATTAATTCTAAGTAGAATTTATTTGTGTGAAAAGAGTTTTTTAAAAGAGTTTTAAGTTGTGTTTTGTATGCAAGTTTTGGAGTTATTTGAGCAAGTCTTTGTGAAGGCTTGAGGACAGATTTGAGCAAGTCTTTATGAAGGCTTGAGGATAAATTTGAGCAAGTCTTTGTGAAGGCTTGAGGATAATTTTGAGCAAGTATTTGTGAAGGCTTTAGGACAGATTTGATCAAGTCTTCGAGAATACTTGAAGGTATATTTGAGCAAGTATTTGATAAGACTTGAAGGTAAATTTGAATAGCATTAAGAGTAGGTTTGATTTCTGATTTGTTCAAGTTTTGTGTTAAGACTTGGGATAAATTTGAGATAGATTTTGGTGTATATTTGAGATAGATTTTAATGCAGATCTATGAGCATATTTGTGAATAAATTTAGAGTAAATTTGTGCTAGACTTGGAATAGATTTTGGTGCATATTTGAGATAGAGTTGAGACCAAGATTTGAAAGTGATAGAGCAGAGAGGATAGCAGTCTCCAGTGGATAGAAATCCATTAGATAGTGCATTTAGGATAGAGGTATCATGTGAAGAAATATCCATAAGCCAAATTAGTGGGGAAAAAGTCTTCTAGAATATTACCAGTCAGAGTAGAGGGGATAGAGTTCCACAAACCATAGTAGAGGGTATAGAGTTATCCTATGGAGAGATATCCATGAACTAGAGCAAAGGAAAGAGAGTTATCCTATGGAGAGAGATCCACGAACTAGAGTAGAGGGGATAGATTTCTCCTATGGATAGAGTTCTACAAACCAGAGCAAGGGGAAATAGTTCTCCTGTGGAGTGTGATCCATGAACCAACTAGGAAGATAGAGTTATTTTGTGGAGAGAGATCCACAAACCAGTTGAGGAGATAGAGTTCTCTTGGATCAAGTTCCATGAACCAAAGAAAAGGGGAAAGAGTTCTCCCATTGAGATAGATCCATAAATCAGAGCATATGGGATTGGTGTCTCCTTTGGACAGAGTTCCATAAACATTGTAATAGGCAATTTATTCCCAAGAATATTTGTTGATAAAATTTAGTAGAAATATTTTATCCATGGAGTAGACCACATTGGGTGAACCACATTAAATTGGTTTTTCTCTTATGTGTGATGATTTGTGAATTGCTTTGATTACTGCTATTGATATTGCCATTGCTAATATTGGATAATATTTTTTGGGAAAGAAAAGTAAAAGTTGATCTTATATTGTTCACCCCCCCATATCAATATAAGCCCGTGTTCTTCAATTGGTATTAGAGCAGGTTCCTTAGGAAGAGTATAACAACTTGAAGGAAGAGTGTACAGGAACACAAATGGCATCTCAAAGTGGATCTTTATAAAATAAGGCACCATTTTTCAATGGGAATAATTATACTTTCTAGAGCATAATAATGAAGACTTACTTGATGGCACAAGGATATGAGACATGGCAAGCAGTTGAGGATGGGTTCACATCTACAACTAGTCCTCCCACAGATAAATATGATAAGCTTCTACATGTGAATAATGCAAAGGCAATGAATGCAATTTTTAGTGGATTACGTGAAGCAAAATTTGTAAAAGTTATGCATTGCAAATCAACAAAAAAAATATGGGAAAAGTTGAAGCAAGTATATGAGGCTGATAAAAAGGTTAAGATGGCAAAATTACAAAATCACAAGAAAATGTTTGAAGATTTGAATATGAAATATGAGGAAGACATTTATGCATACTTACTTCGTGTGGATGAGGTTGTTAACACCATTGAAGAATTTGATGCTGCTCAAAAGGTTTTAAGATCACTTCCTATGAGGTATGATGGAAAGGTTTTAGCCATAGAAGAAACAAGAGATATTGAAAATTTGACTATGGATGAGTTACATGGAACTCTCATAACTTATGAGATGAGAATATTAAAGGATCCTATTCCGAAGAAAGAGGTAGCTTTCAAAGAAGCAAAGAAGGTAAAAGATAAGAGACCATAATCAAGTGATGAGTCATCCAATGAAGAAGAAGCTAACTATGTCAGAAGGAACAAGAAGGACTCAAGAAAGGATAAAGGTATGAAAATAGTAAAGTGTTTCAATTGTGGTAATTATGGTCACTATGCATCTAACTATCTAGAAGCTAGAAGTAGTAGCAGTGAAGAGAAACAATATCATAAGAAAAAGGAAGTAGGAAAATCTAGGTATGAAAATAAAAATAGGTGTGGACAAATCAAGCATGAGAAGAAGTTTTTCAAAGGCATAAGAAAAGTTTCTATGCGAACAAAACAGGTAAGGTTTCAAGTGATAGTGATGAAAGATCCTCAGATAGTGAAGAAGAAGAAATTCTCTTTTTGGAAATAGAAGAGGAAGGAAGTGCTCCTATTAAAGATAAATCTAAAAAATATGAAGATGCTCTTAAAGACCAAGAAGTAGAGAAAGAATCAAAAAATGAAGAGGAAAGCATAGTAGATCTAGAAGCAGAACTTATTTTTGCTCTTAAAGAATTGAAAAATATTAGAAAGCAAAATTTGAGATTCAAGGCTCAATTCAAGAATGTGATGAAGAAAAAGGAAATATTATACAAGACCTAACAAAATCAATAGCTAAGACAAGGATATTTAAAGAAAAGTTAGAGGAAAAAGTCTTAGGATGTGAAATATTAGAGCATGAGGTAGTTTCACTAAGGAAGGAAGTGAAAGAGTCTAAAGATAAGCTACACAAGTTTGGGAAAAGTTTAAAGACCCTGGATAATATTATCAATGCACAAAGATCTTCATAAAATAGAACAAGATTAGGTTTTGAAGAAGGACAAGGGAAACAAGAAGAAGAGTCAAGCTCAAGCTCCAAAGAGGAAGAAGTTTTAGAAGAAGAGAGTAAAGGAGAAATTGAGACTTATGGGGATACATTGAAAAATATAAGCTTCACCAATTAAGGAAACACTGCACAAACAAGGAACAAAGAACATCACAGAGAAGAAAGGACTAAGAGGCCAGTGGATCCAAGGCAAGATTTCTTCAAAGGACATTGCTTTTCATGTAACAAGTTTGGTCACAAAGCTATGCAGTGCAAGACTCATGGAAAGAAGGAATATGGTTTTACTAAGAGAAACTTTGAATATGGACATCTCTTTCAAGGGTATTGCTACTCTTGTAATCACTTTGGTCATAAAGCAATTCATTACAGGGTTCATGACAAAAATGGGTATGGATTCACCAGGAGGAACTTAAATATATTTGCACCGTATAGGAACCACAACATTAAGTGTTATAAGTACAATAATGTTGGGCATAAGGCCAAGTGGTATAGAAAAAAAATTACAGAGATAAGCAAGAACAAGGACACTCAAAAGAATCAAAAGGGTGTGTTGAGAAAGAAGGTGGACAAATAAAAAGAGTATTGTATTCTGTAAGTAGAGATACTCCCACCCCAAAATTAACCACCTCAAGGACAGGAGGTGGGGAGGGGGCTAAGATAAGAGTCTTAACTTTATCCCCAAAGGAGTCCCTTTGCCATTGATGTCAAAGGGGGATATATTTGAGTTAGGGGGAGAGAATTCAGTCAGGGGGAGTAGTTTCTCAAGGGGAGCAGAATAGGAAAAAGGAAAATAGAATGGTTAAGGAAAAAGGGTTGCCATCAATGACAAAGGGAGAGATTTTTGGAAATTTGAGCATGTTTTATTGTCATTGATGTCAAGAGGTTTGATATCCTAAGTTGATGGAATTAATACCAAAAGGTTTGATTAATGTCAAAAGGTTTAATGTCCTAAGTTGATGAAAATATTTGTGAGAATATTCCTCATGGTGGCACATGAGGCATAAGGTAGCAAGAAGAAAGGAATTCCTCTCCATGATGTTTGAGAAAGAATTTATAAGTCTATTTACCTTGGTGGTAATTTTGAAAAGGTTAAAATATTCATTAATGGTGGCATGGTTATCCTTAAAGAAAAGGCCCAAAAAAGGATTTTAATATTTAAATTATAATATTTAAATCCCTTGGATTTAAATTATTATAATTAAATATAATGATTAAATTTGAAGCACCAAATTCAAATTGCAAGTGAGTCGACGTCAAATGTATAAGAGGGCATGTGTATTTATAGGCTAAGGTTTGGCCTAAGCCAAAGTGTATTCGATTTGATTGCCCTATGAATTTATTGCCTTGCTCGTTCAACATGGTGAAGGAAATAGACAAGAGTTTTCATGATTTTTAGAGTAGGGAGTTTGGTCAAAATTTGGAAGGGGTTTGTCCCCACTCGAAGTGAGGTGGCAGTCGAACTGGTAAGCTTGGCTTGCACAGTGCGTAGATGGAAAAAGGTGCAACGTTCAATTCATGTGGAGGCCCTTTTCATTTTGCATGGTCATATTTGTGGTTAGTGCCAGTGATAAAGGATAACAAGGAGATCATGCTTCTCTGGTTTCATGTGGGTTGGCTAGCCCACGCGGTGGCCTAGCCGTGGCTAGGGCACGAGGCCAACATGTAGCGTGAGTTCAATTCTCGATGGTAGGTGATAGGCGAAAGCAAAGGGATTAATTTTTGATAAAAATTAATTTATGCCCCAAGGTTCAAAATCGCTAAGATATGTGCTAGTTAGGGAGATATAAGGAGTTTTAAATTGATTTTATTTTTGAAATAAAAAGGGTTATGAAATGATTTCTTTTTCTTGAGAAAAAATGAAGGTGGTTTGATTGCTAGTGCATTGAGGTAAAAATTGAAGTGGTGATTTATTTATCTTTGAAAATGCATTAATTAAAAGTAGGAGATATAAGGTGTAAATCAAATATTTTGCTTATGTAATTGGCAATTTTTGTTGATGAGATTTTGTTTGCAAAGTTAGAAGTAATAAGGTGTAAAAATGTTTTAACAATTTACTGAATCTTCGTATGGTGAAATATTTATTGAGGTGGAATATTCATGTGGAGGTTTTGAAATAGTCTGTTGCTATCTAACCCTTGAAGTGGCACAAGAAGGATTGGTTATTTGTGTGACAGGTTTTGAAGACATATCTCCAAAAGAGAATTTAAGAGGTATGTGATGAGTGTCATTTATCCTTCACCATTTAATCAATATATGTCAGTCCATGGTGATGTCCAAGGGTATATACGATAGCAGGGTGTAGCAGATTGTAGGTTTAGTTCATTTAACTCAAGGCTTTATTGGTGAGGCAGTTAGTGTCTTGGGGTGTTTGGTACTCCTTCTAACATCCTAGAAATGCTAAAATACTTCCTTTAACAAAGAAAATGAAACTAAACTATTGAAAACTAGAAATTGCATGAATCAAATCCACAATTCAGAAAAGTAAAACTGTTGTAGAATTCAATTGACAAGAAATAAGTTGCAGCAAACTAATAATGAACTGTTGCAGAAAATAAAACTTCTAAAAGGAAAAACATCACACCACACTTTGCAAAAAATGACAAAAATTGAAATATCAAAATCTAACAACTGAATGTGCAAAACCTGTAACAACTTTATTTTAATACAAATTCTGGAAATAGTGTGGAAAATAGAAAGCTGAAAATACTATGCTAAATTCTAGAAATGTGAAACTAAAATTAACCACTAACTTGCAACTACTAATCAAGAAGTATTGACATATGCATAAACCAAAAACTCTATAAAAATTGTCAGTCTTCTGCTGCCCTGCTGCAGCCAGAATAAGCAAAATTATGTCAGGGGAAAAACCCTCCTCTAGGTCTGGAAGTGCCCCTTGCTTCCTGAACCAAAGGAGGTGAGTGAGCTTGCTCTAAACTAAGAATTTCTCACACTTAATTCAAAATGAAATATGAATCATACTATTGCACCCTTTTATTTCATATTAGCAACATCACAACAATGTAGGAAGAGACCTGCAGAATACTGTATTGTTGCAGTAAATACATATTTAGAACACCTAATACATGTTATAACTATCTTCAGCTACCTATTCTCCTATATGCTCAACCAGATGGGAGCATTTTATTTATAAAAAAGATAATGCATTACAGATAAGGTTTACTACTATTATCTGGGACTGATACAGTAGTTTTAGTCCAGGTCTTCCACAAATGCAGAGTTTTGACTCTTCTGTCCCTATCTATCCAAAGTGAGGAACAAGTGTGAGTTTTGATAAGGTGTCTTCTGATATGAATTTAGTCACCATTTTCTCCTTTTCAAAAATACCTTTAAGCATTTCCAAATTATCTGCGCTCATTTCGAAATTGCTTCAGAATATCAGGCAGCATAACAGGAAGACTGCTATTTCATCAGTAGAAGTATATGCAATTGGTTGTGGTGGTAGGTATGGTATCCTTAAGCATCCAGAGGACTAGTTCCATCCTTGACTTGTGCTGGGATGGAAAAATTCCATGCCATGTTGTAGATGTACAACTGGCTAGAATTTGTATGGCAAAGTCCAGTTTTACTGCACAGTCAACAACTTGACATCTTTTTGGTGCCTAAAAGTTAATTTAAAAGTGAGAAAATGGTGGCATATATTTGTGGATGGATGGTAAACCTTATACATAGATTGATTACATTTTATAACACTTAAATTAATGCATAATTACAGGAATAAAGAGCCAAAACACTGAAGAAAATATGGATAAATTAGTAAAAACAGAGCATATGCACTTTCCCTATATTAACATGCAAAGATCATCACACAATGCATAATATCCTATAATTAACATAAAATCACATCCTAAATAGTTCCATATGAGTCTTAAAAGTTTATAAAATAAGTCTTTAAATGAGGCAATCTCCTGCCTCATCATTCTCCCCCCTAGCCTATTCTAATGCATGTCCTCATGCATTCTGTTCTGCAACAATGGCACAAAGGTCTAGCTCTAGATATCATTCATCATACTTCCATAATCTGCTTCCAATCTGGTAATATACCTTATGCATCTGAATTTCTCTGAGCCACTCTTGGAATTGGTCTTCTGGCTGAGCATCATTGTCAAATAAGTGTGGAACAAGAGTTATGATAGTAGGCATCCTGTACCTGAGTCCAATCCATCGTTCTTTGGCCTCAAGAATAGTTTGAATTACACCCGTAGCCCTTCCCTCAGACCAGATCAAGTTATTAGGTGAGATAGGTTCTATTTTCTATAATGATATGGGTAGTTCACCTCATCTGTTTCTACAGGATGACAATGCATCAACAAAGGAGGTTGCACAAATTTTTTGGAACCCATCTATACATACTTGAATATTTCCCAGGTAAATTCTCCTTAATTTTTCATTCATGATGAGAGCATAATGTTGATTTGTAGAGGTCCTATGATTCAGGTGCACAGGCCTGATTAGTAAAATAGCTTGAGTCTCTAAAGACTTACTAGTTCTCTTTTTTTGTTCCCAATAGAGTTGGTTTTGCAGCATTGACTAAAAGGCTATGAGTTGAATGTCACCAGTAAATATGTGAGGAAGAAATAGAACTTCAGTTGGTAAAAAGAAGTTATGAAGGAATAATTCACACAACAGATTTTGATCTTCCATAGAGATCTGCCAAAAAGCCTCTAAAAATTACCCTGGTGTCTCAAAAGTATGGTTAAAACTAGAGGCAATCCTCATGGTCTACCACCGAAGGTATTTTTCCTTTAGAATTAGGCTATAAAACCTATCAGGCCTCCTACATTGAACCATACACTCAGAAATTTGACATACATTTTGAATTTTCTCCTTTAAGTCTTTAATTTTAGAATCTTTCCTTTTTATCTCATCCTTTAATTTTTGCTGTGATGAAACCTTCTCTTCCAACTGTTGGCATCTAGCTACCCAAAAGGTTACATCCTCATTATATTTCACAAGTGAAACTATATCAGGTGGTCTAATAATAGGCTGCATTTGAGGAACTATTTCCACCTGGACACCAACATCTACTGTCTCTACTACAATTTTTTTTGTTTGCACTTCAGCCTCAATCACTTCAATTTTAGGAATGAAAATATGTGGGGGTGATTGAAAAATTACCTATTCTGGAAGTACCATGCTTGCCTCTGCTGGTGGAGTTGTTGCATTAGTTTCTTGCTGAGGTTCCTTAGACACTTGCATGAGTGCCCCTGCCTGTTCATCCTCTGAATCCTGTTGTTTCTATTGTGGTATCTCTACTTCTTTTGGTGCAACTCTGTCAATATAACCTCTCTCTGTATTCCCTACTAAATTTATTAGCAAATTTGCTAATTCATCTCCTAAATCTGTGTGAGAGGGTTGTTGCTCCAAAAGTGTAAGCCTATTTTTCACAGTTTCGATCTCTTGCCATAGTTTGGCAATAATGTCATATTTTTCATTTAAAGGTATTTCATTCTTTTCAATCCAACTGGTATGGGTTTTAATTACACTTTTGGCTGCATGGAGTTGAGTTTCAACATCAATTTCTTCCTCCTCCCCTGAACTTGAATTATCTGTTTCTTTTGTTCCTACTTCATCAGAGTCAGGATAATCAACAAGGGACTCCGGCTGACTGGTAGCAATTGTATCCTTTTGTGCTTCTCTTATTTCAATTTTCTCCTCAGAATCAGAGGAATAATTAAAATAAAAGGAAGGTATTGATTTCGTTAAAACATGTTCATGATGAACATCAACATTGACTTCCTCATTGATAACATTTTCAACTCCTTCAACCTCTTCATCTTGTCCACCAATATCAACATTTTGTTCCATTATTTCCTCTATTTGCACATTCCCTTCATCAGTAGCCCTCTACAGTCTTGATGACCTCCTTAGTTCTAAAATAAACGGCCCTCTGTGCATTTTAGTTCTAGCCTCAAATATTCCAATTAGCAGGGTAGATGGTTCCCCTGTCTCAAAAATGTGATGTGGTTGTGGTTCTGCTGCAAAGGTAAATTTTCATTTTTTCTCAGAACCAGCATGTTGCTATGTTCTCATTTTTGATGAAGGAGGCCCTTCAGGAAATGAAGGAGCTGCTCCAGCAAAAGTCCTAAGTGTAGGTGTAGGATTAGGGTTAATTTCCTTAGTAAATTCATCCCATGTTTGGAAGAAACGGGCAAAATTCCTGGAATTGCCCTTGAAATGATGTCTATAAATCACCTTAATTAATCCATGATGCTTAGGATAGCATTTTCTTGCTTGGTACTTTTTGGACATGTTGGCCAAGTCTTGGTGCAAGTACAAGGGTACATTAACTCTTAGTTCAGGGTTTTCATGGCCATAACAAAGGTGAGTCAAATTTCTCATATGGTGGCCAGAGAGAACAGGGAATTGACCATCGCAGGTAAGAAACCTAATTACCCAAACAGTGACTTCATCCCATTATGTCTGTAAACTAGTCCGCTTAACACCCTTACAAATATTATTACTCATTATATACTCAATTGGTCTATCATTTTCACCCCTAAATTAATTAACCAAATCTTTTAAGGTTTTCTTTCTAGACATACCTATATGAATTCCTTGTAAAGGTAATTCTGTAATTTCACTAAGGATTTGTGGACTTACTTGGATGGTCATTCCACTAATCTGCACCTTGTTCCCTCATAAAGTTCGTGCAAATTCCGCTGCTAGCCCTTCTGAATGCCCTTTGAACTTTCATAGGAAAGGTAGGAAACCGCCTTCGGTGAAAATCCGCAGACACTTTGAATCCCTTTGCAAATACTCAATATTCTTTGGTTCAATTCTATTTTTCTGTCCTCCCATGGTTCAATTCAAGTTCCTCAGGTTTGTTTTTCCATCAACTCTATTTTGTTATTAGTTCTATGAGAATTTGTTGCCAATTTCATGTTTACTCATTCTAGAATGGAAAGAACAAAGTTTTTAGGGACATTAAACACATACATAACATCAGAATGATGAATATGCATACAACGTTAAGCAGACTTGAGAGGTGGTAGCATACAATTAATCTTGAGCCTTTTTTCCTCGCATGTAGTTTAATGTTATGACGTTTGCAGTGATGTGGCTCCTGGAATTTACAGAAATTGCCTCGTTAAAATTAATTTTCCCTACTTGAAACGTGTGCCAACCAATCACATGCAATGAATTAATTTAGAAGGTCCATGCCTATTAAAAAATTTTAGAGTGGCACAACTTTCGAATTTGATTAGCATGATTTCCATATGTGCACGAAGATTACGTTGATTTCAAGCCTATGCCACGTGGATCTAGAGTTAAAATGAATTAACCATTTGTTAATTCATTCTTAACTCTTATCTCTATTCCATTCTAGAGTAGAAGAGTTTCCAGAGCTATCTTTAAAGAACATTCTTGTGTAGGGCCTTCATTTGGAGCAGAATGATTAACCAACTCTGTTTCCAGAGCAGGCTTCATTTATTCTTTTGACAACTTCTCTGGAACTAAATGCATGTGTTTATGCTAATTAAAGATTTTATGCATCATATAATACATATTTACAATATTAAAATGGAAAAAGACACATACCTGAAAAAATATTTCTATCCATATTTTGTACAAATGTTGATTCCAGTTGTTTCTGCATTAACTTTTACAAGGTGCAACAAGACAAAAGGAAAAACATAAGTGAAATAGATGTGATGGAATGATCTGAATGAACCAAAGGTGAGTTTGACCCGATGGAATGAGGAATAGTGAATGGAATGATGATGAAATTATGATAGAGAATGAATAAGATGATGATGGAAATGAGACAAACATGCCAGGTAAACCGGTTTTCATGTAAGCCAAATTCAGATGTGCCTCGCAGAGGTTTTTACAATCTGAATTTTTATTTTTTTATTTTTATTTTTTCATTTTTTTTCTTTGGTGACATTACTTGATTGAGTCAGTCTTGGAAGCAATGGTTGCTTCCAACACCATTACATCCATGTTTCCCACTTGGTTGAGAAACTCCTCCTTGGTTAACGACTTATGATATACATAGAGATGATGACCGCTAACCACCAACTTTCTTCTTGAATCATCAATTGGTGAAATACGCACAACTCCATTGGCAAACACCTCCTCAATCTCATAAGGTCTGAGCCACTGGGTCTACAAATTTCTAGGAAAGTCTTCATATTGGGAGTCAAATAACAAAGCCCAATCCCCTTGTTGAAATTTCTATTGTTGAACATGACTATCATGCCATAGTTTGTGTTGTGCCTGGATCACCTCAATCTGGTGCAATGCATCTCTTCATAGCTCATCAAATGCATTAAGCTGTGGGATCCGATTCGTTTGAGCCTATGACAAATCAATACCAACTTCCAAAGCAGTCCGAAGAGTTAGCAATTCAAATTCAACAGGTAAAAGGGGCTTTTTTCCATAAACCAATTTGTAAGGGGTAAATCCAGTAGTGGACTTCCAGGTGGTGTTATAGGCCCAAATTGCTTTAGGTAACTTCTCCACCTAATTCCTTCTATGGGCTTATATGGTTTTGATCAAGATCCTCTCTAACTCCCTATTTGTCACTTCCACTTGTCCATTGGCTTGTGGATGCTAAGGTGAGGATTTTTGGTGTTTGATTTCATACAACTTGGTGAAGGCTTCAACAAATTTTGAGGTAAACTAAGGTCCCTTATCAGTGGTGATAGATTGTGGGGCTCCAAATTGTAGAAAGATTAGAAATCAACAACTTTTTCCTCTCGGGCATGCTTAAAAGCACGGGCTTCTACCCACTTGGTTACATAATCAGTACATACCAAGATATGCACTTTCCCTTGGGAAGGTGGATCAATGGGTCCTACAAAATCTAGCCCCCACCTCTCAAATGGTTTTGTACCTAATTGAGATTGTAAATGCATTTTACTAGTAAAAGTAGACTTACCCATCCTTTGGCATGCAACACAATTTTTGACATACCTTTTGACATCTTTGTGCAAGGATGGCCAGTAGTAACTGTTGACAATTTTTGTCACATTGCACAATGGGGAAGGAAAAAATCAAAACTTTGTACAGTGTTCTTTGTTGTAAAGTATTTCTTTTGGTTGTTTTTTGTTGAAAATATTTGTAAGTTGCAGCAATTTTGGCTTTCCTTGCCACCCCTTTGTACATAAGAAGAAGAAGAAAGAACTTCGCTGCCGAACAAGCTAGGAAAAATAGCTTCGCCAAAGAAAGAAGAAAAGTATGAAAAGAACTTCGCACCCGAAGCATTTTCAGCGATTGCTTCGGGCAAAAGTTGGCGAGGCGGTGTTGCCGAAGAAGAATACAAGAAAGGCAAAAGGAGCTTCGGGCCCGAAGTTCCTCAAAAAACTACTTCGGGCAAAAACCTCGCGAAGCAGCATTGCCGAAGCAAAAATTCTAGCAAGGCGCAAAGGAGAGCTTCACGGTCGAAGCATTTCAAAAAACTACTTCGGGCAAGTTTTTTGCGAAGCATTTTTGCCAAAAGAAAAATGCGAAGGAAGAAGAATGAAAACTACTTCGCGCCCGAAGCATTTCAAAAGGCTACTTCGGGCAAAAGTTTTGCGAAGCAGAATTTGAAGGAGCGCAACACTGAAAACACTTCGCCAAAAGCCGTCGAAGCATCCACTTCGGCCCCTGGCGCCAGCGAACCATTTCTACTTCGTCGAAAGTCATTGCGAAGCATCTGCTTCGGCCATATTTCATGCGAAGTACTTTCACCCGAAGTAGTGATAGCCATAAAGAATGCAACATCTTTTGAAGGCAATTGCTTCGGCCGAAACCTTCCCGAACCACAGTCTTGAAAGAGGATCAGCGAAGCATTTCTCCAAGGCATCAACGAAGCAATTTTGTCAGTGAAGCGGCGAGGAATGAAGAGGCCCATTTTGCGAAGGAAATATACTTCGGCACTCATGCCCCCCGAAGCAGTTTTGCGAAGCTCCATTTTGTGAAGTACAAATCAAGGAGGAGTTATTGCTTCGACACAAGTCCATTGCGAAGCAAAGTTGCAAATGAACATCTTGCGAAGCGCTTCAAGGGCACGCGTTCCAAGCCGGGTATTTTCTCGAGGTGATCAATTGCCTCATAAATGCATTTTTACGTGCCCGGTAAGACCGTTGCTCATTTTTGGCAATTGGAAATGAAGTATCAGTTCCAGAAGGAGAGCCCGAAAAGCATGGCGGTCACTCGAGCACCGCACCCAGAAGCCGAGGATGCTCAGGCGGCTCATTAATGCGTATTTCCTCGGTTGACCCGGTCGCAGCTATTAATTTTGGCAAAGGATATGAAAGCTCAGTCACGAGAGCCACGGAGGGCCAACTTCTCAGCTTTCGAGGATGTACTTCGCCATTCTGTGTAATAATGACTCAGAGGGTCGGGTCCTCTATAAAAACCTAGGCATTGTAATGAAATAAGGGGGGAACTTTCTGCTAGAAAGCTGCTGTAACTTGATGTCCTACGATTAATACTAAAGAGCTTTGGGCTCAATTTCTCTCTTTTATGTTGCCTTCTGTGTTTGATTCTTTTGTCTTTCTTCATTTGTATACTGAGACTCTGAATCCTGAATCCGATGTGCGATTGGGGACTGTACCCTGAAACTTGCTTGAAGGATACATAGGAGAGGAAAAATGCTATATTGGTTTTCTTTTATGTTGCCTGGTGGGTTGTGGTTTTTGTTATATTCGCTTGTCCTAATCGTCTTTACTCTGAACCCTGAATTTTGATGAAAGGGAGAAGGAGAATCCTGGAGCTCTCCCAGAGGATACATAGGAAGGTTAATGTGGCATTTCTTTCATTTATTCTTGGTGTTCTTTGCTGCTATTCAAGTTGTTAGTTAGTGATCGTGCTTCCTATTCTCTCCCACTTTAAATTATTGATCTCTCTTCCCTTACCCCTTTTTATTTCTTTCTCTAACCCTAACTCCTTTTATCTCTTTCCTGCATCCCTTATCTCAAAACACCAAAGTAGTTTAGCATAGGAGCCGGCCTTTCTCCAGATATTGGCACGAGGGGCATCTCTTCCCTTCGGCCTTTCAATGTTGGTCCAGGTCTAGGGTGCATACATTTACCCAAAATCCTTTCCTAGGCAGATTTGATGACCAACAGTTTTTGGCATGCCCGGTGGGACCAAGGTCCCATATTTTAAGAGCAAATCTCAAACCCGTCTTCACCGGGGCCAATAGTTCTAACCAGTTCCCGGTGTGACCCGGTCAGTCTCACCTGACTAGTGGTAGTGAGAACCGATGCTCTCATTACCGAAAGACTCTTAGCATCTGGCGACTCTATTTTACCCGAGAATCTTTAAGTCGAAAAGACCGATACCAAAGTCTGTGTCTTCATGCAAACGAGATGGAGAGTTAGGAATAGAGGAGAGGAAACCGAGTTCTTTGAGCTAGATATTGACGCCTTTGGGGAGCGATCAAGGTTGGTCACCCCCGAGTCACTGTTACATGGAACATCCTCGCAAGAGGCTGCTATTGATGAACAAGGCCTAACTTCTGATAGCACAACATCTAGTTTTCCTCCCAATCCTCCCAACTCACCGAAGCATCCTAGTGCCTCCATTCCTATTAGTCATCCTATTAGCAATCAAGGAGGAGCTTCGAGGATTCCTATTTCTCAAAATCCAAGAGCAAGTATGGCACAACAACAACAACAACAACAAATGCAGCAGCAACCGCCGCCCAGGTGGTTCCCAGCATGGGATTCTTTGTCACCGCTAAATCTAGCGGGACAAGGGCAAGTGCCGCCTGCTACTGTAAAGAAGATCCCAACGTTCGATGGAACTGGGAAGACTGCTCTGGAGCACATCTAGGACATAATCTCTCTAGCGGCGATCCATGACATCACAGAGGAGCAAGTTATGGTAAAGCTTCTGGTTCTTTCCCTTAGAGGAAAACTCCTCTATTGGTATAGATCTTTACCACCCGGTACTATTACGAGATGGGACCAATTAGCTGAGCAGTTGATGGGAAACTTCAATGAGTCCTCCGATCCTACCTCTCTCCTGCATCGATTCACTTCAATCCAGAGACATCCACAAGAAGAGATCACAGACTTCAATGTTAGGTTCGCTCGAACCCGACAGAGAGTACCAGTTGGACTTCGGCCAACCGACGAAGCTGCAACATATTATTTCCTTCGGGCTTTCAACCCTGATATCAGTATCATGGTAAGATATTCTAACATCAATACTTTTCCCGAATTATATGAGTTATCCAAGAGGGCAAAAATGGATTTGATAGTTATGGGCAAGCTTCCCCAAAGAATGTCGATGCCCATACTTCCCGAATTCCCTCAATCCCAGTATGCGAGTGCAGCCGCTTCGTAGATCTCTGCAACCCCTGCACTCCCGATCTCATCTTGGAACCCGAATCCTATTGTGTCTCAAATCACCGCTCCACAAATTCATTTTCCCACATTTTCAACTCCATAGCCTACTGTCACTTCGGCATTCCCTGTACTACCAGCACCATTTCAACCCCCTGCCCTACCTCCAATACCGACGATGGCTTCATTGCCACTCATTCCAAAAGTCGATGATATGCAAGCTAAAATCCTGCAAGAGATGCAGTCTCTAAACTCCATAGTTCAGACGTTGTCCAACGACATGACCATTGTGAAGAAGAAGCAAGCGCAACAAGAATTTCTACCAAGAAGGTCTTATCCTACACCTACGCTTACCAAAGACCAAGCAGTCCAACAAGGGAAGGCTTCGACGAGAAATGTTGTGATTGATGAAGCTCCGAGCACTTTCGATTATGTATATTGGTGCTCTACGTGCAATGATCCGCATGAAGAGAATACCTGCATGCTGCACCAACACTATGTACAAACGCTGGCGAGCAGTAGTCATGGTGGTCAAGTCAATGTCATCAGGCAAATGAGTCAGAACCTGGCGATTGGCGAAGAAGAGCCGGTTGCAGTGCTTACCAGAGGAGGAAAGAAGGTGATAGAAGTGGATGCTACTCAGATGGCTCCCTTAAAAGTGCATGCTCGACCCAAGAAGGGACAATCATCTTCTTTGGCCCCGAACGAAGCTCCTCCGCCTGCACCGATCAAAGAAAAAGCTCAAAAGGCCTCTGTCGAACCACCTCAGGTAGAAACTAAAGAGCAGGCTAGGGAAAAGCTCAAGTTTCCTTCACTGACTAAGTGACAAAGAGTTGAAGCTACGGAGCAGTATCGCACCAGATATGAGCCGAGAAAGGAACCCGAGGTGCTCAGTTCCTTGGCGTACAACATTGTAGAGGAGTTAAAGAGGATTCCAGCCAAGATCAGCTTGTACGATGCACTGCAACTACCTGGACAAGTGGACCTGCTGCAAGAATCATTGAAGATGACTAAAGCAAAAAAGGTAGCACCGCTTGCTCTTGTGCAGACCCTATCCACATCCATTATGGGGAAGAACAGACCACCTCCATTCTACCTGTCTCTACAGATGGAAGGGTATATTGTACATAACTGTATGATCGACTCTGGGGCCGCGACAACAGTCATGCCGAGAGCAGTCTACGAAGAAATAGGGATGGAATATACGTGAAGCAGCCAAGGCATACTCTAGTTGGATGGTACCCCAGTGAAGACTATAGGAGTGATCAAAGACATTCCTATTCGACTACATAAGATGCCTCAGATCACGGTCATACAAGAGGTAGTGGTCGTCGACCTGGAGCCATACTTCAGCATGTGCTTGTCAAGGGAATTCACAGCAAAGTTGGGTGGATATCTATCTATGGATTACTCTCATCTGGAGATTCCATTCAAAGGAAAGAAGGTGAAAATCTACAATGAAAAGCCTTCTTCCTTCCTTGTACAGAAGATGTCCGAAGAAGAGAGCAACGATCCAGTGAATGCAATAGTGGAGGAAGTAGAGCAGGTGGACCTGGTCGGGGAAGCTCTTGCGCAACTAAGTTATGAAGATGAGTTCTCATTGGAAGACTTTAATGCCATGGTAGAGACCGAGATGGGATGTTATGCGATCGCCAAGCCTGAGAAACACACCCAACCAGAGAATAGAACAAGTGCCCAAGAAGGACTATGGAAGTTGTTCTTCGATGGTGCCCGATGTAAAAATGGTGTTGGGGTAGGGATTCTTCTAGTTTCACCATTCGGAGAGCAAAAGGAGTATTGCTACCGGTTGATATGGAGCTGCACCAACAATGCAGCAGAATATGAAGCATTATGCCTAGGACTCAAGAAAGTTGACAAGTTAGGCATAAAGCACCTCCAAATCTTTAGAGATTCTAAACTGGTGTGCAACCAGGTCACAAATAGGTGCACTTCAAAGAAGCATTATCTAAAGTCATACCGCAATAGGGTATGGGACCTGTGTGACCAGTTCGAGTCTCTCAATATGTAGTTTATCCCATGAGAAAAGAATCGACATGCTGATGTTCTGGCATCCATCGCAGCCAAGTACTCTCCCATAGAAGACATGGTGCACAAGCCCAAAGCTGTGAGGATGATCTATAGACCCTCTATCCTAGACAGAGACCTACATTGGCAAGTCTTTGACAATGATGAGCAGATTGTAAATTTCATGATTCAAGAAGCCGCCACAATCGAAGACAGAAGCCCTGACGAAGAAGAATATGAAGGGCTGGTTCAATTGAAGAATAACCACGTTCCCAAGGGACTGATCACTCTTGAAAGCCTCTTTGATCAAAATGATCGAGCACTCTCTCACATGATTAAAGTCAATGAAAAGCAGTATCAAGATTTAGAGCTTGAACCTAGAAAAGCAATAAAAGTTGGAACCGATTGCACTTCGAAAGAGATAGAACAGATCCAGACTCTATGCAGGAAGTATCCCGACATAATTGCTTGGTCTTATCAAGACCTCAGGGGATACGATCGGCAGCTGATCCAGCATACAATTGAATTACAGGAGGGGGTCAAACCCTTTCGACAAAAGCAAAGGCTGGTTAACCCGAAGATCGAGGTCCTGATGAAGGCCGAACTCCTAAAAATGCTCGAGGCGAAGATCATTTATCCCATCAAGCATTCTTCTTGGGTAGCGAACCTAGTCCCCGTCAAAAAAAAGAATGGAGATATACGGTTATGCATGGACTTTCGCAACCTGAACCAGGCTTCTCTCAAGGACCACTATCCTCTTCCACAAATCGATCAGATCTTGCACTCGGTGGCTGGAGCTCAACGCTTCTCCCTGCTCGATGGTTTCTCAGGGTACAATCAGATCTGGGTCAAGAACGAAGACCAGCATAAAACAACGTTCACCACCAAGTGGGGGACATTTGCTTACCAGCGAATGCCATTTGGCCTTTCGAATGCTGGTGCCACTTTCCAGAGGGCGATGGATCTAGCTTTTGGTGAGCTTCTGAATAAGGTAATCATCATCTATCTAGATGACATGACCATTTTCTCCCGAAGAAGGGAGGATCACCCTGTACACCTGCAACAAATTTTTGAAAAATGTCGAGAGTTTGGCATCTCAATCAATCCGAAGAAGTCCATATTCGTAGTCAACGAAGGAAAGTTGTTGGGACATGCGATATCAGAAAAGGGCCTCGTTGTAGATCCCGATAGAGCCGAGGCTCTAACGAAGCTCCCACTCCCAGCAGACAAGAAAGGACTTCAATCTTTCTTCGGCCAGATCAACTTCGTGAGGAAGTTTGTCCCCGATTTCGCCCAAGTCATCAAGCCGATGTCCAAAATTTTGAAGAAGGGCACCGAATTCATCTGGATGAAAGAAAGAAAGGAGGCATTCGAAGAGATTAAGGCCCGAATCGCTTAGGCGCCGGTCTTGATCAACCCTGACTACAGTCAGGATTTTATCCTGTATGCCATAGGGGAACCCGAGAGCTATGTTACAGTCCTGACACAAAAGGGAGAAGATGGTGAAGAGCGTCCCATCACGTTTCTGAGCTAGGTGATCAATCCCCATGAAGAGAAATACAATTTCATAGAACGTCAGGTGCATGCAGTAATGAAGTCTCTCAGGAAGTTCAAGCAGTTCATCTCCCAAAGTCGGGTTACGATCTTTGTCATTCACCCCGACGTGCGCAATTTCATCATCCAAGGAGAATTGGGAAGCAAGAGAGCCGATTGGGTGAACAAGATACAAGAATTTGACATTGAGATCAAGCCCACAAAACTGGTTCATGGTCATGCATTGTGTCAAGAACTGGCGAAGAGCGCAGTGGCCGAAGTGACAGAATCTCAATGGGATGACTCGCCAGTCGAAGGATGCCTCATAAACCAGGAAGAGGATGAGCAGGACTGGGTCAGTGAGATAATCAAGTACTTCAACATCGAAAGATGTCCTTCACATCTGAACGCTTCACAACGAAGGCATTTTAGGATGCGGTCCTCCCGATATACTTTGTACCCCGAAGGCCTATTTTTTAGAAACATTGATGGCGTCCTTCTCAAGTGCATAAAATATGATGATAAAAGAAGGGTCCTGGGAGAATTCCATTCAGGATTATCTGGAGGTCACTTCACGGGAAGAACAATGACACTAAAGATAATCAAGGCGGGTTATTATTGGCCCACACTCTTCGCTGATGCCTTCGCGGTCTGTCGTCGATGTGAGCAGTGTCAGAAGTTCACCGGTCGAAGCAGAAATGCTTCGATGCCTCTCCGACCGATACAAGTTGAATCACCCTTTCAACAATGGGGGTTGGATTTCATAGGGGTCATATCGCCGAACTCCTCCGTGGGACATAAGTTCATCCTGACTGCAACTGACTACTTCACCAGGTGGGCCGAAGCGATCCCTACGAAGCATGCGGACCAAGAGACTGTAATCGCCTTCCTAGAGGGTTTGATCACCAGGTTCGGCATTCTCGAAGCAATTATTACGGACAATGGTCCCGATTTTTTAGGTGCCAAAATCAATGATTTCTTCTACAAACATGGGATATATCATAAAGTCTCCTCCAACTACTATCCACAGGGCAATGGATTGGCAGAATCCACCAACAAGACCTTGTTGAGGGTGCTGAGAAAGCTTATAGAGACAAACAAAAGGACTTGGCATCTTCTGCTAGATCGGGCCTTGTGGGCCGATCGAATTTCAGTCAAGAAGTCAATCAAGACTTCACCCTATGCCCTGGTCTACGGTAAGGAGGCCATCTTACCTACCCATATAGAGATCCCTGCATTGCAGCTGCTAGAAGAAGATGGAGTTAGCCCAATGGAAAATAGGTTAGCTCAGCTATTGCAGCTAGAGGAAGATCGCGAGGAAGCCTACCAGAGCTTCGCTAAGCATGCTCAGGTCACCCAAGATTGGTTCAAAAGGAAATCATCCAATCGCACATTCAAAGTGGGAGATCTGGTATGGAAGTGGGACTCCTGGAAAGCCAAGCCTGGGAATCACGACAAGTTGGATGCCTTCTAGGATGGGCCGTTCGAAATCGTGAAGGTGAACTCGGCCAACTCTTTCATCCTCAAAGATGCAGATGGCCAGGTCTTGCCGATCTCTGTCAATGGTCTTCATCTGAAGACTTTTCACCGTTGAGGTAAAAAACTCTAAAAAAAAAATGTATATGTACTTTTGTATATAATTTTCATTTGTATATACATCCTGTTCCGAGATTGCAAAAGGCCAAGTACTACACTTCAAAATCCCCTTCGGGGACTTTTGATGCGAAGTAGCAGTTGCAAGGAGGTTCGCTGTGAAGCACTTTACCCTCAAAAGGGCAACCAAAACAAAAAAAACAAAAACACCCGAAGCATTTCCAACAGCTACTTCGGGCAGGAATTTTGCGAAGTAGATTTTAAAAGGGCCTTTACGAAGCAGTTTTCAAGAACACAAGCTTCGGTAGGCGGTCCTCGCAAGGCACGACGAAGGAGAAGTACTTCGGGCCCGAAGTGTCAAAAAGCGGCCCGCACTAAAGGTTCACCGTGAAGCATTTTCAATGCTGATTTCGACTTCGTCGAACCAATAACGCACGAGACGGGAGAATTTAAAATGTGCCTTGAAGAACGTGTAGACAACAACCATGAAAAGAGTTCAAAGCGGGTGAATTTAAGGCAAAAAGTGGTGGAGCACATCCCGAGGCGATTCGGTTAGGAGAAAAGCTTGCACCCAGGTACGAGGTGGCAGCAGGTTGCTTCTCCAATACAAGGCATAATCATCAAAGCATGTGGCCCCGTGTACCACGTCACTGCAGAGCCAATCAAAGGACACGACGACCTCCTCCATCCGAGGTGTAAATTTAATTTTAGTAGGTGCCATAAATTCAGGTGGTTGCCTTTTAAGGCTATAAAACGTGAAGCTCTAGCAAGGAGGAGGTTATTTATCCATCAGTTCACGCTAGACTAAGAGCCTTCGGTTACTCTGCAATTCTCCTACCCTTTGCATCTAAGCCCTTCACATCAAAACCCTCTGTATCAAGGACTCTGCCACCATCATTTTCAACATGGGGAAGAAAAACTCCAAGGAGAAGGGGAAAGAGCCCGAAGTTGCAGGCCCTAAAAAAACAAAGAAGGGCAAGGAAGAGAAAAAGCGTACTCCAAAGAAGATAAGTCTCACCCCTCACCCTGAAAAGCAGCCGATAGAAGAAGGGGATGACTCTGAGGAGGAGCAGATTGTAGAACCACCAATTGATGGGTGGGAGAAGATTAGAGACACACAGCTCTCTAAGGGTGTGTCCGACCTCCGACGCACCATAGAGTTTATGGTGAGCAGACTCACCCCAGAGAATAAGAGGGCTGTTGCATATTACTCTCAAATTTATTGGTATTTGACCCCGCCTGCTCACCATTGTCCCGAATTAATCTATGCTATCATGCAGAACTACCAGCCTGCATCCAGGCAAGTGTTGGATGCTTCGGGTCATAAATTGTTTTCCATTTTGAAGGAGGATGTACAAGCAGCCTTCGTGCCACAGCAAGGTCCGCCCAAGGGCTATTCTGTTCGCAACGTCATTTTAAGCGAACAAATGGAGAGGTTCACCTCCAATAGCTACATATTGAAATTCCTACGTGAGAACCTCAAAAGCGGGCTACCTTCAAGCAAGCTGCCCCAGATGCCCTTACCCTTGGCGGCCTTCAAGAACATCGATATTTTCTCCATCATTGCATGGGTGGCGGGCCTGTCGACAGATGCTTCGGTGCAACCCTGGCAGGTGTCTTTGGCCGAATGTATTTCAAGAGGGGAATTCTATGCCCCTGATGCTTCAAGACCAAGTACAAACCCAGTTTTCTTTGATTGGGCAGAATGGGTGGCCCGAACCTTGCATACAAGGCTCACCAGCATGAAGAATTCGGCAACGGGCCAGTACTTCGCACCCTGTTCTTTTCTTGTCTGGTTGTTTTTCTACCAAGTTCATAAGCGATTCCCCCATATCGCCATTTCTCCAAGCGACGAGGATGGAAATCCTCTGTCGGTGTACCAGTGGACTCCCCTCCTATTGAGGACGGAGTCCTATTATTCTTTTAATCAACAATTTTTGGGACCCGCTATGCATTTGTTGAAGGGTTCTTGCCCTCGGGTCCCCCTCAGTTTGAGAGATAAAGTGGTGCAAGAGAAGAAGGGAGATGTTTTCCAATTGACATAAGGGCTGGTGATTCGCCTTTTTGGCTTCATAGGGAAGCCCTTCCTGCTACCAGTCTACCCCTCTGAATATCAGTTCGCATTGGAAGTCGCTCGACAGAGCGACGCTACAAATTCAGTGTACGGCCATGGTCAAAAATGGGCACATACCTATGACTTCCCCTTCAGGATGGGAGTAATCGAAGTCTTTGCCTTAAAACAGAACGTCTTCCTAGAGGAGAAGCTTGCCAATTTTGGCCTGCTCCAGATTCCTCAACAATGGCTCTATGATCCCTTGGGAGTAATGAGGGATCACTTAAAATTCAAGAATTTCCACATCTGCCCCCACCCTGAAATTGTGGAACAAAGGAATAATCCCAATGGGAAGGATCTGGAGTGGCATTTGGAGAGAATGAGGACATTGCCTCCCTGGCATGAGTTCTACCCCATGGAGGTCGAGTTTGATCCTGACCAGTACCCCCTCCCAACTCCAAGCTCCACATTTTGGAGAAAAGCAAAAGATGATTTAAAGGAGGAATTAAAGAATTGGAGCGAGGAAAAACTTCGGGAGTGGTGGATAATGAGAGTCCATCGCCAAAATATGAACTCTTATGGACTCTTGGCAGCAGATAAAGACTTCGCAATTCTTTATGAAGCCAATGCTGAAACTTGGAAGTCTATATCCTTTGCTGACTTTGTTCCTCCAGCCACCCCAGGATCGGGCGAAAGCCCGAAGGGAGCTGAAGATACCTCGAAAGAAGAGGAAGAAGCCGAAGCTTCACCAGTGGCACTACCACAGGGACCATCAGAAAGCCATGAC
Source organism: Wollemia nobilis (assembly GCA_028583015.1). NCBI lineage: Eukaryota > Viridiplantae > Streptophyta > Pinopsida > Araucariales > Araucariaceae > Wollemia > Wollemia nobilis. Next base: position 16,184,670 of record JAQPPZ010017052.1, read on the forward strand.
ACAAGCGCCGAAGAGGCAGAGCAACCGTTGGAGAGGAAGAAAAGAAAAATGCAAGAGCAAATTCAAGTGCCTCCTAGCCACCCAAAGCGACCTCGCACAAAGCTCGCAAGTGCTCCTGCCGAACCACCTGCATCAGGCCCGACCGAAGCAAATGTCGAAGATACGGGGCCACCAAGTGCTGAGACGGTCCCAGACATAGACATCATTGATGTGGAGGAACTCCTCCAACAAGAGGGAGACCCCAAAATAGAAGTTGTGGAGGTCGGGAGTGCCGAAACCCAAAAGGAGCAGGACCCTATTACTCAAGAAGTCACCACGGCCGCTTTGCCAGAAGGGCACGTAGGTACGCATTCTCCACCCTTTGCCTCGGTCTCTCACATGTCCACTGTAGTCCTGGCCAAATATTCTCACCAGTCTCCCCTTCCCTCACAAATTCAGTCGCCTCCTCACGCGTTGCCTCTTGCCACTGATCCCATCAGCCCCACTCCACTCGAGTCACCAGGCCAGGACAAGTCTGTTGCCACCACTTCACCTAACCCCGTCCTTCACTCCCTCGCATCACAGGGCATTGTCCCACTGGCCGAAGCTTCCATCACACCATCCGTCGAACCTTCTGGTGAGGCTTCCCCCATCAATTCTTTGTATTTGTTTACCCCTTCGGCTGGAGATCCAGCCTCATTTGAGTCAGAACTCTCCATGATAAAGGAACGCCCTCTAGCCGAGAAACTGCTCCTAGCTCGACAAAATACAAAAAAAATGTTGAAAGAGGCAAGGAAGAAAAGAGGGCGCTCTCTGGCTCAGACTGAAAAATGTGTTGTCTTCGATTTGAAGGCTGGAAAGCTGCATAAGGTGAAGAAGGTCCCTAAGGTCCAGAAGCCTCTGGATGAAATGACTCCAGCAGATTACGACTATCAGGAGAAGACCAAGGACCTAGAACACTTAAACATAGACAATGAGTCCGTGTCTATGCATGTCGGGATTGAGACTTTTCGAGCGCACGCAAACATCGCTAATCAGCGTAGGTTTGAAGCAGAAAGCGCCAACATCAAACTAGAAGAGGAGCTAGCTAGAATCCGCTCCAAGCTGGAGGATTCAGAGGAGCAGTGTAATCTGATGAAAAAGGAAACGCATGCCCTCAAACAACAAATACTACAACTACAGTGTTCAGCTGAGCACCAAGCACAAAAATAGGCCAAAAATGAGCTGAAGGCCAAGGAACTTGAAGGCAAAATCCTGTAGACACAGTAGCAGTTGTTCGAAAAGGCAAACCTAGAGCTGTTTGATAGAGGCAGAATCAAGGAGATTCGCTCGCACCTGCTCAGAAACTTTAGGTCTCGGGCCTCCAGTGCCCTATCAATTTTGATCTACACCACCGAAGCACAGTAGGCCGCTACCGAAGGAAGGCCAATCATCGATGAAATCACTCAAAAAGCTAGAGGCCGACTCAAATTGGCTTTCGATGTCCAAAATGCTAAACATCAGGACTTGCAGGTCCCTGCAATGAGTCGGATAGCTAGAGATTGGTCTACAGCTAAGGCCACAGTTCGTGCCTTCTTCTCCAAGGTGAGGAAAGCATAGAAAGCGAAGGACCTCCTGGATGCGTTCGAGGACGAGCAACGTGCATCAATGGGCTATTTCCAAGATCTCTCTTCCTTGGGTTTCCCGAGCTTCACGGATGATGATGGGAACCTTCTCACCAAAGAAGAGATTAAGCCGGCATGGCTTCAGTTTGAGGGTGACGTCTCAAAAATAGATGAATGGGCAGAGCCTATAACAGAAAAATAGGTCACAGATTTCATTCTGAGATACTGCAAGATCGTGGCCTACCTGAACGATCTGTATACCAGGGCCCAACATGCTGATATCGGGCAGATCGATCGGTTCTGCATTTTGGTCAAGGCACTGCAGGATCAAGAGCCTTTTTTGAAGGGTGCCTGGGCTCATGTCCATCGAACCATGAGAAAAATCCATGATCGCCTTGCCCCATCACCGCAACATGAAGCCGCACCAGAGGAAGCCGCGCCAACAGAAGAAGCAGAAGAAGAAGGCGAAGGAGAAGAAGAGGGGGAACAAGCTATGGAAGCAACCCCGGAGGCGAAAAAGGGAGAAGGGTCTGGAGGTGACTCTGGCCCAATGGATCAAAGTTGAGGGTTCTTCCACCGAGACGAGCTCGTTGCCCCGTGAGCCGCCAAGAATGTTGACAATTTTTGTCACATTGCACAATGGGGAAGGAAAAAAATCAAAACTTTGTACAGTGTTCTTTGTTGTAAAGTATTTCTTTTGGTTGTTTTTTGTTGAAAATATTTGTAAGTTGCAGCAATTTTGGCTTTCCTTGCCACCCCTTTGTACATAAGAAGAAGAAGAAAGAACTTCACTGCCGAACAAGCTAGGAAAAATAGCTTCGCCAAAGAAAGAAGAGAAGTATGAAAAGAACTTCGCACCCGAAGCATTTTCAACGATTGCTTCGGGAAAAATTTGGCGAGGCGGTGTTGCCGAAGAAGAATACAAGAAAGGCAAAAGGAACTTCAGGCCCGAAGTTCCTCAAAAAGCTACTTCGGGTGAAAACCTCGTGAAGCAGCATTGCCAAAGCAAAAATTCTAGCAAGGCGCAAAGGAGAGCTTCATGACCGAAGCATTTCAAAAAACTACTTCGAGCAAAGTTTTCTGCGAAGCAGTTTTACCGAAAGAAAAATGCGAAGGAAGAAGAATGAAAACTACTTCACGCCCGAAGCATTTCAAAAGGCTACTTCGGGCAAAAGTTTTGCGAAGCAGAATTTGAAGGAGCGCAGCACTGAAAACACTTCGCCAAAAAGCCGCCGAAGCATCCACTTTGGCCCCTGGCACCAGCGAACCATTTCTACTTTGCCGAAAGTCATTGCGAAGCATCTGCTTCGGCCATCTTTCATGCGAAGTACTTTCACCCGAAGTAGTGATAGCCATAAAGAATGCAACATCTTTTGAAGGCAATTGCTTCGGCCGAAACCTTCTCGAACCACAGTCTTGAAAGAGGATCGCAGCGAAGCATTTCTCCAAGGCATCAGCGAAGCAATTTTGTCAATGAAGCGGCAAGGAATGAAGAGGCCCATTTTGCGAAGGAAATATACTTCGGCACTCATGCCCCCCGAAGCAGTTTTGCGAAGCTCCATTTTGTGAAGTACAAATCAAGGAGGAGTTATTGCTTCGGCACAAGTCCATTGCGAAGCAAAGTTGCAAATGAACATCTTGCGAAGCGCTTCAAGGGCACGCGTTCCAAGTCGGGTATTTTCCCGAGGTGATCAATTGCCTCATAAATGCATTTTTACGTGCCCGGTAAGACTGTTGCTCATTTTTGGCAATTGGAAATGAAGTATCAGTTCCAGAAGGAGAGCCCGACAAGCATGGCGGTCACTCGAGCACCGCACCCAGAAGCCGAGGACGCTCAGGCGGCTCATTAATGCGTATTTCCCTAGTTGACCCGGTCGTAGCTGTTAATTTTGGCAAAGGATATGAAAGCTCAGTCACGAGAGCCCTGGAGGGCCAACTTCTCAGCTTTCGAGGATGTACTTCGCCATTCTGTGTAATAATGACTCAGAGGGTCGGGTCCTCTATAAAAACCCAGGCATTGTAATGAAATAAGGGGGGGAACTTTTTGCTAGAAAGTTGCTGTAACTTGATGTCCTGCGATTAATACTAAAGAGCTTTGGGCTCAATTTCTCTCTTTTATGTTGCCTTCTGTGTTTGATTCTTTTGTCTTTCTTCATTTGCATACTGAGACTCTAAATCCTGAATCCAGTGTGCGATTGGGGACTGTACCCTAAAACTTGCCCGAAGGATACATAGGAGAGGAAAAATGCTATATTGGTTTTCTTTTATGCTTGCTCGGTGGGTTGTGGTTTCTGTTATATTCGCTTGTCCTAATCGTCTTTACTCTGAACCCTGAATTTTGATGAAAGGGAGAAGGAGAATCCTGGAGCTCTCCCGGAGGATACATAGGAAGGTTAATGTGGCATTTCTTTCATTTATTCTTGGTGTTCTTTGCTGCTATTCAAGTTGTTAGTTAGTGATCGTGCTTCCTGTTCTCTCCCACTTTAAATCATTGATCTCTCTTCCCTTACCCCTTTTTATTTCTTTCTCTAACCCTAACTCCTTTTATCTCTTTCCTGCATCCCTTATCTCAAAACACCAAAGTAGTTTAGCATAGGAGCCGGCCTTTCTCTCGGAGATTGGCACGAGGGGCATCTCTTCCCTTCGGCCTTTCAATGTTGGTCCAGGTCTAGGGCGCATACATTTACCCAAAATCCTTTCCTAGGCAGATTTGATGACCAACAGTAACCAGTAGCAAAAATATTCTGAATGGTATTCTTAACTGAATAATGCCCTCCTGATGGTTCATCATGACATACTCGCAGGATGTCATATACCTCGTCCTTGCGAATACACCAGTGCAAAACATGGTCAAGACTACATTTAAACAATAAACCTCCTATCCATTCAAAAGAACTTTGTTTGATCAACTATTTCTTTTATTTAGGAGTAAAGTGAAGAGGAATCTTCCCTATAGCTAAATAATTAGCTATATCTGCAAACCATGGAGATTGCACAGCAAACAATTTTTCATCAGGAAATGCATCCTCAACCAATTCCTCCGTATCTACATTTGGAAATCTTGACAAAAAATCTGCCACTACATTAGACTTCCCTGGTTTATTAACTATAGTAATATCAAATTCCTGTAGTAGTATTAACTAGCGAATAATTCATGCACTAACCAAAGGTTTATTCATCAAATACTTTATAGCAGCATGGTCTGTGTGGATGAATATAGGATATCCTGTGATATAGTGTCAAAATTTGTTAATAGCATACACCACAACTAAAAATTCCTTTTTGGTTGTGGTATAATTCTTTTCAGCTCCAGTCAAATTTTTACTAATGTAGTATATCTCATAATGTTGTCCATCTTCAATCTGTCCTAATGTAGCTCCAATAGCAGTATTGGAAGCATCATTTTGAATGTGGAAGGGTAACTCCCAATTAGGACCTCTCAATACAGGTGGAGTTGTTAATTTTTCCTTTAAAGCTTCAAAGGACTGTTGACACCTAGCAGACCAAACAAATTCAGAATCCTTTGTTAACAATGCAAACATTGGATTAGCAATAGTACTAAAATTGGCAATAAATCTATGATAAAAGCCAATATGTCCTAAGAAACTATGCACATCGGTTTGAGTTTTTGAGGGAGGAAGGGTTTTGATAACCTCTACCTTCTTAGGACCAACTTTAATTCCACAAGCAAAAATATGATGTCCAAGAACAATTCCTTCCTCCATCATCAAGAAACATTTCTTAGGATTTAGAGACAAATGATATGTTTCACAATGTATTAAAAAATTTTCAAGTTGTTCCAAAGTATATTCGAATGTATCTTCGAACATTGTGAAGTCATCCATATAAATCTCTACACTTTCATTCGTTAGATCAGAAAAAATAGCCAAAACAGCTTTCTGAAATGTTGTTGGTGCATTACAAAAACCTAAGGGTAATACTATGTAAGCAAATGTGCCCCAAGGATATGTGAAAGTTGTCTTTTCCTAGTCCTCTGGTGCGACTTGAATCTTATTATAACCACTAAAACCATCTAGGAAACATAAAAATTTCTTACCAGCAAGGGTGTCCTATACTTGGTCTATAAATGGTAATGAAAGTGATATTTATGTGTGGCCTTATTCAATTCCCTGTAGTCCACACATACTCTCATCTTTCCATTTTTCTTTGGAACAATAACCAATAGTGAAACCCACCTGCTTTCTGAAATTGGATAAATGAATCCTACATCCAATAGTTTTTTGATTTCTTCCTTAATAATATCCTTCAGAGCGGGATTCAGATGCCTTTGTGGTTTTCTTATTGGTTTGACATCTTCTGTGTATATCCTATGTGTACACACATTAGGGTGAATAACAGTCACATCCTTATAACTCCAAGAAAAAGCCTGAACATGTCTCTACAAAACAACAAATAATTTGGCTTCTTGCTCATTAGTCAGCCAACTATTAATGTTCACAAGTTTCCCTAGTTGTATTTCAAGTTTCTTAATCCCTGGATAAACAGAATTGAAAGCCTCATATTTGTTGATTAAAGAATTTAAGGGAAAACGATGTGGTTGCAGAGTATGAAATACTCTTGATTCTAGTGTAAATGTGATACCTAATGGGATCATTTTCATAGGACAGGAGAAATAAGTTAGAAGATGATGATGCCAACCATGTGGAAGTGTGAAGGAGCTTTCTTGTAGTGGAATAGATGACAAATGTTCAGCAATTTTTTCTTCATATTTCCATAACAAATGATGGACAAGAATTTGATCATCCCTAAGGCCTTCTTCGTGCAATTTTTTCACCAAAATTGTTTCATGTTCAAAGATTTATCTTTTCGATGCATTAAGTTCTTCAATATGTTCCTTTACTACGATTGTGGCCAAGGTGACAATGGCTTCCTGTTCTTCATCAGACTCAAGGTACCATATTTGTCCAGAAAATTTGGCTAAAGGTTGGGTTGGTGGATACAAGGAAATATTTTTTAGGTCTACACCATTTGAAATGGTCATTTCACCTGACCTGCAGTCTATAAATGCAGCTGCAGTGGCAAGCCAAGGTCATACTAGAATAATAGGATAGCCATTAGCTAAATTTCTAGGCTGCAGTACTAAGAAATCTATAGGATATTCCCAAGAAGAGACTTCAATGGCAACATCCTCCATAATTCCCTCTGGTTTAGCAACTGACCTATCTGCCATCTCCAAAACTGTGGTAGTGGGACTAATATTATGTAGCTGCAATTTGTTCATGGTTTCTTTAGTCATTACATTGATTGCAATGCCTAAATCAATAAGCACATTTGGAATTTGAACCAACCCAATAGTAATTGTCACTACTGGACTCCCTGGATCACTATACTTAGGAGGTACTAGTTTTCCCGAGAGTAGGTTAGCCAACTTACCTTCTACCCGCATAGTTTTTGGAAAGGCTTTCTTCTTCCTACCAGGATTTCTAATGCACAGATCTTGAATAGTTTTCCTAATCATAGGTACTTTATTTATTTCTTGCAACAGAGGAAGTGAGATAGACATTTTCCTCAATTTTGTGATTAATTCTGATTCAAGGGGCTGTTATAGTGTGGTCAAACCTTTCAGGATAGGGCAGGTCTGTTATGACAGGTTCAGTTTTCCCTTGTACATTTTCTATTTTTCCTTCTTTTTGCCCTATTTGTGGTTTTTTTGGACTTGGTAGTTCTTGATGTCCATCAAGTTATTCAATAGTGGGTGGTTCAAGGTCAGGTAAAACCTTTCCTAAACACAATTGGATGTTACTACAGTCAAGGACATGGACTGCAACAATCTCTTTAGACTCAGCTCCATAAAAAAGAGCTGCTTGTATGTTGTTATTGGGGTTAGCCATAGGCTGAGCTGGAAGTGGAGGCTGCTTAACTGGATGTGTTTGTTGTGGTTGAACTCTTCTCTAAAATTTTTTATTAGGGGTTGGTAGCAAGTGTTGGTTTGGTGGTTGATACCTCTTCTGCCCTTGATAGGATGGGTATTGTTGCCCCCATATTTGCCCTGACTGATTTGGTACCCAAGATGGATTAACTGGATGCCATGGTTGATTCCAACCAGAATGTGACCAATCTTGAGGAGCTTCCCAAGTTTGATTCCAAGGTTGAGGAGGAGGTTTTATGTACCCCCATGGCATATTCCAAGGATTCTATCCCCAATTTGAAGAAAAGCGAGGGGTATTTTGGTTTTGTATGAAGTTGCCTCCTGGCCTTTGCCCAATAGCATGAAGTTATTCAACTTGGTTTTCTATAGCACTCCTAAGATGGGGCAAAAGGTGATATTTATTAGTTTTATGCTCATTTGAGCAAATGCCACAGATTGCTAATATTGAGGTCTTGTCCAAAGGACAATCTTGCAGAGCATGCTTATTTCTACACCTAGGACAATAGATAGACAGGGGTGGTGAAGAATTGGATCTTGTATTCCTTTCTCCTAAAGTAGTGTTTAGTTGAACAAGTATATCAGTTTTCATATTAGCCATTTCTTCCATCAATTCTTTGATGTCTACATTATTAGGACTTTTCTTCTTCCTTTTGTCCCTAGTTCTAGAATAATTTGTGCACAACTCTATAATGTCAGTAATCTCAAGTTGGTGTACATCTCCTTTTCCCATTATATCCAGTACTTCCTTGGATTCATCTTGTAATCCCCTTAGAAAGATAGATTTTAACAATTCTCCTTCTATAGGACCAGCTCTTTTCTGGATAAAAGCAAATATATCAACATAATCTTCCAAATTTTCATATCCTTCTTGTTTAATTCAAAATAACTCATCCTTTCTCTTACATACCCTGCAATACTCCTGATATTTGTCTAAAAATGTAGTTTCCATTTCATCCTAGGTATGAATGGAATCTGAGTCAAGACTCATGAACCAATGTAAAGCTGCATCTTTAAGTGTGGAAGGGAATAATTTCAGCTTTTGATTATCAATCATATAATCATATGTTTGACACAATATCTTAAACTCAAACAAAAACTGGTCAGGATCTTCAGACACTATTCCCCTAAATATTGGCAACACTGAGGGAGAAATGGTTTTCATAGGAGCTTGATGTCCAACAGTTAATTGTATAGGGTACTCAAAAGTTCTAGTAGGAGGTGGTGGTTGTGCCATGTTTTCCTCCTCTAATTTAATTGATTTAGCTTTTTATTTTTGTTCTAATAATGTATCAAGAATAGAAGAATGTCTAGTAGCAAGTGCTTCAAGAAGTTCTTCCTCAAAAGGTTCTGTAGATGGTTCAACTGATGAAGAAGATGATTCTCTTTTTACTCTATCAGGATAATCATAAATAGGCAGATCTTCTCCTATACGGGAAGAACACCTTTCTGGGAAGGAACCGGTTCTAATAAACTTCCCTCTCTTGTCTCTTGGCCTATGCATTCATGCCTATTTATTAAAATGAACTAAACCTTAGGTATCCAAGAACTATTTTCTGAGACAGGACCGTTTCTAGACTGCTAGACCTCTCCTAACAACACCTAAGGTTCCTTGAAAATGGTGCCAAAAATGATGAGTGTCATTTATCCTTCACCATTTAATCAATATATGTCAATCCAGGGCGGTGTCCAAGGCTATATACGAGAGTAGGGTGTAGTAGATTGTAGGTTTAGTTCATTTAACTCATGGCTTTATTGGTGAGGCAGTTAGTGTCTTGGGGTGTTTGGTACTCCTTCTAACATCCTAGAAATGCTAAAATACTTCCTTTGACAAAGAAAATGAAACTAAACTATTAAAAATTGGAAATTGCATGAATCAAATCCACACTATTCAGAAAATTAAAACTATTGCAGAATTCAATTGACAAGAAATAAGTTATAGCAAACTGATAATGAACTATTGCAAAAAATGGAACTTCTAAAAGGAAAACATCACACCATACTTTGCAAAAAATGACAAAAATTGAAATATCAAAAACTGACAACTAAATGTGCAAAATCTGTAACAACTTTATTCTAATACAAATTATGGAAATAGTGTAGAAAATAGAAAGCTGAAAATACTATGCTAAATTCTTGAAATGTGAAACTAAAATTAACCACTAACTTGCAACTACTAATCGAGAAGTATTAACCTATGCATCAACCAAAAACTCTACAAAGCAAACTGTTAGTCTTCTACTACCCTACTGTAGCCAGAATAAGAAAAATTATGTCAGGGGAAAAACCCTCCTCTGGGCCTAGAAGTGGTCCTTGCTTCCTAAACCAAAGGAGGTGAGTGAGCTTGCTCTAAACTAAGAAGTTCTCACACTTAATTCAAAATGAAACATGAATCATAATATTGCACCCTTTTATTTCATATTAGCAACATCACAACAATGCAGGAAGAGACCTGCAGAATATTGTATTGTTGTAGTAAATACAGATTCAAAACACCTAATACATGCTATAACTATCTTCAGCTACCTATTCTCCTATATGCTCAACCAGATGGGAGCATTTTATTTATACAAAATAGAATGCATTATAGATAAGGTTTACTACTATTATCTGGGACTGTTACAGCAGTTTCAGTCCAGGTCTTCCACAAATGCAGAGTTTTGACTCTTCTGTCCCTATCCATCCAAAGTGAGGAACAAGTGTGAGTTTGGATAAGGTGTCTTCTGAGATGACTTTAGTCATCGTTTACTCCTTTTCAAAAACACCTTTAAGTAGTTCCAAAATGTCTATGCTCATTCTAGAATTGCTCCAGAATATCAGGCAGCAGAACAGGAAGACTGCTATTTCATCAACAGAAGTTTATGCAATCGGTTGTGGTGGCAGGTATGGTCTCCTTAGGCATCCAGAGGACTAGTTCCATCCTTGACTTGGGCTAGGATGGACAAATTCCATGCCATGCTATAGATGTACAACTGGCTGGAATTTGTATGACAAATTCCATTTTTCCTGCACAGTCAATAACTTGACAAATTTTTGGCGCCTAAAAGTTAATTTAAAAGTGAGCAAACGATGGCATATATTTGTGGATGGATGGTAAACCTTATACATAGATTGCTTACATTTTATAATAGTTAAATTAATGCAGAATTATAGGAATTAATAGCCAAAACACTGAAGAAAATATGGATAAATCAGTAAAAATAGAGCATATGCACTTTCCCTATCTTAAATGCAAACATCATCACACAATGCATAATATCCTATAATTAACGTAAAATCACATCACAAATAGTTTCATATGAGTCTTAAAAGTTTATAAAAGAAGTTTTAAATGAGGCAATCTCCTACCTCATCAGTATGGGCATATCATCCTTTGTTTGAAGTGTTTTTTGGAATGAATGTTGTGAAACATAAGGTGGAGTGAAAAGTATTGTTTGATAAGCATTGTTGGAAATATTTGAGCGAGTTTTATGTGATTCATTTTTTGAATATTTTGGAAATATTTTGGATAGATTATGAGAACAATCTATGTTGTTATTGCTGAAAGAGTTTGAGAAGTTTTGAGTTAAAGAGTGTAAACTACCTGAGCTAGGGTTGAAAACAAGTTAAGCATATTTGTGAAATATTTTGAACATTGATTTGAGAGATATTGATAGCATTTGAGAGAAGGTGATTGAGATCAGTTTTGTTAAGGGAAATTATGCATTAGTGTGATTGATCTTTGCAAGAAAGATAGATCAGTTTTGTGAAACAAGTCATACATTGTTTTGATTTGATTTGAAAGGGATTTGGCAAGAGAAAGAGATTGGTTGATTGAGTACAATATTTGTGAGTGTGAAACATATTGAGGTTTTCTATATGTTCCAGAGGTTAAACAAATTCTAAGTAGAATTTGTTTGTGTGAAAAGATTTTTTTGAAAGAGTTTTAAGTTGTGTTTTGTATGCAAGTTTTGGAGTTATTTGAGCAAGTCTTTGTGAAGGCTTGAGGATAAATTTGAGCAAGTCTTTGTGAAGGCTTGAGGACAGATTTGAGAAAGTATTTATGAAGGCTTGAGGACAAATTTGAGCAAGTCTTTGTGAATACTTGAAGGTAGATTTGAGCAAGTCTTTGAGAATATTTAAAGGCATATTTGAACAACATTAAGAGCAAGTTTGATTGTTGATTTGTTCAAGCTTTATGTTAAGGCTTGGGGCATATTTGAGACAAAGTTAGAGCAGATTTATGCTAGACTTGGGATAGAGGTTGGTGTAGATTTGAGACAAATTTGAGACCATGTTTTGAAAGTGATAGAGCAGAGGACAATAGTCTCCAGTGGATAGGGATACATTAGCTAGTGTAGTGGGGACAAATGTCTCCTTTGGAGAGAGATCCATAAGCCAGAGCAATGGGGGTAGAAGTATTCTAGAGTATCACCAACCAGAGCAGAGGGGATAGAGTTCTCCTATGGATAGAGTTCCACAAACCAGAGTGGAGGGGATAGAGTTCTCCTATGGAGAGAGATCCATGAAATATAGTAGAGGGGATAGAGTTCTCTTGTGGAAAGAGATCCATGAACCAAAGCAAAGGGGATAGAGTTCTCTTGTGGATATATTTCAACAAACTGGAGTAAGGGGAAAGAGTTATCCTATGGAGTGTGATCTATGAACCATCTGGTAAGATAGAGTTCTTATTTGGAGAGAGACACACGAACCAGTTGAGGATATAGAATTCTCCTAGATCATGTTCCACGAACCATAGAAAAGGGGAAAGAGTTCTCTTGTGGAGAGAGATCCAAAAATCAGAGCATAGGGGATTGGTGTCTCCTTTAGACAGAGGTCCATAAACATTGTAATAGGGAATTGATTCCCAAGAAGATTTTTTGAGAAAATTTAGTAGAAATATTTTCTTCGTAGAGTAGCCCACATTGGATGAACCACGTTAAATTGGTGTCTCTTATGTGTGATGATTTGTGCATTGCTTTGATTACTTCTATTGATATTGCAATTGATAATATTGGATAATATAGTTTGGGAAAGAAAAGTAAAATTTGGTCTTATACTGTTCACCTCCCCCCTCTCAGTATAAGCTTGTGTTCTTCATACACATGGTTTTATTTTATAGAATGTATTAATTTTAGTTTTTAATTTCTAATTTAATTTTTAATTTAATTTTGATTTAATTTTAATTCAATATATTTTTCTAAAATATTCTCACAATATTTGACACACAGATCACAACCAAGGAGCAACACCTAAATGCAACTATATGAGTGCAACTACATGGGTTGCTTGATGGTGTACTACTAATAGGGATTTTTCCATCCCTATAATTACAAATACCCCATCAATCATAATTTTTCCAACCTTACCTCTCATTGCTACTCTTTATCTGTAGTCTAGATAAAGTGTCCCATTATATTTTATCCACATCTTCTACAAAAACATCTATTCTTATAGTCATAGATTTATCAACAATATCTTATCCTTATAGATGTAGTAAGAAAAATGATAGCTAAATTTGGAGAGACCTTACACCATAGTAGCCTTGATGGCATCTCTATCACAAAATTCTCCCATCCCCATACCTGAAGGAGGATCATTCCTAACCCACATCTTCCTCTCCTCTGCATCTCATATAGTTCATAGTAGGTCTGAGTCAGTAATGCCAGTGCCAATGCAAAAATCCTCTCATACTCTATCATGTCCATCACCACATCCAACATGTTCCAAGGGAACCACATGCCTTAAGAGTCTGAGAGTATAATATTAGAAATTATACTCATCAATACCACATGGTGTACTGAAAGCATCTTGGCTGAATAGTGGCACTCCACAAATACCCATCCATGCCCAAAATCTACCACCACATCAACTTCCTAATAGTCATACACCTTCATTAATACCCTGCCCAACTCCCGGGTCTTTGCCACTCGTATCCTCTCTCCCTCTATTGGAAAGTGGAAAATTTGATAGATGTCCTCTAGAGTGATCATGATATCCCCTTTTAGCAACACAAAAGTGTTGCTCTCACAATCCCACCGCTCAACCAAGGTGGTCAGGTAAGCCTTGTTGGAGTATACATTCTCCAACCAAACCACATCTTATAACTCAATCCTCTTGAGCCAATACCAATTCTACCTCTTCAACTTCTTCTTTCGTACATCCTTATAAACGTTGCTAAAGCGATATCTCACTTGCAGTAACTCTTACTGCAATAACACAACATAGTAAAACCATTAGTCCATCTTCTTCATACACATAAATATTCAAATTATAATTATCTACAAAAAAAATTCAAAATTCTTCCCCTCTCATAACACACACTTTTACCCACCTCCCTCGATACCCCATATAATTTACCCTTACCCTTTTATTTTTACTCCATTCCCCATATTTAGCTTATCCATTTGCTCCATACTATATTTTCACCCCTCCCCATTACCCTTTTTCCCCTCTTAACCCCTAATTTCCTCTTTCCTTTCTTTTTTTCCTCCAACCCCTCAATCAACCCACCCAAGCCTAGCCATATCTAGAGATGAGGTTATGCTTAGGACCACCTCCAAGAATACAATCCCGAATGAAATTATCTCTAAGGAGATGGTCCCTCCTACGACCATCTCCATTGAGATGACCTCCTCCTGTAACCTTGACTTATTAACCCTCATTGACCCCCCCACAACCCTACAAATTTTTTCATTCTTGTACAATCCCTAACCAAACCCTCTCTCTCTGGAATCCTCTTTCACTCCCTCCCCATCCTTATTAATTAATTACATAAAATATTACCCCAATTTTATTTTACCCTCCCCTACCCCATAATTTTTATTAATTACTTAATTAATTAAATAATTAATTAATGAAATAAATTCCCTAAAAATTCAACACAAGAGCCAAAACTGCTTACCGGTTGCCTCTCCCTTGCTATCACATCATATTTTGCCACACCACTACTAGTTGATCCCACCCCCTTAGCCACACCTACACCACTCATGGACGCCATTCTCTCTCTCTCCTCTCTCATTTTCATCTCTCCTCACCATGAAAATGATCCATGTGGCCATGTGGATGCCTTTTATAAGTGTCCATAGTCGATCGCCCTATAAAAATCCGAACAGAAATTGCATTGCATTGAGCTTGTTTAAATAACGTGTTACACTGTCGGGAATAGCAGATCTGTTACAGGAGTTGTAACAGTGCACTTAATAATGTAATACAAACAAAAAGTAAATATTACGCTAACATCCCCCCTTATTACATTATTTGGGTAAGAGGGTAACTACTAGCTATACTAACATCCCCCCTGATTACATCATTTTGCAATACAAAGAGAGCTACGAAACAATTCAAATTTGACACGTGCAAGTGCCTTAGTGAAAATGTCTGCAACTTGAGCATCGGTGGGAATGTGTTGAAGCTGAATTCGGTGCTTTGGAACTTCATCTCGAATGAAATGACATTGTGTGTCAATGTGCTTTGTTCTTTCATGATGGACTAGATTCTTGACGAGGTTCAGAACACCCTGATTGTCGCAAAACAAGTGTATTGGAGATTTTTATGGATGGCCCATACTTGTCAGAATGTGACGCAACCATATCACTTCGCACACAGCTTCACGTGCGGCGCGATACTTTGCCTCTATTGATGAAATAGCAACCACTGTTGCTTCTTGCTGTGCCAAGAGACAGGACCGGATCCCAGATGAAAAATGTATCCAGAAGTTGACTTGCGATCATCAAATGATCCGGCATAGTCGGAGTCCATGTATCCTTGCAAGAAGAATTTGTCGTTCTTCTTGTATTCTAGGCCATATTCCATAGTACCACGGACATAGTGAAGAACACGTTTTGTTGCTTTCCAATGAGTGGTCTTAGGCTCCTGCATGAACCTCGAAAGATAGTTGACGACAAATACGAGATCCGGCCTAGTATTGGTCGGATATATGAGACTCCCAATCAACTGTCGATAGAGAGTACCATCTACCCGAGGTGAATCATTATATCACGATAAGCGAAGTCCATTCTCCATCGGAGTTGCCATTGGCTTGCAATCAGTCATGCGATATTTTTCCAGCAATGTCTTGGCATATTTTTTCTAAGACACTTTGATGGAGTGCTCCTTCTGGCTAAATTCCAGACCAAGACAATAATGGAGAAGTCCGATATCTTTCATCTCAAAATATTTACACAAGTTTCTTTTGACAGTAGAGATCATAGTTTTTGAACTCCCTGTAATGAGCAGATCATCAACATAGAGTACAAGCAACACTATCTCAGAACCCTGTTTCTTGAAATAGAGGTTTGCATATGAATGACATCTCTTAAATCCATGCTGCATAAGGTGATTGTCCATTTTTATATACCAAGCTCGAGGAGCTTGTTTCAGACCATATAAGGATTTGACCAATTTGCAAACCTTCTGCTCTTGGCCTTCCACTTCAAATCCTTCTGGCTGAGTCATGTAGACTTCTTCTTGGAGATCACCATTTAGAAAGGCACTTTTGACATCCATCTGGTGAACTTTCCACCCATATTGTGCTGCCATAGCACACATAACCTAAATTGTGGTCATCCGAGCAGTAGGTGCAAAAGTTTCCTCATAGTCAATGCCTTCCTTTTGAGCATAGCCCTTTGCAACAAGATGGGCCTTATGCTTATCAATTGTTCCATCTGCCTTGTACTTGAATTTATATACCCATTTGCAGCCAATGGGTTTCTTTCCATGCGGCAGATCAACAAGCTTCCAAGTTTTATTTTTCATCAAAGACTCATACTCTGTATCCATAGCGGCCTTCCACTGAGGCTCACTAAGAGCATCTTGCACTAATGTAGGTTCAAGATCATCTATGGTAGACATGAATGCCCTGTCATCATCAATATCCATATCCTCTCCTTCTGTACATGGAGTTACAGAAAGTTCCTCAAAGTATTGACAAAGATCATCAACCTCACCAGTTTCTTTGGCTTCTTTTTCCTTTTGATCCATACTGCGTGTACGAGGTCTATCCAAGTTCAAATTGGGAGGAGTGGATAAATTTGCGTCTCTGATTGTATTTGTACACCATTTTGGATTCTTCTTCGGTGGTGTTGAAGAAGATGTAGAATGACCTCCTATCTCGTGTTGACGAAGGAATCTTCTCTTCCTTAGATTCCACAAGATCTAGGTGTACTTTAGATGTGCTCTGTGATGTGAAAGCTTCATCAAAGACAACATCTCTGCTGACATGAATTTTCTTGGTCAAAGGATCTATCAAACGATATCCTTTAGAGTGCTCATCATAACCAAGAAAAATACATCTTAGTGTTTTCTCATCTAGCTTCTTCCTTTTCTCTTTTGGTATGTGCATGAAAGCGTGACATCCGAAAATACGTAGATGAGATATGGAGGGTTTTCGACCACTCCATGCTTCCTGTGGAGTCATTCCTTTTAGGGCCTTTGTGGGTGCCCTATTCAACAGATATACTGTAGTGGTGACAGCTTCTGCCCAATATTGTTGCCCAAGAGTAGCTCCTGTGAGCATACAACGAACCATTTCCATGATAGAACGGTTCCTTCTCTCAACAACTCCATTTTGCTGAGGAGTATAGGTAGTTGTTAACTGTCTCTTGATTCCATGCTTATCTAAGAATGCAAAAAATTCATTAGAGGTAAACTCCCCCCCTCGATCTGAACGGAGGGTTTTAATAGAAGCTCATGACTCCTTCTCAACGGATTTCTTGAACTGTTGGAAGAATGCAAAAGCTTCGGATTTCAGTTGGAGAAAGAAAACCCACATCTTTCGTGAGTAGTCATCTACAAATAACTGAAAGTACCTCTTCCCTCCACAACTATTGGGTGTGAAAGGACCGCACAGATCGGTGTGAATTAGCTCCAGAGGTTTTTGTGCTCTTGTTGAGCTCTTCTCAAATGGTACTCTATGATGCTTTCCTGCCAAGAAGTCAGAGCACACTGGCAATGTGGTAGAAAGGGAAGGAAGACCCTTTACCATCTCATACTTACTGAGCTCAAGTAAGTAGCCAAAACTAAGATGCCCATATCTCTTGTGCCATAGGGAGGTTGCCTCCTTGGTAGAGATAGTCATGGCAACATGTGGAGTAGAGATAGCATCTAGGGCAAATAAGTCGTGCTTATATGAAGCTGTTGCAATCTGCTTACCCTTCCTGGTAATAGTACAACACTTCTTTCCATTCTCAACATGAAAGTTGACAACCATTTTTCTATCCAGGATTTGTGTGACTGACAACAAATTGTTAGCCAATCCCGGAACATAGAGGACTTTTTCAATCTGACACTTGCCATCAGGAAGAGTGACTGAAACTATACCCTCTCCCTGAACCCTGTAGGTTTTATCATCAACAATGGTGACAGGTTTGCCCTCTTTGGCCACGAATGATTCAAACCACGATCTGTCGTCAGTCATATGTTTGCTAGCTCCAGAATCGACATACCAAACATGATCCCTCTATGTGGAATCTGTGGTAGTCATGAGCACCTTGTATACCCATTTAGAATCTGAGTTATATTCTTCAACAACAACATTCACCTGGGGTTGCTTGTTTTTATTTTGTGGTTTGTTTTGGCCTTTTTGCTTGTTCTTATGCCAACACCTGTTGGTGTCATGGTTGTCTTTCTCACAGATCTTGCACCACCTCTTCTTCTATTGAGGTTGTTTTCCTTTTCCTTTCATGTCCTGTTGAGAATTTCCTCCTTTCTAAAAGTTGCCTCCTTTTTGCCCATTACCTTTCTTCCTAGAACCCTGCCTATTGGTGTATAGGGCTGTATTGGAAGAATCATCCTTGTGAAGTTGGCGTGCCTCCTATTGTTGAAGCAGATTGACCAACTCGATGTAGGTAATTTGTCATTGAGACACCTGGATGGAGGTGATCAACATATCAAATGAATAAGGTAAAGCTCTCATCACAATTGAAACGAGAAGCTTTTCATCCATAGAATCTCCCAAAGAATTCAATTTCTCTTTCAATTCAGACACTCTGCATAGAAAGAGTTCAACTATTTCACCCTGTCTCAAACTCAGGTTATGAAGTTGTTGAATATGAAGAATGGTGGAATCATTTTTTCCATCATAGATGGTTCTAAGGGCATCCCATGCCTCTTTACCACTTGCTTTGTTAGCAATATGAGGTTGCACTTCATCTGAAACAGCAAACAAAATGAGCACCTTTGCTTGACTGTCTTTCTTGTCAAAAGCTATCTGATTAGCAGAACGGATCTTGATGCTGATGAAGGCCTAGATGTTACTCCAGTAACAATATCCCATAAATATTCCATTTGGAGAATTGCCTTCATCTTATGTTTCCATGGTGTATAATTTGGACCTTTCAATAACTGATGCGGATCAGTTATCAACTTTGCAACAATGGCCATAGTGAAGGTTCCTTATAACACCAATTGGTCCCCCTTTCGATATACCTTTTGCTAGGCTGTTATACCGTACAAAATACCCGCCCTTACGTGAAGGAAACTATAGGTATTTAGAAATATCAACAAAAATCACCTGCCCTTACATGAGGGAGACTATAGGTGAGTTTTAGATATCATACGATACGTGGAACATAAGCAGTACTGAAAGGGAATCGCCTTGTTGATGGCACCTACCATAAAAGATTCTTCTCATGTGTGGGGCGTAACTTCCCCTAAACACTATGAAGAATACTTCGTCAGGATTTACGCCTAAACACAAGAGCGATTAAGGGTAGTGGATGGAGTAAAAAAATGCAAAAAATGGCAAACTTATCTCTCCCCGACGATTTATAGAGAACAAGCTCAGACGTCGTTGTAGCAGCTATATTAGGCGGTGGATACAGTAGCCCAATCAAGACAGCTTTACCTGTAAGTGCTGACCAGAGGTATCACAAATACCAAACGCTGCAGTGCAATAAATTGCACGTATGGGTTTTAATTATTCCGGGGACTTAGGGAGTGTATTTGATTTTTTTTTAACTTTTAATGAAGTAGTGCAAAAATGAAATATGCAACATACAACATAAAAAGTGCCCACAAGAATTAACCCTCCAGGTGTCGGACACAGCCGAAAATGCACCTTTTACAATTCGCCAAATTGCTTTTTCAAAAAATTACTCACATTCCCCCTTTGATTTTTTGAAAAAAATATCCCCCCTTAAAAAAAATTCTCTTTAACAAAGAATTTTAAATAATTATTATGTATTTAAAGTTAAAATAAATAATTTTAATTTATATAGTTTTAAAAACTTATGAAAAAATAAATTAAAATTAAATTTTAATTTATAAAGTTTTAAAACTATAAAAAATAAATTAAAATTAAAAATTTTAACTAAAAAATAATAATTAAAAAAAAACTTTGAAAAAAAAAATTATACCTTCGAACCCTCGACCTCCAGGCTCCCAGAGCCTTACCGCACGGCTCACGACCACGTGAGCCGAAGGCTAATCCGAAAGGATCAAGGGGCCCCCTCGTATTTGAGGAGGGTCCTCAGCTTGCTGCCCGAGCACAGCTTCCTCCTCCGCAGCAGACTCCTCTGCAAATCACGTTCTCGCTGCTGCTTCGTCGCGGTTACCGTCGCGCGCCGGGGTTTTTTTTTTTTTTTTTAATTCCCGTGGGGGGGGGTGCTCGCGTTCCTCCTACAGCGCTGCGTCCCGATACGTGGCAACGATGCGCTGTGTTCCAGCGTTCGCGCGCGGCTACGCACGTTCAACGGGGGGGGCTGGACGTCGCTGCGTCCAACGGGGGGGGACGGACATCCGTGACATCCACGTGGCACTAGACATCGCTGCGTCCAGCAGGGGAGGGGAGGGGGGCATCCGCATGGCACGCACGGCATCCAGCGGGATGCGCGCGTGACGTCCAGAATTTGGGCGCGCGCGCTGCGTCCTGCGGGGATGCCTGCGCTGCGTCCAAAGCAGGGAAGGACGCGCGCTCTGCGTCCTGCGGGATGTCTCGCAAATTTTTTTTTTTTTTTTTTTTAAATTTGCACTGTTCAGGGGAAATAAAATGCGTTCAAAAAAAAACGCACAGCAACCTTCTCCCAGCAAACAGCTTCCGCCTCCAGCCTTCTCTCGCTCTCACCCTTCACTGTTCTACAGAAAAATTGCCGTAGCAATCTGGCTCTGATGCCATGTAAAAATCCGAATAGAAATTGCATTGCATTGAGCTTGTTTAAATAACGTGTTACACTGCTGGGAATAGCAGATCTGTTACAGGAGTTGTAACAGTGCACTTAATAATGTAATACAAACAAAAAGTAAATATTACGCTAACACGCCCAAGACGGTCATGCGATCAACCTAGACTATCATGTGTGCTCATCCTAGGCAGTTGCACACCCGCTTGAGGTGGTTAACCACCTCGAGATCATCTCAGATGAGACAGTCTCACTTTACACATTTCTCACACCCTCAATTTCTATCTGATGCCCTTGGTGACTCTTTAGACCTGCGTACATCACTACATGGCACAATTTTCTTAATATTTTCTTGACCTCCTTTGGTATTTCTCTTTCACATTGTCTCCTTGGTCATTTATCTTTTACACTTACCCCCTTGGGCATAAATTTTACACATCTCCTTGAGCCTTTTACTTTTCAATAGCCTCCTTAGGCTCTACATCTTTTTAGTTTAATTTATTTTCTTTTTTTGTCATGGTTGTGTGGTTCCATATTGTTTAGGTTTGATGCTTTTTCATGGTCGTATCCCTCTCTTCCACTTTTTTTCCACCCTCCCCCTTCCCTTCCTATTGCACTCACTAAATTCCCTTCCCTTATCTTCTCCTCACACTTTTTTTCCTTCCCATCCATCCCTTTCATAAAGCAGCTCGTGTTTGGCCTCATGACCTCACTTGTGCACTCACCACTTGAGGGGGTTGTTGAATACACTCTCATGAGGATAATCATTTCATTGGGGCAATCAACCAATAAAATTTTGACACAAGTTTTTGCACTATGTTGTTATAAACAACACATTGCAAAAAGGGGCATCTGTAGACATCAAATATTAGCATTTTTGATAATACACTAAATTACAAACTAATATGCCTAAATATGTCTTTTTCTCACTTTATAAAAATTTAATTAATCTACAAAAATTTAAAATTTTCTAATATTCTCCACCTATTAGAGATAGATTATATTACATCATTTGGATCATGTAAATGTACCTTTCTTGGTACATACTTAGGACATTAGATTAATTTAAGGGGAAGTTATCTAGTTACTTCATGCAATGTAATAAATGCACAAGTTTCAATGTGCAAGCTGTATATGTGCAAGTTGTCCCTTGCATAGCTAGGTAGAGTGTTGGCCAAGGAATCTATTTTCCTATATAAAGGGCCATAGACATAGAGCATGATATAGTAGTAGGAAGTAGTGTAGAACGGTGTGGTATGATGTAGCAGAGTGTGATGTAGCAGAGTGTGATGTAATATGATAGAGTGTGATATGCTTAAAGCTCATTCTTGAGTAGTAGATTTATTCATGGAGTGTTCATTTCCTCCATAGCTACTTTGTATACATTTCCATAATTTCTATTTATAGTATATTTTTAGTCATCTCGTAGATTTACTTTATGTCATATTATTCTACATCTTGTGATTGCTATCTCCCATTACATGCTACATCAAAAGCTAACAGTGGTATCAAAGCTATGGTAGATCAATAGGAAAACTACCATTATCATTGACCCTAAGTTTTTGTCAACCTGACGTGCCATTGGACCAATCATTATCAAAAATTCTTAGAAGAGTCTAGGTGGTAGAATTAGGGAGAGCCACAAGTAAGGACTGAAAGAAATCTTAGTTTTTGAAATACTGAGATTGCATATGGCTAGAGTATTTCCATAGAGTTACAAGGGAAAACTCGTGAAGACTAGGACTCAACATTTGATCCACTAGTTTTATGAATCAACTAGTGAAGCTCATCTAAGAGATCTGGAGAAATTTATGGTAAATTTTCTATTATAGGGAATTAATTCTAAGATGATTGGGACACCTCCTACAATAGAAATCTAGGATATTTCAACTTTGTTGCCCGAAGGTTGGAGTGCCTTCATAGTGTAGATATTAGTTTTTGCAAGAGAAGAATACTATAGAAGAGACTTTTGGAGAAGAATCGTGGTGAAGTTGGGAGACAGGAGATCTCCATTGCTAGATTGGAAACTTCACAAGAAAAAAGGCCACAGAAGCCTTAATAAAAAAAATACCATAGAAGCCTTGATCTAGAAGAAAAGGCCATAGTAGCCTTGATCCATAGAAAAGGCCATAGAAGCCTTGATATTGAAGAAAAGGCCACAAAAGCCTTGATACTAAAAAAGACCACAAAAGCCTTGATCCTGAAGAAGACTCTAGAAGAGAGTATCTAATTTAGAAGTAGATTTTAGTACTAATACTTTGTTGTAGGAACAAGGAGATTCAGTGAGTTGGGAAAGCTTCCTACAAAAAGGATAGGAAGAGTATCTTCTTCAAAATCAATCCAACACCTGAAGCAAAAGAGATCAAGAGAAGATATCATTGAATAACTTCTAGACTTGGAAGAAGAATAAGGACTAGGAGAGTCCTGCTTGAATCCAAAAGTAGCAAAATTAGAGATCCAGGAGAAGATCTCACCACCAACACTTCCAAAAGTAGAAGGTTGAAGATAAGGTCTCAAGGAAGACCATAAGAAGCTACAAGATCAAAGGCCTTGGAGAGGTCTCTATGAGCATCCAGTAAAAGGCTTGGAGAGCCTTATTGAAGATATCATAAAAGGAGTTCCAAGGAGAACTCATTGGAGAAATTCACTATTGGAGATAGTGAAAGATTTGGGATAATTATCGCCATCCGACAACAAGCCCAAGAAGATAAATTTGGAAAGGAGTGCCAAATCTCAAAAGACCTCAAGAAATTCAGAATATTGAGATGAAGATCTTGTTTGAAGTCAAAATTCGACAAGAATCTTGAAGGAAGATTCAAACAGAAGAAGCCTACCAAATCTAGGATATTTGGAGATTGCCTCTCACAAAAAAAAGGCACCGCTTTAGAAACAAAAATCTCTTCAAATATACAGCAAAAGGAGGAGACTACAAGAGGAGAACAAGCCACCAAAAATCCTAGGCTCGTGAAAGAGAGTTTGAGACCATATTTTGGTGAAGATAAAGTTGTTCAAGGTAGCCTACAAAGAGCTACAAGATCTTACTCAAGGTAACAACTTGGTGATCTTAGACACCAAGATCTACATCCTCTACAGAAGCGATGAAAAGGGCTTTTAGAAAAAGGTAAGCAACTATTGGTGCAAGTAGATTCATTAAAGTGGATTACTTATCAGATTTGTTTAAGCACCTTAATTTGGATTAAAGTTGCAATAAGGAGAATTGAATTATAGTCTTCAAAAGTGCAAAAAGAGAAAGGTTTCTTTAAGGTTCATTTGCACTTTAGGGATTGATTAGATTTTAGAATTTCAAACTATCTATCAACTACCTATCATCTACTTTGGAAAGCAAAAGAAGACTAGCTCCTACTACCTTGCTTATAAGAGAATTGCAGAATAATTCTTGAAGATTCATTTCAGATTATTCTTGATTAGTTGCAATAAATTGATTAAGTGCATTATTTTTTAGATTTTATTGGAGTGATAAGGTGAAATTGTTAGTGCATTAAAAGTAAAATATTATTAGATTCATTTGCACTATTATATTTCTCTCAAAAATATTATTGTTGTGTTCGTGAGAAGGGCACAAAAACAAAATTTGTCAAAGTGTCTAAAGACACTATTAGTGCACAAAAATATGCAACTCATAGTGGCCAATAGAAGCCACCAAAATTGGTTAGTACAAGTGAATAAAAACTAACCAAAAGAAGCTTCAAATATTGAGACTTGGTGAGTCTCAAATCCAAAGCACTACAGGGTTAAGTGCAGCAAAAAAAGCTTCTATCTACAATATTTTTAAAGCTTGGATCTATCATTAAATATCCAAGCAAAGAGGGCAAGGAGTCTATCCAAAGGGATGTCCTCAAAACCCTCATTTGTGCATTCAAAATCTGCTACAAAATTAGACTACAAGACCTGCAAGGAGTGCAAAAAGGGTGCAATAAGAACGTATTATTCTCATAGAATATTACAAGGTATTGCACTACATTATTTGCAGGAAAAGGGTAGATTGAAGGTGCCACTAAAGGCACAAAAACTATAGGGAAATCCAGCCAAGAAAGGCTAAATGTCAAGCAAGAAATATCAAACATCAAGCACTCCTCATCCATGGCACAAGGAGCCATTCGAAGGGGCTCACACTTCACATATTGGATGGATGAACCTACAAAAGGCAATGCACATATCAATCGATCATCAACCTGCATTTACATAGATAGAAAGGGAGCTCTCTTTTACAAGAAAAAAGGTGGCAGATTCTACCTCAATCAACATGGACGAACAACGTAAAAGGAGCACATTGAAGGGAACAAGGAATGAGGAGAACATGTGATATATTCAGAGGTTGCTAGCTTGGTGAAGATTATCCACCAAAAGAATCACCTACAATGCCATTTAAAGCTCCAAAATCGCCTCAATGATCGACCAACAAGAGAAGAGGTTGCTTGCACTCGAAGAAATGTAGCAAGCAAAGAAGAGGCATACAAAAAGGAGTTATACTCTCCTTGGAAGCATTACAGTGAAATAAATCCATGTAGAAAGGTTGAAAGCCACTTGGCATGAATTCTCTAAGGTGCCATCCCATTTCTTAACATCCAAGAAAACTCACGAAGGAGTTACAAGTGCTCACACAAGTGTTCATGTGTTACAAGGTGACCAAGAAGCTAGTAGAGCATTACTAAAGGATTGTTACATTACAAAGGAGAGAGCTCATACATAATGCTCAATGACACTTTTCAAAGCCTTCACCACCTTAAAAGGCATCTAAACACGAAGTGGCATAGGGTGAAGAAGAGAGAATAGCGCAGTCAAAGGAATTTGGGAGAGAATAGCGTAGTGAAACACGTCCAAAGCACAACGTGGAAGGAAGGAAGGAGGAGCATTAAAGGCTCCTAGAAAATAAGGTCAAACCTTCTCAAATCTATAGTGCTCTTCACTCTAGCATTGAAGACAAGGCTGGCCCAATCCACACTCATCATCTCAAGCACCAAAAGTTACATATTACAGCATGTTAAGAAGGTGGTAGAGCCTTCAATGCTCTAGCGAGGTCAAAGGTAGAGTTTAAACAATGCCAAATTTGGAATGCTTCTCACAAGGATAAGCTCCAAGCGATTCCATTGGAGGGTACAATCAAATAATTCAAAGCATCTACATCGATATTGTAGCCCTAGCTCATATAAAAACAACATCGATTACTACTTGATAAAGGTAAGGTTTATTCCCATTTCTATGTGCTTTCTTTCCTTGGGAGTTATAAGGTTAAAATTGAAGGAATTTGATTATATTGAAAGCCATATATCAGAGGGAATATTTTATCAAAATAATATAATATTTGCAATATAAAACCTAGGAGTAATAAGGGTTTCTACTGGAATAAATATTAAATATTTGTAAATATTATTGTGGTCTAATTTTTCCAAAAATTAGGGAGTCATAAGGGTTACTACATCAAATTAATTTATTGGAAATTAGATACACTTAAATTAATTTCCAAAGGGTTATTTAAAAGAGAGGTTTATCATAGTATTTCAAAGGTTGGAAATTTATAAAATTATTGTCTCAAACTTCTCAAAAGGAGACAAAATATCCAACATTATAACCTCTTTAAAATTTGAGAAAAGTGCTTAGTTCAATAGGAGCAATAAGGGATATTAGAAGTTGATTTTTTACAAAAATTTACAAAATCAACCAAATATTGAACTATAATTTACAAAAGCACTATATCTTATCCAGGACATACTAGGGAGTC
The DNA here is from genome assembly GCA_028583015.1 of Wollemia nobilis. Taxonomy (NCBI): domain Eukaryota; kingdom Viridiplantae; phylum Streptophyta; class Pinopsida; order Araucariales; family Araucariaceae; genus Wollemia; species Wollemia nobilis. The sequence continues at coordinate 16,210,977 of JAQPPZ010017052.1, forward strand.
ATAAGGCATTCTACAAAATCTAAGGATTGATATTAGGGAATTTAAATGGCTTCAAACAAATTCTTCCTCACAGAATCTCAACTACTCAAGGGTCCTAATTATTTTTCCTGGAAGAATAAAGTGAAAGCTATCTTGGTATATGAAAAAATTTGGGATATTGTCAAAGGGAAAACACAAATACCTACCACATATGATATTGAAATCCTAAAGTTCATATAAAATGATTCAAAGGCTCTAATGATAATAACCTTTTCTATCACTGATGAAATACAACCCTATATCAATTCAGCAAAAACATCTTCAGAGGCATGGACAAGCCTAGAGAAAATATTTTAGGGAAAGAATAAGGCAACCATTCTTCATATTTAGTCTCAACTTCATTCATTAAAGATGAATAATGGAGAAAGCATAGAACTGTTCCTAAGGAAGGTGGCAAATATTAAAGGAAAATTATTTACCTTAGGAGAAATAGTTAAGGATGAACTTCTTACTCAAGTAACTATGAGAGTACTTCTAGACAACTATAAACATTTGGTAACATGTTTACAAGTTCTAAGTAAAGATACTTCTTTTGATGACTTAGTCAATATTCCATAGGAATATGAAGTGGAAAATATAGTTAAAGATGAAATGTCTAACACTGCATTGGCATCTAAAGAAAATCCACAAGGAAACATTACTTCTTCATCAAAAGAAAAAAAACATGGTACAATAGGTATTGTCAGATATGCAAGAGAAAAGACCATAGCACCAACTACTACAGGTTCAATACTAAAAATCAAAACCAAGGAAATCATATGAATAATGGGAACCAATTTCAGGCATGACAATATCAAAATTATCGTCAATAACAATTCTAGCATCCAACCAATTATCCCCAATTGGAGTATCGAAAAATAAATAAAAAAGGACATCTAGCTTAGAGGATAGAAGAAATTGAAGAATTGGAAGAATCAACAGATGATTATGAAATCAAAGCTCTTTTAGCAAGAATGATAGATTATGAAGACACTAATCACTTGCTTGAACAAGTTACAAAAATAGAGAAGAAGATTCAGAATCCCAAGGACAAGAAGAAGATCCACATTGAATACTAAAGTCTTCAATATCCAAATAATGTAATACAAGGGGTGTTAGAAATAGATTATATTACATCATTTGGATCATTTAAATGTACCTTTCTTGGTACATACTTAGGATATTATATTACTTTAGGGGGAATTTATCTAGTTACTTCATGCAATGTAATAAATGCACAAGTGTCAATGTGCAATTTGTATATGTGCAAGTTGTCCCTTGCACAACTAGGTAGAGTGTTGGCCAAGGAACCTATTTTCCTATATAAAGTACCATAGACATAGAGCATGATATAGCAGTAGGAAGTAGTGTAGAACAATGTGGTGTGATGTAGTAGAGTGTGTTGGCAATTTTGGGTATGTTGCCTAGCTTCATGTTTGTGAGTTATCATTGATGTCAAAAGGAGTTTGTGTTGATGTCAAAAGGAATTTGTGTTGATGTCAAAAACAGTTTGGTGCCAAAAATATATTGAAAGTTCCATGATGTTTGTTTAAGGGTTTTTATTAAAACCATGGTGACAAGGTTAAAGGTTTTTCTTAAAACCATGTGGACTTATTAAGGGTTTTTATTAAAACCATCTTGGCATAATAAAAAGGTTTAGCTCCTTGAAAAAACCTTAAAAGTCCATTTTGATTATTAATAAATAAATTAACTCAAACCTTTGAAAAGGTTTTATGTTAAGTTTATTATTAATAAAATAATAATTATTAATTTAATAATTATTATTGAAAGGGTTTCTAAACCCTTAGCGGCGCTCATGTAAAATACTTACCTCATCGACGTCGTTTCTTTGGAAGGAGCATCGACGTCAACTTGCATGGGATGCAAAAGACTATTAAAGGGCATTAATTCCTAAGGTTCAATGCACCTCCGATTTGCGCGATTACCTTTGAATTTGTATTGCTCTGTGACCTTCAATTTTGGATTGCTCTGTGATTTTTGAGTTTTGTATTACTCTGTGTTTAAGTTTTAATTTCGTACGCCTGTGAGGAAGACAAATGTGTTTGTCTTTAATTTCAGTGAGCAAAGGGAAGGTAAAACAATGAGTGGTGCTTAAGAGTTTTGTTGGCATTTGTTCTCCAACGACGGAGGTAGTGGAGCGAAGGCAATCACTAGGCAGAGGTGTCAAGATCGATTAGCGTCAGGCATGTTTCATTTTTGGTCGGGACAACAGTTGCTTTGGGCCAGGATTTTGGAGGAGGAAGCTCTTTGGCGCTTATGTTGGTGTCTCCACACTTCTCCTACGGTTGGAGAATTGATTTTTGGCCAAGGTAAATCTTTTGTTGATAATGTGGAATATTTGATTTGACTTGGCAATTATTGTTGGTAATTGGATGGAGGTATAAGGTTAAATAGATATATTGCTTTGACATTGTTATTATTTATTCTTAATGTTTATATGGTAAATGCATTTAGAAGTAAATGTATTTTAGGAGTTATAAGGGTTTAAGGAATAATTGTGCTTAATGTCATATTGGGGTTAGAAAGCCTTTGGATTTATTGAGTGGATATTCTCTTGTAATTATTTTTTAGGTTGAAGTTATTTTGTGATATATTAAGTAGGAGTTATAAGGTGTAAAGTAATATTGTTGATATGTATATTTGTGAGTTTTGATTATTGATGAGTTGGAGTGATAAGGTGTTATTAGGACTCTTATCATTGTGCATTATTCCATTGTTGCTAACTCTAATTTGTGGCAAATTGAGAGTTAGTATTGTGACAGATTTTGAGTTCTCCTTCTTCATCAAAATAAAGGTATGGGCACATTATTCCATGGTTATTATTGATTGATGGTTTTCTAAATATAAGTTTGGAGTGAAAAGGATTAAATTAAGTTTCCTTATTTGGAGTGGATCTTATTTTCTGAAAGTGGAAGTATTGATTATGCATTATGAGATCATGATGAGTTTATGAGTTATTGCATAATTATGGTTTATGAGAGTGGAAGCATTTAAAGTTTGCTTTAGGGTTTTTGAGTGAGAAGCTTATGCCATTGCTATAAGTTGTTGAAACCCTAATTGATTTGTTTTGTTGTTGAGAGTTTGGTTTTGAGATTGCTTCCATTGAGATTGAGTTGATCAAGTTATGCTTTACTTGATACATGAGTTGGGCTTGCTCCTTTGAGATTTGATTTTATCAAGTTGTACTTTGCTTTATAAACTTGGTTGTGTGGTTAAGTTGAGCATTCCAATTTGAGAGAAGTTGGAAATATCTTGAACCCATTTTTGATGCTTAGAGAGATTGATTTGAGTTTTTGAAAACTAACTTGACTAGGGTTTGATAAAATTTAGTAAACTATTTTCTCTGTGGAGTAGCCCACCATGGGTGAACCACGTTATATTGGTGTCTCAATTGTGTGATGACTTGTACACTGGTTTTATTACTACTTTGATTTTGCTATTGGTTCATTGCATTGCTTTCTGAAGTAAAAGGAAAAAGTTAAAAAGTGGTCTTATACTATTCACCCCCCCTCTCAGTATAAGCTTGTGTTCTTCAATTGGTATCAGAGCAGGTTCCTTCGAAAGAGTTTTACAGCTTGAAGAAAAAGCTTGAAAAGAACACAATGGATTTTACAAGTGGTAATTGAGCACCTATTCTTGATGGGACATATTTTGGTCTATGGAGCATAAAGATGAAGGTTCATCTAATGGCTCTTGGAAATGAAGTTTGGGAAGCAGTTGAGTTTGGATACACTATTCCAAAGCTCCCTTCTACTACTAAATATGAGAAACTTCTACATCACAGCAATTCAAGGGCAATGAATGCAATTTTGAAAGGTCTACAAAAGGTAGATCTTACAAAGGTGATTCATTGTAATACAACAAAGGAAATGTGGGATCAATTGCAAGTGGTTCATACAGGTGATGCAAATGTCAGAAAAGCAAAATTGAGATATTACAAAGGTATTTTTGAACAACTCAATATGAATTATGAAGAAAATATTAGTGACTATATGCTTCGTATGGATGAGATTATTAATTCCATGAAGTAACTAGGTCTTGAGCTTGCTAAAAATGATGTTTGTGATAAAATTTTGAGGTGTCTTCCAAATAGATTTAGTGAAAATATTTCAGCTATTGAGGAAGCCAAGGATTTGGATAAATTGAAAAAGGATGATCTTCATAGTATACTTGCAAATTTTGAGTTAAGAACTAAAGTGGTACTTGATCCTAAGAAGGAGGCAACTTTCAAAGCTACCAAGAAGTCCAAGGGTAAACAACAAGAAGATAGTGATGAGTCTTCTAGTGATGAAGAAGCAAACTACAACAGGAAAGGCAAGTTCTCAATAAAGCAAAAAGGTATGAAATCTGTTAAATGTTTCAATTGTGTAAAGTTTAGTCACAATGCTACTGACTGTATAGAACCCAAGGATGATTGTGATGAAGAAAAATAGGATTATAAGCACAGGGAATATTAGAAGCATAGGTATCAAAGGAAGAACAAAAATAAGCAAAACAGTCAAGGGAAGAGGTACTTCCAAAAACACAAGAAAATTTTCTACACAGAAAAAGCAAGTGTTCTAGTAGTGATGATGGAAGTTCTTCAAGTGATGATAGAAATGAGATGTTGTTTCTAACAGAAAAGGAAGGAAAAGAAAAGAGGAATAGATTTGTTGTGCTTAAGTGCTTTAGATGTGGAAATTTTGATCACCTTGAGGATGATTGTACAAATGATGGTTTGAATTCTAGTAATACTATGTATGAGGATGCTTCAAAAAATTATGAGGAAGATATTCTTATGGATTTAGATGAAGGTAGCACCTCTAGTGGTAAGAAATAAGAAAATGATATTGATGTTTCAAAAGGCAAACAAATAGAGGATGTTTCAGAAAAGGGAGAAGTAGATCTTGAGGTTGAACTTGTTAATGCTCTTGATGTGTTAAAGAAAGAAAAAAAAAATATGCTAGACTCATTGATAGGTCTGATGAATGTCGTTATGAAAGAGATGAGCTTATAGGGAATCTTGATATCTCTATAGCAAAGACACAGGAACTCAAAGAAGAGTTGGCAGCTAAGTCTCTTGAGTGTAAAGAGTTAAAACATGAAGTAGCTTCCTTGAAAAAGGAAACTAAAGAGTACAAGGAGAAGCTTTACAAGTTTGAAGAAAGTTCCAAGAAGGTAAAATCAATCATCAAGGATCAAAGAAGGACAACAGATTAAAAAAGTCTTGGTTTTGGAAAGAAACAAAAGGAACAGGTTGAGGAATCTAGTATGAGCCCCCAAGAAGAAGACGGTTCAGATGAAGAGAGTACTTCAAAGAGTAAGTTTTTAGATGGTAATTCAAATAGCATAGAATAAAAAAATAGGAATCAGCATAAGGGGATAAATACTAAAGTACCTATGAGGTCAAGGCAAGGAAAATTCAATGGAAGATGTTTTGCATGTCACAGGTTTAGACACATGGCTTCATAGTACAGAGCTCAAGCAAGACAGGTTAATGGAAATTTTAGAAATGGTAATTTCTTTCAAGGGTATTGACACTCTTGTAATCAGTTTGGGCACAAGGTAGTTAATTGCAGGGTTAACAATAGGAACAGGTTTGGTCCAACATAGAGGATTTAGAAAATAGGTACATCTCAAAGGAATAACATTGTCAAATGTTATAAGTGCAATAATGAAGGACATACAACCATATGGTGTAGAGCAAAAGTTCCAAGGTATAGGTTCAGGGCTATGAATAGGAACATCAATAATGGCAGGAATAGGAATAATTATAGGAATAGGAATAATGGCTTGGACAAAAACATGTGGGCACGTGAGAATTAGGAGTAATAAGAAAATGCAAAAATATTATATTCAACCTTGGAAACATAAGAATTACAAAGTTTGAATAGTGGTTGATTAAAAAACCTTAGGGAATATAGGAGAAGTTAGGAAAAGAAGATTAATAGGGAGGAAAGAAGAAATGGAATTTGGTGTTGTCTTCCTTGCCGCCCATGTCGTCCAATTTGCCCAGTTAGCTGTTGTTCAAGTCAAAGTACCTGCCCAGTCAACTGTCATCCAAGGAGGTAAAATGGTAATATCCAAAGCTTACCATTGCAATCAAATTTTTTATTCCTTTTAACTGGCTTAATTTCCAACATTCTCCCCCTTAAAGTTGAGAGGACTGACTATACAGTATCTCAGCTTTATATTGAGCTTTAGCTATACCTTTGGTGAAGATGTCTGCAATATTATCCAAAGTGCTACAAAATTGAAGCTCAACTATCTTCTATTCCACCATATCTCGAATGAAGTGATACTTCATATTGAAATGCTTTGATCTTCTATGGTGAACTGGATTGTATGCCAATTGAATGGTACTTATCTTATCACAATATAGTCGAGTTGGACCACTTTGACTTTATCCAATCTCTTCAAGAACTTTTCTCAACCATAGGGCTTGAGTACTAGCATTTGTGATGGCTACATACTCAGCCTCAGTCGATGACAATGCTACAATAGTTTATTTCTTGGAACTCCATGTAATTAGTCTTGATCCAAGACTAAAACAATTTCCTGATGTAGATTTCCTATCATTTATATTGCTGCCCCAATCAGTATCACTGAAGCCAACTAATTTCATAAAATTATATTTTTGGTAATGGATTCCAAAATCCAATGTACCTTTTACATATCTTAAGATTCTTTTAGTTGCTTGTAGATGCAGCTCAGATGGACTAGCCATAAACCTTAAAACTAGAGAAAAAACATATTGAATATCAGGCCTTGTGTTGGTGAGACACATCAGACTCCCAACCATGCTTTTGTAAGTGGTCATGTCAACCTTTGATGCTCCATCATACTTACTCAATTGGATCCCATGTCAAATTGGAGTTGCAACTGATTTGCACTGCTCCATGGAAAATTTCATGATCACGTCTCGAGCATACTTGTGTTGACATATGAATATCCCTTTATTTGATTGATGCACTTCCATCCCTAGGAAGTATTGCATTAAACCAAGATCTTTCATCTCGAACTTTTTCATCATGGATTTTTTGAACTCCATATTCATTTTATTATTACTACCCATAAATATTAGATCATCCACATACAAATAAACTATGAGAATGTCTACTTCATACTTTAGGTAGTACATGGTTCACTTTTGCTTCTCGTGAATCCATACTCGCTGAATTAGCCATCAATGCATGAGTACCAAGCTCTTGGTGCTTGCTTGAGGCCATAAAGTGTTTTCTTCAATTTGTAAACAAGGCTCTCCTTTCCCTATTCTTGAAAACATTGAGGTTGTTGAACATAAACCTCTTCTGTCAAGTATCCGTTCAAAAAGCACTGTTCACATCCATGTGTTGAACATTCCATCCTTTATGGGCGGCTAAGAAAAGAACTGATCTGATTGTTTCTTGTCGTGCAACAGGAGCAAATGTTTCCTCATAGTCAATGCCAAATTTTTGAGTAAAACCTTTTTCTACTAGTCTCGCATTATGCCTCTCAATGCTTCCATCAGTATTGTACTTAGTCTTGTAGACCCATTTACACCCAACATAATTTTTTTCTTTGGGTAGCTTTACTAGCTCCCAGGTATCATTATTTTTTATAGAGGTTATTTCCTCTTTCATGGCTTCTTGCCATACATTGAGTACAAGCCTTCTCATAGCTAGCTAGTTCTAGTTGTGTACTAGCCAATAAAGCATAATTGACTACATATCCTCTAGGATCATGGGACATACAATTGCAAATTTTCAATTTGTTACAAAACTGTATTCATTTCACTATCTTGGCTTCTAGTGAATCTTCTCTGGAAATTCTAATCTAACATTTGAAAATATGTATGATGTTGTAATGTTATTTTACCTCTTGATGGAGAGTCTCTGTAAATGTCCATCGATGAATAACTTACTGATCTCTATGGAGGACTTGGAGTGGCTAGTGAAGTACTTGATGTAGTAATCCTGCTTGGGCTTGGAGGGGGTGGCGTGCCTTTGCTTTTCTTTGGAGACACCTACTGTACCTGTGAAGAACTTACATCTTGGGACTCATCATCAACAAAAATTATTTGATGACCCCATTATCCCCCTTCATAAAAAATTACATCCTTGGAGAGTATAACTTTATGAGTCTTGGGATTGTAGAGTCTATATGCCTTTGTAGACTCACAATACACTACAAATATACAAGATTGACTCTTTGGATCAAGCTTCTTCCTTTTCTCATCAAGAATGTGTGCATATGCTAAAGAACCAAACACTTTGAAGTGATTTACATTAGGTTTCTTTTCGTACCACCCCTCATAAGGAGTGACACCATCTAAACTAGAAGTAGGACTTCTATTTAGAATATATACACTAGTTCTTATAGCCTCTGCCCAGTACATATGAGTTAGATGCTTAGTCTGAAGCATCAATCTTGCCATTTCAACTATGGTGCGGTTCTTTCTCTCAGCCACACCATTCTATTGTGGGGTATAGGTAGTGGTGAATTACCTTTTAATACCACTTGCTTTACAATATTTCAAGAATGCTTTTGAGGAGTATTCACCTCCTCGATTTGTCCTGGGACATTTTACATAATTCCCACTTTGATTCTCTACATTGTTTCTAAAATCTATGAAGCAATCAAAAGCTTCATCTTTATGTTTCAAAAAATAAATCTAGCACATTCTAGAGAAGTCATCTATGAAAGTGAGAAAATAAGAATATTTTTTGAGACTCTGTGTTTGCATTGGTCCATAAATGTCTGAATGTACTAACTAAAGTGGATAGCTGGCTCTCCATGCTTGTACTTTTGGAAACTTTGACCTTGAGTGCTTTCCCAAAGCACATCCTTCATAGACCTCCTTTTGTTCATTTATTTTGGGAAGTCATGTCACCATAGCTTGAGAAGTGAGAAGTTTCAAGCTAGCGAAATTAAGGTGACCATATCGCAAGTGCCAAAGCACACTTGGATTTGTTATAGCTACATTTGCAAGTTGAGCTCCTCTTGGATCACCAAATTTGAGAGGGAATAACATGTTCTTGGTCATGGGGACCTATGTGATGACATGATTACAATTATTTTTATCAAAAATGATACATTGTCCTTCATCAAATACAAGCTTGTAATTATTTTCCATCATTTGTCCAACACTTAGCAGATTGTGTTGGAGCTTTGGAGTGTAATAGATGTCATGCACTTTCTTTAGTCCTTCTTTCGTTGGAACCTCCATGGCTCCAATACCCTCTACTTGCAATGTCTTATCATCCCCTAATTTGATTTGGGATTTATAAGTGGAATCTAGAGTAGCAAATAAATGTTCATAAGTGGAATCTAGAGTAGCAAATAAATGCTCTTTGCCACTCATGTGGTTTGAACAACCAGTATCCAAAATCCATGTGTCATTGAGATTATGTTGTAATTATCCATATGAAAGAAAAATATTAGAGGTATCATCTTCTTCTCCATAATTACCATATTGACTACTGCTGCCTTGTGAATATTTTGACCAGCAGTCACGAGCGAAGTGATCTAGCTTTCCAAAGTTGAAATAAGTTGATATTGACTGGTCACTTCCTCGCCCTTGATTTCCACTTTGTTCTTGATTTTCTCCTCAATTTTGATTTCTACCTCTTTGTTGATTGCCTCCTTTCTATGATTTGCCTCCTATGTTGGAATTGCCTCCTCTATTTTGGTTGAAGAACACAAGCTTATACTGAGAGGGGGGGGTGAACAGTATAAGACATCTTTTAACTTTTTCCTTTATACTTCAAAATAGTAAAGCAATATACCCAAATCAATATCAAAGCAATGCACAATATCATCCACAAAGTGACACCGATTTTAACGTGGTTCACCCAGAATGGCTGGGCTATGTCCACAAAAAAATTTCTCTAAAAGTTATCTCAAAGTTCTTTGGGAATCCTTACCAATTACAATGTTTATGAGCCTCGGCCCAAAGGAGATACCTTCCCCTCAATCTGGATTTATGAACCTTTGCTCAAAGGAGATACCTTCCCCTTTGCTCTGGAAATGATCCCTCAGAAGATCAACTATCTCTACCTCTTGCCAGCACGTGGAACTCCTTTCCATCGAAGACCTCCTATCCTCAATGCTTAGCCTAAGAGACCTCTCGCCTTCTATGATCACGTCCACGGTAGCTCAAGCAACCTATACCAAACACGGTCGGTCGGTCTAGTACAAGTCTTCCTCTGTCTGTCAGATCTATCCAACTCTTGAACAAATCAATCCTCTGCATACAAGCCTTCTCAAAGACTTGTCAACTGTCCTCAGGTTCTTCTCATAGAACCAATTCACCTCTATCCTCAAGTTCTCTTATAGAACTATCAAACTCAACTCACAAGTCCTCTGCTAGGACCTGTCTAAATCTGCTCACAAGTCCCCACCGAAACCTATCCAAAAACTTAGCAAGCTCACAAATAAAAATTTTATTAGTAGGAAATCACAAAGTGAATTGTTAGAGACCCAATGTGATTTGTAAAACTCATAGAAGCATAAAGAGAATTGTTAGAGACTCAATATGCTCTATACTCAAATCCCAATCTCAAAACTCAACTCAAATCAACTCAGCTCAATCTCAATATCAAATCTGAAAACTCAACTCAATATCTGAAATGAATAGGATAGAATGTTTTCTTTCAAGAACATGAAACCGCAACAATTTCCAACTATGCAAAGAATCACATAACAATGATACTCATGTTCTTTTCACCATCAATTAGGGTTTCAACAACAATGCTCATCAAACAAGGTTTTGTCAACCAACACCATTCAACTCAACATCAACCTTGAAGCATTCAACCAATCATCACAATAAAAAGGAAACAAGTAGAAATCCTTTTCCCTCCAAAGATATTTGAACAAAACAGCCACCAACACAATATCACCAAATGCAAAGAATAACTTGCTCAAATCAACTCAATGGAGTAAGCCCAATATCATGAATCAAGTAAAGCAATAACTTGATCAACCAACCTCTATGGAAGCAAATCAACCATCAAACTCAAAATAGCCAACCAAGGGTTCCACCAACTCAATTCAAGTAGCTAGACTCACAAATATAAACCCTAGTGCACAAAGCTTCCACTATCTCAAACCAGAAATTATGCATTCACCAAAAACTCTCCTTAAGGATAACAATGCATAAGTAGTCTTCAACAAACCAAAAAATAGGATTTACACCCAACCAAAGGAAACCTAGTTGAAAACCTTTTCACTCCAACCTTATTTCAAAAAAACATACACCAATCATACTCATAAGGAAAATGTGCCCATACCTTTTTGGAGGAGAAGAAAATTGATCCTTAAAGCTGTCACCACACACAAACCTCAAACTTCCAACCAAGTTAGGGTTAGAACCAAGATAAATGAGCATATATAAAAACTTTCCTTAATACACATTTTAGCTTCTCTTCTTTAAAAACAACCACCAAAGAAGCCAAAAACACAATAACCAAAACTTACACCTTATATCTCCATTTTTAAATTTAGCATAGCAAAAGACTAATCTCAAAAATACAACCAAAGAAATATTCCCTTATTTCTCCTATGTCTTTTAAACAATGCTAAAAAATGCCAAAAATCATATCAAGAAAATAATCACACCTTATATTGGCTGCCCTTGAAGAATCTGAAATTCACGACACAAAACATGTTTTAATAAAAACATGACTAATCCATGCACAGCTCCCTCCGCAGGGATCGAAACGCAGACCTCCACCTAAGCAGGGCCCAAATGTAGCCTTCGCTGCCACTAGACTATAAGGGGCTTACGAAGTCCAAGACAGACTTCCTTCCACATAAACGGTCAAGCTTTCCGAAAGATTTTCAAACCACGAACTCTCCTCTTTCACAGTGTAAATAGAACATTCGATCACAGCCAAACCAATTAATTGCCTTCAATTTTTCAAGAGAGTTTAACCTTAGGAACCTTCTCATATTTATAGTCCATACGTGGACTTTAGAACACGTTGGCTGCAAAGAAAAGTAATTTTGAATTTAATCGAAATTTGCTTTCTAAAGGGTTTAAAAACCCTTAAATAATTTCTCCCTTAATTAATTAAATAATTAATTAATTAAAACCTTGAAGGGTTTTAAATAATAATTAAATAAATAATAAAGAGAACCTCCATTGGTTTTAATAAAAACCATTGCCAATGGAATCTCTCCGGATTCTCTTAAAAATATTCTCTTGGAATCTTCCACCTTTGAAGCCAACACATCCTCTTAAAATTAATGCCATTTCCTTTTGACATCAATGACAACTCATAGACAAGAAGCTAGGATCTGAAACCCAAAATTTCCAACAATCTCCCCCTTTGTGATTGATGGCAAACCATGCTTCTCAACAACACTTGAACTCAAAATTGCTGTAAAGAAATCAGCTCCCCCTGTCTTGAGGCTCTCCCCCTTACTCATATCTCTCCCCCTTTGTCATCAATGGCAAAGGGTCACCTTTGGGGCTCGGGACTAAGAATGAGCCTCTTAGCTTAGTCCCTCCCCAACCTCCTAATGAGGTGATTAATTCTTGGGTGGGAGTAAAACTCCCATTAGGCACTGATCATCATCAGCATCTATAGCTGCCTTACCATGTCTTCTCTTGTTCTCCTTGTCCATATTCATGTTCTTGTTCCTGTCACTATTCCTGTTCCTATTATCATTCTTGTTCTTATCCATGCCTTGATCCTTGGACCTGTTCATACCACTGTTCCTGTTCTTGTACCTTGGAAGTTCAGCTCTACACTGTCTAGCTGTGTGACCTTCATTTTTGCACTTATAACAAGTAACAATGTTATTTCTTTTAGGCATACCTATTATTTGAATCCACCTATTATGACTAACCTTGTTCCTGTTATTAGCCTTGCAAAAAATTGCCTTATGCCCAAACCGTTTACAAGAGTAGCAATACCCTTGAAAGAAATTACCACCTCTAAAACTAGCATTTACCTTCCTTACTTGAGTCATGCAATGTGAAGCCATGTGACCAAACCTGTGACAAGCAAAACATCTGCCATTAAACTTTCTTGTAAATGACCTTCTAGGTCCTATAAAATTTCTCCCCTTTTTCTGTTTCCTATTTTTTGTTTATGTGCATCTATCACTCAAGGACTCATGATCTGAAATACTTTCCTCATCAAAACTCTCTTTCTTTTGGAGTCTCTTACTAGACTCTCCAACTTGTTCCTTGTGTGACTTAACAAAACCAAGGCATGTTTTATCTGTTGTCTTTCTTTGACCTTTGATGAGTGACTTAACCTTTTTGGAGCTATCTTGAAACCTGTAAAGCTTATCCTTGTACTCTTTAGTTTTCTCTTTCAAAGAAGCCATTTTATGTTCTAACTTACTATACTCAAGAACCTTAGACTCTAACTCATCCTTGAGTTCTTGTGTCTTAGCTATAGAGAAGTCAAGACTTTCTATAAGATCATCTCTCTCCATACAACATTCATCTAACTTATCCTTGAGTCTAGCATTCTTCTTTCTTTCCTTTTTCAAAGCACTAAGAGCACTAATAAGTTCACTTTCAAGATCCTTTATTTGATTGCTTTTTGAATCATCAAAGCCTTTTTCAGATTTCTTATCACTAGAGGTGCTACCCTTTTCAAAAATCATACATGCATCTTCCTTATAGTTTTCTGAAGCATCCTCATACATACTAGAAACCAAATCATTATTTGTGCAATCATCCTCAAGGTGACCAAAATTTCCACATCTAAGACATTTCATGATAATGAATCTATGTTTCGGTTCTTCCTCTTTTTCTGATATGAACATCTCATTTTCATCATCACTTGAAGAACTTTCACTATCACTACTAGAACACTTACTTGCTTTGTCTAGGTAGAAACTCTTCTTGTGCTTGTGAGAATACCTCTTTCCTTGATTGTTGTGCTCATCTTTGTTTTTCCTGTGATGCTTGTGCTTTTCAGAATCCTTGCTCTTAGAATCTTGTTTATCTTCATCACTTTCATTCTTGGGAACAATACTGATCAGTAGCATAATGACCAAACTTTCCACAATTAAAACATCTTATATTTTTCATACTTTTGTGCTTTCTAGAGAACTTGCCTTTCTTGTTGTAATATGCCTCTTCATCACTAGAAGACTCATCACTATCTTGAAGTTGTTTACCCTTGGAATTCTTGGTAGCCTTGAAAGTTGCCTCTTTCTTGACATCAACCTTAACTTGAGTTCTCAACTCAAATGCTGCAAGTATACTATGGAGCTCATCCTTTTTCAACTTATCCAAATCTTTAGCTTCCTCAATAGCAGAAATATTTTCACTAAATCTATTAGGAAGAGATCTTAAAATCTTATCACAAACATCATTTTCAGCAAGCTCAAGACCTAAGTCTTTCATGGAGTTAACAACCTCATCCATACGAAGCATGTAGTCACTAATATGTTTATAATCATTCATCTTGAGTTGTTCAAACATACCTTTGAAGTGTCTCAACTTGGCCTTTCTAAAATTTGTATCACCTGTATGAACCACCTTCAACTGTTTCCATATTTCACTAGCTGTCTTGCAGTGAATCACTTTGGTGAGATCTGCTTTATGTAAGCCTTTCAGGATTGCATTCATTGCTTTTGAATTGCTGTGATGTAGGAGCCTTTCTTCTTTAGTATTAGGACCATGTTCAGGAATAGTGTACTCATATTCAATCACTTCCCAAACCTCATTCCCAAGTGCCATTAGATGAACCTTCATCCTTGCACTCCAAAGACCAAAATCTGACCCATCAAGAATAGGTGTTGCATTGCCACTTGAATAATCCATTGTGTTTTTTACTAGCTTTTCCTTCAAGCTGTTAAACTTTTCGAAGGCACCCGCTCTGATACCAATTGAAGAACACAAGATTATACTAAGAGTGGGGGTGAACAGTATAAGACCTCTTTTTACTTTTTCCTTTATACTTCAAAATAGTAAAACAATATACCCAAAGCAATATCAAAGCAATGCACAATATCATCCAGAAAGTGACACCAATTTTAACGTGGTTCACCCAGAATGGCTGGGCTACGTCCACAAAAACTTTTCTCTAAAATTTATCTCAAAGTTCTTTGGGAATCCTTCCCAATTACAATGTTTATGAGCCTCGGCCCAAAGCAGATACCTTCCCCTCAATCTAGATTTATGAGCCTCTTCTCAAAGGAGATACCTTCCCCTCTGCTCTGGAAATGATCCCTTAGAAGATCAACTGCCTCTACCTCTTGCCAGCATGTGGAACTCCTTTCCATCGAAGACCTCATGTCCTTAATGCTTAGCCTAAGAGACCTCTGCCTTCTATGATCATGTCCACAGTAGCTCAGCAACCTGTACCAAACACAGTTAGTCGGTCTAGTACAAGTCTTCCTCTATTTTTTAGATCTGTCCAACTCTTGAACAAATCAATCCTCTGCATACAAGCCTTCTCAAAGACTTGTCAACTGTCCTCAGGTTCTTCTCATAGAACCAATGCACCTCTATCCTCAAGTTCTCTTATAGAACTATCAAACTCAGCTCACAAGTCCTCTGCTAGGACCTGTCCAAATCTGCTCACAAGTCCCCACTGGAACCTGTCCAAAAATTTCTCACAAGTCCCCACCGAAACCTGTCCAAAAACTCAGCAAGCTCACAAAGAAAAACTTTCTTAGTAGGAAATCACAAAGTGAATTGTTAGAGACCCAATGTGATTTGTCAAACTCATAGAAGCATAAAGAGAATTGTTAGAGACTCAATATGTTCTATACTCAAATCCCAATATCAATCTCAAATCTGAAAACTCAACTCAATATCTGAAATGGATAGGATAGAATGTTTTCTTTCAAGAACATGAAACCCCAACAATTGCCAACTATGCAAAGAATCGCATAACAATGATACTCATGTTCTTTTCACCATCAATTAGGGTTTCAACAACAATGCTCATCAAACAAGGTTTAGTCAACCAACACCATTCAACTCAACATCAACCTTGAAGCATTCAATCAATCATCACAAGAAAAATGAAACAAGTAGAAATCCTTTTCCCTCCAAAGATATTTGAACAAAATAGCCACCAACACAATATCACCAAATGCAAAGAATAACTTGCTCAAATCAACTCAATGGAGTAATCCCAATATCATGAATCAAGTAAAGCAATAACTTGATCAACCAACCTCTATGGAAGCAACTCAACCATCAAACTCAAAACAGCTAACCAAGGGTTCCACCAACTCAATGCAAGTAGCTAGACTCACAAATATAAACCCTAGTGCACAAAGCTTCCACTATCTCAAACCAGAAATTATGCATTCACCAAAAACTCTCCTTAAGGATAACAATGCATAAGTAGTCTTCAACAAACCAAAAAATAGGATTTACACCCAACCAAAGGAAACCTAGTTGAAAACTTTTTCACTCCAACCTTATTTCAAAAAAACATACACCAATCATACTCATAAGGAAAATGTACCCATACCTTTTTGGAGTAGAAGAAAATTGATCCTTAAAGCTATCACCACACACAACCCTCAAACTTCCAACCAAGTTAGGGTTAGAACCAAGATAAATGAGCATATATAAAAACTTTCCTTAATACACCTTTTAGCTTCTCTTCTTTAAAAACAATCACCAAAGAAGCCAAAAACACAACAACCAAAACTTACACCTTATATCTCCATTTTTAAATTTAGCATAGCAAAAGACTAATCTCAAAAATACAACCAAAGAAATGTCCTCTTATTTCTCCTGTCTTTTAAACAATGCTAAACAATGCCAAAAATCATATCAAGAAAATAATCACACCTTATATTGGCTACCCTTGAAGAATTCAAAATTCACGGCATAAAACACATTTTAATAAAAATGTGACTAATCCATGCACAGCTCCCTCCACGGGGATCGAAACGCAAACCTCCGCCTAAGCAGGGCCCAAACGCAGCCTTCGCTGCCACTAGCCCACAAGGGGCTTACGAAGTCCAAGACGGACTTCCTTCCACATAAACGGTCAAGCTTTCCAAAAGCTTTTCAAACCACGAGCTCTCCTCTTTCGTAGCATAAACAGAACATTCGATTGCAGCCAAACCAATTAATTGCCTTCGATTTTTCAAGAGAGTTTAACCTTAGGAACCTTCTCATATTTATAGTCCATACGTGGACTTTAGAACATGTCAGCTGCAAAGAAAAGTAATTTCGAATTTAATCGAAATTTGCTTTCTAAAGGGTTTAAAAACCCTTAAATAATTTCTCCCTTAATTAATTAAATAATTAATTAATTAAAACCTTGAAGGGTTTTAAATAATAATTAAATAAATAATAAAGAGAACCTCCATTGGTTTTAATAAAAACCATTGCCAATGGAATCTCTCCAGATTCTCTTAAAAATATTCTCTTGGAATCTTCCACCTTTGAAGCCAACACATCCTCTTAACATTAATGCCATTTCCTTTTGACATCAATGACAACTCATAGACAAGAAGCTAGGATCTCAAACCCAAAATTGCCAACATTGGTTGCCTCCTCTATTTCTATTTCCTCCTATGTAGTTGCTTCTGCATCTACTTCTTTGCTTTCCTCTGCCTTGAACTATTCCCCGTCCTCTTCCATTGTTTTCATTGGAAGTGAAGGCCTTATCATCACCTTCGTAGCTGGTTGAAGGAGTTTTAGGAAACCTCTCTTCATGTGACATTAACAATCCGATTAATTCATCGAATGTTAAAAGGGAAATATCTTTGGATTCTTCTATAATTATGACAATATGGTTCCATTTTTGTGTAATTGTTCACAACACTTTTGTTACAATTTTCTCAGGGGTGATTTTTTGCCTAATGTAACCATTTTATCCATAATTGCTTTTACTCTAACACAATAATCACCAATTTTTTCATTATCTTTCATTCGAATATTTTCAAAATATCTTTTGTGTTTGAAGCCTTACCTTCACTTGATTACTACCCTGGAATCCATCACTCAATGCTTTCCATGCAACTTGTGCAGTTGTACAAGCGATGATTCTAGGCAATATGCTTTTCTCCAATGCAGCTTGGACATGAGAAAGAGCAGAAGAGTTGCTCTTTTTCTCTTATTTTCATGTTTTCTTGTCTATGACACTTAGTGTTGTCCTGTTTGAGGGTTCTATGTA
Organism: Wollemia nobilis; assembly: GCA_028583015.1. Classification (NCBI taxonomy): domain Eukaryota; kingdom Viridiplantae; phylum Streptophyta; class Pinopsida; order Araucariales; family Araucariaceae; genus Wollemia; species Wollemia nobilis. Next base: position 16,229,099 of record JAQPPZ010017052.1, read on the forward strand.
GCCATCTTCTATTATGTCCCACAAACCTCTTCCTATGAGCAAGGTCTTCATATTTATAGACCAATACTTATAGTCATAACCGTTAAATTTAGGTATAGGTAAGCTATTGTGTGAGGCCATAGTTACCAAAAACTCTCTTTATTTCATGGTTATAATAAAGTACTTTGTTGTTTGAAAGAAGGAAAGAAGAAGAAGGAAGAAAGAAGGGATTACAAACTTAAGTTAAATCTGACTTGTTCTACTCTATCATTCACTATTTGTTCCTCTTGATGTGGGGATGCTATCTTTTTATTCACAAAATTATTGGCTACTTCTTCTTCGTCGTCACTTATCAATATTATTTTTGGTGATTCTGGTTCTAAGATTTCCATCGAAATACTGTAGTGTGTATACTCTGATTCTTGTGGTGCAGCTTGTACGGATTTTGATTATTCAAATTGACTCCTGAATGAGTTATCTTCAAAGTCTGCCTCGTACCCTGAGTCAGGATGCATTTGATGTGCTATCACTGCATTTTGAAGTTGGCTAAACACAATATTGAGCCCATAACCTCTTACTTTTTCATCAAACCTCTTTGCACCTTCTCTTGCTAGAATTGCACATAAGGCATGATAACAACCATTTGGTCTTATCATCAATACCTCTTTACAATTTTACAATTTGGATATTTTGTCTCTTTTACAAAAAAAAACTAAGCCTCTTAGGCTTATTACACAAAAGTTCTACAGTTTATGATTCCTTGAATCAAGTGAAAAAATTATCCTTCGATTACAATAATATTCTCTTAGACAATGTCTTTCTTTCTTATATGATATATATTAAATATATATATATATTACTCTTTAATAGATTAAAAAATAATTGCTTTAAAAAAACTTTAGAAAAGCAATTATAGTTAATACATTAAATATAATATAATTAATTTTAATAATAATATATAAAAAAAAACTTTATATAAAAAATTTATCCTTCGCAGGAATCAAACCCATGACCTATTTCATGCAATAATTCATCCTAACCAACTCGGCTACCACTGCCGATGAGAACCCAAGGGCAAGATTACAAGTATATTATGTTTTGGATCCGATTTCAACAAAAATAAAAAAATTTCAAGCTTTCACTGTCACTGGGTTTCGAACCAATGACCTGCAGGAAGGTGGGTACCTTATGGTTGGCTCCACAAGCCAGTCGAGCTACGCAGCTCGACGAGAATGCAAGGGAAGCTTGCCTTCCTTATACTTTTTTTTTTGTGGAAAACATCCCAAAAGGGATGCCACTTTCGGGTAAGACCCAAGGAGGCAGGGGTATCCATTCCGCAAAAAACACCCAGGACTCGGACCTGGCCTACCACCTTTGACATACTCAAGGAGCAAACAAACACACAAAACCAAATTAAGAAAAGTAAATAACAACAAAAATATTAAAATAAAATAAAAAACATGCTCCTTGAGTGTGTCAAAACCAAAAGCACAACCAAACACGCACAATAAGATAAAAGAAACCACAACACAAACCACATAGAAAAACACAAGAACCACATAACAAAACACAAACAAGACAAAAACAACAGAACACTACAAAGACATAACCCAAAAAAGCATGAAAAATAAACACAACCAAAACCTAAAAAATAAAATAAATAAAATAAAAATAAAAACAACCAACAATAGACAATAAACAAAAACAAAAAACATAGAAAACACTCACACATAAAAAAATGAAATAACACAAACAAAGAGAAACCCAAGAACAAGAACGAAAAAAATACAAGAATAATAACAAAAAAAACATAAAAAAAACAAAACAACAAAAACATAAGAACAACAAAAAACAACACAAAGAACACAAAAACAAAACAAAACAAAAGAACCCACCCACCTTAAAAAACTAAACAAAAAAACAAAGAAGACAAAAAAAAAAATGAACAAAACAATGACCTATCTAGACCAGAAGACTATTAATGCAAGAATCAACAGAGGAAACAAAATAAAGAATAGAATGAGCTAGGGAACTAAAAAAACTGAATGAACCAAAGAGAAACAAAAAAAAAAAAAACAAGAAGAAACTAGGTACCTTCAGAACTGGAGCCATCCAAAGAAATGATAGAAAGAAGAGCTTCCCTAATTTGAGAAGCCCACCATATAGGAGGGTGGCCATAACAAGTAAGATCACCTTTGTCCAAAGCCCAATTAGCTAAAGCATCAGCACTCTTGTTTTGATCTCTAACCACATGATTGTAATCAACTTTCAAAAATCCCATCTGGATTAACTCGATCTTCTCAATAATTCTTTTTATTCTCCAATCCACCTTATGATTCTTAGAAGGAGTCTTCAAGAGATTAATCATAAGTTGAGAGTCAGACTCAACTAACACCTTTTCCCATCCAACCTTAGCAGCCTCTTGAAGGCCTCTAAGGATACCATACCCCTCAGCAAGGTTATTGGAAAGAATACCCAAATTCTCAGTAAAAGTAAAAACCAGGGAGCCATCTCGTGCTTTAATTAATTTTTTTTTTGGATTTTATCCCACATAGACCATGCGGAGGGTGACAAAGGTGTTTAAAACCTTCAGTGAGCGAATACTCACTCTATTGCCTTTGGGAAATCAGTGATCGCACTTTTACCTCCTCGAGTAATCACTCCCCGTCATGTTGCTTCCTTTGACCCTGTCGTCTGTTGCCACATTGCTTGTCCTCCTACCACATAATCGGTCTTTCTACCACGTAATTGGTCTATGTCAGTTCTGAGTCATCTAGTCTGTGTCAACCTTGTTCTCCTCTTGCCATGTGGCACTCTTTGGTTGGTTATTTTGATTTGCTCCTTCTTGTGTGCTTGTTGTGCGGGCATGCTCCAAACCACATATTGGTTCATGAATCATGAGCCTTCCTCACCCTATATTATGTGCTATGGGCCCCACTTGACCTTGCCTCGATGCTCGTGCTACCTGGTTCCTCCACCTCGATCCTTGGGTCTAGTTCCTCCATTGACCTCGATTCTATCACCCTCTCAGGCTTTAGCTCTGATACTAGATGTGGGCACATGATAATTAGGAGCAATAGGAAAATGCAAAAATATTATATTCAACCTTGGAAACATAGGAATTACAAAGTTTAAATAGTGGTTGACTAAACAACCTTATGGAATATAGGAGAAGTTAGGAAAAGAAGAAGAATAGGGAGGAAAGGAGAAAGGGAATTTGGTGTTTTCTGCCTTGCCGCCCATGTCGTCCAATCTGCCCAGTCAGCTACCATCCAAGTCAAACTACCTGCCCAGTCAGCTGTCATCCAAGAAGGTAAAAGGGTAAGATCCAAAGCTTACCGTTGCAAACAATTTTTTTACTCCTTTTAACTGGCTTAATTTCTAACAAAACAGGGATGAGAACATGAATAGTAACAGGGTTTTGAACAGGAACAAGAATAAGGATATGAACAAGAAAAGGAATAGGAACATGGACAAGGATATTAGGAAAAATCATGGAAAGTCAGCTATGTGCACTGATAATGATCAGTGCCTAATGGGAGTTTTAGTCCCACCCTAGAATTAATCACCTAAACAATATTTGGGGGAGGGGCTAAGCGAAGAGGCTCATTCTTAGCCCTGAGACCCAAATGTGACCCTTTGCCATTGATGACAAATGGGGGGAGATTTGAGTAAGGGGGAGAGCCTTGAGTCAGGGGGAGCAAAGCTTCAGAGGATGGTTTTCAGTTGGTTTCAGTTTTGACAGTTGATGTGGTTTTAGTAGTGGTTTGCCATCATTGATAAAGGGGGATATTGTTGGTAATTTTGGGTATGTTGCCTAGCTTCATGTTTGTGAGTTGTCATTGATGTCAAAAGGAATTTTTGTTGATGTCAAAAGGAATTTATGCTGATGTCAAAAAGAGTTTGGTGCCAAAAAGATCTTGAAAGTTCCATGATGTTTGTTTAAGGGTTTTTATTAAAACCATGGTGACAGGGTTAAATGTTTTTCTTAAAACCATCTGGACTCATTAAGGGTTTTTATTAAAACCATCTTGGCTTAATGAAAAGGTTTTGGTCCTTGAAAAAACCTTAAAAGCCCATTTTGATTATTAATAAATAAATTAACTCAAACCTTTGAAAAGGTTTTAAGTTAAGTTTATTATTAATAAAGTAATAATTATTAATTTAATAATTATTATTGAAAGGGTTTATAAACCCTTAGAGATGCTCATGTAAAATACTTACCTCATCGACATTGTTTGTTTGGAAGGAGCGTCGACGTCAACTTGCATGGGATACAAAAGACTATTAAAGGGCATTAATTCCTAAGGTTCAATGCACCTTCGATTTGCATGATTACCTTTGAATTTGTATTTCTTTGTGACCTTCAATTTTAGATTGCTCTGTGATTTTTGAGTTTTGTATTGCTCTGTGTTTAAGTTTCGATTTCATATGCCTATGAGGAAGATAAATTTGTTTGTCTGTAATTTCTGTGAGCAAAGGGAAGGTAAAAAAATGAGTGGCGCTTGAGAGTTTTGTTGGGCACTTGTGCTCCAACGACGGAGGTAGTGGATCGAAGGCGCTCGCTAGGCAAAGGTGTCAAGATCGATTCTCGTCAGGCATATTTCATTTTTGGTCCCGAATTATTGTGCACGTGGTACATCAGTTGCTTTGGGCCATGATTTTGGAGGAGGAAGTGCTTTGGCGCTTATGTTGGTGTCTCCACACTTCTCCTAAGGTTGGAGAATTGATTTTTGGCCAAGGTAAATCTTTTGTTGATAATGTGGAATATTTGATTTGACTTGGCAATTATTGTTGGTAATTGGATGGAGGTATAAGGTTAAACAGATATATTGCTTTGACATTGTTATTATTGATTCTTAATGTTTATATGGTAAATGCATTTAGAAGTAAATAAATTTTAGGAGTTATAAGGGTTTAAGGAATAATTGTGCTTAATGTCATATTGGGGTTAGAAAGCCTTTGGAGTTATTGAGTGGATATTCTCTTGTAATTATTTTTGAGGTTGAAGTTATTTTGTGATATATTAAGTAGGAGTTATAAGGTGTAAAGGAATATTTTTGATATGTATATTTGTGAGTTTTTATTATTGATGAGTTGGAGTTATAAGGTGTTATTAATAATCTTATCATTGTGCATTATTCCATTGTTGCTAACTCTAATTTGTGGCAAATTGAGGGTTAGTGTTGTGACAGATTTTGAGTTCTCCTTCATCATCAAAGTAAAGGTATGGGCACATTCTTCCATTGTTATTATTGATTGATGGTTTTCTAAAAATAATTTTGGAGTGAAAGGATTAAATTAAGCTTCCTTATTTGGAGTGGATCTTATTTTTTGAAAGTGGAAGTATTGATTATGCATTATGAGATCATGATGAGTTTATGAGTTATTGCATAATTTTGGTTTATGAGAGTGGAAGCATTTGAAGTTTTCTTTAGGGTTTTTGAGTGAGAAACTTATGTCATTGCTATAAGTTGTTGAAACCCCATTTGAGTTTTTTGGTTGTTGAGAGTTTGGTTTTGAGATTGCTTCCATTGAGATTGAGTTGATCAAGTTATGCTTTACTTGATACATGAGTTGGAATTGCTCCTTTGAGATTTGATTTTATCAAGTTGTAATTTTCTTGATAAACTTGGTTGTGTGGTTAAGTTGAGCATTCCCATTTGAGAGAAGTTGTAAATATCTTGAACCCCTTTTTGATGCTTAGAGAGAGATTGATTTGAGTTCTTGAAAACTAACTTGGCTAGGGTTTGATAGCAAGTTATGGTTCTATGTTGGAGGATTTGATTCCTTGATATTGCATTATTGACAATTGGTGGTTCAAGATCTTGTGAAAGTATATTACTTCTATCTTTATTCTGATTTGAGAAAGATTTTGTTTTTGAGTTTAAGGATAGAACATATTGAGTCTCTAACAATTCTCTTTATGCTTCTATGATATTGATTTGAGTTGAGATTGAGAGTTAAAGGATAGAACATATTGAGTCTCTAACAATTATATTTATGCTTCTATGAAATTGATTTGAGTTGAGATTGAAAGTTGAAGGATAGAATATATTGAGTCTCTAAAAATTCTCTTTATGCTTCTATGATATTGATTTGATATGATTGGATGAAACACATTGGGTCTCTAAAAATTCTCTTTGTGTGTTCACATTGGGCAAGTTTCTTGGTAAACTTGCTTGAGTTGATTTGGGAAAGTTCTTGGTGAGCTTGCTAGGACAGATTTGGACAGGTTCTTGTGGAGAACTTGTGGACTAATTTGGATAGGTTCTTGTGGAGAACTTGTGGACTGATTTGGACAGGTTCTTATGGAGAACTTGTGGACTGATTTGGATAGGTTCTTGTTGAAGAACTTGTGGACAGATTTGATGAAGTCTTGGTGAAGACTTGTGAGCAGTTGTGATTGATTTGTTCAAGCTTTTGGCTTAAGCTTGGGACAGATCTGAAAGAGATTTGAGAACATATTTGTGTTGGACCAGAGGACTGAGTTTGGTGCAGATTTATGACAGAGTTTGAGAGGACTTGTGCTAGACCGACTGACTGTGTTTAGTACAAATTTTGATGAGAAACTATGGAGGTGATCAGTAAGGACAAAAGTCTCTAGATCCACAGCAAAGAGGACAGGACGTCTTCTATGGAAAGGAGTTCCACCTACTAGCGACAGAAGAGGCAATGATATTTTGAAGTATCATTTCTAGAGATTTGGGGGATAGGACATCTCCTTTGGGCAGGAGGTTCATAAATACTTATTTAGGGGATAGGACATCTCCTTTGGGTAGGAGGCTCATAAATACTTCTTTGGGGAATAGGACATCTCCTTTGGGTAGGAGGCTCATAAATATTTGATTAGGGGAAGAATTCTCCTTTGGACAGGAAGTCCATAAACATTGTAATTGGGAAGGATTCCCAAAGGATTTGATTGAGAAAATTTAGTGAAATATTTTCTCTGTGGAGTAGCCTACCTTGGGTGAACCACATTATATTGGTGTCTCAATTGTGTGATGACTTGTACACTAGTTTTATTATTGCTTTGATTTTGTTATTGGTTCATTGCATTGCTTTCTGAAGTAAAAGGAAAAAGTTAAAAAGTGGTCTTATATTGTTCACCTCCCCTCTCAGTATAAGCTTGTGTTATTCAGAGTGTGACATAATGTGATGAAGTGTGATATGCTCAAAGTTCATTCTTGAGTAGCAGCTTTATTCATGGAGTGTTCATTTCCTCCATAGCTACTTTGTATACACTTCCATAATTTCTATTTATAGTATATTTTCAGTCATCTCACAAATTTACTTTATATCATATTATTTTGCATCTTGTGATTGCTATCATCCATTACATTCTACATAAAAATCTAACACCACCAAGACCTTATTAATACATTAACTTAAAATTAATAATAAAATAAAATTTTGAACACATTTCTTACACTTGCAAAATGACAAAAATTACAAGAATATAATAAAATACATTAATAAATCCCCACACATTTTCCTACACCATTATAATTAATTAATATTAAATTATTATAATTAAATAATATTGATATCACCATCATGACCCCTATTTACTACCCTCCCACATAGAAAATGACAAAAATAAATAAAATAACAATGATAATTAAAAATAAATAAACTCCTCATCAAGACCCCTTTTTGCTAATCAATCATAATTATGTTAGAGTTAGAGTATATTCCATCATTTGAGTCATGTAAATGTACCACCTTAGGTACATAGTTAGAGTAGGAGATTACTTTAGGGGGAAGTTAGCTAGTTACTTCAAGCAATATAATAAATTCACAAGTGGCAATGTGCAAGTTGTAATGTGCAAGGTGTCCCCTTGTATAGCTAGGTAGAGTGTTGGCCAAGGAATCTATCTTCCTATATAAAGGGCCTCATAGTGATAGATTAGGTATCAAGTCAAGTTCTTATCTAGTGCAGTGTAGTAGATAGTGGTGCTCCTATATGGAGCACAATGTAGCTCTTTAGCTCATAGTAATGGAGAGACAATTTCCTCCATACTACATTGTAATTTCGATATTTCTATTTATAGTATATTTTAGTCATATTGCAGACTCACTTTCTTTCATATTTATTGCATCTTATTAGGACCTATGTTAGATCTCTTCCATTGCATATATCCTCAAAATCTAACAGTGGTATCGGAGCCACGGTGAATCGATATAGGAGGGCCTACATCCATCATAAGAGAAGTCCAGTAGGTCAAGAGGAATAGGGCACCACCGCACGGAAAAAAAAAAAAAGAGAGATAATCACAAGTGAGGACTGAAAGAAATTTTAGTTATAGAAATTTTGGGATTATATTTGGCTAGAGTCTTTCCATAGAAAAACTTGTGAAGACTAGGACTCATCATTCATACTACTAGATTGAAAAATCAACTAGAAAAGATTATTATCTCCATATTTATAAGTTCTTCCATTCTAGTTTCTAACAACTTGTTGCAGGAAAAGGATATTCAAAAAAATATTGAGAAGCTTCCTACAAGAGAGTTAGAAATAATATCTTCTTAGAATTATTCTAGCACTTGTAGCAACAAGGAGAAGATTAAAGATTTCAAAGACCTTGAGAAAGGTCCCATTACAAGAGTTGCAATCCTACAAAGTGTAGAAGTGAAGAAAAAGGCCACAGTAGCCTTATAGAAATACTCAAAGAAGAAGAGACTTTAGAAGATGAGTCAAGGAAGAGATAGGAGATTGGTGATCTCCATTCAAGATCAATACTTGTAGAGTGCAGAAGAAGAATAGGCCAAAGAATCCTAGAAGAAGAATAGGCCAAAGAATCCTTGATCAAGAAGAAGGCCATAGAAGCCTTAATTCTGAAGAAAACATCAAAGAAGAATTTTTGATTCAGAAGAAGAATTCCTTACTCAAAAGTAAACTCCAAAGAAGAGTTTCTAAAGAATATTTTAGAGAAAATTTTATGTTTCAAAAGATAAATTTTCTAATTTGGAAGAAGACTCCAAAGAAGATATCTTTGAAGAAAATTCTAAAATAAATTCCTGATTCAGAAGAATACTCCAAAGAAGATTTATTGAAGATATCCTAATTTAGAAGATAAATTTCTACTTCAAAAGAAAACTCCATAAAGGAGTTCCTGAAGAAGACTCCTAAGAAAAGTCCAAGAATAGGAGATTAGTGATCTTATTTACTAATTAAAGACTTATTTTAGAGGAAGCTGAACAGCACTGAAGTAGATATCATTGAATAACTTCCATTATTGGAATAAATAGAAGGACTTGGAGAGTCCTATTCTAGAATCTAAAAGCAACAGATATTAGAGATCCGAGAGGAATATCTCATCACCAACACTTCCAGAAGCAAAAGGTTGAAGAAAAGGTCTTAGTTGGAAGACCAGAGAAGCTGCAAGATAGAATACCTTGGAGAGGTCTCAAGGAAGAAAAATAAAATCTTGGAGAGCCTTATTGCAGAGCTCACAGAAGCATCATCAAAAGAGTTCCTAGGAGAACTCATTGGAGAAATCCACTACCAAGGAGATAGCTCCTGATAGTGAAGGACTTGGGACAATTATTGTCATTTAAAAACAAGCCCGAGAGAAGAATTTTTGACAAGGATTGCCAAATCCTAGAAGAAGAATTTGGAAAGGAGTGCCAAATCCAGAAGAAGAATCCAGTGAAGACCTCAAGACATTCAAAATATTGAGAAGAAGAAGATCCTATTTGAAATTAGAATTCGATAAGAAGCTTGAAGGAAGATTCATATAGAAGAAGCCTACCAAATTTAGAAGATTTAGAGATTACCTCTCATAACAAGGAGGCACAATTCAAAGATAAGAAGTTCTCTGAATCTATAGCAGAAAAGCAAATATCACTAGAAGGATCAAGCCACCAAACCCGAGGCTCAAGATAGAAAGTTCAAGGCTATAGTTTGGTGAAGCAAGAAGTTATTCTGGACAACCAACAAGAAGATATAAATTCAACCATTACAAGGCAACAACTTGGTGAATCAAAATACCAAGATCTACATCTACTTCAGAAGCCATAAAAAAGGTATGCAATTAGGATGCAATTAGTTGAACTTCAAATTAGGGTTCATTATCAAATTCTTTTAAGCACCATATTTGGATTAAAAGTTGTAGAAAGATAGATTACATTATAGTCTTCAAGTGCAAAAAGGGAAAAATCATTTTAAGTATTATTTACACATTAAATAGGAGTTGGATATTTTCGAAAGAAAGAAAATTATCATCTATCTATTTGCTATCTAGAAAGCAAGAAGACTATATCCTACAATATTGTGTTGGACATTTTGAGCTTATTTAGTTGTCATTGATGTCAAGGTGAAAATTCATCATTAATGTCATGGAGCACACCATCAATAGCACCAGGAACAATGCAAAGAGTTGAAGAATAAGTTGGCAAAATATTGTTTTATGAAGGTTTATGGTAAACTCATGGTGGAAGATTAAATGGTTTTATTAAATTCATTATGAGGATATAAAAGTCCCCTCACACATTGAGATGGCAGTTAATATTTTAAAAATACCCATGGTGGAAGAATTATTTACAAATTTAAAGGTTTAAGTTTAAACCCAAGGAAGGCTTTAATCTCCTTAAAGCTAAAGTTTAAAAATATAATTTATAAAATTTAAATTCCTTAGAATTTAAATAATTTATAAATTATAAAGGTTGGAAAGCGTCGACGTCATCAAACAAGTGGGAGCGCCGACGTCTAAACAACAAAGGGAGTTCATGTATAAATTAATGCCAAAGAGGCATTCAAAACTTACCCCTCGACATTATTAATGCATGCGATAAGTTTGAAACATTTTTGGTGAAATCGTGATTGTTGAGGAAGAAGACAAGGATTCGCTTGTCTTTAGCGCTAGGTAAAAGACAAAAGGGAAAGAGCTTTTTGGTTAAATCACAAAGGACATGGTGGTCCATTGGCAGTGCACATTTTGCAAAGGCATTGGGAGTTGAGGAGTCCACGATCGATTCGCATGGACGATTGGCATGGTTGACTTGAGCGCCAAGGAAAAGTTTTGATCATGTTCGGTTTTGAGTGCCAGGTGTGGTAGAAGGAGCACGAGGTGCTCGTGGAGTGTTAAGCATGCGTCTAGCACATGTGGTGGCTAAGTCCATGGCTAGAGAACTCATAGGGGCAGATATTGTGGGTTTGAATCCCACTAAGTGGCAAAGGTAATTTTTGATTAAATTTTTATATTACCCAAAGTTTTTGCTAAGGTATTGTTAGGAGTTATAAGGGTTTGTGGAGAATTATTTGTTTGTGTTGTTAGGAGTTATAAGGGTTTGGTGAAGAATTAATTTTGGTAATTAATTTGTGTTGTTAGGAGTTATAAGGGTTTGTGAAGAATTATTTTATTGGAAATTATTTTGTGCCATTTGGAGTTAAAAGGTTTTTGAAAGAGTATTTTATTGAGAAGTGATTTATGTTATTTTAAGGAAAAAGGATTTGATTCTTGCCAAAGTTCTTTTTGCCATTAAAATTGATTAAAGAGGTTTTGAGTTATTTTGGTGGAAGTTAAAATTATTTTAGTTGGGAGTTTATAAGGTGTTATTGGATAAATATTTTATGTATGTTGTTGGTTGTTTTTGAAAGGTGGAGTGATAAGGTGTAATTGAGTTTTTGCATTATATTGTGAGAAATATTTATCTTCTAACCTCTTTAAGTTTGGCATAGAAGTGATTGTGGTTGTGGTAGATTTACAAGATCCCTTCACCATCAAGAAAAAGGTATGAGCACATTCTTCCATAGTTGAGTTGATTGATTGGTTTTCTGGAAAATAAGTTTGGAGTGAAAAGGACTTGATTAGGGTTTCCTTTTCGAGAGTGTTTGAGTTAATGCTTCAAGGTTTTCTAGAATAAAGAGTTGTTATTAAAACCTTGTTTTATAAGCATTGTTGTTGAAGCCATTGGTTGTGTGAAGAACTTGAGTTAGGGTTTTGAAAAGAACATGAGTATCATTGTTATGTGAAGATTATTTATAAGCATTGTTGTTGAAGTGAGTTGTTGTGCAAAGAACTTGAACTAGGGTTTGAAAAGAACATGAGTATCATTGTTATGTGAGATTTGTTGTTGAGCATTGTTGGAAACATTTTGAGTTGGTTGATATATGCTTGGACTAGGGTTTAATGAGAAAGGGGTGTTTTATCAAGTGATTGGTTGAGTAGAGTTGATTGAGCCTAGTCAAGTGGTTGTGTGAAGTGATTGTTCAAGTTCCTTAAAACAAACTATTCTATATTCTGTTTTGAGTTGAGAAAGTGATTGAGCATTGAGTTGAATTGGAAGCATATTGAGTCTCTAACAATTCTCTTTATGTTTCTAAGAGAGTGATTGAAAGTAATTGAGCATTGTGATGAGTATAGAACATATTGAGTCTCTAACAATTCTCTTTATGTTTCTATGAGATTTGGACAAGTTCTGTGTGGACTTGTTGAGCATATTTGAGCAAGTTTGTGTGGACTTGTTGAGCATATTTGAGCAAGTTCTATGTGGACTTGTTGAGAATATTTGGACAAGTTCTATGTGGACTTGTTGAGCATATTTGAGCAAGTTTTATGTGGACTTGTTGAGCATATTTGAGCAAGTTATATGTGGACTTGTTGAGAATATTTGAGCAAGTTCTGTGTGGACTTGTTGAGAATATTTGAGCAAGTTCTATGTGGACTTGTTGAGCATATTTGAGCAAGTTATGAGTGGACTTGTTGAGCATATTTGAGCAAGTTATGAGTGGACTTGTTGAGCAGATTTGTGCTAGACCGAAGGACTAAGTTTAGTGTAGATTTGAGATAGAGATTTGGAGGTGATAGAGCAGAGAGGATAGTAGTCTCTAGTGGATAGAGATCCATCAGCCAGGGTAGTGAGGATAGGTCTTCTGAGTGGGGACAAGAGTCTTCAATGGAGAGAGATCCACAAGCCAGTGTAGTGGAGGTAGTAGTCTTCTAGAGGATCACCAGCTAGAGTAGAGGAGAAGGAGTTCTCATATGGATAGAGATCCATAAACTTGATTTAGGGGATCAACATCTCCTTTGGACAGAGGTCCATAAACATTGTAATAGGGAAAGGATTCCCAAGATATTGATCAAGAAAATTTTAGTGAAATATTTTCTTCGTGGAGTAGCCCACATTGGGTGAACCACGTAAATTATGGTGTCTCTATTGTGTGTGATGTTTTGTACATTGATTTGATTACTATTACTGATATTGCTATCTATACATTGCATAATATTGATTGGGAAAGAAAAGTAAAAAGTGGTCTTATACTGTTCACCCCCTCTCAGTATAAGCTTGTGTTCTTCAATTGGTATCAGAGTGGGTTCCTTCATAAGAGTTTAACAGCTTGAAGGAAAAGCTAACAAGAACACAATGGATCCTAAGGAGGTGTCCTCAAATAATTTAGCACTAATATTTGATGGAAGTGACTATATGTATTGGAGTATGATGATGAAGATCTACCTGATGGCACTTGGCAATGACATTTGGGAAGTAGTGGAATTTGGATACGATCCCTTAGTCAATCCTCCTATAGATAAGGAAGGTAAGCTTCTACAACACTATAATTCAAAAGCAATGAATGCACTTGTGAGAGGTTTGCATAGAACAGAGTCTATGAAAGTTATGCATTGTAAAACTACAAAAGAAATGTGGGATAAATTGCAAAATATATATGAAGGAGATAAAAGTGTCAAGAAAGCAAAGATGTAAAATCTCAAAGGACAACTTGAAGCATTAAGAATGAATGATGAGGAAAATATTAGTGCTTATCTACTTTGAATTGATGAGGTTGTTAATGGTATGCAAGGACTTGGAATGAAGATTGATGAATCTGATGTTTGTGATAAAGTATTAAGATCTCTTCCAAAAATATTCAGTGAATAGGTTTCTGCTATAGAAGTGTCAATGGATGGTGATACTTTGACAAGAGATAAGTTTCTTGGTATGCTCACAATATTTGAGATAAGAACAAAATATCCTATTCCCTAGAAGGAAGCAACATTCAAAGCAATCAATAAGACAAAGGGTAAGAAGTCAGAATCAAGCAATGAGTCATCCAGTGATGAAGAAGCTAACTATGGTAGAAGAGATAAGGACTATAGAAGATCCAGAGATCTAAGATCTATTAAGTGTTTCAATTATGGAAAGTATGGATATTTTGCAATAGATTTTCAAGAACCCAAGAACAACAATGGTGAAGAAAAATAGGATCACAAAAATAGGGAATCAGAAAGATACAGGCACCAGAAGAAAAGCAAGGATGGACAAAGCAGACAAGGAAATAAGTTCTTTCAAAGGCAAAAGAGGAGCTACTATGTGGATAAGGCAAGTAAGTACTCAAGTGATAGTGATGCTAGTTTTTCAGACAATGATAGAGATGAAGTCCTATTTATGATTGAAGAGAAAGAACCAATTAAGAAAAGGACTCCAATCATTCTCAAGTGTTTTAGATGTGGTAACTTTGGACATCTTGAAGATAGTTGTACAAAGGATGGTTATAGTTTCAGTGATGATGAATATGAAGATACACTTGAAGGACCAGATGAAAATCTTCTAATGGCATTAGAAGATGAAGAAGGTGATCTTCATAGAAGACAAGACAAAAGAAAATGAAGATGTGGACAAAGGTAAAAAAATAGAGGAATATTCAGAAAAGGATGGATATGATCTCAAGGGAGAACTTATCTATGCCCTTGAAATAGTAAAGAAGGTAAGAAAGCAAAACTCTAAACTTGAAATTCAATTCCAAGAATGTGATGAAGAGAGAAGTTTGCTTATAGAGGATTTAGAAAAATCAAAGGCTAAGGCAAAAAGGTTCAAGGATAAGTTAGAAGCAAAGATCTTAGAATGTGAGAAGTTAGCACAAGAAGTGGCACTACTAAGAGAATATTTAGAAGACTCCAAGGTCAAGATGAAAGGGTTCAAAAATAGCTCAAATAACTTGGATAAGTTCATCAAGACACAAAAGACTACATCAAACAAAATAGGCCTTGGTTTTGAACAAGCTCAAAAGAAACAAGAAGGAGAATCATCCTCAAGCTTTGGAGGAGAAGAAACTTCAGATGAAGATACTTTAGAAGAAGATAGTGTAAAAGAAAGTGAGACATCTAAAGATGAGTTAGACAATAGAGAGTTCAACAAAGATAAGAACAATGCACAAAGAAGATACAGATGGAACAACAATCAGAACAGGTCAAGAGAGACTAAGAGACCAATGAGGTCAAGACAAGGAAACTTCAATGGAAGATGTTTTTCATGTCATAGGTTTGGGCACATGGCTTCACAATGCAGGACATAGGAAAGATAGGAATATGGGAACATATAACTTTTCCATGGGTATTGCTACTCATGTAATCAGTTTGGTCACAAGGCAATGAATTGGAGGGTTCATGACAGAAGAGGATATAGCTTCACTAGGAGAAATCCTAAGACATTTGCACCTCCAAGGAATAATAACATTAAGTGTTATAAGTGCAATAATGATGGTCATACAACAAAGTGGTGTAGAGCAGACATTCCAGAAATAGGTATGAATATGAACATGAACAAGAATATGAACAGGAATAGGAATAGGAACAGGAACATGGATATGAAAAGGAACAGGAACAGGAACAAGGATGTGAATAGGAACATGGACATGGAAGGAAATAGTCAAAGGAATCAGAAGGATCAGATAAGAAGGAAAGAGGATAAAGGTAAAGAACAATGCTTTCTAGGAGTAGAAATACTCCCACCCCAAAATTAACCACCTCAAGAGGAGGTGGGGGAGGGGCTAAGCTAAGAGGCTCATTCTTAGCCCCGAGCCCCAAAGGTGACCCTTTGCCATTGATGTCAAAGGGGGAGATATTTGAGTAAGGGGGAGAGATTTGATATTTGAGAGAGCATTGAGCTAGGGGAGCAATGTCCTAGGGGGAGCAGAACAAAGGAAAGATCAAGTTTTTAGTTAAAATAATTTGGGTTGCCATCAATGACAAAGGGGGAGATTGTTGGACATTTTGAGCTTATTTAGTTGTCATTGATGTCAAGGTGAAAATTCATCATTAATTTCATGGAGCACACCATCAATAGCACCAGGAACAATGCAAAGAGTTGAAGAATAAGTTGGCAAAATATTGTTTTATGAAGGTTTATGGTAAACTCATGGTGGAAGATTAAATGGTTTTATTAAATTCATTATGAGGATATAAAAGTCTCCTCACACTAAGAGAGGGGAAAAAATTTTAAAAAAACACAGTGGAAGAATTATTTACAAATTTAAAGGTTTAAGTTTAAACCCAAGGAAGGCTTTAATCTCCTTAAAGCTAAAGTTTAAAAATATAATTTATAAAATTTAAATTCCTTAGAATTTAAATAATTTATAAATTATAAAGGTTGGAAAGTGTCGACGTCATCAAACAAGTGGGAGCACCGACGTCTAAAAAACAAAGGGAGTTCATGTATAAATTAATGCCAAAGAGGTATTCAAAACTTACCCCTCGACATTATTAATGCATGCGACAAGTTTGAAACATTTTTGGTGAAATCATGATTGTTGAGGAAGAAGACAAGGATTCGCTTGTCTTTAGCGCTAGGTAAAAGACAAAAGGGAAAGAGATTTTTGGTTAAATCACAAAGGACATGGTGGTCCATTGGCAGTGCACATTTTGCAAAGGTGTTGGGAGTTGAGGAGTCCATGATCGATTCACATGGACGATTGGCATGGTTGACTTGAGCGCCAAGGAAAAGTTTTGATCGTGTTTGGTTTTGAGTGCCAGGTGTGGTAGAAGGAGCACGAGGTGCTCGTGGAGTGTTAAGCATGCGTCTAGCACACGTGGTGGCTAAGTCCATAGCTAGAGCGCTCATAGGGGCAGATATTGTGGGTTCGAATCCCACTAAGTGGCAAAGGTAATTTTTGATTAAATTTTTATATTGCCCAAAGTTTTTGCTAAGGTATTGTTAGGAGTTATAAGGGTTTGTGGAGAATTATTTGTTTGTGTTGTTTGGAGTTATAAGGGTTTGGTGAAGAATTAATTTTGGTAATTAATTTGTGTTGTTAGGAGTTATAAGGGTTTGTGAAGAATTATTTTATTGGAAATTGTTTTGTGCCATTTGGAGTTAAAAGGTTTTTGAAAGAGTATTTTATTGAGAAGTGATTTATGTTATTTTAAGGAAAAAGGATTTGATTCTTGCCAAAGTTCTTTTTGCCATTAAAATTGATTAAAGAGGTTTTGAGTTATTTTGGTGGAAGTTGAAATTATTTTAGTTGGGAGTTTATAAGGTGTTATTGGATAAATATTTTATGTATGTTGTTGGTTGTTTTTGAAAGGTGGAGTGATAAGGTGTAATTGAGTTTTTGCATTATATTGTGAGAAATATTTATCTTCTAACCTCTTTAAGTTTGGCATAGAAGTGATTGTGGTTGTGGCAGATTTACAAGATCCCTTCACCATCAAGAAAAAGGTATGAGCACATTCTTCCATAGTTGAGTTGATTGATTGGTTTTCTAGAAAATAAGTTTGGAGTGAAAAGGACTTGATTAGGGTTTCCTTTTGAGAGTGTTTGAGTTAATGCTTCAAGGTTTTATGGAATAAAGAGTTGTGATTAAAACCTTGTTTGATAAGCATTGTTGTTGAAGCCATTGGTTGTGTGAAGAACTTGAGTTAGGGTTTTGAAAAGAACATGAGTATCATTGTTATGTGAAGATTGTTTATAAGCATTGTTGTTGAAGTGAGTTGTTGTGCAAAGAACTTGAACTAGGGTTTGAAAAGAACATGAGTATCATTGTTATGTGAGATTTGTTGTTGAGCATTGTTGGAAATATTTTGAGTTGGTTGATATATGCTTGGACTAGGGTTTAATGAGAAAGGGGTGTTTTATCAAGTGATTGGTTGAGTAGAGTTGATTGAGCCTAGTCAAGTGGTTGTGTGAAGTGATTGTTCAAGTTCCTTAAAACAAACTATTCTATATTCTATTTTGAGTTGAGAAAGAGATTGAGCATTGAGTTGAATTGGAAGCATATTGAGTCTCTAACAATTCTCCTTATGTTTCTAAGAGATTGATTGAAAGTAATTGAGCATTGTGATGAGTATAGAACATATTGAGTCTCTAACAATTCTCTTTATGTTTCTATGAGATTGGACAAGTTCTGTGTGGACTTGTTGAGAAGATTTGAGCAAGTTCTATATGGACTTGTTGAGCAGATTTGAGCAAGTTTTGTGTGGACTTGTTGAGAAGATTTGGACAAGTTATGTGTGGACTTGTTGAGCAGATTTGAGCAAGTTCTATGTGGACTTGTTGAGCATATTTGAGCAAGTTTTGTGTGGACTTGTTGAGAATATTTGAGCAAGTTCTATGTGGACTTGTTGAGCATATTTGAGCAAGTTTTATGTGGACTTGTTGAGAAGATTTGAGCAAGTTCTGAGTGGACTTGTTGAGAAGATTTGAGCAAGTTATGAGTGGACTTGTTGAGAAGATTTGTGCTAGACCGAAGGACTATGTTTAGTGCAGATTTGAGACAGATCTTTGGAGGTGATAGAGCAGAGAGGACAGTGGTCTCCAGTGGATAGAGATCCATCAGCCAGGGCAGTGAGGATAGGTCTTCTGAGTGGGGACAAGAGTCTTCAGTGGAGAGAGATCCACAAGCCAGTGTAGTGGAGGTAGTAGTCTTCTAGAGGATCACCAGCTAGAGTAGAGGAGAAGGAGTTCTCCTATGGATAGAGATCCATGAACTTGATTTAGGGGATCAACATCTCCTTTGGACAGAGGTCCATAAACATTGTAATAGGGAAAGGATTCCCAAGAGATTGATCGAGAAAATTTTAGTGAAATATTTTCTCCGTGGAGTAGCCCACATTGGGTGAACCACGTAAATTGTGGTGTCTCTATTGTGTGTGATGTTTTGTACATTGCTTTGATTACTACTCCTGATATTGCTATCTATACATTGCATAATATTGATTGGGAAAGAAAAGTAAAAAGTGGTCTTATACTATTCACCCCCCTCTCAGTATAAGCTTGTGTTCTTCAAATTTATTATAGTGAAAAATTGTAGAATATTCATAAGGGTAAATTATAGATTACTCTTAAAAGTTGCAAAGATTATTAAGTGCATCTAAAATAACTTTGAGAGTTCATTTATTGGAAGAATAAGGTGAGATTATTGTTACCATTAAAAGTGCATCAACACTATACTAGTTGATATCTAACTAGTTGCTCTCAAAAGGGTTAGTTTGTGTTTGTTGATTAAAGATCAAGGAAACAAAAACCAGCAGATTATCAAAGTATCTAGAGACACTTTGGTGCACAAAACCTACAACATTTCATGGCCCAATGAAGCCACAAAAATTAGATCATATTCCTCCAAGGAGTTTAGAATAAATCCACCATTAAAATAAGAAAAGAAGCTTCAAATAAAGACTTGGAAAGTCTTATATTTAAAGTGCACTTAGGGTTTCATTAAAAGAATAAGTGTAGAATTTTCTACTTCAAAAGGGTGCATATTATTAGCTTAGTTTTACTCTTACTAAATTTTCCAAGCAAAAAGAATTTCTAAATACAAGGAGCTACCTCATAAAAAGGAAAAAGGAGCATTTCAACAAGAGACATTCGGCCCATCATATTAGTGCAAAATCTATCTAATACAAGAACCATTTTTGTCCATTCAACAAGGAAAAAAGGTCTTATAATACAAGAAAGAGAAAAACCATCATTCGAGTATGTATAAGGGTAGGTTTCAAGCAAGAAAATAAAGCCATAGAGGAGCACATATTGTTCAAGGTGTCAAAAGATACCATTTTTCTACATCAAAGCATCCAGAAGTAAGCATTCACCTGCAATATCAAAGCCCACATAAGGCCATTATAAATATACATCTACATGGATAAAAAGGATAGCATAAAGGTCCATATTAAAGGTGCTCATCTACATAAAAAGGCATCAAAATATACTTCTATAAACATGTAACAAAGATATTATAAAGGATTATATACACTACAAAGGAGCACAAAAATCGTCATTTTTAAAGCATAGAGAATAAGTGGAAAAGGTGCTACATACGAGGTCTCAAAATTAGAGAAGCACATCCACAAAAATAAGCACCAAGATCAGTTACAAAGCCACCATTCAGATCTCCATAGATCCAAGGAGCATCAAAGCTAGAACCATCCAACGTCCTCATTATAAAGCCTACAAAAGAAGCAGATTGCTTTTTGTCCAAGAAATAAAGCAAGCCAATAAATAAGCATACAAAAGGAAAAGAAGAGTTATAACATTATTTCTGAAGTGTTATAGTAAAGGTCTACATGCAAATACCTTGAGTGCCACTTGGCACAAACATTTTAAGGTGTCATCCCAACTCTTAACACTCAAGAAATTTCAAGCACCTAATCAAGAGGATTTATAATTTATATTGAGGACGTTACATATGTTATATTTGCATGAGCATTGAAAGAATTCCAATTTGCAACTCCTATTCACCACTTTTCCAAATGTATTAATATTCCATTCTATTTAGAAATACCCATCTTGGAGAAAGCATCAAAACAAAATAAAATCAAAGCAAATCCTTGAAGGTCAAGTTCGTAGCAGCATCAAAAGCTAAGATCATGGAATAATTACATAGTAGCATCAGTTTCATAGCAACAGTAGGAAGAGAGCATTGAAATAACCTAGTCAAAGTGGTCAGATGTGAAGCATCCATTATCCAAGTAGTGTCATAAAAAAACCACTCGTTGTCCAAGTTAAAGAGAAACTAAAGCCTACACCCATACGTTGGATATAACGATCAAAAGAACACTAAATAGTGCATTCATCTACATCTAAGTAGATTTTTGGGGTGTCACAAAGGTAAGACTATATATTATTCCAATTTGCTTTCATTAATAGATAGATATAAGGTATAATATAAGGTTGAAACATTAAGAGAAATCAACCATATTTGAAAGCAATATTAAAAAGGAATATACATACATACATACATACATACATACATACATACATACATACATATATATATATATATATTAATAGCCTAATATTTACGATCTAAAGCATAGGAGAAATAAATATTTCTACCTAGATAGATTAATTATCTAACATTGCAAATATCCTTCTTTTCTAAAATTACATATTAGGGAGTTATAAGGAATACTACACCAAAAAAGGTAGTTGGAATTTAGAAACATTATCAAATTATCAAAGGCTATAAAAGAAGGTTCTATAAGAAAAATCAAGAGTTGGAAAAAAAATACTATACTTATCTCAAACTTACATTAAAGGGACAACATAATTCCAACAAATATAACATCATAAAAATAAAAAATGCTTAAGTTCAATAGGAGAAATAAGTTGTAAAAGAATTTGATATTTTCTATTTGTAAAACTTTACAAAATAAACTTAAAATTGAACTATTATTCCCAAAAGCACTTTATCAATCATTCAACATATGCAATATTACTAGGGAGACATAAAGCATTCTACAAAACTTGATAATAATAACATTTATTAAAAATTTATCAAGTACTCAATCTATTTATGATTCATAAGGTGTCTACAAAGCCTACAAGGATTCAAATAAATCGAATATTTTTTCTAGGGAGATATAATGAAGCCTACAATATATAAGCTCTACAAAGGTTATATCAAATCAAATTCACATACTCTAAAATAGGGGGTCATAAAATAGATTATTTCAAAGATTCAATTCAGAGTATTCAAAGGACTACTATGAAATCCATATTTACAATTCTAAATATTAACAAGAAACACTATCTCAAAAACTATCAAGAAGGAATATGGATGAAATAATAAGAAATACCTTTATCAATAAAGAATTATTTCATGAAATGGAATTATATTCTCAAAACTTGATAGATACCCTTGAAGGATATGAGAATCTATCAACTAGCGATAAGGAGAGATTCTCCTTATTTATTAAAGAAGCAAAAGAGGGTAGCTTTGAAGCATTAATTGGTTATCTTCATGAAAACCTTTTCAGGGCATGGTGGAATTCACATAATATAGTTATATTCACATCCGAGGAGTGTTAAATGATTTACCTAAAATTAATTGAGTTTGTATTTACTCAACACATGAAGCAAGCTAGAAATATAAATCAATATTATTGTGATGATAGACTAACTCCTCATGAAGCAGAAATTCCACTAGTATCAATGTAGAATTGTAGGAGGAGGAAAAGAAAGAAAAAATATGCTAAAAGAGATCTTAGCAAAGAAGACTTTAATAGAAAATAAATCATAAAAAATGAAGAACCCTCAGTTACAAATCTCTTTGCATCATATGAAGATACTAACTACTTGCTTGATCAGATTACAATAAGCAATGAAGGAGAATACAAGTTTTAGTTTTGACTTGAATAAAAAAGACGAAGTAGAAGAAAAACCAATGCAAGAAGGCATACAGTACAATGTAAATTAAAGAGGACCAGATCAAGCTGAAGAACATCTGAAGACAAAGATCCATATTGAAGATTAAAATATTCAATATCCAAATAATATAATACAAGGGGGTGTTAGAGTTAGAGTACATTACATAATTTGGATCATGTAAATGTACCACCTTAGGTACATAATTAGAGTAGGAGATTACTTTAGGGGGAAGTTAGCTAGTTACTTCAAGCAATGTAATAAATGCACAAGTGGCAATGTGCAAGTTTTAATGTGCAAGGTATCCCCTTGTACAACTAGGTAGAGTGTTGGCCAAGGAATATATCTTCCTATATAAAGGGCCTCATAGATCAAGTTAGTATCAAGTCAAGTTCTTATCTAGTGTAGTGTAGTAGATAGTGGTGCTCCTGTATGGAGCACAATGTAGCTCTTTAAATCATAGTAATGGAGTGACCATTTCATCCATACTACATTGTAATTTCATCATTTCTATTTATAGTATATTTTATTCATATTGTAGACTCACTTTATTTCATATTTATTGCATCTTATTACGACCTATGTTAGATCTCTTCCATTGCATATATCCTTAAAAGCTAATAAATTAAACAATGTTTGAGGTAATGCATTTAATAAAAATTCTCTAGATTCCTAGAAAATATGCTCCTCCCAAATCTCTAAAAATACCCTATTTTAATATGCCACCTCACATGCACTTTCCCTCCACGCCACAAATGGAAATTTTAAATTTAAAGATAATAAAAAGTCAAAAATTTGCATTAAATCTACTTGGCCCAAGGATAAGCCACATCATCATTTTGGAAATTTTAAATTCTTTCCCATTCTTCCATGGCCCTTAGGAAGCTAATTTTATATTAGTTTCCCATACCCCTAGGACATCTCTTTCAAATCCATTTAATGAGCCAACTCCCCAGCCCCTACACCTCATCATTTTGGCAATTAAAAATTACTTGTCACAATCCCCCATGCCCATGGGAAACTAATTAAAAATTAGTTTCCCATCCCCCTAGGATTGCACTCCTCAAGGTAATTTGATGACCCCACCCATCTCCCTTCCACCTCACCATTATCTAGACCCTTCCCCCACCTACCTTGCCCATGTGGAATCCAAGTGGAGCCTATGTGGCATCCCACTCACCTAGCCCTAAAACCTCTATAAATATCCTTGGCCATGGCCAAGGGAGGAGAGCCCATTTTGTGCTAAGTACATGCTACCAAAATCTCCACTCACCTTATCTTAGCCTTATTGACCATGAATCACTGTCCCTAACCATGTTCCAAGATCCTTGTAACTTCATTATTCCACTTTTTGAGCTCTCAAGTTTAGTAGTTTTTAATTTACAGTCAGTCTTGATACTGCCTCCCTTGAGACGGTCACAAACCCTGCTTACTGCCTCCCTATAGATGGTCTCACCTCTATCATAAAACAACAATAGCAACAATATTTTTGGTGACTATCACATGCTATAACAGGTATATAGTTTGTGTTTTATGTATTCCAAATTTATTTAACAACAATTTTCTTTGATTCACTATGGTTTTTCTGTTATATAGACTATGGCCCAACTTAGGTGGGCCCATTTAGCTATTAATATTTTTCTTGTTTCCTGTGTGCATATTGTTCACCTATTTACAATAGCCCTTGGAAGATCCTACACCCTCATACATGCCCTCATGATATTCTCTTGATCACAACTATTGTGGAAGAGAAGCAAAAATACCATTCTTATTGTAAAAGCCCTTTTGGGTTAATTTATAATTGTAAATAGACAAAGATTTTTATTTTGCATTGTTTTTTCTTTTTAGTATTTACATGGTGGAATCGGTAGCCGCCATGAATCCGAGCAGGCTATCCAGATTTTATGGCCGCCACAGTATTTTGCGTTGCCTGCCCCGAAAGCTGCCACATAGATCTTCGCGTAGTCCACCCCTATAACTACCATGCCACAATCATTTTAAACCTTTTACGCTGTTGAAAGCACCAGGAAAGGGACAAGCGTTCAGTCTGGTGAGTCCTGAGATTTGAACCTTGGACCTCCGCCCCCTTATGGGGTTTTGATGAACCAATTGGTCTACACCTCGGACCTTTTTATTTTGCATTGTAAAAAGCTTATATTTTCAATAAAATCCATTGTATATCTTGTGCTCTTTGTCTTCCATTTATCTTGTTTATGGTGGCTTCACATATCTACACTCATAAGCTTGAGTTAGGAGTAATAAGGATATTCATAAGGTTATTATTTTCTAAGGTTGAAATAAAATGTATTATGGAGAAGTGATATTTAATATTTAACCTTAGACATATTATTGAAGTTTGAGCTTTGGATATAAGAAGTAATTTTAAGGTTTTGTAATTTAAATCATTTGAAGTTACAAAACAATTATGGGATATTTGCAATTTAATTAAAGAGAGAGTAATAAGGGTTTCTACAATAAATTAGACATAACAATTACAAGTATATTTCTCTAAATTTCTAAGTTTGGAGTTATAAGGTATTTGACATCAATTTAGGAATTAAGAAATTTAGAAACATTATACTCTTGTGACTAAGGAAGTAGAAGGGTAATCAATATCAAAGGATTAAAGCTTTATTACAAGAAATATTACTTTAAAAGGAAACTATGGAAACATTTATTAAGTATACAAGGTTCAAGGATTTGACATGGTTCAAAGACATACTTGATTCTAAAATTAAGAAGGAAAATGCAAAAGGAGAATCAATATGGCTTGAAAACTCACAACCTAATAGTATGGATAAACTAGCTACTAAAGAGTTAGTTTCTAATGAGATAATAAAAGGAGTTGATAATATATATATATATTAATGAAGATATTTTACAAATCAGGAAAAGAAGCAAAGATAGAATTACTTCAGTTGTACGAAGTTGGTTTGATTATCTCATCAAGTAATTGGATAAGCTTTATTCTTTCAAGTCAATTGATAAAGAAGTTGGGACAGTCTTACAATGTACCTACTGCAATAAATTTGGTCATGAAAAAGCAAATTTTTGGAACTTCCATCCATG
This sequence comes from Wollemia nobilis, assembly GCA_028583015.1. Taxonomy (NCBI): domain Eukaryota; kingdom Viridiplantae; phylum Streptophyta; class Pinopsida; order Araucariales; family Araucariaceae; genus Wollemia; species Wollemia nobilis. The sequence continues at coordinate 16,254,506 of JAQPPZ010017052.1, forward strand.
CAAATATTGTGGAGGAAAAACTCATCCGCCTTTCGCTTGTTATTATAAAGACAGGTTCTATAAAATATTTGAAGAAAAATTGGTATTCATACTAGATTGTTTATTTCAAGTTCTCATTTCTGAATCATCTACTAATGATGAATTCAAGTTGGATATTTTGTAATATCACAGAGATAGGTTGTTTAGAGAATTAAAGGAAAGAGAATGGATGAATCCTGATCCACTCATGACTTGCAAGATTATGATATCTAAAGTTCTTCAAAGATACTTGAAAGACTTCAAGAAAAAAAGTAAAGAGAAAGTTGTTTTACAGGAATCACTTGACAATACAACATCATCTAAAGACTTACAAAGTGATATTAATTATGAAGACAAGCAAGAGGAGAAAGAGCATGACCAAGAAATAATACAGTGTAAAGTGAGTTAGAGAATGAAGATCCATATTGAAGACTAAAGTTTTCAATAAGAAAATAATGTAATATGGGGGGTGGGTGTTGGAGTATATTACATTATTTGGTACATGTCTTAGATTAGGTATTTACTTTATGTAATTTAATAAATGCACAAGTGTGTATAATATTCAATAATGTAAATGTGCACATTAGTCCATGTGTACATGAGTCCATAGAATAGGGAGTTGAAGAGTCTAGAAGAGTGAAGGTCAAGAGTGCTCCATATGAAGAGTCACATTACATTATATATGCATAGTAATGTGGAGATGTAAAGTGACATGACTTGTAATAACATTACTTGGTTCTTTTAGTACTATGGCACCATTTTCGTGAGAATTTGGTTATGCCATATTTAGGAGTAGATATTAGAGTTATTTATATGTTTTATATATTCATAATATTACCATTATCATATACAATAGTTTATTACTTTATTTCATATCTTTAAGTTTTTTTATCTTAAGTTTATAGCTTCAAAAGCTAACAAATACAAGAGCCTAAAGGTTGCCTATAGCTTTGGTGCATAGTATGCAGTGACCCTCATAACACAAATACATGTGTAATATATCAACATCAGGCTTAGTTATCTATAAAATAAACTAAAAGGGCTCAAAAGGTTAGATTAATATGTTGTGGGAACTAGAAAAAGTCATAATCACTCAAGATCCTTTGAAAGAGGAGTGTATATCAATGTTAACTAGGAATGAAAAAAATTCACTCCAGGTGGATAGATAAAAGTTAGAACCATTTTGAGTCCCAACTCAACCTCAAAAGCCTAAAGAGAAGCCACTACATAATATTAAGAAAGCTCCAGCTCAGCCAGAGATAAGAAAAGTTTCTCTCAGATCAAAACCATGAAAAGAGAAATCAAGATCGAAATAAACAAAAAGCAAAAGAAACTTTGTTCGAGCTAAAAGAGCAAGCCTGCGATAAGCTCAAATATCCTTCTATAAAAAAGAGGTAGAATATAGAAGCCACTCAAGAATACAGGAAGAGGTTTGATGAGGTAGAAAGAAAAGGTAAAAAGAAACAAGTAGAAGCCTTAAGTTTCAACATTGTTGAAGTGCTTATAAATAATCCCTCTAAAGCAAGTATGTACGATGCCCTGATGATCCCTAGACATATATATTTGCATAGACCTTAATAAAAAATTATCGATTTAGGAGATAAGTCAAGTTCAAAATATAACCTTGCTCAAGATTTGATAACCCCAAGGGTTGGAAAGAACATACCACCTCCTTTTTACATATCCCTAAGGATGGAAGGATGGGTTGTACATAATTGTATGATCGATTATGGAGCTATGGCTACTATAATGCCTAAGGTAGTATGTGAAATAATGGGTATGTAGTATACTTGCTCATGTCTTAGAGTTTTAAAATTAGATTGTGCTCCTATAAAACTAGGGGTAGTTATCAAAGATATTTCCATGACGCTACACAAAGCACTAGAGATAACTATAATTCAAGAGGTAGTGGTCATCAAACTCAAGCCGTATTTTGGTCCTTGCCTTTTCTAGGAGTTTACAATAAAATTGGGAGGTTATATGTACTTATATTACTCTTATATGACATTAGGTCTCCTAGTCCCTCGGTATATATCTACTATATTAGAGCACTAGGTCCTGACCTGGGACTACAAACACAATAGTCTAATGTAACAAATTATCCCTAGGTTTACCAAGTAGTTATTACTAAAACAAATACACTAATTTTTATAGGGAGGTTATCCCTAGAGTTTGTTAGCTTTTCATGAGTAAATACTCAGAATAATATTTCCTCAAGATCAATAAAACAATTGCAATATAAAAGATATAATAACGTTGATCAATCAAGCATATAAACTCATAATCGACTATACAATAACTCAAAGAATGCTAATGAAAAATGCTAAAAATACTAAGAAATATTTATTGAGTGAAGAGCTCAAAATGCATCATACTACATCACCTTCAATTGCTTACATAGGTGAATCTTTCTCCTTCGCTATGTATCTTTTACATAAATACATCCATATATATAGAATGGAATGCAACTCTTTGTATGGAGGTTTCTTGGCCCTCACTCTTCCTATGAATCTTCATATTCCTACTCTATTGACACATGTACATAGGGAAAACTATGCAAATTTACATTACTAAAATATCATTGCACACGTGTGTATTACATTGCATTAAGTAACTCCTAATCTAATATACTCTTTCCTAATATATAGATGTACCCATGATGGTACATTGGTATGTACCAAATAATGTAATATATTCCAAAAATATTGTGATGCCTTATTTTCCAAAACTATCCTAGCATTCCCAACAAAACAATACTTTTGTAACTCCTATTATGATCATGCATCTCCTTCCAGTTGCTCATATTCCTACTCCTAATGCATTGCCTTTGGTACCTACTTTTCCAGCCTTACCAGAACCAAAGCCAAAGGAATAAAAAATAATGATAGAAGTGTCGTATACCTTGAAGACACTAAATAATAACGTGATAGCCATTGAAAAGAAAGAAGTTGACATATATCTGTAAAGTAAAAATTGACAACACCAAGATAACAATAATGGAACCAACACAAAATATATTGCACAATGAAGAAGTAATATTTTATTAAAATTGTGGGAGCCTTGATCTCTAATATTACAATGCAATATATTTTGATACAATAGTTACAATTGGATAATTTGAAAACCCCCGTTCACAATGAATATTTGGTATCTTCATCAACTTCACTCCAAACAAGTTGTAGGTGAGCTTGAGTATCCCTACGGGGCCATCTAAGCTGCAATAGCCTTCTAGAATATACTCCCTGTACCTACAGATAGATAACAATGTAAAAAGGTTAATAACACATGCAAGAGATCCATTATGTGAGACCCTCAGAATAACAGATCTGCTAAAACCCTAACTGTAGTAATAGTAAAATGCAAGCAAATACAAAGAATATAAATTATAACACAATAAACTATTGGAAATATTGAGTTGTTATTGATGTCAAAGGTGCATGATAGGCAAGGTAGAAATATTCTCCAAGGGTGATGAGGCAAAGCAAGGTATATCTCAAGGCAAGCATATATTTCAGTTGAAGCAAAGCAAGGAAAATATTTTTAAGACAAGGATTATAGTATTTAAATATTAAATTTAAATATTATAAAGAGATGGACAGTTGCTTGGGACAAAAAGGATTTAAATATTGCACAAGGTGGACAAGGGTTTAAAATTTGCTTGATAAAGGTTTAAAATTTGCTTGGACAAAATATTTTAAGACCACAAGAGAAGGGCAAAGGTTTAAAAATAATATTATAATATTTTTAAATCAAAATATTTAAAATATTATAATTAAGAGAAGGCACCAATGTTTGAGAATTATGAAACCAAAATAAATCACGTGCCAACCTCCCAAAGCATAAGAATATATATATATATATATATATATATATATATATATATATATATATATATATATATATATATGTGAAGGCAAAATATTTAATTACTTCTCTAGTATTATGATCATTGAATATATCTATGCAAGCAAACTTTAGAAAAATCTCCAACACGAGTGTGTCAAATCGAAAAATCATAAGCAAAAAGGGAACAACGAATAAGAAAAGGTTTTTAGAGCAACGCATAAGGAAGAAAGGATTACTTCGCTGGTTCCAACCATAAAAGGATCCCAGGCGGTCGTCTAGCCCTTGTTAGGGCGCTATGAAATAGTGAGTATAAAGTTTGAATCTAGCCAGGGATATTTTTGTTGTGTGAAGGAACTACGAAAGTTTGAGGTGTTATATGCTAGTTGTGTCTCCTTCATTCTTGAGCTAGTGTGCAGCCTAGTCGATTGGTTAGGCTACGCGAAGTCCTTACCGTGGGAGATATCTGAGGGTCGAAATCCATCGGGTGTGTTTTGCTTGGTGTTGATAGCAGTTTAATGATATTTGGTAGTGCATGAGGGTTTTTATAAAGCAAGAGCTATTTTGTTCCTACTCGCTAGGCTAGGCTAGCTAGTTGAGGAGTGCATGGAGGGCGTAGTGTCGTGAAAGGTTTAGGGGTCAAACCCCCTCCACGATAGTGAAGTTTTTTGGTGAAAGGTAAGAAAAATATTTTTTATTTTAATTTAAGTTTGGAGTTATAAGGTGCTACAATTAATTTTTATAATCCTGAATTTTGGGGAGTTTTGTGATGTGTATCCAATTGCAAGAGGTCAAAACAAAATACCTCCCATTACATAAAAATTGTGGTAAATGAAAATAATATGTAAAACCCTCCATTTATATAAAAACTGCAATAAATGGAAATAATTAGTAAAACCTTCTATTCACATAAAAACTACAGTACATGAAAATAAACCAATAAAAAAATTATTTTCTCATTCCTAGATTCACTTCCCCTTTTACAATGCAATACCAAGGGAATATATATCCCCAAAGAAATCCTAAAAGAAAACCCTAAAACTTGAAGCCCTAAAAAAAACCTTAAAAGAAAACCCTAAAAATAAAAAAAAAATTAATATTTTCGGCAAATTGATTTCCACCAAAAAATGCCTTTTTAAGTAATTACTATTTTCAAGAAATTATTTTTTCATAAAAAATTGCTTTTTTTTAGTAATTACCATTTCAGCAAATTATATTTTGCGTCAAAATAATAAAAAAAATACTTGAAAACTTCCTTTAAAAAAACCCTCTAAAGATAGGCTCCTGCATCATTCTACTTTGGTTGAAAAGAACTCTACTCCTGTGAGTTCCTCCGATCAAACTCATAATCGCTCTTTATAGAGTGCCACACATCTGCAAGTACTCCTCAAAGTACCAATATCCTTCTGAGGTTTTATATCTCAAACCTCCTGCAAGCACTACACATAGTGCCAATTTATTCCTTCAAGGTTTTAAAATAGCAAACCTCCTGCAAGCACTACACAAAGTGCCAATTCTTCCCTCTGAGGTTTTTAATGAAAAAAAAAACCTCCTGCAAGCACTACACAGTGCCAATTTATTTCTTTAAGGTTTTACAAACCTTCTGCAAGCACTACACAAAGTGCCAATTCCTCCTTCTGAGGTTTTATATAAAAAAATCCTCCTGCAAGCACTTACACATAGTGCCAATTTCTTTCTCCAAGGTTTTACAAACCTTCTGCAAGCACTACACAAAGTGTCAATCTCTTTCTCTGAGTATTTTACATAAAAAAACCTCCTGCAAGCACTTACACAAAGTGCCAATTTCTATCTCCAAGGTTTTACAAACCTTCTGCAAGCACTGCACATAGTGCCAATTTATTTTTATTTTTTTGAGCCTCTTTGCTCTCCTCTCCTTTTCTCTTTTCTTATCTTCTCTTTTCTCCTCCCAACAAGATCCAACTTGCTCTGATACCAAATGATGTGAATCTAGCTACAAGAGGTCAAAACAAAATACCTCCCATTATATAAAAACTGTAATAAATGAAAATAATATGTAAAACCTTCCATTTACATAAAAATTGCAATAAATGAAAATAATCAGTAAAACCTTCCATTCACATAAAAACTACAGTACATTGAAATAAACCAATAAAAAAATTATTTTTTAATTCTTGGATTCACTTCCCCTTTGACAATGTAATACCAAGGGAATATATATCCCCAAAGAAACCCTAAAACTTGAAGCCCTAAAAGAAACCTTAAAAGAAAACCCTAAAGCTTAAAACCCTAAAAATAAAAAAATTACTATTTTCGGCAAATTGATTTTTCCACCAAAAAATGCCTTTTTAAGTAATTACTATTTTCGAGAAATTATTTTTTCATAATTTTTTTTTTTTTTAGTAATTACCATTTTCGGCATATTATATTTTGCGTCAAAGTAATAAAAAAATTACTTTAAAACTTCTTTTAAAAAAACCCTCTAAAGATAGGCTCCTGCATCATTTTTTTTGTCATCAAAATTGTGAATTGAATGCTATGATATTGGAGTTATAAGGTGTACTTTATGATTATTATATTTTGTATGTGTTAAAAGTGAAATATAAGGTGAATGTTAGAAGTTGGAGTTATAAGGTGTATCTTCTGATTATTGAATATTATAAGTTGGAGTTATAAGGTGTGACATTGGCAATTTAAATGTGTATTTTGTATATGATTAATGAAAGAAATAAGAGGGTATTTTGATAGTATTAAAGCTTTATATTAAGTTTTAATAAGGGAGAAATAAGGAATTATTTCTAGAACTTTATTGTTTATATTTTGATAAGGGTTGTTGAGTGGATGTTTTGATATTTGCTTAAAAGAAGAAAAAGAGATTTGCTAACCTGTTTTGAAGTGGCAAAAAGAAAAGCAAATTATTTTTGGCAAGACAAGTTTAGAAAGAACAAGCAAAATAGGATCATCTTCATTGTGGCAGTTTTAGATGTATGGTGATTTAATTCCTTTCTTAAAGTGTTTTGGTTGAACAAAATATTTTTGATGGCATATGGTTGGATGTATAAGGATTGATTTGATGTGCATTAGAGTTGATTGAAATTAGAAGTAAATGTGCAAAGGTTATAGGTCATATTTTTGGGTAAACTTGTGCATTGGTTTTGATTGATATTGGGAGTAAATGTGCAAGAATTGAATAACACAAGCTTATACTAAGAGGGGGTGAACAGTATAAGAGAACTTTTTACTTTTCTTTCCAAATCAATATTATGCAATGTATATATAGCAATATCAATAGCAGTAATCAAAGCAATGCACAAATCACAGACACAGTAGAGACACCAATTTAACATGGTTCACCCAAATATGGCTACCTCCATAGAGAAAATATTTCTTCTAAATATTTCTCAAATAATATCTTGGGAATCCTTTCCCTATTACAATGTTTATGGACCTCTTTCCAAAGGAGATGTTGATCCCCTAAATATGGTTCATGGATCTCTATCCACAGGAGAGCTCCTTCTCATCTGCTTTGGTTGGAGATCCTCTAGAAGACTACTACCTCCACTGCACTGGCTTGTGGATCTCTCTCCACTAAAGACTCTTATCCCCACTCAAAATACCTATCCTCACTACCCTCGCTGATGGATATCTATCCACTAGAGACTACTGTCCTCTCTAATCTGTCACCTCGAAATATCTATCTCAAATATGTACTAAACACAGTCCATTTGATCTAGCACAAATTTGCTCAACAAGTCCACTCAGAACTTGCTCAAATCTACTCAACGGGGCCACTCAGAACCTTCTCAAATCTGCTCAGCATGTCCACTCAGAACCTGCTCAAATTTTCTCAACAGATCCACTCAGAACCTGCTCAAATCTGCTAAATAAGTCCACTCAGAACTTGCTCAAATTTTTTCAAGTGTTCTCAAAACTTGCTCAAATCTGCTCAATAGGTCCACTCAAAACCTGCTCAAATCTGCTAAACAGGTCCACTCATAACCTGTCCAAATTTGCTCAATAAGCTCACTTAGAACTTGTCCAAATCTGCTCAATAAGCTCACTCAGAACTTGTCCAAAATTGTATTGTAAGCTTCTACAAAAGCTCACACAAAATCAATCCATAAGTCTCCTCAAGAATTGTCTCAAATATGCTTAACAAGTTCACATAGAACTTGTCCAATTAGAGACTCAATATGTTCTATACTCAATGCTCAATCACTTTCTCAATTCAAATCAAAATATAGAATAGTTTTTTTAAGGAACTTGAACAATCACTCCACACAACTACTTGACTAGGCTCAACCAAATATACTAAACCAATCACTTCAAATAAACAACCCTTCCTCACAAACCCTAGTCCAATCATGTAATCACCAACTCAAAATGTTTCCAACAATGCTCAACAATAAATCTCACATAACAATGATACTCATGTTCTTTTCAAACCCTAGTTCAAGTTCTTTACACAATAACTCACTTCAACAACAATGCTCATAAAACAATCTTCACATAACAATGATACTCATGTTCTTTTCTAACTCAAGTTCTTCACACAACCAATGGATTCAACAACAATGCTTATCAAACAAGGTTTTAACAACTCTTTATTCTAGAAAACCTTGAAGCATTAATTCAATCACTCTCAAAAAGAAAACCCTAATCAAGTCCTTTTCACTCCAAACTTATTTTCTAGAAAACCACTCAATCAAATCAAATATGGAAGAATGTGCTCATACCTTTTTTTTGAAGATGAAGGAATCTCATAAATCTACCACAATCATACAAACTTCTATGCCAATATCAAGAGGTTAGAAGATAAATCTTTCTCATAAAATAATATAAATACTCAATTACACCTTATCACTCCACCTTTTAAAAACAACCATCAACATACATAAAGTATTTATCCAATCACACCTTATAAACTCCCAACTAAAAATAAATTCAACATCCACCAAAATAACTCAAAACCTCTTTAATCAATAAATGACAAGAACTTTGGCAAGAATCAAATCCTCTTTATTTAAAAACCTTAATAACATAAATCCCTTCTCAACAAAACAATCTTTTGAAAAACCCTTTTAAATCCAAGTAGCACAAATCAATTTTCAATAAAAATAATCCTTCACAAACTCTTATAAATCCAAAAACAAATTAATTAAAAATAAATCTTTACAAAACCTTATAACTCAAAATGACCCTTTTAAGAATACCTTAGGCAAAAATTAAATAAAAAAATTACCTTTGCCACTAGTGGGATTCGATCCCATGATATCTACCTCACCAAGCACTCTAGTTGTGGGCTTGACCACCGCGTGTGCTAGGTGCATGTTTTTAGAACCAACGAGCACTTCGTGCTCTTTATCTTATTTCTAGCGCTCAAATCGAATGCGAACAAAAAGACCTTCCTTGGCACATCCATGAGAATCGAACATGGGCGCTTCCTTTCCCAACGCCTTCGCAAGGCGTGTGCCACCAATGAACCAGCGTGTCCTATGTGACTCAAATTATACGTTGTCATCCTTTTAATTTCTTCCCAGCAGTAATAAGACAAAACACTTTGTCTTCTTCATCAACGTTCACGATGCATGAAATACCTTCAACATTTTTGCATGGGATTTAATTCGTCGAGGAGTAAGTTTCAAATGCCCCTTTGGGCATTAATTTAAACACAAAACACCATTTGAATTTAGACGTTGGTGCTCCTTAATTTTTATGACATCGACGTTAATTTAAACCTTTATATAATTTATAAATTATTTAAATTCAATAGTATTTAAATTTTATAAATTATATTTTTAAAATCTTTGATTTTAATAAAATTAAAGTCTTGCATGGGGTAAATTTAAACCTGCAACTTGTACTCCATTGATTTGATTTAAAATATTATGCCACCATGGGTTTAATTAAACCTTCACTGAATATTATTTTGCCAACTTATTCTTCAACTCTTTGCTTGTTCCTGGTGTTAATAATGGTGTGCTCCATGGTGTTGATGACGGCTCCATTTGTTCACTTTGGCATCAATGACGACTTTTTACCTTGACATCAATGAAAACTAACTAAGCTCAAAATGTCCAACAATATCCCCCTTTTTCATTGATGGTAACCCAAATTATTTTAACTAAAAACTTGACCTTTCCTTTGTTTTGCTCCCCCTGGGGTATTGCTCCCCCTATCTCAATGCTCTCTCAAATACCAAATCTCTCCCCCTTACTCAAATCTCTCCCCCTTTGACATCAATGGCAAAGGGTCACCTTTGGGGCTCGAGGCTAAGAATAAGCCTCTTAGCTTAGCCCCTCCCCCACCTTTTGTTAAGGTGGTTAATTTCGGGGTGGGAGTATTTCTACTTCCAAAAAGCATTGTTCTTTACATTTATCCTCTTTTCTTCTTATATGATTTTTTTTATTCCTTTGACTATTTATATCTGTGTCCAATTTTCTATCCATGTCATCATTCCTATTCCTATTCATGTTCTTGTTCACATATATTTTCCTATTTCTGTTCATGTTCCTATTCATATCCATGTTCTTATTTATGTTCCTATTCCTGTTCATATCCATGTTCCTGTTCCTGTTCCTGTTCATATTTATTTTTGGAATATTTTCTCTACACCACTTTGTTGTGTGGCCATTATTATTGCACTTATAACACTTAATGTTATTATTCTTGGAGGTGCAAATGTCTTAGGATTTCTCCTAGAGAAGCCATTTCCTCTTCTATCATGAACTATGCAATACATTGCCTTGTCACCAAACTGATTACATGAGTAGCAATACCTATGAAAAGGCTATCTGTTCCCATATTCCTGTCTTTAATGTGTCCTACATTGTGAAGCCATGTGCCCAAACTTGTGACATGAAAAACATCTTCCATTGAAGTTTCCTTGTCTTGATCTCATTGGTCTCCTATTCTGATTGATGTTCCATATGTATCTTCTTTGTGCATTGTTCCTGTCTTTGTTGAATCCTCTTTTGTCCAACTTATCCTTAGATATCTCACTTTCTTTTACACTATCTTCTTCTGAAGTATCTTCATCTAAAGTTTCTTCTCCTCCAAAACTTGAAGTTGACTCTCCTTCCCATTTCTTTTGATCCTGTTCAAATCCAAGACCTGTTTTGCTTGATGTAGTCTTTTGTGTCTTGATGAACTTATCCAAGTTCTTTGAGCTATTTTTAAATCTTTTCATCTTGATATTGGAGTCCTCTAAATCTTCTTTTAGTAGTGCCACTTATTATGCTAACTTCTCACATTCTATGATCTTTGCTTCTAACTTATCTTTAAACTTATTTTGCTTAGCCTTTGATTTTTCTAAATCCTTTATGAGCAATCTTCTCTCTTCATCACATTGTTGAAACTGAATTTCAAGTTTAGAGTGTTGTTTTCTTACCTTATTTATCGTTTCAAGGGCATAGATAAGTTCTCCCTTGAGATCATAATCATTCTCTTCTAAATAAACCTCTATTTGTTTATCTATTTCCACATATTTACTCTCTTTTGGCTTATCTTCTATAGGATCACTTACTTCTTCTAATTCCATTAGAAGATTTTCATCTGGTCCTTCAAGTGTATTCTCATACTCATCATAACTAAAACTATAACCATCCCTTGTACAATCATCTTCAAGATGTCCAAAGTTACCACATCCAAAACATTTGAGAATTACTAGAGTTTTCTTAACTGGTTATTTTTCTTAAATCATAAATAGGACTTCATCTCTATCATTATCTAAAAAACTAGCATCATTATCACTTGAGTACTTACTTGCATTATCCGCATAGTAGCTCCTCTTTTACCTTTGAAATAACTTCTTTCCTTTTCTGCTTTGTCCATCCTTGTTTTTCTTCTTATGCTTATCCTGCCTATATCTTTCTAATTCCCTGTACCTGTGATCTTATTTTTCTTCACCATTGTTGTTCTTTGGTTCTCGATAATCTATTGCAAAATGTCAAAAATTTACACAATTTAAACACTTAACAAATCTTAGATCTTTGGATCATTTGGAATCGTTATCACTGTATGACTCTGCTTGATTCTGACTTCTTACCCTTTTTTTTCTTGATTTCTTTGAATTTTGCTTCCTTCTAGAGAATAAGATCTTTTGTTCTTATAGCAAAAGTTGTGAGCATACCAAGCAAATTATCTCTTGTCAAATAATCACCATCCATTGATACTTCTATAGCGAAAACTTGTTCACTAAATCTTTTTGGAAGAGTTCTTAAGACTTTATCACAAACATTTGATTCATCAATATTCATTCCAAGTCCTTGGATATCATTAACAACCTCATCAATTCGAATTAGATAAGTACTTATATTTTCCTCATCATTCATTCTCAAATGTTTCAAATTGTCCTTTGATATTTTGTATCTTTGCTTTCTTGAAAATTTTATCTCCCTCATATATACCGTGTAATCTATCCCACATTTCTTTTATAGTTCTATAATGCATAACTTTCATAGACTCTGTTCTATGCAAACCTCTCACAAGTGCATTCATTGCTTTTGAATTATAGTATTGTAGAAGCTTACCTTCCTTATCTATAGGAGGATTGACTATTGTATCATATCCAAATTCCACTACATCCCAAACTTCATTTCCAAGTGTCATTAAGCAGATCCTCATCATCATACTCCAATACATATAGTCACTTCCATCAAATACTGGTGTTGAATTATTTAAGGACACCTCATTAGGATCCATTGTGTTCTTGTTAGCTTTTCCTTCAAGTTGTTAAACTCTTATGAAGGCACCCGCTTTGATACCAATTGAAGAACACAAGCTTATATTGAGAGGGGAGGTGAATAGTATAAGAGCACTTTTTACTTTTCTTTCCAAATCAATAATAGGCAATGTATAGATAGCAATATCAACAATAGTAATCAAAGCAATGCATAAATCACACACATAGTAGAGACACCAATTTAACGTGGTTTACCCAAATATGGCTACCTTCATAGAGAAAATATTTTTCTAAATATTTCTCAAATAATCTCTTGGGAATCCTTTTCCTATTACAATGTTTATGCACCTTTTTCCAAAGGATATATTGATCCCCTAAATCTGGTTCATGGATCTCTATCCACAGGAGAACTCCTTCTCCTCTGCTTTGGCTGGTGATCCTCTAGAAGACTACTACCTCCACTACACTGGCTTGTGGATCTCTCTCCACTGAAGACTCTTATACCCACTCAGAAGACCTATCCTCAATTCCTTTGTTGATGGATATCTATCCACTGGAGACTATTGTCCTCTCTAATATTTCACCTCCAAATATCTGTCTCAAATATGCACTAAATACAGTCCATTCTTTCTAGCACAAATCTGATTAACAATTCCACTCAAAACTTGCTCAAATCTGCTCAACAGGTCCACTCAAAACCTACTCAAATTTTCTCAATAGGTCCACTCAGAACCTGCTCAAATCTGCTCAACATGTCCACTCAGAACCTGCTCAAATCTGCTCAACAAGTCCACTCAGAACTTTCTCAAATCTACTCAACAAGACCACTCAAAAATTGCTTAAACATGCTCAACAGGTCCACTCAGAACCTGCTCAAATATTCTCAATAGGTCCACATAGAGCCTGTCTAAATCTGCTCAACAAGCTCACTCATAACTTGTCCAAATCTGCTCAATAAGCTCACTCATAACTTCTCCAAAACTGTATTGTAAGCTTCCACAAAAGCTCACACAAAATTAGTCCACAAGTATCGTCAAGACTTACCTCAAATCTACTTAACAATTTCACAAAGAACTTGTCCAATCTCATAGAAGCATAAAGAGAATTTTGAGAGACTCAATATGTTCTAAACTCAATGCTTAATCACTTTCTCAATTCAAATTAGAATATAGAATAGTTTTTTTTAAGGAACTTGAACAATCACTCCACACAACCACTTGACTAGGCTCAACCAATCACTTCAAAGAAACAACCCTTTCTCACAAACCCTAGTCCAATCATGTAATCACCAACTCAAAATATTTCCAATAATGCTCAACAATAAATCTCACATAACAATGATACTCATGTTCTTTTCAAACCCTAGTTCAAGTTCTTTGCACAACAACTCACTTCAACAACAATGCTCATAAAACAATATTCACATAACAATGATACTCATATTCTTTTCTAACTCAATTTCTTCACACAACCAATGGCTTCAACAACAATGCTTATCAAACAAGGTTCTAACAACAACTCTTTATTCCAGAAAACCTTGAAGTAGTAACTCAATCACTCTCGAATAGGAAACCCTAATCAAGTCCTTTTCACTCCAAACTTATTTTCCAAAAAACCAATCAATCAACTCAACTATGGAAGAATGTGCTCATACATTTTTATTGAAGATGAAGGGATCTCATAAATCTGCCACAATCACACAAAATTCTATGCCAATATCAAGAGGTTAGAAGATAAATATTTCTCACAAAATAATATAAATACTCAATTACACCTTATAACTCCACCTTTCAAAAAAATCCATCAACATACATAAATTATTTATCCATTCACACATTATAAACTCCCAACTAAAAATAAATTCAACATCCAACAAAATAACTCAAAACCTCTTTAATCAATAAATGACAAGAAGAAATTTGGCAAGAATCAAATCCTCTTTCTTTAAAAACCTTAATAACATAAATCCCTTCTCAAAAAAACAATCTTTCAAAAACCCTTTTAAATCCAAGTAGCAAAAATCAATTTTCAATAAAAATAATCCTTCACAAACCCTTATAACTCCAAACACAAATTAATTAAAAATAAATATTTACAAACCCTTATAACTCCAAATGACCCTTTTAAGAAAACCTTAGGCAAAATTTAAATAAAAAATTACCTTTGCCACTAGTGGGATTCGATCCCATGATCTCTGCCTCCCCAAGCGCTCTAGCCGTGGGCTTGACCACCACGTGTGCTAGGCGCACGTTTTAGAACCAACGAGCACTTCGTGCTCTTTCTCTTATTCTTGGCGCTCGAATCGAATGTGAACAAAAATACCTTCCTTGGAACGTCCACGAGAATCGAATGTGGGTTCTTCCTTTCCCAACGCCTTCGTAAGGCATGTACCACCAATGAACCAGTGTGTCCTATTTGACTTAAATCATGTGCTGTCCTCTTTTTGTTTTCTTCCCGATAGTAATAAGATAAAACTCTTTGTCTTCTTCCTCAACGTTCACGATGCACGAAATACCTTCAACCTTTTTGCATGGGAGTTAATTCGTCGAGGGGTAAGTTTCAAATACCCCTTTGGGCATTAATTTATACACAAAACACCATTTGAATTTAGACATCGACGCTCCTTAATTTTGATGACATCGACGTTAATTTAAACCTTTATATAATTTATAAATTATTTAAATTCAATAGAATTTAAATTTTATAAATTATATTTTTAAAATATTTGACTTTAATAAAATTAAAGTCTTCCATGGGGTAAATTTAAACCTACAACTTGTACTCCACTAATTTGATTTAAAATATTCTGCCACCATGGGTTTAATTAAACCTTCACTGAATATTATTTTTCCAACTTATTCTTCAACTCTTTGCTTGTTCTTGGTGTTAATAATGGTGTGCTCCATGGTGTTGATGACGGCTCCATTTGTTCACTTTGGCATCAATGACGAATTTTTCACCTTGACATCAATGACAACTAACTGAGCTCAAAATATCCAACAAGAATTATAGATTAGATGAGCATGATAGATTTATGGATTGTTATATTTGGTTTTGGGTATAGACGAGTATTATTTGTATGCAAGATTTTGCATCAAATTTGAGCAGGTTTTTGTGAGTAGGATTGAGCAGGTTTTGTGAGTATATTTGAGTGGTTTTGTGAGTAGATTTGTGAGCAAATTTTAACAGAATTGTGAGTATATTTTGGAGCATATTAGAGCAGAGGATATTGTGTCTCCTGTGGATAGATTTCTATTAACCAGAGTAGAGGGTATTGGTATCTCCTGTATATTGGGATCCATAAACTTGTGAGAGGGGACATGTATCTCCTATGGATAGAGTTCCATAAACATTGTAATAGGGAATTGGTTCCTACAATTTTTTTTGAGAAATTTATAAGCAACATTTCTCTCTAGATGTAGCCCACTTTGGGTGAACCATGTTAAATTTGTGTCTCTCATTTGTGTGATGATTTATGCATTATTTCATTTACTAAATTGATATTATTGTTGTTATCATTTGGATTGAAAAGTGAAAAGTTTTATCTTATATTGTTCACCCCCTCTCAATATAAGTTTATGTTCTTCAATTGGTATCAGAGCAGGTTCCTTCATGAAAGCCTAATAGCTTGAAGGAAGATCTTACAAGAACACACATGGCCACTAAAGTGATAGAAGATGCTCCTATGGTTGAAATCAAAGAGAAATATTCAAAAAATGAAGAGGAATCCACAGTTGATATGGAAAAGGAACTTATTATTGCTCTTGGAGAATTGAAAAGGGTTAGAAAGAAGAATTAAGGATTGAAGTCTCAAGTTCAATAGGATGAGGAAACAAAGACAAAGCTTCTACAAGATATCATAGACTTAAATGTGAAGGTTGAAGAGACAAAACGAATTGAAGAAGTTATGGTTGAGAAATTAAAGGCAAAAGAATTAGAATGTGAAAAATTAGAACATGAAGTTATATCTATAAGAAAGTAAGTAGAAAAGTCTAAGGATAAATTGCAGTAAAATATAAGGTTAGAGAAACAGAAAGAGGAGTCAAACTCAAAAGGAACAAAGACATCAAAAAAAGTTAGTAAAAAGGAGCCCATGATCTATGTTGATGTATTTAAGGAGGAATAAAATAGAGGATCATCATGGATAGAAGTCAATCATAGGAATAGAAATAAAATAACCATGTGACCATATCATCCAAGGCAATCAAATAGGTTTAAAAATTTCTTCCATGGTTATTTTTTTCATGTAACAAATATGGTCATAAATTTGTACATTGCATGGTCTATGTGAAAAATAATGTTGGCATCATCAATAGAAATTATAATTCTTTTGCACCTCTCATGAATAACAATGTCATGTGTTACAAATGTAATAATTTTTGGCACAAAGCTAGATGGTGTAAAACAGTATTTCTTAAACTTCCTAAATCAAGAAAGAAAGAAGAAGGTCAAACAGTTCAGAAGGAGATGTCCTCAAAAGTTTGGAAAAATAAAAAGGAACAAGAAAAGGAAAAGTCCATGTTGGTACAAACAACTCTTCATGTGCAAAATGAAGAAAATCAATGGTACATTGATAGTGGTTGTTCAAGCCATATGGCAGGTGATAAAAGTAAATTTCTTTCTCTCAAGAAAATAAATGGAGGAACAATGAAATATGGTGATAATACTTCTATTAAAATTGTTGGAAAAGGGACTTTGAGTTTGGATAATGGAAAATATAGGATTAAAAATGTGTTATATGTTGAAGGATTGAAGCACAATCTACTAAGCATAAGTCAACTATGTGATCAAGGGCACGTACTCACATTTCACCCAAATGGATGTGAGATCAAGAAATCCAAGACAAGAAAGCTTATTGCAGACGCCAGTAGAACTAAAAATAATCTCTACATGTGAAGTGAATTAAGGGAGGAAAATGATTTTTATCACAATAGGATGAGAGTTGGTTATGGAATAGAAGAATGGGTCACCTGAACTTTGACAACATAGTGAAAATAAGCAAAAAATAGGTAGTCATAGTTTTACCCAAAATAACAAAACCCCCAAGCACGATTTATGCACAATTCTAGCATGGTAATCCAATAATATCAAGTTTCAAATCAAATAAGTTTTCTTCATCCAAACCCTTGGAGGTAGTTCACATTGATCTATGTGTGCCTACAAGGACAAAGAGTTTACAAGGTGAGAGTTACTTCATGTTATTTATTGATGATTTCTCTAGAAATAGATCTAAGAGAACCAACTCAAGAAATTATGTATCAAGAAGGAGAAAGTTGAAAAGAAGAAGAATTTGAAGAAGATGAAGAAGATGAGACACAAAGGACACCATCTAAGACACCATCTAGGTATGTACAAAAGAATCATTCGAGAGAACTGATTATTGGGAATCTAGATGAAATATGAACAAGGAGGAAGATAATAGGAACAGGTGAACATTTAAATTTTTATTTGCTATCCAAAGTTGATCCCAAGTATTTCAATGAAGCAAATGAAGACAAATACTAGATTAAGCAATGGAAGAAGAGTTAGACCAAATAGAAAAGAGTGAGACTTAGAAACTTGTCCCATGTCAAAAAGACAAGAATGTAATTGGCACCAAATGGGTCTATAGAAACAAGTTGAATGAAGATAGTCAGGTTGTCAGAAATAAAGAAAGACTTGTGTGCAAAGACTACGCATAAGTTGAGGGGATAGACTTTGAAAAAAATTTGCTCCCATTGCACGTCTTGAATCCATAAGAATATTCTTTGCTTTCTCAAGCTTCAAAAACTTCAAGGTGTATAAAATTGATGTAAAATCAACTTTTCTCAATGGTTACTTAGAGGAAAATGTCTACATAGAGCAGCCAAATGGTTTCAACCCGATAGATAAGCCAGACTATGTATGTAAATTAAATAAAGCTCTCTATGGAATAAAGCAAGCCCCTAGGGCTTGGTACTCAATATTGGATAAGTATCTTCAAGAATAGGGTTTCATAAAAGGTATAGTTGATAGCAATCTATACATCAAAAATGAAGGAAATAACTTGTTGATTATAGTGGTCTATGTGGATGATATCATTTTTGGAGGTAGTAATGACAAGATGTGTCAGAAATTTACAAAGTGTATGCAAAATGAATTTGATATGTCTATGCTTGGTGAGTTATCTTTCTTTCTTGGGTTGTAAATTTCACAATCAGATAAAGGTATATTTCTCTCTCAGACCAAGTATGTGAAATAAATGTTGAAAAAGTTCAAGATGAAGGATTACAATCCTGTGAGTATTCCCATGATTACATGATGTAAGTTAAGTAAATATGATGAGTCTCCTGAAGCAAATCAGACATTGTATAGATCCATGATTTGAAGTTTACTATATGTCATAGCTACTAGACCAGATACAATGCAAGCAGTTGGATTTGTGGTAAGATTTCAAGTTGCACTAAAATAAACACTTGTACAGGCAGTAAATATAATATTTAAGTATTTGAAAGGAACTATAAGTTTTGGAATGTGGTATCCCAAATGTAATAATTTCATACTCATTGCATATACAAATGCGGATTGGGCAGGACGTATTGATGACAAAAAAAGCACAAGTGGAGGATCATTCTTTCTTGGAGATTGTTTAGTATCTTGGCTAAGAAATAAATAAGCATTAGTATCCTTATCCATTGTAGAAGCAGAGTACATTGCAGAAGTTACTTATTGTACACAGGTTTTATGTATGAAGCAGACTTTAAGTGATTTCAAAATAGAACATGATCATCCTATCCCCATACTGTGTGATAATACAAGTGCCATTAATATCTCAAAGAATCCAATGATGCATTCAAGGACTAAACACATTTCAATAAAATATCATTTTTTGAGAGAGCAAGTGACTGATCAACAAGTTAAATTGGAATACATTGCTACAAAGGAACAAATTATTGATATATTTACCAAGCCACTTCCAAAGAAAACTTTTGAGTATCTCAAAGGAAATTTGGGAGTAACTTCACTCCCATCTCAAAATTGATCACCTCAAAAAAAGGAGGTGGTGAGGGGGTTGAGTTAAGTGACTTATTTTAGCCCCAAGGAGCCCTTTGCCATTGATGTCAAAGGGGGAGAGAATTCAGTGATGGGGAGCAGTTTAGGAATCCAGTTGCACTAAAAGAATTTTTTTTTAAGGGTTTCCATCAATGAAAAAGGGGGAGATTGTTGGAAATATTGAGTTGTCATTGATTTCAAAGGTGCATGATAGGCAAGGAAAAAATATTCTCCAAGGGTGATGAGGTAAAGCAAGGTATATCTCAAGGCTAGCATATATTTCAGTTGAAGCAAAGCAAGGAAAATATTTTTAAGACAAGGATTATAGTATTTAAATATTAAATTTAAATATTATAAAGAGATGGATAGTTGCTTGGGACAAAAAGGATTTAAATATTTCACAAGGTGGACAAGGGTTTAAAAGTTGCTTGAAAAAGGTTTAAAAGTTGCTTGGACAAAATATTTTAAGACCACAAGAGAAGGGCAAAGGTTTAAAAATAATATTATAATATTTTTAAATCAAAATATTTAAAATATTATAATTAAGAGAAGGCGCCAACGTTTGAGAATTATGAAACCAAAATAAATCGTGTGCCGACCTCCCAAAGCATAAGAAAATGTATATATATGTGAAGGCAAAATATTTAATTTCTCCTCTAATGTTGCAATCATTGAATATCTCTATGCAAGCAAACTTTGGAAAAATATCCAACGCGAGTGTGTCAAATTAAAAAATCATAAGCAAGAAGGGAACAATGAATAAGAAAAGGTTTTCAGAGTAGCACATAAGGAAGAAAGGATTAAAGGATTACTCCAGGCAGTCATCTAGCCCTTGTTAGGGTGCTATGAAATAGTGAGTGCAGAGTTTGAATCCGATCAAGGACATTTTTACTGTGTGAAGGAACTATGAAAGTTTGAGGTGTTATATGTTGGTTGTGTCTCCTTCGTTATCAAGTTGGTTTGCAACCTAGTTGGTTGGCTAGGTTGCATGAATTCCCTATCATGGGAGATTTCCGAGGATAAAAACTTTTCGGGTGTGTTTTTCTTGGTGTTGATAACAGTTTAATGATATTTGGCAATGCACGAGGGTTTTTATAAAGTAGGAGCCATTTTGTTGCTACCCACTGGGCTAGCCTAGCTGGTTGAGGAGCGCGTGGAGGGTGTTGTGCTGTGAAAGGTTCAGGGGTCAAACCCCCTCTGCGATAGTGAAGTCTTTTGGTGAAAGGTAAGGAAAATATTTTTTATTTTAATTTAAGTTTGGAGTTATAAGGTGCTACAATTGATTTTTATAATCCTAAATTTTGGGGAGTTTTGTCTATCATAAAAATTGTGAATTGAATGCTATGAGATTGGAGTTATAAGGTGTACTTTATGATTATTATATTTTGTATGTGTTAAAAGTGAAATATAAGGTGAATGTTAGAAGTTGGAGTTATAAGGTGTACTTTATGATTATTATATTTTGTATGTTTTAAAGTTGAAATATAAGGTGTATCTTTTGATTATTGAATATTATAAGTTGGAGTTATAAGGTGTGACATTGGCAATTTAAATGTGTATTTTTTATATGATTAATAAAATAAATAAGAGGGTATTTTGATAGTATTAAAGCTTTATATTAAGTTTTAATAAGGGAGAAATAAGGAATTATTTCTAGAACTTTATTGTTTATATTTTGATAAGGGTTGTTGAGTGGATGTTTTGATATTTGCTTAAAAGAAGAAAAAGAGATTTGCTAACCTATTTTGAAGTGGCAAAAAGAAAAGAAAATTATTTTTGGCAAGACAGGTTTAGAAAGAACATGCAAAAGAGGATCATCTTCATTGTGGCAGTTTTAGAGGTATGGTGATTTAATTCCTTCCTTAAAGTGTTTTGATTGAGCAAAATATTTTTGATGTCATATGGTTGGAGGTATAAGGATTGATTTGTTGTGCATTAGGGTTGATTAAAATAGAAGTAAACATGCAAATATTATAGGTCATATTTGTGGGTAAACTTGTGCATTGGTTTTGATTGATATTGGGAGTAAATGTGCAAGAATTATAGAACAGATTTGAAAGTAAAAGGTGTGCATTGTGTATGATTGGGAGTAGATGAGCATGACAAATTTGTGGATTGTTATATTTAGTTTTGGGTATAGATGAGTATTTTTTGTATGCAAGATTTTGGATCATATTTGAGAATTTTTTTATGAGCAGGATTGAGTAGTTTTGAGTAGGTTTTGTGAGCATATTTGAGTGGTTTTGTGAGCAAATTTGTGCAGATTTATGAGCAAAGTTGAGAAGATTTTGGAGTAGATTAGAGCATAGAAGATTGGGTCTCCTATTGATAGAGGTCCATGAACCAGAGCAGAGGGGATTGGTGTCTCATGTGGATTGGTATCCATGAACTTGTGAGAGGAGACAAGTATCTCCTATGGATAGAGTTCCACAAACATTGTAATAGGGAATTGGTTCCTACAAAATTTGTTGAGAAAATTATAAGCAATATTTCTTTGTGGATGTAGCCCACATTGGGTGAACCATGTTAAATTTATATCTCTCATTTGTGTGATGATTTGTGCATTATTTCATTTACTACATTGATATTATTGTTATCATTTGGATTAAAAAGTGAAAAGTTTTATCTTATACTGTTCACATCTCCCTCTCAATATAAGCTTGTGTTTTTCATAAAAATTTTACCTTGTCAAAGGATACCTGATTTACCTAATTCACACTTTTGATTCTACAATTTTATGGTGCACAAATGTCTGCAAGTTTTTGAGGGTTTGTCAGTGGTAAACTGAAGGCTGGGAAACACCCTAGAGCATTATGAAAGGGCTATGAATGGCTTATAATATTTCTATAATGATCAGTAGTGTTTGAGGAATGCTCAAAAGTGTTCAAGGGTTTCAAGGAGGTTTACTACAAAATCAAATCTGGTTCACAAGGGTTTGGTTGATGGAAAATAGATGTTACGATAGCGATGAGGATGGAGGATGTTAACGAAATACGAAGATTTTGGATAAGGATGAATGGCAAGGGCTTTGATGTTATCTCAACCTCAAGAATCAACAAATGGATGGCTTAACTAACTGCTTAACCTCATTCACAAAATTGAATGCTCTTTTATAACCTTACCTTCAACATGTTAGGGTTTCAATGACACCAATGGGCAATAAAGATTAAATCATGATGAAGGGCTAATATTGTGCATTGATATGTGATACAAATTAAATTAATTTGATGGCTGAGATTAAATCATGGTGAATGGCTAGGATTTATTCATATATATAAATATATATTAATATTAAATAAATATATAAAATATTTATAATTATAAATAAACATAAATAAATAAATAAATACATATATATAAATAATGGATGGTGGTGATTAGATGATGCGTGGATGAAAATTGGCTAGGATTTGATGTCTATAGATGCCCCTTTTTGTATCGTGTTGCGTGAAACACAATGCGATACAAAAACAAGACACCTATTTTGGTGAAGCAGCTTTCTTTCCTTAGAGTGCAAGAAGATATTGGAGATAAAATATGTAGATGTAGCTTACCACCTCAATTGGTGAATAAGTGAAGAATGAATCTCACAAGCCAGTTGACAGAATTGTGGGTGATAATGCGAATGCAAATGTAGGTGTAAATGTAGGTGTATTTTATTTTTACCCCAACAAATGCAAGGGGGTTTTGTAAATATGGATGATTTGAATGATGTAAATGTCGATGAGTGACATAGATGATGATGCAATGATTGATTTTATTCTTGCCCTAATAGAAAAGGGGTTTTTCCAATTGTGGGTGATAGTGTGGATGTAAATGTGGGTGTATGATGTATTCTATTTTTACCCCAACATATGCAAGGGATTTTGGAAAATGTAAATAAATGATTCTGTTTTTTCCCCAATAGAAAAGGGAGTTTGAAAATGTGAATGATGTATCTCAATGTGGAAAATCAAAATAAAACTTGGTTTCCCCAAGTTTGGGGTGGTTCTGTGTTGTTGAAGAGTATGCCTTCTGGTGTCATTGAAATGCAAAGTGATGAAAATGCAAGATGTCATGGAGGAATGTGATCGTAATAGTGATTGTTGTGAAATTCCTTCAATCGAAACCAATCATCCTAATAGACATGTGTCCTAAATGACTATAAATGTAGAAGAGATGATGTAATTAAAGATGTAAGTATTTCAAGCCCCACAAACAAGACCATCAATGACAACTTTTGAGCAAATTAATCTAGGCATAGTCTCACTCAAAAAATGAGGGACCAAATGAATTTTGATTTCGAACAAGAGGATGTTGGATGATGATATGGAAAAGCATCCTTATGGTGATCTATCCTTCATATAAAATTGCATGGATAATCAATCACTGCAATCACCAAGCGTAATAGAGTAAACAACTAGATACGAAGTTTTCTTGGATGATATGAATGATGTGAAAGAGTGTGAATGATGTGATGCATGTGAATGTGAAATGATTAATTTCTATTTTTACCCCAATAGAAAAGGGGGTTGTTGATGTGGATGATATGAATTATGTAAAATAATATGAATGGATAAGCATCCTACGGTGATCAACCCATCCTACCGAATTGCATGGATAATCCATCGCTACAATCACCAAGTAAATAGAGTAAACCACTAGATATGAGGTTCACTTGAAAATGTGAGTGGAATTGGCAAATGTTGAATGGATATGCAATGATGAATGTAATTGGCAAAGTGGAATGATGATGTATGATGTTGAACATATATGGAGATGCATTGATTAGTGAATTGGACGATTTTGTGAATTTTGAAATTGTTTTAGAACTATTTTGGGTAATTTGGGTGCAAACAATATTTAACCACCCAAATCAATCCATGTTATCAAAACATCTTATGAAATGGTATGATGAATTATTGGGATGATAAATGTGGTAGTTTTGTGAAATTTTGAACCGTTTTGAGGTGTTTTGTATGTGATTTAGGCATTTTTGTGACTTTTGATCATAAACAAAAATTAATTGCCCACAATAGTTTGTGTTTTCACAAAACATGATGTGATGATGAAATGGATGCATGGATGAATTTTGGAATGATTTTGTGAGGGTAAGCTACATTTTTAGGTCCTGTGAGTCTTTTTACAATATTTTGGAGCTAGATGTCAATCAACGTCCACATCAGGTACAGATGTAGATGAGCATCCACCACCCTTCAAATGTAGAGAAACATTTTGGTGCACTAGATAGATTCCAATGGGCATTTGACTGCACCAAAATCAGCTATAAGAATGTTGCAGAGGTAAAATTGGATTCATTCTTGCATTCACAAGTTCTAGAAGTAGTGTCTGAAGGAAAGTGAGTGAGTGAGTGGAGTGTGAAGGTGTGAAGTGATGGTGATGGAGGAATTGGATTCGAAAGTAGATGTAGAAGTGCATGTGGCTGAGGTAAGTGCCCTTAGCACTTGTTGAGTGGTATTTTAACCCAATTGTGAAAGTACACTCTCCCTTAGGATTTGGGTTCCAAATCCCCTCTTGCAAAGAAGTTAAACAAACAACTTCTCCAAGGTCTCCGTTGTATTTAGCATTTGCATATGTGTATTAGTAATCTCAAATAAAGATATTCAATTTAAATGCTTGGAACACCTTAGTGATTGCAAGTAACTGTAAACAAGGGGCAATGTTGGTTTATTTTACCATGAAACTTTAGTGATTGTTCATTGAACCAAAATAAAGCAAATGTGAGTTGGCCCTCATATGACCACGATGTAGTGCCTTAATTCATTTTACAATTAAATCAGATTTTATCTTCTTTATTAAATCCAAATATGGCTTCTTATCATGAAGATGAAGATAGCTTTCAATATGATCGATAAACCATCCCTCTTTGGTGAAATAGGTTTTCACAAAGAGGCAATAATTTATGGCCTTAAATAAAGGGCTTTAAATGTCACTTTAACTTATCCCTCTTAAATGAAATCAAATTTTCATCAAGATGAACAATTAAGTGCTTTGAAGAAAAGACCTTCAATGTAATACTCAAATTACCCCTCTTTCGTAAAATTAGAATTTTTATGAAGAGAGGGCAATTTTAGGCTCAAAATGGAAATTTGTGAAAATGCCATAAAACATAACTCCTTCAATGAAATTGGAATTTTCATGAAGGGAATGTCATCATAGGCTCATGAGCGTAAAACAAAACTGAAAAAAATGAAATTTGACCTTAAAATGGAAATTTTCTATTTTCGGATTTTTTAAAATCTGCAATAAAACAACAACTTCGATGAATTTTTAAAAATACTAAACAACTCCGAAAATGAAATTTCAAAGTGCGTATTGGAAGTCTGAAGTATAACCTACGCAATGGTGAAATTATTTTTGGATTTTGAAATTTTTTAAATGTTTATTTTAATGCCTGAAAATTAAAAAAAAGTTAAAATTTCTGGAAAATAAAATGCAGAAAATGAAAATGAAATGCAGAAAATGGAACACAAGATACATTCAGTTTGATGCTATCCTATTCCGACAAAACCGAAGATGTGAGGTTTTCATGCATGCAACCTAACCTATTGGACTTGCAAAACAAGCACAATCCGGATAAGCTAAGTGCTGGCTCCTAGGGTTTTAAATGAGGTTTTCAGATTTAAACATTCGCATGAAGCAACCAAGAAAACTTGCATAAACTCCATTTACAAGCCTAAAATCTGAAAAGGGGAAAAATAGACATTTAATCTTGCATGCAGAAAATGACTCCTCCTTTCTTGTCCATAAGATGCAACTTTCTGAAATTTTTGTATTAAAAATTTGTCATTTTACAATAACAGAAATTTCTGGTTTTCCCAAACCAGTCCATGGAAGAAAAACGACCCAAACAGGTCCAGAATGGCCCTCTTGCCTTCAAATCTGCAACTCTGCTCGCAGCAGTTTCCAACCCCTCAAAACATCCTTGCCTGGCGTATTTAAAATTTTCAGGAAGCTTTTCGTTTCATTTTCCAATGGTTGTTCGTTTCACCTTCCCTTGTGCATGCATGTGTTTTGGTTTCCAAAAAGGCTTTTCGTTTCTATTTTGTGGCCCTTCGTTTCATTCCCATGGTTTGGCTTCCTCTGTTTGGTTTTCTTCACTTTTCGTTTGATTTCAAAAAAAACGTTTCCTTTTCTCCACATGGGCATGCGTCCGCTTCCTTCCATGTGTAACGACCATCTTAAATGATTTCAAATCATTAAAGATTCCTTATGTAACGTTTTGTCTTATTCATTGGATTTTGTCCTTATGTGACAAATTACCTTATTCAATCTTCGATTCATTCCTTATAGGTCCACGTCATTATGCAGTCTTTAGTTTCACTATCCTGGTGTTCATCACTAATATCAGACGCACTGTCCACTACTCTGTTCCCTTGGCAAAAATCGGACATGTCGCGATATCGTGACACTCTTGTCTCTCTGTCGGCCTGCCCCTTTTGAGTCACGAAAATGCAACATGTCGCGATATCGTGACACTTTTGTTTCTCTACCTACCTGCCCTTTTGAGTCACGAAAATGCAACATGTCGCGATATCGCGACACTTTTGTTTCTCTGCCTGCCTGCCCTTTTTGAGTCACGAAAATGCAACATGTCGCGATATCGCGACACTTTTGTTTCTCTACCTGCCTGCCCTTTTTGAGTCACGAAAATGCAACATGTCGTGATATCGCGACACTTTTTCCTTTGCTCTTGGCCACGAAAATGCAACATGTCGCGATATCGCGACACTTTTTCCTTCTTGCTTCTTTCTCTTCTCTTTTGGCCGCGAAAATGCAACATGTCGCGATATCGCGACACTTTTTCTTTCTTGTTCTTTCTCTTCTCTTTTGGCCACGAAAATGCAACATGTCGCGATATCGTGACACTTTTTCTTTCTTGCTCTTTCTCTTCTCTTTTGGCCACGAAAATGCAACATGTCGCGATATCGCGACACTTTTTCTTTCTTGTTCTTTCTCTTCTCTTTTGGCCGTGAAAATGCAACATGTCGCGATATCGCGACACTTTTTCCTCCTTCTTTTTCTCTTCTTTTTTCCTTTTTCTTTCTTTGGCCGCGAAAATGCAACATGTCGCGATATCGCGACACTTTTTCTTTCTTGTTCTTTCTCTTCTCTTTTGGCCGTGAAAATGCAACATGTCGCGATATCGTGACACTTTTTCTTTCTTGTTCTTTCTCTTCTCTTTTGGCCGCGAAAATGCAACATGTCGCGATATCGCGACACTTTTTCTTTCTTGTTCTTTCTCTTCTCTTTTGGCCGTGAAAATGCAACATGTCGCGATATCGCGACACTTTTTCCTCCTTGCTTTTTCTCTTTGCTTTGGACCGTGAAAATGCAACATGTCGCGATATCGCGACACTTTTTCTCCTTGCGGTGTTTTGCTTTTTCTTTGATCTTTAGCATATGGGCCACTTCGGTCTTCTTGGAAAATATGCAAAAAGGTGGGTCCCCAATTTTGGGGTACGTTGTGGAGCAACCACAACAAATGGCGACTCTACTGGGAAATGCTCTTGAGCATTTTGATGAGAACTCAACCTGAACACCTTCAAAACTCAAACACAAGCATCAACAAATATCCCAAGAATGAAACTAGACGAGAAATACATGAAGCATTAGAATTATTAAGCATCAGCTCGGTGTGTGCAATGTGCTTCATTCCCTATCGTTTGAAACTCGTTCAACTTTCCATTGTCATTTTCACTTATGATTCGTGCGTATGAGAAGTTATGGATGATTCCTGTAGGATTTAACGTATGGTGAAGATGCTAGAGATATAACAAGCTTTGCAAAGGCTCAAACTTTCTAGTACCATGAACAAACATATTAAAACTATCAAATCCTCTTAGGACCAAATATGAGTATACTCAATTAATTTACTAGATCCCAAAGTTGGTTATGTGTCACTACCATTTTGAACCCATGTGCAAGTGTAAGTGAAATCAGAGCTTTGGGGAATAGGATTCCCAACCTAAGCGAGATGGGAATTTAACCCTATCCTTACTACTCTGATCTGGAGTTCATTACCTCATCTTGAACAAAATGATTTAACCTGTTATGGATGAAACTGTCAGGCTAGCCTATCCGTTTGAGTAGTCAGTGGTCTTGCTTTTAGACAAGACATGTTGCCACGCATGAGCATACTCCACTGCCAGTCAGGCGTCTATAGCCCCGATGGAGATCAACCCCATAATCCAGGATTTGACTTTACTTTTGATTTCTTGAACCTTGGGGATGACTACCCATCCTTGCAAGGGACATGTAGTACGATCCTTCCAATCCAATATCAATGATGCAATAAAAGTAGAATGAAAAATATTTGCTTTGGAACTTCAAGTTCTTGAGTGTAGATCATGCTTTTAATTTCTTAAAGCGTGATGGAGGCAAAATAGAAGCTTTGGGGAATCGGATTCTCAACCTAAGCGAGATGAGAATTAGACCCTATCCTTACTACTCCATGAAGATCAAATCAGAGCTTTGGGGAATTGGATCCTCAACCTAAGTTCGATGGGGATTTAACCCTATCCTTACTACTCCGATTTTAGGCTTTAAGCACTATAGGAGTGGTAAAAACCACTATTTTAAGGATTATGTTGCATGATAGGACAGACACGAAATACTCCTTTCGCCTCACCTTTTCTTCCAAGTATGGTTTTGACCATTTTGCTCAAGATCCTCTTTAATATGTGTAGAACGTGTTTGGTTCAAGATAGTTCGGGCATCAGTTCCCAACCTTAGGATCCTTTTAATATATGTTATATAATAACCCTAAGAGGATTCGACACCTTTTCAATGATTGTATTTGAAATGTAGATGCAACCGAGATGAAATGTATATGCAATGTCGAATGTAACATGAGATATGGATGAATGCATTGCTCTTTTTGAAATGCGGATGGAGTATACCACCTACTTTGCCATAATTTGTAAAACTGACAACTTCATGCATCACAAGTTCCAAACGATATTCTTTAATGTGTTTGCGATACTCGTGGAGCTCTCTGCAATACAATTCCGATGTTTCATATTCTCTTAGTCTTAGTCAACATTCATAAGGACATAAGTTGACATCTCGCTTTTCTTTTTTTTTTTCTTTTTTTTTTTCAAGACAAACCAAAAGTGTCCAAAGGACCAACACACAAAACTTAAAACCAAAATGAGATCCAATCCAAAACCAAAACACAAAAACCAAAAGTATATACAAATGTACAATATAATACAAGATGGTGCAAAAGTTTGGATTATCATTTTCTCGGATCCCAAACCTGATTAGAATTCTTTAAAAGACATATGACGTGATACGCATACCAAGTTTTGTAGGAATCCAACAAAAACAAGATCAAACCAAACAAAGAAACAAACTTCCACTTGCCCCTCTCACCATACCAATTTGATTTAGTTTCATTAATAATCCTATGGTGGAGTTTCAAGTTTTCAAATTGATTAGACAATGATTGATATTCAATTCCTTTATGTCTATTCTTTAAGATGTCCATTCCGCACTTTGATTCATGGTGTAGAAATAAGCTTTCATTTTCATTCAATAAAGCCATAACATTAATAATATTTGAATCAAACCATTCATTAGGCAAACCTTCATTCGAATTTTGCATGGTGAAACCAAAAAGGTGAGATTTTACCTTTGGCATGTTTTCATTTGACCTTACTTGAAGAGGATTTGAAAATTCCTCTTTTCTCTCATGACATTCATCATCATGTAGCACTTGTTCTTTCTCCATGACTTGTTTATCAAAGGCACCAAACTTAGGTACCCAATTGAAAACATGTCCATCCCTTTCAAACCATAAGTCTTGTCTATCTAGGGGTGGGTTAACTAACACATTTCCATGATCAATCACTTGGGTTGTTTTGGGTAACGTGAGATTTTCAATTGGATCATCAATGATATCAAACCCAAATGATTTAGGTTTTGTAATTTTCTCATTTTGAAATGGCATAATCATTGTAGCACAAGTAAGTGGATCAAGATTTTCAATTTCTTTTCCTTCAAAGGAATCTAAAGCAAGTGACTCTCTTTCTTGATTCATGGTTGTAGAATCCTTATCATGTTCCAAAATTTGATGAGATTCGAATTCCTCTTCCAAAACTTTCTCAAATTGTACAGGATTTATAGTATCCTCATGTGAGGAAGCAATTGAGTTATCCTGCATATTAATTGACACAACAAGTTTGTTAGAAGATTTAGATTGATAATATTCTTCCCATTTCTTCCACGAATCATAGTAATCATCTTCCAATTTCAAGTTGTGACGCTCAAGTACTTCTTCTTCATCTTCTGATTCATCAACATGTTTCTCATCCAATTCATCTTCACCTTCCTTAGATGGTCCAGTTATTTCCAAAAGTGGGTTATCTCTTGAATTCAAATTGGTAAAGCTATCATAATCCAAATTTGTAACCCATGATTCAATTTTATCACAATTTGGAAGGTGTGGATCCTCTTGGTCATCACTTTCGAGAACATCATCCAAAGTGTCTTTCGAGAACAAGTGGTGAAATTCGATTATGTCTTCAACTTCATTTGTTGATTTTCTTTCAAATTCATTTTCAGCCACTTGTGATGGCTTAGGAGCTTCTATAATGGGATCAATTTTTGAATTCCGTGTCATATAGTTGCTCCAATCCTTTGCAAGTACATCTGACCAAATCATATCCACATAAGTTCGTTCATCCAAATCCTCCTTTTTGGGTAATGATTCTAGATATTTCTTTTCCAAAACAAGATGGTGATCATTTGATTCCAACTTCTTGTTACCCATCCATAGAATTTCTTCTCCAAAAACTTCATGCTCTTCAAGACTTTTCGAATAGGTATTTACTTCAACGTGAGTCACCTCAAAATCTCTTGTATCACTTGAAGAAGCATAACATGAAACATCATTAAGATCGACATTATGAATTTTCTTCCTAGGATGATTTGGATGCATACATTGACGTGCTCATTTTTGTGGTGGAACATGCCTACATACCTTCTTAACCACTTTATTTTGCTCTTTTACTTTCGATGCGAACTCTTTGGGTTGAGTGGTAGAAGTAGTAGGATTAGTTGGATTGATACCCACGAACAAAGCTTGAACATTTGTTGCAATGGTTCCATGGGTGACCACATGATTCTCTAATTGAGGCATAGTTGGATGGATGGAAGTACTTGTATAAGCACATGTGGGAGCATAAGTTGGTATGGTAGGATAAAGTTGATTGTAGGGAAAAACATTTGATATCAAATTTTGTTGTGCCCACGCTTGATTTACCATCGAGGTTTGATTGCAAGCCCCTAGTTGTCCTACCATAGTTGATTGCTCCATTCCATAACCTTGTGGCCTCAATTGTTGATCTACAATCATAGCTTCTATGTAGGCCGATGCAAGATCAGTAACCAAGGGATTCATCCTAACAAATATGGCAAACAATGGATCCAATGCTCGAAAGTATATTTGAAGAGCACCACTTTCCTCAATAGTATAGGGAGAAATTAATCTCGCATAAAGCTTTCGAAACCTCAAGTTGAAACTTCTCATTGGCTCATTAGGTTCTCTTTTGCAAGAAGTAAATTGTTGATATATCGTGAGAGGATCAATGAGCAACCTAAATTGATTGATAAAATCATCTTTCAATTGAGTCCAAGATGTAATAGAACCAGTGGGTAAATTGATGTACCAATCATATGCCACCTCATCTAGGGTTCCAAGAAACATTCTACATGCCACATCCTCATGTTCAACATTCCATCTAACTAGGATATCCACATAGGCTTGAATATGTTCCTCGGCTAATGTTGGACCATTGTGTTTAAATTTGGGCAAACGTTTTTCTACGTTCTTGGGTAAATCATGAGAATCTCCACTAATGTTCAAAGGATTAACATGTATCCCATACCACGTTCCTACAGTTGTAGCCATTAATGAAACTCAAAGAATAACTTCAAAACCAATTTGTTAGTCATGAATAAAAGAAGGAACCATGACAAAGCAATATTCTAAAAATGTAAATTAGTTTTTGATTCACCAGATCGCATATGCGCAAGTGAAGAGCATACTCCTAGTGTTGTAGGCTTTCTGATTCACAAGATCGCATTACACGCAAGTGAAGAGCATAATACCGACAACAACTACATTTTAGACAAAATAATTCCTTACAAATAAGCATGAAATGACTAGCAAATATCAAACATGTAACATATGAATAATCATGTTAGCATCAACCAAGAGATGTATCCATTAAAATCAAATGAAAGTAATTGCATGGAGACAACCTCGTTAGTCAAGACCAAAATTTTTTCAAAATCAAATCAAAACACATTATTCCTGTATGAACAATCAAAAGCGTTAGAACAATGCATAGCAATTCATGTCCTCCTTTTAACACTACAAGGTTGTATTGTTAAAAGAGGGCTAAAGATAATAGCTCTATCGAAAAACGATGGTAGGAGCGATAGAAGGAGCAAGGTTTGGAGCAGAAGCGAATGCAGGGCTGGAATCGGATCCAAATCAGGGTACAGGTTTCTGGGCGGGACCGACACCAGGGTCAGGAACAGGTACGTCTGGGCCCGGGCTCTGACCAGGCGATTCCATGGTGGGGTCAAAAGGGGGCTACTCGCTTGAGCTGGACGGTGGGCTGGGTGGGGACGGGATCCTGGGCCCGCGCCCTCTGCCCGGCCTCGACGCGACGGACGGCCTCGGGAAGAAGCCCCCCGATCCTGGGCAAGGGCTTGCCCCGAGAGGGCCCAAACCCTCCTACCAATAGATTTTGGTGGGCTCCAAGACCCCTGCTCGGGCCCTGGGCATAGGGCTTTCCCTTCAAGGCACCCACATTTCCATCCAGGAGGAGGTTTATTCATCCCTGGTTTTTGAATCATCGTCTTCCTTGGTTGGGAAGTTCCTGGGTGGGCACCCAGACATGGAGACTATCCGCAGATGGGCGGCTACCAAATGGAAGGTCTCTGGGCATATTCAATTGGTTGCCCTGTCCAAAGGCTTCTTCATTATTAAACTCAACAACAACGAGGACGCTGAGAAGATCCTGTCGAGCGGGCCCTGGTTCCTGGGTCGCAAAAGTCTTTTTCTTAGACGTTATGGTGCAGATTTTCACCCCAGCACCCAAAGCATCAACTTTGCCCCGATCTGGGTTCGCCTCCCGGACCTTCCCTTTCATCTGTGGCATGAAGACGTCCTAAAGCTCATTGCTCAGTCGGTCGGAGACCTGGTGGCCTTTGATCCTGTGACCAAGGCTAGCTCCTGTATGGTGCATGCCAGGTTCTATGCTAACGCCAATCTCGAATCTGAGCTCCCCTCCTTGATTACCATCTCTTCTGGGTCCTTCTTCTGGCGTCAAACCCTAATCTACAAAAATAAACCTACTTTTTGCACCTCTTGCAGCACTCAGGGCCACCTCCCTCACCAATGCCCGGCATCCAGAAAGGCTGATGACCCTAATCCCAAACCCCCTCACAGATCTGGTCGGGCCCCGTCCCGGGGTCCCCCTCGTCCCGACCCCAGTGCTTCCCACAAGGAGGTCTCCCCGTCGGGCCCAAAGGCCCCCCTTGGCGGGCCCGGCTCGGAGGGTGACCTTTCCCAGATTCCTATTCCTAGCGACCCCTCCGGGGACCCGATCCCAGACTCCCCTCTGCTTCCCATTCTGGCTCCTTCCCCTCAAGCCCCAGCTGCCAACCCCATCCTGAGGCGCAGGCCCCCTTCCCCGTCGGCTCCCCCTCCAACCGGGACCCGCTCCTCCCCCCCTCACCCCCGCCTGGCCCCGGCCCCCCAGGCATCCTTCCCGGAGCCTACCCCCTTGGTGTGTGGATTTGAGCGATCTGATGGCGAGACCGAAGCCAGCTCTCCATCCGAGCCCGATGAAGTCAGCCCCAAAATGACCCGGAGCAGGTCCTTTGCCACAAATTTTGGTAGCAAACTCAAACGAGGGTGGCCCACCCTGTGTGAACAACGGTCAAGGATCATGGAGGATGACATAGCTAATGGCTCCCAGACTACGCTCTCCGACGTTGGCACGAGCTCTCACAAGGCGGACGACTCCCGATCCAAACCCCCCGCTCAGGCAGGAAAGGGGGGCAAGCGACCCCACAAGGGTGCCAAATGAAACTCATCTCCTGGAACATCAGGGGACTCAATGGGGTCCCCAAGAAAAGGATCCTCGATCAACTCCGCAGGGACCACCGCCCGTCCTTCATCCTCCTTCAGGAGACCAAGATAGATGACGCCGCTGCCCGAAGAATAGCCCATGCTACCTGGCGCAACTATGAGTTCCTCTCCACCCCCGCGACTGGCTCAACCGGGGGCCTTATGTGCATGTGGGACCCCCGGTCTTATGAGGGAAGGCTCATTTCTTCGTCGCCCAGGATTATTAATATTTTGGTTCACTATCTCAAATCAAAGCGATCATGGATTCTGTCCAACGTCTACGCCCCCAATAGCCCCATTGAGAAAGCAAGGCTTTGGCAAGAAATCAGCTCGATGAGAGAAGCTTTTGCTCCCCTGCCTTGGATCCTGTCCGGAGACTTCAACAGCCCCCTATTTTCCTCTGACAAATGCGGGGGCTCTGAGGTCAGGACCAAAAGCATGGATGACTTTGGGGCCTTTATCGCCCTCAACGAGCTCATGGACGTCAGCTTGAAGGGAGCCCGGTTCACGTGGTCCAACAAAAGAGCGGGACCTAGCCACATTCAAGTTAGATTGGATAGAGTCTTCTTGTCCAAGGAAGCCCTCCCCATTTTTGCTGACGCCACCCTGTTGGCCCTCCCCAAAATTGGGTCTGACCACAGCCCCCTCCTCCTCGAAACTGATCATCGCCCCCAGGAGGCCCTTTCGGTTTGAGTCCATGTGGCTGCACCACCCCGACCTCCGGGCCCAGGTCGGCTGCTGGTGGGCTCCCCAGTCCCCCGGTCGCCCGCTGAGCAAGTCTTCCACAAGCCGAGATGCCTCAAAGAGCACCTTAAGGCATGGAACAAGGAAGTGTTTGGTAACATCTTCGAAAGCAAGGAGGCTGTCCAAAAAAAACTTGAAGAGATTGAGTCCAGATTCCAAGCAGGCTCCCAAGAACCGGGGCTCAGGGAAGAGGAGCGCATTGCCCTCAGCGAGTACCACAATATCCTGGCCAGGGAAGAAACCTTTTGGAGGCAGAAGTCACGCGCTCTGTGGATCCAAGATGGCGATGCAAACACCAAGTTCTTTCATGCATCGACCCTCCAAAATAGGGGTTCCAATAGAATTGCCGAGCTGGTTGATAGCAATGGCAGAACCATCACTAAGGAGGAGGACATCCGTGCTGAGGCAGTCCACTTCTTTCAAGAGCTCCTGGGCGACGGACCTCCTATGTCCTCAGAGGCAGCTGATTCCCTTCTGGATCACATCCCGTTGTCTGTCCCGGCCATGGCAAATGCGAAGCTGGTGCAGGCCCTGTCTGACCCCGAAATCCAAGCCGCCACCTTTTCCATGAAGGCTGAGGCGGCCCCGGGCCCGGATGGGTTTCCTCCTCGCTTCTTCCAGTATTTCTGGGACATCGTTGGACATGATGTGTGCGCTGCCATCCGGGACCTGCAGTTTGCCAGATCCATCCCTAGAGGCATCAACACCACCTTCATAACCCTGATCCCGAAGACTCAGGCGGCCAGATCCCTGTCAGACTTTCACCCCATCAGCTTGTGCAACGTCCTCTACAAAATCTTGACTAAAGCCATGACCACCCGCCTCAAGGACATCCTCCCCCTGATCATTGCCCCCTGTCAGGGAAGTTCAGTCAAAGGCAGGCTGATAACAGATGGGGTCATCATCATGCACGAGGCCATCCACTCAGCTGTCCTATCCAAAAAGGCCCATTTCCTGCTCAAGCTTGATATGAATAAGGCCTTTGATAGGGTCGATTGGAGCTTCCTGACCAAGGTCCTCCTCAAATTTGGGTTCCACCCTTCCTAGGTCCAACTCATCAATAAGTGCGTGTCCTCCCCCTGGTTCTCAATCCTCGTCAATGGATCCCCGGTCGGGTTCTTCCCCAGCTCCAGAGGCCTCCGACAAGGTGATCCCCTATCCCCGATTCTCTTCATTATCCTGGCTGAGGCCCTGGGGTGAACCATTTCGAATGCTGTGGCTCGCGGTCTTATCTTGGGCATCAGGCCGACGCAAGGCCTACCCCCCGTGTCCCACCAGCAGTTTGTGGACGACACCATCCTTGCCTCCTCGGCCTCGGTCCCTCAAGCTAAGGCCCTCAAGAACATCCTGACCCTGTACGAGGAGGCGACTGGGCAGAAAATCAACCTTCGAAAAAGTAAGATTTTCTTCATCAACACCCCCTTGGCTAGGCAAATCAGAATCGGGCGGATCCTGGGATGCTCCCTCGGCTCCCTCCCCTCTTCCTACCTCGGGCTTCCTCTGTTCATAGGGGCATCTTCCAAGACGCTGTGGAATGGGGTGATTGAGCGGATCCAAAGGAAACTTGCCCCCTGGAAAGGCCACCTCCTCTCGCAGGCCGGCAGAGCCACCCTCTTGGCGTCAGTCCTTCAAAGCATACCGATATACTTCATGTCTGTCTTCAGAATTCTGGCCTCCATTGCTTCCCTCATCGAGCAAATTCAAAAATGCTTCCTCTGGTCAGGCTGCGAGGACAAGAAAAGGATTCCCCTGATCTCCTGGCCCCTGGTCTGCCGCCCCAAAGGAGAGGGAGGGATCGGGCTCAGACAGGTGGTCCCCATGAACAAGGCCCTTCCGTCCAAACATGCCTGGAAGGTTCACACCAATACCTCCGACGAATGGGTTTGCATTGTGCGTAGGAAGTACTGCCACAACCACCCCTTCCTCGATGACACCCAGCCCCATGACGGATCTACCTTCTGGAAGTCCCTGCTTTCCACCAGAGACATTGTTCAGCAAGGGACCAGATGGATTCTTGGGGACGGAGCCAAGATTGACTTCTGGGAGGACAGGTGGATTCTCGACGATGCCCTGAGCTTGGATAGGGAGCTCCTCCTCCTCAAACCAGGGCTTGCGGACCGAGGCCCCAGAGCGTCTGACTACATGACCCAGTTCCAGGGGCGGACCATCTGGAAACCCATCCTGAACCCCAGGTTCCCGCTTCAAGCTGCCAGGCTTCAGCGCATCCTCAGTGCGACTGTCATCCCATATTTCAGAGATAGTGATAGATGCATGTGGCATGGCTCTCCCAGTGGCATTTTTTTAGTCAAGTCAGCTTACCACATTCAGAGAACCCCGGGGGCGACCACCTTCCCGACCCAGCAGGTCTGGGCCAAGAATTTGATCCCCAAAATCAGCCATTTCGTTTGGGTGGCCGTTCAAAATAGAATCCTCATGATCGAGAATCTGATCAAGAGGGGTTTCCAGATCCCTAACAGATGCTTCCTCTGCCGTGCCGCTTGGGAGTCAACCAATCACCTTTTCATAAACTGTTCTTTCTCCTCCGAAGTCCTGGGCCTCATCCTCTCCCATTTCTCCGTTCAGTGGGTGGCCCCCAATTCCATTTTTGATCTCCTGTCATAGTGGCCCACCCCCTTTGCTCACCCCTTTCTTCGCTTCCTCTGGAAGGCCTGCCTTCCTCATATGCTCTAGAAAATTTGGCTCGAACGTAACAAGCGAGCCTTTTCCTCCCCGGCCCGCTCCCCCCAGTGGATAGCGACCAAGGCAGTCTCCTTTGCCACCGAGAATTCCCGCCTCATTCCCCTTTCTGAGGAGCCCCGACGATCGAGCGAAGCCTCCCTGCTCTCCTCCCTCGGCATTCAGCTTTCCCCCCTGCTCCCCCTCTCGCCCCCTCCCGATGCTCCCTAACCAGGTGGACTCCCCCCGGTTGGCTTAAGCTCAATTTCGACGGTGCCTCCAAAGGCAACCCCGGGGCCTCTGGGGCGGGCGAGGTCATCAGAGACTGTAACGGGGAACTGATCACAGCCTTCGCGGTTTCGTTGGGTAGACAAACCAACAATTTTGTCGAAGCAGCCGGCCTGCTCAGTGGCCTCTCGGCCCTCAGGGGCTCCCCCTCAAATATCATCATCGAAGGTGATTCCCAAGTCGTAATCAAAGCCGCCAACGAGCTTGATTCCTTGCTCCTGGCGATTCCATAATTCCATCCGGGAGGCCCTCTTCATTCTCCAGGGCTTCCCCGATCACGCCTTTCAGCACGTGTTCAGAGAAGGTAACAGGGCTGCTGATTTCATGGCAAATCTAGCCATTACCGCTGAAGATTTCACCACCTGGTCCTCGCACTTCCCTGCAGGCCTAGTTCAAATCGTGATGCAGGATCATTCCGACCAGGCTGTCAACATTGGAGTCTAGGCTTCCCCGTGACAGGGTCCGAGCGGTTTGAGGACGTCTCAAGGCCCAGTTAGCAGGGCCCTTCTGGCCTTTGGCGGCCTAAAGGTTTTCGGTTTTCATTTTTTGTTGTTCCTGGAGGTTGTCGCCCCTGTCTGACGCTGCTGTTTTTTTTAAGGCTTACGGATCTGTAAGGTTATTTTGTGCCATAACGTTTTCTGTAGTCATCAGGGCCCCCGGGTCTGGCCCGATTTTTTGTTTTCATTTTAATGCTTCGGCTATTATTGTAATTAAGGTTTTGGGACCCTTTTCAAAAAACCCGCTGTAAATAATTTGTTACCTATCAAAAAAAAAAAGAGGGCTAAAGATAATAATCAATAGGGCATGGAATATTCAAAATTTAAATCCCTATAGCATTTAAATCACACTGAAATAAACCAATTCAGACCCTCCTAGCGCCAAAATGTTGAGTGGTATTTTCACCCAATTGTGAAAGTACACTCTCCCTTAGGATTTGGGTTCCAAATCCCCTCTTGCAAAGAAGTTAAACAAACAACTTCTCCAAGGTCTCCGTTGTATTTAGAATTTGCATATGTGTATTAGTAATCTCAAATAAATATATTCAATTTAAATGCTTGGAACACCTTAGTGATTGCAAGTAACTGTAAACAAGGGGCAATGTTGGTTTATTTTACCATGAAACTTTAGTGATTGTTCATTGAACCAAAATAAAGCAAATGTGAGTTGGCCCTCATATGACCACGATGTAAAATATATTTTATCTTACATTAAATCCAAATATGGCTTCTTATCATCAAGATGAAGATAGCTTTCAATGTGATCGATAAACCATCCCTCTTTGGTGAAATAGACCTTCACAAAGAGGCAATAATTTATGGCCTTAAATAAAGGACTTTAAATGTCACTTTAACTTATCCCTCTTAAATGAAATCAAATTTTCATCAAGATGAACAATTAAGTGCTTTGAAGAAAATACCTTCAATGTAATACTCAAATTACCCCTCTTTGTAAAATTAGAATTTTTATGAAGAGGGCAATTTTAGGCTCAAAATGGAAATTTGTGAAAATGCCATAAAACATAACTCCTTCAATGAAATTGGAATTTTCATGAAGGGAATGTCATCATAGGCTCATGAGCGTAAAACAAAACTGAAAAAATGAAATTTGACCTTAAAATGGAAATTTTCTATTTTCGGATTTTTTAAAATTTGCAGTAAAACAACAACTTCAATGAATTTTAAAAAATACTAAACAACTCCGAAAATGAAATTTCAAAGTGCGTATTGGAAGTCTGAAGTATACCCTACGCAATGGTGAAATTATTTTTGGATTTTGAATTTTTTTTAATTTTTTTTTAATGCCTAAAAATTAAAATAAAGTTAAAATTTTTGGAAAATAAAATGCAGAAAATGAAAATGAAATGCAGAAAATGGAACACAAGATACATTCAGTTTGATGCTATCCTATTCCGACAAAACCAAAGATGTGAGGTTTTCATGCATGCAACCTAACCTATTGGACTTGCAAAACAAGCACAATCCGGATAAGCTAAGTGTTGGCTCCTAGGGTTTTAATGAGGTTTTCAGATTTAAACATTCGTATGAAGCAACCAAGAAAACTTGCATAAACTCCATTTACAAGCCTAAAATCTGAAAAGGGGAAAAATAGACATTTAATCTTGCATGCAGAAAATAACTCCTCCTTTCTTGTCCATAAGATGCAACTTTCTGAAATTTTTTGTATTAAAAATTTGTCATTTTACAATAACAGAAATCTCTGGTTTTCCCAAACCATTCCATGGAAGAAAATGACTCAAATAGGTCCAGAATAGCCCTCTTGCCTTCAAATCTGCAACATTGCTCACAACAGTTTCCAACCCCTCAAAACATCCTTGCCTGGCGTATTTAAAATTTTCAAGAAGCTTTTCGTTTCCTTTTCCAATGGTTGTTCGTTTCACCTTCCCTTGTGCATGCATGTGTTTTGGTTTCCAAAAAGGCTTTTCATTTTTATTTTGTGGCCCTTCGTTTCATTCCCATGGTTTGGCTTCCTCTGTTTGGTTTTCTTCACTTTTCGTTTGATTTCAAAAAAAACGTTTCCTTTTCTCCACGTGGGCATGCGTCGGCTTCCTTCCATGTGTAACGACCATCTTAAATGATTTCAAATCATTAAATATTCCTTATGTAACGTTTTGTCTTATTCATTGGATTTTGTCCTTATGTGTCCACGTCATTATGCAGTCTTTAGTTTCACTATCCTGGTGTTCATCACTAATATCAGACGCACTATCCACTACTCTGTTCCCTTGGCAAAAATCGGACATGTCGCGAAATCGTGACACTCTTGTCTCTCTACCTACCTGTCCCTTTTTGAGTCGCAAAAATTGGACATGTTGCGATATTGCGACACTTTTTTTTCTCTGCCTGCCTGCCATTTTTGAGTCGCAAAAATACAACATGTCACGATATCGCGACACTTTTGTTTCTCTGCCTGCCTACCCTTTTTGAGTCGCAAAAATGCAACATGTCGTGATATCGTGACACTTTTGTTTCTTTGCTTGCTTGTCTTTTTTGAGTCACGAAAATGCAACATGTCGCGATATTGCGACACTTTTATTTCTCTGCCTACCTGCCCTTTTTGAGTCACGAAAATGCAACATGTCGCGATATCATGACACTTTTTCCTTTGCTCTTGGCCACGAAAATGCAACATGTCGCAATATCGCGACACTTTTTCCTTCTTGCTTTTTCTCTTCTCTTTTCACCGTGAAAATGCAACATGTCGCAATATCGCGTCACTTTTTCTTTCTTGTTCTTTCTCTTCTCTTTTGGCCGCGAAAATACATGTCACGATATCGCCACACTTTTTCCTTCTTGTTTTTTCTCTTCTCTTTTGGCCGCGAAAATGCAACATGTCGCGATATCGTGACACTTTTTATTTCTTGTTCTTTCTCTTCTCTTTTGGCCGTGAAAATGCAACATGTCACGATATCACGACACTTTTTCCTCCTTGCTTTTTCTCTTTGCTTTGAACCACGAAAATGCAACATGTCGCGATATCGCGACACTTTTGCCCCCTTCTATTGCTCTTGGCCACGAAAATGCAACATGTCGTGATATCATGACACTTTTTCTTTCTTGTTCTTTCTCTTCTCTTTTGGCCGTGAAAATGCAACATGTCGCGATATCGCGACACTTTTTCCTTCTTGCTTTTTCTCTTCTCTTTTGGCCACGAAAATGAAACATGTCGCGATATCGCGACACTTTTTCTTTCTTGTTATTTCTCTTCTCTTTTGGCCGTGAAAATGCAACATGTTGCGATATCGCAACACTTTTTCCTCCTTGCTTTTTCTCTTTGCTTTGAACCGTGAAAATGCAACATGTCGTGATATCGCAACACTTTTTCCTCCTTGCGGTGTTTTGCTTTTTCTTTGATCTTTAGCATATGGGCCACTTCGGTCTTCTTGGAAAATATGCAAAAAGGTGGGTCCCCAATTTTGGGGTACGTTGTGGAGCAGCCACAACAACACTCTTATTTAGATTTTTGTAATTTTTTTTTTTTTATGTAATGAATGTGCTAGTAATATACTTGTTGTTGTGTTGTTGTATATCAGGATCTTGGAGGCTCGACATCGATTCTCACCCATATTAGGGGTGAGAAAGACATTGTAGAAGGCTCATTGGGAGAAGATGAAGTTGGAGGTAAATTTTAGAGATGGATGGAGGAATGTGAGCATATGAGGTAGAAGGATAAGGTAGATAACTATATATATGGTGAAGCAGTTGGAGGCATTGCCTACCTTGATCATGTTCTCGTTGGCCAACATATTGATACCTAACAACATCAGCTATCGATTCCCATGGTATATGATAAGGCTAGTATTCAACATGATAGATGAGCCTTGGGAGTATGCATGGGCACCTACATACCAAGGTACCAAGTTAGGTGGTTGATGAGGGCATAAAATATGAAGAGGTCATAGAGGAAGTCGAGGAGACTCCTTGACATCAAAGACATCATTGATCTAGAAACCAAGTGAGGCAGGTGAGAGATACAACACAACAACCTCTAGATATTATAGGTGATGATGGTAGTAGGGATGATATGGAGGAGGTTTTAGAGAGATCTCCAGGTTTAAGTGAGGAGGAGTGGGCTAGGCTAAAGGTAGAGTGAGACCAACTTTGGTAGATGGTGGTAGAGTGATATGTAGCGATATCGACTTAGGAGGCTGATAATGCTCAACTACGGATAGAGATAGAGGTACAGGTGGTGATAGGCAAAGGAGTGAATATGATAGCAAGGATCTAGGTGGAGCTAGCACATAGGACTCTCGCTAGAGGTATTATGTACTATGCCTATGAACCTAGGAAAGTTATATCTAGTATTTAAAGGATCTACTTATGCATCATCATATTGGGTTGCAAGATCAACCCTCTTCATCCATAGCAGGTTCTATTAGATGTAATAACTCTAGGTATAGTATCTCTAGATCTAGGGCTCCTTTGGGGTCATAAAGGTCTACCTATAGATGTTAGCTAGTTCTTAGATGTACTTTTTGTATATGAGCCTTGGTGCTCCATTGTATATAGCCTTCGAGCATTGTACATGCAATATATATATATATATATACATGGCTTTTACTTTTTGTGTTATGAATTTGTGTGGATTTTTGTGAATGCATGTGTATATGTGATGTATGACAATGTAGTGATAATGTGTATGAATGCAAATGAACTGATATTGTAATGATCATTTGTAGTAGTTTAGATTGATTTAACCATTGTTATCATTGTTGTTCAATCATGGGCACCAAAATGGTGGCATGTGAAATGTAAGACTTATGATGTGGTAGTGACATGGATGTTGTTTAGGATTTTTTTGGATGACTGATTGTTTTATAGAGACTCAGACATACTAGTGATTTCAACCAAACTCCTCAGGTTCTATCTAATTTCTCTAATACCAAATGTGTGCAGTGAAATGTTTATTTACCGATCAATAACATGGTAGTGACTCAAGGAAATCAAGAACCAATATGTATG
The DNA here is from genome assembly GCA_028583015.1 of Wollemia nobilis. Classification (NCBI taxonomy): domain Eukaryota; kingdom Viridiplantae; phylum Streptophyta; class Pinopsida; order Araucariales; family Araucariaceae; genus Wollemia; species Wollemia nobilis. The sequence goes on from JAQPPZ010017052.1 coordinate 16,298,379, forward strand.
CAAGTAAGTTCAATACCCCATCTTGAGTAAATTAAGATAAAACATGTCATGGAGGAGATAAATAAGCTAGCCTATCCTCATGTACGGCTAGAGGTCTCTTCGAGAGAGATGTGTCACCATGCATGAGCATACTCCATTGCAAGTCAAGCGTCTATAGCCCCAATGGAGATTAGCTCTATAGTCCAACGATTTGATCTTTAAGATTTTGGAATTCAAACTACCTAACCATGTGTATGGAAATGTAGTTCTATCCTTATGACTTTTGGATCTATGGTGTGTGAAATTTAAAAGGGTTAGAGCTTTGGGGAATCATATTCTCAATCGAAGTGTTGTTAGAGTTAGAGTATATTACATAATTTGGGTCATGTAAATGTACCACCTTAGATACAGAGTAAGAGTAGGAGATTAATTTAGGGGGAAGTTAGATAGTTACTTCAAGAAATGTAATAAATGCACAAGTGGCAATGTGCAAGTTGTAATGTGCAAGGTGTCCCCTTGTATAGCTAGGTAGAGTGTTGGCCAAGGAATCCATCTTCCTATATAAAGGGCCTCATAGATCAAGTAAGTATCAAGTCAAGTTATTATATAGTGTAGTCTAGTAGATAGTGGTGCTCCTGTATGGAGCACAATGTAGCTCTTTAGCTCATAGTAATGGAGTGACCATTTCCTCTATAATACATTGTAATTTTATCATTTCTATTTATAGTATATTTCAATCATATTGCAGACTCACTTTCTTTAATATTTATTATATCTTATTAGGACCTGTGTTAGATCTCTTCCATTGCATATACTCTCAAAATATAACAGTGGTATTAGAGCCACAGTGAATCAAGATAGGAGCGCCTACATTCATCATAATATAAGTCCAGTAGATCAAGAGGAATAGCGATATAATCACAAGTGAGGACTAAAATAAATCTCAATTGTAGAAATTATGAGATTATATTTGGCTAGAGTCTTTCCACAGAGTTGCATAAAAACTCGAGAAGACTAGGACTCAATATTTATATCACTAGATTGAAAAATAAACTAGTGAATATTATTATCTCCAAATTTATAAGTTCTTTCATTGTAGTTTCTAACAGCTTGTTGCAGGAAAAGAAGATTCAACAAAATATTGGTAAGATTCCTACAAGAGAGTTAGGAAGAATATCTTCTTAGAATCATTCCAACACTTGCAACAACAAGGAGAAAGACTAAATATTTAAAAGACCTTGAGAAAGGTCCATTATAAGATCTTCAATATTACGAAGTGTAGAAGTGAAAAAAATGTCATAATAGGCTTATAATAGACTCAAGGAAGAAGAGACTCTAGTGGACGAGTCAAGGAGAAGATAGGATATTGGTGATCTTTTTTCAAGATCAATACCTATAGAGTGTAGAAGAAGAAAATGCCAAAGAATCCTAGAAGAATAATAGGTCAAAGAAGCCTAGAATAAGAATAGGCCAAAGAATCCTAGAAGAAGAATAGGCAAGAGAAGCCTTGAAGAAAAAATGCCAAGGAAGCCTTGATCAAGAAGAAGGCCATAGAAGCCTTAATTTTGAAGAAAACTTCAAAGAAGAATTCTTGATTTAGAATTAAACTCCAAAGAAGAGTTTCTAAAGAAAATTTGAGACACTTGTCTCACCTCATAAGATGGTGAAATACTCTAGCTCTTCTCCCAAGCCAAATATGGCCAAATCACTGAAATGGGGAGAAATTTCATCAAGGATGAAATATTCTCGTCCAAAAATAAGAAATTTCCAAAATGGATTGGCTAATGTTGGAGTGCCCAGCAAGGTGGCTAAGCCCTCTAACAAAAATTTAAGAAATAGAGAGGCAGAAGTAGATATTGTAGATGGCTTTCAAAGCTAGTTGAAATTTAAGAAAGAGTCTAAAGGAAAGCAACATAAATTGGATTCATTTTGTCACTCACCCCATTCTCCTAAGGGGGACAATCACTCCAAATATCATAAATAAGACTCCTTACATAGAATATTAGAGGCCTGAATAGGACTGTTAAACAAAGAGTGTTGGCCTCTCTATGGAAAGAGTTTAAGCCAGATATTATTCTTGTATAGGAAATAAAAATAGATAGTTACAATGTTGAATTAGTTAAAAACAAAATTTGGAGAGAATAAATTTTTTTTCCAGCTCAGCAAATGTATGTGGAACCCGAAATCTATTGAAGGATCAATTTTTCTAGTTTTTGATAGAGTTATAAATATTTTGTTTTCTTCCAAAATATTAGGGGTCAAGTGTGTTACTTTGAATATTTATGCTCCTAACTCTTCTCAAAATAGTTTGGTATTCTCAGACTCCTTGTGAGTTATGGGAGATATTTTTAGCAAGGAAGCATGGATTTTGGCAAGATACTTTAATACCCCTTTATACCTATTTGATAAGAAAGGAGGGACTCCAGTCTATAAAATCATGGAATACTTTACCTCTTTTGTGAATTCCCAAGAGCTTATGGATTTGGAGCTGAAGGGTTCTAGGTATACATGGAGCAATCAACGATTGGGATGCTAAAATATTCAGGTCAACCTAGACAGAATCCTCATATCTAAGAAAGGGCTACCTTTTTTTAGATATGTATCTTTGTATTCTCTCCCTAAATTGGTCTTTTATCATAATCCTCTGGTAATGGAGCAAGTTTAGAATTATCCATTTTTTTCTAGGCCCTTCAAATTCAAGGCCATGTGGCTCCCTCACTTGGACCTGGAAGGTAAGATCTAGGAATGGTGGGCTAAGGGCTTTTTGGGCCATCATATTGCTCAAGTTGCATCAGAGCTGAGGTATATTAAGGCAAAGCTAAATAAATAGAATAAATTCATTTTTTGTAATATTTTGTTAAAGAAAAATGAACTCATTGAGAAGATCAAAGAAGTGGAAGCCATTTTAGCTCAATGAAGTGGAAACCTCTGATAAGGCTAAGAATGTTGAACAGAGACTTGATTACAAAATGATCTTGAAAATTAGTTCAGGATAAAAATGTCATCTAGGTTAAGATTGTGAAGGATAAGTATCTTGGCAGTGGCAACAATTTGTTAAAATTCTAAGCTCTCCCGGTGGGGTTTGCTTTTTGGTCCAACATATTTGGTAGTCAGGAAGATGTGTGTAAATGTCTTTATTAGGTGGTAGGGGATTGTTATTCCAATGATTTTTGGAGATATTCTTGGGCCTCACCATACCCTCTTGAATATTTCCCGACATTCACCTATACACAGCAAACCACATATAGGTTTTTTGATCTCAAATGTTTTGACTTTTTAGAATTATTCAATGGCCATCTTCGGTGGAAGTCATTTGATTTCCCAAATATTTCTCAGGAGGAGAAACTTGCTTTTATAAATTTAAAAAAATCCATAAAATGGTTTGTAACCCCGGGTACTAGTCTTCATGATAGTCTGGTTTGGGATCCTGAGAAATATGGCCAGTTTTCAGTTAAGCCCACTTATGGTTGCTTGGACTATGATTCAAATCCATGGTTCTGGATGAATCAAGTCTGGATTAAATGACTGATGCCTAAACTCAATGTGTTCTTCTAGTTGGAAATTTAGGGAAAGTGCCTTACTCTTGATAATCTTCAAAATTGGGGAATTATTATCCCTAATAGGTGCTTCCTATATGACAAGGATTTTGATTCATCTTTCCACTTATTTTCTTATTGTGCCTATACCCTTGAAGTCTTCTGTTAGTTATTTTTGGAGCTGGGTGTTGCTTGGGTTCTTCCCAACTCACTGGAGTACCTGGTTGTTCAATGGATCTTCCCCTTCTCCTCTCCCAACCTACACCAATTTTGGAAATTTGGGTTACCCAATATTTGGTGGCAGGTGTGGAAGGAAAGGAATGCATGTGTCTTTAAAAATATTTTCCATATTGATTCATCGATCTCCTCGATGACCATTGTAGATACAGTGGAAAATGTGAAACCTTTAAAATTAGATTTGATAACTTGTGAATGGATGATCAGTTTGGAGAGATCTTTGGGTTTTTTAACTCAGCCTTAGAATTGAAGAACACAAGCTTATACTGAGAGGGGGGTGAATAGTATAGCGCCCACTTTTTACTTTCTTTCAAACCAATATCAATTAATGTCCTTAATTGCAATAACCAAATATAGCAGTGTGCATTAATAACTCAGATAGAAATAGTAAGCAAGAGCATAAGTCACCACACATAACTGAGACACAAGATTTAACGCGGTTCCCCCAATGTGAAGTACTCCACAAGATAATCTCCTTATAATATTTCACACAAAAATAAGGATACTTATCCAATACAATGATTACTTTGATCTGATCAAAGCTAGGTAATACACTGATATGCTCAGGTAGGCAATCTACTAATATGCTCGACTAGGCAACACACCGATCCGCTTCAGTAGGCAATCCACTGATCTACTCACCTAGACAACACACTGATCTGCTCAGGTAGGCAATCCACTGATCTTCTCAGCCAGACACTCCACTGATCTGATCAGTTAGGCAACACATTAATCTGCTCAGGTAGGCAATCCATTGATCTTCTTAGCTAGGTACTACACTGATATGCTCAACAAGTTCACACAAAACTTGTCCAAATATTCTCAACAAGCTCACACAAAACTTGTCCAAATCTTCTCAACAAGCTCACACATAACTTGTCCAAATCTTCTCAAAAAGCTCACACAGAATTTGTCCAAATATGCTCAACAAGCTCACACAGAACTTGTCCAAATATTCTCAACAAGCTCACACAGAACTTGTCCAAATATTCTCAAAAAGCTCACACATAACTTGTCCAAATATGCTCAACAAGCTCACTAATAACTTGCTCAAAATATATCCAAAAACTGTCCACAAATCTGTTCCAAAAGCCTTCTCAAGGCTCAATCAATCATGCATAAAAACTGCCACAAATCTATCCATAAATCTATCCCAAAGATCTTCTCAAAGGCTCAACCAATCATGCTCAAGTAGCATTCAAATCTCATCCACAAATATTATGAAGGCAAGGCTCAAATATGAACTCAAAAATGAATGGTAATACACTCTTCAAAGGATGACAACTATGATCCACAATGATCTCAACTCAAATCAATCTCATAGAAGCATAAAGAGAATTGTTAGAGACTCAATATGTTCTATACTCAAATCTCAATCTCAACTCAAATCCAAAATATAGAATAGTTTGTTTCATGGAACTTGAACAACCACTTCACATAATCACTTGACTAGGCTCAAACAACTCTTCTCAACCAACTACCACAAGGAACAACTCTTTCTTACAAACCCTAGTCCAAGCATGTATCGACCAATTCAAATTTTTCCAACAATGCTCAACCATAAATATCACGTAACAATGATACTCATGTTCCTCTCAAGTTCAAGTTCTTTGCATAACCAATGGGCTTCAACAACAATGCTAATAAAACATTCTTCACATAATAATGATACTCATTTTCTTCTCAAGTTCAAGTTCTTTGCATAACCAATGGGATTCAACAACAATGCTAATAAAACATTCTTCACATAATAATGATACTCATGTTCTTTTCAAGTTCTTTGCATAACCAATGGGCTTCAACAACTATGCTTATAAAAAAAGGTTTAACCACAAATATCAAACTAGAAAACCTTGAAGCATTCAACCAACCACTTTCGAAAAGGAAATCACAATCAATCCTTTTATCTCCAATGATATTTCAGAAATCAACCACCATAATCAATCAATAGGAGAATGTGCCCATACCTTTTATGAAGATGAAGAAACCCCTTTGGAAATCTGCCACACTCAACACACTTTGAAAAAGAAAAAAACAACCTTCACTTTGAACCCCTTTACAAAAACAAAAATATCTCTTTACATACACCTTATTTCTCCATCTAATCAAGTTAATAAAATAGCCATCGAAATAAGCTTTCCAATGATATATAATATGGTATACTTATAAAAGAGGAAAACACCAAAAATTTCTCTTTTTCTAAAAGTGCATTTCAACCCTTATATCTTGCCTACCAAGTAAATAAAAATTTAATCAAACATTATTCCATTAGCATCACCTTATTCCTCCAACATTAGGAAATAATAAAAAAAATTAAATAAAATGTTTACTTACGTCTTAGAGGGAATCGAACACTCGTCATTGCCCACTCAACACCACAATCGTGGTGCCAAAGACCACGTGAGCTATCTGCTCACATACGACAGAGAGAAAAAATGCTCCCTATATTTTGCTGCCCTTGCTCATGCCAAAAACATGCGCCAAATGCTCTTCTTCCACACTCTATGAAAATTGAACCCGGTGGGAATCAAACGCATGCCCTGTCACAACCAAAAACTCCACGCTTCCCAAGCTCATCATTGGACCACGCTGTCACATCGAAGGATTTTGGGGCTTCCACTTTTTGTTCTCTTCGTTTGATGCTTAGACTTTTGAATCGAAAGCCTTTGCATATATATATGCAACCTTCCTTTAATTCCACACATGTTGGCACCTTTAATTATTAATTTCCTTTTGATGGCGCATGGTTTTTATGACGTCGATGATGACTTTAATTTTAATTTTAAAATTTAAATTTAAATTTTAAATAATTTAAATTTAAACTAAATATTTAAAATTAAATATCTCCATCACCGGGGCACCTTTTTCGATGAAATGAAAATCCAACCTAGGTTTTAATAAAAACCCATTTCAAATCTGCCATCCATGGTTTTAAATAAAACCTTTTATTTTGCCTACCTTGGTTTTCACAAAACCCTGTATATATCCATGCTTTCCAAAATATCTTAAATGCTTATTTATGAAATACTTTGGCCACCAAAACTCAATATGATCCATGTGACATCAATGACAACATAAAATACCTAAAATTTCCAACAATAATGCAGTGAGTAGGGTTAGTCAGAATAGGGCTAGCATGATTTGGGAACCCCCTCCAACGAGTTAGCTGAAATTCAACTTTGACAGAGCTTATAAAGGGAACCTGGGTCCAGTGGGTGTAGGGGGTTTGTTTAGAAAATTGGAGGGCAAAATCAAGGTCTTATGTAGCAATATCTTCACATTTGGATAGGTAATTTCCCATATGGCCTTATATCATTAGACAATGAATTTAAGCAAAGGTCAAACTCAAGTTAAAATACTTAGGTTAGGTGGCTAGAACCCTCCCTGTTGGATGTTGCTTTTTAAATGTTTTGGTTGGGCTTGTGTGCCCAGTATTTTATCTTTGTTTATCCATGCGGGTATGTGTGCCCAAATTTTATCTCTCTTTGGCTTATGTGTCTAGGTTTATTTGGATAATATATTTTGGTCTAGGTGTAGGTAGTTGTTTCCAAGGTTTGGTCAGCTTTAATGTTTCAAGTGTCCTCAGTCTCCTAGTGGCTGGATATTAGCTTCTTTTTGTTATAAGGTTTAGAGGTCCTTTCAAAACCCCTTTCATCCAACTAATAAAAATATATCTCAAGAGGTCCAAGAGGGATCTTATGATGGCCATGTTAGTGGAAATGTCATTCCTAGAAAGCTTCTCTAGTTAGAGTATTATGGCCCTCCATGGAATAATAATCTTTCAACTATGTCTATGTTGTTTTAAATGTTAATGCCAACAACAACCTTATGCATGCCCCTTCTCAAGGCCTTTAGCCTATCTCTTCTCCTTGAATTATTTCTATATGGGGCCTTGACATAATTAGAAATATCAATCCCACATCCTATTATGGACATAAATTCATCATCCATGCCACCAAATACTTGACCAAGTTGGTAGAAGCTATATCCATATCCTCCTTTACGTGATTTCAAGTTTCTAAATATATCATCAACAAAATTTTCTATCATTATGGTGTCTCATCTATCATCCTTTCAAATAATGGTACATCCTTAAAAAATAAATATGTCCAAAAAATCTATGACAAGTACAAGATTAAACATAAATGGACAACCCTTATTACCCTCAAGGTAATGGTCAAGCTAAATCATCCAACAAAACCTTGATCAAGATCCTCAAGAAATTGGTTAACAAAACTAGTTGTGACTGACACCTTTAGCTTTATCCTACATTGTGCACTTACCCCACAAGATTTTGAACATCCAATAATGCAATGTCATACATTTTTATCTATGGGACCAAAGTTATCTTCCCATTTGAATCAAAAATTCCTATCTTGTAATTCTTATTGCAAGACTCCTTCATTCGTGATGAATATTGCCTTCCTTGCCTTAGTCATATAGAATTACTTGATGCAAAGTGTATCAATGCATTAGAGCACCTTCATACCTATAAAAATTATCTCAAGTGTATCTTCACTAAGAAAGTATGCACTCACTTGTTTGATGTAGGAGACCTTGCTCTTAAGGAACACAAATACCCAGACTAAGCTCAAAGGTAAGTTTGAGCCCAACTACCTAGGTCTATTTATCAACTAAAAATTTGGTCTCAAGAGCTTACCACCTAGCCACTCTTAGGGGAAAATATCTTATAGAACCTATGAACATCATGCATGTTTAAATATATTACACAAAAATTTGCATTATTTTCTTATTCATCCTACTTGCTTGCATGTTGCTTGATTTACATTACTACTTGATGCACATGCTCCTATATCTCACTTTCATACTTGCATGTTCGTTTGTCATCATATTTATTCACTTGCACCTACATGGTTTTCTTGCTACATACAAATTCAAGAGATTCACCAAGATGTGATGGTGATCCTAGTCAAGGTTAGCTTACACTTATATTGTACTAGTACTAGATCATTCAGCTAGTGGATCTTTGTCTCATTTCTATTTGATGCATGTAATTTCTCTCTCTCTCTCTAGCATGCCTTGATTAGAATTTCCATTATGATCATATAGAACATCAAATCATGAGTTCTATGACTAATCTTGCATACCCTCAATTCTTTGTTCCCTATACGTTCATAATAGCATACCTTGTCTAGGACACTAGTTTTCTTCTCTTAGTCCTCAAGACCATATATACATATCTTCTCTCACATTTGATACTACCTCATATGTTTCTTCCTCTCAACCCTATAAACCCTTGAGGAGGTGGGGTGTCTCTCATACTTGCTTCAATATATATCATAATATATAGAAATTTCAAATAAAGGAGATAACCACTCTCTCACCCTCATCGGCTTACATAGTGAAAAAGAATCACATTTACACATTTTTAACCCATTCCTCATTGACTTATAGGCCTCTACATTAATTTAGGCTAAGATAGTAGAGCATATAATTCACACACTACAATTATACATATCCATTGGGCATTAGAATATCCTTGGCATCATCACTTGTTGGACCTTAGAACAATTGGGTTCTTGTTGTTTTATCCTCTTGCTAACCTACATGATCATGAGAGGAAAATACATACATCACCTACTATCTAGTGAATCCATTATAGTTATATGCTTCCTATATGACAAGGATTTTGATTCATCTTTCCACTTATTTTCTTATTGTGCCTATACCCTTGAATTCTTCTGTTAGTTATTTTTGGAGCTGGGTGTTGCTTGGGTTCTTCCCAACTCATTGGAGTACCTGGTTGTTCAATGGATCTTCCCCTTCTCCTCTCCCCACCTACACCAATTTTGGAAATTTGGGTTACCCAATATTTGGTGGCGGGTGTGGAAGGAAAGGAATGCATGTGTCTTTAAAAATATTTTCCATATTGATTCATCGATCTCCTCGACGACCATTGTAGATACAGTGGAAAATGTGAAACCTTTAAAATTATATTTGATAACTTTTGAATGGATGATCAGTTTGGAGAGATCTTTGTGTTTTTTAACTCAGCCTTAGAATTGAATAACACAAGCTTATACTGAGAGCGGGGGTGAATAGTATAGCGCCCACTTTTTACTTTCTTTCAAACCAATATCAATTAATGTCCTTAATTGCAATAACCAAATATAGCAGTGTGCATTAATAACTCAAATAGAAATAGTAAGCAAGAGCATAAGTCACCACACATAACTAAGACACAAGATTTAACGCGGTTCCCCCAATGTGAAGTACTCCACAAGATAATCTCCTTATAATATTTCACACAGAAATAAGGATACTTATCCAATACAATGATTACTTTGATCTGATCAAAGCTAGGTAATACACTGATATGCTCAGGTAGGCAATCTACTAATATGCTCAGCTAGGCAACACACTAATATGCTCAGGTAGGCAATCCACTGATCTACTCACCTAGACAACGCACTGATCTGCTCAGGTAGGCAATCCACTGATCTTCTCAGCCAGACACTCCACTGATCTGATCAGTTAGGCAACACATTAATCTGCTCAGGTAGGCAATCCACCGATCTGCTTAGCTAGGTACTACACTGATCTGCTCAACAAGTTCACACAAAACTTGTCCAAATATTCTCAACAAGCTCACACAAAACTTGTCCAAATCTTCTCAACAAGCTCACACATAACTTGTCCAAATCTTCTCAAAAAGATCACACAGAATTTGTCCAAATATGCTCAACAAGCTCACACAGAACTTGTCCAAATATTCTCAACAAGCTCACACAGAACTTGTCCAAATCTTCTCAACAAGCTCACACAGAACTTGTCCAAATCTGCTCAACAAGCTCACTAATAACTTGCTCAAAATATATCCAAAAACTGTCCACAAATCTGTCCCAAAAGCCTTCTCAAGGCTCAATCAATCATGCACAAAAACTACCACAAATCTATCCATAAATCTATCCCAAAGACCTTCTCAAAGGCTCAACCAATCATGCTCAAGTAGCATTCAAATCTCATCCACAAATATTATGAAGGCAAGGCTCAAATATGAACTCAACAATGAATGGTAATACACTCTTCAAAGGATGACAACTATGATCCACAATGATCTCAACTCAAATCAATCTCATAGAAGCATAAAGAGAATTGTTAGAGACTCAATATGTTCTATACTCAAATCTCAATCTCAACTCAAATCCAAAATATGGAATAGTTTGTTTCATGGAACTTGAACAACCACTTCACATAATCACTTGACTAGGCTCAAACAACTCTTCTCAACCAACTACCACAAGGAACAACTCTTTTTTACAAACCCTAGTCCAAGCATGTATCGACCAATTCAAATTTTTCCAACAATGCTCAACCATAAATATCATGTAACAATGATACTCATGTTCCTCTCAAGTTCAAGTTCTTTGCATAACCAATGGGCTTCAACAACAATGCTAATAAAACATTCTTCACATAATAATGATACTCATTTTATTCTCAAGTTCAAGTTCTTTGCATAACCAATGGGATTCAACAACAATGCTAATAAAACATTCTTCACATAATAATGATACTCATGTTCTCTTCAAGTTCTTTGCATAACCAATGGGCTTCAACAACTATGCTTATAAAAAAAGGTTTAACCACAAATATCAAACTAGAAAACCTTGAAGCATTCAACCAACCACTTTCGAAAAGGAAATCACAATCAATCCTTTTATCTCCAATGATATTTCAGAAATCAACCACCATAATCAATCAATAGGAGAATGTGCCCATACCTTTTATGAAGATGAAGAAACCCCTTTGGAAATCTGCCACACTCAACACACTTTGAAAAAGAACAAAACAACCTTCACTTTGAACCCCTTTACAAAAACAAAAATATCTCTTTGCATACACCTTATTTCTCCATCTAATCAAGTTAATAAAAAAGCCCTCGAAATAAGCTTTCCAATGATATATAATATGGTATACTTATAAAAGAGGAAAACACCAAAAATTTCTCTTTTTCTAAAAGTGCATTTCAACCCTTATATCTTGCCTTCCAAGTAAATAAAAATTTAATCAAACATTATTCCCTTAGCATCACCTTATTCCTCCAACATTAGGAAATAATAAAAAAAATTAAATAAAATGTTTACTTACCTCTTAGAGGGAATCGAACCCTCGTCATTGCCCACTCAACACCACAATCGTGGTGCCAAAGACCACGTGAGCTATCTGCTCACATACGACAGAGAGAAAAAATGCTCCCTATATTTCGCTGCTCTTGCTCATGCCAAAAACATGCGCCAAATGCTCTTCTTCCACACTCTACGAAAATTGAACCCAGTGGGAATCAAACGCATGCCCTGTCACAACCAAAAACTCCACGCTTCCCAAGCTCATCATTGGACCACGCTGTCACATCGAAGGATTTTGGGGCTTCCACTTTTTTTCTCTTCGTTTGATGCTTAGACTTTTGAATCGAAAGCCTTTGCATATATATATGCAACCTTCCTTTAATTTCACATACGTTGGCACCTTTAATTATTAATTTCCTTTTGATGGCGCATGGTTTTTATGACGTCGATGATGACTTTAATTTTAATTTTAAAATTTAAATTTAAATTTTAAATAATTAAAATTTAAACTAAATATTTAAAATTAAATATCTCCATCATCGGGGCACATTTTTCGATGAAATGAAAAGCCAACCTGGGTTTTAATAAAAACCCATTTCAAATCTGCCATCCATGGTTTTAAATAAAACCTTTTATTTTGCCTACCTTGGTTTTCACAAAAACCCTGTATATATCCATGCTTTCCAAAATATCTTAAATGCTTATTTATGAAATAATTTGGCCACCAAAAATTAATATGATCCATGTGACATCAATGACAACATAAAATACCTAAATTTTCCAAAAATAATGCAGTGAGTAGGGTGAGTCATAATAGGGCTAGCATGATTTGGGAACCCCCTCCAACGAGTTAGCTGAAATTCAACTTTGACAGAGCTTATAAAGGGAACCTGGGTCCAGTGGGTGTAGGGGGTTTGTTTAGAAAATTGGAGGGCAAAATCAAGGTCTTATGTAGCAATATCTTCACATTTGGATAGGTAATTTCCCATATGGCCTTATATCATTAGACAATGAATTTAAGCAAAGGTCAAACTCAAGTTAAAATACTTAGGTTAGGTGGCTAGAACCCTCCCTGTTGGATGTTGCTTTTTAAATGTTTTGGTTGGGCTTGTGTGCCCAGTATTTTATCTTTGTTTATCCATGCGGGTATGTGTGCCCAAATTTTATCTCTCTTTGGCTTATGTGTCTGGGTTTATTTGGCTAATATATTTTGGTCTAGGTGTAGGTAGTTGTTTCCAAGGTTTGGTCAGCTTTAATGTTTCAAGTGTCCTCAGTCTCCTAGTGGCTGGATATTAGCTTCTTTTTGTTATAAGGTTTAGATGTCCTTTCAAAACCCCTTTCATCCAACTAATAAAAATATATCTCAAGAGGTCCAAGAGGGATCTTATGATGGCCATGTTAGTGGAAATGTCATTCCTAGAAAGCTTCTCTAGTTAGAGTATTATGGCCCTCCATGGAATAATAATCTTTCAACTATGTCTATGTTGTTTTAAATGTTAATGCCAACAACAACCTTATGCATGCCCCTTCTCAAGGCCTTTAGCCTATCACTTCTCCTTGAATTATTTCTATATGGGGCCTTGACATAATTAGAAATATCAATCCCACATCCTATTATGGACATAAATTCATCATCCATGCCACCAAATACTTGACCAAGTTGGTAGAAGCTATATCCATATCCTCCTTTACGTGATTTCAAGTTTCTAAATATATCATCAACAAAATTTTCTATCATTATGGTGTCTCATCTATCATCCTTTCAAATAATGGTACATCCTTAAAAAATAAATATGTCCAAAAAATCTATGACAAGTACAAGATTAAACATAAATGGACAACCCTTATTACCCTCAAGGTAATGGTCAAGCTAAATCATCCAACAAAACCTTGATCAATATCCTCAAGAAATTGGTTAACAAAACTAGTTGTGACTGACACCTTTAGCTTTATCCTACATTGTGCACTTACCCCACAAGATTTTGAACATCCAATAATGCAATGTCAAACATTTTTATCTATGGGACCAAAGTTATCTTCCCATTTGAATCAAAAATTCCTATCTTGTAATTCTTATTGCAAGACTCCTTCATTCGTGATGAATATTGCCTTCCTTGCATTAGTCATATAGAATTACTTGATGAAAAGTGTATCAATGCATTAGAGCACCTTCATACCTATTAAAATTATCTCAAGTGTATCTTCACTAAGAAAGTATGCACTCACTTGTTTGATGTAGGAGACCTTGCTCTTAAGGAACACAAATACCCAGACTAAGCTCAAAGGTAAGTTTGAGCCCAACTACCTAGGTCTATTTATCAACTAAAAATTTGGTCTCAAGAGCTTACCACCTAGCCACTCTTAGTGGAAAATATCTTATAGAACCTATGAACATCATGCATGTTTAAATATATTACACAAAAATTTGCATTATTTTCTTATTCATCCTACTTGCTTGCATGTTGCTTGATTTACATTACTACTTGATGCACATGCTCCTATATCTCACTTTCATACTTGCATGTTCGTTTGTCATCATATTTATTCACTTGCACCTACATGGTTTTCTTGCTACATACAAATTCAAGAGATTCACCAAGATGTGATGGTGATCCTAGTCAAGGTTAGCTTACACTTATATTGTACTAGTACTAGATCATTCAGCTAGTGGATCTTTGTCTCATTTCTATTTGATGCATGTAATTTCTCGCTCTCTCTCTAGCATGCCTTGATTAGAATTTCCATTATGATCATATAGAACATCAAATCATGAGTTCTATGACTAATCTTGCATACCCTCAATTCTTGGTTCCCTATACGTTCATAATAGCATACCTTGTCTAGGACACTAGTTTTCTTCTCTTAGTCCTCAAGACCATATATACATATCTTCTCTCGCATTTGATACTACCTCATATGTTTCTTCCTCTCAACCCTATAAACCCTTGAGGAGGTGGGGTGTCTCTCATACTTGCTTCATGAATATTTATCATAATATATAGAAATTTCAAATAAAGGAGATAACCACTCTCTCACCCTCATTGCCTTACATAGTGAAAAAGAATCACATTTACACATTTTTAACCCATTCCTCATTGACTTATAGGCCTCTACATTAATTTAGGCTAAGATAGTAGAGCATATAATTCACACACTACAATTATACATATCCATTGGGCATTAGAATATCCTTGGCATCATCACTTGTTGGACCTTAGAACAATTGGGTTCTTGTTGTTTTATCCTCTTGCTAACCTACATGATCATGAGAGGAAAATACATACATCACCTACTATCTAGTGAATCCATTATAGTTATATGCTTCCTATATGACAAGGATTTTGATTCATCTTTCCACTTATTTTCTTATTGTGCCTATACCCTTGAAGTCTTCTGTTAGTTATTTTTGGAGATGGGTGTTGCTTGGGTTCTTCCCAACTCACTGGAGTACCTGGTTGTTCAATGGATCTTCCCCTTCTCCTCTCCCCACCTACACCAATTTTGGAAATTTGGGTTACCCAATATTTGGTGGCGGGTGTGGAAGGAAAGGAATGCATGTGTCTTTAAAAATATTTTCCATATTGATTCATCGATCTCCTCGACGACCATTGTAGATACAGTGGAAAATGTGAAACCTTTAAAATTAGATTTGATAACTTGTGAATGGATGATCAGTTTGGAGAGATCTTTGGGTTTTTTAACTCAACCTTAGAATTGAGGAACACAAGCTTATACTGAGAGGGGGGGTGAATAGTATAGCACCCACTTTTTACTTTCTTCCAAACCAATATCAATTAATGTCCTTAATTGCAATAACCAAATATAGCAGTGTGCATTAATAACTTAGATAGAAATAGTAAGCAAGAGCATAAGTCACCACACATAACTGAGACACAAGATTTAACGCGGTTCCCCCAATGTGAAGTACTCCACAAGATAATCTCCTTATAATATTTCACATAGAAATAAGGATACTTATCCAATACAATGATTACATTGATCTGATCAAATCTAGGTAATACACTGATATGCTCAGGTAGGCAATCTACTAATATGCTCAGCT
This sequence comes from Wollemia nobilis, assembly GCA_028583015.1. Lineage (NCBI taxonomy): Eukaryota > Viridiplantae > Streptophyta > Pinopsida > Araucariales > Araucariaceae > Wollemia > Wollemia nobilis. The sequence goes on from JAQPPZ010017052.1 coordinate 16,314,284, forward strand.
AGGCAACACACTGATCTGCTCAGGTAGGCAATCCACTGATCTACTCACCTAGACAACACACTGATCTGCTCAGGTAGGCAATCCACTGATCTTCTCAGCCAGACACTCCACTGATCTGATCAGTTAGGCAACACATTAATCTGCTCAGGTAGGCAATCCACTGATCTGCTTAGCTAGGTACTACACTGATCTGCTCAACAAGTTCACACAGAACTTGTCCAAATATTCTCAACAAGCTCACACAAAACTTGTCCAAATATTCTCAACAAGCTCACACATAACTTGTCCAAATCTTCTCAAAAATCTCACACAGAACATGTCCAAATATGCTCAACAAGCTCACATAGAACTTGTCCAAATATTCTCAACAAGCTCACACAGAACTTGTCCAAATATTCTCAAAAAGCTCACACAGAACTTGTCCAAATCTGCTCAACAAGCTCACTAATAACTTGCTCAAAATATATCCAAAAATTGTCCACAAATATGTCCCAAAAGCCTTCTCAAGGCTCAATCAATCATGCATAAAAACTGCCACAAATCTATCCATAAATCTATCCCAAAGATCTTCTCAAAGGCTCAACCAATCATGCTCAAGTAGCATTCAAATCTCATCCACAAATATTATGAAGGCAAGGCTCAAATATTAACTTAACAATGAATGGTAATACACTCTTCAAAGGATGACAACTATGATCTACAATGATCTCAACTCAAATCAATCTCATAGAAGCATAAAGATAATTGTTAGAGACTCAATATGTTCTATACTCAAATCTCAATCTCAACTCAAATCCAAAATATGGAATAGTTTGTTTCATGGAACTTGAACAACCACTTCACATAATCACTTGACTAGGCTCAAACAACTCTTCTCAACCAACTACCACAAGGAACAACTCTTTCTTACAAACACTAGTCCAAGCATGTATCAACCAATTCAAATTTTTCCAAAAATTCTCAACCATAAATATCACGTAACAATGATACTCATGTTCCTCTCAAGTTCAAGTTCTTTGCATAACCAATGGGCTTCAACAACAATGCTAATAAAATATTCTTCACATAATAATGATACTCATTTTCTTCTCAAGTTCAAGTTCTTTGCATAACCAATGGGATTCAACAACAATGCTAATAAAACATTCTTCACATAATAATGATACTCATGTTCTTTTCAAGTTCTTTGCATAACCAATGGGATTCAACAGCTATGCTTATAAAAAAAGGTTTAACCACAAATATCAAACTAGAAAACCTTGAAGCATTCAACCAACCACTTTCGAAAAGGAAATCACAATCAATCCTTTTATCTCCAATGATATTTCAGAAATCAACCACCATAATAAATCAATAGGATAATGTGCCCATACCTTTTATGAAGATGAAGAAACCCCTTTGGAAATCTGCCACACTCAACACACTTTGAAAAAGAACAAAAAAACCTTCACTTTGAACCCCTTTACAAAAACAAAAATATCTCTTTACATACACCTTATTTCTCCATCTAATCAAGTTAATAAAATAGCCCTCGAAATAAGCTTTCCAATGATATATAATATGGTATACTTATAAAAGAGGAAAACACCAAAAATTTCTCTTTTTCTAAAAGTGCATTTCAACCCTTATATCTTGCCTTCCAAGTAAATAAAAATTTAATCAAACATTATTCCCTTAGCATCACCTTATTCCTCCAACATTAGGAAATAATAAAAAAAATTAAATAAAATGTTTACTTACCTCTTAGAGGGAATCGAACCCTCGTCATTGCCCACTCAACACCACAATCATGGTGCCAAAGACCACGTGAGCTATCTGCTCACATACGACAGAGAGAAAAAATGCTCCCTATATTTCGCTGCCCTTGCTCATGCCAAAAACATGCGCCAAATGCTCTTCTTCCACACTCTACGAAAATTGAACCCGGTGGGAATCAAACGCATGCCCTGTCACAACCAAAAACTCCACGCTTCCCAAGCTCATCATTGGACCATGCTGTCACATCGAAGGATTTTGGGGCTTCCACTTTTTGTTCTCTTCGTTTGATGCTTAGACTTTTGAATCGAAAGCCTTTGCATATATATATGCAACCTTCCTTTAATTTCACATACGTTGGCACCTTTAATTATTAATTTCCTTTTGATGGCGCATGGTTTTTATGACGTCGATGATGACTTTAATTTTAATTTTAAAATTTAAATTTAAATTTTAAATAATTTAAATTTAAATTTTAAATAATTTAAATTTAAATTTTAAATAATTAAAATTTAAACTAAATATTTAAAATTAAATATCTCCATCACCGGGGCACCTTTTTCGATGAAATGAAAAACCAACCTAGGTTTTAATAAAAACCCATTTCAAATCTGCCATCCATGGTTTTAAATAAAACCTTTTATTTTGCCTACCTTGGTTTTCACAAAAACCCTGTATATATCCATGCTTTCCAAAATATCTTAAATGCTTATTTATGAAATACTTTGGCCACCAAAAATTAATATGATCCATGTGACATCAATGACAACATAAAATACCTAAAATTTCCAACAATAATGCAGTGAGTAGGGTGAGTCATAATAGGGCTAGCATGATTTGGGAACCCCCTCCAACAAGTTAGCTGAAATTCAACTTTGACAGAGCTTATAAAGGGAACCTGGGTCCAGTGGGTGTAGGGGGTTTGTTTAGAAAATTGGAGGGCAAAATCAAGGTCTTATGTAGCAATATCTTCACATTTGGATAGGTAATTTCCCATATGGCCTTATATCATTAGACAATGAATTTAAGCAAAGGTCAAACTCAAGTTAAAATACTTAGGTTAGGTGGCTAGAACCCTCCCTGTTGGATGTTGCTTTTTAAATGTTTTGGTTGGGCTTGTGTGCCCAGTATTTTATCTTTTTTTATCCATGCGGGTATGTGTGCCCAAATTTTATCTCTCTTTGGCTTATGTGTCTGGGTTTATTTGGCTAATATATTTTTGTCTAGGTGTAGGTAGTTGTTTCCAAGGTTTGGTCAGCTTTAATGTTTCAAGTGTCCTCAGTCTCCTAGTGGCTGGATATTAGCTTCTTTTTGTTATAAGGTTTAGATGTCCTTTCAAAACCCCTTTCATCCAACTAATAAAAATATATCTCAAGAGGTCCAAGAGGGATATTATGATGGCCATGTTAGTGGAAATGTCATTCCTAGAAAGCTTCTCTAGTTAGAGTATTATGGCCCTCCATGGAATAATAATCTTTCAACTATGTCTATGTTGTTTTAAATGTTAATTCCAACAACAACCTTATGCATGCCCCTTCTCAAGGCCTTTAGCCTATCACTTCTCCTTGTATTATTTCTATATGGGGCCTTGACATAATTAGAAATATCAATCCCACATCCTATTATGGACATAAATTCATCATCCATGCCACCAAATACTTGACCAAGTTGGTAGAAGCTATATCCATATCCTCCTTTACGTGATTTCAAGTTTCTAAATATATCCTCAACAAATTTTTCTATCATTATGGTGTCTCATCTATCATCCTTTCAAATAATGGTACATCCTTAAAAAATAAATATGTCCAAAAAATCTATGACAAGTACAAGATTAAACATAAATGGACAACCCTTATTACCCTCAAGGTAATGGTCAAGCTAAATCATCCAACAAAACCTTTATCAAGATCCTCAAGAAATTGGTTAACAAAACTAGTTGTGACTGACACCTTTAGCTTTATCCTACATTGTGCACTTACCCCACAAGATTTTGAACATCCAATAATGAAATGTCATACATTTTGATCTATGGGACCAAAGTTATCTTCCCATTTGAATCAAAAATTCCTATCTTGTAATTCTTATTGCAAGACTCCTTCATTCGTGATGAATATTGCCTTCCTTGCCTTAGTCATATAGAATTACTTGATGGAAAGTGTATCAATGCATTAGAGCACCTTCATACCTATAAAAATTATCTCAAGTGTATCTTCACTAAGAAAGTATGCACTCACTTGTTTGATGTAGGAGACCTTGCTCTTAAGGAACACAAATACCCAGACTAAGCTCAAAGGTAAGTTTGAGCCCAACTACCTAGGTCTATTTATCAACTAAAAATTTGGTCTCAAGAGCTTACCACCTAGCCACTCTTAGTGGAAAATATCTTATAGAACCTATGAACATCATGCATGTTTAAATATATTACACAAAAATTTGCATTATTTTCTTATTCATCCTACTTGCTTGCATGTTGCTTGATTTACATTACTACTTGATGCACATGCTCCTATATCTCACTTCCATACTTGCATTTTCGTTTGTCATCATATTTATTCACTTGCACCTACATGGTTTTCTTGCTACATACAAATTCAAGAGATTCACCAAGATGTGATGGTGATCCTAGTCAAGGTTAGCTTACACTTATATTGTACTAGTACTAGATCATTCAGCTAGTGGATCTTTGTCTCATTTCTATTTGATGCATGTAATTTCTCTCTCTCTCTCTAGCATGCCTTGATTAGAATTTCCATTATGATCATATAGAACATCAAATCATGAGTTCTGTGACTAATCTTGCATACCCTCAATTCTTGGTTCCCTATACGTTCTTAATAGCATATCTTGTCTAGGACACTAGTTTTCTTCTCTTAGTCCTCAAGACCATATATACATATCTTCTCTCACATTTGATACTACCTCATATGTTTCTTCCTCTCAACCCTATAAACCCTTGAGGAGGTGGGGTGTCTCTCATACTTGCTTCATGAATATATATCATAATATATAGAAATTTCAAATAAAGGAGATAACCACTCTCTCACCCTCATCGGCTTACATAGTGAAAAAGAATCACATTTACACATTTTTAACCCATTCCTCATTGACTTATAGGCCTCTACATTAATTTAGGCTAAGATAGTAGAGCATATAATTCACACACTACAATTATACATATCCATTGGGCATTAGAATATCCTTGGCATCATCACTTGTTGGACCTTAGAACAATTGGGTTCTTGTTGTTTTATCCTCTTGCTAACCTACATGATCATGAGAGGAAAATACATACATCACCTACTATCTAGTGAATCCATTATAGTTATATGTGTCCATTAGTTAGTCGTCAACATGTGTCCCTTCCCTCATGAACATTTCCAATAGCAATATGGAACCCCGTAATTCATGATTACCTTAAAATAACCTTAGATTTAGTTTCCCCTCAATACCTTTATAAAACATTAATCTTAACCATGCTTTATTGAACCTTACATTTTGTATTCATAAATATAGCAAATCAATATAACATACACTCTACAATGGTTTATAAGGTCATCAAAGAAAACTTCTACTAATTCATCTTTCATTGTCAACCTAACTCGTCATTAGGTTAAGGATCCCTAAGATGATGGGGAAGGATAATTCTGGTATCTAACAAGAGCATTATCACTACATGTACCTATTAGACATTGAAATATCTTGTCAATGTCTCTCATTGGCTCTCATGCTAGCTAGGACTGCATATGCTTTGATATTGCCCTCCTAATTCCCTAGTTGCTATATAGGCTTCTGCTGAGAAGCAACACACCCCTACTGAAAATAAAATTGTTTGACCCTTTGAAATGATTAATTTTTATTTCCAAGGGGACCCTTTTGAAGTTTTCATTTTTTTTATTATTCCAAGTTTTGTTTGCATCAAGTATTTAAATTTTGCGTGCATCAAGGTGTCAAAATGTGCTTGCTTAGTGCATTGGTTTGAATTAATTTCTTATGAGTATATATGCTTTAATGGTATTATTTCCAGTTAAATATTTCAGAAATTTTGATTTTCAATAGTTTCCTAAGGTTTGCAATATTTAAATTAATTTCTAAAGGTTCTTTGAAATTTTTCACTTTGCCCTAATGTTTACTTCAATCTTGGAAATGCTATATCTTTTGCTACGGAATCCATTTTGAGTGATTTAAATTCTGGGTGGAGTATCTCGATCTCACCTTTCCAACAGTACCAATTTTTTGAATTTTCAAGCAGAATTTACCTTCCAGAAATAGCAGTTTCTATTTCCAGCCAGCGAAATTATTAATGCAATATCTTCTGATCGATGTGAATTTTTAATATTTTTCTACATATTAGGATACCCATTTGGCTCATTTGAATTTTTGAAAATTTTCGTTCAAATATGAGCACTTTAATTTTTACCCTAAATCTCACACCACGTGAAACTGGCAACTTTCGGCAATTAAAATTCATTTTTTAGTATTTGAAAATCTTTTTTTAGAATGGAGAATCCTTCAAAATCCTTCAAAGTGCCAAAATGCAAAGTTTCAGGTCATTGGAATCCATGTTTGATTTTTTAGGAATTTTTGCAAAGTACCCAACAAGTTGAAATTTGCAAGTGTTGGAACAAAGGAGGCTTCAAGGGAAAATATCATAATTTCGGAAGATGTTTGATTTTCGCGATGGTAAAATCCATAGGGGAATGAATGCGGAGATGTCTCATTTTCGGAGATGTCTTATTTTCGGAGATGTCTCATTTTCGGAGATGTCTTATTTTCGGAGATGTTTCATTTTCGGAGCATTCTAACAAATAAAAAAGAATGTCATATTTTTGGAGATGTCTTAGTTTCGGAGACAGAAAATTTTCCAAGTGCCAAAGTATTGGAGGAAATAATATTAAAAGTGGCGATTTCGCGACATTCCCTCGAGAGAGCAAATTTGCTATGGTTGGACTTAGAGATAATTAAAGTGTAGCAATATCGCGACATCCTCATGGAAGGAAGTAAAGGCATTTAAAATGTCGTGATTTCGGGACATTCCCAGGTGGCCAATATCAAACCCTAGCAAATTAAAATTAAGAAAATTAATTAAAATCTCAACGGCAAACTTTGAAAAATGATTAAAAAATTTAAAACCTCAAGAATTAAAGTTTGAACCTTAGGAAATAATTAAATTAATTTAATTTAATTTTAAACCTAATGTTCTAATATTTGCTCTTTTTAAATTTTTGCAGGGATTTTTTGGCAAACACATTTATCACGAAAGTAAAAGGCGATTGTGCAGAGGTAGAAGACGTGTGAAATTTGATGATCCATCCAGATTCCCCAAAATCCGTCGCAAATAAAGACTTTGTCAGGCATGGCAGAGGGAGTGCCCATTTAATGAAATGCATCTACAACTTATGGAAAAGTGAAAATCTTTGCACGAAGTTATCTGTTGATTGAAGATAAAATCAGATTTTATCTTCTCCATTTATGGCAAGATATTCGAGCAGATTTTTGAAGTGGTTAGAGTTTATCATGACTCTATTTAAAAATGCCTTATATTGTAATGCCTTGGTGGTGATATTTTTAGAATTAGTTTTAGGTTCTTGGGAGAAGATATTTTCTGAAAATATCAGGGCATCTCCTGGGTCTATAAATACTCCCATTGAATGTAAACTAAGGATGCAAGAATTTATAATAGAAGTTATTTTTCTGAAATTTGTTTCTGGAAAAGCCTATGTTCTCAACATAGGATTTGTTGTGGTGTTGTTACTCTGAAGTGGCGTGTCCAGGCATCTAATTTGTTTCTGGAGCTTGAACGGTGTTCATTTCCTTATTCTTATTTTCACTGAAATATCTATGGTTCTAATTGTTGTGAATTTAATTGATTTTAGTATGTTGTTGGTGTTGTTTGAGAGCTAAATTACAGTTTAATATTTCTAAAATTAATTTCTTTTCCTACTGGCTCTAGTTTTACTACGTGTGCTATGCTACCGGTAAAATAATCCTAGCAAGTCTAAAATTTTAGAAGTGATAAACTATCTTAAGAATTATTTAAATCATCTGGTTTGAAGATCTAAATTTGATAGTTCTGGTCTGTGTGCATGAGTGTTGGTCATCTACAGATTCATCCTATTAATTTTAGGGAAAATTATGATTTAAATAAGTTACTCTGTTATATTCTCCTATTCTGCCCTTTGCTAGATAACAAGTTAATCTTAGAAAGCTGGATAATTTGTTATTCTATTTGTCCCACTTAGTGAACATAGCAGCATGTTTTAATTAAAAGAATGGTTAACAATTAAAATTATAGTATTTCACCCTCTCTTTTTTGCCCTACCTTACCTTCTTTGTTTTATTTTGGAAAGGTTCTCATTTTTATTTTCTTTAAAATTATTTATTTGTTTAATCTGCTAAGATATGAAGAGCTAGATCAATTCACAAAAATACAAATCTAATTAATAAACCCAAAAACACCAGACAGAAGTTGAACCCCCTTGCAGGTATACAGACAGTCAACTTGAAACTATTCTAGAAGTGGAAAAGAGTGAGAGCATTCGACCCAACTCTGTAACTCACACCTTGGATAACCAACAAGATCCTAAAGTGAGAGGGATTTATTCCCATTTATGTGTTATTGGTGTTTCTTGTATACTTTTCTTAAGGTGTGTATAAAACACTAATCAACAGCTTCCAAGGAGGCAAGGCTAGTGTTGATTTGACAAGATCATAATAGATGTATAGAATCAATGAACAATGGATAATCTCGACCACATCTTCTCGTAGGAACTTATGCCAACATATCTTGGACAATTCATTATTATTTTTTTGATAATTAAAGCATTCCATTAATAACGAGTTTTATAGGTTGACCCAAAACCTATATACAAAAAATAGCAATATCTGAGCAGCAGGATCTAAAGACATCTGAGGACCCTCTATCCTCAATCCTAATTAGCCATCTATGGCCTACACCAAATAGTAGGTAAACCACTAGAGCAACCCTCGACAGACAGAAGTTCATGCCCATACACTATATTTCACAATAAAACATTAGGGTCATAGCCCAAGGAACCCAACCAGACAAAACTTAAGGACAAAAAGCAAAAAAGATAAATACTCCAAGCCCTCTGCATAGAATGCAAACAAAATTGGCTTCAGATAAGGTTCTGTGGTCTTGCCACACATGATTCCTGCATAGAGTGGCCTGCATGGAGCTACTCCTCCTCATCCTCATCCTCATTTTGCTCATCATCCTTATCCTCCTCTTGATCGTCAGTATTTGTGTTGGCCTCCATAGGCTTATTGTTTTGATATCCTTCATTGAAGAAAACCTTGGCCAATGCCTCATGGATATTCTGCATATTATTTATCACATTCACTAAAGAAATCAACACAAAGCACTTGAGGATCATAGTAGTAGGATCAAGACCCTCATCCTTAGAATCAATCTCAAGGAGTTTGGAGCTTCCCTGCACTTTCTCGTTCTTCAACATTAGCGAGGATCTCTTGGGTCCTTCAAGTTCCTTGATCTTCAAATTTTTCTTAGCTGGTCCTCCTCTCATGGATGAATCCATCCCTTTTTTCTTAGTTGGGGATGCAAAGTGAGGCTTGGGCAAGCCAGTACTATCCCTGCCCTTGGATCTTTCCGCATGGTGATCAACCGGGGTTTCAACTTGAGGAATTGTAGGGGGTTTGGCTTAGGGATAAGTAAGCATGAAAAACTTGTATATGACCTTAAAAAGACCTTGGTGTAGAAGCATGGCAGAACCCTTCTTGCTCTAGCAAAATTTAATAGTGTAATTCATTGAATTGAGCAGAAATTGGGGTATGCTTAATGGATTGACATCATGGAAAAATTTGATGAAGGCATAATGGAAACTAAGGAGGACATTTCTAGGGTCTTCAGCAGTAATAAACTCCATAAAAATTTTTGTGACGGAGTTTCATGGTGCATGGAGGTCCATCCTGGTTAGCCTGTTCTTCGCCTCCTTAAAGATTTTAGGATTGTCTTTGAACTCACGTAACTCCACCTCCCAATTGTGTTTTTTCCTATGGATGGATCTGCCTTTAACAGTCTGCCCCATGATGGTCGTAAGAAAAGTGATGTCGATGAAAATCACCCACCCCCAAATATCGACCCTACCATCATCCCAAAACTCCATAACAGCCAGTGTTATTTCTTCCTCTGCTCCTAAAAATAGGTCAAAAATTTGGGTGAGCAACATCACCTAAAGCTAATATTAACACAATAACCATACACACATCATTTACACAAAGAAGGCCAAAAAGGTAATCATATACATACATACATACATACATATATGCATACATACATACATATATATGTATGTATGTATGTATGTATGTATGTATGTATGTATATCTATATGTATGTATATATATATCTATATGTATATATATGTGTGTGTATGTATATATATATATATGTGTGTGTGTGTATATACATACACATACACACACACATATATATATATCCAATATATCAATATACAATACATCTCAACGTACCATATGATCAAAATTGGTATACAATGAATCAAAACCACATCATCTACAAAATTGGCCTAATAGGCCTTAAGGCTCTACAAAATTGTCATAAAATTTGGCTATAAATCCCAAAAATAGGGCAAGTGTCTAGCTATGTGAGCTTATGTCTCCTATTTTCTCAATTTGTAGATGGTGATGGAGGTGGTGGTAGCATAGGCACAAAGCAAGAAATATACTTGGATTTGGACCAGTTGTGTGATCTAGATATGGTTAAAGAAGGTTATCTCTAGCTTTCAGTAACTACATGATGACATAATAACTTGTGATATATGGTATATCCCTACTCTACCCAAGCATCATCTTGAGGTCACTTCATCTACTAAAACATAAATTGTATTATCATGTTCTTACTCCCACCAACCTTAAATTTAGATCCCTCTACTTGGGTATCCTCCCTTTCTCACTGTAACCATTCCATATCTACTCTCAATTGGACTACCTTAGCACTTGTAGCATCTCTCTCTTTGATGGTAGTATCTTGCTCCATAATGGCTAGATTTATCTCACCCACTACTATCTATTATACTAAATATAGATAGTTCACCTCTATCTACAAGGTTACCACCTGATCCCCTACTCTCCTTGACCTACATGAGCCCTAACATTATCTCTCTCTATAGTCAACATCATTGTCTATACCAATGCAACATCCCTCTTTTCCATGACTCTTTCTACCTTGTGTTATACTGTGGCAATTCTTCTCACTCTACCACCATCTCTAATAGACAAGCCTACACCTTGGACATCTCTATCTAATGTACCTCCCACTTCAAATCCATTATCCTCACATACCCTTTGATTTGTGCCTCCAAGTCTTGGACCTTGCTAAAAAATGTAGCCCTCTCAGTTCCTTCTACCTCATATGGCCCTCCATTGGCCCTTGTCCCTAACTTAGATGTTGATATATCTAATATAAGTCCTATATCCATCATTGCAGTGCCAAAAAAAGACTTTTCCATGTGAACCACACATGTCACCTCAAAACCTTAGCATCACTATGCTAATAGCTCATCCTCTCCTCCATATTGACTCTTTATGGTCTATAGCATCTATACCATTTCATATATGCCACCATGGTCCCTATATCATCTACCCCTAGCTCTATAATGGTAGGATCATTTGTATCCTCCTCCATTAACCTCTCTATATTAGGAGCCCCACAAAAACCTCTCTTCCTTTCCACATGAAAATACCAAATATTTTCCTCTATTGATAGATTCTAAAAAAGTTCAAACTATCAGAGCACTTTGTCCATCCTAAGTAACTCCTTTTCTCTATGTATGGCAATCATCCATCATATCCTCCTCACTTTGGCCAATTGGAACCTATTTTATTGCCACCCTTGGTGATGGCACCATGGACTTCAAATGATCTGGCTATACCTTAGGTTATTAATGGTCCTCCTTATTGGACCTAGTGCAACTCTATATGACCTATTCATAATTTCATATTAATGGCACCAATAAAAGACTGGTAGTGCATCAACATCATCTAGACTAAAAGTAGGAAGCCCTAATGGTAATTTAACAATAATGTGCTTTCATACCCAAAGTTGGAGGAGCATGTAATATACTAGACTCTTTCCATCTTGGTATACAACCCATTCAAGGTCTTGTAGAGTCTAGACAAAATGGTTAGACCCTAGGCATATTTCATCTAATGGTCCTACATCTATGCTATAATCTCTATGTAATACCAAGGTAGAATCCTCTAACTCATATGCCCAATAACTAGCCCTACCATGATGGAACACAAATTTGTTATCACCATATCCAATAGACTAGCTTAGAAGGTATGATTGACATCAATCCTACCTTGTGCCAAGTGGAATTCCACATCTCTAGTAAATCTCTACAACTTCCTAATCCTATTCTAGCTTGATCAAACATTTATTCCATGGATAGGAATTCTAAGAATCCTCAACACACCCTCTAAGGTAATAGTAATCTGCCCCATATGGATATGGAAGAAGATCATCTCTAAAAACCACATCTCTATCAATGTCATCAAGAATCCCTAATCAAACTCGATCTAGGATAACTATGCTAGATGTCTAAGGGCCACTACATCTAACAAAGCCTCATTTAATAGTGTTAGTATATTTAGAAATGTGATCAGGGAACAAAGCCTATGTTCCCTACAATCTATTACCCCATGTTACAAAATAAACTAAAATATACCTATTAGTCCACAAAACTAACTAAAAACTCTTGTAATCATCTATCTACCCTGACCAAAACCTAACCCTAATACAAATTATTTCCTTTGCAAAATCACTCCTACATAATGATATCACTAAAAGTATGATATCATCACTAACTAAATGTAGATCCAACAACTTCATCACTAACAATATTTCCACTAACCATAAAAGGGGTCCAATAATTTCATCACCAATGATATCACCGCTACCTCATGATATCCCCATAGCACAATATTATTGAAACTTGACGATATCGCTAAGAGAATTTTTAAATGCAATTTTAAGCATAAAAATGAATTTTTAGTTCTAGATTTCAATACATATTGCTAGGTCCTCATACATTATTCAACCAATATGTGGGTCATCCCTAGTGTGCCATTGAAGTTAGCACTACAATTTCTCTTCCATAGCTCAATTCTGTAACCTATACACATGAAAATAAATTATGTTTTTACTCCATCCAATATTTTTACCCCCTCTCTTAGGACATTTTCACCACATTTTTTTCTCCTTTGCTCTTCTTCCCTCCTAATTTCCCCCCTAGCTCATTTAATTTTCCTCAAGAAAATGACTTTTCCCTCTAAAATTTGAGGGGGAAACCTAGGCTAGGGGCATCAATGCAATTAATGTTACCTTAAAAAGGGTGATTCTTCAAGTTTCTTGTGATAAAATGATGTTCATATCATACCTTTTCCACAACTCAATAATCACTAGGAAGTGGTTTTCCTTCAAAATAAGGAGCATATACAACTAATTTTAATGTATGTATTATGCAATAAATGCATCAAAAAGGGGGTAAATATAGACACCCAACTTTGGCACACCAAAATTTCAATCACACATTAGGCAATACAATTATTCAATTGAAAAATACAACCCTAAATTTGGGCCCTTTCCCACTAAAATACAAAATTGTTGGAACATGTAGTGATTTCGTCAAACTAGTTTTCCTGCTAAATTTAAAGATCTCTCTTGCTTAACTTGACCTCCAATGATCAAGAAGATAATATAATTGGATAAAATATATTGCTACTATGATATTTTTAAGCAATGATATCATATACCAAAATTAAAATTTTCAAATTTTAGGTTCATCACCTCCTTGAGTCACCTACCATTTATGATGTAGTCCCACCTTGGATCTGCACCAACTCCAAACTCCAACACTTGCCCTTTTCATGATCTACCTTCTTGTCCTCTCCAATTATGAATTCAAAAACCTTACCTTCCAAATATTTTAACCATGAATTCTTCTCTCTCCCTAAGTTTTTGAAAATTCTATAAATTGGACCCTTGGGGAGGCTCTCAATAACACATCTCCAATGCACCAAAACTCTATCAACTTGCTCTCTCATATCATCTAGTGCTCTCTCATTCGCTCATAGTGTTCACTTAAGTGCTTGAAAGATATACTTTTCAATCCAATGTGGGGTCAAAAGGATAAAATACCAATAGTTTTTGGTGATATACTCCCTCTCATCTTTGCTTTATGCTTGTTTGTGTTTTGTTGTCACTAACTCCTTGTTTCGTTTCTCGTATTCATTCCTTGTTTTATATCATTTTGCTTTGTATGCACTTTTAACATCTTTTCACATTGATAATATCTTGACTTTACATATTTCTTAGGTTTTATCAAGTATTTGTAGCTTTCTAGGAATACCCCTTTACCTCCTTAAGCTATGTCAACCCAATACTTGTCATATAATCACCCATTTTTTTGCTAGAAATGATATCATTGACCCTAAAACTTTTTATCAAAAATATTGTTATTGGATGTTTTTTTTACCTCTTACTGCATCAAATTTTAAAGTTTGATTCTATTTGAAATTATGTAAAAAAATTACCACTTTAAGCATGAATTTCATTGTAGAAATTTCTAGGCCATATTATTCTAAATTTTCTAAACTTTGCTTCACTGCTCATATTTTGTAAAATGATATCTCTAGAAGTAGAAATGATATTGTCAGTAAATTTTTTCTCTATAGGTTATTATTTCCTATATTTCATTTACAATCAAGTTTTGTTCAAAATTTATAGAATGATATCACTATCTCTAGCAACGATATTTTCCTCTCTTCTCTTCTCAGTTTTCATTTCCATACTTTTTATATATCGTCAAAATTTGGTCAAAATTTGCAAAATGATATCATTGATTATAGTAGCCATATCATCTTACTTGTTCTTGCTAGTTTACTATTTTTTACACTTCATTTATTTATAAAAATCTGTCACAAAATGTATAATGATATTGTTGGTTGTAGCAGTGATATCATCCTTTGATGCATTTCATTCCATTGGCTAGCATGATTTTATTTTTTATAAAGAACTAAGGATCTTGACCATTCTAACCAGATAGTTACCTAAATTTCATGGGTTAGGTAGGCCCCTAAAACCTACATATATCCCTAGTGTTTTAGTTTTGTTGTATGAAAAATGATATTGATGGAACTAGGAGCAATTTTTTCAAGCAACAATATCTTTAGGAATCAACGATTTTGTCTTAGACACTGGTATAGGTAAGTATGCCACTTTTTCTAGCATTTATAGTTTTCTATGTGTTGATTTCTAGCTATTCACTACTTAGGATAGATTTTTGTTCCTATTTTATGATGCATATTAAAGGAAAATCAAGGAACTTATATTTGGCCTCTTCTACATCCTTTTTATTTATTTTTGGGTAAGAAAAAAAATTGCATTTAGCTTACATCATAGGCTAAGAATTGTTTGATGAATATTCATTTCATTTGGTTTTTTTGAAAGACAAGAGAAAATATTTACATTACTGTAACTATTCAATAAAAGAGTTATATATGTTAGAACTTTTTATGCTTACACATTTGTTTGAATACATTTTAGCTTGATTCTTTATTTTGCAATATCTTAGACATAGATCATATTCCCAAACTTAATTTTTCATGAATAAAAACACAAAATATAGTTTAAGACACCCTGAAACATAGTCATACATTGAGTGAGGCATGAGTTTAAAAAGTATCCCTAATCTAATGTGCTTATAGTATGTATGTATGTGTGTGTGTATATATCAATCTAAAAGAATATATTCAAGGTCATAGTGTACAATCATTCTCCACAATCAAAATGACCATAATCATTATCCAACCAAAATATCAAGATAGATAGCTCTTGTAGCTAAATCTAGGATCTCATATCTGGTATTTTTGTGCCCTCTCCCCTATAGGTGGTATCATCTACATTGAATCCTATGATTGGTGAGTCACTGAACTTGAGTGGGTCCATGATCATATTCTTGTTGGTAATGGCAAGTGTCTATCAGCTAAGACAACTACATGGTACATGTATCTATAGTGTTCTACCCATGCACTCTTGTACTATAGGTCACACTAGATCTATGCCATCTAACCTAGTAGACCCTACACCATTTGTTCCCCTTTAGTTCCTCCTAATGTCATTGTGAATCTCATAGTCATTATGTTTTGCTCACCAGTCAAACCTTGGATGGTATTCTACATCATTATGACTTGTATTGTTAATTGGTCCCTCTATATTGTAATCACTACCAAAACTACATGTAAGCTCTTCACCTACCTATCCAAGGTATCCCACTCCATATTTATGAATGAATGAGGTGATTTACTTAGTCTTACCTCATTGGTTATTCTTTTCAATAGAGCAAGCCAGTGAAGAATCCATTGCTACTACTATAAACTATCCCTATGCCTCCCTCTATATCTAAGCCTCTTAATAGTACCACATCAAAACTAGCATACCTATCTAGCCCTTCTCAATCTCTATAATTAATTTTTAGGTATTACCCCTACCACTATGATCATCCTCAATAGGATGGTCTAATACCACCTCTAGTAGTCCTTAATGACCCTAGGATCATCTTGTCCCATATCTAGAATGCACAAATTATTGACATCTACCTCTGCAAATAAGTTTTGGTGTAGAGGCCCATTTAATCCCCTCTTCCATGTGAACCTATAATACCATATTGGCCATACAATACCCTTACCTTGAATTGAACTTATGGATCATTTTATCAAAATATTAGATCTCTCACTCCTTGTATGGTCCCACCAACCATCTAACCTGCTAGATGTTAGCTATATGGTAGCCATCATCATGCCAACTAGGATAATTCCTATAAATTCTTCACATGATCTATGCTAGCTATAATTCACCTATCCCCCTCTTGGCTACTGTTAGCATACCCTTGTTGGGTTTGTTCTCTCTACCATCAAAATGTTGATCCCACCTATAATATGTTACTACCTCCTGGTCCTAAACATACCCTAGAATTCCTAGTGGTCTTAAAATCATAATATACTCTCAATCCCACACTTGGAGTAGTGTGCACCCACCCAAGATCCTACCTCCTCTATAGGATATCTAATGCAGGGGATGGTACATGCATGCTAGCATAATGGGACCCTACACAAAAAAAAATTGGTCATTATGCATTTTTTCCACAACCTCTCTATATACCTAGTGGACCACCCTCCCACTGGTGCTCTTGATTAGTACCCATGATACTAGAGCACATATAAAAGTGATTTACCTATCCAAGTGAAACCTGATGTAAGTGGTATTGATGTTAATGTCTATCCTCACTACTTGGAAGTTAGTGTCCCTAGTTAGTCTCTCTAGGAACCTGTACTAGTCCTATCCCAAGTGCACCTTCATCCCTCTAATGGTGATCTATAGAATTTTCCATACATCCTCTAGTGTGATGATCATCTTGCTAGTTGGTAGCAAGAAGGTATTCATATTTTAATATAATCTTTCTGCAATACCATTAATAGTGTCTAATAAAACTCAACTTTTACCATGAGGGCTATATGTTGTAGCCCTACTACTACCAAAATTATGTGATCCATGAATCCTAGCAGAGCCTGGATGGTCTTCATCATGTGTGGACATAACTCCCTATAGTCTAATATTTTTAGTCTCTTGTACACCCAATCCAAGCCAAAATATTTGTTAACCTTGCTAGTCAGTAAAAAGATAGATAGAAAGTACAAAATATGTACAAACACAAAAGTATCACTAGGAGAAATCACCATTGAATAGTGAAAGCATTGTCTAGGTATGAAAGTGCCATCACATAGTGAAATCACCATTGAGACATGAAAGCACCATTGACACTCAAAAGTGCATGCAATAGCACCAATGTTATGCAAAAGTACCCCTTACTCTAGGTACACTTTTTTAGGCTAAAATGCACTAAATGAGTATGTTTTTATATTAATTAGTGCTAGTGTTTCTCCTTCAACTACAAGTGCCCTCACTTGGTCTAGTAGTGTCGTAGATGTGCCTATTGGGCCATCAAAGACCTAGTTATTTTTATTAATCTAGAGCTCTCTCTTTTATCTTCTCTATAGTAAAAAGGAAATTATTTTTAACACCCCTAGCCCTTTTTCCCCTTGGCCTTTCCAATTTTTTCAGTATTTGTCCTAATTTTTCATCATTGCACTAATTTGGATCATAATCAAGTTGATTTTTAGTAGTCCCACTTGATTTTACCTCCAAAACTCAAGGGGGCACATAGGGCATGACAACATTTAATGCTTTCTAAAACACAAATTTTAAAATTATTTCCAAGAAAACAATCAAAGCATCAATCATATCGCATCACAAACCATAAGAAATAACAAAAATTTCTATTTCAAAATTGGGTATCTATATTAATTTTTTATGCATTTATTATGTAATAAATGCATAAAATGGGTAAATTTAGAGATCTAATTTTGAGTGTGTGTCTAATATGTAGGCTTGTTTATCTCTTCATCAATCATCTAATCAATTAGTCAAATTAAATCAATCTATCATATGCCCACATTTAGAGCATTCATTTCTCAAAAATCATAAGCATTGAGATAAGAGCAAAAGTGCCACCAATGTTTTCCCATCCCAAGTAGTGCTTTTGCAAAAAGTTTGACTTTGACCTTTCCTACACAAATTTGACCTCCGATGATTATGCTAGCAAAAGAGCCACCTCAAAAGTGTCATAAATGATTTTGCACCACTAGTGCTTTTGACCAGCATGTGATAGAACCAGTAAAGTTTTTTTTGGTACCTTCTAATATACCCACCGTTAATGAATTATATCCCTAAGATCCGATTCATAGCTCCAAATAGAAATCCCAAATCCAAGTTTCATTATTTTCAATATTTCTTAATTAATAGCATCTTGATCCTATTTAAAATTCTTACATTCTCTAATACTATCACATTTAATGTAATACTTCCCCTAAGGATCCATGGCTTCCTATTAAACTATCACTTGAGGTGACTAGTTCATAATAGTTTTTGAAGTAACAAAATTTTGTCAAAATCTCTCTAGATTCATAGGAGTCCATATTCATCTATGGCAAGATTATGCCACAAATTTTTGAAGGTCATCCTTAAATAATTCAAGCTTTGGTTCATCTAAGCATCCAATCACTCCTCAAACAATCATGTCTCCAAGTATTCAAGCACTCAAATGTCAAGTATTCAAGCCTCTAAGCTCAAGTTCTCAAGTATCTACAGGAAAACAAGCAAGCTTTCATAAACAAGGAGAAACAACCTTAGCATCTTGTGTTGTGCTCTTTTCCCTTATTTTCTTTTGACACTCTCTTGCTTTATAGCTTGAAGCTCTAATATTGTTGCAAATTTACTACTTTTACATATCTCATTTACATCTAGTCTAATACCTTATTTTTTCATATCAATTTTTACCTTAAGAAAGCAAATATTTATTTTTTTGTCACTTGATGGAGTCTTTGTACTTATAATCTAGAGACATACATTATCTCAATCATTAAATTACCCATCCTTGCATTTAATATTGCTTTGAAACTTTCTAAAGTAAAAGTCTTTTTCGATTACAAGCTTGGTGGTGTTATCAATCTCTAGTTTTACATAGACATAAAATGCAAAAATGTCATCAATCAGGAATAAGCATCAAAGGTGTTATCATTGATCCTGTGGCATGTTTTCCATTGAGAACTTATTATATGCACTTATAATTTCTATCATTTTTATATCTATCTAAATAGGTGCTTGCTTGTTATCCGAGGAAGTCTAACATTATCCTCTAGCTCAAGAAGGTCCCTTTGCTAGTGGTCATATCTTCTTTTGTCTATTTTGTAGGAATGCTAAAGCACCATCAACATGCAAAAGCATCAGCAATGCTTCTACCTTTGTGGTAGAAACATATTTTTTGTTTCATAAGTTTTTTCATTTTAGCATTTAAGATCTAGTTTTTTTTTATTGATAACGAGTTTTGAAAGGAACCCAAAACCGTTTACAAGTTATAGAAGGGATATCGAGCGGGATCAACCCAAGATGGAACAAGTCAAAAGGTGCCATGCTAGGTGGTCACAAAACTGAAAATAACAGAAGGAAAGGCCCGTATGCTACACAAGGACCAAAACGAAAGAGTCGGCATATAGAAGGGACAATCCAAAAAAAACAAATGCAATGCATTTGGGATCTATTTCTATTTGTTGCTTGCTAGATTAGTTTTTATTTAATATTTATTTGGGAAATAAGAAAAAAGGAAAGAAGAAACTAGTTTTAGCACTTTAATCGTTCAAGGGACCAACTAAATATTCAAAATTTAACATTAAATCAAAATCACATATACTTGCATTTAAAGATATTTTTGGTACATTTTCTTGCACCCTTGCTTTCAAAAGAAATTGTATCACTTATTTTATCATCAAAAGAAAAATAATTTTAAGTTTTTGGTCTTGGTTGTTGTATTTGTATGTTGCATTAGGACCATATTAAGATTAATCTTAGTCAAAGAAGCATAGTTTTTAGAACTTAATGCTTCAATGATTGTATTATGGAAATGAAGGATATTTAAGTACTTAGAATTTCTATTTTAGGCATAACAAACCTTAAAATAAACTTGCAACTATATTTATCCTATACTACATGTATATGCCTTATGAGGGGTGGTTTTACCACTTGCTATGGGCTATGATGTAATAATTCCTAACATTTCTTCCTTATTAAATCATATTAAAAACTCTATTTTTAGCTTATGACCAAAGAATAATATCTAGGATGACATAATAATTTGAGAGATAAATTCCGTCCTTGTTGTAGGCTTACTACTTTCATACTTAGGAGTGTCAGGTTCCATTGATCATGCACTCCAAAAATATTTATTACAATCAATAATTGAATAAATTCTATGAATAATGTGTTTCCTTCAATGTCTTCAAGTGGGGCATGTGTTACCATGCATCTAACATCGATTATATAATTGATTAACCATAAATTTTAGGCTTGCATATGATGGAATGAAAGTTGTATATGGCTTATTTTGTTGCTTTACCTTTCTTTGCTTATCATTGTGATCAAGTCCTAGATTCTTCACAAGTTATCCTTTTATCATAATATGATAAACGTGATATCCATTTTGAATGCAATCCTTGGCGATTATGCACACTTGTTTCAGTCCTTTGAATTATCCCACAACTACCATAATTTGTCCTTGAACTAGAATGTATCAACCTATCTAGTTCTCTATAGTTTTTATATTTGAACCATTAGGACCCAACAACTATTGATGATGTCTAAAAAACATCCATTTATCTCACATTATGTTGTCAATCTTGATGATATTACAATACATCTTATCATTTAGTATCTTAATTGCTTGTAATGTTGGTACACCCCTTAATAAGAGTCTTATGAGATCCTATCCTTTGATAATGATGTATGGATATCTTGTTTGAGTTGCAAAAATAGATAATCTTCTTTCAACAAGATCTAGTTTTCAAGCTATCCCATGCTTCTTCAAAGATTTCTTCACAATAGGCCATTCATCCTACAAATATTTTTCTCCGTACTTGGTAAAATGAGTATAAAAAGAACTAACTTTTAATTCACCATTACAAAATTTAATGAACTTCTTGGCCTTAGAGGTATCCCATGGATTGCACTTGTAATAGTTCCCTTTGTATCTAGATAATGTTACCTCTTGTTGGTTTCTTGGCCTAAAGTGATCAATTGATGGAAATTTTCTTGTATAATAATTTGGATGATTTGAATGGATCCAAGTTTCTTGACCTATCATATGTTTGGAATCATACCAAACATTATTGTGTTGTCTTATCTCTACTTGTGTGAAAAATACATGTTTTTCTTATTATTCTCCATATTTTTCTTCTTCTTTAGCTTGATTTTCCTTGGCTATATTACTTTTATGTGCCTATCTCTAAGATTTATTTTGATTTTATAAATATGACCTTTCTTATTGTTGATTTGTCTCTTGTGAAGGTGATCCATGTTTTAAAGGATTATGCCAACATTCCCTCATAGTGTGATTGGTTCTTCTATAATGTTCACACGTATTTTATGTGTGGAAAATATTTCTTTGAGAATCATTTCTCTTATTTTGATATCTTTGAAAATTATTTCTTTTCTGGAAGCGTTGTGGAGGTCTCATGTCTCTTCTGAATGGTTACTTCTCTCTTTGACTTGCAAGTAATAATTATTCTTGTTCATCTATTGTATGTGAGGCCTCTACTTTCTAAAGTAGGCACCAATTTTTTAATGTTTGGTGTTTACTTAGTAATAATTAGTGTTGTCATAAAAAAATTGTACTCATATGGGAGAGATCTCAAAATAATTGGAACTAGTGTTTCATTAGATACCTGAGTTCCTAATACTTGCAATGAACTCTATAATTCTCCTCATGAATGATTTCATTTTTTCTCCACCTTTCATCTTCAAAAAATGGAGTTGTTTTTGGAGGAATAGAATTTAATTTTGATATTTTAATTCAAATATTATTTGTAGCTTCTCCAATACATCCTTGGCTATGGTCAAATCCCTAATCTATGCTTATACTTCATCTACTACTCCAAATGATGATTAGTCTTACCTTTCTAAATACCTTATTAAATTTTATTTTATCCTCTCCTATAGTAGGAAAGGTATTGGTACCATCTACTACTTTTCATACTTCCTCAAACTCAAGTTGTGTCATGAGTTTGTTCTTCCATGCAACACTATCATTTCCCCTTAGTAGTTAGAAATATGCTAACAATAACTTTAGTGCTCCACTAATCATAATAAACTTTCATAAAATTTTAATATTCTTATTTTACTAAGTCCACCTTGAAAAGCTCTTTTCGACAAGTATATATAAATCTATACTCAAATTTCAATTGATGTTGCAAAAATGCAAGAAAGAATTATCTTGTCAAATGGAGGTGTATTCTTCCTTCTTTGAATTTTCCTCCCTTTATTTTTTGAATATTTATTTTTCAAAAAAATTAAAGGTATTTTTTTGTAAGCATTCTCCTTTTATATTATTTCAATTACTTAAATTTTTAAATTGACCTCGATGTAAGTGCTTCCCTTGCGCACTAAATATTTTTATTTGGGCAAAAACAAATTACCTTTGATTAGATGACATACTCTATTATGATGCTAATAGTGTTCTTGACTTCACACAAATTTATCTTCTATGAAGACATTCTAAATATTTGAATACCTATGATTATGCTCCCAATGCTACACTATTTAATATTGGGATTGTCTATTTTTAATCCTTTTTCCTTCTACTAGTCATAATGCTTTTGCACTAGAAATTTCCTTAGATTATTTCTATATTGGAGGGATTCTAGACTATCTACTTTGAATATTCTACTCGTCACAATGCTCTTGTGCTAGAAATTCCTTTTTCCTTACACAATTTATGTATTGGAGGGAATTTAGACTATCTACTTTGAATCTTTTGCTCATCACATTGTCTTTTTCTAGAGATTGTTTCTTCCTTGGATGATTTTTGTACTAGAGACATGTTATGTTTATTTTTCTACACTTTTTTTGGCACCTATATTTGTTTTTATCCTAGTGTTTGGGCTCTTCTTCTTCTACCTCTCATTTTTCTCTTTGTCCTATTGTTCATCTCACATCTCCTTTTCTTCTATTTGTCTTACATTCTTTCACCTCTTCTTTCACTATATCTTCTTCATTCCTCTATTCACCTCATATCTCCAACTCCTCTATTTATCTCATGTTATTTTACCTCTTGGTTTCCACTATAATTTTTATTTCTTCCTTGTATATATCTTCAAATAGAGTGGAAGAACAATTATATTCTGCCTAGACGAAAGTTTGTTATATATTTATTCACAAGGTACTTTGATGCTTTTGTGTACAAATCACCTAAGTGTCATATTTTTGTCTATTATGGATATCCCCAGGTACCAATTTTCATGTTGTTTCCCACATATTATTCAAAAATATTTTTCAAAAGACATGTGGTTCTCTTTCTTTTGGACCCAACGAGTAGCACCAAAAAATTTTATTTCTTGTCGTGGATGCTTGTGGAATATA
The DNA here is from genome assembly GCA_028583015.1 of Wollemia nobilis. Lineage (NCBI taxonomy): Eukaryota > Viridiplantae > Streptophyta > Pinopsida > Araucariales > Araucariaceae > Wollemia > Wollemia nobilis. The sequence goes on from JAQPPZ010017052.1 coordinate 16,338,126, forward strand.
CTAGTTAAGGCAAATGGCTTGTATTATCATGCACTTATTACTTTGTCATTCCAATATTAGAACATTCATCTTTGCCTTAATAGAAACAAAATTTGGCACCTTGTTGTTAGCTCTAGTTGAGATTGGGGCTTTAGACACTTTCTTTGTGTTGTTTGTTTGACTTCAAATTCTTCTTGCTTCTAAGATTTTTGCATTTCTTTAGGAACGTTTGTACAACATATTCTTCTTTGATACAAGAATTCTTTGGATGCTTCTTCTAAGATTTATTTCTTGTTCTTTCTTCAATTGGTTGTTCCAATTGGTAACTTCAATACTTTGAACTAGTTTATTGTTGGTTTTCCTTTCATGACTTTGCACTTTTCCCTTTTCCTTTTGGACATTCTTTTGTGAGGTCTTTGAGCTTGTAATCTTTGTATAAAATATAACTTTTTAGAATATGACTACCTTTAAATAGGTTTCTTCTTGTTCCTCTTTGAAAAAAATTGATTCTTCCTCTTTGAGTTATGCTTATACACCTTTGAAGGGTAATTTTCCTGCCACTTAATTCTATTTTGTACTTGCTACTTATTTTGCAAGATATGACCTTTATAGCCTTGGAAGAGATATAGATCCTTATTAATACTTGAAGGCTTTTTTTTTGCATTTTATGGTCTATGGTAGGGGTTTCCCACCCTAATACCTTTCAATAAATTTTTTAAGAATTCTTCCATCGAATTTGCTTCATGGTGATAATTTTATACAGGATAGGTTTACCCTTGAAACTTCTTTTCTCAAACTTGAAATTTATTTTCTTAAACATAGTGCTCTTTTGGCTTTCTTTGTGTCGAAGCTAGAGGAGGATCAAAAGGAGAATTATTTCTTCCTTCTACCTACTTTGATACCACATGTTAGAACTCAATGCTTCATTGAATGTATTATGGAAATGAAGGGTATCTAAGTACATAGAATATCTATTTTAGGCATAACATACCTTCAAATAAAATTACAACTATTTTATCCTTTACTACATGCATATACCTTGCGATGGGTGGTTATACCACTTTCCTTCTCACATGGGATATGATATAATAATTCCTAACAATCTTAGGAGAAAAGTAGATGTTCTTCAACTAATCCATGAAAAACTAATCTCTAAGCTAACAAATTTCCCTACCCTTGAGGTGAAAGAGGAAGAGTTGCGATGAATCTCCTAAGAGGCCCTTTGCAATCTCTTTCATAATCCCACACTTACAAATGTGTCTAAAATGAATATCGATGTTTTAATTACAAATTATATAATTTCTCCTTTATATATTATAATTGATATAATATTTCTTAGACTTGCATCTTGAGCAACATCTTCCTAAAGATACTAATGTTTTTAGATGTTATCAATTTTTATCTTTAATATAGATACTTACAACATTCTTAGAAGCATCCCTTATCTCTAGTATATCTAAATCACTTCTTAATTGTTTGTAAAAAATGCTTCTTCAAATCCATCTCAATTAAAATATGCATCCTTATAAGCATAATTAGATAAAATATTGTATAGTATTTATATGTGTGTTTTAATCATAATATTTTTGTATTTTTCCAAGTTAATATATCAGAAGATAGTATTAGTGAATTATCACTACCATAACTTTAACAGAGTCCATTAAATATATGTTGTATTTATTTAGTCTTTGATATATCTTTACCTCCATTTAAATATTCCTAGAGTCCTATATTTTTTATATAAATTTTGTTATAATTATTTATATATTGTTTGTCCTTTTTTAGCGACATTTAATTTTCCATAGCATTTTAAAGCACTTATTTTAACATCCACACCTTTAATATTTCTAAGAAAGTTTTCTAATATGTTCAAATATTTTTTAAAACAATATGTTTGTCATTACTTATAGTGGAATCCTCTTTTGATAAGGCAATCAAAGGAAAGCAAACATTTGTATCACTTGTTAAATACTTCTCAACTAGTAAATCCATTGGTAATGGAAAAAGACAACCAAAAAAGGCCAATAAGGTGGATGTTAGGAACCTCCTATTAAAATAAGGAAAACTCACACAAAATACTAAAATTAAGCAGAAACTCATGCAATAACACAATGCGAAAAGTAAATGCAAAATTAAACACTCATAATAAACATTGAATTGCAAGCCTCTTCTAGGGGCCAACCTCCTTCAATATTTTATTCACTTACAAAAATATACATCAGTACATGGCTTCATAGCTTTTAAATAAATACTTCATACAACCCTAACCCTAATCTCAAGAGTTGACTTACATGCAAAATGCCACTCAAGCTAGAATCTTCTGACAAACATCGGTTACAGTTTTGATAACGGTTACATAAAATGGCCCCACTTAGCTAGGAGCCTAACTTGCCACACACATCACAAAATATTATAAAATAACACTATATATGGGATCCCCCACGTTGGAATTGGGTCATTACATAATAATGAGAATTACAAAATAACACTAGGATGTAATCCTAACATGTCCTTCCCCTTCAAAAAGCTTTGTCCTCAAAGCTAAAGGTGAGGAAATTGGTGTTGGAGCTGATGGAGAGACTCCCATGTAGCATATTCTAACCGGAGTCCATACCACTAAACAAGGACCTCAGTAATGGTGTGATTGTGGAGAGTGAAATTTTGAAAATCCAACAATTGTTTGGGCTCAAGAAAGATAGAACCTTCTTCATCTAACTTTGGGAGTATATATTAAACCTGTACCTCATATCCCACCACCTTTTTGAGGGAGAAAACATGAAAAATAGGATGGAGCTTGGATGTAGGTGGAAGTAGGGTTATGCATAGTGGTGAATATTCACAAATTGAGCAAATATTAGGATTTTCAAAATTGTAAATTGGCGAATATGAGGGCCCTCGACGTCGGCCCATTTGCCTAAAATATTTAGGACCAATTTTTTTTAGGGTTAATTTGTCATAATATATATCCAAACATAGGCATATTTATACTCTTTGGAAATCTCTTTTCAAGCCTGGTCTAATGATGGTATTTTTATGAAGTTATAAGATTATTTAATAGGTAAAAAGTGGCTCCAAATATGACCTTACATTTTAGGGCTTCAAATACCCCAAAATTTGGTATGAAGATGCTTGATTTTATTTGCTTAGGATTCTCTATGATTCACCTTGATTTTGATTAGGATTTGCCATTTTTTATAAGTACATTTTGAGTCCAACCCCTTATGCATAACCCTGGGTGGAAGGGTCTATTTGTAGGCTATGGGACCAATCGGTTGTAATATCTGGTAGGGCCCATAGTATTTTATAGCAAGTTTTTAGCACCTACAAAACTATAGGAATAGCTATTTGTATAGCTACAAGCAAAGGAAAACCATATCACCCACATCAAAACTATGCTCAAAATGGTGTTGGTCAGCCTATTGGCGCATCCAATTGTAGGCCACATCCAAATTCATATTCAGTTGATGAAGGATATCAACATGCTAACTGAGAGTAGTTTCGACCACATGGACCTTGGAGCTCCCTAGAATATAGGAGGAAGGCATGGGTGGAGGATGCCCATAAACTACCTCAAAAGGGGTAACCTTGGTTGTTGTGTGATAGGAAGTGTTGTACCACCACTCGGTCAAAGGAAACCACTTCACCCAGTGTGTAGGATAATCATAGGTAAAGCAATGAAGGTAGGTCTCCAAATATTTATTGACAATCTTCGTATGGTCATCCATTTACAAATGATAAACTGAGATCATTTTGAGCTGAGTTCCCTATAACTTAAATAATTCTTGCCAAAAGTGACTAGTTAAGGTTGGCTCACGATCGGATATTATGGAGGAGGGCAGAACATAAAGGTGAAATATAGAATCGAGTAAAATTTGGGCAATGGTGGAATTTGTGTCAAGATGGGAGAGAGAACAAAAGTGAACATACTTTGAAAGATGATCAAGTACCACAAAAATAATGGATTTACCTCCAGACTTAGGTAATCCTTTGATAAAATTGATGTAAATATTAGTCCAAACCTGTTCAAGAATGGAAAATGGTTGGAGAGCTCCTAGAGAATGAATTATATTACCTTTCATCCATTAACAAGCATCACAAGCTACCACAAAATTTTGGATATCCTTTTTCATGCCCTTCCAAAAAAAAGTGTGCTTAAGTTGCTCATATATTTTGATAAATCCTAAATAGCCAATAGATGGAACGACATGCAGTTCACACATAAAAATTTCCTGAAGGAATGATGTATGGGGAAAAACAAGGCATTGGCAATAATGCAAATCATGGTCATCCCAAGCGTAGCCAAGACATGAAGTAGAGTTAGTGTGTAGAGAGGCAATTAAATTTTGTAAGCTTAAATCTTGAAGTACCTTCTATCATAAGAAATCAATCCATTGTGGAATGGATAATGAAATGGTGCATAGCATATTATGATCCTCAAATTGGTGAGAGAGAGCATCAACCACAATATTCTCCTTGTCCTTCTTATAAGTGATATCATAATCATAGCCCATAAGCTTAGAAACCCACTTTTGTTGTTCAGGGATGGGAACCCATTGCTCCAAAAAATATTTGAGACTTTGATGATTAATTTTAATGGAGAAATGATGCCCAATGAGATATGATTGCCAATGGGTTACCGCATGTAAAATTGCTAGCATTTCTTAGCATAAGTGGATTTTCCTATATTATGACTAGAGAGTGCTTTACTAGTGAAAGCTAAGGGTCTCCCTTATTTGCATCAACATTGCACCAATACCACGATCCGAAGCATCGCTTTCAATGATAAAATATTTGTAGAAATACGATATGGCCAAAATAGGCGTAGTGGTCATAGCATCCTTCAATTCTAGGAAATCCTATTCAATAGGTTCCATCCAAATAAAAGAGTCCTTCTTTAACATGGAAGTGAGGGGAGCTAAAATTTTATCATAATTATGAATAAATTTATGATAATAACCTGTAAGCCCTAAAAATCCCCAAAGACCCTTGAGAGTGAGAGGTTTTTAACATTCTTGAACTGCTTGGATCTTCTTGAGATCAACTTTTATGCCTTCCTTGGTGACAATGTGTCCCAAATATTCCACTTATATCAATCCAAAAGAACACTTGGAACGCTTAGCATAGAGTTGATGTTGTGCCAATAGCTGGAGATTCTAATCCACATGAACAATATACTCTTCCCATGAGCGGCTATACACTAGAATGTCATCAAAGAAGCCTAGGATGAATTTTTGAAGGAATGGGTAAAAAAAATCATGAGGCTTTGAAAATTGGAAGGAGCATTATTCAAGCCAAATGGCATCACCAAAAACTCATAGTGACCTTCATGAGTATGAAAAGCAATCTTGGGAATATCCTCATCCTTGAGCCTAATTTGATGGTACCCCAAGCAAAGGTCGAGTTTGGAAAAATACATAGTCCCATGTAGTTCATCCAATAATTCAACCAAAATAGGAAACTTATCCTTTATGGTGAGTTTATTGAGCTCACGGTAATTGATACACAATTGTCAGGACCCATATTTCTTGCACACCAGTAAAACTAGAGGATAGTAAGGATTGTTGCTTGGTAATATGACATTGAGTTTTAATAATTCTTGTACTAAATTCTCGATTTTGTACTTAAGATCATGAGGATACTGATATGGTATAATTTTGTATGGTGCATTACTAGGTAACAAAGGAATAGCATGGTCATGTTCATTCTATGAAAATTGCATCCACAGCTCAAAAAAGTACCATGATATGGTTCCCAATGTGCCCAACCATTAATCTCCCAACACAATATCACATCCCCTTAGTTTAAATGTAAACATATCTTGTTTGAGTTCATAGTCCTCAATTTTTACCTTTGCAAGGTAAGGTCCCACCATTGGCTACCATAACCTCAAAGGAATTACATGTATGTATGTAACAATTTTCCTGCTTGGCAATGCGGGGATCAATAAAGTTGTGTGTACTAATAAAATCAATCAAGATGGTAAGATGTAAGCCTTTGAAATAACCCACAACTTTCATTGTTTGGGGAGTAGTAATGCCAACAAGAGCATGAATAAAAAACTTAGCATGTGGTTCTTCTTGGCTTTCTTTACCTAGTTAGGGTGGTTCCTTTACTGATTTTGTGTCATCATCACTTTGGTCGCTAGTGTTAGGCTCATCAACATCTATGAGAAACAACTTCTTTTAGGTGCACCTATACCCACGAGTAAAATTTTTATCACAATTGTAGCACAACCCTTGGGTGCATCACGCATCCATTTTTGTGGTAGTCATATGTTTGGGTGTAGCAAGTTTTTGTTCATTCTGATTTTGGAATTCAGGAGAGAAGGAGGGTCTAGCCTATGGTAATTTAGATATCCACCTCTAAGCTAAAAATTTGGATTTGGCCAAACAAGCCAACTTGATAACTTGCACCATGGATTATGGTTTAAACATCATGACCTCCACTTGGAGATATTCCCTCAAACTGCTAATGAAACAACTCATAAAGAACCCTTCATTCAATCCCTTCATTTTGTTAGTCAATTTCTCAAATTATATTTGGTAATATTGATCTATGGAAGTTTGTTTCAACTTTGTCAATTACCTTGTAAAATCATCGTACTCACTAGGGCCAAAGCAAGTGAGTAATTGAGACTCACAGTATTCCCAATAAGGATTAGGGATAGTGTTTTGCAACAATTGGTACCATTGTAAAGCTTCATATTCCAAGTTGAAGGAATCCATTTAAACTCGGTAATATATAGGGACATCATGGAGGTTAACAAATTGAGTAACATGACATAGGCACCCATCCACATCCTTCCCATTGAACTTAGGGAATCCTAATTTTGGCATATTAAAGGTAGGATCATGATCATAACGAGGGTGAGAGTCATATATTCCCCTTCCTTTACCTCGATAAAGATGTGAATTTTTATTATGGTACTCAGGATTTCTTGAACCACCTTACAATTTAAACTCAACTTCTATAATTTGTTCTTCTAGGTAGGTTTTGGAGGTATCATAATCAGTTCTAAAATTTTAAAATTCTACCATTAGGTTTTAATTTGTGCTTTGCAAGCTATTAACGGTGCTTATTAGGGATTCCAACAATGTGGTGGTTTGATCTACCTCTTTTTTATGTCCATGAGTGCCACCAGCCATTTGGGATAGTCTTGAACCTATTTTACTAAATTACTAAAAATAGAAGTGTGGTTTTAGGAGTTACTATTTTTATTAAGGAGTCCAAAAAAGTGCTTGGGTGTTATATATCAAAATAATTAGCTTGAAAATATAGTCACAATGAGCTATGTCCCACGACATGGATTTTGGGTGCCCCAAAATTTTTATCCTCTGTTTTGATGAGTCTACTAGTGTGGTCGGTTTTGATTTGGAGCTACGGTTCAAAAGTTGGGTACTAGATCAACTATCTTTGACCTGTGTGTTCTGTTGACTGATCACCTTGTCATTATCTTGTCTTTATCCCTATTACTTGTACTGCAGTTACTAACATTGTTCACATCACTGATACAAGGATTCTTTGTACTGTGCAGTTATTGATAATGACGGTTTTGTTTTTGACCCTAACCACCTATAATTTTTACTATTTCAGATGATTGTTACTATCACTGTCGACTTGACTGTTATTGTAAATGTCACTGACTCAAATAAAATATTTTAGATTTTTATAGATACTTGCAGACTCTATCCTAATTTTTGGTGCATGCAAATTTTGTTTTCTATGATAGGGAAGTCCTCTGTATGCTCACTTTTGGGGATCATGAATGTAGGTTCAACAGAACAGGGAGATGTTTTTTTTACAGGTTGAAGTTTTTGCATAGAACTAGGGTATGCTAGGAAGAGGAGTATGTAACACCTATAGAACCTTTGTTATACCATAGTGACTAACAATAGTATTCGGACCAATATTTTAGGCCACTATCCAAGGAGGATTCCGCACATACCCTTGAGCACACTATTTACCTCTCTGATAGTACAAGAGGGTAATCATTTAGGATGTTGTGTATCATGTACTATGGATTATACAAGGCCTAAAAGCTTCCTACTGGATAAAATTTTGTTTGACCCTAGGATGGTCTTTTGATACACCCGAAGATGTGTGGAAGCTCGATTCCGTGCGTGAGTGTTGTCTAAGGCTTGAGTATTGAAGTTTGATCACCCCTCACTTCACTAGATGCTTTATGGGCTATCTAGCTTGGTCAATAATGAAAACCTTCACAATATTTTAAAACACTCCGCACAGGGTTTCTAGCCTTCTGAATTACTAGAAAAAAAATTATATTTTTTTGGCTTTTCCGGTTTTTTGTAGATTTTTTTTGGTTTTTTTAAATAAAGGAAATTAAAATGAAAAAACACAGAAAATTTATACCTAATAGGCAAAAATGGCTAAGCAAGAATTATTTTACTCGTAGTAGAACTCGGCCTTGAAAAGTGCTCTAATACCACCTGTTAGGAACCTACTATTAAAATAAGGAAAACTCACACAAAATACTAAAATTAAGCAAAAACTCATGCAATAACACAATGTGGAAAGTAAATGTAGAATTAAACACTCTCACAATAAACACTAAATCATAGGCCTCTTCGAGGGGGCAACCTCCTTCAATATTTCATTCACTTGCAAAAATATACATTCGTACATGGTTTCATAGCTTTTAAAGAAAGAATTTATGCAACCCAAACCCTAAGCTCAAGATTTGGCTTACATGCAAAATGCCACTCGAGCTAAAATATTGTACCAAACGTCGATTACAATCTTGATAATGGTTACATCAAATGGCTCCACTTGGCTAGGAGCCTAACATGCCACACACATTACAAAATATTACAAAATAATATTGTAGATGGGATCTTCCACGTTGGAATTGGATCATTACTTAATAATGAGAATTACAAAATAACGTTAGGATGGGATCCTAATAGTGAAATTCAATTTCACCCTAAGACAAATGGGAGTCATTAACCTATTTTAACTAGTAAACTTGTCCTTGTGAATACAAGGATAGTCCTCTCCACTCATCTAATTCTAAGTTTAGAATCAAGATTGAGGATTTTGGATCAATACTAAAAATTGATAAAAATTTGTACTCGAGTAACCTTATTGATAAACATAATTGGAAATAATAAAATAGGACAATCTAGATAGTCTTAGGGCTTCTTTTAGAATAAATTCAAGTTGTTGACTTTATTTTATATTTTGATTTGTGACTTTAAAATAAACTTGGAGTCATCATGAGACTTTTATAAAATTGATATTCAATTAAAGTGTGATTTCAATTTCTTGTAATTAAACCATTGTAGTTCTTTTTTTTAAGTGACTTGATCTTATTAAAAATAATGGGTGGTATGGAAGCACACCCTAAAAGCCTATGTAAAACATCAAACCAATGCTATAAAAATGCTTGAAACAACTATAAAATAATTAACATATAAAAAAAAGAAGAAATGGCAAAAGTTCCACTAGTACTCAATTCATCATAGGAGTAGCACCAATAGAGGGAGAGATATCCTTATCCAAAGGATTTCCCTAGCTTATGGGAGGATTAGTATCTATGGAACTATATCCCACCTAAAACTGACACCTTGCAACTCCAAATTTTCACCTGCAGTTTGAGGTAAAGTGATAACCCAACTGGATGATGAGCCCTAATGGTAATACTATGGCTCAAAGCGAAATTCTTCCCTGGAAAATCGATCCCGTGGGAAATGACTATAAGCATTCAAATTCTTGCAACCTCGATCCCATTTCTAAGAAGAAGAATATCTTTGCCAAGGTGGGGAGGGCAAAACAAGAGCCATAGTGCAAGGAATATTTGCCCAATGATCCAATAGAGTAACAGATGTTGAACCTTAAGGGAAATCTTGTTCGCATGTGTTTAAATCTGAAGTAAAATATTGGAACATATTAAAGCTTTTAAATACATGAAAAAATTTACTTTACTAAAGTAATCAATTAAAAAAATTATATATTTATTATTTATTTATAGTTTATAATAATATTATTATATTTTAAAATATTTAATTAGTAAATAATAACAGTTTATTTTTTATCAAATGTCATGAGATAGATAATTTAAATTTGAATCTTATAAATTGATGCATGCATAATTATTTTTAAAAAATACCATAACAAGGTGGCTATATGTAAATATCAGCGTGTTCCAATCCTATATAATCAATTGCAATAGTTTATTTTGTATTATTTACATTAAGGACATTGTTAAGTACATTTATGTGGATGACGGATATAAGTTTTTTCAATGAGTTTACACAGGTTATTATGAAGGGTTGGAGACCCTTCATACTGAGTGGGGTTTGAACCTTGGACCTCTTAAAGAGAAACCAAAGCCCTTACCACTAAAGTAAGCTTACAGCTATTATGAGGATATAATTAACCAGCTTAAAATTTATTATATTATTTTTCTTTGAATATATATCATGTGCTAAGAGATGAAAAAAAACAAGATGTCAAGTTTAATTATAATTTTACATGTTGAATACCTTTGGATACATATCAAATTCATATTATAATGAAATTATGATAATTCGTCATTAATTTATATGATTTTATTATAATTAGTAATATTATTATCAACTTGCATGAGTCCATGTAGTTAAATTCCTCAAATTTTAATGAGAGACTTAGGTTTATATATATATATATATATATATATATATATATATATATATATATTGGTTACATAGATGAATTGGTTACAATCACAATTTTTAATTTTTAGTAACTCGCCTTCATCAAGTCGGATCGGACTACTGGCTATGCATGGGCATGCCCGTTTTGGTTACATAGATGAATCGGTTACAATCACAATTTTTTATTTTTAGTAATTGCCTTCATCAAGTCGGATCGGACTATTGGCTATGCATGGGCATGCCCGTGGGATTGGAACGTATATATATATATATATTTTGTAATACCACTATATGGTCAATAACCTAATATGGCCGAGGATCATTTTAAGCCCATATAACCAATTAAAATCACAATTTTTAATTTTTAGTAACTCGCCTTCATCAATTCGGATCGGACTACTGGCTATGCATGGGCATGCCCGTGGGATTGGAACATATATATATATATATATATATATATATATATATATATATATATATATATATATATATATATATATTTTTTTTTTTTTTTTTTTTTTTTTGTAATACTACTATATGGTCAATAACCTAATATGGCCGAGGATCATTTTAAGCCCATATAACCAATTAATATAATTATATTTATTAAATAGTTTTATTTTTATTTTTTTTGTTTATTGAGGTTAGTGTGAGAAATCCCTACGTTAAATTCCTCAACTTTTAATGAGAGACTTAGGTTTTGTCAAAAATATATATATATATAAATATATATATATATATATATATATATATATATATATATATATATATAATTATCAAGTTGTTATAATACTACTATATGGTCAATAACCTAATATGGGTGAGGCTCATTTTAAGCCCATATAACCAATTAATATAATTATATTTATTAAATAGTTTTATTTTTATTTTATTTTTTTATTGAGGTTAGTGTGAGAAATCCCTGCGACCATACTCAGGACTGGGCATCCCTATCCCAACCATAACCTTTGATAAGGGTGAGCGTTGAGCTTATCAATAGGGGCCAAACACAACCATACACACACCTCCTCACACACTTACCCACATCACAGTTTGAACCTTGGACCTTTCGAAGAAGATCCAAATCCCGAACCATTGCACTATCCCCCTCGGACTTATTTTATTTATTTTAATAATATTAGTTTAATTAACAACTAATAAAAAATAATTTGTTGTCTATAAGGTTTAAAACAAACAATAGGAAGTAAGAAGTTTTATACCATAAATAAAACTATGGAGGTCAATGGGTGAAACCTAACGACTTTGAGGTAAAGTGATAGGGAATAAGGAGTTTCACATCATAAACTAAGGTTTGAATCATATCATAAAAATATTTAATCAAATAAAATTTGATCATTTGGTTAAAACTTAGTCTCTTAAAACAAATATTTAGGTTCAAAACTTAATAGCCAATATATACATACTTATAAATACAATTCATTATAATACTACTATGTGTTTTATTTAAATATTGTAATATAGTCATCGTCTAATATGGATGGGTTTGGGTAAGTGGTGGAAATCAAGAAGATTCATTCTTTAAGTTAAGGTTTCAATCCCATGGGCAGGTACTTTGTAGAGCCTTATGGGTAGTTGGAGGTGAGGTTGAACTTATGGTAACATAATATGATTTTAAGGCCAACCCCATGTGTACTTTATTGAGCCTTGTGGGTAGTTGGAGGTGAGGTTGAACTTATGGTAACATAATATGATTCTAAGGCCAAGCTCATGTTCTCCACCAGCTACACTCAATTGTTAACCTTAAGTTTTGGGTACTCATTAATGAACAAGAATTTCTACTCAAAAATCCAAATGTTAACCTTAAGTTTTGGGTGCTCATTAGTGAACAAGAAGTTGTACTCCAAAATCCAAATGTTAACCTTAAATTTTTGGTAATCATTAGTGAACAAGGATTTCTACTATAAAATCCAATGTTCTACTCTCATAGGCAAACACATTGAAGAGTCACTATGTCACTTGAAAGTAGGATTTGAACTTATGATATTATATTATAAATCATGCTCCCTATGATCCTTGTTCAATTTTAACTTGTAGTCCAACATGTTTAAGGTAAGGAATAGTGGGCAAGGAATTTCATGCTATAAGTCAAAGTTCCAATTCTACATTGGGCACCTTGTAGAGACATGAGAAAATTAGATGTAGGGGTTGAACTTATGGTAATTCATGGTCTTAGGATTGAGTGGAAATAAACCTAAAAATAAGTAAATCATATTACAAATAAGAGTCCACCCTCATGTTCTCTACAAGTTATGCTCCAATGTCAACCTTAACATTTAATTCCAATGGGCTTGGTATGACATATGGGGAGTAAGGAGTTTCAAACTATAAGTAAATATTTCAATTTCATGGATGAACCTTGACATTTAGTCTAACAAGTTTAGAAAAAGCATTGGAAAGAAGAAATTTTATACTATAATCCAAGGTTTCATTCCCATGTGCAAACATCTTATAGAGACACAAGGGTACTTTACAAGGGTTTTACTTATGACAACATATTGTAGATCTAAGCCCACCCCTATCTAAGTATTTTCATACTATAAACCAATATTCCAATCCCATGGGTGAATCATAACATTTAGTCCAATAAGAAGAAAGCAATGGGGAGGAGTTTCATACTGAGAACTAAGGTTTCATTCCCACATGCAGGTATCTTATAGAACCACGAGGGTACTTTATAAGTAGAGGTCACATGTATGATAATATATTATGGAGTGAAGCCCACCCCTATGTTCTTTATGAGTTCATTCTAAATATCAAATTAAATATAGGTCCAAATCATTATGGAGCAATGGTAAATGACAAGTATATGAATGTGACTTTAGTTCAAATCTTCACATTGTGATGGACACTCCTATTATAGGATGACTTGTAATTATATGGTTTGTTAAAATATTAATTACAATGCAATATGGGTGAAGCCTATTTAACTCCATATAATAAATTTAATTTAAAAATAATTAATAATAATATCCAAGGCACTAAAGAGCAATATTTAACTCCATATAATAAATTTAATTTAAAAATAATTAATAATAATATCCAAGGCACTAAAGAGCAATAGTAAATGGGATGCAAGTTGTATAAATGCAACTAAGTTGAAATTATTATATTATGATAAGCATTCTCGACTTTAAAATAACATGGTATTTTGCATTACTATTATAATTTAGTTAATTAGAATAAACATAATAAGTGTTACCTTAGTTTAACCTCATGTAACTAAGTAAACATAAATAAAATAAACCATAAATATAAAAAATAAAGATGGTTCTTAATAATCATATAACTATAATGATCGTAATAATCATATAACTATAATGATCGTAGTAGTTTGAATCCTTTGAGTGCGTGTTAGATCGATGATGATGGTACAAATTTTGAGTGGCCCCTGTCAGATCGACGATGATGGTACAAATTTCGAGTGGCCCCTTTCACATCAGGTAAACAATAATAAAGCAGAATAAGTTTGGTGAAAACAACCCATGTGGTTTGATCTCGTTAGTTACTTAAAATAGTATGATTGTGACCAACTCTCTTATATAACCGAAAACAAAACAAAAAAAACATATAACTAATTTGGTGAAAACAACCCATGTGGTTTGATCCCGTCAATTGCTAAAAATAGTATGATTGTAACCAACTCTCTTATATAACTGAAAACAAAAAAAAAATCATATAACTACTTTAAAATAAAATAAACCATAAATAAAATTGGTGATTATAGGGATTTTACATTTTAACACTGTTCAAAAAAAAAAAAAGATCGACTCCACTATTGATATTATTATTGAATTTTTTATTTTTTATATTAAAATATCATTTAAATTATTTGAAACTTGAATTTTATACTAGCTTAGATATAATATATATATATATATATATATATAAACGCCGAGAGTTATCAATCTCGAGGCACCTATCTCATTTCTTGGGGTGTGATAGATAATCTAATTTTAAATATTTTTTAAATATTTTAAATTCATCGTAACCCTTAATGTCGACGGATAATTTTTTTAATGTCGGTTTTTTAAATAAAATATTAATATTGTTTACGGCATGGCTGACCTTCATGGCTGTCATTGTAGGACGCCTATCGGCGTAATTATGACCATATTATCGTTTTTTTTTTTTTTTTGGAAAACATCCCAAAAGGGATGCCACTTTCGGGTAAGACCCAAGGAGGTAGGGGTATCCATTCCGCCAAAAATGCCCAGGACTCGGACCTGGCCTACCACCTTTGACATACTCAAGGAGCAAACAAACACACAAAACCAATTTAAAAATAAGTAAATAACAACAAAAATAATAAAATAAAATAAAAAACATGCTCCTTGAGTGTGTCAAAAACAAAAGCACAACCAAACACGCACAATAAGATAAAAGAAACCACAACACAAACCACATAGAAAAACACAAGAACCACATAACAAAACACAAACAAGACAAAAACAACAGAACACTACAAAGACATAACCCAAAAAAAACATGAAAAATAAACACAACCAAAACCTAAAAAATAAAAATAAAAAACAACCAACAATAGACAATAAACAAAAACAAAAAACATAGAAAACACTCACACATAAAAACACGAAATAACACAAACAAAGAGAAACCCAAGAACAAGAACGAAAAAAACACAAGAACAATAACAAAAAACATTAAAAAAAAAACACAACAAAAAAAACACATGAACAACAAAAAACAACACAAAAACAAAACAAAACAAAAGAACCCACCCACCTTAAAAAACTAAACAAAAAAGAAAAAAAAAAAAAAATGAACATAACAATGACCTATCTAGACCAGAAGACTATTAAGGCAAGAATCAACAGAGGAAACAAAATAAAGAATAGAATGAGCTAGGGAACTAAAAAAACTGAATGAACCAAAGAGAAGCAAAAAAAAAAACAAGAAGAAACTAGGTACCTTCAGAACCGGAGCCATCCAAAGAAATGATAGAAAGAAGAGCTTCCCTAATTTGAGAAGCCCACCATATAGGAGGGTGGCCATAACAAGTAAGATCACCTTTGTCCAAAGCCCAATTAGCTAAAGCATCAACACTCTTGTTTTGATCTCTCGACCACATGATTGTAATCAACTTTCAAAAATCCCATCCGGATTAATTGAATCTTCTCAATAATTCTTTTTATTCTCCAATCCACCTTATGATTCTTAGAAGGAGTCTTCAAGAGATTAATCATAAGTTGAGAGTCAGACTCAACTAACACCTTTTCCCATCCAACCTTAGTAGCCTCCTGAAGGCCTCTCGAGGATACCATACCCCTCAGCAAGGTTATTGGAAAGAATACCCAAATTCTCAAGCAAAAGTAAAAACCAGGGAGCCATCTGAAAGTCTACCAATTCCTCCCACACCGGCTTTTCCAGGGTTCCCTCTAGAGGCTCCATCAGTATTGACTTTTCCAAAATCCTTAGGAGGAGGTTGCCAATTTCTAGTCCTATCCATCTTACTAATACTCACATTCCCTTTAAGTTGGTTGCCCTTAGAAGATTTAATCTTCAATATTTGCATCACTTGATCCCATCTTTGGTGGGAGTTTTGGGGGTGATTAAGGAGTTGATGGACTCGATTCAACTAAGTTGGCTATGGTCTTTTGCCAAATATAGTGAATATCCTTCCTATCTTGATTAAAAATTTGGTTGTTCCTTTCATTCCAAATATTCCAAAGAAGAATGGTAGAACCCATCCAAACTAACCGCCTAATAAAATGATCAACACCCTCTTGATTAGGCCAATCCCTCCAAAGTTGTTCAAAAGTAAAAAAATTGGACCACTGTAAGCCAAGTAAAGTGGCCATTCTCCTCCATAGCTCAGAGGCTAAAGTACACTCAATAAAAATATGGTTGAGATTTTCTACATTCTCTTCACACATTTCACATCTAAAAGGGCCATGAAAACCACGCTTCATAAGTTGCTCACCAATAAGCACCCTACGATGCAATAAAAGCCAATTAAAGAACCTCACCTTAGGCCAGAGCTTTTGAGCCCACAATCGAGAAAATATGTCAGAATGGTTGGGATTATTATGGCATAAGGTCAAATAACCTTGAGCAACCGAATACTCACCCTTAGTAGTGTTGTTCCATCCAAAACAATCTTTTTCATGGGACCAAGAGAGGGATCTCATATGAAGGATGCCTTGGATATCTTGTCTTTGCCTTTCTGGGATTTGAATAGGCCAGTCCTCAATAGGGATCCAATATCTACCAACCTTTGAATTACCAGTATGGTACCGACAAGTTATTAGCCACCTTTATCCAATTAGCTCGGTGAAGCTCCTCCATCCAAGGCCTCCAATCGGGAAACTGAGTTATCAAAGGCTTGTGACCATCCCAAGAATCTATCCAAAAATTTGCTTGTTGACCATTATGAATGATCCAAAATAATTTTTTCTTTATCAAATCCTCACCAGTCTTAAGAACTGCTAAAATGGGAGAACCTTTGGTAGGAAGTTGATAGCGAACAAGGTCTTCAGGACTTTTGTTCTCAAGATATTTAGCATGGAGATTATTGGCCCAAAGAGCATTGGGGTTATGCAACATCCTCCAATATAATTTAGCAGCTAAAGCTTTGTTGTTATTAATAGAAGACCGGAATCCTAACCCCCCTTCACTCTTAGGAAGACATAAAGTATCCCATTTCACCAAGGCCCATTTTCTTTTCTCCTTAGTACCACTCCAAAGGAAACGATGACTGATTTGATCCAATTCTCGAAGAACAGACTTTGGGATATTCAAAACGGAAGAAACATAAATAGGAATAGCTTGAAGGACTGATTTTACCAAGGTGATTCTACCCCCGTAAGAAAGCCACTTGTTGGTCCACTTTCCAATTTTCTTCTTGACTTTGTCCAACAACCAATTCCAATCTTTATTTTTCTGCCTTTGAATATTTATGGGAATACCTAAATAAGTGATTGGAAGAGAGGTCTTCTTATATCTTAATTTATCCAAGACCATGGATTCCTTTCTAGCAGAGCAGATGAAAGAAAATAACTTTAGATTTGTCTTCATTGATCAACTGCCCAAGTAGCCTTAGAAAAACAACTAATGATTTGCTTAATATTAGAAGCTTCCTTAACCGTAGCTTTACCTAAAAGAGTAGAGTCATCCACAAATTGAAGATGAGAGATAGGTCTAGCTCCATGAGCAATGGTAACTCCCTCAAGGGTTTTGTTTTCCCTCTTTTTGGTTATAGTCCTACCCAAGCATTCAACAAGAATGATGAATAAATAAGGGGATAGCGGGTCACCTTGCCTAATACCTCTGGAAGCCGGGAATGACTGAGAAGGCCTCGCCATTGATAAGAACTAAGTAGGAAACCGAAGAGATACATCCCATAATCCAATCCATCCAATCCTTAGAGAAACCAAATTGCCTCAAAACTTTGATAAGGAAGTGCCAATCCACTCTGTCATAAGCTTTGGATAAGTCTAACCGAATGAACATGGAAGGAGAATTTTGCATATCCATGGAATGGATGGCTTCCTGAGCAAGAACTATCTCATCTACTATTTGACGTCCTTCCACATAACCCCCTTGCTCCGGGGAAATAATCTTATGCAAAAGAGGCTTCAACCTTTCTGCCATGATTTTAGTAATGATTTTGAGAAGAACATTACATAAAGCAATAGGTCTAAAAGCCGAGATATGATCAACCTCTTGAGATTTTGGAACAAGAGTAATATAAGTTTTATTGATAACCTTCAAAATTTCTTTGGCTTTCCCGGCTTCTTCCACCACCTCTAATAAATCAACATGAAGGATATCCCAGAACTCTTGGTAGAACTCAATGGGAAAACCATCAGGACCTAGGGTTTTCCCTTTTTGCATTTTAAAAACTACTTGTTGAAGCTCATTGATAGTAACAGGAGCAATCAAAATAGAGTTCTCCTCAGAAGTGATAAGAGAAGGGATTGCTTGAAGAACATTTTGTTGTGAAGCTGAGTCAAGAGGAGTAGCAAGCAAAAATATTGGAAAAGTAATCAACAACAATAGAGTTCATGCCATCCCAAGTATAAACAACATCTCCAGAATCTGATTTTAAGGAAGAAATAAAGTTGTGAGATCTTCGAGCTAGAAGAGATTTGTGGAAGAAATTTGTGTTTCGATCTCCTTCTTTGAGCCATTGAATTCTAGATTTTTGCTTCCATAAGATTTCTTCTCTTTTTTCCCATTCCTCTAACCGAGTTGTGAGTTTAATTTCATCCGCACTTCTCTTCTCTCGTGAGGCCATCTAAATGGATTTTCTTATTCAAATTTTCAAGATGAGCAATAACTTCATGTTTTTTTTTATGAACATCCCCAAACTCTTTCCAGCTCCAAGTCTTGATTTTGGATTTAATGTATTGCAGTCTTTTGGCAAAACAGAACATCTTAGTCCCATGCCTAGGTTTACCTTCCTTCCACCATTGTTGCACATGAGGTCTGAAGGAAATGTCTCTAAGCCACATTAATTGAAAACAAAAAGGAGAGAAACTCACATTGGTTTTCCACATTTCCACCATGACCGGCCAATGATCCGAACCAACATTATTAAGAGTCTTCACTTTAGGAATGTGACCATGGATTAAGAAATTTTCAGAGAGCAAAAACCTATCCAATCTCTCCATTATACAAGCTAAGCCTTGCCTTCTATTAGACCAAGTCATAAGGCCATTATCTCGGTTGGATATCCACAAGATGGAGGTTTGCAATATATTCGCTCATGAGGTCAGTTCTTTTGTCCAAATTTCTATTTCCCCCATTTTCTCATCCAGAGAGAGGATGGTATTGAAATCTCCTCCGATCAAGATCCAAGCTTTAGGAAAATGAGAGATAATATGAGTAATATCCTTCCACTGTCTTCTTTTTTCCTCCAAAGAAGTCGGAGCATAAACAATAATGCAGAGCATAATCTGGTTGGAATGTCTACTTTGAATAGCTATAGCCAACAAACCCCAACTGCCAACCATATGGTGAATAACTACCTCTTTTGGGTCCCAAAGACAAGCAATGCCACCCGAAGTCCCTTGGGAACTGAGGGAAACCACTTTTCCAACTGGCCAAATTTTACCGACAATTGAGTCCATATCCTCCATTGACATCTTTGTTTCTTGAAGGAAAACAAGATGTGGATGATTTATCCGAATCATTCTTCTAATTTCATTTTGTTTTGAAAGACTCCCTTTGAGTCCTCTAATATTCCAAGTGATGATCTTCATTAATACCAGGGCTAAAAAAGTTGGGAAGGGCATTAATCTTACCTTCCTCTACAAGCTTTTCACCTTCTTTTACCATATGATATTGATTGGTCTTGCGACTCGCCTTTTGATTAGAATCCATCTTCAAATTTTTTTCCCTGTTTCTTGACTTATTCCAATTGAATCTGAGATGGCTTCTAACCTTGAAGAATGCTCGTACACATCCAAAATTTTACTAGATGGTTCAACGGAGTCTATATTGGGACCTGCATTATTTGAAGTTTTGACATTTGAAAGATTGTTTTTCTTGTGTAAATTTTCTCCTTTTTTTCTCGTTGAAAACCTTTGATTTGTTGGTTTGTCTCTGAGTTCTTCCCTTCATATTTAAATTGTGTTTCTAAGATTCCAGTTTCCATTATTTCCTCTTCCTCACTTGGGACATCATTTGTGGAAAGGATTTCAAACATATTAGTAGATGACTTTGATTGATCCTTCATAACTAGTTTTTTTTAGTGTTCTTCTTCTTAGGTATTTGGAAACCTAATCGAGTTTATATCTTCTTTCTTTTGATCAGGAATTTTATTTGGGCAAGAACTGGCCAAATGACCATATTCATGGCAAATTCTACAACGAAAAGGAATGTTCTCATAGTCCACTACTTGCTCCCAAGTGTCTTCCCCAAATTGTAATGTGATATTTTTAGGTAGGGGTTTGTCAAAATCCATTAAAACACAAATTCGAGCATAAATAATATGTTCAAAATTTTGAGTACAATCAACAATCATCATAAAAGTTCCTAAAGAGTTTCCAATTGAAGAAAAAATAGTAGGATTCCAAAATTCAATAGGGAGGCCAAAGAGTCTAACCCACACGGGAGCTATAGAAGGCATCTCTTCTTCGGCTTTAAATTTAGTATGCCAGGGCTTCATGAAAAGCCCCGCCCTTCCAAAAAACCAAGGACCCCCTTGAAAATTTTTCTCTCTATCTTCATTATTAGCAAATAAAACAAGAAAATAACCATTTGGATAAATAGAGATTTGTAACTCACCTTTAGTTTTCCAGATTTTTGCAGCCCATAATTTGAAAGCAGATAGACTCGGATGAAAACCCACGAACCGACAAATTAGTCCTCTTTTTTCCAAATCTTCAATGCCAGTCTGAATGTTACCCATATCAAGCTTAACAATAGGAGTTCCATCAGCCGCTTTAAGACATCCCGACTCCATTTTCCCGGGATCAATCTTAGGCATTCTTAGAGGTTTATGGGAAGCCCTAAGATTGATATTAGCATTGGGCTGAGGCTGTCCACCACGAAGGGCATCCCTAAAATTCATTTTTGGGACCGAGTCTTCGAAATTCTTACCCTTGACAAGGGTTTTCAGAGTAGAATTATTTTGTGGGTGCACCTTAGCACCAGATTCACTTGAGATATGAGCCATTTTTTGATCAACTGCTTGAAACTTGTTTCGTGATCTCTTTAATCCTTGCCCTAGATGTCGTGGAAAGGTATGGTTTTCACTTTTCTTTTGTGTAGCAAATTGGAAGTCGTTGTCACTCAAGTTCACAGTATGATCTGTTGAAAGACAAATTTCTAACCCATCTTGGATCCCCTGCAACATTTCCTGCTAAAATATTGAGCATAAACCACAAAAATATTGGCCGCTAGGGCCCGAAGGCCCTAAAAACCAACCTCCGGAGCTGGCTTTGCACTCAACCCGGATGAAACCCTCGCATAGCCGCTTGCCAAATATCTCGTTCACACATAGGGATGCGCTAGGATCTGTGTTGCTCCAAATGATATGAAAATTGGTGGAGACGTTCTAGGGTTTTTCAGGCATCTACCCTCAAAATTTCAGCTCAATCCGAGTCCGGATGAGTGAGATATGGCCAAAACGAGTTCGGCGGTTTGGGCAGGACGGGCAATCATGCGAAAAATGTCTCAAAAAATCCTAGCCATATTATCATTATCATGATATTTGAACAAATTGCACTCATGAGTTTATAATAACACTCCACTTATAATATATACTTTTTTAATACCAAATTTTAAATTTTTTTAATTAATTAAATTTGATGCCAATTTATAGATATTTTTTTCATTTAATTTTTTTTAAATATAATTATTAGACGTAGTCTTACCATAGATTATTTTCATTATCATAGTTATAGAATCGCCTCTTTTGTGGTTAATAAAATGACCATAGGACATGGTCAAAGGTACGAGACCAATGTTTGAAAAAAACTTTGATATCGAGATGTAGTAGCTACCTTGGGAAAAAAATGCAAATAGTAGGGGTTGAACTTGGATATGAGGTAATGGTATTTTTCCTGAATTGTTAAAAAAAACCATACGTCTTTTCAATTGTTAAAAGAAAAATGCCATGCATCCCAATGCTGCAATATATATATAGATAAAAAGATAGTATAAGATAATTTTAATTTTAAAAATAAAATTAAAATATTAAATATTTATTTTTTTATTTATTTGATTATAAAAGTTTTAAATGTTGATATAAATAAAACTTTATAATTATAAAGGTTGAATGGGTTATTTATTTATATTAAAAATTATTAAGTCAAAAATATTTATTACATTTATTTATTTATTTATTTATTTTTGGTTAGTGTGAGAAACCTCTACACCAACACATACTACTGAGTAGTCTCCTCCCAACCATGACCCCTGTAAAGTTGAGAGCTATGCTTATCAATAGGGAATTTAACATACAACCACCACACACCCACCCCTCACACACTTGCCCACGTCACAATTTGAACCTTGGACCTCCCGAAGAAGAGCCAAACCCCGAACTATTGCGTTGTCCCCACTAGGACTATTACATTTATCTTCTAATTATAGAGAATAGAATTTGTTACATGAAATATATATTCATAAAATTTAATATTTTTATATTGAATATTTTAGTATTTACTTTAAATAGATTTTAAAGGATCAAACAAAAATATTATTTAAATCAACCATCTAAGTATAGGAAACAAAAACATGAAAGCAAACCTTAACTACCTCATAGATCATAGTTGAAACATTCCTACAAATCTTCTCGAATAGTATTGCATGATCTAACAACTCCAAAACCATGTTTTTATGTTCCTAACAAAGTGTTGGAAGACTAGATGACTAGGTTCACAATCAAGCATAGGAAGACGATTGCATATAAAATAAGTACCAAGGGCAGGTAGAATAAACTAATCATATGTTATGTTAAATCCTGAAAAAAAATGTAGCCTTGCAAGTCAACACATGGGACAAAAAGATTCATGTGGCACTATGGGCTTATAAGGTCACAATCAATTTAGTCACACGGTATTCCTTGTTCTAGCTAACATATATCATTGATCTTATCTTTCCCATTGAATATGATGTTTCAACTATACAAATGATGATACCAGATACAAAGAATGAAAGTGAATCCATGAAGGACTGGGTGGTACAACTACATCAATTGGACAAAATATAATAGACAACATAAGACCACATTATAAAGAAGATAAAAGAAAAAGAATAATGGAATAGAAAGTTGAAGTGATCTCCCTTCAAAGGCAATAACTTGGTGATGGTGTACAATGCCAAAAATAAAACGAGAAAGCATAAAAAATTTCTACCAACGTATATGGGTCCCTATCAAATAGTAGCCATGCATGACAATGGGACCTACAAGCTTGAGGAGTTAGATGGAAGGCCTATCAAGAAATGGGTGAACCATGATAAACTTAAGATATTTCATCCTCCTATAGAGACCAAGCCTACTCTAAGGATGGAGTAGAAATTAAGAGAGGGAGATATGTCAACATAATTTTCTTAAGTTATTTACATGTGTAGTAGTATAAGGAGCATGTAAAATATATAGTGGGATAGCTTCTTAAAAAATATTTTTGCTTGGTAACATCTTCAGGATGTTTGTGATGGAGTAGCTTCATTGAGAAGGTTACAACAATTGTTAAATGATGGAATGTTAGTATGAAAGGAGTATTGTGAGAGGGACAAGTCACGGTAAAAAGCAGCACTAAATAGTAAAAGTAAAACTATCATTGTCGTGGTAAATTTATTTCTCATGTATCTTTGTCACAAGGAGATATATTGTAAATAACAAAATCTCTAGAAATTGAAGATAGTCAAAAGTACTTTTGGAAGTATTATGTAACTATAGAAAATTTCTAGGTATTTTTGGAAGTATTATGTAATTATAGAACACGTCTAATAGGAAAATAAAAAATATCTAGAAACATGTGATATTTGGGTTATTTTATTTAATTATAAAATATCAAAGGAAAAGTCCAAAAGAAAAATCCTTAGAGACATGTGATATTTGAATTATCTCGTGTAATTTTAAAATATTATAGAAGAGTCCAAAAAAGAGACCTCTAGAAAGTGTTGACATTTATCCATCTAAAATTCACCACGCATATAATATCTAGCTCCCACGAGCCTATAAATAAGAGAAACAACCCTTATGGGAGGTAAGTTGAGTTGAACATGTGTGAGCTCAAAGAAGTAATAGAGAGACTAGTGTGTGAGTGAGAGCTAGCAAACCAATCTAGTTAGAAAAGAGTCTCATTTTGTCTAAGGTGTGACCAAGATTATCAAGTGAGGGTGTGGAGCACAATTTTTGGGCAAGTCCATAGGATGTGGAGGCTCAACAAGAGGGCCATGTTCACTTATAAAGCAACCTAGTGAGCATCCATATAATGTTATAATGGACTAGGTTGGTCACCCATATAGAATGCTTTATTGGAAAAATTATTTGGGCTTGTAACATCTTCAAGAGTTATTTCTTCCTTATAAATTCTATCTTTGGGTTCATTAGATTTTTTTTTGTAGGAAGGCCTTACTCCAAGCTATAAATTCATTGTATGATCAAATATTCTCCTATCATAAACCTTAAGGTCTTAATATCTCTAGGCAATCATATCATTATACCATCCACACAATTCCTTAAATAGCTAAACCTTATCTTCAGTACACTTTTTTCCTACCAAGAGATTCTTCCTATTAGAAATTTGAATAGGTCGATAAGAGGACAACTTCACTTTTAATATAGTTTCCAGACATTATCATATGGATTAAACAAGCTTTCCAAAGTAATCATACCCGTAGGCAACTAATTTATTTTAAGCTAGATCACTCTATTCTTAATATAATCAACATATTTATTCTAATTTTTTATATAATATGCTTCCATTATCAAAATTTTAAATTTTACTTATTATTATTAAACACTTGTCAGTGAACATTGTCTAGGACTATTGGTTTGAATATCGCTTCTAATTCCTTACCCTTATTCCATATATGTTGAAGAATCAAATTTAATGGCTAAGGTAGTTAACTCATCTACATTTGCATTCAATTATCTTGGTATTACAATTAACTCAAACGTATCAAAGCTCTCTAAGAGGTCCTAGACTTGGTGCCTATATGACTTCAAATGTTTAACTTGATGGTGCTGATTGAATTTACCTAGTTCACCAAAAATTCTAAATCACCAAGAACATTCAAATTTTTAGTCCTCAATTTCTTTGCTTTCCTCAACCTAGTGCATAAATCTTAATATTTAGTTGTACTATTAGTGCAATTGACTAACAACTAATATGTATGAACCACCTTGTAAATTTTGTGTTAGTCTCCACCATGGCACTGGAGTCCCATTTAGCCATGTGTCACTCGAGCCCTCGCTTGCTTAGGAACCAACTTCAAGTTTTTTGTGTCAATCTCCACCATGGCGTTGAAATTCCATTTTTCATATGTTGTCCCCCATAAATTTTGGTGGTAAGTGTATCCATGCCACCCCGAGTGTCTTTAGCCATTTTTAAAACAACCCTAGGAGCAATCATTCCTAATATGTCCTTTAGGCCAACTCGATCGCAGTCATGCGTGTCTCAATTCATTTCTATTACTTTTTTTCTAACTAAATCCTCATCTCCATTGGTTGTGATGATTTTGAGTCAGGGGCACACGATTCTAAGTTCCCTAGGTATGATGTCCATCAACGATTCTAGAGCGTGATCATATCCATAAATGTTGACATGTGTACCTCGCAAGCTTTTGACCATTCTACCCTCCTTGTGCATTTTAAATCTGACCATTGGAACAATCATACTCATTCTAATATTTCTCTATCTTTCTTACTAAGGTGGAAGTACATTGTAAATCCTAAAGAAAGCCTATATTATTTGGATATGGCCCTTTTGGAACCTATCTTTTTGCAGCTCAATGCAACAGTGGAGGAAATCCTATCCAACTATGGATTTATGCCCTTATTGAGGAAATTAAATGGGAATAACTTAGAATTGTCGGATGAATTTACTAAGTCATGGTAGAATGGTCGAGTTGAAGTTTACGGTCTCAAATTCAAAGCTAATGTGCGCATGCTTGTGGGAGTGATAAAACTCCATAATAATGGAGTAGTTGTTCACTATGACAAACATTCATTGGTTGAGAGGATGAATTTCTTCATGGATAAAGAAAAGAAATTAGGGAGGGATAAGGGGGGAATCATGAGGGAGTCCCTCCCTATTCCATGAAACAGGATCATGATCCTCATCATGTGGTATCTCATGATCATTACGGCCTACTCCCCCTTTGTAGCTTCCACTTGGCATTTCGAAACCATATCAAGGGCATCAAGGCCATCAATGTGCCTAATTATTTATACAAGTCAATGGATTTCTTTGTCAAAAATTTTAGAAAATTAACTTCCATGCATCCAATTCATTAGGGCCTGCACATGATTCTCTACAAGCATGCTCTCCAAAAATAGGCTGAAAAAGCCATTGTTTCATGTGTTAGCAGACACGTTAAATCCTTCTATTTTGATTTAGAGTCAAGAAAGCCTAAAAAATTATGTAGTGAATGAAGGTGGATCTATGGAGATAACCTCCCCTAATACTGCTAAATCTAGTAGAAATTTAACTTTCAGATAAAATTTTAGTGACACTCCATATTCAGTTAAAGTGGAGCCTTGACGATGGTCTTCCAAAGGTAAAATGCTAGGGGGAAAATGAAATACTACCACCACTTCTAAGCATGGCCAATAAGCTCCAGAGGAATACCTTACCAAGGTAAAGAAAGTGAAGGTTGAAGGGACCTTTGTTCAGTTGAAGGATATAGAGTCCCCAAGTGGACCCTCAACATGTATCCAGCAGAGGTCCATATCTGACCCCCTGGATGGTCTAGAAATAACACTAACCTCTACATCCAACACATCCAAGATAACCTGGACCCTTCTCCAGCAAGCTACAAAAATTATGGATGATCTCAAATATTAGAAGGAAGAATGCTCTCAAGTGGCAAACGAGGTGCATGATGCAAGTGATGAAGATCCACAATCCAAGTAAGATAGATTCTTCACAGCAATCCTTTTTTGGTTGTCCTTTGTGGGTTTTTCAACCCCTATTTTTTGGTCTACTAGGTTCTCTTATTTCTTTTGCTTCTAGTTGATGTCCTTTGTGCTTCTTTGGGGTGATCTCTTGGATCCCTCTGAACTGATATTTTTTTGTTGTTGTTATTGGTCCCATGGAGACCATCTACTTTTGTGTCCACTTTTGTAAAAGGTATTGGGATCCCTTTCAAAAATCCCCCCTCCATGTAATAAAAAATAAGTATTTTTCATCTATTCTCCTTTATGATTGATGATTTTTATACCAAAATCTGCCTTATTCCATGTTTGTTCATCATCAAAGTACATAGTCTAGGTTAGAATCAATGCTAGAGCTTGTTTGCTTGTTAAGGTTGAGACTTTGATTGGTTCTTCAACACTAGGTAATTACAAAGCCCAGTTTCTATATACAACCCTTCTATTTATTGGTTACCTTTTTTTGAACCACCCCAATGATCATATCCAACTCTAAAATGATCTCACCTTCAACTGACTCATCATCCATGAATTCTAAGACTTCTTTGTAGTTGATTGCCCCACAATTTCTCAACTTATGCAAAAGATAGTTGCATGGAGGTTCATTCTCTATCCTGGTCAATATCTTAGTTGGTGTACCTTCATGTGCATGTAATCCATTAGTAGATAACTATCCCTTGATAAATTCTTGGTCCATTCTCCAGATAATAGCATCCTAAAATAAGGATGGAGGTCCACTACTATTACTTCTTGTACTATCACCAATTGTAGATTTTTGGCCATAGTCATAATAAAATTCTTCAATATTTTGATTGCATTGACCTAGGTCCCATCCATTTGAACGAGTCTTATATCTATTTTAGAATATGGAAGCTTCATTTCTTCATAAATAGCCTCACACATAATTGTTACAACTACTCATGAACCAATATTGCAACTTCTAAAAAGATAATTTTCAATCTTTAGAGTGATATAGAAATACGGTAGTTTCATCATTTTTTTACTTAGGATCATTAAACACGCTAACAACATTTACTTAAATATCATATGGATCTTGTGTTATAATATTCTACTATCCAATTGTGTTGGTTAGAGTATCAATAGTTGAAGTCATATTTGCTTTGGCATAGTTTCATTCTTGCTCTTCAAATCTCATTTCATTTACCTGGGCCAAGCCAATTCTTCTAACGTGCTTACTTTAACTAGTATTTTCTATAATTCCTCAATAATATTGAACCTAGTATTAGCAAAAATTCCTTCATTATAGGGTACAAAAATTTGGAGTTGTCTTATGGCTACTACCCTATCTTTTTTTTTCAATGAAGGATATCTCAATTTTTATCATCTTCCTTTTGTAGCCCTTTGTGTTTTCCTCATTCTCTTATAGTATTAAACCCCTCTTCAAACATAGGTAAAATTATCTTCTAGATGTCAACCTATGAGTCCTATAGTGTTATATGCTCTTATTCTTCCCTAGGCCCTAGCCCCTAGTTAGTTTCTATTGGACCCTTATACTTGATGTGTAGAGGTAACTCCCTCTTAAGGATACTAGTCTTCACATTATGTTCAAGTAGTTTGGGTATTTTTTCTTAGATATTTGATGGCCCATGTTGCTCATATATCATATTTCTTTTGCTCCTAGTTGTGACCCACTATTGTTCATTTGTAATAATTGCTTGATCTTCAGGAGAAAAATCTCCTTCCTCGTCAAAATTCCTTAGTATGGAAGAATAACATTCCTTAGGTTAGGTAATGTTGTAATCCATTATTGAACTATGTCAACATGTCCATAATGTTGGGCTATTGCATAACAACCTATTCAACTACCCAAGTTGGGATGACAATCATTTGGCCCATCATTTTCTCTTATTATGATTGACATGGTTGTATATTGAAATCTAAACATTCCTTATCACAACAATGCATTTCAAGGCATTATGATCAACATTACATGTCAGGAGCCATAGGGTATTCTTTTTTGTATTAGTGTTCACCATGCTATTTTGAACTTGATATCCTAGAAAATTATCAGGTTGTTATGAAATCTAATCCTTTTTAAGATAACAAATACTCCTTTGTTGTAAATTTCCTAACTATTGTCATCACCACCTTGTTGCATACCCTAATTTTGGCTTTTTTCCAATTTAGTTTAATTTATAAAAACTTCTATGTTTTCCTCGAGTTCATTTTATTAGCATTGAATTCTATCATTTTGGTTTTGAGGCATAAGAGTGGTGTCCATGTTAGATTATTGAGAGAAATCAGGTAATGCTGGAATTTGGGATTGAAAAGCAATGGTAATAGATGAATTTTATCTAGGAAAGGTCAATATGTGTAGGGTATTAGTTTAGGGATGTGAAAGTGTACCATACTATATTGGAGTGGATTGGGTTTGGACATTGGTGATAGAAGTCATAGTAGATGGAATTAAAGGTACATGAGGACTCGAGGTTGGATTCATATAAGGGACATGATCACTTCCTAAAAATTGACTCTGTTGTGATCATCACTTTATTCTTGCTTCCTATCCTTATTTTTATGTTTTGGAAAAGTTAGAAGGCAAAAATATCATGAATATGAAAAAAAAATGGAAAATGGGTGAAGAAATGGAACCAAAACCATCGACCAACATGGTTTGTTGTCATCCTACCAAAGGACTAATAAAGTTAGTTCATACATATCTCGTAAATAGGAGAATGGGACTCTCCACCAACTACAAAATTAATTGTTAGTATTCTCTTTATAAAAATGCATTACCCCTCCCTAAGGACCATAGGTGACACTGCAAGGGATAGCCACTCGTGATTCCTTAGGAAAAAAATAAATAAAAATAGCAATATGCAAATAATCAAAGAAACAAAAATAAAAATCCTATGCTACAAAGCAAAAACAAGTTTTGTAAATTTTGATTTTATTATCTATGAGAAACATAAAATGTTAGAAATAAACAGTAAAAATCATGCAAAAATCTAGTCCTTCTATAGATGGTACATGGTTGGACTAAATTTTTTAGTCATAATGTATGATGACAATAAGCCATGTTCGTTGGTGACCTTTTCTCACCCAATTGTCACTTTTCTATCATCTTTCATCATGTTTTTACTTCTAAATTTCCCAAAATTTGAAACCAATGATAGAGGCAAAATTAAGGGATGTTTTAGCATGATCCCCCAAAGCATACGTCATCAAAATTAATGGTTCCAAGATCACCACTTTAAGGTAGCTTGGTTATTCGATTAATTTTAGGGTTTTTTATGCACAATCATGATGCTAGTGTATTTTTACACATAGAGTTCGAACAAGTCATCATCTATACTGATGATTATGATTTTATGACCCTAAAAAATGATAAAATTAGTTTTAAAATTGAAATTAAGAGTTATCTTCTATAAATACCCTTTTCACCTCATTTTCTCATGATACATTCACCAAATCATTACAAAATATTCTATACTCGTGCTAAATCTACTTGCATACTATTTGCCTTTGTTGCTTTTACATCACACTCTCTATTTCAATTTATTTATCTCTCTCTTGAATTTATAGTTACCACTAAATCAAATATTAGTTTGTTACCTTCCACAAAGGATGATAGGATGCTCTACTAGGATTCATAGACAAAATGTAGAAACCTAAAAATATCATATTAACATTTGTCTATGGTCAATAATTAATAATTCTACAAAGGTCCCAACTAATCCAAATATTTGGCATAATTCGCTTAGAAACATTAAATTAGTCCCTTCTAACCCCTTTTACCCATTAAGCCTCATCCTACACCTAGCCCATGGTCCCCATGTGACTATGTGCACATTCCCTTAGTCTACCTTTTGACTCTAGCTTAGGTTCACCTCATCCTAGCCTAGCATACCCCCTACTTTCCATATCCCCATGCACCCACACAATCCCCCATGCTCTTTAATGCTCATTAAATTAGTCCCTTCTAACCCTGGCAAGTATATCATACACAGCATCCAGTACCTTTTAGTGTTAACCCCACCAAAATAACATGGAAAATATTCAAAATATTTCCAACAAGTACAAATGGAATTGTCTACCCCCAAATAGTTCACAGTCAAAACTATCCACCCCTGGATGGTTCCACATCTAGGAATAAACACAATCAAGCATCTAGCCACAAAGAGTCTATAGAGGTGAGCAAGGTCAGATTTTTTTGCTTTTATCTTATTTGAGTTTTTTTAATGCTTTAATTCAACTTGTCATTGTTTGCTCTTATAATAAACTTGGATCCAACTTAGGTGGACCTAAGAGGTGCTACTAACTATTGTTTTGGTTGTGTGTAGGGATTTTGGAGACTCATTCAACCAAGGGTGGTCATCAAGAACAAAAACCCACTCATCATTTTAGGTGGTCTTAAAATACTAGTGTGCCATTGTATTCATTGTAAAATGGAATTTGCAACATTATAAACCCTTACTATAGACCAAGGGACATGGTAAAATATAGCATTGTAATATTTTTCAAGATCTAATAAAATGACACTTTTTCACTACCACATTTTGGTGTTCATGGTGGGACCTTATAACCTTTGATCACACATGGCATTTTTATTTTATAGCCTTTAGAAACTAATGTTTCTTATCATAATTTACTTCAATGACTTGATTTGTGTGTTCTATTTAGTTTTTGCAAATCTTGCTCATATTTTCTATCTTTTGTAAATGTTTTTAGGTCTAAAACTATCCGAACTGGGGCCCATACAGGTTGATCCCAAATAAACTATCCATAGTCCAAAATTTCCTACCCCAAATGTTTTATAGTCCCAAAAATCCTAACCTGGATAGTTCATAGTCCATACTATCCCTACATGGACGATTCACAGTCCAAAATGTCCCTACACAAACAATTCTTGTTGAGCTCCAAACCAAGACCCAATTTATCTGGTACCCAGTTTTAAATAATAGTAGCAGGTGAATATGATTCTTTACTCCCTAATTATTTAATCATCATTGTCACTAAAGCACCTTCTTAGGCCAACTCAATCAATTTGAGTGTGTCCAAAGGTATCACACTTTCCTTAATCAATCACTTTTTCCAACTATCCCTTTTATTGATTTCATTGTAGGTTTGATACTTTGATAGTTAGATTTTATGATTGCTAGGTTAAAACAATTCTAGTGTTTTTTAGTTAGCATTACTACTTTCTATTTTGCTACTTCTTGGAATTTAGGATCACTTTCTGACTATTTTGTTATCTAGGTTTTGTAGGAAATGCTCTCAGACTAGCATTTTGAAGCAGGAAAACTAACCCAGTGGGAATCATCCTATCCAAGATGATTTGTGTTGTTAATCATCCTACCCTAGATAATTTTTATTTTTAATCATCCTACCTTGGATGATTTCCCACTGAGTTTATTTTGGACACATAACCTATGCAAAAACCCTTGTCAACTCCCAATAAGCATTGGATCCTAGGTAGGTGTTCTTGTGTTCAATTTTAGGCTTGCTTTCATGAAAGCACGACTACTTTAGGGCTTTTGATTTGATTTCTAATTTACTTCTTTTAAGTTTAGATTACATTAAAAAAATGATATCTCACTATTTGTATGCTCTCCTCTTGCACTGCAAAGTAATCTTAAGGACCAAAAGGATGGAGATAATCTTTGAGATCAAAATAATATTCCTTGATTTCTAGGATTTTTAATCGTATTACATTCCCACTATCCACATTAAGTATGAGATTTGACACCTACATTCTCTCTCCTCACACCTTAGGATGATCTTGAAGATAAAAATTGGGTCATTTGTTTTAGGTTAACAAACCCACCACAACTCACATTAAGAAGAAGACTTGACTCTTGTATGCTCTCTCCTCACACCTTAGGGTGATCTTGAAGATCAAAAGAAGTCATTTCTTCTAAGTCAAGGAACACTACATCTACTTCATTTCATATCACATTAAGAGGAAACTTATCCCATGTATGCTCTTCCCTTACACTTCATGCGACCTTGGGAATAAAAAGTGTGTAAGTAACCTCCAATCAAAGAATCTCATTTTATCCCCTTTTCATTAGATTAGATTTGGTTTCACACACTTCCTTGCTCTCTTAGATTAGACTTCATTCCATGCACTCCATTGCTTTCTTATATTATATTTCCTTTCACACACTTCCTTGCTTTATTAGATTAGACTTTATTTCACGTATTTCCTTGCTTTACTAGATTAGATTTCCTTTCATGAACTTCCTTGATTTCTTAGATTAGACTTTATTTCATGCATTTA
Source organism: Wollemia nobilis (assembly GCA_028583015.1). Classification (NCBI taxonomy): domain Eukaryota; kingdom Viridiplantae; phylum Streptophyta; class Pinopsida; order Araucariales; family Araucariaceae; genus Wollemia; species Wollemia nobilis. The sequence goes on from JAQPPZ010017052.1 coordinate 16,371,595, forward strand.
CTCATTTTCCTAGATTAGATTTCCTTTCATTCACTTCCTTGCTTTGTTATATTAGACTTTATTTTGTGCATTTCATTACTTTTTTAGATTAGATTTCCTTTCACACATTTCATTGCTTTCTTAGATTAGACTTTATTTTATTTCATGCATTTACCTACCTATATATTCCTATCAATGGCCTCCCTCATAGTTCTAGGATTCCCATCAACCTCCACATATTGAAACTAATTCAATGGTTATACCTCCATCTTACCAACCCCTTCCATCCTATCATCATGCCCAATCACCTTATCCCCCACCACATCAGTATCCTCCTTCTTCTTCTCATGTGGCCCATGTGTCTTATGTCCCTTAACCTACCCATCCATCCTATATACCTCCTCCTCCTTATCCTTACTCTCATCATACCCATATCATCTTGAGTTGTCTCACTCTATTTCCCCTATTAACCATCCATAGGCACCTCAAGTCCATCAAATCAAGCTTCAATGCTTGATAGATCGAATCAAAAATATAGAGTTGTAATCAAGCAACTATGGGTATCAAAAACCCATATATATCCAAATGTGCAATGAGCTCATTCATTCATCGGTCCTAGACCACATGTACCCTTATCATATTGAGATGTCAAAATTTGATAAATTCAAGGGGAAAGAAGATCCTAAAGAGCACTTGAGGAACTTCAAGTATTTATGCTACCAACTATGTGGTAGTGATCCCCTCATGTTGAAAATGTTCCCCATGTCCCTTGAATTCCAAGCCTTATACTAGCTCAATAATCTACCTCAATATAGCTTATTTAATTTTGAGCAATTGCCCAACCTCTTCCTAGAGCAATTCTCAATCAATATCCAAAATAAAACTTCATTATTGGACATGTACAGTCTTCACCAATTTGATGATGAGTCAATCAATGATTGTCTCTAGGTGGTAAGGGGTTATTCATGATTTGACTTTCTCTATCCCCCTTATCGAGCTAGTGAATATGTTCACCAAGAGCCATGCTAAAAATATCTTATCTACCCTAAAAATTCAAGAACATCACTCTTTTGAGGTCATTTCCCAAGCAAAATTCATTGAATAAATTAAGGTTCAATAAGGGGAAATAAAGCTTTGAAAGAAAACTAAATACACCAATAAATTCAACAAAGGAAATAACAATAGCAACTAAACCAAGGCTCCCCAAGTTAATCAAGTCATGTTTAGTACCACAATCACCCCCCAATAATAGCGTACTCAACCATCACAATACAAATTCCAACCGCAATAATTTCTTATGCAAACAATAACATTATCCTCTTCTAGCCAACCTTCCAATCACAACTAGAATCTACCTCACCCACCTTATAAATGAACCTATTTTTTTGAGCCATTGTCGACTATATTTCAAAAGCTCTAATACTTGCCTAAGAATCAACCTAAGGGCCCCAATAGGGAGAAGCCCAAATGGTATAAGGAACATCAGTATTATGTCTACCATTGGCAAAGAGGTCATAATGTTAATGATTATTGACATCTCAAGCATATGGTATAATACATGATTGATTAGGGAGAGGTAACAATTGATAACCCCTTAGCCACCCCCAACCAAAATCTTGGCATTTATCAGAATCCCCTACCTCAACATGGGATGCTCCAATAGCAAACAGGTGCCTCAATATCTACAACTATGTCTAATCAAATAAACCATGTCAATGGCATCCCATCCTACCAAGGTTTTGTTGGAATTATCAACATTGTTACCAAAAATTAGAGGTATCCCAGTTGAAAACCCCCATAACATGACCTCCCAAATGCATCTACACCATTGACTGCATCACCCAGACAAGGCATGCCTCCTCTGATGCAACCTATTGTCATCTTAAAGAGCCATCTTACCCAAATCTTAAAAATGACATCGATAAAATTATCTATCTATGACCTCATCCAAAAATCCTTTGCAGTATCGAGAAGCTTTAACTGACATATTGAGGTCTTGTTCGATCCTCAAAATCCAACTTGATTTTACCCCTAATTTTTGAATTTTTGGGGCCCTATGAGTCCTTGTTTCATGTTTTTCTAAAATTTGCAATAATCCCCTAGTCAGTCTCCTTTTAATAAATTTTTGGGTCCTTTTCAATTATTGTAAATTTTTGGTCTTTTTGAGTCCTGTCTCACCCTTCAAGAGCAATGAAAAATTTATATTTTTCCAAGGTCATATCTTTTTTTTGGTTTCTTTAAAGGTCTTATGTCAATAATTATTGGCCTAAATAAGGTTTAATTAATTATTTTTAACCTCCAAGGTTCTTAAATATTTCCTTTTATGGTTTAATTCAAATATATAATTAAATATTAAATATTTTATTATATATCTAATTAAATTATAATTAAATATTTAATTAAATTTGATTATATAATTAAGCCCTTTTACTTTTATTTTAAGGTCTACCTTGTTCCCCATTTGCCCGCTCACCATCCTACTCCCTAGCCTATCCCCTAACACCCCCCCCATCCTCACCATATTTTCCCTAACCCTTTCTACCATTCCATGCCCCCCACTACATTTTTACTACCTCCTAACCCATCCCCCTTCCCCGTTTGTGGTCCCGTTTTTCCTTTAATTAAGCCATCCCCCTTTTACCTACTTTAAATCTTTCACAAAAGTAAAAAAAATCAAAACCTTCGAAAAAAAAGGCACATGGTGAATTTAAAGCATGGGATCCAATGGAGCAGGTGGTAGCACAAGATTTCGAGTGCTCCAAGTAGAGCATAATAGGTGGCATCAAAAAAATCAACTAGCATGCAAATCCATTCGACGATGCACATGAGAGCGCGTGATCGAATGGTGCGAACACGAGTGAATGGTAGCAAGGGGAAATGAGTGCTCCAATGGGGGTATGCTAGGTGGCAAGGTGTGCATAGAAACCAAGGTAGAGAATTCAATAGATGCATCATGTGGTATAAGAGGGAGCATACAAATCCATGGTGTGAATGTAAGTGGGGGCTCTTAGGTGCTCCAATCAAAGAGTGCCACATGGCAGCAGAGTATCAGGTTTGAGCATGTGCAAAAGGAGGGAAGCATAGTTTAGTTTTAATTTGTGTCCCACATTGGGGAGGTGGATGGCCCCCATGTATATTATAAATGTGGAAGTGCCCATAATAAATCAACCACCTATGGTGGTCAAGGTACGTACCCCCTGTGGGACCGCTTGGAGAAACCAGTGCAGGGGCCCCACTTGGGCCCTTTGGTCCCTATTTGGTGCCACTTGCATGTGACGACCACATTTCAAGTATGGCAATAGCTCCCACGCAGACATGGGTATTATTATTATTATTTAAATAAATAAATAAAATATATTTTTTTTAATTAAAATATAACGGCTCATTTTGTATGGTGGGACGACAACTAACGACTTTATAGTGGATAATATTTTTTATTATCCATGAAATATTTTTATTAAATATTATTTTTGTAAATTTCAAGCCCCTAAGGTTTATTTATTTTTGCATTATTTGATAATATAAACAAAAGGGTCTAATGTTCTTTTTCAAAGAATAAATCAAGGGCGATGGATATAGTGTCAATTATGGGCCATTTCCAAGATCCAGTTAAGAGGAAGTGAGAGGCCATCATTCAGCTCTAGTAATTGCAATTATAAAAGATGATTATTATCAAACTTTGAATGAGAGATTAATTGAGACCACTATCCATTGACAAATGAGAGCCTCATAAATGTAATCAATATTATGGATCAAATATGGAGGTAGTTGTAGTTATGGATCATCATCGAGCTTTGAATGTCAAGCTATATCAAAGAGTTGTTGCAGCAGAAGGAGGGATCAAGTTTTTGCATAGTAAAATTCTACAAGAGGTATACCAGAGTGCACGTCCTTGTTATTTGTATTTTATTTCCTAAGTTTTATCCAGTCACCCTTTTCTTTCCCATTATTTTGAAGGTTTTACTGAGGATGTGCCCAATAAATTGATATAATTTCCAATGGCTGAGGTTGGAAGACATGAGGCTCTTTGTTACATTAGTTGAACATAGAGTTGTAGTTTTCTATTGCATCATTTGAATGGAAAACTTATTTGTATTTTCTTAGTGAGATCTAGTTATCTTGATTAGACTCTCATTGTAATGATCTATTTATTAATACAATCATGCTTCCTCCTTTTAGCAGTTCTATGTGCAGTTTTATGTGTTATCCTATTTACATGTTACATTATTTGAATATGTAAATAGCATCTCCTTAACTGACATGTTTAATCAATTCTATTACATTATTTGAATATGTAAATAACATCTCCTTCACTGACATGTTCAATCATTTATGTTACATTATTTGAATGGATGTGATTGGCTCAATTTTTATCTTCTTCCCTTTCTCTCCTCACCATATTTTTAAGTCTGGCTACAATTTCCCAATGGATAAGGCACCGATCTACTAATTGAAGCATTAGCTAGGAGTTACTTTGAAGCTTGGTCAACTTTTGTGTTGAATTTTTATTTTATTTTTGCAAATCTAGATGAGCATGAGCATATGAGAAATATTATAGGCTCACATTCGAGGTTTCCTTACCCTACTTAGTTTGTCTATAGTCTTAGGATAATAATTTCCCAAGAGGTGGATCCACCAGAGTCCACAGTGCTAATTGGATCAGGGAAGTCTTGCAGTGTAAAAAAATTCTTAAGGGTGCAAGAATTTCCCCAAAAGGTCCATATATCTAAATACATATGATGCCAACACCTTTGCCAACTTTGTGGGTAATATGAATAGTTGCATATCACCTTCAATCATATTCTATAATTATGATATAAATACTCTTTATCGTGTATATTAGCTTTTGATGTAACGAGCATTGGGAGATAGCAATCACAAGATGCAGAATAATATGAAATAAAGTAAATCTGCTAGATGACTAAAATATGCAATAAATAGAAATGATATAAAATAATACAATGTAGCTATGGAGGAAATGAACACTCCATTATAAATATATTGAACTGCATTACACCCGTCACCAATGGATGGTGTTACACATAGAACTATGTTGACAACTTAGCTACACTATCAAACTATATCCCCTAACTCTATATCTATCTAACAGTGAGGCCTTCCTTATATAGGTAAAATAGGATACTTGGCCAACACTCTACCTAGTTGTGCAAGGAACAACTTGCATATGTACAACTTGCACATTGACACTTGTGCATTTATTACATTGCATGAAGTAACTAGATAACTTGCCCCTAATGTAATCTAATTATGTATCTTAGAAGATACATTTACATAATCCAAATGATGAAATAGACACTATTTATAACACCCCCTTGTATTAGATTATTTAGATATTTAATACTTTAGTATTCAATATGGATCTTCTTCTTCTTCTTCCTGAACTTTGTATTATTCCTTTGCATTCTTTGTGTTCAAGTTCAACAGGTTATATGTGTCTTCATATGATATATATTAAGTTGGAGCTAAGGCTTCTTATTTCAATGGATGATCTTTGGCTTGATCAAATTCATCTTACTTATATTCTATCCAACCACATTTACAAGTATCTCCATATGGTTCTGATTGTTGATGAATGAGTAGGGCATGATGCAATTGTCCTCTCATATTTTTGTTTTTTATCCTTCTGTGCTTGTTTTTTTTATGTATTGGTTCTTCATTTTCTTCAACTTGTTACTCTGTAAACATATTAGCATCATTTTGAAACACCGCAATATCTTGTGAGATTTTCATTAATTCTAGGATGTAGGTATTTTATGAATTGAATCTGTTACTTTTATGTCATCTTGATTCATAATGAGACATGTATTGATCCCATCCATAAATCCAAAGTTAATCATATAGTTATTCTCTACTAACTTGCTTACTGAGATGACATTGAATGTTAATCCAAGAACATACAATATTTTTTGTAGTAGAATATTTGGAAATGATTTGCTTAGTGTTACACATCCAAATCCATGTATAGGATATTTTTGGCTATTTACAATTCTTAGTCTGTAACCTTTAGCAATTTTAAGACAGTCAAACCATTGTATATATCCTATCATATGATGACTGGCTCCTGAGTCAATATACCACATGTGTTCATGATTAGTGAGCTGGCTCCTATTAGAGCAAGCTTTACATACATTGTATGACATTCCTTTATCCATTTGAAGAGGTTAAATATGAAGAAATAAGATAAAATTGTAGTCTTTCTTATACCTCCCTAATTGAAGTATATAAGCTTGATTTGATAAAACCTTTATTAATCCTTAGGTTGTAGGCTTCCTTATGTCTCCCTAGGTATGAATACCTAATTTTAGGTTTTTTGAAAGAAATATTATATCTTCCCAACTTGAAAATATTTGATGGATATTATTATCAAGTTTTTTAGAATGCTTTATGACTCCCTAATATTTTTGGAGTATGATATAGTGCTTTGATAAAATATAGTTCAATTTTTGGTTAATTTTGTAAAATTTTTGTAAAGATCAAAAATCAACTTATTAACTCCTTATTACTCCTATTGAACTAAGCACTTTTAAATTTTTAAAAAGGTTTTACTGTTTTATTTCTTTTGTCCCTTTTAAGAAAATTTTTTAGACAAGAATATAAATTTCCAACTTTGAATAAAATATCTTAATAACCCCTTTTTGATACCCTTAGGATTTTATTCAAGTGTTTCTAATTTCCAATAATCTAGTTTGATGTTGTAACCCTTATCACTCTCAAATTTGGAAAAATATAACACATTAATATTTGCAAAAATTAAATGGATAAATTCCAAGTAGTATCCCTTATTTCTCCTAAGTTGTATTTTGCAAATATTATATTAATCTCCCTAAGTTTTTATTTCAAACAAAGATTGATTTCATTTAATATCTCAACCTTATCTTATAACCTTATAACTCCCTTTTTAAAATGAAAGTAAATTAGATGAGAAAATTTGCTTAAGTTTTTGTACCTTTATAAAGCTGGATGAATATGGCAATAATTTGTCCTTCTTGAGCGTGAATTCCCCAAGGTAAGCTTTGGATTTAATGCTTTCTTTTAATACTGGTTGACGAAGAGTGTTTTCTACTGCTCTCGACTTGCTTCGGATCACTGTCAAATCACTACCAAACTGCCACTGAGCTTCTACTGTCGATCTAACAAACTATCATAAATCAGTTGTCGAGTAGCTTCCAAACTAACTATTGGGTGTACTCAGAAAACCTAAGAGTTTTCATTTTCAGTGGGAGTAATGTATGATATATCAAAATTAGGAGTGTAAGGGTCAAACGCAAGATAGAAAATCCCAAGGTTTTCTTTGACATGCAGATTGGCGACAGGCTTACAGGGCGCATTGTGATGGAACTATTCGCGGATGTGGTGCCGAGGACAGTAGAGAATTTTTGAGTGCTATGCATGGGGAAGAAGGGTACGAGGTGGTCTGGTAAACCTCTACACTACAAGGGGTTAAAATTCCATCGTGTGATTCTGAGGTTCATGTGCCAGGGCGGGGATTTCACCCGTGGAGATGGTAGGAAGGGACATCTCAAGAAAGACTACTGGTCTAAGAAGGGAGATGGAGGAGAAGAAAACATAGTGGATGAAGAAGAGGATTTGATCCTTTCAGTAGTGGTAGTTGGAAGACATGTCCAGGAATATGGACATGGCTCAAGATTTATTGTATGATTTTTTAGGATGGAACACATATTATGGTTATAGCTTTGGATCATTTGACCCCAAGTCCCTAAGTTGGAAGGTAATTCCACACTCAAGGAGTGTGATTTCAAAGCTAATGGTAAAACCATATTGTGTGTGTATATGCTATGGGTCATCCATAGTATGTAGATCTTGCCATGGTGGTGATGTTTGATTCACCATGATACAAAGTAATTTTAAGGATATTGTTATTATCACTAATTTGTGGTAGATAGATTGTGTGTTGCTTGTTGATCACAGGATAAAAGTGTGTGGATGACACTAGTCCGGTGTGATGGTTTAGAGTATGGATACAACAATCTGGAGGAAGTGACATTCCTTGTTTGGTTGAAGAGTTATCTTCAATGGATGCAATAATGGTAGAGTTATTATGCTTTAGTCCTAAGTTGCAGGGTTGTTATAGCAATTTCAGTCTCCAAGTGGGAGATTTTTAGGTTTTGGAAACTGAAATAGCTAAGTTTTCATTCTCTATTTGTAACCAACTGACACTCTGCATGCATAGGTTCTATTTTTAGTGTGCTTTTTTAGCCAATTGCATTAACTAAGTTTGAGTCAGCATGGATGGGATTGCATGGTGGATCTAGCCATATTGTAACCTCTTTTTCTATAAGTAAGAGAGGGTATTCCATTGATTGATGAGCTATTGTAATGCATTGGAATGCATTGGTGCATAGTTGAGTTTTAGATTGGATTTGAGTGAGAAGAAGAGCAAGAAGATACTATTGTGTGAGGGTTCCAAACTGTATTTTAGAGAGGATTGATTGTAGCATTGTTGCAAGGGAGATATCTTTGAGGAATAATACAAGGAGGGCTGGTTGGAGTGGACGTAGCCCAAATTCTAGGTGAACCACTATACATATTGTGTTATCTCTTGTTTATTATTGTGTGTGTTTTGTTTTTTTTATATTGTTTATTCTACTGCTATTCTGAATCTCTGATATATTGTTGCAAGAAGATTAGATTGTTATTTAATCCATTTTTGGTGGGGTTAACACTAAAAGGTACTGGACGTTGTGTACGATATACTCACCAAATTTTTAGGGTTTTAAGTTATTTTTAGACCCATATGGGCTTTTAGGGTTACTATATTTGAACCCTTGCTTTTTTGCCCATGATATTGTAAAATCCGTGCATGTGCCTTTGTTATATATATCGCACTTGCATTAGGGTTTGGAGAGAGACAGAAGGAGAATATTATTGTATTGGAGATGGTCAAGTTAATGCAATAATAAGATAATACTGTGCTGGTTTTTCCTAGTTGAGGGTTTCCAGGATAAATATTGTGTAATGTGTGAATCTGCTATCTTCTTCCTTTGATTATGTTATTACTGCTTTTCTAGTTTTAGTTTATCGGGGCTCTTTATTTCTCTTCATTTGGTATCAGAGCTAGGTTTTAGCTTTGTTCGAGGAGTAAGGGTTTCAACCCTGTGATAAATTAATTCTTGAGTGGGAGCCGTACGTGAAAGGATCCAGGCAAAGGAGAAATATGGGAAGCACACAGATAGAGATTGAGAAATTTAATGGATAAAATTTTGAGTTGTGGAAACTCAAGATGGAGGATCTGTTGGTTGATAGAGATCAGTGGATTGTGGTCTCGGGAACAAAACCAACATCGATGATAGATGAGGATTGGCTGAAAATCGATAGGAAGGCAAGGAGCTCTATCATATTGTGCTTATCTGATTTGGTATTGTTGAATGTATCTACAGAGACCATGACAAAGTTGTTATGGGAGAAGTTGGGAATATTGTATCAGACAAAGTCATTGGTAAATAAACTCTTTCTTTGAAAGAAGTTGTATTCACTTCGGATGAATGATGGTGACTCTGTGGCTGAACATCTGAATGCTTTTAACACTGTGGTAAGTCAATTAACCTCTGTAGAAGTAAAAATGGATGAAGAGGAAAAATGTATTACTTTACTTTGTTCATTACCTGATTCATGGGATAACCTTGTTATGGCTATCACCAATACTACATCTACATTGAAAGTAGAGGATATAGTAGGAACTTTGTTGTTTGAGGAGATGAGATGAAAATATTCTGAGGATTATCATCAAAAGGAAGCCTTGGTTGTGAGAGGTCATTCTCAAGAAAGAAGCAAAAAGAAATCAGGAGAAAAGAAATCAAAATCTAGGGGTAAATTTGTTGCCCCAGAAAAGAGGAAATGTTGGAATTGTGGTAAAGTAGGGCATTATAAAAGAGACTGCAGATCTAAAAAGGTTGATAATAATCGATCATCTGATGAAGGAACTTCTACAGAAATGAAGACCACAAATGAAGATTCAGGGGACTTATTCTTAGCTGCAGCATGCTCAAGTGAATGTGATGACTCATGGTTGATTGACTCAGGTGCTTCTTTTCATATGACTCCTCATAGGGAGGGGTTCTATGAATATGAAAATATAGATGGAGGTAAAGTCTTCTTGGGAGACAATTCGACATATAAAATAATAGGTCGAGGAAGAGTCAAGTTGATGCTAAAATATGGAAGAATTAAAACCCTTCCTAGTGTGTTGCATATTTTAGGTTTGGCAAGGAATCTGATATCTATGAGTAAGATGAATGATGCAGGTGTGAATGTGGTATTCAATAAGGATAGTTGCAAGATGGTCCATGGATCCTTGGTGTTGGCAAGAGGAGTTCACATAGGAACTTTGTTTAGACTTGAGGCTAGCACTGTAAGTATTAATTGCAATAACTCTTCAGTTGTACAAGAAAATAATATGGTTGAAATGGCTTCGAGTATTCCTACAATGAAGACAATGTTGTGGCATCAACGCATGGGGCATATTGGTGAGAAAGGACTTCGAACATTGAAAATGAAAGGTATGGCTGAAGGAATTTTTGATTGCCCATTAAATTTTGATTTTTGTGAGCATTGTGTTTTTGGGAAACAAACTAGAGTCAAGTTTCCAAGTAGTGCTACAAGGTCTGAAGGAATTCTACATCTAGTTCACAGTGATGTGTTTGGACCGACAAAAGTACCATCATTAGGTAAATCTATCTATTTTGTTACATTTATAGATGACTTCTCAAGAAAGACATGGGTATATTTTCTATGAAACAAATATGAGGTTTTTAATAAATTTAAAGAGTTTAAGGCTCTTGTAGAAAATCAGATAGAGAAAAAGATAAAGGTTTTGAGAAGTGATAATGGTGGTGAGTATTGCTCTAATGAATTTGAGCAGTTTTGCAAGGACTGTGGAATAGAAAGGTAGAGAACAACTTCGTATACTCCACAATAGAATGGGGTTGCAGAATGGATGAACAAGACATTGATGGATAAGGCTAGAAGCATGCTAAGTGGTGCAGGGTTAGAAAAGAAGTTTTGGGTAGAAGTTGTGTTAACAACTTGTTATCTCATCAATAGATCTCCTACCTCAGCTTTGGTGGACAAGACTCCATAGGAAGTATGGACTGGTAAGAAACCCTCTCTCAGACATATAAGGGTTTTTGGTTGTGATGCTTATATGTATGTCCCAAAAGAGAAAAGGACTAAGCTAGACTATAAATCTAAAAAATGCATATTTATGGGTTATAGTACTAGTGTTAAAGGATATAAGTTGTGGAACCCAGAAACACAGAAGGTTGTTTACAATCGTAATGTGATCTTTAGAGAAACAAAAGGGGTTTTAAAATAGGAAATGCAACCAAGCAAAGAACCAAAAATAGTGCAGGTAAAATTGGAACAAGAGGAAGAACCAGTGGTAGAACCTGAATTACAGAGAGAGTCTGAAGAGGAATATTCAGAGGAAGAAGGTGAGGAGGAAGTTGAAGATGCAGAACCTAGAACTCCAATTTTGAGGAGATCAGATCGAGAGAGAAGACTTCTAGATAGGTATAGTCCTTCAAATTTTTATTCTGCATTTAATTTATCAGTTATTGATGAAGAACCCAAGACTGTAAAGGAGGCACTTCAGTCAAGTGAGAATAAGTCTTGGAAAAGGGCTATGGAAGAAGAAATGGAGTCCTTGGATAAAAATAAGACATGGGACTTGGTGAAATTACCTCCTGGTAGAAAACCTGTTGGTTGTAAGTGGTTATTCAAGAAGAAGTACAATGTAGAAGGAAAGTTGGAGAAGTACAAGGCTCGCTTGGTAGCAAAAGGATTTTCTCAAGTTGAGGGAATTGACTTTGGTGAGATTTTTTCTCCTATGGCTAAACTAACTTCAATCAGATTTTTGTTGGCTATTTCTACTGCTTTTGATTTTGAAATAGAATAGATGGATGTAAAGACAACTTTTCTACATGGTGAACTTGATGAAGATATATATATATATATATATATATGTCACAACCAGAATGCTTTAAGGTAAAAGGTAAGGAGGACTTGGTATGCAAGTTGAAGAAGTCTCTTTATGGGTTGAAGTAGTCTCCAAGGATGTGGAACCAAAAATTTGATAGGTTTGTCTTGACACTTGGGCTTGGAAAAAGCAAAGCAGATCCATGTGTATATTTCAAAAAGGAAGGTGAAAATTTTGTTATCATTGTATTGTATGTGGATGACATGTTGTTAATTGGTAACAATAAGGAGATGATAAAGTTACTCAAATCTCAGTTATCTTCTAAATTTGACATGAAGGATTTGGGTGTTACAAAATTTATTTTGGGTATGGAAATAATAAGGGATCATGCAAATAGAAAGTTATGGTTAAATCAAAGGAAATATGTTGATTTGATACTACAGAAGTTTAGAATGCATGATTGTAAACCAGTATGTACTCCATATCTGGTTGGTCAAAAGTTATCTGTTGAACAGTGTCCCAAAATAGATGAGGAAATTGAAGAAATGCATCATGTTCCTTATGCTAGTGTTGTGGGTAGTTTGATGTATGCAATGGTTTGTACTAGACCTGATATTGCACATGCAGTGGGAGTAGTTAGCAGATATATGTCAAATCTAGGAAAGGAACATTGGACTGTTGTGAAGAGGATCTTTAGATACTTGCATGGAACTACAGATTATGCTATCTGTTATGGAGGAAAATTTGGAGGTAATGATATTGTAAATCTACAAGGGTTTGTGGATGCTGATTGGGCTGGAGATCTTGATAAGAGAAGATCCATAAGTGCTTATGTGTTCAGGCTATTTGGAGGGGCAATAAGTTGGATGAGTAAAAAGTAATCAATTGTTGCTTTATCCACTACAGAAGTAGAGTACATTGCAACAACTCATGCCAGTAAAGAAGCAGTGTGGCTACAAAGGTTGTGTTCAATAGTTGGTATTAAATAGAAGGTTATGAGAATTAATAATGATAGTCAGAGTGCAATATTTTTGGCAAATAATCTTGGTTTTCATGATCGATCAAAACATATTGATATAAAGTACCATTTTGTGAGAGAGATGGTTGAAGAGAACCGAGTGATATTGGAGAAAGTTGATACAGAGAAGAATATTGTTGATTCATTAACAAAGGTTGTACCTGCTCAAAAATTTTCTTGGTGTAGAAGATCTATGGGCATGGTTGCCCTTGATAGTTGACAATGGCAGTTGTTAGCCCCTATGGAAAGTATTCAACAAGTGGGAGAATGTTGGAAATATGTTGAATATTTTCCATGTTATTCTAGTGGGGTTAACACTAAAAGGTATTGGACACTGTGTATGATATACTCGTCAGCTACAAATTTTTAGGGTTTTAAGTTATTTTTAGACCCATATGGGCTTTTAGGGTTACTATATTTGAACCCTTGCTTTTTCGCCCATGATATTGTAAAATCCGTGCATGTGCCTTTGTTATATATATCGCACTTGCATTAGGGTTTGAAGAGAGATAGAAGGAGAATATTATTGTATTGGAGATGGTCAAGTTAATGCAATAATAAGATAATACTGTGTTGGTTTTTCCCGGTTGAGGGTTTCCAGGATAAATATTGTGTAATGTGTGAATCTGCTATCTTCTTCTTTTGATTATGTTATTATTGCTTTTCTAGTTTTAGTTTATCGGGGCTCTTTATTTCTCTTCACTTATAAATCCCTTTTTAAAATGAAAGTAAATTAGATGAGGAAATTTGAATAAGTTTTTGTACCTTTATGAAGTTGGATGAATATGACAATAATTTGTCCTTTTTGAGCATGAATTGCCCAAGGTAAGCTCTGGCTTTAATGCTCTATTTTAATTTTGGTTGATCGAGTGTTTTCTATTGCTCTTGACTTACTTCAGATCACTTTCAAATCACTGCTAAACTGCTATCGAGCTTCTACCATCGATCTACCAAACTATCATCAATCAGCTATCGAGTAGCTTCTAAACTGATACCTGTATCGCTTTCAAATTATTGCTTGTCCTTTCCAAGGTCCAAGGCACCTTTAATAGGTAGTTGGTTGAGTGATAAGTATCATGGTAGAAGTTATAAATTCTCCATGGAAGCTTCGAATTTTTGGTGGAGGTGCTCAACTCACTCCACTGTTTGTGATAGATATTACCTTTTGGTTGAGATATTTTTATTCCTCTTTGAGCATTGTCCAAGAAACACTCCTTCAAAGTCTACAAGACTTCCTTGCTGTAACATACATTCATCAAGCTATTATATGTACTTAAATCCTCTTTTGCATTAAGTATGGGTACCAAGAGAGAATTGTAACGTCTTCTTTTTAAGTGTTATACAGAGGTTCTCTCATAGAATGACAGGTGGCATCTGCATGTCCTTCTCTTTATCAAGGCTTTCTTGAAGGCTCTCAAACGCATTTTCCACCTTATTTTTTTTGTTTTACGTAGATGCTAAAATATCTCCAGCCAAAAAATGCTTATGGTTGAGTTGTGGTGGAGATATGGAGGAGCTTTGGTGGAGATATGGAGGAGCTTTGGTGAAGCTTTGGTGGCCCTTGAATGGAGTCTGAATGGTAGCACTTGGATGATTACTCCTTGATGCTTCACTTATGGTAGAAATACCCTTTTATTGGATGTATATTGCTTTGATAGAAATACTCCTTTGCTTTGATGTAGGCTAGCTCTTTTATTTATACACTACTTGATCTTCCCATGTGCCTTGTCTTCTGCAGGTTCGACCGTTCAAGATTCGTAGAGGATGAGCCAAAAGAGAGGCTCTTTGATATGCTGGGAAGAGTGATAGTATTTAGCCATATTTGGTTGATTCAACTTGATTTTAGTGTACCTTTAATACACTTTCCAATCTATCCCTTTTCCTGTGTAGAAAAAGTTAGAGTAGTGCAACTCAATGTATCAATAAGATGCCTTTTGCACCTTTTCTTGCACTCACTTTTTGCAGGTCTAGTATTCTAATTTTTATGGCAGAATTTTGAATGCAGTGTAGTATTTTGAGGTTTTTTTTTTGCTTAGACACCTTCCCCTTTTTTCTTGAATATTATGATGAAAAATCCAAGCTAAGATATAAGTAGGTATATGATGTAATTTTCTGCACTTTTATCCTTGCTATTAACCTGTAATGATTTGGATTTCAGACTCACCAAGTCTCAATTTTTGAAGCTTCTACTTCTATTTTGGTTAGTCATATTCTTCTCCAAGTTTTGGAAGATTCTAACATATTTTGGTGGCTTCTCTTGGCCACAATGTGTTGCAGATTTATGTGCTTTAATAGTATCTTTAGACATTTCATACAAATCAGATTTTGTGCCCTTAAAAAAAACACAAAACTAATTTCTTTTTTAGAGTAGTATAATAGTGCTA
Source organism: Wollemia nobilis (assembly GCA_028583015.1). Lineage (NCBI taxonomy): Eukaryota > Viridiplantae > Streptophyta > Pinopsida > Araucariales > Araucariaceae > Wollemia > Wollemia nobilis. The sequence continues at coordinate 16,386,932 of JAQPPZ010017052.1, forward strand.
GTCTTTCACTTTTAATGTACTAATATTACACCTTACCACTCAAATCAACTCTTAAATTAATGCACTAACAAATTACTGCAGCTAATCAAGAATAACCTAAAATGAATCTTTAAGAGTTATTCTACAATTTCACTACAACTAATATTGTAGGACTTAGTCTTCTTTTTATTTTTTCAAAATAGATAATAGGTAGTTGATAGAAGTAATTTTGAAATCTAATAAACACCTAATTAATGTGCAAATGAACCTTAAAAATATTTTTTTCTTTTTGCACTTTTGAAGACTGTAATCCAATTCTCTATTTGCAACTTTAATTCAAATTTACGTGCTTCTAACAAATTTGATAGGTAAACGAATTAATGAACCTAATTGCACCAAAAATTTGCATACCTTTTTTGTAGTAGCTCTTTTATCACTTCTGTAGAGGATGTAGATCTTGGTGTCTAGGATCACCACGTTGTTTCTACGTGTATGTACTTACAACTCTTTGTAGACTATCCTGAACAACTCCTTCTTCACCAAATGATGGTCTCAAACTTTCTTTCACAAGCCTAGAATTTGGTGGCTTGTTCTCCTCTTCTATTCTCCTTCTTCTGCTGCAAATTTGGAGAAGTATTTGTCTCTGAAGTAATGCTTTCTTACTGTAAGAGATAATCTTCAAATATTCAAGATTTGGTGAGCTTCTTCTATCTTCAAGTCTTCTTGATGAATTCTAACTTCAAGTAGGATCTTCTTCTGATATTTGGTACTCCTTGCCAAATTATTATTATCTAATTTGACACTCCTTGCCAAATTATTCTTCATGAATTTAGTATTCCTTATCAAATTTTTCTCCTCTTGGGCTTGTTATCGAATGGTGATAATTATCCCAAGTCCTTCACTATTAGGGGCTTCTCCTTGGTAGTGTATTTATCTAATGAGTTATCTTCTAAGAATGTCTTCAATAAGGCTCTCCTAGCCTTGTTTTGGATGCTCAATAAGACCTTCCCAAGGTCTCTGATCTTACAATTTCTGATGGTCTTCCTTGAGACCTTTTCTTCAACCTTATACTCCTGGAAGTTTTTGTGGTGATATCTACTTTAAATCTCTGATTTCGTTACTTCTATATTCGAGCAGGACTCACCTAGTCCTTATTCTCATTATCCTTCCTTAATTGGAAGTTCTTCAATGAGATATTATCCTAATATATTTGAGTTTGATTTAGGTGTTGAATTGATTCTGAAGAAGATACCCTTCCTAAATTTCTTGTAGGAAGTTTTCCAACTCACTGAATCTTCTTTCCTTGCAACAAAGTATTAGTATTGAAATATTTAGTCTGCTTTTGAATTAGATATTCTCTTTGAATTCTTATTTAGGATCAAGGATTATATAGACTTTTTTTAGTATCAAGGCTTCTGTGGCCTTTTTCAGTATTAAGGCTTCTATGGCCTCTTTCAGTACCAAGGCTTTCTATGGCCTTTTTCAGTATAAAGGCTTATGTGGCCTTTTTTAGTATCAAGGATTCTATGGCCTTTTTTAGTATAAAGACTTCTATGTCTTCTCCTTCAAGACTTATGTAGCCTTTTATCCAAGGCTTTTATGACCTTTTTATGTCAAGGCTTCTATATTATGTTCTTCAACTTGTGAAATTATTCGATTCAATAATGGAGATCTTCAGTCTCCTAACTTCACCATAACTCTTCACTAGAAGTCTTCTTTCATAGTATTCTTCTCTTGCACAAGAAACCAATATTTGCACTATAAGGTCACATCGAAATTCGGGAAACAAAGTTGGAGTCTCCTAGATTTCTATCATAGGAGGAATCCCAATCCTCTGAGAATTAATTTTCTACAACAAAAGCTTTAGGTAATAGTTAGAAAATTTCCAAATTTTTTGTATGATCTTCACTAGATGATTTGTCAATCTAGTGGATTGAATGTTGAGTCCTGGTATTTAGGATTTTTTCTTGTAACTCTGTGGAAAGACTCTAGTAAAATGTAATCTCAGTATTTCTAGAACTAATATTTCTTTTAGTCCTCACTTGGGCTCTTCCTAATTCTACCACCTAGAATCTTTTGAGATCTTTTGACAGTGGTTGGTCTAGCGATGTGTCAGTTTGATAAAATACTTAGGCTCAATGACAATGGTGGTTTCCCTATAGACCTACATAGACTAGATCTACCGTGGATCTGATACCACTATTATCTTTTGATGTAACAAGCACTAGTAGATAGCAATCACAATATGTAGAATAATTTGAAATAAAGTAAATATGCTAGATGATTGAAATATGCAATTAACATAAATGATATAAAATAATATAATGTAGCTATGGAGGAATTGAACACTCCATTATAAATCTATTGAACTACATCGCACCCATCACCAATGGATGGTGTTACACATAGAACTATGAGCACTAAGCTACACTATCAGACTATGTTACCCAACTCTACATCTATCTAACAGTGAGGCCTTCCTTATATAGGTAAAATAGGATACTTGTCCAACACTCTACCTAGTTGTGCAATGGACAACACATTAACTCTTGTGCATTTATTACATTTTATGAAGTAACTAGATAACTTGACCTTAAATTAATCTAAGTATGTATCTTGGAAGATACATTTACATAATTCAAATGATGGAATAGACACTATTTCTAACAGTGTAGGGAATGATCCCCTTATGCATATCATGGCATGAATCTATGGTAATATGTTCAAGTGCATTATTATAGACATTGGATATTCCATCAATATCATATCAACCATCACCCTCTAGTACCTCAAATTTATATCTAGCCACCTAGCCATCCCTACCATCACCTTGTAGGCTTTCAATGACACTCTTTGCTCAATGCTTACCATGATCTTCTTTCCTATTTCGGTGAGCATGAATACCATACCTAACCTTTGTCATGTAATTGAAGGTGAAATAAAATATAATTTACTCCTAGGATTACCATGGATCTATAAAATGCAATGCATTCCCTCTACCCTGCACCACTATTTTAAATACATCCATGAGGGATGGGTGCACTACATTCCTATTGATGACGAACTGTTCAAATATTGTAACATGGTCTCTCTTCCCCAAGGTCCTACTCTACCATCCACATATATTTACCCTACTAGTGTGCAGCTTGTTCCCCCTATCCAAACAACAATCTAGCCTCCTACATCACCAGTTCCTATAGTGGATAATCATCCTCCTCTTATTCGACCAACAAATACTCCACCATAATCATCCCATCATCTATGGCTTATATTATACCTACCTCTACATGGCTATCCTCTTCCCCTATATGTGTCCCCTTATCCCTTCTCCTTGACCTCCTCTTGTATATTATTCTTTTGATCCACCTAGGTTCCCTCCTTCGATGGTGCATATGCGTGTCTCTTCACCTATCCCACCCCTTCTTTCTATAGCTCCTCATCTTACCTCTCATCCACCTCCTATACCTCACTTACCCCACCCTCATCCTCTCACTCCATATAAAATTTATCCTCCTGCATCACACCTCACTCTTAATTCTTTCATTCTCCTATTTATTCCTTTAAATAGTCACTCTTTGTAGGAGTGCACTATTAGATTTGACTCTCAACTAGTGAATCCCCCTCCATCAAATTCTTTGTCACCTAATATATAGGCTACTATATCTCCTCCACTTCCCCTGCCATGCCATCCTCCTTATTTTCCCCTTTATCCACCTCACCCAATCCACTTGTGCTTCCCAATCTAGAAGGCCTTGGGTCTCCCTCCCAACAAACCACTCAGGGGCCACCCCATGTGTTTGTACATTTCCCCAATTCTAGTCTATGGAAGTACCTTGTACATAATGTTAATTTATCCCCTACTCCCATATAATCAATCAAGGTTTTTTGTCATCCTCGTGATATTCCCTTGACTATAAACGCTATTATTCCCATCGAATTTACATCTAACCACACCAATTTTGTGTATGAGAGAGTTGATACCTCCTTTGATATGCCTATTCCTAAAGAGCATGAAGAGCAATTTTATAGGAATATTAGCTACATGTCTAATCCATCCTTCATATTTTACTATTATCAATATTTCCAATGGAAATAATTTTTCTAGGTCAATATGAGCAAGGTCCACGATATCTTGTTGATCCACCCTACCAATTACTCAAAGACAAATCTAGATTGGGATATAACAAGAGTTGCTCAACCACCCTCCTAGAAGAAGTTATCAAATGTCTTAATATTGACCTTATAGAGGATTATTTTGATGAATACATCAACCCTAAGTATACCCACCTAATCAAACATCTCTACCCAAACTCTATGGTCAACATTCTTGTAGAATTTTTCCAAGTTATGACGATCCATGTCTCCCCATCCAATAATTATGAGGATGAGATTGAGGAGTAATTATTTACTCTCTCAATTGATTTTGATAGTTTTGATGAAGTGTCACCCTACATTGTACCCATATCCAAGCCTCTATATGATGGTACTTTTTACCTTCACATATTTCTCCTTCTACTCCCTATCTTTTTTGTGCTCCTTCAACTAGAGTGTCCAGTTGATCATCCTATCCCACATCCTCTTCCCATTTTGTTTTAGCATCTATCACTTTTGTTGGCAATTTTGGGTTTGAGATCCTAGCTTCTTGTCTATGAGTTGTCATTGATGTCAAAAGGAACTGGCATTAATGTCAAGAGGATTTATTGGCTTCAAAGGTTGAAGATTCCAAAGAATATTTTCTAGAAGATTTCGGAGAGATTCCATGTGGCAGATGAAAAGGTTTTTATCAAAACCATGGCAAGTTTAAGGGTTTTTATTAAAACCAGGTGGATGCATTAAGGGTTTTTCTCAAAACCACTCTCAGCTTAATGCAAAGGCTGGAGACACTTATTAATTAAATAACTTAATTAATAAAACCTTTTTAAGGTTTTTTAATTAATTATTTATTTGATTTAGTGATTAAATTATTTTAATAATTTAATGGGTTCTCCACCTAAGGTCTAAGGTCTAAAAGACCTTTGATTATTTTTTAAATAATCAAAAGGGTTTCATAAACCCTAAAGTTGTTTCGAAGGCGCCAAAATAATATTAATTCGAAAATTTTGAATTATCCTCCCGTCGACGTCGTGCATAGCATGGAAGTTTGGCTATATAAGCCATAACCTATAGTCCAAAGCAAAGGTGTGAAAGAAATTCGAATTGCGCAAAGGTTGGGAAGTAAAAGCTACGGCTATCATTTTTTTGCCACGTTTATCCGCCGCCAAAGGGTTAAGGAGAAGGAGACTCTTGCTAGCCTTCAAGCTAGCATCATTGGCCTAGTGGCAACGACTGTTCTACGAAGGCGCTTGAAGGGAGGTCAAGCGTTCGACTCCCGCCGTGGAGTGTGAGAAGAGTTTTTGCGCTCCGATTTTTTTCGGAGGCACTGTTGACCCATGATTTTTGGAAGCATTTTTTTTGGTAAGGTTTTTTAAATAAAATCTGCATTTTGTTAAAGAAGAAGTGGTTGGGCAGATTTATTTAAAATTATTTTTAAGGTTAAATGCTTCTTTGGAGATATAAGGTTGATAGTGTGTGGTTGAGATTTTTGGCTTGATTGTTGAGTGAGATTTGCTTAGAAGCTATTATTCCTTGAGCATGGTTTAATTAATTTGGAGAAATAAGGTGTAAAAGGATATATTGTTTGTATGCTTTATATTTTTTGGTAGTTGACTTCTAAGGATTGGAGTCATAAGGTGTTTTATGGAATAAATATTTTTGTGGTTACTTTTATGATCTAACCCTAACTTGGTGGCAAAGTTGAGGGTGGTGTTGGTAACTGGTTGAAGAACTATTCTCTTCTTCCTCAAACAAAGGTATGGGCAACTTCTTCCATGTATATTGTTGATGGTGTATTTTCTGAAATTGAGTTTGGAGTGAAAAGGTTGTCTACTAGGTATTCTTGTTGGTGTAAATCCCATTTTCTGGATATTGAAGATTGTTTATGCATTAAAATCATTGATGAGTTTTTTGGGTGAATGCATAATTCTGGTTGAGGAAGAGGAAGCATTTTTGCACTAGGGTTTATGTTAGTAAGTCTTGCTACTTGCATTGAGTTGGTGAAACCCTTAGTTGGCTGTTTTGAGATTGATGGTTGAGTTGCTTCCATAGAGGTTGTTTTGATCAAGTTAATGCTTTACTTGATACATGATTTGGGCTTACTCCATTGAGATTGATTTGAGCAAGTTATTCTTTGCATTGGTGATTTATGTTGGTGGCTATTTTGTTCAAATATCTTTGGAGGGAAAAGGATGTCTACTAGTTTCCTTTTCATGTAGTGATTGGTTGAATGCTTCAAGGTTAATGTTGAGTTGAATGATGTTGGTTAAACCTTGTCTATAAGCATTGTTGTTAAAGCCCTAATTGGTTGAGAAAAGATATTGGTTGTGGAAAGAACATGAGTATCATTGTTATATGAGATATTGCATGGTTGGCAATTGTTGGGTTGTGTTTCATGTTCTTGAGAAAAGCATACTACATCTATCTTATTCTTTTGAGATTGAGATTGAGTTGAGATTGAGATTGGGAGTTAAGTATAGAACATATTGAGTCTCTAACAATTCTCTTTATGTTTCTATGAGATTTGAGATTGAGATTGGGAGTTAAGTATAGAACATATTGAGTCTCTAACAATTCTCTTTATGCTTCTATGAGGTTGATGAATCACATTGGGTCTCTAACAATTCTCTTTGTGGGTTCATGCTAAGCAAGTTTTTCTTGATGAACTTGTGAGCTGATTTGGACAGATTCTAGTGAAGACTTGTGAGCTGATTTGGACAGGTTCTAGTGAGGACTTGTGAGCTGATTTGGACAAGTTCTAGTGAGGACTTGTGAGCTGATTTGGACAAGTTCTAGGGAGGACTTGTGAGCTGATTTGGATACGGTCCTAGCAGAGGACTTGAGGACAGAGTTGAAGTGGTTCTTTGAGAAGAACCTGAGGATAGTTTTGACAAGTCTTTGAGAAGGCTTGTGTGCAGCAGAGATTGATTTGTTCAAGCTTTATGAGTTGAGCTTGGGACAGATCTCATGAGAGTGAGGAAGACTTGTGCTTGGACCGACCGACCATGTTTAGTACAGAGTTGATGAGTTGTTGTGGAGGTGATCAGTGAGGACAGAGGTCTCTTGAGGCTGAGCATTGAGGACAGGAGGTCTTCTATGGAAAGGAGTTCCACGTGCTAGCAGAATAAGAGGCAGGTGATCTTCTGAAGTATCATTTCTAGAGTTGAGGGGAAGGATTCTCCTTTGGGCAGGAGGCTCATAAATTCGTGAGGAGGGGAAGGATTCTCCTTTGGGCAGGAGGCTCATAAATTCGTGAGGAGGGGAAGGATTCTCCTTTGGGCAGAGGCTCATAAATACTTGAGTAGGGGAAGGTTTCTCCTTTGGGCTGAGGCTCATAAACATTGTAATTGGGAAGGATTCCCAAAGAACTTTGAGAAAGCTTTTTAGAGAAAATTTTTGTGGATGTAGCCCATGTTGGGTGAACCACGTTAAAATTGGTGTCTCATTGTGTGTTGCTTTATGCATTGCTTTGATATTGCTATTGGTTCATTGCTTTGCGAAGTTGAAGTTAAATAGAGAAAGTAAAAAGAGGTCTTATACTGTTCACCCCCCTCTCAAGTATAAGCTTGTGTTCTTCAATTGGTATCAGAGCGGGTTCCTTCAGAAAGTTTAACAACTTGAAGGAAAATATTGTAAAGAACACAATGGAATCTACAAGTGGTAATGCAACACCTATTCTTGATGGGGCAGATTTTGGGCTTTGGAGTGCTAGGATGAAGGTTCATCTTATGGCTCTTGGAAATGAAGTTTGGGAAGTGATTGAGGATGAGTATACCATTCCTGAGCATGGTCCTTCTACTAAGGAAGAGAGGCTCCTACATCATAGCAATTCAAAGGCAATGAATGCAATCCCGAAGGGTTTACAGAAGGCGAGATCTTACCAAGGTGATTCATCGCAAGACAACTAGTGAAATGTGGAAACAGTTGAAGGTGGTTCATACAGGTGATGCAAATGTCCGAAAGGCCAAGTTGAGACACTTCAAAGGTATGTTTGAACAACTCAAGATGAATGATGAAGAAAATATTAGTGACTATATGCTTCGTATGGATGAGATTGTTAACTCTATGAAGGAACTAGGTCTTGAGCTTGCTGAAAATGATATTTGTGATAAGATTTTGAGGTCTCTTCCAAATAGATTTAGTGAAAATATTTTTGCTATTGAGGAAGCTAAGGATTTGGATAAGTTGAAAAAGGATGAGCTTCATAGTATACTTGCAGAATTTGAGTTGAGAACTCAAGTGAAGGTTGATGTTAAGAAGGAGGCAGATTTCAAGGCTACCAAGAAATCCAAGGGTAAAGAGCTTCAAGATAGTGATGAGTCTTCTAGTGATGAAGAGGCATATTACAGCAAGAAGGGCAAGTTCTCAAGAAAGCACAAAGGTATGAAATATGTCAAGTGTTTCAATTGTGGAAAGTTTGGTCATTATGCTACTAACTGTCATCTGCCAAGGATGAAAGTGATGAAGATAAACAGGATTATAAGAGCAAGGATTCTGAAAGGCACAGGCATCAAAGGAAGAATAAAGATGAGCAAAGCAATCAAGGAAAGAGGTACTCTCACAAACACAAGAAAAGTTTCTACCTAGACAAGGCAAGTAAGTGTTCTAGTAGTGATAGTGAAAGTTCTTCAAGTGATGTTGGAAATGAGATGTTGTTCCTAACAGAAAAGAAGAAGAAAAGAAACATAGATTTGTCCTTATGAAATGTTTTAGATGTGGAAATTTTGGACATCTTGAGGATGATTGCACAAATGATGGATTGATTTCTAGTTATACTATGTATGAGGATGCTTCAAAAAATTGTAAGGAAGATCTTTGTATGGCTTTAGAAAAGGGTAGCACCTCTAGTGATAAGAAATCTGAAAAAGTCATTGATGTTTCAAAAGGCAAACAAATAGAGGAAGTTATAGAGGATGGTGAAGTAGATCTTGAAGCTGAACTTGTTAGTGCTCTTAGTGCTTTGAAAAAGGAAAGAAAGAAGAATGCTAGACTCAATGATAAATTGGATGAATGTTGTATTGAGAGAGATGAGCTTATAGAAAGTCTTGACTTCTCTATAGCTAAGACACAAAAACTTAAGGATAAGTTAGAGTCTAAGGTTCTTGAGTGTAGAGAGTTGGAATAGAAAGTGGCTTCCTTGAAAGAGGAAACTAAAGAGTACAAGGAGAAGCTTTACAGGTTTGAAGATAGCACCAAAAAGGTAAAGTCAATCATCAAAGATCAAAGAAGGACAACAGATAAAATAGGTCTTGGTTTTGGTAAGAAACACATGGAACAAAGTTGGCGACTCACTAGGGAATCTAGTAAGAGATTCCAAAAGGAAGAGAGTTCTGATGAGGAAAGTACTTCAAAAAAGAGTCCTTGAGTGATAGATGCACAGAATCGAAAACAAGAATCAAAAAAAGGGGAGAAAGTTTACAGGACCTAAGAGGTCAAATCAAGGAAAGTTTAATGGCAGATGTTTTGCTTGTCACAAGTTTGGTCACATGGCTTCACATTGCATGACTCAAGTGAGGAAGGTAAATGACAGATTCAGAGGTGGTAATTTCTTTCAAGGGTATTGCTACTCTTGTAAATAGTTTGGGCACAAGGCTGTTTATTGCAAGGCTAATAACAGGAATAGGGTTGGTCAGAACAGATGGAGTCAAAGATCAGGTATGCCTCAAAGAAATAACATTGTTAGTTGTTATAAGTGCAACAATGAAGGTCACATAGCTAGACAGTGTAGAGCTGAAATTCCAAGGTACAGGAACAGGAACATGGGTATGAACAGGCACAAGAATCAAGACATGGATAAGAACAGGAATGATAACAAGAAACAACAAGTGACATGAACAGGAACAGGAATATGGACAAGGAGAACAAGAGAAGACATGGTAAGGCAGCTATAGACACTGATGAAGATCAGTGCCTAATGGGAGTTTTACTCCCACCCCAAAATTAATCACCTCAATAGGAGGTGGGGGAGGGACTAAGCTAAGAGGCTCATTCTTAGTCCCAAGCCCCAAAGGTGACCCTTTGCCATTGATGACAAAGGGGGAGAGATATGAGTAAGGGGGAGAGCCTCAAGTCAGGGGAGCTGATTTCTATACAGTAGTTTTGAGTTTCAATGTTGTTGAGAAGCATGGTTTGCCATCAATGACAAAGGGGGAGATTGTTGGCAATTTTGGGTTTGAGATCCTAGCTTCTTGTCTATGAGTTGTCATTGATGTCAAAAGGAACTGGCATTAATGTCAAGAGGATTTATTGGCTTCAAAGGTTGAAGATTCCAAAGAATATTTTCTAGAAGATTTCGGAGAGATTCCATGTGGCAGATGAAAAGGTTTTTATCAAAACCATGGCAGGTTTAAGGGTTTTTATTAAAACTAGGTGGATGCATTAAGGGTTTTTCTCAAAACCACTCTCAGCTTAATGCAAAGGTTGGAGACACTTATTAATTAAATAACTTAATTAATAAAACCTTTTTAAGGTTTTTTAATTAATTATTTATTTGATTTAGTGATTAAATTATTTTAATAATTTAATGGGTTCTCCACCTAAGGTCTAAGGTCTAAAAGACCTTTGATTATTTTTTAAATAATCAAAAGGGTTTCATAAACCCTAAAGTTGTTTCGAAGGCGCCAAAATAATATTAATTCGAAAAGTTTGAATTATCCTCCCATCGACGTCGTGCATAGCATGGAAGTTTGGCTATATAAGCCATAACCTATAGTCCAAAGCAATGGAGTGAAAGAAATTTGAATTGCGCAAAGGTTGGGAAGTAAAAGCTACGGCTATCATTTTTTTGCCACGTTTATCCACCGCCAAAGGGTTAAGGAGAAGGAGACTCTTGCTAGCCTTCAAGCTAGCGTCGTTGGCCTAGTGGCAACGACTGTTCTGCGAAGGCGCTTGAAGGGAGGTCAAGCGTTCGACTCCCGCCGTGGAGTGTGAGAAGAGTTTTTGCGCTCCGATTTTTTTTGGAGGCACTGTTGACCCACGATTTTTGGAAGCATTTTTTTTGGTAAGGTTTTTTAAATAAAATCTGCATTTTGTTAAAGAAGAAGTGGTTGGGCAGATTTATTTAAAATTATTTTTAAGGTTAAATGCTTCTTTGGAGATATAAGGTTGATAGTGTGTGGTTGAGATTTTTGGCTTGATTGTTGAGTGAGATTTGCTTAGAAGCTATTATTCCTTGAGCATGGTTTAATTAATTTGGAGAAATAAGGTGTAAAAGGATATATTGTTTGTATGCTTTATATTTTTGGTAGTTGACTTCTAAGGATTGGAGTCATAAGGTGTTTTATGGAATAAATATTTTTGTGGTTACTTTTATGATCTAACCCTAACTTGGTGGCAAAGTTGAGGGTGGTGTTGGTAACAAGTTGAAGAACTATTCTCTTCTTCCTCAAACAAAGGTATGGGCAACTTCTTCCATGTATATTGTTGATGGTGTATTTTCTGAAATTGAGTTTGGAGTGAAAAGGTTGTCTACTAGGTATTCTTGTTGGTGTAAATCCCATTTTCTGGATATTGAAGATTGTTTATGCATTAAAATCATTGATGAGTTTTTTGGGTGAATGCATAATTCTGGTTGAGGAAGAGGAAGCATTTTTGCACTAGGGTTTATGTTAGTAAGTCTTGCTACTTGCATTGAGTTGGTGAAACCCTTAGTTGGCTGTTTTGAGATTGATGGTTGAGTTGCTTCCATAGAGGTTGTTTTGATCAAGTTAATGCTTTACTTGATACATGATTTGGGCTTACTCCATTGAGATTGATTTGAGCAAGTTATTCTTTGCATTGGTGATTTATGTTGGTGGTTGTTTTGTTCAAATATCTTTGGAGGGAAAAGGATGTCTACTAGTTTCCTTTTCATGTAGTGATTGGTTGAATGCTTCAAGGTTAATGTTGAGTTGAATGATGTTGGTTAAACCTTGTCTATAAGCATTGTTGTTAAAGCCCTAATTGGTTGAGAAAAGATATTGGTTGTGGAAAGAACATGAGTATCATTGTTATATGAGATATTGCATGGTTGGCAATTGTTGGGTTGTGTTTCATGTTCTTGAGAAAAGCATACTACATCTATCTTATTCTTTTGAGATTGAGATTGAGTTGAGATTGAGATTGGGAGTTAAGTATAGAACATATTGAGTCTCTAACAATTCTCTTTATGTTTCTATGAGATTTGAGATTGAGATTGGGAGTTAAGTATAGAACATATTGAGTCTCTAACAATTCTCTTTATGCTTCTATGAGGTTGATGAATCACATTGGGTCTCTAACAATTCTCTTTGTGGGTTCATGCTAAGCAAGTTTTTCTTGATGAACTTGTGAGCTGATTTGGACAAGTTCTAGTGAAGACTTGTGAGCTGATTTGGACAAGGTTCTAGTGAGGACTTGTGAGCTGATTTGGACAGTTCTAGTGAGGACTTGTGAGCTGATTTGGACAAGTTCTAGTGAGGACTTGTGAGCTGATTTGGACAAGTTCTAGTGAGGACTTGTGAGCTGATTTGGACAAGTTCTAGGGAGGACTTGTGAGCTGATTTGGACAGGTCCTAGCAGAGGACTTGAGGACAGAGTTGAAGTGGTTCTTTGAGAAGAACTTGAGGACAGTTTTGACAAGTCTTTGAGAAGGCTTGTGTGCAGAGAGATTGATTTGTTCAAGCTTTATGAGTTGAGCTTGGGACAGATCTGACAGAGTGAGGAAGACTTGTGCTAGACCGACTGACTGTGTTTAGTACAGGTTGATGAGTTGTTGTGGAGGTGATCAGTGAGGACAGAGGTCTCTTGAGGCTGAGCATTGAGGACAGGAGGTCTTCTATGGAAAGGAGTTCCACGTGCTAGCGGAATAAGAGGTAGGTGATCTTCTAAAGTATCATTTCCAGAGCTGAGGGGAAGGATTCTCCTTTGGGCAGGAGGCTCATAAATTCATGAGGAGGGGAAGGATTCTCCTTTGGGTAAGAGGCTCATAAATTCATGAGGAGGGGAAGGATTCTCCTTTGGGCAGAGGCTCATAAATACTTGAGTAGGGGAAGGTTTCTCCTTTGGGCTGAGGCTCATAAACATTGTAATTGGGAAGGATTCCCAAAGAACTTTGAGAAAGCTTTTTAGAGAAAAGTTTTGTGGATGTAGCCCATGTTGGGTGAACCACGTTAAAATTGGTGTCTCATTGTGTGTTGCTTTATGCATTGCTTTGATATTGCTATTGGTTCATTGCTTTGCGAAGTTGAAGTTAAATAGAGAAAGTAAAAGAGGTCTTATACTGTTCACCCCCCCTCTCAGTATAAGCTTGTGTTCTTCAATTGGTATCAGAGCGGGTTCCTTCAAAAATTTTAACAGCTTGAAGGAAAATATTGTAAAGAACACAATGGAATCTACAAGTGGTAATGCAACACCTATTCTTGATGGGGCAGATTTTGGGCTTTGGAGTGCTAGGATGAAGGTTCATCTTATGGCTCTTGGAAATGAAGTTTGGGAAGTGATTGAGGATGAGTATACCATTCCTGAGCATGGTCCTTCTACTAAGGAAGAGAGGCTCCTACATCATAGCAATTCAAAGGCAATGAATGCAATCCCGAAGGGTTTACAGAAGGCAGATCTTACCAAGGTGATTCACTGCAAGACAACTAGTGAAATGTGGAAACAGTTGAAGGTGGTTCATACAGGTGATGCAAATGTCCGAAAGGCCAAGTTGAGACACTTCAAAGGTATGTTTGAACAACTCAAGATGAATGATGAAGAAAATATTAGTGACTATATGCTTCGTATGGATGAGATTGTTAACTCTATGAAGGAACTAGGTCTTGAGCTTGCTGAAAATGATATTTGTGATAAGATTTTGAGGTCTCTTCCAAATAGATTTAGTGAAAATATTTCTGCTATTGAGGAAGCTAAGGATTTGGATAAGTTGAAAAAGGATGAGCTTCATAGTATACTTGCAGCATTTGAGTTGAGAACTCAAGTGAAGGTTGATGTTAAGAAGGAGGCAACTTTCAAGGCTACCAAGAAATCCAAGGGTAAAGAGCTTCAAGATAGTGATGAGTCTTCTAGTGATGAAGAGGCATATTACAGCAAGAAGGGCAAGTTCTCAAGAAAGCACAAAGGTATGAAATATGTCAAGTGTTTCAATTGTGGAAAGTTTGGTCATTATGCTACTAACTGTATCGTTGCCAAGGATGAAAGTGATGAAGATAAACAGGATTATAAGAGCAAGGATTCTGAAAGGCACAGGCATCAAAGGAAGAATAAATATGAGCAAAGCAATCAAGGAAAGAGGTACTCTCACAAACACAAGAAAATTTTCTACCTAGACAAGGCAAGTAAGTGTTCTAGTAGTGATAGTGAAAGTTCTTCAAGTGATGTTGGAAATGAGATGTTGTTCCTAACAGAAAAAGAAGAAGAAAAGAAACATAGATTTGTCCTTATGAAATGTTTTAGATGTGGAAATTTTGGACATCTTGAGGATGATTGCACAAATGATGGATTGATTTCTAGTTATACTATGTATGAGGATGCTTCGAAAAATTGTGAGGAAGATCTTTGTATGGCTTTAGAAAAGGGTAGCACCTCTAGTGATAAGAAATCTGAAAAAGTCATTGATGTTTCAAAAGGCAAACAAATAGAGGAAGTTATAGAGGATGGTGAAGTAGATCTTGAAGCTGAACTTGTTAGTGCTCTTAGTGCTTTGAAAAAGGAAAGAAAGAAGAATGCTAGACTCAATGATAAATTGGATGAATGTTGTATTGAGAGAGATGAGCTTATAGAAAGTCTTGACTTCTCTATAGCTAAGACACATAAACTTAAGGATAAGTTAGAGTCTAAGGTTCTTGAGTGTAGAGAGTTGGAACAGAAAGTGGCTTCCTTGAAAGAGGAAACTAAAGAGTACAAGGAGAAGCTTTACAGGTTTGAAGATAGCACCAAAAAGGTAAAGTCAATCATCAAAGATCAAAGAAGGACAACAGATAAAATAGGTCTTGGTTTTGGTAAGAAACACATGGAACAGGTTGGGGAATCTAGTAAGAGATTCCGAAAGGAAGAGAGTTCTGATGAGGAAAGTACTTCAAAAAAAGAGTCCTTGAGTGATAGATGCACAGAATCAGAAAACAAGAATCAAAAAAAGGGGAGAAAGTTTACAGGACCTAAGAGGTCAAATCAAGGAAAGTTTAATGGCAGATGTTTTGCTTGTCACAAGTTTGGTCACATGGCTTCACATTGCATGACTCAAGTGAGGAAGGTAAATGACAGATTCAGAGGTGGTAATTTCTTTCAAGGGTATTGCTACTCTTGTAAATAGTTTGGGCACAAGGTTGTTTATTGCAAGGCTAATAACAGGAATAGGGTTGGTCATAACAGATGGAGTCAAAGATCAGGTATGCCTCAAAGAAATAACATTGTTAGTTGTTATAAGTGCAACAATGAAGGTCACATAGCTAGACAATGTAGAGCTGAAATTCCAAGGTACAGGAACAGGAACATGGGTATGAACAGGCACAAGAATCAAGACATGGATAAGAACAGGAATGATAACAAGAACAACAACAGTGACATGAACAGGAACAAGAATATGGACAAGGAGAACAAGAGAAGACATGGTAAGGCAGCTATAGACACTGATGAAGATCAGTGCCTAATGGGAGTTTTACTCCCACCCCAAAATTAATCACCTCAATAGGAGGTGGGGGAGGGACTAAGCTAAGAGGCTCATTCTTAGTCCCAAGCCCCAAAGGTGACCCTTTGCCATTGATGACAAAGGGGGAGAGATATGAGTAAGGGGGAGAGCCTCAAGTCAGGGGGAGCTGATTTCTATACAATAGTTTTGAGTTTCAGTGTTGTTGAGAAGCATGGTTTGCCATCAATGACAAAGGGGGAGATTGTTGGCAATTTTGGGTTTGAGATCCTAGCTTCTTGTCTATGAGTTGTCATTGATGTCAAAAGGAACTGCCATTAATGTCAAGAGGATTTATTGGCTTCAAAGGTTGAAGATTCCAAAGAATATTTTCTAGAAGATTTCGGAGAGATTCCATGTGGCAGATGAAAAGGTTTTTATCAAAACCATGGCAGGTTTAAGGGTTTTTATTAAAACCAGGTGGATGCATTAAGGGTTTTTCTCAAAACCACTCTCAGCTTAATGCAAAGGCTGGAGACACTTATTAATTAAATAACTTAATTAATAAAACCTTTTAAGGTTTTTTAATTAATTATTTATTTGATTTAGTGATTAAATTATTTTAATAATTTAATGGGTTCTCCACCTAAGGTCTAAGGTCTAAAAGACCTTTGATTATTTTTTAAATAATCAAAAGGGTTTCATAAACCCTAAAGTTGTTTCGAAGGTGCCAAAATAATATTAATTTGAAAATTTTGAATTATCCTCCCGTCGACGTCGTGCATAGCATGGAAGTTTGGCTATATAAGCCATAACCTATAGTCCAAAGCAATGGTGTGAAAGAAATTCGAATTGCGCAAAGGTTGGGAAGTAAAAGCTACGGCTATCATTTTTTTGCCACGTTTATCCGCCGCCAAAGGGTTAAGGAGAAGGAGACTCTTGCTAGCCTTCAAGCTAGCATCGTTGGCCTAGTGGCAACGACTGTTCTGCGAAGGCGCTTGAAGGGAGGTCAAGCGTTCGACTCCCGCCGTGGAGTGTGAGAAGAGTTTTTGCGCTCCGATTTTTTTGGAGGCAATGTTGACCCGCGATTTTCGGAAGCATTTTTTTTGGTAAGGTTTTTTAAATAAAATCTGCATTTTGTTAAAGAAGAAGTGGTTGGGCAGATTTATTTAAAATTATTTTTAAGGTTAAATGCTTCTTTGGAGATATAAGGTTGATAGTGTGTGGTTGAGATTTTTGGCTTGATTGTTGAGTGAGATTTGCTTAGAAGCTATTATTCCTTGAGCATGGTTTAATTAATTTGGAGAAATAAGGTGTAAAAGGATATATTGTTTGTATGCTTTATATTTTTTGGTAGTTGACTTCTAAGGATTGGAGTCATAAGGTGTTTTATGGAATAAATATTTTTGTGGTTACTTTTATGATCTAACCCTAACTTGGTGGCAAAGTTGAGGGTGGTGTTGGTAACAAAGTTGAAGAACTATTCTCTTCTTCCTCAAACAAAGGTATGGGCAACTTCTTCCATGTATATTGTTGATGGTGTATTTTCTGAAATTGAGTTTGGAGTGAAAAGGTTGTCTACTAGGTATTCTTGTTGGTGTAAATCCCATTTTCTGGATATTGAAGATTGTTTATGCATTAAAATCATTGATGAGTTTTTTGGGTGAATGCATAATTCTGGTTGAGGAAGAGGAAGCATTTTTGCACTAGGGTTTATGTTAGTAAGTCTTGCTACTTGCATTGAGTTGGTGAAACCCTTAGTTGGCTGTTTTGAGATTGATGGTTGAGTTGCTTCCATAGAGGTTGTTTTGATCAAGTTAATGCTTTACTTGATACATGATTTGGGCTTACTCCATTGAGATTGATTTGAGCAAGTTATTCTTTGCATTGGTGATTTATGTTGGTGGTTATTTTGTTCAAATATCTTTGGAGGGAAAAGGATGTCTACTAGTTTCCTTTTCATGTAGTGATTGGTTGAATGCTTCAAGGTTAATGTTGAGTTGAATGATGTTGGTTAAACCTTGTCTATAAGCATTGTTGTTAAAGCCCTAATTGGTTGAGAAAAGATATTGGTTGTGGAAAGAACATGAGTATCATTGTTATATGAGATATTGCATGGTTGGCAATTGTTGGGTTGTGTTTCATGTTCTTGAGAAAAGCATACTACATCTATCTTATTCTTTTGAGATTGAGATTGAGTTGAGATTGAGATTGGGAGTTAAGTATAGAACATATTGAGTCTCTAACAATTCTCTTTATGTTTCTATGAGATTTGAGATTGAGATTGGGAGTTAAGTATAGAACATATTGAGTCTCTAACAATTCTCTTTATGCTTCTATGAGGTTGATGAATCACATTGGGTCTCTAACAATTCTCTTTGTGGGTTCATGCTAAGCAAGTTTTTCTTGATGAACTTGTGAGCTGATTTGGACAAGTTCTAGTGAAGACTTGTGAGCTGATTTGAACAAGTTCTAGTGAAGACTTGTGAGCTGATTTGGACAGGTTCTAGTGAGGACTTGTGAGCTGATTTGGAAAGGTTCTAGTGAGGACTTGTGAGCTGATTTGGACAGGTTCTAGTGAGGACTTGTGAGCTGATTTGGACAAGTTCTAGGGAGGACTTGTGAGCTGATTTGGACAGGTCCTAGCAGAGGACTTGAGGACAGAGTTGAAGTGGTTCTTTGAGAAGAACCCGAGGATAGTTTTGACAAGTCTTTGAGAAGGCTTGTGTGCAGCAGAGATTGATTTGTTCAAGCTTTATGAGTTGAGCTTGGGACAGATCTGACAGAGTGAGGAAGACTTGTGCTAGACCGACTGACTGTGTTTAGTACAGGTTGATGAGTTGTTGTGGAGGTGATCAATGAGGACAGAGGTCTCTTGAGGCTGAGCATTGAGGACAGGAGGTCTTCTATGGAAAGGAGTTCCACGTGCTAGCGGAATAAGAGGTAGGTGATCTTCTAAAGTATCATTTCTAGAGCTAAGGGGAAGGATTCTCCTTTGGGCAGGAGGCTCATAAATTCATGAGGAGGGGAAGGATTCTCCTTTGGGTAGGAGGCTCATAAATTCGTGAGGAGGGGAAGGATTCTCCTTTGGGCAGAGGCTCATAAATACTTGAGTAGGGGAAGGTTTCTCCTTTGGGCCGAGGCTCATAAACATTGTAATTGGGAAGGATTCCCAAAGAACTTTGAGAAAGCTTTTTAGAGAAAAGTTTTGTGGATGTAGCCCATGTTGGGTGAACCACGTTAAAATTGGTGTCTCATTGTGTGTTGCTTTATGCATTGCTTTGATATTGCTATTGGTTCATTGCTTTGCGAAGTTGAAGTTAAATAGAGAAAGTAAAAAGAGG
The DNA here is from genome assembly GCA_028583015.1 of Wollemia nobilis. NCBI lineage: Eukaryota > Viridiplantae > Streptophyta > Pinopsida > Araucariales > Araucariaceae > Wollemia > Wollemia nobilis. Next base: position 16,405,928 of record JAQPPZ010017052.1, read on the forward strand.
TCTTATACTGTTCACCCCCCTCTCAGTATAAGCTTGTGTTCTTAAACTTCTACCTCATACACTTATCCTTTGATAACTTCTCCCCCTCCATAATATCTTCCAATGCCAAACTTTTCCTCTAATAGTCCTATCCATCCACATCATGGTCTACGCATAGTCAACATGATCTGTATTGATTTTTTCACTCTGCTTCGCTATGACTAATCCTCCCTATCTCCTTAACATTGATCCAAGTACCATCAACTTTGATTAGATTTCTTCTAATCCTTTTCCTCTTGTCTTCCAATAGAGTAGTTAATCTAGAAATCAATTATCCATTTTCCCTCTTCTCCTTATCCTTCTTCTATCTACCAAGTTGAAGTCGCTTGTGATGATATTATATTTACTAATAATTTAGCTAATGATCTACATCTCATTCTTACTCTCACCTAGCTAGAGGATGGTTACCATATGCTTGTGGAGGAAACCATCAAAATCAACCTCAGTTCTAATCCCACCAACCATCATGTCATCTAACTCAAAAATAAATTATCCCTCGAAGAGAGAGTGCTTCACGATACTCCTGCGTATAAGAAAGATTTTGCATGGTCCTATAGTGATATTCTAAGCCTCAATCCAAACCTAATGGTCCAATACCTTACCCTAGATAGTAACACCAAGCCAATCAAGAAAAAACTATAAAAGTTACATCCCATTATTACATAGATAGTAAAATAAGAGTTGCAAAAACTCTTCGACACGGGCTTCATTCAACCCATAGACTATCTAAAGTGGGTGTCAAACATGGTACCCATGAAAAATCCAAAGGGGGGGATACACATCTACACATACTTTCAAGATCTAAACAAAGCATGTCCCAAATATGATTTCCCCTTTTGAATATTGACACCTTGGTTGACTCAAAAATAGGTCACAAAATGCTCTCCCTAATGGATGGTTTCTTAGGATATAATAAAATTCAAGTTAAACTTGATGATCAACATAAAACATATTTCACCACTCTATGGGGGATTTTTTGCTACAAAGTCATGTCATTTGGTTTCAAAAATGTAGGCAATATGTATCAGCACACTATGACATACATCTTTCATGACTATATGCATGACATTGTAGAGGATTACATGGATGACTTATTGGTAAAATTCAAAATGCATGATCATCATGTCAATATTTTATGCAAAGTCTTTGACTGACTTCTTGAGCACAATTTCAAACTAAATCCTAAGAAATGTGTCTTTGGTGTTACCTTAGGTAAACTTCTTGGATTTATCATCTCTCAATGGGGTATCAAAGTGGACCCAAACAAAGTGAAGGTCATTCTTGACATGTCTCCCCCTACGAATCTCAAAGAATTTTATAGCTTGCAAGGAAATAAAATGATTAATTGTTTCACCATGCAAATCTTAGATAAGTTCAAGTCATTCAATCATATGTTGGTAAAGGGGGTGGCCTTCAATTGGACGAATATCAAGATGCTTTTAAAGCAATCAAGTAGTACCTTATATCCCTCCTAGTTTTATCCTCACCTAGACTAGGTTTTCCATTCCACTTGTATATTTTTTCATTGAATTTTCCCTAGGGACCATGTTGGTCCAGAATAATGAGACCAATTGAGAGTAGGCTATATACTATATTAATTGCACTTTGGTGAGTTATGAGACAAGATACACTTATTTGGAGAATTTATGCTCAGTAGTAGTTTTTGCTACTAAGAAACTTTACCACTATATGATCAATCATACCACCTATGTCATTGCTAGGGAAAACCCATTATGATACATGATGGGTCAATCCTACAATAACAGTCAAACCTCCAAATAGATCATGTTTTTAATGAAATTTGACCTCAAATTTATTAGCCAAAAATCCATCAAAGGTCAAGTCATCATAGACCAACTTGTGGAATCTCCCGTCATTGATGATAAACCTCTTATTATTGAGCTTCCCTATGGCTCTTTCTTAACGTTACTAAGCAAAAAAAAAATTCAAACCTGAATATAAAGTTGACCTTATGTTGTACTTTGATGGTTCCAAGTGTAAGCAAGGGGAGGTATTAGAGTTGTTTTCTTCATGCAAAAAGGGGATCCCATCCCCTTCTCATTCAAACTCATCTTCCCTAACACCAACAATAATACCAAATATGAAGCTCTCATCCTCGGCTTCAAAAATATAATTGTTATGCACATCAAATGCATCAAAATTATTGGTGATTCCCACCTAATAATTAATAAAGTAAAGGGTATTTATCAATGTAAATGCACATTCCTCAAGCAATATAATAAAGTTATAGATGAATTGTTATTGCACTTATATTATTATGATATTAAGGCCTCGCCAAGGTCTACCAATCGCTTCATTATTACAATGGATTCTCTTGGTTCCCTTATCCCTAAAAACATATATGACAAAGTCACCCACATCCATGTCACCACTCTTCATGAGCTGGCTATTTCCAGTAAGACTTCCCCAAATGAACTGGATTTCCATCTTGTGCAAGAACCTTACAATGCTTGGTTTTCTCAAGTCAAGGATTGCTTAAAGCTTGGTGTTCTTCCCTATGATCTATCGCAGGATGGGAAATAAATTTTCAAGTAGAAATCCATGAGGTACACCCTCTTGGGGGACATCCTCTATCATAGAAGTTATGATGTTATTCTTCTCTAGTGTCTTGAACCATGTGAAGTTCATTAGGTTGTATCTACAACTCATGATGGTATTTGTGGTGGTCATTTTAGTGGAATCACCATCATAAAGAGTATATTGTACATGGGTTATTATTGGCGTACTATGGAACATGATTTTTGTACATACATCAAGAAATGTATCAAATGCCAACATCATGCCAATTTAACCCACATGTCCTCACAAGCCTTGTAGTCAATCTAGGTGTTGTAGTCCTTCTCACAATGGGGTTTTGACCTCATGGAAAAAATATCCCCAACCTCATCCAAAAAATATACTTTCATAATAATGTCTATAGAATATTTCACAAAAAAAAGGGAGTCTTTCAAAACAAAATGAAATTAGAAGAATGATTCAGATAAATCATCCACATCTTATTTTCCTTCAAGAAACAAATATGTCAATGGAGGATATGGATTCAATTGCCAGTAAAATTTGGCCAGTTGGAAAAGTGTTTTCCCTCAGTTCCCAAGGGACTTCTGGTGGCATTGCTTGTCTTTGGGACCCAAAAGAGGTAGTTATTCACCATATGGTTGGCAGTTGGGGTTTTTTGGCTATAGCTATTCAAAGTAGACATTCCAACCAAATTATGCTCTGCATTATTATTTATGCTCCGACTTCTTTGGAGGAAAAAATAATATAGTGGAAGGATATTACTCATATTATCTCTCATTTTTCTGAAGTTTGGATCTTGATAGGAGGAGATTTCAATACCATCCTCTCTCTATATGAGAAAAGGGGGGGAAATAGAAATTTGGACAAAAGCACTGACCTCATGAGTGAATATATTGCAAACCTCCATCTTGTTGATATCCGACCAGATAACGACCTTATGACTTGGTCTAACAGAAGGCAAGGCTTAGCTTGTATAATGGATAGATTGGATAGGTTTTTTTTCTCTAAAAATTTTTTAATCCATGGTCACATTCCTAAAGTGAAGACTCTTAATAATGCTGGTTCGAATCATTGGCCAATCATGGTGGAAATGTGGAAAACCAATGTGAGTTTCTCTCCTTTTTGTTTTCAATTAATGTGGCTTAGAGACATTTCCTTCAAACCTCGTGTGCAACAATGGTGGAAGGAAGATAAACCTAGGCATGGGACTAAGATGTTCTGTTTCGCCAAAATACTACAATACATTAAATCCAAAATCAAGACTTGGAACTAGAAAGATTTTGGGTATGTTCATAAAAAAAACATTAAGTTATTGCTCATATTGAAAATTTGAATAATAAAATCTGTTTAGATGGCCTCATAGAGAAGAGAAGTGCAGATGAAATTAAACTCACAACTCAGTTAGAGGAATGGGAAAAAAGAGAAGAAATCTTATGGAAGAAAAAATATAGAATTCAATGGCTCAAAGAAGGAGATCGAAACATAAATTTCTTCTACAAATATCTTCTAGCTCGAAGATCTCATAACTTTATTTTTTTGGAGATGTTGTTTATACTTGGGATCGCATGAACTCTATTGTTGTTGATTAATTTTCTAATATTTTTGCTGCTACTCCTCTTGACTCAGCTTCACAATAAAATGTTCTTCAAGCAATCCCTTATCTTATCACTTCTGAGGAGAACTCTATTTTGACTGCTCATGGTACTATCAATGAGCTTCAACAAGTAGTTTTTAAAATGCAAAAAGGGATCCATCAATGAGCTAGGACTAGTAGATATTGGATCCCTATTGAGGACTGGCCTATTCAAATCCCAAAAAGTCAAAGACAAGATATCCAAGGCATCCTTCATATGAGATCCCTCTCTTGGTCCCATGAAAAATATTGTTTTGGATGGAACAACACTACTAAGGGTGAGTATTCAGTTGCTCAAGGTTATTTGACTTTATGCCATATTAATCCCAACCATTCTTCTGACATATTTTCTCGATTGTGAGCTCAAAAGCTCTAGCCTAAGGTGAGGTTCTTTAATTGGCTTTTATTGCATCGTAGGGTGCTTACTGGTGAGCAACTTATGAAGCGTGGTTTTCATGGCCCTTTTAGATTTGACATGTGTGAAGAGAATGTAGAAACTCTCAACCATATTTTTATTGAGTGTACTTTAGCCTTTGAGCTATGGAGGAGAATGGCCATTTTACTTGGCTTACAATGGTCCATTTTTTTTTACTTTTGAACAGCTTTGAAGGGTTTGGCCTAATCAAGAGGGTGTTGATCATTTTATTAGGTAGTTAGTTTGGATGGGTTCTACGAATGAAAGGAACAGTCAAATTTTTAATCAAGATATGAATAATATTCACTATATTTGGCAAAAGACCATAGCCAACTTAGTTGAATCAGTCCATCAACTCCTTAATCACCACCAAAACTCCCACCAAATATGGGATCAAGTGATGCAAAGATTGAAGATTAAATATTCTAAGGAAAACCAACTTAAAGGGAATGTGAGTATTAGTAAGATGGATAGGACAAGAAATTGACAACCTCCTAAGGATTTTGAAAAATTTAATACTGATGGAGCCTCTAGAGGGAACCCTATAAAAGCCAATGTGGGAGGAATTGGTAGACTTTCATATGGCTCCTTGGTTTTTACTTTTGCTGAGAATTTGGGTATTCTTTCCAATAACCTTGTTGAGGGGTATGGTATCCTTAGAGGCCTTCAGGAGGCTACTAAGGTTGGATGGGAAAATGTGTTAGTTGAGTATGACTCTCAACTTATGATTAATCTCTTGAAGACTCCTTCTAAGAATCATAAGGTGGATTGAAGAATAAAAAGAATTATTGAGAAGATTCAATTAATCCAGATGGGATTTTTGAAAGTTGATTACAATCATGTGGTCAGAGATCAAAACAAGAGTGTTGATGCTTTAGCTAATTGGGCTTTGTACAAAGGTGATCTTACTTGTTATGGCCACCCTCCTAGATGGTGGGCTTCTCAAATTAGGTAAGCTCTTATTTCTATCATTTCTTTGGATGGCTCCAATTCTGAAGGTACCTAGTTTCTTCTTGTTTTTTTTTTTGCTTCTCTTTGGTTCATTCAGTTTTTTTTAGTTCCCTAGCTCATTCTATTCTTTCTTTTGTTTCCTATGTTGATTCTTGCCTTAATAGTCTTCTGTTCTAGATAGGTCATTGTTATGTTCAATTTTTTTTTTTTTCTTTTTTGTTTTTTTTGTTTAATTTTTTAAGGTGGGTGGGTTATTTTGTTTTGTTTTGTTTTTGTGTTCTTTGTGTTGTTTTTTGTCGTTCTTGTGTTTTTGTTGTTTTGTGTTTTTTTTATGTTTTTTGTTATTGTTCTTGTGTTTTTTTCGTTCATGTTCTTGGGTTTCTCTTTGTTTGTGTTAACTCATGTTTTTATGTGTGAGTGTTTTCTATGTTTTTTGTTTTTTTTTATTGTCTATTGTTGGTTGTTTTTTATTTTTATTTTTATTTTTATTTTATTTTTTTAATTTTTTAGGTTTTGGTTGTGTTTATTTTTCATGTTTTTTTTTTGGTTATGTCTTTGTAGTGTTATGTTGTTTTTGTCTTGTTTGTGTTTTGTTATGTGGTTCTTGTGTTTTTCTATGTGGTTCGTGTTGTGGTTTCTTTTATCTTATTGTGCGTGTTTGGTTGTGCTTTTGTTTTTGACACACTCAAGGAGCATGTTTTTATTTTATTTTATTATTTTTGTTATTTTTTACTTATTTATTTACTTATTTTTAAATTGGTTTTGTGTGTTTGTTTGCTCCTTGAGTATGTCAAAGGTGGTAGGCCAGGTCCGATTCCTGGGTGTTTTTGGTGAAATGGATACCCCTACCTCCTTGGGTCTTACCCGAAAGTGGCATCTCTTTTGGGATGTTTTCCACAAATAAAAAAAAGAATATTTCACAAAATGGGTAGCAGTTGTTCCTCTTATCAAAATTATTGGTCCTCAAATTGCAAAATTCATCCTACATCACATATTTTGTCATTTTGGCATCCCTTCCAAGATCATTTTAGATAATGGTCCACCCTTTAAGAATAAATATGTTTGTATGTTGTGTAACAAATACAACATCCAACATAGCTTCTCAACTCCTTACTATCCTCAAGGTAATGGCCAATTCGAGGCCACCAACAAGACCATTTATGCGATCTTGTGTAAGATTATCAAAGAATCCCATAGAGATTGACACACTCAAATTCCTTTAGCATTATGTGCCTACCAAACAAGTATTCACACAACTATATATGCAAATCTATTTTTATTGGTTTATGACACTAAGTCCATTATGCCCCTTGAACTTGAAATTCTATCGTTACGAATCTCACTCCAAGAGTTCATCGACAACAACACTGCATGCCAAGATCAACTAGATCAATTTATCCTCCTTAATGAATTTTGAATCAATGCTCTTGAGCATATTTATGTTTATCAAGATTGGATCAAGCACACATATGGCAAAAATATCCATAAGTGAGAGTTTCAATTTTATGAGCTCATGCTAAAAGAGAATCAACATAACTCAAACCTACGTAGCCATTTATGGGACAAGTTTACTCCCAATTGGCTTAGTCCTTTTATCATCAAATGTAATTTTGGTTTTAGATCTTATAAGTTTTCCACTCTCAAAGGTATTGAGGAACCTAAACCCATTAATAGCCTTCACCTTCACCCTTTCTATACGTAATAACATTTAACAGGTTATTTCTTCTTGCATGTCCTTTATTATTAAAAAACAAAACAAAATAAAAATAAAACAATAGCAGCAGCAAAAAATCTGCATCAAGTCCAACATACTCTTTCTTCTCTCCATTCACCTTCTTTTTTGTCTCATTATCATTTCTTCTATACTTTTTTTTACTTTTTTTTCTCCTTGTTCTCTTTCTTTTCCTCCACTCACAAGTTCCATGTCATTGTTGTATGATCATGCATGATTGGCTACGTACCTATCAATGGTTCTTATTCCTTCTTATTTCTTATCTTTTTCTCACACCTTATTCTCATTCTCTTTCTTTTCCTCCATTCACAAGTTACATGTCATTTTTGCATGATCACGCATGAGCGACTACATACCTATGACTAGTCCTTCTTCCTTCTCATTTCTTATTTGTTTCTCACATCTTCTCCTCATTCGCTTTATTTTATTTCATTAATATGTTTTATTTCATTGTTGTACAATCATGCAAAAGTGACTATGTACCTAAGGTTGGTTCCTTTATCTCATTCCCCTTATCTTCTTTCTTCACTTTCTTCTATTCCCCACCATTTTGTTCCTCTTATTCTTATTTTCTCCCTCACACTTCTCTCTTTTCTCATTTTTTCCATCTCCATGTTATCCATTATTCAAACTCTTCTCCCATCATCCATCACCTTACATTCATCACATACATTCATACACCAATAAACATGGTAACTCATTACGTGCTAATTTGATCATCATTTGGATGTGCACATATGCATTTTCCAATCCTAACTGGTATAATTAATCAATGGAATATAACGATTGTACTTTTCATGTCCATTTGTGTGTCTTGCATTTTTTGTCCCCCACATTATTGTACATGGTCTAAACATCTTGTTTTATCACATATCATGTTGTCTTATCCACCATGTTTCCCACCATAGTCTATATTTAGTATTTTTGTTCATAAACATGCATTAGTCATCCCCTCTCTCATGATGTTTTGTTTAATTATTTTCTTAGGTTGTTGGAAAATAAAGGTTTTTTTTGTTATTCAACCATACCTAGTGCTCCACTTAACTTTTATCAAAATTCCTCGTGTTCTAAGGATATTTTGGACTCCACTGGACAACTCGAGTTCATTCTTAGACCAAACACATATCACACATTAATCAAATTTTAAGTTTAGGAAATATGACACCATGCATGGTCTTATCATAAAAGTGAAAGTTTTCTCGCTCATCCTATCATTCACATAATCTAAACCTAAGGATCTAAATTAAAAGTTTCAAACCAAAAAAGAAAGAATAATTTCAAAGAGATCCAAATATTGGTCCTCTCAGGTACTTTAGATGCCTTCATAGAGGCTATAGATGCCTGGTTGGCAATGGACACTTGACTGGCAGTAGAGTATGTCCTTCAAGTGGTGACATGTCTATCACATTGGATTACCACTATTCACTACATATATGTCCTAAGTCTCCATTTGTATCATTAATCATTAGTCATCATCTAGTGTCCATTTGATTTGCACATTATCCATTACATGTCACGTTATCATCCATGTCATAAGGCACATGTTCATTATGGATTATCTTCTATTATGTTGTGTTAATGTACCATTATGACCCTTAACTTTGCATCAATTAATTAAACTAATTTTGATTGTGAAATGCATAGGCACATATCTAAAAAGTGACTAAACAAACACCTATGAGTCTAAAGCATGTAAATAATTCAACACAACATCATCCATCACATATGTATATTGTATCCATAACATATAATATATCATCTCTAGCTAATCACAAACATTCATTAATCATACACATAAAAATTATATACACACATGCATTATATCACATCATAATAAATTTCCATTCATTAACATATATAACATCATCAATAGTACATCATCATAAATGCCCACAAGCTACATAAAAATTATTCTTTGAGCTACATCATACATACATCCTAATCTTGCAAAACCACTACTATATAAAAAGCATGGCCACTCGACCATACCAAAAGCATAAATCACTATTTTTACCTCTTGAAGGTCTCCCCACTCCCCTCCTACCCTCCTGATCCATCTCCTTTGCTCCTCTACTACCTCTTGCCACCCTATAATGGAGTTGATGCTAATATTTGAGATGTTATTGGCTCTATGAAATTAGATATTGTTGGGACTACTAACAGCATACTCCTATCACTCCATTGAGATCGAGATGTTGAGTATGATATAATAGACATACCTTGGCCCACCAACACCTCCTTGCATGATATCACTCTATACCTTTTCCACACATAGGTTATCCTAAACTCATCCCTAGTATGTCCCAACCAAGCAATCTCAGCCTATGTAGTCGCCATATCTCCACCACCACTCAACTGCTCTCTCCTATTATAGCCTATACCTCTCAATTATCACATCAAACTATGCATGTAGCCAAGCCCACTCTATAAGGAGTATGCCTCACTCTATAATCATTGTGTCTCTATTTACCTACAACCTATCCTTCTCTACCTACAATCCATCCCTCTCAACCCATAATCCATGTCTCTCCTCTTATAGTCTATCCCTCTCAGCATGTAGCCTATCCCTCTTGGCCTACAGCTTGATACTATCTAGTGTCACTATTTTTCTTTACTCAGTGAATTGTATCTTTATCCATTGTACTCAAACCCTCAATATATCAACCTCCTCAACCACATCCATCATCCCATCGAGTTCCATGCTATCATAAAAATAAATCCCCTCTCCATCCCTAAAATTTGTTATTGATACCTCCTCAATTATCATCCTTGCTAGGCCTACCCCCTCATCTACTCAATGATATATGTGTCACCTATGTGGCTCCACCTCTTCCTCTCTCTCTCATGATGCATATACTCCATAAACTACCTTAACTCTTCCTCTAGTTGTCTCTCTTCCACCCTCCATATCCACATCCTCCTTCATGGCTCTCCTTATGTACCACTGCTATGTGGCCCATCATCTATCAAACTCGGGTCTTGTACTAGCATCATCCACATCTAGCATTGATATCACCTCATTAGGATTTTATTCTAATGGGTCTATTAGTGGTGTATTTATTACATCATCCCACCTTCTCTTATATACTATAGGTGGATTTGGTATCCTCTACCTTAATCCAAATTGTCACAAGACTCGAGTATTTTGAAAATACTTGATTTGTATGCTCCATTAGCCAATAACCCATCTTCATCATTGTACATAAGCTAGTTTCAATGCCTCATCCCTCCATATTGAAGCCCCCATCCTTGGTCGCTAGATCATATCCTATGGCCTCAAACTCACTCATGCATCATAGTAATGATATCCATATCCCTCATAGGGCTTACTAACCCATGTCTCCATATCTATCTACCATCTCAAGGCATATGGAACCTACAACCCCATAAACCTATGGGATTTGTATGGTAGACCTCATGTTCTCTCTATTTCTATATGCTCACACTCTCATAGTTGCACCAATAGATTGTAACTCAATCCTATATGATGAGTTCTCCTCATCTCATATAGCTCTTCTATATGTCTATACCAATAAAGCTAGGTCCCATGCAAAAAATATTGACCTAGCCACCATATCTACCATGATCCCCAATAGGTTCTATGGAAATCATGCACCTAAAAAATTTGGAAAAATGTAGCTATATATCAACACCATCACCAATGTATGTCTTAGCGATAATGACCTCACCTCATAATAAAACTAATATAGAACCCTACCACTATCTGTGTTCACCTGATACTACTTTGCATCAAAAGGTCACTCTATCACTAATACCTTATATGTCTCACCCATTACTATAATGGTACATCCCTCTATTGATAACCAATATATCCAGTAGACATCCCCTAGAGTTAGATTTATTTCCCCTATAGGAAAATAAAATGTGCCCCTATTTGGGTCCCATCACTCACACAATGCTAATAGATATAATTTATCCACATGAATTATCTCCATCTAGACCATCCCATCAAACCTTATCTCCTCCAACCACCTCAAATAATTAGCATCCAACCTCCTCCTTATATTGACAAAAAGTAATCAAAATCAGTGTCGGAGATGTAATACCTTCAACTACCATCACTTCCCCTTGTCAAATCCAACATTTTATCAAAAAATTGATCATAGGGATCTATATGATTCCCTAAACAAATCATAAACAATAAAAAACTATTATAACCAAGTGCAATGGGGTTAATAATATACCATATGATTGGGCTTTTATAACAAAGTTCCCTAGACCATATCGTACGGTAGTTTATCATAATGTACGATCCATAATAGTATGAACCCATACAGTCAGTTATCATACTACACCATATATTTTCCATTTGATCAACTTTTTCATCCTTTGGTCATCGAATCTCACCATTTTCCTCAATCACTCTTATTTTTTGGTTGCACAATTACATTTTGTCAAGCACATCGTTGTCGTCTTTCACTTCTTCATCCATCAACTCATCGCTTGATGTAGTAGATATCACCCATCGAATGTGATGTGGACATCTTTAGATCTAGGCTAATGTTTATTAGGCTTAGTTTATTTTATTATTTACTTAAGCCTAAAGTCCTAAGTCTAAGTTAGAATGTGTGAGTTCTAGACTAGGTGTTAGCTTTACTTATTTAATTAAGTATTAAGTCCTAAGTCTAGGAATAATTCAATAATATCTAATTCCAAATTGTAAATATTGGCAATCTTTGGACGACAGATTCTTGGATTAGATTTGTTAGCTTAGTGAGAGTTAGCAACTTGAGTTTGAGTGCTTAGTCATAGATTCTCCTATTTTGGGAGATTATGGTTGCAAATTGTATTATTTAAATCCTTGATGTGAATAATAATACTCAGTGTGTTTTTGTTCCAAGTTTCCTCATCATTAGTATCAGAGTCTGTGATCAGGCTTGTGATAGTTAGACTCCTAGTTTAGCTAGGAAGCCCTAGTTTGCATAGGTTTAGCTTTCTAATTCCCTTGCAAATGCTCCTTAAAATTTCCAATTTTTATTCCCAAAAATTGGTCTTCTATTAGCTTTATTCAGTCAATTTTACCTATGCACAAAAAAAAAAAAATTGGTCAAGAAAATCCTTGTTTACTTCAGTTCTAAGGTGCATGAAGTATACGTTAATATTAATATTATTAATATTAATATTATTTTATATTTTATTTTTATAATTTAAAGTTTGAAAATAACCCAATGTTGGGTTTTTCGGGCACTTGCTCCTCGATTGGAACCACTCTTGGCGGCCACAGCAAACACTGTCGACCACTACCGATAGTGACAGCCGATGGCCATTTTACCTGCCAGTGGCTGACATCACCTCAGATCTGTTGACCATATTCGGTAACACCATGTCCAACCGATTGATTTATCGATACGGCCATACCGACGGTGACGTCCCGGTGCTGAACACTCCCGACGGTAGCCAAACACCAGTGCTCAACGGTTGTGCAATCATAGGAATATTCCTTGTCGTCGGTGTTTTCAACCCTTCCAAAAAAAATTTGTCGACGTCTTATGGCCTCCTTACGCTGCTCTGCCATCTCGATAGCTTCATTATCTCGTCAACCTTCTCCTCGGATGAACTTCCCCGATGCAGTGGAGTTTCTCCCAACATAGCTATCTGACGATCCATCTTGATTATTTTCTTTCCTCTTCCAGTAGACTCAAAATATTTTTGGTGATTTCATATGGCTTGTCGATGACGATCACTCACTGACGCTCTGCTCTAGATGACTACCTCGACGTGAAGTTTCCACATAGGCGATAATTTTCTAGCAGGTTTCACAGACATTTCTGGCGATGCTCTTTTTTAGATGGCAATAAACCATTTTGCAGTGCTTGATCTGGTGAATATACGGTGTTTGCATGAATTCTCGAAGGTATCACTATTTTTTGGTGGTCCTCTACGTTTCCCGATGGCTCGAATCTCCCCGGTGGACTCTCCTCGGTGAACCTCACTTGTTTTCTCCCGACACCACGGTGATATTTTCTGGTACCTTGATGAAGGATCTATCCTAAAGTGATAGTTTTTGGTGCTAGCCCTTGTTGCCAATGATCATTACTCCGATCGGTTTCTTATGCACGGTCACCAAAATGTTACAGCCACTCGGATCCGACAGCCATCTCATTCTCTAATGATGTCATCCATGCAGATCCCCCCCGAAGTACTGTTCCTCTTGATGGTCGATGCAACTCCAATCAACGCGTTCAACAGTGACTGCCTCAGTCTACTACTTCCTTGTGATGTTGTGGTTTTCAAATGCTTGACTGCAATTCTCAGAGAAGTTGCAGATTTTTGGTATGGTCAACAATTTCCAGCGAGTTTGTGGTAGCAGGATTTACTCATTTTTAGTCCCACATATCCAATGTGGGGTGCTTCTGTGTAATTAGATAGCTCGTGGAGTTGGCTAATACACCACGTACGTGCTTACTTTGGACGTTGTGGTCTAAGTGTAAATGTTTGATTGGTTTATGGAGCCCTGTATTTCGATTGGTGGAAATAAAATAGTTTTGTTTTAGTGGTGTTATTTGCAGGTTAATCCCACATTGCTTGTGGGGAGAAGAACCTACGGGTTCTTAATGTGTTACGCGCATACTGCTAATCAGTCAGCTTTCGAGCTGGCTATGCCGATTGCGGTCGAGGCTTAAATTGAGAATGATTATGCCGATTGTGGTTGGGGTTTGAATTGAGAATGGTTATGCCGATCATGACTTTACACAAATCTTCGACTTGAATTTTATGTTGAAAATATTATTATTGAATTGAATTTTCTGTTGACCCTCTACCGATCATGACTTTATAGAAATCTTATTGTTGACTTGAATTTTATGTTGACACTCTACCGAGTCGTGTTGTCCTGCCGATCATGACCTTATAGAAATCTTATTGTTGACTTGAATTTTATGTTGACCCTCTACCGAGTCGTGTTGTCCTGTGGCAGATTGATTTTATATTGAATTTTTGGTAAAAATTATTTTGCCCATATTAATTAATTTATATTTCTGCCACTTTATTTATTCTCATGGAGTTGTAAAAGCAAAATTTATTAATTTTTCTTGGGATTTGGGTACAATTTGTTAACAAGGGAGGGTATATTTTTGCAACTTTTTGTAACTCCCTTGTCGATGGTCAAAATTTCAAAGTTCTTGAAATAGCCTAGGAGAGGCTATCTTTTGTAATCGATCTGGTATACACTAGATCACAAATGGCATCAGACTTGGTTGACCAAATGTTTGCTTTAGCCCAAACTGTTGGCAATTTGGCCAACAAAGTAGATGAGATTTCAGTTCAGTATGCTCCTGAAGAAAAAGCCCCTAGAGATAGTAAATCTCATCTCAAATGTGATGTCAAGATCTATGATGGTTCTCGAAATCCTGATGTGCTCAATAACTGGATCATGGACATGGAAACCTGGTTTGCTTATACATAAGTTCCATTAAATGATAAATTTCCTTTTGCTAAACTCAAATTGAGTGGGTTAGCAAAACTAGTCATCTTGGATCGACAAGATGAACAAAATCCCATTACTTTTTGGGATGAATTGGTTCAATATTTGAAGGATTATTTTTATCCTTCTAATTATGCACAAGAATTGAAAGTGAAATGGTTTATATTGCACCAAGGTTACAATATGTTTGTACAGGATTATATCTCTTCTTTCAACAGGTTACGCATTTTGTTGAGTGTAAAATATCCTGCAACAGAGTTGATTGTAAAATTTACAAGTGGCCTTCAAGAGCACTTGTATAGGGAGCTCAAATATACTCCCTTGGAAACCATTGATGCAACCTTCAACCATGCACAATTGGCCAAAGAGAAGTTCACCACTCAAGCACAAGAAACTTCTTGCTCTTCAAATCAGCAGCAGTCTTTGAAGGCCAAGATGCCTTCCAATTCTTCTCCTTCTTCTCCTAGTTCTTCTTCTTCCTCTTCTTCTCCAAAGTCTTATAATGCAAAGAAATATTGTAATCATTGTAAGAGATAGGGACACTTAGAATCTGAGTGTTTTAGGAAATAGAAGAACTTACTTGTACAACCTATAGTGGAGGAGCCCCCAAAGGCCCCCATTGTGGTTATGGGAGAAGGGAGAGCATATGATGAATTGAGAGGAAAACTAAACAATGTTACACTACTGCATCAAAAAGGTGGGCGTGACCATTTTTTTATCACCAAATCCCACCTCACACATGACTTCTTTGTGGATTGTATTATCGAAAATGGATCCCAAACCAATCTAATTGCACAATTTGTTGTTGATAGGCTCAAATTACCTATGAAACCACATCCTCATCCTTATCCATTGGGATGGAAGGATATGGATTCCAACTCCTACATCACAAAGACTTACACTGTGTCATTTGCTTTTGGGCCTCATTATGTAGATTGAGTCACCTGTGATGTGACTCCCATGGACTACTGTGGTCTTATTCTTGGGCAGCCCTATCAGTTTGATAAGAGGGCTATTTATGATGCATACCATCAAACCTATATTTTGCATCATAAGCATAGGCAATGTTTTCTTCATTCTCAGCCCTAGAACACACTTATGTCTAATTTTTATCTACCAGAGAAGATTGTCCTTATCTTCAATAGGCCTCATGAACACTTACTTCCGCTGCACCACCTCCTTCCAAGGTGGCATCATCATCATTTTTCACTGCATTACCTCCTCCTACGAAGGTAAGTTCTTCATCGACACCTCCTCCTACTACTCCAGCTCTTCTTCCACCTGTTTTAGAGCGGCCATCATTGTCATCTTCATCGGTTCCTATTTTTTAGTAGCCTTCAATGGCTCCGCAACAGACTATTGGTGCTTCTTCATTGCCTCATTGAGCTCCTACACAAATTGGTGATCGAGATGTACCACGACATTCAGTTACAACATCGACTGTGACTTGTGGTCCACATGATCTTGTTCAGCATCTCAGTCAGATTTGTTTTTAGCATGTTGTATCTCATCCCTTCACCCCTATTTTAAAAGCATTGGATTCCAATGCTTCTATGGTGGAGAGGGATGATGTGGACATATTTATATCTAGGCTAATGTTTATTAGGCTTAGTTTATTTTATTATTTACTTAAGCCTAAAGTCCTAATTCTAAGTTAGAATGTGTGAGTTCTAGACTAGGTGTTAGCTTTACTTATTTAATTAAGTATTAAGTCCTAAGTCTAGGAATAATTCAATAATATCTAATTCCAAATTGTAAATGTCGCAATCTTTGGATGGTAGATTCTTGGATTAGATTTGTTAGCTTAGTGAGAGTTAGCAACTTGAGTTTGAGTGCTTAGTCATAGATTCTCCTATTTTGGGAGATTATGGTTGCAAATTATATTATTTAAGTCCTTGATGTGAATAATAATACTCGATGTGTTTTTGTTCCAAGTTTCCTTGTCAGAATGCCATCTCAAACATAATCAATATCCAAACACTCATTCCTAGAATTACATTTTTCCAAGAATATTTACTTGAGACTATCACTAACCCCTTTTGTTGGGGTAAAAAGTAGAATTTCTCTTCTCAACATAAACTTCAATCCAATCCAATTTAGTAGATCCATGCTAATGTTTGTATGATCACTCACACACTCACTTCATTGAGGTGGCAACATTAATTCCACTTATCTAATTGATCTAAGCATCATCAGGATCCATACCAATGGCTAGTCATTTTGTTAAATGAAATGATCTCAATAATCTATCGAAGGTAAAGTTTCAAGGATATTCATATCTTTCATAATTGGGGCATCCTACATTTTTCTTAATTTGAGATAACCCTGCATATTCTCCCTCAATTGTTGTTGTGATACACCAAAAGTGGTGATCGATCGTCATCACCCACTGTCATCCATCATCAATACAATCATTTTTGTGTCATGTTTTTGCATACCATCGTGTTTACACGCAATGCATTATAAAAGGGATAAATGTGGAAACCTAAAAAATGTCATTTAGCATTTTTCTAAGGTCCCAATTAATCCAAATATTTGGCATGATAACCTTACAAACATTAAATCAGCCTCTTCTAGCCCCTTTTACCTATTAAGACCCATCCTACACTTATTCCATGGTCACCATGTGACTATGCCACTCCCCCTAGTCTATGTGCACATTCCTATAGTATACCCTTTAACTCTAGCTTAGGTCCACTTCACCCTAGCCTAGTCTTACCCGTACTCTCCATATTCTCATGCACCCACACAACCTCCCATGCTCTTTAATGCACATGGGTGTGATGAGGACTCTCTCCACACAAGAGCATTAATGAGGCATGGTTTACACATACTACTTGAGTGGGGTGAGGACTCTTCCCACCCAAGAATATTAATGAGATATGGTGTACACATGCCCCTTTGATCATCCAAGTCAAAAAACCTAGATTTTTCCTCCCCTCATCCAAGACACTTGGTTGTCATGTCACATCCACTTCATCTCCAATTCACTATCCTTAACCTTTTCTAATTTCTATAAATAGCCCCCTATTTCTTTCATTTGCATGAGAGTGTGAGATTACCATAGGGAAACTTTGCCAAATTTTAGTTACAACTCCTTCTGTCCATACTACTTTTCTTGCATATCAGCCATGGATAACATTATAGACCTCTATTTGCATGCATATATTTAATGAAACTGCTCATAGATGGAAGCTCTAACAAACTCCAAATTTAGACTAGAGATACCTCATAGTCTACAAAAGGTTTCGTCCAAATTTTAGCACATTTTGGGTAGTACATAGGGAACCATCTACCTCTAGATGGTTCATAGTCAGAACTATCCACCCCAAATAGTTCCACATTCAGAATCAAACATAGTCAGACATTTGATCATAGATAGTATTGAGAGGTGAGCAAGGTAAGATTTTGATGTTTTTATCTCATTTTGAGGTTGTTTAATGCTTTAATTCAACTTGTCATTGTTTGCTCCTCTCATAAAATTGAATCCAACTTAGGTGGACCCAAGAGGTGCTACTAACTATTATTTTGGTTGTGTGTAGGGCTTATGGAGACTCATTGAACCAAGGGTGGTCATCAAGCATAAAAACCCACCCATCCTTTGAGGTGGTCTTTGAAGACTAGTGTGTCATTGTATTCATTGTAAAAGGGGATTTGCATCATTGGAAACCCTTATTGTAGCCCAAGGGGCATGGTAAAATATAGCATTGTAATATCTTTCAAGATCCAATAAAATGTCATGTTCTCACTATTATACAAAGGTCACTTATTGTCATTTGAGGATCAATTTCCAAGGTAGGTCAAACCCTCTATAAATATTCCAAGTGTGATATCTTCTTATTATAGTGGTATTGCACGTAGGATACAATAGGAATGAGCTATGTATTTTGTTCATGTTTTGAATGATATGGTCCTTAACACCCTAGGTTTCAAGTAACTATTTTGACTACATTAGGATTAGCCCTAGTTTGTTAGCATTGTCTGAATGATTTTACTAAAGTTATTTTTGAATGCTTCAAATTTAGTTATGCTAGAATTAGAATAGCTTTTTGGAATTTACTATTAATTTAATGCTCTATTGTCTTAGTTCTAGCATTTTGGTTTATCTGGTATTAATTTGAATAATTATATTAGATATCCCTTGTGAATCTGACATGAAATGGACATGCAACCTTTTGAGATTTTTATTTTTATTTTTGACCCCTAGGGTTTAGTAGATAAGCTATTGTAGATTTTGTGATAGTTACTATTTTTTGTTGTGTGTTTAATAAAAACTATTAAATTTTTCTTCTTTTTCTTGGAGATTTTCCAATATTTAAATTTTATTTTTTATAATGGTTTTTGTAGTTTATTTTCTTAAGGGTAGAATATTTTGGTAAAATCCTAGTTGCTCTTGAGTTGATTTTTTTTTTATGCTTATGGCTCCTTTAACTTCTTCCAATGACATTGGAATCACTACTTGATCTAAGAAGCTTATTCTAGAATCTATATAAATAGAATATCTTACTTTAATTTGTGTTCCAAATTACATCAACCGTCCTCCTTTTATGACTTATGATGATAAACTTAGGATTAAGGATGTGGTCTAATAAGGATTTTGATTTAGAAGAAAAAAATACTTTAGTATTAATTTTGAAAAAACATACAGATTCATTGTAGGGTTCTAAATAGTTGTAGGAACTTCAACATTAGGAAATTAAGATGAGTATCATGATGAATTCAAACTACCTATTAATGAAGTGTTCATGGTGCAATCACTATAAGATAGATGTCTTCTTAAATGACGTAGGTTGAATGCTAGTCTCGAAGATCCAACATTCATTTTGAACCTAATGATGCAAATTTGGTTGCATAAATGATGAACCCTAAGAGAATCTTTGACTTACCAGCAAGAGAATCATAGTTATGATACTATAAGACAAATGGATCCTTCTAAGAGAGAAACAAAAAAACAATTGCAAGATTTGATGACTAATATTACTCCAATTTTGAGTGCAAATAGAAACCATGTAGTGAAGGTTGTTATCCCTCCTTCAATATTTGATCCCAATGCTCCTCCTATTTCTCCTCTCCTAGCTAACCTTGAGGAGGATTTATATCCATTAACTAATCCATACTTGAGAAGTTATAAGGTCAATCTCTAGCCCCTTTTGTGTAAACTGTAGACCTATCTGAGAATGTGCCTAAGTTATTTACAATGGTACTAATAAATCCTAAATATTTATAGACACATTCATGACATATTATAGGGATTGAATTCATAATAATAAAGCTTTATTTAAAGTAATGACTAAGGCTTTGGTATAAAATGCTCTTGATTGGTTTGCATCCTTACCTAAACATAAATGTAAAATAAGATTTTGATGATGACATGACTATTATGGAAGCAATGGTTATTTTGTAAACATAATACTCTAATGAATCTATTATTGATTTCTACAAAATATACAAAAGAATCAAATGTCATAAATATGAATTTAACTGAAGAGGTTGGTACTATTATGTTTGTAAACAAGATTAAATTATTTTTCCAAGCTAAAATCTAGGAATATAACCTTTGTGGTTTGTCCTTCCTTGACAAAGTTATACATCTTATAAAAATCCTTGAACACTAGGAAAAAATGATGGCCAAAAATACCAAAACGTAACAACCCTAATAAAATACTATAGGAGATGGGGTGTTCAATGTATAAGTCCAAGAAGTCTCCCATGAAATATAAATAGTTGGAGATCCTATTCACATGTTAACTAAATTTGGGGCTAGTCCTAGGCATGAGAATATGATTCCTTAATGGACATATGAAGATATTCTTAAAATCTTCCCACCTACCAAGTTGAAAATCTATAACATTAATGATAGGTTTGACACTCTTGTATGGCATGAAGCTAACAAGTTTTAATTTTTGGCAAGGAACGCATGGTCATGATAATTCCACTTACATAGATTTGTGAATATTTTACCTTTGGCAAACCTTTGGTCTTTATTTCAATATTAATCAAGTAAACAATAATAGTATTGCTTTATTTCATGAAAGAAAAAATAATTTTCAAAAGAGGTTTAATCATTATTGCAATAAGAGGTTAGGTATTTGTAACACCCCATTCCCCAACCATGAGTAACAAGCTCCCAATCAATAACAAGGATGAACCAAAATTAGATTCAAGGATTTAATTAGGATGTCCAAAAAAGTCATCAAAATCAAGGATACAACTCTAATCAAGGCAACCAAAGAGGGAGTCAAAATTATCAAAATTAAAATGATAATTACTCCCAAAATCAAAACCCTAAAGTTAGAACTTCATAAAATACTTCTCAAGTTAATCAAGTTTTTACCCAACATGGACCAAGTGGTGAGTACAGGTATAAATCTAAAGATAATCAACTTGATATTGATGGCATTATTCCCCTTCCTCAAGAGGTAGTAGAAAAATTTCCACCATTTTTTAAACCTAAATAGAGAAAAGATCCTATTTTGTTTTGCCAAAGGTTTGTCAAACTACATAAATCCCATGGATACTTCCAAGTTGAAAAGAGTAACATTTTTTTTTAGATAATGATAGCATGGGGGAAGAAATTGATAGTGACATAGGTAATGATTTTAATCAAGCCTTTAACATTGAAACTAATGTTAGATTTTGAAGCTTTAATACTAATGTAAATCTCATATAAAAATAATCATAGGATCGAATATAATGAGGTTACAATATAATGAAACAAATATAACTCCAAATAATAATACTCATAGAATAATCATATAACAATGCTCACAATACTACACACAAAATACTAAAATTTCTATTGAATAAAGGTCTACTAATGCAAGCATAAATCTATGCACATTTGATGGATATTACAATACTTTGTCACAAATATATAATTGTATGTGACTCCTCATATGTTGCACTCTTGACCTTCATTCTTCTTTACAACTCTTCACTTTCCTATTCTAAGGACATGTGCACATTACATAATGGACACTTTTGCACATTTACACTCATAACACTTACACACATATTTACATGACACTTGTGCATTTCCTACATATTATTACATTATATAAATTATTAACTCACTCACTAATCTAAGACATGACCCTAATCTAATATTTACAATGATGTACTAAGATGGTGCATTGGCATGTACCAAATAATGTAATATTCTTCAACACCCCCCTTTATTAAATTATTTGGTTATTGAAGACTTTAGTCTTCAATCAAGGTCTTTATCTTTCCTTCTTTAATTTGTAGATGACTTTGTAGTGCAACCTATTGTTATCCTCTCATCCTTTTTATCATCTTGAATTTTGGATTTACCCAATGTCTTTGATGGTAGAAATATTCTTGATTCTCATTTCCTATATTTTATCTTTTAGAATATTCAACAATGTTATTTTGGACTAAGATAAGATCTTGAGAGAAACCAATTGAGTCTAAAGCATATATTCCATTTTTAATTGATCTTGTAGCTTCTATTTCATTTTGATTCTTGATGAAACATTTATTAACTCCATTTATATGTTTGAACTCAATCAATCTTCCACTTTCAACTAGTTTAGTCATTGAAATGAGATTAGTTGTCAATCCTAGAACATACATAACATCATGTAACACAAAATTTGAGAATGGTGCACTAGGTGTTACACATCCACTTCCATGAACAAGATAGCTCTTACCATCCACAAGTTTCAAACCAAAATTATCTTTGACCTCTAAGCAATCAAACCATTGTAAGTTGCTTGTCATATGATGACTAGCACCAAAATCTATGTACCAAAGATCTCTTTCTTTTTGAATCATATGATTATCTCTACTTGAAGTTATTTTGCATTGTTGATAAGAGTTATGAAGAATATTAAATGAACTTTGACCTTGAACCTTTCCATAATATATTTTATGTTGATAAGTTCCTCTTGATAATTTCTCCATTAGTCTTAATCAATTTCCTTTGATGTGGACTACCTTATGTCTCCCTAGGTTTTAATAATAATTTCTAAGTTTCTAAATTTTACAAACCTATGAAGTTAAATTCCTTATGTCTCCCTAATTTATTAGAAACTAGAAAATAAGAACTTTGCAAATTTAATATTCCTTAAATTGAAGTAGACTTCCTTATCTCTCCAAGGTTAAATAATTTTCAAATATTCTATGAATCTTTGATTTCAATAATAATAAAAATTATAGGTCCGAGGTGTAGACCAATTGGTTCATCCAAACCCCATAAGGGGTGCGGAGGTCCAAGGTTCAAATCTCGGGCCTCGCCGGATTGAACGCTTATCCCTTTCCTTGTGCTTTCAGCGGCTTAAAAGGTTTAAAATGATTGTGGCATGGTGGTTATAGGGGCGGATTGCGCGAAGATCTGTGTGGCGGCTTCTAGGGCGGATATCGCAGAATACTATGGCGGCCATAAAAGCTGGACAACTGCCCGGATTCATGGCGGCTATTGATTCCACCATGTAAATTCAAATAATAATAAAAAAATTATAAAAAATAATTTCTATCACTACTTATCTCTCCAAAACTTTAAGAATAATAAAAAACTTAATTAAACTAATAATAAAACTTATCACTCCAAAAACCTTAAAAATAAAGAAAACTTTAATCTATTAATAACCTTATCACTCCAGATTAATCTTAATAATTAACCTTATAAAATAATTAATCAATAATCAAACCTTATAAAAGTAATTAATCCTTATCACTCCAAATAACCTTAGCCAAAAATCAAATTTCAAAAAGATAATGAGCTTCCAAACCCTAAATTATATCTTATTGTATGTGCATCAACATTGTAGGTAAACTTGCACTTGGCGCTTTCGTCTCTAACTCAAAAATATTTCTTTGTCCTTGGAATATAGATATTGCACTTGAATATGTGTGTCGTTGCTCATGCAAGAACTATTGCTTGAACACCTTGAAATAGCATTCCAACTATGCCAAGTGAGTCATTTCATATGACTCAAAAATATCTCATTCTCTTCAACGTAGTGATTTATACTTCATAATATTTTTGGCTCTTCAACTACTTGCTTTAAACTCAAAATTCAATCCTTTGATTTCATTCAGGTGCTTTGTATCTTAATGATGTTAGGTTTTCTCTCAAATGGATACCCATTACGATGGCACTCCAAACTTTATAACACTTCCCTAAGGCACTCGACTTCACTTGATTTCCTAAGACGTTTGACTACGCTTCTAAATTCATTCAACCACATTGTATCCCTATGGCTCTTCACTCTAATATTTTTTATTACACTTCTTCCCGCACTTGGATTGGTTGCATTACTTGGTTTCACTCATCACTTCACTTTTTATCACTTGGCTTCTAGCTTGAAGTCACTTGTCATCGTTTGATTTCACTATCGCTTGGCTTCTAGCTTGATGTCACTTGAATTCCCTATTACTTGGCATCTCTTCTTCTCTCAACTTGGATCTATGTCATTTCCCTATTCAACTCGGTTATTTTCGACTCAACTTGACTTGACTTGGCTTGACTTGGCTTAGCTTTGATTCAACTCGACTTGAATTGGCTTGACTTGACTTTGACTCTGTTTGGCTTGGCTTTGGTCTATGTTCTCCCTTTGGCTCCAGTCTATATTCTGTGTTCTCAAGTAAACTTTCTCAGGACTATGTTCTCTTCTATTCTAATCCTCTTCTTCTTAATGCAGGTGTAGGATACTCATGCATTGGATCACTAAAACATAGGCTTCTCTAACACCATATTCATTGCCCTTAAATTTCACTATAGTGGTGTTACTTTGCAAGTTATCCTCTATTATTATTCACTACTCTCTAGATTTATTATAGACCAAAAAATACACTTGAATCTTGTTGTCTTGTGTTGTTCTGTGATGTTGTTCTAGCATTATTTCAATGTTAAAAAATAGACTTGTTAGCCTTCTATATGTTGCCTTTAACTCTTAAGCTCGATTCCTCCTAATGTTATCTTCAAGCTTGTTATTTTCTATCTAGTTGCCTTGTTGATACCTCTATCATGATCTTTGTAATTCTCTTTCTATATCTTCAAATATTCATGTCCTCTAATCTATATTTTTTCTTACAGGATCTATTCTTCCAATAACTTGGTCAAATATTCTCTTGTGTATTGTCTTCTCTACCTTGTCTGGTTACATATATTTATTGTTTATTCAAGCACTCCCCTAAGCTCTACTTTTATAATTATCTATATTTATTCACTTTCTTCTACCTGATGGATTCTTAAACTTGTTGGATTTATGGCTCTTTTGCACTTTGATTGCTCCCCCTACTCTCAGTTCAATTATTAGCATTAATCTACCTTGTTCTCTATCTTCAATGTTGTTCCGTATGCTATCTAATCCTTAGAATGCTTTACATCATTCTAATTTTATGTTATCCTTATCTTTGATACCTCTTTCTCTTGTGAGTATTTACCTATATAGTATGTTGTCCTCCTTGCTTTCTTAAATATTTTTTCTTATATATGAGCTCTTCTTTTTAATAATAAGAGTTTCTATCAATCCTTCACAATGGATCTCTTTCCTCTAGATTTGTTTCTCCTTATAGCTACTTCTTATTCATAATCAAATATTGTCTCTTCTCTTATTAAATATCATTATATCTTTTATGATGGACCTCTTTCAAACGGTTCTCATTGACTGTCTTCAATCTTCAATGAGACCTCTTTCTTCTATGGGATCTCTTTTTCTTGGGTCTCCTATATCTTTGTCTTCTATGGTATCTCTTTTCCTCAGGTCTCCTATATTTACCTCTTTTTATGGCTATATCAAGGTCTATATTAAATATCTAAATCATTCTTATACAATTCCTTCTATTCTGAATAGTTTTTTGGAATATGTAAACTCAATCTATCTTATCAAGGTCAATATCTTAATGACCTACAACTTTTATCAAGGTCTATCTTTGAGACCTAAAATTATACTAGTCTGCAACTTTAATCAATCCCTACTTGAGGAAAGCTTTATACCTTCTTCTAGCACTCGAAGATAAAAATCTTCTCTATCTATTGTAGGAAGCTTCTCACTTTTGAAGATCAATATTCACTATAGCAATATCTTAGGTTGATGCAACCTGAATCTTCTTCTTTGTCAAGGTGACAATAAAATTCCCTGATACTCCAAACAAGATAGCTTGATTGTACCAGTTTCTTCAAATCTTTTCATATAAACTAGTTACCAAGAATTTATCTATGTCCCTAAAATATCTATTAATGTTAGGATGGTTATTTCCTAAATGACCAACTTTCTCTTGAGTTGGTTTTGCCTCAATATTCAAATCAATAATAGGGTTAGCTATTTCCTTGAATGATCAACTTTCTTTTTGATTTGGTTTTCCAAAATATGAATCCTATTATTCATTGGTTATTCTTCAACAAAGGCCATTATAGTTCACTTGAATCAACCATTAGAAGAAAAAATGATATGAGGGATGAGGAAGTACAATGCACAAGTTCAAAGAAGGAGCTAAAGGTGCAAAGGAAGAGGGAAGGCAAATTTTAAAGCAAAGGAAGATGGGGAGACAAATTTTAAAGCAAATGAGGTGAAGGAGGTCAAGCTTAATCCAGGTAAATCACCTTTATTATCCTCAAGTAGCATAAAATCTTCTCCTTACAATAAAAATGAAAGTAGTACGAAGTGTATTCCTTGCACTTTAGGGTTTCAAGAGCAGTACAGTAAAGAAAATCTTATGGAGGATATCCAAGGAAATTTAGGGTTTCTAGGCCAACATAAGAAAGTAATGACTATGGAGGATCATCTATGCAGTTTAGAGTTTTCAAGGCAACATAAAGAAGAAAATGTTAATGAGGTTATTCCTTGCACTTTAGATTCTTTAGGGCAACATAAATCTTTAGAAGATAAGTCTCATTATGAACAATATGAAAAATAGAAGAGATTGATGAAGATGAGAGTGTTGGTGAGAATGGAAGAAGGAGAGGAAGGCCATCAAAGTAGGAACAAAGAGAAAAAGAAACTCAAAAGGATATTGATCTAGGAAGCCAAATAAAAATATCATAGGTGTTAACAAGAAGTGGGGCTAAGCCCACTAATAAAAATAAAAAGTGTTGATGATGAAAATGATATCATGGAATATTAGGGGTATGAATAAAACCCCTAAAAAAGAGTTATTAAGGAATTAATAGGTTGTTATAGTCCTAAGTTTATTTTAATACAAGAAATAAAATTAAGTAGTGAGGAATGTAAGGATGCTTTTAAAAATATTTGGAAGATAGGTGATTGTTTAGCAGTTTCTTCTATAGGAGCTTCAAGTAGTATTGCAATAATATGGGACAAATGCAAATGGGATGGACAATTATTAGAAGCAAAAAGTAATTGGGTTGTTAGATTATTTTGAGGAAAGAGGAAAACATCAAAGTTGGGGTTATAAATGTATATGCTCCAACTATAGTTACTCCTCGTGAAAGATGTTGGAAGGACCTTAGCATATTTTTTCAAATACAATAATGATTCATTGTGATCTATGGATTCTTGGGGGTGATTTTAATATTGTTCTATCTCCTTTGGAAAAGAAGGGTGGTATTCTAAGATGGTCTAAATCAATGCAAGATTTTGCTTCATTTATCAATTCAAATGACCTTTGGGATGTTAGTCCCTCAAGATTTCAATATACATGGGATAATAGATGCATTGGGAAAAATCATATAGCAGAAAGATTAGATAGATTCTTGTTATCCAATAAATGGTTGCAAATAAAGTATACAATCTCTTCAAATATTTTATTGCAAGTAGGATCAGATCACAAACCCATTCTTTTGACTTGTGAGTTACCTAATAATGGTCATCCAAAGCCATTTTGCTTCCAGTCTATGTGGCTCCAAGACCTTGATTTTTTCCAGATGGTTATGTTATGGTGGGATGAATCAAAATTTGAAGGATCATGTATGTACAAGTTTGTTCAAAAGTTGAAATATTTAAAGGAGCAAATGAAGATTTGGAATGCCAAATATTTTGGTAACATTTTTAAAGAAAAGAAAGAAATTGAATCCAAGCTCAAAAATTTACAAGAGATAGTAGAAATTAATGGAATGGATCAAGATTCTTATGTGAAAGAAAAACAATTACTTTTTGATTATCATAATGCATTGAAAAAGGAGTCATATTGGTTCCAAAAATCTAGAGAGAAATGGCTCAAGGAAGGAGATAGAAATACAAAAAATCATGCTACAACAAAAACAAATTTTTTCTTTATCATATCAAAAATATTTTAACTCTAGATGGAAGAAATATTGAGGATGAAGAAGATATAAGGAAGGAAGCAATTAATTATTTCAAAAATATTTTATCAGATACTAGGCAAGATAAGGAGGCACAAGAAAAACTTTTGCAAAATATTCCATCAATTATCACTCAAGGACAAAATGAAAGCTTGATGAAGAAGATATCTATGGAGGAGCTCCATGAAGCAATTTTCTCTTTCCATCCTAACAAGGCACCTAGCCTCGATGGATTTCTTACAATTTTTTTTAAAAAATTTAGGATTTATTGAAGAGTGATATGTTAGTTGTAGTTGAAGAGGCCCAAAAAAGAAAGGCTATAATAAGTGAGATCAATGCTACTTTTATTACATTGGTTCCCAAGAAAGGAACACAAAATATTTTGATAATTTTTATCCAATAAGCCTTTGTAATATGATTTATAAGATCATTTCAAAAATTATGGCAAACAGGTTGAAGGGCATTCTAGGTTGTCTTATCTCAAAGGAACAAGGTGGCTTTGTTCATGGTAAACAAATTCTTGATGGTATAATTATTGCACAAGAGGCCATACATTCTCTTCATTCCATGAAAAACTAGGTATGCTTATGAAATTAGATATGAACAAAGCATATGATAGGGTTTCCTTGGAATTTTCTACATGCTATTCTCAAAAAGTTTGGCTTTGATTATAGTTGGTGTGAATGGATTAAATGTTGTTATAGCACTACAAAATTTTCTATTTTGATCAATGGTTCTCTTATTAGTTACTTCAAGTCATCTTATGGACTTCATCAAGGTGATCCACTATCTCCTTATCTATTCATTATTCTTGTAGAAGCTTTAGGCAGAGCCCTTTCAAAGGAAAAATGGAAGGAAAAATCAAAGGTATTCAAGTTGCAAAAATGGTCCCTTTGAATCTCATCTCCAATTTGTTGATGATACTTTTCTTTTGGGCCATCCCTCAGTCAATGAGGCCATGGAGTTTAAATCAATATTATCATGCTATGAGAAGGCTACTAGATAGTTGGTAAATACTACAAAATCTAAGATTTTTTCATTAATACTACCCTAGATTTACAACAAATTATTGTGAATATTTTAGGGTTTAAAATTGAAAAATTTCCATCAACCTACTTGGGTATTCCTTTGTCTGATAAAGGAAATAAAAAGGAGCTTTGGATCTCTTTTTTGGATAGAATGAAAGCTTGCTTGGTAGGTTGGAAAGGTAAGTTCTTAACCATGGTAAGAAGGCTACAACTCATAAAGACTACATTGCAATCCATTCCTATTTATATGATGTCACTTTCAAGATTGCTAGTAGGTATAGCATCAAGAAATTGATAAAATTCAAAGAGACTTTCTATGGAAAGGTTATGAGGAAAAATTTAGGTTTCCTCTTTGTAAGTGGGATAGGGTTTGCAAAGGAAAGAATATTGGAGGAGCAAGCTTGTAAAATTGTAGACTTATGAATTTGGCATTAGGAGAAAAGCTTGGGTGGAGATTATTTAGAGATCAAGGAAAGAATTGGGAAAAATATTACTTCAAAAATATATAGGTTCTCTTGATGCAATGAAATTATTTAGGAAAAGAACTCTACCCAAAGGATCATCAACATGGAACTTCATATCAAAGAGTTTGCAATTGATAAAGAAACATATTAGATGGTCAATCAATGAGGGGAGTTATGCAAATTTTTGGTTTGATGCTTGGTTGAAGCCTTATCCTCTTATCTCTGACTCAAAATGGAAACCATTGGCTCAAGCATGCCTAGCATGTAAAGGTCCAAAGGTCAAAGATTATATTATTATGAGCAACAACTCTAGATCATGGATTTCTTTTAGTAACCTGGTTGAAGGAGAGGAACTCAAACAAATTGTAGATGAACTTCAAAATATGCTTCAAGAGTTTTATTTACCAATTTTTACATGAAAGGATGAGTTGGTTTGGAATTTATCAAAGGATGGTGGATACTCGATCAAGTTGGGATATGAGGATTTAGAATAATCAAAATTTTCTTCTCCCAAAGATTTTCCTTGGAAGAATGTTTGGTCATTAGAGGCTCTCCCTAAGGCCTCAACATTCCTTTGGTTAGTAGTTCAAAGTAAGATTCTTACAGGAGAGAGTCTACAAAGAAGAGGATATTATGGACCCTTCAGATGTGCCTTGTGTGAGAAGGATTTAGAAACATCAGACCATTTACTTCTTCATTATCCATTTGCTCACACCATTTGGGGTTACTTTTTAAAAATATGAAATTATATTGGGTAGCTCCATCAACATTGAAAGAGTTGATGAAATGTTGGATTAATTATTTCAAAGCTAAAGCATTATGTATTCTTTGGAGGATTGGCCCTACCATTATTTGTTGGAATTTATGGCTTGAAAGGAATAATAGAATTTTTAAAAATAAATCTCAAAATCATGCCCAAGTTTGGAATCATATTATTGCCTCTCTTGCAGAATGTCTACAAATATGGTGCTCATCATGGGAAGTCTCAATTGTAGAAAAAGAGGTGCTAATAACTTGGCTACAGGATTTGAACATACATGGAAGAGTCATCTATAATAATGAAATTAAAACAAAGGATCTACTTTGATCTATGGTAAAATGGAAATGTCTAAAAATTAGGTTTATCAAAATTAATTTTGATGGTGCTTCTAAAGGAAATCTAGGAAAAGCTGGTGGAGGTGGTGTTTTTAGAAATAATGAAGGCAAAATTCTCCTCACTTATTCAGAATCATATGGAACTTCAACTAACAACTATGCAGAGGCTAGGGCACTTCTTACAAGGATTAAAATTACAATATAAAAAGGATGGAAATATATTTCAATTGAGGGGGACTCACAAATTATCATCAATGCTATTAACAAAAATGGATGTGGAGACTAGATAAAAAATAATATTATTGTTGATGTTCATCATCTATTACTAGAGGCAATTCTCTGAAAGTGAGCATATTTATAAGAAGGAAATCAGTAGCAGATAAATTAGCGAATTATGGTGTTGATCTTCATCCCTCATGAAATTCAAATTTTAGAAGGCAACTAGCCAAGTGAGATTTTATCTCTTAATCAAAATGATGTCAAGGAGCTGATTATGGAAACATAACACTTTGAGGAAGTTGAAGAATATATTTAAGAGAAAAATAAATGAAAAATAGTGATAAAAAGGTATGTTTTACCTAACAACAAATGTAATATTTTAGTATTTTGATGAGAGTGACCCCCAATAGAAGCCACATATAACTTATTAAAAAATAATAATAATATATTATTTTTTTTGAAAAATAATTTGAAAAACTTGTATTAAAACAAAGATCATTTACAAGTTGGGATGAGACTTCTCCCAACCTTAGCCAAAGAGAACACATGTTTACAATAGTAAAAGAAGATTTGCATTGGAGCCAAATATCTTAAACCATATTTCTACAATGGTTGTTCACCTATTTACAACTATAAAAGAAGATCTACATTGGAGCACAAATCTCCTAAACCATATTTCTAGAATGGTTGTCCAAATTAGCTAAACACTAGATTTGCTCACCAACCTACCTAATCATCTCATCCTCAATAGCCATGTCACTATGCCACTGAACCCCTACCTCCTTCTCAATACCCATCTTAGCCAGGAAGTCTACCACTTTATTTAGATCTCTACTCACATAAACTAGAATCACATCATCTAATTCCCTCCACAATTCCTTAATTTGAGTGACAAGAATCCTCAACCTCCATGTCTTCAAAGCAAAGTTCCTCATGCAATCTAGAGCTCCAACCATTATTTGAGAATCTAATTCTAGGATTATCCTCTTATAACCTTGTTTTACTACCCAAATAGAAGCATATTTGATAGCTAAGGCTTTCACTTCATTATTTGTGGCCCTTCCCAAGCCTTGTAGTTCCCAATAGAGCACTATTCCAACATGATTCTAGCAAACCACTCCAATTCTAGCTCTACCCAGATTACCTTTTGCAGCTCCATCAATATTAATTTTAATCCAACCTTCTAGGGGTGGTTTCCAACTAGCTCTATCCTACCCCTCTTGCACTTCAAATTCCTTCTCCATTGTCCCTATAACAACCTGAGTTTCCTCTTTAGCATACACTACCACAATTTTTATGACTTTGCTCCAAATGACCTACCAAACTCCATCTAAAGATGAAAAGGTTTCTCTAAAAATTTACCATTTCTCTCCAACCACACTTGCCACCAAATGAATTTTAATCCAAGATCCCAACCAATACAAAGATCTTTAGATTTAAATCTACCCCTCTTCCATATTTCCCAAATATTAATCCGATTCAAATCACCATTAACTCAAATTTTATAATATAAAAACCATCTCTCCTAGATCTAGCATGAATGGGCACTCAAACATCAAGTGATCAAATATTTCCTCACTCTTGTAGCATAAAACACATTGATATGGACCAATGATTCCCCTACATATGAGATTATCAAAAGTAAGAATTCCATTATGCATGAACTACCAGGCAAAAAGTTTACTTTCGACCAACCCTTGGACTGCCAAATATTTCTCCAATCCTCAACCTGATATGCATGAGGAGGAGGCTCTAGAAGGATCTTATCATATCCATCCTTCACTATGTAGACACCAAGGCTCCCATAGCCCCAAGCTAATTCATCCTCCTCATATCTACCTATGAGAAATATTTCTACCAAGATTTTAGTCATGATGGGTGTCAAATCCGGAGGGATTGAAATTGGCCACTCATCCAACTTCTTAAACTGCTTAAACTTATAATCCCCAGCTGACTAGTGTTGAAATAACTTTCAATTTGGACCCAACCCCTAGTTTCCATGGCTATTTTTATTGGTTGCAGTTCAGGAAATTCAACAATGATAGGTGGGTATTGATCCCATGAATCTATCCAAAATCGTGCCTTCTCCCCTCTCCCCACTTTCCAAAATAATCCATATTTCACTACCTGAGATCCTAACTTAAGAGCCTACCACACTAAGGATCCATTACCATCCAAAGGGAAATGACCCACCTCATTTGGGTTTACCTATCCCAAATATTTACTAGTTAAAATTCTACTAAATAAAGAAGTTGGTTGGGAAATCCACCTCCAATAAAGCTTTCCAGCCAAAGCTTTATTATTTAACTTTGATCTTCTCAATCCCAAACCTCATTTTACCTTGGGTTGGCTTACTTTCTCCCAACCTACTAAGGCCCATTTCCTCTCTCCTTTTACTCCTTCCCATAAAAATTTTCTAGCCATCTTGTCCAACTCTTTCCATATGGTATGTGGGGCAACAAGGATAGAAAATTTATAAATTGGCATGGCCTAAATGACTGACTATAAAAAAGTTAATCTACCCCCATAGCTTAACCATTTGTGAGACCAATGATTAATTATTTCCTTGATACAATCCAAAATATTCCTCCAGATATCTATTTTTAGTTTTTTAAAATGCAAAGGGACCCCCAAGTATACCACTGGGAGAGAAGTCCTTGTGAATCCCAAGATCTCTAAAATTCTATCTTGAAGCCTTTGATCAAGATTGAAAAATACCACTTTGGATTTTTTATCATTGATGACTTGGTTTGTAGCCCTAAGGTAGACATTAAGTGTATCTCTAATCATTCTTGCTTCCCTAAAGTTGGCCACTCCCACCAATCCTGTGTCATCCACAAACTGTAGGTGAGTCAAAACTTCCTCACCCACCTTGATACCTATTAGCAAACCTTGTTGTCTTCTCCTCAAGATGAGTCTACCCAAGCCTTCAACCAATATGAGAAAAATATAAGGGGAACAAGGATCTCCTTGATGAAGGCCTCGAGTAGCTCCAAATGGTTGTGAGGGAAGACCCTTGATTAACACTGAGTATGTCAGAGTAGAAACATAACTCATGACCCATTCTATCCAATCCTGAGAGAAACCAAAGGCTGCCATCATCTTTGACAAGAAGCTCCACTCCACCCTATCATAAGCCTTTGACATATCCAATTTTATGAACATTCCTCTATTACCAGATGTTTGCATTGAATGGATTGCCTCCTGAGCTAGAACCACACCATCCAAGATCTGCCTACCCTCTACAAAACCCCTTGCTCCGAGGAGATAATGCTATGTAGAAGAGGTTTTAGCCACTCAACCATTACCTTTGTGATTATTTTATATATGACATTGCATAAGGCAATAGGTCTATAATCTGAAATATGCACCCCTCCTCCCTTTTGGAATTAAGGCAATGAAAGTATGATTTAATGCTTTAAGCATTATTTTACTACCTTTGGACTCCTCTATAACAACCATTACATCCTCCTCCAAGTTGTCCCAGAAGGCCTAAAAAAACTCAATTGGAAAGCCATCTGGACCTGGTGTTTTTTGATGCTCATTCCAAAGACTACATTCTTTAGTTCCTCTCTATCAATGGGTTTAAGTAGGGCCTGATTTTCTTCTTCAGAGATAACAGAGGGTATGACAACAAGAACTTATTTTTGAGCCTCTTCATCTTGCACCATACTTTCCTTAAATAGTTTAGAAAAATAATCCATTGAATGGAAATGCATACCTAGAATTGTATCAAAGGAGTGTCCATTCTCATATTGAAGAGCTTCCATGTTGTTCATCTGTCTCCTAGCATAAGCAGCCCGATGGAAAAATTTGGTATTTTTATCACCTTCTAATAACCAAGTGGTTCTTGCTCTCTGTTTCTAGTAGGTCTCCTCTTGGTTGTCAATGTCCTCAACCACTTTACGCAATGCATCATCCTCTTATTTGAGCTGCTCTATAATTGTTCCTTCCCTAAAGTGTTTTTGAACCTCATCCCATCTAGCCACCAATGGAGCTCTTTGGACCTAGAAGTCTATCTTGTTAGCTCACCTCCATTGTTTCAGTTGATCTTTGACATAATGAAGTTATTTGTGGAATCTAAACATTGTTGTCCCATATGTTGGGTGGCCTTCTTCCCACCACTATGGAATTTTCTTTTGAAGTTCCTCTTTTTGTAACCAAAAGTTTTCAAATTTAAATGGTTTGTGATGTTGCACTATCTTGATCCCCCTTCCAACAAAATGGGAAAGTGATCTGAAACTAGACCCTCCAAAATCTGAAATTTTATATTCCATTTTACAAATGCCTCCTCTAAAACCAAAAAATGATCTAACTTCACCTTCCTACTATGTGGCTCCCTCCTCTTATTAGTCCAAGTATAGTTGGTTCCAGGGCATTTAATATCCACCAAGTGTAATGCCTGGACTTGGGCAATCATAAGTCGATCCCCTAGGTCCAAAATTGGGGTTCCCCCTTCCTGATCTCTAGAGGATAATTTAGCATTAAAATCCCCAAAAATAATCCAGTCTAACTCTTCCCTTGAGACTCTCATGTTATGCACAACTTTCCATTGATGCATCTGACCATCTAGGTTTTGAGCCCCATAAAAATTTATGATTAAAACATGTTCAACTATGACATTGTTCCTAAAATGTGATGTGAGGACACCCCTCCAAGCTATATGTTCTATTGCAGTCCATTCAAGAGAGTTCCAAAAAGTAACTATCCCCCTGAGGCCCCTTGGGCAGCCACTTCCATATGACCAACACCCCTCCAAAGTCTATTTACTATTTTACACATAAGATCCAATGATATTTTTGTCTCCTGGATAAGCAAAAAATATGTTTTACATTTTTCTAAGAGTCTTCGAACAACAGATTGATGGGTTCTACTATTTAAACCCCTAACATTCCATGATTGTATAATCATTGGTTACCTTGAGAGCAGTAAAAATCTATTGGCCTCACCGATCCTCCAGTGATCAGTTTATCTCCTTGAACTGCTATCAATTCCTTATTTGATTTTCTACCCACTCCTTGAGAGCTGCTATTTTTTTATCTCTTTTCCACCTGAGTTATCCCTAGAGTTGGCCTTTCTCTATTATTTTCTACTATACCCATGATGACATCCTTAATTATCGATTGCTCTTGGTTATGCACTATCAATGCCCCTACACTCTCTGATTGTGGTAACTCACTGCACTCAATTACCTACTCTATGATGGGAGGAGATGAAAGAGGGGCTTGAACATGGTTGTTATTATTTTCATTATTCCCATCCACTCCTTCCATGAATTGTTCTTCTTCTTGGTCCATTAGTGTCTTAAATATCTCATACCTATTGGAGGGCTTGAGTTGGGTTTGCTCTTTACCATATTTTTTCTTTTGCCTTCTCCTTCTTTTGGGTTGTTCAAAACCATCTCCCTATGCTTCTTTACCCTGAGAAATATTGGTTGTTTCTTTATTGATTGTTGACTTACCCTCCTTAGGAAGATTTGACATTCCTAGAGGAGCCTCCATTTTTATGTTCATATTATTTGGGCAAGATCGGGCCAAATGCCCATATTTGTGGTAAACTCTACATCTGAAGGGCAATGCCTCATAATCCAATTGTTGAATCCAAGATAGTCCTACAAGTTCGAGTTCCACCTCTACCGACAAAGGCTAGCTAAGATCCATTTCCACACATAATATTGCATAAACAATTATGTTTCCTTCCATTGTGTCTTTGGAAACACCCAAATGTCTTCCAAGGGAATTATCAATAATTTCCAATACCTGCTCACTCCAAAACTCCATTGGAAGTGCATACAAATGGATCCAAACCAAGACAACAATGGGTTCAATTCGAGGATCAAATCCCACTCTCCAAGGTTGAACAAATAATCCTACTGGACCATGATTCCTATTTTCTGATTCAAAAGCCCTATTTCTATCAACAAGTGAAGAAAAACTAACAATAAAATATCCATTGCTAATAAACCACAAAGAATACTCACCAAGAGGCTCCCAGTTTTGCTGGACCCAAGAATGCAAAAAATTAGGGTAGGGTGAATACCCATGAATTTACAGATCAAATCATGATTGGCTCTATATAAAACTATTTCTTCGACCATCCTTTGCTCAATGACAATATTTGGCCTTGATTCTGACTATGGCAAGCATCCATTAACTCGTTGAGATGTTGATCTATTTCCATACCGTAAAGAGCATTTTTAATGCATTTTTTGTGCTTCTTCAGTCTCTGATGGAGATTTATCCTTTAACAAATCTGCAAAAGAACTATGTCTCTCTAAAAGAGGATCCGGAGGTGTCCCCATTGGGCCCTCCTGGGGCAACAATCTTGTCTTCAAGTCCACAATAACCAGAAATCTCTTTGGCTACCCAACTGATGCCCTAGTTTTTCTTCTGTGGATCCCTTTTAATTCTATATAAGTAATTAAAAAATTATATAACTTAATATATATAATAGATCACTTGATATATTTGGGTAAGTGGTGGGAATCAAGAAGTTTCATATTGTGAGTTAAGGTTCCAATCCTATGGATAGGCACTCTGTAAAGCCTTGTGGGTACTTGGAGGTGAGTTTGAACATATGGTAACATATTATGACTCCAAGCCCAACCTCATGTTCTCCACAAGATATAATCAAATGTTAACCTTAAGGTTTGGATAGTCATTAGTGAACAAGGAATTTTACTCCAAAAGCCAAGGTTCTACTCTCGTAGGCAAACACATTGAAATTTGACTATGTCACTTGAAAGTAGGGGTTGAACTTATTATAATATATTATGGATCATGTTCCCTATGATCAATGTCCAATGTTAACCTTTAGTTCAACAGGTTAAAGGTGAGAAATAGTGGTAAATGAGTTTCACATTATAAGCCAAAGTTCCAATTCCATAGTCGGCACCTTATAGAGGTATGAGATACTTAGACATAAGGGTTGAACTTATGGTAATTCATGGTCATAGGATTGAGTGGAAATAAAGTTAAAAATGAGAAAACCATATTATAAATTTAAGTCCACCCTCAGGTTCTCTACAAGCTATGCCCCAATGTCAACCTAAACATTTAATTTTAATGGGCTTGGTATAGCCTATGGGGAGTAAGAAGTTTCACACTATATACAACTATTTGAATCCTATGGGTGAACCTTAACATTTAGTCTAACAAGTTTAGGGAAAAACATTGGGGAGAAGGAAATTCATACTATAAGCCAAGGTTTTATTCCCATAGTCAAGCATCTTACAACGACATGAGGGTAATTTACAAATAGGGGTCACACTTATGAAAATATATTATGTAGCTAAGTCCACCCCTATCTGAGTTTTGCATTGTAAACCAATATTCCGATCCCATGGATGAATTGTAACATTTAGTCCAACAAGGTAAAAGCATTGGGGAAAAGGAGTTTCATACTCTAAGGCAAGGTTTCATTTCCATGGGCAAGTATCTTGTAGAACCATGAGGGTACTTTATAAGTAAAAGTCACATTTATAACAATATATCATGGATCTAATCCCTGCCTTATGTTCTCTCTGAATTCATCCTAAATATCAAATTAAACATAGATCCAACTCGTTATGGAGCAACCATAAATGACAAGAAATTATATGACAATCACTCTAGTTCAATTCTTCCCATTGTGATAGACCCTCCTATTATAAGATACAATAATGATATAACATGAATGGGGCATGTTTCAACTTCATATAAACAATTTAATTTAGAAAATAAATAAATTATATACCAAGCATTAAAGAACGATAATAAATGGGATGTAAATTGTATAAGTGCAACTAAATTAAAATCTTTATATTATGGTTAACATTCTCACTTTTCAAATAACATGGTCTTTTATATTACTATTATAATATAAACTATTAAAATAAATATAATAAAAGTTAACTCAAATATTATTATTATTTATTTTTAAAATTATTTTCTTAAAATTAAAATAACATCATTTAAACTATTTGAAAATTGGATTTTAGATTATAAGTATGTTATCATTTGACCAAATTGCACCTCATGGTATTACAATAATATTCTACTTACAATATATTATAATCTTATAACTAAAATAACTATTTTTTTAGTTATATATGTAAAACAAGATGCTAAATATAATTGAACACAATTAAGATTAAATCAGCTAACATACCAACTTGGTGTCTGCCAAAGACTTCTTAAATATAATTATTAGACGTAGTCTTGCCCTTACCATAGATTATTTTCGCATCATCATAGTTATAGGATGGGTACAAAAGCCTCCTCATGGTCACAGGGTATAAGACCAATGTTTGAAACTACTTACTTAGATGGCCATGCACAATATTTTATGAGCGAAAATTTCGCATTGAATTGGGTTGAGAACGTGCTTATTTCAATTACTAGGAGAACATGGTCATTAATGCTTGGCCGTTGAGCTTGTCTTATACGGTGTACTTGTATTCTTTTTCTGTTTGGTTATAGTTATAGTGGGGTTCAACGTACAAATTATGTGGAATTTGCTGGTAGCCGCTTTGTCAACATCTTAATAATGAGGTAGAATGATCCCCTCGCCTCGTAAGTTTAGAATTTCCCAAAGTACAAGTTCAACTTAAATTTTTCAAAAATATGGTTGTTAGTCACTAAATGTTTGTTAGTGGGTTGTTTCGATTTTATAGGTTGATGTTTTCTTGACTTTATTTACATTTATATAACTCAAAAAAATAGGTTGATTGTCTATGCACTTAAAGAGATAAATTAATCACCCAGGTGTTGTAGATGAGTTGGAGAGGAGAGGGCAATCCTCCAAGGGAGGTGTTCAAATCTCCACCCTACCAAAAAGCTGAATTGGGTATCCAAAATCCAATTGATAATGTTGGTGCGGGCAAGGTCGGATGCGACCTCGGGTGACTTTGACGGTGTAGAACGCCCTATTCATGGTCTCTTAGACCAAGACAGCTCTGCAGGGGGTTTTTCGCTTAAAAAAATTAATTAATTAATTATAACCATTAAATATTTATTAATAAATTAATTCCATTCAATAAATTAATATTCCATTAACTTTAATTTTATTTAATAAATTAAAATTTATAAAAATTCTCAGACAACCAAAAAATAAAATAAAATAAAAAGTGCAAAATAGCATGTGTTGAACTTGAATGGGAGGTAATGGTATTTTCTCTGAATTGCTAAAAGTTAAAAATAAAACCATACGTCCTTTCACTTGAATGGGAGGTAATGGTATTTTCTCTCAATTGTTAGAAGTTAAAAAGAAAACCATACGTCCTTTCAATCCTAAAAAGAAAAAGGCCACGCATCCCAACGCTGCAAATATTATATATATAAACAAATAAATATAATATAAATATGGTATAAGATCATGTTTTTTTTTATTTATTTGTGGAAAACATTCCAAAAGGATATCATTTTCGGGTAAGATCAGATCATGTTAATGTTACTGTTTTAAGGATAATATCATTTTAAATTTTAAAATTAAAAATAAAATATAATATATAAATAAATTTGATTATAAAAGTTGTAAAAGATGATATAAATAAAACTAGATAATTATAAATGTGAAATGGAGTTAATTATTTATATTAAAAATTATTTAAGATAAAAAAAAACTTTTATTATATTTATTTGTTAATTATAAAGAAGAGGATTTGTTACATGAAATATATATTTTATAAAAATTAATCTTTTTATATTAAATTGTTAAGTGTTTATCTTGAATATATTTAAAAGGATTAAACAAAGATACTATTTAAATTAATTATTTAAATATATAAAACAAAAAAATGAAGGCAAAGCTTAACTACTTCGTAGATCATAGTTCAAACATTTCTATAAATCTACTCAAGTAGTATCATATGGCCTAACAACTCCTCCAAAACCATTTTTTTATCTTCCTAATAAAGTGTTGGAAGACTTGATGATTTGGTTCACAATCAAGCATATGAAGGCGACTTCATATAAACTGAGTACCATAGGTAGGTGGAATGAACTAATCATATGCTTTGTCAAATATATACAAAGAACGCAAGTCAACACATGGGACAAAAAAAATTCATATGGCATTGTGGGCTTATAAGGCCACAATCAAGTTAGCCACAAGGTATTCCTTGTTCTAGTTGGCGTATGGCATGACCTTCCCATTGAATATTATGTTCCAACCATACAGATGATGATACGAGATACAAAGAATGAAAGGGAATCTATGAAAGATTGGATGGTACAACTACACCAATTGGATAAAATGCAATAGATAGCACAAGTACAAAGAAGATGGAAGAAAAAAATATTGGGATAAAAGGTTGAAGTGATCCCCCTTCAAATTCAATGACCTGGTGTTGGTATACAATGTTAGAAACAAAATTAGTTTCTACCAACATATATGGACCCCTATTAGATAGTAGTCACGCACGACAATGGGACCTATAAGCTTGAGGAGTTAGATGGAAGACCTATCAAGAAATGGGTGAACCAGGATAAACTCAAGAATTTTCATCCTCCAATAGAGATCAGGCATATTCTAAGGATGGAGTAGAACTTAATATGGGGAGAGATGTCAACATAAAACTTTTTATGTTAGTTGCATGTGTAGTAGTATAAGGAGCATGTAAAATATATAGTGGGATGACTTGTTAAAGAACATTATGGTTTGATAACATGTTCAGGATGTTTGTGATGGAGTAGTTGCATCGAGAAGGTTGTGGCAACTGTTAAATGATGGAATGTCTTGTGAGAGGGACAAGTCACAGTAAAAAGTAATAGTAAATAGTAAAAGTAAAATCGTCATATCATGGTAAATTGTCTTTGTCATGTATCCTTATCACAAGGAGATATATTATAACTATCCAAGATAGTCGAAAGTACTTTTAGAAGAATTATATAATTATAGAAAAAGTCTAACAAGAAAATCAAAAGTACTTTTTGAAGTATTATGTAATTATATGAAAATTCCAAAAGAAAAACCTCTAGAAACATGTGACAATTGGGTTATCTTATGTAATTATAAAATATCATAGGAAAAATCCAAAATGAAAATCCTTAGAAACATGTGATATTTGGACTATCTCATGTAATTTTAAAATATCATAGGAAGAGTCCAAAAATGAGATCTCTAGAAAGTGTTGCCATATGTCCATCTAGAGTTCTCCATGCATGTAATATCTAGCTCCCATGAGCCTATAAATAGGGGAGAGACCTTTTATGGGAGGCAAGTTGAGTGAAACAAGTGTGAGCTCAAGGAAATAATAGAGAGTCTAGTGTGTGAGTCTCTTTATCCAAGGTGTGGCCAAGATTATCAAAGTGAGGGTGTGGAGCACAATATTTGGGCAATTCCATAGGAGGTGGAGGCTCAATATGAGGGTCATGTTTGTTCAAAGAAATGATATACCAGATATCAAGAAGAAATTAGCATGTGATAATACCAAGTCATACAAGAGGAAAGGTTCATCGCAATGCAATCTAGTGAGAATCCATTTAATGTTGTAATGGACTAGGTTGGCCGCCCATGTGGAATGCTTTATTTGAAATATGATTTGGGCTTGTAACATCTTTATAAATTCTTTCTTTTTCATGAATTCTATATTTGGATTCATTGGAATTTGTTTGTATAGAACAACCTTACTCTAGGCTATAAATTGATTGTATGATCAATGATTTTCCTATAATAAACCTTAAGGTCCTAATAGCTCTAGGCAATCATGTCATTGTATCATCCACGCAATTCCTTAAATAGCTAAACCTATTCTTCAATGCCCTCCTTTCTTACCAAGATATTATTTCTCTCAACAATTTGAATAGGCTGGTAAGAGAAAAACTTCACTTTCAAGCTAGTTTTTTAAACATTGTCATTTGGATTAACATGTCTTCCAACTTAATCATACCCTTAGGCAACTAATTTATTTTTATCTAGATCACTTTATTCTTAATATAATCATCATATTCATTCTAATCCTTGATATAATATTTGCTTCCATGATCAAAATTTTAATAATATACTTATCATTATTAAACACTTGCCAATGGTCAACATTGTCTAGGACTATTGGTTTGAATATCACTTCTAGTTCCTAACCCTTATTCCACATATTTGTTGAAGTATAAAATTTGATGGCTAAGGTAGTTAGCCCATCTACATTCACATTCATTTATCTTGGTATTGTAGTGATCTCATAGGTATCAAAGCTCTCTAAGAGGTTTTAGACTTGGGGCTTATATGACCTCAAATGCTTATCTTAGTGGTGCATATTGAGTTTACCTAGTTCACCACAAATATAAATCACCAAGAACTTTCAAATTTTTAGTTCCAAAATTCTTTTCTTTCCTTAGTGCATAAATATTCATATTTAGCTATATTATTAGTGCAATTAACTAGCACCCAATAGGCATGATTCATCTATTCTCCTTGAGGATCGATAATTTGTATGCCAACACCTACCTCATTTTAAGTTTGTTCACTATCAGAGTACATAGTCTAGGTTAGATTCGATGCTAGAGTTTGTTTGCTTGTTAAGGTTAAGACTTTGATTGGTTCTTCAACATCATGTAATTATGAAGTTCAATTTCCTTTTCTTGTTTATCTTTTTCTTGAACCACCCCAATGATCATATCCAACTCTAAAATGAGCTCATCCTCAACTCATCATCCATGAATTCT
Source organism: Wollemia nobilis (assembly GCA_028583015.1). NCBI lineage: Eukaryota > Viridiplantae > Streptophyta > Pinopsida > Araucariales > Araucariaceae > Wollemia > Wollemia nobilis. The sequence continues at coordinate 16,449,355 of JAQPPZ010017052.1, forward strand.
AAGACTTCTTTGTAGTTGACTACCTCATAATTGCTTAACTTATACACAGAATAGTTGCATGGAGGTTCATTCTCTATCATGATCAACTTATCAGTTGAGGTACCTTCAGGTTCATGTAATCCATTAGTATATAACCATCCCTTGATAATTTCTTGGTCCACTCTCTAGATAATAGCATCCCAAAATAGAGTGGGAAGTCCATTACTATTACTTCTTGGACTACCACCAATTGTAGATGTTAAGCCATAGTCATCACCAAATTTTTTAATATTTTGATTTCATTGACCTAGGTCCCATCCATTTGAATGAGTCCTCTAGCTATTTGAGAATATGAAAGCTTCATTTCTTCATAAATAGTCTTACACATACAACTACTTGTGCCTTACACATAGTTGTTACAACTACTTGTGAACCAATAAAGCAATATCTAAAAATATAATTTTCAATCTTTACAGAGATATAGAAATATGGTAGTTTCATGATTTTTTGACTTAGGATCATTAAAAACACTAACAAAATTTACTTCAATATTAGATGGACCTTGTGTTATAATATTCTACTATCAAATTATGTTGGGTAGAGTATCAATGATTGGAGTCATCTTTGCTTTTCATTCTTTCTCTTTCAAATCTAATTGTAGTAACTTCCTTTTCATGAGCAAAGTCAATGCTTCTAGCATGCTTACTTGAGCTGGTGTTTTATTTAATTCCTCAATAATATTAAACCTAGTATTAACTAGATTTCCTTCATTATAGGGTATAAAATTTTGTAACTATCTTATGGATACTACCCTATATTTATTGGTCAATGAAGGACATATCAACTTTTTCTCATCTTCTTTTTGTAGCTTTTTTTGTTTTCCTCATTCTCCAATAGTATTAACCCCCTCTTCAAACATATGTACACTTTTATTCTAAATGTCAACCTATGAGGCTTATAGTGCTATATCCATTTATTCTTCCCTAGGTCTTATCCCTTAGTTAGCTACTATTGGACCCTTATCCTTGATGTGTAGAGGTCACCCACTCCTAAGGATAGTAGTCTTCACATTATGATCAAGTAGTTTGGATAGTTTTTATTTGATATTTTATGGTCGATGTTGCTCATATACCACATTTATTTTACTCCTAGTTGTGACCTATTTTTTATTTATAAGAATTACTTGATCTTCAATGGAAAAATCCCCTTCCTTATCAAAATTCCTAAATTTTGCAAGAATAACATTCCTTATGTTAGGTAAGGTTGTAATCCATTATTGCATTGTGTCAACATATCCATAATGTTGGGTTGTTCCATGACAACCTATTCAACTACTCATGTTGGTATGACTACCATTTGGCCCATAATTTTGCTCTTATTATGATTGACATAATTGTTTGTGTATTGAAACCTAAGCATTCATAATCACAACAATGTATTTCAAGGGATTATGATCAACATTACATGTAAGGTGTCATATTGTATTCATTTTTGTATTAGTTTTCACAATGTTATTTGGAGTCTGATATCCTTGCAAATTATTAGGTTTCAAAGGCATCTAATCCTTTGTAAGATAAGGGGTATTCATTTGTTGTCAAATTCCTGACTATTATCACCACCTTGTTGCATACCCTAATTTTGCTCTTTTCCATGTTAGTTTGATTTATGAAAACTTTTATTATTTTTCTAAGTTGATTTACCTAGCTTTGAATTCTATCATTTTTATTTTAAGGCATAGGAGTGGTATCCATGTTAGATGATTGAGAGGGATTAGGTAATGTTATAATTTAGGATTGGAAAGCAATGATATTAGATGAATTTTAGCTAGGAATGGTCAATATATAGGGTATTAGTTTGTGGATGGTAAAGTGTACCATATTGTATTGGAGTGGATTGGGGTTGGACATTTGTAATAGGAGTCATAATATTATAGGTCATAATCCACTTATGGTCCCTCTAGCCATCTAATTTGCTTAATGTAAGCAATATGGTAGTCATTATCATGCCAACTAGGATGATTCCTATATGGTCCCCATACAACCTACATTAGCTACAACTCATATATCCCCCTCTTGGGTACTACTAGCATACCCCTATTGGACCTACTCTTTTGATCCTCAAAATATTGGCTTCACTTGTAAGTTGTCAGTGCTTCCTAGTCCTTAATCTACCCTAAAAGTCCTAGCAGTCTCAAAATCTTAATATACTGCCAAGACAACACTTGGAATATTGTGCATCTACTCAAGTTCCTGCATCTCCTATAGGTGATCCAATGTAAGGATTGGTACATGCATGCTATGACAATGGAACCCCATACAAGAATTATCTACTCAGTGTGCAAGTGTTGTGAGAATATCCCCTTCAATTCTTAGAAATACCTACTCCATGATGGCCAAACCCTAGCCCCATAGCTACCATAACCTCTTTGTATACCCAATGGACCACCCTCACATCGATGTCCTTGATGAGTACCCCTTCTACCAAAGCACACATCAGAATGGTTTACCTATCCAAGTAGCCCTTGGTTCAAGTGGAATTAATTTCAATGTCTAAACTTACCATTGGGAAGTCCATATCCCTTGCCAGTCCCTCTTAGCACCTACACTAGTTCTACCGCAATCACACCTCCATATCCTAATGAAAATCTATAGTATTTTCCACACATCCTCTAATATGATGGTCATATCACTACTTGAAAGCAATAAGGTATTCATATTAAAATACCATCTCTACACCAACACCATCAATAGTATCCAATCAAAATAACCTTCAACATGAGGGCTACATGGTATGGCCTTATTGTTGCTAGAAGTATGTGATCCATGAAGCCTAATAGGCCCTAGATGGTCTCCATCATGTGTTACTTTTTACAATCTAGTATTTATAATCACTCCTACACCAAAGCCAAGCCAAAACCTTTGTTAGCCTTTCCAGTCATAAAAATATAACTCAAAGGTAAAAAAAACATATAGGCACAAAAGTGTTTCCAAGTGAAAGCATCATTAGATAGTGAAAGTATTTCCTAGGCATGAAAGTGTCATCATACAATGAAAGCACCATCAATATGCAAAAGCACCATCAATGCTCAAAAGCACCATACAATAGCATCAACACTATACAAAAATATCACCTTATTTGGATGCACTTTTGAGGCTAAAATACATTAAATGAGTAGGTTTTTTATACTCATTGGTGCTATTGTTCCTCCTCTATCTATAGGTTCCCTCATTGGATCTACTAGTGTGGTGGATGTACCTACTAGATCATCAAAATTTTGGTTGCTTTTATTGCTCCAGAGCTTTCTTTTTCCTCCTCTCTATGATAAAAATGAATTCAATTTTACCACCCCTAGCCCTTTTACCATCCTACCCTTGAGGTTAAATAGGGAGAGTCATTGTAAATCCCCTAAGAGGTTGTGATCTCTTTTCAAATCCCACACTTACAAATGTGTCTCAAATGAATATTGATGTTTTACTTATACATTATAGTATTTCTCCTTTGTACCATATCATTGGTATAATATTTCTTAGACTTGCATCTAGAGCAACATCCTGCTTCTCAAAATACTAATGTTTTTAGACATTGTCAATTTTTGCTTTTAATGTGGATATTTTCAACATTTCTTAGACATGTCCTTTATCTATAGTATATCTACATCAATTCTTAATTATTTGAAAAAAATGCTTCTTCCAACCCATTTCAATTAAAGCATGCATCCTTGTAAGCATAAATAAACAAAATATTGTATAATATTCATATATGTATCTTAATCATAATATTTCTGTATTTTCCTAGGTTAATACATAGAAGATAGTATTGGTGAACTATCACTAACACAACTTTAATATAATCCCTTAAGTATGTGTAATATTTATTTACTCTTTTATATATCTTTATCTTTATTTGAATATTCCTTGAGTCATATATTTTTATATAAATTTTGTTCTAATTTTTTATATACTATTTATTCGTTTTATGCAACATTTACTTTTCCATGGCATTTTAAAGCACTTATTTTAACATCCACACCTTCAATATCACTAACAAACTTTTCTATTATGTTCAATGATTCTCCAGAACAATCTGTTTGCTATCTTTTATAGTAGAATCCTTGTTTGATAAAGCAATCAAAGGAAAGATAACTTTTGTATCACTTGCTAGATACTTCTCAACTAGTAGATCCATTGGTAATGAAAAAATAAAATCAAATAAGGTGGAAGTCAATTTCACCCTAATACAAATGGAAGTCATTAATCTATTTTAACTGGAAATCTTGTCCTTGTGAATACAATGATAGTCCTCTCCACTCATCTAATTCTAAGTTTAGAACCAAGGTTGAGGATTGTGGATCAATACCAACAATTGATAAAAATTTACATTCAAGTAACCTTAATGATATTCATTATTACAGATTATTAAATAGAATAATCTAGATACTGTTAGGGTTTCTTTCATAATAGAGTCAAATTGTTGAATTTATTTTATATTTTGATCCATGACTTAAAAATAAACTTGGAGTCATGATTTCTATACAATTGATATTCAACTAAAATCTAATTATAATTTCTTACACTTAATTATCATTCTAATTTATTTAATGAAATGTTATTTTACTAAAAAAAAGTGATCACTTAAATATATATATGTGTGTTTGTATATTTATATTGTCATTTATTTATATTTTATAATGTATTATATAGTTATTAACATATTCTAAAAAACTTAATTAAATTAATAAATAACAATAGTTTATTTTTCATCCAATTGTATGAGATAGATGATTCAGGTTTTAATCTTATTAATTGATGCATGCATAATTACCCAAAAAAATACCATAATAAGGTGGCTATGTAAGTGTGGGCATGTTCCAATCCTATATAACCAACTATAATAGTTTATTTTTGTATTATTTACATGATGAACTCATGAAGGATATTGTTAAGTATGTGGATGAGGAACATAATTAATCAAGGTGACATTTATTATATTTTACTCTTTTAATATATATCATGTGTAAAGAGATCCAAAATAGATCAATATAAGATGTCAAATTCAATTATAATTTGAATATTGAATACCTCTTGATGCATATCAATTTCATATTATAATGAAATTGTAATAATTATTTATTACTTATTTTAATTATATGATTTTATTGTAATATATAATTTTATTATCAATTGATAAAAATTAATTTTAAAGTAGGAGTTGGGAGTGAGTACGAGCCGGGAGTAGGAAGCAAGAAGTAGAAAGCAAAGTGCGATCAAGGAGCAAGTGCCACTTCTTGTTCCAGATCTTAGGAGAAACTTAAAAACTAAAGGATTCATGTGAAGAAAATCTAGGTAACATGGCAAGAAAGTCATTTTTGAAAGTCCTTACTAAAAGTAAGGATGCCCTAGTTGGAAGTAAGGATGCCTTAGTTGGAAGTATGGATGCCCTAGTTAGCGATAAGAGGAAGAGCGAATCTATGGCAAACCCTATCCAGGTAGCAGATACTACACCAGAAGTGATTATCAAGGATGAGATGATTGAGCATGATATAATGGTTCTTAAAACCAGAGGGTTAATATGTAAGTTCCATGGATACTGGCTAGGTTTTTATGAGATTCAAAATTGGATCAAGTGGAAGTGGGGATTGAATTCAAATTACTCCATGAATTTTCTTCCAAAAGGATTTTTCCTCATTATCTTCTCTAATTCAGAAATAAGGGATAAAATAATGGATGGAGGCCCTTGGTTTAGGGGTAAAGATGCATTATATTTAAGACCATGGAGTGAGAATTTTTTTATGGAGATAGAGACTATTAAAAGGCTTTCAATATGGATTAGGATTTTTGGACTTCCTTATCAACTCATCAATAAGGAGGTTTTGAAGAATATTGGTAATACTCTAGGTGAATTCATCTAGGAGGGACCAACTACTAAGGAGAGAAGGCATGTTGTATACACTCAAATATGTGTTGCCATGGATATTTCAAAACCTTTACCATAATCCATTAGGATTAAATCTAAATCAAGAGAATGGGATCAACAAGTGGATTATGAAAACATTGCATTCCGATGTCACAAATGTCATGAAACTAGACACATGGCAAGAGATTACAAAGTGAAAATAATGGAGAAAGAGATGGAAATTTTTGGGCATGAGGGTAACTTCAATATGAAACAAGGAGATCATATCATAGGAGAAGCTAGGTCAAATCAAGGATTTTCCACTCCTAAGAAAGTGGCAAGAAAAACCCCTCTACATCATCAGATGGCAAAGGCCATTATAGTTCACTTCAAATCAACCATTAAAAAAATAATAGGGATGAGGAAGTACAATGTGCAAGTTCAAATATAAAAGGATTTAAAGGTGCGAAGGAAGAAGGAAAGGCAAATTTTAAAGCAAAGGAAGATGGGAAGGAAAATTTTAAAGCAAATGAGGTGAAGGAGGTCAAGCTTAATCTAGGTAAATCATCTTCATTTTCCTCAAGTAGCATAAAATATTCTCCTTACAATAAAAATGAAAGTAGTATAAAGTGTATTCATTGCACTTTAGGGTTTCAAGAGCAACACAATAAAGAAAAGCATATGGAGGATATCCAAGGAAATTTAGGGTTTCTAAGCCAACATAAGAAAGTAATGACTATGGAGGATCATCTATGCACTTTAGGGTTTTAAGGCAACATAAAGAAGAAAGTGTTAATGAGGCTATTCCTTGCATTTTAGATTCTTTAGGGCAACATAAATCTTTAGAAGATAAGTCTCATTATGAACAATATGAAAAAATAGAAGAGATTGATGAAGATGAGAGTGTTGGTGGGAATGGAAAAAGGAGAGGAAGGCCATCAAAGCATGAACAAAGAGAAAAAGAAACTCAAAAGGATATTGATTTGGGAAGCCAAATAAAAATATCATAGGTGTTAACAAGAAGTGGGGCTAAGCCCACTAATAAAAATAAAAAGTGATGATGATGAAAATGATATCATGGAATATTAGGGGTATGAATAAGACCCCTAAAAAAGAGTTATTAAGGAATTAATAGGTTGTTATAGTCTTAAGTTTATTTTAATACAAGAAATAAAATTAAGTAGTGAGGAATGTAAGGATGCTTTTAAGAAGATTTGGAAGATGGGTGATTGTCTAGCAGTTTCTTCTATAAGAGCTTCAAGTAGTATTGCAATAATATGGGACAAATGCAAATGGGATGGGCAATTATTAGAAGCAAAAAGTAATTGGGTTGTTAGATTATTTTACAAGAAAGAGGAAAACATCAAAGTTGGGGTTATAAATGTATATGCTCCAACTATAGTTACTCCTCATGAAAGATGTTGGAAGGACCTTAGCATATTTTTGTCAAATACAATGATGATTCATTGTGATCTATGGATTCTTGGGGGTGATTTCAACACTATTCTATCTCCTTTGGAAAAGAAGGGTGGTATTCTAGGATGGTCTAAATCAATGCAAGATTTTGCTTCATTTGTCAATTCAAATGACCTTTGGGATGTTAGTCCTTCAAGTTTTCAATATACATGGGATAATAGATGCATTGGGCAAACTCATATAGCAGAAATATTGGATAGATTCTTGTTATCCAATAAATGGTTGCAAACAAAGTATACAATCTCTTCAAATATTTTATTGTGAGTAGGATCAGATCACAAACCCATTCTTTTGACTTGTGATTTACCCAATAATGGTCATCCAAAGCCATTTCGCTTCTAATCTATGTGGCTCCAAGACCCTAATTTTTTCTAGATGGTTATGTTATGGTGGGATGAATCAAAATTTGAAGGATCATATATGTACAGGTTTGTTCAAAAGATGAAATATTTAAAGGAGCAAATGAAGATTTGGAATGCCAAATATTTTGGTAACATTTTTAAAGAAAAGAAAGAAATTGAATCCAAGCTCAAAAATTTACAAGAGATAGTAGAAACTAATGGAATGGATCAGGATTCTTATGTGAAAGAAAAACAATTACTTTCTAATTATCATAATGCATTGAAAAAGGAGTCATATTGGTTCCAAAAATCTAGAGAGAAATGGCTCAAGGAAGGAGATAGAAATACAAAAATCATGCTACAACAAAAAAAAATTTTATTTTCATCACATCAAAAATATTTTAACTCTAGATGGAAGAAATATTAAGGAAGAAGAAGATATAAAGAAGGAAGCAATTAATTATTTCAAAAATATTTTATTAGATACTAGGCAAGATAAGGAGGCACAAGATAAGCTTTTGCAAAATATTCCATCAATTATCACATAAGGACAAAATGAAAGCTTGATGAAGAAGATATCTATGGAGGAGCTACATGAAGCAATTTTCTCTTTCCATCCTAACAAGGCACCTAGCCCCAATGGATTTCCTACAATTTTCTTTCAAAATTTTTGGGATTTATTGAAGAGTGATATGTTAGTTGTAGTTGAAGAGGCCCAGAAAAGGAAGGCTATAATAAGTGAGATCAATGCCACTTTTATTACATTGGTTCCCAAGAAAGGCGAGACAAAATATTTTGATAATTTTTGTCCAATAAGCCTTTGTAATATGATTTATAAGATCATTTCAAAAATTATGGCAAACAGGTTGAAAGGCATTCTAGATTGTGTTATCTCAGAGGAACAAGGTGGTTTTGTTCATGGTAAACAAATTCTTGATGGTATAATCATTGCATAGGAGGCCATACATTCTCTTCATTCCATGAAAAACTAGGTATGCTTATGAAATTAGATATGAACAAAGCATATGATAGGGTTTCCTAGAATTTTCTACATGATATTCTCAAAAATTTTGGTTTTGATTATAGTTGGTGTGAATGGATTAAATGTTGTTATAGCACTATAAAATATTCTATTTTGATCAATGGTTCTCCTATTGGTTACTTCAAGTCATCTTGTGGACTTCGTCAAGGTGATCCACTATCTCCTTATCTATTCATTATTCTTGTAGAAGCATTAGGGAGAGCTTTCTCAAAGGAAAAAATAGAAGGAAAAATCAAAGGTATTCAAGTTGCAAAAAATGGTCCCTTTGAATCTCATCTCCAATTTGTTGATGATACTTTTCTTTTGGGCCATCCCTCAGTCAATGAGGCCATGGAGTTTAAATCAATATTATCATGCTATGAGAAGGCTACTAGATAATTGGTTAATACTACAAAATCCAAGATTTTTTCATTAACACTACCCTAGATTTACAACAAATTATTATGAATATTTTAGGGTTTAAAATTGAAAAATTTCCATCAACCTACTTGGGTATTCCTTTGTCTCATAAAGGAAATAAAAAGGAGCTTTGGATCTCTTTTTTGGATAGAATGAAAGCTTGTTTGGTAGGTTGGAAAGGTAAGTTCTTAACCATGGTAGGAAGGCTACAACTCATAAAGACTACATTGCAATCCATCCCTATTTATATGATGTCACTTTCAAGATTACCAATAGGTATAGCATCAAAATTGATAAAATTCAAAGAGACTTTCTTTGGAAAGGTTGTGAGGAAAAATTTAGGTTTCCTCTTTGTAAGTGGGATAGGGTTTGCAAAGGAAAGAATATTGGAGGAGCAGGCTTGAAAAATTGTAGACTTATGAATTTGGCATTAGGGGCAAAGCTTGGGTGGAGATTATTTAGAGATCAAGGAAAGAATTGGATAAAAATATTACTTCAAAAATATATAGGTTCTCTTGATGCAATGAAATTATTTAGGAAAAGAACCCTACCCAAAGGATCATCAACATGGAACTTCATATCAGATAGTTTGCAATTGATAAAGAAACATATTAGATGGTCATTCAATGAGGGGAATTATGCAAATTTTTGGTTTGATGCTTGGTTGAAGCCTTATCCTCTTATCTCTAACTCAAAATGGCAACCATTGGCTCAAGCATGCCTAGCTTGTAAAGGTCCAAAGGTCAAAGACTATATTAATATGAGCAACAACTCTAGATCATGGATTTCTATTAGTAACCTAGTTGAAGGAGAGGAACTCAAACAAATTGTAGATGAACTTCAAAAGATGCTTCAAGAGTTTTATTTATCAATTTTTACATGAAAGGATGAGTTGGTTTAGAATCTATCAAAGGATGGTGGATACTCGATCAAGTTGGGATATGAGGATTTAGAGCAATCAAAATTTCCTACTCCCAAATATTTTCCTTGGAAGAATGTTTGGTCATTAGAGGCTCTCCCTAAGGCCTCAACATTCCTTTGGTTAGTAGTTCAAAGTAAGATTCTTACAGGAGAGAGTCTACAAAGAAGAGGATATCATGGACCTTTTAGATGTGCCTTGTGTGAGAAGGATTTAGAAACATCAGACCATTTACTTCTTCATTGTCCCTTTGCTCACACCATTTGGGGTTACTTTTTTAAAATATGAAAATATATTGGGTAGCTCCATCAACATTGAAAGAGTTGATGAAATATTGGATTAATTATTTCAAAGCTAAAGCATTATGTATTCTATGGAGGATTGGCCCTACCATTATTTGTTGGAATTTATGGCTTGAAAGGAATAATAGAATTTTTAAAAATAAATCTCAAAATCATGCCCAAGTTTAGAACCATATTATTGCCTCTCTTGCAGAATGTCTACAAATATGGTGCTCATCATGGGAAGTCTCAAGTGTAGAAAAAGAGGTGGTAACAACTTGGTTATAGGATTTGAACATACATGGAAGAGTCATATATGATAATGGAATTAAAACAAAGGATCTACTTTAATCTAGGGTAAAATGAAAATGTCCAAAAATTGGGTTTATCAAAATTAATTTTGATGGTGCTTCTAAAGGAAATCTAGGAAAAGTTAGTGGAGGTGGTGTTTTTAGAAATAATGAAGGCAAAATTCTCCTCACTTACTCAGAATCATATGGAACTTCAACTAACAACTATGCAGAGGCTAGGGCACTTCTTACAAGGATTAAAATTGCAATAGAAAAAGGATGGAAATATATTTCAATTGAGGGGGATTCACAAATTATCATCAATGCTATCAACAAAAATGGATGTGGGGATTGGATAAAAAATAATATTATTGTTGATGTTCATCACCTATTATTAGAGGCAATCTCTTGGAAATGTGAGCATATTTATAGAGAAGGAAATTAGGTAGCAGATAATTTAGCCAATTATGGTGTTGATCTTCATCTTGGTGAAATTCAAATTTTAGAAGGCAATTGGCCAAGTGAGATTTTATCTCTTAATCAAAATGATGTCAAGGAGTTGATTGTGGAAACATAGCACTTTGAGGAAGTTGAAGAATATATTTAATAGAAAAAGAAATGAAAAATATTTGTGATAAAAAGGCATGTTGGATATGGTTTAATTGACATAACAACAAATGTAATATTTTGGTATTTTGATGGGAGTGGCCCCCAATAGAAGCCACATATAACTTATTAAAAAATGTTATCAATTGACATAAGCTTATATGGCTCAATTCCTCACCTTTTAAGTAAAGACCTAGGTTTGAACCTTGCCAACCAATGTATAAAAAATTACCACGATGTTGTAATACTACTATATAGTCATAACTTAATACAAGTGAGGCTTGTTTTAATCCTATATAACTAATTAATAAAATAAATATAATTTTACTCATTGAATAGTTTTATTTTATTTATTTTAATAATATAATTTAAATAATAACTTATAAAAAATAATTTTATGTCCACAAGGGTTTGGAACAAACAATGGAGAGTAAGGAGTTTGACATTAACAATGAAACTAAAGAGGTCAATGGGTGAAACTAACATTAAATCCAATTACTTTGAGGCAAAGCGATGGGTAATAAGGAGCTTCACATTATAAACTAAGGTTCAAATCCCATTGTAAACTTTTTTAATCAAATGGAAAGAGATCTCGTGGTTAAAATCTAGACTCTTAAAATAAAGACTTAGATTCAAATCTTGATGATCAATATATACATATTTTCCAATATAGTTTATTATAATACCACTGTGGTTTGTTGAAATATTACAATAATGCAGTCATGACATAATATGGATGGGAACCCTTTTAATCCTATATAAGTAATTAAAATTTTATATAACTTAATACATATAATAGATCGCCTAATAGGTTTGGGTAAGTGGTGGGAATCAAGAAGTTTCATATTGTAAGTTAAGGTTTCAATTATGATTTCAAGCCCAACCCCATGTTCTCTACAAGATATACTCAAATGTTAATCTTAAGGTTTGGATAATCATTAGTGAAGGAGTTCTACTCCAAAAGCCAAGGTTTTGCTCCCATAGGCAAACACATTGAAGAATCATTATGACACTTTAAATTTGGGTTTGAACTTATTGTAATATATTATGGGTCATGTTCCCTATAATATATGTTCAATGTTAACCTTCAGTACAACAGGTTTAAGGTAAGAAATAGTGGACAAGGAGTTTCACAATGTAAGCCAAATTTCCAATCCCATAGTGGGCAAATTATAAAGACATGATACATTTATATATAGGGGTTGAACTTATGGTAATTCATGGTCCTAGAATCGAGTGGAAATCAACCTAAAAATGTGTACCATATTATAAATTTGAGTCCACTCTCATGTTCTCTACAAGCTATACCCCAATGTTAACCTTAACATATAATTCCAATGGGCTTGGTATAACCTATGGGGAGTAAGGATTTTCACACTATAAGAAACTATTCCAATCCCATGGGCGAATCTTAACATTTAGTCTAACAAGTTTAGGAAAAGAATTGTGGACAAGGAATTTCATACTATAAGCCAAGGTTGCATTCCCATGGACAAGCATCTTATAGAGGCATGAGAGTACTTTACAAGTAGAGATCACACTTATGAAAACATAATATGGATCGATTCCCACCCCTATCTAAAGAGTTTCACACTATGGTCCAATATTCCAATCGTATGGGTAAATCATAACATTTAGTCTAAAAAGGGGAGTCATTGGGAAGGAGGAGTTTTATACTGTAAGCTAAGGTTTCATTCCCATGGGTAAGTATCTTGTAGGATCATGAGGGTACTTTATAAGTAGGGGTCACATTTATGACAATATATTATGGAGCTAAGCCCACCCTTATGTTATTTATGAGTTCATCCTAAATATCAAATTAAATATAGGTCCAAGTCATTATGGAGCAATGGTAAATGGTATGTAATTAGATGATTATGACTCTAGTTCAAATATTGACATTGTGATGGACACTCCTATTATAGAATAACTTGTGATTATATGGTTTGTTAAAATATTATAGTGATACAATCACAATGTAATATGGGTGAAGCCTATTTAACTCCATATAATGAATTTAATTTAAAAAATAAATAAATCATATCCAAGGCACTAGAGAGAAATAATAAATGGGATGTAACTTCTATAAGTGCAACTAAGTTTAAATCCTTATGTTATGATGAACATTCTTGTTTTTTAAATAACACATTCTTTTGTATTACTATTATAATATAGTTTAGTGGAATAAACATAATAAGAGTTACCTTAGTTTAACCTCATATAATTAGTTAAAAATAATAAAATAAGTCATAAATATAAATAAATAAAGACAATTGATAATAATATATAATTATAGGTAATTTATGTTTTAGCACTCTTCAAAAACGGTTGACTCCATTATTGATAAAAAAGTGAAAATACTATTAAGAAGACAGGTCCAAAGTAACAATAGTTAGCCTGGCACTTTTGGCTACCTCTAGGATCCTATTAAAACTAACTCTAATATCTTCTTAGACCACAAATTTCTTAGTGTGATTTAAAGAGCAAAAACTCCTATCTTGATTACGATTTTGATTAATACTATTTCAAAGAGCTCAAATTAGCTTCTCTCTCCTACCATAACTTCAGGGGCTACTTCCATTCAATCTATAGTATCACCATTTTGATTAGATTTAACAAGTAACCAACAAGATGTTTGCTTCTCATTTAAGCAAAAAAGTTAGCCATAATATTCTTCCATTTGCCTACATGAACTAGGATGGTGTCCTTAAAATGTTGCTAGATGGATTTGATCTGACTCACTATGTTCTTGATCCACCACACACTTAATCTAAAATTCCTAATATCATCTAGAGACCCCACCAAAATTTGTGAGTCAAACTCCACTATGATCTTTTGAACTTCATTCTCCCAAGCATTAAGAGAGCCTTTTTTTATTTCCAAATCCTTTGCTTCATTATTTTTTGCTACTTCTAGGTATTCTAATTCCTAATGAAGGACCTTCCTCTTGTAGTCTCTTTTGAGGAAACCGATACCCATTACCCTTGGGTTATCCTTAGTTGCTCCATCTATGTTGATTTTTTCTAAGCCTAGGGGTGGGGGTTGTCAAGCCCCATGAGTTCGCCTCCTAGTTTTTTGGCTCCCTCATATGAGCTTTTACTGTTTATGTAATCTTGTTTAATATTTTCTATCAAACAAGATCTATCGAAGCATATTCCTCTCTAAAAATTGTGGTATTTTTTTCCATGTGCCACCAAATAAAGTCTGGATCCAGATACCAACCCAGTTGAATTGATTTATTTTTTAACCTTCTTCATGTTTAGAACTCCCATATATTAGTAAGTGTTAACTACTAGTTAATACGAGGCTTGAAGAGATCAATCCATTGGTTCCAAAACTCCAGAGAAAATTCACACTAAAAAAGAAATTGATCTATTATCTCCTATCGGGTATTGCACATTATACATTTAGAGGAGCCATGAAAACCTCTCTTCTATAAGTTATCATAGGTAAAAAAGCTTTGATGCATAAATTTCCAAGCAAATAAATTAATTTTTGGCCATCCCTTTTCCAACCATACTCTATCTCATGCAACATCCAATAACATCGATGGGGGAGGGAGCAATTCATCATAACCTTTATAAACTGTATAGATGCTTAAATTATTGTGACCCAAGCTATCTTGTCCTCTTACTCCTCTCTTGTAAGGTGGTTTTTCTTTAATATCCTCTCTAATAGAGACATCAAATTTGAGGAGATTAGGAATGACCACTCTTCCCACCACATTAGTTGCATAAGAGAGAAGGTCCTAATCTGTCTTGTATGTAGATAACATGTTATCCTGAACCAACCTCTACCCTTAAGACTTTTTTGAAGGGGATACAACTCTAAAAATTCTAAAATTAAGGGATGGTATTGGTCCTAATAATCTGTCCAAAAGTTTGCTTTATCTCATCTACCCACTTTCCAAAATAGTTTTGGTTTTTCCACTTTCTCTCAAAATAATAAAATCTTGGCCACCCATAGAGATGCAACATACTTCCTCATGGGGAATGTTACTCAAGTACTTACTAGTAATGACTTTTATAAATAATGCTTCCTGATTGGAGATCCATATCCAATACAACTTGCTTGCTAGAGCATGGTTCTTCAAAATTTCTTTTCGAATTTCTAATCCTTTGCTTGTTTTAGGCTAGAATATTTTGTCCCAACTTATGAGAGCCCATCACTTACCCTTTCTTGACTCAAAGGAATTTTGCATGAGCGAGTCCAGATCCTCCATGATTCTAATTAGAGTAGCAAGGATAGAAAACTTGTAAACCGAAATTACTTAAATCATTGATTGAAGAAGAGTCACTATTCCTCCAAAAGAAAGATAATAGTGTATCCAATAATTTATCTTCACACTAATTCTATCCATTAGTGTTTTCCATTCTACCATCTTTAGCTTCTTATAGTGGAGTGGAAACCCCAAGTAGTCTAGTGGGAGGAAGCCTTGAGAGAAATCTAATTTGATATTGAATTCCCCATTTGGTATTAAAGAAAATTACCTTGGACTTGGTTGCATTTACTTCTTGGCCTATGGCTTCCAGATATGTATGTAAGGTAATTTTGAACGATCTTACCTCTCTAACATTAGCTACTCCAAGCAACCATATGTCATCCATGTTATCTTTTGATGTAGTATGCAACAGAAGATAGCAATCACAAGATGTAGAATTATATGAAAGAAAGTAAATTTGTGAGATGATTGAAATATGCTATAAATAGAAATGACGAAAATGAATACAATGTAGCTATGGAGGAAATGAACACTTCATGAACAAAGCTACTATACTACATTGCACCAATCACCAACATATACGGTGATCTACACAACACTATTCTAGTACCTACGAATATACTATGAGCTTGTTATATGCTTGTTATAATGAAGCACTTTTTATATAGGAAGATACGTTCCTTGGCTAACACTCTACCTAGTTGTAGAAGGGACACCTTGCACATATACAACTTGCACATTGACACTTGTGCATTTATTACACTGCATGAAGTAACTAGATAACTTCCCCCTAAAGTAATTTTATGTCCTAAGTATGTACCTACGAAGGTATATTTACATGACCCAAATGATGTAATATACTCTATATCTAACACCCACCTATATTACATTATTTGGGTATTGAAGACTTTAGTATTCAATGTGGATCTTCGTCCATTGGATAGTGGAATTTATATTCTCCTTCTTTGCTTATTGTAATTAGGTTTAGTAGGTAATTTGTGTCTTCATATGATGCAAAGTAAGTTTTAGCTAAAGTTTATTATTTCAATTGACTTTGCATTGTATTCCTCATTTATCTTCTTCATCTTCTTCTTCTTCTTTAGCTTTGCCTTTGAATCCAATCTCTATGCTTTCATAGGTGGTTGTGTTGCTACTTGGTTCTTGTAAGGAAGATTCTCCTTTCCTGTCTTCAATCTATACATAAGATTTTGAACAACCACTTAAGCCATCATAATAAGATCTTGAATTAGTAGAACTTGAAGTACCAATGTTGCATGAGGATTGAAATTTTTTTCCTAGATATGATTCATTTAATTGTGTCTTATTTTTGAGTAGTTCTATCAATATTTTTTGTTCTACATTTTAATTCTTGTAATATTTATATGTGAGCAATGCCATGTATAAAATGCTCACAAATTCTAAGAAAAGTGAAATGTCACTTTTTCCATTGTTGATAGCTTCATTGAGACGGGCTTGAAGATAACATTACATAGTATCAAAGTTATCTTTTAAGGCTTCACTATGAATTACCTTTGAATTTATGTCTAACATTCCTTCAAATTTTATGAGTAGATTCATGTTCCCAGATTTTATGACACCGGCCTTCTCTTTTTGAAAGGAATTATTAGTGTTTGTTGTTTTTTGAGTAGTAGGCATCCTTATAGATCCTTAGTTTTAGATAAGGAAGCATATAACTCCCTAATATATAATATTGATTTGATAAAATCTTTATTAATCCTTAGGTTTGTAGACTTCCTTATGTCTCCCTAGTAATGAGAGTATATATACCTAATGGAATTTTAGGTTTTGTAGAAAGATTATATCTTCCCAATGGATTTAGAACTTGATAATCTTTGGTAGATGCTATTATTATCAAGTTTTGTAGAATACCTTATGACTCCCTTGTGATTTTGGAATATGATATAATTCTTTTGTTAAATGTAGTTCAAATTTGGATTGATTTTGTAAAGTTTTGTAAATATCAAAATCAAATTTTCTAACACCTTATTACTCCTATTGAACTAAGCACTTTTCCAATTTAAAAGAGGTTTTAATGTTGGATTTATTTTGTCTCTTTTTGTGAAATTTTGAGGTAAGAATATTATAAATTCCAACCTTAGCAAAAACCTTAATAAAATATTTTAATATCCCTTAGGATTTGATTTTAGTGTAACTAATTTTCAATAACCTAATTTGGTGTTGTAACCCTTATAACTTCCAAATGTAGGAAATTAGAACACAATAATATTTGAAAATATTATAAATTTGATTTTTCCAGTAGAAACCCTTATTACTCCAATGTTTAATATTGGAAATATTTAATGAATTTGATATATTAATTCCATTTTAATTTTTAATTTCAATACATTTTATTTCTCCAAGTTTCAACCTTAGTATATAATCCTTATATCTCCCAAGAATGAAATCAAACTATAATGGGAATTATTCCTTACCTTGCAACATTGATGTTTGTAATTTTCAACATAGTATTCAGGCATGAATAATAGTAGTGCCAACATATTTTACCTTGGACGCTTCAACCAATGGATAGCCTTGGATTTATCTTGGTTTTGGAGCTTGAAGAATGACGTCCAAATTCTATGACTTTTTGGATTCTTTTGACAAGAGCTTTAAATGCTCTTTCGCTTTCCTCCATGCTACAATTTGACCCTGTGTGAAGTTATTTGAATGGATATGCGCAATTTAAACTCCCTTGGTCATTGAACCCTTTAAATAGAGAAATAATATTTGCAAATATGACAAGTGGTGCGTTAGTTACACTTCATAGGAACTTGATGAGTAGATGGAAGTTATTAAGCACTTGTCTTACTCCTGTATATAATGTATGAGACGTTATAGTCTTCTTGGTGAGTGCTTGACTTCCTCTTCCAATATGGGCACTCCTAGAATATTTCAACTTTGGAAAAGTGGTGCTCATATGAATGTAACCTCTTCTTTATTCTTTGTAACTTACCTTGGCTGAGCACTTGAAGTAATCCTTTGTTTCTTAAAAATTATGAATGAATATGGCACCTTAGGAGGTTTGTGCCAAGTGGCACTTGACGTGTAACTCTTTGTTATAACGCTCCAAGATGAATGATATACCTCCTATTTCCTTTCATATGCTCATTCTCTTACTTGCTACATTTCTTGGAGAGCAAGCAACTTCTTTATTTTGTAGGTGCTTCGATGAGGACGTTGGATGGTGCTAGTTGTGATGTCCCTTGCTTCTATGGAGCTTCTAATGGTGGTTTTTTAGCTGATCTTGATGCTCCTATTGGTGGACATTTTTCTCCAAGCTTGAAACCTTGGATTTTGCACCTATTATTTTACCTTCAATGTGTTGATTTTTCTCTCCTTTCCAAGTTGGTTTTGATGTCTTATTTTCTCCCTTTTTGAACCTGTTATGTATTTCCTTATTTGTATATAATATTACTCTCAAATATGATGATGTTCTTTCCTTGGGTTGTCCCTTTAATGTTTACAGGTTCGACTATTCATAATGGAGAAGATGTGAGCCTTTTGAGATGCTCCTTTGCTATGCTTGGAGTGTGCTAGTGTGCAATTGTTTTAACCTTGTATAATGTGCCTTTGTGGCACCTCAAACTCTACCTTATCACCTACGTAAAAAAACTTAGAATGGTGTAACAATATGTAATAATTTTGAGATATAAAAACATCCCTTTTGCATCTTTTTGCACTCCTGATTTTTTGATTTTATGGCAGATTTTTGGAGATGTTCTTATGAATATGCAACTCTCCTTTTTGCTGATTTTATGAACCCAAATTATAACCACTTTTGTAGATGCAATATAACACTTATAGTGCTTTGAATTTGATATTCACCAAGTATCAATTTGAATTAATCCTTGTTGATTTTATGTGGCTACTTTCTTCTCCAAAACTTGGAGGATTAAGCTAATTTTGGTGGCTTCCTTTGGCCACTAAAAGTTGTAGATTTTGGTGCACTAATGGTGTCTTTAGACACTTGATGCTAATATGATTTTGTGCCCTTCTCAAGAACACAAACACTAAGATTTTTGAAAGTAATATAGTAGTGCAAATGAACCCACTAATATTTCACTTTTAATGCACTAACAATCTCACCTTATCACTCCAATCAACTCTCAAATAACTTATAAGTGCACTTAATCAATTTACTGCAACTAATCAAGAATAATATGAAATGAATCTTCAATAGTTATTCTACAATTTCACTACAAATAAATTTGTAGGAACTAGTCTTATTTTTCTTTCCAAAGTAGATATTTTGTAGTTGATAGATATCTATAATTTTGTAATCCAATCAACTCCAAAGTTAATGTGCAAATGAACCTTAAAAGGAACTTTTCTCTTTTTACACTTTTGAAGACTGTAATTCAATTTTCCTCTTTTGAAACTCTAATCCAATATAATGTTCTTTAACAAATCTGATAAGTAATCCAATTAATGAATCTACTTGCACCAATAGTTGCTTATATTTTTTTGAAAGCTTTTGTAGCTCTTTTGTAGCTTATATAGAGGATGCAGATCTTGATGTCTAATATCACCAAGTTGTTGCTTTGAGTAGGATCTCGTTGCTCAATTTCTTCTTCACCAAAAAATAGTCTCAAACTTTATTTTACGATCCTAGGTTTTGGTGATTTGATCCTTCAAGCAATCTTCTCCTTTTGCTATAGATTTGGAGAAGTCTTTGTTTATGAAATGGTGTCTTCTTGTTGTGAGAGGTAATCTTCAAATCTCTCGAATTTGACATGCTTCTCTTATCTTCAAGTCTTCTTGTCAAAATTTCACTTCAAGTAGGATCTTATTCTACATATTCTAAATTTCTTGAGGTCTTTTGAATCTTCTTCTAAGATTTGGTACTCCTTACCAAATGTTTCTTCTTATTTTGGGCTTGTTGTTGTATGGCGACAATTGTCCCAAATATTTCACTATCTTCTGTAGTGAATTTCTCCAATGAGTTCTTCTTGAAACTCCTTTGATGATTTATTCAGTAAGGCTCTCCAAGCCTTTTACTGGATGCTCGTTGAGACCTCTCCAAGTTCTTTGATCTTGCAGATTCTTCTAGTCTTCATTAAGACCTTTTATTCAACCTTCTACTTTTGGAAGTGTTGGTGGTGAGATCTTCTTCTAAATCTCTGATTTTGCTACTTCTGGATTCGAGTAGGACTCCCCTAGTCCTTCTTTTAATATTGGAAGTTCTTCAATGAGATCTTCTCCTGATATATTCAGCTTATTTGAAAGGAGATCATCAACCTCCTATTTCACAAACTCTTCTTTGGAGTCTTCTTTCTAGTTCAGGAACCCTTATCTGGAATCTTTTGTAGGATTAAGGCTTATGTGGCCTTTTCTTCTGGAACAAGGTTTTTGTGGCCTTTTCTTTTGGATCAAGGCTTCTATGGCCTTTTCTTCTTCTATGAAGTTCTCAATCTAGAAATGGAGATATCCAGTCTCCTAACTTCACCACGACTCTTCTCCATAAGTCTTCTTCCATAGTATTCTCTTCTTTCATAAGGAACTAATATTTGTACTATGAAGGCACACCGACCTTCGGGAAACAAAGTTGAAATATCCTAGATTTCTATTGTAGGAGATGTCCCAATCATCTAAGAATTAATTTTTTGCAACAAAAGAAACTTTGGGTAATAGTTAACAAATTTCAGATATCTTGAATGATCTTCACTAGTTGATTTGTCAATCTAGTGGATTGAATGTTGAGTCCTAGTCTTCACGAGTTTTTCTTGCAACTCTATGGAAAGACTCTAGCCAAATGTAATCTCAGTATTTTTTAAATTGAGATTTCTTTCAGTCCTCACTTGTGGCTCTCCCTAATTCTACGACCTAGTATCTTCTAGGAGTTTTTGATAGTGGCTAGTCCAAATACATGTCAAGTTGACAAAAAACTTAGGCTTAAAGATAATGGTGGTTTTCCTATCGATATAATGTGGCTAGATCTACTGTGGCTCTAATACCACTATTAGCTTTTGATGCAGTATGCAATGGGAGATAGAAATCACAAGATGCAAAATAATATGAAAGAAAGTAAATCTACGAGATGACTGAAATATGCTATAAATAGAAATGATAGAAATGAATACAATGTAGCTATGGATAAAATGGACACTCCATGAACAAAGCTACTGGACTACATTGCATCCATCACCAATATATATGGTGATCTACACAAAACTATGATACTACCTACGAATATGCTACAAGCTTGTTATATGCTTGTTACAATGAGGCCTTTTTTATATAGGAAGATAGGTTCCTTGGCCAACACTCTACCTAGTTGTACAAGGGACACCTTACACATTGACACTTGTGCATTTATTACATTGCATGAAGTAACTAGATAACTTCCCCCTAAATTAATCTAATATCCTAAGTATGTACCTAGGAAGGTACATTTACATGACCCAAATGATGTAATATACTCTATCTCTAAAAATCCACAAATTGTATATGGGTCATATTCACCACTACTATTTGCACTCATGATATAACTCCTTGTTGCATGTTTCTTCGAATAAATATGGCCAATCCTTCAACAAGAATAATAAAGAGGTATGGGGATATAAGATATCCTTTCCCAATTCCTCTAGAGGCCTAAAAAGAGGCTAAGGGAGTACCATTGATGAGGACTAAGAAGGAGGCTAAAGAGACAACTCATGATCCACTCTCTTCAACCTTGAGAAAACCAAAGTTCTCTAACATTCAATCCAAAAACTGCCAAGGAAATCTATCATAGGTCTTAGACATGTATAATTTGGTAAACATACCTCTTCAACCTTTCTAATGCATTGTGTGAATTGCTTCTTATGCCAAGATTACTCCATCCAGAATTTGCCAACCCTTCAAAAATCATCCTTGCTCTTGAGAGATAATACTATCCAGTACCTTCTTGAGCCTTTCAACCATTAGTTTGGTAATGATCTTGTAGACTATATTACAAAGTACAATAGAGAAAAAGTCTCCAAGGTTGGAAGCCTCTTCCACTTTAGGAATAAAAGTAAGGAAAGTGTGGTTTATAGCCCATAACATGCTTTTGTTTGCACAGGATTCCTCCACTGCCTTAGATACATCCTCCCCTATGTCATCCCAAAAAGCCTAGAAAATTTCAATCGAAAACTCATCAGGGCCTGGGGACTTTTTAGTTCTCATGTTGAAAACTCTATCTCTCATCTCCTCAGGATCCAAATATTTGAAGAGGGCATGGTTTTGTTTGGTTATTATAATATGCGGGATACAATTAAGTATCTCTTGTTGCGCTACAAGATTAGGATTGGCAAAAGCTAAAAATATATTTTCAAAATAGATATTTGTAGCTTTTTGCATACCTAGGATAGTGTCCATCACATTACCATGAAGGTATTTTAGGTTGTGCAATGTGTTGGAGTGTCTTCTTGTCAATGCCAAGTGGTCAAAGAACTTAGTGTTTCAGTCCCTCTCCAACAACTAAGAAGTTTTGGCTCTTTGTTTCTAATAGATCTCCTATTTGTTTATACTATCTAACTCTTTTTCGACCAAATAATATTCTTGTTTCAAGTCTTCTATGCTTATTTTAGTTTGAAAGAGTGTGGTCAACTCCTCCATATTAGTAGCCAATGGAACCCTCTAAAGTTGAAAGTTTGATATATCCCTAATCTCCTCAATTTCCAACCAAAAATCCTCAAACCAAAATGATCTAGAGAGATTTATGGTCCATATCCCATTCCAAGAAGATTAGAAAGTGATCTAATTTTGTAAAATTGAGGACTTCTAGACTGAGTGACCAATGCATAAAATCCTCTTTGGATACCAAGAATCTATCAAGATTTACCTTTCTGTTTTCCAATCTTGCTTGTTTTTTTGTCCAAGTATGAGAAGGCCCTGCACATTGGACATCAAGAAAATTGAGCTGATTTATTTTAGATACCATAAATATATCTCCTTGACCCAAAAATGAGATACCCCCTTTTTGATTCCTAGTGAAAGATTAGCATTGAAGTTTCCAGCCACTATCCAATTCACCTCTTCCTTTCCTATCTTACTTTTTGGTAAAACTACCAATTGGAGGCATTGTTACCCAATTTTTTTTGAATCATAGAAATTCGAAATCAACCCTATTCTCTCGAACTCTTGCTCTTGAAGAGATATGTGAGAACCCTCCTTCCTAAAACATGATAAAATGTTGTCCAATTTAGAGGATTCCACAAAGTTACTATACCCCTTGAAGCACCTTGGGATGAAACTGTCATATGCTCTGCTTGTATCTATATTTTCTTGGCTATTCTATCCATCACTTGTATTGAATATTTTATCTCTTAAAGGAGAATAAAATATGAATGATGACTTTCAATTAAACTATGAATAACAATTTGATAAAATTTGTTGTTTAAGCCTTTAACATTCTATGATTGTACAATCATTAGGAACCTAGAACCCAATAAGTATCAATATGATTTACTCTCACTTGGTTTACTTGCTAATCACCCTCTATTGCATGCTATTCTTGGTTTGACTTTCTTCCCACACTCTTATTGTAGGTGTTTTTAAATATTTTATCTACTTGTTGAATTTCAAGAGTAGGACTACCTTTGTCTTTATCTCTATCTTTCATTGAGACATCCCTATCAACCATGACCATATCTAGATTGAGGTTCTCTGAAGTTATGACAATATGGTTAAATATTGGTTGGATATTGGTCTCCAATTCTAGTTGAATTATCCTCTGCTAGACTACTACATGGTTCTCCACTATAGTTATATCATTCTCCATGTCCATTAGGGTATTAAGGATTTCATACATGTTTAGGTTTCTCTCTTTGCTTTGGTTTGATTGCATCACCTTCTTATTTTGCTTCTTCTTCCTCTTATGTGCTGCGAAATCCTCTTCTGGTGGGCTCGAGGTTATGGGTTGAGCTTATGCCTTCTTCTCAGGCATATTGCCATCATTGCCATTAGTCTTTTATGGGATGGGATCCTTCTTGATAGTCTCAAGGTAGAAATGACAAGATGTTTAGGATTATGACAAATCCTACACTGAAAGGGAATCATCTCATAGTCTACTTGTTGGATCCAGGTTAAATCCCCCATATCTATTTCTATTTTAGTTGGCAACGGGTGATTAAGATCCATCTCAACACAGATTCAAGCATAAATAGTTGAAGCTTCCATCATCGTATCTTTGGCTACTCCCAGATAACATCCCAAGAAATTTCCCAATCTCTCAAAGACTAGTTTACACCAATATTACACTAGTAGAGCATACAATCGAACCCAAAAAACCATTGTAGTGGGTCTTGTTTGTGTATCAAATCCTAGCTTTTGAGGTTGCATAAAAAGACTTGTTCCTCCATAGCATCTATTTCTTGAATCAAAATATTTGTCCTTGTCTGCTCTTGAAGAGAAACTCACTATAAAGTATCCATTGTCGATGAAGCATAATGAAATATCCCTTAATGACTCCCAATTCTTTCAAAATCGAGAGGTCATAAACCCTAGAGATAGTCTCATGCCAATAAATTTGTAGATTAGATCATGATTACTCTTGCACAAAATATTTTTAGCCACCAAACTTTGTTCAATAATAAGCTTGGGGCAGTGGGCAGCTTGGGGAAGACAACCGTTAACTTTGGAGTAGAAACCTCTATCCATTGACTTATTGGCGGTAGCAGTAGTGAAGATTGATTTGAAAACCTCACTTCTCAAAGATTCATCCTCAGCTTCTTGTCTCTCCCTCGTTGTGTCTACAAAGAATTGCTTAGGAGAAGGAGGCAGAGGGAGGACCCTCACATGCAATCATGGCCAAGTAAAGAGCAATTTCAAACCCTACTCAGAGCGCTACGATGGAACCTTAATAAATTATTTGTTGTGGCAAAACCCCAATAAAGCCGAAATAAAACCAATATATATATATATATATATATATATATATATAATTGACTCCATTTTTTGATATTATTGTTAATTGTTTTATTCTTTTTTAAAATTAATATAACATCATTTAAATTATTTGAAATTTGGATTTTATATCATGGCCATATTATCAATATCATGATATTTGAACAAAGTACACCTCATGATATTATAATAACACTTCACTTATAATATATACTTTATAATCTTATGACCACATCCGCCTGTGTAGCGTAGTTGATGAATGTCCTATGTGTTGGTAGAGGTCGACATAGGCTTCATTCCCCCTACGTCCACCTTGCAGATATGTGGTATAGTTGGTGAATGTCCTATGTGTGTTGGTAGAGACCAGTATGTACTCCATTCCCCTTGTGCCCGCCTTATGGCTACCCAAATAACAATATCTTGTAATTGATGTCATGTGGTATATTTGGATGGGGCAACTATGACTAACCACATAACTAAGTTTTCAAAATTTATGTCTAACCAAATTCTATAAATGTAACCAACTCCTATACAGATAAAAAAATCTTATAACCACAATATTTTAATAAAATATATAATAATATTATTATAATTATATAAAAATAAGAGAAGATTTAAATAACAAACATTACCTTCAAAAATTTATATTTTTAGAATCACCTTACCATACATTCTTTCCTCATCATCGTAGTTATAGGATCGCCTGTTTTGTGGGTTAAGAGAAAGGGCATAAAAGCCTCCTCATGGTCACAAGGTATAAGACTAATGTTTTATTCTATGCTTATTATTTTTTTTGCTTAATAGTATTTTTAGTAATTAATAAGGATAGGGTTTAAGGTTAATGTTTTAAATTTTAGGGTAAGCTAATTCTTTGTAAAGTAGTCTCCACTGAATCCTTTGAGTGCGCACTAGAATGACGACGATGATACGAATCTTGAGCGACCAGTGGTTCCCATATCACACCGGGTCAACAAGAACGAGATAGATAGGTTTGTTGAGAGCAGTCCATGTGGTTTGAACCCTGCACTCACCAGTTACTAAAAATGGTGGTTGTAACCAACTCTCCTATGTAATAAAAAAAAAGATTAATGTTTGAAACTATGTTTACTATTATTTTGGTTACATGTTACAACTACACTATTTTTTAGTAACTAATAAGTGTGGGGTTCAGATCATAAGGGTTGCTCCCACCAAACATATTTTTGTCTCATTATTGTTGACTCGTCGTGCATAAAGGAAACTATCGATCGTTTGAGATTCGTATCGTCGTGCACTCAAAGAATTCAGATCAAACTATTACCTTTATAAACAAACTGCCCTTGAAATATGAACCCAAATATATTCTTAATAAATACCTAACCACACAAACATTCACTAAGAGAAACATACTACTCACTAACTTATGGAGAGAAGCATAATACTTGCTAACTTATGAGGCCATGCACAATATTTTATGAGCGAAAATTTCGCATTGATTTGGGGTGAGAACGTGCTTATTTCAATTACTAGGAGAACATGGTCATTAATGCTTGGCCGTTGAGCTTGTCTTATACGGTGGACTTGAATTCTCTTTTTTGTTTAGTTCAAGGTACAAATTATGTTGAATTTGCTGGTTGATGCGTTGTCAACATATTAATTATGAGTTAGAATGATCCCCCTCGCCTCGTAACTTTTCAGTTTCCCAAAGTACAAGTTTCAACGTAAATTCTTCAAAATATCAAACGATAACGGTTCCCAAGTTGTTTCACCTAGTAAGGAGGGTGTTGACAAAATTCTTGATATCAACATGTAGTACCTAACTTGGAAAAATTTACATAATAGTAGTTGAACTTGGATAGGAGGTAATGGTACCATTTTTAACTTAATGGTAATAGATTGATAGTGGTTGGATTTTTATTAATTTTATTTTTATTTAATTAATTTAAAAAAATATATACATAAAAACAAATAAATAAATATAAAATGATATATATTAAAGTTTAATAAAACAAGGAAAATATATAAAAACAAACAAATATATATAAATTAGTATATGTTAAAGTTTAATAAAATAAAGAAAATATGAAAAAAAAAATTATTATAAAAGTTTTAAAAGTTGATATTAATAAAAACTTTATAATATGTTGAATAGAGATATCTATTTACAACTAAAAATATTTAAGTTAAAAAAATTACTAGATTTATTTTTTAATTATGGAGAAAAGAATTTGTTGCATAATATATATATATATATATATATATATATATATATATATATATATATATATATATATATATAATTTACTTAAAAAAATCGTATTGATTTTTTAAATATTTAATTTAAATTAAAAATATTAAACAAAAATATTACCTAAATTAATCATCTAAACATATGAAACAAAAAAGTGAAAGAAAACCTAACTCCTTCAAAATGATATTTTTTATCTTCTTAAAGTTCCTTGTAGACCATATTTCAAACACTTCTACAAATCTTCAACACTGCTATAAATCTTCTTATGTAGTATGATGTGGACTAATAACTCCTCCAAAACCATATTTGTAA
The DNA here is from genome assembly GCA_028583015.1 of Wollemia nobilis. Lineage (NCBI taxonomy): Eukaryota > Viridiplantae > Streptophyta > Pinopsida > Araucariales > Araucariaceae > Wollemia > Wollemia nobilis. Next base: position 16,477,232 of record JAQPPZ010017052.1, read on the forward strand.
TCTTCCTAAATCTCCTTTAAAAGCATGTTGTTAAGGTTCTTGGAGAGGGGTGTTGATCTACCTTTCATATTCCTCTAAGAAATCATACAAGTCAAGACCTTGTCAATATTTCTTGTAAGGAATGTGACATCCAAACTAATTTGAAGCATATTATCATGTTCTCTCTTCACTTGACATCTCAACCTCACTATTAGAGGTGGAGGTACTACCTACCATAAAAAATAGGTTCTTGATTGAAGAGAGGGAGTGTACCTCAAGGGACTCTCTTGCATGCTCTCAATTATTTGCTATAATTATGTTTCAACTATACCTTTTATAAGGGTTTAAGTACATAGAGATTACCATTATATTTTCTCCTTCACTTATCTCATAGGAGTAAAATTATTGAATTACATTTTCCTTTTCATTTATCTCAAACAATCAAAATTATTAATAAAACTTTCTATTACTTTCTTTTGAACCAATCTACTAATGTAAGAATCCATTTCAATAAACCCAACCTCCTAAAATAAAAAACATGTTATTGACTCAAGAGAAATGAGGCCTCTAAGGGACTCTTTTGCACACTCTCATCATCTATTTACCATTATAAACTATTGTTTATATTATGCTTTTTCATAAGGGATTAAAATTTTAATAAACTTTTCTCCTTACCTTGTTCAGCCTATTTTGATGATGTAGGAGTTTAGTTTCAAATTCAATACAAAAACAAAAAATGCTGCTTAGAACTTAGCTGATATGGAGTCTAGTTTTAATTAAAACTAAATCTGCTTATCGCGTGTTTTAACTATAAAAGGTGATGCCCACTCCACAATTCCTAATGGAGGATTTGTTAGGATCGCTATTAGATATCAAACCTCCATGCATCTTATTAACTTTATTTAAAATTACACATATTAGTATGTTAGTATTCAAAGTGAAGATAATCTCAATAAAATTATTTATTGAATGAATTTAAATTTAAACTTTAAAAATGATTCCTTGCGCAAACTCACACGTGCACACACAATTATTTATATGTTTTTTTTTACCTTAAATTATATTTAATATTTTACTTCCACAAACTTTGTTGTATCTTCAAACTAGTTTAACCAAAAAAAATTATAATCAAATCAATTATGCGAGCATGGCCTTAATAAGTTCAAACCCCTTCAATATAATTGTTGATGTAATTTGTGAAGAAATTAAAATCAAACCATTTACGCAAGCGAAATACGAGGCTACCTACTATTTCCTTAATTAAGGAACCCCTCTATCTTTCTCCATGAAAGATACGCCTAACAAAGACTAAAACAAAACCCCACAAATTCTATGGTGAAGTACGAGAGGAGACGCCAGGAACTAACTAGAGATCTCCAATCAAAATTTAGGTTGGAAGACATTGCTCCATTTTCTACTTTTAGCCCAAGAGATCTCTTTTCTACTTGTACGCGTCGCATTAACTAGAAGTTTAATTGAAATCTCCACCCAAATTTAGGAATTGAATAAGTGTTTTGAGATTTGAAGCATCGTAATGACGCATGCAACCACTACTTTTCTCGTTAATCACGGTTTGTTTAGATAAGTAAACTACATTTGGCACATGACTTTACACAAGATTCCGGAATCTCCGTAGAATTATTCTGACGAAATATTAGAGATCCACATGCGCCACGTGGGATATCACGTTCGGATTTCAGCAGCGTGTCTCGGATCACGTGGGCAAACAAATCCGTGGCCTTCACGGATTAGACACAATGACCTGGCACCTTTTAAGCCTATTGGTAGCAATAATATTGTATTCAAATTCAACCATTCATTCCTTGATATGAACAGATCTTTATATGATTTTAACATTTAAAACACTTTTATTTTGTTAATCATCTGAAGACCTACTCAAGAATATCCATAGAAAATACCGTAGGAACAGCCACTCTCGATCATCAGTTTTTGTTATCTCACTATATTTATTAAATTAAAATATTGACCACTTATATAACTACACCAAATTCCTCTACGCAAACTCTTATAACCCATTGCCATGCCAAATGTCAAGAATCTGGTACCCATATATTTTTCAACTGATATTATAGAAGAGACGATTATGAGGTAACCGGACCTTTCCATGCCCTCATACATATTATATAGGCTACGCTACTCACTCCTTGTATATCATAGTTTTTCATTGGAAAATGGAAATTTCTCTAGATAATTAGATGTCCATAAAAAAGAAACCTTTCCATGCCCTCATACATATTATCTAGGCTAGGCTACTCACTCGTATATCATAGTTTTTCATTGGAAAATGGAAATTTCTCTAGATAATTAGATGTCCATAAAAAGAAACAAAATGATCCACTAATCTGCAAAAAGAATACATGTAAAATGAAACGATTCTTAAAAAAAAGCTTTCTCCTCCTTACATCACCCAACTCAAACCCATTACCTTCAGTTCCTGATTACCTTTTGTGTATGATAAATGAAGCAAATTGTGCTACTACTAATAATGACTTGTGCTCTTTCCCCATTTGAATGAATTTAGCTCTTCTTCCCTGCCTCGTTAACATTAAAAATTGTACAAAGAGTTAGGGAATTTCATGCTGAATTTCAGATAAGTTGCCTGTAATCATGTGCCGTGTGGAGTAAGAATGTATCATCATCACAACCAAAAAATGGTGGGCGGTGGCGGGCGTGGGGGTGGGGGTAGTGGTCCTGTGCTGCTGCATCCTCATCCCCATGGTCTGAATCCCTCTCTGTTTCTTCGTCATCATCCTCAAAAACATAGGGATGGCCATGTAGCACAGCCATTTCCTTCTGCCTCCTCATTTCAAGCACTTTCCTGTGAGAATTGGAGTGTTTGTTGGCCATAAACGTGGGGCTTGCAGCAGGCCTGTATTCTGGCACAAGCCTTCCTGATTTGTATCTAACACCACAGGCGTTGCAGAGCGTTTTGGGTCCATTGGGGCCTGTTCTCCACTGGGGTGTTTTTGTTGTTGCACAGTGAGTACATTTTCTGATTGGCAACTGTTGTTCTTGTTCCTTTCTCTTCTGAATCACTTGGCTCGGCTTCACCATCAATTTCTTCGTGGCCAAGGAGGATTCTGCAAAAAAATCCGAATCAGACGATAGGGCAGACGAAGTGGGTCCGTTCTCTAGTGCACTGGCCGATGAAGTTGGGGAAACAATGCGGGAAGACCAATTACAGCAAGGTGGTCTTGATCTCTTGCTGCGGGCACGCCCTGGAACAGGAGTCTCTGGGCTGAAACTGGGGGCCTTTGTAATTGTGCTGGAGGTTGTGTCCAATACAGAGAGTGGACTGTTATTCCCACATGGTGCACTTTTGTGAGGCCTTTGGGCTTCTGTGTCTTTTCTCACATCTTCAAAGGTGGGAACCAAAAAACCTTTAGGTGCTTCTTCTACTGAAAACGAGTCCTCTACGAAATTTGAAAGCCATTCCAGCTCTGCCAAATCATCACACTGTTACGGAGAAACAAAAGTAATTTTCAGTAAATATGAAAAATAATCCTTGAAAACAAATGAAGATAACTTAATGGGTTTCAAATTATTTGATAATAAGAACCAGCAGATGAAACCCATTTGGATAATCACAACTGAAATTGCTGCTGAAGAATCATCTCGCTTGGAGGCAGCAGACCTTAACTCTAAAAGAACCCTTCTCAATGCATGTAAACATACCTTAGACGGAACAAGGCCGTTTCAATTAATTTAACAGGAGAAGCGAGGAAAGAACGAATTGGAACACAAATATGAGGCATACCGCTATAGCAACCCAAGGATTTCTAATTATAAAAAGTGGATAAGTACGGTAACTCGGACTTACTGGAACACAGAGTTCAGCGGGATTGTTTTCATCCGTCTCCAAAGGATTGTAAGCTCTGGAGGTTGTGTTTCCATCACCAGAAGAATTGGAGCTGACTGTTTCTGTCATGGTAATAGTGGAGGAATCTGTAGCTGTAGCAGTGCCACAGTTTGGCCAATTATTGGTACCCTCTCCAATGGGGCCTGCAATCTCTTCGTTGGAGAAATCCAATAGATCCTCAACGTGGAAAAAGTCCCCCAGCTGCACCCCCGTCTTGAACTCTGTTATTTTGCCATTGGACTTCCTCCCCTCTATTAGGGGATTTCCATAGTTTGTATCATACAGGTATGTTGGAGCTTCCATTCCCGAAGCTATCTCGATGAATCCACTTCTATGCTGCTACTGAAAACAACGCCGCTGCTGTTGCGGCTCCCTTCAACTCAGTTCGATGATATCTGCATAAGGCTAAACAGAATCAGTACGCATGGAGATAAAAAAATAACATCGGTGGGCATTACAAAATTTTGATAAATGGTCTTCTTTAAAACAGAAATAGAGGAGGATGCTCTTTTCAATCTTATTGAGACAATGAGAATTAGGAACCAGGCATGGATTCCAAAGGACTACCAGGCTGAAACTATTTAATAAATTTGGTAAAGGTTGAACCTGTGTTCAGGCTGCAATGCTGAACCAAAGCCATATGTTATACTGACCCATTTTAGAAAGACATCAGAGAAACCCACACAAGAAAACTCAGAGAAACCCAAGGGGTATGCAATGCAGTGGAAGAGAGAGGGAGACAGCACTCTACCTGAAGGTGTGTGGGAGCAAGAGGGGCTGGGAAATAAGCAAAAATGGAAAAGAAGAGAGAGTACTCTACCTGAAGATGTGTGGGAGCAAAGAGGAGCTGTAAAAGAAGCAAAATCGTAGCACATAACCGATAGAGCAGGGGGGTTAATGTGAAGGGTGAGAGGTCTTTAATAAGAAACTTTGGGAAGAAGCGAGACTGGCAAAAAAAAAAAGAAAAAAAACAGTGTACTAAATATTTAATTGGTGGGAAATCAGAGTTCAACGTGCAAGCGGGGGAGCTTAGTTCATATCTTAATTACACAGCCATTGCAAGGGCAAGTGAAAGAAATAAAATGGAAATGGGTTGAGATTCTCCTTCGATCTCGTGAAATAAACTATTTGGTTGGAATGTGCATCCCATGCAACCTAATATACGATCCCATCCATCAGTGGCTGGTCGTTTGCCTGGGAGAATACACAGCATCTCATAATTCTCTGACCTTAGTTAAATTTGACTCATCTCCTCAGTAACTGGTAGTAGCAAACAGTTACCTTAATGACAAAGGAATCGAGGATAGACGGCATGCAAAGTGGAGTTGTGGGGTTTGGGGCCTTCAACCAAAATCAGTTGTATCGATGCACCGCCAGACCCTGCTTGGAGTACATGCGAAGCACCCTCTCTCTCTACTAGATTAAACTAGAAATTCCTTGGCACTGAAATGCACGCCAAGGGTTTCTACTAATGAATGAATGACACTAAAATCCAAGCTCAAGCCAAAGGACCCGGTAGATGATTTTTTTTGTTTTGCATTACCTATGCCAGCTCAAGCGACCATGTGGGCGTCTGGAGTCGCGCTGCTTTGAGCTTGGAAAAAGGGGGCCAGCGATTCTCAGTTAACATCGATTTTATCATTATTCAAACCTCCCTCACGTTTTAGCCAACAATACTCCAACCCAATCAACCTAAAATTCTTAGTAAGAATCATCACCACCACCCGTAGGCACCAAAACCACCGCCACATTTGACTCTAACGTCTCCTTATATCTTCAAATCATATCAAATCCCACCATTCCCCATGGTTTTTGCTAAATCTGCCTCCACATTTGGCTACGCTGTCGCAAATCAAAACCCAGGGTAACGGGCTAGACTTAATTAACCTAATTAACTTAACCCTCTCAAGCCATATCATATTTGATCGATCGAGAATATGTCGGACGAGAAAAGGTTTTATGGCCCGATATTATAAGGTTTGAAAATAGTTTTATTATGGCAAAATATCTACCCCAACGTGAGAGAACGTGATCGAAAATCAACGGCGACGTACATGGCGACGTGTGGCCACGTTCACCGGCGCCACAGCCCCCTCGGGCCTCGAGCCTCGAGCCTCTCCACTACCGCCACGTTGTCCTCCCAAAGTAAAATCCCACAATCGCCAAAGCGATTAAAAGCGTTGAGATTACTCTTGTCATTTATTTATTTTCATTTTTTTAATTCTCTCGCTACTTAATACAATCATCGTTTACCTATTTGCGGTGCACTTTCGCTTTCCAAGCGTTTGCTTCCATCTTACCTCTCCCTGCCTCGTGGCCCGGCCGGGTCCCTCCACATTTACCCCATCTGTTACATCCATTATTACTAACATATATATCAGCTATAAGTAGAAAACATTTTTATATCAACTTCCCTTGTCAGTTATAAGTAGCCATTCCGCGACCATTACTTACCCGCCGTAGTCATTTACAATGCCATTAAAAACTATAGCATTACATTTATCATAATTTTTTATTTATTTTTTGTTTTATGTGATATGATGAGGAGTATGATAAGTGTGAATATGAAGAGCAGTACAGTCCCTAGTGTGTAGTAAGTCAGAAGGAAACACATGACAAGGAGAACAAAAGTCTGAAAGGGAACAAAGAAGGAAAGGGAATTTGATTCTTTCTTATAAGTTACAAGTGCAGAGATAGAGAATTGATGGAGGTGGTATTGTGATTGGTGTAAAGAGGGGCCACCATGCACGTGAAGCTTCTGGAGCCTTTGTCAGCCCATACATGTGAACCTCCACCTCATTTAAAAACCCCCCGATTTGAATATTAAACTATAACGACCTGCAGATAAATCGAACTTATTCCCTGTTTAACCGCTTTTCTTTGACTTTAATTTAAGCGAAGGGAGCCAAAGGAGCCAAGACTTTTTCTTTAACTACACGGTTAAATGCGCGTCGGTGCAGGGGTGGTGGTGGAAGGCGAGACGGAAGGGTGTGGTCGCGTGGGGCCCAGGCAGAGAGGGCAAACGAGAAATCCCCGTAAAAGGAAGCTTCGCCTTTAAAACTCGGAGCCCCTCACATGGCTTACATCATCGTAAGGCATGGCCCCATGGTCACATTGAACGCGGAAGGGGCCAACGCTGCCACTCATCACGAGAAGGAAGTGTGACGTCCTCCGTCCGCCTCCCGGCAGGCAGACCGCGTGCGGACAGGCGGAGATTGTGACGTGAGTCATGGACCGCGTTCCTTCCTTTGTCTGGTAGGAAGTCCCTCGCTAACTCCCCTCTTCCAACCGTCACCGTCCGTTGCGGTCAATCCCCTAACGCCGAGATTATTTCCTACGCTAAAACCCCACTGTGCTCCACTATTATTCAAACATTCCGCGTGTAGAAATTAATAAAATTTAAATATCCAACCCTTTAGAGAGCCTCGTGAGAATCATCGAAGCAATGTCAACCAACCGAGTGGAAGGTGTTTAAAGTCGCATGTGTGGGATTGGAGAGAAGGTGAGGTGTTTACATTCGACTAAAAACTTTGTACGTGTGTTGTGTGTTGGCATCACATTCTCAACAAAAACTTTGCACTGTGCGCATCGCATCATGGCAACTACCAAGTGGTTAACTTGATCCAATTTTAGTTGGGTGGTATATTTAAATACTTGTAATGGACAATTGTTACTTCTGTCATTCTCAAGGCAGATCAAATCTTAGCATATACTTCTCATATCTTTCAGTCACTCCTCACTTTTTTAATTCCAAAACCCTTTTTATTATTATAGTATGTTGCCATAAACTACCAAAGATAAATGATATGACATTTAGGGTAATTTATTGGTTTATTGGTTAGAGTTTTAATTTTTTTTTAAGTATTTGCTTGTTGATTGATTAACTTAACTTTGTCTATTATCATTTTCTTATTTATCAAAAATTCAATTTTCTAAAAAATTAAATATATAAAAAAAAAATGATATGACATTTGAGAGTGATTATTTCTTCGTATGCACTTTTTTTTAGCCTTTTTATATAGTTTTTTTATAGTGGGAGAATCATATTGTGTGAAAATTGGATGGAACAACTGATAAAAGGTGTGCAGTGTCTGCTTATACGAAAAGGCAAACTTCTTTTCTTTTTTAAAAGTGGGAACCCTATAATATGGTAAGGAGCGCCTTCTCCCAACGTAGGAGTCCTTTAAAAAGCATAAGAACGTGGCTATGGCACTGAAAGAAAGGTAAGTGTTACTGGTATCCGTGTGAGTTCTTACCTAGGTTGATGATAAAGTAGGTTTTGCAGTTTGACACCAAGAATAACAACTTGGCTATGAAGTTGTTACGGGCTTAACAATGACAATTACATTGTTTTTAGTGAAGGCTATGTTTTGACTTGAGTTGAGCCATGGTTGGCCATGGGTTACAACCCCATAAGGAGGATAGTTTAGATTGTCTATGGATCAAGATGCTATTGAGGAAAGGAAAAAAAACATGACATTATTTAAAAATTTTAATTTACTATTTTAAAATATAATAATAATTATTTTTATTATAAATTAATTTTTTATATTTTTAATAGATTATATGGAGAACAGTTATTATTGGATTCCAGATAATGATTACATGGTGGTATTATAACAACTTGACAATTATATATTATGCTCAATAACATTCTATTCGAAGTTTCTTTTTATAACTTGAAAAAATAAACCAATTTTCAAACACCACAATGCACTGGACTCTTCTTGGGAGACCTAAGCTCAATTCATAGGAAGGGTAGCCCCGTATGCGCCCTCGAATGAATGCTACTGAATGCTTGGACTGTTAATGGATGTTTCTTAAAAAAAAAACTAACTAAACTTATATCATTCTTTAACTAGATTATTATTTTTTCAATTGGTTGTATAGGATTGAAATGACTCCACTTGTATCACATCGTGACCACATTGTAGTAGTATTGTAACAAAGCTTGGATATTATCTATATATCCCTTCACAAGATTTGAGCTTTGTTCACCTTCTTGAATGTTGAGAAAAATAATTGGTTAAACTAATGCCATTTGGTTTTCTCTCACTAAATTTTTATATTTATTATATATAAATAAATTAAATTATATATAATTTTTAGAAAAGTGGTATAATACTTAAAATTTAATATCAAACATATTTAAACATAAAATTAAAAATACCTATTCTTCATACTAATTATTATAAATTGAATTTTAATTAGATTACAAATGGTTCCCTTTCCTCTAATAAATTTCTAATTATTTATTTTTACTTTTAACTATTAAATCAATCTCTTATCTAAAGTTAGTTAATGTCTTTGTTTGGGCTTTAGGCTCTCTTATGGGAGACCCAAGTTTAGACCACAATGGGGTGTGTATTTGAGTGAGCTTGTTACCATTGAAAAAAAAATACTAGTTAAGATTGTGTGTGTGTGTTTTTTTTTAAAGTTAGATAATATTGTTATAAATTAAAGTCTATCATTGATCCTCTTGATAAGAATAGCAATGGAGCAAGGAATTACAACTTTACAAATTTATGGAGATTCAAAATTAGTGATAAGTTGGGTTGCAGATCATTTTGAGATGAAAAACTTGCTCCTCAATCCTTTCTATGAGTAATTATTAGAACCTTCTATAACAAAAATTTCATACAAGCACATATATAAGGAATTAAATGTAGAAGCAGATGGTCTTTCAAAATATGGTTTGGACCTTCCATTAGGCACTTGGCAGAGGGAAGAAGTGATTAGAGGGCTTAGGGTTTCCTCATAATCCTCCTCTTATTAAGGATCATATTAGAGAATTGTTATTAGCAAACCAAAAAAAAGGTTTTGAAAGGGACCCTTACCTTTATTTTTTAGAAAGACATGTTTCAGAATAGCATATCCAAAATTGAAACCTGAGTAGTTTCAGTACTTAGGTAAGAGTCATTTGAGAATTGTGATTGATTCGGAAGTTGTTTTTGCTATCCACATGTCAGTCTTATTATTAGGATTTTGTTTCTAGGTTGTAAGTTACAGTAAGGAGACCAATACTCCTCTTAGTTCATAAATTCTTGAAGGTATTTCATAACCTTAGAATTGTAATTTTTTCAAACTAAAAATAAAAATTACAATTTTTTTAGGGAAAAAAAATTAAAGTTTATCAAATGATAAAATATTTAATATATATTTTTAAAGTAAAATACAAAGTACAATCGAGGCACAACGGGATCATCCTCCCTGTGATTAGAACTTAGTTTTTTTATGAGAGGTCAAAGACATAACAACTGATTAAGAATAATTTTTTTTTTTTGTTTTTAATATGACCTTTTAATACTAAAGGGTTGTAAATGATATTACACTTTGTATGACAAATAAATATAAAATTTACACATTATTTTTCATATATTAATATTACATTTATTTTACCTTATTGTGGTATTGCAATAAATTATACTATCATGTAGTAAAACAAACTATCCTATCAAGAGTGTTCTTATATCCAAATATTTGAGCTGAAGTCTTGCAACCCATTTATCATTACCTTCAAACACATATATAATTTTTTTATTTTAATTCGTTATAGGGGATTGGAATGTGTCATATTTATATTGCATCATAACCATATTATTAGAGTATTTCAAACAAATTACATAATGATATTACAATTAAAAATTATGTATATATGATTTAATAAGATTTAAACTTAGATCTTCACAACGAAAGCCCATCTATTTAACCACTCAAACTCATAGCATTATTGCCAAGCCATGGTCAAGTAATACATGCATAATTGTCAAGCCATTATAATACCATTATGTGGTAATGATATAATATGAGTGGTCCCACTTTCAATCCCATGTAACCAATTTAAAAAATATATTTTAAGGTCAAATTTGTATATGACTAGCTAAAATTTTATTTGTGAGGTTAAAATCTAGTTTTGTTGAGATTGTTTGACTTACAAGGAGTACACTAGAATTCAATTCCTATGAGTGTTGTGATAATATAGATTATTCTAATACCTTGATAATGTAGTTTATTGAAAAAAATTGTTGGATAACTATAATGTAATAAGGTTTGAGTCTACGTCAATTTTATATAAACAATTTAAAAAATGTTATAATGACAAGTTTAACATCAAGATTTAACTTAAGAAAAAATTTAATGTTACTTTTTAATTTAATATAAATCCTTCATTTTCAAATCATTATTTAAGAACTATAGATTAATGACCACAACCTTATCCATAGCTATAATCAAGCATAAATACATAGAATTACATAGAATTACATAGAATTGTAAGTTACAAAGCAATGCATTTACAATCAAAATTAATTGAAAAAACCTCCATTGTACTTTTATACAACTCAAAAGTTAGATAAACCATTAAAAAAACATATACATTCAAAGTCGACCCCTCGATATTCACAATATATATTTTTTAAATTGTTATTTCACTTAAATAGTTTTTATATCATTTGTTAATATTTTATTTTTATTGGTTATATTGAAGTAGATGTTATATTTCAATGATTCAAGTAATTGTAATATTACAATTAATCAAATCATCACTATATCAATGGGAATTGAACCCCAATGAAATCTTTATGAACTAAATATTCTAACAAGTTGGACTTTTAATCCATGGAATCTTCTACGTAAATATCAATATTGGTCATATTATAATATTCATAATCAATCTAATATTTTATTGTTCATCCATGTAAATATATAGAAAATGTTTAAATTTTTTAACATGTGAGTGATCTCAAGTTTATAACTTTTACATCTCCAAAAAAAACTTATCATCACTACATTTTACAACTATGGATATAGGCTTGACATCAACATCAAGAAAACATGGTTAAATTAATTCTTAATAGTGTTAAGCAAGTTAATTTGGATGAAGATTAAAATCAATATTTCCTAGCCTATTATAGTCCTAACTCTAAATCATTCCATAATCAAATTTAAAATGGTTAACATGCTGTCAACTTACTTTAAGTTAGTCTTTAGAAAAATTTAACATCAAGCTAAGAATGACCTTGGACTTAGTATTTAAGAATGAGAATCATGCTTAGAATACCTTCAAAGTCAAGCCTTTGAAATAATTTTAATGTGAAATATGATATGGCCTCAAAGTCTTGATATTCAAATATCTTCTTACTTATTTTATATAAAAAATGTGTTATTTGACATAATTGTAAACATTTAGAAATGCAAGTTATCAACTTCCTCACTTAAAGAATGAGATAAATTTTATCTAGTTACATCCATATCATCTTGCTACACCTTCCCATATTTTTTCTAATTATTAGTTTCAAGAATTTGAGTTCCAATTCTTATCAACATTGTGTTGACAATAAGAGATCATTGAATTTGTCAACATTTTTGTTTAAAATTATGGTAACCTGTATTCATTTAGATGGATAATAAAACATTTTGTTCTTCTTTCTATTCTATTTAGGTCTAAATTCCAAGTACTTGATTTTTATAAATATGGACAAGTTATTGACTTTTGAATTTGTTGACCTTTTTGCTTGCTTATTGGTAAAACTCATGTTAAGTTGAAAATATATGATTTTTTGAACATCTCAAACCTTTCCATAAATTTTAAAACTTATTATCATCTAAAATCTAAATGTCACATGTTATTTTTACCAAAACTTGAATGAATATGTTAACACCTTTTGTTATGTTTTCTACTCTATTTGGGGCTAAATTCTAAGATTTGGTTGTTGTACTTTTTAATTTATACAAATGTAGAGAAATAAGCTAGATTCCAAGATCTGGTTGTTGTACTTGTTAATTTATACAAATATTGAGAAATAATTGATTTTTGAATTTGTTGAATTTTTTTTTTTTGCTTGTGATGCGTGAAAATTATGTTAAGTTGAACATATATGATACTTTGAACATTTCAATACTTCCACATACATATTACAAGTCATTATCTTCCTTATCATCCGAAATCTAAATTTCACAAATCATTATCATCATTGTCATCCAAAATATAAATTTTACAACTCATTATCATCCTTGTCATCCAAAATCTAAATTTCACATGTTATTTCTATTAATTTATAAATTGTCAAATTTTGAATTAATAACTTTTCTTCAATTAATAATTGTTTATTTAGATCCATTTCATCCTTTGAATTTTTTATATTCTTATCAACCAAATACTTTTCAAAAGTGATTTGTTAATTACTAGATTTATTAAGTTTTAAAAGTGTTAACAAATTATCAACTTTTTGGTTGTTAATTGAGAAAAATCGATAGAATTGGTCCCATATCATCTCATGCATATATTAAAATCTTCCCATATGTTTTCTAACCCATTGATATCCAAGACCTAAGTGTCTTTTTTTATATTTATATATTTAAAGTGTTAATTATATATATATATATATATATATATATATATATATATATATGCACCTAGGGGTGCAACAGAACGATTCGAGCTTTGGCTCTTCTTTGGGAGGTACAAGGTTCAATCCGTGGCATGGGCAAGTGTGTGAGGGGGTGGGTGTGTGATGGCTTTGTGTTAAATTTCCCTCTCACTCGTCGGTCATAGGGGTTTCTCACAATAACCTAACCTAATATATATATATATATATATATATATATATATATATATATATATATATATATATATATATAAAGCTTTTGACTTTTTATCTAGTGATTAAAATGTTTAATATTACCTTAAATATCCCAAAAACACATAACATCTAAATTCATTTATTTGTTGACATACTTGTTTATTGTTTAATTATATTTTTAATTACACTATTTAATATTTGATAGTAATTCTTATGAGTAGTTTTATCTATGACCAATATTTCATTAATATTAGTAAAAAAATTATAAGGCATATGACCTATGATAAAGCACACAAACACCCTAAGTAATTTAAATATTAAAAAATCAAATTTTATTAGATCAAATTATTATATTCCTCAACATTTAAGGAAGAGATCCGATTTGGGTTTAAATATTTTCATATAATAAATGGATAATATCCAATCCATTTTAATACCACTATGGTAATTACATGGTAACGATGGTAATTACATAGTAACGATGTAAATAAAACCTGTTTCAATCCCATAAAATTAATTAAAATAAATAAATATTGATGCAAGAGCTTAAAGATTTTCATCCCAAATAATATTAACACAATAACTTAAAAATGTTCATATCAAAAGTTCATCCATACATAAGTGAATGCATAAAGATGAGCATCTTGACAACTTTTTAAAAAGCTTCATCCCAAATTTTGCATACATACATACATACATACATACATACATACATACATATATATATATATATATATATACATATATATATATATATATACATATATATATATATATACATATATATATATATGAGTGCATAAGGATGAGTATCTTGATAACTTTCCTAAGTGTACATTATATCCTAAATGTTAGATATACCTAAATTTGCATAGATAATTCAAGGTTTTTTCAATTTAAATTTAAATTTTAATACTATGAAAAATAAACTATAAAATTTGAGTTGATTTTAATTTTTAAATATATAATTTATGTTTATTTATTTTTAATTGGTTATATAACATTAAAATGAGCATTACTTATATTTAAACTATAAAATTTTGAGTTGATTTTAATTTTTAAATATATAATTTATGTTTATTTTTTTTAAAATTGGTTATGTAAGATTAGAATGTTCATTACTTATATTATATCATAACCATATAGTGGGATTGTTAACCATGCATGTATCATATTTTATAATATTTGAACCATATATCATTTTATAAGATTCCTTAACGATGGATTTTAACTAATTGAGCTTATGCCTTTTGTGTTTTATAAGAATTGAACTTAGATCTTAGATCTCTTTCTTGAAAGTGAAATAGTTTAACTAATCAAGCTTATGCCATTTGTTTTTCTATGTAGGATTTTGAAAGGGCAGCCTTTACCTTATACATAAACTTAGTCACATCAAGGGGGATTTATGTCTCAACCAACTATTGAACCATAGTCCCATTGTAATTACAAATGTTATTTTATTCTTCATTGAAAATAAAAAACTTGTTAATGTGAGGGCACTTTTAATTTGATAAAATTGATTTTTTAAGCGTTTTACACTTTTAATTTGATTAAATTGGTCCCACCAAACCTATTTTGCCTTGTTATTGTTGACCCAACGTGAAGGGGACCATCGTTCGCTTGATATTCATACTATCATTGTCAGTCTGGCATGCACTTAGAGGATTTAGATCAAACTACTACCTTTGCAAATAGGCTACCCTTGAGGTTTGAACCTGGGTGTCTTCTTGGTAAGTGCCTGGCCATTCAAGCACTCACTAATCCACCTAACCCTCGAGGATTGATGTTATGCATTAAAAAAGACCTAAGACAACGAGGAACATTGCAAGATTATAGAATAATTATTTTTTATTATATAAAAATTAACAAAACCAAAGTGACTTAGTAACTTTTTGAGAGTACATACCCCCAAGGGCTAGGTGGATTGGTAGTTGTTTGTTTGTCGAGACACTTACCAAGAAGAGTCATAGGTTCAAACCTTGGGGACATACCTGTTGCAAAGGTAGTAGTGTGATATGAATCCTCTTAGTGCGTGTCAAACCGATGACGACAGTATGAATCTCGAATGATCGGTGGTCTCCCTCACATTGGGTCAACAATAACGAGGTAGTATAAGCTTGTTGGGAGAAACCTTGTTGTTTGAAACCTGCACTTGGAAATTACTAAAAATAGTGTGGATGTAACCAACTCCCTTGTGTATCCAATTTTTTTTAGAGTACATTAAATACTACAAATAAAAAATTAGTATAGGAGTATCTTTATAGATTAAAAAATAAATAACTACAAAAATAAAATGCAAATAAATTTTACAACTCTAGAAACCAAAAACCAATAAAAAAAGAAATTGTTAACAATATTTAAAAAATTAATAATATATATTAAAAAGTTGATTTTTTAAAGAATAATTTTTTTAAAAAGTTTTGTAGCTATCATGAATATGATTAATATCAAGGTGATTTTTGAAAGAAACTAAAATATGCACATATTTTATGTTTAAAAGATGTATATTTTCCTTTACATGTAATTTTGTTTTATTTAAATGTTAAATGCATTTTGAACCTTTTATGTTAGGAGGTGTATAGGCAATTTTTTTTTATCACACTCATACACCTGCCATGATTTGAACCTAGGTTTCCTAGATGAGAGGCCAAAGCCTACCACTACTCATTCATATACAAATTACAAGGTATAGGAAAATAAGTTATAAAAGTTATACATATATGAATTCAAACCGTGGCATGGGTGAGTGTGTGAGGGGGTGGGTGTGTGGTGGCTTTGTGTTGTGTTAAATTCCCTATTGATAAGTATAGCTCTCGGCTTTACGAGGGGTCATGGTTGGGAGGAGACTGCCCCTGTACTTCGGTTATAGAGGTTTCTCACAATAACCAAATTAAAAAAAAAGTTATACATATATGACCTTACAATCCATGAATTTTTTTTAGTAAGCTATGCATGGCTTCTATTGAGGGCCACTTCCATAAACAAGATATTACACTCCTCTTATTACATTTCTAACAAGTCAATTAAAGTATATTTAACTTTGTCTTTCTATCAGAGATATTCTTCCTGTACCTTTCTATCAAAAATATTTTTCATCTTTGTCAAACTGTTAAGTTTCCACAATCAACTCCTTTTATATCAAATACCTTCAAATATTTAAATTCTATCAAGATAAAATTCAACACTGCGAATGGCTAAAATATTTGCTACCCAACTTCTATATCCAAAATATCTTGTCTGTAACAACCTCAGAATTTCTTAATACTTTTTTTAGGGTTCTTATTCATTCCCCTAATATTCCAAGATATTATTTTCATTGTTATTTTTTTATTTTATTTGTGGGTTTAGCCCCACTTCTTGTTAACACTTGTGATATTTGATTTTGTTTTCCCATATCAATATTTCTTTGTGTTTCTTTTTCTCTTTGTTTTTGCCTTTTGGGTCTTTTTTTTTCATTCTCAACAATACTTTCATCTTTATCAATCTCTTCAATCTTCTCACATTGCTCATAGTAAGACTTATCATCTTTAGGTTTACCTTATTCTAAATATCTGAAGTGCAAGGAATAACCTCAAAAGCACACTCTTATTTATATTTCCTTGGAGATCCTAAAGTGCAAGGATGCTCTTCTATAGTAATTACCTTCTTATTTTGCCCTAAAAACCCTAAATTGTTATGGGTTTCCTCCAACCTTATTTCAATATTATTCTGCTCTTGAAACCTTAAAGTACAAGGGATAACATCTTCACCACTTTCACTTTTATCACCTGAAGAGGATTCTATACTACTTGAGGAAAATGAAGATGATTTACCTAGAATAAACTTGACCTTTTTTGATGTCTTTATTTTTGGGTTTTATCTCCACATCTTCTTTTGCACCTTGAATTCCTTGTAAAATTACCAATTGATATTATCAATAGGATTTCTTTACCTCTTCTTTTGGAGTGGAATATTCTTGATCTGATCTAGCTTCTATTATTGAATGATTTCCTTACTTCGTCTTGAATTTTATCTCATGGCTAGAATTTTTTTGTCTCTTTATTCATAGTTTTTACTTTGCAAACTCTTGCCATGTGTCCAATCTCAAAATAATTGTGGCAACAAAATACAATATTTTCATAATCTACTTGTTGATCTCATTCTCTTGATTCAGATTTAATCTTAATGGATTGTGGCAAAGGTTTTGAAATATCCATAACAACACATGTACGAGTATATATAGTATGCTTTCACTTCTTAGTTGTTGATCCTTCCTTGATGAATTCCCCTAAGGGTATTTCTAATATTTTTCAAAACATCCTTATCTATAAGTTTATATGGAAGTCCAAAAATCCTAACCCATACTGGAAGCTTCTTAATAGTTTCTGTCTCAACTATAAACTTTTCATTCCACGGTCTCAAATAAAGTGCATCTCTTCCCATAAACCATGGGTCACCAACCATTATTTTATCCCTAATTTTTGAAATAGAAAATATGATGAGGAAAAAACCTTTAGAAAGAAAAGTCACAGAATAATATGAATTCAATCCCCACTTCCACTTGATCCAATTTTGAATCCCCAAAAACCCTGGCCATGATCTATGGAACTTACATATTAGCCCTCTAATTTTAAGAACCATTATATCATGCTCAATCATCTCATCTTTGATACTTAATTTTGGTGTACCATCTGGTACTTGGATTGAACTTACCATGTATTCGCTCTTTCACTTATCTCCATCTTGGGCATTCATACTTACAACAAGGGCATTTTGATTTCTAGCTAGGGTATCCTAACTTCCCATTAGGAATTTTAAAAATGAATTTCCTTCCATAATAGCTAATGGAGCTTGATCTTGACTTGCACTCCCTCTTGGTTCACACTCCCGCTCTGCTTGCACTTGCTCTTGCTCCTAGCTTGCACTCTCTCTTGCTCCCAAATTGCACTCTCTCTTGCCTCACACTTGATCCTGGCTTGCACTCCCTCCTAGCTCACAATTGTTTGTGTCTCTTATTTTTCTTGGTGTTCCTTCGCTTCAACAAATTTTTAGAAACAATGTTCCACGCATTTGTGGTAAGGGTTTGAAGTATTGATGCACTCTAGATGAACCTGTTGCTCTTTCACCATGATTGAATTCTGGCTTGTATTCCCTTTTAGTTTACACTCTTTTTTGGTTCACACTCTCTCATACCTCGCACTCTCTCCTAGCTCACACTCACTTCCAACTTGCACTCCCTCTTGGCTCATAATTGCCCTTGTTTCTTCTTTTTTCTGGTGTTCCTTGGCTTCAATAATTTTTTGGAAACAATATTCCAAAAATTCATGGTAAGGGTTAGAAGCATTGATGCACTTTGGATGAACTTACCACTCTTCTACCATGACTGAATCACGACTCACACTCCTTCTTAGTTCACACCCGTGAAAGCAATGGGTGAGCTGGATATACTTGGGCATGGCACTTAGCCTGGATGACACATAGGTTGGTGTCCTATAACAAAACCTCTAAATACGCCTTCATCATATCTTGTAGCACCACCATCGTCGAGCTCTGGAATCTCAAATTCATCTTGAAAGTTAGCATGATCTCCCTCACCAGTCGTTGGAAGGGTAACTTCCTTATTAGAAGCTTCGTAGATTTATAATATCTGCAAATCTCCCATAGGGCCACCATCCTTGACCTGAAGCGATTAGAATCCATGAAATATTTAAGGTTTACATGGAATGAGAATTATAATATGTTTAATTAATAGAGATTTTATTAGTTTCTTTTTGTATTGTTATCTTTTAAACTTGCAAGTGAAGTAAACATTAGTTAGCTATTGCAGTTCAAATTTATTTAAAAAATTTAAGTTTAGTGATAATAATTCAAAGTTTTTTAAGAGGCCACATGATGTTCAAGACCAATATACACTTAGTGAACATTCATAAGGGCACATTTATTTATATTAGAACATGCTCTATAGTTCAAATATAATTTAATGCACCAATCATAAGGTTGTACCATTAATTAGCATGTGATAATGACCATTGTTTATAATAGTTTAGAAGGTTGCATTACTTAAGATACATTTTTTAATATCAATAAATATTATATATATCAAACATATAAACAAGAGACTACATGGTGTATGAAGAGCAATAACCATATTGTCATATCTTGAGGAACAATTGATAATCTTGATATAAGATATGCATGTTTAGATGCATATGTTTATATGTTCAAAAAGTTAAGTTAAAGTGTAAAATAAAGTTACATTATTAATGAATAAAGATGTAATGGTCACCAGTGGTTATCCTTTAGGATCATTTAGGATACCATATGATGGATGAACATTGATAACTATATTGACATATTTGTTTTTTGTTATTGGTAAATAATAGGGTTTTTAAAGGAACCCTTCCCTTTTACAACTCTTGGAAATCCAAGTAAAAAGTGAATCAATCCAAGCACAAAAATAACTTATCTTCTTACAAATCAAATTTTGCATTTTTTCAAATTCTGCTTTTTTTGAACAATACAACCTTTTTTGACCAAAAATGCAATGACCAAAACAAAAATAATTTAGACTACTAGACTGTTAGTTATAATTTCTTGTCGATAACAAGAAATTATTAAATTTAATTTGCAAATCATGTGAACAAAATGGAAATTAATCTACAAATATTGTCCCTCTAACTATTTCAAATTCCATAAAGTCCATAAGCCCCCAGATGCTCCATCAACATGAACCATTTCCACCTGAGTTGTTTTCCAAATTAAATTCTTCACCTTCTGAAAACTAGAATAATTCACTTTAGTCTCTTGTAGTAAAATAACATCAACCCTCCTCTCCTTTCGTAACTCTCTACACACCCTATGTTTAGTTGGAGCATTCATACCCCGAATATTATAAGATAGAAAATTTATTTTGTATCAAGTTGAGAAAGTTTTCCTCCTCCCAAAGATAAAATTATTTGCTTCCCATTAGCTAAATTCTTAGCAATGGCTTTGGTTCTCAATTCTCAAAGATTGGGCCTTCCTTGAGAAACTAAAATTTGCAAATCAACCTTCTTAGATTTCCTTCTACTTCCAAAAAAATATTTTTTAATAACTTTTTCCTCATTTTCCAACTATGAATCACTAGTAGAAATCCATTTTCCTCCATCTTCTTCATCCTCAGACCCATTCTAAATAATGTTAATATTTTTATTTTTTTCTCCCATAGCCAATCAATATCACATTTTGCTAAGGAGTGGTTTCTCCCGAAACCTTCGTTTCTATGCTTTTTTCCTTCAACCCTATTGAAGAGTGTGGCTCTTTCTCAATATTCTCCTCTACATGCAAAGAATAATTCTTTTCCTTTTCAATTAAAGCCTTAGTAACCGATTCATTAATACCTTCATGTTGAGTTTCTGAAACAAACTCTTTCTATCCAACAATGTCATCCCCATCAAGGATAGCAAGAATCTCAAAGCTATTTGAAGATGGACCCTTAATACTTTCACTAATTTATTTTTTCCCCAGAACTTCTCCTTTCTTAGTTTTCTTTTCCATCCAAACCCTCAAAGGCTATCTAGTTCTATTCTTTATAATTTCTCCTTAGGATTTTTTGGGCATGTTTTCCAAATATGCCCTACTCTTTTGCAAAGGTTACACAAGGTAATGAGAGTTTTTTTTTAAAGCAAAAAACCCCTTGCAGGGATGCATTGGTCTGAGAGACCATGACCAGGGGGTTATACACTATCAAAGTCACCCGGGAGTCGTGCCCGACCCTGCCCGCACCAACATTATCAATTGGATTTTGGGTACCCAATTCAACTTTTTGGTAGGGTGGAGATTCAAACTTGGGACCTCCCTTGGAGGATTGCCCTCTCCTCTCCAACTCACCTACAAGCACCTGGATAAGGGAATGAGAGTTTCATACTAAATCTCTTGTTCCCATTCCATGTAATCTAAAACTAGTCTTATAGATTTAGGTAGTGGTTTAGCCAGATTCACCTATACACAAAAATAATTCGCTATAATTATGTTCCAAGATTTAGCTAAATTAAAAGCAATTACTTTTCCAATCGCTTTAGCTATCCCGAGCATAATAATATCATCCCAAAATTCCATTGGAATCCTCATATAATCATCCATAAGTGTGTCGATTGAAGAGTGGTTGTGGCTAGATTAAAGCCTTGGATCCAATAACCCTCTCCTCCCAAAAAACCATGGGCCCCTCAACAAAATATTTGTTATATCTTCCATATTTGTAAAGTTAAACAACACAAAATTATTAGGTAAAGCTCTACCCCAAAAGTTTCTATTTTTCTCGAACCCACTTTCTTATTGTATCTAAATTTAGTCTATTGCCTAAACATTTCCCAACCAAAGAATTTTTTCCTTTCTGAATCATTTTGTCAACCAAAAATTTTGGGACCTCAAGAGTAAAACCCTTTTCATCCTGATTTGAAGACTGAATACATCCCTCTTCTTATGAATTTTGACATCTATTTAAAACTTGCACCCACGAAGTGCCTCCCTTTGATCTTTTTGCTATTGCCAAATTCAAATCTATTGCTCTTGGACCCAAAGGGTTAGAATATCTTCTATTTGCATCCTTAGGGGATTATACCACAGTAAAACCCTCACCTATCACCTTTCTTGCTCCTCTTGTCCCTGCTCCTCCTTCAAAATACTTGTATACCACATCCTTTCTCCTCTAAGGCTTTCTTTGGCAAACAAACATCATCGACATTACCTTCTTATGTAGACTGGTTTTTCTTTCTTAACAATGGCTATTACCATATCGTCGATGCATGTCATCAGTAGCTTGCAATGTTGTGTCTAAGTCTTTAATCATGTCTATAATTTTATTATATGCTATATTGACATATTTTGTTAATGTCAAAATATGCTTTATATTTTAAATATGCAGACAATAACTAATTATTAGAATTCATAACCTTAATATGCATGCATAAGATCATTCAACCTTATAAAACTAACTCATGGATCACACCATAAGCCTACATAGACCACTTTTGATTTTTAATTAATGGCTTATAATACTTAAATCATAAGAAACTCTTACATAAAGGCATGGGTAAGATATTAAATAACTTGTGCATTAAATTTGTAAAAGAAATATTATAATTATTTAGGATAAGTTCTTTTACATTAAGCCTAACAAATTACTTGATATTAATTTAAGGATATATTTGGTTGGAATCTACATGAACCTCTTACATGGAGGTTAAAACAAGATATTCAAGTGTACAAAAATTATGTATACGAACATTCTCTTTAAGATTAAACTGATAGAATAGGAGGAAGAATGAAATGAGGAACCATATATTGTTCCCTCTAATTACAACTAACATTGTTTAAACATGACATATAAGTAAAAATATTTTGAATAAAACATCAACTAGCTATCTAAGTAAACTATCAAGTGGCATTAGCTCAACTGGTTAGATTTATCAATATTTAAAAATGATACCAAGGTTCAAATATTGCTAAGCAATACATGGATAATATCCAAACTTTTTTGTAATACCACTATGTGGTGATGATGTAATATGATGCAATACATAAAATAAAAAGTGGAAACAAAATACAAAATGAGGTCCTTTCAATTTGTAAAGTATAAAATATATGAGTTTCTAATATATCTCTTTAATTTGAAAATAGATGAGCTAAATACATTTTTGCTTTATTTGGTAAGTGGTTTAAACACAAGAAAAATATCATGCACAAGAGTCACTAGTTAGTTCTCCAACTAGCATCCTTGGATGAAATTTTGCTTATAAAATAGTTCATATAAACCTCCTCCAAGTATTATTTTAAAATTATGAATAGCTTCAAGATGAAAATTGAGGTCATCAAAGCCTTATATGCCTATCAAACCTTGAACTTCATATTATGAATTAATACATTTATTTTTATTTGTGTAATCTTTTGTTTAGGTTCAATTTGTATCCCCACGATGATGTGATACAACCTTCTACTCCATAAAAGGTCCTCCATATAAGTTTTCTTGGATGTTTAATATGGTCAATATCACATCCTTAGGAATAATAACCATTAAGCTCATAATATTATTTAAAGATATATATGTTAAAGCTAAGAAACATTTTTTTGAATTAAAAAACCTTATATTAATTAATATTAATCATACAAAAAAGGGCGGGTGGAATTAGCACACCCCACAAACCATAAAAGCCGCTAGGTGGAGGAAATCACACCTCCCTAATAAAAATAGAGTCCAAAAAATATTACTACACGTCATCACGAGCAATCATTATATAGACATCCCAAGACATAATCATTAAACAAATATCAAGAAGCGAGACAAAAGTTATCTTCCTCATTGATACATTGTCAGTTGCCATTCGAAGAGACATGGGCAGTCCATCCTTCTTCTACATTATCGCCAACTAGAGTCCATTGAGGAGGATCCTAGCTGACTCATATTGGAATGCTTGGTAGAATACATGTTGCTCGTAAGCTACAACCTCTTTTTCTTCTGTGACAGATCCTCCTTTCCCAGGCAAATGCTTGGTAGAATACATGTTGCATGTAAGCTATGGTCTCTATTACCTTTGATAGTCAAAATTAAACAAACTCTATTCTTCAAGTATTGGGATTTGGTTAGTTTTTCATCAGCATAATTCACATGAGGACTTGTTAGGATTCATAATATCCATGACATCCTCGGAATCACCTAAACCCCAAAGTGAACCGAAGGAATTAGCACCTCCACTAAAATTACCCTTGATCGAGGATATTTGACGATGCTTGTCAAAGCTCAGGCCCAAGCTATCCCTTGAGGGCCTTTGAGAATGAGAAACTTTAAAATTGTGTTCCTCCATAGTCATCGAGTATGTGGGTGCCACCGATGAAAAAGCTGGCATGGTAGTGGGATGATCATTCACAACAATCGAGGCCTAAAGAGAAGCTAAAAAATATGGTGGTTGAGTAACTACAAGGGTGACTAGAGTAGCATTTAGGACCCCTACAGCTTGCATGGTGGGTTGCATGTTAACAAAAATTGACATGATGGCTTTAGAAGACTGCACAGAGCTAGTGGGGGCTTGCATAACCTGGGTATCAATGGGACTGGTTTGAGTAGGCTACCCAGAGGGATTGGACTGCTCAGAGTGCTTAGAAGCATGATTATTTTGGGTAGTAACCATTTGCGAGTTGCCTTGGCATCCTCGGGTCCCATTAGACTGAGCTACCAAAGCAGTTGAAGGGGGTTGGGCTGGTTTGAACTTCCACTCCATCAGTGGGGAATAGACAAAACTAAGAAACTTTTGTGAATTTTCATTAGAAAATATGATCTTTAAAAAACATAGATGATATTTCCATAAAACATACATTAGAATTCTATATTAAATCTTGAAATAAATTTTATCAAAAATATAATATTTATAATTTTAATCATGTTGAAAAATAGGAGCTCAAAAAACTCGTAATATGACATGATAATTATTTTTTAAAGTTAAGGCCTAAAATAAAATTTACCTAAATAACGAGGAATCTTAGTGAATATATAATTTGAACCATTGTGATAGAATTTCAAGTACATATGTTATGAAGGGATCCCACATATTATTATACCAATGATCTACAAATAGTAGGGGTTCCCCAATGACTGACACCAAGTTATAACAAATTATAGTGAAAATATATATTGGTATCATATTACATAGTGATGCCATAGCTTGATGCCACATAATACTAACACTTCATTCTATGCATTAGTTTTAGACCCAAGTCTATCCCCAAACCAATGTGAAGTTTTGGTGCCAGTTGTTGATTATAGTTTTATCCTATACTAGACACCAACTCTTGCACATGGATTTGAGAAACAATGGTGAAATTGTTCTATTGATCAACAATGCATTACATAGTTTTATAGTTCTTGAAAGAACTAAAAATAGACACCATGGTTGAGAGAAATCCTCTTAAAATTATTACAACAAACTAACTTAAAGATAGCTCTTATCCTAACAACATGCTAATCTTGGACTATGGTCAAACATTGACCAACCAAGCCAAAACCTCAACGTATGCTAATCAAATTAACTAGAAATATGTAAATCAAAACATTAAACTAAAACTAAATACTAGGAATTAATACTTAGGACTAAGGAGGCAATGTTGAAAATATTCCAACATTCTCCCCCTTGATGCTAAAGCCACTCATGCAAGAGTTCTTTAAGCATCACAGAGTTGGAAGAAAATATTTCTCTTACGTTTCCTCCAATCTTGAATCAAGAAATCAGAATTTACAAAATACTTATGGTGGCACTCCTTCCACTCTTCATGTGGAATTTCCTGCAAATGCTTGAGTGCCTTCTTTTGTTTATTAGCTCCCCCTTCAACAAAAGTATCTCCTCTTGTGGTTTTTAGCAACCACTCTCTTACATCTTTATCATTATGGTCTTTAAACCATGCTCTCACATTTTGATCTTCTTTTACATCTTCAACACTACACAATACTCCACATGAGTATTTACAATTAATCATCTCACATAGATGATTATACCATACAACTCTTTCACATATTTTCACACAAAAAATCACAACAAATATGGCCATATAATGACCAACTACATATGCAACATAAAGTTGCTCCTCACACAAATATTCTCTCAAAAAAATAACTTTACAAGAATCCTTCTCCCAAGGAATTTTGAACACATCATTTTGATCCATGTGACCCAAGTTCTCCATAACTATATTCTCTCCAAGAAGACTCTTCATCAAAGTTGTCTCAATGAGACAATCACCTTTATTTTCATTCTTGCTCACAAAAAACAAATCATTAATCATAAAAACATTACCTTTAGTATGAGTAGATTTGGTGCTTCCCATAAAGCTATTTTGTAGCAGTTCTCCTTCAGGGTATGTTGCTTCAAGATCAACCATCAACTCTTCACTAAGAGTTCTCCTCATTTTTTCAATCCATGTTGGTGTGTTGAAACACCAATCATTCAAGCAATCATACATTGTTGCTTTTTCAAGACAACTCTCTTTCTGCAATGTAGTCACTCCAAGTGAGTGATCATCATCCATAATTGCTTCTTCAAGATAATTCTCAATATCCTTTGATGATGCCTCCATTACATCATGAAGTCCATTAATGACTATCTCACTATTTTCTATCTCCTCCTTGAGATAGTCTTTCTCAAAATATTCTTTTCCTTTTATTATCTTAGCCTTGAGATAATCTTCATTATGGAGCATGAAACTTATGCCCTTCATCTCTTCTTCCTGTACTACACTTGGGAAATCATCCCACATAACTTCATTTGCTCTTTCAAGAGAGCACTCATCCATTCCAAGTGAATGGTTTTCAAGACAATGGTCTTCCATGAACATTGCTTCTCCATCAACATGCCAACAATTTTGGTTGATCCTATTATCTTCTTTATTCTCTCCCATGAGAATTTTAGGTGCATTATCCATAATACACTCTTCATTTATCTCCTCCATGAGATATTTTTTATCACTTTGCCTTCTATCAACAACAAATCCTCTTCTTCCTCCTCATCCTCTTGAGGAATACACACCTCTTCTTATCTTTTCATCACAAAATTCAGCAACATATGCTTCCTCCATGAAGCATTCTTCATCTTGTTGGTTTTCTACATACAAGCCTTCCTCTGCAAGAAATAATTCTCCATTACAAAGCATGGCTTCATATGAGTCTTTACAAGACTCTTCAAAAACTCCTTCAAAAGGATCTAATTTAGAAACTGCTTCAAGGAAGCAAGGCTCCTCCTTGCTTAAACAATCTTCATGATTGTCACTCATGGCTTTAGGGGTGTCCTCATCAAACCCATAAGCATCCTTAAACACTTGCCATGCCACTGTAGCTGATCTACAATTGGCTATGAGAGGAAAAATATTCTTTTCCATTCCTCTCCTCAAATCCATAAGAGCTAAGCAATTTGCATATTACTGCTCCTTCTTCTCTTTTCTCTCCTCGCCTTGTAGCTTGCTCCAAGTGGGTTCCTCATAGCCTTCTTGAACTATATCCCATAATTCTTGAGCCTTCAATAAGGTCTTCATCATTATGCTCCAAATAGCATAATTATCTCCATCAAATTTTGGTACAACCAAGTCTGCATACATGGCTTCCTTTTATTTACCAAAGTCTCAAGCACCCAATTTATCATAAATCGGCCAATACTGATTGAAACAAACTAAAATTTTTCTTGTAGACTTTTGATATACTTATCTAAAAATCCACTAAATTTCAGATCCAAATTCACACAAATGAGAAATATGTGATCAATTTACTTTTGCCCTTTCTAGATCTTAGAGTGTTTTTTAAGACAACCTCAATGTTCTTCACATAAATCAATCCATACAACTCCAAAATTTCTAAAAATTAAACTCTGTATTCCTGAGACAATAATATGAAAACCCTCTAAATTTTTGAATAAAATTTTCAAAGGTGAAAAAGATGTGATCATTTACTTTTTCCCTTTTTATCACAATTCTGGATCTAGGATTTTTGAAGAAAAAATCAATATTCACACAAATCAATAAATACAAATCCAAATGACCTAAATTTTTTTTTGAATTATGATTTTATCTAAATAATATTTCTCCCAAAATTTGAGAAGCAAATACCCTGTATTCCACCTTATACAACCATTTTATTGAAAAACTAAAAATGCTAATAAAATCCGTAAATTAGCTCCAAATCACCTAAAATTTTGACATCCTATTGATACAATTATCTAACAACCCTCAAAATTTCATAATAAAATACCTCAAGATACATGAGATATTAATGATTTACTCGAGCTCTTCCTTGCAACTCTGCTAAGTGCTGGCCACTTGAGTTTCTCTAACAAAGTGCGTGCTTCAGATCTCTTCACGCCACTCTCCATAGGTTTTGATCCATCTGAGAAAACCTACTCTCGATACCAAATGAGAAACAATGGTGAAATTGTTCTATTGATCAACAATGCATTACATAGTTTTATAGTTCTTGAAAGAACTAAAAATAGACACGGTGGTTGAGAGAAATCCTCTTAAACTTATTACAAAAAACTAACTTAAAGATAGCTCTTATCCTAACAACATGCTAATCTTGGATTATGGTCAAACATTGACCAACCAAGCCAAAACCTCAACGTATGCTAATCAAATTAACTAGAAATATGTAAATCAAAACATTAAACTAAAACTAAATACTAGGAATTAATACTTAGGACTAAGGAGGCAATGTTGAAAATATTCCAACAGGATTAGTGCCAAGTGATAACACCTAGTTCTAAATTTGAATGCCACATATGAGTAAAAGCATCTAAAATATCTCATGTTAGAATAATTATATCAACTACTGGATTCTATTATTAGTTCAGTCTACCACTATATGCCATAAAAGAATTATAACTTATTGGAACATGATCAATGATAATAATGTTTTTGTAACCCTTGAAATGGGAATCACTTCTTCTTCTTTAGGGAACTTACAAATTTAATTATATATAGAAGAAAACAATCATCCCTTAAAACCATCCCAACCTTCATCTACATAATCTAAGGAGTATATTAGATTATACTAGTTAAAAACATAATGCTAACCGCCATGGTACCACAACTTTCCTATTACATTTCAATGCTTGAAACTTTATAAACTAGGATTTGTTGTTGTTTCTAACTCTTCTATGCATGATAATTATAGTATGCTTGTATCTATAAATAAGGCTTCTTGTTATTTACATTATTTTTTATTTTTATTAATAAATATCCTTCATTATATCTATTTACCACTGAATGTATCATGGATTTAAAAAGTACTTTTTGTGCCTTACTTTATTACACAATTTTAAAGATAACTCATCTAACCTTACCATTGAGTTATGGTTTTTTCCATCACACTAGAATCCTATACCTTGTGGTGCATATCAATTGTATCTAAGTAGTGTTCCTACACTATTGCCTTTACAATCATCATCCTTTATTTTTTTCATGAGTTACTTCATTAAAGTCCAAGCCTTTTAGTATGCTTCATTGTTAAATGTTTGCTCATACATGATTGTTAGAATACTATTACCTTATTTGGTAATATGTAGTTTCTCCTGGGTAGATTAGTTTATTTTACCTAGGTTAGATATTTGTTAAATCTTCTATTTAATGAATATTATATTGTTAGTAATTTGTTAGAAGGTTAGCACTTTATTTGCTTAATGTGCTATAGTTAGTGTTGATTAAGGAGGGATTTATTCCTACCTATCCTAAGGCTATCTTTAGACTTAATACTGTGTTTAAAGTTAGCATCATGTTCAATATTATTGATCGATTATGCTTCTAATATGGTATCAGAGCCATATACTTTGGGCTCATCGATCGTAGCCTGAGAGTATGGGACCAACTTGGGTACACTTATCGAGGTAATTTAGATCTGACTTGATCTAACCCTAATGACCCTGGACCACTACGATGTAACTCATGGATTCCTAAGTGGGTTGGTGATTTGACATCTTACGGATTCCTAAGTGGGCTGGTGATTTGACATCTACTAGACCTCACGGATCCCTAAACAGACTAGTGATTTGATATCTACCAGACCTTGATATGGTGATCTGCTAATGTAGTAGCCTTAGACGACTCGTGGAGGACTAGATATAATGGGTTTTGCTAATGTAGCAACCCTTATCAACTCGTGGAGGACTAGATATGGCGAGTCCTATGAGTTGGACATCCCTAAGTGATGATCCAGACCTAACATAGATGATTGCAAATCTGGGCAATAGCTGACACAACGTACCTAAGTGATACATGGTTAGTGCACGATACCTGGTGAAGGGTAGTAGATGCGGATAGCCTACACTATGTGGATAGGACCTACTAAAATCCTATATGAGACCTAGTGCCAACCTGACAGAGGGCCTCACGAGTTGGACCACTGCTTGAAGAAATGACCAACCAGCCTATGTGGCTGACTTCTAGTGGACCTACAATGGACACATGACAACACCCTAGTGGACGATTACCTGAAGTGAAGTGTAATGTGGCACATGGGACAATAAAATTGATGCAGGATAAAATAGAGGCTAGGCTAGGCTCGACCATCGACTGGTGGTCATAAATAAAATAGTGAGCATTTGATATCAAACACCATGGTAGCCATTTTTCACTGCGTGTGGGATTTTTATCCTTCACTATTCTACAAATAAGTTTTTTTTATCTACTTCCCACCATCAAATGTCATTTTACGTGATCCATGGCAGACTGTTACAGGTTTCCACGATGGTGTTTTCTTCCTTCTTGTTAGACACAATTTTGCAAAAAGGGGGGATAACCTTGTAAGGGTGCATTTTTGGCAGAAATCGATGCCTTAGCCACCCTAGTCATTTATTTTGAAAAACTTATTTGGAACGGTGCATTTTTGGAAGTGACCAACACCTTAGCCACCCTAGTCATTTATTTTACAAAATTTCTTTGAAAATGTGCATTTTCGGCAAAGACCAACACCTTCAAGGATGGGCAAATCAAAGAAGAAAATTACCCCAAAACCAATTGAATGCGTAAATTTAGTTAAAAGTCCTTACTTTCCACCAGATATGGAAGGGCCAGATTTTCATGAGGATGGCACATTTCTCACACTACACAGTGGTGTAGATGCCATACTCGATGATTATGTGTCTTGTGAAGATATTCAGACAAATGGTGTTCTAATCCCTATTGGCGTTATAAGGGCAGTATACATGTCATTGGTTTCACTTGACATTGCCCAAAGTAAAACCAAAAGGGACATTAGTGAGGAAATAATGGTCAATGCTTGTTGTGACACAAGTGACCTTTAGCCCATGGTTGCAGATGCTTGTGATACAGGTGACCTCATACCTTCAATGGTAGATATCATTTGTAGCATAGATGATCTCATCACAGTAGCATATTTTGCTTGTGACATCAGTGACTTAAAAACTGACCCTCCTAAAAATGAGCTCCATAATCTCATCAATAATGAAAAATACCATATTGTTAAAAGCATTGATGAAGATGACAAAATTGGGTGTTTTAAAAAATACACCAAAGTATTTGGATCCAAACTGATGAATAAAATGGGATTCAATGGTGAGATATTAGGTAAACATGAACAAGGTATTAAAACTCCAATAATGCTAAATATCAAGGCAAATAATGAAGGCCTTGGCTATTCTAGACAAGCAAGTACTAGTAAAACCATGTTTGTAAAACCTAAATCTCCTACAACTCCTACAAAGCATTATTGTAGTCATTGTGGTAGAATATAACATGTAGCAACTAGGTGTTGGAAACTACATCCTTGTGATTCATGTGGATGTACAAATCACTCTTCTTCAAGTTGTTGGTACAAAGTGAAAATGACGAACAAAGTTCATATTGATTATGGATGGTCAGATTTAACATAATGGACCAATATGAAAGAAATGTTTTATGGCTTCTACCATAAAGGTAAAACCTATGGTGGACCTAGAGGCAGATCTAGTGACAAACCAAGTGGCAGAACCAGAGGCAATGACCTAGAGATAAACCTAAAGATAGACCCAGAGTGACAAAGTTCTAGAGGCAAATCCAGAGGAAATGATCTAGAGGTAGATTCATAGGCAGATCTAGAGACAGAACCAGAGGTAAAAATCTAGAGGTACACTTAGAGCCAGAGCTAGAACCATGATCCAAAGCCCGAGCCAGAGCAAAAGCCAACATTCTTTCATTTCTCTTCTTCTTCACTATATTGGGACAGTTATATATATTACCCAAATAATGTAATAAGGGGGGATGTTAGAATACTATTACCTTATTTGGTAATATGTAGTTTCTCTTGGGTAGATTAGTTTATTTTACCTAGGTTAGATATTCGTTAAATCTTCTATTTAACAAATATTATATTGTTAGTAATTTGTTAGTAGGTTAGCACTTTATTTGCTTAACGCGTTATAGTTAGCGTTGATTAAGGGGGGATTTATTCCTACCTATCCTAAGGCTATATTTAGCCTTAATATTGTATTTAAAGTTAGCATCATGTTCAATATTATTGATCGATTCTGCTTCTAATAATTATCATAATATTATAAGGAATGTCTCTCATACCATGCATCAAATCCAAGTATCTAGTAGAATGCTTTTCATATGTGAATATAGTTGGATATTATTTTTTTTGTAGTAATGAATATATTAACAACTATTTTATTTTATGTCCAACATGAAGTAGATGCAGATCTAGTTTATAATTGGATAAGATTTAATGAGCTTATGCAAGCTTGTTACAACATCCTAAATCATTATGAAGATGAGTACATGTGTTCCCATAGTTGTGCTAATGATATGAGTGATTTATCTGGTACTATATTAATGAGTTTAATGAACTCCTCTCTAGCCAATGCATTAGTGATAATAAGAAGCATTATATTATCAAATATATTAGTGATATCCACTACCACATAAGTCCAAATATGGATTTCATTTAGGTGGAAAACCTTGGTACAAGTCCATAATCTTGTAATCAAATTGGAAGAGACATTTTGAGTAAAGAAAAAGTATCCAATTCCATTATTGCATAATAATTAATAGGAAACAAATCAAAAGTTAACTATGTGTAGTGCCTCAACACTACCTTGGAAAATTTTATCAATTTTGGAAGAGATATGTAGTAGTAGAAAGCTAGATGACAAAAAACACCCCAAATTTCTCAAAATTTGGCTCAACTTTGATAAGTACCATTTTTCTTGTAAAATTCTATCGATTGGCTTAAGGGAGAAATATGCTTGACAAATATGCAGTGATTTTCTTGACAAATGTGATCAATTTACCTATTAAATTCTAGTGAATCATATGTAAAAATGAGCAAATCACTTGGCAAACCTAAGTGAATCATTCAAATAGGTGCAAAGGTAAAAATCAACATGGATCACAAGGATTTTTTCTAATTTTTAAAGTAGAGTTTTGAGAGGGTTTCCATTTTCCTTTTACATCGACTTAGTCACATTGAGCTATTTGGTGCCACCACAATTTGAACCTTGGTGTGGGCTATATCAACTATTTGCCCAATTATTGAAACAAGGACCCGTTGACCACCAAGAAAACATTTCAATTTTTTTTGGTATTTTATGGTGCACTACGCATTTTTAGAGCCTTCTAAGCCTATTAGAACATAATTAAAGGCATGCAACATTTGGAGGTGTAAAATTTTGCTAAAGTTACCCCTATATATTTATTTTTACTTAGAGTAACTATTCTTCACCCTAGGTAACTTGGGGGTAAACTTTTGCTATAAATAAAATCCTAGGGACCTCATTGTAATTATCTTCTGGCCATGATAATTCTAAGCTACAATATGCAAAAATCCCATTGTGCTTTGTGCTCATAAGGTTGTAAAAAATTTGCAAGTCCTTATGCATTCCATCAATGACACTACCCTTCTAGTTTGCTAAGTACACAAGGATTGTGGCATAACCCTTCTAGCCCATCTTGTCATTTGCTTATCAATTTCATAATAAAATGAATGGGTGGAAATTGATGTTATTGGATTTCTCATGTGTTTATTGATCATATGATCTCCTCACTATGGTAGAACAACAATATTTGTTTTCATTTCTTTTTTAAATTTGTTATATAGGATTGAAACGGGTCCCACCCGTATTACATCATCAACATGTAGTGGTATTACAATAACTTGGATATTATCCATGTATTGTTAGTAGGATTCAAATTTGGATTTCCTCCTTGAATGTAAAGGAATATAACCAGTTCAACTAATTTCATTTGGTATATTTGCTTTCATTTCTTGCACTCTAAACTTCACAAATTTAATTTTAATACTTTAATTTTACATAATTTTCCTTTCCATAATTTATTTTTATGCATTTAGATTTATATTAGAGATAAATGTGAGGATGACAAGGAGCTAACCTTAATCTATAGGTTGAATTAAGCATTTTGTAAACCTGTGCAACCTTTTTGAAACTCAAATTTGGGGCTGCAACACTTCAATTAGAAGTTAGGACAACTCCCCAGATCAATATAGTTTTTGGCATACCCAGTGATATGGAATTGAGCGAAAGCAAGAGAAAGAAATTAAAACATACAATAAAATTATATATTCAATTGCATACATCTTTAGCTTTTTACATATATAAATATAGGTAATGTCTCTTGGCTGTCATATAAGAATCTTGGTTCTTTACCTTATCTTCAAACTATCTCAACCTCCCATGACATGTAACATAATGATCACAATAATGTGATAATTATCCAAATAATGTAATAATGATCTAACATCCCCCCTTATTATATTATTTGATAAAACAAAAATTTGAAGGTGTTATTCACAACCAAAAAAGAAACTTTTACAAAAAATTACTACCCCCCTTAATGTTGATGAAAATATAATTATGGCCTGGATCTGACTCTTGCACTAGCTCTTTCTCTGGATTTAGATTCTACTCTAGATTTGGATCTAGATATGGATTGGGATTTAGATCTGGATTTGGCTTGGGCTTTGGATCTAGTTCTAGCTTGGGATATAGCTCTAGCAGTTTTAACCATACATTCAAAATATTCCATGTGATGTTTCACTACAGGCTTTTTGAGCATAGCTTGGGTCACATCTATGAATTTTTATGTAGAAATCATGCACATAAAGAATCCTAAGATTGAATTGATTCATCAAAAAACTATGGTCTCTCAATAATTAAACTTTATCTTACTCTTGATTTATTCTAAGGATAAAACCTTCTTTTGTAAAATACATTCAAAATTTCTTTCACTCTATCATATTCATTCATCCATAATGAAAATGTATTTTGTTGGCCTTTTTACCTTTATGCCAAATATATTTTTGAGAATGATTATTACCTCCATGAATCTCATAAGGATGCAGATTCTAACACCTAGTTGTCACATATCCAGATCGTCCATAATGACTACAATAATTTATTCTAGGAGTTTCATTCTTTGCATAGGTTTCTCTTTTTACAAACTTGGTCTCACCACTTCCTGTTGGACCATCATAACTAAGGCCTTCATTATTTGGACTTATATTTGGTTCTATGGGCTTTCTCATGCCTTGCCCATGCCTTCCTAATCCTATGCCATTATTTTCATTATTTTTGAGTCAATACCTTTGGTGTGATTTTTAAAATACCTGATCTCTTCATCACCACTATGGCCTTTAACAACATGGCCAACATTAAAGCTACTATCACCAACAATGTTAAAACACCCGCACTCTTCATCATGACTATGGTATTCGATAACATGTCCTTTGTAACAGTCAATACAATCAACAAGATTGAGCATGAGATCATTATGGTCATCTTCAACAAAAACCTAAAAATGTTCAAATCACTAGTATCACAAGCAAAATTTATCCTTTGTATAAGGTTTCTTGTGTCATAATAAACATTTGCCACACAATGTTAAAATCACCAGTATCACACATGAAATTTATCCTTTGGATAAGATCGCTTATGTCACAACAAACATTTTTCATCATGGGTTTGTCCTTCACATGTTCATTTATTTCTTCCTTCCTTTCACACTTTACCTTAAGTACACCATGATTGATTAATTCCAAGTATATTTTCTTCACAACACCAATAGAGATTGTGACACTATATTCAAAATGATATTTAAGAATTATATGTAAGCAACACTTAAGTGTTAATAATTCTTCATATTCATAACCTTCTTGGAGTTTTGGTATTACACATGCTTGATATTCATCTTTCTTATCTCCATCTTCACTAGATTTATGGAAATAAATATCATTATTTAGTGTTGTATATTTTTTAACTAAATTTTGTTTCCTCTTTGCTTTTATTATTTAATTGTTGGATGTATTACATTACTTGGTACCATGTAAATAGTTTATATTAGGATGTGTTTGATATTTGAGTCCATAGTATATGTCAAGTAATTAATTGTGAATATGTATCATATAAATAAGTGAGGATTTATGTGTGTGAGATGTCAAGTTAGTAAGTGTGAGTTATATGAGTGAAGTGTCATGTTTAGAAGTGCAATAATGAGAGAATTTATCTTTATGTAAATATATTAGATTTATTAATTAAGAGAGAAATGTGAAGAGTTGAATCTCTTATGAGTATGAGGAGATGAAGAATTTACATAAGTCAATATTCATATGTATATGAAGATTCTCATGTATGTATATATTGAAGGCAAAGCTCAATAATATTTAATTCAAAGAAGTATTGCATTAATGCATTGCTTTAGTAGATTTTTCAATCAATATTTTTGTGTGTTTATTATTGAGGATTGATATATGCATGTTATTGAGTTGTTGTTTGACCCTAGATATTGTTAGATCTTTGAGCATATTAGTATTTTGCTAATAGTGGTATCAAAGCCACTATGTGTGTGCTTAGAAATAGCCACATTGAGTGAGATAGTTGCAAGAAGGAACATGTGAGAGAAATAGCTAAAGTTAGAACATTTTCAAATTTTGAAGGAGATAGTGTTGAGTGACAAAGGAAGAATTATTGTAGGTTGAAGATAGTTGAGGTATGTGTGTGCAAGTCTAGTGATAGTAAGCACCTACACCAGAATGCTATGAAGAGGAAAACAAATAAAAGTTTGGATGATGACACAATGAGCAGTAGAAGAAAATATGATGTGTCTAGTGGAGAGACTTCTAGTGTGAGAGGAAAAGGCTAGAGTATGTGGTGAATACGTAATGAAGAAATAAGGCAAGAGTGAAGAAATAGTGATGTACAAATTTTCTAGATTCTATGAGTATTCAATAAAATAAAAGCTATGAAGAGTGAAAAATCATGCTCCAAAAACTATCATAGAATGAAACCTAGGATATAATATGAACACATGAGCACTTGTTGTAGACTAAGAAGCATTTGATAGTTTTTTGGAAGCAGTAGGAGATTCCAAATAGAATGTGAAAGCACAAAAATAGTGTGCACCGTGCAAGTGATAAAGAGGTAAAATGAAATGCTATGTTGAAAGGAAACACACGATGCAAGCAAAATATGAAATTAAAAAAGATCAAATGGCAATGTAATCTGGCTAGATCAATATTGTTACATATGATCCTCTTCAAGGATTTTTACCCATGATGTAATTTTACAATGATTTCTTGGTGCAATCCAAGTGGTTTTCGTGCCCACAACAATATCTTTTAGAAGCAGGTTTCCTTGAGACCATGAAATGAAGGTGAGTCCAAATTGTTTGGATGCCTATGAATCCTATCACCTGCATGTAATGAAATAACAAAAAATATCAGTAGCATATGCAAGGCCCCCAGGGTTGAGTCCACATCAATCAAGAGATAAAATGAAATAGAGTAAATGCATGAGTGAAATTATGAATATCTAGACTAATACAATAAAGTAAAATACTTTAAATGAAGAATATACCATTAAAACTAATATGCAAGTGTAAAACTATAGAAAATGCAAGAAAATATTAAAAATGATAACATAATCAAGTCATATTAGGTGAGATGGTCTTTCCTATGGGATTGTCTTAATAGAGATGGTCTCTACCGTGGACCTACAACATTTTGAAACTAGGTCAGGACGATGTTGGGATGATTTGAGGGTGGGTTTTTCAAAGAATTAGTGGTGATCGACAAACAAGTGCATAGATTCAAGCATTCAAAACCATGATATTGATCAAGCAAAGTTCATGGATGCGATGTTAAAACTCACATGGCAAAACAACGATATTGATTCATGCAACGAAGATGTGAGGTTAAATTTTTGTAGTTCTTTGTTGCTTTGGTGGAAAATTTTATGGATATTTTTATTAGGAGAGGACTCCTCCATTTTATAGCATCCTTGGCTAGGTGCAAAAGAGGCAAGTGGTAATCAAGGGTAACCTTTATTTCTAACTTGTAGGTGGTAGGAACAACTTCATATTGCTAGGGGTAACTATAGGTCATCAGGGGTGATGGGAAATCCACAATTGCACTGACAATCAATCCCATTGCCTGATTATTCTTTTTGTAGTTACGCATACGTGAATATCTCATAGTGAGATGACCCAGACTTTGAGATCATCTTGGCTAAGATGGTCTTTCTTCCCATGAGAGAAAATATGACTCCATTGATATGATTTATCTTAAGAAAAACATCTTAGATAGGTACCCAAAAATTTATTAACTATCTCAGTTTGGCAATCTATTTGTGGATGGTATGCAGATGACATATTCAACTTGGTACCACTAAGATGAAATAATTGTTTCCAAAAATTACCAGTAAATATGGGATCACGATCACTTACAATATTTTTTTGCATGCCATGCAATTTAAAAATTGAATCCATAAATACATTATCCACTTTACTTGCTGAAAATGGATGTTGTAAATCTTGGAAGTGAGTATATTTGGAGAGGTGATCCACTACCACAAAAATTACTGTTTTGCCTTCTAATCTAGGAAGACCTTCAATAAAATCCATTGAAATATGTTCCCATTGACGATCTAGAATAGGTAATGGTTGAAGCAATCCTGGTGATTTGACTGTTTCACCCTTATTGAATTGGCATGTTTCGCATTCAACCACCCATTGTTTAACCTCTACTTTTAATCCTTTCCAATGAAAGGATTGTTTTATCCGCATATAAGTTTTCAAAAAACTTGAATGTCCTACTGATGGAGAAGCATGTGATTCATCCAGAATCTAGGATTTTATTATAGAATTGTGTGGAATGTAAATGTGATTATTTCTTCTTAAAACCTTGTCATCATAGGAAAAGAGAGGATGCTTGAATGAACCCAAAAACAATTTCTAAATTATTTGAGCAATTTTTGTATTTGACAACCATTCTTGCAACTGAGAAATCCATTGGGAATATGGACCTGAAATAGCATTAATAACCACTTCATCTTCATATTTTCATGATAATGCATCTACTGCCACATTTTATTTCTCTTTCTTATACTCAATAACAAAATTATATCCCAACAATTTAGTTAACCACTTGTTTTGCTCTAGATAAGAAAATCGTTGTTCCAAAAAGTGCTTGAGACTATTATGATCAGTTTTAATAATAAATTAGCTATTGATTAATCAGTGTCTCCATTTCTCCATTGTGTGTAGAATAGCCAAAATTTATTTCTCATATGTGGACCTACCCAAATTTTTTCTTGAAAGTTGTTTACTTTTGAATGCCAAAGGATGACCTTCCTGCATTAGTACTACCCCAATACCTATTCCTAAAGTATCACATTCAATCACGAATGGTTTGTGAAAATATGGAGTTGTCAAAACTAGAGTAGTACACATTGCTTCTTTAAGGGCCTCAAATGCTTGAGTGGCTGCTTTCGACCAATGAAAACCATCCTTTTTTGTAAGAGCCATGAGAGGAGCTGTAATTTTTCTATGGTTATGCACAAACTTGTGATAGTAGCCAATAAGACCCAAAAAACCATGAATTTTCTTGATGCTTTTAGGTAAGGTCCAATCATGAATTACCTTAATCTTATTAGGATCCACTTTAACACCTCCATGAGAAACAATATGACCCAAGTATTCAACTTCTTGAACACTAAAGGAGCATTTAGAGAGTTTGAAAAATAATTTTTCCTTGTTTAGTAGATGAAGAACCTTTCCCACATGCATTAGATGATCCTTCCATGTTTTGCTATTGTAGACAAGAAAAATTGACCCATTAAGATAAGTTTTCCCTCTTAAAAAAATAAGGTCATATTCAAGAGAATTTTTACCCTATCAAATCATCTCAATTATTCTTAAATTTTATACCATTGGATAGGTCTCAAAAATATCTTTCCAAAAATATATTATATGTCCAATTTTGACACTATTTGACCCCTCAAACTACCAAAAAACTAAGTACATGTCTAACCTCTTGATGAGATCGTATTACGATCTCAAGATCATATTACGATCTTCGAGATCATAATACGATTTTGTGTATGATCTCTATGATCATAATACGATCTTGCTCAAAAAACTAAAAATAAATTTAGATAAACGATAAACCAGTTACAACATTCTTTGTCCTTACCTGTGCAATCATGCGGTAGTTACGGGATCAGATCCGCCGATCACCCTAGCTTGGAAGGAGTTGCAACCAAGTTTTTTTGTAGCCTATTTTCATCAGTTTGATAAGTCTATTTAATAAGGAACCCCTCCACTCAAATTCCTCCTAGAATTCCTAATGCGTTGATTTAATTTTGCACTTTAGTTTTGGTCATTTTGTTGTTGCCTGCAGGATCAGAGGATACAATTGACTATCGAATTGCTACAATATTGCAATCATAATATGATCTTGCTTAGTCGTAATACGATATTGCCATGGGTGATACGATATTTCTTGTATGTCACTTTGGGGAAACCCCAAGCTCTGGTTTGCATTTCCTAGCACCTTATTTGCATATTTATTATTTAATTTATCATTTTCCATTGCATATAAAGTCAGATTTAATCATTTGCATCCTTGGAGTTCACCAATTTGCATTTAATTGCATACTTCACATAGTTCAAGGCATATATATGTTAATTCTTGTTAGTACTACATTCAATAAGTCTTATATGAGTTAATCTTTGTTTAATAAATTTTGTAGCACATTTTATTTTTTATTTTCTGCACTCTACCCATGAAATTGCAAGTTTCTATCAAAATCGAAATTGTCGATCTCTGATCGGTAGGATACGATCTTGTGATCATAATACAATTCTGCAGATTGTAATACGATTTTGCAAATCATAATATGATATCGACCCTATTGTGTATGATCTTGCCTACAACAAAAATTAGAATTTTCATCAGACTTCCATGTACAAGTCAGAGTTTTTAATTACTTTTTAAGCATTGCATTGTCCATTAAAGCTCTATTTTCTATTGTTTGCTATTTTCATATAAATAAAAATTGCATATAGATTAGCATAGTTGCATATTGGCAAAACACTAGGTGATTGCAAGATCTTCTAAAATGAACACATCAAAATAAACTTCCAAAGCCTAGGCATGGAAACTACCATAAAATATTTCCTAGTGAACCCTAAACAATTCATCGAAAAATCACCAAAGAAGACACTAACTCAAGTGTCTCTCTTCGAGGTGTAGACCTATCATTCCCACATTCCCATTTGAAGTACAGATCCATTAGCTTGAAGGAAAGGAGTGCATGAATTTTAGACCTACATTCTTTGGTGAACCCGACATGAAAAATATTAGGCATCTTTCTAATTTATAAAACATAAAAAAAGCATAAAAATTACAAAAACATATAAAACAAAACAAAAACCAAAAATATCATTAATTTAAATTTGCACATTTTCATTCCATAGATATTAAATTTCAACATAGGAAGAGCTGTAAGCATAGATGTTAAAACAAAATACCTAGAATTTTGAGAAGTGGTAAGCAATTAGAATCTGATTACATGGAGGAACAAGATCAAGAAAACTTTGATGATAGAGTTCAAATAGAAGATGATAGAATTTTAGAACAAGGTGAAGAGAATAATGGAGAAGACAAAATAGAAGATCCTGATGAACCTACATTAGATGAAAAAGGAAATGTTAAATTCGAGTCTCTTGGAAAATTTACCCAATTTATAAAAGACCATATAGAAGAGTTTAGTCAAGCAAGTACAAATTGATAATTCAGGAGAAGGTGCTATGGAATCAGCCTTAGCAACATCATTTCGGATACATACGAATCCATTATCATACATGAACTCAATAGACCAAGATAATGATCAAGCAGGACCATCTAATCAAAACATGATACCTTTAAATCAAAATGTTCAAAAACCAATGGCACAAACATCCAAAATTGCTAGCAAAACAAATCCTAAACAACAAATACAACCCTTCACATCTATTTTCACTCAAGATATTAATCAAAAAATGTCAAATCAATAAGAAGCTAAACAAGTGCCAAATACCAATCATTATCAACAGAAAGTTCAACAAAACACACTCCCATATAAACTCCATAATACTATTCCCACACAGACTTTACACAACAGTATTTCAATTGGAAATCCTTACACAACAACATCAACTTATCAAAGATACAACAACATGATGCAACAAAACCAATTTGGTGGACAACCACAGGGCCTTGAAGCCATAGTTAAACAATTAGCTTCAATACTAGATCAAATAGATCCCTACCGTCCCTCATATAGTTATAGAGAGATGTGTAGCCAACCCTTGGATCCTATTGTGGTTGCTCAACCATACCCAAAATATTTCCCTATGCCTGTCCTCCCGATATATAAAGGAACCTAAGATCCTATTGAGCATCTTCGCATGTTTAGGATAACATGTCATGATATTTCTCATGATGATTTGTTGTTGCTAAAAATATTTCCTAAAATTCTCGGAGGCATGGCTCTAGAATGGTACTATCAACTACCTACAAACTCTTTAAGGAACTTTGAAGAGACAGCAGAGATGTTTGTCCACCAATTTAGTGCTTACATAGAGAGGCATGTAACCATTAAAGATTTATACAATCTGAAACAAGGTAAAGATGAGAGTTTTACCGAATTCTTGACTAAGTGGAGACAACTCTTAGGCAAACTACATTTTGCATTACCTCATCATGAAATGTTGGATATATTTATTGGTAATTTGCAAGAATAACTATCTTATGAACTCTCTATTGCTACAGTAACCACCTTTGATCAAGTCATTGATCTAGCTAGGAGGGTCGAATATGACCCTCATTAGAAGAGGCCAATGTAAGAAGAAATATGAGGATAAAAATCCTAAGAACCAATACAAAAATAAGCAAGTAGTGGGTGACGGAGTTACTGATAGCAGAAATACTTCAATGGTCAACACTGCAGAAGCCTTAAAGAAATTTGTATTGAAAATCCTTGATAAGCCACCAAGAGAATTTACAAGATTAAATCAACCCTTAACTATGATTTTACCTCAATTATTGGAACAAGTCTTGATACGGTTACCTAAGGTAAGACAACCAGACACTACTGCAGCTGGATATAGGGTTGACTTACATTGTAATTTCTACCAAGTAGATGGACATTCTACAAATTCTTGTAAAAGATTAAAGCATATGATACAATACTTGATTGATAAAGGTAAAATGGAAGTTCAACAATTTCCTACAAACAATAATACCCAAAGTAATACTCAAAAACAAACAAATCAAAATGCAAATCAAAACCTAGATATCTTTCAACATCCCTTACCTAAGCATGGTAAAGAAGAAGTAAACCAAGTAGATCATCACAATGTTCCTCATCCAACTCAGTATGTGGGTAGATTTTTACCACAACAAGACTTGCAAACATCATATGTACCTACTTTATCTATGGTCACAACTAGACCAATACAATATTTTCAGTCATCTTCGGAAGATACTAAAAGTGACACAAAAAGTGAAACAGAAGTGAACTAGAGATTGCCTCAAATAGTTCTGAGTATGAATCAGATCAATTTACTCACATTACAGATTTATCAGTTCCAGAAGAACCATTCCCTAGGATAATGACCACTCGACCCTCATCTCAACAAACCCTTTCAATTGAACAAATAGTAAATGCTAGACCCACTACAAAACAATAATATTGTGGGCACTATTGGAGCCATCACTAGACAACAAGTCCAAAACCAAAATTCTCAATCACAAACTCAAATAACTAATCAAGACACACCATAGTCATCTCTACAAAACACTTATTCACCTCAACCCTCAAGGATAATCCCATAAACAATCCAAACCAAACAAACCAAAATTACTCTTTTCCCCACTAAACCAAACAAACCACCCCCATCTTCTCAAACAAAACACCACCCCCACCCAAACTCATCCCCCCCCCCCCCCCCACCCACCACCAACAAACACACCACCCCCACCAACCAAAAAAAAAAAAAAAAAAAAAAAACAATCATCAACAATAGGAAACCAATCAATTATTACATCCTAATGTGCCTCATCACAATGATATTATTAGTTTAGTATTAGAGACTACGACAAAACAAGTTCTTGCCCAACTAAATCATCTTGATAAACAAGAAATAAATTCTTCATCCAACCAACCTTCAAGACCTTTCTTAGTTTTGAAGAATAATCAGAAAGAGGATACAAGCATAGAAAACCCATCTTTAATGTTGAAGTCTCAACCTAAAGTCTCCCTCAACATTCAACAACAATGGGATAATCATCTACATAAGATATCCCTTTTGGAACTTTTGCAAACCTCTCCTATTCATAGGGAATCTGTGTTCTCTATTCTCTCTTTCTTTATCATCACTACAACAAGTTCTCTATTCTTTTCCTCTTTATCTTCATTGCCACATTTTGTCCATCACCTTTTATCCTTCATTCTCTCTCTCATTATTGTTATCACATCAAGTTCTCTATTATTTTCCTCTTTATTATCATCGATGTCTTCTATCCATCACTTTTCTTCATCTACATCTACTTATCATTCTTCATCACAAAAATCTCAACTATCAACCAATCAACTTCAATCACCTTCACCACAACCAAGTTATCCTTCAAAACCTCCTTTTATTTTG
The DNA here is from genome assembly GCA_028583015.1 of Wollemia nobilis. Classification (NCBI taxonomy): domain Eukaryota; kingdom Viridiplantae; phylum Streptophyta; class Pinopsida; order Araucariales; family Araucariaceae; genus Wollemia; species Wollemia nobilis. The sequence continues at coordinate 16,522,133 of JAQPPZ010017052.1, forward strand.
AAGCCACCTTAGAATGCTATAATCAAAATCACCTTGTATAGTGTATATAGATCACCAACTCCATAATTAAAACATAAAAAAAAAATCAAAATATCATGAAAATTTCCAAAAATATTTCAACTTGTTAAACTCTCATTTTTTGCATCAGTATGTGTTGTTTTTCCAAAATTCAAGTTATATTTTATTTTATTTTAGATAAATTCAAAATTTATCTTGAACCATGCACTTAATATACATCTTACTATAATTTTGATTTTGTCACTTTGATTATAAATCTCTCTTGTATTGAAAAGCACTATTACTTCATTAAATAAATTTTGAGTTTTGGGAAATGACCTTGCTACTTCTTGAACCAAGAACACATTCTCACATCTTAAATATGATTTGTTGCAAAATTGAAAAATGATACTACATAGTAGTCTTAGTTCCATAAGTGAAAAGTTTCCCTTGCTATCCTATCATGTGCATGGTCTAGAATACTGAGAATTGGAAAAAGGACAAGCCTCCCCCCTACCCAAATAAAATCCCTTGCCCTACGTCTAATCTGGGCAAGTATCCCAAAAAAGAAGAAAAGGAAAATAAAAAGAAAAGAAAAAGAAAAAGAAAAGAAGAAAAGGAAAAGAAGAAGAAAAGCAATAAAATCCCCTTGTTAAAAAATGGACAAGAATCCCTATTCCAAAAATCAGAATTCTTCAGTTATTTGAAGCCATGAGGTAAACCCCATAACATGTGGTTTGTGCCCAACCCGCTTGACCTTGGGTAATCCCTTTCGCATGGTGACATGTATGTCACATTAGCGACCTTCTTTTGTACATACCAATGTTCGCTTGTGGATTAGCTAGCTTTCGGTAACTTGACTTACATAGTAGTTCAGTACAATGGCATGCACAAAATCATGGTTAATGAACATTTCACTTGCACACACATTGGTTCATAAAATTTTGCTTGTATCACTACCTCACTCAAAATCGGTAAATCAATTTCACAAGCACACACATTTGATCCTTGAGAAATTTTGTATCATTATGACAAATCAAGATGGATAATGAACTCACACATCACACACTGGTTCTTGATAAATTTGACTTTGTCTTGGAAATAATTTAAAATATTTCTTTGAAATTTGTTAGAAAATATTAGTTTATAACTATTCACATTAATCCATATCACTTCATTTTTTGCAATTACATACAATATATATATTGTCTTCAAAAAATTTCAACATGTGACACAATGATTTATTTTCAAAATACAACTTGCATTTTCAAAATCATATATAATCATGCATTGCATTTTGACTTCGCGATGATGGTATAATTCCTAGTAATTATTTTTCTCAAATTTCACACTAGGGATTCTATGCCTAGCGCAAGTCATCCTTCCCAATTTTTCATGCTTAAATCACTTTATATCCCTCACAAAAATGATCTTTATCAACCTATTTTCTCAAAATCAATTTCTTTTACAATCAACATCCCCTTTCATCATCATAAGCCTCAAGGTCACTCTTGAGCCCACAATATTTTGGTATTAGCAATACAAAACTTCCTCACAACATGATCCACTTCATGACCCAGTGAGCATCGATCTCCACCAACGGTCATATAACAACACAACATCCTTCGAGGTTCATTGCTAATCCATCAAATCTATCATCACACAAAAACATATTTTTCAAAACACACTTTACAAAATCATTTTCTTTTTATGTTAAGCATGATCAAAATGTTCAAAAATCAAAGCATGATTACAAGAAATTATGTAACACAACCATCATAAGCAAATGTAATAAATACCCAATAAATCACACAAAGTCACATAAAACAAAGAAGATCAAAAAATATATATATATATATATATATATATATATTTCAGAAATTTCGAGTTTTCCACCAAACATAAAATTTGGTGTAAAAACTCGAGGGGGCATCCTAGTCAGTAAATTAGTAATTATTTTTCTAAAACATCAATTTTCCATGAACTATTCATTCTAAACCATCTACTTATTTTTTCCCATGTCAATCATAATCACTTCTACTCAAGTGTCTACACTTTTCTTTGATGCATTTATTGTTCATAAATATGCCAAAGAGGGGGCAAAATGTAGACAAGAAAAATTGACCCATTAAGATAAGTTTTCCCTCTTAAAAAACTAAGGTCATCTTCAAGAGAATTTTTACCCTATCAAATCATCTCAATTATTCTCAAATTTTATACCATTGGATAGGTCTCAAAAATATATTTCCAACGGTATATTATATATCCAATTTTGACACCATTTGACCCCTCAAACTACCAAAAAACTAAGTACATGTCTAACCTCTTGACCTTTGAGATCGTAATACGATTTTTCTCAAAAACTAAAAAATAAATTTAGATAAACGACAAAATAGTTACAACATTCTTTATCCTTGTACAACTGTGCAAATAGTTACGGATCGGATCCGTCGATCAACCCAACTTGGAAGGAGTTGCAACCAAGTTTGTTTGCAACCTATTTTCATCAATTTGATCCGCCTATTTAATTAGGCACCCCTTACCTAAAATTCCTCCTAGCATTCCTAATGCGTTGATGTAATTTTACACTTTAGTTTTGGTAATTTTGTTGTCACCTACAGGATCGAAGGATACAGTTGGCTATCGGATTGCTAAGATCTTGCGGTCGTAATATGATCTTGCTTAGTCGTAATACGATCTTGCCTTGAGTGATACGATATTGCTTGTAGTTCACTTGGGGGTAACTCCAAGCTCTAGTTTGCATTTCCTAGAACCTTGTTTGCATATTAATTATTTAATTTATCATTTTCCATTACATATAAAGTCATATTTAATCATTTGCATCCTTGGAGTTCACCAATTTACATTTAGTTGCATACTTCACATATTTCAGGGCATATATGTGTTAATTCTTGTTAGTACTGCATCCAATAATTCTCATATGAGCTAATACTTGTTCAATAAAGTTTATAGCACATTCTATTTTCTGCAATCTACCCATGAAACTGTAGGTTTCTATCAAAATTAAAATTGTCGGTCTCTGATCGACAAGATACGATCTTGCGATTGTAACATGATTTTGCAGATCATAATACGATTATACATATCGTAATATGATATTGATCCTATTGCATACGATATTTCTTGCAACAAAAATTAGAATCTTTATCAAACTTCTGGATATAGGTCAGAGTTTTAAATCACTTTTTAGGTATTGCATTGTTCATTTAAGCTGTATTTTTTGTTGTTTGTTGTTTGCATATAAACCAAAATTGCATACAGATTAGCATAGTTAAATATTGGCCAAACACTACATGATTGTGATATTTTTCTAAAAGGAACACATCAAAACAAACTCCCAAAACCTAGGCATGGAAATTCCCATAAAATATTTCCTGGTGAACCCTAAATAATTCGTCGAAAAACACCAAAGAAGACACAAACTCAAATGTCTCTCTTAAAGGTGTAGACCTATCATTCCCACATTCCCCTTCAAGGCATGGATCCATTATCCTAAAGGAAAGGAGTGCATGAATTTTATACCTACAACTATATATGAGGATGTCATTAAAAAACTAGGACAAATTTGCGAAGGAGTGGACGAAACACATGGTTCATGAGACTTTGGAATGTGGATGGGGTATTAGTGAGACCAAAAGGCATGATCAAAAATTCATAGTGACCTTCATGAGTATGAAAAGCTATTTTAGAGATTAACTTCTTCCCTAACTCTAATTTGGTGAAAACCAAAACATAAATCCAACTTTGTAAAACATTTCACACCATGTAGTTCATATAATAAATAATTAATGACAAGAATGGGGAATTTATCCTTAATGGTGATTTTTTTAAGAGGATGAAAATCGGGACACATACGCCAAGAGTTATCTTTATGACAATCCAAAAATACTGGTGAAGAATAAGGACTAGTGCTATGATGGATGACTCCATGTTCTAAAAGTTCTTGGACAATTTTCTCAATTTCTATTTTTTGAGGTTGGGGATATCGATAAGGACGAACATTAGGAGGAAGACTTCTTGGGACAAGGTGTATGACATGGTCATGAGATATTTTAGGTAGTCCCTTTGGTTCTTGGAAGACATCATCATAGTTAGCCACAATGTTTTGCAGATCTTTTGATTGAATTTTTGGCATGTCTTGTGCTTGTCGTTCCATACAATTAATTTGAGTAATGAATCTGTAACTAACTTTTTTTAATATTTTCTCCATGCTATGAGAACTTACTACCCTTGATGGAGGTGTTGAAATTATTTGGAGGTGAATGATATTTCCAATTTCTTTCCATTCCACAAAGAGCTGCTTGTAATTAAAACTGACCGTGTTCAATTGTTCTAACCATTCAACTCCCAAAATAACTTTTAAATTCCCTAAATTCATAATAAATAGAGGACCACGCCAAGTATAACTTCCCATTTGTAATGAAATTGGAGATGTTCTACCGATACATTGAGCATTTCCTTTGTAATTATAAATTGAAACTTATCTTGATTAGAGGAGTTAATGTGTAAGTTTAATGCCTTGGCTATTTTTATGTCGATAATATTATGAATACTTCTTGAATCAATCAACACATTTACCTTCCTTTGTCGAATGAATCCTGACACCTTGATTGTATGGTGAGATGATATTCCCATAAGAGCATGTACTAAAATTTTCATCGTGTCTTCTTGATGGGGAGCCAATTTTAATAACAAAGAAAAGACTCAATTTTATTTCGAAGCATGGAAAGCTTTACAATTTTGAACCATGGAAGAATTTACACAGTATAGAAAATGCCAAAAGAAGCCGCAGCATTCATCTCTCCAGCCTGTGCAATCCTTTGAAAATAATCTCTTTTATAATCACAGGTTCTTGTTGAAACCGCTGTTCGTAACCGTCCCTGTAACCGCTGCAACGGTTCCTTGGAACTGTCTTAACGACTTCTGGAACTGTCAACTATCGTTCTGCAACAGTCCGCGAAAAAGTAACATGTCGCATTTTCGTGACACCTCTGTATTCCACTCTTCTCTCTCCTAGCCGGGTCGCGAAAACGTGACACTTTTTCCTCCATGTCCATTTGTTGCGATATCACGACACTTTTTTGGTTGTTGTCCTTGTTTGCCAAGGTGTCACGATATCACGACACTTTCGTTTGCTCACGCCTTTGCTCAAAGTTCATCGCGATATCATGACAAATTTTATGTCGCGATATCGCGACACTTGCGTTTTGTTTCGGTCATTGTTCTGAGTTGTCGCGATATCGTGACACTTGCCATTTGCGCCCATCGTTGTTTCTGAGTTGTCATGATATCGTGACAACTTTTGTGTCGCGATATCGTGACACTTGCGATTTGCGCCCGTCGTTGGTTCTGAGTTGTCGCGATATCGTGACACTTGCGATTTGCACCCGCTGTTGGTTCTGAGTTGTCATGATATCGTGACAACTTTTATGTCGTGATATTGCGACACTTGCGATTTGCGCCCGTCGTTATTCTGAGTTGTCACGATATCGTGACAACTTTTATGTCGCGATATCGCGACACATTACAACACAGACTATTTTGTGTTTTTATTCACTCTTTATTTCTTTTGTTGCAAGATTGTGCTGCTACCACTGGATGCTCCTACATCAGACACCTAGGGTAGATTTAGAAGTGATCCTCACTTCTAGACGGTCAGAGGAAAACCCAAATGATTAACCTTCGATTTGGACAACCATGTTACATCTTCGACAGGTCGGTTCTTCCACTTGACCAAATACTCTGAATATTGCCTGTTTCAAGTACTTCTACCTTCGTGAGTGTCGAGTATGTCTTCAATTTCGTCTTTGTCTGGAGTGGATGCTGGAATGTTCCACAGATCCGGATTGGGTGGTTCGCTACAAATTCCTGCATGATATTCAACCAAGTCAAAAATATTGAAGATAGGTGAAATATTCAGCTCACTTGGTAGATCTACTTCATAGGCATTTCCTGAATCTCGTTTACCTATGATCCGGCATGGTCCAAACTTCTTCATATTTAGCTTATTGTAGGTTTTGCTAGGAAAACGTTCCTTGCGCAAGTGAACCATGAATTCATCCCCTATCTGGAAGTCCTTGAACCACCGCTTCTGATCTGCTCTGGTTTTGTACGTAGCATTCATTTTACTGATATGCTGCTGGACCTCTTCATGTAAATGCTTCATGTGTGCTACAAAGTCTTCAGCTTCAACACTGTGCTTGTCTCTTTTATCCATCGACCTCAACTCAAAAGCATTTCTCGGGCTATTCCCATGTACTATCTAGAATGGGGATTTACCAATACTACGATTGACAGAATTATTGTAAGCAAACTCTACCTGTGGTAAAATCAGATCCCATCCCTTAGGTTTATCTCCTACCAGACATCATAGAAGATTACCCAAACTTTTGTTGATGACTTCGGTCTATCCATCAGTCTGCGGGTGGTATGCAGAACTGAATTTCAATTCTGTTTTCAGCTTCTTCCATAGGGTTCTCCAAAAATAACCCACAAATTTGGTATCTCTGTCTGAGACAATGCTTTGGGGTAGATCATGAAGGCGCACAACCTCCCTGAAAAACAAGCCTGCAATATGAATAGCATCACTTGTCTTCTGACATGGAATAAAATGGGCCATTTTTGAAAACCTGTCAACAACAACAAAAATAGCGTCATTTCCATGTTGTGTCCTTGGTAGACCAAGAACAAAATCCATACTGATGTCCTCCCACGGTCTCTCTGGTACAGGAAATGACTGGTACATTCCTATATTCTGGCTGACTCCTTTCACCATCTGGCACACTCTGCAACCCCTGCACAAATTTGGTCACATCCGGCTGCAACTGTGGCCAATCGTAATTCTCACTAACGAGAGCAATGGTCTTATCTCGACCAAAATGCCCTGTTAGTCCTCTGCTATGTTTCTATTTGATCAAAATTTCCCTCATGGAACTTCATGGAATGCACAACTGGTTCTTCCAAAATAGCATCCCATCTTGGATCATAAAATCCAACCACTTAGTGTGATCCATAGTAGTAGGAGACAAACATGTCGTCCATGCCTCTACAAAATCTGGATCTGTTGGGTATAAACTCTTGAGTTCATAAAACCCGTCAACTTGCACTCTCATTTCTATCAACAAATTATGCCTTCTACTCAAGGCATCTTCAACTCTATTGTATTTACCACTTCTATGCTTCAAGACAAAGGTATAACTCTGCAGGAATTCAACCCACTTCAAATGTCGCTGGTTAAGTTTACCTTGACTATTTATATACTGCAAAGCTTGATGGTCAGTATATAAAACAAAATCTTTGGTTAGCAAATAATGTCTCCATTTCTTAAGAGCCTGAATGATAGCATAGAATTCTTGATCATAAATAGAGTATTTCTTTCTAGCATCATTTTTCACTAAAGTATGCAACAGGTTTACCTTCTTGGCTCAACACAGCTCCAATGGCACTGCCACTGGCATCACAGTCAACCTGAAACACTTTATTAAAATTTGGAAGTGCCAGAATGGGCTATTCTGTCACTTTCTTCTTCAATATGTCCATACTGGTACCTGCCTTGGCAGTCCACTTAAATTCTCTCTTATCCCCTCTCATAGTTTCTGTTAGGGGTGCACAAATACTACTAAAGTCTCTAATAAACTTTCTATAGAAACTTGCAAGACCATGAAATGATCTTACCTCTGTTACATTCCTTGGGGCAGGCCATTCAATGATAGCCTTCACTTTTTCAGGATCCATTTTTAGACCCTCCTCTGAGATAACAAATCCCAGGTATATCAACTCTTTCTGTACAAAACTGCACTTCTATATATTTATCAATAACTGCTCCTCTCGCAGTTTTTCAAAAACTGTCCGCACATGCATCAAATGCTCTTCCAATGTTTTACTAAAAATTAAAATATCATCTAGACAAACTATCACGAACTTTTCCAGGAAGTCACGCAATACCTCATTCATCAGCCTCATAAATGTACTGGGTGCATTAGTCAATCCAAATGGCATAACTAACCACTCATACAAACCCTCTTTGGTTTTAAAGGCTGTCTTCCATTCGTCACCCTCTCTAACATGTATCTGGTGATATCCGCTCTTTAAATAAATCTTAGTGAAGTATTTAGCTCCACTCAAACAATCCATTATATCGTCCATTCTAGGTAATAGAGTGATATTTAATGGTAATTTTATTAATGGCTTGGGAATTAGTGCACATTCGCCATTCACCATTCTTATTTGGTGCAAGTACTGCTGATACTGCATAAGGGCTCAAACTTGCTCGAATCAAACCCTTCCTCAACAATTCATGAACCTGGCGGTTCAACTCTTCATTTTCTATAGGAGACATTCTATGGGCGACCTTATTGGGTAAGCTAGATCCTGGCATTAAGTCAATCTAATGACTAATCTTCCTCATTGGCGGCAAACCCTTAGGCACATTGTCTGATATAATATCAAGAAATTCTGCTAATAGATGTTCAACTTCTGCTGGAATGTCAGTAGTTTCTTCTCTCGTTACAGTAGGAATTAATGCATAACACATTGAATCCCTCTTTAGACCATCCAATTTTTTTTTGCCATCTACTAAAAAAATTCTAGCATTATTGCATACCTTTTCCTCAACCTCCTTCAATGGCTTCAGTTTGTGGCGTACTCCGTATTTTTTCAGGGAATAGGTATTTGCATGCCCATAATGCACTGCACGTTTGTCAAATTTCCATGGTCTTCCCAACAACAAATGGCAAGCATCCATCGACAAAATATCACACAGGACCTCATCCTAGTATATTCCAATTTGAAACTTGACCAAGCATTGTTCACTGACCAATGCTCTATGGTCCTTCTACAACCACGCAATCCGGTATGGATGCGGGTGCTGTCTTATTTCTAGCTTTAACTTAGCTACCATTTCCTTAGAAACCAAATTATCTGTACTATCATTATCAATAATAATATTACAAATTTTACCTGAACATTTGCACCTCGTGTGGAATAGGCTTTTCCACTGGTCTGGTTCCTTCTCTTCATTCAACAAGGTTCTCCTTGTGATCATCACTTCTCCTCGCTCTGCTTCTTCAGAGTGTTTAGATTCAACACCATCCTCAACAAACGCAACTCTGGCATTACCTTCAGGCCTTTTGTTCGATGTTTCTTGGTGTTTGGGACACTCATATGATCGATGCCCCTCTTCTTCGCAATTAAAACAAGTTCCACGAAATCTGCCTCTTCCATATCCGCGTCCACCTCTACCTCGTCCCCTTTGATAATCATTGTTCTGATTACAGGGTCGGTAAGCATTCTCCTCCTGTTCCTGGTGATTGCTTGTTTCACCGATCCGCTTTTGGTCATCATATTTACCTCCACCGGTTCTTCCACCAGTTCTTCCACCATGACCTCTTCCTCTCTCGTTTATCGTCAAATCTATGGTTCAGCTTCTCTTCCACATTCGAGCAAACCGGTAAGCATCTTCAATGGTGCTCATTCGAACCAAACTCAATTCTTCTTGCACGTCGGTTCTTAACCCATTAATGTAACGGGCTACTCTCTCTTTATTTGCTTCGTATGGTCGGTTCCGATGGAAATTTTAAAAAATTCCTCTATATATTCTTTAACAGACTTGTTGGACTGTCGCAAACTCTGCATTTTTCTCAGCAGATCTAATTCGTAATCTGCCAAAATAAACTGCCATTTCAGTTTTTCAACCATTCAATCCCACCTGGTGATCTTTTATTTTCCTCTACGATTTCTTTCCAGCTTGCACTCCTTTCCACCATATGCCAGAATGGCCTTTCAACTTTGTTCTGGAAAATTTTATTCGATTTGGATCTTCAACCTCCTCATATTCAAAATATTTCTCCATGTCATTAATCCAGTCAATCAACTCTTCTGGATTTAAATTTCTAGAATATGTGGATACATCAATCTTTGGCCTTTTCCCAATTTGAGAAATGGCTTTAATCATTTGAGCTTCTGCAGAACTCATCGTTTCTTCTTCTTCTTCACACGGGTCATCAAATCTGCAAGCTTCATCATCGCTTTGGTATTCTCCTCTTGGCTCTACTCCTCTACGTAATTCTTCCTGCAGGGCCTGCACTTGCCTCTACAATGCTCGAAAGTCTCCTTCAGGAACCACATTCCTTCCAGCACCACGATTTCTTCGCGGTGACATTCTACTTCACTTTTTCTCAGAACTCGTAACCCCAGATCCTGGTGCAAGCTGCCTCACGTTCAGTGCTCTGCTTACACACTCAGAATCTTATTGCTCTGATACCACTTGATGGGGAGCCAATTTTAATAACAAAGAAAAGACTCAATTTTATTTTGAAGCATGGAAAGCTTTACAATTTCGAACCATGGAATAATTTACATAGTACAAAAAATGCCAAAAGAAGCCGCAACCTTGGTCTCTCCAGCCTATGCAATCCTTCAAAAATAATCTCTTTTATAATCACAGGTTCTTATTGAAACCGTCATTCGTAACCGTCCCTGTAACCGCTACAACAGTTCCTTGGAACTGCCTTAACGACTTCTAGAACTGTCAACTGTCATTCTACAACAGTCCATGAAAAAGTAACATGTCACGTTTTTGCGACACCTCTGTATTTCGCTATTCTCTCTCCTAGTTAGGTCACAAAAATGCGACACTTTTTCCTCCATGTCCATCTGTCGTGATATCGCGACACTTTTTTGGCTGTTGTCCTTGTTTGCCAATGTGTCGTGATATCGTGACACTTTCGTTTGCTCACACCTTTGCTCAAAGTTCGTCGCGATATTGCGACAAATTTTATGTCGCGATATCGTGACACTTGCGTTTTGTTCCCGTCGTTGTTCTGAGTTGTCGCGATATTGCGACAACTTTTATGTCGTGATATCGCGACACTTGCCATTTGCACCTGCCGTTGTTTTTGAGTTGTCACGATATCATGACAACTTTTGTGTCGTGATATCGTGACACTTGCGATTTGCGCCCGCCGTTGGTTTTGAGTTGTTGCGATATCGCGAAAACTTTTATGTCGTGATATCGTGACACTTGTGATTTGCGCCCATTGTTGGTTCTAAGTTGTCACGATATCGCGACAACTTTTATGTCGTGATATCACGACACTTGTGATTTGCGCCCGTCGTTATTCTGAGTTGTCGCGATATTGTAACAACTTTATGTCGCGATATCGCGACACATTACAACACTTAGGCTATTTTGTGTTTTTATTCACTCTTTATTTCTTTTGTTGCAAGATTGTGCTGCTACCACTGGATGCTCCTACATCACTTCTTCAACTACCACCTCCCTCTGTTCAATTTTTTCTTCTATTATGGGGGAGTCAAGTGAATTGATAACCTCTATTTCCTCTTCATCTTCTTTGTCATCATATTCTATTTGAAATTTTTGTCTTGGTACACATTCTTGATAATTTGGATGGTGATTCTGATATTTATAGTAGTAATATCTTGATGGTTGGTCATTTCTATGGAAAGAGTTGTTGTGATATTGATGTCGATTATAGGAATCACGTCGGATCGATGTTCCATATTGCACATTTTTCTCAGCTAATTTAGCAACCTTTATATAGGTATCTAAAGTGAATGTATCCTGCAAGTCAAATTAAATTTTAATATTCTCTTTCAACCCATTTATAAAAGTGGATACTACCACATCGTATGGTAAGGTCCTTACGTAATAAAGCAGACTAGTGAATTCTAAAATATATTCCCTTACTGATCATGTTTGCTTAAGTGACAACAATCGAACCATGTATGAAGATGAAGGTACCTCATCAAATCTATTGAGGAAAAGTGTGCTGAATTCATCCCACAAGATGGGATGCCTATGCTCACATTTCATGCAAACCATTGGTAAGCTTCAGTACCTAGTTTGGAGGAAGCAAAAGGAACTTTTTTGGATTCAAAAATCTGGTATAAATCTAAAATGCCTTCCATTTTAGCTAACCACCCATGTGGATCATTACCCTCAAAGGTGGGCATATCAATGCATGGGAAATTAACACCATTAGGACCTCTTGGTTGTGGATAAACTTCCTTGCTATCTTGATCCTCATTATTCCTCTGTCTATGAAAGCAATTTGGGGCAACACCAGTAGGACCTCTTGGTTGTTCATAAACTTCATCTCTATCCTGATACTCATTATTCCTCTATATATGGAAGTGATTTGGGCAAGAGGGGTTGTTTTATTTTGGTTGGGTATTAGATGTGTCAACATTGCAATCAAATTATTCATGCTCTATAGTAATTGGGTGACACAATTTTGAACATTTTGGCTGTTTACATTGGGGTTTAGTATTTTCTCATGTGTGAGATTCTCATTGGAAGAGGTAGGAGAAGGAATGGGGGCCATGGTGTTAAGAATTTGATGATCAATATCAAAAATATTAATGCGTAAAGGAGAGTTGTATTGTGTATCTTTGATTCTGGGAGGTCTTCTTGGTGATCTTAGGAGCCCTTCATTTGGATTATCAGAGCTTGATAATCGACCATTTGGTCCTTTGGTCCACCTTCCACTCATGCACTTGTTAATAAGTCTTGCTTAACAAATTTTGCCTTTGATTTCTGCATTTTTTTTTTTAATTTGGCAATAATTTTTTTTGGTTTTCTGCTCCAACTATTGCTCCAACTACTATGCAAAATTTGACTTGCTTTGTCAATGGCTAGTTTCTTCAATGACACATTTGAATTTATATTTCAACGGTCAGTATTCCAATGGTTAACAACTAGATAATTTTTTCAATAGCTAACAGACTGGACTCTAAGGTGTTGTGGGAACGATAAGTGTGGAAAGAGGATTCAAACAGATGATGGGGATACAAGGACGTATGATAATAACACGACTTGTGACAAGAGGAATAGAATAGATGGTGGGAATACAAGGGCAAACGATGATGACTGTACATAATAGCCAATGACACAACGATCTTATAGAACACAATATTGACCTGTTAGTACCACGTTGTAAGGCTAACATGACTCAAGCTAAGAAAAAAGGATGAAGGAAACAATTAATACCACGACACAACTAAGTGATAAGATGAAGGATACAACACAGTTAAGAAACAATAATGAAGAACACAATGAATATCATGATATAACTAAATGACAAGATGAAGGACATGACATAGCTAAGCAACAAGGATGAAGGATACAATGAAGGACATGACATAGCTAAGTAACAAGAAAAAGAACATGACACAACTAAGCGACAAGACGAAGAACAAGATGAAGAAATGCGGAATAGAAAATGAGATGACGACAAGGATTTGCGCACGTGGGGAGATACTAGCAAGCGTGTGACCGAAGTCACACCTCAATAGGTGTGACAACAACCTTATAAATGATTTTCCTGTTACCACACAATGAGTGTGGGATAAATGTTCCAGATGAGAAATAAAAAAATTATTGCACATTAGGTTATACGCGAATTTGATTTAATTATTTCTCTTGATTGGACGAGAACTTTGGAGTTGTGCGTTGTGGATTATATGACATTTTTACAGTGATTTTTGAGTGTTAAACAAAGCATTTTGAACATGTTGGCTTGGCTATTATCCTTTGGCTGCCCATGCACTAAAAAATGATGCCAATTTTTTTTCAAAGAAACTTTAGGATGTTTTGTTAGCCGACGAATGGCTTTCAAACGACCTAAGATTTAAATGTAAAAATTTGTGTATCTTGCTTTTAGAGAAGCGCTTTGTGAATTTCGGTTTTTAACATCCTTTACTTGCTGCTTTATGAACCTGAATTCTCATGTTGATATTCATGTAATAATGGGTTGCTTCTACATGACTCGAATTATCCACCGATGGTAACGTTCTGTTGTTGCATGATCGAACAATGCCTAATTGTTTACGCCATAACACTGATGATGCCACTCCTAGATCGTCTAGACTAATACCACATGTAAAGATACTCTTATACTTATATTTGCAATGTAATAAGAGTGATCACAATACTAATGAACAATATGTAACACAACAATTCTAAAAAATAATTGAATGAACAAATGAATGAAAGTAACTCGATTAAGCTTACCACTTTAGGAGAGTTGCATCCTTGCCACTTGGAAGGCATAGTCTGTGTAAGATCACAAACAAAAAAATTGAGATAATATGGATGATAAAATAAATCAAACCTAATCTATATTAATAATGAATTTATTAAATCACAATTGGAAACCCAACATAGTCGACTAGCTATGTTAGGGTTGTAACAGACCCTAACTTGCTCGACACAATATGACCTTCAAAAATAGAGTCCAAGTATTCACTACCTTCAAAGTGGATAGACTCTAAATTAAATTTATCAAATATGGACAAAGCTAATTAATAATGGTGGCCTCAATAAAATCTATCAAAATTGGATAAAGTGTCATGATCCTCCCTAGTAGACTTTATGTCAAAAAGAAATAATTTATTAACCTATGATATGGTAATACCTAATTTGATCAATTGAACCAACTATGCGATTTTTATTTGATTTATAAGATCATGTTACTGCTAACATATTTCCAAGTGTGCAGGATCAGGTACACTCATAGGTGGAGAATGTAAAATCATCCACCAAAAATGGGGGTACTTAAGATCAGGGGAAATGATGATTAAGATAACTCGAGGGTAACATGGATGGATATATTCATATAGGCATGCATTATCAGAGGGGATAATGATGAATAACTAATCACCTTGAGACTCATTTGATAGCCTAGTAGCTATCGTAAATCCTCTGGTTGAGACAAGTGATTGGGTTGATGGAAATATTCCCTCTTTGTCTATTGCGAATGTTTAATTATCTTTTACTTCATCACTATATGCATTGGTGGTTTGGGAAATAATTACATGAATAAATGGGATGCCTAGAGAGCTTATTGTTTTGCTTAAAATCCCTTACTCTCTACTTTATAAATGAATAGAATTTTTAATTTAAAGTGATAATAGAGTTTCATTTTAATAGATGATTTATTTTAAAATGATAATAGAGTTTCATTTTAAATAAATAGAAAAAAAATATTTTGAAATGAAAATGGAGTTTCATAAATAAAATAAGATTGTTTAAATGACAATAAAGTATCGTTTATAAAATATTTTAAAAGAGAGATTTTAATTATATTAAAATATTTTAAATATCCATCCTGGCTAGTGTTATCTACTTTACATAAAATAGGACTTTATTTAATGTATTTAAAGTTCCAAAGTATGAGAAATATAGTTTTATATGGGAAGCATACCTTACCGTCCACAAGGAGGATAGGAATTTAATGGAAGTGTGCAAGGGAAGTGAATAAGATTGGGGGGATACCTTCGCTCCTCTTGAGAAAGGATGGACAATCTAGTAGGAGGCGTGTGAGAGAAGACGAGCTGAATTATACAGGAGCTTTGGAGGAGGTAATTTTAAAGAAGCAAAGAGAATAAGATGAGGTGGATTCAAGGAACTTGAGGAGCTAGCCACTTGGGAGAACACAGTTGGTATTATTATTTTGTTTAACATTTAGAGAGGTTAAATTAAATTGTTATATGGCATGTGGCTTTGGAATTTAATAATCCCTTGAGAAGAAGCTTATTATTGGCCATACGGGTTTTAAAATAGGAATACCCCTCATGCTAGGTTTTAAAGACTTATATAGCAGTAAAAAAAGTGAAACTAGCCTGTGTTAAACCTGCATTCAAACCCATTGATGTTGCAAATCAGAGTCTAATCCTTGGGTAACCTTCTAAGCCTATGAAGCCACCATGATAGAGGTTTAAAATAAATTAAATGAGGTATGTGTAAGCTGCCCTATTACTATAATTATCTCTACAATGTCTACAAAAATTGAACATCCTCCTTGTTGATGCAAATGTTAATTAAACCATTGACAAGTCCTTAGACCTCCATAGGTTGGTGTTTAGAATTCTTGGAGTACCCTTAAAGGAGTTTAGGAGCCTCCTATATTGGTTGTAATTCTTTACAATTGCCCTTGTACATCCTGTGTTCTCGGCCTACACAGGAGGATGGCTTCAGAGAAGTCATTCGTGAGCATTATCCCACATGGGATATGCTCGAGCGAATTAAATACATAAAGGGAGCTTGGATCCCTATGTATTTTGACCACCAGGTGGTGGTCATGTGACTCACCACTTGATGGTTGCTCTAGTGCTAATTGGAGGCACATTATTTCTACTTAACTGTGCCAAAAAGTCTCCACTTGTTGATTTACCTTTCCATGCAGATATTGTTTCATAGTTGACACATGTTGGTGGTTGCTTTAGTATCAGTTGTAGACATGTGGGATGCGCTTAAGAATGACCACATGTAGATATATGGAAACCCATTTTTTTGGTAGATGCCTATGCTCGTTAAAACTATTTTTTATTTTTTTTGGGATGTTTAAATTCTACATTGCTTCTATGGGAGCAATGTGGAGGTTGAAAAAGGACCTTGCACCACTACTTGAATGACCATCACTTTATGGTCAAGGTGGCCATCGATTGATGGTCATTCAATGGCAGTTGGAGGTACGATAAGGTGATACTCACACCCTTGACTCAATCTATTGACCAAGCTAAACTTGTTGACTGAGTTTAAAATTATTACTCAAAATTAATTGGGATTGAATCGATTTATGATGAATTGATTGTCCACATTTTTTAAAAATTATTATTATTTCAATTTATGGTGAAACTATACTTTTAACAGACCCTTTTTTATCCTCTTAATTTTGGGAAATTTATCTCCATTACATAATAACAGGAAATCAATATAAAACAAAAGCCTTTGGTTATATTATGTGAGTGGTAGATTAAACAAAAAATAAAGGATAAGTTCCATTTGGTAGATTATTTAAATTAACCTTATAATGGAACTATAAGGGAATGATTTATGAATTAAATTTGTTAATATTTAAATTATTAAATAATGAAGTGATGGTTTTATAGATAAGAAGTTATGGGACTTTAGTTTATAAAATGTAAGAGAAAGGTTATTTTAAAAATTAAAGGAGTAAAGCTTTAATTTAGTGAATAGATGAAGGGAGTGTTTTAGAGGTTAAAGGTTTGGGACTTTAATGTTATAAGATATGACTAGATTTTATTTAAGTAGTAACCATGATCTATATGATGCATGTTGAATAAACTCTCTAAAGGTATTTGAGAGGGGATGGTAAAATTAATGGTTCTTTTATGACTTCAAAAATTCTATTAGATGGTTAAGGACTTGATTAAATTTTATAGTTGCAATTTGGAAAAGTAAAGAAAGTGAAAGCATTTAGAGGAATGCTTATCCCGAACCATGAGTGTCCTGATCCCCTACTATCCTCAATTGATTGATGGAATGAGGTGGATGACTAAGGACGGTAGCTGGTTCACTTGTTTGGTTTATCTTACCCTTTACTTATTTACTTATGCTCAAATAAATTAGAATTATGGGGAGATTTCCCTAATGAAATTGATGTACTATTATTTGAAGTATGAGGATTTTCCATACATGTTTATATAAAATAATTTATTATTGTTAAATGATGAACCTTTAAATTACTAATTGAACTATCCATGCTTTATATTTAATCCCCTTTCCCTTAATGTTTATTTTCTTGTATGATGTTTTATTTTTAGTATCTTTGCATGTTTTTATAGGTTATATTTTGTTAGATTTAGTATCTAGGTCTATCTTTTGTTTTATTGCTTGAAAAACTTTATAAAGAATGAATAACAAGTTCTAGCGTGAATATAGGTGACCTAAGGTAATTAAGACCCCCTTAGAGTAAACATAGGTGACCTAAGTGAATTGAGACCCCCTTAGGGATATTAATGATTAAGTTATGGAAAGACTACATTTGAGTTAAGATAGCTCATCGTGTAGATGAGATGGATAACTTAACTTGCAATACTCATAGTATACCTACATAGATTGGCTTGTGTATGGTATGGTGATGCATGTATACCTTTGATTGATTGAAGGTGATAAGTCTAGCTCATCAAGAATGATGATATATATAGACTTATTTGCGGTAACACATGATACGCCTACACATATGGGACTTATGTGAGGGTATCTCGTGATATGTAGCTCTTAAAAAATAAAGGATTTTAACAATAGGTAAAACTTAGATTGGTTATGGGTTTATGAATGGTTTATGAATCTCTCTCCTTAGTTTTAAAAAAAATTCTTTTCTTTTTTTGTGTTTTTTGTTTGCTTGTTTTTGGGTCACTAAATTTGGTATCAAAGTAGCAAGGCATAGGACAAGATACTTGCATGAAAGTAACCCTAGGAGATAATGGACTAGAGGTTTTCTTGGAATGTGCTAAGATTTAGCTATCTTCCTATGCTGACCCTTGCATAGTTAAGCTAAAGTTGGGAAGACCTTGAACTACCAAGTTGCTTGAAGTTAAAGCATGTAATAATGGGATTACAAGCTTTCCTAGATAAGGATATAGGTATGACGTGCTAAAATATTCCTTAGATAAACTAAGGATTTCTTCAATATTGGTCCTAGGAAAAGCAATTTTACTTTGGTAGACTATCTTGCGTAAAGCAAGCATAACCTTAACCATTTGCAAATGAGAGATAGGTGACTTTAGGTATCTCAGGTGAGATAGATGGATAGAGTCAACTCATAGCAAATATGGGATGGATAAATTTATTTATCTCATCAGTAAAATTGAGGGAGATAATTTAAGTTAGCTCATCATAGGTGAAGTAACTATTCCTAGTTAAGTTAATTTTTACTTAATAAGAAGGAATAGGGGAAAACTGCTATAAGAGAGAATATATTATGTTATAAGATGGTATAACATAGCTAGTATTGCAAATATGGATTATGTTAGAATATGATTAACATAGTTTATATTGCAAAATTATTGAATTATATAAAGGTATGGGACTTTAGTTAGTTTGGTAAATGGAATGTGGAATATGGAATTAACTAAAGTATGGGACTTTAGTTAATCAAGGAATGATGTGGATTAAAGGAGTAATTCATGGTAAATTCATGGGAACTGTGAGTTCCTATGCATTGTATTAGCTCACTTGTTTTATTTGCTTTAATGTATCTCTTTATTATCATTTCCCATATTTGCTTTTAATGTATCTTTTGTTGGTTGATTCCCATGATTCGATTAAATAGATGTTTTATTTTATATTGTTCTTTTTTTTCTAAAGTGATATTTCAACACGGATGATGGACTCTTGTGCTTTCAGGATGGGTTATTTCTAACTAGAATTATAGTTTGATATCTCCATTGAAGGCCTGCTTAAAGTATAAGCTAAAGTTGGGATGACCTACAATACCCTATTTGCTAGAATCTAATGGGAACTAATCCCAAGGGTGAGTGGATGTTATGATATCTTAGTATGGTCTCTAGTATTAATGATACATCATAGCCTTGGAATATTACCTTATATTATTAATTCTTCTAGCAAGAGTACTCTATATTATGGCTTGAATTAGAGATACAGTTTAAGGTGAAGCTATAACTTAATCTCTTTCTTGGTTGAAACTAGGTTAAATATGTCATCCAAGGCTAGAAGAGAGAGGCTTACACCTACGTGGATTTGATAAAATGATGTCAAAGAAAGGTCTCAATATGGAAGTTTGAGAAGCTTAGGTTAAGAGGTGAAGAATCTTATTATCATTACTATGACATTGCAAGGATTGATAAAACAATAAGGGTAACTAATAGACCAATAGAGAGAACAATTAAATTAGTACAAGTAGTTAAATGAGTCCTTCTAGGTAAATCTTCCAAAGGTGGATAAATGATCCCAAAAGGGAAGGATAAGCAATGGCTTCTTGAAGTGGAAAAGCCAATGGAAGGAGAAAATAAGCCAATCTCAACCAGTCATTGATATTGACTTAAGGAAATGGAGACCACCCCAACTCATCTATGAAGAGAGTCATAGATAACCCAAGACACCCCAAGTAGGGAGAATCAGGAAACTGGTTTAGCAAAAATACAAAGGCCCTTCTAGAGTTTTTATGTATGTGGGGGATCACTTTATGCAGTCAAATTCCTAGGAAAAGAGATAAAAAAATCTTCAAACCAAGGAGATAAGCCTTGGGCACAAATGGTAGGAAGGAGATGATGCTAAAATAGAACACCCTTACCACAAGGTTGGGAATGTAAGTTCTTCTCTTTTGTTATGAAATTTGTTTTTTAGTTTTATTTCTCCTAGTATGGCAAGGACTATGTTGGAAAGGCTAGGATATTTGGCCCATGGGTGAAAGGTTGAGTAAGGTTCTGGGTAGACCTACTTAGTAAACTAGTATTATAAAATGGCATAAATTGCTTTAACTAGTGAGACCACAATGTGTTGTTTATATGTATCCCCCCTTCATGCCTTTGATGTGATTCTAGAGATGGATTGGTTACAGGCCCATAAATCCTTGATCAATTTTTGAGATCAATGGATCGACTATTCAAAGAAAGGTGGGAGGAGACTAAGAATTCATAGCGAACAAGGGGTGTTCAAACCCCAGATTTTGTTGGCTACACAATTGAAGAAGACCCTAAAGAGATGAGGACTAATGTATGTTGTAAAACTTAATAAAGTAGAAGATAATCAAAAGAGAGAAGTACTAGGACAAAACCTAATTTTACAAGATTTTAAAGATGTATTTCTAGAGGATTTACCTGGATTACCTCCTGTGTGGTAATTTTACTTCACAATTGATCTTATGATAGGAGTCGAACCTATTCATAGATCACCATATAGGATGAATTATATTGAGATGCAAGAACTAAAGGTTCAATTATTGTCGATCCAAATAATATCGAGGCTACCCTAAATTGGCCACCCTCTACTAATGTGACTGAAGTGCGAAGATTCATGGGGTTAACGAGCTACTATAGAAATTATATAAAGGATTTCTCCAATATTGTTTTGGCAATAACTAACCTTTAGAAGAAGGAAATGAAATTCAAGTGGTCAAAAAAGTGTGAAGCTACTTTTGCATTATTGAAATATAATCTCACTACCACACCAATATTGAAGGTTTCGATCCACAAGGGGACTTTTCAGTATGCACAAATGCATCATTGGAAGGGTTAGGATAAGTACACTCATAAGAAGAGTTAGTAGTAGCATATAATTCAAGGAAGCTCAAAAAATATGAAGTTAATTATGGTACATATGATTTAGAGCTAGTTGCAGTCGTGCATGCTCTAAAGGTCTAAAACCACTACTTGGTGGGAAGGCTTTTTGAACTAAAGACTGACCATCAAAGTCTATGGTACATATTCACCCAACCTATAATCAATGTGAGACAAAGGATATGGGTTGAATTCCATGTTGAATATGATTTTGATATCGATTACATAAAAGGAAAGGAGAATAAAGTGGTTGATGCTTTGAGTAGAAGGAAATACATAGTAGACATAACTAGAATCCACATGGACTTGATGGATTGAGAGAGACAAGAGAAATATTAGGATGACTATTACCAAGAAATTTGAGTTAATATGGATAGTGAACCTGAAGGAAATGAGGAATTTGATATGAAATATGATCTTTTGTGATACAAGGGAAGAGTCATCATATCAAAAATGGGTGATTTAAGATAATTAATAATGCAAGAAGCCCATAGATCCCATTATTCTACTCATCTTGGAGGAGCCAAAATATGAGAAAACATAAAAGAAACCTTCTTCAAGGTAGGAATGAAGAAGGACATCACTGACTTTGTTGCTTGGTGCCTTACATATCAGAAAGTTAAGGTAGAACACAAGCATCCCATAGGAAAATTATATCTGCATGATATACCTACACAAAAATTGTATGTTATATCTATGGACTTTATAGTAGGTTTACCCAAAAATTGGTATCAACATGATGCAATCTTTGAAGTAGTCGATAGATTGACTAAGGTTGGACATTTCATACCCAAGAACATCAAGGATGATGCTCAAGTGGTGGCTAACATATTTTTCAAAGAGGTATTCTTATTGCATGGGTTTCTTGAGGTAATCATTTCAGATAGGGACTCCAAATTCACTTCTATATTTTGGAAAGCCCTTCATAGTGTAGTTGGCATGACATTTAATATGAGTTCAACATACCACCCTAAAACATATGGTCAAATAGAACGGGTAAACCAAGTACTGGAAGACATGCTCTACATGTACTGCATGGATCATAAGTCTCATTGGGAATACTACCTACATCTTGTAGATTTTTCCTACAATAATGGACATAAATCCTCTTGAGAGAGGACGAACAGTCTGGGAGGAGGCACATGAGAGGGAAGGAGCTAAATTTTGTAAGATATTTTGAGGAGATAGTTTTAAAGAAGCAAAGAGAAGAATATGAGGTGGATTCAAGGAACTTGAGAAGCTAGACATTTGGGAGAACATGATTGGTATTGTTGTCTGGCTTAACATTTAGAGAGGTTAAATTAAATCATTTTATGGCATGTGGTTTTGGAATTTTATAAACCCTTGAGAAGAAGCTTATAATCATTCATACGGGTTTTTAAATAGGAATACCCCTTATTCTAGGTTTTAAAGACTTAAGTGGCATCAAAAGACATGAAACCAACCTATGTTAAACCTACATTGAAACCCTTTTGTGCTACAAATCGAAGTCGAAATCCTTGGGTAACCTTCTAAGCCTATGAAGGCACCATGAGAGAGGTTTATAATAAATTAAATGAGGTATGTTTAAGCTACCCTGGTACTATAATTGTCTCTATAGGGTCTACCTAAAATGTACATCCTCCTTGTTGATGAAAACATTAATTAAACCATTGATGATTCCTTAGACCTTCATAGGCTGGTGTTTAAAAGTCTTGTAGTACCTTTAAGGGAGTTTAGGAGCCTCCTATGTTGGTTGTAATTATCTGCAACCACCCCTATGTAGCCTGTGTTCTTGTCCTGCATAGGTGGATGGCTTTAGAGAAATCATCCACAAGCATTGTCCCACATGGGACATGCTGAAGAACACAAGCTTATACTGAGAGGGGGGGGTGAACAGTATAAGACCTCTTTTTACTTTTCCTTTATACTTCAATACAGTAAAGCAACATATCCAAAGCAATATCAAAGCAATGCACAAAACCATCCACAAAGTGACACAACAATTTACATGGTTCATCCTTAAAACTTTTCTCTAAAAGTTATCTCAAAGTTCTTTGGGAAACCTTCCCAATTACAATGTTTATGAGCCTCGGCTCAAAGGAGAAACCTTCCCCAATCTGAATTCATGAGCCTCTGCTCAAAGGAGATACCTTCCCCTACCTCTGCTCTGGTTGGTGATCCTCTAGAAGACCTCTCGCCTCCGCTGCCCTTAGCAAATGGAACTCTATCCACAGAAGACACCTGTCTTCCCTGCTCTGGCTGGAGACCTCTGTCCTCAACTCTATCACCTCAAAGCTGGTCCTCGAATTTGCACTAAACACAGTCCCTTGGTCTAGCACAAATGTCCTCGTCCTCTGTCTTTGATCAGTACCAAACATAGTCCTTCGGTCTGGTACAAATCTGTCCTCAGGTTCTTCTCATAGAACCAATGCACCTCTGTCCTCAAGTTCTCTGATAGAACTATCAAACTCAGCTTCACAAGTCCTCACCGAAACCTGTCCAAATCTTCTTACAAGTCCCCAATGGAACCTGTCCAAAACCTGCTCACAAGTCCCCAATGGAACCTGTCCAAAACCTGCTCACAAGTCCCCAATGGAACCTGTCCAAAACCTGCTCACAAGTTCATCAAGAAAACTTGCTTGGCATGAACCCACAAAGAGAATTGTTAGAGACCCAATGTGATTCATCAACCTCATAGAAGCATAAAGAGAATTGTTAGAGACTCAATATGTTCTATACTTAACTCCCAATCTCAATCCCAACTCAATCTCAAATCTCAAAAGAATAAGATAGATGTAGTATGCTTTTCTCAAGAACATGAAACACAACCCAACAATTGCCAACCATGCAATATCTCATATAACAATGATACTCATGTTCTTTCCAACAACCAATATCTTTTCTCAACCAATTTGGGCTTCAACAACAATGCTCATAGACAAGGTTTAACCAACATCATTCAACTCAACATTAACCTTGAAGCATTCTACCAATCATCACAAGAAAAGGAAACAAGTAGAAATCCTTTTCCCTCCAAAGATATTTGAACAAAACAGCCACCCACACAATATCACCAAATGCAAAGAATAACTTGTTCAAACCAACTCAATGGAGTAAGCCCAATATCATGTATCAAGTAAAAGCAATAACTTGATCAACCAACCTCTATGGAAGCAACTCAATCATCAACCTCAACACAACCATCCAAGGATTTCACCTACTCAAAGCAAGTATCAAGACTCACATTCATAAACCCTAGTGCACAATGCTTCCACTACCTCAAACCAGAAATATGCATTCACCAAAACTCTCATCAATGATAACAATGCATAAGTAGTCTTCAACAAACCAGAAACTAGGACTTATACCCAACCAAAGGAAACCTTGTTGAATACCTTTTCACTCCAATCTTATTTCAGGAAAACATACACCAATCATACTCATAAGAAGAATGTGCCCATACCTTATTGAAGTGAAGGAACCCCTTTGGAAATCTGCCACAATCACAAAATTCTTTTGCCAATCTTCACAAGGGTTAGTAGATCACAAAATAATCAACATTACTCCACTTTTCAATAATCATTACCAAAGCCCTTAATTGCACAACTTCCTTATCTCTCCTAAAACCACTTGTACCATAAAATAAAATAAATCACAACATTTCATAACCTTATAACTCCCTTATTACTCCTTTTAAAACATACATAGTAAAGCTTATGAAAGCAAAAATAATTCCTTACGTTTTTGTCCTTTTGTTCTTTGTTTGAATGTTTTCCTTTAGCGTTGAAAACTTTCTTGAACAAGTTACAATGATTCACCTCCACGCGGTTTTTGACCAATTGCCTTGCTGCCCTTTTCACTATCACGACTATAGCATCCCGCTGCCACGTGTATACCTATCTGCTGGAGTAGCGCAATCGTAGAGGTCTACCTCGCACTCCTGTAGTTAGTATGTCCAAACTATGGTATCCAACCGCAATCACCGCAAGCCTTGTGTCATCTAGATCAGCACAACCGCATCGGTCCAAAGCATACGAAGCTATGCCGTCCGTGTGGAAACCCTAGCACATCTGCGTGAAACTGTTCCAACTTCAGCAACCGTGACTTCTAGGTTTTGTTGAACCTGCTAATAGTTTTCAACGTTCACTCCTTCGGTATTGCTGATGGATTGTTGCATGGCGTTACCTCCTTTCGATGATCTCGCAATCAAAACTTTGCGACGGTGCTTCTTCTTCTGTTTGACTTCTAGCTTGACGTCTCACTGCCTTCGTCGAAGAGTTCCAGCAGGACATTCCTTTTCAACTTTGATGACTACACCCTTCCGCGACGTCGCCTCCATCCCACACTAACTCTCGCAGAGATTTCTCCTTCGCCGTCAATGCTTGACATCTTCCTTCGCTACAAAGACGAAAACGAAATGCACTCCGATTTATATCGATTCACACACACACTGAAATGAATTTATTAGCCCCATTATATATGCACTTCGATGCATTACCAAACACGTCGGCATTTCCAAACACGTCGAAAAATACTTTAATTTAATTTTAAAATATTAATTTAAATTTTAAATAAATAAAATTTAAACTAGATATTTAAAATTAAATATCTTCATCATCGGGGCACCTTTTTCAACGAAACGAAGAGCCAACTTGGGTTTTAAGAAAAACCCATTTCAAATCTGTTGTCCATGGTTTTAAATAAAACCTTTTATTTTGTCTGCCTTGGTTTTCACAAAAAACCTTTTCGCTTCTTGACATCAATGACAACATCAACACTTGAGCAAAGGCAATGTACCCAATGTACCCAAAATTGCCAACAATCTCCCCCTTTGTCATTGATGGCAAAACTTTACTAAAAACACATCTTCAAGAGCCAAAACTGAAATCACTCTCTTTGAAGTTTTGCTCCCCCTGACTTGAAGCTTTCCTCTTCACTTGAAGCTCTCCCCCTTTCTCATATCTCTCCCCCTTTGTCATCAATGGCAAAGGGCCACCTTTGGGGCTCGGAACTAAGAATGAGCCTCTTAGCTTAGTCCCTCCCCCACCTCCCGATGAGGTGATTAATTCTGGAGTGGGAGTAAAACTCCCATTAGGCACTCGATCATCATCAGCGTCTATAACTTCCTTGTCGGGCCTTCTCTTGAACTCTTTTTCCATATTCCTGTTTCTCGTCATTTTTTTGATCCTTGGACCCGATCATGCCACTCGTTCTCGTTCTCGTATTCTGGAATTTCAGCTCTACACTCGTCTCGACTGTGTGACCTTCATTATTGCACT
The DNA here is from genome assembly GCA_028583015.1 of Wollemia nobilis. NCBI lineage: Eukaryota > Viridiplantae > Streptophyta > Pinopsida > Araucariales > Araucariaceae > Wollemia > Wollemia nobilis. Next base: position 16,548,475 of record JAQPPZ010017052.1, read on the forward strand.
TATAACAAGTAACAATGTTATTTCTTTTAGGCATACCTGTTCTTTGAATCCACCAGTTCTGACCAAACCAGTTCTGACCAAACCTATTTTGACCAAACCTGTTCTGACCAAACCTGTTTTGACCAAGCCTGTTCTGACTAACCCAGTTCTTGATATTTGCCTTGCAAAAAATTGCTTTATGCCCAAACTGATTGCAAGAGTAGCAATACCCATGAAAGAAATTACCACTTCTGAAACTGTTATTTACCTTCTTCACTTGAGCCATGCAATGTACAACCATGTGGCCAAATTTGTGACACGCAAAACATCTGCCTTGAAACTTTCCATTGTTTGACCTCTTAGGTTCTGAAAACTTTTTCTTCTCATTCTGAATTCTGTTTTCTATTTCTGTGCATCTATCATTCAAGGACTCATGATTTGAAATACTTTCCTCATCAGAACTCTCTTCCTTTTGGAGTCTCTTACTAGACTCTCCAACTTGTTTCTTGTGAGGCTTAACAAAACCAAGACCTATTTTATCTGTTGTCTTTCTTTGACCTTTGATAAGAGATTTAACCTTTTTGGAGCTTTCTTGAAACCTGTACAACTTATCCCTGTACTCTTTATTTTCCTCTTTCAACGAAGCCATTTTCTGTTCTAATTCACTATACTCACGCACCTTAGAATCTAACTCATTCTTGAGTTCTTGTGCCTTAGCCATAGAGACATCAAGACTTTCTATAAGTTCATCTCTCTCCATACAACATTCATCTAACTTATCCTTGAGTCTAGCATTCTTCTTTCTTTCCTTTTTCAAAACACTAAGAGCATTAGTAAGTTCACATTCAAGATCCTCTATTTGATTGCACTTTGAATTATCAAGGCCTTTTTCAGATTTCTTATCACTAGAGGTGCTACCCTTTTCAAAAACCATACATGCATCTTCCTTATCATTTTCTGAAGCATCCTCATACATACTAACAACCAATTCATTATTTGTGCAATCATCCTCAAGGTGACCAAAATTTCCACATCTAAGACATTTCATGATAATGAATCTATGTTTTGGTTCTTCCTCTTTTTCTGATATGAACAACATCTCATTTTCATTTTCACTTGAAGAACTTTCACTATCACTACTAGAACACTTACTTGCTTTGTCTAGGTAGAAGCTCTTCTTGTGTTTGTGAGAATACCTCTTTCCTTGATTGTTGTGCTCATCTTTGTTTTTCCTATGATGCTTGTGCTTTTCAGAATCCTTGCTCTTACAGTCCTGTTTATCTTTATCACTTTTGAACGGATCATCTTCATCTTCACTGCTACTAAACCTATAGCAATGATGATCATTGTGATCGAGTTGACCACAAACAAAACATTCTCTTACTTGTGAGCATTCAGCCGCAAAGTGATCGGTCTTCCCACATCTGGTGCACAACTTTATTAATCTGGCTTGTTCTCCACTATTTGATTCATCTCTTGAATCTATTTCCATTCCCAAAGCAACAACATTGAGTTCATCTTCATTTTCTTTCATGACCATGTGAGATTTCTTCTTCTTGTGTCTTATGGTTTTGCTTTTGCCTTTCCTTGTCATTTGTGTTCTTGTAAGATCTTCCTTCAAGCTGTTTAAACTTTTTCGAAGGAACCGGCTTTGATACCAATTGAAGAACACAAGCTTATACTGAGAGGGGGGTGAACAAGTATAAGACCTCTTTTTACTTTTCCTTTATACTTCAATACAGTAAAGCAACATATCCAAAGCAATATCAAAGCAATGCACAAAACCATCCACAAAGTGACACAACAATTTACATGGTTCATCCTTAAAACTTTTCTCTAAAAGTTATCTCAAAGTTCTTTGGGAAACCTTCCCAATTACAATGTTTATGAGCCTCGGCTCAAAGGAGAAACCTTCCCCAATCTGAATTCATGAGCCTCTGCTCAAAGGAGATACCTTCCCCTACCTCTACTCTGGTTGGTGATCCTCTAGAAGACCTCTGCCTCTGCTGCCCTTAGCAAATGGAACTCTATCCACAGAAGACACCTGTCTTCCCTGCTCTGGCTGGAGACCTCTGTCCTCAACTCTATCACCTCAAAGCTGGTCCTCGAATTTGCACTAAACACAGTCCCTTGGTCTAGCACAAATGTCCTCATCCTCTGTCTTTGATCAGTACCAAACACAGTCCTTCGGTCTGGTACAAATCTGTCCTCAGGTTCTTCTCATAGAACCAATGCACCTCTGTCCTCAAGTTCTCTGATAGAACTATCAAACTCAGCTTCACAAGTCCTCACCGGAACCTGTCCAAATCTTCTTACAAGTCCCCAATGGAACCTGTCCAAAACCTGCTCACAAGTCCCCAATGGAACCTGTCCAAAACTTGCTCACAAGTCCCCAATGGAACCTGTCCAAAACCTGCTCACAAGTTCATCAAGAAAACTTGCTTGGCATGAACCCACAAAGAGAATTGTTAGAGACCCAATGTGATTCATCAACCTCATAGAAGCATAAAGAGAATTGTTAGAGACTCAATATGTTCTATACTTAACTCCCAATCTCAATCCCAACTCAATCTCAAATCTCAAAAGAATAAGATAGATGTAGTATGCTTTTCTCAAGAACATGAAACACAACCCAACAATTGCCAACCATGCAATATCTCATATAACAATGATACTCATGTTCTTTCCAACAACCAATATCTTTTCTCAACCAATTTGGGCTTCAACAACAATGCTCATAGACAAGGTTTAACCAACATCATTCAACTCAACATTAACCTTGAAGCATTCTACCAATCATCACAAGAAAAGGAAACAAGTAGAAATCCTTTTCCCTCCAAAGATATTTGAACAAAACAGCCACCCACACAATATCACCAAATGCAAAGAATAACTTGTTCAAACCAACTCAATGGAGTAAGCCCAATATCATGTATCAAGTAAAAGCAATAACTTGATCAACCAACCTCTATGGAAGCAACTCAATCATCAACCTCAACACAGCCATCCAAGGATTTCACCTACTCAAAGCAAGTATCAAGACTCACATTCATAAACCCTAGTGCACAATGCTTCCACTACCTCAAACCAGAAATATGCATTCACCAAAACTCTCATCAATGATAACAATGCATAAGTAGTCTTCAACAAACCAGAAACTAGGACTTATACCCAACCAAAGGAAACCTTGTTGAATACCTTTTCACTCCAATCTTATTTCAGGAAAACATACACCAATCATACTCATAAGAAGAATGTGCCCATACCTTATTGAAGTGAAGGAACCCCTTTGGAAATCTGCCACAATCACAAAATTCTTTTGCCAATCTTCACAAGGGTTAGTAGATCACAAAATAATCAACATTACTCCACTTTTCAATAATCATTACCAAAGCCCTTAATTGCACAACTTCCTTATCTCTCCTAAAACCACTTGTACCATAAAATAAAATAAATCACAACATTTCATAACCTTATAACTCCCTTATTACTCCTTTTAAAACATACATAGTAAAGCTTATGAAAGCAAAAATAATTCCTTACGTTTTTGTCCTTTTGTTCTTTGTTTGAATGTTTTCCTTTAGCGTTGAAAACTTTCTTGAACAAGTTACAATGATTCACCTCCACGCGGTTTTTGACCAATTGCCTTGCTGCCCTTTTCACTATCACGACTATAGCATCCCGCTGCCACGTGTATACCTATCTGCTGGAGTAGCGCAATCGTAGAGGTCTACCTGCACTCCTGTAGTTAGTATGTCCAAACTATGGTATCCAACTGCAATCACCGCAAGCCTTGTGTCATCTAGATCAGCACAACTGCATCAGTCCAACATACGAAGCTATGCCGTCCGTGTGGAAACCCTAGCACACTGCGTGAAACTGTTCCAACTTCAGCAACCGTGACTTCTAGGTTTTGTTGAACCTGCTAACAGTTTTCAACGTTCACTCCTTCAGTCTTGTTGATGGATTGTTGCATGGCGTTACCTCCTTTCGATGATCTGCAATCAAAACTTTGCGACGGTGCTTCTTCTTCTGTTTGACTTCTAGCTTGACGTCTCACTGCCTTCGTCGAAGAGTTCCAGTAGGACATTCCTTTTCAACTTTGATGACTACACCCTTCCGCGACGTCGCCTCCATCCCACACTAACTCTCGCAGAGATTTCTCCTTCGCCGTCAATGCTTGACATCTTCCTTCGCTACAAAGACAAAAACGAAATGCACTCCGATTTATATCGATTCACACACACACTGAAATGAATTTATTAGCCCCATTATATATGCACTTCGATGCATTACCAAACACGTCGGCATTTCCAAACACGTCGAAAAATACTTTAATTTAATTTTAAAATATTAATTTAAATTTTAAATAAATAAAATTTAAACTAGATATTTAAAATTAAATATCTTCATCATCGGGGCACCTTTTTCAACGAAACGAAGAGCCAACTTGGGTTTTAAGAAAAACCCATTTCAAATCTGTTGTCCATGGTTTTAAATAAAACCTTTTATTTTGTCTGCCTTGGTTTTCACAAAAAACCTTTCCGCTTCTTGACATCAATGACAACATCAACACTTGAGCAAAGGCAATGTACCCAAAATTGCCAACACATGCTCGGGTGGATGAAAGGCATAAAGGGAGATTGGAATGACAAGCTAAAATATTCCTTAGATAAACTAAGGATTTCTTAAATATTGGTCCTAGGAAAAGCAAATTTACTTTGGTAGACTATCTTGCATAAATCAAGCATAACCTTAATCATTCGCAACTAAGAGATGGGTGACTTTAGCTATCTCAGGTGAGATAGATGGATAGAGTCAACTCATATAAAAAATGAGATAGATAGATTTAGCTATTTCATCAATAAGATGAAATAGATAGATTGATTCAGCTCATAGCAAATATGGGATGGATAACTTTAGTTATATCATTAATAAAAGTGAGGGAGATACTTTAAGTTATCTCATCATAGGTGAAGTAACTATTCCTAGTTAAGTTAATTTTTACCTAGTAAGAAGGAATAGGGGAAAATTGATATAAGAGAAAATATATTATGTTATAAGATGGTATAACATAGCTAGTATTGCAAATATGGATTATATTAGAATGCGATTAACATAGTTTATATTACAAATTATTGAATTACCTAAAGGTATGGGACTTTAGTTAGTTTGGTAAATGGAATGTGGAATATGAAATTAACTAAAGTATGGGACTTTAGTTAAAAAAGGAATGATGTGGATTAAAAGAACAATTCATGGTAAAGTCATGGGAAATGTGAGTTCCTATGCATTGTGTTAGATCACTCTTTTTATTTGCTTTATTGTATCTCTTTTTAATCCTTTCCCATATTTGCTTTTAATGTATATTTTTTGGTTTATTCTCATTATTCGATTTGAATAGATGTTTTATTTGATATTGTTATTTGTTTTTTCTAAAGTGATATTCCAGCATGGATGATGGAATCTTGTGCTTTAAGGATGGGGCATTTCTAAATTGAATTAGTAGTTTGATGTCTCCAATGAAGGCTTGCTTAAAGTATAAGCTAAATCTGGGATGACCTAGAATGTCCTAGTTGATAGAATATAATGGGAAATAATCCCAAGGGTGAGTGCATGTTATGATACCTTAGTATGGGCTATGGTATTAATGATACATCATAGCCTTAGAATATTAACTTAGATTATTAAAGATTCTAGCAAGAGTACCCTGTATTATAGCTTGAATTAGAGATAGAGTTTAAGGTGAAGCTATAACTTAATATCTTTCTTGGTTGAAACTAGGTTAAAGATGCCACCTAAGGTTAGAAGAGAGAGGACTACACCTAGGTGGATTATACAAAATAATGTCAAAGAAAGGACTCAAGATGGATTTTCAAGGAGCTTAGGTAAAGAGGTGAAGACTCTTATTATCATTACTACGATATTTCAAGGACAAATAAAACAACAAGGGGAACTAATAGACCAATAGAGAGAATAATTAAATCAGTACAATCAATTGATGGAGTCATTCTAGGAAAATCACCCAAAGGTGGACCAATGAACCCAAAAGGAAAGGATAAGCAATGGCTTCCTAAAGTGGAAAAGCCAATGAAAGGACCAAATAAGTCAATATCATCCAACAATTGATATTGAATTAGGGAAATGGAGACAATCCCAACTCATCTATGAAGAGATTCAAAGACAATCCAAGTCACCCCAAATAGGGCAAATTAGAAAATTGGTGCAAAAAAAATACAAAGGCATTTTTGGAGGTTTTTATGTATGTGGGGGATCACATTATGCAATCAACTACCCAGGAAAAGAGATACCAAATATCCAAACCAAGGATATAAGCCTTGGGGCATAGATGGTAACAAGGAGCTGGTGCTAAAATGGAACACCCCTACCATGAATTTTGAAATATAAGTTATATTTTGTTATAAAAGATATTTCTCTAGTTTTATGTCTCCTAGTATGGCTAGGACTATGTCAGAAAGGCTAGGATATTTGGCCCATGGGTGGAATGTTGAGTAAGGTTCTGGGCAGACCTACTCAATAAACCAGTGTTATCCATTGGAAAAAATTACTTTAACTAGTGGAACGAATGGATGTTATTTATATGTAGCTCCCATTCATGCCTTTGATGTGATTCAAGAGATGGATTGGTTACAAGCCCATAAAGCCTTTATCAATTTTTGATATTGATGGATTGTGTATTCAAAGAAATACAGAAGGAGACTAAGAATTCATAGTGAATAAGGGGTGTTCAAACCCTAAAATTTTTTGGTTATGCCATTGAAGAAGACCCTAAATATAAGAGGGATAATGTATGTTGTCAAACTTAATGAAGTAGAAGATATTCAAAAGAGAGAAGTGCTAGGAAAACACCCAATTTTATAGAAATTTAAGGATGTATTTCCAAAGTATTTACCTAGATTACCTCTTGTGCAAGAATTTGACTTCACAATTGATATTATGATAGGAGCTGAACCTATTCATAGATCATCATATAGGATGAATCCTATCAAGATACAAGAACTAAAGGTTCAATTACTGTGGATACAGAGAAGATAGAGGCTATCCTGAATTGGCCATCCCCTACTAATGTGACTGAAGTGCAAAGCTTCATGGGGTTAATGGACTACTATAGGTATTATATAAAGGAGTACTCCAAGATTGTTGTGGCAATAACTAACCTTTAGAAGATGGGAAAGGAATTCAAGTGGTCAGAAAAGTGTGAAGTTGCTTTTGCATTACCAAAATATAATCTCACTACCACACCAATACTAAAGGTTCTCGATCCTAAAGGTGACTTTTTAGTACGTACGAACGCATTATTGGAAGGGTTAGGATGAGTACTCTCACAAGAAGAGTCAGTATTAGCATATACTTGAAGTAAGCTCAAAAAGTATGAATTTAATTATGCTACACATAATTTAGAGCTAGTTGTAGTCATGCATGCTCTAAAGGTCTAGCACCACTACTTGGTGGGAAGACCCTTTGAACTAAATACTGACCATCAAAGTCTACGGTACATATTCACCTAACCTATATTCAATGTGAGATAAATGAAATGGGTTGAATTCCTTACTAAATATGATTTTGAGATCGAGTACATAGAAGGAAAGGAGAATAAAGTGGTTGATGCTTAGAGTAGAAGGAAACACATAGTAGCCATAACTAGAATTCACATGGACCTAATGGATCGAGTGAGTTAGGAGCAATCTCAGGATTACTATTAGTAAGAAATTTGAGTTAAGATGAACAAATACCCTGAAGGAAATGAGGAATTTGGTATGAAAGATGACCTTTTGTAATACAAGGGAAGAGTCATCATACCAAAAATGGGTGATTTAAGGAAATTAATAATGCAATTAGCCCATATATCCCCTTTTTCTACTCATCCTAGAGGAGCCAAAATATGAGAAAACATAAAAAGAACCTTCTTCAAGGTAGGAATGAAGGACATCATCGAATTTGTTGCTCGGTGCCTCGAATATCAAAAATTTAAGGCATAAAGCAAGCATCTTGTAGGAAAATTATATTTGCATGATATAGTTACATAGAAATGGTAGGTTATATCTATGGATTTTATAGTAGGCTTACCCAAAACTAGGTATCAACATGATGCAATATTTGAAGTAGTTGACAGATTGACTAAGGTTGCACATTTCATATACAAAAACATCAAGTATGATACTCAGGTTGTGGCTAACATATTTTCCAGAGAGGTATTCCGACTGCATGTGTTTCTTGAGGTAATCATTTCAGATAGGGACTCCAAATTCACTTCTAAAGTTTAGAAAGTCCATACTGGAGTTGGCAAGAAACTAAATATGAGTTTAGCATACCACCCTAAAACATATGGTTAAATGGAATGGGTAAACCAAGTACTGGAAGACATTCTCTACATGTATTGCATGGATCAAAAGTATCATTGGGAATACTACCTACATCTTGTAGAGTTTACCTACAATAATGGACATCACTCCTCTCTAGGAATGACTCATTTCGATGCCTTGTATGGTTAAAAGTGTAGAATTCCATTATCTTGGGACAATATAGAAGACTTAGTTGTGACTGGGCTAGAAATAGTTAGAGTAATGGAGGATCAGCTAAAGGTAATTAGGTAAAGACTTAAAGAAGCTACTGATAGGAAGAAGATTTATGTTGATCTAAAAAGGACTCCCAAAGAGTATTTTGTTGGAGATAAGATGTTTTTAAGGGTTAAATCAAAGAAGAGTGCTATCAAATCCATAAAATTGGATCCATAGTTTTTGGAACCCTTTAAAATCATGAAAAAGATCAATTTGATTGTATATCAACCTGCCTTACCACCAAACCTATCCAAAATCCATGACACATTCCACATATCCTTGCTTAGAAAATATATGGTTGACCCTGAACATATGTGGGATGTTTCTAATTTGTATATGGTAAATATAGAGGCTATTGAAGTGATACCGATGAAAATTATTTAGTTTCATTCTAAATCTATGCGGAATTGAACTCTTGAGCAATGTAAGGTCTAGTAGGACTGGTTGTTTGAAAGAAATGCCACTTGTGAAAAAGTGGAAGATATGCAAAAATATTTCTCCTTGTTTGAAAATATATAATGTAATAATCTTTATTTTTGTGAAAAAACTAGAAACACCAAGGACGATGTTTAGTTCTAGCGGGGTAGGATGTCATGACCTTCCCTAGCTGACTTTTTGGCACAAAGAAACAATGTATTAACCTATGATGTGGTAATACCTAATTTGATCAATTGAACCAACTATGCGATGTTTAGTTGATTTATAATAGCATGTTACTGCTAACATATTGCCAAGTGTGCAAGATGAGGTACACTCATAGGTGGAGAAGGCAGAATCATCCACCAAAAATGGGGGTACTTAAGATCAGGGGAAATGATGATTAAGGTAACTCAAGGGTAACATGGATGGATACCTTCATATAGGCATGCATTATCGGAAGGGATAATCATCAATAACTAGTCACCTTGAGCCTCAGTTGATAGCCTAGTAGCTATCGTAAATCCTCCAATTGAGATAGGTGATTGGGTTGATGGAAAGATTCCTTCTTTATCTGTTATGAATGTTTAATTGTCGTTTACTTGATCACTATATGCATTTGTGGTTTGGTAAATAAATGCATGAGTAAATGGGATGCCTAGAGAGATTCTTGTTTTGCTTAAAACCCTTCACTCTTTACTTTATAAATGTATAGAAGTTTTAATTTAAAGTGATAATAGAGTTTCATTTTAATAGATGATTTATTTTAAAATGATAATGAAGTTTCATTTTATGTAAATAATAAAATATTATTTTAAAATGATAATAGTGTTTTATTTTAAATAAATAATAAATATATTTTTTGAAATGAAAATGGAGTTTCGTAAATAAAATAATGGTGTTTAAATGACAATAAAGTATCATTTAGTAGATATTTTAAAAGAGAGATTTTAATTTTATTAAATATCCATCCTATCTAGTGTGATTTACTTTACATAAAATAAGACTTTATTTAATGTATTTGGATTTCCAAAGTATGACAAAAATAATTTAATATGGCAAGCATGCCTTGCCATCCACCAAGAGGATAAGAATTGAATGTAAGTGTGCAAGGGTGATGGATGAGATTGGGAGGATACCTTCACTCCTCTTGAGAGAGGATGTATAATCTTGGAGTTGCATGAGAGGGGAGGAGCCAAATTCTGTAGGAGCTTTGGAGGAGCTAATTTTAAAGAAGCAAAGAGAAGAATATGAGGTGGATTTGAGGAGCTAGCCATTTGGGAAAACATGGTTGGTATTGTTGTCTGGTTTCACATTCATATATGTGAAATTAAATCATTATATGACATGTGGCTTTAAAATTTAATTAAACCTGAAAAAGAAGCTTATAATCAGCCATACGGATTTTAAAATAGGAATAATACCCCTCATGCTAGGTTTTAAAGATTTAAGTTGCAGCAAAAGACATGAAACCAACCTATGTTAAACCTGAATTAAAACCCTTCTATGCTACAAACCAAATTCTAAAGCCTTTGGTAACCTTTTAATCCTATGAAGCCATCATGAGAGAGGTTTAAAATCAATTAAAGAGGTATGTGTAAGATGCCCTGTTACTGTAATTATCTCTGTAGCATCTATTTGAATTAGACGTCCTCCTTATTGATGTAAACATTAATTAAACCATTGAATATTCCTTAGACCTCCATAGGTTGGTGTTTAGAAGTCTTGGAGTACCCTTAAGGGAGTTTAGAAGAATTTAGGAGCCTCCTATGTTTATTTGAATTTATTTGCAATTGCCCCTGTGTGGCCTATGTTATTAGCCTACGAAGGTGGATGGCTTTAGAGAAGTCATCCACGAGCATTGTACCACATGGTATATGATCGAGCATATGAAAGACATAAAGGGAGATTGGCTCCCTATGTATTTCGACCACCAGGTGGTGGCCATGCTACTCACCACTCGATGGTCGATCTAGTGCCAGTTGGAGGTATGTTATTGCTACTTAAACGCATCAAAAAGTCTTCGCCTGTTGATTTACCTCACCACTTGGATACCGTTTCATAGTTGATATATGTTGGTGGTTGCTTTAGTGTTTGTTGTAGATACATGGAATGCACTCGAGAATTTTCACCTATAGATATATAGAAACCCATTTTTTTGGTAGACTCTTATGCTAATGAAAATTGTTGTTCATTTGTACTGGGATGTTTAAATCCCACATTGATCCTGTGGGAGCAATGTGGAGGTTGAAAAATTACCTCTCACCCCTACTTGAATGACCATCACTCGATTTTCAAGGTGGACACCGAGTGATGGCCATTCGGTGCTAGTTGGAGGTACGATGAGGTGATACTCATGCCCTTGACTCAGTCTGTTGACCAAGTTGAACTTGTTGATTGAGTTTGAAATTATTACTCAAAATTAATTAGGTTTGACTTGATTGATGATGAATTGATTATCCACCTATTTTTAAAATAATTATTGTTTCAATTTATAGTGAAACTATACTTTTAACAAACCATTGTTTATTCTCTTAATTTTGGAAAATCTGTCTGCAGTACATAATGAATTGGAAATCAATATGAAAAAAAATCCTTTTGTTATATCATGTGAGTGGTAGATTAAACCCAAAATAAAGGATAAGTCCCATTTGGTAGATTATTTAAATTAAACTTATAATGGAACTATAAGGGAATTATTTTTGAATTAAAGTTGTTAAGCTTTAAACTATTAAATAATTAAGGGATGGTTTTATAGATTAAAGGTTATGGGACTTTAGTTTATAAAATGCAAGAGAAAGGTTATTTTAAAAATTAAAGGAGTAAAGCTTTAATTTAGTGAATAGATGAAGGGATTGTTTTAGAGGTTAAAGGTATGAGACTTTAATGCTTTAAGGCATGACTATATTTGATTTAAGTCGTAACCGTGATCTATATGATGCATGTTGAATAAATTATCTAAAGGTATTTGAGAGGGGATGGTAAAAGTAATGGTTCTTTTATAACTTCAACAATGCTATTATATGGTTAAGGACTTGATTAAATTGTATAGTTGCAATTTGTAAAAGTAAAGAAAGTAAATGTATATAGAAGCATGATTATCCTGAACCATGAGTGTCTTGATCCCCTACTATCCTCAACTAATTGATGGAACAAGGTGGATGACTAAGGATGACAATTGGTTCACTTGTTTGGTTTTTCTTATCCTTTAGTTATTTACTTATGCTCAAATAAATTAGAATTGTGGGGATATTTACCTGATGAAATTTATGTACTATTCTTTGAAGTATGGAGGATTTGCCATACATGTTTATATGTAATAATTGCTTATTGTTAAATGATGTACCTTTAAATTACTAATTGAATTATCCATGCTTTATATTTAAATCCCTTTCCCTTAATGTTTATCTTCTTGTATGATGTTTTATTTTTAGTATCTTTGCATATTTTTATAGGTTATATTTTTTTAGATTTAGTATCTAGATCTATCTTTTATTTTCTTGCTTGAAATTTTTTATAAATAATTAATAACAATTTCTAGGGTGAAGATAAGTGACCTAAGGTTATTAAGATCTTAGGGTGAACATATGCGACCTAAGGGAATTGATACCCCATTAGGGAGATTAATGATTAAGTTATGGAAAGACTACATCCGAGTTAAGATAGCTCATCATGTAGATGACATAACTCATAATACTCATAGCATACCTACATAGACTAGCTTGTGTATGGTATGATGATGTGTGTTGTAGACACCAAAACCTAGCCACTTTTCATCCATCCTTATTTTCCTACCATTTCTACCATTTATTTACATATATATATATATATATATATATATATATATATATATATATATATATATATTTATTATGTTTTATATATATTTAATAAATACATATTTATATAAATTAATTAATCCCAGCCATTCGATTTCACTTAATCCTAGCCATCCATCTGCATCAATCCATGCCATAACCCATATTTAATATCCACCCTTCGATATGATTTTATCTCAACCACATGATTAGTGTCATTGAAACCCTAGCATACCCTAATGTGGATTATTAATAGGAGCCATTTTGATGGCTAAACCCTAGAAGGCCTGAATCCTAAGAAGTTTCCTGAGTAATTCATCCCCTTAAAATCCTTGATTCCTTGGCTACCTGAGTTCCATTCTTGTACTTGAGTGCTCTCACCTTCCATCCTCGCTTGCCATATCATCTGCATCCATCACAATACCTATTGCCCTATCAAAACTACTTTTTCAAACTTCCCCCTCAATCATCGAATGCCCTCGAGCACTTTCTATCAGAGCTGAGTACCTCTAGGTACTTCCCCTCTACCACCAAGTACCTCTAGGTATCCTCATCCTTTCTTGAGTGCCCATGAGCATTTATTGCATCTGCCAAGCACCCACAGATGTTTTATGCTAGAGTTCTAAATATCCCTAACCTTCGGGTGATGCTAGGGCATCACCATGCCAATCCACTACAACAAATTTCATCAAATCAAAGGATAGCAAATAAGCAAGGTAAATATTTCATTTGTTATTTCATTTTATGCACTTTCAATTTTTGTTCATTTATTTACATTGCATAGCTAGGGTTTTTATACTGCTTTTTGAGGGCCTCATACTATGGAGCCTTCACAATTGCTACTAACCTATTTGCTATTCTATTATGTGCAGGTCTGGAAGTGTTACATTAGCATTGGACATTTGCTTAAGCTAGAGTAGCCCAACATCAGATAACTAGAATCCCAATCACTTTTGTTGGAAGCAGAGACATGTTTTGAGACACCACCAACATTACTTTTTAGGGTTTCAGAGAACCCTATCTATTGTAAAATCTATATCAAAGAATTCAAGGATTCTTATTGTAACAATGGAGTGTTGAGGCTCCCCCCATTAATATAAAATCATTCATTGTGCAATATTATCTTGTTGAATTCTATTTATATCTTATTATTTGTTATTTCATTTTTGTCTTCACAAATGGCGATCATGGTGGGATGAATCGCTCTTATGGAGTAAGCTTTACTCGCAGTGGAGAGTGCTCATGCATGGTAACACATCTCTTTCGAAGAGACCTCTGACTGCTCATACAGATAAGCTAGATTCTTGGTCTCATCGACAACAGGTTTATCCAATTTAGTCAAGATGAGTTAATAAACTCACTTGCACACACATTGGTTCTTGATTACCTTGAGTCATTACCATGCTCATGATTCGGTAAATTAATTCACTACACACACATTTGGTCCTATAGGAACTAGGAAGTTTTAGTGAGTTTATTTGACACCAATAATATGTTTGAGTCTCTACAAAATATTCAGTTTTCCATATCAACATCCATATCTTCTTCCATATCAACATCCATATCTTCTTCCATGTCAACATCCATGTCAATTCATGAGTCTTTCACCCCACATCCCACCAAGTTTGGTGCCTCTGATTAAACAAAAATGCTATAAAATGGACAAGCAATATCTAAACTATAAATGATCATTAGAAAAATCAGCATTCCATACCTTGTATTAATCATCCATACATTCCACCTTGCATTAATCATCCATAACATATCATGTGCATTCATCATCTATATAAACATGAATTCCACAAAAAGCATTCACACAAACACATACAACATAAAAGGTAAAATCCATGTATATATATATATATATCACATGTACAATGAGTGCCAAATGGCTACATACAATGGAGCACCAAGGCTCATATACAAAAAGTGCATCTAAGCACTAGCTAAGTCCTCCAAGAGGATTCTTGTGACCTAGGAGGAGCCCTAGACCTAGATATATGCCTAGACTCGCTATGCCTAGCACCCTTGGATACATATGAGGTTGGAGGATTAGGAAGTGGAATATGATATTCCATCAACCTATCCTCCAAGGCCTTGATATACCTATGTCGAGACCGAAGGTGTGCTATGTCAACATTATGTCAATACTCCCTCTCTAGTAGCTCTGCCTAGAGCCTCGTGATCCTCTCATACCAAGCCATCACCATCACATCTCACTCTGCTACCTACTACTATAGAATTACTTGTTCCTCCTCACCTTAATTTGGAGGCCCATCTAGAGTCCCCTCCACATCATCCCCATATCCACCATCTCCCCCACTCTTAGGAGCCTGCCTAGCTGCACCCTTAGTCCTCATTCTTTGACTATATTATCAAAGGTATCATTGTCACTTGGGGGGTACCATAGGTCCCCTCACCATCGCCCTCATCCTCATACCCACATCTTCCAACCACTACTCAAGGTGGTACCCATGGTGGCTGTGTAGTGAACCATATATCATTATCCATGGTAGTCCTTACATCATCCAAATCCAAGAGATCCATCTCCTCGTCATCCTCATAGGTCACCCTCCATGGCTCTACACATAGTAGCCCTGTATCCTCTTAATACCTCCTATAGTGCACCAGATCATCCAGTGCCCCTTCCTCAAACTAAACTATTGGAGTATTCGTGAGAATTAAAAATACTCAGTCTCTCTTTGATATCTCCCAACCACCCACCTAGCCTGTCATAACCGTTGCAGATGCTCTCCATATCGGGTCCACCTGCTATCTCACCACGGTCTCCATATCACTTGGGTGGATGTTATTCCAAAATGGTCCAAACCTTCAAAAAATGATTACAATAATCACTCTTATCATTCATGCATCATCATCAAAATCATCCCATATCATCATTTGTATATTTGCCAAGTTCAAACAATGTGCAAGTGAGTCTTGTATCCAATAGGTTTTTCTATATACTTGGTGATTGCAATGATTTGCATCCAAGCAACTCGGTAAGATGAAGAGCCTACCATAAGGACACTTGGTCATTTTCATCATTTCATATCTCATTGTTCAAAATCACAATCATATTTGGTACTTCAAATTTTGAGTGAAACCTTGCTAAGAATAATTTGCACAAAATGTATCATTGATGGCCTATATTGTGGGGCTTAAAACATGGACAAAATCACATTTCATCATTGCACATTTCCTTGACAGAAATCATGGTGATTGGAATTAAATAGGGTGATTGGTTTCGATCCTAGGAATTATCTGACAATCAATAGTTGACCCTCTGAAGTTGACTACTTTTCTTTTTGCATCTTCATCTTTGCATATCAATGATGCCGAAATAAAAATTCTTCAACCGCATAAAATCACCCCAAATTTGGGGCAACCACATGTGGTTTTGATTTTCCCACAACGGGATACATCTTACATGATCATTACATCCACATCTTGTCACAAATCCCTTCATCTGTTGGGGAAAAAATAGATAAATTTTCCACCACATATTTCATAAACCCTTCATCTATTGGGGCAAAAACAGATGCATCATTTCACATTTTTCACCAATCCCCTTCATACCATTGGGGAAAAATAGTATCACATTTGCATCATTCATTTGCACAGATTTGTAAATTGGATTGTGAGATTCATATGCAAACTCATTCACCAATTGAGGGGGTAAGCTATGCAAAATTCAAATTATTTCATTCTTTTATCTCTAAGCTCATGTTTCACATCTCAAGAGAAAGTTGATTTTGCACCTAGCCAAAACAAGTGTCTTGTATTTTTGCAATGCATTGTGTTTTACGCAATGTAGTACAAAATTGGACATATGTAGACACCAAAACCTAGCCACTTGTCATCCATCCTAATTTTCCTACCATTTCCACCCTTTATTTACATATATTTATATATATTTATTTTATATATATTTAAATATTAATATTATATATATATATATATATATTTAATAAATGCATATATATAAAAGTGAATTAATCCCAACCATCCAATTTTACTTAATATTATCCATCCATCTACATCAATCCATGCCATCCCAGATTTAATATCCACCCTTCGATATGCTTTCATCTACACCACACGATTAGTGTCGTTGAAACCCTAGCATACCCTAATATGGATTATTAATAGGAGCCATTTTGATGGCTCAACCTCTGAAGGCCTAAATCCTAAGAAGTTTCCTAAGCAATTTATCCCCTCAAAATCCTTGAGTCCTTAGCTACCTAAGTTCCATTCTAGTAACCGAGTGTTCTCACCTTCCATCCTCACTTGCCATATCATCTGCATCCATCACCACCCCTCTTGCCCTATCAAATTTAATTCTATAGACTTGCCCCTTAGTCATCGAACACCCTTGGATTATTTCTGTCATAGTCGAGCACCTCTGGGTGATGACCACCAGATATGCTCATATTTTTGTATTTGTACTAATGGTTTTTGTGCAACAATATATCATGAGTTTATATTTTTATGAAGAATTATGTATTTATTTAATGAAATCATGTGTATTATCTAATCCATATGTGAAGTGTGTTTTGTGTAGTTATTTCCATGATTTTCTCATCTTTTGCTCATTCGAGGTCCTACATGGACCTGGCATGGTTCTACTCAATCAAATGAAGGCATACAGAGGTAGGCGCCTTACTAAAGTAGACACCTTACTGAAGTAGGCACCTTACTGAACTAGGCATCCTAATGAAGAAGGTACCTTACTAAAGAAGGCACCTTACTGAAGTAGGCGCCTTCCTCGAGCGAATGCCCAGATTATACGCATTGACCAAATGGTTGGAGAAGGACCCCTTTGACCATCATTCCATGTCATCTATGGGAAAACACTGATGAATGAGTTGTCCCAGCTATATGTATGGGTGCGCAACCATTCATGAAGCAAAAATGTAATGAAACATAAATATTCCAATTGCAAGGAAATGAAGAAAAAGTTGATCATCGCGTGTCGGCTACAATAATTGAATTGTCCTAGTTTAGACTATAACAGAGACGCCTATTGTAATAGAACTACAAAATAAAATCTTGTGTGTGGTATATAAACACACATAATTCTTTGTAGTAGGGGAGGAAAATTTAGAGAACATTACTGCATGTAATATTTCATTGCACCATTAATAAAAATCTTAGCATTCTTTATCAGCGAGTTATCTGTGTGCTTTGTTGGGTGGGATCTGCTGGAGCTCGGGCCCACTCCAAGCCAGTATTCCTCCCCTACCTCTTAGTTATTTTCTTCATAGATTCAATTATGCATAGTAGTATATTCATTTCGTATATTAATTTAATCATTTTAAAGTTGTGTTCTTTTTACGTAAGTGTGTTAATTGCTTTGAAAGTGGTGTGTTTATTTTTACGTAATTTAATTATGTCTAAGTTTTCTTGGTGTGGATGAATCAATTGATATTTTATAAACACCCCCAATGGTAGTTAATGGATTCATCTCAAAGGTGATAATGTGAGTAGTCTCAATCGTGGCTCTTCTAAAGTCTACGAGCTCTCAGGTTGACAATTTAAATGTGAGTGCTATGACAAATCTAGGACAAAATTAACCAGTGTTTGGAACCCAACATTTTGACATCGTTGTTGGGGAAGCATCACTAGTAGACCGATTACATTATCCCTTAAAACCTTTTGCTTGACCTTGTATGAGTCCACCAAGAAAAAGAGGACTTGACGGTCATTTTATAAGATAGAGCCCATCAGAAAAGTCTGAGTCAACTGACAACCTAGAATTTGAATTAGATTCTCTTGACTCATCACCAGTAGTCCACTAGAGTGAGCATCCTCATTTTATGCAAAGTGCCTCCTCGTCTCATCAACCTGGGAAAGAACAGATCATTTTGAACCCATTGTTTAAAAGAACACCCTCGAAGGAAGCCCTGCTATGGAAAGTTGTAGAGGATCAGACCGTAACACTAGCTGACTTAGAGGCTCTAATTTAAAAAGTCCCAAGCAACCGAAAGGCCATAGAAGCTCCATTAGAGACCACATTTCCTAAAAAATGGCTGAATAAGTCTCATCTGGATTTAGCTTCCTGATAGAGGAAGGAGAAAGGAGAAACCAAAATGAAGAACATATCCCCTGCCCATCTTCCTACCTTTAGAGGATACCCAACCGAAGACCCTGACTTATTTTTGTTTAAATTTGATGTATTGTGCAGGTCTATCGACTACAAGTCAGACGTTTAAAGGCTAAAACTCTTTCCATAGAAATTAGACAACTTAGCTCTAAGATGGTTTATCGGGTTGGGAAACAAGCAGATCACTACATGGGAAGAGATGAGGAAGCTCTTTTTAGAGTAGTACTAGGACTTCGGTAGAGCACAAGATTATAGGGAGGAAGTCGTCAACATGACACAAAAGGATGATGAGTCCCTGAAAGAATACTGGGAGAGGTTCAATTTCAACCTATAGCGATCTCCTCATGCAAAGCTAGGAGATAAGTCTCTCAAGAGCATTTTTTTGAGAGGACTCAACAATGAGTCATTGGAAGCGCTAAACATGATTTTGGGAGGAGACGTTTACCAGCATGCTATGGAAAACATTCGACAATTATGTTGGAACTACTTACGGAGAAGAGGTAAGCCCACATCCATAATAGTGAAGGCGATTGCATCGGTCACAAAGCCAGAGATAGGAAACATGTTGGAAGATTTAAAGAGTGAGATGTTATCCTCTCTAGCACTACAGTTAGACACACTCTTATTGGAGAAGAAGAAATGAGAGAATGACATAGCATTGACATAATTTTATCCAAAATGCAGAGGAAAGCATGCTAGAAATATATACCTAGAGAACAAGGTCAAAGTATGCGTGGTTTACCAACAAAACCATAAAACTCAATTGTGCCCACAACTACCCAATTCCAAGGAGGAGGTTGATGTAACTGAAGCCTATTTCATGGGCAATCGAAGAAATTAGCAGCAACCCCCTATGGGGAATGTACCCACAGGGATGCCACCCTATGGAGGAGGACCATATATACCACAAGGGTAGTCGCAACCACCCAATATGGGATGGTGGGGACCGCCACCTTGGACGAATGTGCCTCCAAGAGCTACATTTCCCAATCAACAACCATGGATGTCATATCAGCACCGTGGGTAGCAGTGGAGGAACCATGTTCCGTGGAACTCTGCTCCACAAAACATGGTATAGGTTCCACCTCAACAAGGCTTATCGACCCTACCTATGATGAGACTTGCACAGTTACCAGCACATTTGACGGTGAACCTGAATAATAAGGTTGCCAAGTAGAGGGAGAGATGTATCCAATGTATCATATTAGTTGTAATCCTATTCAAATTAGATCAGACAAGCAGTTAGGAGTAGAAGCACCTCCCCTGGTAGAAGAGGAGGAAGAGGTAGGATATTTCCCTCTAATAGAAGAGGTGGAGGTAGAGAAAGTTGTTGAGAAAATGGAGGCCCCATTCCCTAAATGGTTACAGGATCAGAGGAAGCTGACACAACCAAAATTTGATATCCTCTCTATCTTTAGGAACCTTACAATAACTATCCCACTATTTCAAACCATCCAAGATGTATCCATATACACCAAGGCAATAAAAGAGTTATGTCTAAGGAAACCAAGATGTAAGGCAACACAAACCATCAATGTCATAGGAAAATTGGTTGATTTGATGATGGGGAATGCATATCATCCCAAATATGCAGATCCAGGAATCCCAGTGTTGATGGTAGAAATAGGAGGATACTCACTGGCGAACATCTTATTTGACCTGGGTGTAGCCATCAACGTGATGCCATAGGAGACCATGTAGAAGCTAAAACTTACAAACCTGAAACCCACCAAGATGGTGTTGCAACTGGCCAACCGATCAACCATAGCCTTGGAAAGAATGCTCGAGGACATCATCATAATAGTTGATGCATGGGAATACCTGATAGACTTCCTGGTGCTACAATAAAAAATAGGACTAGGTGGTTACCCACTCATATTGGGGAGACCATGGTTAGATACAGATGATGCCTACATCAGCTTCTGTGATGGACTCATGACTATTTTGAATAGATAGAACATCAAGAGATTGACAATCTCTCCCCCCACTCAGTTCATGGACACATTGGGTGAACCTACATTGACCAAGAAGAATGATAATTTATTGTCCATGCTCCAGCTGATGATGGCATTGATAGAGTTGGAGGAGGATGCCGATGAGGATGGTATTATAACAGGATTCCTATAAGAAGAATCCTCCCTCATAGTTCCTAAGTTGCCATTGGTTGGTGCTCATGACTACCATACTTGGTAAATTGACATTGGGCCTGGAAAAACATTCAATATCAGTAGTGGGTTGATCCCCACATAGTTGACAAAATTAAAAGAGCTCCTAACTAAGAACCAATGAGCATTTGCCTAGGATTATTCAGATATGAAGGGAATCAGCCCTAAAATCTGTACACATCGGATATACCTCGAAGAGAAGGCAACCCCAGTCAAACAGTCTTAGAGAAGAATTAACTCGGCCATGAAATAAATTGTTAAGGTCAAGCTACAAAAGCTCTTATCTATAGGGTTCATCTATCCGATCTTCGATAGTGAGTGGGTGTCACCACTAGTGGTGGTCCCCAAGAAAAATAGGAAATAATGAATTTGTGTTGATTATAGATCATTGAACAAAGCAACTAAGAAAGATCACTTCTCGCTTCCATTTGTTGATCAGGTGTTGGACACATTATATGGAAGGAAAAAATTCTATCTAGATGGATTTAGAGGGTACAACAAAATTCATATCGGGGAGGAGGACCAAGACAAGACAACGTTCACCTGCCCATGGGGAACGTTTTCCTACAGAGTGTTGCCCTTCAGGTTGTGCAACACACCGACCACCTTCCAAAGGGTGGTCCTGAGCATATTTTCAGATATGATGGGGGAGGCAGTAGAGGTATATATGGATGACTTCATCATTTATGAAAAAACATTCGAATAAGCGATAACAAACCTGGAACGTGTGCTCTAGATATGTGAGGAGAACAACTTATCCCTCAACAGTGAGAAGTGTTTTATGATGATGTATGAGGGTATAGTTTTGGGACATCATATCTTGATAGAAGGGATTAAAGTAGATCAAAAGAAAATAGAAGTGATTAAACATCTACCCAACTAAAAAATATAGAGGAAAGTGAGGAGTTTTCTTGGCTCTATCGGGTACTATAGGCGATTAATCATCGATTTTAGTAAGATCACCAAACCATTGCACAACATGGTGGTGAAGGACGTAGAATTCATCTAGATGGAGGACTATGAATGAGTGTTTTAGATGCTAAAGGAGAAGCTGATTTCTACCCCAATGTTGCGGGGTCCAAATTGGGTTGTTCTATTTCACATATATTGTGATGCCTCCAATAATGCAATTGGAGTGGTACTCAGGCAGAAGGATGGCAAAGAATTCTACGCCATTTATTATGTCAGTAAGAATTTAGTAGGGGCTAAGCTCAATTACATGGTAACAAAGAAATAATTTCTCATAGTGGTACATGCCATCAATAAATTCTGCCACTATATCACTAGGTACAAAGTGTTCATTCACACAGACCATGCGGCCATTAGATACCTAATGAGTAAACCAATGATCAATGGGAAGATAATCAAGTGGCTTTTGCTATTACAAGAATTTGACATCACCATAGTTGATAAGCCTAGGAAGGACAACGTAGTCATGGACTTCTTGTCCAGACTAATCCCCGTAGATCATGCAGTGGTAGAGGACCAGTTCCCGGATGAACATTTATTTGTCATCAGTGAACAGATGTCGTGGTATGCAAATATCACCAATTATCTGGCCATCGGTAGAATATCCCATGCTCTTTAATATAGAGAGATAAGCAAGGGGTGATTGAAAATAGTGCTTCCTTTCAATGGATTGACAACCTCCTATTCAAAATAGGGCCCGACCAGATCAAGAGGAGGTGCATAGAAGAGCATGAGTTCCCGAAGATACTCAAAGCCTATCACAATGAGCCATGTGGAGGACACTTCTTAGGGAGAAGGAATGCATACAAGGTATTACAAACTGGGTATTTTTGGCCCACTTTGTTTAAATATGTAGTCACATATGCCTGTCAGTGTGACGAATGCCAAAGAATGGGTAGGCCGACCCACAGGGACGAAATGCCCTTTCAACCTCACGTACACATTTAGCCCTTTGATAAATGGGGCATGGATTTTATGGGACCCATCAACCCACCTTCAATTGGGAGGAGGTATATTCTAGTCTGCACATACTACATTACCAAATGGGTCAAAGTCCAAGCATTGAGAGATTCTAAGGAAGGGTTGGTATCTGAATTCTTGTTCACCCATATTTTCACAAGGTTTAGAGTGCCTAGGGAAATTTCAATGGACCAAGGACCTTAATTCACCTCTTGGTTAATCGAGGAGCTAATGGAACAATACAAGGTACGGTACAATAGAACTACCCCTATCATCCGTAGGTGAATGGGCAGGTAGAGGTAACCAATAGGGAAATAGAAAACACCCTAATGAAAATCATGCAGTAGCACAAGAAGGATTGGGATGCAATATTACTAGAGGTAGTGTGGGTGTATAATACAACATGGAAATCAACCACTAGCTTCACCTTCTTCCAATTGGTATATGGGAAGGATGCAATGATGCCCATCGAATATGGAGTCAAGACGCTTAGAACGATGGTAGAACTAGACCTGAGCCTAGATAAAGCATAGAAGGAATGAATTTGGTAGTTGAACCAATTGGATGAATTTTGAATGGATGCCCTCCAACAAAAAAAAATTGTGTAGAGGCAAAGGAAGCAGTGGCATGACCGCCACATAAAAACAAAATAGTTCAAAGAAGGAAACTGGATACTATTGTATGATTCTATATTCCAATAATAGAAGGGGAAAATGATGCAAATATGGATGGGGCTATACAAAGTGGTGGAAATAATAAAAAATGGTGTTGTGCGGGTCAAGACAATTGATGACAGTAACACCATTTTAATAGCCAATGGCCACCGGTTGTACCCATATCACAAGTTTGAAAGCTTGCTGGAGGAATCTAGAGTAGGCATGGGGGAGACCCCATCCAAGTGAAACTTTGCCAAAATTATCAACATGGTGGACATAGAGGTGTCCACCATGAAAAAAATTAGTATAGTTTCCTATTTTTCTTTAGTTTACAATGTGTTTTGTAGGGACAACGCGCACATGCAAGCTGCAAGTATCCTGATATCCAGGGCCTAACAAGCATGAATAATGTTTAACTGCATTTTTTTTATTTTCTTTTTATAGAGGAATGGCCTGATTGCTCAAACAATAGACATCTCTAGGAACAAGGCCTAGACCGGCTCAGCATCCATGAACCTGCGCAATAGGAGGATAGTGCTGATCCAAGCATAGAGTGGGCACCAATTATCCAGAAAGGAAAAATTATGCACCCCTGTTCCTGGATGAAGCAGACGTCGATGTTGTACGAGGAGAATTTTAGGAGGCTTTATCAACCTCACATCAATAGACATATTGGCCACTAACTTTTCAACGATGGAGGAACAGATGACTTCAAAAGGGAGGTACCTTACTTCGGTGCCTTACTTTGAAGGAGAGGCACCTTACTCAGGCACCTTACTTCATAGGAGCAATGCCTTGCTATGCCAAGGAGGTGCCACCCTGGAGCATTCTTTCATTTTTCAATATGAAGGGAGGCACCTTACTCTAGCGCCTTACTCTGAAGGAGCGGCGCCTTGCTCCACCAAGGATGCGCACCTCGAAGCATTCTTCATGGTCAAGTGGTACCTTACTAAGGTAGGCACCTTACTAAGGTAAGCACCTTACTCAAGTAGGTGCCTTACTAAAGTAGGCATGTTACTCAAGTAGGCACCTTACTGAAGTAGACACCTTACTAAAGTAGGCACCTTACTAATGGAGGCACCTTACTCTAGTGCCTTACTCTAGAGGAGCGACGTCTTGCTCTGCCAAGGAGGTGCCACCATCGGAGCACTTTATCAAAAAAAATCATCAAAAGAAATTCCAAGGGAGGCACATTACACTAGCACCTTACTCCACCAAGGAGGTGCCACCCCGGAGCATTCATCATAGTCCAGCAACGCCTTACTCAAGTAGGCACCTTACTCAAGTAGGCGCATTTCTCAAGTAGGCACCTTACTCAAGTAGGTGCCTTATTGAAGTAGGTGTCTTACTGAAGTAGGCATCTTACTGAGGTAGGTGCCTTACTCTAATACCTTACTCAAGCAGGCACCTCGATCGACTCAAAAACACATGTGCAATTTGGTAGTGCGTGGAGAAACCAAAACCAACACCATCATCTCATGTGATGGAAATCCAAAAGCACCCAAAAATATTTTGAAATTTTTGGATAGGATCTCTGCACATCCCAAGGCCAACCATCGAGGAGATATGCGTCCCAACCTGAACCAATAGGATCCACCGTGTTTTCAGCATAGGACCTCGAGCAAACCAGGAATGAAGTACCCAAGGCGACGTAATCAACACATGGGAAAAATATTATCGAGTACCAATTTGGCATACTCCACACAACACAAAATGACCAATCAGGTATGCACATGATTTTATTTAGATATATACATAATTTTTCATATGATATGCTTCTCTAAAAATAATATCAATGCAAGAATTGAATTCACCCCTCATGCCTAATACGTCGTGCTAGAAGTTAATTCGAGTGGCGTACCTTGCCAACCACAATGCTAAAACAATTTATAAATTTAGGCACCTGAGTTTATAAAAAGGTGCCTTACTGAGAGCAAGGCATAAAACCAGTTGAAACCAATAGGTAATTCACCATGGGAGGATGATCAAAGAATCATGCACTCAAAAAGAATGAGCCTAGCAGTACTAAGGGGATTAGGGGGGAAGTTGTGCATTGGTTCAAAGCAACTGGGTGGATGAATTACTATCGCCTAGTCAGCCAAGACTAGGACGTAGAGGTAGAATATAATTTTACTACCTCTATGAATAGAGAAGTTGCCCAATTGTGTAGAATAGAAATTCCAATCACTCTAGAGCACATCGCTCATGTCACCGACCTCCCCATTACTAGGGAATACATGTATAAAGATGTCATGGCAAAGAAGTGCGCATAGGTGTTGCTAGGACAAGCAAACATACCATGTGACCAACACAAGCTCCCAAAGCAGAGACTCCCAATGCACCTGAGGAAGCCCTTTGATTAGGTTGTGAGGTACTTCACATGCACCAGGAAGTATTCACACCTGAATGCGAACCATATGTAGTTCCTAAGTCATCTGATGCATGGGTGAGAAATTAACATCCCATTCTACCTGGAAAATGCCTTGCAAGATGAGGCATCATGATATCAGAGAGGAGCATTCTCTACCCTAGCCCACCATGGGCTAATTACAACCCTGATACACCATGCATAGGAGCATAGGGGTGGCTAGGGCTGAACACTCTAGTGCACAAGAGTAGGTGGCGGCCAAAGCAGAACAAGAGGCTGAATTATGAGGAGCAGCTAAAGAGGTTAGGGCCAAACCCTATGATGCATAAGAGTAGGTAGAAACAGAGGTAGAATACGATGCTAAATTTGGGGGAAGGTCTGAAGAGGAGCACCCCCAATTTCCTTAAGATGCTACGGAGGAAGGGTAAAGTTCTTTATCTAATTATGCGGAGGAAAGACTAGAATCCTCTAGCCTCAAACCCATAGTATGGTGGAAGAAGCGCATACGTGGTTGAATATGACTATGGTGCCTAATCCTATAAAGTAAGGTGGAGGAGGAAGATGTAGAGCTTGTCTTCATGGTCGAAACCCTACAAAATTTGGTCGCTCATAGCTTGCAAGACCTATAGTCCTCAACGAGCCTGCAATAGTAGCCTAAGGTATCGATGGAAGAGGACCACAATGAGAAGAGTGAGAGATCCATTATGTAGGAGTTGTTTGACTAATATAAGGAGATGACTATGAGAAGAATCCAGAGGTAGGAGTCCACCATCACCTAATTTCAGTAACTGATCGAAAGGTGGGACGCCTCTACCCAAATCGATTGGGCAATTAAGGTGCCCATGAACTCTCCAAAATCACTAGAGAGAATAGTCTCATCTAGGGCAATTAGTTTAGATGCTAGAAATGAGGAATTAGAGATGAGAGAAGGTTCATGCACCTTTGATAAAATAATTATAGGGAAATAGGGGAATTCTATTTTTCAAATAGCAACCCCTATTATCAACATTGATGACGATGGGGAATCTTCATGGCAGAGCTAAAGGTAAAAACCTAAACCTAAGACCAAGGAGGATTCTCTAGAGCACCAGGGACCTAAAATTGAGGGACCACTAGCATAAGAACAAGAGGAGTAGGCATTGGGTGAAGATAGAAGAAACAACCATGGGGGTCCTAAGAACAAAAGAATAGATCCTTAAATCCTCTAACAGGGAGGCATCTTCCACGGGAAAGTAAGCCCCATGCAGGTTACTATAATACTAGATAGGATAAAAGGGAAGGAATCTCAAATGATATAGAAGAGGGCTAAAATAAAGGCCATAGTGATATTTGTCAAACCAAACCCCACTCGAACGAGGAATGGGAAGAAGGCCTACAAGCCTTCACTGAACAAAAATAAAAATTCAAAAATATCGGATAGGAGTTTGAGGCAGAAAATTTAGCTAGGAAAGCTACCAAAAATGCCAAAATAGGGTCAGGCATCTGTGTGGACCCTATTGTGGATTATCAATTTTGGGAGATCTATGGTTCATCACAAGGTCGACCCTCTAAGATGAAGAAATGGCTAGAAAATAGGGGATATATGGACTAGAGGCAGATGTGGCAGTGATCATAGAAGAAAATTTTGGCATTACCCCCAAAGAACTTTGGCTATACAAGGCCAACATGGTTGTGTATAAGAGGGATGACTCCAACATTCCCTTTGGAGAGCTACACCCTCAACACACTGACTTATGGCAGGAAGGAGAGGCAGCCTTCCAGAAAGGAGCAACGAATGTTGTCACAGAACCCAGTATGGGTGTTGGACCCAACATGACAGGGAGGTGGAGCTAGCGTAACAAGAAGCTAACACAGAATGAAGGCCAACCTAGTGCAGCTAGCAGCCAGCATAGCTGAAGGGTAGCACAGCCTAAGGATGCCATGCAACAAACCAGGGTCCCTCAAAATAAATGGAAGCCTCAGGTTGGAGAGAAAGCCAAGGCCACCATCAAGAAAAGGAAATAAGGAACAGTGGCATGCACATAGGAGGTGATTACCAGTTTCATGTGCCATGAGGGCATGGCACATATTAGGCATGGGGGGATGATGAGCACTAGATATGCTCATATTTTTGTATATGTACTAATGGTTTTTACACGACAATATATCATGAGTTGTATATTTTTATGAAGCATTATGTATTTATTTAATGAAATCATGTGTATTATCTAATCCATGTGTGAAGTGTGTTTTGTGTAGTTATTTCCTTGATTTTGTCATATTTTGCTCAATCGAGGTCCTACATGGACCTGGCACGGTTCTACTCAATCAGATGAAGGCATACGGAGGTAGGCACATTACTGAAGTAGATGCCTTACTGAAGTAGGCACCTTACTAAAGTAGGTGCCTTACTGAAGTAGGTGGCTTACTAAAGTAGATGCTATACTAAAGAAGGTACCCTATTGAAGAAGGAACCCTACTAAAGTATGTACCTTACTGAAGTAGGCGCCTTCCTCGAGCGGATGCCCAGATTATGAGCATTGACCAAATAGCTAGAGAAGGACCCTATTGACCACCATTCCACATCATCTATGGGAAACCACTGATGAATGAGTTGTCCCATCTAGATTGATGGGCGTGCAACCATTCATGAAGTAGAACTATAATGAAACGAAAATCGCCCGATTGCAAGGAAACGATGAAGAAGCTGATCATCGCGCGTCAGCTATAGTAACTGAACTATCTCAGTTTAGACTATAACTAGGATGCCTGCTGTAATAGAACTACAATAGAAATTCATGTGTGTGGTATATAAACACACGTACTTCTCTATAGCAGGGGAGGAAAATTTAGAGAAGATTACCGCATGTAATATTTCATTGCACCATTAATAAAAAGCTTAGCGTTCTTTATCAGCGAGTTATCTATGTGCTTTGTCGAGTAGTATTTGCTGAAGCTTGGGCCCACTCTAAGCCAGTATTCATACCCTACCTCGTAGTTATTTTTTTAATAGATTTAATTATGCATAGTAGTATATTCATTTCATAGATTAATTTAATCATTTTAAAGTTGTGTTCTTTTTATGTAAGTGTGTTAATTACTTTCAGAGTGGTGTTTATTTTTATGTAATTTAATTATGTCTAAGTTTTCTTGGTGTGTATGAATCAATTGATATTCTATAAACACTGCCAATGGTAGTTAATTGATTCATCTCAAATGTGGTAATGTGAGTAGTCTCATTCGTGGCTCTTCTAAAGTCTACGAGCCCCCTAGAGCTCTTGGGTTGACAATTTAAATGTGAGTGTTGTGACAAATCTAGGACAAAATTAACCAGTGTTTGGCACCCAACATTTAGTGTTTCCCCTCCATTTCCAAGCACCTCTGGGCACCCTCCACCATTCATGAGCACCCACAAGCATTTCCTATAGCCGTCAAGCACCCACAGGTATTTTATGCCAGATTTTTGAAGTTCCCCTAGCCTTCGAGCATGCTAGCGCATCACTGTACCAATCCACTACAATAAATTTCATCAGATCAGAGAACAAAAGATAAGAAAGGTAAATATTTCATTTTTATTTTATTTTATGCACTTTCAGGTTTTGTTCATGTATTTACATTGCATAGCTAGGGTTTTTATACTCCTTTATGAGGACCTCACACTATGGAGCCCTCATAGTTGCTACTAACCCATTTAATATTCTATTGTGTGCAGGTCTAGAAGTTTTACATTAGCATTGGACATCTACTTAAGCTGGAGTAGCCCGACATCAGATAACTAGAAGCCCACTCACTTCTATTGGGAGTAGAGACACGTTTTGAGACACCACCAACATTGCTTGCTAGGGTTTCGAAGAACCCTAGCTATTGTAAAATCTGTATTAAAGAATTCAAGGATTCTTATTGTAACAATGGAGTGTTGAGGCTCCCCCCCATTAATATAAAATCATTCATTGTGTAATATTATCTTGTTGATTTCTATTTATATCTTGTTATTTGGTGTTGCTTTTTTGTCTTCATGTGTGTATACCTTCGATTGACTGAAGGTGATAAGTATATATCATCAATAATGGTGAGATAGATCGACTTATTTATGGTAACACATGATACGCCTACACAGATGGGACTTGTGTGAGGGTATCTTATGAGATGTAGCTTTTCAAGAAAAATTAGGGTATTTTAACAATAGGTAAAACTTAGATTGGTTAGGGGTTTATGAATGGTTTATGAATCTCTCTCCTTAGTTAAAAAAAAAATATTTTCTTTTGTGTGTTTTCTTTTTGCTTGTTTTTGGGTCACTACATTTGGTATCAAAGCAGTAAGGCATAGGATAAGATGCTTACATGAAAGTAGCCCTAGGAGATAATGGACTAGAGGTTTTCATATAATGTGCTAATATTTAGGTATCTTCCTATGTAGGCCCTTGCGTAATTAAGCTAAAGTAGGGAAGACCTTGAACTACCAAGTTGCTTGAAGTTAAGGCACATAATAATGGGATTACAAGCTTACCTAGATAAGGATCTAGGTATGACGGGCTAAAATATTCCTGAGATAAACTAAGGATTTCTTAAATATTGGTCCTATGTTAGGATCTCACTATTGAAATAAAGCACACTCACACAAAATACTAAAAAATAGCTCAAATACATCAAATAACATCAATAACACTATGAAAATTTTAAATACATAAATGGAACAATCTCACAATAACATAGAATCACAGGCCTCTTCGAGGGGGCAACCTCATTCAATATTTCATTAGCTTCAAAAAATATGAATTTGTACATGGCTTCATATATTTTAAAGAAAATATTCATGCAACCCTACCTAAAGGCTCAAGAGTTGGCATACATGCAAAATTCCACTTGAGCTAGAATCTCCTAATTAACATCGATTACAATCTTGATAAAAAATGGTTACATGAGATGACACCACTTGGCTAGGCACCTTACTTACCACATACATTAAAAAGTATTACAAAATAATGTTATAATGGGATCCCCCACGTTGGGAGTGGGTCATTACAAAATGGCATTAGGATAGGATCCTAACATGTCCTTCCCCTTCTAAAAATGAGGAAACTAGTGCTAGAGCTGATGGAGAGACTCCCATGTAGCATATTTTATTTGGAGCTTGCACCACTGAACAAGATATTCCATGATGGTATGATTGCAGAGAGTGCAGGTCCAACGATCCAATAGTTGCTCAGGTTCGAGTAATATGGACCCTTCTTCATCCAATTTGTATAATGCTAATTGAACTTGTACCTGTGTGCCCATAAATTTTTTGAGAGAGGAAACATCAAAAATAGGATGGAGCTTGGAGGTGGGTGGAAGAGCCAGTTTGGAAGTTGTGGCACAAATTCGTTGTAGAACTTGGTAGGGTCTATAGTATTTTACAACAAGTTTCTAGCACCTACGGATTTGTAGAGATGTTTGTTTATAGGGTTGTAAGCAAAGGAAGACTGTTGGTCAGCCTGTGGTTACATTCGATTCTAGGCCATGCCCAAATTCTACTTTAGTTGGCGAAGAACATCGGTATGTTGGTTGAGGGTACTGTCGACTACCTGGACCTTGGAGATGCCTAGAATGTCTAAAGAGGGTGTGAGTGGAGGGCACGCATAAACTACCTCAAAAGGGGTGAGTTTTGTTGTTGTATGATAGGCTGTGTTGTACCACCATTCGGATAAAGGAAGCCACTTTGCCCATTGAGTAGGATGATCTGATGTAAAGCAACGAAGATAGGTCTCCAAGCATTTTTTGATCATCTCAGATTGACCATCCATTTGCAGATTATAGGCTAAACTCATTTTGAGCTGAGTTCCCTGCAACTTAAACAATTCTTTCTAAAAATGACTAGTGAAGGTGGGGTCTCAATAAGACACAATGGAGGTGGGCATACCATGAAGGCAAAAAATAGAATCAAGGAATATTTGGGCAATGATAGAGGTTGTGTAAGGATGAGAAAATGAACAAAAATGAGCATACTTCAAAAGGTGATCCACTACCACAAGAATAAACGACTTACCACCAGATTTAGGTAACCCTTCTATAAAATATATGGAAATATCAGTCAATACCTTATCTAGAATGGGCATGGGTTGAAGAGTACCTAGAGAATGTACTGTTTCACCTTTCATCTGTTGACAAGTATCACAAGCTGCCACAAAATCATGGATGTCCTATTTCATACCTTTCCAAAAGAATGTGCGCTTTTGGTATTCATAGGTTTTGAGAAATATAAAATTACATACAGAGGGAGTAGTATGTAGTTCCTTCATGAAAATATCATGGAGTGGGGATGTGCGAGGAAGAACAAGGTATTGGCAATAATGCAAGTCCTGACCATCCCAATTGTATCCTGGGTATGAAGTAGGATCATCACAAAGTGAGGCCACCAAAGCTTTCAAGTTTACATCCTAAAGTACCTCCTATCGTAAGGAATCTATCCATTGGGGAACAGGTAAGGAAATGGCACATAACATATCAAGGGCCTCAAATTGGCGAGAGAGAGCATCAACCAAAACTTTCTCTTTGCCCTTCTTATAGGTGATATCATAATCATATCCCATGAGTTTAGAAACCCTTTTTTGTTGTTTTGGGGTGTCAACCTGTTGTTCTAAGAAGTATTTGAGACTCTGATGATCTGTTTTAATGGAGATATTGCACCAAATGATATATTTTAACATGGAGGTGAGAGAGGTTGCTATTTTACCATAATTACAAAAAAAATTGCGGTAATAATCAGTAAGCACTAAGAATCCCCAAAGTCCCTTGAGAGTGCAAGGTTTTAGCCTATCCTAAATTGCCTAAATCTTCTTGGGGTTGACCTAGACGCCATCTTGGGACACAATGTGTCCTAAATACTCCAGTTTAGTCGGACCAAAGGAACATTTGGACCACTTAGCAAAAATCTGATTTTGTGCCAATAACTATAATGTCTGATCCACATGGACAAGGTGTTCTTCCCACGAGAGGCTATAGATCAAGATATCATCAAAGAAAACCATGATGAAATTTTATAGGAGAGGATGAAATATGTTGTTCATAAGGCTTTGAAATGTGGAAGGAGCATTTGTTAGACCAAATGGCATTACCAATAACTCATAGTGACCTTTGTGAGTACAAAAAGTAGTTTAGGGAATATCCTCGTCCTTGAGCCTGTTTTGATGGTAACCAGAATTAAGGTCTAACTTGGAGAAGTACATAGCTCCATGTAGTTCATACAATACTTCATACACTATCTAAATGGGGAATTTATCCTTGATGGTAATTTTATTGAGCTCCTGGTAGTCTATACACAATTGCCATGAGCCATATTTCTTGCGAACTAGTAGAACTAGGGAAGAGTAAGGGCTAGTACTAGGTCGAATGACACTAGCTTAGAGCAATTATTATACCATATTTTTGATTTTAGACTTGAGAGCATGAGGATACCAATACGGTCTGATGTTGGATGGTGCATTACCTTGTAGCAGGTGAATAGCATGGTCATGTGAGCAATGAGGTGGCAGGGTCGTTGACTCTTAAAAAATTCCATTGTGCTTGGTCAGAACAAGTTGCAAATCTGCTAGAATTTGATTTGCTATGGCAGTGGTTGGTTGAATTGAAATATTTGTGCAATGACCCCATGGGATTACTTTTTTAACAACTTCTCCATGCGATTAGAACTGATAATTTGTGTAGGACCTATTTTGGTACCATGGATGGTGTGTGTTTGTCCATGTTGTGAAAATTGCATCCACAGTTCTGCAAAGTTCCAGGATATAGTGCCCAAGGTGCCCAGCCATTGAGCTCCTAACACAATATCACATCCTCCCAATTGGAGGGCAAACATGTCTTTCTTGAGTTCATAATCCCCCATATTTATTTTGACATTGCACCATTTACCTTTACAAGGTAAAGTGCCTCCATTTACCACCATGACTTCAAATGAATTGCATGTATGTATATAGCAATTGGTCTGCTTAGCAACTCGAGGATCAATAAAATTATGTGTACTTATTGAATCAATAAGAATATTAAGGTGTTGGCCTTTGAAAATACTGTTAGGGAACCGATCAATAATCATATGCATTGAATCATTTAAATAATACAATGTAGGCCCATTTAGCCCATGAGAAGTGGATCTCACTAACCAATACGAGCTAACAATATGAAGCAATATAGATGCTAACAACATGATGCTAACAATATAATGCTAACATAGTAAATGCTATCATCTAGAGAATAATGTAATAACAACTAATATATGCTAACATCCCCCCTTATTACATTATTTGGGTAATAATATAACTACTAGCTACACTATCATCCCCCATACAACAATATTTGGGTAAAGTATATAACTGCACCAATACAGTGAAGAAGAAGAAGAGAAATGAAATAATGGTGGCTCATACTTTGTCTTCGGCTCTAGCTCTGGCTCATGGCTCTAGCTCTGGCTCTAAGCATACCTCTGGAATTGTACCTCTGGGTCTATCTTGGGATCTGCCTGTGAATATGCCTTTGGATCATTGCCTCTGGATCTGCCTATAGATCTGCCTCTGGAACTTTGTCTTTGGGTCTGTCTTTAGGTCTATCTCTGGGTCATTATATCTAGGACTGCCACTTGGTCTGTCACTAGATTTGCCTCGGGGTCTACCATAGGTTTTACCTTTTTGGTAGAAGCCATACAACATTTATTTCATCATGGTCCATTGTTTGAGATCTATCCATCCATAATAAATATGAACTTTGTTGGTAATTTTCACTTTGTACCAACATATTGAAGAAGAGTGATTTGTACATCCACAAGAATCACAAGGATGTAATCTCCAACACTTAGCCGTAACATGTCTTGTCTTTTCACAATGACTGCAACAATGCTTTTTAGGAGTTGTAGGAGATTTAGGTTTTACAAACATAGAATTACTGGTACTTGCATGTCTAGTATAGCCAAGGCCTTCATGCTTTGCCCTGACACTTAGCATTATTGGAGATTTAATGCCTTGTTCCTGTTTACCTAATCTCTCACCATTGAATCCCATTTTCTTCATCATTTTGGAACCAAATCCTTTGGTATGTTTTTCAAAACACCCAATTTCATCATCTTCATCAATGCTTTTAACAATATTGCATTTGTTGCTATTGATGAGATTATGGATTTCATTTTTAGGAGGTTCAATTTTTAAGTCACTAGTGTTACAAGCAAAATCTACTACTGTGATGAGATCACCTGTGCTACAACTGATATCTGCCATCATAGGCATGAGGTCGCTTGTATCACAACAAGCATTCGCCACCATGGACTGAAGGTCACTTGTGTCACTACAAGCATCGACCATTAGGGGTTTGACCTCTGTTTCCTCACTAAAGTCCCTATACACTTTACGTTGGGCAATATCAAGAGAAATCAATGATATGTAGAATGCCCTTATGACGCCTATAGGTATTTGAACACCATTCTTTTGAAGGTCTTCAAAATCTTCAGAATATTTGAGAATGGATTTTACACCACTGCATAGTGTAGAATATTTTTCATCCTCATAAAAATCCATTCCTTCCATCTCTGGTGGAAAGTAAGGACCGTTAACTGATTTTTCAATAGCATCGGTTTGTTTAGGAGCTTGTTTTTTCTTTGATCTACCCATTCTTAAGGTGTCGGTCTCTATCGAAAATGCACCTTTTACAATAAAATTTTGCAAAAATAAATTGACTAAGGTGTCGGTCAGTGCCGAAAATGCACCCTTATAAGTCGTCCCCCCTTGTTTTTGCAAAATTATATCTCCCCTTAGTGCAAGATAGGATATGGTGGAGAAATTGTTTTATCCCCCTTAGTGCAAAAAAATTGCAACAATTAAGTCTGAATAGACTTGTACAAAGCTTCTATTTTATGGCCCCCCTTATGACTGTGCAAGTTTTAACATATTAAGAAAGGCTTTGGAGAGAAAAAATAAGTTAATCCCCCTTATTGCGCAATATATAGCTTTTACAAAAGGTGCCTCTTAGGTAAAAATTGCAAAATTTTAAATTAATCAACGTATTTAATTAATAATAAAATATATTTTATTTGAAAAATCAATTAAATTGATTTAAAAAACAAAATAATATTAAATTATTAAAAAAAATTGAAAAACTTAAAAAACAACTTTGCAAAATAAATTTATACCTTTTTGTGTGGAGCGTCTGTGGGGTTTGAACCCCAAACCTCACCTCCACCAACACCTTAGTGTGAGGCCTCGAACCGGCTGAGCTAATGCTCCCAGTTGAAACATAGGGGAAAGGAAACCCTACTTTAGCTAGAGGTCATGCCCGAGTTTGCTCCAATGGGCTCCTCCGTCGCTCTGCCTCCGCTCCACCAGTGACGGCTTCAACTCCTCGATGGTTGCAAATTTTTGGAAGCGGGCGACGAAAAATGAAATATATATATATATATATATATATATATATATATATATATATATATATATATATTCTTTTATTAGATCCGAAGCTCCAATTTTTTTAATCTTCTATGGGCATCGATCACCTTGCACTGCGAACAGTTCAATGGATGTAACAAGCTCTCAGTTGAATCCGTCAATGCAGTCGTCATATCCTTTTTACATGTTGAGATCAAGCATATCGTGTTGTAGGTTGGACCTTATCATCTGCTACAACGAGGGAGGGGTCTACATAAACTCTAGGATTCTTTTTTGTTGCAGGGTTTATAGTTGGGAAGTCAAGCTTGAGTGCTTGGAATAGTGCATATTTTATCCGTAGATAGGTGCTACAATGCATGATTTTGTTCCAACAATCTTCACACTGAACACAATATTGTTCCAATTTGAACAGTAATTTTTAGTTAGAGGAGTGCGACCATAGGCAACAGGAACGTCAATATTAACCACCAAAAATGATGATTTCCTGGAACATCGCTTGAAATTGTCAAAACTACGACACATGCAGTATAGCCAACACCTCCCTCAAATGACGATTAATCCTACAACTATATCTTGTGCAATGTCTAAAAAACACCTGGATGTTGATGTGTTTGACTCATCGTCTGCTATGGTGTTGCAACAATCTGTAGAATTTATCTTTGTGCAAAGATACCGCCTAATATCATGAAACCTCAATATGCCATATATCGCCTGTTATTAGATCTGCTAATACGCCTACAAATTTGTCATATTGTCATCAGTATTCCAGCAAACATCAGTATTTTTTAGGCATCAACGCTGCATAACACAACACTTCACAAAAAAAACTTTACTAGGAGTATTATTCCATATGCACGATGCAGGGATGTCTTAAGGGGTTTAAAAGAAATATTACTCCCCAAGCTTAATAACCACCACTCTATGGTACACCTTTCATTGGTTTTACCATCCACTACAGTACGTAAACCATACCCATCCAACGTGGCCTCCACCAAGTCAGATCCCGGTTCACCCCTTGTCCACGTCCAATCCTATGCCTAGTGTTCGTCAGGCACTACGCCCACGTATTAGATTCTAAGTTTAGGTAGGTCCACCATCACAGTGTTTGGATCCATCTAGTTTGTCCTTCTATGGTTCACTTAGGTGTCAATAGGGTTCTCGTTGCTTGTCACGTTCACCTAGGGCACAGGTCTGGTTCACTAGGTCCAATTGCCAGATAGATCACGTCCAGAAACAGAGTGTCTAGGAGTCGTCGGCTTAGGTGTCTAGTAGTCGGATCCACATCAAAATTAGAGCTCCGCCATCCCCAATTGATTTACGTCCATATTTAGAGATGTTTGATCCAGGATCCGTAGTCTCCACAGGGGAGAACTATCTCTGAACCTTGGTGTCACACCCCACCAAGGTTGTTGACCACCAAATGGTTTCAAATGAAATAGAGTGGAGGCTCTCCTCCTGCTCTGATACCATGTTAGGGAACCGATCAATAATCATATGCATTGAATCATTTAAATATTACAATGTAGGCCCATTTATCCCATGAGAAGCGGATCTCACTAACCAATACGAGCTAACAATATGAAGCAATATAGATGCTAACAACATGATGCTAACAATATAATGCTAACATAGTAAACGCTATCATCTAGAGAATAATGTAAGAAAAACTAATATATGCTAACAAAAACCCACAACTTTCATGGTTTGTGGGGTGGTAATCCCATAAAGAGCATGGACTAAGATTTTTTCCTGAGGTTCTTATGGTTCCTCTTCCCGTTGAGTTGGTGCATCAGCTGTGTCACTATCCTCATCACTATGGTTGTTGCTATTAGGTTCCTCTACATCTATTAAGAACAATATTTTATTTGCACATCTATTCCCCTTCATAAATTTTTCATCACAATTATAACACAGCCCTTGGGTGCGATGTGCATCCATTTATTTTGTAGTCAGTCGCTTGGGGCAAGAGGTCTATTATCAATATTATTTTAGAAATAAGGAGGAAATGGAGGTCAATATTGAGGAAATCACGACATCCACTTTTTAGCTGAGAGTTTAAATTCGGCCAATTAGGCTAAAATGATATCCTACATCATGGTTTTGGGTTTAAACATCTTGAATTCAGCCTGGAGATCATAATTCAACCCACTAATGAAACAACTCATAAAAAATACCTCATTCAAGCCCCTTGTTTTATTGGCCAATTTCTCAAATTATGTTTGGTAATCATGAATTGTGGTAGTTTGTTTCAGCTTTGTCAATGCTCCTGTAAAGTCTTCATAATCACTAGGGCCAAATAGGGTGAGTAGTTGGGACTTAAAGTCCTCCCAAGATAGATCAGGGGTAGTGGCTTTTAGCCATTAGAACCAATGTAAGGCTTTAGATTCTAAGTTGAAGGAAGCCATTTGAACTCGATGATAAATAGGGACATTGTAGAGTCTAAACTGGAGTTATGGTTCAAAATTTGGAGTCTAGGATCAACTTTCTTTGACCTGTAGTCTGCACCCTAACCACCCTATCACTATCCTATATCTTCCTTTATCACTTGTATTGCAGTTACTAACATGATTTCTATAACTGATCTTGAGGATTATCTGACACTGATAGTACTATTTTTGACACTGGAAGTTTGTAATTCTAGACTGTTACAGAGGGCTATTACTATTGACCAAACTATCTCTATTACTGACCAAACTATTTCTATCATTATCCTGACTATTTTGTTTCTGATAATGGGCTGTTGCAAACACTTGCAAAATCTGTCCTGACTGTTGGTGCATGTAAGATTTTTTCTATGATAAGGAATGCCTTCTCCGTATGCTCACTTTTGTGGTTGTGAATGTAGGTTAGTAGAATAGGTATGGTGTTGATTTACATGTGGAAGTTATGTTTTGTAGAACCAGGGTAAGCTAAGGGAGTATGTAATACACATAGGCCCTCTATTATACCGTAGTGACTAACAATAGTGCTCAGACCAATATTTCAGGCCACTACCCAAGGAGGATTCCACACACCCTTGAGCACACTATCTACCTCTCTAACAGTATAGGAGGGTGATCTTCCAGGATGCTTTATCCCATAGACTATGGATAATACAAGGTCGAAAGCTACCTAATAGATAAAATTTTGTTTAAAGCTAGATTATCTCTCGATACACCCGAAGATTCAAGGGAGCTCAAGTCTATGCGCAAGTGTTGTCTAAGGCCTGGGTATTGGAGCCTGATCACTCCTCACTTCACTAGAAACTTTATGGGCTATCTAGATTAGCCAATAATGATAGATCCTTCATGATATTTTAAAATCCCTGAAACAGGGTTTCTAACCTACACAACTACTAAAACAAAGACTATTTTTTTATGTTTTCTGGATTTTTGGTCAAAAAAGAGACTGTATTTTTTTTTTAATAAAGGAAAAATAGAAATAAAAAAGACACAAAATATTATACCTAACTAATGGAATGAATGGAAAATATCATCTCAATTGTAGCAGAACTCAGTCCTAGAAAGTTCGCTGATACCACTTGTTAGGATCTCACTATTGAAATAAAACACACTCACACAAAATTATGAAAAATAGCTCAAATACATCAAATAACATCAATAACACTATGTAGAAATTAAATGCAAAAATGGAACAATATCACAATAACACAAAATCACAGGCCTCTTTGAGGGGGCAACCTCCTTCAATATTTCATTAGCTTCCAAAAAGATGAATTCGTATATTGATTCATATCTTTTAAAGAAAATTTTCATGCAACCCTACCTAAAGGCTCAAGAGTTGGCTTACATGTAAAATTTCACTCGAGCTAGAATCTCCTACCTAACATCAGTTACAATCTTGATAAAAAATGGTTACATGAGATGGCGCCACTTGGCTAGGCACCTTACTTGCCACATACATTACAAATGATTACAAAATAACATTATAATGGGATCCCCACGTTGGGAGTGGGTCATTAAAAAATGACGTTAGGATAGGATCCTAACATCCTAGGAAAAACAACTTTACTTTGGTCGACTATCTTGCGTAAAGCAAACATAACCTTAATTATTCACAAATGAGGGATAGGTGACTTTAGCTATCTTAGGTGAGATAGATGGATAGAGTCAACTCA
The DNA here is from genome assembly GCA_028583015.1 of Wollemia nobilis. Lineage (NCBI taxonomy): Eukaryota > Viridiplantae > Streptophyta > Pinopsida > Araucariales > Araucariaceae > Wollemia > Wollemia nobilis. The sequence goes on from JAQPPZ010017052.1 coordinate 16,588,987, forward strand.
TAGCAAAAATGAGATAGGTGGATTTATTTATTTCATCGATAATATGAAATATATGGATTGAGTCAGCTCATAGAAAATATGGGATGGATAATTTTAGTTATCTCATCGATAAAAGTGAGGGATATACTTTAAGTTAGATCATCATAGGTGAAGTAACTATTCATAGTTAAGTTAATTTTTACTTAATAAGAAGGAACAGGGAAAAACTGCTATAAGAGAGAATAGATTATGTTATAATACGGTATAATATAGCTAGTATCGCAAAGATGGATTATGTTAGACTATGATTAACATAGTTTATATTGTAAAATTATTGAATTAGCTAAAGGTATGGGACTCTAGTTGGTTTGGTAAATGGAATGTGGAATATGGAATTAACTAAAGTATGGGACTTTAGTTAATCAATGAATTATGTGGATTAAGGGAGCAATCATGGGAGCTGTGAGTTCCTATGCATTGTATTAGCTCATTTTTTTTATTTTCTTTAATGTATCTCTTTATCATCATTTTCCATATTTGCTTTTAATGTATCTTTTGTTGGTTTATTCTCATGATTAGATTTAAATAGATGTTTTATTTGATATTGTTCTTTGTTTGTTCTAAAGTGATATTCCAGCATGGATGAGGGACTCTTGTGCTTTAAGGATGGGGTATTTTTTACTAGAATTAGTACTTTGATGTCTTCAATGAAGGCTTGATTAAAGTATAAGCTAAAGTTGGGATGACCTAGAATGCTCTATTTGCTAGAATATAATGGAAACTAATCCCAACGGTGAGTGGATGTTATGATACCTTAGTATGGGCTCTGGTATTAATGATACATCATAGTCTTGGAATATTACCTTAGAATATTAAAGCTTCTAGCAAGAGTACCCTATATTATACCTTGAATTAAAGATAGATTTTAAGGTGAAGCTATAACTTAAGCTCTTTATTTGTTGAAACTAGGTTAAAGATGCTACCTAAGGTTAGAAGAGAGATACCTACACCTAAGTATTATGTCGAAGAAAGGAATCAATATGGAAGTTCGAGGATCTTAGGTAAAGAGGTGAAGACTCTTCTTATAATTACTAAGGAATTTCAAGGACAAATAAAACAAGGGGGACTAATATACCAACAAAAAGAACAATTAAATCAGTACAAGCAGTTGAAGAAGTCCTTCTGGGCAAATCACCTAAAGGTGGACCACTGAACCCAAAAGGAAAGTATAATAAATGGCTTCCTGAAGTGGAAAAGACAATAGAAGGAGCAAATAAGCCAATCTCATCCAACCATTGACATTGACTTAAGAAAATGGAGACCACCCCAACTCATCTACGAAAAGAGTCAAAGAAAACCCAAGTCACCTCGAGTAGGGCAAATTAGAAAACTACTTTAGTAAAAATACAAAGGCCCTTCAGGAGGTTGTTATGTATGTGGGGGATTGCATTATGTAGTTAACTACCCAGGCAAAGATATACAAAAACTCTAAACCAAGGAGATAAGCCTTGGGGCAGAGATGGTAAGAAGGAGCTTGTGCTGAATGTTAGGGTAAAATGGGGGGGTATATTGCTTTATACCCCATTGGTTAGGTTTTTACCTCCCCTTTTTCTTTTTCCCATGTAGAGGTAGTTGTCTTTCTCCTCTCTATTTATTGTTTAAAATATCTTATTAATGGTTAACCTAAATAATTATCCTAATTATCCTAGGTTAGTTAGTTGTTGCGCCTATTCCTCTACGCGCGGGGGTGGTTTTTTTTTTATATTAATTTAATATCTTTTCTAAAGTTTTGTAACCTATATAAACCTAGAGCATTTCTATGCTAAGGTTAATTTGATTAAGGTTCAATATTTTGTTAATAATATTTTGTTAACACTTACCTTTCTCACATCATTGGCATCAGAGCCATTCCCCGAATTTGGCCACATGCTTTTTGAGGTGGCCCCACTAGTTGAATCCGATCTGGTTCTTGAGGTGGCCACCGATCTAGGATCCAACATGTTTTTCGAGGCAGCCCGTAGGCTAACCGACACGGTTCCTGAGGTGACCTACACGCGGCCCAAGGTGATCTGTTAATGTGGCGGTCCGATCTGGCATGATGGCACGAGGCCCAAGGCAATCCGATATGCTAACGAAGCACTCCTACTAATGTGGCGACACGCGGCCTGATGTAGCACAAGGCCCGAGGCACTCCTGCTGACGTGGCGGTCTGATCTGCTGGCAGGCGGTTCGATCTGGCTCAACAACTCCCATGTGACACATGGCAAAAAAGGGTTCTGTGGAGCCTGTCGATTGCCCATAGGCAATCAAGAGCCTAAGGGAGGTTTTTGGTTTTTAAACCAAAAGAATGCGCTCGCACGGCGCATGTGGGATTAAACCCATGAAATAAAAAAAAAAACGAGGCTTCCTTTGCTTATTACACGAACCCTCCGCCCCCCACCTTCAGCTCTATAGCCGAACAGCGCGGGAGAACAACCCCCATTTTTTTTTTTTTCCCAGAAAAGGACCAAAAAAGGGGGATATAAGACATAAAATTGCACATATTTTTTTTGCAAACTTGAGAACTTTAAGCCTTGGGTCCATAAAAACCAAGTTGTTTGTCGACTGGTTTGGAAGCCTTTCAAATGCGGGTCGTGTGTCAACTTGTCTTGAAAGGAGTGCTCATATTGTTAATTTTACAAAATAAAAGGGTACTTCTTTTGCAAAATTGTAAAACAAGTAGGAGACATAAAAATATCAATTTTTTGCACAACACACATTAATATTTTGTTCCAAAAATTAAAAAGGTGCATTTTCAATTTTACTCGACAGCTTCATTGGTAAATTAGATGCATTTTTGGTTGCATTCGACACCTAGGTGATAAGAATTTTGTGGGCATTCTTGTTTGATTATTGCATTATTTCTTTTTTGCAATTATAAGTCATAGAATCAAGAACACACTAAACCCCAAAATTTCACAAATTTGTGTAAATCCTTGCATAGATTTAAAACCAAAATTAATTGATATTCTCTCATAAATCAAAACCCCTAATTCACTCTTATTTATTTGGCTTAATTTCCTCAAACTGATTATTCCTCTTCAAGAGGATTTTCAGGCAGGTGCCATTAAATATCTATTTGAGTGAATTATCTTTTGGTACTCTTTTAGGGTAATCAAAAAGAAAGAACAAGTTTTTGAAAATAAGGAACCTTAAAAAGTTGCAATCCTTTGCACTAAGGGGGGATAATTCCTTTCTTCCTTCAAAACACAAATTTTTGACAAGAGGGAAATAAAACTTGTAAAGGCAATAATAAAAGTAGAAGTCATAAAAATTATACCTTTTATTTTAGACTTCATAATAGCAACCATGCTTGAAGTTCTTACAATAAGGAATGATGATTTGGTGTTTGATAAAATTTCCTAGAAAGCATAGTTTTGCACTTGTAAAAATGACACCATTCAGTGTTGGTTTCAAAACAAGCAAAACTAAAATGGCAAAGACACATCATAGAAGCCATATTTCTAGTGAAGTGTCTCATTCTGATTTGGATTCTAGTTCAAAGAGAGTAAACAAAATGCTCATTTCTAAGATAGTATTGTAGAGGGAAAACACATTTGTCACCTTGAGCAAAACATCATTTCCTCTCTCTTTTTTAGGCTTCATAAATAGCATAAGTCTTTGTTTGAAGTACTTGAAATAAGGGGTGATTGTAACTCTTTTAGGCTTCATAAATAGCAAACTCTCAATGTTTGAATTACTTGTAATAAAAGAAGGGAATTTTCTGGTGTAAAATTGCATAGGAGGCAATATTTGTAAAATCCTTCACAAAACTCTTGAGTTCCACATCTTCTTTTGCAATTAAGGGAGGATATACTCTTCTTTTCTTCACAATTTTTTGTAAAAAGAGAAGAAGACTTATAAGGGTGCATTTTTGACAGCGTCCGACACCTTAGTCATGCTTCTTTCAGAAATTAATTAAAACATGTTTTGCAACAATAAGGGGGGAACTTATAAGGGTGCATTTTCGACAACAACCGACACCTTAGCTACCTTATCTTTTGCAAAATCATATTGTAACTGAATGAACCTTGTATGAAGTGATCTATTCTACTACACATAGCAATTACAGCGGCTGGTTACCCATGCAATTCGATGAATGATAAGATTACAATAAGGACATTCGTTGATGTGAAGACAAAGTGAGGAATGACCCATTTTTTGCTTAGGAGCAGCCAGAGCATTGTGATAAAGCAAGAACCAGCAGATCGACATTTTTTTTACTGTATTGGGATAGTTATATACATTACCTAAATAATGTAATACGGGGGGATGTTAGAGTAATATTCCATTATTTGGGATATTTACCCTTTACTCCACTAGGTAAAATAGGTAGTATATTGCATTATACTACATAGGTAGATTATTACATTTACTTTTTACTACTTACCATAGAGATATTTACTATGCTACATATCTACTGGTAAACCTAGGTTAGTATATAAAATATTCTAGGTTAGATATTTTAGATTAGTAGTTAGTTCATACTTCTCTACCTAGGTTAGTTGTTAGCACACTACTCTCCTGACGCGTTATGTTAGTGTTATTTGTGCTAATATAGTTTATTTGTAAACTATATAATGCTTAGACCTTTCTAAGCTAATGTTAATTTATATTTTATTTATCAAATCATTTATCTTACCTTTCACTTACTAACAATTAAAATATTTTAAATATCCATCCTAGCTAATGTAATCTACTTTACATAAAATAGGACTTTATTTAATGTAATGGTATTTCCAAAGTATGAGGAATATAGTTTAATATGGCAAGCATACCTTGCCATCCACGAGGAGGATAATAATTGAATGAAAGTATGCAAGTGTGGTGAACAAGATTGAGATGATACCTTCACTCCTCTTGAGAGGACGAATAATCTGGGAGGAGGTGCATGAGAGAGGAGGAACCAAATTCTGTAGGAGCTTTGGAGGAGGTAATTTTAAAGAAGCAAAGAGAAGAAGATGAGGTGAATTCAATGAATTTGAGGAGCTATCCATTTGGGAGAACACGATTGGTATTGTTGTTTAGTTTAACATTTAGAGAGATGAAATTAAATCATTATATGCCATATGGCTTTGGAATTTAATAAAACCTTTAGAATAAGCTTATAATCGGCCATACAAGTTTTAAAATAGGAATACCCCCCATGCTAGGTTTTAAAAACTTAAATGGTAGTAAAAGACATAAAACCAGCTTATGTTAAACCTGCGTTCAAACCCTTCTGTGCTACAAACCATAGTCTAAATCCTTGGGTAACCTTCTAATATTGTGAAGCCACCATGAGAGAGGTTTAAAATCAATTAAAGAGGTTTGTGTAAGTTGTCCTGTTACTGTAGTTATCTATGCAATGTCTTCCTGAACTGGATGTCCTCCTTATTTATACAAACGTTAATTAAACCATTGATGATTCCTTAGACCTCCATAGGCCAGTGTTTAGAAATATTGGAGTACCCTTAAGGTAGTTTAGGAGAGTTTAGGAGCCTCCTATGTTGGTTGTAGTTCTCTGCAATTGTCATTGTGTTGCCTGTGTTCTTGGCCTACGTAGGTGGATGGATTCAAAGAATTCATCCGCAAGCATTGGTCCACATGGTACATGCTCAGGCAGATGAAAGACATAAAGGGAGCTTGGCTCCCTATGTATTTCAACCACAAAGTGGTGGTCATGCGACTCACCACTCGATGATCACTCTAGTACCAATTGGAGGTATGCTATTGCTGCTTAATCACATCAAAATATCTCCACCTATTGATTTACCTCCCCACATGGATATTGTTTCATAGTTGACATATTTTGGTTGTTTCTTTAGTGTTTTTTATAGATACATGAGATGCGCTCGAGAATTTCCACCTGTAGATATATGGAAAACCATTTTTTTTGTAGACTCTTATGCTCGTTAAAACCGTTGTTCATTTGTACTGGGATGTTTAAATCCCACATTGCTCTTGTGGGAGCAATGTGGAGGTTAAGAAATGACCTTGCACCCCTACTTGAATGACCATCACTTGATGGTCAAGGTGGCCACTGAGTGATGGTCATTCGATGCTAGTTGGAGGTACGATGAGGTGATACTCATGCCCTTGACTCAGTTTGTTGACCAAGCTAGCCTTGTTGATTGAGTTTGAAATTATTACTCAAAATTAATTGGGATTGACTCAATTGATGATGAATTGATTATCCACCTATTTTTAAAAATAATTATTATTTCAATTTATGGTGAAACTATACTCTTAACAAACCCTTTTTTATCCTCTTAATTTTGGGAAATCTTTCTCCATTATGTAATGAATTGGAAATCAATATGAAATAAAAGCCTTTGGTTATATTATGTGAGTGGTAGATTAAACCCAAAATAAAGGATAAGTCTCATTTGGTAGATTATTTAAATTAAACTTATAATGGAACTATAAGGGAATTATTTATGAATTAAATTTGTTAAGCTTTAAACTATTAAATAATGAAGGGATGGTTTTATAGCTTAAAGGTTATGGGACTTTAGTTTATAAAATGCAAGAGAAAGGTTATTTTCAAAATTAAAGGAGTAAAGCATTAATTTAGTGAATAGATGAAGGGTATGTTTTAGAGGTTAAAGGTATGGGAATTTAATGCTTTAAGACATGACTAGATTTGATTTAATTAGTAACCATGATCTATATGATGCATGTTGAATAAACTCTCTAAAGGTATTTGAGAGGGGATGGTAAAAGTAATGGTTCTTTTATGACTTCAACAATGCTATTATATGGTTAAGGACTTGATTAAATTGTATAGTTCAATTTGTAAAAGTAAAGAAAGTAAATGTATATAGAAGCATGACTATCTTGAACCATGAGCGTCTTGATCCCCTACTATCCTCAACTAATTTATGGAATGAGGTGGATGACTAAAAACAGTAGTTGGTTCACTTGTTTGGTTTTTCTTATCCTTTAGTTATTTACTTGTGCTCAGATAAATTAGAATTGTGGGATATTTCCATGATGAAATTGATGTACTATTATTTGAAGTATGGAGGATTTGCCATACATGTTTATATGTAATAATTGTTTATTGTTAAATGATGAACCTTTAAATTACTAATTGAACTATCCATGCTTTATATTTAAACCTATTTTCATTAATGTTTATCTTCTTGTATGATGTTTTCTTTTTAGTATCTTTGCATGTTTTTATAGGTTATATTTTGTTAGATTTAGTATCTAGATCTATCTTTTATTTTTTTTCTTGAAAAACTTTATAAAGAATGAATAACAAGTTCTAGGGTGAAGATAAGTGACCTAAGGGAATTAAGACCTCCTTAGGGTGAACATTGGTGACCTAAGGGAATTGAGACCCCCTTAGGTATATTAATTATTAATTTATGGAAATACTACATTCGATTTAAGATATCTCGTCATGTGGATGAGATGGATAGCTTAACTTGCAATACTCGTAGCATACCTACAAAGACTAGCTTGTGTATGGTATGGTGATGCATGTATACCTTCGATTGACTAAAGGTGATAAGTCTATCTCATCAAGAATGATGATATAGATAGACTTATTTGTGGTAACACATGATCCGCCTACACATATGGGACTTGTGTGAGGGTATCTTGTGAGATGTATCTCTTTAGACAAATTAGGGGATTTTAACAATAGGTGAAACTTATATTGGTTAGGGGTTTATGAATGGTTTATGAATCCCTCTCCTTAGTTTTTTTTTAATATTTTCTTTTGTGTGTTTTTTGTTTACTTTTTTTTAGGTCACTACACAAAGTCTGGTGGTAGATCTGATACCACTATTGGTTTTTTAAGCCTTAATACTACCACAAAATATCATAGGTTATCTAAAAATATATCACACAGGTCCCCAAATATAAAATAGCCACAATAAAGGTCAATGTAATAATATGATAATTAGAATAATATGAGAAAACTAATATATATATCAAGGCTTAAAATAAATAAAATAATATTCATTTATATATTTAAATATGAATGTAAATAGGTTTGAATAATTCATGTGCAATGCATGAAGAACAAATTACAATATTAATTGCTCAAAATGTATATAAGATTTATTGCTTCTCTTCATCTTACAATAAGATAATGAGATATATGGATTTTCTTACTTGTACATACCTTCCTATGGAGAATAATATAGCAATAGTAATGTGACTCTACAAGTACTTGACTATTGCTCTCCATATGCCAAGTCTCATGACTCTTGGCTTATTTTCTTGCCACTTGCATACTTGATGAACACTTGACTCTAGACACTTGCACACATGAATCTTGCACTTCTACATGCACTCCTAATCTAAGACACTTGTGCACATCTTTATATTACATATTTGCACTCTTACATACAAGACACTTGTGCACATTTACTCAACCTACACTTGCACTCTAACTTACATGACACTTGTGCATTTCCTGCACATTCACACTTACATAAAAGGGGAAATATAATTCACACTCTAAACTATAGACTCAACCCTAATCTACTATTTACAAATGTACCATGAAGGTACTATGGGGGTACATTAGCATGTACCAAATAATGTAATATACCTCAACAAGTAAATTTTTTTGGCCTCCAAAATAAAAATATATTTGTATATTATTTTTCCTTAACCCTTATTTAAAATATATATGGGATTAGACCCTTTAAAATATTCCATATAACCTTGGTAAGTGGAATGATAGATATCTCTCCTTAGCGAGCCAATTTCAAGTATGTCAAAAATATTCTTCATATTTCTTATACATTTTTCTTGTTGGTTTTAGTGAATGTCAAATTAATGTAATATTTAAGATGGTCAAAGTTTTTTATGATTACATGGAAAACTTGTGTCAAAATACATGCAATTAGCTATAATATTTTTACAATGTAAAGGCATATAGGGGTTTGGGGTTAAAAATTCTTAGGTCACAAGCTATAGCCTTGGTATCTAAATGGATCATAGGGACTATAAAAGAAATTATATTGGAAGGATTTAATTTAACATGATAATGATTCCTCTTTTTTAAAGATAAAATAATACTCGTATTTATTTTGTTGATAAAATTATCTATTTTAATGAAGTTCATCATCAATTGAATCAATGATCTTAATATATATTTCAAATGAATAGGAATTTTTTAGATACCATGTAGATTTTTTGATCTTTATTGGTATTGGTTAAAGGTGTCAAATATTTAGAATCATATGGTGGAACTTGTTTTGGGAAGACAAGCCTCAAGATTTGGTTCAAATATGATTCAAATTGTTCATCATTCAAGAAGAGGATTATGAACTTGGGTGATTTGGTTAAGGGGTATAGTATCTATAAATAGTATATACTTAAAATACCTATGGTTTACTAGATTATAAATATTTAACTTATTCTATTCTATAGTATACATGTCATTTTGTTCTTCTTGTTGTCATCTTGTACTAGAATATTGACTTCCTTAAGTATATCAAGTGGGATGGGGACTACCCTTTCTTTGATATTAGTTCCAAAAATATGTTTGACCTCCTAATTAAGCCTTTTTATTTTGAATCCAAGTTCTTCAAGAAGTATACATTTTACTAAGAATTGTGTTTGGTAGGCTCCATGCATTTAACCTAACAAATCATGTTTTAGATGGATGTTTTCTAGCATTAACTTACCACAGGGAAAATTTTTGAATGGTTGTTATTAGTCCTTTAGTATTTCATACTTGTAATACAATTAATTCCAATAAGCATATTTTATTTAGGTTTTAGTATGCTCTACATATATGGTCCTTTATGCTTCATGATTGGAAACTATTTATTGGTAGACCTATTTCTTGGGAAGATATATGGAATAATATTTTTTATGAAATCAAATTAAATACATTTTATTAAATTTTTTTGATTTACCTTATATCTTCTATAAAAGCATAGCAATAAAAAAAATCCAAAAAATATAGAGATAAAGAGACTACAAACTTATCTCAAGAAATCACTCCATTAAATTATGTTGTGCATCATATTAAGATCAATTATTGAAGACAATAGGAGAAGGAAAGATAAGGGTAAGTTTCCAAGGATATATAACATCCTTGGAATTGTGACACCTTGCAATTGTAGTAGAAGGGACACTCCCTATCTATTAATTACAACATTAATGCAAATTCCCACTCATAATAGTTTGGACCTTTACTTTCAATTGGTGATACTAGTGATGATCAAGGTGATCTGTATCTTTCAAAGTGTGTTGGAGGAGGTGTTTTCTTATGCTAAGATTGTTATGAAGTGTATAATGTAGTTGATTAAAATTAATCACCCTCCATTATTAGTAAGGCTTTATGTCTCAAAGATTCCTTAAGGGGTCCCTATTTCCTTTGCTCAATATATGTACAAGAGTGTTGCTATTTCAATAATCGTGCATCTAGTGGAGTAGTTGGTTAGAATTTTCATGACATGGTGTACAATGATAATAGAAATATATTTATTTTATGGTTATAGATTCATTTAAATCAATGGCTAGAAAAACGAAAACTAGATAATTCAAGTTCAATAGTGTGGTAGTTATGATCCATCTCTTTTGTATTCTAGAAATAAGAAGCTATGTTTTCTAGTAGGCCATTTCTAATATGGTTAGTTGAATAGTAGTGGATATCAAGTTTTTAAAGATAAGTTATATTGCAAGAGTGATATTCATTTGGTGGTCCATAAAGGACCTATTTTAAGATCCCACATTTTTACTTCTATAAAATGTTTTCCTTGCTAATTACCTTAAGAAAAAGCATAAAACCACTAATTTATAAATGATAATCTAAGAGAATTAAAGGAATGGAGGTTAACTAAGTTCATGTATTTAATTTCTATATGTGGTATTTGTTATTCACTATGTTAATATAGTATCTTGGCTACTACGTTTAAATTCTAGCAAGGAATTAACCATGGAGGACAAAGGAGAGAGCATTTTGCAACCCTAAAAGTAGTAGGGTGAACAAGAGTTTTTTAGAAAATTGGTTATCTCAAAATTGAAACCCACTCTAAGATGTGATTTAAAAAATATCAAATCATACATTTCATAAAATCATGAATCACTCCTCCAAAAATCATCTTTAAGGCATGAATATAGGGAAGAGTTACACAAGACCCAACGAAATGACTTGGAAAGTGATGTTTTTTCTTCAAATTGTGTCAATAAGTAGTTAGAAGGATACTATATGTGTTTATGGACAATATGAAGGTATGCAAATTTTAGGGATACATCATTTTGCTAAAGATGCCACTAAACTAGGGGATTTACTAGAAGTAGAAAATATTTACCTCTAATTACTCTTAGGTGATTAATTTTCTATAAATTGGAGCTAAGGATTTTGTTGTGCATATTTTATCCATTTGAGAAAATCAAAACTATAATTTTTTAGAATCAATTATATTTATGACTTAATAATATCATCAATAGAAAGAATGTACATGGCATTTATAGATTGAATATGTCATTGACCTTTTGATTTGTGGATACATAGTAATTGTGGCATTATACCTTCATTGTTCATTAATCATATATTATATTATAGCAGATTATTTATAGGTTGGATAATATTTATGTTATTTTATTCTCTCTAGGTGTGTTTATTGATCAACATTAACCTTGCTATGGCAAGTATGACCATATTTACTTTTATTGTACTTTGCTTTAATTATTAATATTTGTTTTATTCTAGATTTAATTTTATATATTTAGATTATTTTAGTTTAGCTAGACTAGTGGGGATCCAATCTAAATCTAGATATTGGAGAGGATATAACCATTCCTTATTATTCTTGAAATGTGACTTCATGGATGCATACCTTTATACAAGTTCAATAGTTTTTGGTAAGCTTGGTGGGACCAAAATTTCTAAGAGAATTAGGCCTAGTCCATTTGCTTATAATTCTTTAGATTTACCCCTAACCCGCTTACCTTGTCATACTACCTCCACCATGTATCTCCATTCCTTTCTCGTGTTCATGGTGGGTCCCCATATCACCCCTATCTTGATTGTCTTAGGCATCTTCATTGAAAACCCTAGGATTAATCATTTTCAAAGCATCCCTCAAGCCAACTCTTCGTCTAATCATTCTCAAAGCATCCCTCTATCCAGCTCTTGGTCTACTCATTTCTAATTTTCCATTCCTATTCTGATGGTAAATTTTCCATACGGTTATCATATCAAGTTATTGGGCACACATTACAAATATCCTTGTCTATGATCTACATCAATGGCTTCTAAAATAATTCTCTTCTAGAACTTCCAACATGTGTCTTCTATAAGCATCTAAAGGAAACCTCCCAAAGATCTATTTATATACTTTTAGGGATAACCTTAGGCAAAACCATTGCTAAAGCCCCCTTCCCTACTTGATATTAAAGAGTCATTCCATAATCAGAGAGCCCTTTTGCCTATCAAGAATGGTTGTGCTTGAACCCAATGGTTTCTTCCCTTTCTAAACATATTCAGTGGGAGTAATGTAGATATTTCTGATGAGTTCATGAATTCATGGAACAAGAGGTGTGTCACCATTCATAGCCTTTAATTCAAATTTAGTGTTCAGGTTTTGGTTGAGGTGACAAAGATTCTGAATGATGAGTTGGCTATCTGAAGAGATAGACATTCCTTGGTAGCGGAAATCAACCACTTCATGGACAAAGGCAAGAATATTGCCAAGGAAAAATGTGGTATCATGAGAACAACCCTTCCAACTCCCTAGGATAGGGTAATAATCCCTGTAATGCAATATTTCACTTGTGATAAATCTAACCTTCCTTGCATGGTTTTCACCTCATATTTTTAAATCACTTAAGGGACATCAAATTGATCAATGTGCCCAATTATCTGTTTAGATCCCTATAATTTTCCATTGATAGCTTTAGAAAATGGATTACCTCTCATCCCACTCACCAAGGTATACACCTAATCCTTTACATATTTGCTCTTGAAAAGTAAGCCCAAAAGGCAGTTGTGTCTTGTACTATCACCCCTCCTAACCCGTCCATCGACCAATGTTCTAGCTAGTAATCACCTATCAATGAAATGGTCAGTGATGATGATGACCAAAAGTTTTTTTCCCCTAATTCATCCAAATTAGGATGAAATTCAACCCTTGGCCCTTAATAGTAAGGCACTTAATAGTCAAGAAAATTCGAATTGTGGTGTCGATCATTAAGGAGTAAAAATACTAGAATCAAGTAAAGAGACAACCCTGAGACTGCTCATGATTCCCCTTAACCAAAATAGGTGAATACCAAGGTTATACCTTAAATGTGACATTCAAAGACAACCCCTACAACATTAAGCTTTTTGAACCAATGGGGGAGCCCACAACCAACATGTTTTGAAAGACCATCCTGGATTTCTCCAGCACTATGGTAATGCTCTCTATTTTAGCTAATGCAACTAAGATGGCATGGACCCTATATAACCAAGCCGCTAATTTTATGGATGACCTTTATCACCATCTCAAAGACCTTCAAAAGATAGGTGATGAGACTCCTACAAACACTGCTAAATATGTCTAGGATCAGTTCCTTTGTCTCTGCTTTGCAATTTCTTGTTTATCTATTTGTCTTGGAACTCTCATTGGTTCCCTTTTGGTCTGCTAGGATTACCTTTTAATCCTTGGATTGTTTTTATTGTTACAGTTTCGTTGACCTGTTATTTTTTTTGCTTCTTATGTAAATAAGGTTTTGGGGCCCTTTCAAAACCCACTCCAATATAACAATTTTTTTTTGTAGATTTCCACAAATTGATTTATAGTCTTTTTATATCTATTAAATGGTTTGTTCATTAGTCTAATCCAAACACAACCCATAAATTTTTTATTATATTTACTTCCTATGGCTTCAGATCTAATAACTTTTTAGATATTTTATGGGATGATGACTTCATTGTGAAGATAAAAAACTCGACATTCTTTTTCAAAGTCACATATATGTTTTTGATGAGATCAATGTTTCCTATGTAGATTTTTTAAATCTGTTTTACAAGTCTAAAAGTGTGATTCATCCTTTCAAAAGTTTTATTAAGTGTGCAAAAAGTGATTTATCCTTCTAAGAATTCTAATTTACTCCATAATTTGTATTTTTCCTAAAAAAATATTTCCAACTTTAGAAAGAGTGATTCATTATTTCCAAAATACAATTCACACTAGGATTCACTAAAAAACATATCTTCAAATAAACTTGCAATTTAATCATTTATAAACAAATTTGTAGTTTGAAATGTCAAATTTTTTAGACTTAAGAAACTATTATTCCCCCATTTGGAAAAGGATATTTGATCCTCCCTTTTTAGAAATATGAAATTTGGCTAAGGATAAGGATTATGATTTTCTCTCCTTGGTAAAAGGTGATTTTCCTTGTAAAGTGTGATTCACTCACTATCAAAGGAAAAACAATCTCAAGTAGGAAAAGTGCAATTTGCCTAGAGAGACATTATGATTCATATCATAAAAAACATGATTTATTCTTTTTCCTTAAAAGAATTATTTTCAAAGTTTTTGAGCTAATTTTTTTCTTTTAGGCACAATAAAAATTAAACCTAGGTATATGAATACAATATCGATAAATCATTAATTTTGTAAACAATTTAGCTAGTTAAAATCCTTGTGTATCAAAGAAAAGGCACCAAGGAAAAAAATCCAAAAATTTTATCTGGATACAAGAATCACAAGGACCAATATAGACTCCATTAACAAAAAAAACAATTAGTCATGACTCCAGTTGAAACTAATATAAATATAGATCTTTCACACTCATCCCCAACACTAGTATCCCTAACACTTTTGGAATAAGTGAACCCTTGCACTCATGTAGTTCAACCTAGTGGCCATGTCTTACCAATGATCTTTCAAGCTAGCTAAACCTAGACCACTACCAATCTATTAAATAGTAAAACATTTGTTCAATATGCCACTTATAGTGTTAACCAAATTAAATACTATTAATCCTCCAGTTACCTTTATAGGTCCTACTACATCATAACCTATGCCAATTTAATTCTAAAATTATTGATACCAAGCATCAACTAGTCATGTAAAAAATATACTAATCTAGCAATCCATCCTAGTTATTAAGTTAGGTCTAATACATAAAGTAGTTTTAGTCATTTACAACCTAGACCAAGTCAATAAGTGGATGTCCTAAATTATTGAATTACATAAAATTAGTCAAGAATCTAAAGCCATCCTAACCTATCAAATGTGGGTTTAAGACAACCATAAAAAAAATAATCAAATACCAATACTATATAGTGTCAATTGGTCTTACTAAATCCCTATCCAAGTTAGAATATTGTACAAAATTGGCAATATCTACCCAGATAATATGGACTTTCAATGACTCAAGGAACTACCTAGAATCAACCATTACCTCCCTTTATTTAGCCTTCATAAAAACTATAATAAACCACATATAATTAGCTTGTTTTCTAGCATTACCTAAACTCTCTAGAAAATGAAAATACACCTAAGCCATAAGTAATGCATAGCACCAGTCCTCAAACATATCCTTATCCATAGCTAGTGCAAATCCAAATCACTTCTTTTTTGCTCAATGATCTATTGTCCCTAGAATTTCCAAGTTGTACAAAAACAAAAAATGGTCTAATACATCCCTTAAAAACAAGAATACATAGGATTTCCATAATACCAAATATAATATATCACACAAATGCCATATGAGCAGGGACCTCAATGTTACTAGATGTAAATACAAGCAAAATTATAGAATAAATTTCCTAATCGAACACACCACAAACATTAAAACTTGATACTTTACTCGAATTATTTTTCTTTCACCAAAATACTTTCTAAAATTTTATGAAAATTATAGAAAAACTACAATGAACTATCTCAATGAGTTATCAATGCTAAAGACCATAGACTAGATTCAAGAAAAATATATTATGGTGTGATTATTCATATATTCATTAAGAGATAAAACTACATTATGGTATAAAATATTACTAAAACTTCAATCACCAATTGGGATTTTATTGTTGAACCTTTTTTAATCTAAGCATGTGATCATTTTGGGGCTTGCATTTATGCCTAAAAACACCTAAAACCTATTTTTGATCCTAAACACATTATCATGGGCATAACTTTGTTCTTGGGACTTTATTTTGATCCATTCAAGAAGCATTAGAAAGCTTAAAAGGAGAACAATAATTTTAGTTGGCAACATTTTCATAGATAGATTATAGACAACTATATAAAAAATATTATGGGGTCCTTGTTATACAAAAAGAAAAATATTTTTTAAAATTAGTAATTTTATATATTTAGATTTTCATATCCAAAATGCATCTCTATCCATGTCACACAAATAAAAGTCACATGCATGTAATTTTCATTTAATATGTAAATTATAAATCATGGAAGGTGAACCACAATATTTCCATGCAGGTGAGCTTCCATATTCAATATGGTGGATTTCTAAGACACAAAAAAAAATGTATAAAGAGAGATGCATAACTTCACTATAAAAATATGAGTAAAGAATTTAATATTATAGTCATACATCTCTTCTTATATATTGCTTGCATTGTAATATATTTTTTGAAAATTTATTTATTTTATTATTTTTCTTATATTTCTATGTTTTGATTTGTTACTCGATTATTTCTAAGTTACACTCTTTTCTTGATCTTCCTTAACTCAAAATAATGAGTTTTAGATCAATGATATCATATTAATTAATTTTGTTAGTATAAGTTCATAAACATGATATTTGAATACGAAACATTTGGGTATCCAAGAGAACCCTCTAATTAGCTCCCTTGTGATTCTAACCTATCTTAGACATGAACTAGAATGGACAACACTAAGATAGTTTATCCTTTCAAGGATATGTTGAATGAATATTTTGTAAAATAGATAAGATGGTGGATTAATTTGCTTAAATTCTTTAGTAATTCTTTATTTTAAATTTTGCAACCTCCTTTGCACTAAGTTTGGTTTCCTTAGATTTATTTAGTGATCCCGTAATTTTTAAGGTATAGGTGAATTTTTTAAATATTCTTAATTTTAAGGAGAAATTAATATTGATACCTTAGAAAATTGGTTGAAGTATGTATCTTCATACTTATCTATAAATAAATTAATTGATAGTGAAAATATCACTTTCACACTCTTGAAAGTATTTTTACTTATTTGAAATAGGTGGGAAGCATATTGTAATGGGATCATAGACAAGAATAAATATGGAGTAGTGATCATATGGTATTATTTCATGGAGGATGTCAAGGAAGAATAATATCTCGTGGAATCCTATAAAGACCAATACATGCGATGACAACAATTGTGTCAAGGTAAATACTAGTTTGGTCAAGATTATACAAATACTTTCCATTCCATGATAACGAAATATGCATTCAAGATATTGAAAGGTATCAAATTATCAAGTACCATAATGGGTTGTAATAGTATATTCAAGAGGACAAGGGCCTCTTTGATTCAAGATGTTGAGAGAGGTGTGGGTGTAATTTTATTTCTCTGCACCCACATTCTTTTTTGCAAAGATGATGCTTCTAAAGGAGTGTTCTAAAATTTTGAGGGATATTGATGGATGGGAAGAATATATCAAGTGATGGAAGTAGCAGTGATGGGCGGACCAAAGTAGTAGGTGGATGCAAAATAGGGTGAAAGATAGATTGGGTGGATGATCTACCCTTTACCTCGGGAAGAATTATCTAAAAATCTCACCCACTCATTGGATGGGCCTTTCAAGAAGCTGACAAGGGCAAAAAAGTTAGGAAACCTTACCCTTAGGGAATCTAAATACCCCCACCCATCTCAAGCAGGAGATGCGAGTACAAAGTGGGAACCTTCCTAGTGTGCAGAGTTCCTACCATTGCATAAAATTCAAAATAAAGATGTACTCACTATTGTAGCAGTCTAGGTACCTGATAACCATACGTAGAAGTGGCTGGTTTAAGGTGTGTAAGGTGATCAATGTTTGTCACTCACCACCTAACCAGGGGATCGCCAGTCAAGTAAAAGGATGATGTAGCTAAGAATTAATAAATTGGGCAAAAATGTTAGAGAATCCAAAGGTCCAAATTTAACCAGATGCATCTACCTCCTTCTAGAAGATCGACACTATCTCGAGGAGCAACATACTACTTCTATGCCTATCAGATTTAAGGGTTGTTTTCCCGCCTACTGCCATTAATGTTTAATTTTTAATTTAATGTAAATATACCTATAAATAGTGGAATTTTGGTCATTCCTAAGGGTGACTCTTTAGCCATTACAATTCATATGTAATGTTTTGCCACTATGTAAATATAGACTCAACATTGTTTTATCTATGATTTTTCCTTCATGTTTTTATCAAATGTATGAATGCTTACTTTTATTTTAGTCATTTAGGTGGTCTCATATTATTCTACAATATGGATTTCATGAGGTTTGATTAGTGAATCAGGAGTATGCATTTATAAACATGGATTGGGGGTTTATTTCTACTAAAGCTAGTTAGATAGGAGCACTCTAATTCTACATCCTAGATTTCATGCACCTATTTGCTCATTCTAGAATTCACCCTCCACCCACCACTTCGTAGAGCTTGATGAGGGTATCATTGGCTAATATTTTAGGTGTTGTGTCTCTATTTACACATGTGGTGCCATGCTTGCATAGGTCTTGATGTGACTATACCCATCCTTGCGAGTTCTTGCTATGGCTATTTTTTTATTTATTTCCTCCCTTCTTCCTCTCCCACTTTGCAGTGTAGATATCTAGAACCACCTTGAGAAATCAATTTCCTCCATAGATTGATCACCCCATCCTAATGCGATGACCGTTCTATGTTGACGCTGGTCCACCCCTGCCCTCTATATAGTGCCAAATTGACGACCAATAAATTTTGATGACTTTATTGGAGAACTCGTTGAGTTTTTGTGTTTCAGGAAATCATAGTTTGGTGACTCTTTGATTTACCCATATTTGCTCAAAATTACCTGGTGACTCTGATTTTGCAACACATCCAGATCATGATATGAGTCATCTATTCATGCTGAAGATCCAAACATCCCAGAGAACTCAAGGTATGATGAAAAACCTTGACCTCACTAATGGAGATAGTATGTTCATCTGGTGAATATGACTTTGACTCCAACAAAATAACTAGGACCTTTGAAAATTGGTACCTTAATGGCTCAGCCATGTTTTCCCAATGGAATAACTCTGGTTCCTCCAATGTTGGTATGAGATTCCCAAGGTTACCTTGAAATCCCTAACCAAGTATAATGACATCTCAAAAATTGTTTGATAACATCTTGAGGATGTCGTTGCTCTAGCACCCCTCCATGGTATTACCCATGAAGATGTCATGATAAGGATTCTGATCTTATCTCTAGAAGGAAGGGTGTTCTTGTGGTACCAATCCCTTGGAAAAAAATCCACCTACTCATGGGTGGCTTTGATAGGAGCTCTCATCAACACATTTGATGGCTCTATGGATCCCTTTCAACTCTTGATGTACCTCTCATTCATCAAGAGAGCACCTCTTGAATCTCTTATCGACTCCAACATTCGATTTGAGAGGAGCTGGAAAAGGATCCCCCCTCAGTACTAGTTAGGGTTATGCACAACGGTGAATATTCACCATTTGGGCTAATATTTGCATTTTTGAAAACTCAAATTGGCAAGTTTGGGGGACCCGAAGGTCGGCCCTTTCACCCAAAATTTTTAGAATTTTTTTAAGGTGTCGGTTCGCCATCCGTTGATAATAGTATTATGGATTTTTATAAAACTTCACCATCATTTTTTGCCAGAATGAGGATACTTTTCACCCAAAAATTTTAAAATTATCCCACCAAGTTCGCAAAGTATACCACTATATATAACTAACACACCAATGATACTTTTCCACTTAAAAAATTCAAACTATTACATAATCAAGAATTCCACCAAAATTTGGTCATGTGCAAAAACCAATTGATCTAGAACAAAACTCTATGCATACCCAAATCAGACCTTGATCTACATTATATCGACATCTGAATTATGTTCTATAACAAACCAAATCTAGTTCTGTAACATATTGATATCTAAACCCAGTTCTGCAATAGATCGATATCTGGACCCTATTCTACAATAAATTGAATCCAATTTTGCAATACATTAAATCAGGATCTAGTTTTGCAATAGATCGATATTCGAAGCCTATTTTGGAGAAGTTTGATATCTTAACCCTATTTTGTAGTAGACTGGACCTAGTTCTGCAATATATTGGATCTAGTTCTGTACCAAACCAAATCTTATTCTACAATAGTCTGGATCCTATTATGCAACAGTCTAGACTTCGTTCTGCAAAAGACCAATGCATCAGACCGAACATAGTTTTGCATAAGGTCGAACATTAGACCTTGTTCTGCACCAGTTCAAACATCGAAACAATTTTGCACAAGGCTTACATAGGATCTCGATTTGCACAAGGCCAACACCAAATCCTGATTTACACAAGGTTGACACCAAACTCTAATTTCCACAAGGCCAATTTTGGACCTTATTCTACACCAAGATTGACTACCGGATCACGTTTTGCACTAGGTTCTCTATTTCTCTTAAGACATTCTGGATATAATTTGAAGCACTTATAGTAATAAGATTTATTTTTTCTATTAGCTAATTGCAGGTTTTCTTTTGCTATTTTTCTATCATTTATTGAAAATATGTCAATGCTCTATTTTTTTGCTATTTTTCTATACTATAATATGTCAATGCTCTATTTTTTTGCTATTGCAGGTTTTCTTCTACTATTTTTGTGTACTATAATATGATATTGTTCCATATATGTATCTCTAGTTATTTTTCGCATAGAGAACTTATTTTTTGAATTTAATTTGAATTTGTATATTGCATATTTTTGTGCTCTTATCAGTTACAAGTGTTATCACCATAAAACGCAATAGTGGCATACACTAACAAAATCACAATAAAACATGGTAGGAAACAAGTATTTATTTTCTAGCGATCGACCATCTATTTATTCTAATTACAATATTATCTTGAGGCCTAAGAGAAGTAACATCTCTTTAACATTTTATTACTTTTCTAAAATGAAAAATACTTTATTTACAAGTAAAATGTCACCCACCGACAATGGAAAGAAGGGGACCAAATATTTTTCTAAAAAGAGTATCCTCAAATATTTTAGCCATACATTGAAAACAAAAAAGTCATCGACATCCCTACAAATTCAAGGTACAAATGATTTTTGACTTATAAAAAGTTAGTTGTATATTTTGTAATTATTTTCAATACTACTTTCTTCTTCAAACAGATAGTTGTCATTATATTTTGTAATTATTTTCAATATGATTTTTTTTTTTGTTTGTAAGTTAGTTTTTTAAAATCCAAAAATGGTAAAGAATATTATTGTATGCTACTATGCAGAATACCCTGTTGACCCTAAAAAACATTCACTTGAAGATATTCCTCACCAAGAAATGCCTTCTAAAGAAAATTCTCTTACCAATGACATCCAACAATCACTTGAAGATATTCCTGACCAAGATATGCAAGTTGAAAATGAAAGCGATAAATCAAATACACTACAAACTTCTTATGAATCTTCAAGCAAAAATTCTAAAAAGAGGAAGATAGATTCTAACTGGATTATTGGAAGATCATTTAAGAATGAATGGGTAGAAAAATTTCCTTGGATTGAGGTGGTCTTGACTGCAAACAACCAAGTCAATCAAAAATAATGTAGATGTAAAATTTGTAGTTGGAAACTAGGTAAGGATCACAAGCTGCAAACTAAGAAAGATACAATAGAAAAACATGTTGGCAAAGTATATGTAAAATTTATAGGAAGTGATGGTAAAATTAAAAAATATGTTAGGTGAAAGGATGCATCAGAATGTATGCATGTCAGATATGCAATAGATTATGAGAATCACTTAAAGCAACAACAATCCCTTGTTGAGAAAGGTGGAATGATTGAAACCCAATTTCATAAAATGCAGAAGACCATTTTAACTTTAAAAAGTTTGTAGTTTGTTGTTGTATTTAGTATTCTCAAAAAGGGTAGATCCATGTCCAATTTTATTTATTATAAGCACCTTTATCAACTAGCTTATGTGCAAAACCTTCCTAGTTCCCATTGGTCAGATCGAAGTGGTTGGGAAATGGTAAAATGTCTATCTTTAGTTGAGAAGGAGGACTTGAGGGAGAAATTAAAACTTTCCAGATTCATTTTACTTTCTATTGATGAGGTGATGGCTATGGACAACACATCTTGGATTTGCATGCATGTGTACACATTTCAAAATCATGTGAGGCAGCCTAGTTTGCTAGGATTACATAAGATGGTGGAAAGTTCAAATGCAAAAAACATCTATAATTTTGTTTTGACTAGTTTAAAGGAAATTGTAGGAATGAATGATATTGACATAGCCACAAAGTTAATTTGCATTGGAGATGATGGTGCTTCTATAATGCAAGGACACAGGAATTGTCTGTGTGTTCGACTTCAAACCTCAGTTGCCCCAATATGATACCCATTCATTGCATGGCTCATAGAGTGAATCTTGCATATAAAATTATGAGTACTTTTGAAAATGTTGCTAGAGTGGAAGACCTCATTCGTGAAATACATTCTTATTTTTCTTGCAGTCCTAAAAGGTTTGCAGAGTTTCAACAATTTGCACTAGGAGTTACAGAAGGAAAAAAATTGTTGAAATATGTGGATACAAGGTGGATTTCATTGTACCAACCTGCACTCAAATTTTTTACAGAATATAAATCTTTAACAGGGTTTATGTACGCAAATAGTAGGGCAATTGATAAGGCAAACGATATGTTGTTCCATTTGACTAACTTGGAAACTCTTTTAACATTATGTGGTATTCTTCCAATGTTACAAGAAATGAACAGATTGACTAAACTTGCACAAGAGAGAGATCCATCTATATCATTGATTTCATGAGGATGAGAAAGCAAATATGTGTGATTATTGATAGGTTATATGTGTCCAAACCAGATTTTACATATCCCTTATTTGAAAGTTGGAAAACATTGACAAATGTGAAAGATGCAAATAGTTTTTTGAAGTTTGACATTAATGATAATATTTGTATTAATGTTCATGAAAATATGATACCTCTATATTTTATGAAATACATTCAAGTATAGTTACTGATGATGTTGAAAAAGTTTGTGTAGCACACAATAGATGCGAAGTTGTTTTACACAATACAAAGAAAAAATTGTTCAACATAGCAAAATCATTGACAAAAGAGATAAGAGATCAGTTTCAAAGACATGAGTTGCTTGAGGCCATGGGTGTTGTTAACCCTTTGTTTTGGGATTCTTGCAATGATCAAAAATCTACACAAGAGTTGTTTATTAAATATATGGGCAACCTTATTGAGCATTTCAGTAAAAGTGTGGAAGTCAATGGTGTTGAAATAAAAGGTATACTCAACAAAGATATTTTATGACAACATTCACAACATTTTGGAAGAACAATGGTTCATCAAGTGTCACTTTTGAGTAATATCAATGAGACTGGTTCCATTGCAAGTTTGTGGTAAAAGTTGTATCCAAGTAGTATCTTACAAGATACGATTAGTGAATACTTTTTTTATATGAATTATGTCAAACAATGATTTTGGGATCTGTGGAATATGAGAGGGTTTTTAGTGCACTATATTTTGTTAAATCTAAGCTCCACAACAGGCTGGATAAAAATCTAGAAAATTGTTTAAGAATTTATGTGTCATCATATCAGCTAGACAAATTTCCATATGACAGAGCATTAGCATACTAGAATTCAATTGTAGATATAAGGGATATCACGAATATGATCGATAAGGAGGATAATGATGTTTTTAGTGATCAAATGGTGGCTTCACAGATTGATTTTGGATAAGTTGAAAACTGTTCATTTCAGCTACCTGAATTCTGATTTTTCTAGTATTTCACAACAATGTAACATTTGACTTTCTTTGTTATCAGATTTCACAATATTTGTTTTGAAATGCGCTATGCTTAATATTTGTTTCACAAGTTGAGAACTGTTCATTCCAGATTTCACAATGTTGTTTCACAAGTTGAGAACTGTTCATTCCATATTTCACAACTATTCATTCCAGATTTCACAATGTTGTTTCAGATGTACAAGATTTCAAAATTTTACTTTTTCATAAATTATATATTTTACATCACATAATGCTTTTAAATATTGTACATTTTATATCACATTGCACTTTTAAATATTGTATATTTTATATCATATTGTTTCAACTGCCTTGATAAATTGTTGTCTTATATTTTATATCATAGTATTGGTATTGTATTGTTAATGTATAAATTTTGATCAACAAAAATATTCTTTTTTTGTTTGAGATGAAGATAGTAAATTATATTGGTGAGTAATACTAGAAAAGCAACACAAAATTATAAATGCAAAAAACCTTTGAATGACTGAAGACACAAATTTTAAAAATATAGTTTTCATTAATATTATTGAAAATATAATACATTGTACAAAATTGTTGAATGCAGTCAATTTCAAAACTTTTTTACATTGTAAAATGTCTTATTTCAGGATAGTTGCATCAAATTCACTTACAAAAGTGGCTTCTTTTCCTTTATCTCCATGCTTGACACCTTGTTCCGATAGAGCACCAAGGTTTACTAGGTTTTCTTGAACTTTCACAATACTTTCCAACAATGCACTTTCTTGCTGGTTTGGATCTTTGAGTATTATTGGAAGTTTTTCTTTTTCTTTTTGGTGTTGTAGTACGACGTCCGGATCTTCATGGAGCTTCTCCTTTATATATATTTGCAAATGATTATTATCCACCACTTTTAATTGTATTTTTTCTTCATTTCCATTGCATTATACAAACATGTTTTTGCCGCATTAATATTAAGTTGCATGTTGTTAACTTGCATTTTTAGGTTTTCAAAATTTGACTGCAAAAAATAAAATGAAAACATCATTCAAAATAATTATATAAAAAATTATTACATATTTTAAAGAAAATTGAAATATGAAAAATAAACTTCAAAAGCAAATTAAAACATAAATAAACATTTTTATTACCTCAGCTACATCCCTAGTAGACTCATCAAGTGCAAATTTTTCCTTATCAAAAGCCTATTGGTTACAAAAATTGTGGGATTCAGCATTAATATTCTCTAACCTACTGACAACAATATTTAACACATCATTATCATACACAATTTTAGAATTCACTATTCCTATTATGGCCTGCTTCAACAGGTTTCTAAACTTTTTTGGTTCATACTGAACCAAAGAGTAAATTGAATCCCTTTTTGCATAATTTTCATATTGGGTATTTATTTGCTTTATTAGGACCTTGGCTCGATATATATATTTTTTTAAGCAAAAAACCCCTTTGGGGGGCCGCCTTGGTCTGAGAGACCACGAACAGGGGGTTCTACACCGTTAAAGTCACCTGGGAGTCGCACTCGACCCTGCCCACACCAACATTATTAATTGGATTTTGGATACCCAATTCAGCTTTTTGGTAGGGTGGAGATTTGAACCTGGGACCTCCCTTGGAGGATTTCCCTCTCCTCTCCAACTCACCTACAACATCTGGGTCTCGATATTTCTAATCCTTAAATTCTTGCAAATATTGAAGCATAATTTGTTTCATTGTTGCTTATATATTTTAACCATTAAAATATTATCATCAAAATTAACAATGTCATCCTCAGTTTGAGGATGAGGGTCATTTCCTTCAGGATTTGGAAATGATCTTTGCTCAGGTGCAGGGGTTTCCTGTTGTTGTGCTTGACCCAGTAGATCGTGAAGCGCATTTATTACCTTAAAGCCTAAAATGTTGCCCTACAATAGAAAATCATCATCAAGTTGGATATTATCCAATCTAACAAATGAAACTTTTGGTGCCTGTGAAGAAGTGCGAAATGAAAAATATGAGAACCCAGGCCTAAAATTTCATTTCAGCTACGATCTCTATGAAAAATTGTTTTCCACCTCCAACCTACATTTTGCCTCTCATTTTTGTAGGTTGTCTTTCGTTGTTGTTTTGAACGTGAATGTTGCAATGGAACCTTTTGTTATTGTAGTGGAAACTGTTACTATTGTTGTGGAAACTATTACTACTGTTGTGGAAACTGTGGTTGTGGTGGAAGTGGTGGTTGTGGTGGAAGCGATGGCTGTGGTGGAAGTGGTGGCACCATATGGCCTCTTATTCTTGTATTTTTTATTTAGAGGCAATTGAAAACTTAAAAAAAAATTATTAGCATTATTATAAAAATTAAATAGAAAAAAACATAATTCAAAGTAAATACACATTGTTTTACCTGAAGATGATGAATTTTTTGTTGAATTTTGGAATTGATGGGGGATCGGGAAGGGGTGGTCATACTAGGTTAAGCCTGTATATTTTCTACATACCTAGGTGTATGATATCCACCATGTGAAGGAGCTTGCCTCAGACGTTTTGGTGGCCTCTGTAATGGTGATATTTTTTATACAATATCCTCAAAATCACTTGTTTGCTCTGGCCTATGAATCCTATTGGTAGCATATTTTTTAGTCCTTATTATGGCTTCCCTACCCTACATTCATATGAAAAGAAAATTTTAAAAATGAAATTTTGCTAAAATATAAAATACTTTTTTATTGTCAAATATGGACTGATTACCTTCAATTCCTCTGGTGCCAAGGTAATGGTTTGTAGTGTTGCATGCACTACAGTAGGATTAGGAGTATCTTACAAATCATGAAAATTTTTAAAATAAAGTGCTAAAATATAATTAACTATGCCCACAATGGATTATGTCTTGCTGGTTTGCAATTGCATCGCATGCAGCTCGATTCTGATGAGATCTACAATATAGGTGCACCAATCGAACCTCTCATGATGCTCATAGTGAATAACATATGATAGTGCCCAAAATAGAATTTTTGATCTTCCAAGTAGAATTAGTCTTGCCTAGAAGAACTCAATAATGGTCTTCATATTTTTATTCTTAACATCGATGATTGTGAACCCCCTTTTTGACTTGGTGGCAGAAGCTAAAAAAAATAGATAACAATTTACAAATTTTAAATTTTTAGCATTAACAAATTCTAAGACACAAGAATTATACCTGCAAAATATTTTGTGGTGATTTGGTACATTTTCTCGAGGTATCATTTCTCTTCTACAGAGAGCTGGCACTTCACTTGAACTGGAGGACAATCACTGAAATAAATATTTTTCAATATGTGAATGTCTGCAGCTATGATGGTGAACGAAAAATTTCTATTTTGCATTTTTATTTTGAAAATTGCCTTGTCATGGTCATAACCAGTAATAATATGTTGCAAGAGAACTTTATCATTTTTAAAATGTGGCAGTGACACCAAGGTTGTCAAACTTGCATCTTCTAACCATGATAAGTTTATACCTATGATTATTAGCAAATCTAAAATTAAAGTGCAAGAAGGATTATTGAAATTTGAAATAGGGGTGGAAGTGGCGACCATTGCTAGAAGTTGGAAACTTAGAAATAGGAGAAATAAGAGAAATTGATTACTCGATAATGGTTCACTCTGGTTGGGCGGAGTCGTAGAAATAAACTCAAAAAATGATAGTTGATGCTCTTTTATAGATAGAATGGATGGAGTCAACACATGGTATAATTGTATTGGACAATGCAGTATGGGTGATTGATTATGTGACACATGGTATGTGGTCAACAGTGGACCATTTTCTACATGCAGACCATATTTTGCATTAGGTAAGGCATCAAACCATATTGTGCATCATTTCTGATGTCGAACCATTTTTTGTATCAAGCCACTTTTTGGACCATATTATGCATCAGACCGAACCCCCTAGACCTTATTATGCATTATACCCAACACCCAAACCTTATTATGCATAAAATTTGATACCTAAACCTTATTATGCATCAGACCCAACAGGACCTTATTATGCATCAAACTCGACCCCTGAACCTTATTATACATCATACCCAACCCTCAAACCTTATTATGCATCAAACTCAATGCTCAAATATTATTCTGCATCAGACCTGACCCTGGACCTTATTATGCATTAAGCTAGATACTCAAACCTTACTATACATCATACTAAACCATAGAACTTATTATGCATCAAGCCAAATATCTGGATCTTATTATGAATTATATTGAACCCTTGATCCTTATTATGCATCATATAGGACCTCTAGATCTTATTATGCATCAGGCCAAATCCTCAGACCTTATTATACATCAGACCAGACCACAAACCTTATCATGCATCAGGGAATATCCCCAAACCTTATTATGCATCAATACAACCCTAAATATTATTATGCATCAGATTGGATCCTAGAACTTAGTATGCATCAGACCATATTCGAACCTTAGTCTACATTCAACCAGATCTAGAACACGTTTTCCACCTAGTCTGACCAAAACTGTCAAAGTTGTCATTTTTTCATAAATTTTTTTCATAAACCAAAGTAGTTCACCATTTTCTTTGATGTGAGGTTGGTCAGGATTCACATCACAATTTTGAAATGGATTCACCTATTTTTTACAAGTACATTTTGGACTCGACCCATTATGCATAATTTTGGTACTAGCCGTCACCTGCCCAAGCTCACCTATATTATATCCAAGATCTTAGCTCAACTATAGGCATCCTACTGCTAAAATCTGGAGAAAGGAGATTCCCTCAATTATTTTAGGAGGTTTTATGGGAAGAGAAACTCCTGCTCCAAGTAGGAAATACATCTTCATATGAATCCACCCTCCCATACCCTTTAACAACCACTGATGTTCCCTTCTCTAATATACATCATCCACCATGGATGCCATCTCAAGTTGTGTGGGATCTAGGGCACATTCCTAAAAAATACAAGGGGTGAATCATTTCTCAAGTCCAAGTAAGAGAAATGCAAGCACAAGCACTGAAAGAAACAACCTTATTTCTTGTAGCTTTTCCAAAGAAATGGAGGATCTACATCAGGGCAAAAATCCCACCCATAAAAAGGAGGTATTTGTGCACCCTTTTTGTATCCACAAACACGACGAGCATTGACCATAACATCTTGATGATGGTCTAGTTGATCAACATTCGGTTCCTTAGGAAGTCCCATCAATAGCAAGCTCAATGAATGAAGCCTATAGGAGTAAGTGCACAAAGACAACGGAGGCGTATGAACCTAGTATTTCATAGTAGGTGAATCCTAGGGACTGGAAACATCGAATTCTATTGCCAAATGAACCAGTACAAAAAGAAGGCTCCCACATGGAAAAATTCATTGTCACACTAATCATCGATTACATAAGTACTAGTATGCATGATTATCTACCAAGTTGTGGATTATTTATGGCTTGGAAATGCTGGAAATATCAACCAGACTATAGAAGGTGCCTCAAGTACAATACAATATGGTCTGATCATTATAGATTAATTGGATGAGCTCTAGAGAGAATTGATGGTTGTGGCATACCACTCACATTGTAATTTTATGTACATAAACCAGTTGGTAAATAAAAGTGCTTAAGGCACTTGGTTGGGTAACATCATCTTATCCTTGGTGACTCAGAGAGGATCATCATAATGCTTTATTTTTTAATTCACTCATGTTTTCCCTTATTTTCATTGTGACCCCATGACCAATGGATCTAAGGCTTGATATTCAGGCATCTCTACATGTAATCCCATAAAATATATCCACTACATTTTTGAAAGTAGCACCCACTCCTTGTACAATGGAAAAAATGGACTATAAAAGGCACCCTGAAGGGTAGAAGCAACATGACTTAAAGAAAAAAAAGCTAAAAATTGTGCTATGATTGAAAATTCTTGGGAAGAGTGGAAATGAGCAAACAAGGTTCTTATGAGATTGCATCAAAAAGAGGTGTTGCACCAAAACTGGCAAATGCCATTGATCTTCTATCTATTCTTGAATCTATCGTGATACTCGATGAGGTATGTTAACAGGAATACAGTCTATCAGGGTATCCCATGGATTGCTTTCCCTTTTATTTCTATTTTTTCTATGCATACTTTGCTTCCTTCTCTTTCTTCAATTCCTTGCTGCTACCAACCAAAGAGGTTAGTAGCAGTCATCTTCATGCTTCTCTTGCTTCCTGTGTTTCCCACCCTCTTGTTTTTCCCTCTTGTTCTTATTTATTGGTTTTGCTTATTGTTTCTGCTTTCCGTACCCCTTCTTTTCCTCTCTCCTACCTTCCTCCCCTTAATTTTCCATTCACCTTTTGATTTCTTCCTCCATTGTCTTGCGGCCTTCCTCGGTTGCTTTTGTTTGTACCCTCACTATCCCATTTCTTCCTCTTTGTTTTGTGTGTTTCAAAACATAGATTTCTGGGTCCTCCTTTCCTGCAAGGTAAGTCCCTATGAGTCACCAAGAGTGTGGGTGCAATTTTATTCCTTTGCACCCACATTATTTTTTGCAAAGATGATTCTTATCAAGGAGTGCATCAAAATTGTGAGGGATATTTATGGACGAGCAGAATATATCAAGTGGTGGTAGTAGTAGTGATGGATGAACCAAAGTAACAAGTGGATGGCAGATAGAATTAGAGTAGAAGATAGATTGGGTAGATGATCCACCCTTTGCATCGGGTAAAATTATCCAAAAATCCGGCCCACTCATTGGGCAGGCCTTTCAAGTAGCTAGAAAGGGCAGAAAAGTTAGGAAACCCCACCCTTAGGCAAGACAAAGATCCCCACCCATATCAGGTGGGAGATGCAAGTACAAAGTGGGAAAAAATTTAGACAAATATTAGCCCTCTCCTCCATGCCCCACGAGTGGAAAGAAATACAAATGAAGCACTCCCCCAATATGCATAGTTTCTACTATCATTCAAAATTCAAAAATAATATGTATTCATTGTTGTAGCAGTCTAGGTACCTAACAATTGTACGTAGAAGTGACTGGTTTGAGGTGCATTGCTCCTAATGTGATCGATACCTGTCACTCATAGCCTAACCAAGGGATCACAAAATGAGTAAAATGATAAGGTAGCTAAGAATTAATGAATTTGGAAAAAATATTAGAGAATCCAAAGGCCCATATTGAACCAAATGTATCTACCTCCTTCTAGAAGATTGGCATTATCTCAAGGAGCAGCATACCAGTTCTACGCTTGTCATATTTAAGGGTTGTCTTCCCATATACCGCCATTAATGTTCAATTTTGAATTTAATGTAAATATACCTATAAATAGTGGAATTTTGGTCATTCCTAAGGGTGGCTCTTTAGAAATTACAATTCATATGTAAGGTTTTTCCATTGTGTAAATATAGACTCAGCATTGTTTGGTCTTTGATTTTGCTTTCATTTTTTTGTAGGATTTATGAATGCTTACTTCTACTTTAGTCATTTAGGCAGTATCATATTATTCTACAATCTAGATTTCATGGGATTCGCTTAGTGACTCGGGATTATGCATTTATAAATATGGGTTGAGGGTTTATTTCTACTAAAGCTAGTCGGATACGAGCACTCTAATTTTGCATCCTGGATTTTATTCACCAATTTGTTGGTTCTAAAATTTACCCTCTACCCACCACTTCATAGAGCTTGATGAGGGCATCATTGGCTAATCTATTATATTTTGTGTTTCTATTTCCACCCATGGTTATGTGCTTACATAGGTCTTTATGCGACTATAATCATTCTTGTGAGTTTTGGCTATAGCTATTTTCTCATTTCTTTCCTACCTTTTCCCTTTTTCCACTCTACAGTGTAGATAGCTAGAACCACCCTGAGGAATTGGTCTCCTCCAAATATTGATTACACCATCCTGATGCGATTACCATTCTATGCTGGTGATGGTCTGCCCCCACCCTCCATGTGGTTTCGTATTAACGACCAACAAGAGGCATTCAAACATACTCTAAAATTGGATCAAAAGCACAAAAATAAAAATAGAAAACAAGGATCAAATAACAAGAACCAAAACACTAAGTACCAATGAAATAAAATCAAGAGTGAAACTCTAAATAATCAATACAAAGGGTTTCAACTCCAAAATAAAAATTGGAAGCTAAAAAAGACTCCCAAGTAAAGAATCCCCTAAAGTCCAAGATTAAAAAATGGTGTGATTATCACAAGAGCAATCAATATTCAAGGGAGGATTATCAATAAAATTAATCATTTTTTATTGAGTCACAACCTTATATATACATTGCATCACCACCTCCACATCCATAGACTAAGGAAAAATGGAATCAAATCATGGAAGTTAAACCAAATGTGAACTTTTCCACTACACATGTTGCATGAAAATGGTCACAGGAAGAGTCACAAGAGGAGGAATCTTATTTTACTCATAAATATGAATAAAGGGTAATCCATTGCATTTAATTATTGATAGTAGGATTCAAAGGAATATATTTTTCTCTAATTGTAAAGGATTTGAATTTATATATAGCACCATACCCATAATCAAAAAATGTTGAAAGGTTACAAAAATGGAGAGGCATTTATGTCACTCAACTAATTCTCCCTATATTATTCCATCAAATCATTTAAGGATAAACTTTTATGTGATTTTTTACCTTGGATGTCTATGATATAATTTTGAGTAAAAAATTCATGTTGAAGAGGTATGATATGTATGATTCTAGGTTTTAAAGTATCATCATCATTGTCAAGGGTCATTGCATTAGGATATTAGAGGTATCTCCTCCTACCTCTATTTCCTTAATTAGTCCCAAAGACTATAGGAATGTGATAGCCAAAAAAAGAAAAATTGGTTTTTTTTTAATTTAGCGAAAAACCCCTTACAGCGCTGCTTTGGTCTGAGAAACCATGACCAGGGGGTTCTACACCATCAAACTCACCCAGGAATTGAGCTCGGCCCTGATCTCACAAGCATTATCAACTAGATTTTGGGTACCTGATGTGCATTTTATAGGATGGAGATTCGAACCAGGGACCTTCCTTGGATGATTGCCCTACCCTCTCCAACTCACCTACAACACATGGGTAAAAAATAAAAAAATTTAGGACCTTACATCCTAACCCTTTTTTATTTTATTGTAATAATCTAGTTAGTAATGAGTGGATAACCCCTTTGGAATTTAAAGGTGACCCTGGAACATTAGGGTTAGGGTTAGATAGCTCAAATAGCTATTTTGGGTTTGATCTATTTTTGTATTATAATATATTTTATGTAGAGTTATATTTATATATTACATTGTAAAATTGTAGGTAGAGTTATCTTTATATATTACATTGTAAGAAGGGTGAAGGCATCCTTAAGAATTATATTGTATAGAGTGTTGCTCATAGATATGGTTGCTCCTTAAAGTGACTTGCAATAAATGGGGTTGCCCCCTTGAACTACATTATGATAAAGGATGTTGCATCCTCAAAGTTTCATGTGATAATGAAGGTTACTCCCTTGAAGTGGATTGTGAAACTTTGTAAACTCCATAGTGTGATCCATATAATAACTATCATTCCATGTTCAAGTTGCAACATTGTGTTTCTATGCAAAATTATTTTTGGTTTTAGTTAATCAATGCAAGTAGAATCCTTATATTAGTATCAAATTTTGATCTAGGGATGGTTCCATTGTAGTAGTGAGGCTTCTATTTCAAAAATCATCTATAGCCACAATGCATCCATATTTGTAATTTGTAGTAGAATCCTCAATTATTTAAAAATTTTACAATCTATTTTTTAGTTAGCAAAATCACTTTAGACCTTTATCTCTTCCCTAGATTTATTATGTTAGAAACCCTATGTTGTGGGTTTTAAAATATCATTAAGAATTTATCATTATTAACTAAGTTATATTACCCATAAAGCATCTAGTAAAATTAGGGGTGATCGTACTCCAATATCTGGGTCTTAGGCAGCACCTCTATATGATTGAAAGCTCTTATGTACCCTCTAGGGTATAGGGAGACCCTTCTAGAATTAGGAGAAGCTTTTACCCATAGGAAGATATTAATCATTTGAGTCTTTTTGTGCACCTATAAGCAATTAGCCCCAAGAAGGCACTCATATTGTACCTCAAAAATGAGCAATGTGACTATGGATATGATGGAATCCTCCATAGTTTGTGCCTTAAAATATTAGGCTTAATAGTATTTACAAATAAGATAAATATATCTGAGGGACAAAAAATCAAATAAAACATAGCCTAGCACACCCCAAGGCATACTGAGAGAATGATTTAAAAGATGCTATAATCTTAATCTAAGCATAATCATTTTTAGAGAATATTTAGGAGTTTGCATAACTTTCAAAAATCCATGAGGAATCTAAGGTATACAAAGAATGTATTTTTTAAGCATTTATAGAATTGCAAATCTAAGCAATGAAGGGATTACAGGGATTTTTATAGACAAGGATTATAGGGGTTTTTATAGGAAAAAATTATAGGTAGGAAATTATAGGGGTTTCAAAGGCAAGAATTGTAAGGGTTTTGAGTAGGACATTGAGTTGTAGGTGGAAACTTCCAAATGTAATATTTGACAATACATTAAAAAAAATGAGTACTAGGTATAAAAAAGGTACCAGGCACCAAAAATCATCATTGAAGAGTCATAACTAAGGGTTTAATATGCATATAAAAAATTATGGCTATATTGTGGTGATCATAGGATAATTATTTAGAAAAAGTAAGTGAAGAGGTAAAGGAACTATAAAAATTTAGGGATCAATTTCAAATTTTTGACTGGAACTCCTAGATTAATGGGATTAAAAGTTGGACATGACACAATATAATATATGATATTCAAATATTCAAATCCAGTGTCTATAATATTATCCAAGAAGTAAAATAAGCATTAAGACATGATGAACAAAATCTTGTTTCCATTAGACCCATAAGAAATCCATAAAATATCATAGGTGAACAATATATCTTACCCACTACAACTTGTACAAAAAAATTTATTTCTCCAAGTTTGATGGTTAAGATTCTATTGGTTGGATATAATGTGCAAATCAATGGTTTAATCTACATGGAACTCAATACTTTCTAAAATTCCTAGAGCCTCTTTTAAAATGGAGAAAAAAGCAATGCAATGGTACCAATGGTTCCATAATTCTAAGGAAGCAACACCTTCATGGCATGAATTATATGAAAAATCACTCATTCTATTTGACCCTAGTGCATATGAGGATTTTACATGAGCTTTGACAAAGATCAAATAAAATCATATAGTCTAAGAATATAAAAATGAATTTAAAAAATTATCCAACATGATAGAAGGACTAGTTGAGACATTTTTTACAAGTTGTTTTATCAATTGGATGAAGGAAGTAATCCAAATAGGGGTTATAATGTTCAACCCTAATAACATTATGTATGACATTGGGTTAGTGAGATTTATTGAGGATACTATAGTAGCACAATGCCACACAAATAAGTTGCACTAATTCTAGAAAATTTTCAAAACCTTTAATAATTGTAGGTGTAGGAAACACAACCATCCCCATCAAAAGGCTAAGTGAGGTAACAAGAATTCTCATTGAGATAAGATTATGTGCTATAATTATGATGAGAAATATATTCAAGGTCATAGGTGTGTTTGAAAAAGGTTATACCCACTATATGTTAAGTCAACCACTACCCTCCTTGGGCCTAAGGCACCCACTAATAATTTATATGGTGAACAACATTAGAACATTGATTCTTTAGAATATGCAATCCCTATAATATCCTTTCAAGCCTTGGAAGGTATGACTACACCACAAACTATGAGAGTGCATGGGTAATTTATTAACATTCTCTAATTATATTAAAAATCATAGGTATCACCCATAATTTCATTGTTCCCAAGGTGGTAAAATAAGCAAGTTGCTACTTGTACCCATACAACAACTTTTAAGTCATGATAGTCAATCGAGTTACTCTCCTCAAAGCACAAATGTTACTATGTAAAGCTTACTATAGGAGACTATAATTTAAAAAATGATATGTTTGTGTTACCATTAGGATGTGACATTGTCGTAGGTGCTCAATGGTTATGCATGTTGGGTTCTATATTATGGGATTTTTTAGAATTGTGGATTCAATTCACAATAATGGAATCAAAATAGACTCTCAAAGGGTTAAAAACTAGATCAAAAAGAGTCATATGTTTTCATTACATAGAAAAATTACACAAAAAATGACACTTGGGGAGTCATGGATCAACTTTTCATAGTGCAGTCCATAGAAGTTGATCAAACCAATCCATACATAGCATTGCAAATGTTCCTTAATAAATACACACAAGTATTAATGGAATATTAGGAAGTTAATCATATCATATCGATTATTCCAGGGAAAGCACTGCCCAATATTTGTCCTTATTGATATTCTTCTATGTAAAAATTAGAACTTGTAACACTAATCCAAGAGCTATTGAAAGTATAAGTAATTAAATGAGTTTTTCAACAATGTGATATTTTTTAGCATCACAAAGAGGAGACACTTCTAGTACAAGGTATACTTTACCTATTACTAATTCTGGAAACAATATAAACTGACATTTCCATGGATTTCATCAAGGGAGTACCTAAGATAATATGCACATTAGCTATTATGGATTATCTCTCAATGTATGCCCACTTTTTTCCTCTTGCACATCCCTACCTAGCTTCCATAATTTCCCAAGAAATCATTGACCATAATTTTCAACTCCCTTAAATGCCTTCCTCTATAGTCTATAATTGTGACTCGCACTCACTTATAATTCTTGGAAGGAAGTCTTCAAACTACAAGAAACCCAATTTAAAGTGAGCTTGGCATACCACCCTTAGATGAATGGACAAGCTAAAATTTGTAACAGGTGTTTGGAGCCTTAAATATGATGTTTTTATTTGGAGCATTAAATTTAATGGACCAAGTAGCAACCACCACCAAATTTCACCTTATATCTTATAGGAATTTCTAGTGGACCAAATGATAGCAAGATTTTTCTGAAGGGTCAATCATTCTTAAACAAAAGGCTATTTTGTATTGGTAATCATGAAAACTATGCAACCAAAATATTATAGATATTTTTATGCAATAATACAAATTATATTGTGAGGTTGCCATATAGGAATAACTAGACCAACTCCCATAATAATTTTATCATATTTATCCTTGAAGATAAATCTTGCTTTGAAGGGGAAGGTAGTGTTAGGAACTCATGTCCTAACCCTTTTTATTTTAGTATAATAGTTTAATTGGTAACAAGTGAAAACCCTATTTTGGATTTAAATGTGATCCCTAATCATTATGCATAGGGTTAGATAGCTCAAATAGCTCTTTTGGGTTTAATATATTTTTTTGTTGTAAGATTTTTTAGGTGTAAAGTCATCTTTATATGTTGCATTGTAAGATAGGCAAAGACATTATAAGAAATAATATTATAAAGAGCATTTTTAAAAAGGGGCTTGACCCTAAAAGTGGCTTGTGACAAAGGATTTTATCCCCATGAAATACCTTGTGAAACTTTGTAAAATCTTTAGTGTGATCAATAAAACATTTCAATATTATGTTCAAGTTGTAGCATCATGTTTCTATTTTTAGTTCTTGTTTTAATTCATACAATCAGAAACCTTACAAAATGTCACTATGTTGATGAAAGTCATAATGCAAGAGGACTATCATTACAACATTTTCAATATCTACATTGCATAAGCAAATGGACTATATTGTAGTAGAATATGATGACTTGTACAATTCACCAACTAGGTTTGCACTTCATCATGAGGTAAAGTGTTCTATTGATTTAGTTCCTAGTTATCCTTTGCCTGATGCATCTATTTATAGATTAATTGAAAATGATGAAATCAATAGGTAGACCAAGTGCTTCACCATGTGGTAGTCTAATTATATTGGATCAAATAAATATGGAATGTGAAGACTCTATATCGACTATGGAGATTTTAATAACATCATTATGAAGAACTACTATCCACTCCCTCAGATAGACAACTTGCTAGAGTGGTTTTGTTATGCAAATTTATTCATCAAAATTGATCTCAAATTTGGTTATCATCAAATACCCACATATTCCACTAATATATGGAATTATGCATTTAAATATAAGGAGGGTTTATTTGAATTTTTTGTTATACCTTTTTGGTTTGGCCAATGCACCTACCAAATTCATGAGGATGACGAATTACATCTTGCATTCCTACATAAACCTATTTATGGTAGTTTACTTAGATAAAAAAATTCATCAATAGTAATACATGGGAGGATTATCTATAGTATGTTTGATAGTTACTTTAGACTCTTCAAAGACACACGATAACTTTTATTTAGATAAGTTATCATTTGAATTGAAAAATATTTAGTAACTTTGGTACATTGTTAACAAATTAGGAGTCCATATTAATAAGATTTAAATAATTAGAGATCAAAATACCCCAAAGACTTTGAAAAATCTTCATATATTTTTGGTTCTTGCTAATTTCTATACAATATTTGTATTGGGTTTCTAACATATTTTTTGTCCACTCCACCAAGGGACTAAAGGAAGTCACCAAACTAAGTTCCATTGGGGAGATACATAGTAAAGAGAATTTGAGAAGTTAAAGAGCCAATTTTGTTCAACTTATACAGTTCCCTACCTTTTCTACAATTTTCATTTTAGGTAATCATTGATGCATGAAAGTATGCATTGGGAGTTATCCTCACACAACGTGAGCATCTAGGTTTCCATCATAGTGAAACATTCAATAAAGTAGCTTGAAAATACCCCCATATGACAAAGAGCTCTATGTCATTGTCCAAGCATATATGTGAAAGCACTACATTTTGGTAAGTAAACCATTATCCATATATATCATACACCATTAGATTTAATTCAAATGTAGAGTAAGATAAGGAATAAAATATATCAAAGTGGGCCATATATCTATAATTTAATTTAATCATCAAGCATAAGAAAGGGAGTGAAAATTTAGCAATAAATTATTTGAACCAACCTATAATCATAACACTCACAACCATTCTTGAATCTTGTTGGTATGATAATTTTAAATAGTACACTTTGTATGAAGTAGATTATGATTTTGTATATACATAACAAGTTGTTCATGTGGGTAAGAATATTCCTATTTTTTGTTTGCAATATATAACTTCTTCTGTCACATGGGATATATTTGTGTACCATCTAGTGAGTACTAAAAGACAATTTGGGAAGCATAGTTCAATAAATTATGTCACTTTGGTACAGATACATTGATGGTATTTCTTCACAAGTACTTCTACTAGCCTAAAATGAGGAATAATGTTGAGAGGCACATCAATTCGTATACCCCTACACTATTTCTCAATCAAAAATTAAGAATAAAGGATTGCATACACCATTTCTAGTGCCATCCAATTTTTGGGAATATATCCATATGGATTTTCTCTTAGGTTTTCCCACATCTAAACATGGTAATGGTTATGTTTTTATAATAGTCAATCAGTTTTTTAAATTGTTATCATGAGTCCTTGTAAGAAATCTAATTTAGCTTAAAAGGATAAACTTTGGCTAGCCAAAGTCCATTATTATTTTATAGGGATAGCATATTTTTGAGCATTTCCAGTCCACCCTATGGAGCATGATGGATACTAAGCTAACCATGTATATAGCCTTCCATCCTTAGACTAATGGCTAGATATAAGTTGTGAATCAAATTTTAAATCTTATTTAAATGTATAATTGAAAGTATCCATGCACATGGATGATATCCTACCCTACATTCAACATGGATACAATTAAGATTTTCATAGCTCTACCAAACATAACCCATTTCATGTCTATTTTGGGTTCTAACCTTAACATCCACTAATGTAGATCTCCTTGTGAAACCAATGGAGTACTCACCTCATGGATAGAAACAAGCAAAAAAAATAAAAATTTGTGGAATATATTCAAAATATCCAACAATAGGTCCATGACCTCTTGAATAAGACAAATCATAAATTTAAGAAACACCATGACCAGTATTAGGTCCCACATGAATTTAAGGTTAGAGATAAGATGTTATGTCTTCATAAATAGAGGCTTGTAGGACCCCATAGGAAGATCAAACATATTTCCTATGGACCATATAATATCACCAAGAAGGTGGGAGATAATGCTTTTGAATTGGATCTTCCATCTTATCTTGGTTTGCATCCAATCTTCAATATTTAATTTCTTGGGTCCTATCATCCAAATTGTTGTACACTTCTATAATAGTAGAATAGCTAGACATTTAAAAACTCAATATAGATAGTTTAGCACCAGTGGAGAAGTATTGGGTTGGTGATATATGGACTAAGACCACTAGAAGGTAGTCCATTCAGATATATAGAGTGGTCAAGTTAGGATAACTTGGTCACCAAGGGGAATGACTCATAAAAATTCAATTAAAGAAATAATTTTCACACCTGATGTTAAAATTTAATGGAATAAGGACCATTTATTTTTAATGGATAACAAATGATCTAGTCATGTGACTATTTTAGGGCATGGATTTATTTTGAAAAATTTCAAAAACCTATTTTTATCATAACCATATTGTTAGGGGCATAACTTTGTGTTTGGGACTCCATTTTTATTCATTCTAAAAGAGGTGGAAATATTATATGGAGAATAGTAATTTTAGTATGTAAATCTATCATAAATAGGTTATCAACAACTACATGGGAAAAATGCTCTAGAGGCTCTTAAAAAGTCAAAAAAATATTTTTATAAATAGTAATTTTCTATTTTTAGATTTTCATATCTAGAATACATCTCTAGTCATGTTGACATATTATTAGAAGACAAAAATTAAAAATACAAGTTATGTGTATGTAATTCTTATTTAATTTACACTTTGTAATTCATGGAAGGTGAACCACCACACTTTCATGTGTGTATATTCAATATGGTGGATTTCCAACTTACTAATAATTTTGTATAAAGAAAAATTTTATAGCCTCACATCTCTTATCCAAATTTTTTTCCAAAGTACCATATTTTTTAGCAATACAATATTTTTGTTATTTTGCTTATATTTCTACAATTTTATTT
This sequence comes from Wollemia nobilis, assembly GCA_028583015.1. Lineage (NCBI taxonomy): Eukaryota > Viridiplantae > Streptophyta > Pinopsida > Araucariales > Araucariaceae > Wollemia > Wollemia nobilis. The sequence goes on from JAQPPZ010017052.1 coordinate 16,629,977, forward strand.
GCTATACTATATTTCTAAATTGCACTCTTTCTTGATATTTCTTATCTCAAACTTCAAAGTTTTGCATAAACTTTATGAATAGGATTGAGAACTTTGATAATGTATATTTAAATATATTTTAACTAAATAATATTTAGAATATCCATGACTATAGAATGAGGTTCATGAGGACATTGCACCTCACACGTTTGAATATGAGACCCATATACCAGAAGACATTGCCATACTATATGAGGATTAAAATTAGACCTGGTTGTGATGATTCAAAATGCAAACCATGGTATCTTAATTGGGGAATTTAAATAAGTATCTCATGTCAAATGTGTCTTAATCCAAGTAGGTAGTAAATATCACCAAAATAATCTATTGTATCATCCCCTTACAAACCTATATATGATAAGGCGGTTGTGTTACCAATAAATTTAGATCTCCCTTCCATCCAATAAACCTAATTTATACAAGCCTCATTTCTCCTTCTTTTATCCTCTAATAATTTCCTTGATTATTTTACAAATTTTCCTTTTATCCCCTATTGGTAGTCTATGTCTCTCTAACATGTTAGGCAAGTAATGAAGGCGGACCTCCAAAAATTCAATTTAGGACCCCAAACTAACTTCTAGAGCATTAGTAAAATATAAACATTAGGTTAAAAATAAATTTAGTTCCCTAATTCTAGATTTGCCTAGATTTGATAGATATAATGGTAAAAACATATAACCCCATGATGAGGAGTTTTAGAATCTCATAATGATTGAATACACCTTCTACATAATAGTTTTTGATGACCCAACAATGTGGATTTTCTATATCCCAAAGATAGGTTGTTACTATAAGCACCCTGACACTTAGTAGTAAGATATTTTAATCCCTTACCTAAAGAAGCTAAAATTACCATCTAACTTCAATATCCTATTAGAGTAAAGCTTATGCAAGAAATATATTAAAATGGTGTTATCATGCACAACCATGGCCTTGGATAAAGGAGTGACCTACAACCTATGAAGAGCACATAGCTCTACTCCATGTCATGTGGACCTATCTTGGGCACTCCCAAATGATTGACTATATTAAGTACATCTTTGATTATATGGATAGTGAACTAAAGGACTTCAAGGAGGAGGTAAAGTTCAACTACATATCCTACCTGGTCTAGTTAACATTATACTAGAAGAAAAACTAGTTTTCCATCCTCTAGCTAGACTTGGTAGGAGTTGATGGACAAACCTTGTTAATTGTAGAGTGTATAAACATACACTATCAGGAAGTGGAAAATAAATATTGATTCTATGAGGAGTTGTACGAGGTCATTTTAGATAATCTTGGGGGAAAGACACCAAGATTGTCATGGGACATAATAGTTTTTGAGCAATGGAAAATGGCCTAGTAGGGATTTCTATTTGAGGAGGACAAAATGTTTTATTTGCCTATATGGATTTTTAGTCATTTCATTTTAGTTGCTCGCATGAGTCCCTAGTTGATGCAAGAGCATCCAACGAAATTTGGAAAAAAAAAAAAATTCCTAAATTTTAGTGCATTTTGCCAGGGCCATAACTTCTCAACCGTAGCTCCGATTGACGTGAAATTTGAAATGGAGCTAGTTGGGAGAGTTCTAAACAAATATGAATCCCTAGAGTCCTATTTTCCCAAAAAATCCAGTTTTTGGGGCCAAATTCCATCATCTAGTGCCCTGAAATTAGGTTTTAAAATTACTTACCTAGTTTTTTATGCTTTTTGAGTTGTTCGGAGGTTAATATCTCCTAATGTATTTAGATTTAGGACTTGAAACTTTATTTTTGGCTTGTCTATTGTAAGAGGGATGTGCACCCCAATTTTGGGCCCCATCCAACTCATTTTTAGTTTTAGGGTTTTTTGGCTATATAGCCACAGAATGAGGGTTTGTGAGGTAATCTTTCCAAGTTTTTGAATGAGAATTGGTTTGAGCAAGTTTGGATATCCATCACTAGTCTCATGTGGAACCTATAATATATGAGGCAAACTAATTGTGTGGACTTTAAATACTTCAATAGGCAGCACAAGACCACCTTATACCCACTTAAGCATCTAATAATGAAAATTACCCCAAAGATGCATGCATTCCATTTAGTGGTAGAGGCATGATTAAGATAAATGGTTCTATAATAGTTAAAATATTGTTGGTCCTATGACCCAAATGGGATATTTGAGTGGATCCTAAGAGATAAGAAACTAGATACCTCCTTTACTTATGATAAGAGGTATAATATATAGCATGAGGCCAACTTAGATGAAGAAATAATCCTTGCTACTCTAGAAAGTGACCATGGGTATGAAGATGAAATTTTAAGGACAAATGTGAAGGATAACTTTGACCTTGACATCAAGCTAAATTATGAAAGGTTGGGGGCATTCAAAAAATAATATATACAAACTGAAATATCCTTGCATGGTAGAGGATGAGGTATGAGACATGCATAATTTCTAAGTCTATCAAACATGGCTTATTTAGTGCTAAATTGTCTACACTCTAGGATAAAAGGCATCTAAATATCGTGAAGAGGACCAAAATAGTTAGTAAATTAGTAGCCAATATCTCAACCCCTTACAAATCCAAGAAGAAAATGGTGTTGGAAATAACCATTTCTACTACATCAACGACCATAGAAGTAGTTAGTTTCATGGTAATATGGATGATCATCAAGGGGTAGAAGGGTTTTGAAATATATAGATCTATGTTTAGATAGGTAGTGACAGCAAAGAAGAAACAATAGTAGCAATAGATAACTCAACTATAATAGGGGGAAATACCTCAAGGAGGCTCCCCTCTTGATTTGGGAATGAACACTTGAGTGGCTACTGCTACAACCATTTTTACCTACCTCACACCACCCGCTAATCCCCTTTTTTTATCATTTATTCTTATATTATTGCTTCTCTCCCATTTCATTTTGCCATTGCATTTCTCTCTCTTTGCTAATACAACATATAGTTCTCTAAGGTGTATGTTGTCTCCCATAGTAATTTTTGTGGTTGGTACCACTCTCATCACATCCTTTCCATATTTGACCATTCAAATTACCACCTTACAACCACTATTCCCATACAACACATCACGCCCATCAACCTTGTCATGTTCAACCATGTTGCCTCTCGTTGACATCCTAGTAAAGTTGGCATCACACCATACTTCCACCATTTCCACTACATTCCTTGTCACTACACATTTACTTTGCTCACTCTAAAATCCACTTCCACATACTTAACACACCCATTATCTTAGGCAAGGCAGTGCTTTCATGTGACAATTCCCACTATACTAACCCAAGGATTTGAGTCTATAGGAGCTCCCTCATAAACTAGCATTATTGGTAGGCCAAGATTATACTTCGTATGGAAATCCAAATATACTGATGCCATAAAGGAATTTGATATCCTTATTACTAAGGAGAAGAGGTGGAAAAGAGAATATACAATAATCAATGAAAATAGCTCTAATTATCTAGTGCTCATATAGTTGCAAATATCAATAAAAAGGGACAAAGTGTACATTGTCGAGGCCACAAAATTGACCCCTCCAAGATAGCAATAGCCCCTACTAACTTGACATCTAGAGCATCTAAGCTAGATCTAAACAAAATAGAACCCTACACCAAATGGTCCAATTGAAAAACCCTCTTACACTTGGAATGACTATAAAACTTGACCTATTTTTAGTCAAGCATGAAGCAACACAAATAAGTAATAGATATATTGAGGAAAAAGTGGCTTAGTTGAAGGCATAGACGAGTTAGCTCCAATAATAAAATTAGGGCCTTAAGAAATATGCTTTATAAAATTATCAACTAAAAAATCAAGTTGAGGATCTCAAATCCAAATATGCTAAATCTAAGAAAAGCTAACAAGGGATTGAAGGCCTCATGCAATAGCTTACAAAAGAGCAAATTCAACTCTGAGAGATCCTAAATGTGAAGGATCAATAAATTGTGGAATTGAGAACCTAAAATTCAATATAACTAGTTGTATTCCCTACAATGGACTGGGATATTTAAAATGTCAATACCCTTAGGGATAATATAAAGAAATAATGAAAAATACCTATGAGTACTTTCAGTTTACTTCCTTTGAAGAAGGGAGCTTAGAACAAGTCAATAATATAATCAAACATGCAAAAATATAGCTATATGTAAAATATGAATATGAAAAGATCCTCAAACTCCTCATCTTAATATCAATAGCATAGCTAAAGAAACAAGGGTTAGATTGCAAAGACCTAGTCAATAAGTTAAGGAAAATCTAATATGTCTAGAGTATTCATTAGATTTGCAAAGATAACTTGGCATCATTAAGAATCCAGGTCCAAGAAATAGACAAGGATATCCAAGGGTTTGTTGTTATAGGAATGCATATGTCATGAATAGAAGTACATCCTGGACAATTATATCATAAATGCTATGGAAGATAAGATACAAGTTGATCAAGGGGATGTACCCAAGACTTATGAGAGGCTAGAGCTAGTATATTCCAAGTTATAGGATCTAGTTGCTAAATAGGAGGAATTGTTAGAAAATACTTTTGATCTCATATGATAGGTGGAAAACCTCACATTATTGTAGTTTCCAGGTGATTTTATGTGGTAGAATTTGTTGGGATTGTTTCCATAAAGGATCGAGTAAGGGAAACCAATAATTTAATAATTTTACCACAAATGTCCCAATTTTACAGACTTTATTTCCAAGGATAAAGACAAGATCTAGGATTTTATGCCAATCAAGCTTGGTGCCCCATAAAATCACCATAAATATAGCACCTTGACACTACCTTGTAATTTTAACCAATTTTTAAGGGAATACAATAAATAAATTATGTAGCAAATGCCTCTAAAAAAATATCAAAATTTTTCTATGGATAAGGACCGATCTGCTTGCAAACTTTTATTGATTGGCTCCAACTATCAATTCACTAGCTAATGATGATTAATTGGCTTAAGTGAGCTATTTTATCATCAAAGGATGTCAATCCACTTAAATATGGGTGCTTTTATTTCTAGTCTAGAGTAAACCACTCTAATAGTCACAAAGGTGTATTTAAGGTGATGATCCTGAGGTAGATTTTCTAGAAAGAGATATTTTGGCATGTAGTGGCACACTAATTCACTTTGAAAGCCTTATTCTTTTAATAATTCATGTAGTGCAACATTTTTCTAAATTTGTCCCAAAATATTTACTTTTACTAGGAGTAATTGTTTCTCACCCTAGGTAACTTAGGGATAAACTTTTAATATAAATAGATGCCTATGGATATCATTGTATTCATATTTTTTCTATGATAATTCAAAGCTACACTCTGTAAAACCCGTATTATGCTTTGTTCTCATGATATTGTAATAAATTAGCAAGTCCTTAGGTATTTCATCAATTGCACTACCCTTTTGGTTTAATAAGTGTACAATTGTTGTTGCATGGCCCTTCTTGGATCATCTTGTTATTCACTTATAAATTTTACATAATTAATAGGTGGACATTAATGTTATTTGATTTCTCATGTGTTAATTGATGACACACTTTTCTCACTATGGTTTAAAAATCATGTTTTCTTAAATATCTTGCACCCATAAACTTTTATGAATTTTATTTTTGCACTTTAATTTTTCATATTTTCCTTTCCACTTTACTTTTCATGCAAGTTAGTGTAGGTTAGTGTAGGAGTATTCTAGAAGTACAGTGGGGAGTCATACTAAATTTTAAGGTTAGGAGAAGTTATTGGCAATATTGTTCATTTTTTTCTAAATTCGAATTGGTGATGCAAAATCATAACTAGAAGTTAAGATAATTCCTTTGTTCAACATTAATATAACGTTAATTCCTTGGTTCAACATTAATATAGTGTTAATTCATATTTTATCATGCATATAGCTAAATTTTTTAATTGTATATGTTTTAGATTGAATTTTGATTACTTTCATAAAAGTAGGTAGGATTATTGAATTTATCTATTTCTAGTATGCATTAAACCTCTTATTGTAGAACTACTTCCTTAGGAGATGTTACATGTAAACCTGTGATTTAGATATAGTAAATTTTGTAGATTTATTTGTTGTTGTAGAATGAACAATTGTATTAGTTGCTATAAAATCAATAGTTATAATTAGCTACAATAATTCTAGCCATCATGATAGTTATTTCCGAGCTAAAGGATGTTGCAATATTAAGGAATTTGTTATAGTCCAAGATCTAAATCCAACTAACCTGGGTTGACTTTTGATAGATTGATTATGATTATTGTGATACATTCTAATTTGTTGGAATGGTTATTCAATCCTATTTAACCACTTCTATTGCAAGGATATTATTGTTTATTATTTTCAGCAAAATAGATGTGGTTTTGTTAGTTGGTTATCTTTATTGTATATAGATACAATTTTTTATTCTAAGATGATTATCATCCTTTTATATAAACAACCACGTGGTTAAAATGAGTTTTATATGCTTCTTACAGTTCTTTAGATTATGTTCTCCTAAACATGGAATCTATAATTTTATTATAAAATATAAAATTCCATGAATAATTAAGCAGGCTAATGGAAACTAGATAGCACATTTTCATTCCTACTACATTACACCCTTTAGACCTTACAAGATAATTCTTTCTATAAACCAAATTTACAATATGATATTTATTTGAGTGTTGAGTGACAAGAGACACGTATTGTCCCCTTTGAAAAAGGGCCTACTCATGAGGGACAAAAATTATTACCTCCCTTTTAATAAGGTAGATTTATCTTCCCATAGAATTTTTTTTTTAATATGGTTAATGTTTGTGTGGGTGTATAAATAATTTTTTTTTTGCTTTCATGGGTGTATATTTAATTTGTGTTCTATATGTTTGATTTTGTGTGGATAAAGTTATTTATAAAGCTTTGTAATGGCTTTATTATTTCTACATGTCTCTAAAATTGTTTTATTATATTATTTTATTCTTTAGCTTCTTCTCCTCTCTTCACTTCAACATTTCTTTATCATTATTTTATAGCATTTCCTTATTTTTATCATAGGTTTCTTCTATTTGCCATTCCTTTATACACTAGGATTGTTAGCTAGAACTCTAGTGTTTTGATAGGTAAAAGAGTCATAAGACCATACTTGATTGATAATTTTTCCTTATGCTAAAAGAAACACTTTTTACTCTTGAACACTCGAATAGTGTGAGGAAAAACTTGACAAATGGGCATGAACACCTAAGAGGTTAGGACTTGCAAAATTGTTAGACTAGTAATTTTCTAATGGTACCATAGCACCTTTTCTCTATAATTTTTGTAGATATTTTATTCCTCTATTCTTCACTCACTTTCTAATAGGTGCATCCATTATAAATACTTCAATATTAATGATCTTATTGCTTGCACATACAATGTATCACAACTTATCAAAGCCTATGACCTAGGATTTTTAATTTAAATTATATAGTAGTGACCCATCATTAGTGATAATTTAGTGGAGCATGATATAATTGTTTTCAAAAGTAGAACCATACTAGAATCCCTTAAATATTTTCTATCTCCACAAAAAAATCTTACTTCGTGGTCTTAAATACAAGCTAGCTTTCCACATAAACCCTAGCATCACCTATTACTTTATCCTTGAATTTTAAATTAGATAATATGATAAGGAAAAATCCTTTTAGAATGAAATTCATGGAGAATGTAAATGTAGTACCTGTTTCCATTCAATCCACTTTTTAATCTCAAAAGAACATGGCTAGTATATTTTGATCTTAAATATTAAAAATATGCTTTTAATAAACATTGTATCATATGCTCAATCATATCATCCTTAATAATCACTTTTATAAATCATATACTACCTAAATAGATATTATTATAGATTTATTATTTCTTTTATTCTTAATCAAAATATTACTTCTCCCAACTAATGCATCTTCACTTCCAACTAGGACTTTTGTAAATGATCTTCTTACATGTTACCCATTTTCGTTGTTACCCAATGTTTTCTTAGGGGATTCTTTATTATTTGAATATATCTAAATATCACAAGCAATAAATATCAAGGTAAGTCTTGCTCCTTACTCACACTTTTCTCCTAAAATATTTTAGAAGTTAAATTAAACTATATATTGTATATATACATATATGTCAAAATGAATAAAAGTAATTTTATGTGTTACGGTTAAATGATACCAAAATATTAACTTAAATATATAATAATTAGAATTAATAATACATACTATTATGAAAATATTAAAATTTAATTATGAGAGAAATGTAAGCAAGTAAGGAGCTAAGGCATATGAGTCAAGTGGGAGCGAGAAGAAAATATGTGTGAGCCAAGTATGAGTTAGAAGTGAGTGAATACAAGTGAGGACAATCAAAGTATGATAAAGAAGCAAATGTTACATTTGAAATTTTGAATTATACTTTGGATGTTCTAAGATATTTGAATAATGTAGGTCTCCCTTATGGACAAGTTAGATATTAAAGAAAAAATGTTTAAAGAAGCCATAGTTTAAAATAAGGATACCTTGAATGAGGAAAGTAAACTTTTATTGTTTAAAGGAAGTGAACAAGGAATCCATGGTAAAACCCATTGATGAGGTAAATCATTCACTAGAATTGAGTATTAATGATGATATGTTGGATAATAATATAATGGTTCTAAAAAGTAGAGGGATTATTTATGTTTATTAGACACAATTTTTAGATATTTGAAAATAGATTGAAAGGAGGTGAAGATTAAACATGGATTATTCTATAAATTTCCCTCTAAAAAATTTATTTCTTAATATTGTATAGTTTAAAATACAAGTATGGAGTAATAGGTGGTGTTCCATGGTTTATATGGAAGGATTTATTATATTTTGTTATGAACCTTTGCTTCTCATAAATATAAAGGTATGCAAAATATGCCAAATATTAAATAAATCAACCACAATAATTAATCCACACAAGACAAGATGTGATAATACCCTTCAAGTAGGCTAACACCAATGTTATTCTATGTTGTTGTTGAGTAACTTTGAAATCTAGAATTACTATGCTTTTACTTTCAAACACTGCCATACTTGATGCCTTTTTTACTCCATGAAGATCCATAATAATATTGATGATCTAAGTCCTACCTCTAAGATTCTTGTCACTTATGGTGGTGTGGGTGATCATATGCTTTAACCTTAATTTGGTGTTTTTGTTTTCTTTGATTCTTTAGCATTTTGTTTTATTATTTTAAATTCTTCCTCAAGCTCTTCTCTCATATTGTTGTTGCTCATGGTGGGGTGGGTGATGATATTTTTTAAACTTAATCTGTCATTTTTTTCTTTGATTCTTCAATATTTTATTTTATTATTTTAAATCCTTCCTCAAGCTCTTCTCTCATGTTACCTTCGTTTGGTGCATCTATGTGCTATTCTAACAAATATTCCTTGGAATTTGTTGTTGCTTCTTCTTGGGATTGCTACTACCTCTATTATAGACTTAACTTTTGATTCCTCTACTAGTTCCTTAACTTGTTTCCATACCATAATTGCTTCTTGTTTCTCCTTAGATCCTTGCTTCTTAAGCTAAGATATATGCTATAGTATTATATTCCTTTTCCTATATCATAACTTTATGAATCACTTTTGAACATTAATATTAATAGTACCCAAAGAATCCAACCGAGGATAACCCAAAATAATATCCACATCATTTATCTTAATAGCATAAAAATATGAACGTAAAACATATTTATCCATGATGATCTTAAAAAATACGAAAATTCCCATTCTCAATTTGTATTTCTTTATTTTTTGTCACTTGAACCTATAAGTTCATAACCAAAGTAATATTAATTAAATTAAACCTTGCTAATATTTATAGAAATAATAATATTTTCTCTCTGAATGTAGGCATAAGCCTTCAAAATAGAATTTTTAGATTCAAACAAATTATTTTGATCACTTTTTTGTCTATTTGACACCAAAGATGTGGTTAGCCTACACACTATCATCCTTATATTTTCTTCTGACAATTTTCTTGAAATTTTTAACTCTCTTTTTAATTCTTTTGTTCATTCTAGATCCTAGCTATATTTTTATATGGGTTCCATTAACTCAAGAATGCTTGCTCTATTTCTTCCCAAGTATGTTCACAATTATGGGCCATAAAAAACTTTGAAACCAAGATAGAGATTCTCCTCCAAAATAGAAATTAAGCCTAATTTCCCAACAGTAATTTATAGAGTACAAGGATTTACATTGCTTCCCCCATTCTCTAACATCAATATCATCTTCTCCAAAAACTTTTATAACTCCATAAGTTCATGCCCCAACAAAAAGATAATGCAAACTAGATTTTCATAACTATATATGTCCCTACCAATTTGAAGTTATACTTTGAAAAACAAATCTTCTTAAAATACAACAATTGATGACCTCAATTGATAGATATATCAAATTTTATTTTTGTAGAAAAAATTAGATTTGAAAAATGTCAATGCCCTATTCCAAATGGTTGACTTCATAGGGTCCTATATTACTACTTGAATTCCTTCATATGACCACTTCATTAAGCTCTTAAAATTTTGAACAAAATGGTGCAATAATCGTTTGAATTATACAACAATACACAAAGATATGGCTCTCAAAAAGCTAGATGTTTTCTAGAAAAAATTGACAAAAATCTATAATCCACAAAGTAATTGCCACTTTGCTAGAATCATTCCTTTGGTACCATTTTTTATAAACCTTTGCTTCTCCTAAATATAAAATCATCCATAATATGCTAAATATAAAAAAAATTAACCATAGTATTTAATTCACACAAGACAAGATGTGATAATACCCTTCAAGTAGGACAACACCAATGTTATTCCTTAGGGAAGGAACCATTCCACAATTTCTCCTAAAATGAGATCCACTCCACAACCCAAAGATAATACTTGATATGATTGATGAATATTACAATGGTAATATCTCTTTCTTTATATGTCCATCTTCTGATGCTACTTTGAGGAGCCAAATCCTAAACCCTGATCTTACTCATTATTATAATAAAATATTATAATATAATCAATCTTAGGTTATGTGTAGCCCAAGCCAACTATCCATAATATCCTTATACAATATAATATCAAGTCCTCATATTCCTATCTCTAATTACCATAACATTATCATTCATAACATATTTAATACCATGAAATAGAAATTTTATAAAGATAAACTATTGAAAGGATTCCTTTGCTGGTTAAGTTATTTGAAATTTTGCATGAGCTTATCAAATGGAGGTTTTGAAAAAATATTACTGATACTCAAGGAAGTTCATCCGTATGGAAGTAGCCTCTATGAAGAGATGTACAACTATGTACATATAGATATGTGTTGTCATATCTTTTAATATGTTTGTCATAATCCATCATTATCAAAACTATAAAAATTAAGTAGTTAGACTATGAAAAAAATGTATTTGAATGTTGCATATGTCATGAGACTAGATAAATTGCAATATTTTATAAAATTAAAATAATAATAAAATATGTTAAAGGTCCTTGTCATAAAAATGTCAAAAGTCATCAAATGGCATTAGCTCAACTATTTATATTCCTCAACTTTTAAGTAGGACACCTAGGTTCGAATATTGCAAAGCAATACATGCATAGTTACCATACTACTATGTGGTCATGATGTAATATGGGTAACACATGTTTCAATCCCAAATAATCAATTAAAAAAATAATCCAAAGTTGAAGGATGAGTATTATGTAGCACTAAAATATAACTTAGAACAAGGATTTTCCACTCTAAAAATATGGTAAATAAAGGACATTTCTCTCTTTAGATGGTAAAGTTTTCCATAGTTTATTTGAATAAAAATTTGGGAGGAGTCAACATGGACACTATATGCACAACTATAGTGTGATAAATCTAATTTAGAAGGGTCAAAATTTACAAAGGAAGTTTGAGAGTCAATTTTCAAAAGGAAGAGGGTGACTATGTTCGGTAATTTATCTCCTTATTTCAACAATAAAAACTCATCCCCTTGTAGTAAATGGTGAATCTCTTAGACTTTAGATTATTCAGAGTTGAAAAAAGATGATATGTCAAATTGGCAATTGTTTTAAAAAATACAAGAGATTGAGAAGGACAATAACATTGGTGGAATTGGTAAGAGAAGACAAAAGCCAAAGAAGTATCAAATATAAAGGAAATTCAAAGATAGATTTATTTGTGAATTTAAAAGAAAATATTACAAATATTAATTAGAAGTGGGGTTAAGCACATGAATATGAATAAACAATGATGAATAAGTGGGGTTACAAATATTAATTAGAAGTGGGGTTAAACACATGAATATGAATAAACAATGATGAAGAAGATTATATCCTAGAATATATGGGGAATAAATTTTGCTTTGAGATAAATCTTACTAAAGAAGTAATAGGCTATATGTGTTAGATTATATTACATTATTTGGTACATGTCAATGTACCACCTTGGATACAGAACTAGAGTAGGAGTTTACTTTAGAGTAAATTTAAGTAGTTACTTCCAGCAATGTAATAAATGTACAAGTATCAATGTGCAATGATGTAAATATGCATGTAGTCCACATGTACATGAGTCATAGGTAGAGTAAGGGCCAAGGAACCTATCTTCCTATATATAGGCCTTATAGTGAGTGAAATCAAGGGGGTAGAGAATATAGAGAGTGCATAGTATAGATTGATAGTGGAGTACAATGTAGCTCCTTAAAATAGTTTATGGAGTGTTCATGTCCTCCATTATATTGCATTGTACTATTTTCATGAGCTTTCATTAATGGCATATTTTTGAGTTATTGCAGAAGTTTCTCTCTTTATTTTCCTACATATTATTGTGTCATTATCATACAGTCATATTAGATTGCTTATCTTACATCTTGTGGTTGAATTTCTTGCATCATATACCCATAAAAAGCTAATAGTGGTGTCCAAGCCACAATAGATCAATAGGAAATAGTGAAAAAACCACAAAAGATATTGAGAGGAATCCAAAAAATCTCATTCTAAAAAATTTTGGAAATCATAGTTGGCTAGATTATTTCCACAAAGTTGTAGAAAAACTTGTGAAGACTAGGACTCGATATTGATTCCACTAGATTGACAAATCAACTAGTGAAGATTCATCTCTAGATTTATATTTTCTTCCATTATAATTTCTAATATTTTGTTGCAAAAAAAGGAGATTCAAAGAAAGTTGGAAAGCTTCCTACATAGAGCTAGGAATAATATCTTCTTTAGAATCAATCTTATACCTGAAGAAATAAATAGAAGATCAAATATTTAGAGGCCTGTAGAAAAGGTCCTATTACTATATATTTTAGACCTATAGATTGCAAAAGAGATAAAAAGACAATAGGAGCCTTGTTGTATATTTGAGGAAGAGAATACTCAAGGAGAAGAGTCCTAGTGAAGATAGGATATTGGTGATCTCCATTGAATATTAAATACTTCATCTTAAAGGAGTTGAAGAGACCCATAGAAGGTCCCATTAAAGAACTTCAAGTTCAGGAAGATAGAAGAGTGAAGAAGGACTAGCAAAAGTGTTGTTCTAGATTTTAGTAGTAGCATATTTCAAAGATCTAAGAGGGAGATCTCATTGCAACACTTTCATAGTATCAGGTTGAAATAAAGGTCCCATTGTAAAGACCAGAGAAGCTACAAGAGTGAAGATCCTAGAGAAGAGGTCTTAAGGAGAAAAAAGGAGAAGGCTTGGAGATTCTCATTGAAGGAAATTCAGAGAATGCCATTGGAGGAGTTCCTCAGAGAACTCATTGGAGAAATTTACTACCAAGGAGAAGTTCCTGATAGTAAATAACTTGGGATAATTATCACCATCCGGAAACAAGCCCAAGAGAGAAAGATTTGGCAAGAATCTTACCAAATTTTGGAGGAGATTAGTGAAGACCTCAAGACTTTTAAATTCTTGAGAAGAAGTACTAGATTGAAGTTATATTTTGACAAGGAGGTTGAAGGAGAAAGGAGATAGAAGGAACTACCAAATTTGAGGGATTTGAAAATTACCCTAGAAGTCTTATTGAAGATAGGGATTTGTTGAATTTATAGCAGAATACTAAAGGATTCTTGAAGGAAAAAATTAGATGCTATTTGAAGGAGTTACCTTTCAAATTTTTAAGGTTCAAGGATAGCATTTCAGTGAAATAATTGACTGCAAAAGGGCAAAAATTAGGACAATATTACTAGCTGCAAAACTTTAGATTTACAAAGTGCATTCTAAAGGATAGTTAAAGTCACCTACTACATTTTTAGAGTAGCAAGTTAGAGGGTTTCAAAGCTACAAATAGGTGAGTTAGAGAATTATTTCGGACAATCAAGAAGAGCTACAAGTTCATCCAATAAAAGGTAATAATAAGGTGAATCTAATCACCTTGCAATCCTTCATCTACAGAGTTCATTAAGGTAAGAAACTTTGGTGCAATAGGTTCATTACTGAACATTAAGTTACTTAGTTTGTTAGTAAGTTTTATTAAGCACTATATTAGAGTTAAAGTTGCAAGGAGAAGGTTGCATATTAAAGTATTCAAGAGAATGTAGAAGATAGTTTCTTATAAGGTTAATACCTGCACATTAAAATAGGAGTTAAATATATTTCAACAGAAAGAAAAATATCATCTTCCTATTATCTAGTTACAATAAAGAAGACATTAATTTTAAGTGAAAGTTGCATAGCTTATAGTGCAAGATTCAAATTACTTTTAAAATTTCTTTACAAGGAGTAATAAAGTGATATTAATGAAACCAACCAAAATGACACTACAATCCTTCATTCAAAAATTGTAGAATCTTGCTACTTTTGTTATTGAAAATAAAAAGGAGGTTACAGAGTGATATCCTTTTACAATTATTGCCTTGAAGGCTACAATTGGGTATTCCCTAAGAAAACCCTTTTAGATGTGTACAAAGGCAGCATGATTTGTCTTCTTGGTGTTCCTCAGTGCTGATGGGCTTCTTGCACGTGGGCCACCGTTGGATTGATATGTTCTATGTACCTATTGGCCTGCAAAATATGGTTAGAACATTTGGGGGCTTACCTCAGTCAAACCCCATGTTTATAAAGACAAAATACTCTCTAAATAAGCTTAAAATATGATAAAAACTAATAAAAATAGTATAAAACTCTAAACTATGCCATATTTACCTATCCTGTAATCTTTGTTTGTTGTAGCAGAGGTTCGCATGAGAGGGTGCAAACCTGGTTTGAACCCGAAGGTTCACACGGGGGTGTGCAAACCTATATTTTTGTGACCAAATCTACAAGATGTGATTTTGAGTTGTCCTGGTTTTGCTGCTTCTTTGATTTTTCGATGGGTCACCTTCAAAAATTGTCTTTTTGATGTTGATAACTTGTCTCAATCACAAGGAATATTATGAAAGCAACTAAACTACTATGGCAATGTAAATATGATTTATGTGTGATGGATAGGTAATGGATGCTATATTTAGAGTGATTTTTGTAGAGTTTCTATAAGCTAAAATTGGTCTCTCTAAAATGGTGGAAATGGCCTTCTACTTATAGACTTGGCCAAGGTGATGGGGGAGGGATGAGGTGTCCCCTATGAGGTGTATATGGTGAGGTGTCCCCTGAGGTATCCTGGCTCATAAATGAGGTTGGGTGAGAGAATACCTCACCCATCCACAAGTCATGATGACCTGGATAAAAATATCTATTTGGAATTTATAGAATATTTTTGGAAATATCTTTTGATTAAAATTTGCTTTTTGTGTGCAAAAATTTCCATTTTTCATTTATGACCCAGGGGAATGTGAGGTGGAGAAATATCTGGGTGAGAGGTGGTAAGGCTAGACTAGGCTCATCAAAGTAGACTAGATGAGATGGTAGGCTTAACTTAAATCAATATTAGATCTAATTAAGCATGTGTTTAGCCATAAAGCATATTTTGACCAAAAATGTTGACTTTTGACCATAAAGTGCTTTTTGACCATGGTGGAGAATTCAACCTTGGTTGAGTTGGGAATGAGGTCACATGAGGACCTAGATTTAAGCATAGGAAGAGGCTTAGCTAGCCCAAGGGGGATAAGGATGATGAATAATGATTTTGATAAATGAATAGTATTTTTAGCCAATTTATGTAATTTTCATGGATTTTGCCATTTGATTGATTGTGAAGATAAGGAGAGGGACAATGTGCAACTTTTGGGTGTCTACATTTTACCCCTTTTGTATTGAATTGTGTGGAAACATGGTTTAGTACAAAAACTGATGATATGGATTGATGTAATGATTGGAAGCCAAATAGTTTGTGATTTGATGACTTGTGAATGATTGTGAGAGCAACACATTGATAAAAATGGTTTGTGATTGGATACAACACTTTGTAGTATTGTAATGATTGCTTTCAAGGGAAGGTGTAAGATTGCCTTGCATTATGATCAACTTGAAATGTTTCAATTATGGAAGAAACAAGTGCCTTTGCTAATTTTTGCTTTTGATTGATTGATGAGCTCTTTTGACAATATTTGATAAACCGTTAAAGCCATAGGGTAGAACTTTCAAGAGCTTCATTCAAAAGTGGTCTTACGACTGCCATAATGAAGAGAGGCATCCATGATATGTCTACAATCAGAGGTATTTTGAGGTCTATAAAGCATTCATTTTTTTTGGATTGGAGTTTTTATTGAGAAGAGAAATTTTAATTTTGTATCTGTCCTAGCATGAGGACTTGGGATATTCTCCAACAAAAATTTTATTAGGTATTTGTTGTATCCATGATCAGATGTTTGGTTATTTTATCACGTACAAGGTAGCTTTTGATGTTTTGGATGACTACCCCCTCAAGCGATGAGTTGGTGATGGAGGAAAGAAAAATTGTCAACAAAACAATTGATAATGATGAAAAAGAAATAGAAAAAAATTAAATGGAAAAACAGCAAAAAATGAGAATTAAGAGGAATCCAAGAGGAATTTTATGCAGAGGCGATGAATTTGACTAGGAAAAAGTGGTTCACATGAGGTTGTGTGAACGGGGGTGGTTCGCACGGGGGCGTACGAATATGTCGGTTCATACGTGTGGGGTGTGAATCTATGAAAAGCGTATTTAAAATCATGAAAATGACTTTTTGACATCATTTGTGCACGAAGGACGAAAGAAAAGTGGTTGTTGAGGAGAAAAGTGGAAGCAAAGTGCTATCGAGCTATAGATTGGATGGGATGGAATGGCGAGTACATTAACAAGTACGAGTGTGGGGGTGGTGATGCTAGAGGTAAGAGAATTACGCTTTCTCGAAATGTGTGTGAATTGCTAGGGTAAATGAATTTTGCATTTGCTTAAATGGAATGGATTAGGCATGTATGTAAAAATAGGAGTGAAATGCATGTACTTTGTGATAAAAAGGCCAAATGGGTATCCCAAGATGCTGCCTATTTTTTTATGCAAGTATTTTTTATTGTTGATGAGTGTGAATGAGATGTGATGTGTGGGTTTTGATGTAACAATGCATGCATGTGAAAACTAACAAGTGAATGATGCTATTGGGCCAAATGGGTATCCATATTTGTGTTTGTTTGACCGTTTTGACTTTTAGTTGATGATCTTGTTTTACGTGCATGTGTGGATGGAATTATGCATGTTTTTGCATAATGTGGAGTATTTTTATGTTTTTTGCATGTGTGAAAGATATTTTTGGATTGTGTGAGGAGAGTCGAAAGCGTGTGTATTGAAATTTTTTGGAATTGAAGGTTCACACGGCGTCGTGGGAACCGAGTGGTTCGCACGAGGATGTGCAAACGTACCAGTTCACATGGGGTCATGCGAACGCATATTTTTGTGCTTCTTTTTTTTGTAAATTTATACAATTTGAAAATATAATGTAATGAATGGAGTGAACGTATTTACATACATATATAGATGATGAAATTTGCATATTTAATTTAGAAAAAAATACATAAATTTATGTGATGTACACTGAAGTTTTTAGAACCTATGAGTGGTATTTGACATGTGGTATGTGATCTGTGGTAGGTAAATAAAATATTTGCTTGACATCGACTATAAAAATTTAGGTCAGCACTTCAGGATGCATGGTGTAAAGAGTATGGGGATTGGTTGCACGTCGTAGGGCTTTATGGTGTGTGGGAGATGCACGAGGTGTATGTGAACCATGTGTATATTTATGCGCTATGCGAGGGATGGGATCCTGATAGGAACACCTTTCACCTATCAAAAAGGGAGATGACAGTGACCTTGGAGGACATATATCACATCTATCTGCTACCGATAGAAGGGATTTCAGTGATGATAGCGGAGAAAGATGCACGAGATGGCATCTTATAGAGGATGTTTGGGCACAGGTGGAGGAGAGTGGATGCAAAGTGTAGAGTGGATTATACGAAGTATTTTTTGAAGAAGTTCCTGTCTAATCACCATGCAATGGTGATTTTGATTATATCCAACCATTCTTTTCCATATACTTCAGGGGTGAGATTCCCCTAGAATATGATGGGAATAGTGTGTGACATGGTTGAGCAGAGGATTGTATATGCATGGGCATCCACTTTACTGACACAGGTATTTAGAGAGCTCCATGGAGTGGTGAGGATATAACAGATAAGCATTAGTGTTAGTCCACTATTGTAGGTGTGGGCTTGGGAGTATATCATGATTTTGTAACCATCAGAGTTACCACATGATGCACATGGATTAGATGGTCATGATGTACCTTATGTGATGATATGGAGGGTAGATATGGAGAAGAAGGTGAAAAGGGTGTGTGATGGTGATTTGATTTATCATCGAGAGGAGCTAGGATGCTTAAGGATGGATCATGTGAGATGAAGACCTTGGCAAGGAGCACCTGATTAGACCAAGAATGTAGAGCAATTAGTCTACATCAGTCAAGGGTGATGGGTGGTGGGGAAATACCTATATTAGATAGAGTATTTTTAATTCTTATGGGTGTTGCGATAATCTGGGTTGTAGTGAGGTGATGCAGGGCCAGAGCCAATGATACCACCACTTGACTTGACACCTTATGAGCCATTAGTTGTTTCAAATGTGGAAAACGCATGGACCACACCATAGTATGACGTATGGTGGTCTAGGTAGTGATGGGACCTTGTGTTTGGGATGGTAGATGGATGGGGTGAGGTAGTAGGAGTGTTTTTAGTGAGGGCATTTCTAGGTGGGGTGGGGGTAGTATCTGTTGAGGATAACGTAGGCTTATCCACTTAAGCCTAAGTTAATTATTATTATTCCTATTTCTTGCACTTTGTATTCACGTGAGGCATAGTATGCCCATTTTAGAAATAGGTTGTTAGCATGTTGTTAGCATGTTTTTAGATGTTAGTTAACTGTTAGAGATCTTGTTTGTCTTCTAGTAGTTAGTGGACATCCATAGTTAGTATTTGGTTAACTAGTAGTTAAGTGGTTGGCCATGTTTGGCAGATTGTTGCAACCACTTAACCTACGTGAGATTCCTATGTAATTCTATATATACTTGCATTATGATGAATAATATAGCTTCATACTATTGTTCCTACATCATTGGTATCAGTTAGCCTGAGGAAAAGTTGTAGGAAGGAGGATAGAACTGCCACTTCACTGCTAGATCCTAGGAAGGTGTTAAGTGGAGCTTGAAGTCACCCACAACACCAAGTGAAGCTGAGGGCAGAGGGAAGCAATTACCCCTGCACCATTTATTTGCCAAGGAAATTGCTGAAGCATAGTTTTTGTCAAAGTAAAATTGGAACTCAAGTTGGAGTCCAATAGCTCTTGCAGAAAGAACAGTGAGTTCAAGTTGAACCAGTTCATTCATCCTTGCATGAGAATATTTTTCATCTTTGGGGTGAAAAAGATTTATTTTTATAAAATATTAATAATTTTATTAATATTTTATTATTAAAAAAATAAGTGCAGTGGCAGACTACAGTTGACTGCAGCAGCCAAGTTTGGGGCTATCGAGAACCCACCGGCAGCCACCAGCCTTGCCGGTGCCAGCCAACGACAGCCACCAGTGACCAGTCTATTCAAGGTAGCCATCCTGGTGCCACCTACCCATCGACGAAACTCGAAGGCCGACACCAGCTATCGACATTCTGCCAATCATCCAAAGTGACCACAACTGGTGGTCGATGGCCAACTGACACCTAAACACCGAGACAGCCATCGATGGCCACCATCGAACAGGCCACCAGATCGCCACCCGACTCACAGCTGCACCATCTCTATAGCACAGGTGGTAGCACCGGCCATAGGCATCGACAACCACCTGACTCATGGCTGCACCAGCTCTGCAACATATAGGGGCACCGATAAAACCAGACCCCTCAATTTGTAGCTTCGAAGTAGGTCCTAGAATCCCGAAACCCTCAGACACTCCTTGCAGCAACCCGACATTGATTTTCGACGAGTGAAAACATTCTTGGTAGGATCCTGTGTTTTTTGGCGCGTAAGGAGAAAAATTTAATAAAATTCTAAAGTTTTTTTAATTTTATCTGGCCACCGCAAAATTTTCCATCGCGTGGAAGTGACCTGCGATCGGCGACGGGGTTTCTCTAAACGTGGGATTATCCCACATTGAAGCCACAAAGGGATTTTTGTGGTTTAAAAGACCACACTCTCACCTTAAAGGGTAACCACCATACGGTGGTCACCCTAGCAGCGTCACGCATGCGACAGTGCCCAGTGGTGGGGCACGCATCGACGCCAGTTGAAGGCGCAGGCTGCCATGTGGCAGCACTTGGAGCATTGTTGACTTCCATGTTAGAATTACTTTGACCAGGCAGTTGACCAGCCCGAGCCAACCCCATTTGACCGGGGAAAATTTGAACCATTTTTTTGCAGAAAAGACAACTTGGCGGGAGAATTTTCAAAATTTGAAAATTTAAATTCAAATTTTTGGCGCCAAAACCAGCAAAAAGGAGAGCAACTTCAAGAGGTGATATCTCCTCCGTTATTGGTCCGTTTTTGACCAAATTTTTTGCGTTGGGTTCAAAATTTTCCACAGATTCATAATTTTTGCTCCTAACCAAATTTTGGCATTGTAAAAGGGCTAATTTTTCAGTATTTTAGTGCACTTTTTTTTTTTAATTTTGAAAAAACTTGTATTAACACAAAGATCAATTACAAAAAGGGAAGAGACTCTTCCCATCCGAACTCAGAGAGAACACAATATTACAATAGAAGAAGCATCTTGTCATGAAATCGTGACACAAATCTTCTCCTTAGGCCACGAACAAGCAACATGTCACAAAATCATGACACCTTTCCTATTTTAGTGCACTTTGTAATTGCAAAATTGAAGTCTATTTTGTAAAAAGCACTAAAATAGCCTTATTTTTTAGAGCAAAATTTGTAAAATCTAGGCATTTTCTGCATTAGGAACATTTTCAAATTCCTAAAGCCTAGATTAGTTCTTGCAAAGACCATTTTGTAATCCTCCTAGTCTGGCATATACTAGGCAAAATATGGCTCATGATCTCAGAACAAACATGGAAAACCTCACCGAAGCAGTAGACATTTTGGCAAAAAAAGTGAGAGACATTGTTGTGCAGTTTAATCCTGGTGAACTCAAAATCCACCATAATCATGCAAACAAAGCCAAATGTGAGGTTAAAATGTATGATGGATCTAGGGATCCCGATGTCTTATCTACATGGATTTTGGATATGCAAACTTGGTTTGCTTATGCTGAAATTCCAGAGGATGAAAAAGCCACATTTGCTACACTAAAACTCACAGGTTTAGCAAAAGTTCTCATTGGAGAAATACAGAGTCATAATGCCACCATGACTTGGAAATAATTAACTCAAATTCTGAAAAACACCTTCTTTCCACCAAACTACCAAAGTGACCTCACTACCAAGTGGTATAGATTGAGGTACACCTATGGAATGTCAGTTTCTGATTTCATTTTGCAATTTAATAGGTTGAGGGTATTGCTTGGTGTGAAAGATTCAGAAGATGATTTGATTAATAAATTCACTCGTGGCTTGCAAGATCATATTTTTAGGGAGATCAAATTCAATGTCTTCCTCACCTTAGATGTGGCATTCAATCATGCCATTCTTGTAGAGGAGAAAGTTGGTGCATATCAAAAGTCTCGTTCATCACAGGAGGGCTCTTCCAAAGGTGGGAATCAGCATCAATAGAAGGTGAAGAACAATTCTCAATATTCCCCTCATTCTTCTTCTCCTCCCACTTCTCCTAAAGCACATTCTTCTTCCTTTCATGCTAAATATTCTTCTTCTTCATTGTATTGTGACTTTTGTAAAAAGCATGGACATGTAAAATCCAAATGCTATACTTTTGAGAAGTTTAAGAAGAAGAAATCCCTAATTGTACAGCCTACACATGAGGAACCACAAGATGGTCCCATTTTGGCTACAGGGACAGAAGAAGAATATCCTGCTTTAAAGGGTAAACTAAACAAAGTTACCCTAATGTCCAATGCATTTTCTCAAGGGGGCATGATCATTTGTTTGTCACTAGAGCCTACTTGATGCATGATTTCTATGTTGATTGTATCATTGATAATGGATCGCAAAAGAACCTCATTGCGAAGTCCATTGTGGAGAAGTTGAAACTTCCCATCAAACCACATCACCAACCTTATGCACTTGGGTGGAAAGATGTAGACTCCACATCCAACATCACCCATACTTGCACCTTGACTTTTGCTTTTGGTGACAAGTTTGTGGATAAAGTTAGGTGTGATGTCACAAATATGGATTGTTGTGGACTCTTGCTAGGTAAACCCTATCAATTTGATAGGAATGCTATTTATCATGCTAAAAATAACACCTACACATTGGAGTTGCATGGTAAAAACTACTTGATACAAAGCACTACACCTACTTCCAATTTGATGTTAAGTTGTAGGCAAGTAAGGAAGCCATTGAGTCAAGCACTTATTTTAGCTCCTACTAGCATTTGTACCACACAAAATGAAGAAAAAGCACCACCTAAGGAACATGCAAAGGAAGAAGTTTCACTCCCACATAATGAACAATCACAAGAGCAAGTGGTTAAGGAACCCACCATTCTCACTCATGAGAAAGATACCATTGATTCCATTGGTATAATTTTGGGTACACCTACAACTACTGAACCACTTGTTCCACAAAAGTTACCTTTGGCTTTGCCCACTCCCACCATTGCACACATGGAGGAGCAAGCTAAGGTTACTTCCCTTACTGAGCACCGACAGAGCCTTCTAGGCAAGATACCACATGACTTGCAGGAGACTCCGCAGGGAGTGGTGCGAAAGCATCACAATCCTCACTCCCCACATATTGGAGGCAGAGTTTGGGTTCCTTTGGATGAGCACCACTTTCTAGAGACACCATTTTAGGACCCTCTTTTGGTACCTGATCCTATTTTTAGTCCTACAGCAGCAGTGGCACCTGATTGTTAGCTTCCGCTCATTTCAAATAGAGTTTTTGAGATGAAGACTCATCACACAGGACAGGGTTCTTCCACTACTTACCTTGTCACTTGTCATGGTCACTTTCCACACATGGCTCGTTGGATTCTTCACCATGATATGGCCCATGACTTTCCACATTTGTTGAGAGCATTGGGGTCCAATGCTTATATGGTTGGGAGGAGTGTTGAGGATAACTTAGGCTTATCCACTTAAGCCTAAGTTAATTATTATTATTCCTATTTCTTGCACTTTGTATTCACGTGAGGCATAGTATGCCCATGTTAGAAATAGGTTGTTAGCATGTTGTTAGATGTTAGTTAACTGTTAGAGATCTTGTTTGTCTTCTAGCAGTTAGTGGACATCCATAGTTAGCATTTGGTTAACTAGTAGTTAAGTGGTTGGCCATGTTTGGCAGATTGTTGCAACCACTTAACCTATGTGAGATTCCTATGTAATTCTATATATACTTGCATTATGATGAATAATATAGCTTCATACTATTGTTCCTACATCAGTATCACTAGGACATGTGGGAGGTTATAGGTATGAGATGTCATGCAAGCCTTGTGAGGATGAGGAGATACAGTAAGATCAGCTGATTAGGTGGATGAGGTCATGCCATGATGAGCGATATTGATTAGTGAGCTATTGTAGTGTTGGACCATTGATAGAGGGCGGTGAGGGAACAACAATGAGTGTAGTAGCTATGGAGGATGTGTCATTTATGGACATTGTTGATGATTCATCAGATGATGAAGGTATAGCGGGGTCATATGAGTCACCTCTAATGGAGGTGGGTGGTGTTGGTGGTGATACTATGGTAGAGCTAGTATATTTTGACTTTATGGTAAATATGTAGGAGATGATGGTAGTAGAGGATGAGACACAGTAGCTACGAGCAAAAGTGAAGAAGCTTAAGGATAAGATTTTGGACATAGAGTTAGATTGGGTGATGGATCACTCAATATTAGAGGAGGAGAGGCATGAGATGGAGATAGATCTAATGATCACCTTAGGGGAGTTATATGAGGTAAAATTTAGAGTGCAACAGGTGATCAAGGAGAGGGATTCACTGAGGAGTGATTAGGATACACTCATTGGTGAGTGAGATATGCTTAGAGGTAAGCGAGATGTGACTAGGACAAAGCAAGATGAAATGATTGAGTCAGTTGAGCGACTATAGGGACTTTTGGATGTGATGAGGGTAGAGATAGAGATCATGAAGGCTATTCATCTAGCATATATCATGGAGCTACAGTAGCATGTGCATGATATGGAAGTTGCTAAGAGGTGGGTGGTGATGGACGGTTGACCCATCATTTTTTATTTTTATGGATGTACTAATGATTAGTTGTTTTGTGGTGGTGTATCGGTAGGGGTGCACACCTTATTCTAGCTATATGGAATTTTTGATAGATACATACATACATAAATACATACATGATATGAACATGTGGTGATGTGCTCGTAAAGGCACACACAATTTATTGTAGCTTGATGGTACTTTTTGAGATATATACATGATATTCTACAGTATTTGTGTGAGATTGCATTGATGTGTTTGTTTGCTTCTATTTTTTATTATGTATTAATATGGGTGATGTGATTGTGGTAGAGTATGGTTGTGTATATGAATTGAATATTTGAATGAATAAACAAATGGGACATCAGGTATGAAAAATGTGAAATGAATATGCATGACATGAAAATGCAAGCAATGAAAGGTAATGCTTGGAGAAAGCGTTCGCATATTTGCAAAAATTAGATAGTGTAATCCATTTTATTTTTTCTAAGAAGTTGGATATGAATATTTTATTAAATATATTCAAACATTATAGTCTTAAGTAATCAAACCCATTGAAAAAATGAGCAAATTTTTTTGACAAATCTAGGTTTTCTTGGTAAACAAGACCTCAAGCATGGATTAGTGTGTGTAAAGTGATGTTTATTTAACCATTTTGAAAAATGATGGTTTCAAATATATGGTAACTTAGCCTATAAGCTAGATCATCAATATGGACCTAAGGGTCATAGGTATTCAAGCTATAGTACTCTCGAGGCTTTTCCTTTTGTTTTATGCCCTTGTATTGTCTCTCTTTTTTTTTTGTGCGTTGGCTTTTGTTTTCTACCCTTTTCAATTTTTTCTTTGAGTTTGTCCTTTTATCAATCCTTAGGTTTTTAGATAGATCATATAAATGGTATGATGAGCAAGGTAAATTTTGTTAGATGATCAATATGCATACAGTGTTGCTAGTCCTATTCTCAAAATTTTCTTAATGTTTAGGATGTACAGTTTAATCCATGAATGAGAGAAATTCAACCAAGGGAATATTTAAATGCTTTTGGAATTTGCCAACTTTGGATGGTGGTTGATTAAATAACTATATATGGGAAAAGCACTTGAAAAATTTCAATAATCTTGTCTCATGAAAATAGGATTGGGCACCAAAACTGTTATGCTAGCATGTGCGTATTTAATTCTCCAAGTATGGTAGTCAAAATGACTATGTACAGATGCATGTATGAATGTAATTTATGAGTATGCAAAAATGTGTGAAGGTGGGGCAAATTATGAAGCAAATTATGTGATGTTGTAAATGAATGGAAAGTGGGAATTTATGTACAAATTTGCCCCTTTATTAGGTGCAATGAAATGGAGAAATGAAGTGAATGGGGAGATGATGGGAAAAGAACATAAAAGAAAGAATTGTAGAAGGGGAGAATAAGGGAAGGAGAAAAAAGAAGAAGAAGATAAGAGAATAAATAAAACCAATCAAAGGTATGTAGCTGCTTGAAGCATAACCATACAACATTGATGAGTAACAATAAGAAAAGAAGAGAAATAAGCAGAAGAGAAGAGATGAAGGGAAATGAAAGTTATGTAGCCGCTCGAAGCGTGACCATACAATATTCATTATAGAAGGTGAGGAGAAATAGAGGAGAAAATATGCAGAGGAAGCATATTTTGATGTAAATGCAATTTGATCTAATGTCGTAGAATGCTAAAAAATTAGTGTTTGTTTTTGCGTTTTTGTTGTTTGTGTTTTTTTGTTTGTGTTTTTTTTTTGTTTTTTTAAATCATGATGATATGTACAAATAATGATGAGTTTTAATGCCAAAACTTAGGTATAAAATTCATGAAGATGAATAATGTTAATGGGATCAAGTTTAGCAACACCTTTCAGCGTGGCAAGGCAATATACCCAGATCCAAATTTTTGATTAACCATGTAAGGACCTAGTCAATTAGATGCAAATTTATCATGGAGATGACATGGTTGGCTAGTAATTGTTGACACTTTTTGTCACATTATACAAGGGGTAGAAGAATAGTAGATTTTTTGTATAATATTTCTTTGTTGAAAGTTTTCCTTTTATTTTAAGTTACAGCAATTTTGACTCTCCCTATCGCCCCTTTGTAAAATGAATAAGAAAGAGCTTCGCTACCAAATAGGCCAAGGAAAATAGTTTCACCAAAAGAAAGGAAGATAATGTGAAAAGAACTTCAGGCCCGAAGCACTTCAAAACACTACTTCAGGCGAAAACCTTGCGAAGTAATTTTGTCAAAGAAAATACAAAGATAACGCTTCGCACCCGAAGCATTTTTGGTAGCCACTTTGGGCAAAATTTTTGCGAAGCAACATTCAAACAGCTTCACCGAAGGAGGAAAGCATAATTCAAATTAGCTAAGGTAAGGAAACTACTTCGGGCCCGAAGTATTTCTGACACCTACTTCGGCCAGTTTACACCAGAAGTGGTGGTGCCTGAAGCAGATTGGCGATGTTTCGGAGAACGTCAAGTGCTTTGGGAGGATATTCCCCGAACCATAATTTTGAGAAAGAATCAGGCCGAAACATTTTCCAGCCGAAGCAGTTTCACCAGCAAAGGACAAAGAGCCCCACTCCAAAGATGAAATCTGCTCGGCACTCAACGTCCCCAAAGTAGTTTCTACGAAGCATTATTTTGCGAAGAACTAATCAAAGAGAATCTACTTCGGCCCAAGACTTTGGCGAGGCGGATATGTAGCGAAGCACTTTTCGGGCCCATGTTCCAAGGCGAGAAGCTTCCCAAGGTGATCAAAGGCCCCTTATAAGTACCCCCCCTTTCTTGCCTGATAATTTTGCTGACCATTATTGGCAAACGAAAGGGATGTAACAGTCCTTGGAGTAAAACCCGACGGACGTAACGATCAATCAAGCATAGCATCCAGAAGCCAGGGACACTCGAGCGGTGCATTAAATGAATGTTTCCATGGTTGACCCAGCCACAGTTGCCAGTTTTTGCAAACGATTTGAAAACTCAGTCACAGCAACCACGAGGAGCCGATTTCTCAGAGTCTGAGGGTGTACTCTGCCATTTTTGTGATAATGACTCAAAGGTCTGTGTCCTCTATAAAAATCCAAGCTTTGCAATGTAAAAGGGGGGGAACTATCTGCTAGAAAGCTATTGTAACTTGATGTCCTGCGATTAATACTAATAGATTTTGAGCTTAATTCTTCTCTTTTATGTTACCTTTTGTGCTTGATTCTTCCATCTCTCTTTGTTTGTAAACTGAGATGTTGAACTCTGCGTTCGGGGTGCAATCAGGGATAGTGTCCTGAAACTCGTTAAGAAGGATACATAGGAGTTAGAAAAGTGTCTTATTGTCTTTCTTTTATGCTACCTGCCTTGCTTGATTCTTCCATCTCTCTTCGTTTGTAGACCGAGATGCTGAACTCTGTGTCCGGTGTGTGATCGGGGACAGTGTCCTGAAACTTGTTCGGGAGGATACATAGGGAGGTTGATATTACATTTCTATCGTTTTACTCTTAGTGTTCTTTGCTGCTATTCAAGTTGTCAGTTGGTGATCGTGCTTCTTGTTCTTCCCCACTTTAAATCATCAATCTCTAACCCTACTCCTTTTTTATTTCTTTCTCTAACCCTACTCCTTTTATCTCTTTCCTACACTCTTGTCTTTAAACACCCAAGTAGATTAGTATAGGAGTCGGCCTTTCTCCGGAGATTGGCACGAGGGGCATCTCTTCCCCTCGGCCTTTCGATGTTGGTCATAGGTCCAGGGCACATACTTATCCATTTATATTAAAAGTCCTTTCTTGTGCGAATTTGATGACCAACAGTTTCAGGCACGCCCGGTGGGACACAAGGTCCCATATTTGAGAAAATTTCTAGCCCATCCTCATCGGAGCCAGTATTTCTAGCAAGTTCTCAGTGAGATCCGACCAGTCTCATCATCTGAGTAGTAGTGAGAATCGATGCGCTCATTACCGAAAGACTCTTAGCATCTGGCAACTCTATTTAACCTAAAAATCCCTAAAGTCGTAAAGACCATTGTCTAAACCTAGTTTTCATAACCAGGACTTCCTGTGTCTTAAGAAGGTCCGAGTTCGGTGAATATCTGACCTGTCTTCATCTGATAAAATCATATGGTGACTCAGTTGAGCTGAAGATCCAGATTTCCTGGTCGTGGGCGCCTATCAAATCTGAAAGAAGATATCCTGGAGGAATCAAGGTTTGGTGAGCAGCCTTGACCTCATAAGTGGAGAAAGAATGTTCACCTAACAGCTTTGACTCAGTGATGACAACCATGATCTCTACAGACCACTGCTATAATGGCAGGGGTTATTTTTCCCAGTTGGGATGACCAAGGCCCCTTGAACCTTCAAAGCTACCACAAAATCCTTGAAATCACATTAAAGGCATTAACAACATACGATGGTACCATGGGAGTGGCCCGAGAGCACCTTGAATCTGTTGCTGCTTTAGCATTCCTCTATGACATAACCCATGAAGATGTCATGGTCAAACTTTTGGTCCTGTCTCTAGAAGGAAGGGCACTACAGTGGTATAGAATGCTTGGGCCTAAGAGCATCTGCTCATGGGACAATTTGGCGAGAGCACTATTCGAAACATTTGATGGCTCTCAGGATCCCTTCTAGCTTTTGATGCATCTCTCCACCATCAAGAGAGCATCTTTGGAGAGCGTCACAGACTTCAATGTCTGATTCTGCAGAACCTGGAAGAGAGTTCCAGGGGAGATCCAACCGACACCCGCCCAAGCCCACCTCTACTATGTTCGAGCTTTTCACCCGGACATAGGCCTCCTCTTGCTACGATCTAGTGAACAAATATTCCCTCAGATATTCAAAGAAGCAGTACTCGCAGAACAGTTCCTATTGGGAAAGTGGTAGTGGGGAGAAGCCCCATCACTTTCTCTGATAGTTGCTGCTCCTGTCTATCCAATGCAGCATTATTCATGGTAGATTCCTCATACTGAGCATACCTGAGATGCAGTCATGTGGAGCTCGAGAGGCAGATCCCACCCAAGTCCAACCATGGCAATTTGCAAGCTTTGCCCCGACGATGAACAATACGGTTGCTTGCGATCTCCATCAGAGGACTAGCCAAGAAAAGGAACAGGCTCAAGTGGTAGAACCTGAAAATGAAGAGGGCACATTTTTGCACCCTTTTTGTACCCCTGAGCATAGCACGCAAGTACTCAGCCAGAACCCATCAAGTGCATCTCATCAAAGAGCTGAGCCTGAAGAGATCATAGAAGATTGCTCGTTGCTGGAAGAATCCTGTTACAGCATCAAGAAGATGGAAGAACTTGTACCCAGTCCACAGTTACTAGACTCTTTGGTATTCTGGTTCTAGCCATCACTACAACTAGTACCCCAAGGAGGTCCTCACATGGCAAATTTTTTCACCACATCCTATAGCAGCAGTGTGGGTATTGGTAGGAGTGACAACCTACTGCATTGCTTCTTGTTTGCAGCATGGAGAGATTCGGGAAGAAGCCAACCGGATTTCAAAGATCAACTAAATTTCAACCTGATCTGGTCGGGTCACTGCAGATTCACCGGATAATCACCCGAAGTGAATCCGTGGTGGTGGCATGCCAATTATTCCGCAAGCTTGTGTAGATACTGTAAAAAGTTTGGCTCTTAGATAAAGTGCTGCTTAGAAACTCAGGTTGAGTTTTACTTTGGCAGCTATATACATATCCAAAAAAAAAAAAACTCCTTCGAGAACTTGGCTTGCGAAGTAGTGGATGCAAAGCGGTTCGCTGCGAAGTATGTCGGCTTTTATTTCAGCTTCGCTAACCCAAAGATGCACCAAGTAGAAGCATTTATTACGTGCTTAGAGGAGCGCATTGACATCCATCGGCAAAATGCATCTAAAACAAGCGAGTTAAATGAAAAGAGCATCGGGTACATCCTTAGGGGATTCGGCTGAGAAAAGGGTCCGCTCCCAAGTATCAGGTGACGATCGACTGCATTCCCAAAGTGGTCACAATCATCATAAAGCATGGTCCTATGTACTACGCTATCGTGGGGCCAATCCGATGAACCAATGATCTCTCAAGAGATAAGTGCAGGATTAATTGTGGTACATGCCATAAATGTGGGTAGTTGTCTTTGGTGGCTATATAACGTAGACTCCAAGCAGCCGAGAGGATTACTCGCTCGACAACTCATACTGACCCTACTGCCAACCTACAAATTTTTTCCACTTCGCATTCTAAAGCTTCAATTCCAATTGTCTCCATACTGCAAACTCCGTTACCCTAAGCATCAACGATGAGCAAAGAAATTTCCAAGGAGAAGGGAAAAGGACTAGAAGTAGTAGCCCCCAAAAATCCAAAGTTAAAAGGCCATGGAGTAAGGCCGAAGCCAAGGCTCGTTGATTCAGGCCTCCACCCAGATAAACGTGTCTTGGAATAAATAGGGGATTCTGAGGATGAGCAGCCCCTAGAACCACCAGTCGATAGGTGGGAAAGAATTAGGGATATAGAGCTGTCAAAGAGTGTAGCTGAGCTCAGAAGCACCGTTGAGCTCATGAGAAGTAGGCTCCCGATAGAGAGCGTACGAGCTGCAACCTACTACTTCCAAATATACTAGTATCTGACACCCCCCACTCACCATTGCCCTAAGCTGATCAACGCCATCGTGTAGAATTACCAGCCTGCCACCAGGCAGGTGTTAGATGCGTCTGGCCAGAAGTTATTTTCAATTTTGAAAGAAGATGTGCAGGCAGCTTCTGCACCATAGTAGGGCCCACCTGAGGGGTGCATGGTGCGCAACATCATTTTGAGCGAACAAACAGATAGGTTCATGTCTGCGGGCTACATGATCAATTTTTTGCAATAGAGCCTCAAAAGCGAGCTTCCTTCGGGCAAACTGCCCCAAATGCCCCTTCCATTGGAAGCCTTCAAAAATGCTAACCTTTTCTCCATTATTTCATGGGTGGCAGGCCTATCTACCGATGCCTCGGTATATCCATGGCAGGTGTCTTTGGCCAAGTGCATTTCCAGAGGGGAGTTCAATTCCCCTGATACTTCGAGGCCAAGCACTGACCCAGTTTTTTTTGACTGGGCAGAATGGGTGGCCAGGGGCCTACACGCGCAACTCACTAGCATGAAAAATGATGGGACCAGCCAGCACTTCGGGCCCTACTCCTTTCTTGTTTGGCTATTTTTCTTTCATGTTCATAATAGTTTCCCTCATATTGCCATTACGGCAAGAGGCAAGGATGGAAGTCCTTTGCTAGTATATCAGTGGACTCCCCTACTGTCGATATCAGAGTCCTACTACCCCTTTAATCAGCAATTCTTAGGGCCTGCCATGTGAATGTTAGTAGGGTCCTCCCCGCGAGTTCCCCTTGGTTTGAGAACCAAAGTGGTCCGGGAGAAGAGGGGAGACATTTTTCGACTAACGTAGGGGCTGGTGATTCGCATATTTGGCTTCATAGGGAAGCCCTTCATACTTCCAGTTTACCCCTCTAAGTATCAGTTCACATTGGAAGTTGCTAGGCAGAGCGATGCAACTAATGCCATCTATGGCAAGGGTCAAAAATGGGCCCACACTTGCGATTTACCTCTCAAGATAGGGGTTATCGAAGTGTTCGCCCTGAATCATAACATCTTCTTGGAAGAGAAGCTTGCTAGGTTCGGCCTACTCCAACTTCCCTAGCAATAGCTTTATGATCCTTTGGGAGTGATGAGGGACCATATACGGGTCAAGAGCTTCCATGTTTGCCCATACCCAAAAATTGGGAAACAAAGAAATAATCCTCGAGGAGAGGATCTGGAGTGGCATTTGGAGAGGATGGAAACCTTGCCTCCCTGGCACGAATTCTATCCAATAGAGGTTGCATATGACCCAAATCGACACTCACTCCCAAGCTCTGACTCCACCTTCTGGAAGAAAGCGAAATATGATTTGAAGGAGGGAGTAAAGAATTGGGACTCAGCTTAGCTGAGAGAATGGTGGATAATGAGGGTCCACCGATAGAAAATGAATTCTTATGGATTCTTGGCAACGGACAAGGACTTCCCAAAAATTTATGAAGCCAACGTTGGAAAATGGAAGCCTTTTTCCTTCACCACCCTCATCCCTCCAGCTATCTCAGGCTCGGGCGAAAGCCCAAAAAGAGACGTTACTACTTCGGGAAAGGAAATCCAAGCTACACCTCCAAGATAACCTCAAGGGCCTATAGGAGGCCACGACTCAGGCACTGAAGGGGTAGAACAGCTGTTGGTGAGGGGGAAAAGAAAGAAGAAAGAGCAGACCCTGGTGCCCCAAAAGCACCCAAAGTGACCTCGCACAGGATTTGTAAGCCCCTCTACTGGGCAATCGATATCAGGCCCATCCAAAGCAAGTGTCGAGGTTGCTGCCCTACCGAGTTCTAAAACCGAGAAAGGACAATATTCAATTGCACCAAAAGTCACCACTACCATAATGCCAGGGGGGCATGCAGGTACGCATTCTCCTCCACTTGCCCTAGCCTCGCACATTTTTTTTGTAGCCCCAGTTGAGAGTTCTCACCAGTCCCCCCTACGTAGCCCATCGCCATTCCACACCACCATTCCTCTGGTCACTAGCAGGGACAAGGGTCCCACTTCAATGCCAAGTCCCACCTTGTCTATCATCGAGCCTTCTGGTGAGGCACTCCCCACACATTCTTTATATTTGTTTACTCCCTTGGCTAGAGATCTAGCCTTGTCTAAATCAGAGGTGTCCTTAATTAAGGACTGCCCCCTTGCCGAGAAACTATTCCAAGCCTGACAAAACACTGAGCAGATACTAAAGGAGGCAAGGAAAAGAAGAGGGCGCTCGATGGCATCAGTTGAAGAATGCACCATTTTTTATTTAGAGGTCAGAAAGGTGCATAAAATTAAGAAGGTCCCCAAGGTACAGAAGCCTCTGGATGAAATGACTCCAGCGGACTATGATTACCAGGAGACACCTAAGGATCTAGTGCATCTGAATGTAGATAACGAATCAGCATCCATGCATGTCCGAATTGAGACCTTTAGGGCTCATGCAGTCATCGCCAACTAGCACAGAATCAAGGTCAAGGCCACAAATGTTAAGCTAGAGGAAGACCTGGCAAGGGTCCGCTCCAAATTGGTAGAGGCCGATGAGCAGTGCAAGGCCATGAAAAAGGAAACGCGCACCCTAAAACATCAGGTTCAACAACTCCAGTCTATAGCCGAGAACCAAGTGCAGAAATAGATCGAGAACGATCTAAAGGCCAAGGGGCTGGAAGATAGAATTGCACAAATGCAGGCCCAGTTGTACGAAAAGGAAGACCTGACGGCATTCAATAGAAGCAGAATCAAGGAGATTCGTGCCCACTTGCTAAAAAATTTTAGGTCTCAGTGTTCCAGCACCCTCACAATATTAACCTTCATCACAGAAGCCCAGCAGGCTATTGCCGAAGGAGGGCCAATCATTGATGAGGTCACGCAGAAAGCTAGGCACCGGCTCAAGTTAGCCTTCGACATCCAAAATATGAAATATCAAGACTTGTAGGTCACTGCAATGACTCGGACGGCTAGGGATTGTTCCATGGCTCAAGCCACGGTTCGTGCCTTCTTCTCCAAGGTGCGAAAATCTCAGAAGGCAAGAAGCCTCCAGGACATCTTTGACAATGAGTAGTGTGCCTCAATGAGTTATTTTTAGGACCTTTCCTCCTTGGGTTTCCCAAGTTTCACAGACGATGACGGGAACCTTATGACTAAAGATGACCTCAAGCTAGTCTGGCTCTAGTTCGAGGGTGATGTCTCGGAGATAGACGGGTGGGCGGAGCTGATCTCAGAAGGGCAGGTGACCGACTTCATCTTGAGGTACTGCAAGATGGTCGCATGCCTAAATGATTTATTCATCAGGGCCAAACATGCTGACATTGAGCAGATTGATCGGTTTCACATTTTGGTCAAGGCATTACAAGATCAAGAACCATTCCAAAAGAGTGCCTGGACTCATGTCCGAAAAATGATGAAGCACATCCGTGATCGCCTCAAACCATCGCCTCAGCCAGAACCCACGTCGAAGGAGGAAGAAGAAGAAGAAGAAGAGGAAGAAGGAGAAGAGAAGCAAGAGGAGGGACAGGCCGCAGAAGTAAGATCCAGGGAAGACCAGTGACTCTGTAGCCCAATGGATCAGGGCTAAAGGGTTCTTTTGCCGAGGCGAGCTCGTCACCCCGTGAGCCGCCAAGAATGTTGACACTTTTTGTCACATTATACAAGGGGTAGAAGAATAGTAGAATTTTTGTATAATATTTTTTTGTTGAAAGTTTTCCTTTTATTTTAAGTTACAGCAATTTTGACTCTCCCTATCGCCCCTTTGTAAAATGAAGAAGAAAGAGCTTCGCTACCAAATAGGCCAAGGAAAATAGTTTCGCCAGAAGAAAGGAAGATAATGTGAAAAGAACTTCGGGCCCGAAGCACTTCAAAACACTACTTCGGGCGAAAACCTTGCAAAGTAATTTCGTCGAAGAAAATACAAAGATAACGCTTCGCACCCGAAGCATTTTCGGCAGCCGCTTCGGGTGAAAGTTTTGTGAAGCAACATTCAAATAGCTTCACCGAAGGAGGAAAGCATAATTCAAATCAGCTAAGGTAAGGAAACTACTTCGGGCCCAAAGTATTTCTGACACCTACTTCAGCTAGTTTTCACCCGAAGCGGTGGTGCCCGAAGCAGATTGGCGATGTTTCGAAGAACGTCAAGTGCTTTGGGAGGATATTCCCTGAACCATAGTTTTGAGAAAGAATCGGGCCAAAACATTTTCCAGTCGAAGTAGTTTCACCAGCAAAGGACAAAGAGCCCCACTCCAAATATGAAATCCACTCGGCAGTCAACGTCCCCAAAGTAGTTTTTGCGAAGCATTATTTTGCGAAGAACAAATCAAAGAGAATCTACTTCAGCCCAAGACTTTGGTGAGGTAGATATGTAGCAAAGCACTTTTTGGGCCCACATTCCAAGGCAGGCAGCTTCCCAAGGTGATCAAAGGCCCCTTATAAGTACCCCCCTTTCTTGCCCAATAATTTTTTTGACCATTCTTGGCAAAAAAAAGGGACGTAACAGTCCTTAGAGTAAAACCCGATGGACGTAACAATTAATCAAGCATAGCATCCAGAAGCCAAGGACACTCGGGCGATGCATTAAATGAATGTTTCCACAGTTGATCCAGCCACAATTGCCAATTTTGGCAAATGATTTGAAAACTCAGTCGCAGCAGCCACGAGGATCCAATTTCTCAAAGCCCGAGGGTGTACTCCATCATTTTTGTGATAATGACTCAGAGGGTCGGGTCCTCTATAAAAACCCAGGCTTTGCAATGTAAAAGGGGGGGGAACTATCTACTAGAAATTTGCTGTAACTTGATGTCCTGCGATTAATACTAAGATATTTTGAGCTTAATTCTTCTCTTTTATGTTACCTTTTGTGCTTGATTCTTCCATCTCTCTTTGTTTGTAAACCGAGATGCTGAACTCTGCGTCCGGGGTGCAATCAGGGACAGTGTCCTAAAACTCGTTCAAAAGGATACATAGGAGTTAGAAAAGTGTCTTATTGACTTTCTTTTATGCTGCTTGCCTTGCTTGATTCTTCCATCCCTCTTCGTTTGTAGACCGAGATGCTAAACTCTGCATCCGATGTGTGATCGGGGACAGTGTCCTAAAACTCGTTCGGGAGGATACATAGGGAGGTTGATATTACATTTCTATCGTTTTACTCTTAGTGTTCTTTGCTGCTATTCAAGTTGTCAGTTGATGATCGTGCTTCCTATTCTTCCCCACTTTAAATCATCAATCTCTAACCCTACTCCTTTTTTATTTCTTTCTCTAACCCTACTCCTTTTATCTCTTTCCTGCACTCTTGTCTTTAAACACCCAAGTATATTAGTATAGGAGCCGGCCTTTCTTTGGATATTGGCATGAGGGGCATCTCTTCCCCTCGGCCTTTCGATGTTGGTCGTAGGTCCAAGGCGCATACTTATCCATTTATATTCAAAGTCCTTTCCTATGCGGATTTGATGACCAACAGTAATTTGTTGGTTCTCTTTGAGGATTAAATCTCCAACTTGAAATTCTCATTGGTGTACCTTAGAATTATAGGTATGTTAAAGATGGTCTTGATATATGCATGCATGTTCAATGGCATGAATCTGGTGTTCATCCAATAGGGTCAACTGATTTAACCTGGCTTGATGAGTAGTATCATAATCAAAGAATTCTTGTATAGAGACCCGTAAGGAAGGGATTTTGGGCTCTAAGGGCATGATGGCTTCATTACCATATACAAGATAAAATGGGGTTGCCCCAGTTGGAGTATGAATGCTTGTGTGATAGGCCTATAAGGCTAGGGATATTTTATTATGCCAATCATGATGTGACTCTGCAATGGTATTGCAAAGAATGATACAAATGGTTTCGTTTGTAGCTTATGCTTACCCATTACCCTGTGGGTAGTATGGAGTAGAAAATCTATGTTGAATATTGAATTTATCACATAATGCATGAACATTATTGTTCTTGAATGGGGTACCATTGTTAGAGATGATCTTAGACAGGATTCCAAAATGATAAATGATATGTTGCGTGATGAAATCAACAATGTTAGGCTCGATCATTTAGATTAAATGGATGACCTCAACCCATTTCATGAAGTATTTGATTATGATGAATTTATGATTGCCATATGAGGTAGGATTAATTTTACCGATAAGATCCAAACCCCATTGTGAAAAGGGCCACATTAATTGAATGGGTTGAAGGGCCTGGGAAGGCAAATGCGTAAGATTGGCATGGTATTGGTATTTGATACACTTTTTAACATAATTACAACAATAATGTTCCATTGTGGGCCAGTAATAACTAATTCATAAATTACATTTAATAATGGCCCACTAAAGTGGCCCTCACAAGTGCCATCATGAGCCTCTTGGATAATGCGTTGGGCTTTGTATGGTTCAAGACATCGCAATAGGATGTCATCATAAGTTCACTTGTAAAGAATATATCCTAGAAATGTATATAAAATTGCATATATTTTGAAAGCTCATTTATGAGTATGATTTAAATTGAGTGGGAGAATACTAAGCTTGATTTAATCTTTAACCTAGGAAAACCATGGGTCATGTAGTTCAGCTTTGACAATATTGATGCCATCATCATGAGAAGATGGGGTGGTAGAAATGGTAGAATGGAAGAGGATGTGAATGGATACGTGAGTTGTGTCAGAAAGTGGATTTTATGGAATGAGTGAACCTAGGGAATTCATAGTATTTGCAAAATGATTGGTAGAACACGGAGTGGTAGTGATGTCATACCACGCAAATTGGGCAAGCAAATTGCCATTCTCCCTTAATTTGATT
Source organism: Wollemia nobilis (assembly GCA_028583015.1). Classification (NCBI taxonomy): domain Eukaryota; kingdom Viridiplantae; phylum Streptophyta; class Pinopsida; order Araucariales; family Araucariaceae; genus Wollemia; species Wollemia nobilis. The sequence continues at coordinate 16,668,042 of JAQPPZ010017052.1, forward strand.
CACAATGAGGAGGGAGTTAGCATATATGTATAGGAACTGAATATGCATTGAAATCACTTGTTTCAATCCAAGGATGAGAGCTTCATACTTAGCATTGTTATTGGTGCAAGGAAAGCCTAACTTGAAGTAAAATGGGAGGGGCTCCCCCTACTGTGTGAAAAATACTATACTTGCACCTCCTCCATGCTCACAACGAGAGCCATAGAAAAATAAGATTAAACCAATGGTTGATTCAGGTTCCACAAATTCTTTGATTTTAGTAGTATGAAATACAAAATCATCAGGAAGTTGAATGAGTAGTGGGACATCACTTGGTAAAGGTCTTTCAGCCAGCTGATCAGCAATGACTTATCCTTTGATGGATTTTTTACTAATAAATTCGAGTTCAAATTTCATGAGAAGCATGATCCATTTGGTTGTGAAACTATTATGGTAGCTCTTACGCATCATGTAACTAAATGGTTTATCATGAAATATAATGTAAGTAGTGTGATTGATCATGTAATATCACAGTTTCTATGTGGTAAACACAACAACAAGGTAAATTTTTTCCATGTAGGCATATCATATCTTATAACTAATCAATGTGCAATTGATATAGTATACAACCCATTCTTGGTTCATTTTATTCTTTTGGATGAGGAGCGTGCCCAACGCAACATCAATTGTAGAAATGTAGAGATGGAAAGGTCAATCTAGACGGGGTGGTGATAGAATGGGTGGATATGTAAGGTATGATTTGATAGTATCAAAAGCAATTTGGCACTGTTTGTTACATTTGAAAGGGATCCCCTTTTGAAGAATACGGTTGAATGACTGACACTTGTTGGAAATTTGGGCGATGAATCACCGAATGGATTGGATTCTTCCTTACAAATTGTATAGTTGTTTTAGATTCATAGGGGGAGGCATATCAATGATATCTTAGACTTTTTAGGGATCTACTTTGATACCTCTTTATGAAATGATAAAACCTAATATTTTGCTTGAGGTAACACCAAAGACACTTGTTTCTGGATTTAATCGAACATTATGTTCGAGGAGGGGATTGAAGATTTGGTGAAGGTCCTGAATATGTTGACCATGTATTTTTTATTTGGCAATGATATCGTCAACATAGTCCTCTATGGTTTTGTGCATGAGATCATGAAATATGTATGTCATTGCACGTTGATAGGTTGCCCCAAGTTCTTAAGACCAAAGGGCATGACCTTGTAACAAAATATCCCCCAGGTATCATGAAAGAGATCTTATACTGATCATCTAGGTTGACACAAATTTGACTGTAACCCAAAAACCATCCATGAGTGATAGCATTTGATGTCTGAGTGTGGCATCGACCAATGTGTCAATATTAGGGAGTGGAAAATTTTCCTTTTCTAAAATTAGTGAAAATACGGATACCCCCTTGTGTTTTTGATGGAAACCATATTTGAAACCCACTTAGGATAATCAATAGGTTATATGAAGTTGATATCGAGAAGCTTTTGTAACTCCTCTTTAACCATAAGAGCAACGATGGGGTGCATTCAACGCAACTTTTGTCTGATAGGTTTGGCATTGTCATCCAAGACTAAGTTGTGCATGACTAACGATGGATCAAGGCTTGGCATATCCATATAGGACCATGTGAACACCTTTATGTAGTGCCAAAGAAAATTGGTGAAAATGACATGTTTGTCATCGAAAAGGCTAGCAGCAATATGGACAATGTGAGGGTGATCATGGTCATTACCAATGTCAACTTCAATAGTGTCCTCGACAATCATCTGAGAACCATCATGGAGTTAAGCAGGTGTTGGGATGAGATGAACGTCATCAATGGCATCAAGGATATAGAATTCATAATCTAGATAAATATTTGTATGATTAATACATGTGAGATGCGGTGGAATGGAGGGTAAAGATGCATTGGTTGATCATAACAATTGAGGTGATGGAAGAAATTCAACAGGTGAGGGTGTGGAGGAAATATCATCAAAATTGATAAATTCAGTGATGGTGGGTGGGATATAATTGGGATGGTTTAGATATCATAATAGAGCATATAAGTCAACATATATCATGTTAATAAATATGCTAGATATGGTGGAGGTGGGAGATGAAGGCGAGGAATAATCAAAAGAGGATAGAAATGAATCAGGAAATAGTTGGTGATGACCAGGGAGTAAAATTATAGGTGAATAATGAGAACAAGAACGCAAGCCTAAAATAGGTTCTCTCTCATGAAGGGGGATAAATGGAATAGCTAGCGAGGGTGAAGAAGGCATATCGACTGGTAAGGGTGGATCTAGTGATAGGTTGGTGAATTGATTAGCAAGAACCTCAACCTCGAAAGAAGAGAGTGGTTCACGGGGTGGATATGGATGAAATAAAGTAGATGGAATATTGACTATAGAATGATGGTACAAACTATCTATCAAAATATTGAGCTCAATTTCATCATCAATAAGGAATTCAAGGGGATCAAGATCAAGATTGCACAAATTATTCTTGAGGGTATTTATTGTTGCAGGATGGTAACCAATTCTAGATCGATCGGTAGGTTTGCGTAAGGGAGGATTGATGAGGGTGTGACACCCTTGTTTGTATCTCCCTAGACCATAACCATGCTAGTTGTACATACAAATATAATGCTAGAAAAAATTAGGGTTTGACATGTGATCATGATTGCTATAAAATCTGGTTTGTGGTGGTGGAGGTGTGGGAGGTTCCACAGATGAGTCAAGTCCCCCATATATAAAATTGGTACAATTATCAGGTAGAACAAGAGGAAAAATAGTCCTAATTATCAAGGGCACATCATGATGTTGACCAAATTTGTGGGTGGACTGGATGGTGGATGAAATAGCCTAAACATTGTGTATGTTATACTCACCAAGGCCATGTGTGGTCATGAACATAGAGACATGAGGAGGGACTGGATGCTCGGATTGATGTGAAGACACCCTAGATGGTATAGATGACAATGGGATGGGTGTAGAGGGGGTGGGGGGTGAATTGGATGAATTAGGAGAATCTAATTGAGATAATTGATCATCAAGTAGAGCAGTACGTTGTGTCCACTCATAGTGCTTAGTAGGGATTCCAATGATGGGATGATTTACATGGATAAATTGAGAGGTTGGAATAGAATATGTGACTGGTGGGTTGGGGACCACCTGCACCTGTGTGAAATGGAGAACAAAGCGATGGTAATATGGAGATCAGGTAGGAAGAATTAGAGGGTTGTTGGAGGTGAAAGCTAAAGAAGGTGTAGCAAAAAATGTGAACAGGGGAAATGGTGTAGAGGAAGATGATGGAAGATGTGAGAATGTAGGAAGAGTGGGAGGACAAGGAGCCTATGGTGGGTGTGATGAAGATGATGCAATGTTGCTCATATTAGGTGTGAGATGTGATGATGAGGATGATGGATAGGTTGCATCCAAAGAGTAGCATGGAGTGGGGGTGAACTATGTAGATGATAAGGGCGGTGGAAGGGCAATGATGTTACATAATTTGAATGGGTCATCATCAGTGGATATGCAGTGGACCAAGCCATTATAAACATATTTGATACAATGGTGTAGCGTGGAAGGGACACATTGCATGTCCTAAATCCATGGGAATCCCAAAAGGATATTATATTGCATCTCACCTTCAATGGCATGGGAGAGGGTGGAAATGTTTGTGGCACCAGCCTTAATGGGAATGATGATGGTGCCAACAGTAGGGTGCATAGAGCCATCAAAATATCGAAGGTCTATAGAAGGGATAGTTAGGTGGAAAGGAGGAACATGAATATGGGCAAGGGTAGTGGTAGAAATTATGCTAATGGAGGTAGGGTAACGATGGATGAGATTTGGGATAGCACATAAGGAACAGCAACAAGGATTCGAGTTGGACCGAATAGTGAGGTAGATTAGCTAGATAGGATGGATTTTATGGTGGGGGTCAAAATGGAGTGGTTGAGGTAAGTGAAATAATGAATAATATTCCAATGGGGTTCCATATGATGAGAATGGTGGGTAGCTAGTAGGTATATGGGTAACAAACTGTAGAGTGAAAGGAGGTGGCTATGGAGAGGGCATGACTTGTTGTTGTTGAAATTGTTGTGAAGGATGGGATGAATGTTGTGCAGGTATCTAGTATTATTGAGGTGGATACTAAGAATGCAAAGGTGAAAATGATGATGATGGTTGGTATGTGTGTTGGAAGCTCGATAAGGCTTACTATGAAGATGGGATTTGAGATGAGGATGTGGTAGGGGGTGGTGTAGAAGAAGGAGGTGTAGATATCATACCTATGGTCTATATAGTAGTGATGACATTGGGTATGATTTGGGAAATTATGATATTATAATCATCCCCCAAAAGTGGATGAGATGAATTCTCTAGAAAAGGATGAGTGGCAAATGGAGAAGGAGGTGGAGTGAACTCATCAACAATAATAACAGACATAAGATGATCAAGAGGGGTGTAGAAAAAATGCTGGCAGTAAGTGGATGGGGGATTAGGGGAGGAGAGATCATCTGGAGAAGAAGTCTCCTCAAAGTTCTCATCCAAGGTATGAGATAGAGCAAAATATGTGGCATGAGATATAGGACTAGCCCTAGATGTTGAGGGCCCTGCCAATAGATCATGTGGAACAATGAAAGAAACCTTTTCAAACTCAGAAGGTGGATTATTGGTTTGATAAGAAGAGGCACCTAGAATCATGATAGTCCTCTGGGTAGCCTCGGTAGCATGATGAAGGGCTTCACACATTTGACTACGCGTAACTAGCATGGTGGTGTGTGTAGTAGTGTGGTAACAGCCAAAAGATATAAAATCTAGACTCTAGGAATGTATGTGGATGACTGACACTTTTTATTCCAAAAAACACAAATTCACATGGGAGGTGCGAACCTCTACTATAACCAAAAATTTGCACAGGATCGTGCAAACCTCAAAAAATGGGAACAAATGATAGATAAGTGCTCTGTAGAGTTTTTGTTTGCTGTGTGAAAGATATGTGACCTGGAAAGTAGGTTCACATCGGGGTGTAAATTTCTTCTATAACTGAGTGTTCGCACAAGGTCATGCAAACCTTGAGAAATATGAACAAATGATGGATTTCTATTGTGGATATATTGTATGTGTTGTGTGGAACTATTTTGTGCAGTTTATAACCTAGAAGCTAGGTTCACACGGGGGGTGTGAATTTATCTGAGTGCAAGAAATTTGCATTAGCGAGTACAAACTACCTGAAAATAGACTATGCAATGTTTTTTGTGGAAATACAACTATGGAACAACTAACCAGTGAGTTATAGCAATTTTAATATGTTGTTGTAACCACTTTTTTGAGACTCAACAATAAGAAAATGTGTTTCTTTTGGGTTTTTGTGTGTTTTTATGAGATTACTGTAACCACCCTAAGAAAAAACCATGGGAATGGGTGAATGCTACTTGAAATAGGTATGTCATAGCATAGAACCTCTTGCAACATCCAAAGGTGCACAAAATAGAACTATATTTCCAATGGGTGAATGGCTACCTAGATGGAATCCGATATAGTAAAATGGTATCTAAAAGAAGAGAACTCAAGATGCTCAAATGAGTCAATATACTCTCACCAATAGAGGTCATGTTGTCAATGTGTTGCTACTGGTCCTAATCAAGGCTTTCGCTTAACCCTCATGTTTAAGGCATGCATAGTAATGATCAGCTACGCCCACTAATTATTTTTAAATACCCTATGGTAAAGGGGTTTTCTAAAACTACCTGCTCCAAAGGTACCTTCCAATGATTAATTTTGGATAACCATCTCTCAAGTAGGGGATTGTTCGTGATGAAGTTCATCCAACCACTCCTAGGGGGATACTATGGTGACTAAACGGGGGGTGAGTTGGTGGAGGGTAGAACTTCGACCTCACCAAACTCAAGTGTTGAATTGGTGATGAAATCCAATTTGGACTGGAGATGAAATACAATCCTTACATTGTTTATGTTGGAATATGAGTGTGTGGTGTTTGTTGTGCAAAACTATTTTAGAAGCAAAACTACCCTAAGTGCCTTTTTGAAATAAATCTACACTAAGATGTTTTTTCAAAATAAATCTAATTAAATGCTTTTGAAATTGAAATCTAATTAGATGCTTTTGAAATTAAAATCTAATTAATTGCTTGTGAAATTGAAATCTAGATTAAATGTGTCCTCACAAAACCAAATTTAGTCTAATGCTTTTGAAATTGAAATTTAACTAGATGCTTCCTCACAAAACCAAATTTAATCTAATGCCTTTGGAATTGAAATCTAGATTAAGTGCTTGGAATCCAAATCTAGTTTAATGTAGGGTATTAAAATCTATACTAGAAAGCAACAGTAAAACTGACTAGAAGAAACAAGCGCATGTGATAGGTCAGTTGTCAACACAAATGTGATAGGTTAGTTGTCAACCCAAATGAGAAGATTTACCTCATAATGTAAATATAACCATCATATTAGCACAATACCTGCATCTAGGTGCATGCAGAATCTTCTAGTTTTCTCTCCTTTTTGAATTTGTGTCTATTTGGGAACTTCGCACCCCAAGGTGTAAACCTATCCTCTACCAAAAATTTGCACAGGCTGTACGAACCTATTGCTGAGAACTAGGCTGACTAGTTTTGTATTGCTGGTAAATATTTTGAAGCTTTTGGATGGTCCTGAGATAGTTACCTGCATAGAAAAAGTCCAAAAGTCAAGTGTGAACACGACCAGAAACACAAAACCTTAAGATATCATGCATATACCTGAAATAAGCAAATTACTGAAAAGTAAATCTAAATAGGTACCGCACAAAAATATAAGGAATGATTTCACCTTGCATACACTGTAGCAAGAGGTAGTTTGGGGTCTAGCTATGGGGGCATGCAATCCCCAATAATATGAGGCTTTTAACCTCCCTTGACTTACCTTACCATTTTTTGGGGTGTCTGAAACCAATACCTATGCTTCAGGGATGAATTTTGAGGCAGATTGGGAAGTTCACATGCCCAAGTGTGTACTCTCTAACCTCTTTGAATCTCTATGGTGTACCAATGAAATTTTGCAATGTGGCCTAAGATGTGTTTCAGGGTAATTTTGATTTGGGGTTCCTTCAAAGATGATAACTACCTGCCATACAGAAAATATCCACAAGATATGTTAGATGGTGATTAAGCTAGTGCTTGGTGGGGGTCCCACTAGGCATGCCAAAATGAAACCAACCAAAATGACACTACAATCCTTCATTCAAAAATTGTAGAATCTTGCTACTTTTGTTATTGAAATAAAAGGAGGTTACAGAGTGATATCCTTTTACAATTATTGCACTGAAGGCTACAATTGTATCTTCCCTAAGGAAACCCTTTTAGATGTGTACAAAGGCAATAGGATCTATCTTCTTGGTGTTCCTCAATGTGGATGGGCTTCTTTCATGTGGGCCACTGCTATATTGATATGTTCTGTGTACCTGTTGGTCTACAAAATGTGGTTAGAACATTTGGGGGCTTGACTCAATCAAACCCTGTGTTTATAAAGATAAAAGACTCTCTAAATAAGCTTAAAACATGATAAAAACTAATAAAATAGTATATAACTCTAAACTATGCCATATTTACCTATCCTGTAATCTTTGTTTGTTGTAGCAGAGGTTCGCATGGGGGGTGCAAACCTGGTTTGAACTTGGAGGTCCGCACGGGGGTGTGTGAACCTATATTTTTATGACTAAATCTGCAAGATGTAATTTTGAGTTGTCCTGGTGTTGCTGCTTCTTTGCTTTTTTGATGGGTCACCTTTAGAAAATGTTTTTTTGATGTTGATAACCTATCTCAATCACAAGGAATATTATGAAAGCAACTAAACTACTATTGCAATGCAAGTATGATGGATGTGTGATGGATGGGTGATGGATGCTATGTCTAGAGTAATTTTTGTAGAGTTTTTGTAAGCTAAAATTGGTCTCTCTAAAATGGTAGAAATAGTCTTCTACTTATAGACTTAGCCAAGGTGAGTTGGGAATGAGGTGTCCCCTGTGAGGTGTTAATGGTGAGGTGTCCACCTAAGAGGTGTACCTTGAGGTTTCTTGGCTCATAAATTATGTTGGGTGAGATAATACCTCACCCATCCACAAGTCATGATGACCTAGATAAAAATATCCATTTGGCATTTATTAGCACCTTTTTGGAAATATCTTTTAATTAAAAATTGCTTTTTGTGTGCAAAAGTCTCCATCTTTCATTTATGACCCAGGGGAATGTGAGGTGGAGAAATATCTAGGTGAGAGGTGGCAAGGCTAGGCTAGTCTAGTCAAAGTAGACTAGGTGAGGTGGCAGGCTTAACTTGAATCAAGATTAGATCTAATTAAGCATGTGTTTAGCCATAAAGCATATTTTGATCAAAATTGTTGACTTTTGATCATAAAGTGTTTTTTGACCATGGTGGAAAATTCAATCTTGGTTGAGTTGGGAATGAGGTCACATGAGGACCTAGAATTAAGCATAGGAAGGGGCTTAGCTAGCCCAAGGGGTCTAAGGATGATGAATAGTGTTTTTAGCCAATTTATGCAATTTTCATGGATTTTGTAAATTTATTTATTATGAAGATGAGGAGAGGGACAATGTGTGACTTTTGGGTGTCTACAATTAATAGTTACTCTTAAAATGTTATTAATTGCATTTTTTTAAAGTTAAGTTGGAAGACCAAAGTGCACAAATCAATAAAATATCAAAGTGTCAAAAGACATTATTTAGTGCAGAAAACCTATAGCTTATTATGGCATAGAGAAGCCACCTAAAAGGCTGATATACCTCAAAGGAGTGGAGAAGGAATTCACCATCTCAAATCAAAAAAATAAGCTACAAAAGGAGACTAGGAGAGTCTCAAATTAAGGAACCTATTACAAGTTATTATAAAGTTTTCTACAAGCACCATACTTATCTTCTATAGTACATCAAAGGGAGATAATTTTTAAAGTGTCTCAAGGAGACACTACGTAGCTCATTTTCATGTCTACAAGCGGCCACCATTAGTAATGGAAAACACAATCCAAAGTGCTTAAGAGTAGAGTCATTCAAAGGGATCGATACTTGCCTCATCAAGGTGTAACAAGACATCATTGCTCGATGTAATAGCAACATGGGAGTAGCACCATAGCAGAATACAATTGTCATGATGGAGAACCTATAGTAAACAAAGGAAAATAAGGTAAACTATAGTGCAAGTTGGAAGATAACTCATTCTAGTTGGCAAAGACAAGACGTAGAGCAAAATATCATCGCTAGTTGATAAAGACATGGCATAGAGAAAAATTATCATTGCTAACCAAGCACTAGAAGCAACAAGGAGAGCTATTTCACATCTTGATATCACATAGAAGCCTTCCACATTGGATAAGAGCCACCCATCTACGTTGGAGAAGAAGAGCCATCTCACACTTCGCTATCACAAAGGAGCCAAAGAAACCTAGAAATAGTTGGCAAGAATAGGTGTTGAGAAATATTTAAGCAAATTGATATGTTGGAAGTGAGCTTGCATGCAAGGGAAGGCATATACACTTGTCCTAATAAAGAAATAAATATTGTGCTACTTGGCACAAAGGTGAAAGAGCATCTCCATATTCATAACGCCAACTCTCAAAGAGAAAGGGTGCTCAAATATTAACACCCTCACCATCACCTCAACACTTGAGAAGAGCATATTCAGTGCTCACCAACCATAACTAACACCCAAAAGAGACACTCAGACCTATACCTCATGGCATAATTCTTTTCAAGGCTTATCATAAACATTGTGCCACCTAAGGAGAAGACCAAAGTCTTAGGAAATACCTAGTGCCATTTGGCACCTGGTTAAAGAAAGGGGAAGCATATTTATAGCCATTGCAAGTAAGAGCACTCATAGAGGAAGTGCATCTTCAATAAATATTGAATGCAAAGAAGTCAAGGTGCATTAAAGGAAGGAGTAAAATATATCCATTAACCAATAATTTTGTTGTCATACACCACAGTCAAGGAGATACAATGCCTATAATGGAGATTGAAGTCAAAGCAAAGTGCCCATTTACCTCACACATTTAGCCTTACAAAGGTATATTTGCTTTCATTAAGGAGTGATAAGGAGTAGTATATAAGGTTGAAATTATTATTATTTGCATTAAAGACACAAGCAAAATCAACCTTAGTAAACTTGAAAGCAAATCAAAAGGATTTTATATCCTTAAATAGTATTTCAAAGCATATTAGTTGAAATACAAGTATATTAATATTTGAAATTAATATCATAGGAGATATAAGGGTTACTACTTGGAAAAATAAATTATTATTATATTGCAAATATTATCAATTTCTAAAATTCCAAATTAAGGAGATATAAGGAGTGCTACATCAAATTTTAGTTTATTGAAATTTAGTAAATTGAACCGTTAAAAAAATTAAGGATAGAGAAACAAAATGATTGCTTTCTTAAAAGAGTTGGAAATTATTGCTTATATGTGTCTCATAGTCACATTAAAGGGACAAAAGGAAGCCAACCATAGAGAACTCCATCAAATTGAAAAGTGCATATTTCAAGAGCAGAAATAAGGTAAAATAGGATCTGATTATTATCATTCTCAAAACATTACAAAATCAACTCAAAAGGTGAACTAATAGTAGCTAAGCATGTTACGAAACTTTATTTTTATTAACATAAATCATTCAACAATATGCAAAAATATCAAATCATTCATCCACAAATAGTTATCCACAATAACAATCCACAAATGAGAGAGATAGATAATACCCTTAAAGTAGGTAAACACCAACAATAATCCTTAAGAAAGGAATAGCTCCACAAGATATCCCAATATGAGAGGCCACTTAAGGAATGCAAGGTCCTATAAGCCATTCCGTGGGAAAATACGATTACATATGATTTTTCTTCATGATGATTACAATGACAAATATCTCTTCTTTATATATACATCTTCTAATTCTACTTTGGGGAGCTGACTACTAATATTATATTATAATATTATATTATATTATTATATTATATTATAATATAATATAATATTATAATACAATCAACCTTCGATTATGTGTGGACCATGCCAACCCTTATACAATATAATAATATATCCCCAAATATCTATTCCTAGGTACCCTAATGTGCCACCCTCCTTACAAATGTTTCATCCTTGAAATATATGAAGAAACAAGATAATATGATTTGCTAAGCAATGTTAGGAACTAGTACCAATATCTATAACCCATCCATCCTAGTAAAACATTGATTGGTGGTGGTCTTTGTTGATGCTAGTATACCATTTTACCACTTGAGTAATCAAATTTGCTTTGTTCGCCCCATGCTTGAGCTAATTTATTTTGATAATTTGAATTATGGGTCCACTTGTTCCTTGATGTTGATGAACCCCTCTAAAAACCAGGATCGCTATGCTTTCTCTGCAAAACACTACCATACTTGGAGCCCTTTTGATTTGATGTAGAACCATAATATTGCTACCTTGAGCCATGCCTCCAAGATTGTTGTTGCTCATGGTGGTGTGGATGGCGATATGGTGCAACCTTAGCTTGATGTTCTACCTTATTTGACTCCTTAAAATTTGGCTCCATTGATTTAAATTCTTCTGCACATTATTATTTCATGTTTGCTTTTTTTGGTGTGTCCTTGTGATCTTCTATCAATGTTTCCTTGGATTTTTCTAGTATTATTTCCATGGACTCAATTGCTGCTACTTCTTCCATGGACTTTTTTGTTGCTACTACCTTCTTGGATTCTATTTTAGGTTTTTCTATTTGTTATTTAAGTTGTTTCTTTACAACCACTTCTTGTTTTTCCTTGGATCCTTGCTCCTTAAGTTGAGAAATATCCTGTAATTTTATATTTTTTTCCTGTGACATAACTTCATAAACTTATTTTGCATAATAATGTTAAAAGTACCCAAAGAATCTAACCAAGGATAACTAATAACAATATCCTTGTCATCCATCTCAATGGAATGAAAATATGAATGTAAAACATATTTATCCATGGTGATCCTCAAATCTTCAAGAATATGAACATTCTCACCCGCCAACTGTATGTCCTTAATTTTTGTTGCTTGAACCTGTAATCTCTTAGCCAAAGAAATATTAATAAAATTATATCTGCTACTAGGGTCAGTGAAAATAATAACCAGTTCCTTTTGAATGCTTCCATGAACCTACAAAATAGAACTTTTAGAAGAATTTAAACCCTTTTGATCCTTCTCTTGCTTTTGAAAATCCAAATATGTGCCTTCTACATTCTTCTCATTATCTTCCCTAACATTTTCCTCTTTCTCTTCCTTGAGTAATTTTATTTCTTTTTCATAGTCTTCATTATGTTTCTTGAGAAATTCCTGCTCTCTTTTTATTTCCTTTTGTTCTTTTTGAAGCATGTTTATTTATTTTTCATAGTTTTCATTCTATTTCTTGAAAACTTCCCATTCTCCTTTCATTTAATTTCACTCATTTTGAATCCTTTGTAGTTTATTTTCAAGGTCTTTAATGACATACATTAAGCTATCTATCTTTTTATCTCTTTCCTCAAGATCTCTCTTACAAATATATAACTTTCTTTGTAATTGAATAGGTAACCATGTGCTCAAGAATGATGGTTCCATTTGTTTCCAAGTGCACCTTGGATTGTTCCTAATAAAGCTTTCTACCCATTGTAAAGCTTCACCCAAAAAACAATTTTGAAAACAAAAGCGTAACTACATGCCTTCACCATAATGAGATTTTACTATTGTCAACCACTCTCTCACATCCATATAATTTGTTCCAAAAAAAATTTGAAGTGCCATAGTTGATTCCCTAATGCAAACTAGGGTTTTTTGACAATATATATCATGCCCTAATGCAAAGTAGGGTTTTATAAAAATATATATCTTCCCACTAATTTGAAGCTAAAATTCCACATAGACAACTAGATTTACAATTTTTCTTCCAAACAAAATAAATTGCAACTGATTTGCTTACCCGAACTAACAAATTTTGTCTTCCAAAAAATTCATGATTTGAAAATTTGTCACTGCCCTTGTTCCAAATGGCTGACTTCAAAAGGTCGTATCTCCCTCAATACTACTCGGATTCCTTCATATGACCAATAATTTTAAAGATATTTAAATTCTGCACAAACTGATCTAAGCATCGCCTAAATTAGATAAACTTTCACAAAGATATGGCTCCTAAAATATGAGATTTTTTCTAAAAAATCTCCCCTAATTCTGCAATTCCATACAAAAAAATCCCCATTATGCCAAAATCGTTGTCTCTCCACTAATTTAAAGCTAAAATTTCTATAAACAACTAGATCTACAATTTTTTCTTCCAAACAAAATAAATTGCAACTAATTTGCTTACCCGAACTAACAAATTTTGTCTTTTCAAAAAAAAATTGTGAATTAAAAATTTGTCACTGCCCTTGTTCTAGATGGTTAATTTCAAAAGGTTGTATCTTCCTCATATGGATGACTCCAGATGGATGCCCTTGTTCTTGAATTCCTTCATATGGCTGACTTCAGATGGATGACTCCTTTTAAAGCTCTTCAAATTTTGCACAAAATGAGCCAATAATCGTCTTAATCAAATAAAATGTCGCAGAGATATGGCTCTTGAAAGATGAGATATTTTTCCAAAAAAAATCTACCCTAATTCTGCAATTCCATAAAAAAATCCCCACTTTTTCAGAATCATTGCTCTGATACCACTTGTTACAAAAATTTATTCTTATTAACATAAATCATTCACCAATATGCATAAATATCAAAACATTCATCCACAAATAATTATCCACAATAACAATCCACAAATGAGAGAGAGATAGATAATACCCTTAAGGTAGGGAAACACCAACAATAATCCTTAAGGAAGGAATAACTCCATAAGATCTCCCAATATGAGAGGCCACTTAAGGAGGGAAAAGTCCTATAAGCCACTTCATGGGCAAATATGATTACATAAGATTTTTCTTCATGATGATTACAATGATAAATATCTCTTCTTTATATATCCATCTTCTAAATATACTTTGGGGAGCCGACTACTAATATAATATTATATTATAATACAATCAACCTTCGGTTATGTGTGGCCAATGCCAAACCTTACACAATATAATAATATATCACCAAATATATATTCCTAGGTACCCTAACGTGCCACCCTCCTTACAAATGTTTCATCCTTAAAACATACGAAGAAACAAGATAATATGGTTTTCTAAGCAATGTTAGCAACCGATACCAATCTCGATAACCCATCCATCCTAGTAAAACATAGATTGGTGGTGGTCATTGTTGATATTGGTATGCTATTTTACCACTTGAGTAACCAAATATGCTTTGTTTGCTCCACGCTTCTGCTGCTTTATTTTGATAATTATAATGATGGGTCCACTTGTTCCTTGATGCTTATGAACCCCTCTAAAAACTAGAATCACTATACCTTCTCTGCCAAACACTACCATACTTGGTGCCCTTCAGATTCCATATAGAACCATAATATTGTTGTCTTAAGCCATGCCTCCAAGATTGTTGTTGCTCATGGTGGTGTGGATGGCAATATGGTGCAACCTTAACTTGACGTTCTACCTTCTTTGACTCCTCAACATTTGGCTCCATTGCTTTAAATTCTTCTACACATTATTCTTTCATGTTCACTTTGTTTGGTGTGTCCTTGTGCTCTTCTATCAAAGCTTCCTTGGACTCTGCTACTATTATTTCCATGGACTTTGTTGCTGCTACTACCTTCTTGGATTATGTTTCAGGTTTTTCTATTCTTTCTTGAAGTTGTTTCTCTACAACCACTTCTCCTAGATACTTCCAACTCCTATCAATCCATTTTCTCAAGGTTGAATTCCCTAGCCAATACCCATTAAATTTACCAAAATTTATCATATCTTGGAGCAATGAGAATCGATCCTTTGTGATGCATTCACTAACCTCTACCACTAGAGATTATTCTAAGGATTTAGATATAAATTGGTCCATGGAAAGAAAACTAAAACTCAAAATCTATTGAAATTTACCATAATATCCTATAGCAAATATAATATTTGATAAAAAATTATAATAATTTGCACGTAAAATTTCTACAATAAAGAAGGAAAAACAATTAGCTAAAAAATTATGTGCCTAGATAGAATATCTTACCTCACTAAATTCCTAGCTCTTTTTTGCTCCTTCCATCATCCAAACCCTAGCTAACAAATATTTGCAATTTTTTTTCACGACTTGAAAAATTGTCACTGCATTTGTTCTAAATGGATAAATTTATAGGGTCATATCTCCCTCAATATTGCTTGGATTCCTTCATATGACCAATTATTTTAAATCTATTCAAATTTTGCACAAGTTGGTCCAAGAATCAACTAAATCGGATAACCCTTCACAAAGATATGGCTCCTAAAAGATGAGATATTTTTTAGAAAAAAATGCCCTAATCCTTTATGAAGATTTTGGATGAACTAATCCTCAAATTAAAGATAATATACTATAATATAACTGAATGTTCAAATAAAGAGGTTCACAATGCTAAATATTTAAACTGTAAATAGGAGCAATTTATGTTAGATACATTGTTATATTTATGTTTAGAATTTTTTTTTAATTCAATAGGGATTCTTCAATAGGTACAAGTTTTTAGTGGTCATAAAAACAGGCATAAGAGAATGCACACATGTCTTGATGAAGTAATATTGTTTGTTCATGCCCCAAATTAATGTCTCTATGCTAGGAAACTAAATTTTCCACATTTTTCTTTTTTCTTTTTTTTGGTGCAAGAAAAGGGGGTTGTACTTGGGTCCCCCACCATTGAAAAATCACAATTCTCTCTTTTAGAGATTGACACTTTATAAACAAATTCAATTCTTATATCAATTGAGTTGCTATAGGTAGATACCTATATATTTTTTCATAAAAGTTTTGAATTCTTGATTTTCATTTTCTATATATTCTTCAATTTTATTTGTAAATACAAATATCCTAAGATTTAGCATCCTTATTGACATGAAAAAAGCAGCCTTTACAATATTGAAATTCCACCTCTATTGTCTATGCACTGCATGTTACTAGAGGAACATTTCTAAAACTTTGCATTATCATAGTCCAGTTTACCATATTTGGATTTTTAGTTTCCTGCTTGAAGCATAAGTGCAACCACAAGAACTTTAATAAATAGTTTATATGAAAACACATTAATGTTATAAAATACAACAAATATTAGAAATGGAAAACATTAAATTAAATTTTAATCATTATTATATTCAATTAATCAATATTACCAATGCCTAGAAATAAAGTGAAGACTAACGTAAAATATGCATAATATACAGATAATTTTAAACTCAAATAATAAAATAGATTATAAGTTTTTTTTTTGGCTAGAGAAAAAGGGACTGTACTTGAATCCTCCACCCTTGAAAAATCACAACCCTCTTCTTTAGAGCTTGAGAGTTTACAAATAAATTCAATTCTCATCTCAATTGAGTTACCAAAGCTAGAAACCTATATCTTTTTTAGAAAATTTCTAAATTCTTAATTTTCATTGTCTAGATCTTCTTTAATTTTCTTAATTAATACAAATATTCTAGAATTCAGCATCCTTATTCTTGATATTTTCCTGCAATAGCCTTCACAATACCAAAAACTCCACCTCTATTGTCTATGCATTACATCTTAGTATAGCAATACTTCCTTACCATATCTAGACTGTCAGTTTCCTTCCTTAAGCATAAGTGCAACCACAAGAATTGTAATAAATATTTTAGCAGTCTTAAAAGTTGAAATTTCCAATCCATACTATATCTCATAATTCAACCAATGACTAAAATAATCCATTTAGCCATTAATTTCATTTGATATCATCTTCTTCTTCTTCAACATACAAAACGTCTCCTCGCTTCATGAAATCATAGTCTACTTTACCAAATCTAGACTGCTAGTTTCCTCCAATGCATTGATCTATAAATGGATCCCCTAGAACATATTGTAGTCCTCTAGAACATTATTTTGAATTTTCTCCTTTTATATTTTTATTATTATCAGCTTCAACTAAACTTACTACTTCCTCTAACCATGGAAAAGAGAATTCAGCTTCATGATCCTCTATAAAAACCCCTCTATTTGCTAGCCTATCTGTATATTTTTTCCCTTCCCTTAACATATGTGTAAACCAAATTTCTTCAAACTTTGTAGAAAGGTCTTGTATCTCCACAATGATATCTTGTATGTTCCATGGAGCTTTTGCTTTTCTCAAAATTGCATTTATTAGTATTAGTGAATCACCTTCCATCCACTCTTATTCCATTTCATCTGTTTACATATTTTTAACCCTTCTAAAGTTACCTATGCTTTAGCTTCATTAGTTGTCTTAAATCCACTATTGTTTTTAATAATTTATGTGTGGCTTCTATTGGGGGCCACTCCCATTATGAAAACAAAACATTACATTGCTCTCATTACATTTCTAACAAGTTAATTAAAGCATATCCAACTTTGTCATTCTATTGGAGATATTCTTCATTTACTCTTCTATCAAAAATATTCTTCATCTTCCTCAAACTGCTAAAGTTTCCACAATCAACTTTTTTATATCAATTGCCTTCAAAATTTTAAATTCTATCAAGATGAAATTCAACACTGTGAATGGAAAATATTTACTACCCAGCTTTGATATCCAAAAATATCTTGTCTATAACAACCTCACAATTTCTTAATAGTTTTTTTTAGGGTTTTTATTCATTTCCCTAATATTCCAAGATGTTATTTTCATTATTATTTTTATTTTATTTGTGGGTTTAGCCCCACTTCTTGTTAACACTTGTGATATTTTTTTGTGTCTTCCCATATCAATATCCCTTTGCGTTTCTTTTTCTCTTTGTTTTTGCCTCTTGGGTCTTGCTCTTTTTTTTTCATTCTCAGCAATACTTTCATCTTTAGCAATCTCTTCAATATTCTCACACTGCTCATAGTAAGACTTATCATATTTAGGTTTACCTTATTCTAAAGGATTTGAAGTGCAAGGAATAACCTCAAAAGCACACTCTTATTTATATTTCCCTGGAGACCCTAAAGTACAAGGATGCTCTTCTATAGAAATTACCTTCTTATTCTACCCTAAAAACCCTAAATTGTTATGGGTTTCCTCCAACCTCATTTCTATATTATTCTACTCTTGAAACCTTAAAGTGCAAGGGATAACATCTTCACCACTTTCAATTTTATTATCTGAAAAATATTCTATACTACTTGAGGAAAATGAAGATGATTTACCTGGAATAAACTTGACCTTTTTTGTTGTCTTTGTTTTGGGTTTTATCTCCACATATTATCTTAAATCCACTATTGAAAGCATAAAGTAATAAAATTTCACCCCTATTATTTCTAATTATTTCTCCTCCTATTTATTATATATTTCTTCTAGATGGTCCATAAAAATTAAATTTGACCAACTCCACTTTTGGTGGTTTCCACTTTATGTTCTTTGCCTTCCTTTTTTTTCTCTTGTACCCAACATCATAATTCTAGTTTATGACTTGAATCCTTCTATCAAGGCTCTCTGCTTCAATATTAAGGATTGGTCAAGTTGATAGGGTTGGTTTATACTCCTCTATGGCTGAACGATATTCCTTTTTATTACCTCTAAACTGCTTTTCTTTCTTTTAAATATTATTTTATTCCTTTCTAGCCATATAGTCCAAAGTATTGTATCTTTTGATGCATCCTATATTGTCTGTAACACCTCATTTTAAAAGTGTTTTGTCATTTCTTTAACCATTCTTCAATTTTTTCATACATCACCATGCATTTACTAAACAAATTAAGAATCCATTGACAACATTCCCAAACATAGAGTAGTGTCCCAAGATATGGTCTATACTCTCCTCCTCTTTTGTACATAAAACACATTGTAAGGGGCCATGAAAACCTATTTTTATTAGGTTATACCAAGATAAATTTTTCCTATGCCCTACTAGCCATACAAGCATTTTGACTTTTTAAATGCTCAGGTTATCTAAAATATCTATCTATATTATTGTGGTATTCTAATTTTGTTGGTGCTTTATATTATATTTTCTTCTTATTGTGTATTCTCCTACACTATTCAACTCCCAAATCAACCTATCCTTGACTCCCCTTCAAATAATCACTATTGTCATCTTTTTGCTCAATTGCCTTCTAGCAACAATGTCCAATATACTTGTAAAATAATATTCTTTCCATTTGTATCTTCCTTCTTGATCCTTGTGCATAATGTTTGAAACCCTATCACCATATTTATCTTAAAGTAATCTCATCCATGCTTTCAAAATTAGATCTATATAAAGTGGCTTTTTATGATACTATAGAGACAAGCTTTAATCCATCTAACCCATTTTTCCTAAATCTAAACTTTTATAATATTGCAAAAATAAAATCTTATTTATCCTTATCATAGGATTTATTCATATCAAATTTTAAGATCATTTCTCTAGATTA
The DNA here is from genome assembly GCA_028583015.1 of Wollemia nobilis. Classification (NCBI taxonomy): domain Eukaryota; kingdom Viridiplantae; phylum Streptophyta; class Pinopsida; order Araucariales; family Araucariaceae; genus Wollemia; species Wollemia nobilis. Next base: position 16,687,526 of record JAQPPZ010017052.1, read on the forward strand.
TAGAAGTTTTTGAATGCATTATTTCATGATCTACTATGATCTCGTCCAAAATTGATCTCCCTTTCACAAATCCTCCTTGATCTTCTAAAATAATTTTTTTTAATAGTGATCTTAACCGATTTTCCATCACTTTGGATATTATCTTATATACCATATTACATAGGCTTATGGGCCTAAATTAATCAAACAATTCTGCATCTTTCTTTTTTGGAATCAGGGTAAGATATATTGCATTTATTTTATAAGATATGTATTGTTTTACCCTAGATTGTTCCACTACCACCAATAAATAATCCTTTACTATTTCCCAATTATACTGATATAATATTGTAGAGAGTTCATCTAGACCTCAATATTTATCCTTATCAAAAGGGAAAATAGTTGAGTAAACTTCTTCTAGAGTAATAGGCTCCATCTATTTGTTGTTGTCTTCATTTGTTGTAACTGAGGTACTTCTTGTAGTGGTTTATTATTAAAAACTTCAATCTCCTCTAATCCTAGAATATTCTAATAAAAAAACTTTACCTCCTTTTATATTTCACTCTAGTTTTCAATCCAACCCACTTCTACTAATATAATTCTACTAATTTTGGATTTGATCTTTGTAAAATTGCAATTCTATGAAAATACTTTGCTTTTTATCTCCTTTTAACAAAGTCTCTCTCAATTTTAGTCCCCAAAATTTCTCTTCCTTGCTCAAAGTATTATGATATTCATTAAGCAACTCCATTTTCTCCAAGCTTGGATTATTGTGCACATCTTTTTGGAATTTTGAAAGTTTATCTTTTAGTTCTTTCTTCTCAAAAATATTTTCGAAAGTGTTCATGTTTCGTTCTTTTAATCTAAATGTCATTGATTTAATTTATTTTGGAACTATATATATCCCACCATTTTCTAAATAATTATATGTCCATGCTATCATATCAATAAATTAAGGATGGTCTTCCCACATTTACTCATATTTATGTTGGACATTTTGAGTCCCTAAGCTAAAAAGTTGTCATTGATGTCAAAAGGACCTATGCAAGTAAACACTATGATTTTCTCCATAAAGATCTTCATGAGAAGCAAAGGTTTTGATCAAAAGGATGCATGGAATTTGGTTCTAAAAAAATAGCTTCAATAGAATCTTAGCAAAGGGTTTTTATTTAAAACCATGAATGGCAGATTTGAAATGGGTTTTTCTTAAAACCCAAGTTGGCTTTTCGTTTCATCAAAAAAGGTGCCCCGATGATGAAGATATTTAATTTTAAAGGTTTTATTTAAAACCATGGATGGCAGATTTGAAATGGGTTTTTCTTAAAACCCAAGTTGGCTTTTCGTTTCATCGAAAAAGGAGTCCCGATGACAAAGTTATTTAACTTTGAAGTTTAAAGTTTAAATTTTAATATTTTAATATTTTAAAATTTAAATTTCCAAAGTGGAAATTCCCACCGACATCGTCGAATATGAGGGAGAAGACTATATAAAGGGGTGCCTAAGGTTTATTAACATCTATCCTTGCTCGTGCTATTTTTGTTGGCTAGTGTATGTGAATCAAGCTCATGTGAAAAATGTTTAAAGGCAGAGGCAGTGAATAAATTGGGGTGTGGTTGAATCCTAAGACAACGTGGGAAGTGTGGCCTATTGGCAACTCGAGCAGTACAAAGGCATTGGGAGGCACAAGGTCATACATTTTATTTTTTGCAGTCGTTTTGGCAATTACGAAGTGGAGCATCCAAGGTGCATGGTGATTTGGTGCACGTGGGCAGTGAGGCAAAGAAAAGGCATGTTGTGCCTTTCCCTTTGTGAACGAGCGGCTAGCTCATGTGGCAACCTTAGCCGTGGCTAAGGCGCTCATGGTGAGGGCAGGTTGAGGGGTTGAAACCCCTTGAGGAGGTATGAAAATTTTGTTAATTAATTTTTTATTTATGCCCTAAATTTTGGAGTGATAAGGGCTAGAAAATATTTCATTTTGTAAAACCTTTGTTGTGTTTAAAAGGTTAAATAATTATTTTGTTGGTGAAAGCCATAGATGATTATTTGAGCCTTATTGTATTGATTTGAATTTTTGATAGCATTATTTTAGAAGAAATAAGGGTTTTGAATTTGAGGATTATAATAGTGACTTATTGATTATTATTTTAGAGGGTTTTTCTATAGATGGACTTTGGTGGATGTGATTATTGAGTTGGAATAAAAAGGTGTAAATTGAGTTATACTTTATCTTGTGATTATTATTTGAAGTCCACTAACCCTTGTTGAGATTGGAAAAAGAAAGTGTGTTGAGTGTGGCAGATTTTGTGGACAACTTCTTGGCATAAAAAAGGTATGGGAAATATTCTCCATTAATTTGATTGGGTGGTTGATTTTTGAAAATATCATTGGAGTGAAAAGGATTATTGTGGTTTCCTTTTGAGATTTTTTGGTTGAATGCTTCAAGGATTTCTGGTTTGAGAGTTATGGTTAAAACCTTGTTTTATAAGTATTGTCATTGAAGCCATTAGTTATGTGAAAAACCTGAGTTAGGGTTTGAGAAGAACATGAGTATCATTGTTATGTGAAGAATGTTTTATAAGCATTATTGTTGAATCCCATTGGTTGTGCAAAGAACTTGAACTTGAGTTAGAGAAGAACATGAGTATCATTGTTATGTGAGATTTGTTGTTGAACATTGTTGGAAATATTTTGAGTTGGTTGATTCATGTTTGGACTAGGGTTTGTGAGAAAGATTTTTTTCTTGTGGTTATTGGTTGAGTAGATTTATTTGAGCCTAGTCAAGTGATTATGTGAAGTGGTTGTTCAAGTTCCATAAAACAAACTATTCTATATTCTTATTTGAGTTGAGTTGAGATTGATTTGAGTTGAGATTGGGATTTGAGTATAGAACATATTGAGTCTCTAAAAATTCTCTTTATGCTTCTATGAGATTGAGTTGATATTTTATTGAGCTTATTTGAGGCAAGTCTTTGAGAATGCTTGTGGACTGATTTTGATTAAGCTTTTGTGAAAGCTTACTATGTAGATTTTAGCAAGTCCTAGAGAGGACTTATTGAGCAGATTTGGACAAGTTATGAGTGAGCATATTGAGAAGATTTGAGCAGGTTCTGAGTGAGCCTATTGATCAGATTTGAGCAGGTTCTGAGTGAGCCTATTGAGCAAATTTGAGTAGGTTCTAAGTGAGCCTATTGAGCATATTTGAGCAGTTTTTGAGTGAACCTATTGAGAAGATTTGAACAGGTTATGAGTGAACCTATTGAGCAAATTTGAGAAGGTTCTGAGTGAGCCTATTAACAGAGCTTTGGAGGTGACAGAGTATAAATGATAGAGTCTCAATGGATAGAGATCCAGCAGCCAAGACAATTGAAGATAGATCTGAGTGAGGAGTCTTCAAATGGAGAGATATCCACAAGTCAGTGTAGTAGAGAGATAGAGTCTTCTAGAAGATCACTAGCCAGAGCAGAAGGGGAAATAGTTCTCCTGTGGAATAGATCCATGAACTTGATATTTAGGGGATCAGCATCTCCTTTGGACAGAGGTCCATAAACATTTTAATTGGGAAGGATTCCCAAGAGATTGATTGAAAAAAGTTTTAGTAAAATATTTTCTCTGTGGAGTAGCCTACATTGGGTGAACCACGTAAATTGTGGTGTCTCTATTGTGTGTGATGATTTTTGTATTAATTTGGTTATTGCTATTGATATTGCCATTGATTATATTGATTAATACTATTTGGGAAAGAAAAATAAAAAGTGGTCTTATACTGTTCACCCCCCCTCTCAGTATAAGCTTGTGTTCTTCAATTTAATATATGACCTTTTTTAATTCACTTACCACCATTTTAACTCTTATTGGCTAGTGATATGAACCAATATTTATCAAGGTATTAATTCTAGTACATGTTCCTTCATCTAGTTAATGATATGAGAGTATACATTTGTTTATTTTTTTGCTTTCAAGGTATGGCCTATCCTATTGTCGGTCAATGTGTAGTTGTCCTCTTCAAACTCAATCTCCCATAGATTATTATTTTGAATAGAATATGATAAATCTCTCATACTTTGGGTAATTTTCCTAATTCCCCTAAAATTTCTATCTAGCTTGATTATGGCATTAAAATTTTCTATGATCATGAATTGGGTTTCCCACTCCATACTTTTGATTTATATGACTAAGTTGTAGGTCCATAGACATTGACAAGGATGAAACAAATATCTACAAAGCCACATGTGATTAATGATGCTATCTAATACCTAGTTTTATGAATGGTTTCATAGGATATTCTTACTATATTTTGACATGTTAGAATTCCTCGTCACTCCTGAATCCACAACATCTCATTCACACCTTACCCATATTACTTTTCATAGTTTTGGAATATTCTTTCTTTGTCATTTTAGTTTCCTAGATATAAATAATATGAGGCTTATTACTTACATAGAGGTCCCTAATACACCAATTCTTTGAGGGGCATTAACACTTCTTATATTCCATGAGATGGTAATCATGTCTCATTAGGGTTGCTACCACCTCCTGTGAATTACCAATATCATTTTATTATTTGGTAAAGAGATGTTCAACCAACTTAGATTGTATCCCTTTCTCTATGCTTGCTCTTTTTTCCTTGGCTCTCATTTAATAATTTGAAGGTTTTTCTCTTTTTGCCTTGCTAGTATCATGGGGAGGTCGTATTATTTTATTCCTTGATATTCTTTTAGAACTTTTCTTTTCATTAGATTTATCCTCTTCTAGCTCTATTAATGAAGCATTTGACTTATCCTCCTCATTTTGTGGTATTTCCTTATTAATGGTAGAGTTATTAACATTAACATTGTGTTTTATCTACCACTGTCCTTCTCCTGAATGTTGTATGGTACTTCAAGAGAGTCTTCAAAATTTGATGAGGCATATTCCTTAGGTTCAACAAGAATGTTCATCCCTAAATTGGGTTCATCCTGAGTAGACGGTTCTTTGTTATTATTTCAATCCTATTGTACCATCTCCTCTAATCTCTAATATGATTTTTATTCATATGCTCAAGCCTTAAAAGAATTGATATTTCTTCCAATATCCTTACTTAGTAGTCTCCATTGTTTATTTACTTTCATTTGTTTGGACTTATTTTTTTAGAAGTTGAAAACCATCCTCATCCACATCCATTTGTAATATTCTCTTGTGTTTTTCTACATATAATTTTATTGGAATATTCTTAGGGCATGATCTCTCGATATGCCCCACCTCATGACATATTCTACAACTAAAATATATATTTTCATCATCCATGGTTTGGGTCCACAACTTACCCCCATACTTAAAAATGGTTGATTTTTTTAAAGGTTTACTAAAATCAATCATGACCAATATTCGACATAAATAGAAAAGAATCCATATTTTGTAGTTTTTGAAATATCAAGGGATTCTCCCAAAGTGTTGCCTATTTCCTTGAAGGTGTCATTTTCCTATAATTCAATGGTAACCCATACATCTTTATGTATACTGGTACTAAGGATAGATTTATATTTTTAGGTGTAAAGCCTTCATACCAGTGGGTAAGAAAGAGTCCTAATTGTCCCATAAATGAAGAAACCCCTTTTAAGATTTTATCTCTTTCCGCCCTAGAACAAATATTGGATAAGAAGAAACCTTTGGGAATAAAGGATAGACTCACTCTTAAACACTTCCATCTCCTATCAATCTATTTTCTCAAAATTGAAGCCCCTGGACAAGACCCTTTATATTTACCAATGTCTACCCTATATTTAAGCAACAAGGATCATTACTTTGTGATGTCCTTCCTAACATATACTACTAGGGATGGATTGGTTACAGACTAATGGAGTTTTAATCAACTTCCAAGAAATATGAATGGAGTACATCAACAAGGATAAGAGGAGAGGAAGGGTTCAAAGTAGGTAAGGTTCTTTTCAACCCACCTATTATCAGCTATGCAACTAAATAAAGTCATTAAAAGAGGTGGTATGTTGTATGTAGTTAAGATCAATGGAAAGACTAGAGAAAAGGGGGATGAAGAAGTATTTAAGAAACATCCAATTCTACATGAATTTTGAGATGTATTCCCTAAGGATATTCTAGGTCTACCACCTCAATGGGAATTTGACTTCACTATAGAGTTAATGCTAGGGACTGAACCTTTTGCAAGGACACCTTATAGAATGACCCCAATCGAGTTACAAAAAATAAATGTGCAAATTCAATATGTTTTGGAAAAGGGTCTGATCAAACCTAGTGTGTCGCCTTAGGGTACCCCGATATTATTTATGAAAAAAAGGATGGTTCCTTGATGTTATGTATAGACTATAGGATGCTAAATAAATTAGCCTTAAAAAATAAGTATCCTTTACCAAGGATTGATGACATCTTCAATCAACTAAAGGATGATACTATATTTTCAAAATTAGATCTAATATTGAGGTATCATTAGTTAAGAATATAAGAAGAGGATATCCATAAGACAACCTTTAATACCAAATATGGGCACTATGAGTTCATATTATTGCCATTTGGGTTGACAAATACATCGACAACTCTATGAATAGTGTGTTTAGAAAATATCTAGATCAGTTTGTCTTGGTATTATTAGATGATATCTTGATATATTCTCACACCAAATAAGAGCATGACCATCATTTGAGGTTAGTGTTAGAGGTGCTGAAGAAAAACCAACTATATATAAATTTGTCCAAGTGTGAGTTTTATACCTCATAGGTATAGTATTTGGGATACATTATCTCAATAGAAGGAATTATCGTGGATCCAAAGAAAATTGATTCTATATTGAGTTGGACATTACCAGCAACTATGTTTGAATTCAAAAGCTTCAAGGGTCTCACTGAATATTATAGATGTTTTATGAAATATTATTCTAATGTTACCTATTCAATCACCAACCTTCAGAGAAAATGAGAATATTTCAAATGGATGGATAAGTGTGAAGCCACCTTTGAGGCTCTGAAGAATAATTTAACTATGACACCAATTCTCAAGATACCATATTCTCTTGGGAATTTTACCATGTGTACAAATGCTTCCTTAGAAGTTTTGGGTGGGATGTTATCCTAGGAAGAGGCTATATTAGTGTATGAGTCTAGAAAACTCAAGAAGCATGAGGTAAACTATGTTGTGCATGATCTAGAATTGGTAGCAGTTGTGCATGCCATAAATATCTGGAGATATTATTTGTTGGGCTTATCATTTGAGCTAAGGATAAACCATCAAAGTTTAAGGTATATTTTTACCCAACCTATGTTGAACGTAAGATAAAGAAGATGGATATAGTTCTTAGTAGAGTACAACTTTGGTATTGAGTATATCAAAGGGAAATAAAATTAGGTCATTGATGCCTTGAGTAGGAGAAGGAACATAGCAACGCTAATCCAAAGTCATATAGACTTTATGGATAAAGTCATATAAATGCAACTATAGAACCCATATTGCATTGAAATTTGGAATAAAACCAAGAGAAAATCTAAAGAGTAAGTATTTCAACATAAAAGATAGACTTGTATGCTTCAAGGATAGGATGGTTATACCCAAAACTGGTGATCTAAGGAGATTGATTATGTAGAAGACATAGAATTATCCCTATTCTACTCATCCAAGAGGGTCAAAATAAGGAAAAACATGAAAAAGACCTTCTATTGGAAAGGAATGAAGCAGGATACAACTAGTTTCATTGCAATATGTTTAGAATGCCAAAAATTTAAGGCAAAATATCAACACCTAGCAAGTAAATTGTACCCACATGATATACCTATGCATAAATGGTAGGTAATATATATGGATTTTATTATGGGTTTACCTAAGACTAGGTACTAGCATGATGTAATCCTGATAGTGGTTGATAAGTTGACCAAGGTTGCACACTTCATACCGGGGAACATCAAGGATGATGCACCAATGGTGGTAAATAAGTTTACCAAAGAATGTTTTAGAATACATGGGTTTTCTGAGGTGATCATATCAGACAGGGATTCTATTTTCACATCAGAGTTTTGGTAGGCTCTATACTATACAATTGGTATTAAGCTAAATATCATTTCTACATATCATCTAGAAATAGATGGTCAAATGGAGAGGGTGAACCAAGTTTTAGAAGAAATGTTTTGCATGTACTTCATGGACCAAAATTCTAGGTTGGAAGACTTTTTACATCTTGTTGAATTTTCATATAATAATGGGTACCATGCATCCTTTGGTATGATACCATTTGAAGCCTTGTATGGTAGAAGATGTAAAACTCCTGTATCATGGAATAATTCAAAATATCAGATCATGATCAAACTAGACATTGTTCGAGAGATGGAGGAATAACTCAAAATAATTTGACTTAGGCTCAAGGAAGCTATTGATTGCCAAAAGAGCTATATTGATCTGAAAATATCATTGAGAGAATTCTATGTGGGGAATAAAGTTTTATTATAAGTAAGACCTATGAAAAGTGTCATCAAGTCAACTAAGTTGGATCCTCGTTATGTTGGTACCTTTGAGATCATTGATAATATTAATCTAGTAGCCTATAGGCTCGCCTTGTCGCCCAACTTGTCAAATATCCATGATATTTTCCACATATCCTTTCTTAGGAAATATGTTGTTGATCCTACTCATGTTTGGAATGTTTCTAAATTACAAATGGTAGATCCCTCAGCCATTGAGGTCATACTAGTAAAGGTTCTAGGGTTTTGTTCCAAGATGTTGAGAAAATGAACCCTAGATCAATGTAAGATCCAATGGGACCAATATTTTAAAAATTGTGCAACATGGGAAGATGCTAAAAAATGAGAAAGCAATTCCCATATTTATTTGAGTGAAAAAATTATTGAATCACTTATAGGAAACACAGATGACTGTGTTTAACCCAAGGGAAAGAGTATGTAACAACCCTCCTTGGAAAGACTTATTATTGACAATGAATTATGTATTGGTGTGGATGTCTAATGCATAACTTTATTGTATGATGTCAATATGATTGGGTGATTGATTCTACTATTGGAATATGGTATTGTTGATGCATTTGTGGTTGTAGTACTAGGTGCTCTCACCGATGGATTAATAAGGATAACCACCTAGTTTGAGAGAAATTTTTGGAAATGATGGTGATGACTTGCTCATCGACAACTTAGGGTAACAAAATACCCTTCATATAGATGCATTGCATTATGCTTATTTCATATTCACACCATTGGGTCAAGAATTTGCTTGTGCAATAAATTGGTGATAGCAATAGACTATCTTAAAAGGGCCACCTACTTAAGGATAAAACAATGGTGTGTAATATTGTTGGTGTGAATATCATATATGCTTGTGTGTGGTATGCATAGATTTATGGATGAGAACTATTAAAGTATTAATTTTTTGGTAACATTAATACTTGAGAATATTAGTGTCAATGCTAGTAATTAATATTAGCAATTGAAACTAATAAAGTGAACTATTAAATTAATTCATTTCATTGTTTCTCCTAAAATATTGAAATAATATTAAAACTTAGAAAACCTTTTTATTTATTTATGTTTTGTTATGCTTTGGTGGCGCTTTAATTAAAGCAAAAGGTGGTATTAGTTGAGTAACGTATTCTTGAGAATTTTATACGTTAGCTCAACCATGCAAGAAGGTACCCCTAGCCTATTTGAATTCGATGGGATGTGTTGGACGAGGAAATATTTTGGGGAGAAAGGAACCGCTTTCTTGGAAAGATGAAGGACTTGGCATCGCAACTCTAAAGTGGGAGATATCGGGAAGGCTTGGAAAAGGTAGCATTTTATAAGTGCAATATTGCTTGTTATGGTTGTAGAATTACCTTCTAGATTTTTTTTGTAGATTACTTCCTTGCTTTGGTGCAGCTATTGTTTTCTTTCTTGTGTTTGTTTTTAAAGTTTCCTTCTTTTTTATTGTAATCTGATGTAGTTAAGCATGTGTTGCTTATAAGATTTCTTAAGGTGTTGTTTTGACCAAAATGATCTCTTTTTGTTGGCCTGGGTCATCTCCATGGCAGTTGACCGGATGTGTTCCCTAGACCTATGTATTGTTAGCTTATTCTATGTTGAGAGTGATAGGTGAACCTTTCGTGGAATTTTTGTATATGTTTGTTTTGTTATAGTGGGTGGTGTTTGTTGATGCGTTGAATACTTTATGGTGATGCACCCCTTCTAAATATTGGCTTGAACATTATTATTTAATATTCTAGTTGACCAGAGTGTTGCTACTCAAGGGCTTCTTTGTTATTCTGGTTTGATCAGGTCAATGTCCATGTTAGTTATTAGACATCTTGTTTTTTTGGACCTATGTTCCATTTTTGGTTTAGTTGGAAGTTGGGTAGGTGTTGTGTCTAATATTTTGATGGTCGCTTGTGTTGTAATATTTTTATAAATTGTTTGTTTAGAGATCAACCCTTTTAGGATTAAATAATAAAACATGAGCAATAATTTTATGCAAAAATCAAAATCAAAATAATAAAGAACAATAAGAGACAAAAATTTACGTGGTTCACCCAATGTGGGCTAAATCCATAGAGAAAATAACCAGGCCTTTTATTTTTTCTAGAAAACTGCGAAGGGATACAACCTACAATAGATCTGTTATAACTTCATCTTCGCTCTATCGTCATCAATTACAATTATGTACACCGTGCATTACCATAAATATAGCTGCAATACATCATCCTCTTATAAAAAATGTGTTACAATTTTAGGGTAAAAAATCCCACCTAAAATCCATCATCTGATATGTGATCTAAAAATAAATGGTCTATATTTACATAGAAACAAACATCTATTTTTGGCTTCGGGACCCCCCTTGGTCCCCCCTAACGAACACAAGTAGGGGTATTTGCCCCCCCTACACCCCCCCTTTGTGGAGTGGGTCCAAGTGCGGCTGAAAATAAGACCTATAAATTAATTAGACTCCACAACCAACAATATTCCACTTGGACACCGATCACAGTAACTCCACCGCTACTGCACCTACCTGGAAATTTTCTCACCTTTACTGTCATGCTTGAATACCAATGAAAACTGAGCAATAACTCAATTTCTCTTTGGTTACTACCTTTGTTAACATTTCTGCAGGATTCTAACTAGTGTGTATCTTTTCTAGCTTCAACTATAATCTTCCAAAATTTATTGTATGAAATGGTACTTGGTCTGTATATGTTTAGTCCTGGAATGAAATACTGAGTTATTTACAAGATGAATGGCACTCTGATTGTCACTCTATAATATGATATTCTCCTACTTCTTTTCCAATTTCTCCATAAACCTTTGTAACCAAATCATCTCTTTACTAGCCTCTATAATAGCAACATACTATGCTTTCGTTGTTGAAAGTGCAACAACCTTTGTAATTTTGAAATCCAACTTACTATAGTTCCACCTACAATAAATACATATCATGTGGTACTCCTTCTACTATACATATCACCTACCATATCTACATCAGTATATCCCTGTAAAATAGTGTTTGTATTTCCAAAACATAATACCTAAGTGATAGTACCTCTTAAATACCTAAGAATCCACTTTACTACCTCCCAATACCTTTTTCTTGGGTTTCTCATAAATCTGCTCACAACTCCCACTACATGTGCTATATCTAGCCTTGTGCACACCATTGCATACATCAAATTGTCAACTAGTGATGAATAAGGAACCTAACAGGTTTTGCATCTTCCATATTAAATCTTTTCAACACCTTCTCAATGTACTCACCCTGATACAATGTTAATTTATGATTTTTCTTATCTCTTGTTATTCTCATACCAAGGATTTTCTTTGCAACACCCAAATCCTTCATTGCAAATGAATCTGCCAATTTTCTTTTGAGCACATTTATATCTTGCATGTTAGACCCTGCAACAAGCATGTCATCTACATACAATAATAGGATAATATAGTTACCATTATCCAATATCTTAAAATAAACACAATGGTTAGAATAACATCTACTATAACCTTGTTTTAACATAAACCTATAAAATTTCATATACCACTACCTTGGAGCTTGCTTCATGCCATACAAGCTCTTTTTCAACCTGCATACTAATTATGCCTTCCCTTTGACCTCATATCCCTATGGCTGTTGCATATAAATCTCTTCCTCCAAATCCCCATGGAGAGAATCTTTTTTACATCTAATTGTTCAAGATACAAATACTCTACAACCATTAGGCTTAAAACAGTTCTAATTGAAGTCATTTTAACAACAGGATTAAATATTTCATTATAATAAATACCTTTCTTTTGTGCAAACCCCTTTACAACTAGTCTATCCTTATACCTCTTTTTACCTCCATCTTCTTCTTTCACCTTGTAAACCCATTTATTCTGTAATGCTCTTTTTCCTGCAGGTAACCATAACAGATCCTAAGTCTAATTATGTACCAAGGATTCCATCTCCTCTTTCATGCCTTACTCCCACTTCTTCCTAGTTTCTACTTGCATCGCTTCTTCATATGTTTCTGGTTCACCAGAGTCAAACAATAATACATAATATAATGAAGGAGAGTAATGTTCAAGGGGTCTACTTATCCTAGTATATCTTCTAACAATATTTTTAGGAGTTTGAGGTGTTTGCTGCTACTGTTGTTGAGTTTCTAGGACCTTTGGAGTTTTAATTTCATCAAGCACTGTGTATTTTGTGTTTACATTTTCCTATTTATTTTGCTACAATTGGTCTTTATACATGACTTTCTCATTGAATACCACATGTTCACTCCTAATGATTTTGTGATTTTCATAATCCAAAAAATGATAACCAAAATCATTAACTCCATATCCAATGAAAATGCACTTCTTAGATTTTGCCTCAAGTTTAGTTCTATTTTCTTTATCAATATGCACAAATGCTTCACAACCAAAAGTCTTCAAAAATTAGTATTTAATAGGCGTACCTATCCATGCATATTCTATAATCCCACCATCCAATGAACTTGAAGACCCTCTATTTATTAAATAAATGGGAGTATCCACAGCATCTACCCAAAACTATAAGGGCAATCCTACATGTAATCTCATACACCTAGCACATTTCATGATAGTCTTGTTCATCCTTTCTGACATGCCATTTTCTTGTGGAGTTCCTAGAACCATCTTCACTCTATGAATCCCATGGTATGAATAGTAATTGTTAAACTCTTTTTTTTTACAAGAAAAAATCATAATTTTATTTCAAGAATGAAATAAAATTACACTTCTCAGTGCCTTAGCACAAACAAAAACCTAGATAAAAATAGATTACTGGGAGTCAATATATAATTATAGTCGAGCATATCAAAGAGGAAAAAAAACCATATTCAAAATAGCATTGGCATAATAAGGATAAATATCCTTATATATCAATACTTAATTATCCAAATAACCTCCATGTCCAAAACCTGGATAGATATCAGTGAAAAAGAAACCGGCATAAAGAAAGGAAATAGTTAAAAACTACCATAAATCTCTAATAAAATGAATAGGCCCATAGTACAAACTATAGCTAGCATAGGAACTAGAGGTATGATATGTGAATGAAAGAAGAAACTCCATCCTTGTTCTCTTTCATTTGCAAGAAACCTTCTGGAACCTATTGACCTTCTTTTGATAATTTATCTACTTCTTGATATAATTCCCTATAAACATGAGTAAAAGAGATATTTTCAAAAAGGCAAATCACCTCTAGTAGTTCATCTCCCACTAGTCTAAGCAGATTATTTTTTAATTTAGTAGATATATTCATCTCGTTGATGACTAGAGTAGAATATCTAAAAATTTATAATTTTTTTACATTTCTCTCCACAACACACTTCATTAGAAATCTCAATACCTGGAACTTAGCAAAATTGTTGAAACCTGTCCCAAGACCTACTTTAAATTTTCTATAGTGGATATTTGAGAAGTATAGAAAATATGACTGTCTCTGACTAGCCCCATAAAAAAACCCCATGGTTGATACTTTTCAATGAATAAATTACCTACTTGTCGATATTTCTTATGTTTGTCAGGTCCTTTGTTGATTGAGACCAAAGTCCTCACCTAAAAAATAACCTGAAATGGAGGTATTAAATTTCCTTCAAAAAATAGTTGTATTTCATGCCAACCATATACCCCAACATATAAGACATGGTAAAGAAAGAAATTGTTTCAACTCTTTTTTCAAAAACCATTGTCTTAAGCATACCTCCACTATTTCTCCTTCCCAAATATTTTTTACTCCAATTATCTGTTTAGCTTCTAACCAAACCTGTTGAGAAAAAGGGCATTTGATTAACAAATGTGTGATTTTTTCCTCCTCTTACTGACACAACATACAAATACTTTGGCCTTTTTTGCTTCTCCTCTATAAAACTTCCCAAGTCAAAGCATTATTTCTCAAAGCAAACCACATGAAATAATTGTTTTTTTTTGGTAGATAATTTCTAAATTTTATTCCACCACCAAGTAGGCCCTTGAGTATGAGGGTCAAAAGTTGCTTTGTAACCAATTTTAGTCGTATATTGACCCCCAGATTTGTTGTATGCCCAAGCAATAGTATTTGGTTCAACTCTCAAATTGATATGACTCTTATTAAGACTATCAATGTAAGCCTTCCACAATTAACCTGCTCATTAGAAAGACACAATACCTGAGGCTACTTCCAACCTTGGGTCCAAAGACTAGAAGAATATGATTCCCCCACCTAATGAAGAAATAAAACACCTTTGTCTTATAAATAACTTATCATAGCTTTTGGTAACAAATTTTTTTCTCCACAACCCAAAATAGAATCAGCCCCTATTCTGACTTGTTCACCATTACCCACTTTCCAAGCCAAATATTTTCCAATCATAGGAAAGGCCTGTATTAGTGCCTTGCATTGAATGGGAATATTTTTTATGCTTTTTTGTGGACTTCTGATCTAATCTATAAAGGTCCCTAGACAAATATACTTTTATTCAATAATCTTCTTCCATAATCCTTCTTTGGTCAAAATCCTCCTTAAATATTTTTTTTCTAGAGAAGAACCAAAAATATGGATATTTTTAAGACCCCAGCCACCTTCCTCCTTTGGCCTAGCAATACTCTACCACTTAACTAAAGGAATGCCTTCATGTTCCTTATGTCCAGTCCAAAGAAATTTAAAGCAAAATTTTCTTATTTTCTATAGAACTCCTTTAGGAATGAAGACCAAGGAGTGCCAAAACACAAAATTACCTCAAGAACCAAATTTACAAGTGTTAATCTCCCACCAATAGACAACCATCTATTACACTAGTGGTTAATCCTAAATTCAATATTCTTTAAAATCCATCCCCAATCTCTCTTCCTGTAAGTATTTGGCTTCAATACAAAACCCAGATACTTAAAGCCTTCCTAGAAATCTAAGAGATTAAAAGAAAATATTCTGATTAGATCCTGTTTAATCTCTTGTTCTAGACCATTAAAGCAAATAGAGGATTTTGAAAATGTATCTTCATGTTAGTATCAAATATTGTAAGTGTCCAATATTTCTTTCAACTTTCTAGCTTCCCTTAAACTACCATTTGTGAACAACAAAAAATCATCATCAAATAATAAATGAGATAATTAAAGGACCCCCACTTTAATCCCAATCAAGGATCTTTCCCTCTTTGCATCCAAAATAGCTCTACTCAATCCTTCAACAACCAACAAAAAAGTAAAGGAGATAAAGGACATCCCTGTCTTAATCCTCTTGAGGGTCTAAAGAATTTGGAAGTTGATCCATTGATAAGAAAAACAAAAGATACATCATAAATACATCCCAAAATCCACTTTACTATTGGATAGCTAAATCCCACATGTAAGAGCATCAATATGAGATACAACCAACTAGTTCTATCATAAACTTTAGATAATAAAGTGAAGGTCCTCTTATGCGGCTCCTATGGCTTCAAAAATATGTCTACCTACTAAAAACCCAAACTGCTCCTAAGAAATAACTTCAAAGAAAAAAAAAATCAATCTAACAACCAGAATATTTGCAATGATTTTATAGATACGGTTACACAATGAAATGGGTCTAAATTCATCAAAGGTTTCAGGCTTCTCCTTTTATGGAATCAAAGCTAAAAAAGTGGAGTTAAAAGCCCCCAAAACATGACCACTCAACCTAACTTCCTCCATTACTCTGAGAAGATCCTCCTCAACCAAATCATAGAAAACTAGAAAAAACTCCACAGGCCATCCATCAAGCCCTGAACTTCTATCCTTTTTGAAAGAAGTCAGGATAGCTTTCAGTTCTTCCTTTGTGACCTCCTTCATAAGTAGCTTATTGTCCTCCTCTATCATAAAACTAGGGAAAAATTAGTTAACTTTAAAATTTCCCCAATATTGACTCTATTGGGTTCTTTATAGATTGTTTGAAAATGTTTTAATCCCAAATCTGCTAGCTTAGAAAAAATCCTAACGAGATCCCATTATTCATTTTGCATCTCCCAGATAGTGTTAACCTTCTTCTTGTGATTAGAAAAATTATAAAAAAACTTAGTAGTTCCATCCCATTTTTTAACCATACAACTCTACTTTTCATTCTCCATTCAACTTCCCTCCACTCCAAGAATTTGTTCTTCTTAATTTCTAGTTCAAATAGTCTTGTTTTCTCCTCCTATTTAAACAAACCAACTTTATTCTTTTTATGAATTTTTGAAATTTCCTTCTCCACCAACTTGAGATCTCTATCCATACTCTCATTTTTTAATGCAATCTAAGATGACACAACTCCCTTTAATTTTTAAAGCAACAGCAAATTGAAAACTCGCTGATGACCTAGAACTTTGGTCATAACCAATCCATTATTTTTTAATCAGTTGTTGAAAATATTCTTCATCCAACAAAATTGGATTGAGCTTAAAAGGACTAGCAGGTTTTGCCTCTTGACTTTCTAATTGAAGAAGTATAGAATAATGATTTGAGCCACCTCCAGTATCAACCCATGACTATTTTTTATCTATTTCATTATATAATGACTTTAAGATCAAAAATTTATCCAACCTTTTTGATATTCTAGCTTCCCCAACTCTATTATTTCTCCATGTATGCATTAATTTTATTGGTTCCATATCAATTAAGCCAACTTCTTCAATATTATGCTTGAAGTAATCTGCAATTCTATCAAGTCTTGCAGATTCTCCCCATACCTCACTTCTATTCATAGTAAAATGTAAGTCCCTACCAATGATAACTCTTTCATCCCTAACACACCTTTGGGAGAAAAAATATTCCCAGAAGACCTGTCTATTTTCATAGGGACCATAACAATTAATAATTGATAACCTCAAAACCAAGTCTTTAAAAAATAATTCTATCCACAAGCCTGAAACCATAAAGGAAGAATTAAGCTCTTCCAGCCAATCAAAACATCCCATGAATTTTTGGTAGTATCTAGAGCCAAGAACTCCCAGTCTCTAAGAAATTTGCTTAACCCTTCAATGACTTTTGTACTTGCCCCCATGGTTTCTTGTAGAAGGATAACATCCAACTTATGAATTCCCACCAATCTAACTAAGGTAAGTCTTTTAGAGGGACTACCAAGACCTTGAATATCATGGGATAGCAAGATTATTTAAACATCTTAGAGGGGTTGTATCCCACTCTAAGGACCCCTTTAATAGATTTTGTTTACCCTACTAAATTTCCCTCAAAGCCTTCTCTTGTGCATGAAACAAAAATGATTTTCTACCTACTGAAGTAGTGTAAGATTCCTTTATATGGTCCAGACCTAATCCCAACATTTCAAACACTGCATAAGTTTTTAGCTCAAATTCCCTTTTCCTAGAATGCAACAAATATCTGCAAGAGAAACCTGTCTCCAAACCATCACCTAAAATAGATACCTCCCTAGAAGATTCACCTTATAGGTCACAAAGACTTCCCCCAATAGGAGAAATATTTGGATCACAATCCCTATTCAATATGTTTGAGGTTACTAGTCCATTGTCTGAAATCTTAAAAAAGTCCTTGTCCCTGGGACTTCTCTTCAAAATATTCATAAGGCAATGTACAAAGTTCTTTATTACCTAAGTCCATATTATTCTCATGTATTGGGTAGTAATTTTCATAAGGCTAAGATGTCTGATCAACAAATTTAACAGTATTTGGTTCCAATCCTTTCATAGTTTTCTTTATGACTATGTCTCCTTCTCTAACAGCTTGTGAACAGTGAAATAAATACAAAGCTAGGCCCAAAATTTCTTCCTCCTCTAGATTTTTGGTTCTAGGTTCAACAAAATTATTTTTGTTTTTTTTTGCTAGATCAGGGAGCACTATTGAGCTCTGAAAATAGGTATCTCTTGATTGTTGTTAGTTGACTTGAAATCCCCACTAGTTATTTGTTTTCTCCTCCATACTTTATGTGTGAAATCTTGAGAACATTCCTTAGCAATATGTCCATAAACATGACAACAAACACATCTAAAGGGAATCTTCAAATAATCTAAGATTTTATTATGAATTGTATTCCCCACAACTATCTCCATACAGTCCGATAAGCCTTCACTGATATCCATCTCAACCAAAACCCGAGCTACAGACCAAAAAACACTAGATTTGAAAGAAATATCTATATCCAAGGTTTTACCTAATGAATCTCCAATCTCTTTCAAATCTCTTTCTGACCATAACTCCATTGGTAGACCTAAAATTTTTACCCATATTGGAATTCTCCTAGCAACTTTAGTCCTAGGATCAAAGCAAGTCGTTTAAGCCTTCAAATCCAAAAAAAAAGACCCCCAATACCAACAAATTTCTAAAAAAAATTGTGCATCTTCCTTAGATAGAAAAAGGAAACCTATCCATCCTCTGACAAGTAAGTGAAAGATTTACCCATATCCTAAAATTGGGATCCATACCTTCTGTAACCACTCATTTAGTCTATTATCAGCTATTTGATGTTCATGAAACATTCCAATGAGGGCCTTCCTTGAAAACTCCAAAACTTATTCCATCCTCAAGTCTTCCCCAAGTACCATTCTTATCTTTGACCTTTTTTGAACCACTTTATGTACCTTACACACTTTAGTAACCATATTTGTAGACTGTGTTGATTGAAATTTTAGACCAACTCCACTTAGGGCCTCCAAATCAAGACTTTTACCAATAAAACCTAAACCAAATAAATGAAACTCTATCTAACAAATTGAGTTTGGGTTGTTTTGAGCCTACTCAAGTTTTTCTTCCCCGCAATGAAATGCTTGCTCATACATTAGACCCATCACTTGAGTAGAGTGTTTTGAGACAACTGAGAATGAGAAATCAATAGGACAATTGACCTGGTCTGAACCTTTGACATATACTCCCCTATGTCCACTAAATTTTGATCACCTACAGTATTATTTTGATCACTCAAAAAACCTAAGGACCCCCACATCTCAACTTCTAAGTCTTGTTCAAAAATAAGACCATTGGCCCTTGGAGTTGAAAAATGTGTTGCCCCTCAAAGGAGTGCTCTAAGGAGTCCAAACATTCCTCTTAAGTCTCTATAAAAAAATAAGAAACCAATTTTCCAAATGATGCTTTTTCATGCTTTGAATCTACAAAGTAAGTTGTATAGCCTTCATTTTCTTCACATGAACAAATTTGAGCACACTTCTATTTTTAAAAAATGATGATGCTTCTTGTGTCATTCTTTTTAAATATATTAGTCAATAATTGGATCCACCTTCATTTTATTCACATGAATAGATCTGAGCACATTCTAGTTTTAGGAAAAATAAAATACTTCCACTTCTTATGTTTTTTACTTTTCTTTATGCTTCAATTGTAAACCCTATCTTTACTGTGTGCACTCTACAGTTCTAGCCAAAAAAAATTCTTAAATTGTTTTTCACATGCATAGAAATATTCCTCCCTAGAAAAATAAATCCTTTCACCCCTTCAAATTAATTCCTTTGTGCTTCACTTTGCAAACCCTAGCTTCATTGCATGCACTTCATGATTGCAATCGAAAAACTTATTCCAACGAAAATTTATATGTAAGAAATATGAATGCTTACCTCCTTCATAATCTGAGATTTCATCAAGATTATAGATGGGTATTCAACTCTTCCTGGGTTGTGATAATGATGGATCAACCACAACCTGGTGTGATAGTGGCAATAACCTCCAACAAATATTCTCCTCCTTGGAAATCCTCTTACGGCATTGCTCAGTTTTTTTCACAAAATCCTCTTACGCCACTGCTCAATTTTTTTCACAAAATCCTCTTATGCTACTGCTCAATTTTTTCACAAAACCACTGGATGTCACTACTCAGATGTTTTCCATAGAAATTCTCTAAATCTTTTGCTAAAAATTTTCCATAAAAATCCTCTTACATTGTTGCTCAGTTTTTCTACAAAACTCTTGGATGTCGCTACTCAGATATTTTTCATGAAAACCCCCTAACACTGCTACTCAATTTTTTCCACGAAAATCCTCTTACGTCGTTGCTCAATTTTTTTCACAAAACCCTTGGATATCGTTGCTCATATTTTTTCCACATAAATCCTCTAACACTGCTGCTCAAATTTTTCCACGAAAATCCTCTTACACTGCTCTGTTTGGCGTATTCAAGCCCATCAAACAATCTGAAAGCCTTACGCTATCACATCGACATCCTCACCTCCACCTCAATTGTTAAAATATGTGTTGTAGTACTCACCTCCATTATCTGATCTAGGACACTTCAACTTATTTCCTATCTCATTCTCAACCAAATATTTCAATTTATTAAAAATATCAAAGACATCTTATTTCTTTTTAATATAATAAACCTAATTTTTTCTAGTTCCATCATCAATAAACATAACATAATAATAATAGCCACCAAGATATGATACCTAAGCTGGTCCCCATACATCTATATGCATAACTTCTAGTTTTTTACTCTTTTTTTCTCTCCCAACTCTAAGAAATCTGACTCTTTTATGTTTTCCATAAATGCATTGCTCACAAAAGTCCAAATCAACTTGCTTCAAACCTGGCAACAATTTCCTTCAATGGCAATTTTCTAAGCCTATGATGCCACAAACTTGTATCTGATCTTGTAGAGGCTAAAGCAATAGAAATATCAATATTACCAGTATAGACATACATCATACCTGACTTATTTCCTTTTTCTAATATCAATGATCCTTTAGAAACCTTCCACAAAATTGTTGAGAACATAACTATACATCCTTCACTATTCAACTTCCCTATGGAAATTAAATTTATACTCAAATCAATAATATTCCTTACCTCTTTCACCAACCATTGGTTTTTATTCGGTACCCTTTCCAACGGTTTTACATGGTCTATCTTCACCCAAATAAACTTGTCCAAAATCACCTTGAACATAACCTAGAAAATATTTCCTATGGGGTGTGGCATGATATGAAGCCCCTGAGTCTAGCACCCAACAATCATTAATATTATCTAGTGAAAGTATTAAAGTATCTTGTAATACATCACCTACTATGTTTGCTTCCTGATTATCATATTTTTCATCTCCTTGTTTTTCTTTCTGAGACCAACATTCTCTTTTTAGGTGTCTTTTATTCCCACAGTGCTAGTATTATAACTACTTTCATTTGGATTTGGATATACCTTTCTTTGATTTTCCATATTTTCTTGGATTTTTTCCTCTCCTTTTGTCTCCCCTTATTTTCCATAGTCAACACATTACCTGATGTCTCACCTGTGCTTTTCCATTGCATTTTCTCGCTAAGGATAACACCAATAACATCATCAAATTTTAAAGTATTTATACCGGAAACAAAATTACTCATAGCCATGACCAAACCATTCTAGATTTTTGAAAATGAGCACAAGATCAAAAGATCCCTAACCTCATCATCAAAATTTAATCCAACGGAATTTAACTAATTGGTAACCATGTTAAATTCATTTAAGTGATTATTAACAGACCCACCTTTTGACATATGTATATTAAATAAATGCTTCATAAGAAATACCTTGTTCAAAGTTGAGGGTTTTCATACGGTTTGACCAATGCCTTCATTAGATCGTCCATTATCCTTTCCTTTAAAATATTGAAGGCCATCAACGCTGCCAGTTGTATTGTTTCTAATGCCTTTCTGTCAATAACTTCCTATTCTTCATCTAATAACTTCATCGGCTTCTTTGCTTTTTTACCTAATTGTGGGTACATATCCTTTTGATATAGATAGTCCTCCATTTTGCATCTTCTAAAGCTGGTAATTTTGATCGTTAAAATTCTCAAACCTAAACCTACCTTCTTCTGCCATTGCTCCCACTCGAACCTGGAAAACCCTCCTTTCAAGTGAAACTTGAAACCTCGCTCTGATACCAGTTGTTAGGATTATACAATAAAACACAAGCAATAATTAAATGAAATAAAATGTAGAAGAATAAAGCACAATAAGAGATATGGATTTATGTGGTTCACCCAATGTGGGCTACGTCCACGAAGAAAATAACCAAGCCTTTTATTTCATCCAAAAAACTATGAAGAGATACAACCTACAACAGATCCGTTGTAACTTCCTCTTTACTCTATTATTGTCAATTACAATTATGCACACCATGCATTACCATACATACAACCACCATAAATAATCCTCTTATAAAAACGTATTACAATTTAAGAGCAAAAAATACCGCCTAAAATCCACCATTCGATCTGTGACCTAATAATAAATGGTCCAGATTTACATAGATAAAAAAGCATCTGATTTTGGTTTCGGGGCCCCCCTGGCGGACACAAGTAGGGGGAATTCACCCCCCTACACCCCCTCTTCATGGAGTGGGTCCAAGTGTGAATGAAAATAAGACCTCCGAATTAATCAAGCTCCACAACCAACACAACCCTTTAATATTAAAATAAGTTAATCCTTGTTGATGTACTATTTTATTTGTGAAAACATTTTTGACTCGGGCTAAATAGGAATTAAAGAGGAATCATATTTGTCTTCTTCCTTTATGTAGAGGATTTGGATCCTCTTGTATAAATGTTGCAAAAGATTTAGTGGAAGTTTTTTTACCATCTATTTTCATTAGAAAGAAAAGTTTTGATAAATGAAACTCTTTTAGTTTTATGGAAGTTGAAGTTTATTTAAAGGAAAACTCTTTTAGGTATTATATCTGCAATATGAAGTTGAATTTTTAGAAAGATAACTCTTTTAGTATTATTTTTTAGCTCTTGTTGTAAATAAAACTTTTCTATGGGTGATGACTTTTTAGAATAGTAAGAATGAGAGTTTGGATCTTTTATTTTTATGGAAAGAGAAATAATTATAATAGTTCATGAGACTTGTATGGATAAAGGAAACATTAAATAGAGAAGTATGGTATTCTCTCCTTGTTGGTTTGTTTCATTATATTTTAGTATTGAAAGGAAAGAGAAACTATTATAATGGTTCCTGAGACTTGTGTAGGTAAAAGAATCATTAAAGAGAGAAGTATGGGATTCTCTTCTTGTTGGTTTGTTTTATTATGAAAAGAGAAACTATTATAATGGTCCTTGAGACTTGTGTGGGTAAAGGAACCATTATAGAGAGAAGTATGGGATTATCTCCTTGGTTTATTTTATAATTTTTTATGCATGGTTGCTTGCATAGTCTTAATAGCATGATTAAAATGCATTGCATTTGGAGTTGTCCTGATCCCTAAGTATTCCTCAAGTTCATGGGTAAATTCCCTTTCATGAAGAATATTGTGGAAGGTATATGGCTTAGAGACTTTATGCAAATGGGTAAATTCCCTTTATGATAATGACCTTAGCTAGCCCATGGAGGTGTGGTAAATAAGAACCTATTAGCTTTTGAAACCATAAACTTAAAGGAAATGCAACCACAAATGTGGAAATAAGCATACAATGTTATAACTATGATTATGGCTAACTAATATGCATGCAAATATGATAGAAAATTTTTGAAATAACTCAAGAAATAACCATTAATGAAAGCTCACGAAAATATACAGTGTTATTCAATGGAGGTCACAACCTCTCCATATTTGCAAAAATGGATCTACATTGTATCTACTACTACTCTATCTATGCACTCCAAAATCCTTTCTATTTTCTATTCTATGAAGGTCTATTTACAAGAGGGTAATGCAGGAATGCAAGATTCTAGAGGGGGATGTTTTTCGTAGGACTGCTCAAACTACCAAACTTGTTTTGGCCATATTTCAGTCATCTGGACTTGAATTGAGCTAAAATTTTAAGGGTAGATGCCTGAGAAACCCTAGAATATCTCCAAAAAAATTTAGATCTTTTGGAGAAACACATACCCTAACACATCCCTATGTTGAACAAGATTTTTGGCAAGCGATTGTGTGAGGGATTCATCTAGTTTGAGTGCAAGCAGCTCCAAAGGTTGGTTTTCGAGGCCTTTGGGCCCTAGAGGCTAATATTTTTGTAGTTTATTTTTAATAGTTTAGTAGGATATGTTGCAAGGGATCCAATATGGGCTAGAAATCTATCTTTCAATAGATCTTCATGATGTGAACTTGATTGATAATGGCTTCCAATTTGTTGCATATAAGAAAAGTGAAAATCATACATTTCCACGACGTCTAGGGCATGGATTAAAGAGATCACAAAACAAGTTTCAAGAAGATTATCTAAAAATGGCTTAGATCTCAAGTGAATATGGTGCTAAGGTGCACCCACAAAATAAATTCAATGTAGAAGCCCCTATCAAGGGTAAGAATTTCCAAGACTCATCCCCAAAAATGAATTTTAGGGATGCCCTCCATGGTGGACAACCTCAGCCTAATGCTAATACTAATATTAGGGCTTCTCGTAAACCTCTAAGAATGCCTAAGATGGATCCTAGGAAAACAGATTCAGGATGTCTTAAAGCAACTAATGGAACTTCTATTGTTAAGCTTGATATGGGTAACATTTAGACTGGCATTGAAGATCTAGAAAAAAGAGGACTAATTTTTCATTTCATGGGTTTTTCTTTTGAGCCTATATGCTTTCAAAGTCTGGGTTGCAAAAAGCTATAAAACTTAAGGTGAGTTACAAATATTTATTTATCTAAATGGTTATTTTCTTGTTTTATTTGCTAATAATGAATATGGAGAGAAAAAATTTCAAGGGGATCCCTGGTTCTTTGGAAGGGTAAGGTTTTTCATGAAGCCCTGGCATACTAAATTTAATGCCAAAGAAGAGATGCCTTCTCCAGGTCCCGTGTGGGTTAGACTCTTTGGCCTCCCAATTGAATTCTAGAATCCAACTATTTTTTCTTTAATTGGAAACTCTTTAGGAACTTTTATGATGACTGCTGATTGTACTCAAAAAATTGAACATATTATTTATGCTCAGACTTGTGTTTGAATGGATTTTGAAAAACCCCTACCTAAAAATATCATATTACAATTTGGGGATGACACTTAGGAGCAAGTAGTAGACTATGAGAACATTCCTTTTTGTTGTAGAATTTGCCATGAATATGGTCATTTGGCTAGTGTTTGCCCAAATAAAATTCTAGATCAAAAGAAATAAGATATAAACTTAGTAGGTTTCCAAATGCCTAAGAAGAAGAACACTCAAAAAAAATTGGTTATGAAGGATCAATCTAAGTTATTTGCTAATATATTTGAAATTCTTTCCACAAATGATGTCCCCAGTGAGGAAGAGAAAATAATGGAATAAAAAATCTTAGAAACACAATTTAAATATGAATGGAAGAACTCAGAGATAAACCAACAGAGTTTTCAACAGAAAAAAAGGGAGAAAATATACACAAGAAAAACAATATTTTATATGTTAAAACTTCAAATAATATAGGTTCCAATATAGACTCTATTGAACCTTATGATAATACTTTGGTTGTGTACATGCATTCTTCAAGGTTAGAAGCCATCTCATATTCAATTGGAGTAAGTCAAGAAACAGGGGAAAAAAATTGAATATGGATTCTAATCAAAAGGTAGGTTGCAAGACCAATCAACAATATATGGTAAAAGAAGGTGAAAATATTGTAGAGGAAGGTAATATTAATACCCTTCCCAAATTTTTTAGCCATGGTATTAATGAAGATCATCACTTAGAATATTAGATGACTCAAAGGGAGTCTTTCAAAACAAAATGAAATTAGAAGAATGATTTAGATAAATCATCCACATCTTGTTTTCCTTCAAGAAACGAAGATGTCAATAGAGGAAATGGAATCAATTGCTAGTAAAATTTGGCTAGCTGGAAAAGTTTTTTTCCTCAGTTCCCAGGGGAATATTGGTGGCATTGCTTGCCTTTGGGACCCAAAAGAGGTAGTTATTCACCATAAGGTTGGCATTTTGGATATTTTGGCTATAGCTATTCAAAGTAGACATTCCAATCAAATTATGCTCTGCATTACTGTTTATGCTCCGACTACTTTGGAGGAAAAAAGAATACAGTGGAAGGATATAACTTATATTATCTCTCATTTTCTTGAAACTTGGATCTTGATCGGAGGATATTTCAATGTCATGTTATCTTTGGATGATAAAATGGGGGGAAATATAATTTTGGATAGGATCACTGACCTCATGAGTGAATATATTGTAAACCTCCATCTTGTGGATATCCAACCAGATAATGGCCTTATGACTTGGTATTACAAAAGGCAAGGATTAGATTGTATAATGGAGAGATTGTATAGGTTCTTGCTCTTTGAAAAGTTCTTAATCCATGGTCACATTCCTAAAGTGAAGACTCTTAACAATACTGGTTTTGATCATTGGCCAGTCATGGTGAAAATGTGAAAAACCAATGTGAGTTTCTCTCCTTTTTTATTTTAGTTAATGTGGCTTAGATAAATTTCCTTTAGACCTTGAGTGCAACAATGGTGGAAGGAAGGTAAACCTAGGTATGGGACTAATATGTTCTATTTTGCAAAAATATTGCAATATATTAAATCCAAAATCAAGACTTGGAACTGGAAGGAGTTTGTGGATGTTCATTAAAAAAATATGAAGTTATTGCTCAACTTGAAAATTTGAATAATAAAATCCATTTAGCTAGACTCATAGAGAGTAGAAGTGCAAATTAAATTAATCTCACAACTCAGTTAGAGGAATGGGAAAAAAGATAACTCTTATGGAAGCAAAAATCTAGAATTCAATGGCTCAAAGAAGGAGATTGAAACACAAATTTCTTCCACAAATCTCTTCTAGATCAAATATCTCACAACTTTATTTCTTCCCTGAAATCATATTATAGAGATATTGTCTACACTTAGGATGGCATGAACTCTATTGTTGTCAATTACTTTTTTAATCTTTTTCTGCTACTCCTCTTGACTCAGCTTCTCAACAAAATGTTCTTCAAACAATCCCTTTTCTTATCACTTCTGAGGATAAATCTATTTTGACTACTCCTGTTACTATCAATGAGCTTCAATAAGTAGTTTTTAAAATGCAAAAAGGGAAAACCCCAGGTCTTGATGGTTTTCCCATTGATTTCTACCAAGAATTCTGGGATATCCTTCATACTAATTTATTAGAGGTGGTGGAAGAATCCAGGAAAGCCAAAGAAATTTTGAAGGTTATCAATAAAACTTATATTACTCTTATTCCAAAATCTCAAGATGTTGATCATATCTCAGCTTTTAGACCTATTTCTTTATGTAATGTTCTTCTCAAAATCATTACTAAGATCATGGCAGAAAGGTTGAAGCCTCTTTTGCATAAGATTATTTCCCCTGAACAAGGGGGTTATGTGGAAGGGTGTAAAATAGTGGATGAGATAGTTCTTGCTTAGGAAGCCATCCATTCCATGGATATGCAAAAATCTCCTTCCATGTTCATTCGGTTAGACTTATCCAAAGCTTATGACAGAGTGGATTGGCACTTCCTTATCAAAGTTTTGAGGCAATTTGGTTTCTCTCAGGATTGGATGGATTGGAATATGGGATGTATCTCTTATATTTCTTCCTTAGTTATTATCAATGGTAGGCCTTCTCATTTTTTCCCAGCTTCCAAAGGTATTAGGTAAGGTGACCCCCTATCCCCTTATTTATTCATCATTCTTGTTGAATGCTTAGGTAGGACTATAACTAAAAAAAGAGAAAAAAAAACCCTTGAGAGAGTTACCATTGCTCATGGATCTAGACCTATATCTCATCTTCAATTTTTTGATGACTACTCTTTTAGGTAAAGCTATAGTTAAGGAAGCTTCTAATATTAAGCAAATCATTATTTGTTTTTCTAAGGTTATCAGGAAATTAATCAATGAAGACAAATCTAAAGTCATTTTCTTTCACTTCTCTGCCATACAGGAATCCATGGTCTTGGATAAATTAATATATAATAATACCTCTATTTCGATCACTTATTTAGGTATTCCTATTAATATTCGAAGACAAAAAAAATATATTGGAATTGGTTGTTGGACAAAGTCAAGAAGAAGATTGGAAAGTGGACCAATAAGTCACTTTCTTTTGGGGGTAGAATCACCTTGGTAAAATCATTTATTCAATATATTCCTATTTATTTTTCTATCGTGTTGAATATCCCAAAGGTTGTTCTTCGAGAACTGGATCAAATCAGTTATCGGTTCCTCTAGAGTTGTACTAAGGAGAAAATAAAATGGGCCTTGCTGTAATTGGATACTTTATGTCTTCCTAAGAATGAAGCGTATTAGGATTCTGGTCTACCATTAATAAAAACAAATATTTATCTATTAAATTATATTGGAGGATTTTGCATAACCCCAATGCTCTTTGGACCAAAAATCTTCGTGCTAAATATGTTGAGAACAAAAGTCCCGAAGACCTTGTTCGCTATCAATTGCCTTCCAAAGGTTCTCCCATTTTAGCATTTCTTAATGTTGAACTAAGTGTGACACTGAGAGGGGGAGTGAATCAATGTGTATTAAAAATTTAATCCAACTACGAAATCAAATCAATACAAGCAATCACACAAACATGCATCACATAGCACCAAATTTATAGTGGAAACTCGATGTGGGAAAACCATTGTGCCAATGGATTGTTTGGACTCCCATACAAATCCAGCCTTGAAAATTTTTTGTCTTTAAAATATTTTTGTAGCACCAACTACAGGGAATGACACCAACCAACCCGGACTTTAGTAGCACCAACTGCAAGGAGCACCGACCCCTATTGCCAAGCACCAACCCGACAAATTTAAAAAGCTCTGATAAAAGTTTTAAATCTCATCAAAATAACTTGAGTGGTCTAGCTCAAAAATTTTCTCCTCTAAAATATTATGTCTAACCTTTTCAATCTTCTCAAATCTGCACATTGATTATCTCACACCTTGCACATTTTTCAATAAAAATGCCAAAGAAAAAAATTCTTCACAACATGCACCGGCGGTCCTTTCTCCAAAAAACCCTCTTCTCCCTTTTATTTTAAAACATATATATGCTTCACATTAAAAAATTCAGCTCTTATTTTTCAGTTATACAAAAGTACCCCTCAACCGTTATATTCTTAGAAACTGCCAAAATTGCCAAAAAGAGCTGACAGGGCTTTTTGTAACAGTCATAACTTCCTCCTCAAATTTCCAAACAGGCTAAAAATTGAAATATATATTCTTGGATAAATTGAATACCTTCATTTTAAATTTCAAATTTTAACTCTTCACATATTATTCGCAGTACCTCCAACAAAGTAGCCTCTGACAAAAATTTACACTTCATATAAACTGGAAAAAGTGCTCCATAGCCATTTTGCAATGCTCATCGTTTCTTCTTTCGGACTCTGTTTGGGCTGAAATTTAAAACTTAACCTCTCAGTATATCTATATACCTCCATTTAAAAAAATTTAGGTCCAATTCCTCACGTATTTCTTAATATTCCTCCCGTAAAGTGACCTCCGATGCAGATTTTACACCTATCATAAAGCATGAAACTGACCAATAATGCACCGGCGAAGCAACCGGTCGTTCCAACACTACAAAAACACTTTATAATGATAAAAAAACCTCAAAATAGTATCTTGGGTTGTCCAACACATTTCATTGACGTTGTTGCAACTTTGACGATTTTTGCAACTTCGATAATTTTACTACTTTGACAACTTCCCGACGATTCTTGCAAATTTTCACGAACAACCTGTAACAACTTCACCTGAACATAAAAAACATCCTCATAAGCATTTAACACCACTGTACATACTCTGAATAACCTCCAAAAAACTATCCATTGTATCAACTTGTCCATCTGAGTGTGTTGACAACAATGACATTATTGTCGCTGCACCTTGCTCAACAATCTCCCCCTTTGGAATTGTTGGCAACACACGCATAATTTCCTGTAACTCTTCTCCCCATTTAACAAGAATACAAAATGGCTACTGCAAACTCCCCTTGAGTCCATGCACAACATTCTCAGGCAAAAATTATTACACTTAGCAAGAATCACAAATATGAGCAAAAAGATAAACAAAGACACAAATGCTCCCCCTTAGAATGTGCCCCCGATAGCTAGTCAATGCTTGGGAAGTGTGACCACTCCCAATTTCTTGTGAAGGTACTCAAAGACTTCCTTGAGCAATGGTTTTGTGAATATATTTGCTACTTGCTCTGTTGTTAGAACAAAATCCAACTTAACCTCACCTTCCGCAACTTTCTCCTTAAAAAAATGGTACCGAATAGCAATATGTTTTGTGTGAGAATGCTTAACTGGATTCTTTGAGATATTTATTGCACTTGTATTGTCACACATGATCGATATGGGCTCACTAAAATTTATTTCAAGATCCTTCAAAGTTTGTTTCATCCAAAGTACCTATGTATAGCATGATGTCGCTACAATATACTCTACCTATGCTATGGATAATGAGACTGACTCCTGTGTTTTGTTATGCCACGCAATAAGATTATCACCAAGATAGAATGCACCTCCACTAGTAATCTTCCTGTCATCTACACATCCTGCCCAATCTACATCTGAATACGCAATAAAGGAGAAGTCCTTACCTTTCGGATACCATAACCCATACTCCATAGTACCCTTGAGGTGCCAAAAAATTATCTTCACTACTATCACATGAGTCTCCTTGGAACTAGCCTAAAATCGTGCTACCATGCATACTACCTAAAAATTTTTGGTCCAATAGCTATCAAGTACAGTAAGCTCCCAATAATGGATATGTACATAGTTTGATCAACAGGTGGGGATTTGTCATCCTTGCTCAACTTACAACATGTCATCATGGGAGTGCTAACTAGCTTGTAATCCTCCATTGTGAACTTTTTCAGCATCTCTTTCACATATTTAATTTGAGAAATTAATATGCCCTTCTCCTTTTGATTAACTTGCAATTCGATAAAATACAAAAGTTCACCAATCATTGACATTTTAAACTATTTTTGCATCTTATTTGCTAAATATTTACACAACTCATCTTTGTTGCTTCCAAATATGATATCATCTACATATACAACAACAACAATATGATGACCATTTTCTATTTTGACATATAAATTATTGTCCACCATACCTTTCTTGAACCCTTGTTGAGTAAGATAATTGTCTAGCCTTGCATACCATGCCTGGGGTGCCTATTTTAAGCCATATAATGCTTTCTTCAACTTGCAAACCAATTTGGGATCATCACCAAGCTGAAAACCATCTATATGCTCAATATAAACCTCTTCTTAAAGTTTCCTATTCAAAAATGCTGATTTCACATCATTTGATAAAGTTTAAAATTCTTGTAAATTTCTAAAGCAAGAAATATTCTAATTGCCTCTAGTCTGGCCACAGGTGCAAAGGATTCCTCGAAGTCAATACCTTCAACTTGTGCATACCCTTTGCATACCAATATTGCTTTTTTCCTTACTACCTATCCGTCTTAATTCATTTTTTTTCGAAAGACCAATTTAGTACCGATTACATTTTTATTTGCGGGTCTTGGTACTAACTCCCAAGTCTTGTTTTTATCGATCTGATCTAATTCTTCATTTATTGTCTTTACCCAACTTTCATATTTGCTTGCTTCAAAAATATTTTTGGGCTCAATGCTGGATAGTAAAGAGTAGTTACTTACTAATCTTCTTCTTGTCTAAACACCAACAGTGGGGTATCCAATTATTTGCTCTCTAGGTTGATCTTTCTACCAGCTACCTATTTTGTTTTTCTTGTTTTCTTCCAATTCTGAATCACTTTTTGAATCCTCTGAGTCAATTCTTGGTTTCTTTTTTGTTTCCTCTTCCTCATCTCCTTCAATGACCTCTTCATAAATTGGGTAGTTCTCTTCATAGCTAATTACTCGTTCCCTTCCTTCATCAACTTTAACATCGACACTTTCCAAAGTTTTTCTTAGCCTCTTGTTGTAACATTTGTAAGCTTTGCTTTTTAACTAATAGCCAAGAAAAATACCTTCATCCACTCTATCTTCAAACTTACCAAGGTTTTCTTTAGTTCTTTTGATGTAACACTTGTTGCCAAAAACTTTAAATATCTTGTTGTTGCATTTTTATCGAACCACAACTCATAAGGAGTTTTGTTTTCATGCATCCTCAACATGCACCTATTTTGGATGTATATTGCAGTATGGACTACCTCTTTCCAAAATCTATTTGCTACTTTGCTCTCAGTCAACATGGTCCATGCCATTTCCTACACTATCTTATTCTTTCTTTCTACCACACCATTCTGCTGAGGTGTTCTGGCTACTGAAAACTGTCTCTTGATGCCACATTTTTTACAATACTCTATGAAATCCTTTGAAATGAACTCTCCTCCTCTGTATGACCTTAAACATTTAATATTTTTTTTTGCTTTATTCTCAACTTGGTTTTTGAAAACCTTTAACATCTCAAAAACTTCTAATTTATGCTTCAAAAACAATACCCATCTCATCCTAAAATAGTCATCTATACACAACATGAAATATTTGTCATTGTTTATGCTTTGCATTCTCATGGGTCCACATAAATCAGTATGTACTAACTCCAAAGGTTTTCTCATGTAGTACTCTTTTATTTTAAATGAGACTCTAGTTTGCTTTTTTTTTTGACATGAAGCACAAATGTTATTTGATGGTTTGCCAATGGTGGGAATATCTCTCATTGCTTTCTTTGAACTAATTTTTACTAGGTTGTCAAAACTGATATGACTGAGCCTTTTGTGCCACAACCAATTCTCTTCTTCCTGTCCAATCAAGCAAGTTCCTTCTAAAGTCTCCAGAGTGTCTACAGGTTGTCAAATTTCCTTTATCCAACTGCTATCAACTTCCCACTGTTTGCCTTTCTGATTTCATAGCTCTACTTCTTAAATATCACATCATAACCTCTGTCACAAATTTGACTTATGCTCAACAAGTTATGCTTCAGACCAACCACAAACAAGACTTATTCTAACCTTATTTTTTGTCACTGATATTAACTGAACCTCTACCAACTATCTTAGCTCCATCATTATTTTTGAATTTCACTGAACCACCTTCATATTGCTGCAACTTCTCAAATTTTTGTTTGTCACATGTCATATGACTAGAGCATCCACTATCAAGTATCCATGGTGCGGATTTATTCTGCACTTTAAATGTCATTTGTACGATCAAAGATTCCTTTTCTTCCTTAGGTTACTCTTTTTCTTTCCACTCTGATTTGATTACAGTTTTGGGCTCTTGTTTTGGATTTTCTTTTTCAGTAGCTTGTGCATGTTTTTCGAGAAATTTTCTATTTTGTCTTATTCCATTTATCTGAAATTTTCTTCCCTAAAATTTATTTGATGCAAATGTACTACAATTTCTTGCAATATGCCCAAAGTTATGACAGTTATAGCATTCTACTGCATAATCCATCAAAGGCAAAAAAGTATTTCTACTGGCAAAATTCCTTGGTCCTACATTATACTTGCAATCTGAAATATTATGTCCATAACCATTGCATTTAAAACAATAACCAAAAAATGGATGATTGAACCTGGGTGGTGGTCTTTGCCATGTTGTTGTAGGAGCCATAAATTTTCTTCTTCTTTGATGTGTGACATTGGTGAAACCATCATTGTCAATTCTCCTTTCATGCCTTGCATTATTGCTTTCCTTTGCATGATTCGTTTTTGCTTGATTAACTTGTTTCTTTTCTTCATTCTTTGTGGATTATTCATTTGTGGCCTTTGATCCATTTGATGATTCTTCTTCCTCAAAAACCAAACCAAATTTGATGCTTGTAGTCTTTTGGTTCTTTATGATCTTATCCAGCTTCATAGAACTCTCTTCATGTTTGTGATAAAAACTAATTTTCTTATTCATATCTTCTAGCTGCATACTTAAACCAAAAATCTCTTATTTTAACTTGTTGCAATAATCTATTTTCATGGTTATTTACACTTTGAGATCTTCGAAGATATTCTTGGATTCTTCTATCTGCACTTTCAAACTTGTTATGATTTAATTTATAACCTCAAGCTTTCTTGAAATTTTCTTATTCCTTTTTATTTATGTCTTCAATTCATCCAGAGTTGCAATTAGTTCCTCTTCCAAATTCACTTCTGAATCAATTTCTTCTTCATCACATTCTTGTTCTTTTTTTGGTTTTTCTTCTTTGAATTCCATGAAAAGAGCTTCACCTGTTTATTTTTTAGAATCCTCACTAGAGTTGTCTTCTGATGAATTTACCTTATTGGAGATGAAAATTTTCTTCTTGAAGTTACCTTTCCTAAAATTTGATATTTTCTTCCAAACACTTCTTTCTCCGTACGATCCTTCATCACTTTTGTTCTTCTCATTAAGTGGACATTTAGCTACGAAATTCCCAATGCCTTCATAGTGAAACATTTAAACAGTAACTTTCCTCTATATTTTCCTTTCCCCCTTTTTTGTTTTCGAAAAAAGTTTGCTTCTATTTCATATGATGTCTCTTCTTCCTCGGATTCTTGTTTTGCTTTCATATTTTTTTGGGCTTTAAAAGCATCTTCTCTATTTGTGGGTTTAGATTTTCCTATTCTCATCTCATATGCAGTCAAAGAACCATGCATCTCATCCATACTAAAAGAATTCAAATCTTTAGCTTCTTCTATAGCTAAAACTTTAGAATCAAATATTTGGGGAAGGAACCTTAATACCTTTTTCACGATGATAGAATCTTTGATTTCCTCGTCGAGTCCTCTAATCGCATTAATGACTTTATTAACTCAGCATATATGCCTCTATATTCTCATCCTCATTCATATTTAATCCTTCGAACTGAGCTCGATGTGTTTGCAACTTGGCCTCCTTGATCTTAACATATTCTTCATGAATGCTCTTCAGTTTGCCCTATATTTTATTTTCTATTTTATAACCCATAATATTTACCAGTTTGTTGTCCACTAATCCACACATGATAGCATTCTTTGATTTTGAGTCATTCTCAAACAGTTTCTTACCAGCAGCATCGGTTGGAGAAGTGGTGGGTATTATGTATCCACTATTTACTGAATCCCAAATGTCGTATCCCAAAGCACAAAGATATGTATGCATCCTGAGTCTCCAAAATGCGTAATTAGTTACATCAAACAATGGTGCTTTATTTGATGAGAAGTCTTCACCACATGCCATTGTGTCACTTCCAAGATCACCCTAGCCGATTAAGTATGTTCAAGAACTTGGATTTGATACCAATTGTTGAACTAAGTGTGACATTGAGAGGGGGGTGAATTAGTGTGTATTAAAAATTTAATCCAACTACGAAATAAAATCAAAACAAGAAATCACACAAACATGCATCACATAACACCAGATTTATAGTGGAAATCCGATGTGGGAAAACCACTGTGCCAATGGACTATTTGGACTCCCATCCAAATCCAGCCTCAAAAATGTTTGGTATTTACAATATTTTGCAGTACCAACTGCAGGGAATGGCACCAACCAACCCAGACTTTAGCAGCACCAACTGCAAGGAGCACCGACCCCTATTGCCAAGCACCGACTTGACAAATTTAAAAAGCTCTAATAAAAGTTTTAAATCTCATCAAAAGACCCTGAGTGGTCTATCTCATAAATATTTTCCTCTAAAATCTTCTATCTAACTTTCAATCTTCTCAACTCTGCACATTGATTATCTCACACCTTGCACATTTTTTTAATCAAAATACCAAAGAAAAAAGTCTTCACAATATGCACTGGGAGTCCTTTATCCAAAAAACCATCTTCTCCATTTTCTTTTAAAACATATATATGCTTCACATTAAAAAATGCAGTTTTTTTTCAGTTACACAAAAGTACCACTCAATCGTTATATTCTTAGAAACTACCAAAATTGCCAAAAAGAGCTGACAGGGCTTTTTGTAACAATCATAACTTCCTCCTCAAATTTCCAAATGGGTTAAAAATTGAACCATATATTCTTGGATAAACTAACTACCTTTAGTTTAAATTTTAGATTTTAACTCTTCATGGATTATTTGTAGGGCCTCTGACAAAGTGGCCTCTGACACTGATTTTACACGTCAATAAACTGGAAAAAGTGCTCCAAAGCCATTTTTCAACGCTCACCGTTTCTTCTTCCAAAATTTGTTTGGGCTGAAATTTAAAACTTAAGCTCTCAGTATATCCATATACCTCTAGTAAAATATTTGAGGTCCAATTACTCATGTATTTCTTAATATTCCTACTGTAAAGTGACCTCCGATGCATATTTTACACCTTTCATATAAAGCATGAAACTGACCAATAATGCATCGACAAAGCAATCGGTCATTCCAACACTGCAACCACACTTGCTAATGATAAAAAAACCTCCAAATAGTATCTTGGGTTGTCCAACATATTCCATTGATGTTGTTGCAACTTTGACGATTTTTGCAACTTTGACAATTTTGCTACTTTGACAACTTCTTGACGATTTTTGCAACTTTTGCAAATTTGCACGAACAACCTGTAACAACTTCACTCGAACATCAAAAACATCCTCATAAGAATTGAACACCACTGTACATACTCTGAACAACCCCTAAACAACTGTACATTGCATCAACTTGTCCATCTGAGTGTGTTGACAATAAAGTCAATATTGTTGTTGCACCTTGCTCAACACTTAATACTAGGGAGGATTTGATAAAGAAAACAATATTTTGGATCATTCATAATGGTCAAAAATTAAATTTTTGGATAGATTATTGGGATGGTCATAAGCTTTTAATAACTCAATTATTCATTGGAGGCCTTGGATGGAGGAGATTCATCAAGCTAACTGGATAAAAGTGGCTAATTATTGTCGGTACCATACTGGTAATTCAGAGGTTGGTAGATATTGGATACCTATTGAGGACTGACCTATTCAAATCCCAGGAAGGTAAAGACAAGATATCCAGTGCATCCTTCATATGAGATATCTCTCTTGGTCCCATGATAAAGAGTTTTGGATGGAACAACACTACTAAGGGTGAATATTCAGCTGTTCAAGGTTATTTGACCTTATTCCGTAATAATCCCAACCAATCATCTGACATATTTTCTTAGTTGTGGGCTCAAAAGCTTTGGCCTAAGGTGAGGTATCGTAGGGTGCTTACTGGGGAGCATCTTATGAAGTGTGGTTTTCATGGCTGTTTTAGATGTGAAATGTGTAAAGAGAACGTGGAAACTCTCAGCCATATTTTTATTAAGTGTACTTTAGCCTCTGAGCTATGGAGGAGAATGGCAACTTTACTTGGCTTACAGTGGTTCAATTTTTTTACTTTGGAACAACTTTTGAGGTATTGGCCTAAACAAGAGAGTGTTGATCATTTTATTAGGCAGTTAGTTTGGATGGGTTATACCATTCTTCTTTGGAATATCTAGAATGAAAGGAACAACCAAATTTTTAATCAAGAAAGGAAGGATATTCACTATATCTAGCAAAGACCATTGCCAAATTAGTTGAATCATTCCAACAACTCCTTAATCATCCCCAAAACTCCCACCAAATATGGTATCAAGTGATGCAAAGATTGAAGATTCACTCTTCTAAGGGCAACCAACTTAAAGGGAATGTGAGTAATTGCAAGATGGATAGAACAAGGAATTGGTAACCTCCTCCTAAGAATTTTTGAAAATTCAATACCGATGGAGCCTCTAGAGGGAACCTTGGAAAATCTAGTGTAGGAGGAATTGGTAGACTTTTAGATGGCTCCCTAGTTTTTACTTTTTTTGATAATTTGGATATTCTATCCAATAACCTTGTTGATGGGTATGGTATCCTTAGAGGCCTTCAAAAGGATACTAAGGTTGTATGGGAAAATGTGCTAGTTGAGTTTGACTCTCAACTCGTGATTAATCTTTTGAAGACTCCTTCTAAGAATCATAAGGTTAATTGGAGAATAAAAAGAATTATTGAGAAGATTCAGTTAATCTAGATGGGATTTTTAAAGTTGATTACAATCATGTGGCCAGAATCATAACAAGAGTTTTGATGCTTTAGCTAATTGGGCTTTGGACAAAGGTGATCTTACTTGCTATGACCACCCTCCTATATGGTGGGCTTTGCAAATAAGGGAAGCTCTTATTTCTATCATTTCTTTGGATGGCTCTAGTTTTGGAGGTACCTAGTTTCTTCTTGCTTAAATTTTGCTTCTCTTTGGTTCGGTCAGGGTATTTTAGTTCCCTAGCTCAAACTAATATTTCTTTTGTTTCCTTTGTTGATTATTGCCTTAATAGTATTTTGGTCTAGAAAGGTCATTGTTGTGTTCTATTTTTTTTCTTTTTTTTTTTTTTTTTGTTTAGTTTTTTGAGGTGTGTGTGTGTGTGTGTGTTTTGTTTTGTTTTGTTTTATTTTTGTGTTGTTTTTTGTTGTTCTTGTGTTTTTGTTGTTTTGTGTTTTTTATTGTTCTTACACTTTTGTTTCTGTATGTTTGTGTTAATTGGTGTTTTTATGTTTTGGTGTGTGAGTGTTTTCTATGTTTTTATTTTTTGTTGTTGTTGTCTGTTGTTGGTTGTTTTTTTATTTTATTTTTATTTTTTAGGTTTTGGTTGTTTTTGTTTTTCATGTTTTTTTGTTGTGTCTTTGTAGCAATCTATTGTTTTTTGTTATGTTTGTGTTTTGTTATGTTGTTCTTGTTGTTTTTTCTGTGTGGTTCGTGTTGTGTTTTTTTAATCTTATTGTGTGTGTGTGTGTGTTGTTGCACTTTTTTTTTGACACACTCAAGGAGCATATTTTTTAATCTTTTATGTGTTTGTGTTTGTGTTTGTGTTTGTGTTTGTGTTTGTGTTTGTGTTTGTGTTTGTGTTTGTGTTTGTGTTTGTGTTTGTGTTTGTGTTTGTGTTTGTGTTCTTATTTTTTGTTGTTTTAGGTTTGATCCTTGAGTATGTCAAAGGTGGTAGGTCAGGTGCGAGCCCTAGACAGTTTTTGTGGAAGAGATACGCCTGCCTCCTTGGGTCTTACCTAAAAGTGGCATCCCTTATAGGATGTTTTTCACAAAAAAAAATGTCTATTTATTGCCTTCAATATTCCTATGACACCTCACTATTCTATTCTAAGGACTTATGTACATGTGGACTACATGCACATCTACATCATTGCACATTCTAACACTTGTGCATTTATTACATTGTATTAATAAAGTACTTAAGTCCTAATAAACTCCTAATCTAAATATGTACCCATGATGGTATATTAGTAAAGTACCAAATAATGTAATATATTCCAACACCCCCTTGTATTACATTATTTGGGTATTGAAGACTTTAGTCTTTAATAAGGTCTTCATCCTTTGAGTATTCTTCATCTTGATTTGGTCCTTTGTATTATCTTAATTTACCTTGCATTGTATACCTCCTTGATCTAATTCCTCTTCTTCTTCTTTATCCTTGTCTTTAGGTCTAGTTTTTGCACTTACATAAGTGGTTGTACTATCACCTGGTTGTACTATCACCTAATTCTTGCAACAATATTTTCCCTTTTTGTTTGTCCTTTTTATCATTTTCTAGGTTCTATATAGAAGCTTCTGAACAAACACTTAAGGCATCATGATAAGATTTTGTGTTAGTAGAACTTGAAGTATCAATACTGTATGAGGATTGAAATACCTTCTCTAAGAAGGATTCATCTATCTTTATTTTCTTTTTGAGTAATTCAATTAATTCTATCTTCTTTGCATTCTCTTCTTTGTAATTGTGAAGTGTAAGAAAAAACATATATAAAATGCTCCCAAATTATAGAGGAACTAAAATATCTTTCTTTCCATTATCAATTGCTTCAGTGATTTGAGAATGAAGATAAAATTCCATGGTTGTAAGTTTTCTTCTAAGGCTTCACTATAGATCAATCTTGAGGCAAGATCTAAGTTTTCAGTTTTGGCAAGTAGATTCTTGATTCCAAATTTTATAACACTTGCCTTTTCCTTTCTAATGGTGTTGTTCATATCATTGTTTGTTGTATTCTTTGAGGTTGACATCTTTCTTCCTATTTTAGTTTGAGTAGACTATGTTACTTTGTAGATTTTGTATCTTTCTATTTGAATTCTAGACTGAATCAATTCTTGTAGTGTATGATTGATCAATGGAACTTTAGCTCTTTAGAATTTTAAAAATGTTTTTGATAGATCCTGAGGAGTAGTCTACCTTATAACTCCCTAGTGAGATGATTAAATACTATTTTTCTATTTGTAGAATCAATCTTGGAAAAGACTTTTCCAATTTTCAAGTTTTGTAAAAATATCCTTTTGTGATAGTATGCTTAGCTTTCTATATTTTCTTTAGGTTGAATTCCTTTTGTCTCCCTAGTAATGTGATGACAAGATCAATATAATGTTCAACTCTTTAAAACAATTATTTTCCTTGTAGAAATCTCAATGATGCAATTAGATATAAATTTTCAATATCTTAGATATTCCAACTTTTTAAATAAATTTGGAGTTTTATTTTCCTCTACCTTTGTATAATGAAATTTATAAAATTCTACAATATCAATTTGAAGTAGGATTCCTTGTATCTCCCAAGTTAGAAATCTAGAAAGATTAAATATTTTTAAAATATATTTCAGTAACAATATATCTCCTTATTTATGGTTTGCAATGTTTGAAGCAATAATAATAAATATTTTAATGCTTGTATTTTTTGCTTCCTTCTCAAGGTAATCAAAATGCTTTCTAGAGATTAACACCTTATTCATCCTTGTAGAAACTAAAATTTGGTCAATCTGATTATGCTATCGTGAACAACAGCTAAATGACACACCAAGCCCCCTAGGGCAGCCCTCAGCAGGTATACAGTGGTCCTAACCACTCAGTGCAAGGTTTTGGAAGGTTTCAAGCCACTTTTGGGACATTTTTAATACCCTATTTCCATTCGTCCCACCCTAGGATGAATACAGATTCTATTCACC
Source organism: Wollemia nobilis (assembly GCA_028583015.1). Taxonomy (NCBI): domain Eukaryota; kingdom Viridiplantae; phylum Streptophyta; class Pinopsida; order Araucariales; family Araucariaceae; genus Wollemia; species Wollemia nobilis. The sequence goes on from JAQPPZ010017052.1 coordinate 16,728,689, forward strand.
CCACCCTAGAGTGAATGCATTTGTCGTAGGGTGGGGCAAATAGCAGGTTTGAACAGCAAAAATTCAAATCTGGGCTAATGGCACCCACTAACGGTTAGATTCCTGGCTATTATTACCCATAAGTTATGAAATGCAGTAGATATTATGACATGCTCAATGAATGAGGCCAATTTGGGAGATTCTCTTCCCCCTCCAATGCATGCCACCCCGATGGCCAAGTGGCACCTCTTGCCCTACATGCCCTCACATGCCCTTTGACCCATGAAGCCTCCTTGGGCTATAAAGTGGATGTATTTTTCCACATAAAATATACAGAGGAGTTTTATATTTATGTAACGGAGTGCCACTAAGATTTCCTCTCACCTTTTGGGCCCATTTTTCCCTCAGAATCTCTACCTAGCAAAGGAGGTTCGCGAGTGAACTAGGAAGCGCAATTTGTCACATAACCAAACCATTTGAGTGAATTCCCTCACAAAATTTGATTAAAATACCCTCCATAGTGTTTTGCATCAATTCCCAATGGAATTGGTGGTAAAATTTAGGAAGAAACAGTGGGCGTCCCACCCCAAGAGCCCCCTAATTTGTGACAGTCATATTCGTCCCACCCTATTATGAATAGAAATTTGTGCATTATTTTGTTATTTTTTTCTACATTTTCATATTATGTTGCAGTTCAAATTTCAGGTCATTCTGAGTTTTATTGGCTGAGATATTACAATTTTAGTGTTTTGCAGGGTCTCATGCAAGTCTTCGGTGGTCATCTAAGGAAACACCTAAAATGTTATTGATTTTGCAAATATGATCAAATGGATTTCTTTAAAATATAATTTTATGTGTTCTATCCAATTTTCATGTGTTTTTTATATGTGTAGAGCCAAAAATTATTTTCTTTGTGTTTTACAGGTTGCGCACGGTCATTGCAATAACGAGGCACCAAAAAACACAATTTCAATGCGATTTTGGATGATCTCTTACCAAAACATCCTATTATACTTATATCTATAATTTTATAGCATTTGTATTTCATTTGATATAGGCATGCCATATATGCTCTTTTCTTGCCTGTGGGGATTATAGGTTTTACATCATACGCACTTGCTATTTGAAATTTTTTGTTTCTTTGTGTATAGGTGTAGGTTTTACATCACATTATGAATGAGCACAAGACTTAAATATCAAATATACAAGCAGCGGTAGCATAGGCCCGCCCACTTTGATTGTGAGTACGAGGAAAGACATTGGATGTGCACTCGAGTTACTTGAAGAATTTTGATCCTTGGGAACCCAATTTGTAAAAAATTGTATCCATTTGAGCCCTCAAAGGGGAAATTTTGTAACCTATATTTGATCTACCCAATTAATAAGAAGTCGGTTTATTTTACATTATTTCTTGTTACTTGCATGTTTTTGTTTGATGCTCATAAGCAATAGGACATAGATATGCATATTGTTTATTATCATTTGGTGCACTGTTTTTCCCTAATTCAGTGGCGATCATGGTGGGACCTATTCCCTTTTACTTTAGGTGAGTTTTAGAGCTCATTCTTCATATTTCTATGTTGCAGGTGTTATTCGTTCTGGGCTGAAACGAACCCTGACTTGCTATTCGTGCCACCGTGGGATGAATACAAACATGCTATTCATCCCACCCTAGAGTGAATAGAAACCAGAGGATTTTTAGAGTAGAATTCTAGCAATAGCAAGTTTTGGTAGTAATGAGGTAGGCATCTGAACCTTCTGTCTCTATTTTTTATTTTCAAAAACTGCTTTGTTTGGTTTTTCTCACATCTTTTGCTTGTTTAGAAAGGTTAAAAGCTAGTTTTTCTTTTTCTTAAACATAAAATAACAAAAACACATAAAAGGAGAAAAATCAAAAGAAATTGGAAGTAGGAATGCATCTCTTTGGATTGCTTGCTTGTAGCCTACCCAATGGGTAGGCTAGAATTTAGGATTTTTGCATTTCTAGATACATTTGTGACTTCTTTTTATACTAAATTTTTGAAAGTAAAATGCACCTTTTGCATGCATCTAGTGAATGATCATCGAATTCTTCTTGGTTTACTTTATTTGGATTAAAAATAACCACACCCACCATGATCCACTTAAATGCTAGTGATGTGGATTTCATTGCCATCCACTGGTAGAGTTCAACGAGGTGGCTTTCATCTCCACCCGTTGTCTCAAATCCCAGGAACCTTGTTCTTTTCCAAGGCTGGTTCCAAGATATGTCATAGCCCATGGGTTATAACACGTATCGTTCTTCAAAGAGGTATATCATAGACTATGGGTGAACTGGGTGAGGAAATGGTAGGACCTGTGCTCCATGGTCGTGTGTGGACCTCATCACCACATATTATAGGTGGGATAACGTGACCTGGAGTTCATAGCCAGGTTGTCAAGCTACAAGTATACAGGTGAAATCCAATTTAACACAATATTATCATCCAAAAATATTTCAAAAACATGACACAAGTTTATTCTTTACAAACAACACATCTAGAACACACAAAACAATTAGAGATTCATACTTAAAACTTAAAAGAGATAATCATCTGTCTTATCAGTTTTTTTCCTTTCTGTTTGTTGTTTCACTAAAAAATTGTAAAGAAGATAATCATCTAGGGTTTTGTAGAGAGCTACGATGGTGTGCACCCATAGACAAGCCCAATCATGGGTAGAAGCTATGGAGAGTGGACTAGGAGACATGAGTCATCTCTGCTATAGTCCCAGGGACTTAGTCATACCTCCATGGCAAGCTTCTACTCACCCTAAGCCCAAGATAGCAAGGCACGAGCCACACCTACGAGGGAGCCTTATGCGGGATACCCCCAAGGATGATGGACTTTACTTGGGAGAGTGTTCCCGATACTTAGACACGTCACATGCCTTCTTGAATGAAAGGCAACAGCATGTTGAGGTGCTAGTAGATAGAGTGATGCCACGCATTCACATACCTGTTAGGGTTGACACACTTATTCATAGGCTTGGGAACGACTTTACACACTGAATAGAGCAAGTCGGTATGACCTTGCCTATGCATCACCTTGATAGGGTACAATATATTAGGCAGACTGATGGGTATGATACTCGTCGCTTATAGCAAGCTAACTCTGCCCTACCCTTCCTCATCTAAGAAGGAAGGCATGAGGAAATCCTAGATTTTCCTCAAGAGTAGTATTCTACACATGCACGATGTGCCTCTACGCTCACTGAGTATAATGAGCATATACCCCAGACTGAACCTCAAGTTAACGTGGTGACCCTCGATCGAGGGAAGCATGCGATGGATATCACATATTATCTTGAATGAGGTCAGCCTTAGGGTGAGACTCCTAGACCTCTTAGGTCCCCCATAGTGAAACAAATTAATCAAGCAGTTGCAAGATACACAGAACGCCAAGCTCAGTTCAAGCAGCTTTGATGAGACAAAGAGAAACTAGACCACTTGCATCATCTTGAGAAAGAGAGAATCGAACAACGAACCAATGAGCTATTTTAGAAGACTCTACGAGAGAGGGTTCCTACCCCTAAGACATGTAGGTAGGAAGTCCACCCGAGGTAACCCATGCTCATTCGAGATAGATCTCCTAGGCCTTTTCCAATGTTACCTCCAAGACCTCCTAGGCCATATCGAGATGCACCTCCTAGGCCAAACATAGGGCACCTATAATGGGCAGATACCCCTCTTTATAGACGATCTCAAGAAATGCCCTACGAAGCCTACTATGAGCATGATCTAGAAGTAGAGTACTTGGAGATGCCTTACCAAGGCAAGGGGGGTGACATGCCACCGCCCCACAATAGGTTGGAGGATCCTAGACCTCCACCGTAGGATGTGAAAAAGGATGAGGAGACTACTCAGACCCGTATAAAGAGCTTCTAGAGTGCTTGGAGTCAATAAAGAACAAGACCTCTGAGTCTGGATCTCAAAAGCCCACTATGCGCTAGTTGCATAGTCAACCCATCCATCCTTTGGTTCCTGCACATCCTTATCCAGAGCAATTTAAGTTGCCTCAGTTGGCTACATTAAGGAGAGGAAGATGCGTAGGAACATGTCACTAGATTCTTGGGCCAGTGCTTTGGTATTTATGATGATGATTCTTTGTTTTTGAGAACATTCATGACTACCCTCTCAAGCCCCACCTCGGAGTGGTTTTACCAACTCCCTAAGCATAGAATTTGCACCTTGGACCAACTTGCAAATGTGTTCCTAGAATGCTTCACCTTCAATACCAAGAGGAAGGTGACGTTGCCCGACTTAGCTGGGTTGACACAGTATGATGATGAGTCGATAACAAACTATGGCAATAGATGGAGAACCTTGCTCTCCAGGATACCTTGACTCCTCCCCATGTTGGAGTTGACTCAAATGTTCTCCAAGAGCTACCTGAAGCCAGTCTCCTTGTTGTTGCAGCTGCAATAGTATCTGACTCTTGAAGATGCCCTAGCACATGCTAGGACCATCGAAGAAATCAAAATTCAATAGGACAAAATTGTGAAGCCTCGCAAGAAGGAGTGGAACAAGAGTGCCAAAAGCACCATAGCACAGTCTAAGCTAGTAGTAGTAAATAAATTTTCCATTAGTGTCTCGGGGTCAATGCAAGTCGTGCCACCTCAAAAGTCTAATTATCAGGACACACCCAGGAACTATGCCAAGGATAACCAAAATAGTCAAGGGAAAAATCAACATCACCCCAAGTGATAGTTCACGCCTATTTTAGAGTCCATGGACTCGTTGTTTGACCACATTTTAGAGGCTAATGCGATTCACCTACCTGATATTTGACCTATTGACCCAAATGTACCAAAGCCCAAAGGATACAGAGAATACCTATATTACAAGTTTCATAGGTAAAACGGGCATGATGTGCAAATGTGCTACAAGTTCAATCATTTGGAGCAAGACATGATCGATAGGAATGCCCTTCAGGTGGACAACCTTGTTGCACCAAACAACCAACAAATGGAATTCTTCAAATACCCCTTGCCTACCCATGCAAAGTAGGCCAAGCCATCATCCCAGGTGAATGATATTCATCGTGCCCCTCGTAAGCAAGGGTATGTCAGTATGGTTAGCATTGTAATGAATAATAAGTAGTACCCAATTCTAGTCGTGCCACCTATGGCTCAAAGTGATGTCCCCTCGACATCATAGCCTCTGTCGCTTCCTATGCCAAGCCTCCTACCTAGGCCTATTGTCACCATAAAAATAAAGCTCACTCAGAGCTTAAGAACAACGTCCTCCTAGCTTTCCATCTATGAGCTCAGTTAGCAATCAGCACCTCATAAAGAGGCCTTGATGGAGATCCTTAAAGAAATCGAGATTCAACCTTGGTAGTTCGACTCCAACAAATTCTTGGGGCATGTGCGACAATGCACAGAACCAGTAATTACCTTTCAAGAAGACAAGCTTAAAATGGTTTCAAATGATATGGTAGATCCTCCTTTGCACATCGTCACATGTGTGAATGGAACGTCATACAAGAGAGTGTTAATAGACACTAGGTCCTCTAGCAATATCATCATGACAACAGCTCTCAAGCATTTGAAGCTCCCAAAATCCCATATTATTGCATCTACCTACACCCTCCGAGCCTTCAATGATGCCATATTCTCAATGGTTGGCATGATCATCCTGCGTATTCAGGTAGGGGAAAAGACCATCTCGACACTATACCACATCCTGGAGGGTGAGATGGCATACAATATCTTGTTATGTAGACCATGGATCAGGGACATGAGGTGTGTCCCTTCAATCCCTCACCAGTGCCTTAAGTACACTCATGAAGGGTAAGTTCATGTCATCCTTGTGGACCTAGAGCCCTTCAAGTACTGCAATATGGTGCAACAACTCCCTGATTCAACCTTGTCATCAACCCCTCTAGATTTTCAACCAAATAAATCCAACCAAGGTTTGATTCCACCGCCATCTTAGGCCATACCATCCACATCATCGGCACCCCCATAGATGTCTAGTGTGCCTATGGATTTTTTACCTAGGAACCTAGGGAAGTGGCCTATTGTGGAGGCCCAACCGACCATATCCACCATCTCCACAAAGAAGGTTCCTAACCCAGTCGTTGAGAAACTATCGCATGAGACAAACGATGAATCAGATCAGGTCTCACTTTCATCCCTCTTCTATTTGCAGCCTCAGGTCACTGTGCACCTGGCTTCCACCAGATTGGGGGAGTACATGGTTAGGAATGTTACAACCACCCCTACTATAGAGTCGATGCAAGACATGGGTCGACCCCATCTTCCCATAGGCACCATCATGCCTCTTGGCCTCCCCCTAATAAAAAAAAATTTTCTATGGGGGACTTGACTATGGCATCGAGCCTTATCAGCAACAAGAAGAAGATGAAGAGTCCTTTGGAGAAGACATTAACTACTTGTCCAACCCAAAATTTGCTCTGAAGTACCTTGACCTATGCAATTGGCATGGTTATGGGTTGGGATTGTATGAGCAGGGAACTCGAGTTCCCTACCAACCACAGTATCAAATACCTTATGACAAGTCTGTATTGGGAGACAACACGACTTTACCCCTTGACATCTTGGCAAATAACTTGGAGTGCATGACACTCAGCTTTCAGGATGAGCTCATGCAAGATCCCTTTGCTAATCCCAATCGTGTCTACTCACTGGGGGACTACTTCCCTATGCCCTTGGGAGATGATGAACCACCTCATGATGATATTCGCTCTTATGATATAGGTGAAGGATTGCATACTCTTTCTCATGACAGTGAGGACAAGGATCCAGGGTCCCCTCATGAGTGAACATCAGATGATGAGTCATATTATGGAGTCGCACCCATTGATTCTAGTAGCTCAGACGGAGAAGACCCTTGGGTCATCCCTATAGATGATGAGAATGAGTTCTATCTATACATGTTTCCATTACATAAACCCATCTGGAAATAACTTCTACCTTTAGAGGAGCAAGCTCGCCTACAACCATATCGACCACCGCCAGTCATTCCACCACCTCCACAGCCACCTCCTCAAGTTTTGCAACATTCAAAGGTTCGTGGGCACCATCAGCCACAGGGGAAATCATCCATCCATAAATATGATTTCCTTAGATTTTTTTAAGCCCCTACAATATCTAAATAACCCGTTGGAGCCATTGCACCTTAACATGATGGAAATTGACTTTGATCGGGGAGATTCACCGCCCTTGCCCTTTGATTATTGGCCTTGTGATGAGATGTTATAGCTATTTCATTTCTTTCTAGGCCAACTCATGATGTCTTCCATGCTGAGGAGGAACCCAAAGTTCCCATTGATGATCTAAATCTAGCTGATGACATCCATTTGATCCCTACCTCCCACCAGTTGGAGGAGGGGGCGCATATGTCAATCGAGCCCATGATTGACAAAGATATCGGCTCAAACCCAGAGAACCTGCAATGTATCAAGTTGGGAGAAATTCTATCCCCCGTAGAGCAAGTCGATTACATAGCACTTCTTATAGAGAAGAAGGCAGAATTTGCATGGTCTTATAAATACATGCCAAGACAAGACCCAAATCTAGTCACCGACAATTTGATGCTTGACCCCAAGGCCAAGCCTGTCAAGCAAAAGCTGAGAAAGATGCATCCCACAGTGGTCTTAATGGTCAAATATGAGCTACAGAAGTTGTTGGATGCCAAGTTCATTATTTCTATAGACTATCTACCATGGTTGTCCAACATGGTTCCCATCAAGAAGCCGAACAGGAGGATTCACATTTGCATCGATTTTTGAGACCTAAATAAAGTGAGTCCTAAGGATGATTTTCCTTTATCGAGCATTGACACCCTAGTAGATGCCATAGTGGACCACAAAATTTTATCCCTTATGGATGGCTTCTATGGGTATAATCAGATTCGTATCAACCCAGAGGACCAGCTCAAAACAGCGTTCACAACACCCTAGGGAATATTTTGCTATAAGGTCACGCCCTTTGGCCTTAAAAATGTCGGCACCACATGCCAGCATGCCATGACATACATCTTCCATGACTACATGCATAAGATTTTGGAAGATTACATGGATGACTTACTGGTTAAATATTTGTTACACCATGAGCATCTTGATGTTTTGCATAAAGTCCTTGATCGCCTTATCAAGCATAATATGAGACTAAACCCCAAGAAGTGCATCTTCGATGTCACATTTGGAAAGCTCTTGGTATTCATAGTTTCTAAACAAGGCATCGAAGTAGACCCTAACAATGTCAAGGCCATCCTTGAGATGTCTCCCCCGACCACCATCAAGCAGCTTCAAAGTCTACAGGGCAAGATAGCGTTCATCAAACGCTTTATAGCGTAACTTTCAAATAAGTGTCGACCCATGAACAAGTTGTTGCACAAGGGGGTCACATTATATTGGGATGACGAGTGCCAGGAGGTCTTTGATGCCATAAAATAGTACCTGGCTTCACCGCCAGTGTTGGCTCCACCTTGACCAGGAGTGTCATTTCGCTTATATATCTCAGCCACTGAGATTGCATTGGGTGCCATGTTAACCTAGAACAATGAAGTGCATAAGGAGCAGGCTACTTACTATCTCAACCGCACCCTGGTCAACTATGAGATCAAGTACGCATACGTTGAGAAGTTGTGTCTAGCGATGGTTTTTTCCACCAAGAAGCTACAACATTACATGCTTAGCCATACCATGTATGTTGTGTCTAAATAGAATCCATTGCAATACATGATGAATCACACTTATCATAACAGTCGCATAGTGAAATGGATCATGTTGTTGATGGAGTTCGACCTAGAATTCATTGTACAAAAACAAATCAAGGGTCAGGTCATCACTGATCAACTCGCAGAGGCTCCTCTCTAGGATGATAAACCTCTGAGCATGGAGCTTCTCGACAATGGAGTCTTCCAAATCTCATAATCACCTAATTCTGATGAGCCTGAGTCATAGGAAGATATGACTCTATTATTCAATGGCTCCAAATATGAGCAAGGAGATGGCATAGGGATCATGTTTTTCACACCGTACGAGGCTCCCATATCCCTATCATTTAAACTCTATTTCCCATGCACCAACAACAATGTCGAGTATGAAACCTTGCTCATAGGTTTTCAAATGGCTATCACCATGAAAATCACTAAGCTTAACATCTTTGGTGACTCCTTGCTCATTGCTAACTAGGTCAAAGGGATCTTCCAGTGCAAGTGCCCAGTTTTGCAAGCCTACAAAGCCCTTGTGGATAAATTTTTGGTGAAGTTTGAATGGTACGACATCAAGGTGCTCCCTCGATCATCCAATCATTTTGTGGATACGATGGCCTCCTTAGGGTCTTTAATCTCATAGAACCTCACTGATGAGATGACAACCATTCAGGTCAAGACGCTCTCACAGTCTGCATTTGAGCGTGAGGATACTCAAACCACACCATAAGTCCACTTGATTCAAATTGAACCTCATCAAGAGAGATTCTCGCACCTTCACAAGCACTTGAATCATGCCAATTGGGGGAATCTATTTCCTCAAGACCCTTTTGATAGTAGAACAATGCTATTCTTACAAGTTCTCTCCCACTCAACATTTGCTCAGGATGAATTTCAAGAGGGACAAGCAATTCATGCAATCGAGTCTTCCTCACAATAGGACTGGTCCACACAAATCAGGGAGTATCTCAAGCTTGGTAATCTCCCTCTTAGATTATCACACACCACCAAAAGAACTTTGAAATGGAAGGTGACAAAATATGTCTTGCTAGGAGATATTTAGTATCGTTGGAGCTACGATAGGATCCTCCTTCGCTGCTTAGAGCATCAGGAGTCGGCTTGGGCAATCGCCCAAGTGCATGGCGATACATGCGATGGCCATTTCAATAGTATGGCCATGGCAAAGCACATTCTTCACATAGTCTACTATTGGACAATGTTAGAGTAATATTGTTGTGCATATGTGAGGAAGCGTGTGAAGTGTCAACACCATGCTAACTTGACACACGTACCTATTGGTCATCAAATCCGCACAGGAAAGAACTTTCGATGGGTTTGCGTGCCCTGGACCTGTGACCAACATTGAAAGGCCGAGGAGAAGAGATGCCCCTCGTGCCAATCTCCGAAGAAAGGTCAGCTCCTATACTAATCTACTTTTGGAGTTTGAGACAAGAGTGCAGGAAAGAAATAAACAAAGTAAGGGTTAGGAAAAGAAATAAAAAATGGTAAGGGTTAGAGAAAGAAGTAAAAAGAGTAAGGGTTAGAAGATGATTATTTAAGGTGGGAGAGAACAGGAAGCACGATTACTCACTAACAACTCGAATAGCAGTAAGAAATACCAAGAATAACACGAAAGAAACGGAATGTCGAACTTCCTATGTATCCTCTGGACGGGTTCGCAAGGTTCTCCTTTCTCTCTCGTTGGAATTCAGGATTCAGAGTAGCAGCGATTGAGACAAGGGAATAACAAAAACCTCAATCCACCAGGAAGCATAAAGGAATGCGACAAGGCATTTTTCCTCTCCTATGTATCCTTTAGGGTGAATTTTAGGGGTTCAGTCCCCGATCGCACTCCAGATTCAGGATTCAGAGTCTCGGTACGTGAACGAGAAAAGACAAAAGAACTAAGCACAGAAGGCAGCATAAAAGAGAGAAATAGAGCACAAAAGGTCTTTAGTATTAAATGCAGGACATCAAGTTACAGCAGCTTTCTAGCAGAAATTTCCCCCCTGAATAATGAAACTACACACATCGGGGTGAATGACGAAGACTATGGTTCGACTCTGAGAAATGAACTATTTGAATTTCTTGAGACTTCATTACTGCATGCACTTGACGCTCAATGAAATTGTACTTTTCTTCATGGGGATTTATTATCTGGCTGAGGAACGCAATGGGACGTTCCTCTCCATCTTCCCCTTTTGTGTCAAGACCGCGACGTAGCTTTTAGGTTCTCCTATTGCATACAGGATAAAATCTCGACTATAGTCGGGGTTGATCAAGACCGGTGCCTGAACAATTCGGGCCTTGATTTCTTTGAATGATTTTCTCCTCTCTTCTGTCCAAATGAATTATGCGCCCTTCTTTAAAAGCTCAGACATCGGCTTAATGACTTGAGCGAAGTCTGGGACAAACTTCCTTACGAAGTTAATCTGATCGAAGAAATATTGAAGGCCCTTTTTATCCACTGGTATTGGGAGCTTCATCAGAGCTTCGGCTCTTTCAAGATCCATGGTGAGACCCTTTTCTAAAATTACGTGTCCCAGCAGCTTTCCTTCGCTGACTGCGAAGATTGACTTTTTTGGATTGATTGAAATGCCAAATTCTCAGCATTTTTTGAAAATTTGTTGAAGATGTTCTGGGTGGTTCTCTCTCCTTCAGGAGAAGATGGTCATGTCATCCAAATAGATAAAGATAACCTTGTTCAGAAGCTCATCAAAAGCTAGGTCCATCACCCTCTGGAAAGTAGCTCCAGCGTTCGAGAGGCCAAAAGGCTTTCGCTGGTAGGAAAATGTGCCCCACTTGGTTGTGAACACGGTCTTATGCTGGTCTTCGTCCCTAACCTAGATTTGATTATACCTGAAGAAACCATCAAGCAGGGATAATCTTTGAGCTCCAGCCATCGAATGCAAGATCTGATCGATCTGTGGGAGAGGATAGTTGTCCTTGAGGGAAGCATGATTCAGGTTGCGAAAGTCCACGCATAACCGGATATCTCCGTTCTTTTTTTTGATAGGGACCAATTTTGCTACCCAGGAAGAATGCTTGATGGGATAAATGATCTTTGCTTCAAGCATTTTTAGCAGTTCAGCCTTCATCAGGACCTCGATCTTTGGATTAACCGACCTTTGCTTCTGTCAAAAAGGTTTGGCCCCTTCTTGTAATTCGATTGTATGTTGGATCAGCTGCCGATCATATCCTTTGAGGTCATGATAAGACCAAGCTACGATATCTGGGTACCTCTTACACAGACATCGAATTCACTCTATTTCTTTCAAAGTACAATTGGTCCCGACCTTTATTACTTTCCCAGGTTCCAGTTCTAAATCTTGATATTGTTGTGCGCTGATCTAGATCCTGTGGGAGAGCGATCGATCATTTTGATCAAAAATGCTCTCAAGCGTGATCAATCCCTTGGGAACGTGGTTGTTCTTCAACTGGACCAATCCTTCGTATTCTTCCTCATCAGGGCTTCGGTCTTCGACCGTAGCGGCTTCTTGGATCATGAAATTGACAATCTGCTTGTCGTTGTCAAAAACTTGCCAGTGTAAATCTCTATCCGGGACAGAGGGTCTATATATCATCCTTACTGACTTCATTTTATGCACCATATCATCCACTGGAGAATATTGGGCCGTGATGGATGCTAAGACATTTGCATGTCGATTCTTTTCTCGTGGAATAGACTGTAGATTGAGGGATTCAAACTGGTCGAACAGGTCCCATACCCTATTGCGGTATGATTTAAGATAGTGCTTCTTTGAAGAGCATCTTTTGGTGACCTGGTTACAAACTAGTTTAGAATATCCAAAGATTTGAAGATGCCTTATGCCTAACTTGTCATCTTTCTTGAGTCTTAAGCACAAGGCTTCATACTCTGCTGCATTGTTGGTGCAGCTCCATGTCAATCAGTAGCAATATTCCTTTTGCTCATCGGACGACAAAATCAGAAGGATTCCTGCCCCAGCGCCGTTCTTGCATCGGGCACCATCGAAGAACAATTTCCATAGTCCTTCTTGAGCAGAAACCTTCCCCTCCATTTCAGCTGGTTTCTTGGACTTGGTGATGGTGTAGCATCCCACCTTAGTCTCTATCATGGCATTGAAATTTGCCAATGAAAATTCATCTTCACAACATAACTGTGCGAGGGATTCCTGGACCAGATCCACTTGCTCTAGTTCCTCTACGATCGTATGCACAGGGCCACTACTCTCTTCCTCGGACATCTTCTGAACCAAGAATGTAGAAGGATTTTCATTATAGATCTTCACCTTCTTCCCTTTGAAGGAGATCTCCAGATGAGTGTAGTCCATGGACAGATATCTGCCCAACTTTGCCGTGAATTCCCTCGACAGGCACATGCTGAAGTAGGGCTCAAGGTCCACGACTACCACCTCTTGTATGACTATGATTTGAGGTGTCTTATGTAGCCGAATAGGAATGTCTTTGATGACACCTATAGTCTTCACTGGGGTACCGTCCAACTAGAGGACTTCGTGACTGCTTCATGTGTATTCCATGCCTATTTCCTCACATATTGCCTTCGGCATTACTATCGTCGTAGCTCCAGAATCTATCATACAGTTATGCACGATATACCCTTTCATTTGTAATGATAAGTAGAACGGTGGTGGTCTATTTTTTCTCGTGATGGACATGAACAGGGTCTACACCAGGGTGAGCAGCTCTGCCTTCTTTGTATTGATCCTCTTCAATGATTCTTGCAGCAGGTCCACTTGTCTAGGAAGTTGCAGAGCATCATACAAACTAATTTTGGCTGGAATTCTCTTCAACTCTTCTACAATGTTGTAGGCTGGGGATTTATGCACCTCAGGTTCCTTTCTCAATTCGTACTTGGTGCGATATTGCTCTGTCACTTCGACCCTTTGTCACTTGGTGAGCAAGGGAAACTTGAGCTTCTCCTTAGCCTGTTCTTTGGTCTCCACCTGAGGTGGTTCGACAATGGCCTTTTGGGCCTTTTCTTTGACTGAAGCTGGCGGAGGAGCTTCGCTCGGGGCCAAAGAGGACATTTATCCTTTCTCAAATCGAGCGTGTACCTTCAAAGGAGCCATCTAAGTAGCATCCACCTCTATCGACCTTTTACCTCCCCTGGTAAGGACCGCGACTGGCTCTTCCTCATTGATGGACAAGTTCAGATCCAATTGTCTGATGACGTTGACTTGGCCACCTTGACCGCTGCTTGTTAGTGTCTGCACGTAGTGTTGATGCAACATGCATGTATTTTCCTCGTGAGGATCATTACATGTAGAGCACCAATATACATGATCGAAAGTGCTTGGGGCTTCTTCTATCGCAACATTTCTTGCCAAAGCTTTTCCTTGATGGACCACTTGATCTTTGGTAAGTGCAGGCGTGGGATAAGACCTTCTTGGTAGAAACTCTTGTTGCGCTTGCTTCTTCTTGACAACGGTCATGTCATTGGACAAGGTCTGCACTGTGGCATTTAACGATTGCATTTCTTGCGGTATCTTGGCTTACATATCATCGACCTTGGGAACTAATGGTAAAGAAGCCATAGTCGGTATCGGAGGTAGGGCAGGATGTTGGAGGGGTGCTGGTAACATTGGAAATGTTGGAGTGATGGTGGGAGGTGTAGTTGAAAGTGTGGGGAAATGTATCTGTGGAGCGATGATCTGCTACACAACGGGATTCGAGTTCTAGGATGAGATCGAATATGCAAGGATTGCAAAAATCTGTGGAACGTCGAGAGCTTTTTGATTGCAACAGGTGGAAGAGATTCAACCGTGATGAAGAATTCCATGCTGGAAATAATCTGGGCAGCGGTTGCTGCTGCATTTGCTGTTGTTGTTGTTGTTGTTGTTGTGCCATATTTGTGCCTGGGTTCTATGGAAAATAAGTCCTCGAAGTTCCTCTTGGGTTGCTCGTTGAAAGGCCAATGGGAACAGAGGCACTAGGATGCTTCGGTGAGTTGGGAGGATTTAGAGGAAAACTAGCTACTGTGCTATCAAAAGTTAGGCCTTGCTCGTCAACAGTAGCCTCTTGTGAGGATGTCCCGTGTAAGATATATTCGGGGGTAACTAACCTAGAGCGTTCCCCAAATGCATCAATATCGAGCTCAAAGAACTCGGTTTCCTCCCCTCTATTCCTAACTCTCCATCTTGTTTGCATGAAGGCACAGGCTTTAGTACTGGTCTTTACGACTTGAATATTCTAGGGTAAAATAGAGTCGCCAGATGCTAAGAGTCTCTTAGTAATGAGAGCATCGATTCTCACTACAACTCAAGGGATGAGACTGACCGGATCTCATCGGGAACTTTGTTAGAACTACTGGCTCCGGTGAAGACGGGCTAGAAATTTTCTCAAATATGGGACCTTGTGTCCCACCAGGCGTGCCAGAAACTGTTGGTCATCAAATCTGCACAGGAAAGGACTTTCGATGGGTTTGTGTGTCGTGGACCTGCGACCAACATTGAAAGTCCGAGGGGAAGATATGCCCCTTGTGCCAATCTCCGGAGAAATTCCGGCTCCTATACTAATCTACTTTTGGGGTTTGAGACAAGAGTGCAGGAAAGAAATAAACAAAGTAAGGGTTAGGAAAAGAAATAAAAAAGGGTAAGGGTTAGAGAAAGAAATAAAAAGAGTAAGGTTTATAAGATGATGATTTAAGGTGGGAGAGAATAGGAAGCACGATTACTCACTAACAACTCGAATAGCAGTAAGAAATACCAAGAATAACATGAAAGAAACGGAATGTCGAACTTCCTATGTATCCTCTGGACGGGTTTGCAAGGTTCTCCTTTCTCTCTCACTGGAATTCAGGATTCAGAGTAGCAGCGATTGAGACAAGGGAATAACAAAAACATCAATCCACCAGGCAGCATAAAGGAAGGTGACAATGCATTTTTCCTCTCCTATGTATCCTTTAGGGTGAATTTCAGGGATTCAGTCCCCAATCGCACATCGGATTCAAGATTCAGAGTCTCGGTACGCGAACGAGAAAAGACAAAAGAATTAAGCACATAAGGCAGCATAAAAGAGAGAAATAGAGCAAAAAAGATCTTTAGTATTAAACCCAGGACATCAAGTTACAGCAGCTTTCTAGCAAAAATTTCCCCCCTGAATAATGAAACTACGCACATCGGGGTGAATGACGAAGACTGTGGTTCGACTCTGAGAAATGAACTATTTGAATTTCTTGAGAGACTTCATTACTGCATGCACTTGATGCTCGATAAAATTGTACTTTTCTTCATGGGGATTGATTATCTGGCTGAGGAACGCAATGGGACGTTCCTCTCCATCTTCCCCCTTTTGCGTCAAGACCACGGCATAGCTTTCATGTTCTCCTATTGCATACAGGATAAAATCTCGACTGTAGTCGGGGTTGATCAAGATCGATGCCTGAACAATTCGGGCCTTGATTTCCTTGAATGCTTTTCTCCTCTCTTCTGTCCAGACGAATTTTGTGCCCTTCTTTAAAAGCTTAGACATCGGCTTAATGACCTGAGCAAATTCTGGGACAAACTTCCTTATGAAGTTAATCTAACCGAAGAAATATTGAAGGCCCTTTTTATCCGCTGGGATTGGGAGCTTCGGCTCTGTCAGGATCCACGACGATACCCTTTTCCAAAATTGTGTGTCCCAACAGCTTTCCTTCGCTGACTGCGAAGATAGACTTTTTTGGATTGATTGAAATGCCAAATTCTTGACATTTTTTGAAAATTTGTTGAAGATGTTCTGGGTGGTTCTCTCTCCTTCAGGAGAAGACGGTCATGTCATCCAAATAGATAAAGATAACCTTGTTCAGAAGATAGCCAAAAGCTAGGTCCATCGCCCTCTAGAAAGTAGCTCCCGCATTTGAGAGGCCAAAAGGCATTCGCTAGTAGGTGAATGTGCCCCACTTGGTTGTGAACGCGGTCTTATGCTGGTCTTCATCCCTGACCCAGATTTGATTATACCCAGAGAAACCATCAAGTAGGGAGAATCGTTGAGCTCCAGCCATCGAATGCAAGATCTGATCGATCTGCGGGAGAGGATAGTGGTCCTTGAGGGGAGCATGATTCAGGTTGCGAAAGTCCACGCATAAGCGGATATCTCCATTATTTTTTCTGACAGGGACCAATTTTGCTACCTAGGAAGAATGCTTGATGGGATAAATGATCTTTGCTTCGAGCATTTTTAGCAGTTCGACCTTCATCAGGACCTCGATCTTTGGATTAACCGACCTTTGCTTTTGTCAGAAAGGTTTGGCCCCTTCTTGTAATTCGATTGTATGTTGGATCAACTTCCGATCATATCCTTTAAGGTTGTGATAAGACCAAGCTACGATATCTGGGTACCTCTTACACAGACATCGGATTCGCTCTATTTCTTTCAAAGTACAATCGGTCCCGAGGGGGAACTTTCTGCTAGAAAGCTACTGTAACTTGATGTCCTGCATTTAATACTAAAGACTTTTGTGTTGCAAGTGTAAATAGGGTCATCACAAAGGAGGCTTAGAAAAAACTAGTTCTCTAGCCTCCAGTGTGAAAACTCCTAAAAAATTATTTGTCGGCATCTCCTAAAAATATTTGTCGGCAATTTTTAATCCCCTAACTCCCTCCTATATTCCCTCTCCTTTTTTCCTCCACGTTTCCCTAACTCCCTTATCCCTCCATCTCATCTCCGTCCCCTTATTCCTCCACGTCCTATCTTCCTTATCTCTCCCACCACCGCCGCCACGCTATCCCTTATCACTCCAAGCTTCCACCCACTCATTCCATTATTCCCTCCGATTCTTATATTATATAATAAGTCGCATTTGTAATATGTTTTTTAGTAAGGTTTAATTAATAAAATTATGCTGCTGCAATTTTAATATTCTGCTGGTCTTGTTTTAACTACTGCGCACGCTCTGTCCACATCTGGTATCAGAGCCGACGCTGTGCCAGTTTGGGCATGAATCTCGAGGCACACGGCAACCAAGTTTGACCTGTAAGACACGGTTCCTAAGGTAGGCATAATTTTTTAGGCAGGCACAGAGGACGAGGTTCGACAACAGGATCGGCTCAGATCCCGAGGCGGATCACTGATCGAGGTGACACATGGCGGCACGAGGACGTGACACGTGGTGACAACAGAGCAGACGGGCAACACACGGATCGAGGCGGCTGGCAGCAAAGTAGTAGTGATTTGTCGAGGTCGACGGCAAAATACGGTCGAGGATCGACTGCCCGAAGGCAGTCGAAAGTCATTGCACGCGTTTCGGGTTAAAAACCTCACTTGCGCCATCGCGCAACGAATGTGGGATAATCCCACGATATATATTTTTTTTAAAACATTTGCCCGCGATTGAAATAAATTGTCCGCGCTCCTTTTCATCCCCATCCGAGACACTTGGCGTAGCGGACAAGTTGTTCGCTTGTGTGGGCGAGGTGCTGGGATCGAATCCCGACGGGAGTTAGAAGGAGGAAACTTTTTTTTGTTCTTTCAAAATTGTGCCGCCCAAAGAAAATAAAAAGGAGGAGTTCGTTGTTGGTTGCCAGCCGGGCTGCGTGGTGCAGCGGCGAAGGCGCTCCCCTCTTTGAGCAGCGGACGCGCGATCGATTCGCGCAAAGGTAAAATTTTAATTTTTGTTAAAGGTTTTAAAAATATATTTAATAATTTTTATATTATTTTTTTATTATCTTTTTTAAATTAGATTTTGTTTTAACAAAAAAGGTAATTTAAAAAATAATAAAAAATTATTAAATTTATTTAAAAGGAAAACCTTTTATAAAAATTGTTTTTTGCAAACCTTTTGAGAAGTTTTTGAAAAGGAGAATTAATCTGCCCGTGGAAATGATAGATGTTTCGATCTGAAGGGTGCTATCATGCACTTTTCTCTCTTTTGAAGAGAGAAACGCCAGAATCCTTTGATGCAAGGGTTCATCGATCAGGGCTTCATACTGTGTTTTGTCAGTTGGAGAATCAGGTGATTTCTCACCTGAGAAAGCCGGATTCAGGGTACGAGGCAGATTCAGAAGACAATATCTTCGAAAAGAGAATTGAAGAATCTAAGACTGAGCAATTTGTTTCGGATGTACGATCAAGTGCTAGTTACACACCAGGTGTACAAGTAGCTGCATCGAGTGAGAGCTATACTCCACGCTCTCCTGAACCTGAACCAGAAGAAGAAGAAGAAGAAGAAGAAGAAGAACAGAAGAAGAAGACGAAGAAGAAGAAGACAAAGAAGAAGTAGCAGAAGCAGATCCAGAGGAAGTGAAACCTGAAATCATCATTATTAGCAGCAGTTCCGAAGCAGAACTGGAATGTACTAAAAAGGCGAGATTTGATTTAAATCATTAAATCTTTCTGTACTGCTTTGTATTTCCAGTTTGCCTCAATAAAAGTTTGTTTTTTAGAAATGGCTGCAAACACTAGTCTACCAATCCCTGAATTTAATGGTAGTGACTATGAATACTGGTCTATAAAAATGAAGACTTTGTTGATAGGAAAAGGTCTTTGGGATGTAGTTGAAGAAGGTTATACAGAACCAACTGCTGCTGAATGGGCAGCGTTTTCTAATGCTGATAAAAAGACAAGAAAAGAAGCACAAAAGAATAATGCTTTTGCCCTATATCATATTCATGTTGCCTTAGATAAAAGTATCTTCCCTAGGGTTGCATCTTATGTAATTGCACAAGATGCCTGGAATGCCCTCAAAGAAAGCTATCGAGGTAGTGACCAAGTGAAGCAGGTAAAACTGCAAACCTTGAAACGAGATTTTGAGAATCTCAAGATGCAAGAGAATGAAAGAGTCGGAGATTACTCGTGTGCGAGTAAAAGCAATAGTCGACAAAATGGTCACACTAGGGGAGGATATTAAACCAGAGATGATGGTGAAGAAAGTGTTGAGAACACTTCTTCCTAAATGGAATTTTGTTGCAATAATTATTGAAGAATCAAAAGACTTAACCACATTGTCTTTTGATGCATTAACTGGTTCACTTCTCTCACATGAAGAGAGGTTGCAGGAAACTCCTACCACCAGCTATGGAGGAGATGACAAAGCTTTTGCCACACATGAAGGAAGAGGTAGAGGCCGTGGCGGAGGTCAACAAAGAGGCAGAGGCAGGAATAATCAAAGAGGGGGAACTCCTAACAGAGGAGGATCATCCAACAGAGGTGGAAACCAGAATAGAGGAGGACAGCAACAATATAGAGGGAAACAATTTGGCAAAGGAAAAGGAGGAGACAAATCAAAGCAAGTTTGCTACAATTGTGGCAAACCTGGCCATTATGCTCGTGATTGTTGGTCAAAGACTTCGCAAGGAAGCAGCAGCAACCAGAGCAGTCAGTTTGGGAATTTTGGAGAAGAGGAAGAGTCCTCAAATCTCTTTCTTTCTTATGGTCAGACAGAGCAAAATATGAATGATACATGGATCTTGGACACTGGGTGTTCAAATCACATGAGTGGCAAAGAAGAACTCTTTGCTAAGTTAGACTCCTCATACAAATCCAGCATCCGGTTGGGCGATGACAAGTCATTGGCAGTTGAAGGCATTGGAGCCATGGAGGTTCCAACGAAAGAAGGCATCAAGCACGTAAGTGATATCTATTACACTCCTCATCTTCAACACAATCTCTTAAGTGTTGGTCAAATGCTTGAAAAGAATTATAAGTTGATATTTGATGAGGGTAAATGCACCATTTTTGACAAGAACAATAGTAATAGAATCATTACACAAGTGCCAATGTCAAAGAATAGATTATTCCCCTTGAAGTTTGGCCAGCCAGGAGGAAATAAGTTAGCAAATGTTGCAATTACCAATCCAAGTGTCCTATGGCACTTGAGATATGGTCACTTGAATTCAACAAGTTTGAAGATGCTAACTTCACAAGCAATGGTGACTGGACTTCCCAAAGTTCAAGATAGTAAGGAAGTCCGTGAAGGGTGTGCCTTGGGCAAGCATGCCCGATCGAAATTTCCTCATGGACAAGCATGGCGGGCCAGCTACCCTCTTCAGTTGGTACATTCAGACATCTGTGGTCCAATGCAGACCAAGAGTCTAGGTAATCACTCTTACTTCCTACTTTTCATTGATGATTACACAAGAATGTGTTGGATATATTTTTTGAAGCATAAGGATGAAGCATTTGCATGCTTTGTTGATTTTAAAGCAAAATTTGAAAGTGAGAGTGGATATTCAATCAAATGTCTTAGATCAGATAGAGGAGGAGAATACTCCTCTAATCAGTTTTTGAATTTTTGTAAACATCATGGCATCAAGAGGCAGTTCACTACTGCCTACACTCCACAGCAAAATGGTGTAGCAGAAAGAAAGAATCGCACCATTGTAGAGATGGCAAGATCAATGCTTCAGACAAAGCATTTGAGTAATGCATATTGGGGAGATGCAACAAGGACTAGTGTTCACATCTTGAACAGAAGTCCTACTTCAAGTTTGAAAGGGAAGACACCTTACCAAGCCTCGGTATGGTAAGAAACCAAATGTGAAGTATTTCAGAGTATTTGGTTCATTGGCATATGCTCACATTCCTGATGAGTTGAGAAAGAAGTTGGATCCAAAGAGTCAGGCATGCATTTTTGTAGGATACTATGAAAACACAAAAGGGTATAGACTCTACAATCCTACAACTCGAAAGATAGTGGTTTCAAGGGATGTGATTTTTGATGAAGGGGGAGAGTGGGGTAAGCCCCAAATATTTAGTGATGTTGAAGCCACTGATGTAGTTGCTCAGCAGGTGCAACCACAGCTACCACATAAAGGAAAGCAGTCTCCGCCTACACATCCACCAAGTCCATCTTCTGATTCAACTGCTTCACCAAGTCCTTCTCCACAGCGATCAGTAAGTTCCTCACCAATGGACATTGATGTTCCATCCAAAGGTAAGAGAACTTTACAATATCATCCATCATCTCAGATGTTGGATAAAAAAATTTCAAGAAGATATACTAGGAGTCAAGCTAGTGAAATGGATTCTGTTTTACACAGATTAGAAAGTATGCACTTGTATGGTGATGATGAATCCCAGCAAGAACCCGGAGGAGATCAAGTTAACTATGCTTTGTTAACTAGTGCACATCTTGAACCTTCTAGTTATGAGAAGGCATGTACTCAGAAGATTTGGCAAGATGCCATGAAAGAGGAGATAACCTCTATAAAAAACAATGACACTTGGGAGCTCGTGAAGCTTCCTAAAGGAAAGAAATGTGTTGGCTGTAAATGGATCTTCAAGACCAAGTTTAATGCTGATGGAAGCATTGAGAAGCATAAGGCAAGATTAGTGGCAAAGGGTTTTACTCAAAAATATGGAATAGATTATGAAGAGACTTTTGCTCCTGTAGCCGACAAGAGACAATCGGAACAGTTCTTGCCTTAGCTGCACACAAAGGATGGAAAGTCCAACACATGGATGTTAAGAGTGCATTTCTCAATGGTTACTTGATAGAAGAAGTGTACGTTGAGCAACCACAGGGATTTGAAGTGCAAGGTAAGGAACACCTTGTTTACAGATTGAAGAAGGCACTCTATGGTCTTAAACAGGCACCAAGAGCTTGGTACTCACGAATTGATGGGTACTTCAAAGATTATGGGTTCACCAGGAGCAAAAATGAACCCACACTCTACTACCTAAAGCAAGGTAATGACATCCTCATAGTTTGTTTGTATGTGGATGATCTCATTTTTATGGGTAGTAATGAAAAAATGAATAGGGAGTTCAAACACTCCATGATGACGCAGTTTGAGATGAAGGATCTTGGCTTAATGCACTATTACCTTGGAATGGAAGTTCATCAGTCAGATACAGGGATCTTCATCTGTCAACATAAGTATGCTCGAGGATATGATCAAGAAGTTTGCTATGGAGCATTGCAAACCAGCTTGCAACTCCAGCTTGGACATGGGATCCAATTAAGCAAAGATGATGGAGCACCAAAAGTTGACGTGACCACTTTCAGAAGCATGGTTGGGAGTTTGATGTTTCTCGCCAACACCGCACCGTATATTCAGTATGTTGTATCTCTTGTTTCTAGATTTATGTCTAACCCCTCTGAGTTGCATTTGCAGGCAGCTAAAAGAATTTTGAGATATGTGAAGGGTACATTGGATTTTGGAATCCAATACAATAAATGTAACACTATCAAGCTTGTAGGCTTTAGTGATAGTGATTGGGGTAGCAATATTGATGACAGGAAGTCAACATCAGGAAACTGCTTTAGTCTTGGATCAGGACTAATAACTTGGAGTTCAAAAAAGCAGACAATAGTAGCACTATCTTCAACAGAAGTTGAGTATATAGCGGTTACATATGCAAGTACTCAAGCCTTGTGGCTAAGGAAAGTACTAGAAGAGATTGGAGAACAGCAAAGTGGTCCAACCAGAATCTACTGTGACAACATCAGTGCCATTCAGTTGGCATATAATCCTGTCCACCATAGTAGAACGAAGCATTTTGATATGAAGTACCACTTCATCAGAGATATGGTGGAACATGAAATTGTTGAGCTTCAATATTGTCACACTTTGGAGAACGTTGCAGACATCTTCACCAAGGCGATGACTAAAGCTCAATTTGTAAAGCTGAGAGACTGTGTAGTCAGTCCTCTCAACTTTAAGGGGGAGAATGTTGCAAGTGTAAATAGGGTCATCACAAAGGAGGCTTAGAAAAAACTAGTTCTCTAGCCTCCAGTGTGAAAACTCCTAAAAAATTATTTGTCGGCATCTCCTAAAAATATTTGTCGGCAATTTTTAATCCCCTAACTCCCTCCTATATTCCCTCTCCTTTTTTCCTCCACGTTTCCCTAACTCCCTTATCCCTCCATCTCATCTCCGTCCCCTTATTCCTCCACGTCCTATCTTCCTTATCTCTCCCACCACCGCCGCCCACGCTATCCCTTATCACTCCAAGCTTCCACCCACTCATTCCATTATTCCCTCCGATTCTTATATTATATAATAAGTCGCATTTGTAATATGTTTTTTAGTAAGGTTTAATTAATAAAATTATGCTGCTGCAATTTTAATATTCTGCTGGTCTTGTTTTAACTACTGCGCATGCTCTGTCCACATCATTTTGTGCTCTATTTCTCTCTTTTATGCTGCCTTCTATGATTAATTCTTTTGTATTTTCTAGTTCGTGTACTGAGACTCTGAATCCTAAATCTGGTGTGCGATCGGGGACTGAACCCCTGAAATTCACCCTGAAGGATACATAGCAGAGGAAAAACGCCTTGTCACTTTCCTTTATGCTGTCTGGTGGATTGAGGTTTCTGTTATTCCCTTATCTCAATCACTATTACTCTGAACCCTGAATTCCAACGAGAGAGAAAGGAGAACCCTACGAACCCATCCAGAGGATACATAGGAAGTTTGGCATTTCGTTTCTTTCATGTTATTCTTGGTATTTCTTGTTGCTATTCGATTTTTTAGTGAGTAATCATGCTTCCTGTTCTATCCCACCTTAAATCATCATCTTCTAACCCTTACTATTTTTATTTCTTTCTCTAAAGACCTTTTGTGCTCTATTTCTCTCTTTTATGCTGCCTTCTGTGCTTAATTCTTTTGTCTTTTCTTGTTCGCATATCGAGACTCTGAATCTTGAATTCGATGTGCGATCAGGGACTGAACCCCTAAAATTCACCCTGAAGGATACATAGGAGAGGAAAAATGCCTTGTCGCCTTCCTTTATGTTGCCTGGTGGATTGAGGTTTCTGTTATTCCCTTGTCTCAATCGCTGCTACTCTGAATCCTGAATTCCAGCGAGAGAGAAAGGAGAACCCTGTGAACCCGTCCAGAGGATACATAGGAAGTTCGACATTCCATTTCTTTCATGTTATTCTTGGTATTTCTTGCTCGCTATTCGAGTTGTTAGCGAGTAATCGTGCTTCCTGTTCTCTCCCACCTTAAATCATCATCTTCTAACCCTTACTCTTTTTATTTCTTTCTCTAACCCTTACCCTTTTTTATTTCTTTTCCTAACCCTTACTCTATTTATTTCTTTCCTGCACTCTTGTCTCAAACCCCAAAAGTAGATTAGTATAGGAGCCGACCTTTCTCTAGAGATTGGCACGAGGGGCATCTCTTCCCCTCGGCCTTTCAATGTTGGTCGCAGGTCCAAGGCGCGCAAACCCACCGAAAGTCCTTTCCTGTGCGGATTAAGGGGAACTTTTTGCTAGAAAGTTGTTGTAACTTGATGTCCTGCGTTTAATACTAAAGACCTTTTGTGCTCTATTTCTCTCTTTTATGTTGCATTTTGTGCTTAATTCTTTTGTCTTTTCTCGTTTGCGTACCGAGACTCTGAATCCTGAATCCGGTGTGCGATCGGGGATTGAACCCCTAAAATTTGCCTTGAAGGATACATAGGAGAGTAAAAATGCCTTGTCGCCTTTCTTTATGCTGCCTGGTGGATTGAGGTTTCTATTATTCCCTTGTCTCAATCGCTGCTACTCTGAATCCTAAATTCCAGCGAGAGAGAAAGAAGAACCCTGTGAACCCATCCAAAGGATACATAGGAAGTTCGGCATTCCATTTCTTTCGTATTATTCTTGGTATTTATTGCTGCTATTCAAGTTGTTAGTGAGTAATCATGC
Source organism: Wollemia nobilis (assembly GCA_028583015.1). Classification (NCBI taxonomy): domain Eukaryota; kingdom Viridiplantae; phylum Streptophyta; class Pinopsida; order Araucariales; family Araucariaceae; genus Wollemia; species Wollemia nobilis. The sequence continues at coordinate 16,753,927 of JAQPPZ010017052.1, forward strand.
TTCTTGTTCTCTCCCACATTAAATCATCATCTTCTAACCCTTACTCTTTTTATTTCTTTCTCTAACCCTTACCCTTTTTTATTTCTTTTCCTAATCCTTACTATGTTTATTTCTTTCCTGCACTCTTGTCTCAAACCCCAAAATTAGATTAGTATAGGAGTCGGCCTTTCTTCAGAGATTGGTACGAGGGGCATCTCTTCCCCCTAGCCTTTCAATGTTGGTCACAGGTCCAGGGTGTGCCAGAAACTGTTGGTCATCAAATCCGAATAGGAAAGGACTTTCAGGATTCATGAAACTGTTGTTCCCACCGAAAGTCCTTTCCTGTGCGGATTTGATGACCAACAGTTTCTGGAAAAATGCCTTGTCGCTTTCCTTTATGTTGCTTGGTGTATTGACATTTCTATTATTCCCTTGTCTCAATCACTGTTACTCTGAATCCTGAATTCCAGCAAGAGAGAAAGGAGAACCCTGCGAACCCGTCCAGAGGATACATAGGAAGTCCGGCATTCCATTTCTTTCGTGTTATTCTTGGTATTTCTTGCTGCTATTCGAGTTGTTAGCGAGTAATCATGCTTCCTGTTCTCTCCCACCTTAAATCATCATCTTCTAACCCTTACCCTTTTTATTTCTTTCTCTAACCCTTACCCTTTTTCTTTCTTTTCCTAACCCTTACTCTATTTATTTCTTTCTTGCACTCTTGTCTCAAACCCCAAAAGTAGATTAGTATAGGAGCCGACCTTTCTTCATATATTGGCACGAGGAGCATATCTTCCCCTTGCATCCTCTGGGGGGGAAATTTTTTCTTGAAAGCTGCTGTAACTTGATGTCCTGCATTTAATACTAAAGACCTTTTGTGCTCTATTTCTCTCTTTTATGCTGCCTTTTGTGCTTCATTCTTTTGTCTTTTCTCATTCGCGTACCGAGACTCTGAATCCTGAATCCGATGTGCGATCGGGGACTGAACCCCTAAAATTCACCCTGAAGGATACATAGGAGAGGAAAAATGCCTTGTCGCCTTCCTTTATGCTACCTGGTGGATTGAGGTTTCTGTTATTCCCTTTTCTCAATCGCTGCTACTCTGAATCCTGAATTCCAACGAGAGAGAAAGGAGAACCCTACGAACCCATCCAGAGGATACATAGGAAGTTCAACATTCCATTTATTTCATGTTATTCTTGGTATTTCTTGATGCTATTTGAGTTGTTAGCGAGTAATCGTGCTTCCTATTCTCTCCCACCTTAAATCATCATCTTCTAACCCTTACTCTTTTTATTTCTTTCTCTAACCCTTACCCTTTTTTATTTCTTTTCGAGGGGAACTTTCTACTAGAAATTTGCTGTAACTTGATGTCCTACATTTAATACTAAAGACTTTTGTGCTCTATTTCTCTCTTTTATGCTACCTTCTGTGCTTAATTCTTTTGTCTTTTCTCGTTCGCATACGGAGACTCTGAATCCTGAATCCGATGTGCGATCGGGGACTGAACCCCTAAAATTTGCCCTGAAGGATACATAGGAGAGGAAAAATGCCTTGTCACTTTCCTTTATGCTACCCGGTGGATTGAGGTTTCTATTATTCCCTTATCTCAATCGCTGTTACTCTGAACCCTGAATTCTAGCGAGAGAGAAAGGAGAACCGTGCAATCCCATCCAGAGGATACATAGGAAGTTCGGCATTTCATTTATTTCGTGTTATTCTTGGTATTTCTTGCTGCTATTCGAGTTGTTAGCGAGTAATCATGCTTCCTATTCTCTCCCTTGAAACTGTTGGTCATAAAATCTACACAGGAAAGGACTTTCGATGGGTTTGCGTGCCCTGGACCTGCGACCAACAGTACCTTCCCAAGCCTTACAATCGATCCAATCGACTTAGTAATTTTTGCAATGGGGGTTGGATTTAATCGAAAAAATCTCCCTCACATACTTAGGCCATCACATGTTTATCATTATAGCTCCTGAGTATTTTACAAAGTGGTTGGAAGCGATTCCCCTTACCACTACGACAGGACCCATATCGCGGAGTTCATTTTGCATAATATCATTTGTCATTTTGGTATTCCATCCAAGATCATCTTGGATAATGGGACATCGTTTAAGAATAAAGATGTGTGTGCTTTAACAACAAAGTATAATATCTAGCACAACTTTTCAATGCCCTACTATCCGCAAGCAAATGAGCAAGCAAAGGCTTCCAATAAGACATTGATTGTCATTCTCAAGAAAATTGTCAAAGAGAATCACGTTGATTGGCACATGGAAATATCCCTTGCTCTATGGGCCTATCGCACTAGCATTCGGATGCCCACTAGGACCACCCTATTTTCACTAGTGTATGGTATTGAGGCAATCATGCATTTAGAGCTAGAGATCCCATCGCTATGCATATCCATGCAGGAGTTCATTGATGATGACACTGTACGGTAGGCTTGCCTAGATCAACTTATGCTGCTTTATGAATGTCGTATTAATGCTCTCAAGAACCTATGCATTTATCAAGAGTGCCTTAAAAGAGCCTACAATATGAAAGTCCATCTTAGAGACTTTCATGTTGGTGACCTTGTTCTGAAAGAGAACCAACATAATCCTAATTTACCACCACATATAAGGGATAATTTTGTGGTAAACTGGTTAGGTCCTTATGTCATTACAAGTCAGATCGGACCCAAAACTTATCACCTAGCCTCACTTGAAGGTGTCGAGGATCCTAAACCCTTGAACATCCTTCACTTATGACCTTTCCATGCTTAGAGTATTGTGGCTTAATCTAAAATGCTCCTAGGTGGTCTATGCCCATCTAGGTCACCCCAAAATGCTCCAAGGGTGCTTTTAACCCGCTTTGTCAACCTAAAATGCTCCTAGGTGGTCTATGCCCATCTAGGTCACCCCAAAATTCTCCAAGGGTGCTTTTAACCCACTTGGACAACCTAAAATACTCCTAGGTGGTCTCTGCCTGTCTAGGTCACCCCAAAATGCTCCAAGGGTGCTTTTAACCCGCTTGGTCAACCTAAAATTCTCCTAGGTAATCTATGCTCGTCTAGGTCACCCCAAAATGCTCCAAGGGTGCTTTTAACCCGCTTGGTCAACCTAAAATGCTCCTAGGCGGTCTATAACCATCTAGGTCACCCCAAAATGCTCCAAGGGTGCTTTTAGCTCGCTTGGTCAACCTAAAATGTTCTTAGGTGGTCTATGCTCATGTAGGTCACCCCAAAATGCTCCAAGGGTGCTTTTAACCCACTTGGTCAACCTAAAATACTCCTAGATGGTCTATGCCCATCTAGGTCACCCCAAAATGCTCCAAGGGTGCTTTTAACCCACTTGGTCAACCTAAAATGCTCTTAGGTGGTCTATGCTCATCTAGGTCACCCCAAAATGCTCCAAGGGTGCTTTTAACCCGCTTGGTCAACCTAAAATGCTCCTAGGTGGTCTATGCCCATCTAGGTCACCCCAAAATGCTCCAAGGGTGCTTTTAACCCACTTGGTCAACCTAAAATGCTCCTAGGCAGTCTATGCCCATCTAGGTCACCCAAAAATGCTCTAAGGGTGCTTTTAACCCGCTTGGTCAACATAAATTGCTCCTAGGTGGTCTATGCCCATCTAGGTCACCCAAAAATGCTCCAAGGGTGCTTTTAACTCGCTTGGTCAACCTAAAATGCTCCTAGGCAGTCTATGCTCATATAGGTCACCCCAAAATGCTCCAAGGGTGCTTTTAACCTGCTTGGTCAACCTAAATGCTCCTAGGCGATCTATAACCATCTAGGTCACCCCAAAATGCTCCAAGGGTGCTTTTAGCCCGCTTGGTCAACCTAAAATGCTATTAGGCAATCTATGCCCATCTAGGTCACCCAAAAATGCTCCAAGGGTGTTTTTAACCCGCTTGGTCAACCTAAAATGCTCCTAGGCAGTCTATGCCCGTATAGGTCACCCTAAAATGCTCCAAGGGTGCTTTTAACCCACTTGGTCAACCTAAAATACTCCTAGGCAGTCTATGCCCATCTAGGTCACCCCAAAATGCTCCAAGGATGATTTTAACCCGCTTGGTCAACCTAAAATGCTCCTAGATAGTCTATGTTCGTCTAGGTCATTCCAAAATGCTCCAAGGGTGCCTATAACCTACTTGGTCAACCTAAAATGCCTCAATGGCCCCCAATAAGCCCGTTGGTCACATATACATATATATCAATCAAAAATCAAAAACATCATCAAAAAATCAAAATACAAAAATACTGCATCACATTGCATATTCAAATATCAATCAACAATCAAAAACATCATACATATCCATCAAAAATACAAAAATATCATATTGCATTTCATTACATCATATCTCGTTGCATTATCAAAGTCATCTGCATTAGGCATACTCATTATGGCACTCCGTATTTTAGAGTTGTCCATATGTTTCTAGCACTAAGACTGTACATTATGCATTATTCCAAAACAATCGTGTCAAAGTCAGCATATGCACCATTCCATTATCACCTAACATATCCACTTACATTTCACACTGGTCATCGTAGTGTCTGTTACCATCACATAGTCATTTGTTCTAGAATGTCCTTAGGGTTTTTAGTCACTCGATCGTCTCTAGTTTTCTTTTCAGATTTTGTGGAAAGCTATCATGATTTTTAGGGGGTAGAGTCTTGCTTAGATTATACCTTGTATACAACAAATCCCAACACATTTTCACACTAATAAATCCAAGTTTTGTGCAAGGAAAGATGAAATTACGAAGTGGTCTAGGTTACCTCAAGGGAAAAGGTTATCCTACTCATCCCCCTATGTGAATGGTTCAATAATGCTGAGAATTGGCAAAAGGACAAGTTCTTCCCTACCCAATTCCTCAAAATAAATAGTGGTTTTCACCACTATCAAAGATCCCCATTTCCAAAATCCCAAAAGTTCAAAAAAATCAAATTCCCCAAAATTCAAAAGCAAAATCCTCAAAAAGTAAAAATCAAAATCAAAATAAACAGTGGTTATCACCACTCCCCAAATACATTTCTCAAAGAAAACAAAACATAAACTAAACAATGATTATCATCACTATCAATGAGCAAGTATCCCCATAATATTGAAGAAAATAAGGGATTTGAACTTGAATCCTTGGAATTCTTAACATTTGGACAGCCATAAGGTGATCCTCATTACAGGTTTGGTGGATAGCCTAATTTTCAATGACGGTAGCCTCCCGCATGATGATATGTCTATCACATTAGCCTTTGGCGTGTGTGCAGACCAATGGTTGCATATGGATAAGCTAGCTTTTGGTAGCCTATACTACCTAGTGGTCTAATCTTGCCAAGTACAAACCTAGGATCATGACATTCATAGGGTGATCCTCATTCCATGTTTGGTGGATAGCCTATCTGGAAATGGTGGTATCTTTATGTGTCTCACAAGAATGAACTCACTTGCACACACAAGGATATGGAGTATCTTGGTCATCCTAGCAGATTCATACCTTGTCAAAAAAATCTTGCATTGTTAGTATATAACTTTTGATCAGGTAGCTAGATTTTTTGAGTCTCGAGAAAACCTCATCAACATTCTATAGAATCTCACTTCATTCATTCCATTTTACCACATTGCAATAATACATTCCCATATATCCATTACACAAAAACAGTACAACAGGAAACTAAAGGCACTAATGCATTTTACACAGTCTATGGTGCGACCATAGTGGTTCAAATCATTAGTCATAGTTCATTACATAAAAGCACGTAATTCATCCATTTCATTGTGCATCCACGCATATACATAGTAGAAAATCATAACACAAAAATATCCATATGCATACATAATACACATCAATCACAATTTCATTACATCATAAAAGCATACATATGTATACATGGTACAGTATCCATCAATATTACAGCCAACCACATAACAATATCCACCTGCATCCATCATAAGCAGTTAATATACCATCATAAATCGCATACATAAATTGCATTCATATCATAAAATAATAAACGAGACATATGATGACCATAACAAAATCTCATATATATATGGGGCAAAAATATACATCATATTTTCCAAAAATGCTCGTGGGATACAGTAAAATGGGTCCCCAAACCTCACCAATATCAAAAAATAAAAAAATCTCAACAGTACCCATCACCATGGTCACGCAATACCGATGTTATAACTCGCACTACCTCCTGTAGTTCGAATTCGCTGTGAACCCCTAGGCTTGCTGCCACCAACCCTATCAATCCTCCACATAGAATATGACTGCACCATCTTGTTCTACCAAGTCCTATGTGAGCCACTATCTCCCCATCATCGGGAAGATGCCCTCCAAGGTGAACCACCTCCATCTCTAGCCTATCCACATAAGCTCGTCTCTGTTATCCCTGTAACTGGTATGTATCCACCACTGACTATAGTCAGAGCACCTCAGCCTGTAGCCTCTCTACCTCCCCAATGTTAGACCCCTCCTGCCCAGTATCTTGTGCTCTCAACTATGCTCATAGGGATGATATCTCAGCTTGATCCTCCTATGCCTATACCCAAAGAAAATCCCTCTCCTGTTTGACCCTGACTAGCTTAGCCTGTAACTCCAAGTATCTGTCACCCTCGGCATCTTAGGTACCCTACTATCCTTATGCCCCCTAGCCCTTAGCCTCCCCCTCATCACCCTAATCCCCCATGTCTGCTCATTTTCTTACTGGTACTGCCCATGTGGCTCATCCACCTCTGCCTAGTCTGCCTCTAGATAATCCTCCATCACCTCATCCGTGGCCCCAGCTACCTCACCTCTAAAAGCCCCTATGCCTTTCCAATGGTGCATCACTCACCATTAGTCATACCCTGTTGTAGTCTCGGCATCATCCATATTAAAAATTTCCACTATCATGTCTGCCTCGTCTCCCACCTCCTCAACCATTGGCCAGCCTAGTGTCCTCTCATACCTGTGGTACCAATATACTATTATCCCTGGGAAACCCCTGCTGTAGTCCAAATTATTGTGTAACCCTAGCAAATGGAAAATACTCTCGCTTGGTACCATACTGAGCAATCAACCATCTACCTCACCTCACCCACAAAAGATGCTCTCTAGCATTCGCCTGGTCCGAACAATCCCTGTACGGTCGTCATACCACCTGTCCTGGTACTAGTCATGAGAATGCATTAGCATAGTGATCCACATCACCTGCATGACATTGGCTCTACCCTATTTCCTCCACCCTCTACCATAGGATAGGATATCCTATATCCCTGTTAGCTAGCTACACCCAAGTCATCCATGGCAGTCTATGTGGCTGCTCCATAGCTATGTGCTACCATCCCCAACACTGCAACAAGAAGCTACACCCCAAGCCCTTCTTCCAATGATAGCAGATATCGTATAGCTCATCATACAACTGTACCAGTAGGGTTATCCCCCAAGCCATCACTAGAGGCTCCTCCTTGGTGCACCCCACCAGGGCATACACCAGCTCCAACAAGTTCCAAGGGAACCTGGCTCTTGAAGAATCCTAGAGAAGCATATTGGAGATGAGGGTCATCGATAGTGCATGCTTCACCCCCAATGCCTTCTCCTCATACCAAAACCCCACCAGTATCCTGCCATTCCTACAGTCTAGCTCTGCTACATTCGCATCCTCCCCAAAGTCCCTCGTCAGCATTGCACCTCTCTAGTCACAGTGCATTGAGCGAATAGGTCACCCCTCTATCAAGATCCACATAATTTGATAGATGTTCTCTAGCGTCACTGTCATCTCCCCCATGGATAGGTGGAAGGTGTTGGTGTGTGAGTCACACAAGCTAATAAGAGAAGGCAATTAGACCCGATCACCTATAACAGGCTCTAACCGAGTAACCTGCTTGAGCTCCATGGCATCAAGCCACTCCCAATCAGCCTCGATCAATGCATCTTGGGTGGTTTGGAAGAGCTTCGGTGTGCGATATCGACTCTTCACCACCTGGTAAAAAGTAGAGACTCAATAAGAAACACCAATAAAATGATATTCCTTATGTCTCACATAGGCCTCCAAAAGACCCAAAATCAAATGCACAATTAATTCATCACAGAAATTTAATTCCACAAAAACAAAATACAAAAATCAACAAATATAACATTTTACATCTACCCTAGGGTTTCATTCCCTATCCTGTAATGTGATATATTTTAAAAAAAAACAAAATGCAAAAATTTAAAATACAACATATTACATACCCTAGGGTTTCATTCCCTATTCCGTAGTGTGATATGTTTAAAAAAACAAAATACAAAAATTCAAAATTTAACATATTACAGTTACATTAGGGTTTCACTACCTTCACGTAATGTGATATGTTTAAAAACAAACTGTAAAACTCAAAAAAAATTGGTATATTTCATCTACATTAGGTTTAATTGCCAAAGGTCAAATAAGGTAAAAATCTGGTACATTCCGATTAAATTTAGGTTTAATTACTTATTTTAACCGAAGCCAATAAACAACAAAGCAACATTGCAATTTCAAGAGCAAAATAATGAGGAAGGTGAGTCACCGCATACCCATCTTGCATCGGCTCCTCCACTGGATGCCTCGGTTTGCTAACTCATGGTGGCCACAGGGTGATTTCGATAGTGCTTCGCTTCAAAAAAATAACCCTCTTCTTCCTCACCTCTCAAATCGCCAAATAAAACATGAAATAATGAACCCAAAACTTGCATTTGAAATTTATATAGGCCTACAATATTTCCATTCATCCCAGGTTGGGACAAATGCACTTTTTTTTGTTCATCCCACCTTGGGATGAATACAGAATTTGTATTCATTCCACCCTGGGACAAATACATAATCTATAAGGTAAAACAACTTAAAATGCACCAAAACAACTCTATTTTGGTCAAAAATTTTGTCTCAGCCAAAGGGCAAATAATAACACTCTTGGATGCTTGAAAATAACCTTACCTCAATCCCTAAGAAGTCTAGTATGGTTGGACCACCCTGCAGGAACGATTTTTTTCATTCCTTTCCTCCCAGAAGTAGAAAAAAAAAGGGTCTAAAAACCCACCAAAAACAAGTCAAATCTGATGGAATTCATTTAGGGTCAATATGGAATGTAAAATTCTCATGTACGCATAGGAAATTTACTATTTCACTCTCCAAGAATGCCATTATGGCCGGACCGCCCCACGGGAATGAAGTTTTCAACTTTTTACCTCTAGGAAACCTCCCTAACATCATCAAAATCCTATCAAAACTATGCCATTTTTCAATGGATACAACTGAAGGAAACCTCAACAAAATTCATTTGGGTCAAGTTACTCGTTGCTTTTCTCACGATTCATTCCCTCATCGACTCGTCGCTTGAGGGGGTAGTCATACTCAAGTCGAAATCAACAAGCACACACTCAATCAGGCAAAGTGTGTTCATTCAACGAATCTTTGACAAAGACAATCATGCTCCCGCTTGGGGTAGCAAACAAGCACAAATTAAACAAATGCTTGGCATTATAGAATCATATTTATGACTGAAAAATGTCCAAGATCAAGTCAACCTCACTGGAGAGGTTGTACTTGAAGCAAGTTCCTTAGCTCGTCAGAAGCAAGGATTCAAGAATGCATGCTCTTTCCAGGATTGGGGCATCTAAATTTGGTTAGGTTATTTGAGTAACCCTAATCATTGAACATTTTAGTCATTGATTTTTGCTCAGTGTTGTCTTGCACATAATGCATCCCAAAAAGGGGTATCTATAGACATTAAAATTTTGTCAATCTGATTATGCTACTGCAAACAACTAAATAACATACCAAGCCTCCTAGGGCAGCCCTCAGCAGGTATACAGTGGTCCTAACCACTCAATGCAAGGTTTTGGAAGGTTTTAGGCCACTTTTGGGACCTTTTAAACATCTTGATTCTATTCGTCCCACCCTGGGATGAATACAGATTCTATTCGTCCCACCCTGGAGCAAATAGCAGCATTTGTCCCAAGGTGGGGCGAATAGTAGGTTTGACCAAAAAAAGTCAAATCTAGGCCAATGGCACCCAGTAATGATTATATTCCTAGTTATTATTGCCCACAAGTCAGGGTACACAATAGATCTTATGACATGCTCAATGAATGAGGCCAATTTGAGAGATTCTCTTCCCCTTCCAATGCATGTCGCCCTGGTAGCCAAGTGGCACCTCTTGCCCTGCATGCCCTTTGACCCATGAAGCCTCCTTGGGCTATAAAGTGGATGTATTTTTCCATACAAAATATATAGAGGAGTTTTAATTTTATGCAACAGAGTGCTGCTAAGATTTCCTCTCATATTTTGTGCCCATTTTTCCCTCAAAATCTCTACCTAGCGAAGGAGGTTCATGAGTGAACTAGGAGGCACAATTTGTTACATAATTGAACCATCTGAGTGAATTTCCTCATCAAATTTTATTACAATACTCCCAATATTATTTTGCATCAATCCCCAATGGAATTAATGGTAAAATTTAGGCAAAAACGGTGGGCATCCCACCCCCAAGTGCCCCCTAATTTGTGATAGTCATCTTCATACCACCCTATGATGAATAGAAATTTGTGTATAATTTTGTTACTATTTTTAATTATTTGTTTTCTACATTATCATATTCTGTTGCAGTTTAAATTTTAGGTCATTCTGAGTTATATTGGTCGAGATATTGCAATTTTAGTGTTTTGTGGGGTCTCATGCAGGTCTCCGACGATCATCTGAGGAAACGCCTAAATTGTTACTGATTTTGAAAATCTGATCAAATGGGTTTCTTTAAAATAGTATTATATGTGTTTTATCCAATTTTCATGTGTTTTAGATATGTGTAGGGCTAGAAATTATTTGCTTTGTGTTTTGTAGGTTGTGCACGATCATTGCAATAACGAGGCACCAACGGACACAATTTCAATACGATTTTGGATGATCTCTTCCCAAAACCTCCTATTATACTTATCTCTATAATTTTATAGCATTTGGAGTTTATTTGATATAGTCACACCATATATGCTCTTTTATTGCCTATGGGGATTGTAGGTTTTACATCATACGTACTTGCTATTTGATATTTTTGGTTTCTTTATGTGCAGGTGCAGGTTTTACAGTGAATTAGGAAGGATCGTAAGACTTCAAATTCAAAGATACAAGCAGTGGTAGTGTAGGACCACCCACTTAGATTGTGGGTATGAGGAAAGACATTGGATGTGCACTCAAGTTACTTGAAGGATTTTGATCCTTGGGCACCCGATTTGTAAACATTTGTATCATCTATTTGAGCCCTCAAAGGGGAAATTTTGTAACCTGGATTTGATCTATCCAATTAATAAGAATTCGGTTTATTTTGCATTATTTCTTGTTACTTGCCATCTTTTCCATCTTACTTGCATGTTTTCATTTGATGCTCATAAGCAATAGGACATAGATACGCATATTGTTTATTATCATTTGGTGCACCATTTTTTCCTACTTCACTCCTATCATTCAATATCTCTAGAGTATAAAGTTTAGTTTATTTTAACCTTAATAAAATTGCAATATAACTCTTACCTTTCCAATGCTTAATTCAGACTTGCAAGTTCTCTGTAATCAACTTGAACTCCTACAACTTGATGGCAGTTGACTCCTTGTTAACTTTGAGATGCTACGTAAAAATCTCACTTCATCATTGAATTACATGCCTTCTCCAACATTCACAAGTAGTGCTACACTCTTCTCTTAAACTAATGAGCATGCTTCTCTTTGACATATATATGTTGACTTGTCCTCTCTAATTCAACTGAAGATCTTACCTTTCAACGTCGATCTTTCTGTCTGCGTACTTCTTCTTCAATAGGTAAACTAAAATGCTTTATCACTCCTCGATCTTCGTGTGCTATAGACTCTTTAATGCTACCTTAATTTTGCTTTGTTATCTTTGAATTGATGTCCCTTCTATGAGTGTTGCATAAGTGCTTCTTTTAAGGTGTGTTTCTACAAGATTAGAACACGGTGTAGGAAGGATGGTGCCAAGTGGCACTTGCTTTATCTAACTCCTTCCAAACGCTTCTATTGCACCTTCTTCCAATGTCAAATTACAAGTGGCATTAAAAGAGTTATCCATTACCTTCAATACCTCAAACCTGTGACTAACGCTTATTCAAGAGCGTTATACAAAGGATGTTGTGTCCAAGTATTCTTTTTTAGGTAAGCAAATCCATATAAGCAAGAATAAAGTTTGGATTTGCATAGTCTTGAATAAAATGTACAATTGGTATAATTGTACAAGGGCAAGTAAAATGTACAATTTGGTATAAATTGTACAATTGGAAAGCAAAACGTACAATTGGATGGAATTGTACAATTAGAAAATAAATTTAAAAAAATAAATAAATGTAAAAAGGTATGTGAAATTAAATGAAATGGAAAGACATGTGGATGAAATGTAATTTTATGAAAATCAAATTAAACCTTAGTAAACATTAAATTATTGTTATTAATGTGAGTACGGGCAGTTGTAAATAATGAACTGTCTTAGGAAACCGCTTTGGAACGGCCTAGACAACCATTATAAGCCCCCCATTCGAATTTTTGGGTTTTTGGTTGATGGTTGTGTTGTTGGTGATTTTTGATGGATTGATATTGTCCATGGATGTCCATGCATGTGTAATTCATGGATTGTGAAGCATGGAGTAATGCTGCAATTTATTACTGTGTGTAATGTCATACACTACCTGTACAATAACCAAAAAATATAAATCTTCATTTTAATCAAATTTGTGTATGCATGTGTGGGAATCAGATGGCAACCTCAATAACTATATTGTTGGTGGAGTTGTATTGATGTTGCAGGTATTGGTGATTCCAGATCTGTGGTAGAAGTGCATACCTAGAAAACGTACAACCATCCATGTGCTTTGTGTGAAATACATAAGTAAAGAGAAAATAGGATAAATGGTTGTTACCCATTATTGGGAATGATGTTTTTGTCAATAATATGCAAATGGGTATTTTTCTAAGTCAAGTTATTTGGCAGAATGAGGGTTTTTACCAAATCGTACAAGCAACGTAACCAAACTATACAAGGGTTTGTAAATTCGTACAGTTGATGAGTTTTGGCCTAAAATTGCATTTTTAAGCATTCTGAAGGTAGATCAAGTGATTTCCAAGTGAATAATTGCAACGTGATCGAGATTTGAGCAATTCCAATATTCTTGGACAAAATATACAAATGTGCAGTTATAATCATACAATTGTACGTTTTGGGGTTGTACGGTCTTCAATTGTACATTTTAGGAGTTGTACAGTTGTAAAAAATACAACTGTATAGATTGGACCAAATTAAGTGCAATTAGTCGGAATCCATCTTAAAATCTCTCATCACATCCCTCTCTGGAAATACCGCAATCCACTCGTGCTACATTTGATGTCGTTGTCGTAGTTGTATGAACCCATTACCATTTGATCGGTTGCACCAAAGAGTGCTACATTTGGTACTCATTGTCGTGTGGATCTGAACCAGTTTTATCATTATTGAGAATGATGAAGGGTCTGGAAGAGTAAGTAGTATGGAAGAACATTAGGGTGGATGATAGATACAAGTCTACGAAGATATGGAAAGACAAGATCACAGAGAAGTAAATGATAGTAAAATTGTCAAAGATGTGGGAAAGTATGTTGCATTCCATTTCTACATCTTGGAGACATTGTCTCTATGAATTGGGGGTAAGCTTGATGACATGGAGTTGTGAGAAGCAAGTTGCTTAGGAAGATGCACAACAAATACCATGGCATCCAATCGAAGCCATAAATGTAGAAGATGATTTTTTTGATGTTGATGATAAACTGCACAATAAAATGTGTATGGATGATGTGAAAAATGGATATGATGGTCAGATTGTAGAGGGTTTGTATAGTTTTAAAGTTGATAACCATACAAACGATTGCAATTTACAAGCATTGCAAGGTTGTTCAATTGATGTGCATCATCCAAAGAGAGCCATACGAATGGAGGAAAGAATTGCACAACCATATATGAAAAGCAAAAAGTATGTGGTTATTGGTAAGAATCGTATGATTGTTGGAGGAAATTGTACAACCAAAGGAAGAAGTATACGATTGCTAGAGAAAACCATATAGCAAGAGGGAAATTTGTATGATTACTGGGTAAATCGTATAGTGACAAGGTAAATTGTCCAATTGCCAATGGAATAGTACAGTTGTAAGGTAAACCGTACAATTGCCAATCAAATCATACAAGTACATGTAACCGTACAAATTGGTTGATAGATTGTACAAGTCAAGTTCAGCCAAAGTTGATGAGAAATGTTGGTAAGGAATTGAAGGTTGGGGAAGAGTGTTTGACACCACAACAATTGCAAGTAGTGATGCACGATGGTGAGCAGGATGAGAGTCTGACATCGATGCCAATGGAAGATGACATATCCAATAGTGTGCGAGAGGCGAGTTTGGCACTAGAAAAGCTACATATGGGTGTGCTCGATGGTGAGTGGGATGGGAGTCCGACATCGAAGCAACTATAGGATGGAATGTTATCTAACGAGAAGAAAGAGAGTGTAGTAGAAGAGCAATTGCAGGGTGTTGTGCCTACGGCTATGGAAATCCAACCTATCAAACCAAAGGCTAATTTGGGCATATCATGTAAATGTCCATTGTTTCATGGAGAATCAATAAAAGATCCAATTCAGCATTGGAGAGTTTGTTGCCTAATGTGGAAAGGGATTGGACAGACCAATGAGGTAAAATGGAGGTGGTTGTTTCCTACAACATTTTATGGATATGCAATAGACTGGTATATGAAATTACCAGAAGATAAGTACCAGACATGGGAAGAATTACATGATGCATTTGTAAAAGAATTTTGGTTATATGATAATGAGGATGAGATTCTTATTGAAATTTATAGAACAAAGTAGGGTGAGCATGAGTCTGTTTGTTCCTATAATCGAAATCTAAGTGGGTTGTTTGACCATTTTGAGCAAGACCAATCTAAGGCATTGAAGAGGATGTGGTTTGTAAATGGACTTCTTCCTATGTATCAAACAAAGATGAAGATTTTCCCTCCAAGAACATACCAAGAAGTTGTGGATTATGCCTTGATTTGGGAAAGTGATGCAAAAGCAACATCAATGAAGTGGCATCATGTTAATGATGAGGAGAGTAGCTCAGAGGATGAAAGTGAATCTCACATTGAAGATGACTCGGACAATGAGAGTGTTGATTTTGGGCAGGAAAGTAGTCCCTTGTCCAAGTGTTGGAGTCAAGAAGTCAAGGAAGAAAATGACTCCAAAGCAAAGAATGATGAATTTGATGTTGATTATAACTTAGAGGGTGCAAGATCATCACCACAAGTATATGTAGCCCAAAGCAATATTGTACAAAGGAAGGATGTCAGTGGTGATGCAGGGTGTGACAATCATCCCAAAAATAAAAGAAGCAAAATACAGTATGACAGTGAAGGTAGACCCATTGTACAATGTTGGCAATGCCACTTGTGGGGACACTTTGCACATGACTATGACAATACTACAAATCAGGATGAACTAGTGATGCATACATAATTTGAAGCATCAGAGACAAGTTCTAGCCCTTACCAAGAAATAAGGGAGGTGGAGGTGAACTTGATGAGCAGGCTTAGAATTGAGGAAGTGAATTTGATTTCAATGGAGGAGGTAGAAATACCACAGGTAGTCACGCCTATACTAGTAGAAGTTGTAGAAGTGGTTGTTGTTGATAAGGAAGAACAACATACTGCCGTACAAGAGAACAAAGTGGATAAGACCGTTATCCAATATGAGTGCATACAATGAATTGTTACTCAAATAGATAATTTTGATGTACCAATGGAGGGCACTAAGAAGTGTTGTTATTCAAGGGTAGGTAATGAAAGTACAGTCAATGTGCAATTAGAAGATATTTCTCAAGTGGAACAACTAATTATACAATTGGAGGTAGTTTTTCAAGTTGAACAATCAATTATACAATGGAGGATGTTATTCAAGAGGAACACTCAAATGTAAACATGGAGGATGTTGTTCACATGGAGCAATCACTTATAAAATTGGAAGATGTTCAAATGGAGCAAAGTGTCATACAAGTAAACTTATCCAAAGAAGGACGAGATTGTAAGATTTTGCAAGAAGGAACTGTACAAAGGTTGGTTGAAATCGTACAAATGGCCCAAATCATATAGTTAGTGAATGAAATCATACAATTGATAGTGAGTGCACAATTGCAAGTGGTAAAACGTACATTTTAGGGTGTTGTACGATTTGGATTGTACAATTGTACGATTTGGAAATCATACAAGTGCAGTGCATACAAGATAAAATCATACAAGTGCAATCTGTATAAGATGAAATCATACAAGTGTAGTCCCTACAAGGTGAAATTGTACAAGTATAGTTTGTACAAGGTAAAATCGTACAAGTGCAGTCTGTATAGGATGAAATCGTACAAGTGCAGTCCATACAGGGTGAAATCGTACAAGTGCAATCAGTACAAGGTGAAATCATACAAGTGCAATCCGTGCAAGGAGAAATCATACAAAATGGAACCGTACCATGTGGAAGTGTATAGAGAAAAATCATACAAGGAGAAGAATGTCCAACAGTGGTTAAGATAGGGTAGTTTGAGGCTAATATTGAGTCATCTAGAACCTAAGAGAAGCAAAATGGAGTTGACGATGAGCTATTTAAGCAAGTTGAGCAATGGATCCTAAAGTACCAATAAAGGGAACATGCAAGGGACGTTGTCCCTCGACCTTGCAAGGGATGCTATCCCTTGACCCTGCAAGGGGGCTTCCTCCCATTTGACCCCCATCACAGGTGGCGATGGGTGTTGTCCAATACATTAATGATTTTCATCTTGATCGTGTTCATCATCAAGGTGATAATTGTCATGTTTACAATATGATCAGGTTGATGATGTTGCTACAATTGATTATAGCACTTTTAAGGAGCAATCTAAATATAATATACTGTGAGAAGCAACTTGTAGTGATACTAGTTATTTAGGACCTTTGAAATAGAAGGAAGCGAAAGGAGTGTGACAAGTACTTGCAGTACATTGTGCAGTGCTTCTATCCCCAATGTCCAGATCATGTGTCATCGAGGACACCGACCAATTTAGAGGAGGGGATAGATGTAGGCAGGAAAATCCATATAAGAAGCAAGAATAAAGTTTGGATTTGCATAGTCTTGAATAAAAATGTACAATTGGTGTAATTGTACAAGGGGCAAGTAAAATGTACAATTTGGTATAAATTGTACAATTGGTAAGCAAAACGTATAATTAGAAAATAAATTTTAAAAATAAATAAATGTAAAATGCATGTGAAATTAAATGAAATGAAAAGACATGCGGATGAAATGTAATTTGATGAAAATCAAATTAAACCTTAGTAAACATTAAATTATTGTTATTAATGTGAGTATGGGCAATTGTAAATAATGAATTGTCTTAGAAAACCGCTTTGGAACGGCCTGGAAAACCATTATAAACCCCCCCCATTCGAATTTTTGGGTTTTTAGTTGATGGTTGTGTTTTGGGTGATTGTTGATGGATTGATATTATCCATGGTTGTCTATGCATGTGCAATTTGTGGATTGTGAAGCATGGAGTAATGCTGCAATTTATTACTGTGTGTAATATCGTACACTACCTGTGTACAATAACCAGAATAATATAAATCTTCATTTTAGTCAAATTTGTGTATGCATGTGTGGGAATTGGATGGAAATCTCAATAACTATATTGTTGGTGGAGTTTTATTGATGTTGCAGGTATTGGTGATTCCAGATCTGTGGTAGAATTGCATACCTAGAAAATGTACAACCATCCATGTGCTATTGTGTGAAATACATAAGTAAAGATAAAATAGGATAAATGGTTACTACCCATTATTGGTAATGATATTTTTTTTCAATAATATGCAAATGGATATTTTTTGAGTCAAGTTATTTGGCATAACGAGGGTTTTTACCAAATCATACAAGTAGTGTAACCAAACTGTACAAGGGTTTGTAAATTCGTACAATTGATGAGTTTTGGCCTAAAATTATATTTTTAAGCATTATGAAGGTAGATCAAGTGATTTCCAAGTGAATAATTGCAAAGTGATTGAGATTTGAGCAATTCCAAGATTCTTGGAGAAAATGTACAAGTGCGTAGTTATAATCGTACAACTGTACGTTTTGGGATTGTACAGTCTTCAATTGTACATTTTAGGAATTGTACAGTTGTGAACCATACAATTATATGGATTGGACCAAATTAAGTGAAACTAGTCTAAATCCATCTTAAAATCTGTCATCACATCCCCCTCCAGGAATACTACAATCCACTCGTGCTATATCTTCTATGTTGAGAGCTTGAGGTATCTTCGATGTAGCGGTGACTTTCTACTATTTTCATGAGATGCCTTCTTCTACGTGGTGTAATTCCTTCAACCACTTTGCCCTAACTCCCTTGGCTATACTAACGCTCTTACCTTGCTAGCTTAACGCTCGTTCACTGCAAGTTTTGATAGTATTCCAATGCTTCAATTGATCGATATTCTCCTAATACTTTTGTTTGAGATAAATGGTGGTGATTATCTCAACGCTTCTCTAGTGAATATGATTATCCTTCCAACACTCCTAAAGAGTGCCAACCATATGTATGCAGTGGCTTCAACGATGGGTAACTCCTTCAATATGAGTTAAACTTGGTGATCTACGTTGTAATTTAATGTGTTTCCTCCTCTCTTGTATGGTGCAAGCTTGTTGAGTATGTCTTACACCCTATAAGTCTTCCATGTTGTATATATGAGCTAAATGATGATGCTTTATTGGTGCAAGTTGATGCTATTGCATGGGAAAGATGGAGGCTAAGTTTTAGCACCAACAATACTTCCTTCACTATGTCAATGATGTTACATGGGTAGATTAGAAATCAAATTCCAATAAAGCTCTCCTATGGGATGATATGCCTCACAAACCCATTGCTTGGATAGACTACGTTGCTTGGGTAGTCTTTACTATAGCTCTATATTTCCTTCACCAAAGGCTTCTAGATGTCCCTTCCTTTGCCTTCTCCAAAGGCATTGAATCTTGGATGTAATGCTTGACATTCTTGCCTTGATATCTTTATGGTTACTGTTATTTTCTCCTACATTTTGTTCAATAGTCCTTGGATGACTATGTAACTTGAGAAGTCTAATATTAAACTTATGCTTTCACCTTTCTAACTGACTTCTTCAAATTTGCTTGGATGATAATCTACAGGTTAATGTTATCCATGATATCTCCTATTTCACCTTGGAGATACTTCACTTTAGAGCTCTATTGAATGGCTCTAGTGAGGTGCTTGCAAATGTAAGAAGTAATGATATAGATGTTTTCCCCCCTATTATTTTAAACCAACTCTCTTGAATTCTCAATGTGTTAACTTCAACTTCTTTTACAGGCTGAGGTAAAACTAGAGTCAATATTACCTTCAAATCCTTGGCAATACTTTTCTTGCTTGGTTACTTTTACACTTAATAATATAAGCTTTTCAATAATATTTTGCACTATAGTATATGCAAATATGTAGTCTTATTTTTCTTGAATAGACAATAGATAGTTGATATTTTCTCTCTAAAAATATATCTAACTTCTATTTTATGTGTAGGTTTGAACCTTGTAGACTATAACTTATGCACTACCTTGAAGACTTTAAATTGAAACTTATTTATGCAACCTCTTAAACCTTGAAATTGGTGCTCACTAAACTTAATAAAGAACCAAATATAAAAGTTCAACTAATGAACCCTTTGCACCTTAGTTGCATACCTTTTCTACCTTTGTAGATGGTGATGATGTTGGTGATTTGAATCACCTAAATGCTGCCTAGTAGTAGATGAAATTGTAGCTCTTCTAGGCTGTCCAAAACAACTCTTTAGCTCACCTATTTGTAGCTTAGAGACTCCTCTAACTTGCTACCCAATATTGTAGTTCAGTGGCTTTAATTCTTCTTTAGAATGCACTCTATAAGTCTAAATTTTTGCAGCTAGTAATGTTGTCCTAATTGCTGCCCTTTCACAGTTAATATCTTCACTAAAATGTTATCCTTGAACCTCAAAAATTTGGTAGGGAACTCCTCCAAATCGTAGCTGAGTTTTTATTCAAGAACTCTTTAGTAATCTGTTGTAGAAACCAACAAATATCCTATCTCTGAAATAACCTTTAAATCTTCAATGGAAATCCCCAAATCACTTAGATTTGGTGGCTTCTCTATCTCCTTTCTTCTTCAACTTCCTTGTCAAATTTTGACTTCAATATTGGGCTATCTAATGGCCTTCTTCTCAAGATTCTGATTATCTTGAGTTCTTCACCATTCTCTTCCAAAATTTGGTAAGCTTCTTGTCAAATCCTTCTCTCTTGGGCTTGTTGTCGGATGGCGATAATTTTCCCAATTTCTTTACTATCAAGAGCTTCTCCTTGGTAGTAAATTTCTCCAATGAGTTCTTCTAGGAACTCCTTCAATGAGGCTCTCCAAGCCTTCTCCTTGTTTATACTTGAGACCTCTCCAAGTTCTTAAATCTTGCAGCTTCAAAAAACCTTCAATGAGACTTTCGTTAATCTCTTCAATCTTCAACTATGGAAGTTTCATAGTGATATCTCCTTCTTGGATCTCCTAAATCTACTGCTATTAAAATATGCAATAGGACTTTTATTAGTCCTCTATCCGCAATATGAAAGTTCTTCAATAGGGCCTTCTATGGACCTCTTCCTCAATGTGAAGTTTTCAATCTTCAATGGAGATTTCCAATCTTCAATCTTCACCAAGACTCCTCTCCTAGAGTCTCTTCTTCCTCAATGGGGTCTTCTTTCTAGGAACTCCTTCCTAGATTTACAATATTCAATGTGGCTTCCTTGGCCACTAGATCTCTCTTCAATATATAACTTGTATTCTTCAATATGCAAATATTGTAATAGGACCTTTCTCCTTAGGCCTCCAAATCTTCAATCTCCAACTTGTTGTTTCAGGTATTGGATTGATTCCAAAGAAAATATTCTTCCTACCTCTTGTAGAAAGCTTCCCAAATTTCTTTGAATCTCCTTTTTTTGCAACAAAGGATTAGGAAATGATAAAAGAAATTTCTATAAATTTATAGAAAATAATCTTCACTAGTTGTATTGCCAATCTAGTGGAAGCAATGCTAAGTTCTAGTCTTCACAAGTTTTTCTGCAACTTTGTGGAAAAACTCTAGCCAAAAATAATTTCAAAAATTTTGAAAATGAGATTTGCAATCTCCTCTCAATATTTCTTGTGGATCTCTATATTTCCTATTGATCTACCTAGTGCTTTGATACCATTTTTAGCTTTTGAAACTATAAACTTAAAGGAAATGCAACCACATGTATGGAAATAAGCATACAATATTATAACTATGATTATGGCTAACTAATATGCATTAAAATATGATAGAAAATTTTTGAAATAACTCAATAAATAGTCATTAATGAAATCTAACAAAAATGTACAATGTTATTCAATGGAGGTCACAACCTCTCCATATTTGCAAAAATGGATCTACATTGTATCTACTACTACTCTATCTATGCACTCCAAAATCCTCTTTGTTTTCTATTCTATGAAGACCTATTTATAATGAGATGCAACTCTTTGCCTTCAATATTCCTATGACACCTCACTATTCTATTCTAAGGACTTATGTACATGTGGACTACATTCACATTTACATCATTGCACATTCTAACACTTGTGCATTTATTACATTGCATTAATAAAATATTTAAGTCCTAATAAACTCCCAATCTAAATATGTACCCATGATGGTACATTAGTAAAGTACCAAATAATATAATATATTCCAACAACACCAAGGCTTTACACCTTATTAACCTGCCTAGATGGACTTAGGATAAGGTTAGGAAATAGACGTTTCCCTTTAACTATTATGGGCCTTAAAGGATAATTCCTATATTGTGGTCACATTGTCCTGTACCATTGAGGGTATGGGAAAGTTAGGAGGACCACTTTGGCATCCTTCTAAATGATGAGGTTTAGTAAGGTGAACCCCAAAAAATATGGATGTTGGCCACTCCTATTCACTGAGTGTCATCTACAACGACATAGAACTCAAATGTGGTGAAGCCTTGAGAATGTTGAAAAGAAAATATATTGGGATCTCTTTTGTGTACCTTGCAAAAAAATATATCTCTCTTGGTTGTTACAAATATTTACTGCATTCTCTCTACCAAATGGTTCTACACTATGGAATGGTTTAAAAAATCAATTGATCTAGTGATTAAAGGTTTAATATGGGTGGTGGGAACTAGAGAAAAAATTTCCATTTGGATGGATACTTGGTGTGATAAAAAACACTCAATATAGATCCAATTTTGAAACCATGGATGAGATTACTTCAAGATAAATATGGTGATAGGGTTTCAAACATTTTTTACAAAGATCAAAAAGGAAGATACAAATGGAAAGAATAATTTTTAACAAGTATACAAGACATTGATGCTAGGAGGCAATTGACTAGAAAGATAACAACAATTTCAATGGGAGCTAAGGATAAGTTTATTGGGGAGTTGAATAGCTCAGAAGAATACACAACAAGAAGTAAATATAATATAAAGAACCATCAAAATAAGAATATCAAGAGAATATGGAGAGATATTTGGGATAGCCAGAGTATTCCTAAAATTAAAATGTTTGTTTGGCTAGTAGGTCATAGAAGAATTTTATCCTGGGATAATCTTATGAAAAGGGGTTTTCATGACCCCTCAAAATGTGTTCTTTATAAAATGGAGGAGGAGAGTATAAACCATCCCTTGGAAACTATGGCAATGGATTATTAATATGTTTGGTGAATGCATGGTGATGAATGGAAAAATTGAGGAATGGTTAAAGCAATGGCAAAGCACTTTTAAAAGTGATACTTTACAAACAATCTGGGATATATCAAAAGATACAATACTTTGGATTGTTTGACTAGAAAGGAATAGAATAATATTTAAAGGAAAGGAAAGCAATTTAGATGTAATGAAATTGAAGATTTATTTAGCCATAGAGGAGTCTAAACCAACCCTATCAAATCACCCAATCCCTAATCTAGAAGCAGCGAGCCTTGACAGATAGAGTCAAGTCATCAAATGGAATTATGGTGTTAGAGATAGGATAAACAAAAAGAAGGCAAAGAATATAAATTGAAAACCACCATATGTGGAGTTGACCAAATTAAATTTTGATAGAGCATCTAAAGGAAATCCAGAACCAAAAGGAGGAGGAATTATTAGAAATAACAGAGGAGATATTTTGTCTCATTATGCTTTCAATAGTGGATTTAAGATAAAATTTGAAGCTAAAGCTTAGGAAACTTTAGAAATATTAAAAATATGCAAAAAAATGAAATGGAACAAAGTATGTATGGAAGGTGATTCACTCATAGTTATAAATACAATTTTGAGGAAAGTAAAGGCTTCATGGAACATACAAGAGATAATTATGGAAATTCAAGACCTTGTTATAGAGTTTGAATAAATTAGGTTTACACATACATTAAGGAAAGAAAATAAATGTACAAATAGGCTAGCCAATAGAGGGGTTTTAATTGAGGATCGTGAAGTTAAATTCTATTTTCCTTGGTTAGAGGAAGTAGTAAGTTTAGCTAAAGCTAAAAAGAAAATGTTGACTACTTGAATCAAATAATGATTAAGATTTACTTTAATTTTTTCCATTGGTAATATTTGCTTTATTTTATAACATTAATGTGCTTTCATATATACTATTTATTATAATTTTATGGTCGCACTTATGCTTTAGGAAGGAAACTAGCATTCCAAATTTGGTAAAGCGGGTTATGATAGTGTGATGTTTTAAAAATATTTCTCTACTAAGATGTAATACATAGATAGTAGAGGTGAAGTTTTGGTATTGTGAAGGTTGTTGTAGGAAAATTTCAAGAAGGATGTTGAACTCCGAAATATTTGTATTCACATATAAATTTGAAAATGTTCTAGAAAATAAAAATAAAGAATTCAAACATTTTTATGTAAAATGATGTAGGTTTCTAGCTATATCAACTCAATTGAGATGAGAATTGAATTTATTTGTAAACTCTCATGCTCAGAAGAGAGTTGTGATTTGACAAGGGTAGGTAACCTGAGTATAACCCCTTGTTCTCAAGCAAAAAAAAACTAAAACAACAAAATACTACACTTATTATTGGGTAATAAAACATTATAATAAAAACAAAGCATGTTGGTTTTCATTTCACCAAAATTAGTTTGTCATAATAACACTCCAGAATACACCATAAAAAAGTACCACATAACAAATGTTCCCTACCAATGTTTTAGTTATCATCATGTCTTGATGATTGAAAATACCATCAATAATGTCCTTGTTAACATTGGACCAAATCTATATATTTGCTTCTAACATTATTGACAACCATTATAAGCAAAAGACACATCATTCATCTTTTCTTTTCTAGTAGGGCATAACCATATTTATAACAAGTCTATCATTTAGTGAGGCACTATGTTTCTTAGATGATGTTGTCTGTTAGCAATTTTCAAAGCGGTCATGTGTATCATAGTTTTTTTCCTAAAAATACATTGCAAAATATCTAGACAACATATAATATCAATGCTATACATCAAATTCCTCTCTAATTAAATAGCATAGGCCTTATATATGTGTGTATATAAACACACATGTATGATCCATGACTGCAATATAATGTTAGGGTACCATGATTGAACATAAAACTTGCAAGAGGCTATCCATTTTCAAGGCAACAACATCACGTGACTTTACCTAAGTTTCATTACAAAATAAAATTGTATTCTATAGACACCTAAAACGCGTCATGTCGAGGTGACTACTCATATGGGACATGCTAGAAGACCATATGAAAGATCTTGGATAGATTCCAAGGTGAAGCAGTGGTTCTAACCACTCATTTAGGCATTTTGGCCTAATCAGTGTTGGTCACGGCTGACACCCATGGTTAACAGAGTTGGTCATGCCTCAGAGCCATGGCTAGCCTTCAAAATCAGTTGGACCTCGGCCGACCCAAAATCGGTTACAATGGCCAATTGGTTGAAGATCCAAGCGGTTAGAGGGTGAAAAGTTCTAGAAGCTTCCATCCAACTGCCCCAACTGCCCTTTCTTGATCTTGGCTTCTCCATGAAGCTAAGACAAGGCCTTCCCAAGTGCTATAAAACCCCCCTCCAAATTGGGGAGAAGTCTGGAAGAATCTCGAGTTGAAGCGCAGCGAAGCCCTATCAAATTGCATACTCACTTGCATCCATTGAGAGGAACACTTTTGCTGCCTATTTGGAGATCACATGGCATTTGGAATCAAGAAGGCTATGGAGGGCTAGGAGAAATCAAGAAACTCAATTGAGCCCAATCCATCACCAATCTGAGCAATTCAACCACCAAATCTATCAGAGGACATCAAGGTGACCCTTGAACATCAATTCATCGAAGTGAATTGAGGAATCAAGCCCTGATTTGGAGAGCAAGGACATTCATGGCTCAGCCATGGCTGTCAACCATGGCTAATAGTGCCAACCGCTTCATAGACCTGCGATCAAGGTTTAATCCTCTTTTCAGCCGGTTTTAGTAGTAGGTTTACATTTCTATTTGTTCATTTAGGTAAATTTACTATAGATTGATTTTTTGTCTTCTCATTAGACTGTTAGAATCATTGATCTAGGGTAGATTCCTCTCATTTCCAAGTATTAGTCAATTCTAGACTAGGTGTTATTATTTTCATGCATGTATGCTCTCAATGCTTAATTAGGATGTTAGATGACTAGATCTATGTCTCCTTTACATTCTTTATGGTAAATTTATCATGTTTTAGCATAGATTCATATCTTTACATGCTTTCTTGATTTCATGTTTCTTATAGCATCTTTTATGCAAGATTTGGATTAAAGGCCTCATCAAGAGAGGCTACCTTTGCTTTTAATATGTTTCTTGTTGTTTCTTGGATGCAGGGTTAATAGGGTCTTGTCATTCAAAGCAACAAATACCTCTAATCATGGAGAAGAAGGCCACATTTGCCTTGGAGCAGTTCGTGTCAACCTAGGAAGCCTATGGATTACACCTACCCTTGCATGGGGATTTTCTATGATTGTAATAATTGTATCACATTGGGTATCCCTAAGAGGGATGGATTTGTAATCGAATTTTAATGGAAATTTAATAAAAGAAGCCCTTCTTTGTGGTTATTTGCAAATTCATCCATTCTTTTATGCTTTATGTGATTTTTCAGTTATTATTAGCTTAGGTGTATGCATCCTAGATTGCTACAGAAGGTGATCACGATGGGAAACCCATATTTTATGCCATAGAATACTAACTTACTATGTTTTGTGATGATAGGTCTTAGCCATGGCTGACAACCATGGTTAACAGTTGTCATCGCACCACAGAGCCATGGGCAATAGTTGTAGCCATGCCTGATAGACGTGGTCAAAGAAAATAGAACAACAATAGATATCAGACACCACCATCAGACTTGGATCTGAGGTAGGGTCATTTTTTCCTCTCTGTATTTTTTTATCTATGTTTTTACAGAAGTAGAATGCAATAGATGGATGTTAATTAGAAAACTTAATGAAAAGTAGAAATGGAAAAATCCTAGTTCATTTTTAGTTTTCTACTAGTCGTTGCTAGGAATAGTGGATCTCTGATTGCAGTCCACCCTAGTCTCCAGTGGTCTAGGACATTGTGTGTTTAGAGTTTGCATGTATGAGGCCCAATCAGTGGCCATTTTCCTCATAGATAGTTGCATTCTCTGAACGTCATCTAGTGTAATCGTGCATTCTCTTAAAGTGAAATGTTCTTTTTCAAAGCATGTAGGAAAATCATGTGAATGTTGGTTTATGCATTTTTATTTCATGCAAAGTAAAAAGAACCACACACACCATGACACACTTTAAATGCTAGTGAGTTGGAAGTCACATCCAACCACTAGTAGGGTTCAACGATGGTGGCAGTGATTTCCATCCATTGGCCCAACTCCCTCGATCCTTTTGTTACTAGACCAATACCGGATCCAAGAACCATCATAGCCCATGGAAAATTTGCATGTATCTCTCTTCGAGAGGTATATCATCGACTACGGGTGAACAGGGTGAGGACCGGGAGGACCTGTGCTCCCTGACCATGTGTGGACTTCATTACCACATATTATAGGTGGGATTACATGGCATGGAGTTCATTGCCAGGTTGTCGAGCTATGAGTATACAGGTGAAAGCCCTTAAACAATTGAGTATATCATCAACATTTTGAAAACATGATGAGAGTTACTTTTTGATACAACAAACTTGAAAAAACATCAAATAGTTTAGGGCTCACAAACAAAAATTTAAAAGAGATAATCATCATTGTTTACTTTTTTTGCCTTAAAATTTACATACGAGATAATATAATATCATGGTGCGAACATGGAGAGGCCGATCCAGGCATAGACCCGAGGTCAAGGCCGAAGCTCCACCCAATGCACAACAAAATGCGTAGGACCCTCAACCACAGAATCCTCCCAAACATCATTCAATGAGTATTAGAGGGGATAATTCTATGCATGGGGATCCTATTGAGAATACCCCAGTTAGAGGAGCCACTAGACACTCCTCGAGACATAGATCAGAGCATGGGGCTTCCCAGCATGGGGGTCCCAAACATGTTAGCATTTACCATGATCACACTCACATGCATCCATAAGATCTACTGAAGAGTATGTCATAGAGGGATCCAGATTGGTACCCCTTCAACCTATAGCTAAGGGAGGCGCAAGACCCCCACCATATGAGTATAGATAGGCTCAAGATCTACCCATTCAAGGGTAAACAGAGAGGGCCACTTTCGAGCGTAGACCCATGCAAACTCCCAACAGAAGTGAGCCTTGTAGGATCACCATAGACATGTCTAAAGTGGGAGAAAATGGTATGCCACCTCATGAGCCATGGCGTAGTAGATAGTTAGATGGTCTGGATAGAGTCTTAGGATAGCTAGGTTATAAACCTTCACCTATGCCTTCTCATTCTATGAGTGTGCATAGTGAAAGTACAATTAGGACCATCAGAGAACCTAGAGAATGCTCCAAGTATTCTCATGATATGCATGCCCCTGCATCCCATGTGGGCATAGAGTATAGGTGATAACTAGATGCAAATGTCATCTTCATAGACAAGGGCAAGAGCATAGCAAATCAGTCTATTGGGGGACACACCCACAAAGTCGCTCGAATAGAGTGCACACACCAGAGGCCTCATACGAATGATCACATAGATAGATCTCACAAGCTAGTGTTAGAGCAGAGATGTCAGATCCTCCAAGACCAATTGGAAGATGTTCATGTAGAGTGAGAATGCCTCAAAAATGAGGACACTCAGAGGCAAAGGTTCATAAGACAATGATTATATGAATAGCGCATGCATGAGCAATGCATCCTTGATCAAAAGGAGCATGCTGAGAGGGAGGACCGATTGGCTAGTGTCGGTTTACCTCCCCATAGTGAGTATAGGGAGAGCATTGATAGATGAGCTACTTCATAGCCCGAGTTGCACCCTGAGTATATAGACACCCATACTCGCCATACGACCCAACACAGAGATCGACATCCCACATCCGAACATCATGGGCATAGGTAGTATGAAGAAGAAGTGGGAGATGAATTAGATCAAGAGTATCCTAAAATATCCCAAGTCGAAGTGGATGATGAGCCTAGTCCTCCACCTCGATCGAAGAGGAATCTACCTCCAAAGGTGCCTCAAAGGCAATCCAGAGAAGAGGAGTTCCTATCTTCGTAGGCCTATAAGGCCTTGGTAGAAAAGGTTAAAGCTATCGAGAAGCAAGGAATGACTTATCAAAATCCTACCTTGAATAAGATTCATAATGAACCTTTATGCCCATCAGTGCCTATTCTTGCCTATCCTGAGCATTTTGAGATGCCTAGGCTAGAAAATTTTAAAGGAGAGGAGGATGCTCAGGAGCACATCATGAGTTTTCTAGACATGTGCTTTCAGATCGAGAGCAATGATGCCTTGCTCCTATGGACCTTCATTACAACCCTCTCAGGCCCAGCTCAGGAGTGGTTTAATCAACTCAAAAGGCACAACATCACCAACTTTGAGCAACTGGTCGATGCATTTCTTGAATGCTTCTCCTTCGACATCAAGAAAAAGGTGAACTTATCCGATCTGGCTGCTTTAATGCAACATGATGATGAGCTAATTATGGATTATGGGAAATGATGGAGAAATATGATGGTAAAGCTACCATTCTCCATCCCTACCTCTGAATTAACCTAGATGTTTATGAAGAGTTGCACAAAGCACATTTCATTATTGTTGTAGTTGCAACAATATCAAACATTTGAAGAGGCTTTGGTGCAAGCCAAAGTGATAGAGGATATCAAGTTATAGGAGGGTAACTTGAAACTCAGAAGAAAGAAGGAATGGAATAAGAAGAGCATCGAGAAACAATAGGCCAAGCCGACCCACGTTAATCAGGTGGTTTTAAACCTTCAAAAAGGGGATAAGGGGCAGCAACAATGAAATTATCAAGCCCAACCTCCTCCTATGTAATATGAGTAGTGCAACAACAACTAGAAGGGTAAGGACAAAGAAAGATACCCTCCTCGCATATTCACTCAATTATCAGAATCGTTGACATCGATTTTCCATCAATTGTGTGAGGCAAAGGCAATAAACTTACCAAAAATCAAATTAGTGGACCCTAATCAACCCAAGCCTAAGGGATATAAGGATGATCAATATTGCATATTTCATCGAATGAAAGGTCATGACATAGAGGTATGTTGGTCTTTCAAACATTTAGTGCAAAATATGATCGAAAGAGGTACGCTTCTTGTGGACAATCCACAAGCGCCAGATAATCAGAATATGGGGATTTACAAAAATCCTCTACCCAACCATGAGGTACCAAGGAACAATGTTGGCCAAGTCAATCAAGTATGCATCGAACCACCAACCCATGGGTTCATCAGAATGGTCAACATCATCACAAGACATGCGAGGTATGAAAGACCAAATCAACCTCCATTGCCTATTAGGGTCCAAGTTGCACCTCCTCCAAGGCCAGCCCAGAATGTGCTAGGCCCACCAACTAGACCGGTGGTGACAATCAGGAGTAGGTTAGTTCAAAACCTATAGATGACTCCAACAAAGTTGTCAATTTATGAGTTGATTCAATAGTCTCCCAAGCATAGGGAGACGCTTATGGATATTCTAAGGTCCATAGAAGTGTAATCCCAAGATCCCGAAGCATTCACACACTTCGTGGGACACGTGCAATAGTGTCAGGAACCGATCATACAATTTTATGATCATGAAATCAAGATGGTTTCCACTATCATAGTGGACCCACCACTCCACATCATTGCATGTGTAAATCACATACCTTTCAAGTAGGTTTTGATTGATATAAGATCATCAATCAATATAATCATGACCAAGGCATTGACATACCTGAAGTTGCCAAAGATGCATATCATACCTTCTACCTTCACATTGAGAGCTTTTAATGATGCATTATGCTCAACTATCGACACGATAGTCTTACCTATTCAGGTGGGACTAAAGACCATCCTAATGATGTGTCATGTGATTGAAGGTGCTATGTAGTACAATATACTTCTAGGGAGGCCTTGGATAATATAAATGCATTGTGTCCCTTCCATTCTCCATCAATGTATTAAATACGTGCATGAGGGACAGGTTCACATGGTACCTTCAGATGAAGAACCATTCAAATACATGAATTTAGAAGATTTTTAGGGGACTTCATGCTCCCCTCAATGCACCTGGACATACGGCCAGTGTCACCGATCAAAGAGCCAGGAGGCAAAATGAAGGAAGTGTGTGCCAAACCTACAACGTCCACATCTCAATGATCGGAGCACATGACAGCTGCTTCTACCAAACCATCTGCATCCATAATGCATCGAGATGATAAGAAGATAAAGGTAAATATGGGAAAAAAGAGATAAAAAGAGCACCCAAACTAGTTGTCATCGAGGTCCCTACTCCCATGGAAGTAGAGGATGCTCAAGGAGAAGTCGAAGAGGCACCTCAACCTACTTCACCTGCATCTTCAATAGGGTCATCTACACCATAGGTGACCATTCATTTGGTTAATCCTAGATTAGGGGAGTATATTATGTAGAATGTGACATTTACACCGATCATCGAGACTACATAGGATATGGGCCGACCACAAGCCCATCACCTTCCCATAGGGATGGTGGTACCACTAGGGGTACCTCCTAACCAAACCAATTTCATCTATGGAGGGCTCGACCAACTTACATCTCGCACTACCATGGATGAGGATGATGATGAACCATTCACTATGAATGTTCATTATCTCTCTAACCTAGAATATACCTTATAATATTTTGAGTATTACCATTGGCATGGTTACGGTCTCAGATTATTCGAGTAGGGGCGTAGGAGGCCTTACGAACCACAATATCAATTGCCAACTGATAGGTTCAAGTTAGGATATTATATTAGAGGATAGGATGAACTCCTCATGACATCTTTAGACCACATATACCTCAGTCTAGGGGGTGAAGTCGACTTCAATCCTTATCACCCCAATCCCTCCACCTTTCAAAGGGATAACCAGTTAGTGTCTTACATCACTATAGAACCACCTGAGATATATCACGAGAACATCTTGGTGGAGACCAGTCCAGAGCACATACCAAGAGACAACTTGGATGAACAAATCTATGGGGCAACCGATGACATGGCCTACAAGTTCAGAATGCTAGCATAGCGATAGATTTTGAGTCAGAGGATCATCCTGATGAGGATAAAGTAGAGTCCATATCTGAGAGAGGTGGACCGAGTTGCATGTATGAGAGTGATGATGATGAGTCCTCAAACAATGAGCAATCTGAGGATGAGACTGAGTTGGCTTACCTAGGCCCTCTAAATTTATGTCATATGTTACCCTTGGAGACAGTCATAGAGGATGAGCAATCCTCCATTGATGATAGTGGCTATCAAGAGTGGGCTTACATGGGGCCCCATATTCCTAATATCCTAGTTCTAGTAGGTAGCGATGAAGGTTTTTATTATGATAGTGATGATGAAGATGAAATAGAGAGAGCCTATTTGGGGCCTCCCTACTTGCATCATCATAATGCACCATACACTACAGAGGATATGTACAGAGATATCAATCTCCACCCTTGCCTCAGAGGAAGACCACCGAATCTCAATATGATTTATCATATGGTCTTTCCTGATCCACCGACATACATGGAGCTCCTAGAGCCTAGCGATCCTATGTTTGAGTCTATCCATAGACCAGATCCAGAGATCCCCATACCCCCAGAACCACATCTTGAGGATGGAAGTTATATAAATGTAGAGTCACATGCACGTGGTCCTAGAGACATAATCCATTCCATCAATATGATCTCCATTGATTTGACCACTCCACTTCATAATCCAGTCGATCCCTCCAAACCATTGTATCTTAATGTAGATGCTATTGATTGGGATCATATTGAATCACCACTAGAGCCTAAATATTTCTTCCCCAATGAAGAAATGTTGCAACCTTTTCATTTTGCACTAGGTTGTGCACATGATGTTTATCATGTTGAGGATGCTTCCAATGTGGAACCCATAAACCCAGAAGATGACATCCACTTGATCCCTATGCCTCACCAACTTGAGGAGGGATCCCACATGTCAGTAGAGGAAACCTTTGAAGTGGATATCAACAATGATCCCACAATTCCTAAGAAGGTTAAATTTGGAGAAATTTTATCTCCTGATGAGCATGCCAACCTCATCCCTCTACTGAAAGAGAGACCTGATCTCTTTGCTTGGACTTATAAGGACATGTCGGGTCTAGATCCAAAATTGGTTACTCATAACCTTTCGCTAGATCTCTCAAAAAATCTAGTCAGGAAGATGCATCCAATAGTAGCCTTAATGGTTAAGGATGAATTGCAAAAGCTATTGGATGTAGAGTTTGTCATTTCCATCGACTATCCAGAATGGGTATCAAACATGGTGCCTATAGGAAAACTTGATGGAAGGATCCATATCTGTATAGATTTTAGAGACCTCAATAGGGCAACACCAAAGGATTCATTTCTATTTCCAAACATAGATGCTCTCGTAGATGCAACTATGGGTCATGAAATGCTCTCCCTAATGGATGGATTTTTTTGGTTACAACCAAATTTGGATTAAGCCCGAAGACCAACATAAAACCATATTCATAATGCCATGGGGGACATTTTGTTATAAGGTTATGCCATTCAGCCTTAAGAATGTTGGTGCTACATATCAATGGGCTATGACATACATCTTTCATGACTACATGCATAAGATCTTGGAAGATTACATCGATGACTTATTGGCAAAGTCATTGCTACATTCAGAGCATGCAGAGGTCCTGAGAAAGGTCTTCGATCGCCTGATAGAGCATAATGTCAGGTTGAATCCTAAGAAGTGCGTATTTGGTATGACTTCAGGAAAGCTCTTGGGATTCATCATTTCAAAATGAGGGATCGAAGTAGACCCAACAAAGGTCAAGGCCATTTTAGAAATGTATCCTCCCATGAATATTAAGGAATTAAGGAGCCTACAGGGCAAAGTAGCATCCATAAAGTGATTTATCACACAATTATCAGATAAATGTCGACCCATGAATCGACTGCTACACAAGGGGGTCCCATTCAATTGGGATGAGGACTATCAAGCAGCCTTTGCTGAGATTAAGCACTACCTGGTGATGCCACTAGTACTAGCTCCACCAAGACCAGATGTACCATTCTTGCTATATATATCGGCAACTAACTTTGCATTAGGGACCATGTTAGCCCAAAATAATGTGCAAGACAAAGAGCAAGCCATATATTACATTAGTCGAACCTTGGTGAGTTACGAGCTAGGATATGCCTACATGGAAAAGTTATGTTTAGAAGTGGTGTTCGCTACAAAGAAATTATGGCATTATATGTTAAGTCATACGATGTATGTCATATCAAAACAAAATCCTTTGTAGTATATGATGAGCAAGATGTATCATAATACACGTACTACAAAGTGGATCATGCTATTGATAGAATTTGACTTGGAATTCATTAGCCAAAATTCCATCAAGGGATAGGTCATAGCTGATCAACTAGTAGAGGCACCACTAGAAAATAGTAGGCCTCTCACCATTGAGCTTCCTGATGATGCAGTATTCACATTATCAGTCTCCCAAACCCAAAGAACTAGATAACAAAGCTGATATGACCTTGTTCTTCGATGGTTCAAAGTGTGAGCAAGGGGGTGGTGCAGGAATAGTGTTGTTCATACCACAAGGTGCTCCCATGCCCTTGTCATTTAAGTTGGACTTTCCTTGCACCAACAATAATGTTGAATATGAAGCCCTAATCTTGGGCCTCCAAACAACTATCACCATGAAGATCAAAAGGTTAAATATCTTTGGTGATTCCCTTCTCATTATCAACCAAGTGAAGGGACTTTTTCAATGTAGGTGTCCGGTCTTGAAGGCCTACAAAGATCTTGTTGACACTTATCTAGCTCAGTTGGAGTGGTACGACATCGAGGCAATCCCTCATTCATAAAATAGATTCATAGACACTATGGCATATTTGGGATCCTTAATCCCTCAGAATCTATCTACCGATTTTACTACCATCCACGTAAAAATGTTGTCACACTCTACCATGTAGCATGAGGCTTTGGATAACAAAGAATCAATCAACATGATTCATATAGAACCAAACCATGAATGGTTCTACAGAGCCAGAGACTTTCTCAAGAGGGCATCCTAGGGGTCATTGATCTCGTAGGGTCCTATGGGGAATGGTACTACCATTCACCATAAGGTTATTTCCTAGTCTGCATTTATGAATGTTAAACCATAGGGGGAACATGTTGTCTTGATAGTTGAGGTTGAGGTCTATCAAAACTGGATGTCATAAATACATGACTTCCTAAAACTTGGTGTAATCCCTCAGGGATTATCACATGTCGTGAAATGCACATTTAAATAGAAAGTGATAAAGTATGTCTTGTTAGGAGATATTTTGTATCATCGAAGTTACGATGGAGTTCTCCTTCATTGTCTTGAGCCCCAAGAATCATCTTGGGCAATTTTGCAAGCTCATGATGGTACGTGCGGTGGCCATTTTAGTGGCATGGCTATCATCAAGTGCATCCTTCACATGGGCTATTATTGGCCTACTATGGAGAAGGATTGCAATGTGTATGTCAAGAAATGCATTAAATGTCAACATCATGCTAATCTTGCACACTTGCCATCACAGGCCTTACAACCCATTCAAGCGGCTTGGCCATTTGCTCAATGGGGTTTGGATCTAATCGGTAAGATCTCTCCTCCATCATCAGGTCGACATACATTCATTATCATGGCTACTGAGTACTTTACTAAGTGGGTGGAAGCAATCCCATTAACAATGACAATTGGAGCACGTATTACGGAGTTCATACTCACCAATATCATAAGTCATTTTGGGATACCATCCAAAATAATCTTGGATAATGGAACGTCATTCAAGAACAAAACTGTGAGGGCTTTGACGTCCAAGTACAGGATCAAACATAGTTTTGTGACTCCATATTATCCATAGGCAAATGGGAAAGCTGAGGCTTCAAATAAGATAGTGGTATCCATATTGAAAAATATGGTACAAGAGCACCACAAATATTGGCACACCTAGCTACCCCTTGCATTATGGGCTTATAGGACTAGCATTCGGACACCCACTAGGGCAACTCCATTTTCACTAGTATATGGCATTGAGGCCATTATGCCCTTAGAGTTGGAGATTCCAATATTGCGCATCGCATTGAAAGAGTTCATCGATGATGACACTACATGACAAGCTCACCTAGATCAATTGATGCTACTTGATGAACATCACGTGAATGCCCTTGAGCATCTTCATGTTTATCAAGAGTGCTTAAAATGAGCTTACAATAACAAAGTCCATCTGAGAGACTTTGAGGTTGGTGATCTTGTGTTGAAAGAGAACCAACAGAACTCAAATATACTATCAAAACTATGAGACAAATTTATGGCTAATTGGTTAGGTCCTTATATCATCTCTAAGAAGATTGGACCTAGGACATATCGCTTAACATCGCTTGAAGGGGTTGAAGAGCTTGAACCTCTCAACATCCTTCATCTTAAAGTATTCTATTACTAAAACCATTAAAAGGCTCCAAAGGCATCTGTAAGCCCTTTGGTCATCCCATAAAAGGCTCCAAAGGAATCTAAACCCTTTGGTCAAATCAAAATTTCAAAAATCCATAAAAATTAAAAAGCAATAAAATCTAAAAAACATTGCATTTCATTTTGCATTGTTGCATTCTCATTTTGCATATGCATTCATTTAATTGCATTGCATTTAGGCATTTCCATCCATCACACTTGCATTAGGATAGGTTGTGTTTGCAATCTTACAAATGACACCACATTTGTATTTCAATCATGCATCTATGCATTATCATCATCATACATCACCCTTGTGAGTAATTGTGTTTTTCAACACAACCCCTCCTATTGCTATGAAGAATATACTAAGGTTTTTTGGTCATTCAACCATACCTAGTGGTCTTCTCAAGAGTTTGGTAGAAATCTTGCTTTGATTTTGTAGATGAGGTCTAGTTTTGATAGCACTTAGCATATCAGAATCCTATCACTAATCAAACACATTTAAACAATCCTAATTAGGGTAAGGAAGGATGAACACTACAAAAGTGGTCTAGGTCACCTTAGGTGAAAGGTTTTGTTACTTGCTTATTTTGTGAGAAGGGTTTGAGAGATGGTCATTGGAAAAAGGACAAGTTCACCCCCTACCCGAAGAGATCCCTTGCTTAAATCAAAATGAGCAAAATCCTAGAGTCAAATCCTATCCCTTGCTAAAAAAAAAAAGTATATACAAAATAAATAGTGATTTTTGTCACTATATATGAGCAAGTATCCCAATAAATTGAAGAAAATAAGGGGTGAACTTGAATCCCTGGAATGGTCAATACTCAAAGCCATGGAGTGATCCCCAATACAACAATGAGATGAATGAATCCTGCCTAACATTGGGGTAGGTCTAGCAAGTCACAAGTGAGCTAGATTTAGGTGGCCTGGATTGCCTAGTGGTCTAGTCTAACTAAATCCAAACCTAGGATCAGATAGACATTTGAGGATCCCCAATACAACAATGGGCTGAATGAATCCCACTTGGCACTAGGGTATGCTTATGCCTTATCTAATATATTCATTTGCACACATAGGGGTAATGAATAGCTTGGTCTTTCAGAGCAAAAACTTTATTTTTTAGAAGTCTAGTATAGTGATTAATACAACTTTTGATAAGTCAACTAGGGTGTTTGAGTTTCATGGAAAACCTCAAAAATTCCCAAATAGCAACAACCAATTTTCAATGCAATCATCAAATATCAACTTCTTTTATGAGAATTTGTTTATTAGAAATGTTCATAATATAGGTTAGATACCGGATGGATGTCAGAAATGATATTTAAATGGCCACTGACTATGTTATCCATATTCTTTTAATTTACAAAAGCTTATGAATAGAAACAATACATCATTGCATCTCACATATGGGTGTCCAATTGATTAATTCTTATAATAAGATATAGCAATTACAGTTCATGATTGTTATACATTCTGTGGTGTCATCCAGTAGATTGTTAAACTCATATTGCATTCATACATTATGTTTTAAGTGATTAAAGCATACATGTCCATTTACAAAAAATCATCATCATGAAAATTATGCAGTACATACATGGCATGAATCATGTCATAACATCATAAATTAAATGCATACAAGTACTATAAATTAAACATGCATTTAACATCAAACATTGCATTCATATACATTCATCATAAGTAGTCCATCTACACATATATATCACTGCATCTAATCATACATCACATAGCTATCTAGCGCATGTCATATATACATCACATCATATAGCATAAAATAAACATAACACATAAGCATTGCATCCATATGCATCTCATAAACATAAAACAAATAAAATCTACACATATAATGAGTCTCAAATGTCAGATCATATATATATATGTATCCAAAAAGAGTACATCGACATATGTCAAAAATACCCATAGGCTACAACTATGTAGGTCCTCGACCTTACACTAAAAAATGGTACAATATCTATAGATCCATACTAAGAAGCACCTACACCCCTAGTCTATGAGGCTCCATCATCACCTCCACCCTCCCTATGAGTCCGCTTGGAGCTGGCACCTGAGGTCCTCTCAGATCTGTGCATCCTATGACTAGAGCGAGCTGAAGACTACCCTATCTCCCTAGTCTGAGTCCTCTAAGATCCTGGAGCTATGGTCCTCTCTAGAACCTCACCCCGAGTAGCTCAATCTCTCTCACTAAGGTAGAGATGTAAGCAACATCTGATGATCGCTCATTGATGTGTCACTACACCAGAGCCCACAATCTCCTGATCTCTACCATCGGGTCCACCACTACTAGTCCCTTAACTACTAGAACTATGAGATGGAGCCACTAGAATAACCTATGAAGATGAGGGGTCTCCCCTCATAGACCTGAGTGAGTCATGCTCTATGATCATAGCATCTAGCTAGGACTGTAGGAGGATACGCTACCCTGTGATCCTCTGGATCTCTATCTCCACCATGGTAATCTATGCCTGGAGAGCTATCTTCTCCTCCTCATAGTTGCACCACTAAGACTGCCCTACTATGAGCTATGACTTTAGGTCACTAACCCATGCCTGTAAGGTAGCTATGGAGGTGTCTCTCCCTAGCATCTACATCTATAGTGTGCCTACCTGAGTCTGTAGGCTAGCAACCTGAGCCTTGAGCTACCCAATCTCGCTAGTGCTACCTCACCCTCTGCTAGTGCCTCATCCTCCTCCTCAGCTAGGGGGCTCCTCTATAGCTCCTCCCTCACCCCATCCCTTAGTCCTCTAATAGACTCGATACCCATGAGGATCGACCTCTACTCCCTCTACACCCTCTACTAGTCTACCTAGTGGGCCCTCCAAGCCCCACCATAGCATGGTCATCCACCAAGTGTCATAGTCTATTATCATCCCTACATATGATAGGCTTGACTCCTAGAAATCATCATCCTCATCACCCAACGGAGTCACCCAGGGCCATGTCAAGTCCCTCTCTAGAGTGAGATGAGTAGATGGTGGGGAGCTCTACGGATGTCCTACCTAATACCAAACTATCTAGTGATACAGAGAAGTAAAATAACTCTCATACCTTGAACTTACATTCGAGGAGCCATCTATCTCTACATGCCCATCATAGGTACTCATCAACCTCTATCCATGGAGGGCAATCTAGGTAGGGGTACCACTCAACCTGGCCTACCTACAGTCATGCAAACTACTCTATGTAGTAGCTCAAGTCCCCTACATGAGACCTACTCTAAAGCCCTCCTTGATATTAAGGCCAACATTGCATAGCACTAAGACCTCCTCAATGTCTATGATCTCGAGAGGTAATCCAATAGGGTGCTCAATATTGATGTGCTACCACCCCTAGATCTAAAGAAGTAAGCTACAACCGATGCCCACTCTGCTCCTCTAAGTGATCTGATACAACTCATTATAGAGTTACGCTAATAGGGCACTCCCCAAGATAGGATCAGGGGCTACTGAATGGTGCTCGCTAGGACATCTCACATCCTAGCTAGGAGGTTCTAAGGGAACCTCACTCTAGAAGTATCAGGGAGCATGATCTACATAATCAAGTGCATAAATATGGTCGCTCATCGAGAGAAGACCTGCTAGATGTACCAGTGCTCAATGTGGACCCCTCCATGGTCCGAATGCTGTTGTGCCGCATCACTACGATGACCAAAGATCTGATCAAACACTATCTTCTTTACATCTATCGGTGAAGATGTGATGGCCTCGCCATCTAGAGGGAGTCAAAATATGTGGTACACATCCTCCAATGTCATAATCATCTCACCGATAGGCAGGTGAAATGTGTTGGTCCATGCATCCCAACATCGGGCCAAAGCTATCATGTAGGCCTGATCAGCCCTAATAGTGGGGAGGCACAAGACGTAGCCGAAGCCCATAGCCCCAAACCAATCCAGCTCTACCTATGTTAGGGCACCATATAGGTTATGAAGGATCTCTGATTCCCTCACCCTCGTAGTCAGAGTCTGGTCGAAAGCAGCATAATAAGGCAAAAATGATTAAAAATCAACCAAAAACATCAAAAACAACTTAAAAATGTCAAACAAAATCACAAAATATTCAAAAACACATAAACATAAAAAAATACACTCAAAATTTAAAAAAATGGACAAAGCACTTCAAAAATTCAAAAAATTAATTAATTCCTTTCAAAAATAAAAAAAAATTAAAAAATTTAAATTTTTTCTAAAGTTGTCGAACCACGGTTCAGACCCGTGATCGAGATGGTGATCAAATTTTATGACCATTGAGATTTGAATCCCATCATGGATGATAGTCATGGCCCCCAATTTGCCAATTGGGGACCGTGCTTGCTAGTCACGGCTAAGGGAGATGACCTTTTTGGGGTCATTTCCCATCCCGAGACACCCCAAAAAAATTAAACCCTCCCCATTTAATCTAACCTAGGCTAAACCTATCTAGGGTGAGGTTCATTACCGATAGTTTAGTGATGTTAAT
This sequence comes from Wollemia nobilis, assembly GCA_028583015.1. Lineage (NCBI taxonomy): Eukaryota > Viridiplantae > Streptophyta > Pinopsida > Araucariales > Araucariaceae > Wollemia > Wollemia nobilis. Next base: position 16,794,638 of record JAQPPZ010017052.1, read on the forward strand.
TTAACCCATTACTTAATGAGGTTCAATTTTATCTGATAATTGAAAAATGAGGGTTTGTGTGCTTCTACCTTAGTAGCACCGATGCCTCTAGGTTGGTCTGCCATCAGTGAAGGTGGTAGTGAGGTCGAGTTTGCAACAATGTTCCATATCAAATTTGATAACTCACCTCTCAGAGCACTCAGGTTTGCAAAGTTGTCAATTGGAAATAATGACATCAAAAATGATAGATTTTTCTTAAATATTTTCCATTTTACCCCTGACCACGGCTGACACCCATGGACGCAGGATTAGGGTTTTTCGATTACGGGTTGGAGCCACGACTAGGAAAATTTGAAAATTTAGTTGCATTTGACAAGCGCAGCTAGCAACCTACAATAAATGCTCCAAAATCCCACCATGAGGAGTTTCAAAATGTCAAATTAAAAATATCCACCTGACCAAAATTTTCAAAAATATTAAAAATAACAAAAAAATTCAGATAATTCAAAAGTCAAATGTGCCTTGTATCTAGTTATTTACCCTATACACTTGGTGGTTGCGATGGACGCTCCATGCAATCCGACAAGATGAGTAAATTACCATAAGGACATTTGGGGCAAATTCATCATCGTCAAATTGATATGCTTCATTTCAATCCCGAAGAAGGCCTTGGAGGCTGGACCGCCCCACGGGAATGAAGCAATCATGTCAATTCTTCTATGACATTTTTAGTAGATCATCGACCAATATGATTCAACACATGCCTAATTGGAATTGTTATCATTTTGATTCCCTAAGAAGGCCTTCATGGCTGGACCACTCCATGGGATAGAAATATACAATTACTATTAACAGTTGTAATCATAGCTGATTAGGCCTAGCCAAGTATCAAGTGCTAAACCTTAAATTGTTCAAGTCATTCATAGTGGTCAAGTGACTCGTCGCTTCATTTAATTGTCATTACCCTCATCGACTCGTCGCTTGAGGGGGTAGTCATAATATCATAATCATAATCAAAGTCAACAGAATATCCCTTGATCGTAGATCCCTTGATCTTGTCAAAATTGCGTTCGTCTTACGAATCATTGCCAATGACTATCATAAGCTTACCCTTTGCTGGGGCAAAAAGCAACTATGATAGTTAAGTTAGTAGCTCTCCTCCTTTCGGATCTATATGGCGTAGAAGCCTATAGTAGCGCTGAAGCTACCCGATCGCCGCTGGAGCTTGCCAAAGCTTTGCAAATTTAAGCCTTCCATCCAGTTGGAAGCAATGATTCTAGGATGCGCATCCTTTTGTAGGACCTTGGGCATCTAATGTTGATCAGACTAATGATCATCATCCAACCTATGACATCATTTTAGGAGGTCTATTTTTGCTCAGCGTTGTTCGATCTCACAATGCATCTCAAAAGGGGCATCTGTAGACACCTAAAACGCGTCATGTCGAGGCGACTACTCATATGGGACATGCTAGAAGACCATATGAAAGATCTTGGATAGATTCCAAGGTGAAGCAGTGGTTCTAACCACTCATTTAGGCATTTTGGCCTAATCAGTGTTGGTCGCAGTTGACACCCATGGTTAATAGAGCTGGTCGTGCCTCAGAGCCGCGGTTAGCCTTCAAAATTAGTTGGACCTCGACCGACCCAAAATCGGTTACAATGGCCAATTGGTTGAAGATCCAAGTGGTTAGAGGGCGAAAAGTTCTAGAAGCTTCCATCCAACTGCCCCAACTGCCCTTTCTTGATCTTGGCTTCTCCATGAAGCTAAGACAAGGCCTTCCCATGTGCTATAAACCCCCCTCCAAATTGGGGAGAAGTCTAGAAGAATCTCGAGTTGAAGCATAGCAAAGCCCTATCAAATTGCATACTCACTTGCATCCATTGAGAGGAACACTTTTGCTGCCTAATTGGAGATCACATGGCATTTGGAACCAAGAAGGCTATGGAGGGCTAGGAGAAATCAAGAAAATCAATTGAGCCCATTCCATCACCAATCTGAGCAATTCAACCACCAAATCTATCAGAGGACATCAAGGTGACCTTTGAACATCAATTCAATGGAGTGAATTGAGGAATCAAGCCCTGATTTGGAAAACAAGGACATTCATGGTTCAACAGTGGCTAACAGTGCCAACCACTTCACATGTCATGACCCTTTTTGGAGAAATAGGGTCATGTAAATATTTTTGGTAAATATTATTATGTCGAGAGGTATTCCTACAATGGCAGACAGGGGGGTGGGAGGTAAAGAGGTCATACACATCGCGCCATAAACAATTTTTTTTTTAATTAAAAAATCCGACATTAACAAAAATATTTAAAATATTTAAACTAAAACAACCAACTAACCAACCGTTGCAAACATTTAAAATATTTAAACTAAAACAACCGACTAACCAACCGTTGCAACTGTTTAATAAAATATTGTATAAATACATGAACATATAGGCGCCTCGAGATTGATAACTCTCGGTATTTTTAGATATATATCCTTTATATCTAAGCTAGTTATATCATGTGTGGTGTGAGAGAAATAATTATTTTTACTATTATTATTATTGTGTGGTGTGAGAGAAAATAATAATTATTATTAAAATACATTTTATATATGCAACTTAAATGTGGGCCCAACTCAACGAAGGATTATAACATGAGGCTTATATATACATGAGCACTCATATTTCTCATTATGTTTTGATGTTTTATGAAAATTGAGTGAGGGCAAAACCCTTCTCTTCTTCTGTGGTTTTTGAGAGGTGCTCAAAGTTTGTAGGGGATTCCAATCTAGTAGTTGGGAGGTGCTCAACTATTGTGGTTGAGGAGTAAATCCATCTAGGGTTTACCTTTTGTGCTTCAGAGGGCTTCTAGTATTATTCAGATCTAATTCTCTATCTAGGAGGAGTTCCCTCTTCCTAAGGGTTTGGTGATACCATGGAAGTTTTAGGAGAATCTATTTAGCATTGTAAGCAGTTATATTGCATTGTTTGTGGGTTATTCAGTGTTTGTAAGTCTTGTGATTGCAACGTCCAGCATTGGGGCAGATTTTATACATATTGAGGGTTATAAACCAGCCTAGAGAGGCCACGTCCCATCCTTGAGGTATTTCATAGCAGAGTTGAAGGTATTCACTGGCAGATTTCAAGGTTGAATTGCAGAATTTCAGTCTAGAAAAGGAGACGTCCCATATTAGAGGTTATTTATCAGCATTTTGAGCATTATTTGGGTAAAGTAAATCATCAGTAGCCACATGTCCCATCTTGCAGCATTCTCAGCATATATTTTGTGTTGAAAAAGGGTTTCTAAGACCCCTGTTTGGCAGTATCCCATTGTGCATGCATCTTCAGCAGATTTTGGATGTTAATTTGAGTGTGCCAGGTTCCAACGTCCCATATTTGGCTTGTTTGATTGTAATTTTGTGAGGAATAATAATTAGAATTGTGGTTGTGATTCTATTACAAATTTTATAATTATTTGCATGGTGGATCTAGTCATTATTATTGTAATTCCAGTTTTGGGTCTTTGAAGAAAAATAATAAAAATTCACAAAAATATTTCATTTGCTCAAATATTGCAAGAATCGTGTTTTGTGTTTCTATTTTTCTATTTCGGCTCATTACATCACAGACCCGCGATCAAGGTTTAATTCTCTTTTCAACCAATTTTAGCAGTAGGTTTTCATTTTTGTTTGTTCATTTAGGTAAATTTACTATAGATTGATTTTTTGTCTTCTCATTAGACTGTTAAAATCATTGATTTAGGGTAGATTCCTCTCATTTCCAAGTATTAGTCAATTCTAGACTAGGTGTTATTATTTTCATGCATGTATGCTCTCAATGCTTAATTAGGATGTTAGATGACTAAATCTATGTTTCCTTTACATTCTTTATGGTAAATTTATCATGTTTTAGCATATATTCTTATCTTTACATGCTTTCTTGATTTCATGTTTCTTATAGCATCTTTTATGTAAGATTTGTATTAAAGGCCTCATCAAGAGAGGCTAATTTTGCTTTTAATATGTTTATTGTTGTTTCTTGGATGCAGGTTTAATAGGGTCTTGTCATTCAGAGAAACAAATGCCTCTAATAATGGAGAAGAAGGCCACATTTTCCTTGGAGCAATTTGTATCAACCTAGGAAGCCTGTGGATTACACCTACCCTTGCGTGGGGATTTTCTATGATTGTAATAATTGTATCACATTGGGTATCCCTAAGAGGGATGGATTTGTAATCGAGTTTCAATAGAAATTTAATAAAAGGAGCCCTTCTTTGTGGTTATTTGCAAGTTCATCCATTCTTTTATGCTTTATGTGATTTTTTCAGTTATTATTAGCTTAGGTGTATGCATCCTAGATTGCTACACATTCTAATATTGAACATATCATAATGAAGACAAACAAAAATATTTTTTTAGATTTGGAAGACAAACAAAAATATTAATCCACTAAAGGCTTTTAGAAATTTTTCATATTTAAAGGTAAGATTTTAGTCCAATAGTCTAAGTAATTTATGTCAATCATGTAGTGAATGGAAACATCAAATTAATTAAAGTTTTAGTTTAAATAAATGGGTTATGAGTAATTTAGGTTTTTCAAGAGTGGAATTTAAATAAAGTTATTAAACAATTAATTTATTATTCTAGGTTCAAGGAAAAAACTTTATTTTTTAGGATTTGGTAATGGTACTTATGTTTGCATTTCAAGAATTTAGCATTTAAAGTGATCTATGTCTTCAAAATTTTATACTTTGATAATATGTTCTTAATAGATTATATGGGATTGAAACGAGTTTTTTTTGTATTACATGATGACCATATAGTGGTATTACAACTTGATAATTATGTATATATTGCTTGGTAGGATTCTAAACTTGGTCTCCTTCTTATAAGTATTAACTAGTTGAGCTAATGCCATTTTATTAGTACTTTGACAATTACAAACAGATACAGTCTGCTTTTTTTAATTGTATTTTCTTTTGTTCTTCTAAACATAAAAATGAGAGTTGTATTTTACTTTGATGAGGTAGAGAGGTGAAAAGCGATTCTTTGTAAATTTAGAGAATGAAAAATTAAAATGGTTACTAGCCATTTTACCTTTTTCTTACCATAATGCATTATAGGTTGCATTAACATTAGAAAATCTAGTCACTTTTTGTAAGCATTTGACGGGTTCTTATTATTATATCTCCTCTTAATAGTACAAGATCTTCTATAAATATGAAGTAAAATGCTAATACATTATATGCAATAATAGTCTTAGGCTTTAAATTTGATGCTTTTGTGGACTTTTCAAAATCAAACTTGCACATCAAGTACAATGAAAACTATAGTGTAAGACATGTTTGATGAAATAATATAGGTAAATTTACACAAGAAGCAGTCTCAAAATTTTGTTTAGGTCTTCATTGGCCTCATTCATTTTAGCCTTACTCTATTTATATGTTGACATTTAATCTCTATAGGATAACGATTATCATTATGAAAATATTGAAAACTTATTTTCAAATGTTTTGCTAAGCTACAAAGATGATGTCGAGAGTTTGTACTTAGATGTTGTAGTTGTTGATGATTGAGAATGTAATCTAACTAAGGTATTGCATTGGGAGCATTAGGTTGTTTTCATAATGTTTCACATATTTATCTCAAAGAAGTTTATCATGGCTATCACAATGATTGACCTTCTATATTTTTCGCTTGCACTACTCTCACGACACTTCATTTTAAATCCCTCACTAACTATTTGTTATATAGCATAAGTTTCACTAATGACAATACATTTGAGTTCTTTATCTCATATTGCCCTCTTCTATATTTTTTTGCTTATATGATTGCACTGGTATTGAAAGTCTTAAAGTATCTACTCTCAATCTTCAAATTCTCACATTAGACTATGATTGCCTAGTAAATTTCATTATCATCTATTTTAAATTATTGTAAATCTTATGCAAAATTGGTGATATGAAGTGAGGTTGTAGAGCTCCTCCATGTGTGTTAATGATCTCAATGGTGACGGAGAGGTCACCCATCGCTTATCCCTCCAGGCAACAATAATAGTGATTGAGTTGGCATCCCCTTGAGGAATTATACAAACATAGAGTAGATGGGACATGAAACTGAGAAATGATTACCCAACTCTGTAAGTGATGCCCACATCATTATGGTGGTGGCAAAGGCACCAAGGATAACATTGTGGCCCAAGATAAAACACCAGAGGAAAAGTGGTTTCTATGATCAAATATTTTGCACGAAATTACACTACCACTTGCAACATTGAGTGTCTCATTGTCATCAATCCATTGAGATTTACATTGTGAAAATAAATCTTAAATTAACAAGCTTCAACTCCCTCTCTAAGCATATACAAACACATTAAACAAGTTATATAAGCATTTGTTTGATAAATTTATGATCACATGCAAAAACCTTAGAAGTAACTTAGATTAAGCTCTCCTGTTAATTTAAAAAAAAATACATGGATAAAAAAAATTGAATTTAAGAAGGAAAAACAAAACAACATGTTTCTATGTCGACCTTAGTTGCTATACATAATGTATCGTTCCAAATTTTCCGCACCCTTACCTTTAGGCTAAAGGATCCGCGCCCGGAAGGGGGATGCGAGAAGGATGGGACAATACCTCGGACTGAGAGGCCCTTTGAAGGTCCCGCCTCTCGGGGGAGGGGTATTAAGGTGATTTTTCGACGGATGGTGGGGTTCACCAGGAAACGTTTAGTGGCAGTCTCCACGCCTAGGTTGGGAATGTGTTTGATGTGTTCAATTTTATCTTTAATCATTCAAATCCTAGGTTTGGCCAAATGAATCTAAACTGTTCTATATGAAATGCAGATTTAAATGAATACAGAAAACAGAATTGAACAGAAAACACAGAGAATAAGCTAGATGAGAAAAGTCATACCTGATTTCGGATGTTTGATGGAGGTTCTGATTTTTGAAGCAGTCAAGATCGCCTCTGATATGACAGGATCGTCTGCGATCGGGACAAGATCGTCTGAGATCTGACGAATTCATGTCGAGAGACCTGCAATCAGAGAAATAGATACAAAATACCAGAAATGCAGCAATACTAACAGAGGAAAATGGTGTAAAATGACAATATAGATACTAAAACGATAATTACGAATAGAAATTCAAGTAAATTATAGTATTCTAATGACAAATTATGATCTTATCATGCACTTAAGCTATATGGGTGAACTCCAAAATGCAGAATAGCAGAAAATAACAATAAACTGATCTAAATGCAGAATGAAACAATAGACGAGAAGAGAAAAGTGCAAACTCTGGGCACTAATTGCCCCCAATGTTGACTGCAGTCGAAATCGTCTGTAGAGTGCGAAATCATCTCGAATTGGGGCGTGATCGTCCGAGATCGTACAGGATCGTCTGCGACGATCTGAGCTTGCTCCGGCTGAAAAACAATGAAGTTCCTGCAAACAAACTTGGAAAAATACGAAGGCAAATGGTGATTTAAGATGGTCTAATGCAAATAGAACTCGTGTTACAGGAAAATTCAGCCAGGGGAATGTCAAGGGGAGGGCCTAAGATTAAATAGGCATAGGAAGGAGGTTGGGAGGTTGGAGATCATCCCAATTTGGGAGATCTCCAATGGGGGAAGTCTCTAACCGCGTAGACACGCTTTTGCCCAGGTTAGAGACGCCGTTGAAACAGAAGCTAATTATGAAAAATCAGTTTTGGGACGAAATCGTCTGGACGTTCTGCTCCAGATGAATTCGTCCGATCTGAGGTGATATCGTCTGATCGGCGATGATATCGTCCAACGGTCACAACAAATCCTAAAAATGGCATGAAAAATGAGGAAAGCGGTTTAACAGGCGGTTCGGGGTTAAAATTTAAATTTTGAATTATTACTAAGGTAATTTTAATTATTTGCTAAGGTTTACTGTGCCAATTTTAGGGTGCTACATTTTGCCCCCTCTTTAGCGAATTTTTCGAAGAAAATGCGTTAAATATGAGTTCTTCTCGATCTACGAGAAAGCAAAAATTATTCCCATTTTTAGGCGACGATTCTAGGTCGAATCGTACGACAGCTTACTATGGTGCCCCCTCCGTGTTTTTACCCAAATCGAACGTTTGAGGTAAAAACGCGGAAAAGCAAAATGTTAAAATGTTGTTAAGTGTTTTTGAATAAAATTAAGAAAAATAGGGTAAAACCCTAATTCATTGTTACTGTTCATTTTCCTGGTTTCTAGAGCTCTGCAGACAAGATGGTCGAGACAGCGCACAGATCGACAGAGGTCCGACGCGGGCTACGGGTAAGGGTCCAAACTTAATTTAGAATGCTTTAATTTTGAATTTCATGCTTTTTAGATTAATTTTGAATGATTGTTGAGCATCGCGGCCATTTTTGGGCCGTCGACGTCGTTGGGACGAAATCGTCTCAATTTCGTCGAAATCGTCTCGATATCGTCGATTTCGTCCAAGGGCGAAATCGGCGATATGGGGACGATTTCGTCCAATAAGGGACGATTCCCTCTTGCAAAATCGGAGACGAATTTGCTCAAATTTTGGACGATATCGTCCAATAGTGGACGATATCATCATTTGTATGAAAGTGAACTTATTTTACTTGCATTTTTAATCATTGTTTTATTAATGATTTTTATTGTTTTGTTGTTTATGTTGCAGAGAGGATTACTAAAGAGCCGGGAATGGAAATACGATGGGCTGAAGGATGACTTGGCCGCTCTATCTTAGGTAGAGCGAGATCAGTTGGCTCAAGTCGGCTTGCAGCATGTGGTAGATATGCCACAGGTTTCTACAGATATGGGGCTATTGACAGCCCTAGCAGAGAGGTGGTATCCGGGTTCTTCTTGTTTTCGGTTACCGACAGGGGAGATGACTCCCACATTGGAGGATGTATGGAGGATTTTGAGGATCCCCATACAAGGATGGCTAATAACTCCCATGGCCAATCAGGGCCACGCGATGATGCGACTGTGCGGAGATCCGAGCTTCGCCCTGGAGAAGGGCAGAGTGAACATCGAGTCGCTACGCCAGATGCCTAGGGCATCTAGACCGACATAGGTTTTGGCTGGGGTGGTAGGTGGTCTTTGCTATGCCATCAGAGTGGATGTAGACTACCATGGCTACTGATAGATGTGGTCTACGACATGAGAGACCATGGGTACAAGTTTTCTTGGGGGAGCTTTGTACTATGTCGATTGTATAGGATCCTGTATGGGGTCGTATACAAGGGAGGTCGATGTCTGGTTTTGACATCACTACTACAGGTTTGGTGCTGGGAGCACATCATGGTGCGGAGGCCGGTAGGGCTCCCACTGATAGGGATTGATGGGGAGAGGCCCCGAGTTTTCTACTGGTGGCTCCGAAGAGGGTCACAATGGTGGATAGATCTGCCAATGTCCCGGAGACTACTTGATGACCTTGTCTTCGACCAGATCACCTAGAGGCCTTGGAGAGATCATCCAAGGTGGGCCGAGGATGGACAGGAGTTGGCTCACATTAGGTGAACCTACTGGCTGAGGATGGAGAGGAGAGAGGTGGAGCTCCATCGCTATGACCGAGTTTTGAGGTAGTTCGGTCTATAGTAGGGGATCCCATCTCTCAAGGACTACGAGTTTTCTCGGACCATTCGGGATAACACTACAGTCAGTGGGGCTCCAGATATGTAGCGCTTCTAGAGTGAGGACACGGATGATGCCCCCATCCAGCCAGTGGATGGTGATGACATTAGGGTTGCTGATGGCTATGATGCCTAGTACGTAGGCATCCACCCTCCTCGGATGATGAGGGCTCAGGGTTCGATTCATGTAGTTGTGCATCGGATGGGGAGGCGATACCAGGCGGCCATTGAGGTGGCACAGGGTCACGATGGGAGAGAGCAGAGGAGGCCACAGGCTCAGTAGAGGCCATGACAATGGGAGAGGAGGGAGGAGAGACCCCCTTCTCCATGGAGAGAGAGGCCACCATCGCTCGATAAGGGCAAGGGTGTCGAGGTAGGAGAGAGTAGCGAGATGGCTACTCTTCGGGTGGAGACTGTTCGTCTCTAGGCTTAGGTGTAGTCCTTGTAGGATGAGGCTGCATGACATCGAGAGGAGGCCACACAGCTCAGAGATGAGGTCGCATGCCTTAGAGCACGGAGCGGAGGGGCGAGCACTCGGGACCTAGCATGGGCTATTGCCTAGATCACATTCTATCAGATGCTATACTACCATATGGTGCCAGAGGCAGAGGTTACCATTGTCGGCCCCCATTGCGGAGCCTATCATGATGAGGTCATCGAGGACATCATCACGATCAGAGTCCAGGACTCATAGCACCACACGTACTATGATGGGGCCACCTCGTCCACCTCAGGGCGGGGGAGGAGATGAGGCTGAGAGCTCGAGGGGTTCTCGAGGCTAGCTGCTACAGACTGCACTACATAGATTGATACATAGTGTTTATTATTTTTGATAGAGGATTGAGTATGCCGAGGTACAGATTGTGGCATACCGATCCAGTTTTGAGATGATGTATATATTGTTGATATATATATAGATGAGATATTTTTGATCATATGACTTGTCTTATGTGTTTGTATGATGCTTTAATGTTTTGGTGTGATTGATTTGATGATTCATGTAATTATGTCATTTGGAAATATTATGGTTTGAATGTCATGCTTTTAAAATTTAAATGAAATAATCTGATGTAAACAAATTGGTTGTTTGTGGGATAATTTGATAAAAATAAAAGGGACTTCTAACAATAATTTCAAAGGACATTGTCGCTATTATAGACCATTTCATGGAGTCACCGCTCGCTAGGTCGTCAAGCTAATCCTAGTATAGAAATATTGTTAAAAGTAAAAGAGTGCTTAAGAGACTGTCTTAAGACTTTGTGTTGTAATGATGGAGATAATGATGGTTTGATGATTTGTTTTCAGATTTTCATAAAAATAGTATGCATGAAATATTTTAAAATGATTTTTGCTAGGCATAAATTCCTAAGTGTGATAAAATTTTGAATAATTCCTTAGGAATTATACCATGATTGCAATATTGAATTTGAACATAATGACATGAAATAGTAACCACTGTGCGTTATTTGTAAAGCATAATTGTGTAACATAATGATTTAAGTCATATGTTTTTTATGATTTGAAATAAATGGGAAATAAAATTAGTTCGATGGTTTGCGCTAGGCATAGAATATATAGATATAAACTTATACCATCATCGCGAAATCCAAAGAAGAAAATAATAGTTTTATTGCATGGTTGATTTTTAATTTTTGAAAATAAACAGAAAATATGAAGATGAGGACTTGTGCTAGGCATAAAATTCCAATTTTGGTTTTGGAACTATACCATCGTCGCGAAAGTCAAAAGTTATATATAAATGTAACTTTATTGCATGTTTTTTAAAATGATTTTGATTTTTTTGGTAATGCATGTAGTTGTCTTTATACTAAACAACTGTTCTCAGAGAAGAAAATGAAATTATTCCAGACAATTTGCAAAAATATTTCAAAGTATCTTAAAGACAAAAGTTAGATTTATAAGGAATCCCATGTGCGTATGTGAGTTCATTTCCGATCTTGATTTATCATAATGATACACAAAATCTCTCAAATACAAATGTGTGTGCAATTGCTTTGTGCATTTACCAGTTTTGAGCAAGATAATTTGATACAAGTGATTTGAATTAACCAAATAAGTGTTCATTAACCATGATTTAGATGCATATAACCATACCGAACTACTATGTAAGTCGGGTTATCAGGAGCTAGCTAATCCATAAGCAGACATAGGTCTATACAAAAGAAGGTCGCTAATGTGACAGACATATCACCACGCTAGGAGTTACCCAAGGCCAAGCGGGTTGGGCACAAACCACCTGTTATGGGGCTTACCTCACAGTTTTCGAATAATTGAGAATTCCAAGGATTCAAGCTCATCAACCCTTCTTTTCTTTTCAATGGGTAGGGAAAGGGATTTTATTGCTTTTGCTTTTGCTTGTTTTGCTTTCTTTTTTTTCTTTCTTTTTCTTTTTTTTTTTGTATTTTTCTTTTTCGTATCTTTTGCTTTGATATTTGAGATAATGCTGAAATAACCTTTTTCTTTTTCTCTTTTTTCTTGAACTTTTCTTTTCTTCCTATTCTAGGGATACTTGCTCGGATTAGTTGTAGAGCAAGGGATTTTTATTCTAGGTAGGGGTGAGCTTGTCCTTTTGTCAATTCTCAAAGATTCTAGACCATGTGCATGATAGGATAGCGGGGAAACTTTTCGCTCAAGAAACCACTTCTACTATGTAGCATAGCATGGACATTACAAATATAATCATTTTATTGTGAAAGGATATGCTTGGTTTAAGTAAATAACAAGATCAATTCTCTGTGCTCAAACTTTATTTAATTGAATTTTGTGGACTTTGATATAAGAGAGATTAGTAATCATGCCAGATAAAATCAAGATATTTATTCATGTGAATGTGAAAGTGCGGGATTCCAAATAAATGCTAATTTATCCAAAATAATTTGAAAATATAACTGCAATACTTCACAATTTGAGAGGTACAAAAATAAAAGATGTTTTTGAAGATTTTGATGATTTGGATGTTTTTGGTGTTTTTATATTTTTAAGTTTATAAATTGAAAGAAATACAAGATAGTGGTTTTTTGAAATATTTTAAACAAATATATACAATGATGAAATGACCAATTTTTTATGCATAGTAACGTTTAAGATGCAAAATGTTCATGGGTTCTTTAAGTTCTTTACCATCTAAGGTAGATAATTTGTATGCTCTCGATTCAAATTTAGCAGTGATAATATATGGTCCAAGCCAGTTGGGTTCAAATTTACCTTTAAGGTCTTTAGTTGCATTAGTATTTTTTTTATTTTCTTTTAAAACAAGGTCGTCGACCTCAAAGGATCGATGACGAACTTTCTTAGCATATGATCTTTTAAGCTTGTTTTGGTAGGCACGAAGATGCTCCAAAGCATTGATGCACTTTTCATCTAGGAGTTCCAGCTGACTGAGTCTGCCACTTCGATATTCATCTCCTACTTCGGTATCTTGAAGTAGTAGAGCCAAAGAAGGAACTTCTAATTCAAAGGGAAAAATAGCTTCAGCGCCATAAACCAAAACAAAAGGTGAAGTACCTGTGGGAGTACGAACGCTAGTGCGATATGCCCACAAAGCTGGATATAATTGAATGTGCCAATCGCGGCAGATTTATTGACCAATTTTTTGAGAATTTTGATTAAGGTTTTGTTAGAAGCTTACGCTTGGCCATTACCATGAGGATAATAGGGAGTGGACCAGCGATGTTGAATCTTATATTTTTGGCATAATTTCTTAACATCTTTATTTTTGAAACAAGTTCCATTGTCTGAGATGAGATTTGCAGGAATTTCAAACCTACAAATGATTTGATTAAAAATAAATTTAGAGACTTGTGTTCCAGTGCAAGGAAGCTAAAGGCATAGCTTCAACCCACTTCAGTAAAATACTCGATGGCGGTTATGATGAATTTGTGTCCATCAGATGACACAGGATTAATTTTGCCAATAATGTCTAAGCCCCATTTTGAAAAGGGCCAAGGAGATGAAATAGCCTGTAGTTCTTGTGCAGGGGCATGGACAAGGTCAGCATGTTTCTGGCACTTGTCGCAATGGTGCACATAATCATGTGCATCATTCTCCATGGTAGGCCAAAAGTATCCTATCCTAAGGAGCTTTTTAGCAATGACACTACCACTGAAGTGTCCTCCACAAGATCCATCGTGGGCTTCACTCAAAGCTGATCTGGATTCTTCTAAATTCAAACATCTCAATAGGATACCTTCAAAAGATCTCCTATATAAAGTATTGCCAATTATTACAAATCGACTTGCTCGTCTACGTAATAACCGACGTTGGTTTCTATTAGAACTGGAGGGAAAGTCCCATTGTGAAGAAAATCAAATATACCCGTATACCAAGGTTCAGGAGTAGTTTCATTGATTAGAAACACATCCAAAGGTTCTAAGCATGACTTATTTGAAGTGGGTTCCTGGAGTCGATGAATAATGATGGTGGCATATTCGTCATCTAACTCCAAGGGCGAGAAGAGATGCAGTTACGGCCATAGCGTCGACCGCACGGTTGCTAGTTCGAGGAATAGCTTCCAAGGTAACTTGATCAAATAGAGATATTAATTGTAAAACATATGCTTTATATGGGTGCAATTTATCATCTCTAGTCTGATAAACTTCATTAATTTGGTTTATAACAAGTTGAGAATCACCAAAAACTAGCAGATGTTTAATTTTTAGCGCCAAGGCAGCTCGTAATCCAAGGATTAGAGCTTCATATTCAACGAGTATTATTGGTGCAAGCAAATGTTAATTTAAAGGACAAAGGTATAATGTGTTTTTGTGGAGATATTAAAATAATACCTGCACCAGCCCCACTCATGCATCGGGCTCCATCAAAGTATAAGGACCATTGTTCAACATGGTCTGCCTCTAATTGAAGGCATTCATCAGGAAACTCAATGATGAGGGGATGGGTAGACTCTAAGGGTGCAGCAGCTAATTGATCTGCTATGATTTGACCCTTAACGAGACTTTTGTCCTATAAACGTGAGTTCAAACTCGCTTAGAGCAAGAACCCACTTTGTTGTGCGACCCGATAAATAAGGTCGACTCATGAGATACCGCAAGGGATCATATTTAGCAATGACATATGTTTTTTGACTGAGCATATAATGGCATAATTTTTGCGTAGAAAATATGATTGCTAGACATAGTTTTTCTAATGTTGTGTAGCGGGTTTCATAACTAATTAAAGTTTGGCTAATATAATAATTAGCACGTTCTCTTTTCTCATCATCAAGTTGAGCTAACATAGCTCCTAAAGCAAAATCTGAAGCTGAAATATACAGGATAAATGGGCGATCAGGTCTAGGCGGTGAAAGCACAGGTGGGTTAAGGAGGTATTGTTTGAGAAGTTCAAAAGCTTCCTTACATTCGTCGTCCCAATTAAAAGGGACATCCTTCTTAAGAAGCTTAAGAAAGGGACCGGTTTTGTCCGCTGGCTTATCGATGAAGCGACGGATAGCTTGAAGCTTACCTTGTAAACTTCGTAACTCAGATATATTGGTAGGTGCGGGCATATCAGTGATAGCCACAATCTTGAGAGGGTCGATTTTGATGCCACGTAAAGAAACTATAACCCCTAATAGTTTATCGGACTTAACTTCGAATATGCATTTAGCAAGATTTAGTCGGATAAGATATTCCCTTAACCGATCAAACACTGTCCTTAAGTCATTTAAATGATCATCTTCTTTGATGGAACGAGCTATGATATCATCTACGTAATCATGTAGGATATCATGCATCATGTCATGAAAAATATAAGTCATAGCTCGTTGATAGGTTGCACCTGCGTTCTTTAGGCCAAATGGCATCACTTTCCAACAAAAGGTACCCCAAGGGGTAATAAAGGTTGTTTTAGCCTGATCTTCGAGAGCTATCCTGATCTGATTATAACCAAAAAATCCATCCATTAGGGACATCATTCCACTCCTAGCAGTAAAATCAATGATTTGATCCATGTTTGGAAGAGGAAAATCATCTTTAGGGCATGCAACGTTAATATCTCTAAAGTCTGTGCAAACCCTAACTTTGGTAGCTTCTTTCTTGGTGACTGGAACTACATTCGAGATCCATTCAGCATAATCAATAGCTTGTATAAAAACAACATTCAGGAGTTTTTCTAACTCCCCTTTGACTAGCAAGGCCACTTTGGGATGCATTTTTCTAAGTTTCTATTTAACAGGTTTAGCATCCGGATGGACTACTAGGTGATGCATGACTACAGAAGGGTCTAAACCTGGCATATCTTCATATGTCCAAGCGAAGACATCTTCATATTCTTTAAGGAATGCAATGTATTGCTCTTGTTTTTCTTGACTTAATTCTGATCCAATATTGATTATGTGGGGATTATCCTCGGTTCCAATGTTAACTTTAATGACGTTTTCTACTTCCATGTGTAGATCTCTTTCAAAATTAGGTGGGGCGGGTGAAACGCCCAATTCTTGTAATTATTTTAAGGTTAACTTGGATAATTCATCTTGAGGAGTCGTGGCCTCAAGTTGGGCTATAGTAGGTATAGAACCATCAAAATAAAAACCATTGTGTAACATCTCTTCAACGGAGACATCATGGAAAATATCTCCTTCCAACTCATCATCGGATTCAACAATCATTTCAGGATAAGCTATGGATAGCATATTGCATGTAAATGGCTGATTTTTTAGAGGCAAATCATCACGCCCATCCAAATAATCTTGATAACATATGAGTTGATCATCATCTTCAAAAGGGAAGGGTTGACCCTTACTAGGAAATAGGCCCACACCACATCGGGCGGGCCATGGTTCTACCTCAAAGGGTTCTTTCATACCATCTTGGAGAGGTCCCAAGCCTTTCCCTTTATATCCCATTTTAAGCATTATAGGTTTAGCTTTAATATACTCATTAGTAAAATAACATCGAGCATATCCCTCATGATGAGTTTTGATGTTCCTGGGTATTCTTCCCCAGTCATATCCCTTATAAATGAAGGCACAACTCCCGACTTGGTAAGTACTTCCCATAGGTTGTGGGAGGCCCAAAGTATGAGGAGATGGTGGCAAATTACTTAAGATAATGGAATTTTGCATAGAAGCATTTGTTTTTTCTGATATAAGAATTTTAGATAAATCAGGTAAGAGTTCATCAGAAAGAGCATAAGATGTAGAAGGATCATTCCCTATATCTTTAGATGTGGAAGGTATGATAGATGTAGATAATGTGGAGGTGTTAATAAATGGGTCTATAGGTTTTGAAATTATAGGGATGGAACATGAAGGATTGGTTGTGGATTTAAGATCTTTTTGAGGTTCTAGTGTGGTTTGTTTAGAAGATTTTTGGTTTAGATGAAAAATAAGAATTAGGATGTGTGGATGACAGAGCAGGGCAAAATTGAACTCCAACAGGTTCTGCCAAAGCACACATATCAAAGGGTCTAGGATCACCATGGATAGTGACCAACTGATTTTTAAATTCGAATTTAACACATTGGTGTAAAGTTGATGGGACAACCCGCATTGCATTGATCCAAGGATGACCCAAGAGTATATTGTATGATGCGGGGCAATGTACAATAAACACGGTCGTATCTAAGGTTCTCGGACCAACTTGCAATGGGATGGTGATAACTCCACACGTTTCTTGTGTTTCGTCATTGAAAGCTTTTATGATCATGTCTGTTTTCTTCATTTCATCACTTCTAAACCCAAATCTTTGGTAGAAGTCAAAAGTGCAAATATTTAGAGATGAACCATTATCAATCAAGACCCTTTTGACTGCTACATCTCCTATTAGGGCAGTAATATATAAGGGGTTATCCTTATGTAAACTATGTTGTGGTATATCTTTATCTCGAAAGTCAATACAATCGACTTCTCTAGTGATGATAGTATTGGCCATGGCTTCAGGTTGAATGTTTTGTGGTACCATCATTTGGCTTAATGTGAGCATCAATTCATCTCTATGGGTAGGAGAAGATCTTAACAAATCCAAAAGGGAAATTCTGGTTGTAGTATTGGATAATTGCTCATTAATATTATAAGGAGGTTTAGATTGAACATTAGGAGCATGATTCCCTTTATTGGGATTTTTCAAAACAAATGGAGTTGATCCATCGTTCTGATTTGGTTCTTGTTGAAAATTTTGAGCTTGTTGTCTGGTAACGACTCCGATGGTACCTACAATGTTATATTGAGGATGATGAATAGGTCTTGGTCTAGCATTTATAGCTTGTTCATTAGGAAGGAACTGATTAGAAGAGGGTCGAGTAGTAACTCTTCTAGGAAATGGTTCTTTCGGAACCATAGAATCTGTGATAGGTTGAATAGGATCTGATTCATTTTCAGAACTATTCGATTGATTTGAGGTGATGTCTATTTCACTTTCGAGTATCCGATTCTACATCACTGAGATCCGGTGTTTGAATATTATGTAGGGGCATGGTCGTGACCATGGATAAAGTTGTGTCAAATTTTTGTAAATCATGATTAGGTAAATGTCCGCTAATAGTTCCTACATATCGGGTAGGAGGAGGGACATTATGATGCTCAATTTGATTGGCCACCTCTTTACCATGTTTTGGTAAAGGATGTTGAAATATATCTAATGATTGATTAGCATTTTGATTTTGATTTTGGGGAATGTTCTTTTGAGCATTATTAGGAGCATTTTGTTTAGGTTGGAAGGCTTGCACCTCCATCTCATTATTATCAATCAGATCTTGTATTTTATGTTTTAACCTTTTACAAGAGTTGGTAGAGTGTCCAGGCCCTCTATGGAAATCACAGTGTAAATCGGCTCTGTATCCGGGTATGGTTGGATCAGGTTCCCGGATATTAGGTAATTGAATCAAACCTCTTTCGAGTAATTGGGGTAGAATAGTTGATAATGGTTGATTCAATCTAGTAAACTCTCGAGGAGGTTTATCGAGAGGTTTCAATATAAATTTTTCTGTTGTCTTCGTTGTATTGATATTAGCAACATTTCTGCTGTCAGTGACTCCGTCACCTACAACTTGTTTGTTTTTATATTGATTTCTGGATGTTTTCTCATCATCTTTCTTCCTAAGCTGGCCTCTCCTAATGAGAGCATCTTCTACTCTTCGAGCTAAGTCTATAGCTTGATCGAAGGTGGTTAAGGTAGTAGTTGATAACTCATAAGATATTTGTTCTTGCAAATTATTAATAAAAATGTCCAACATTTCCCTATAAGGTAGCACAAAGTGCGGTTTTCCTATCAACTGCCTCCATCTAGCTAAGAAATCAGCAAAACATTCATCTTTGTCTTGTTTTAAGTTGTACAAATCTTTAATGGTTACATGCCTTTCGATATAGGCACTAAATTGATGCACAAAAGATTCAGCGGTCTCTTCAAAATTTCTCAAAGAATGAGTGGGCAATTGATAGTACCACTCTAATGCCATTCCTCCTAAACTTTTTGGGAACATTTTTAGTAATAACAAGTCATCATGTGATATATCATGACATGCTATCCTAAACATGCGAAGATGCTCTATGGGATCTTCGGTTCCTTTATATATAGGCAGGACGGGCATGGGAAAGTGTTTAGGGTATGGTTGTGCTACAACTATGGGATCCAAAGGCTGACTACACATCTCTCGATAATTGTACGAGGGACGGTAGGGATCCATCTGGTCCATGCGGGAAGCTAACTGTTTCACCATGGCTTCCAGATTACTGGTTTGCCCACCATATTGGTTCGGTAGGGTATTAATATGGGATTGGTGAGCATATGATGGAGGGACATGAAGATTAGATGCTATATTGCTATTGTGTAAATTGTTGGTAGGAAGGGTGTTATGAAGAAGTTTTGAAGTTGTATTATGTTGTATCCCAGATTGTTGAAAATTGGTGTTTGGCTTCATTTTAGGTTTTTGTCGATTTGAAGCATATTGATCAATAGTTTGGCGAAATAAAGTGGTGAATGAAGGTCTCTTTTGTGTGGGAATGATTTTAGGCTCAATAACGGGTTCCTTAGGAGGTTGGGTAACCTGTTGTTTTTGCATGTTCTGAATCATAGTGACCATATCTATATTGGATGGTCCAGCTTTATCACTTTCTTGATCGACAAAAGACAAGGGATTAGTGTGCATGTTAAATCCTTCTTCTAGGATTGCTTGAGTTTCACTAATTTGTCCCCTATCAATACGAACTGCCATATTAAGAGCACCAATATTATTATTGAAGAATTTCCAGAAATGATCTATGTTATCAAAAGTAACAGTTCCGTCTGGAGCCATTCTAGGGGATGAGGATCCTTCCTCTCTAACATTTTCTTGTTGTTCATTTTCTTGACCGAGCTCATCTTACGGCTGTTCTAGAGTTTCTCCTTCTAGAATTGGATCCTCAGGAAGGGCATTTGATTTTTTTGTTTTCTTTCCTAACCAATCTTCTTCTTCTTCTTCTTCGGTTTGTTTACCATTCCTAAGTCTAGTCATTGTGCTTAAACTTAGATTTCAGCAAATATATATATATATATATATATATATATATATATAAATATATATATGCAACAAGCTTAAGAGGTATATATTTTAATTATATACCTACTATAGTATTTAAAATAAAATGTTTTGATTTTGTTATGTTTTTTGGTTTTTCTTGTTTTTTTATAACAATATTATAAAGATAACAAACAACACACAAAACGCAAGAAATAATAATAATGAAAGCAATGATCTAGTTTTCTATAAACAATTTATAAATATCATTAATGGGCTCAAGTTCTTCAGGAGTCATGAAATGTTCTTCTTCAAATTGGAAATTGTTTTTCAAGAAGTCAACAAAGTGTGCTATGGTGATATTATCTGTTTCAGATTCTGGTTGGTAGAAGTAAAGTTCGTGGCAATACTCTCGATATAACACAGCTCTAGGAACTCTATTCCATCTTTCCCTATCCGTAAGAACGACCTCTTGATCTTCTACATGACCTAGGAATTGGTGTATAATGGTTGCATTCTCGAGGTATTCCTCGAAGGTGAACAATTCTGAAGACACAAGAGCTCTCCTATAAGCTAACCACCTATGGCAAGCTCTCTGAAGTTCATGATAAACAATGAGTTGATGAGGATCCGAGATTCTATCTAGGACAAACCTCTTGATTTGTTTAAGCTCTGTTGACCTAGATGAAATGATACCTAGTCTCCTATCAAGTTCGTCCCACAAAAGTTGGTTTCTATCTATTTCAGGCACACTAAGCACATAATTAATTTCTATGGCTGCTAATTGGTTTTCAACATTTATAGTGACAGCTAGTCTTTTCTTAGGAGCTACCATCTAAACATGATATGCAACTTAGTAGTTTTCTAATGATTTTAAATGAATCTATTTTTTTTTTTTTTTTTGTTTTCAAAAGGTTTTAGTTTCACGTCGGGTTCACCAAAATGTATCGTTCCAAATTTTTCGCACCCTTACCTTCAGGCTAAAGGATCCGCGCCCGGAAGGGGGATGCGAGAAGGATGGGACAATACCTCGGATTGAGAGGCCCTTTGAAGGTCCCGCCTCTCGGGGAGGGGTATTAAGGTGATTTTTTGATGGATGGTGGGGTTCACCAGGAAACTTTTGAGTGGCAGTCTCCACGCCTAGGTTGGGAATGTGTTTGATGTGTTCAATTTTATCTTTAATCATTCAAATCCTAGGTTTGGCCAAATGAATCTAAACTGTTCTATATGAAATGCAGATTTAAATGAATACAGAAAATAGATTTGAATAGAAAACACAGAGAATAAGCTAGATGAGAAAAGTCATACCTAATTCTGGATGTCTGATGGAGGTTCTAATTTTTGAAGCAGTCAAGATCGCCTCTGATCTGACAGGATCATCTAAGATCAGACAGGATCATCTGAGATCTGACGAATTCGTCAGAGACCTGCAATCAGAGAAATAGATACAAAACACTAGAAAATGCAGCAATACTAATAGAGGAAAATGGTGTAAAATGACAATATAGATACTAAAATGATAATTACGAATAGAAATTCAAGTAAATTATAGTATTCTAATGACAAATTATGATCTTATCATGCACTTAAGCTATATGGGTGAACTCCAAAATGCAGAATAGCAGAAAATAACAATAAACTGATCTAAATGCAGAATGAAACAATAGACGAGAAGAGAAAAGTGCAAACTCTGGGCACTAATTGCCCCCAATGTTGACTGTAGTCGAAATCGTCTGTAGAGTGCGAAATCATCTCGAATTGGGGCGTGATCGTCCGAGATCGTACAGGATCGTCTGCGACGATCTGAGCTTGCTCCGGCTGAAAAACAATGAAGTTCCTGCAAACAAACTTGGAAAAATACGAAGGCAAATGGTGATTTAAGATGGTCTAATGCAAATAGAACTCGTGTTACAGGAAAATTCAGCCAGGGGAATGTCAAGGGGAGGGCCTAAGATTAAATAGGCATAGGAAGGAGGTTGGGAGGTTGGAGATCATCCCAATTTGGGAGATCTCCAATGGGGAAGTCTCTAACCGCGTAGACACGCTTTTGCCCAGGTTAGAGACGTCGTTGAAACAGAAGCTAATTATGAAAAATCAGTTTTGGGACGAAATCGTCTGGACGTTCTGCTCCAGACGAATTCGTCCGATCTGAGGCGATATCGTCTGATCGATGACGATATCGTCCAACGGTCACAACAAATCCTAAAAATGGCACGGAAAATGAGGAAAGCGGTTTAACAGGTGGTTCGAGGTTAAAATTTAAATTTTGAATTATTACTAAGGTAATTTTAATTATTTGCTAAGGTTTACTGCGCCAATTTTAGGGTGCTACACATAAAATAAAAACTTCATGGATAATGAAAAATCGAATCTAAGAAGGAAAAATAAAACATGTTTATTTATCATGTTCTATGTCGGCCTTAGTTGCTATACACTAAATAAACAATCGGGAATAAAAATAAAACAAAGAAAAATATGAAAATAAGTTCTAATTTTTTTTGGGTATAAGGAGATGAGGTGAAGGAGTGAAGAAATATAGCCCTAACTATGATAGGTTTAGGTACAAGGGAAATAAACATAACCTTTACTATGATAAGGTTAGTCATTATCAAATATTTCTAGCTTTGGGCAATAACATCATATCCTTTAACATTTGATAAGTATTTATAAAAAATTATTTATTTATAGTTTTGGTTAGTGTAAAAAACTTATACTACTAAATTTTAAGGGCATTCTTATTCCATCATGACTTCTCATAGGGGAAAAGTTGAGTTTATCAATAGGAAATTTAACACATAGCCACATACATGTCGTTGTTTGAACTTTGAACCTTTTAAAGAAGAGCCAAAGCCTCAACTGTTGCATTGCACCCCTTGAACATCAAGTAATTTTTTTTATATATTTATAGTTAAAAAATTATTAATTTTTTTTCCTTTCTTGATAGGAGAGTTGGTTACAACCACACTATTTTGAATAGCTGGCAAGCGCATGGTTCAAACCATAGAGGCTGCATCCACCAAAATTTTTCCACCTTGTTGTTTTATAACCCGGTGTGAAGTGGACCACCAATGCTCGGGATTCGTACCATCGATGTTAGTAGGGTTCAAACCACAGGGGTTGCATCCACCAAACCTATTCCACCTTGTTTTTTTATATGTTGGGAATGAGAAAATATGAGATATTATATTGATAGAAGAGAGTACAATATATAGGCATAAGGTCTATATGAAAATATGACAAGTGTCAAGGACACATGTCATAAGTGATAAACAAAGTACACATTAACTCTAACATTCCCCCTTAATGTGTACTTTTCTAAAAATAGAACCCTAACATCCTCATTTATTACATGATTTGGTCTAGGCTCGTGCTCTTTGTGCTTGGCTCTCCAACTGTGAATAATGCTAGATCAACAATGTATACATATTGTTCTGTTGCCTCGGGGTCAGCCACTTCCATGGGTCTGTTGCCTCTGGATCAACTATCTTAGTGTCTTAGGGTCATCCTAGGTGCCTCAGGGTCAGCCACTTTTGGATTTGTGGCCTCTGTAGGTCATCCTCTAGGTATGTTGCCTCTCATAGGTCACTAATTAGGTTCACTGTGAATATCATCCCCCTCATGGTGAAACATAATCTAGAAGGTGTCGATATTTGCCAAAAATGCACCTTAATACAAAAGAAATACAAGCCATGAAATACAATAAAAATGAGCTATAGAATCCAAATGTGGAGGAGAAGAAAAAATAAGAGAATATAATCTTCTGAAGTGTCTATGTTTGTAGTCTTCAGAATTTGATCTAAAAAAGTCCTCGAATAGAGTCTAGGGTGTCTATGTCTATAGTCCCTAGAGTAGGTGTCCTTATTGTAATTACTTCATCTTACCAGAATGCATCTACATCCACCAAGTATGATAGAGGAGAATACTAGATACTAGGATCACCTACAAGTGCTTTGGAGTGTCGGGTTCAACCGAGAGTGCACTCCATGATACAACAATCTTTGAGGCTAAAAATTATAAATGAAATAACCTCAAAATTACAATTGGACACCACCAATGTGTCCATCTCGAAAAAACCTTTTCGACGACTATAAATACCCCTATGTTCCACTCTCAATGGGGCCTTCATCATGTGGAAAAACAACATGCCTCCCTAGGCAGCAAATAGAAAAACATCGTGCAATGGAGACATTGCTCTCTGGCAAAATAAAAATATTATCTCAATTTTCCCTCGCAGGGGAAATACATGGGCCTACGTGGACCTTCTACCTCCATAAAAAAAATAGCTAATGTAAATACCAATTCCCCATACAATAAGATTCAAAGTGGTCTTCTCCACTTTAATAAAATAAAGGCTAATGATAGCCTTTACAAAAAAAATCCCCCCAAAGTAGGCCCTTCATTTTTTAAAGTAATTTGAATCCATTAATAAAAAACATAGCAGTGTAAACCAAGTTTGAGAATGTTTTGGTAATTTAGAATGGGGGGCAATCTAGGTAACTTTGAGTATTTCCAGGCGGAAGTCTTGCGTTCAGCATGTGGAGGCCATAAGATGGAAAATAAGCTATACCAGAAACCTACTACAATACATGGCACCCAAACTAGCGCAGATACAGCCAAGCATTTCGGCCACGTCAATTTATTGAAATTCGTGAACCCCCAATTTTTGTCCACACTCTTCGGAGTAGCGCGCCAACGCGCCCGTTAATAATACAACAATATTATTACTCCACTCGTGGCATTACTTCGCCACTTGATCAACCGCTATCTATTCATTTGAATTTGCCAAAATGTAGATGTACTTGCTACTTTTACTCCCTGTATTTCTACCAGACGAATGTCCTCAACCATGACATCGTAGAGGAGAAGGGTACAAATTTCTATGGGGTGCCATCAATACCTGCAACCAATGGCACATCTGCTCGTTTTGCGCCATCAACCATACCTTCAACACACAACAAATATGCATATTGGGACTAAAATTGAATGAGATATATTACAAATGAAAAGAGTACAATATATAGGCATAAGCCTATATGAAAAACATGACAAGTGTCAAACACAAGACATAGTGCACATGTCGTTTCTCATAGCGCATTCGACATCGACTGCATCTCGTCGGGAACTAGCCGAATTATAGGGAAATCTGTGCAGCAACGTGGGACTTCGACATCGCGATAGAACAAAAAATAATGTGACTCTACCGCACAAATGTAATTCTGTTGAAGCCACGCGTACTGAAGCTCGATCCAACTGTTGTGAGTCTTCAACAAAAAATGGGTATCTCACGATCAAAATCTTCCAGTAACTTTCTTGTAATGATGACTGCCGACTTTCCTGTTGTTGCTTGCTAGAACCCTAACCAGGATTACCGCTCTTGGCTCGACTATTATAGACATGTATTTCAAAGGTCTCTCCCAGCGATAAATCAGGATCCAAGACATAAAACAAATCGCTTGGGGGGTGCATCCCACACTGTGGTAAACATCACCACTTTGAAAAAAAACATATTTTCCAACTTGAAAAATAAAAAACTTAGAAAAAAAAACTTCGACAGTGGAATGACAAAAATACCCCCTCTCTGGTTCAAACTCCAAAACTTGGAAAAAAATTCATGGCCTCAAGCATTGAAGCTTCAGGGGCAGCCATGAAATCCTCTCCTTCTTCCTTTGGCCTTCTGGTTTCTGATCCACAAAAGTGGAGAGCATACTCCCTGAGCCTTTTGGAGAAGGAAGGAATGGAGGAGAAAAAATGAGGGGGGAAAAAATGAAGGGAAAAAAAGTAAGAGGAGGGATTTGGAAATCCCCCCTCAAGGGTTTACACAGGGCAGGAGAGCGACTAAGATCTGATACCAAATGTTGGGAATGGAAAAATATGAGATATTATATTGATACAAGAAAGTACAATATATAGGCATAAGGCCTATATGAAAATATGACAAGTGTTGACGACATATGTCATAACTGACAGACAAAGTACACATTAACTCTAACATTATAACCCAGCATAAAATGGACCACCGGTGCTCGAGATTCGTACCATCATTGTCAATCTAGTGTAGGGTTCAAACCACAAGAGCTACATCCACCAAACCTATTCCACCTCGTTGTTTTATAACCAGACGTGAAATGGACCACTGGTGCTCACGATTCGTACCATCGTTGTCAATCTGGTGTGTAACTTTTAGGATTCGAATCAAACTACTACCTTTGCAACAAACTTCTTCCAAGGTTTAAACCTCGGTCTCTTCTTGGTAAGTGCCCAACCAAACTAGCACTTACCAATCCACCTAACCAGTCTCTTCTTGGTAAGTGTCCAACCAAACAACACTTACCAATCCACCTAGCCCTTAGAAGTAAAAAATTATTTAAATTATTTCAACACTATGAATGCAATAAGCAAGACTATTTTAAAAGTTTAAAAATAATATAATTTCAAAATAGGAGAAGAATGTCCTTGCAGAGACACCTCAATGATATGTTGTTCGTATTTCATGCCAATAGTATGTTGTTCGCATTTCATTTCAATAACCCGAGTTTAAATCACGGAAAAGAATACCATCGTGAAACTATGCCTTCAACATTGTGGCCCGTTGTATTATTGTGTTTATATATAGAGAGAGGGGGAAGAACAACTTTTAGTGCGAGCAAATTTGAAAAAATGAACCTGAAGATAAAGACCGTAATTTTCCCGACAGGTACTAATAAAATGCAATGTAAACCATATTATAATTTTCTAAATTTCCAATACATATTGTACGATGTTGAAATTGATCAAGAATTGTTTTTATAGAGTTATAGAGTTATACAATGATTCTTTTTTAAAACCAATTTTAAACGCATAAATACCATCACAAGCACTGGTTCGCCCCTTGGGTGCTGGTTTCTTTCATCTAATGCAACTGGAATATTTTCCCCGTTTCTGTAAAGCCAATATGCAGGGCACGCGCACCAAGTCAATGAAAGGAAAGAAATGAGGTATTCATTTTCTACATCATTAACGCCGTCTGTGAAACAGAGATATTATTTTGGCTCTCTTAATATTCTCAAAACCCACTACACCTCTTCTTCCGATCATCTCAAAACCCTGTCCAAACAGTGTAAACATGGCCCTTTTGACGAAGCCTTGAACGTTCTGCGCGCCGCAGACAGCAACGACAGATACGTGGACTCTGCTACGTACATTTATCTCTTGCAGGCTTGCATTAACAACGGATCCCTACCAGATGGCAAACTCATCCATGCCCACATCAAAGAGCGTGGCTTAAACCCTGACATACTTTTACTAAACAGGCTTGTGAGCATGTATGTCAAGTGCGGCAGTTTACATGATGCTCGCAAAGTGTTTGACAAAATGCTCGAACGAGATGTGTGCTCGTGGACTGTTTTGATCGCAGCTTACGCAAGGGAAGGGTTTCCCGACGAGGCGTTGGAATTGTTCCGCCAAATGCAAAGAAAGGGAATCCAACCGAATCACTTCACCTTTGCGAGCGTTCTTCCTGCTTGCACAAGATTGGGATCTGTGAACCAGGGCGTGGAGGTCCATGCAGAGATTGTGAGAAGAGGATTGCAGCCGGAAGTTTTTGTTTTCAATGCCCTCGTCGACATGTATGCAAAATGTGGGAATGTAGAGTTTGCACGCCATGTGTTTGATAAAATACCTATACCAGATGGGGCCTCCTGGACGACCATGATCACGGGATATGTAGAGGCAGGGCGCCTCGATGAGGCTGTTGGGCTCTTTCAACGGATGCCTCGAAGAAATGTGCGTTCGACGACCGCCATGATTGTGGGATATGCGCAGAATGGGTTTGTTGAGGAGGCGAAAAAATTATTTGACGAAATTGCTGAACGGGATGTGGCTTTATGGAATGCGATGATTGCAGGATTAGTGCAGAATGGGCGCGGGGAAGAGGCCCTGGAGCTCTTTGTAGAAATGAAGTTGGCAGGCTTGAAGCCAAACTCGAAAACCTTTGCTAGTATTATCCCAGCGTGTGCTAATTCAGCAGCTCTGGAACGGGGTAAGAAGATTCATGAAGAAGTGATTAGAAGTGGGCTTGAGTCTACTTTCTACGTGGCTAGTGCTCTTGTAGACATGTATGCAAAATGCGGGAATATGCAGAAGGCAAGGGAATTGTTTGATAAGATGCGCAAAAGAGATGTTCTCTCTTGGACGGTACTGATTGGAGGATATGCGCAGAATGGGTGTGGAGAGGAGGCTTTGAAGCTTTTTGAACAAATGCAAGTGTCTGGTGTGAATCCAGACTGCAAAACCTTCGCTAGTATTCTTCCAGCATGTGCCAACTTGGGAGCTCTGGAACAGGGTATGAAGATTCATAAAAAAATTATTAGCTCAGGCGTTGAGTCTGACATAGTTGTCCTGAATGCTTTGATAGATATGTATGGGAAATGTGGGAACTTAAAGAAAGCACGTGAATTGTTTGACAAAATGCATCAAAGGACTGTTTTCTCTTGGACTGTAATGATTGCAGGATATGCTATGCATGGCCATGGCAGGGAGGCCCTCAAGCTATTTGAGCAAATGAAACAGTCGGGGACAAACCCAAACTATGTCACCTTAGTTTGTGTCTTGTCTGCGTGCTGCCATGCCGGTCTTTTGGAGGACGGCAAGCAATATTTCAATTCCATGAGTGAATGTTATCATGTCACACCTACAATGGAGCACTATGCCTGCGTTGTTGATCTACTGGGTCGTGCTGGGTGTCTGGATGAAGCACAAGACTTTATCAACAAAATGCCAATAAAACCAAATGCCCATGTGTGGAGTTGTTTGCTCAGTGCTTGTAGAATACATAGCAATGTAGATCTAGGAAAACAAGTTGCAGAACTCCTTTTTGAGTTGGACCCTGAAAATTCTGGACCTTATGTGCTTCTCTCAAATATCTATGCTTCGGTTGGAAGATGGGGTGAAATTGAAAAGATAAGGAAATTGATGAAAGACAGAGGGATTAAGAAAACACCTGGATGTAGCTGGGTTGAGGTTAATAAACAGGTCCAGACTTTTGTGGCTGGAGACAGGTCAAATCCACAAATGCAGAAAATATATATAGAGTTGGAGAGATTGTGCCAAGAGATGAAAGCCGCAGGGTATGTTCCAGATACAAGATTTGTGCTGAATGACATCGAGGAAGAGCAAAAGGAACAAATTCTTTTTCACCATAGTGAGAAGTTGGCAATTGCATTTGGGCTACTTAACACTGCCCCTGGAACAACTATTAGAGTTATTAAGAACCTTAGAGTGTGTGTTGACTGCCATTCCGCTACCAAATTCATCTCCAAGATTGTTAAACGAGAAATTATTGTGAGGGATGCAAACCGTTACCATCATTTCAAATGTGGTCAATGTTCTTGTGGGGATTACTGGTGATGCTAAGTGAAGTGAGCTATAAATATAGGCTTCCACCGGAACAAGCTTAGACTTGTGTTCGACCTCACCTTGATATCAAAGATTCAGGTTCGGAGATCTACACTTGTGACTTTGTCTTTGGCCTGGATTAGAAAATTATAGTGAAATGAACTGTATAGTAGAATCATTCCTCACATGTGTGAATGCTTGCATATTATATCCATCAACTGGTAACAATTTGGAGATGTAGTTTTCATAACCTTCTAAGAGCAAGAGTTTCTAAAACAAGAAGCTTCAATCATTTTATTGCTAAGAATGGCAGTTCTAGATCTAGGAAGCAAAGTATGTTATTTTGAAATAAAACTCATCAAACAAACTGCAAAGGGTAACGTGAGCACACAAGAATATTGTTGATTATTATCATTACTGGAGCTCAAGAAAGATATTTTGAGAAATAAAAAGGTACAGTTATCTAAAACATAACTGACTAAAACTATTTGTTCAATGTATGCAAACTCATAAGAAGACCCTTGACTCGTAGACCTTTGCCCGGGAACAAATTTGAATTGTGCAAATGTTAATAGGATTGATTTGGATTCCATGCTAAATGAATGCAGAGGCATTTGAGA
Source organism: Wollemia nobilis (assembly GCA_028583015.1). Classification (NCBI taxonomy): domain Eukaryota; kingdom Viridiplantae; phylum Streptophyta; class Pinopsida; order Araucariales; family Araucariaceae; genus Wollemia; species Wollemia nobilis. The sequence continues at coordinate 16,824,678 of JAQPPZ010017052.1, forward strand.
TATGTTGACAAATCCACTGTATAACTTCATTGATTCTATTTAATGGGCAAAGCAAGGACACAGTCTGAGTACTGATTGAACAAAAGCCAAGAATGCAGCAAAGCCCTACATAGTTGTTAAATCTTTGCTAAAAATTCATGTTAGCTACTAAACATAAAGAAAATATTAATATACTTGCAAATAAAAAATCATGTTATAGAAGTTGTTCTTTAAAACAGACAAAAGTGTTCTTCAATCTCATATGAAGTATAACTGCTTCGGTCTCTGCTCTTGCTCAAGTGTCCATTTAGTTATGTAAGATTGTCAAGGGTGTTGAGTCTCACAGAAATCTTCTAGAGGTTGCACTAATTTTTCTATATTCCAGCCCTTCATCGTCTTCGTCATCCCAAAAGAAAAAAAAATTGTTCCATCTGAGGTTTGTTAAACATCTGTATATTCCATCCCTTAATCATCATCATCATCATAGAAATATGTTCCATCTTGTAGCTTTGTCCATTGCATGTGCACCAAAAGATAAAGGTTCCAAAGTCAAAAGGAATGAAAACAAACTATTTAGCTTGGAAAGCAGTCTTGAAAGCAAAATATTCTAAGGCCTCGTAAACAAAGAGGTACTCTTAGCTTCTTACTCATAAATAAAAGGAAGTTCTTTTCTCAGGAATCTCCCAGTTGTTGAAAATATAGTCTGATTCATGGCCGTGCACATCGTGGGACAGATGCCATTGCGGCTAGGGCACAACGTGCAAGTGCGTGGCAAGCAAAAAGTGGTGGGTTTGATTTGATATCTGTTGTTTTTGTATGATGAAAGAAGCCTTCTTTTGCAAATTTGGTCACCATAAGTCTGGAGGACCCCTGCCTTGCTCGAATGCTGTTGTAGTGTGGTGGATGCAATTGATTCTTGAAGCTTGGAGGTCACTGGTTTGAAACAAACCCACTCCATTTTTGACTATGTTATGGTACCTAGGGATATGAATATGGAGATATGATATTATATTGTGTATGGGTATTATGGATAGTTGGCATGGGCCACACATAACCCAAGGTTGATTATATTATAATAATGAGTGGGATAAGGGTTTAGGAGTCGGCTCCCCAAAGTAGCATTAGAATATGAGTATATAAAGAAGGGATATTGTCATTGTAATCATCAATCAATCATATTGAGTATTCTCTTGTAATAATCTTGGCTTGTGGAGCGGATCTCATTTTGGGAGATATTGTGGAGTGGTTCCTTCCTTAAGGAATAACATTGGTGTTGCCCTACCTGAAGGGTATTATCACATCTTGTCTTGTGTGGATTAATTATTGTGGTTGATTTATTTAATATTTAGCATATTATGGATGCTTTTATATTTATGAGAAGCAAAGGTTCATAACAAGTGGTATTAGAGCAATGGTTTTTGCAAAGGGAAGAATTTTTGTAGGGTTTGCAGAGATTATTTCAAGGAAAAAATAGAAATTTGTCATACTTTTCAAAGAGCTATATCTTTTTTCCAAGCAGTCATATTCATAATATTCTTACACCATCATGTAGATCGTTTTGAGTACTACAAAAATGACTGGTTATATGTTAAATTCTGAGTAGTATTGAAGGAGTTATGGCTGTTTGAAGTTGGGCTATTGACACTGTTTTTTGGCTAAGCGGAAATTCGTCAAAAAGAAAAAAATAATCTCTCTCAATCTAGGTAAGCAAATCAGTTGCAGTTTATTTTGTTTTGAAGAAAATATGCAGATCTAATTGTTTATAGAAAAGAATAGATGAGATTTGAGGAATTTTATTTTTGAGAAATCCTAGTTTATTAAACCCTAGTTGCTTTGGGGATTTTTTTGGGTTGAGGTCATGGAGTTGCCAATATTCATTGGAAAGGATGATATTGATGCTAAGGAATGGTGGAAAATTTTTAAATCTTTAAAATCTGCTAATTTTGCATGGAAACATAAGCTTAGTGATTCTTTACGAGAGGAAGCTTTATCTTGGTATATGAACTTTGTTTGTGCCCATAATTTTACATACACACGGGAAGAATTTGAAGACGCATTCTTAAGCAAATGGGAATTTGAGAAAAAGGATAAAAAGATAGCTACTTTGATGGATACACTTAAAGACTATGAAAAAGAAATCAAATGTCTTAAGGAAGAGAAAAAAGGAACAAATTTGGATGATAGTTTGAAGGTTGAGGGAACCACAACTTTGGTGTCAGATAGGCCAAATAGTGATCAAAAGGATTTGTTTGAATCTAAAAATTCTATTTTGCAGGTTCATGGCTGCATTCAGAGGAAAAAGGTTATTATTTCCATAAATCCTAGCAACAGGTATAATTTCATTAATATTGCTTTGGCTAAGAGGTTGTAGGTTCAAGCAACAAAAATTAAAGACATACAAATTGAGGGTGTGAATGTTCATATTTTTGAAGATTTGAAGATTACCATGGATAAATATGTTTTACATTCAGATTTTCATGCTATTGAGATGGATGATGTGGATATTATTTTGGGTTATCCTTGGTTGGATTCTTTGGGTACTGTTAACATTAATGTGCAAAAGAAGTTCATGAAGTTATGGTACAGGAAAAAGAAGATAACACTGCAGGATATTTCTCAGCTTAAGGAGCAAGGATCCAAGGAGAAACAAGAAGCAGTTATGGCAGGGGAACAAGTTAAGGAACCAATAGAGGAATCAAAAGCTAAGTCTACAATAGAGGCAGTAGCAGAGTCCCAAGAAGAAGCAACAACAAAATCCAAGGAAGCTTTGTTAGAAGAGCACATAGATGCACCAAAAGAAGGGCACATGAGAGAAGAGCTTGAGGAAGAATTTAAAACAGTAAAACAAAATGCTGAAGAATCAAAGGAAACAGAATGTCAGGTTAAGGTTATAGCATATTGCCACCCACACCACCATGAGTGGCAACAATCTTGGAGGCAGGGCTTAGGGCATCAATATTATTATGGATCTACATGGAGTCAAAAAGGCATCAAGTATGGCAGTGTTTGGTAGAAAAAGCATAGTAATTCTAGATTTCAAAGTGGTGCAACAACATCATGGAATAATAGGACCAATCATTCAAAATATCAGAGTAGAGTAGCAGAAGCATGTAGCCAACAGAGCAATTATGGATATTCAAGTGGCACAATGGCAGCTTGGCATCATCACAGACCACCACCAATCAAGATTTCACTTGGATGGAGGGATGATCAAGATTGGTACTAGTTGTCAACATTGCTTAGCAAATCATATTATCTAGTTTCTTCTCATGTTTCGAGGACGAAACATTTGTAAGGAGGGTGGAATGTTATGGTACCTAGGGATAGGAATATGGGGATATGATATTATATTGTGTATGGGTATTATGGATAGTTGGCATGGGCCACACATAACCCAAGGTTGATTATATTATAATAATGAGTGGGATAAGGGTTTAGGAGTCGGCTCCCCAAAGTAGCATTAGAAGATGGGTATATAAAGAAGGGATATTGTCATTGTAATCATCAATCAATCATATCAAGTATTCTCTTGTAATAGTCTTGGCTCGTGGAGTGGATCTCATTTTGGGAGATATTGTGGAGTGGTTCCTTCCTTAAGGAATAACATTGGTGTTGCCCTACCTGAAGGGTATTATCACATCTTGTCTTGTGTGGATTAATTACTATGGTTGATTTATTTAATATTTAGCATATTATGGATGCTTTTATATTTATGAGAAACAAAGGTTCATAACAGATTGTCAGAGGAGGCCAACAAGATGTTTTTCCATAGAGGTGTCTTGGTTTTATGTCATGTTGCAGTAGCTTAGCGGTTTGTTGGATGGTTTTATGGGAGCAAGGTCCCATGTTTGAACCCTTTGCTGGCCATTTTGTATGCTCTTTGTGGCAGAGAAGAAGAATTAAAAGCAAATGGTGGGCGCTCCTTTCGATCCGTCGCCTTGGCACAACGGCTAGTGTGTCGTGTTTAGCACAGGATAGACCAGGGTTTGATTCCTTCTGGCGCATTTCGAACTTGTGAATGGGTATGAAGCTATCAAGGTTCCACGAGCCTGGGGGACGGGGGGACGGGTTTCGGGGGACGGCAGGGGACGGCAGGCCGATTTTAGGGGACGGCTCGGGGACGGTTGGGGGGACGGCTGGTATAATACTATGAAAATTGAATTTTTTAGAAATTTAGAATAATCTACACATTCAGAATTCTACACACAACAAAAATGATATTAGGATATTCATATTGATATTAGTTACTAAGTGCAGCCATTTAATTGTTTCAACAAATATAACTTGAAGGTTCAGCCAAGGATATCAAGTGCAATCTGCCAATCTCTAACAGTTAACCAAATTAGTTGCTATTGCTCAAGTAATGAATGCCACATTATTCAGCTTTTACACATCATTTTCAACAATGTACTAAAGAACATAAAGAACAGATTAAAGCAAAAGTTACAGTATTCTATGAAGATTAAAGCAAAAGTTACAGTATTCTAATATTACAGTATTCTAAAATAAGCGGATTTGTCATTGAAGTCAATGTCCTAAAGCAAAAGTTACAATTTTCTCATTGAAGTCAATGTCCTAAACTCAATGGGATTTGTCTCTTTGTAAGAATAAGACAAGTTGATGCCAAGCATTCCTCATCTGTATTTTCTCAATGGAAGTGTATGCAAAGCAAACAATTTAGGCCACTTTGCAGCAAATCAATAACCATTTATAGCAACAAAGGAACACACGTAAAAGCAAAACAGTGAACATGAATCTAATTGGATGCTATCTGTTTTACAAAATCTTCATTCTTGAACATTAGATAAATCAGCAATAGAAGCATTTTGGACCAGGGTCTTTTCCCCACCAAATAAAGTGCCATTCCAGTAAGAGTTATCATGCCGCTTTTACTAGCCAACAGCTTCATCATGTTTTTACCTTACATGATTTTCTGAATTATGAACCTGAATTAAGACATGCAAAGCCATGATCTAAAAATGTTTTCAAAAATGCAGTCAAGAGGCACGCTGTTCTGAGTCCTGTAAAACTTGCTTGTTTCACTTTTTAACATCCTACAATTTAACTATTTTTTTCCTTGTCAGCTTCCTTCTCAAAAGATTTTGATTAACCTTGTTTAAAGGGATTTTGTAAATTTATGCTTATTAATTTTGTATTCTTGGTTTTTCTTTGGAACACTATTTCCAGCTCTCTCCAGACTGTTGTTACACAATGTAGTATTTGAGTCCAAATACCTGCTTTGATCATTTGCGGACATTAAGAAACTTCCTTTCTTTCTAAGTAATTTTCACTAGTATGAGTAGGGTCTCTCTTTGTTACTCTTTATGTTATTCAGTGATCTCCGCTTATTATATCAACAATCTTTATCCCTCACTTGTAATTTTAGAATACTGTAACTTTTGCTTTAATCTTCATAGAACAGATTGGCTGAGGACTTGCTTTAGAATACTGTAATTTTTGCTTTAATCTTCATTTGTGGAAAGTCAAAGTCATCATTTTCAACAATGTACTAAAGAACAGATTGAAGAACACAAATGTCTTACAATGTACTAAAGAACAGATTAAATTTTCATTTTTAATTTTTTTTTTAGTTTTTCTTTTGGCTGAGGACGCCCAGCCATGGGGGATGGCTGAGTCCCTTTGGGGACGCTCAAGCCGTCCCTAGGGACGGCTGGGCGTCCCCGAGGACGGCTGGGCACCTTCCAAAGGTTCCCAACCATCCTCGGGGACGCCCAGCTGTCCCTGGGGACGGCCTGAGCGTCCCCAAAGGGACCCAGCCGTCCCGGGGACGGCTGGCCGTCCCCGGGGACGCCCCAAAATAGGGGATGTCCCGGGGACGGGAGGCCGTAGGCCTCAAGGTGTCCCCGGGGATGTTCCACGAGGACGCGTCCCCCCCCCTGAAGGACGCGTCCCCCCATCCCCCGCGTCCCCCAGCACAGGGGGACGGCATTGGGGACGTTCCCCAATGCCGTCCCCCCGTGCCCGTCCCCAATGCCGTCCCCTCGTGCTTTGGGGGACGTGGGGGACGGGGGGACGCGTCCTTCAGGGGGGGACGCGTCCTCGTGGAACACTGGAAGCACTAGCAAACCAGAGCGTGACAAGTGGCAGCAAGTGATTGGATATCGTGTTTATAAGGGTAGAGGCTTTAATTTTTCATTTTTTTAGATGTTGAACCTAATGAATCATATGATTCCTATGCTATTGGAATCTCAAAAGGCTCTTACTCTTGATTTGCTTTTTTCTCTTCTAGTTCATTTTCAGGGGGCAATGTAAAATTGTGGTGTGACTCCCAAATACAGACTCATGCAAAGGAATTCAAATCTAAGGAGGCTAAGACCTAGGGGCTCAAGGGCTAGGCTAAGTCTTCAAAGAAGTCGAAGACCACTTGCGGATACTGTAAAAGGGAGGGACATCCAACAAAGAATTGCTTGTTGAAATTGCAAAGGATTGAAGCTGAGTTCTTGAAGATCGATGGACATCTTGCAGATGATGAGGGAGATTTTGAAGGATCTGCATTTAACTGCAGATGCCCATTAGAGAATCCATTATGGGGGGGAAGATATTATTGCCACTAATGTCTTCTCTCCTTGGCCCCTCAGTTCAATTATAGGGTGTGTGTTTGAAATTATAATCTTATTCATGGCCAAGGCTGACAGTGTACGATGTATTGGATAGGCCTAATGGCATTTCATTGTACAATGTATTAATTATTTGTAATATTTTATTATGTAAGCCCTATGGGCCATGGTTAATCTTGTTATGGTTAAAGCCTCTTTATAACTTGTAATTAATCTAAAGCCCTCTTGTTTTTTTTTTTGGATAATACTTCTTATACGCATCCACCATGGGGATTGAACCCGGGTCACATCACCGATAATGCAAGTGGCGTCCTTGCGGGTAGACCACCATCACCGATAATGCAAGTGGCGTCCTTGTTATAAAGCCCTCTTGTTAGTCAGTTTAGGTTAAATTTTATTATGTATTTTTGGGTTTTGGTAATGGTTATAAATACCCCCCTCCCCCCCACTTCTTATTTCTTTATCAAAGTGTTGTGAATGTCTACAAATTGTACAATGATTATTATGGTGCCTTTGGGCGCCTTCAAATCTCTGTCTCTCTTCTCTCTTTGTTGTTCTTTTTATGCTTTTTATATAAGATTTGAGTGGATGGAGTGCTTTTGTTCTTTTTTGTAAAATATCTTGAATTCCAACTCCAATAAAGGATGAAAACAAATATTCTTGTATTTATAATCCAAGGCAAGCTAAAAAGTCAATTTTTGGTGAGAAAAAGAGATGTAATTTTTTTTACCTCTTGGTAATTTTGTCATAATTACCTATTTTGTTTTACTCAGCCTATAATCTTTCTCTAGATAAAATATTTCTTTGATTATGAACATAACGGGCGAAGACACACTTCTTAGATAGCACAGGAATTCTTGCAAGCAATGTATGCTAGCAATTGTAACTCAAACGAACCAGCTTGTGCTCTTTAGGTAGACATTATTTTTTACATGTTAAATTATCTCTCTTTGCATTCGGATTACTTACAAGAATAATTGTACCCAATAGAAACACACCAAAACATATAGAAGCCTGTCTCCAAACACATGGGGAAGCCAAACATACTGGATGTCTAAGCTATTGGAGCCAAAATATACTGCTACAAATGGAAGCTAGTCTTGAAGGTAATGAAGACCATGACTATTCATGATAAAATGGTGCTAGGAATGGTGTGAAGGACATTGCTAGAAATTAGCACAAAGGGTAATGCTAAGGAGGCACTAAAGCCAATGCAAAAAACAAAGCCTAACTCAATACAGGCGACATGATACCAAGACCAATGTGAAACAAGGCACTAAATGCCACACCAACCCAATGCCAATTGTTCATTGGCACCAACCAACCAAACTTGACCTTTGGACACATAATTACATCACCATGAAAAACAATACACATGAACTATTGACAAGGAGTTACTAAAGCTAGTGCAAAAACCAAAGTCTAACTCATTACAGACAACATGATGCCAAGACTAGTGCCAAACAAGGCATTAGATGCCGCACCAAACCAATGTCAATTGTGCACTAGCACCAACCTAACAAACTTGAGCTCTGAACACACAATCGCATCTCTGCAAAAAAAACACTACACATGTACTGATGCCAAGGAGGTACTAAAGCCAATGCAAAAACCAAAGCCTAACTCAATACATACAACATGGTGCCAAGACTAGTCCCAAACAAGGCATTAGATGCCACAACAACCAATTATGCACTCGCACCAATCTACCAAACTTGAGCTTTGAACACACAATCGCATCAATGCAAAAAACACTACACATGAATTGATGCCAATGAGGTACTAAAGCCGGTGGAAAAACCAAAGCCTAACTGAATACATACAACATGATGCCGAGACCAATGCCGAAGATGGCATTAGATGCCACAACAACCCAATGGCAGCTGTGCATTGGCACCGACCTACCAAACTTCAGCTTTGGACACACAATCACATCATTGCAAAAAACACTACACATGAACTGATGCCAAATTCAATGGAAATCAATAGGCATCACTAAAGCATGTGCCACCAATAGGGAATAGGCCCCAAGGCCACGTGAAGGAAAATAATGCCCCATTAGTGCCTAATTGGCATGACATAAAGACTTGACCACTTATACATACAAACGGGTTAAGGCTGATGATTGGTAGATGCCAAACAAGCATAGTGCCAAAAACACTTGAGGTTAGAAAGATTGATATTGCATGCTTAGTGTGAACATTTGGTGTAGTGCGATGTGCAACGTGACAATCAAAGGGTTCAACAGGCCAAACCAATCACATCACAAAATGCGTTAAGGGAAACAAAGAAGTGTTATTGCATCATCCCATTTACAAAGTAAAGCATGCTTTGCTGATCAACAGGAATTGTGACTTTTTCACATTTCCAATTCCAATAGCTCATATTATGCTACTTCCCATATATCATTAGTTATCATCATGATAACAATAATACTAAATGCTCAAACAGTTTGAGTTTTACGCCTTATGCTTTCCCTTCTTTATTGACTTCAAACTAGAAGCTAGAGGATCCTCAAGTATATCTTTCTCCACTGCTTTGCCTTGTGTTGCCTCCCTCTCCAATTCTGCAATGTCTTTGCTAGTGAACATGGGATCCATGTCCTTGGCAATCCAATCCGAAAGTGAATCTAGGTCATCCACACCAATCACATCATTAGATTTGCTCTTTCACACTTGTTTGACATGAAGTCAGAGATTTTATTGCACAAAGATGAGGTCAATGAGGTGCTCTGGTGCTTCTTTGTGGGTATGCTCTCAAACAAGCTGCAATTGTGCCCACACTCAAAATCACTATAAGGCTGGCTCAAAATGTGGATGACTAGCTTTTGAAGAGTTGGTGTTCAAGCATCATAACCTTGGCACCACAAATCGACAAATAATGAATTTATAATTTTGCAACTTGTAAGTAAGCAAAATTGCATTTCTAAATTCTAAGAAGGCTTAAGTTTTATTAAATATAGAAGTTTTACTTGACTACATAGTTGTCCTTGCCCAAACACACATGGGGATGAAAATGCCTCTCCTCAGCAGATTTGTAAGCCTGTAACTCATTGCTAATTTGGTCTCTTAGGTTTTCTTCAGGTGTCATACTCTCTATCTCAATAGGACCTTGCTTTCTGATATTCACAACTTTCAGGTTTCTAGTCAGATTCCTTTGTTTGATCATGCAATGCTGATTTTCTCCTTGAATTCTTCTCTTTTAACCTCTCCATCATATCCTCCTCTATCACCAGGTCCTTCGACCCTCCTATGATCCATTTTGATCCTTGTGTTGCTGGTGATTATGTTGCTTGTCTCGCCCAATTGATATCTGATTACTACTCTCTTAATTCTACCAGGAGACAACCAAATATGAATTTTTGTCTTGCACGTTATGGGATGCACCCTTGACTCCTTTCCCCACACTTTTCCTTGGCCAAAGCCTGTCTGTCACATTGGCTCTTTCCCTATGAATTTTTGGTATGATGAAGAATGTAAGTCCTTGAATCATAAGCTCTGTTTTGCTCTTATCCATGAGCCTATAGCTATATCTTTTGTTTGGAGGGAATATAAATGCCTCATTTGGTGTAAAGAAACGAGAGTTGCTTGCCACTATGTCCTCTAGGCTTCTTGATGCTCTTCATCACTCTCCAAAAACCTTTTGGCACTCCTCGGCAGCCCCCTCCTATGTGCATCGATATCCAGTCCTGGGTCTTCCATGCTAATTCTTTTTATGATATCCCAGGGCAGCCATCATTCATATCTCTAGAACTACTAGTTCTGAATATGAAACTTTCAGAACTACTAGACCAGGACAATCTTAGAGTGAGAGGGCAGGCTGGTTTTAAAAGTGATAATCAGAAACACAGTGTATTCCACAAGAAGATACTTTGGCAAGGGAAAGTAGATAATTAAAGTGATGTGGTAATTGCAGAAAAGAAGACCAGACAAGACCATCCTACTGAAATTGTCCTTCAAATAAAAAATACCAATGCAAATATTGAAAAAGACAATGTTCAAGCAATGCTCAATGAAGAATTTTAATTAACCTGAATTTTTCAAAGTTCCTTTTTGAAGAACAGAGTCTGTACAAGGAAGTCATTATTGTTCAAAACAGTTTTGAGTTTCAGAAAACTTTAGGATTCAAAACGAAGTCATCGAGTTTCAGAAAGCCCTAGCATACAGAATGAAACAGAGCAAGTTCACATAGAGATATCTTTTCCAAGCTTGAAGACAGCGTATTGTATAAAGTGTGGCCATGACGGACTCACTGTTCCTATCTCCTGCCCACATTATTTAGGAGGGTAGATATGTGATTACTTGCGATTGAAAAGGTAGAGTGGGCCGGGTGTCCAAGCATTTATGATTGTATATACATATTATTGTAATTAGGTGTACAGAGTAGGAACAAAAGGTAAGGGCCTTGTCAGGCCAGGGGTTACCATCATCTGGGCAGCTTTTGAAAGTAATATAAGTTCATTTTTGCAAGGAATAGAAGATGCCTATGAATTTAGCAGACTGTAGAGTATTATTGATGTATTTTTTTTGACAGAAAGCATAAGTATTCTCTGATGGTATGTTTGCTGTGCAGGAAACAAACTGCCCCTCATTTCTTGTGTTATTGTTTCTGTAGTAATCCGTGGTTTGTTGCTGCTTGAGAAAATTTCTAGGTTGCTGATTTCTCAGTTTATTGATTTGCTTTATGTCTGCAAAATTAAAGTGTGCATGCTTTTAGAGTGCTGTGCAGGTTTTTTATTGTTTGCTTGTGCAGGTTGCCCTATAAAATTCAGACTGCTACTGCCTTTATGTGAGTGTATCGGATTGGTGTCAAGCCACCTCAGAGTGAAGAATAAGACAAAGAAGAAATATTGCAGTGGGCATTGAGAAGGAGAGATGCTCAGCATTGGAGGGGGCCCTCAATAAGAATTTTTTGAGAAGATTGGAAGCTTTAGAAGCCACATTGCAAGATGAGGAGTTGGAGGATGATCCTAAAATGCACAGTGCTCAAGCGGGGGCTTAAAATCCATGGGAGAGGTTGATAGAAGCAGTGTCTAGGGAAGGGGCCAAGGAGAGAGTAGGATTCTCTAATCTTGAAGGTGAACTAACCCCAGATTATTTTTTTGTAGATTGGGTTCAAGAATTAGCAAGGTATTTTGAACTAGAGGGGATTGAGGAAGATGATGCAAGGGTAAAGTTGTGGTCTCAAAACTAAATTCACATGCTACACTACTGGGAGATTAGGACAAGGAGGCATGGTAAAGACAAAAACATATTTTGGTTTAAGATGTTAAAGCATCTAAGTCAATAGTTATGCCATCAAGTTATCAATGAAAATCATTTAAATTCTGAAGTTCAAGGCAAAAAGAGCAAAGTGTACAAGATTATACAAAATAATTCATGAGGCTGCAGATTAGGACAAATATCCAAGAAGATGAGGGATATTTGGTAGCTGTACACATAAATGAATGACCTGAAGTTTCAACTTCATGATACCTACCAATATGCCCTGAAAGCTGAAAAAAAACTAAATAAAAGGTTCAAACTGGGGAACAAAAGATGTTGCAATCCTCCAAACAGAGGAAGAGGAAGTTCCTCAAGGCATATAAAGAGACAGGGTACTACAGAAGTAAGAGTTGGGTAAAGAGATGAAAGGCCTAACTATACAGGAAGAGCAAAGTTTAGAAGTAGAGGGAGAGAATGCCAGTCTTTTGGTTAGTGGAGACCATTTAGATGTTATATTTGCAATGAAGATGATAAAGGCATAGATTGCCCTCCAAGATCTGCTAATAAAGCAATCGCATCCCAAGAAGAGCCACAAGCTTAAGACGTTGAACCAGATCCTGAAGAAAGCTTGATGATACAAGGAACCTTGATGTTGGGAGGCAAGGAGACAACTGAAAAGATTGGAAAACAAAGAGTGTCTTCAAAACTAGGTGCAAATGCAATGGTAAGGTATGCAAAAGTTATTATTGATAATGGTTCTTCAAACAGCTTAGTAAGCACAACAATGGTTCAAAAGTTGCAACTGACATATTTTCCTAAATCAAACCCCTTCAAAATCTCATGGATGAAAACAATTCTACTGTTGATGTTGACAAATCATTCTTTGTTTCATTTAAAATTGGCCTATATGAAGATAATCTGTTTTATGATGTTGTGCGTATGGATGCATACCATATTGCTTGGCAAACCTTGGCAATATGATAGAGAGGTCACCATGGCAAGGAAAATGCTTATATGGTGAAGAAGGCTGGAAGCCGGCACATTTTGAAGCCTTTAAGGGAAGCTGGAAAATTTGACGAGTACCTTATCTCTTTTCACTGGGCTGGAAACAATTTATGAAAGAAGGCAAAGGGAAAGTGTGTTTTTTGTTGTACCCTTTGGAGGAAAAGGCGACACAAACAAAGAAGAGTCCTACTAAAGTTCAAGAGATATTGGAAGAGTATTCAGACTTGATAACAAAGGAGTTACTAGCTATCCTACCACCTTTGAGAAGCATCACTTACCAAATTGATTTGGTTGCGGGTGCAAAATTACCGAACCAAGTTGCTTATAGATTAACTCCCTTGAAAAGTGAGGAGATGAAGAGACAAATTACAGAACTGTTAGAGAATTGGTTCATAAAGGAGAGCTTGAGTTCACGCATTGTATAAACACTTATTTTGCCTAGGAAAGCTGGCAAATGGAGGTTATCTATGGATTCCTAGGCAAGTGATAAGAACTCGGTGATATACAATTATTCATTACCAAGAATGAATGATATTTCAGACTGCTGAGCAAATTCTAAGATCTTTCGAAGATGGACATGACAAGTGATTATCATCAAATCAAACTTCGTGAAGGAGATGAGTGGAACATTGCTTTTAAGACTAAAGATAGATTATAGGAATGGTACGTGATGTCATTTGGGTTATCAAATTCTCTCGGGATTTTCATGCAGACTATGAACTAGTTATCTGTAGGCAAATGAATTGACATGTCTGCATGAGTGCATGTTTGTATGAATGTGTGAGTGTATGAATGCCATGAACACATGTACGAATTTTGGTGTGTGAACACATGTGCATGAGTTGATGATACATGTAAATAAGAGATGTTGTGTGTGTTTGTCATGTAGTGTTGTTGTGTATGTGCCAATATGTGCTTGTAATAATTTAATATATGGGTTATTTTTAATGTTTTGATATACATGGGTAGTTTGATGGTGGTTGAGCAGTTGCCAACCACCTACTGGCCTTGTAATACCTATATGTATGCATCTACCTTGGTGAAGCATGTTGTTGCTTGTGAGTACATTTTAGTAGTTTAGTTGTTTGTTGAGGACCATGATGTATTATAGATGGTTGTTGTGCAACTTACATGCTATATGCACAGTGTATCCATATGTATCGATAAGTTATTCCCATCGTGTAGTTTTGTTATACAATGGTAATGGAATTATATTGTAGAGTGTTTTATTCCATTTCTATAGTATCTAGGCATTACAGTGGAAAATTGATTGTTGTCTATTTTGATGATATTATGATATTTAGAAAAATATGGATTAACATCTTGAGCATTTGAAAGTTGTTTTTAGCACACTTCGGGGAGAGGGATTCTTTATCAATGTTGAGAAGAGCTTGTTTTGCAAGGACAAGCTTGTTTTCCTTGGCAATGTACTCTCAGCTAATCGAGTTACTGTGGATACCGAAAAAGTTAAAGTATACTTGAATGGCCTACTTCTCAAAGCATAATTGAAGTGAGGAGTTTTCACTGACTTGCCTACTTCTATAAGAGGTTTATTTGGAATTTCAGTGGTATATGTGCATGTGCACCCTTGACATATTGCACTAAAAGGAAAGTCTTTACATGGGCCAAGGTAGCTGAAAGGAGTCTTGAGTCGTTCAAAAAGAAGGTTACAAAGGCACCAATCCTTTTTTTACCAGATTTTGAGAAGCATTTTACTGTGGAATGCGATGCTTCAGCATTTGGTATTGGGGAAGTTTTGAGTCAAGAAGGCAACCCAGTTGCCTATTTTAGTGAGAAATTGAATGAGTCCAAGAAAATATACAAGTTATTATGAGGAGCTATATGCTATAGTGCAAGCATTGAGGCACTATCTTTTGTAGAGTAAGGTTGTCTTATTGATGGACAATCAGGTGGCGAAGTATATAAATTCTCAATCTAAATTATCTCATAAACTTGCCAAATGGGTCTCTTTTTTTGCAAAGCTACAGAGAAGTGGGAAGACAAATGTGGTAGCAAATGTTTTGAGTAGGACACTTATCTACTTTTCACCTTGAGCAACCAAGTTGTTGGATTCAAGTAGATAAAGAATGAATAAGCAGCTGATCCATATTTGAATGAATAAGCAGCTGATCCATATTTGAGTGAAATTTATGATGCACTCTCCAACTGAAAAGACATGAACAAAGGCTCTTTTGTTTAATATCTGTTGGCTGATGGGTTTATATCATAGTTGAGAAACTTGAACTAAGCAAGGCCAATTTTGACTGTCTTGGGACTCAAAAATAAACGTGACAAAATTTTGGTGGGAAAAAGTCATTAAAATTTACAAATTTTCTTTAAAGCAAGGTCTTTTCATGCATGTCACAAGCAATTAATTTTATGTATATCCAAAATTTGATCATCTAAGCTATAAAGAAATAAATTACACATCAAATAATTCCAAGTAATAGTTTCATATTGAATTAAAAAACTTATCATATAAAAAGAGGTATAAAATTTCACTTAGATGATGGATCGATCTCATCTAAATCAATCGCCTTGTAATCACTCTCCTTTCTTTGTTTATGTTGGAGGCTAAGGTTGCAGTGGATAAACATAAGGTCATTCAGCCTCTGTTGTGTGAGTCTATTGTGCTTTTTGGAGTAATGCTGAAAAATACTCCAATTGCGCTCACAACTTGAGCTGCTACATGGATGGCATAAAATTCTAACGGCTAGGTGTTGGAGATGGGGTGATTTGGCACCATAATCCCCCCGCCATAAATTTTTAAAATGCAAACAAAAATAAAATTTAAGATTATGTAAATTGAAATTCTTTTTAACAAGACAATAATAATTCAATAGTAAATCAATTTGTACGGTTACTTGGTCTTTGAGTTATCCTCTCTTGAACACATTGCAGAGTGGTGAAAATGTATTCCTTTGTGCTCTTGTAAACTTGCAACTCTGTGTTATCAAATTCCTAACCTCATTATTAGGCACCACTTATGCCATGCGCTTATGAAGGGCCATGCTTACCTCTTATCAACTTCACAGGTTTCATCATTGAAGAATTTGGGGTTGAGATAGTACCCCATTGCATATAGTGGACTATGGAGCTGAGAAGTCTATTGATGATCAGTTATGTCTTTAATGGGATGGTATTTGTTGTCCATATCATAGTTGAGAAAACTGGAATCGACATTGAAAAAGAATCGGGAATCAACACAAAAATTGGAAAAAATCGGCAAAAAATCAGCAATTTCCATTGAAAAAACTCATGGAAAAAAGGCTTTTTTTATGCATATCACAATTTTTTGGAAAAAAATTGGCAAAATCAGCAAAAAGTCAGCCAAGCTGTGAATCGGGAAAAATCGACTTGAATTGGGATTTTTTGCAGATTTTCTCAACTATATTCCATATACCCATAAAATAAGACAATCAACTCTTTGGCCCTATCCACGGCCTCATAAAGTTGCCCCATAGAAGATTTGTCTCTATCAACAAGGAGAACTCTCATTAAAGGCTCTGTCACTTGAAGTTAAATGAAAAATTTTCTTGACTTAGATTCTAGAAGATAAAGATTGAATTTTAAACAAATTTTGAATAGATTAAATGAAATTTACTTATTCAATTTGCAAATGGAACCCAATTTTTTTTTATAAACATATACATGTCTTAGCAATCTCATGCACAACATTCCAAAAGGGGTCTTGAAACACATTGTTGACCACCTTCTTGCCCTTATTGATGAATTAATATTTTGTGCCTATCCCTCACACACAAACGTCCTCTTCAAGCTCCCCTTGCTTCGTACAAGCTTTATACTATAATGAAACTAGTGAATCCCATCACTATAGGTTACACAAACTCCTTACTTTTAGTGAAGTACCTCATTAGGTGAAGGACCCATATATTGTTGTAGATGAATTTTGTGATACATCTCACATTTTCGACAACCTTGGTCATCCATGAGAGTTTGCCAATGTCTTTGAGACTTAAGTTGAGACAAGGCTGCACATGGAGTCCAAAAAATAGTGAGGAATTTCTTTTTTGAAGTCTTTTTTGCTGCCACATATGCTGCTGCATTGTTCATGATAACCGGGACTGTATGCTTCTCCTCACCCCCCACACAGTGTCCTTCAATAATCTGACAAACATTTCCACACCTTTAATATGTGCCGATGCATCAATTGACTTGAGTAATAGTTGTCCTCCTATGGAAGAAACCGAAGAACTTATTAATGTCTGATTCCTCCCATTTGTTCATCCATTGGACATGATTGTGTGATCCTATTTTCTTCATATCTTTTATTGTATCTCAAGCTAAAGTTGTAAATAGCCTACGATTTCATCTAGGGGAGGGCCCCTAAAATCATCATAAATAGGTGCCTTAAGTATTGTGCCATAAATAGTAAGGGGATTTACCATTCTTGCCCAATATGGATACCTTGCCACATTGAGGAGAATGTGAGAAATATACCAAAAACCTGCATAGGTCTTCCTCATGACACAGTGCCTCTCTTGATTCCATGTAGTAATGCCCTCAAGTGAGGGTCATGAACCTGGAGTAGAACAAGGGACGAAAAAAGAAGAGGTCTCACTCCCTCCTACTGAAGGTGAACCGCGATGTCGTTGTTTAGGGCCGATGCAACAACCTTCCATAGGAGGAGGCCAAGGAGGAGGATAAGCCATTGTTGCGTTAGTTCTTTTATGCACTTGCTTCTTCGTGCGATATGACTCTAAAAGGGAATTATCTCTCTCTCATCTCTAGGGTTCGCTCCAACACATATTGTTGTGTCTTGTCCATGGATCTTTAGTAAGTGGTATTTGGCGCAGTCTATGCATTCATGCAACAAGGTTCCACAATAGTTGCAAATAACCTCTCCCTTCTTTGAACCTTCTATTTCATGCTTCTAAGTTGGATCTTTCTTCCTAGTCATTTTAATTGTGGCTACACATGGAGATGAACAACTAACTAGAAATTTGAAATATAAAAAAAACCCTAGGGTTTAAACATGGACAACAAAAAATTCATTGTATAATTTAAAAACCCAATGTTAGGTGCTTGATAGATTCTTGTACACTTTGAATGATTTATGTTTGGGATGCAAATGATTGTCTAAACATGTTTTCTTGACCTCCTTTCAGCTGTCATTGTTACAAGAAATTGCCAAAATGATACAAAATGCAAATTTTGACTTTTTATGTTGTTCGTTCAACCCATGCCATTGGAGTAGTCTTTTCTTGGAATTGATGGATTTGATGAGTTGGGTGAGTTTCAGAGAGAAAATAAAAAAAGAAAAGGAAAAGGAAAAAAACTTGGCGAGTCTTTTATAACTTGCAAGTCAGGCCTGAAACACTCATATGGGCCCACTTGGCTTGAGACTCCGTGAATTTTTAAAGAACTTGTTGAGTTTTGTATCACTGGTTTATATTTAAGGGATTGCAGTTATTTATTTCAACTAGTTCAAGGAGGCTGGAATTGATTCGAGAGCTGCATTTTGGTGAACTAGGAAAACATTTTGGGCAAGGTCAAATCTATAATTTGGTAAGTGAGAAGTTCTTTTGGCCTCACATGGGGAAGGATGTTAACAAATTTGTTAGAGAACTAAGGGAGGACAACAAAATATAGGGTTATATCATCCCTTTCCCATGCCAGATAGACCTTGGGAAGATATTCATATAGATTATGTTTTGGTTGTTGTCGTGAATTCAAAGAGGTGATTACTCAATTTTTGTGGTTGTAGATAGGTTTTCTAAAATGGCCCAATTTCTTCCATGTAAGAAGACTAATGATGCTAGTATTTCAACAGATTTATTTTTTCAAAGATGTATGTCTTCATAGATTGCCTAAGATCACTACAAGGGCTATAGATATTAGGTTTCTAAGTCACTTCTGGAGGACATTGGGAAAATTGGAAAGTAGGTTACAATTCATCTCAGCCCATTATCCCCAAATACATGATCATTCTAAGTTTTTCAATGGGTTATAAGGGATTGAAACGGGCCCCACCTGTATTACATCATGGCCACATAGTGGTATTACAACTTAGCAATTATGCATGTATCATTTGGCAAGATTCAAATCTTGGTCTTCTTCTTGATAGTCAAGGAATCTAACTGGTTGAGCTAATGCCATTTGATGATGATCAGTCTAAGTTAGTGATTGAAGTTTGGGGAATTTGTTGTGTTGCTTAGTTGTTTAAAAACCAAAACAATGGGATCTGATTTTGGTACACTGAAAAGCTGAATTCGGATACAATTCTAGCAAATATAGATCAACTAGGAAGTCTTCATTTCAAGTCATGTATGGAGAAAATCCCAAGGGGGTTATGGACTTGATTGAATTGTTGAAAAACCAGCCTTGGCAGTGAAAATTTTGTAGAACATATACGAGAGACATCAATATGTCAAGGCTAAGTTGCATGGAATGAACAAGTTTTACAAAAAAAAATTTGATTTACATTGAAGGAAGAAAATCTTTCAAGAAAGGAATTGGGTAATGTTGCATTTTTATAAGGAGAGGTGCCCCCAAGTTACCTACAACAAACTTCAAGCCAAGGAAGATTTGTCCATGTCATATTGTGAGAAGTGTTAACAATAATTTGTATTTGGTTAATTTGCCATCCCACTTGGATATTGGCCCAATTTTCATTGTTGCAGATATTCGTTAATATGAAGCAGAAATAGGGGGGGTAAAAGAGGTGAAAGAGCCTAAAGATTGGACAAAGCACATTTCGATGAAGAGAAGAGACTAGATTGAATGTATGGTTTACATAAATATCACTTCAACTAAATCAAAGGATTTTAAAATGTACGTTGTTACTTAGAGAGGACTACTTGGTTCCAACAAAACATGGATCATTGATGAAACACAATCAAGTTTAGTCATGATTGTGACTTTGAACTAGAAGGTTTAGAATTTTTGTCTTTGTAGGTGGAGATAATGGTCCAAATTGTGGGACATGATGGACTCATTGTCTCTATCTCCTTCCTAGGTTATTTACAAAGGTATATCAGTGATTACCTATGATTGAATCCACTCTAGTGGGCAATGTGTCTCAACATTTTTGAATGCACATACCAGTGATACGCAACTCAAGAAGTTTTTTTATAGCTTGTCGATTCCCTAGTCGAGTGGGCCCAAATGAGCTTTTTAGGCTTGACTTGTGAGTTCTAAAATACTCGTCGAGTTTTTTTTCCTGAAACTCACTATACTTGTTGACTTGTCAAGACTCGCTGGACTCACGAGTCTTGAGGAAAGAAAAAAAAATGAACAACACATGTCAAAAAATTTGCATTGTCTCATTTTGATAGTTTCTTGTGATAGTGAGAGCTAAAAGGAGGTTAATGCAACATATTTAAACTATCATTTTCATCCCAAACACAAATCATTCAGAGTGTACAAGAATTTAAAGTACCCAACATTAGGTTTTGAGGTTAACAATGAAGTTTTCTATTGCCCTTGGTTAATGTTTTTTAATTATGTTTTGAATTTCTAATTAGTTGTTTATATCCATGTGCAACTGCAATTAAAATGACTGAGAAGAAAGATCCAACCTAGAAGAATGGGATAGAAGGTTTGAAAAGGGGGAGGTTATTTACAAGTATTGTGAGACCTTGCTACATGGAAGTGTTAACTACCTTAAATTCTAGAACACTAATTAGCAAGGATCTGTGGCCGAGATGCAGCAGTGTGTGATTTAGTGGGCCTTGAAGTTTAGAGGGAAAATGAATTCCCTTTTAGAGTAATATTAGAAACAAGAAAGGCAAAAGGAACAAATGCATTGATGACTTCTCCTTGTCCTTGACATCCTATGGAGGGTAGTAGTATTGGCCCTAGACACAACATTATAGTTCATCATCAGTAGGAGGGAGTGGTACCTCTTCTTTTGTCCACTCCCTTCTAGTCTAGGTTCAAAATTCTCACTTAAGGGCAATATTGCATGCAATTAGGGTTGGCACAATACCACAAAGATGGTTGGTGTAACCTTTTGGCATTTTTCTAGCATTGCCTTCAATGTGGTGCAATCTCTTTATTGGGCGGGAATGGTAGATGCCCTCACAATTTGTGCCACAGGATTTAAGGTCCTACTTATAATGATTTTAGTGGCCCTTTCCTAAACGAGGCTATGGACAATTTACAACTTCAATTTGAGTAGCATAAAAAATATGGAGAAAGAAGGTTGAATGATCATGGTCGATGGGTGGATTGATGGGAGGAATAAAACATTAATCAATTTTTTGGTTTCTTTTAAAGGAAGACTAGTGTAACACAAATAAGTTGATTCATCGACACATGTTAAAAGTATTGAAATGCTTGTTGGTTTGTTAGAGGACAATGTGTGGGAGGTGGGGAATGAGAATTTTGCCTAGGTTATCATAGCCAATACAACAGGCTAGATTTTGTAAGATAAATTCCCCGCTATTTTTGATTCCATGTGCAACCCACTATCTCTATTTAATTGAAAGAGAGTCAGAAACTATCATGGGTGACTAATTGTTGAACTAAGCGTGACACTGAGAGGGGGGTGAATCAGTGTGTATTAAAATTTAATCCAACTACGAAATCAAATCAAAACGAGCAATCACACAAACATGCATCACATAACACCAGATTTATAGTGGAAACCCGATGTGGGAAAACCACTGTGCCAATGGACTATTTGGACTCCCATCCAAATCCAGCCTCGAAAATGGTTGGTCTTTACAATATTTTTGCAGCACCAACTGCAGGGAATGGCACCAACCAACCCAGACTTTAGCAACACCAACTGCAAGGAGCACCGATCCCTGTTGCCAAGCACCAACCCGACAAATTTAAAAAGCTCTGATAAAAGTTTGAAATCCTGTCAAAAGACCCTAAGTGGTCTAGCTCACAAATCTTCTCCTCTAAAATCTTCTATCTAACCTTTTTAATCTTCTCAACTCTGCACACTGATAATCTCACACCTTGCACATTTTTTTTTTAATCAAAATGCCAAAAAAAAAAAAATTCTTCACAACATGCGCAAGATTGTTAGGAACCTACTATTAAAATAAAGCTCGCTCACAAAAAATACTGTAAAATAACAAAAATACGTCAAATAACTAAATAACACTATGCGGAAAGTAATTGCAGAATTGAAACAATCTCACAAATAACTCAGAATCACAGGCCTCTTCGAGGGGGCAACCTCCTTAAATATTTCATTAACTTGCAAAAGATACATTCGTACATGGCTCCATGTCTTTTAAAGAGAAAACTCCATGCAACCCTACCTAAAGGCTCAAGAGTTGGCTTACAAGCAAAATGCCACTCGAGCTAGAATCTTCTACCAAACATCGGTTACAATCTTGATAACAGTTACATGAGATGGTACCACTTGGCTAGGTGCCTTACTTGCCACATACATTACAAAGTATTACAAAATAACATTATAAAAGGAATCTCCACGTTGGAAGTGGGTCATTAGACTCATTACATAAGCAAATGAGAATTACAAATTAACGTTAGGATTGGGATCCTAACATGTCCTTCCCCTTCGAAAAGCTTTGTCCTCAAAGCTGAAGATGAGGAAATTGGTGTTGGAGCTGGTGAAGAGACTCCCATGTAGCATCTTATGGAGTCCACGCCACTGAAAAAGGACCTTAGTAATGGTGCGGTTGCGGAGAGTGTGAGTCCGACAATCCAACGACTGTTCAGGCTCGAGCAAGTAGAACCTTCTTCATCCAATTCTGGGTGTAGATTGAACCTGTACCTGAGTGCCCACAACCTTTTTGAGAGAGGAGACATGAAAAACAGGATGGAGCTTGGAAGTAGGTGGGAGGGCCAATTTGTAAGCTGTGGCACCAATCTATTGTAAAACTTGGTAGGGCCCATAGTATTTCGCAACAAGTTTCTGGCACCGACGAAGCTATAGGGATGACTGTTTGTATGGCTGCAAGCAAAGGAAAACCATATCACCCACATCAAAGCTAACGTTTAGAACGATGTTGGTCAGCTTGGTGGTGCATCCGATTTTGGGCCACATCCAAATTCATCTTCAGTTGGCAAATAACATCGGCATGTTGACTAAGAGTAGTGTCGACTACATGGACCCTGGAGTTGCTTGGAATGTAAGAGGAAGGCATGAGTGGAGGGCACCCATAAACTGCCTCAAAAGGGGTAATCTTGGTTGCTGTGTGATAGGAAGTGGTAATCTTGGTTGCTGTGTGATAGGAAGTGGTAATCTTGGTTGCTGTGTGATAGGAAGTGTTGTACCACCACTTGGCCAAAGGAAGCCACTTCGCCCATTGAGTAGGATGATCAGATGCAAAGCAACGAAGGTAGGTCTCCAAACATTTGTTGACAATCTTAGTCTGGCCATTCGTTTGCGGATGATAAGTTGAACTCATTTTGAGCTGAGTTCCTTGCAACTTAAACAATTCTTGCCAGAAATGACTAGTAAAGGTTGGGTCACGGTCGGACATGATGAAGGTGGGCATACCATGAAGGCGGAAGATAGCATCGAGGAAAGTATGGGCAATGGTGGAAGCAGTGTAAGGATGGGAGAGGGAACAAAAGTGAGCATACTTCGAAAGACGATCCACTACCACAAAGATAACGGATTTGCCTTCGGACTTAGGTAACCCTTCAATAAAATCCATTAGAATATCAGTCCAAACCTAGTCAGGAATGGGCAAGGGTTGAAGAGTGCTTGGAGAACGCACCGTTTCACCTTTCATCCGTTGACATGTATCACAAGTTGCCACAAAATCATGAATGTCCTTTTTCATATCCTTCCAGAAAAAAGTGCGCTTAAGCCGTTCATATGTTTTGAGAAATATTGAATGGCCTGCAGATGGGGCGGCATGCAGTTCCTGCATGAAAAGTTTCCGGAGTGGAGACGTGTGGGGAACAAGGCGTTGATGGTAACGCAAATCATGACCATCCCAAGTGTAGCCAGGGCATGAAGTAGGCTCAGCATGTAGGGAGGCAACCAAAGTTTGCAAATCCTGAAGTACCTCCTGTCGTAAGGAATCGATCCACTGTGGAACGGGCGAAGAAATGGCACATAGCATACTGAGAGCCTCAAAGTTGCGAAAGCGAGCGTCGGCCACAATATTCTCCTTGCCCTTCTTATAAGTGATGTCATAATAATAGCCCATGAGCTTAGAAACCCATTTTTGTTGTTTGGGAGTGGCAACCCGTTGCTCCAGAAAGTATTTGAGACTCTAATGTTCAGTCTTAATAAAGAAATGACGCCCAATGAGATACGGTCGCCAATGAGTTATCGCATGCAGAATTGCCAACATCTCCTTGGCATAAGTGGACTTCCGTAGATTACGACTGGAGAGTGCTTTACTAGTGAAAGCCAAGGGCCGCCCTTCTTGCATCAACACTGCGCCAATACCACGACCAGAAGTGACGCTTTCAATGACAAAAGGTTTGGAAAAATCTGGCATGGCTAAGACTGGCGTGGTGGTCATAGTGTGCTTCAATTCTAGGAAATCCTGTTCAGCGGGTCTTGTCCAAGTAAAAGAGTCCTTTAACATGGAAGTGAGGGGAGCTGCAATTTTACCATAATTATGAACAAATTTGCGGTAATAACCTGTAACCCTTAAAAATCCTCGAAGACCTTTGAGAGTGTGGGGTTTCGGTCAGTCCTGAACCGCCTGGATCTTCTTGGGGTCAACTTTGATGCCATATTTGGTGACAATGTGTCCCAAATACTCCACTTCCGTCAAACCAAAGGAACACTTGGACCACTTAGCAAAAAGTTGATGTTGTGCCAACAACTGTAAAGTCTGATCCACATGGATGAGGTGCTCTTCCCATGAGCGGCTATAAACCAAAATGTCATCAAAGAAAACTAGGATAAATATTCGAAGGAATGGGCGAAAGATGTTGTTATAAGGCTTTGAAATGTGGAAGGAGCATTAGTCAAGCCAAATGGCATCACCAAGAACTCATAGTGACCTTCAGGAGTACAGAAAGCAGTCTTGGGAATATCTTCATCTTTGAGCCTGATTTGATGGTACCCAGAGTGAAGGTCTAATTTGGAGAAATACATAGTCCCATGCAGCTCATCCAATAATTAATCCACTATCGGAATAGGAAACTTATCCTTGATGGTGAGCTTATTGAGCTCACAGTAGTCTATACACAATCACCAAGAGCCATCTTTCTTTCATACTAGTAAGACTAGAGAAGAGTAAGGACTGTTACTTGGTCGAATGACACCGACTTTTAACAACTCCTGTACTAACTTCTCGATTTCTGATTTAAGAGCATGAGGATATTGATACGGTTTGATGTTGGGCGGTGCATTGCTAGGTAACAATGGAATAGCATGGTCATGTGAGTGACGAGGCGACAATTTTGATGGTTCAGCAAAAACAAAATCATGCTTTTGCCAAAATAAGTTGCAAATCTGCGGGAACGGAATCCACCTCGGAAGTGTGAGGTTGGATCGCTAGTATTTGAGCTATAACTCCCCGAGAAGATTTTTCCAACTTCTCCATACGGTTTGAACTGATAATCTGCGGAGGCCCTGCTTTTGAACCATGTAGAGTATGGGAATGTCTGTGCTGTGAAAATTGCATCCAAAGTCGGCAAAGTTCCATGAGATGGTTCCTAATGTGCCCAACCATTGAGCTCCCAACACTATATCACATCCCCTCAATTGAAGAGCAAACATGTCTTGTTTGAGCTCATATTCTCCAATTTTCACTTTAACATTACGACATTTACCTTTGCAAGGTAAGGTCCCTCCATTGGCTACCATGACCTCAAAGGAATTACATGTGTGTACGTAACAATTAGCCTGCTTGGTAATGTGGGAATCAATAAAGTTGTGTGTACTTGCCAGAATCAATCAGAATGGTAAGACGTAGGCCTTTGAAAAACCCCACAACTTTCATGGTTTGGGGAGTAGTAATTCTGGTAAGAGCATGAGCCTGCGGTTCTTCCTAGATTTCTTCCTCAGTTTGGGGTGGTTCCTGTTGGTCACAAATCTGCCACAGGAAAGGATTTTGTACGTATACGCGCCCTAGACCTGGACCAACATTGAAAGGCCGGAGGGAAGAGATGCCCTCCGTGCCAATCTCCGGAGAAAGGCCGGCTCCTGAACTAAACTACTTGGTGTTTTTAAGACAAGAGTGCAGGAAAGAAATAAAAGGGGATAGGGTAAGAAGTGAGAACAATTTTGGTGGGAAAGAACCAACAACACGATTATCAACAAATACCTTGAAACAGCAACAATAAATATAAAGAATAATGCATAAATGAACATCACGCTAACTTCCCTATGTATCCTCTCGGAAGAGTTCCGAGTTCAAGTATTCTCCCATGCCTAAATCCAGAATTCAGAATTACAGCGATTAGGAAACATAAAGAACGTAATGAGAACCACTATCCACAGAGCGGCATAAAAGGAATCTAACGCAATATTATCTCCCCTATGTATCCTTCAGGATGATTCCAAGGTTCAATCCCCAATTACACACCTAAATTCAGGATTCAGAATTACGGTATGCAAATGAAGACATAATAGCAGAAATAATCACAGAAGGCAGCATTCAAGAGAGAAATGGAGCCCAAAGTCTTTAATATCAATTGCAGAAATCAAGATACAACAATTCTCTAGCAAAAGTTCCCCCCCCTTTTCCCATTACAATTCATGGGTTTTTATAGAGGACCCGACCCTCTGAGCCATCAATGCACAAAATCCAGAAGTACGCCCTCGAAAACCTGAGAAATCTGCCTTCGCTCCTCCCGTGACCGAGCTCTCACATCTGTTTCTATATTTAGCAGTTACGGCCGCATTAGCCGGGGAAATCTGCATTAATGGGCCGCCTGACTCGTCCTGAATCTCCGGGTGCGGTGCTCGAGTGGCTGCCAGGTCCATCGGGTTCTCCTCCTGCGACTGATATTTCCTTTTCCATTGCCAAAAATGAGTCCCGGGTCTTTCGGGCAAGTAAAAATGCATTTATGAAACACTCGATTGCCTCGAAAAGATACCCGGCCTTGGTGTGTGTGCCCTGGAGAGCTTCGCCAAATTCCAGTTCGGGGACCTACTTCGCGATGGATGTGAGCCGAAGCGGGACTGACCTCTCTGCATGGGTGCTTCGCGCGAAGGGACCTTCAAAAACAGCTTCGCAAGGACTTAGTGCCGAAGCAGATCTACTTCTTCAAAACATGGCTCCCAATCTCTCATCGCTTCGCCGGGAAAATTGCTTCGCAAATGGATGCTTCGCTGATGGACTAAAAGAATGCTTCGCTGCGAAGCTTTTTCAAAATGGCCGTTCGGGGGTTTTTCGGCCGAAGTAGAATTTTGCCTTAGGATATTTCTCCGACTTCTCCAAGGCAGCTAGGCTCCTAGTGAGGGGGCTTCGCACGACAATTGGCCGAAGCGGGTGCTTCGCAGCATTTCCAGGCGAAGCAAGATCTTGCTGGAAAAACAGTTCGCCAAGGAAAGGGGCCGAAGCGGGTGCTTCGCTGAGATTTCGGCGAAGCAGTTTTCATACTTTGTAATTTTCTCCTTCGCTGCTCTACTGCTTCGCAAAAACGGGGCCCGAAGCTAGTCTCATAGAAGCTTCGCTTGCGAAGCTCTTTTCATGCCTTAGAAAATTTTGGGCATGTATTTCATTTTCCTGTTTTCTCCTTGCGAAGCTATGGGCGAAGCTTCTATACATATAGTTTATTTACAAAAAGGGGGCAAAAATGATAGCCAAAATTGCTAGAGTGTTGTTTACAACAAAAAGAAAGAAAACAAACCAAGAAATCATCACAGAATTTTGGATTTTACTACCCCTCCAAGCAATGTGACAAAATCGTCAACATTCCTGGCGGCTCGCGGGGCAACGAGCTCGCCTCGGTGTGAGGACCCTTTAGCCTTCATCCGTTGGGCCAGAGTTACCTCCAGACCCTTCTCCTTTCTGCTCTTCTTGTTCTAAGGGTGCCTCATCAGTTATCTTTTTTCCTCTTTCATCTTCATCGGGTGCTTGTTCCAATGGCGGCGGTGGAAGGCGGTCACGGATTCTCTCCATTGTTCGGCGAATATGGGCCCATGCTCCCTTCTGAAAAGGTTCCCGATCTTGCAGTGCCTTAATCAGGACATGGAACCTGTCGATCTGCCCGATATCAGCATATTTGGCCCTCGCGCTCAAGTCGTTCAAACACGCCGCGATCCTACAATATCTTAAAATAAAATCCGTGACTTGGCCCTCCGTAATTGGCTCCTTCCATTCATCAATCTCAGAAACATCGCTCTCAAAGCTGAGCCAGGCTGGTTTTAATTCTTCTTTTGTCAAAAGGTTCCCGTCATCGTCGGTGAAACTCGGGAAACCCAATTCTGAAAGGTTTTGGAAATATCCCAGAGAGGTACGCTGCTCCTGTTCAAATACATCCAAAAGTTGCTTCGCCTTCTGAGCTTTCCTCACCTTGGAGAAGAAGGCGCGAACCGTGGCCTGAGCGGTGGACCAATCCCTTGTTGTCCGACTCATGGCAGCGACCTGCAAGTCTTGATACTTAATGCTTTGTACTTCAAAGGCCAAATTGAGTCGGCTTCTTATCTCCTGGATGATT
This sequence comes from Wollemia nobilis, assembly GCA_028583015.1. NCBI lineage: Eukaryota > Viridiplantae > Streptophyta > Pinopsida > Araucariales > Araucariaceae > Wollemia > Wollemia nobilis. The sequence goes on from JAQPPZ010017052.1 coordinate 16,852,975, forward strand.
TCGTCCACTATTGGCCCTTTCTGGGTAGCAACGTTCTGGGCTTCAGTAATGTATGACAATATTGAAAGGGCATTGGAGGCCCGAGATCTGAAATTCCTAAGCAAATGCGAGCGAATGTCCTTGATTCTGTTCCTGTCGAACAACTCTAAACTCTCCTTTTCATACAACTGTTGTTGCATCTGCAAGATCCTATATTCAAACTCCTTGGCCTTTACTTCAGCTTCGGCCTGGGTCTTGCTATGATCTTCTACTTCATTCCGCAGTTGTTCTATCTGTTGTTTCAAGGCATCCCTCTCCTCCTTCATTTGCTCGCATTGCTTCAGAGCATCCTCCAACTGAGAGCGGATTCTAGCCAGATCTTCCTCTAACTTGACATTGGCATTTTCTGCCTCACAGCGGCGCTGGTTGGCAATCCTGGCGTGTGTGCGGAAAGTCTCTATTCTTACATGCATGGATTCTGATTCATTGTCGATGTCCATGTGTTCCAGGTCCTTGACCTTCTCCTGATACTCATAATCTGCAGAGGTCATTTCATCCAAGGGTTTCTGGACCTTGGGAATCTTCTTGACCTTATACAATTTTCCATTTTTCAAATCAATCACCGCGCACTTTTCCGGTTTCGCCAAGGAACGCCCTCTCCTCCTCCTCGCCTCCTTGAGTACTTTGTCGGTGTTTTGACGGGCTCGGATCAATTTCTCTGCTAGAGGGCTCTCCTTGATCATAGCTAATTCATTTTCTAATGAGGCTGGGTTAACAGCCGAAGGGGTAAACAAGTATAAGGACTGTATTGGTGACGTGTCGCCGGTGGGTTCGGTGGCGGGCGTGGTAGGGGGTTTGGCTAGTGAAGTGATGGTATGCGTGGGTGTGGGGTGGGAGTCGGGGTTTGGAGATGAAGTATCACCTTCGGTTTGACCAAGTACCAACGGAATGGTGGCATGGGTGAGTGAAGTGGCGGCTGCGGACACGTCCCGGCCTGACGACTCAAATGGGGTGGAAACACCTATGGGATTTGGTGGAATCATGAGACACATCTGCTACGGGAAAAGAAACTAGCACTGGGGTGACTGTACAACTGGACAAGTAAATTTTTGAGAAGGCTCCAAGAGACCTTCGGCCGGGACCACTGTTGACACAACTTGGGAAACCAGAGTAGAAAAAGAGGGATGCGTACCTGCGTGCCCTACTGGCAGAGCAGAAGCGGCAAATTCCTGCGTGTTGGGTTCGCTACTTCTCCTAGCTTCTACATCCTCAACATTTTCAACTTTTTCACCAACGTTTTCTTCATCTTGGAGGAATTCCTCCACATTAACGACGTCTACCTCAACACTTTCCCCCGTCTTTTGAGACACTGTTTTCTCAACATCAATCTCCACCGAGCCTGCTGTAGACTGTTCATTGGAAGCACCGGAGGGTCTGGTGCGAGGCCGCTTCGGATGAGGAGGGGGCAGTTGGACCTGTTCGGGTCTTTTTCTTTTCCTCATATCCTCCTTTTCTTGCTGCTGCGATGGCCTCCCGACATCAACTTCGGAACCTTCAACAGGCTCCTTAAGCGGCTCCTGATGTGTCACTACAGCTTCGTCTTCCTCTTCCTGTTCAGAATCATCAGCAATTCTTCTGGGGCTATCGCCCGAACCTGGGGGACTAGGAGGAATGAAATCACCAAAGGAGAGGGGTTGCCAAGATCCGGCATACGCTTCATAGTAGATAGCGAAGTCCTTATCTGTCTCCAAGAGTCCGTATGACTTCTGCTTCCGACGATGAACTCTCATAACCCACCATTCTTTCAATTGTGGTTCGCGCCAATTCCTTATCTCTCCCTTCAAATCGTCTTTCATTTTTCTCCAGAATGCAGAGTCTGGGCTCGGGAAGGGGTGCTTAATGGGATCATACTCAACTTCCATAGTGTAAAATTCGTGCCACGGGGGCAACGTCTTCATCCTTTCTAAGTGCCACTCTAAATCTCTGCCGGTGGGATTATTCCTCTGTTCTACTATCTCCGGTCGAGGGCAAACATGAAAATTTTTGAATCTCAGATGGTCCCTCATTACCCCCAAGGGGTCATAGCACCACCGCTGCGGAAGCTGCAACAAACCGAAGTCAGCAAGTTTATTCTCCAAATATACATGTTTTAGGGCGAAGACTTCTACGACTCCCATTTTGAAAGGGAAATCGCAAGTCGGAGCCCACTTTCGGCCATGGCCGTAGATGACATTTGTCGCGTCGCTCTGACGAGCGACCTCCAAAGCGAACTGGTATTCAGAAGGATACACAGGCAAGAGGAAGGGTTTCCCCGCGAATCCAAACAGGCGGACGACAAGGCCCTGGGTCAACTGAAAAACATCTCCCTTCCGGTCATTAACCACTTTGTCTCTGAGGTCCACGGGCACTCGAGGGCAAGAACCCTGCAATAACTGAAGAGCCGGTCCTAAAAATTGTTGGTTAAACACATAATATGACCCCGTCTTCGCTAGGAGGGGAGTCCACTGATATACCGGCAACGGGGCTCCATCCTTGCCGCTTGGGGTAATGGCAATATGAGGAAAATGCCTGTGGGTATGATGGAAAAAGAGCCAAACCAGAAAAGAGCAAGGCCCAAAATATTGGCCAGTAGCAGCATTCTTTATACTAGCTAGCCGCGTATGCAGAGTTCGGGCCACCCATTCTGCCCAATCAAAGAAAATCGGGTTCGTGTTTGGCCTGGACGGATCTGGAGCATAAAACTCCCCTCGCGAAATACATTCGGCCAGTGACACTTGCCAGGGATACACATCAGCGTCTGTGGACAGGCCCGCGACCCACGCAATGATGGAAAAAATATCAGTGTTCTTAAAATCCTTTAATCGGCGAGGCATCTGCGGGAGCTTACCCGAAGGGAGCCCATCCTTGAGATTTTCACTCAGGAATTTTACCATGTGGCTGGAAGTGTTGAATCTGTCCATCTGTTCGTTTAAAATGACATTGCGAACAGAATAACCTTTCGGTGGCCCCTGCAAGGGAGCGAAAGCTGCTTGCACATCCTCCTTGAAAATTGAAAATAACTTATTACCCGCAGCGTCCAGAACCTGTCTGGTGGATGGCTGGTAGTTTCGGGCGATAGCGCATATCAACTCAGGACAGTGATGAGTCGGCGGAGTCAGATACCAATATATTTGTGAATAATACGCGGCAGCCCTCTTATTTTCCGCAGACAATCGACTTCTCATGTAGTCGATAGTGTATCGTAGCTCCACGATGCTCTTTGAAAGTTCTGTGTCTTTTATCCTCTCCCACCCGTCAATGGGTGCTTCTCCTGGGCTTCTCATCTTCTCCTCACTCCTCCCCCTCTTCCATGGGCTGCTTCTCAGGGCGCAGGTTTAAATCAACTTTCTTGGGCCTATGCTTCTTTTCTTCCTTGCCCCTTTTTGCCTTTTCTGGAGTCGCTACCTCGGGCTCTTTCCTTTTTTCTTTAGAATTCTTCTTCCCCATTTCGTTCTCAAGGAGCAGAATTTTAATGCAGAAAATGGGAATATCGTAGAGCTCTGGCCAAGTTTCTTACAGTCTTGCTCGACAGCAGATAAACAACTTATTCACTGGTGAAGCTCGGGATTTATAGCCGAAGGTTATAGCCACCATCATTAATGGCAACTGCCAAAATTAAATTCGAAAATCAGGCGGAAGAGATTGCTTTGCTTTTTCATTGGCTTTGCGGCGGGGTTGCACGCGGGTCTATGTACTTCGAGGACCTGGCCCGGCTTCGAAAATCTAATTCCCCTGCCACCTCGTACCTGGGCACAACTTTTAATCATAACGACATTCTCTTGGGATGCGCTCCGCCACCTTTGCATTAAACCCGCACGTCCTGGGCGCTTTCCTAGATTGTCGTTGGCACACGCCTCAAGGCACATTTTAAATGCTTCTCGTTTTGCGCTCTACGGCTTGGCGAAGCTGATTTTGGCGCAAAGTGCTTCGCGGCGAACCTCAAACTTTCCCTTGGTCTTCTATGCTTCGGACCCGAAGCTGCCTTTTCACGGGATCTAGGCTACATTGTTGTCTTACCGGGCGCTTCGCGCAAGATTAGCCCCGAAGTGGGGCTTAGGATACCTTAGGAGCGAAGCGCGTTCCTTTGTCTCAAAGAAGTGGTTCGCAAAATTTTCCTTTTGAAGTTGCTTCGCTCATTTTCTTTGCGAAGCCTTTATAACTTCGGAGAAGTATTTCTTTTGCCTCTTCGCCAAGCGCAAGCAAGTTGCATCTGCTTTCTCCCTTAGGATCTGGGCGCTATGAGCCATCCCTTGTTGTCGATGACACATTGTACTCTGGCCTTCTTCGCGCCTTTTTCACGTCTTGATTTGAAAGTGCTTCGCAGCGAACCGACCTACGTCGGCTACTTCGCGCGAAAAAATTCCGAAGGAGATTTTACTTTTGATTTGGCAGAGCCGAACCTTAGTCACGAGGCAAAACTTCATTGTTACAATGGCGTGAGAATACAATCTATATCTAACTACATGCTTAATTCTAGAGACTCTTAAAACAAAGTTTGTACAAGTATAAACAACAGTATATACAAGGGTTAAGATTTTCAAGAAAACTTTTAATGATAGAAGGTCTTCAAGTGAAGACCGTTTACGGGAATTGGCAGAGTCTGACCAGTCGCGTCCTTGAGGATAAAGGAGTTAGCTGAATTTACTTTGGCAATCTCGAACGGCCCTTCCCAAAACGCATCCAGTTTATCATGATTGCCTGGCTTAACCTTCCATGAATCCCATTTCCAGACCAAGTCTCCCACTTTAAATGTCCGGACGGAGGACTTCTTCTTGAACCAGTTTCGGGTGATTTGGGCATGCTTTGCGAAGTTCTGATATGCCTTATCCCGGTCTTCCTCTAATTGCAATAATTGGGCTAGCCTAACTTCCATAGGACCAGATTTTTCTTCTTCATCATTTAACATCTTCAACGCAGGAATTTCTATATGGGTTGGCAGGACAGCCTCTTTACCATACACCAAAGCATACGGTGAGGTTTTGATCGACTTCTTGATAGATATTCGATCAGCCCATAAGGCTTGGTCTAAGAGAAGGTGCCAAGTCCTTTTGTTCTTGTCTATGAGCTTTCTCAACAACCTCAACAGGGTCTTATTTGTCGATTCTGCTAATCCATTACCCTGGGGATAGTAGTTGGAGGTGACCTTGCGGTATATCCCATATTTGCAAGTGAACTCATTAATTTTGGCGCCTGTGAACCCGGGACCGTTATCCGTGACTATTGCTTCGGGAATGCCGAACCAGGTGATCAAGCTTTCTAGGAAAGTAATCACCGTTTCCTGATCAGCGTGCTTTGTGGGCACTGCTTCAGCCCATCTGGTGAAGTAATCAGTTGCGGTCAGGATGAATTTATGCCCTGCGGAAGAGTTCGGAGAGATGACCCCCACGAAGTCCAATCCCCACTGTTGAAATGGTGCTTCCACTTGTATCGGCTGGAGGGGCATGGGAGCGTTTTTGCTTCGCCCAGCGAACTTCTGACATTGTTCGCATTTTCGGCAAACCGCAAAGGCATCGGCGAAGAGTGTGGGCCAGTAGTAGCCTGCCCTGATTATTTTTAAAGCAGTTGTTCTCCCTGCGAAGTGGCCTCCTGATAACCCTGAGTGGAATTCACCAAGGACCCTTTTCTTATCGTCCTCCCTTATACATCTTAGAAGGACACCATCAATGTTTCGGTAGAACAGGCCTTCGGGGCGTAAAACATAGCGAAGGGTCCGCAGCCTGAAGTGTCTTCGCTGCGAAGCATTCAAATGTGAAGGACACCTCCCAGTGTTGAAATATTCAACTATTTCATTGACCCAGTCTCTTTCATCCATTTCTTGGTTTGCGAAGCTTTCTCCTGCTATCAAATCATCCCACTGGCAGGTTGTTACTTCGGCCGCTACACTCTTCGCAAGCTCTTGGCACAGCGCGCGACCGCGAACCAACTTTGTGGGTCGGATTTCAATATCAAATTCCTGTATTTTGTTGACCCAACCAGCCCTTTTGCTGCCCAACTCTCCTTGGATAATGAAGTTCCGCACGTCTGGGTGGATAACAAACACTGTAACCCGACTTTGGGAGACAAAATGTTTGAATTTTCTCAGGGATTTCATGACGGCGTGCACTTGTCGTTCTATGAAGTTGTATTTCTCCTCGTGGGGGTGTATCACTTGACTTAAAAACGCAATAGGGCGCTCTTCGCCATCTTCTCCCTTTTGTGTCAAGACTACGGCGTAACTCTCAGGTTCCCCTACAGCATACAGGATGAAATCCTTACTATAGTCAGGGTTAGTCAGAACGGGTGCCTGAGCGATTCGGGCCTTGATTTCTTCAAATGCCGCTCTTCTGTTGTCAGTCCAGATGAACTCAGCATCCTTTTTCAAAAGCTCGGACATCGGCTTGATGATTTGAGCGAAGTCCGGGACAAACTTCCTCACGAAGTTTATTTGGCCGAAGAAGGACTGCAGCCCTTTCTTATTCATCGGGAGTGGGAGTTTTAAGAGAGCCTCAACCCTGTCGGGGTCTATTGCGAGACCTTTCTCTGATATAAGATGTCCCAGTAATTTCCCTTCATTTACTGCAAAGATGGACTTCTTCGGATTGATTGAAATGCCAAATTCTCGGCATTTTTCGAATATTTGCTGCAAGTGCGAAGGATGATGCGATGCTGGGAGTCTCCCTCTAAAATCAGCGACTTTGGGAGGTGGAAGCAGGAAAAATTGACTAAGGCAGGGGACCGAGCGCCTGTTGTCGCTCCAAAACTCAGCGCCGTCCGTTGTCGCTCCAAAAATTCAGCGAACCTGAGCAGTGTGACAAAGAAGCAAAGCCAAAACATTTTCTAAGTGTGACGGCAGCGCCGCCCGCTGTCGCTCCTTTTTTGAGCGACGCCGAGAGTCGCTCCCAATTTCGAGCGACACTCGGCGGGACCAAGACAGGGAGGAAGAAAAAGCGCTAAGTGTCGGTGTCCGCCGTCGCCCCATTTTGGAGCGACGACCGTCGTCGCATGGTTTTTTGAGCGAAACTCGGCGGAGTGGAGAAGAGAGAGTAAAAAAATGTAAAGTTTTTTCCAAGGCACTCTCCCTCCGTCGCTCATTTCTCAAGCGCCGCCCGCGGTCGCTCGTTTTTTCGAGCGACGCTGGTCGTCGCCCCCTTTTCAAGCGAAACCCGGCGAGGTGGGGGGACTTCAAGCAAAGTGAAGGTGAATTTTTTTCTAAGTCCCCAAGGACGCCGATCGCTCGCCAAAACGCAAATAGCCCAAAAGCGCTCAACTTTTCAGCGACAGTGGCCCCCGACACAGTTTTCAAAATAACGAACCTCGTGGCGCGTGTCTAAGTGGCGGCAGGTGAAGTCATCAGGGTGCACGTTGTTTAAAATCCAGATGACTGCATAATTTTCAAGGCGGATTGCATTAAAGGCAAGGACGAATGTCGGACCAATCAGTAATAAGGTGCGCTAACCAAGGGAGATTTTGCGCACGGCCCACGAAGAATAACGGCGCTCCACACCCACTTCGCGCACCCGGGCTTTAATTCCAGCATTCGACATTAATGCCACCTTTGCACCGTAAAAAGGGCTCAGTCGCTCATTTTACTTCCATTATTGAACCAGTTGAAATCTGAGCTGCACCAAGGAGAAAAAGAGACGAATTTTACCAGCAATCAATTGAATTTACCTTGCTGCCATGGATAAAAAATCAGGTGCAGAAAAGGGTAAAGCCCTCATGCAAGCAGCCTCTAGCGCATCTCAGAGTGATTCGCAGGAGCAAGCAGCTTCAGGCTCGCCTGGAACAGGAGCGCGACAAGAGAAGAAGGGCAAAGGAAAGAAAAAGAGCAAAGGTCCTCTTCCGCCGCCTGTGGACCGCCTGGCTAGATATAGAGATGGCAATTATACGCTCAGTATCACGCAGTTGCGACTCGCGATAAAGGAATGGTGCAACAAAGTCTCGGCCTCGCACCCTTTCGGTGCAGCATTCCACTCGAACCTATCCTGGTTCCTGTGCCCTCCTGTTCACCACTGCCCGGAGCTGGTTGAGGCCATCGCCAGGTATTACAAGCCGAGCACGCGGCAAGTTTGCGACCACGAGGGGAGGGTATTGTTCTTCATCTATAAGGAAATCGTCCAGATGGCTTTCGCGCTAGGGCACTTGCCGGACCGGAACTACGTTTTCAGAAGGATCAGCCTGGGTGAGCAAAGATAAAGATGCATTGATAATAAAAAAATGAGGAAATTCCTCAACACCCAGCTGAAACAGCCACTGCGAGACAGAGAATGGCCGGAGTGGCCCATATCGTTGGAGGACTTCAAAATCCGAGCTATTTATAGCATGCTGGCCTGGGTGTTAGGTTGCGACACTGATGCAGTAGTGCACCCATATCAAATTTCCCTGGCGGAGTGCATCCTGCACGAGGAATACTATGACCCCAACGCTTCGAAATCAGGAACGAGGCCAGTCTTCTTTAACTGGGCAGATTGGGTTGCCTACGGGATTCACTCAAGCCTCGTAGAGCTGAAGGAAGAAAGGAGCACAAAATTCAGGTATTGTTCGTTCCTCGCATGGTTGTTCTTGTTCCACATGCACAACCAAATGAATACCGTTCCAGTTCAGCAGAGGGACGAAAGTGGCGCGCAGCTGCCGGTCTACGAGTGGACCAACATCTTGTACAGGAGGGGGTCGTACTATGATTTTAATTTCAAATTCTTGGGCGCTGCCCTAGCCCTCATGAATGGCGTAATGACGCGCCCTCCTCTAGAGATGAGGAATTATCTTGTCGAAGAAGGAATTGGCGACATCTTCAAGCTGACGCAGGGCGTTATCAGAGTGTTCGGATTCAAGGGCAAGCCCTTTTTGCTGCCGTACTTTTGCACCGAGTATCACTTTTCCTTAGAGGCAGCACGGCAGATGGACTACGTGGAACGAGAATACGGCCAGGGGAGAAGGAAGGGCCACATCTTCCTGTATCCATTAATTTGGGGCGATGTTGAGGTCCATGAGTGCGGGCAACATCAATTCTTGGCAGCCACCCTTCGGAGTAGAGAAAATAAAAAAGTTTATACACGCCTGCCCGCGAAAAGAGATCATGATAGAAAGGGAGAACCCGACAGGGCACGATATGGAGTGGCATATTGAAGAAATGCAGTCGCTCCCACCATGGCTAGACTTTTACTGCATAGAGGCGGAGTATGATCCCGAGCACAACAATGACCACAAAACAAACTCCGTAGGCTTCAGAAGGATGCTGTCGAAAGTAAAGCCGCTGGGCTGAAGCGAAGAAAAGATAACGCAGTGTTGGATAGCCAGGTGTCACACAAAGAGAGACAAGTCAGAAAAGTTGTTGGCTACTGACCACGAATTCTCCGATCTCTATGACAAAAATATTAACACGTGGCAGCCGCTCGTTTTTCGTGATATCGTGCCCCAAGGCGTCAGGCGCAAGCATAAAAAGGGGACCTCACCCCAAAAGTCAGTTATGCAAGGAAGTTCAAGCAGCGAAGCATTGAGAAGCCAAGGAGTAGGCCCCATGTTGCAGTCAACTCCGAAAAAGTCGCAGCAGTCCGAGCGGGAAACCGTACAGTCCACCCAAGCAGCTGAAAAGGGCTCGAAGCCATCAAAGTCAAAGCCAAAATACAGATTCACGGTTTCCGGTGCGGCACCAGACGATCCAACCTCAGCCGCTGCAGCTGAACCAGAAAAAGCGGCTGCGACAGGAGCGAAGAAGAGAAAGAGGTCTGAAAAGACCAAAGAAAAGCGGTCCGCGCCCAGGAAGGAGACTGTACGGCAGCCCAGAGCGACTCCGCAGAAGGAGGTTACTGACAAGGAGGTTGTGAATCTTGTTGAGGACAACCCGCAAAGAGAGGCGGAAGTTTGGGCAACGCAAGTAATCAAGACACCAGCCCATTCTGGGCACGCAGGTACGTCTCCTCCCCTCTCCAAAAATTCCCCTGAAGTTTTTCCCGCCGCACCTTCCTCCTCGTCCGCTGAGCCCATTACCTCTGCATTGTCTTAGTCACCTATCACTCAGCCCCCTGCTTCCCCACAGACGTTTGGCCATTTTGCCCAAGACCCTAACATTTTCCAAACCCTGGGGCAAACCCTAGGTCATTTGCAGTTGGCCAGCGTCGCCGAAGAGGTCCCAAGTTCCCCTCGCCCTACATCTCCCGCGGCTGCATACCCTGAAAACCCTTCTCCGCCCCCTCAGGAGCCGCCCACCATTTCCCAAGCCTAGTCGCCCTTGAAAGCGACTGAATCATCAGGCGCCGCCCGCACCTCTTTGTTTGCGACCGAGAAAATGCCCGAGCAGGACTTGTCTTTGGGCTATCCCTTGTACGAAGGGCTGGAGCTGGCGGAAAGACAGCTGCAGGCCACAGATGATTAGCCCCTGGCAGGCAAGGCATCCCAGGGCTCCCTCACTTTCCTTTAGGGAGTCAGAAAAAGAAGGGGCGAAGAAATGGCTGTGGTGGAGAAGCGCGCCAGGTTCGACCTGGAGAGAAGGGTGATCCATATGGAGAAAAGGGTCCCCAAGGTCAAAAAGCCTATCAAGGACATGACTGACGACGATTATGATTACCAGAGCAAGGATAAAAGCTTTGACGACATCGTCGAGGAGAACGAGATAGGCGGGATCAAAAGGAAGGTTGACTCGCTGTTTATCAAACAACAGGAGACGAAGCAGAAGGTCTACCAGCTCGAAGACGAGAAGAGGCAGCTGGAAGAGGACTTAGCGAAGTCGCAAGCGCAGCTGGAGACTGCCCAGGAGGAGGTCCAAAAATTGAAAGATCAACTCGCAGCCTCTCAGCAGGAAACAACAGAACAGAAGGCAGCCGCTGATAAGTTGGCCGAGGAGAAAGAAGGAGCGCTGGCGCATGTTGCCCAATTGCAGGGACTGCTTCAGGAGACCCAAAGGCAGCTAAAAGAGAAAGCGTCACAGGCCGCTGCTTTTTCAAAGGACAAGGTCAAGGAAATAAGAGCCAGCCTGCTGAAGGGGTTCAGGACCAACGTCTCCAGGTCGCTCGCTGTCCTTATGTTCATCACCAAAGTTCAAGAAGTTTCTGCCGAGGGAAAGCCTGCGGTAGAGGGGGCCGAACGCCAAGCCCAGCAGTGGCTCAGCTTGGCGACCAAACTTGAGAGATTTGAGCGCCAGCGCCCCCAATTTCCCCCTATGTCACAAATTGCCCAAGATTGGGCTGCTGCAAGGGCAACCTTGCATGTATATTTTGAAAAAACAGAGAAAATCAGGAGGGCCAGGAAGATCCTGGATGCACTGGAAAAGGAGAAAGATATATGCCTGGTTCCCCTCCAGACCCTTAATTCGCTGGGATTTCCAAGTTTCATCGGAGAAAATGGAGACTGCCGCCCCAGAGAGGAGTTGATGCCGATCTGGGAAGCCTTCGAGGCAGACACATCAGAGATCGACAACTGGGCGGACCCAGTTCTTGAAGAGCAGGTTACTCAGTTGGTCTCCCGATTCTGCAAAATCAGCGCCTGCCTCCACGAATTGGGGGAAAGACTCTCCACGATTGACATGTTCCAAGTTGAGGCATTCAAGCTTATGCTGGGGGATCTCGGCAATCTACAACCCTTCCAAGAAGCGGCCTGGGCCCAGGCTCGGGCCACTTATGAGCATGTCCGTGATCGCCTCAATCCCCCAGAAGAAGAAGAAGAAGGCGAGGACCAGTCTGGTGAGGAAACTGAAGGAGAAGAGGAAGATTCAGGGAGAAAATCCGGCGAAGACAGCGAAGAGGAGGTTCAGAAAGGAATTCAGCAAAAGCAGCAGCAGCAGCAAAAGGAAGCAGGGACCGGAGAAGACTCTATGCCCAAAGGATGAAGGCATGGGTCCTTGCATAGAGGCGAGCTCGATACCCCGCGAGCCGCCAGGAATGTTGTCACATTTTGTAAAGGGGTAAAATTTCTGAAAATTCAAGAAAACGCTGCTACTTCTCTCCTTTTCCTTGTAGAATTTCTCTTCCAGTTTCCATGTTTCATTGTCTTCCATTTTCTGTTTTTCTTGTTTTACTTTCAAGTATCTCATCTGTTTGAAAAAGGGGCAAAATTGTAAAAATTGGCTAAGTATCAAACTGGGAGCGACATCCGTCGTCGCTCCGTTTTGGAGCGCTGCCCGTCGTCGCTCCCCCTTTCGGGCGACCATGGGCGGAGGAGTCAACAAGCATGAGCCTTTCGTTGTCGCTCATTTCCCAGAGCGCCGCCCGACGTCGCTCCAGTTTTGAGCGACATTGGGCGGAAGAAGGAAAAAGGTTAAATCAGTCTAAGTGTTGGTTTCCTAGCGATGTTCAACGTCGCTCCATTTTGCTGCGCGTCTGTCGTCGCTCCATTTTGCTGCGCCGTCCGCCGTCGCTCCACTTTTTGAGCGACGTTGGGCGGACGAAGACGAAAGAAAACAAGATAAAAATCCTAAGTGTCGAGCCGCCCGTCGTCGCTGGGTTTTGCTAGCGCCACCCGTCGTCGCTGGGTTTTGCTAGCGCCGCCCGTCGTCGCTGCAGTTTTGAGCGACATTGGGCGGGAGGAGGAGAGAAAAGATAGAAATTTTTCTAAGTATACAGACTCCCGCCGTTGCTCGGTTTTGCTTGCGCCTCCCGCCGTCGTAGTTCTTCTCCAGCGCCCGTTGTCGTCTTCCCCCTTCGTTAGCTAATTCCAAGGCTAAGCACCACACAGGTTTCGAGATTTATGCCGTCAGGAAGTGACAGATTGTGTGCTGCCAAGGTACAGGGTAGATGAACATTGAAGAGCAAACTATACTTCATCTACCGCATTCAACCGGACCATGCTTTCCCGCCCACCAGACCTGTTCAGGGATGTACAGTTTTCAGAACAGCCATATCTCAAGTACAAGTACAGCCGACAGGGGTCTCATCCAGGCAACTTTTTACAGCTTTTACAGCTTTTGCCGGTCCTTGGGATTTGTCCATGATTGTAATTTGGGGGGAAATTCCTGCTATAAAAGGCAGTTTATTTCATTGTAAAAAGGGGGGAACATATTGCTAGAGAACTCTGTTGTGACGGATCACCTTCTACTTAATTCAAAGCATCCTTGGCTCTGCTTCTTGTCTCTGTCTTTTATGCTGCCTTCTGCTAGTATTTCTGCTTCATGTCCATTTATATTTCTGTCTGTTTGAATTCTGAATCCTGGATTTGGGCATTGGTGATTATTTGGATCTGGAATACTAACCAAAAGGATACATAGGGTAGAATAACAGCTGCAATTTCTGTTACATGCTTTGTTTTGATTGTTGTTGGTTTGGATGCAAATTTGTAATCGTGTTGCTTGTTCTTCCCCACCTGAAAAAAATGATACTTCCATTTCTTTCTGCACATTTATTCCTTTCCAGCACTCTTATCTAAAAACCCCAAAACTAGATTAGTATAGGAGCCGACCTTCTCCGGAGATTGGCACGGAAGGCATCCCTTCCTTCCGGCCTTTCAATTTGCTAGGCGAATCTAGGGCGCAATAGATTAAAATCCTTTCCTAAGTGGTAGATTTGTAACCAACATGAACCCATTTGTGCTTCAATTCCTCTTTGTTGCTGAAGATTTCTAGAGTCTCTGGTTTCATTGATCCCATCCTATAATTATTTTCAAGTCATCATTAGTTTTATTCCTTTTTACCTCATCTTAGAACTATTTTTATAGTAACTTGATTTTTATTAAAGTGGGGCATGTCTGCCCCATGTGGGCCTCATGCAATATCCATGAAACCTCTAAAATTTCAACTGAGGACTTTTTCTTTGATTCAAAATGACAGTGAGTTGGAAATGCCCTTGGAAACATTAGAAACATCTCTTAGAAACAGTAGGAAATGTTTACCAGGAGTTTTTAAGGCTTTTTCGAGTTTCCAAGTTTTCGAAATGGGGAAATGAGGTCACCCTAGGAGTTTTCTGCAGCATAGCTGCATACTGTACACCTTGCATAGTATCTAATATATATTGAAGGATATTGGAAGAAGACTTGGAATTTCTGAATTGTCGATCAGTGCACATTGCAGATTCTTTTCTGAATTATTTTGTTACATTCCAGCTAGGTTTTATTCTGTTCAGTTCTCAGTAATTAATAATAACTCATTAGCAAACAAATCGTTATAAAAAACTGATATTTATTGTAAACTGGGCATATTTACAAGGATATTGAAATAATTATTGTACTGGAAGCTGTTGGCCTGAAATCTAAAAGGGGGTAGCTGGATTCCAGGAAGAATCCTCCTGTCAGTCGACCTGCACAAAGACAAAGGATAATCCAACCACATTTTGCTCAGATTCCAGCATCAAATGGACTTGAGAGATAAGTTATTAATCCTTCATGGTTTGACTCTTTTCCTTCTCAACCTGCAATCAGTCAATTGAATTTGCCTGATTTTGGCAACACCTGTGAAGACATCAATCCTCCGTAAGTAGAACTGTTACCTCCTTTGTGGAAATCCATCTTTTGTTTTGGAAAACAAATTTTTAAAGTTTAGGAGTGTGTTCATCATGTCTGAAATTCGTCTTGCTAGTTCACAACTAAAGGCACAAAAAAAAATATGACAAGAAGGACATGAAGGCCTTAGCCTTGATTTATGGAACATGCAAGAGTGAGGCATGTGTTCACATTCAACAAAACCACTATATGATGGATGACAAAATCTTTGTGATTTGTTAGACAAATCTAATTCTCACAAAAAGGTAGATTTGCGTTAGAAACTCTTAGAGGTCAAAATGCCTTAAGGAAGGGATGTGCTAGGATACTTTTTAAAATTTTAAAATATTGGAAATGAAATGACCAAAGCAGGGATCGAAAAAGTTGATGAAGAATTTCGGATTAATGTAACTGTTGTCACATTTTGCACGGGGTGCAATGTTTTCAATTTTTGTAAGAGAGCTGCTCTTCCTTCTCCGCCTTTCTCTCTCTTCCCTACATTCTCATTCTTCTCAAAATTGACAGCAGTTGCCCTGAAAAATGGCTAAGTGTCAGGGCATGCTGAGGTGTTCGGGATTTTGCGGGCCATAAACGGGGGCGATAAAATGGACAAAATGAGCCCTAGATATTTTATTATTGCAGATCTTCTCGCCAGCTTTCCAACGATATATCATAATAGGCGATCGAGTCAGCAGATCAAAAGTTATGGCCCCGGGAAGCTGGACCAGGAAACCCAGTTTTTTGTGCGAAGTCGGTCCGACTTCGCCCAGTTTTGGTGCAAAGTCCGATTTCGCCCAGTTTTGGTGCGAAGTTCGTACTTTGCCCAGTTTTGGTGCGAAGTCCGACTTCGCCCAGTTTTGGTGCGAAGTGCGTACTTCGCCCAGTTTTGGTGCGAAGTCCGACTTCGCCCCTCTTTCTGGGCGCACCTTGTAACTGGCAGGCTGGCAGGAAAAATGACTAAGTGCTGGGGCGAAGTCCGACTTCGCAGCGAAGTCGGACTGCTCCCCCTTTCCAAGGCGAAGTCCGAACAACAGTGAGAATCAGTAAGTGCCGGTGCGCAACCCGACTTCGCAGCGAAGTCGGACTGCGCCCTTTGACCTGTGCGCAGTAGGGAAATAGGTCAACCCGATTGCGCTGTTTTTCACCTGTGCTACCCGATTGCACTCTAATCCCGGGCGAAGTTGGATAGACTGCCTTTTAAGGCAGACACGTGTCAAGCAGCATCATCCGACAAGTGTCCAGCTTTGGGATCTGAGCCAATACATGCCGAGAAAAAGGACAAGCATGGGCCGCACTACTTATGCCAGCCGCCTCATTTAATGCCGATGTGAGTTTCCACCTACCTCAGCTACCCGCATTCCTGTCAATATAAAGTTCTACCCAACGCGCTCCCCACGTGGCCGTTCAACCTTCGGGGAGACCATGCCGAGAGTACGACCCAGCCCGACGGATGTCGGCATCGCAGCTCCGCGGCTGCTTTTGTCAGCTAATGTTTGACTGGGACTTTGTGCCCATTAATGTAACGGGAGGGACTCGGGCTATAAAAACCCACCATGTTTTCATTGTAAGGGGTGGAAGGGGAATGTCTGTTAGGGAACCACTGTGCCCATTGTAACCGTGCTTCTGTTTATAAATATAAATTGTATG
Source organism: Wollemia nobilis (assembly GCA_028583015.1). Lineage (NCBI taxonomy): Eukaryota > Viridiplantae > Streptophyta > Pinopsida > Araucariales > Araucariaceae > Wollemia > Wollemia nobilis. The sequence goes on from JAQPPZ010017052.1 coordinate 16,869,019, forward strand.
CCTGGTTCTGTTCTGCCGCTTCTATTTTTTATGCTGCCTTTCATTATATATATGCTTAACGCTAACCTGTGTCACGGCTCGTTGATTCACTTCAGCATTTGGTGATCAGGTGCCTTTAGCATTGCTTGTCTTAGCACTTTCTGTATTTAATAGTTTAAAGGATACATAGAATAGATGTGGTAGCAGTTCCATCAGTTGTGTGTTACGTTGCTGTCTGTATCTGGTGATTGATGCGCTGCCGTACTGTTAGTTCCTTGTAGGGAATGTCTGTTAGGGAGCCATTGTAGCTGTGCAGTTAAAATCACTGCATGACACATATACCTGGCTCTGATATCTCTAGGTTGCTTTCTACTCATGTTAGTGTACGTATCTGGTGATTGATGCATTGCCGTGCTGTTAGTTCTCCTTGTAGGGAGAATGTTTGCTAGGGGATCATTGTAGCTGTGCGTACACTGCTTAGGTATCGGAAGTACACAGATTTTGCAGTTCTCAGTCATGCTTTGTGTTTATAATGCAGTAAGCATTGGTGTCTGGTGTGTTCCCGTACTGTTAGTTCCCCCCACCAACCTCCACGTATATTTGTAAATTCCTTTCTGTTCATTTATCTCTTTCCTGCACTCTTAGCTTAAATCAGAAAACCCCCAAAAGGAGCCGGCCTTATCCGGAGATTGGCACGGAAGGCATCTCTTCTTCCGGCCTTTCATGCTGGTGGGCAAATCTGGGCGCATTAAACCCAAATCCTTTCCTCATGGCAGATTCGTAACCAACAGTAACAATGGAAGACTTACTTCCATCCTATCACCACTTCCTTGAAATGCTTGAAATTGTTGAAAAATTAGACATGACTCTTAAGAATTTGGCTTCACTTCTGAAAGAACGTGAGACTAAATTTTCTAAGCAGAAAAATGTTACAAGTGAAGCATTTGCAGCTAGTGCAGAGAGGGGATATCACAGGAGTGGAGGCAAAATTCGAGGCTGAAGGCAGAGAGGATGTGACAGAGGTTGAACGGATGAAAAGTTGGTAGGACATGACAGATATCAGAGTTCCCAAGGAGGTTGGAGCGATTCAGGAGGTTCATGAGGCCATGGTAGCCATAATAAAAGGACTATGACCTATTATCGTTGCAGAAAATTTGGTCATTGTGCTTCTGATTATAGGACCCCACAAGAAAGTTGTCAAAGCATTCTGCACATTTTGCAGATTATTATGAAGATTCAAATCTTGGATATGCTTTTATGAGTCATGCTGGTAACAAGGATTTATCTACCATTTGGATTTTGGATTTTGGTTGCTCTTGGCATATGACTTTTCATAAAGACTTCTTTTGGATTCTCTGAGATACAGAGTGAGACTTCATCTCAGTGGCTGATGACAATCCACATGCAACTGAAGGCACAGATACTGTCAAATTTAAGTTTGCAAATGGTTTCGTTTTGTTAAGTTCATCTATAATGTTTTCTATATTCCCACTTTGAAGAAAAATTTACTCTCTATGATCACTATGAGAAAGCAAGGGCATCAGATTGTTCTGAAAAATGGCATTTGTAAAATCATTAGAGTGCCAAGCGGATACAAAATTACTATTGATTATGAAGACAAAAACATGCTTAAACTGCATGGTAAGGTAATTCAGCATCAATCCAATAATGCAAATGCAGTTAAAGAGTTTTCTATAAATTGTGTCATTTGAGGTATAGGCCATTTGAAATACATTGCTTTATCTTTTCTTTAGAAATAAATCAATTAGTAAAAGAATGGACAATTATCCTATGTTCCATGGAACAGATCTTAGGATTTGGGGTCCGTCTTAGAGATGTGCCCTGACATCCCAGAAATGCGTTCCGCTGTCCTGGAAATGTGTCTCAACCTTCCGAGAAGCCATCCCACCATCCTGTCTCAGAACTTTGTGGAACATAAGAATTATTGCACCCACTAATTCCATATGTGAAGCATGCGTTCTTGAAAACAAATTCAAAAACCTTTTCCCAAAGGCATACCTTGGAGAGCATTGTAAAAATTGCGGTTAATTCACTGATATTTGTGGGCTATGGGAACTGTTGGTTACGAATCTGCCATGAGGAAAGGATTTTGGGTTAATGCGCCCAAATTCGCCCACCAGCATGAAAGGCCGGAAGGAAGAGATGCCTTCCGAGCCAATCTCCGGAGAAGGCCGGCTCCTTTTGGGGGTTTTATGATTTAAGCTAAGAGTACAGGAAAGAGATAAATGAACAGAAAGGAATTTACAAATATATGTGGAGGTTGGTGGGGGGAACTAACAGTACGGGAACACACCAATTACCGCTACTTACTGCATTATAAACACAAAGCATGACTAAGAACTGCAAAATCTATGTGTACTTCCGATACCTAAGCAGTGTATGCACAACTTCAATGATCCCCTAGCAAACATTCCCTACAAGGAACTAACAGCACGACAATGCATCAATCACCAGATACATACACTAACATAGGTAGAAAGCAAACCTAGAGATATCAGAGCCAGGTATATGTGTGACGTAGAGAATTTAACCGCACAGCTTCAATGGCTCCCTAACAGACATTCCCTACAAGGAACTAACAAGATCGACAGCGCATCAATCACCAGATACGGACCAGCAACGTAACACATAACTGATGGAACTGCTACCACATCTATTCTATGTATCCTTTAAACTATTAAGTACGTAAAATGCTCAGACAAGCGATGCGAAAGGCACCTGATCACCAAATGCTGAAATGAATCAACGAGCCGTGACACAGAGTTAGCCTTAGGCATGAATAAAGAAAGGCAAGCATAAAAAATAGAGACAAGCAGAATGCAACCGGGCATACAGATTGTATTTATAAGCAGAAGCACGGTTACAATAGGCACAGTGGTTCCCTAACAGACATTCCCCTTCCACCCTTTACAATGAATTCATGGTGGGTTTTTATAGCCCGAGTCCCTCCCGTTACATTAATGGGCACAAGGTCCCAGTCAAACAATAGCTGACAAAAGCGGCGAAAGAGCTGCAAATGCTGACCTTTTGTCGGACCGGACTGTACCCGCAGCATGGTCTTCCTGGAAGCTGGACAGCCTCGTGGCGGTGTGTTGGTCTGAACTTTACTCTGGCAGTGATGCGGGTAGCTGGAGCAGGTAGAACCTCCAATCGGCTTTAAATGAGGTCACTGGCATAGGCAGTGCAGCCCACGCTCGTCCTTTTGCTCGGCACGTTTCGGCCCAAATCCCGGAGCTGGACACTTGTCAGGTGATGGATGATGCTGTGTGACACGTGTCTGCCTTGGAAGGCAGTTCGTCCAACTTCGCTTGGGATCAGAGCGTCTCGGGTTGCGCGGGCAGAGAACAGTGCAGTCGGGAAGGCCTTCATGCCTTGGTCATGTTGTCACATTTTGCACGGGGTGCAATGTCTTCAATATTGTTTTGTAACAGTGCTACTCTTCTTTTCCTCCTTCCGTTTTTCTCCCTTCTCTCCCTTTCCTTTTCTTTCCCATTTTCTTTCTCTCCCCCTTTTTCCTTGGAGTTCCCCGCTTGATTTTCCAGCCTTTCCAGCGAGTCCATCCGAAATTGGCTAAGTCCGGGTGCGAAGTTCGCACTTCGCCCGCTTTGGTGCGAAGTTCGCACTTCGCCCAGTTTTGGTGCGAAGTGCGCACTTCGCCCAGTTTTGGTGCGAAGTCCGACTCCGCCCCACTTTCTGGGCGCACCTTGCACTGGCAGACTGGCAGGTCAATGCAGAAGAAAGGTAAAATGCCGGAGCAGGTCCATATGGCGGCAGACACCAGTGTTCGCCTGTGCGCAGTTCGACTTCTCAACAGAGCCGGAATGCGCCCTTGACAGGTGTGACGTAGGGGAACAAACCCGGAATTTGACCAAGGCTTGAAGGCCTTTCCCGACTGCACTGATTTCTGCACGCATCCCAAGGAGCCCCGATCCCAAGCAAAGATGGATAGATCGCCCTCTAAGGCGTGCATGTGTCACACAAAGATAACCCATCATCGGACAAGTGTCCAGCCTTCGGGATTTGAACCAAGACCGCCGACCAAAAGGGATAAGCATGGGCTGCCCGCACCGCTCGCGTTAATAGCCTCATTCAAAGCTGATCCGAGGTTTCACCCGCTCCAGCCTACTAGCAAGCCTCGCCGACTTGAAGAATTACCCAAAGACTCCGCCACGTAGCTGTCCAGCCTTCCAGAAGACCATGTCGCGGGTACAGACCCGATCCGACAAAAGGTCAGCATTTGCAGCCTCTTTCGCCGCTTCGTCACCTCATGTTTGATCGGGGACTCGTGCCCATTAATGTAACGGGTGGGACTCGGGCTATAAAAGCCCATCCGAAATTCATTGTAAAGGGTGGAAGGGGAATGTTTGTTAGGGAACTACCGTGCTTACTGTAACCGTGCTTCCGCTTATGAATACAATCCGTATGCCCGGTTCTCGTTCTACTCGTCTTTATTCTTTTATGCCGTCTTTCATTATATGCCTTAGGCCCACCCGTGTCGCCGCTCGTTGATTCACTTTGGCATTTGGCGATCGGGTTCCTCTAGCATTGCTTGCTTAAAGCACCCTCTCGTACTTCATTATTTAAAGCATTCATAATAAATTTGGTAGCAGCTCCATCGGCTATGTGTGACGTTGCCGGCCCGTATCCGGTGATTGATGCGATCCCCCGCTGTTAGTTCCTTGTAGGGAATGTTTGCTAGGGAGCCATTGAAGCCGTGCGGTTAAACTCTCTACCTAACACATATACCGGCTCGACATCTCTAGGTTTACTTTCTACCCCCGTCGCTGTACGTATCCGGTGATTGATACGATCCCCCGCCGTTAGTTCCTTGTAGGGAATGTTTGCTAGGGAGCTATTGAAGCCGTGCATACGCCGCCGGTGTATCGGAAGTACGCCTAGGTTTTGCGCTCCTTGTCATGCTCTCGTGTTTGTATGCGTAAGTAGCGGTGATTGGTGTGTTCCCGTACCGTTAGTTCCCCCCCACCAACCTTTGGACATATTTGTATCTCTTTCTGTACATTTGTCTCTTTCCGTTCCTTTATTTCTTTCCCGTTCCCTTTAGCTTAAATCAAGCCCCCCAAAAGGAGCCGGCCTTCTCCGGAGATTGGCTCGAAGGCATCTCTTCCTTCCGGCCTTTCATGCTGGTGGGCGAATCTGGGCGCATTAACCAAAAATCCTTTCCTCATGGCGGATTCGTAACCAACAGCTCTCGGCACGCCCGGTGGGACGCTTGTCCCACGATTTAAAGAAAGAGTACCCGTCCAGTTTCCACCTAGCGCAACAGTTCTTCTGACCCGCTCGGCGGAACACGGGTCCCACATCTGACGAGAGATTTTCCGATCAGCCTCCACCTGGCGCCGATAGCTTCCCGAGCTCTTGGTGAGACAAGGAAGTTTCTCACCCCCGACGGAATCGAAGCACCGGTGTTCGCTTCATTGCTCGTTCCAAATCGAACACCGGCGACTCGCACGAACAAATCCTCCGAGTCTAGAAGACCGGTCCGGTCACCTTCATGCACACGAGAAGGTGGCGAACAAGAAATCCGAGAAGCCCGCCCGAGTTCTACGAACTAGACATCCACGCCGAGGCGAGATACCCAGCCGGGCCGATCCGCGAGCTCGCTTCGACGAAGCCGAGGCCGAGATCCAAGAAGAGGCCGAAGCCGAGGCTCGGAAGAGCCGAGTACGAAGTGGAAGAGGCCGAGGAAGAGGAAAATCCCGCATCCTCGGAAAGTACCGACACCGAGTACACAACCGACGGCGGAGAAGAAGAAGAAATGGCCGATCAACGACCGAATGACGATGATCTCTTCCCGGCGGTGGACTCCTACAGGCCTTTGGCCCCGATCGGTCCGCAAGCCGTGCCCCCCGCCGCTTTAAAGTCTATTCCCACATACGACGGCTACGGTAAGACGGCGTACGAGCACATCCAGGACATCCTTGCCCTGGCCGCACTGCATACCATCACCGATGAAAGTGTGAAGACCCGTCTGCCGGCCCTTTCCCTGAGGGGAAAGCTTCTCTACTGGTGGAGATCGCCGCGTAGGGATCCATCACCGGGTGGCCCCGCCTCGCCAGAGGCTCGTAAAAGGATGCAACGAGTCCGCTGATCCTACCTCTCTACCGCATCGGCTCCAAGCAATCCGGAGGCATCCTCAAGAGGAGGTGTCCGATTTTAACATTAGGTTTGCGAGATCCCGGAAACGGGTACCTCGCGAACTTCGGCCTTCAGCCGGCATGGTCTGCTCACTACTATCCGAGGTCTTTCAACTCGGACATATGCCTCGCTCGCTGAAGATCGCCCGAATTGACGAGTTCCCCGCACCGTACGAAGCCGCCCAGACAGTCGAAGCCGACATTATCTCCATCGGCAAAGCTTCCGTCCGCAGTGCAGGAGCCGATCCATCCCGACTTTCCCGCATCGCAGCATCCTTCTCGCTTCGGTGGTGTGCCGTCTACTTCGTGGCAGCAGCCCCAGCCCGCAGTGGAATCCGGCGCCGGTCGTAACTCAATACGGCCCGCCTCGGTTGCATTACCCTCATCCGCCTCCTCCCGCTCCGCATTTTCCGCCGCTTCCTCGCTCCCCGCGCAGTATGCGTCTTATTCTAACCCTCCTCCATTGGCCGCTTTGCCTCCACCGGCACAGCTTGCCGCCTCCCGACAAGAAGGATCCGTAACACGATTCTACAAGAAGTGCGGGCTTTGGCCTCCGGATATCATGCCATGTCCAATGACATGACCGCTATGAAAAGAAGAAGCAGCCCAAATGGACTTTGCTCCTAGAAGGCCGTATGCGCCACCGGCGCTGACAAAAGATAAAGCTCCAGAGAACCAACCGCAGAGGCGTCCGCCTCCGAGAAATGCCGCTATAGATGACCCACCCGGTCCTCCCCGACCGAGTCAACCGGTGCACTACGTGCAATGACCCGCATTCGGAGGAAGACCGCACTTTGCACCAAAGCACTACATCCGCACCTTGGCCGGGCAAAGACTATAGAAGATGATGAGCTGTACATGATCTTGGACGGCGAGGCCAATTTTGCCCCCGCCGTAAGAGAATCCAGTGACGCCCGCCAAGGAAGAAAAGAAAGCTGCGGACGCGGCTAAACCTTTGCAGGTATACGCGAGACGAGAAAAACCGCAGCCCAATGGGCTGCCACCGTACAAGCGGCTGTGGCCTTACACAGCCCAGGAGAAGGCATCCAAAGATAAAGCTCCCGCTAAACCTTCTCCAGAAAAGGCCGCCGATGTTCCAGCCTAAGCCTCCAAAGAAAGGCCCCAACTCCCGCTAAGCTTCCCGTACTTCAGCCCCCACCGAAACCAAAGAACAAGCCCAGGAGAAGCTGAAGTACCCGTCTCTGACCAAGAGACAGCGAGTTGAGGCCACCCAACAGTATCGGACCAAGTATGAACCGGCTAAACCAGCAGAAGGAGCTAGTACCTCGGGCTACAATATTGTAGATGAGTTAAAGAAGACTCCTGCGCGTGATCAGCATGTACGATGCTCTTCTCGCGTCCGTGCCGGTAGATCTCGCCGCAAGAATCACCGAAGAACATGAAGAACGGCAAGCGATGCGACTCGCTGTCCCGGTTCAACCTTTGACGAGCCTCCGCCACCGGGAAGAACAGACCGCCACCCTTTTATCTCTCTTTGCGGATGCAAGGGCACATAGTTCACAACCGCATGGTGGATTCTCGGTGCTTCCTCGACCGTGATGCCGAAGGCCGTCTCGCGATGAGATCGGGATGGAATACACACGGAGCAGCCAAGGTGTGCCGCAATTAGACGGCACCCCCGTCAAGACAAGCTTGGTGTCATAAAGGACATCCCTATCCGGCCGCACAAAGCTCTCGACATTGTGGTCATCCAAGAGGTCGTGATTGTTGACTGGAGCCTTACTTCGGCATGTGTCTCTCTCGGGAGTTCACTCGCGGGTTGGGCGGGTACTGTCTCTAGACTACTCGCACATGGAAGTGCCCTTCAAAGGAAGGAGACCGAAAATTTTCAATGAGAAGCCTTCCCCTTTTCTAGTAGACAAGATACCCGGAGGAGAGATGGACCGCATGGTCCAGTTGTCAGAGGAAGAACTGGTGACAGTAGAACTGACCGAGCAAGCTCTCGAAGTGCTACAGCTAGAAGACGAGTTCTCGTTGCGGGACTTTAATGCCGTAATCGGGACAGAGCATGGCTGTTATTCCATTAAGCAGCCCGAGGAGCTTGACGTGTCCGTTGCGAAGGAAGTAGGACCTGCACCCGAAGAGCTGTGGAAGCTTTTCTTTGACGGCGCGCGTTGCAAGAATGGCGCCGGTGCAGGGGTCCTCCCGGTTTCTCCAACCGGAGTCCGGAGGGACTATGCCTACAGCCGGCCCGGAGCCGTACTAACAATCCGGCGGAATACGAAGCCCCGTGCTTGGGTCTCGCGAAAGGCGGAAAGGCTCGGAATCAAGCATCTCCAAATTTTCGGAGATTCGGAGTTAGTGTGTCATCAAGTTACGAATAAATGCGCGTCTAAGCATCACTATCTTAGAGCGTACCGCAATCGGGTCCGGGGACCCGATGGAATCGTTTGACTCATTGAACGTTAAGGCAATATCGCGTGAGAGAAACAAGCACGCGGATATTCTCGCGTCTCGTTGGAGCCGTGCACGTTCCGCTCGAAGACGTCGTCCGTAAACCGAAGCCGGTCCGCACCATTTACTGTGCCTTCGTGCTCGATAGGGATACCTTCTCGGCAGGTATTCAGCCGTGACGAGGAGATCGTCACATTCCCCGGTTAACGAAGTGTGTGTAATCGAAGGTAGAGACCCCGATGACGAGCAATATGAGGGGTTGATACAAGCTACGGAATAATCACGTCCCAAAAGGACCGATTACATTAGAAAGTCTCTTTGATCGAAATGACAGAGCAATATCCCACAGATCAAAGTAGACCCGAGGCAAGATGCCGACTCGGAGCTCGAACCTCGGTAAAACCATCAAGGTCGGAACAGACCGCACGTCGGAGGAGCCGGTGCAGATTAGATCACCGTGCCAGGAGTTCCCCGACATCGTGGCCTCGTGCTACGAGGATTTGAGGGGGTATGACAGATCCGTCATCCAAAGATACCATCGAGCTAGAGGATGGCGCCAAGCCGTTCCGACAAAAGCAAAGGGCCGTAAATCCAAAGATTGAGGCCATGATGAAGACCGAGCTCTTGAAGATGCCGGAGGCCAAGATCATCTACCCCATCAAACATTCATCCTGGGTCGCGAATCCGGTGCCCGTGAGGAAAAAGAATGGCGACATACGTCTCTCGTGTCGACTTCGTAAACCTAAATCAAGCTTCCCTCCGGGACCACTATCCGTTTCCCCAAATTGACCAAATTTTGCATATCGTTGCTGGAGCCCGTAGATTTTCATTTTTAGATGGATTTTCCGGCTACAACCATATTTGGGTCAAAGACGAAGACGGCGTTTACCACGAAGTGGGGGACGTTCGCCTATCGCCGCATGCCGTTTGGCTTATCCAATGCCGGTGCCACGTTCCAAAGGGCCATGGACCCGGCCTTCCGAGAGCCGCTCAACAAGATTATTGTCATCTACCTTGATGACATGACCGTTTTCTCTCACCGACGAGAAGATCATGTTTCGCACCGACGGCAGATATTTGAAAGTTGTCGAGAATTCGGCATCTCTATAAACCCGAAGAAGTCCGTCTTCGCGGTAAAGGAAGGAAAGTCGCCGGGACATGTCATCTCCGAGGAAGGCCTCGCCATTGACCCCGACAGAGCGAAGCCCTCGTTCGCTTGCCGCCCCCACCGATAAAAAAGGGCTGCAGTCCTTCTTCGGTCGGATTAACTTCGTGCGGAAGTTCATCCCGGACTTCGCACAGGTGATCAAGCCTATGGCCGAACCGTTGAAGAAAGATACACCTTACGAATGGACCGATGAGAGAGAACAAGCTTTCGAGGAAATCAAGGCTCGAATTGCGCAAGCTCCGGTGTTGACAAACCCGGACTACTCCAAGGACTTCATCCCGTATGCAAGTGGGGAGAACCCGAAAGTTACGCTGCAGTCCTGACTCAGAAGGGAGACGACGGTGAGGAGCGCCCCATTGCGTTCCTAAGTCAAGTGATTCTGCCGCACGAAGAGAAGTACAATTTTATAGAGCGGCAGGTCCATGCGGTCATGAAGTCCCTTCGAAAGTTCAGGCACTTTGTCTCCCAGAGTAAGACCACTTGCCTTTGTGATTCACCCCGATGTTCGCAGCTTCATCTTGCAAGGAGAACCGGGTCACAAGAGAGCGGGATGGATTGCCAAGATCCAGGAGTTTGACATCGAAGCACGGCCCACCAAGCTTATCGTAGGCCGAGCCTTGTGTCGGAATTGGCCCGAAGCGCCGTAGCCGGCATCTCCGCCTCGTAAGTGGGAGGACACAACGACACGCGTCTACCTAGCCAACTCCTTATCGGAGGGGAGTGATTGGACAGATGAACCGGTGAGATACTTCTGCACCGGAAGATGTCCCGATCACCCGAACGCCTCACAACGAAGGAGATTTCGGTTAGGTGCATTAAGGTACACTCTTCGCCCCGAGGGGCTTTACTTCAAAAACATTGACGGCATCCCGTTGCAGGTAGCGCCATAAAATCCGACCAGCCTAGGATCCTCGGAGATTTTCATTCCGGGATGCCTCGGGGGTCACCATTCTTCAAGGCCAACGGCCTTAAAAATAATAAGGGCCGGGTACTATTGGCCCACTCGTTCGGCAGACGCGTATGCGGTCTCGCGCCAAATGTGATCAATGCCGAGGTATGCTGGCCGAAACGTAAAAGCACCCCCGCCCCTTCAACCGATTCAAGCCGAAGCTCCGCTCCAAAGAATGGGGTCTAGACTTCATTGGGGTGATTTCTCCTAACTCCTCCGCCGGCCACAAGTTTATTCTCACAGCCACTGACTATTTCACACGGTGGACGGAGGCGATCCCGACCAAGAACGCCGACCAAGAAACGGTCATCAGGTTCATTGAGAGCCCGATTACCCGCTTCGGGGTTCCGTAGTCGATTGTGACGGACAACGGTCCGGGATTTGTAGGCGCTGTACTCACGGAGTACACCAACAAACTTGGCATCTATCACAAGATGTCTTCTAATTACTACCCGCAGGGGAATGGCCTTGTCGAGTCTACTAACAAGAACCTCCCGAAAATTCTCCGGAGGACCATTGAAAAGAATAAGCGGACTTGGCACTTGCTCCTGAACCGGGCGCTATGGGCGGACAGAGTTGCGTTCAAGAAATCCCTCAAGACGTCCCCCTACGCGCTCGTTTATGGCAAGCAAGCCGTTATGCCATCACACATTGAAATCCCCGCCCTGTGGATGATTGACGAAGACAGGAGCAGCGGAGACCCGGTAGACGACAGGTTGTGCCAACTCCTGCAGTTGGAAGAAGACAGAGAAAGTGCATACCAGGCCTTCGCGGATCACATTGCAGCCACTAAAGGCTGGTTTGCCAAAGGCACCACTGCCCGAGTTTTCGAAGTCGGGGACCTGGTGCTGAAGTGGGACTCATACAAGGCAAAACCGGGTAATCACGGAAAATTTGATGCTCTCTCGGGAGGGCCCTTATCGATTGCCCGGTGAATCGGCTCAATGCCTACATACTTTCGGATATGGAGGGTCGGCTCCTCCCCATCCCCGTCAACGGGTTCCACTTGAAGCTTTATCGCCGTTGAAGGCGCCCGAGTGGCCCTTCCCTGTAAAAATTTTGCCTTGTGCTTTTATTTTTCCCCGCATGTATAGTTTCCAGCTTTAGCATTCAGCTTATTTTTCCTTCTTTGAGCTTAAATGCGGCATGGGAGAGAAAGACAGACTTCGCAACGAAAGTCCGTCGTTGCCCCGCAGAGGGGCGAAGTTCGGCTATGCAGAGAAAGAAAGGAGAAAAAGAGCAAAAAATCGACTAAGTGTTGGCCGAAGCCCGACTTCGCAGACGAGCCTGACTTCGGCCCAGCCGAATTGCGAAGTTTGTCCGAGAAAACACTGAAGCAGACCGAAGTCCGCATTGCGCAACCCTTCGTGCGAAGTACGCACCGCGCGCAAAGTTTGTGCGAAGTGCGAACTTCGCAGCGAAGTCCGACTTCGGCCAGCGCCCGTGCGAAGTGCGCGCTGCGCTCAACGCTTGTGCGAAGTGCGAACTTCGCGCGAAGTTCGTACTTCGCCCCAAGCTTCGGCCGAAGTCCGAACTTCGCCCCAGCGTCGCACAGCGCAGTTTATTCAAAGTCCAAAGGTCGCAGGGTATGTTAAGTGTGTTCGAAGGCCCCAAGACGGCAAAGACCCAGACCGCGCCCAAACCTTGGGCGCAGCAAAAAAGCAGAAATGGAACGGTTCCAACGCGCGCTTCGCGCGAAGTTCGAACTTCGCCCGAAATTCGGGCGAAGTCCGACTTCGCCGGCGAGGTCGGGCCGCGCCCAACTTCGGGCGAAGCCCGGCCGCGCCTAGTTTTCCGGGCCAGTTTTGGGCAGCATTCAATAAAATGAATAAAAAACTCAAAAAGTCCCAGCTGGGCCCAAGGCGCGTTTGTAACTGTTTTAATCTGGGTTTCCGCGCCAAGGGATTTTGTCTTGAGCAGTGTGCCCAAATGGTGGCAGCAACGTCAGCCATGGTGCAGTCCCCAACGCTGAATTAATGATTGCGCGTTTTTCAAGGAAAAACGCAACTAAAAAAGCAAGGCACGGCTGCCGGGGCGCGTCTTTTCCTAAACGTTCTCCTGCGCGGCCACCAAGGGTTTTAACTCAGCCGACCTACCCCCTCCCGCGTTGCATTTATGGCGCTGTTTTTATCTAGAAAAGGGGGTCGAATCATGCCAACATTCCGGATTGCAGAGATTATTCCTCGGACAAAGGCTAATTATTCCTCCGATAGCGAAATTTGTTGCAGACAGCCTGAACCTGTCATTATTGCTGACTCGGAGAGATGGACAAGGGAAAAATGCCCCTGTCAGCGCAGTCCAGCGGAAGCAGCGAACCAGGGGATTTGCCGCGGCCAGAGTTTTCAAAGGCGATCCTCCGCCAGAGAAAAAGTCAAAGGCCCGGACGAAGAAGGTACAGCGTGGGCAATCCCCACCACCTCCGGTGAATTACCTGGGCAGATATGTGGACGGCTCGTTTTCCATGAGCCTAACTCAGCCGAGAGCGAATGTGGAGAGCCGGGTCGACAAAGTTTCGCCCTCCCATCATTTTGGAGCGGCGTACAAATCAAACCTCTTCAGATTCATGTGCCCTCCTGTCCACCAGTGCCCGGAGCTGATAGATTTAATTGTTAGACATTATAAACCAGCTTCCCGGCAAATCTGCAGTTCCGTTGGCAAACCCTTGTTCGCACCGGCGCAGGAGACCGTGGCAGCCGCCTTTCGCCCTGTGGCCGGAGTATGACTCCGGCACCATCCTCAGAAAGATAAATCTGGGCGAACAAGCGGGACGTTTCACGCACACCAAGCGAATGAGGGATTTCCTCAATTCAGAGCTGAGCGCCCCGCTTCCAGCCGGACAATGGCCGATCGGCCCCACGCCTTTGGCGAAATTTCAGTAGCAAGTATCTATATACCATCTTGGCATGGATCCTCGGCCGCGACTCCGATGAGCCGGTGCACCCGCACTCACCGGCGCCGCGTAACGCCTCCCGTGTGGAGAATCTTACGAACCAGCCGGCGCAGTGGAGCGGAAAGCGCCCCATCTCTTTCGATCGGGCAGACCGGTCGGCTTACGCCATTCATTCCAGCCGCTGAAAATTCGTAAGCGCCGCTCAACCAATTTTCGTTTCGGCTCCGTTCTGGTCTGGCTTTGTTTGTACCATCCGCACCCCCAAATGCCGATCCTGAACCTGAAGAAGGTTAACGAGAAGGGAGAACCCCAGCCCGTCTATAACTGGACGGATGACTTATACCGGAAAGGGTCCTACTACAAGTTCAACTTCAACTTTCCGGGGATTCGCCATGTCAGTCTTCACCGAAAGTGAAATCCCCCGTCCCCCGAGAGAAATGACGAGTGCTTTGATAAATCGAGAGCTCGGGGACGTTTTCAGACTGACGCAGGGGATTGTGATCAGAATCTACGGATTCAAGGGCAAACCCTATTTGCTGCCCTATTGGTGCTCAGAGCATCTGTTCGGGATGGAGGTTGCCCGACAGATGGACTATGTGGAAGAAGAGTTTGGCCTAGGGAAGAAAAGAGGACAGATTTTTCAATACCCTCTTTCCCGGGCCAACGTTGAGATTACCGAGGTAGGACAACATGTCTACCTAGAGCAAGCGCTGTCCCGGATTGGCCCTGGTTTTGTGCCGCAGTCACTGGAAGTATGACCCTCATGGGATAAGGGGAAAGTTTGCACATTTGTGCCCCCGAGACATAACCGAAGATAGATGCGACGTGGTCCATGTGGACCTTGACTCGGAGATTGAATTAATGGAAGCTTCTCCCCTTGGCAGGATTTCTACCGCGAGGAGGTGACATATGACCCCAAGAGAAACCCGGACCATCACTTCTCATCTCCAGTGTTCAAAAAATTTCTGTCCAAGATTGCAGTGCCTTAACCGGTCTAAAGAAAAGATTATTGAATGCCGGAAAATGAGATGCCGCACGCAAAGACGATAAATCCACAAGGAGAAACCCGGCCGTAGATGACGACTTCTCGCTTCTCTATGACCAAGCATCATGACAACCGGCGGCCGTTCGCATATCAAGGTTACGTTCCCCGAGGCCCCTTTGAGGATTATAAAAGTGGGTCTCCTCCCAAACAAGCTTGTACACTTCGGCAATCGCCGCCGCCGGCCCAAGCAAGTACCCAAGCCGATCCAATGCGGCTCGTGGCTCCTAAGGCGGCGCCCGAAAAGGCGAAAAAGTTAGTCAAGGCAGCGCCCGAGGCACTTCCTCGAGCAAGAAAAGCGCCGCCGCCGCCGAAAGCGGACCGGTCGCGGCGGACCTTCCGCAAGTCAAACCCCGGCACAAGTTTACCGTGGGAGCATCGCTGCTCGCCGCACTCGCTTCGCCTCCTTCCCCCGATCCGACAGCTTGTTCCGTAAGAGAAGAAGCGGAGGAGAGTTGAGAAAATCAGGCGACCTAGCCTGATAGTGCAGCAGCCAGCCGCAGAGCCGCAGCCGCGTCCTGCCGCTGCAGAGGCAATCCCTTTGGGCAGTCCCAAGCCAGCCGCCGAGACAAGAAGCGAAGACATTCACCCGGCATCGGCTCAGGCGGAGCCCGCAGGTACGTTTGCTGTCCCCGTCTCTCTAGTCTCACCCGCTCTACTTCCACTCGCCCCCCGCTCAATCTGGGCGAGCCATGACCACATCCTCCTCCCCCGTCTCCGCGTCCTTCTAGCGGCCCCCATTCTTTCGACCAGTTTGCTCAGAACCCTAACGTCTCTCTTTCTCTGAGCACAACTCCAAACCCTTCGCCCGAGGTCAGTGCTGAGGCTGTCCGTTCACCATCACATCCTCCGCCTCGCCCGCTTCAAACCCTCACAAGTGTCGCCCGCTCCCATTTCCATTTCCCGGCCGCCCCCACAAGCGACCGATTCTTCCAAAGTCCGTCCGGTTCCTCTTGATCCCATTCCCGCAGGAGAGACGTCTCAGCAGATCCCTAGGCCGGGGGAACCAGATTTTATGGACGACCTCCAGAACTCAGATGACTTGCCCCTGGCAACGAGAGCCGTAGAGTATTCTCTCTCTTTCCGCCAAGACCCGAAGCGGAGGAGACATGAAGAGATAGCCGCCCCGGCAAAACGCGCAAAGTATGATTTCGGAAGGAGAGTGATTACAACGGAGAAAATAATCCCAATAGTGAAGAAGCCTCTCCGAGAAATGACTAAGGCGGACTACGTGCTCCATACAAAGGAGAAAAGCTTTGACGACATTGATAAACAAGATGAGATTCGTACGATCATGCGCAAAGTCGACAATCTCTTTGTCAAGAGTCCGGAGGAGCAGAAGAACTTTTCGCGCTGCAGGACAAAGTAAGGCAACTTGAAGAGGACCTATCTAGGTCCACTGAGCAGCTGGAAGCGGCGCGGCGAGAAACAGATGAATTCAAAGCCCAGCTGGCCGCTTCTCAGCAACAGGCCGCAACCGAAAAGAAAGCAGCCTCGGAGCAGATTTTTCAGCTCCAGGAGTCTTTGAAGCAGGCACAGTCGCAGCTTGCAGAGAAAACATCTCAAGCGGCTGTCTTTTCAAAGACAAAAGTTAAGGAAATGAGGGCTGGTTTGCTGAGGGAATGCAAGCCCCATACCTTTAAGGCAATGGCGGTCCTGGACTTCGCATCCAGGATTCAAGAAGTTTCTGCCTGTGGAAAGCCCGTGGGTAGAGGAGGCCGAGCGCCGTGCAAAGCAATGGCCGGACCTGGCGATAAACCTTCAGGAGCGCGAGCGCGACGGCGTCCTTTTTTCCCCCGTGTCCTCATTCGCTGCAGAATGGGCAGGTGCAAGGGTGACCTTGCACAAATATTTCGAAAAAGTTGAAGAGGTGAGAGGGCTGCACGAATGCTTGACGCATTCGGACATGAAAGAGATATCCGTCTGGCCCCCTTTCACGCTCTTTCAGAACTTGGGTGTCCAGGTTTTGTTGAGAATGGCGAGCTCCTCACCCTAGATCGGGTAAAGAAGAATTGGCAGTCCTTTGAAGCAGATACAGCTGAAATTGATAGCTGGACTGAGCCAATTCAAGACAACTAGGTCACTCAGATGGTGTCCAGATATTCCAGGATCCGCTCCTATTTTCAGGAGTTAGAGAAAAGATACCTCACCATCGACCCGCACGCGGTCGCCGCTTTCACGGAGCATTAGAAGACATAGCCGACCGCAAGCCATTCGAAGCGGAAGCCCGGCGCTCAGCCCAAGAGGCGTACACTCGCATGTGCGAGGCGTACAGGAAATGGAGACCTTTCAGAAGGAGATACTGATGAGGCAACTGACAAAGATGAATCTGAAGAACAGTTGCCGCAAGGAGAACAGTTAGAGCAGCAAAAGGCAGGGGAGGCAAGTTCCTCTGCACCCAAAGGATGAAGGCATGGATTCTTTGCGCCGAGGCGAGCTCGACACCCCGCGAGCCGCCATAAATGTTGTCACATTTTGCACGGGGTGCAATGTCTTCAATATTGTTTTGTAACAAGTTGTCGCTCTTCTTTTCCTCCTTCCGTTTTTCTCCCTTCTCTCCCTTTCCTTTTCTTTCCCATTCTCTTTCTCTCCCCCTTTTTCCTTGGAGTTCCCAGCTTGATTTTCCAGCCTTTCCACAGGTCTATCTCGAAATTGGCTAAGTCCGGGTGCGAAGTTCGCACTTCGCCCGCTTTGGTGCGAAGTGCGCACTTCGCCCAGTTTTGGTGCGAAGTGCGCACTTCGCCCAGTTTTGGTGCGAAGTCCGACTCCGCCCCACTTTCTGGGCGCACCTTGCACTGGCAGACTGGCAGGTCAATGCAGAAGAAAGGTAAAATGCCGGAGCAGGTCCATATGGCGGCAGACACCAGTGTTCGCCTGTGCGCAGTTCGACTTCTCAACAGAGCCGGAATGCGCCCTTGACAGTTGTACAGTAGGGGAACAAACCCGGAATTTGACCAAGGCTTGAAGGCCTTTCCCGACTGCACTGATTTCTGCACGCATCCCAAGGAGCCCCGATCCCAAGCAAAGATGGATAGATCGCCCTCTAAGGCAGTGCATGTGTCACACAAAGATAACCCATCATCGACAAGTGTCCAGCCTTCGGGATTTGAACCAAGACCGCCGACCAAAAGGGATAAGCATGGGCTGCCCGCACCGCTCGCGTTAATAGCCTCATTCAAAGCTGATCCGAGGTTTCACCCGCTCCAGCCTACTAGCAAGCCTCGCCG
This sequence comes from Wollemia nobilis, assembly GCA_028583015.1. Classification (NCBI taxonomy): domain Eukaryota; kingdom Viridiplantae; phylum Streptophyta; class Pinopsida; order Araucariales; family Araucariaceae; genus Wollemia; species Wollemia nobilis. The sequence continues at coordinate 16,886,865 of JAQPPZ010017052.1, forward strand.
ACTTGAAGAATTACCCAACACTCCGCCACGTAGCCGTCCAGCCTTCCAGAAGACCATGCTCGCGGGTACAGCCCCAGCCCGACAAAAGGTCAGCATTTGCAGCCTCTTTCGCCGCTTCGTCACCTCATGTTTGATCGGGGACTCGTGCCCATTAATGTAACGGGTGGGACTCGGGCTATAAAAGCCCATCTCGAAATTCATTGTAAAGGGTGGAAGGGGAATGTTTGTTAGGGAACTACCGTGCTTACCGTAACCGTGCTTCGCTTATGAATACAATCCGTATGCCCGGTTCTCGTTTCTACCGTCTTTATTCTTTTATGTCGTCTTTCATTATATGCCTTAGGCCCACCCGTGTCGCCGCTCGTTGATTCACTTTGGCATTTGGCGATCAGTTTCCTCTAGCATTGCTTGCTTAAAGCACCCTCTCGTACTTCATTATTTAAAGCATTCATAATAAATTTGGTAGCAGCTCCATCGCTATGTGTGACGTTGCTGGCCCGTATCCGGTGATTGATGCGATCCCCCGCCGTTAGTTCCTTGTAGGGAATGTTTGCTAGGGAGCCATTGAAGTCGTGCGGTTAAACTCTCTACCTAACACATATACCGGCTCGACATCTCTAGGTTTACTTTCTACCCCCGTCGCTGTACGTATCTCGGTGATTGATACGATCCCCTCGCCGTTAGTTCCTTGTAGGGAATGTTTGCTAGGGAGCTATTGAAGCCGTGCATACGCCGCCGGTGTATCGGAAGTACGCCTAGGTTTTGCAGCTCCTTGTCATGCCTCGTGTTTGTATGCAGTAGTAGCGGTGATTGGTGTGTTCCCGCATCGTTAGTTCCCCCCCACCAACCTTTGGACATATTTGTATCTCTTTCTGTACATTTGTCTCTTTCCGTTCCTTTATTTCTTTCCCGTTCCCTTTAGCTTAAATCAAGCCCCCCAAAAGGAGCCGGCCTTCTCCGGAGATTGGCTCGGAAGGCATCTCTTCCTTCCGGCCTTTCATGCTGGTGGGCGAATCTGGGCGCATTAACCAAAAATCCTTTCCTCATGGCAGATTCGTAACCAACAGGTCAAATTCTGAGTTTGTCTCCCCATTGCGCACCTGTCAAGGGCGCACTCCGACTTTGCTGCGAAGTCGGACTGCGCACAGGTGAAAACTGGTGTCTGCCGCCGTACGGACTTGCTCCAGCACTTATCATTCTTCTGTCAGCCTGCCAGTTGCAAGGTGCGCCCAGAAAAGAGGGCGAAGTCAGACTTCGCAACAGAACTGGGCGAAGTGCGTACTTCGCACCAAAATCTGGGCGAAGTGCGTACTTCGCACCCAGACTTAGCCATTTTTCAGGTAACTTGCTGGAAAGTTTGAAAATCAACTGAGGGGCTCCGAGAAAGGGGGGAAAGAAAGAGAATGCGGGAAAGAAAGAGGAGGGGAGAGCAGAAGAAAGGAAAATAGAGGAAGAGGGAAAAAGAACTGTTACAAACTTGAAAACATTGCACCCCGTGCAAAATGTGACAACAGGAACTCCATTCATTGTAGGTTCAAGGTATTTCATTCTTTTCATTGATGATTTAACAAGAATGACCTGGGCTCGTTTTTTCATTCTAAGTCTCAAGCATTCGAAATATTCATTAAAACATTAGTAGAAAATGAGCCTATGGACATAATTGTGACATTACCTTCTGAAAATGGCAGTAAATTCACATCAAATTTATTCAATACTTTTTGTGAAGCTAATGGAATTCACAGGCAGTTTTCAAATTCTCATACTCCACAGCAAAATGGAGCATCAAATGGGATGAATCAGACAATTTTGGATACGGCACTTGCCATGATCCAATATAAGGGCACGACAAAGAAGTTTTGGATAAGACACGGTTCATATTGTAATGTTTTTGTGCAACAGTTTACTTTCTAAAGCACTCAACGGCTGTATACTGTGTGAAGCATCGTCTGGATATAAAACCAGGGTATGCCACCCTGAAATTTTTGGTAGCACATGTTATGAAGTGATTACTTAAGGAGGTTTTTACAAAGTTGGATTCCTGTAGTAGGAAATGTTTACTTCCTTGTTAACAAGATGAAAAGAAAGGCTACCAGTTGTATGGCCTTCAATCCCACAGTCATTGTTAGTCGGCATGTCATTTTTGATGAAAAAGGTAATACTCCAGACCTTGTTATAGATTCTCAATCATAACACAAAAATCAGAAGTTGGAAAAACCTTATAACAAAAGAGAACAGAAAGAGGAAAGGGAAGAGTTAGAGAATCCAAAATGCAAAAACTTTGAGTTCCTTGCTATTAATGATGATACTAAGGATTCACAAGAATTGATTCAAATTGTGGATCAAATACAGCAACAACCAATTCAATTTTTTTTCCCATCAGCCTCGTAGAGTCAGCAAGCTGATGACAATTAGCTTGAATCTTCTCCATGCACAGATCAGTAGATGGTTCTTACTCAAAATTTACCCCACCATGTCGAAAGATTCCAAAATGGTTATATACAACTTTGCAAGATGCTAAGCCTGACAAATTTGTTCAAGGTAAAAGATCTTGTCAAAGTGACCATCAGATAATTGTGCACTCATGGTTACACTTTTGATTTTCACCAAACCATCTAGTTATGCAGAGGTAGAACATCAAATGAATGGTAAGATGCAATGAATGCTGAGTATGAGGATTTGATGAGAAATAAAACCTGAGCACTTGTCGATTGTCTATCTGTTCCAGTTAACCCATTGGATGCAAGTATGTATACAGAACACAGTTCAAGTCTGACAGCCTAGATGACAAATATAAAGCTAGACTTGTGGCAAAAGTGTATGCATAGAAGAAGGAATTAATTATGAATAAGTTTTGATGCAACAACAGAATGGAACACATTCAAAATGTGTAGGGCATTGACATTACAGCTTGGATGGAAGCTGTATCAGATGGATGTCAAAAGTGCTTTTCTAAATGATGATCTTACTGAAGAAGTTTATATGTCACAACCATAGGGTTTTGACACAAAAAATCAAGAGAACAAGGTTTGTCAACTTATTGAGGCTTTATATGGACTACACAAGCACCAAGAGCATGAAATGAAAATATTAATTGGTACTTACTAAAAATTGATTTCCAACTTGGTGATTCTAACAAAAAATTGTTTGTTAAAATCCAAGGAAATTATATTGTTGTCATTATACTGTGTGTGGATGATTTGATAATCATTGGCACTAATGATGATTTGATTAATGACACAAAGAAAGACTTGATGAAGGGTTTTGAAAGGACAGATTTCGTGTTTCTTCATTACTACCTCAGAATTAAAGTATCACAATTGAAAAATAGAGTTCTTATTTTGCAGGCCAAAGCTACAAAACTCTTAAAAAAATCCAAGGTTACCAGGAGCGGGGGTGTAGGTGCGGCGAGAATCGCGGTTGCAGGTGCGGGTGCGGGTGCCGGTGCGGGTGCGGCCCCCGTCAAAAATAGGGTTCGTCGGGTGCGGGTGCGGCTAATTTTTAATATATATATATATATATATATATATATATATATATATATATATATATATATATATATATGTATTTTTTATCCAAAATAATAAAATAAATTATAAATCATACACATTACAAAATAAATAAATAAATCATACACATTGGCATCATAAAAGCATATATGATATTCAACAGTATGTCAAAGTCAAAAAGATAACAATATAATTTAATATAAATCATACTTTACACTGAATTGGAGTCCACTTTATACATTATAATTTAATATTTATTATAAAAAATTAAAAAGTTTAACGTATAAACTATAAACTTTTAAAAATAAAAGAAAATTAAAATGTTTTTAAGTTTTTATTTTTTAACTTTTAGACTTTTAGTTTTAAGTTTTATTTTTTATTTTCTTTTAAAGCCCGTATGGGCTGGGTGGGCCCACCTAAACACTAAAAAACTTTAAAATATAAAGTTAATTTAATTAAAAAAGTAAAAAACTTTAAAATTTAAAATATTAACTTTTTTAAAAATTATTTTTTTTTTCAATTTTTTTAAAGCCAGGGTGTGGTTGGGCCCACCTAATAACTAAAAAGAAAAAAAAAAAAAATTATGCATTTTAATGCCCAAATAGGGCAGGGTTCGGCTGGCCGAACCCTAATTGGCCGCAGGGTTCGGCCCAACCGAACCCTGTCAGATAGGGTGCGGCTAGGGTTCGGCCCAGCCGCACCTGTTCCCACGGTGCGGGTGCGGGTGCGCGAACCCGGCCAACCGGGTGCGCGAACCCTGTTTCCTTGAAAAAATCAAAATGGAAGAGCCAAATGCATGCCTCACATCCATGGAAGACAACTTTAAGTTGTCACAACGTGAAGGTGATTCCTTTGTGGATGCCACTATGTATAGACAACTGATTAGTAGCCTTACTTGACCACCACCAAAGCAGACAGTTCCTTTAAAATACACGTTCTAGCAGACAGTTCCTTTAAAATACATGTTCTGTTAAGATTTTTGAATAAGCGATGAATGAGTCACTTGAAAATGCATTTTAAGGTTTTATTAGACAAACTACCTATTTTTGGATTGGATTATAATGGCTCAGATCAGTTTCAGTTAGTCGGATATTTAGATGTAGATAACACTGGCAACATTGATCATACAAAATCCACATCAAACTTATGCAGTGCAGCTTGGTTCAGCACTTGTGTGTTGGAGAAGTAAGAAAAACATGCTTGGTTCACTCTATTTTGCTAAATCTCGGTTTTTGTGAGAAAGAACCAATAACTTTACTAATAGATAACCAAAATGCCATGAAAATTGCAAAGAACCGAATGTTTCATTTCAAAAGAGAGCATAGTCATACTTATACTTAGGATCATTAGATTTAGCAACTATCGAGAAAAAATCATGGAATTGAAACATTGTCCTACAACTCAACAAGCAGCAGTCGTACTCACAGAAGCTTTGGGAAACATCAAATTTTGTAATTTCCAAAATGCATTCGGAGTTTACAAGAGTCCATTTAGAATTAATGGTGCAGTGCTGGTAATCATAAACAATAAATAAATCATAATAAATGTTAATGCTAGTTAATCAACTGTTATGTAACTGAAATGTAACCTCCTTAATGGGAATCTCCTCTCTTATAAGAGACATACAAATGAAATTGTATGGACATACTGGCCCGCAAAATGGCTTTGAGGGCGCAATCAGGGAAATTCAAGATGAATTTATTCTGCTTTCTAGGAAGAGGAGCTGTTCCCTTGTCTTTTTGTTTTTCCAGACACCCTCATCTTTTTGTCATATTCATCATTGTATAAGGAGGATTTATGCGAATATGATGGTACAGGCTTTGATTTCATTAAAATAAAGTACCAACAGTTAAGGATAACTATGAAAATTAATATTATGCTACTCACCAAATCATACTCTGATCACTGAAAATTTCACAGATTTTTCTCTATAATGAAAAATGTAAATATGAATGCATGGAATGAACAGAAAAAGTAGCACAATCTCTAAAGATATCACGGATGAATCTCCACAGGAATTTTTCTATCAAATACCTATAACAATTTAAAGCAAACATTGAACTGAAAAGAAAATGACAAGATCAAGTAACATTCATGCAAGACAGCGATAGGAAATTTACATGTGAAACAGCAGCAAGTATTACACACTTCTCTCTTGCTTTGTATTGAAAAATATCAACTTCTACAATTCAATACTACAATGCTACTCCAACAACATATACACCTTAAATACGGAAACAAACAACAATGTACAACTTGAATGGGCCTAATGGTTAAGGCTTTCAAACTCCAAATAGGAGGTCCAAGGTTTGAATTCGAAACGGGGTAGAGTTGCACACCATGCTGGATAAACACATGCCTAAACATATCGTCCCATATGGCCTATGGCCTCGTGCACGTAAAAAATATTCTACTTATAATTATACTTCTCAATTTATAGAAACCACTAAGGTGGCAGTTATGTATACATGCAAAGCAACCAATTTAACACTACTATTATAAGCCACCACCTTTTGACTGATGTAATGCCCCTTTTTAGAGTTATTACAAAATTGGACCACCACCTATGCCTTTATGAGGTCTCATTAATAATTACAAATTTCACAAAAGTATATTAAACTAAAATGGCCCTTTTTAAAGATTGCCTATGGGAATCTAGAAAAATATAATATTTTATTCCCTTTTCTTTTACTTTTACTTTTGCTGTTCCTCGTGCTTTTGGGCCTTGACCTCCTCAGATGTACATGTTAGGAGATGAAGTCAATGTACAGATCTCCGATGTTCTTCAGAAGAATGGTGCAGCTTATAGTGATTCGCATGCACCGGGTGTGCCAAGGGGGGTTGCAGGGGGGAGGATGACCGTACGATTGTATGATACGGGACCCTCGTAACTAATTAAACGTGGTTGTTAATTAACGCGTTTTGGATGTATCTTGACTTTTCTGGAATGTTTTCCTATAAAAAGGAATGATCCCTTGTATTTATAGATATAGAAGAAAGGGTGCGAATGTGAAATAGTTCCTTGAGATTAATAAAATATTATAGCTGCCATTGTCCCGTGGTTTTTTACCTGCACACAGCAGGGTTTCCACGTAAATCTCGTGTATTGTTTAATTGTTGTTTTTAGCGTGCTTGCTTTTAATTTTCTAACAGTACATGCTTCAACGCTTAAGTTGCTCATTTACTTGCCCAATGTCAGGAATTTGCAGTTTCTTGATGTCAACTTGGAGAAATTTAAACTGTATTTACTGTATTCAGTATTTCTTTGGCTCCCTCTATCTCTTCTATGGTGTTAAGGTAGTCATGAACAGTGATGAATTTTTCAATTGTGTCCTCCGAATACTCTTTGAAATTGAGGACAATATCACTCCAGTACTTCTCCATTTTTTCTATCTTCTGCTTCTTGGGCAGCATCAGCAGTGCTTTCTCATCCTTGTCCATACCCGTGGTAGATAAATAAGAAGCCATATTACCTTTAGCATCATTTATCTGATTTCCAATGTCTATCCAGCGTGTAATGGCTTCCTTTGTGGCTGCTTCCCTACGACCAATTAGGAACTTCCAATCCATAGGATTCCCCAAGGCTTCTTCACAATCCAACTAAGCAGCTGTTCTTTCCTCCTTATCAGCCATGGTGGCCCATTGATTTCTTTAGCGAGGTGCTTAAGCACCATTTTCTCTTTGGTGTACTGAACTTTGACCGCGTGGATCTCCTTTAGAAATCGGTGAAGCTAACAAAAATAATCCCAGGCCTGTTTACTTTAATCAATAGCTTTGCCCCTCTGCCTCCTAACCAAATCAATGAAGGGTTTGCCAGTCCCTGCAATGTTATTCACCTCAGCATAGTTGATATCTATTTGGGCCTCCAAACGTGTTCTTTTAGAAGCATCATTGGGAGCTTCTTGTACTGTTTCTCAAGTTTCTGCTGTCTACCATTTGGTTGTGAGGATCCAGTAGTCTAAGTCTCCATAGTTTTGATGAAATTGTTTGCTAAGCTTTCAAAAAGATTCAACTTGCTTCTTCAGTCTAATGTTCTCCTCTTCAAGCCCTTGGATGGTCCCTTTAGCCATAATGATGCCTTCATCTGTAATGCTCATCGTTCCTTGGGCGTCCATTAAAGGGAGAGTAGCCATTAAAGGGAGAGTAGGCTTTAGTTGGACAGTTTAATCACCATTTTCTTTCCCGAGGGATCCACCAACCACTGTGCTCTGGATTTTCCTTTCCTTTTTGTCTGTAAAAGATTTGAGAGCAACCTAAGCATACTTGTCCACACTTTATTCAATGTTCTTATTCTTCTTCTCTGTTTCCAAAACTGTTTGAAGAATCTAGATTTAAAATTGAGCTTGGGAGCTTCTTTCCTTGATCATTGATTTTGTACAGGAACATCTCTTTGGGCTTCCTGGACTGCTAGCCTTGTCTTGTCATCCTCTTTTTATTCTTCAGCAAGGAGTTTGGCAAAGTGTGTTCTTTCTTTCATCACTGCCATCCTCATCTCTATCTCCATATCCTTCTCCATTTGGAGGTCCTGCCCCTCCAAAAGCTTTCTGTCTTGTCTCCTTCCTCCTCTCTGTTGAGGTGGAAGCCTTCCCCTTTTGAGAGGTAGTCCTTTTTTCCAACGGTTTTTGCACTTCCAAAAGGCTGTGCTATATCCGCAAGTTCATCGCCTTTAGGAGAGGGAACTAGGGATGTAAACCCTGATCTTTGTTCAACAGGAAGGTTTGAAGGGGATGTATAGGCATAAGATGCATTCTATAAGTTAGTTTCCTGCTAGCTTATCCTCTGTTTGCTTGCTGGTCTCTCCTTGAGAGGATGCTGCTTTTTTGTGTCCCCAAAAAACCCTGCATCTTCTCTGAGGGGTTGAGTACTACTTGATACTTGTGGCTTTGAGGAGGATGCTTCAACTGTCTCCTCTTCTTCTCCTGCAACCTCTTCTTTAGCATCCAGTGCCCAGTCTAGGTACCCACTGAATCCTGTCTTCCTCATTTCAAGCCCTGCCATGTTGTCACAGTTAGCTCAAAATTCTTCTGCATCTGGCTAATGTTTAAAAGTCAGGTTAGACTGGTAAGGGTATCTGGCTTTGAGTACTCCTCTTCTGTCATATTGTTGCCTCCTTGGGGAAATTTTAGATCATACTTTCTAATTTCAGCCACCAACTCATTGACTTCAGTAGTGAAGAACACAAGCTTATACTGAGAGGGGGGGTGAACAGTATAAGACCACTTTTTACTTTTTCTTTCCCAATCAATATTATGCAATATATCAATAGCAATATCAATAGAAGCAATCAAAGCAATGCACAAATCACCACACACAATAGAGACACCAATTTAACGTTGTTCACCCAATGTGGGCTACTCCATGGAGAAAATATTTCACTAAAATTTTCTCAACAATTAATCTCTTGGGAAACCTTTCCCTATTACAATTTTATGGACCTCTGTCCAAAGGAGACATCAATCCCCTAATCAAGTTCGTGGATCTCTATCCACAGGAGACACCAATGTCCTCAACTGGTTCGTGGATCTCTATCCACAGGAGAACTCCTTTCTCCTTGGCTCTGGCTGGTGATCTTCTAGAAGAACTGTTGCCTCCACTACACTGGCTAATGGACCACTGGAGACTCCTGCCCTAGCTAATGGACCTCTATCCATTGGAGACTGTCGTCCTCTATACTCTGTCACCTCCAAAGCTTGCTCTCGGCTCTGTCTTTGATCTGCACTAAACACGGTCCTTCGGTCTAGCACAAATCTGCTCAATCTCTGTCTCTGGTCTGGCACAAACGTGTACTCAAATCTGCACCAAACTCTGTCCTTAAATCTGTCTTGAAGCTTTAACACAAAGCTTGACTCAATCACAAATCAACTCTGCTAGATCTGCTCCAAACCTTAACTCAAGGTTTGAACAAATCAATCAATCAACTCTGCTCTCAAGTCTTCTCAAAGACTTGTCTCAAATCTGTCCACAAGTCCTCTCAAGGACTTATCCAATCTGCTCTCAATCTCTGTCTTCAAATCTGTATTGTAAGCTTCCACAAAAGCTCACACCAATCTGTCCACAAGTCTTCTCCAAGACTTGCCTCAAATCTGCTCAACAAGTCCTCACTAGAACTTGTCCAATCTGCTCACCAAGTCTTCTCCAAGACTTGCTTCAAATTTGCTCAACAAGTCCTCACTAGAATTTGTCCAAACTACTTAACAAGTCTTCACTAAGACTTGTCCAAACTGCTCAACAAGTCTTCACTAAGACTTGCCTCAAATCTGCTCAACAAGTCCTCACTAGAACTTGTCCAATATGCTCAACAAGTCTTCACTAAGACTTGCCTCAAATCTGTATTGTAAGCTTCCACAAAAGCTTACTCAACTCAACTCAACTTAACACAAAATCCTCTTCAATCACTTAGACAAGCTTCACACAGAATCTTGTTTAATCTCACAGAAACATATAGAGAATTGTTAGAGACTCAATATGCTTCACACTCACAACAATGCTCAATCACTTTCAATCTCTTTCTCAAATCAATTTAGAATATAGAACAATTTGTTTCACTGAACTTGAACTATCACTTCATCACTTCCACTTGACTAGGCTCAATCAACTCCACTCAATCAATCACTCATTTCTTACAAACCCTAGTCTAAGCATATGAACACTCACTCATATGTTTTCAACAATGCTTATCAAACAATCTCACATAACAATGATACTCATGATCTTGCACAAATCCTAGTTCAAGATAGTTCACAACTTCACATAACAATGATACTCATGTTCTTCTCACAAACCCTAGTTCAAGCATATGAAAGCTCATTCAATGTTTCCAACAATGCTTATCAAACAAGGTTTTTATCATCAACTCTTACTCAAAAAAACCTTTAACAATCAAACTCAACAATGCTTATCAAACAACCCCTTTTCTCTCCAACTTAGCATTCACAACATCCAACAATCACTCACAAGGAAGATGTGCCCATAACTTTTGTTTGATGAAGAATTGTCCTTAAAAACCTGTCTCAATCATAACCACTCTCTTTGCCAATCACAAGGGTTAGATGTCACAAATACACCTTATTACTCCCTCTAGATTTTAATGCACTTCTAAAAGAAAAATAATCACCACGTCAAAATATTCCAAAGCATTGACAAGTTTTTCCTTGATTTGTAATCATATTATTTAATCTCCCTTTTATAAAGCAAGATCACAATAAAATTCCTTTTTCACCTTTTAACTTCACTCTCTAATTCATTTCCAAAGCATCAAAGAATTAAAATAAACTATTTTAATCCTTATACCTCCCTACTTTAAACACTGCCGTCTTAATAATATGTTTGCCTCAAAACACCCTTTATTATAACATAGGCCTTGCAAAAATTAAATTAATTTTTCATACCTTAGAATTTGCACCAAAATGTTTGCGCACCACACAAACTGCCTCTGCACGAATTCGAACTTGAAACCTCACTGCCAGCGCTGCGCCCTAGCAAAGGCTAGGCTTGCCTCGTGGGCTACGCGCCCACTTGAAACAAAGAGCACACGATGTCCGTTTTATCCTTGTCTTCCGCGCCAAACACGCCGAATGAAAAGGGTCTTTCCTTTCTTCTTTGCAAAACGCGATCGTGCGACTTGAACCCACGACCTAGCCTCAACAAATATCTTATCTCTGCCTTGCCTGCCGTCTGCGCTACCCAACGCGTCGTGTAGGATCTTCGTGCCCTCACTAATTTCAACACACACACCTCTGTCCTTTCCGAATCGCACGAAGATTCCTCCCTCGAAGTGCATGCACAAAATATTACTTTGCTCAACTCAAACTTCGAATGCTTGATTGACTTTGGGGAAATAATTTACCCCCTCTTTATATGCAATATGATAAATATGAATGCATCGGCCCTCATTTCGATTTTGCCACCATTTTTCAAAAAGAACTTTGGCGCCAAGAATAATTTGAATTAAAATTTTAACCAAAAGGTTAAAATATTTTAATTAAAATTATTTAACCTTTGCCTCCTTTAATATCATTAAAACTTGCTCACTTGCTCTTTTCAAGGAGAATGCTTTGCACATATAAAACCTTATTTTTCCTCATGGGCCTTTTTAAATAAAATAAAATATAATCTTCCTTAGGTTTTTAGGAAAACCTTTTGCCATTTTCACCTTAGCAAAATAACCTTATTATTTTCTTTCAACCACCATGGAACGGAGATATCTTTTCAACCCTTCTCTTTTGCCCAAATATTATAATATTGTTATCCTTCTTGCTTCTCTTTTGGGGTCTCTAGGTATATAATATTTAAATTAAATATTATATCCTTGCCTCTTAGAAAATCAACCATGAACCATTTGCTTAACATTCTTTTGACATTTGCTTCATATTCCTTTGACATCAATGACAACAAATCCTGCTCATATTTCCAACAAGTAGAGTTGCAGTAGGAGTACTTCCCAAAAGTGAAAGGGAGCTTAATGGGCTGCTTTATATGTAGAGCTCCACATTCATCACTCAAAGATTTAAGTTGCTACAAATACCTCATCAAAGTGAAGTTATTCATTAATGTGGCAATGTGTATAGTAAGGAAACGCAACTGGCAGCCCTGATGTAAATATCATTCTCCTTCTAGATGAACCAATCTGCCATAAAATGAATGGCCCTCATGGCCTCTTTTGAAATTCTGGTATTGGTGTCCCCATCGATCTTTGCATCATCAGGACTATGAATTTATTGCTGCCCAAGAAATAGTTGGGAGTGCACCATTTTGCATGATAGGCTTGAAAACACCTAGATATCGGGGCGGATTGTGCAAGCTTTCTATGATCTGCAATGCTTTCCCCTTGGGAGTAGGTTTTAGGAGAATGTAGAACAAGAACGAGCTCATGTAGAACTCTTTTTTCTCCCTAGGTTGGTTAGCTGCTCACACAAAGTTGTTCATTAATGAGGTATGCCCAATCAATTTTAGCATTCTTTTCAAAAATTTGCTCCAGAAATGTATACAGCCATGACATCAATCTCAAGTTCTTGATTTCTGCCCATTCTATTCAACAGAACAATAGCATCTTCCACTTCTTCAAGGAAATCACTCTTATGTCAATTAACACGAGTGCTAGAAGTGTCACCTTGATAGTTTGTCTTCACCCTCTTGCCCATATATTTCAAGTATTTGAATCTATTCTTTTTTGACATATCCATGGCACAAGTCTTGATTGTAGAAGCAACAAGATCAAGGAGGACCCAACTTCCACATCCACAAACGGAATCACTTAGGTAATTTTGGGCGTCTGCAGGTCGTAGAGTAGTCGCCAACCACAGACTCAATGTCGGACAACCTTAACGTTAATTCCTTCACATCCACAAAACAAGTAACACTTGGGTAATTTTTAGACAAAACTTGGGCAACCATGCAAACTATAGAGATGGAAGAATTCCACTTGGCCCTCCCTTTTGCTAAGGTTATTTCTAGAACATTCAACTCCACAAAGGGGAAACACTTAAGCAGTTTAGCTAGTTGTTCCATCAAAAGTGAATGATAGTTGGACAACCACGTTAGTAGGACAATTTCACACGTATTATGGCTCATAGATACATAAGAAAAACTATCCACATCAGCGAGTTTGAAAAGATAGACAATTCAATGGCCTTTTTCTGGAATGACACAAGAAAAAAAAAATTCAAATAGATGTTCTAGGACCAAAAGTAAAGTTATAGAGCTTCTAAACACTATCACGAGGCCAGTTTAGCCAACAATCTTCACCTTCAACCACACATCCAAAATCATTAGCAAAGGAAATTTAAGCCACCAATGCATTAGAATACTGAAATTGCAGCCAAGTCGTCCTCTTTTCACAACATGCATTAATGATTTATAGAAGAGGGAATGCACCTATCCACCATACAATGCAATTTGAACCCAAAACGACAATACAAGAGGGAAAGTTCACAACATTGAATCAAAAATAAGGTAGGAAAGGAGGAGGGCTGAAAAGCCTACCTATCACTTAGTTCGATTGGCGAAATGGATAACGTTGAAACTCTGACCATTGGATTTTTGTAATTTGACCACCGTTGTGAAGAGGGTGTTGCGTAGGAAAATGGGTCAAAGCCAAAAATGAAATTTGATGATGAAAATGAAAAGGGGGCGAGAGGATTGAACAAGTTCTAGAGATGAATTCCAAATGAAGTGAGAGTGGAAAATGATAATATGTAATTTCAAATGTTTGGCGCCATCAGTAGTTGACATGCTAGCTGTCAGTTGGTTGATGTGACATGCAATTGGAAGAGCGACAGAGAATGAGGACACATGATAGAAATGGATTGGAGAGTGGCTAGGTGATAGTGCGACAAACTCAAATGGGTGGTCAATTGATGGTCAATGGTCATGCAGCTTGTGGGTTTCCTACATGGTGTAAGACAACAAGTTTCTTCAGTTCACTTGGTTTTGCAAAAGGAACCTTTACTTAGCAAATTTTAGGCCTCTTGGGTGTGTGGAAGGTACTAATTTGCGGAACGAGAAATCAATGTGAGTCAAAGCAGATTGGCTCACCAAAAGGTGAGCTTCTGCCCGTAGAGGAAGACAGAGAATTTTGAGGAAAGCACAACTATTTGTGGGTTCAGACTATTGCAAATGTCACCCTTCGTAACTTGGTGAAGGACACTTCTTTGAGGTTCTCCCCAACTGCAGAGGGTGGGTACTTAGCCTATTTTGACTCCATGATAACTCAAAATACAAATATTCAACTATCTTTTATCCTTTTTTCTCAAGCAGATGCAATGAAGGACTCACATGAAAATAACATTGCTATGGCAAACATAATTTCCTAGATTGCCAAAATTTTGAAAAATAAATGGTAGAATTGAGAACATTTCTGCCTTCAAGAGAAAATAATTTTTTTTCCTTCTATTTGTTCTTATATTCCATAAAATTTTCAACTGCATATACTCGATCCTACTTTAATGACTATTTCCTATGGGTAGTGATTTCTGTGACCATTTTCCTCATGCACGTGGATTATAACCACAACGCATAGGGACACACAAGCACCTCTAAGTGATGTTTGTACCAAAAAGATGGATAATGCACACAAGCACATCAGTTTTTGGAATTTTACCTCAAAGGCTTTCCAGATTGGTAAAGCTTTGGCGCATGTAATGCCTTATGAGGAGGCCTTACCTTCCAATTATTATAGATGTGGAATAATTAACATCCAACGTTTGTTTGCTTTTAAGTAGTTGGATTTTTTGTAGTGTAACATTATTTTGAGATTCTTATTTTATGGTATTTTTCAACTACATAATTCTTGAGTCATCCTCTAATGACCATTTCTCATGAGTAATCATTTTTTCTGACCCTTTTTCCTCGTGGATAATGGTAATAATCACAAGGCACAAGGACCCTCAAAGCACACAAGCAGATCTAAAAGATGTTAGTATTGGAGAAAAGGATGAGGCTAACACATCAACTTGAGGACTTTCAACCCAAATACTGCTTTTAGATTGACAAAGCTTCTGTTGCATTATCTAAGATTCACCTTTGTTACAATGTATATATAGAGAAAATTCGCCCATACTATACCTACTATGTTTGAGAGCATTCTTTGAAGAATGCGATTTGATATTATCAGAGCATTTAAAAGTTAAAAAATATCATAGGTGGATTTGCTTATTAAAAATCCCCATTATTAATTGGATCTGAAGGGATTTGATATTCCATTTATGTTGATCCCATCTCCAACTCTGACAGATCCACTAGAACAACTTCAGTTAAAATATCTGCAAGATTGCAGCAGCGTTGGGATCGCCAACATTATGTGTTTGTGAAGACATCATTGTCATTGTCCAACAGAAGCAAGTAAAATCTCTATCATAATGTCATTTGCTTGGAAGAATGTGTCATTTCCTGGTACAATTATTTGTTCAAAGGCATGGTGAGGTTATAGGCGAACTTGAGCTTCTTGGCATTAATAGTACTGCAGGTTTGGCTAGAACTCATTTATTTTTAACAACTTTTTAAGAAGAATAATATTTTAAATAAGCAGAGAGATTAAGGTATTTTATTAGTTTTAGCCTGTTATTGCAGATGATTTATCTGGCCTGCTGCTCCCTTCTACCATAAAATGGCTTACCAGATGGCCTGCAAATGACCTTGAAAAGAAAATTGAAGGGATTGGAAGGCTTTCTGATATACTGGTATGATTCTAGATTCCACATTATATTCTACTTTTGTTAATGCTGTTGGAGCAAGGCGTTTTGCCTTGCAACGTTGCATAGGATAAAATTAAAAATCTCTTGTAAGTGTTTGTAATTTATGCTTATAATTGTGGATGCCTATATATATATATATAAACCAATCTAATAGAACAGTTGCAAACCTATCAATTGCTCAAATGCTATTTTAAAGTGGCATTGTAGTAGATTGGCTAACTCATACCTGGATGACATTATCATGGAGGTCCATAGATATGGAAGTACATACAGCTAATTATTATCTGTTTGCTTGGCATGGACATTCAATGATATGTTTTGGAGATTTATTTTTTCTATCCTGCAGCTCATCTATGATGGTTTCCAGCCTGCTTGTGCCTAGTTTTTTTTGAACATTTTATTAATTGCCATTTTAAAGTGGCATTGTAGGTTGGGTAACTGTTGCCACATTTTGCTAAGGGGTAAAAATTTTGAAAAATTTAAAAAATTGCTGCTGCAACTGTTCGGACCAGATTCTTCCTTCCTCCTTCCTTTCCAGCTTTGTTCAGGCAGTTTTCATGTTTCCAGTTTCCAGCTTTGTTTTCCAAGTGTTCAGCAGATTTGGCAGGTTT
Organism: Wollemia nobilis; assembly: GCA_028583015.1. Lineage (NCBI taxonomy): Eukaryota > Viridiplantae > Streptophyta > Pinopsida > Araucariales > Araucariaceae > Wollemia > Wollemia nobilis. The sequence continues at coordinate 16,903,173 of JAQPPZ010017052.1, forward strand.
GGGAAAAGCCTAAAATATTCTAAGTCAGGGGCACTCCCTTGGTCGCTCCATTTTGGAGCGATTCTGGGAGTCGCTCCCTTTTCCAGCGATTCCCAGCTTCCCTCCTCTTTTCGACGACCGACGACATCTCCAAGCAGCAGGCTAAGCGGGGGGAAAACGATGAAATTGTCTAAGTATGAAAGTTTCCCCTGGTCACTCCATTTTGGAGAGACCCCCGTCGTCGCTAGCCCATCAGTGATCTTCGGCAACAAGCGACCACGATCGGCAATGAACAAGTCAGAAAAATTGCTAAGGCATGGAGCGTCGACGCCGGTCGCTCCGTTTTGGAGCGATCGACGTCGGTCGCTCCACTTTTCAGCGATCACGGTCAACAGGCAAGGAAGGTCGCAAAAGTTTCTAAGTGTCAAACTTGACGTCGGTCGCTCTATTTTCCCAGCGACGCCGGTCGTCGCTCATATTTTCAGCGACCATCGTCGGCGAGTGAAAGATAATGCAAAATTTTCTAAGTGTTGAGGCGACGTCGGTCGCTCCATTTTGGAGCGACTCCCGTCGTCGCTCAACTCAGCCAGCGATCGCCGTCGTCGCCAAGCAAGCTTCATCAAGCGCACTTTTCAAATGTTGACGCCGGTCGCTCCGTTTCGGAGCGATTCCGGGCGTCGCTGCAGTTTTTCAGCGACCACGGGCGAGGAAGTTCCAAATTCTTCTAAGGCACAAGGTGGAGTGTTGACGTCGGTCGCTCATTTTTCGAGCGACTCCCGTCGTCGCTGCCATCTATCAGCGACCGCCGTCGTCTCCCCTCCCCCATTCAGCGACTGCGAGAAAGAAGGACCAAGTTGCCAAATTTTCTAAGGTAAGGTGTATCCCGGGTTCGCTCCATTCTGGAGCGACTCCCGGGGTCGCTGTTTTCATCAGGCGACTTTGGTCAACCCCCTCCATTTCAGGGAACCTCAGACTCAGGCAGACCATGTACAGATTTCGGGATTCGAGCCTGTCAAGATGGGACAGAAGGTGTGCTGCAAAGGTACAGGGTAGGTGAACATTGATGGTGTCCTCAGAGGCAAACTGTACTAAACCTACCACATTAATCAGACTTGACTTCTCACCCACCAGATCTGTCCGGAGCCGTACCAATTTCAGGTGAATCTTGTTGCAGGTACACTCGCGGCCAGCAGAGGTCTAATCCCGACACTTTTTGCAGTCTTTGGGTTCTGTGCATCAATGTAAAAGGGGGGAAATTTCTGCTATAAATAGCAGTGGAACTTCATTGTAAAAGGGGGGGAACATATTGCTAAGAGAGCTCTGTTGTATCAAACACTTGCTTCCAATACAAAGTATCCTTGGCTCTGACATCTGTCTCTTTCTTTTATGCTGCCTTCTGCAAGTATTTTTGCTCCGTGTTCATTTATTTTTCTGATTGCTGTAATTCTGAACTCTGGATTAGAGCATTGGCAATTAATTGAATCTGGAATACTGAATGAAGGATACATAGGAAGGAATAACAGTGTTAGTTTCTGTTACATGCTTTGTTTTGATTGTTGTTGGTTTGGGTATTAGCTAGTGATCGTGCTGCTTGTTCTTTCCCACCAGAAACACATGCTATTTACATCTCTTTCTGCAATTTACAATCTCTTTCCTGTTCTCTCATCTAAAAACCCCCAAATAGATTAGTATAGGAGCCGGCCTTCTCCGGAGATTGGCACGGAAGGCATCCCTTCCTTCCGGCCTTTCAATCTGTTGGGCGAATCTAGGGCGCAAAAGATTAAAATCCTTTCCTAGTGGCAGATTCGTAACCAACAGTTTCTCTGGCACGCCCGGTGGGACCCGAGTGTCTCACCTCATAAGCGGTATTGAAGTAACGGTGTTCGCTTCAGTGCTGACGAATTTGAACACCTGGCGACTCTGCTGAACCTGAATATCCTCTGAGTCTCGAAGACTGGTCCAAGCTTTCAAGCCCTTCATGCATACAAGATGGAGAGTTAGACAAACGCAGGAGGATCCTGAGTTCTACGAGCTTGATATCACTGCTTTCGGAGAACGCCCCAGGCTAGTTGGAGCATCTTCGCAAGAAGCCGTGGTTGACGAGCAAGGCCCAACTTCGGATAGTACTGATAACTATCCTCCGAATCCTCCGAACTCTCCAGACCACCAGGCCGATCCTGTGCAGCCTGACTTGCAGCTAGCTGCTTCTGGAGCACCTGTTCAACCCAATCCTAACGCAAATATGGCAAATCCTCCACCAAATCAGAACCAGCAGGCTGCTCCCGAGCTATTCCCAGCCTGGGATTCTACGGGACCCCTCAACCTAGCTGGGCAAGATGTCGTTCCAGCTGCTGCTTTGAAGGCCATACCCACGTACGATGGAACCGGGAAGACGGCCTATGAACATATCCAAGACATCGTGGCCTTAGCTGCGCTTCATGCCATTACTGATGAAAGTGTCATGACCCGGCTGTTGGCTCTCTCTCTGCGAGGGAAGCTCCTATACTGGTATAGATCCTTGCCGACCGGCGCTATTACTGGATGGGCTCAACTGGCGGGACAACTAGTCAAAGGATTCAATGAGTCCGCAGATCCATCCTCGTTGCTGCATCAGTTTCAAACCATCCAACGACATCAGCAAGAGGAGATATCAGATTTTAATGTGAGGTTTGCGAGGTCCTGGAAGAGAGTGCCCATTGAGCTACGACCGACCGCTGGACAAGCTGCCTACTACTACCTCAGAGCCTTCAACTCGGATATCAGTATGATCATCAAGTTTTCCAATATCAACACTTTCCCCGAGTTGTACGAGCTAGCCCAAAGGGCGGAGCTGGATTTGATTGCTATTGGTAGACTCCCACCTAGGATGTCGGCGCCAATTTACCCTGATTTTCCTCAATCACAGTATCCTAGTGCGTCTGCTCAAACGCCTTCCTCATCTACTGCATATCAAAATCCATCGTGGAACCCTGCGCCAGTGGTCACCCAATTCTCTGCTCCCCAGGTGCATTTCCCCACTCCACCGGCGCCTCAGCTCCCATCTACCCCGCAATATCCGCCACTTCCCGCTCCTCCACAGTACCCGACGCTACCTCCAGCCCCGCCGTTGGCACCATTGCCTCCACCGGCCCAATCAGCACCACCAAATGTTGATATACAGACTAAGATACTGCAAGAAGTACAGTCTCTTGCTTCTGGCTACCGAACGCTGTCCAACGACATGGCAATCATGAAAAAGAAGCAAGCCCAACAGGAGTTCATCCCTAGGAGACCATATCCTCCTCCGGCGCTTACAAGAGACCAAGCGGCTCAAGCCAATAGACCTCCCGCGAGGAATGCTGCTATCAACGAGGAGCCGAGCACTTCAGACAATGTGCACTGGTGCTCTACATGCAATGACCCTCACGGGGAAGCTACCTGTATGCTACATCAGCATTATGTCCAAACTCTGGCCAGCAGCAACCCGGAAGATCAAGTCAACATGATTCGGGAAGAAGAGCGCAATTTTGCGGTCTCAGAGGAAGAGCCGGTGTCCATTCTGACCAAGGGTGGTAAGAAGCCAATCGAAGTGGACGCAGCCCAGATGCAGCCTTTGAAGGTGTATACCAGGCGAGGAAAAGAACAGCCTGCCGCAAGAGCTCCCGATCAAGTTCCATTGCCTCCATCGGCGAAAGGAAAACCACCGCCAGCAAAACCTCCAATGGCTCAACCTCCGACTGAAACCAAGGAGCAGGCGCAAGAAAAGCTCAAGTACCCGTCGTTGACAAAGCGGCAAAGGGTTGAGGCAACGCAACAGTACCGCACCAGGTACGAGCCGACGAAAGAAACTGAGGGGCCCACTACTTCGGCCTACAACATTGTTGATGAGCTCAAGAAGACCCCGACAAAGATAAGCATGTATGATGCCCTCCAGCTCCCTGGGCAGGTGGACCTGTTGCAAGAGTCTCTGAAAACTGTTAAAGGAGGAAAGCCACCACAACCCGTGTTAGCTCAGCCCTTGACCACTTCAATCACGGGAAAGAATAGACCATCGCCTTTCTACTTGTCTCTGCGAATGGAGGGGTGCGTGGTGCACAACTGTATGATTGATTCCGGCGCATCAACCACCGTCATGCCAAGGGCTGTCTGTGAGGAAATCGGCATGGAATACACGCGGAGCAGTCAAGGTGTCTTGCAGCTAGATGGCACTCCGGTGAAAACAGTGGGCGTCATCAAAGATATTCCTATCCAGTTGCACAAAGCGCCTGAGATCGTGGTGATTCAAGAAGTTGTGGTCGTGGATCTGGAACCCTACTTCGGCATGTGCCTCTCGAGGGAATTCACCGCCAAGCTGGGTGGATATCTCTCCCTCGACTACTCTCATATGGAGGTTCCCTTCAAAGGGAGGAAAGTGAAGATCTACAATGAGAAACCTTCCACCTTTCTGGTTGGAAAAATGCCCGAAGAGGAGCAGCAGGATGAGTCGGTCCATCTGATGACTGAAGAGTTAGGAGAAGTGGACCTGGTGGAAGAGGTCATAGAGCAGCTGCAAGTGGAGGACGAGTTCTCCCTGCTTGACTTCAATGCCATGATTGAATCAGATATTGGCTGCTACTCCATCACCCAGCCCGAGAAGCCGAAGGAGACAGCAAAAGAAGACATAGGCCCTGCCCCAAATGAGTTGTGGAAGCTATACTTTGACGGCGCCCGATGCAAGAACGGCGCTGGAGCAGGGGTTCTTCTAGTCTCACCCTCAGGAGAGCAGAAAGATTATTGCTACCGGCTGGCCTGGAGTTGCACTAACAATGCGGCCGAGTATGAAGCCCTGTGTCTAGGGTTGAAGAAGGCAGAGAGATTGGGGATCAAGCAACTGCAAATCTTCGGAGATTCAGAGCTGGTATGCAAGCAAATTACTAATAAGTGCCTCTCAAAGAAGCACTATCTCAAGGCGTACCGCAATCGGGTCTGGGACCTGATGGAGTCATTTGAGTCCCTGAATGTTAAAGCTATCTCCCGTGAGAAAAATAAACATGCTGATATCTTGGCGTCTGTTGGAGCCAGGTACGTCCCGACTGATGACACTATGCAGAAGCCGAAGCCGGTTCGTACTATTTACAGGCCTTCTGTGCCTGATAGGGACACCCACTGGCAGGTGTTCGACTGTGACGAGCAAATCGTCAATTTTTTAATTCATGAAGCTAGCACCATTGAAGGTAGAGACCCTGATGACGAGCAGTATGAGGGGTTGATACAGTTGAAGAATAATCATGTCCCAAAAGGACTGATTACCCTAGAGAGCCTCTTTGATCAGAATGATAGAGCAATATCTCACCGAATCAAAGTAGACTCCAAGCAATACATGGACCTGGAGCTAGAGCCCGGAAAGGTGATCAAAGTTGGAACAGACTGCACTCCAGAGGAACTGGAGCAGATCCGGGCCTTGTGCAAAGAGTACCCAGACATTGTCGCTTGGTGCTACCAGGACTTGAAGGGGTATGACAGAGAGATCATCCAACACACCATAGAACTGGAAGAAGGGGTGAAACCCTGCAGACAGAAACAGAGGCCGGTCAACCCGAAGATCGAGGTCATGATGAGAGCCGAACTCTTGAAGATGCTGGAAGCAAAAATCATCTATCCCATCAAGCATTCTTCTTGGGTCGCAAATCTGGTTCCTGTCAGAAAGAAGAATGGGGACATTCGCCTCTGTGTGGATTTCCGCAATCTAAACCAGGCCTCGCTGAAGGACCACTATCCGCTCCCTCAAATTGATCAAATTCTCCATGTGGTCGCGGGAGCTCAGCGATTCTCCCTCCTGGATGGCTTTTCTGGTTATAATCAGATCTGGGTGAAGGACGAAGATCAACACAAGACGACATTCACCACCAAATGGGGGACGTTTGCCTATCAGCGCATGCCCTTCGGTCTGTCCAATGCAGGGGCTACTTTCCAGAGAGCCATGGACCTAGCATTCCGTGAGCTATTAAACAAGATAATCGTCATCTATTTGGATGACATGACTGTGTTTTCACACAGAAGAGAAGAACACACCTCCCATCTGCGGCAAGTGTTTGAAAGGTGCCGTGAATTCGGCATATCTATTAACCCTAAGAAGTCAGTTTTTGCAGTGAAGGAGGGGAAGCTCCTAGGCCACGTCATTTCAGAAAAGGGCCTTGCAGTTGACCCCGACAGAGCAGAGGCTCTTCTCCGGTTGCCAATTCCAGTGAACAAGAAAGGGCTGCAGTCCTTCTTTGGACAAATCAACTTCGTGAGGAAGTTCGTGCCCGATTTTGCCCAAGTAATCAAGCCAATGGCCGAACTCCTGAAGAAGGATGCTGAGTTTGTCTGGACTGAAGAGAGGAAGAAAGCCTTTGAGGAGATTAAGGCAAGGATTGCTCAGGCGCCTGTGCTAATAAACCCGGATTACTCCAAGGATTTCATCCTTTATGCAGTGGGAGAGCCCGAAAGTTATGCAGCAGTTCTGACTCAGAAAGGAGATGACGGCGAAGAGCGGCCAATAGCCTTCCTGAGCCAAGTGATCCAGCCTCATGAAGAGAGGTATAATTTCATCGAACGCCAAGTGCATGCTATCATGAGGTCGTTAAAAAAGTTTAAGCACTTTGTTTCCCAGAGTCGGACGACCGTGTTCGTTGTCCACCCAGATGTTAGAAATTTTATCATACAGGGGGAAATGGGAAACAGAAGGGCAGGTTGGATTGCCAAGATTCAAGAGTTTGATATAGAAGTGCGACCCACCAAGCTGATCAGAGGTCGGGCACTATGTCAAGAATTAGCAAGGAGTGCTGCTGCAGAAGTCACTGCCTGTCAATGGGAGGACCCAGTCCTAGAGGGCAATTTTGCCAATTCCTCAGCAGAAGACAGTGACTGGACTGATGAAATCATCTGGTATTTTAGCACTGGGAGGCTCCCAGATCACCTTAATGCAAGTCAGAGAAGGAGATTCAGGCTCCAAGCTCTAAAGTATGTATTGCGCCCCGAGGGGCTGTATTTCAAGAACGTGGACGGCATCCTCTTGCGATGCGTCAAAGAATCCGATAAGCGGAAGGTCCTAGGCGAATTCCATTCTGGAATGTCGGGAGGACATCTTTCGGGAAGGCCAACGGCCTTAAAAATCATCAGAGCGGGCTATTATTGGCCCACCCTCTTCGCAGATGCATATGCAGTCTGCCAAAAATGTGAAAAATGTCAAAGGTTCGCCGGCAGAAATAGGAATGCACCTATGCCCCTCCAGCCAATTCAGGCTGAGGCTCCCTTCCAACAATGGGGCCTAGATTTCATCGGGACAATAACGCCAAATTCTTCGACGGGGCATAAGTTCATTATGACCACCACGGATTACTTCACCCGATGGGCTGAGGCGATACCTACCAAGCATGCCGACCAGGAGACGGTCATCGCCTTCCTTGAAAGCCTAATCACTCGCTTCGGGATCCCAGAAGCAATAGTGACAGACAACGGACCAGGGTTTGCAGGGGCTGTACTCACAGAGTTTACCTGCAAATATGGGATTTACCATAAAATGTCCTCCAATTACTACCCGCAGGGAAACGGCCTAGCCGAGTCTACCAATAAGAACCTGATGAAGATCATAAAGAAGACTCTGGAAAGGAACAAGAGATCCTGGCACCTGTACCTGGATCGAGCGCTATGGGCAGACCGCATATCCTTCAAGAAATCTATCAAAACATCGCCATACGCGCTGGTCTACGGGAAGGAGGCCGTTTTACCCACCCATATCGAGATACCCGCACTCTGGCTGTTAGAAGATGAAAAGGGTAACATGGATCCTGTTGATGCCCGACTGGCTCAGTTGCTGCAACTCGAAGAGGAAAGAGAAAAAGCTTACGAAGCTTTTATGAAGCACACCGAAACCACACGAAACTGGTTCTCGAAAGGGACTACAACCCGAGTCTTCAAGATTGGGGACCTAGTGCTGAAATGGGATTCGTTGAAAGCAAAACCAGGGAACCATGATAAATTTGACGCCTTCTGGGAAGGCCCCTTTCAGGTTGCCCGGGTGAACCAGTTCAATTCCTTTGTGCTGAGAGATATGGAGGGTCAGATCCTCCCAATACCAGTTAATGGCTTTCATCTGAAAGCCTATCACCATTAAGAAGATCCAGAGGTTTCTCCTGTGTACATATTTTCTTTTCTGCAGTTTAAGTTTGAGTTTATCTTTCTGAATGTAAATATTGCTTTCAGTAGAGGTAGTTTCCTGCTTTTAATCCAAGAAAAAGAGCCAAGTGTCTTGTGTAGAAGAAGTTCAAGGAGGAAAGCAGGGTTTGCTAAGCTCCTTAGGCCGAAGAAAGCAAGAGGGCAGAAAAAACTGAAAAATTCACTAAGTGTCCATGCAAGTGAAGTTGCTGAGGTTCGCCCAAAAGAGCCGGCGACTACCGTCATCGCGCAGGTTTTCCAGCGAACTCCGACTATGTTCGAAGCGGCTCAACCAATTAAGCAAGGGCATAAAAAATGTTTAAGTGTCAAAAGGCGCCCTTGGTCGCTCAATTTTTCAGCGACTCTGGGAGTCGCCCTCAGTATTCAGCGAGCTTCGGAGCCCAAGGAAAAGGGAAAAGGTCTAAGTCTGGAAAAGTTGCCCAGGATCGCTCCAAATCCTAGCGACGACCGAAATCGCTCCTAAAATTCAGCGACCCCGGGAGGCGCCAAGGTTGAGCCAAAAACGATAGAGGACAACGGTCGCTCGAAGTGTTCAAAAAAGCTCAAGATCGCTCGTTCTATTCAGCGATTTCGGGAATCGCGTGGGAGAAGCGCGAGGTGCGTCAAGGAGAAACAGCCCGAAAAAATTTCTAAGTGTCGAAGTGGCGCCCAAGGTCGCTCATTTTCTGAGCGACGACGGGAATCGCTCGAACTTTTGAGCGAGCGCCGTCGAGGTCCGAGAAGCGCAAGATAAAATGCTAAGTCTGGATGGCGCTCATCGTCGCTCCATTTTGGAGCGACTCCCGCGGTCGCTCATGTTTTCCAACGACGACCGTCGTCGCTCACCTTTTGAGCGAACTTCGGCGGATCGAAGGTTAAAGAAGGCGGAAAAGTGCAAAATTTCCTAAGTGTCACTCGCCCTCCGTCGCTCATTTCTTTAGCGACTCCCGCGGTCGCCCCAATTTCACAGCGACGACGGTCATCGCTCCCATTTCGAGCGAACCCTGGCAATATGAAGCTTCAAGGAGAAAACGAAGTTGGAAAATTTGCTAAGTCCTAATTGACGCCGGTCGCTCACCACTCCGTCAGTTGCTCCAAATCGCCCATTTTTTCAGCGATTCTAGGAATCGCTCCAAGTCTTGAGCGACCCTCGTCTCCGGCACAATTTCCAAGCATAGTGAACTTTGGGGCGCGTGCCGAGGTGGCGGCGGGTGACGTCTTCAAGGCGCACGTTCTTAAAAAAGGGGTGTCGGCGCAGTTTTCAAAGCAGATTTCATTAAAGGCAAGGACAAACCTTGGGCCAATAAACGATGAGTTGCGTTCCCCAAGGGAGATCTTACGCACGGCCACCGAAGAATAACGGCGCGCCCACCCACTTCGCGCACCCTGCCTTTAACTCCAGCGCTCGCCATTAATGAAGACTTTTTACCTATCTCCATAAAAGGCTCAGTCGCTCATTTCACTCTCACAGTTAAACCCAGACGAACTCCAAGCTGCGCCAGAGGGGAAATTCTGAATTTTACCGGCAAGCAGCAGTAAATTCGAATTGTTCAAGCGCCATGGGTAAGAAGGAGAGTGCAGAAAAGGGTAAAGCGCCTGAGCAGGCGGCTTCGAGCACACCGGAGAGCGAAAAGAAGGAAAAGAAAAGCAAGGGGAAGGCGAAAGCAGCAGGGTCAGCAAAACGAGTTCCTCCTCCGCCGCCTGTAGATAACTTGGCAGGATACAGAGATGGCAGCTACTCTCACAACATCACACAGCTTCGACGCACTGTGGAGGAGTGGCGGAAGAAAGTGCCCACTTCACACCCTTTCGCTGCGGCATACTACTCGCACTTGTTCTGGTTTCTATGCCCTCCGGTACACCATTGCCCGGAGCTGGTTGCAGCCATTGCCAGGAATTACAAGCCCAGCACCAGACAAGTATGCGACCATGAGGGGACGGTGTTGTTCTCGCTCTATAAGGAGACTGTGCAGATGGCCTTCGCGCCTCGGCATTCGCCGGATAGAAATTATACAATCAGAAGAGTCAACCTGGGCGAGCAAACAGACAGGTTCGCTGATAATCCAAAGATGAGGCAATTCCTCGAGTCTCAGCTGCACCAGCCACTGCCGCCCAAGCATTGGCCGACGCAGCCAATACCCCAGGAGCATTTTAAAAGCAAGTCACTCTACTCTATGCTGGCCTGGGTTTTAGGCTGCGGCACTGACGCGGTGGTGCACCCATACCAGATAGCTATCGCGGAGTGCATCCTACATGGGGAATTTTACGACCCCAACGCCATGAAGCCAGGAACTAAGCCAGTCTTCTTCGATTGGGCAGATTGCGTGGCATGCGGTATACATTCAGGCCTTCTGGAGCTGAAAGAGGGAAGGAGCCAGTCCTTCAGGTATTGCTCATTCCTGGCCTGGCTCTTCCTGTTCCATATGCACAACAAGATGAAGACGATCCCGGTCCAGTGCAAAGACAAAGATGGCGCACAACTCCCGGTATATGAATGGACCCGGGTTTTGTCGAGGAGGGAATCGCACTATAAGTTCAATTTGACATTCTTGGGCCCTGCCCTAGCCCTCCTCAACGGCACATGCTCGCGCGCCCCCGAGAAATGAAAGACAAGATTGTGCGGGGAGAAATAGGTGACACTTTCAAGTTGACGCAGGGATTTGTTATCAGAGTGTTCGGGTTCACAGGCAAACCCTTCCTTCTGCCATTTTTTTGCACAGAATATCAATTCGCCTTGGAGGCGGCTCGGCAGATGGACTACGCAGACCAAGAGTACGGTCAAGGGAGAAGATGGGGCCACATTTTCAAGTACCCGATCATCTGGGGCGATATTGAGGTCCACTCAACTGGGCAGAATGAATATCTAGCGGCTACGCTCCTAAGTTTCGGCCTGGTGGAGCTTCCCCAGCGGTGGAAATATGACCCACTCGATGTAATAAAAGGATTCACGGAATTGAAAAATCTTCACGCCTGCCCGCGCCAAGAAGAGATCATGGGGGAGCGGAATAATCCGACAGGAGGTGACCTGGAGTGGCACGTAGAAGAGATGCAGTCGCTCCCGCCATGGCATGATTTCTACTGTATTGAGGCGGAGTATGACCCTGTCCGTAACGATGCTCACAAGACAGACTCCCAGGGTTACAAGCGAATGTTGCCGAAGGTGAAAGCTTTGGGGTGGAAGGACGAAAAGATAGCACAATGGTGGATCACAAGGGCCCACACCAAGAAGGAAAGATCGGAAAAGTTGTTGGCCAATGACTATCAGTTCTCTGACATCTATGATGATAACGTCGCCACGTGGCGGCCCATCGTTTTCCGTGACATCGTGCCCCGAGGCATCCGTCGCCTACAAAAAGGGCAGGCCCCACCCAAGCAACCACTTGCGCAAGGAGGGTCCAACAGTGAAGTACAGAGGAGTCAGGCGGTAGGACCCATGGTACAGTCACCTCCTGAAAAGCCACAAGGGTCTGAAAAGCCGCAAAAATCTGAGCAGTTGGCCAAAGCGGCGGAGGAAATTCTGGAGCCTTTGAGGACAAAGGTGAAATTGAAGTTTAAAACATCCACTGCCCTAGCCTCAGCCGCTGTCAGTGAAAAGGCAGCTACGCCTAAGAAAGAGAAAAGGAAGAGGTCTGAAAAGTCAAAAGAGAAAAAGGCCAAGTCCAGGAAGGAGGTTGTGCAGCAGACCGAGGTGACTCCGCAGAAGAAGGTTGCCGCCAAGGAGGTCATAACTGTCGAAGAGGACACCCCAGAAGAAGAAGCGGACAAGTGGGTAACGCAAGTCATCAACATGCCAGCTCAAGCCGAGCTCGCAGGTACGCTTTCTCTCTTCTCTCAACAATCTTCTAAAGCATTGCCTGCTGCACCCTCTTCCTCCTCCGCTGAACCCGCCATCGTTGCTTCATCTCATTCTCCTTTCACACAACCCCAGCCCTCCGCCTCCATCCAGCAAGCCCAGCAGGCATTCGGCCAGTTCTCCTCAGATCCGAATGCCTTTGAAACCCTAGGCCATACACAGTCGGGCGCCGCCGCTGAAGAAACCCCTCATTCTCCCCATCCTTCATCTTCAGCAGGCGCATTCACTGAAAACCCGTCTCCACCTCCTGAAGAACCGCCCGCCGCTACCCAAGCCCAGTCGTCCCCAAAGGCGACTGAACCCTCAGGCGCCGTCCCCACTTCTCTGTTCGCAGACGAGCAGATGCCCCAACAAAACTTGCCTTTGGCCTATCCTATGTTCGGGGAAATGGAACTCATAGAGCAACAGTTGGAGAAGACGGAGGACCACCCCATGATGGCCCAAGCAGCTCAGAGCTCTTACAGATATTTCCAGGAAGTGAGAAAGAGGAGGGGCGAAGAGCTGGCCATAGTAGAGAAGCGCGCCAGGTTCGACCTGGACAATATGGTGCTCCACACAGAAAAGAGGGTCCCTAAGGTGAAAAAGCCCATCAAGGACATGACTCCAGACGACTACGAGTACCACCGTAAGAACAAGGACCTGGACGACGTCGTCGTGGAGAATGAAATAGGAGGGATCCATCTGAAGGCCGATACATTGTTTGTAAAGCATCACCAGATGAAAAAGCGCTTCTACCAGGTGGAGAATGAAAAATTATAGCTGGAGGAGGATGTGGCAAAAATGCAAGCACAGCTGGAGAGTGCCCAGGAGGAGTCCCAAAAGCTGAAAGAGCGACTAGCGGCCTTGGAAAAAGAAGTAACAGATCAAAAGGAGGCTATAGAACAGCAGGCCAAGGAGAAAGAAGGAGCGCAGGCGCAAATAGTTGAATTAAAGGGACAGCTCCAAGAAGTTCAGAGGCAGCTAGAGGAAAAGGCTTCACAAGTTGCGGCCTTTTCAAAAGATCGAGTCAAGGAGATCCGAGCTGGCCTGCTGAAGGGTTTCAAGACCCACGTCTCCAGATCGCTCTCAGTCCTCGCATTCATCTCCAAGGTGCAAGAAGTATCTGCCCAGGGCAAGCCTGTGGTAGAGGAGGCCGAGCGCCAAGCTCAGCAGTGGCTCGACTTGGCGGTTAAACTTGAAGGATACGAGCGCCAGGGCCTCCGATTTGTCCCCATGTCTCAGATCGCCCTAGATTGGGCTGCTGCAAGGGCAACCTTGCATTTGTATTTTGAAAAAACAGAAAGAATCAGGAAGGCCAGGAAGATGTTGGATGCATTGGAAAAGGAGAAAAGCATCTGCCTGATCCCCTTCCAGACCCTTGCATCGCTTGGGTTCCCAAATTTCATAGGTGAAGATGGAAACTGCCGGCCCAGAGAGGAGTTGATGCCAATCTGGGAAGCCTTCCAGGCGGATACATCAGAGATAGATAACTGGGCGGACCCAATTCTTGAGGCGCAGGTTACACAGTTGGTGTCTCGATTCTGCAAGATTAGCACCTGCCTCAACGAATTGAGTGAAAGGTTCAACACGGTCGATATGCTCCAGGTTGAAGCCTTCAAGCATATATTGAAAGATATCAACGACCTCGAGCCCTTCCAGGAAGCGACTTGGACCCAGGTTCAAGCTACTTATGAGCACGTTCGTGATCGCCTTGACCCCCCAGAACAAGAAGAAGAGGAAGGTGAGCAGTCGGAAGAGGATTCAGAAGGAGAAGAAGATTCAGGAGAAGAGTCCACAAATGACAGTGCAGAAGGGGAGGAGCAGCAGGAAGTAGAGCAAGGGCAGCAGCAGGAGGAAGCAGGGACCGGGGATGACTCCGGGCCCAAAGGATGAAGGCATGGGTCCTTGCATCGAGGTGAGCTCGATACCCCGCGAGCCGCCAGGAATGTTGCCACATTTTGCTAAGGGGTAAAAATTTTGAAAAATTTAAAAAATTACTGCTGCAACTGTTCGAACCAGATTCTTCCTTCCTCCCTCCTTTCCAGCTTTGTTCAGGCAGTTTTCATGTTTCCAGTTTCCAGCTTTGTTTTCCAAGTGTTCAGCAGATTTGGCAGGTTTGGGAAAAGCCTAAAATATTCTAAGTCTGGGGCACTCCCTTGGTCGCTCCATTTTGGAGCGATGCTGGGAGTCGCTCCCCTTTTCCAGCGATTCCCAGCTTCCCTTCTCTATCCGGCGACCGACGGCATCTCCAAGCAGCAGGCTAAGCGGGGGAAAACGATAAAATTGTCTAAGTATGAAAGTTTCCCATGGTCGCTCCATTTTGGAGCGACCCCCGTCATCGCCAGCCCCCATCAGCGATCTTCGGCAACAAGCGACCACGGTCGGCAATCAGCAAGTCAGAAAAATTGCTAAGGCATGGAGCATCGACGCCGGTCGCTCAGTTTTGCAGCGATCGACGTCGTCACTCCACTTTTCAGCGATCACGGTCGGCGGAAAAAGCAAAAATTTCTAAGTGTCAACGCGACGTCGGTCGCTCCCTTTTCCCGGCGATCGCAGTCGTCGCTCATATTTTCAGCGACCATTGTCGACGAGTGAAAGATAATGCAAAATTTCCTAAGTGTTGAGTCGACGTCGGTCGCTCCATTTTGGAGCGACTCCCGTCGTCGCTCAACTCAGCCAGCGATCGCCGTCGTCGCCAAGCAAACTTCATCAAGTGCACCTTTCAAATGTTGACGCCGGTCGCTCCATTTCGGAGCGATTCCGAGCATCGCTGCAGTTTTTCAGCGACCACGGGCGAGGATACTCCAAATTCTTCTAAGGCACAAGGTAGAATGTTGACGTCGGTCGCTCATTTTTCAAGTGACTCCCGTCGTCGTTGCCATATTTCAGCGACCGTCGTCATCTCCCCTCCCCCATTCAGCAACTACGAGAAAGAAAGACCAAATTGCCAAATTTTCTAAGGCAAGGTGTATCCCAAGTTCGCTCCATTAAGAGCGACTCCCGGGGTTGTTTTCATCAGGCGACTTTGGTCAGCCCCTCCATTTCAGGAACCTCAGACTCAGGCTAACCATGTGTAGATTTCGGGATTCGAGCCTGTCAAGATGGGACAGAAGGTGTGCTGCAAAGGTACAGGGTAGGTGAACATTGATGGTGTCCTCAGAGGCAAACTGTACTAAACCTACCACATTAATCAGACTTGACTTCTCACCCACCAGATCTGTCCGGAGCCGTACCAATTTTAGGTGAATCTTGTTGCAGGTACACTCACGGCCAGCAGAGGTCTAATCCCGACACTTTTTGCAGTCTTTGGGTTCTGTGCATCAATGTAAAAGGGGGGGAAATTTCTGCTATAAATAGCAGTGGAACTTCATTGTAAAAGGGGGGGAACATATTGCTAGAAAGCTCTGCTGTATCAAACACTTGCTTCCAATACAAAGCATCCTTGGCTCTGACATTTGTCTCTTTCTTTTATGCTGCCTTCTGCAAGTATTTCTGCTCCGTGTTCATTTATTTTTCTGATTGCTGTAATTCTGAATTCTGGATTAGAGCATTGGCAATTAATTGAATCTGGAATACTGAATGAAGGATACATAGGAAGGAATAACAGTGTTAGTTTTTGTTACATGCTTTGTTTTGATTGTTGTTGGTTTGGGTATTAGCTAGTGATCGTGTTGCTTGTTCTTTCCCACCAGAAACACATGCTATTTACATCTCTTTCTGCAATTTACAATCTCTTTCCTGTTCTCTCATCTAAAAACCCCCAAATAGATTAGTATAGGAGCCGGCCTTCTCCGGAGATTGGCACGGAAGGCATCCCTTCCTTCCGGCCTTTCAATCTACTGGGCGAATCTAGGGCGCAAAAGATTAAAATCCTTTCCTAATGGCAGATTCGTAACCAACAAGTAACTTATACCAGGCTGACATTAGCATGGATGTCCACAACTATAGTAGTACATACATCTCATTATTATCTGTTTGCTTAGTGTGGGCATTTGCTATATGTTATGGAGATTTATTTTGTCTATCCTGCAACTCAACTATGGTGGTTTTTAGCCTTCTCATGCTTAATTCCACTAACTTTGATGTGTGTGTGCACGCGCGTTTTGGTGGTTTCTTGCCTCGTCATGCTTAATTGTAAGTTTTAGTATGATAGACAATGGTGTGTGCTTTCTTTCTTTCTTCTAAAAAAGCATTTCATTCCATTTGTAGATGTTCAACCTCAACTTCATATACCAACTAGATAGATAGAAACTTTACAGAAAGGTTGGGGCCTGTTGCCACATTTTGCACGGGGTGCCATGTTTTCAAAATTTTGTAAGTATGCTTCTCTGCCTTCCCTCCATCTCCTTTCCCTTTCTCCCCTTCTATCAGTTGCATTCCTCCCTTTTCCCCTCATTCTTTCTTCGGCCAGAACAAAGCAAACACTCCCTAAAAAATTCTAAGTCTGGGAGCGCAACCCGACTTCGCAGCGAAGTCGGGGTGCGCCCTTAGATTCGAGCGCACTCGGGAATGCGAAGTGCGGAAGCAGACTGGAAATAAACAAAATTTGGCTAAGTATGGGAGCGCAACCCGACTTCGCAGCGAAGTCGGGGTGCGCTCCCCGTCCTGAGCGCAGTTGGGAAGCAGTGTCTCCAGAAATCAGCTAAGTGCCGGAGCGCAACCCGACTTCGCAGCGAAGTCGGGGTGTGCTCCCCTTCTTGCGCGCAGTCCGAGAGGCGACCAAATTAACTAAGTGCTGGAGTGCACAACCCGACTTCGCAGCAAAGTCGGGCTGCGCCCTCTGACCTGTGCGTAGTTGGGCAAGATCCATCAAGCAGCCCAAAAACTGGTTAAGGCACGGAGGCATCCCAAACTGCATTGTTCCCCACTTGTGCTACCCAGTTGTGCTCCGTTTCCAGGCGAAGTAGGACACAAGATAGAAGCTGTATTCCAAGGCAGATGCACCCCCGTCAGAAGTTGACAAGTGTCCAACCTCGGGATCCGAGCCGATATGCGTTGGGAAAAAGGACAAGCATGGCCCAAATCACCTCCTCCAACTACCTCCATTCATGCTGACGCAAAGTTCTATCTACCGCAACTACCCTCATTCATGCTGACGCGAAGTTTCATCAACGACACTGCCACGTAGCTGCCCAGTTTTCAGGTGAACCTTGTTGCCAGTACAATCCCTGTCTGCAGGAGTCAACATCAGCGGCTCTTTGGCCACTTTTGTCAGCTTTTGTCAGCTATTGTCGGGTCTGGGACTTCGTGCCCATAATTGTAATCGGGGGGAAATTGCACTATAAATAGCCGCACTGCTTTATTGTAAAAGGTGGTGGAAGGGGGATATCCTGCTAGGGAACCATTGTAGCTATACGTTTGCTTCTGAATGCAAGACACACACTTGGCTCTATTTTGCTGTTATCATTCTTTATGCTGCCTTTACTTGTCATTTCTGCCTCATGTTGCTTATTTCATTGCTTACTGTTATACTGAACTTTGGATTCCAGTATTTGATGATTACGTATTCCTGGAATGCATAGATAAAGGATACATAGGATGTATTACAGCTGTAGTTTCTATGGTGTGCTCTGTATTTAATTGTTGTTAGTAGTGGTGATTGATCGTTGCCGTGCTGCTTATTCCCCCCACCCAACTCAAATCACATTTGAATTTGTTTTCGCATCTTTATCTCTTTCGTGTACTCTTAGCTAAAACAATTGAGAAAACCCATAGGAAGCCGGCCTTCTCCGGAGATTGGCACGAAAGGCATTCCTTCCTTTCGGCCTTTCAATCTGGTGGACGAATCTGGGGCGCATTTTACCAAATCCTTTCATAATGGCAGATTCGTAACCAACAGTTTCTCTGGCACGCTTGGTGGGACCCGAAAGTTTCCCACCCAAAACAAAATCGAAGCACTGGTGTTCGCTTCATTACTGTTAGAATCAGAACACCTGGCGACTTTGCAAGTACCTGAATATTCTCTGAGTCCGTGAAGACCGGTCCAAGCGCCTTCATGCATACAAGGTGGAGAGCAAGGAATCCGGGAAACCAGCCTGATCTTTACGAAATCGACATTGCCGCTCTAGGAGAGCGCGTTAGGCTGGCTGACCACCAAGCTCTCATAGACGAATTCGAGCCCGAGATCAAAGAGGCCGAGGCTGAAGAGCAATCTACATCCTCGGACGATACCGTTACCGAGTACACTACCGGAGGAGAGGAAGAAATGGTTGCTCAACAGAATGATGACGATCTCTTTCCGGCGGTAGACTCCATGGGGCCCTTGGCCCTAGTCGGACAACAAGCTGTGCCCCTCGCTGCCCTAAAGTCCATACCTACTTACAATGGCTATGACAAAACGACGTACGAGCACATCCAGGACATTCTGGCCTTGGCTGCTCTACATTCCATCACAAATGAGAGTGTCAAGACCCGCTTACTGGCTCTTTCCCTAAGGGGAAAACTTCTCTATTGGTGGAGATCTCTGCCAGAGGGATCTATCACGGGGTGGCACCAGCTGGCTGGCAGGCTTGTAAAAGGATGCAACGAGTCTGCTGATCCCTCTTCGCTGTTGCATCAGTTCCAAAGCATCCAACGACACCCCCAAGAGGAGGTGTCGGACTTCAACATAAGGTTTGCGAGGTCTTGGAAATGAGTACCTTGCGAACTGCGACCTTCAGTAGGTCAGGCTGCGCACTAGTACTTGAGTTCATTCAACTCTGACATCTGCCTACTGCTGAAGATAACCCGAGTCGATTCATTCCTTGCCCTATACAAAGCTGCCCAAAAAGCTGAAATGGATATAATCTCCATAGGCAGGCTCCCGCATAGGGTACAGCCACCCATTTACCCTGACTTTCCTCAGTCTTAGTACCCATCGGCCTCTAGTGTGATGCCGTCATCTTCAAGTCAGCACCCCCAGCAGCCATGGAATTCGACGCCAGTCGTAAACCCTTACGACCCGCCACAAATTCATTATCCTAACCCGTCGCCTCCTCCATAGTATCTCGCACTCCCGACTCCCCTTCAGTATGCGCAGTATTCTGCACCTCCGCCATTGGCTGCATTACCTCCGCCAGCTCAGTTGCCACTTGCAGACAACGATATTCAGAACAAAATCCTCCAAGAGGTACGGGCTCTGGCATCTGGATACCATACCATGTCAAATGACATGACTATACTGAAGAAGAAACAGGCCCAGATGGAGTTTGTTCCAAGGAGGCCATATCCTCCCCCGACACTGACAAAAGATCAAGGCGCAGAACGACAAGTTCAAAGGCACCCCCTTGCAAGAAATGCGGCCATTGAGGATGAACCTAGAACTTTTGACCAGGTTAACTGGTGCTCCACGTGCAACGACCTACATTTAGAAGAAGATTGCACGCTACATCAACATTACCTCCAGACCCTGGCGGGCAGCGCCATAGAGGATGAACTTTACATGATCTTGGACGATGAAGGCAACTTTGCCGTCCTAGAAGAAGATCTGGCATTGCTCCCCGCCAAGGAGGACAGAAAGCCTGTTGAAGCTGCTGTGGCCCAAGAAAAGCCATTGAAGGTATACGCCAGAAGAGAAAATACGCAACCTACTGGGCTACCACCGGACAAAAGGCTATGGCATCCCGCAGCCAAAGAAAAATTTCCTGCACTCAAGCCTCCTGCAGCCAAAGCTCCCGCAGCTCCGTGTCCAGCTGAAACAAAAGAACAAGCTCAGGAGAAGCTGAGATATCTGTCTCTGACAAAGAGACAGAGAGTTGAAGCCACGCAGCAATACTGGACCAAGTATGAGCCTGCGAAAGAAACGGAGGGAGCTAGCACTTCAGGCTACAGCATAGTGGATGAGCTAAAGAGGACTCCCACAAGGATAAGTATGTATGATGCTCTTCTGCTCCCAGGTCAAGTTGATCTGCGGCAAAAATCTTTGAAGAGCATAAAACATGGCAAGCAGACGCAGCCTGCTATTTTGGTTCAACCCCTGACAGTCTCCGCCACTGGAAAGAACAAACCACCTCCCTTCTATCTATCATTGCGGATGCAAGGGTATATAGTACACAACTGTATGGTGGATTTTGGTGCCTCCACGACTGTTATGCCGAGAGTCGTCTACGACAAGATCGGTATGGAGTATACAAGGAGCAGCCAAGTTGTGCTGCAACTAGACGACACCCCTGTCAAGACAGTTGGTGTTATCAAAGATATCCCGATCCGGCTGCACAAAGCTCTTGACATAGTGGTCATTCAAGAGGTCGTGGTTGTCGACTTGGAACCTTACTTCGGCATGTGTCTCTCTAGGGAGTTCACTGCGAAGCTGGGTGGGTATCTGTCTCTGGATTACTCACATATGGAAGTGCCCTTCAAAGGAAGGATACTGAAGATCTACAATGAAAAGCCTTCCACATTTCTAGTAGAGAAGATACTCGGAGAAGAGTCACAGGACTGCATGGTTCAGCTGACAGCGGAAGAACTGGTGGTGGTAGACATGACAGAGCAAGCTCTTGAGTTGTTGCAAGTGGAGGATGAGTTCTCCTTGCTGGACTTCAATGCCATGATCAAAACCGAGCAAGGCTGCTACACCGTCACTCGGCTCGAGAGACTTGACCGATCCAACCAAGAAAGAGGTAGGACCTGCACCAGAAAAGCTATGGAAGCTTTTCTTTGATGGCGCCCGATGCAAAAATGGCGCCGGCGTAGGCGTACTCTTGGTTTCCCTGTCTGCGATCCAGATGTACTAACAACGCGACAAAGTATGAAGCCCTGTGCTTGGGTTTGAGAAAAGCGGAGAGACTGGGGATAAAACATCTGCAGATCTTTGGCGACTCAGAGCTGGTGTGCAACCAGATTACAAATAAGTGCGCCTCCAAGAAGCATTACCTCAAGGCGTATCGTAATCGTGTCTGGGACCTGATGGAGTCATTTGACTCGTTGAATGTCAAAGCCATATCATGTGAGAAGAACAAGCACGCTGACATTCTGGCGTCTGTTGGAGCCAGGTACGTTTCGGCTGATGACACTGTCCAGAAGCCGAAGCCGGTTCGTACCATCTACAGGCCTTCTGTGCCTGATAAGGACACCCATTGGCAGGTGTTTGACTGTGACGAGGAAATCATCACTTTTTTGGTTATCGAAGCATGTACAATCGAAGGTAGAGACCCTGATGACGAGCAATACGAGGGGTTGATACAATTGAAGAATAATCATGTCCCAAAAGGATTGATTACATTAGAGAGTCTCTTTGATCAAAACGATAGAGCAATATCCCATAGGATCAAAGTAGACCCCAAGCAGTACGTCGACTTGGAGCTTGAACCTGGAAAAACAATCAAGGTCGGGACGGACTGCACTGAAGAGGAACTCGGGCATATCAGATCATTATGCAGAGAGTTCCCCGATATTGTAGCCTAGTGCTACCAGGACTTGAAGGGGTATGACAAATAGATGATCCAACATACCATAGAGCTAGAAGATGGTGCGAAACCTTTCCGGCAGAAGCAGAGGGCTGTAAACCCGAAGATTGAAGCCATGATGAAAGTCGAGCTCCTGAAAATGCTGGAAGCCAAGATCATCTACCCCATCAAGCATTCAACTTGGGTTGCGAATCTGGTTCCTGTGAGGAAGAAGAACGGAGACATCCGTCTCTGTGTTGATTTCAAAAATCTGAATCAGGCCTCGCTGAAGGACCATTACCCGCTTCCCCAAATCGATCAAATCCTCCACATAGTTGCTGGAGCGTAGAGATTCTCCCTCTTAGACGGATTCTCTGGGTACAACCAGATATGGGTGAAAGACGAAGACCAGCATAAGACAACATTCATCACCAAATGGGGAACATTTGCTTATCAGCGCATGCCCTTCGATTTGTCTAATGCCGGTGCTACATTTCAGAGAGCCATGGACCTGGCCTTCCGAGAGCTGCTTAACAAGATCATTGTCATCTACTTGGATGACATGATTGTATCCTCTCACAGGAGAGAGGACCATGCTTCCTATTGGTTACGAATCTGCCATGAGGAAAGGATTTTGGGTTGATGCGCCCAGATTCGCCCACCAGCATGAAAGGCCGGAAGGAAGAGATGCCTTCCGAGCCAATCTCCGGAGAAGGCCGGCTCCTTTTTGGGGGGTTTATGTTCAAGCTAAGAGTACAGGAAAGAAATAAATGAACAGAAAGGAATTTACAAATATATTCAAAGGTTGGTGAGGGGAACTAACAGTACGGGAACACACCAATCACCAATACTTACTGCATTAAATATAAAGCACGACTGAGAACTGCAAAATCTAACGTATACTTCCGATACCCAAGCAGTGTACGCACGGCTACAACGGCTCCCTAACAGACATTCCCTACAAGGAACTAACGATGACGGCAACACGTCAATCACCACCTACGGACACTAACATGGGTAGAAAGCAATCATAGAGATATCAGAGCTAGGTATATGTGTTTATGTAGAGAATTTAACCGCACAGCTTCAATGGCTCCCTAACAGACATTCCCTACAAGGAACTAACAGTACGGCAGCGCACCAATCACCAGATACGGACCAGCAACAAAACACACAACTTATGAAACTGCTACCACATCTATTCTATGTATCCTTTTAATTCATGAAGTACAGGGGGTGCTTTAAACAAGCAATGCTAGAGGCACCTGATCATCAAATGCTGAAATGAATCAACGAGCCATGACACAGGTTAGCCTAAGGCATGAATATAAAGAAAGGCAGCATAAAAAACAGAAGCAGTAGAACAGAACCAGGCATACAAATTATATTTATAAGCAGAAGCACGGTTACAATGGGCACAGTGGTTCCCTAACAGACATTCCCCTTCCACCCCTTACAATGAATTCATGGTGGGCTTTTATAGTCCGAGTCCCTCCCGTTACATTAATGGGCACAAGGTCCCAGTCAAACATAAGTTGACAAAAGCGGCGAAAGAGTTGCAAATGCTGACCTTTTGTCGGACCGGACTGTACCCGCAGCATGGTCCTCCTGGAAGCTGGACAGCTACATGGCGGTGCGCTGGGCGGAACTCCAATCTGGCAGTGATGCGGGTAGCTGGAGCAGGTAAAACCTCAGATCAGCTTTAAATGAGGCTACTGGCGCAGGCAATGCAGCCCATGCTTGTCCTTTTGCTCGGCACGTTTCGGCTCTAATCCCGAAGCTGGACACTTGTCAGATGATGGATGATGCTGTGTGACACGTGTCTGCCTTGGAGGGCAGTCTGTCCATCTTCGCTTGGGATCAGAGCGTCTCGGGTTGCGTGGGCAGAAAACAGTGCAGTCGGAAGGCCTTCATGCCTTGGTCAAATTCTGGGTTTGTTCCCCACTGCGCACCTATCAAGGGCGCACTCCGACTTCACTGCGAAGTCGGGCTGCGCACAGGTGGAACCTGGTGTCTGCCGCCGTACGGACTTTGCTCCGGCCTTTTGTCATCTTCTGTCAGCCTGCCAGCCTGTCAATCTGCCAGTTGCAAGGTGCGCCCAGAAAGTGGGGCGAAGTCAGACTTCGCACCAAAACTGGGCGAAGTGCGCACTTCGCACCAAGACTGGGCGAAGTGCGAACTTCGCACCAACACTTAGTCATTTTTTAGGTAACTTGCTGGAAAGTTGAAAAATCAACTGGGGGACTCCAAGAAAGGGGGGAAAGAAAGAGAATGCGGGAAAGAAAAGGAAAGGGAGAGAAGAAGGAAGGAAAATGGAGGAAGAGGGAAAAGAAGAGCAGGCACTGTTACAACACTGAAGACATTGCACCCCGTGCAAAATGTGACAACACTTCCCACCTGTGGCAGATATTTGAGAGATGTCGTGAATTTGGCATTTCCATTAACCCGAAGAAGTCAGTCTTCGCGGTAAAAGAAGGTAAGCTGCTGGGACATGTCATCTCCGAGAAAGGCCTTGCAGTGGATCCTGACAGAGCAGAAGCCCTCCTCCGCTTGCCCATCCCAATCGACAAGAAGGGGCTACAGTCCTTCTTCGGCCAAATCAACTTCGTGAGGAAGTTCATACCGGACTTCGCACAAGTGATCAAGCCCATGGCCGAACTGTTGAAAAAGAATGCCGAATTCTTATGGACTGACGAAAGAAGGCAAGCCTTTGAGGAGATCAAGGCCAGAATTGCACAAGCTCCGGTGTTGATAAACCCGGATTATTCCAAGGACTTCATCCTGTACGCGGTGGGAGAACCCGAGAGTTACGCCGCAGTCCTGACACAGAAGGGAGACGATGGCGAAGAGCGCCCCATAGCGTTCTTAAGCCAGGTAATCCAGCCGCATGAAGAGAAGTACAATTTTATTGAGCGGTAGGTTCACGCAGTCATGAAATCCCTCTGAAAGTTCAGGCACTTCGTCTCCCAGAGCCGGATAACAGTCTTCGTGATACATCCGGACGTCAGGAACTTCATTATACAAGGAGAGCCTGGCCACAAGAGGGCAGGATGGATTGCCAAAATCCAAGAGTTTGACATCGAGGTACGGCCAACAAAGCTGATCAGAGGCCGAGCCTTGTGCCAAGAGCTAGCCCGAAGCGCTGCAGCTGAAGTCTCTGCCTGCAAGTGGGAAGATCCGATAGCAACCACCAACCTAGCCAACTCCTTATCAGAGGAAAGTGATTGGACAAATGACCTGGTGCAGTATTTCAGCACCGGAAGATGCCCAAATCACCTCAATGCCTCACAAAGGAGGTTTCGGCTAAACGCCTTGAAATACGTTCTTCGCCCCGAGGGGCTTTATTTCAAAAACATTGACGGCATCCTGTTGCGATGCGTCAGAGATACTGACAAACCCAGGGTCCTCGGAGAGTTTCACTCCGGGATGCCTGGGGGACATCATTCTGGAAGGCCTACGGCCTTGAAAATTATCAGAGTTGGGTACTATTGGCCCACTCTCTTCACAGACGCACATGCGGTCTGTGTGAAATGTGATAAATGCCAGAGATTTGCTGGCAGAAACAGAAAAGCACCCCTGCCCCTCCAGCCAATTCAAGCTGAGACTCCGTTTCAGCAATGGGGTCTAGACTTCATTGGGGTCATCACGCCTAACTCTGCAGCGGGGCACAAGTTCATCCTTACCGCCACCGATTACTTCACCCGGTGGGTAGAGGCGATCCCCACCAAGAATGCGGACCAAGAAACGGTCATCGGGTTCCTCGAGAGCCTCATCACCTGTTTCGGGGTCCCGGAGTCAATAGTGACGGACAATGATCCGGGGTTCACAGACGCTGTACTCACGGAGTACACCAGCAAATACGACATCTATCACAAGATGTCTTCCAACTACTACCCGCAGGGGAATGGCCTGGCCGAGTCCACCAACAAGAATCTACTGAAAATTGTCAAAAGGACAGTAGAGAGAAACAAGAGGACATGGCACCTGCTCCTAAACCGGGCGCTGTGGGCGGATCGCATATCATTCAAGAAGTCTATCAAAACATCCCCCTACGCGCTCGTGTACGGCAAGGAGGCAGTCCTGCCTACCCACATAGAGATACCCGCGCTCTGGATGCTGGATGAAGAAAGAGGCAACGGGGATCCAGTGGATGCCGACTGTGCCAACTGCTGCAGTTAGAAGAAGAAAGAGAAAAAGCATACCAGGCCTTTACTAAGCATGTTGAAGCGACCCAAGGCTGGTTTGCGAAAGGCACCACCGCCCGAGTTTTCAAAATCGGGGACCTAGTGCTGAAGTGGGATTCACTGAAAGCAAAGCCGGGCAACCATGGTAAATTTGATGCCCTCTGGGAAGGTCCCTATCAGATTGCTCGGGTGAATCAGTTTAATGCATTCGTGCTCCGGGACATGGAGGGACAACTTCTCCCCATTCCCGTCAACGGGTTCCACCTGAAGGTTTACCACCGCTGAAGGCACCCCAGGCGGGTCCTTCCTTGTATATATTTCTTTTCTGCATTTTTTATCAGATTGTATATATTTATTTCAGCATTCAGCTTTTAGTTTTCTAGAGCCTAAGTGAAGCATAGAGCAAACCCCGACTTCGCAGCGAAGTCGGGCATCGCTCCCGGAACAGTGCGACATCGGGAGTTTGAAAGAAAGCAGCTGACAAAAAAGGGCAAAAATTTGACTAAGTGCTAGGTGCGCAACCCGACTTCGCAGCGAAGTCGGACTGCGCACCATCTTGAGAGCGCAGTTGGGAAGAGCAGAGCTAAAAAACGGCTAAGTGTCCAAATCAGACTGCGCAATTTTTCTGGGCGAAGTCTGACTGCGCAGCAAAGTCTGGGCGAAGTCGGAGTGCGCACGTTTTCTGGGCGAAGTCCGAGTGCGCCCTCAATTTCGGGCGCACCTTGGATAACCTGTCACGGGAAACGAAGAAAAATGATAAAATGTTTCTAAGTGTGGGCCCAGACAACGCAGTTTGGCATAGTGCGAAGTTGGGTTGCGTCCCTCCTTAAAACCCTGGGCCCAAAGTTCTCCCTCGAAACGTGTGCCCGGGCGACGGCTATGACGTCATCAAAAGCACGAAGTCCGAAGAATGTTTAATAATGATTGCGCGACTTTCAAAAGGAACGTCATTAAGAAAGCAAGGCGCATTAGGACCAACCACAACCAGGGTACGCTTTCCAAGGATAAACCCACGCACAGCCGCCAAAGAATCATAACGCTTCTACCAACTTCAGGCAAATCACCTTAACCTCTCCTCCTGCGCCATTAATGTTGTTTCCTTTGCCTAGAAAAGGAGGCTCTGGCATACTCAGAACATCCAAATTGTCGAGCTAACTCTGAGCTGCAAGGTCCAGAATTAAGCAATCAGTAGCCAGAATCCCTGTCTCTGCCACTTCGAACAGAAAAAAGAAGAAATGGACAAGGGGAAAGCGCCAGTGCAGGCGCAATCTAGCGACGAAGGGCGCGAAGCTGAAGAACAGACAGAGTCCAGCGCTCATGAGAGCGAAGCGCCGCGAGAGCAAAAAAGGAAAACCCGGGCGAAGAGAAGTCGAGGGCAAGCTCCAGCGCCGCCCATTAATCGCCTAGCCGGATACAAAGATGGCGAGTTCTCTATCAGCCTCACCAAGCTGCGGCTGAATATTGCGAAGTGGGCTGACAAAGTTTCGCCCTCACACCATGTCGGGGCTGCATATAAATCGAACCTGTATTGGTTCTTGTGCCCTCCTGTCCACCAATGCCCGGAGCTGATTGAATCCATTGCGGCATATTACAAGCCAGCTGCCCGGCAAGTCTACGACAACAAGGGAAGAGTCTTGTTCACACTCTTCAGGGAGAGCGTCCAGCCAGCTTTCGCCCCGGGGCTCCAGTACGACCCCAGCGCAATTGTCAGGAGGATCAACCTGGACGAACAGACGGGCAGATTCACCCAGACCAAGCGGATGAGAGAATTCCTCGACTCAGAACTGAAGACTTCGCTTCTAGCCGGACAATGGCCCACAGGCCCAATACCCCTGGACAGATTCGAAAACAAATATATATACATCATCCTGGCATGGGTACTCGGCTGCGATTCTGACAAAGTAGTGCGCCCGTACCAGCTGACACTGGCAGAATGCATCCTGCATGGGGAGTTTTACGACTCCACGGCGCAAAGGAGTGGAAAGCGCCCTATTTTCTTCGACTGGGCAGACTGGCTGGCATACGCCATACATTCCAACCTGGTCAGGTTGCAGCAGAAGCAGACAACAGAATTCCGACTCTGCTCGTTCCTCACATGGCTGTGCCTGTACCACACGCACTACCGGATCAGAGTTCCTGACTTGAAGAAGGTAAACGAAAAAGGAGAGCCGCTGCCTGTGTACGAATGGACCGAGGCCCTGTACAGGAAAGGGTCGTACTATGAGTTTAACTTTAAATTTTTGGGTATGGTCCTGGCGTTGTTCAACGGTGAGGGATCCCGCCCGCCAGAGGCCATGACGAGCTATCTGAGAAAATACAAGTGCGGGGATACCTTCCGGTTGACACAGGGAATTGTGGTCAGAATCTACGGATTCAAAGGGAAGCCGTTCTTGCTGCCCTACTTCTGCACTGACCACCAGTTCGGGATGGAGATTTCACGACAGATGGACTATGTTGAGGAAGAGTTCGGCCAGGGAAAAAAGAAAGGCCATATTTTTCAGTATCCTATTTGCTGGGCGAACATTCAAGTACGCGAGATTGGACAACATGTCTACCTCGAGCAAGAACTCATCGACATGGGCCTGATACAGCTTCCTCAGTGCTGGAAGTATGACCCGATTGGGGTCAGAGGTAAATTTGCGCACATCTGCCCCCGAGTAGAGATCATACAGGAAAGGTGCAACAGAACAGGTGCAGACCTGGAATGGCACATTGAGCAGATGCAATCATGGCCTCCATGGCATGATTTTTACTGCGAGGAGGTGACGTATGATCCAGTGCGAAACCCGGATCACCGGTTAGATTCGGCGGGCTTCAAGAAATTCCTCTCCAAGGTGGCACCCCTCAACTGGCAAAAGGACAAAATCATTGAATGCTGGAAGATGAGATGCCGCACGCAACACGATAAATCCAACCGAAAAACGTTGGCCGTTGATGATGAGTTTTCGGCCCTATATGATCAATACGTTGACACGTGGCGGCCTTTCGCATTTCGAGATTGCGTTCCCCGAGGCGCTAGGAAAAGGTATACAAGGAGGTCCCCGTCCCAGCAATCGTCTACTCCCGGAACTTCCAGCGCAACGCCAACGAGCAGCCAAGTGGGCCCAATGTTGCCTCCAGCTCCTGAAGCATTACCCGAAAGGGCGCAAGGGCTAGAAAAGTCAACTCCAGAGGTGGCCCCCCAAGTGGAAAAAGCGCCAGAACAGCCAGCTAGTGGAGCGGCCGCGGCAAACATCCTCCCGTCTAGACCCCGGTACAAGTTTACCGTGGGCACATCGCAGCCTGCCGCCCCAACCTCCTCTCCCTCCTTTGAGCAAGCTGCAACGCCAGAAGAAAAGAAAAGGAAGAGGAGCGAAAAGGCCAAGCGGCCTAGGGAGCCTGCACAGCAAACGGCCACAGCACGGACAGGGACAGCCGCGCCGGAAATCGTCTCGCTGGACAGCCCTGAAACAGAAGCAGAAACTTGGGCTGCAGATGTCCTTCAAGCAGC
Source organism: Wollemia nobilis (assembly GCA_028583015.1). Taxonomy (NCBI): domain Eukaryota; kingdom Viridiplantae; phylum Streptophyta; class Pinopsida; order Araucariales; family Araucariaceae; genus Wollemia; species Wollemia nobilis. Next base: position 16,932,174 of record JAQPPZ010017052.1, read on the forward strand.
GGCTCAGGCGGAGCCCGCAGGTACGTCCACTTCCCCGCTTCCCCAAATCCCAGTTGGCCCTGCCATAACGCCGTCCCCCATTGTATCAGGGCAAGCCATAGTTCCATCCTCTTCATCTCAGACCACCCAACCCTCGCACAGCCCCCATTCCTTCGACCAGTTCGCCCAAGACCCGAACGCTTTCCAGTCCCTCAGCCAAACCCTGGAACCCTCGCCTGCGGCCAGTGTCGAAGCTACGCATACATCACCGCGCCGCTCACCTCCATTGTTCAAAACCCCGCCTACGCCTTCCACTCAGCCGCTCGCTTCCCCTAGGACCCGGTCGCCCTTAAAAGCGACCACGACTTCTGGAATACCTCCTGCTTCGTTGTTTGCAGGAAAAATGCCGCAGCAAGACCCAATGCTGGAAGACCTTGACTTCATGGGAGAACAGCTGCAGATCGCAGATGATCAGCCTCTGGCAGCAAAGGCCGCAGGGTGTTCCGCCTCTTTCCTCCAGGGCGTCAAACGGAGAAGAGCCGAGGAAATAGCTGCCCCGGTAAAGCGCACCAAGTACGACTTGGACAGGAGAGTGCTGAGAACTGAGAAGTTGATTCCGAAAGTGAAGAAGCCTCTCCGGGAAATGACCGAGGCAGACTATGAGCACCAAGTCAAGGAGAAGAGCTTTGATGATATAAACGAAGAATACGAAATCAATGGTATTCGTCGTAGAACACATAATCTCCTTGTCAAGCGGCTCGAGAGTCAGGAGGCACTGTTTCAGCTGCAAAATAACTCGAGGCAGCTGGAGGAAAATCTGGCTAGGACCACCGCGCAGCTGGAGTCTGCTCAGCAGGAGATCAACGACCTGAAAACCCAGCTCGCCGCCTCTCAGCAGGAGGCCGTAGCGCAAAGACAGACAACCGAACAGCTGTCAGAGGAGAAAAGGGCAGCGCTGGAGCAGGTCTCTCAACTCCAGGATTCGTTAAGGCAGGCTAAATCTCAGCTTGAGGAGAAAACATCCCAGACGACGGCCTTTTCGAAGAATAAAGTCAAAACGATGCGGGCTGGTTTGCTGCAGGGATGCAGGGCCAACGTTGTCAGGTCCATATCAGTCCTGGACTTCGCGTCCAGGATCCAAGAAGTATCTGCCCAGGGAAAGCCTGTGGTAGAGGAGGCCGAACACCAAGCGAAGCAGTGGCTGGACTTGGCAATGAAACTTGAGGAGTACGAGCGCAAAGGCCTTCGATTTCCCCCGATGTCCCGTATTGCCTTAGAATGGGCAGATGCAAGGGTAACCTTGCATAATTATTTTGAAAAAACAGAGAAGATAAGGGCCGCCAGGAAGATGCTGGACGCATTAGACCACGAAATGAACATTTGCCTGGCCCCCTTCAACACTCTTTCTGAGCATGGTTGCCCGAGCTTCATCCAAGATGGAGAATTTCTTACCCTTGAGCAGGTGAAGCTGAATTGGCTGTCTTTCGAGGCAGACACGTCAGAAATTGACACTGGGCGGAGCCAGTCCAGGAAGCTCAGGTCACCCAGATGGTGTCGAGATATTGCAAAATCAACACCTCCCTTAAAGAGTTGGGAGAGAGATACCACACCATCGACATGCATGCGGTCGCAGCATTCAGAGCAGCGCTGAAAGATGTCAGCGACTTAGGGCCATTTCAGGCAGCAGCCTGGGACCAAGCCAAGACCGCATACAACCTTGTCCGTGAGCGGGAGCAGCCGACCGAGCAAGAAGGTGACAGTGGTGACCATTCAGGTTCAAAAGGAGGAGAAACAGAAGAAGCAACTGCCGAAAGCGGATCTGAAGAGGAGCAGTTGCCCAAGAAGAAGCCGTCGGAGCAGCGAAAGGCAGGGGAAGGGAGTTCCTTTGCGCCCAAAGGATGAAGGCCTGGTTCTTTGCGTCGAGGCGAGCTCGACACCCCGCGAGCCGCCAGGAATGTTGCCACATTTTGCACGGGGTGCCATGTTTTCAAAATTTTGTAAGTATGCTGCTCTCCCTTCCCTCCATCTCCTTTCCCTTTCTCCCCTTCTATCAGTTGCATTCCTCCCTTTTCCCCTCATTCTTTCTTCGGCCAGAACAGAGCAAACACTCCCTAAAAAATTCTAAGTCTGGGAGCGCAACCCGACTTCGCAGTGAAGTCGAGGTGCGCCCTTAGGTTCGAGCGCACTCGGGAATGCGAAGTGCGGAAGCAGACCGAAATAAGCAAAATTTGGCTAAGTATGGGAGCGCAACCCGACTTCGCAGCGAAGTCGGGGTGCGCTCCCCGTCCTGAGCGCAGTTGGGAAGCAGTGTCTCCAGAAATCAGCTAAGTGCCGGAGCGCAACCCGACTTCGCAACGAAGTCGGGGTGCGCTCCCCTTCTTGTGCGCAGTCCGAGAGGCGGCCAAATTGACTAAGTGCTGGAGTGCGCAACCCGACTTCGCAGCGAAGTCGGGCTGCGCCCTCTGACCTGTGCGCAGTTGGGCAAGATCCATCAAGCAGCCCAAAAACTGGCTAAGGCACGGAGGCCTCCCAAACTGCGTTGTTCCCCACTTGCGCTACCCAATTGCGCTCTGATCCCAGGCGAAGTTGGACACAAGGAGAGACGCCTTTCAAGGCAGACATGTCACCCTCGTCAGAATTTGACAAGTGTCCAGCCTCGGGATCCGAGCCGATATGTGATGGGAAAAAGGACAAGCATGGCCCAAATCACCTCCCCCACCTCCATTCATGCTGACGCAAAGTTCTATCTACCGCAACTACCCGCATTCATGCTGACGCAAAGTCTCATCAACCGCACTGCCACGTAGCTGCCCAGTTTTCAGGTGGACCTTGCTGCAAGTACAGTCCCTGTCTACAGGAGTCAACATCAACAGCTCTTTGGCCGCTTTTGTCAGCTATTGTCTGGTCTGGGACTTTGTGCCCATAATTGTAATCGGGGGGAAATTGCGCTATAAATAGCCGCACCACTTCATTGTAAAGGGTGGAAGGGGGATATCCTGCTAGGGAACCATTGTAGCTATACGTTTGCTTCTGAATGCAAGACACACACTTGGCTCTATTTTGCTGTTATCATTCTTTATGCTGCCTTTACTTGTCATTTCTGCCTCATGTTGCTTATTTCATTGCTTACTGTTATACTGAACTCTGGATTCCAGTATTTGATGATTAAGTATTCCTGGAATGCATAGATAGAGGATACATAGGATGTATTACAGCTGTAGTTTCTATGGTGTGTTTTGTATTTAATTGTTGTTAGTAGTGGTGATTGATCGTTGTCGTGCTGCTTATTCCCCCCACCCAACTCAAATCACATTTGAATCTCTTTCCGCATTTTTATCTCTTTCTCGTACTCTTAGCTACAACAATTGAGAAAACCCATAGGAAGCCGGCCTTCTCCGGAGATTGGCACGGAAGGCATTCCTTCCTTCCGGCCTTTCAATCTGGTGGGCGAATCTGGGGCGCATTTAACCAAATCCTTTCCTAATGGCAGATTCGTAACCAACAGGGCCTTTTCTGTCTGTGTTGAATTTGGTTGCCAAACTTAGCTGAGATTACTTGACGAATAAGTAATAAAATGGTTTTAAGGAGAAGTTATGTTGGACCTCATGGATCTGTAAAGAACTTTAGGTGTATAGATTTATCCTCAATCAAAACTTGATCAATGAACAATGGGCCACTCGATTCCTTCTTCCAAGGGATGCAGAATAAAAATAGGGAAAACTGAGAGCTAGGCAGTTATCCATCTTGTTTTATTGAGAATTCTTTATGCTTCTCACTAGATCCTTGTCTATTGCATAAGTACCACCAAAGAGAACCACTTCATGCTCTTAGTCTCATCTAGTTTCTTAACATTAGCAGTGACAGTGGTCGACACTTGACAGAGATTTGCTTTTACCTTTTCAGTTCAACTACTTCATGGTTTGAACCTGTGTGTGCATTTCAAGGCAAAATATTCACCCAGGAGTGAGAGGAGAGATAATATTCATTAGTTACTAAAATTACATGCAAAGTTAGTCCATGGCCCAACCGAATGCTTCTTCATGTAATTGGTTGCTATTCCCATTTTCATTTGATCCTAGCTTTATATATCTTGGTAAGTCTATGTATTTATTTACTCGCTCTAATTTTGCAGTCTTTTTGACAAAAAAGTCAGGGAATGAAGTTCTGGAAGAGACAGGTGAATATGAGCTTGATGAGCATCATATTATTACCACTTCTACCTAAGCAATCAAGCCAAAGAGAGAACAATAAAAATTTCATGCACCTTTTAGGATATTGTGGATTGACATGATCAAAAGCTATCTAGTAACTGTTGGTTACGAATCTACCATGAGGAAAGGATTTTGTGTTAACGCGCCCAGATTCGCCCACTAGATTAAAAGGCCGAAAGGAAGGAATGCCTTCCGTGTCAATCTCCGGAGAAGGCCGGCTTCCTGTGGGGTTTTATGGTTTAGGATGAGAGTGCAGGAAAGAGATAAAAATGCGGAAAGGGATTCCAAATGTGATTGGAGTTGGGTGGGGGGAACTAACAGTACGACAACGCATCAATCACCACTACTTACTACCACATAAATACAAAGCATAACCAAAAACTGCCAAATCTAAGTATACTTTTATATAAAGAAGTGTACGCATAGCTACAATGGTCCCCTAGCAGACATTCTCCCTACAAGGGGAACTAACAGCATGACATGCATCAATCACCACTACGGATAGCAACATAAATACAAAACGTAACCAAGAAATGTCAGATCCAAGTATATGTGCTATTGGGCAAAGGCCAGGAGGCAACTTCATACAAAACCAAAATACCCCTCGCTTTTCTTCAAATTGGGGACAGAATCCTTGGAATATGCCATGGGCATATACCGAACCTCCTCCCCAAACTTGGAATCAATCTTGGGCAGCCCCTCAAGATTGGTCACATTCTGGTTGGAATCAGCCATGGCATTCAGTTAATCCATCTTGGGTACCAAATCAGTCGGGGCAAATATGGGGGCCACAATACCCATCCTATCAAGGGCAGCAGAGGTATCAATCACCAAATCAACACTTGCTGCCAGCCCCTAATCAAAATTTTTAGGGAAGAGTTCAACCACAACAAACACAACCAGTTAAGCAACCTCCACTTCCAGCTCAGCCTATGGCTAACCCCAATAACAATAGACAAGCAGCCCCTATTTATGGAGTTGAGTCTAAAGAGACTATTGCAGTCCATGTCCTTGATTGTAGTAACATCCAGTTACATTCAGGGAAGGTTTTACCTGACCCTGCACCACCCACTATTGAAGAAATTGATGGAAAGCAAGAATTTTCAAGTCCAAAAAAACCACAAACAGAGCAAAAAGAGGAAAAAATAGAAAGTTTACAAGGAAAAATTGAACCTGCCTCGGCAGACCTACCGTATCCTGAAAGGTTTGACCACACTATCACTGCTCCTGAATCAGAATTAATCACAGAATTGAGGAAAATGTCTATCTCACTCCCTTTGTTGTAGGCAATAAAGGATGTACCTCGATTAGGAAAACCATTCGAGAGCTGTGTATTAGGAAACCCGGTAGGAAGAAGAAAGCCTTTCCTAAGACTCTACAAGTAGAAGGTAAGTTGGCTGACCTGCTTTCTGGAAAACTAGGAACCCCCTAAATATGGTGATCCAGGGAGTCCAATAGTTACAATTACTATTGGGTTAGTTCAAATTCCAAATGTACTTATCGATTTAGGAGCTGCAATCAACGTGATGACTAAGGAAACCATGCAAAAATTGTAGCTCAATAACCTTAGTCCTACTACCATAGTTTTGGAAATGGCAGATAGGTTGGTGGCTAAACCGGAAGGAATTCTGGAGGATGTTGCCATTGAAGTGTCTTCTTGGGAATACCCTATAGATTTCTTAGTGTTGCAGCCTAGAAACTCAGCTAATGGCTATCCTATTATTCTAGGATGACCTTGGCTTGCCACTGTAGCTGCATTTATAGACTGCAAGTCAGGTGAGATGACCATTTCAAATGGTGTAGACCTAAAAAATATTTCCTTGTATCCACCAGCCCAACCTTCAACCAAATTTTTTGGACAGATATGGTATCCTGAGTCTGATGAAGAACAGGAAACTATTGTCACCTTGGCCACCATTGTAGTAAAAGAACATATTGAAGAACTTAATTCACCAGAAAGAGAAATCTTTGAACATGAAACAATTTTGGTGAAAACATTGCAAGAAGAAGGCCTTAGGGATGATCAAATTCTTGTCCATCATTTGTTATGGAAATATGAAGAACAAACTGCTGAACATCTGTCATCTATTCCACTACAAGAAAGCTCCTTCACATTGCCACATGGATGGCATCATCATCTTCTGACTTCTTTCATCTGTCCTATGCAAATGATCCCATCAGGTATCACATTTACACCAGAATCAAGAGTATTTCATACTCTGCAGCCACATCATTGTCCCTTAAATGCTTTAATCAGTAAATATGAGGTTGTCAACTCTGTTTATCCAGGGATTAAGCAGATTGAGATACAACCAGGAAAATTTTTGAACATTAATAGTTGGTTGACTAATGAGCAAGAAGCCAAATTATTTGTTGTTTTACAGAGACATGTTCAAGATTTTGCTTGGAGTTATAAGGACATGACTGGCATTCACCCTGATGTGTGTACACATAGGATATACACAGAAGATGTCAAACCAGTAAGACAACCACAAAGGCATCTGAATCCCGCTCTGAAGGATATTGTTAAGGAAGAAATCAAAAAACTATTGGATGTAGGATTCATTTATCCAATTTTAGATAGTAGGTGGGTTTCACCATTGGTCATTGTTCCAAAGAAAAATGGGAAGATGAGAGTATGTGTGGACTACAGGGAATTGAATAAGGTCACACATAAAGATCACTTTCCATTACCATTTATAGACCAAGTGTTGGACACCCTTGCTGGTAAGAAATTTTTCTGTTTCCTTGATGGTTTTAGTGGTTATAATCAGATCCAAGTTGCACCAGAAGACCAAGAAAAGACAACTTTCACATGTCCTTGGGGAACATTTGCTTACAGAGTATTACCCTTCGGTTTGTGCAATGCACCAACAACATTTCAGAGAGCTGTTTTGGCTATCTTTTCTGATCTAACAAATGAAAGTGTAGAGATTTATATGGATGACTTCACAGTGTTTGGAGATACATTTGAATATACTTTAGAACAACTTGAAAAAGTTTTAATACGGTGTGAAACATATCATTTGTCTCCGAACCCTGATAAATGTTTCTTGATGATGGAAGAAGGAATTGTTCTTGGACATCATATTTCTGCTTATGGAATTAAAGTTGATCCTAAAAAGGTAGAGGTCATCAAGAACCTTCCTCCTCCAAAAACTCAAACTGATGTCCGTAGTTTCTTAGGACATATTGGCTTTTATCATAGATTTATTGCTAATTTCAGTACCATTGCTAATCCAATGTTCGCATTGTTAACAAAGGATTCTGAATTTGTTTGGTCTGTTGGGTGTCAACAATCCTTTGAAGTTTTAAAGGAAAAGTTAACAACTCCACCTGTATTGAGAGGTCCTAATTGGGAGTTACCCTTCCATATTCAAACTGATGCTTCCAATACTGCTATTGGAGCTGCATTAGGGCAGATTGAAGATGGACAACACTATGCCATATACTACATTAGTAAAAATTTGACTGGAGCTGAAAAGAATTATACCACAACCGAGAAGGAATTTTTAGTTGTGGTGTATGCTATTAACAAATTCTGACACTATATCACAGGATATCCCGTATTCATCCACACAGACCATGCTGCTGTAAAGTATTTGATGAATAAACCTCTGGTTAGTGCAAGAATTATTCATTGGTTAATACTATTGCAAGAATTTGATATCACTATAGTTAATAAACCAGGGAAAGCTAATGTAGTGGCAGATTTCTTGTCAAGATTGTCAAATGCGAGATACGGAGGAATTGGTTGAGGATGCATTTCCTGATGAGAAATTGTTTGTTATTTCTGTACAATCTCCATGGTTTGCAGATATAGCTAATTATTTAGCTACAGGGAAGATTCCTCTTCACTTTACTCCTAAACAAAAGAAATAGTTGATCAAGCAAAGTTCTTCTTTTGAATGGATAGGAGGTTTATTGTTTAAATGCAGTCCTGACCATGTTTTGCGTAGGTGTGTTCGCAAGGATGAGGTATATGACATCCTACGAGCATGTCATGATGAACCATCAAGAGGGCATTATTCAGTGAAAAGTACCATTCGAAAGATTTTGGGTACTGGTTACTACTGGCCATCCTTGCACAAAGATGTCAAAAGGTATGTCAAAAATTGTGATGCATGCCAAAGGATGGGTAAGCCTACTTTTACTAGTGAAATGCCTTTACAACCTCAATTAGGTACAAAACCATTTGAAAGGTGGGGGCTAGATTTTGTAGGACCCATTGATCCACCTTCCCAAGGGAAAGTGCATATCTTGGTATGTACTGATTATGTAACCAAGTGGGTAGAAGCCCGTGCTTTTAAGCATGCCCGAGAAGAGAAAGTTGTTGATTTCCTATATTCACAAATATTTCTATGATTTGGAGCCCCACATTCTATCACCACTGATCAGGGACCTCAGTTTACCTCAAAAGTTGTTGAAGCCTTTACAAAGTTGTATGAAATCAAACACCAAAAATCCTCACCTTACCATCCGCAAGCCAATGGCCAAGTTGAAGTGACAAATAGGGAATTAGAGAGGATCTTAACCAAAACTGTAGCAGCCCATAGGAGGAATTGGGTGGAGAAGTTACCTGAAGCAATTTGGGCTTATAACACCACTTGGAAATCCACTACTGGATTTACTCCCTATGAATTGGTTTATGGTAAAAAGCCTCTTTTGCCTATTGAGTTTGAATTACTAACTCTTCGAACTACTTTGGAAGTTGGTATTGATTTGTCACAGGCACAAATGGACCGGATTCTGTAGCTCAATGCATTGGATGAGCTAAGGAGGGATGCATTGCACCAGACCGAGGTGATCCAGTCACAACGCAAGTTGTGGCATGATAGTCATATCCAACAACAAAAATTTCAACAAGGCGATTGGGCTTTGTTGTTTGACTCACGATATGAAGACTATCCTAGCAAGTTGCAGACTCGATGGCTCGGACCTTATGAGATTGAGGAGGTGTTTGCAAATGGAGTTGTACGTCTTTCACCAATAGATGATTCAAGAAGGAAATTGGTGGTCAACGGTCATCGTCTCCGAGTCTATCACAAACCGTTAACCAAGGAGGAGTTTCTCAAACAAGTGGGAAACTTGGATGTATTAGTATTGGAAGAAAACATTTCTTCCAAGATGAATTCCATCAAGTGACATGAACAATTTGTCATTTAAAAAAAAAATGAAAGAAAATAAAAAAATATATATAAAAAAATAATAATAAATCAGAATGTGAAAACCTCTTTGAGGCACATCTGAGTTGAGTTTACCTGAAAACAGGGTTTTTCGGCATGTTTGCCTCACTCTCCACCATTATTCCATTCACTCTTCATCATTCCATTATTCCATTCACTCTCACTATTACTCACCTTTGGTCCATTCATTTTCACTTCACTCCATCATTGTTAACGTTTGTTCCACTCATTTTCCCCTTTGTTTCACTATAGTTCAGATTGCACCATGTAAAGAGTTAGCGCAGAATCAGCCAAAAACAACATTTGTACAAAATGTGGATAAACAAGTTTCTTCAGGTATGTGCCTTTTTCTATTTTAATAGTGTGAATACTTCTTGTATGATGTATGATATCCCTAACTGGCATAAAAGCATACATAAGTTAGTTTCGAAAGGTTATCAAAAGAAATCCTCTTGAAACGATAAAACTGCTCTGGAATAAACCTGCTGCATACAAATACTCTCGAATGAAAACTTTGGAAGATGTCTTGCTCAGGAATAAAGCTAATGATAAAAGTTGGGAAAATGAATTAACAAATGGTTAATTCATTTTAAACTCTGGAACCACGAGGCTCAGGCTCAAAAGTCAATTAAAATTTTTGTGGGTTCGTAAAAGTTATGCCAATCAGGATTGGAAGTTGTACCAAGGTGCAGGTTTCAAATTGGAGGTTCCAAGGCACGGATTCTATGAAAATATTTTACCGCATGTAATTGGTTGGCACACAACTCAATGGGAGGTTATTTTAAACCAAGCAGTTTCCATTAATAACTGTTTGCCATATCACCGCAAACGACGTAACAAATTAATTGCATGCGGGAAGAACAGGAGTAATGATGAATTATGTGCCGCCACCTGCCAAGATTTACCTCATGTCACATGATTTCTCATCATTCTGGCACTGCTTGCATGTGTTTATCATCCTCAAGTTTCATTCTTTCCCTGACAGAAGTATTCCAGAATGAGAGAGAAAAAACCTGCGCCATATTTTCAAATTAAAGCAAACAGGGTACGGGAAAATTCACCATGGGTGGACAAAAGAACAAAATTGAACCAAGAAATATAGAGTTTTTGCAGAGGGACGAGGAGTGTATGCGAATCTTCATGGAAGGGGGTTTTCTGCCCTTCTTGCACAAATTTGATGGGCATTCAGAAGGTTTAACAACAGAGTTTGCGCACACTTTTCGTAGCAACAGAGTTCAAATCAGCGGCATGACTATTCAAGTAAGTCCTGAAATTCTTAGCCAAGTCACTGAATTGCCTCTGCAAGGGATTCACATAGGCAAATCTGGAAAAAATACATTAATAGAATTAGTTAATCAATTTAGAGGGGAAAATGACAGACCTACGGAGTTCATAATAAGCAACAATATTTGCAAAGGAGTTAAGAGAACCAGTCTGCAACCACCATGGGATGAAGTTGCAGTCTGGGTCATCAGGTTTCTAACCTGTGATGGTCAATACCCTATTCTTTTTGGTCATCATTTATGAATTTTAACTCACCTCCGCTATGGTCATTTAAACACTGAATTAAGAGTCAATTTGCCTCTGTATTTGTACCAAGAACTTGCAAATATGGCTAAAAAGTATCAGGCAGGCAGGGGGTCACCCAAGCATCATGGGTTAGTCAAAATTATTTGCAAACATCACTTTAGGGGGAATCCTAGGAGTTTTGACCACTTTTTCCATACTTGGGATGAGTTTGCTGAAGAAAACATTGTTGAGAGTCCCACTTATGGAGAAGAGACAGAGGAGGCTAACCCTAACCCTGAGCATAAACCTGGAGCTTCTATCAACACAACCCCTTCATCTCTAGAAGGACCTCCCTCATCATGAATGAGAACACAGAGGAATGTTGGCTCTGACCGAAAGAGAAAGGTCACATTTTTAGAGGATGTACAAACATTCCACACTTCTGAAGAAGGGGAACCCTCTAATCAGCAAGAAACTAGAATTTTTGAGTCTAGGTCTCCTAGTTCTAAAAGAAATAGGAAGCAATCTATTTCAGGGTTGAGGAGATCCTCAAGGCTTCAGAAAGTTGTTGATACAAAGGATATGCAAACAGAGGAGAGGATGGAACAGAATGATGTTTCTAAAACCAATACTCAGCTTGTGGAGGAAACTATGCAAGAAGTTGAGGCTATCAGCGACCAAGATGTAGATATCTCTGGATAGAATGTGGACACTATAGTAGAAGAGGAAATGCCTTCCATTTCTCTCAATTATTCATCAGATTTTGAGGAACAAACTGAAACAGGGGAAGCACAGGAAGACACAACTATTACTGGTCTACCAAGATCCCTTGTAGATTACCCTGACTCTGAAGAAGAGCTTGAGGTAGCAACAGATGAGAAAGATGATTCAAGTGCAGAGGAAGAGGAGGAAGTTGATATTAAATCTCAGTTACATGCAGCCAGAAGTGTGATCAAGACCCAAACAGGCTGGATTGAGCAAAATGAAGCCTCCTTAAAGGAGAAGGACAATATCATTGCCAAGTTATGGCAAGAGATAGAAGTTGTAAAGGCTAGGCTCACACTTTTGGAACAACAGCCTTCTCAAACAGACTCAGGGGATGAATTGGCTAGTTTGTTAATGAATTTAGCAAGAAATGCAGAAAGAAGTTCACCTGGCAGAGTTGCACCTGACGAAGCACAAGAGGCACAACAGAATTCAGGGGATGAGCAACCAGGGGCACTTGTGCAGGTGTCCAAGGAGCCACAATAGATGACCATGACAACAACACCCCTAGAAGCAGCCATAATAGTCCAGGAATAGGTAAATCCACAAATTCCCCAAAATATTGTTAATGTGAACATTCCTGAAATTAAGCTAGTTGAAGTTGGGATACAAACAGAATCCCCTATAGTAGAAAAAGTAAATGTTGGCATTCAGGTTAATATTGTACCTCAGATGCAACCTATGAATAGGTCACCTAAAATAATTTCATTAGTAAAATATAATGAGGATATAGCATATTGGATGACCAAATGCCATCAATTGGAGGGAAAGGTCTCCTCATTGCAGACCTTAACAGAAGAAATAAAGTAGAAAGACTCTGAAATTGAGAAATTAAAGGGGCAAGTACAGGACATATGTCAGATTGCTGAATGCATGGTTCAATGTCGGAGGCCTGCCAGATTTTATAGTTTAATTTTGAAGGAGAGGTACCTCCGATGGCAGACAATGAGAATTACCTCTGGTCTCTCCCACACATTTGAGACACCAGGTGAATTCTTGGAAGCTTTCTGGCAGAACTCTGGAGAACACCAAAATTTACTATGTGAGTTATTTCTTCATAATTTCTTTCTGCCAACTGAAGTTATTTTCCTCCCCCACATATTTACTGGCGATATTCAGCTGAGGGCTTTTCAATCAATGCTTCAGAATCAGATTTACTGGGAGCAGGAGAAAAGGGCTAGTAAATCCATAGAATCCCAAGTTGTTTTGCTCATTAGACCTATCCACTTAAATCATAGAACTTCCACCAATCAACATTATACACTAATGAGAAATGACAGGGTAAGGAAAATGTACCTAGGAAATTTGCAGGCATGCATAGATGGTTTTCAAACATTTTGTGCAACATCATTTGTTGACGCTTTGTCAACCTACAAAAGTAGATGGGGTGAGTTACCCATATCTTTGCAGAAGAGAGAACCTGTCACACCTAACAATTTAATATGGTCAAGAAGAAGGGCTACAAGCATAATCCAAACCATATTTGAGGTCAGGGAGCAGTGGATTGGACTCAGGTACAGAATGCCAACTATAATCACTCCTGTTCCATACTACTTTGATAATGATTCTCAATCGGAAGAACAGTTTCAGGAATGGCTCGGGGAGATTCAGATGCACAAAGGATACTATCAGGTTGGAAGCAGATTGTGGAAGTATGATGAGCGATACCTGGATGTGGATCTTTGTGCTATTGTGGTAGAACAAAATGCATGAGGACATGCATTAGAACAGGCTGGGGGGAAATGATGAGGCAAAAAATTGCCTCATAAAAGACTACTTTGATAAAATTTTAAACCCATTTGGAACTGCTTATGTTGTGATTTTATGTTAATCTTAGAGATACTATGCATTATGTGATGGTATTTACATGTTAAGATGATGAAAGTGCATATACTCTATTTTGACTAATTTGTCCATGTTTTATATTCTGTTTTGGTTGTTTATTTCAGTATATTCTGCATTAATTTAGGTATTACAATATTTAGGTACTTCATTCATAAGGTTTATGTTTCTTCCATAAGTGTATTTCACCATTTGCCCATTTTTTTTAAATTACTTTAAGGCGCCAAGAACTCTGTCAACAGTTGACTGTGCAGGAAACTGGACTTTTTCCATACAAATTCCAGCCAGCTGTACATATACAACATGGCATGGAATTTGTCCACTCCAGCTCAAACCAAAAGTGGAATTAGTCATCTAGGTGCTCAGAGAAACCATATCCACCACCACAGTTGGTCGCATGTGCTTCTGTTGCCAGATATAACAACAACCTTGTTCTGTTGCCTGATATTTTGGAGTTGCTTCGAATAAGCGCAGAGGGTTTAAAACTGACTGAATGCATCTTTAATCACCATAAATAGGAGGTAAACGATGACTGCAATCATTTTAGGAGTATCCTTATCCATTCTTACACCTGTCCCTCATCGGTGGAAGCCAGCAACTTGAGTGGAGAAGGCCTGAAGGGTCAAAACCCTGCATTTGTGGAAGAACATAATTGAAACAGTTGTAACAGTCCTATGTAACAACATTAAACCTTATCTTTAATGTACCTTATTTGTATAAATAAAGTGCTCCCATATGGTTGAAGGGGAGAGAGAAGGGAGGAAGTAAGTAATAGGAGTTTTAGATATTGTAATTGTGTATTACAACAGCACAGTAGTCTATAGGTCTTTCCCTGCACTATTGTTATGTTGTTGGGAATGAAATAAAGGTGCATCATTTGTCATTTATTTATGTTCAATTCTGCATTGAGTGTGAGGACTTAATAGTTTAGAGCAATTTTATTTGCCCTCTTTTGGTTCAGGAAGCAAGGGCCACTTCCAGGTCTAGAGGAGGGTTTTTACCTGACAAAATTCTGCTATTTTTGGCTGCAGCAGGTCAGTAGAGATCTGACAGTTTTTGCATGGTTAGTGATTAGGATAATGTGGCATTTGAATGCATGGTAGGTAACTCATCTAGAATAGATTTTATAGCATAACATTTTTTTGTTTCAGCTTCAATATTTCCAATCTGTATTTCCAGTTTGCATCAGAGAATTTCTGGTTAATTCAGTTTGCTACAAATTTGCAATATTTGCTTACCAACCTTTGAATTTCATCATTGTCTTAGGTTTCATTTTTTGCAGGTGTGAAGTTTCAATTCTAAAAAGTTTCATTGTTGTTATAGTTAATTCTGTGATTTCAATTTTGTTATTTTAAATTCTGTCAATTAAATTCTGCTATTTTCAGCTTTGCAATAGTTTAGTTTTATTTTTTCTGCAATAGTGTGAATTTCAATTCTGCAAGGATAAGTAGGAGTTTAGTTTTAGTTTTTAGGAGTAAGAAAGGAGACCCCAAACACCCCAATATCTAACTATTCCATGAATAAAGCCATGATCTAAATGAACTAAAAATCAGTCTGTTAACCCCTGCTTTCGTATATAGCCTTGGACACCGCCCTGGATTGACACATAATGATTAAATGATGAAGATTTGATGACACTCATCACACTCCATAACTGCTTTGGGTGTACTCCATGCCCATGATTTCATAGACTACTTTGAGCATGATGGTCGTCACGATGCTTGAGTCGATCATGAAGTTATGCATGATCCACATTTCCATCCGAAGGGAAAGGTAGAATGGTGGGGGTCGATTCTTACCTGTGGTCGAGGTCATCAGCAATGATTCAAACACTATCTATGTCGACTTATTCTACTCATCCTTAGAGGATTTGAGATATTCTTGCAAAATATCAACTTGAACCAGGAGTTGGAGAGTGTCATAGAGACTTACCTTAGCCAAAGCCTTTTTCATTTCTTTGACGATGTTGTACATAGAAGTGCTCGATTCTCCTACTCCCTTTGTAGGCTTATACATATTTTGATACTGCTACATGGCATTAAACTACTGGTGCTTGGTCAGTGAAGGATATTTGAGTTTTTCTCTAGCCTGTTCTTGCATGTATTCTTGTAGCTGATAAGCCACTCTAGGATGGAGGACCTTTTCTATAGCATGGGGTGGTATGTAGTCCTTTAGTAGTTCAGGTGGCTCTGAGGTCACTGCTATATTGGAAGATTTTGCTGAAGGGTGTACCTTTTGGTTCCATGGCTTGGGTGGCACTGGTACCTTTAGGAGCTCCATATGATCTGGATGTACCTTAATAGCTTTCTTAACAACTCTAGTGAGGACTAAGACTTGCTTATCAGAAGATGTCATACAATTATGACTAGCTTCTCGAATCAGTTTGACTTGCTTGTAAGCACCACCGTATAATGTCTGAACATAATTGAGGTGTACCATGTAGGATTCTTCACTGTGTAGATAATTACACATAGTACACCAATACGCCAGGTCTAAGTTGCTAGTCTCTTCACTACTCATCATAGCTAAATTTCTTTCAGGCTGCTAGTGGGTGGATGATGCATGTTCTTTCATGATCGGGGGAGGAGGAAACCTTATTTGATAGAAGCCCTGACCATCATGCTTCCTCCTCATGATGGTCATATGATTCACCATCATATTCATGTATACCTTCACTTCCTATAGCTCCTTGGACTGGGCTTCATGCACAACTACTTGATTAGTGACTTCCTAACTTGTAGATAAGGGCAATGGGGTCAGTGGTGTAGGTAGCACCGGATACTATATAGGAGCTGGTAGCTAGGAAATGATGGATACTTGATACTGCAATATAGATATTTAGAATTGCGAAGTGGGCACTATTTGATACTGAGGGGATGGATTCCATGGTTGGTTAGGATACGGATGGGATGTAGGCAGAGTGGATGCACTTGGGTATATATTTTATGGAAAATTTGGATAAGTCAGGGTTATCACCTTGGGAGGTAATTTATCGATAGTTGTCAGGTCAGCCTCCACCTTTTGGGCCTACTCGTAAAGAGCAGAGAATGTATTTATATTAGCATATCAAATGCTCATGCTAATATCTAAATGAAAATCTCTCAAGTAATAAAATATGGCCTATTCAGGTGTGGATCGAAGGTTGTTTGTGACTCTCTTCCAGGTTCTTGCAAACCTAACATTGAAGTTGGCTATCTCTACCTGAGGATACCTTTTAATAGTTATGAACTAGTGTAACAAAGAGGAGTCTACTTTTTCATTGAATCCACTTATCAGTTGTCCAACCAATTGATCCCAAGAAGTAATGATATTGGGAAAAAGGGACCGATACCAATAAATAAGTTTACCTCTTAGTGAAAGAACCAGTAGCTTCACCATGATGTATTCATTGGTGATTTGATGAATGGTTTCCAATCCTGTGATGTCTTGGATGTGCTCATGTGCTATATTTCCCATGCCATCATAACTAGGTAGAGCCTTCAAAGCTGCAGGAGGCACCATGTGTTGAGCCTGCAAGGCAAGTGGTCTCGTATGATTCCATGTTGCAAACTGCATGGGTGGAGCTGGTTGTGCCATGTGGAGAGGTGAATTGGTATGAAGCAACAAAGTTGGTAGAACTTGTTGAGTCAAAATAATCAGAACACTCAGAGAACCTGGTGGAGTGTTCGGTGGAGCCAAAGTATACTGATGATCCAGGAAATTTGGTGGATTCAAAGGCAAGTTGGTCGCTATACTATCAGAAGTTGGATTTTTTTAAATCAAGGACAACTTCTTGTGATGATGTTTCTATAAGAATTTTTTTTGACCCTACCACCCTAGGATGTTCTCCTAAAGCATCAATGTCAATCTCATAGAACTCGATTTCTTCTTTTGTGTTTCTAGCTCTCCACCTCGTACGCATGAAGGCATGAGTTTTTACATTGGTCTATGAGATTTGGAGGTATTTGAGTTCAGCAGTGTCACCAGATGTTCATATTGGGTAGCAATAAGATGAGCATCACTTCTTAATACTACTGAAATGTGGAACGTTTGGGTCTCATCGGGCATGCCAGAAACTATTGGTAATAAAACCAACCTAGATACATATTTTCTAAGTCTATAATGCCCTAGGTCCCCTGCCAAGCATTGAATTCCCAAAGGAAATGAATGTCCTCCATGGCAATCTCCAATAGGGCTGGTTCTGAAATAAAAATAAGATTTTTGATATGAGGGTTAGGAAGATACTGAAAGAGATAAAATGAATGAAAGGAATGGGAAATGGCTAGAAAGCCAAAAATGTAGGGTGATGGACTGGAAGCACGATATATATCTTAGCTACTTGAACCAACAATAATCAAAATAATTTACCTTTAATAGAAACTACAATAAAATATTTAGAAATTTGTAAACTCCAACAAGTATTCCAGAGACTAGCCCTCTATTGATAGTGAAATCCATAAAACAAAATTAACTAACAATAAATAAACTAGTTTAATAGAAATGATAGAATAGAAGTCATACATAGATATAGAAGATTCAACATTGGAACCAGAGGCCTTTTATTTCGAGAGTAGATTTCAAATACAGACTGCTTCTCTAGCAGAAGTTATTCATATTTTTTACAGAGAAGAAGTCAGCTTTTATAGAAGAAATCTATTGCTTAAACATTAATGCCCAACCACTCCTATGATAGGTGGACTTGATCTTGATGATGACCCAAAATAGTCAAATTCGATGGTTTAGATAACTTGGCATTGAAGCTAGAAGGTTCCGACAATGACTTGAAAAAGTCCATTTGATTTTGCAGAGTGCAACTTGAAAGTAGTTTAGATTGTCTAGGGTAGATTTATGATAATTTACCTCAGACACTTGGTTTGAGGAGAATCACTCCAGTAGTGGAGCACTTTCGGGCTAGCACCCCAACAGTGGAGCACTTTTGGTCTAGCACTCCAGTAGTGGAGTGCTTTCAAGCTAGTGCTCCAGCCGTGGAGTGCTTTCACTCTAGCGCTCCAACAGTGGAGCACTTTTGGGCTAGCAATCTAGTAGTGGAGTGCTTTCACTCTAGCGCTCCAAAAATGGAGTGCTTTTGGGCTTGACCATATTGATTTTTAATTCACCCTTAATAATAAAAAAATCTATCTTTAAGGATTTTTTCGTTCTTCCCTCAAGTGTTCCCAAAATGGTGTGCTTTGGAAAATCGCTTCCTTAGTGGAGCACTTTGTCTTTTGACCATAGGTTAACTCCTTTTGTTATTTCCTCCAAAACTTATTATTTTTCTTTATTTTGTTTCAGGGAGGTAAACTATTGACAGAGTGCTTTAGGCTTTTGACTGCTTCACACTTTTACTTATCTTTTTGGCCAATTTTGTTTCTCCTTAAGCTCTTTGAGAGAGCGCTTCACTTATGGAGCACTTTTGAGAGAGCGCTCTACTGATGGGATAATTTTGAGAGATTGCTCCACTTATGGGGTACTTTTGAGAGAGTGCTCCACTACTGGGGCACTTTACCTTTTGAACATTCTTATTTTTACACTTAGCCATTCTTACACTTGTTCCTCCTTTCATTAAAGTGTTGCCCCATGGGCGAAGCATTTTGCAAATTGGTCCTTGGAGTGGAGCACTGCAGTATTGACCATGCTCAACCCTGTTCTTCAACACTTAGTCATTTTTCCTGTTCTACTTGCTGCCAGGGCGATTTTATAATTTTAACAAGAAAATAAAACGAAACACCCAATCATAAGCACAAAAAATTGTAGCCATATGTTGAAAGTATGCAAGGCTTTTCAAGGATGAAGGAGAGGAAGTGAAAACATCAGAACATGCCCATACTAAAACATTCACAATTTCGCATGCAACATAACCAGGAAAAATATAGAAAACATAGAAAAGTACAACAAAGATAAAGAATCACACAATGCAAGAAAAAATACAGTTTTTTAAGAAATGAGACAACCGGTGAAAGCACAACAGCATAACCATATCTTAACAATTTTTTTGAATAAGAAAATATTTAAAATGAATGGTCTCAAAACTATATACAAACTAAAAATTGGCGGTTGTATGACAAAATTGGCAACAATACTATTTTTTCGGTAATGTACAATTCTTCCTTTCTGGTGCTATTCTGGTGCACTTATGCAATTTTTCTTTCAACTGGTGCAATTTCTCCATAATAAAAATTTCTAGGGTGGTATGGAAATACAATGTATGGTCTCCTTTGTAATATTTACCTACATGCAATAATTGAGGTATTTTTATCTTCCCTTTGATCGATTTTTCATCATTAGGGTTTGTAAATTTTCCCTCCATTTTGCTTTTTTAGAAAAACCCAAACCCTAGCAATGTCTTCCTCCACCTGATATTTACTATACCACATTCCTACTTCAAACCCTAGCCTTCTCAGTATGTTTTTCCACCTATAAGTCCTTCTTTGGAACAATTCCAAATTTTTGGAGTAAAAACCCAATTTTTTACTAATTTTCTCCAATTTCGGTTGGCTTTTTTGAAAACAAGTAGTTTATCTGGTGCAAATTTAATATGGATCATTTAATTTTATGTTAACTGGTGATTTTTGCATTCCCATGTGGAAGGAAAATCATCAAATGTACCTTGCTCTCAATTTACTCTAAAATACACTACCGTCGTTGTATGATTTGCCAAGTTGGTGAAAAATTATGCATGGTGCTTGCTTTTTAAACCCTAACATCTATTTGTATGAAATATTGCCACATTAGCCATTTTTTCATCGATTTTTATCTTTTTGCATGAATTATTACCAAATCACCCTTTTTACATACGCTTTTTGTCTTTTTCTTGCATTTATTCTCTTTCTTTTTCTTTTCTTTTATTTATTTTTATTTTTTTTCTTTTTATTTTCAAAAGGGCCATCATTTATGGTTTTCAACCACCCTCCATATTAATTGCATCCTGAGGGATTATTAGAATTAAGATATTTTTATTTTTTTTAATAATATATTTACTAACCACCTTCTAGGAAATCGTACAGTGACATTCACTTGTATGATCTCTTTTGCTACTGTGTCATTGGGGGGTTCTACCACTTCATTCTGCATAATTGTACAATCTTGTTCTGATTGATAATGTGTATGATTTACTCCTTGAATATTTTCTCTCTCTATTCTAAAACCATACTAGTGTCATTTGTATGATTTTTCCTTACTTTATGGCTCATTGTAGGATTTAAAATTGTACAAGTGTTCATGTTATTTGTACAATTTGCATTTATGCAATTACAAGTTGTATGATTTGCAATCATACCAAGTCCTCCTTGCAAATATATATCTTCTTTCTCAATTATTCGGTCCCTAGGTAAGGGTACCCTTGCCACTCTCCTTTCGTTTGATTAGCTTCTACTCCTATCTCCTCGAACCAGATCTTCCTCTAAACTAGGTGAATGAGTCCTTTACCTTCCTTGAGCACTCTCATACACAAAGCATACTATTCCTTGACCAACAATTCCTCTATCAGGAATTTGTCTTCCATGATCTCGTCCTCTTGCTAGTGGTCCTTGATTGCTTGATAGCACTTCCTTAGATTCACTAGATTTTGTTATCTATTGTGGATTTTTTCGGATTTCATGTATCATGATAAATAGACATCAAATTTTATAAGATTTTAATTCCGATCCATTTAATGCATCAAGAACCATTGATCCATCCAACTTATGTAACTTCACTGCATTGTTGGTCATTGCTTCCATGACTCAAAAGGGCCCAAGCCATAAGTTATTCAACTTCTTGGGCTTAATTTCTCATTTGCCACTGAACTTAAGGATCAAGTCCCCTTGTTGAAGTTCCATTTTGCAAAGATATTTATCATGCCATAGTTTTCTTCACTTATGGACTACCTAAATTACCCATTGTGATATGAATTTCCATTCATCTAATATAATGAGTGTAACCAGTCACTCTTCTAAACTCTCTTGATCACACAGATGATGCTCCATAGCTATCCGCAAACTGGGTACTAAGAATTTAACTAGTACTACCACCTCTTGACCATACATTAACTAAAAAGGTATATGGTTCATTGTTGGTTTGAATGTTGTCCTATAATCCTAGAGAATAGATGGTAACCTTTCTTCCCAATATGCTCCCTCTATATCACAAGTATTGTATAGTGTAGAGACCAAGACCTTATTAGTTACCTTTGCCTGCTCATTTGCTTAGGGGTAATAGGGACTTGATAATGAATGCAAGATCTTAAAATCAGTTATCAATTTTTTGATAACCTTGTTAACAAAGTGACCTCCCCGATCACTTGTTATATGTAGCAAAATTCCAAATATTGTAATCACTTATTTATATAAGAACCAGGCTATAATTTTACCTAAATTGTCTAGTAATGCTCTTTCTTCTACCCATTTTGTTAGGTATTTTTTTGCTATCACAATATATCGACACTTTCACCTACAAGTGGTTTTCAAAGGGCTAAAAAAATTCAACCCCCATATTTCAAACAACTCTTGAGGTTGGGATGGATGTAATGGCATAAAATCTCTACGTACTGGCTTTCCCACGCTTTGGCAAGTGTCATATGTTTGTACATGCTCTTTTGCATCCTCGTACAATATAGGCCACCATAGTCCTTCTAAGAGTACCTTTCTTACAGTATCATCTAGCCCCATGTGTCCTCCTGCCAAGCCTTTGTGATCTTATTTTAGTATTGCAACAACTTATTTTTCCATCATGCATCTTCATAAAATACCATCCGCACCCATATTATACAACAATCTAGCTATTAGCTAAAAAAGGTGTTGATTTCAAAATTACTTTCCTCTTTTCTTATATTGTCAAGTCTTGTGGCAACTCTTCTATTGATAAATATTGCCCAATTAACTTATACCATGATAACACAACATTAATGGAAAATAACTGAGCATCAAGGAATTCATCATGAAATTTCATCCTTATAGGTTCTCCTGATAGTATCCAAGACAATTGGTATGCAATCACATACTTATTACCAAGTCTTACTACTACTTGGAATACGAATTCTTATAAGGTAACAAGACACCTACTGACTCGCCCTTGTATTACTGGTTTATTTATCAGATATAATAGAGCCTGATGAACAACATAAAGGCAAAGGGGTTTACCAATAGGTAATACCTAAAATTTTGCACTCCATATACCATTCCTAGGGCCTCTCACTCTGTTGTACTGTAATTCCATTATGCTGTGACAAAAAGTGACTTGCAAAAAAAGTAGGTTGGTCTAGCCTAAATTGTCCTTCCTAAGCCAATGCACATCCTATTGCAAAATTGGAATAAAAAATATGGATATGAAATTATTTATCCTAATTAGGGAATACCATAATAGGACTGCTAACTAGCTTTGCTTTCAATTCTTCAAAAGCTCCCTAGTGTTCTTATGTCCAGCTAAAAAAAATATTCTTTTGAGTTAGTTAATAAGGTACCATTAGAAAATTTTTGAGGGGTTTTTAGAGATTCGTGCATTCCTACATTAGCTCATATATTCACTTAGAGCCAGTAGATGGTCCCTGATTTTTACATAGATTGATAAATCATCCAAAAATACCTTAAAATTCCTTTTTGCCAGCTGATCCAATATATACATAATAATACGTTGAAATGTATTTGGGGTATTACACAATCTAAATGACATTTTGTTGTATGCATAGATGCCATTTTCTACAATAAATGTGGTTTTTAACTTATCTTATTTGGTTATACTAATTTTATTATAGCTGAATAATACATCCAAGAACAAATATATTTCATGTCCTACAACCTCCTCCAGAATAGAGTCTCTAAATGGTATAGGGAAGGGATATTTAATCGTTATTGCATTTAAACTCTGAAAATTGATGTAGATTTGAATCTTGTCCACTTTATGTTTCAAAGTGACCACAATAGGAGAGACCCACTCACTTATGGTAACTCTAAAGATAATGCCAACATCCAACATCTTCTCCATTTCCTTATTTACCAAAGTTGCATACTTAGAATTCATCCTAAATGGTATCCATATCATTGGTTGTACCCCATGCATTAGTTGGATCTTGTGGACACATAATTTTCATGGTATTTATTTTAGGTCTTTGCACATCCATGCAAAAACATATTTATATTCCATGATTATCTTGAAGGCTACTGCTTTTAGAATTGGATCCCAGTCATCGTCACAATGAATCATCTTAGGTTCACTTTCTGTCCCAAGATTCATATCTATGATTCATGGTTCTTTATATGCTATGTTATTAGGTTCTACCTTAGCCTTTTACACATTCACCGTATGTGCTTGTATTGCATCTATATCTACATATCCAACTATATATTTTGTAAAACTTTTAGGAAATATCCATTTCTCATGTTCCTCTTCTTTTGATTTTGTGCTGACCATATTCTTGTCTTGTTTTTCCATGGTCTCCTTTGGGATGAAATACCTTGTACTCCTTCATTTTCCAATGAAGGAGGCCACTATTAGATCATGCTTCATCTTTGCTACAATATTCTAGATACAACATACCCTTTTTATTAGGTTCATACTCTTCTTCATGAAGAACTACCCAAATTATTTGTCATGGTGACATCCTCATTGATTCTTTGATTATTTAGGTTAATCAAATATTTGTGTTATCTCTTTTTGAATATGATCTAGTATTTTCCCTAGTTGTGATTAAATTTGGCCACTTGTAGCCAACCTGTTCCTAGAAGTACATCATATGCAGGCTTTTGCATCATAATCACAACGAAATCCAAGATAAATTCTTTGTCAATAATTATCACTTATTGTGAGATCAATACTCCCTTAGTTTCAATGTCATACTGGTTAGTACCATACAACTAAAATCTTGGTGCCCACAAGGATGGATCGACAATATATCTATAAGTCTTACTTGCTTAGCCTTCTTGGCTTCTTCTTCAATTACTTTATTTGCCACCTGCTATATTTGCTTCTCCTTGGTAGACTTTGGGTAAGTATATTTCTTGGTCTTACTCCATGTTATAGCTAGTACTTATTCCTTAGTTTTCTCCTCCTTCATTGAGAGTAGATAAATATCCAATAAATTTACATTTTGTGAGCCACTTGAGCTCACTTTCTTAGGAAAATTGGCTTCTTTGTGGTTTCTTGGACCACACCATATACACATGTGTGTAGTATTATATTGGGCTGACTGCATCGTCTTAGAAGAAGGATAGTTTTTCACAAAATACCCCCACTCTTGGAAATTATGACATTGTATGATCGATATTCCTTTTGAATCATACTATAATCAGCTATGGCCTGCTTGGTGATTACCTTGATTTGGCCTTCCTCCTCTTTGACTATTTGTGTAACCTCTAGTAGTTGTAGGTTTTCCACTTCCTTGAGGTTTTGGTTTCTCCTCTTGATATTGAATCATGAGGGTTTATTGGTAATATTTTCCATTAAATGGACACCCTACTACTTCATATCCTAGCACATTACATATATGGAAATATTCGTTCTGAGGGTAATTCACATTTGAATGACCTTTTGCCTTAAATTGTTTTTTTTAAGCAAAAAACCCCTTGTGGGGTCACCTTGGTCTGAGAGACCATGATCAGGGGGTTATACACTGTCAAAGTCACCTAGGAGTCACGCCAGACCCTGCCTGCACCAACATTATCAATTGTATTTTGGGTACCCAATTCAACTTTTTGGTAGGGTAGAGATTTGAACCTGGGACCTCCCTTGGAGGATTGCCCTCTCCTATCCAACTCACCTACAACACTTGGGTTACTTTTACCTTACATTAGATACACCATATGTCCTTTTTATTTCTTCGTGTTTCTTTCTTAGCTTCTTTTATGATCTTGTAAAATTCCTTACGAAATGACTAAATAGTATGATGTATTGTATCTTCTTTGCCACTATACAAATCTGTGTGCCTTATATATGTTGTGATTCTCATGATCATTTGCTTTACCTCAATCTCATTTTTTTTCTTTTTTAAGTGCTTCCTCATAAGTAGATGATGGTACTACCTTCATCTTCTTTTTGTATCTTGGTAGTAGCCCATCGAGAAACCATCTCTTCACCAATGATCTTCTAGTGGTATTTCTAGCTTATTGGTTAATTGCTTTAGCCATCGATTATTTCTTTATATCCTCCTTAGCACCTTTCTTTATGGTGTTTATATTGATGACAATATCACCATCATTTCTCAAAGATTCCAATTATTTGATGAAGGTATTCTTCATCGTATTCCATGCTTGGAATGGTACTGTATTCTTTTGCTTTAGATACCAATCTATTGTGAGTCCTCTTTGTGTAGCATAAAATAATTACAACCACTCATCTGGTTGACTTACACCATTTTCTTTCCAAATGGTTATGCACGTCTCGATGTGTCTTTTTGTATCCTCTTTCCCTTCCTCCATGAAAGGTGGGCATCTCTATTTTATAGCCTTTGTAGCTATACCATCCCTTACTATATTTCCTTCCTCATCACTTGAGGAGGTATCTTTTGAAATCCTTAACTAATTCCTTATTTAGGTGGGTGATCTACTATGCTGCTCTTCATTGGATATTTCTATTTGTGGTACCTTATTTTCACCAAATAGTCATCTCTTGACTTCTTGTGCATCCTCACTCCATGACCTCCTTCACTAGAATGTAGACTATGGTCCTGGTTCTCCTTCATCAGACCTCACATCATGTTTCTCTGGTGCCAAATCCCATTCTCTACACCCCTTTGCAACCTTCTTATCAAATTTTCAGGTGTTACCATACACTCACTATCTTCTCTCTTTCATAAATGTCTTATCTTACACCAATGTTCTCTTTAAATATTGGTGGTTCTTGTACCCCTTCTTATGTATCTACTAGCAATGTCTCCCACCTTTTAGTATCTCCTTCTTCTAAGGTCCATACTTATTCAATTACTGGTTCATTCATCAAATTATTCATAGTCTAATTATTGTGCTCCTTCTTACTAGGATTTTTTTTTCTCCTTGATTTTGTCTCCTTCATCCTCATGAACTTATATCTGTCATTCACCTTAAATGGGTTCTTACTCACCACTTGTCACAATACGACAAGTTCATCTAAATTACATCAATTTGAAGCAATTTTTATAAGCAACGATGCCAAATGTAGCACAGGGTGCAATATTCCTAGGAGGTGAGGTGATTTGGAAGGTTTGGAAATGATTCCTAAGGCTTTGTAACAATTTTTACCCAAATCATACAAGGTATAGGATTTGCCTTGTATGGTTTGTAAACTTCCAAAACTACTTGTACGAATTGAAAATCATATAGTTTTACAATCCAAATCATACAACACTACAAATTGTATGATTTTACACTTAGTAAATCCATTGGAAGTGGTTTTGTAACCCAAATTGATTAGTTTTGTAATCGATTTCTTCGAAAGGCTAATTTTCCATATTTGGCAAGTTTTAACTATGCAATTTCATTCCAAATTAGGTAAACAATTTATTGTACGGTTTGGTACATAGGATGTATGGTTTAACCAGACCCTTTCTAAACTTTCCACTTGTTTATTTTCCAATTTGCACCACACTTTCTCCAAGATAAGTTTTGGGATGTTTTCCTATTGCAAGTGCTAGCTTTTCCTCTAACATGCAAACCCTATTTCAGTGCCAATGAATTATTATCAATACCAATATTTCCAAAAATCATACAACTACAAAATGATATCTGTGTACAACAATAATAATATCAAAAATAAATTCCTCAACATTCTCTAGGGTTATGAGTTATTAATTGACACTATTCCATTGCCACAATATCCATATTCCACATCATTTTGGCCATACTTGCACAGAATGCATAAACAAGAATAACCATTCAAATGTACAAGAGAATTCACAATAACTCATAACTGTAATACTATTTTATTATTATGGTTGGATATGTACAGTTACCATGAATAATAAATGAACAACCTATGTACTAACATGAACCAACATAATGAATCAACAATGTATAAGAATGAACAACCATCAAAATTGAATGGGGGGTCCTTATAATACTTTCCTAGGCCATTCCAAAGTGATTATTGAGACAACCACCATTTACAACTACCATCCCTATAACAATCCATTTGTATTAAGGTCTTCCTAAGTCTAATTTAATTATTATCAAATTCACCTTAAATGCACATTTCACCTTATTTCTTTTTAATTTATAATTGCACATTCTATAATTTTTGTACAATTACACCCAATTGTACATTTTCTAACTCTTATTTGTACAATTAGACCAAACCTCACATGTTGTACATTTTAACAAACCGTACACCTAACAAAATTGACAATTAGTAAAATTGTGCAAATCCAATGTTCACTTCTTCTTTTGGGAGGTGGATTTGTTGCCTACAACATGATTATCATCCCGTGGAATATAAGGGGTGCTAATACCCCCTTAAATCATAGGTTTATCAGGGACCTATGTTTAAGTAATAAGCCTAATATTCTTTATATTCAGAAAACTAAAATGACAAAAGAAATTTTAAAAACTATGAAAGTAGTATGGGAAATATTTGAATGAGATGTTATGGATTATGAAAAAGGAATAGGAGGATTATAACTTGTTGAAATCCTTATAGAACCTCCTATGTAACCATTCATAATACTAGGCATTGGATAGCCTCTTTAGTCACTTTCTACTTTACAAATATTTTTTTCATCCTTATCAATGCCTATGGACCTACAACTCAGTTAAGTAGATTAGAATTTTGGAGTGGGACTGAAGCCTTTCTGAGAAGTAAAGACCAAGAAACCTGATTCATGATCATAGGATATTTTAATGTCATAACAAATTTGGATGAAAAATTTAGGGAAATTAGGAAATTAACACAAAGTATGAGAGATTTATCAACTTTTATTCAAAACAATAATATTTGGGAGGTTGAGTTTGAAGAAGACAACTATACTTAGACTAGCAATAGGAGAGGCAAAAACCTAATAGAAAAAAAAATAGATGGATGCATACTCTTAGATCATTGGCTAGATTAAGGAAATTGTGCTAAAATTAATACCTTAACAAGGATTGGTTTAGATCACTGGCCAATAAGAGTTAAATGGTGGTAAATTAATTTTAAAAAAGATCATATTTTAAATATGAATAGATGCAGGAAGACCATCCTCAATTTATTGATATGATAGCTCAAATATGGAATTCTTCAGGTAATGGTGGGTTGTATGCTCTTCCAAATCATATTAAATCTATGATATCTAGATTAAAAGAATGGAACAAGAAAACTTTTGGAAATATTTTTGAGAAGAACGAAGAACTAAAATATAAACTTTCAAAATTCCAAAAAGGTGATCATAATAATCGAAGCTCATAGGAAATGTAGTTTCTTAGTGAATACAATTATTTTTCATAGGATGGCTATAGTACAAAGATCAACATTCATAATTAGTAGAATTAAATAAATAGAATGGGTTTGAATTGAAGATTAGAGTGAAATTAGAAAAGAGGCAAAGTATTTTTATCAAAATATTCTAGGATCAAAAGAGACTAAACTTCTTAATGATAAAATTATTCAAGATGCTCCTTCAATTATAATGAATGAAGACAATAAGAAAATGATGGAGCCTATTACTCTAAATACATATTTTTTAATAAGTATGAATCCCTAATCCCTAGGTCTAAATGGGCTCTATGTAGCTTTTTACGAACATAATTGGGATATAATGAAGGATTATTTATTTGTGGTAGTGAAACGGTCTAGGGTAAAATAATATATACCTTATAAAATAAATACAACATATATTACCCTAATTCCAAAAAAAAAATGATGTTGAATTTTTTGATTCTTTTAGGCCCATAAACCTATGTAATATGGCATATAAGATTATCTCCAAAGTGATGGTGAATTGATTAAGGCCATTTTTAGACAAAATTATTTTAGAAGAGCAAGGAGGATCTGTGAAAGGGAGACAACTTTTGGATGGGATCATAGTAGCTCATGAAATTATACATTGAACAACTTATATAAAAGAGAGAAATGATCTTAAAACTTGATATGAATAAAGCCTATGATAGGGTTAAATGATATGATATTAAAACTTGATATTAAAGCCTTTGATGGGATCATAGTAGCTCATGAAATTATACATTCAACAGCTTCAAAAAAGATAAATAAATGATCTTAAAACTTGTTATGAGTAAAGCCTATGATAGGGTTAAATGGGATTTTTTTGTAGTTTTAGAAAAGATTGGATTTGGGAAGAAAAGGGTTAGATGGATTAAATCTTGTGTCTCTATAGTTTATTATTTAGTGTTGTTCAATGGGTTAGTAACAAAATATTTTAAAGCCAAGAGAGGCCTTAGACAAGGATATCCTCTATCTCCTTATTTGTTCATTATTATGGTAGAGGTTTTGAGTAGGAACTTAAATAAGGCTTACAATGATAGGCTTATAAGTGGACTTAAGGTTAGTAATAATATCAACAACATCACCCATAAATAATTTGTAGATAACACAACCCTTTATGGAAGGACAAGGATAAATGAGGCCAGAGATTTGAATAAATTTTTAAAGGAATACAAAATAGCATTAGGGCAAAAAGTTAATAGGACAAAATTCAAAATTTACTTCCTAAACACTCCAACTAATATCAAAGCAAGAATTTACAGGTTACTTCAAATGGAGGAGGCAAATTTACTAGCAAATTATCTAGGGATGCCTTTATTTGAGAGGAGAATGAGGATAGAATTATGGAATCCAATTATTAGTAAAATTCATAATACAATTCTAGCTTGGAAAGTTAGATGGTTATTGTTAGCAGGAAGAGTGCAGTTAATTAAGTCAATATTATAGGACATTCCAACATATTATATGTCATTGTATTTGTGCAAAAATCAATTGAAAAAAGTTTAATCTATATTATGTGATCCTTTTTATGGTCAGGTGTACATGATAAAAGGAAATTTACCTTAGTGAAATGGAGCAAGGTGTGCGATGATAAAACTAGGGGAGGTCTTGGTTTAAGAGTTCTTACAGATGCAAAATTTTCTCTTAGGGAAAAAGTAATATGGAATTATACAAATAGATTCAAAGACAATGGGCAAGAATTATTCTAAGTATGTTGAACCCGATGACCCAATTTTAGGATTATGCATTCTCTCTACCAAATGGTTCTGCTCTTTGGAATGGTTTATATAGACACCAAAATCAAGCATATTAAATGCTAATTAATTAATCACAATTAATTAGTATATTTAATATTAATAAATATTAAATTTACAATTTATTCACATAAGTATTAATTAATTAATTAATTAATTAGTTAATTATTACCTAGGCTACACAACCATTCACCCCTCCTCATGAGAACATTCACCCTTCCATCCTCCATGGCCACATCATCCACAATTTACTTCAATTCCACCTCACATCCCCCATTCTAGTCATGCGCAAGAAATGATCACCCTTTTGCACAAATGAACTTCAATTTACTACACACACTATAACTTGTGGTTACACCTCCATATGGACATTAGATATTTCCAATATGCACGCTATTACAACATGCACACATAAGTTCAACATGCACATTTAAATGAAATACACATTTAATTTAAATGTATAAACAATTCAAACATGCACATATGGATAAATATGCATAATTAGTTTTAAATGCATATTTAATCCACATGCACTTTCAGTTCAACATACACACTCAATTAACATGCATATACAATACACACACACATTGCAAAGTTGCATGCACATTCTTGGTGATAACTCTGAAGTGTGCATATTCAGTGATATTTCCAAGGTAAGCTTATCCTCCTCTATGAGCATTTATCCTTTAGGATAAGATCAATGTAGAATAGAAGCACTAGCTAACACCACTTAACTGGTTGAGCTACCACCTCATCCATTTCTCCTAGGAAATATCTAAATGCACCCTCTCCTCCTTCATGGAGCATGAGGATAAAACACGTAAACACACGCTGATGAAACTCCAAGTCAACTTCTTGAGTTATCACATACCACCATCCCCATCCCATGTCAAACATTGATCAAAATATTTTGTAGGCTTGAATTTAACTTTTGATAGTAATAGGACACCACAATCCATGGTCGTATGACCCCAAACAACTCAGGTTGTAGTCATCCAAACCTAGACGGTTGAAATACAAATCATGCATTGATTCCTAGAAGCAACATGGTGCAACATCATAGCAACAACATTAATACAAGAAGGTAAGATTGGTTTGTTTTACATTCCTTGCACATTTCAACATTCATTTAATACAT
The DNA here is from genome assembly GCA_028583015.1 of Wollemia nobilis. NCBI lineage: Eukaryota > Viridiplantae > Streptophyta > Pinopsida > Araucariales > Araucariaceae > Wollemia > Wollemia nobilis. The sequence goes on from JAQPPZ010017052.1 coordinate 16,963,891, forward strand.
TCAATTTTACACCTTTTGAATTTGGACCTCACTTTTGGAGGCCCAATATATGCTACTAATATATTTGTAGTTTACTTGTGCCTAGGTACACAAGTTTGGAGCTATTATATTTGCAACTAAAACTGGATCAGTGTTTAGATCCAACCCTACATCCTACCCTAGATGCGAATGTTTGGATTAGCATATATGATGGTTTAAATTCATATGATCCTAATAAAAATCCAATAGATCCAGTAGATCTAATGTATATCTAGATCCATCACATCTAGTAGACCCAAATCCAGCTAAGCGATGGTCATGATAAAACTATCCATTAATTTGTTGTAGCAAGATAAGACACATGCACTATTTGAGATTGTAAAATGGAATCAATCCCTTACACATTTGTACAACCCTGCGAGGGTTTTATATTATAATAAAAAAGAAGTAAAGAACATAAATTATTACATCTCTTTTAATTTATTTTGCTATGGTGCATATTTTTATCGTCTACAAGATGGCTATCATGGTGGGACCATTCCCTTGACTTTTCTTCTTATACAATAGTTTAAGTTTTTGATGTTTTTATGCTTGTTATAGGTTTTTCTATTGCATTCTAACATCTTTGACAATTTTATGTTTTGAATTTTACACAAGTTGTAGACAATGCACACAAAAGAAAATTTTTGACCCAAGACATCCTTAGCTTGTGACCATATGACCTTGGACAGTCTTGGATAGAAGTTGTCCAACCTTAAATGGTCACAGATTATAGATACCTCCAGTTATCGGTCTTCAATCTAGTGTAGGACCATAATTATTCAAAATCCAGAAGAGGATCCTTATTTATTTCACAAAGGCTCTCCTATTATGGAATCCACTAGATCCACTCAAAAGAGACCCAGGATGATACTTCCAAATATTGAAGCTTCCCCTTCACGTGTAGAATGCACTCAAGCACAGTCCTACTCTTCTGTTCCTGAAGTGATGCAACCCTCGATGTGCATTCCAGATCTACCATAGAATCTTAAATATCTCAGCTCAAAATTTTGGGAAACCTTTAGATCTGCGTTCATCAAGATCCACAAAAATGAGACCTTCATCATAAAATGCATAAAGGCATCGATGATGGCACCATGCCAAATAGTTTGTGAATGAAACCTCTGGGCCTTCGAATTCTAAATCTTGATCTTCAGGAAGATATGGACAAGAAATTTACCGATCTCACCTTGAATTTCCAGAAAGCCTATTCGAAAGTATATCTTTTGATAGAAAATAAATTACTTGAGAGCTTGAAGGTTCAAAAGGATGTCGTTGTCATGTAGTTCGATGCACAAATGGAGTAAATATTTAGTAAAATGATAGATCTATAGATTGCATCCTATTGGAAATTGTAAATCAAGCAAGACTTCATTGTGAAGGCCAACGCTCTCAAAATGGAACTATGTGTGGATCGTCAGGTCCAACAAGAAGCAACCAACACTCAAAAAGCTACTGAGAAGCAATAACAAGATATTATCATGGATGAAGCCAACACTTTAATGGTCTCCCTCATAAAAAAGGAGTGTGCACCACTCTTTTTGAGATACAAGAGCTCAAAAAACTTGTCACAAATATTGCCATTGCCTCTCGACCCAAATTGTGCAATCCCTCACCATGAAATTGAAGGAGAATGAATATAATCTAGAGTCATGGATACAATAGATAACAAAAACAACAATAGAAACCTCAACAGTCGGGTTAACAACAATAGCAGTAAAATTGCCATGACAGACAGAACCAACAATCTCAATCAAAAAATAGGTCATGGGACAAATCCCAAAGCATATTTCACTGGCGATAACTAGAGAAATAATTCATACCTCCTACGTAGCAGTAGTCATGATGGGGCTCTGGCAAAACTTTCCAAGATTTCCAAATGAATTAGAACTCTATGAGATCTACTCCTAGGTAGTCAGGTCCAAGATTATAGCAGAACCAAGGCCATCCTTACGATGGTGGCATAAACTGGTACTGAATTATTGGAGTGTCATATTCAGTCTTACCGATATATGCTGGCTCTTCTTTAGAAAGAGCATGGTAGGTGCTATTGATGGCATGATAAGAAATGTTATTGCTTATAATTTCTATGATAGACCTCTCACAGTGGTAGAAAAATAGCTTCTTGGGCTAGGATTTAAATATATCCTTGTCCCACCTCCCATGGCCCATGATGATGTTTGTGCAGAGTATGTTCTATTTTCTAGGATTCTCAAGCTCTCGTGGTTTTTTAGTCCAAAAGGAAGGGACATCACCAATTGGGAAGAACTTTCCTACTCTCCCTTCTGTATTTCAAATTATGCATGGGAACCTGATATGAAATGCCAACCCCTATTGAATCTTCTTAATGACAAAAAGCATCAAGTTGAACAACAACTTGCTTCCACAAAGAGTATCTTCTAGCCTCCCTTGCCCAGGCATATGGAAAGAGCCTTACACTCTCTCAGATCTGATGATTCCATTGTCATCAGACCCACTGAAAAAATCTTGGGCTCACTATTCTTAGTAAGGCATGGTACCTAGAAGAAGGGATCAAACAAATTTTAGATCTGGAAGTTTACCAAGAGGTTATTTTTGTTCCCTAGAATTCTCTTTTTTATCTCTTAGAGTCCATTGTTAAAAATACACAAAGAAGTCTTGTCCTCAATTAGAAAATAGTGGATTATCTTCTGCAAAAGAAACCCATCATTGCTTGATTCTGTACTTTCTACCTCATTCCAAAGGTTCACAAACAACCTATGAAGGGTAGGCCCATCTGCTCCTACTATGATTATATGTTGGAGCCTGTTTCCAAATGGCTTCACCACCAAATTCTCCCCATTATCTTGGAGCAACCAAATCATCTACAAGACTCTCTAAGAATAATGAAAATCCTTCATAAAAGAGATTTTCCTCCAAGTTGTGTTATGTTCACCTTTGATGTTGAGAGCCTGTACTTAAGCATTCCTACAACAATAGGATTGCCCACTCTTCAACACTTCATTTTGGGAAGGTTCAAGCCAGGTTTGGTCTAGTTGATCCTTGAACTTGCAGAACTGGTCCTAAACAAATATTATCTAGAATTTGATGGTAAGATCTATAGGCAAAAAAGAGGTACAATAATGGGGAGCAATTTTGCAGTTGTCTATGCTTTTTTGTTTCTTTGTTACTTGGAATTGTAAGTTTTTGATATTTTTCCATCTATTTTAGAAAATATTTGCTTGTATAAATGATATATTGATGATGCTTTTGGAGTTTGGAATGGTACTAATGAGAGTATTCAAGCTCTCCTTGATGCTTATGGTTTTGTTTATCCCAACATCAACATCACTACTACCATTTCCACTTCTGACGTTAACATCCTGGATATTCTAATGGTCAAACCACCCTCCATGACTATTCTAGGTCATTTGGATACTAAATTACACCAGAAAAGCATGAATGTGTATCAATATATCCTTTTCTATTCATTCCATCCACCCCACAAAAAAAAAACCTTCATAGTCAATGAACTCAACAGGTTTCTGGTCAGAGGCGGATGTTGAAGGATTCAGAAAGAGGAAGCATTAGTTTTTTCACAGGTTGAGAGCTTCGAGCTACCCATCCTATTTCTTATTTCCACTATTTTCCCAAGTAGAGTTTTGACATTAGCCTGCACTGCTCCAAAAAATATTCCAAAGATCTCTTTAAGATATCCAGGTCTAAAGAAATCTCCCCTAGTTCTGATGAAGTTGTGCAACTACCAGTTTGCCTGTGATCTTCATCTAAACCCCTAAAAAATAAGTTTTAAAATTTAGAATTTTTCTGTAACATCTCTTTTCAGCAATCAATACCTTGTATTCATGGTTACACATCCCGAGGAGCATTATTTAATGTTTTAGGCACTTTCAACTATTATCCTTGGCAATCACTATTGTTTTTGGTATATCCCAAGGTAACGGTTCATTTTTATTGATTCTCGCCATGTGGCATGTTGGCTAGCGCACCCACTGGCTTGATAAATCTATATAAATAAGATGGATTATAATGTTTGGTCATCAGTCGAACTGATGAGCACTTAAGGTGTGAATGTTAGAGTAATATTTCATTCGTTGGGATATTTACCCTTTTACTCCACTAGGTAAAATAGGTAGTATATTGCATTATACTACATAGATATATTATTACATTTACTTTTCTACTTCTTACCATGTAGATATTTACTGTCTTAAATATCTAATGGTAAATAGCATAATATCCTAGGTGAAATCCCGAGCATATCGCGTATCTTCTCTAAACGCATTGGTTAGCGTGAATGCAGGGAATATAGGTTTTATTCCTATTTTGTAATCTATTTAACATTAGCTTCATAGCTAATATTTTTAATGTTCATGGTTTAACTACATTGGTATCAAAGCAAGCGAAAGCACTACTCCATATTTGGCAAACAAGGCAATTTTTTTTTTGTTTTGCTATTTCAATCCTTCAATGGATTGAGACACGAAGGACACTGGGACCTACCAGGGGATACTGTAAGACTCTCCCCTAATAGCTCGTAGCTTCGGGAGACCACCATGCACTGGGGAACTATCCAAGGGTAGGATTGCCCTCACACCCTCAACACAGTGCTCAAGGCACTGACTACCGACATATGACCAAGGGTAGGAGCGCCCTCGATTAGGGGTGACCCTCACTCTCCTGACGCAGTGCTCAAGATACTGACGTAATGGGAGTAGACACCCATGAGGAAGGGGGATAGGACATGAAACCGCTACCACCCTAACACTGACTTTGAGTCTGCACACTACACGAAACCCGAGGAAGCTATTGACTTGATGGGTGTATTTTTTGTAGTTTGATTGGCTCAAATCCTGAGGGGTGGCCCGCAAGTGCTCACATGGTATCTGATCTGGCCCTAGCACAAAACATGAGGTGTTGACTAACGTGGCACACAACCTATAAAGGCATGAATCCTGAGGAGTAGGATCTGTTGACATGGTGACACGTGGCCCAAGGTAGCTAACAGAGGTGGTTGGATCTAGATGGTGTGGTAACCAAGGCAAATATTGTGATGTGGCACTGTGTTGACTGGACGTGGGTGCAAAATATGAGATATGACATGGAATGGTGATTGAACTTTCTGATGTGGAGGTCAGCACGAGTCTCTAAGTGGCTGCAACATGACGGGTTCTGATTAGTTGATACATGGTGATGTGGCAAAATGTGGATATGGTTGATTGCTCGAAGGCAATCAGATAATAAGAGGGGGAGCATCATTTTTAAAAGGTTAAAATTCACCTACATGGTGAATGTGGGACAAAAGGCCCACATTTTTTTTGTTTTCTGTCCAACGACAGATAAAGAAGACAAAAGAGAGTTATTCTCCTTTTGCTCCCGTCTAGCCTGTTAGCTGGATTGGTCGAGGGCTGGCAGCTAGGCCATTATCGCCCACTCGACCGTGGGTCGAATCCCGCGAAGGCTAGAAAAGGCTTCTCCTTTTTCTCCAAGGAGCATTTCAAAAGCAAAGGTAATTTTCAATTTTTTTTATTTGCATTTTTCATTTTTAGTTTAAGTTTCTTTTAAATATTTTTTTAATAATTAAAATATAAACATTTATTTTTTAAATCTTTTTAAATTGATTTTTAAATAAATGTTTGTTTTTTATTATTAATTAAATTATTTTTGATTAACTTGGTTTAAATTTTGCAAATTAAAAAAAAAAAAAGGGATTTTTTTTTTGCAAATTCAAAATACAAAGAGTGCATTTGTTTTCTCCACAAAGGGAGATATAATACAAGGAAGAGCACCTATCTTTTTGCAAATTAGAAAACCCTTAATTCTTCTCAACCTTGTTAAATTTTGCAACATAAAAGGGAGCCAAAAATTAAAACAAATTTGATTCTTTCTTGCAAAATTGGAAAACAAGGAGACTCAAAATTTTGTAATATTCAAAGACAAAGTGTGCATTTGTTTTCTCCAAGGGGGGATATAAGACATAAAATTGCACATTCTTTTTTGCAAAATTGAGAAGAATTTGAAGCCTTGGGTCCATAAAAACCAAGTCGTGTGTCGACTGGTTTTGGAAGCCTTTCAAACATGGGTCATGTGTCGACTTGTCTTGGAAGGAGTGCTATTTGTTAAATTTGCAAATCAAAGGGGGGAAGACAAGCAATTTGGATTTCTTTGCAAATTTGTAACACAAAGTGAGGAGCACTTAAAACAAATCAAACTTGTTTATTTTGCAAAATCAAAAAGGATAGGCAATTGTTTTATGCCACATTATTTGCAAAATTGTAAGACAAGGAGGAGACAAAATATCAATTTTTTTGCACAACACAAATTCAAATTTTGTTGCAAAAATTAAAAGGTGCATTTTCAATTTTACTCGACACCTTTATTGGCAAAATAGGTGCATTTTCAGCAGTGCCTGAAACCTATGTTATAATGATTTTTGTGGGCATTCTTGTTTGATTATTGCATCATATTTTGCAATTATAAGTCATAAAATCAAGAACACTCAAAACCCCAAAATTTCACAATAATTTGTGTAAAGCATTGCACATATTTAAAACCAATTTTAATATATATTCTCTCTTAAATCAAAACCCCTAATTCACTCTTATTTGTTTGGTTTAATTTCCTCAATCTGATTATTCCTCTTCAAGAGGACTTTGAGGCAGGTGCCATTAAATATCTTTTTCAATGAATTATCTTTTGGTACTCTTCTTGGGTATATCAAAAGAAAGAACAAGTTTTTGTAAAATAAGGAACCTTGAAAGTAGCAAATATTTTGCACTAAGGGGGGTTAATTCCTTTATTCATTCAAACACATATTTTGACAAGAGGGAGATAAAACTTGTAAAGGCAATCAGAAAAGTAGAAGTCATCATAAAATTATACCTTTTCTTTTAGGCTTCATAATAGCAACCATGCTTGAAGTACTTGCAATAAGGAAGGATTATTTGGTGAATTTTTTTGATAACATTGCCTAAGAGACAAATTTTTGCACAAATTGTAAAAAGGACAACCATGACACCATTCAGTGTTGGTTTCCAAACAAGCAAAACTAAAATGGCAAAGGCACATCATAGAAGAAAAATAAAGGCAATATTGCTAGTGAAGTGTCTAGTTTCGATTCTGATTCTGGTTTAGAAAAAGCACATAGAGTACTCTTGGCTAAGACAATATTGTAGAGGGAAAGCAAATTTATCACCTTAAGCAAGCACCATTTCCTCTCTCTTTTTTAGGCTTCATAAATAGCATAAGTTTTTGTTTGAATTACTAGAAATAAAGGGGTGATTGTACCTCTTTTAGGCTTCATAAATAGCAAACTCTCATTGTTTTAAGTACTTGTAACAAAAGGAGGGAATTTTCTGGTGTAAAAATTGCCTAGGAGGCAATCTTTGTAAAAACCTTCACAAAGCTTCTTAAGTTGCACATATTTTGCAATTAAGGGGGGTATTCATTTATTTTTCTTCATAATTTTTTTGTAAAAAGAGAAGAAGACTTATAAGGGTGCATTTTCGACAGTGACCAACACCTTAGTCAAACTTCTTTCAAAAATTACAACATGTTTTGCAATAAGGGGGGAACTTATAAGGGTGCATTTTTGGCAGCGATCGACACCTTAGCTACCTTATATTTTGCAAAATCATTTTGTAACTAAATGAACCTCGTATAAAGTGATCTAATCTACTACACGTAGCGATTGCAACAGCTGGTTACCCATGCAATTTGGTTGGATGATAAGATTACAATAAGGATATTCATTGATATGAAGACAAAGTGAGGAATGACCCAATTTTTGCTTAGGAGCCACAAGAGCACTGTGACAGAGTAAGAACCAGCAGATCAACATCTTTCATTGTATTGGGATAGTTATATACATTACCCAAATAATGTAATAAGGGGGGATGTTAGAGTAATATTTCATTCTTTGGAATATTTACCCTTTTACTCCACTAGGTAAAATAGGTAGTATATTGCATTATACTACAACGGTAGATTATTACATTTAGTTTTCTACTTATTACCATGTAGATATTTATTGTCTTAAATATCTAATGGTAAATAGCATAATATCCTAGGTGAAATCCTAAGCATATCGTGTATCTTCTCTAAACGCGTTGGTTAGCGTGAATGTAGGGAATATAGTTTTTATTCCTATTTTGTAATCTATTTAACATTAGATTCATAGATAATATTTTCAATGTTCATGGTTTAACTACAGTGAAACACATTTTTGAAGTTTTTCTTTTCATTTTAGTCTCTCTTGTTCTTATGTTGTGAAGTGCATTTTTTCATTGATCGCTTGTGCTTCTACTTCCTCTTTGCTATTTGATTTCTATTGTGCTAAGGTACTACTGTAAAGTATTTCTTTCTTTTTGAATATCCAAGTAAATTTTTTCAATCTAATATCACATGCTACCCTATTTATTCAAAATCTAGAAGAGGATCCCTATTTCTTTCATGAAGGCTCTCCTGTTATGGAATCCACTAGATCCGCTCAAAAGAGACCCAGGATGATACTTTCGGATATTGAAGCTTCTCCTTCGCATGTAGAATACACTTAAGCATAGTCATGCTCTTATGTTCCTAAAGTTATGCAACCCTCGATGTGTATTCCAGATCTACCATAGAATCTTAAAGATCTTAGCTCAAAATTTTGGGAAACTTTTAGATTTGTGTTTATCAAGGTCCGCAAAAATGAGATATTCATCATGAAAATCTAGAAAGGCATCTATGATGGCACCATGCCAAATAGTTTGTGCATGAAACCTCTGGGCCTTAAGATTCCAGATCCTAATCTTCAGGAAGAGATGGACAAGAAATTTGAGTTCACCTTGAATTTCCAGAAAGCTAGTTTGAAAGTATATCTTTCAATAGAAAATAAATTACTTGAGATATTTAAGGTTTAGAAGGATGTTTTTGTCATGCAGTTCGATGCGCAAATGGAGCAAATATTCAGTAAAATGATATATCTACAAATTGCATCCTATTGGAAATCATAAATCAAGCAAGACTTCATTATGAAGGCCAACGCTCTTGAAATGAAACTGTGTGTGGATCGTCATGTCCAACAAGAAGCAATCGACACTCAAAAAGCTGCTAAGAAGCAACAAAAATATATTTTCATGGATGAAACCAATACTTTGATGGCCTCCCTCATCAAAAATAAGTGCATACCACTCTTTTCTATGATCCAAGAGCTCAAAAAACTTATCACAGATCTTGCTATTGCCTCCTGACCCAACTCCCATAATCCCTCATCACAAAATTGAAGAAGAAGGAATAGAAGCTAAATTCATGGCCGTAGTGGAAAACAATAGTAGCAACAATAGTAACCTCAATAGTCAGGCTAACAACAATAGTAGTAGAATTACCCTGGTAGACAGAACCATCGATCTCAATCAAAAAATGGGTCACATGACCAATCCAAAAGCAAAGTTCACTAGCAACAACTAGAGAAATAATTTATACCTCATATGCAGTAGTAGTCATGACAGGGCTCTGGTGGAACTTTCCAAGGATATGGTTCCCGAACGAATCAGAAATCTATGATATCTACTCCTAATAAGTCAGGTCCAAGATTGCAGTAGAACCAAGTCCATCCTTGCGATGGTGGCATAAACTACTTTTGAATTGTTGGAGTGCCATATTTAGCCCTACCGACATATGCTTTCTCTTCTTCAGCAAGAGCATGGTAGGTGTTGTTGATGGCATGATAAAAAATGCCATTGTTCATAATTTCTCTGATAGACCTCTCACAGTGGCATAAAAAGAGCTTCTTGGGCTAGGATTGAAATATATTCTTGTCCCACCTCCCATGGCCCATGATGATGTTCATATAGATTATGTTATGTTTTCCAAGCTTCTCAAACTCTGGTGGTTTTTCGGTCCAAAAGGAAGGAACATCACCAACTAGGAAGAACCTACCTACTATCCCTTTCATATTTCAAATTCTACATGGGAACCTGATGTGAAATACTAGCCCCTACTGAATCTTATTAATGATAGAAAGCATCGAGTTGAACAAAAAATTGCTTCCATGAAAAGTATCTTCTAGCCTCCCTTGCCTAGGCATCTAGAAATAGCCTTGTACTCTCTTAGATATAATGATTCCATTGTAATCAGGCCCATTGAAAAAAATCTCAAGCTTACTATTCTTAGCAAGGCATGGTACATGGAAGAAGGGATCAGACAACTTTTAGATCTAGAAGTTTACCAAGAGGTTATTTCTGTTTCCTAGAATTATCTTTTTTCTCACTTGAATTCCATTGTTAAAAATGCACAATGAAGTCTTCTCCTTTGTAAAAAATAGTGGATTATCTTCTATAAAAGAACCCCATAATTGCTTTATTATTTACTTTTGACCTTATTCTAAAGGTTCACAAACAACATATGAGGGATAGACCCATCTGCTCCTACTGCGATTATATGTTAGAGCCTATTTTCAAATGGCTTCAACACCAGCTTCTCCTCATTCTCCTGGAGTAGACAAATCATCTACAAGACTCTCTAAGCCTAATGAAAATCCTTCATGAAATATATTTTCCTCCAAGCTGTGTTTAATTCACCTTTGATGTTGAGAGCCTGACCCAAGCATTCCTATAGTAGTAGGATTGTTGCTCTTCAACACTTCATTTTGGGAAGGTTCAAGCTAGGTTTGGTCTAGTTGATCCTCGAACTTGCAAAACTGGTCTTGAACAGACATTATATGGAATTTTATGGTAAGATCTAAAGGTAAAAAAGAGGTACAAAAATAGGGAGTAATTTTATAGTTGTCTATGCTTATTTGTTTCTTTGTTACTTGGAATTACAAGTTTTCGATATTTTTCCATCTATTTCAAAAAATATTTGCTTGTATAAATGATATATTGATGATGCTTTTGGAGTTTGGAATGGTACTAATGAGAGTCTTCAAGCTCTCCTTGATGCTTATGGTTTTGTTTATCCCAACATCAACATCACTACTACCATTTCCACTTCTAAAGTTAACATCCTAGATATTATGGTGGTCAAACCACCTTCCATGACTGTTCCAGATTGTCTGGATACTAAATTATACCAAAAAATCATGAATGTGTATCAATATATCCATTTCTATTTATTCCATCCACCCCACCAGAAAAAAGCCTTCATAGTCAGCGAACTCAACATATTTTTGGTCAGAGAGGTGGATGTTTAAGGATTCAAAAAGAGGAAGCATCTATTTTTCATAGGTTAAGAGCCTAGGGCTACCCATACTATTTATTATTTCCACTCTTTACCTAAGTAGAGTTTCGACATTGACTTGCACTACTCCAAAAAATATTCCAAAATATCTCTTTAAGATAGTCAGGTCTAAAGAAATCTCCCCCAGTTATGATGAAGTTGTGCAACTGCCAGTTTACCTATGATATTTGTATAAATAAAATGTGCTTGGACATCTCTAAAAAAATGGAGCAAAGACCCTTAGCTCTACCATATCAATCGTGGCATCATATGTTGGAGAAACAACAAAAATATGAAAAAAATGGTGTCGTAGTCGGGTTGTGAGAACCCAACCCAACTTCAACCGGCCATAAGTTTTGCTACAGGGCTCCAATTCTCAAATCATTTGAAGTTTTGGAAAGCTTATAGAATTTTCTATAGCGATATACAAAATCCTTTTGGTTTTTAAGAAATGGGCCTCTTTCAGAGCCTCTAGACCCTTCAAAAATGAGTTGTAAAGTTTAAATTTTTTTTGTAACATCTCTTTTCAGTAATCAATGCCCTGTATTCATGGTTGCACATATCGAGGAGAATTATTTAATGTTTCATGCACTTTCAATAATTATCATTGGAAATCATTATTTTTTTTGGCATATCCCAAGGTAAAGGCCCATTTTTATTGATTCTCGCCATGTGGCATGTCGGCTAGCGCACCCACTGGCTTGAGAAATCTATATAAACAATATGGATTATAATGTTTGGTCATCAAACGAATTGATGAGAACTAAGGTGTGAAACATGTTTTTGGAGTTTTCCATTTCATTTTAGTCCCTCTTGTTCTTATGTCATGAAGTGCCTTTTTTCATTGATCACTTGTGCTTCTACTTCCTCTTCGCTATTTGATTTATGTTGTGCTAAGGTACTACTACGAAGTATTTATTTATTTTTGAATATTCGTAAGCTTAACCTCCTCTATGAGCATGCATTATTTAGGATAATATCAATGTAGAAAAGAAGTACCAGCTAACACCACTTAAATGGTTGAGCCACCACCTAATCCATTTCTCCTAAGAACTCTCTAAATGCACCCTCTCCTCCTTCATGGAGCATGAGGATAAAAAATGTAAACACATGTTGATGAAAATCTAAGTCAACTGCTTGAGTTATCACTTGCCACCATCCCCATCCCATGTTAGACATCGATCACAATATTTTGTAAGCCTGAATTTAACTTTTTATAGTAATAGGATACCACAATCCATGGTCATATGACCCTAAACGGATCAGGTTTTAGTTATCCAAACCCAGATGGTTGACATCCAAATCATGCATTGATTCCTAGAAGCAACATGTTGCAACATCATAGCAACAACATCAATACAAGAAGGTAATATTGGTTTGTTTTACATTCCTTGCACATTTCAACATTCATTTATTACATTTAATTTTACACCTTTTGAATTTGGACCTAACTTTTGGAGGCCTGATAGATGCTACTAATATATTTGTATTTTACTTGTGCCTAGGTACACAAGTTTGGATCTAGTGGATCTAAACACTGATCTAGGTTAAGATGCAGATCCACCAGATCTAGCTTCCAACAACAACAAAAAACTTTAGCTATTGGTATTTCAACCTTAGATGGTCGTAGGTCGTAGTCATCCTACCATCAAAAAATTAGAAGATGCAACCATTAGCATCTCTGATTGTTTAAATCCATATGATACTTATCCAAATCCAATATATAGTCATCCAATAGATCCAGTAGATCTAATTGCATATCTAGATCCATCACATCTAGCAGACTTAGATCTAGCTAAGAGATGGTCGTGATAAACCTACCCATTAATTTGTTGTAGCAAGAGAAGACACATGCACTATTTGATATTGTAAGAGGAAATCAATCCCTTATACATTTGTACAACCCTGTGAGGGTTTTATATTGTAATAAAAAAGAAGCAAAGAGCATAAAATGTTACATCTCTTTTAATTCATTTTGCTATGGTGCATATTTTTATCATCTACAAGATGGCTATCATGGTGGGACCATTCACTTGAATTTGCTTCTTATACAATAGTTTAATTTTTTGATGTTTTTATGATTTTTATAGGTTTTCCTATTGCATTCTGCCATCTTTGACAATTTTATATTTTGAATTTTACACAAGTTGCAGACAATGCACACAAAAGAAAATGTTTGACCCAGGACATCCTTAGCTTGTGATCATATGACCTTGGATGGTCTTATATAGAAGTTGTACAACCTCAAATGGTCATAAATTATAGATACCTACAGTTATCTATCTTCAACACAGTGCAGGACCACAATTAGGAGCAATTTTTCCTTTCTGTTTTGAGTTTGAGTTAGCAGTAGTTTTAGATAAACACATTTATGATTCTTTCTTCTTTATGTTTTTTGTATGTTAGATGATAGAAATTTATTTTTCTTAGGTTATAATAGTTAATGCTTTTTCTTCTTCTTTAGGATTACATAGCACATTAAAATTCCTTTCTATTTTAAATAGTGTAGTTACACTACATATTAGAAAAAAAAGTGAAAATATTTTACTTCTTTTTGCATTGATAAAATTGCATTAGGCATTTTAAGACAGCAAAAATAACAAAAAAATAGAAAAAAAAAAGAACAAAAAAAATCACAACACACACTGCATGATTCATAAACATCGGTGATATTAAATTTCATCACCAACTATCGATTGAGACCAATGACATTGGAATTCACCTTCTTTTGTTGGCTCACCCCCTAGACACCATAGTAGCCACCATGAGTGGTTTTTTGAACTTCATCATAGGGAAATACCCCACTCTTGAGAGTATCTCAATGTGGGTTAGGTTAGATACCTCTTTGTTCATAATTTATAGACCCGTATCTATTATTATTGTCTAAGCCCCTCTGAGAGTGAAGCAAATTTTGGGTAGATCAATAGCAAAACTTAGATAACACAATTTTTTTTGAGAGGTTATTTTATCCCCTTAGGTTACCATAAGCCATGACCACCCTAAGAATCCATTTTTGTACCACTTCTCATAAGAGAGGTGGGAATTAACACACCCATTAGACTACATTGATCACCATATTTGTAGTTTTAGGTGTAGAATCATCAAAACATTTAAAATACAAAAAAAAATCAAAAAATCAAAACAAAATTTGAAAAAAAATTCAAAAACACAAAAACCAAAAAAATTCCAAACACATCAACCCAAACATTAGCGCACCATAAAAATAATAATAAATCTATTATTTGTTTGATTGTTTTGTGTAAATAGAATAAATCCATATTCACCACACCATCACCATCCAACATTCCATCCACATTCCATCTATTTTCTACTAAGCTTATGGTTTTGACTCGAATTCAAGCCCAAGCCACAACCCAAGCCTCAATGAACCAATCAGTTCAAACCTCCTATCCATCCACTACTTCTCTAACTTAGTAGGAGGTAGTATCATAGCCACCCTAGGGTATATTTTCTAGCCACACCCACCATCATTCTCTCAACCCATCTAAAACACACAATACAGGCACCACCTATTTCTTCATCCCCACCACCATTCTTGAATACACTGGTCCAGGGATCCTTGTGTACTTGGGCCACATCATAATCATTGATGTTGATATCACACGTGCCATCCATGATGGCTTGTTTCTTTCATTAAATTCACCATAATCGTCCTTACCTCCATTGATCATTCCACCCCACACAGTCTCCCCCACTCCCAAAGAGAAAACTTATGCTCAATCGACCCACCATTCCAATCTACCTCCTGAGGTATCGATGTATGACATACCTACTAAATTATTTCCACTTGAGGTATTCAATCCCTAATACAATGCAAGCCACATGTTAGCATCTATAGACTCAACCCAACACCATCAGACCTATGTTAATACGACATCTCATTTACCTACATCTATTCTGCCCCCTCCATCCCATCCACTCCAACCACCACTTTAGGTATCAAATACCTCATATTTCATGCCTGCCATAGATATCTTCACATAATACTCATATTGGACCACCCGACCACCTATAATACAGGAACTAATGCCTCTACAACCACAAGATCTTTCCTCTAGCTACTACCAACTACCATAAAATCCACCTTAGCCACTTACCAGTTACCTCCAAATGTCCTTAGCCTCCACCCAACCATCTCCTCAATACCAACAATCACCTCCTCAATATCAACAAATAATTCTTAAGCCAAGAGTAGCTGCCTCATCAAGCTCTTCCAACCTTATTACTTATGTGTTATCATAATATGACCATGAACAACTCCTCACATATACGCCCTCATATTTTCCACCTCTTCTTCCAACACCATCTTTGCCACCTCTTCTTCCAACACCCTATTCTCTATCCCATGACCCTCAGATGCTCCAAATTTTGATGCCCCATATCCTATCCCTTTTCTCCACCTCCTCCATATTTATGTCCTCCCCCTTATCACCTAGCTTCTCATCAGATCTCCATCCAATTCAATCCTATATCGACCACTCCACCTCCAAAACCACCTTCACTTAAATTATAATATATCCTAGATCAACTAGCCAATATTGAGCTATGATTGAATCACCAACACACTCTAATTATATAGTAAATTTTGGATAGACATAAACATTGATCTACAATTACATCTCTCTAGAACCTCTTAAATCCTCCCCTATGATACCTTCCTCCACTTCAATTATATCCTGACCTCCCAATCAAACTTGTCCACCTCATCCATCACATACCTGGATATCCCTATCAGAGCCATTATCAACAATATTTCAATAGTTGTAGGATGCACAAACAATTTATCTACTTGACATACACCATGAGGACCCCAACAGACCTAAGCCTAAATCATACAGAGTATCATTATTGTGTCTACCATCGATAAAAGTATTATGACATCAATGATTGCATTACATTTAAACATTGGGTACAAGATATTATAAATTAGGGGGAATTCACCATCCCATCAGCATGACCCCCTTCCATCGACTCCATTATTCTTAATTCATCTCTTTCTCCACTTTACATTCATCATCAAACCACCTTGGGGATATTCAAGATATTACACCTTTCCCACAAACCTACAATCACTAAAATGTCCACCAGTCACAACACACAATAATTTGGGGATACTCAAGGTATCACACCTTCCCTACCAAACCACGATCAATCAAAAATCCACTAGTCACCAACGATAAAATAAATTGGGGATGCTCAAGGTATCACACTTTCCCCATCAAATCAATCAAATCGATTCAAACAATCAATCCAAAAATCATCAAACAACTTGGTGATGTTCAAGGTATCATACCTTCCCCATCAAATCAAATAATCAATAAAAAATAATGCAAAGTGGGGGTGTTCAAGGTATCATACCTTTTATATCAATCATTCAAAAAATCATCAACCAACTTGGGGATGCTCAAGGTATTGCACCCTTACCACAACCATAAACACAAAATCCATTTGGGAGTGCTCAAGGTATCGCACCTTCCTAGGATGCTCAAGGTATTGCACCCTCCCCACAACCACAAACACAAAATCGATTTGGGAGTGCTCAAGGTATCGCACCTTCACCATCAATCAATCAAGCAAACAAACAACTAAGGGGAAACCAAGGTATCTCACCTTACCCATAAATAAATCAATCAAACACATAATCATCAACTAATTTGGGGATTCTTAAGGTATAACACCCTTCCCACAATCATAAACACAAAATCCACTTTGGGGTGTTCAAGGTATTGAACCTTCCTTGTTAATCAATCAATCAAACAATAATCAATCAACTTAGGGGAAACCAAGGTATCACACCTTCCCTATCAATAAATCAATCAAATAATCATCAACCATTTTGGGGATGTTCATGGTATCACACCTTCCCCACACTCACATTCAACGAAATAAAAACATAAAAAAAAAATCAAAATCAATAAAAATACAAAAAATAATTCAAAATCAATCACAAAATAAAAATCACACACCGCTACACAAAGCACTGAATTCACACACATTTCATCATTCTATCATTTTCATTACCAATAATACTTTGGTTATCATTTTATTAATGCTTTCATTTGTTATGCTAGAATTGATTTTGTCACACTAATAAAGGGCATATTCCTTATGATATATTTTTTACATTATCCGTAATTGCATACATTTTTGCTACATCCCCCACCCATCACCCTTCCTTCATCCCCCACCCATCACCCTTCCTTCACCTACAAAAACCCTATGACATTTTGTCCTTTTCCAAGTCTTTGGTTTGGATAATCTTTAGGTTATTTTAGTCGTTCATCCATACCTAGTGTCTCATTCAACCTACATTGAATGCCATTAGTCCTTGAATGTTATAGGTCTTCCTAGGGACCTTAAGTTTTCTCTTTGACCATGCACATGTATTACACATTAAATAAAATTTTGGTGCCTAGGAAAGACAAAATCATGAGTCACTATCACAATAAAGAAAAAGGTTTCTCCTGCTCATCCTATCATGCACATGGTCTAACCCTAATATTGGCAAAAGGACAAGTGCAAAGAAAAATATAAAAGTATTCCAAAAAAGAGGTAAATAAAAAGCTTAAATCCCTAGAATTCTTAGGTTATTATATCATGGGGTTAACCTCCATCGGGGCTATAGATGTATGATTAGTAGTGGAGTACACCTTGCATGACAAAACATTTGTCACATTAACAACCTTATTTTGTACAAACTTATGTACACTCACGGATGACCTAGATTATTGGTGTAAATCACAAATGATGAGTCTAACCTCACCCAAAATCATAAATAAAAAATCAATGCACACATATTGGTCTATGAGCAACTTGACTAACCTAGCTGGTCTTAGCATCTTCAAGTATCTATTTGATTAGTAGACGAGTTTGATCGATGTCACTAGGGTGTTTGAGCTTCTTGAAATTATTTTTAGATTCTTCTTCCCTAATACATAGGAATGAACAAGTCATTTCATCTTGACATCCATAATAGCACATTTCTTACTGATCATTACATCACATCCACTCACATCCATTTTATATGTTTATCACTACCATTGGGTTGATTCCCTTGATTAATTGATTAAAGTCATAAATAATGATACATGTCTAAGTGTTTTTTGAATGATAATCAAACATAAATACCTACATATCCATCACATTCAATAATTTCACACATTATTTCCTCACATCACAAGCACATATAAGACACATCAAGCCATCAACCAACTTGGGGATATTTCAAGTATCACACCTTCCCCACCAATCAAGCACAAAGCTCAATCAATCAAACAATTAACAATAAACTTGGGGATGTTCAAGGTATCACACCTTCTCCATCAGTCACATAAAGCAATCAACCAACTTGGAGGTGTTCAAGGTATAAAACCTTCCCCATAGTCATAGACACAAAAATATTTAGGGATGTTTTAGGTATCACACCTTCCCCACATATCTAGAAAATGTTAGCTTTTGATGCAGTATGCAATGGGAGATAGCAATCACAAGATGCACAATAATATGAAAGAAAGTTAATCTACGAGATGACTAAAATATGCTATAAATAGAAATGAAAAAAATTAATACAATGTAGCTATGGAGGAAATGGACACTCCATAAAAAAAGCTATCAGACTACATTACACCCATCACAAATATATGGTAATGCACATAGCACTATGCTAATACCTATGAATATGCTCTGAGCTTCTATGTTTTGATTGTTATAATGAGGTCCTTTTTATATAGGAAGATAGGTTCCTTGGCCAACACTCTATAGAGCTGTGCAAGGGATGCCTTGCACATATACAACTTGCACATTGATACTTGTGCATTTATTACATTGCATGAAGTAACAAGATAATTTCCTCCTAAAACAATCTAATTTCCTAAGTATGTACTTAGAAAGGTACATTTACATACCCCAAATTATGTAATATAATCTATTTCTAACACCCCTGTTAGCCCCAAAAAGTCAACCCTCTTTTTGTGTTTTTTTATCTTGTTTCCCCCCTTTCCTTAAGGGTGCACAATATGGTGCACAAAATTTTAGCCCCATGCGCTCCACTAGATAGTGGAGCACACAAATATCCCAAGGGTGCATAAGTCTGTGCACCCCAAACCAAGTCCACACGCTCCACAAGTAGAGTGCATAAAGTCCCTTCGAGTGCACGAAGCCATGCGCTCGACTTTACCCCGTGTGAACAATTGGGGAATTGAGCGCATGAAGTTATCTAAGGGATGCATAACTTGTGTGCCCAAATTTCAATCTGCATGCTCCATAGGAGCATGAAGTATGCAAGGATTTTGAAAGGCACATGAATTGTGTGCCTCAAATGAGTCCATGCACTCTGCTCCATTGGAGTGCATGAAGTTCCCTAAGGGTGCACACCTTCGCACACCTGCCTAGAGTCCATGCACTCCATTATAGAGTGGAGTGCATGAAGTACCTTAAGAGCACACACCTTCATGTGCCCTGATCCCACCCGTATGCTCCATTCCAATGGAGAATGCAAGAGTCTTTGGGGCACACAAAGTCATGCACCCAACCCCCAGCCCACATGCTTTGCTCTCTAGTGGAGCGTGCAAAGCCCAGAAGGGTGTACGATCTTGTGCAAACTTAGTGGTGTCTACATACCCCATTATAAAGAAGCATGTGAGAGTCTAGTTAGTCACACAAAGTTGTGCACCCACCTCCGAGTTCGTGCACTCCACTAGAGAGTGTAGCGCATGAAGGTCTTAAGGATGCATAGCCTTGTGCACCCCATTACGATCTATGTGCTCCACTCCTTTGGAGTGTGCAAGGTTTTTTTTAGGTGCACAAGGTCATACACCTAATTCAAATTCTATGCACTCCACATCCTCAATGGAGCACATGAAGTTTTAACAGGTGCACAAATTTGTGCACCTAGTCTCTTCAAGGTACACGAAGGATTAATGAAGTGTAGTTTTCATGTGCTCTTCCTGAAAAGGTGTGTGTCTCATTCAAGAGTGCCTCACTCAAGTAAATTAAAGGTCACCACATGTCCCAAGATCTCCCCAAGCTATAGTTTGATGAAGTGGGCATAAAATATAGCCGACCAGCAGCCACCAAGGAAGGTGATGTGGTGCGCTCAGCTCTGTGGCATGGCCAATCATAAAGTGTTGGCAAATGAAAAAGTGCATGATCTATCTACATGAATTAATTTATGGCTCTTCAAATAGAAGTTGGTGGACCTCCCCTAAACTATTAGTGTAATTGTGCATGCAAAGTATCTTCTTGATGAGGTCAAGAATATAAAATCAGGAAGAAACTCTCTCTATTTGCAATAGTGTATTTCAATGGCTTCCACCAGCACGACAGTAGCGGGAGTGCCTGACGTTAAGGTATACATAAACAAAATTATTGGTGCATGGTTGATTACAAGAAGAGCGAGGAGATCCCAAGATCCAAAAGCACTCACAAAACCACTGGATTCGGGTAGACATAATGATAGAGCAGCAACGATAAGTGGAGGGCATAATAATTTATATTTTTGATCCTACAAAGGAGGATAACCAACACCACCTGATGCTATTGAGTAGTTTATTTATGAGGGAACAATGGGACAGTACTGAGCTAGCTCTAGTTTGAAACAAATGGAACACCAACTTGGGATGATTAACCTACCCAAAGGTTTATCACTCCTTGTACCTCCTGGTATGGATGGCATTGGCCTATGACTCTCGAAGGAGGACCATCCACAACCACAAGAACTAGGTCATGGCTCAATTAACAAAAAATAAAATTATGTGGGTATTCAAGCTTGAAATAGATTTGTGGATCTTAAAATTTATAACACTCACTCTTCAGGTAAAGTTTATGTTGAACACCACATTCCTGCAGATGATCCTGAAAAGAGGAAAGAACATACCTTCAGGTTTTCCAATCAGAAAGTTATTAGTTTATCCCTGGTCACAAGACTATGTAAATATGATTAACCTAGTTTTGGGCATCAAGGACTTGGATATTTTCACAAAAAAAGTTACGTTCCTCATAATATAGTTCAATAGAATAGATAAGACACCCCTCTACTGATGGAAGGACGTGATAAGCGATAACATGGATGAGGAATTGAAGAAGTTGCAGGAGGCCATATTGGAAGATAAAGAAAAACTCCCCCCATTCTCATATTATTCATTTTTGGTTCATTTTTTTATAGCACAATTGGATAAATCATTAGTGGATCAATTATGAGGAGTGACTGCCACCACAATTCAAGATTCATTACTATGTATATAGGAGGGGTGTTCAAGTTACAAAGTCTTCTTTGAGAATGTTCTCCCGATGGTACACACCCGATTGTGCAGCAACGAGCCCGACAAATTGGGAGTTGGGGTAAGAAAATTTTTACACAAAGCTAGGGTAGGAGAATTCTTCTACATGGAAGAATTTTCTTATATTAGGGTATATGGTTCTAGGTTACTCCCAAATGCATTGCCAAAATACTGCCCAACTTTAATTGCTATCCTGGAGATAACCTGACAGATTTCCAAGGAGGTGAAAATCAGGTACCTCAAGAATAAGGAGAGTGTTCCATGGTTGCCTATTCCTTGCTTGATGGGTCGTTATACATACTTAGGCCACTTTACGATGCTACAGGCCATATGGAACATGGATATGTATTGCTTCCCTAAATTTACATGGAGACCCTATGACCTTGAGGGCCACCATAGGTGGGCCGTTTCTGGTAAGCTTTCTTTCCTATAATTTAATCATAGAGGAGATGATTTTGAGGATGAAATACATAAAGCCATTAGGGGAAATCGATCATTATACTTGGCATGGAATATGGAAAATAGGCCTTACAACAAGCTAGAAGTAGTTGGATATTATGGATCGGAGTTAAGATTACATAGAGAATTATTGGGGGATAAGGTGGTGCCACTGGTCCAGACACCCCCCCAAAAAAATTCGAGGACCCCACTTTCTAGGTTGTCCACCAAAGTAATAACCTGTTTGATGTTATGATGAATATTGTGGGTGAAGCGCAATAAGAGTAGGCTAAACTACCCTCCTCTTCTAGTTCCCCCATTACCTCTACTAAAGGGAAATATTTGGTCACCTACTCATCACAACAACCACAAAGCCTTGTATCATCAACTCTAACGTTGATGTCTCCATCAGAGCAAACTGACGTGGTAGTGGGCCAACCCTATTTATTATCTATCACCTTGGTAGTCAACCAAGAGGAGTGTCCCATTCCCCCCAAGGATTTAAAGAAAATAATGGAAGTTGGGGGATTGTCTAATATACTTAGAGAGTACAAGGTGCAAGAAATATGCCCCACACAATCCCCCACCAAAAAGAAAGCTAGAACTGGGTCTTCTATTGAAGATGTCAAAATTATTATGCTGGCAAGAGTGAGGGACATGCTCCAGTTTACTACGAATGAGGAGGATCAAATACAAGATATAGAGGAGCAGATATCCCCTAGTAAAGGAGTAAGTATGCCCCAAAGGATAGCTATGCAAGAGACAGGTGACGTGTCCACCACTATATTTGACATCCCTTTGCCACCAAGTTTAAAGAAAGCCACCATTGATGTCAGCAAAGGTATCATATGAGCAAAAGCTACCTCAGTGGAAATGATGAAGTCCCACATAGCCACCCAAGTGCAGGTGGTAGCAGTGATGGAGAAAGAGATGTAATATTTAAAGGTCGAGGTTACGGAGGTAGGGCAACTGTAGCTCAAAGTACAACTTCAGGCCAAAGTTGATCAATTAAAACAAATGCCAGCTCCTTCCCAAGCTAGTGCTACACATGCCAATGACAAATTTGGTTCTATAGAAGAATTCAAACAGGAAATAAAGGAGAAAATGATGAGAAAAATGGAGGACCTTGAGTCCATATTTTATGACATCTATGCCACTAGGCACGCTATCGACCTCTTGCATGATCACCTGCAACAAAAAGATCAGAGAGTGAATGCCATATTTCCTATATATAAGAGGTTTAGGGAGAATTACGTGGTAATCAGTGGGATGACAACTACATTGGAAAATGGTTCTATCTGTTTCTTTACCGAGGAGTATGCCAAAGTTTTCATCTTCTTGCAGAACAGATAAAATTGGCTCCTGTGGAACCAAGAGGTGGTCGATGCCAAACGAGAGGTCGAGGATGAACTTGAAGATTGTGGTTTTAAAATTGATGAGTTTATTCAAGCTCTTGAAATCAAAGAGTTCGTACTCCACAAAATATAAAATTTTGACTTTGGTCCTAATAAAAAATTATCAAAGCAATTTACAGCTTTGGTACAAATGGTATATCGCCTGTGTCTTCATAGATAACACCATGGAATGGGCCAAAGAAAGGGTGAACAAAGCCACGCAGGATCTTAAATTGTTATTATTTACTTTAACATTCCATGATGAGGTGTGGAACTACATTGACCAAAGTATACGAGACCTCGAAAGAGGAGGGGTGGGGCCTAATTCACCAAGAGCACACAAGCCGAGTGTAGCACAACCGACATCCCAGGGTAGTGGGAGATGATACGCCACAACAACCGCCATCCTAGGGTAGTGGGAGATGATACGCCACAACAACCACCACCTACATAAATAGAGAGGCATGGGCTATGTGCCCATTTTTTATTACATCCTACTTTTGGAGGGAGCATGATTGATCCAACTAGAGGAAACTGTTACAGCCTCGCTTGATCAACCAACACTATATAAGGGAGACCACTACTACAACAAAGTTTTTTTATCAAACCTCTGAGAGAGAAAACCCAAGTCCAGGTATAGCTTTGTCTAAGATTTAGTTATATTTTCCTATGTGTCTTTCTATCTTTCTTATATTGCCCTTCCTTCTACCATTTTCCAGGGACTTCCAAGAAGCGTTGTTTTCTGAGATTATTTCTTGTGGAATACGCCAGAGTTGGAGACTCTTACATCACTAAAATCAATATGGAGAGGAACAACCCCATGTTATGATATTCAAACTGGAGTCTATTGTAATCATTGTCATATAGGACCCAAGCACTCTATTGGGCTTGTTATATGTAAATATTTTTTATAAAAATATAAATCCAACTCTATTCTTGGAAAATCTTCTATGTTCATGGTTTGTGTTTGCTATTTTATGTATTACAACAATCTTAATATATGAAAGATGCCTTCTATCACTATTTTAATCATTTTCATGCATTACCTTATTTGAATTAATAAAAACAAACTAGTTCTCCTCTCTCTATATTTTCTAAGTCATTTAATACAAATTTTCTATGATTTCCCAATGGACATGGTACCATTCTGGTCTTGATATGCTCTATTAATGTTAGGTTTGGTCACAAACAATTAAAATAACATAATATCATTCTATCTGGTAATGTATGGATGATTGCATCATAATGGTAGATATATGAATCCATTGTTTGGGGTTTCCTTACCTGACTCGGTTTGTTTAGAGTCAACCTGATAATCTATTCCTTGATAAAAGAGGTAGATCCACCAGAGTCTACAATACTCATTATGATATTTGGGATTCCTGTGATGTGACAAATATTAAGGAGGTAAGCAAGAAACCCCACAACAACCCCCTATATTACATTATTTGGGTATTGAAGACTTTAGTCTTCAATGTGGATCTTCTTCCATTGAATGATCTTTGGCTTGTTCGGACTCATCATCCTTTTCTTCTATCCAACCACCTTTATTATTCTCTTTGCGAGTATCTTAATTTTGTTTTGATTGTTGATGACTGAGTAGAGCATGGTGCAATTGTCCTATCATATTATTTATTTTTATTCTTCTATGATTTCCTTTTTGGTGTACTGGTTATTCATTTTCTCCAACCTTTTCCTATAAAAATATGTTAGCATCATTTTGAAACACCACAATATCTTGTGAGATTTCCATTGAATCTACGATATATGTATTTCCATGGATTGATCTTGTTGCTTTTATTTCACATTTATTCATGATGAGGCATGTATTGATCCCATCCATATATCCAAAGTTGATCATATAGTTGTTTTCTACTACCTTGCTTACTGAAATGAGATTGAATTTTTAATCTAGGAATATACAATACTTTTTGTAGTAGAATATTTAATTTTCTAGGTGTTACACATCCATATCCATGTGTAGGATAATTTTGGCTATCTGCAATTCTTAGTCTGTAGCCTTTAGCAACTTCAAGATAGTCAAACCATTTTATATTTCCTATTATATGATGACTAGCTCTTGAGTTAAAGTACCACATGTTTTCATGTTTTGTAGACTGGTTCCTGTTGGAGAAAATTTTACATTCATTGTATGGTGTTCCTTTTCCCATTTGAAGAAGTAGAATTGAAGAAATGAGATAGAATTTTCTTTGTAGTCTACCTTATGACTCTCTATATTAGGATATATGATCCCTAATTGAAGTATATAAGCTTTATTTGATAAAAACTTTGTTAATCCTTAGGTTAGTAAGGTTCCTTATGTCTCCCTATTAATGAGAGTATATACACCTAATGGAATTTTAGGTTTTGTAGAAAGCTTATATCTTCCCAATTATATAGAACTTGATAATATTTGGTAGATGCTATTATTATCAAGTTTTTTAGAATGCCTTATGACTTCCTAGTGATTTGGAATATGATATAGTGCTTTTGTAAAATGTAATTCAATTTTTGGTTGATTTTGTAAAGTTTTGTAAATATCAAAAATCAACTTTTCTAACACCTTAATATTCCTATTGAACTAAGCACTTTTGCAATTTTTAAGAGGTTTTAATGTTGGATTTATTTTATCCCTTTTGAGAAATTTTGAGACAAGAATATTATAAATTCCCAACCTTAGCAAAAACCTTAATAACCTATTTTAATATCCCTTAGAATTTTATTTTAGTGTTTATAATTTTCAATAACCTAGTTTGGTGTTTTAACCCTTACAACTCCCAAATTTAGAAAAATTAGAACACAATAATTTGCAAATATCAATGGATTAATTCCAATTAGTATCCCTTATTTCTCCTAGGTTGTGTTTTGTAAATATTAGACTAGTTTGATATTTAATTTCCCTAAGTTTTGCTATCAAATAAATATTGATTTCCTTTAATACTTCAACCTTAGAATATAACCTTATAAATCCCTTTTTAATGAAAGCAATGAGATAGGGGAAATTTTACCTTAATAAAGCTTTGAACCTTTATGAAATCATATGTGTATGGTTGTAATCTATCCTTATTGGGTGTTGTGAGTAATGACAAATTTTCAATGTGCTCCTTGGCTTCAAAGCTCTTCTTTAATGCTTCCCTTGACTTGTTTTACTGAGAGTACTCTTTCCTGCTTTTGAATGCTCTTGAGTGCTACATTCTCCCTAGTCCAAGGTGCCTTTAATAGGTAGTCAATATTTTTATGAGTGACAATTTTCATAGTGGTTTCATTCAATGCTCCAAGGATGATTTGGACACTTGGTAGAGTCATCAACTCTATTCTAATGCATGTTACAAGTGTTACCTTTGCTTGGGATGTTTTTATTCCCTCTTTATGCACTATTCAAGTGGCTTCTCTGCTTCAACATATGTGAGGCCTCTTATTGTAATGCTTCTATATGAAAGTAACTCCTCTTCCGCATGGAATATGGGCACCAAAATAATGTTGTAACATCTCCTTTCACATGTGAAAAATTCAATGTTCCTTTGTGGGCATTTTTTTTGGGTTTTATTGGAGAATGACAAGTGGTACCTGTTGACAATTTTGTCACATTACACAAGGGGTAGAAAAAAATCAAAAAAATTTCCTTTTGTAAAGTGTTTCTTTTTGTTGCTTTGAAAGCATTTGTAAGTGTTGCAGCAATTTTGGCTTTCCATGCCACTCCCTTGTATACATAATGAAGAAGAAAAAGCTTCGCTGCTAAGCAGGCCAAAGAAAATAGCTCCGCCAAAAGAATGAAAAGTTGTCACGATATCGCGACATGTCGCATTTTTGCGGCTCACAGCAAGGAAAAGTGCCAGAACGAGAAAGTGTTGCGATATCGCGACATGTCGCATTTTCGCGGCTCATAGCCAAGAGGAAGACCAAAAGAAGAAAAGTGTCGTGATATCGTGACATGTCTTATTTTCACGACCTGGAAGCAAGAAGATGAACCAGAATGAAAAAGTGTCACGATATCGTGACATGTCGCATTTTCGCGGCTCAAAGCGAGGAGAAGGCGCATGAAAGAAAAGTGTCACGATATCGCGACATGTCGCGTTTTCGCGGCTCAAGGCAAGGAAAGTGCTGAAGGGAAAAAAGTGTCACGATATCGCGACATGTCGCAAAATCATGATCGAAAGCAAGGAGAAAGCCAAAGGAGGAAAATTGTCGCGATATCGCGACATGTCGCAAAATCGTGGCTCAAAGTGACAAAGAAGACCAAACGAAGAAAAGTGTCGTGATATCGCGACATGTCGTGTTTTTGCGGCTCAGAGCAAGGAGAAAGCGTAGCAAGGAAAAAGTGTCGCGATATCGTGACATGTTGCATTTTCACAATGCAAAAAGAGGAGAAGGTGCAGCAAGGAAGAACTATCGTGATATTGCGACATGTCACGTTTTCGTGGCTCAGAGCGACAAAGAAGTGCCAGAAGGGAAAAGCTGTCGCGATATCGCGACATGTCGCATTTTCGCGATGCAAGAAAAGGAACCAAGAAAAAGGCATAAAAGTGTCACGATATCGCGACATGTCGCATTTTCGCGATCGACAGTGACAAGAAAGCTTAGGAGAGGAAAAGTGTCGTGATATCGTGACATGTCATATTTTTGCGATGGGCACGCGCTTCAAGCCGGGTATTTTCTCGAGACAATCAAGTGCCTCGTAAATGCATTCTTTCTTGCCCAATAAGCTCATTGTCCTTTTTTGGAAATTGGAAGCGAAGTGTCAGTCCCTGAAGGAGAAGTTCGACGAGCATGGCGGCCACTCGAGCATTGCACCAGGGATACTCAGGCGGTTCATCAATGCATATTTTCATGGTTGACCCGATCACAGTTGCCCATTCTGGTAATGGATTAGAAAGCTCAGTCTCGAGGGCCACGAGAAGCCGACTTCTCAAATCTCAAGAATACTTCACCATTCTATGTAATAATGACTCAGAGGCCCGGGTCCTCTATAAAAACCTAGGCATTGTAATGAAAAAAAAGGGGGGGAACTATCTGCTAGAAAGCTACTGTAACTTGATGTCCTACGATTAATACTAAGATACTTTGAGCTCAATTCTTCTCTTTTATGCTGCCTTTTGTGCTTGATTCTTCTATCTCTCCTTGTTTGTATGTTGGATGTTGAACTCTGCGTCCGGTGTGCGATCGGGGACAGTGTCCTAAAACTCGTTCTGAAGGATACATAGGAGTTGAAAAACATCCTATTGACTTTATTTTATGCTGCCTGCCTTGCTTGATTCTTTTGTCTCTCTTCGTTTGTAGACTGAGATGCTGAACTCTACGTTCGGTGTGCGATCGAGGACAATACCCTAAAACTCGTTTGGGAGGATACATAGGAAGGTTGATACTACGTTTCTTTCGTTTTACTCTTGGTGTTCCTTGCTGCTATTCAAGTTGTCTGTTAGCGATCATGCTTCCTATTCTCTCCCACCTCAAATCACCAATCTCTCTTCCCTTAACCCTTTTTATTTATTTCTCTAACCCTTATCCCTTTTATCTCTTTCCTGCACTCTTGTCTTCAAAACACCCAAGTAGTTTAGCATAGGAGCCGACCTTTCTTCGAAGATTGGCACGAGGGGCATCTCTTCCCTTTGGCATTTCAATGTTGGTCTAGGTCTAGGGCGCATACATTTACTCAAAACCCTTACCTAGGCAGATTTGATGACCAACAATTTTTGGCACGCCCTGTGGGACCAACTGTGTATGTCTCAGTAAGATCCATAACCAGTTAAGGTCCCATATTTTAAATCTCAAACCCGTCTTCACCGGGGCCAATAGTTCTAACCAGTTCTCGATGTGACCTGGTCAGTCTCACCTGACTAGTGGTAGTGAGAACCGATGCTCTCATTACCGAAAGACTAATAGCATCTGGCGACTCTGTTCAACCCGAAAATCTCTAAGCCATAAAGACCAGTACCTAAACCTGTGCCTTCATGGCAAAAGTCCCCATGTTTTAAGGAAGCTCGAGTTGGTGAATCTCTGGCTTGCCTCCATCTGGTAAAATCACCTGGCGACTTTGACTGAGCTGAAGATCCAGATTTCTTGATCGTAGGCACCTTTTTAAATCTAAAAGAAGACATCCCGAAGGAGTTAAGGTTCGATGAGCAGCCTTGACCTCACAAGCGGAGAAAGTATGCTCACCTGGTGACTTCGACTTAGTGGCAAAGACCGTGATCTCTGTAGGCCACTGCTATAATGGAGAGGGTATGCTATCCCAGTTGGGATGATCGTGGCCCTCTGAATATCTCAAGTTACCATGAAATTCCTGAAAGTGCCTTGAAGACAGTGACAAAATACGATGGCACTAAGGGAATGGCCTTAGAGCACCTTGAATATCTTATTGATTTAAGGTCCATATTTGACATAATCCACGAAGATGTCATGGTCAGGCTCCTATTCCTATCTCTAGAAGGAAGGGCACTACAGTGGTACAGACTACTTAGGCATGGAAGCATCTGCTCATGGGATGACTTAGCGGGAGTGCTACTCAAAGCATTTGATGGCTCCCAAGATCCCTTCCAGCTTTTGATGTACCTCTACACCATCAGGAGAGCACCTCTGGAGAGCGTTATGGACTTCAATGTCCAATTTTGTAGAAGTTGGAAGAGAATTCCAGGAGGGATCCAACCGACGCCCGCCCAAGCCCACCTCTTCTATGTTCGGGCCTTTCACCCGGACATGGGCCTCCTCTTGCTGCAATCAAGTGAACAAATATTTCCTCAAATTTTTGAGGAAGCAATATATGAGCAGAGCAGCTCCTGCTCCTATCTGGAAAGTGGTAGTGGGGGGAAACTCCATCACTTCCTCCAATAATTGCTACTCCTGTCTATCCTGCATAGTATTCATCATGGCAGACCCTTCATACTGAGCAGATGCCTGAGTTGCAGTCGTTTGTAGCTCAAGAGGCAGGTTCCATCCAAGCCCAACAATGGCAATATGCAAGCTTTGCTCCGACAATGAGCAATGTGGTTGCTTGCAGTCTCCATCAAGAGATGGTCCAAGGAGAAGAGCAGACTCAAGTGGCAAAACCTGAGAACAAAGAGGGCACATTTTTGCACCCTTTTTGTATCCCAGTGGATGGCATGCAAGCATTCATCCAGAGTCCATTAAGCATGCCTCATCAAGAAGCTGAACCTGAGGAGACCCTAGAAGATTACTCTTTGCCGAAGGAGCCCTATTACCCCATCAGAAGGATGGAAGAACCTATACCCAGCCCGTAGTTAGTAAATTCTTCAGTATGCTGGTATTGGTTCCAGCCCCCACCACAACCAGTACCCCAAGAGGCCCCTCATGCTATGAACTTCTTTGCCACATATTTCATCACCAGTATGGGTACTGGCAAGAGTGACAATCTTCCACGCTGCACTCTATTTGCAACATGGACAACTTTGGGAAGAGGCCAGCCGGACTTCAAAGATCAGCTGAAGTTCAATCAGATCTAGTCCAGACATTGCAGATTCACCGGATAAGCACCCAAAGCTAGGTTTATGGTAGCGGTATGCCAATGATGTTGCAAAATTTTGGGTAGATACTGTAAATAGCCCGGCTAGTAAATAAGAGCCGAAAGCACTAAGGTTGCTTAGGAGCTTAGGCACAAAAAAATATATATATAAAAAAAAAAAAAAAAATATATATGCTATCAGGGGATGGTCAGAGAAGAAGACAATGGGAATGACTCTGTTGCCCAATGGATAAAGGCCTGGGATCTCTACATTCAGACAAGCTAAATGCCCCACGAGCTACCAAGAATGTTGACAATTTTGTCACATTACACAAGGGGTAGAAAAAAATCAAAAAAATTCCTTTTGTAAAGTGTTTCTTTTTGTTGCTTTGAAAGCATTTGTAAGTGTTGCAGCAATTTTGGCTTTCCATGCCACTCCCTTGTATACAGAATGAAGAAGAAAAAGCTTTGCTGCCAAGAAGGCCAAAGAAAATAGCTCTGCCAAAAGAATGAAAAGTTGTCGCGATATCGTGACATGTTGCATTTTCGTGGCTCACAGCAAGGAAAAGTGCTAGAACGAGAAAGTGTCGTGATATCGCGACATGTCGCATTTTCGCGGCTCACAGCCAGGAGGAACACCAAAGGAAGAAAAGTGTCGCGATATCACGACATGTCTTATTTTCGTGACCTGGAAGCAAGAAGATGAGCCAAAATGAAAAAGTGTCGCGATATCGCGACATGTCACATTTTTGTGGCTCAAAGCGAGGAGAAGGCGCATGAAAGAAAAGTGTCACAATATTGCGGCATGTCACGTTTTCGCGGCTCAAGGCAAGGAAAGTGCTGAAGGGAAAAAAGTGTCGCGATATCGTGACATGTCGTAAAATCGCGGCCAAAAGCGAGAAGAAATCCAAAGGAGGAAAACTGTCGCGATATCGCGACATGTACCAAAATCGTGGCTCAAAGCGAAAAAGAAGACCAAACGAAGAAAAGTGTCGCGATATTGCAACATGTCGCATTTTCGCGGCTTAGAGCAAGGAGAAAGCGCAGCAAGGAAAAAGTGTCACGATATCGCGACATGTTGCATTTTTACGATGCAAAAAGAGGAGAAGGTGCAGCAAGGAAGAACCGTCACGATATCGCAACATGTCACATTTTCGCGGCTCAGAGTGACAAAGAAGTGCCAGAAGGGAAAAGCGTCGTGATATCGCGACATGTCGCATTTTCACGATGCAAGAAAAGGAACCAAGCAAAAGGCATAAAAGTGTCACGATATCGTGACATGTCGCGTTTTCGCGGTCGACAGTGACAAGAAAGCTCAGGAGAGGAAAAGTGTCGTGATATCGCGACATGTCATATTTTCGCGATGGGCACGCACTTCAAGCCGGGTATTTTCTCGAGACAATCAAGTGCCTCGTAAATGCATTCTTTCTTGCCCAATAAGCTCATTATCCTTTTTTGGCAATTGGAAGCAAAGTGTCAGTCCCTGAAGGAGAAGTTCGACGAGCATGGCGGCCACTCGAGCATTGCACCAGGGATACTCAGGCGGTTCATCAATGCATATTTCCATGGTTGACCCGGTCATAGTTGCCCGTTCTGGTAATGGATTAGAAAGCTCAGTCTCGAGGGCCATGAGAAGCCAACTTCTCAGATCTCAAGAATACTTCACCATTCTGTGTAATAATGACTCAGAGGCCCGGGTCCTCTATAAAAACCTAGGCATTGTAATGAAAAAAGGGGGGGAACTATCTGCTAGAAAGTTGCTATAACTTGATGTCCTACGATTAATACTAAGAGAATTTGAGCTCAATTCTTCTCTTTTATGCTGCCTTCTGTGCTTGATTCTTCTATCTCTCCTTGTTTGTATGTTGGATGCTGAACTCTGCATCCGGTGTGCGATCGGGGATAGTGTCCTGAAACTCATTCTAAAGGATACATAGGAGTTGAAAAACATCCTATTGACTTTCTTTTATGTTGCCTGCCTTGCTTGATTCTTTTGTCTCTCTTCATTTGTAGACTGAGATGTTGAACTCTGCGTCCGATGTGCGATCAAGGATAGTACCCTGAAACTCGTTTGGGAGGATACATAGGAAGGTTGATACTACGTTTCTTTCGTTTTACTCTTGGTGTTCCTTGCTGCTATTCAAGTTGTCTGTTAGCGATCATGCTTCCTGTTCTCTCCCACCTCAAATCACCAATCTCTCTTCCCTTAACCCTTTTTATTTATTTCTCTAACCCTTATCCCTTTTATCTCTTTCCTGCACTCTTGTCTTCAAAACACCCAAGTAGTTTAGCATAGGAGTCGGCATTTCTCCAGAGATTGGCATGAGGGGCATCTCTTCCCTTCGGCCTTTCAATGTTGGTCTAGGTCTAGGGTGCATACATTTACTCAAAACCCTTACCTAGGAAGATTTGATGACCAACATTACCTTCTTTAATTTGCATGCCCTTGTCTTATCAATGCTTTATTGCAAGCCCTTTGATGCATTTTTCCACCTTGTTATTTGTTGTACTTCCTTGGTGCTGAGATGTTTCTAGTCAAGTAATGATTATAGTGGAGCTTTGGTGGCTCTTGAATGGAGTTCATATGGCAACACTTTGGTGGAGACTTATTGATGATCCATTTATGGTATTTAATGCTCCTTGATTAGATGTATGATTCCAATTTTCTTGCTTTGATTTCCCTTGTTGATATGCTACTAGATTTATCCCCTTATTTGTGCCTTGTATTTTGTAGGTTCAACTATCCAAGATATGAAGAATATGAGCCTTCTTGAGTGGCTCTTTTGCTATGCTTAGAATAATGCTAGCATTCAACCACCTTTGATTAGTTTACCCTGTGGATATTGTATCTTTGAGGCACCTTCAAATCGTCCCTCTTTCCTACATAGAATGAATGAGAGAAGTGTAATATAATGTAATAATATTTGTAAATAAGATGCCTTTATTGCACCCTTTCTTGCACTCCTTTTTGTAGGTCTGATTTTCTGGTTTTTATGGTAGAATTTTTGGAGATAATGTAAGGGTTTTGAGGTTGTCTCTTTGATTAGACACCTTTCCATTTTTGCTTGGATATTTTTATGACAAATATCCAAGAAAAAATATCCTTAATTTGGATAGAATTAGATAGAATCTCCTTGATTGATGCAATTTTCTGCACTTATCTCCTTGCAACTAACCCTGCAATGCTTTGGATTTGAGACACCAAGTCTCAATATTTGAAACTTTCTTTTTATGATTTTGGCTAGTTGTCTTCTCCAAGTTTTGGATGATTCTAACCTATTTTTGTGGCTTCTCTTGGCCACTATGTGTTGCATATTTTTGTGCACTAATAGTATATTTAGACACTTTGACAAATTCTGATTTTGTGTCTTTCTCAAAAACACAAACAATAATTTTTTTAGAGCAATAGAATAGTGCAAATTAATCTAATAATATTCCACTTTTAATGCACTAAAAACTTCACCTTATCACTCCAATAAAATCTCAAACTAATGCACTTAATCAATTTACTACAACTAATAAAGAATAATATAAAATGTATCTTCAAGAGTTATTATGCAAGTTCACTACAAGCAATATTGTAGAACTTAGTCTTCTTTTCTTTTTCCAAAATAGATATTTGGTAGTTGATAGATAGTTGTAATTTTATAATATAATCAACTCCTAAATAATGTGTAAATGAACCTTAAAAGGAACTTTTCTCTTTTTGTACTTTTGAATACTGTAATCCAATTTTCCTTCTTTTGCAACTCTAATCCAAATTAAGGTGCTTTAACAAATTTGATAAGTAATCCAATTAATAAATATAATTGCACCAATATTTGCTTACCTTTTTGAAAGCTTTTGTAGCTCTTTTACAGATTCTATGGAGGATGTAGATCTTGGTGTCTAAGATCACCAAGTTTCTGCTTTGAGTAGGATCTTGCAACTCTTTGTAGGCTATCTCAAACAACTTTCTCCTTCACCAATATCTAGCCTAAAACTTTTTGTGTTGAGCCTTGCATTTGGTGGATTTATCCTTCCAGTGATCTCTTGATTTCTACTGTAGATTCAAAAAACTCCTTTATCTAAACTGTGACTTCTTGCTATGAGAGACAATATTTAAATCTCTTGGATTTGGTGGGCTTATCCTATCTTCAAGTATTCTTGTCAAATTTTGAATTCAAGCAAGATTTTCTTCTTAATATTATGAATGTCTTAAAGTCTTCTGAGATTTGGCACTCCTTGCAAAATTCTTCTTCTTCTTTTCAAATTGTTTTTGTATGGTGATAATTATCCCAAATATTTCACTATATTTTGTAGTGAATTTCTCCAATGAGTTTTTCCTTTGATGATTTATTTAGTAAGGCTCTCCAAGAATTTTACTGGATGTTCATTAAGACCTACCCAAGAACTTTGATCTTGCATCTTCTTATGGTCTTTATTGAGACCTTTTCTTCAACCTTCTACTCCTGAAGTGTTGGTGGTGAGATCTTCTTCTGGATATTTGATTTTGTTACTTTTGGATTCGAGTAGGACTCTCCTAGTCCTTCTTCTTATTCCAAGAATAGAAGTTCTTCAATGATATTTTCTCCTGATATCTTTACCTTCAATTTTGCTTCATGTGCTAGATTTATTCTAAAGAAGATACTCTTTCTAACTTTCTTGTAGGAAGTTTTCCAACACACTAAATCTACTTTCCCTGCAATAAAGTATTAGTACTAAAAATATTAATCTACTTATGAATCAGATACTCTCTTTTGGAGTTCGGGATCAAGGCTTATGTGGCCTTTTTTAAGTATCAAGGCTTCTATGGCATTTTCTTCAATATCAAGGCTTATGTGGCTTTTTCTTAAGTATCAAGGCTTTTGTGGCCTTTTCTCCAATATCAAGGCTTTTGTGGCCTTTTCTTATGGATCAAGGCTTCTATGGCCTTTTCTTCTGGATCAAGGCTTCTATGGTATTTTCTTCAATATCAAGGCTACTATGGAATTTTCTTCTTTTGTGAAGTTCTCAATATAGCAATGGAGATATTCAATCTCCTAACTTCACCATGACTCTTCTCTAAAAGTCTTCTTCTATAGTATTATTTTCTTGCACAAGGAACTAATATTTGCACTATGAAGGCACATCGACCTTTAGGAAATAAAGTTGAAGTATCATAGATTTCTATTGTAGGAGGATTCCCAATTATTTGAGGATTAATTTTTTGCAACAAAATAAACTTTGGGTAATAGTTAACAAATTCCAGATATCCTAAATGATCTTCACTAGATGATTTTTCAATCTAGTGGATTGAATGTTGAGTCCTAGTCTTCATAAGTTTTTCCTACAACTCCATGGAAAGACTCTAGCCAAATGTAATCTCAGTATTTTTAGAACTGAGATTTCTTTCAATTATCACTTGTGGCTCTCCCTAATTCTACCACCTAGATTATTTTGAAATTTTTTGATAGTGGCTAGTCTAGCAGTGCATCAGGTCGATGAGAAACTCAAGCTCAATGATAATGGTTGTTTTCCTTTTGATCTATTGTGGCTATATCTATCATGAATTTGATGCCACTATTATATTTTGATACAGTATGCAATGGGAGATAGCAATCACAAAATACAAAATAATATGAAATAAAGTAAATTTTGTGAGATGACTAAAATATGTTAAAAATAGAAATGAAAAAAATGAATACAATGTAGCTATGGAGGAAATGGAAACTCCATGAACAAATATATCAGACTACATTACACCCATCACCAATATATGGTAATATACATAGCACTATTCTACTACCTACGAATATGCTCTGAGCTTCTATATTTTGCTTGTTATAATGAGGTCCTTTTATATAGGAAGATAGGTTCCTTTGCCAACACTCTACAGAGCTGTGCAAGGGATAACTTGCACATATACAACTTGCACATTGATACTTGTACATTTAATACATTGCATGAAGTAACTAGATAAATTTCTCCTAAAGTAATCTAATGTCCTAAGTATGTACCTAGAAAGGTACATTTACATGACCCAAATGATGTAATATAATCTATTTCTAATAGAAAATGCTTAATCAATCAATCAATCAAGCACAATTTGGTATGGGAATGCTTAAGGTATCACACCTTCCCCACCAATCAATAAAACAATCATAAATACCCCACGGGGATGTTTCTGGTATTGCACCTTCTCCACTTATCCAAAAAATGACTCAGTCAATCAGTCCCATCAAATGATTCAACAACTTGAGGGTAATCAAGGTATCGCACCTTATCCATAAGTCACATCAAGCAATCAACCAATTTTGGGATGCTCAAGGTATTGCACATTCCTCACAGTTACAAAAAACAAAGCAACTTGGTGATGTTCAATGTATCACACCTTCCCCACCGAGCCATAATCAAACATCAACTAGTTACTAGACATGAAAAATCTTGGGGATGTTTTAAGTATCACACCTTCC
The DNA here is from genome assembly GCA_028583015.1 of Wollemia nobilis. NCBI lineage: Eukaryota > Viridiplantae > Streptophyta > Pinopsida > Araucariales > Araucariaceae > Wollemia > Wollemia nobilis. Next base: position 17,001,101 of record JAQPPZ010017052.1, read on the forward strand.
CCACCAATACAACACATAACTCAATCAATAACATCAAGAAAACAATCAAACACTCAAGTATGCTCAAGGTATCACACATTTCCTACCAATCAATCAATTCAATTCAATCAATCAATCAAACATACAAAAAATTAAGCCTCACCTAGGGATGTTTCAAGTATCACACCTTCCCCATCAATCAAGCATAAGATTCAATCAATCAATCAATAATCAAACACTCAGGGATGTTCAAGGTATCACACCTTTCCATAAAAACACAAAACAATTTATGGGTACCCAAGGTATCGTACCTACCCCATTAATCCAACAAGCAATCAACCAACTTAGGGGTACCCAAGGTATCACACCTACCCCATCAATCACATCAATCAAGCATAATGCATAGTTGGTATGTTCAAGGTATCACACCTTCCTCATTAGTCACATAAAACAATCATCAATCCACTTAGGGGTGTTCAAGGTATCACACCTTCCCCACAAGTCACATCAAACCATAATAAATCAACTTGGGGGTGTTCAAGGTATCATACCTTCCCCATAGTCATAGATACAAAAATATTTGGGGATGTTTTAGGTATCGTACCTTCCCCAAAAATATAGCAAAAGACTCAATCAATCAATCAACAATCAAATAGTTACGAATGTTCAAGGTATCACGCATTTCCCATCAAAATACAAAATAACTTAGAATTACCCAAGGTATCACACTTACCCCATTAATCCAACAAGCAATCAATAAACTTAGGGGTACCCAAGGTATCGTCCCATAAATCACATCAATCAAGCATAACACACAATGGGATGTTCAAGGTATCACACCTTCCTCATTAGTCACATCAAACATCCATTATATCCTTTCATCTATTTTGTACACCTTATCATCATCATCCATTCTATCCTTTGTCAACTCACCGCTTGAGGAGATAGACAATACCAACAAATTAGTACCTCAAACAAGATCAATATGCAAACACACATTTTTGAACTCAACGTCTATCCAATAACCTTGTATAAGACTAATTATACATCCTACTTTACCGAGTCTAAATGCAAAAACTGTAATCAAATCTAAGTGGCTATGAGCTAGGCCAATTTTTGTAAGGGTTTGCATACCTTATGCTATAATCGAGGTGGCAATGTTGACCAACCACTTATAATAAAGTTTAACATCATAAGAACACTTACCATATGACTAGTTTATTCACCAAAACTAGAGCATTCATCAATTTATCAAATACAAGATTCAAATACATGCATTGCCTTCATCGCTGGGGCATCCTACATTGCTCTTGATCTGGGGCAATCAAACAACAACCCCTCAAGCACAAAAGTCATCATTTAAACAAAAAACTACACATGTCATTTATTTTTGCATTGCATTATGTTTTCACACAACACAATACAAAAGGGGTGTCTATAGAAACCAAAATAAAGCATCTTAAATGCTAATTATTAATCACAATTAATTAGTATATTTAATATTAATTAATATTAAATTAAATAAAATTAATTCACCTAAGTATTAATTAATCAATTAAATAATTAACTACATAATTGGTTAACTATTACCTAGGCTACACAACCACTCATCCCTCCTCACAGGAACATTCACATTCCCATCCCCATGGCCACATCATTTGTAGTTCACTTCAGTTCCACCTCACATCCCCAATTCCAATCACACGCAAGAAAGGATAACCCTTTTCCATAAATGAACTTTAGTTTACTGCACACATCATAACTCATATTTGCACCCCATCCACACATTGGATATTTTTAATACGCAAGCAATTACAACATGCACACATAGTTCAACATGCACATTTAAATTAAATAAACATATTTAATTTAAATGCTTAAACAGTTCAAACATGCACATATGAATAAACATGCATAATTAATTTAAAATACATATTTAATCCACATGCACTTTCAGTTCAACATACACACTTAGTTAACATGCATATCCAATATGCACATATTGCAAAATTGCATGTACATTCTTGGTGATAATTCTAGGGTATGCACATTTGATGATATTTCCAAGGTAAGCTTATCCTTCTATGTGAGCATGCATTCTTTAGGATAATATCATTGCAGAAGAGAAAAACCAACTAACACCACTTAACTGGTTGAACCATCGTCTCATCCATTCCTCTTGAGAACTCTATAAATGCACCCTCTCCTCCTTCATGGAGCATGAGGATGGAACACGTAAATGCACAATGATAAAATTTGGTTCAAATTTACATCAACCACTCAAGTTATCACATGTCACCATATTTATCCATGCAAGACACCGATCCCAACATTTTAACTTTTGGTAGCAATAAGACACCATAATCTATGGTATCAGATTCTAGATGATATCATGTCATAGTTTTCTAGATCCAAATGATCGGCATCCAACCCATGCATCAATTTCCATAAGTAACACGATGCAACATCACAACAACAACATCAATACAAGAAGGTAATATTGGTTTATTTTATGTTCCTTGCACATTTCAACTTTTATTTACTACATTCAATTTTACACCTTTTGAATCTGAGCCTCACTTTGGAAGGTCTGATAGATGCTACTAATGCATTTGTATTTTACTTATTCCTAGGTACATAGGTTCAAATCTAGTAGATCCAAACATCAATCTAAGTTCAAATACAGATTTACAAAATTTAGCTTTCAACAATATTAGCAAACTTCAGCTCTCAACCATTCGACCTTAAACGATCATAGGTCGCAATCATCCTACTCTTAGATGATCAAAAGATGCAGTCATCAACATCTATGATGGTTGAAATCTAGATTATCTTGATATAGATCCAACATATAGCCATCCAATAGATCCAGCATATCTAACATAGATCTAGATCCATCACATCCAAAAAATCTAGATCCAGTTAAGCGGACGTCCTGACAAACCCACCCATGACTTTGTTGTAGCGGGAGAAGACACATGCACCATATGATGTTGTAAAAATGGAATAAATCCCTCATAAATTTTTACAAGCCCTTCGATGCATTTTTCCACCTTGTTATTTGTTGTACTTCCTTGCTGTTGAGATGTTTCTAGTCAAGTAATGCTTATGGTGGAGCTTTGGTGGCTCTTGAATGGAGTTTGGATGGAAACACTTTGGTGGAGACTTATTGATGATCCATTTATGGTATTGAATTCTCATTTATTGGATGTATGATTCCAATTTGCTTGCTTTAGTTTCCCTTGTTGATATGCTACTAGATTTATCCCCTTATTTGTACCTTGTCTTTTGTAGGTTCGACCGTCCAAGATATGAAGAATATGAGCCTTCTTGAGTGGCTCTTTTGCTATGCTTAGAAGAATGCTAGCATTCAACCACCTTTGAATAGTTTACCCTGTGGATATTTTACCTTTGAGGCACCTTCAAATTGTCCCTCTTTCCTATGTAGAATGAATGAGAGAAGTGCAATATAATGTAATAATATTTTTAAATAAGATGCCTTTATTGCACCCTTTCTTGCACTCCTTTTTGTAGGTATGATTTTCTGGTTTTTATGGTAGAATTTTTGGAGATAATGTAAGGGTTTTGAGGTTGTATCTTTGATTAGACACCTTTTCCTTTTTTCTTGGATATTTTGATGATAAATATCCAAGCAAAAAGATCCTTAATTTGGATAGAATTAGATAGAAGCTCCTTGATTGATGTAATTTTCTGCACTTATCTCCTTGCAACTAACCCTGCAATGCTTTAGATTTGAGTATCACCAAGTCTCAATATTTGAAACTTTCTTTTTATAATTTTGGCTAGTTATCTTCTCCAGGTTTTGGATGATTCTAACCTATTTTTGTGGCTTCGCTTGGCCACTATGTGTTGCATATTTTTGTGAACTAATAGTATATTTAGACACTTTGACAAATTCTAATTTTGTGCCTTTCTCAAAAATACAAACAATAATTTTTTTTAGAGCAATAGAATAGTGCAAATTAATCTAATAATATTCCACTTTTAATGCACTAAAAATTTCACCTTATCACTCCAATCAAATCTCAAACTAATGCACTTAATAGATTTACTACAACTAATCAAGAATAATCCAAAATTAATCTTCAAGAGTTATTATGCAAGTTCACTACAAGCAATATTGTAGAACTTAGTCTTCTTTTATTTTTCCAAAGTAGATATTTGGTAGTTGATAGATAGTTGAAATTTTATAATATAATAAACTCATAAATGATGTGTAAATGAACTTTAAAAGGAACTTTTCTCTTTTTGTACTTTTGAAGACTGTAATCCAATTTTCCTTCTTTTGCAACTCTAATCCAAATTAAGGTGCTTTAACAAATTTGATAAGTAATCCAATTAATAAATATAATTGCACCAATAGTTGCTTACCTTTTTGAAAGCTTTTGTAGCTCTTTTATAGATTCTATAGAGGATGTAGATCTTGGTGTCTAAGATCACCAAGTTTTTGCTTTGAGTAGGATCTTGCAGCTCTTTGTAGGCTATCTCAAACAACTTTCTCCTTCACCAATATCTAGCCTTAAAATTTCTATCTTGAGCCTTGGATTTGGTGGCTTTATCCTTCCAGTGATCTCCTAATTTTTACTGTAGATTCAGAAAACTCCTTTCTCTAAACTGTGCCTTCTTGCTATGAGAGGCAATATTTAAATCTCTTGGATTTGGTAGGCTTATCCTATCTTCAAGTCTTCTTGTCAAATTTTGACTTCAAGCAAGATTTTCTTCTTAATATTCTAAATGTCTTGAAGTCTTCTGAGATTTGGCACTCCTTGCCAAATTCTTCTTCTTTTTTTTCATATTGTTTTTGTATGGTGATAATTATCTCCAATGAGTTTTCCTTTGATGATTTCTTTAGTAAGGCTCTCCAAGACTTTTACTGGATGTTCATTAAGACCTCCCCAAGGACTTTGACCTTGCATATTCTTATGGTATTTCTTGAGACCTTTTCTTCAAAATTCTACTCCTGAAGTGTTGGTGGTGAGGTATTCTTATGGATATTTAATTTTGTTACTTCTGGATTCGAGCAGGACTCTCCTAGTCCTTCTTCTTCTTCCAAGACTAGAAGTTCTTCAATGATATTTTCTCCTGATATTTTTACCTTCAATTTTTCTTCATGTGCTAGATTGATTCTAAAGAAGATACTCTTTCTAACTTTCTTGTAGGAAGTTTTCCAACACACTAAATCTACTTTCCCTACAAAAAAGTATTAGTACTAAAAATATTAATCTACTTATGAATCATATACTCTCTTTTGGAGTATTCTTCGATATCAAGGCTTATGTGGCCTTTTTTAGTATCAAGGCTTTTGTGGCCTTTTCTTCAATATCAAGGCTTATGTGGCATTTTCTTAAGTATCAAGGCTTTTGTGGTTTTTTATTCAATATCAAGGCTTCTGTGGCCTTTTCTTAGGGATCAAGGCTTCTATGGCCTTTTCTTCTGGATCAAGGCTTCTATGGTATTTTCTTCAATATCAATGCTACTATGGACTTTTAATATTTTGTGAAGTTCTCAATCTAGCAATGGAGATATTCAGTCTCCTAACTTCACCATGACTCTTCTCCAAAAGTCTTCTTCTACAATATTATTTTCTTGCACAAGGAACTAATATCTACACTATGAAGGCACATTGACCTTCAGGAAATAAAGTTGAAGTCTCCTAGATTTATATTGTAGGAGGATTCCCAATCATCTGAGGATTAATTTTCTGCAACAAAATAAACTTTGGGCAATAGTTAACAAATTCCAGATATCCTAAATGATCTTCACTAGATGATTTTTCAATCTAGTGGATTGAATGTTGAGTCCTAGTCTTCACGAGTTTTTCCTACAACTCCATGGAAAGACTCTAGCCAAATGTAATCTCAGTATTTTTGGAACTGAGATTTCTTTCAATTCTCACTTGTGGCTCTCCCTAATTCTACCACCTAGATTATTTTGAATTTTTTTGATAGTGGCTAGTCTTGTAGTGCATTAGGTTGATAAGAAACTCAGGCTCATTGATAATGGTGGTTTTCCTATTGATATATTGTGGCTATATCTATCATGAATTTGATACCAATGTTAGATTTTGATGTAGTATGCAATGGGAGATATCAATCACAAAATACAAAATAATATGAAATAAAGTAAGTTTTATGAGATGACTAAAATATGTTATAAATAGAAATGAAAAAATGAATACAATGTAGCTATGGAGGAAATGGACACTCCATGAACAAAGTTATCAGACTACATTACATCCATCACCAATATATGATAATGTACATAGCACTATGCTACTACCTACGAATATGATCTGAGCTTCTATATTTTGCTTGTTATAATGAGGTCCTTTTATATAGGAAGATAGGTTCCTTTGCCAACACTCTACATAGCTGTGCAAGGGATACCTTACACATATACAACTTGCACATTGATATTTGTGCATTTATTACATTGCATGAAGTAACTAGATAACTTCCTCCTAAAGTAATCTAATGTCCTAAGTATGTACCTAGAAAGGTGCATTTACATGACCCAAATGATGTAATATAATCTATTTCTAATAGAAAAAGGCTTAATCAATCAATCAATCAAGCACAATGTGGTATGGGAATGCTTAAGGTATCACACCTTCCCCACCAATCAATAAAACAATCATCAATACCTCATGGGAATGTTTCTGGTATTGCACTTTCTTCACTTATCCAAAAAATGACTCAATCAATCAGTCCCATCAAATGATTCAACAACTTGAGGGTAATCAAGGTATCACACCTTCTCCATAAGTCACATCAAGCAATCAACCAATTTTGGGATGCTCAAGGTATTGCACCTTCCTCACAGTCACAAAAACAAAGCAACTTGGTGATGTTCGTGTATCACATCTTCCCCACCAAGCCATAATCAAACATCAACTAGTTATCAGACATGAAAAATCTTTGGGATGTTTTAAGTATCACACCTTCCCCACAAATACAACACACAACTCAATCAATCACATCAAGCAAACAATCAAACACTCAAGTATGCTCAAGGTATCACACCTTCCCTACCAATCAATCAATTCAATTCAATCAATCAATCAAACATACAAAAAATCAAACCTCACCTGGGGATGTTTCAAGTATCACACCTTCCCCATAAATCAAGCATAATATTCAATCAATCAATAAATAATCAAACACTCAGGGATGTTCAAGGTATCACAAATTTCCATAAAAACACAAAATAACTTATGGGTACCCAAGGTATCATACCTAACCCATTAATACAACAAGAAATCAACCAACTTAGGGGTACCCAAGGTATCACACCTACCCCATTAATCAAATCAATCAAGAATAATGCATAGTTGGTATATTCAAGGTATCACACCTTCCTCATTAGTCACATCAAACAATCATCAATCCACTTAGGGGTGTTCAAGGTATCACACCTTCCCCACAAGTCACATCAAACCATAATCAATAAAATTGGGGGTGTTCAAGGTATCATACCTTCCCCATAGTCATAGATACAAAAATATTTGGGGATGTTTCAGGTATCATACCTTCCCCAAAAATCTAGCAAAAGACTCAATCAATCAATCAACAATTAAATAGTTAAGGATGTTCAAGGTATCACACCTTTCCCATAAAAATACAAAATAACTTAGAGGTACCCAAGGTATAACAATTACCCCATTAGTCCAACAAGCAATCAATAAACTTAGGGGTACCCAAGGTATTGTCCCATAAATCACATCAATCAAGCATAACACACAGTGGGATGTTCAAGGTATCACACCTTCCTCATTAGTCACATCAAACAATCATAAATTCACTTGGGGGTGTTCAAGGTATCGTACCTTTCCCATAAGTCACATCAAACTATAATCGACCAACTTGGGATGTTCAAGGTATCATACATTTCCTAATAATCCATCAATAAAACAACCAACTTGGGGGTGTTCAAGGTATCATACCTTCTCCATAAATTGTATCTAGCAATCAACCAACTTAAGGGTACTCAAGTTATCACACCTTCCCCCTCAAAATAATCAAAAACTTGGGAATGTTCAAGGTATCGCACCTTCCCCATCAAAACAATCAATCAATCAAGCACTTTGCCTTGCCATCAAGACTTTGGTATAGTTTTTTCAATGCTAGCAAATTTTCAACCAATAAATCAGTTGCTAGGTTCAAAATATTGTGTTATTTTATCAAAGGTTGCACCCTTTGCCTCACATTCACATCAATCAACAAATCAACTACCAGGTTCAAAAGGTTACGCACATTACCTCACATTCACAAACATAGACACAAACACAATACATTTGATTTCATTTACTTTCTTGAATTCATAAATTAGATTCACTAGCCCATATTCTTGAGTGAACCTTGTATTTAGTGATCTACTCTATTTTCTTAGTGACTATAGTGACTAGTTAACCATGCAGTCCAGTAGGATAAGTAGATTACCATATGAACACTCATTGAAGGTTAGGTTCTATTTCATGCTCATAGCTTAGATTCGATCATTTTCCCATTCTGCTTGGGCAAAAGTAGAGACATAGATTAAGTTTCCTTTCATTTTCATCAATTAGATTAGATTACAACCCCATTCTACTTGGGCAAAAGTAGAGCCATAATTTAGATTAGATTAGATTACAACCCCATTCTACTCAGGAAAATGTAGATCCATCATTTATATTAGATTATATTACAACCCCATTCTACTTAGGAAAAATCAAAGCCATTGTTTAGATTAAATTAGAGTTCCCATTCTACTCAGGAAAAAACAAAGACATAGCTTAAGTTTCCTTTCATGTTCAATTACAGTTCCATTTTACTCAGGAAAAAACAAAGCCATCATTTAGATTAGATTAGATTGTAGGTCCATTCTTCTTGGGCAAATACAAAGCCATGATTTATATTATATTATATTATAGCCCCATTCTGCTCGAGAAAATATAGATCCATCATTAAGATTAGATTAGATTAGATTACAACCCTATTCTGCTCAGGCAAACATAGATCCATAATTTTGATTAGATTAGATTATAACCCCATTCTACTTGAGCAAAATCAAAGCCATAATTTATATTAGATTATATTATAGCCCCATTCTACTTAGGTAAAAGTAGAGCCATCATTTAGATTATATTAGAGCCCCATTCTAATCTAGTGAAAGTAGAGACATAACTTATGTTTCCTTTCATGTTCAATTCTAGCCCCATTTTTCTTGAGCAAAAGCAAATCCATCATTTATATTAGATTATATTACAACCCCATTTTTCTCATGCAAAAAGTAGAGCTATAGATTATAGCCCCATTATGCTCGAGCAAAAGTAGAGACATATTAGAGTTACTTTCATGTAATTTTTTTTTCACAAGATTAGGTCTCTTATCGTCAATTCGTTAGTCTAGATCCTCGAGTGAATCTCATATCTACTGATATAATCTAGTTACCTAGTGGTTGTAGTGACTAGTTATTCATACAATCCAGTAGGATGGGTAGATTACCATAAGGATACTTTTTTCACAAAAAACCTCTTCATAAAAAAAAACAATCATATGCACCCACATCACAACACACAATTGGGAGCAAATAAATACACAATTGGGTTCAATTTATCCAACACAAAAATGAAAAAGGGTAAGTTATGTTACTTATAGGTCCTACACTCCCTCCATCATCCATAAAAAAACCCACCCACAAAAAAACACCTGCCCAATTTCATCTATTTTGTACACCTTATCATCGTCATCCATTCTATCCTTTGTCGACTCATCGCTTGAGGGGGTAGACAATACCAAAAAATTAGTACCTCAAACAATATCAATATACAAACACACATTTTTGAACTCAGCGTCTATCCAAGAACCTTGTATAAGACTAATTATACATCCTACTTTACCGAGTCTAAATGCAAAAACTGTAATCAAATTTAAGTGGCTACGAGCTAGGCCAATGTTTGTAAGGGTTTGCATACCTTATGCTATAATCGAGGTGGCAATGTTGACCAACCACTTATAATAAAGTTTAACATCGTAAGAAAACTTACCATATGACTAGTTTATTCACCAAAACTAGAGTATTCATCAATTTATCAAATACAAGATTCAAATACATGCATTGCCTTCATCGTTGTGGCATCCTACATTGCTCTTGATCTGGTGCAATCAAACAACAACCCCTCAAGCAAAAAAGTCATAATTTAAACAAAAAACTACATGTCATTTATTTTTGCACCGCATTATATTTTCACACAACATGATACAAAAGGGGTGTCTATAGACACCAAAATAAAGCATCTTAAATGCTAATTAATTAATCACAATTAATTAGTACATTTAATATTAATTAATATTAAATTAAAAATAGGTCCAAGGTTCAAATATCGGGCCTCGCCGGACTGAACGCTTGTCCCTTTCCTGGTTCTTTCAGCGACGTAAAAGGTTTAAAATGATTGTGGCATGGTGGTTATAGGGGCGGACTGTGCGAAGATCTATGTGGCGGCTTCCGGGCGAACAACGCAAAATATAGTGGCGGCCATAAAAATCTGGACAACCTGCCCGGATTCATGGCGGCTACCGATTCCACCATGTAAATTAATATATATATATATATATATATATATATATATATATATATATATATATATATATATATATATATATATATATATATATATATATATATATATATATATATATATATATATAATTAAAAATTAATTCACCTAAGTATTAATTAATCAATTAATTAAATAATTGGTTAATTATTACCTAGGCTACACAACCACTCACCCCTCCTTGCAGGAACATTCACCCTTCCATCCCCCATGGCCACATCATTTGTAGTTCACTTCAGTTCCACCTCACATCCCCCATTCCAATCACACACAAGAAAGGATCACCCTTTTCCACAAATGAACTTTAGTTTACTGCACACATCATAACTCATAGTTGCACCTCCATCCACACATTGGATATTTTCAATACGCACACAATTACAACATGCACACATAGTTCAACATGCACATTTAAATTAAATAAACATATTTAATTTAAATGCATAAACAATTCAAACATGCACATATGAATACACATGCATAATTAATTTAAAATACATATTTAATCCACATGCACTTTCAATTCAACATACACACTCAGTTAAGATGCATATCCAATATGCACATATTGCAAAATTGCATGTACATTCTTGGTGATAATTATGGGGTGTGCACATCTTATGATATTTCCAAGGTAAGCTTATCCTCCTCTATGAGCATGCATTCTTTAGGATAATATCATTACAGAAGAGAAACACCAACCGACACCACTTAACTGGTTGAGCCATCGTCTCATCCATTCCTCCTAAGAACTCTATAAATGCACCCTCTCGTCCTTCATGGAGCATGAGGATGGAACACGTAAATGGACAATGACAAAATTTGGATCAAATTTACATCAACCATTCAAGTTATCACATGCCACCATATTTATCCCATGCCAGACATCGATCCCAACATTCTAACTTTTGGTAGCAATAAGACACCACAATCTATGGTATCTGATTCTAGATGATATAGATCCAAATAGTCGAAATCCAACCCATGCATCAATTTCCAAAAGTAACACGATGCAATATCACAACAACAAAATCAATACAAGAAGGTAATATTGGTTTATTTTATGTTCCTTGCACATTTCAACATTCATTTACTACATTCAGTTTTACACCTTTTGAATCTGAACCTCACTTTGGAAGGTCTGATAGATGCTACTAATACATTTGTATTTTACTTATGCCTAGGTACATAGGTTCAAATCTAGTAGATCCAAACATCGATCTAGGTTCAGATACAGATTTACAAAATTTAGCTTTCAACAATATTAGAAAACTTCAGCTCTCAACCATTCGACCTTAAACGATCATAGGTCGCAATCATCCTACTCTTAGATGATCAAAATATGTAGTCATCAACACCTATGATGGTTGAAATCTAAATGATCTTGATCTAGATCCAACATATAGCCATCCAATAGATTCAACATATCTAACATAGATCTGGATCCTTCACATCCAACAAATCTAAATCCAGTTAAGCGGAGGTCATGACAAACCCACCCATGAATTTGTTGTAGCAGGAGAAGACACATGCACCATATGATGTTGTAAAAAGGGAATCAATCCCTCATACATTTGTACAACCCCATGAGGGTTATATATTGTAATAAAAAAAAATCAAAGAGCATAAAAAGGTTACATCTCTTTTAATTCATTTTGCTATGGTGCATATTTTTATCGTCTATAGTTTAAAAAAATCTATTGATCTAATGATTAAATGTTTAAGATGGGTGGTGGGAACTAGAGAAAAAATTCTATTTGGATGGATACTTGGTGTGATAAAAATTCACTCAATTTAGATCCAATTTTTAAACCTTGGATGAGATTTCTTCAAGTTTAATATGGTGATAGGGTTTCAAATATTTTGTACAAGGATCAGGAAGATACAAATGGAAAGAAGATTTTTTACACGTATACAAGACATTGATACCAGGAAGTAATTGAGTAGAAAGGTAACAATTGTTATTATTTTTAGGGAAGCCAAGGATAAATTGATATAGGATTTGAATAGCTCAGGAGAATACACAACAAGAAATGGATATAATGTACAACACCAACAAGATAGCAATATCACTATAATATGAAGAGATATTTGGGATAGCCCAAGCATTCCTAAAGTTAAAATATTTGTTTGGCTAGTAGGTCATAAAAGAATTTTATCCTAGGATAACCTTATGAAAAGGAGTTTTTATGACCCCCCTCAATGTGTTCTTTGTAAAAATGAGGAGAGTATAGACCATCTCTTAGTATATTGCTCAATAATCTAGAAACTATGGCAATGGATTCTTAATATGTTTGGTAATTACATGATGATGAATAGAAAAATTGAAGATAGGTTAAAGTAATTTCAGAGCACTTATAAAAGTGAGGCTTTACAAACAATATGGAATATATCAAAAGATACAATACTTTGGAATGTATGACTAGAAAGAAATAGAATAAATTTTAAAGGAAAGGAAATTTGTTTAGAGGTAATGAAAAAAATATATTTTTAGCCATATAGGAGTCTAAACCAACCCTATCAACTCACTCAATACCTAATATGGAAGTAGAGAGCCTTGATAGATGGAGTCAAGTCATTAGATGAAATTATGATGTTTGGTAGAAGGGAAGCAAAAACAGGGTAAAGAATATAAAGTGGAAACCAGAGATGTAGAGTGGGTTAAATTGAATTTTTATGGAGCATCTAAAGGAAATCTATGACTAGTAGGAGGAGGAGGAATAATTAGAAATAATACAGGAGAGACTATCTCATTATGCTTTCAATAGTGGATTTAAGACAAATAATGAAGTTGAATCTTGGGCAGCTTTAGAAGGGCTAAAAATATACAAATAAATAAAATTGAATAGAGTATGGATGAAAGGTGATTCTCTCATAATAATAAATGCAATTTTTAGGAAAGAAAAGGCTCCATGGAACTCACAAGAGATGATTATGGAAACTCAAGATCTTTCTAAAGAGTTTAAAGAAATTAGGTTTACACATACCTTAAGGGAAGGAAACAAATGTGCAGATAGGCTAGCCAAAGAGGGGTTTTGATTGAGGGTTGTGAAGTTAATTTCTCCTTTCCATGTTTGGAGGAAGTAGTAAGTTTAGCTAAAGTTGACAAGAAAATTTTGATTTCCTAAATCAAATAATAATTAAAATTTACTTTAATTTTTTCATTGGTAATATCTACTTTATTTAGTAACAATAATGTGTTTTCATATAAACTATTTATTATAATTTTTGTGGTTGCACTTGTGTTTCAAGAAGGAAACTAGAAATCCAGATTTGATAAAGCAGACTATGATAGTGAGAGGTTTTGGAAATATTACTCTACTAATATGCAATGCATATATAGTAGAGGTGAATTTTTGGTATTGTGAAGGCTGCTATAGAAAAATGTCAATAAGGATGCTGAATTATGGAATATTTGTATTCATACAAAAAATTTAGATCCAAAAAATGGAAATAAAAAATTTAGACATTTTATGTAAAATGTTGTATGTTTCTAGCTATAGTATCTCAATTGAAATGAGAAGTGTATCTATTTGTAAACTCTCAAGCTCTAAAGAAGAGAGTTCTAATTTGTCAAGGGTGGGGGACCCGAGTACAACCCCTTAATATCCAACCAAAAAAGAAAACTTCACTTAAATAGAAAAGATGACTATGGTCATTTGAATCCCAAATAGCCACAATTTTTCTAATAGTTTTAGGGAAAACCATGGGAATCAAGGATTTTATCATCGTAATCTAGGGTTCTAATCGCATGGGTGATTCTTAAAATATTTTGACTCATGGTATTGAAGTCTATATATTAATAATGTATGGTTTATGAATATCCCACCATTTTTTATTTCCCTTATATGCTATAATTATAGTACAACTCGTTATAATACCATGTCGTTCATTGAAAGGTCATTGTAACACTATCATAATATAATATAGGTGGAACTTGTTTGGATCCCATATACCCAATTTAAAAATATTAATATTATTTATAAATAATAGTAATAATAATAATGTTATTAAATTTCTAGGATCACACTTGCCATTATTAATTCATTTTAGATAATATAATATTCATCAAATATAACTATTTGTTTTCTAATTGACAAATGCATTTACACATATCCCTATGATTATGTCTTTGTTAGTCAAAAAGTGACTAACTACAGAAAAACAGCTGATGCACCTTTTTTGCATATTTCCCAAGAAGACCAAAGTGGCCCATATGCTAAAGATCAAAGAAAAAGCAAAACACCGCAAGGAGGAAAAAGTGTCGCGATATCGCGACATGTTGCATTTTCATGGCTCAAGAGCAAGAGAAGGGAGCAAGGAGGCAAAAGTGTCGCGATATCGCGACATGTTGCATTTTCGTGGCTAAGAGCAAGAGAAAGAGCAAAGAGGAAAAAGTGTCGCGATATCGCGACATGTTGCATTTTCATGGCTAAAAGCAAGAGAAAGAGCCAAGAGGAAAAAGTGTCGCGATATCGCGACATGTTGCATTTTCGCGGCTAAAAGCAAGAGAAAGAGCAAAGAGGAAAAAGTGTCACGATATCGCGACATGTTGCATTTTCGTGGCTAAAAGCAAGAGAAAGAGCCAAGAGGAAAAAGTGTCGCGATATCGCGACATGTTGCATTTTCACGGCTAAAAGCAAGAGAAAGAGCAAAGAGGAAAAAGTGTCGCGATATCGCGACATGTTGCATTTTCATGGTCAAAAGCAAGAGAAAGAGCAAAGAGGAAAAAGTGTCGTGATATCGCGACATGTTGCATTTTCATGGCTAAGAGCAAGAGAAAGAGCAAGGAGGAAAAAGTGTCGCGATATCGCGACATGTTGCATTTTCGTGGCTAAAGAGCAAGAGAAAGAGCCAAGAGGAAAAAGTGTCGCGATATCGTGACATGTTGCATTTTCGGTAGAGAAGAAGAAAAGCAAAGAGGAAAGAATGTCACGATATCATGACATGTCTCATTTTCGGGAAGAGAAAGAGCAAAGAGGAAGAATGTCACGATATCATGACATGTCTCATTTTCGTGGAAGGGAGAAGAGCAAAGAAGGAAAGAATGTCACGATTTCGTGACATGCCTTATTTTTGCGATGGAAGGAAAGAGCAAAGCAAGGAAAGAATGTCATGATTTCGTGACATGTCTCATTTTACGTGGAGGCAGAAAAGAGCAAAGGAAGAGATGAATGTCACGATTTCATGACATGTCTCATTTTCATGGTGGAGAGTGGCAGAAGAGCAAAGCAAGGAAATAATGTCATGTTTTCATGACATGTCTCATTTTGCACGGGAGGCGAAAAGAGCAAAGGAAGAGACGAATGTCACGATTTCGCGACATGTCTCATTTTCGTTTGGAAGGGCGGAAGAGCAAAGAAGAGAGAATGTCACGATTTCATGACATGTCTCATTTTCGATGGGAGGTAGCAGAAGGAGCAAAGGAAGAGAAGAATGTCATGATTTCGTTGACATGTCTCATTTTCGTGGCGGGAGGCAGCAAAAGAGCAAAGGAAGAGATGAATGTCACGATTTCGTGACATGTCTCATTTTTGCGGTAGAAGCGCAGAGGAGCAAAACAGGAGACGAATGTCATGATTTCGTGACATGCCAGTTGTAAAGGAATAAAGTATATTTTTGGCAACTAGGGACATGCACTGACATCAGGTGCTGATTTCTGAAGAATGGTCTATTGATTATAACCTGGCAGGTCCGCTGGATGATTGCAGAATAACAGGCTCACCTAAAATTAGCCAGAAGGAAATTTATCCAATCTGTGAGAAATCCTTTGTGTATTATTAGAAACTACAGAAAATTACTTGTAATTGATTGAAGAAATTAAAAGTACGTAGTAGAAGATACTCTTTTTAGGGTATAAATAGGAGTGAGTCGACCAAAAAAAGGGTCGGCTCTTGGACGTTTACAAGCTTGATGTGCATGTTCTGGATTACAAGCAATAAAATATTTCTTCCTCTAGCTTTCGAAACTTCTGTGTGCTTGTATGTATCTGGTGTTTTAACTTTTATTCACTCTAAGTTTTATAATGTATCTGTTCTGAAATCTGGACTGTGCATGTATAAATCTTGTTTCTAGAGTTGAACATTAAAAGATATTTACATGCTTTTAGATGAACATCTAAAAGTCACACTCAGGAATTCATGTTTTCTATAAAGAAGAGTTCTAGCTTTGTTGTTGTCTAAACTGCATCATCAATGTTTGTTGTTGTCTAATCCGTACCATGAGAAAAGTTCTAGCTTAGGCTATATTTCCCTTATCTCTTGTTCCCATTTTCTCTAAAAAACTCAAAGGAACCAGCCTTCTCTGGAGACTAGACAGATGATCTCAAGCAAGATCTGTCTATTCAATGTTGGCAAAGTCTAAGGTGCAACACTATTAACCGAAGGCAGATTTTGTTCCAACTAGTTTTTGGCATGCCGGTGGGACCAGACAATCCCACAGTATTGTATAAGTTTTGGTGTTTTACCTTAAGAGCCTTTTGTTTGCAAAAATCTCAAGAAAAATCACCTGGCGACTCCGTTGCATTTAGACCATAAAAGAAAGACCTTGTCTAGAAACCTTCTGGTTATATAGCCATATGATAACCAGATCCCGAGCTAGAAACTCTGAAGAACCTATCAAGTTTTTTGAACTACATCTCGGAAGCCTAAAAGCACACCCTGTGCTAGCCGCAAGATCAAATCCGCCCGACACCATTAGCACCTCTTTAACACCCATTGTAGGAGTGTCTGCAAGCAATCCTATAGCGGTTGTAACTCCTTTAGCAATCATGGCAGCCGCCCCTACCCCAACGCATCTTGTATGGAATCAAACTGGCCCTTTGAACTTGGGAACACACCACCAAATTCCACAAGCTGCACTAAAAGCATTGTCGAGCTTCGACGAAATAGGCAAAATAGTAGATGAACACTGTTTAGATGTATCAGAGCTAGCATCTATTTACAACATCACTCAGGAAGATGTAATGGTCAGATTGTTGATTATATCTTTGAAAGGAAAGATGCTCTATTGGTACAGAGCGCTTCCCATTGGATCCATTACTTCTTGGGCGATCGTGGCCGTCTGGTCGATGAATTTAATATACATGCAGATCCTTTCACATTGCTGAATCAATTCACTGTCATTGAAAGGCATCCACAAGAAGAAATCCAAGATTTCAACATCAGATTTACCAGAACTCGTGATAGAGTACCGCAAGGCCTAAAGCCCATGGAAGAACAAGCTATATGCTATTATTTAAGGGCTTTTGATTCAGATCTCAATATGATAATAAGGCAATCCCGTGTAACCACTTTTCCTGGGATCTATGTAGAGGCAGCAAGGGGCGAAGCTGATCTCATCGCTACAAAAAGATATCCATCAAAAAGTCTATTGCCTATTTTACCAGAGCTTTCCCAAGCATCAATTTCTAAACTACCTGCACTCCCATCAACGCGTGCTCTCCCATCTATAGCTGCACCTCCTACATTCCTTGCATTACCAGCCACACCCCTTGCATCAGCTCCCCCCAATGATCAATACACGACCATAATTGATACAATGAAGACATTGTCAAATGAAATGGCGTCCATGAAAAAGAGAGAGGCGGAAAGGAATATCCAAGCAAGAAGATTTCCACGGATACAAAAGGAAGGTGCTTCAACAAGTGGAAGAGGACAAGATAAAAAAAATGTGGTGTATGCAAATGAGATAGGAGATAATGGAGAACCCACTAATTTCGACTATTGGTGTACCACTTGCAATGATCCTCATGGAGAAGATTCATGCATGATTCATCAACATCATGTGCAAGCGGTTATTAATGAAAGAGCCAAAGAAACCGGCAAGGGACAGGTGAACATAATCAGAGAGGTCCACCACAATTTGGCAATGCCATCAGTGGAGCAAGTATCGGTCCTAACAAGATCGGGAAAAAAGTCATTACAAGCTGACCCTAAGGAACTCCAACCACTAGGTTTTCCTCCTGCCCCTAGAGCAACTCCACAGAAGAACCTGTCCAGTGAGAAAGGACGTTCTGACCCTCCTCAGACTTCTGCGACTACACCAAGAAAAGAATTTCCTCCTAGAAAAGGGAGCGAAGCTCAAGAGCAAGCGAAGGAAAGACTCAGATTTCCTTCATTGACAAAAAGGCAAAGAACAGAAGCTACGCAGGTCTACAGAGACAGATATGACGCATCGACTAGTGGAAGGGAGAAAAGTGCTGAAGTATCCCCAGCTGCAACTCTTTCGTTCAACATTGCAGAAGAAATGAAGAGGACCCCCTCCAAAATAAGCATGTATGATGCACTGCAAATTCCTGGTCAGATTGACCTCCTCCAAGAATCTTTAACTTTAAAGAATAATACCTCTTCCTCAAATGTTATACAAGCAAATGTTGTGTCAACCTCTGGAAAAAATAGACCGCCCCCATTCTATTTATCTTTGCAAATGGAGGGGTGGATAGTTCACAATTGCATGATTGATTCAGGGGCCGCAACTACGGTAATGCCGAAAGCCGTATGTGACATAATGGGGATGGAATATACTCGAAGTCATCCTGGTGTGTTGCAATTGGATGGTACTCCAGTAAAAACTATCGGGGTGATCAAAGATATACCTATTCAACTCCACAGAATGCCAGAAGCAGTCGTCATACAAGAAGTAGTCGTTGTAGACTTAGAACCATATTTCGGTATGTGTTTATCCAGAGAGTTCACAGCCAAACTGGGAGGTTATCTGTCACTAGATTATTCGCATTTGGAGGTACCTTTCAAAGGTAAAAGAGTCAGGATCTACAATGAGAAACCATCTACTTTTCATGTGGAAAGACTAGAAGAAATAGCTACTATCAACATGATGTCCGAGGAATTTGAGAATATTGATTTAATGGAAGAAACCCTGGAGGAACTCCAATCTGAAGATCAATTTTCAATGAAAGACTTCAATGCTATGATAGAGACAGAAATGGGAAGCTATTCCATTGAGAAACCAAAAAAGCTCCCTATTGTTGTCCCTAAAACAGATGATTCGACCAACCAGTTATGGAAATTGTACTTTGATGGGTCAAGGTGCAAAAATGGAGCAGGAGCTGGAATCGTCCTGATTTCACCCACTGGAAAAGAAAAAGTCTTTTCATATAGGTTGACATGGAGTTGCACCAATAACGCAGCTGAGTACGAAGCCTTGTGTTTGGGACTCAAGAAAGCTAAAAAACTGGGTGTAAAACAACTGCTGATCTATGGAGATTCAGAGCTGATCGTTAAACAGGTTACTGGCAAGTGCATTTGTAAGCAACATTACCTAAGAGCTTACAAAAACAAAGTGTTAGATCTATTGGAAAATTTTGAAGCACTAAACATGAAATCCATTTCCAGAGAGAAGAACACACATGCAGACTCGTTAGCATCGGTAGGATCAAATTTTTGCCCGATCGAGCAATGTTATTCAGAAGTCTAAAATAGTTAGACTTATATACAGGCCTTCAGTGCCCGACAAAGACATTTTCTGGCAAGTATTCAAAAATGATGAGCAGATCCTAGATTTTTTGATTCATGAGATGAATTGCTCTATAGATAGAGCGTTACAAGAAGAGGACGAAGAGAGCCTTATTCAATTGAAAAACAACCATATCCCCAGGGGACTGATCACCCTGGAGAGCCTTTTCGACAATAGCGATAGAGCTGTAGGTCGAAGGATCAAGGTAGATGAACGCCGGTATAAAGAAGTAGAACTAGAACCGGGAAAAATGATCAAAGTAGGGACCGATTGTACAGTGGTAGAACTAGAGAAAATAAAATAGTTATGTAGAGAGTATCCAGATATAATAGCCTGGACTTATAGTGATCTGAAAGTGTACAGGAAAGAGGTCATTCAACATACCATTGAACTGGAGGAAGGAGCTAAACCTTTCAGACAGAGGCAGAGGCCTGTGAATCCCAAGATTGAAGCCTTAATGAAACAAGAGTTGTTAAAACTCCTGCAGGCTAAGATAATATACCCAATCAAGCACTCTACCTGGGTGGCAAATTTAGTTCCGGTCCGCAAGAAAAATGGAGAAATACGACTATGCATCGATTTCAAAAATTTGAACAGAGCCTCTTTAAAGGATCACTATCCTTTACCCCAGATTGACCCAATCCTTCATACTGTGGCGGGAGCAGAAAGGTTTTCTCTGTTAGACGGCTTTTCTGGTTACAATCAAGTTTGGGTGAGAAATGAAGATCAATACAAGACTGCGTTCACCACTAAGTGGGGAACATTTGCATACCAAAGGATGCCCTTTGGATTATCTAACGCAGGAGCAACTTTCCAGAGAGCCATGGACGTAGCTTTTGGGGAGCTTGCGAACAAAATTATTGTCGTCTATTTAGATGACATGACTATTTTTTCTCACAACAAAAAGGACCATGCCACTCATCTGCAGCAAGTATTTGAGAAATGTAGGGAATTTGGGATATCACTAAATCCTACAAAATCTATTTTTGCTGTGGAAGAAGGAATACTCCTTGGGCATGTTATTTCTAAAGTTGGGCTATCAATTGATCCTGATAGAGTAAAGGCGCTTCTTGAGTTGTCTCTCCCAGTTAACAAGAAAGGTTTGCAGTCTTTCTTTGGGCAAATAAATTTCGTCAAAAAATTCATTGCGGATTTTGCCCAAACAGTTAAACCAATGACTGAATTATTGAAAAAGGACGCTCCTTTCAAATGGACAGAGCCAAGGAAAGAAGCTTTCCAAAAAATTCTAGAAGCCATCGCTCAAGCTCCTGTGCTAGTCAACCCTGACTATTCCCGAGATTTCATACTATATGTTGTCGGAGAGCAAAATAGTTATGCTGCAGTTCTCACTCGAAAAGGAGCAGATGACGAAGAAAGACCCATAGCCTTTCCGAGTTCCACCATGCACAAACATGAGGAAAGGTACAGCTTCATAGAAAAACAAGTATACGCAATTATGAAATCCTTGAATAAGCTAAAACACTTCTTATCCCGGAGTCGGACGATGGTGTATGTTATTCATCCCGATGTAAGGAACTTCATAATTCAAGGAGAATTGGGTGAAAAAAGAGCTGGATGGGTGACTCGCATCCAAGAGTATGATGTAGAAATACATCCTACTAAAATAGTCAGAGGGAGAGCTTTGTGCCAGGAATTGGCCAAGCAAGCTGCAAGTGGATATGGGGAGAGCCACCCCGTCATGGCAAACACAGAGCAACACCAAGACAGAGCAAGTTCGGGTTGGATCGACGACTTTGTGAGGTATTTTCAGACTGGGTCATGTCCTGAAGATATGAACGCTTCCCAGAGAAGGAGATTCAGAACCCAAGCATTGAAATATACCCTTCGAACAGAGGGGTTGTACAGGATTAACATCGATGGTGTATTGTTAAAATGCATTCCCGATAATGAAAAGCAGAAAGTGTTAGATGAATTTCACGGGGGTTTTTCAGGGGGACATTATGCAGGCCGAACTACAGCTTTGAAGATCCTTAGAGCTGGATGTTATTGGCCTTCCATCTTCCTAGATGCGTACAAAGTGACCCAGAGGTGTGAACAGTGTCAGAGGTATGTGGGAAGAAACAGGAATGCACCTATGCCCTTAAAAGCTATTCAAGTTGAGGAACCATTCCAGCAGTGGGGGTTGGATTTCGTAGGGATAATAGAGCCAAACTCATCATCAGGCCACAAATACATTCTCACTGCCACGGACTACTTCACCAAGTGGGCAGAAGTAGTGCCTACGAAGAAAGCTGATTCAGAAGTGGTGATAGAATTCGTCGAAAGTCTAATCACAAGGTTTGGCATACCAGATTCTTTGGTTACAGACAATGGATCCCCTTTCACTAGTGCAAAGATGATCGAATTCGTCAGTAGATATGGAATTTACCTGAAGACTTCCTCTAATTATTACCCACAAGGTAATGGATTAGCTGAGTCTACTAATAAGAATCTTCTGAGAATTCTGAAAAGAACATTAGAGGACAATAAGAAGAAGCGGCACTCACTCCTGAATCAAGCCCTGTGGGCTGACAGAATCTCAATCAAAAAATCAATCAATACTTCGCCATATGCTTTGGTTTATGGCAAAGAAGTTGTTCTGCCGATTCATATGGAGATACCCGCGTTGAGGATGCTAAACCAAGTTAACGAAGATGAAGGTCATCCAATGGATGCCCGATCGATGCAACTTCGTAGCTTGAAGAATCTAGGGAACAGGCCTACGATCATCATCAAAAGCATATGGTAAAAATAGTCGGGTGGTTCGATAAGAAAACCACTTTCAGGAAATTTAAAACAGGTGACCTGGTATTAAAATGGAATGTCAAGAAAGCAAAGCCAGGACACCATGACAAGTTTGATGCTTTCTGGGAGGGGCCATTCGAAATTGTTTCAGAAAAGCAATTCAATGCCTTCCAGTTAAAAAATCAAGATGGATGGGTTCTACCCATCACGGTGAATGCTTTTCACCTAAAATTGTATTTCCAGTAAAAGCTACAGATCACCATTATATGTACAGTATATTATAAGTTTGAAGTTTTGTAAATATTTCCCTTTTTATGGCCTAATAAGAATCAAGTGTGCAAAGCTTATCAAGAGATAATTGCAGCCATGGACAGAATCAGAAGATCTAAACATCAGGGGTAGCAGCCAGCGGCCAGAGCTGGGACCAGTTCCCAAAATTGAATTTTTGTGTTCTTCAGAAAAAGGTTAAATACCTAAGTGGTAAAAGAAAGGTTCTGATAAGGTGAAGATCACTTGTATTCCAAAGTGCATTCTTTTTCTTTTGTTTTTCCGCTCAAAATTTTTCTTTTCACAACTGTGCTGGTGACTCCGCTTCCCAATGGATAAAGGCCTGGTCTCTATTTTTTGCTAGCAAAAATTCCCCCAGAAGGCGCCAAGAATGTTAGTCAAAAAGTGACTAACTACAGAAAAATAGTTGATGCACCTTTTTGCATATTTCCCAAGAAGACCAAAGTGGCCCATATGCTAAAGATCAAAGAAAAAGCAAAACACCGCAAGGAGGAAAAAGTGTCGCGATATCGCGACATGTTGCATTTTCACGGCTAAGAGCAAGAGAAAGAGCAAGGAGGAAAAAGTGTCGTGATATCGCGACATGTTGCATTTTCACGGCTAAGAGCAAGAGAAAGAGCAAAGAGGAAAAAGTGTCGCGATATCGCGACATGTTGCATTTTCACGGCTAAAGAGCAAGAGAAAGAGCAAGAGGAAAAGTGTCGCGATATCGCGACATGTTGCATTTTCGCTGGCAAAAGCAAGAGAAAGAGCAAGAGGAAAAGTGTCGCGATATCGCGACATGTTGCATTTTCATGGCTAAAGCAAAAGAAAGAGCAAGAGGAAAAGTGTCGCGATATCGCGACATGTTGCATTTTCGTGGCTAAAAGCAAGAGAAAGAGCAAAGAGGAAAAAGTGTCACGATATCGCGACATGTTGCATTTTCACGGTCTAAAAGCAAGAGAAAGAGCAAGAGGAAAAAGTGTCGCGATATCGCGACATGTTGCATTTTCGCGGCTAAAGCAAAGAAAGAGCAAAGAGGAAAAGTGTCGCGATATCGCGACATGTTGCATTTTCATGGCTAAGGCAAAGAGAAGAGCAAGAGGAAAGAATGTCACGATATCGTGACATGTCTCATTTGGTAGCGGAAAGAGCAAAGAGGAAAGAATGTCGCGATATCGTGACATGTCTCATTTTCATGGTGAAGGGAGAAGAGCAAAGGAAGAGACGAATGTCACGATTTCACGACATGTCTCATTTTCTGGAAGGGAAAAGAGCAAAGAAGGAAAGAATGTCACGATTTCTCGACATGTCTCATTTTTACGGGAAGCGAGAAGAGCAAAGCAAGGAAAGAATGTCACGATTTCGTGACATGTCTCATTTTAGAAAAGAGCAAAGAAGAAATGCAATTACATGTCCAGCAGAAGAGCAAAGCAAAGAAGAATGTCACGATTTCATGACATGTCTCATTTTCACGGTGGGAGGCAGCAAAAGAGCAAAGGAAGAGACGAATGTCACGATTTCGTGACATGTCTCATTTTCACGGCTGGAAGCGGCAGAAGAGCAAAGCAAGAAAAGAATGTCGCGATTTCGCGACATGTCTCATTTTCAGGGAGGTAGCAAAGGAGCAAAGGAAGAGAAGAATGTCGCGATTTCATGACATGTCTCATTTTCACGGGGAGGCAACAAAAGAGCAAAGGAAGAGACGAATGTCGCGATTTCGTGACATGTCTCATTTTTACGGCTGGAAGCGGCAGAGGAGCAAAGCAGGAGACGAATGTCACGATTTCGTGACATGCCAGCTGTAAAGGAATAAAGTATATTTTTGGCAACTGGGGACATGCACTGACATCAGGTGCTGATTTCTGAAGAATGGTCTGTTGATTATAACCTGGCAGGTCCGCTGGATGATTGCAGAATAACAGGCTCACCTAAAATTAGCCAGAAGGAAATTTATCCAATCTACGGGAAATCCTTTGTGTATTATTAGAAACTGCAGACAATTACTTGTAATTGATTGAAGAAATTAAAAGTACGTAGTAGAAGATACTCTTTTTAGGGTATAAATAGGAGTGAGTCGACCAGAAAAAGGTCGGCTCTTGGACGTTTACAAGCTTGATGTGCATGTACTGGATTACAAGCAATAAAAGATTTCTTCCTCTGGCTTCCGAAACTTCTGTGTGCTTGTATGTATCTGGTGTTTTAACTTTTATTCACTCTAAGTTTTATAATGTATCTGTTCTGAAATCTGGACTGTGCACGTATAAATCTTGTTTCTAGAGTTGAACATTAAAAGATATTTACATGCTTTTAGACGAACATCTAAAAGTCACACTCAAGAATTCATGTTTTCTATAAAGAAGAGTTCTAGCTTTGTTGTTGTCTAAACTGCATCATCAATGTTTGTTGTTGTCTAATCTGTACCGTGAGAAAAGTTCTAGCTTAGGCTATATTTCCCTTATCTCTTGTTCCCCTTTTCTCTAAAAAACTCAAAGGAACCAGCCTTCTCTGGAGACTAGACAGATGATCTCAAGCAAGATCTGTCTATTCAATGTTGGCAAAGTCTAAGGCGCAACACTATTAACCGAAGGCAGATTTTGTTCCAATAGTCTCACATGATTATTATAAGAGTATCAACTATAGTAACCATCATCATATCAATAATAAATCATCTCATATATATCTATTATGAAATCCAAAAATCATCGATATCAATTAATACAAAAATGTTCATTTAATGTAACAATATCTCTATAAGAAAACTCAAAAGACTAATCTACTATCTAGTCTAAAAATAAGTAAAAAATGAAACATGAAAATGATAGATAAAGAAAAACCAATCAATTATACATGCTATTAGAGGATCAATTTAAGACACAATGAGATATGAGAGCAAATGTTGAAACTATTTGAGTGTAAGGACTGTTAGAATTTAATCTTTGAATGATCTACTTTATACCATGATATATTTTTTAAGTACATAGAATGCCTTATTTAGGTATAATAAACTTACAACTAATTTTATCCTATACCACATGCATGGACCTTGTGAAGGGTGGTTAGATCACATGCCTTATCACATTGACTATGATGGTGGTTACACCTTTGTCTTGTTAGAAAATGGAATACTTGATATTATTAACTTGAAATGACCTTGCTTAAATAGCAAGTGCTTACAATCTGATCCATTGGATCATAACTAACTGACTGATCTCAGCCATACAACTTATCCTAGTAACAACTTAGGATATAATTTTATTATTCTAACACCCTCCCTTAAGTGGTACTAGGATATACTAACACTTCCCCTTAAGTGATACTAGGAGGTAGTGAAAAACAACAAAACTAAACAAGTGGCATATCCACAAGTATGAGTCCTAGAAATAAGGCCTGATACGGTACTCATGTAAAATATATGCTTAAAAAAACTCTGTTGGAGAGATGAAGAAAAAAAAATAAGGGAGAAAACCACCTACCAGAATAGAAGAAGAAAAAGAAAATGAAATATGTGCATGGAGGATGGAGAAGAAGGAAGATGTTCTCTTCAACCCCCTAAGGACAACTTCCATAAATAAGCCTACAAAGGATCCATCATATGTCTCAAAAAGGTATAGAATCATCACCAAAATAATGAAATCATACTCCCATATTGGTGCTTGTGACATAGATCAAGGCAGTGAACCATGAAAAAAGGTCACTAAAGAAAAAACCTCATAAAACCAAAGTGTCTCACAAAAAATGTTTGTGAATATAGTGTGGAAAGAACCACAAGAATCGCAAGGGATGTCCAAATTGACTTCACAAGCATAAGTAGTGGTTTCCACCTATATGAACACAATGAGCTGATAAAAAGGTCCTAACTAAGTGGACAAGTAGCTTACTTCAAGGAAATATGAAAAAGAAAGGGTACCAATGTAGCTCTCGAACGTGTCTTTATGGTGACCTCCTCATCCTACCGGAATGCATGGGTAACCAACCACTACAACCGCTAGGTGATATAGAGAAGATGACTAGATACTAGGATCACTTACAAAGCTTTGGGAGTGTCGGGTTCAACCAAGAATGCACTCCATGATACAATAATCTTCAAGCCACAAAAAAGTGTGAAAAATAGTTTCAAAACTGAAAATGGACACCACCATTGTGTCCGTCTCGGAAAAACCTTTTCGACGACTATAAACACCCTTATGTTTGGGTGTCAAAGAGACCTTCATTGGTAGAAAAATAGTCTTCTTCTTCCCTCACAAGGGAATATTTCAGAATACAACATGGTTATAAATTTCTCCCACAGGAGAAAAATAGTTCTTCACTTGTTTGTGGAAATTAACATTAGTCCCATACATTAAGAAAAGTTGGTTCCTCTAAATATAAAATGGTCCATGTGGGCCATTATTTTCACCTTAAACAATGGGCCAATAATATTCCTATTCCACCTCCACTTGGAGAGAGAAAAAAAATTTAGAGCCCCTTACAATAAAATAATAAGGGCCCCGAATCTCTCCAACTTCGCAACCAAAGGAAAAACCTTTTTTTTTTTGTTAGAAAATGTTTATAATAACTATCTGTTGGGCCCCATAGCCAATTATTAGTTTATTCGAATAAAATGCATTGAAAAATAATGCATAGTGGTTTTTAAAAAAACCTTCTCTCACCAATGTAGGCTACGCCGAGTGCACTAACTGGCCAACCGTTATAATGCAAAACAGACCCTCCATATTTTTTGCACGTGGAAAGTAGCACTCCACTGCAGATAATTACTTCCAGTACGAATCAAGGTTATCAATGGCTAACAACATTTATGTAAATTAAAAGTTCTCCATTTATCTCCAGGTCCTCCACTCGTACATTGTAATTTATCATATGCGTTTCACATGTTGGGCACTACAAATATCATTATGTTGAAATTTGAGTTATTTTATGTTTTCATTGATGTCACATGGATCACATTGAGTTTTTGTGGCAAAAGCACTTCATAAATAATCATTTATGATATTTTGGAGAGCATGGATATATACAGGTTTTTTGTGAAAACCAAGGTAGGCAAAATAAAATGTTTTATTTAAAAATATGGATGGCAGATTTGAAATGGGTTTTTCTTAAAACCCAAGTTGGATTTTCGTTTCATCAAAAAAGGTGCCCCAGTGATGGAGATATTTAATTTTAAATATTTAGTTTAAATTTTAAATTATTTTAAATTTTAATTTTAATTTTAAAATTAAAAATAAAAGTAATCCCTCGACGTCGTTGAATATGAGGGAGAAAACTATATAAAAGGATGCCTAAGGTTTATTAATCCTGAAGCTTGCGCTGATGAATTAATATGATTGTTGGAAAGCGAAAAGAGCTCGTGCAAAAGAGGGTTAAGTGATGGAAGCGAAGAATAAATCGGATGATGTGTGAAACCTTAGTCACCTTGGGTAGTGTGACACATTGCCTAGTTGAGCAGATCAGTGGATTGCCTAGCTGAGCTGATCAGTGGATTGCCTAGCTGAGCTGATCAGTGGATTGCCCACATGAGCAGATTAGTGGATAGCCTAGCTTTGAGCAGATCAAAGTAATCATTTGTATTGGGATAAGGATCCCTATTTCTTTGTGAAATATTATAAGGATATTATCTTGTGGACTACCCCACATTGGGGGAACCACGTTAAATCTTGTGTCTCAATTGTGCGTGGTGATTTGTGCTCTTGCTTACTATTGCTATCTATGTCATTAATACACACTGCTATATTTGGTTATTGCAATTAATGATACTAATTGATATTTGTTTGGAAATAAAGTAAAAATTAGACGCTATACTGTTCACCCCCACTCTGAGTATAAGCTTGTGTTCTTCACATTCTACCTGGTCATTGTGCCAACGAGAGGGAGCAAGCAGTAATAAAACTGGCCATCTACGACTAAACATCGGTTAAATCAAATCGAATAGGCAAAAAACTTAATAGAATCAGCCACACATGGAATTCATGCTCCTCCATTTTTCTCCACGTGCAACTACCATGAAAACGTACTCAAAAAAAGTTAATTCTATCTTTGATGCGCATAGAGCTTTCCCTCTGCAACTGGCTGGCTCTCGATCTTGGTCACTTTGAAGTCTCTCATGGCAAAATTCCCAATGCACAAAAGTCTCGATCTTGGCCCCAGACGCGTTTGGTGTAGAAACTCGATGGTTTTCCAGACTGGTTAACAGGACAACATGGACGCAATGATTAGCCTTTTTTTCAAACTGTCGCTTATTGGATATCGTCGAGCAACATTCTCATCGATAGCACAGGAAAAATCATAAAAAATGCGTGATATTTTTGTTCCACTGTGCGCTCCTCAAGTGCCAGTAACACCATATTTTTTCCATCTCAATATAAAAAAATAGCATTTTGATTTTAGTGTCACACCAATCTTCTCCTATGGGCTTTCCTCCGCGCTCACGACTAAAACCAGCCAGGCATATCTCCACAACAAATTGTTGATTACGTGACGTCAACAGTAAAACATGGTCAATCTACTCGAAATGCCTCCACTCTGACTGTGTTGTACATAGGTAAGGTGACATGAATATACCCAAATCAAGATTCGAACGAATCCAAAGGGAACAAAAAAACTCATGATCTTTTGATATCCACCAAACGCTTCTATTTGTTGGTTCCAGCGGTATATTTCACTTTCCACTGATGAATCCGCAACATCGATAATACTGTACGAAGAAGCCACCAATGGCGGCATCGCCCGCACCATCTCTTATGGAAGAAACTAGACCATAAAATTAACTGTAGCAGTTCATGTAGATTTCCCAATGGCTATCACAACTGGGCTTAGAGGGCCTCCATCTTGCAATGCATTTGCTATCCGATGACACGTACAGTCTTTGATTTTGGAAATGAACACATCCAAATCTTTCGTACGATCTCCTCAGACGTCAAGCGTGCATGTTGTCTTCTATAAACGTAGTTATTGGATCTATGATGCCGATCTCTATCAAATAATGGGAAATTCTGAGAATTTTAGCAACATAGAAGATCATTTTCGTATAGAAGCTCCATCAGCCAGTTCCTGCCCTCTGCCTGTAGAACTATGACAAAGCACAGGCAACTTAACACCTTGGACATTTTAGTACGTGTTATCACATTTCTCACTAATCAAACCACACAGGTCAATTTGCTACCAATCATAGCTTAGAATCGTGCAGATTCATTATTTTGGTCTGTTTGCACTCCACTGGATTGATGTATACATTGTTTACATGAGCATTCGTAAAGCTCATAAAGCACCAATAAATAACAGCATGGAACAACACCACCCATGCACGGGCAGTTGCAATGGGCATCCAAGAAAAGTTGCAAAAATATGCGTTAAAGAAAATGCAGAATAGCATTACCTCGGAAGCATAAACGAGTGATAAAATTGTGATTGTCAACATATTTTCGGGAGGCCCTGACCAAGACAACATGTCACTCGCCATATTGGCTATCGTGCTCTAGATGGGAATACAGAAGCTATTTAATGGCTTATGCATACATTTCTAGAGCTTCGCCCGCACCGTTGGAGAAGAAAGCACCACTGGAAAAAAACACACCCGTTGCTCTGCAAATTTTGTTTTAGCACGGTCGAAATATGCAAATAAAATTTGACACTAAGAACATCAACAACCAAAGTCGTGGAAACTTCTCCATGCACACCATCAATCAATGAACAAGCTTCAGTTAACGCCCTGAACCCCGCACAACATAAAATCTAGTAGTTGTTCCATAGTAGTTTACTACATTATTGGCATCACCAACAGAGATGAAATCACCAAAATCTGGATCCAGAGAGAAAAACACTTGTCCTCCATCCACCGCTATGAGTGAGGTAAACTTAAAAAAAAATCCACTATCAATCACTTGAGTGCCATCACCACTATTATCCACCTCATCATCGTCCGTTGTTGCTCTAGCTATCAAAACATGAGCAGTTTCCCAGATGTAAAACTGTGTAGACATCGTGAAAGCTTGGATGCCCCCTTCATTGAGCACCGAGGCTGCCAACCAAAACTGAAGGCACAAAAAAGAACATCCTTCACCATCACAACCACCATTAGAGCACAACATTCCGTGGGCCTCCACGTTTTCAAAGCAAATGGAGCAGCAGGGCATCAATGCCAGAATTAGTTGATTATACGCGTCATCCTGTAGCTGAGCCCGCAAACTGGATATATCGATCCTTTTACGGGAGGTCATAGTTCTCTATATAATGTGTTGACAATTCTCCTAGGGGCCATTCTAGATGGAATGAAACACCTTATTTGGTTATTAAATCTCCCTCAATATAGAAAATAGAATCAAAATACAGGCTGGCACCTGAGCAAAATCTTGCTTGCTTGAAAATTTTTTTGCAGGAATGCCGCAGTTGATGCCATGAAAAATTATCCACTGCAGGTAAAAAAATATTCCTGCCACCATTCAATGCTCACCGAATGGATGTCAGAAGACCTGAAAAAAATAGATTAAAAAAATTTGAAAAAACTGTTGCCTGCACGGATTGTTCACAGTTAGAACTTGTTGTTTATTGGGCGGCGCTCTCTCAATAGGTGCCAAAATAACTTTTGCATGAAGGTGATTTTAAAAATCTACCAAATGCTTTGTTCCTCCAAATTCAGTGACTGAAAAATATCACATAGAGCCTCCACAGGGTCACAACAATGGTAACCAAACCAAAGGCAGGGAGAGAAGAGCAAGCTGACATTGAGGAGAGCAGCCATGGGCTACCCAAAAATTGGGCACCAAACTTGCAAATCACTCCTCATCACACAGAAATATTTTGTACGTTTGTCGAAAAAATCATCATCCTAGTTTTGTTAGCGTTAATGGCAGCACCAATCGTTTGATATGAGCGGTCACAAGTAGCCCATAAATAGCCCACTAGAACAGTCACTATATCAAAGAATGGAGAATCCAAGGGACTAAAAAATGAACGCCGCAAAAAATCTAAAAAAGACCTCCCAAATTAATTTTTTTAACCATCTGGTTTTTGATCCATCAAAAAATTTAGATAGCATACTCCCACGATAAAAAATTAGGGGAAAAAATAGGGGAGATTTCCATGAGGAAAATCCCCCCATGAGGAAAAGCTCCTCAAGATCACAGGGCAGGGAAAGCCTGCTCTGATACCATGTTAGAAAATGGAATACTTGATATTATTAACTTGAAATGACCTTGCTTAAATAGCAAGTGCTTACAATCTGATCCATTGGATCATAACTAACTGACTGATCTCAACCATACAACTTATCCTAGTAACAACTTAGGATATATTTTTATTATTCTAACATGTCCTATAATTAACCTTATAAATAATATGTTGAGTGTTTACTCAACCTATATAAATACCTACTGTGATGTAATAATTCCTAACATTCCCCTCTTATTACACCATGGGCTTAGAGAGGGAATTTTTATATTCTCCAAATTTGACTCATCCCAATGGTTTGGTAAAGATGTCTAACCATTGTTATTTAGGATAGAATTTGAGTTGGATGTTCTATTGTTGAACATGTTCATGAATGAAGTGGCACTCCATGTCGATGTGCTTGGTCCTTTCATGAAAAACTAGATTACAAACAAGTTTTAGTACTCCTTGGTTGTCACAATGTATGATTGTAGGTTTATCTTGTAGTACTTCCATATTTGTCAACATATATTTCAACCATATTGCTTCATAGAAAATTTCCACTAATGCACCATATTATGTTTTTGTAGAATATCGAGTAATTATTTTTTGTTTCTTGTTTCCCCAAGATATAGGTATGGATACTAGAAAAAATATATATCTAGAGGTGGATTTTCAATCATCAATACAACCTACATAATCAACATTTGTATAACCTAATAAATAGAATTTATCTCTTCTTTTGAATTCTAAACCATATTCTATAGTGCTCTATATATCTTAGAATTATCTTTACTACCTTTTAGTGTGTCATCTTTGGCTTCTTCATGAAACATGAGAGTTAGCTTACTATAAAACTAACATCTAGTCTTGTGTAAGTTAAGTAGATGATACTCCCAACTAGTTATCGATATATTTATTTATCGAAAGAGGAATCAAAACATGAGAGGTGTAGACTTAATTCCATAGGATTTTCTATAGGCTTACAATCGTTCATGTGATATTCTCCAATATATTCTTAGAATATTTGGTTTTTGAAATAAATATGTGATGATGGTTCTGCTTTACTTCCAATCCTAGGCAATAGTGTAATAACCTAAGATCGATCATCTCAAAGGATTTTTTCAAGTATTCGTTTTTTGCTAGAATCATACTTTCAAAACTTTTTGTGATAACCAACTCATCTATATACATATTGATGAATACAATCTCTCCTCTTACTCTTTGTGATAAAGATTTGGATCATTTGAATTTATTTTAAAACCCTGCTTTCCAAAATGTTTATCTATCTTTATATACCATACCCAAGGAGCTTATTTAACACAATAAAGAGATTTTATCAACTTATCGCGACACTTTTCTAACTTGCTTTTTCTCTCCTGCTTAAGTCATGAAATTGCGACATGTCACGATATCGCGACACTTTTTTAACTTGCTTTTTCTCTCCTGCTTAAGCCGCGAAAATGCGACATGTCACGATATCAAAACACTTTTCCTCCTTAGCTCTTTTCTGTTCTTCGGGTCGCAAAAACCCGACATGTCGCGATATCGCGACACTTTTTCTCCTTAGCGCTTTTATTTTCTTCGGGTCATGAAAACCCGACATGTCACAATTTCGTGACACTTTTTCTCCTTAGCGCTTTTCTTTTCTTCGGGTCGCAAAAACCCGACATGTCACGAAATCGCGACACTTTTTCACTGCGAGCTCTTTCTCTCGAACCTGTCATGAAATCGCGACACTTTTTCGTCCGTACAATCCCTCTTGCAAATTGTCGTGAAATCGCGACACTTTTCTTTGCGAGCTCTTTCTTTCAAACCTGTCGGCTTGGGGTTTGCAAAAGACCTTTGAAATTGTCATGTTGTAACCTTCATCAAAACAAATTATTTGACATCAAATCGAATTCCTTCAAAAGCTTCTTGACATCAATGACAACTTATACACTTGAGCAAAGGCAATGTACCCAAAGTACCCAAAATTGCCAACACTATTATACTTGCTTTGTATCTATCAATATTACCCTCTAATTTCTATTTGACCTTGAAGACCCATTTGCATATAATAGCCCTTTGTTTCCTTTGATACTCAGTGTGCATGGCATTTTCCAAGCAATGGATTGAAGGGCTTCTTGTATTGTAGATGGATGAACTATACAGATTAGAGTCATATTTTGTGCGCTATGAGTTATACTTTGTGTTCTTGGTCCTATAGAAACGGTGTCTAGAATTTAATCTTTCCTAGATGCTTTTAATATACTAGTGTACCACTCAGTAATTCTCCTTGTGTGTTGTGGTGGAGTAGATAGATTTTCATCATTGATATCATTGATAAATTCTTCATTTGTGATTTCTTCATAACTTTCAATCGTTATTGGAGTTGTAGTAGATGAGGATTCTTGTGACAGTGATGAAAATAATTTTTTTCTTCTTCAAAGATATCATGACTAGTATATATTTTCTTTGAATTTGGTTCAAATAGTTTGTAAGATTCACCACTTTATCCTAATAAGATGCATTTCTAATATTTGTTTACATCTTTTCTCTTTTATAATTTGCAAGTATGTTGTACAACCAAATAATCAAATATGTGAAATTGATGGCTTGTCTCCACTCCATGCTTCTTCTAGAGTGATATATTTAATTGATGTAGTAGGTGCTCAATTGAGTAAGTAAACTAGTGTAAGCATCATTTCTACCCAAAAAGAGTGCAAGTTGTGAAACTCTCAACATACTTTGTACCATTTCCATGATTGTTTTGTTTCCATATTTTGCAATACCATTTTTTCCTAGTGAGTAGGTTGTTGTTAGCTATCATCGAATGATATATTCCTTCAAAATGCAAAAAAATCATTGCTGGTAAGTTTCCCCATTTATCTAAGGAGAGGATATGGATCTTTCTTCCTGTGGAGATCTCTACTTGGGCCTTAAATTTCTAAAACTAGAAAAATGCTTCATCTTTGCTCTTCAAAACATATACCCATATTTTTTAGGTATGATCATCAATAAAGAGTTAAAAATCCTTGGTCCCATTGTAACTTTTAGCCATGGGTTTGCATAGATCGGTATTGAATAAAATCAATAGATGTCTTGGTCAAGTATTGTGTAGTTTTGAAAGGAAGCCAATATTGCTTCCTAGCTAAGCAACAATGATAAATCTTTGTAGACTTCTATAAAGGAGGAATACTGTCAACCTTTTTTTTTTATTGCAATAAGGTTCCAATAGCTAAAATGACCATATCTTTAGTACCAAAGTGATGTAAATACTTTGGAGTCAACAACTAATGCTAAGTTATCATGATGCGTTGTGTTAAATTTAAACATATTTCCTTTTTCTTTTCCATATGCAATGATTTTGGAATTTTAGTTTTATCATGAATTGTGCAAACCTTGGATCCTTGTTGCTTATCAAACTTGACCTTTATATTATGGTCAAGTAGTTGATTGACAGAGAGTATATTTTTTGTGTCATAGAACATATATTATTTCTATGATTTTGCATCTTCATGATCCAATTTGTAAATTTATATCACCTATGCCTTTTATCTCATAAGATGTGTCATCCCCAAAAGAATATTTTTTGCATGTCTTGAATACCTCATATTTTGGATTCAATATTTTTTCTTGTCATGTATTTAGTTGCTCCATAATCAATATATCAGATATCTTTGAGCTGAGCATGTGTAGCTAATGCATGTTCTCTTCTATGATGAGAGTTGTTTCCTTAAAAAAATTTGAATGACTGCTTCCTTTTAAAAAGTTCTTGTTTTTGTTTTGAGTATGATACGTCTTCTTTTTGAAGTAGTTTCACTAGCTTCTCAAAGCTTGATTTTTTATCAATAAAATTTAGTGTAGTCACAAGAACATTGTATTTGGATGGGAGTGATCTCCAAATAATAGTAACTAACATTTCATCAAATACTTATGTTCCTAATGCTTGCAATGATGTTCACCATTATGCTATTCTTCTCATTAATTCTTTTAGCTTTTTTCATTCATCTTTAGACAATATAAATGACTTTAGAGGAATAGAATCTGATTTTGATTCTTGGATCAATTATTGTTTTCAACTACTCCTATGCATCTTTGGATATGGTCATATCTCTGATGTATGCTTAGATGCCATTTACTCTCAACATGATGATGAGTCTTGCCTTTCTATCTACCTTGTCAAGCTTTTCTCTATCTTATCCTTCTTTAGTAGGATGGGTAATGCTTCCATCTACTACTTGCAAAAATTTCTCAAACTAAAATTGTGTCATGTTTGGTCTTCCAGGTAGCATAATTGTTTCCCCTCAATAATTTTTTAAATATCTTATATGGGATTGAAACAGGCCCCACCCATTTTACATCATCACCACATAGTGGTATTACAATAAATCTTGGACATTAGCCATGTGTCATTTGGAAAAAGTTAAACCTAGGTCTCCCATTTGAAATATTGAGGAATTAACCGATTGAGCTAATGCCACTTGATATTTTCAATGAGTTTATGTAGGTTTTTATGAGGGATCCTGGTCCCCTCATACTGAGTGGGGTTTTAACCTTGGACCTCTCAAAGAGAGGCCAAAGTCCTTATCACTATAGTAATCTTGTAGCTATTTCCCCTCAATAATTGGGAATCCAATAAAAATAATTTTGGTGCTCCATTAGCCACAACAAACTTCTACAAAATATGAATTTTTATTTTTTACTGAATCCACCTCAAAATTCTCTTTCCAATGAGTATATATATGCTTCTTCTGATTCTTATTCTCTAATTTTTGTAACCTATTCAAGCAAGCAGTTAGTGTCTTTATAACATGTCATTCCTACTGAAAAAGCTTTGATTTCATAATCATCTGTTGATTCTTCTAGTTCTTCAATTTCTTCTGTCCTCTAAGCTAGGTGTCCTTTTTAATTTCCTTTTTGATACTCCAATTGGGGATAATTGGTGGGATGCTAAAACTATTGCTAACAAGGATTTTTATATTTTCATGGCTAAAACTGGTTCCCATTATTCATATGATTTCCTTGATTCTAATTTTTAGGATTGAACCCGCAATAGCTGGTACTATGGTCTTTTCTCTTGCATATTTGAAAATACCTATTATACCATGGTTTTTGTCCTTTTAATGAATAATCAATGTTTCCCTATGGATTATCTTTAGATGCCAATGGAGTGTTAGACATCTCATCTTTAACTATATTTTCCACTTCATATTCCTATAGAATATTGACTAATTCATCAAAAGAAGTATCTTTACTTAGAACTTGTAAATATATTACCAAATATTTATAACTATCTAGAAGTGCTCTCATGGTTACTTGAGTAAGAAGTTCATCCTTAACTATTTCTCCTAAGGTAAATAATTTCCCTTTAATATCTCTACCTTCCTTAGGAATAGTTCTATGCTTTCTCCATTGTTCATATTTAATGAATGAAGTTGAGTCTGAAGATGGAGAATAATTAACTTATTCTTTCCTTCGAACATTTTCTCTAGGCTTGTCCATGCATCTGAAGATGATTTTGTTGAATTGATATAGGGTTGTATCTCATCAATTATAGCAAAGGTTATTATCATTAGAGCCTTTGAATCATTTTCTACAAACTTTAGTATGTTAATATCATCTGTGGTAGGTATTTGTGTTTTCCCTTTGAAAATATCCCAAAGTTTTTCATATACTAAAATAGCTTTCACTTTATTCTTTCGGAAGAAATAATTAGGACCCTTGAATTGTTGAGATTCTGCTAGGAAGAATTTGTTTGATGTCATTTAAATTCCCTAATATCAATTCTTAGATTTTGTAGAATGCCTTATGACTCCCTAGTATGTTTTGGATAAGATATATAGTGCTTTTGTAAATTGTAGTTCAATTTTGGTTGATTTTGTAAATTTTTTGTAAATATCAAAATCAACTTTTATTATCTCTTATTGCTCATATTGAACTAAGCAATTTTTCCAGATTTAAAGAGGTTTTAATGTTGTATTTATTTTATCTCTTTTGAGAAGTTTTGAGACAATAATATTATAAATTTCCAACTTTTGAAATGCTTTGATAAATCTCTCTTTAATATCCCTTTAGAATTTAATTTAAATGAATCTAATTTCCAATAAATTAATTTGATGTAGTAACCAGTATAACTCCCTAATTTTGGAAATTTTAGATCACAATAATATTTGCCAATATTTAATATTAATATCCAGTAGAAACACTTACTACTCCTAAGTATAATATTGTAAATATTATATTAGCCTGAATCTTAATTGTCATGCTTCGTAAGCTCAACCTTCAACCCCCAAGTGAATGGTGGAGGAATTGGCATTGGAATGTAGATACTCCTTTCAATAACTACTCTTCTTCCTTGCTTTATTAGCTTCTTAGTCTTGTTTCCCCTAGTGTTGATAAACTTAATGAGATATGGCAGACTCATTCTACATCCTATACTTGGATTTCTCATCTGAACCATATCTGGTAGTCTAACCTTGAACCCAAGATTACATTTTTTCTCTAGTATCTTATTTATCAAGGGCTTCCTATGGGAGAGAGACTTAGTAGGGTTGGTATTCCTAATCCTAAGTGTCTAGCTTGTGGTTATTTTGAGACTTTCAAACATCTATTTTGGTTCTACCCTCATGCTCAGTCTACTTGGTCCTGAATTCATTCTTTGTTCAAGCTCTTTCATCCTAAATTTTTTAGATGGCAGATGGTATTTTTTTGAGATAACAGTTTTTGGCATTTCTATATTGCTACTCTATTGAATTTATTTTGTGCTATTATTTTGTTTTAACTTTGGAAATCTAGGAATGTTGTTGTCTATTATGAAGATTCAATTTCTAGTCAATTTTCCTTGCATGAAAAAAGTACAGTATTTTCTGCTATTGCTGTTAATATCCATTCGCAGGCTTCCAAGTTGACTCATGAGTTGGCGCATTTTATAAATATTGTCATATTCTAGCATGAGGCTCCATGCACTATCAACATGGATTTGCCTAACCTCCCTCCATATTGAGGCCCCTATGTTTCTTTGAGGTCTCGATGTAATAGGTTAAGGGGGTGTCAATTTCTAGCATCAGTGCCCACAATAGGGCTCAATATCCTCTTGGAGTGGCTCCATTTTTTTAGTTATTCTATTTATTCACCCTTTTAGGGTCTGGTTTTGTTTTTGGTCTTAGGTCTTTATGATGTTGATTGTTTGGGTGGCCTTGCACCCCGAGCTGTGATTTTTCCAACTCCATTTTTATTGTAACCTCTCTTATTTTTTATTGAATATAATTTTTGGTTCCAATAAAAATATTATATTAGCTTGATAAATTATTCCCTTTGAGGTATGGCTTTCAATATGATAAAATTCCTTAATGCTATAGTATCTTATCTTCCCAAAAAAAATATGATAAAATTCCTCTAATTTTTAAACTTATAACTCCAAATAAATGAAAGCACATGATATGGGAATAAACCTTACCTTATGTCAAGCAATAATAGATGTTGATTTTAGATGTGAAAGGCTGCAATATTGACGTTGTTGCTTTGGATGTACCTTCCAATGGAGCTGCTTAGAACCTAGATTGTATTTAAATTTTAAAATATGGCACCCTTTCTATTGCTACCTTTGACCTTGCTTGACCAAAGTATTGAAGGCTCTACCACCTTAATTACATGCTTTAATTTGGCCCTGTGCGTGTAGAATCCAAATTTGAATGCAAAGATGTAAATATTATCCATTGAATGTTGATCGTTGACACCCTTAAAATGGAGGAGAATATTACTTGAAGTGCTAAGTGGCACATCCATTTTATTCTTGAATGTTTGAGAGGTAGAAGGTGCTAGAAAATGCTCATTAATTATTTCATTTCTTGAGCCTTTGAGTAACGTATGGACGTTATATTCTTTAGCAGAGCAATTGGATTCTTTGTGGACAAGTGTATCTTATACACTCAATGAACCATCATGTATTTTGTAACTCCTTTCTTGATGAATATAAGCACTCATAATAGGAGCAATAGGGTTTTACCTCAAGTGATACATGCCACTTCTTTCTTGTGCATGGATGTCTTCTCTTTTTCTGCTTCAACAGGCCCTTTGGAGGTCTTTTAACCCTGTAAATCTCTAGCTCCTCTTTTGTTCGATTTGCAGTATTTTTTGATTGGGATGTGGAGCAATGATTTGGAGGCTTGAACACCGATTTTGAGAAATACAAATGTGGAGTTTGAATCATTCCAATGGTGCTTTAATATTCTTCTTTTCTCACCTGTTATACATCCTTCTTTTTGTAGATAATGTTGCTCTCAAATAATATTATTTCTCCTTTTTCTTTGCTCCTTATATTTTGCAGGTTTGACCATCCAAGATGTGAGAAGAATGAGCCCTAAGAGTGGCTCTTTTTGCTATGCTTGGATAGACACTAGCATTCAGTCGCATTCAACTATTTTTTCCAATGAATGTTGTGCCTTTGAGGCACCTTCAAATCTACCTTCTTTCCCTATATAAACTAGATTATGATAGTGCAATGCAATGTAATGTATTTATATATAAAAAATATTTATTGCACCTTCTTTTGCACTCCTTATTTGAGGTCTAAATTTTTGGTTTTGTGGCAAAATTTTGAATGCAATGTATGGTTTTTAGGTTGTCTCTTTGGTTAGACACCTTCCCCTTTTTTCTTAGATATTTTACAAATGAATCCAAGCTTTTAACCACTTGATAGAAGCTCCTTTTATGTACTATTTCTTTGTAACAAAAACCTGTTGGCATTTTTGCCACACTAAAATTTTATGTAAAATTTTTCCCAAGTGTGCAATGAGTTTTGCTTAGAAAAATTCATTTTTGGGTAACGTTTTGAGAAAAATACCATTTTCGGGCAAAAGATGCACTTTCCATGCAAAGTCATAGCGAATTCTCTTTTCAAGAAAAAATACTAGTGAAATCACCATTTTTGCCCATTTTCTAGCGAAATCCCCCTTTTTACCCATTTTTTGGTAAAAATCCCTGTTCGGGTGAAATTCATGGTGAAAGTCCCTTGTCAGGCGAAATCATGGCAAAGGCACTTTTGGGCAAAAATCGAGGTGAAATCCATTTTTGGGCTCCGCATCCACATGAAAGTCATTGTCAAAGGCGCTTGAGCGAAGATCAGTTTGGAGGGAATTACAAGATCGACAAATTCAATTTTTGAGGCAAAGGGGTTAATTTTTTTGAAATTATTGCTGAAGAAGATCAAATTCAATGGATAACCAGAGATTTGCCAAAATTAAATGTTGTTCTCTTCGCTCTTTATTTTGATGTGATCCTACTGATTTTCAAGGTGTTGGCCACTGTGGTGAATGCTCATTTTTGAGGCACTTACATGAAGATGAAAATTCTACTGATGATTCTTTCTAAGTCCTAATATGCCATCTTCCAAAATTGCTCATTGCTTCCCAAGGTACCATCGAATTGGTCCATTTCTATTATCGAGGAGAAAATTGGTGTTGACCAATCTTTGACTTTCCATAATTTTGTTTAATGCTCATTCAATTTTGGAGGTAAAATCATCTATAAATACTAGAAAACCTGATGTAGGAAGGATGGATATTTGCTTGTAAAACTCTCACAGTTTAACATTTGCATTGATTCAAGGACTGTTTGGATCTGAGTTCTGGATCATTTTATGTATGTTTATACTTTCTACTCTGCATTTTTATTAGATTTATATCATCATTGGTGGATTAAATTTTGAGTCTAGATTTAGTTTTTCAATGGGGAATGAATGTTGGAATGTTATTGGAAGTCATGCTTTATGATAAGATCTAGGTTTAGTTTTTGTTATGTCCTTCTATTGAATGTTGTTAGTTTAAACTAGGTTGTTAATCTTGTTGTTAATTCATCCCGCATTATCTCTTCGGCTTACAGCCATTTTCCCTTCATTTTTGTTAATTTTTTTCCCTAATATTTATACCAATTTTAGAGTAGCAAGGGAACCAACCCTCTCTAGATATTGGCCTGAAGAACATTTATTTCCTTTAGTCTTTCAATATTGGTTAGGTCGAGGGTATATATATACATTTCATCCTAGGGTAGACTCTTGGCCAATAATTTTTGGTACACCTGGTGGGACCCGAAAGGTCCACCATAAGCAGTATTAATATTTTATGTTTGTATTTTACTATTTTATTAGAACATTTGGTGAATCAGTTTTACCCAGAATCCTCTGAATATGAATTTGACAAAATCTTTACTTCATGATCATGAGATCGAAGGCCAAAAATTCAAAAATCCTGTTGAGTTTTTTGAGCTTGACACCCAAGTCTTAGGAGAGAATCCTAGATAAATAACTCCAACTATCCTATCAATTGTAAAATCTTCATAGGTAGTTGGTGCATTTTCCATTCCTTCAATTCCCTATAGCACTACCACTAGCTTTCCTCCTCGAGCAAATTATCCAATCCAAATGGCTCAAAATCAGTTTCCAGCATGTAATAATTCTAGAGCTTTGAATCTACAATCTCATAATCTGATCTTGAAAACAACATTAAAAGCTTTGCCTAATTGATGAATTTGCATAAATCACATTAATCGCAAGCATTTTAGAATTTGAACGAAGGGAACAATGAAGGAGAGCGAAGGAGGATCCAGTGAAGGATCCGCAAGATGGAATGCGAGAAAGGATCCATCCCGTAGATAGGAGGTAGGAATACCAGCAAGGTAGACAGAGGTCAAATGGGATCCAACGAGGATGAATCAGTGCACTCGACATTAGAAGGTCAACAGGACGGATTAGAGAAGAAAGACAAGGACCCCTCGGACAAAGGAGGCCAAAGTGGGGCCCCCAACCCTAATGCAAGAGGATCCTATGCCCACATGGTGGTGAGCCATGCAACCCCATACAACTGCTTTACCCAGGAACTATTTCCATCTGGCGAGGATTTGGAAATCCCCAGTGAGGTCCTGAATAGTTTTTTGGAATTCAAAAAGTTTACCCTAATTGGTAAGTTCATAGGAGGATGCCCAGACATGGAATCCATCCATAAATGGGCTCTCTCCAAGTGGTGAATATTTTGAAATATGGAGATTGCGGCACTAACCTAGGGTTTCTTTGCCATCACCCTGAAAAACTAGGAGGATTACTGCAAAATCTTGGCGGGAGGACCATGGTAAGGCTTCCCAGCATTCCTCTTCACTACTGGCATGAAAATATTATCAGAGGGATAGCACGATCCATTGGATAATTGGTCTCCATTGATCGCCCCACTAAATCTCGATCCAGACTGACCCAGGCTCGATTCTGTGTGCTAGCAGACTTGGACTCTGAGATCCCCTCTTTCATCAACCTACGGTCAGGATCAACCTTCATAAAGAGACAAGCCATTGAGTATGAGAACAAACCCACATTTTGTTCTCATTGTCGCACTCAAGGACACCTCCAAACTCAGTATCCAACTACCAGGGGCCAACGAGTGGAGGAGCTGATCAAAGGATCCACATACCCTCAAGACTCGGAACTAGTGATGGGGGAGAAACATAAGAGGAATCCTCCTCCCATTGACCAACTCTTGGTGAAGCCCAAACCTGACTCAAGCAGACAGCAAGCTCAAGAGGAGGAATAGGACGGGTCTGTCAAGCAGTCAAAG
Organism: Wollemia nobilis; assembly: GCA_028583015.1. Lineage (NCBI taxonomy): Eukaryota > Viridiplantae > Streptophyta > Pinopsida > Araucariales > Araucariaceae > Wollemia > Wollemia nobilis. The sequence goes on from JAQPPZ010017052.1 coordinate 17,044,904, forward strand.
CAAGGTTCACATCAAGGAGGAAACTCCCTTCAAGAAAAGGAGCACCGAGATGTAGGTTCAAGCCTTCCACCCCAATATGAAGCAGAGGAACCAAATTCCTAGGTACAAATATCTCCCATCACTAACTCCCCGCAATCCCTCATGGAATATTATTTGCTAGTCAATAAGAAAACCTCACCCCATCCGAAAAGGGGGAGTTTCCTTCTCATCATCATGAAAAAAGGGGATCCTCCCTATCAGGAAGGGTCAGCCCTAGGAACACCAGAAGTAGGAAAAAATTGGTGGATTTTGGCAATGAGAGGAAAAGAGGAAGACCTCCTGGCAAAGATCAAAGAGACAAAGAAATAGCAGAGGATGTGGCGAATGGGACCCAACTATTGTTGTTTTCAGATGATTCGGACACTTAGTGGGACGAAGCACAAGGAACCAAACCCCCCTTCTAGATGGTGAAGGGAGGCAATAAAACCTCCAAATCGTCAAGATGAAGGTTCTCTCATGGAATGTGAGAGGACTGACCAAAACAGCCAAGTAGAGGATGGCTGTAGACCTCCAAAAATGATCAAATCCCTCTATCCTTATCCTCCAAGAGACTAAGGTTGATGTGGTCTCTACTAAAAAAGCAGTGAAAGCTATCTGGGCCAAAGCAGAGCTCCTATTCAGTCCAAATCAAGGATCTTTAGGCAGGCTCATGGTCTTATGGGACCCGACCCTTGTAGAAGGAAGTCTGCTTTCTTCATCCAGCAATATTCTCAATATCCTCTTTCATTCTAAGATAAGCAATCAATCATGGATCCTGTCCAACATCTACGCCCCCATCTCAGTTATTTAGAGGGCTGAGATGTGGAAGACCATCACCCAGATGTGAAGGAATTTCAATGCCCTCCCTTAGATAATAGGGGGAATTCAACTGCCCTTTACATCCTTCCAAAAAAATGGAGGATCTGATATTGGTTCTAGAAGCATATAATACTTCAGATATTTTATCAACACCAACAAGCTAGTTGACATAGAGCTCAAAGGTTCCTATTTTACCTGGAGCAACAGGAGAATAGAGAGTGGGCTTATCAAGGTCAAGCTAGATAGGTTCCTTATCTCCCAGGAGGTTATTATCTTCTTGGGTGATGCGACCCTCCTAGCTCTTCCTAGGATCGAATCAAACCATAACCCCATCCTTCTTGAATCGGGCGAAGGGCCTAGTTTCAAAACACCCTTTAGGTTCGAATCCATGTGGACCCATCATAAATATTTTAGAGCGTAGGTAGTGGGATGGTGGAAGCAAGAGGCAAAAGGATCCGCTTCAAAATGCCTATCCCTGAAGCTTAAATTTGTCAAATAAAACCTCAAGATCTGGAATAAGGAGGTATTCGGCAACATATTCGAATCCAAGAAAGCCATATCTAAAAGCCTCAAAAAATTGAAAAGAAGGTTGGAGGCAGGTTAGTAAATCTGACAGAAACGAAGAGAGAGTCTTCCTAGTAGACTTTCACACTATCCTGGCCAGGGAAGAGACCTTCTGGAGATAGAAATCTAGAGATCTATGTTTGAAGGAAGGAGACTCCAACACCAAGTTTTTTCATGCTTCTATCCTCCGGCATAGAGGTTCCAACAAAATTAGGGAAATTTGGCAAAGTGATGGTACGACTACCAAGGACATTGCTGAGATAAGAACTGAAGCAATGGGATTATTTCAAGATTTGCTGGGATCCTCCCCCAAAAGCGACTTACAGGCCCAAAGATATCTTTTAGCAAAAATCCCCTCTGGTACCCTAGGAGGCTAGCCTCAGGCTCCTAGATCCTTTTCTTCTTTTGAGATCAAGGATGCCTTGTTTTATATGCAACCTAAAAAAACCCTGGGTCCATATGGGTTTCCTCCATGCTTTTTCTAGACCATGTGGGATGTTGTGGGAATGATGTTTGTGACACCATTCATGATATCCAAGACTTTGGATCCATCCACCCCAGTATGAATGCAACCTTCTTAGCTCTTATTTCGAAAACCTCTGCTTGCAGGACCTTATCGGACTATAGACCCATCAGCCTTTGCAATGTTTTCTACAAGATCCTGACCAAAGTCTTAGCTAACAGGCTAAAGCCCATCTTGCCCTTGGTCATTTACCCTTTCCAAGGCAGCTTTGTGAAAGGTAGAAACTGTAGCACCCTAAAATTGGCGCAGTAAAATCTTAAATAATTACAATTACTCTAGTAAATATTCAAATTCAAATTTTAACCCCCAAAACCGCTCCCAAACATCCGTTTAACCCGTTTCCTCCTTTCCCGTGCCATTTTTAGAGTTTGTTTTGACCGTTTGACGATATCGTCGCCGATCAGACGATATCGCCTCAGATCGGACGATTTCGTCTGGGCTAGGACGTCCAGACGATCTTGTCCCAAAACTAATTTTTCACAATTAGCCTCTGTTCCAACGGCGTCTCTAATCCAGGCAGAAGCGTGTCTGTGCCGTTAGAGACCCTCCCCCATTGGAGATCTCCCAAATTGGGATGATCTCCAACCTCCTAACCTCCCTCCTAAGCCTATTTAAACTTAGGACTCCCCCTTGGCATCCCCCTGGCTGAAATTTCCTGTAACACAAGTTCTACGTGCATTAGACCGTCTTAAATTATTATTTGCCTCCATATTTGTCCAAATTTATTTGTAGGAACCTTAGTATTTTTCAGCCGGAGCAAGCTCAGTTCGTCGTGGACGATCCTGTTCAATTCGAGATGATTTCGTACCAATTCGAGATGATCTCGACTGCAGTCTACATTGGGGGCAATCAGTGCCTAGAGTTTGCATTTCCTCATTATTTTCTGCTGCATTATTCTGTATTTAGTTAATCTTATGATTATTATTTATTATTTTGCATCTTGGAGTTCACCCATGTAGTTTAATTGCATAATAAGGTCATGATTAGCTATTAAAGTGTTGCAACTTACTTGCATTTCTATTCGAGATTATCTGTTAACATCCTTATTGTCATTTTACATCATTATCCTCTATTAGCATTGCTGCATTTTTTGTATTTTGTGTCTATTTCTCTGTTTGCAGGTCTCTGACGAATTCGTCAGATCTCAGACGATCCTGCAGGTCGGAGACGATCCCGTCAAATTCCAGACGATCCTGTCTGCTTCAAGAATCAAAACCTCCATCAGACATCCGGATCAGGTATGGCTCTTTAATTTAGCTTTTTCTCTCTGTTTCTGCTCAAATCTATTTTTTGTATTTCATTTAGTCTGCATTTTCATAATAGAACAACTTAGATTCATTTGGCCAAACCTAGGACTCGAATGTTTAAAGATAAAACTGAACACATTAAACACATTCCCAACCTAGGCGTGGAAACTGCCATTCAAACGTTTCCTGGTGAACCCACCATCCATCAAAAAATCACCATAATACACCTCCCCCGAGAGGCGGGACCTTCGCAAGGCCTCTCAGTCCGAGGTACCGTGCCATCCTTTTCCCATCCTCCTTCCGGGCACGGATCCTATAGCCTGAAGGTAAGGATGCAAAAAATTTGGAGCGATACATTTTGGTGAACCCGACGTGAATAACATAGGCATATTTCTGATTCAAAAATATAAAAAAACAAAAAATATATATATATATATATATGTATACAAAAAAAAAAGTAACAAAATCATCATTTCAAGTTTGTATGTTTTAGATTCAATTCTAAATAGTAGATACTAAATATTACTTTTAGAAGTACTAAAGAAACCATGAGTTTTTACTCAAATCAATATGAGCCCATCAGTAATGTTGGAAGAATTCAGCCAAATACATTTGTTGATTATGACCAACCTCATCCCTATTCAACATCACCTCCATCACACTTTTCTCATTTTTCATCCTTACCCCAACAGGACAATCCCTTTGCCAATCCTCTTCATAACGATATTATCTATTCTCCCATATATCCATATTATGTCTATCAATCCACATACAATCCTCCTCCACCCTTTCAATATTCTTCTTTCAATACAACACATCCATTTCAACAAGAAAATACTTATTCTTCCAATTCTACCATGCACTCACCTCATACTTCGCAATCTTCCTATCATCATTCTACCCATAATAAAGAAAGTAGAGGTGAGAAACCATTAGGTCCTTTTATGACTGAATTCCTAAGGCACATATCAAAAACCTCTCGAAAACCTTCATCACGTAAATTTACAAAGCTCAATCAACCAATGGATATAATTCTCAAGTATTTACTTGACACAAATAAGATTGAACTCCCTTCCATAAGACAACTTGATACCACAATAGATTGGTTTAAACCTGAGCTACATTGTGAATATCATAGAGTAGATGGACATATGACACAAAATTGTAAAGATTTAAGATGTGCAATTCAAGATTTGATTGATGAGGGTCTTTTTAATATAAAGGAATTACAATCTACAACTGATTATAAATCTCCATTAAACAATCAAACTCCTACACAACAAATACCAATAATCAATCAAGACATGGGGATCTCCCAAGAACCCCTATTCAATTATCAACAACAGGAAACCAATCAAATATTGCATGTTAATGTGTCCCATCATGATGATATTACTAATATTGTAACAAAAACTACAAATGAGCAACCTCAAGTTCAATCAACTCAATCCGATATTCAAGATATGGATTCCTCATTTGACCAACCTTCAAAACTATCTTTGGCTCTAGAGAATGATCCAAAATGGAATGTAAGCATAGAAAGCTCATCTTTAGAATCAAAATCTCAATCTGAAATCCACTTTGATAGCCAACAACAAGTGATTAATCCTCAAGCAAAGATATCCCTTTTAGAAGTATTACAAAGTTCTCATAAGGAAACTTTGTTCAAGATACCTAGCCAACAATTTGTTCCTCATCATATTTTCTCTAAGAACATAATTAATGGTGTAAACCCTCTTGAGGTTAACCATATTTCATTCTATGATGAGGATATTCCTTCCTCTACTCCACAAGAAGACTCCTATCTTTACATTACAGGATCTAGTAAAGAAACACCTGTTAAAACTATCATGGTAGATAATGGCTCCTCTCTTAATTTATGCACTTATCAATTATTCCAAAAACTCAAATCAAAGGAAGAAGATCTTAATGAATCAAATGTTATTATAAAATATTTTAACAATGAAATTCAAGAAGCTCAAGGTACTATAATTCTTCCCCTTAATATTGGATCCAAGATCCTGGATACTTTGTTTTATGTAGCATATTGCCCTTCACCTTACAACCTACTTCTCAGAAGTCCTTGGATTCATACGATGAGGGTTGTCCCTTCCACTCTTCACCAATGTTTGAAGTTTGAACTTGCAAATAAAATTGTTACCATACATGGTGACCCAACACCATTTGAAGAATATTTAACGGTTGAAACATCAAGTTCTATACATTCTCTATTATCACAATTATCTTCTATCCATCACTTTTCTTCATCCATATATGATCATCCTTGTTTACCAAATAACACCCATGCATATCTTTCACATATGCTCCCTCCATCTTATCAAGACTTGGAAGATAGTGATAAGAATGAAGAACTTTCTTATCCTTCTTACATTTTATTTTGTAACATGATCAATTTTACACATATAAAAGTCAAATCTTTTGCTACATTATTCTACATTATAACAAAGCTTTTGTTATCACTACCTTTTATTCATCACCTTTTGTTCTTACCTTCAACACAACCAAATTATCCTTCAAAACCTCCTTTGATTTTGAAGCAACCTTAGACATGCTATACTCAAATAACCTTGTATAGTGTATATAGATCATCTTGTATATACCACCAATTCCATCATCTAAAAATTCATATAAAAAAAAAAAATTTCAAAAAAACAATCACTATCTTGTATTTCTTTCAATTCATAAACTTAAAATATAAAAACACCAAAAACATCAAAATCATCAAAATCTTCAAAAACATCTTTTATTTTTATATCTATCAATTCTTGAAGTATTGCAGTTATATTTTCAAATTATTTTGGATAAATTAGCATTTATTTGGAATCCCTCACTTTCACAAACACAAAAATAAATATCTTGATTTTTATCTGGCATGATTACTAATCTCTCTTATATCAAAGTCCACAAAATTCAATTAAATAAAGTTTGAGCACAGAGAATTGATCTTGTTATTTACTTAAACCAAGCACATCCTTTCACAATAAAATGATTATATTTGTAATGTCCATGCTATGCTACATAGTAGAAGTGGTTTCTTGAGCGAAAAGTTTCCCTTGCTATCCTATCATGCACATGGTCTAGAATCTTTGAGAATTGGCAAAAGGACAAGCTCACCCCTACCCAGAATAAAAATCCCTTGCTCTACAGCTAATCCGAGCAAGTATCCCTAGCATAGGAAGAAAAGCAAAGTTCAAGAAAAAGAGAAAAAGAAAAATGTTATTTTATATCATTACAAGCAATGTTTCAAGCATTATCTCAAAAATCAAGCAAAAATACAAAAGAAAAGCAAAAGAAAGCAAAAGAAAGCAAAAGCAAAAGCAATAAAATCCCTCTCCCTACCCATTGAAAAGAAAAGAAGGGTTGATGAGCTTGAATCCCTGGAATTCTCAATTATTCGAAAACTGTGAGGTAAGCCCCATAACAGGTGGTTTGTGCCCAACCCGCTTGGCCTTGGGTAACTCCTAGCGTGGCGATATGTCTGTCACATTAGCGACCTTCTTTTGTACAGACCTATGTCTGCTTATGGATTAGCTAGCTCTTGATAATCCGACTTACATAGTAGTCCGGTATGGTTATATGCATCTAAATCATGGTTAATGAACACTTATTTGGTTCATTCAAATCACTTGTATCAAATTATCTTGCTCAAAACTGGTAAACGAACATAGCAATTGCACACACATTTGTATTTGAGAGATTTTGTGTATCATTATGATAAATCAAGATTGGAAATGAACTCACATATGCACATGGGATTCCTTATAAATCCAACTTTTGTCTTCGAGATACTTTGAAATATCTTTGCAAATTGTCTGGAATAATTTCATTTTTCCTTTCTCGCATAAAGACAACTACATGCATAATCAAAAATCAAAATTTCTTTCAAACCATACAATAAAAACACACACACACACACACACACACACACACACACACAACAATATATATATATATATATATATATATATATTGTCGACTTTCGCGACGATGGTATAGTTCCAGAACTTAAATGGGAGTCTTATGCCTAGCGCAAGTCCTCCTCTTCATATTTTTATTTATTTTCAACAATTAAAAATCAACCATACAATAAAACTATTATATCAACTTTTTCTTTGGATTTCGCGATGATGGTATAAGTCTATACCTACATATTCTATGCCTAGCGCAAACCATTGTACCAATTTTTATTCCCCATTTATTTAAAATCATAAAAACATATGACTTAAATCATTCTGTTATACAATTATGCTTTTTAACAAACAAACACATTATTCTATTTCATGTCATTATGTCAATATTCAAATTTGCAATGATGGTATAATTCCTAGGGAATTATCCAAAAAATTTATCACACTTAGGAATTTATGCCTAGCAAAAATCATTTTAAAATATTTCATGCATAATATTTTCATGAAAAGTCTGAAAACAAATCATCATCATCATCATCATTTGCATCATCACACCAAAGTCTTAAGACAGTCTCTTAAGCACTCTTTTACTTTTTAACAATATTTCTATACTGGGATTAGCTTGACGACCGAGTGAGCGGCGACTCCATGAAATGGTCTATAACAACGACAATGTCCTTTGAAATTATTGTTAAAAGTCCCTTTTATTTTTTATCAAATTATCATCACAACAACCAATTTGTTACATCAGATTATTTCATTTAAATTTTTAAAGCATGACATTTAAACCATAATATTTTCCAACGACATAATTACATGAATCATCAAATCAATCACACCAAAACATTAAAGCATCATACAAACGCATAGACAAGTCATATCATCAAAAAATATCTCATTATATTATATCAATATGTACATCATACCCACCAGAAAATGAATAGTAAAAATGAATTAGGGTTTTACCCTATTTTTCTTAATTTTATTCAAAAACAATTAAAAACATTTTAAAATTTTGCTTTTCCGCGTTTTTACCTCAAACGTTCGATTTGGGTAAAAACACGGAGGGGGCACCATAGTAAGCTGTCGTACGATTCGACCTAGAATCGTCGCCTAAAAATGGGAATAATTTTTGCTTTCTCGTAGATCGAGAAGAACTCATCTTTAACGCATTTTCCTCAAAAAATTCGCTAAAGAGGGGGCAAAATGTAGCACCCTAAAATTGGCACAGTAAAACCTTAAATAATTACAATTACTCTAGTAAATATTCAAATTCAAATTTTAACCCCCAAAACCGCTCCCAAACCGTCGTTTAACCCGTTTCCTCCTTTCCCGTGCCATTTTTAGAGTTTGTTTTGACCGTTTGATGATATCGTCACCGATCAGACGATATCGCCTCAGATCGGACGATTTCGTCTGGGCTAGGACGTCCAGACGATCTTGTCCCAAAACTAATTTTTCACAATTAGCCTCTGTTCCAACGACGTCTCTAATCCGAGCAGAAGCGTGTCTATGCCGTTAGAGACCCTCCCCCGTTGGAGATCTCCCAAATTGGGATGATCTCCAACCTCCTAACCTCCCTCCTAAGCCTATTTAAACTTAGGACTCCCCCTTGGCATCCCCCTGGCTGAAATTTCCTGTAACACAAGTTCTACGTGCATTAGACCGTCTTAAATTATTATTTGCCTCCATATTTGTCCAAATTTATTTGCAGGAACCTTAGTATTTTTCAGCCGGAGCAAGCTCAGTTCGTCGTGGACGATCCTGTTCAATTCGAGATGATTTCGCACCAATTCGAGACGATCTCGACTGTAATCTACATTGGGGGCAATCAGTGCCTAGAGTTTGCATTTCCTCATTATTTTCTGCTGCATTATTCTGTATTTAGTTAATCTTATGATTATTCTTTATTATTTTGCATCTTGGAGTTCACCCATGTAGTTTAATTGCATAATAAGGTCATGATTAGCTATTAAAGTGTTGCAACTTACTTGCATTTCTATTCGGGATTATCTGTTAACATCCTTATTGTCATTTTACATCATTATCCTCTATTAGCATTGCTGCATTTTTTGTATTTTGTGTCTATTTCTCTGTTTGCAGGTCTCTGACGAATTCGTCAGATCTCAGACGATCCTGCAGGTCGGAGACGATCCCGTCAAATTCCAGATGATCTTGTCTACTTCAAGAATCAGAACCTCCATCAGACATCCGGATCAGGTATGGCTCTTTAATTTAGCTTTTTCTCTCTGTTTTCTGTTCAAATCTGTTTTTTGTATTTCATTTAGTCTGCATTTTCATAATAGAACAACTTAGATTCATTTGGCCAAACCTAGGACTCGAATGTTTAAAGATAAAACTGAACACATTAAACACATTCCCAACCTAGGCGTGGAAAGCGCCATTCAAACGTTTCCTGGTGAACCCACCATCCATCAAAAAATCACCATAATACACCTCCCCGAGAGGCGGGACCTTCGCAAGGCCTCTCAGTCCGAGGTACCGTGCCATCCTTTTCCCATCCTCCTTTCGGGCATGGATCCTATAGCCTGAAGGTAAGGATGCGAAAAATTTGGAGCGATACGGAAACATCTTTGATGGTGTAATTTATATCCATGAGACTCTCCACTATGCATCCTTGTCTAATAAGGCTACCCTGTTTCTCAAGCTTGACATGAACAAAGCATTCGACAGGGTGGATAGGGGTTTACTCTGTGTTGTTCTCCTAAAGTTTGGTTTCCCTCCCTCTTGGATTGACCTTGTCCAAAGCTGCATATCCACCCCTTACTTCTCTGTCCTAATCAATGGGTTCCCCATAAGCTACTTCCAGAGTGCCAGAGGGCTCAAGCAAGGAGACCCCCTGTCCCCCATTCTCTTCATCATCCTGGCAGAGGTTTTGGGCAGAACCCTCAAGAAGAGTCTCTGAATACAGAGGATTTCGGGCATCATCCCCACCTCTAGAGTGGAAGTAGTCACCCACCAACAGTTTGTGGATGACACCCTCTTATCTACTATCACCTCTGTGGCCTAGGCTAGATACATCAAGAGGATCCTATCCCTTTATGAGCAAGCTACGGTCCAAAAAGTAAACTACACCAATAGTAAGCTTTTCTTCTTGAATACTCCCTTGGGATGGTAGATCTGCATTACCAAAATCCTGGGATGCACGATCGAATCCCTCTCTACCACCTACCTCAGGCTCCCCCTCTTCTACAATGACAGGGCCAAGGACAACATGTGGAATATGGTGGTGGAGCGAATTCATAGGAAGCTGGCCTCTTGGAAAGGCAAGTTTCTATCCCAAGCAGGCAAGGCTACCCTCACCAAAGCTTACCTCCAAGGGATCCCGACCTACTTCATGTCAGTCTTCAGCCTCCCAATGTCTGTCCACTGCAAGATCAAACAGATTCAGAGGAACTTTCTGTGGTCTGGGAATGAAGATAAATATAGGATCCCTTTGGTGGTGTGGTACAAAGTGTGTAAAATCAAAAGACCAAGGTGGGCTTGGGCTAAGGAGAACTAGTCTGATGAACCTGGTCCTCGTGGTTAAGCATGCTTGGAGGACCCTGACCAAAGAGCCTATGGAGTGGGTCAAAATCATAAAGAAGAAATACCTCACCAACTGCTCCTTCCTAGATACTGAGGCTCCCTCCAATGGATCCACTTTCTAGAAAGCAGTCCTCCAAGCCAGGAAACTGCTCAGCAAGGGAGTCCAATGGATTTTAGGAGATGGGCAGACAATCAACTTCTGGAAGGACAGATGGGCCGAAGAAGATCCTCTATCTTAGAAGGCTAAAATTTCCCTCCTCAAATCCTTGGTGGACCCAAATTTCTAGCAGAAGGTAGAAGACTACATTATGAGGAAGGATGGTAGCCCTCAGTGGAACATCTTGACCCTCACTGATCGTGAAGCTGAAGTCTCCTCTCTAGTTAAGATCCTCCAGGGCATTACCATAGCGACTGCCAGAAGACCCAACAAGATGATTTGGACGGGCACTGACACTGGTGTCTTCTTGGTTAGGACAGCCTACGAGATCCTTTCCAAGGAGGCTAAGGGGGATTTCTTGTGGTAGATAGTCTGGAAAAAAGGAGTGATCCTGAAGGTAAATTTCTTTGCTTGGATTGTTTTTTTAGAATAAAGCTCTAACCTTGGACAACCTCCACAAAATAGGGTTTGCCTTCCCCGGTAGGTGTTATTTGTGCATGGCAGATTTTGAATCCATAGATCATCTCTTTCTTCATTACCCGTTCACCACCATGATGTTCGGCATGATCCTATCCTTATTTCAGGTCCCCTAGAGCCCTCCCAGGACAATCAAGGAAGCCTTTGCTCAATGGCCAAACCCGTTTAGAAATCCTAAGCTCTGGTTCCTTTTTGTTGTGTCCTTCCATCACATCCTTTGGTAGATTTGGTTGGAGAGGAACAGAAGAGTCTTTGATAATCCTCCAAGAGACCCCCATTCCATAGACTTTAGAGCTCTTGCCTTTACAGTAGAAAATTCAAAATTCACTCCTAGTCCCCTCCCAAGGATCTGATCGGAGGAAACTGTGTTCAAAAGGATAAACCTCAAGGAGGATCCAGACCACCCTAATATATTTTTTCCCAAGGTCAAGGTCAAATTGAGAAACCCCATGAAGACTTGGCTTAAGTTGAACTTTGATGGCACTGCTCGTGGCAACCCAGGGCCAACAGCTACAGGAGGGGTAGTCAGAGATCACAGGGGAAGGATTGTCCTCACTTTCTACGAGAACTTGGGTATCTAATATAATCATAGTGTAGAGGCCAAGGGTGTCCTCAGAGGGCTTCAAATCCTCTTAGAGGATCCTTGCCCTTTGGTCATCGAAGGTGACTCTCTGAATATCATAAGGTATCTGTCGAATGGCAAAGATCCTTCATGGAAATTTTTCAATATTGTCTCTGAGGCAAGGATCCTCCTATCTAGATGGACCGATGCCCAAATAAATCACATCTATTAGGAGGGTAACAGGCTGGCAGATTACATGGCTAATAAATGTCTTTTGACCTCTGTGTTGGTAGTATGGAGGTCATCCTTTTCAGATGAGGTGGAGAAGATGGCCAAATTAGAGTTTCCTCATGAATACACATAAGCATAAAGGGAAGGTGCTCGGAGGTGGCGCATCCTCTCAGCCACGAATTCTCTTATCAAGATGCTGACTAGTATCAAGGAGCAGAACATTAAGGATGACCAGGAGGATCCAGAGTAGCAAAGGATTCGGGGCTGCCTTCCATGTGGTTTTTTCTTGTTTTTCCCATGGTTTTTTGTTCCTTACATTTTATTTTGCTTCAGATTGGTTTTTGTCTACCGATCCTCTCATGGAGAGGCCCCTTTGTAAGCCCTGTGGGCAATTTTGAATCAGGTTTAGTTAGATTTTGTAAGTCTATTTGATCCTAGCCCTTGAGGCCTGTAAGGACAGAATGGGCTCAGCCCTATTTTTGTACATAAGGTTTTGGGATGCTCTATAAAAACCCATTGTTAATACAATCAATCTACCAAAAAAAGAAAAATATTTGCCTAATTATGATGGTATGAAAAAATAACTTATGAGTATGTTCAATATGTGGCTTCTTTGGCAACTATTCATAGAATCACAAATGAAGATGTCATGGTCATATTGCTTGTACTCTCTCTTAGAGAGAAGATGCTTTATTGGTACCAGTCCTTAACACCTACCACTATTACCACATGGTACCAGTTGGTTGAGTTAATGATAAAAGGCTTCAATGAACAAGCGGATCCTTTATCTCTATTGCATTAATTCTTTAATATTCATAGGTATCTACAGGAGGAAATCATTGACTTCAATGTTAGGTTTGCTCAAAATTTGCAGAGAGTCCCTAATGATCTCTGGTCAACTTCTGAATAAGCTACGTTTTATTATATTTGGGCCTTTAATTTCAACATTAGCAAGGCCATCCGTCAGTCCAATGTTAATACATTTTTAGCCTTGTACTCCCAATCACAAGAGGTTGAAGCTGATTTAATTTCTATTGGTAAGCTCCCACAAAAAATAATGATGCTAATCTTTCCTAATATCCCATAGCATTTATATTCCAATGCATCTTCTCAGTATTTACCAATGTCCCCTATGTACCCAATCCTTTCATGAAATTCTAGTTCCTCTCAAACCCTAATAGTTTCTATCCCGCAATTGTCTGTCCCTTTCATTCCACAACTGACTACTCTAGTTCCATTCCTAAAATTACTATCTCCACCAGTACCACTACCATTACTAGCTCCTCCAACACCCTCAAATCCTGATCCTCAAATAAAGATACTGCAAGAGATGTAATTAATGCACTCAGTAATGAGAACGATCTCAAATGAGATCGCAACCCTGAAGAAAATACAAGTTGAGAGAAGTTTCCAACCTAGGATATTTCAACCTCCACCAATCACTAGAGAGCAAGTAGCTTCAACCAACAAGATGCATGAAAGTAATGCAAATGTGTTGATGAATGAAGAAGTTGGATTGTCAAATAAAACATATTGGTGTTCTACTTGCAATTATCTACATGGATAAGAAAATTGCATGGTTCATCTAGACTATGTGAAAACGTTGGTAGATAGCTCTTTCGGTGGTCAGGATAACATGATTAGAGAATCAAATCATAACTTTATTATCCCTTCCATAGAAAAAGTTTTAGTTCTCATGAGATCTAGAAAAAAACTAGTCACAGTGGACCCAATAGAGATGGAGCTCCTGAAGGTACCTGTTGAGCCAAAGGTGTAGAATGAAAAGAGACAAGCACAGGTGAAGGCACCTAGCTCAGTTCTTGAATTAGAAGAACCTATTATCTTAAAATATATTTTACCTACACAAGCAAAGGAAAGAATCTCTCAAGCAAAGAAATCAACTTCACAAACTCAAATTGAGATGAAGGAATAGGCAAAAGAACACATGAAATATCCATCTTTGACCAAGAATTAGAGGGTGGAAGCCACACAGTAGTATCAGAGTAAGTATGAGGCTACCAATGAAGGAAGAGAATCCAATTCATCCATGTACAACATTGTTGAATAATTAAAGAAAATTTCTACCAAGGTTAGTCTCTATGATGATTTACAATTGCCTGGATAGATTGATTTATTGCAAGAATATCTAAAGTCTATTAAAGGTAAAAAGAAAAATTCTACTCATACTATGTTAGCTCAGACGCTTACAAATTTTGCTACTAGAAAGAATAGACCACCACCATTTTACTTGTATCCCAGGATGGAGGGTTGGATTGTGCATAATTGCATGATTAACTCTAGTTCTACAATGACTATCATGCTAAAAGCAATTTGCGAGATCATGGGTTGGAGTATACCAAAAGCATCTCAAGATTTTTACAGTTGGATGAAACCCCTATGAAAATAGTGGGTGTTATTAAGGATATCCCAATTGTGCTACATAAAATACCTTAAATCACTGTGATCTAGGAGGTGGTCATGGTTGATTTAGAACCATACTTTAGTGTGTGCCTCTTGAGAGAATTCACTGCCAAGCTAGGAGGCTATCTTTCTTTATATTATTCCCAATTGTAAATTCCATTCAAAGGGAAAATAATTCATATCTACAATGATACACCTTCCACCTTTCATATATAAAGGATCAAGGATGAAGAAAATCCCATGGATCTGGCTAACTTGATGATCAAAGAGATGAAAGAGTTAGATTTAATGGAAGAAGATCTAGGTGAAATTTGCATAGAATACGAATTCTCCATGAATAAATTCAATACAATGATTGAAACTGAGATTGGTTGCTATACCATTACCAAGCCTAACAAGGTGGAAGTGAGGGTATCTAATGATGGAGATCCTATCTTAGATCAGTTTTGGAAACTCTTCTTCGATGGTGCAAGATGTAAAAATGGTGTTGGAGCAGGGATTATCCTCATCTCCCCTTCTAGAAGATATAATACATATCCATATAAAATGACATGGAGTTGTATAAATAACATTGTCGAGTATGAAGCATTGTGCTTAGATTTGAAGAAAGCAAAGAAAATCAGGATCAAACAACTTCAAATTTTTGGAGATTTGGAGTCGGTTGTCAATCTAGTGACTAACAAGTGTGTCTCTAAATAGAACTATTTGAATGCATACCACAACAATGTTTGGGACCTATTTGAAGCCTACATGATGTTAAATATCCAACAATTTTGTGGGAAAAAAATAAGCATGCTGATCTTTTGGCATCCATTAGTGCCAGGTATTCCCTAGCTGAACACATGATGCAAAAACCAAATACTGTGAAGCTTGTTTATAGGCCTTCAGTGCTTGATAAGAATATTCATTGGCAAGTTTTTGAGAATTATGAGTAAATTGTCAACTTCCTAATAAATAAAGCTAGTACCATTGAAGGAAGAACCTTTGATGAAGAAGAACCTGAGGGATTGATCCATTTAAAAAATAATCACATATCGAAAGGATTGACTATGCTCGAAAGTCTCTTTGATCAAAATAAGACAGCAATAAAGCATAAGATCAAGGTGGATGAAAAGGAGTTCAAAGAATTATAGTTAGAACATAGAAAATAAATCAATATTGGAACTAAATGCACACCTGAAGAATTCAATCAAATCAAGGAATTGTGCCAAGAATTCCTAGACATTGTCACCTAGAGTTATCAAGACCTCAAAGGGTACGACAAGAATGTTATCCAGCATACAATTAAATTGCAAGGAGTAAAACCTTTTAGACAAAAGCAGAGGCCAATCAACCCTAAAATTGAGACCATGATGAAGGTAGAACTCTTGAAGATGCTCTAGGTGAATATTATTTATCCTATGAAGCACTCTTCCTGAGTAGCAAATTTGGTCCCTGTGTGGAAGAAGAACGAAGATATTCGCTTATGCGTTGATTTTTGAAATCTAAATCAAGCCTCTCTAGAGGATCATTACTCTTTTCCACAGATAGATCAGACCCTCCACATGGTTGCAGGAGCACATATATTTTCTCTCTTTGATGGATTCTCTAGGTGTAATAAAATTTGTGTCAAATATGAAGACCAATACAAAATGACATTCACCACAAAGTGGGGAATATTTGCTTACCAATGAATGCCTTTTAGTCTCTCAAACACCAGAGCAACCTTTCAGAGAGCAATAGACCTGGATTTCAGTGATTTACTAAACTAAATTATTATCATTTATTTGGATGATATGATAGTTTTCTCCCATAAAATGGAGGAACATTATTTACATTTACGACAGGTATTTGAGAAGTATCTAGAATTCAGGGTATCTATCAATCCAAAGAAGTCCATATTCACAATAAAAGAGGGAAAGCTCCTAGGCCATGTGATTTCATAGAAAGGGTCAGTTGTTGATCCAGCTAGATCCAAAGCTCTCTTAAGGCTCCCATTACCGGTTAACAAGAAAATTTTACAATATTTCTTCGACCAAATCAACTTCGTTAGGAAATTTATTGCAAAATTTACTCAAGTGGTGAAACCAATGACTGAAATCTTGAAAAAAATGTTGAGTTCAAATGGATGGAGAAAATAAAAGAAACATTTAGAGAGATTAAGGAGAGGATTTCTCAGGCTCCTGTCTTGGTGAATCTTGATTATTCTAAGGATTTCATCCTTTATGCTATTGGTGAGCAAGAAAGTTATGCGACTATCCTTACTCAGAAGGGAGAAGATGGAAATGAATGGCCTATTGCATTCCTAAGTCAAGTTATTCAACCGCATGAAGAAAAATATAATTTCATTGAGAAGCAGGTGTATGCAATGATGATATCTCTAAAGAAGTTTCAACATTTTACTTCACAGAGAAAAATTATAGTTCATGTTGTACATCCTGATGTTTGAAGTTTCATTATCCAGGGAGAGATTGGAGATAAGATATTTGGTAGGATCTCCAAGATCCAAGAATATGATATCGATATTCGGTTGACCAAGTTGGTTTATGGTCGAGCACTATGTCAAGAGCTTGCAAGGAGTGCTACTTCTGAAATAATATCCTACCATTTTTAGGATCTAGTGCAAGAAAGTAATCTTTCTAATCATCCTAATGAATTGAGATTGGACATAAGACCTTGTTGAGTACTTCAATACAGGAAGATGTCCTTATCATATTAATGCTTCATAGATAAGAAGGTTTAGGCTACAAGCCTACATATATGTCACTTTGAAAAATGGGCTATTCAATAAGAACATTGATGGAGTGCTTTTGAGATGTGTCAAAGAGGTAGAGAAATAGAAGATCCTGGAAGAATTCCATTTTAGAGTATCAGGAGGATATTATGCAGTAGTCCCATGGCTCTAAAAATAAACGTGGGTTATTATTTGCCTACTCTCTTTTTTTATGCATTCAAGGTTAGCCAAATTTGTGACAAATACCAAAGATATGTTGGCTGAAGTAGAAATGCTTCCTTACCACTTCACTCAATTCAAGTGGAAGCACCATTTCAAAAATGGGGCTTGGATTTTATTGGGATTATTAACCCTGATTCATCTATTAGGCATAAATATATCTTAATAGCCATTGACTATTTCACCCGATGGGCAGAATTAGTGCCAACTATGAAAGCAAATGAAGAAGTTGTCATTTCTTTCCTAGAGGGGTTGATAATGCGTTTTGGTGTACCAGATACCATTGTGACAGATAATGGGACTTCATTCATTGGGGCAAAAATTAAGGAGTTTTCAAGCAAGTACAAAATATATTTGAAGACTTTATCCAATTATTACCCATAGGGAAATGGATTGGCTGAGTTGACAAATAAAAATCTACTAAGGATTTTGAAAAGAATTTTAGAAGATAACAAGCGGAGTTGGTATTTTCTCTTGAATCAAGCTTTGTGGGTTGATCGTATCTCAATAAATAAATCCATCAAGACATATCTATACTCTTTTGTATATGGAAATAAAGCAGTTTTGCCTATTCATATAGAATTGTCGGCACTCCAGTCCTTGCATTTGCTTGACAGTGAAGAGGGAGAGTTTGATCCTATGAGTACAAGGTTGTCTCAGATCTTGTAGTTGGAAGAGGAAAGAGAGAAATCATATACTACATTCATGAATCATATTGAGGTGACTAATAACTAGTTTAGTAAAAAAAAAATTAAATAAAGCTTTAAGTGTTTGTGATCTTGTGTTGAAATAGAATGAAAATAAGGCCAAGCCAAGAAAACATCATAAATTCGAGTTAATATGGGAAGGTCTCTTCTATATCGCTAAAAATAATCAATATAATTCATTCTATTTACAAGACATGGAAGGTCATGTTTGCCTATTCCAGTCAATGGTCTTCATCTGAAGGCCTGTTATATGTAAAGAAATGTAGGAACATCCAAGTTGTAAATATGTATATAGTCTACTTGATTTTTATTTTTAAGGATAAAAAAAGGGGGGGGGCAATTCTTCCATGAGCAAAAGTTATTTTTTCTAGGTAAGAGTGTTTTCATTGGTGAAAATAATTTTCACCCCTTCCTAAAAAAAAAAACCTATCAAGGTGCTCGAAAATGATATGGGCAAAACCATTAAAATCATGGGAAAGTTTGACATGCCCCAAGATCTAAGTGCACGTTCGGCTAAATTTAGTAGGTGCATCACATGCATTAAATATGGTAAGTGTGATCAAAAGCTATAAAAGGGTGAAAACTTCAGTTGAGTAATAAAAGAAAGAAAGTTGTAGAGCTCCTGTTTGCATAATCGTTGCTCGAAGTTGAAGAATTGCCTTTTCTCAAAGAAAGAAGATGGCAAGGAATACTGTAGAAGCTAATAATGATAAGGCTTAGAAGGAATTTGACACAAGAAAGAGGTAGAGAAAATACATGAAGGATGAAAAAGAAGAATTTGCACCTTATTATGACTGATTGGTAGAAATCAGCGATTGTGTAATCACGAACAAAGGCGTGGAGAAATTGTAGTAAGATGTTGAATTTGCTCTTCAAAGGGTATCCACCAAAATTTTACACACCACAATATTTTATTCTTATGTTTTCTGGTATCTTTGTACGCCATTGCATTCATGTCTAGAGTTGGCATGGGAAATTGCTCAGTTTTATGATGCTTCTGTGAGAGCCATTTGAACCACCAAAGGAGACAGGTTGTTCAACATTTCAGCCAACTTTTTCAAATAAGCTTTCTCTTGTGGTGTGAAATATCCTTTTGATGTTATTTTTAAGAAGCTCAATATTTCATAGTAGGAGGAGAGATACCATTCTACAGTGCTCATGCGACAGTTCATGGAGAATCAATTGCTAAAAAAACTGTAATTTGGAGAATTTCTAGCTCTATCGAAGTCACTAAAATATTTTAAGAGCCTAGACATATATTATATGTTGGCATGGATTGTTGGATTACCCTCAGATTCCTCAATGCATAAGTGGTAAGTATTGCTTGTGCAATGTATTTCACAGGTTGAGTTTTACACCCCGAATACCATGAAGGTGAACACAAATATGATTTTCTTTGATTGGGCAAATTTTGTAGCTTGAAGAATTCAAACTCAACTAGCAAAAGTACAAAATGAGGAAGACATCACCTTCAGGCATTGTTATTTGTTAGTCTGATATTTCTTTTATTATATGCATCGTCATTTTACCTTTGTAGCGGTGAAGAAAATAGATGTTGCAGGCGAAATATTGTCAGTTTACTCATGGACCCAAAATTTATTAAAGAAGGAATCCTACTATTATTTTAATCGAATGTTTTTGGGACCCGCTCTTGAAATCATTTATGATATGTGTGATAGAGTGTTGAAAGGGTTGAAGGAGGATATTGTTGAAAAATAGAAAGGTGATGTATTTTTGCTGATGCAAGGAATTGTCGTTAGAATTTTTGGTTTCTCCAGCAAGCCCTTTCTTTTGTTGTACTTTACCATGGAGCATCTATTTGCATTGGAAGTAGCCCAACATAATGACTTCATCAATGATACATATGGGTTAGGAAGGAGAAATCCAACCACATGCACCATGCTTCTTTGCTTGGGAAACATTGAAGTGACTCAATGCGGGCATAATGAGTTGATTACCAAAATGTTGTATGACCATGGGTTAATTGAGCTTCCCCAACGATGGTGATACAACCCTTTGGAAATTTTTGGGAAGTTTATCAAGGCCAAGAATTTTTATTGTTGTCCCAAAGGAGATATTTTGCAGTAGAGGAACAATCCCAAGGGACGTGACCTTGAGTGGCATATTGAAAAAATGATGTTGCTTCCCCCTCGGCATAATTTCTACAAAATAGAAATCGAGTATGATCCCATAAATCATTCGAAGCAGGTTCCTCCTTAGAATTTGTTTAATCAAATGAAAGTTAAACAACCTGAATGGTCTAACGAGAAGATTGCTAACTGGTGGATAATGAGGGTCCACCGAGGGAAGCCTAGGTTAGTTTACCCATTGGATATGGATGAAGTGTTTTCATAAATTTATGATGATCATTGTGATAAGTACCAACCCATCTCTTTCACTAAACTGGTTCCTCGAAGTATTCAAATTTCTAACACTGAAGAGGTCACAGTAAGAGAAGAAAAGTAATTGGTTGAAGAGGAGCCAGTTATCGAAGAAAAATAAGAAGAAGAACACTTGTTGCATAAGGAACAAATTTCACTCAAAAATAGGAGCATGGGTGTAAATTTATCTTTCCCTACTATTGTAAAGAAGCACAAAAGTGGTGTAGTTTCTACTTCAAGTATGAACCCTCTTTCTTCACTTGTAGTTGAGTAGACTAGTTTTAGGGAGACACCCTCTTTGGCTCAGCAAGGATAGCCAAGCCGGATGGTGGAGTTGGTAGATATTGAAGAAAAGGTATTAAAATATGAGGAAGAGAAATATCTAGTAGTGTAGTAGCCTTCAACATCATCTCAAATGGTGAAAAATCCTACAGGTATGCATTTTCTTTCTTCTTCTCTAAATAACAAGCATTTGGTGACAACTACCTCTCATACTGTAGTTTTTGCTTCCACTTCACTTCCATTTGCCATACCTATCTCTTCTGCTCCCTTATATATTTCATATATGTAATTCATTGATGCTCCTCACACTTCTTCTATTCCTTCCATTCCTCTATATTTTAGTTCATTTATATACACCCCTAAACCATTTTCTCTTCCATTATCCTCCATTCCGTCTTCCACCCCTATCAACCCCATTGTTGCTATAAGTACGCAAGCCCCTCTAAGGGTAAGTGTAACTGTAGCACCTTCCATTTCCACTTCCTCTATTGAGCCAAACCCTTAGTAGACTCTTTTTCCATTTTTTCCAATTTTTGCATCATAGGAACTACTGGATTCAAAAATGAAACTTCTACTAGAGCACCCCGTAGAAGAGAAGATTAACCAAGCACGATAAAGTTCCTCGTAGTGGTTGAAAAGCTATAAGAGGAAGGATGCGCAAGCCCTAGCTAAGATAGTGAAGGTGAATTTTGATCCAAAGGCTATGGAGGTGCACACTATGAAGATGGTCTCTCAGGTCCAAAAATCCCAAGGAGAAATGACACCGAATGATTATTCATATCAGTTCATTATCGAGGACCTCGTGAAAATTGATATGACTAAGAAAATGGGTAACATACAGGTGGAAATGAGTTCAATATACTTGCATGATGAGCATCTCAAGGATAATTTCTTCCAAGTTGAAGTGAATATAACAGAACTAGAAGATGCTTTAGCTAAGCAGAAGGTCCAATTGGACACTGTATAGTTAGAATCTTAGCAATGGTAGAAAAAATTAATAATCATGGAGAGAAAAATTGAGGGATATAAACAAGCAGCCGAATAGCATCAAGAAACATGACAAGAAGCATAGCAACAAGTCCAAGCCTTGAAGGACCAAATATAGAGTCTGCAAAATCAGTTGGCAAAAAAGATAGCTCAATCGCTAACTCTCACGAAGGAAAAAGTCAAGGAAACTCGTAGTCATTTACTTACCAATTGTTTGACAATGGTGTTAAAAGCAACATTGGTTTTCATGTTCCTTTAGGAGGTGTAGTGGGTGGTTTCAATGGCCTGCACGTAGTGGAGTATTGGGAAGAGGACCTCAAATTGAAATTGGAAATGGCGATGAATATCCAAACAATGGCAAAATTGGATTTTAATTTCAGCATAATGAGTGACATAGCCCGAGCTTGGGAAAATGCCAAGATAACATTATGCACATATTTTTCTAGGTTGGATCTGGTCAAAGAAGACCAAAAGCTTCTAGATATTTTTGAACAAGAGAGACACATTTTTCTCGTCTATTTTGATATTGTAGCAAGTAATGGTTTTCCTAGTTTCACTGATGATCAGGGGAATACTCTATAAAAGGACCTGGATGCGGTATGGGTTGTTTTTGAAAATAACACTTTAGAGATTGATGACTGGAAAGAGCCCATCATTGAAGAGCATGTGCTACTATTTATGAAGAAGCTTACTTGCATCAAGTTTGGTTTACTGGAGCTCAGCCAGAGGGTCAACTACATTGACCTAGAGTAGGTTCAGACCATTTGATACATTATTGATACACTCTAGACTTGTCAAGTGATCAGTAGTGATGCTTATGCTAAATCCATCATGGCATATGAAACTACATGTTCACATATCAAAGGGTAGGAAGAGACTGGTGCAAGTAGTAGACAATTTGATGTATTTAGTGGTGGTGAGATTGAGCCCAATGGATAAAGGCCCTAGGGTCAATGGCATTCAGGTGAGCTGAATATCCCGTGAGTCACCAGAAATATTTTTTGCCACACTAAAATTCAATGTAAAAATTTTCCCAAGTGGGCAATGAGTTTTGCTCAGCGAAATCTATTTTCAGGTAACATTTTGAGCAAAACATCATTTTCGGGCAAAATATACAATTTTCAGGTTAAGTCACAATGAAACTCCTTTCCAAATGAAAACACTGGCGAAATCACCCTTTTCACCCATTTTCCAGCGAAATCCCCCTTTTCGCCCATTTTCTGGCAAAAATCCCTGTTTGGACAAAATTCATGGCGAAATTCCCTTGACGGATGAAATCATGGCGAAGGCACTTTTAGGTAAAAATTGAGGTGAAATCCATTTTCGGGCTTCGCCTTGGTGAAATTATTTTTTGCCATTTTCTCCAAGCGAAAGTCATTGTTAAAGGTTCTTGAGTGAATATTAGTTTTGAGGGAATTACAAGGTCGAAAAAATTAATTTTTTAGGAAAAGGGGTTAATGTTTCCGGAATTATTACCGAAGAAGATCAAATTTGATGGATAACCAAAGATTTACCAAAATTAAATGCTCTTTGCTTTGCTCTTGATTTTGGTGTGATCCTACCGATTTTCAAGGCGTCGTCCACTATGGTGAATGCTCATTTTTGAGGCACCGACATGAAGATGAATTTTTTTTTGATGATTCCTGCTATGTCCCATTATACCATCTACTAAAATTGCTCATTGCTTCCCAAGGTACCACCAAATTGATTTGTTGCTGCTACCAAGGAGAAAATTGATGTCGACCAATATTTGACTTGCCATCATTTTGTTTAATGCTCATTCAATTTTGGAGGTGAAATCCTCTATAAATACTAGAAAAATTGATGTAGGAAGGATGGATATTTGCTTGTAAAACTCTCATAGTTTAACATTTGCATTGATTCAAGGACTATTTGGCTCTAAGTTTTGGATCATTTTATGTATTTTTATACTTTATGCTCTACATTTATATTAGATTTATATCATCATTGGTGGATTAAATTCTGAGTTTCGATTTAGTTTTTCAATGGGGAATGAATTCTAGAATGCTATTGGAAGTCATGCTTTATGATATGATCTAATTTTAGTTTCTATTTTGTCCTTGTATTGAATATTGTTAGTTTAAACTAGGTTGTTAATCTTGTTGTTAATTCATCCCCGCATTATCTCTTTGGCTTACAACCATATTTTTCTTCCTTTCTATTAATTTATTTCCCTAATATTTATACCAGTTTTAGAGTAGCAAGGGAACCAGCCCTCTCTAGAGATTGGCCTGAAGGACATTTATTTCCTTCAGCTTTTCAATGTTGGTCGGGTCTAGGACGCATATATACATTTCATCCTAGAGCAGACTCTTGACCAACAAAACCTTATTGTGCTTTGAATTTGAGACTTACCAAGTCTCAATTTGAGGCTTCCTTTGCTGATATTTGGTGGCTACTTTCTTATCCAATGCTTGGAGAATTGAGCTGATTTGGTGGCTTCTCTTGGCCACTTGATGTTACAAATCTATGTGCACTAACAATGTCTTTAGACACTTTGACAAATTATGATTTTGTGCCCTTTTCAAGAACACAAACCACAATTTTTTTGAGAGCAATAGATTAGTGCAAATGAATCTAATAATATTTCACTTTTAATGCACTAAAAATTTCACCTTATCACTCCAATCAACTCTCAAGATAATGCACTTAATCAATTTACTGCAACTTAATCAAGAAATGAGTCTTCAAGAATTATTCTACATTTCCTTATAAGAAAGATAAAAGGAGATAGTCTTCTTTTTCTTTCCAAAGTAGATGATAGGTAGTTGATAGATAGTTGTAATTCTGAAATCTAATCAACTCCTAATGTGCAAATGAACCTTGAAAAAAAAAACTTTCTTTTTGAACTTTTGAAGAATGTAATTTTAATCTCCTTTTTACAACTTTAATCCAAATTAAGGTGCTTTAAAAAATATGATAAGTAATCCAATTAATAAATCTTCTTGCACCAATATTTGCTTACCTTTTTTTTTTAATCTTTTGTAACTCTTTTATCACTTTTGTAGAGGATGTAGATCTCAGTGTCTAATATCACCAAGTTGTTGCCTTGAGTAAGATCTTGCAACTCTTTGTAGGTTGTTATGAATAGCTCCTTATTCAAAAAATGATCCCGAACTTTCTTTCATGATCCTAAGATTTGGTGACTTGTTCTCCTCTTGTGGTCTCCTCCTTATGTTATATATTTGGAGAAGCATGTGTCTCTAAAATGGTTCCCTCTTGTTGTGAGGGGTAATATTCAAATATCCTATATTTAGTGAGCTTCTTCTATCTTCAAGTCTTCTTGTTGAATTCTAAATTTAAGTAGGATCTTCTTCTCAAGATTTTGAAAGTCTTAAGGTCTTCACTGGAATCTTCTTCTGCTTGAATTTGGAACTACTTTCCAAATTCTCCTTCTCTTGAGCTTTTTGTCGAATGGCAACAATTGTCCCAAGTCCTTCACTATCAGGGGCTTCTTCTTGGTAGTGGATTTATCTAGTAAGTTCTCCTTTGATGATTTATTTAGTAAGGTTCTCCTAGCCTTATATTGGATGCTCATCAAGACCTCACCAAGGGTTTTGATCTTGTAGATTCTTATGGTATTTCTTGAGATCTTATCTTCAACCTTCTACTTTTGGAAGTGTTGGTGGTGAGACCTTCTCATGGATCTTCGATTCTACTGCTTTTAAATTTTATTAGGACTCTCCTAGTACTTCTTCTTCTAAGTTTAGAAGTTCTTCAATGATATATCCTCCTTATATCTTTTCCTTTAGGTGCTAGATTTATTATGAAGAAGATACTCTTCCTAAATTTCTTTAAGGAAGCTTTCTCAACTTACTGAATCTTCTTTTCCTACAACAAAGTATTAGTACTAAAATCTACTTCTGAATTAGATACTCACTTCTAGAGTCTTCTTCAAGACCAAGGCTTCTATGGTATTTTTCAGTATCAAGGCTTCTATTGCCTTTTCTTCAATATGAATGCTGATAAGGCCTTTTATTTTGTATCATATGGATTTTTCTTCTTTTTTTGAAGTTCTCAATCTAGCAATGAAGATCTCGTATCTCCTGACTTCACCATGATTATTTTCCAAAAGTCTCTTCTATAGTATTCTTCTCTTGTAACAACTAATCTTTGCACTATGAAGAAACTCCAACCTTTAGGCAACAAAGTTGAAATCATAGATTTTTGTTCTAGGATGTGTCCCAATCATTTGAGAATTAATTCCCTACAAGAAAAGAAACTTTAGGTAAATTTTTCCAGATATCTTAGATGAGCTTCACTAGTTGATTCATCAAACTAGTGGATCAAATGCTAAGTCCTAGTCTTCACAAGTTTTCTTACAACTATGTAGAAAGACTCTAGCCATATACAATCTCAGTATTTTTTAAATAATATTTATTTTAGTCCTCACTTGTGGATCTCCCTAATTCTACCACCTAGACTCTTCTGAGATTTTTTGATAGTGACTGGTCTAGCGCCATGTCAGGTTGACAAAAAATTTAGAGTCAATGATAATGGTGGTTTCCCTATTGATCTACTGTAGCTTGATCTACCATAGATTTGATACCACAATTAGCTTTTGATACAACATTTAATGGGAGATAGCAATCACAATATGCAGAATAATAAGAAAGAAAGTAAATTTACAAGATGACTAAAATATGCTATAAATAGAGATGATGAAAATGATTATAAAGTAGCTATGGAGGAAATGAATGCTCCATGATCTTAGCTCTCATGAATGAGCTTTGAGATTATAGATCACACACTCCCTATACTACTACACTCTACCACACTACTGTATATGGCCATTTATATAGGAAGATAGGTTCCTTGGCCAATACTCTACCTAGTTGTACATGGGATACCTTGCACATATACATATTGCATATTGACACTTGTGTATTTATTACATTGCATGAAGTAACTAGATAAATTCCCCCTAAAGTAATCTAATGTCAAGTATGTACCAAGAAATGTACATTTACATGACCCAAATGATGTAATATAATATATTTCTAACAGTTCCTTGTTAACTATTCTCCAAGTGTTGGTAATGTCTAAGTAGTAGGTCATCTATAATTTATTTTTTATTCTACTATAATTGATGTCACCCTCCTAGTTCTTCACATGTTTGAACTGCACTAGTATAAAAATTTCTTGCAGTCTATCTTGCTTAAATAACATGTTTCACTAGTTCTGCTTCATTAATTTTTCAATGTGGTGATAGATAGTATGAACTTTGCCTTGATACTCTACATTATTTGTGATAATTCTTCTAAATGTGGGGGCAGGTTTGAGAATTTTTACATCAATTTATTGGTGTTTGGTGTCTTCTTCAACTTTAAGCAAATGATTCTCCTCTTCCTATTTTGCAAGACATTTTTTCTTTTTATATAGAATCAAACTTGCTCCCCATTTTTTGTCCTTTATGCTAACACGATATTCCCTTTAATTTACATAGGAACTTGTAATATTAAATTCTTCATATTGTTATACTTACTTTTAATAGGTATTTGCAATATTTACTTCTTCAGATCATTATACTTGCTCTTCATAGGTATTTAAAATATTGTCCAAGTTTAGCTTTCTAAACTTATATTTTTCCTTCCTCATGCTGGTCACTTTGTCTTTTCCTATCCAGATGTACTTTATTGCATCTCTTGATATGTGCACCTATTTATTTATAGTTATGACAACTAATTTCATTTTCCAACCTACAATATTTTACTATTCTATAATTATGTTGCTTCAATAAACTAATTTCTTCAAAAAATCTTCTTTTTCAAACTTCTATTTTGAAATGTCTTTCTAATGGCTTGTATGAGCCTTCTAAATTTTAAACCTTATTCCTTTTATAAAAGTCTTCAATAGGATAATTTGAGCCTTTGAAATTTTCTTCAAACCTTCTTTTGAATACCTTTCAAAAAACTTAAATGGGTTGTATTTTCAGCCTTGTTTTCAACTATTCTTTTAAAACTTAAATACATTCTTTCAGTCTTTCATGGAACTTTCAATAGCTTCTATCAAATATTTATGGATTTTTCAGTAGCTTCCTTAAATATTTATAGAGCTTTCAATAGCTTCCTTCAAACCTTTATGGAGATTTCAATAACTTCCTTCAATTATTTTATGAAGCTTTCAATAGCTTCCTTCTTTCTTGCTTAATTTTTCTTTGGAAAGGTTTTTCACCTTGAAAACTTCTTAAAAAACTCTATTTTATTTTCTTGTAGAATTTTTCTTCATGGATTCACAATTTCTATAAGGGTACTCTGCCCTTGAAATTTTTTAGCAACTTATAAATAAGTCTCTCACGAAATTTTGCTTCACTGATTCACAATTTTATATAGGGTACTTATGCCCTTGTAAACTTATTTTCTTCAAACTACTTGAAAACGTAACCAAAATTTTGAAGAGCAAATTTCCCTAAAAAAATTTCTTCTCTCAAACATGAAAATTTTCTCAAACAGAGTGCACCCTGGTTTCCTCTATGTCAAAGCTAGAGGAGGATCAAAAGGGGATTATTTCTTCCTTATACCTACTCTGATACCACATGTTAGAATTTAAGCTTTGAATGATTTGTATTATACCATGATATGTATTTAAAGTACATAGGATGTCTTATTTAGGTATAACAAACTTGCAACTACTTTTATCCTATACCACATACATGGACCTTGTGAAGGGTGGTTAGATCACATGCCCTATCACATGGACTATGATGGTGGTTACACCTTTGTCCTATAATGAACCTTACAAACCATGTGTTGAGTGGTTACTCAACCTATATAAATACCTACTATGATGTAATAATTCCTAACAAACACACATTTGAAAGAGATAAAAAACCAAAATATGCATAATGAATGATGTAAGGATTGAGGTGGAATACAATTAACTCTAATAAAATTCAAAGAAGAAAACCCCCATAGTAAATAATCTACAATCCACTTATATAAAAGTTCATAATATGTTTAAATTCCAAAACTACTTCCATAAATATATAGAAAAATACTTTTATAGAGAAATAAATGAGGATTAATTTTTTTTTAAGAGAATAGCATCCATTTTAGTCAAATTATGTTTTAAGTGGTCAAAATTCTTCTCATAGGGAGATTTGATCCATACGTAACATAATAATTTACATAAAAGTATAATGAATTGGAAAATTTAAGAACAACAAAGTGTTTTTTTGTTTAAAAATTGACTTATAATTTTTTGGAAACCTTATGGTCACTAAGATTACATGGATAAATCAAGACACAAGTGATTAATTACTTATAATGACAATAGAAAATGAATGTAGAAAAGGAAAATAACAATTACAAGATGATCAAGTAGTAAATTACACTAATAAATAAAAAGTAGGAGTAATATACTAATAAGTCAAATTTTAATATCAAATATATTTAGCAAGAAACAAAGGTACTCAAATATTGAAGATAAAAAAACCAGCTAAAATGAATCCATCATGTTGACTAGTGAGCAACCTACAAGCGATTGATGAAGCACCTTAATCTTCACCATATGGATGAAGCTAAAATATGATCATGCATATGCAAAAATGATGCAATATGGACTTAAAATTATGGCTTGATAAACTAGGTAGAATGTTACTCAATAGTGCCATAAATATCCTCAAATAATGACATATTTTTAAGGAAAATTTGACTCAAGATGACACAAATATAAGAAAAATATATGATGCAAATATAGAATGAATTATTGATTAATTAAGACAACATGAGGATGACATATTTTAATGACCCAAAATATTCAACAATATGCATGAATATGTGGCATGTAATTTAAGCCCTTTTTAGACCACCATTTTTATAAAATTACATCATACTCAACTTCAACAAGGAATAAGTGATAGTTTGATTGAGAAGTTGAAGAAGATAAAAACTTAGGAAATGTTGGAATGAAATGAAAAATAGAAATATAATTTTTATTTAATAGATATACCTAGTATATTATTTGTTTATTCAAGGTCCTCCTTATTTTTTAAAATTTTACAAGAATATATCTATTGTGGTTCATATGAAATCTTGTATATGATGAGTATTTTGACCAATTGTTTTCTATATGTATGTAAGAGAGTACTAGAATTTACATTAAATATGATGAAGAGATATTTCCTCCATACATAGAATAGGTATGGACTAATTTTGTTAGTCCTTGGGTAGTATGACATCGAAACAACTAGTCTAAAAGCTTGCCTACCTCACTTGAGACCTTAAATTTCCCCTTCCCATGATGCCATGTGTTACTTTTTGTTGTTATGTACCAAATACATGTTAAAAAACCTTAAATCCTCAAAATTTTGGTATGGATGCAATGTGGAACATGTAATGACACTTGCGATGAAGTGCCAAAGTATTGATGAATAAAAAAGTAGCCACTTTAAGTGGTATTTTTTTTTATTAATTTTGTTCAAGGTTTTGGACAATGCCTCAACAAACCCTAATGTGTTTAGGCATATAAGGTTAAGTTTGAGAATAGTCTTAATCAATTATGGTATTTTATGATCCCAAATAGATCATTTATTCACTATTAATCAAAGATGAGAGCTCATTAGACCTTGTAATTATCATTTATACACCAAGCCATAAATATCAACAATTTATATATCACTCAAATAATTTTGCATCAAAAGTATATCTATGTCTTATACTTTATTGATTTCTATTATCTTCATTATCATCTTGTGTTTTATTAATCACCAAGCACTCTCCTTACATAGACTTGGCCCTTTCCCATTAGTGTTTGTAAGATTCCATTAGCTATTTCAACATCATCCATCAAAGAACAAGGTACTCCATTGGACCATGCATGTGCCTAACATAGTGCATAAACATATCTCTTCTACTTGCATTGTTTATCATAGGTTCCTAGGTAGTATTTGCCCACCATTTTAGATTTTACTCAACAAGTTAGTTTTCTACTTTGTGTGATTTAAAAATTTAGCTTAGGAATATTTTCGAGGGTTTTTTATTTTCTATGGCTTAAAAAATAAAGAAACAAATATTCCTTAATTTATGTATAAATCTTTAGTTTTACTATATTATTTTTATTTATGGAGTAGTTTTATCATTTCCTTATTTTTTTACTTATCATTATTAAAAATCAAAATCTATTTGTATTGTTTTCTTCATTAACAAGTAAGCTTTAGATCAATTTACTTTTATTATAGTAGATTTTTTAGCTTTTATTAAAACTTTTGAATCATACCCTATTATTAATCAAATTTTAATTAGAAAAATATTTTATATACAAAGAGATCTACGGAAGGGTACAATTTTTATAATTTATTATTAATATTTTAATATTTATTAATTTTTAAATTAAGGAATTCAATTTTTTTTATTAGGTTGCTGTGAGAAATACCTATGACTGATGTTCTTGGCTGGACATCCCCATCCCAACCATGACCTATCTTAAGGGTGAGAGCTAAGCTTATCAATAGGGACCAAACACAACCATACACACACCCACTCCCTCACACACTCACCCACTTCACAATTTGAACCTTGGACCTCCCGAAGAAGAACCAAAGCTTGAACTATTACGTTGCCTCCCATGAGACAAAAAATTTAGGTTAGAAAGAAACCTCAAGAACAGTTCTTAGGTGGTCAACAATATCATCCCATATAAGTATAAAAATATCTAGAGGGAAGCCACAAGATGTTTTTTTGTGTCCCCCTTTGCATCGTAGAGGTTCGAACCATGGACCTCCCATTCAACGAAGTCAGGCTTGCCTTCTCCACTTGCGCTACAAAGGTGGACAAGGAATTCAAATTTTGGAGTAGACTACCTCTAAGTATACATTTCGAGTGTCTAAACATGAGTAGTCTTTTTTAAGAATAAAATTTCATAAATAGATGTAAGGCATGGATATTCTTAAAAAAATAGATGTCTTTTTCATTTTTTAACAATTTTTTTCAATGAATTACACAGGTTTTTACAAGGGGTCCTGGTCCCCTCATACTTAGTGGGGTTTGAACCTTAGACCTCCCAAATAGAGGCCAAAATCCTTACCACTACATTAATCTTGTAGCTTATTTTTATTTTTTAACAATTATTTCAAATGATATTATTGATTTTTAAAATAAAACTATACTTATCAAAAAAAATTAAAATAATAAATTATCTCATATATATATATGAAACATGATTGTAACATATTATAGTAGGGAGGCCAATACTCCTCTTAGTTTAGTTTAAAAAAACTCCTAGATATGATGTAACTAAAATTCGTAAGAGTACTTCATACCCATAGCATTGTAATTTTTTAAATCTAAAAAAAAATGACATATTGTTTTGAAGGAAATATATATATATATATATATAGTATGAAATTTAAACCCCTATAGTATGATAATTTGACTAATTTTATAGCCCTTTGAACTTGCCTCTTTCCCTAGAGGCCCACCTAATATGGGCCTAGGATCGACCCTTGTCACATATATGAACAAATATGCCCATACTAGGATAGGAAAATTAAAATTTTTGGCTAGGGTTTCTTGTGGAGGCTCTGCTAGAATTTTTTTCTTGCATGTTGTTGCTGATTGTTTGCTATTTCATCAGATTCCATACTTCTAGTGCCCTTACAAGATCTAAACCCTTTGTACCATTCTATGTAACTACTCCACCTTGAGTGGGGGGATCCTTCCCTTTCTATGGCCACCTCTCAGGCCACCATTTTACTAGTTAGTGAAGTTGAAGAGCCATGACACAAGTAAAGCAAACTAAGAAGTTTATCCTGATGATAGTTGCTCTGTACCAAACATAGTATTTCCCATGCAATATTTTAATAAAGCCTGCAATTGGCTTGAGAGTCACACCCTGATTGGGTAATTTCTGGGAAGAATTCCTAGTGACTCACTAATCCATCAATGGATTTAGTAAGTCTGGCATTTAAAATTTGACCATATTCAAAAACTTACTAAATGTTTTTTTTATTTTTATTTATTTGATCCGCAACATGCCATTACAGTTATGAGCAAAGATCTCTGGTATGTTAGAAATATCCTTTTAATTCTTCAACTCTAGCACCATAATTTCATAGTTTCTGCTAATGTTTCCTTACATGTCCCTGTTTGGGTGGAATTCCTAGGTCTCCCTTTGCCCCTTTGGCCATTCTTACCACAACTTGTTGCACCCATTGGCAATTTTGCGTGCATGGAGCCACAAAAATTTTATGTTGTGCGGCCATACAAATACATTGAAATTGAAATTGATCTCTCAAATGACCTTAAGGATTTTATTGATATTTAGGTTGGTGAGACTCATTTTAAAAAATGAGTGGTTTATATCAATCTCCCCAATATCTATTTTTAGTGTCAATCTACAGCTCACAATATAAAATATTGCCCTCTTATGGAGGGTCTATTCAAAAATTGAGCTCCAGTAGGGACATCAACACCTTCAAACATAGTTAAATCCATCCATCAAACTAATGGGGGACATCAACACCTTCAAACATAGTTAAATCCATCCCTCCAACTAATGGAGGGGAGGAATGGACATTTATCACTAGGAATAATGGTAAAGGAAATCGATCATAACCTTCTATGGGAGTTGGTAAAATGGAGTCTCAACTAAGGTCTAAATCAAGGACCTCTCATGCAACCTTTATAGAATTAAATTCTATTTCTCTTCTGGTAGGTACCTCTAATGGTAATAACAAAAATATTTCCTCAACTCTTTAAGCCTCTTAGTTAGCTAAGACATCGTATATCTTGAGTCCATGCCATCAAGAGAATGCCCTATTTCTCTACCTAATATGCCTAGAGAAGTTTCCTCACAAAACCCTCATCGCTCTCACAATCTAGTTAGGGAGGCCTCAAAAATCCCCCTGGAGAAGCGACGATAAACAATTTTTTTGTAAAAAACATAATAGGTTTCTCACAAACACCTTTGAATCTTTGGTATATTTTGAGAACTCTAAGGTCATCAAAGGAAATATGCTCCTCGATAGTGTCTCATGAAGTGCATGTCTTGGAATGTTAGGGGTTTGACAGATCTTATGTGCAAGTACATAGTGCATCAGGGTTTGGATGAATTTAAGACTAAATTTGGTAGTATTGATATTTTTTACATTCAATAAGTCAAAATCACTAACTTTATTTTTCAAGTACTTGCTCCTTTCTTTGGCTTCGAGGCCACACCTTTCATACTATGCATGACATAGGTAAAGGAGAGGTAGTCATTTACTTTTCAAAACCTTATCATTCTAGACTGATCTCTTGGGGTTGTGACCCTTATAATCATACCATATATGTGGTGAGGGAGAATGATGGCTATATTCTTATTTTTTCCAATATCTATGCATTTAACTATACCAATGATCATTGTGCTCTTTGGTAGTGGACACCACTCTCTCTTCCCCTATTGGCTAGTTGCTCTATGGAGACTTCAATAGGTTTGAGTTCCCACATGACAAGGTGGATCTTCTTCCCATGAGGTGGGTTGCAAGGGAAAGAGAAGCATGGATTTTATGAAAGAAACATTGGGGCTCTCTGATCCCAATAGTTGCTTTTTACCCTCTTCATTCCCAAATAGTGCTTGGTTCATGTGGTCTAACAATCAACAAGGTGTGAGTTATGTTTTGAAAATATTGTATAGAGCCATGCTCTAAGATTATGATATTTTCTCCTTTGAGTTATTCTCATTTTCTTCTCCCTTTGTCTCCATCCACCCCAAGCTCTGCTTGTCTAACCATTCTCCCATTTTCTTTTCCATTCTAGTTTCTTTTGCCCCCACTCCTATTTCTTGATCATAATTTTACCTTAATATATCTATTCTGCACCACCCCATGTTGAAAGCCCATGTTATTAAAATTTGTAACCTAGTTCTTAGACCAAAAGATACCTCAGGATATATTTATTGGTGGAATTATGTTATACAATGCACGGCTAGCTTCCTATGCTCACTTGGATGTAATATTGCTAAGCTTCGTTGTCACTCCAATGTTGCTCTTAAGTAGGAGTTAGAAGTGGCCTCAACTCATCTTTAGTCCAATCATTTCAATGAGGATATTTAGAGGAACCTCACTATGGTTAAACACCAAATTCTAATGATAGAGCACTATGATGCCAAATGGTTACAAATCAAGGTGAGGTTTCACTGGCTCAAATTTGGAGACAAGGTGACCAAGGAGTTCTTTTAATGCTTTCATACTTGCAATCAATTTTTGGATATTAAAGCTCTTAATATTAATGGAGAGTGTATTTCTAACCTTCTTAGTATTCTCTTTGATTTTAAAGAGCACTACTATATTGTGTTTGTGATTTAGACCCACTCCCTACAACGTGACCAGAATCTTAAGTCTTACCTTTCTATTGTCCCAGAGCAGCTTTATGAGTATCAAAGAGTTACCTGTGAAAATACCCTCTCTTTGAAGGATCTAGAGGAAGCTCTTTCTCAGATGACCAATGATAAGTCTCCTAGTCTTGATGGCTTCCCTTATGAATTCTAAAATTCCCTTTAGGAAATTGTTCGGTCCGATCTTCTCAAAGTCTATCAGGAGGTCTTTTCTAAGGGTTCTTTAGGCCCTAGTATTAATCAAGGGATTATTAAACTTATTCCCAAGGCTAGTTATCCTAAAATAATCACCAATTGAAGACCTATTACTCTCTATAATATTTCCTATAAGACCATTGCCAAAGCCTTGACTTTACATATTTACCATCTCCTTCCTATTATCATGTGCTTGGAGCAAACTAGCTTCATTTAGGGCAAGTTCATCCTTGACAATATTATTGCTATCTAAAAAGAATGGAGTGGGCTTGCAATTCCAACCAATGATTGTTGTTCATAAAAATTGACTTTGAGAAAATCTATGATAGGATCGATTGGTCATTCATTCTAGCCATGCTTAAATATCTTGGTTTGGGCCTGCTTCATTAATTATATGTAGATGTTTGTTGAGGCTTCAACTATTTTATCCATTAACAGACACAAGTCCTCAGCCATTAGGCTCTTTCGATCCATTATACAAGTTTAAACATTGGTATCATCCCTTTATGTCCTCGTTGTTAAAATATTTGGCTATTTACTAGCTCACCATGCTGCTCAAGGGTCTATTAAAGGAATTCTCTACTCGGAGATGAGACTCAGTTGATCAATGGTAATTTTGATAATGACTCTTTCCTCACTCTTAGTAAGGAAGGTGTCATTCAACAGGTGCTTGCCTACCTAGAAAATTTTTATCTGGCTTCTGGATCCTCCATTCAATGGAGAAAGACTCAATGTTATAAGTAATATCTCGACTCGATGACCCACTAGCTTAGTCAATATCAGTGGAAGATCATCTAAGAGGGGGAAATATTTCTCTTTTTAGGTATTCATTTTACCTTTAACAATTCATTGCTAGAGTTTTGGAAGTATTTATTGTTGGAAATATGAGCAATTTTTGTTGTCATTGATGTCAAGAGTTAGTTTTAGTGAGCAGCATGAGGTCAAGCATCAGTTTCTATGAGCAATGCAAGAAAAATATTGCTTCTAGGTCTAAGGGAAAATAATATTATAATATGCTTATTATAATATTCAAGGTGGTCAAAAAAAAAACTAAATTAAAATAAAAAGTTAGCAGAGAATTTGCTAGAATTTTTTTGAGACCTATCTGGTGGGATCTGTAGGGATGGCAACAGTTTCTGGAGGAGGTATGAAAAACTGGAGGAATGTAGTGATGGCATCAGGTCCGTCATAGAGCGTGCATGCTAGGGCTGGTATTTATTTTAAAAATGATTGGAAGGAACAGGATTTCCCATTGCATGCCAGGAATCGCTTGTTAAAGAACAATGGATGTTTGGAACGATGTGAAGCCAGGTCGGTTCTAGTGGTTCAACCAGACTCGGTGGCAGAATATGTGGAGTATTTAACCAAACATGCGCTTATTGGTAAATTTATGGGCATCTAAATTTCTCTTCCCTTTGTGGAGGCTTGGGTTAGGAAGACTTGGAACCCTAAAGGTGATGTGGAGGTGATGCTGAGTGCAAACAGCTATTTTATGGTGGTTTTTTCTTGTCTTACGGATCATAACAAAGCATTTGAAGGAGGTCCCTATTTCTGTAACCAAGCGGGACTCTTTATTAAACCCTAGCATGTGGGTTTCAACCCATCATAGGAGCGGTCATCATGGGTTTCAGTGTGGGTTCGGCTTCCGTGGCTCCCATTGGAATTTTGGAGAAATGACATCTTGCATATGATTGCCCTTCTACTTGGGAAGCCGGTTGGGCCATCATGACAGACGCTAGATAAAAAGGTAATCTCTGTTACCCATATCTGTGTTGAAATTGATTTAAACAATCCTATTCCAGATTCTATTGAAATACAGTTCGGATCAACCACATGGGTTCAAAAACTTGACTATGAAGCTCTTCCATTTCATTGCTAGATTTGCCATGAATATGACCACTTACAAAGAAAATGCCCTAAGTTTGTCCTGCTTGTGGCTTCAAATCCTGGGCCCTCTCGAGCTGTACAAAATATGGATAAAGGAAAAGCCCCGATAAAGGAGGGGGATCAGGATAAGGAAGGCTTTGTTACGGTAAAACCTCGGAACAAAGGAAGAAAGGCAAAAAGAGACATTAAGGATAACCAGCCAGATGCTCAGCTCAACCGTTTTGAAATTCTAGAGAATCTTGATCAGTGCATGGAGATACCTGAAACATCGCTACCTATTATAGATATAACAGGACCAAATCAGTTGTCTCTTCATGAGGTGGAACCAAGGGAACCAGATATAGGGGGTTTAAATGAAGAACAGAGGGCTTTGGTTCCGAGTATAGGTGATATGGTTGGCCCTAGCCCTGGAAGTGAAGTTATCTTAGAAAATGGCACAGATTTAGATATGCCCTCTCCTACCCAGGCACTGATGCAGTCATCCATGGACTGTAGAACTCCTACGGTGCTAGGATTACAACATAAAATAATAAAAAAAAATGCTTCGGATAAGAATATGAAGGTGGATCGAAAGAAAGACCAGGATAAAATTAAGTTAATGGGGGAGACTTTGGTAGAGTCAGGTTTGGTGAGAACTTTGGACTCCCATTTTTATAACCCCAAAAAATGATTATACTTTCATGGAATGTAAGGGGGTTGAACAACATCCCCAGACAAAAAGTTGTTCGTGATTTGATTCGTGTTCATTCTCCGGATGTGGTTTTTATTCAGGAGACTAAATTAGCTATTGATAGTTTGTTCAATATTGCTCCCAAGTTGTGGAGAAAGGGGCAATGTCAGTGTATTGATGCATGTGGATATGTTGGTGGCCTTGCTTGTTTATGGGATCTAGTTAAGATCTCTCCTCTTACCTGGATTTCCAACAGGTGGTCTATTTCGATGATCGGGCATGATAATGAATCTGGTGAGACCATCCTACTTACAAACGTGTATGCTCCTATTGATTACAATGGTAAAGTGAATTTATGGGAACACATTGGCTTTGTGAGAAGTCTGGCTCCCCTGTACCCATGGATTTTGGTTGGAGACTTCAATTCTATCACTTGTCTGGAGGAAAAACATGGTGGGATTGATCGTCTTGAGCCTTTTTCTTTTGTCTTCAATGCTCATATCCGGGCCTTGAACTTGGTTGACATCAAGCCGGATAATGGGATATTTACCTGGCATAATAGAAGATGTGGGGAATATTCCATTTCAGAGAGACTGGATAGGTTTCTAATCTCTAGTTTTTGGATTGGCAATAATAGAAGCGCTAGTTCTGTGATTCTGGAGGGTAGAGGATCTGATCATTGGCCTATCAAACTCTCTGCTCTGGAGTTAGGGCTAAAAAATAATCCCTCATTTAAGTTTCAACTTATGTGGCTGCGAGATCCTAAGCTTCATGATTTCATGCGAGGCTGGTGGACTAATGGCAAACCTCCTCATGGCACCGCTATGTACTCCTTTATGAAGCGGCTTCAATTTGTTAAGCATAAATTGAAGAGATGGAATAGACTAAATTTTGGGAACCTTTCCTTGGCTAAGCTGGCAGCTCTTAGGAGGGTGGAAGAAGCCTCAAGGAAGATTAGAGGTCAGGGACTCACAGAGGAGCTTCTTGTTGAGGAATCTGAGGTTGTAAAAGATCTTGTTGAATGGGAACTGAGGGAAGAAATTTTTTGGAAACAAAAAGCTCGAGTAGATTGGCTTTAGGAAGGGGATAGGAACACAACCTTCTTTTATAACTCTGTTAAGGCTCGTCATAATGGTAACCTGATTACCTCTCTTGTTAATTCTCAAGGTGCCCTGCTTTCTTCTTTCAAGGATATTTTAGAAGAGACTAAGAGGTATTTTTCCTCTCTCTTCAAGGAGGATGCCCTCTCAGATGATGAGGAAGAAAAACTTATTCTAAATTGTATTCCCTCGATTGTTTCTAGAGAGATGAATGAGCACTTGATGGGTCCAATTTCCCTTGAGGAGCTGAAAAGTGTTGTATTCAAGATGAAAAAGGGGAAAGCCCTAGGTCCGGATGGATTCCCGATTGAGTTTTATCAAGAGTTTTGGGAGTTAATCAAATTTGACCTTTTGGAGGTGGTCCGTGAGTCCCAAAAGAACAAAAGGATGCTAAGGGCCCTAAATGCTACCTTTGTGGTGCTTATTCCCAAGAAAGAGGGAGCGAATTCCTTGGATATGTTCAGGCCTATTACTCTCTGTAATGTTGTATATAAGATCATCACAAAAATTATTGCTGAGAGGCTGAAGATATGGTTGAGCAAAATCATATCTGAAGAGCAAGGTGGGTTTTTTGCTGGCTGAAAAATCATGGATGGGGTTGTTATTGCTACAAAAGATATTCACTCAATGGAAACTTCTAAGGAGAAAACTATGTTCATTAAGTTGGACATGGCAAAAGCCTATGACAGAGTTAGATGGTCCTTTCTTCAAAAAGTTCTTGCTACTTTTGGCTCTGAGGAGGAATGGATTAGATGGGTGATGAGCTATATTTCTTCTTCCTCATTCTCTGTTCTTGTTAATAACGAGACATCGGAGCTGTTTGAGGCCTCAAGGGGATTGAGGCAAGGAGATCCTCTATCTCCTTATTTTTTTATCATTATGGCAGAAGGTTTGGGCAGATTACTCAAGTCTCAGGTCAGGCATGGTCTCATTCAGGGGTGGAAGTGGGATAACAGTTTGCCACCTCTTTCCCACCTTCAATTTGTTGATGATACTGCTTTGTTGGGAGTTGCCACTATCAAGGAAGCTAGAAACATTAGACAGTCTCTTGACATATATCTTGGTGCTTTTGGATAGGTGATTAATGAGGACAAGTCCTTTATTTTCTTCTTCAATACCCCCCCTCTTATTCAAGCCAGGATTGCTCGCATTCTAAGATTCCAGGTCGGGACTCCCCCCTTAATTTATCTTGGGATCCCAATTTCATCTCATCCTCTGCCTAGATCTTCTTGGCAGTCTATATTTGATAAGTTTAGAAGGAAGGTAAATCACTGGACTGTCAGATGGCTATCCTCTGTAGGTAGAGTATTGCTTTTAAAATCTATTATTCAAGCTTTACCCATTTACAGATGTTTTGTGCAAACAACTCCTCGTTTCATCAAGGACATGGATGCTTTGTCAAGACAGTTTTTGTGGTCTAGCAAACTTGATCAATCTAAATGGAGTTTGGTTAGATGGGATTCCATTTGTAGGCCAGTTCAAGAGGGAGGCCTTGGGTTGCGACAGGCAACTCTTTCTCAGGCAGGCTTTGGCTACAAAACTTTATTGGAGATGGTGTACCTCTCAAGATCAGATTTGGGCTAAAATATTATCTTATAAATACTTGAGAGGTATTTCCGAGGCGGATATCCCTAGAGCCGGTTTGGTTGGGAAAGGTTCCGTTATCCGGGACACTCGAAAAGAGGAGCTAATTTAATTAAGCAGGGTTTGTTCTGGATTTGCAATCGGGGATCAGATGTTCTTTTTGGGAGGATTCTTGGGATGGCCACCCTCCTATCTTGACTCAATATCCCAGGTTACATTCCCTAAGCATTTGTTTCTTGGAAGTGGGCTGGTCTCATGTGGAGGACTTTAAAAAAATCCAATATTTTGGAAATATGGAGATGTACAGATGGAAAGATCCACAGGAATGGCCCCAAGGGGGATTGGCCGAGGATAGAGATGTGCTTGCTCTTATTCTTGCAGGGAGGTACTGTTCTTCATTGAGGGATAAAGACATTCTGGCTTGGAACCCTAATCCCAAGGGAACCTACTCTGTAACCTATGGTTATCAAGTTCTTGATAAGCAAAAGTTTGGGAGTCTCCCTGTCACATGGTGGAAAAAGGTGTGGAATAGATTTGCTTCGCCGAAATGTAACTTTTTTCTCTGGTTGGTAGCTCGTAATAAATGCCTCACTTGGGATAACTTGAGGAAGAGGGGATTTCAGGGTCCCTCTTTATGTGTCCTTTGTGGTAAGAATGAGGATGACTCTTCTCATTTATTTTTCCAATGCTCCCTTGCCGGAGACATTTGGCATTGTTGGTGGAGTTCCCCGGAACCATCCTTGTTTTCATGTGCTCTCCCTGGTGGATTTTTGGAGTACTCTGGGCAGACCTCCAGCCAAGGCCCCCTTCCTCCAAGTGGCTTGGAATTTGGGCCCTTCCTGCATCATCTGGCAGATTTGGCTCGAACGAAACCGTCGCATTTTTGAGGGAAGTCATTTGGCTGTTCAACAGATCTGGCAAAGGATCTTGTGTATGGTTCAAGAAACTATCCATAGTAAATGTGATGTGGACCCCCATTTGGACTCTAGGGAGGAGAAGGTACGATAGGCCCTTGGTTTTTTTGGGGTTGGTGTGAATTCTTCTAGCCCTAGTAGGATTCCTCAGCTTAGCAAGAAGGTTAGGAGAGAGGGTAGATGGAGACTACCCCCTAGAAGAGTTTTAAAAATTATTACTGATGGGTCGTCGAGGGGCAATCCTGGACATGCTAGAATTGGTGGTGTTGGGATAGATTCTGCTGGCGCGGTCAGTTTTTTCTTTTCCATTTATAAAGGTGTTCAATCCAACAATATTATGGAAGCTCTAGCAATTCTTGAGGCCTTGCAAAGGGGGTTTTCTCTTGGCTGGCGCAGGATTCTCTGCGAGCCTGAATCTCAAATTTTGGTTAATATTTTAAACAACAAAAGAGTGGAGGATGTTAATTGGCAGTTGGCCTCTGTGACCATTCAGATTCTCAGAATGAGTGAAGAGTTCGAATTTATATCCTTTGTGCACATTCCAATGGAATGGAATGGGGTTGCTGATTACCTGGCCAAAAGGGCTTCTGAGCTATTGGATACTCAGAGTATTGATAACTGGGAGAGTCTCCTGTCTAGGGATTCTCAACACCTACGAAAGTTGATCCATAAGGATGTTCAGACTTAATGTGGTTTGTTTTTTTTGGTTTTCTTTGGGAGTTGACCTTGTCTGGTGATTTAGCCTGTCTTGTTGCTTATTTGAGTCCTGGGTGGGGGCTCAAATGTACTTTGTAATCCAGACTTTTTATCAATAAATTTTTACCCCTTTATTTAAAAAAATATTTAAGGTGGTCAAATAAGGTCTAAAAGAGCAATTGGAAGGCCCAAGAAAATAATATTATAATTTTAATATTATAATATTAAAGGTCTAAAGTATAGACCTAATTAATTAAATTAATTATAAATTAATTATAACAACTTTGTTATAAATTAATTTAAATTAAAATAACCCTAAGGTTAGGGTTACAAAGGGCAAGCAATAAAATTTGAGCGCCGACGTCGACTATTCT
Organism: Wollemia nobilis; assembly: GCA_028583015.1. Classification (NCBI taxonomy): domain Eukaryota; kingdom Viridiplantae; phylum Streptophyta; class Pinopsida; order Araucariales; family Araucariaceae; genus Wollemia; species Wollemia nobilis. The sequence continues at coordinate 17,087,442 of JAQPPZ010017052.1, forward strand.
TTCCACCCACCGACGTGTTGAGGGAGAGCAAAAATTTTATATATATACTATATGCTTTGGCAAAGAAAAATCCATCCTTCGAATACCTTAATCGATGTGCATGCAAAATTTGTGAATGTGCGGAATAAGAGGCAAGGGTCTTGTGCTTGTGTGGCAGTCAACTTGTGAATAAGAGGGAGGAGGCTCTAAGCCTCATAGCCAACCATGGTGGTTGGGCCAACGATATGCGGCTATGGCTTAAGGCGCTAACTGGCGGGAGGTCCCACGATCGAACCCTTGCGGTTATGATTTAGTGAAGGTTCGAGTGTTTAGTTTTTTGGTGCCAAGGCAGAGGTTTCAAAGTGCACGAGGTGCTCTTTGGTGCTAAGGTGAGCGCCTAGCTCACGTGGCACGTGGGGGCCAAGGCTAGGGTTGGAGGTGCATAAGCGAGGAGTTCGAATTCTCATCGAGGATAGAGGTACTTAAATTTTTGAATATTAAAATTGCTTCTAAGGTTTAAAAGGTGGCATGATAAATTTTTATTAAGGGGGAGTTATAAGGTTTTTAAGGTTAATTATTTTATTGTGATTTTTGATAAAGTGAATTAGAAATAGGAGTTATAAGGTTGAAAAAGGGAATTATATTTTTAATTGGGTTGAGCTATGATGTGTTAAAGAGATAAGGGTTTATAAAGAAAATTATTGTGATTATTTTCTTTACACAAATTGTTGGTTTGCATTTTGAAGTGTGGAGATTATAAGGTGTAAAAGAGATTTATTGCTATGTATGGTGAAATATTTTGAGGGATCAAATTGAGTGAATGATTGAGAAGATATTGCTACCTAACCTTTGAAATTGGCAAAGAGTTGATTGTGATTGAGACAGGTGTTTGAAGTCAAATCTTCTTCAAACAAGAGGTAAGGGCACATTATCCTTGAGAGTGATTGTTGGATGTTGTGAATGCTAAGTTGGAGTGAAAAGGTTCTTGTTTGATAAGCATTGTTGAGTAAACCTTTATATGCATGATTGATGAATGCTTGAGTGAGAACTTGTGAACTATCTTGAACTAGGGTTTATGCAAGATCATGAGTATCATTGTTATGTGAGATTGTTTGATAAGCATTATTGGAAATAATTGAGTGAGTATTCATATGCTTGAACTAGGGTTTGTGAAAGATCATGAGTATCATTGTTATGAGAGTTTTTTTGATAAGCATTGTTGAATAAGCCTTCATTGAGTGATTGGTTGAGTGGAGTTGATTGAGCCTAGTTGATTGGAAGTATTGGAGTGATAGTTCAAGTTCTATGAAACAAATTGTTCTATATTCTAAATTGATTTGAGAAAGAGATTGGAAGTGATTGAGTTTTTGTGAGTGTGAAACATATTGAGTCTCTAACCATTCTCTATATGTTTCTAAGGTTAAACAAGAGAGTTTGAAAGTGATTGAGTGTTTGTGAGTGTGAAACATATTGAGTCTCTAACCATTCTCTATATGTTTCTATGAGATTAAAACAAGATTCTGTGTGAAACTTGTTTGTGTGATTAAAGAGGTTTTATATGATAGATTGAGTTGAGTTGTATAAATATTTTGTGAAATCTAGTGGATAGATTTGAGTAAGTCCTAAAGTGGACTTAAGGATAGAGTTGAGTAAGCTTTTGTGGAAGCTTACAATGCATATTTGAGACAATTCTAGTGAGGACTTGTTGAGTAGATTTGAGGTAAGTCTTAGAGAAGACTTGAGAGCAGTTTGGACAAGTTCTAGTGAGGACTTGTTGAGCAGATTTGAGGTAAGTCTTAGAGAAGACTTGAGAGCATATTGGACAAGTTCTAGAGAGGACTTATTAGATAGATTTGAGATAAGTATTTGAGAAGACTTGTGAGCAGAGTTGATTGATTGATTTGTTCAAACTTTGTGTTAAGGCTTGGGGTAGATCTAGAAGAGTTGATTTGTGATTGGATCAAGATTTGTGTTAAGGCTTGAGGATATATTTGAGGATAGATTTTGATGCATATTTGAGGATAGGTTTATGCTAGACCAGAGATAGATATTGAGAAGATTTGTGCTAGACCGAAGGAATATGTTTAGTGCAGATCAGAGATAGATATTGAGCAGATTTGTGCTAGATCGAAGGACTATGTTTAGTGTAGATTTGAGATAGATCTGAGAGCAAGCTTTGGAGGTGACAGAGTATAGAGGAAAATAGTCTCCAATGGATAGAGATCCATTAGCCAGATGGTAGTGAGGAAATAGGAGTCTTTAGTGGAGAGAGATCCACAAGCTAGTGCAGTGGAGGTAGTAGTCTTCTAGAGGTTCACCAAGCAAGAGTAGAGGAGAAGGAGTTCTCCTATGGATAGAGATCCATGAACCAGTTGAGGATATTGGTGTCTCCTATGGATAGAGATCCATAAACTTGATTAGGGGATTGGTGTCTCCTTTGGACAGAGGTCCATAAACATTGTAATAGGGAAGGATTCCCAGAGATTTGTTGAGAAAATTTTAGTGAAATATTTTCTCCGTGGAGTAGCCCACATTGGGTGAACCATATTAAATTGGTGTCTCTATTGTGTGTGGTGATTTATGCATTGCTTTGATTACTACTATTAATATTACCATTGATATATTGCATAATATTATTTGGGAAAGAAAAGTAAAAAGTGGTCTTATACTATTCACCCCCCTCTCAGTATAAGCTTGTGTTCTTCAATTGGTATCAGAGCGGGTTCCTTCGAAAGAGTTTAACAGCTTGAAGGAAAATCTCATAAGAACACAGATGGATTCTAAGAGTGGATCCTCAGATAATTCAGCACCAGTGTTTGATGGGAGTGATTATGTATTTTGGAGTATGAGAATGAAGATTCACCTGATGGCACTTGGAAATGAAATATGGGAAGCAGTTGAAAATGGATACACACCACCAACTACTCCACCTACAGATAAATATGGTAAGCTTCTACATCATTACAATTCAAAAGCAATGAATGTAATTTTGAGAGGTTTGCATAAAATAGAGTTTATAAAGGTTATGCACTACAAATCAACAAAGGAAATTTGGGATAAGTTGCAAGGCATATATGAAGGAGATAAAAAGGTCAAAAAGGTAAAGTTGCAAAATCTCAAGGGAATATTTGAAGACCTAAAAATGAAGGATGAGGAAAACATTAGTGCTTATCTACTTCATGTAGACGAGGTTGTTAACTCCATGCAAGGACTTGGACTTGAAGTTCAAGAATCTGATGTTTGTGATAAGATTTTAAGGTCACTCCCAAAAAGGTTTAGTGAAAATATTTCAGCTATAGAGGAATCAAAAGATAGTGATATTTTGACAAGGGATGAATTACATGGCATTCTTACAAACTTTTGAGATGAGAACAAAAGAGGAACCTAATCCCTAGAAAGAAGCAACCTTCAAAGCTACTAAGAAGACAAAGGGTAAGAAGTCAGATTCAAGCAATGAGTTATCCAGTGATGAAGAAGCAAATTATGGTAGAAGGAACAAGGATCCAAGAAAGTATAAAGGTACAAAATCAATTAGATGTTTCAATTATGGAAAGTATGGTCACTATGCATCTGATTGTCAAGAAGCTAGAAATAGCAATGATGAAGAAAAATAGGATCATAAGAATAGGGAAACAGAAAAACATAGGTACCAAAAGAAAAGTAGGGATGGACAAGGCAAGCAAGGAAATAAGTTCTTCCAAAGACATAAGAAGAGTTTCTATGCAGACAAGGCAAGTAAGTATTCAAGTGATAGTGATGAAATCTCCTCAGGTAATGAATATGAAATACTATTTCTAGTAGAAGAAAAAGAAGTGGTTAAGAAAAGATCACCAATAATTCTCAAGTATTTTAGATGTGGTAACTTTGGTCATCTTGAAGATAGTTGTACAAGGAGTGGTTTCAGTTTCAGTGATGATGAATATGAAGATACACTTGAAGGACCAGAAGAGAATCTACTCATGGCAATAGAGGAAGAAGGAGGTGATCCTATAGAAGAAAAATTAGAAGGGAATGAAGATGATTCCAAAGGCAAATAAATAGAGGAAGAATCAGAGATAGGAGAAGTTGATCTTGAAGGTGAAATTATTTATGCCCTTAATGCATTAAAGGAGGTAAGAAAGTAGAACTCCAAACTTAAGCTTCAGTTTCAAGAATGTAATGAAGAGAAAGGAAAGCTTATAGCTAAGACAAGGAGATTTAAAGAGAAGTTAGAAGCTAAGGTTTTAGAATGTGAAAGGTTAGAGCATGAAGTAGCTTCACTAAGGAAGGAAGTAAAAGAGTCTAGAGATAAGCTACACAAGTTTGGGAAAAGCTCAAAAACCATAGACAAGATTATCAAGGTACAAAGATGTTCAACAAACAAAACAAGACTTGGATTTGAACAAGAACAAAGAAAACAAGGAGAGGAGTCAATCTCAAGTTCTGAAGAAGAAGAAGCTTTAGAAGAAGAGAGTGTAAGAGAAAGTGAGACTTATGAGGATGAGTTGGAAAATAAAAAGTTCAATAGGAAGAGGAACAATGCACAAATGAGGAACAGATGGAACAAGAAGCAACACAGGGTAGAAGAGACTAAGAGACCAATGAGGTCAAGGCAAGGTAGTTTCAATGGATGATGCTTCTCATGTCACAGGTTTGGGCACAAGGCTACACAATGCAAGACACATGAAATATAGGAATATGGAAATTTCAGAAATAGGCATCCTTTTCAAGGGTATTGCTACTCTTGTAATCAGTTTGGTCACAAGGCAATTAATTGCAGGGTTCATAACAGGAATGGATATGGCTTCACCAGGAGAAATCCCAAGATATTTGCACCTCCAAGGAATAACAACATTAAGTGTTATAAGTGCAATAATTATGGGCATACAACAAGATGGTGTAGAGAAAAAATTCTAGAGACAAGCAAGAACAGGAATAATCAAAGGAATCAGAAGGATCAATCAAGGAAGAAAGTGGACAAAGGTAAAGATCAGTGCTTGATGGGAGTAGAAATACTCCCACCCTAGAATTAACCACCTCAAGAGGAGGTGGGGGAGGGGCTAAGCTAAGATTCTCATTCTTAGCCCCAAGCCCCAAAGGTGACCCTTTGCCATTGATGTCAAAGGGGGAGAGATTTGAGTTAGGGGGAGAGCATTCAGTCAAGGTGAGTAGTTTCTCAAGGGGAGCAGAAAAGAAAAAGGTTAAGGAAATGGTAAAAGGTAATTGGGTTGCCATCAATGACAAAGGGGGAGATTGTTGGAAATATGAGCAAGTTTTGTTGTCATTGATGTCAAGAGTCAGTTTCAATGAGTAGCATGAGGTCAAGCATCAGTTTCCATGAGCAGTGCAAGAAAAAGATTGCTTCTAGGCCTAAGGGAAAATAATATTATAATATGCTTATTATAATATTTAAGGTGGTCAAATAAGGTCTAAAAGAGCAATTGGAAGGCCCAAGAAAATAATATTATAATTTTATATTATAATATTAAAGGTCTAAAGTATAGACCTAATTAATTAAATTAATTATAACAACTTTGTTATAAATTAATTTAAATTAAAATAACCCTAAGGTTAGGGTTACAAAGGGCAAGCAATAAAATTCAAGCGCCGACATCGACTATCCTTTCCACCCACCAACGTGTTGAGGGAGAGAAAAATTTTATATTTATACCATATGCTTTGGAAAGAAAAATTATCCTTCAAATAACTTAATCGAAGTGCATGCGAAATTTGTGAACGTGTGGAATAAGAGGCAAGGGTCTTGTGCTTGTGTGGCAGTCAACTTGCAAATAAGAGGGAGGAGGCTCTAAGACTCATAGCCAACCATGGCGGTTGGGCCAATGGTAGGCGGTTGTGGCTTAAGGTGCTAACTAGCGGGAGGTCCCACGATCAAACCTCGATGACAGCATTTTGGTGAAGGTTCAAGTGTTTAGTTTTTTGGCGCCAAGGTGGAAGTTTCAAAGTGCACGAGGTGCTTTTGGTGCTAAGGTGAGCGCCTAGCTCACGTGGCATGTGGGCCATGGCTAGGGCATTATGGAGGTGCAAGCGGGAGTTCGAATCCCACCGAGGGCAAGGTACTTAAATTTTTTAATATTAAAATTGCTTCTAAGGTTTAAAAGGTGGCATGATAAATTTTTATTAAGGGGGAGTTATAAGGTTTTTAAGGTTAATTGTTTTAATTGTGATTTTTGATAAAGTGAAATTGAAATAGGAGTTATAAGGTTTAAAAGGAGAATTATATTTTAATTGGGTTAAGCTATGATGTATTAGAGAGATAAGGGTTTATAAAGAAAATCATTGTGGTTATTTTCTTTAGACAAATTATTGGCTTGCATTTTGAAGTGTGGAGATTATAAGGTGTAAAAGAGATTTATTGCTATGTATGGTGAAATATTTTGAGGGATCAAATTGAGTGAATGATTGAGAAGATATTGCTACCTAACCTTTGAAATTGGCAAAGAGTTGATTGTGATTGAGACAGGTGTTTGAAGTCAAATCTTCTTCAAACAAGAGGTAAGGGCACATTATCCTTGAGAGTGATTGTTGGATGTTGTGAATGCTAAGTTGGAGTGAAAAGGTTCTTGTTTGATAAGCATTGTTGAGTAAACCTTTATATGCATGATTGATGAATGCTTGAGTGAGAACTTGTGAACTATCTTGAACTAGGGTTTGTGCAAGATCATGAGTATCATTGTTATGTGAGATTGTTTGATAAGCATTGTTGGAAATAATTGAGTGAGTATTCATATGCTTGAACTAGGATTTGTGAAATATCATGAGTATCATTGTTATGTGAGGTTTGTTTGATAAGCATTGTTGAATAAGCCTTCATTGAGTGATTGGTTGAGTGGAGTTGATTGAGCCTAGTTGATTGGAAGTATTGGAGTGATAGTTCAAGTTCTATGAAACAAATTGTTCTATATTCTAAATTGATTTGAGAAAGAGATTGAAAGTGATTGAGTGTTTGTGAGTGTGAAACATATTGAGTCTCTAACCATTCTCTATATGTTTCTAAGGTTAAACAAGAGAGTTTGAAAGTGATTGAGTATTTGTGAGTGTGAAACATATTGAGTCTCTAACCATTATCTATATATTTTTATGAGATTAAAACAAGATTATATGTGAAACTTGTTTGTGTGATTGAAGAGATTTTCTGTGATAGATTGAGTTGAGTTGTATAAAGATTTTGTGAAAGCTAGTGGACAGAATTGAGTAAGTCCTAGAGTGGACTTAAGGACAGAGTTGAGTAAGCTTTTGTGGAAGCTTACAATACATATTTGAGACAAGTTCTAGTGAGGACTTGTTGAGCATATTTGAGGTAAGTCTTAGAGAAGACTTGAGAGCAGATTGGACAAGTTCTAGTGAGGACTTGTTGAGAATATTTGAGGTAAGTCTTAGAGAAGACTTGAGAGCAGATTGGACAAGTTCTAGAGAGGACTTGTTGGATAAATTTGAGGTAAGTCTTTGAGAAGACTTGTGAGCAGAGTTGATTGATTGATTTGTTCAAGCTTTGAGTTAAGGCTTGGGGTAGATCTAGTAGAGTTGATTTGTGATTGGATCAAGCTTTGTGTTAAGGCTTGAGGATATATTTGAGGATAGATTTTGGTGCAAATTTGAGGATAATTTTGTGCTAGACCAGAGATAGATATTGAGCAGATTTGTGCTAGACCGAAGGACTATGTTTAGTGTAGATCAGAGATAGAGATTGAGCAGATTTGTGCTAGACCGAAGGACTGTGTTTAGTGCAGATTTGAGATAGAGTTGAGAGCAAGCTTTGGAGGTGATAGAGTAGAGGATAATAGTCTCCAGTGGATAGAGATCCATTAGCTAGGGTAGTGAGGATAGGTCTTCTGAGTGAGGATAGGAGTCTTTAGTGGAGAGAGATCCACAAGCCAGTGTAGTGGAGGTAGTAGTCTTCTAGAGGATCACCAACCAGAGCAGAGGAGAAGGAGTTCTCCTATGGATAGAGATCCACAAACCAGCTGAGGAGATTGGTGTCTCCTATGGATAGAGATCCATGAACTTGATTAGGGGATTGGTGTCTCCTTTGGATAGAGGTCCATAAACATTGTAATAGGGAAGGATTCCCAAGAGATTTGTTGAGAAAATTTTAGTGAAATATTTTCTCCGTGGAGTAGCCCACATTGGGTGAACCACGTTAAATTGGTGTCTCTATTGTGTGTGGTGATTTGTGCATTGCTTTGATTACTGTTATTAATATTGCCATTGATATATTGCATAATATTGTTTGGGAAAGAAAAGTAAAAAGTGGTCTTATACTGTTCACCCCCCTCTCAGTATAAGCTTGTGTTCTTCATATATGTTATTAACATGGTGGAATAGAAACTTACCTACTAGTCCACCAAGAAGCTCTCCCTTGTTGGTAAATTCTAAATTTGCACAAAAGTCCTTGCGACCACCCATGTTTATTATTCTTCCTACTATATCCCATCCAAAAATTGCTATAAGAAGTTTGATAAGCTTTTGCAAGACTTTTTATGGTCTTCCAATAATGGTTCGAGGTCCCACCATGTTACCTGAGAGTATTGTTGTTTTTCCATAAGCCATGGTGGTCTTGGTACTCACAATACCTAGTGTTAAGGTTGGTCCATCTATGTTAAGTGGATCATTAGAGCCCTCACAGGTAAATGAGGTCTAGAAGATTCTCATTCAACACTATATTAGGGAAGGTTTCCCTTTTGGTTGTAAGAGTTTGAGGAGCATGGGATTTTCTTCCCTCCTTGTTGCCCTTGTGTCTATCAAATTGTTAGGATCCTTCGTCATTAGGAGCATTTATAAATCCTGGGAGAGTGTTAATCCTTGGCTTAGATGGAATAGCCAAAGCTTCTAGCATGGCCTCTCCATCAACTAGATGAATTTTTGGTGGTCACCTATTATCACCTATCATGGTTACCTAGGTTCATGCACTAAAATTCTTTCACAAATGTGTGTGATGCATCACTTATTTCTTTTCTCATCCTACCAAGGATTGGATCCCTTAGGATGACTTCAAATCCAAATTTAGCCTTAATCAATTTGATAGGGATACTTTTGAGGTTGTCAAGGTTGCTCTCCCTAACTACATGTTACACAAGATTTTTGTGCTTTCATAATGACCTTGGTGGAAGGACTAGAAGTGGTATCCAAACACTCAACTATGATAAGGTTCGATTGGGTTATGGGTGTCTCTCTCCTTTCTTCCCCATGATTGATAAGCTCAATCAATGGTGGAAGGTCTCCTCCCCTTGGTTTGTTTGGATGTGTAGGTTCCAGACTGCTTGGGCTCCTTTCTTAGAGCCCAAAATTTTCTATTTTACTTGGATTATTTTGCACCAAGAGCTTCCTATTGGGGAGCATCTCCAACATTTAGGCAGCCCTAACTTTGCTTGCTCTTTTTATATTCAATATAAAGATATTGTTCATCATTTTTGGATTTGTGCTCATGCCCATTTACTTTGGAAATGGTTTTTTCCCTTTTTTAGATCTTATTCCTTCGCCACATTTGAGTGGAAGCATATCATTTTGGGATTCCCCGTCTTTGTCGGCTATTTTATTTTAAGTGTGGCACTTTTTTCCTATGGTGACCATGTTCAGCATATGGAGAGCTAGAAATGTTTGTATCTTGGTAAGTGTTCTTACTCTTTGCACATATCTACTTTTGAAAAGTCTAATATTATTTCATCTATGTATTTTTAGATTAGAATTCAATCCAATAAGGTAGCCATGGAGATCACTCATATTTAAGAGCTTATTGATCAGTGGGAGAACATGCCATGCACAATCAATCGGGTTCCTCTTAAGTAGGTTACTCCTCGAAGCTAGTCCAAGTCCAGACAACAGTGTCACTTGCTCCCAAATTGCACTCCTATACCAACTCAAGGTCCTTACAAAGATGGTGATGGGGATCCAAAAATACACATGCACTCACACTCCCGCAAATCCAGAACTTCTCTTCTATTAAATCTAAAAATGCATATACAAACAGCCCGTAGGCTTACATTAAAAATACGTGCATACAGCCCGCAGGCTTACATTAGCTAGCTCTCGGCTTAGCTTTTCGCTTCTACACTTATGCGTGCATTCTCCGGTCCACCACCCCCAACTAAAACATTTTACTGGGTTTTTATAAAGGCCCCGACCCTCTGAAACCTCCTATCATATTAATCGGGACACACCAACCTGATTAATTACAAAGACTGGGTTTTTAAAGAGGTCCCCACCCTCTGAAACAATCACACAAAAATTGGGACACCAACCCGATTAAAGACCCCTCTCCGCACGGTCTCTGTCACTGCTGATGCTGTCAGATTCTCTGCGCGCCCATCCTTTTCATCTCTTGTGCTTCTGGGTAATCCCCCGCTTTAACTTTAGCTTGTGCCATGTGTCATCTTTGAACGGTCCCCAAAAATGTTGTTCCCGCCATCGCTTTCTCCTCCCGCGCCTTTTTCTCTCTCCGTCATGATATCGCGACATGTCACGATATCACGACGTTCTGGCTTCTCTGCGCCCTTTTCTCATTTTGGTCATGATATCACGACATGTCACGATATCACAACCATTTTGCCTCTGAGCCCCTTGCCTTGATTTATGTCGTGATATCGCGAAGTCGCAATATCGCGACCGTTCTGCCGCTCAACCCTCTGCTCCAAATTTCATTGTGACATCACGACGTCACAATATTGTGACGTCGCGATATCGTGATCATTCTCTGCATTGTTCTGTTTTCCTTGTTAACGTTGCGATTTTGTGACATCGCGAAATTACGACGTCGCGAAATCGCGACTTCGCAAAATCGTGACATCACGATTTCGCTACCGACTCCTGCCTTTGCCTCGCAATTTCGTGACATCATGATTTCGCTACCGAATCCTGCCTTTGCCCCTGCCTCATTGAGACGTCACGATTTCACGACGTCACAAAATCATGACGTCGTAATTTCGCTGCAACTTTCTGCCACTGCCTCCTTGCCTTGACGTCATGATTTTACGACGTCGTGAAATCGCGACGTCGTGATTTTGCTACTCTCTTCTGTCCCTGCCTTTGCCTCGCTACTGCTGTCATGATTCCGTGACATGTCACGATTTCACGACCTGTCACGATTTCGCGACATGTCACGAAATTGCGACAATTTTCCCACTACGCCTGTCGCAAAATTGTGACAATTTTCCCACTGCGCCTCCTTTGCGATTTTTTGTCGCAATTTCACGACACATCGTGAAATCGCGACGTTCCTCTTCTTCTACCTTAGGAAAATTTTTCCTGCCTTCTTCTTCTGCTTCCTGAGCTGACTCTTCTGAAGTGGCTTTCTCGTAACTTGATGCCTTTACTGCTGGTGCTACTGGATGCTCCTGCATCAGACACCCGAGGTAAGTGGAGAAGTGATCTTCACTTCTGCTTGGTTCGGTTGCTACCTCTTGCAACACTTCTAGACTTTTCTCTGCCTCAGCAGCCTGCCCCATCTCCTCCTTTTGCACAGAAAAATCTATCTTCTTTTGGGCAGGTCCCGGCACTGTTGCACTCTTCTGCAGCCTTTTTCAGCTTCAACTTCTGATGCTCTCCCGCATCTTTCTTTCTCTGTCTTTCTTCACGCCTTCTGCGCTGCTCTTCTTGCTCCCGTAATTTTATCCCGAGCCATTCCTCTTGCAGGGCTTTAAATTGCCGCTGCAAAGCCAAGAATTCTTCCTCCGGCACCATATCAAAATTCTTATTGACACGGCTTCTTCGGGAATGCATCTTCCCTTGCTTCTCTCACAAAGCTTTACCGATCCGGTGTAGCTGCCTCACGTCCGATGATCTGCTAACACGCTCGGGGATTCAAAACTCTCTTTCTCTCTCTCTCAAACCCTACCATAGATCCTGACGTAACTGCCTCACGTCTGACGATCTGTTACGCACTCAAGAACTTATGCTCTGATACCACTGATGGAGATCCAGAAATACACACGCACTCACACTCCCGCAAATCTAGAACCTCTCTTCTATTAAATCTGAGAATGCCTATACAAATAGCCCGCAGGCTTACATTAGAAATACGTGCATACAGCCCATAGGCTTACATTAGCTAGCTCTCGGCTTAGCTTTCTGCTTCTACACTTATGCATGCATTCTTCGGTCCACCAACCCCGACTAATACATTTTATTGGGTTTTTATAGAGGCCCCGACCCTCTGAAACCTCCTATCACATTAATCGGGACACACCAACCCAATTAATTACAAAGACTGGGTTTTTAAAGAGGTCCCGACCCTCTGAAATAATCACACAAAAATTGGGACACCAACCCGATTAAAGACCCCTCTCCGCATGGTCTTTGTCACTACTAATTTTGTCAGATTCTCTGCATGCCCATCATTTTCGTCTCCTGCGCTTCTGGGTAATCCCCCGCTTTAACTTCAGCTTGTGCCATGTGTCATCTTTGAACGGTCCCCGAAAATGTCGTTCCCGCAATCACTTTCTCCTTCTGCGCATTTTTCTCTCTCTGTCGCGATATCGCGACATGTCACGATTTCACGACGTTTTGGCTTCTCTGCGCCCTTTTCTCATTTGGTCACGATATCACGACCATTTTGCCTCTGAGCCCCTTGCCTTGATTTATGTCGCGATATCGCGACCGTTCTGCCGCTCAACCATCTACTCCAAATTTTGTCGCGACGTCGCGATATCGCGACCGTTATCTGCCTTGCTCTGTTTTCCTCGTTGACATCGTGATTTCGCGACGTCGCAAAATCGTGACGTCACAATTTCGCTACCGACTCCTGCCTTTGCCCCTACCTCGCTGAGACGTCACGATTTCGCGATGTCGCAAAATTATGATGTCACGATTTTGCTGCAACTTTCTACCACTGCCTCCTCCTTGCCTTGACGTCACGATTTTATGACGTCATAATTTTGCTACTCTCTTCTGTCCCTACCTCCGCCTCGCTGCTGTTGTCGCGATTTCGCGACATGTCACGATTTCGCGACATGTCGCGATTTCATGACATGTCGCGAAATCACGACAATTTTCCCACTGCGCCTCCTTTGCAATTTTCTGTCATGATTTCACGACACATCATGAAATCGTGACGTTCCTCTTCTTCTGCCTTAGGAAATTTTTTTTCGCCTTCTTCTTCTGCTTCCTGAGCCGACTCTTCTGAAGTGGCTTTCCCGCAACTTGATGCCTCTGCTACTGGTGCTACTGGATGCTCCTACATCAGATGGTCATGGCTACTTGACTATTCCTCTCTCCTCCTCTACTCCTCGACTTGTGCTTGGGATAATTTAGGAGCTTCGATGATTACTATCAACCAAGAGCCATTTATTTATGGTTGGGAGGATGTTCCCAGCACTTTTGGATAGGGGAAGGACTTAATGCCAAAGTCTCTTGATGCTACTATTGGGTGGGAATTGATCCCAAGGGTGGCTAAACCCATATAATAGAGCCTCATCATTATGTAATCAATTAGTTCTATTATCCATAAGTTCTGTAAGGTAGTGTTGATTAGCTGTAAATTGTTTTTTTGGGTTCCCGCTTTGTTTTGAAAGGGATGGTTTTTTGATTGATGGTGTTAGCCACGTGGCATGTTTATCTACCTCTTTTTTTTGTAAAAATGTATTATGTTAATTTTTTATTATAATGCCTTTTTTACATCAAAAATAAAATTCAAATTTTTATAGCATAGGGTTTTTTTTCCCAAAAACTAGATTTCATTCAAAATATTTACGATGAAGCCCTATCCTAATTAACTCCAACTCTAATCAAGTATTAGCTCAACCAATTAGATTCCTCAATATTTCAATGAGGAGAGCCAAGTTTAAATCTTACCAAATGATACATGGATATATCCAAAATTTGTTACTAAAAATAGTGTGGTTGTGACCAACTCTCCTATGTAACAAAAAAAAATATCCAAAATTTGTTGTAATATCACTATGTGATGATGATGTAATACAAGTGGGGTCATTTCAATCCCATATAATCCATTAAAAAATTAACTCACTCTTGCACCCCTCACCAATGATTTTTTTATTAAATTTATTTATTATTTATTATTTTTATTTTTTTGCACACAAACTCATTAACACACACCCATGATGGTTTGAACCTGGGTCTCCTGAAATAAATCCCAAAGCCCTAACCACATGAGTGTCCCACGGGGAAAATCTATTTATTATTAATTTAAAAGTTTTAATTATCTTTTAAAATATACCTTATTCTTTAGATTTAGTTTTTAGGCTACCTAATACAAGTACTTTTTGAAAACTTTTCACATAGTTTAAATTTAGTTTCTTTTTATTTTTTTATTTTAACACACACAATGCACACCATCACGCCAGAACAAGTGATTCTCCATGATGTACACGTTATTTATTTATTTTTAACACACAATGCACACCATCATGCCAAAATGAATGATTCTCCATTATTTACACGAGAACCAAAGCTTAAACCACACAAAATGTCACACACATGCAACTGTTTGAACCTTGGACCTCCCAAGAACCAAAGCTTAAACCACACAAAATGTCACACACATGCAACTGTTTGAACCTTGGACCTCCCAAAAAGAGGCCAAAACCCTAATCATTGCTCCCACCCGGATAATTATTTATTTTTAAAATATAATAGGTTTTAAAATACCTTATCCAATTATTTATTTTTTAAATATAATAGTTTTAAAAATACTTTATCCAAAAAAATATTGCAATGCTCTAGTATTTAAAATTTTGGCCTTAAGTTCTTGCTTAATTAGCATGAGTTTTAATAATCTTTGAAAATTTGTTAAGAAGGTTTGCACCTCTTATATTCCACTTTTCAAAGTTGTTAATCTCTAAGCATTATGCAAAAGGATGAAATGTTTAATAATAAAAAAACATGAGCAAAAATATTTATCCTTTTATAACAAAATTTTATCTTAACTTTAATTAGAATTTATGCATAACACATCTAATAATTTAATTTAATGAGTATGTGAAGAATCTATCTAAAAATGGGCCAAGATTTGCAAATTGTAAATTTATTTTTTTGTCATTATTCTCTAATTAATTTTGTTTTAAATATATTATAAACCTAAGTTGTTGGGTTTAACTCTTGTAAAATTACAATAATCTAAGATAAATTAGATAAGCTTAATTAACTTGGAAATACCATTTCAAATTTAATATTATTTTTACAAAATAATAGTTTTTTTTTGCCTTAATTTACTTGATTTTTTCAAAATTTTGAAAATTTATTAGAATTTTAGCCCTATAAATTTGGAAAAATAATTAAGTAGGCTTGTATCTATTAATTTATGCTTCTCAATACCAATATTTTATTAACATTTGTTTAAGTTTTTGATAACTAATAGAATCTTTCTAACTCTAATTAAATTTTCTCTATAAACATATTTATTGATAAAATTTAATGGGTTTGCAAAGAATCTATCACAAAGCATACTTACATTTATAAATCTAAATTATGACCACATTTTTTTTCTAATTAAAATTTTCAAGCTATTATAGGTAGTATGTAAAAAACTTAAGTTTTTTTTATCTAGTTGTTGCAAATTACAATAATTTAAGATAAGCTACTTGAGGAAATGAAGATAAGGTAAGAAGATAGCCAAATAAGCTTAATCATTTTTTAAAAATATATTTTTGTCCTTAAATAGTAATTTTTAGATCGGATTGTAGTTGCCTTCTATTTTTTAGTTTTGACTAAATTTGGTACAAAAAAGGAAAGGTAGTTGAGAATTCCTCTATGTATCAAAAAACAAAATTGGTACAAGGCATATCTATAGATGAAATTTAATGAGCTTACAAAGAATATTTTCATAATATACAAACCTATAAATTCAAATTTTAATCACTATTTATCTCTAATTAAAATTTATAAATTTTATTTGATATATGAAAAATATAAGTTTTTGGGTTAAACTTTTATAACAATTTTGAAGAAGGTTTAATTAAAACTTCTTCCCTAAGGGTCTAAGAGAAAATTTAATTAGGATAATAGCACACATTATATATTTCAATGCTAATTATCAGTTAATATTTTGATTTATTTTTTAATAATTAACACAATTTGAACTTTAGTTTAATTTTATTTAATTGACTAATTTTCAAATAACATTTTGATTTTTTTATTTTTTATAATTAATAAATTTAGTTTAATTATTGGCTGTATGGGATAGAGACAACCTCACCTATATTACATCATGATCACATAGTGGTATTACAACAATTAGGTTATTATGCATGTATCAATTGGTAAGATTTGAACCTTGGTCTTTGTCTCTCCTTGAAAGTCAAGGAAATTAAATAGTTGATTTAATGTCATTGGACAACTTTTAGTTTAATTTTTTCAAATGAACATCTATTAAAAAATTTAATGGGCTTGCACTATTTCTTTCTAGGACCTAAGTTTTTAGTTCTATTTTTTACAGGTCATAATAATACACGATATCTAAGCTTAATCAATTTGGAATATAATTTCATCCTTAAATATTAATTTGTAGATCAAATTGTCATTGTCATATTTAACATTGATTTTTTTAAATTTTTAAATTTTGTAAAAAATCCACCCATATTGTTTTGAGATAACAATTTAAATAAGTTTATGTCTCTCACATTTTTCTCTTAACATTCTACTTGGGCATTAACAAATTTTATAACTCCATAAATTATTTACATAATTTTAATAATTAAAAGGAGTTATTTTAATTTAATTAACTAATTTTAATCTTCATTTTTTTGTAATAAAGTTATAAAACTTTATTAAAAATGACTAGTTTTAATATCTAAATAATTTTATGTAAAACCCTTCATATGAAACTTTATTCATGTGAATAAAAATTTTGCATGACGCTTTTGCTTTCACATGCTATGATAGATGTCATTAAATGTCATGAAGGATGAAAATTATGGTCAAAAGTTTCATCCAATACCTTTTTCATGTGAAATTTGGCTTGGCAAAAGGCTTGGGCACAACTTGAGGATCAAGAAATAGTTTCATGCAATCCCTGTATTTATGTTTTTCCAATACATTATAGAACTAAATTATACCACAACTTCATGCACTTACCCAATATCAAAATTATCCTTGTGGAACTATATTATACAACTTCATGCACTTACCCAATATCAAAACTATTCTTTAAAGTGATAATTGTGACACTATTAATCTAGATGACCAATCCAATCAATGGTCCATGTTTTACAATTTTTTACATTTTGAAAAGATCATATTTTAACCCTTTGGATTAAAAACTAAAATGGTTACAAGAATTAAATCCAACCATAATATAGACACATCCAAAAAAAAAACAACAATCCAAAAGTCTCATTGATCTTGCAAGAAGACCATAACACACAAGGAAAATGAAAAGAATACTAAAATAAATGAGCATGATTTAAACAACCATATTTCAATAACATTCTACCAAGGATTAATAAAATTAGTTCACTTGTTTTTTAAGTAGGAAAGTCAAGGCACTTCATTGACTACATCATAAGAGTTAATAAAACTTGATATACAATAATAATGATCTAACAAACTAAAATAAAATATATTCATCACTTAGTCATACCTCCAAATATAATTAAAATTGAATAAAACTCCAAAACCATTTAACATCAAGAAGAAGACTCAAAAGAGAATTTAGATTTAAAAATTCAATGGAAAGAGAACTCAAATAAATATCTTTGCTATGATGTTTAGCCTAAAATGAATTTGTTTTACTCTTTAAATCATAAAAACTCAATTATTATACAATCATCATTTATTTCACATTCACATGTGAGTTTCAAATGAGTGAAAATTATTATTCAAGTTTTTTTTTTTTTTTTTTTTGACTTCATAGCTCATATTCATGTTATATTTTATCTCAAAATGAATCTTTTAAACCCTCAAAATTTTTAAAAATAATAAAATTAATGATATATGCAAGTTTTCTAAATTTTAATCAAATGGTATTACCTCAACATTTAAGGAGCATGTCCAAGGTAGAATCTTACCAAACAATACATGTATAATTGCCAAGATGTTGTAATCCCACTATAAGGTCATGATCTAATATAGGTGAAACTCGTTTCAATTCTATATAACTAATTTAAAATAATAAATTCTTTTAAAGTTGAAAAAGAAAAGGTTTTACATTAAATGGTATTAGCTCAGATTCCTCAACGTTCAAAGAGGAAAGTCATGATATCTAAGTTTTATTGTAATACTACTATGTGACGATGATGTAAGAATAAGAATGGTTCCTATTTTTTTTATTTGGTTATTGTGAGAAACCTCTATGACCGACGCACAAGGGCTGAACAATCTCCTCCCAACCATGACCCCTCGTAAAGCCGAAAACTATACTTATCAATAGAGAATTTAACACAAAGCCACCACACACCCACCCCCTCACACACTCGCCCACGTCGCAGTTTGAACCTTGGACCTCCCGAAGAAAAGCCAAAACCTGAAACGTTGCGCTGCACCCCGAGGTGCATGGGTCCTATTTTAATCCCATATAACCAATTTAAAAAAAATTGCTTTGAGAAGGAAAAGCATGACACATCATTTATTATGTGAATCCAAAAAAGGTTTTATTGTAATCCTAAAATCATTGATTTTTATCTTCTTTATTTACAAATATATAAAAAATTATTATACAATCATCGTTTATTATAATGAATCCAAAAATACTGACCTATGAGAGGTGAGCACACCATACACACCACTCCAAAACAAAATCCAAAAATATAAGAGAAATCATGCATTCCTAAATTGTTTCAACTGAAGCTTGACCTATCGAGTGCAGTCACTTTCTTCCGTCACAGTTAGGTCTTCTCACTTCTCATCCCCTCCTTTGTTCCTCGTTTCCCATCTTGGGAGCGGCTCTTGCAAAAATCCATTCACACCAGGCGATCAAAATTAGTCCATAGAAATGCCAAAAATAGCCTCACAAAAAATTCCATCACCCAACTCCCCTCGGTAAAGATGTCGAGCATACAACAAGAGATGATATGCCCAACAAAACAAAAAACAAAACAGACGAACACAAAATCAGTCAAACCGAGGAAAAGCACAACGTTATCTCCATTTCATTTCCAAGTCTCCCTGGGAGTATCCGTCCCAAATGACCTCAGACATACCTCATTGATAACCGCAACGAGAATTCCCGCACAAGTTCAAAATCTCCATCGAACCCATCGCGTACACCCCATGCCCAGGGCGGCAGACAAATTCCTGCTCCCCCTCATAAATCCCCATCTCCTCTCATCGCTCTTAGTGTTCAAAGTTAGCGCAGTACATGAAAATTTCTGCGAGTCTACCGTTCAAAGCCATGGGCCTCCTCAGCCGTTTCAATGAGACCCCCAGAAATCTCCCATCCCCTGCTCCCAATAATAATGAAGACACTCCACGGAAATGGATATACACCTACTTCTGCACGAGAACACAGGCCGAGAGAGGCTACAAGATGCACTGGATCGAGGCGTATAATCCAGTCGAAAATGTGTGGCAACGCCTCGACGGCATCCCGGGCCTGCGAGACGACGAAATACTCAAAGGTTTCGCAATGGTTTCCATCGGAACTTACCTATATATTGTCGGAGGCCGCGTCTGCCGAAAAAACGACCGCAGTTTCGACAATTTTGGGGAAGGCGGGAGCTTTTCGCCTGCGGCCTGGGAAACCGACGTGAGGGTGCGGGAGGAGGTGTACAAGCTGGACTGCGTGACGCACGAGTGGATCCCCTGTAAAGGGCTCCACATCGCCAGGGTGGACTTCGCCTACAGCGTTTTTGAGGGGAAGATCTACGTGGCGGGCGGGCGGAGCCAGACGTCCCAGGCCAAGGGGGTCTCGAGCGCCGAGGTGTACGATCCCCTGGAGGACAAGTGGACCATGCTCCCCAACATGAGCAGGGGCAGGTATAAGTCGGTGGGCGTGACGTGGGAAGGGAAGATCTACGTCGTGGGCGGGTTCGCCGGGCCCGAGGATTCCGAGACGACGATTCTGCCGTTTACCACCGACCGGAGCTCCGTTGAGGTTTTCGACCCGGCCGCCGGTGGGTGGGATCTTAAGCACGGAATGTGGCAGCTGGACGTTCCCCCCAACCAGATCGTGACCGTCAATGACATGCTGTACAGCTCCGGCGATTGCCTCAACCTGTGGAAGGGCCACATCGAATCCTACGACAGCAACCTCAATATGTGGAAGATCGTCGACGGCTCCCATCTGAGAAGTATGTCCGAGGCCATCATCCCCGCTAACAATTTAAACAATGGTTACAACATCTACAGTCCGAGTCTTAGTCCTGGTAACAATGGTTACAACAACTATAGTCCTAGTCCTAGTCCTGGCAGGGGAGAGCGCTATGAAAGACTGTATTTGACGATGGCGGTGATCGGAAATAAGCTCTACTTTCTTGGGGGTTATCGGCTTCCGCAGGAGTCTCGGTGCCTGTCCACGATTCATGTGTTTGACGCGTCACCCACGCCGGAAGAGCAGAGGTGGCAAAGCCTTGAGCCCGTGGACGAATACGGTTGTAAGGAACTGTGCAGCCACTGTTGCGTGGTAACGATTTAATCGTCGTCCGCTGAAAAACAAAGGAGCTGAATGTTTTCGTGTGAGATTATTTGCATTTAACTGTAGGGAATCGAAGAGTGTTCTATACTGGTGTAAATTCTTCTTCTTTCTGAAATTTCTGAGTGTGTCTAGGTTTGTATGGATGCGTGTTTGGTTGGTGCACTAGGAGTAACTTTTTCTCTAGTGTTACATATGATCAAGGTTTTTTTTGTATGCTGAAAGCAATAACAGTACTGTAATAATGTAAGTTTAGTGGCATATTTTATGATTGGAATTTCTTTTCAAGTTAATATTTGTCTGTTTATTTAAGGTTAGCAAAATAACACTTAAAATCATTAATTTTATCTTCTTTCTTTATGCAAAACAGGTGTCTCTGTCTTGACTCTAAACTTGATAAGTTTCAAAGCTTACATACTTACAATTAAGAATAACATATCAATGATTTTTTTTTTTTTAAATTGAAACTGGTTCATCAATATTATATTTTTATTCAGTGATATATTTATGTTGTTGTCATAATAAAACTTGATATTATTTATGTATTGGTTGATAATATTGAATTTGAATTTCTTCTTAAAGAATTTTGAGTTTATATAATTATTTTTTTTTTAATTGATGGAAAGGTTTTAAAAGGACCCAAAACCTTTTACAAAACTAAACCAGGAATCAAAAGAAAAAAAAAACCAACAAGCTGAAATTATATGATTTGATTATGAATGACTATAATTTATATTTATTTGAAAAATATTTTGTAAAAAAAAAAATTAAACAAATATTAAAGCAAAGACTTTGGAATTATAAATAAAAGTAAAAGATATAAAACCTTTAATTTAAAAAATTTTGAACATCATACTTTTATAACCAAAATATAATTATATAACTTAATATTAATAAAAATCTATTCTTTATTAAAAAAATATTTCATATAACCTATTAAAACAGATTACATTGTAAAATATTAAGATTGATAGCCATGCAGTACAAGCAATCATGAAGAATTAAGTTCTAATCTCATAAGATTAAATAAATTAAAATTAAAATTATATAGTTAGTGATTACTTATTGACAATGACAAAATCAGGTATTCGAATGGGCCTACTGACTTCATATTCGATGTGCAATTTAAATTATAATATAATACGTTTGTTTGAGGTGAAATTTAAATTATAATAAAATAGGTTTAAGCATATTCTAGTATATTGTCGTATATAAAAATTGATATGCCTATCAACGTATTCTACGATGTCTACAATAACTTGAAAGCGAGAGGATTAGTCGGTTGCTCCTAGAAAGATTAAAGTAAAAAATCATGACGTATCTTTGACTATAATTTCAATGCGTTCTTTGTCTCTTAGTTTCATCAATCAGATTTCAAATTCATATAGATTGGGACTTTAATTTCTTAGTCGACAAGATATCTAATAATCATTATAAATAATAATTAATATAAACATAAATCAAACAAAAGAATTGATTATCTATTTGAATATAAATATTAAATATTTTAATGTTTTTTTACTTGATTAGTGTGAGAAATTTTTACAGCTATGTTTACCACACATTCGTCCACGTAGCTAACATTGGGCTGAGCAAAGAGCTATACTTACCACACACCTACCCCCTCACACACTCGCCCACTTAGCTTGCAGCTTTAATGTTAGTCTTTAATATTAAATAAAATTATAAGTTATATGTAATTGAAAGGATAAATGTGATTTATTTTGTTTAAATGAAGTTTTTTTTAAAAAAATTAGAATTAATTTTTAATTATTTTGTATGTATTATGAATTTATTAAAATTTATAATAATTAAATTTTAATTTTTCATATTGAATAAAATTGATAAGTTATAAATAATTAATATGGTAAAAATAAATATTAGTTTGTTTAAGTTTGTTTAAATTGAATATTTGATAATTAAAATCATACACAATGAGTTAAGAGTGAGGAGTAAGTGCAAGCCAAGATCGAGGAGAAAGTGTCAGCAAAAAGTAAGAAGTTGAAAGCAAAGTGCGATCAAAGAACAAGTGCTACTTTTTGTTCTAGATCTTAGGAGAATTTAAAGGATTCAGTTGAAGAAAATCTGGGTAATATGGAAAGAAAGTTATCTTTGAAAGTCCTTATCGAAAGTAAGAATGACCTAGTTGGAAGTATGGATGTCCTCGCTAGCAGTAAGAGGAAGAACGAATCTATGGAAAACCATGTCTAGGTAGCAGATACTACACCAGAAGTGATTATCAAGGATGGGATGATTGAGCATGATATAATGGTTCTTAAAACCAAAGGGTTAATATGTAAGTTCCATGGATATTGGCTAGGTTTTTTTGAGATTCAAAATTGGATTAAGTGGAAGTGGGGATTGAATTCAAATTACTCCATGATTTTTCTTCCAAAAGGATTTTTCCTCATTATTTTCTTCAGTTCATAAATAAGAGATAAAATAATGGATGGAGTCTCATGGTTTAGAGGCAAAGATACGTTATATTTAAGACTTTGGAGTAAGAATTTTTTTGTGGACATAAACTATTAAATTTTTTTAGTATGGATTAGGTTTTTTGGACTTCCTTATCAACTCATCAATAAGGAGGTTTTGAAGAATATTGGTAATACTCTAGGTGAATTCATCTAGGAGGGATCAACTACTAAGAAGAGAAGGCATGTTGTATACACTCGAATATGTGTTGCCATGGATATTTTAAAATCTTTACTGTAGTTGATTATGATTAAATCTGAATCAAGAGAATGAGATCAACAAGTGGATTATTAAAACATTGCATTTTGATGTCGTAAATGTCATGAAACCAAGCACATAGCAAGAAACTACAAAGTGACAATGATGGAGGAAGAGATGGAAAATTTTGGGCATGAGGATAGCTTCAATTTGAAACAAGGAGATCATATCATAGGAGAAGCTATTGGAATATATTACATAATTTGGTTCATGCTAATGTACCACCTTGGGTACATCTTTAGATTAGGAAAGTATCTTAGATTAGAATGAAAGTATTTACTTTATGCAATGTAATAAATGCACAAGTGTGCAAAGTATTTTGGCAATGTAAATGTGCATAGTTGTCCACATGCACATGTGTCATAGAATAGGAAGATGAAGAGTCATAGAAAGGGTGAAGGTCAAGAAAGCTCCATATCAAGAGTCACATTCTTTTGTATATAAGTGTGTATGAGGGTATGAAAGAGAGCAAGATATAGAGAAGGATATAGAATTATTGGTCATATACAGCCATAATGGAAAGATGAAGTTTGATGTATCTGAGGTCTTTATTTAATAAAGATTATATTTTCATGAGCATTTATTAGTGGTATTTATATGATTCATTTTTGAAGTTATTTATGAGTTTTATATGCTTAATAGATTACCATTATCATATATTTCATATTGTAACCTTATTTTAGATATTGTCATTACTTTATTCTATGTATTTAGCTTCAAAAGCTAATAGTGGTATTAGAGCTACAACAAGGTTTTGTCTTGCACAGGTTTTTGGTTACAAAGGAGATTTCTACTAGTTAAGGAGAGACCAGTAAAGTTGAAGAAATTACCTCTAGAAAAGAAAACCAGAGAAGATAGGATTTCTCACTGTGTTGAAGGAAAACTGGTGAAAGTTGAAGATTTATCTATTCCAAAAGAAAATTTAGAATAGAATAAGATTTACAGGTCTTGAAGATAGACCTTGAAATTGAAGAGATTAAGAGACCTTTGAAGGAGGTCCTATTGAAAAGAGAGAAAAAAATTCCAGATTAATTTTTGGCTAGAGTTTTTCCACAAGTTTGAAGGAAAACTCATGAATACTAGGACTCAGCATAGATTTGGTTCCACTAGTTATTAGATATTTAAGAAATTTTTTAATAACACCTAATGTTTGACCCCCACTTGTATTGATTAAAACCATGCTAAATGGTATTTTTTAATTATTTTGGGTTGAAAAAGGGATCAAAATATTATTTAAATCAAATATACATGTTGTAGGGCCAAAAATAATAAAAAACCTCAAAAGTCCAAGAAAGCATGGGATGCAACTCTATGGATGACCTTTAAGGTTTTTTATCCAAGGCTAAATCCTTGCTTTTGGATGTATTCTTTGGTGCTCGTCTTCCTTTGGTTTGCTAATCTACTCTTAGCCTACGTTGCTTCAAGGGAAAAGACCCAAAGGGAGAAAGAGAAAAAATATGAAACAAAGCATAAAGGAAAGTGTAAAAAATAAAACCTATATAAATTATCTAAGGGTGGCGATGCACCAAAGAAGAGAAATACAATTTTCACTTTAATCCAATGGGATAGATGAACACATGAACCAAGCATGACAAAAAGTTGAACACAACTTTGCTCATCCAATTATACAATATGTATAATCAAAAGAGGCTTGGGACCTATACATGTATTTCCTCAAGGATTGAGTTTAGACTAAGAAAGAGAGTAGAAAAGAAATAAAGTAGATGCCATAAGTTAAATGATAGACACAACAAGAAATCCAAACTCTTCATTTAGATATAGGGACTACTATTTATAATATTTATAGACAAGGTTTGAAATTCAAAATTTCCCCCTAAAATGAGTGTGGATGGGAGCACCAACATTAGATCTGATTGCAATATTTAGAGGATAGTGCTACATTAAATTCTAGGGAGTTCAAAGCTATGAAGAGTTAAATCACCATAAATTCCTCCACATGTGGCATGGTCCTCTTTTTAGAGAGGTTATTTAATGTGTCCACCTTCCTTCATGGAGAAATGTGCTCAGGTGTTAGCTTTAGTTGGTGAGGCCCATTTTGAGTTTTCAGGTTCCCTTGGCCTTCAACCTATTTTGGGGACTTCTCCTTTTTGCATTGGCTTCCAAGACTCTAGTAGGGTTTTGGACATCCCTTTTGGTAATTCAATTGTTTCGATGGCCCCTTCCCTGTACTTTAATCACCCCCAAGTTGGATTATTGTTGCTTTTTATGTTGCCCTATTTGTCATGATAGTTAATTTTCCAAGAATACTTCTACACAATATTCCATCGAACCTCATTTGATGGGCATATTGTTGGTCCTCAATGTTTTTCCATGCTCTCCTTGTCTCTTCCACCTTTGGGTCTCTAGAGTATCTTTATGAATTTCATCAAGGTATGGTGGCCTTGTTGAATCCTTACTTAACTTTTTTGGTCCCCCCTATTCTTTTCCTCCAAGGCCTTTAGGTTTCCCTTAATGGGTGTGTTGCTTATTCTCTTGAGTAATCACCCCTAGGTATATGGAGTGTTGCAACCCAATTGCTATAGGAAGATAGCCTAGTCTTAGAGACTTGTAGCTAGATAGGAATACAAGAACCAATCAACTAAGCTATTAAAGGCCTCATCATCAAGGGAACCCTCTTAGTCACCATAACGAAGGCTTAAGGGTTTCTCTTGATGATGGTATGAGGCCTAGTCACCATAAAAAGGGATGGAATTCCTTGTTGGCTTATTTTGGGTGAATGAATTTGCCTCAGGATAGAGGAATCTTCGAGTATGTTATTAGCCTTTGGATATAGAGTCACAACAACAAATCCAAAATCTTCATTTAGATATAGGGATTACTATTTATAATATTTATATACAAGGTTTGAAATTCAAAATTTCCTCCCAAAATGAGTGCATATGGGAGCACCAACATTAGATCTAACCACAAGATTTAGAGGATAGTGCTACATTAAATTCGAGGTAGTCCAAAGCTATGAAGAATTAAATCACCATAAATTCCTCCACATATGGTATGGTCCTCTTTTTAGAGATGTTATTTACTGTGTCCACCTTTCTTCATGGAGAAATGAGCTTAGGTTTTAGCTTTAGTTGGTGAGGCCCATTATGAGTTTTCATGTTCACTTGGATTTCGACCTATTTTGGAGACTTCTCCTTTTTGCATTGGCTCCCAAGGCTCTAGTAGGGTTTTGGACATCCCTTTTGGTTATTCGTTTGTTTTTATGGCCCATTCCTTGTACTTTCAATCATACACAAGTTGGATTGTTGTTGCTTTTGATGTTGTCCTATTTGTCATGATAGTTAATTTTCCAAGAATGTTTATGCACAAGATTCCATCGGACCTCATTTGATAGGCATGATTTTTGTCCTTGATGTTTTTCTATGCTCTCCTTGTCTCCCCCACCTTTAATCCTCTAAGGGAATCTTGATTAAGTTCAACAAGGTATGGTGGCCCTGTTTAATCCTTACTTGACTTTTTTAATCGCCCTATTTTTTTCCTCCAAGACCTTTAGGTTTCCCTTGATGGGTGTATTGCTTATTCTCTTGATTTATAACCCCTAGGTATATGGGGTGTTGCAACCCAATTTTTAGAGGAAGATAACCTAGTCTTAGAGCCTTGTAGCTAGCTAGGCAAACATGTACCAATAAACAAAGCTATTGGAGGCCTCATAATCAAGGAAACCCTCTTAGTGATCATAAGGAATGCTTATAAGTTCCTCTTGATGATGGGATGAGGCTTAGTCACCATCAAAAGGGATGGAATTCTTTGTTGGCTTATTCTAGGTGAATGACTTTACCTTGAGGTAGAGGAAGCTTCGAGCATGTTATCAACCTTTGTCATAGACTATCCGTTGCAAGTGATGTCTCTAAACCAACTACTTGGTACATGGATGGAGCTTTAGGACCCTTCATTTGGTTGGCTTAGGTGGTAATATCTACTTGTTTTCCTTCTGGGTTAGGAACCTATCTTACTGTAGTGAACACTTCACTACAATGCACTAACCATTCATCACTATAGTTTATAGGGGTGGAATTAGTTCTTAGGTAGATTTTTGAAACCATTGATAATGATTCTACTAGATTACCTCACCTTCCAAATCTCTCTATTCATTTTCTATTACCATCATTAATAAAACTAATGAGATGAATCCATAGATAATTTCATATTTTTTTTTTAACATAGCAATATGGTTTCTCATTATAAATAAGTCATTTAAACATCATTTTCATCTATCATATCAAACACACTAGAAAAACTTGATAGCCAACATATAAAATTTCAGTCACTAAGAATATTTTTCTTTTAATAAGCTTAATCACCAATAATATTACATTATGAGAAAAATATTTATATTTTTTAAATTTACGAAGAATTCAGCAATGTTGGTTACCATACGCTGGGTTCCATACTTTCATGAAAAATATTTATTGATTCTGATAAAAGTAATGGTCCTAATCACATATCTAATTTTAAACCAAAGAAACTAGCATTACTTTGTTGATAAGCATTTTGAATAATAAGTTGATATATAGTGGATTTAAGGTTAATAGATAAGCATTAGGCCATGGGATAAACAAAAAAATAATTAAGAGGTGTTTTTCAATGTCTCTTTGATGAAATATGATATGTTTTTAGTAGTGTAGGTTATTATTAGATCTATATGAAGCACTAGAGCATGAATATTGGCCTAATAAATAAGTCATATTTTCTTCAAAATAATTTGGAATTAGTGTATTAATTTCATGGCTAGTGGAGGTTGAGATTTTTTTTGTGGAAAACATCCTAGAAGGGATGCCACTTTCGGGTAAGACCCAAGGAGGCAGGGGTATCTATTCTACCAAAATCACCCAAGGCTCACACCTGGCCTACCACCTTTGACATACTGAAGGAGAAAACAAACACATAATAAGTGTTAAATAAATAAATAAATAAAAATAAAAATAATAAAATAAAATAAAAAACATGCTCCTTGAGTGTGTCAAAAAGATAAAGCACAACCAAACACACACACAATAAGATTAAAAAAAACATAACACGAACCACATAACAAAACATAAACAAGACAAAAACAACATAACGCTACAAATACATAACCAACAAAAAAATGAAAAACAAAAACAACCAAAACCTAAAAAAATTAAAAAATAAAAATAAAAATAAAAATACAAAAACAACCAACAACAAACAATAAACAAAAAAAACAAACATAGAAAACACTCATACACAAAAACATGAATTAACACAAACATATAGAAGCACAAGAACAACAACAACAAATACACAAGGACAATAACAAAAAACACACAAAATAAATACAAAATAACAAAAACACAAGAACAACAAAAAACAACACAAAAAACACAAAAAAAAACAAAACAAAAAATACACACATCTCAAAAAACTAAAGAAAAAAGAAAAAAGAAAAAAATTGAACACAACAATCACCTTTCTAGAGTAAAATAATTTTAAAGTAAGAATCAACAGAGGAAACAAAAGAAAGAATAGTTTGAGCTAGGGGACTAAAATACCCTGACCGAACCAAAGAGAAGCAAAAATAAAGCAAAAAGAAACTAGGTACCTCCAGAATTGAAGCCATCCAAATAAATGATAGAAATAAGAGCTTCCCTTATTTGTGAAGCCCACCATCTAGGAGGGTGGCCATAGCAAGTAAGATCACCTTTTTCCAAAGCCCAATTAGCTAAAGCATCAGCACTCTCATTTTGATCTCTGATCACATGATTGTAATCAACTTTCAAAAATCCCATCTAAATTAATTGAATCTTCTCAATAATTCTTTTTATTCTCCAATTAACCTTATGATTCTTAGAAGGAGTCTTCAAAAGATTAATTATAAGTTGAGATTCAGACTCAACTAGCACATTTTCCCATCCAAACTTAGTAGCCTCTTGAAGGCCTCTAAGGATACCATACCCCTCAGCAAGGTTATTGGAAAGAATACCCAAAGTCTCAAAAAAAGTAAAAACCAGAGAGTCATATGAAAGTCTACCAATTCCTCCTACACTAGCTTTTCCAGAGTTCCCTCTAGAGGCTCCATCAGTATTGACTTTTCCAAAATCCTTAGGAGGAGGTTACCAATTTCTTGTCCTATCCATATT
Organism: Wollemia nobilis; assembly: GCA_028583015.1. Classification (NCBI taxonomy): domain Eukaryota; kingdom Viridiplantae; phylum Streptophyta; class Pinopsida; order Araucariales; family Araucariaceae; genus Wollemia; species Wollemia nobilis. The sequence goes on from JAQPPZ010017052.1 coordinate 17,116,788, forward strand.
ACAATTACTCACATTCCCTTTAAGTTGGTTTTCCTTAGAATATTTAATCTTCAATATTTGCATCACTTGATCCCATATTTGGTGGGAGTTTTGGGGGTGATTAAGGAGTTTTTGGACTAATTCAACTAATTTGCAAATGGTATTTTGCCAAATATAGTGAATATCCTTCATATCTTGATTAAAAATTTGGTTGTTCCTTTCATTCTAGATATTCCAAAGTAGAATGGTAGAACCCATCCAAACTAACTACCCAACACCCTCTTGTTTAGGCCAATACCTCCAAAGTTGTTCAAAAGTAAAAACATTGGACCACTATAAGCCAAGTAAAGTGGCCATTCTCCTCCAAATCTCAGAGGCTAAAGTACACTCAATAAAAATATGGTTGAGAGTTTCTACATTCTCTCCACACATTTCACATCTAAAAGGGCCATGAAAACCACACTTCATAAGATGCTCACCAGTAAGCACCCTACGATGCAATAAAATCCAAGTAAAGAACCTCACCTTAGGCCAGATATTTTGATCCCACAACTGAGAAAAGATGTCATATGATTGGTTAGGATTATTATGGCATAAGGTCAAATAAACTTGAGCAACTGAATACTCACCCTTAGTAGTGTTGTTCCATCCAAAATAATATTTTTCATGGGACCAAGAGAGAGATCTCATATGAAGGATGACTTGGATAGCTTGTATTTACCTTTTGGGGATTTGAATAGGCTAGTCCTCAATAGAGATCCAATATCTACCAACCTTTACTAGTATGGTACTGACAGTAATTAGCCACCTTTATCCAGTTAGCTTGGTGAAGCTTCTCCATCCAAGGCTCCAATCGGGAAAATGAGTTATCAAAGGCTTGTGACCATCCCACGAATCTGTCCAAAAATTTGCTTGTTAACCATTATGAATGATCAAAAATAATTTTTTCTTTTTAAAATACTCACCAGTCTTAAGAACTGCTAAAATGGGAGAACCTTTGGTAGGTAATTGATAGAGAACAAGGTCTTCAGGACTTTTATTCTCAGCATATTTAGAACAGAGATTATTGGTCCAAAGAGCATTGGGGTTATGCAACATCCTCAAATATAATTTAGAAGTTAAATATTTTTTGTTGTTAATAGAAGATCATAATCCTAACCCCCCTTCATTTTTAGGAAGACATAAAGTGTCCCATTTCACCAAGGCCCATTTTATTTTCTCCTTAGTACCACTCCAGAGGAACCGATGACTAATTTGATACAATTCATGAAGAACAGACTTTGGGATATTCAACATGGAAGAAATATAAATAGGAATAGCTTGAAGGACTGATTTTACCAAGGTTATTCTACCCCTAGAAGAAAGCCACATGTTGGTCCACTTTCCAATTTTCTTCTTGACTTTGTCCAACAACCAATTCCAATATATTTTTTTCTGCCTTTGAATATTGATGGGAATACCTAAATAAGTGATCACAAGGGAGGTCTTCTTATATCTTAATTTATCCAAGACCATGGATTCCTATCTGGCAGAGCAGTGAAAGAAAATGAATTTAGATTTTTCTTCATTTATCAATTGCCCAATAGCCTTAGAAAAATAGCTAATTATTTTCTTAATAGTAGAAGCTTCCTTAATTGTGGCTTTACATAAAAGATTAAAGTCATCAAAAAATTGAAGATGAGAGATAGGTCTAGCTCCATGAGCAATGGTAACTCCCTCAAGGGTTTTGTTATCTCTATTTTTGGTTATAGTCCTACCCAAGCATTCAATAAGAATGATGAATAAATAAGGGGATAGCGGGTCACCTTGCCTAATACCTCTGGAAGCTGGGAACAACTTACAAGGCCTACCATTGATAATAATTAAGTAGGAATCTGAAGAGATACATCCCATAATCCAATCCATCCAATCCTGAAAGAAATCAAATTACCTCAAAACTTTGATAAGGAAGTGCCAATCCACTCTGTCATAAGCTTTGGATAAGTCTGACCGAATGAACATGGAAGGAGATTTTTGCATATCCATGGAATGGATGGCTTCTTGGGAAAGAACTATCTCATCTACTATTTGACGCCCTTCCATATAACCCCCTTTTTCAGGAGAAATGATCTTATGCAAAAGAGGTTTCAACCTTTTTACCATGATCTTAGTAATTATTTTGAGAACATTACATAAAGCAATAGGTCTAAAAGTTGAGATATGATCAACCTCTTGAACTTTTGAACAAGAGTAATATAATTTTTATTGATAACCTTCAAAATTTCTTTGGCTTTCCTGGCTTCTTCCACCACCTCTAATAAATCAACATGAAGGATATCCCATAACTCTTGGTAGAACTTAATGGGAAAACCATCAGGACCTAGGGTTTTCTCTTTTTGCATTTTAAAAACTAACTGTTGAAGCTCATTGATAGTAACATGAGTAGTCAAAATAGAGTTTTCCTCATAAGTAATAAGAGAAGGGATTGCTTGAAGAAAATTTTGTTGAGAATCTAAGTCAAGAGGGGTAGCAACAAAGATATTGGAAAATTAATCAACAAAAATAGAGTTCATGCCATCCCAAGTGTAGACAACATCTCCAGAATATTATGTTAGGGAAGAAATAAAATTGTGAGATCTTCGAGCTAGAAGATATTTTTGGAGGAAATTTGAGTTTCGATCTCCTTCTTTGAGCCATTGAATTCTAGATTTTTGCTTCCATAAGAGTTCTCTTTTTTTCCATTCCTCTAATTGAGTTGTGAGTTTAATTTCATCTACACTTCTACTCTCTGTGAGGCCATCTAAACAGATTTTCTTATTCAAATTTTCAAGTTGAGCAATAAATTCATGTTTTTTTATGAACATCCCCAAAATCCTTGCAGTTCCAAGTCTTGATTTTGGATTTAATGTATTGCAGTATTTTGGAAAAATAGAACATCCTAGTCCCATACATAGGCTTATCCTCCTTCCACCATTGTTGCACACGAGGTCTAAAGGAACTATCTCTGAGCCACATTAATTGAAAATGAAAAGGAGAGAAACTTACATTGGTTTTCTATATTTCCACCATGACTGGATAGTGATCCGAACTAGCATTGTTAAGAGTCTTCACTTTAGGAATGTGACCATGGATTAAAAAATTCTTAGAGAGCAAAAACATATCTAATCTCTCCACCATAGAATCTAAGCCTTGCCTTATGTTAGAACAAGTCATAAGGCTATTATCTGGTTGAATGTCCACAAGATGGAGGTTTGCAATATATTCATTCATGAGGTTAGTGCTTTTGTCCAAATTTTTATTTCCTTGCATTTTTTCATCCAGAGAGAGGATGGTATTGAAATATCCTCTGATCAAGGTCTAAGATTCAAGAAAATGAGAGATAATATAAGTTGTATCCTTCCATTGTCTTATTTTTCCCTCCAAAGTAGTCAAAGCATAAACAGTAATGCAGAGCATAATTTGGTTGGAATGTCTGCTTTGAATAGCTATAGCCAAAAGACCCCAAATACCAACCATATGGTGAATAACTACCTCTTTTGGGTCCCAAAGACAAGCAATGCTACTAGAATTCCCCTGAGAACTGAGGGAAACCATTTTTTCCAGCTGGCCAAATTTTACTAGCAATTGAGTCCATATCCTCTATTGACATCTTTGTTTCTTGAAGGAAAACAAGATGTGGATGATTTTATGAATAATTCTTCTAATTTCATTTTGTTTTGAAAGACTCCCTTTGAGTCCTTTAATATTCCAAGTGATGATCTTCATTAATACCAGGGCTAAAAAATTTGAGAAGGTCATTAATCTTACCTTCCTCTACAAGCTTTTCACCTTCTTTTACCATATGATATTGATTGGTCTTGTGACCTGCATTTTGATTAGAATCCATATTTAGTTTTGTTTTCCCTATTTCTTGACTTACTCCAATTGAATCTGATATGGCTTCTAACCTTGAATAATGATCATACACAACCAAAATTTTACTAGAGGGTTCAACAAAATCTATATTGGGACCTGTATTATTTGAAGTTTTGGCATTTAAAATATTGTTTTTCTTGTGTAAATTTTCTTCCTTTTTTTCTGTTGAAAATATTTGATTTGTTGGGTTGTCTCTGAGATCTTCCCTTCATATTTAAATTATGTTTCTAAAATTTATGTTTCCATTATTTCCTCTTCCTCACTTGGGACATCATTTTTGGAAAGGATTTCAAACATATTAGCAGATGACTTTGGTTGATCCTTCATAACTGGATTTTTCTGAGTGGTCTTCTTCTTAGGCATTTGGAAACCTGTCGAGTTTATATCTTCTTTCTTTTGATCAGGAATTTTATTTGGGCAAGCACTAGCCAAATGACCATATTCATGGCAAATTCTACAACAAAAAGGAATGTTCTCATAGTCCACTACTTTCTCCCAAGTGTCTTCCCCAAATTGTAAAGTGATATTTTTAGGTAGGGGTTTGTCAAAATCCATTAAAACACAAATTTGAGCATAAATAATATGTTCAAAATTTTGAGTACAATCAACAGTCATCATAAAAGTTCCTAAAGAGTTTCCAATTGAATAAAAAATAGTAGGATTCCAAAATTCAATAGGGAGGCCAAAGAGTCTAACCCACATAGGAGCTATAGAAGGCATATCTTCTTCGGCTTTAAATTTATTATGCCAGGGCTTCATAAAAATACCTACCCTTCCAAAGAACCAGGGACCCCCTAGAAAAGTTTTCTCTCTATCTTCATTATTAGCAAATAAAACAAGAAAATAACCATTTGGATAAATAGAGATTTGTAACTCACCTTTATTTTTCCATATTTTTATAGCCTAGACTTTGAAAGTAGATAGGCTCGGAAAAAAACCCATGAACCGAAAAACTAGTCCTATTTTTTCTAGATCTCCAATACCAGTCTAAATGTTACCCATATCAAGCTTAACAATAGGAGTTCCATCAACTACTTTAAGACATCTTGACTCCATTTTCCTAAGATCAATCTTAGGCATTCTTAGAGGTTTATGGGAAGCCCTAATATTAATATTAGCATTAGGTTGAGGCTATCCACCATGGAGGGCATCCCTAAAATTCATTTTTGGGGTAGAGTCTTCAAAATTCTTACCCCTGATAGGGGTTTTCACAGTATATTTATTTTGTGGGTGCACCTTAGCACTAGATTTACTTGAGATCTGAGCCATTTTTTTATCAGCTACTTAAAACTTAATTTGTGATATCTTTAATCCTTGCCCTAGATGTCGTGGAAAGGTATTGTTTTCCCTTTTATTTTGTGCAACAAATTGGAAGTCGTTGTCACTCAAGTTCACGATATGCTTTGTTGAAAGATAGATTTCAAACCCATCTTGGATCTCCTGCAACATATCTTGCTAAAATATTGAGTAGAAACCATAAAAATATTGGTCGTTAGGGCCCGAAGGCCCCAAAAACCAACCTCTAGAGCTGCTTGCACTCAACCTAGATGAAACCCTTGCACAATTTCTTACCAAAAATCTTGTTCACACATAGGGATGTGCTAGAATCTGTGTTGCTCCAAATGATCTAAAAATTGGTGGATACATTCTAGGGTTTTTTAGGCATCTACCCTCAAAATTTTAGTTCAATATGAGTTCGGATGAGTAAAATATGGCCGAAAAAACCTAGTGGAGGTTGATATTGAATCTAGATGAACATTAAATAATAGTTTTGACCCAATATAGTGGTTATTTGGTATTCCATAGTATTTTTTTATCTTTGAGGCATGTGGATGAAGAGGTGGTAGAATTTACTTATTTACTAGTTATTTCATGTAATTATGGTAATTTAGATTCTTGAGTATAAAACTAAAATGGTTTCCTTCATTTTGGAACTATTATCATGGGTGTGTAATACTTTTAATTATAATGTGTTGAATATTTTGCATGTTATTATGGTCGGATTTTGGGCTAATATATTTTGAACCCATTGATTAATATATTTGGATTAATTTGAACCCATGGATAAATATATTTGAGTTATTATATTTGAACCCATTGATTAATATATTTGGGTTAATATATTTGAACCCATGGATTAATATATTTGAACCCATGGATAAATATATTTGGGTTAATATATTTGAACCCATGGATTAATATATTTGAACCTAGGTTTTATGGCCATGGTATTGTAAAACCCCTTCTTGTGTTGTTGGTATATAAAATGACACTTGCATGAGTGTTTGGATATATGTGAATGCTCGAACACCTCCCAAAAGGAGAGGGGGTGAATTTGCAAGAAATGATGGTGTGCATGTGTAATTGACAGTGATAGAACGAATAGGAAGTTACAAAAAAATTGTTGTAGGTTGTATCCCTTCAATTTTTTGAATGAAATATAAGGCCTAGTTATTTTCTTCATGGATGTAGCCCATATTGGATGAACCACATAAATCGGTGTCTCTTGTATTTGTGTATTCTTCTATTTTTATTTCCGCATTTATTTATTGCTCATGTTTTATTATTTAATCCTAAAACTGGTATCATAGCAAGGTTTGAAAAACGCACTTGAAAGAAGGGTTTCCTAGTTTGAGTGGGAGTAATGGCAGAAGGAGAAAGGAAGATCTAGGTTGTAGCTTGGTTTTAAGAGAAATGGTTTCAACCCTAGGATAAATCAATTCTTGAGTGAAAGTAGTGTGTGGAAGAATTTAGGTGAAGAAAAAATAATAGGAAGCACAATGGTAGAACTGGTGAGCTCTGACAATGGAAGAGTTGATGAGCTCTAACAGCTATAGAGCTAGTGATCTCTGACAGTAGTGGAGATAGTAAGCTCTAACATTGGTAGATATGGTGAGCTCTGGAAGCGATATAGCAAGTGAGCTCTGGTAGTAGTGGATCTAGTGAGCTCTAATAGCGATAGAGTTGGTGAGCTCTAGTAGTAGTAGAGCTAGTGAGCTTCAGTAGTGGTAAATTTGGTGAACTTTGGTAGCAATAGATCCAATGAGCTTTGGTAGCGATAAATCCAATGATATTTGGTAGAAGTAGATCCAATGAGCTTTGATAGTGGTATATCTAGTGAGCTTCAACAATGGTAGATCTGGTGAGCTTCGATAGCAGTAGATTTTGTGAGCTTCGATATCGATAGATTCAATGAGCTTCAATAGTGGTAGATCTAGTGAACTTTAGCAGTGGTAGATCCGATGAGCTTCAATAGTGGTAGATCTTGTGAGCTTTGATAGGGGTTGAGCTAGTGATCTTCTTTACAGTGATGGATCTAGTGAGCTTAAATAGTAGTAGATCCAGTTAGCTTCGATAGTGGTAGATCTTGTGAGATTCTATAGCGGTAGATCTGGTGACCTTTGGTAGCGGTAGATCTAGTGACCTTTGGTAGCAGTAGAGCTGGTGAGCTTCAATAGTGGTATATTTGGTGAGCTTTGATAGTGGTAGATCTGGTGAGCTTTGGTAGTGGTAGATCTAGTGAGCTTCATTAGGGGTATATCTTGTGAGCTTCGATAGCAATAGATCTGGTGAGCTTCGGTAGTTGTAGATCTGGTGAGCTTCGGTAGTGATAGATCTTGTGAGCTTCAAAAATAGAATATTTGGAGATTAAGGCTAGAAATGCTTATTCTAGTGGTCTTATTGCAAAGTTGTTGGAAAATATCTAAGATGGTTTATTGGTTGTACCACAAGTTTTTGGTCAAGTATTAACTATAACTAGTGTAGCTTATACTTGAAGAAGCTACTGTAACTAGTGTAGTTATGGCCAAAAAGAGACTAGTGTGGATGTTAGTGGTGGTTTCCTAGTGTAATGTGCTTAGAGTTAGCTTTAATAATATTTGTAATGAAGTGGATTTTTGGACTATTTTGTTACCTTTTCGGTATATGGCTGAGGGTAACAGGTGAAGGTAATATGTTTAGATATTGCACATGCAGTGGGAGTAGTTAGTAGATATATGTCCAATATATGGAAGGAACATTGAACTACTGTGGTAGTTTTTGGATCCTATGGAAAGTATTCAACAAGTGGGAGATTGTTGAAAATGTGTTGAATATTTTCCATGTTATTATGGCCAAAATTTGGGTTAATATATTTTGAACCCATTGATTAATATATTTGGGTTAATTTGAATCCATGGATAAATACATTTGGGTTAATATATTTGAACCCATGGATTAATATATTTGAACCCGGGATTTATGGCCATGGTATTGTAAAACTCCTTCTTGTGTTGTTGGTATATAAAACAACACTTGCATGAGGGTTTAGATATATGTGAATGTTTGAACACCCCCCCAAAGGAGGGGGAATGAATTTGCAAGAAATAGTGGTGTACGTGTGTAATTGACGACGATAGAACAAAGAGGAAGTTATAGTGGATTTGTTGTAGGTTGTATCACTTCAATTTTTTGGATGGAATAAAAGGCCTAGTTATTTTATCTATGGACATAGCCCATATTGGGTGAACCACATAAATATGTCTCTTTTATTTGTGTATTCTTCTATGTTTTATTTCCGCATTTAGTTATTACTCGCGTTTTATTATTTAATCCTAGCAAAACTAAAATGGTTTCCTTCCTTTTGGAACTATGATCATGGGTGTGTAATACTTTTAATTATAAAGCATATTAAATGGCTTACGGTTGAGTATAAAAAAAAATTATTTATATAAGTGGAAGATGTAGTATAAATCTATTGAATATTGAAATGACAAAAAATAAAAAATGTATACAAAAATATTTATACAATACTAGAAAAAATCTATAGTCCTAGGGATTTGAAGAGGATCATTGGACATGAATGCAAGACTTCCATGGTCTTAGGGTATATTAATATGACCTCCACATATAGCTATGAGATACACGGGCTATTAATAGATGTGAATAGAATACTTATATAGGAGAGAAAAAAATGAAAACTTTGATTCCCAATAGATGTAGAAAGTTTAGGTGGATCTAGAAAATTTTTCAAACCAAGATTAGGATCTCATCTGAAATATGTGTATTGATATTAGATCACATATGAATTAAAATATTTACAAATAAAGAAATTGAATCATTATTGTTTTTTTACCACAAATGTCATGAGAGTGTAGATCAAAGCACCTATTGAATTCATATTCTTATCTTCCATAATGAAATACATATACCCAATACCTAAGTCATTGGATCATTGTTTAACTTTAATTGGGTGTTTGATGCCTTAGCCATGCATTCTTGGTCCTTAACCAATATAACCTATTTTCTTCAATTTATTGAAAATAATAAAGTTGGTATGGTTATAAAAATAACTAAAAAAATCGAAGTAATAAATTGATTACTAATAATTCTATGGAAAATTCACCAAATTTTAATATATTTATGCATAAGTTTCTTGAATATATGGTTGTTTTCTACACCTTGATGAATACATATTGTAATCACAATAGCTTATGTTGAATTTATTCATATGTAGATGCTTTAAATTTTAATTATTATTGATTTTTTTCCATGACCTAGTTACATCTCTCTTTATCTTGATGTATATATTAAACAATAAGGTGTTTGAGGAGATACTAATCTTATCTACAATTTAAATATCTTGGTCTCTTCCTTAGCCTAAAATTTATCCAACAAATTTTTATTTGATCCCTCAAAAAGCTTGATCTCTTTTTTAAATTATAGGTTTTATTGCTCCATTTTTTAACTTATTCCCATTTTAGTTAAAGAAGCAAATATCCTTAGGTAAAATATCAACTTTTGATATATTATTAGTGGAATATAAACAATATCTATGATATATTGATGTAGATGAAGTCTATATGTGATCATATACTAATGCATTACATAAGATAGATATAAATTTGATTTGATATAATTATTTGCATTGAAGGGACTCAATATGTGGTTTAGATAATAAATATTTAGTTCATTTAATAAATATAGATGAGTTATAACATGTCATAGGACCATAAAAATAATGGGAAAATAATACAACTTCTAAGTTTGAGAGCATGGTAAGATTCTACGTAAGAATTTATTTATAGTCAAAATGGTGACACTAAGCTTTGTGATTGCTATAAAGGAATGTTTAAATCAAGGGTTATATAAAATGACTAACAGTCACGACCCACCTTGGTGCGCTTGTATTAAAGATTAAATCTAATGGTGCGCATGTATCAATATAAGTGGTGTTTTATCAGAAATTTAGTTTTCACCATATACCTAAAGTCTTCCTAAATTCCAAAGTTTAAAAGGGTTAAAGAATACTAAGCATTACCTAATCCAGTCCATGCACCCCCTTCATATTAAAATCCCATATAGATTCTTCTTATATTACGATGCGCACACACTAGATCAAGATCTAATGACACACACGCATTTATTCTTCCAGCATTTTAATATTAATGGATAAAACTCTAAATTCCATGATCTAAGCCTCATAAAAAATTACACCTAATCGACTGAGTTAATAACTAAATAAATGCTTCCCTATTTATTTCATGTCCTGTGCACCCCCTTTATTTAAAGATAGAGCACCTTAACAAAGATAAGAGATAAACATACACCCCAAATCTATCTAAAAGCACATGTGCATGGAAGTTTTTAGAGACTTAATGGCACAAAGCAAATAAAGTGTTACTAATCATTTCATCGAAGTCTGACTTAAAGGGTCATGGGAAATAAAATTCTAACCAATGTCACTAAAGGTAAATTTTATTATAAATACCTAAGTTTCAATCCATCCTATTTAGAACATTCCCCTTTTGGGTTAAGAAGCAAGCATATCTTTCACGATGGAAAGCGTGCATGAATTATCAACTTAATCCAAGGATGTACCTGTGTTGAGTTACCGACCGTTAACAAAAAAAAAAAAGTCAATGATATAAGACCCGGACCTTAATTAAAATTTATTCTGAGGTACACCCGTAAGTCTTGACCATATTTTAATAGATAAAAAATGCATGAATTTAAAATAAATATGACAGAGCGCACTACTTAACTTTCTTGAGCTTTAAACAAGGGTCCTCGAAATAATTAAATCTTCTAAAAATTAAAGTTTCCCACTAATTCTCTAATGTATAAAGACCTTGCACTTTAGCCAGATCAAGCGGTGCATGTAGATCAAAAGAAGATTTGACAACGCACATTTATTCTTTTGAAAGGTTGTGTAATCATCTTTATGCTCAAAGATGAATTTTCCAAAGTCAAAGATTAAGGTCCCATGTTGCACATTTAATAAAATCAAGTTAGGGGTTTTCTTAAAAAATCCTAAGTTTAGCACACCTCTTATATAAAATATGAGCACCTTTATAAATATATACGACGCGCTTGCATCATCGTTCTAATCCAGTGGTGCGCGCGCATGGAAAAATTCTTGAATTGCTCAAAGATTAAAATTTAAAGTAATCATGGGTAATAAATTTTCCCCCTAAGAATACATGTCAAAAATTATTAAAGTCTTCCTAATCCTCGAAGGCTGAAGTCTGATTAATTTTTCCTAAGATTCATGAGTCTTCTCCCCCTTTCCATAAAGGTCACACATATTTTTCAAATTCTATGGAGCACATATATCCCTAATTCAATCTAGTGGAATGCACACACAAAAAGAGAGCTGAGTTACTCAAATTTTAAAAGGAACGTCGGCTCATATTTCATAAAAACCTTATTTTCCTAATTTGGGATGCCAAGTTTATTAAAATTTATGTAACCTAATATTTTCCTCCATTATTTCATGTCTAGTGCACCTCTTTTACATAAATTGCATGCATCTTTGGAAGAATGAAAGGTATGCACACATCATCAATTTGATCTAGCAGTGCACGTGCATTAGAAAGGGGTAAAAATGCATGAGTGTTAAAATCTAAAGGAAATATAAAAATTAAACTCATCCTAAGGGTTGAATAGAAATCATGAAAAATCAATTCTATTGTTTTATCTAAGAATTTCAAATATTTTATAATACTCACAAAAAAACCTTTTCTCTTTCTTCCTTTCTATTAACATGTTGCAGATTCTAAAAATATTATGATACTTAAGCACCTCGGCCAAATCCAATGGTACACACCATTCTACGGATGAATACAAAGAACCTATACCCTAGAGATGCCTTGTAAGTTCAAATTATTTTGGCTTTATTTTAGCTAACATAAATTTAGCTCTTACTTAAAGTGCAAATAAACAGGAAAACCATACCACAGTGCCATAAAGGTTTTGAACCTAATAATAATAGTTAGTGGAAAATTTAAGAAGAGCCTCATCTTAACACGAAGCAGAGAAGAAGCCATACATTTTTATCTTGAAGAGGAAAAGAAAATGGAGTCCATAGAAGGGAAGAGTTCAAAAGAGGCTCAATACATAGACAGAGCAACCCAACTACAAGCTGAGAATAAAAAAAATTAAAGGAGAAATGGACAGTCTTAGGCAACAAACATCGCCGTCATAATAGAAAACCCTATAGCTGAACCTCAGATCATATTTGAGAGTTTTTTATTGCTCAAATTTTATTTCCAAACTCAAAAAAAAAATAATTAAATAAAATTCAAGGTAGACTAGAAGATCTGAGGGAAATATTCTACAACATTGGTGTGATTAAACTCACTGCAGATGACTTGAAGATTCAACTGGAAAAGGGAGACCAAATAATGAATAAAATATTCCCACCTTCCAAATGTTTGAAGAATATTATGAAGTAATGAGTGAAGGCTACCTAGCAAATGATGACAGTTTTACTAAAGAATTTTCACACAAAAGAATCTCAGTGTTTTTGACAGGTAGACCAGAATGGCAAGTTTGGAAGAGAAAAGTAGTAGAATGGAAGATTAGATTCAATGAAGAGTTTTCTAAAGTAAATTTTACTTTGGGAGAATGCATGCAAGTGGCTAATGTCAAAAATCTGATTAGAAATAGAATACAATATTTCAACTGTGATCTAGGTGATGAAGAAGAATTGGCTAGAGAAATGAAAGAACTATAAAATGAGATAAACAAATAAAAATATATTAGGAAAAGTTATCTCAAATTTTCTATGGCCATAGAAGACCCAAAAATAAGAAAGGAGATAAAGTTTACAAAAATACAAAGGTGAAGAAGTTAGTGTTGGGCCCCCTACAATAGGGAGTACAAAGTCAATATAAGAGGTCAACATATTTTAGGGGTAGACACCACAAGCACAAAAAAGGAAGAACTAGTTTCATAACTAAAAATTGGGATAAAAGCATTGGATAAAATAGTAGAATATCTTGCTAATTTTACAAATACAACTCAAAAATTGAAAGCATTATTGCAAGATATTGACCAATGGGGATTAACTTTTAAACACATCTACAAAAATTATAAGGAAGAATATAGTATGATCAACAACAACAAAAATGACTATCTTAGATGGTAGAAATTGTGATTACCAATCAAAATTTCTTAAACTAAACATTTATCTCCATGAAAAGCCATTCTGGGAGAACTCACTTTAAGATATGGAGGATTGGGCCAATGAAGTAGATGAGAAAAGGAAACAAACAGGCATTGGAATTGAAGAGCTCTTGAAAATAGAGAAATTTAAAGATCAAATAGCCAAAAATATACAAGAGTTTAATTGTAAAAGGAAAGATGGGTAGAATTTAGTCTGTCAACTTATCGACCTATCAAAAATAGTTCAACCCATAGTCAAATTCTCTAAAGAAAATAAATTTACAATTGAAGACTATGTCAATAGGTTATTAAACATGAAATATTCAATCACATCTGCAACCTCCTTCTATGATGAAGCATGGGAACAAATTACAAATCTACTAGGGATGAGTCAACCAGGATAAGACAAAACTGAAGCGGGACCCAGTATAGAAAGAGATAAAAAAACAAGGATAAGCCAGTCGTGAAATCCAAGTGATATACAATCATACTTCATTTTGAAGATTTAAGATCTGAAGATAGCCAATTACTATTTTTCTTATAAAACTGATAAAGGAAACTATTTTTGATAAAATAGATAAATACAACTATTTTTGAGTTGTAACACACTTAGCAAATCAAAGATAGAGGATCATGACAAGGAGAGGGTGCAAAATTTAATCAGTTATAACAAATTCTAGATACAGTAGCTATAAAAACAACAGTCATTGCCAAAATTTGCATCAAGATTTTGCATACATATTTCTGCAAAGAGGTATACTTGAGTGCCCTATTCTTTGCTATTGTATTTCCTTATATATTTCTTAATTTGCATCCCTTATTCTTCCCATTTATATGCAGGTTCTGAGAGAGAAGTGCTCAAGAAACTGATATTATTTCCCTTTATTGAGCTAGAGGTCTAGAGACTTGATTGTTACCAGATTGGAACGGAAGAGTGAAAAGTCCTTGTTACATTATTTGAACAAAAAAATTTATCGTATTAATATTTCAATATTAAAATGGCTATTTCAGGCCAAATATTTATATAATCATTCTTGATATTAATACAATTCTACCACCCAGGTGTTGTAGGTGAGTTGGAGAGGAGAGGGCAATCCTCCAAGGGAAATCCCAGGTTCAAATCTCCACCCTACCAAAAAGTTGAATTGGGTATCAAAAATCCAATTGATAATGTTGGTATGGGCAGGGTCGGGTGCGACCCCCGAGTGACTTTGATGGTGTAGAACCCCCTGTTCGTGGTCTCTCAGACCAAGGCGGCCTCGCAAGGGGTTTTTCGCTTAAAAAAAAATACAATTCTAGGCTTATTATCTATCATATATTTGTTCATTCTTATGTGTGACTTCATTATGGGTTACATTATTTTAATGTATAATGAATATTCCTTTTGTTGATCACCAATTATATTTATCACGATATTCGAATGAACTTAATTAAATTAGTTCTTTCTTTTCCCCATTCTTTCTATTTCACTAAGTTGTTATTAAATCTTTCCACAATATCCCAAAGGATTAAGGCACTGGTTATACATAAGGTATAATTGAACTTTTATTGTTTAATCTTGGTCAATTTTATAAAACTTTTACTATATCATCATAAATCTGGAAGAGCATGAACATAAAATGTTAAAACTTTAAGTTCACCTCAAGGGTTTCCTTACCATACCTAGTCTGTATATAAAATGTATAGAAATATATTCCTAGGTTAAAGAGGCAGGTCGACCAGAGCCTGTAATTGCTCGTTGGCAATTGGTTTTTCTTGTAGGTGATAACATATCTCAAAGATGCAATCAAAATATCCAACAATTTAATGGCATCGTTGTCAGGGAAAAAAACTTGAATTTTTAAGATTCTTTCCAACGATCAATTTTTTATCTTTAATTTGCAATAGTTAGCCTATATGGAACTAGAAATACCCAGTATTCAATTCAGATTTTTTTTAGTCTATTTCCCACCTACGTCCATAGTTTCAAATTTCTTTTTCAATAACTCAATGGTCATAAGATTTTCTTGATTTTATTGATCTTGATTTCGTTTCTTGAAAATAAGGTTGTATCCCAAGAAACATACCTTGCGAGGTTGAGAATGATATAGGTCAAGCAATCTTGACCAAAAGTCTATTATTTTTGCACATCCTATGCTGATGACTCTGATTGGCTAACATCCAGAGATCAAAAATCAAGAAAGAAGGAACAAAATGTGCTGGCGCAAGCTAGGATAACCGCTTGGGAGCTACTCCAAGAATTCTCAAATCCAAAGGTATTTTTTTAGGACCTATAATTCTATTTCATCACTAAAAAATCTTGATTCTAGAGAAAATACAAATATTGTTACGATAGAAAATACATTTCATATACCCTCTGCTATTGCTAATGGAATTAATACTACACTCACTATTATTGTTGTGAAGCTAGTTAAAACTTCCTTAGTAGTTAATATGGCTAACCCTTATCCCTAGAATAATAAGAATATACAACTATGAAGAACCAATAAATATAGGCCTTTTCAATTACCCGTAGTACTGCATGATCTCCCTAGTAAAGCACATAAATATTTACCAAAATTTCAAGGAAATAATGTAGGCACGAAAGAAGATCATATAAATAAATTATTGTATTCTATGGATAACCTCAAGGTTGAATATGAGGATGTAGTTTTTATATTATTTCTTCAAACCTTAGAAAATGACACTAGAGAATGGTTTAACAGTCTCCCAAATAATGACATTGTTGATTTTTCCAAAATGGAAACTGTTTTTCTAAAAAATTGGAGAAAGGAAAAATGAATAGTCACTGCTAACAGAATTAGCTACAATAATTGTAATAGGAGGTTTATTAAAATTAGGATTAAATTACTATTGGACTAAGACCTAATGATCATCAATCCATTTGTTTCTATAAGAATGCTTTTACTGCAAAATTCAATTATGAACTAAAGAAAAAGCAAATGAATACTATTGATGAATGCATGAATAAGGGTTCACATAGAGAGAAATATGATAGACAGTGGTTGAATGAAGTCATATTCATTAGAGGTGAATCAGCCAGACAAGAAAGTAGGATTCAATATGTTAAGGAAAATTGAGCAAGATCCTATGGAAAAATTGGCTAATCAAATGATTGAAATGTTTAATATGATGAATAACATATTAGCAAGGATAGAGAGAGGAAAAGAAAAAAATGGTGAAACTTCACACTCTTAAGGTGAAAAACAACAAGAAGAGGATAGACCTATATTTAGAAATAATTTCAATAGAAATTGGAACAATAATGGGACTCAAAATAAAAATATTTCTAATGATTGGAAAGGAAAGACAATTCAAAAATATTTAGATGATGTCCCCAACCCCATTCCATCCATAAATGTAGCTAAAATATTTTCCTTTTATTGCTCTACCTATGATGCACCTCATAATCCTTCTAATTGTGGCATCCACTTAGCTTTGCATCCCAACATAGACCTTAATGAATAGTCTAATGAAGAAATCAAAATCAATTTATGTTGGAGTAAAAAATATAAGGTTAAACAGGTTAACTCTAAAGAAGATATTGATGTTTGTCCTATTAGCCATGAATAGAAAAAAATATTTTTTTGAAGAATATTATCATAAAAACTCTAAAATCAGATTCGATAAAATTAAAGAAGACCAGTCTATAGAAGCAAAAGTTTTTGAAAGTATTCATACCATAAAATTTAAGAATAGAGTAGATGATATTGATGATTCTGATATAGACGAGACACAAGAACAACATTAATAAGTAGAGGCATTGTTTAACAAAATAGTAGAGGCTGAAGAAGAAAAACTGATGAAGGGTCAACAACTAAGAATGACAAGTTAGAAGATGAGGTTATTTCTAAAAATTCTAATGTAGAGGAAGTCCATAAACAACTAATAAAATTGATTGATCATGATCCCAAAAATATAATCAAGTTCAAAGAAGATACAGATCGGGAGATTGTAGTTCAAGAACAAATAATAACTCCTTTATGTATGCTTATTGACCAATCAGAAAATTTATCAAGTAGATCTCCAAGTCTAATAAATTATGAAGATATAACCCCATAAATAGTAATACCCTTCTACGTTATCCTAAGATATATATCAGATTCAGTGAATGAATATGTCATTCACAATTATATGCTTGACAATAGAGCCTCACAAAATATTATTACTAAACAAGTAGCTGATATGTTGGGTCTCACTTGTACAAAGAATTGTCCTCCCATTTCTATGATGGATAATAGAAAAGTATCATGTGTTGGCATCATAGAATAACTACTTGTATTTGTAGACCAGTTTCCTAAGAAAAAAATAGTTATGGATTTTGTAATAGTAGACATGGATTTTATCTTTTCTATCCTATTATCTAAGAAATGGGCTAAGAAATTAGGAGGTACAATTCAACCAGATTGATCATTTCTTACTATTCCTATGGATCCATTTTAAAATAAGAACCCTTCAGTAAAAATTTAGTTGAATTAAAGAAGCCATATGATAGTATGGATAGGGTTGTAAAAAAGGTAGAACATAGAATATTAAAAATATATTCAATCTGATAGGCACCTTATTCTAAAACATCTGATATCAAGAATGTAGATGAGGCTGATAAATGGGCTATAATTCTTGACTTAGAAAAATTGCAAGGAGTCAAAATGAATTGGAATAACTTAGTAAATAATCATCTTAAGACACTATATGAATCTGATTCTTCTCGTACTACTGAATATGAGGCTTTATTTTTAAAACTCACGAGAACAAGAAGTTGAGGCTTCAAAAATTTAGCAACCAATGAACATGAAAAACATGTATTGCAACAGGTCAAGCATCCTAGATCAAAAGAATATAAGTAGGCTATACTAGATAAAATTGACAAATTCATGGTAGCCATTGATCTAGAAAATGATGTTTGGTTTTTAAATGACTTCCCAATCATATTTGTTGACAAGGACTCAGTCCTAGATAATATCATATTTGTTATTTCTTTTCAAAATGAAGTCCCCAATGTTAAATATGATGAAATAGATGAAGGTATAATTAGGAGCTTCACAAGAGATGTTTAGTTGAATTAAAGAAGCCATATGATAGCATGGACATGGTTGTAAAATTTATAGAACGGAGAAGATTAAAACTATATTCTATTTGGAAGGTACCTTATTCTAAAACATATGATATCAAGAATATATATGAGGCTAATAAATGGGCTATAATTCTTGAATTAGCAAAATCACAAGAAGGGGTTAGAATGAATTGAACTAACTTAGTAGATAATAGTCTTAAGACACTATATAAATTTGATTCTTCTCATACTACTGAATATGAAGATTTATTATTATAAATCATGAGAACAAGAAGTTTAGGCTTCAAAAATTTAGCAACCAGTGAACATGAAAAACATTTATTGCAGCAGGTCAAGCATCCTAGAGAAAAATAATATAATAAAACTATACTAGATAAAATTGACAAATTCATGGTAGTCGTTGATATAGAAAATGATGCTTGGTTTTTAAATGAATTTCCAATCATATATGTTGACAAGGACTCAGTACCAGATAATATCATATTTTTTATTTCTTTTCAAAATGAAGTCTCCAATGTTCAATATGATGAAATAGATGAAGGTATCATTAGGAGTTTCACAAGAGTTGGGCAGTCAGACTAGAGGGATATCAAAATAGAAAAATAAGTAAGGATAGAGAAGATGCATAAGGCTCTATCAAAAGAAGAAAAACAACATTTCAATAAAGATGTTTTTGTCTAGAATCATCAGAGATCAAGAACATATTCCAAGCCTTTCAAACAAAAACAAAGGAAGTTTGAACTTACTCTACATCTAGAGGTTGAAAATTTGTTTGATAGAAAAACAAAACGATGTCTGCATAAACTAAAAAAAAAACACCATCTAGAATTAATTGAACAAGCCATCACCCTTGCTATCTTTCTAGTTAGGTAAATATTTGATATGTGTCATTTCCATGTTGGGTTTTCAAGTTATTATAGAGTGTTAGAGTGTTGTGAGTTTTCTTGCCAATGTTTATTTTGTCTTTCCTATTGTGATTTACTCTTAGTCTTTTAAGAAAGGAGGATTTGGATTAAAGGTAAATATTGCTGACAAATTATAGATCAGGATGTTTAGAAATTATCTCACAGTGCTGGAACTAACACAGATGAAGTTAGAAATACTTCCACATCATGCCAAAGATTCACATTTATCACAATCTTAAAGGTTATTTTAGGATCATAAGAATGAAGTCATATTTGGTAGAATATTTGGACCAAAAATAATTACACTCATTTCTTTAGCCTTACAGATCCCTAACCTAGAAAGCACACTCAAAAACTTTGCAATTCATCAAAATTATTCTTGAGTAAGAAGAAAAATATTAATAATGCAAATTGAGCAAATGCTTGGGCTATCTGGATAATCTCTACCGGGGCTATAGATGCTTGACTAGCAATAGAGTAGGTCCAAAAGGAATCAAGGTCATCTCCACCAAAGCTATAAATGCTTGACTAACAGTGGAGAAATGCAAAGGCGAATATCTTTAAGAGTGAAATATTTAATAGGCCTAAATTCTACCTAAATTATAAAATTCTAAATGATCAAGAAATAAAATTGAATGCACAAACACACATTTCAGGCCAAGGCATGATGAAATAGTAACCTCTGATCGATTCTATCTAATTCCACCTTAAGATGGTATTGGACAATTTGTGATTCATAAGAAAAAACTCATATGATTTTAAAGTAGATCCTCTAATTTTATTGACTAAGAGAAAAATTAGTCCCTTTTACTATTTCACTATTTTTTGTTTTTATATAGTCTCTTGTAAAATTGTTCTGTGTTGTGCTTTCTTTTAACCTTCATTTGGTAATTTATTCTCAGGTCAAATCCTTGAAGTCATGTTTTAATAATTGAAGAGTCTGGAGTTCTCAAGTGCCTCAGGTTTTCACCACTTGTCCCAGTCAAAGCCTATGTTGGAGCCCAAAATGATCCAACATGAAAGTACCCCTAGTTTTAAAATTTTGGAAGGCCATGACCCATCCTAGGGTTAGGTTGTTTTTGTCAAATAAAAAAGGCTTCCAATTTTTCTGCTAACATGTTAAATCAAAGGGTGTACAAATTATTTATTAAGCTTGCATGTCACTCAGAAGTTACCCCAAAGGCCTTGGTCGAAGCTATTAAGCCTTAAAGACTAGGTATTTTCTGTCAAAAAAATCAAAAGGTTATGATCTTTGAAGAACGAGTCATATTTTAAATGTTGTTGAAATTTTCAAGGGATAAATGGTTTCTTAATAAAGCCTAAGTCTATTTCCTAAAGACATTCACCATGCATAAATAATAGGATCCTCTAATCATGGTCCCCGTAAATAAAAATTTGAGGAAAAACATTTCCTAAGGTATTTTCCAAAGCTACAAAGGTTTCTCATGTCAATGTGCCCCATTTAAGGCTAAAGCGCTTGCATCTCTTATGAATCATAGAACGTGTGCATACCATGAGAATAATCTGAAGGAGCATATCATATAATAAAGTGGATCACTTGATGGAAATCTAAATCCATGATCATTTCACTCTAAAGCCTAAGTTCCTTGGCCTAAACCAAAAAATTAAAATCCCCTTTGACTAAATCCACTTTGGCTAAATCCCATGCATATCTTTGAAGGGATATAAAGCATGCTTACCTTCCATATAATATGAGGGTGAAAGCAAGATAAGTTGCCTGACCCTTAGCGATAAAAGTCAAAGTCATCTGATCGAGGCCTTAATTAATTTTTTTTCCTAAAATTCATACTTCAAAAATCGAACAACTTTGGCTGAAATGAATGGAGCACATGAATTAAAGATTAAATCTAATGGTGTGCATGTATCAATCTAAGCGATGTTTAATCCAAAATTTAATTTTTACCATCTACCTAAAGTCTTCCTAAATTCCAAAGCCTAAAAGGGGTAAAGAAGACTAAACATTATCTAATCCAATCCACATGCCCCCTTCATATTAAAAGCCCTCATAGCTTCTTCTTATCCAACGGTGCGCACACACCAAATCAATATCTAATAACGTGCACGCATTTATTCTTCCAGCACTTTAATATTGATGGATAAAACTCTAAAGTCCATGATCTAAGCCTCATGAAAATTTTTACCTAATCGACTAAGTTAATACCTAAATAAATGCTTCCCTCTTTATTTCATGTCCGATGCGCCCCCCTTTCCTTAAAGATTGAGTACCTTAACAAATATAAGACGCACACGTATACCCCAACTCTATCCAAAAGTACATGTCCATGGAAGTTGTTTGATACTTAATGGCATGAAACAAATATAGTGTTACTAATCATTTCACCTAAGTCTAACTTAAAGGGTCACGGGAAATAAAATTCTAACCAAAGTCACTAAAGATAAAATTTATTATAAAGACCTAAGTTTCAATTCATCCTATGTAGAACATAACCCTTTTGGGTTAAGAAGCAAACATCTCTTTCACGATGTAAAGCGTGCATGAATTATCAGCTTAATCCAAGGATGCACTTGTATTGAATTACCGACCGTTAACAAAAAAAAATGTCAATGATATAATACCCGGACCTTAATTTCCAAGGTTCACCCGTAAGTCTCGAGCATCTTTTAATAGATAAAAAACACATAAATTTGAAGTGAATATGACGGAGCGCACTACTTAACTTGCTTGAGCTTTAAACAAGGGTCCTTGAAATAATAAAATCTTCTAAAAACTAAATTTTTCCACTAATTATCTAATGTTTAAAGACCTTGCACTTTAGCCAGATCAAGTGGTGTACGTTGATCAAAAGAAGATTGGACAACGCACACGTATCCTTTGGAAAGGTTGTTTAATCACCTTGATGCTCAAAGATGAATTTTCCAAAGTCAAAGACTAAGGTCCCATGGTGCACATTTAATAAAATCAAGTTAGGGGTTTTCTAAAAAAATCCTAAGTCTAGCACACCCCCTTCTTATATAAAATATGAGCACCTTTATAAATATAGACGATGCACATGCATCATCATTCTAATCCAAAGGTGTGCACGCATGGAAAAATTCTTGACTTGCTTGAAGTTTAAAAGTCAAAGTAGTCATGGGTAATAAATTTTTTCCCTAAGTCCGCATGTCAAAAATTATTAAAGTCTTCCTAAGCCTCGAAGGCCGAAGTTTGATTAATTTTTCCTAAGGTTCATGAGTCTTCTCCCCCTTTCCATAAAGGTCACACATATTTTTCAAATTTTGTGGAGCACATATGTCTCCAATTAAATCTAGTGGCGTGCACACACATGAAGAGGGAGCTAAGTTACTCAAATTTTAAAAGGAAGGTCGACTCATATTTCATAAAAACCTTATTTTCCTAAGTTGGGATGTCAATTTTATTAAAATTTCCCTAACCTAAGGTTTACCCCCATTATTTCATGTCTAATGCACCCCTTTTCCATAAATTACATGCATCTTTGGAAGAATGAACGGTATGCACGCATCATCAATTTGATCTGGTAGTGCATGTGCATGAGAAAGGGACCAAAATGCATGAGTGTTAAAATCTAAAGGAAATATAAAAATTAAACTCGTCCTAAGGGTTGAACGAAAATCATGAAAAATCAATTCTATTGTTTTATCGAAGAATTTCAAAGATTTTATAATACTCACAAAAACCCCTTTTCTCTTTCTCCCTTTCTACTAATGTGTTGTAGATTCTAAAAATCCTATGGTATGTAAGCACCTCGACCAAATCCAATGGTACGCACCATTCTACGGATGAAGACAAAGAACCTGTACCCTAGAGAAGCCTTGTAAGTTCAAATTATTTTGAATTTATTTTAGTTAACATAAATTTAGCTCTTACTCGAAGTGTAGATAAGCAGGAAAACCATACCACGGTGTCATAAAGGTTTTGAACCTGATAACAATAGTTAGTGGGAAGTTTAAGAAGAGCTTCATATTAACACAAAGAAGAGAAGAAGCCATACATTTTGATCCTGAAGAGGAAAAGCAAATACAGACCATAGAAGAGGGGAAGAGTCCAAAAGAGGCTCAATACACAAATAGAGCAACCCAACTACAAGATGAGAATAAAAAAATTAAAAGTAGAAATGGACAATCTTAGGCAACAAACATTGTAGTCATAATAGCAAACCCTACAACTGAACCTCAGATCATAGTTGAGAGTTTTTTATTGCTCAAATTTTATTTCCAAACTCAAAAGGGAATTATTGACTAAAATTCAAGGCAGACTAGAAGATCTGAGGGAAATATTCTACAACATTGGTGTGATTAAACTCACTGCAGATGACTTGAAGATTCAACTGGAAAAGGAAGACCAAAGAATGAATAAAATATTCCCACCTTCCAAATGTTTAAAGAACATTATGAAGTAATGAGTGAAGGCTACCTAGAAAATGATGATTTTTTTGCTAAAGAATTTTCACACAAAAAAATCTTAGTGTTTTTGATAGGTAGACCAGAATGGTAAGTTTGGAAGAGAAAAGTAGCAGAATGGGAGATCAGATTAAACAAAGAGTTTTCTGAAGCAAATTTTACTTTGGGAGAATGCTTGCAAGTGGCTAATGTCAAAGATCTGATTAGAAATAGAATACAAGGTTTCAATTGTGATCTAGGTGATGAAGAAGAATTGGCCAGAGAAATGAAAGAACTCCAAAATGAGATAAACAAAGGAAAATATATTAGGAAAAGTGGCCTCAAAGTTTCTATGGCCATAGAAGACCCAAAAATAAGAAAGGGGACAAAGTTCACAAAAATACAAAGGTGAAGAAGTCAGTGTTGGGTCCCCCATAGAAGGGAGTACAAAGTCAATAAAAGAGGTCAACAGATTTTAGGGGTAGACACCACAAGCACAAACAAGGAAGAACTGGTTTCAGAACTAAAAATTGGGATAAAAGCATTGGATAAAATACTAAAAGATCTTGCTGATGTCACAAATACAACTCAAAACTTGAAAGCATTATTGCAAGATATTGACCAAAGGGGATTAACTTTGAAACCCATCTACAAAAAGTATAAGGAATAATACAATCTAATCAACAAAAAAAAAATGACTATCTCAAATGGTAGAAATTGTGATTACCAATAAAAATTTCTTAAACTAAATATTTATCTCCATGAAAAGCCATTCTGGGAGAACTCACTTTAAGATATGGAGGATTGGGCCAATGAAGTAGATGAGAAAAGGAAACAAGCAAGCATTCAAATTGAAGAGCTCTTGACAATAGAGAAAGTTGAAGATCAAATAGCCAAAAAGATACAAGAGTTTAAATGTAATGAGAAAGATGAGTAGAAGTTAGCCTGTCAACTTATCAACCTATCAAAAATAGTTCAACGCATAGTCAAATTCTCTAAAGAAAATAAATTCACAACTTTTTTTTATCATTTAAATTTAAAGTGGGTTTTTATCAAGGGACCCAAAACCTGATTACAACAAGGCAAGAGACTTTTTAAACAAGGCCATAGTAAGGCCATAGGAAAGGTCAACAAAAAAAACTAGAGGAAAGGCAAAAGGATTGCCTTTTAGGACATGCTTAAGGAAAGCCTTACAGGATAGGCTAAAGGATAGCCTTTCAGGATAGTCTTAAGGACAACCTTCAAAGGATGTGGGAGAAAAGGAAAAACTTGCCCTGATACAAATTTAAAAAGCCTAACCAATGGGAGAAGGAGAAAGCAAGAAAAATAACATTTGAAATGCTCGCCTAGCCAAAATTTTGAACCATGCAATAGGAAAGAAAATAGCAACCCACCAAAAATTGAAATACAAAATCCCACGCAGGGTAAAATATAGAAACCGAGATGAAAACATCAAAAAACTAGAAAAAATAACCAAAAACCCCCCTGAGCAGTAGGAAGGGGCCTAAATACCATCCAAAACAATACAAGGATGCAAAGGAACAACATCCCACACAAGCCTGAAAAAGGTACAACAAATAGGGGACTCCATAGGCCATGAAGTCCCGTTGCAACAAGGATATCTACTTAGAATCCGAAGGAGATAGAGAAAACATCAGTGCAAAACCATGAGCCATGGGAAAGATGTGGGGAGGTCCTAGGTAACCTCAAAAAAAGTATCCATGAAGCATGAGTTGCCAATGATAAGTGCAGGGCCTCCCTTAAGACCAAAAAAAGTAGCAAGAATCCCAAAGCATCCTCCAACACCATCGATGAACAGCTTCAGGGATCTAGAAGAGGATGACCAGTAGGAACATAGCAGCAATCAACACAAAGGCCCATCCCCAAGCCATGAAAAATGCTGAGAACCCACCACCAAGCCCACATCTAAAAATACAAAGAGCAACACCACAGGAATAAGCTTGAGGTCCCTACCCAAGCTAAAAAGAAACTACAAAGAGCGTATCATGAAGACAAACTCCCAATCCATGATGCACTACACTAGAATAATATCTTATCCTCAGCTCCAAATAGGACCCTACAATAAAATGGAACAAAGAAGCAAGATCCAAGGAAAAGGATTCCTGAAGAAACTCAGGAATCACAAGGAAGGACCCAATAAAAATCCAAGGGCATCCAAGAAAACCCTAGGGATGCCCTAGTTCATAGGCACCAAAATGAAACCCCACCATAAGGCATGGAAATGGGTAGATAAAATAATAAGTGACCTCCCACCCCAAGGAGATCATCTGCAACACCAACCATCCAAGGAGGAAGAGCAAAGGGAGTGCTAGGGAATCGATATAGGATCCAGGGATATCCTAAAAAATCCCAAGGACATCCCAGATCATAGACACTAGAAAAGACCCCATAAAAAGGCATGGAAAGGGGTAGACAAATAGGTAAGTGAAATCCCACTCCAAGGAGATCATTTGCAGCACCATCCAGTCAAGGAAGAAGGACAAAGGAAGTGCCAAGGAACTGGGACAGGACCAGGTATGGGTTGCATGGAAGTGGAGAAGGACTTCCCATGGAATTCCCTTGTAGCCCATCTTCATGATGAAGTAAATAAATTCACATCTGAAGACTATGTCAATAGGTTATTAAACATGAAATATTCAATCACATCTACAACCTCCTTCTATGATGAAGCATGGTAAAAAATTACAAATCTACTGGGGGTGAGTCAACCAGGATAAGACAAAACTGAAGTTGAATCCAGTACAGAAAGAGACAAAAACACAAGGACAAGTCAATCGTTAAATCCAAGTGATATACAGTTATACTTCATTTTGAATATTTAAGATAGGTAGCCAATTACTATTTTTCTTATAAATTTGATAAATAAAACTATTTTTGATAAAATAGATAAAGACATCTATTATGAGTTGTAACACACTCAACAAATAAAATACATAGGATTATGACAAGTGGAGGGCATAGATTTAATTAGTTATAATAGATTCAAGAACCAGAGACTATAAAAGAACAGTTGCTGCTAGAATTTACATCAAGCATAGCATAGCATATTTTTTCTAAGAAGTATACTTGAGTGCCTTGTTCTTTGCTATTGTATTTCCTTCTATCTTTTCTTAATTTCCATCCCTTATTCTTCCCATTGTTGTACAGGTTCTGAGAGAGAAGTGCTCAAGAAACTGAGATTATTTCCCTTTGTTGAGCCAGAGGTCTAGAGACTCAATTGTTACCAGATTGGAACGAAAGAGTGAAAAGTCCTTGTTACATTATTTGAACAAGGATTTTTATTGTATTAATATTTCAAGAGTAAAATGGCAATTTCAGGCCAACTCTTTATGTAATCATTCTTGATATTAATACAATTCTAGGCTTCTTATCTGTCATATCTTTGTTCAGTATTGTGTGTGTCTTTATTATGGGTTACATTATTTGAATGTATAATGAACGTTTCTTTCATTGATAACCAATTATGTTTGTTACAATATTTGAATGACCTTAATTGAATCAATTATTTCTTTTCCTCATTCTTTATATTTCACTAAGTTATTAAATATTGCTACAATAACTCAAAGGATTAAGGCACCAGTCATACATAAGGCATAATTGAATTGTTATTTTTTAAGCTTGGTCAATTTTATAAAACTTTTATTATACCATCATAAATCTGGAAGAGCATGAACATAAAATGTTAAAACTTTAAGTTCACCTCAAGGGTTTCCTTACCATACCTGGTCTATCTATAAAATATATAAAACTCTATTCCTAGGTTAAAGAGGCAGGTCGACCAGAGCTTGTAATTGCTCATTGGCAATTGGTTTTTTTTGTAGCGTGATAGTATATCTCAAGTATGCAAGAAAAATCTCCCACCGATTGTTATAAATCAACGATTTTAAGAAAGCAACCCTTTAAAAGTTAAATGTTGGTAAAACTATTAGGAACTTTTTTTGTTTAAAATGTGCTCCTTAATAGAAAATGACCGATGTGTATTTTGTTTATTTTTTTAATAAAATCATATAAGGTAAGATATATTTATAGTGCATGGGATTTTAAAGGAAAAGAAAGTGAGTTAGAAGTGCTTCTTCGATTTTCAAATAACATTGGACTTCTTTGGAGAGACTTCTTTGGAAAAGGGAGAAGCACAAAAGGTTTTGGGAGATTGTGTGGAAAAGAGTGTAAAGGTTTTGAGAGACCATGTAGAAAATAACACAAAGGGTTTTGTGAAGTCATGAGGAGAGAGGACCAAACAATGTAGGCTTGGAGCTTGCAACATAAACCTGTGTGTTGTTATTTTTAAATCAATAATTTAAACAAAGAGATATGTACCTTGAGAATATAGTTTTTTTTAATGTTGGTACTCTATGGTTGAAACAATTCAATCCTTTACCTTTTGTTGTTTGATGCTCTCTGGTTGAAACATCTTTTTCCTTTGCTTTTTGTTGCTTGGAGTTCTCTATTGAGACATTCAATATGGATGAACACCGACAACCAAACCAACTTTGTTGATTTTACATTCACTTGCATGTTTGCTTGAGTGTTCGACTATGCAGTGAAACTCATGCTTTTGAATTGAATTTGGATTTGTTTACATAAATTTGTTGGTTTTATCTAGATGCTTTGGTTTCCTGAGTGATGGTGAGTTTCCAATATTTTGTATTGTTGAAGCTTGTAAGTTAACCTGGTAAAACTCATCCAAGCAGTGCTTTGTGTACAGTCTTTCTCATAAATCCTACACATAAAATTTACATATGTGCTGGAGCATCTAAGGTTGGAATGACTATATTACTCTAAAGCTCTCATTTTTTTTTGACATCACTCTCCGAATGGTTTAATATTTTGGAGTGTGGCTATTGTTTAATATAAGGTTCGAATGCTAAATTTGGAGTATTGATTTATTTTGGCTTTGACCTTTGGAATTCCAAATTATTTTAGAAATTATATGCTTGGGTAAATAAAATTAAAAGGATTTGATTTCACTTTAAATAAATTACCTTGGTGCTTTGATAAGTGGATTTTTAAATGGGTTATTTTCTTTGGAAGGAAAATATTATTAGTGATTGTTAGAAATTATAATAATGTGTTAAAATTTTATTACTTGATTATTGGAGTTGGACATTAAAATTGGATGTGGAACCCACTGTTAGTGAGCATACCTGGTAGTATATCACTTGGTCTTGTAAATGGGTGTGGAGATCATTTACGAGGGCAAAATTATGGGGTTTCCTCACCTAATTTCTTTTGGAAAAATAATAGAATTTTGAAATAATTACTAAGGAAAAATATGGAAGAATAAATTTATTGTAGATCCCAATGATGATAAGGAAATTTATGAGGTTTCCTTGAAATTCATTTTGTGTATATATATTGCTTTGTTATTTTGAAAGAGGATATTATGATGGTTTTCTCCTTTGTCTTATTTTAAAGAATTGGGAACTAGTAGAAATATATATATATATATATATATATATATATATATATATATATATATATATATATATATATATATATATATATATATATATATATATATATATATATATATAAAGTGTTTCTATATGTTTTTATGCATTTGAATATAAAAGAGCATTTTAGGAATGCATTTGCATAGCAAGGAGTTGTTATGATCCCTTACTCCTGTTGGAGAATATTACATTATTTAGTACATGCTAATGTATCACCTTAGGTACATCTCTAGATTAGGAGTGTGTCTTAGATTATATTGTGAGTATTTACTTTATGCAATGTAATAAATGCACAAGTATTATTAAAATGTACAAAGAATTTAATAATGTAAATGTTTATAATAGTTCATGTGCACATGTATCTTCGAATAGGAAGTGAATAGTCTCAATAAGAGAGAATGCCAAGAGTGCTCCATATTAAGAGTCTAATTCTATTATATATGTGTCTCTATGTATGTGTGCAAGTAACACAATATAGATGGAGAGTGTGTGGATGTAATGACCTCAAAACAAGCTACAAGAAACACATAGAAAAGAAAAGATTTTTTTTTTAAACTACGATGAATGATTCATAAACCCCTAACCGATATATGGTTATCTATTTTTTAGGTTTACTAAGATTTCCAACTTTCCTATGGAGTTACATCTCACTAAATACCCTACACAAGTTCGTCTATGTAGGTATACTATGTGTTACTGCAAATAAGCTTATCCATCTCATAATTCTTTGAGCTAAACTAATCACCCTCAGTATAGTTGAAGGTATACATCCATCACCATACCATACACAAGTCTATCTGTGTAGGTATGCTACGTGTATATTAAGTTAATATATCCATCTCATATCCATGATGAGCTATCTTAACTCAAATGTAATCAATTAGTTTTCTTAGTTAACATTCTCCCTAAGGGGTCTCAATTTCCTTAGGTCTTCCTATGTTCACCCTAATAGGTCTCAATCTCTTAGGTCCATTCTAGGTTCAACCTAAGATTTAATTTTCTTAGGTTACTTTCATGTTTATCAAGAAGATAAGTTTAACCCTATCTACTCAACCAAACAAAGAACAAAAATCATATAAAATACATGAGAATACTTAGAAAGGAAATGACATGTAAATGAAGATAAGCATTAAATAGGAAGAAAAAGCTAAATAACAAAGCATATGTAAATCATAAAATTAAAATAAAGATACATTTCCCATCAATGTAGTAAACCATTATATATATGCAAGTATGGTAAAATTTCCATACTTATAAAAGAATAAAGTAATACATCATTTCCCCTAGGGATATCTCCCTACAAGTCTAGTCTATTTTAGCATAAGTAAATGATTGCATTAGTAAATCAAACCGATGCATAGGTTCCATTTGCCTCTTTGGTCCTCCTCTTTCCTTAATTCATTTGAGGATAGTAGGGGATTAGGGAAACTCATGGTTCCATGATAGGCATACCTCTAAATGCATCTAATAGTTACTTTGCCAAGTTGCAACTATAGAAATTCAATCAAAGTATCTAACCATCTACTACATAGTTGAAATCATAAAAATCTCTATTTTTATTTTCACTTCTCATTGCCCATAGATAGTCTTTCAATAGATATAGCTAGATCATAGGTTTTACTTTAATCAATTCATTTCAAGCTGTATTTAACAAATTAAAGTCCCATACCTTTAATCATCAAATAAACAAGGTTTCTTTATTTTCATAAATCAAACCTCATTACTTAATTCATAAATAAACTATTTTTCCTTTATTTCATAAATCAAAGTCCCATACCTTTAATCTATAAAACAAAATATTTTCTTTTATTTAATAAATCAAATACTCCTTACTTTAATTCATAAATAAACTATTTTTCTTTTATTTCATAAATTAAAGTCCCATACCTTTAATCTATAAAACAAACTATTTTCTTTTATTTAATAAATCAAAGCCTCCTTACTTTAATTCATAAATAAACTGTTTTTCCTTTATTTCATAAATCAAATTCCCATACCTTTAATCTATAAAACAAACTATTTTATTTTATTTAATAAATCAAATCCTCCTTACTTTAATTCATAAATAAACTATTTTTCCTTTATTTCATAAATCAAATTCCCATACCTTTAATCTATAAAACAAACTATTTTCTTTTATTTTTATAAATCAAAGCCTCCTTTAATTCAAAAATAAATTATTTTTCCTTTATTTCATAAATCAAAGTCCCATACCTTTAATCTATAAAACAAACTATTTTCTTTTATTTAATAAATCAAAACCCCCTTACTTTAATTCATAAATAAACCATTTTTCCTTTATTTCATAAATCAAAGTCCCATACCTTTAATCTATATAACAATTTTTTTTCCTTTTATTTAATAAATCAAAGCCTCATTATTTTAATTCATAAATAAACTATTAAATTGTAAATTTAAACAAAGCACCATTCCTTTTTCAGATTACATACCCAACTAAAAACATTTATCAATATAAAAGGTTGAACAACCCTAGAGAGCTTATTTGAAACCATAAATTATCTCCACGGTTAAAACACACCAAGCTCTCCTATCACGAACTAGAGGTTCGTTTAGCAATTTAAATATAGAATGTTTTCTTATAAAGAAATAAAAGAAGGAGCTTCCAATATCCTTAACAAAGCACACAACAATCTAGAACAGTAAGTTGAATGACAAATATGAAAAATGCAGGAACCTCCTACAACATGCCTAGGTATTTCCTACAGCGGGTCTCACACTATGACAATCTACCAGCACCACTACATGTGTAACCCATAAAGGAGTGGATCTTAGGAAGTACTATCCCTCACTTTGAGGATGTATGACCGCAACACAGATCTCATCACCCCCCACATAGAGGAGGAATATTCCATAGTGAGAAATCCAAGTGTTATCGCTCTACTACAAAACTACCACTCAACTGGATAAAAGACAAAGGATAAGTAACATAGGTTTTGTGCGGAATATACAATACAAAAAATAGCAAGTCAATCTATGGCTATCCCCCACACTATGCCCAAAGGGTAGAACATTCCATCTGCATAGCAGTGGCGACGTACCAACATGGCTTAGATGCAAAAACAAGGAAATCCTAGTGCTAAAGCACCTCCATTGACTAGAGAGAGAAATATGATCATCCCAATAGTTCTAGGATCTTGGGTGAAGGTCAATAGCTCACAAATCAAACAAGGGCTATAACAACATATGGAAACTAGATGGGGTATGCATACAATAACCTGATTGATAACAAAGACAACATCTAACAAAAAGCTTTTACAAAGTTTGAAAACTAGACTTAGCATGATAAGCTCAAACCAACCTAGTTATTCTAGAGACGTTCTTCGATTGCTTTCGAAGTTTTGCTTCAATTTGGAAACTCAATTTTTTCTTTCATTCACCCAACGCTCAGTCCTTCTACTCTTTCTTTCCCATCCAAGAGCTCTTCTCCCTCTACTTCACTTTGTTCTTCAACCTCATGATATAGGGTTTTCCTTCACCCATCCTTTTTGTCCCTTCCATACATTCTTCCCAAAGCCTTTGAAGTCACCTTCCACCACCCACTTTATAATAGAATTCATAACTTTCCATCTACTCACTTTTGATTCATCCCCATCCAACAAGCAATAGTAAGATATTCCCTTTATTTTATTCTTACTTTCCAAAATTACCATAAATGGAGCTCCTCTCCTTCCAAGGCTGGCAAAAGCCTCCATCTACTCGAACATGCAAACTGACCAAATTCAAAAGAAAAGTTCTATCATCTAATGAATGTATTTTATTATTAAAAATAAATACCTATTACTTTTCGAATGAAAATCTATTATCATTTATAAATAAAGTATATATTGTTCTAAATAAAACATCTATTACTTTTTTTTATTAGTAGAAAGGGTTTTTAAAGGGTCCTTGAACCTTTTACAAATCGAAGAATGGATAAAACCCACTGGTCAAAGGTCAAAATAGACCAGAGAAAAGGAACAAAAAATAGACACCACCATATAGAAACAACTTAGGTAGAACAAACCCAAGCAACCAAACAACAACAAAAAATACATACCCAAAAGGGAGAATTACTCCACCATTTCCATAACAATATCACTTTTAGGATTGGTTTGGAAATTCATTGAAGATTTTTTATTGATGGTGCTGATAGTGGCTAATGATTCTCATAAATTCAATGAGAATGGTGCACATAGGACAACAATATTTTCTTTGGAGCTTTGAAATGGGACAATTCATGTGAGCCTGGGTGTTTGGAAATTGGACAATGGAACTCAAATTTGAAAACCCAATGCACCTTGAAGTGGATAGCAAGGTGGCTATTTCGGATGAGTCCTGATTGGATCTAGGTCCTTGGTTCAACATAGGGAAAATAAAACATTTTGTTTTTCCAAATCTCTAGCATCATAGGATTGTTCATCAAAAGGCCCAATTTACAAAAAGCAAATATCATTAACATGATTGGTCATATTGAGGTGTTGTGGAAATTTTTTCTACCACACATGGAGGATCTCTTCTTTGATACCTATGTTGGCCAACCAATCAGTTGCCTTATTCCCTTCTCTATAAACATGTTGGATAATGATATTGGAATACTTACTTATAAGTCTTCTACACTCACCAATAATGTTGCACAAATTCCACGATAGAGATTGGATGGCTTTGAGGCAATTGATGATGAATAATAAGTCTCCTTCACTAATGATACTGTTCACATTAAAACCATCCAGAATAAGCAATCCTTGATATAGGGCTCTTACTTCAGCTATATTGTTCATTTCAATACCAATGTTATCAGAAAAGGCAAAAATAATTCTCCCAAGGTCATTTCTAACTATGTCTCTGTTACCTACTACTCTAGTATTTCCTTTAGCTACCTCGTCGAAGTTAAATTTGATCTACTCTGTAGGGGCAGGAGTCCACCTGATACTAGACCTATCAACAATAGAATTAATTAGACCAGTTGAAATTTTAGTTAGTTTGAAGTGGGAAAATAATCAAGACTCAAGACCAATTTTGGGAGCATCAGTGGATGAGATGAGTTGGTTACTCTCAGTAGTAAAGGTGGTAATTCAAAAAAAAATTATAAAGAGTGGGTATTTAGCAATCCCATCTAGCCAAATTATCCATAGGTAGTGGTGTAAGGAAGAGGGCTTGGGCCATTGATAGAATAAGAGAGTAAGTGATGATGGATGGGCCTAGGAAATATTGACAAGCTCAAATAGGGAATTCAGGATTGATAGTGAGATGGGGCATTCTAGGAAAATGTGGATGGTTGATTTCCTTTTTGATTTACAAAGAGGAAAAAAATTAAGAATGTACAACCCTCTGGTGATTAGGTTGTCCATGATTAGAATTCTATTTTGGGAAGTAAGCCATGAAAAAAAACCAAATTTAGATATCAAGTGTTTTAGCCAAACAGACTTAGCTAAGACCCAGGATTCATTAGGTGGATCTTGGGAATAATATGTAGATTTGACAGTGAAAATACCTTTCTCAAATAGTTTCCAGATAGGGGAATCCAATCTCTGATTGTTTGGGATAACACAGATTCTTAAGAGGTTTTGAATAGTTTTGGCTACTACATTAATCTCATTACTAGGACTATTGGTAGGAAGGAGTTTCCACTATTGACAAATGAAGATTTGGATAATAAAATTGAAAATTTTGTTGCTAAAAATAATATTAGTAATAGGCTTGATAATAGCAATGTTTGGTTCATTTTTAAGGGGTTGATCCCTCAACCAAGCATCTTCCTAAAACCTTATAACTATACCACACCAAATACAACATCTCAAACCTTTTTTTATGATGTCCCTAATTTGGATGATTGAATTCCAGAAGTAGGACCCATTGGGAAGGGGTTGCTCATCCATGAAAGAAAATCGTTGGAGGTATTTTCCTTTAACTATATCTATCCAAGTAGCTTTCTCATAATTGAAAATTCTCCAATATTTTTTAGCCATGAGAGCCAAGTTCATAGTATGGACTTTCCTGGAGCCTAATCCACCATGGTCATTTTTGGAACAAACTCTATTCCACGCTACCAGCAGAAACCTGTTACGGTTTTCATTTCTAGACCAAAGGATTTTTCTTTGAATTTGCTTAATTTTTTGCCCTATGGAAGATGGAACCTTGAAAATTGACATGAAAAATACATGTATGCTCTGCAAATAGGCCTGAACCAGGGTGGCTTTGGCTACTTGACTCAACATTGGTTTTTATCCATCTTGCTAGTTTCTTGGTAACACGCTCAATGACCATATTCCACATGTTGACAAAAGAATTTCCATGGAAAAGTAAGAGGCCAAGGTACGTGGATGGTAAGTCAGATATGGTACAGCCAAGAATCCTTACAATTTTGATTTACATGTGAATTGGGGTGTTCATAAAGAAAATTTTGCTTTTCTCAAAATTGACTTTCTGTCCTGTGGCCTCTTCATAGAAGTTATGTATGGTTTTTATTATTTTGGCTTTAGGAATTGAGGATAAAGTGGCAAGAATTGGATCATCCATGAATTGTTGATGAGTTGTCAGCTTGGAAACACAAGAGGTTTTAATGCTTGATAGAAGGCCCAAAGAGCATACTTCATTAAGATATATTCCAAGGGATTCAACCATGATGATGAAGAGGAAAGGGGATAGATGGTCACCTTACCTAACACCTTTAAAACTCTTGAAAATCCTGGCAGGCAAACCATTGACAATAATAGAGAACCAGGCAGAGGAAATGCATTCTTTTATTAGAGCTATCCATTGCTCATACTTTTACATAAAAGTCTATTATCATTTTAAAATAATACATTCATTATTTTAAAATAAAGTCTATTATCATTTAAATTAATACATTCATTATTTTAAAATAAAGTCTATTATCATTTAAAATAAAATATTTTTTATTTTAAAAGAAATTATATTATCATTTAAAATAACACATTCATTATTTTAAAATAAAGTCTATTATCATTTAAAATAATACATTTATTATTTTAAAAGAATTCTAATATCATTTAAAATAAAACATTCATTATTTTAAAATAAAGTCTATTATCATTTAATATAACAATTTACTATATATATATATATATATATATATATATATATATATATATATATATATATATATATATATATACATGCTCTTAAAACACAAAAAATGGTTATTTTATCAAATATTAACATCATGCTATCCTTTTGAAAGATTTAAGTAGCACAAGGAGTTTCAAAGGCAACCAACTTATGCACACTTACCAAATCATTGATGCAGCAAAGTGATGAAGCAAAATACAACCAAACATATGCAACAGACAAAGAGGGAGTCTTTCCATTAAGAGAATTTAAGATAGCTACTAGGCTATCAACAAAGGCTCAAGGTGGTTGGCTAGTTGATAATTATCCCTAACTGATAATGCATGCCTATATGGAGGTATATATTCATGTTACCCCTAAGATGCCTTAATCATCACTTCCCAAACCTCAAGTACCCCATTTTTTTGGATGATTCTACCTCTTCCACCCATGAGTGTACCTGATTCTACACATTAACAATATGTCAGCAGTACCATGTCATTTCAAAATATTAAACTAAGCATCAAAGAATCATAAATAAATACATAGTTTTCATACCAAAAATCCTTCCAAGGAGGGTCATGACATCCTACCCCCTGAGGCTAAACACCATCTCGGGTGTTTTCAATTTTACACAAATTAAATTATTACATTATATTTTCAAACTCTTTATCTTGCATTGATAATAGATTGAGTGAATATATACCTCAAACTCTAATGGTACATTATCAATTCAAAGGGTCCTCCTACCAAGTAGTGGTGCCAAAATTTTAAAGTGTGCACCACTGCATCTAGCTCTAAATCATGTGTAGCATAATTAATTTCATGCTTCTTAAGTTTCCTTGAAGTGTATGCTACTACTAACTCATCTTGAGAGAGTACTCCTCCTAACCCTTCCATTGATGCATCTGTGCATACTAAAAAATTTACTTGAGGGTCTGGAATTTGTAATATTGGTGCTATAGTGAGTTTATGTTTTAGCAATACAAAGGTAGCTTCACACTTTTCTGGCCACTTAAATTCCTTTTCCTTCTTCTGGATGTTAGTTATTGCTACTGCAATCTTATAATAATCTTTTCTATAACGTCTATAGTAACCCATCAAACCCATGAAGCTTCGCACTTCTGTCATATTGGTAGGGGATGGCCAATTCAAAATGGCTTCAATATTCTTTGGATCAACAACAATTCCTTCTACTGATAAGATATGCCCAAGATATCGTACCTCTGAGACATAGAAATCACTTTTTCCTAGATTTCCATAGAGTTAGTTTTCTCTTAGCAACTCTAACACGATCTTGAAGTGTTTATCGTGTTCCTCCTTATCTTAAGAGTATATTAAGATATCATCTAAAAATATGAGGATAAACTGATCTAGGTGCCTCCTGAACACACTATTCTTTAGATTCATGAATACAGTTAGAATATTAGTTAGTCAAAGGGTAGGACTATAAACTCATAATGCCCATACCTAGTTTTGAATGCCACTTTGTGAGTGTCCTCATCACATATTCTTAATTTATGATACCTTGATCTCAGGTCAATATTTGTGAATATCGTGGCATCCCTTAATTGGTCGAACAAATATTTTATTCTAGGTAGTGGTTATCGATTCTTGATTGTAGCCTTGTTAAGCATCATGTAATCAATACACAACCTTAAATAACTATCTTTCTTTTTTTTATTAATAAAACCAATGCACTCTAAGGTGACACACTTGGTTTTATCAATCCCTTTTCTAATAGCCCTTGCAATTGCACCTTTAATTCCTGCATCTCAATAGGATTCATCCTATATGGATATCTATGGATAGGTTTCACTCCTAGCATAAGATCAATAGTAAAATTAAATTCTTGCATATGAGAAAGTCCAGGTAAATCCTTAGGGAACACATCCTTAAAATCCTATAAAATTGGGTTTTTCTCCAACACCTCTCTTTTATGATCTTCTCCAACCTTATTAAGTTTTATGACATAGACTACCCCTCCCTTCTTGAGGGATTTCTTCAACTGCATAGCCGACAACATCTAGGGTTTGAATGCCCCCTGCTCGCTATAAATTCTTAGTCTCTCCTTGTCATTTTCTGAATACTCCATCCATCTATCTTGGAATTTGATCAAGGATTTATGGGCCTATAACCAATCCATACCTAGGATCACATCAAAAGCATGAAGTATAGCTACATACAAACAACCTTTAGTGATACCACTAGATAAAGTAATATCTGCCATTGGAAAGCATTAGTTTACTAAGTAGGTTTACCCATAACCATACTCAACCTTCCATCCATGAACCAAATATCTTGGTATTTTTGGTATATCCCTTGATAAACTAGAAGAAATAAAACTAACTATGGCCCCACTATCAATTAAAATTTTTACTCCATTAAAAATCTTATATTTTATAAGCATTGGGATGGCTTACCCCTCCAGCTTCTGATTTTTTATTACAACATAAATCCGGTGTGCGAGTTCCTTTTCCTTGTAACTAGATGTACTTGGACCTTGTTGATGTCTACATTGACTAGCATAATGAGGAACTTTGCAATTATAACATCCATCCTTGGGTACCTACCATTTTTCTAGTTTTTGTTCCCCTATCTTACTTGTTGGGGATGAAATTTATGATTTATGAGGCTAAGGTTTTGCATTGTTGGTATTGTTGTTGGTTTTCTTTTAGAAGTTCTTCTTGAACCTTCCTTGTTTCTCATTATTTCTATTCTTAAACTTTTAAGTGTTCTTGGTCTTTCGATCTTGTTCCTCTTTCCATTTCAAGAATCCCTTGACTATTCCTCTTCCTAAGTGCTTGTTGATATTTCTCAGACAAGACAAAATAGTTGAATTGTAAGTGAGACTACTTTCTTTTCTAGGTCATACACCTTCTATAGTGACCTAGGTTCATTCATTTTTACATCATGCCTCCCTTGATTCTAGCCTAAGAATGAACTTATGAACCCTCATATTCTCATCATAAGCAGGTACATACTTTAGTAATAATACCATATTTTTATAATATATCTCCAGTCTTGGCTCCTTGTCGAAGGTTGGCAAACCCCTAAAAATTTAATGCATAAAGGTGTTCTGTGAGTAACCTCTTTTTGAATATTTAGACAAAATATTTCCATTTAATGTTGACAGGTTCGATCTTAGTCTTCTCATAGTGAGTTTCCCACCAATCCAAAGCAGCCCCTTATGTGGCCCAAACTATTTTAGTTCTTGGGAAATGTCTCTTCATCATGAAATAGACTTTTAATTCCCTTAACCAGGCTTCGACTGCATCCCCATCCCCTTATCGAATTTATTGATGTGAATATTTTTCAAATCCCTAGCCACTTATTTTTCCAAAAGAGATCTGTATTCTAATAGTTATGTAGTTAGTTCATCGGCTTGGCTAAATTCTAAACCTCTAGCTTACAAATTTTTATTTGCAAGGGTTTCCACAATTTAATTCATCTGATCCTACATGGTAGCAATAGTAGTAGTGAGGTTTTCTACCTCTCTATTGGAAGTTTTAGGATTCTCATCCCGAATCTCTTCTTCGATATTATTCTATCAATTATGCCTAGTTGAAGGTGTAGGCCTATCTTTTCTAGTCTTAAGTGTCATTTATCCTAATGACAACCAATAAGAAAAGGTTAGGTTACAGTTCCACCTCGAATTGAACTACTAACTCAAGCCATAATATAGATTTCTCTTGATAAAATAATTAATAATCTAATTAGGGTATTATTCTAAGGTTATGATGCATCTTCAGTACCAAAGTCCATACTTATCATAAGTAAGGCATCATAACATTCTAATTACCCTTGGGTTAATCCCCATTAGATTCTAGCAAGTAGAGGATTCCAGGTCTTCCCAACTTTAGCTTTAAACTTAAACAAGTCTTTAAAGAAAGATATCAAAATACCTTTAACACATTAAGAAGCTCTATACCC
This sequence comes from Wollemia nobilis, assembly GCA_028583015.1. Classification (NCBI taxonomy): domain Eukaryota; kingdom Viridiplantae; phylum Streptophyta; class Pinopsida; order Araucariales; family Araucariaceae; genus Wollemia; species Wollemia nobilis. The sequence goes on from JAQPPZ010017052.1 coordinate 17,156,921, forward strand.
TCGTACCTAGAGCTCTGATACCAAATGTAATAATCCCAAAATAAGCTATAAACATAAATAAAAGAAAAAAAAAATTAAACTATGATGAGGGATACTTAAACCCCTAACCAATATGTGGTTTGTCTATTGTTTAGGTTTACTAAGATTCTCAACTTTCCTATTGAGTTACATCTCACCAAATAACCTAGACAAGTTTGTCTATGTAGGTAAACTATGTGTTACTGCAAATAATTATATCCATCTCATCATTCTTGATGAGCTAAACTTATCATACTCAATATAGCCGAAGGTATATGTCCATCACCATACCATACACAAGTCTATTTGTATAGGTATACTACATGTATTGCGAGTTAAGCTATCCATATCATCTCCATGATGAGCTATCTTAACTCAAATGTAATGAAATTAGTTTTCTTAGTTAACATTATCCATAAGGAGTATCAATTCCCTTAGGTCTTCCTATGTTCACCCTAAGAGGTCTCAATCTCTTAGGTCCATTCTAGGTTCACCCTAAGATTTAATTTTCTTAGGTTACTTTCATTTTTAGCAAGAATACAAGTTTAACCCTATCTACTCAATAAAACAAATAATAAAACTCATAAAACATACACAAGAATACTTAAAAAGGAAATGATATGTAAATGAAGATAAGCATTAATTAGAAAGAAAAAGCTAAATAACAAAGCATAAATAAATCATGGCATTAAAATAAAGATACATTTCCCATCAATATAGTAAACCATTACATATATTCAAGTATGGTAAAACCTCCATACTTATAAAAGAATAAAGTAATACATAATTTCCCCTAGGGATATCTCCCTACAAATCTAGTCTATTTGAGCATAATTAAATGATTGCATTAGTAAATAAAATCGATGCATGGGTTCCATCTGCCTCTTTGGTACTCCTTCTCTTTCCTTCATTCATCTGAGGATAGTAGGGTATCAGGGCAACTCATAGTTCCATGATAGGCGTACCTCTAAATGTATCTAATAGTTACTTTGCCAAGTTGTAACTATACAAATTCAATCAAAGTATCTAACCATTTACTGCATAGTTGATATCATAAAAATCTCGATTTTTATTTTCACCTCTCATTGCCCATAGAGAGTCTTTCAATAGATACAACTAGATCACGAGTTTTACTTTAATCAATTCATTTCAATATTTATTTAACAAATTAAAGTCCCATACCTTTAATCATTAAATAAACTAGGTTCCTTTATTTCCATAAATCAAGCCTCATTACTTAATTCATAAAATAAACTATTTTTCCATTATTTAATAAATCAAAGCCTCCTTACTTTAATCTATAAAATAAACTATTTTCTTTTATTTAATAAATCAAAGCCTCCTTACTTTAATTCATAAATAAACTATTTTTCCTTTATTTCATAAATCAAATTCCTATACCTTTAATGTATAAAAAAAAATTGTTTTCTTTTATTTAGTAAATCAAAGCCACCTTACTTTAATTCATAAATAAACTATTTTCCCTTTATTTCATAAACCAAAGTTCCATACCTTTCATCTATAAAATAAATTATTTTCTTTTATTTAATAAATCAAAGTGTCCTTACTTTAATTCATAAATAAACTATTTTTCCTTTATTTCATACATAATTCAAAGTCCCATGCCTTTAATCTATAAAGCAAACTATTTTCTTTTATTTAATAAATCAAAGCCTCCTTACTTTAATTCATAAATAAAACTATTTTTCCTTTATTTCATAAATCAAAGTCCCATACCTTCAATCTATAAAAAAAACTATTTTCTTTTATTTAATAGATGTCTCCTTACTTTAATTCATAAATAAACTATTTTTCCTTTATTTCATAAATCAGAGTACCATACCTTTAATCTATAGAACAAACTATTTTTCTTTAATTTATTAAATCAAAGCCTCATTACATTAACTTATAAATAAACTATTAAATCGTAAATTTAAACAAAGCACCATTCCTTTTTTAGATTGCATGCCTAACTAAAAATATTTATCAATATAAAAGGTCGAACAACCATAGAGAGCTTATTTAAAATCATAAATTATCTCCATGGTTAAAACACACCAAGCTCTCCTATCACAAACTAGAGGTTTGTTTAGCAATTTAAAGATAGAATATTTTCTTATAAATTAATAAAATAAGGAGCTTCCAATATCCTTAATGAAGCACACATCCAAATAGAATAATAAGTCGAATGGTGGAGATAAAAAATATAGTAACCTCCTATAGGATGCCTAGGGATTGCTCACAGCGGGTCTCGCAGCTATGACAATCTACCAACACCACTATGGGTGTAACCTAGCAAGGAGTGAAGCTTAGGAAGGACTATCCCTCACTTTGAGAATGTATGACCATAATGTAGCTCTTTTTGCCCTCCCCCACATGGAGGAGGAAGATGCCATAGTGATAAATCCAAGCGTTATCGCTCTACTACAATACTACCACTCAATCAGATAAAGAATAGATGAGGAGTAACCTAGGTTTTCAAGCAGAGGATAAAGTCTAATAAATAGTAATCCAACCTATGGCTAGCCCCCATACCATGCCCACAGGATAGAACATTCTAGCCATACATTAGTGGTGATGTACCAACATGGCTTACATGCAAAACAATAAAATCCTAGAACTAAAGGACCTCCACTAGCTAGAGAGAGAGAAATACAACCGTCCCAATGGTTCTAGGATCTTGGGCAAAGATAGACAACTCACAAATAAAATAAGGGCCATAGCAATGTAAGGAAACTAGAGGGGATATGCATACAACAACCTGACTGATAACAAAGACAACATATAACAAGAAGCTATTACAAAGTTTGAAAACTAGACTTAGAATGATAAGCTTAAACCAACCTGGTTATTCCAAAGATGTTTTCTTATTGCTTTTGAAGTGTTGCTTCACATTGGAAACCTGAGTTTCTCTTTCATTCACCCAATGCTCGATCCTTCTGCTCTTCCTTTCCTGTCCAATATCTCTTCTCCCTCTGCTTCAGTTTCTTCTTCAACCTCATGACATATGGTTCTCCTTTGCCCATCCTTTATGTCCCTTCTATATGTTCTTCCCAAAGCCTCTAAAGTCACCTTCCACTACCCGCTTTCTGACATATTTTATAAGTTTCCATATGTTCACTTTTAGTTCATCCCCATCCAACAAGTGGTAGCAAGATATTCCCCTTATTTTAATCTTACTTTCTAGATTTACCATAAATGGAGCTCCTCTCCTTCCAAGGTTAGCAAAAGCCTCCATCTACTCGAATGTGCAAAATCACCGTGTTCAAAAGAAAGGTCTATCATCTAATGAACATATTTTATTATTAACAATAAATACCTATTACTTTTCAAATGAAAATCTATTATCATTTATAAATAAATCACTTGTTACTATATATAAAACATTTATTACTTTTACATAAAGTCTATTATCATTTTAAAATAAAACATTCATTATTTTAAAAGAAAGTCTATTAACATTTAAAATAATACCTTCATTATTTTAAAATAAAGTCTACTATATTTTAAAATAAAACATTCATTATTGAAAAGAAATTCTATTATCATTTAAAATATTATATTTATTATTTAAAAAAAAATCCATTATCATTTAAAATAATACCTTCATTATTTAAAAATAAAGTCTATTATCATTTTAAATAAAACATTCATTATTTACTATATATATACATGCTCTTAAAACACAAATAGGAATTCTTTTATCGAATATTAACATCATGCTATCCTTTTGAAATATTTAAGTACCACAAGGAGTTTCAAAGGTAACCAACTTATGCACACTTTCCAAATCATCGATGCAACAACATGATGAAGTAAAAGACAACCAAACATATGCAACAAATAAAAAGGGACTCTTTCCATCAACTCGATCAACCGTCTCAGCCTAAGAATTTATGATAGCTACTAGGCTATCAATAGAGTCTCAATATGGCTGGCTAGTTGATAATTATCCCTAACTAATAATGCATACGTATATGGAGGTATCTATCCATGTTATCCTCGAGTTTCCTTAGTCATCACTTCCCCAACCTCAAGTACCTTGGTGGATGATTCTACCTCTTCCACCCACGAGTGTACCTGATTCTACACATTAACAATATGTCAGCAATACCATGTCCTTTCAAAATATTAAACTAAGCATCACATAGTTTATTTATTTACATATCAAAGCATCATAAATCAATACATAGTTTTCATGCCAAAAAGCCTTCCAAGGAGAGTCATGATAGTGGAAGTATGATGTACTTGAGATCTTTATTCTATATGAAACTACTATTTTTGTGAGCATTTGTTAATGGTAATTTTATGAGTTGTTGCAAAAGTTATTTATGAATTTTATATGTTTAGAATATTTTCATTATCTTATATTTGATATATTATCTTTATTTTAGATCTTGAGGTTATTTTTCTTTAAGTATTTAGCATCAAAAGATAACAGTGGTATCAGAGCTACAACAAGGTTTTATCTTGCATAGGTTTTTAAAATTTGAAAAGAAAATTTCCACTAGTTAATTAAAAACTAGTGACGTTGAAGAAATTACCTCTAGAAGAGGAAAACTAAAGAAGATAATATTTTCCACTGTGTTGGAGGAGAACCAATGAAGATTGGAGATTTAATTTACCTATTCCAAGAGCAAATTTGGAATAGAAGGAAATTTATAGGTCTTGAAGATAGACCTTGACATTGATGAGATTAAGAGACCCAAGAAGGAGGTCCTATTGAAAAGGTTGATAGATAGAAGAAGATTCCATATTGTAATTTGGCTAGAGTCTTTCCACAAGGTTGCAGGAAAACTCATGAAGACTAGGACTCAACATAGATTTATTTTCACTAGATTGAAGGATAACTAGTGAAGTTTATTGATTTTAGAATTTTGGAGATTTTGTTTATTGTTGTTGTCTAAGTTTTTTTTACAAAAAAATAGTTCTTAGAAGTTGAGAAGCTTCCTACAACATATAGAGAAGAATTTCATCTTTGATTGCCTGAAAGTCTATGTGCTTTCCTTGTGTAGGGATTAGTTTTTGAGTTGCAGCAAAAGAGTAGACATTGAAGACAAAGGAGGTCCAAGAAAGAGGTCTCATTGGATATTTAAGATTGAATATTGAGGAGACCCAAGGAAAAATATCCCCATTGAAGATTGAAGACTATTGATTGAAGATTGAGGAGACTCAAGAAAGAGGTCTCCATAGCATATTGGAGGAATAAGAGAAAAATTAGGCCAGAGAAGCCCTATTGAAGATTGGAGAAAGAGGAGACCCGAGAGAAGAGGTCCCAATTATAGATTTGAGAAAGGAGATAGGATATTTGAGAAAGAATATTGAAGAAAAATGAGACTTGAGAGGAGAGGTCCCCATTGCAGATTTGAGAAAGGAGATAGAAGATTGAAGAATTTGGAAACCCAAGAAAAGAGGTTTCAAGCAAATTTGGAAGGAGAAAAAAGAAGGCTAGAGAAGCCATATTGAAGAAGTTGAATAAGTGGCCATTGGAGAAGATTTGAAGAAATTTTGAGATAAAATATTGCAAGTAGGAGAAGCTCTTGGAAAGAGGAATTTGGGACAATTATCGCCATCTAACAACAAACCCAAAAGGAAGAAGTATTTGGAAAGAAGTTTTCCAAATTTTAGAAAGTATTTTTGAAGACCTCAAGACATTCAGATTCTTTAAGAAGAGGCCAGCAAAGAGGCCAAATTTGAAGATAGAATTCAGCGAAAGCTAAGGAGGAGAAAGAGGAAAGAAGAGGCCACCAAATCAATATTTTTGGAGACAACCATTAAAGTTTTGAAGGCTGATTTTTGGAGGAGAAGATTGCTGATTTTCATGACAAAAGTTGAAGGGTCATAGGACAGAAAATTAAAGGTGACATAGAGCTACAAATTGAAGAATATTTGGGCAGATTTTGAAGTACCCTTGAATAGCCAACTGAAGGAAGGCTTGATAGCAAATTAAGGTAGTGAATTGGAGGAGTTAGAGATTATTTCAAGACAACAAGATAGAGGAGAAGAAGTCAAAATTTTGGAGTAGCATTTGAAGAGTTTTGGACTACGAATTTGGGCAGCATTGGAAGGAGATAGAAGAGTTACGAATTGGAGAAGGTTTGGGAAGATTTGAAAGTGATTTTGGATAGCTATTTGAAGAAGGAATTGACAACAATTAAGATAGAATTTGAAGATAGGAAAAGGAAGCAATTTGAAGGAGATTCCAAAGAAGAAATTGATTATAATCTAAGGTAGCAAGTTGAAGGAGATAAAGTTGTATTTTGGATAGCATTTGAAGAAGTATTTGAGCTAAAAATTTTAGATTTTCTTGGAAGTTTTTTGGAAGGAGAAAGGAGAAGTTTTGAGACAGCATTTTGGGTAGCATTGGAAGCTGCAAATTTCTTAAGGTTTGGACAGCAAGCAAAATGATATTCGAGTAGTAATTAGAGCTTCAAAGTTGATGTTTTTGTGGGAGAAAAATAAAAGAAAGTGAAGCTGTAAAATTTACAAATTCGAGATAGCAAAAGGGTGAATCAAGTCACCAAGGATATTAGCTACAAAAGGAGGCCAAAAGATGTGTAACATTGGTGCTATAAAAGGTTATTATTTAAGTATTAAAACTAGTCTACTTTAAGTTTTTTGAGAGCACCATATTAGAGCTATTGAATTTATCAAAATATAGTTTAAAGTTAAGAGTCTTCAAGCCAAGGAAGGAGGTAGCACTTTCATCTTAGAATATGCAAAATAAAACAACAAATAGTGAAGTTAGAGTTTGCTTGAAAAGGAGAAATAAGGAGAAGAGAATACTAGTAAAGAATATTGTTTTTACAAGCTTACAAAGTGCAGGTTTATTGAAGCAAAAGAAACTGAATAAGGGCTTAAAATAGAGCAAGATTCAAAGTGTCTAAAGACACCAAGGAGCACAACAAATTACAGATATTTGACAATGAAAAGGCACCACCAAGTTGGAAGAAATTGAGCCACCATTGAGAGGTGGAACCACCAAAGTCAAGGAGGTAGAGCAAGCACCACCAAAGAAGCCACCATGCATAAAGCCAAGGAGGAGCATTCGTTCTATGGTAAAACAATGTTAGAAGAGGTGAAGAGCACCACCAAGGTTGGAAGAGCTCCCAAAGATCAAGGAGGAGCCACTAGAAAAATAGAAAGAAGCCACCAAGTCAAAGTTCCAATACCATTCAAGGAGGTCAAAAGTAGGGAGCCGAGCGAACATCGAAAAGATATGAGAAGTTTAACCCTTGAAGAGGATGAGCTAGGGTAAAGTAAAATATAAGCATCAATCAAGATAGATGAGTCCAAGGAGAACATAGGAGAGAAGACCAAGCACTAAGAAGATTCATTGGAAGTAGTGTTGGCCGAGAGTTTTGTAACTACCATAAGGAAAGAGCATTGGTTGAACAAATGTTGGAGAAGAGCTAAAGCACCATCATCATCGATTGAAATTGAGTGCCAAAATTTGCAAGGGTCATACGAAGCATTAAGGAGAAAATAAATTGATTTTGTAATGTCTTGCATGTAAAATATTGAGTGCCACTTGTTAAAATAGGAGTACCAACCATATTTAGGTGATTGAAAAATCTCAAGCCCTCATAAATTCAAAGTTTTTAACTCCATTTGCATTAATCAACATTGAGCATCAAGCATATCATGATAGATTCATTCATCAATGCAACAGAGTGGAGAGAAGCATCATACGTATGATAGAGGAGTGAGAGCACCATTCAAGGGAAGGTCAAACACCCTTGATCGATTATTTCATGCCTAAAGTTGGAGGTAAAGCACTCTATTTGAAATTTAATTATTTGCCAAAGCTAGGAGTTATAAGGATAAAGGGTAATATTATTTTTTCTAAGGTTGAAGAAATATTAATTACAAGATTAATTTGATTATTGGAGAGAAAAGGTTTAGAAGTGAAATTTGAAACCTTAGAAGCATTATTAATTATTTTTGGAAAGTTTTGAGAAGCCTTAAAATTATTTTGGGAAATTTTGGAAATCAATTTCAAGTTTTGAGAAGATTTGGTAAAATTTTGTAATTGAGTTATTGAAATTTGTGAAGCATTTTAATATTTAAAAATATTTTGAATTTTGAAGAAATAAGGTTTCCTACATCAACTTAGGAATATAAGATTTGAAAATATCCTTTTACTAGATTCCTAAATTTCTAATTTTGGAGTTATAAGGAATTCAACACCAACATAGGATTGTGAAATTTAGGATTGAGGAATTATTATTTTTTGAAATTTGGGAGATAAAAGGAATTCAACCTAGAGTTTTTGAAGAATTGAAACTGTGTCAAAATTATTGATTGATAAATCAAACAAGGAAGATACAAGGTATTCATCTTAAATATTTAGAAGTTGAAATTTTTTTATTAAGAAAGACAATATATTCAAAACTAGGAAGACATAAGGTGATTAACCTCAAAGGTTTAGAGATTTGAAAAATCTTATCAAAATTATCTTTCATTCTTGAGACTAGGGAATTACAAGGAAGTCTATTTCTGAAGAATCATGGATAAAATAGTGAAGAAGGTATTTAATGAAGATAGTGAAGAAATGTTACAAGCACTCAGGTTTTATTCACATGGCTTAATACCCAACATTGATGGAGATCGAATATTTGATGTTCTAAAAGATAAATTGATTTTATTTTTCAAAGAAGCTAAAGAAGGAAAATTTACTACCTTTATGGGATATCTTCATGAAAACTTTTTAGGTCTTGTTGGGAATCTCAAAACATCATTGTACTTACTTTAGAAGAGTGTCTAATGATGTATCTTTCATTAATTATTTTTGAACTCTTTCAAGGAAAGATACAAGTTGAAAGAAATAATTCATATGATTATCTCAAGGAAGAATCATTGAATCCAAGTCAATATTATTGTGATGATATACTAACTCACCACATTGAAGATGCATCACTAATAAAGGTGCAGGAACAAAGAAGGAAAAGAAACAAGAAAAGAAGTCAGATCAAGATTGAACCAAAAGAAGATACTTATTTGAAGAATCCAAGATCAAAGTTGTATTGTTGTGATGATTTGCTAACACAATTCTTAGAAGGAGAATCATCAATGAAGATACAAAAGCAAAGAAAGAAAAATAAGAATAGAAGGAGTCACATCAGAAAGGTTAAACATGAACCATTTTGTGCAAGTTTCAGGAATTGATCTTAAAGAGATAGATTGAAGACAAAAGATGAAGACCATATTGAAGACTAAAGTCTTCAATATCCAAATAATGTAATACAAGGGGGTGTTGGAGAATATTACATTATTTGGTACATGCTAATGTACCACCTTGGGTACATCTCTAGGTTAGGAGTGTGTCTTAGATTAGAGTGTGAGTATTTACTTTATGCAATGTAATAAATGCACAAGTATTATTAGAATGTGCAAAGTATTTAATAATGTAAATGTGCATAATAGTCCATGTGCACATGTGTCCTTAGAATAGGAAGTGAAGAGTCTCAAGAAGAGAGAAGGCCAAGAGTGCTCCATATGAAGAGTCACATTCCATTATATATGTGTCTCTATGTATGTGTGCAAGTAACACAATGTAGAGGGAGAGTGTGTGGAAGTATGATGTACTTGAGATCTTTATTCTATATCAAATTACTATTTTTGTGAGCATTTGTTAATGGAAATTTTATGAGTTGTTACAGAAGTTATTTATGAGTTTTATATGTTTAGAATATTGTCATTATCTTATATTTGATATAGTATCTTTATTTTATATCTTGAGGTTATTTTGCTTTAAGTATTTAGCATCAAAAGCTAACAACTCCAACTACCTCTCAATGGAGCTCAAGGAATTCAATGGATAAAGTTATGGATAGAAAGGATGCTATCAAATTTCTATCAGAATATTATATTATTTTATTGTAAAATAGAAATTATGATGTAAATAGAAACTCAAGAAAGAAATGTAATAATTTTTTTATCTGGGATTGATGGAATCGAATCATTTTGTTAATAAAAGCTTTGTTGAAAAGTCTCTTTATCTTGTAAGGAATTGATAATTGGGTATTATTTTAATGCTATGATTATTTAGTTTTAATTTTTGGAAAATTTAAGATTATGATTATTTTAATAGAAAAGGGATATTTTCTATGATTGGTTAAATGGATTGTTGAAAGATAATTTGAATGTTATTATATTTTCTTGCTTAAAAAATAAATGATAAACTAGTAAGATGTTGAATGTATTGAAATATACAATAGGAATGTTTAAGATAATTCCTCTTTGGTTTTTAAATAATGTTTCTTCATTGTAAGAAAGAGAGAGTTAGTCAAGGTTATGATGTTGATCTTTGGGCTTGGGGGGTTGTAAGGGTATACTTTTAGTCCCGTGATATAATCCCTCTAATATGAACCCAAACCTGAGGGAGTTGTGAGAAGGCAATGCCTAGGATTTTTTAGAAAGACACATACTTGAGTGAGGAACTCAAAAGTGACCCAAATATGAGTGTTTGGGAAAGGTCTTAAGAGAAGTAGTTTGGATATTATTTCCTATCATGAAGGTTAGGAAAGTCTTATGTAATCAGTTTGGTGATGGCATCTTGAATGGTAGTTCGAGTGTCTATATGAGTTTATCATACAGAGTAATAACTACCTTAGTTATCCCATACTGAAGATCAAGATAACTAAGAATTATAGTGTTAGTTATTCCCTCATGAAGGTACACTGTCTAATCTTCAAGGCATACACACAAACACTAGCATAGATGAACTTATGTTCGTAATGGAAATAATGTCTCCTCTAAATATTGAGAAGGGATAATCCTAATGCTATGGTCAATATATCATATGTTCAAAGAGAATTTAAGAAATATGGGGTGACCATTTGAAGCATCCTTTATACCGTGGAGGTATGCAATGTGAACCCCGAATCTTACAGGAGTTTGGCCACTCTTGTCCACTCAAGAGATGTGTACATTGTCATGGACTCAAAATGTGGTATAGCCTTGTTTAACTATAAATTATTTAGAAATATCTTTAGTGAACCTTGATTGTGGTCTTTACCTGATATAAAAAAAATTCTCTCTCCCAGGTTGGTTGATTTGGGTTTTTATAGTTGATATCAAAGCTCTAGGTCATAGGACTCAAAGCTTCCATGATAAAACTTAGAACTGGTCAAACTTGATGAGTGAATTTTTCAAAAAAATATCTTCCATTGGGTATAACACCTTACATGGAGTAAGAGTGACCATAAATATTATCAATGGATGATAATACTCTATTGTTAGTTTACATGGATGATGTAACTAACTAGGGGTTAGAAGTACAATTTGAAGAAGAAATTGTAACCTAACCCAACCTTTCTTTTGTGTGGCTAGGAAATATGGTACCAAGCTTGAGAAGAGGAATAATATGATCTTCCCAAACACCAATGCAAGCTAGATAGGATAGTGCCAAGGCTAAACCCTGAGGAAAAACTTTGAGGAATTCAAAAAAGAGGTGGAGAAGCTCACTACTATTGTCTCTCTATTATAGGAGTAAATAAAGAAACAAAGGGAACAAATGAACCAATAGAAGTAGATATTTTAAACTATAGTGAGTCAAAATTTATTTAATAGAAATCTTAAGGTTAGGCAAGAAGGAAATACTAATATAGGAGAGCAAGAAGTCAGGGTCCTTATAGAGATAGAATTGGTTAAGGATTTGAAGAATGTTAAAATATCCAAATTCACTAGAAAAGATAGGGGTGATTCAACCAAGGCTTGGTTGAATGAGTTGGAGACCAAAATATCCATGAAAAACCACTCCTCAGTGACCCAAATAGTTTGGCCCACTCTCCATTTACAAGAGATGGATTTGGAATGGTGGAACACTTTTAAAGCCAAATAGAATATTCAGGCAATAAATCTAAAGTGGGAAGGTTTTTTTAAAGCCTTTAAGAAGAGGTTCCTCACAAAACAACACTATGTGGAGAAATTTGAGGAATTCTCCACACTCCTCCAAGGAAAAAATACGGTGGAGATTTATTACCAAAAGTTTGTAAAGTTGCTTAAGTATGTACCATTATATGAGAAGGATGAGAATATGAAGGTACATAAATTTATCTTAGGAGTGGATCCTAAGATTAGATCGGTAATAAACATGCATAAGCCTAAGACTTTGCAAAAGGCTTATGACCTAGCTCGACAAGTTGAATCCAACCTATAGTCAAATAGGAACGATGATAAACAAGGGAATTTCAAGAAAGTAGTAGATTCAATCTATTTCTTTATTTCTCCGTGAATGGTATGCTTGTAACAATAAGGACAAAATTTCTTCAATTCCAACCGAGTAGGTGTATTGTGGCGATTTTTTCGAGTCGTATATCTGGAAATACCCGGGAATTTTTGATCAACACTATCTTGGGTACAACTAGTACATTCCAAAGTAATTGTTACTCTTACATCTCCGCCCTTGGCCATAAACTCACTTACTCTGGGTATTAGGTATACTTCTCTTTTTTTGGATCTTTTTTTTGGAAAAAGAGAAGAAAGAGAATGGGATAGAAGTTGTCAAAGATCCAACAATTCAATATTTTGTTACTTATTGATATTCATTCTCATAATAAAACCTTGAATTAGGAGTTTTTAGTAGTATGATACTTTTGGGAATGATTTTTGGATATATATTTATATTTTTTTTATTTGAACCCATCTCAAGATCTTAACTTCGATATATTGGGATCTGAATCAACTCATTTCGTTTCTACAAGAGGAAAGCGAAAGAAGGGATCTAGCAGATTTTTTCCTTTCAGATTCACAGGAGAACTAAAATTAAAAAAAGGGGAAAGTCAGGGCATCTGGAAAAAAACGATTGATCTCTATCAATAAACCGGCTAAACACCCGAACCATAAAGTCGCTAGCACAAAATTGCAAAAGAGGAAAAATAATAGTACTCAACCATATAGGCAACCAAAACCATAACAAGCAGAGCATATAGGGGATTAGAATCAAGAAAGACACCCAGGTCCCAATGGTGGTTGCTATAATTATGGGGGTCCACACTATGAAAACCGATGTCCAAATAAGTTAGGACCAAGCAAAAGGATAGAGGAACCCAACCACGAGATCTACGTAGCAACAAACAACCAAAACCTAGATGAGCAAGCCACACCTGTGCTCTTGAATGGTAAATTATTTGATAAGAAAGTTAAAATTTTGATAGATAGTGGAGCTATTGATAGTTTCATTTCTTCTAGTATAGTCAGGGATATGCTAGAAAGATAGATATTTTTGGCACAAGGGTGGAAATTCAAGTATGGATTTGGGAAGACCTACTCAGTGGATCAATGTTTTCCCATAGCCAAGATCACCTTACCCAATAGCTCTACCATTTAGCACCTATATGTAGTGCCACTACATACCTTCAACATCATCTTGGGAATGGAATGGTTAAAGGTTCATGGATCCCTAATTAATTTCCAAGATAGATGGTTAGACTATATGGATAAATATAAGTAGATATTGAGAAACTATCATGAGCAAGGGTCATTTTGATCTCAGTTGATCTCAATAATGCAGCTAAAGAAAGCTATTAGAAAAGGTGTAATGGTCTATATCATTCAGTTGAACCATAAGATCAAGGATGATATAAAGGAGTAATTGTTTAAGGATCACCCAATTTTGCATGAGTTTATGGATGTATTTCTTTAAGATCTCCCTAGGCTACCAGCTAAACATGAATTTGATTTCATGATCGAACTGATGTTGAGTGTAGAATCTATTCATAGAACTGTTGGTCATCAAATCCGCATAGGAAAGGACTTTCGGTGGGTTTGCGTGCCCTGGACCTGCGACCAACATTGAAAGGCCGAGGGGAAGAGATGCCCCTCGTGCCAATCTCTGGAGAAAGGCCGACTCCTATACTAATCTACTTTTTTGGGGTTGATACAAGAGTGCAGGAAAGAAATAAACAGAGTAAGGGTTAGGAAAATAAATAAAAAGGGTAAGGGTTAGAGAAATAAATAAAAAGAGCAAGGGTTAGAAGATGATGATTTAAGGTGGGAGAGAACAGGAAGCACGATTACTCGCTAACAACTCAAATAGTAGTAAGAAATACCAAGAATAACACGAAAGAAATGAAATGTCGAACTTCCTATGTATCCTCTGGACGGGTTCGCAGGGTTCTCCTTTCTCTCTCACTGGAATTCAGGGTTCAAAGTAACAGCGATTGAGATAAGGTAATAACAGAAACCTCGATCCACCAAGCAGCATAAAGGAAAGCAACAAGATGTTTTTCCTCTCCTATGTATCCTTCAGGTCAAATTTTAGGGGTTCAGTCTCCGATCGCACATCAGATTCAGGATTCAGAGTCTCAGTACGTGAACGAGAAAAGACAAAATAATTAAGCACAAAAGGCAACATAAAAGAGAGAAATAGAGCACAAAAGTCTTTAGTATTAAATGCAGGACATCAAGTTACAACAAATTTCTAGCAGAAAGTTCCCCCCCCTTTTTACATTACATGCCTAGGTTTTTATAGAGGACCCAACCCTCTGAGTCATTATTACAAAAATGGTGGAGTACACCCTCGGGCTCTGATAAATCAGCTCCTCACAGCTGCTGCGGCTGAGTTTTCAAATCGGTTGCCGAAACTAGCAACTGTGACTGGGTCAATCATGGAAATATTCATTTAATGCACTGCCCGAGTGTCCCTGGATTTTGGATGTTGTGCTTGAGTGATCGTTACGCCCATCGGGTTTTACTTCAAGAACTGTTACGTCCCTTTCATTTGCAAAAATTGGTCAGCGGACTTATCGGGCAAGAAAGGGGTATTTATAAGGGGCTTTCGATCACCTTGGGAAGCTACCCACCTTGGAATGTGGGCCCAAAAAGTGCTTCACTACATCTTCACCTCGCCGAAGCCTTGGGCCGAAGTAGATTCTCCTTGATTTGTTCTTCATAAAATAATGCTTCGTAGAAACTACTTCGGGGATGTCGAGTGTCGAGCAAATTCCATCTTTGAAATGGGGCCTTTTGTCCTTTGCTGGAAAAATTGCTTCGACTGGAAAATGTTTCGGCCTAACTCCTTATCAAAATTGTGGTTCGAGGAATATCCTCTCGAAGCATTCTTCTATTTTTGACACATTATCATTTTGCTTCGGGCACCACTACTTCGGGAGAAAACGGGCCGAAGTAGGTGTCGAAAATACTTTAGGCCCAAAGTAGTTTCCTTGCCTTAGCTGATTTTGGATTATGCTCTCCTCCTTTGGCGAAGTCGTTTGGATGCTGCTTCGCAAGACTTTCGCCCGAAGCGGCTACCAAAAATGCTTCGGGTGCGAAGCGTTATCTTTGTATTTTCTTCGACGAAATTACTTCGCAAGGTTTTCGCCCGAAGTGGTGATTTGAAGTGTTTCGGGCCCAAAGCTCTTTTTCTCATTCTCCTTATTTTCTTTCGGCGAAGCCATTTTCCTTGGCTTGTTTGGTAGCGAAGCTCTTTCTTCTTCATTTTATAAAAGGGGTGATAGGGAGGGTCAAAATTGCTGTAACTTAAAATAAAAGAAAAACTTTTCAACAAAGAAATATTATACAAAAAATCTACTATTCTTCTACCCCTTGTATAATGTGACAAAAAGTGTCAACAAGAACTCTTTATAGAATGAATCCTATTGATATGCATGAGTTAAAAGTGCAACTTCAAGGTTTGTTGGAAAAAGAGTTGATTAAACCTAGTGTGTCACCATGGGGTGCACTTGTTTTATTTGTCAAAAATAAATATGGTTCACTAAAGTTATGTATAGACTACAAAATGTTGAATAAAGCGATTGTCAAGAATAGGTATCCCTTACCCAGTATTAAAGATCTATTTGATCAACTTAAGGGTGCCACCATATTCTTAAAATTTTATTTGAAATCAAAATACCATCAGTTGAGGATTTGAGAGGAGGATACTCACAAGACTACTTTTAAGACCAGGTATGGACATTATGAGTTTATAGTATTACCTTTTGGGTTGACCAATGCATCGATAACATTCATGAATCTAATGAAAAACATGTTCAAGGGGCATCTAGATCAGTTTGTCTCAATATTTTTGGATGATATCTTTATATATTCCTAAAATAAGGAATAGCATGATAGACATTTTAGAATTGTGCTCGAGTTATTGAGAAAGAAGCAACTCTATGGGAATTTATCAAAGTGTGACTTTTATATTCTAGAGGTACAGTATCTAGGACATATCATATCTATAGAAGGTATAGTTGTAGATACAAAGAAGATAGATGCCATTTTGAGATAGTTGCTACCTACTAATGTGCTTGAACTATGGAGCTTCATGGGCTTTGTAGGCAACAAATCCACCTCCTAGAAGAAGAAGAAATAATAATACTTGGATTTGCACAATTTTGTCAAATGTTCAATTTTATCTAATTGTACAATGTAGGGTTGTAAATGTACAATTGTGTAATTGTACAATTGGTCATAAATGTACAATTAGAAGTTAAATGAAATAAAGTGAAATGCACATGAAAGGTAATTTGATAAAAATCAAATTAGGACTTAGTAAAACCTTAGTGCATTAATTGTTTTAAGATATTGTGGGAAGGCAGTTGTGAATGATGCGTTGTCTCAAGAACCGCTTTGGAATGGCCTGGGCAAGCATTATAAAGCCCCCCATTCAATTTTTTATGGTTGTTCATAATTGTTCATGGATATTGATAATTATTATGGTTCATTGTGGAAGATCATGGTTGTTCATGTTCATGGATTGATGTGTAATTGGATAAATTCATAATGAAAATACAATGTTGATTGATTCCCAACCATGTGTGATCATGGTGAATGTATGTATATTCAAATAACTCATGTTGTAAATGGTAATTGGTATGTTTTGCATACATTGTATGATTTTTGGAAAAGGACAGTAAGCAATGTTAATGGAGTTGCATGTTAGAAGACTAGTTTGGTAGTTCTACACTAAGGGTTAGCAAATTCATTACCTTATCAAATCAAGTGTATAATTGGATAAATTTATAATGGGATAATTGCAGCAAGGGTTTGCAACAATTATACAGTTAGTCAACCTAACCATACAAATGATCAATTACCTTATCTTGAGATTGCAATTGCATAGTTGAACTTGTCAAAGGTGGAAAATAAGGGTTTAGAAGTGAATGATTATAAAACTATCAAGTTTTTACCTATAAACTAACTTTTGGCATATTACACAAGTGGTAAATAAAATAGAGTTCAGGGTGTTGTATAGTTATAACCATACAATTATATGATTTGGAATCGTACAATTCCTTTTTGTGTTTTGTAAATCTTAGTAAATCATACAACTATATGATTTGGGCTAAAATAATTACAAAACTCTAGAATTCATCCCAAAACCTTCCATTTCACCTCCCCTTTTGGGAATACTCCCCTTGTGCTACATTTGGCATTGTTACCTATAAAAATTGGGTCAAATTATCACAATAGGACCTATGATTGATAATTTTGAGTAGGAACTAATTGGAGGTGAATGATAGATACAAGTTTACGAAGACATGGGAGATGAGATCAAGGAGAGGAGCAGATTCCAATAAGGAGAAGTACTAGAATTTCTCAAAGAGAGAATGTGAACAACTCCACACAAAATATGAATGAACCAATGATAGAACAAGTATGGAATTTGAATGAAGGAGATATTGAAAGGTGGGAGACATTATTGATAGAAATAGAAGGGGTACAAGAGTCACCAAGAGTCAAGGAGAACATTGGTGTAAGAGGAGACATTGATGAAGAAACTATGCGAGGATACGATGAGTGGATGGTAACACTTGAAAAAGTGATAGGAAGGTTGCAAAGGAGTGTAGAGGATGGGAGTCAGGCACCAGAGCAACAATGCACAAGGTCTCAAGAAGTAGGACCAAGGCCATAACCGACATACCAACAAAGAAGGTCATAGAGTGAGGATGCATAAGAGGTTAAGAGATGACTATTTGGTGAAAATAAGGTACCAAGGATAGAAACATATGATGAAGAGCAACATAGTGGATCACCCACACAAAGGAGGAATCAATCAAGGATTTTAGAGGATACTTCATCAAGTGATGAAGGAGGAACCTCACCAATGGCTAACATAGCCACAAGAGTAGGAAAATAAAGATGTCCACCCTTCATGGGAGAAGGGAAGGAGGACCCAACAAGACATATCGGTACATGCATAACCATATAGAAAGAAAATGGTGTAAACCAACTAGATGAATGGTTGCAACTATTTCTTACCACATTACGAGGACTCATAATAGATTGGTATCTAAAGCAAGAAAATACACCAACATTTTGGGTATGGAATATGATGAAAGATGCCTTCATCGAGGAATTTCATCCCTTGAGAGATGATGGTGACATTGTAATAGAAATATACACCACAAAGCAAGGTGTTGATGAGGACATTAAAACATACAACCATCGATTAAAACAACTGGTAGATAAAATGCAAATGCCACCAGTAGATGCATTGGTTAAATGATGGTTTCTCGATGGGTTACTACCAAGATATAGGAAGAAGATGAAGGTAGTACCATCCTCAACATATGAAGAAGCACTAGAGAAAGTAAATTTTTTGAAAGTGAGGTAAAGCAGATGGTAGTAGGAATCATGACACATTCTAGGCATGAGGATTCAGATAACGGTGAAGATGATACGATACATCAGACTATCCAATCATTCTAAAAGGAATTTGATAAGATAATAAAGGAGGCCAAAGGAGATACAAGGTGAGATCAAAAAGATATCTAGTGTATGAAATGTAAGATCGAAGGACATACAAATGTGAATTATCCTCAAAATGAATATTGCCACATATGTAATGTGCTGGGACATGAAGTGGTGAAATATCCATTCAATTCAAAATTTCACCAACAGACTCTTACAATTCAAGAATAGGAGAAAAAATTGAAGTCTCAAGGGAATGGACAAGCCACAACCAATGAAGGTTATAGAAATAATCATAGAGGGGGAAGACCATATCAAGGCAACAGGCAAGGAGGGCAGAGCCACTTGCAGTATGATTTCGAAGGAAGGCCAATCATACAATATTGCAATTTCCAAGAATGGGGGCATTTTACAAAGAATTATCCTTCTCCCTAGACATAGGAGATAACACAAAATAATGCTACACACATGTGTAGATGGTGTGGTCCAGGTAACCACAAGGAGGTCAATTATCCCAAGAAAGTAGGTACGAGTGGCTCACAAAATGTGAATTTCTTGGATATTGATGTACCCTCAATAAAGGAGGAGGAAACCAAGAAAGATGTATTAGTCATGATACAAATTCAGGCTAAGAAGGATACTTACCTAGAACCTACCAAGGAAAGGAAGAGATGGTAGGTGGTGAAAAAGGTAATTGAAGAAGAGGCAAGAAAGCCAAGTAATTAAGGCTAGTAAAATAGAAATAATTAAAGAAGCCTTGCATATCAGAAGATAAAGTAGTTGTACAAGATTTGGCAACACAAGTTCTAAATACAACAATAGAAATCAAGATGGCTAGTTTGCTTGAAGCCATACCATCACTACATAAGGTGATGGAAGAGGAGATACAACCATAAAAGGTGATGGAGGTCTAGAGCCAACCAATATAGGAAAAGGAATGAAAGGATTATTTTATGGATCCAACCATATTAATGATTGATGTTGGGAAGAAACCAACATTGGTCCATATGGAGATACTAGGGCATAAGTTAACACAAGTTATTATGGATGGAGGGTCCAATGTTAACGTGCTACCAGAGAAAACCTGGAAGGAGATTGATGCTCCATCATTGTGGGCACCAAGTTTTAGGTTGTATAGTGTTGACCAGTATGGTATTGAGACAAAGGGAGTATTGATGGCACAATAGGTGATAATAGTTGACCAAGAGTTCATCTTGGATTTTGTTGTGATTACTATGCAAAAGCCTGCATATGATGCACTATTGGGAAGAGGTTGGCTATGAGTAGCCAAAGTTAATCACAATTGGGGAAAATATTAGATCACATTCAAGAAAGGACAACATAAGTATATGATTAACTTGAAAAATCAAAGAATTAGTGAGGATGTTGCCATGATGGATGAGTTAGGTAGTTCTTTAGGTGAAGAAGAATATGAACCCAATGAAGAAGGGATGTTGTATCTAGAAGAATGTAGTGAGGATGAAACCTGATCTGATAGTGGACTTATCCATTAGAAGATGGAGGAGTACAAGGTATTTTAGCCCAAATACCTCTGTATTAATACAGAGGAGATCATGAAAAAACAAGATGAGAAGAAGGTCAACAAGAAACCAAAAGAAGAGGAACAAGAAAAATGGATATTTCCTAAGAGTTTTATAGAATATACAATCGGAGATGTAGAGATAGATGCAAGACCAATGCATCCAAAAAATATGGAAAAGGCTAAGGTAGAGCTAAAAAGTATCAAATATGAAGGACCTCAGATCATAGACATAAATCTAGGAATGGAGAATGAACCTAGAATGATCCATTGTGGTGATGATTGGGATCCAATATTGAAAGCAATAACTTTCAAGATATTTTTGGAATACAAGGATGTTTTTGCATGGATGTATAAGGATTTGAAAGGTATACCACTATAATTATGTGTCCACAAGATTACATTAATGCCTAGGGCACAACGAGTGAGAAGGAGGCCATATAGGATGAACCCCAAGTATGCAGCTCTAGTAAATATGGAGATAGACAAGATGTTGGATGTTGGCATTATTTTTAGGGTTACCACGAGTGAATGGGTTTCTCCTATTATGGTCACCTTGAAAAAGGAAGTGGATAAGATTTAGATCTACATATATTTTTGAAGTTTGAATGCAGTAACGATTAAATATCCCTTCCCTATTCCATTCATAGATTCCATTCTAGAGGAAGTAGCAGGACATGAAATTTATTCATTCTTGGATGGGTTTTTTAGCTATAATCAAATTAGTATAGCCAAAGAAGATAAGTTGAAGACCACATTTATCATAGAAAATAGAATTTATGCATACAATAGGATGCCATTTGGGTTGTGTAATACCCCGACCACATTTCAATGGATTATTCTATATATATTTGATCAATTGGTGATAGGGAAGTTCAAGGTATTCTTGGATGATTGGTCCATCTATGGTAAGATCAAGGACCATCTACTAGCCTTGAGTGAATGTATGAGCCGATGTAGGAATGCACAGATCTCCCTAAATCCTAGGAAATATTATTTGATGGTACCATATGGGAAGTTACTAGGACATATAATGTGCAGTGAAGGGTTGAAGATTGATCTTGATAAAATTTATGTCATTTTGAATATGGAGGAGCCATATGATGTGAGTTCATTAAAAACCTTCTTAGGATCCATAGGATATTATCGAAGGTTTATCAAGAATTATGCACATGTGTCCTACCCATTGGACTCATTGACAAAGAAGAATATTCCTTTTAGTTGGATAGAGGAGCATCAAGGAGCTTTTGAGGAATTGAAAGCAAAACTTGTGAGTAGCCCCATCCTGGTGTTTCTAGATTGGGATAAAGAGTTCCATGTCCATATTGATACTTCCAATTTTGTAATAGGATGCACATTGGCTCAGGAAGGACAATTTAGGTTGGATCAACCTATTTATTTTGCAAGTCATCTATTATCAAGGGTAGAAAGAAATTATAGTACAATAGAACGAGAGGCTTTGGGAATGGTATATGTGGTACAAAATTTTAGGCATTACCTGTTAGCAAACCCATTTTCCTTCTATGTTGATCATCAAGCTCTATTGTACCTGATAAACAAACTAGTGATACAAGGGTGAGTCAACAGGTGGCTCATCACTTTGCAAGAATTTGTATTTTGAGTAGTAGTAAGACTTGGTAAGAAGCATGTGATTGTAGACTAGTTATCTTGGATACGATCAAGAGAACCTATAGGGATGAGAATTCTAGATGAATTCCTCGATGCATAACTATTTGTAATTAATATTGTACCAACATGGTACAAGTTAATTGGGCAATATCTATCCACAAGGAAGTTGCCACAAGACTTGACAATGATAGAGAAGAGGAAGGTAATCTTGAAGTCAACACCTTTTCAGTTGATAGCTAGATTGTTGTATAATATGGGTACAGATGGTATTTTACGAAGATGCATAATGGAGGAGGAAGTCAACACAACATTAAAAGAAGCCCATGAAGGCTTGGTAGGAGGACACATGGGGCCAGATACCACTACTAGGAAGATACTCTTGGTAGGATTATGGTGGCCTACATTGTACAATGATGCAAAAGAATATGTACAAGCATGTGACACTTGTCAAAGAGTGGGGAAGCCACTACGTAGAGACTTTATGCCTTTGCATCCATCACAACCTCAAGAATTATTTGAGAGATGGGGTTTGGATTTCATTGGACCATTGAAAACCACCCATAGGTAGAAATGTTGATATATCATGGTAGCAATATAATACCTAACAAAATAGGTAGAAGCGAGGGTGCTACCAGATAACACGATAAAAAGTACAACTCGATTCTTGTATGAATAGGTGATTACAAGATTTGGAATTTTACTATGAATAACAAGTGATAGGGGAGGTCACTTTGTTAATGAGGTTATTAAAAATTTGACAATAGAATTTAGGATTTTGCATTCATTATCAAGTCTGTATTACCCCCGAGCAAATGGGTAGGTGGAAGCAACCAACAAAGTCCTGGTTTCTATGCTATATAAGACCTATGGTATAGAAGGAGTAGATTGGGAAGAGAGGTTACCATATATTCTATGGGCTTATAGGACAACCTTCAAACCAACAATGGACCATACACCATTCCAGCTAATGTATGGTCAGGAGGTAGTAGTGCCAGTAGAGTTCTTGGTACCTAGTTTGTGGATAGTTGTGGAGCATCGCTTGGGTGACCAAGAAAGTTTAGAAGAGCAACTGGCCGCACTCATAAGATTGGATGAAAGGAGAGTCATGGTATAATGGGCAATTGAAGTGGCCCAGAGGTGAAGGAAATTATGGCATGATAAGCATATCTACAAATTAGAACTTAAGCAAGGAGAATTAGTCCTAAATTTCAATGGGAAGTAGGAAATCAAGCCTAGGAAGTTGAAAATATTATGGCTTGGTCCCTTTAGAGTTATGGAAGTGATGGACAATGGTGCAATGAAATTACAAAAGTTGGATGGGATAGTGGTACCCAAAATAGTGAATGGTTCAAAGTTAAAACCATATAAAGCACAATGTATGTTCATCGCTTTACAAGAAATTGAACAAAGATAATGACAAGAAGTTGAATCTAGTGAACCACAATAAGTAACCCAACATAATCAAGATCCACCACAAGGAGACAATGATATGGGGATTACATATCTATTTGTAGAAGGGGAGGAGGCACGACCAATTATAGAACAATAAGAATTGGTACCACACCCTAAGAAAGGAGGAGGATGCAAGTACACATGAGGTTCATAGATGGAATAGAATGAATTGAAGAAGAGGAGGAATGGATTCCTCTAAATGAAATAAGAAATCAAGAATGGGTACCATTAGCAATAAATTAGGAGCGATAGGAAGAAGCTAACCAAGCAGAGGAGGTAGTAGTGTATCCACAACTAGAGCAAAGGGAGTTACCTCAACAAGTAGAGGGACATCATAGGATATGACTAATGATACAATATGAAGATAGGATAGACACCTTCGATATGGAAATACCAGATGCAAATGAAGGTGGAGTGGTAGATGAGGAGTTGATAGGACTTACTCCATTCACTCAGATAGGCATGTTGCAACAAAGGATGTGACATCAAGCACAATAATTGTAGGAAGAGTATGAAGCATTGCAAGCACATAATGCAAGACTTTGAGAATAGATCATCCAAGAGTTGGATGAAACAATGCAATGACTTGATGAGCAATAGGTTGCAAGGAAAAGGAAATTGGAGTAAGAAGTGAAAGCAATGAGGAAGTACCTCAAGCAAATGAAAGACAATAGGAAGGTGCAAGTCCTAGTGGGGAAGAAAGGTCACAAGTCAAACCAAGGGGTCTAACACATGATCCACCAATTATGGATGAGGTAGTAGAGATAGTTTGGTGAGAGATTGAGGAAGACCTTACATCACCTAAACCCCAAGGGAACCTACATGAAGATTCAAGTGAGTCTAGTGATGAGGGAATACCCTTACTAACAAGGGATAGTAGCCAAGAGTAGTGATGACTTCTTAGCAAGGATACAAGAACCCCATGCTCATTCGGATCCAGATGCCTATGTGATAGCCTATCGATAGTTGAGAAGACAAAGAAGGGAAGTGAGGAGACTTCAACGAATAATGAATTTTCCAATAGAGTGGTCGATACAAAGAGAAGATAATCATAATGACTCAAGTACTGAGTCTAAATTTTTAAAAGAATATAGGGAAACTTTGGCAAAATTTTCTCCACAATATCACTTCAAAGAAAGATGATGGATAAGATGATTGACACGTGTGGATCATCGAATAAGAGCATTACGATAGTTGTCACCATGAGCCCAAAGGAATGAAGGATACCTGACCAATATAGAGTTTATGGATGTGACTCCTAGTACTTGGGAAAGAGGAGGACCAAGTTGACAACAAGATTGATAATAGGGAATCCCAAGTACCACAGGGTAGCAAAGAGGTCATAGAGGGGGTTTGTGACCAATGATTAAAGGAAGGAATAATTTAGATCCTCTACCTAGAGGAGGAAGGGGAAGGATTCAACCTCCTACTCCGATATGGCCTAGATAGCTAGAGGAGGCACCACATGTACCCTTTAATTAGATCAAGAATGTGCAAGGATGCAATGGGTGAGGAGGATTCTTGCCAAACCTTACGGGATGATACCCACTTGGGTGACCACCAATGCATCGATAAGGACCAAGAAGAATAGAAGTAGGAAGAGGATTGCCTCATGGAGAAGTTGGTCCATTTAATATGCGAAGAGGTTCTATAGCAAGAGGACAAGGTCATGGAAGACAAGTGTGAGGAAGAGGACTTGTTGGCATAGGAAGAGTATGATTTGAGGAGGAGGCAAGTCGAGGTCGACAAAGGACTCATTCACCAAGTTTGGAGGTAGATTTAGTTTGAGGAGATAGGAGTAGAAGTCACCCAAATGAGAATCGAGTAGTAAGGGTATCTTCACCAAATGATCAACCAATAGGGCAAAGGAGAAGTCATGAATGAGAAAATACAACTTTGGAAGGAGGGAATTATGTAGTTGCAAATCGTACAACTTGCAATTGTATAATTCCAAATCATATAGATTGTAATTGTATAATTCCAAATTATACAATTAACAATTGTATGATTACAAATCGTACAATTGACCAACAAGAGGGAGTAAATCATATAGTTGAATAGTTGGAACCCAATTGTATGATTGCTCAACACCTGATTGCATGAAATGAGGTGGTAAAACCTCCAAATGACACATCGATAGAAGGAATCATACAAGTGAATGTCATTGTACGATTTCCTAGAAGGTAAGTGAGAAAATTAGGTAATTTTGAAAAAAAATGTATAAAAATAGAAAAATAATCTTGATTGTGAAAATCCCTTGAGATGCAATTAAGATGGAAGATGGTTGAAAACCAGAAATGATGACCTCTTCTAAAAAAAAGAAAAACAAAAAGTTATAATAAAATATTCAAAAAGCAAGAAAAAGGATAAAAATTGCATGCAAAAAGGGATGAGTTGGCAATCATTCATACAAAAAGCCAAAAACACATGCAAAGGGGCTGAGGTGGTAGATTTTCATGCAAAGGACATTGTGATTATAAAAAGAAGGCACCATGCATATTTTTTCACCAGATTGTATGAATTGCAGGTAAAAATAGGTGATTTTAGGAGCAAGGAACGTGCAGCAAATGGATTTTTTACCATATGGGCATGCAAATAACACAAGTACATTAAATTTTTTGACCCATTTAAGAATTTGCATCAAGGGGTTTCCTTAATTTCAAAAAAGCAAGCTGCAATTGGCACCATGAAAAAAAGCTAGGGTTTTATTTTGAAAAAAGCACAGGTGTTTTCTCCAAAAAAGTAAATATTGTAGGAATTACTTGGAAACAAACCCTCAATGGTGGAGATTTTATAAAAATATAGGGTTTGAGGTAATTTTCTACAAGTGGTGAGATGTTGCTTAGGTTGGAGTTGTTGCTTTTTCAAAAAAGTTGAGACAGAGTCAAATTGAAACCCTAATTCGCATGAAACAATTTATCGATAAAGGAGAAAATATTTCAGCCATTGCATGAGGAAAATTATAAGGAGAAGGTCATACAAGAATATTACATAGATTTCCATAGTAAATCATACATCTAAATAATTGCACAATTAGAAGAGAAAATTGCACAAGTGAACCAAAATTTGCATCGAAAAAAGGAATTGCATAGCAATGACAAAAGGGTGCAAAACAAATCATACAAATTTAACAAAAATATGGATTTTAGGGCAAGTGTAGGCCTGAATAGAAAATTGTATGATTTTGGGAAGAGATTGTATGATTTGAGGATAGTTGTATAATTTTGGGGTAAAATTATATGAATTGGAGCTCAAATTATGCAATTTGAGTGCAATTGTATGATTTCAAATACAATTGTATGATTCTAGGTGTAATTGTATGGAAGTGAGGTGCAATTGTATGATTTGGGGCCTACTATATGATTTTAGGGTGAAATTGTATGATTTGGGGCACAAATTGTATGATTTGGGGCACAAAATATATGATTTGGGTAAATTATATAAAATTGGAGTATAGTTGTACAATTTTAGGAACAACTATATGATTTTGGAGGTAGTTGTATAATTTCAAAAAGCACTTGTACAATTGTGAGGAGAAGTTATACAATTTTTGGGGGTAACTATACATTTTTTAGTGTAATTGTATGAAATTAGGGTAAGTTGTACATTTTGTGATGCAATTATCTTAAATTGTTAAATTGAATAAGATTGGTGAAGAATGGTTCCAAGATGAGGAATTGTGAAGAATGAGCATCGAGAGGGAATTCTAAGCTCATTTATAATGGATTACAGCAACAAGGAGGGAATGCTCACTAGGACCACTACATCAGAGAGATTCATGGCCCAGGAAAGAAGAAGTGACCCACCCTACACAAGGTCGAGGATGAGGGTTTCAGCCACAAGGAGGGCACAATTACCATCCTTGGAGGGGGAGAGGTTATAGGCCATGGAGGGGACACAAGAATTGGCATGGTGGTAGAGGAAGAGCACAACCACATTTTCATCAAGAGCCATAGATGGAACCACCTAGGGCACATCGAAGGGAGCTTCATAGTGAGGTGCATAGAGAGGCTACCCTAGATGAACAAATGGACCTACCTAGTGAGGATGAAGGAGGGTAGGTGGAATTGAAGGATATCACCTTCACATAGTCGATAGGTGAATTATGCTAAAAATGGTGGAATGACAATGAGGACACTCACCCGATGAAGATAGCCTTGAATCGAGCTAGAGTGAGTATATTGGCATAGATACCACCATAAGATAAAGTATTATTTCATGAATACTTATTGCAGATGGTGTAGTCATACGACTCGAGCAAGAATTGCACCTTTGTATAGATCGAGAACCATCATCTCAAGGTGGAATTCTTGGTTGTAACTTTTCGGTGAACATTTGGGTTGCCAAAGGAAGGGCTCCCAATTAAGAGAAAAGTGGTAGATGCCATAGAGACCCATAGGTTAATCACCACACTAATAGAGCTTCAATATCCATCAACTACTAAGGCTTTTGGTCTAGGAGGATGGGGAATCAAGCAAAGTATGCTAAAAATAAAGGATCTTATGTGTGCCATGAACGTGGTTATGTCTTGACTATCAAGTGAAGCATGATATTCTAAGATGCCAATTTGGATGGCACAGTATGTAGAAGGTATCACACAAGGGGTGCAATATGATTGGGGAATATATTTGGCTCAGAGGATACAATGGTTATTGTAGAGGACCAAGAAGAACTTCTCGATGACATTCCATGCAATCATTGTAATGTTGGATGTGTATTTCTCAGGTTGGCATTACATTCCATGGGCTAACAACACCTCATGATCTACCAAGGGATCAACCTACCATACTACGATGGGAGAAGATAGTGCCACTTCAAAAAGTTACCCTAGAGAAGCTAAGATAGAAAAAGAATACCAAGAAACTAGAACCTCCTTTGATTGATGAGAATGGGACTTCATTAGAAGAAGAAGTCCACCCTCAGAGGAAGAGACGATGATAGTTGCACCTAGATTCTGAGTTAGAACAATAGGTATCTACACAATGGTTGTAGGAGAAACCCTTATCTCACAAGGAGGAGGAGATAATAATACCAACACACAATCTAGTGTGGATTAGAACATGTAGGCAATGGGAGAGGTAGATATGAGAGAAATCTCCTATGTAGAGTGAGCAGTTGCAATCAATGCTCATTGACCCAACTGATATGCACTTGGGGTTGGAAGACTTGGAGCTGATAGATATCAATGTGCCAATAGGGGTAGACCAGTTAGGAGAAATGGTGGGATCTCCTACATTGCTTGAAGCTAATGAATTTGAATTGTTTGAGGCATCTAAACATTGGCTGGATAGAACAATATCACCACCAAGGACAAAAGCAAAAGAAGTGTTGGTAGTCCCATCGAAGGAGATGAAGGAGAAGAAGAAGCCACAAATAAGGATTGTGATGAGAGGTGGCAATAGTCAACTAGGGGAGGAGAATATGATGCCAACACAAGAATGATCTGATCCAATTCCTATATCCATAGTAGTGGTAGAAGAACAGTCGACCTTCTAGGAGGAGGGGTTATCTAAACTATAGTAGGAAGAGTTGCCAAAGCCACAAGAGGAAGTTTAGGTACCTATGGAAGGACAACAATCAACTCAAGAGATTATTAATGTTGAGGAGATCAGATCACAAGAAGAAGAAGGTAAAATTATAGCCCAAATTACGCTACAAGAGGAGATTACAATGGGTCATAAGGAGGTTGGGGGAAGTTCATTTCCATAGGAGGAAGAGGAGGAAAGGAACCCATCATAGGAAATGGATAGAGGACTTTAGACAAGATTTTTGCTTAAAGTACCATAATTTGGCATCTTGGATGAAGGAGAAGACATGGATGACCAAGTGGACCATTTCTTGAAATAAATCTGTGACATGTTCACTAGTACCCGATTGTAATTTTAGATAGGTTGCATTGGATAGCTAAAGTAGTGGAGGGAGAAAACCTTCACTAAGATGGAGAAGATCATGGAGTGGGTGTGCAGTGAGGATCAAATGAGAAGGATAGCTTAGATTCATGCACAACACCCATGGTAGTTACCTAGAGGAGAGGTAACAAATATGTTAGGGATTGGAAGGAGTGAAGATAAACTACCGAGCATACCCATGGGTGTACCTAGATCTAGACAAGAGTCAGAGATGTCCATTGAACATGTTAGATATAGAGTATCGAAGGGCATCTCTAGAATTGACCTTCATCTTTCAAAAATTTAATTTCCTAACACACTGGATTGAGTGGTTGAGTGTGGGTCTTGAACAGATCTATCAGGCCAAGGAAGCACAAAGGGAAGATATGGAAGTAACTCAAAAAGATATGGTTACAATTGAAGAAGAATTAGAATGTCACAAGAACGAGGCTAAGGAGAAGCTCAAGAAGGTTGAAGTTGAAATGAAGGACATGAAGCAAGCCTATGAAGAGAAGCTATGAATACAAGAGGAAGAGAAACAACTTATGATCCAACAAGTGAAAGAGCAAAAGAAGTGATTGGAGGAATAGGAAGAGTTGTTACAATGATATGCTATGCATAGATAAAATAGTAGGAGGAGTAGTTGAGTTTGAATAGCCAATAACTCAAGCAGTAGGAAGAACAGTTGGTAGTCCAAAAAGAGTAGTTGAAAAAGAATGAGGAACAATTGAAGACATCCGAAGAACAATTATAGTTGAAGGACCGCAAGATTGAGGAAATGGTGAAGGATGCTAAATGCTATAATGAAATAATTATGGATCATAAGGTGATGCTTCAGGTTAAGGAAGAGCTTCAGCTAGCCCACAAGATTGAATTACAACAACGAGATCGTGTCATTGTAGAGAAGGATGAGGAGCTTGCCATAGCAGCTCGAACTAAGATAGAGTTGAAGGAAAAGCTATGCAAGGGTGCATTCAAGTAGGAGAAGGAGTTACTACAACTTTTGGCTACTATAGAGGAGGCAACCAACAAGTATGGCTTGAAGGCTGTAGAACTCAGTAACTATGTGGCCAAGTTATAGAATGATCATGCTATTCTTCAAGTATAGCTTTAAGATCTTCAACAAGACCAATCAGCCAAGGCCAAGATAAATGAGTCGATGAGGATACCACCTGATTTAAATGGGAGGGTAGATGTAGGCAGCAAATCCACCTCCCAAAAGAAGAAGAAATAATAAGACTTGGATTTGCACAATTTTGTCAAATGTTCAATTTTGTCTAATTGTACAATGTAGGGTTGTAAATGTACAATTGGTCATAAATGTACAATTAGAATTTAAATGAAATAAATTGAAATGCACATGAAAGGTAATTTGATAAAAATCAAATTAGGACTTAGTAAAACCTTAGTGCATTAATTGTTTTAAGATATTGCGAGAAGGTAGTTGTGAATAATGTGTTGTCTCAGGAACTACTTTGGAATGGCTTGGGCAAGCATTATAAAGCCCCTCCATTCATTTTTTTAGGTTTTTCATCATTGTTCATGGATATTGATAATTATTGTGGTTCATTGTGGAATATCATGGTTGTTCATATACACGGATTGATGTATAATTGGATAAATTCATAATGAAAATACAGTGTTGATTGATTCCAAACCTATGTGATCATGGTGAATGTATGTATATTCAAATAACTCATGTTGTAGATGGTAATTGGCATGTTTTGCATATATTGTACTATTTCTATAAAAGGATAGTAAGCAATGTTAATGGAGTTGCATGTTAGAAGACTAGTTTGGCAATTCTACACTAAAGGTTAGCAAATTCATTGCCTTATCAAATCAAGTGTATAACCGGATAGATATGTAATAGGATAATTATAGAAAGTATTTGCAGCAATTGTATAGTTAGTCAACCTAACCATATAGATGATCAATTGCCTTATCTTGATATTGCAATTGCATAGTTGAACTTGTCAAAGGTGGAAAATGAAGGCTTCGAAGTGAATGACTGCAAAACTATCAAGTTTATACTTGTAAACTAACTTTTGGCATATTGCACAAGTAAGAAATCATACATTTCAGGGTGTTGTACAGTTATAACCATACAATTGTATGATTTGGAATTGTACAATCCCTTTTTATGATTTTTTTAAATCGTATAGTGGAAAATCATACAACTATATGATTTGGAACACAAAAATCTAGAATTCATCCCAAAACCTCCCCTTTTGAGAATACTCATCCCTGTTCTATAGGCTTGATAGGGTATTAGAGGCATTTTGTAAAGGATTATTCCAAAATAACCTACAACATAACTAACCTCTATATAAAAGGAAAGGAATAAAAATGGATGGACAAGTGTGAAGTTGCTTAAGTAAAATATTACAACTACACCTATTCTTAAGATTTAGATCCTTAGGGGAACTTTTTAGTATGTACTGATACTTCTTTGGAAGTATTGAGAGGATTTCTATCCTAGGATAATACATTCATAGCCTATGAGTCAAGGGAACTCAAGGAACATGAGGTAAACTATGCTGCACATGATTTAGAGCTAGTAGCAGTTATGCACGCTCTTAATATTTGGTGACATTACCTGCTAGGGAAACCTTTTGAGTTGATGACCGATCATCAGAGTCTGAGGTATATCTTTACTCAACCAATGATTAATTCTAGATAAATAATATGGATTGAGTTCCTATTAGAGTACGCCTTTGGTCTATATTATATCAAAGGCAAGGAAAAAAAGTTGTTTATGCCTTAAGTAGAAGAAGGTATATAGCTACATTGACTTGTAGTCACGTAGACTTAATGGACCAAGTCAAGAAAATGCAATCTTAAGATCAATATTATAGTGAAATTTGGGCTAAAATGGAAAGAAATCTTGGAGAGAACAAGGATTTTGGCATAAAATATGGTCTTTTATATTTTAAATATAGGGTAGTTATACCTAAAATCGATGACTTGAGGAGATTGATGCAAGAAGCACATAGATCTCCTTACTCTACTCATCCTAGAGGGATTAAAGTGAGGGAGAAAATGAAAAATACCTTCTACCAGTTAGGTATGAAGGGAGATATCACTAATTTTGTTGCTCAATGCCTAGAATATCAGAAAGTGAAAGTGAGCATAGACATCCAGTAGAATAGTTATACCCACACGATATACCAATGCAAAAATGGGAGGTTATATCTATGGAATTTATTGTAGTATTACCTAAGACTAGGTAATAACATGAGACAATCCTTGTGGTGGTCAATAAGTTGATCAAGGTTGCACACTTTATACCAGGGAGTACCAAGGATTATGCTTTAGTGGTGGAAAATAGGTTTTCCAAAGATATATTTAGGTTACATGGGTTTCCTAAGGTAATCATCTCAAACAAGGACTCTAGATTTACATCTGAGTTTTGGCAAGCTCTTCATCATGCAATTGGCACAAAGTTGAACATAAGTTTTGCATACCATCCAAAAATAGATGGTCAAACTAAAAGGGTAAACCAATTCTTGGAAGACATGCTTCACATGTACTACATGGACCAAAAGTCTCAGTGGGAAGACTTTTTGCATCTGGTAGAAGTTTTTTATAGTAATGGTTATCATGCTTGCTTGAATATGGCCCCGTTTGAAGCCTTGTATGGAAGGAGATGCAAAACTCATCCATATTAGGAAAATCTGAAGGATTGGGTTTTCATTGGACCAAACACAGTCAGAGTGATGGAGGAATAGCTTAGAATGATCAAGCAAAGTCTTAAGGAAGTCAACAATTATCAGAAGAGTTATGCTAATATAAAAAGATCACCTAAAGAATTCTATGTGGGAGATAGAGTATTCTTAAGAGTTAAACCCTTGAAAAGTTTCATCAAGTCTACTAAGTTGAATCCTCAATATGTTGGACCTTTTGAGATCAGTGAGAGGATAATTTCAGTATCCTATTGTCTCGCCTTGCCACCCAACCTATCAAATATCCATGATACTTTCCATGTATCCTTGCTTAGGAAATATATTGTTGATCCTGATCATGTGTGGGATGTTTCAAATTTGTAGATGGAATATCCCTTGATCATTGAGGTAATACCAATGAATATTCTAGAGTTTTGTTCCAAAATTATAAGGAAGCAAACTCTAGAACAGTGTAAGTTCCAATGGGACTAGTATTCTGAGAAACATGCCACTGGAAAAAAATTGGATGAGATGAAAAGACATTTTTCTTATTTGAATAACAAAAATATGTATTAAATTATTGCAGGAAAACACAGAGGACTATGTTTAGTCCAAGGAGGGTAGCATGTCATGACCCACTTGGCAAGATTCAGTTATTTGATGGATTATGTCAATATTTTATTACTTAATGCTTAGCTTTGGATGCAATTGGATGGTAATATGCATTTGTTGTTGCATTTATTTTATATGAGGATATGGTACTGTTGGTTTTTATGCATTTTTGCAGGCTAGGTACTCTCATAGGTGTACAATGAAGTTAACCATTGGGAACGAGAGGCTGAAAATGGAAATGATGGTCAATTTTACTAAAGACAACTCCAAGGTACAAAGGCATTACCCTCATATAGTTGCATCTCATGTTTCATAATTGTATATGTTTCTCCTTAGAATTGGGAACTTGTTAACTAGGAAAAATAAGTGGTATTTTATGCTTGCAGTGATGTAGTATTTAATAATTTGATAATAGATGTTTTTGCTTATGCATTCGGATCTAGCAAAAGATCCACTAATGAAGGAATTATTAAGCAGGAGGCTTAATAATACTTTCACACAAATATTATGGCTAATAATTGATATTAGTCCATATATTTTTGTTGGAAAACATTAGAATGAATTATTTGCTTTGATTGTTATAAATCAATGGTTTAAAGGAAGCAACCCTTTAAAAGTTAAAGGTTGGTAAAACTATTAGGAACCATTTTTTTTTTAAAGGTGTTACTTAATCGAAAATGACCAATATGTATTTTATTTATTGTTTTCATAAAATCATATAAGGTAAGAGATATATATATTGCATGGTATTTTAAAATAAAAGGAAGCGAGGGAGAAGTGGTTATTCAATTTTGAATAATTTTGGACTTCTTGGGAGATATTTCTTTGAAAAATGGTGGAGTGTAGAAGGTTTTGGAGAGACTGTATGGAAAAGAGCACAGAAGGTTTTGGGAGACCATGTAGAAAAGAGCACAAAATATTTTAGTAAGTTGTGAGGAGAGAGAACTGAATAGTGTAGGCTTGGAGCTTGCAAGACAAACTTGTGTAGTTCTTTTTAAACCAACAATTTAAAAAAAGAGGCATGTACCTTGAGAACGTAGTTTTTTTTAATGTTGGTACTCTATGGTTGAAAAAATTTAGTCCTTTGCCTTTTTTTTTTTGATTCTCTATGGTTGAGATGTCTTTTTCCTTTTCTTTTTAGTACTTGGAGTTCTCTATTGAGATGTTCAGTATGGACAAACACTGAAAACCAAACCAACTCTATTGATTTTGCATTCTCCTTCGTGTTTGCCTAAGTGTTTCCCTATGCAGTGGAACTCATGCTTTTGAATTGGATTCAGGTTTGTTTATGTAAATGTGTTTGTTTTATTTGGATTATTTGGTTGCATGAGTGATGGTGGGTTTTCAATGTTTTATTCTATGGAAGCCTGCAAGTTAACTCAACCAAGCAATGCTTTGCATACAATATTTCTTATAAATCCTACACATCTCTTGTGCAGAAATGGTTTCACGTAAGAAATTTACATATGCATCGGAGCATCTAAGGTTGGAATGACTATATTACTCTAAAACTCTCATTTTTGGTTGATGTTGATAGCTCTCTAAATGGTTTAATATTCTAGAGTGTGACCATAATTTTCTTGGTTAATGTATCGATCATTTTTTTGTTAATGCTCATGGAATGTAATTATCACCTTGCGTTAAATTTATAAGTTGTTAGTATAAGGTTTGAATGCTAAAGTTGGAGTATTGATTTATTTTGGCTTTGGCCTTTGGAATGCTGAATTATTTTAGAAATTCTATGCTTGGGTAAATAAAATAAAAAGGATTTGATTTTACTTTAAAGAAATTACCTTGGTGCTTTGATAAGTGGATTTTAAAATGGGTTATTTTCTTTAGAATATAATTTTCTTTAGAAGGAAAATATTATTAGTGATTATAGGAAATTATAATAATGTGTTAAAATTTTATTACTTTATTAATGGAGTTGGACAATAAAATTATGTGTGGAACCCACTACTAGTGAGTATACCTATGAGAATCTCACTTGGTCTTGTAAATGGGTGCGAAGACCATTTACAATGAGGAAATTATGGGGTTTCCTAATCTAATTTCTTTTGGAAAAATAATATAACTTTGAAATATTTGCTAAGTAAAATATGGAAGAGTAAATTGGTCACGAAGCCCAATGATGATAAGGAAATTTATGGGGTTTTATTGAAATACATATTGTATATATATATTGCTTTGTTGTTTTGAAATAGGAGATTATGATGGTTTTCTCCTTTGTATACTTTTAAAGAATTGGGAAGTGGTAGAAATATATATATATATATATATATATATATATATATATATATATATATAAAGTGTTTCTATATGTTGTTTTATGCATTTGAATATAAAAGAGCATTTTAGGAATGCATTTGCATAGCAAGGAGTTGTCCTGATCCCTTACTCCAACTACCTCACAATGGAGCTCAAGGAATTCAATGGACAAAGTTATGGATGGAAAGGATGCTATCAAACTTCTATCAAAATATTATATTGTTTTATTGTAAAATAGAAACTATGATGTAAATAGAGACTCAAGAAAGAAATGTAATAATGATTTGATATGGGTTTGATGGAATCGAATCATTTTGTTAAGAAAAGCTTTGTTGATATGTCCTTTTATCTTGTAAGGAATTGATAATTGAGTATTATTACAATGCTATGATTATTTAGTTTTCCTTTTTGGAAATTTTAATATTATGGTTCTTTTAATAGAAAAAGAGATAGTTTCTATGATTGGTTAAATGGATTGTATAAATATAATTTGAATTTTATTATATGTTCTTGCTTATGAAATAAATGATAAACTAGTAAGATGTTGAATGTATTGAAATATACAATAGGAATGTTTGAGTTAATTCCTCTTGGTTTTTAAAGCATGTTTCTCTATTGTAAGGAAGAGAGAGTTAGTCAAGGTTATTGTGGATGAAATTTTGCATCCTTTAACCCACACTTTCCATTTTCGAAGCAAGATGATTTTTTTTTTTAAATGGCTGAGCATTGGGCAATATATACTAAGAATAAGTCTTTGAGGTATAACATAGCAGTGTTGAGATAGGTTCCAATAAGGGCAGCAAAAATATTATGGTTCCAAGAAGGGTAGAGAAGTTATTTAGCTTGGGACATTGAGCAACTCCCAAAAGATCGATGGTAGGTGGCCAATGAAGGTGGAGCATTTATAACCATAAAGTAATCTTTGGGCTCAACTAACTTAAACTCAAATTTTGGGTAAGTAGTAAGGCAGACAGAGAATTAGGTCTCCAAAAATTCTAGGTAGATCCCAAAACTGTCACAGATGCAGTAGGCACATAAATGGAAAAGTGACTCCCTTGGTCAATTTCCAAAGTGTCACCCTAATGGAAAAAAAAGGATCAACCAAGTTTAGATCCTGATAGAGGTTTAAACATCTTCTAGTCCTCTGAGTGATCCCAAAATCATGCCCAAGGTGGAAATTGAGGTGGAAGTCCAAAAACCCACCCTGGCCTAGCAGGTAAAGTTTTGGGTCTATAGAAAGCAGTGGGTAGATCCTAAAATCCCACCCATCATAATATTCTCACCAACATTGAGGGACGTTCCTCATTTATGGGGGTGTATAGTGAGTAGTTGTCAATAAATAAATCCAATGCTCGTTCATTGGGTAGCAGGTTAGGTCTCAGGTATGCGGAAGCAGTCAACCTTAGCACATATTCTTGTATAATTAATAGCCCCAGGTGCATATGGATGGAATTTATTTTCCAACAGTATTTCTA
Source organism: Wollemia nobilis (assembly GCA_028583015.1). Taxonomy (NCBI): domain Eukaryota; kingdom Viridiplantae; phylum Streptophyta; class Pinopsida; order Araucariales; family Araucariaceae; genus Wollemia; species Wollemia nobilis. The sequence continues at coordinate 17,194,107 of JAQPPZ010017052.1, forward strand.
GATGAAGTCATATTGATCAAGGATCTAGATTCAGGTTGTATTACCTACCCTCTTCTGGCAACCATCCTTCATCACAGTCTATAGAATATTTGAAGAAGATCCATAGCATAGCTTCCCCCATTGGTGCACTTGCATTATCTCATCTACCACCCACCATATTTATTGCAACATTTATTGTAAGGTCTATTTATACTAGAATGCAGGTCATTATAGGCATCGACTCTTTATCCATTATAACCCATATGTAAAGCTTTTTATGTTCAACAAATATAAGTTTATTACTATTTGGTCTCTAGTTAGGCTCTCAAATTTCTGAATATTAAGTGTTTATTTTTGCTAAAGCTATTTGGATGGATGTGCTCTAATTTTACATTCTAGATTTCATGTATTTGCATTCGATCATATGTGCTATAAGCTAAATGGGAGTGAGGATTAGCTGACCTATTAGGTAGTTTGCTTGTGTTTTTTTAATGGTTTGGGTTTACTCTACATATGCTTTGATGCAACTGAATCCATCCACTTTTTAAGTTCTAGATTCAACTTCTATTTGCTTTATTATTTCTTTCATTTTCCCTCATCGTTGTTAGCTAGGACTTCCCAAGAACTGACCTTCTTTGGAGATTGACTACCTAGCCTCCTATCTCTGTGATCATTCAATGTTGGTACATGTTCACAGGTGCACAAACCTTTCCATTTTTGTTAGGTCAAATTTTGCATCAACAATTTTTGGCATACCCGATGGGACCCTAAGGTTCTATAGTTGGACAATCCAAGGATTGGTGATACCCTACATTATCAATTTTCATTAAAATCACCTAGATTCCCAAATTTGTTGCTTTGCAAGATTTTGCAAACATGTACCATAGATGGAATAAACCCACTATTCTACCAATAGTTTTTAGCATTCCCAATAGGGACATGAAGGTCTTGCATCTAATATTTATTAGAGATTAGAGATTCTCTGGTCTATCTATGTCTTGTTTTATCACCTGGAGACTCCCTTGCATAAAAAATCTAGGTTCCAATGACTTTTTGATTTTAAATTAAGTATATTTTGGTGACTCTGCTAGGTATCAACTGAGGTTCATGATTGATTATCCTTTTATGCTGTTCTTAAAGTTTACTTTCTCAGAGGACTCAAGGTTTGATGAGTAGCCTTGATCTCACTAGTGGATAAATTATTCTCTTTTGGTGAATCCAACCTCAAGGAAGATCCTAAAATATCTGAAGGGTCAATCCTATGATGGCTCAATAGAGCTAACTTTGTTGTAATTATGGAGGTCTCATAAATATATCGAATCTGCATAACATCCCCAAGGTAGACTTGAAGACTTTTTCAAGCTACGATGGTACAAAAGGCATTACATATGAACACTATCAAGACATAACATCTTTGGCTATCATCCATAAAATTGCTTATGGGGGTGTCATGCTTAGGCTCCTTGCTTTGTCTCTCAAGGGAAAATCATTGTTGTGGTTCAAATATCTAGATCATGGAAGCATCCATGCATGGGTTGACCTAGCAAAAGCCCTCATCAACACATTTGATGCTTCTACAATTCCTTTCTTATTGCTCACTCAACTCATGTTTATCAAGAAGACCCATTATGAAATCATGGTTGATTTTAGTATATGCTTCACAAGAATATGGAGGAGGGTACCCCATGAATCCAGGCCATCATCTACTCAGGCATACCTTTACTATGTCTGTGCCTTTGATCCTAAAATAAGCCTCCTCATTCACCAGTCAGGAGAGAAGTGGTTCCCACAAATCTTCAAGGAAGCATCCCAAGATGAAATAATGTTGATCTAGGCTGAGAAGCTTTCCCATAGGTAAAATACCCAACCTCGTCCATCCTATGCATCCTAAATCCAAAACCTATTGCCAATGAGGCTAATGCCTGGCAACATCAACCTATGTTGAATAATTTGACTTCATATCTCCAAAATAATACACAACAAATATAGCAAGATTTGAGGATGAAAATCCACAAGCTAACCAAAGAGAATAAACATTGGGCAGCCTCTCTTATGGCCTAGCAGATGCACAACGATGTCTTATCCCTATCTGTGCCAAGCATAAGTTTAGGAGGACAAGCCCCTATAGCACTACTTCTCTAGAAAGGCTCACCTCTTATCTAGTAGAGAATAAAGCCCACCAAAATATCCACATGTAAGCATGGGGTAATTTTAAATCATGTGGTGATAGCATGGATAGTCTAGCTCAAATTGTACTATGCAGTACCCTACCGCAACTTGACTGACAATATTAAAATCCAAGGAGATCCAAAAGGGTAATATTATAAATTTTGGATAATGTTTGAGACTATCATTCCTACTAAGAGGGAGGATGTGTGGGTGATGGTGAAAACCAACCTACATAGAGTGCCATTTTGGTACCTACCCCCAAAAGGGTTAAAAATCAGAGCATGGATCGAGGTGGTGAGAGCAATGTCTGTATTATTGGCATGTGGTCAAATTATGAGGGTTTTTAAGCTGATAATGAGACCTGGGTGGGTATCTAGTGTAATTGTTGACAATTTTGTCACATTGCACAATGGGGTAGAAAATTTGAATTTTTGTAAAGTGTTTCTTTTAATTTCATGAATTTGTTCCCTTGCTTTTTTAGAAACAACATTTTCAAGCATTGCAGTAATTTTGGCTTTCCCTGCCACCCCCTTGTACATAAAATGAAGAAGAAAGAGCTTCGCTACCAAACAAGCTAAGGAATACAACTTCGTCGAAAGAAATCGTTAAGGATAAAAACTACTTCGGGCCTGAAGTCCCTCAAACAACTACTTTGGGCGAAAACCTAGAGAAGCAGCGTTGCCAAAGAAGAAATTCTAGCAAGGCACAAAAAAGAGCTTTGCACCCGAAGTATTTCTAGTAGCTACTTCGGGCCAAAGTTTTGCGAAGCAGAATTCAAGTGGCATTTCAAAATAATAGCTTCACCGAAGGAAAATCACAGTCTAAATTGGCTAAGGCAAGAAAATTACTTCGGGTCCGAAGCATTTCCAGCAAGTACTTCAGGCAAAAATCTTGTGAAGCGATGTTGCCGAAGCAAAATGCAAAGGAAGAAGAATGAAAAATACTTCGGGCTCGAAGCACTTCAAAAGACTATTTTGGGTGAAAGTCTTGCGAAGCATGATTTGAAGGAGCGCAACATTGAAAATACTTTGCCAAAAAACCATCGAAGCACCCACTTCGGGCCCCTGCACCAGTGAACCATTTCTACTTCGCTGGAAGTCGTTGTGAAGCATCTGCTTTGGCCATATTTCATGCGAAGTACTTTCACCCGAAGTGGTAGCGGCCATAAAGAATGCGACATCTTTCGAATGCAGGAATGTGCTTCGGTCGAAATACCTTCGAACCATAGTTTTGAAGAAGGTTCGCGGTGAAGCATTTTTAAGCTCACCAGCAAAGTATCTACTTCAAGCGAAGGGCCTCGTCAAAGCAGTTTTAACAAATCTCTCTAGCGAAGCAGCGAGAAGTGAAGAGCCCATCTTGCAAAGGAAATCTACTTCGATGCTCGTCACCCCCGAAGCTATTTTGCGAAGTTCCTCCATGCGAAGTACAAATCAAGGAGGATCTATTTTGGCTTGAATCCATTGTGAAGTGAAGTGCAAATGAAAATTTAGTGAAGCGCTTTAAAAGGCATGTGCTCCAAGCCGAGTATTTTCTCAAGGCGATCAAGTGCCTCATAAATGCATTTTTTTGTGCCCGATAAGCCCACTACGCATTTTTGGAAATTGGAAACAAAGTATCAGTCTTTGAAGAAGAGCTTGACAAGAATGGTGGCCACTCGAGTATTGCACCCAGAAGCCAAGGATGCTCAGACGGTTCATTAATGCAAGTTTCCACGGCTGACCCGGTCGTAGTTTCCAGTTTTGGCAACAAATTTGAGAGCTCAATCATGAGGGCCGCGAGGAGCCGACTTCTTAGGTTTCGAGGATGTACTCCTCAATTTTGTACAATTATGGCTCAGAGGTTCGGGTCCTCTATAAAAACCTAGGCATTGTAATGTGAAAAGGGGGGGAACTTTCTGTTAGAAAGCTATTGTAACCTGCATTTCTGTGATTAATACCAAAGAGCTTTGGACTCTATTTCTCTCTTGTATGCTGCCTTCTGTGTTTATTTCTTTCATATTTCTTCATTTGCATACTGTAATTCTAAACTTTGGATTTAGGTGTGTGATTGGGGACTGAATCCTAAAATTTTCTCGAAGGATACATAGGGGAGGGAAATGTTGTAGAGGCTTTCTTCTATGCTTCCTATGGATAGTGTTTCTATTATATTCATTTTTCCTAATCACCGTTACTCTGAACTCTGAATCTAGGCAAAAGGGAAATGGGAATATTGGAACTCATCCAGAGGATACATAGGAAGGCTAATGTTGTATTCATTTTGTTTATTCTTGGTATTCTTTGCTGTTGTTCCAAGTTATTGGCTAGTAATCGTGCTTCTGGTTCTTTCCTACCTCTAGACTACTGAAATTTCTTCCCTTACTATTTTATTTCTTTCCTGCACCCCTACTCTATTTATCTCTTTCTTGTACCCTTATCTTAAAAATCAAAGTAGTGTAGTATAGGAGTCGGCCTTCTTCGAATATTGGCACGAAGAGCATCTCTTCTCTTCGGCCTTTCAATGTTGGTCCAGGTCTAGGGCGCATTCATTTACCCAAATCCTTTCCTGGGCAGATTTGATGACCAACAATTTCTGGAACGCTCGGTGGGACCCGATTAGTCTCACCTTCTGAGTGGTAGTGAGAACCGATGCTCTTATTACCAAAAGACTCTTAGCATCTAGTGACTCTGTTTACTCAAGAATATTTAAGTCGTAAAGACCGATATCGAAGTTTGTGCCTTCATGCAAACAAGATGGAGAGTTAGGAATAGAGGAGATGAAACTGAGTTCTTTGAGCTAGATATTGATGCCTTTGGGGAACGATCTAGGTTAGTCACCCCCGAGTCTTTGTTACATGGAACATCCTCACAAGAGGCCAATTTTGATGAACAAAGCCTAACTTCTGATAGCACAGTGGCTAGCTTTCCTCCTAATCCTCCCAACTCACCAAAGCATCCTAGTGCCTCCATTTCTATTGGTCATCTTATTAGCAATAAAGGAGGAGCTTCGAGAATTCCTGTTTCTCAAAATCTGAGAGTAAATATGGCACAACAACATCAACAACAACAAGAAATGCAGCAACAACCGTCACCCAGATTATTTCCAGCATGGAATTCTTCGGGACTACTTAATCTAGTGGTACAAGGGCAAGTGTCGCCTGCTGCTATAAAGAATATCCCAACATTCGATGGAACTGGGAAGACTGCCCTAGAGCACATCTAGGACATAGTTTCTCTGGCGATGATCCATGGCATCATAGAAGAGAGAATTATGGTGAAGCTTCTAGTTCTGTCTCTTAGAGGAAAACTCCTCTACTGGTATAGATATTTACCACCTAGTACCATTACGGGATGGGACCAGTTAGTCGGATAGTTGATGTGAAGCTTCAATGAGTCTGCCGATTCGACCTCTCTCCTACAGCAGTTCACAATGATCTAGAGACATCCACAAGAGGAGATTGTCAACTTTAATGTTAGGTTCGCTCGAACCTGGAAAAGAATACCAGTTGGACTTCGGTCAATCGACGAAGCCGCAGCGTACTATTTCCTTTGAGCTTTCAATCCTAATATCAGTGTGATGGTAAGGTATTCGAATATCAATACCTTCCCAGAGTTATATGAATTAGCCCAAAATGTGGAAATGGATCTAATAGTTGTGGGTAAGCTTCCCCAAAGGATGCCCATGCCCATACTTCCTGATTTCTATCACTCCCAATATGCAAGCGTAGCCACTTCGTAGATCTCTGCAACCCCTGCACTCCTAATCTCATCTTGGAACCTAAATCCCATCGTATCTCAAATCACTACTCCACAAATTCATTTTCCCACTTTTTTGGCTCTGTAGCCCATGGTCACTTCGGCATTCCCTGTACTTCCAGCACCACTTCAACACCCTACCCTACCTCCAATACCAACAATGGCTCCATTGTCGCCTATTCCCAAAGTCGATGACATGCAAGCCAAAATACTGCAAGAAGTTTAGTCCCTAAACTCCACAGTGCAGACCTTGTCCAACAACATGACCATTATGAAGAAGAAGCAAGTGCAATAAGAGTTTCTCCTAAGAATATCTTATCCTACACCTACGCTTACTAAACATCAAGCAGTCCAGCAAGGAAGAGCTTCGACAAGAAATGTTGCAATAGACGAAGCCCCGAGCACTTCTGATTATATACATTGGTGCTCCACGTGTAATGATCCTCATGAAGAGAATACCTGCATGTTGCACCAACACTATGTACAGACACTGGCGAGCAGTAGTCATGGCAGTCAAGTCAATGTCATCAGGCAATTGGATCATAACTTGGTGATAGGTGAAGAAGAGCCAGTTGTAGTCCTTACTAGAGGAGGAAAGAAGTCAATAGAGGTGGATGCTATTCAAATGGCTCCTTTAAAGGTGCATGCTCACCAGGAGAAAGTGCAGCAACCTCCTCCAGCCCTAAAAAAAGCTCGACAGCCTACACCAGTCAAAGAGAAGGTCCAATAGGCCCCTAAAAATCCATCGTAGGGGGAAACAAAGGAGCAAGCTAGAGAGAAGCTCAAGCTTCCTTCGCTAACTAAGAAGTAAAGGGTTGAAGCTACAAAATAGTACCACACCAAATATGAGTTGAGAAATGAACCTGAGGTACCCAGTTCCCTGGCGTACAACATTGTGGATGAGCTGAAGAAGATTCTAGCCAAAATTAGTCTGTACGATGCACTACAATTACCTGGATAGGTAGACCTATTGCAAGAATCATTGAAGATAACCAAAGCAAGAAATATAGCATCGCTTGCCCTAGTGTAGACCTTGTCCACATCCATTACAAGGAAGAACAGGCCACTGCCATTCTACATGTCTCTACAGATGGAAGGGTACGTTGTACACAACTGTATGATTGACTTTGGGGCCACGATGACAGTCATGCCAAAGGTAGTGTGCGAAGAGATAGGAATGGAATATACGTGAAGCAGTCATGGTGTACTCCAGTTGGATGGTACCCCCATGAATACTGTAGGGGTGATCAAGGACATCCCTATTAGACTACACAAAATGCCTCAAATCATAGTTATACAAGAGGTAGTGATCATTGACCTTGAACCCTACTTCAGCATGTGCTTGTCGAAAGAATTTATGGTGAATCTATGCAGATATCTATCTATGGATTACTCGCACTTGGATATTCCATTCAAAGGGAAGAAGATTAATATTTACAACGAGAAGCCTTCTACCTTCCTTGTAGAAAAGATGTCCGAAGGAGAGAGCAGCGATCCTGTGCATGCGATAGTAGAAGGAATAGAGCAGGTGGATCTGGTCAAGGAGTCTCTCGCACAGTTAAGTTGTGAAGATGAGTTTTCATTGGCAGACTTTAATGCCATGATAGAAACCGAGATGGGATGTCATGCCATCACCAAGCCTGAGAAAAAAATCAAGTCATAAGATAAGGTCTTCGTCGAAGGACTGTGGAAATTGTTCTTTGATGGCACCTGATGCAAAAATGGTGTCAGGGTGGGGATTCTTCTAGTATCACTTTCTAGAGAGTAGAAGGAATATTATTACTAGTTGGTGTGGAGTGGCACCAACAATGATGCAGAATATGAAGCATTATGCCTAGGACTCAAGAAATCAAAAAAGTTGGGCATAAAGCATCTCCAAATCTTTGGAGATTCCGAATTGGTATGCAATCAAGTCACAAATAAGTGCACTTCAAAGAAGCACTATCTCAAGTCATACCAAAATAGGGTATGGGACTTGCTCGACCAGTTCAAATCTCTCAATCTATAGTCTATTCCAAGAGAAAAGAACCGAAATATCGATGTTCTAGCATCCATCACAGCCAAGTATTCTCGAGCAGAAGACATGGTGCATAAGCCCAAAGCTATGAGGATGATTTACAGGCCCTCTATCCCAGACAGAGATCTACATTGGCAAGTCTTTGATAGTGATGAGCAGATTGTGAATTTCATGATTCAAGAAGTAGCCATAGTTGAGAACAGAAGCCCTGACGAAGAAGAATATGAAGTGCTAGTACAATTAAAGAATAACCACGTTCCCAAGGGATTAATTACTCTTGAAAGCCTCTTTGATCAGAATGATCGAGCAGTTTCTCATAGGATCAAAGTTAATGCAAAGCAGTATCAAGATTTAGATCTCGAGCTTGGAAAAGTAATAAAAGTTGGAACAGATTGCACTTCAAAAGAGCTAGAGCAGATCCGATCTCTATGCAGAAGGTATCCCGACATGGTGGCCTGGTCTTATCAAGACTTAAGGGGATACGATCGACAACTAATCCAACATACAATTGAGTTGCAGGAAGGGATAAAACCTTTTTGACAGAAGCAAAGGCCAATCAATTCAAATATTGAAGTCTTGATGAAGGTCAAACTCCTAAAAATGCTTAAGGTGAAGATAATTTATCCCATCAAACATTCTTCTTGGGTAGCGAATCTAGTCCTAGTCAAAAAGAAGAATGGAGATATACGATTGTGCATGGACTTTGGCAACCTGAACCATGCTTCTCTCAGAGATCACTACCCTCTCCTATAGATCGATCAGATCTTGCATTCGGTGGCTAGGGCTCAACTCTTCTCCCTACTCGATGGTTTCTCTGGATACAATCAAATCTGGGTCAGGGACGAAGACCAACATAAGACCGCATTTACTACCAAGTGGGGCACATTTTCTTACCAGCGAATTCCCTTCGACCTTTCGAATGCGAGTGCCACTTTTTAGAGGGCAATGGATCTAGCTTTTGGTGAGCTCTTTAATAAGGTCATCATTATCTATCTAGATGACATAACTGTATTTTCTCGAAGAAGGGAGGATCACCCCTTACACTTACAATATATTTTTGAAAAATGCTGAGAGTTTGGCATTTCAATCAATCCGAAGAATTCCATATTCGTAGTCAACGAAGGGAAGTTGCTGGGACATGCGATATCAAAAAAGGGTCTTGCTGTAGATCCTGACAGAGCTGAGGCTCTAATGAAGCTCCCACTCCTAGTAGACAAGAAGGGACTTCAATCCTTCTTCGGCCAGATTAACTTTGTGAGGAAGTTTGTCCCCGATTTCGCCCAGGTCATCAAGCCGATGTCCAAACTTTTGAAGAAGGGTGTCGAATTCATCTAGACAAAGGAAAGGAAAGAAGCATTCAAAGAAATAAAAACCTAAATTTCTCAAGCATCGGTCCTGACCAATCGTGACTACAATCAAGACTTCATCCTATATGCTATAGTAGAACCTGAGAGCTATGTTGCGGTCCTAACACAAAAATAGGAAGATGGCGAAGAGTGCCCCATCGCGTTTCTAAGCCAAGTGATAAATCCTCATGAAGAAAAATATAATTTCATAGAAATGCAGGTGCATGCAGTAATGAAGTCTCTTAGGAATTTCAAGCAATTCATCTCCCAAATTTGGGTTATAGTCTTCGTCATCCACACCAATGTGCACAATTTCATCATCCAAGGAGAATTGGGTAGTAAAAAAGTCATATGGATCAACAAGATACAAGAGTTCGATATCGAGATCAAACCCACAAAACTGGTTTGCGGTCGTGCATTGTGTCAAGAACTGGCAAAGAGCGTAGTGGCCGAAGCTACAGAATCTCAGTGGTATGACTCGCCAATAGAAGAATGCTTCACAAACAAGGAAGAGGACGAGAAGGACTGGGTCAGTGAAATAATCGAATACTTCAACACAGGTAGATGTCCTTCACACCTAAATACTTCATAATGAAGGCATTTTAGGATGAGGTCCTCCCGATATACCTTACGCCCCGAAGGTCTATTTTTTAGAAACATTGATGGCATCCTTTTCAGGTGCATAAAAGATGATGATAAAAGGAGAATCCTGGAAGAATTTCATTCAAGATTATCTGGAGGCCACTTCGTAGGGAGAACAACAGTGTTGAAGATCATCAAGGTGGGTTACTATTGGCCCACACTCTTCGTTGATGCCTTCGTGGTTTGTCGCAAATGTGAGCAGTGTCAGAAGTTCATCAGCTGAAGTAGAAATGCTTTGATGCCTCTCTAACCAATACAAGTAGAAACTCCCTTTCAACAATGGGGGTTGGATTTCATAGGGGTCATATCACTGAACTCCTCCATCGGGCATAAGTTCATCTTAACCGCAACTGACTACTTCACCAGATGGGCCGAAGCAGTTCCCACGAAGCATGCTGATCAAGAGACTGTCATAGCCTTCCTTGAAGGATTGATCACCCAGTTTGACATCCCCGAAGCAGTCATAATAGACAATGGCCCTGGATTTGTAGGCACCAAAATCAATGAATTCCTCTACAGATATATGATATATCATAAAGTATCCTCCAATTACTATCCATAGGGCAACAACTTGGCAGAATCAACCAACAAGACTCTGTTGAGAGTGCTAAGAAAGCTCATAGAGACGAACAAAAGGACTTGGCATCTCCTTCTAGATCATACCTTGTGGGCCGATCGAATTTTTGTCAAGAAGTCAATCAAGACTTCACCTTATGCCCTGGTCTACGACAAGGAGGCCATCTTACCTATCCATATAGAGATCCCTGCATTGCAATTGTTAGAAGAATAAGGAGTCAACCCTTTGGAAAATAGACTAGCTCAGCTGCTACAGCTGGAGGAAGATCGCGAGAAGGCTTACCAGAGCTTTGCTAAACATGCTCAGGTCACTTGAGATTGGTTCAAGAAAAAATCATCCGATCGCACATTCAAAGTGGGAGATCTGGTATGGAAGTGGGACTCCTGGAAGGCCAAGCCTAGAAATCACGACAAGCTGGATGCTTTCTAGGATGGACCATTCGAAATCATGAAGGTGAACTCAACCAACTCTTTCATCCTCAAAGATGCAGATGGCTAGGTATTACCAATTTTAGTTAATGGTCTTCATCTGAAGACTTTTCATCGCTGAAGTAAAACTCTAAAAAAAAAATGTGTGTATGTACTTTTTTATAAAAAAATTCATTTGTGTATATACATATTGTTTCGATATTGTGAAAACTAAGTGTTATACTCCAGAATATCCTTAGGGTACTTTTGATGCGAAGTAGTGATAGCAAGGAGGTTCGCAGTGAAGCACTTTACCCTCAAAAATTTAAGGTTAGAAACTAAGGCATGAAAAATGCTTCGCAAAAGGAATATGAGCGAAGCAGCTTTCAAAGGAAATCCAGCAAACCATTTTCCAAGAGGGATGAACTTCGGCAAATTTTAGTGTGAAACAACTGATGCAAGATGCTTCACAGCGAAAAACTTTGGCTTTAAAAGGGTCCTCGGAATACCGAAGGTGTTATCAAAGGGAAAATTAGGAATGAAAATAGCTTTGCACCCGAAGCGTTTCAAGCAGCTACTTCGGGCAAAAATTTTACGAAGTAGTTTCCAAGAAGGCAAGCTTCGGTAGGCGGTCTTCGCGAAGCAAAGTGGCAACGCGATGAAGGAGAAGTACTTCGAGGCCAAAGCGTTGAAAAACAGTCTACATCAAAGGTTCACCATGAAGCATTTTCAGTGACGATTTCAACTTTGCTGAAGTGAAAGCATTTAAAATGTATCTCAAAGAACGTGTAGACAACAACCATGAAAATATTTTGAAGCGGATGAATTTAAGGCAAAAGTGACGGAGCACATCCTGAGGCAATTCTGTTAAGAGAAAATCTCATGCATAGGTACGAGGTGGAAGTGGGTTGCATCTCCAATGCAAGGCATAATCATCAAAGCATGTGGCCCCACGTACTATGCCACTACAAATCCAATCAAAGAGCACGGCAACTTCCTCCGTCCAAAGTGTAAATTTAATTTTGGTAGGTGCCATAAATTCAGGTGGTTGCATTTTAAGGCTATAAAACATGAGGCCTTAGCAAAGATAAGGCTATTCATCCATTATTTCATACAAAACTAAGATCCTTCGGTTACTCTGCAAGTCTTATGCCCTTTGCGTCGAAATTCTTGGTGCCAAAGTCCCCTGCACTGTAAGCCCTGCTTCTACTGTAAACCGTTCAACATGGGGAAGAAAAACTCCAAGGAGAAGGGAAAGGAACCAGAAGTAGCAGGCCTCAAAAAAATGAAGAAGGGAAAGGAAGAGAAAAAACATACACCAAAGAAGATCAATCTCACCCCTCGCCCTGAAAAGCATCCAATAGAAGAAGGCGACGACTCGAAAGAGGAACAACTTGTAGAACCACCAATTGATGGGTGGAAGAAAATTAGAGACACAAAGCTCTCTAAGGGTGTAGCCGACCTCCGATGCATCATTGAGTTTATGACAAGCAGAATCACCCCATCAAACAAGAAAGCTGCTGCATACTACTCTCAGATTTACTGGTATTTGACCCCGCCTGCTCACCACTGTCCAGAGTTAATCTATCCTATCGTGTAGAATTACCAGCCTGCATCTAGGCAAGTGTTAGATGCTTCAGGTCATAAATTGTTTTCCATTCTGAAGGAAGATGTGCAAGCAACATTTGCGCCACAAAAAGGTCTGCCCAAGGGCTATTCCGTTCGCAACATTATTCTGAGTGAACAGATGGAAAGGTTCACCTCCAACAGCTACATATTGAAATTCCTGCGTGAGAACCTCAAAAGTAGGCTCCCTTCAAGCAAGTTGCCCCAGATGCCCTTACCCTTGGTGGCCTTCAAGAACATCGATATTTTCTCTATCATTGCATGGGTAGTAGGCTTATCTATAGATGCTTCAGTGCAACCCTGGCAGGTGTCTTTGGCCAAATGTATTTTGAGAGGGGAATTATATGCCCCTGACGCTTCAAGACCAAACACCAACCCAGTTTTCTTCGATTGGGCAGAATGGGTGGCCCAAACCCTACATACGCGGCTCACCAGCATGAAGAATTTGGTTATGGGCCAGTACTTCGCACCCTGTTCTTTCCTTGTCTGGTTGTTTTTCTATCAAGTTCATAAGCAATTCACCCATATTGCCATTTCTTTGAGTGGCAAGGATGGAAATCCTTTACCTATGTACCAGTGGACTCCCCTCCTATTGAGGGCAGAGTCCTATTATTCTTTTAACCAACAATTTTTGGGACCCGCTATGCATTTGTTGAAGGGTTCTTGCCCTCGGGTCCCCCTCAGTTTGAGAGACAAAGTGGTGCAAGAGAAAAGGGGAGATGTGTTTCAACTAACATAGGGGCTCGTAATTCATATGTTCGGCTTCATTGGGAAGCCCTTCCTGCTACCAGTCTACCCCTCTGAGTACCAGTTCGCATTGAAGGTCCCTCAACAAAGCGACGCAACCAACGCCGTCTACCGCCATGGTCAAAAATGGGCACATACATGTGACTTCCCGTTTAGGATGGGAATAATTAAAGTATTTGCCTTAAAACATAATGTTTTCTTGGAGGAAAATCTTTCCAATTTTGGCCTACTCCAGATTCATCAGCAATGGCTCTATGATCCCTTGGGAGTGATAAGGGATCACTTAAAATTCAAGAATTTCCACATCTGCCCCCACCCTGAAATTGTGGAACAAAGGAATAATCCCAATGGGAAGGATCTGGAGTGGCATTTGGAGAGGATGAGAACATTGCCTCCCTGGCATGAATTTTACCCCATGGAGGTCGAGTTTGACCCTGACTAGCATCCCCTCCCAACTCCAAGCTCAACATTTTGGAGAAAGGCAAAGGATGATTTAAAGGAAGAATTGAAGAATTAGAGCGAGGAAAAATTGAGTGGTGTATAATGAGAGTCCATCGCCAGAATATGAATTCTTATAGACTCTTGACAACGGATAAAGACTTCGCAATTCTTTATGAAGCCAATGTTGAAACTTGGAAGTCCATATCCTTCATCGACTTTGTTCCTCCAGCTACCCCAGGATTGGGCGAAATCCTAAGAGGAGCTGACAATGCTTCGAAGCAAGAAGAAGAGGAAGAAGTTGAAGCTACACCAAAGGCACTACGACAGGGACCATCATAAATCCATGACACAAGTGTCGAAGAGTTAGAGCAACCACTAGAGAGAAATAAAAGAAAGAGGCAGCAAATTCAAGTGCCTCCGAGCCACCCAAAGCGACCCCGCACAAAGCTCCCAAGTGCTCCTGTTGGACAACCTGCATCAGGCCCGGCCAAAGCAAATGTTGAAGATGCGGGGCCACCAAGTGTTGAGACGGTCCTAGACATAGACGTCATTGATGTGGAGGAACTCCAACAAGAGGGAGACCCCGAAGTAGAATTTATGGAGGTCGGGAGTGCCGAAGCCCAAAAGGAGCAAGAGCCTATCACGCAAGAAGTCACTATGGCCGCTCTGCCTGAAGGGCACGTAGGTATGCATTCTCCACCCTTTTCCTTGGTCTCTCACGTGTCTACCACAGTCTCAGTCGAGTCTCCCCATCAATCTCTCCCTCCCTCACAAATTCAGTCGCCTCCTCACGTGTTGCCTCTTGCCACCGATCCCATTAGCCCCACTCCACTCGAGTCACCAGGACGGGACAAGTCTATTGCTACCACTTTGCCTTCCCATGCCACCAATCCTTTGTACCTTAGCTAGGGTGAAGGTAGTACCCCAACTTCAGACCCTTCTCTTCATTCCCCTCCCTCACATGGCATTGTTGCACTCGCTGGGACTCCTAGTACACATGTCGCCGCACCTTTTGGTGAGGCATTCACCATTCATTATTTATATTTATTTACCCCTTCGGCTGGAGATCTAGCCTTATTTGAATCTGAATTGTCCATGATGAAAGAATGCCCTCTAGCTAAGAAGCTACTCCTAGCTCGACAAAATACAAAAAAAATGTTGAAGGAGGCGAGGAAGAAGAGAGGGCGCTCTCTGGCCCAGGTTGAAAAATGCATTGTCTTCGATTTGAAGGTTGGGAAGTTGCATAAAGTAAAAAAGATCCCCAAGGTCCAAAATCCCCTAGATGAAATGACTCCAGCAGACTATGACTACCAATACAAATCCAAGGACTTGGAGCATTTGAATGTTGACAATGAATCTGAATCCATGCACATTAGGATCAAAACCTTCCGAGCACATGCCAACATCACTAATCAGCACATATTTGAGGTAGAAAATGCCAACATCAAGTTGGAGGAAGATCTGGCTAGAATCTGCTCCAAGCTAGAGGATTCAGAGAAGTAGTGTAAGCTGATGAAGAAGGAAACACACACCTTGAAATAGCAAATACTACAACTACAGTGTACAGATCAAAACCAAGCACAGATATAGGTCAAGAATGATCTGAAGGCCAAGGAATTTGAAAGCAATATCTTACATTTGCAGTAGCAGTTGCACAAAAAAGAAGGCTTGGAGCTGTTTGATAGAGGTAGAATCAAAGAAATCCGCTCACACTTGCTTAAAAATTTTAGATCCCGGGCCTCCTGTGCCCTATCAATTTTGACCTATATTACTGAAGCACATGTCATTGGCGAAGGAGGGCCAATCATAGATGAGGTCACTCAAAAAGCTAGAGGCCGACTCAAACTAGCCTTTGATGTCCAAAGCATGAAATATCAAGACTTGCAGGTTGCTACAATGAGTCGGACGGCTAGAGATTGGTCCACGGCCCAAGCCATAGTTCGTGCCTTCTTTTCAAAGGTGAGGAAGGCACAAAAGGCAAAGGACATCCTGGACATGTTTGAGAATGAACAGCGCACATCAATAGGCTACTTCTAGGATCTCTTTTCCCTAGGTTTCCTAAGCTTCATGGATGATGATGGGAATCTTCTGACCAAGGAAGAGCTTAATCCGGTATGGCTTCAGTTTGAAGGTGATGTCTCGGAGATAGACGAATGGGTAGAGCTGATAACGGAAAGGCATATCACAGATTTCATTCTGAGATGCTACAAGATTGTAGCCTGCCTGAATGATCTGTATACCAGAGCCAAACATGCTGATATCGGGCAGATTGATCGCTTTCGTGTTTTGGTTAAGGCATTGCAAGATCAAGAGCATTTCTCAAAGGGTTCTTGGGGTCATGTCTGCTGAACCATGAAAAAGATCCATGATCACCTTACCCCATCACCGCCGCACGAAGCTGCGCCAGAGGAAGCAGAAGAAGAAGAAGAATAAGAACAAGCCAGGGGACAGCCCGTAGAAGAAGAATAAAAGGGAGAAGGGTCTGGAGGTAACTCTAGTCCAATGGATCAAGGCTAAGGGTTCTCCCATTGAGACGAGCTCGTTGCCCCGCGAGCCGCCAAGAATGTTGATAATTTTTTCACATTACACAATGGGGTAGAAAAATTGAATTTTTGTAAAGTATTTCTTTTAATTTCATGAATTTGTTCCCTTGATTTTTTAGAAACAGTGTTTTCAAGCATTGCAAAAATTTTGGCTTTCCCTGCCACCCCCTTGTACATAAAATGAAGAAGAAAGAGCTTTGCTGCCAAACAAGCTAAGGAATACAACTTCGTCGAAAGAAATCATTAAGGATAAAAACTACTTCGGGCCCGAAGTCCCTCAAACAACTACTTCGGGCGAAAACCTAGCGAAGCAGCATTGCCGAAGAAGAAATTCTAGAAAGGTGCAAAAAAGAGCTTCGCACCCAAAGTATTTCTAGCAGCTACTTCGGGCCAAAGTTTTGCAAAGTGGAACTCAAGCAACATTTCAAAAGAACAACTTCGTCGAAGAAAAATCGTGGTCCGAATTGGCTAAGGCAAGAAAACTACTTCAGGTCCGAAGCATTTCCAGCAAGTACTTTGGGCAAAAATCTTGCGAAGCGGTGTTGCCGAAGCAAAATGCAAAGGAAGAAGAATGAAAAATACTTCGGGCCCAAAGCACTTCAAAAGACTACTTCGGGCGAAAGTCTTGCGAAGCGGGATTTGAAGGAGTGCAACATTGAAAATACTTCATCGAAAAACCGTCGAAGCACCCACTTTGGGCTCCCGTGCTAGTGAACCATTTCTACTTTTCCGAAATTCATTGCGAAGCATCTGCTTTGGCCATCTTTCATGCGAAGTACTTTCACCCGAAGCGGTAGCGGCCATAAAGAATGCAACATATTTCAAAGGCAGGAATGTGCTTCGGCTGAAATACCCCCGAACCATAGTTTTGAAGAAGGTTCACGGTGAAGCATTTTTAAGCTCACCAGTGAAGTATCTACTTCGGGCGAAGTGCCTCACCGAAGCAATTTTGACACATCTCTCCAGCGAAGCAGCGAGAAGTGAAGAGCCCATCTTGCAAAGGAAATCTAATTTGGTGCTCGTCACCCCCGAAGTTGTTTTGCAAAGTTCCTCCATGCGAATTACAAATCAAGGAGGATCTACTTTGGCTTGAATCCATTGCGAAGAAAAGTGAGAATGAAAATTTAGCGAAGTGCTTCAAAAGGCACGCGCTCCAAGCCGGGTATTTTCCCAAGGTGATCAAGTGCCTCATAAATGCATTTTTTTGTGCCCGATAAGCCCGTTGCGCATTTTTGGCAATTGGAAATGAAGTATCACTCTCTGAAGAAGAGCTCGACAAGCATGGCGACCACTCGAGTATTGCACCTAGAAGCCAAGGATGCTCAGACGGCTCATTAATGCCAGTTTCCATGGCTGACCCGGTTGCAGTTTCTAGTTTTGGCAACAGATTTGATATCTTAATCATGAGGGCCGTGAGGAGCTGACTTCTCAGGTTTTGAGGATGTACTCCTCCATTTTGTGCAATTATGGCTCAGAGGGTCGGGTCCTATATAAAAACCCAGGCATTCTAATGTGAAAATGGGGGGGAACTTTTTGCTAGAAAGCTAAAGAACACAAGCTTATATCGAGAGGGGGGTGAACAGTATAAGACCTCTTTTTACTTTTTCCTTTATACTTCAAAACAGTAAAGCAATATACCCAAAGCAATATCAAAGCAATGCACAATATCATCCACAAAGTGACACCAATTTTAACGTGGTTCAACCAAAATGGTTGGGCTACGTACATAAAACTTTTCTCTAAAAGTTATCTCAAAGTTCTTTGGGAATCCTTCCCAATTACAATGTTTATGAGCCTCGAACCAAAGGAGATACCTTCCCCTAATCAGAATTTATGAGCCTCTGCTCAAAGGAGATACCTTCCCCTCTACTCTGGAAATGATCCCTCAGAAGATAAACTGCCTCTACCTCTTGCCGGCACGTGGAACTCCTTTCCACCGAAGACCTCCTGTCCTCAATGCTTAGCCTAAGAGACCTCTGCCTTCTATGATCACGTCCACGGTAGCTCAAGCAACCTGTACCAAACACAGTCGGTCGGTCTAGTACAAGTCTTCCTCTGTCTGCCAGATCTGTCCAATGCTTGAATAAATCAATCCTCTGCACACAAGCCTTCTCAAAGACTTGCCAAATCTATCCTCGGGTTCTTCTCAAAGAACCAGTGCACCTCTGTCCTCAAGTTCTCTAATAGAACTATCAAACTCAGCTCACAAATCCTCTGCTAGGACCTATCCAAATCTGCTCACAAGTCCCCACCGAAACCTATCCAAGACTGCTCACAAGTCCCCACCGAAACCTGTCCAAAAACTCAGCAAGCTCACCAAGAAAAAAAACTTTCTTAGTAGGAAATCACAATGTGAATTGTTAGAGACCCAATGTGATTTGTCAAACTCATAGAAGCATAAAGAGAATTGTTAGAGACTCAATATGTTCTATACTCAACTTCCAATCTCAAAACTCAACTCAAATCAACTCAGCTCAAACTCAATCTCAAATCTGAAAACTCAACTCAATATCTGAAATGGATAGGATAGAATGCTTTCTTTCAAGAACATGAAACCCCAACAATTGCCAACTATGCAAAGAATCACATAACAATGATACTCATGTTCTTTTCACCATCAATTAGGGCTTCAACAACAATGCTCATCAACCAAGGTTCAATCAACGCCATTCAACTCAAAACACAACCTTGAAGCATTTCACAATCAACATCAGAAAAGGAAACAAGTAGAACTCCTTTTCTCTCCAATATTGTTTGAACAAAAAACATCCACCAACTCAAATCACAAAGCACAAAAAAACTTTTCAAATCATCAACAAAGGAGTAAGCCCAACACTTTAACCAAGTAAAGAATAGCTTGATTATTACCAATTTAATGAAAGCAAATGTCAATCTCAAAGCTGCCCACTTAAGGTTTCACAACTTCACACAAAAAGCCATTTTAACCTTAAAACATCATGCTTTCATTCCCATAATCAACCAAAAGCACTCTCAACATTACAAGAAAAAATTATCCTTTATACACCTTATTTCTCCCTTATAGTCTTATCAAAAATAAAATTTATCTCTCATAAGAATGCAATAAGATATTTCAAACAACACCTTCAAAAGAATCTTTTATCAAAATAAAACAAGCTTTAAACTCCTTATAACTCCTAAGCTGTTTTGCCCTCTAATAAACTTCCTCCATCCGCAAAATACACTTAGCAAAAATTAATTTCAAAAATACCTTGGCCAACATCAAAAATCGTGCTATGGAGAAATTGCGCACGAATTCTAACACCACCCACTGCGTCCACTTCACGATGAAAAACCCTTTTGCGTTATTCGAACACGAAACCTCCCGTTCGGGTAGTGCACCAACAGCCTAGCCACTATCGGTGCGCCAAAGGCACCCGATGAGGTTTAAACCTCACGCTGTTAGCCTTGTTCCTTCTACGCCAAGGATTAAATAAAACAATAGTGCCTCCCTTTCTTCTGACGTGAACACAAAGATGAAAACCTTATGGCGGATTTACGACAAACGGCGAGCACAAAAAAATGAACAACGGATTCATGAAAATGGCAAAGACACAGTCGGAGAAGAAATTCGAATAGCGAATCACGAAATCACAATGAGCAACTCTTTTCAAAATATGGATGGGATGCTTCTTGATTTTCATCGAGGGAGATTTATATGCATTTTTACCATAATCTCTTGACGTTGGCGAGGAGTTTAACACGGCGGTGGAGGTCTTGGCTAGCGTCCACAATCTTAAAACATAGTGCCATGGGTTAGGAGAACCCATTGCAAACAATAATTTAATATTTATTTAAAAATAATTAAAGGGAACCTTAACAAGGTTTTTAATTATTTAAATAAATACTTCCTCCTGGACCCAAATGCATTAAACTAATGCATCCACCTTGATCTTTAAACCTGCCAACTTGGGATTTACAAAAGACCTTTGAAACTGTCATGCCGTAACCTTCATCAAAACAAATTATTTGAAATCAAATCAAATTCCTTCAAGAGCTTCTTGACATCAATGACAACTTATACACTTGAGAAAAGGCAATGTACCCAAGGTACCCAAAATTGCCAACAATCTCCCCCTTTGTCATTGATGGCAAACCTTTACTGAAAACACTTCTCAAGAGCCAAAACTAAAACCAACTGTGCTAACAACTAACCAACTGTTCCCACAACTAAGAATCTTCCTTTGAAGTTTTTCTCCCCCTGACTTGAAGCTCTTCTCTTCACTTTGAAGCTCTCCCCCTTACTCATATATCTCCCCCTTTGTCATCAATGGCAAAGGGTCACCTTTGGGGCTCGAGACTAAGAATGAACCTCTTAGCTTAGTCCCTCCCCCACCTCCTGATGAGGTGATTAATTCTGGGGTGGGAGTAAAACTCCCATTAGGCACTGATCATCATCAGTGTATATAACTTCCTTTCTGGGCCTTCTCTTGAACTCTTTGTCCATATTCTTGTTCTTGTTCTTGTTCTCATCCCTGTTCTTGTCCATGCCTTGATCCTTGGACCTGATCATGCCACTATTCTTGTTTCTATATTCTAGAATTTTAGCTCTACACTGTCTGATTATGTGACCTTCATTGTTGCACTTGAAACACTTGACAATGTTGTTTCTCTGAGGTAAACCTGATCTTTGAATCCACCAGTTCTGACCAAACCTGTTACGACCAAACCTGTTCTGACCAAACCTGTTTTGATCAAACTCGTTCATGTTATTTACCTTGCAATAGACTGCCTTGTGCCCAAACTGTTTACAAGATTAGCAATACCCTTGAAAGTAACTAGCACTTCTAAAATTATCATTTACCTTCTTCACTTGAGCCATGCAATGTGAAGCCATGTGACCAAACCTGTGACAAGCAAAACATTTGCCTTGAAACTTTCCTTTATTTGACCTCTTAGGTTCTGAAAACTTCTTCTTCTCATTCTGAATTCTATTTTCTGTTTTTGTGTATCTATCATTCAAGGAATCCTTTTCTGAAGTACTTTCCTCATCAGAACTCTCTTCCTTTTGGAGTCTCTTACTAGACTCTCCAACTTGTTCCTTGTGTGGCTTAACAAAACCAAGGTCTATTTTATCTGTTGTCTTTCTTTGACCTTTGATGAGTGACTTAACCTTTTTGGAGCTATCTTGAAACCTGTAAAGATTATCCTTGTACTATTTAGTTTCCTCTTTCAAAGAAGCCATTTTCTGTTCTAACTCACTATACTCAAGAACCTTAGACTCTAACTCATCCTTGAGTTCTTGTGTCTTAGCTATAGAGAAGTCAAGACTTTCTATAAGATCATCTATCTCCATACAACATTCATGTAACTTATCCTTGAGTCTAGCATTCTTCTTTCTTTCCTTTTTCAAAGCACTAAGAGCACTAATAAGTTCACCTTCAAGATCTACTTCACCTTCCTCTATATCTTCCTCTATTTGTTTGCTTTTTGAATCATCAAAGCCTTTTTCGGATTTCTTATCACTAGAGGTGCTACCCTTTTCAAAAACCATACATGCATCTTCCTTATAGTTTTCTGAAGCATCCTCATACATACTAGAAACCAAATCATTATTTGTGCAATCATCCTCAAGGTGACCAAAGTTTCCACATCTAAGACATTTCATGATAATGAATCTATGTTTTGGTTCTTCCTCTTTTTTTGATATGAACAACATCTCATTTTCATCATCACTTGAAGAACTTTCACTATCACTACTAGAACACTTACTTGCTTTGTCTAGGTAGAAACTCTTCTTGTGCTTGTGAGAATACCTTTTTCCTTGATTGTTGTGCTCATCTTTGTTCTTCCTATGATGCTTGTGCTTTTTAGAATCCTTGCTCTTAGAATCCTGTTTATATTCATCACTTTCATTCTTGGGAACAGTGCAGTTAGTAGCATAATGACCAAACTTTCCACAATTGAAACATCTTATATTTTTCATACTTTTGTGTTTTCTAGAGAACTTGCCTTTCTTGCTGTAATATGCCTCTTCATCACTAGAAGACTCATCACTATCTTGAAGCTGTTTACCCTTGGATTTCTTGGTAGCCTTGAAAGCTGCCTCTTTCTTGACATCAACCTTCACTTGAGTTCTCAACTCAAATGTTGCAAGTATACTATGGAGCTCATCCTTTTTCAACTTATCCAAATCTTTAGCTTCCTCAATAGCAGAAATATTTTCACTAAATCTATTAGGAAGAGATCTTAAAATCTTATCACAAACATCATTTTCAGTAAGCTCAAGACCTAAGTCTTTCATGGAGTTAACAACCTCATCCATACGAAGCATGTAGTCACTAATATTTTCATCATCATTCATCTTGAGTTGTTCAAACATACCTTTGAAGTGTCTCAACTTGGCCTTTCCGACATTTGTATCACCTGTATGAACCACCTTCAATTGTTCCCATATTTCACTAGTTGTCTTGCAGTGAATCACTTTGGTGAGATCTACTTTCTGTAAGCCTTTCAGGATTGCATTCATTGCTTTTGAATTGTTGTGATGTAGGAGCCTTTCTTCTTTAGTATTAGGACCATGTTCAGGAATAGTGTACTCATCTTCAATCACTTCCCAAACCTCATTCCCAAGTGCCATTAGATGAACCTTCATCCTTGCACTCCAAAGACCAAAATCCGACCCATCAAGAATAGGTGTTGCATTGCCACTTGAATGATCCATTGTGTTCTTTACTAGCTTTTCCTTCAAGTTGTTAAACTTTTTGAAGGCATCGGCTCTGGTACCAATTGAAGAACACAAGCTTATACTGATAGGGGGGTGAACAGTATAAGACCTCTTTTTACTTTTTCCTTTATACTTCAAAATAGTAAAGCAATATACCCAAAGCAATATCAAAGCAATGCACAATATCATCCACAAAGTTACACCAATTTTAACGTGGTTCACCCAAAATGGTTGGGCTACATCCACAAAACTTTTCTCTAAAAGTTATCTCAAAGTTCTTTGGGAATCCTTCCCAATTACAATGTTTATGAGCCTCGACCCAAAGGAGATACCTTCCCCCAATCATAATTTATGAGCCTCTACTCAAAGGAGATACCTTCCCCTCTACTCTAGAAATTATCCCTCAGAATATCAACTGCCTCTACCTCTTGCCAGCACGTGGAACTCCTTTCCACTGAAGACCTCCTGTCCTCAATACTTAGCCTAAGAGACCTCTACCTTCTATGATCATGTCCACAGCAGCTCAGCAACCTGTACCAAACACAGTCAGTCGATCTAGTACAAGTCTTCCTCTGTATTTTAGATCTGTCCAATGCCTGAACAAATCAATCCTCTGCACACAAGCCTTCTCAAAGACTTTCCAAATCTGTCCTCAGGTTCTTCTCAAAGAACCAGTGCACCTTTGTCCTCAAGTTCTCTGATAGAACTATCAAACTCAGCTCACAAGTCCTCTGCTAGGACCTGTCCAAATCTACTCTAAAGTCCCCATCGAAACCTGTCCAAAACTACTCACAAGTCCCCATCGAAACCTATCCAAGACTGCTCACAAGTCCCCACCGAAACCTATCCAAAAACTTAGCAAGCTCACCAAGAAAAAAAAACTTTCTTAGTAGGAAATCACAAGGTGAATTGTTAGAGACCCAATGTGATTTGTCAAACTCATAGAAGCATAAAGAGAATTTTTAGAGACTCAATATGTTCTATACTCAACTCCCAATCTCAAAACTCAACTCAAATCAACTCAGCTCAAACTTAATCTCAAATCTGAAAACTCAACTCAATATCTAAAATGGATAGGATAGAATGCTTTCTTTCAAGAACATGAAACCCGAAAAATTGCCAACTATATCACATAACAATGATACTCATGTTCTTTTCACCATCAATTAGGGCTTCAACAACAATGCTCATAAACCAAGGTTCAATCAACACCATTCAACTCAAAACACAACCTTGAAGCATTTCACAATCAACATCAAAAAAGGAAACAAGTAGAACTCCTTTTCTCTCCAATATTTTTTGAACAAAAAACATCCACCAACTCAAATCACAAAGCACAAAACAACTTTTCAAATCATCAACAAAGGAGTAAGCCCAACACTTTAACCAAGTAAAGAATAGCTTTATTATTACCAATTTAATGAAAGCAAATGTCAATATCAAAGCTACCCACTTAAGGTTTCACAACTTCACACAAGAAGCAATTTTAACCTTAAAACATCATGCTTTCATTTCCATAATCAACCAAAAGCACTCTCAAAATTACAAGAAAAATGTATCCCTTATACACCTTATTTCTCCTTTATAGTCTTATCAAAAATAAAATTTATCTCTCATAAGAATGCAATAAGATATTTCAAACAACACCTTCAAAAGAATCTTTTATCAAAATAAAACAATCTTTAAACTCCTTATAACTCCTAAGCTGTTTTGCCCTCTAATAAACTTCCTCCATCTGCAAAATACACTTAGCAAAAATTAATTTCGAAAATACCTTGGCCAACATCAAAAATCGCGCTATGGAGAAATTGCGCACGAATTCTAACACCACCCGCTGCATCCACTTCACGATGAAAAACCCTTTCGCATTATTCGAACGTGAAACCTCCCGTTCAGGTAGTGCGCCAACAGCCTAGCCGCTACCGGTGCGCCAAAGGCACCTGGTGAGGTTTAAACCTCACGTTGTTAGCCTTGTTCCTTCTGTGCCAGGGATTAAATAAAACAATAGTGCCTCCCTTTCTTCTGACATGAACACGAAGACGAAAACCTTATGACAAATTTACGACAAACGGTGAGTACAAAAAAATGAACAGTGGATTCATGAAAACGACGAAGACACAATCGGAGAAGAAATCCAAATAGTGGATCACAAAATCACAGTGAGCAACTCTTTTCAAAATACGGATGGGATGATTCTTGATTTTCATCGAGGGAGATTTATATGCATTTTTACCATAAGCTCTTGACGTCGGCGAGGAGTTTAACACGTCGACGAAGGTCTTGGCTAGTGCCCACAATATTAAAACACAGCGCCATGGGTTAGGAGAACCCATTGCAAAAAATAATTTAATATTTATTTAAAAATAATTAAAGGGAACCTTAAAAAGGTTTTTAATTATTTAAATAAATACTTCCTCCTAGACCCAAATGCATTAAACTAATGCATCCACCTGTAATATTTAAACCTGCCAACTTAGGGTTTACAAGAGACCTTTGAAACTGTCATGCCGTAACCTTCATCAAAAAAATTTATTTGACATCAAATCAAATTCCTTCAAGAGCTTCTTGACATCAATGACAACTTATACACTTGAGCAAAGGCAATGTACCCAAAGTACCCAAAATTGCCAACAAAAGCTGCTGTAACTTGCATTTCTGCGATTAATACCAAAGAGCTTTAGACTCTATTTCTCTCTTGTATGCTGCCTTTTGTGTTTATTTCTTTCATATTTCTTCATTTGCATACTGTAATTTTGAACTTTGGATTTAGGTGTGTGATTGGGGACTGAATCCTAAAATTTTCCTAAAGGATACATAGGGGAGGAAAACGTTGTAGAGGCTTTCTTCTATGCTGCATGTGGATAGTGTTTCTATTATATTCATTTTTCCTAATCGCCGTTACTCTGAACTTTGAATCTCAGTGAAAGGGAAAGGGGAATCCTAGAACTTGTCTAGAGGATACATAGGAAGGCTAATGTTGTATTCATTTTGTTTATTCTTGGTTTTCTTTGCTGCTGTTCCATGTTATTGGCTAGTAATCGTGCTTCTGGTTCTTTCCCACCTCTAGACTACTAAAATTTCTTCCCTTACTCTTTTATTTCTTTCTTGCACCCCTACTTTGTTTATATCTTTCTTGTACCCTTATATTAAACACCGAAGTAGTGTAGTATAGGAGTCGACCTTCTTCGAAGATTAGCATGAAGAGCATCTCTTCTCGTTGGCCTTTGAATGTTGGTCCAGGTCTAGGGCGCATTCATTTACCCAAATTCTTTCCTGGGCAGATTTGATGACCAACAATAATTAATGGTGATGGTAGGCTATGCCAAATTGAGCATGAGGAGTAACTTAAGTTTGGCATCATTTGGTCTGGATACTACAGGTTCACCGAATAAGTTGCAAAAGGATTTTTGGCTTGGGGTATGTGAGGCACACCCTAATTTTATGTAAATAGTTGGAAAATAAATAAAATATGTGATAAGCATATGGTCGTACAATGTATGACATAATATTGCACAAGGTAATTAGAGATTGGTCTTAGTGAATTCTCGTTGATTAACTAAATTAATAAAAGGTGAATGCAAGAGGATTTCCAGAAGGTATCTTGGTTTATGTAGCACTTTATTTCTATTTTGTATGCTTTCTTCTTTTTCTATTTTTTTTGCTTGTTTTGTTTGTGTTTTATTGTTGTGACTCCATAGCCCAATGGATGAAGGCAATAAGTACAAAAGGCCTTCATGCAATCTCCTAAAAATTTGTGATTACATGAAGCAATACCAACATGATATCATGAGATCAAAAGGCACTTGAAAGGAAGGATCTGGACTCACTTGCCAAAAAAGGACTCCCAGATCATCCATGTCAAGCCAAATATTTTGAGAGCAGTGCCCATTCCATGATTAGCTAGGAAAATCATTCTATAAATAGTATCCCATCCTTTCACCCATGCTTTCCCTTTTTGAAGAAGGATTATGTTTTTTTAAATGCTAAGTTCTTGTAGATGTATTGGTTGAGCATTGGGTAGTATATCCTTATAATGAGACTCTAAGATGCAACAGAGTACTGCTAAGATAGTTTCCAAAAAGGGTGGCAAAAAATTTATGATTCCAAGAAGGGTGGAGAAATCGGACAACTTGGGACATTAAGCAACTCCTAAAATACAACCTGATAGTAGGTGGCCAATGAATGTGGAGCATTTATAACCATGAAGTAATCCCAGGGTTCTATCAACTTAAACTCAAAATTTGGCTAAGTGGTAAGGTGGGCGAAGAATTGGGCATCCAAATATTCTAGGTAGATCACAAAACTCCATCCCATAATAAGGGTGAAGAAATGAGATCCTGAACGACCATCACAAATGTAGTAGGTGGATAAATGGGAAAGTGACTACCCTCATCAACTCCCAAAGTGTCACCCTGATGGCAAGGAGGGTCATCCAAGTTTAGATACCGATGGAGGTTTTGGCATCTACCAGTCCTTTGAGTGATCCCAAAATCATGCCCAAGGTGGAAATTGGGGTGAAAGTCCAAAAAACCTGCCTTGGCATAGCAGACGGAGTTTTGGATCAATAACAATCAGTGGCTAGATTCTAAAATTCTGCCCATCATAGTATTCTTGCCAACATTGAGGGACCTCTGTAGAAAGAAGGTGCATCCTCATTTATGATGGTGCATAGTGAGTAGTTGGCAATAAATAAATCTAGTGCTCATTCAGTGGGTAGCAAGTTAGATCCTAGGTATGCAAAATTGATTAGCCTCAGCACGTCTTCTCACACAATTAATGGCCCTAGGTGCATATGGATGGAATTCATTGCCTGATAGTATTGTTAGATGAAGTTAGATTAATCAAGGGTCTAGATTTAGACCTTATTTTCTATCCCCTTATGGAAACCACCCTTCACTATAGTCTATAGAAGATTTGAAGATGATCTGCAACATGGTTTTTCCCATTGGTGCACTCACATTTTCTCATTCACACCCGCTATCTTTATTGCAACATTTATTGTAAGGTCTATTTATACTAGAATGCAAGTCATTCTAGGCATCAGATCTTTAGCCATTACAATCCATATGTAAAGCTCTTTTTATTCAAGAAATATAAGTTTATTACTGTTTGATCTCTAGTTAAGCTCTTGAATGTGTGAATGTTGAGTGTTTATTTTTGCTATAGCTATTTGGATGGATGTGCTCTAAGGTAGCATTCTAGATTTTGTGCATTTTAATTTGGTAGTTCTATAATTTACATTCAATCATGTGTGCTATAAGCTAAATGGGAGTCAGGATTGACTGATTTGTTAGGTAGTTTGTTTGTATTTTTTGTAATGGTTTGGGTTTACTTTGCATATGCTTTGATGAGGTTTAATTCATCCACTTTTTAAGTTCTAGCTTCAAATTTCATTTGCTTTATTTCTTCTCCTCTTTTCTCTCATCGATATAAGCTAGGACTTCCCATGAACTGGACTTCTCCAAAGATCAACTGCCTAGTCTCCTGGCTCTATGGTCATTCAATATTGGTGTAATTTTACGGGCACGCAAACCTTTCCTTTTTTGTTAGGTCAAATTCTTCACCAATAGTTATGATGCTAATATTTGGGCTTGGGGAGTTGTAAGGGTATACTTTTAGTTCTAAAATATAATACCTATAAGATGAACCCAAACCTAAGAGATTTATGGGAATGCAACACCTAGGATTTTTGCAAAAGACACATACTTGAGTGAGGAACTCAAAAGTGACCCAAATATGTGGAGTGTTTTGGAGAGGTCCTAAGAGAAGTAGCTTAGATCTTATTTCCGACCATGGAGGTTAGGAAATTCTTATGCAATCAAGTTGGTGATGACATATCGAATCGTAGTTCGAGTGTCTATGTGAGTTTATCACACGGAGTGATAACCACCTTATTTTTCCCATCACAAATATGAGGATAACTAAGCACTATAGTGTTAGATAATCCACTATGGAGGTACAATGTCTAATTTTCAAGGCATATTCCCAAACACCAACATAGATAAATTTATGTTGGTAATGGAAATGGTATCCCCTTATCTAAATATTGAGAAGGGATAATCCCAATGCTATGGTCAATATATCTTACATTCATGAAGACTGTAAGAAATATGGGGTGACCATTTGAAGCATCCTTTACACCATGGAGGTATGCAAGGTAAACCCTAGATCTTACAAGAGTTTAGCCACTCATGTCCACTCAAGAGATGTATGTAGTGTCATGGACTCAAAATGTGGTACTATCTTGTTAAACTATAACTTATTTGGAAACGTCTTCAGTGAACCTTGATTATGATCTTTACCTGATGTAAAAAATAATTCTCTCTTGGATTGGTTGAGTTGGGTTGTTACACTAACCAAGCACTAATGTGACTATTTCAATGACTACTTATTATAGGAATTCAAATAGATAATCACATCACAAGAACTTTAATTCCTATTATGTTTAACCTTGTTGGATTAATAATAGCACTAATATAAGGGAATATAGCTTACCATTAATAACTTCATAAGGTTATACTATGGTTAATTACATTAATAAATGTATTGATTTACATCATGTAATAGAATGTAAAATTATACACATGATAGAATAAAAGTTGATATCCATGAAATAAATAAACCTCATATCACATTATAATATTACATTATCTCTCTATGAATTAGAGAGATATACCAATGTATAAATGGAATACCTAAAAATTGATAGAATTAACATAATTCAAATCTATGAGAAAGGATAAGAGATGACATAGGTAATATCTTTTCAAAAATATGCCATGGCACAGGATATATTCCTAAGAAATGATTATAAAACAAGCCATATACATGTGGAAATTTGTACTGGTATGGTCATAAATTTAGTGTATTAATGTACTATTACAACCATTGATCTCACTAGTGAGATATGAACTAGTGTAAACTACTTGATTTTTTTCCTTATCTTATATTTGCCAAGATACTATATTTGGAACCACGTGTTTTATACATGTTGATGCACAAAATATAAAGAGACAAGATTGCAAGTGTAATTCATCTATCTTCTAGTGATCGATAATAATTAGATGTCTAGTTATAGTTATCTTGGTATTAATTGATAATTAGTGGTAGAGAAATTATATTGATGACACTTGGTAGAGATGGTGGTAATGTTTAGTTTGTTGATATACATGTGATTTGTTGGAATGGTAAATAAAATAGTTGGGTTTAAACATACCTTATGGAAGTGGGTGCATACTCCCATTAAATTTATGCACATGATATACAACATGAATATTGGTGCTAGTTGTTGATGGATCCTACTATAAATTGGTGTTGATGTTTAGCATTAATAATTGTGAAGTTTGTTGACATGATTCAATGGGTTTAACCAATGACAATCGTACTATCTATGTTATTATTGTCAAGGCTAATGTCATAGTGAAAATTGAATATTGGTTTGGTATTTTTATAACACTCTATTGGGTTTTGTGGTTATCCCTCATAAAAATAATATTGAATATTAAAACATGTACATTTATTTGTAGATAAAAACTTACACTTGCATCCCAACATTAATGGAAATGGTTGAAGTTGATATGTTAGGTCAATGTAATCCTAGGTAGAGGTGAAAGATTCATGCATTCATTAATGGAAGTATAATTGATGTTCATACGAAATCCTAGGGATGGTAATAGTTGGTTCCTATTCCCCAATGGTGACTGGGGATAATACACTCTATTAGTGACTAGTGACTAGAACTTATATCCTAGTGTAAATTGAGCCTAATGACACCCATTGGTAGTTGGCCTCCGGTGCTTACACCTAATGGAATTTGTTATTGATGTAGGTTAGAATCAAATGTAGACTTATTTCACATCATGAATGTTAGTGAATGCTTTAAATTAAGTGCTATTTTTGCATATAGTGGTGGTTGGCATCCCTAAAGGTTGATGTTGACACCACCCAGATTAAGAAAACCAGAGAAATCATATATACTCAAATCAATTATGACATTTATTTCCATAATGACAAAACTATAATATAGAAAAATTATATATTGGATAAATTATCCAACACTTTCCTATATGATTCACTCAGTTGATGCATAAAAATACTAAGTGACTATATGATGTTTCTATAGTCTAATAACAATCTTAAATGACAACTATAATTAAATAGCATGTTTTATCTTCCCAAAATAACTTAATCATCAACTATATATGATAACAAGTTAATTTCATATAATGTTATTATATACCTAAAAGGTAATTTAGAACTATTGGATTGAATAGACCATTCACAAAAAAAATATTTTTATCGCATGCTATAATTCATTCCAACTTTAAAAAAAGTATGCTTAAGATGTGTTGAGTGGTGTTTTCACCCAGTTGTGAAAGCACACTCTCCGGTAGGATCTGAGTCCAAAAATCCTCTGCTTGCAAAGAAAAGAACTTTCTCCAAGGTTCCTGTTATGCTTAAATAATGTTGTTCAAATGAAATGCCAGGAATATCTTAGGGTTTGCAAGTGGATGTTAACAAGGGGCACTGGGGTTTATCTAATTTGAAATTACAGTGGACTCAAATTGAATAATTGTACTTTAATCTTGGATTTTGATGGATTTTCGGTTATTTATTTGGATACAATAATTAAATTGCAGAAAATAAAGCAAGGGTTTGAACAAAAAGGTAAATGAAAAAGAAACTAAACTACAGTCAGAATGCTGCCATCAATTCGATGAAACCGAAGATAATGAGGTTTTATGCATGCAACCTAATCTAATGAACCTGCAAACTCGCACAATCCAAATAAATTAGGTGCTGGTTTCTAGGGTTTCTATTGTAATTCCAGACCTAGGCATTCGTATGAAGCAACCAAGCACACTTGCATTAAACTTCACCTAAAAGCCTCAGAAATCCGGAATGAAAGATAAAACATTAAATCATGCATGCACAAAATGACTCCTTCTTTCTCATCAATGAGATGCCAATACTCTGTATTTTATATTAAATGATATGTCAATTACATTCAAAGAATGTTCCAGGCAAAAATATTCCAGAACAAAAAAGAAGGAAATTGCCCAAGTACAGGCCCAGAATAGCACGAAGCTCTTGTCTCTGCAACTCTGCAATCGGCAATTTCCAACCCTTCCTTCAATCTACACTTCTGGCTTTATACTAATAGAAACGGCTCTTCGATTCTCCCTGTGTCGATTTGTTTCATCTTCCTGCATGTGACCCTTCAAATTCCCACCTTTTCCTTGTCTTTATTCCATGTTTAACGCCAAAACGCCTAAAATCCTTCGTTGCATGTAACGCTTCTGCAGACCTGACACCTGCATGCCACGTGTCACACGCCCTCTATGCCTTCTGTAACGCCACTCTGCAAAAAACCCGACAAAAACTGCATGCCGCCTGTTCACCTTCTTGGCCGCGAAAACACGACATGTCACGATATCGCGACGCTCTTCCCGGCCGTACGTCCTCGGCAGCATCTTGTCGCGATATCGCGACCATTTTTGCTTTTGAACCTTCTTTCCTCAAACTGTAGCGAAATCGCTACCATTTCTCCTCGACCTCCTTTTCACAAAACTGTAGCGAAATCGCTACCATTTCTCCGTCGGGCTTCCTTTTCACCAAGTTGTAGCGAAATCGCTACCATTTCTCCGTCGGGCTTCCTTGGCAACTTTACGTCGTGACATCGTGACCATTATCACTCTCTTGCCTTCTTTCGACAAACTGTCGCGATATCGCTACCGCCTTTATCCCCGAACCTGCTTGCCACAAACTGTCGCGATATCGCTACCGCTTTCTCTTTCCGTACGCTTTCCCGAAACACGTCGCGAAATCGCTACCGCTTTTATGTTCCGAACCTTTGGCAAAACTTATCGCGATATCGCGACCATTTTCATCATCCAACACGTCGCGATATCGCTACCGCTTTCATCTTCCGTACAGTTTGCCAAAACACGTCGCGAAATCGTGACACTTTTCATCTTCCGTACAGTTTGCCAAAACACGTCGCGAAATCGTGACACTTTTCATCTTCCGTACAGTTTGCCAAAACACGTCGCGAAATCGTGACACTTTTCATCATCCGTACGGTTTGCCAAAACACGTCGCGAAATCGTGACCATTTTCATTTTTTTCCAACGGCATGTCGCGATTTCGCGACACCATTTCTTTTCTTCTCAACGGCATGTCGCGATTTCGCGACACCATTTCTTTTCTTCTCAGCGACATGTCGCGATTTCGCGACAACTTTTCTTTTCTTCTCAGCGACATGTCGCGATTTCGCGACAACTTTCAATTTTTCTTTTCTCTCCTCTTCGGCAGCGATGGAGCTACATGTCGCGATTTCGCGACAACTTTCCTGCTTCCAGCAGCGATGGCGCGACAAGTCGCGATTTCGTGACACTTTTCAACACTTAGGCATTTTTTCTCTTTTCTTCAATTTTAGCATCTGGGTCACCGAGATTCTTCTCTGCAAGCCTGCAAAAAGGTGGGTCCCCAATTTTGGGGTGTGTTGTGGATCACCCACAACAAATGGCGACTCTACTGTCAAATGCTCTTGAGCATTTTAGTAAGAACCCAACTCGAAACATATCACAAACTCGCAAATATACGTTAGCACATAAGCAAAATAACAAATGCCCAAAGATCAGAAGTACATGAATCATCAGAATCATCAAGTATTAGCTTAGTATGTGCAATGTGCTTTCATTCCCTATCGTTTGAAATTGATCAACATTCCATTATCGGTTTTGCATGAATGCATATATGGGATGGTGACTGATTTGTGTACCCTAATGAATGTGCAAGGAGATTTGCTTCCATAAAAGGCATGGTCCTTCTTCTATTACTATGTACAAGCATTCAAGATTGCCAAACCCTCTTAGGATCCACTAATTCATTACCTTATTGTATCCCAAAGTTGGTTATGAGTCCCTACTATCTAGAACCCATGTGCAAGTGAATGTGAAATCAGAACTTTGGGGAATCAGACTCCCAACCAACCGAGATGAGAGTTTAACCTTATCCTTACTATTCTGATTTAGAGTTCATTACCTCACTTTAAGCAAAATAATTAAACCGAGTTATGGAAGAAATGGTCATGCTAGTCTAACCCTCTAGACAATCGGTGGTCTTGTTTTTTAGGCAAGACATGATGCCATGCATGGGCATATCTAACCCCACAATCCAAAACTTATCTCCATTTCTTTGGACCTTGGGGATGACTACCCATCCCTTGCAGAGGACAAGTAGTACGATCCTTACAATCCAAAATAAAGATGAGATGGGAAAAATTTATTTATTATATATATATTTTTATTTATTTTTTTTTTACTTCTTGGACCTTGGGGATGACTACCCATCCTGGCTAGGGACATGTAGTACGATCCTTACAATCCAAACTTTAGATGAGAAATATTAATTTTGTTGCTTAGACCTTGGGGATGACTACCCATCCTTTGTAGAGGACAAATAGTACAATCCTTACAATCCAAGATTTACTATGAAATGAGACATAAGAGCTTTGGGGAATCAGATTCTCAACCAACCGAGATGAGAATTTATGCCCTATCCTTACTACTCCATGTGGGTCAAATCAAAGCTTTGGGGAATTGGATCCTCAACCTAAGTTTGATGAGGATTTAACCCTATCCTTACTACTCTGATTTTAGGCTTTAAGCTCTATGGAAGTGGTCAAAACCACTGTTTTAAGGATCATGTTGCATAAATAGGATAGACATGAAATACTTCTTTCGCCCAACCTTTTCCTCCAAGTTAGGTTTTGATCATTTTGCTCAAGATCCTTTTTAATGTATGAGACGTGCTTGGTTCTAGATATCTCAAGACTCAGTTTCCAACCTTAGGAGCTACTTACATATATGTATAACACAACCCAAAGAGGATTTGACATACTTTAATGGCTTGTACCTAAGATGCATATGTAACTAAGATGAGATGTATGTAAGGTGAGATGGAACATGAATGCATTATTTCTTGAATTACAAATGGAATGAATTGTCATACAAAACTGATTCTTTCATGCATCCCAAAATCAAACAATATTATTAAACTGCTTGTGTTACTTGTGGAGCTTTTACAAGATAATTCCAATATTTCATATTCTCCTAACCTTAAGCATAAGTTGACATCTCAATTTTTTATTCTTTATTATTTATTTTTATTTTTTATTTTTTTTTCAAAATTAACACACATGTCAATTGAAATCAAATCCATAACCAAAATCCTAGCTAGACTAACAATCCTAAACAATAAAAAACAAAATCTGAAAATCCCCCACCAAGATCAAAAGAATAATATCAAAGTCTCAAAACCTAAGGGCTAAAATAATGCTTTAAAATCTGCCCATTAACCGGTAGCATGAAATCTTCCCCTTCTAATGTTTTTAGCCTGAAGGTATTCTTCCCAAGAATCTCTGAAATCTGATATGGGCCCAACCAAAGACAATCAAACTTTTGGTGATTCCCTTTTTCCTCATGTCTTTTGTCCCATAGTAATACCAAATCTGAAATTCTGAATGATTTAACTTTGGCCCTTCTGTCAAACCATCTCTTGATAACTGCCTGGTGTTTATTCATGTGATTCATGGCCTCTTCTCTCTTTTCATCAAGGTGCAACAATTGGCTCAACCTGGCTTCAACTTGATCATCTGTCCCCAAGTACTCTTGTATGAAATGTAAGGTCTGCAACTTCAAATTTGCTGGAAATATCGGGTCTTGCCCATAGACCAAATGATAGGGAGTATTCCCTATGGACTCTTTCACTCTGGTCCTATCTGCCCAAAGGGCAAACTTTAGTTGGTCGTGCCAGTCCCGCGGGTTCTTTTCAAGCAACTTCTTAATAGTATTCAACAAATTCTTATTTGAAGACTCGGCCAACCCATTTCCTTGAGGATAGTAATTGGATGCAAACTTTAAGCTCACTTTGTTATCATATGCCCAATCTGCAAATTGTGTAGAAATAAAAGCTTTACCATTGTCACTCGACAATAGAGTCGGGCATTCCAAATCTTGTTATAATTTGATCCTCAAGAAATTTAATCACAACATCGGTGGTGGCATGTTTAGTAGGAATCGCTTCGTCCACCTTGTACAATAGTCCGTAGCTGTCAAAATGAATTTATGAGAATCAGAAGAATTTGGGTTAATAACCCCGATGAAATCTAGTCCCCACTGTGCAAACGGTCTCATTTCGACTACAGGCTGCAACGGCATGGCTGCATTTCTCTCTCTATTTGCAGCCACTTGACAGATGTGACAAGATCGTACATGGGTATGCGCATCCTTGAAAATATGTGGCCAGTAGTATCCTGCTCTCAGGATTTGATGTGTTGTAGCATTGGCTGCACCATGACCAGTTCCATGTTTCCCGTGAAATTCCTGCAACACCCTGGCAGCTTCTTCTTTGCTCAAGCACCTCAGGTAGATACCTTCATGATTCTTCCTGTAAAGCACACCAGATTTTATCAGATAATTGATGATTTAAGCCTTAAGGCTCTTCTCTCGTGTTGAATTCAGATTAGAAGGACACTTACCAGTCAATAAAAATTGCACAATATCAACATACCAGTCGTCCTTAGCCATGTATTATGTATTTGAGCATTGACCTGTTATTTGCGGATTATTTTCTGCGATCGCCTTCGCCAGTCCCTGTCCTCGAACTAGTTTCATTGATTGGATTTCGAGATCAAATTCTTGGATGGTTGAAATCCACTTTCCTCTCTTCTCACCTAGTTCATTCTGTAAAAACATGGTCTTGACAGCAGAATCGGGCACGATGGCGATAATTCTGCTGTGCACGATGTAGTGCCTAAATTTTTTCACAGTTTTAAAAAGTGCGTACATTTGCTTATCAAGGATCGAATACCTTAATTGAGCGTCTTTCAGGGGGGCACTTAAAAATGCAATGGGTTTTTCGGCACTATCCTCACCTTTTTGGGTTAAGACACTCGCAAAGGAGTGTTCTGATGCAAAAGCATAAATATAAAAAGGCTTGGAGTAGTCTGGGCTTATAAGGACAGGAGCTCTGGAAATGGCATCTTTGATATTATGGAAAGCCACTCTACTTTCCTCGTTCCATTTTACATCCACATCTTTCTTGAGCATTTGGTTCAGAGGTTTGGCTATCTCAGCAAAGCTAGAGATAAACTTCCTCACAAAATTGACTTGCCCAAAGAAAGATCTCAATTCTTTCTTACTGCTCGGGAGAGGTAGGTTTTGGATAGCTTGTATCCTTTCTGGGTCGATGGATATGCCCTCTTTTGAAATGATGTGACCCAATAATTTCCCTTCGTTACTCCGAAAATGCACTTTTTGGGATTTAAGGAAATTCCATGTTCTCTGCATCTTTGAAGCACTTTCTTCAAATCTTTAACATGATCCTCTCTCTTCTTCGAGAAAACTCGGATATCATCCACATACACGATGATGCATTTGCCTATTAGCCCTTTGAATGCGTAATCCATGGCGCGTTGAAAAGTTGCACCAGACATTTAACGATCCGAACGACATTCTCTTATATGCAAATGTCCCCCACTTGGTAGTGAAGGCCGTTTTCATCCTGTCATCCAGATGTATAAGAACTTGGTTGTACCAGAATATCCATCGAGAAAGGACATCATTTCAGATCCATTTACCATTTGCAGAATTTCATCAATTGATGGCAATGGATAATTGTCTTTTTGAGAGGCTTTATTAAGATTTCGAAAATCTATGCACAGCCTAATCTCTCCACTCTTTTTCCTTACTGGAACGAGGTTGGCCACCCAGGTTGAGTGCCTAACAGGAAAAATGATTTTCGCTTCCAATAATATTTTAACCTCCTTTTCGATCAAAGGCTCCAATAGCGGGTTAACAACTCGTTGTCTTTGCCTAAAAGGCTTGGAGTCTGGCTTCAAAGGAATGGTATGTGTGATAATGTTCTGGTTGTAAGTCTTCAGCTCATTGTAGTTCCAAGCAATACAATCTATGTAATGCTTCAATGCCTGTATTATGTTGCTCCTTTCTTCCTCTGTACATGCCTTTGCTATGTACACCTCCTTTGGATTGTCTGCACTCCCTAGATTAATTGAATCGCATGCATCTTTGGGGAGTGGGACTCTTTTTCTCTTCTTGTTCTTGCATTCCATGTCGAACATCTTTTCTAATGAAACCACGTCTTTAGGAATTTTGTTGGATTGATACGCAGTTTCACTTTCTTCTGTTTCATCCTGCCACCTTTGTTCCTCATCAATCACCTGGTTTTCAAAAATACCCGAGTTTGTGACAAACTTGAAGATGTGCCTGTCACTTTCAAAAACCTGGAAATTCTTTACATTATCAGGTATTGATGGACAAGGAACCAGCTCAATGGAAAACTTTTTACATCTTTTTATATCCACCGGGTTTAACATGCCCGCGGCGATTGCAAGAGAGTCTGCTATTCGATTTCCTCTCCTAGAAATAAGGGCTATGTTGAATGCATCAAACTCCTCCATGAGATCCATAACCCTAGTTCTATAAAGGCTCAGTCTTTTGTCGCGGCATGTATACTGTCCTTTGATTTGCTTGACAACCAACTCAGAATCTCCCAAAACCTTCAAGCATTTAACATGTTTGCTCAATGCTAGACGTAAACCATAGATCAATGCTTCGTACTCTGCCACATTGTTTGTGCAAGGAAATTGCAGTCTGTAGGCAGCTAGCAATGGTTTACCTCCTGGACCAGTGAGCTCGACTCCGGCTCCTGCTCCCTGTCTAGACTTTGATCCATCGAACTTGAGCAACCACGTGTAATCATTTTCTTCAGAAGAATGACCATGACACACTTCTTCTTTAAACTCTTCAACAGCTTCCTCAACATCAAGCGCATAGACTCCTAAGTCTGGCTCAGAAAACTGAACTTCATTCGGCTTGTTAAAATCTGTTATAATCTCTTTAAGCCTCGGTTCATTTTCCACTCTTATTTGATTTGCAATTCCCTTCCATGGTAGCCACATATGCGAGCAGTCTGTTGCAAAATAGCCATTCAACGTTTTCATCCAATCCCTAGCAAGTAGCATTCCATACCTACTCGGGATATTAACCACCAAAATGTCCACAACCTGCTGAACCCTGGGTTCAGAATTCAATTGAATCTTGACATCATATAAAGTCCCCACTACATTTACTTCGATCTCGTCCAGTTGTAGGACTGTACATTTGGATGAAACAAGTGCGAGACCTAGCATTTTGCATATCTCCGTAGGCATGAGGTTGCTCGTGGCTCCTGTGTCCACCAAACAGTTATGCAAGTTCTTACCCGCAATTCTCAGAGTCAATAAGAATGGCGGGACATCCCTTCTCTCCTTTCACAAAATCAGATGGGATTCAGCTCTTTTTTCCTTCCACATCGGATCAGGTGAGTTCAAAGCTCTTATCAACGCCTCCTTTTGACCAGGCAATTTAGTTGCGTCCAGGAATGAAAGGCTAGATTTGGACTTCTTCATATCCTCCACTACGTCATAATTTGGTTTTTCGAATTTGACTGTCTTCTGGACGTCATTAGACATTTCTCTTCTGAGTGGAGGGGGAGGGTTGTTACTTGCCTTTGTATCTGGAGGAAGAATAGAATTGTTTGGAGGTGTTGATGAGGTTTTAGGGGCTTTAGATTTACTCCTCAAATGGTACCCATGAGTCCCCTTTCTGAAATCTCGAAAAGCTTGCACCTCCTGTTCCAAAACTTCGTCTTCTTCCTCCTCGCTTTCACCCTCTTGGTGATATACTGTTTCCATCACCATAATATTTTCATCTTGATGATACGATGGATCCTCATTTGATACTAGTTCCAAATCATCAACTTGTGCCTGAAGACAATGAGTGTATCTAGCAATCTCAGGACAATTCCTCTCATTGTGTTCTTTTGTGTTATGTAACCTGCACCCCCTTTCCCATGCCAAATCTGAAAGATTCAAAAGAGAATTAGATTGGCTAGGGCCTACAGAAGCATCTAATTGATTAGCAATGGGAGCAGGAACTCCCCCATTGTTTGGCTTGGTGTTCCAGTGCCTCCCTCTATTGTTAAAATTCTGATTTGGGTGAGGGGCATGGGAGTCATACTTCTGCTGTTGAACCCTGTCATTGCTTAGTTTATGCACTAGTTTCTTGAGCTCTTCGACTTCCGAAAAAACATCCTTCGGTGGAATCATATTGTTGTTAACCCCTATTGGATTCGCATAATTAATGGGGTCTTGATTCCACATTTGGGTCGGGTTCTGAGGAATTTGATTCCCATATGGATTAATACCTTGAATCGGGATTGGATTCGGAACAGGAACTATGGCTTGAGGATTGACTTGACTAGTTTCCTGCGTAGTTGATTGACTATTCTGCAAAAATGCAAGAACATGTGGAATGGCTGTGATTGGTTGGATTGGAATGGGTGCATATGCGGGTGTTTGGTGGATACGGCTGCTGATATGGGAAGGCGTTCATACTTGGCATTTGTGGTGCCATGAGTTGATTTGCCTGGGTAGCTTGACCATATGGAGCACATTGTCCCATCATAGGCATCTGGGTAAACCCGTAGCCTTGCGGTGTCAACTGCTGCTCAATAGTCATGGCTTCATTATAGGCCAAAGCCAGCGTGGTGACCTGAGGATTACGCCTTGCAAACATAGCTGTCATGGGGTCCAATGCCCCAAAATATATCTGCAAAGCCACTGCGGGATCGATGGCAAAATGTCTAATTGCTCTGTTATAGTTCTTTTGGAATCTCTGATTAAACATTCGGATTGGTTCCCCTTGGCCCCGTTTGCATGTAATAAACCGATTGTAAATAGTTGCGGGATCTAAGGGTGACCTAAATTGATTGACAAATGCATTTTCCATTTGTGTCCAAGAGGTGATTGAACCGGTTGACAAGCATATATACCATTCATATGCTATTGGATCCAAGCTCATGGGGAAAAGTCTACGAGGCTACATCTTCATGCTCGAACTTGCGACCTAATTAAAACATCCCTATAGGCTTGGATATGTTCTTCTGCTATTCTTAGGCCATCTGGCTTGTATTTAGGCAAAAATATTTCAATGTTCTTGGGGATTTCATGGATATCCCCAGCAATATTCAAAGGAGTATTGTTAGCTCCATACCAAGGAGCTGCTGGAGCTTGAGCCATTTGACTCAGAATTGATGTAGACAGACCTACAATAGCAGTAGAAATATTACTAACTATAGGCACACTAGGAGCAAAGGATATTACTGGCGTAGGTCCACTCGACGTTCCTGGAGAAAATAGGCCTTTTGCGACTGGTGTGCTTACGACTTGCTTGGCTTTACCCTTGGGAGTACCAGTAAGGTCATGAAAAATGGTTTCTCCGGTTGTTTGAGACCTGGTCGCAATACGGCGTGGTGGGTCCAGCCTGCCTGAAGAAACCCTCGGCTATTTCGAAGAAAACCTGCAACAAAAACAAAAAATGATGTTGCAGTTTAGCCGTAAATAATTTCAGAATTAAATCAAAAACAAAATACTCAGATATGAAAATCAAAATAGATAAACCAATTCGGCCCTCCTTCTAGCGCCAATCTGTTGAGTGGTGTTTTCACCCAGTTGTGAAAGCACACTCTCCGGTAGGATCTGAGTCCAAAAATCCTCTGCTTGCAAAGAAAAGAACTTTCTCCAAGGTTCCTGTTATGCTTAAATAATGTTGTTCAAATGAAATGCCAGGAATATCTTAGGGTTTGCAAGTGGATGTTAACAAGGGGCACTGGGGTTTATCTAATTTGAAATTACAGTGGACTCAAATTGAATAATTGTACTTTAATCTTGGATTTTGATGGATTTTCGGTTATTTATTTGGATACAGTAATTAAATTGCAGAAAATAAAGCAAGGGTTTGAACAAAAAAGTAAATGAAAAAGAAACTAAACTACTGTCAGAATGCTGCCATCAATTCGATGAAACCGAAGATAATGAGGTTTTATGCATGCAACCTAATCTAATGAACCTGCAAACTCGCACAATCCAAATAAATTAGGTGTTGGTTTCTAGGGTTTCTACTGTAATTCCAGACCTAGGCATTCGTATGAAGCAACCAAGCACACTTGCATTAAACTTCACCTAAAAGCCTCAGAAATCTGGAATGAAAGATAAAACATTAAATCATGCATGCACAAAATGACTCCTTCTTTCTCATCAATGAGATGCCAATACTCTGTATTTTATATTAAATGATATGTCAATTACATTCAAAGAATGTTCCAGGCAAAAATATTCCGAACAAAAAAGAAGGAAATTGCCCAAGTACAGGCCCCGAATAGCACGAAGCTCTTGTCTCTGCAACTCTGCAATCGGCAATTTCCAACCCTTCCTTCAATCTACACTTTTGGCTTTATACTAATAGAAACGGCTCTTCGATTCTCCCTGTGTCGATTTGTTTCATCTTCCTGCATGTGACCCTTCAAATTCCCACCTTTTCCTTGTCTTTATTCCATGTTTAACGCCAAAACGCCTAAAATCCTTCGCTGCATGTAACGCTTCTGCAGACCTGACACCTGCATGCCACGTGTCACACGCCCTCTGTGCCTTCTGTAACGCCACTCTGCAAAAAACCCGACAAAAACTGCATGCCGCCTGTTCACCTTCTTGGCCGCGAAAACGTGACATGTCGCGATATCGCGACGCTCTTCCCGGTCGTACGTCTCGAACAGCATCTTGTCGCGATATCGCGACCGTTTTTGCTTTTGAACCTTCTTTCATCAAACTGTAGCGATATCGCTACCATTTCTCCGTCGAACTTCCTTCTCACCAACCGTAGCGATATCGCTACCATTTCTCCGTCGGGCTTCCTTTTCACCAA
Source organism: Wollemia nobilis (assembly GCA_028583015.1). NCBI lineage: Eukaryota > Viridiplantae > Streptophyta > Pinopsida > Araucariales > Araucariaceae > Wollemia > Wollemia nobilis. The sequence continues at coordinate 17,236,843 of JAQPPZ010017052.1, forward strand.
GCTATAGCGAAATCGCTACCATTTCTCCGTCGGGCTTCCTTGGCAACTTTACGTCGCGACATCGCGACCATTATCACTTTCTTGCCTTCTTTCGACAAACTGTCACGATATCGCTACCGCCTTTATCCCCGAACCTGCTTGCCACAAACTGTCACGATATCGCTACCGCTTTCTCTTTCCGTACGCTTTCCCGAAACACGTCACGAAATCGCTACCGCTTTTATGTTCCGAACCTTTGGCAAAACCTGTCGCGATATCATGACCATTTTCATCATCCATTCAGTTTGCCAAAACACGTCGCGAAATCGCGACACTTTTCATCTTCCGTACGCTTTGGCAAAACACGTCGCGAAATCGTGACACTTTTCATCATCCGTACGGTTTGCCAAAACACGTCACGAAATCGTGACACTTTTCATCATCCATACAGTTTGCCAAAACACGTCGCGAAATCGCGACACTTTTCATCATCCGTACGCTTTGCCAAAACACGTCGCGAAATCGCGACCATTTTCATTTTTTTCCAACGGCATGTCGCGATTTCGCGACACCATTTCTTTTCTTCTCAACGGCATGTCGCGATTTCGCGACACCATTTCTTTTCTTCTCAGCGACATGTCACGATTTCGTGACAACTTTTCTTTTCTTCTCAGCCACATGTCGCGATTTCGTGACAACTTTCAATTTTTCTTTTCTCTCCTCTTCGGCAGCGATGGAGCTACATGTCGCGATTTCGTGACAACTTTCCTGCTTCCAGCAGCGATGGCGCGATTTCGCGACACTTTTCAACACTTAGGCATTTTTTCTCTTTTCTTCAATTTTAGCATCTGGGTCACCGAGATTCTTCTCTGCAAGCCTGCAAAAAGGTGGGTCCCCAATTTTGGGGTGTGTTGTGGATCACCCACAACAAGATGTATCTTACATTTTATAACTATGGAAATCCTACTATATAAATGAACAAAAAATAGAAATTTTGATGTCTACATAAACATTGAAATTCTTACTCCAATTTGTATATTCCCAAAAAGGTGCACTTGGCATTTATTTTCAAATCTCAAATATATTCTATTATATTTTTCCTACATTAAGATAATTCTCTTGCCTATAATCTATTAATTGAAGGAAGGATATGAGCATGTGAAAATATTTAAAAATTCTCTATGTTTTGTGATAATAAGTTTGTTAAATATCATCCATAATCTTCACCTATAGATATATGATTAAAAAAACTTATTAAATGAAAATATGAACAAAAACTTCTTGGAATTCAATGCTATTTTGGCCTTCTCACATGACATACATTTTTTAAATGTTTGCAAGCGTTATGTCTCTTGTATATCTATTGATTAATTATCAAGAGACTTTCAAGTTCATCCATGTCACGTTTTACATTTTTATAATATGGTTCACTTCAATGTTGATGATGCATTGCATAAGTTGAATGAATTTGGATCCACTTGTAGAAACCATTCTTGATGATGATCATATTTAACTAATTAACATTTATAGTATTAATTTACTCATATCACTATTGAACCTACAAATTAATAAAATGGACTTTATATCCAATAACCCTCACCAATAATTGTTTGAAAATGGGGGAAATGGATCTTTTATTATCATGGCATTCAATCTCCTAAAAACCATGCATATAAATTTCATTTTTATCTCCCTTCAAACTAATAAGAACTGGAGAACCCTATCCACTTTTTTAACTTTTACTATGATTATATTATCTATAATATTTTATATTTTCACATATAACTCTATGTATATAAGATTTTTCATGTAAGGTTATATTCTAAAAGTTATGGTTTGGATGTTAGTTTTTTCTAGTAGACACCACTTTACCTCTCAAATCCTTGTTCAACTATGTGAAAAATATACTCATGATTTGGAAATATAATATTGATAACTTTTAACAAATGGTCCCCATTACTATTGACATTAATGAAGAGTAATAAGTAATCCAGAAAACCATACCTTTCCACGGCATCTAGGGCAAGGATTAAAGAGACCACGAAATAAGTTTCAAGCAATTGATCAAAAAATGGCTCATATCTCAAGTGAATCTGGTGCTAAGGTGCACCCACAAAATAATTCTACTGTGAAAACCCCTATCAAGGGTAAGAATTTTGAAGACTCAGTCCCAAAATTGAATTTTAGGGATGCCCTTCATGGTGGACAGCCTCACCCAATGCTAATATCAATATTAGGGCTTCTCATAAACCTCTAAGAATGCCTAAGATTGATCCCAGGAAAACGGAGTTAGGATGTCTTAAAGCAACTGATGGAACTCCTATTGTTAAGCTTGATATGGGTAAAATTCAGGCTGGCATTGAAGATTTGGAAAAAAGAGGACTAATTTGTCGATTCGTGGGTTTTCATCCGAGTCTATCTGCTTTCAAAGTCCGGGCTGCAAAAAGTTGAAAAACTAAAGGTGAGTTACAAATCTCTATTTATCCAAATGGTTATTTTCTTGTTTTATTTGCTAATAATGAAGATAGAGAGAAAAATTTTCAAGGGGGTCCTTGGTTTTTGGAAGGGCAGGGCTTTTCATGAAGCCCTGGCATAATAAATTTAAAGCCGAAGAAGAGATGCCTTCTATAGCTCCCGTGTGGGTTAGACTCTTTGGCCTCCCTATTGAATTTTGGAATCCTACTATTTTTTCTTCAATTGGAAACTCTTTAGGAACTTTTATGATGACTGCTGATTGTACTCAAAATTTTGAACATATTATTTATGCTCAAATTTGTGTTTTAATGGATTTTGACAAACCCCTACCTAAAAATATCACATTACAATTTGGGGAAGACACTTGGGAGCAAGTAGTGGACTATGAGAACATTCCTTTTCGTTGTAGAATTTGCCATGAATATGGTCATTTGGCCAGTGCTTACCCAAATAAAATTCCTGATCAAAAGAAAGAAGATATAAACTCAACAAGTTTCCAAATACCTAAGAAGAAGAACACTCAGAAAAACCAGTAATGAAGGATCAATCAAAGTCATCTACTAATATGTTTGAAATCCTTTCCACAAATGATGTCCCAAGTGAGGAAGAGGAAATAATGGAAATTGAAATCTTAGAAACACAATTTAAATATGAAGGAAAGAACTCAGAGACAAACCAACAAATCAAAGGTTTTCAACAGAAAAAAAAAGGAGAAAATTTACACAAGAAAAACAATATTTCAAATGTCAAAACTTCAAATAATGCAGGTCCCAATATAGACTCCATTGAACCATCTAGTAAAATTTTGGTTGTGTATGAGCATTCTTCAAGGTTAGAAGCCATCTCAGATTCAATTGGAATAATTCAAGAAACAGGGAAAAAAAATTGAAGATGGATTCTAATCAAAAAGTAGGTCGCAAGACCAATCAATATCATATGGTAAAAGAAGGTGAAAATCTTGTAGAGGAAGGTAAGATTAATGCCCTTCCCAACATTTTTAGCCCTGGTATTAATGAATATCATCACTTGGAATATTAGAGGACTCAAAGGGAGTCTTTCAAAACAAAATGAAATTAGAAGAATGATTCAGATAAATCATCCACATCTTGTTTTCCTTCAAGAAACAAAGATGTCAATGGAGGATATGGACTTAATTGCCGATAAAATTTGGCCAGCTGGAAAAGTGGTTTCCCTCAGTTCCCAAGGGACTTCGGGTGGCATTGCTTGTCTTTGGGACCCAAAAGAGGTAGTTATTCACCATATGGTTGGCAGTTGGGGTTTGTTGGCTATAGCTATTCAAAGTAGACATTCCAACCAGATTATGCTCTACATTACTGTTTATGCCCCGACTTCTTTGGAGGAAAAAAGAAGACAGTGGAAGGATATTACTCATATTATCTCTCATTTTCCTAAATCTTGGATCTTGATTGGAGGAGATTTCAATACCATCCTCTCTCTAGATGAGAAAAGGGGGGAAATAGAAATTTGGACAAAAGTACTGACCTCATGAGCGAATATATTGCAAACCTCCATCTTGTGGATATCCAACCATATAATGGCCTTATGACTTGGTCTAACAGAAGGCAAGGCTTAGCTTGTATAATGGAGAGATTGGATAGGTTTTTGCTCTCTGAAAATTTCTTAATCCATGGTCACATTCCTAAAGTGAAGACTCTTAATAATGTTGGTTCGGATCATTGGCCAGTCATGGTGGAAATGTGGAAAACCAATGTGAGTTTCTCTCCTTTTTGTTTTCAATTAATGTGGCTTAGAGACATTTCCTTCAGACCTCATGTGCAACAATGGTGGAAGGAAGGTAAACCTAGGCATGGGACTAAGATGTTCTGTTTTGCCAAAATACTGCAATACATTAAATCCAAAATCAAGACTTGGAACTAGAAAGAGTTTGGGGATGTTCATAAAAAAAAACATGAAGTTATTGCTCATCTTGAAAATTTGAATAAGAAAATCCATTTAGATGGCCTCACAGAGAAGAGAAGTGCAGATGAAATTAAACTCACAACTCAGTTAGAGGAATGGGAAAAAAGAGAAGAAATCTTATGGAAGCAAAAATCTAGAATTCAATGGCTCAAAGAAGGAGATCGAAACACAAATTTCTTCCACAAATCTCTTCTAGCTCGAAGATCTCACAACTTTATTTCTTCCTTAAAATCAGATTCTGGAGATGTTGTTTATACTTGGGATGGCATGAACTCTATTGTTGTTGATTACTTTTCCAATATTTTTGCCGCTACTCCTCTTGACTCAACTTCACAACAAAATGTTCTTCAAGAAATCCCTTCTCTTATCACTTTTGAGGAGAACTCTATTTTGACTTCTCCTGTTACTATCAATGAGCTTCAACAAGTAGTTTTTAAAATGCAAAAAGGGAAAACCCTAGGTCCTGATGGTTTTCCTATTGAGTTCTACCAAGAGTTCCGGGATATCCTTCATGTTGATTTATTAGAGGTGGTGGAAGAAGCCAAGAAATCCAAAGAAATTTTGAAGGTTATCAATAAAACTTATATTACTCTTGTTCCAAAAGCTCAAGAGGTTGATCATATCTCAGCTTTTAGACCTATTGCTTTATGTAATGTTCTTCTCAAAATTATTACTAAAATCATGGCAGAAAGGTTGAAGCCTCTTTTGCATAAGATTATTTCCCAGAGCAAGGGGGATATGTGGAAGGACGTCAAATAGTAGATGAGATAGTTCTTGCTCAGAAGCCATCCATTCCATGGATATGCAAAATTCTCCTTCTATGTTCATCCGGTTAGACTTATCCAAAGCTTATGACAGAGTGGATTGGCACTTCCTTATCAAAGTTTTGAGGCAATTTGGTTTCTCTAAGGATTGGATGGATTGGATTATGGGATGTATCTCTTCAGTTTCCTACTTAGTTCTTATCAATGGTAGGCCTTCTCAGTATTTCCTAGCTTCCAGAGGTATTAGGCAAGGTGACCCGCTATCCCCTTATTTATTCATCATTCTTGCTGAATGCTTGGGTAGGACTATAACCAAAAAGAGGGAAAACAAAACCCTTGAGGGAGTTACCATTGCTCATGGAGCTAGACCTATCTCTCATCTTCAATTTGTGGATGACTCTACCCTTTTAGGTAAAGCTACAGCTTAAGGAAGCTTCTAATATTAAGCAAATCATTAGCTATTTTTCTAAGGCTATCGGGCAATTGATCAATGAAGACAAATCTAAAGTTATTTTCTTTCACTGCTCTGCTAGACAGGAATCCATGGTCTTGGATAAATTAAGATATAAGAAGACCTCTCTTCCAATCACTTATTTAGGTATTCCCATAAATATTCAAAGGCAGAAAAATAAATATTGGAATTGGTTGTTGGACAAAGTCAAGAAGAAAATTGGAAAGTGGACCAACAAGTGGCTTTCTTCTGGGGGTAGAATCACCTTGGTAAAATCAGTCCTTCAAGCTATTCCTATTTATGTTTCTTCCGTTTTGAATATCCCAAAGGCTGTTCTTCGAGAATTGGATCAAATCAGTCATCATTTCCTTTGGAGTGGTACTAAGGAGAAAAGAAAATGGGCCTTGGTGAAATGGGATACTTTATGTCTTCCTAAGAGTGAAGGGGGGTTAGGATTCTGGTCTTCAATTAATAACAACAAAGCTTTAGCCGCTAAATTATATTGGAGGATGTTGCATAACCCCAATGCTCTTTGGGCCAATAATCTTCGTGCTAAATATGCTGAGAACAAAAGTCCTAAAGACCTTGTTCGCTATCAACTTCCTACCAAAGGTTCTCCCATTTTAGCAGTTCTTAAGACTGGTGAGGATTTGATAAAGAAAAAATTATTTTGGATCATTCATAATGGTCAACATGCAAATTTTTGGACAGATTCTTGGGATGGTCACAAGCCTTTGATAACTCAATTTCCCGATTGGAGGCCTTGGATGGAGGAGCTTCACCGAGCTAATTGGATAAAGGTGGCTAATTACTGTCGGTACCATACTGGTAATTCAAAGGTTGGTAGATATTGGATCCCTATTGAGGACTGGCCTATTCAAATCCTAGAAAGGCAAAGACAAGATATCCAAGGCATCCTTCATATGAGATCCCTCTCTTGGTCCCATGAAAAAGATTGTTTTGGATGGAACAACACTACTAAGGGTGAGTATTCAGTTGCTCAAGGTTATTTGACCTTATGCCATAATAATCCCAACCATTCTTCTGACATATTTTCTCAATTGTGGGCTCAAAAGCTCCGGCCTAAGGTGAGGTTCTTTAATTGGATTTTATTGCATCGTAGGGTGCTTACCGGTGAGCAACTTATGAAGCATGGTTTTCATGGCCCTTTTAGATGTGAAATGTGTGAAGAGAATGTAGAAAATATCAACCATATTTTTATTGAGTGTACTTTAGCCTCTGAGCTATGGAGGAGAATGGCAACTTTACTTGGCTTACAAGTGGTCCAATTTTTTCACTTTTGAACAACTTTTGGAGGGATTGGCCTAGTCAAGAGGGTTTTGATCATTTTATTAAGCGAGTTAGTTTGGATGGGTTCTACCATTCTTCTTTGGAATATTTGGAATGAAAGGAACAACCAAATTTTTAATCAAGATAGGAAGGATATTCACTATATTTGGCAAAAGACCATAGCCAACTTAGTTGAATCAGTCCATCAACTCCTTAATCACCCCCAAAACTCCCACCAAAGATGGGATCAAGTGATGCAAAGATTGAAGATTAAACCTTCTAAGGGCAACCAACTTAAAGGGAATGTGAGTATTAGTAAGATGGATAGGACTAGAAATTGGCAACCTCCTCCTAAGGATTTTGGAAAAGTCAATACCGATGGAGCCTCTAGAGGGAACCCTGGAAAAGCCAAGGTGGGAGGAATTGGTAGACTTTCAGATGGCTCCCTGGTTTTTACTTTTGCTGAGAATTTGGGTATTCTTTCCAATAACCTTGCTGAGGGGTATGGTATCCTTAGAGGCCTTCAGGAGGCTACTAAGGTTGGATGGGAAAAGGTGTTAGTTGAGTCCGACTCTCAACTTATGATTAATCTCTTGAAGACTCCTTCTAAGAATCATAAGGTGGATTGGAGAATAAAAAGAATTATTGAGAAGATTCAGTTAATCCAGATGGGATTTTTGAAAGTTGATTACAATCATGTGGTCAGAGATCAAAACAAGAGTGTTGATGCTTTAGCTAATTGGGCTTTGGACAAAGGTGATCTTACTTGTTATGGCCACCCTCCTATATGGTGGGCTTCTCAAATTAGGGAAGCTCTTCTTTCTATCATTTCTTTGGATGGCTCCAGTTCTGAAGGTACCTAGTTTCTTCTTGTTTTTTTTTTGTTTCTCTTTGGTTCATTCAGTTTTTTTTAGTTCCCTAGCTCATTCTATTCTTTATTTTGTTTCCTCTGTTGATTCTTGCATTAATAGTCTTCTGGTCTAGATAGGTCATTGTTTTGTTCATTTTTTTTCTTTTGTCTTCTTTGTTTTTTTTGTTTAGTTTTTTAAGGTGGGTGGGTTCTTTTGTTTTGTTTTGTTTTTGTGTTCTTTGTGTTGTTTTTTGTTGTTCTTGTGTTTTTGTTGTTTTGTTTTTTTTTTTAATGTTTTTTGTTATTGTTCTTGTGTTTTTTTCGTTCTTGTTCTTGGGTTTCTCTTTGTTTGTGTTATTTCATTTTTTTATGTGTGAGTGTTTTCTATGTTTTTTGTTTTTGTTTATTGTTTGTTGTTGGTTGTTTTTATTTTTATTTTATTTATTTTATTTTTTAGGTTTTGGTTGTGTTTATTTTTCATGTTTTTTTGGGTTATGTCTTTGTAGTGTTCTGTTGTTTTTGTCTTGTTTGTGTTTTGTTATGTGGTTCTTGTGTTTTTCTATGTGGTTTGTGTTGTGGTTTATTTTATCTTATTGTGCGTGTTTGGTTGTGCTTTTGGTTTTGACACACTCAAGGAGCATGTTTTTTATTTTATTTTATTATTTTTGTTGTTATTTACTTTTTTTAATTTGGTTTTGTGTGTTTGTTTGCTCCTTGAGTATGTCAAAGGTGGTAGGCCAGGTCCGAGTCCCGGGCATTTTTGGCGGAATGGATACCCCTGCCTCCTTGGGTCTTACCCGAAAGTGGCATCCCTTTTGGGATGTTTTCCACAAATAAAAAAAATAAGTAATCCATTCCTAATTTCACTACCACTAGTGTTGAACCTTTAAATCATACCCATTGCTTATTTAAAAAACTAGTTGTTAGATAATCATTAATGCAATACCCTACTAGACTTAAATTTATAAGATATAGAGGGGCACATAATTTTTATCATTCTTATCAAGATGATATTTTCACTTAATGGTCTTAGTTTAATTATATGGACTTAGTGTAGATCAACTAATTGGGTTGGATTATTGAAACCATATTATCATTGCATTAGCATGAAAATATGGATGTGAGACATTTGTGCAAATAATACAAATAATTTAAAGTTAAAATATGCTTTATTTATTTGGATATTTTGTATAATGAATCTTTAAAAAGAGTTATAGAATCCTCTGTGTTTATTATTTTTTTGTCCTTTGTTGTTCACTTTTCTTGTATAGAAAATGTGTCTAAATCTTGGTGTGTATAGTTGAATGTGAAGAGAAACTTTTGGGACACAAATTATTTCATATTCGAACAACCACAAGTAGTTGGAATGGTCTATTGAATTTATTTTTATATCTCTTTGATATCAAGTTAACATTTGGTTGGTGTCTTTGAAATCAAGTTTTAGCGATAGTGGTGGATGCGTATCACAACATGGCACATATTGGTGAATTATGTCTACACTACTCTTTTATGACTTGATGTTGGTTTAAAATGATGATATTTGTGTCTAAAAATGGCTAGTAATAACACAAATCATAATAGGATAAGGGATTTGGCACCCCTTCAAACATCATCTAGATCATTTGCATTCAACTCCTAAATAAATAATAATAACTTTTCAATTTGATTATAGGTATACCATATCCCTTTGGTGGTTAATTTGATGTACCTTGATAACTTCTTATAGTGCTATATCCTAGGTTCATATAATTGTTTATCTAAGCCTCCATAAATTAATATGTTACTATTGTAATGGAGAAATGATTATTCAATTTTGAAGGATAAAATTATTTAATCAAATTTGATGTATGAAGCAAATGTAAAAAGTATAGTTAATGAAGTCCTAGTAGAGAGGAACATTCAAACCAAAGGTATTATGTCCAACTTTCTTAATTATGGTGTATGGTCCATGTAGAAATATGTTAATATTGTGTTGGACCCTTGGAGCCTTTTATTTTTAAGATATATCCATACTTTGTTACCTTATTTGTATTCATGTTGTACGTATTTCTCATCATGTATTTGATCAAATACTTTATATTGGTTATCTAGAGTATATAATTAATTGAATGTTGGATATATACAACCTACACAACAAGCCCACTTACTTCATCAAATATATTTTGAGAATAATATAATCACCATTAACCATCATATGAAAATATATGTTGATTGGGACCAATGGTTGAAGCTCAAAGTAAATCTAAAATGGGTTACAATTAGTAGAGGTATGAAGAGCTCTTTTATACCTATGTTTTACATAGTCTAGTATCTAATCCCATTTGTATTGATACTTGGAGTTATACAATTTTATTATATACACAATAATTTAGTTCATATGTGTAGATGAAAGGTTGTAGATCATGGTAGCTTTATCTTGTACCAAAATATAGAACAAAGTATATGTAAATATATGATTTATCTATTATTATTAACTATATATTGCCATTCAAATTGAATCCATATATGGATTCTCAAAGAAGATTTTTTGTAGTGTCTTATCTTCAGGTGTCTTTTTAGTATACTAGAATACTCAATTTTGAGAATATATCAACCATTATGTATAAAAATAATTTATTTTTTTGTTTGTGGTATTCCTCCATATTAAGTCCATGGATATTGATTATTATGCTAATCAAGTATTGAAAGAGGTGTCGACAATCCTTATCTCTTACTAGAAGTGGTTGTGCATATTATGCATCATCAAATATATCTACAAATTTAATTGTGAAGCTATGACCAATAGAAAGTTTTAGAGGACTACTAGGGTCTTCATTGTTCCAAAGTACCCTATTATTTGACTATTGTGATTTCTATATCATATTCTATCTCCCATATATTGTAACATAGAGGTATCCCAAGAAACATAAAATTCCATCCTATAAATGGTTGTTAAGGACTTGTTTACTAAGAACTGTCACTTCATATGTGATTGTGAAATCATGATCACTTTTATAAAAGCAAGACTAGGTAGATGAAGCACATCAATAAGAATCAAAATTCATTGTAATGCTACAATGGGCAATAAATTTAAATAATTATAACTTAGTGATTTGTTTTTTATGCTTGATGTTTAAAAGGAACTTATGATAGGTAGGTGGACCATTTATGATGATAATATTTTTGTATTTTATGTTGTCTATAGAAATTATTAAATCTTATTATCCATATCAATATAAAATTTTCTAGATAGTAGTGCTACCATTACCAATATGGTTGGACAATGGCCTAGATATCGTTATGCAAGGTATCTCCAAATACCACCATTAATTATTTTACTATGACAAACAATTTTATGCTCACCATGAGTGAGGAACGCATCGAGTACATATTCTAAGGCATCAATTATTATCTTAAAGAGTTTTTATAGGTCTAGAACTATAAAGGATGGTTTTGAACTGAGTTGTTGTTTAAGTTCCTTGAATGCCTTTTTATTGTATTCATTTGAATCTTGCTTTGGTACCAAAATTGGTCACATTGTTCATTTTCCAATAAATGTTGGAGAACACAACAAAAACTTATAAAATAAGTTACAAATATCTAGGAGGGTCCTTGGAGAAGGCTAATCATAAATGGCTTGGATGTAAAAATGTTGATACAAAATGGTACAAGGAAGGATAGATTTTATTTCCCAACATATAGAATATGTGTCTCCTTATTCACATCCCTATTTGATGCAAATTAATATGTATTTGAAATACTGAAAACCATGATAGTCATTTTAGACATTATTGGAGTTCATAGTACTCTATTTTTTGCAAATGTTGATTATCCTCTATTATGGTAAAATGTAACATAATTGTATTACTGCAAACTACAAAATACATAACCTCCTCATGGTGGATCCATTCTAGGAAAATACATAATTCTTTAAAATCTTAGAAATCATAAAATATGGTAGTAAAAATAAATAAGAAATATTTGATAAGTTCTATGTTTTTCCCAAAAATTAGATTATCTTTAGCTTCTTATAAAAAAATATTAAAAAGGAAAGTTTATAGTATTGTTATGTATAATATAAACCATATGCAAGAGGTAGACTATGTATGAAATAAATTTTATTTAGGACTTGATACTTTAATAAACTATAGTTAAGTCACTTTTTAATTTTATAATAAAAATTATTCTCATCCATTGCATTTGTGTAGTTTTGTGTAAGGTCAAGTGCTCAAACATAGAAATATACTTAGGTTTATTTAGTATGCTTTATATCAACTATCATATGTTACAGTGAAGTTTCTAATATAATTTTGAAACAATATTTAAGCTATGTATTCAAAGGAATAAACAATTAACATGTTTAGCCTTCAAATCTTAAATGGTTTTCACCATTTTTAATCAAGTGTTTGAGTGTACATTATAGTATAATTTTTTTATTTAAGAACAATGGTTTTTCCTCCAACATTGGATCCTCTTTAGGTCCACATGAATAGTATTTTGATTATTGATTAATTCTAGATATTGAAACTTCCTAGAACTAAATGATAGTTTTACTTGTTTATATAAACTTAGTGCTAATACAAAGAATATAAGGCCTAAAAATTATACTCCACATTTTCTTCATATGTCTTGTTAAATATAAGAAAATCATCCATTTACATAATAATGAAATAGAGTCATACATCATCCTCATGAATATCATAAGCACGTTAGCTAGGCCAAAATACATGATAAACCATTCAAATAGTTCTTTTGACTTAAATGTTATTCTAGACATCAACTAGATCAATTTATACCTCATGGTGGCTTGACATAAGGTAAAATTTATCCAAATACTTGATGCCTACGCAAACTAGACAATTATCATTCCAAGGGACCAAGTATCTATTTTTTATTGGGAATTTTTTTGGTGCTTTAAATCAACATATATTCACCACATTCCATATTTATTTTGCATTAATATAATTGGACTCTTGTAGGATGAAATTCTTTGTTAGGTGTGCCATTTCTAAACTAGTGTGTAAATCTATTGCCTAACATCCTCGTTTTTTGGATAAATTGTTGAAGATCAATATATCAAGAATCATCACTACTTAGAATATATTATTTGGATGTTGAATTTGATAATGGAGTGTCATCCTTAACATCCTTTTAGACTAACACCACTTGATCCAACTGCAATTTTTGTCTTGTTTGGATATAATAGTTTGAGTATAAACAATAACATTTTCATATTGTTAGGGCTTGATCATCAAAAGAATAAATTTTCTAGTATAATTAATCACATTTAAATACTATTTGATGTTGATTAAGAAAATTTTGGTCAAAAGCACCATCTTTAGTATCTTATAATGTTGTTCTTCTTGTGGTGGTGATACTCTAAATTATATATTATCACATCATAGGAATAAATGAACAAAAAACTAGTTTGTACAAAATACAAAAAACACTTTTTCTACTCTTATGAAAATTCACATAAAACTTTAATACAATTAAATATACTTATATACATATAATAGATTGTTCTTGGTTGTATTAAGATAATATTGATGCTTCACATTCTCTCCAAATATGGGTGAGAACATTTTTTAAATTTTTAGTTGCAACTCCAATTTTATCATGTTTTGATTTTATCTTGTTTGGATTTTATCACATTTAATATCATAACTTATAACATTCTCCCCCTTGAAATTGAATGGATAAATTTTCAATCTATCTCTGATTGAAATTAATTGATTCTTCATTGCTACCTTTGTAAAAGTGTTTGTATACTAATATTCTATTATTTAATGATTCTATTAAAAAAATTATGAACTAAGTTTTTAATGAAATGATACCTCAACTCAATGTGATCTAATATTATATGGATATACATATTTTTAGTCATTTGAATTGCACTTATTTTGTCACAAAAAATGATAGTTTATCTTTCTTGTTTTTCACTTGTCTTCTAGGACCTACCTCAAACCATACTACTTGTTTACTTGTTGACATAGATATTGTAAACTACCTCTACTTTTTAAAGTGTAATTATTGCTTATTTCTTCAAACTTGAAGTTACCAATCCATTTCCTAATAAGAAATAATTTCCTGATATATATTTTATATCGTCAATTGAGCCTCCCCATTCTAAATTAGTGTATTCAAAAAACTAAATCTTATTGGTTGAATTATAATGAATTCATTTCAAATACCTCAAAATTATCTTAGCTTCTCTCATATGATCTTTAGATGGATCACTCAAGAATCTTGAAATAAAAGATACTACATAAAAATATTTGGTCTTATGGTTGTCATATACATAAGGTTGCAAATCAAAATTCTATACTCCTCTCATTCATTCTTCCACTTCCATTATCTTTGATTATTATTTCACCTTCTGCAAGGATTAGCAACATCTTTGCAACTTTCCTACCAAAATTATTTAACATATAATATGCATATGTAGATTGGCAAATGAAGATCCCATCATGTGTCTAATATACCTCCATACCAAGAAAATAATGCATCAAACCTAAACCACTTATGTAAAATTATTTTATTATGTCTTGCTTTAACTCTCTCTTCATTATTAATGAACTTCCTTTCAAAATTAGATCATCAACTCACCTTCCTTTGTTGTATTGTAATGTGGGATCATTCTTACTTCTCATAAACTTCAAGAAGTATGCACCAATTCTTTAATACCATGCCCTTGATGCTTGTTTGAGTCCATATAATATTTTTATAATCTATTAAAATATTTTTTATCTTTCACTTCAAATCCCTGTGGTTGTTCTAAATACACTTCTTCAATCTTATCATTGAATAATGCACTAGGTGTTCTACACTTCAGCGTTTTTAGAATGCCAAGACTAATATTATTTTTTATTGTATCTTCCTTACAACATATTTATATTTCTCATCATAATATATGTTGATTTGTTGTGTATACCCATTTTCTACTAGCCTTGTTTTATATTTTCATTGATCCCTCACTATTATAGGTGGTCTTGAACACCGATTTTAGTCTAATTACCTCCTTGTCCTTTGGAAGTTCACACAAATCCCAAGTTTTAGTTTTTTCAATTGCATTCAATTCTTCTTTCATGGATCTGGTCCATACCTTGCTTTAGGTTGCTCTTCAAAACTTGAGGGTTTTACTTTAATATTGAACAATAGTGCATATTTTATCATATCATCTTCTTATTTATTTTCATTTGATTTTGGAATTATACTTAACTTCTTATGAATATACAATCAAAATTTTAATTTAATATTTGGTAGCTTGGAGGTGATTGTAATCATATCTTCCCTTTTGTTCTTGTCTTTGTAGAAATGCTTGTGCTATCACTTGATGCTTGTATAGATTTAGGGTCATAACATCTCTATGTCTTGCTTTCAAAATAACCAATAAAAATGTATGGTTGACTATTTCAATATAACATTTTCCTTTTCTTATCTTCAACATGGACATAATTCAAACAACCAAACACTCTTAAGTGACTTCTCAAAGGTTTATTCCTATATCATGCATTATGAGGAGTCATATTCTTCATTATAATTGTGGGACTTCTATTGAGGGTACACATTATTATTGAAAATGCTTTAGCCCATAAATGATTACCAAAATATTTTGTTAATAGCATGCTTCTTGCTATATTTATTATTATCCTATTATTTCTTTATGTTACTCTATTTTATTGAGGTGTATAGGTTATTTTTAATTGTCTTCTCATCCTTACTTATTAGAAAATTAATTGAATGTATTGGAACAAAACTCACCACCATGATGAATCCTTAATTTTTTGATTATATATTTGCTTTTATTATCTACTATGGATTTGGAACTCTTGAATAGTTCAAAATTGTCACTTTCTTATATTCAAAAACTATGCCCAATTTTTTCTAGTATGATAATCAATGGAAGATATTAAGTAGAAGTATTTATTGATAATTGGTATATGATTTAGACCATAGATATCTAAAATAATCAACTAGAATGAATATAATTATTTTCATGCTCTCTCTTGAAAATATATCTATATTATGTGTTCCCATTGTGTAACTATAGACACCTAAATCACGTAAATCGGATAAGACTATTAGTGCATCACATATGCCCTCTTATCGACAACATATGGCCCTATTGGGCACCCCTCTAGGCTGACAAAAGGCTTCCAAAAGCCTCCAAAACTTAGTTTGGAGGGTTCCTAGCAGTCTGGGGCAGTTTTGGGGCTCCTACCGGTGGTCGTCCCACCCAGGGACGACCATAGTTGGTGACCGTCCCACCCAGGGACGGCCATAAACAACCGTCCCTGGGTGGGACGGCCCCTAACTAGACCCTTGAAAAAGTCAAAGGACATGCTAAATGGCAATCCAAGACTGCCATTAGCGCATCCAATCACCCCATATTGATTGGGGACCTGCTAATGGATAGTGAGGTAGTAGATTGGGAGCCCCAAAGGGGCAACCTTCCCTCCCTAATCAATGACATGATTAGGACATGTGGCATCACTTGCCTCGCATGGCAGAAGATGCCATTTTGCCCTAGATGCCCTTTTGGGCTATAAAAGGAGGCCCAAACCTCCATTTCAAAGAGGAGAGAAGGAGCATTTGAGAAATGAAGTGCTTCCCAAATCTATCCCTACTTGTCCCCAACCTTTTGCAAACCAAAACTCGCCCTTTCCCTAGCCTTGAAACCCTCTTCACTTCGAAGGTGATTTCAGGGGCAATAGGCTCGATTTGTTGAACCAAAACTGGCCAAATTGAAGAACCTTTGGCCCCATCTATCGACAACACCCTCACCCTATTTTGGACCAATTCCCAAGGCCATAGGTGACAAAACTAAGGCAGTTTTGTAACCGTCCCACCTGGGGATGGCCAGCATTCAGCCCATGGCACACCTAGGGACGGTCACAAAATAGATTAGAATTTTAGATAAATTCCTCCATAGACCTCCTTAGGATGTCTAGAGGAACCTCTGGTCCAAATTTGAAGTAATTTGGAGGAGTTTTGATGCAGGATTTGGAGTCCCCAATGTTGCAGGTCTCCATGGCTCACCCCGAAGCGGCCAACAGTTTAGCATAGTTTTGCATTAAATATTGCTTCCAAATCTGGTTATAATTATTTATATTATATTATAATATGTTTATGCTTACTATAGATCAGTTTTTATATATGTAGATCATATTTTATGGTTGTAGCATATTCCTCTTTTGTTATGTTTTCAAGGCTTTCTATATTCTATGAAATAGGTGCTATTAACCCCATTTCAATCCCTTGTGTGTAGGTGTAGGTATTCTATGCAAGAGGGAGGAGCTAAGAAGACTAGAAGAATAGGTTCCACCCAAGGATAGCTCTCAATCGTGGGAAGCAAGATTTCACAACATACCATAGTTTACATCACTTTAAGGCCCCCTTCCAAGGGACTAGATCCCTTGGAAAATTGTAATGGAATGTATCACATTTGTAAAAGCCCTCAAGGGGATGATTTGTAATCTCATATATTGAAGCTATGATTGATTAAATAGAAGGATAAATCCACCATTTGGTTTCATATGTGCTTCATTTTGATAGATTGCAAGTTTATGCTCATTTCCCTTTGAATGCTTGATAACTGTTACACATTGCAATAAAGTGCCCTTAAGGCGGTGTAGTAAATTTCATATCTTCAGTGGCGATCATGGTATATGATTTTTTTTCAATATCCCTCTGGATGATGCTAATTTGGACCTCAAATTCTGGTTTTATTTGTTGCAGGTACTGACCGTTCTGAGTAGAAACTGCCTCTCTACAGCTCCATGGCACTGAGGGTTTCTACAAATATTTATAGAAACAACAACTTTCAGGTTCACATTTACACATTTCTACACTATCAATTTGCATTTTTACTATTAAAAATGATCAAAATTTAATGTTTTCTTGATTCTTCTATGCATAGAAAGGGTAGATATCATATTTCCAAATTATTGCATTAATTATATCAATATAAACAAGGAAAATAATAGTATAAGTCACTGCATTTGTCTAGTTTTGCTTGTTGAAACCTTGCCCACGAAGGTTAAGGTCATATAGGTTTTGCATTTTTTGGCTTTCCTTTTATGCTACTAATATTTATGAAAGAAAAATGCACCTTCATGCATTTAGTGAATAATCATTGAGTGCTATTTTGTTTTCTTTCAAATTTTAAAAGGAACCCCACACACCAAGTTTTTATTTTAACATCAATGGAGTTGGGCTCTCACATCCAACCCATTGATCGAGACCAACAGTGGATGTAATTACCACTCGATTGGCTCATGAGAAAGAGTACTATCGAGACCCATCCGTGGCCAAGGCCGACCCAAGATCTATCCTAACCATGCAAAATAGCATGCATTCCTCTTTAGAGGGGTGTATCATTGCACACGGGGTGCTGGGTGAGGGTTGGTAGTACCTATGCTACCTCGTTGGATATGGATTTCATCCCCATATTTGACTTGTGCGAGTATATAGGTGAAATCCTTTAAACATTTGAGAATATCATCCAACGAAATATCAAACATGAGAAAAGGATTTTCTTTACAAAGCAACACATCTTGAAACACATCAAACAAGTTTAGGGATTCACATTTAAATATTTAAAAGAGATAATCATTTGTATTCCTGTGTGTTTCTATTGATTGTGTATTTGAATCTATAAAACTTAAAAGAAATAATCATGTTGTCTACTTTAGGTATTTCTTTATTGTTTGGGTAATCAACCCAAGATCCTCGATCTAGGGGTCAAACCCTAATAATAAAAAAAATATATATAATAAAATTTTATTTAGTGTAGGGTTCCCTTCAGGGTTTGCCTAGTCAATGCATCATGACAACTATGCATAGCCGAGCTCAATCATGAGCCTATGAAGTTGAAAACTATAGGAGAGGTCATGAGCATCATAGTTATAAGTATGAGGATCTCCCCCCACATAGGGAACATGACTATATACCTAGGGTAGGGTTAAATGATCATCTTAAGCTTCCAAAGAACCCTTCCCTAGGGTACCAAAACCTAGATGAGTATGATACTCATCATAGTGGGCAAGTCAATTCTGCCCAACCATTCCTCACTTATAAAAGAAGACCTGAGGAAGATCCTAATTACCCTCGATCACATTATTCCATGCAACCACGAGGTACCTCTGCCAAGAGAACACCAATGGGTTATTCATGTGATCAAGTGGACTCTTCGGTTAGCCAACACCGAGTCCAAGCCCAAACTAGAGATAATAAGCCTACCAAGAGGCCTAGTAGGGAAGTCTACACTCCCTCTACACCACCTAGAACTCCCATCCAACAAGTGGTAGCAAGCCAGAAGAGGCCTATGTGAAGTTTGCATACGTCATCAACCAACATGACCATGGGAGAGTTAATACAAGGATTCCCAAAGTATCAGGAAACTTTCATGGAGGTTTTAAATTCTATCAAATTACAACCTCATGATTCTGATGCTTTCACCAACTTTGTGGGATACATACAAATGCACAAAGATCCTGTTATATCCTTTCGGAATCAGGATATCAAACCTAGGTCTACCAATTTACCAGACTCTCCTTTGCACATCATCACGTGCATCAATAGGATCCCCTATAAGCGAGTGTTGGTTGATACAGGTTCCACAATAAACATCATTACCACAACCACACTAAAGCATCTCAAAATCCCATCTTCGCACATTGCAAGATCCAATTTCACCTTGAAAGCATTTAATGATGCTTTATCCTCCATTGTGGGCACGATAATCCTACCTGTTCAAGTGGGACAGAAGACTATGCCTACATTATTCTATATCTTGGAAGGTGAAAGAATATACAACATATTGTTAGGAGTACCTTGGATAAGAGACATGGAGTGCATCCCCTCTCTTGTACATCAATGCCTTAAATACATTCATGAAGGTCAGGTCCATGTGGTTGATGCCGACCTAGACCCCTTCAAGTATTACAATAAGGATGATCATCCACAAGAGTCTACTCATCCATCCACACCTTTGGATACTAAACTCAATGACCTTATCCAAATTCTAGATTCAACCTCATGGTTAGTTGTGAAGTTACCTTCACCACCATCACCAGTACCATCCCCTGTTTCTTCAAACGAGGGAGAGTCAAAAAGGCTAACCACAAAAGCTCTCTTAGACATTTTTGACACATTAGAAGAAGACCTTCCTACTCCTACCAACAAGGAGGAACCAATGGTGGATACAGAATAATTAGATCATATCATACCATCTTCATCCACCAAACTTGAGGACACAAGTCACTTGACCAATCCTGAACTTGATGAATGCATAGAACCTGATGTTAAATTCATGCATATCATTGAATTGATCAAGGATCTAGGATGTCCTCCTATCGAGTTGCCACTCATTGATAGCATCTCTGATGCACCCCCTGAGCATGGGGGCCAAGTAGATCACCTTGGACAAGTCTATGATGAACCTATGACTGGTCCAAGTGCCAATGCATCTTCCCATGAGTTTGTGGGAATGATCAATGTGATGACGGAGAACCAAAGTCCTCTTAATTCATCTAGACCACTTGTGACTCCATCCAACATTCCATCCATAACACAAGAGATATCATTGATGGATTTAGGCACACCTACTCCATCTCATTCAACATCTCAACAAAATCAAGAACAAGTGTACCCACTACAACAAAGTGGAGATAATCTAGCTACCACAATTGAACACTATGAGGTGGAACAAGAGCATGAGTTAAATCAAGAACAAGAGCATGTGGATATACTCACTACCCACAATCATCATGAACCATATGCATTTACTCAGATGATTTTGGATAGGCTAGCCAATGTTGAGTTACAAGTGAGTCACCAACATAATGACTCACAACAGATCTTGAATCGACTCGCAAGCATTGAGCTACAGTTGAGTCATTCAAAATCTCAACCCCTTGATTGTCAGGACCAACCTCCTCCTATGCAATCCAATGTTAAGTCTCAATAGAAGCTAGGGCAAAGGAAACAACACCATCAACCTCGCATGTATACACCATTGCCTGAATCTTTGGTGTCACTCTTTAATCGATTATGCGAGGCTAAGGTTATCACATTGCCAGATATCCACCCTTTGGATCCTAATAGACACAAACCAATGTGGTATCAAGAGAGTCAACACTATCCTTATCATCAAGTGAATGGTCATAACATTAAGTCATGTATCACCTTCAAGAATAAGGTACAAGATATGCTTGACAAGAATGATCTTCAAATCAACAATCAACAAATTGACATAGTTCAAAATCTGTTACCTATAAAGAAGAGTCAAGAAGAGAAACCTAAACAGGTGACTAAGATGCATACAACCTTATCGCCTCATAAAATGTGGTGACCATATTCACCTCGTTTAAAGCATCAACATCACACTTGGACTCCATTAGCTGAGTCCATGTCAACCATATTTCACAACTTGCAAGAAGCAAAGGCAATCATCTTGCCAGATATACCCCTAATCAATCCAAATAGGTCTAGATCTAGACGATACAGGGAGGATCAATCTTGCCTCTATCACCGAATAAGAGGGCATGACATTAGCAATTGTCATAATTTTAGACATGTGGTCCAAGATCTTATTGATAGGGAAGTTGTATCCACAAGCGGGTCACTCATGTTACCCCATCAAGATAGTGGTATTACCCATAAACCTTTGCCACAATAGGGGGAGTTATTCTATATCACTTCTCCTAGCCAAGCCAATAATAATGCATCAAACATAGTACATATTGGGGGTATCCAAGGTGTCACACCTTCCCCACTATCTACATCACAAAAAATGAAGCAAATTGAGGATCCTAAAGGTATTGCACCTTCCTCGCTTCCTTTGATCACCACAAATGTTGGGGGGACACAAGGTATTGCACCTTCCTCCTAGAATCACAAAGTAATCAAAGTTACAAAAATCTCCAAAGGCATCCATAAGCCCTTTGGTCACAACCAAATACCCCTAGGCAGTCGTAGACACTTTCTAAGTGTCGTTGCCCGCCTAGGTCACCCTAAATGCTCCTAGCAGTCTTTGACCATCTAGGTCAAATAAAAAATCCCCTAGACTATCTACGATCATCTAGGTCAACCTTAAATGCTCCAAAGGCATCCATAAGCCCTTTGGTCACAACCAAATGCCCCTAGGCAGTCGTAGACACTTTCTAAGTGTCGTTACCCACCTAGGTCACCCTAAAGGCTCCTAGCGGTCTTTGACCATCTAGGTCACATAAAAAAGCCCCTAGACTATCTACGATCATCTAGGTCAACCTTAAATGCTCCAAAGGCATCTATAAGCCCTTTGGTCACAACCAAATACCCCTAGGTAGTCATAGACACTTTCTAAGTGTCATTGCCCGCCTAGGTCACCCTAAAGGCTCCTAGCGGTCTTTGACCATCTAGGTCACATAAAAAAGCTCCTAGACTATCTACGATCATCTAGGTCAACCCTAAAAGCTCCAAAGGCATATATAAGCCCTTTGGTCACCTTAAAAATCTCCTAGATGGTCCATGATCATCTAGGTCAACCTAAAAGCCCCATACGGTCTATGACCATCTAGGTCAAGCTAAAACGTTCCTAGGTAGTCTACAACTATCTAGGTCAAACCTAAATGCTCCAAAGGCATCTATAAGCCCTTTGGTCACCCAAAAAGCCCCAATGGCATTCATTAAGCCCATTGGTCAACTTGTACATATATATACATATCTCAAAAATAACAAAAAAAATCATTAAAATCATCAAAATACAAAAATATTGCATTGTATTGCATTTCTCATCACTTGCATTATAATCATAGTTGCATTAGGCATACTCATCATTGCATTATGCATCATTCCAAATTGATCATATATGTCTAGCACCAGGTCTGTACATTAGGCATCTGGTAAAAATTCATTGTTATCATATGTCAGTTATACCACCTGTTTATATTACATATACCATTTACATTATATGTCTATTTCCCATCACTTAGCCATTGTTAGTAAAACATAGTTAAAGTTTTTGGTCACTCAGCCATATCTAGTTGTCTTCTCAGAATTTGTAGAAAGCTAGCATGATTTTTAGAAGGTAGAATCCTACTTGGATAATGCTTGGTATACATCAAAATCCCAACACAATTTTCACATTAATAAATCCAAGTCTAGCACAAGGAAAGATGAAAACTATGAAGTGGTCTAGGTTACTTTCAAGCGAAAAGGTTATCCTGCTCATCCCCCTATGCGAATGGTTCAAAGATGCTGAGAATTGACAAAAGGACAAGTTCCTCCTTACCCAAAATCCCTTACCCTACACTCGAGCAAGTATCCCAAAGAGAGAAAATCAATAATGATTATCATCCCCACCCCCATCTCAAAGAAATATTCCAAAGAAAATAGTGATTATTATCACTCCAAAATATGCAAAAAGAAACAGTGATTATTATCACTAGGAAAAGCAAAAAGAAATAGTGGTTCTCACCACTACTAAAATCCCTTGCTCACCAAATCAAAATGAGCAAACTCCCTTGAGAAAGTCAAAGAAAAGAAGGGAGTCTTGAACTTGAATCCCTAGAATTCTCAGCATTAGAGAACCATAAGGTGATCCTCATTATAGGTTTGGTGGATAGCCTACTTGTCAATGGTGGTAGCCTCCCGCATGATGATATGTCTATCACTTAAGCAACTTGCTTAGGTATAGACCAATGTTTGAATGTGGATGAGCTAGCTTGTTGTAACCTAGATTACCTAGTGGTCTAATCCAACTAAGTACAAAACTCAAGATAATGAGACTCGTAGAATGATCTCTAATGTCGATGGGCTGAGTGAATCCCATTTGCACTAGGGTAATCTTATGTGTTATCATGGTAATGAACTCACGTGCACACACAGGGATATTGATTATCTTGGTTATCTTAGTAGGTGCATACTTTGTCAAAAGATCTTGTATAGTTATTATATGACTTTTGATTAGGTACCTAGAGTGTTTGAGTCTCTTCAAAACCACTAAATAATATCATATCACATTACAAAATCCATTTTATTTTACATCATGTTGTCACATGTTAGTCAAAATTACAAAAGTCCATTAAATAAAGTGTTATAATAACATGAAAATAATAAAGATACATTTTGTATAGTCTATGGTGCTAGCATAGTATGCGTCAAATAGTCATTATAAATCCATCATACAAAATTAAATCAAATCATTCATTTCATCTCCATGCATACACATTTAAACTATTTGTTTATTAAAGTGATGTTCATAAGCTAATAGAGACATCATATATTTAGCAATAATATTTAGAACCACTATTTTATTTATATATTATTTTAATTAAAAAAAAATAAAGACACATCCACATCTACATATCATCAAATCAAATCATATGATCAATACATGCATCCATGTTAGACATCCATCATAGCATCATAAAATATAAGCATTGCATACATCTTATAAAGCAATAAGGAAACACATGATGATAATAGAAACTCATATATACATCCATATGTATGAGACCAAAAGATACATCATAATCCAAAAACTGCCTATGGGCTACAATCAAGTGGGTCCTTAGACCTCACACTCCAAAAATCAAAAATTCAAAAACAACTTCAAATATCAAAAAAAAAAATGGGCCAACAACCCACCAAAAACAAGATAGAATGGTCAATAAAATAGGAGGGGTCAATACTGAACCTATAATAATTTTGGATGCATCAAAAGACTCTATTTTAGTCCCCAAGAAGGCCTCCATGGATGGACCACTCCACGGGAATGAGATATTTGGCCTTTTGACTCCAAAATTATTCATCAAAATAGTCAAAAATCACCTCCAAACAGGTATTTAGTACCATGGGCAAAATAAAGAGTTGCCCCAATTTAGTCATATGTGTCAAGTGACTCATCGCTTTAGCATTTTTCATGCCCTCATCGACTCGTCACTTGAGGGGGTAGTCATAATAACGAATTCAAAAATCAAATCAACATTAAAACACTCAAAAGTGTAAATTCCATGCATTCAAAAGAATCTTGGCTAAAGATAAATTTTCAAGCCCATGTTGGGGCAAAGAATCAGCATAAGAAATAAACAAATAGGCTTGACCTCCTTGAAACCTCGAGAATTGACCCATGTAAAGGTTTACAAGAATACAAGGCACCAAGACCTAGTATGCCCTAAGCCCCATAAGACTGTTACTACAACACGACTGAAAGGTATACCCAAAATCGATCCTTCGACTATGTCAATAGAAAGGATTCCAAGAATGTATGCTTTTCCACAATGGAGGCATCCAAAGTTGATTAGGTTAATGAACAACCTTGATCATTTGATGATTTAGTGATCTATTTTTGCTCAACGCTTTGTTTCACATCGTGCATCCCAAAAATGGGGCATCTGTAGACACCTAAATCACGTAAATCGGATAAGACTATCAATGCATCACATATGCCCTCTTATCGACAACATATGGCCCTATTGGGCACCCCTCTAGGCTGAAAAAAGGCTTCCAAAAGCCTCCAAAACTCAGTTTGGAGGGTTCCTAGCAGTCTAGGGTAGTTTTGGGGCTCCTACTGGTGGCCGTCCCACCTAGGGACGGCCATAGTTGGTGACCGTCCCACCCAGGGATGGCCATCAACAACCGTCCCTGGGTGGGACGACCCCTAACTGGACCCTTGAAAAAGTCAAAGGATGCGCTAAATGGCAATCAAATACTACCATTAGCGCATCCAATCACCCCAAATTGATTGGGGACCTGCTAATGGACTACAAGGCAGTAGATTGGGAGCCCCAAAGGGGAAACCTTCTCCCACCCATCAAATGACATGATTAGGACATGTGGCATCACCTGCCTCGCATGGCAGAAGATGCCATTTTTCCCTAGATGCCCTTTTGGGCTATAAAAGGAGGTCCCAAACCTCCATTTAAAAAAGAGAGAAGGAGAATTTGAGCAACGAAGTGTTGCCCAATTCTATCCCTACTTGTCCCCAACCTTTTGCAAACCCAAAACTTGCCTTACCTTGGCCTTGAAACCCTCTTCATTTGAAGGTGATTTCAGGGGCAATAGGCTCGATTCCATCAAACCAAAACCAACCAAATTGGAGTATACTTTTTCCCCATCTATCGACAACACCCTCACCCTATTTTGGACCAATTCCCAAGGCCATAGGTGACAAAACTAAGGTAGTTTTGTAACCGTCCCACCTGGGGATGGCTAGCAGTCAGCCCATGGCACTCATAGGGATGGTCACAAAATAAGTAGGAATTTTAGATAAATTCCTCCATAGACCCCTTAGGAATGTCTAGAGGAACCTCTGGTCCAAATTTGAGGTAATTTGGAGGAGTTTTGATGCAGGATTTGGAGTCCCCAATGTTGCAGGTCTATATGGCTCACCTCGGAGTGGCCACCATTTCTGCATAGTTTCACCTTTGATCTTGCTTCCAAATTTGCTTATTTTTATTTATATTATATTAGAATATGCATATGCTTAATGTAGATCAGTTTTCATGCATGTAGATCACTTTTTTTGGTTGTAGCATATGCCTCTTTTGCTATGTTTTCAAGGCTTTCTTCATTCTATGAAACAGGTGCTATTAACCCCATTTTAATCCCTTGTGTGTAGGTGCAGGTAGTTCTACGCAAGAGGAAGGAGCTAAGAAGACTAGAAGAACAGGTTGAAGGATAGCTCTCAATCGTGGGATGCGAGATTTACACCAAACAACCATAGTTTACACCGCTTTGAGGCCCCTTTCAAGGGACTAGATCCCTTGAATATTGTAATGAAAATGTATCACATTTGTAAAAGCCCTCAAGGGGATATCTTGTAATCTCATATATTGAAGCTATGATTGATTAAATAGAAGGAGAAATCCACCATTTGGTTTCATATGTGCTTCATTTTGATAGATTGCAAGTTTATGCTCATTTCCCTTTGAATGCTTGATAATTGTTACACATTGCAATGAATGCCCTTAAGGTGATGTAGTAAATTTTGTATCTACAGTAACCTTCATAAACTTCACTTCCTCCTTCTACACAAAGTGGTAAATGAACCATTCCTTTAGCATTCAATCAATACAAGTTTTGAAAATTTAGGTAGCTATACCTTTGGTGTTGTAATCATCTCTTTTCCTCAATCATTATATGACACAAATTGTTCTCTTCTCCTCTAAGACTCAAAGAAAATATTTTATTCTTTTTCATAGGTGCAGTAGCCATAGTTTAGTTCCCACTTGTTTTTTCATAGATTATGCACTTCTTATTTTCAAGCACCACTTTTTTATTTTTCTATACATGTCATCTCACACTTATTAAATTATACTTCAAGCCTAGTCTAAACTAAGTACATTGGATATTCTTATTTTCATATTTGCGTCAATTTGTAAAGTTCATTTTCCTTCAACCTCTAATGTTTTGTTGTCTTCAAATTTTATCTTGCACTTGTATGAGTCATCCAACTCCACAAACAACTCCTTACTACTGGTCATATGATTTGAACAAGCAAAATTTTTAAGTACCAAAACTATTTAGTTAAAACTTATACCACATCACATTACAAGAATATTTTTTTTTATGTCTCACCTTCTTCATGTAAAACTTTATCTTTTATCCTCCTTCATTTGTTGTATTTATTCTATATTCTCTTTTATAGTAGACATATCTTCTACAATAGTGATATTGAGCATTCTTCTTATCCATAAATCTACCTCTATCTCTTCCACTATAGCCTCCACTTCTACCTCGACCTCTTCCTCTTGTATAGTGTTGATTTTGCTACTTCCCTCTTTGTTATTGGGAATTGTACCTTGATCTAGCCCAATTCTTATTTGACACTCTAGACTTGGAAGCAAAAATTTAATCATAATTTTTTTCATCACTATTTTTAACTCTTTCTTCATAGGATGTAAGTGATCTCATTTATTCATCAAGCTCCAACTTCATCAAATATCTTCTCCCTCCAATAATCATTTTACAATTGCTCGAATTTGGTGTCATTATTACTAATACCTTTTTGACATCTTTGTGTGTTGGTTTTTCACCATTGATACCCTTTTCTACACAATGTCATGCACTCTTACACACAATCTCCTATATTCTCATTATCTTTCATGCTCATATTTATGTATTATATCTTCATTATCTTTAATTTCACTTGACCATGCCCTTGATAAGCTAGCTTAAAGGTGTTCCAATCTCCTTTGATAGTTTTGACAATTTTAATTCTTAGAAAAATACCTACATCAATAATTGTTTGCATGTGATATCAAAATTGAAAGTGTAATCTAATTTATGACCAAGGATAACATTGCATGATGTAATATTGTATAGGCCTAAAAGAAATTATTGTACAACTATATTTATTTATGTATAATATTTTATCATGTAATCCCTATGCGATGTAGTTAGTATTTTTATGATTAAACCCAACTTAAAGCTTGTAATTAAACGTAAATCCCTCTTGTTATATCGGCTGAGGTTTAAATTATTTATGTAATTGGGGATTTAGTATTGGTATAAATACCCCCATTGCTCCATCCATTGCATTGTATTTTTGTGTATCTTATGTATGGATAATATATATGATATTTATGGTACCTATGGGTTACCACTATATCCCTTTATCTTGCATTCTTTGTTATGTTTTTCATATAATATTTGAGTGGATGGATCTATTCTATTTATTTCTATAAATAGGTGTGAATTCCAACATGGTATCATAGTAGATATAGAGCATCTTCTCTTGGTCATGTAAAGGGTCTATCAAGAGCCTTTGATTTTTATTTTTAATTCAAGGGCAAATTACTCTTCAAAACTTCATGAGCAATTTTTGCATGAGCCAATGTAGAAAGGAAAATGACATGTTTGCATAATCAATGAATAAGTGCATTTGAATTCAAGTACATGTACATTAAGAGTTTTAATATATTTGATGTCACAAAGTCATGATGTAATATTGTATGTGATAATGTGTAATATTAAGTGAAGTATAGTTATGTATGGATAAGTCATTAGTAGTGAAATGAAATGTAAATGTAAGTCACATGCATGTCAAATGTAATTTAAGAAAAATAATAAGGTGTCAGATAGTTAGTATGTAGGAGGATGCAACTACCTCCTTAGTTGTATAAATAAGACCCTTACCTAATTTATTAATGTTTTTTATGGTTAGTCAAAGTGGATTGTTGGCCTAAGAGTGTGGTTGGCGTTGTTGGCATGTAGATACATTCACATAGGTATTGTATTGTATATGACCAAAAGGGATTTTAAATAGATTCTAAAGTGTGTATGTAGGATTTATTGTGTGTCATTCATCATACAAGAAAATGCTAATGCAATATCTACTCATCTTCATCCATCATTTATTGTCTTTGTATGGTCATTGCATGAGTTGTTATTGTTGATTGTTATAGTGGATAAATTCTATATTTGTATCCTTTTAAGTTTTGTTTTGCATATCATGATTTCCATACATTGAAGTTATCATATCATAATTTTTATATATGAAGACAATTGACATAAAATAGAGACTAATTTTCATATAGTGAGGAGTTTGTTTAGTACATTGAATGTTCATAGTCTAGAAAAGAGTAGGTCATCCTATTTGTAAACTAGGTAGTCAGGACTACTTTGCCTAGCAATATGATATATGTTTTGTGTGTCGTGTATGCATTGTAATTGTAAGATATTCATATTGTATATTTTGTTAATTTAAGTAGAAATAGAATTGTGTTGCAATATGTTGTATTCAATTTCTATATTTTGGTGCCATCACCTATTCAGATTTGGGTCATCAATTTCTATATTTTTGTATCATTACCTATTTGAAGTTGGGTCAAGCCTGATGACATGGAGTTGTGAGAAGTAAATTACTTAGGGAAGTGCACAAATTATTACAATGCAACCAATAAATTAGATAAAGACATAAAATTATTTTTTGATGTTGATGAAGGGGTGACACATAAAGCAGACATGCAAGTGGATCCACAACTAAACATACAAGAAAACATAGGAGACATGCAAGGGTTTGTGCATGAAGAGTTATATGATGGTCACAAAGAGTTGTATGTTGTTGATAGAGAGTTGCATGATAGTGATGGTGAGTTGCATGTTAGTGGTAAAGAGTTACATATCAATATTAGATAAATGCATGTCAATGGTGATGAATCACATGATAATTATGGAGAGTTACCTAATGGTGGTGGAGAATCACAAGGTAGCAAGTTACATAGTGGTGAGGAATTGCATGATGATGTACATATGGTTCTATAGCAATTGCAAGTTAATTTATCCAATGGTGAGTAGTATGGGATTCTAACATCAATATAAATGCAAGATGGAATATCTAATAATGCATAACAAATGAGTCTAAAACTAGATCAACTAGAATTTGGTTTGCTCAATGGTGATAAGGATGATATTTTGACGTTAGAGAAACTACAAGTTGGTACATTTCATGGTGTGCAGGATGGAAGTCTAGCACAAAAGCAAATATGGTGTGGTGTACCTGATGATTTGCATGAAGAAGGAAAGATATTGTGTGATGATGTGCATGAAGGAGAGATACATAAACAACAACTACCAATGTTAAGTCAACCTATTAAAACAAAGACCAGTTTTGTCCTTTCATATAAGTGTTCAATGTTTCATGGAGGGGAAAAGAAGATCTAGTTAGACATTGGAAAATCTACCTCACGATGTGAAAATAAAATGGGTAAAATTATGATATAGATTGGAGGAGGCTATTTCTCATGACATTTTATGGAATCATAATGGAATGGTACATGATACTACCAAAGGGCAAGTACCAAACTTGAGATGAGTCACACAAAGTATTTGTGAAGGATTTTTTATTGTTCCATAATGATGATGAAATTATTACTAAAATTTATAGAATGGAACAGGGTGAGAATGAGTTTGATCATTTGTAAACTAGAGTTTTAGTGGGTTGTTGACCCATCTAGATAAATATCCATCATATGCATTGAATAAGAGGTGGTGGTTCATGGAGGGAATTCTTCCTATGTACTAAAATAATATCAAGGTGGTCCCTCTGGCATCATATCAAGAGGCCTTGGAATGAACCTTGAACTTGTAAAGTGATGCAAAGACATCATTAATGTGTTGGGGTCATGTGGAAGAGAATTAACTTGAAGATGAAAGTGACTATAATGTTGAGAGTGACTCTGATAGTGAGAGTGATGATTTTGAGAATGAGAGTAGTTCATTGTCCAAGTGTTGGGGTCAAGAAGTTAGTGAAGGAAGTGACTTTGAAGAGAAGAATGATGACTTTGAGGATGAGTGTAACTTGGAGAGCACGATACATTGCTACAATAATATGCAACACAGGGCAAGATTATAACAAGGGGGGATGCCACTAGTGACGCAATCTATGACAATTGCCAAAGAAGTAAAATATGTAAAATTGAGTATGATACTTATGCTATACCCATTGTGCAAAGTCAATGATTCCATTTGTGAAGGCACTTCATATGTGAATATCAAAGTGCTACAATTTTAGATGAACTAGTGATGCATACAAAGTTTGAAGTAATAGAGAATTCACATCCCTAACTAGAAAATAGAGGAGGTAAACTTGATAAACCTAATTGCAATTGAAGAGATGAACTTGTTTTCAATTGAAGAGATAGAAATCTAATAGATAGTTGAATCTATGCAAGAAGTTGCACAAGTGATTGATGTAGATGAAAAATTAAATGATATAAATGATGAAGAGAGTAATTTTTTGTCATTTGGATGTCTACCAGGGCCATTTGGCCATCTATACTTGGGAAATCTAGACTCAAACCTCAATTATTAGAGCTTAGGTTATCTAAGTTAGGATCCTAACTGTTAAGGATAGGATTGACTATAGCTAGTATGTATGAGATAAGATCATAAAATAGGAGGTCATACAATATAGGAGTGTATGGCAAAAGGTTGTACAATGGAATACCATATGATAAAATGTTGTACAACTCAATGTCATGTAGCACAAGAGTGTATGGTAGAAGGTTGTACAACATAACACCATATGAAAGATGCTATACAAAACAATTTCATACAACACAAGTGTACAATATAAAATTATATAGAGGAATACCATATGATAAGACATTGTGCAGTGCAACACCATTTGACAAAATATTGTATAGTATAAGGTCTATGATGAGAGGTCATACTACACCAAGAGAATCCCATATAAGGTAGGTCCATCCAAAATAGGTCATATGAATATGATTCATCTAAGGTAATATGGTTTGTAAGCAAATCCTTTGAAGTCAGAAGTCTAACGTATAAAGTGGGTTATCTAGCCCAAGGTCATCTAACTCAAGAAGTAGGTCATCCAGTACAAGAAATTAATCAATTGAGACCAAGGTATATCTTTCAAAGGCTAAGGTAGGTCATTAAAAGTCAAGAAGAAATAATCTAGATCCTCAGAGAAGTCATTCAAAGCTAAGTAAAAATTGGTTAAGTGGATCGAGTAAAGGCTATCAAAATGCAGATGAGGAGAAAAAAATAGTTCAAATAGTGAGGGTTTCATTGGTTTTGTCATTGAGGTTTTGGGGTATTGCCCCTCAACCCCATAATGGGTATTACCCTTTGATCCCAAAAAATGTGGTGATGGGAATTACCATTCATGATGGCCATGTTGATCATGTTTATCAAGTTGATGATATGTCTGATTGGAGAAAGTGGAGTGAGCAATTAGGGAACAATGTATTGCAGGTAGTATTTTGAAGTGATACTAGTTGCAAAAAATATCTAGAATAAAATAAAGTGAAAGGAGTGTTATAAGATATTCCCGTATGATATTCAATGCTTCTATTCCTAGTGTTCAACTCATGTGTTGTTGAGGATATAAGTTTAGGGGAGGGTATATATGTAGGTAAGCAAATTGGCATCTCTGTATAATCAATGACTAAGTGCATTGGAAGTCAAGTATTCACACATTAAGAGTTTTGATATATTTTATGTTATAAAGACATGGTGCAATATTTTATGTGACAATATGTAATGTTAAGTGAAGTATTAGTTATGTACATAAAAGTTAATAGTCATGAAGTGAGTCATGAAATGAAATGTAAATGTAAGTCACATGCATGTCAAATGTAATTTAAGAAAATGATGAGGTGTCGGGTAGTTAGTAAGTTGGAGGATGCAACTACCTCCTTAGTTGTATAAATAAGACCCTTCCCTCATTTAGTGTTGTTGTTATGGTTAGTCATAGTGGATTGTTGGCCAAAGAGTGTGGTTGGCATTGTTGGCATGAGAGTAGATACATTCACATAGGCATTGTATTGTATATGCTTAAAGGAGATATTCCACACATATTGTAGAGTCTCTATGTAAGATAGTGTTATGTCATTCATCATATAGAAAATATTAATGTAATATCTACTTATATTATCCATTATCGATTTTTTTTGTATGGCCATTGCATAAGTTGTTATTGTTGATTTTTGCAGTTGATATATTTTGTAGTTATATTTTTTCAAGTTTTGTTATGCAAGGTTGAAGTTGTATAATGAACTCGTCATACCATGATTGTCGTACATTGAAGTTATCATACCATGATTGTCATATAGTGAAGACAATGTTTTTACAATGGAGACTAATTGTCATATAGTGGGGAGTTTGTGTAGTACATTGAATGTTCACTATCTAGAAAAGGGCAAGCCATCCTTATCATAGATTGGGTAGTCTAAACTACTATTCAAATCAATCTAATATATGTTGAGTTTGTAGTGTATGCATTGTAATTGTAAGTTATTCACATTGTGTATTTTATTCATTTAACTAGACATAAAATTGTGTTGTAGTATGTTGTATTCAGTTTCTACAATAAATAGGATATTATTTTTTTATCATCTACTCTTATAATTTTTCTAGAGGTTATATGCTCAGTTTTTGTAAAAATCATCCTTCAATGTTTAGAAATAGAAATTCATATCAAGGGAAATTCAAATTTGCATGTGGCAAAAATTTTTGAATGGATTGTGGCTAGAAAGTTTGAAATAAGTACAGTGAGAAAGTTTGAAATGAGTTTGATAGAAAAATCCAAATTCATCTTGGCACTTTCATGCAAACAAAAAATGGGATGTCTTTGCTATAGAAGGCACAATTTTGATCTTCAAGGAGTGGGCACATGCTCATACTCAACATGGAATAGAGCCACAATGGATAGACAAATGTACATAAGACAATCTAGTAGGTGTCAATTCAAGCTCAAATCCCACTTTTACCACCTTGAAGGTGACCCTTACAAATGATAACATTTGAGTCTTTTGGAGGCATATAGGAAAAAGATTCAGAATATATTTTAGTTAATTTCTCTTCCTTCTTTGGGTTATTGATTTAGATTATTCGTGAATATCTAATCTCTCATGATCTCTTTCTTCTTCTATTCTTTGTCCAAGAACTTTTGAAATTTTGTAATATCTATATTCCTTAGTAGGTACATGCAAAGCCTCTTTTAGTGATGAAAATCAATTGGTCTAAGCACTGTTGGAAATTTGAGTATAGTGTGTTGTTATTGATGTCAAAGGATTGATGTCATAAGTTGATGTTAAAAGAGAATATGTCTTTGGTTGTCATTAATATCAACAAAAATATTATAATATTTATTATTTATAATATTGGTTGATAAAAGCATTACAATATTTATTTTTGAATATTATAATGAAGAACAAAAAAGTTCGTTGGGACAGTGATTTAAAAATGAAGGCAAGATATTAATATTATTGAAGGCAATAATATTAAATGTGAAGGTAAAGTTTAAAGGATTAATATTATAATATATTTATTATAATATAAATATTTCAAGTTGTTATAATATTTGAGCGCCAATTATTTGAAGGTAAAATTTGAATTAAATTTGAATTAAGGAGGTCGACATCGCATGGGGTGAAAAGGACAAGGTGGCACCGATGTTGATCGAAGACCAAGTTAAAACATATAAATACATGTGCCTAAAATAATTTGCAAGTATTGTGTGGAATTCATGCATTGCATTAATCAATATATGATTCATTGCACGTGGCAGAGAAGGAAAGGAAGTGACAATGTATTTTATATATAGCAAACGGTGAAGAGTTAAGGTTGGTTTGGTGCATATCACATTTCATCTAGCTAGTTAGACCATCTGGTGGTTGAGCTGGCATGACGACGTTGTGAGGAGGAGGTTTCAGGTTCGAAACCCATCGCATATCTTTTTTTTTGTTTGGCTGAGTTTGCAGCAAGCAAATACAAATGGTGATTAGTGCCTTTGTGGTCTCACGAGCAGCACTAGTGCAGCCAGTAGTGGCCCCTTGGTTGGGTGCTTTACTCTCATGAGGTGAGAGGTTTGAAGCACAATTTGAGGGAAGGTTTTTGTGATTGTTTTGAAAAGAATATTGGCTAACATCTTGAAGTGGCAAAAAGAAAATTATTTTGGAACAAGTTTTGAGGGCCCATTTTCATCAAAATAAGTTGAGAGGTATGTTGACATTATTCCTTCTCTAAGGTGGTTGGTTGAGAAAATATTTTAGAATTATAAGGTGGAGATAAAAGGGTTGATTAGTGTGTATTGTTGAAAATATTTGAGCTAGGGTTTGTGAAACAAAGTATGCATTATTGTTGAAAGAAAGTGGAAACAATTGTATTAGGTTTTGAGATCTACATGTGCTTCATTGTTGAAAGAAATCTAAAATACTTGTGCTAGGGTTGAGACCAAGTTTGTACATCATTGTGAAACATTTTGAGCATTGGTGTGAAAGATATTGAAAGTAATTGTGAAGTGTTTGAGATCAATCTTGTGAAGGAAATTTGTGCATTATTATGTTTGATCATTGAGAGTAAATTTGCAAAGAATAGAGACCAATTTTGTGAAACGAAGTTATACACTAGTGTGATTTGATTTGAGAGAAATTTGCAAGAGGTAGAGAATGGATTGAATGAGTGCAAGAGTTGTGAATATGAAGAACATATTGGGTATTTGATAAAGCATATCATTCTATATATGTTCCAGAGGTTAAACAAATTCTAGGTAGAATATGTTTGAATTGCCTAGTTGAAGAAAGCATTTTTGAAAGAGATATAAGCATTGTTTGTATGTAAGATTTGGAAATATTTGAGCAAGTCTTGTGAGAAGACTTGAAGCAACATTGAGGCATATTTGAGCAAGTCTTGTGAGAAGACTTGAAGTAGCATTGAGGTAGATTTGAGCAAGTCTTGTGAGA
The DNA here is from genome assembly GCA_028583015.1 of Wollemia nobilis. Taxonomy (NCBI): domain Eukaryota; kingdom Viridiplantae; phylum Streptophyta; class Pinopsida; order Araucariales; family Araucariaceae; genus Wollemia; species Wollemia nobilis. Next base: position 17,272,774 of record JAQPPZ010017052.1, read on the forward strand.
ATACTTGAAGCAACATTGAGGTAGATTTGAGCAAGTCTTGTGAGAAGAATTGAAGCAACATTGAGGTATATTTGAGCAATTCTTGTAAGAAGATTTGAAGCAGGACTGACGCAGATTTGAGCAAGTCTTTTGAGAAGACTTGAGGTAACATTGAGGTAGATTTGAGCAAGTCTTGTGAGAAGACTTGAAGCAACATTGAGGTAGATTTGAGCAAGTCTTGTGAGAAGACTTGAAGGAGCATTGACGTAGATTTGAGCATGTCTTGTGAGAAGACTTGAAGAAGATTTGGGAAAATATAGAAAGCATATTTATGCATGTAATGTGTGTAGATTTGGACAGAGTTATGAGAATATTTGGAGCATATTTGTGCTATCCTTGTGATGAGGCTTGGTGCATATTTCAAATAGATTTTAGAGTAGACTATGGAGAGAGATCCATAAACTAGAGCAAAGGGGATAGATTTTCTCCTATGAAGAGAGATCCATAAACCAGAGTAGAGGGGATAGATTTTATCCTATGGAGAGAGATCCATAAACCAGAGCAAAGGGGATAGAGTTTCTCCTATGGAGAGAGATCCACAAACTAGAGCAAAGGGGATAGAGTTCTCCCGTGGAGAGAGATCCATAAACTAGATCAAAGGGGATAGATTTCTCCTATGGAGAGAGATCCACAAACCAGAGTAGAGGGGATAGAGTTCTCCTGTGGAGAGAGATCCACAAACCAAAGCATTGGGGATTGAGATATCCTTTGAATAGAGGTTCATAAATATTGTAATAGGGAATTTATTCCCAAGAGATTTGTTGAGAAAATTTAGAAGAAATATTTTCTTCGTGGACGTAACCCACATTATGTGAACCACGTTAAATTTGTGTCTCTCATGTGTGTGATGATTTATGCATTGCTTTGTTATTTCTATTGATATTGCAATTGATAACATTGGATAATATTTTTGAAAAAAAAAGTAAAAGTTTACCTTATACTATTCACCCCCCTCTCAATATAAGCTTGTGTTCTTCAATTGGTATCAAAGTAGGTTCCTTCAAAAAAATCTAACTTGAAGGAAGATAACTACAGGAACATAGATGGCATCTCAGAATGGATCTTCATAAAATAAGGCTCCATTTTTTTATGGGAACAATTATGCTTTTTGGAGTATAAGGATTAAGACTTACTTTATGGCACAAGGATATGAGACATGGCAATATGTTGAGGATGGGTTCACACCTACAACTACTCCTCCCATAGATAAGTATGATAAGCAATTACATGTGAATAATTCAAATGCTATGAATGGAATCTTAAGTGGATTACATGAATCAGAATTTGTGAAAGTTATGCAATGCAAATCAGCAAAAGAGATGGGATAAATTGAAGCAAACATATGAAGGAGATAACAAGGTCCAGTTGGAAAGACTACAAAATCACAAGAAAATGTTTGAACAGTTGAATATGGAAGATGAGAAAGATATTGATAAGTACTTACTTCATGTTTATGAGGTTTTTAATACCATGTGTGGACTTGGATTGGAAATTGAATACTCCAGTATTGCTCAAAAAGTATTAATATCACTCCCTATAAGTTATGATGCAAACATTTTAGCTATATAAAAGATAAACGATATCGATAAGTTGACTATGGATGAGTTACATGGAATTTTCATAGCTTATGAGATGAGAATAGAAAAGTATTACAATTCCAAGAAAGAGGTAGCTTTCAAAGTTTCAAAGAAGACAAAAGATAAGAAACCAGAATCAAGTGGTGAGTCAAGCAGTAATGAAGAAGCTAACTATGTGAGAAGAAATAAGAAAGACTCAAGAAAAAACAAAGGTATGAAGACTATGAAATGTTTTAATTGTGGTAATTTTGGTCACTATGCATCTAATTATCCACAAGCCGAAAGTAGTAGCAATGAAGAGAAATAATATTATAAGAAAAAGGAAGAAGGAAAATTTAGGCAGGAAAAGAAAAACATGTATGGTCAAGGCAAGCATGAAATTTCTTTCAAAGGCACAAGAAGAGTTTATATGTTAACAATACAAACAATGCTTCAAGTGATAGTGATGAAATATTCTTAGATAGTGAAGAAGAAGAGATTCTATTTTTGGCAATAGAAGAGGAATAAAACACTCCTATTAAAGACCAAGTAGAATATGCTCCTATAATTGAAGACCTAGAGAAAGAATCAGAAAAAGAAGAAGAAGGCACAATTGATATAGAAGAATAACTTATTGTTTCTCTTAGAGAGTTGAAAAGAGTTAGAAAGTAGAATTCAAGACTAAAGGCTCAAAATAACATGAGGAAGAAAAATAAAATCTTCTACAAGACCTCACAAACTCAAAATCTAAGATAAGGATATTTAAAGAGGCCATGGTTGAAAAGTTAGAAGCAAAAGAGACAGAGTGTGAAATATTAGAACATGAAGTGATTTCTCTAAGGATGGAAGTGAAATATTCTAAGGATAAGCTGAACAAGTTTGGGAAAATTTCAAAAACTTTGGATAAAATTATCATGCAAAAAGATCTTCATCTATCAAAAGAGGACTTGGTTTTGAATAAGGAAAAGGGAAACAAGAAGAAGGGTCAAGCTCAAGCTCAAAATAAGAGGAAGTTTCAGAGGAAGAGAGTGAAGAAGAAATTAAGAATTATGTGGATAATTTGAAGAATAGAAGCTTCACTAAGAAAGGAAACAATGCACAAACAATAAACATGGATCATCATAGAGAAGGCAAAGAAAGGACTAAGAGACTAGAGGTTTCAAAACAAGATTTCTTCAAAGGGTATTGTTTTTCGTGTAATCGGTTTGATCACAAAGCTATGTACTGCAGGTTTCATGGAAAGAAGGAGTATGGTCTCACTAAAAGGAACTTCAACTCATTCAAATATGGATATTTATTTCAAGGGTATTGTTACTATTATAATCGCTTTGGTCATAAAGCAATCCACTAGAGGGTTCATGACAAAAATAATTGTGGCTTGTTGGACATTTTGAGTAGATGAGTTGTCATTGATGTCAAGAGTGAGTGGTCATTGATGTCAAGATTTCAACACCAGTCAGTGGCAGTTTCAGTGGGCAACATCAGTTTTAGGTTCTCCAATAAGTGCAAAAGGATAGTCCATTTTTAGTTGATCAAGATCCGGTTCCAAGAAGTCAAATGTGGTCCAAAGTGCAAAGAAGAAGCCCAAGTGAATAATATTATAATATTTATTTATAATATTATACAGGGAAGTTTAAATTAATTATAAATTAATTAATATAATTTTTATTATAAATTAATTTATTAATTTATTTACTTAACTAATAAGTTATTTAAATTAATTATTAATTAATTTTAATATTAATTATAATTTTAAATAACCCTAAGGTGGGTTATTAAATCAAAATTTGAATTTCGAATTTGAATTCAAGCGCCGACGTGGGGAGTAAAATAATTGTGTATAAAAGGGGGACTCCTCCACCTTAGCCAAAAAATATATGCCTTCGATATTAATCTCCATGCTATGCGAAAACGTGTGAATTGTGCTATACGATCAAAGAGGATTTTTTTTTTAAGTTTCAAGAGGAGGCAAATTTTTTTATTCACCAAGGTTGGTGCCTTGGTCACCAAGCGTTGGTAGTGCAGTTGGAAACAACAATAGAAGCAAAGCATATGGCAGTGAGTGGCGGAGGTTCGAATCCACGACAATGTGTTTTTTTTGTTTGGAATTGATGGCGGACAAAGGTTTAAAAGGAAGAAGGCTTCCCTTCCTTCACATGGGCACCTATAGCCCATGCGGTGGGCACAAAAGTGCTAAGGCACTTAGCGCTTGGGGAGACGGTGGTTCGAAACTCGTCGAAACTCTTTTGGGGTAAAGGACAAAGGTATGCTATTTGCTATTGACGACAAATTTTCAGAGGAATTAAGTTGAGCTATTAAAGTTTAATTTTTGCATAGTTTATTTGGTTTATAAGGTTTTAAGGGGAGTTATAAGGTTGACGCAAAATAATTTTGGTGATATTTGCTTTAGTGGTTCAAAAGGGTAATAAGGTGATTAAGGAAGATTGTTTGAGGTTTTATGGTGTTGGATATTATTTTAAGTTGGAGATTATAAGGTGTATCTAAATAATTATTTTAAAATAATTATTTGATGGATGCTAATTTCAAGGAGCGATAAGGTATATTTGAGCTTTGATTATTTTTGTGTTTAAGGAATATTTTGAGAAAGTGTTAGAGTGATATTTTGTCATCTAACCATTGAAATTGGAAATAAGAAAATTATGATTGAGACAGGTTTTCTAAGGGCAATTCTACATCAAACAAAAGGTATGGGCACATATTCCTAGTGAGTGATTTATGAATGTTATTAATGCAAAGTTGGAGTGAAAAGGATTGGTTGGTAAGCATTGTTGAGTATGTGTTTTGAATTAATGATTCAAGGTTTTCTGGAATAAAGAGTTGTTGATAAAACCTTGTTTGATAAGCATTGTTGTTGAAGTTATTAGTTGAGTGAAGAACTTGAACTAGGGTTTGCAAAGATTATGAGTATCATTGTTATGTGAGATTGGTTGATAAGCATTATTGGAAATATTTGAGTGAGTGTTCATATGTTTGGACTAGGGTTTGTAAGCAAGGATTAATTCATTGAGTGATTGGTTGAGTAGAGTTGGTTGAGCCTAGTCAAGTGGAAGTGTTTAAGTGATAGTTCAAGTTATATGAAACAAATTGTTCTATATTCTAAATTGATTTGAAAAAGAGGTTGAGTATTTGTGAGTGTGAAACATATTAAGTCTCTAAAAATTCTCTATATGTTTCTATGATAAAAGAGAAATTGAAAGTGATTGATAGTTTGTGAATGTGAAGCATATTGAGTCTCTAACAATTCTCTATATGTTTCTATGAGATTGGACAAGTTCTAGTAAGGACTTGTTGAGCAGATTTGAGGTAAGTCTTTGAGAAGACTTGTGGATATATTGGTGTGAGCTTTTGTGAAAGCTTACAATACATAATTGAGGACAAATATTATTGAGCAGATTGGACAAGTTCTAGTGAGGACTTGTTGAGTAGATTAGACAAGTTCTAGTGAGGACTTGTTGAGCAGATTGGACAAGTTCTAGAGAGGACTTGTGGATAGATTAGTGTGATATTTTGTGAAAGCTTACAAGGCATACGTGAGACAAGTCTTTGAGAATACTTGAGAGAAGAGTTGATTGATTGATTTGTTCAAACCTTGGGTTAAGTTTTGGGGTAGATCTAGTAGAGTTGATTTGTGATTAAGTCAAGCTTTGTGTTAAGGCTTGAGGAAAAATATTGAGGATATATTTGTGCTAGACCGAAGGACTATGTTTAGTGCAGATCAGAGGATAAATTTGTGCTAGATCGAAGGACTATGTTTAGTGCATATCATAGGACAAATATTGAGGACAGGTTTGTGCTAGACCGAAGGACTATGTTTAGTGTATATCAGAGGATAGATATTGAGGATAGATTTTTGCTAGATTGAAGGACTATGTTTAGTGCAGAATTGAAGATAGAGTTTGGTGCAAATTTAAGGAAAGGTTTGTGTCAGACCAGAGATAGAGATTGAGAAAATTTGTGCTAGATCGAAGGACTATGTTTTAGTGCAAATTTGAGACAGAGAAAATAACAAGCTTTGGAGGTGGCAGAGTATAGAGGATGATAGTCTCCAGTGGATAGAGTTCCATTAGCTAGGGCAATGAGGATAGGTCTTTTGAGTGATGACAAGAGTCTTCAATGGATAGATATCCATTAGCCAGTGCAGTGGAGGTAGTAGTTCTTCTAGAAGATCACCAGCCAGAGTAGAGGAGAAAGGAGTTCTCTTATGGATAGAGATCCATGAACCATCTAAGGATATTGGTGTCTCTTGTGGATAGAGATCCACAAACTTGATTAGGGTATTGGTGTCTCCTTTGGATAGAGGTCCATAAACATTGTAATAAGGAAAGTATTCCCAAGAGATTTATTGAGAAAATATTAGTGAAATATTTTCTTCGTGGAGTAGCCCACATTGGGTGAACCATGTTAAATTGGTGTCTCTATTATGTGTGGTGATTTGTGCATTGATTTGATTATTGTTGTTGATATTGCTATCTATACATTGCATAATATTGATTGGGAAAGAAAAGTAAAAAGTGGTGTTATATTGTTCACCCCCTCTCAGTATAATCTTGTGTTCTTCAATTGGTGTTAGAGCGGGTTCCTTCGGAAGAGTTTAACAGGTTGAAGAAAAAGCTTACAAGAACAAAATGGATTCTAAGAATGGGTCCTTAGATAATTCAACACCAGTATTTTATGGAAGTGATTATATATTTTGGAGTATGAGAATGAAGATTCACCTGATGGTACTTGGAAATGAAATTTGGGAAGTAGTTGAAAATGGATACATACCACCAGTTGATCCACCTACAGATAAAGAAGGTAAGATTCTACATCATTACAATTCAAAAGCAATGAATGCAATCTTGAGAGGTTTGCAAAGAATAGAATTCATAAAGGTTATGCATTGTAAATATGCAAAAGGAATTTGGGATAAGTTGCAAAGCATATATGAAGGAGATAAAAGTGTCAAAAAGGTAAATCAAAGGATAATTTGAAGTTTTAAAGATGAAGGATGAGGAAAACATTAGTACTTATCTACTTTGGTTAGATGAGGTTATTAACGCCATGCAAGGACTTGGACTTGAGATTGAAGAATCTTATGTTTGTGATAAGATCTTAAGATCTCTTCCAAAAAGGTTTAGTGAAAATATCTCTGCTATAGAGGAATCAAAATATGGTGATATTTTGACAAGAGATATGTTATTTGGTATTCTTACAGCTTTTGAATTAAGAACAAAAGAGGAACCTAATCTCTGAAAGGAAGCAGCCTTCAAATCTACTAAGAATACAAAGGGTAAGAAGTTAGATTCAAGCAATGAGTCATCCAGTGATGAAGAATCAAATTATAGCAGAAGGAATAAGGATTCAAGAAGATTTAAGGATGCAAAATCTATTAGATGTTTCAATTGTGGAAAGTACGGTCACTATGCAACTGATTGTCAAGAAGCCAAAGATAGCATTGATGAAGAAAAACGGGATCATAAGAACAGGGAATCAAAAAAATACAGGTACCAAAAAAAAGGTAAGGATGGACAAGGCAAACAAGGAAATAAGTTCTTTCAAAGACAAAATAGGAGCTACTATGTAGACAAGGAAAGTAAGTACTCAAGTGATGGTGACAATAGTTTCTCAGATAATGATAAATATGAAGTTCTATTTCTAATAGAAGAAAAAGAAGAAGTTAAGAAAAGGTCACCAATTATTCTCAAGTGTTTTAGATGTGGTCATTTTGGACATCTTGAAGATAGTTGTACAAGGAATGGTTTTAGTTTAAGTTATGATGAATATGAAGATACACTTGAAGGACTAGAAGATAATATTCTAATGGCACTAGAAGAAGAAGGAGGTGATCCTACAGAAGACAAGTCATAAAAGAATGAAGATGTTCTCAAAGGTAAAAAAATAGAGGAAGAATAAAAAAAAGGAGAAGTTGATCTTGAGGGAGAGCTTATTTATGCTCTTAAAACTTTAAAGAAGGTAAGAAAGCAAAAATCCCAACTTGAGTTTCAGTTTCAAGAATGTGATGAAGAGAGAGGAAAGTTTATAGAGGATCTAAACAAGTCAATGGCTAAGAAAAATAAGTTCAAGGATAAGTTAGAAGCAAAGGTCTTAGAATGTGAAAAGGTAAAACAAGTAGCCCTACTAAGGGAATAAGTAGAGAAGTCTAAGGATAAGCTACATAATTTTGAAAGAAGCTCAAATAATTTGGATAATATCATCAAGGCACAAAAGCCTACATCAAGCAAGACAGGTCTTGGTTTTGAACAGGCTCAAAAGAAACAAGAATAAGAGTCAACCTCAAGTTCTGAAGAAGAAGAAACTTTAGAAGAAGACAGTGTGAGAGAAAGTGAGACTTTTGAGGAAGAGTTGGATAATAGAAAGTTCAACAAGGAAATGAACAATGCACAAAGAAGAAACATATGGAACAAGAACTAGCACAAAGAAAAAGAGACTATGAGACCAATGAGGTCAAGGCAAGGAAATTTCAATGGATGATGTTTCTCATGTCACATATTTGGGCACAAGACTTCACAGTGCAGGACACATGAAAGACAAAAATATGGGAACTTCATGAACAGACAGTTATTTCATGGATATTGCTACTCATGTAATCAGTTTGGTCATAAGGCAATGAATTGCAGGATTCATGATAGGAACAAATATGGCTTCACCAGGAGAAATCCCAAGACATTTATACCTCTAATGAATAATAACATTAAGTGTTATAAGTGAAATAATGATGGACATACAACAAAGTGGTATAGAGCAGACATTCCAGAATCAAGCATGAATAGGAACATGAATAGAAATAAGAATATGGACATGAACAAGAATAGAAATATGGACATGAATAGGAACAGGAATATGGATAGGAATAGGAACATGGACATGAACAAGAATAGTCAAAGGAATCAAAAGGATCAAATGAGAAGGAAAGAGGACAAAGGTAAAGACTAGTGCTTGTGGGAGTAGAAATACTCCCACCCCAGAATTAACCACCTCAAGAGGAGGTGGGGGAGGGGCTAAGCTAAGAGACTCATTCTTAGCCCCGAGCCCCAAATGATGACCCTTTTCCATTGATGTCAAATGAGGAGAGATTTGAGTAAGGGGGAGATATTTGAGTCAGGGGAGCAATTTCCCAAGGGGAGTAGAACAGGAAAAAGGTCAAGTTTTGGTAAAAATAATTTGGGTTACCATCAATGAAAAAGGGGGAGATTGTTGGACATTTTGAGTAGATGAGTTGTCATTGATGTCAAGAGTGAGTGGTCATTGATGTCAAGCTTTCAACACCATTTAGTGGTAGTTTCAGTGGGCAACATCAGTTTCAGGTTCTCCAATAAGTGCAAAAGGATAGTCTGTTTTCAGTTTATCAAGACCCGGTTCCAAGAAGTCAGATGTGGTCTAAAGTGCAAATAAGAAGCCCAAGTGAATAATATTATAATATTTCTTTATAATATTATACAGGGAAGTTTAAATTAATAATAAATAAATTAATATAATTTTTATTATAAATTAATTTATTAATTAATTTACTTAACTTATGATCAATATCAGAGGACAAATATTGAGGATAAATTTGTGCTAGATTGAAGGACTGTGTAGTGTAGATCAGAGGACAAATATTGAGGACATATTTGTGCTAGATCGAAGGAGTGTTTAGTGCAGAATTGAGGACAAATTTTGGTGTAGATTTGAGGAAACGTTTGTGCCAAACTAGAGACAGAGATTGACCAGATTTCTATACGATTGAAGGACTATGTTTAGTGCAGATTTGAGACAGAGCAAAAAGCAAGCTTTGGAGGTGGTATAGTATAGATGACGATAGTCTCCAGTGGATAGAGATCCATTAGCTAGGGAAGTGAGGACAGGTCTTTTGAGTGAGGACAAGAGTCTTCAATGGATAAAGATCCATTAGCCAGTGCAGTGGAGGCGGTAGTTCTTCTAAAATATCACCAGCCAGAGCAAAGGAGAAAGGATTTCTCTTGTGGATAGAGATCCATGAACCAGCTAAGGAGATTTGTGTCTCCTGTGGATAGATATCCATGAACTTGATTACGGGATTGGTGTCTCCTTTGGACAGAGGTCCATAAACATTGTAATAGGGAAAGGATTCTCAAGAGATTTATTGAGAAAATATTAGTGAAATATTTTCTCCGTGGAGTAGCCCACATTGGGTGAACCACATTAAATTGATGTCTCTATTGTGTGTGGTGATTTGTGCATTGCTTTTATTATTGTTGTTGATATTGCTATCTATACATTGCATAATATTTATTGGGAAAGAAAAGTAAAAAGTGGTCTTATATTGTTCACCCCCCCTCTCAGTATAAGCTTGTGTTCTTCATGGCTTCACCAAGAGGAAATTCAAGTCATTTACACCTTCCAAGAACTACAACATTAGGTGTTACAAGTGCAATAATCTTGGGCATAAGTCCAAGTGGTGTAGAACATAGTTTCCATAACTTCTAGAGTCAAACAAGAACATGGACACTCAAAAGGATCAAAAGGGTATGATTACAAAAGTGTTGAAAAAGAAGGTTGACAAAGAAAAATAGCATTGTATGCTAGGAGTAGAGATACTCCCACCCCAAAATTAATCACCTCAAGGATAGGAGGTGGGGATGTGGCTGAGCTAAGAGTCTTATATTTAGCCCCGAAGGAGTCCCTTTGCCATTGATGTCAAAGGGAGAGAGATTTGAGTTAGGGGAGAGCATCCAGTCAGGGGGAGCAATTTCTTAGGGGGAGAAAATTTGGAATCCAGTGATTGAAAAGGAATTTTTAGAAAGGGTTTCCAACAATGACAAAGGGGAAGATTTTTGGAAATTTGAGTATAGTTTGTTGTCATTGATGTCAAAGGATTGATGTCAAAATAGAAGATATCTTTGGTTGTCATTAATATCAAGGAAAATATTATAATATTTATTATTATAATATTGGTTGAGAAAAACATTACAATATCTATTTTTTAATATTATAATGAAGAACAAATGAGTAAGTTGGGACAATGGTTTAAAAATGAAGGCAAGATATTAATATTATTGAAGGCAATAATATTAAATGTGAAGGCAAAGTTTAAAGGATTAATATTATAATATCTTTATTATAATATAAATATTTCAAGTTGTTATAATATTTGAGCACCAATTATTTGAAGGTAAAATTTGAATTAATTTCAAATTAAATTTGAATTAAGGAGGTCGACGTCGCATGGGGTTAAAAGTATAAGGTGGCGTCGATGTTGATCGAAGACCAAGTTAAAACATATAAATATTTGTGCCTAAAATCATTTGTGCCTAAAATCATTTGCAAGTGTTGTGTGGAATTCGTGCATGCATTAATCGATATATGATTTGTTGCATGTGGCAGAGAAGGAAAGGAAGTGACAACACGTTTTTTCTACAACGAATGGTAGAGAGTTAAGGTTGGTTTGGTGCATATCACATTTCATCTAGTCAGCTAGACCAGCTAGTGGCTGAGCCAGCACAAAGGCGTTGTGAGGAGGAGGTTTCAGGTTCAAAATCCATCACGAATGTTTTTTTTTGTTTGGCTGAGTTTGCGGTAGGAGAATACAAATGACGATTGGCGCCTTTGTGGTCTCATGGGCAGCACTAGCGCAGCCAGTAGTGGCCCCTTTTTTGGGTTCTTTGCTCTCACGAGGTGAGAGGTTCGAAGCACAATTTGAGGGAAGGTTTTTGTGATTGTTTTGAAAATAAGATTGGCTAACCTCTTGAAGTGGAAAAAAGGAAATTATTTTGGAACAATTTTTGAGGGCTCATTTTCATCAAAACAAGTTGAGAGGTATGTTGACATTATTCCTTCTTTAAGGTGGTTGGTTGAGAAAATATTTCAGAATTATAAGATGGATATAAAAGAGTTGATTAGTGTATAATGTTGAAAATATTTGAGCTAGGGTTTGTGAAACAAAGTATGCATTATTATTGAGAGAAAGTGGAAACAATTGTATTAGGTTTTGAGATCTACATGTGCTTCATTATTGAAATAAATCTGAAATACTTGTGCTAGGGTTGAGACCAAGTTTGTACATCATTATGAAATATTTTTAGCATTGGTGTCAAAGATATTGAAAGTAATTGTGAAGTGTTTGAGATAAATCTTGTGAAGGGATATTTGTGCATTATTGTGTTTGATAATTGAGAGTAAATTTACAAAGAATAGAGACCAGTTTTGTGAAACAAAGTTATACACTAGTGTGATTTGATTTGAGAGAGATTTGCAAGAGGTAGAGACTGGATTGAATGAGTGCAAGAGTTGTGAATGTGAAGAATATATTGGGTATTTGATAAAGCATATCATTATCTATATGTTATAGAGGTTAAAAAAATTCTAGGTAGAATATGTCTGAATTGCCTAGTTGAAGAAAGCATTTTTGAAAGAGATATAAGCAATGTTTTCATGCAATATTTGAAAAGATTTGAGCAAGTCTTGTGAGAATACTTGAAGCAGCATTGAGGCAGATTTGAGCAAGTATTGTGAGAATAATTGAAGCAACATTGAGGCAGATTTGAGCAAGTCTTGTGAGAAGACTTGAAGCAGTATTGAGGCAGATTTGAGCAAGTCTTGTGAGAAGACTTGAAACAACATTGAGGTATATTTGAACAAGTCTTGTGAGAAGACTTGAAGCAACATTGAGGCATATTTGAGCAAGTCTTGTGAGAATACTTGAGGTAGAATTGAGGTATATTTGAGCAAGTATTATGAGAATATTTGAAGCAACATTGAGGTAGATTTGAGCAGGTCTTGTGAGAAGACTTTAAGTACAATTAAGGTAAATTTGAGCAAGTCTTGTGAGAATATTTGAAGCAAATTTGGGCAAAGGTAGAAAATAGATTTGTGCATGTAATATGTATAGATTTGGACAGAGTTATGAGTAGAGTTGGAGCATATTTGTGCTAGCCTTGTGACGAGGCTTGGTGTAGATTTCAGACAAAGTTGAGAGCAAATTATGGAGAAAGATCCACAAACTAGAGAAAATGGGAGAGAGTTATCCTATGGAGAGATATCCACAAACCAAAGCAAATGGGATAGAGTTATCATGTGGAGAGAGATCCACAAACCAGAGCAAAGGGGATAGAGTTCTCCTGTGGAGAGATATCCACAAACTAGAGCAAAGGGGATAGAGTTCTCCTATGGAGAGAGATCCATAAACCAAAGCAAAGGGGATAGAGTTCTCCTGTGGAGAGATATCCACAAACCAAAGTAGAGGGGATAAAGTTTTCCTATAGAGAGAGATCCACAAACTAGAGCATTAGGGATTGAGATCTCCTTTGAACAAAGGTTCATAAATATTGTAATAGCGAATTGATTCCCAAGAGATTTGTTGAAAAAAAATAGAAGAAATATTTTCTCCGTGGACGTAACCCACATTGGGTGAACCACGTTAAATTTGTGTCTCTCATGTGTGATCTATTTGTGCATTGCTTTGTAATTTCTATTGATATTGCAATTGATAACATTGGATAATATTGTTTGGAAAGAAAAGTAAAATTTTACCTTATATTGTTCACACCCCTCTCAGTATAAGCTTGTGTTATTCAAGCACAAGTTAAAATTTCTAAATAAGGTGATGTATATTATGAAAGGGAAAGTTATACCTCCAAGTCTTACTCTTTGTGGTTATGGAATATTTAAGCAGATTCTTTTTAGAGGTGCTACTCTTGACTTCTTCGTCATTAAGAGTCTTAGTAAAAGTGTTCTTTGTATATGTGCACAAGTATATGATAGTGGAAGTTATTACTGTTGGTCATCAAATCTGCACAGGAAAGGACTTTCGATGGGTTTGCGTGCCCTAGACCTGCGACCAACATTGAAAGGTCGAGGGGAAGAGATGCCCCTCGTGCCGATCTCCGGAGAAAGGTCGACTCCTATACTAATCTACTTTTGGGGTTTAAGACAAGAGTGCAGGAAAGGAATAAACAGAGTAAGGGTTAGGAAAAGAAATAAAAGGGGGTAAGGGTTAGAGATGATGATTTAAGGTGGGAGAGAACAAGAAGCACGATTACTCGCTAACAAATCGAATAGCAGCAAGAAATACCAAGAACAACACGAAAGAAACGAAATGCCAAACTTCCTATGTATCCTCTGGATGGGTTCGTAGGGTTCTTTCTCTCTCGTTGGAATTCAGAGTTCAGAGTAACAACGATTGAGATAAGGGAATAACAGAAACCTCGATCCACTAGGTAGCATAAAGGAAAGCGACAAGACATTTTTCCTCTCCTATGTATCCTTCAGGGCGAATTTCAGGGGTTCAGTCCCCAATCGCATACCGAATTCAGGATTCAGAGTCTCAGTATGCGAACGAGAAAAGACAAAAGAATTAAGCACAGAAGGCAACATAAAAGAGAGAAATAGAGCACAAAATATCTTTAGTATTAAACGCAGGACATCAAGTTACAGTAGCTTTCTAGCAGAAAGTTCCCCCCATTTTACATTAGAAAATCTGGGTTTTTATAGAGGACCCGACCCTCTATGTCATTATTACATAGAATGACGAAGTATTCTTGAGATCTGAGAAGTCGACTTCTCACGGCCTTCGAGACTGAGCTTTCTAATCCATTACCAGAACAGGTAACTGTGACCGGGTCAACCGTGGAAATATGCATTGATGAACCGCCTGAGTATCCCTAGTGCAATGCTCGAGTGGCCGCCATGCTCGTCGAACTTCTCCTTCAGGGACTGACACTTCGCTTCCAATTGCCAAAAAATAACAGTGAGCTTATTGGGCAAGAAAGAATGCATTTACGAGGCACTTAATTGTCTCGGGAAAATACCCGGCTTGAAGCGCGTGCCCATCGTGAAAAAGCAACATGTCACGATATCGTGACATTTCCTCGCCTTCAGCTTGATTCTTCTTGTTGCATCGCGAAAATATGACATGTCGCGATATCGCGACATGTCTATGTCTTTGTCTTCTTTTGTTGCTTTAAGTCGTGAAAATGCGACATGTCGCGATATCGCGACGCTTTTCTCTCTTGGCGCTTTCTCCTTGACTTTGGCCGCGATTTTGTGACATGTCGCAATATCGCGACGGTTTTTCCTTGCTGCGCCTTCTTCTCATTGTCGATCGCAATTTTGCGACATGTCGCGATATCGCAACACCTTTATGCCTTCAGCGTGGTTCCTCTTCTTGCATCGTGAAAACGCAACACATCGCGATATCGCGACACTTTTCTCTCTTGGCGTTTCTTCTCGCTGTCGACCGCGAAAACTCGACATGCGCGATATCGCGACGGCTTTTCTCTTTGGCTCTGCATCTTTGTTGTCGGTCGCGATTTTGTGACATGTCGCGATATCGCGACATTTTCTGTTTATGCCCTTCCTCCTTGCTGTTGGTCGCGAAAATGCGACCTGTCGCGATATCGCGATCGTTTTCATGTCGCGATATCGCAACCACCTTTCTCACTTTTGGTGGAGCTATTTTCTTTGGCCTACTTGTCAGCGAAGCTTTTCTTCTTCATTCTGTATACAAGGGAGTGGCATGGAAAGCCAAAATTGCTGCAACACTTACAAATGAAAAGAAATACTCTTGCAAAAGGAAATTTTTTGTTTTTTTTTTCTACCCCTTGTGTAATGTGACAAAATTGTCAACAATTACTACAAACCAACCTAAGGAGATTCTTGTGCAAAGGTACTTTTGCAACAATGGATTTTGGATGATGAAGAGGATTCGAATGAGTCTTCCTCAAGTGCGGTGGCCCACTATAGCATCCATTATAGGGGGATATATTATTGTCACTAATGTCTTCTCTCCTTGGCCCCTCAAGGGGATGTTGAAAGTGTAATCTAACTTGTGGCTAAGGCAAACATTCTATGATGTAATATTGTATAGGGTTACAAGAAATCATTATAAGATTGTGTTTAATTATATGTAATATTTTATTATGTAAGCCCTTTGGGTTGCAATTATCCTTGTTACGGTTAAACTCACCTAATAACTTGTAATTAACCTTAAATCCCTATTGTTATGTCATCTTAGTTTAAACTCATTTATGTAATTGGGAATTTGGTATTGGTATAAATACCCCCACCACTCCATTTGTTATATCGGAGTGTTGTGTATCTTATCTATGAATAATACAGTGAATATTTATGGTGTCTATAGGTGCCCACTATATCTATTTATTTCTTATCCTTTTTTACACTTTTGGTATAATATATATATATATATATATATATATATATATATATATATATATATGATGGATTGATTTTGTTCATTTTTGGAAATAGGTGTGAATTCCAACAACCAAGCCAAGGTATTTATGTGCTTCCTCCATATTTGTTTGTATGTAGCTGATAAAATGGTCAAACTTGCTAATTTTTTAATACGTTGTCCACAACACTCCATTTTTTAAAAATTTGATAAAATCCTCATCTATATGCACCAATAGTCATAATTGTTTCCTTTAAATTCAAGGATAAGCAATGAAATATAACCATGTGCCATGACAATTACAACAATAATATATAAAAAATTTCTCAACAAACTTGAATTTTGAATTCTTTAGTTTAAGAGAATAAAATCATCGAGCTCTCTAATTATTAAATCTCCAAGCTTCAAGATCTAATACAATTATGTAGGATGTGGTAGTACTCTAAATCAGAGATAAACATAACATAAGGAAAATGAGCAGGAAATAAATTTACATAAGATCCCAAAAAACACTTATACTCTTGAATTTTTCACATACCACTTCAATACGATGTATTATACTTGTATACATATAATAAAATGCATCTTAGTTGTCTCAAGAGATTCTTAATGCTTCATAATTTCTCCAAATCTCGAACTTTTTACTTTCTTTAGTTTACTTTTTAGTTGGAACTCCAATCTTGTCTTGTTTTGACTTTTACCATATTTAATATCAAAACATCCAACACTCTTAGAGTAATACTAATTATTTAATGCCTAAAATCGTAGATCTTATGGTGCTCCAACATGTAGGATTTCTTGATAAGGACATCACACACATCCCATAGAACCACAACACAAAGTACTTCAGTATGTAAAGACTTTATGGAGAACAAGGGACAATATCGTCCTAAGGCATTGATTATTTTACCTTGTTAGAACCAACCAACAATGTATATCTATGGATGAGGTGTATTTAATAACTTCATTATTTTCACATATATAAATTGAAGTTTTTTTAGCTCCCACTAAACAAAATGTAGACATTTACAAATACCTACATCTTGAATGGAAAAGATGTTTCTTTTCACAAAGTGTTAGCCATGGTGATATTTAGATTTGTTTGCATGTTTTTCTTTTCCTTGTCTAGTGTTGATGATGGATTTTGTGTTTGTCCTATTGAGGCAAGATATTGTAGCTCAATCAATAATGAATAAAAGATATAATAGTCTTCTTCATTGTGAATTTGGCTCTTGTTACTATCTATTTTGTGGTTGCTTGTTTTTAATGTCTTCTTATGCATTGAATTCCATATCTAGCTTTATTCTGATGATCTCTTGTTCTATGGTTTGATTTCAAACTTGGAACCATTCTTTTCCTTCATGGGTTATGAGTTGACACCACTTTACTTCCAAACACCTTTGTTCTTGAACTTCTATTAAATCTTTGATTACAAATTTGTATGATTGTCCTAACATGATGTTTTCTAAGAAGTTCATTTTAGTTTAGATGTATTGATACAAAACACTCTATGGTATGTGAGGATTTTGTTTCTTTTTATGTCTAGTATACAAAGCTTAGTTGGCAAATTATGGAATGCATTAGTGGAATACTTAACTTGTCAATCACATCCATAGTGTAGTTGCAACAATTCAAGATATAATCCATCATATTCTCCTATTGCACAATACTTGTCCTTGATGGAATCTACAAAATCTATCTAGGTAGTTTCTAAGACAACTGTTTACTTCCATGTTTTCCATCTTGGATTAGGTGGAAAATGCTTATGAGTCATCTATTTATAGCAAACATCCCAACTCTTAAAAATAAAAATGTTATTGTTTCATTTCTAGAGAAAACACTTACTCTAAAGTATCAGCGTATTTATCCTAACTAAATTTCTATTACTATTGCATAAATGTTGCCTTCAATAAAAAATGTCAAAATTCAATTGTACCTTGAATGGTGTTAAGCTTTTGGACAATCTTCGTAATGGAGGTGGTTGAATCATGGCAAGGACCCTCTAGAGGATTCGTACAAATTGGTTGAGCATCTAAATATTTGTTCCTCCAATATTTTGTTCAATATTGACTTGAAAGAATTTGACATTTCAATGTTGTTCTCCATCTAATATATTTTGAAGTTACAAGGAAGGTAATTTTCTAGGTCATGTGTGTTCAAACCACATTTCTTGTATCGTGATCCCCTTTACACAAACATACAATATGAATGCTTGCTCTAATCTTGTTGCTATAAGTTTGGTTTGTGATGTTGTATTATCACTATGTTAGTGTGAGAAAGAGGGACATGAGACCATTTGTGTAAGACAAACAAATTAAAGTTAAAACAAATATTATTTTCATATGGAGGATTTGTAAAAAGAACATTTGAGAAGATATATGAAACTGAGTAACTTCTATTAAATATCTATAATAATAGATGTAAAATCATGTATGTTGATTGTATTTTGTGTTGTCACACATTTTTTCATTTGAAAAATATATTTATATGCTACTATGTACAATGGAATATGAAGAGACAAAAATGGGAGATGAAGCAGTTCATTTTCCAACAATTACAAGTCTTGAGTGATATGGTAACAAATAATTAATGGCATTCCTTCGACAACATGATGGTGTCTAGATGAAAATACTAATGGCGTTCTTTAGCAATAATGGCAGATGGATTCAACAACATGGTTTTCATTGGTGACTAGTAATTGATGCTAATGCCCTTGATAAACTCTGGTAGTGGGCACTAGAGCCACTAGTAGTTGGTGTTGATGCTCTTAGTAGTTGGTGATGCAATTGTTGGATAATGTTAAGGTCTCTCATTATCCTTCAGATGTCCAATTGAATCATCTACTTCTATTCTTGATGGCACTAAATATCAGTAGCTTCCTTTCCTAGAATTTAATATTAATGTAAAAGCATGATCGAGAGAACATTTTGTAGTCCTCCATTTAGAAATGCAAAAACCCAATATGTGCTTGTCTTTCACCATTTGGGTACTATCATAGTCCTCCATTTAACAATGCAAAAGCCCAATATGTGTTTGTATTTCACCATTTGGGTACTATCATTGTTGAAGAATGTCGTTATTTATATTCTTAATAGTTTCCCTCTAGATTTAGTCAATGTTATTTGAGTTTGAACATGTTGAATTATAACAATAATTTAGCCCTAGAATTGATATTAACCTACCTCGCACAATCGTCAAGATGTCCTTCATGCATGCATATTCATTTGATTTCTCTTTTATTTTCCTCAACTATTTGTACGAGGTATTACACATGAGCTTCAATGATAAAACTACCATAATGTTGATGACATAGGTATTATGCACATGTTTAAAGATTAATACTTTAGTCTATGATTATTAGTTTGAAAGTTGTTAGCCATAAATGCTAGCTTGTGTAACTTCTTCTATGTCTATTCAAAAGGTTGTTAACACTTGAGGGGTGTCAATGATCTTAGTAGTCATTCTCTAAACAAGAATATTTATTTGAACAAGATGAGGAAATTTTTCTTTATCATTAGCATTATCAAGTTGATACTTGACTCTCCTCCTTTAAAACATTCATAGATATTGCAACCTACAAATAACATATGGTCATACAATCTTGACACACATTAATTCCTTATATTCCACTAGCATGGTCACATTCTTTATTTGTTAATTGATTGTTTAAATATGTGAGTAGATGTTTTAGACAATTCTTTTTTCAATTTGTCTCTCCATTACTGCTTCCTCTATCACAACCTCCTAACATTCTTGCCTAGTGACCATCATTCTCTTCTTTCCAAAATAGGAATAAGGTAATTAAAATGTCTTAATCTATACCCTAGTCACCACCAGAGTCAATAGTTTCTTCTTAGTTGCATTCTTACCAATAATTGCTTTGGACAATTGTTGTCTTCATGATGTCTTCATTTACATCACTAAAAGATCATTAGTGAGTTGATTTTTTGATGATTGGGACAATGTCTCAAGAAACCACCCTCATTGTGTGCATGCTCAACATTACAACTATAAAATCTGCTTGTTGTGGTGCAGTGGTAAATGCCCTGGGTACTCGTAGAGGCTGACCCAGGTTCCATTCCCCTTGTCTCCATCCTATAGATATATGACATAGTTAGGAATGTCCTATGTTCTGGTAGAGGCCGACAAGGCTTCATTCCTCCTATGCCCAACCTGTTGAAAGTGGCACCCCGAAAGGGGTGTTTTCACTATAAATTAGTTTACCCAGGTGTTGTAAGTGAGTTGGAGAGGAGAGGGCAATTCTCCAAGGGAGGTCCCAGGTTCAAATCTCTACCCTACCAAAAAGTTGAATTGGGTATCCAAAATCCAATTGATAATGTTGGTACGGGCAGGGTCGAGTGCGACCCGGGTGAATTTGACGGTGTAGAACCCCCTGTTCATGGTATCTCAGACCAAGGCGGCCCCGCAAGGGGTTTTTCACTTAAAAAAAAAAACATTACAACTATAAAAGAACTCTTTATGTTAACTTTAGTTCATTGTTTAACACCTCTTTCTCTATTTTGATTTTGTTAGTGTCCTTATCATAGTACTCAGTCCTCTACTCGAGGCTTCTTTTGTGGATAATACATTTGTTGATAGCACTTGATCATTATTATTCATGTTGTATTTGCAATATTTTACCAAATGACTAATGAAGTCACAAATCAAAATAGGATTCATTCAATTAATACTAGTTTCACCTTCTTACAAATCTCCAATAAACTTCCTTTTTAACCCATCTTTTTTTTACCCCAAACCCTATAACACTTATCATAATTTTTTCAATGCAATTATTAACGAAAGCACCAAGGGATAATCTTCATCATCAAAGTCATGCAAAACATTTATGTATATTAGTGTTGTCCTTACATTTAAGGTTAATTTTTTTGTTATAGTATTTATGACAACATCTAAATGATATTATTCATATTTTTATCTAGCTTATAGGTCTCAATTCCTCAAATCACTATATTTTCATTACATCTAAATATTTATAATAGTATTGTAGTCATATCTTAGGTTTCTTTTCAAGAGCTCTTCTTACCATTGCCCATTTTTTTTTCCTATTTCATATAAATTTGTTAGACTCTTTGAGTAGGTGTTGAGAATGACCAATATTAAAAATATTCATTTGTTTGGACATTGACAATCCACTAGTGATACAAGTACTATAATGTTGCATATGATCATGGTTATGCTCACCCATAATCTTTGATAAATATTTGAATATTCCTTGGTGGTGTCAAACTTTTCATAACTATAACTATATTAGTGGCTTCAATATCAATCTTGAAATTGACATTCTCATTTTAAGCAATATACTTGTTCTTTTATTCAAAAGGCCTTGCTAACACTCCTTCACTTTCTAAGACATAAATTCCATTTTTTCTAATAAAACTATATGGATTATACCTTACAATTCCCCCTCAATGCCATTGATCCTAGTGACCACCCAATAGATTCCTAGGTAAAAGTGTACACCATTAAACTCAAAGGTTGTTCATTGATGATATGTCTTTCTCATACAATGTTCCTTTAGTATCATTAAATTTGTCATTGCTCTCTCCATCAAGTCTTCACATCAATATATTGCTCATTTTTTAGCTTCCTCATCTACAATACTTGAGAGATAAGTGCAATCAACATTTCACCCCCTAGATAACCAATTCAAATGATTAAGCAATAGATGATTATGTCTAGTATTATATCGAAGAAAGAGTAAACTTGAGACTCCTTCACTTTCTAAGACATAAACTCCATTCTTTCTAATAAAACTATATGGATTATACCTTACAATTTCCCCTCAATGCCATTGATCCTAGTGACCGCTCAATAGATTCCTAGGTAAAAGTGTTCACCATCAAACTCAAAGGTTGGTGCTTGATGATATGTCTTTCTCATACAATGTTCCTTTAGTATCATTAAATTTGTCATTGCTCTCTCCATCAAGTCTTCACATCAATATATTGCTCAATGTTTAGCTTCCTCATCTACAATACTTGAGAGATAAGTGCAATCAACATTTCACCCCCTAGATAACCAATTCAAATGATTAAGCAATAGATGATTATGTCTAGTATTATATAGAAGAAAGAGAGAACTTGAGCTAGCATATGTTCTAGATTTTGTTTATAATTACCATAATCTTGGTCCTCTTACTTGATCTCAGTTATAGACAATTTGATGACCTTGGCCAATCCCTCTCACTATTATAGCTCAATCTCCTAATTATCTTCCAAATACTTCTTATTCAAGAAGCCTTGGGAACCAACTGTTAGTCTCTAGCATATTGGTTAACCCCCTCCCATCATCAAGGTTGTATATTTTTGGCAATCATTCCATCAACATTTTACCATCATCAATCATCCTATCAATAATCAAATAGTTTTGTCAATTTATATCATAAAATTTGTTAAACGTCGGCCTTTGACCACATTACTTGTTTTTTACTTTATTCTATTTTTAAACCTTTTTTATGTGATGTCCACATGAATGGCCAAACATTCACGGGTGAAACAAACGGCAAAGTATGTCTATTAGAGAATAACTCACTAGATGACTTATCACAATCAATGAGTTGTCTTGACATGACAATGATGCCAAATGCAAGCAAATGATATTAACTAATGATATAAGACATGTTTATATTGTCTTCTTTGCAATAATATAAAAATAGTGTAATTTTTCCCTAAGAAAACTAATAACCATGAATGACAATAAACACTCATATAGTAAATCGCGTTAATGTGGACTGCACATGATAATAAGAAAGAAATATTGTACATCTCAAAGAGTCAGACTTGACCACATAATGACTTGGTACTAAGTCCACGGTAGAGATCCCCAACCATTGTTCATACAATCCATGTAAACTCATCACCACGAGTGTGCATGAGTTGGCGACTCATCACCACGAGTGTGCATGAGTTGACGACAACAACACTCCTGCCCCAAGTAGCTAAAAATCATCCCGCTTATAACGACAATTCGGAACTGCATACTTCAATAACAATAACACCATCTTATTCCAATTATTTATTTCAGCCCATAACAAAAAATTATTATGTTATTTACAATGATTTGCTTTTAGGAGTTAACAATGGACATTATTTTCAGGAATTAAGCTTACTGCCTAAGACAAGGGTTTATTTAGCTCTAAATTGGTTTTTGATTTATTGCAATATATCTTGAAATGAATGAAAGTTTTCCCTTCTCAAAACCGAAAAGAGGGACACTCACTATCATCTAAAACTCCTTTTGCCTCTTTCCCCACCTCTGACTAGTGTTGTTATTATGGTTATTGGAATATCCTTTCTTCAATGACAATGAAAGGTCTCATTTTTCTTGCTCTAACTTTTACTTAAAATAGGATGGTACAAAAATGAAGTAGAGTTGTTTTGGTCAGAAATTTGATCTTCGATAAAGCCAAAAAAAAAAAGACAAGTTTCAAATTGACCGACCATTGATTTAAAAGGGTCCAATTAGGGCTGATCTTGGGAAATCCAATCTAAATGTAATCCTTGTAGAGTTCCTGAAGACACAAAAACCATTAGATACATATTCTGTTACTGTTTCTAAGACCAAAACACTTTTAGACATTTATTTTATGTTTATAAAAACCAACTCAACAGTGTAAACTTAGTCACACTCATTTTCCAAGGCAAACAGAGAGAAACAAATCTTCACCACAATGCTATTACCATAACATATCATGATTAGCCTTTTAGTTCCATTTCAATGGCCACATTAAACAACAGGACTACAAACATTTAGCCCACAATTTGACTCCCCCACTAATTCTTAAGGGATGATCAAATGGCATCTTCATGTTGCACTCAAACCATGCATAGCTATGACAGTGGTTATTATAATGTATTTTGAAATGTACTTTGTTTTGATGTTACAGCAATAAAACAATTGTTAGCAAATAGCCTAATGTACTTTGTTTTGATGTTACAGAAATAAAGCAATTGTTAGCAAATAGCCTAACAGTCCTTTTAATTAATAACAGGCTGGGCTTTGTAAACAAAAGTAGAGGATTTCATATTTGGTATTCCCATGTTAGCCCATTTTATAGGCTACAAAGAATTGTAATTCAATAGCTATTTTACATGATAACTGCTGTTCAAATGAACAAAGATCTGCAGCCTCGGTGGTTGGCCATTCAATTTCTTAAATCCTTCCAATCTCAGGGGTGTCTTCGGATACCATTATACAAAGTATCATAGAATCTACATTTCCATAGTTGGATATCCTTATTTATAACCTAAATCTTACAAGGATTTCCTATTTCTGTTGCATATTTAAAGAGGTTATCCTAACGATGAAAGCACCTGCAACAAAAGTTAACTTTGCATGGCATGAATTTTTGGAGCTTCCTTATATCTCTGCTGAGCCGACACTGATTTGGAGACATCTAGGTGATGAAGCCTACAAGTACCGAGAAGAAACTCTGGGAGTTCATCTTCTGTGTTGGCCTATCAAATAAAAATGATAAGATGTCAGGTTATTTTGTTTTGGAAAACTTATTACATGACCATCATAATGAGGTTTTCCTGTAAAAGCATATTTTGGGCAGATCCTCATCAAGTTTCTTTTCCTATTACCTGCACCAGAAAGGCCATCTCTATGACCAGTTTACTTAGGTATCCAAGTACCAAATTAACAACACCTTTTGCCACCGAGGATGAACCAATGTTGACACCCAACTTCAAGAAGAAAGTGCAAATTAAAGCAAAAGAAAAAAATCAGAAACAAAGTCACCCTCCAATTGAACTAAAAATATCTACCTGCCAAAAATTAAATCAAATACCAGTTAGACTTTTGATCATAATCAGAAATTATAGAGTACCTCCAGGTAATTTTGGCCACGAAAATAGTTAATTTCCAATGCCTGTCCAATCAAGCATGCTGTTTTACCCACACTTTGCTTCACAATCCATGAGCCCTGATACACATGCAGGAATATTGTTCTAAGCACTGAACTTAACCGCATTATTAGACTTAAATTTTTCTAAAAGAATGTTCAATGAAGAAATCTTCTAAAGCTAGCTTGAATACCTTAGAGATGTATGGAATAAGCTTGAATCGTGAATTGCGAAAAGCATCATCTCCATTAACAAAATTGTAAAGTAATGGGAAATTCTCAATAGAAGAATTCATCATATAGTACAACACAAGAGAGTATGTGGTTGTGCCTGGGACCTATAAAATGATCCACATATTCTTAATCAAATTAATACATTCAAAACTAAATGGTAGATCAAACTATACTTGTGCATTTAATTTGAATCCTTCATAGTTCCAAAATAGGATATCTTTAAGACACCAAAGTTACTAATTAAGCAAGGAGTAACATTTTGTGTTTTAATTATACCTGAATATTGACAATAAAGAAAAACTCCTCTCTGCCTTGAGAACCCCTTCTCTGCACACATAACGTGTATTTGAGAAAAAAGGTTTTATCTCTGCTTTAGAAACCAAGCTTTGGTGATTAATACAGTAACAGACAAGTAATGTCAATAATAGCAACTAATTTTCAAGTGCCAATATCACAGATCATGCAAACTTTTTCTTAGTAATGGACATGTACAATCAGAAAAAGTATGATCCAGAAGTGTTAATATTTAAGAACATACAACATTTGCTTAATAATAGACAAAGTACAATCCAGAAGAAGTACAGTGAACAGAAACATGGAGACTTCATATCCCACTTAACTGTTTTAAGTTTTAACCAAAAAATAGAATACTCAATTATCCATCCATCTTAGGTATTGAAGTAAAACCTCCATTAGCATCGATTTAGAATCTAGTGTTGATACTGAAAACAGGCAACGAATATACCGACTATAAAAACTTTTGTATATTTCATAGCCTGTTCCAAGAGCTACGGTGCATGAGCAGTGATCATCCAAAAACTCATGACTGCCCCATGGCCCAGTAGTCTTGGATCTTTCCAGAAGGTTGGAATTCTAGATTGTACCTAATTGATAACTGAGGCTTCTTGCCCAGAGGTTGTCTTTGATAGGCAATTATACTTACATTCAAAGCTCAAAGACAATGTAAAAGGGAAGAGTATGGATTTGTCTCATACAATCTACATATAGTATCTAATCCGGATCAAATTGGAAACAGGGATGAGTTAGAAGTGGAACCATATGCAAGATCTAGTAAGTAGCACACTAAAATCAATATTCTTCTGGGTGAGGTGTATACTGTACAAAACAAGACTATAACAGTATCCTGCACACAAGTAACATCTTCAACATGATAAGATTTGGTGCAAAATCTGCAAGAACCATGCCTGACCTAAAAGCAAGGGATTTTTAAGATACATTCAGAATTGAATATTAGCACATGAAGTTTTTATGTCAACGTTTGTCAAGGTATCTCCCAATTTGTTCATTGGTTGCTCATTGCAGAAGATATTAGTCACCTATTTATTCAATATCCAACAGCAAAAATGGTCTGGAAAATGGCACTCTGCTAGTTTGAACAAGGTTGGGTTCCACTCCTTTCTGTCAAAGGCAGCCACATGACCATGGATTGAAATATTGTCTGTTTCAAATGAAGCCCCTTAATAAATGTGAAGCATGTTGCCTGTCTCTTGGTGAACATGGGCAGATAGGAGTGCAAGGATGTGTGCAATAGATACTTGACCACATGAATTTCAATCCAGTTTGGATCAGCAATGGGAGTCTTACATAATCTTAATTCCTCTTGAGAAGAATAGGAACCCAAATTAACATGAGATATTTCGTGCCATCTAGGATTGCCTGCTCTGGCAGGTTCTTGAGATCCTCTAATTTGAGTCTTAGCTGATGATCATACTTGACATTCAACCCAAAAAAACCTCATCTTTGTAATGTATGTACACTCAGTTTCATACATCCATCTGCATTTTACTTTTGAAAGGCCTGTATCTGACACTGCCTTGTCCAGTTCTTGGAAAAATTGTGTTTTTTACAACATAAGGCCACTTTGTGATAATCATTTTGATCTTTCCCTGTACGGATTTGTGATCTACAAAATCAATTTGCTTCGAAAACACCATGGAAAAAAGATGATCTGTTACAAATGGAGGCAACAAAAATGGTTCTGAGGTGATACCATACAACCTTATGAAACAGCCAGTTGCTGCCAGGTACCAATCTTCAGATTTAAATGTTCCTGTATACAATATTGCCAAGCTGTGTTCGATATTCTGTCTTTTCCCCACTGTGCAGACTAGGGTGGAAGTCAATAAATATTCATGAAAGTCATAATAGGACTGTTTGTCTTTAATATATCAATCTACTCAATTATTGGTGGCTTCTGTTTTGCTCACCTCATATTTGCTGAAACCAGTCTCTCGGATAGTAGAAAGTTATCCACACTAAATAAGAACATAGACAAAATTCCCTTGCTTGTTCAGAAGTTACTAATTGGTTGTCGATGGCCTCAGCTATCAGCTCAGCATACAAAAAATATCGATTATTCCTGGAGACCAATGCTTCACAGAATGTAGCGGTGCAGCTATAGCTTATCTGCCTTCTTATCTTCAGGCAAACCCAAAATGAATGCTATTGCAGATAACTCATGTTGCATGTAATCCTAAATGATGGATGTGTACGGCCAGCTCATTACTGGATGTGTTCTCATCTTTGGACATCCTTCTCGTGAAAACATCCCAAAAAGATTGATACTTTTCATAAAACTCAAGCTGGCTTTCAACCCTTGGCAAAATTGTTTCATTATTGGCTGGCCTGTAAATGCACATCATCTCTTTGATGAGCACAGGCTCAATTTTTACTATTTTTCCATCTGCCACAATTGTCTGTCGTTGGTTCACATTGTATGCTTTTGCAAAAGCTTCAATTAACTCAGGGTAGGGATGTGTTTGATGAACCAAAATCTGGCCCAGGCCACTGCCCCGTGTCCTGCAGAGGGCTGTTGATGCTACTGTTGGTCACGAATCCGCCACGAGGAAAGGATTTTGTTTGCTATTGCGCCCTGGACCCGCGAACCAACATTGAAAGGCCGGAAGGAAGAGATGCCTTCCGGGCCGATCTCCGGAGAAGGCCGGCTCCTTTCGGGGGTTAGTAAGATGAGAGTGCAGGAAAGAGATAAATGAACGAAAAGAATATACAAATGAGAGTGGAGTTGGGTGGGGGGAACTAACAGTACGGGAACACACCAATCACCGCTACTTACTGCATACAAACACAAAGCATGACAAGGAACCGCAAAACCTAGGCGTACTGCCGATACACAAGCAGTGTATGCACAACTTCAATGGCTCCCTAGCAAACATTCCCTACAAGGAACTAACAGCAGGGGATCGCATCAATCACCAGATACGTACACTGACAGGGGTAGACAGTAAACCTAGATATATCAGAGCCAGGTATATGTGTTAGGTAGAGAGTTTAACCGCACAGATTCAATGGCTCCCTAGCAAACATTCCCTACAAGGAACTAACAGCAGGGGATCGCATCAATCACCAGATACGGGCCAGCAACGTCACACATAATTGATGGAACTGCTACCACATCTATTATACGAAAATTAAAAGTACAGAAATAATGCTAAAGGCGCCTGACCATCAAATGCCGAAGTGAATCAACAAGCCATGACACAGAATCGCGTAAAGCATAAGCATAAGAAATAAAAGCGGTAGAACAGAACCAGGCATACAAATTGTATTTATATGCAGAAGCATGGTTACAGTAAGCACAGTAGTTCCCTAACAAACATTCCCCTTCCACCACCTTACAATGAAAACGTGGTGGCTATTTATAGCCCAAAGTTCCCCCCGTTACATTAATGGGCACAACGTCCCAGTCAAACATTAGCTGACAAAAGCAGCCGCGGAATCGCTGATGCTGACCTCTGTCAGTCGGGATTGTACCCTCGGCATGGTCTCCCTGAAGGTTGAACAGCCACGTGGCAGCGCGTTGGGTAGAACTTTATATTGACAGAAATGCGGGTAGCTGAGGCAGGTGGAAACTCACGTCAGTCTTAAATGAGGCAGCTGGCATAAGTAGTGCGGCCCATGCTTGTCCTTTTGCTCGGCATGTCTTGGCTCGGATCCCAAAGTTGGACACTTGTCGGATGATAATGCTTGACACGTGTCTGCCTTGCAAGGCAGTCTATCCAACTTCGCCCGGGATTAGAGCACAATCGGGTAGCACAGGTGAAAAACAACGCAGTCGGGTAGCACTATTTCCCTACTACGCACCGGTCAAAGGGCGCAGTCCGACTTCGCTGCGAAGTCGGGTTGCGCACCGGCACTTGCTGATTCTCACCGCCGTTCGGACTTCGCACGGACACTTAGTCATTTTTCCTGCCAGCCTTCTACAAGGTGCACCCAGAAAGAGGGGCGAAGTCGGACTTCGCACCAAAACTGGGCGAAGTGCGCACTTCGCACCAAAACTGGGCGAAGTTGGACTTCGCACCAAAACTGGGCGAAGTGCGCACTTCGCACCAAAACTGGGCGAAGTACGCACTTCGCACAAAACTGGGTTTCCTGGTCCAGCTTCCCGGGCCATAACTTTTGATCCGCTGACCCGATCGCCTATTATAATATATCGTTGGAAAGCTTGCGAGAAGATCTGCAATAATAAAATATCCAGGGCTCATTTTGTCCATTTTATCGCCCCCGTTTATGGCCCGCGAAAACCCGAACACCTCAAGCATGCCCTGACACTTAGCCATTTTTCAGGGCAACTGTTGTCAATTTTGAGAAGAATGAGAATGTAGGGAAGAGAGAGAAAGGGGGAGAAGGAAGAGCAGCTCTCTTACAAAAATTGAAAACATTGCACCCCGTGCAAAATGTGACAACATTTCTGGCGGCTCGCGGGGTGTCGAGCTCGCCTCGGCGCAAAGAATCCATGCCTTCATCCATTGGGCAACAGAGTCACCCTCGCTGCAACTGCTCTTCAGATCCACCTCCGGCAACTGCCTCCTCGGAACACTTAAAAAGAAAACACTGCACAGACTGAAATAAGAAAAACAACTAAAACTTTAAATAATAGCCGGATTATTTACACAAAATTTTGCGGCATTACTGGCATGCCGCCACCACAAATCCAGCTTCGGTTGCCTATCCGGTGAACCTGCAGTGCCCGGACCAGATCTGATTGTACTTCAGATGATCTTTGAAGTCCGGCTGGCCTCCCAAAGTTTGCCAGGTCGCGAACATGGTGCAACGTGGCAAATTGTCATTCATGCCGGTACCCGTACAATTGATGAACAATGTGGCAAGGAGATTTTTCAGACGGGAGCCCTCTTCGGGTACCGGTTGCGGTGATGGTTGGAGCCAATACCACCACGGTGGAGACTGTAGGTGAACATTCATTTCTCCGCTTGTGAGGTCAAGGCTGCTCACCAAACCTTGATTCCTCCGGGGTGTCTTCTATTAGCTTAAAAAAAGGGCGCTTGCGATCAAGAAATCTGGATCTTCAGCTCGCTCGGAGTCGCCAGTGATTTTGCCGGATGAAGGCAAGCCAAAGATTCACCAACTCGGGCTTCCTTAAAATATGGAGACTGATCGTCTCACCTCACGGATTCGTCTATGCGAGCTTGGTAATCAGCCGGCCTGACGCGCTCGCCTGGAGCGTGTATTAATTTCGTAAAGGCGCGGTTTCCCGGGTTCCTTGCTCGCCACCTTCTTGCTTGCACGAAGGCGTTAGGACCGGTCTTTCGGACTCAGAGAATATGAACGTGCGGAGTCGCCAGGTGCTCTGATTTTGAACAGCAATGAAGCGAGCACCAGTGCTTCAATTCTGTTTGGGGGTGAGAAACCTCCTTGTCCCACCGAGCATTCGGAAAGAAACTGTCAGCCCGAACGAGGACGAGATTGAGATCTTCCAAATGCGAGACAAAGAGTCCCACCGGGCGTGCCAAAAACTGTTGGTCACGAATCCGCCACGAGGAAAGGATTTTGTCTGCTATTGCGCCCTGGACCCGCGAACCAACATTGAAAGGCCGGAAGGAAGAGATGCCTTCCGGGCCGATCTCCGGAGAAGGCCGGCTCCTTTTGGGGGGTTAGTAAGATGAGAGTGCAGGAAAGAGATAAAGGAACGGAAAGAATATACAAATGAGAGTGGAGTTGGGTGGGGGGAACTAACAGTACGGGAACACACCAATCACCGCTACTTACTGCATACAAACACAAAGCATGACAAAGAACTGCAAAACCTAGGCGTACTTCCGATACACAAGCAGTGTATGCACAGCTTCAATGGCTCCCTAGCAAACATTCCCTACAAGGAACTAACAGCAGGGGATCGCATCAATCACCAGATACGTACACTGACAGGGGTAGACAGTAAACCTAGATATATCAGAGCCAGGTATATGTGTTAGGTAGAGAATTTAACCGCACAGCTTCAATGGCTCCCTAGCAAACATTCCCTACAAGGAACTAACAGCTAGGGATCGCATCAATCACCGTGATACGGGCCAGCAACGTCACACATAACCGATGGAACCGCTACCACATCTATTATACGAAAATTAAAAGTACAAAAATAATGCTAAAGGCGCCTGAGCATCAAATGCCGAAGTGAATCAACAAGCCATGACACAGAATCGCGTAAAGCATAAGCATAAGAAATAAAAGCGGTAGAACAGAACCAGGCATACAGATTGTATTTATATGCAGAAGCATGGTTACAATGGGCACAGTAGTTCCCTAACAAACATTCCCCTTCCACCACCTTACAATGAAAACGTGGTGGGTATTTATAGCCCAAAGTTCCCCCCGGTTACATTAATGGGCACAAAGTCCCGATCAAACATTAGCTGACAAAAGCAGCCGCGGAACTGCTGATGCTGACCTCTGTCAGGCTGGACTGTACCCTCGACATGGTCTCCCTGAAGGTTGAACAGCCCACGTGGCGACGCGTTGGGTAGAACTTTAAATTGACAGAAATGTGGGTAGCTGAGGCAGGTGGAAACTCACGTCAGTCTTAAATGAGGCAGCTGGCATAAGTAGTGCGGCCCATGCTTGTCCTTTTGCTCGGCATGTCTTGGCTCGGATCCCAAAGTTGGACACTTGTCGGATGATAATGCTTGACACGTGTCTGCCTTGCAAGGCAGTCTATCCAACTTCGCCCGGGATTAGAGCACAATCGGGTAGCACAGGTGAAAAACAACGCAGTCGGGTAGCACTATTTCCCTACTGCGCACCGGTCAAAGGGCGCAGTCCGACTTCGCTGCGAAGTCGGGTTGCGCACCGGCACTTGCTGGTTCTCACCGCCGTTCGGACTTCGCACGGACACTTAGTCATTTTTCCTGCCAGCCTGCCAGCTTGCTACAAGGTGCGCCCAGAAAGAGGGGCGAAGTCGGACTTCGCACCAAAACTGGGCGAAGTGCGCACTTCGCACCAAAACTGGGCGAAGTCGGACTTCGCACCAAAACTGGGCGAAGTGCGCACTTCGCACCAAAACTGGGCGAAGTGCGCACTTCGCACCAAAACTGGGGTTTCCTGGTTCAGCTTCCCAGGGCCATAACTTTTGATCCGCTGACCCGATCGCCTATTATAATATATCGTTGGAAAGCTTGCGAGGAGATCTGCAATAATAAATATCCAGGGCTCATTTTGTCCATTTTATCGCCCCTGTTTATGGCCCGAAAAACCCGAACACCTCAGCATGCCCTGACACTTAGCCATTTTTCAGGGCAACTGCTGTCAATTTTGAGAAGAATGAGAATGTAGGGAAGAGAGAGAAAGGGGGAGAAGGAAGAGCAGCTCTCTTACAAAAATTGAAAACATTGCACCCCGTGCAAAATGTGACAACAACTACAAGCCTGTTTAAACTTTCCCAATGCAGCTTCCCTCACCCTTTTGCAGAATGGTGAGACCGGTGTCAGCAGTCTTCTCAAACTTATTCATAACTGTTTCTTCTTCATTCAAAATTAGGTGTCTTGTCCCAAAGGACTCCCCTACAATTGCTGCAACAGTGGCTACTGCCTGTGGTTTCTTACGCCATTTTGAACCATAAACAAAATGCAGATAAATCTAAAAATGTAGACAGGTTTTCAAAGAAGAATGCAAAAGAAACAGACACTAGCAGGGGCAAGATATCTGTGGATTCCAAGGGCCCATGCAAAATCTATAGAAATTTCCTAGAAAGCAGCAAACAACTTTTAGTGCTAATAACAACGAATGCCCAAAGTATCAGCAAAGTACTTTTGCAATCAAATAGTAGACATGCTAAAAGACCTCTTACCCGATGAATTCACTATCCACTTCTGAAACTGCTATTATCTGGGGATTTAAAGCACTAAGTTGCACTTAAAAAAACAATTTTTGGTTACGTATGGTAACTCTTGATCACTGTAAGGC
The DNA here is from genome assembly GCA_028583015.1 of Wollemia nobilis. Taxonomy (NCBI): domain Eukaryota; kingdom Viridiplantae; phylum Streptophyta; class Pinopsida; order Araucariales; family Araucariaceae; genus Wollemia; species Wollemia nobilis. The sequence continues at coordinate 17,305,874 of JAQPPZ010017052.1, forward strand.
TTGTTTGCTCGACTCTTCTTTAGAATGCTGAGAGTGCAAAATGGTAAGAAAAGTTTGAGTGTGGCTTTTATATGTTGTCATGCTCCTTAGCCATGTCATTAAAGAGGTTGGTGCCTGTTGGTTACAAATCTTCCATTTAGGAAAGGATTTGGTCTTTTTGCGCCCTAGACCCGCCCAACAGATTGAAAGGCCGGAAGGAAGGAATGCCTTCCGTGCCAATCTCCGGAGAAGGCCGGCTCCTATACTACACTACTGGTGTTTGAGATAAGAGAACAGGAAAGAAATTTGTAAAATGCAGAAAGGAATGTAAATAGCATGCGGTTATGGTGGGAAAGAACAAGCAGCACAGTCACTAACTTATACTCAAACCAACAACAATCAAAACAAAGCATGTAACAGAAACTGTCACTGCGATTCCTTCCTATGTATCCTTCATTCGGTATTCCAGATTCACTTCCAGATTCACTTAATTGCCAATGCCCTAATCCAGAGTTCATAATTACAGCAATCAAAAAAATAAATGAACACGATGCAAAAATACTTGCAGAAGGCAGCATAAAAGAAAGAGACAAGAGTCAGAGCCAAGTATGCTTTGTATTGGAAGCAAGTGTTTGATTACAGCAGCTTTCTTAGCAATATGTTCCCCCCCGATTACAATGCGCTCAGCGGCTTTTATAGAAAGATTTTCCCCCCATTACATTAATGCTCAAACCCTAAGGGTAGCTGAGATTTGACCCCTGTCAGATGACAGTGTACCTGGAATACGGCTCACCTGTGTTTAGAGCGGCTCCGGACGGTCCTTGCAGCTGGCGCAACATGCTTCATTAATGCGGTTGGTGTATCTTGCCCTTTGGAGCTTTTCCGGGACCTGACATGGCTGTACTGATGGGATGGGCTGGAGACTGGAACTCGTGTGCTGCGGATGCGCCTTAACGCCTACCTACCTTCCTTCCTTGGGATGAGTGCCTTCCGGAGTACCCCTTCAGGGCTGCCTTAGCATTTAAAAAATGCCCTCGCTGGAGTTCGCTGAATCTTGCTGAAGTTCGCCCAAACTAGGTCCGAGGACGAGGTTCGCTGAAGGTTGAGGGCGATCCTGAGGTTCGCTGATTCACGACCGACGTTTGAGTTTTTGGCCGACTTTCGCTCCGCCTGGACGACGTTCGCTGCGAGATGGGAGCGATCCTGGGAGTCGCTCGAAAATGGAGCGAACTCGGGAGTCCTTGCCTTAGACAAAATTTCAACTTTGCTTCTGCCAGCGATCGCGGGAGATGGGGGCGACGACGGGAGTCGCTTGGCAGCCATGGCGACGACGGAGGTCGCTTGAAAACAGAGCGACCGAAGGCAGCTCACATGCCTTAGAATTTTTTTTGAAACTCCTCTGCTGCTGCCGGTCGCTAGAAGGGGTTGGCGACGATGGAAGTCGCTGGGAAAAAGCGGCGACGACGGGAGTCGCTCCCAGACGGAGCGACCACGGTCAACTTATCAAACCCTGCAGCTGCTGGCGATCGCCGGAAAGGCGGGCGATGATGGAAGTCGCTGAGGGTGAGGGGCGACTACGGGAGTCGCTCCAAAACGGAGCGACTACGGGCAGCTTGCATGCCTTAGAACATTTTCTTGAGCTCATCCGCCCGTGGTCGCTGGAAAGAGGCGGCGACGACGGGGGTCGCTCCGAAATGAAGCGACCTCCGGCGACCCACACTTAGACAATTTTTAAATCACCCTCCTGCCGCGGCTCGCTGGAACTTGAAGCTAGACGGGAATCGCTGGACGACTGCGGCGATTTATGGGGTTTGCTGGTAGTCGCTGAAGAACTGGGCGACGACGGAAGTCGCTGGTTTGATGCAGCGACGACGGGAATCGCTGGCCAGAGGAGCGAACCTTGGCAATGGCTCATGCCTTAGTAAAATTTGCAATCTTTTCTCCTCCTGCCGTTGGTCGCTGACGAAGCTGTTGGTCGCCCGAGGAGAGAACGACGCCGGGGATCGCTGTATTTGGGAGCGAACTCGGGAGGAACTTTTCCTTAGCCGTTTTTCCATGTCTTGAGCTGAAGTTCGCAGCTATTTTGGCCGACATATGGCCGACATGTGGCCGACATGCGGCCGACATTGGAATTCTGGCCGACATCGGGATTCGCGGCCGACGTTGACTTTTTGGCCGACGTTCGCTCGCTGGCCGACGTTCGCTGCGAGATGGGAGCGATCCCGGGAGTCGCTCGGAAATGGAGCGAACTCGGGAGTCGCTGGAGAGTTGGAGCGAACTCGGGAGTTTGGTGCCTTAGCTGATTTTTTGTCCCGAATTTGAGCTTCCTGGTTCCGCTTCCCGGGGCCATAACTTTTGATCCGCTGCCCCGATCACCTATTATAATATATCGCCGGAAAGCTTGCGAAAATATCTGCAATGATGAAGTATCCAAAGATTATTTCATCCACTTTATCATCCTCTTTTCGGGCCTGCGAAAATGCCAACACTTCTGCATGCTCTTTGCCGCCTTGAAGCTCCACACTTAGGCAAAATTCTGTGAAAAAAATTAATGTGGCAAAAATGCCAACAGTGCCCAAATTGGATTGGAGCCTTGTCTCATTAATAGCTCATTGTGATTCTCCTCCATGCACGAACCAAGAGATTCAGCCTATTTTGGTAAGAACAAGAATAGTGTTCCTCAATGGCCCATGGCCTGCTTGGCAATTGATGTTGCTGATATGGCATCCACTTCAGAGTCTTCACACTTGCCAAATGTTTTTTAAAGACTTCAGTTGCCAAATGTTTTTTAAAGACTTCAGTTGCCCAATGCACTTCACTGCGGATGACATTTACGCATCATTATCTATCTGCTGGCACAAGATCAAAGAAACATTCTACTGATCAGTGGTACGATTGACAGCTCTGACGCTTTTCAATATTTATTTGACCTCAGGCCTCGCAGCCCTTTAAAAACTGCCTGGGTCTCTTTAGTTATGTCATACATAGCTCGTTTACTCGGCTTGCACCTCTATGTCCAATCAAATGACAGTATGGGCCTTAAAATTTGCAGTGTTTTTTCTCTTTGCCAGCTCACCCCTGATTGGTTGACGGGACAATAGATGATTCAACTTTCAAATACATACCCCAAACATGATTTTCATCAAGGAATATTTGTTAGTTACCCAAGATAGGTACTTAATAGTTAATAATTTAATATTGTATTAACTATTGAGTAAGGAAGGCCACATGTCAAATTAGACATAGGTAGGAGAATAATGTCATAGCATCATATATATAACATTGGGGAATATTGTCATATGTAACCACATGGAATATTGTCATATTATTATGCAGTTTGTAACTTATGGAAGGTGAACCACCACATGGGTGATCTTGTAACTCATGGAAGGTGAACCATCACACTCTTGTCTAAAGGGAGATGCACCCCCATTGTAAAAGGGTGTATATGAATAATTCTTGTAGAAGTCTTGGCTCGTGGAGCTGGAGACCTTGTGGAGTGGCTTCCTTCCAATAAGGAGCATTGTACAGTGTTTCCCTATCTCAAGGGTATTATCAATCTCTATTTTATTGTGTGAATTGTTATTGTGCAATTTATTTGTGGATGCATGTTGATATTTCTACATATTGGTGAATGATTTATGGTTATGAGAAGAGAGGTTCATAACAATATTATTCTTAATCATGCTTTATTAGAGGATAGTAGCCATTGCAGGTTCCTAAGCACTTCCTGGATTAAAGAGCATCAAAATTACTGAATCTCTCCTTTATTGGTGCAGCTTACATGGGTGATGTCATCAGTGAGCACCTTGGACCTGCTTACAATACTTAGCTAGTTAAGTTTCAGCATCCCTTCAATTTGCTCAAAACAACATCCATGATCAGAGATTTCTCTCCAATTCATTTACTCTTGGACGTTACTGAACAAATCAGGCACTCAGCTACCAGAAAATTTGTCCCCAAGGACAAAGCTCTGAAAATTCCTTGAGACAATGATCCAGACATGTGACCTTTTTGGGGCATAACTTTATGCGCAGGACCTTGTTTTGATCTGTTCAAAGTGCATTGGACAGCTTAAAGGAAGACCTACAACTTTGGGGTATAGCTCTATGTCCAAAATTCTTGAAAATGTCCAAAAAAACTATGTTTTTAATCTTATCCATACTGTCATGGGCATAACTTTGTGCTCGGGACTCCATTTTGATTCGTTCAAAATGCATTTGAAAGCTTAGAGGAAGATGTAGAACTTTTGACAGGAAAAAATTCTCCAGAGGCCCTCAAAAACAAAATAAAATATTACTAACAATAGTAATTTTCTATTTTTAGATTTTCGTAGCCAAAATGCATCCCTAGCCACATTAAAACATTAGTAGAAGAAAAAACATAAAAGGACAAGTCATATGCATTCAATTTTCAATTAAATGCACTTTGTAACTCATGGAAGGTGAATCTCTGCATTTTCATATGGGTGACCTTCTAACTCATTGAAGGTGAACCACCATATTTCTGAGTGCGTAACCTTTCATATTCAATTCGATGGATTTCCAACACACCAAAAATATTGTATAAAGAGAGATGCACCCCTAATTGTAAAGGCATGAGTAATGGATGCAATGTTATAGGCTCACATCTTTCCTCAAAGATTACTTGCAATGCACTCTGTTTTCTAAGCAATATAATCATTATGCTATTTTGCATATATATTGTTGTCTTTTGCTTTGTTATACTCTGTTATTTCTAAATTACATTCTTTCTTGATCTTCCTTAACTCAAATTCTGAGTTTCAGATTAGTGGTATCAGAGCGGTCTATCTTTTGAGTGTATGTCCATAAACATGAGATCAGGATATCGAAAGTTTGGGTATCAAATGTGAGATCCTTTTGATTACCTCCCTTGTCGTTCCAAACGATCTCAGGCAAGACAACATCAAGACAGTTGATCTTTTCAAGGAGATATTGAACAAAGCCATCGTGAAATAGAAGAATGAGATGATGGACCAATTTGCTCAAATTCTTCAATGGCTCCTTGTTGCAAATTCTGCAACCTCCTCCGCACAACCTCTCATTGCCCTAGCACCATTTAGTGCTCCCACACCTTTTAAGGTGCAGGTGAATTTGATATTCCTACTTTTGAAGGAAAAATTAATGTTGATGCCCTAGAAAATTGGTTGGATTAGTTATCTTCATATTTCTATGTAAATAAATTCACTAACAATGAGAAAATCAATTTTGCACTCTTAAAAGCTTCATTACCTATTCAAAATTGTGAGAAGCATATTGTAATAGGGTTAGGGAAGAGAATGAAGATGAAGTAGTGTTCACATGGGATTATTTCATGGAGGCCGTCAAGGAAGAATATTATCCCGTGGGAGCCTATGAAGACCAATACATGCAATGGCAACAATTGCGCCAAGGTAAATATTAGTTGTTCAAGATTATAATGATTTCCATTCCATGGCAACAAAACTAGGTACTCAAGATACAGTAAGGCATCGAATCCTCAAGTACTGCAATGGTACATTTGAGAGGAAATGGACCTCTTCGAATTCAAAAAATTGGGGGAGGCATATACACTTGCTATCAAACTAGAGCAAAAGCACAAAAACAAAAATAGAAAAGGAAGAGCAAATAACAAAAGTAGAACACTAAGTACCAGCCAAAGAAAGGCAAGAGTGACTCTCCAAAGAATTAGGATAAAGGGGGTCAACCCCAAAATTAGAATTGGAAGTAGAAAAAAGACTTCCAAGAAAAGAATCCCCCAAAGGCCAAGATTGGCAAATGGTGCAACTATCACAAGAGCAACCAACATTCGAGGGAGGAGTGTTGAGCAATTCAATCATTGTTTGTTGAGTCGCAACCCTCTACATCCGTTGCACCACCACCTCCACATCCATAGGCTGAGAATAGAGGTAAGAGAATCGTGGAAGTCAAACCAAATGTGACCACTGCCACCACACATATTGCACTAGAGGAGTCACAAGAGGAGGAATGCTTGTTTTACTCACAGATGTGGGTTAAGGGTAAGCGATTACATTTCACTGTTGATGGTGGAAGTCAAAAGAATCTGATTTATGCTCAGATGATGAAGGATTTAAATATGCCTGTCACACCACACCCACAACCATATGATGTTGGAAGGTTGCAATGGGGAAGAATTTTGATACATTTTGGAAGGATTCGAATGGATCAGACCCTTAAAGAATTTGAGCTTTTGAAGACTGCCAAGATTTTTGAAACATTTTCCTATTGGTTGATAGGGATGTCATCTTGTTGCAATCCTTGCAGATCATTAATATTTTGCCAAATATTACGTAGATCTCAGATTGGATCATTCAATTCGCTCCTTCTGATGATGCTTGAATGCTCTAGGAGATCTCTGTAATTTAGGTTTGCTTTTGAACAATTTTTTAACCAAATTGTTATGAAATTTGCAGTAAAATAAAAGCTCATCCACAAAATATTGCAATAATAATAGAAAATGAGCTTGAAATTAACAATATTGCAAGATGAAATGGAAATGTAATAGATTATATTGTACAAAACAAGAACACAATATGGAATTGCAGGCCTCTTCAAGGGGGCAACCTCCTTGGAAGCAAAGCTTCGATACAACAAAATATTAAATACCTTCATCTATGCCCCCTTGACTTTTAAAGACTCTTCATAACCCTAACTATAACGCTCAAGGGTCGGCTTCACATGCAAGTGGCCACCCGAGCTTAGAATCTTCGACCAAACAAGTTGTTACATTCTTTATAACGATTACATTAAATGGCCCCACTTGTCTAGGAACCTCAAATGCCACATACACATTATAAAACACTACATAATATCATTAATATGGGGTCCTGTTGCCACATTTGGCACGGGGTGCCATGTTTTCAGTTTTTGTAAGTGACCTGCTCTTTTCCTTCCTTCCTCTCTTTCCCTTTCTTCATTTCTCCCTTTCTCCCTCTTCCTTGCAGTTTAATTCCTCCCTCTTCCCTTTGAACTTCCCCCAACAAAGTTTCCAGCAAGTGTTTCCTAAAAATGGCTAAGTGTCAGGGCGCAACCCGACTTCGCAGCGAAGTCGGAGTGCGCCCTCCAGTTGGAGCGCAGTAGGGAACGCGAAGTGCGCAGGTAGACAGAAACAGACAAAATTTGACTAAGTGTCAGGCGAAGTCGGGTTGTGCCCTCCAGTTGGAGCGCAGTAGGGAACGCGAAGTGCGCAGGCAGACAAAAACCAGCAAAATTTGACTAAGTGTCAGGGCGCAACCCGACTTCGCTGCGAAGTCGGGGTGCGCCCTTCTTCCTGGGCGCACTTGGAGAGCAGTGTGGCAAAAAATCAGCTAAGTGTTGGGGCGCAACCCGACTTCGCCCGAAGTCGGGGTGCGCCCTTTTTTGTGCGCAGTCCGAATGACAGAGAAGACAGCAAAGTGCCGGTGCGCAACCCGACTTCGCAGCAAAGTCGGGGTGCGCCCTCTGACCGGTGCGCAGTTGGGCAAGCAAGCCCAGAAATTGACTAAGGCACGGAGGCCTCCCCAACTGCGCTGTTTTCCGTCTGCGCAACCCGACAGCGCTCTGATCTTGGGCGAAGTTGGATAAACTACCTTTCAAGGCAGCATGTGTCACTCATCCACATCCGACAAGTGTCCAACTTCGGGATTCGAGCCAAGACATGACCGGCAAAAGGACAAAGCATGGACTGCACTATCTACGCCAGCTGCCATCATTTAAGGCTGATGTGAAGTTCCATCCGCCATAGCTACCCGCACTCCTGCTGACCAAAGGTTTGACCCGACACACCGCCACGTAGCTGTACAGCTTTCAGGGAGACCATGCCGCAAGTACAGTCCTACCCGACAGAAGTCAGCATCAGCAGCTCCTTGGCCGCTTTTGTCAGCTATTGTCTGGCCCGGGACTTTGTGCCCGTGATTGTAATCGGGGGGAACTTGAGGCTATAAATAGCCATGCAATTTCATTGTAAAAGGGGGAAGGGGAATATACTGCTAGGGAACCATTGTAGTCTGTGCGTTTGCCTCTAATACAAAGCATATACTTGGCTCGCTTCATCGTCTTTTATCTTGTATGCTCGCCTCTCCTTGTCATTTCTGCCTCATGTTTCTTGTATCATTGCTTACTCTTGTACTGAACTCTGGACTCTGGTATTTGATGATCAAGTATTCCTGGAATGCATAGATAGAGGATACATAGGATGAATGATAGTTGTAGTTTCGATGTGTGTTTTGTATATGAATGTTGTTAGTAGTGGTGATTGATCGTTGCCGTGCTGCTTATTCCCCCCACCCAACTCCAATCACATTTGGATTCTCTTTCCGCACTTTTATCTCTTTCCCTGCACTCTTATCTTAAAACACTAAAACCCCACAAGAAGCCGGCCTTCTCCGGAGATTGGCACGGAAGGCATTCCTTCCTTCCGGCCTTTCAATCTGGTGGGCGAATCTGGGGCGCATTATACCAAATCCTTTCCTCATGGCAGATTCGTAACCAACAATTTCTCTGGCACGCCCGGTGGGACATGGTAGTTTCCCACCCCAAGACAGAATCGAAGCACTGGTGTTCGCTTCATTGCTGTTAAAAATCAGAGCACCTGGCGACTCTGCAAATATCTGAATACTCTCTGAGTCCGTAAAGACCGGTCCTAACGCCTTCATGCAAACAAGAAGGTGGCGAGCAAGGAATCCGGGAAACCCGCCTGACTTTTACGAAATTGACATTGATGCTCCAGGCGAGCGCGTCAGGCTGGCTGATTACCAAGCTCGCGTAGAAGAACCCGAGGCTGAAATTCAAGAGGCCGAGGCTGAAATCGAAGAAGACGAGGCTGAAGAGCAATCTACATCCTCGGACGGTTCTGACACCGAGTACACCACCGGAGGGGAAGAAGACATGGCTGCCCAGCAGAATGACGATGACCTCTTCCCGGCGGTGGACTCCACGGGGCCCTTGGCCCTAGTCGGACAGCAAGCTGTGCCCCCCGCTGCCTTAAAATCTATCCCTACGTATGTCGGCTACGGCAAGACGGCGTATGAACACATCCAGGACATTCTGGCCCTGGCTGCACTGCATTCCATTACAGACGAAAGTGTGAAGACCCGTCTGCTGGCCCTTTCCCTAAGGGGAAAGCTTCTCTACTGGTGGAGATCACTGCCAGAGGGATCTATCACAGGGTGGCGACAGCTAGCCGGCAGGCTCGTGAAAGGATGCAACGAGTCTGCTGATCCCTCTTCTTTGCTGCATCAATTTCAAAGTATACAAAGACACCCCCAAGAGGAGGTGTCAGACTTCAACATCAGGTTTGCGAGGTCTTGGAAACGAGTGCCTCGCGAACTCAGACCTTCAGCAGGTCAGGCTGCACACTACTACCTGAGATCCTTCAACTCAGACATTTGCCTGTTGCTGAAGATAGCCATAATCGACTCGTTCCCTGCTCTGTATGAGGCTGCCCAGCAAGCTGAGATGGATATCATTTCCATAGGCAGACTCCCGCATAGGGTACAGCCGCCAATTTACCCTGGCTTTCCCCGATCTCAGTACCCATCGACTTCTGGGGCGGTGCCGTCGACTTCAGGACAGCAACCCCAGCAGCAATGGAATCCGGCGCCGGTTGTAAACCCCTACGGCCCGCCACAAATTCATTATCCGCCTCCTCCTCCTCCGCATTATCCAGCACTCCCTGCTCCCCCGCAGTATGCACAATATTCTACACCGCCTCCATTGGCTGCATTACCTCCCCCAGCTCAGTTGCCGCCTCCCGACAACGATATTCAGAATAAAATCCTCCAGGAGGTACGAGCTTTGGCCTCTGGATATCACACCATGTCCAATGACATGACCATTCTCAAGAAGAAACAGGCCCAGATGGATCTTGTTCCAAGGAGGCCATATCCGCCCCCGACACTGACAAAAGATCAAGCCCCAGAACGGCGAGATCAGAGGCGGCTCCCTCCAAGAAATGCTGCCATTGAAGACCAACTTGGTACTTCTGACCAGGTCAACTGGTGCACTACGTGCAATGACCCGCATTCGGAGGATGACTGCACACTGCACCAACACTACCTTCAAACCTTGGCCGGCAGCGCCATAGAGGACGAAGAACTCTACATGATCCTGGACGACGAAGGCAACTTTGCCGTCCCAGAGGAAGATCTGTTGCCGCCTCCCGCCAAGGAAGACAGAAAGTCTGCTGAAGCCGCTGCAAAGCCCTTGAAGGTATACGCCGGGAGAGATAAGGCGCAACCTGCTGGGCTACCACCTGACAAGAGGCTGTGGCCCTACACAGCCAAAGAGAAGACTCCCGTAGTCAAGCCTCCCGTAGCAAAAGCTCCCCCGGCTAAAGCTCCCACTGCTCAGCCTCCAGCTGAAACCAAAGAACAAGCTCAGGAGAAGCTGAGATATCCGTCTCTGACCAAGAGACAGAGAGTTGAGGCCACTCAGCAGTACCGGACAAAGTACGAGCCAGCAAAAGAAGCGGAAGGAGCTAGCACTTCGGGCTACAGCATAGTAGACGAACTAAAGAGGACCCCCGCAAGAATCAGCATGTATGATGCTCTTCTGCTCCCAGGCCAAGTTGATCTGCTGCAGGAATCTCTGAAAAGTATGAAGAATGGCAAGCGAGATACAACTCGCTGTCCCGGTTCAACCTCCGACAGCCTCAGCCACCGGGAAGAACGGACCACCTCCCTTCTATCCGTCATTACGGATGCAAGGGTACATAGTGCACAACTCGTATGGTGGATTCTCGGTGCTTCCACGACCGTAATGCCGAGAGTCGTCTGTGATGAGATCGGGATGGAGTACACAAGGAGCAGCCAAGGCGTGTTGCAACTGGACGGCACCCCTGTCAAGACAGTTGGTGTCATTAAAGACATCCCTATTCGGCTGCACAAAGCTCTCGACATCGTGGTCATTCAAGAAGTCGTGGTTGTCGACTTGGAACCCTACTTCGGCATGTGTCTCTCCAGGGAGTTCACTGCAAAGTTGGGTGGGTATCTGTCTCTAGACTACTCACACATGGAAGTGCCCTTCAAAGGAAGGAGACTGAAGATCTACAACGAGAAGCCTTCCACCTTCCTAGTAGAGAAGATACCCGGAGAAGAGTCGCAAGACTGCATGGTTCAGCTGACGGAGGAAGAACTGGTGGTGGTAGACATGACGGAGCAAGCTCTTGAGCTGCTGCAAGTAGAAGACGAATTCTCCTTGCGGGACTTCAACGCCGTGATCGAAACTGAGCAAGGTTGCTACACCGTCATCCAGCCTGAGAGGCTTGACAAGTCGGCCAAAAGAGAAGTAGGACCTGCACCAGAAAAGTTGTGGAAGCTTTTCTTTGACGGCGCACGATGCAAAAATGGCGCCGGTGCTGGTGTACTTTTGGTTTCCCCAACCGGGATCCAGAAGGACTACACCTACAGGCTGGCCTGGAGCTGTACCAACAACGCGGCGGAGTACGAAGCCCTGTGCTTGGGTTTGCGAAAAGCAGAGAGGTCGGGGATTAAGCATCTGCAGATCTTTGGCGACTCAGAGTCGGTGTGCCACCAGATTACGAACAAGTGCGCCTCCAAGAAGCACTATCTCAAGGCGTACCGTAATCGGGTCTGGGATCTGATGGAGTCTTTTGACTCGTTGAATGTCAAGGCTATATCACGCGAGAAAAACAAGCATGCTGACATTTTGGCGTCTGTTGGAGCCAGGTACGTTCCGGCTGATGACACTGTCCAGAAGCCGAAGCCGGTCCGTACCATTTACAGGCCTTCTGTGCCTGATAAGGACACCCACTGGCAGGTGTTTGACTGTGACGAGGAGATCGTCACATTTTTGGTTAACGAAGCGTGTTCAATCGAAGGTAGAGACCCTGATGACGAGCAATATGAGGGGTTGATACAGCTGAAGAATAATCATGTCCCAAAAGGACTGATTACACTTGAGAGTCTATTTGATCAGAACGACAGAGCAATATCACATCGGATCAAAGTAGACCCGAAGCAGCACTCCGACCTAGAGCTTGAACCTAGAAAAATAATCAAGGTCGGGACAGACTGCACCATAGAGGAACTTGAGCAAATCAGAACATTGTGCCGAGAGTTCCCTGACATAGTAGCCTGGTGCTACCAGGACTTGAAGGGGTATGACAGAAATATAATCCAGCATACCATCGAGCTAGAAGATGGCGCCAAGCCATTCCGGCAAAAGCAGAGGGCTGTAAATCCGAAGATCGAGGCCATGATGAAGGCCGAGCTCCTGAAGATGCTGGAGGCCAAAATCATCTACCCCATCAAGCATTCGTCCTGGGTTGCGAACTTGGTTCCCGTGAGGAAGAAGAACGGAGACATTCGTCTCTGTGTGGACTTCAGAAATCTGAATCAGGCCTCCCTCAAGGACCATTATCCGCTTCCCCAAATCGATCAGATCCTCCATATAGTTGCTGGAGCACAAAGATTCTCCCTCCTAGATGGCTTTTCTGGCTACAACCAGATCTGGGTCAAAGATGAGGACCAGCATAAGACGGCGTTCACCACCAAATGGGGAACGTTCGCCTATCAGCGCATGCCTTTCGGCTTATCCAATGCTGGCGCCACATTCCAGAGAGCCATGGACCTGGCCTTCCGAGAGCTGCTCAACAAGATCATTGTCATCTACTTGGATGACATGACTGTATTCTCTCACAGGAGAGAGGACCATGTTCCCCACTTGCGGCAAATATTTGAGAGATGTCGTGAATTCGGCATTTCCATAAACCCGAAGAAATCTGTCTTCGCGGTAAAAGAAGGTAAGCTGCTAGGGCATGTCATCTCCGAGAAAGGCCTAGCCGTGGACCCTGATAGAGCAGAAGCCCTCCTCCGCTTGCCCGCCCCAGTTGACAAGAAGGGGCTGCAGTCCTTCTTCGGCCAAATCAACTTCGTGCGGAAGTTCATACCGGACTTCGCACAGGTAATCAAGCCCATGGCCGAATTGCTGAAAAAGAATGTTGAATTCTTATGGACTGATGAAAGGAGGCAGGCCTTTGAGGAGATCAAAGCCCGAATTGCACAAGCTCCGGTGTTGATAAACCCGGACTACTCCAAGGACTTCATCCTGTACGCGGTGGGAGAACCCGAGAGTTACGCCGCAGTCCTGACCCAAAAGGGAGACGATGGCGAAGAGCGCCCTATAGCGTTCTTGAGCCAAGTGATTCAACCGCATGAAGAAAAGTACAACTTTATAGAGCGGCAGGTTCACGCAGTCATGAAGTCTCTCCGAAAGTTCAGGCACTTCGTCTCCCAGAGCAGAACGACTGTCTTTGTGATACACCCGGACGTCCGAAGCTTCATCATACAAGGAGAACCGGGTCACAAGAGAGCAGGATGGATTGCCAAAATCCAGGAGTTCGACATCGAAGTGCGGCCAACCAAGCTTATCAGAGGCCGAGCCTTGTGCCAGGAGCTGGCCCGAAGCGCAGCAGCCCATATATCCGCCTGTAAGTGGGAGGATCCAGCAACAACCACCAACCTAGCCAACTCCTTACCAGAGGAGAGTGACTGGACAGATGACCTGGTGAAATATTTCTGCACCGGGAGATGTCGAGACCACCTGAACGCCTCACAAAGAAGGAGGTTTCGGCTAGGTGCCCTGAAATACACTCTTCGCCCCGAGGGGCTTTACTTCAGAAATATTGACGGCATCCTGTTGCGGTGCGTCAAGAAAACAGACCAGCCCAGGATCCTCGGAGAATTTCACTCCGGGATGCCTGGAGGTCACCATTCTGCAAGGCCAACGGCCTTGAAAATAATAAGAGCTGGGTACTATTGGCCCACTCTCTTCACAGACGCGCATGCGGTCCGTACAAAATGTGATCAATGCCAGAGATTTGTTGGCATAAATAGAAAAGCACCCCTGCCCCTTCAACCGATCCAAGCCGAGACTCCGTTTCAGCAATGGGGTCTGGACTTCATTGGGGTTATTACGCCGAACTCTGCAGCCGGGCACAAGTTCATCCTTACCGCCACCGACTACTTCACACGGTGGGCAGAGGCGATCCCCACCAAGAACGCGGACCAGGAGACGGTCATCAGGTTCCTCGAGAGCCTCATTACCCGCTTCGGGGTCCCTGAGTCAATAGTGACGGACAATGGTCCGGGGTTCGCAGGCGCTGTACTCACGGAGTACACCGGCAAATACGACATTTATCACAAAATGTCTTCCAATTACTACCCGCAGGGGAACGGTCTTGCCGAGTCCACCAACAAAAACCTACTAAAAATCATCAAGAGGACAGTAGAGAACAACAAGAGGACTTGGCACCTACTCCTGGATCGGGCGCTGTGGGCGGACAAAATATCCTTCAAGAAATCAATCAAGACGTCCCCCTATGCGCTCGTTTACGGCAAAGAAGCAGTCCTGCCGACCCACATCGAAATTCCCGCTCTCTGGATGTTGGACGAAGAGAGAGGTAACGGGGATCCGGTAGACGCCAGACTGTGCCAATTGCTATAGTTAGAGGAAGACAGAGAGAAAGCATACCAGGCCTTCACCAAACATGTTGAAGCAACCCAAGGCTGGTTTGCAAAAGGAGCCACCGCCCGAGTTTTCAAAATCGGGGACCTGGTGCTGAAGTGGGACTCGTTGAAGGCAAAGCCGGGCAATCACGGCAAATTTGACGCTCTCTGGGAGGGCCCTTATCAGATTGCCCGGGTGAACCAGTTCAACGCATTCGTGCTCTGGGACATGGAGGGACAACTTCTTCCCATTCCCGTCAATGGGTTCCACCTAAAAGTTTATCGCCACTGAAGGCGCCCAAATAGGCCCTTCCTTGTACAGATTTTCCTTCTGCATTTTTAATTTTCAGAATGTATATATTTCAGCATTCAGTTTTTTTAATTTTTTAGAAAAAGCCCAAGTAAAGCTGAGGCAAAACCCGACTTCGCAGCGAAGTCGGGTAGCGCTCCTTGGACAGTGCGAAGTTCGGAACAAGGCAGCTGAAAAAGAGGAGCAAAATGACTAAGTCTAGGTGTGCAACCCGACTTCGCAGCGAAGTCGGGCTGCGCCCCCTCCGAAGGGCGCAGTTGGGAAACAGACAGCGACAAAACGGCTAAGTGTCAGACTGCGCAAGCAAATCCGGGCGAAGTCGGAGTGCGCCCATTTTTTGGGCGAAGTCCGAGTGCGCCCTGAATTTTGGGCGCAGCCCGAATAACCCACTACGGAAAACATAAAAAATTCAAGTGTGGGCCCAGGGCGCAGTGCGGCACGGTGCGAAGTTGGACTTCCTGGGCCAAAAATTCTCTCTTGTAAAGTGTGCCCGGACGGCAGTAATGATGTCAGCGGTGGCACAACGTCCAAGGGGGTTTAATGATTGCACAGCTTTCAAGAATGATGCATTAAAAAAGCAAGGTGCGTTTTGGACCAACGGCTACTGGGGTGCGCTTTTCAAAAATAAACCCATGCACAGCCGCCAAAAAATCATAACGCCTCCACCAACTCCAAGTTAACCACCCTAACTCCCTCCCTCGCGCCATTAATGCTACAGTCGTTGTCTAGAAAAGGGGCCCTGGCGCACTCAGCAAATTCAAATCGTCCAAGCTGACTCCCTGACTGCAAAGAGCAGAGCTGACAACTCAGAAGCCGTAATTCCCGTCCCTGCTGTTTCAGAAGTTTTAGAAAGGATGGACAAGGGGAAAGCGCCCGTACAGGCGCAATCCAGCGAAGAGCGGCGCGAATCTGAAGAATCACTAGAGTCAAGCGCTCATGAGAGCGAAGCGCCTCAGGACCAAAAAAGAAAGACTCGGACAAAGAGGCGCGTAGCTGGGCGAACTCCGCCGCCACCAGTTAATCACCTGGCCGGGTACAAAGACGGCTCTTTCTCCATTAGCCTCACCAAGCTGCGGCTGAATATCGCAAAATGGGCAGATAAGGTTTCGCCCTCGCACCATGTCGGGGTTGCACATAAATCAAACCTGTATTGGTTCTTGTGCCCTCCTACCCACCAGTGCCCGGAGCTGATTGAAGCAATTGCAGAATATTACAAACCAGTTGCCCGGCAAGTCTGCGACAACAAGGGAAAAGTGTTGTTCACACTCTTCCGGGAAAGTGTCCAGCCAGCGTTTGCCCCGGGGCTTCAGTACGAGCCCGACGCGATTGTCAGAAGGGTAAATCTTGATGAGCAGACCGGCAGATTTACGCAGACAAAGCGGATGAGAGAATTTCTTGATTCGGAGCTGAAGACTCCGCTGGCAGCCGGATAGTGGCCAACTGGCCCCATACCCCTAGATAGATTTGAAAATAAATATATCTACATCATCCTGGCGTGGGTCCTCGGCTGTGACTCTGACAAGGTGGTACGGCCGTACCAGCTGGCGCTGGTAGAATGTCTCCTGCACGGAGAATTTTACGACTCTATAGCGCAGAAGAGTGGAAAGCGCCCTATCTTCTTCGACTGGGCGGACTGGCTGGCGTATGCAATACATTCAAGTCTGGTTAGGCTGCAACAGAAGCAGACAAAAGATTTCCGGTTTTGTTCCTTCCTCGCCTGGCTGTGCCTATATCACATGCACTACCGGATGAATGTTCCCGACTTGATGAAAATAAATGAAAAAGGAGAACCGCTGCCCGTGTATGAATGGACCGAGATTCTGTACAGAAAAGGATCGTTCTATGAATTTAATCTTAAGTTTCTGTGCATGGTCATGGGGTTGTTCAACCGTAAGGCGTCTCGCCCACCGGAGGTCATGACAAAATACCTGTGGAAGAACGAGTACGGGGACACCTTCCGGTTGACTCAAGGCATCATAGTCAGAATCTACGGATTCAAGGGGCAGCCGTTCCTGCTGCCCTACTTCTGCACTGACCACCAGTTCGGGATGGAAATTGCGCGGCAGATGGACTATGTTGAAGATGAGTTCGGCCAAGGTAAAAAGAAGGGCCATATATTTCAGTATCCCATTACCTGGGCGAACACCCAAGTGTATGAAATCGGACAGCATGTCTACCTCGAGCGGGAACTCATTGATATGGGTCTAATAATGCTGCCGCAGCGCTGGAAATACGACCCAATTGGGGTCAGAGGAAAATTCACGCACATCTGTCCCCGAGCCGAGATCATGCAGGAAAGAAGGAACAGGACAGTGCAGACCTGGAATGGCACATCGAGCAGATGCAATCATGGCCTCCATGGCATGAGTTCTACTGCGAAGAGGTAGCGTACGATCCAGAGCGAAACCCGGATCACCGGTTGGAGTCTGCGAGCTTCAGAAAATTCCTCGCCAAGGTGGCACCCCTCGACTGGCATAAAGACAAAATTATTGAATGCTGGAAGATGAGGTGTTGCACACAGCACGATAAATTCAACCGGAGGAATCTGGCCGTGGATGGCGAATTTTCGGCCCTATATGACCAGCACGCTGCCACGTGGTGTCCCTTCGAATTTCGAAATTGTGTCCCCCGAGGCGCTAAGAAAAGGAATATAAGAAGGCCCCCGTCCCAGCAATCATCAACTCCGGCGACTTCCAGCGTGACTCCGGTGAGCAGTCAGGTGGGCCCGATGCAGCCTGTAGCTTCCGAGGCAATGCCCGAAAAGGCGCAAGATTCAGAGAAGTCAACCCCAGAGGTGGCCCCTCAAACAGAAAAAGTGCCCGCGCTGCCAGCTAGCAGACCGAGCGCGGCAGGCATCCTTCCAGCCAGACCCAGGTACAAGTTTACCGTGGGAACGTCAACGCCTGCCGCCCCGTCCTTATCCCCTTCCTCTGGACCAGCCACAGCGCCAGAAGAAAAGAAGAGGAAGAGAGTTGAAAGGGCCAAACGGCCTAAGGAGCCGGTACAGCAGACAGCCGCGGCACAAACAGGGGCAGCAACGTCAGAGAGATTGTCTCTTTGGACAGCCCTGAACCGGAGGCAGACACTCGGGCTGCAAGCGCCCCTCCAATAGCGGCTCAGGCGGAGCCCGCAGGTACGTCCACTGCACCTCTTCCCCAAGTTCCAGTCAGCCCTGCCAAAGCTCCCTCCCCCATTTCATCAGGGCAGGCCGTAGCCGCGTCTCCCTCTTCCCAAGCTACCTAGCCCTCTAGCGACCCACATTCCATTGACCAGTTTGCTCAGGATCCTAACGCCTTCCAATCACTGAGTCAAACCCTAGAACCCTCACCCGCAGCCAGTGCTGAAGCTGCTCCTTCACCACTGCGCTCCTCACCCCAACCGTCCAAAACCCTACCAGCACCATCCACTCAGCCGCCCGTTTCCCCTAGGACCCGGTCGCCCTCAAAAGCGGCCACTCCTTCTGGAATACCTCCCGCGTCACTGTTTGCAGGAAAAATGCCGCGGCAAAATCCAATGCTGGAGGATCTGGACTTCATGGGCGAACTACAGAGCGCTGATGACCTGCCTTTGGCAGTAAGCGCTTCAGGATGTTCTGCCTCCTTTCTCCAGGGCGTGAAACGAAGGAGAGCCGAAGAGATAGCTGCCCCGGTAAAACGCACGAAGTTTGACCTAGACAGGAGAGTGCTGACAACCGAGAAATTGATCCCGAAAGTAAAGAAGCCTCTCCGGGAGATGACTGAGGCGGACTACGAGCATCGGAGGAAAGAGAAAAGCTTTGATGACATCAACGAGGAATACGAAATTCATGGTATTCATCGTAGGACAGACAATCTCCTTGTCAAGCATCTTGAGACCCAGGAAGCGTTGTTCCAGATGCAGAATAACACAAGGCAGCTAGAGGAGGACCTAGCTAGGGCCACCGCGTAGCTAGGGTCAGCACAACAGGAGATAGATGAGCTTAAGGCTCAGCTGGCCGCCTCTCAGCAGGAGGCCACAGCACAGAGACAGACAGCCGAGTTGCTGTCAGAAGAGAAAAGAGTTGCGCTGGAGCAGGTTTCGCAGCTTCAAGATTCGCTGAAACAGGCGCAGTCGCGGCTTGCAGAGAAAACATCACAAGCGGCGGTCTTTTCAAAGAGCAAAGCCAAGGAGATGCGGGCTAGTCTGCTGCAAGGTTGCAAGCCCAACCTTGTCAAATCCTTGTCAGTTCTGGACTTCGTGTCCAAGATTGAAGAAGTATCTGCCTAGGGAAAGCCTGTGGTAGAGGAGGCCGAACACCAGGCGAGGCAATGGCTAGACCTGGCTATGAAACTTGAGCAGTTTGAGCGCAAAGGCCTCCAATTTGCCCCTATGTCCCAACTTGCCTCAGAGTGGGCAGATGCAAGGGTAACCTTGCATATTTATTTTGATAAGACAGAGAAAATTAGAACGGTCAGGAGGACGCTGGACGCCCTAGAACATGAAAGGAACATTCTCCTGGCCCCCTTTCACACTCTGTCCGAGCACGGGTGCCCGAGCTTCGTCAAGGATGGCGAATTTCTGACCCTGGACCAGGTCAAGCAGAATTGGTTGTCTTTTGAGGCAGACACAGCGGAGATTGATAGTTGGGCAGAGCCAATTCAAGAAGCTCAGGTCACCCAGATGGTGTCGAAGTACTGTAAAATCAATTCCTCCCTAAAGGAATTGGGAAAAAGATATAACACCATCGACCTGCACGCAGTTGCTGCATTCCACACAGCACTGAGAGAAGTCAACGACCTTGGGCCCTTCCAAGCAGCAGTCTGGGACCAAGCCAAGGCTGCATACCAACGCATCAGCGAGTGGGAGGCTGACAGTGGAGAACATTCAGGTTCAGAAGGAGAAACTGAGGAGGCAACTGCCGGAAGTGATCCTGAAGAAGAACAGTTGCCCGGAATGAAGCGGTCAGAGCAGCAGAAAGTAGGGGAAGGAAGTTCCTCTGCACCCAATGGATAAAGGCATGGTTCTTTGAGTCGAGGCGAGCTCGACACCCCGCGAGCCGCCAGGAATGTTGCCACATTTGGCACGGGGTGCCATGTTTTCAGTTTTTGTAAGTGACCTGCTCTTTTCCTTCCTTCCTCTCTTTCCCTTTCTTCATTTCTCCCTTTCTCCCTCTTCCTTGCAGTTTAATTCCTCCCTCTTCCCTTTGAACTTCCCCCAGCAAAGTTTCCAGCAAGTGTTTCCTAAAAATGGCTAAGTGTCAGGGTGCAACCCGACTTCGCAGCGAAGTCGGAGTGCGCCCTCCAGTTGGAGCGCAGTAGGGAACGCGAAGTGCGCAGCAGACAGAAACAGGCAAAATTTGACTAAGTGTCAGGGCGCAACCCGACTTCGCTGCGAAGTCGGGGTGCGCCCTTCTTCCTGGGCGCACTTGGAAAGCAGTGTGGCAAAAAATCAGCTAAGTGTTAGGGCGCAACCCGACTTCGCTCGATGTCGGGGTGCGCCCCCCTTTTTGTGCACAGTCCGAATGACAGTAAAAACAGAAAATTGCTGGTGCGCAACCCGACTTCGCAGCGAAGTCGGGGTGCGCCCTCTGACCGGTGCGCAGTTGGGCAAACAAACCCAGACATTGAGTAAAGCCCGGAGGCCTCCCCAACTGCGCTGTTTTCCGTCTGCGCAACCCTACAGCGCTCTGATCCTGGGCGAAGTTGGATAAACTGCCTTTCAAGGCAGCATGTGTCACTCATCCGCATCCGACAAGTGTCCAACTTCGGGATTCGAGCCAAGACATGACCGGCAAAAGGACAAAGCATGGACTGCACTATCTACGCCAGCTGCCATCATTTAAGGCTGATGTGAAGTTCCTGTTGTCACATTTTGCACGGGGTGCAATGTTTTCAATTTTTTGTAAGAGAGCTGCTCTTCCTTCTCCCCCTTTCTCTCTCTTCCCTACATTCTCATTCTTCTCAAAATTGACAGCACTTGCCCTGAAAAATGGCTAAGTGTCGTGGCATGCTGAGGTGTTCGGGTTTTTGCGGGCCATAAACAGGGGCGATAAAATGGACAAAATGAGCCCCGGATATTTTATTATTGCAGATCTTCTCGCAAGCTTTCCAACGATATATTATAATAGGCGATCGGGTCAGCGGATCAAAAGTTATGGCCCCGGGAAGCTGAACCAGGAAACCCAGTTTTTTGTGCGAAGTGCGCACTTCGCCCAGTTTTGGTGCGAAGTGCGCACTCCGCCCGGTTTTGGTGCGAAGTCCGACTTCGCCCTCTTTCTCGGGCGCACCTTGTAATCGGCAGGCCGGGCAGTCGACAAAGAAGAATGATAACCGCCGGAGCAGTCCGTACAGCCGCGCACACCGGTGTTCACCCGTGCGCAGCCCGACTTTTCAGCAGAGCCGGAATGCGCCCTTGACAGTGTACGTAGGGGAACAAACCCGGAATTTGACCAAGGCGTGAAGGCCTTCCCAACCGCACTGTTTTCTGCCCACGCATCCCAAGGAGCTCCGATCCCAAGCGAAGATAGATAGACCGCCCTTCAAGGCGGACATGTGTCACACAAAGATAACCCATCATACGACAAGTGTCCAGCCTTCGGGATTTGAACCAAGACTCGCCGACCAAAAGGGATAAGTATGGGCTGCACCGCCCGTGTCGCAGCCTCATTCAAAGCCCGATGCGAGTTTCCACCCGCCTCGCCTACCCACATTCTCGTCAATATAAAGTTCTACCCAACGCGCCGCCACGTGGCCGTTCAACCTTCAGGGAGACCATGCCGAGGGTACAGCCCAGCTCGACAGAGGTCAGGATCGCTAGCTTCCGCGGCCGCTTTTGTCGCCTAATGTTTGATCGGGACGTTGTGCCCATTAATGTAACGGGGGAACTTTGGGCTATAAATAGCCACCACGTTTTCATTGTAAGTGGTGGAAGGGGAATGTTTGTTAGGGAACTACCGTGCTTATTGTAACCGTGCTTCCGCTTATGAATACAATCCGTATGCCCGGTTCTCGTTTCTACTGTCTTTATTCTTTTATGTCTGTCTTTCATTATATGCCTTAGGCCCACCCGTGTCGCCGCTCGTTAATTCACTTTGGCATTTGGCGATCGGGTTCCTCTAGCATTGCTTGCTTAAAGCACCTTCTCGTACTTCATTATTTAAAGCATTCATTATAAATTTGGTAGCAGTTCCATCGGTTATGTGTGACGTTGCTGGCCCGTATCCGGTGATTGATGCGATCCCCTCGCCGTTAGTTCCTTGTAGGGAATGTTTGCTAGGGAGCCATTGAAGCCGTGCGGTTAAACTCTCTACCTAACACATATACCCGGCTCTGACATCTCTAGGTTTACTTTCTACCCCCGTCGCTGTACGTATCTCGGTGATTGATACGATCCCCTCGCCGTTAGTTCCTTGTAGGGAATGTTTGCTAGGGAGCTATTGAAGCCGTGCATACGCCGCCGGTGTATCGGAAGTACGCCTAGGTTTTGCGGTTCCTTGTCATGCTCTGTGTTTGTATGCGGTAAGTAGCGGTGATTGGTGTGTTCCCGCACCGTTAGTTCCCCCCCACCAACCTTTGGACATATTTGTATCTCTTCTCGTACATTTGTCTCTTTCCGTTCATTTATTTCTTTTCCTGTTCCCTTTAGCTTAAATCAAGCCCCCCAAAAGGAGCCGGCCTTCTCCGGAGATCGGCCCGGAAGGCATCTCTTCCTTCCGGCCTTTCAATGTTGGTTCGCGGGTCCAGGGCGCAATAGCGAGCAAATCCTTTCCTCGTGGCGGATTCGTGACCAACAGTTTTTGGCACGCCCGGTGGGACGCTTTGTCTCGCATTTGGAAGATCTCAAGCTCGTCCTCGTTCGGGCCGACAGCTTTCTTTCCAAATGCTCGGTAGGACAAGGAGGTTTCTCACCCCCAAACAGAACTGAAGCACTGGTGCTCGCTTCATTGCTGTCAAAATCAGAGCACCTGGCGACTCTGCACGTTCATATTCTCTGAGTCCGAAAGACCGGTCCTAACGCCTTCGTTCAAGCAAGAAGGTGGCGAGCGAGGAACCCGGGAAACCACTCGACTTTGCGAAATTGATACCAACGCTCCAAGCGAGCGCGTCAGGCTGGCTGATTACCAAGCTCGCATAGACGAATCCGTGAGGTGAGACGATCAGTCTCCATATTTTAAGGAAGCCCGAGTTGGTGAATCTTTGGCTTGCCTTCATCTGGCAAAATCACCTGGCGACTCCGACCGAGCCGAAGATCCGTATTTCTTGATCGCAGCGCCCTCTTTTTAAGCCGATAGAAGACACCCCTGAGGAATCAAGGTTTGGTGAGCAGCCTTGACCTCACAAGCGGAGAAATGAATGTTCACCTACAGTCTCCACCGTGGTGGTATTGGCTCCAACCATCACCGCAACCGGCACCCGAAGAGGGCTCCCGTCTCGAAAAATCTCCTTGCCACATTGTTCATCAATTGTACGGGTACCGGCATGAACGACAATCTGCCACGTTGCACCATGTTCGCAACCTGGCAAGCTTTGGGAGGCCAGCCGGACTTCAAAGATCATCTGAAGTACAACCAGATCTGGTCCGGGCACTGCAGGTTCACCGGATAGGCAACCAAAGCTAGATTTGTGGTGGCGGCATGCCAATAGCGCCGCAAAATTTTGTGTAAATAATCCGGCTATTATTCAAAGTTTTAGTTGTTTTTCTTTTTTCAGTCTGTGCAGTGTTTTCTTTTTAAGTGTTCCGAGGAGGCAGCTGCCGGAGGTGGATCTGAAGAGCAGTTGCAGCGTGGGTGACTCTGTTGCCCAATGGATGAAGGCATGGGTTCTTTGCGCCGAGGCGAGCTCGACACCCCGCGAGCCGCCAGAAATGTTGTCACATTTTGCACGGGGTGCAATGTTTTCAATTTTTTGTAAGAGAGCTGCTCTTCCTTCTCCCCCTTTCTCTCTCTTCCCTACATTCTCATTCTTCTCAAAATTGACAAGCAGTTGCCCTGAAAAATGGCTAAGTGTCAAGGCATGCTGAGGTGTTCGGGTTTTTGCGGGCCATAAACAGGGGCGATAAAATGGACAAAATGAGCCCCGCATATTCTATTATTGCAGATCTTCTCGCAAGCTTTCCAACGATATATTATAATAGGCGATCGGGTCAGCCGGATCAAAAGTTATGGCCCCGGAAGCCGAACCAGGAAACCCAGTTTTTTGTGCGAAGTGCGCACTTCGCCCAGTTTTGGTGCGAAGTGCGCACTTCGCCCGCTTTGGTGCGAAGTGCGCACTTCGCCCGCTTTGGTGCGAAGTCCGACTTCGCCCTCTTTCTGGGCGCACCTTGTAACTGGCAGGCTGGCAGTCTGACAAAGAAGAATGATAATTGCCGGAGCAGGTCCGTACAGCGGCAGACACCAGTGTTCACCTGTGCGCAGCCCGACTTTTCAGCAGAGCCGGAATGCGCCCTTGACAGTTGTACAGTAGGGGAACAAACCCGGAATTTGACCAAGGCGTGAAGGCCTTCCCAACCGCACTGTTTTCTGCCCACGCATCCCAAGGAGCTCCGATCCCAAGCGAAGATAGATAGACTGCCCTTCAAGGCAGACATGTGTCACACAAAGATAACCCATCATACGACAAGTGTCCAGCCTTCGGGATTTGAACCAAGACCGCCGACCAAAAGGGATAAGTATGGGCTGCACCGCCCGTGTCGCAGCCTCATTTAAAGCCGATGAGAGTTTCCACCGCCTCGCCTACCCACATTCCTCGTCAATATAAAGTTCTACCCAACGCGCCGCCACGTGGCCGTTCAACCTTCAGGGAGACCATGCCGAGGGTACACCCAGCCCGACAGATGTCAGCATCAGCAGTTCCGCGGCTGCTTTTGTCAGCTAATGTTTGATCGGGACTTTGTGCCCATTAATGTAACGGGGGAACTTTGGGCTATAAATAGCCACCACGTTTTCATTGTAAGTGGTGGAAGGGGAATGTTTGTTAGGGAACTACCGTGCTTATTGTAACCGTGCTTCTGCTTATGAATACAATCTGTATGCCTGGTTCTCGTTTCTACTGTCTTTATTCTTTTATGCTCGTCTTTCATTATATGCCTTAGGCCCACCCGTGTCGCCGCTCGTTAATTCACTTTGGCATTTGGCGATCGGGTTCCTCTAGCATTGCTTGCTTAAAGCACCTTCTCGTACTTCATTATTTAAAGCATTCATTATAAATTTGGTAGCAGTTCCATCGGTTATGTGTGACGTTGCTGGCCCGTATCTGGTGATTGATGCGATCCCCTGCTGTTAGTTCCTTGTAGGGAATGTTTGCTAGGGAGCCATTGAAGCCGTGCGGTTAAACTCTCTACCTAACACATATACCTGGCTCTGACATCTCTAGGTTTACTTTCTACCCCCGTCGCTGTACGTATCCGGTGATTGATACGATCCCCCGCCGTTAGTTCCTTGTAGGGAATGTTTGCTAGGGAGCTATTGAAGCCGTGCATACGCCGCCGGTGTATCGGAAGTACGCCTAGGTTTTGCAGCTCCTTGTCATGCCTCGTGTTTGTATGCAGTAAGTAGCGGTGATTGGTGTGTTCCCGTACTGTTAGTTCCCCCCCACCAACCTTTGGACATATTTGTATCTCTTTTCGTACATTTGTCTCTTTCCGTTCATTTATTTCTTTCCTGTTCCCTTTAGCTTAAATCAAGCCCCCCAAAAGGAGCCGGCCTTCTCCGGAGATCGGCCCGGAAGGCATCTCTTCCTTCCGGCCTTTCAATGTTGGTTCGCGGGTCCAGGGCGCAATAGCAGCAAATCCTTTCCTCGTGGCGGATTCGTGACCAACAGTTCCATCCGCCATAGCTACCCGCACTGCTGCTGACCAATGGTTTGACCCGACACACCGCCACGTAGCTGTACAGCTTTCAGGGAGACCATGTTGCAAGTATAGTCCTACCCGACAGAAGTCAGCATCAGCAGCTCCTTGGCCGCTTTTGTCAGTTATTGTCTGGCCCAGGACTTTGTGCCCGTGATTGTAATCGGGGGGAACTTGAAGCTATATATAGCCATGCAATTTCATTGTAAAAGGGGGAAGGGGAATATACTGCTAGGGAACCATTGTAGCTGTGCGTTTGCCTCTAATACAAAGCATATACTTGGCTCGCTTCATCGTCTTTTATCTTGTATGCTGCCTCTCCTTGTCATTTCTGCCTCATGTTTCTTGTATCATTGCTTACTGTTGTACTGAACTCGGGACTCTGGTATTTGATGATCAAGTATTCCTGGAATGCATAGATAGAGGATACATAGGATGAATGATAGCTGTAGTTTCGATGTGTGTTTTGTATATGAATGCTGCTAGTAGTGGTGATTGATCGTTGCCGTGCTGTTTATTCCCCCCACCCAACTCCAATCACATTTGGATTCTCTTTCCGCACTTTTATCTCTTTCCCTGCGCTCTTATCTCAAAACACTAAAACCCCACAAGAAGCCGGCCTTCTCCGAAGATTGGCACGGAAGGCATTCCTTCCTTCCGGCCTTTCAATCTGGTGGGCGAATCTGGGGCGCATTATACCAAATCCTTTCCTCATGGCAGATTCGTAACCAACAGGTCCCAATGTTAGGAAGGGGGTCATTACATAGTAAGGTTAGGATGGGGACCTAACATGCCCTTCCCCTTCAAAAAGATATGTCCTCAAAGCCGGAGATGAGGAAACTGTTGTTGTAGTTGTTGGAGAGGCTCCCATGTGGCATCTTCTAGCTATTAATCCTGCCATTGGACCAAAACTTCAGTGATGGTGCAGCTATAAATAAAGCGGGTTCTTCGGTCCAAAATATTGTCAAGCTCCACCATGACCAAGCCTTCATCATCTAGCTTAGGGAGTGTTGATTGGACTTGAATAAGGTTGCCGAGTACCTTCTTGAGACAAGAGACATGAAAGACCATATGGATCTAGGAAGAAGGTGGTAACGCAAGCTTATAGGCCACTTGTCCAATCCCTGCAATATTTGGTAGGGTCCATAAAATCGTGTTGCCAATTTTTGATGAGCACGAAGTTGCACAAAAGATTGCTTGTAGGGTTGGAGTTGAAGAAAGACCACATCGCCTACATTGAAGCTGCACTCAGAACGGTGTTGGTCAATCTGTTGTTGCATCCATTTTTGAGCCATCACCAAGTTCTCCATCAACTGCTGCAAAAGCTGGGCATGCTCATGAAGAGTTGCATCCACCGCCTGAACTTTGGAGTTTCCAAGAAAATAAGAAGAGGGCAATGGAGGTGGGTACCCATAAACTACCTCAAAGGGAGTAATTCGAGAAGCTGTGTGGAATGAAGTGTTGTATCACCATTCAACGAAAGGCAACCACTTAACCCACTATGTTGAGTATTCGGAGGTAAAACAACGAAGGTAGGTTTCTGTTGTCACATTTTGCACGGGGTGCAATGTCTTCAATGTTGTAAAGTAACAGTGCTGCTCTTCTTTTCCCTCTTCCCCCATCTTTCTTCCTTCTTCTCTCCCTTTCCTTTTCTTTCCCGCATTCTCTTTCTTTCCCCCCTTTTTTCTCGGAGTCCCCCAGTTGATTTTTCAACTTTCCAGCAGGTTACCCAAAAAATTGGCTAAGTCTGGGTGCGAAGTTCGCACTTCGCCCAGTTTTGGTGCGAAGTGCGTACTTTGCCCAGTTTTGGTGCGAAGTTCGCACTTCGCCCAGTCTGGGTGCGAAGTTCGCACTTCGCCCAGTTTTGGTGCGAAGTCTGACTTCGCCCCACTTTCTGGGCGCACCTTGCAACTGGCAGACTGGCAGGCTGACAAAGAAGAATGATAAGTGCCGGAGCAGGTGCCGTATAGCGGCAGACACCAGTGTTCACCTGTGCGCAGTCCGACTTCTCAGCAGAGTCGGAATGCGCCCTTGACAGGTGTACAGTAGGGGAACAAACCCGGAATTTGACCAAGGCGTGAAGGCCTTCCCGACTACACTGTTTTCTGCCCGCGCATCCCAAGGAGCTCCGATCCCAAGCGAAGATGGATAGACTGCCCTCTAAGGCAGACATGTGTCAAACAACATCTTCCTTCATCCGACAAGTGTCCAGCTTCGGGATTCGAACCAAGACGTGCCGACAAAAAGGGATAAACATGGGCTGCACTGCCTGTGCCAGTAGCCTCATTCAAAGCTGATCTGAGGTTCCACCTGCTCCAGCTACCAGCGTACCTGCCGACTTGAAGATTCTACCCAGCACTCCGTCACGTAGCTGTCCAGCTCCCAGGATGACCATGCTGCGGGTACAGTCCGGTCCGACAAAAGGTCAGCATTTGCAGCTCTTTCGCCGCTTCTGTCAGCTTATGTTTGACTGGGACTCTGTGCCCATTAATGTAACGGGAGGGACTCGGGCTATAAAAGCCCAGCATGAATTCATTGTAAAGGGTGGAAGGGGAATGTTTGTTAGGGAACCACTGTGCCCATTGTAACCGTGCTTCTGCTTATAAATACAATCTGTATGCCTGGTTCTGTTCTGCCGCTTTTATTTCTTTATGCTTATGCTTTACGCGATTCTGTGTCATGGCTTGTTGATTCATTTCAGCATTTGATGATCAGGCGCCTTTAGCATTATTTCTGTACTTTTAATTTTCATATAATAGATGTGGTAGCAGTTCCATCAGTTATGTGTGACGTTGCTGGCCCGTATCTGGTGATTGATGCGATCCCCTGCTGTTAGTTCCTTGTAGGGAATGTTTGCTAGGGAGCCATTGAAGCTGTGCGGTTAAACTCTCTCCCTAACACATATACCTGGCTCTGACATCTCTAGGTTTACTTTCTACCCCTGTCAGTGTACGTATCTGGTGATTGATGCGATCCCCTGCTGTTAGTTCCTTGTAGGGAATGTTTGCTAGGGAGCCATTGAAGCTGTGCATACACTGCTTGTGTATCGGGAGTACACAACCGACGGCGGAGAAGAAGAAGAAATGGCTGCTCAACAGCCAAATGACGATGATCTCTTCCCGGCGGTGGACTCTACGGGGCCTTTGGCCCTGGTCGGTCAGCAAGCTGTGCCCCCTGCTGCTTTAAAGTCTATTCCCACATACGACGGCTACGGTAAGACGGCGTACGAGCACATCCAGGACATCCTTGCCCTGGCCGCACTGCATACCATCACCGATGAAAGTGTGAAGACCCGTCTGCTGGCCCTTTCCCTAAGGGGAAAGCTTCTCTACTGGTGGAGATCGGTGCCAGAGGGATCCATCACTGGGTGGCCCCAGCTTCCCAGGAGACTCGTAAAAGGATGCAACGAGTCTGCTGATCCTACTTCTCTACTGCATCAGTTCCAAGCTATCCAGAGACATCCTCAAGGAGGTGTCTGATTTCAACATCAGGTTTGCGAGATCCTGGAAACGGGTACCTCGCGAACTTCGGCCTTCAGCTGGCATGGCTGCTCACTACTATCTGAGATCATTCAACTCAGACATATGCCTGCTGCTGAAGATCGCCAAAATTGACGAGTTTCCGCGCTGTACGAGGCTGCCCAGCAAGCTGAAGCTGATATTATTTCCATCGGCAGGCTTCCGTCCAGAGTGCGGGAACCAATTCATCCCGACTTCCCCAGATCACAGTATCCTTCCCGCATGGCGGTTCGCCGTCCACTTCCGGGCAGCAACCCCAGCAGCAGTGGAATCCGGTGCCGGTCGTAACTCCTTATGGCCCGCCTCAAATGCATTACCCTCATCCGTCTCCTCCCGCTCCGCATTTTCCAGCGCTCCCTGCTCCCCCGCAGTACGCGCCTTTTTCTAACGCTCCTCCATTGGCTGCATTGCCTCCACCGGCACAGTTGCCACCTCCTGACAGCAGCATCCAGAACACGATTCTACAAGAGGTGCGGGCTTTGGCCTCCGGATATCATGCCATGTCCAATGACATGACCGCTATGAAGAAGAAGCAGGCCCAAATGGACCTCGCTCCTAGAAGGCCGTATGCGCCACCAGCGTTGACAAAAGATAAAGCCCCAGAGAACCAGCCGCAGAGGCGTCCGCCTCCGAGGAATGCTGCTATAGATGACCCACCTGGTCCTCCCGACCAGGTCAACTGGTGCACCACGTGCAATGACCCGCATTCGGAGGAAGATTGCACTTTGCACCAGCACTACATCCAGACCCTGGCCGGCAGCGCTATTGAAGACGATGAGCTGTACATGATCTTGGACGGCGAGGCCAATTTTGCCCTGCCAGAAGAGAATCTAGTGGCGCCCGCCAGGGAAGAAAAGAAAGCTGCAGACGCGGCTAAGCCTTTGCAAGTCTACGCAAGAAGAGAAAAACCGCAGCCCGACGGGCTGCCACCGTACAAGCGGCTGTGGCCTTACACAGCCCGGGAGAAGGCGTCCAAAGAAAAAGCTCCAGTTAAGCCTTCTCCGGCAAAGGCTGCCCCTGTTCCCGCCAAGCCTCCAGCAAAGGCCTCAACTCCCGCTAAGCCTCCTATACCTCAGCCCCCAGCTGAAACCAAAGAACAAGCCCAGGAGAAGCTGAAGTACCCGTCTCTGACCAAGAGACAGCGAGTTGAGGCCACCCAACAGTACCGGACCAAGTATGAACCGGCTAAGCCAGCAGAAGGAGCTAGTACCTCGGGCTACAGCATTGTAGACGAGTTGAAGAAGACTCCTGCCAGAATCAGCATGTACGACGCTCTTCTGCTCCCAGGCCAGGTAGATCTGCTGCAAGAATCACTAAAGAACATGAAGAGCGGCAAGCAGATGCAGCCTGCTGTCCTGGTTCAACCTTTGACAGTCTCAGCCACTGGGAAGAACAGACCGCCACCCTTTTATCTGTCTTTACGGATGCAAGGGCACATAGTTCACAACTGCATGGTGGATTCTGGTGCTTCCTCGACCGTAATGCCGAAGGCCGTCTACGATGAGATCGGGATGGAATACACACGGAGCAGCCAAGGTGTCTCTGCAACTAGACGGCACCCCTGTCAAGACAGTTGGTGTCATAAAGGACATCCCTATCCGACTGCACAAGGCTCTCGACATCGTAGTCATCCAAGAGGTCGTGATTGTTGACCTGGAGCCTTACTTCGGCATGTGTCTCTCTCGGGAGTTCACTGCGAAGTTGGGCGGGTACTGTCTCTAGACTACTCACACATGGAAGTGCCCTTCAAAGGAAGGAGACTGAAAATTTTCAATGAGAAGCCTTCCCCCTTTCTAGTGGACAAGATACCCGGAGGAGAGATGGACTGCATGGTCCAGTTGTCAGAGGAAGAACTGGTGACAGTGGAACTGACCGAGCAAGCTCTCGAAGTGCTACAGCTCGAAGACGAGTTCTCGTTGCGGGACTTCAATGCCGTAATCGGGACAGAGCAGGGCTGTTACTCCATTAAACAGTCCGAGAGGCTTGACGTGTCAGCTGCGAAAGAAGTAGGACCTGCACCCGAAGAGCTGTGGAAGCTTTTCTTTGACGGCGCGCGATGCAAGAATGGCGCCGGTGCAGGGGTACTCCTGGTTTCTCCAACTGGAATCCAGAAGGACTATGCCTACAGGCTGGCCTGGAGCTGTACTAATAACTCAGCAGAATACGAAGCCCTGTGCTTGGGTTTGCGAAAGGCGGAAAGGCTCGGAATCAAGCACCTCCAGATTTTCGGGGATTCAGAGCTGGTGTGTCATCAAGTTATGAATAAATGCGCGTCCAAGCATCACTATCTTAGATCGTACCGCAATCGGGTCTGGGACCTGATGGAATCGTTCGACTCATTGAATGTTAAGGCAATATCGCGTGAGAGAAACAAGCACGCAGATATTCTGGCGTCTGTTGGAGCCAAGTACGTTCGGCTGAAGACGTTGTCCAGAAACTGAAGCCGGTCCGCACCATTTACAGGCCTTCTGTGCCTGATAGGGATACCTTCTGGCAGGTGTTCAGTTGTGACGAGGAGATCGTCACATTCCTGGTTAACGAAGTATGTGTAATCGAAGGTAGAGACCCTGATGACGAGCAATATGAGGGGTTGATACGATTCACGGAATAATCACGTCCCAAAAGGACTGATTACATTAGAAAGTCTCTTTGATCGGAATGACGAGCAATATCCCACGGGATCAAAGTAGACCCGAGGCGGTATGCGGACACTGGAACTCGAACCTGGTAAAACCATCAAGGTCGGAACAGTCTGCACGTCGGAGGAGCTGGGGCAGATTAGATCACTGTGCCAGGAGTTCCCCGACATCGTGGCCTGGTGCTACGAGGATTTGAAGGGGTATGACGGAACTGTCATCCAGCATACCATTGAGCTAGAGGATGGCGCCAAGCCATTCCGACGAAGCGAAGAGCCGTAAATCCAAAGATTGAAGCCATGATGAAGACCGAGCTCTTGAAGATCTTTGGAGGCTAAGATCATCTACCCCATCAAACATTCATCTTGGGTCGCGAATTTGGTGCCCGTGAGGAAAAAGAATGGCGACATACGTCTACGTGTCGACTTCGAAACCTAAATCAGGCTTCCCTCCGGGACCACTATCCGCTTCCCCAAATTGACCAGATTCTACATATCGTTGCTGGAGCCCAGAGATTTTCACTTTTAGATGGATTTTCCGGCTACAACCAGATTTGGGTCAAAGACGAAGACCAGCATAAGACAGCGTTCACCACCAAGTGGGGGACGTTCGCCTATCAGCGCATGCCGTTTGGCTTATCCAATGCTGGTGCTACGTTCCAAAGGGCCATGGACCTCGCCTTCCGAGAGCTGCTCAACAAAATTATTGTCATCTACCTCGATGACATGACTGTTTTCTCTCACCGACGAGAAGATCATGTTTCGCACCTGCGGCAGATATTTGAGAGTTGTCGAGAATTCGGCATCTCCATAAACCCGAAGAAGTCTGTCTTCGCGGTAAAAGAAGGAAAGCTGCTGGGACATGTCATCTCCGAGGAAGGCCTCGCCATTGACCACGACAGAGCGGAAGCCCTCGTTCGCTTGCCGGCCCCATCGACAAAAAAGGGCTGCGAGTCCTTCTTCGGTCGAGATTAACTTCGTGCGGAAGTTCATCCCGGACTTCGCACAGGTGATCAAGCCTATGGCCGAACTGTTGAAGAAAGATACACCTTACGAATGGACTGATGAGAGAGAGCAAGCCTTCGAGGAAATTAAGGCCCGAATTGCACAAGCTCCGGTGTTGACAAACCCGGACTACTCCAAGGACTTCATCCTGTATGCAGTGGGAGAACCCGAAAGTTACGCTGCAGTCCTGACCCAGAAGGGAGACGACGGTGAGGAGCGCCCCATTGCGTTCCTGAGCCAAGTCATTCTGCCGCACGAGGAAAAGTACAATTTTATAGAGCGGCAGGTCCATGCTGTCATGAAGTCCCTTCGAAAGTTCAGGCACTTTATCTCCCAGAGCAAGACCACTGTCTTTGTGATTCACCCGGATGTTCGAAGCTTCATCTTGCAAGGAGAACCGGGTCACAAGAGAGCGGGATGGATTGCCAAGATCCAGGAGTTCGACATTGAAGTACGGCCCACCAAGCTTATTAGAGGCCGAGCCTTGTGTCAGGAATTGGCCCGAAGCGCTGTAGCCGGCATCTCCGCCTGTAAGTGGGAGGACACAGCGACACGCATCTACCTAGCCGACTCCTTATCGGAGGGGAGTGATTGGACAGATGAACTGGTGAGATACTTCTGCACCGGAAGATGTCCCGATCACCTGAACGCCTCACAACGAAGGAGATTTCGGCTAGGTGCACTCAAGTACACTCTTCGCCCCGAGGGGCTTTACTTCAGAAACATCGAC
Organism: Wollemia nobilis; assembly: GCA_028583015.1. NCBI lineage: Eukaryota > Viridiplantae > Streptophyta > Pinopsida > Araucariales > Araucariaceae > Wollemia > Wollemia nobilis. Next base: position 17,339,321 of record JAQPPZ010017052.1, read on the forward strand.
GGCATCCTGTTGCGGTGCGTCAAAAAATCTGACCAGACTAGGGTCCTCGGAGATTTTCATTCCGGGATGCCTGGGGGTCACCATTCTTCAAGGCCGACGGCCTTAAAAATAATAAGGGCTGGGTACTATTGGCCCACTCTGTTCGCAGACGCGCATGCGGTCTGCGCTAAATGTGATCAATGCCAGAGGTATGCTGGCCGAAACAAGAAAGCACCCCTGCCCCTTCAACCAATTCAAGCCGAGGCTCCGTTCCAGCAATGGGGTCTAGACTTCATTGGGGTGATTTCTCCTAACTCCTCCGCCGGCCACAAGTTTATTCTTACGACTACTGACTATTTCACACGGTGGACGGAGGCAATCCCGACCAAGAACGCAGACCAAGAAACGGTCATCAGGTTCATTGAGAGCCTGATTACCCGCTTCGGGGTTCCAGAGTCGATTGTAACAGACAACGGTCCGGGATTCGTAGGCGCAGTACTCACGGAGTACACCAGCAGACTTGGCATCTATCACAAGATGTCTTCTAATTACTACCCGCGGGGGAATGGCCTTGCCGAGTCCACTAACAAGAACCTCCTGAAAATCATCCGGAGGACCATTGAAAGAAACAAGCGGACTTGGCACTTGCTCCTGAACCGGGCGCTATGGGCGGACAGAGTTGCGTTCAAGAAATCCCTCAGAACGTCCCCCTATGCGCTCGTCTACGGCAAGGAAGCTGTCATGCCATCACACATCGAAATCCCCGCCCTGTGGATGATTGACGAAGACAGGAGCAGCGGAGACCCGGTGGATGACAGATTGTGCCAACTCCTGCAGTTGGAAGAAGACAGAGAAAGTGCATACCAGGCCTTCGCGGATCATATTGCAGCCACTCAAGGCTGGTTTGCCAAACGCACCACTGCCCGAGTTTTCGAAGTCGGGGACCTGGTGCTAAAGTGGGACTCATACAAAGCAAAGCCGGGTAATCACGGAAAGTTTGATGCTCTCTGGGAGGGCCCTTATCAGATTGCTCGGGTGAATCAGTTCAATGCTTACCTACTGCGGGATATGGAGGGTCAGCTCCTGCCTATCCCTGTTAATGGGTTCCATTTGAAGCTTTACCGCTGTTGAAGGTGCCCGAGTGGCCCTTCCTTGTAAAAATTTTCCTTGTGTTTTTCTTTTATTTTTCCCGGCATGTACAGTTTCCAGTTTTAGCTTTCAATTCGTTTTTCTTCTTTTTTTGAGCTTAACTGCGGCATGGGAGAGAAAGACAGACTTCGCAGCGAAGTCTGTCGTTGCCCCTCAGGAGGGGCGAAGTTCGGCTATGCAAAGAAAGAAGGGAGAAAAAAGGGCAAAAAATTGACTAAGTGTTGGCCGAAGCCCGACTTCGCAGCGAAGTCGGACTTCGGCCCAACCAAATTGCGAAGTTTGATCAAGAAAAATGCTAAGGCACACTAAAGGGAAGCTCCGCTCAGCTTTGACCGAAGTACGCACTGCGCATACTTTCCGTGCGAAGTACGCACTGCGCGCAACTTTTGCGCGAAGTGCGAACTTCGCAGCGAAGTCCGACTTCGGCCAGCATCAGCGCGAAGTGCGCACTGCGCTCAATTCTCGTGCGAAGTGCGAAGTTCGCGCGAAGTTCGCACTTCGCTCCAAGCTTCGGCCGAAGTCCGAACCCGCCCCAGCGTCGCAATGCGCAGTAAGACCAAAGAGCAAAGGTTGCAAAAACGTTAAGTGTTGGTAAAGCCCGAAGGCGGCTAAGACCCAGACTGTGCCCAAACCTTGGGCGCAGCCAGAAAGCAGAACAGTTCAAGCGCGCGCTTCGCGCGAAGTTCGTACTTCGCCCGAAATTCGGGCGAAGTCCGGCTTCGCCGGCAAGGTCGGGCCGCACCCAACTTCGGGCGAAGCCCGGCTGCGCCTTGTTTTCCGGGCCAGTATTGGGACACTGTTTAAAAAATAATAAAAAATTCGAAAATCCCCAAGCTGGGCCCAAGGCGCGTTTGCAACTGTTTTAATGTGGGTTTCCGCACCGAAGGTTTTGTCTTGAGCAGTGTGCCCAAGTGGTGGCAGCAACGTCAGCCATGGTGCAATCTCCAAAGCAGAATTAATGATTGCACGTTTTTCAAAGGAAAATGCAACAAAAGAAACATGGCACGTCTGCCGGGGCGCGCTTTTTCCAAACATTCTCCTGCGCAGCCACCCAAGGATCTTAACTCAGCCGACCTACCCCCTCCTGCGTTGCATTTATGGCGCTGTCTTTATCTAGAAAAGGGGGTCAGAAGCATGCAAACATTCCAGATTGCACAGATTATTCCTCGGACAGTTCAAATTATTCCTGTGATAGCGAAATCTGTTGCAGACAGCCTGAACCTATCATTATTGCTGATTCAGAGAGATGGACAGAGGAAAGAGGCCAGTGTCGGCACAATCCAGTGAGCAATGAACCGGGGGGATTTACCGCGGCCAGGCGTTTTCAAAGGCGATGCCCCGCCAGAGAAAAAGTCAAAATCCCGAACCAAAAAAGTACAGCGTGGGCAAGCCCCACCACCTCCGGTGAATTACCTGGCGGGATATGTGGACGGCTCATTTTCTATGAGCCTGACTCAGCTGCGAGCAAATGTGGAGAGCTGGGCTGACAAAGTTTCGCCCTCCCACCATTTCGGAGCGGCGTACAAATCAAACCTCTTCAGATTTTTGTGCCCTCCTGTCCATCAATGCCCGGAACTGGTAGACTTAATTGTCAGACACTACAGACCAGCTTCCCGGCAAATTTGCAGCTCCAGCGGTAAACCCTTGTTCGCGCTGCGCAGGGAGACTGTGCAGCCAGCTTTCGCCCCAGGGCTGGAGTATGACTCCGGCACCATCTTCAGAAAGATAAATCTGGGCGAACAAGCGGGACGCTTCACGCACACCAAGCGAATGAGGGATTTCCTCAATTCAGAGCTGAACGCCCCGCTTCCAGCTGGACAGTGGCCGACTGGCCCCATGCCCTTGACGAAATTTCAGAGCAAGTATTTATATACCATCCTGGCATGGATTCTCGGCTGCGACTCCGACGAGTTGGTACATCCGTACCAGCTGGCGCTGGCAGAATGTCTCCTGTGTGGAGAATCTTACGAACCAGCGGCGCAGAGAAGTGGAAAGCGCCCCATCTCTTTCGACTGGGCAGACTGGCTGGCTTACGCCATTCATTCCGGCCTGTTGAAAATTCAAAAGAGGCAGTCTACCAATTTTCGTTTCAGTTCCGTTCTGGCCTGGATTTGTTTGTACCATCTGCACCCCCAAATGCCGATCCTGAACCTAAAGAAGGTTAACGAGAGGGGAGAACCACAGCCCGTCTATAACTGGACGGATGACTTATACCGGAAAGGGTCCTACTACAAGTTCAACTTCAACTTTCTGGGATTCGTCATGTCAGTCTTCACCGAAAGTGAAATCCCCCGTCCCCCGAAGGAAATGACGAGTGCTTTGATAAATCAGAAGCTCGGGGACGTTTTCAGACTGACGCAGGGGATTGTGGTCAGAATCTACGGATTCAAGGGCAAGCCTTATCTGCTGCCCTATTGGTGTACAGAGCATCTGTTCGGGATGGAGGTTGCCCGGCAGATGGACTATGTAGAAGAGGAGTTCGGCCTAGGGAAGAAGAGAGGACAGATTTTTCAATATCCTCTTTCCTGGGCCAACGTTGAGATTACTGAGGTAGGACAGCATGTCTACCTAGAGCAAGAGTTGTCCCGGGTTGGCCTGGTTTTTTTGCCGCGGCGGCTGAAGTACGACCCCTATGGGATAAGGGGAAGGTTCACACATTTGTGCCCCCGGGCGGATATAACCGAAGATAGATGCGATGTGGTCCATGTGGACCTTGACTGGGAGATTGAATTAATGGAAGCTTCTCCTCCCTGGCAGGATTTCTACTGCGAGGAGGTGACATATGACCCCAAGCGAAACCCGGACCACCACTTCTCATCTCCAGGGTTCAAAAAATTTCTATCCAAGATAGCAGGCCTTAACTGGTCTAAAGAAAAGATTACCGAATGTTGGAAGATGAGATGCCGCACGCAGCACGATAAATCCACAAGGAGAAACCTGGCCGTAGATGACGACTTTTCGGTTCTCTATGACCAGCATCATGACAGCTGGCGGCCGTTCGCATATCAAGGTTACGTTCCCCGAGGCCCCTTTGAGGATTATAAAGGAGGGTCTCCCCTCAAACAGTTGTACACTTCGGCAACTGCCAGCGCGGGCCTAGCAAGTACCCAGGTCGATCCAATGCAGCCCGTGGCTCCCAAGGCGGCGCCTGAAAGGGCAAAAGAGTCAGTCAAGGCAGCGCCCGAGGCAATCCCTCAGGCAAGAAAAGCGCCAGCGCCGCCAGAAAGCAGACCGGTTGCGGCAGACCTTCTGCAAGTCAAACCCCGGTACAAGTTTACCGTGGGAGCATCAGCGCCTGCTGCACCTGTTTCGTCTCCTTCCCCTGATCCGACCGTTATTCCAGAAGAGAAGAAGCGGAGGAGAGTCGAGAAAATCAGGCGACCCTAGCACGATAGTGCGGCGACCAGTCGCAGAGCCGCAGCCGCGTCCTGCCGCCGCAGAGGCAGTTCCTTTGGGCAGTCCCAAGTCAGCCGCCGAGACAAGAAGCGAAGACATCCACCCGGCATCGGCTCAGGCGGAGCCCGCAGGTACGTTTGCTGCCCCTGTCTCCTTGGTCTCACCTAGTCCTACCCCCACTCCGTCTCCCGCTCAATCTGAGCGGGCCATGACCACATCCTCCTCTCCGTCTCCGCGCCCTTCTAGCGGCCCCCATTCTTTTGATCAGTTTGCTCAGAACCCTAACGTCTCTCTTTCTCTGAGCACAACTCCAAATCCTTCGCCTGAAGTTAGTGCTGAGGCTGTTCATTCACCTTCACATCCTCCGCCTCAGCCGCTTCAAACCCTCGCAGCATCACCCGCTCCCATCTCCATTTCCCGGTCGCCCCCACAAGCGACTGATTCTTCCAAGGTCTGTCCGGTTCCTCCTGATCCCATTCCCGCAGGAGAAACGTCTCAGCAGAACCCTAGGCTGGGGGAACCAGATTTCATGGACGACCTCCAGAACACAGACGACTTGCCCCTGGCAACAAGGGCTGTACAGTGTTCTGTTTCTTTCCTCCAGAACCTGAAGCGGAGGAGACATGAAGAGATAGCCGCCCCGGTAAAACGCGCCAAGTACGATTTTGAGAGGAGAGTGCTTACAACAGAGAAGATAATCCCAATAGTAAAGAAGCCTCTCCGGGAAATGACTAGGGCGGACTACGAGCTCCAGACAAAGGAGAAGAGCTTTGACGACATCAACAAGCAGTATGAGATTCAGACAATCATGCGCAAAGCTGATAATCTCTTTGTCAAGAGTCTGGAGGAGCAGGGAAGAACTTTTCGGGTTGCAGGATAAAGTAAGGCAGCTTGAAGAGGACCTGTCTAGGTCCGCGAGCGATTGGAAGCGGCGCGGCAAGAAACAGATGAACTCAAAGCCCAGCTGGCCGCTTCTCAGCAACAAGCCGCAACCGAGAAGAAAGCAGCCTCGGAGCAGATTTCTCAGCTCCAGGAGTCTTTGAAGCAAGCGCAGTCGCAACTTGCAGAGAGAGCATCTCAAGCGACGGCCTTTTCAAAGACAAAGGTTAAGGAGATGCGGGCTGGTTTGCTGCGGGAATGCAAGCCCCATACCTACAAGGCGATGGCAGTCCTGGATTTCGCATCCAGGATTCAAGAAGTTTCTGCCCAGGGAAAGCCTGTGGTAGAGGAGGCCGAGCGCCAGGCGAAGCAATGGCTGGACCTGGCGGTAAATCTTCAGGAGCGCGAGCGCAACGGCCTCCAATTTTCTCCCGTGTCCTCATTCGGCTGCAGAATGGGCAGGTGCAAGGGTGACCTTGCACAAATATTTCAAAAAAGTTGAAGAGGTGAGAGTGGCCAGACGAATGCTAGACGCATTCACGCATGAAAGGGATATCTGTCTGGCCCCCTTTCACGCTCTTTCGGAACTAGGGTGCCCAAGTTTTGTTGAGAATGGCGAGCTCCTCACCCTAGATCGGGTAAAAAGAAATTGGCGAGTCCTTTGAAGCGGATACTGACTGAAATTGATAGCTGGACTGAGCCAATTCAAGACAGTCAGGTCACTCAGATGGTGTCCAAATATTCCAAGATCCGCTCCTATTTCCAGGAGTTAGAAAAAAGGTACCTCACCATCGACCTGCACGCGGTCGCTGCTTTCCACGGAGCATTAGAAGATATAGCTGACCGCAAGCCATTCGAAGCAGAAGCCTGGCGCCCAGCCCAGGTGGCATACACTCGCATCTGCGAGGCAGAAGCCGGAGATGGAGAGCTTTCGGAAGGCATTTCTGAGGGGGCAACTGACAAAGATGAATCTGAAGAACAGTTGCCGCAAGGAGAACAGTTAGAGCAGCAAAAGGCAGGGGAGGCAAGTTCCTCTGCACCCAAAGGATGAAGGCATGGATTCTTTGCGCCGAGGCGAGCTCGACACCCCGCGAGCCGCCAGAAATGTTGTCACATTTTGCACGGGGTGCAATGTCTTCAATGTTGTAAAGTAACAGTGCTGCTCTTCTTTTCCCTCTTCCCCCATCTTTCTTCCTTCTTCTCTCCCTTTCCTTTTCTTTCCCGCATTCTCTTTCTTTCCCCCCTTTTTTCTCGGAGTCCCCCAGTTGATTTTTCAACTTTCCAGCAGGTTACCCAAAAAATTGGCTAAGTCTGGGTGCGAAGTTCGCACTTCGCCCAGTTTTGGTGCGAAGTTCGCACTTCGCCCAGTCTGGGTGCGAAGTTCGCACTTCGCCCAGTTTTGGTGCGAAGTCTGACTTCGCCCCACTTTCTGGGCGCACCTTGCAAGCCGCGGACGGCGGTGACAAAGAAGAATGATAAGTGCCGGAGCAGGTCCGTACGGCGGCGGACACCGGTGTTCACACTGTGCGCGGTCCGACTTCTCGGCAGAGTCGGAATGCGCCCTTGACAGGTGTACAGTAGGGGAACAAACCCGGAATTTGACCAAGGCGTGAAGGCCTTCCCGACTACACTGTTTTCTGCCCGCGCATCCCAAGGAGCTCCGATCCCAAGCGAAGATGGATAGACTGCCCTCTAAGGCAGACATGTGTCAAACAACATCTTCCTTCATCCGACAAGTGTCTAGCTTCGGGATTCGAACCAAGACGTGCCGAGCAAAAGGACGAGCATGGGCTGCACTGCCTGTGCCAGTAGCCTCATTCAAAGCTGATCTGAGGTTCCACCTGCTCCAGCTACCAGCGTACCTGCCGACTTGAAGATTCTACCCAGCACTCCGTCACGTAGCTGTCCAGCTCCCAGGATGACCATGCTGCGGGTACAGTCCGGTCCGACAAAAGGTCAGCATTTGCAGCTCTTTCGCCGCTTCTGTCAGCTTATGTTTGACGGGGACTCTGTGCCCATTAATGTAACGGGAGGGACTCGGGCTATAAAAGCCCAGCATGAATTCATTGTAAAGGGTGGAAGGGGAATGTTTGTTAGGGAACCACTGTGCCCATTGTAACCGTGCTTCCTTATAAATACAATCTGTATGCCTGGTTCTGTTCTGCCGCTTTTATTTCTTTATGCTTATGCTTTACGCGATTCTGTGTCATGGCTTGTTGATTCATTTCAGCATTTGATGATCAGGCGCCTTTAGCATTATTTCTGTACTTTTAATTTTCATATAATAGATGTGGTAGCAGTTCCATCAGTTATGTGTGACGTTGCTGGCCCGTATCTGGTGATTGATGCGATCCCCTGCTGTTAGTTCCTTGTAGGGAATGTTTGCTAGGGAGCCATTGAAGCTGTGCGGTTAAATTCTCTACCTAACACATATACCTGGCTCTGATATCTCTAGGTTTACTTTCTACCCTTGTCAGTGTACGTATCTGGTGATTGATGCATTGCCGCGCTGTTAGTTCCTTGTAGGGAATGTTTGCTAGGGGATCATTGAAGCTGTGCATACACTTCTTGTGTATCGGAAGTACGCGTAGGTTTTGCAGTTCTTTGTCATGCTTTGTGTTTGTATGCAGTAAGTAGCGGTGATTGGTGTGTTCCCGTACTGTTAGTTCCCCCCCACCAACCTCTGAATATATTTGTAATTTCTTTCTGTACATTTGTCTCTTTCTGTACATTTATTTCTTTCCTGTTCCCTTTAGCTTAAATCAGAAAACCCCCCCCAAAAGGAGCCGGCCTTCTCCGGAGATTGGCTCGGAAGGCATCTCTTCCTTCCGGCCTTTCATGTTGGTGGGCGAATCTGGGCGCATTAACCCAAAATCCTTTCCTCATGGCAGATTCGTAACCAACAGTTTCCAAGCACTTGTTGACAATTTTAATTTGCCCATCTATTTGCAGATGGTATGTTGAACTCATTCGTAATTGCGTTCCCTGCAGTTTAAATATTCTTGCCAAAATCAACTGGTAAAAAGTGGGGTCATAGTCAAACACAATGGATTTGGGCATACTGTGGAGTTTGAAAATGGAGTCTATGAATATTTGAGCAATGGTGGAGGCATGGTAAGAATGGGTGAGGGAACATAAATGAGAATACTTCGAGAGGCGATCCACTGTAGAAATGAAATTTAACATGCTTACACACAATTCCAATTCTACTTAAATAATTCTACAGATTTGTCGTCATAGCAATAATAATGCACAAAACCTGCAACAACAATGGCAATGGCAGCAGCAATGGCAACAACAACAATAGAAGATGACAATGAATACAAGCAGTTTTATATTAACAATGGCATATATGGTTACAACAATACAGTTTCAACATTACAATCTGCAGTCTGCAAACCCTATGCAGAATACTCTTCATGGCTGCATACAAGACTGGACTGCATCATGCCCTACGCACATATGCACCAATGCTCTTCTATCAATCCATCAACCTGCATGACTGAACCTCCCTGAATGAATGAGGGGAGGGCTTATTTATACACCCAAAAAGTAGTTACACCCTCCAACTACCTAACACCTCATCATTTCCCCAAATTACATTTCATATGCATTTAATATTGCATTTACATGACATTTCCCACTACGGGACAAACTAGCTTATGACTTATGACGTTGTCGACGTACATGATAATACATGACATTTCCCACTACAGGACAAACTAACTTATGACTTATGACGTTGTCGACATACATGACTTAACATTACATTATTACATAAAATATTACATTGCCACTTTATAACATTATTAAATATATGTACGCACATTTCGTCAAACATGTTGCATACAACTACAAAATAACACAAAATACCAAAACTGGTTACTAAATTCAGACATATCAATTTGCCTGTCTACATCCACCACCACAAGAATGGCCAATTTTCCTCTAGATTTAGGAAGCCCATCAATAAAATCCATGGAGATATCAGTCCATAAATTGTCTGGGATTGGCAACAGTTGTATAGTGCCTGGAGTACAAACTGTTTCTCCTTTCATCCATTGGCAAATTTCACATTTGGCCACAAAAGTTTGAATATCTTTTTTCATTTCCTCCCAATAGAATGACCTTTTAGCTCTCTCATATGTCTTCAAAAATCCTAAATAGCCTGCAGTAGGTGAAGTGTGCATTTCCCTCATGATATCCTCACGGAGTGATGAAGTTTTGGAAATCACAATGCAACCTTGATATCTTAACAGGTGTCCATCCCATGAATACCCAACACGTGAATTGGGATCCCTTTGTAGTTGTTCCTGCAAAGTTTGTAAGGATGTGTCCTTGGTTACATCCGCTTGAATTTGAGAGACCCATTGGGGAAGTGGGGACAAAAGGGCACACACTGTCACTTGATCCTCAAACTGATGGGAGAAGGCATTTGCCACAACATTTTCCTTTCCTTTCTTATACACGATGTCATCATCATACCCCAACAATTTTGAAACCCATTTTTGTTGTACTAGAGTAGATACCCTTTGCTCCAAGAAATATTTCAAACTCTGGTGGTTTGTTTTTAAAAGAGAAATGTCTCCCAATGAGATATGGTCTCCAATGATTTACAACATGGAGGATGTCCATCATTTCTTTTTCATAAGTAGATTTTCCCAAGTTTTTACCTGATAGCGCCTTACTGGTGAAAGCTAAGGTTCACCTTTCTTGCATTAATACGACCTCAACGCCATGACCCGAAGCATCACTTTCAATCATAGTTGAGAAAATCGGAATCGGCAAAAAATGGCAACACAAAAGAATAAAAAAAAGGGGCAAAAAGAAAAAACGAAGAAAATACAAAACGAGGCAAAATGAAAAAAAAACAAGCTATTTATGTCGTTTCCTCTACCCATGCTACCCTAGCATATTTTTTCGGCAAAAATCGGGATTTTATCGGCAAATGCAGGAATCGACAAAAATCGGGATATTTTGCAAATTTTCTAAACTAGGCTTTCAATTATAAAGGGTTTGGAACAATCAAGAGTGGCTAACACCGAGGTCAAAATCATAGCTTCCTTAAGATCTACAAAAGCTTGTTCTATTGGAGCTGACCACATAAATGAATTCTTTTTCAACATGGCCATTAAGAGGGCAGCTATTTTTCCATAATTTTGTATAAATCGTCAATAATAGCCCGTGAGACCCAAAATTCCACAAAGCATCTTGAGAGTTTGTGGCTTAGGCCAATTTTGGATAGATTCAATTTTCTTGGGGTCAACATTAACTCCCTCCTAGGAAACAATATGCCCCACGTATTCAACCTCCTGCATGCCAAAGGAACATTTGAATCGTTTAACAAATAACTAATGGTCCCGCAATAATTGCAAAGTTTAATCTTAGATGTTGTAAGTGCTCGGCCCAAGTGCGACTTTAGATAAGAATGTCATCAAAGAAAACCAAAATAAACTTATGGAGAAGTGGGCAAAAGACATTGTTCATGAGGCTCTAGAATTTTGAAGGAGGCATTATTTAGACCAAAAGGCATAACTAAAAATTCGTAATGGCCCTCATGAGTTTTAAATGTTGTTTTTTGAATGTCTTCTTCCTTGATCCTTATCTGATGATACCCATAGGGGAGATCCAGCTTGGAGGAAAATATGGCGACATGTAACTCATCCAACAACTCATCTATCACAAGAATAGGGAATTTGTCCTTAATGGTGAGTTTGTTGAGTTCACAAAAGTCGACACATAGCCATGGCCCATCTTTTTTTCTGACCAATAGGATGGGTGAAGTATAGGGACTGTTACTGTGTCGAATCACTCCTGTTTTCAGTAACTCCTGGACCAACTTCTCAATTTCTGATTTCAGTGCATAAGGGTATTTGTAGGGCATGATGTTAGGTGGCAAACTTCTTGGTACCAATTGGATTGCATGGTCATGGGAACGGCGTGGACGTAATCCTGTAGGTTCTGCAAAAACACCATTATGTTTAGTCAAAATGAGTTGCAAGTCCCCTTGTGGTTCGACTACTTCAGTATCTTGGGGTTGAAGTGCAAACAACTGAGCTACTACCCCATGTGAGGACTATTTAAACAATTTCTCCATTCAACTTGAACTGATTACTTGTGGGAATCCCGCATGTGAAACACAAAAAGTGTAGGACCTCTCATTTTGAGTGAATTGCATCCACAATTCAGCAAAATTCTAGGCCACTGTTCCCAATGTATGGAGCCATTGTGCCCCCAACACATCACACCCTCCTAATGGAAGTGCAAACATATCCATTTTAAGTTCATACTCCCCTATCTTCAACTTAACATTTCTACATTTCCCTTTACAAGGTAATGTTCCCCCATTTGCCACCATGACTTCAAAAGAATTTCAAGAATGTATGTAGCAATTGGCTTAGCTTTTCGGGAACCAATAAAATTATATCAACTGCTTGAATCACTAAGAATTATAATTCTTTGCCCCTTGATATATCCTACTATTTTTTGTTGTTTGGGGGGTCGAGATTCATGCAAGAACATTAACTAATATCTCTGGTTGTGGTTCTTTGTGTGCTTCACCTTCATCCTGGTTTTCTTCTTTTGACTATTCTACTACTTCTTCCTGTACTTCATTTACTGTAGAATCATCTACATCCAACAAGTACAATTTTTGTTGTACACATTTATGCCCTGAGACATATTTCTCATCACAATTGTAACATAACCCTTGTGCTCTTCGAGCATCCATTTCCTCTCTAGTCAATTGCTTCATTGTTGGGGATTTACTTCCTATGTTCGATGTGATATTGGATGGAAATGAGGGTTTGGCTTGTGGAAATTTAGATGATTGTGTCTAAGCAGAAAATTTACCCTCCGCTAACCTGGCCAATCCTATGGCTTGCATCATGGATTGTGGTTTGAACATTTTAACCTCTTCCCTGATGTCATCCTTCAATCCACTGATAAAACAACTCCGAAAAAATTCTTCATCCAAACCCCTTGTCCTATTAGCCAATTTTTCAAACTGAGTCTGATACTCTCGAACAATAGAGGTCTATTTTAGTTTTTTTAAGGCTCAGGACCAAAACAAGTGAGTAATTGGGATTCAAAGTCTTCCCAAGAAAGGTCATGTTCTATACCCACTGATACCATTGTAAGGCCTCAGATTCAAAGTTAAAAGATACCATGATGACCCATAAATATCGGGGGACATTATGGAGTTTGAAGAATTGATCTGCCCAACACAACCAACCATCAAGGTCCTTTCCATTAAACTTGGGAAAGTCTAATTTGGGCATTTTAAACGGGGTATTAGTGTCAAAAAGAGCATGATGGATTTCTTCATCTCTAATTCCTGAACTGCCACACGGTCCTTCAGTGTTAATTTGTTGGTATAATTTTGGGGCTCTCTTTACACACTCTTCAACCTCAAGGAATTTTCCTCAATCCCTATTTTGACTTTAATTTGTTTAGATTTCATGATCTTTCAAATGTTTAACTTCTTGTCCAACATGTGCCATTTGGTTTTGTAGGTTACTAAGTGTTTGATTTATTTGTTCCATGAATTGGTTTTGTTCCATCTCCCTCATTGCTCTTCTAGTCCCTCCAGCCATATACTTGTGATTTGGACCACCCTAACTGACTTACTAAAAATAGAAGTGTAATGTCCCTTTTCTAAGCAGTCAACTAGTTGTGATGTTCTAGCCTATTCCCGGGTTCCGGTAGGCAGTATCAGTTGTATGGGAGCCCATTGGGAGAGCTCAGATGATGTCAGAATGGGTAGTACTTCAGATTGCCAGTTTCTTGGACCGTTTTGGGCATCTTTGCAGGGACTTACTATTTATAGTAAGTCGGTGATTAGGGTTTCTGGTCCGGGGGACAGAGTAATGATATTCTTTGCCGAATTGGGTACCCAAATATCTCTTCGGTTGCTTGGTTTTGGCCCTTTCCGGGACATAGGTGCAGAGACTTACTATTTTTAGTAAGTCAGATTCAGGGGTTATCAATGGAAATGGAAAGTACGATTGGACACTTCGGCAAAATGGGTCTCCCTTTCCATATTTTTTTTGGATTTCCGGATTCCAGAAGGCAGAGATTTAATGTGTTAAGTTAATTATATTAAATTAAATATTTAATATAGTTTACTTTATATTATTTTATTAATGGGTAGATATAAGATGGTATTATAGTCACTTAAAATAAAGTTAATATTATAGAGTGACTTTGTAAATGGGTCCTAAGTATGAACTTTAAGTTATATAACTTAAAGCATTTCTAAGAATCATGAAAGGGGACATAATAAAGAATAAAAGAATATTATAAGTGCAAAAAGAAGCTTCTGGAAGGATGGGGGCCCTTGGAGAAATTATAAATTGAGGTTGAGCTCCTCATTTTGGAGATTATTGGTGATTATTTCTGGATATCTCTTGGAGAGTATTTTCTCTTGCAGTTGTTGCAAGGAATTCTTGGCTTGTTCGGAGACGGAAACCTCCAGCAGGATCATCATCTTCGGGGTTGAGAGATACCCTCAAGGTGATTTTCGGGCATTCTCACTCAGGGAGTGCATTTGGATTACATTGAGCAGATTTTCAAAGTATTTTGTGAGGAGTTTGGTGAAGGGTTTCAGATTTAATTGCTGCATTTTAAGCTCCTTCCAGCTACAGCTTGGTCGTACATTTGGCCACCATTTCAGCATTGTGGCGAGGTGTTTATGCTAGGGTTTCTTACAATAATATTTGCAAATCCATTTCTCATGCCTAGCGACCAGTTTTGAAGGGTTTTTTTGCATTGTTTCCAAGGCAGATTTAATTTCTATTAGCAGGCCATTCAATTCCATGTCTAGCCGTACATGTTGGTGAATACATTGGAAATCGTGCCAATCTGAAATCTACAATTTACGGTGATTTTATGGTCAGTACCTGGTCGCCCAACATTTAGAAGCTATTTGTACTAATCTATGAACAATTTGATGCACTGTATTCGAAGTTTGAAATGAAATATAATTTGTCTGGAGTTGCTGATAACCAGTGTTATTCCTATCATTTTCAACAATTCATATCTTCCGGGTATGATCGTATTTTGCAATTCCTTTTGTAGGAATTTAGATGAAGGTGTCGTCTTGCTATTTCCGAGTTTTTAGAATTATTTTCATCAAGTAGTTTTAAAGCTGTTCAATTTCGAAGTTAGTGGTTTTGAAGCTGTTAAACTCAGAAAAATTACAAAAAAATCAGAATACTTCAAAATCCAAAAAAACCAGTCAAAAACCAAACTCATAACAGGGCAGCACATTACAAGAAGTGTTGTTCTAGGGGTTACTGTTGCCACATTTTTGATAGGGGCATAAATTTCATCAGGTTGTTGCCACTCTCCTTCTTCCCCGTTCTTTCCTCATATGTTATGATGATCTTCCTTGGTGCTTCTGCAAGTGTTCTGTTTTCAGTCCCCAGCTTCCATCAGATCCGATGCCAGCATCGGCATAAAAATTGCAAAATTTTACCAAGTGTTAGCCCTTTCCCAAGATCGTTGTTGTTGTTGCGCGATTTCTGGCGCAGGCAGGTTTTTGAGCGACTAAGGGTCGTGTTTCAAAGTGGCAGATTTGCCTAAGTCCTTTGAACCCGAAGTCGCTACCGCGCGCACCATCCGCCCGTCGCTATGGCACGTTTTGAGCGAAAAGGGGCATCAGAAAGGAGTAGGCGGGCTCGAGATCGCCGTCGCGGAGGGAAAAGCTCCCCAGCGCGCAAGAGTTTCCAGCGCTTTTGAGCTTGCGAGGCTGCTAAGAGTTTGAGCCCGAGATCGCTGTCGCTACCCCTCCAAACCCGAAATCGCTCAGCTCTCCCAGCGACATCCAGCAAAGAAGTTTCCCCCCGAGCCCGAAATCGCCGTCGCCAAGCAGAAAAGCCCGAAATCGCTCATTTTGTGAGCGCTTTCGAGCTCAAGCCAAGGATTGCCTTGGGTTATCATTCCCAAGATCGTCGTCGCTCTTTAGCGATTCTGGGCGCATCTTCCCCATTTCAGCGATTTTCGGCTGCAGTCAAAGAGAATGTTTGGGATGATTTTCCCTCCTTCTCCAGGTCAGATTTTGGAGTTCGCGCCAGTTGGACTTTGAGGAAGAGTAGGTGGGCATTGAAAGATAATTGTACCCCATCTACCAAAACTAAACAATAGTCCCCTTTTCAGCGACCAAGACTGTCAGAAGTTGTACAAGATCAAGTGAGAGCATGCTGCAAGTACAGGGATGGCCGACCAAGATCAAATCTCTCCCCTTTTTGCAGCTTTTGGCAGGTTTGGGGATCTGCGCTTCTCATTGTAATTGGGAGGGAAAAATGCTATAAATAGCAAGTGCGTCTCATTGTAAAAGGGGGGAAAAAGGGGATATCTTGCTAAGAAACTTCTCTAAGCTGTACATCTGCTCTTAATCCAAAAGTATACTTGGCTCATTAGTTGCGTCTATCTTGTATGCTGCCTTTCTTTAGTATTTCTGCTTCATGTTGCTTATTTTTCTGATTGCTGTCATTCTGCATATCTGGATCTCAGCATTGGCAATTAAGTGTATTTGGAATAAGATAGAAAGGATACATAGGGTAGGAAAGTGCTAATGTTTCTAGGTATACATTGTTTTGATTGTTGTTGGTAAAAGTGTCTGGTTAGTAATTGTGCTGCTTATCTCCTTCACCCGGAGTACATCACATTTACATCTCTTTCTGCACTTTTAAATCTCTTTCAGCACCCTAAACTAAATCAAAAACCATAGGAAGCCGGCCTTCTCCGGAGATTGGCACGGAAGGCATTCCTTCCTTCCGGCCTTTCAATCTGCTGGGCGAATCTAGGGCGCAAAGACCTAAAACCTTTCCTAGTGGCAGATTCGTAACCAACAGTTTCTCTGGCACGCCCGGTGGGACACGAAGGTTTCCCACCCCAAAACAGAATCGAAGCATCGGTGTTCGCTTCATTGCTGTTAAAATCAGAACACCTGGCGACTCTGCATTACCTGAATATTCTCTGAGTCTGTAAGACTGGTCCAATACCAAAAGTGCCTTCATGCATACGAGAAGGTGGAGAGCTAGGAATCCGGGACAAGAGCCCGAGTTTTACGAAATCGACATCAACGCCGCTGGAGAGCACCCGAGGGTAGCCGATTACCAAGCTCAACAAGAAGTGGAACCTATAATTGAAGAGGTGGAAGAAATAGAGGAAGTTGAAGAGGCTGAAATTGAAGAACAACCTACAACCTCGGACGATACTGATACCGACTATACCACCGATCAGCTCGAAGAGGAGGAAGGAGACATGGCAGCTCAGAATCAACAAAATGTCGTTGATCTATTCCCGGTCGTTGACTCCACTGGGCCTCTTGCTCTAGCGGGACAAGATGTCGTCCCACCTGCTGCTTTAAAAGCTATTCCAACTTATGATGGGACTCGAAAGACGGCGTATGAGCACATTCAAGACATTCTGGCCTTGGCTGCGCTTCACTCCATTACCAATGAAAGTGTCAAGACTCGTCTGTTGGCGCTCTCCTTGCGAGGCAAGTTGCTATATTGGTACAGATCCCTGCCTGAAGGTGTCATTACTGGATGGCCTGCACTCGCTGGTCGACTATGTAAGGGATTCAATGAATCCGTAGACCCATCTTCGCTGTTACATCAATTCCAAACTATCCAGCGGCACCCGCAGGAGGAAATCTCAGATTTTAATGTGAGATTTGCGCGGTCATTGAAAAGAGTTCCTCCTGAGCTTCGTCCTTCTGATGGACAAGCTGCTCACTACTACGTTAGGGCATTTGGCCCAGATATCAGCCTGGTCATTAAGTTGGCCCGCGTGAACACTTTCCCGGATTTGTATGAAGCAGCTCAAAGAGCGGAACTAGATATGATAAGTATAGGTAGGCTCCCGCACAAGGTGCAACCGCCCATCTACCCGAACTTTCCACAATCGCAGTATCCGCCAGCATCCGCCTCATCTTCTTCATATCCCGATCCATCCTGGAACCCCGCTCCGACAATCACTCATTATCCACCTAAGGTGCATCTCCCGGCTCAGTCCATTCCTCCGCTTTCATCTCAGCCGCCATTAGCTCCGTTACCCCCACCAGCCCAACCAGTGCAAACCGTGGATGTACAGTCCAAGATCCTGAAGCAAATGGAGTCACTGACCACCGTCTGTCAGACACTGTCTAATGACATGGCCGTGATGAAGAAGAAGCAAGCCCAACAGGAGTTCGTTCCCAGGAGGCCATACCCTCCTCCGGCGCTGACAAGAGAACAGGCCACCCGGAACCAGAGACCTCCGGCAAGGAACGCAACCACCAACGCAGGGCTCAGCGCTGCAGACCGAGTAACCTGGTGCTCTACCTGCAATGACCCTCATGGAGAGGATAGTTGTATGTTGCACCAACACTACGTCCAGACCCTCGCCGGTAGCAGCCCGGAGGATGAAGATGATCAAGTAAATATGATCCGAGAAGAAGAGCGAAACTTTGTTGTTTCCGAGGAGGATCCCGTTTCACTTCTAACTAAAGAAGGCAAGAGACCGATTGAGGTCGAACCGGCCCAAATGAAGCCATTGAAGGTATATGCTCGGAGGGAAAGGACACAACCTGCTGCAGGTGCGACCGCAAATGCTCCCAACAAAACACCTCCGCTGCCATCGGCCAAGGAGAAAGTACCTCTCACTAAAGCTCCAATAAACCAGCCGCCTGTCGAAACACAGGAGCAGGCCCGAGAAAAGCTTCGGTACCCATCATTGACAAAACGACAAAGGGTCGAGGCAACTCAACAGTACCGTACTAAATATGAGTCAGCAAAGGAGGTTGAGGAATCATCCACTGCCAAATATAATATTGTTGATGAGCTCAAGAGAACTCCAACAAAGATTAGTATGTACGATGCCCTTCAGCTCCCGGGACAAGTGGACTTATTGCAAGAGTCCTTAAAGACCGTAAAAGGGGCAAAGTCGTCACAACCCGTGCTGGCTCAACCCTTGACAACGTCAATCACTGGCAAAAATAGACCACCCCCTTTCTATTTGTCTTTACGAATGGAAGGGCATGTGGTACACAACTGCATGGTCGACTCCGGCGCATCAACTACCCTCATGCCAAGAGCAGTTTGTGAAGAAATGGGCATGGAATACACCCGGAGTAGTCAAGGTGTTCTGCAACTAGACGACACTCCTGTAAAGACGGTGGGTGTCATCAAGGACATCCCCATTCAGTTACATAAGGCCCCAGATATAACAATGATTCAGGAAGTTGTGGTTGTTGATTTAGAGCCCTACTTTGGCATGTGCCTCTCAAGGGAGTTCACCGCCAAGCTCGGGGGATACCTCTCGCTAGATTATTCTCACATGGAAGTCCCTTTCAAAGGAAGAAAAGTCAAAATATACAATGAAAAGCCTTCCACTTTTCTGGTCGGGAAGATACCCGGAGAAGAACAACAGGGAGAAATGATCCATCTAATGTCTGAGGAACTTGAGGAAATGGACCTGGTAGAGGAAACTATGGAACAGTTGAGAGCAGAAGACGAATTCTCCTTGTTGGATTTCAATGCCATGATTGAGACCGACATAGCCTGCTACTCTGTTACCCAGCCTGAGAAGCCAAAGGAGACGATGAAAGAAGACATAGGTCCTGCACCTGATGAGTTATGGAAGCTGTATTTTGACGGTGCCAGATGCAAGAATGGCGCCGGAGCAGGCGTCCTCCTAGTCTCTCCCTCTGGTATACAAAAGGACTACTGCTACAGACTGGCCTGGAGTTGCACCAACAATGCAGCAGAATATGAAGCCCTATGCTTGGGTTTGAAGAAAGCAGAAAGGCTCGGGATCAAACAACTGCAGATCTTCGGAGACTCAGAGCTGGTGTGCAATCAGATCACCAACAAATGTGCCTCAAAAAAGCATTATCTCAAAGCTTACCGCAACCGTGTCTGGGATCTGATGGAGTCATTTGACTCCTTGAATGTCAAAGCTATCTCCAGAGAGAAAAACAAACACGCTGACATATTGGCTTCTGTTGGAGCCAGGTACGTCCCGGCTGATGACACTATGCAAAAGCCGAAGCCGGTTCGTACTATTTACAAGCCTTTTGTGCCTGATAAAGACACCCATTGGCAGGTGTTTGATTGTGATGAAGATATCGTCACTTTTATGATACATGAAGCAAGTTCAATCGAAGGTAGAGACCCTGATGACGAGCAATATGAGGGGTTGATACAATTGAAGAACAATCATGTCCCAAAGGGACTAATAACCCTTGAGAGCCTGTTTGACCAAAATGACAGAGCTATATCTCACAGAATCAAGGTCGACGCCAAGCAGTATAGAGAGTTGGAACTGGAACCAGGAAAGACAATCAAAGTAGGGATAGACTGCACCGCAGAAGAGCTGGAACAGATTCGAGCCTTGTGTAAGAGATATCCAGACATTGTGGCTTGGTGTTATCAAGATCTCAAGGGGTATGACAGAGAAATAATCCAACACACCATAGAGTTGGAAGAAGGGGTTAAGCCTTTCAGGCAGAAGCAGAGAGCAGTTAACCCCAAGATCGAAGCTATGATGAAGGCAGAATTGATGAAAATGCTGGAAGCCAAGATCATATACCCTATCAAGCATTCCTCCTGGGTCGCCAATTTGGTCCCGGTTAGAAAGAAGAACGGGGACATCCGCCTCTGCGTTGATTTTCGCAATCTAAACAAGGCCTCTCTCAAAGATCACTACCCGCTCCCGCAGATCGACCAGATTCTCCATGTGGTCGCGGGAGCCCAACGGTTTTCCCTCTTAGACGGATTTTCTGGCTACAACCAAGTATGGGTGAAAGATGAAGATCAGCACAAGACAACGTTCACCACTAAATGGGGGACGTTTGCTTATCAACGCATGCCTTTTGGCTTGTCTAATGTCGGGGCCACATTTCAGAGGGCCATGGACCTCGCCTTTCGGGAACTGCTGAACAAAATTATTGTCATTTATTTAGATGACATGACTGTGTTCTCCCACAAACGGGAGGAGCACACCTCTCACCTGGAGCAAGTGTTCGAGAGATGCCGAGAATTTGGCATATCCATCAACCCCAAGAAATCTGTTTTCGCAGTCAAGGAAGGGAAATTGTTAGGCCACGTTATTTCTGAAAAGGGACTATCAATTGACCCCGATAGAGCGGAAGCCCTTCTGAAGCTTCCTCTTCCAGTCAACAAAAAAGGGCTCCAATCTTTTTTTGGCCAAATCAACTTTGTGAGGAAGTTCGTTCCTGATTTCGCTCAAGTCATCAAACCTATGGCTGAACTATTAAAGAAGGATGTTGATTTTCTTTGGACTGAAGAAAGAAAGAAAGCATTCGAAGAAATCAAAACTAGAATCTCTCAAGCACCTGTGCTAGTAAACCCGGACTATTCGAAAGATTTTATCCTATATGCGGTTGGGGAACCTGAGAGCTATGCTGCAGTCCTAACCCAAAAAGGAGATGATGGCGAGGAGCGTCCAATAGCCTTCTTAAGCCAGGTGATACAACCACATGAGGAGAGATATAATTTCATCGAGCGGCAAGTGCATGCAGTCATGAGATCCTTGAGAAAGTTTAAGCACTTCGTCTCTCAAAGCCGGATCACAGTCTTCGTGATTCACCCGGACGTCAGAAGTTTCATCATTCAGGGTGAACCAGGCCACAAGAGAGCAGGGTGGATTACCAAAATCCAAGAATTCGACATAGAGGTTCGACCCACCAAACTGGTCCGAGGGCGGGCACTATGCCAGGAGTTAGCTAGAAGCGCCGCCGCCGAAGTGTCTGCTTGTCAATGGGAAGACCCAGTGATGGAGGTTAACCTTGTCAACTCATTGCCCGAGGAAAGCGACTGGGCTGATGAAATAATGTGGTATTTCAACACAGGGAAGTGTCCAGACCAGCTCACCGCCTCGCAAAGGAGGAGGTTCCGGCTTAATGCTCTAAAGTACGTTCTACGCCCCGAGGGGCTGTTTTATAAAAATATTGATGGTATCCTTCTGCGTTGTGTCAAGGGAGCTGAAAAACAGAAAATCCTTGACGAATTCCATTCCGGAATGTCAAGGGGACATCTTTCGGGAAGGCCTACGGCCTTAAAGATAATAAAAGCAGGCTACTATTGGCCCACCATCTTCGCGGACACCCAGAAGGCTTGCCAGAAGTGCAAAAAGTGTCAAAGGTTTGCCGGCCGGAACAAAAATGCTCCAATGCCCTTACAACCCATACAGGTGGAGTTCCCTTTCCAACATGGGGGATTGGACTTCGTGGGCAAAATCTCCCCAGAATCCTCAGCGGGGCACAAATTCATTTTGACCGCCACAGATTACTTCACTCACTGGGCCGAGGCTATACCCACAAAACATGCTGATCAAGAGACAATTGTCGCCTTCCTGGAAAGTTTGATAACCCGCTTCGGGATTCCGAAGGCGATTGTGACGGACAATGGTCCAGGGTTTAAAGGGGCTATACTGACAGAATTCACTTGCAAATATAGCATTTATCATAAAGCTTCCTCCAATTATTACCCACAGGGAAATGGCCTCGCAGAGTCTACAAATAAAAAACTGATGAATATTATAAGGAAGACTCTTGAGAGGAATAAGAGGTCATGGCACTTGCACCTGGATCAAGCTCTGTGGGCAGATCGCATATCCATAAAGAAATCCATTAGAACATCGCCATATGCGTTAGTCTATGGGAAAGAGGCGGTTTTGCCTACCCACATTGAGATGCTTGCACTCTGGTTGCTTGATGATGAAAAGGACAACCTGGATCCCCTTGATGCCAGATTAGCTCAGTTATTGCAGCTTGAGGAGCAGAGGGAGAAAGCTCACGAAGCTTTCATGAAGCACGCTAACACTACACGAAATTGGTTCTCTAAAGGGACCACAGCCCGAATTTTCAAAATTGGTGACCTAGTGCTCAAATGGGATGCATTAAAGGCAAAACCGGGCAATCATGATAAATTTGACGCCTTCTGGGAAGGCCCCTTTCAGATTGCCAGAGTCAATCAATTCAATGCTTTCGTCCTGAGGGACATGGAGGGTCATATCCTCCCCATTCCTGTCAATGGCTTTCATCTGAAAGCCTATCGCCACTAAAACTCTCAGTTGAAGTTTCCCCCTTGTACATATTTTCCTTTATGCTTTTCCTTTGTATCTGTCTGTAAATATGCTTTTAAGTTGTTTTTATTTTTAGGCTGTTGAGCCAAGTAGTTCGCCGGACCTGTGGGTCTGCAAGCTTTTGATGTTAAGATGCAGAAGCAGTCCCCTTCGCAAAAGGAAGATATGGAGATAGCCGAGAAGAGAAGTAAAAATCGGCTTGCCTGCCTTCGCTCGCTAAGGTGCCAAAGCCCTGAAGTCGCTTCGCCTTTTGGGCGAAAACGGGAATTCCTTCCAAGCTACGGCCAAATTAGGGAGAAACAAAAGAGAGTTTGCCAAGTGAAAATGCCCGAGATCGCTCAGATTTTAAGCAATCCCGGAAGCGCTGTCGATATTTGGGCGATTCAGAGCGCAGAGGGGGACGAGTAAAAGAGGCCCGAAAATCTGCTAAGTGTGGGCGGTCTCGCTTTCGCTCGCTAAGTGTGTAAACCCTCGAGAGCGCTACAAAGTTTCGGCGACGGAGGGGATGGGTGAATTAAAAGGAGCTATATGCAAAATCCCGCCCGCGCTCACTTTTAAGAAAGAAGCTCGAAGTCGCTCAA
The DNA here is from genome assembly GCA_028583015.1 of Wollemia nobilis. Taxonomy (NCBI): domain Eukaryota; kingdom Viridiplantae; phylum Streptophyta; class Pinopsida; order Araucariales; family Araucariaceae; genus Wollemia; species Wollemia nobilis. The sequence goes on from JAQPPZ010017052.1 coordinate 17,362,402, forward strand.
CTTTGGAGCGATCTCGGGAGCGCTCAAGAGTTTCGAGCGATATCAAGGAAAAGCGCCCGAGCGTTTTAGACATAAAAGTCTCCCCGTCGCCCAAGTTTTCGAATAAGCTCGAAGTCGCTTCTACTTTTTAGCGACGGCGGGAGTTCAAGACAGGCATCGCCAAGAAAAGAAAAGGGTCTAGAATTTCCCCAAGTGTGGGTTGCTCGCTTTCGCTCGCCAAGCACTACTTTCCCCAAAGCGCGCACGTCAAGTCAGCGACAACGGGTAAGGGAAAAGGTCAAACATTTGCTTTGAATGGATAAAGTCCCTCCTTCGCTCGCTATGAGGGCCCAAACCCGAAATCGCTCGGATTTTGAGCGATATAGAGGAAAGCATGAAATTATAAAGTGGGCCCCGTTTTTCGAGCTAGCGGCATAGAAAAGCGTGCCAAAAGGGAACGATTTGCACGTGTTCCATAAGTACTTATTAAAAGGTGGGCATTCTAAGGAGGCAAAGGTTTAAATGTTTACACTCCCAAGGGAGATCGTGTGCATGGCCACCCTAGCTCAATATCAACTCCTACCAACCCCGCGCTCCTTGCATTGAATTTAAAGTACTCAGCTGCGCCACCTATTGAAGTTTCTCCCTCGAACTCTCCATTATAAAATAGCGCTCTCGCGAGGGCACTTGGTCAGTTGAATTCCAGCGCACTCTGGACTGGATTATACTAGCGCCATGGGAAAGAAGGAAGGACAACAGAAAGTTGTGGCATAGGCGCCAACGGCGTCGGGCACGCCTGCAAGTGGGCAGAAGGAGCAGAAAGACAAAGGGAAAGCTAGGTTGGCCGAGGCAGGAGAAGAAAAGAAGCCCCGAGTCGCGAAGCCGAAGCCGATTCCTCCTCCGCCCTCTGATAGTTGGGTCAAGCTCAGAGATGGGATTTACTCCCAGAGTACCAGCCAGATAAGGCAGACAATTGATAAATGGCGGAATAAGTTTTCCCCTTCAAATCCGTATGCTGGCGGCGTACTCGTCTAATCTCTACCAGTTCTTATACCCGGAGGTACATAACTGCCTTGAGCTAATAGCGGCGATTGCCGAATACTACAGGTCGAACACAAGGCAAGTATGTGACCACCAGGGCAATGTCTTGTTTTCACTCTACTCTGACACCGTTGAAACGGCCTTCGCGCCGGGCATACAGTTGAATAAGGAAGACTATATTGTTAAAGGCGTCAACTTGGGAGAACAGACAGATAGGTATTCAGATAACCAGAGGATGCGGGACTTTATGAGCTCTTAGCTTCATGAGCCTATTATGCTGCGGCAATGGCCAAAACAAGGAAGGCCTTTGAGCGAATTCAAGAGCACTAGCATATATACTATGCTGGCTTGGGTCTTAGGTCTCGGCTCGGACGCGACAGTCCTCCCATACCAGATTTCCCTCGCCGAGTGTATTCTGAGAGGAGAGTTCTATGACCCAAAGGAGATGACAGATAAGACCAAGCCGATTTTCTTCAATTGGGCGGATTGCGTCACCCGAGGAATGCACCAGCAGCTGAGAGAGTATAAGACCGGTGCGCGAGATGGTTTCAGGTACTGCTCGGCTTTGGCCTGGTTATTTTTATTTCATATGCATAGCCGCCTGCGGTCGCTCCCCGTACAACATGAAGATGACAAAGGCGCACGACTACCGGTCTATGAGTGGACCAGGGTTCTATGGAAGGAGGAATCGTACTACCAATTCAATATATCCTTCTTGGGCCCAACTCTCGCTCTCCTTCACGGTTCATGCCCGCGCGTCCCGCAAACATTGAGGGACCAATTCAGTGATCAAAATTACGGCGACACTTTTCGCCTTACGCAGGGACTTGTGATAAGGGTTTTCGGCTTCACGGGCAAACCTTTCTTGTTGCCCTATTATGCATCAGAATATCAGTTCGGCCTAGAGGCGTCTCGGCAGATGGACTATACAGACGCAAAATATGGTCAGGGAAGGAGAAAAGGCCACCTGTTTGAATACCCCATCACCTGGGCCGGGATCGAAGTTGACACCAATGGACAACATCAGTACTTGCATGCCACACTCTCAAGTTTCGGCTTGGTGGAGCTATCGCAAAAGTGGAAATACAACCCCTTGGACATCATAAAAGACTTTACATATCGCCAGGAGTTTCACGTCTATCCTCAATTGGGGATTCTGGAGGAGCGTAATAACCAAGACGAAGATCTGGAGTGGTATATCGAGGACATGCAGTCCTTCCCGCCTTGGCATGACTTCTACTGCGTAGAGGTCGAGTTTGACCCTGGCCGAAATATAGGGCACAGGCCGAATATAGATGTATACAAGATATTAGAGGCAATACTGCAAAAGAGGGGTTGGAGACTGGACAAAATAGATGAGTGGTGGAAAATGCGTGTCAGGACCGGAAAAGAGAAATCTGTGAAGGACATAAAAGACGATGACACGTTTTCCAACCTCTATGACAAACACCACGCCACGTGGCGACCAATAGTGTTTTGTCATATAGTACCCCCAGGCATTCGCCTACAAAAGGGGTAGGTCCCACCTAAGCAGTTGCAAGCGAGTGGTGAAGGCTCCAGTCAGGAGTCGCGGGAAGAGAGGATCGAGGAACCCAGAATGCAGCAGCCGGCCGAGATGCAACATGCTAAGGCCGCGTCATCCAAAGGAGTACCCACGCACGTGACCCAAGCGAAGCAAACTTCCTCTGCAGAAGTGTCCTCCGTGCTTCAAAATAAAAAGGCTGTCAAGGTGACCGTGAAGCCCCTAAGGCCCCAAATAGTTCTTTTAGTTTGACACCTATCACCCAAGAGGAGGAGCTCGCCCCTCTTAAGAGGAAGAGGTCAGAAAGGCCTAAGGAGCAAGGGCCCGCGCCCGAGAAGGAGGTAGCACCACAACCGGATACCACTCTGCCGCCCAAGAAAAGCAGGGTCTTAGAGACTACTACGGAGAAGGACGATATATCTACATTTGCGGGCGACCAGTGGATAGACCACGTCTTCGACTCACCGGCTCGAGCGGAGCCCGCAGGTACGTTCTCTACCCCCTCACATACTGCCGAGTCAATGTCTGTGGCATCCTTAACCCCTGTTGCCTCAGCCATCCCCGCCAATATTCCATTAGCCCCCAGCGCACCTGCCGCTCCCTCTCTCACTGATCCCAACGCCGGTCAAAAGGAAGTTTCACCAGTCATACCTGAGCAGTCCCATCGTGGCCTGTTGTGGCTGATCCACAACACACCCCAAAATTGGGGACCCACCTTTTTGCAGGCTTTCAAAGAAAATCTCAGTGACCCAGATGCTAAAAATCAAGAAAAAGGGGCAAAATTGCACAAGGATGAAAAGTGTCGCGATATCGCGACATGTCGCTCCGTCGCTGCCGAAAACAGAAAAGTGTAGCGAAATCGCGACATGTTGCTCCGTCGCGGCCGAAAGAAGAGAGAGAAAAAGAAAATGAAAAAGTGTCACGAAATCGTGACATGTTGCTCCGTCGCGGCCCAGAGAGGAGAGAGAAAGGCAAAATGGAAAGGCGTAGCGAAATCGTGACATGTCGCAAAATCGTGGGTCAAACCAGTCAAACAGGGCAAAGCAAAACGTCGCGAAATCGCGACAAGAAGCGGCAAACGGGGCACGAAGCAGAAAGGCGTAGCGAAATCGCGACGCGTCGCAAAATCATGGTCAACGCAGTCAGCGACAGCAGGTGGGCAGAACCGTCGCGAAATCGTGACGTGTTTGATTTTCGCGGCTTGCAAGCGGGCGGAAGGCATGAAATGTAAAATGGTCACGAAATCGTGACAAAATCGAGCCAAAGGCGATAAGGCCCAGTAGTGTAGCGAAATCGTGACAAGAACAGACACAAAGCGCATAAGTCGAAAGGTGTCGCGAAATCGTGACATGTTGTTTTCACGACGCGAGTGGACTAAAAGGCCTAAGTGGTGAAAGGCGTAGCGATTTCATGCAACTTTTGGAGGAAACGTTCCAGAAGAAAAAACGTCGCGAAATCACGATCAAAGAGAAAGAGCTAAAGTGAAAACGTCGCGAAATCGCGATAGAAAGCAGCGAAAGAGCACGAAGTGAAAAAACATCACGAAATCGCGACAGAAAGCAACGAAAGGGCACGAAGTGAAAAACGTCGCGATTTCGCGACAAAGGCAAAGTAAACGAAAACGTCACGATTTCGCGAAGTGCAAGGGAGAGAAGAAAAACGTCACGATTTCAAGTTAAATGTCACGATTTCGCGACATGTCGCATTTTCGCTAGGCAAGAAGGCAAGAAGGCTGTTGGCCGAAAAACGTCGCGATATCGCGACATGTCGCATTTTCGCGGTGAAGGCAGAGGAACAAGCTGCATGCATAAAGACGTCACGATTTACATGGGGCCATTACGAAACATGCTGGAAACGCAGAACACGTGGCATACAGGTGTCAGGATTACAGAACGTTTCATGTAACAGAGAATATCAAACGTTTCGGCAGCGTGCATAAAATCAAAAGCAATGAAAAGGCGAGGAATTTGAAACGACGCATTCTGGGAGGTGAAACGAAGCGACGCAGGGTGAATCGAAGAGCCGTATCAGTTAGTATAAAATCAGAAGCGCAGATCGATACAAGGGTTGGAAATTGCTGCTAGCAGAGTTGCAGAGACAAGGGCTGCATGCCATTCTGGGCCTGCACTTGGAGCAATTTCCTTCATTTGTTCTGGATTTGTTAAACCTGGAACATTCTGTCATTGTAACCGATATATCATTTTAATACAAAAATACAGAGAGTTGGCATCTCATTGATAAGAAAGGAGTCATTTTTGCATGCAAGATTTAATGTCTTACCTTTCCCTTTCAGATTTCTAGGCTTTTAGGTGAAGTTTAATGCAAGTGTTCTTGGTTGCTTCATGCGAATGTCTAAAATCTGAAATTACATTAAAAACCCTAGAAACCCGCACCTAGCTTATCTGGATTGTGCAAATTTGCAGTGTTCAATAGGTTAGGTTGCATGCAGAAACCTCATTATCTTCGGTTTTGTCAAATCCAGATGGTAGCACTCTGGACGTAGTTTAGTTTCATTCATTTTTATTTGCATTTCTTTGTTTTCAATCCTTTATTTTTTTCTCGCATTTTATTCACTATCATTTAAATAAATAACTGAAAATCCATCAAAGCCTAAGATCCAAATAGATTCATCTTCTTAGATTTATTCACTTTGAGTCCATTGTAAATTCAAATTAAAATAAACCACAGTGCCCCTTGTTAACATCCACTTGCAACCCTAAGGTATTCCTAGCATTTAAATTAAACAACATCATTGGTATACAAAAAACTAACATAACAGAACCTTGGAGAAATTATTCTGTTATAATTTCTTTGCAAGCAGAGGATTTTGGGACTCAGATCCTACCGGAGAGTGTGCTTTCACAATTGGGTGAAAACACCACTCAACAGATTGGCGCTAGAAGGAGGGCCGATTGGTTTACTTTATTTTGATTTTCATACATAAGTAATATCTTTTTGATTTGATTTTGAAATTATCTCTTAAATCTCACAAACAGCTAAACTGCAGCATTTGTTTTTGTTTTTGTTGCAGGAAATAACCGAGGGTTTCATCAGGCAGGCTGGACCCACCGCGTCGTATTGCGACTAGGTCCCAAACAACCGGGGAAACCATTTTTCATGACCTTACGCTCACTGGTACTCCCAAGAATAAAACCAAGCAAGTCGTAAGCTTACCAGTCACAAAAGACCTTTTTTCTCCAGGAACATCGAGTGGACCTACACCAGTGATATCAGTTGCCACTAGTGTTCCTATTGTCAGTAATATTTCCACCGCTCTTGTAGGGTTGTCTTCATCGATTTTGAGTCAAATGGCTCAACCTCCAAGCAGCTCCTTGGTATGGAGCTAACAATATTCCTTTGAACATTGCAGGGGATATCCATGAAATCCCCAAGAACATAGAAATATTTTTGCCTAAATACAAACCAGATGGCCTAAGAACAGCAGAAGAACATATCCAAGCCTATAGGGATGTTTTAATTAGGCTGCAAGTCCAACATGAAGATGTGGCTTGCAGACTTTTCCCCATGAGCTTAGATCCAATAGCATATGAATGGTATATATGCTTACCAACTGGTTCAATCACTTCATGGACGCAAATGGAAAACGCCTTTGTCAATCAGTTCAGGTCACCTTTGGATCCCGCAACCATTTACAATCAATTCATTACATGCAAAAGGGGCCAGGGGGAACCAATCAGAACATTTAATCAAAAATTCCAAAAGTGCTATAATAGAGCAGTTCGGCATTTTGCCATCGATCCCGCAGTGGCTTTGCAGATATATTTTGGGGCATTGGACCCCATGACAGCCATGTTTGCAAGACGAAATCCTCAAGTCACCACGCTCGCTCTAGCCTATAATGAAGCCATGACCATCGAGCAGCAAATGACACCACAGGGCTATGGATTTCCCCAGATGCCTATGATGGGACAATATGCTCCATATGGTCAAGCTCCCTTGGCAAATCAGATCATGGCACCGCAAATGCCAAGCATGAACGCCTTCCCATATCAGCAACCGTATCCACCAGAACCTGCGTATGCACCCATTCCAATCCAACCAATTACATCCATTCCACCTGTTCCCGCATTTTTGCGGAATAGTCAATCGACTATGCAAGGAACCAGCCAAGTTAATTCTCAAGCTATAGTTCCTTTCCCAAATCCAACTCCGATTCAAAGTGTCAATCCATACGGGAATCAAATTCCTCAAAACCCGACCCAAATGTTGAATCAAGACCCCACCAATTATGCAAATCCAACGGGGGTTAACAACAATGTGATTCCACCGAAGGAGATTTATTCAGAGGTCGAAGAGCTCAAGAAAATAGTTCATAAGCTGAGCAATGACATGGTTCAAAAGCAGAAGTATGAATCCCATGCCCCTCACTCAAATCAAAATTTTAACAATAGAGGGAGACATTGGAACACAAAGCCAAACAATGGGGGAGTACCCGCTCCCATTGCTAATCAACTAGATACTTCGTCAATCCAATTCCCTTTTGAATCTTTCAGATTTGGCATGGGAAAGGGGGTGTAGGTTGCACAACACAAAAGAACACAATGAGAGGAATTGTCCTGAAATTGCTAGATACACTCATTGTCTTCAGTGCACAAGTTGATGATTTGGAACTGGTATCAAATGAGGGTCCATCGCAACATCAAGATGATAACATTATGGTGATGGAAACTGTATATCATCAAGAAGGTGAGAGTGAGGAAGAAGAAGACGAAATTTTGGAACAGGAGGTGCAAGCTTTTCGAGATTTTAGAAAGGGGAATCATGGATACCATTTGAGAAGTAAATCTAAAGCCCCTAAAACCTCATCAACACCTCCAAACAACTCTATTCTTCCTCCGGATACTAAGGCAAATAATAATCCTCCTCCTCCACTCAGAAGAGAAATGTCTAATGACGTGCATAAGACAGTCAAATTCAAAAAACCAAACTATGACATAGTGGAGGATCTAAAGAAGTCCAAATCTAGCCTTTCGTTCTTGGACGCGGCTAGATTGCCCGGCCAAAAGGAGGCATTGATAAAGGCTCTGAACTCACCTGATCAAATGTGGAAGGGAAAAGGAGTTGAGTCCCATCCGATTTTACGAAAGGAGAGACGGGATGTCCCGCCATTCTTATTGACTCCGAGAATTGCGGGTAAGAATTTGCATAACTCGTTTGGTGGACACGGGTGCCACGAGCAACCTCATGCCTTCGGAGATATGTCAAATGCTAGGTCTGCAACCTGTTTCATCCAAATGCAAGGTCCTGCAATTGGACCGATCGAAGGTAAATGTGGTAGGGACCCTATATGATGTCAAAATTCAATTAAATTCTGAACCCAGGGTCCAACAGGTTGTCGACATTCTGGTTGTTAATATCCCAAGTAGATATGGAATGCTACTTGCGAGGGATTGGATGAAAACTCTGAATGGCTATTTTTCAACAGACTGCTCACATATGTGGCTACCCTGGAAAGGAATTGCAAATCAAATCAGAGTGGAAAATGAACCGAGGCTTAAAGAAATCATAACAGAATTTAACAAGCCGAATGAAGTTCAGTTTTCTGAGCTAGAACTGGGGGTTTATGCACTTGATGTTGAGGAAGCTACTGAAGAGCCTAAAAAGGAAACATGTCATGGTGGCTCTTCTGAGGAAAATGATTGCACATGGTTGCTCAGGTTTGATGGATCAAAATCTAGACAGGGAGCAGGAGCTGGAGTCGAGCTCACTGGTCCAGGAGGTAAACCATTATTGGTTGCTTACAGATTGCAATTTCCTTGCACGAACAATGTGGCAGAATACGAAGCATTGATCTTTGGTTTACGTCTAGCATTGAGCAAGCAAGTTAAATGCTTGAAGGTTTTGGGAGATTCTGAGCTAGTAGTCAAGCAGATCAAAGGACAATATACATGCCGTGACAGGAGACTGAGCCTTTATAGAACTAGGGTTATGGACCTCATTGAGGAATTCGACGCATTCAATATAGCCCTTATTTCTAGAAAAGGAAATCGAATAGCAGACTCTCTTGCAATCGCCGCGGGCATGTTAAACCCGGTTGACATAAAAAGGTGTAAAAAGTTCTCCATTGAATTGGTTCCTTGTCCATCAATACCCGATAATGTCAAGAATTTCCAGGTTTTTGAAAATGACAGACACATCTTCAAATTTGTCACGAACTCGGGTATTTTTGAAAATCAGGTGATTGATGAGGAGCAAAGGTGGCAAGATGAAACAGAAAACGAGAGTGAAACCGCATGTCAATCCAACAAAATACCTAAAGACGTGGTTTCATTGGAGAAAATGTTCGACGTGGGATACAAGACCAAAAAAGGAAAAAGAGTCCCACTCCCCAAAGATGCATGTGATTCAATTAATCTAGGGAGTGCAGACAATCCAAAGGAGGTGTACATTGCAAAGGCATGTACAGATGAAGAAAGGAGCAACATAATACAGGCATTGAAGCATTACATAGATTGCATTGCTTGGAATTACAATGAGCTGAAAACATACAACCAAGACATCATCACACATACCATCCCTTTGAAGCCAGACTCCAAGCCTTTTAGGCAAAGACAACGAGTTGTTAACCCGCTATTGGAGCCTTTGATCGAAAAGGAGGTCAAAAGATTATTGGAAGCGAAAATCATTTTTCTGGTTAGGCACTCAACCTGGGTTGCTAACCTCGTTCCAAAGAAGAAAAAAGAGTGGAGAGATTAGGTCGTGCATAGATTTTCGAAATCTTAATAAAGCCTCTCAAAAGGATAATTATCCATTGCCATCAATCGATGAAATTCTACAAACGGTAAATGGATCTGAAATGATGTCCTTTCTTGATGGGTATTCTGGATACAACCAAATTCTTATACATCCAAATGACAGGATGAAAACAGCCTTCACCACCAAGTGGGGGACATTTGCATATAAGAGAATGTCGTTTGGACTGTTAAATGCTGGTGCAACATTTCAACGCGCCATGGACTATGCATTCAAAGGGCTCATAGGCAAATGTATCATCGTGTATGTGGATGATATTCCAAGTATTCTCAAAGAAGAGAGAAGACCATGTCAAAGATTTGAAGAAAGTGCTCCAAAGATGCAGAGAACATGGAATTTCCTTAAATCCCAAAAAGTGCATTTTCGGAGTAACAGAAGGAAAATTGCTTGGTCACATCATTTCAAAAGAGGGCATATCCATTGATCCAGAAAGGATACAAGCTATCCAAAATTTACCTCTCCCGTGTAGTAAAAAAGAATTGAGATCTTTCTTTGGGCAAGTTAATTTTGTGAGGAAGTTTATCTCGAGCTTTGCTGAGATAGCCAAACCTCTGAACAAGATGCTCAAGAAAGATGTAGAGGTCAAGTGGAACGAGGAAAGTAGGGTGGCCTTTCGGAACATCAAAGATGCCATTTCCAGAGCCCCGGTCCTCATAAGTCCAGACTATTCCAAACCTTTCTATATTTATGCTTTCGCATCAAAACACTCTTTCGCGAGTGTCTTGACCCAAAAAGGTGAGGATAGTGCAGAGAACCCCATAGCATTTTTAAGTGCCCCTCTAAAAGATGCTCAATTAAGGTATTCCATCCTTGATAAGCAGATGTACGCACTTTTTAAAACGGTAAAAAAATTTAGACATTACATTGTGCACAGCAGAGTTATTGCCATCGTGCCTGACTCTGCTGTTAAGACCATGTTTTTACAAAACGAACTAGGTGAGAAAAGAGGGAAATGGATTTCCACCATCCAAGAATTCGATCTCGAAATCCAACCTATGAAACTAGTTCGAGGACAGGGACTGGTGAAGGCGATCGCTGAAAATAATCCGCAAATAACATGCCAATACTCGAATACGGAATACATTGCTAAGGATGACCGGTATGTTGATATTGTGCAATTTTTATTGACTGGTAAGTGTCCTTCTAATCTGAATTCAACCCAGAGAAGAGCTTTAAGGCTTAAGTCTGTCAATTATCTGATGAAATCTGGTGTTCTTTACAAGAAGAATCATGAAGGGATCTACCCGAGGTGCCTGAACAAAGAAGAAGCTGCCAGGGTGTTGCAAGAATTTCACGGGAAACATGGAACCGGTCATGGTGCGGCAAATGCTACAGCGCATCAAATCCTGAGAGCAGGATACTACCGGCCCCACATTTTCAAAGATGCACATGCCCATGTACGATCTTGTCATATCTGTCAAGTGGCTGCCAATAGAGAAAGAAATGCAGCCATGCCATTACAACCTCGTAGTTGAAATGAGACCATTTGCACAAGTGGGGACTAGATTTCATTGGGGTTATTAACCCAAATTCTTCTGATTCTCATAAATTCATATTGACAGACTACAGACTCACCGTACAAGGTGGCCAGAAGCAATTCCCACAAAACATGCCACCACGGACGTTGTAATAAAATTCCTTGAGGACCATATTATAACAAGATTTGGAATGCCCGATTCTATTGTCAGTGACAATGGTAAAGCTTTTATTTCTACACAATTTGCAGATTGGGCATATGACAACAAAGTGAGCTTAAAGTTTGCATCTAATTATTACCCTCAAGGAAATGGTCTGGCCGAATCTTCAAATAAAAATTTGTTGAACACCATTAAGAAATTGCTGGAAAAGAACCCTCGGGATTGGCACAGCTAATTAAAGTTTGCCCTTTGGGCAGATAGGACCAGAGTAAAAGAATCCATAGGGAATACTCCCTATCATTTGGTCTATGGGCAAGACCCGATATTTCCTGCAAATTTGAAGTTGCAGACCTTGCATTTCATACAAGAGTACTTGGGGACAGATGATCAAGTTGAAGCCAGGTTAAGTCATTTGCTGCACCTTGATGAAAAGAGAGAAGAAGCCATGAATCACATGAATAAACACCAGGAAGTTATCAAGAGATGGTTTGATAGAAGGGCCAAAATTAAGTCCTTCAGAATTTCAGATTTGGTATTACTATGGGACAAAAGACATGAGGAAAAAGGGAATCATCAAAAGTTTGATTGTCTTTGGTTAGGCCCCTATCAGATTTCAGAAATTCTCGGGAAAAATACCTTCAAGCTAAAAACTTTAGAAGGGAAAGATTTTATGCTACCGGTTAATGGGCAGATTTTAAAGCATTATTTTAGCCCTTAGGTTGTGAGATTTTGATGTTATTCTTTTCGGTTTTGGTGGGGTTTTTCAGATTTTGTTTTCATAGTTTAGGATTGTTAGTCTAGTTAGGATTTAGGTTGTGGGTTTGATTTCAATTGACATGTTTTGTTTATTTTGAAAAAATTAAAAATAAAAAAATAAAAAATATATATATATAAAATAAAAATAATAAAAAATTGAGATGTCAACTTATGCTTAAGACTAGGAGAATATGAAATATTGGAATTGTCTTGTAAAAGCTCCACAAGTCACACAAACATTTTAAGTTATATCGTTTGAAATTTGTGATGCATGAAGTAGTCAGTTTTGTATGGCAAATATTTCATTTGCAATTCAAGAGATAATGCATTCATGTTACATCTCACTTTACATATACATTCCATCTTAGTTGCATATGCATCTTAGGTACAAATCATTAAAGTATGTCAAATCCTCTTAGGGTTGTGTTATAACATAAATGTAAGAAAATCCTAAGGTTGGAAACTGAGTCTTGAGATATCTAGAACCAAGCACATCTTATACATTAAAAAGGATCTTGAGCAAAATGATCAAAACCTAACTTGGAAGAAAAGGTTGGGCGAAAGAAGTTTTTCATGTCTATCCTATTATGCAACATGATCCTTAAAACAAGTGGTTTTGACCATTTCCATAAAGCTTAAAGCCTAAAATCATAGTAGTAAGGATAGGGTTAAGTCCTCATCGAACTTAGGTTGAGGATCCAATTCCCCAAAGCTTTGATTTGACCTACATGGAGTAGTAAGGATAGGGCATAAATTCTCATCTCGCTTAGGTTGAGAATCTGATTCCCCAAAGCTCTTATGTCTCATTTCATGATAAATCTTGGATTGGAAGGATCGTACTACTTGTCCTCTGCAAAGGATGGGTAGTCATCCCCAAGGTCTAAGCAATAAATTAATATTTTCCATTTTTATCCAAAGCTTGGATTGGAAGGATCGTACTACATGTCCCTAGCAAGGATGGGTAGTCATCCCCAAGGTCCAAGAAGTAAAAAATTAATTTTTCCCATCTCATATTTATATTTGGATTGGAAGGATCGTACTACTTGTCCTCTCGCAAAGGATGGGTAGTCATCCCCAAGGTCCAAAGAAATGAAGATAAGTCTTGGATTATGGGGTTAGGTATGCCCATGCATGGCAACATGTCTTGTCTAAAAAACAAGACCACTGATTGTCCAAAGGGTTAGACTAGCATGACCATTTCTTCCATAATTGGTTAAATTATTTTGCTCAAAGTGAGGTAATGAACTCTAAATCAGAATAGTAAGGATAGGGTTAAACTCCCATCTTGGTTAGGTTGGGAGTCTGATTCCCCAAAGTTCTGATTTCACATTCACTTGCACATGGGTTCAAGATAGTAGGGACTCATAACCAACTTTGGGATATAATAAAACAATTAATTAGTGGATCCTAAGAGGGTTTGGCAATCTTGAATGTTTGTACATGATACTAGAAGAAAGACTATGCCTTTTATAAAAGCAAAATCTCCTAGCATATTCATTAGGTTACACAAATCATTCACAATCTCACATATGCATTCATGCAAAACTGACAATGGAATGTTGATCAATTTCAAACGATAGGGAATGAAATTCATTGCACACACTGAGCTAATACTTGATGATTCTCGATGATTCATGTACTTCTGATCTTTGGGCATTTGTTTATATTGCTTATGTGCTAACACATGTTTTCGAGTTTGTATATGTTTCAGGTTGGGTTCTCACTAAAATGCTCAAGAGCATTTGACAGCAGAGTCGCCATTTGTTGTGGCTGATCCACAACACACCCCAAAATTGGGGACCCACCTTTTTTGCAGGCTTTCAAAGAAAATCCTAGTGACCCAGATGCTAAAAATCAAGAAAAGGGGCAAAATTGCACAAGGATGAAAAGTGTCGCGATATCGCGACATGTCGCGCCATCGTGGCCAAAAATGAAAAGTGTCACGAAATCGCGACATGTTGCTCCGTCGCGGCGAAAAATGAAAAAGTGTCACGAAATCGTGACATGTTGCTCCGTCGCGGCCCAGAGAGGAGAGAGAAAGGCAAAATGGAAAGGCGTAGCGAAATCGTGACATGTCGCAAAATCATGGGTCAAACCAGTCAAACAGGGCAAAGAAAAACATCACGAAATCGCGACAGAAGCGGCAAAACCGGGCACGAAGAAAGGCGTAGCGAAATCGCGACGCGTCGCAAAATCGTGGTCAACGAATCAGCAGGTGGGCAGAACCATCGCGAAATCACGACGTGTTTGATTTTCGCGGCTTACAAGCGGGTGGAAGGCATGAAATGTAAAATGGTCACGAAATCACGACAAAACCGAGCCAAAGGCGATAAGGCCCAGTAGTGTAGCGAAATCACGACAAAAATAGACACAAAGCGCATAAGTCGAAAGGTGTCGCGAAATCGCGACATTGGCGAGTGGACTAAAAGGCCTAAGTGGTGCAAGGAGTAGCGATTTGCAACTTTTGGAGGAAACGTTCCAGAGCAAAAACGTCGCGAAATCGCAAAAAAAGGAAACTCGATAAAGAAAATGTCACGAAATCACAAAGAGAGAAAAAAAAAGAGAAAAACGTCGCGATCACAAAGCAAAAACGTCACGATTTCGCGACAAAGTTGCGCAAAGAGTACGAGAAGAAAGCGTCACGATTTCAGAGACATGTCGCGATTTCGCGACATGTCGCGATTTCGCTGGGCAAGAAGGCAAGAAGGCTGTTGGCCGAAAAACGTCGCGATATCGCGACATGTCGCGTTTTCGCTGTGCTGGCAGAGGAACAAGCTGCATGCATAAAGACGTCGTGATTTACATGGGGCCGTTACGAAACATGCTGGAAACGTAGAACACGTGGCATACAGGTGTCAGGATTACAGAGACGTTTCATGTAACAGAGAATATCGAACGTTTCGGCAGCGCGCATAAAATCAAAAGCAACGAAAAGGCGAGGAATTTGAAACGACGCATTCTGGGAGGTGAAACGAAGCGACGCAGGGTGAATCGAAGAGCCGTATCAGTTAGTATAAAATCAGAAGCGCAGATCGATACGAGGGTTGGAAATTGCTGCTAGCAGAGTTGCAGAGACAAGGGCTGCATGCCATTCTGGGCCTGCACTTGGAGCAATTTCCTTCATTTGTTCTGGATTTGTTAAACCTGTAACATTCTCGTCATTGTAATCGATATATCATTGTAATACGGAGATACAGAGAGTTGGCGTCTCATTGATGAGAAAGAAGGAGTTATTTTTGCATGCATGTTTTAATGTTTTATCTTTCTCTTTCGGATTTCTAGGCTTTTAGGTGAAGTTTAATGCAAGTGTTCTTGGTTGCTTCATGCGAATGTCTAAATCTGAAATTACAGTAAAAACCCCGTAAACCCGCACCTAGCTTATCTGGATTGTGCGAATTTGCAGGTTCAATAGGTTAGGTTGCATGCATAAACCTCATTATCTTCGGTTTTGTCAATCGAGATGGTCGCACTCTGGACGTAGTTTAGTTTCATTTCCATTTGCATTTCTTTTATTTTTAATCCCTTATTTATTTTCTGCATTTTATTCACCATCATTTAAATAAATAGCTGAAAATCCATCAAAGCCTCAAGATCAAAATAGATTCATCTTCTTAGATTTATTCACTTTGAGTCCATTGTAATTCAAATTAAAATAAACCACAGTGCCCCTTGTTAACATCCACTTGCAACCCTAAGGTATTCCTAGCATTTAAATTGAACAACATCATTGGTAAACAAAGAGCCAGCATAACAGGAACCTTGGAGAAATTATTCTGTTATAATTTCTTTGCAAGCAGAGGATTTTGGGACTCAGATCCTACCGGAGAGTGTGCTTTCACAATTGGGTGAAAACACCACTCAACATGGCCTATCCTCTGCAAGGCCTGATACCCTTCAACCCCCGACCAAGACTCAGTTGGAAGCCACCGTTTCGGGCTCGCCTCCATCCCCCTACATTTCATACGAACATCCCAAGGACTCATCTATCGCTTCTGCCCAGACCGAGTCACCCCACAAAGAAGAGGAGCACCCTACCGCAGGTTCTCCATGCCTGTTCATGAAAGGGGAGGTTTCACAGCAAGGTTTGCCGTGGCCAATTCTCTTTTTGGAGACACAAGTCTGATCCAAACAATGGAGAGTCAATCCCTCATATCGCGGCCTAATCAGCCCGCTACATCTCGGCCAAAGCGCTCCTCAGGCAAATGGATGCAGAATACAATAAAGCGAAGAGGCGAAGAGATCGCCACGGTCGAGAAGCGCATCAGGTTCGACTCAGAGAGCATGCTCCTGTATAAGGAGAAGAAGATTCCAAGAGTGAAGAAGCCCGTAAAGGACATGCTTCTTGGAGACTATGAGTATAAGAGCACGGCCAAAAATCTGGATGAGGTCAGTTTCGAGAATGAGGCACTGGCCGTCCATAATGGGACTAATACATTATGCCTGAAATATTTCCAGTTGCAAGAGCGCTATTATGAGATGGAAAACGAGAAGATAATGTTAGAAGAAGGCATGGCCAAGACGCAGGCTCAGTTCGAGAGTTCTGAAAAGGAGCGCCTACAACTAAGAGAGCAGTTGGCGAGCCTTCAGAAGGAGGCATCGGATCAGAAAGAAGTTGCCGAACGTCAAATCAAAGAGCTTCAAGATCAGCTTCAGCAGACAAAGCAGGAGCTAGAAGAAAATATTGTGGAGACGTTTTCCAAAGACAATGTCAAACAGATCCGAGCCAGGTTGTTGAAAAATTTCAGGCCGCGGGCTTCTAAAGCCCTCAGGGTGTTTGCATTTCTCACCCAGATTCAAGAGGCATCCGCACAGGGTAAGCCTGTGTTGGAGGAGGCAGAGCGTGAGGCAGATCGCTGGCTCAATCTGGCAGTCAGGGCATGAAACCTTGAGCGCCAGAACCTCCAAGTTCCTGCTACAGATTTCTTTGCCTTTGATTGGGTAGCCGCAAAAGCCACTTTGCACACCTTCTTTGAAATATTTCAGAAGATTTAGAGAGCCAGGGCATTGCTGGACCTATTGGACCAAGAAAAGGACATATGCTCGTCCCCTTTCCTGACTCTCTCCGCACACGGATTCCCAAGCTTCACTGATAGCGAAGGCGAGTGCTTGCCACAAGAAGCTCTGCGCCAATTGTGGGATGCCTTCACTTATGACACTTCTGAGATTGATGCATGGGAGGATCCTATCTAGCAAGAGCAAGTGATGGAGCTCACTTCAAAATTCTGTATGATTCGTTCTTGTTTGCTGGATTTAGGCCAGAGGGCCGAGCAGATGGGTATAGTTCAGGTGGAGACCTTCAAGCACCTAACTAGCGATATCCGCAGTATGGAGCCCTTCTCTGAAAATGCCTGGGCTCAGGTGCAAGAGACATATGAGCGCATTAAGGCTCGCCTTGCCTTCGGGGAGTTCACTCCAGACGAAGATCCAGAGGAAGGAGAAGAGCCATCAACAGAAGGGTCTCAAGGAGAAAAGAACGAAAATCAATCCGAGGAGGAAAGTCCTTCGAAGGAAGAGCAGCAGGACCAGGGCCTATAGGAAAAGGAAATAGAGTCCGGGGGTGACTCCGGGCCCAAGGGATAAAGGCATGGATTCTTGCATCGAGGAGAGGTCGATACCCCGCGAGCCGCCAGACTGTTGCCACATTTTTGATAGGGGCATAAATTTTATCAGGTTGTTGCCACTCTCCTTCTTCCCCGTTCTTTCCTCATATGTTATGATGATTTTCTTTGGTGCTTCTGCAAGGTGTTCTGTTTTCCGTCCCCAGCTTCCATCAGATCCGATGCCAGCATCGGCATAAAAATTGCAAAATTTTACCAAGTGTTCCGCCTTTCCCAATATCGTTGTTATTGTTGTGCGATTTCTGGCGCAGGCAGGTTTTTGAGCAACTAAGGGTCGCATTTCAAAGTGGCAGATTTGCCTAAGTCCTTTGAACCCGAAGTCACTACCGCCCGCACTATCCACCCGTCGCTATGGCACGTTTTGAGCAAAAAGGGGGGCATCAGAAAGGAGTAGGCGGGCTCAAGATCGTCGTCTTGGAGAGAAAAGTTGCCCAGCGTGCAAGAGTTTCAGCTCTTTTGAGCTTGTGAGGCTGCTAAGACTTTGAGCCCGAAATCGTTGTCGCTCTCCCCCAAAACTCGAAATCGCTCAGCTTTCCCAGTGACATCCAGCAAAGAAGTTTCCCCGAGCTCGAAATCGTTGTCGCCAAGCAGAAAAGCCCGAAATCGCTCATTTTGTGAGCGCTTTCGAGCTCAAGCCAAGGATTGCCTTGGGTCATCATTCCCAAGATCGCCTTCGCTCTGTAGCGATTCTGGGCGCATCTTACCTTTTCAGCGATTTTCGGCTGCAGTCAAAGAGAGCGTTTGGGATGTTTTTCCCCTCTTCTCCAGGTCATATTTTGGAGTTCGCGCCGGTTGGACTTTGAGGAAGAGTAGCTGGGCATTGAAAGATAATTATACCCCATCTACCAAAGCTAGACGATAGTCCCCTTTTCAGCGACCAAGACTGTCAAAAGTTGTACAAGATCAAGTGAGAGCATACTGCAGGTACAGGGATGGCCTACCAAGATCAAATCTCTCCCCTTTTTGCAGCTTTTGCAGCTTTTGGCAGGTTTGGGGATCTACGCTTCTCATTGTAATTGGGAGGGAAAAATGATATAAATAGCCAGTGGGTCTCATTGTAAAAAGGGGGGGAAAAAAGGGATATCTTGCTAAGAAACTTCTCTAAGTTGTACATCTTCTCTTAATCCAAAAGTATACTTGGCTCATTAGTTGCGTCTATCTTGTATGCTGCCTTTCTTTAGTATTTCTGCTTCATGTTGCTTATTTTTCTGATTGTTGTCATTCTGCATATTTGGATCTCAGCATTGGCAATTAAGTGTATTTGGAATAAGATAGAAAGGATACATAGGGTAGGAAAGTGCTAATGTTTCTAGGTATACATTGTTTTGATTGTTGTTGGTAAAAGCGTCTGGTTAGTAACTGTGCTGCTTATATCCTTCACTCGAAGTACATCACATTTACATCTCTTTCTGCACTTTTAAATCTCTTTCAGTACCCTAAACTAAATAAAAAACCAAAGGAAGCCGACCTTCTCTAGAGATTGGCACGGAAGGCATTCCTTCCTTCCGGCCTTTCAATCTGCTGGGTGAATCTAGGGCGCAAAGACCTAAAACCTTTCCTAGTGGCAGATTCGTAACCAACAATTTCTATTTTTAGTAATGGTCCAAAAAACGTGTTTGGGTGCTATCTATCAAAATGATCAGTTTGAAAAGACAAACACAAGGATTTTTTTTCAAGTCAAGTGTTTGTTTTTTTCCTAAAGCTTTTCACCCTAAAAAATGACTTTCTTCTCTGGTCCCCAACAACTGCCATATCAATTACTAGTTGGTCTGTTATCCCCAACTACCTTGTTAGACTCTATTTTGTCTACCACTGTCACTGCCTTGTCTGACACTATTATTGACTGTTACTGACAACTGTCCCGACAGACTCTGTTTTCACTGTTACTAACAATTGCCTTGTTTGACACTATTTCTCTCTATCATAGACAACTGCCCTGCCTGACTCCTTTCCCGACTGTTACTAAACCCAACAGTTTCTTCTTCAGCCAGGAATATTCTTCAGCATGGTCAAAATCGTGATAGGTGTAGTCTCTTCAATATGCTCAAATTTGTGGTTAGGGTTTTGGAGGTGTAACATATGACTATAACAAGGTAACACTAGGCCAAGGTGTGCACACTATCCATAGCCCTCTATTATACCGTAGCGATGAACGATAATGCTCGAACCAATATTTCAAGCCACTACTCAACGAGGGTTCAACACATACCCTTAAACACACTACTCGCCTCTTTGACAGTAGAGGAGAGTAATCTTCTCGAGTGTTGTGCTCGATGTACTATGGATAGATACACAATCGAAAAACTTCCTATGGCTAAAGGTCTCTCCTAAACCTAGGGAGCTCTCCAAATATACCCGAAGATACGTGGGAGCTCAAGTCCATATACGAGTGTTGTCTGAGGCCTGGGTATTGGAGAGTTTGATCACCCATCACTTCACTAGATGCTTTACAGGCAATCTAGCTTAGCCAATAATAACAGTTCCTTTGTGATATTTTAAAACCCCTAACACAGGGTTTCTAACTTATTAAACTAAAACAGAGGAAAAAAATGGCTCAATTTTTTTCTTTTTTTCTTTATAGGATAATAAGCACGAAAATAAAAACAAGGAAAAATTATACCTAACAAGTCGAAATAGTAGGATAAAAACTTTTTGCACTGTAGTAGGATGTGGCCCTAGAAAGCACTGTGATACCACTTGTTATGAACTTTGCAGTAAAATAAAGACATCCATAGAATACTGCAATAATAATGGAAAATAAGCTTGAAATTAACAATATTGCAGAAAACAAGAACACATTACAGAATCGCAGGCTTCTTCGAGGGGGCAACCTCCTTGGAAGCAAAGCTTCAATACAACAAAATATCAAATGCCTTCATCCTTGCCCCCTTGCCTTTTTTAAGACTCTTCATAATCCTAACTATAATGCTCAAGGGTCAACTTCACATGCAAGTGGCCACCCAAGCTAGAATCTTCTACCAAACAAGCAGTTACATTCTTTATAACAGTTACATTAAATGGCCTCACTTGTCTAGGTGCCTCAAATACCACATACACATTACAAAATATTACATAATATCATTAATATGGGGTCCCCACATTAGGAAGGGGGTCATTACATAGTAAGGTTAGGATGGGGTCCTAACACGAATAACCTTGAAGCCAATACTTAGTCTTAGAGTATTTTACAATCTTTATATTTTTACAAAAAAAATTCAAGGCTTGAAGCATTTACAAAAAAATTGTGGGTATTACACCTTGACAATTATAAGCATTGAAAATGCTTTATTTGACTAGTGATTAAAAATCAATACACCTTCATAACACTCTTTGTCAAAAAAACTTTCATTG
Organism: Wollemia nobilis; assembly: GCA_028583015.1. Classification (NCBI taxonomy): domain Eukaryota; kingdom Viridiplantae; phylum Streptophyta; class Pinopsida; order Araucariales; family Araucariaceae; genus Wollemia; species Wollemia nobilis. The sequence continues at coordinate 17,383,080 of JAQPPZ010017052.1, forward strand.
GCATGACCTTTGTTATCAAGTATGCTTTCACCAAGGACAACTCCATCAGTTGTGTGCACGTCTTCACGAACTTGTTTGGTTGCACATGTCTTCACTCACACAAAATTTTATTTGCATGCACATGTTTAGTTGCACAGACTTCTTCGATTGCGTGCACAATTGAATGAAGTTCTAGGTATATGTGCACATCTTCACGTGCATAGATGTATTTTGTAGTGCACATCTTCTTTGCATAAGCTTATGCATCTACACGCACTTCCACATCTGCGCTTACCTCTTGCACAAATATCTTCATTGGTGCATATGTCTTTGTCACTTGGCACTTAGTTGACATAAACATACAAGTCTACATCAATTTCGGTTGCAAACTCCAACTTCCATTCTCCCGAGAAGGCAATGGACACTTAGACAATGTAGTTCATTGAATGCACTAAAATCATTCCATTGTTGTCATTGCGTACCTTCTTGTGTGATATGCTTGTCACAACTCTATGTCACCAATTTGACCCAACTTCATATAGGCAACAAAGCCAAATGTAGAAATGGAATACAACACAATACAATATAATTTACATAGGGATACATTGCACACACAACATGTATCCTGCACAACAACTATCTACAATACATTACACTTCAATCAAGAGTACAACACAGACATGCCTTAATCAACATTGATCAACAACGTGCTTTGATAAACAACTCTACCAACAAGCACTCCTAGCTAACAACGCCCCTTCACGTAGGTAGATGAGTACATATAAATATTATGGGACCAATAGACGGTTCGCAGATGCCCAACTACCACTGAACTGCATGTGTACATCAAAACACTAAACATAACCCAATTACATTACATTATTACAAACACTTATATTGCCACATACACACTCAACACTATGTGATAATGCTTACGTAAGACAACTCTTATTTATGTGTATCATCAACTTGTGTGAATGCATTTATGCATGCATAAGTTCATATGCTTGTGCATGGCACTCTTTCAGACATGTCAAATAGCCTGCCTACAATGTTTTACAAATATAACATAGATATAATGAGTAATTGACAGAGATAAGAAAAGCACCGGAGACCACACCTGGAAGATAAGGCTCGTACTAACTCTATGTTAGTCAACAGATCAACATCATCATCAATCAATAAAAAGAGGCCAATATAGTCTGATGAGATCCAGGGAGAGATGGCCATATATACAGAGATAATGGACATGATTGCGAAGATCTAGAGCAAGTCCACACTGCGCATCAAGACCACACAGACACGCTGGCAGCAAACAATAAGATGTTGCTCCAGACTTCACACATTATTGGGCTTGATATTTTATGATTCACATTCTTCATCGCACTTTTTCTATTTTATTAACTCAAACGAAGCTTGTTTGTAGGGCAGTGACCACTGTGTCAGTTGATAGTAATATGCAGAGTTATAAATATCTATATTTTCTGTTAATAGGCAAAGCCGTTGATTTTTATGACCTGCCCAGGAACAAAGTTACCCCTGGTTCTATTTGACTTTTGGCCATGGCAACTTGGCCATTTTCCCTGTCTTGTACTATCCCCTTATTATCATATAAATTTCTATCTACCATATCCAACAAGATAAGATACCATTTTAAGGACTTCAATCCCCTAAAAGGTAACTGTTGACAAGTTTTGTCACATTGCTTCTGAAGGGGTAGTGAAATTTGATTATGTTGATTTTCTTGATATAGTTTTCCTTATTTTTGTTGATAGTAGTGTTACAGCAATTTTGGCTGTCATTTTTTGAATCCCCCTTGTAAATAACTGAATTTGAAAGAGCTTCGCCCATAGTATAGCAAGAAAAAGGAGCTTCGCAAACAGCAGACAGGAAAAACATAGGTGCAAGCCAAATTTTCTAAGGCACAGAAAGAGCTTCGCAAGCGAAGCCCCCACAAAACTAGCTTCGGGCCGAAGTTTTGCGAAGCATACAATGTAAAGTAAAATGCCAAAACAAATTCCTAAGTGTGGAAAAACACTTCGCAGAAATGCTAGCGAAGCACCTGCTTCGGCCGTCCCTTTTGGCGAACCACCCCTCAGGAAAATCTACTTCGCTCAAAATCTTCCCGAAGCACCTGCTTCGAGCGACTCAAGTGCGAAGCTTCCCCCTCCGAAGGCTGGTTGTCCCTGAAAATTTTCTAAGGCATGGAGGAGCTTCGCTTGAATTTTCCCCGAAAGGCTGTTTTTGAAACGGTTCGCGGCGAAGCAATTTTGTAGGTCCACTTCGGCTGAATTTTGTGCGAAGCTCCCTCAGTAGAAGCCTAACTGTATGCCCAAAATTTTCTAAGGCAAAATTCTACTTCGCTTGAATTTTCCCCGAACGGCCATTTTGAAAGAAGGTTCGCAGCGAAGCTGTTTCTGGATGTCCCTTCGCTGCGAAGCACCAATACAAAGAAGTCTATCCCGCTTCGGCTCTCATCCATGGCGAAGCAGCTCCCCGAACTAAAATTCAGCGAAGTTCTCCAGGGCACACACCCCAAGACTGGGTATTTCTTCGAGGCAATTGAGTGGTTCATAAATGCATCTTTACTTGCCCGAAAGACCCGGGACTCATTTTCAGCAATGGAAAAGGAAAGGTCAGCCGCAGGAGGAAAACCCGATGGACCCGGCAGCCACTCGAACATTGCACCCAGAGATTCAGGACGAGTCAGGCGGCCCATTAATGAGAGTTTCCCCGGCTAATGCGGCCGTAATTGCTAAATATAGAAACGGATGTGAGAGCTCAGTCACGGGAGGAGCGAAGGCAGATTTTCCAGTTTTTCGAGGGCGTACTGCTAGGTTTTGCGCAATGATGGCTCAGAGGGTCGGGTCCTCTATAAAAACCCATGAATTGTAATGAAAAAGGGGGGGGAACTTTTGCTAGAAAGCTGCTGTAACTTGATTTCTGCAATTGATATTAAGAACTTTGGGGCTCATTTCTCTCTTGTATGCTGCCTTCTGTGATTATTTCTGCTATTCTGTCTTTGATTGTATACTGTAATTCTGAATCCTGAATTTAGGTGTGTAATTAGGGACAGAACCCTGGAATTCTCCTGGAGGATACATAGGGGAGAAAATGCCATGTTAATGTTCTTGTATGCTGCCTGTGGATAGTGTTTCTGCTATATTTACATGTTTCCTGTTCGCTGTAATTCTGAAATCTGGATTTAGGCGTAGGGGAATAGGTGAATCCTGGAACTCGTCCAGAGGATACATAGGAAAGTTAGCGTGGTGTTCATTTATGTGTTATCTTTTGTATTTATTGTTGTTACTTCAAGGTATTAGTTAGTGATCGTGTTGCTGGTTCTTCCCCTCGTTAAATCAACCAACTGTGTTTCTTCCCTACTCTTTTATTTCTTTCCTGCACTCTTACTCTTTTTATCTCTTTCCTGCACTCTCATCTTTAAAAAATCAGTAGTTTAGTAAAGGAGCCGGCCTTTCTCCGGAGATTGGCACGGAGGGCATCTCTTCCCTCCGGCCTTTCAATGTTGGTCCAGGTCTAGGGCGCGTATACGTACAAAATCCTTTCCTGTGGCAGATTTGTGACCAACAGTTTCTGGCACGCCCGGTGGGACCCGGTCAGTCTCACCTTGTGAGTGGTAGTGAGAGCCGATGCTTATCTCATTACCAAACAGACTCTAGCATCTGGCGACTCTGCTTAACCTGGAAATCTCAAAGTCGTTGAGACCGATACCAAAGTATCCGTGCCTTCATGCAAACAAGATATCGAGTTAGGAATAGTGGAGAAGGAACTGAGTTCTTTGAACTCGACATTGATGCTTTCGGAGAACACCCTAGGCTGATAACACCCGAACAGCTGTTACGGAGAGTGCCTTCGCAAGAAGCTGTATTTGATGAAGAGGGCCTGACTTCCGACAGCACAGCAGCTAGTCTTCCCCCTAATCCTCCTAACTCCCCCGATCATCCAAGCGCTTCCGCTTCAGTCAGTCACCCACAAGGGACTTCGGGAATCCCTATCTTTCCGACTCCAAGCGCAGGCATGGCACACCGACAACAACAGCAGCAGCAGCTGCCGCCACAGCAACAACAACCCAGGTTGTTCCCGGCATGGAACTCTTCCGGACCATTAAACCTGGCGGGACAAGGACAGGTTCCACCTGCTGCGATGAAGAAAATTCCTACCTTCGATGGTACGGGGAAGACCGCTCTGGAACACATTCAAGACATAGTTTCTCTGGCGGCAATACACAACATCACCGAAGGAGTGATGGTGAAGCTTCTGGTTCTATCCCTCCGAGGAAAGCTCCTTTATTGGTATAGATCGCTTCCGCTTGGCACCATAACAAGTTGGGACCAGTTAGGCTGGACAAGCGATGAGAGGTTTCAACGAGTCCGCTGACCCTTCCTCCCTCTTGCATCAATTTACGACAATTCAGAGACACCCGCAGGAGGAAATTGCAGACTTCAATGTGAGGTTCGCTCGGACTTGGCAAAGAGTACCCTCTCGGACTTCTGCCAACCAGCGAGGCTGCGACATACTACTACCTTAGGGCCCTCAATCCAGATATCAGTGTGATGGTAAGGTATTCGAATGTGAATACTTTCCCTGAGCTCTATGAATTAGCCCAGAAAGCGGAAATGGACCTGATAGCCGTAGGAAAGCTTCCCCAAAGGATGTCGATGCCTATATTCCCGGAGTTTCCGCAGACACAATGCCTGAATGCAGCTACGTCGCAAGCCTCCATAACCCCTGTATATCCCCTCTCATCATGGAATCCTAACCCCGTTGTAACCCAAATCGTTACTCCACAAGTGCATTTCCCCGCATATTCAACGCCACAGCCTACCGTTCCTGCGTTACCGACACCACCTCAATACCCCGCTTTGCCCCCAATACCTACGATGGCTCCATTGCCGCAAGCCCCCAAAGCTGAAGATATGCAAGCTAAAATATTACAGGAAGTTCAGTCTTTGAACTCTACTGTACAGACTTTGTCCAACGATATGATTATCATGAAGAAGAAACAAGCACAGCAAGAATTTCTTCCAAGGAGGTCTTACCCACCGCCAGCGCTCACCAAAGATCAAGTGGTGCAGCCAGGGAGATCTTCGGCAAGAAATGTTGTGATCGACGAAGGAACAAGCACTTCTGACACCGTGCATTGGTGTTCTACATGCAATGACCCACATGAGGAAAACACCTGTATGTTGCATCAACATTTTGTGCAGACGCTGTCAGGAAACAACCCCAGCGGACAAGTCAACATGATAAGACAAACAGATCAGAACCTGGTCGTGGACGAAGAAGAGCAAGTTTCGATGCTTACTAGGGAGGGAAAAAGACCAATGGAAGTGGATGCAGCTCAAATGGCTCCCTTGAAGGTATATACCCGCCGCGAAAAGGAGCAGCAACCTGCTAAAGCCCCAGACAAAGTTTCACATCCAGCGCCAGCAAAAGAGAAGACCCAGCAAGTCTCCGCAGCCCCGCCTCAGGCCGAAACTAAAGAGCAGGCAAGGGAAAAGCTTAAGTTCCCTTCGCTAACCAAGCGGCAAAGAGTCGAAGCCACGGAGCAATATCACACAAAGTACGAAGCTAAAAAAGGGCCCGAAGTGCATACCCCCATAAGGTATAATATCGTGGATGAGCTAAAAAAGACCCCTGCCAAGATTAGTTTATATGATGCTTTACAACTACCAGGACAGGTAGACCTGTTGCAGGAGTCTTTGAAGTCCGCGAAAGCTGGGCAATCAATGCCGCCCGCCATAGTGCAAACTCTGTCTACGTCCATAACAGGAAAGAACAGGCCTCCCCTGTTTTACTTGTCATTACAAATGGAAGGTCACATTGTCCATAACTGTATGATTGATTCAGGGGCAGCAACGACGGTCATGCCTAAAGCGGTCTGCGAAGAAATAGGGATGGAGTATACAAGGAGCAGCCATGGCGTACTCCAACTGGATGGCACTCCTGTAAAGACCGTCGGGGTAATCAAAGATATACCCATCCGACTACACAAAGTGCCCCAAATTGTGGTGATACAAGAAGTGGTAGTAGTAGATCTAGAACCCTATTTCAGCATGTGTCTTTCGAGGGAATTCACAGCGAAGCTAGGGGGATACCTGTCCATGGACTATTCACATTTGGAGGTTCCATTCAAGGGGAAGAAGGTCAAGATTTACAACGAGAAACCTTCCACGTTTCTCGTACAGAAAATGACCGAAGAAGAATGCAATGATCTCGTCCATGCGATAACAGAAGAAATTGAACGAGTGGACTTAGTAGAGGAGTCCCTTGCACAACTAAGTTCTGAAGATGAATTTTCATTGACAGACTTTAATGCTATGATAGAGACAGAAATAGGGTGTTACACCATTGCAGAGCCAGAGAAACACATTAAGTCAGAAGATAAAGTACCTGCCCAAGGAGAATTATGGCAATTATTCTTTGATGGTGCCCGGTGCAAAAACGGAGCTGGGGCAGGGATCCTTCTAGTGTCACCATCCGGAGAACAGAAAGAATATTGCTATAGATTAGTTTGGAGCTGCACCAACAATGCAGCAGAATATGAAGCCCTATGCCTAGGACTGAAAAAAGCGGAAAAGCTAGGCATAAAACACCTCAAAATTTTTGGAGATTCAGAACTGGTATGCAATCAGGTCACCAACAAGTGCATCTCCAAGAAGCACTATCTTAAAGCCTACCGCAACAGAGTATGGGACTTGCTTGAACAGTTTGAGTCACTCAACCTGCAGTCCATCCCGCGAGAGAAAAATAGGCACGCTGATGTCTTGGCCTCCATCGCGGCTAGATATTCCCCAACCGACGACATGGTGCACAAGCCGAAGGCCGTAAGGATGATTTATAGGCCCTCTGTACCGGATAGGGACATGCATTGGCAAGTTTTTGACAACGATGAACAGATCATCAATTTTTTGGTACAAGAAGCAGTCACTGTTGAAGGAAGGGACCCAAAAGACGAGGAATATGAAGGACTGGTCCAGTTAAAAAACAACCATGTCCCTAGGGGACTGATCACTCTGGAGAGCCTGTTCGATCAGAATGACAGAGCATTCTCCCGCAGAATCAAAGTTGACGCCCGACAGTATCAAGATTTAGAACTCGAAACCGGGAAGGTGATAAAAGTTGGAGCGGACTGTACCATGGCTGAGTTAGAACAAATCCGGTCTCTATGCAGAAAGTATCCAGATATAGTAGCCTGGTCTTACCAAGACCTAAAGGGCTATGACCGAAGGTTGGTTCAACACACCATCGAGCTACAAGAAGGGGTAAAACCTTTCAGACAGAGGCAAAGGCCGGTCAACCCAAAGATCGAAGCTCTGATGAAAGCTGAACTTCTGAAAATGCTTGAAGCAAAGATCATCTATCCCATAAAGCATTCTTCTTGGGTGGCGAACTTAGTTCCTGTCAGGAAGAAAAATGGGGATATTCGGCTATGTGTGGACTTCCGCAACTTAAATCAAGCTTCACTCAAAGACCACTATCCCCTCCCGCAGATTGATCAAATCTTGCACTCGGTAGCTGGAGCCCAGGCGTTTCTCCCTACTCGATGGTTTTTCGGGGTATAACCAGATTTGGGTTAGAGATGAAGACCAGCACAAAACAGCCTTTACTACTAAGTGGGGGACGTTCGCTTACCAGCGGATGCCGTTTGGCCTTTCGAACGCAGGAGCTACCTTCCAGAGAGCTATGGACTTAGCATTTGGAGAACTGCTGAACAAGGTTATCGTCATCTATTTGGATGACATGACCGTCTTTTCCCGAAAAAGAGAGGATCATCCCTCGCACTTGCAGCAAATATTTGAAAAATGCCGAGAATTTGGCATCTCAATCAATCCTAAGAAGTCCATCTTTGCAGTGAATGAAGGAAAACTGTTGGGGCACCTTATATCGGAAAAGGGGCTCGCGATAGACCCTGACCGGGCTGAGGCTCTCCTAAAACTTCCATTACCAATGAATAAGAAGGGGCTGCAGTCCTTCTTCGGGCAAATTAATTTCGTGAGGAAGTTTGTACCAGACTTCGCCCAAATCATCAAGCCGATGTCCCAACTTTTAAAGAAAGATGCCGAATTTGTCTGGACTGATGAAAGAAGGGAAGCATTTGAAGAAATCAAGGCCCGAATCGCTCAGGCACCCGTCCTGACTAACCCTGACTACAGTAGGGATTTCATCCTATATGCTGTAGGAGAACCCGAAAGTTATGCCGCAGTCCTGACGCAAAAGGGAGAAGATGGCGAAGAGCGCCCCATTGCGTTTCTAAGCCAGGTAATACACCCCCACGAGGAGAAATACAACTTCATAGAAAGACAGGTGCATGCTGTCATGAAGTCCCTAAGGAAATTCAAACATTTCGTCTCCCAAAGTCGGGTTACAGTGTTCGTCATCCATCCTGATGTACGCAACTTCATTATCCAAGGAGAGTTGGGCAGCAAAAGGGCTGGTTGGGTCAACAAAATACAGGAATTTGACATTGAAATCAGACCCACAAAGTTGGTTCGCGGTCGCGCGCTATGCCAAGAGCTTGCGAAGAGCGTAGCAGCCGAAGTAACAGCTTGTCAGTGGGATGACTTGGCGGCAGAAGAGAGCTTCGCAAACCGAGACGAGGATGAAAAAGACTGGGTCAATGAAATAGTAGAATATTTCAGCACTGGGATATGTCCTTCGCATTTAAATGCTTCGCAGCGAAGACACTTCAGGCTGAAAGCCCTTCGCTATGTCTTACGCCCCGAGGGCCTGTTCTACCGAAATATTGATGGCGTTCTTCTGAAGTGTATAAGGGAGGATGATAAGAAATGGGTCCTTGGTGAATTCCACTCAGGTTTATCAGGGGGCCACTCTGCAGGAAGGACAACTGCTTTAAAGATAATCAAGGCGGGCTACTATTGGCCCTCGCTCTTTGCCGATGCCTTCGCGGTTTGCAGAAAGTGTGAACAGTGTCAGAAGTTTGCCGGGCGAAGCAAAAATGCTCCCATGCCCCTCCAGCCAATACAAGTGGAAGCACCATTTCAACAGTGGGGATTGGACTTCATAGGGGTCATCTCGCCGAACTCTTCACAGGACATAAATTCATCCTGACCGCGACCGATTACTTCACCAGATGGGCCGAAGCAGTGCCCACCAAACAAGCTGATCAAGAAACGGTAGTCACTTTCCTAGAAGGCTTGATCACCCGGTTCGGCATCCCCGAAGCAATAGTAACAGATAATGGCCCCGGATTCATAGGCGCCAGAATTAATGAGTTCACTTGTAAATATGGAATATACCGCAAGGTCAGCTCCAATTACTATCCCCAGGGTAATGGATTAGCAGAATCAACAAATAAGACCCTGTTGAGGTTGCTGAGAAAGCTCATAGACAAAAACAAAAGGACTTGGCATCTTCTCTTAGATCAAGCCTTATGGGCTGATCGAATATCTATTAAGAAGTCGATCAAAACCTCACCGTATGCTTTGGTGTATGGTAAAGAGGCTGTCCTACCAACCCATATAGAAATTCCTGCGTTGAAAATGTTAAGTGATGAAGAAGCAGAATCCGGTCCTATGGAAGTTAGGCTAGCCCAATTATTGCAATTAGAGGAAGAACGGGATAAAGCATATCAGAACTTCGCAAAGCATGCCCAGGTCACCCGAAACTGGTTCAAGAAGAAGTCCTCCGTCCGGACATTTAAAGTGGGAGACTTGGTCTGGAAATGGAATTCATGGAAGGTTAAGCCGGGTAATCATGATAAACTGGATGCGTTTTGGGAAGGGCCGTTCGAGATTGCCAAAGTAAATTCAGCTAACTCCTTTATCCTCAAGGATGCGATTGGTCAGACTTTGCCAATTCCCGTAAACGGTCTTCACTTGAAGACCTTCTATCATTAAAAGTTTTCTTGAAAATCTTAATCCTTGTATATACTGTTGTTTATACTTGTACAAACTTTGTTTTAAGAGTCTCTAGAATTAAGCATGTAGTTAGATATAGATTGCATTCTCACGCCATTGTGAAAATGAAGTTTTGCCTCGTGACTAAGGTTCAGCTCTGCCAAATCAAAAGTAAAATCTCCTTCGGAATTTTTCCGCGCGAAGTAGCCGGCGTAGGTCGGTTCGCTGCGAAGCACTTTCAAATCAAGAAGCGAAAAAAGGCGCGAAGAAGGCCAGAGTACAATGTGTTATCGACAACAAGGGATGGCTCATAGCGCTCAGATCCTAAAGGAGAAAGCAGATGTAACATGCTTCGCTTGGCAGCAGGCTTCGCTGAAGAGGCAAAAGAAATATTTCTCCGAAGTATAAAGGCATGGAAAATGCTTCGCAAAAGGAAACTGAGCGAAGCAACTTCAAAAGGAAAATTTTGCGAACCACTTCTTTGAGACAAAGGAACGCGCTTCGCTCCTAAGGTATCCTAAGCCCCACTTCGGGGCTAATCTTGCGCGAAGCGCCCGGTAAGACAACGATGTAGCCTAGATCCCGTGAAAAGGCAGCTTCGGGTCCGAAGCATAGAAGACCAAGGGAAAGTTTGAGGTTCGCTGCGAAGCACTTTGCGCCAAAATCAGCTTCGCCAAGCCGTAGAGCACAAAACGAGAAGCATTTAAAATGTGCCTTGAAACGTGTGCCAACTACAATCTAGGAAACCGTCCAGGACGTGGGGGTTTAATGCAAAGGTGGCGGAGCGCATCCCAAGAGAATGTCGTTATGATTAAAAGTTGTGCCCAGGTACGAGGTGGCAGGGGAATTAGATTTTCGAAGTCGGGCCAGGTCCTCGAAGTACATAGACCCGCGTGCAACCCCGCCGCAAAGCCAATGAAGAAGCAAAGCAATCCCTTCCGCCTGATTTTCGAATTTAATTTTGGTAGTTGCCATTAATGATGGTGGCTATAACCTTCGGCTATAAATCCCGAGCTTCACCAGTAAATAAGTTGTTTATCTGCCGTCAAGCAAGACTGTAAGAAACTTGGCCAGAGCTCTACGATATTCCCATTTTCTGCATTAAAATTCTGCTCCTTGAAAACGAAATGGGGAAGAAGAATTCTAAAGAAAAAAGGAAAGAGCCCGAGGTAGTGACTCCAGAAAAGGCAAAAGGGGGCAAGGAAGAAAAGAAGCATAGGCCCAAGAAGGTTGATTTGAACCTGCGCCCTGAGAAGCAGCCCATAGAAGAAGGGGAGGAATCAGAGGATGAGCAACTTCCAGAACCTCCCATTGATGGGTGGGAGAAGATAAGAGACACCGAACTTTCAAAAAGCATCGCAGAACTGCGATACACTATCGACTACATGAAGAGTCGATTATCTGCAGAAAATAAGAGGGCTGCCGCATACTACTCGCAGATATACTGGTATCTGACTCCACCAACTCACCACTGTCCTGAATTAATCTGCGCGATAGCCCAGAATTACCAGCCGTCCACCAGACAAGTTCTGGACGCTACGGGTAATAAGTTATTTTCGATTTTTAAGGAAGATGTGCAAGTAGCTTTCGCTCCTTTGCAAGGGCCACCCAAGGGGTATTTAGTGCGCAATGTTCTATTGAATGAACAAATGGACAGATTTAACGCCTCCAACCACATTGTGAAATTTTTGAAGGAAAGTCTTAAGGATGGGCTACCTTCAGGCAAGCTACCACAGATGCCTCGCCTTCTGCAAGACTTCAAGAGCACAGATATCTTTTCCATTATTGCATGGGTCGCGGGTCTGTCTACAGACGCCGACGTTTATCCCTGGCAAGTGTCCCTGGCCGAATGCATTTCCCGAGGAGAGTTCTACGCTCCAGACCCCTCAAGGCCAAACACGAACCCGGTTTTCTTTGACTGGGCAGAATGGGTAGCGCGGACCTTGCACACGCGGCTGGCGAGTTTGAAGAATGTCGGGACAGGCCAATATTTTGGGCCGTGCTCTTTCCTAATCTGGCTCTTTTTCTGTCACACCCACAGGCATTTTCCTCATATTGCCATTACTCAGAGTGGCAAAGACGGAGCCCCGCTGCCGGTGTACCAGTGGACCCCCCTCCTAGCCAGGACGGGGTCGTATTATGTGTTTAATCAGCAATTTTTAGGACCTGCTCTTCAGCTCATCGCAGGGTTCTTGCCCTCGAGTACCCGTGGACCTTAGGGACAAAGTGGTCAATGAGCGGAAAGGGGATGTTTTTCAGTTGACTCAGGGCCTTGTCATCCGTCTGTTTGGATTCACGGGGAAACCCTTCATTTTGCTTGTATATCCTTCTGAATACCAATTCGCTTTAGAGGTCGCTCGCCAGAGCGACATGACGAATGTAGTTTATGGCCACGGCCGGAAGTGGGCCCCGACTTGCGATTTCCCTTTCAAAATGGGGGTCGTAGAGGTCTTCGCCATGAAACAATACGTATTTTTAGATGATAAACTTGCTGACTTCGGGTTGCTGCAACTTCCGCAGCGGTGGTGCTATGACCCCTTGGGGGTGATGAGAGATCATTTGAGGTTTAAAAATTTTCATATATGTCCTCAACCAGAGATAATAAAGCAGAGGAATAACCCTACCGGCAGAGATTTAGAGTGGCATTTGGAAAGAATGAAGACATTGCCACCATGGCACGAATTCTACACTATGGAAGTTGAATATGATCCTGCTAGACACCCTTTCCCGAGCGCAGACGTTGCTTTCTGGAGAAGAATGAAGGACGATTTGAGAGGGGAGATAAAGAATTGGCGCGAGCCACAACTCAAAGAATGGTGGATAATGAGAGTCCATCGACGTAAGCAGAAATCATACGGACTCTTGGAGATGGACAAAGATTTCGCCATTTATTATGAAGCGAATGTCGGATCATGGCAACCTCTCGCGTTTGCTGATTTTATTCCTCCCAGTCCCCCAGGTTCGGGCGACAGCCCCAGGAGAGTGACCGATGATTCTGAACAAGAAGAGGAAGATGAAGTTGTAGTAACATCTCAGGAGCCGCTCAAGGAGCCTGTGGGAGGTTCCGAAGTTGAGGTCGAAAGGCCATCGCAGCAACAAGGGAAAGAGGATGCAAAGAAAAGAAAGAGACCTGGACAGGTCCAAATGCCTCCTCCTCACCCGAAGCGGCCCCGCACCAAACCCTCCGGCGCTTCTAATGAACAATCTGCAGCGGGATCAGCGGAAGCCAATGCGGAAAAAACAGCATCTCAACAGGCCGAGGGAAGTGTTGAAATAAATGTCATTGATGTGGAGGAATTCCTACAGGAGGCGGGAGACGTTGGAGAAAGGGTCGAAAATGTTGAAAATGCAGGAACCGTGGGAAGCAGCGAACCCAATACGCAGGAATTTGCCACTTCTGCTCTGCCGTTAGAGCACGCAGGTACGCATTCTTCTTCTCCTGCTCCCGTTTCCCAACTTGTGTCAACTCTAGTCCCGGCCGAAGGTCCCTCTGAGCCTTCTCCAAAAGTTGCTTATCCAATTGTACAGTCACCCCAACATGAAGTTTCTCTAGCTATTACGAATGTGTCGCATGGTTCCGCCGCTCCCGTATGTGTTTCCACCCAGTCCGAGTCATCAGGCCGGGACGTGTTCGCAGCCGCCGCTTCGCTCACCCATACCACCATCCCGTTGGTACTTGGCCAGACTAAAGGCAACACTTCGTCCCCAAATCCCGACCCCCACCTCGCATCCACACATACCATAGCTTCACCATCCACTACACCCACCATTGAGCCCACTGGCGACACGTCACCGATTCAGTCTTTGTACCTGCTTACCCCTTCGGCTGTCAACCCAACCTTATTAGAAAATGAGTTAACCATGATCAAGGAGAGCCCTCTAGCGAAGAAGTTGATCCGAGCCCGCCAAAATACTGATAATATGCTCAAGGAGGCGAGGAGAAAGAGGGGGCGTTCATTGGCAAGACAAGAGAAGTGCGCGGTCATTGATCTGAAGAATGGGAAATTGCACAAGGTCAAGAAGATTCCCAAGGTTCAGAAACCCTTGGACGAAATGACCTCTGCAGATTATGAGTATCAGGAGAAGGTCAAGGACCTAGAACATATAGACATTGATAATGAATCAGAATCAATGCATGTGAGAATAGAGACCTTCCGCGCACATGCCCAAATCGCCAACCAGCGCCGCTGTGAGGCGGAAAATGCCAATGTCAAGCTGGAGGAGGATCTAGCTAGGATACGCTCTCAGCTGGAGGATGCTCTGAGGCAATGTGAGCAATTAAAGGATGATAGGGATGCCTTAAAACAATAGATAGAACAACTGCAAAGTAAAGTAGGAGATCATAGCAAGACCCAGGCCGAGGCTGAATTGAAGGCCAAGGAGTTTGAAGACCGGATCTTGCAGATGCAACTGCAGTTGTACGAAAAGGAGAGCTTGGAACTGTTCGACAGGAACAGGATTAAGGATATCCGCTCTCATTTGCTCAGAAATTTCAGATCTCGGGCCTCTAGTGCCCTCTCAATATTGTCATTTATTACAGAAGCCCAGAACGTTGCTTCTCAAAAGGGGCCAATAGTGGACGAAATTATCCAGGAGATTAGAAGCCGGCTCGGCTTAGCTTTTGAAGTGCAGAGCATAAAATACCAAGACTTGCAAGTCGCAGCTATGAGTCGGATGGCCCGAGATTGGTCCACCGCCCAGGCCACGGTCCGCGCCTTCTTCTCCAAGGTGAGAAAGGCACAAAAGGCGAAGCAACTTCTGGATATATTTGAACAGGAGCAGCGTACCTGTTGGTTATGAATCTGCCATGAGGAAAGGATTTTGTGTTCCGTGCTAATCTCCGGAGAAGGCCGGCTACCTGTGGGGTTTTATGGTTTAAGATAAGGGTGCAGGAAAGAGATAACAATGCGGAAAGGATTTACAAATGTGAGTGGAGTTGGACGGGGGGAACTAACAGTACAGCAACACATCAATCACCACTACTTACTGCACCATTAATACAAAGCATAACCAGGAACTGCAAAACCTAAGTATACTTTTTATATAAAGAAGTGTACGCACAGCTACAATGGTCCCCTAGAAAACATTCTCCCTACAAGGAGAACTAACAGCACGGCAATGCATCAATCACCACTACGGACAGCAACATAAATACAAAAAGTAACCAAGAAATGTCAGATCCAAGTATGTGTGTTATGCAGAGAATTTGTACGCACAGCTACAATGGTCCCCTAGCAAACATTCTCCCTACAAGGAGAACTAACAGCACGGCAATGCATCAATCACCACTACGGACAACAACATAAACATAACACACAAACTAAAGGAACTGCTACCAAATTTATTCTATGTATCCTCTGATCAATGAAGTCCAAGAGTACTTGGCCACTGTTGTCACATTTTTGCACGGGGTGCAATGTCTTCAATGTTGTTTTGTAACAGTGTTGCTCTTCTTTTCCTCCTTCCGTTTTTCTCGCTTCTCTCCCTTTCCTTTTCTTTCCCATTCTCTTTCTCTCCCCCTTTTTTCCATGGAGTTCCCCAGTTGATTTTCCAGCTTTCCAGCAGGTCTATCTGAAATTGGCTAAGTCTGGGTGCGAAGTTCGCACTTCGCCCAGTTTTGGTGCGAAGTGCGCACTTCGCCCCACCTCCTGGGCGCACCTTGCACTAGCAGACTGACAGGTCAATGCAGAAAAAAGGTAAAATGCCGGAGCAGGTCCATATGGCGGCAGACACCAGTGTTCGCCCGTGCGCGATTCGACTTCTCAACGGAGCGGGAATGCGCCCTTGACGGGTGTACGGTAGGGGAACAAACCCGGAATTTGACCAAGGCTTGAAGGCCTTCCCCGATTGCACTGATTTTTGCACGCATCCCAAGGAGCCCCGATCCCAAGCAAAGATGGATAGAATGCCCTCTAAGGCAGGCATGTGTCACACGGCATAACCCATCATCAGACAAGTGTCCGGCTTCGGGATTTGAACCAAGACTGCCGACCAAAAGGGATAAGCATGGGCTGCCTGCACCGCCTGCGTTAATAGCCACATTCAAAGCTGATCTGAGGTTTCACCTGCTCCAGCTACTAGCAACCCTGCCGACTTGAAGAATTACCCAACACTCCGCCACGTAGCTGTCCAGCTTCCAGGAAGACCATGCTGCGGGTACAGCCCAGTCCGACAAAAGGTCAGCATTTGCAGCTCTTTCGCCGCTTCTGTCAGCTCATGTTTGACTGGGACTCTGTGCCCATTAATGTAACAAGTGGGACTCGGGCTATAAAAGCCCATCTGAAATTCATTGTAAAGGGTGGAAGGGGAATGTTTGTTAGGGAACTACTGTGCTTACTGTAACTGTACTTCTGCTTATGAATACAATCTGTATGCCTGGTTCTGTTCTACTATCTTTATTCTTTTATGTTGTCTTTCATTATATGCCTTAGGCCCACCTGTGTCGCTGCTCGTTAATTCACTTTGGCATTTGGCGATCAGGTTCCTCTAGCATTGCTTGCTTAAAGCACCTTCTGTACTTCATTATTTAAAGCATTCATTATAAATTTGGTAGCAGTTCCATCAGTTGTGTGTGACGTTGCTGGCCCGTATCTGGTGATTGATGCGATCCCCTGTTGTTAGTTCCTTGTAGGGAATGTTTGCTAGGGAGCCATTGAAGCTGTGCGGTTAAACTCTCTACCTAACACATATACCTGGCTCTGACATCTCTAGGTTTACTTTCTACCCCTGTCAGTGTATGTATCTGGTGATTGATACGATCCCCTGCTGTTAGTTCCTTGTAGGGAATGTTTGCTAGGGAGCTATTGAAGCTGTGCATACGCTGCTGGTGTATCGGAAGTACGCCTAGGTTTTGCAGTTCCTTGTCATGCTCTGTGTTTGTATGCAGTAAGTAGCGGTGATTGGTGTGTTCCCGTACTGTTAGTTCCCCCCCACCAACCTTTGGACATATTTGTATCTCTTTTTGTACATTTGTCTCTTTCCGTTCCTTTATTTCTTTCCCGTTCCCTTTAGCTTAAATCAAGCCCCCCAAAAGGAGCCGGCCTTCTCCGGAGATTGGCTCGGAAGGCATCTCTTCCTTCCGGCCTTTCATGTCGGTGGGCGAATCTGGGCGCATTAACCAAAAATCCTTTCCTCATGGCAGATTCGTAACCAACAGTTTCTCTGGCACGCCCGGTGGGACGCTTGTCCCACGATTTAAAGAAAGAGTGCCCATCCAGTTTCCACCTAGCGCAACAGTTTCTCTGCCACGCTCGGCGGAACACGGGTCCCACATCTGACGAGAGATTTTCTGATCAGTCTTCACCTGGCGCTGACAGTTCCTGAGCTCTTGGTGAGACAAGGAAGTTTCTCACCCCCGACGGAATCGAAGCACCGGTGTTCGCTTCATTGCTGTTCCAAATCTGAGCACCTGGCGACTCTGCACGACCAAATCCTCTGAGTCTAGAAGACCGGTCCCGTCACCTTCATGCACACGAGAAGGTGGCGAGCAAGAAATCCGAGAAGCCCGCCTCGAGTTCTACGAACTAGACATCCACGCTCGAGGCGAGATACCCAGGCTGGCTGATCCGCGAGCTCATTTCGACGAAGCCGAGGCTGAGATCCAAGAAGAGGCCGAAGCTGAGGTCGGAAGAGCCGAGTACGAAGTAGAAGAGGCCGAGGAAGAGGAAAATCCTGTATCCTCGGAAAGTACCGATACCGAGTACACAACCGACGGCGGAGAAGAAGAAGAAATGGCTGATCAACAACCGAATGACGATGATCTCTTCCCGGCGGTGGACTCTACGAGGCCTTTGGCCCTGATCGGTCAGCAAGCTGTGCCCCCTGCTGCTTTAAAGTCTATTCCCACATACGACGGCTACGGTAAGACGGCGTACGAGCACATCCAGGACATCCTTGCCCTGGCCGCACTGCATACCATCACCGATGAAAGTGTGAAGACCCGTCTCCTGGCCCTTTCCCTAAGGGGAAAGCTTCTCTACTGGTGGAGATCGCTGCCAGAGGGATCCATCACTGGGTGGCCCCAGCTTGCCAGGAGGCTCGTAAAAGGATGCAACGAGTCCGCTGATCCTACCTCTCTCTCGCATCAGTTCCAAGCAATCCAGAGGCATCCTCAAGAGGAGGTGTCTGATTTTAACATTAGGTTTGCGAGATCCTGGAAACGGGTACCTCGCGAACTTCGGCCTTCAGCCGGCATGGCTGCTCACTACTATCTGAGGTCCTTCAACTCAGACATATGCCTGCTGCTGAAGATCGCCCGAATTGACGAGTTCCCTGCACTGTACGAAGCTGCCCAGCAAGCTGAAGCTGACATTATCTCCATCGGCAGGCTTCCGTCCAGGGTGCAGGAGCCGATTCATCCCGACTTTCCAAGATCGCAGTATCCTTCTGCTTCTGGTGGTGTGCCGTCTACTTCGGGGCAGCAGCCCCGCCCGCGGTGGAATCCGGCGCCGGTCGTAACTCAATACGGCCCGCCTCAGTTGCATTACCCTCATCCGCCTCCTCCCGCTCCGCATTTTCAAGCGCTTCCTGCTCCCCCGCAGTATGCGTCTTATTCTAACCCTCCTCCATTGGCCGCTTTGCCTCCACCGGCACAGTTGCCGCCTCCCGACAAGCAGAGCATCCGAACACGATTCTACAAGAAGTGCGGGCTTTGGCCTCCGGATATCATGCCATGTCCAATGACATGACAGCTATGAAAAAGAAGCGAGGCCCAAATGGACTTTGCTCCTAGAAGGCCGTATGCGCCGCCGGCATTGACAAAAGATAAAGCCCCAGAAAACCAACCGCAGAGGCGTCCGCCTCCGAGAAATGCTGCTATAGAAGACCCACCTGGTCCTCCTGACCAGGTCAACTGGTGCACTACGTGCAATGACCCGCATTCGGAGGAAGACTGCACTTTGCACCAACACTACATCCAGACCTTGGCTGGCAGCACTATAGAAGATGATGAGTTGTACATGATCTTGGACGGTGAGGCCAATTTTGCCCTCGCCGGAAGAGAACCCGGTGACGCCCGCCAAGGAAGAAAAGAAAGGCTGCGGACACGGCTAAACCTTTGCGGTATACACGAGAAGAGAAAGACCGCAGCCCAATGGGCTGCCACCGCACTAAGCGGCTGTGGCCTTACACAGCCCAGGAGAAGGCATCCAAAGATAAAGCTCCCGCTAAACCTTCTCCAGCAAAGACCGCTGCTGTTCCAGCTAAGCCTCCAGCAAAGGCCCCAACTCCCGCTAAGCTCCCTGTACTTCAGCCCCCAGCCGAAACCAAAGAACAAGCCCAGGAGAAGCTGAGGTACCCGTCTCTGACCAAGAGACAGCGAGTTGAGGCCACCCAACAGTACCGGACCAAGTATGAACCGGCTAAACCAGCAGAAGGAGCTAGTACCTCGGGCTACGGCATTGTAGACGAGTTAAAGAAGACTCCTGCCAGAATCAGCATGTACGATGCCCTTCTGCTTCCAGGCCAGGTAGATCTGCTGCAAGAATCACTAAAAAACATGAAGAACGGCAAGCAGATGCAGCCTGCTGTCCTGGTTCAACCTTTGACAGTCTCCACCACTGGGAAGAACAGACCGCCACCCTTTTATCTGTCTTTGCGGATGCAAGGGCACATAGTTCACAATTGCATGGTGGATTCTGGTGCTTCCTCGACTGTGATGCCGAAGGCCGTCTGCGATGAGATCGGGATGGAATACACACGGAGCAGCCAAGGTGTGCTGCAATTAGACGGCACCCCTGTCAAGACAGGTTGGTGTCATAAAGGACATCCCTATCCGGCTGCACAAAGCTCTCGACATTGTGGTCATCCAAGAGGTCGTGATTGTTGACCTGGAGCCTTACTTCGGCATGTGTCTCTCTCGGGAGTTCACCGCGAAGTTGGGCGGGTACCTGTCTCTAGACTACTCGCACATGGAAGTGCCCTTCAAAGGAAGGAGACTGAAAATTTTCAATGAGAAGCCTTCCCCTTTTCTAGTAGACAAGATACCCGGCGGAGAGATGGACTGCATGGTCCAGGTGTCAGAAGAAGAACTGGTGACATTAGAACTGACCGAGCAAGCTCTCGAAGTGCTACAGCTAGAAGACGAGTTCTCGTTGCGGGATTTTAATGCCGTAATCGGGACAGAGCAGGGCTGTTATTCCATTAAGCAGCCCGAGGAGCTTGACGTGTCCGTTGCGAAGGAGGTAGGACCTGCACCCGAAGAGCTGTGGAAGCTTTTCTTTGACGGCGCCCGTTGCAAGAATGGCGCCGGTGCAGGGGTCCTCCTGGTTTCTCCAACCGGAGTCCAGAGGGACTATGCCTACAGGCTGGCCTGGAGCTGTACTAACAATTCGGCGGAATACGAAGCCCTGTGCTTGGGTCTGCGAAAGGCGGAAAGGCTCGGAATCAAGCATCTCCAAATTTTCGGAGATTCAGAGTTAGTGTGTCATCAAGTTACGAATAAATGCGCGTCTAAGCATCACTATCTTAGAGCGTACCGCAATCGGGTCTGGGACTTGATGGAATCGTTTGACTCATTGAACGTTAAGGCAATATCGCGTGAGAGAAACAAGCACGCGGATATTCTGGCGTCTGTTGGAGCCAAGTACGTTCCGGCTGAAGACGTCGTCCAGAAACTGAAGCCGGTCCGCACCATTTACAGGCCTTCTGTGCCTGATAGGGATACCTTCTGGCAGGTATTCAGCTGTGACGAGGAGATCGTCACATTCCTGGTTAACGAAGTGTGTGTAATCGAAGGTAGAGACCCTGATGACGAGCAATATGAGGGGTTGATACAATTACGGAATAATCACGTCCCAAAAGGACTGATTACATTAGAAAGTCTCTTTGATCAGAATGACAGAGCAATATCCCACAGGATCAAAGTAGACCCGAGGCGATATGCTGACACTGGAGCTCGAACCTGATAAAACCATCAAGGTCGGAACAGATCGCACGTCGGAGGAGCGGGTGCAGATTAGATCATTGTGCCAGGAGTTCCCCGACATCGTGGCCTGGTGCTACGAAGATTTGAGGGGGTATGACAGATCTGTCATCCAGCATACCATCGAGCTAGAGGATGGCGCCAAGCCGTTCCGACAAAAGCAAAGGGCCGTAAATCCAAAGGTTGAGGCCATGATGAAGACCGAGCTCTTGAAGATGCTTGGAGGCCAAGATCATCTACCCCATCAAACATTCATCCCGGGTCGCGAATCTGGTGCCCGTGAGGAAAAAGAATGGCGACATACGTCTCTGTGTCGACTTCAGAAACCTAAATCAGGCTTCCCTCCGGGACCACTATCCGCTTCCCCAAATCGACCAAATTTTGCATATCGTTGCTGGAGCCCAGAGATTTTCACTTTTAGATGGATTTTCCGGCTACAACCAGATTTGGGTTAAAGACGAAGACCAGCATAAGACGGCGTTTACCACGAAGTGGGGGACGTTCGCCTATCAGCGCATGCCGTTTGGCTTATCCAATGCTGGTGCCACGTTCCAAAGGGCCATGGACCTGGCCTTCCGAGAGCTGCTCAACAAGATTATTGTCATCTATCTTGATGACATGACTGTTTTCTCTCACCGACGAGAAGATCATGTTTCGCACTTACGGCAGATATTTGAAAGTTGTCGAGAATTCGGCATCTCTATAAACCCGAAGAAGTCTGTCTTCGCGGTAAAGGAAGGAAAGTCTGCTGGGACATGTCATCTCCGAGGAAGGCCTCGCCATTGACCCTGACAGAGCAGAAGCCCTCGTTCGCTTGCCAGCCCCCATCGATAAAAAAGGGCTGCAGTCCTTCTTCGGTCAGATTAACTTCGTGCGGAAGTTCATTCCGGACTTCGCACAAGTGATCAAGCCTATGGCCGAACTGTTGAAGAAAGATACACCTTACGAATGGACTGATGAGAGAGAGCAAGCTTTCGAGGAAATCAAGGCTCGAATTGCGCAAGCTCCGGTGTTGACAAACCCGGACTACTCCAAGGACTTCATCCGGTATGCAGGTGGGAGAACCCGAAAGTTACGCTGCAGTCCCGACTCGGAAGGGAGACGACGGTGAGGAGCGCCCCATTGCGTTCCTAAGCCAAGTGATTCTCGCCACACGAAGAGAAGTACAATTTTATAGAGCGGCGGGTCCATGCGGTCATGAAGTCCCTTCGAAAGCTCGGGCACTTTGTCTCCCAAAGTAAGACCACCGTCTTTGTGATTCACCCCGATGTTCGCAGTTTCATCTTGCAAGGGGAACCGGGTCACAAGAGAGCGGGATGGATTGCCAAGATCCAGGAGTTTGACATCGAAGTACGGCCCACCAAGCTTATCAGAGGCCGAGCCTTGTGTCAGGAATTGGCCCGAAGCGCTGTAGCCGGCATCTCCGCCTGTAAGTGGGAGGACACGGCGACACGCGTCTACCTAGCCAACCCCTTATCGGAGGGGAGTGATTGGACAGATGAACTGGTGAGATACTTCTGCACCGGAAGATGTCCCGATCACTTGAACGCCTCACAACGAAGGAGATTTCGGCTAGGTGCACTTAAGTACACTCTTCGCCCCGAGGGGCTTTACTTCAAAAACATTGACGGCATCCTGTTGCGGTGCGTCATAAAATCCGACCAGCCTAGGATCCTCGGAGACTTTCATTCTGGGATGCCTGGGGGTCACCATTCTTCAAGGCCAACGGCCTTAAAAATAATAAGGGCTGGATACTATTGGCCCACTCTGTTCGCAGACGCGTATGCGGTCTGTGCCAAGTGTGATCAATGCCGAGGTATGCTGGCCGAAGCAGAAAAGCACCCCCGCCCCTTCAATCGATTCAAGCCGAAGCTCCGTTCCAAAGCAATGGGGTCTGGACTTCATTGGGGTGATTTCTCCTAACTCCTCCGCCGGCCACAAGTTTATTCTCACAACTCATGACTATTTCACACGGTGGACGGAGGCGATCCCGACCAAGAACGCCGACCAAGAAACGGTCATCAGGTTCATTGAGAGCCTGATTACCCGCTTCGGGGTTCCAGAGTCGATTGTGACAGACAACGGTCCGGGATTTGTAGGCGCTGTACTCACGGAGTACACCAGCGGCCTTGGCATCTATCACAAGATGTCTTCTAATTACTACCCGCAGGGGAATGGCCTTGCCGAGTCTACTAACAAGAACCTCCTGAAAATTCTCCGGAGGACCATTGAAAAAAATAAGCGGACTTGGCACTTGCTCCTGAACCGGGCGCTATGGGCGGACAGAGTTGCGTTCAAGAAATCCCTCAAGACGTCCCCCTACGCGCTCGTCTATGGCAAGCAAGCTGTTATGCCATCACACATTGAAATCCCCGCCCTGTGGATGATTGACGAAGACGGGAGCAGCGGAGACCCGGTAGACGACGAGGTTGTGCCAACTCCTGCAGCTTGGAAGAAGACAGAGAAAGTGCATACCGGGCCTTCGCCGATCACATTGCAGCCACTAAAGGCTGGTTTGCCAAAGGCACCACTGCCCGAGTTTTCAAAGTCGGGGACCTGGTGCTGAAGTGGGACTCATACAAGGCAAAACCGGGTAATCATGGAAAATTTGATGCTCTCTGGGAGGGCCCTTATCAGATTGCCCGGGTGAATCAGTTCAATGCCTACATACTTTCGGATATGGAGGGTCAGCTCCTCCCCATCCCCGTCAACGGGTTCCACTTGAAGCTTTATCGTTGTTGAAGGCGCCCGAGTGGCCCTTCCCTGTAAAAATTTTGCCTTGTGTTTTTATTTTTCCCCGCATGTATAGTTTCCAGTTTTAGCATTCGGTTTATTTTTCCTTCTTTGAGCTTAAATGCGGCATGGGAGAGAAAGACAGACTTCGCAACGAAGTCTATCGTTGCCCCGCAGGAGGGGCGAAGTTCGGCTATGCAGAGAAAGAAAGGAGAAAAAAGAGCAGAAATCGACTAAGTGTTGACCGAAGTCCGACTTCGCAGCGACGCCGGACTTCGGCCCAGCCGAATTGCGAAGTTTGTCCCGAAAAGCTGAAGCAGACTAAAGTCCGCACTGCGCAACCCTTCGTGCGAAGTACGCACTGCGCGCAAAGTTTGTGCGAAGTGCGAACTTCGCACCGAAGTCCGACTTCGGCCAGCGCCGGTGCGAAGTGCGCGCTGCGCTCAACGCTCGGGCGAAGTGCGAACTTCGCGCGAAGTTCGTACTTCGCATCAAGCTTCGGCCGAAGTCCGAACAAAGCGGCCAGCGCCGTGCGAAGTCCATCTAAAGAGCAAAGGCAAAGACCCGGATCGCGCCCAAACCTTGGGCGCGACTAAAACAGAGGTAGAACAGTTCAAGCACGCGCTTCGCGCGAAGTTCGCACTTCGCCCAGTTTTGGTGCGAAGTTCGTACTTCGCCCGAAATTCGGGCGAAGTCCGACTTCGCCGGCGAGGTCGGGCCGTGCCCAACTTCGGGCGAAGTCCGGCTGCGCCTAGTTTTCCGGGCCAGTATTGGGACGCGGTTTAAAGAATAATAAAAAAAAAAAAAAAAAAATTCAAAAACCCCAAGCTGGGCCCAAGGCGCGTTTGCACTTGTTTTAATGTGGGTTTCCGCACCGAAGGTTTTGTCTTGATCAGCGTGCCCAAGTGGTGGCAGCAACGTCAACCATGGTGCAGTCCCCAACGCTGAGTTAATGATTGCGCGTTTTTCAAGCGAAAACGCAACTAAAAAAGCAAGGCACGGCTGCCGGGGCGCGTCTTTTCCTAAACGTTCTCCTGCGCGGCCACCAAGGGTTTTAACTCAGCCGACCTACCCCTCCTGCGTTGCATTAATGGCGCTGTTTTTATCTAGAAAAGGGGGTCAGAATCATGCCAACATTCCAGATTGCAGAGATTATTCCTCGGACAGTGCTAATTATTCCTCTGATAGCGAAATTTGTTGCGGACGACCTGAACCTGTCATTATTGCTGACTCGGAGAGATGGACAAGGGAAAAATGCCCGTGTCAGCGCAGTCCAGCGGAAGCAGCGAACCAGGGGATTTGCCGCGGCCAGGAGTTTTCAAAGGCGATCCTCCGCCAGAGAAAAAGTCAAAGGCCCGGACGAAGAAGGTACAGCGTGGGCAATCCCCACCACCTCCGGTGAATTACCTGGCAGGATATGTGGACGGCTCGTTTTCCATGAGCCTAACTCAGCTGAGAGCGAATGTGGAGAGCCGGGTCGACAAGGTTTCGCCCTCCCATCATTTTGGAGCGGCGTACAAATCAAACCTCTTCAGATTCATGTGCCCTCCTGTCCACCAATGCCCGGAGCTGATAGACTTAATTGTCAGACACTATAAACCAGCTTCCCGGCAAATCTGCAGTTCCAGCGGCAAACCCTTGTTCGCACTGCGCAGGGAGACTGTGCAGCCAGCTTTCGCCCCAGGGCTGGAGTATGACTCCGGCACCATCCTCAGAAAAATCAGTTTGGGCGAACAAGCGGGACGTTTCACGCACACCAAGCGAATGAGGGATTTCCTCAATTCAGAGCTGAGAGCCCCGCTTCCAGCCGGACAATGGCCGACTGGCCCCATGCCTTTGGTAAAATTTCAGAGCAAGTATCTATATACCATCTTGGCATGGATCCTCGGTCGCGACTCCGATGAGCCGGTACACCCGTACCACTCGGCGCCGGCAGAATGCCTCCGTGTGGAGAATCTTACGAACCAGCGGCGCAGCTGAGCGGAAAACGCCCCATCTCTTTCGATCGGGCAGACCGGTCGGCTTACGCCATTCATTCCGATCCGTTGAAGATCCGAAGCGCCGATCAACCAATTTTCGTTTCAGTTCCGTTCGGTCCGGCTTTGTTTGTACCATCTCGCACCCCCAAATGCCGATCCCGAACCTCGAAGAAGGTTAACGAGAAGGGAGAACCCCGACCCGTCTATAATTGGACGGATGACTTATACCGGAAAGGGTCCTACTACAAGTTCAACTTCAACTTTCTGGGATTCGTCATGTCAGTCTTCACCGAAAGTGAAATCCCCCGTCCCCCGAGAGAAATGACGAGTGCTTTGATAAATCAGAAGCTCGGGGACGTTTTCAGACTGACGCAGGGGATTGTGATCAGAATCTACGGATTCAAGGGCAAACCCTATTTGCTGCCCTATTGGTGCTCAGAGCATCTGTTCGGGATGGAAGTTGCCCGACAGATGGACTATGTGGAAGAAGAGTTTGGCCTAGGGAAGAAAAGAGGACAGATTTTTCAATACCCTCTTTCCTGGGCCAATGTTGAGATTATCGAGGTAGGACAACATGTCTACCTAGAGCAAGCGCTGTCCCGGATTGGCCTGGTTTTGCTGCCGCAGCACTGGAAGTATGACCCTCATGGGATAAGGGGAAAGTTTGCACATCCGTGCCCCCGGGACATAACCGAAGATAGATGCGACGTGGTCCATGTGGACCTTGACTGGGAGATTGAATTAATGGAAGCTTCTCCCCCTTGGCAGGATTTCTACTGCGAGGAGGTGACATATGACCCCAAGAGAAACCGGGACCATCACTTCTCATCTCCAGGGTTCAAAAAATTTCTGTCCAAGATTGCAGGCCTTAACTCGGTCTAAAGAAAAGATTATTGAATGCTGGAAAATGAGATGCCGCACGCAGCACGATAAATCCACAAGGAGAAACCTGGCCGTAGATGACGACTTCTCGGTTCTCTATGACCAACATCATGACAGCTGGCGGCCGTTCGCATATCAAGGTTACGTTCCCCGAGGCCCCTTTGAGGATTATAAAAGTGGGTCTCCTCCCAAACAGTTGTACACTTCGGCAACTGCCCGCGCCGGCCCAGCAAGTACCCAGGCCGATCCAATGCAGTTCGTGGCTCCTAAGGCGGCGCCTGAAAAGGCGAAAAAGTTAGCCGAGGCAGCGCCGAGGCACTTCCTCGAGCAAGAAAAGCACCAAGCACCGCCGTAACGCAGACCGGTTGCGGCGGACCTTCTGCAAGTCAAACCCCGGTACAAGTTTACCGTGGGAGCATCGGCGCTCGTCGCACCTGCTTCGTCTCCTTCCCCTGATCCGACAGTTGTTCCAGAAGAAAAGAAGCGGAGGAGAGTTGAGAAAATCAGGCGACCTAGCCTGATAGTGCAGCAGCCAGTCGCAGAGCCGCAGCCGCGTCCTGCCGCCGCAGAGGCAGTTCCTTTGGGCAGTCCCAAGCCAGCCGCCGAGACAATAAGAGAAGACATTCACCCGGCATCGGCTCAGGCGGAGCCCGCAGGTACGTTTGCTGCCCCTGTCTCTCTAGTCTCACCCAGTTCTACTTCCACTCAGTCCCCCGCTCAATCTGGGCGAGCCATGACCACATCCTCCTCCCCGTCTCCGCGTCCTTCTAGCGGTCCCCATTCTTTCGACCAGTTTGCTCAGAACCCTAACGTCTCTCTTTCTCTGAGCACAACTCCAAACCCTTCGCCCGAGGTTAGTGCCGAGGCTGTCCGTTCACCATCACATCCTCCGCCTCGGCCGCTTCAAACCCTCACAGTGTCAGCCTCTCCCATTTCCGTTTCCCGGTCGCCCCCACAAGCGACCGATTCTTCCAAGGTCTGTCCGGTTCCTCCTGATCCCATCCCCGCAGGAGAGACGTCTCAGCAGATCCCTAGGCTGGGGGAACCAGATTTTATGGACGACCTCCAGAACTCAGATGACTTGCCCCTGGCAACGAGAGCCGTAGAGTATTCTGTCTCTTTCCGCCAAGACCCGAAGCGGAGGAGACATGAAGAGATAGCCGCCCCGGCAAAACGCGCAAAGTATGATTTCGGAAGGAGAGTGATTACAACGGAGAAAATAATCCCAATAGTGAAGAAGCCTCTCCGAGAAATGACTAAGGCGGACTACGTGCTCCAGACAAAGGAGAAAAGCTTTGACGACATTGATAAACAATATGAGATTCAGACGATCATGCGCAAAGCTGACAATCTCTTTGTCAAGAGTCTGGAGGAGCAGGAAGAACTTTTTGCGTTGCAAGACAAAGTAAGGCAACTTGAAGAGGACCTATCTAGGTCCACTGAGCAGCTGGAAGCGGCGCGGCGAGAAACAGATGAATTCAAAGCCCAGCTAGCCGCTTCTCAAAGAACAGAGCCGCAACCGAAAAGAAAGCAGCCTCGGAGCAGATTTCTCAGCTCCAGGAGTCTTTGAAGCGAGCACAGTCGCAGCTTGCAGGAAAAACATCTCAAGCGGCTGTCTTTTCAAAGACAAAAGTTAAGGAAATGAGGGCTGGTTTGCTGAGGGAATG
The DNA here is from genome assembly GCA_028583015.1 of Wollemia nobilis. Classification (NCBI taxonomy): domain Eukaryota; kingdom Viridiplantae; phylum Streptophyta; class Pinopsida; order Araucariales; family Araucariaceae; genus Wollemia; species Wollemia nobilis. The sequence goes on from JAQPPZ010017052.1 coordinate 17,411,122, forward strand.
CAAGCCCCATACCTTTAAGGCGATGGCAGTCCTGGACTTCGCATCCAGGATTCAAGAAGTTTCTGCCCAGGGAAAGCCTGTGGTAGAGGAGGCCGAGCGCCAGGCAAAGCAATGGCTGGACCTGGCGATAAACCTTCAGGAGCGCGAGCGCGACGGCGTCCTTTTTTCCCCCGTGTCCTCATTCGCTGCAGAATGGGCAGGTGCAAGGGTGACCTTGCACAAATATTTTAGAAAAGTTGAAGAGGTGAGAGTGGCCAGACGAATGCTTGATGCATTCGGGCATGAAAAAGATATCTGTCTGGCCCCTTTCACGCTCTTTCAGAACTTGGGTGTCCAGGTTTTGTTGAGAATGGCGAGCTCCTTACCCTAGATCGGGTAAAGAAGAATTGGCAGTCCTTTGAAGCAGATACAGCTGAAATTGATAGCTGGACAGAGCCAATTCAAGACAATCGAGTCACTCGGATGGTGTCCGGATATTCCAGGATCCGCTCCTATTTTCGGGAGTTAGAGAAAAGATACCTCACCATCGACCTGCACGCGGTCGCTGCTTTTCACGGAGCATTAGAAGACATAGCTGACCGCAAGCCATTCGAAGCGGAAGCCTGGCGCTCAGCCCAAGAGGCGTACACTCGCATGTGCGAGGCAGAAGCAGGAAATGGAGACCTTTCAGAAGGAGATACTGATGAGGCGACTGACAAAGATGAATCTAAGAACAGTTGCCGCAAGGAGAACAGTTAGAGCGAGCAAAAGGCAGGGGGAGGCAAGTTCCTCTCGCACCCAAAGGATGAAGGCATGGATTCTTTGCGCCGAGGCGAGCTCGACACCCCGCGAGCCGCCAGAAATGTTGTCACATTTTGCACGGGGTGCAATGTCTTCAATGTTGTTTTGTAACAATGCTGCTCTTCTTTTCCTCCTTCCGTTTTTCTCGCTTCTCTCCCTTTCCTTTTCTTTCCCATTCTCTTTCTCTCCCCCTTTTTTCCATGGAGTTCCCAGCTTGATTTTCCAGCCTTTCCAGCAGGTCTATCTGAAATTGGCTAAGTCTGGGTGCGAAGTTCGCACTTCGCCCAGTTTTGGTGCGAAGTGCGCACTTCGCCCAGTTTTGGTGCGAAGTGCGCACTTCGCCCAGTTTTGGTGCGAAGTGCGCACTTCGCCCCACCTCCTGGGCGCACCTTGCACTGGCAGACTGACAGGTCAATGCAGAAAAAAGGTAAAATGCCGGAGCAGGTCCATATGGCGGCAGACACCAGTGTTCGCCTGTGCGCAGTTCGACTTCTCAACGGAGCGGGAATGCGCCCTTGACAGGTGTACGGTAGGGGAACAAACCCGGAATTTGACCAAGGCTTGAAGGCCTTCCCCGACTGCACTGATTTCTGCACGCATCCCAAGGAGCCCCGATCCCAAGCAAAGATGGATAGACTGCCCTCTAAGGCAGGCATGTGTCACACAGCATAACCCATCATCAGACAAGTGTCCAACTTCGGGATTTGAACCAAGACTGCCGACCAAAAGGGATAAGCATGGGCTGCCTGCACCGCTTGCGTTAATAGCCTCATTCAAAGCTGATCCGAGGTTTCACCGCTCCAGCCTACTAGCAACCCCGCCGACTTGAAGATCTGCCCAAGACTCCGCCACGTAGCTGTCCAACTTCCAGGAAGACCATGTCTGCGGGTACAGTCCGATCCGACAAAAGGTCAGCATTTGCAGCTCTTTCGCCGCTTACGTCGACTCATGTTTGATCGGGACTCGTGCCCATTAATGTAACGGGTGGGACTCGGGCTATAAAAGCCCATCTCGAAATTCATTGTAAAGGGTGGAAGGGGAATGTTTGTTAGGGAACTACCGTGCTTATCGTAATCGTGCTTCGCTTATGAATACAATCAGTATGCCTGGTTCTGTTTCTACTATCTTTATTCTTTTATGCTGTCTTTCATTATATGCCTTAGGCCCACCCGTGTCGCCGCTCGTTAATTCACTTTGGCATTTGGCGATCAGTTTCCTCTAGCATTGCTTGCTTAAAGCACCTTCTCGTACTTCATTATTTAAAGCATTCATTATAAATTTGGTAGCAGTTCCATCGCTTGTGTGTGACGTTGTCTGGCCCGTATCTCGGTGATTGATGCGATCCCTCGCCGTTAGTTCCTTGTAGGGAATGTTTGCTAGGGAGCCATTGAAGTCGTGCGGTTAAACTCTCTACCTAACACATATACCCGGCTCTGACATCTCTAGGTTTACTTTCTACCCCCGTCGGTGTATGTATCTCGGTGATTGATACGATCCCTCGCTCGTTAGTTCCTTGTAGGGAATGTTTGCTAGGGAGCTATTGAAGCCGTGCATACGCTGCTGGTGTATCGGAAGTACGCCTAGGTTTTGCGGTTCCTTGTCATGCTCTGTGTTTGTATGCGGTAAGTAGCGGTGATTGGTGTGTTCCCGCATCGTTAGTTCCCCCCCACCAACCTTTGGACATATTTGTATCTCTTTTCGTACATTTGTCTCTTTCCGTTCCTTTATTTCTTTCCCGTTCCCTTTAGCTTAAATCAAGCCCCCCAAAAGGAGCCGGCCTTCTCCGGAGATTGGCTCGGAAGGCATCTCTTCCTTCCGGCCTTTCATGCTGGTGGGCGAATCTGGGCGCATTAACCAAAAATCCTTTCCTCATGGCAGATTCGTAACCAACGGCCACCAAATGCTGAAGCGAATCAACAAGCCATGACACAAGAAATATGACAAAAGAGAGGCAGCATAAAAAATAAAAGTAGAACAAAGCCAGGCATATACTTTATATTGATAAGCAGAAGCACAGCTACAATGGTTCCCTAACAGACATTCCCCTTCCACCACTTTACAATGAAAATGTGGTGGGTATTTATAGCCCGAGTCCCTCCCGATTACATTAATGGGCACAAAGTCCCAGTCAAACATTAGCTGACAAAAGCAGCCGCGGAACTGCTGATGCTGACCTTTGTCGGGCAGGACTGTACCTGCAGCATGGTCTCCCTGAAGGCCGTACAGATACGTGGCAGAGCGTTAGGTAGAACTTCTCATCGGCAGGAATGCGGGTAGTCGGAGCGGTAGAACCTCCAATCAGCTTTAAAGGCGGCAGTTGGCATAAGTAGTGCATCCCATGCTTGTCCTTTTGCTCGGCACGTCTTGGCTCAGATCCCAAAGTTGGACACTTGTCGGATGATGCTGCTTGACACGTGCTTGCCTTGGAAGGCAGTTTATCCAACTTCGCCCGGGATCCGAGCGCCATCGGGTTGCGCGAGCAGAAAACAACGCAGCTCGGGAAGGCCTTCATGCCTTGGTCAAATTCTGAGTTTGTTTCCCTACTGCGCACCTGTCAAAGGGCGCACTCCGACTTCGCTGCGAAGTCGGGTTGCGCACAGGTGGAAGCTGATTCCTACCGCCGTACGGACTTCGCCCTGGAAAGGGGCGCAGTCCGACTTCGCTGCGAAGTCGGACTTCGCCCCAACACTTAGTCATTTTCCTGCCGACTGCTACCAGGTGCGCCCGAAAGCAGGCGCGAGTCCGACTTCGCTGCGAAGTCGGATTGCGCCCGAACACTTAGAAATTCTGGCTGATCTTGTCACATTGCGCAGCTTGCACTCTCGCTGCGCTCCAAGCGGAGGGCGCACTCCGACTTCGCTGCGAAGTCGGATTGCGCCCTGACACTTAGCCATTTTTCAGGGCAACTGCTTGTCAAATTTGAGATTTGACTTAGGGGCTCAAAAGAAAGGGGGAAGAATGAGAATGTAGGGAAGAGAGAGAAAGGGAGAGAAGAAGAAAGGGGAAAGAGAGGAGGAGGGAAAGGGAAGAGCAGCACTCTTACAAAAATTGAAAACATTGCACCCCGTGCAAAATGTGGCAACATTTCTGGCGGCTCGCGGGGTGTCGAGCTCGCCTCGGCGCAAAGAATCCATGCCTTCATCCATTGGGTGCAGAGGAACTTACTTCCCCTGCCTTCTGCTGCTCTAGTCGTTCTCCTCGCGGCAACTGTTCTTCAAATCCACTTCTGGCAGCTGCCTCCTCGGATTCGCCTTCCGAATGCTCTCCGGTGTCAGCTTCTGCCTCGCAGATGCGCTTGTATGCGGCCTGGGCTTGGCCCCAGGCCTCTGCTTCGAATGGTCGGCGGTCGGCAACTTCTTCTAATGCTGCGTGGAATGCAGCGACCGCGTGCAGGTCGATGGTGAGGTATCTTTTTCCCAGCTCTTGGAAGTAGGAGCTGATCCTGCAGCACTTGGACACCATCTGGGTGACCTGACTTTCTTGAATTGGCTCGGTCCAGCTATCGATTTCAGCTGTATCTGCTTCAAAGGACAGCCAATTCTTTTTCACCTGCTCATGGGTGAGAAACTCACCATTCTCAACATAGCCCGGGCACCCTAGTTCAGAGAGAGCGTGAAAGGGAGCCATACAAATGTCTCTTTCATGTTCGAATGCATCCAGCATTCGTCTGGCAACTCTCACCTCTTCTGCTTTCTTAAAATATTTATGCAAGGTTACCCTTGCATCTGCCCATTCTGCAGCGAATGAGGACATGGGGGAGAATTGGAGGCCATCGCGCTCGCGTTCTTGAAGATTTATCGCCAGGTCCAGCCATTGCTTCGCTCGGCGTTCGGCCTCCTCTACCACAGGCTTTCCCTGGGCAGAAACTTCTTGGATCCTGGATGCGAAATCCAGGACCGACATGGCTTTACACATGTGGGGCTTGCATCCCCGCAGAAGATCAGCCCGCATCTCCTTAACTTTGCTCTTTGAAAAGACCGTCGCTTGAGATGCTTTCTCTGCAGATTGCGATTGCGCCTGTTTCAAAGACTCCTGGAGCTGAGAAATCTGCTCCAGGGCTGCCTGCTTTTCCGTTGCGGCTTCTTGCTGAGAAGCGGCCAGCTGGGCTTTTAATTCATCTATTTCTCGCTGCGCCGATTCCAGCTGCTCGGTGGACCTAGACAAGTCCTCTTCAAGCTGTCTTGTCTTGTCCTGCAACCGGAAAAGCTCTTCCCGTTCCTCCAGATTTTTGACAAGGAGATTATCCGCTTTACGAAGGATTCCATGAATCTCGTATTGCTGGTGGATATCGTCAAAGCTCTTCTCCTTTCTCTGGAGCTCGTAGTCCGCCCTGGTCATTTCCCGGAGAGGCTTCTTCACTTTTGGAGTTATCTTTTCTGTCGTGAGCACTCTCCTCTCGAAGTCAAACTTGGTGCGCTTTACCGGGGCGGCTATCTCTTCATGTCTCCTCCGCTTCAAGTTTTGGAGGAAAGAGATAGGGTATTCTACGGCTCTCGTTGCCAGAGGCAAATCGTCCGTGTTCTGGAGGTCGTCCATGAAGTCCGGTTCCCCCGGCCTAGGGTTCTGCTGTGACGTCTCCCCTGCGAACAGGGAAGTAGGAGAAACCGGAAGGACTTTGGAAGGAGCGGCCGCTTTTGAGGGCGACCGGGGAGCGGAGAGCGGAGCGGTTGATGCTGGAAGGGTTTCAAGCGGCTGAGGCGATGGATGCAGCGGTGAACGCGCAGCTTCAGCACTAACCACGGGTGAAGGGTTTGGGGTTTGACTCAGGGATAGGGAGGCGTTGGGGTCCTGAGCAAACTGGTCGAAAGAATGGGGGCCGCTAGAAGGCTGTGGAGATGGGGAGGAAGATGCGGCCACGGCTTGCTCGGATTGAGCGGGAGATGGAGTCGGAGTAGGGCCAGATGAGATCTGAGGGAGCGGGGCAGCGGACGTACCTGCGGGCTCCGCCTGAGCCGATGCTGGATGGATGTCTGCGGTTCTGGTTCCGGCGGCTGGCTCAGGACTATCCAGAGAAACAACCTCTGGAGCGGCTGGACGCGGCTGCGGCTCTGCGACTGACTGCTGCACCGTCAGGCTAGGTCGCCTGACCCTCTCAACTCTCTTCCTCTTTTTCTCTTCTGGAGCAATGGCTGGTTCGGAAGAAGGAGATGAAGTAGGTGCAACGGGCGCTGATGTTCCCACGGTAAACTTGTACCGGGGTTTGACTTGCAGAAGGTCTGCCGCGGCCGGTCCGCTCGCTGGCGGCGCTGGCGTCTTTTGTGCCTGAGGAGTCACCTCGGGCGTTGACTTGACTGATTTTTTCGCCTTTTCAGGCGCCACCTTGGAAGCAACAGGCTGCATTGGGTCCACTTGGATATCTCGTTGGGCCCGCACTGGCAGTTGTAAAAGTGTACAACTGTTGGGAGGAAGACCCTCCTTTATAACCCTCAAAGGGACCTCGGGGAACGTAATCTCGAAATGCGAAAGGCCGCCAGCTGCCAATGTGCTGGTCATATAGAGCTGAAAAGTCATCATCAACGGCCAGATTTCTCCTGATGGATTTATCGTGCTGCGTGCGGCACCTCATCTTCCAGCATTCAACAACTTTTTCTTTTGGCCAGTTAAGGCCTGCCAGCTTGGTGATGAATTTCTTAAATCCCGGAGAAGTGAACTTGTGGTCCGGGTTTCGCTCGGGGTCATATGCTACCTCCTCGCAGTAAAACTCCTGCCACGGAGGCCATGCTTCCATCAAGTCAATCTCCCAGTCGAGGTCAACATGGACCACATCGCATCTGTCTTCGATTATATCCGCCCGGGGGCAGATATGTGCAAACTTTCCCCTTATCCCGTATGGGTCGTACTTCCAGCGCTGCGGCAGCAGAATCAGGCCAATGTCAAAGAGCTCCCGCTCGAGATAGACATGCTGTCCTATCTCTGATATCTCGACGTTCGCCCAGGAAAGAGGATATTGAAAGATATGGCCCTTTCTCTTTCCCTGGCCGAACTCCTCTTCAACGTAATCCATCTGCCGCGCAACCTCCATCCCAAACTGATGATCCGTGCACCAGTAGGGCAGCAGATGAGGTTTGCCCTTGAATCCGTAGATTCTGACCACAATCCCCTGCGTCAGTCTAAAAACGTCCCCGAGCTTGTGATTCAACAAATAGTTCGTCATTTCCTGCGGGGGGCGAGGGATCTCACCATCGCTGAAGACTGACATGACCAAGCCCAGAAAGTTGAAGTTGAACTTGTAGTAAGACCCTTTCCGGTATAGGTCATCCGTCCAGACATAGACGGGCTGTGGCTCTCCCTTCTCATTTACCTTCTTCAGGTTAGGGATCGGCATCCGGGAGTGCAAATGATACAAACAAAGCCAAGCCAAGAAGGAACTGAATCGAAATTCAGTTGACTGCTTTTTCTGGAGCTTCACCAGGCTGGAGTGAATGGCGTATGCAAGCCAGTCCGCCCAGTCAAAGAAGATAGGGCGCTTCCCACTTCTCTGCGCTGCTGGTTCATAGGATTCTCCGCATAGGAGACATTCTGCCAGCGCTAGCTGGTACGGCTGTACCAGCTCGTCAGAGTCGCAGCCGAGGACCCACGCCAGAATGGTGTATATGTATTTGCTCTGAAACCTCTCCAGGGGTATGGGGCCGGTTGGCCATTGTCCAGCTGCGAGCGGGGCGTTCAGCTCTGAATTGAGGAAATCCCTCATCCTTTTTGTGTGCGTAAAGCGTCCCGCTTGCTCGCCAAGATTTATCTTTTTGACAATCGTGTTGGAGTCATACTCCAACCCTGGGGCGAAGGCCGGCTGGACAGTCTCTTTGCGAAGCGCGAACAAGGGTTTACCGCTGGAGCTGCAAATTTGCCGGGTAGCTGGTCTGTAATGTCTGACAATTAGGTCTACCAGCTCCGGGCATTGATGGACAGGAGGGCACAAGAACCGGAAAAGGTTCGACTTGTACGCCGCTCCGAAATGGTGAGAGGGCGAAACTTTGTCAGCCCAATTTTCCACATTTACCCGCAGCTTAGTAAGGCTCATGGAAAACGAGCCGTCCTTGTACCCGGACAGGTAATTAACCGGTGGTGGTGGGGCTTGCCCACGCTGTACTTTCTTTGTCCGGGATTTTGACTTTTGCTCCTGCGGCGTCTCACCCTTGAAAACACCCACTTGCGGGAAATCTCCACTTTCGCGCCCTTCGCTGGATTGCGCTGGCATTGGCAACTTTCCTTTGTCCATCCCTCCGAAACAGCAATAATTACGATTTCTGGACGTCTGCACCAGATTTCGCAGTCACAGGAATAATCTGCACGATTTGGCATGTCTGGATGCATCAGACCCCCTTTTCTAGATAATGACAGCGTCATTAATGGTGCGCAGGAGGGGGTAGGTCGGCCGGCAAGTGAAGGCGTTATGTTTTTTTGGTGGCCGCACAGGAGAATGTCTTGAAAGATGCACCCCGGTTGCCGCGCCATGCTTCTTTGATTGCGCTTTCCTTGAAGATTGCGCAATCATTAAATTTAACTTTGAACGCTGCGCCATGGCTGACGTCACTGCCGCAATCTGGGCACACTGCTCAAGAAAAAACCCTTGGTGCGGAAACCCAACTCTTACTGTCGCAATGCGCCCTGGGCCCACGCTTGGAGCATTGGAATTTTTTATTTATTTATTTTTTTAAACCATCCAAGCTGCGCCCAGGAAACAGGGCGCAATCGGACTTCGCCCCAAAATTGGGCGCGATCCGAACTGCCACTTGCGTTAAGACTGTTGCTGCCTTTCTTTTCCAACTGCGCCCTTTGGCCGGGCGCAACCAGACCTTTGTGATTTTTTGACAAGGCTTCGGGCCCACTTAGAATTTGTTGCCTTTTGTGACGGGCCACTTCGCGCGCAGTTCGGGCGTATTCGGACTTCGCGCGCGAAGTCGGACTTCGCTCCAAACTCGAGCGCAGTCCGAACACTTCTCTCCTTTGCAGCTTCTGCTTTCAAACCGCGCCCTTTGGCCGGTGCGCAGCCCGACTTCGCTGCGAAGTCGGGCAGCGCACTGCCACTTAGCCGTTTTCTTTGCTTTCTTAGACAACTCCCCTCTACGAACTTCGCTCCTTCTGAGGGACGACAACAGGCTTCGCTGCGAAGTCTGTGCTTTCTCCCTTTGTCCTACTTGGGCTCAAACAAATGGAAAACTGAAAGCTGGAAAAACTGTACATGCTGAAAAGTAAAATGCATAAGGGAAATTTTTACAAAGGAGGGCCCATTGGGCACCTTCAGCAGCGGTAAATTTTTAAGTGGAACCCGTTAACGGGGATAGGTAGGAGCTGACCCTCCATATCCCGAAGTATGTAAGCATTGAACTGGTTCACCCGGGCAATCTGATAAGGGCCCTCCCAGAGGGCATCAAACTTCCCGTGGTTGCCCGGCTTCGCCTTATATGAGTCCCACTTCAGCACCAGGTCCCCGATTTTAAAAACTCGGGCAGTGGTGCCTTTCGCAAACCAGCCTTGAGTGGCTTCAATATGCTTGGTGAAGGCCTGGTATGCTTTTTCTCTGTCTTCTTCCAACTGCAGGAGTTGGCACAGTCTGTCATCCACCGGGTCTCCGCTGCTCCTGTCTTCGTCCAACATCCATAGGGCAGGGATTTCAATGTGGGATGGCATGACAGCCTCTTTGCCATAGACGAGCGCATAGGGGGACGTTCTGATGGATTTCTTGAATGAAACTCTGTCCGCCCACAGCGCCCGGTTCAGGAGTAAATGCCAAGTCCGCTTGTTCCTGTCAATGGTCCTCCTGATGATCTTCAGGAGGTTCTTGTTAGTAGACTCGGCAAGGCCATTCCCCTGCGGGTAGTAATTAGAAGACATCTTGTGATAAATGCCAAGTTTGCCAGTGTACTCCGTGAGTACAGCGCCTGCAAACCCCGGACCATTGTCCGTCACAATTGACTCTGGAACCCCGAAGCGGGTAATCAGGCTCTCAAGGAACCCGATGACCGTTTCTTGGTCCGCGTTTTTGGTTGGGATCGCCTCTGCCCACCGTGTGAAGTAATCGGTGGCTGTAAGAATAAACTTGTGTCCGGCAGAGGAATTAGGCGAAATCACCCCAATGAAGTCTAGACCCCATTGCTGGAACGGAGTCTCGGCCTGAATCGGTTGAAGGGGCAGGGGTGCTTTTCTGTTTCTGCCAGCAAACCTCTGGCATTGATCACACTTGGAACAGACCGCATAAGCGTCTGTAAATAGAGTGGGCCAATAGTACCCGGCTCTAATTATTTTTAAGGCCGTAGGCCTTGCAGAATGATGACCTCCAGGCATCCCGGAATGAAAATCTCCGAGGACCCTGGGCTGGTCTGATTTCATGACGCACCGCAACAGGATGCCGTCAATATTTTTGAAGTAAAGCCCCTCGGGGCGAAGAGTGTACTTGAGTGCACCTAGCCGAAATCTCCTTCGTTGTGAGGCGTTCAGGTGATCTGGACATCTTCCGGTGCAGAAATATCTCACCAGTTCATCTGTCCAATCACTCCCCTCCGATAAGGAGTTGGCTAGGTAGATGCTTGTCGCTGTGTCCTCCCACTTACAGGCGGAGATGCCGGCTACAGCGCTTCGGGCCAGCTCCTGACACAAGGCTCGGCCCCTGATAAGCTTGGTGGGCCGCACTTCGATGTCGAACTCCTGGATTTTTGCAATCCATCCTGCTCTCTTGTGACCCGGCTCTCCTTGTATGATGAAGCTTCGAACGTCCGGGTGAATCACAAAGACAGTCGTTTTGCTCTGGGAGACAAAATGCCTGAACTTTCGGAGGGATTTCATGACAGCGTGAACCTGCCGCTCTATAAAGTTGTACTTTTCCTCATGCGGCTGAATCACTTGGCTCAAGAACGCTATGGGGCGCTCCTCGCCATCGTCTCCCTTCTGAGTTAGGACTGCGGCGTAACTTTCCGGTTCTCCCACCGCATAAAGGATGAAGTCCTTGGAGTAGTCCGGGTTTATCAACACCGGAGCTTGCGCAATTCGAGCCTTGATTTCCTCGAAGGCTTGCTCTCTCTCATCAGTCCATTCGTAAGTTGTATCTTTTTTCAGCAGTTCGGCCATAGGCTTGATCACCTGTGCGAAGTCCGGAATGAACTTCCGCACGAAGTTAATCTGACCGAAGAAGGACTGCAGCCCTTTTTTATCAATTGGGGCTGGCAAGCGAAGGAGGGCTTCTGCTCTGTCAGGGTCAATGGCGAGGCCTTTCTCGGAGATGACATGTCCCAGCAGCTTACCTTCTTTTACCGCGAAGACAGACTTCTTCGGGTTTATAGAAATGCCGAATTCTCGACACCTCTCAAATATTTGCCGCAGGTGGGAAACATGATCCCCTCTTTGGTGAGAGAAAACAGTCATGTCATCAAGGTAGATGACAATGATCTTATTGAGCAGCTCTCGGAAGGCCAGGTCCATGGCCCTTTGGAATGTGGCACCAACATTGGATAAGCCAAAAGGCATGCGTTGATAGGCGAACGTCCCCCATTTGGTGGTGAACGCCGTCTTATGCTGGTCCTCATCCCTGACCCAAATCTGGTTGTAGCCGGAAAATCCATCTAGAAGTGAGAATCTCTGGGCTCCAGCAACGATGTGTAGAATTTGGTCAATTTGGGGAAGCGGATAGTGGTCCTTGAGGGAAGCCTGATTCAGGTTTCTGAAGTCGACACAGAGACGAATGTCGCCATTCTTCTTCCTCACAGGCACCAAATTCGCGACCCAGGATGAATGTTTGATGGGGTAGATGATTTTGGCCTCCAGCATCTTCAAGAGCTCGGCTTTCATCATGGCCTCAATTTTCGGATTTACGGCCCTCTGCTTCGTCGGAATGGCTTGGCGCCATCCTCTAGCTCAATGGTATGTTGGATTACATCTCTGTCATACCCCTTCAAATCCTCGTAGCACCGGGCCACGATGTCGGGGAACTCTTGGCACAGTGATCTGATCTCGCTCAAGTTCCTCCGAAGTGCAGTCTGTCCCGACCTTGATAGTTTTACCAGGTTCGAGTTCTAGGTCGGCATACTGCTTCGGGTCTACTTTGATCCTATGAGATATAGCTCTGTCATTCTGATCAAATAGACTCTCTAATGTAATCAGTCCTTTTGGGACATGATTATTTTTCAACTGTATCAACCCCTCATATTGCTCGTCATCAGGGTCTCTACTCTCGATTGAACCAACTTCATTTACCAAAAATGTGACGATCTCCTCGTCACAACCGAACACCTGCCAGTGGGTGTCCTTATCAGGCACAGAAGGCCTGTAAATAGTGCGAACCGGCTTCGGTTTCTGGACAACGTCATCAGCCGGAACGTACTTGGCTCCAACAGACGCCAGAATGTCAGCGTGTTTGTTTTTCTCACGCGATATCGCCTTGACATTCAACGAGTCAAACGACTCCATCAGGTCCCACACCCGGTTGCGGTACGCCTTGAGATAGTGTTGTTTGGAGGCGCACTTGTTCGTAACCTGGTGACACACCAGCTCTGAATCTCCAAAGATCTGCAGGTGTTTAATCCCCAACCTCTCCGCCTTTCGCAAACCCAAGCACAGGGCTTCGTACTCCGCCGAGTTGTTAGTGCAACTCCAGGCCAACCTGTAGGTATAGTCCTTCTGGATCCCGGTCGGAGAAACTAGAAGCACCCCTGCACCGGCGCCATTTTTGCATCGCGCGCCGTCAAAGAAAAGCTTCCACAGCTTCTCAGGTGCAGGTCCCACTTCCTTTTCAGCTGACTTGTCAAGCCTCTCGGGCTGTACAATGGTGTAACAGCCCTGCTCTGTCTCAATTACGGCATTGAAATCCCGCAAAGAGAACTCATCTTCAAGCTGTAGCACTTCGAGGGCTTGCTCCGTCAGCTCTATTGTCACCAGTTCTTCCTCTGACAACTGGACCATGCAGTCCAACTCTCCTCCGGGTATCTTCTCTACTAGGAAGGTGGAAGGCTTCTCATTAAAAATTCTCACTCTTCTTCCCTTGAAGGGCACTTCCATATGCGAGTAGTCTAGAGACAGTACCCGCCCAGCCTTCGCAGGTGAACTCCCGGGAGAGACACATGCCGAAGTAGGGAGCCGAGTCAACAACCACGACCTCTTGGATGACCACGATGTCGAGAGCCTTATGCAGCCGGATAGGGATGTCCTTTATGACACCAACTGTCTTGACAGGGGTGCCGTCCAATTGCAGCACGCCTTGGCTGCTCCTTGTGTACTCCATCCCGATCTCGTCGCAGACGGCTTTCGGCATAACAGTCGTGGAAGCGCCAGAGTCCACCATGCAGTTGTGTACTATGTGCCCTTGCATCCGTAAAGACAGATAGAAGGGAGGCGGTCTGTTCTTCCCAGTGGCTGAGACTGTCAGAGGTTGAACCAGGACAGCGGGCTGTATCTGCTTGCCGTTCTTCATGTTTTTCAGAGATTCTTGCAGCAGATCCACCTGGCCTGGGAGCAGAAGAGCATCGTACATGCTGATTCTAGCGGGTGTTCTTTTCAACTCGTCTACTATGCTGTAGCCCGAGGTGCTAGCTCCTTCTGCTTCTTTTGCCGGCTCATACTTCGTCCGGTACTGCTGGGTGGCCTCAACTCTCTGTCTCTTGGTCAGAGACGGGTACTTCAGCTTCTCCTGGGCTTGTTCTTTGGTTTCAGCTGGAGGCTGAGGTACGGGAGCTTTAGCCGGAACTGGAGCTTTTGCTATAGGAGGCTTGGCTGGAGCTTTGTCTTTGGATGCCTTCTCCTGGGCTGTGTAGGGCCACAGCCGCTTGTATGGTGGCAGCCCACCGGGCTGCGCCTTTTCTCTTCTGGCATATACCTGCAAAGGCTTGGCAGCATCTGCAGTTTTCTTTTCTTCCTTGGCGGGCGGCACTAGATTCTCCTCTGGGAGGGCAAAGTTGGCTTCGCCGTCCAGGATCATGTAGAGTTCATCGTCCTCTATGGCGCTGCCGGCCAAAGTCTGGATGTAGTGCTCGGTGCAAGTGTGCAGTCTTCCTCCGAATGCGGGTCATTGCACGTAGTGCACCAGTTAACCTGGTCAGAAGGACCAGGTTGGTCTTCTATAGCAGCATTTCTCGGAGGCGGACGCCTCTGCAGCTGGTGCTCTGGGGGTTTGTCTTTTGTCAGCGCCGGGGGCGGATATGGCCTCCTAGGAGCGAGGTCCATCTGGGCCTGCTTCTTCAGAGCGGTCATGTCATTGGACATGGCATGATAACCTGAGGCCAAAGCCCGTACCTCCTGGAGGATTGTATTCTGAATGTTATTGTCAGGAGGCGGCAATTGTGCCGGTGGAGGCAATGCGGCTAATGGAGGAGGATTGGAATAAGGTGCGTACTGCGGGGGAGCAGGGAGTGCTGGAAAATGCGGAGCAGGAGGAGGCGGGTGAGGATAATGCATTTGCGGCGGGCCGTAAGGAGTTACGACCGGCGCCGGATTCCATTGCTGCTGGGGTTGCTGCCCTGATGTGGACGGCGCACCACCGAAGCTGATGGATACTGGGATCTGGGAAAGTCGGGACGAATGGGTTCCTGCACTCTGGACGGGAGTCTGCCGATGGAAATGATATCCGCTTCAGCTTGCTGGGCAGCTTCGTACAGAGCAGGAAACGAGTCTATTCTGGCAATCTTCAACAGCAGGCATATGTCTGAGTTGAAGGATCTCAGATAGTAGTGAGCAGCCATGCCAGCTGAAGGCCGAAGTTCGCGAGGTACCCGTTTCCAGGATCTCGCAAACCTGATGTTAAAGTCAGACACCTCCTCTTGGGGGTGTCTCTGGATACTTTGGAACTGATGCAGCAAAGAAGTAGGGTCAGCGGACTCGTTGCATCCTTTCACGAGCCTTCTGGCAAGCTGGGGCCACCCTGTGATAGATCCCTCTGGCAGCGATCTCCACCAGTAGAGAAGCTTTCCCCTTAGGGAAAGGGCCAGCAGACGGGTCTTCACACTCTCGTCAGTAATGGAATGCAATGCGGCCAGGGCAAGGATGTCCTGGATGTGCTCGTACGCCGTCTTGCCGTAGCCGTCGTATGTAGGGATGGATTTTAAGGCAGCAAGGGGCACAACTTGCTGTCGCGACCAGGGCCAAGGGCCCCGTAGAGTCCACCGCCGGGAAGAGATCATCATCATTCTGTTGTTGGGCAGCCATTGGTTCTTCTTCTTCTCCTCTGTCGGTTGTATACTCAGTGTCGGTACCTTCCGAGGATGTAGATTCCTCTTCTTCCTCGGCCTCTTCTATTTCGTACTCAGCTCCTCCGACTTCGGCTTCGGCTTCTTCTCGGATTTCAGCCTCGGCTTCGTCGACACGAGCTTGTTGATCAGCCAGCCTGACAATTTCGCCTCGAGCGTTGATGTCTAGTTCGTAAAAGTCAGGCGGGTTTCTCGGATCCCTTGCTCGCCACCTTCTTGTTTGCATGAAGGTGCTAGGACCGGTCTTTCAGACTCAGAGGATATGTTCGTGCAGAGTCGCCAGGTGTTCTGATTTTGAACAACAATGAAGCGAACACCGGTGCTTCGATTCTGTTTGGGGGTGGGAAACTTCCTTGGCCCACCGAGTGCTCGAAATGAACTGTCAGCCCGAGTGAAAGAGCTTGTTTGGCGGGAGCGGATAGAAATCTCTCTTCAAACGTGGGACCTGGGTCCCACCGGGCGTGCCAGAGAAACTGTTGGTTACGAATCTGCCATGAGGAAAGGATTTTGTGTTAACGCGCCCAGATTCGCCCACCAGCTTGAAAGGCCGGAAGGAAGGAATGCCTTCCGTGCCAATCTCCGGAGAAGGCCGGCTACCTGTGGGGTTTTATGGTTTAAGATAAGAGTGCAGGAAAGAGATAAAAATGCGGAAAGGATTTACAAATGTGATTGGAGTTGGGTGGGGGGAACTAACAGTACGACAACACATCAATCACCACTACTTACTGCATCATAAATACAAAGCATAACCAGGAACTGCAAAACCTAAGTATACTTTTTATATAAAGAAGTGTACGCACAGCTACAATGGTCCCCTAGCAAACATTCTCCCTACAAGGAGAACTAACAGCACGGCAATGCATCAATCACCACTACGGACAGCAACATGAATACAAAAAGTAACCAAGAAATGTCAGATCCAAGTATGTGTGTTATGCAGAGAATTTGTACGCACAGCTACAATGGTCCCCTAGCAAACATTCTCCCTACAAGGAGAACTAACAACACGGCAACGCATCAATCACCACTACGGACAACAACATAAACATAACACACAAACTGAAGGAACTGCTACCAAATTTATTCTATGTATCCTCTGATCAATGAAGTCCAAGAGTACTTGGCCACCAAATGCTGAAGTGAATCAACAAGCCATGACACAAGAAATATGACAAAAGAGAGGCAGCATAAAAAATAAAAGAAGTAGAACAGAGCCAAGCATATACTTTATATTGATAAGCAGAAGCACAGCTACAATGGTTCCCTAACAGACATTCCCCTTCCACCACCTTACAATGAAAACGTGGTGGGTATTTATAGCCCGAGTCCCTCCCGATACATTAATGGGCACAAAGTCCCAGTCAAACATTAGCTGACAAAAGCAGCCGCGGAACTGCTGATGCTGACCTTTGTCCGGCAGATCGTACTGCAAGCATGGTCTCCCCGAAGGCCGGACAGATACGTGGCAGCACGTTAGGTAGAACTTCTCATCGACAGGAATGCGGGCAGTTGGAGTAGGTAGAACCTCCAATCAGCTTTAAATGCGGCAGCTGGCATAAGTAGTGCAGCCCATGCTTGTCCTTTTGCTCGGCACGTCTTGGCTCGGATCCCGAAGTTGGACACTTGTCGGATGATGCTGCTTGACACGTGTTTGCCTTGAAAGGCAGTTTATCCAACTTCGCCCGGGATCAGAGCGCCATCGGGTTGCGCAGGCAGAAAACAGCGCAGTCGGGAAGGCCTTCATGCCTTGGGTGCATTTCTGAGTTTGTTTCCCTACTGCGCACCTGTCAAAGGGCGCACTCCGACTTCGCTGCGAAGTCGGGTTGCGCACAGGTGAAAGCTGATTTCTACCGCCGTACGGACTTCGCTCTGGAAAGGGCGCACTCCGACTTCGCTGCGAAGTCGGACTTTGCCCCAGCACTTAGTCATTTTTCCTGCCAGCCTGCTACCAAGTGCGCCCAGAAAGCAGGGCGCACTCCGACTTCGCTGCGAAGTCGGATTGCGCCCTGAACACTTAAAATTTTCTGGCTGATTCTGTCACACTGCGCACTTTGCATTTCTCGCTGCGCTCCAACTGGAGGGCGCACTCCGACTTCGCTGCGAAGTCGGATTGCGCCCGATACTTAGCCATTTTTCGGGGCAACTCGCTGTCAATTTTGAGATTTTGACTGAGGGGCTCAAGAGAAAGAGGGAAGAATGAGAATGTAGGGAAGAGAGAGAAAGGGAGAGAAGAGAAAGGGGAAAGAGAGGAAGAGGGAAAGGGAAGAGCAGCACTCTTACAAAAATTGAAAACATTGCACCCCGTGCAAAATGTGGCAACAGTACCTCTCTGGGGTATTTTCAAAATCTTTCAGAACTGGGTTTCCCGAGTTTCACTGACGATGACGGGAACCTTTTGACAAAAGAAGAATTGAAACCTGCCTGGCTCAGCTTTGAGAGCGATGTCTCTGAGATTGATCAGTGGAAAGAGCCAGTTACGGAAGGCCAGGTCATAGATTTTATTTTGAGATATTGTAGGATCGCGGTGTGCTTAAATGACTTGAGCACTAGGGCCAAATTTGCTGACATTGGGCAGATTGACAGGTTCCATGTCCTGGTTAAGGCATTGCAAGACCGAGAGCCTTTCCAGAAAGGTGCGTGGGCTCATATTCACCGAACCATGGAGAGGATCCGTGACCGCCTTCCACCACCGCCGTTGGAGCAGATACCTGGCGAAGGAGATGGAAAAGGAATAGAAGCAGTTGATGAGGTGCCCTCGGAATCAAAAAAGCAAAGAGGAGAAGGGTCTGGAGGTGACTCTGGCCCAATGGATGAAAGCTAGAGGGTTCTCACACCGAGGCAAGCTCGTTGCCCCGCGAGCCGCCAAGAATGTTGACAAGTTTTGTCACATTGCTTCTGAAGGGGTAGTGAAATTTGATTATGTTGATTTTCTTGATATAGTTTTCCTTATTTTTGTTGATAGTAGTGTTACAGCAATTTTGGCTGTCATTTTTTGAATCCCCCTTGTAAATAACTGAATTTGAAAGAGCTTCGCCCATAGTATAGCAAGAAAAATGAGCTTCGCAAACAGCAGACAGGAAAAACATAGGTGCCAGCCAAATTTTCTAAGGCACAGAAAGAGCTTCGCGAGCAAAGCCCCCACAAAACTAGCTTCGGGCCGAAGTTTTGCGAAGAATACAATGTAAAGTAAAATGCTAAAACAAATACCTAAGTGTGGAAAAACACTTCGCAGAAATGCTAGCGAAGCACCTGCTTCGGCCGTCCCTTTTGGCGAACCACCCCTCAAGAAAATCTACTTCACTCAAAATCTTCTCGAAGCACCTGCTTCAAGCGACTCAAGTGCGAAGCTTCCCCCTCCGAAGGCTGGTTGTCCCTGAACATTTTCTAAGGCATGGAGGAGCTTCGCTTGAATTTTCCCCGAAAGGTTGTTTTTGAAACAGTTCGCGGCGAAGCAATTTTGTAAGTCCACTTCAGCTGAATTTTGTGCGAAGCTCCCTCAGTAGAAGCCTAACTATATGCCCAAAATTTTCTAAGGCAAAATTCTACTTCGCTTGAATTTTCCACGAACGGCCATTTTGAAAGAAGGTTCGCAGCGAAGCTGTTTCTGGATGTCCCTTCGCTGCGAAGCACCAATACAAAGAAGTCTATCCCACTTCGGCTCTCATCCATGGCGAAGCAACTCCCCGAACTAAAATTCAGCGAAGTTCTCCAGGGCACACACCCCAAGACTGGGTATTTCTTCGAGGCAATTGAGTGGTTCATAAATGCATCTTTACTTGCCCGACAGACCCGGGACTCATTTTCAGCAATGGAAAAGGAAAGGTCAGCCGCAGGAGGAAAACCCGATGGACTCGGCAGCCACTCGAACATTGCACCCAGAGATTCAGGACGAGTCAGGCGGCCCATTAATGAGAGTTTCCCCGGCTAATGCAGCCGTAATTGCTAAATATAGAAACGGATGTGAGAGCTCAGTCACGGGAGGAGCGAAGGCAGATTTTCCAGTTTTTCGAGGGCGTATTGCTAGGTTTTGCGCAATGATGGCTCAGAGGGTTGGGTCCTCTATAAAAACCCATGAATTGTAATAAAAAGGGGGGGGGAATTTTGCTAGAAAGCTGTTGTAACTTGATTTCTGCAATTGATATTAAGAACTTTGGGGCTCATTTCTCTCTTGTATGCTGCCTTCTGTGATTATTTCTGTTATTCTGTCTTTGTTTGTATACTGTAATTCTGAATCCTCAATTTAGGTGTGTAATTAGGGACAGAACCCTGGAATTCTCCTGGAGGATACATAGGGGAGAAAATGCCATGTTAATGTTCTTGTATGCTGCCTGTGGATAGTGTTTCTGCTATATTTACATGTTTCTTGTTCGTTGTAATTCTGAAACCTGGATTTAGGCATAGGGGAATAGGTGAATCCTGGAACTCGTCCAGAGGATACATAGGAAAGTTAGCGTGGTGTTCATTTATGTGTTATCTTTTGTATTTATTGCTGCTACTTCAAGGTATTAGTTAGTGATCGTGTTGTTGGTTCTTCCCCTCGTTAAATCAACCAACTGTGTTTCTTCCCTACTCTTTTATTTCTTTCCTGCACTCTTACTCTTTTTATCTCTTTCCTGCACTCTCATCTTTAAAAAATCAGTAGTTTAGTAAAGGAGCCGGCCTTTCTCCGGAGATTGGCACGGAGGGCATCTCTTCCCTCCGGCCTTTCAATGTCGGTCCAGGTCTAGGGCGCGTATACATACAAAATCCTTTCCTGTGGCAGATTTGTTACCAACAGTAACTACTTCCTAAGGGAAAAAGTTAAAAAATTCAAATAGCATACCATTTATATCAAGCTAAATATCAAAACATAATCATGCCTTTTGTGATGAAATTGATATTCACTGAGCCAGGTTCACTCATAAAATTACCTGAACAAAGCTTCTTGGACGACCAGCAAGATCATCTTCTCGCCTATTAGATCGTATCCAATCTGCTGCAACGAGATGCATCATAGTATCTTTTGCCTTGACCTGAAAAATGAACACATCTTCCCAATGAATTTGCTTGCTACTGGCAATAAGAAATGAGAGAGCTTTCCCTGAATTATAAGCAGATATTGATGGAAATAGATTTCCCAAATACAAGGGAAAAAAATAGAGGTATTAACGAATACAATAATTCATTGAAAATATTTAGAAAACAGAACCACAAAATACTAAAGAATTAGAGAGAATGATCATCAATTATGTAGGCTTGTTTCACCAACGACGTGATTTCAAAAAAGAACACCTAGAAATTGAGGATAGTCAATACCTTTTGTTGACCTTGCAAATAATTCTGTCCACGGATTAAAAATGTTGATGGGTCTGCCATGGTCCAGCTACATGTTAAATTATTAGTATAAGATTTTGGAAGAGTTCCTTCGTAGCTGAGGAAATCGTCATCCCTTTCTTCTTCATGTGAGTTTACTTGTGACCGCTTTTGTCCTTCAGGAAGAGAAAGGCTCCATTATTTCCAGGTCCCAACAAACACAGGACTAAATACAATATCAGAATTACATCAAATAATTTATAGGAGCTGTGATCACAAATCTTTCTGAGTATGTCTCAAGAATCAAAATTGTTGCAAAACATAACACTACATTTTCAAACTTCACCCCATCCTGGGACTTACAGACTTTGTGAGTTTGTAAATTTTCTGCAGATCATAAACTAATATTATTATTTGAAACCTATTTTCTGTGAGTTGTGTAATACCTGCAATAGCCAGATCATGCAAGCATCTCACAAAGGCTGCTGCAGTCGATTGTTTATGAGGACCTGCTGTCTGGTAGATACAATGACAAGTGAAACAACTTTAATGACAAAAGCCGAATTCAACCATGCCGAATCAAATTATCTTCTAAATACACTGCTTACGTTTAGAGAATACCTTAAATGGGAAACTGCTTTTGATGATTTTACTTTTTGTTTAAATTTGAAAGATCTAGTTGCCAAAGTGTTTAACACCTTGTCACAAACATCAACCGCCTTATTTTCTGAATACATTAGGCTTATTTAAATCCTTCCATCAACTCTTAAAGGTGAATGAAAATTGAATAATCAATTGAATCATATATGAAGTGATCTTCTAACTAAGCAACAAGTCACACATTCTGATATGGGTATGAACCACCAAACACTAACAGAATTCTTTCTTTGATAAAGCTTAGAATGCATAAAAAGCACCTCCTTAAAAGTTTAGGAAAATCATGAGGTGCTTTTAGGCATTTGACATTTTCTCAGATCTATAAATCATTTATAGAAATGTACGGTAAAATACATTAGTACTTCATATCATATCTATAAATCATGAGGTACTTTTAGGCATTTGACATTTTCTCAGATCTATAAATCATTTATAGAAATGTACGGTAAAATATAATAGTCAGTACTTCATATCAGCTTTGCCAAAGCTATAATATGCATTTCAATCATCATTGACTGAAATTGTATCCATATTACAAGGATTTTTTATATTAAAAAAAGAAAGTAAATTAATTATATTATTGGAAAGGTTCAAAAATACAGGCTAAAAAGCTGGATGCAGGCTACTTGCCTTGGGACTGTTGTCTCAATCCAGTCATACTTATTGTAACTGCAAAGAAGGATTGCAAACAGTTTGGTTCTAAGAGTTGATTATTTATGTAAGCTCAAACTTGTTGCTGAAGTTCTGCTGCCTCATTCCTTTCAGCTTGAAATTGGTGTACTTAGTCAACTGCTGTGGAAATGGCTCTGATTGCTGTCTGAGAAAACACTAATGGAGAACAGACTTGTAACCCTGACGATGCTGAGTACAGAAAATTATGCCCTATAAATTCTCCAATATGTCACTGGATAGGGGCATTCACCTTCTTTTTAGAGAGAATCTAGAGAGGGAAGAAACTCCAAAATTAAATTCAAGGTTTCTTGCACTTTTTGGACTTGGAACAACAAGTCTCCAATTTGTCAATCCATAAACTGTACATGTTTGAACATGAAAATTGAAATGGTGCTCATAAATCTCCTCCAGGATTTAAGACTTTCAACCTGCAGCCTATTATGAGGAGTTCTTGAGGAATTGTGTGTGCAATTCGAAAGTGGGCGGATAGCTGACAGATTGATGGGGCTGTATATAAATGGATAGAGTGACCTTGAAACCCCAGAACTGACCCTGTGTTGACTTTCATGTACCGAAACTGGACTGTGTAGGGCTTGTTTCAGGAGAGGCTGAAATGAAATTCCTTTATGATTTCCCCCAAAAGTAGTCAATTATTCTCTTCTGTAGTACTAAGAACCTCACCAACGTATTACTTATGCTCTGAAGTTGAGGCTATGTTGCATGAAACTTGAAAATGGGTATGGGTTCAAAAACATGTCTTCAGAAACGTTGGTCTTCAAAGCCTTTGGAAATGCGGAAATGACAAAGAAACACCTAACTTTAAAAAAGGGATATTTTTAAAATTTATAGAAAAAGCGAACGAAAGAAATCACAAATGATCGAAAATACATTTATTTATTTATTAAATCCCATATAAAGTACATGTTGTCACATTTTGCACGGGGTGCAATGTCTTCAATATTGTTTTGTAACAGTGCTGCTCTTCTTTTCCTCCTTCCGTTTTTCTTCCTTCTCTCCCTTTCCTTTTCTTTCCCATTCTCTTTCTCTCCCCCCTTTTTTCCTTGGAGTTCCCCAGTTGATTTTCCAGCTTTCCAGCAGGTCTATCTGAAATTGGCTAAGTCTGGGTGCGAAGTTCGTACTTCGCCCAGTTTTGGTGCGAAGTGCGTACTTCGCCCAGTTTTGGTGCGAAGTGCGTACTTCGCCCCACTTTCTGGGCGCACCTTGCACTGGCAGACTGGCAGGTCAACGCAGAAGAAAGATAAAATGCCGGAGCAGGTCCATATGGCGGCAGACACCAGTGTTCGCCTGTGCGCAGTTCGACTTCTCAACAGAGTCGGAATGCGCCCTTGACAGGTGTGCGGTAGGGGAACAAACCCGGAATTTGACCAAGGCTTGAAGGCCTTCCCCGACCGCACTGATTTTTGCACGCATCCCAAGGAGCCCCGATCCCAAGCGAAGATGGATAGATCGCCCTCTAAGGCGGGCATGTGTCACACAAGCATAACCCATCATCGGACAAGTGTCCGACTTCGGGATTTGAACCAAGATTGCCGACCAAAAGGGATAAGCATGGGCTGCTCGCACCGCTCGCGTTAATATCCTCATTCAAAGCTGATCCGAGGTTTCACCTGCTCCAGCCTACCGGCGAGCCTCGCCGACTTGAAGTTTTGCCCAACACTCCGCCACGTAGCTGCCCAGCTTCCAGGAAGACCATGCTGCGGGTACAGCCCTGTCCGACAAAAGGTCAGCATTTGCAGCTCTTTCGTCGCTTCTGTCAGCTTATGTTTGACTGGGACTCTGTGCCCATTAATGTAACGGGTGGGACTCGGGCTATAAAAGCCCATCTTAAATTCATTGTAAAGTGTGGAAGGGGAATGTTTGTTAGGGAACTACTGTGCTTATCGTAACCGTGCTTCTGCTTATGAATACAATCTGTATGCCTGGTTCTCGATTCTACCTGTCTTTATTCTTTTATGCTGTCTTTCATTATATGCCTTAGGCCCACCTGTGTCGCGGCTCGTTGATTCATTTCGGCATTTTGCGATCAGGTTCCTCTAGCATTGCTTGTTTAAAGCACCTTCTGTACTTCATTAATTTAAAGCATTCATATAATAGATGTGGTAGCAGTTCCATCAGTTATGTGTGACGTTGCTGGCCCGTATCTGGTGATTGATGCGATCCCCTGCTGTTAGTTCCTTGTAGGGAATGTTTGCTAGGGAGCCATTGAAGCTGTGCGGTTAAACTCTCTGCCTAACACATATACCTGGCTCTGACATCTCTAGGTTTACTTTCTACCCCCGTCGGTGTACGTATCCGGTGATTGATACGATCCCTCGTTGTTAGTTCCTTGTAGGGAATGTTTGCTAGGGAGCTATTGAAGTCGTGCATACGCTGCTGGTGTATCGGAAGTACGCCTAGGTTTTGCGGTTCCTTGTCATGCTCTGTGTTTGTATGCAGTAAGTAGCGGTGATTGGTGTGTTCCCGTCATCGTTAGTTCCCCCCCACCAACCTTTGGACATATTTGTAATCTCTTTCTGTACATTTATCTCTTTCCGTTCATTTATTTCTTTCCTGTTCCCTTTGGCTTAAATCAGACTCCCCCCCCAAGGAGCCGGCCTTCTCCGGAGATTGGCTCGGAAGGCATCTCTTCCTTCCGGCCTTTCATGTCGGTGGGCGAATCTGGGCGCATTAACCAAAAATCCTTTCCTCATGGCAGATTCGTAACCAACAGTTTCTATGGCACGCCCGGTGGGACACTTGTCCCACGTTTTAAAGAAAGAGTACCCGTCCAGTTTCCACCTAGCGCAACAGTTCTTCTGACTCGCTCGGCGGAACACGGGTCCCACATCTGACGAGAGATTTTTCGATCGGTCTCCACCGGCGCCGACAGCTTCTCGAGCTCTTGGTGAGACAAGGAAGTTTCTCACCCCCGACGGAATCGAAGCACCGGTGTTCGCTTCATTGCTGTTCCAAATCCGAACACTCGGCGACTACGCACGAACAAATCCTCTGAGTCTAGAAGACCGGTCCTGTCACCTTCGTGCACACGAGAAGGTGGCGAACAAGAAATCCGAGAAGCCCGCCTGAGTTCTACGAACTAGACATCCACGCTCGAGGCGAGATACCTAGGCTGGCTGATCCGCGAGCTCGTTTCGACGAAGCCGAGGCCGAGATCCAAGAAGAGGCCGAAGCTGAGGTCGGAAGAGCCGAGTACGAAGTAGAAGAGGCCGAGGAAGAGGAAAATCCTGCATCCTCGGAAAGTACCGACACCGAGTACACAACCGACGGCGGAGAAGAAGAAGAAATGGCTGCTCAACAGCCGAATGACGATGATCTCTTCCCGGCGGTGGACTCTACAGGGCCTTTGGCCCTGATCGGTCAGCAAGCTGTGCCCCCTGCTGCTTTAAAGTCTATTCCCACATACGACGGCTACGGTAAGACGGCGTACGAGCACATCCAGGACATCCTTGCCCTGGTCGCACTGCATACCATCACCGATGAAAGTGTGAAGACCCGTCCGTCGGCCCTTTCCCTGAGGAGAAAGCTTCTCTACTGGTGGAGATCGCTGCCAGAGGGATCCATCACTGGGTGGCCCCAGCTTGCCAGGAGGCTCGTAAAAGGATGCAATGAGTTTGCTGATCCTACCTCTCTACTGCATCAGTTCCAAGCAATCCAGAGGCATCCTCAAGAGGAGGTGTCTGATTTTAACATTAGGTTTGCGAGATCCTGGAAATGGGTACCTCGCGAACTTCGGCCTTCAGCCGGCATGGCTGCTCACTACTATCTGAGGTCTTTCAACTCAGACATATGCCTGCTGCTGAAGATCGCCCGAATTGACGAATTCCCTGCACTATACGAAGCTGCCCAGCAAGCTGAAGCTGACATTATCTCCATCGGCAGGCTTCCGTCCAGAGTGCAGGAGCCGATTCATCCCGACTTTCCCAGATCGCAGTATCCTTCTGCTTCTGGTGGTGTGCCGTCTACTTCAGGGCAGCAACCCCAACCGCAGTGGAATCCGGCGCCGGTCGTAACTCAATACGGCCCGCCTCAGTTGCATTACCCTCATCCGCCTCCTCCCGCTCCGCATTTTCCGGCGCTTCCTGCTCCCCCGCAGTATGCGTCTTATTCTAACCCTCCTCCATTGGCCGCTTTGCCTCCACCGGCACAGTTGCCGCCTCCCGACAGCAGCATCCAGAACACGATTCTACAAGAAGTGCGGGCTTTGGCCTCCGGATATCATGCCATGTCCAATGACATGACCGCTATGAAAAAGAAGCAGGCCCAAATGGACTTTGCTCCTAGAAGGCCGTATGCGCCACCGGCGCTGACAAAAGATAAAGCCCCAGAGAACCAACCGCAGAGGCGTCCGCCTCCGAGAAATGCTGCTATAGATGACCCACCTGGTCCTCCTGACCAGGTCAACTGGTGCACTACGTGCAATGACCCGCATTCGGAGGAAGACTGCACTTTGCACCAGCACTACATCCAGACCTTGGCCGGCAGCACTATAGAAGATGATGAGCTGTACATGATCTTGGACGGCGAGGCCAATTTTGCCCCCGCGAAGAGAATCCAGTGACGCCCGCCAAGGAAGAAAAGAAAGCTGCGGAAGCGGCTAAACCTTTGCAGGTATACGCGAGAAGAGAAAAACCGCAGCCCGATGGGCTGCCACCGTACAAGCGGCTGTGGCCTTACACAGCCCAGGAGAAGGCGTCCAAAGATAAAGCTCCCGCTAAACCTTCTCCAACAAAGGCCGCTGCTGTTCCAGCTAAGCCTCCAACAAAGGCCCCAACTCCCGCTAAGCTTCCTGTACTTCAGCCCCCAGCCGAAACCAAAGAACAAGCCCAGGAGAAGCTGAAGTACCCGTCTCTGACCAAGAGACAGCGAGTTGAGGCCACCCAACAGTACCGGACCAGGTATGAACCGGCTAAACCAGCGGAAGGAGCTAGTACCTCGGGCTACAGCATTGTAGACGAGTTAAAGAAGACTCCTGCCAGAATCAGCATGTACGATGCTCTTCTGCTTCCAGGCCAGGTAGATCTGCTGCAAGAATCACTGAAGAACATGAAGAACGGCAAGCAGATGCAGCCTGCTGTCCTGGTTCAACCTTTGACAGTCTCCGCCACTGGGAAGAACAGACCGCCACCCTTTTATCTGTCTTTGCGGATGCAAGGGCACATAGTTCACAACTGCATGGTGGATTCTGGTGCTTCCTCGACCGTGATGCCGAAGGCCGTCCGCGATGAGATCGGGATGGAATACACACGGAGCAGCCAAGGTGTGCTGCAATTAGACGGCACCCCCTGTCAAGACAGGTTGGTGTCATAAAGGACATCCCTATCCGGCTGCACAAAGCTCTCGACATTGTGGTCATCCAAGAGGTCGTGATTGTTGACTCGGAGCCTTACTTCGGCATGTGTCTCTCTCGGGAGTTCAGCTGCGAAGTTGGGCGGGTCCTGTCTCTAGACTACTCGCACATGGAAGTGCCCTTCAAAGGAAGGAGACTGAAAATTTTCAATGAGAAGCCTTCCCCTTTTCTAGTAGACAAGATACCCGGAGGAGAGATGGACTGCATGGTCCAGTTGTCAGAGGAAGAACTGGTGACAGTAGAACTGACCGAGCAAGCTCTCGAAGTGCTACAGCTTGAAGACGAGTTCTCGTTGCAAGACTTCAATGCTGTAATCGGGACGAAGCAGGTCGTTACTCCATTAAGCAGCCCGAGGAGCTTGACGTGTCCGTTGCGAAGGAAGTAGGACTTGCACCCGAAGAGCTGTGGAAGCTTTTCTTTGACGGCGCGCGTTGCAAGAATGGCGCCGGCACAGGGGTCCTCCTGGTTTCCCCAACCGGAGTCCAGAGGGACTATGCCTACAGGCTGGCCTGGAGCTGTACTAACAATTCGGCGGAATACGAAGCCCTGTGCTTGGGTCTGCGAAAGGCGGAAAGGCTCGAAATCAAGCATCTCCAAATTTTCGGAGATTCAGAGTTAGTGTGTCATCAAGTTACGAATAAATGCGCGTCTAAGCATCACTATCTTAGAGCTTACCGCAATCGGGTCTGGGACCTGATGGAATCGTTTGACTCATTGAACGTTAAGGCAATATCGCGTGAGAGAAACAAGCACGCTGATATTCTGGCGTCTGTTGGAGCCAGGTACGTTCCGGCTGAAGACGTCGTCCAGAAACTGAAGCCGGTCCGCACCATTTACAGGCCTTCTGTGCCTGATAGGGATACCTTCTGGCAGGTATTCAGCTGTGACGAGGAGATCGTCACATTCCTGGTTAACGAAGTGTGTGTAATCGAAGGTAGAGACCCTGATGACGAGCAATATGAGGGGTTGATACAATTCTATGGAATAATCACGTCCCAAAAGGACTGATTACATTAGAGAGTCTCTTTGATCGAAATGACAGAGCAATATCCCACAGGATCAAAGTAGACCCGAGGCAGTATGCTGACCTGGAGCTCGAACCTGGTAAAACCATCAAGGTCGGAACAGACTGCACGTCGGAGGAGCTGGTGCAGATTAGATCATTGTGCCAGGAGTTCCCCGACATCGTGGCCTGGTGCTACGAGGATTTGAGGGGTATGACAGATCTGTCATCCAGCATACCATCGAGCTAGAGGATGGCGCCAAGCCGTTCCGACAAAAGCAAAGGGCTGTAAATCCAAAGATTGAGGCCATGATGAAGACCGAGCTCTTGAAAATGCTGGAGGCCAAGATCATCTACCCCATCAAACATTCATCCTGGGTCGCGAATTTGGTGCCCGTGAGGAAAAAGAATGGCGACATACGTCTCTGTGTCGACTTCAGAAACCTAAATCAGGCTTCCCTCCGGGACCACTATCCGCTTCCCCAAATCGACCAGATTCTACATATCGTTGCTGGAGCCCAGAGATTCACTTTTAGATGGATTTTCCGGCTACAACCAGATTTGGGTCAAAGACGAAGACCAGCATAAGACGGCGTTTACCACAAAGTGGGGGATGTTCGCCTATCAGCGCATGCCGTTTGGCTTATCCAATGCTGGTGCCACGTTCCAAAGGGCCATGGACCTGGCCTTCCGAGAGCTGCTCAACAAGATTATTGTCATCTACCTTGATGACATGACTGTTTTCTCTCACCGACGAGAAGATCATGTTTCGCACCTGCCGCAGATATTTGAAAGTTGTCGAGAATTCGGCATCTCTATAAACCCAAAGAAGTCTGTCTTCGCAGTAAAGGAAGGAAAGCTGCTGGGACATGTCATCTCCGAGGAAGGCCTCGCCATTGACCCTGACAGAGCAGAAGCCCTCGTTCGCTTGCCAGCCCCCACCGATAAAAAAGGGCTGCAGTCCTTCTTCGGTCAGATTAACTTCGTGCGGAAGTTCATTCCGGACTTCGCACGGGTGATCAAGCCTATGGCCGAACTGTTGAAGAAAGATACACCTTACGAATAGATCGATGAGAGAGAGCAAGCTTTCGAGGAAATCAAGGCTCGAATTGCGCAAGCTCCGGTGTTGACAAACCCGGACTACTCCAAGGACTTCATCCTGTATGCAGTGGGAGAACCCGAAAGTTACGCTGCAGTCCTGACTCAGAAGGGAGACGACGGTGAGGAGCGCCCCATTGCATTCCTAAGCCAAGTGATTTTGCCGCACGAAGAGAAGTACAATTTTATAGAGTGTCAGGTCCATGCGGTCATGAAGTCCCTTCGAAAGTTTAGGCACTTTGTCTCCCAGAGTAAGACCACTGTCTTTGTGATTCACCCCGATGTTCGCAGTTTCATCTTGCAAGGAGAACCGGGTCACAAGAGAGCGGGATGGATTGCCAAGATCCAGGAGTTTGACATCGAAGTACGGCCCACCAAGCTTATCAGAGGCCGAGCCTTGTGTCAGGAATTGGCCCAAAGCGCTGTAGCCGGCATCTCCGCCTGCAAGTGGGAGGACACAGCGACACGCATCTACCTAGCCAACTCCTTATCGGAGGGGAGTGATTGGACAGATGAACTGGTGAGATACTTCTGCACCGGAAGATGTCCCGATCACCTGAACGCCTCACAACGAAGGAGATTTCGGCTAGGTGCACTAAGGTACACTCTTCGCCCCGAGGGGCTTTACTTCAAAAACATTGACGGCATCCTGTTGCGGTGCGTCATAAAATCTGACCAGCCTAGGATCCTCGGAGACTTTCATTCCGGGATGCCTGGGGGTCACCATTCTTCAAGGCCAACGGCCTTAAAAATAATAAGGGCTGGATACTATTGGCCCACTCTGTTCGCAGACGCGTATGCGGTCTGCGCCAAATGTGATCAATGCCAGAGGTATGCTGGCCGAAACAGAAAAGCACCCCTGCCACTTCAACCGATTCAAGCCGAAGCTCCGTTCCAGCAATGGGGTCTAGACTTCATTGGGGTGATTTCTCCTAACTCCTCCACCGGCCACAAGTTTATTCTCACGACTCATCGACTATTTCACACGGTGGACGGAGGCAATCCCGACCAAGAACGCCGACCAAGAAACGGTCATCAAGTTCATTGAGAGCCTGATTACCCGCTTCGGGGTTCCAGAGTCGATTGTGACAGACAACGGTCCGGGATTTGTAGGCGCCGTACTCACGGAGTACACCAGCAGACTTGGCATCTATCACAAGATGTCTTCTAATTACTACCCGCAGGGGAATGGCCTTGCCGAGTCTACTAACAAGAACCTCCTGAAAATTCTCCGGAGGACCATTGAAAAGAATAAGCGGACTTGGCACTTGCTCTTGAACCGGGCGCTGTGGGCGGACAGAGTTGCGTTCAAGAAATCCCTCAAGACGTCCCCCTACGCGCTCGTCTATGGCAAGCAAGCTGTTATGCCATCACACATTGAAATCCCCGCCCTGTGGATGGTTGATGAAGAGAGGAGCAGCGGAGACCCGAGTAGACGACAGATTGTGCCAACTCCTGCAGTTGGAAGAAGACAGAGAAAGTGCATACCAGGCCTTCGCGGATCACATTGCAGCCACTAAAGGCTGGTTTGCCAAAGGCACCACTGCCCGAGTTTTCGAAGTCGGGGACCTGGTGCTGAAGTGGGACTCATACAAGGCAAAACCGGGTAATCACGGAAAATTTGACGCTCTCTGGGAGGGCCCTTATCGATTGCCGGGTGAATCAGTTCAATGCCTACATACTTTCGGATATGGAGGGTCAGCTCCTCCCCATCCCCGTCAACGGGTTCCACTTGAAGCTTTATCGCTGTTGAAGGTGCCCGAGTGGCCCTTCCTTGTAAAAATTTTTCCTTGTGTTTTTTATTTTTCCCCGCATGTATAGTTTCCAGTTTTAGCTTTCAGTTTATTTTTTTCCTTCTTTGAGCTTAAATGCGGCATGGGAGAGAAAGACAGACTTCGCAGCGAAGTCTGTCGTTGCCCCGCAGGAGGGGCGAAGTTCGGCTATGCAGAGAAAGAAAGGAGAAAAAAGAGCAAAAAATGGACTAAGTGTTTGCCGAAGCCCGACTTCGCAGCGAAGCCTGACTTCGGCCAGCGCTCGCGCGAAGTGCGCGCTGCGCTCTATTCTCGTGCGAAGCGCGAACTTCGCGCGAAGTTCGCACTTCGCACCAAGCTTTGGCCGAAGTCCGAACAAAGTCAGCATCGCATTGCGCAGTTCGGACAACGGGCGAAGGTTGCAAAGATGTGTGAAGCCCAAAGGCGGCAAAGACCCAGACCGCGCCCGAAGCCTTGGGCGCAGCAAGCAAGCAAAAGAGTTCAAGCACGCGCTTCGCGCGAAGTTCGAACTTCGCCCGAAATTCGGGCGAAGTCCGACTTCGCCGGCGAGGTCGGGCCGCGCCCAACTTCGGGCGAAGCCCGGCTGCGCCTAGTTTTCCGGGCCAGCGTTGGGACGCGTTTCAAAAGAAAAATAATAACGAAAAATTCAAAAACCCCCAAGCTGGGCCCAAGGCGCGCTTGCACTTGTTTTAATCTGGGTTTCCGCGCCAAAGGTTTTGTCTTGAGCAGTGTGCCCAAGTGGTGGCAGCAACGTCAGCCATGGTGCAGTCCCCAACGCTGAATTAATGATTGCGCGTTTTTCAAGGAAAAATGCAACTAAAGAAGCAAGGCACGTCTGCCGGGGCGCGTCTTTTCTCAAACGTTCTCTCGTGCAGCCACCAAGGGTTTTAACTCAGCCGACCTACCCCCTCCCTGCGTTGCATTAATGGCGCTGTTTTTATCTAGAAAAGGGGGTCGAATCATGCCAACATTCCAGGTTGCGGAGATTATTCCTCGGACAATGCTAATTATTCCTCCGATAGCGAAATTTGTTGCGACATGGCTCGAACTCGTCATTATTGCTGACTCGGAGAGATGGACAAGGGAAAAAGGCCCGTGTCAGCGCAGTCCAGCGAAAGCAGCGAACCAGGGGATTTGCCGCGGCCAGGAGTTTTCAAAGGCGATCCTCCGCCAGAGAAAAAGTCAAAGGCCCGGACGAAGAAGGTACAGCGTGGGCAATCCCCACCACCTCCGGTGAATTACCTGGCAGGATATGTGGACGGCTTGTTTTCCATGAGCCTAACTCAGCTGCGAGCGAATGTGGAGAGCTGGGTTGACAAAGTTTCGCCCTCCCATCATTTTGGAGCGGCGTACAAATCAAATCTCTTCGGATTCATGTGCCCTCCCGTCCACCAATGCCCGGAGTCGATAGACTTAATTGTTAGACATTATAAACCAGCTTCCCGGCAAATCTGCGATTCCGTTGGCAAACCCTTGTTCGCACTGCGCGAGGAGACCGTACAGCCGACTTTCGCCCCGGGCTGGAGTATGACTCCGGCACCATCCTCAGAAAAATCAGTCTGGGCGAACAAGCGGGACGTTTCACGCACACCAAGCGAATGAGGGATTTCCTCAATTCAGAGCTCAACGCCCCGCTTCCAGCCGGACAATGGCCGACTGGCCCCATGCCTTTGGCGAAATTTCAGAGCAAGTATCTATATACCATCTTGGCATGGATCCTCGGCTGCGACTCCGATGAGCTGGTGCACCCGTACCACTGGTGCTGGCAGAATGCCTCGTGTGGAGAATCTTACGAGCCAGCGGTGCAGCGGAGCGGAAAGCGCCCCATCTCTTTCGACTGGGCAGACTGGCTGGCTTACGCCATTCATTCCAGCCTGTTGAAGATTCAGAAGAGGCAGTCAACCGATTTTCGTTTCAGTTCCGTTATGGCCTGGCTTTGTTTGTACCATCTGCACCCCCAAATGCCGATCCTGAACCTAAAGAAGGTTAACGAGAAGGGAGAGCCCTAGCCCGTCTATAACTGGATGGATGACTTATACCGGAAAGGGTCCTACTACAAGTTCAACTTCAACTTTCTGGGATTCGTCATGTCAGTCTTCACCGAAAGTGAAATCCCCCGTCCCCCGAGAGAAATGACGAGTGCTTTGATAAATCAGAAGCTCGGGGACGTTTTTAGACTGACGCAGGGGATTGTGATCAGAATCTACGGGTTCAAGGGCAAACCCTATTTTCTGCCCTATTGGTGCTCAGAGCATCTGTTCGGGATGGAGGTTGCCCGACAGATGGACTATGTGGAAGAAGAGTTTGGCCTAGGGAAGAAAAGAGGACAGATTTTCCAATACCCTCTTTCCTGGGCCAACGTTGAGATTACTGAGGTAGGACAACATGTCTACCTAGAGCAAGCGCTGTCCCGGATTGGCCTGGTTTTATGCCGCAGTCACTGGAAGTATGACCCTCATGGGATAAGGGGAAAGTTTGCACATTTGTGCCCCGGGATATAACCGAAGATAGATGCAACGTGGTCCATGTGGACCTTGATTGGGAGATTGAATTAATGGAAGCTTCTCCCCCCGGCGGGATTTCTACTGCGAGGAGGTGACATATGACCCCAAGCGAAACCCGGACCATCACTTCTCATCTCCAGGGTTCAAAAAATTTCTATCCAAGATTGCAGGCCTTAACTGGTCTAAAGAAAAGATTACCGAATGCTGGAAGATGAGATGCCGCACGCAGCACGATAAATCCACAAGGAGAAACCTGGCCGTAGATGACGACTTTTCGGTTCTCTATGACCAGCATCATGACAGCTGGCGGCCGTTCGCATATCAAGGTTACGTTCCCCGAGGCCCCTTTGAGGATTATAAAAGTGGGTCTCCTCCCAAACAGTTGTACACTTTGGCAACTGCCAGCGCCGGCCCAACAAGTACCCAGGCCGATCCAATGCAGCCCGTGGCTCCTAAGGGGGCGCCTGAAAAGGTGAAAGAGTTATTCAAGGCAGCGCCCGAGGCACTTCCTCAGGCAAGAAAAGCGCCAGCGCCGCCAGAAAGCAGACCGGTCGCGGCAGACCTTCTACAAGTCAAACCCCGGTACAAGTTTACCGTGGGAGCATCAGTGCCTGCTGCACCTGCTTCGTCTCCTTCCCCTGATCCGACAGTTGTTCCAGAAGAGAAGAAGCGGAGGAGAGTTGAGAAAATCAGGCGACCTAGCCTGATAGTGCAGCAGCCAGTCGCAGAGCCGCAGCCGCGTCCTGCCGCCGCAGAGGCAATTCCTTTGGGCAGTCCCAAGCCAGCCGCCGAGACAAGAAGCGAAGACATTCACCCGGCATCGGCTCAGGCGGAGCCCGCAGGTACGTTTGCTGTCCCTGTCTCTCTAGTATCACCCAGTTCTACTTCCACTCAATCCCCCGCTCAATCTGGGCGAGCCATGACCACATCCTCCTCCCCGTCTCCGCGTCCTTCTAGCGGTCCCCATTCTTTCGATCAGTTTGCTCAGAACCCTAACGTCTCTCTTTCTCTGAGCACAACTCCAAATCCTTCGCCCGAGGTCAGTGCTGAGGCTGTCCGTTCACCATCACATCCTCCGCCTCAGCCGCTTCAAACCCTCACAGTGTCAGCCGCTCCCATTTCCATTTCCCGGTCGCCCCCACAAACGACCGATTCTTCCAAAGTCTGTCCGGTTCCTCCTGATCCCATCCCCGCAGGAGAGACGTCTCAGCAGATCCCTAGGCTAGGGGAACCAGATTTTATGGACGACCTTCAGAACTCAGATGACTTGCCCCTGGCAACGAGAGCCGTAGAGTATTCTGTCTCTTTCCGCCAAGACCTGAAGCGGAGGAGACACGAAGAGATAGCCGCCCCGGCAAAACGCGCAAAGTATGATTTCGGAAGGAGAGTGATTACAACGGAGAAAATAATCCCATTAGTGAAGAAGCCTCTCCGAGAAATGACTAAGGCGGACTATGTGCTCCAGACAAAGGAGAAAAGCTTTGACGACATTGATAAACAGTATGAGATTCAGACGATCATGCGCAAAGCTGACAATCTCTTTGTCAAGAGTCTGGAGGAGCAGGAAGAACTTTTCGCGTTGCAGGACAAAGTAAGGCAACTTGAAGAGGACCTATCTAGGTCCACTGAGCAGCTGGAAGCGGCGCGGCGAGAAACAGATGAATTCAAAGCCCAGCTGGCCGCTTCTCAGCAACAGGCCACAACCGAAAAGAAAGCAGCCTCGGAGCAGATTTCTCAGCTCCAGGAGTCTTTGAAGCAGGCGCAGTCGCAGCTTGCAGAGAAAACATCTCAAGCGGCTGTCTTTTCAAAGACAAAAGTTAAGGAAATGAGGGTTGGTTTGCTGAGGGAATGCAAGCCCCATACCTTTAAGGCGATGGCGGTCCTGGACTTCGCATCCAGGATTCAAGAAGTTTCTGCCCAAGGAAAGCCTGTGGTAGAGGAGGTCGAGCGCCGTGCAAAGCAATTGTCTGGACTCGGCGATAAATCTTCAGGAGCACGAGCGCGACGGCGTCCTTTTTTCCCCCGTGTCCTCATTCGCTGCAGAATGGGCAGGTGCAAGGGTGACCTTGCACAAATATTTCAGAAAAGTTGAAGAGGTGAGAGTGGCCAGACGAATGCTTGACACATTCGGACATGAAAGAGATGTCTGTCTGGCCCCCTTTCACGCTCTTTCAGAACTTGGGTGTCCAGGTTTTGTTGAGAATGGCGAGCTCCTCACCCTAGATCGGGTAAAGATGAATTGGCAGTCCTTTGAAACAGATACAGCTGAAATTGATAGCTGGACTGAGCCAATTCAAGACAGTCAGGTTACTCAGATGGTGTCCAAATATTCCAGGATCCGCTCCTATTTTCAGGAGTTAGAGAAAAGATACCTCACCATCGACCTGCACGCGGTCGCTGCTTTTCACGGAGCATTAGAAGATATAGCTGACCGCAAGCCATTCGAAGCGGAAGCCTGGCGCTCAGCCCAAGAGGCGTACACTCGCATGTGCGAGGCAGAAGCAGGAAATGGAGAGCTTTCGGAAGGAGATACTGATGAGGCAACTGACAAAGATGAATCTGAAGAACAGTTGCCGCAAGGAGAACAGTTAGAGCAGCAAAAGGCAGGGGAGGTAAGTTCCTTTGCACCCAAAGGATGAAGGCATGGATTCTTTGCGCCGAGGCGAGCTCGACACCCCGCGAGCCGCCGTAAATGTTGTCACATTTTGCACGGGGTGCAATGTCTTCAATATTGTTTTGTAACAGTGCTGCTCTTCTTTTCCTCCTTCCGTTTTTCTTCCTTCTCTCCCTTTCCTTTTCTTTCCCATTCTCTTTCTCTCCCCCTTTTTTCCTTGGAGTCCCCCAGTTGATTTTCCAGCTTTCCAACAGGTCTATCTGAAATTGGCTAAGTCTGGGTGCGAAGTTCGTACTTCGCCCAGTTTTGGTGCGAAGTGCGTACTTCACCCAGTTTTGGTGCGAAGTGCGTACTTTGCCCCACTTTCTGGGCGCACCTTGCACTGGCAGACTGGCAGGTCAACGCAGAAGAAAGATAAAATGCCGGAGCAGGTCCATATGGCGGCAGACACCAGTGTTCGCCTGTGCGCAGTTCGACTTCTCAACAGAGTCGGAATGCGCCCTTGACAGGTGTGCGGTAGGGGAACAAACCCGGAATTTGACCAAGGCTTGAAGGCCTTCCCCGACTGCACTGATTTCTGCACGCATCCCAAGGAGCCCCGATCCCAAGCGAAGATGGATAGACTGCCCTCTAAGGCGGCATGTGTCACACAAAGATAACCCATCATCAAACAAGTGTCCAGCTTCGGGATTTGAACCAGGACTGCCGACCAAAAAGGGATAAGCATGGGCTGCCTGCACCGCCTGCGTTAATATCCTCATTCAAAGCTGATCTGAGGTTTCACCTGCTCTAGCTACCAGCGAGCCTGCCGACTTGAAGTTTTGCCCAGCACTCCGCCACGTAGCTGCCCAGCTTCCAGGAAGACCATGCTGTGGGTACAGCCCGGTCCGACAAAAGGTCAGCATTTGCAGCTCTTTCGCCGCTTCGTCACCTTATGTTTGATCGGGACTCGTGCCCATTAATCTAACGGGTGGGACTCGGGCTATAAAAGCCCATCTTAAATTCATTGTAAAGTGTGGAAGGGGAATGTTTGTTAGGGAACTACTGTGCTTACTGTAACCGTGCTTCTGCTTATGAATACAATCTGTATGCTCGGTTCTGTTCTACTGTCTTTATTCTTTTATGCTATCTTTCATTATATGCCTTAGGCCCACCTGTGTCGCGGCTCGTTGATTCATTTCGGCATTTGGCGATCAGGTTCCTCTAGCATTGTTTGTTTAAAGCACCTTCTGTACTTCATTAATTTAAAGCATTCATATAATAGATGTGGTAGCAGTTCCATCAGTTATGTGTGACGTTGCTGGCCCGTATCTGGTGATTGATGCGATCCCCTGTTGTTAGTTCCTTGTAGGGAATGTTTGCTAGGGAGCCATTGAAGCTGTGCGGTTAAACTCTCTCGCCTAACACATATACTCGGCTCGACATCTCTAGGTTTACTTTCTACCCTGTCAGTGTACGTATCTGGTGATTGATACGATCCCCGCTCGTTAGTTCCTTGTAGGGAATGTTTGCTAGGGAGCTATTGAAGTTGTGCATACGCTGCTGGTGTATCGGAAGTACGCCTAGGTTTTGCAGTTCCTTGTCATGCTCTGTGTTTGTATGCAGTAAGTAGCGGTGATTGGTGTGTTCCCGTACTGTTAGTTCCCCCCCACCAACCTTTGGACATATTTGTAATCTCTTTCTGTACATTTATCTCTTTCCGTTCATTTATTTCTTTCCTGTTCCCTTTGGCTTAAATCAGACCCCCCCCCAAGGAGCCGGCCTTCTTCGAAGATTGGCTCGGAAGGCATCTCTTCCTTCCGGCCTTTCATGCTGGTGGGCGAATCTGGGCGCATTAACCAAAAATCCTTTCCTCATGGCAGATTCGTAACCAACAAGTACATATAGCAGTTGACTACTACCATCGTTTCCAGAACAATTTCTGACATGTAAACAATATAAAGATGTTAAGGGCCCAAGTCAAGACTTCATAGACGCTTCGCTTCAAGCATTTTCCACTCTGCCAAAGACCCCACTCTCGGAGCTCCTTGCTACTAGAGTGCCCTGCTCACCAGAGCGACCCACTCACTAAGTGCCCTACCCCTCAAGCGACTTGTTGGTGAGCAACCCATTGGCAAAGCGCCTTTCTTGTCGAAGTGCCCTGCCGCCAAAGCAACCCACTCGGTGGAGCGCCCCGCTCGCCAAGCACCTCACTTTGTCTATTGTTAGCGACAAGATAAGGATGATGTAATCACCTCGTAATTATCACCAAGGTACATTATATGTAGTCCATTTTGTGGCTACAGGTTCAAGTATAAATAAGAGCTAAATGCTCATTGTAAGGGTCTTTTGGCCTTTGAAGCAATACCAGAGCTACTCTTCGGAGTAAGAATTGTAAAACACTCATATTGCAAAATCAATAAAGAGTTGTGCATGGCATTCCAATTCAATTGTGTCTCTGACCTTTTGTTTATGAATGTGTGGAATCAATGGCTTTGCTCTCCTTTCCCTTCTTATTCCTTCTCTTTGTTTGATATTGTAAATTATTCGAAGAACCTTACACGCTGCGGTTATTAGGTCTCTACAAAAGAAGTTATTTGCACAAACTTAAACCTCGCTATGGCTGCTGCCATATTTTCTGTTTTCTTTGCACTTGCACCCTTAAACCCTCAAATAAAAGTGGATTAGATTTGTTTTCTGCATTTCTAGAACAATTGCTTCTTCATTTTCTGCATTAGATAGAAGATAAAAAGGGAACTGGCCCAAGACCTGAAGGTTGAGGAGAGTAGATACCTCCCCATCCATTTGTTAAATTGCGATCGCAACACAAATCACACCTTCCAATTGCTTCCTCGTTTTTAGCAAGTTTTAGATTAGTTTCTTTATTTATTTTCAACATTAGATAGAAGATAAAAAGGGAGCTGGCCCAAGATCTGAAGGTTGAGGAGAGTATACACCTTCCCATCCATTTTTTAAACTGCAATCGCAAGCACAAATCACACCTTCCAATTTCTATGTTCAACAGTTCTAGCCCGCCCGTTGGGACACACAAGTGCGATTTTGGTACGAAATTGATCTTACCCCACCCACACATAATTTTGCAAATTTACACAAGTGTACTTCATATCCTTCCAAATCTGCAAAAAGGGTTGTGTATTACACTAACATGCATGAAACCCACAAATATTTTTGCATTAAAATTTACAAGTTGTTTTCCATTTCAGATTTCATACTTCGTAATTTTTCATGCAAATGGTGACTCCATTTTTAATCTAGAATCTTGCCTAACTTGTGATTTGTGAATCTCATTTTTTTAGGAAAGGACTAAAGCGACAACAAGTGAAGACAGGAGTGAGCGGGAACTGTTGGTTACGGATCTGCCATGAGGAAAGGATTTTGGGTTAATGCGCCCAGATTCGCCCACCAGCATGAAAGGCCGGAAGGAAGAGATGCCTTCCGAGCCAATCTCCGGAGAAGGCCGGCTCCTTTTGGGGGGGGGTTTCTGATTTAAGCTAAAGGGAACAGGAAAGAAATAAATGTACAGAAAGAGACAAATGTACAGAAAGAGATTACAAATATGTCCAAAGGTTGGTGGGGGGAACTAACAGTACGGGAACACACCAATCACCGCTACTTACTGCATACAAACACAGAGCATGACAAGGAACTGCAAAACCTAGGCGTACTTCCGATACACAAGCAGTGTATGCACAGCTTCAATAGCTCCCTAGCAAACATTCCCTACAAGGAACTAACAGCTGGGGATCGTATCAATCACCAGATACGTACACTGACAGGGGTAGAAAGTAAACCTAGAGATGTCAGAGCCAGGTATATGTGTTAAGCAGAGAGTTTAACCGCACAGCTTCAATGGCTCCCTAGCAAACATTCCCTACAAGGAACTAACAACAGGGGATCGCATCAATCACCAGATACGGGCCAGCAACGTCACACATAACTGATGGAACTGCTACCACATCTATTATACGAAAATTAAAAGTACAGAAAGAATGCTAAAGGCGCCTGACCATCAAATGCCGAAGTGAATCAACAAGCCATGACACGTAATCGCGTAAAGCATAAACAGAAGAAATAAAAGCGGTAGAATGTAACCAGGCATACAGATTGTATTTATATGCAGAAGCATGGTTACAGTAAGCACAGTAGTTCCCTAACAAACATTCCCCTTCCACCCTTTACAATGAATTCAAGATGGGCTTTTATAGCCCGAGTCCCACCCGTTACATTAATGGGCACAGAGTCCCACCAAACATAAGCCGACGTAAGCGGCGAAAGAGCCGCAAATGCCGACCTTTTGTCGGATCGGCCGTACCCGCAAGATGGTCTTCCCGGAAGCCGGACAGCCTACGTGGCGGAGTGCCGGGCAAAACTTCAAGTCGGCAGGTTCGCTGGTAGCTGGAGCAGGTGAAACCTCGGATCAGCTTTGAATGAGGCTATTAGCGCAGGCGGTGCAACCCATGCTTATCCCTTTTGGTCGGCAGTCTTGGTTCAAATCCCGAAGCTGGACACTTGTCTGATGATGGGTTATGCTGTATGACACATGCCTGCCTTAGAGGGCAGTCTATCCATCTTCACTTGGGATTGGAGCTCCTTGGGATGCGTGGGCAGAAAACAGTGCAGTTGGGAAGGCCTTCACGCCTTGGTCAAATTCCGGGTTTGTTCCCCTACTGTACACCTGTCAAGGGCGCATTCCGGCTCGTTGAGAAGTCGGACCGCGCACAGTGCGAACACCGGTGTCCGCCGCCATATGGACCTCGCTCCGGCATTTTATCTTTCTTCCCGCGTTGACCTCGCCGACCGCCAATGCAAGGTGCGCCAGAAAGTGGGGCGAAGTCGGACTTCGCACCAAAATCGGCGGGCGACTCGCACCAAATCGGGCGAAGTGCGCACTTCGCACCAAAACTGGGCGAAGTGCGAACTTCGCACCAACACTGGGCGAAGTACGCACTTCGCACCAAATCGGGCGAAGTGCGAACTTCGCACCCAGACTGGGCGAAGTGCGAACTTCGCACCAACACTTAGCCAATTTTAGGAAGACTTGCTGGAAAGTTGGAAAATCAACTGGGGGACTCCAAGGAAAAAGGGGGGAGAGAAAGAGAATGGGAAAGAAAAGGAAAGGGAGAGAAGGAAGGAAAACGGAAGGAGGAAAAGGAAGAGCAGCACTGTTACAAAACAACATTGAAGACATTGCACCCCGTGCAAAATGTGACAACATTTCTGGCGGCTCGCGGGGTGTCGAGCTCGCCTCGGCGCAAAGAATCCATGCCTTCATCCTTTGGGTGCAGAGGAACTTACCTCCCCCGCCTTTTGCTGCTCTAACTATTCTCCTTGCGGCAACCGTTCTTCAGATTCATCTTTGTCAGTTGCCTCGTCAGAATCTCCTTCCGAAAGCTCTTCATTTCCTGCTTCTGCCTCGCACATGCGAGTGTATGCCACTTGGGCTGAGCGCCAGGCTTCTGCTTCGAATGGCTTGCGGTCAGCTATATCTTCTAATGCTCCGTGAAAAGCAGCGACCGCGTGCAGGTCGATGGTGAGGTATCTCTTCTCTAACTCCTGGAAATAGGAGCGGATCTTGGAATA
Source organism: Wollemia nobilis (assembly GCA_028583015.1). Lineage (NCBI taxonomy): Eukaryota > Viridiplantae > Streptophyta > Pinopsida > Araucariales > Araucariaceae > Wollemia > Wollemia nobilis. The sequence goes on from JAQPPZ010017052.1 coordinate 17,452,627, forward strand.
TCTGGACACCATCTGAGTGACCTGACTGTCTTGAATTGGCTCAGCCAGCCTATCAATTTCAGTCAGTATCCGCTTCAAAGGACTCGCCAATTCTTCTTTACCCGATCTAGGGTAAGTAGCTCGCCATTCTCAACAAAACCTGGACACCCAAGTTCTGAAAGAGCGTGAAAGGGGGCCAGACAGATATCTCTTTCATGCGTGAATGCGTCAAGCATTCGTCTGGCCACTCTCACCTCTTCAACTTTTCTGAAATATTTGTGCAAGGTCACCCTTGCACCTGCCCATTCTGCAGCGAATGAGGACACGGGGAAAAAATGGACGCCGTTGCGCTCGCGCTCCTGAAGATTAACCGCCAGGTCCAGCCATTGCTTCGCCTGGCGCTCGGCCTCCTCTACCACAGACTTTCCCGGCGGAAACTTCTTGAATCCTGGATGCGAAGTCCAGGACTGCCATCGCCTTAAAGGTATGGGGCTTGCATTCCCTCAGCAAACCAGCCCTCATTTCCTTAACCTTTGTCTTTGAAAAGACCGTCGCTTGAGATGTTTTCTCTGCAAGCTGCGACTGTGCCTGCTTCAAAGACTCCTGGAGCCGAGAAATCTGCTCCGAGGCTGCTTTCTTTCGGTTGCGGCCTCGTTGTCGAGAAGCGGCCAGCCGGGCTTTGAGTTCATCTCGTTTCTTGCCGCGCCGCTTCCAACCGCTCGATGGACCTAGATAGGTCCTCTTCAAGCTGCCTTACTTTATCCTGCAACGCGAAGAGTTCTTCCTGCTCCTCCAGACTCTTGACAAAGAGATTGTCAGCTTTGCGCATGATCGTCTGAATCTCATACTGCTTATTGATGTCGTCAAAGCTTTTCTCCTTTGTCTGGAGCACGTAGTCCGCCTTAGTCATTTCTCGGAGAGGCTTCTTCACTATTGGGATTATTTTCTCCGTTGTAATCACTCTCCTTCCGAAATCATACTTTGCGCGTTTCGCCGGGGCGGCTATCTCTTCGTGTCTCCTCCGCTTTAGGTCTTGGCGGAAAGAGACAGAATACTCTACGGCTCTCGCTGCCGTGGGCAAGTCATCCGAGTTCGGAGGTCGTCCATAAAATCTGGTTCCCCCAGCCTAGGGATCTGCTGAGACGTCTCTCCTGCGGGAATGGAACCAGGAGGAACCTGACAGACCTTGGAAGAATCGGTCGCTTGTGGGGGCGACCGGGAAATGGAAATGGGAGCGGCTAACACTGCGAGGGTTTGAAGCGGCTGAGGCGGAGGATGTGACGGTGAACGGACAGCCTCAGCACTGACCTCGGGCGAAGGGTTTGGAGTTGTGCTCGGAGAAAGAGAGACGTTAGGGTTCTGAGCAAACTGATCGAAAGAATGGGGACCGCTAGAAGGACGCGGAGACGGGGAGGAGGATGTGGTCATGGCTCGCCCAGATTGAGCGGGGGACTGAGTGGAAGTAGAACTGGGTGAGACTAGAGAGACAGGGGCAGCAAACGTACCTGCGGGCTCCGCCTGAGCCGATGCCGGGGGGATGTCTTCGCTTCTTGTCTCGGCGGCTGGCTTGGGACTGCCCAAAGGAACTGCCTCGCGGCGGCAGACGCGGGCCGCGGCTCGCGATCGGTCGCCGCACTATCGTGCTAGGGTCGCCCGATTTTCTCAACTCTCCTCCGCTTCTTCTCTTCTCGGGAACAACCGTCGGATCGGGGGAAGGAGACGGCGTGTGCAAGCAGCGCCGATGCTCCCACGGTAAACTTGTACCGGGGTTTGATTGGCAGAATGTCTGCCGCGACCGGTCTGCTTTCCGGCGGCGCTGGCGCTTTTCTTGCCTGAGGGAGTGCCTCGGGCGCTGCCTTGACTAACTCTTTCGCCTTTTCGGGCGCCGCCTTAGGAGCCACGGGCTGCATTGGATCGGCTCGGGTACTTGCCGGGCTCGCGCCGGCAGCTTGCCGAAGTGTACAACTCGTTTGGGAGGAGACCCACTTTTATGATCCTCAAAGGGGCCTCTGGGAACGTAACCTTGATATGCGAACGGCCGCCACCGTCATGATGCCGGTCATAGAGAACCGAAAAGTCGTCATCTACGGCCGTGTTTCTCCTTGTGGATTTATCGTGCCGCGTGCGGCATCTCATTTTCCAAAGATTCGGTAATCTTTTCTTTAGACCAGCTTAAGGCCTCGCAATCTTGGACATAAATTTTTTGAACCCCGGAGATGAGAAGTGATGGTCCGGGTTTCGCTTGGGGTCATATGTCACCTCCTCGCAAGAGAAATCCCGCCAGGGAGGAGAAGCTTCCATTAATTCAATCTCCCTGTCAAGGTCCACATGGACCACGTCGCATCTATCTTCGGTTATATCCCGGGGCACAAATGTGCAAACTTTCCCCTTATCCCATGAGGGTCATACTTCCAGCGACCGCGGCAAAGAAACCAGGGCCAATCCGGGACAGCGCTTGCTCTAGGTAGACATGTTGTCCTACCTCAGCAATCTCAACGTTGGCCCAGGAAAGAGGGTATTGAAAAATCTGTTCTCTTTTCTTCCCTAGGCCAAACTCTTCTTCCACATAGTCCATCTGTCGGGCAACTTCCATCCCGAACGTATGCTCGAGCACCAATAGGGCAGCAAATAGGGTTTGCCCTTGAATCCGAGATTCTGATCACAATCCCCCGCGTCGCCCGAAACGTCCCCGAGCTTCCGATTTATCAAAGCACTCGTCATTTCTCTCGGGGGACGGGGGATTTCACTTTCGGTGAAGACTGACATGACGAATCCCAGAAAGTTGAAGTTGAACTTGTAGTAGGACCCTTTCCGGTATAAGTCATCCGTCCAGTTATAGACGGGCTGGGGCTCTCCTTTCTCGCTAACCTTCTTCAGGTTCAGGATCGGCATTTGGGGGTGCAGATGGTACAAACAAAGCCAGGCCAGAACAGAGCTAAAACGAAAATCGGTCGACTGCTTCTTCTGAATCTTCAACAGCCGGAATGAATGGCGAAGCCAGCCGACCGCCTGGCCGAAAGAGATGGGGCGCTTTCCGCTCCGCCGCGCCGCTGGTTCGTAAGATTCCCCACACAGGAGGCATTCTGCCAGCGCTAGCTGGTACGGGTGCACCAGCTCATCGGAGTCGCAGCCGAGAATCCATGCCAGGATGGTATATAGATACTTGCTCTGAAATTTCGTCAAAGGCATGGGGCCAGTCGGCCATTGTCCGGCTGGAAGCGGGGCGTTCAGCTCTGAATTGAGGAAATCCCTCATTCGCTTGGTGTGCGTGAAGCGTCCCGCTTGTTCGCCCAGACTGATCTTTCTGAGGATGGTGCTGGAGTCATACTCCAGCCCCGGGGCGAAAGCCGGCCGCACAGCCTCCTCGCGCAAAGGCGAACAAGGGTTTGCCGACGGAATCGCAGATTTGCCGGAAGCCGGTTTATAGTGTCCGACAATTAAGTCAATCACCTCCGGCACCGGTGGACAGGAGGGCACATGAATCGAAGAGATTTGATTTGTACGCCGCTCCAAAATGATGGGAGGGCGAAACTTTGTCGCCTCAGCCTCTCCACATTCGCTCGCAGCCGAGTTAGGCTCATGGAAAACAAGCCGTCCACATATCCCGCCTGTAATTGACCGGAGGTGGTGGGGATTGCCCACGCCGTACCTTCTTCGTCCGGGCCTTTGACTTCTTCTCTCGGCGGGGGATCGCCTTGAAAACTCCCCGGCCGCGGCAAATCCCCCGGTTCATCGCTCACTGGATCGCGCTGACACGGGCCTTTTTCCCTTGTCCATCTCTCTGAGTCAGCAATAATGATAGGTTCAGGCTGTCTGCAACAAATTTCGCTATCAGAGGAATAATTAGCACTGTCCGAGGAATAATCTCTGCAATCTGGAATGTTGGCATGTTTCTGACCCCCTTTTCTAGATAAAAAACAGCGCCATTAATGCAACGCAGAGGGGGTAGGTCGGCTGAGTTAAAATCCTTGGTGGTCGCGCAGGAGAACGTTTGAAAAAAAACGCGCCCTGACAGACGTGCCATGCTTCTTTGGTTGCATTTTTCCTTGAAAAACGCGCAATCATTAATTCAGCGTTGGGGACTGCACCATGGCTGACGTTGCTGCCACCACTTGGGCACACTGCTCAAGACAAAACCTTTGGCGCGGAAACCCACATTAAAACAAGTGCAAGCGCGCCTTGGGCCCAGCTGGGATTTTTGAATTTTTTTATTATTATTTTTCAAACCGCGTCCCAATACTGGCCCGGAAAACTAGGCGCAGCCGGGCTTCGCCCGAAGTTGGGCGCGGCCCGACCTCGCCGGGCGAGTCGGACTTCGCCCGATTTCGGGCGAAGTTCGAACTTCGCGCGAAGCGCGTGCTTGAACTCTTCTGCTTGCTTGCTGCGCCCAAGGCTTCGGGCGCGGTCTGGGTCTTGGCCGCCTTCAGGCTTCACTAACACTTAACACATTTTGCAACCTTCGCTCGTTGGTCGAACTGCGCAATGCGATGCTGGCTTTGTTCGGACTTCGGCCGAAGCTTGGTGCGAAGTGCGAACTTCGCGCGAAGTTCGCACTTCGCACGAGAGTAGAGCGCAGCGCGCACTTCGCGCGAGCGCTAGCCGAAGTCAGGCTTTACTGCGAAGTTCGCACTTCGCGCAAAAGTTGCGCGCAGTGCGTACTTCGCACGAAGGGTGTGCGCAGTGCGTACTTCGGTCAAAGGCTGAGCGGAGCTTCTTCTTAGTGTGCTTCAGCATTTTCTCGAACAAACTTCGCAATTCGGCTGGGCCGAAGTCCGACTTCGCTGCGAAGTCGGGCTTCGGCCAACACTTAGTCAATTTTTTGCTCTTTTTTCTCCTTTCTTTCTCTGCATAGCCGAACTTCGCCCTCCTCGTGGGGCAACGACAGACTTCGCTGCGAAGTCCGTCTTTCTCTCCCATGCCGCAATTAAGCTCAAAGAAGGAAAAATAAAACGAAAGCTAAAGCTGAAATTTATACATGCGGGGAAAAAAATAAAAAACACAAAAAAAATTTTACAAGGAAGGGCCACTCGGGCGCCTTCAACAGCGATAAAGCTTCAAGTGGAACCCGTTGACGGGGATGGGGAGGAGCTGACCCTCCATATCCGAAAGTATGTAGGCATTGAACTGATTCACCCGGGCAATCTGATAAGGGCCCTCCCAGAGAGCATCAAATTTTCCGTGATTACCCGGTTTTGCCTTGTATGAATCCCACTTCAGCACCAGGTCCCCGACTTCGAAAACTCGGCAATGGTGCCTTTGGCAAACCAGCCTTGAGTGGCCGCAATGTGATCTGCGAAGGCCTCGGTATGCACTTTCTCTCGTCTTCTTCCAACTGCAGGAGTTGGCACAATCTGTCATCTACCGGGTCTCCGCTGCTCCTGTCTTCATCAATCCTCCACAGGGCGGGGATTTCAATGTGTGATGGCATAACAGCTTCCTTGCCATAGACGAGCGCGTAAGGGGACGTTCTGAGAGATTTCTTGAACGCAACTCTGTCCGCCCACAGCGCCCGGTTCAGGAGTAAGTGCCAAGTCCGCTTATTCTTTTCAATGGTCCTCCGGAGAATTTTCAGGAGGTTCTTGTTAGTAGACTCGGCAAGGCCATTCCCCTGTGGGTAGTAATTAGAAGACATCTTGTGATAGATGCCAAGTCTCGCCGGTGTACTCCGTGAGTACGGCGCCTACAAATCCCGGACCGTTGTCTGTCACAATCGACTCGAACCCCGAAGCGGGTAATCGTGCTCTCAATGAACCTGATGACCGTTTCTTGGTCGGCGTTCTTGGTCGGGATTGCCTCCGTCCACCGTGTGAAATAATCAGTAGCTGTGAGAATAAACTTGTGGCCGGCGGAGGAGTTAGGAGAAATCACCCCAATGAAGTCTAGACCCCATTGCCGGAACGGAGCTTCGGCTTGAATCGGCTGAAGGGGCAGGGGTGCTTTTCTCGCTTCGGCCAGCATACCTCGGCATTGATCACATTTGGCGCAGACCGCATGCGCGTCTCAGAAACGTAGTGGGCCAATAGTACCCAGCCCTTATTATTTTTAAGGCCGTCGGCCTTGAAGAATGGTGACCCCTAGGCATCCCGGAATGAAAATCTCCGAGGATCCTAGGCTGGTCGTATTTTGTGACGCACCGCAACAGGATGCCGTCAATGTTTTTGAAGTAAAGCCCCTCGGGGCGAAGAGTGTACCTTAGTGCACCTAGCCGAAATCTCCTTCGTTGTGAGGCGTTCAGGTGATCGGGACATCTTCCGGTGCATAAGTATCTCACCAGCTCATCCGTCCAATCACTCCCCTCCGATAAGGAGTTGGCTAGGTAGATGCGTGTCGCCGTGTCCTCCCACTTGCAGGCGGAGATGCCGGCTGCGCCGCTTCGGGCCAATCCCCGACACAAGGCTCGGCCTCTGATAAGCTTGGTGGGCCGCACTTCAATGTCGAACTCCCGGATCTTGGCAATCCATCCCGCTCTCTTGTGACCCGGTTCCCCTTGCAAGATGAAACTCGCGAACATCGGGGTGAATCACAAAGACAGTGGTCTTGCTCCGGGAGACAAAGTGCCCGAACTTTCGAAGGGACTTCATGACCGCATGGACCTCGCCGCTCTATAAAATTGTACTTCTCTTCGTGCGGCAAAATCACTTGGCTTAGGAACGCAATGGGGCGCTCCTCACCGTCGTCTCCTTCTCGAGTCGGACCGCAGCCGTAACTTTCGGGTTCTCCCACCGCATACGAGATGAAGTCCTTGGAGTAGTCCGGGTTTGTCAACACCGGAGCTTGCGCACTTCGAGCCTTGATTTCCTCGAAGGCTTGCTCTCTCTCATCACTCCATTCGTAAGGTGTATCTTTCTTCAACAGCTCGGCCATGGGCTTGATCACTCGTGCGAAGTCCGGGATGAACTTCCGCACGGGTTAATCCGACCGAAGAAGGACTCGCAGCCCTTTTTATCGCATGGGGCTGGCAAGCGAACGAGGGCTTCGCTCCGTCGTGGTCAATGGCGAGGCCTTCCTCGGAGATGACATGTCCCAAAGAGCTTTCCTTCCTTCACCGCGAAGACAAACTTCTTTGGGTTTATAGAGATGCCGAATTCTCGACAACTCTCAAATATCTGTCGCAGGTGCGAAACATGATCTTCTCGTCGGTGAGAGAAAACAGCCATGTCATCGAGGTAGATGACAATAATTTTGTTGAGCAGCTCTCTGAAGGCCAGGTCCATGGCCCTTTGGAACGTGGCACCAGCATTAGATAAGCCAAACGGCATGCGCCGATAGGCGAACGTCCCCCACTTCGTGGTAAACGCCGTCTTATGCTGGTCTTCGTCTTTGACCCAAATCTGGTTGTAGCCGGAAAATCCATCTAAAAGTGAAAATCTCTGGGCTCCAGCAACGATATGTAGAATCTGATCAATTTGGGGAAGCGGATAGTGGTCCCTGAGGGAAGCCTCGATTTAGGTTTCGAAGTCGACACGTAGACGTATGTCGCCATTCTTTTTCCTCACGGCACCAAATTCGCGACCCAGGATGAATGTTTGATGGGGTAGATGATCTTGGCCTCCAGCATCTTCAAGAGCTCGGTCTTCATCATGGCCTCAATCTTTGGATTTACGGCCCTCTGCTTCTGTCGGAATGGCTTAGCGCCATCCTCTAGCTCAATGGTATGCTGGATGACAGTTCTGTCATACCCTCTCAAATCCTCGTAGCACCAGGCCACAATGTCGGGGAACTCCTGGCACAGTGATCTAATCTGTCCCAGCTCCTCCGACGTGCAGTCTGTTCCGACCTTGATAGATTTACCGGGTTCGAGTTCCAGGTCAGCATACTGCCACGGGTCTACTTTGATCCCGTGGGATATTGCTCGTCATTCCGATCAAAGAGACTCTCTAATGTAATCAGTCCTTTTGGGACGTGATTATTCCGTGAATCGTATCAACCCCTCATATTGCTCGTCATCGTGGTCTCTACCTTCGATTACACACACTTCGTTAACCAGGAATGTGACGATTTCCTCGTCACAGCTGAATACCTGCCAGAAGGTATCCCTATCAGGCACAGAAGGCCTGTAAATGGTGCGGACCGGCTTCAGTTTCGGACGACGTCTTCAGCCGAAACGTACCTGGCTCCAACAGACGCCGTAATATCGCCGTGCTTGTTTCTCTCACGCGATATTGCCTTAACATTCAATGAGTCAAACGATTCCATCGGGTCCCAGACCCGATTGCGGTACGCTCTAAGATAGTGATGCTTGGACGCGCATTTATTCATAACTTGATGACACACTAACTCTGAATCTCCGAAAATTTGGAGATGCTTGATTCCGAGCCTTTCCGCCTTTCGCAAACCCAAGCACAGGGCTTCGTATTCCGCCGAATTGTTAGTACAGCCTCCGTGCCAGCCTGTAGGCATAGTCCTTCTGGACTCCGGTTGGGGAAACCAGGAGTACCCCTGCACCGGCGCCATTCTTGCATCGCGCGCCGTCAAAGAAAAGCTTCCACAGCTCTTCGGGTGCAGGTCCTACTTCTTTCGCAATTGACACGTCAAGCTCCTCGGGCTGTTTAATGGAGTAACAGCCCTGCTCTGTCCCGATTACGGCATTGAAGTCCCGCAACGAGAACTCGTCTTCAAGCTGTAGCACTTCGAGAGCTTGCTCGGTCGGCTCCACCGTCACCAGCCTCTTCCTCTCGACAACCGGACCATGCAGCCCATCTCTCCTCCGGTATCCTGTCTACTAGAAAAGGGGAAGGCTTCTCATTGAAAATTTTCAGCCTCCTTCCTTTGAAGGGCACTTCCATGTGCGAGTAGTCTAGAGACAGTACCCGCCCAACTTCGCAGCTGAACTCCCGAGAGAGACACATGCCGAAGTAAGGCTCCAGGTCAACAATCACGACCTCTTTGATGACCACAATGTCGAGAGCTTTGTGCAGCCGGATAGGGATGTCCTTTATGACACCAACTCGCCTTGACAGGGGTGCCGTCTAGTTGCAAGACGCCTTGGCTGCTCCGTGTGTATTCCATCCCGATCTCATCGCGACGGCCTTCGGCATCACAGCTGAGGACGCACCGTAATCCACCATGCAGCTTGAGAACTATGTGCCCTTGCATCCGCAAAGATAGATAAAAGGGTGGCGGTCCTGCTCTTCCCAATGGCATGAGATCGTCAAAGGTTGAACCAGGACAGCAGGCTGCATCTGCTTGCCGCTCTTCATGCTCTTCAGTGATTCTTGCAGCAGATCTACCTGGCCTGGAAGCGTAAGAGCATCGTACATGCTGATTCTGGCAGGAGTCTTCTTCAACTCGTCTACAATGTTGTAGCCCGAGGTACTAGCTCCTTCTCGCCGGTTTAGCCGGTTCATACTTGGTTCGGCATCGTTGGGTGGCCTCAACTCGCCGTCTCTTGGTCGAGACGGGTACTTCAGCCTTCTCCCTGGGCTTGTTCTTTGGTTTCAGCTGGGGGCTGAAGTACAGGAAGCTTAGCGGGAGTTGGGGCCTTTGCTGGAGGCTTAGCTGGAACAGAAGCAGCCTTTGCCGGAGAAGGTTTAGCGGGAGCTTTATCTTTGGACGCCTTCTCTTGGGCCGTGTAAGGCCACGCCCGCTAGGACGGTGGCAGCCCATCGGGCTGCGGTTTTTCTCTTCTCGCGTATACCTGCAAAGGTTTAGCCGCGTCCGCAGCTTTCTTTTCTTCCTTGGCGGGCGTCACTGGATTCTCTTCTGGCAGGGCAAAATTGGCCTCGCCGTCCAAGATCATGTACAGCTCATCATCTTCTATAGTGCTGCCGGCCAAGGTCTGGATGTAGTGCCGGTGCAAAGTGCGCCTTCCTCCGAATGCGGGTCATTGCACGTAGTGCACCGGCTGACCCGGTCCGGAGGACCAGGTGGGTCTTCTATAGCAAGATTCCTCGGAGGCGGACGCCTCGCCGTTGATTTTCTCGGGGCTTTATCTTTTGTCGCGCCGGTGGCGCATACGGCCTTCTAGGAGCAAAGTCCATTTGGGCCTCCTTTTTCATAGCGGTCATGTCATTGGACATGGCATGATATCCGGAGGCCAAAGCCCGCACTTCTTGTAGAATCGTGTTCTGGATGCTGCTGTCGGGAGGCGGCAACTGTGTCGGTGGAGGCAAAGCGGCCAATGGAGGAGGGTTAGAATAAGACGCATACTGCGGGGGAGCAGGAAGCGCCGGAAAATGCGGAGCGGGAGGAGGCGGATGAGGGTAATGCAACTGAGGCGGGCCGTATTGAGTTACGACCGGCGCCGGATTCCACCGCGGGCCGGGGCTGCTGCCCCGAAGTGGACGGCAAACCACCGTGGCGTAAGGATACCGCGATCCGGGAAAGTCGGGATGAATCGGCTCCTCGCACTCGGACGGAAGCCTCGCCAATGGAGATAATGTCGCCTTCAGCTTGTCGGGCAGCTTCGTACAGCAGGTGGAACTCGTCAATTCGGGCGATCTTCAAGCAGAGAGCATATGTCCGAGTTGAAAGACCTCGGATAGTAGTGAGCAGCCATGCCGGCCGAAGGCCGAAGTTCACGAGGTACCCGTTTCTAGGATCTCGCAAACCTAATGTTAAAATCGACACCTCCTCCTTGAGGATGCCTCTGGATTGCTTGGAACTGATGCAATAGAGAGGTAGGATCAGCAGACTCGTTGCATCCTTTTACGAGCCTCCTGGCAAGCTGGGGCCACCCTGTGATGGATCCTTCTGGCAGCGATCTCCACCAGTAGAGAAGCTTTCCCCTCGGGGAAAGGGCCAGCAGACGGGTCTTCACACTTTCATCGGTGATGGTATGCAGCGCGGCCAGGGCGAGGATGTCCTGGATGTGCTCGTACGCCGTCTTACCGTAGCCGTCGTATGTGGGAATAGACTTTAAAGCAGCAGGGGGCACAGCTTGCTGACCGATCAGGGCCAAAGGCCCCGTAGAGTCCACCGCCGGGAAGAGATCATCGTCATTCGGCTGTTGAGCAGCCATTTCTTCTTCTTCTCCGCCGTCGGTTGTGTACTTGGTGTCGGTACTTTCCGAGGATGCAGGATTTTCCTCTTCCTCGGCCTCTTCTACTTCGTACTCGGCTCTTCCGACCTCAGCTTCGGCTTCTTCTTGGATCTCAGCCTCGGCTTCGTCGAAACGAGCTCGCGGATCAGCCAGCCTGGGGATCTCGCCTCGAGCGTGGATGTCTAGTTCGTAGAACTCAGGCGGGCTTCTCGGATTTCTTGTTCGCCACCTTCTCGTGTGCATGAAGGTGACGGGACCGGTCTTCTAGACTCAGAGGATTTGTTCGTGCAGAGTCGCTAGGTGCTCAGATTTGGGACAGCAATGAAGCGAACACCGGTGCTTCGATTCTGTCGGGGGTGAGAAACTTCCTTGTCTCACCGAGAGCTCAGGAACTGTCAGCGCCAGGTGGAGACGGATCGGAAAATCTCTCTTCAGATGTGGGACCCGTGTTCCACCGAGCGTAGCAGAAAAACTGTTGCGCTAAGTGGAGACAGGACGGGTACTCTTTCTTTAAATCGTGGGACAAGGGTCCCACCGGGCGTGCCAGAGAAACTGTTGGTTACGAATCTGCCATGAGGAAAGGATTTTGGGTTAATGCGCCCAGATTCGCCCACTAGCATGAAAGGCCGGAAGGAAGAGATGCCTTCCGAGCCAATCTCCGGAGAAGGCCGGCTCCTTTTGGGGGGTTTTCTGATTTAAGCTAAAGGGAACAGGAAAGAAATAAATGAACTGAAAGAGACAAATGTACAGAAAGAGATTACAAATATGTCCAAAGGTTGGTGGGGGGAACTAACAGTACGGGAACACACCAATCACCGCTACTTACTGCATACAAACACAGAGCATGACAAGGAACCGCAAAACCTAGGCGTACTTCCGATACACAAGCAAAGTGTATGCACAGCCTTCAATAGCTCCCTAGCAAACATTCCCTACAAGGAACTAACAAGCTAGGGATCGTATCAATCACCGGATACGTACACCGACTGTGGGTAGAAAGTAAACCTAGAGATGTCGGAGCTGTATATGTGTTAAGCAGAGAGTTTAACCGCACAGCCTCAATGGCTCCCTAGCAAACATTCCCTACAAGGAACTAACAACGAGGGATCGCATCAATCACCGGATACGGGCCAGCAACGTCACACATAATCGATGGAACTCGCTACCACATCTATTATACGAAAATTAAAAGTACAGAAAGAATGCTAAAGGCGCCTGACCATCAAATGCCGAAGTGAATCAACAAGCCATGACACAGAATCGCGTAAAGCATAAACAGGAAGAAATAAAAGCGGTAGAACGTAACCGTGCATACAGATTGTATTTATATGCGTACACGGTTACAAGTAAGCACGTAGAATTCCCTAACAAACATTCCCCTTCCACCCTTTACAATGAATTCAAGATGGGCTTTTAAAGCCCGAGTCCCACCCGTTACATTAATGGGCACAGAGTCCCACCAAACATAAGCCGACGTAAGCGGCGAAAGAGCCGCAAATGCCGACCTTTTGTCGGATCGGGCCGTACCCGCAAGATGGTCTTCCCGGAAGCCGGACAGCCTACGTGGCGGAGTGCCGGGCAAATCTTCAAGTCGGCAGCTTGCCGGTAGCCGGAGCAGGTGAAACCTCGATCAGCTTTGAATGAGGCTATTAACGCAGCGGTGCAGCACCCATGCTTATCCCTTTTGGTCGGCAGTCTTGGTTCAAATCCCGAAGCTGGACACTTGTCCGATGATGGGTTATGTCAGGACACATGCCTGCCTTAGAGGGCAGTCTATCCATCTTCACTTGGGATCGGAGCTCCTTGGGATGCGTGGGCAGAAAACAGTGCAGTTGGGAAGGCCTTCACGCCTTGGTCAAATTCCGGGTTTGTTCCCCTACTGTACACCTGTCAAGGGCGCATTCCGGCTCGTTGAGAAGTCGGATCGCGCACTGCGAACACCGGTGTCCGCCGCCATATGGACTCGCTCCGGCATTTTATCTTTCTTCTCGCGTTGACCTCGCCGCCGCGATGCAAGGTGCGCCTGTAAAGTGGGGCGAAGTCGGACTTCGCACCAAAATCGGGCGGTGCGCTCGCCTCGGGCGGTGCGCACTTCGCACCAATCGGGCGAGTACGCACTTCGCACCAAATCGGGCGAAGTGCGACTTCGCACCCATCGGGCGAGTGCGCACTTCGCACCAAACCGGGCGAAGTGCGAACTTCGCACCCAGACTGGGCGAAGTGCGAACTTCGCACCAACACTTAGCCAATTTTAGGAAGACTTGCTGGAAAGTTGGAAAATCAACTGGGGGACTCCAAGGAAAAAGGGGGGAGAGAAAGAGAATGGGAAAGAAAAGGAAAGGGAGAGAAGGAAGGAAAACGGAAGGAGGAAAAGGAAGAGCAGCACTGTTACAAAACAACATTGAAGACATTGCACCCCGTGCAAAATGTGACAACAGGAACAAGACTACGTGAAAAAAAACACTAAGTGTTCGTTTTGAAGAACCCCACTAGTAGAGCACCCCACTCAACAACAACTCACTCTGGTGCACCCCATTTTTCCATTTTTTTCTCGCTTTGACCAATGCACCTCATTTTATTCTCATTCTTTGGTGTGATTTTAGAGGTTTCTTCCCTTTCGTTCATGAATATCAAAACACCCAAATAATGTCAGGGATGTCCTAGTTACCGAATCATCAAATCCTTCAACGGTCCGCTTATGTCCCTATAGGACCAACTATATACCAAGTGTCACATGAATAGGGTCAGCATGACCAACCACACCTGTTCATTCACCAACAAAACCTTGCAACATTCGCTTAGCAAGGGTACCCTACCCATACAACCCAAACACCCACCCTATAGATCCAACACCCTTTCCCACAACAATTGCCCCAATATCCATCGTTTCCCCAAAATCCTTAGTGTCAAACAACCCCTTGGGAACAGCAAGAACTGCAAATGCAGCTAAACAAACCCAAGCATATGGTTTCAGCTGAACTCGATGAACAAAACATGTTGATTCTTTAACAGGGAGATTTTTAGATGACCAATCAAAGGAACTGGCCGATACATCAATAGGAAAATTTTTAGATGACTGATCAAACACAAAACAATATGGTGAATCAACCGCCCCTATTCAATCAACCAATGACTTGTCAAGGAACCGAATAGCAATGAGTCAAGTTTTTGTACCTTAGGCTGATGTAATGTAATTCCATGTGATACCCAAAACATCCTCAATGGGCAGAAATTTCACATTTTCCCAAAGCATTGTCATGAACAATAACCGCTCTGATGGATTGATAATTCTTGAAGGACATTCCCTGCTTGAGCATCGAGTCATGACCCCCTTCACTAGTGATAAAGCCTAAGACAGTAAAAGAAGAATTTGAAGATGAAGGGCCAAAACTGATAGAGGAGTGTGAAGTATTTGTCCTATCAGACAGAAGAGGAGAATCTATAGACATGATGGAGGCGAATCCATAACCAGAGAATGAGACGTTATACTACGAACTATTGAAATGATACAGAAGGAAAAGGAAAACAAGAGAGACTGGAAGAGTCATCGGATGAGTTCCTATCAATGGAAGTGTTTCCTTTACTCAAAGAAGAAATCCCAGAAGAAGGCTACCAAATCAGCAAAACATCTTGTGAACCGAAGAGAGAACCTAAGGTGGACAACGAGGATTTGGGGGATGAGGATTCAAAGGTCAAAGCAAAGTACATGGCATGCATGTTTTCATTAGAAGAGGAAGAGCTTGTAGCAGAAATGGAAACAAATTTTCCTCCAAAGTATGAAACATGCAGTTCTACCTTGGATATAGACATTGTTTGAGCAATAGATATGGATACATCTACAAGTTCCAAGAGTCCCAGGAGATTTCATGTGAGGGAACCATGCTAAGCAATAGGGAGATTGTAATTCTAAGAATGATGCAGTTTCCCACAATTTTGGGGAGTAAGGTTGAGGTAGGGCCCACATTCCAACAATTCAACACTATGGAGAACAATCGCAAGTTTGTTGAAGAACGACATCGACAAGGATTGCTACTAATGAATAACAATCTATTATTTGATCACACAGGAACAAACGCCCGAACTAGATTCAAATACTAAAGCCCACCACATAATGAGATAGGAAGTAAGGAAACAATCATAGGAGTTCATACATCAAGACATTTGATACCCCTTATTTGTCGGTCCTTTTATGATTTTTTCAAACACAAAAAAAACAAAGAGATAAGACAATAAAGCGGAACCTCCATTTTTCTATTTAAAGTTGTTCCCTTTCCATATGAGGAAGAGCCTTCGAAAAAAATCTTGCTTGAGCAAAAATCTTACAAGAGACTCAAATTCCCACCTCTTCTCATCCCTTTCTTCCACCATCTATGTCATGATCATTTCACCTCCACCTCCTTTGTTTTTTTAATTGTCACTATTCTCTCTTCCCCTCTTATTTCTTTTGTTCCCGCTTCTCAAAACCCCTTCACTTTTTCTGTTGCACCCATCTCACCTCTAATAAGCATAGCCTTACTCCAAAGGTTACCAACATAACACTAGTATTCTTACCCTTATTGGTCCACAAGTCACTGCAAGTACACTAACACTTCACTTCAAAAGAATCCATTTTGCTATGTAACTACTCAATTTTACTCCGCACCCAAGTATAAGGCATAACCTGGGATCTTCTGTCAATTAGGAATGACGTCCCCTCAAGTCACCAGAATTGTAGTACTTGACTACTACCATCGCTTCCAAAACAAGTTTTGTCATGCAAACAATATGAAAGATGTGAAGGGCCCAAGTCAAGACTTCATAGACGCTTCGCTTCAAGCATTTTCCACTCCTCCAATGCGTCCCACTCTTGGAGCTCCTAGCTGTCGGAGTGCCCCACTCACCAAAGCAACTCACTATCGAAGCGACCTGCTCGCCAAGCATCCCGCTCCATGTCTATTTTTAGCGGCAAGATAAGGATGATGTAATCATCTCATAACTATCACTGAGATATATTGCATATAATCTATTTCGTGGCTATAGGTTCAAGTATAAATAAGAGTTTAATGCTCATTGTGAAGGTCTTTTAGCCTTTGAAGCAATACCAGAGCTCCTCTTCAGAGCAAGAATTGTAAAACACTCAACTTGCAGAATCAATAAAGAGTTGTGCATGACATTCCAATCCAACCATTTTTTTGATCCTTTGGTCATGAATGTGTGGAATCAGTGACTCTGCCCTCCTTTCCCACTATTAGTCCTCTTTGTTTGATGTTGCAAGAAATTCAAAAAGCCTTACAGGTTGCGATTATTCAATGTGTTGAAGAAGTCATTTGCACCAAAACTTAAATGTCACTATGACTTCTACATGTCTCTGATTAGTTTATTCATTTTCAGAATTAGATAGTAGATAAAAAGGGAACCGGCTTGAGATCTAGAGATTGGGGAGTGTAGAAACCTCCCCATCCATTTTTTGAATTGCAATCACAGGCGCAAATCGCACTTGTCGATTTCTATGCGAAGGTTGGGGAGTGTAGAAACCTCCCCATCCATTTGTTGAACTGCATTCACAGGCGATTTGCACTCGTGACCACAATTCAACAAATGGATGGAGAGGTTTCTACACTTCCCAACCTCCGGATCTCAGGCTGGTTCCCTTTTTATATTCTATCTAATGCTGAAAATAAATTAATTAATCTAAAACATGTAGAAAACAAATAAGCAAACTGATCTAGAAATGCAAAAAACAATTGTAATCTACTTTTTGTTTGACGAGTCAAGGGTGCGAGAGGAAGAAAATAGGAAATACAACCTAAGCCATAGTGAGGTTTAAGTTTTGGTGCAAATGTCTTCTTCAGCAGACTGTAGAAATGAAATTTAACATGCTGACACACAATTCCATTTCTACTTAAATAATTCTTTAGATTTGCAGTCATTGTAGTACAATATACAGGAAACAGCAACAACAATAACAATAGCAGCAACAATGGCAATAACAGCAGCAATAATAAATGATACCTAAATGGGCAGATTTGTATTAACAATGGCATATACAGTTATAGCAATACCGTCTCAGCAATACAATCTGTAGTCTGCAAACCCTAGGAAGAATACTCTTCATGGCTTAATACAAGACTGGGCTGCATCATGCCCTACGCACATATGCACCAACCCTCACACGTATCAATGCTCATCAACCTGCATGACTCCAACATCCTTGAATGAATGAGGGGAGGGCTTATTTATACACCCAAAAGTAGTTACACCCTCCAACTACCTGACACCTCATCATTTCCCCAAATTACATTTCATATGCATTTAATCTTTGCATTTACATGACATTTCCCACTACAGAACAAAACTACCTTATGACTTATAACTTTGTCGAATTAATGACTTAACATCACTTTAAAATTACGTAAAATATTACATTGTCACTTTATAACATTATTAAATATATGTACGCACATTTTTTCAAACACTTTGCGTACAATTACAAAATAACATATAATACCAAAACTGATTCACTAAGTGCAGACATATCAATTTGCCTGTCTATAGAGACCAAATAACCGCAGCGTATAATATTTTCTAAATAACCTGCAATATCAAACAAAGAGAAGGACTAATAGGGGGAAAGTGAGACTAATAGGGGGAAAGGAGGACAAAGCCATTGATTCCATACATTCATAAACAAAAGATCACAGACACAATTGGATTGGAATGCCACACAACTCTTTATTGATTTCGCAATTTCAGCTATTTACAATCTTACTCCGAAGAGTAGCTTTGGTATTTGCTTCAAAGGCCAAAAGACCCTTACAATAAGCATTCAACTCTTATTTATACTTGAACCGTAGCCACAAAATGGACTACATACAATGTACCTCGGTGATAATTGCAAGATTATTACATCATCCTTATCTTGTTGCTAAAAAGACACCAAATAGGGCACTCTCGAAGTGGGTCATCAAAAGATGATTAGAGTGAGGGCCTTAAGCCCCTATTTATAATAAAAGTTTACTCCTAAATTACATGGGCTGAGAAACAATTACTCCTAGTAAAAGTAAAGATTTGGAGGAAACTTTAACAAAATGTTGCACCACCAAATGTTACATGCCTCCAACTATGCCTCTAACAGGCTTAGAAGGCTTCCAAAATGGCTTAATACGCCACTACATGCCAAAATGACACTTTTCAGAAGCTTTGTCGATCCATTTCTTCAATTTACCTTTATGACCATCCAAGCAATTCACTCTGGCTATGTGAGAAGCGCTCGTATTTAGAAGTGGATTGGCCACTTTTGCTTTGCAAATTGCTCTCTTGAGCCAATTGGTCTTTTCAGCTAGCAAATCGTCACTTGGATCCAATCGGTCGGTTTTGCAAGTGGATTGGTCTTTGTCCATAGTCAAATTTTGAGATTTTTGAGATTGTCGTATTTTCCTTCAAAATTTGCAATTATTTACAAGGTAGTGCAAAGGTACTACGGTAAGGCACTATTTCTTCCCTGTAGAGTGCTTGGTATGTTGACTATCGCGGTTGTCCTCCATACATCTACAATGGAAGGTTCTGTGATAAGCCTTAGATACTTATTAAAATATATTAAAATAAAACTCTCGCCTGAGCAAAAATCTTGCAAGAGACACTGAGGTTCCCACTTTTCTTCCACCATCTACCTCATGATCACTTTACCTCCACCTCCTTTGTTCCTTCTACAGTCACTATTCTCTATTCCCCTCTTATTCCTTCTATTCCCGTTTCTCAAATCCCCTTCATGTTTTCTATTGCGCCCATCTCACCTCTAATAAGCGCAACCTTATTCCGAAGGTCACTAGCATAACACTAGTATTCTTACCCTCATCGGTCCACAGGTCATTGCAAGTACACTAACACTCTTCCCTTTATTAGCATCATTTTTACTGTATGACTACCTCAATTTTGACTTTGCGCCTAAGGATAAGGTAAAATCTGGGATCTTCCATCAACCAAGATTGATGTCCTTGCGAGTCACCAAAATTTTAGTACTTGACTATCACCACTGCTTCTAGAACGAGTTCAGTCATGCAAATAGTATGAAAGATGTGAAGGGACCAAGTTAATACTTCATAGACGCTTTGCTTCAAGAATTTTCCACTCTACTAGAATGCCCCACTCCTCGAGCTCCCCGTTGTCGAAGCACCTTGCTCACTAGTTGGACCACCACCAAAGCAATTTGCCCTCAAATCGACCCGCCCCCAAAACACCCTGCTTCGAGTTTATTTTTAGCAACAAGATAAGGATGATGTAATAACCAAGGTAAATTGTATGTAGTCCATTTTTTGGCTATGGGTTCAAGTATAAATAAGAGTTAAATGCTCATTGTAAGGATCTCTTGGCCTTTGAAACAATACCAAAGCTACTCCTCGGAATAAGAATTGTAGAACACTCATATGGCAGCATCGTTGTAAGTGGCATTCCAATCCTCCAATCGTGTGTCTGACCTTTTGTTTATTGAATATGTGGAATCAGTGGCTCTACCCTCCTTTCCCCCTATGAGTCTTCTTTGTTTGAAATTGCAAGTTATTTGAAGAACCTTACATACTGCAGTTATTTGATCTTTGCGAAAGAAGTCGTTTGCACCAAAACTTAAATCTTGCCATGGCTTTGGTCGTATTTACCATTTTCTTTTCTCTTGCACCTCAACTCCTCAAACAAAAGTAGATTAGATTTGTTTTTTTGCAGTTCTAGATTAGTCGCTTCTTTATTTTCAACATGTTTTAGATAAGTTTCTTTATTTATTTTAAGCATTACATAGAAGATAAAAAGGGAACTGGCCCAAGATTCGAAGGTTGGGGAGAGGAGAAACCTTACCATCAATTTGTTGAACTATGGTCAAGGGCGCAAGTCGCACTTGCCAATTTCCGTGTTCAAAAGTACAATGTTTAATGTCAAAGGTAAACCTCCATATATAAGGCTATACATGTCAATGCAAAACCGAACTAAATAGGATAAACTATACACGTATGCTTTGAAGTTGAGGCTATAAACATAAATTTCTTAAGAAACATGGGTCCTCAAAGCCTTTGGAAACACAGAAACAACAAAGAAACGCCCAATTTTATATGAAAAAAGAGGTGTTTTTAAAATTTATAGACAAAATCGAGTTAAAGAGATCACAAATGAATGAAAACACATTAATGAAAAATGGAACATGACGTGGCAGTACTAAAAAAACGCAAACTAGTTTTTGATTCACCAGATCGCTTACACGCAAGTGAAGAGCATACTACTAGTGTTGGAGGCTTTTTGGTTCACCAGATTGCGTTACATGGCAAGTGAAGAGCATAATACCAACAACAAAATCATGGCAGAAAACAGAAGGAAAATATTAAACTTTATTAAAAAACATGAGTTAGGAAAGGAACAAAAGACATGAGATTGAATTTTATTCCAATAAAAAGAAGTAATACAACATCAAAACTCCGAACGCATTTCGACCTACAGGTCTCATCAACGGAGTATGAGCTTTGAAGAGGTACAACCCCTCATTATAAATCCTAACTCTAGGGGGGAGCCGAAGAGTAATGCATGTGGGATAAAATAATACCCAAGCATTTAATACAAGCCGCAGGTTTATAGACCAAGACGGTAAAAAAAATTGAAGCCCAAGCTCAACCCCAAATAAAAAGACCCACCCCAAGAAAAGTAAAAACGCATTAAAAAATGCGAAAGTACAAGGTGGGAAAGAGAGTCCCTTAAACAATTTTATTTTTACACAGATAAGATTTGAGAGGTTTCTGATTCCTCCAACAAATGATGCCACAAGCAATGTGTTTGAGCAATGTAAACTAGTGAAAATTGCCTAGAACCTCTGAATATCCTAATAGGTGGCACAATACTTCTAGTGCATTTCATTCCCAAAGTCTGTGTACATAGCCCATTGCCTCACTGACTACAGCAAATCCTACTTGAGAGATAAATTTGCTAAACCTTCTCCCTCACCCTAAACTCCAAAGTATGGATCCATAGCTTCCTTTCTGTCAAGTGCTACAGATGCTAGTGATGTAAGGACTCAAACTTTGTCTGACATAGATTCACCTCTGCTTCAAATCTCTCTTATCAATATTCGCAACTCCTCGAGCTTGTGAGTTCAAAAGCTTGGGGTGTCATCCAACCCCCATAACTACCTAGAAAACTCGTTCAAGGATTGCGTACTAGAATAATAACCACTGTATGAGGTATGAGAGGTAATTGAGCTATCTAAAAGGCACTTCAAGATCCTCAGGAATTATATACCTCTTAATAGTTAATGGAATAGGATACTTGGTTGCTTGAGCATCTGTCAAATAGATGTATGGATGAAGTCTAGACAATATTGGCATCCCAAGTGGCAAGGTTTGATGCTCAAGCAAGGTCTTGGTTGATGTGTCGATCTATGTCTCATATGCCCAATTATTTGTAAGATTCTCCAACTAATTGTGCCTAGTGTCATTGTGCAAAATACAGCTTAGTGATTTTGTTGACCGCATGCATAGTCCATATGTATGACTGCTTAAGAAAGCTCTCTAGAAAATAATCACATGCACTTGCCATTAGCTCAATCACTTTGTTAAAATACCCAAGGAGTTTGAAATCTACTATGCCTAATACATTGGGTTTGCTCATTGTTGTCATAACCCAATTTAATGTAACTAATTATAGCATTTAATTTTTTGTATATGATGACATATTCATGACATGTGGCAATGATGATCATTTTTATTGCTTAGTAGGATAGCATTTTCTATATGATATGTTCAATGTCCATTTAATGCTTAATATGACAGCAAATCTGATATGATAATGAATGTTTATCTAATGCAAGGAGGACAACATTTCTGATTTGAATATGCAATGTAGTTTAATAATTTTATGATTTCGTAAACTGACTAACTACTGTTTTGTGGTCTGAGTGTTTGACAAGATCACCCTCAACCTGATCGCATGAGGGAGCATATCGTCGGGGAAAAGGATGTAGATGCCGAACAACGGCATGGCAGAGAGAAACATCATGGGCACACACCACTTAGACACATATGCATCTACATTTCATCATATGCATGATTGATTGTTGCATTGAGTTTGATAATTAGAATTGATGTCTGAAGCATTTGTTTACTGTTGCTTAGTGAGATGAGGTCCCTTCGGTGATACATTGCATGGCTTGCATAAAACTTAGTTTGTTGCATATGTTTTTATGATTGAAAGGATTCTTGCCTTAGAACCCTTTTGAAGTGGGAAAGACCACTTGCTGGATTTAAGGGATTGCTAAACCTTAGGATTTGGTTTTGTATGGAGAAATCCCCTTTGTAGCCTTAGTAAGGATGGAGTTAAGCACGGATTGAATGGACCCTCACCATAGGTTTTAATGGCTTCATTACATGTTCTGATGACACTTTGTTAACCTTAACCAAGAAGGTGAAAGTGATTTGGGCGCCCTAATTAGGATTAGCCAAGCCTTACCCAAGCATACAAAAGCCAAAATCTTTCAATGCGCCTTCATTCTTTCCTGCTTGGGGTTTAGAACGAAGAATGGGAGAAAACCATTGATGGGTTTTAACGCCTCTGGCAAGAAACGGCCATGATGCCATGCTCAATCTGCCAATTCTGCTCACCTAATGTGATACCCATTTTTGAACTTGGGGAATAAAGGAGTGGAATACGCCAATTGGAAAGATATTGGTGCTGCAAGAATGTTGTTCAGTGTCACATATATCCGTTATCCTTTGGGAAATTGGGGGATATAAGACAAGACAGAGAAGAAGCAAGGGAATAGCATGGATTTCGATGAAAATTTGGGCAAATTTGTTTTGGGTTTTGAACCAGTCGATCTAGGTGTCTTGTGGTTGAATCTGCTTGGTTGTTATGTTTTCTTTTTTACAAAGCCTTCCTCACTGTTTTTATTTCTGCAATTGGATTTTAAAAGGAAAAATCCTTTCTATTGCTTTATTTAATGAAATTCAAATTAAAAAGGGAAAAATACATTTGTCTGTTGTAATCTGCATGGTGAATGGAAATGGGGAGTCATTTTTGTTTCATGCATAATTTCTTCTGCTGCATTTTTGCAATAGGGCTGCTTTTTGTTTGAGATAAGAAGGAAGTTGAAATCTCTGTTGCATTTGATGGATATGTTTGTTACATTTCAAACTTTTGTCAATTATATGCAAACCCTTGCATAAACCCTTGATTGCATTTCTTTGAGGTTAATGGAAAGCCATAGCAAAGAGAATAGTGCACTTGCATCTGTAAAATGTTAAAAGCCATTTTGCATTGAAAGGGAGAAGACTTGGTTGATGCCTGAATGTGGATTAAAATATTGCATAAACCCATTTACTTGAAATGCATTTGGTATAGGAATGGAATGAAATCGTTGTCTATGTTCAAATCTTGTGAACCCTTTTCTAAAGATTGAACTCATGCATAAAAACCTTGTCTGTAGAGAAGATATGGGAATCTTTCCGAAATTGAAGTAGGGCGTTGTTTATTTGGATTTGTGTATAAATTCATGGACTTCCTTTTGTCTAATAAAGATTTTTAAACCCTGTCAAAAAAAGGAGTGCATTGCCTTAGTCCTCACCATTCTCTTGGGAGCATCATTAGATCCTGTGTTGGCCCTTTTGGGATAGTTGGTAATAACGACGAATGTGCTTCTACTTTACGTCCCACTATAGATTAATTTTGGTGCTTGGATCTGTTGGCATTTTTGCCACATTAAATTTTTTTGATAAACTTTGGCCTAAGTATGGAGCTTTAAAGCGACAAGGAGCATGCGAAGGTGTTCGGGTTTTCGCGGGCCATAAACGGGGGTGATAAAATGGATGAAATAAGCTTTGGATATTTAATCATTGCAGATCTTTTCGCTAGCTTTCCGACAATATATTATAATAGGCGATCGGGTCAGCGGATCAAAAATTATGGCCCTGGGAAGTAGGACCAGGAAGCTCAATTTCGGGCCAGCAAATTGACTAAGTGTCGGGCCCCACCCGACTGTGCTCATCCTCCCGACTGCGCTCATCCGCCCGACTGCGCTCATACAAAGGCCCAACATTTTCTAAGTGTTAGTGTTGCCGCAACCCGACTTCGCAGCGAAGTCGGGTTGCGCTCTCAGTTTTGTGCGCACTCGGGCATCGGTGGAGCCCTAAATTTTCTAAGTGTTGGGTGCGCAACCCGACTTCGCAGTGAAGTCGGGTTGCGCCCTCAAGTTCATGCGCAGTTGGGCAACTTATTTGAAAAACGGCTAAGTGTTGGGTGCGCAACCCCACTTCGCAGCGAAGTCGGGGTTCGCTCACTTACCTGCGCGCACTCGGGCGAAGAATGTCGAAGCCTGCCCAGAAATTTTCTGAGGCACGGAGGCCTCCCCAACTGCGCCACTTCCCCTTTGCGCTGCCTGGTTGCACTCCGATTTTGAGTGAAGTCGGGCAAGAAAGAAAATATGAGCTCCTAAGGCAGATTTTTCCCCTTATCAGATTTCGACAAGTGTCCAGCCTTGAGATTCGAGTCAGAGATGTGACGGGAGGTAGATGAGCGTGAACTGACAGATTGTACCGCATCCGCCCCATTCAAACTGACTCAACTTCCCACCTACCGGATTTCCACGGAGCTGCCATGTTTTCAGGAGGACCTTGCTGCAAGTACATTCTTTACCCGCAAAGGTCAACATCAGCCGCTTTTGTCAGCTTTTGCAGCTTTTGTCAGGTCTGGGATTCTGTGCCCAAAATATAATCGAGGGGGAAAATTGTGCTATAAATAGCAGCCTCATTTCATTGTACAAGGGGTGGAGGGAGGACATATTGCTAGAGGACTCTGCTATGACGGATCACCTTCTAATTAATTCAAAGCATCCTTGGCTCTGCTTCTTGTCTCTGTCTTTTATGCTGCCTTCTGCTAGTATTTCTGCTTCATGTCCATTTATATTTCTGTCTGTTTGAATTCTGAATTCTAGATTTGAGCATTCGTGGTTATTTGGATCTGGAATACAAAACAGAAGGATACATAGGATAGAATCGCAGTTGCAATTTCTGTTACATGCTTTGTTTTAATTGTTGTTGGTTCGGATGCAAATTTGCGATCGTGTTGCTTGTTCTCCCCCCACCCGAAATGCATGACATTTACATCTCTTTCCTGTTCCCTTATCTTTTTCAATCTCTTTCCAGTTCCCTTTACCCCCTTTTTTAATCTCTTTCCCGCACTCTTATCTAAAAACCCCCAAGTAGGTTAGGAAAGGAGTCGGCCTTCTCCGGAGATCGGCACGGGGGCATCCCTTCCTTCCGGCCTTTCAATGTTGGTCTGCGGGTCTAGGGCGCATTGACACACCAAGTCCTTCCCAGGTGGCAGATCCGTGGCCAACAGTTTCTGGCACACCCGGTGGGACGTACAGTCTCCATATTTTTAGGAAGCCCGAGTTTGGTGAATCTCTCGCTTGCCTTCATCTGGAAAAATCACCTGGCGACTCTGACTGAGCTGAAGATCCAGATTTCTTGATCGCAGGCACCTTTTTTTAAGCTAATAGAAGACACCCCGAAGGAATCAAGGTTTGGTGAGCAGCCTTGACCTCACAAGCGGAGAAATGAATGTTCACCTAGAGTCTCCATATTTTCTGGAAGCCCGAGTTGGTGAATCTCTGGCTTGCCTTCATCTGGCAAAATCACCTGGCGACTCTGACTGAGCTGAAATATGGAAGCCCGAGTTGGTGAATCTTTGGCTTGCCTTCATCTGGCAAAATCACCATGGCAAATCCCTCATACTATGCAAAGCCCTAGAATGCAATTGTGTGGAGCTCAAGAGGCAGATCTCGTCCAAAGTCACCAGTGGGAATATGCAAACACCACCCAAATGATGAATAATATGGTTGCTTGCAGTTTCCATCAGAAGACGGGCCAAGAGGAGGAACAAAATCTAGTGGCAAATTCTTAACACAAAGAGGGCACATTTTTGCACCCTTTTTGTGTCCCAGGGCATAGCATGCAAGCATTCAGCCAAAGCCCAATAGGCATGCCTCACCAGGAGGTTGATCCTAAAGAGACCCCGGCAAAAGGCCTATCGCCGGGAAGCTCCTGCTATCGCATCAAGGAGTTGGAGGAACTCGCGCTCGAGAACCCACAGGTGGTGGACTCTCTAGAGTGGTGGTATTGGCTCCAACCATCACCGCAATCGGTACCCGAAGAGGGCTCCCGTATGGCAAATCTCCTTGCCACATCGTTCATCAATTGTATGGGTACCGACATGAATGATAACCTGCCACGTTGCACCATGTTCGCGACCTGGCAAACTTTGGGAGGCCAGCCGAACTTCAAAGATCAACTAAAGTACAATCAGATCTGGTCCGGACACTGCAGGTTCACCGGATAGGCAACCAAAGCTAGATTTGTGTTGGCGGCATGCCAATCATGCCGCAAAATTTTGTGTAAATAATATAAATAAGTCGGCTAGTATGCAAAGTTTTAGTTGTTTGTGCAGTGTTTTTTTTTTTAGTGTTCCAAGAGGGCCATGGGTGCAAAGGGTTTGAGAAAGAGGTTGTTGCCGACAGTGAATATCAAGAGGACAGCGAGGGTGACTCCGTTGCCCAATGGATAAAGGCCTGGGTCCTCACATTGAGGCGAGCTCAATGCCCCGCGAGCCGCCAGGAATGTTGGCATTTTTGCCACATTAAATTTTTTGATAAACTTTGGCCTAAGTATGGAGCTTTAAAGCGACAAGGAGCATGCAAAGGTGTTTGGGTTTTTGCGGGCCATAAACGGGGGTGATAAAATGGATGAAATAAGCTTTGGATATTTGATCACTGCAGATATTTTCGCTAGCTTTTCGATGATACATTATAATAGGTGATCGGGTCAGCGGATCAAAAGTTATGGCCTCGGGAAGCAGGACCAGGAAGCTCAATTTTGGGCCAGAAAATTGACTAAGTGTCGGGTCCCGCCCGACTGCGCTCATCCAAAGGCCCAAAATTTTCTAAGTGTTAGTGTTGCCGCAACCCGACTTCGCAGAGAATTCGGGTTGCGCTCTCAGTTTTGTGCACACCTGGGCATCAGTGGAGCCCAAAATTTTCTAAGTGTTGGGTGCGCAACCCGACTTCGCAACGAAGTCGGGTTGCGCCCTCAAGTTCATGCGTAGTTGGGCAACTTATTTGAAAAACGGCTAAGTGTTGGGTGCGCAACCACACTTCGCAGCGAAGTTGGGGTTCGCTCACTTACCTGCGCGCACTCGGGCAAAGAATGTCGAAGCCTGCCCAGAAATTTTCTAAGGCACGGAGGCCTCCCCAACTGCGCCACTTCCCCTTTGCGCTGCCTGGTTGCACTCCGATTTTGGGCGAAGTCGGGCAAGAAAGAAAATATGAGCTCCTAAGGCAGATTTTTCCCCTTATCAGATTCCGACAAGTGTCCAGCCTCGAGATTCGAGTCAGAGATGTGACGGGAGGTAGATGAGCGTGAACTGACAGATTGTACCGCATCTGCCCCCATTCAAACTGACTCAACTTCCCACCTACCGGATTTCCATGGAGCTGCCACATTTTCAGGAGGACCTGTTGGTTACGAATCTGCCATGAGGAAAGGATTTTGTGTTAATGCGCCCAAATTCGCCCACCAGCTTGAAAGGCCGGAAGGAAGGAATGCCTTCCGTGCCAATCTCCGGAGAAGGCCGGCTCCTGTGGGTTTTTATGGTTTGAGATGAGGGTGCAGGAAAGAGATAAAAATGCGGAAAGAATTTACAAATGTGATTGGAGTTGGGTGGGGGAACTAACAGTACAGCAACACATCAATCACCGCTACTTACTGCATTATGAATACAAAGCATAACCAGGAACTGCAAAGCCTAAGTATACTTTCTGTATAAAGCAGGGTACGCACAGCTACAATGGCTCCCTAGCAAACATTCTCCCTACAAGGAGAACTAACAAAGCACGGCAGCGCATCAATCACCACTACGGACAGCAATAGAAAGCAACCAAGAGATGTCAGATCCGAGTATGTGTGTTATGCAGAGAATTTGTACGCACAGCTACAATGGTCCCCTAGCAAACATTCTCCCTACAAGGAGAACTAACAAAGACGGCAATGCATCAATCACCACTACGTACAGCAACATAAACATAACACACAAACTGAAGGAACTGCTACCACATTTATTCTATGTATCCTCTAATCAATTAAGTTCAAGAGTACTTGGCCACCAAATGCTGAAATGAATCAACAAGCCATGACACAAGCAATGCCTCAGGTATTCCTGACCACCAAATGCTGAAACGAATCAACGAGCCGTGACACAGGAAAACGTAAAGCAGAAATGTAAAGGAGAGGCAAGATAAAAAATAGAAGCAGTAGAACAGAGCCGTGCATATACTTTATATTTATAAGCGAAAGCACAATTACAATGGTTCCCTAACAAACATTCCCCTTCCACCGCCTTACAATGAAAATGCGGTGGGTATTTATAGCCCGAGTCCCTCCCGTTACATTAATGGGCACAAAGTCCCAGTCAAACACTAGCTGACAAAAGCGGCGACGGAGCTGCTAATGCTGACCTTTGTCGGACAGGACTGTATCCGCAGCATGGTTTCCCTGAAGACCGGACAGCTACGTGGCAGGGCGTTGGGTAGAACTTCTCATCGGCCGGAATGCGGGCAGCTGGAGCAGGTAGAACCTCCAATCAGCCTTAAATGAGGCAGCTGGCATAAGTAGTGCGGCCCATGCTTGTCCTTTTGCTCGGCACGTCTTGGCTCAGATCCCGAAGCTGGACACTTGTCGGATGATGCTGTTTGACACGTGCTTGCCTTGAAAGGCAGTTTATCCAACTTCTCCCAGGATATGAGCGCCATCGGGTTGCGCAGGCAGAAAACAGCCGTAGTCGGGAAGGTCTTCATGCCTTGGTCAAATTCTGAGTTTGTTTCCCTATCGCAGCACTCGTCAAAGGGCGCACTCCGACTTCGCTGCGAAGTCGGGTTGCGCACAGGTGAAAGCTGATTTCTGCCGCCGAACGGACTTCGCCCCGGAAAGGGGGAGCAGTCCGACTTCGCTGCGAAGTCGGACTTCGCCCCAACACTTAGTCATTTTTCCTGCCACCTGCCACTCGATACAAGGTGCGCCCGAAAGAAGGGAGAAGTCGGACTTCGCACCAAAACTTCGAAATCGGGAGAAGTCGGACTTCGCACCAAAATCGGGAGAAGTCGGACTTCGCTCCGACACTTAGCCATTTTTCAGGGTGACTACTGTCAAATTTGGGATCTGACTGAGGGGCTCCAAGAAAAAAAAAGGGGGAAGAAAGAGAATGTAGGGAAGAGAGAGAAAGGGAGAGAAGAAGAAAGGGAAAGAGAGGAAGAGGAAAAAGGAAGAGCAACACTGCTACAAAACTGAAAACATTGCACCCCGTGCAAAATGTGGCAACATTTCTGGCGGCTCGCGGGGTGTCGAGCTCGCCTCGGCGCAAAGAATCCATGCCTTCATCCATTGGGTGCAGAGGAAATTGCTTCCCCTGCCTTCTGCTGCTCTAGCCGTTCTCCTCGCGGCAACTGTTCTTCAGATTCACTTCCGACAGTCGCCTCCTCAGAATCCTCTTCCGAACGTTCTCCAGCTCTGGCTTCTGCCTCGCAGATGCGGTTGTATGCGGCCTGGGCTTGGCCCCAGGCTTCTGCTTCGAATGGTCGGCGGTCAGCAACTTCTTCTAATGCTGCGTGGAAAGCAGCGACCGCGTGCAGGTCGATGGTGAGGTATCTTTTCCCCAGCTCCTGGAAGTAGGAGCTGATCTTGCAGCACTTGGACACCATCTCGGGTGACTCGACTTTCTTGAATTGGCTCGGTCCAGCTATCGATTTCAGCTGTATCTGCCTCAAAGGACCGTCAATTCTTTTTCACTTGCTCATGGGTGAGAAACTCACCATTCTCAACAAAGCCCAGGCACCCTAGTTCGGAGAGAGCGTGAAAGGGAGCCATACAAATGTCTCTTTCATGTTCAAATGCATCCAGCATTCGTCTGGCAACCCTCACCTCTTCTACTTTCTTAAAATATTTATGCAAGGTTACCCTTGCGTCCGCCCATTCTGCAGCGAATGAGGACATGGGGGAGAATTGGAGGCCATCGCGCTCGCGCTCTTGAAGATTTATTGCCAGGTCCAGCCATTGCTTCGCCTGGCGTTCGGCCTCCTCTACCACAGGCTTTCCCTGGGCAGAAACTTCTTGGATCCTGGATGCGAAATCCAAAACCGACATAGCCTTATACGTGTGGGGCTTGCATCCCCGCAGCAGATCAGCCCGCATCTCCTTAACTTTGCTCTTTGAAAAGACCGTCGCTTGAGATGCTCTCTCTGCAGATTGCGATCGCGCCTGTTTCAAAGACTCCTGGAGCTGAGAAATCTGCTCCAGGGCTGCTTGCTTTTCCGTTGCGGCTTCTTGCCGAGAAGCGGCCAGCCGGGCTTTTAGTTCATCTATTTCTCGCCGCGCCGATTCCAGCCTGCTCGATGGACCTAGACAGTCCTCTTCAAGCTGTCTTGTCTTGTTCCCGCAACCGGAAAAGCTCTTCCCTGTTCCCTCCGCATTTTTGACAAGGAGATTATCCGCCTTACGAATGATTCCCCGAATCTCGTATTGCTTGTTGATATCGTCAAAGCTGTTCTCCTTTCTCTGGAGCTCGTAGTCCGCCCTGGTCATTTCCCGGAGAGGCTTCTTCACTTTTGGAGTTATCTTTTCTGTCGTGAGCACTCTCCTCTCGAAGTCAAACTTGGTACGCTTTACCGGGGCGGCTATCTCTTCAGGTCTCCTCCGCTTCAGGTTTTGGAGGAAAGAGATAGGGTATTCTACGGCTCTAGCTGCCAGAGGCAAATCGTCCGTGTTCTGGAGATCGTCCATGAAGTCCGGTTCCCCCAGCCTAGGGTTTTGCTGTGACATTTCTCCTGAGAACAGGGAAGTAGGAAAAACCGGGAGGGCTTTGGAAGGAACGGCCGCTTTTGAGGGCGACCGGGGAGCGGAGAGCGGAGCGGTTGATGCTGGAAGGGTTTCAAGCGGCTGAGGCGATGGATGCGACGGTGAACGCGCGGCCTCAGCACTAACCACGGGCGAAGGGTTTGGGGTTTGACTCAGGGATAGAGAGTCGTTGGGGTCCTGAGCAAACTGGTTGAAAGAATGATGGCCGCTAGAAGGCTGTGGAGATGGGGAGGAAGACACGGCCACGACTTGCTCGGATTGAGCGGGAGATGGAGTCGGAGTAGGGCCAAATGGGACTTGAGGGAGCGGGGCAGCGGACGTACCTGCGGGCTCCGCCTGAGCCGATGCTGGATGGATGTCTGCGGTTCTGGTTCCGGCGGCTGGCTCAGGATCATCCAGAGAAACAACCTCTGGAGCGGCTGGACGCGGCTGCGGCTCTGCGACTGATTGCTGCACCGTCAGGCTAGGTCGCCTGATTCTATCAACCCTCTTCCTCTTCTTCTCTTCTGGAACAATGGCCGGATCGGGAGGAGAGGAAGTAGGTGCAGCGGGCGCTGATGTTCCCACGGTAAACTTGTACCGGGGTTTGACTTGCAAAAGGTCCGCCGCTGCCGGTCCGCTTACTGGTGGCGCCGGCGTCTTTTGTGCCTGAGGAGTCACCTCGGGCGTTGACTTGACTGATTTTTAGCCTTTTCGGCACCACCTTGGAAGCAACAAGTTGCATTGGGTCCACTTGGATATCTCCTGGGCCCGCACTGGCAGTTGTAAAAGTGTACAACTGTTGGGAGGAAGACCCTCCTTTATAACCCTCAAAGGGACCTCGGGGAACGTAATCTCGAAATGCGAAAGGCCGCCAGCTGGCAATGTGCTGGTCATATAGAGCTGAAAAGTCGTCATCAACGGCCAGATTCTTCCTGATGGATTTATCGTGCTGCGTGCGGCACCTCATCTTCCAGCATTCAGTAACTTTTTCTTTTGGCCAGTTAAGGCCTGCTAGCTTGGAGATGAATTTTTTAAATCCTGGAGAAGAGAACTTGTGGTCCGGGTTTCGCTCGGGGTCATATGCTACCTCCTCGCAGTAAAAATCCTGCCACGGAGGCCATGCTTCCATCGAGTCAATCTCCCAGTCGAGGTCAACATGGACCACATCGCATCTGTCTTCGATTATATCCGCCCGGGGGCAGATATGTACAAACTTTCCCCTTATCCCGTATGGGTCGTATTTCCAGCGCTGCGGCAGCAGAATCAAACCAATGTCGAAAAGCTCCCGCTCGAGATAGACATGCTGTCCTATCTCAGAAATCTCAACGTTCGCCCAGGAAAGAGGATATTGAAAGATCTGGCCCTTTCTCTTTCCCCGGCCGAACTCTTCCTCAACGTAATCCATCTCGCCGCGCAACCTCCATCCCAAACCGATGATCCGTGCACCCGCAGGGGCAGCAGATGAGGTTTGCCCTTGAATCCGTAGATTCCGACCACAATCCCTCGTGTCAGTCTAAAAACGTCCCCGAGCTTCTGATTCAGCAAATAGTTCGTCATTTCTTGCGGGGGGCGAGGGATCTCACCATCGCTGAAGACTGACATGACCAATCCCAGAAAGTTGAAGTTGAACTTGTAGTAAGACCCTTTCCGGTATAGGTCATCCGTCCAGTCATAGACGGGTTGTGGTTCTCCCCTCTCATTCACCTTCTTCAGGTTAGGGATCTGCATCCGGGAGTGCAAATGATACAAACAAAGCCAAGCCAAAAAGGAACTGAACCGAAATTCAGTTGACTGCCTTTTCTGGAGCTTCACCAGGCTGGAGTGAATGGCGTATGCAAGCCAGCCGCCCACCGAAAAATATGGGGCGCTTTCCACTTCTCTCGCGCCGCCGGTTCATAGGATTCTCCGCACAGAGACATTCTCGCAGCGCTAGCCGGTACGGCCGTACTCAGCTCGTCGTAGTCGCAGCCGAGGACCCACGCCGAATGGTGTATATGTACTTGCTCGAAACCTGTCCAGGGGTATGGGGCCGGCTGGCCATTGTCCAGCCGCGAGCGGGGCGTTCAGCCTCCGAATTGAGGAAATCCCTCATCCTTTTTGTATGCGTGAAGCGTCCCGCTTGCTCGCCCAGATTTATCTTTCTGACAATCGTGCTGGAGTCATACTCCAACCCTGGGGCGAAAGCCGGCTGAACAGTCTCTTTGCGCAGCGCGAACAAGGGTTTACCACTGGAGCTGCAAATTTGCCGGGTAGCTGGTCTGTAATGTCTGACAATTAGGTCTACCAGCTCCGGGCATTGATGGACAGGAGGGCACAAGAACCGGAAAAGGTTCGACTTGTACGCCGCTCCAAAATGGTGAGAGGGCGAAACCTTGTCAGCCCAACTCTCCACATTTATCCGCAATTTAGTAAGGCTCATGGAAAACGAGCCGTCCTTGTATCCCGACAGGTAATTAACCGGTGGTGGTGGGGCTTGCCCACGCTGTACTTTCTTTGGCCGGGATTTTGACTTTTGCTCCCGCGGCATCTCACCCTTGGAACCACCCGTTTGCAGGAAATCTCCACTTTCGCGCCCCTCGCTAGACTGAGCTTGTACTGGCAACTTTCCCTTGTCCATCCCTCCGAAACAACAATAATTACGAATTCTGGACGTCTGCACCAGATTTCGCAGTCACAGGAATAATCTGCACAATTTGGCATGTCTGGATGCATCAGACCCCTTTTCTAGACAATGACAGCGTCATTAATGTCGCGCAAGAGGGGGTAGGTCGGCTGGCAAATGAAGGCGTTATGATTTCTGGGTGGCCGCGCAGGAGAATGTCTTGAAAGATGTACCCCGGCTGCCGTGCCATGCTTCTTTGATTGCGCTTTCCTTGAAGATTGCGCAATCATTAAATTTGCCTTTGAACGCTGCGCCATGGCTGACGTCACTGCCGCAATCCGGGCACACTGCTCAAGAAAAACCCCTTTGGTGCGGAAACCCACTTCTTACTAACGCACTGCGCCTCTGGGCCCATACTTGGAATTTTTTATTCATTTTTTAAACCGTCCGAGCTGGCCCAATAGACAGGGCGCAATCGGACTTCGCCCCAAGGTTGGGCGCGATCCGACTTCGCCCGCGCAGTCGGACTTCGCCCGAAAATCGGGCGCAGTCCGAACTGCGCGCGAAGTTCGCACTTCGCGCGCAAGCTGGGCGTAGTTCAAACTTCGCTTGCGTTAAGACTTGCCTTTCTTTTCCAACTGCGCCGAGGATCGGGCGCAGTCCGACCTTTGCAATCCGGATGAGGCTTCGAATGTTTGTTGCCTTGTGATGGAGCGCGCTCGGACTTCGCGCTGAAGTTTGCGCGAAGTTCGCACTTCGCGCGCAAGCTGAGCGCAGTTCGAACTTCGCGCGAAAGCCGAGTGTATACGGACTTCGCGCGCGAAGTCGGACTTCGCTCAAAAATTGAGCGCAGTCCGAACATACTCCTTTGCAGCTTCCTTCTTTCAAATTGCGCCCTTTGGCCGATGCGCAGCCCGACTTCGCTGCGAAGTCGGGCAGCGCACTGCCACTTAGCCGTTTTCTGTTTTCACAAGCAGCTCCCTTCTACGAACTTCGCTCCTTCTGAGGGGCGACAACAGACTTCGCTGCGAAGTCTGTGCTTTCTCCCTTTGTCCTGTTTTGGCTCAAACAAATGGAAAACTGAAAGCTGGAAAACTGTACATGCTGGAAAATAAAAAAGCATAAGGGAAATTTTTACAAAGAAGGGCCCCTCGGGCACCTTCAACAGCGGTAGATTTTTAAGTGGAACCCGTTAACGGGGATAGGTAGGAGCTGACCCTCCATATCCCGAAGTACGTAAGCATTGAACTGGTTCACCCGAGCAATCTGATAAGGGCCCTCCCGGAGGGCATCAAACTTCCCGTGGTTGCCCGGCTTCGCCTTGTATGAGTCCCACTTCAGCACCGAGTCCCCGATTTTAAAAACTCGGGCAGTGGTGCCTTTTGCAAACCAGCCTTGAGTGGCTTCAATATGCTTGGTGAAGGCCTGGTATGCTTCTTCTCTGTCTTCTTCCAACTGCAGGAGTTGGCACAGTCTGTCATCCACCGGGTCTCCACTGCTCCTGTCTTCGTCCAACATCCATAGGGCAGGGATTTCAATGTGGGATGGCATGACAGCCTCTTTGCCATAGACGAGTGCATAGGGGGACGTTCTGATGGATTTCTTGAATGAAACTCTGTCCGCCCACAGCGCCCGGTTCAGGAGTAAATGCCAAGTCCGCTTGTTCCTGTCAATGGTCCTCCTGATGATCTTCAGGAGGTTCTTGTTAGTAGACTCGGCGAGGCCATTCCCCTGCGGGTAGTAATTAGAAGACATTTTGTGATAAATGCCAAGTTTGCCAGTGTACTCCGTGAGTACAGCGCCTGCGAATCCCGGACCATTGTCCGTCACAATTGACTCGGAACCCCGAAGCGGGTAATCAGGCTCTCCAGGAACCTGATGACCGTTTCTTGGTCTGCATTTTTGGTTGGGATCGCCTCCGCCCACCGTGTGAAGTAGTCGGTGGTTGTAAGAATAAACTTGTGTCCGGCAGAGGAATTAGGCGAGATCACCCCAATGAAGTCTAGACCCCATTGCTGGAACGGAGTCTCGGCCTGAATCGGTTGAAGGGGCAGGGGGTGCTTTTCTCGTTTCGCCAAGGAAACCTCTCGGCATTGATCACACTTAGAACAGACCGCATAAGCGTCTCAGTAAATAGAGTGGGCCAATAGTACCCGGCTCTAATTATTTTTAAGGCCGTAGGCCTTGCAAAATGATGACCTCCAGGCATCCCGGAATGAAATTCTCCGAGGACCCTGGGCTGGTCTGATTTCGTGACGCACCGCAACAGGATGCCGTCAATATTTTTGAAGTAAAGCCCCTCGGGGCGAAGAGTGTACTTGAGTGCACCCAGCCGAAATCTCCTTCGTTGTGAGGCGTTCAAGTGATCGGGACATCTTCCGGTGCAGAAATATCTCACCAGTTCATCTGTCCAATCACTCTCCTCCGATAAGGAGTTGGCTAGGTAGATGCTTGTCGCTGTGTCCTCCCACTTACAAGCGGAGATGCCGGCTACGGCGCTTCGGGCCAGCTCCCGACACAAGGCTCGGCCTCCGATAAGCTTGGTGGGCCGCACTTCGATGTCGAACTCCCGGATTTTTGCAATCCATCCCGCTCTCTTGTGACCCGGTTCTCCTTGTATGATGAAGCTTCGAACGTCCGGTGAATCACAAAGACAGCTGTTTTGCTCCGGGAGACAAAATGCCTGAACTTTCGGAGGGATTTCATGACAGCGTGAACCTGTCGCTCTATAAAGTTGTACTTTTCCTCATGCGGCTGAATCACTTGGCTCAAGAACGCTATGGGGCGCTCCTCACCATCGTCTCCCTTCTGAGTTAGGACTGCGGCGTAACTTTCCGGTTCTCCCACCGCATACAGGATGAAGTCCTTGGAGTAGTCCGGGTTTATCAACACCGGAGCTTGCGCGATTCGAGCCTTGATTTCCTCGAAGGCTTGCCCTCTCTCATCAGTCCATTCGTAAATTGTATCTTTTTTCAGCAGTTCGGCCATAGGCTTGATCACCTGTGCGAAGTCCGGGATGAACTTCCGCACGAAGTTAATCTGGCCGAAGAAGGACTGCAGCCCTTTTTTATCGATTGGGGCTGGCAAGCGAAGGAGGGCTTCTGCTCTGTCAGGGTCAATGGCGAGGCCTTTCTCGGAGATGACATGTCCCAACAGCTTACCTTCTTTTACCGCGAAGACAGACTTCTTCGGGTTTATAGAAATGCCGAATTCTCGACACCTCTCAAATATTTGCCGCAGATGGGAAACATGATCTCCTCTTTGGTGAGAGAAAACAGTCATGTCATCAAGGTAGATGACAATGATCTTATTGAGCAGCTCCTCGAAGGCCAGGTCCATGGCCCTTTGGAATGTGGCACCAAGCATTGGATAAGCCGAAAGGCATGCGCTGATAGGCGAACGTCCCCCATTTGGTGGTGAACGCCGTCTTATGCTGGTCCTCATCCCTGACCCAAATCTGGTTGTAGCCGGAAAATCCATCTAAAAGTGAGAATCTCTGGGCTCCAGCAACGATATGTAGAATCTGGTCAATTTGGGGAAGCGGATAGTGGTCCTTGAGGGAAGCCTGATTCAGGTTTCTGAAGTCGACACGGAGACGAATGTTGCCATTCTTTTTCCTCACAGGCACCAAATTCGCGACCCAGGATGAATGTTTGATGGGGTAGATGATTTTGGCCTCCAGCATCTTCAAGAGCTCTGCTTTCATCATGGCCTCAATTTTCGGATTTACGGCCCTCTGCTTCTGACGGAATGGCTTAGCGCCATCCTCTAGCTCAATGGTATGCTGGATCACATTTCTGTCATACCCCTTCAAATCCTCGTAGCACCAGGCCACGATGTCGGGGAACTCTCGGCACAGTGATCTGATCTGCTCAAGTTCCTCCGACGTGCGATCCGTCCCAACCTTGATAGTTTTACCAGGTTCAAGTTCCGTGTCGGCATACCGCTTCGGGTCTACTTTGATCCTATGAGATATTGCTCGTCATTCTGATCAAATAGACTCTCCAACGTAATCAGTCCTTTTGGGACATGATTATTTTTTAACTGTATCAACCCCTCATATTGCTCGTCATCAGGGTCTCTACCTTCGATTGAACCAACTTCGTTAACCAAAAATGTGACGATCTCCTCGTCACAATCGAACACTTGCCAGTAGGTGTCCTTATCAGGCACAAAAGGCCTGTAAATAGTGCGAACCGGCTTCGGTTTCTGGACAACGTCATCAGCCGGAACGTACTTGGCTCCAACAGACGCCAGAATGTCAGCGTGTTTGTTTTTCTCACGTGATATCGCCTTGACATTCAACGAGTCAAACGACTCCATCAGGTCCCACACCCGGTTGCGGTATGCCTTCAGATAGTGATGTTTGGAGGCGCACTTGTTCGTAACCTGGTGGCACACCAGCTCTGAATCTCCAAAGATCTGCAGGTGTTTGATTCCCAGCCTCTCCGCCTTTCGCAAACCCAAGCACAGGGCTTCGTACTCCGCCGAGTTGTTAGTGCAGCTCCGGGCCAACCTGTAGGTATAGTCCTTCTGGATCCCGGTCGGAGAAACCAGAAGCACCCCTGCACCGGCGCCATTTTTGCATCGCGCGCCGTCAAAGAAAAGCTTCCACAGCTTCTCAGGTGCAGGTCCCACTTCCTTTGCAACTGACTTGTCAAGCCTCTCGGGCCGTACAACGGTGTAACGTACTCGTCTCGTCTCAATTACGGCATTAAAATCCCGCAAAGAGAACTCATCTTCAAGCTGTAGCACTTCGAGGGCTTGCTCTGTCAGCTCTACTGTCACCAGCTCTTCCTCCGACAGCTGGACCATGCAGTCCGACTCTTCTCCAGGTATCTTCTCTACTAGGAAGGTGGAAGGCTTCTCATTAAAGATTTTCAGTCTCCTTCCTTTGAAGGGCACTTCCATGTGTGAGTAGTCTAGAGACAGGTACCCGCCCAGCTTCGCGGTGAACTCCCGGGAGAGACACATGCCGAAGTAGGGAGCTAGGTCGACAACTACGACCTCTTGGATGACCACGATGTCGAGAGCCTTATGCAGCCGAATAGGGATGTCCTTTATGACACCAACTGTCTTGACAGGGGTGCCGTCTAATTGCAGCACGCCTTGGCTGCTCCTTGTGTATTCCATCCCGATCTCATCGCAGACGGCTTTCGGCATAACAGTCGTGGAAGCGCCAGAGTCCACCATGCAGTTGTGAACTATGTGCCCTTGCATCCGTAAAGACAGATAGAAGGGAGGCGGTCTGTTCTTCCCCGTGGCTGAGACTGTTAAAGGCTGAACCAGGACAGCGGGCTGTATCTGCTTGGCGTTCTTCATGTTTTTCAGAGATTCTTGCAGCAGATCCACCTGGCCTGGGAGCAGAAGAGCATCGTACATGCTGATTCTAGCGGGTGTTCTTTTCAACTCGTCTACTATGCTGTAGCCCGAGGTGCTAGCTCCTTCTGCTTCTTTTGCCGGCTCATACTTCGTCCGGTACTGCTGGGTGGCCTCAACTCTCTGTCTCTTGGTCAGAGACGGGTACTTCAGCTTCTCCTGTGCTTGTTCTTTGGTTTCAGCTGGAGGCTGAGGTACGGGAGCTTTAGCCGGAACTGGAGGTTTTGCTATAGGAGGCTTGGCTGGAACAGGGGCAGCCTTTGCCGGAGGAGGCTTGGCTGGAGCTTTGTCTTTGGATGCCTTCTCCTGGGCTGTGTAGGGCCACAACCGCTTGTATGGTCAGGCAGCCCCACCCGCGCCTTTTCTCTTCTGGCATAGACCTGCAAAGGCTTGGCAGCATCTCCAGTTTTCTTTTCTTCCTTGGCGGGCGGCACTAGATTCTCCTCTGGGAGGGCAAAGTTGGCTTCGTCGTCCAGGATCATGTAGAGTTCATCGTCCTCTATGGCGCTGCCGGCCAAAGTCTGGATGTAGTGCTGGTGCAGAGTGCAGTCTTCCTCCGAATGCGGGTCATTGCACGTAGTGCACCAGTTAACCTGGTCAGAGGGACCAGGTTGGTCTTCTATAGCAGCATTTCTCGGAGGCGGACGCCTCTGCAACTGGTGCTCTGGGGGTTTGTCTTTTGTCAGCGCCGGGGCGGATATGGCCTCCTAGGAGCGAGGTCCATCTGGGCCTGCTTCTTCTTCAGAGCGGTCATGTCATTGGACATGGCATGATAACCCGAGGCCAAAGCCCGTACCTCCTGAAGGATTGTATTCTGAATGTTATTGTCAGGAGGCGGCAACTGTGCCGGTGGAGGCAATGCGGCTAATGGAGGAGGGTTGGAATAAGGTGCGTACTGCGGGGGAGCAGGGAGTGCTGGAAAATGCGGAGCAGGAGGAGGCGGGTGAGGATAATGCATTTGCGGCGGGCCATAAGGAGTTACGACCGGCGCCGGATTCCATTGCTGCTGGGGTTGCTGTCCTGATGTGGACGGCGCATCACCAGAAGCTGATGGATACTGGGATCTGGGAAAGTCGGGACGAATGGGTTCCTGCACCCTGGACGGGAGTCTGCCGATAGAAATGATATCAGCTTCAGCTTGCTGGGCAGCCTCGTACAGAGCAGGAAACTCATCTATTCTGGCAATCTTCAGCAGCAGGCATATGTCTGAGTTGAAGGATCTCAGGTAATAGTGAGCAGCCATGCCAGCTGAAGGCCGAAGCTCGCGAGGTACCCGTTTCCAGGATCTCGCAAACCTGATGTTAAAGTCAGACACCTCCTCTTGAGGGTGTCTCTGGATGCTTTGGAACTGATGCAGCAGAGAAGTAGGATCAGCAGACTCGTTGCATCCTTTCACGAGCCTTCTGGCAAGCTGGGGCCATCCTGTGATGGATCCCTCTGGCAGCGATCTCCACCAGTAGAGAAGCTTTCCCCTCAGGGAAAGGGCCAGCAGACGGGTCTTCACACTCTCGTCAGTAATGGAATGCAATGCGGCCAGGGCAAGGATGTCCTGGATGTGCTCGTACGCCGTCTTGCCGTAGCCGTCGTACGTAGGGATGGACTTTAAAGCAGCAGGGGGCACAGCTTGCTGTCCGACCAGGGCCAAGGGCCCTGTAGAGTCCACCGCCGGGAAGAGATCATCGTCATTCTGCTGCAGGGCAGCCATTTCTTCTTCTTCTCCTCCGTCGGTTGTATACTCAGTGTCGGTACCTTCCGAGGATGTAGATTCCTCTTCTTCCTCGGCCTCTTCTATTTCGTACTCAGCTCCTCCGACCTCGGCTTCGGCTTCTTCTTGAATTTCGGCCTCGGCTTCGTCGACACGAGCTTGCGGATCAGCCAGCCTGGCAATTTCGCCTCGAGCGTTGATGTCCAGTTCGTAAAAGTCAGGCGGGTTTCTCGGATCCCTTGCTCGCCACCTTCTTGTTTGCATGAAGGTGCTGGGACCGGTCTCTTGGACTCAGAGGATTTGTTCGTGCAGAGTCGCCAGGTGTTCTGATTTTGAACAGCAATGAAGCGAACACCAGTGCTTCGATTCTGTTTGGGGGTGGGAAACTTCCTTGGCCCACCGAGTGCTCAGAAACTGTTGCGCCAGGTGGGGACTGATCAGAAAATCTCTCTTCAAACGTGGGACCTTGGTCCCACCGGGCGTGCCAGAGAAACTGTTGGTTACGAATCTGCCATGAGGAAAGGATTTTGTGTTAATGCGCCCAGATTCGCCCACCAGCTTGAAAGGCCGGAAGGAAGGAATGCCTTCCGTGCCAATCTCCGGAGAAGGCCGGCTCCTGTGGGTTTTTATGGTTTGAGATGAGGGTGCAGGAAAGAGATAAAAATGCGGAAAGAATTTACAAATGTGATTGGAGTTGGGTGGGGGGAACTAACAGTACAGCAACACATCAATCACCGCTACTTACTGCATTATGAATACAAAGCATAACCAGGAACTGCAAAGCCTAAGTATACTTTCTGTATAAAGCAGGGTACGCACAGCTACAATGGCTCCCTAGCAAACATTCTCCCTACAAGGAGAACTAACAGCACGGCAGCGCATCAATCACCACTACGGACAGCAACAGAAAGCAACCAAGAGATGTCAGATCCGAGTATGTGTGTTATGCAGAGAATTTGTACGCACAGCTACAATGGTCCCCTAGCAAACATTCTCCCTACAAGGAGAACTAACAGCACGGCAATGCATCAATCACCACTACGTACAGCAACATAAACATAACACACAAACTGAAGGAACTGCTACCACATTTATTCTATGTATCCTCTAATCAATTAAGTTCAAGAGTACTTGGCCACCAAATGCTGAAGTGAATCAACAAGCCATGACACAAGCAATGCCTCAGGTATTCCTGACCACCAAATGCTGAAACGAATCAACGAGCCGTGACACAGAAAACGTAAAGCAGAAATGTAAAGGAGAGGCAACATAAAAAATAGAAGCAGTAGAACAGAGCCAGGCATATACTTTATATTTATAAGCAGAAGCACAATTACAATGGTTCCCTAACAAACATTCCCCTTCCACCGCCTTACAATGAAAATGCGGTGGGTATTTATAGCCCGAGTCCCTCCCGTTACATTAATGGGCACAAAGTCCCAGTCAAACACTAGCTGACAAAAGCGGCGACGGAGCTGCTAATGCTGACCTTTGTCGGACAGGACTGTATCCGCAACATGGTTTCCCTGAAGACCGGACAGCTACGTGGTAAGGCGTTGGGTAGAACTTCTCATCGGCCGGAATGCGGGCAGCTGGAGCAGGTAGAACCTCCAATCAGCCTTAAATGAGGCAGCTGGCATAAGTAGTGCGGCCCATGCTTGTCCTTTTGCTCGGCACGTCTTGGCTCAGATCCCGAAGCTGGACACTTGTCGGATGATGCTGTTTGACACGTGCTTGCCTTGAAAGGCAGTTTATCCAACTTCTCCCAGGATATGAGCGCCATCGGGTTGCGCAGGCAGAAAACAGCGCAGTTGGGAAGGTCTTCATGCCTTGGTCAAATTCTGAGTTTGTTTCCCTACTGCGCACCTGTCAAAGGGCGCACTCCGACTTCGCTGCGAAGTCGGGTTGCGCACAGGTGAAAGCTGATTTCTGGCCGCCGAACGGACTTCGCCCTGGAAAGGGGGAGCAGTCCGACTTCGCTGCGAAGTCGGACTTCGCCCCAACACTTAGTCATTTTTCCTGCCAGCCTGATACAAGGTGCGCCCAGAAAGAAGGGAGAAGTCGGACTTCGCACCAAAACTGGGAGAAGTCGGACTTCGCACCAAAACTGGGAGAAGTCGGACTTCGCACCAACACTTAGCCATTTTTCAGGGCAACTGCTGTCAAATTTGGGATCTGACTGAGGGGCTCCAAGAAAAAGGGGGGAAGAAAGAGAATGTAGGGAAGAGAGAGAAAGGGAGAGAAGAAGAAAGGGAAAGAGAGGAAGAGGAAAAAGGAAGAGCAGCACTGCTACAAAACTGAAAACATTGCACCCCGTGCAAAATGTGGCAACAGGACCTTGCTGCAAGTACATTCTTTACCCGCAGAGGTCAACATCAGCCGCTTTTGTCAGCTTTTGCAGCTTTTGTCAGGTCTGGGATTCAGTGCCCAAAATGTAATCGGGGGGGGAAATTGTGCTATATATAGAAGCTTCATTTCATTGTACAAAGGGTGGAGGGGGGACATATTGCTAGAGGACTCTGCTATGACGGATCACCTTCTAATTAATTCAAAGCATCCTTGGCTCTGCTTCTTGTCTCTGTCTTTTATGCTGCCTTCTGCTAGTATTTCTGCTTCATGTCCATTTATATTTCTGTCTGTTTGAATTTTGAATCCTGGATTTGAGCATTCGTGGTTATTTGGATCCGGAATACAAAACAGTAAGGATACATAGGATAGAATCGCGATTGCAATTTCTGTTACATGCTTTGTTTTAATTGTTGTTGGTTCGGATGCAAATTTGTGATCGTGCTGCTTGTTCTCCCCCACCCAAACGCATGACATTTACATCTCTTTCATGTTCCCTTATCTTTTTCAATCTCTTTCCAGTTCCATTTACCCCATTTTTTAATCTCTTTCCTACACTCTTATCTAAAAACCCCCAAGTAGGTTAGGAAAGGAGCCGGCCTTCTCCGAAGATCGACACGGGGGCATCCCTTCCTTTCGGCCTTTCAATGTTGGTCTGCGGGTCTAGGGCGCATTGACACACCAAGTCCTTCCGAGGTGGCGGATCCGTGGCCAACAGGATCTACTAAAGCTCCTTTCTATATCTGTCGTACCTCAACTTCTAGCTCTCTGTTAATCATTACTTTTAGTATGTTTTGACTTATCCATTTTAGGTAACCCTCAAGGCTATAATTTTACACCATATAATTGTTCCACTTTAGAGTAGTTTACACTAGATTCTTTACTCTAGTTTAGCTTATTTTCGTGGTAGTTTTTCATTACTACAGTGTATTGTAGTTTGTAACAGATCTTTTCAATTGGTCCAATTGGCCTACTTTGGCCATCTGTGAACATTAATAAAATTAAATTATCTTAGGGTTTAAGTCATCTTGAGTGATAGCAGGGTATGAAATGAAATGGATCTGCAATTGCTACCATGACCATGAATGGGAACTTCTGATAACTGACTCCAAATACAGCTAAATGAGGTCTTAAGCATGATAGAAACTGCTCTTAGAATGAGATCTAGTCTGATGGAGGATTTTGTCCAAGTCTTGTGTTGTTCTTGCTTTCTTGGTGACCTTATGAGATTTGAGCCTATGAAGATTCTTTGTACATAATTAGTTGCAACTGGTTCATCCAGTAGATGTCTTTTATAGAAGCTTTAGTGTTCTGAAATTGCTTTTACAGCTGGTGACTTTGAATCTATAGGACCTGTTACTACAAATGCATTAAGCAATAGATTGTTATGCTTCAATTGCCTTAGATCTGGCCCTAATACCAAGCATGAGCATATCATGTGAATGGAAGGCACACTAAACAAAATTTGTTGCATATCTGAACCTGTTGCAGAAATATCAACAGTTTCATGAGAGCTTAACTGAGTGACTGGATCATGAAACGTCATCTCTTTCATTTCAGACCTGTAGCTTTATGTGCATGAATAATATGATTTGATGTATAAAGATAGGCATTCTTATGCTAAGCTGTTCCAAAAATTAGTGATATTGTTGCCAGGAGACTTAACAATGAACACTATCTTCTTCAAGCTTAAACATTTTAGAATGAACCCATGGGTAATGAAATGGAAGGTGTGTGGCCCACTTGGTCAAATTCTGTAATCAAACCTGTAGATGCATAAAGATGATCTGTAAGTGTAAATATTGAAACCTGTGTAAGGGATTGCCAAATGCTTGAAATGTAAGGCTTGTTTGATCCTTGAATTATGATTGGAAATTCCTTCTCTTACACTGAGATGCTGTGGGTTTTTGAAATGTTCGGTTCAATGGTAAACCCTTTTGATGTTTCAAAAAACTATTGCAC
This sequence comes from Wollemia nobilis, assembly GCA_028583015.1. Classification (NCBI taxonomy): domain Eukaryota; kingdom Viridiplantae; phylum Streptophyta; class Pinopsida; order Araucariales; family Araucariaceae; genus Wollemia; species Wollemia nobilis. Next base: position 17,497,464 of record JAQPPZ010017052.1, read on the forward strand.
CTTGGATAGAGACTCACACAAATCTACAAGTTGTTTGCATACTTGTTAATTGTTATTATATGATTTTTTAAATCTTTGGCTGTAGAAGAGCTAGGGACCAATGGTATATTTTTCCTGTTGACAATTTTGCCACATTTTGTCTAAGGGGGCCCAACTAATCTTTTGAGATAGTTCCCTTTCGCTCACCCCTTTTTGGAGCACAAATCCATTTCAGGGCAAAACCAGTGCAACAGTTCAAAATCGCTAAAAAACAAGGGCCAAGAGGCAGCTTCACGCAGAAGGATGGCTAAAAGGGAGTTTCGCCCAGAAAAAGGGCGAAAGATAGCTTTGCTCAGGAACAGGAGCGAGAGCTCACCTCGTGGTTAGAGCGCATGAAAATCGGCTAAGGCATGGACAGGGTGTTTTCGCCCTTGGGGACAGCGAAGTCTAGTTTCGGACCATGCCTAGAGCGAAAGTCAATTTCGAGCAAAAAGTGGCTAAGGCAAAGGGTCAGCATGGTCAAACTAGTTTTTCACTTGCGAAGCTGCCGAACCCGCCTTTCGGGCCCCAATTCGAGCGAAAGTCCACTTCGGACTTAGCTCGGGCGAAAGCTCCTTCTAAGCACTGCTTTCAGCAAGGAAAATCGGCTAAGGCAAAGTCAGCAGTCAAACTTGTTTTCGCTCCTCAGCTGAGCGAAAGCCTTTTTCGGGCCCTAGCTTGGGCGAAACCTCCGTTCGGGCCTTAACTCCAGAGAAAGTCCATTTTGGACTTAGAGGAAGTCATCAAGGAAAAGGCCAAAAGCACTCCCCAACCTAGTGAAAGCTTGTTTCGGGCGCCAGCTCCAGCGAAGGTCCATTTTGGGCCCAGTTTGAGCGAAAGCCCCCTGTTGCGCCCTACCAGGAGCGAAACTCCATTCTGAGACTCATAGGCTGCATTTTCGGTCTGATTCCCAGAGAAACCTCCCCGAAGCATTTTTAGTGCAAAGGCTACATCCAAAGGGCACGTTTCCAGAGGTAGGCTCAAAATCTAAAATTTTGATATTGATAATAAAATGACATATATGAATGTCTTCACTGAAACTAGAACCCTCTATGGTTTGTAGGCTCAAAATCTAAAATTTTCTATTTCACCCAGTATAACATCCGTCTCTCTGCATTACTCAGAATTTGAATCTTCTCTTCTCACAAAAAAACTAATTGTTCTCTTAGCTCGTTCTGCCAATTGCTAAACGCTTTCTGGGTATTGTGCAGCACTTTGTCTGCGAACTCCTCTCAAAATTTCAGCCAAAATGGATATCATATGAGAACATTATGCCCAAAATACTGAAGTGACTTTTTTCACCACTTTCCAAAAATCACGGATTTTCACTCTATATATTTCTCCACACACACTTCTCTCTTCACAAAATAAAGTCCCCACTTTTCAATAAAATCCCTTGTCACTTAAAAAGCACACACTTGCATTCATTTTTCATTTTCAATTTTAAAAATATTTTCTTTAATGAAGCTTCTTAAAACAATATAACTTCTTTTTTATTTTGAGAAGGCATTTCCTCAAACACGTCACATGCAAAGAATTGACACCTTACTCGTTCTCTTACTTCGAAGCCACGTGACACCTCAAACCAAAAACGAAAGATGCTCTATTTGATGCCTTGAAGGTGTAACAACACTGAAACCGAAACTCTGGCGACTCGACAAGGTCGAAACGGCCAACCGAAGGATTTTGCACAAGTGGAACAAATTGACATAAAAGTGACCTGTACCGTTTTTGCAACAATCATAACTCTCACCTCGTAACTCTTTTTTCTCTAAAATTTGAAACGTAGAATCTCTGCAATGCTGACTACATCCAGTCCGAATCTCGCTGCATAACTCCTTACGGTTCGCCTGTACCACCTCCACGAAAACTGCTGCTGACACACTTTTTCCAAAAAGAGCGTTTTTGTGACAGTCTTGCAACGCTTGTAACATTCGCCTCGTTTCTCCGTTTTGGTGGAAATTTGGAACACATGTTCTTGAAGATAACGACCACCTCCAGTTCGAATTTTGCTATCAAATTCTTCTCGGTTTGCTCGCAGTGCTTCTGACAAAACTGCCCTTTTTCGGCCTGTACAACCACTTGCCAAATCATCCGCCAAGATACCGGAAACATCACCGATCAATCCAAACACTGTGCTGACACCTCCAACGTTGTTCTAGACTGTTTCCTGACATGCTAGCATGTTCCAAACTGATCCATCCTGTCCAACTGCGCCCGTGACGACTTTTGAAATTTTTTTGATAACTTCCTGACGATTTTTTCAACTTTTGCAAATTTGCATGAACAACCTGTAACAACTTCACCCGAACATCAAAAAGATCCTCATAAGCATTGAACATCATTGTACATACTCTGAACAACCTCCGAACAACTGTCCACTGCATCAACCTGTCCATCTGAGTGTGTTGACAACAATGACAATCTTGTTGCTGCACCTTGCTCAACATTCAGGCTGTCATATACATATTTGCATACTAGTTTCTGATAGGCATTGATAATCGCATTCAACAATATCATTGATGATTGCATGTAGGCTTATACCATAGGTACAAAAAAATGGATTGTATAGGAAATGCTTTGGCCAAAGTTATGATTTATAGCAATCACTATGTTCATTAGTATTTAATATTAAGATGCATGTTTTATGCGACTGCATGTAGAGAGATTAACACTTTCACGATGTACACTCTCCTACTTGTTGGTGTTATGTATTTAAAGCTTTGTTGGAGGGTGTGGCACTTTCAGGTTGTGCTTTGAGGTGAACAGCTCTGATTATGCTCTTCCTCCCTTGTAGTTGCAGCAGATGTAACCAGTGTTATTGTATTTACATTCATTAGTATCCTTGATGGTGCATGCACTAGGGGGTGAACGACTCATGTGAGGGTATCAAGGAACATGTGAATTATACAATTAAACAAATTGATGCTTCATATTTTCTAATCTCTGATATTGTGTTAATGAATGCAATTCCCGATGAATACTATATGTACTACAAATGATGTACCTAATTGATAATGTATAAACAGATTGATGGATTTCTTTGTTCAATTGAACAAAGGGAATACTTGAATGAGACTTTTTGATGTATGACTTGCAATGTAACTCCTACAATTGATCCTTGGTTGCAAGACATAACAAATGAGACCAAATCTGTTGCCGATTATGTTTTCATTGTGTGACCTTGTGATAATGAAGTGTAGGAATGGATTTACTGATTTATGATGACATATTATTAGCTTCTAAGCTGATCATTGTCAAGCATACTAACATCCCTTGATAAGGTAGAATGGATGAGAAGTTTTTGTATTTCCTATAATGTATACTTAACTCTGAATGATATTTCTTATGAATTAAAGCATAATATCAGATTAATGCAGAAGTATACCTGTTTTGTAAAGATGACTAGTGGATGTATTTCAGGTCCCATGTAAAGGATGTTGATGGATGACATATTATGCATATAAGGACTGAATAAGACTTATTGTTCCTTTGGTATGATTCACATCCCTAGTGAAACTAGATGAAGGAAATAACTCTAGTTCAGCCATGCATAATGTTGTTGCTTAGTATCATCATTGTATATTGATGAAGCATATGAAGAAAGAGTTACATTGGCTTTTGGCATATGAACATTGTTTACTTATAACCTGATCTAATTTAGATTATATTGAATTCCTGATTATATTTGATATGATGACTAAAGTCTTGGCATGAATGAATACTTTTTAAGCAAGAATATCTGATTCATTTAAAGATTAATGTTAATAGTCTTGCCTAGTAGACTGTATTCAGTCTAGCTGGCTTGTTAGTTTTAAAGTGAGAATGCTAACAAAGGTAACGAAAAACAAATCATACTATTTATGGAAATCCCAAGAAGGGGGTTTGTTACAAGTGATATCAGAGCCCAGCTTCAATGCTAGGGCCTATCAAGATCACCAGTGTTGAACTACATAATTTGTTTTTTTGACCAGGAAAATGGTTAGAACAAGGAATGTTCATTCCATTGGTGACAACCATAACAGTGGTACATTGGACAAAATAGATCAGATTCTCGCCTTGCTAAATGAGACATGGGACAGAGTGGCTACCCTAGAGCAACGGCCTCAGGAACAGCCTGAAGAGAATGGAAATCCTCCTTTTAATAGTGAGACCCTTTTGAACAATCAAAGTGCTCAAGGCAATGATCAAGGGTCCACTCAAGTGGAGAAGAACTATGAAGAACGACAATTGCATAAGAAGGCTCATTTTGAAATTGAGTTATCCAAGGACATGAATAGGATTGCACCACCTAAATATGACAGTAAAGCCCTTGGAGATGAAGCCGAGTCATGGCTCATCAAGATGATGAAGTACTTTGAAGTTTGAACTTCATGACTTTGATGAAGAAACCAAGGCAGGCTGGACTGCATACCAGCTTACTGGTGAAGTAGCTTCATGGTGGGACAATTTGAAAGCTGAGACAGACATAACTGTAGAGAATGTCACATGAGAACATTTTGTTATCCTATTTCATTAGAGGTGGTTACCACAGTCGTATTTTGATAGGACGTTCACTGAGTTTCAAAACCTCAGTACTAGAAGACTTAGTACCTCAGTGGCATATTCCTATGTTGGAATTTCGTTCCACTTTAATACCTCTTCTACTAAGTTACTGTTAAGGAGAATTGACTATAACTTAGTACTGGGAGACTTTCACCAAGATCTTAAGTACGTGCTGCAGTAAAGTTCATCTTGGAATTGAATCCTCGTATCAGTGCTGATGTTGGTAACTGTTGGCCACGGATCCGCCACCTGGGAAGGACTTGGTGTGTCAATGCGCCCTAGACCCGCAGACCAACATTGAAAGGCCGGGAGGAAGGGATGCCCCCCGTGCCGATCTCCGGAGAAGGCCGGCTCCTTTCCTAACCTACTTGGGGGTTTTTAGATAAGGGTGCAGGAAAGAGATTAAAAAAGGGGGTAAAGGGAACTGGAAAGAGATTGAAAAAGATAAGGGAACAGGAAAGAGATGTAAATATCATGCGTTTCGGGTGGGGGGAGAACAAGCAACACGATCGCAAATTTGCATCCGAACCAACAACAATTAAAACAAAGCATGTAACAGAAATTGCAGCTGTTATTCTATCCTATGTATCCTTTTGTTTAGTATTCCAGATCCAAATAATCACCAATGCCCAAATCCAGAATTCAGAATTCAGACAGACAGAAATATAAATGGACATGAAGCAGAAATACTAGCAGAAGGCAGCATAAAAGACAGAGACAAGAAGCAGAGCCAAGGATGCTTTGAATTAATTAGAAGGTGGTCCGTCACGAGAGAGTCCTCTAGCAATATGTCCCCCCTCCACCCCTTGTACAATGAAATGAGGCTGCTATTTATAGCGCAATTTCCCCCCCGATTACATTTTGGGCACAGAATCCCAGACCTGACAAAAGCTGCAAAAGCTGACAAAAGCGGCTGATGTTGACCTCTGCGGGTAAAGAATGTACTTGCAACAAGGTCCTCCTGAAAACGTGGCAGCTCCGTGGAAATCCGGTAGGTGGGAAGTTGAGTCAGTTTGAATGGGGGCAGATGCGGTACAATCTGTCAGTTCACGCTCATCTACCTCCCGTCACATCTCTGACTCGAATCTCGAGGCTGGACACTTGTCGGAATCTGATAAGGGGAAAAATCTGCCTTAGGAGCTCATATTTTCTTTCTTGCCCGACTTCGCCCAAAATCGGAGCGCAACCAGGCAACGCAAAGGGGAAGTGGCGCAGTTGGGGAGGCCTCCGTGCCTTAGAAAATTTCTGGGCAGGCTTCGACATTCTTTGCCCGAGTGCGCGCAGGTAAGTGAGCGAACCCCGACTTCGCTGCGAAGTCGGGTTGCTCACCCAACACTTAGCCGTTTTTCAAATAAGTTGCCCAACTGCGCATGAACTTGAGGGCGCAACCCGACTTCGCTGCGAAGTCGGGTTGCGCACCCAACACTTAGAAAATTTAGGGCTCCACTGATGCCCAGGTGCGCACAAAACTGAGAGCGCAACCCGACTTCGCTGCGAAGTCGGGTTGCGGCAACACTAACACTTAGAAAATTTTGGGCCTTTGTATGAGCGAAGTCGGGAGGATGAGCGCAGTCGGGCGAGGCCCGACACTTAGTCAATTTTCTGGCCCGAAATTGAGCTTCCTGGTCCTGCTTCCCGGGGCCATAACTTTTGATCCGCTGACCCGATCGCCTATTATAATATATCGTCGGAAAGCTAGCGAAAAGATCTGCAATGATAAAATATCCAAAGCTTATTTCATCCATTTTATCGCCCCCGTTTATGGCCCGCGAAAACCCGAACACCTCAGCATGCTCTTTGCCGCTTTAAAGCTCCATACTTAGGCCAAAGTTTATCAAAAAATTTAATGTGGCAAAATTGCCAACATTCCTGGCGGCTCGCGGGGCATTGAGCTCGCCTCAATGTGAGGACCCGAGCCTTTATCCATTGGGCAACAGAGTCACCCTCGTCGTCCTCTTGATACTCACTGCCGGCAGCAACCTCTTTCTCAAACCCTTGGCACCCATGGCCCTCTTGGAACACTAAAAAAAAACACTGCACAAACTAAACTAAGAAAACAACTAAAACTTTGCATACTAGCCGACTTATTTATATTATTTACACAAAATTTTGCGGCATGATTGGCATGCCGCCAACACAAATCTAGCTTTGGTTGCCTATCCGGTGAACCTGCAGTGTCCGGACCAGATCTGATTGTACTTCAGTTGATCTTTGAAGTCCGGCTGGCCTCCCAAAGTTTGCCAGGTCGCGAACATGGTGCAACGTGGCAGGTTATCATTCATGCCGGTACCCATACAATTGATGAACAATGTGGCAAGGAGATTTGCCATACAAGAGCCCTCTTCGGGTACCGGTTGCGGTGATGGTTGGAGCCAATACCACCACTCTAGAGAGTCCACCACCTGTGGGCTCTCGAGCACGAGTTCCTCCAACTCCTTGATGCGATAGCAGGAGCTTTTCGACGATAGGCCTTTTGTCGGGGTCTCCTCAGGATCAACCTCCTGGTGAGGCATGCCTATTGGGCTTTGGCTGAATGCTTGCGTGCTATGCCCTGGGACACAAAAAGGGTGCAAAAATGTGCCCTCTTTGTGTTCAGAATTTGCCACTGGATTTTGTTCCTCCTCTTGGCCCATCTCCTGATGGAAACTGCAAGCAACCATATTATTCATCATTTGGGCGGTGTTTGCATATTCCCACTGGTGACTTTGGACGAGATCTGCCTCTCGAGCTCCACACAGCTGCATTCTAGGGCTTTGCATAGTATGAGGGATTTGCCATGGTGATTTTGCCAGATGAAGGCAAGCCAGAGATTCACCAACTCGGGCTTCCATATTTCAGCTCAGTCAGAGTCGCCAGGTGATTTTGCCAGATGAAGGCAAGCCAGAGATTCACCAAACTCGGGCTTCCAGAAAATATGGAGACTCTAGGTGAACATTCATTTCTCCGCTTGTGAGGTCAAGGCTGCTCACCAAACCTTGATTCCTCCGGGGTGTCTTCTATTAGCTTAAAAAAAGGCGCCTGCGATCAAGAAATCTGGATCTTCAGCTCAGTCAGAGTCGCCAGGTGATTTTGCCAGATGAAGGCAAGCCAGAGATTCACCAAACTCGGGCTTCCTTAAAATATGGAGACTGTTCGTCCCACCGGGCGTGCCAGAAACTGTTGGCCACGGATCCGCCACCTGGGAAGGACTTGGTGTGTCAATGCGCCCTAGACCCGCAGACCAACATTGAAAGGACGGGAGGAAGGGATGCCCCCCGTGCCGATCTCCGGAGAAGGCCGGCTCCTTTCCTAACCTACTTGGGGGTTTTTAGATAAGGGTGCAGGAAAGAGATTAAAAAAGGGGGTAAAGGGAACTGGAAAGAGATTGAAAAAGATAAGGGAACAGGAAAGAGATGTAAATATCATGCGTTTCGGGTGGGGGGAGAACAAGCAGCACGATCGCAAATTTGCATCCGAACCAACAACAATTAAAACAAAGCATGTAACAGAAATTGCAGCTGTTATTCTATCCTATGTATCCTTCTGTTTAGTATTCCAGATCCAAATAATCACCAATGCCCAAATCCAGAATTCAGAATTCAGACAGACAGAAATATAAATGGACATGAAGCAGAAATACTAGCAGAAGGCAGCATAAAAGACAGAGACAAGAAGCAGAGCCAAGGATGCTTTGAATTAATTAGAAGGTGGTCCGTCACAGCAAAGTCCTCTAGCAATATGTCCCCCTCCACCCTTTGTACAATGAAATGAGGCTGCTATTTATAGCGCAATTTTCCCCCCGATTACATTTTGGGCATAGAATCCCAGACCTGACAAAAGCTGCAAAAGCTGACAAAAGCGGCTGATGTTGACCTCTACGGGTAAAGAATGTACTTGCAGCAAGGTCCTCCTGAAAACGTGGCAGCTCCGTGGAAATCCGGTAGGTGGGAAGTTGAGTCAGTTTGAATGGGGGCAGATGCGGTACAATCTGTCAGTTCACGCTCATCTACCTCCCGTCACATCTCTGACTCGAATCTCGAGGCTGGACACTTGTCGGAATCTGATAAGGGGAAAAATCTGCCTTAGGAGCTCATATTTTCTTTCTTGCCCGACTTCGCCCAAAATCGGAGCACAACCAGGCAGCGCAAAGGGGAAGTGGCGCAGTTGGGGAGGCCTCCGTGCCTTAGAAAATTTTTGGGCAGGCTTCGACATTCTTTGCCCGAGTGCACACAGGTAAGTGAGCAAACCCCGACTTCGCTGCGAAGTCGGGTTGCTCACCCAACACTTAACCGTTTTTCAAATAAGTTGCCCAACTGCACATGAACTTGAGGGCGCAACCCGACTTCGCTGCGAAGTCGGGTTGCGCACCCAACACTTAGAAAATTTTGGGCTCCACTGATGCCCAGGTGCGCACAAAACTGAGAGCGCAACCCGACTTCGCTGCGAAGTCGGGTTGCGGCAACACTAACACTTAGAAAATTTTGGGCCTTTGTATGAGCGCAGTCGGGAGGATGAGCGAAGTCGGGCGGGGCCCGACACTTAGTCAATTTTCTGGCCCGAAATTGAGCTTCCTGGTCCTGCTTCCCGGGGCCATAACTTTTGATCCGCTGACCCGATCGCCTATTATAATATATCGTTGGAAAGCTAGCGAAAAGATCTACAATGATAAAATATCCAAAGCTTATTTCATCCATTTTATCGCCCCCGTTTATGGCCCGTGAAAACCCGAGTACCTCAGCGTGCTCTTTGCCGCTTTAAAGCTCCATACTTAGGCCAAAGTTTATCAAAAAATTTAATGTGGCAAAATTGCCAACAGTAACCATGGCCCATTGATTATGGAACAAGTGTTTGAAAAGGCGATTAAGCAGGAGTATAAGATACAATTTATAGTTGCTTGTCGCAAGGAAACAAGGGAGAATAACAAGGCTTCCTGGCAACAAACCCCATAATTCAAGGAGAAGATCCTAAAGGGTAAACCCTATAACTGGAACAAGGGGAAGTCTGGTAAAAAAGAATTTCAAGAAAGAGAATACAAACCAGCAGAATTGCCAATAGAAGGGGCAATTCTACAAGATATGGAAACAAAAAAGGGCCCAAGGATGGGTGCTCTAATTGTGGCAAAGGCCATTATGTCAACCAGTGTCCCCAACTGCGTGCAGGATCAAATGGCAGACCTCCAACAGCCAAACCAGCAGGACTGTATTCATGTGGCGGTAGATAACCACCAGGCATAGCATCAGAATGCCATAATGCAGGCATCAAATAAAGCTTTTGGATGCCCTGTTAGTATTTTGATTCAAACTAGAGCAACTGAATGTTTTGTAGCTCCACATGTTTTAAGCAAAATAACAAGAAGAGCTGGTTATGTGAGAAATGCTTGGACTGTTCAGTATGAAAAACAGGCAGAGAGAAGGGTGGAAGAGTGTCTGGCTGCAGCCGAGTTATAATTTCCCATCTTCTCCACTCAATTTAACCTTTTATGTGATACTAGGGTCCTATGGTGTGATCATTGGAGTCGACTAGCTATGGAAACATAGAGCCAAAGTTGTGGAATGTCTAGATGACTTGGGATATAACACAACTATTTAGGGTGTGAAGAGATCAATCAGTTTGAGGCAGATATCACTAATGGAGTTGAGGAAAGCCCAAAGAAAAGGGTGCATACTTTATGCTATGTACATTGATAAGTTGAATGAGAAAAAAGAGACAAATTTTGAGGAATATCCCTTCTTGAATGAGTATCAAGATGTGTTTCCTGAAGAGCTACCAAGACTTCATACTCAAAGGATGTTTGATTTCTCAATAGATGTTTTTCCTTGGAACAGAGCCACAATTGAAGGCTCCCTATCAAATGACCACAATTGAGTTGTCCAAACTCAAGTTTCATTTGAATGAATTGCCGTCCAAGGGATTAATTTGGTGTAGTGTATTGCCTAGGGGAGAAACCAGTGATTTTCATAAAGAAGAATGGTACATTGAGGCTTTGCATTGATTATCAAATCTTGAACAAGTATTAAGAACCGGTATCCTCTTGCAAAGATAGATAACGCATTTGATCTTTTCGAAAATTGAGCTCCAATCTGTTTATCACCAACCAAGGATCAAGGAAGAAGACATCCTGAAGACAACTTTTATAACTCAGTATGGACATTATGAGTTCACCATGGTCACTTTTCGGCTCACAGATGCACCAAAAGCTTTTACGAACCCCATGAACAGTGTCTTTAGAAACTACCTTGATCAGCTTGTGTTGGTTTTCCTTGGTGATATACTGATGTACTTGTTGTCACATTTTGCACGGGGTGCAATGTCTTCAATATTGTTTTGTAACAGTGCTGCTCTTCTTTTCCTCCTTCCGTTTTTCTTCCTTCTCTCCCTTTCCTTTTCTTTCCCATTCTCTTTCTCTCCCCCCTTTTTTCCTTGGAGTTCCCCAGTTGATTTTCCAGCTTTCCAGCAGGTCTATCTGAAATTGGCTAAGTCTGGGTGCGAAGTTTGCACTTCGCCCAGTTTTGGTGCGAAGTGCGTACTTCGCCCAGTTTTGGTGCGAAGTTCGTACTTCGCCCAGTTTTGGTGCGAAGTCCCCCACTTTCTGGGCGCACCTTTCACTGGCAGACTGGCAGGTCAATGCAGAAGAAAGATAAAATGTCGGAGCAGGTCCATATGACGGCAGACACCAGTGTTCGCCTGTGCGCAGTTCAACTTCTCAACAGAGCCGGAATGCGCCCTTGACAGGTGTACAGTAGGGGAACAAACCCGGAATTTGACCAAGGCTTGAAGGCCTTCCCCGAGTGCACTGATTTTTGCACGCATCCCAAGGAGCCCCGATCCCAAGCAAAGATGGATAGACTGCCCTCTAAGGCAGGCATGTGTCACACAGCATAGCCCATCATCAGACAAGTGTCCAGCTTCGGGATTTGAACCAAGACTGCCGACCAAAAGGGATAAGCATGGGCTGCCTGCACCGCCTGCGTTAATAGCCTCATTCAAAGCTGATCTGAGGTTTCACCTGCTCCAGCTACTAGCAAGCCTGCCGACTTGAAGATTTACCCAGCACTCCGCCACGTAGCTGTCCAGCTTCCAGGAAGACCATGCTGCGGGTACAGCCCAGTCCGACAAAAGGTCAGCATTTGCAGCTCTTTCGCCGCTTCCGTCGACTCATGTTTGAGCGGGACTCTGTGCCCATTAATGTAACGTGTGGGACTTGGGCTATAAAAGCCCATCTGAAATTCATTGTAAAGGGTGGAAGGGGAATGTTTGTTAGGGAACTACTGTGCTTACTGTAACCGTGCTTCTGCTTATGAATACAATCTGTATGCCTGGTTCTGTTCTACTGTCTTTATTCTTTTATGCTGTCTTTCATTATATGCCTTAGGCCCACCTGTGTCGCGGCTCGTTGATTCACTTCGGCATTTGGCGATCAGGTTCCTCTAGCATTGCTTGTTTAAAGCACCTTCTGTACTTCATTAATTTAAAGCATTCATAATAAATTTGGTAGCAGTTCCATCAGTTATGTGTGACGTTGCTGGCCCGTATCTGGTGATTGATGCGATCCCCTGCTGTTAGTTCCTTGTAGGGAATGTTTGCTAGGGAGCCATTGAAGCCTGTGCGGTTAAACTCTCGACCTAACACATATACCGGCTCCGACATCTCTAGGTTTACTTTCTACCCTCGTCGGTGTACGTATCTGGTGATTGATACGATCCCTTGCTGTTAGTTCCTTGTAGGGAATGTTTGCTAGGGAGCTATTGAAGCTGTGCATACGCTGCTGGTGTATCGGAAGTACGCCTAGGTTTTGCAGTTCCTTGTCATGCTCTGTGTTTGTATGCAGTAAGTAGCGGTGATTGGTGTGTTCCCGTTCTGTTAGTTCCCCCCCACCAACCTTTGGACATATTTGTATCTCTTTCTGTACATTTGTCTCTTTCCGTTCTTTTATTTCTTTCCTGTTCCCTTTAGCTTAAATCAAGTCCCCCCCAAAAGGAGCCGGCCTTCTCCGGAGATTGGCTCGGAAGGCATCTCTTCCTTCCGGCCTTTCATGCTGGTGGGCGAATCTGGGCGCATTAACCAAAAATCCTTTCCTCATGGCAGATTCGTAACCAACAGTACTCCCATAAAGAAGAGAAAGATCATGGGTATCTAAGAATAGTTATGCATAGGATAAGAAAACATCAGCTTTATGGGAAGTTGTCCAAGAGTGCTTTCTCTTATAAAAAGGTGTGCACTATATAGGCCATATCATCTTGGTTAATGGTATTGCAATGGACCCAGCCAAGATAAAAAACCAATACAGAGTAGCCAGCACCAAGACATATTCCTAAAGCCTGCAGTTTTATGGGACATGCAGTATATTATAATAAATTTGTGGAAGGGTTCCCCAAGATAATCTGTTGCCACATTTGGCACGGGGTGCCATGTTTTCAGTTTTGTAAGTGACCTGCTCTTTTCCTTCCTTCCTCTCTTTCCCTTTCTTCATTTCTCTCTTTCTCCCTCTTCTTTGCAGTCTCATTCCTCCCTCTTCCCCTTAAACTTCCCCCAGCAAAGTTTCCAGCAAGTGTTCCCTGAAAATGGTTAAGTGTCAGGGCGCACCCCGACTTCGCAGCGAAGTCGGAGTGCGCCCTCTAGTTGGAGCGCAGTAGGGACAGTGCGAAGTGTGACAGAACAGGAAAATGAGCGAAATTTGACTAAGTGTTGGGGCGCAACCCGACTTCGCAGCGAAGTCGGGGTGCGCCCTTCTTCCTGGGCGCACTAGGGAAGCAGTGCAGCAGAAAATCAGCTAAGTGTTGGGGCGCAACCCGACTGCAGCGGTGCGAAGTCGGGTGCGCCTTCTTCTAGGCGCACTAGGGAGCGAGAGAAAATCAGCTAAGTGTTGGGCGCAACCCGACTTCGCAGCGAAGTCGGGGTGCGCCCCCCTCTTGGTGCGCGATCCGAACAGCAGAGAAGACAGCAAAGTACCGGTGCGCAACCCGACTTCGCAGCGAAGTCGGGGTGCGCCCTCTGACCGGTGCGCAATTGGGCAAGCAAGTCCAGAAATTGACTAAGGCACAGAGGCCTCCCCAACTGCGTTGTTTTCCGCCTGCGCAACCCGACAGCGCTCTAATCCTGGGCGAAGTTGGATAAACTGCCTTTCAAGGCAGACACGTGTCATTCATCAGCATCCGACAAGTGTCCAACTTCGGGATTCGAGCCAAGACATGACCGGGAAAAGGACAAAGCATGGGCTGCACTATCTACGCCAGCTGCCATCATTTAAAGGCTGATAAGAAGTTCCATCCGCCACAACTACCCGCATTCCTGCTGACCAAAGGTTTGACCCGACACACCGCCACGTAGCTGTACATCTTTCAGGGAGACCATGCCGCAAGTACAGTCCTGCCCGACAGAAGTCAGCATCAGCAGCTCTTCAGCCGCTTGTGTCAGCTAATGTTTAGTCTGGGACTTTGTGCCCGAGAATGTAATCGGGGGGAACTTGAGGCTATAAATAGCCATGCAATTCATTGTAAAAAGGGGAAGGGGAATATATTGCTAGGGAACCATTGTAGCTGTGCGTTTGCCTCTAATACAAAGCATATACTTGGCTCTGCTTACTGTCTTTTATCTTGTATCTTGCCTCTCCTTGTCATTTCTGCCTCATGTTTCTTGTATCATTGCTTACTGTTGTCTTGAACTCTGGACTCTGGTATTTGATGATCAAGTATTCCTGGAATGCATAGATAGAGGATACATAGGATTAATGATAGTTGTAGTTTCAATGTGTGCTTTGTAAAGGAATGTTGTTAGTAGCGGTGATTGATCGTTGTCGTCTTTGCTTATTCCCCCCACCCAACTCCAATCACATTTGGATTCTCTTTCCGCACTTTTATCTCTTTCCCTGCACTCTTATCTTAACACTAAAAACCCCACAGGAAGCCGGCCTTCTCCGGAGATTGGCACGGAAGGCATTCCTTCCTTCCGGCCTTTCAATCTGGTGGGCGAATACGGGCGCAATAACAACAAATCCTTTCCTCATGGCAGATTCGTAACCAATTCGGTTTCTCGGTGACCACCCCCCCCCCAGAATCGAAGCACGAGTGCTCGCTTCATTGCTGTTAAAAATCAGAGCACCTGGCGACTCTGCAAATATCTGAATACTCTCTGAGTCCGTGAAGACCGGTCCTAACGCCTTCATGCAAACAAGAAGGTGGCGAGCAAGGAATCCGGGAAACCCGCCTGACTTTTACGAAATTGACATTGACGCTCCAGGCGAGCGCGTCAGGCTGGCTGATTACCAAGCTCGCGTGGAAGAAATTCAAGAGGCCGAGGCTGAAATCGAAGAAGTCGAGGCTGAGGAAGAATCCACATCCTCGGACGGTTCTGACACCGAGTACACCACCGGAGGGGAAGAAGACATGGCTGCCCAGCAGAACGATGATGACCTCTTCCCGGCGGTGGACTCTACGGGGCCCTTGGCCCTAGTCGGACAACAAGTTGTGCCCCCTACTGCCTTAAAGTCTATCCCTACGTATGACGGCTACGGCAAGACGGCGTATGAACACATCCAGGACATTTTGGCCCTGGCTGCGCTACATTCCATCACTGACGAAGGTGTGAAGACCCGTCTGCTGGCCCTTTCCCTAAGGGGAAAGCTTCTCTACTGGTGGAGATCACTGCCAGAGGGATCTATCACGGGGTGGCGACGATTAGCCGGCAGGCTCGTGAAAGGATGCAACGAGTCTGCTGATCCCTCTTCTTTCTTTGCATCAATTTCAAAGTATACAACGACACCCCCAAGAGGAGGTGTCAGACTTCAACATCAGGTTTGCGAGGTCTTGGAAACGAGTACCTCGCGAACTCCGACCTTCAGCAGGTCAGGCCGCCTACTACTACCTGAGGTCCTTCAACTCAGACATTTGCCTGCTGTTGAAGGTAGCCAGAATCGACTCGTTCCCTGCTCTGTATGAGGCTGCCCAACAAGCTGAAATGGATATCATTTCCATTGGCAGACTCCCGCACAGGGTACAGCCGCCTATTTACCCCGACTTTCCCCGATCTCAGTACCCATCAGCTTCTGGTCCAGTGCCGTCCACTTCAGGACAGCAACCCCAGCAGCAATGGAATCCGGCGCCGGTCGTGAATCCTTACGGCCCGCCACAAATTCATTATCCGCCTCCTCCTCCGCATTATCCAGCACTCCCTGCTCCCCCGCAGTATGCACAATATTCCACACCTCCTCCATTGGTTGCATTACCTCCTCCAGCTCATTTGCCGCCTCCTGACAATGATATTCAGAATAAAATCCTCCAGGAGGTACGAGCTTTGGCCTCCGGATATCACACCATGTCCAACGACATGACCGTTCTAAAGAAAAAACAGGCCCAGATGGACCTTGTTCCAAGGAGGCCATATCCACCCCCGGCACTGACAAAAGATCAAGCCCCAGAACGGCGAGATCAGAGGCGTCCCCCTCCGAGAAATGCTGCCATTGAAGACCAACCTGGTACCTCTGACCAGATCAACTGGTGCACCACGTGCAACGACCCGCATTCTGAGGATGACTGCACACTGCACCAACACTACCTCCAGACCTTGGCCGGCAGCGCCATAGAAGACGAAGAACTCTACATGATCCTGGACGACGAAGGCAACTTTGCCGTCCCAGAGGAAGATCCGTTGCCGCCTCCTGCCAAGGAAAACAGAAAGTCTGTTGAAGCCGCTGCAAAGCCCTTGAAGGTATACGCCAGGAGAGATAAGGCGCAACCTGTTGGGCTACCACCTGACAAGAGGCTGTGGCCCTACACAGCAAAAGAGAAAACTCCTCCGGCAAAGCCTCCCGTAGTGAAAGCTCCCGTACCTAAAGCTCCCGCTGCTCAGCCTCCAGCTGAAACCAAAGAACAAGCTCAGGAGAAGCTGAGATATCCGTCTCTGACCAAGAGACAGAGAGTTGAGGCCACTCAGCAGTACCGGACGAAGTATGAGCCGACAAAAGAAGCGGAAGGAGCTAGCACCTCGGGCTACGACATAGTAGACGAGTTGAAGAGGACCCCCGCAAGAATCAGCATGTATGATGCTCTTTTGCTCCCAGGGCAGGTTGATCTGCTGCAGGAATCTCTGAAAAGCATGAAGAATGGCAAGCAGATACAGCCCGCTGTTCTGGTGCAACCCCTAACAGTCTCAGCCACTGGGAAGAACAGACCACCTCCCTTCTATCTGTCATTACGGATGCAAGGGTACATAGTGCACAACTGTATGGTGGACTCTGGTGCTTCCACGACCGTAATGCCGAGAGCCGTCTGCGACGAGATCGGGATGGAGTACACAAGGAGCAGCCAAGGCGTGCTTGCAAGCTGGACGGCACCCCTGTCAAGACAGTCGGTGTCATTAAAGACATCCCTATTCGGCTGCACAAAGCTCTCGACATCGTGGTCATCCAAGAGGTCGTGGTCGTCGACTTGGAACCCTACTTCGGCATGTGCCTCTCCGGGGAGTTCACTGCGAAGTTAGGAGGGTATCTGTCTCTAGACTACTCACACATGGAAGTGCCCTTCAAAGGAAGGAGGCTGAAGATCTACAACGAGAAGCCTTCCACTTTCTTAGTAGAGAAGATACCCGGAGAAGAGTCGCAGGACTGCATGGTTCAGCTGACGGAGGAAGAGCTGGTGGTGGTGGACATGACGGAGCAAGCTCTTGAGCTGCTGCAAGTAGAAGATGAATTCTCCTTGCGGGACTTCAACGCCGTGATTGAAACTGAGCAAGGCTGCTACACTGTTGTTCAGCCTGAGAGGCTTGACAAGTCGGCCAAGAGAGAAGTGGGACCTGCACCTGAAAAGCTGTGGAAGCTTTTCTTTGACGGCGCACGATGCAAAAATGGCGCCGGTGCTGGTGTACTTTTGGTTTCCCCAACCGGGATCCAGAAGGACTACACCTACAGGCTGGCACTGGAGCTGTACCAACAACGCGGCGGAGTACGAAGCCCTGTGCTTGGGTTTGCGAAAAGCGGAGAGGCTGGGGATTAAGCATCTGCAGATCTTTGGCGACTCAGAGCTGGTGTGCCACTAGATTACGAACAAGTGCGCCTCCAAGAAGCACTATCTCAAGGCGTACCGTAATCGGGTTTGGGATCTGATGGAGTCTTTTGACTCATTGAATGTCAAGGCTATATCACGCGAGAAAAACAAGCATGCTGACATTCTGGCGTCTGTTGGAGCCAAGTACGTTTCGGTGATGACAGCGTCCGGAAGCGAAGCCGGTTCGTACCATTTACAGGCCTTATGTGCTTGATAAGGACACCCACTGGCAGGTGTTTGACTGTGACGAGGAGATCGTCACATTTTTGGTTAACGAAGCGTGTTCAATCGAAGGTAGAGACCTTGATGACGAGCAATATGAGGGGTTGATACAGCTGAAAAATAATCATGTCCCAAAAGGACTGATTACACTTGAGAGTCTATTTGATCAGAATGACAGAGCAATATCACACCGGATCAAAGTAGACCCGAAGCAGTACTCCGACCTGGAGCTCGAACCTGGAAAAACAATTAAGGTCGGGACTAACTGCACCACAGAGGAACTTGAGCAGATCAGAACATTGTGCCGAGAGTTCCCTGACATAGTAGCCTGGTGCTACCGGGACTTGAAGGGGTATGACAGAAATATAATCCAACATACCATTGAGCTAGAAGATGGCGCCAAGCCATTCCGACAGAAGCAGAGGGCTGTAAATCCGAAGATCGAGGCCATGATGAAAGCCGAGCTCCTGAAGATCTTTGGAAGCCAAGATCATCTACCCCATCAAGCATTCATCCTGGGTTGCGAACTTGGTTCCCGTGAGGAAGAAGAACGGAGACATTCGTCTCTGTGTGGACTTCAGAAATCTGAATCAGGCCTCCCTCAAGGACCATTATCCGCTTCCCCAAATCGATCAGATCCTCCATATAGTTGCTTGGAGCACAAAGATTCTCCCTCCTAGACGGCTTTTATGGGTACAACCGGATATGGGTCAAGGATGAGGACCAGCATAAGACGGCGTTCACCACCAAATGGGGAACGTTCGCCTACCAGCGCATGCCTTTCGGCTTATCCAATGCTGGCGCCACATTCCAGAGAGCCATGGACCTGGCCTTCCGAGAGCTGCTCAACAAGGTTATTGTCATCTACTTGGATGACATGACTGTATTCTCTCACAAGAGAGAGGACCATGTTCCCCACCTGCGGCAAATATTTGAGAGGTGTCGTGAATTCGGCATTTCCATAAACCCGAAGAAATCTGTCTTCGCGGTAAAAGAAGGTAAGCTGCTGGGGCATGTCATCTCCGAGAAAGGCCTAGCCGTGGACCCTGATAGAGCAGAAGCCCTCCTCCGTTTGCCCGCTCCGGTTGACAAGAAAGGGCTGCAGTCCTTCTTCGGCCAAATCAACTTCGTGCGGAAGTTCATACCGGACTTCGCACAGATAATCAAGCCCATGGCCGAATTGCTGAAAAAGAATGCTGAATTCTTATGGACTGATGAGAGGAGGCAGGCCTTCGAGGAAATCAAGGCCCGAATTGCACAAGCTCCGGTGTTGATAAACCCGGACTACTCCAAGGACTTCATCCTGTACGCGGTGGGAGAACCAGAGAGTTACGCCGCGATCCTGACCCAAAAGGGAGACGATGGCGAAGAGCGCCCCATAGCGTTCCTGAGCCAAGTGATTCAGCCGCATGAAGAAAAGTACAACTTTATAGAGCGGCAGGTTCACGCAGTCATGAAGTCTCTCCGAAAGTTCAAGCACTTCGTCTCCCAGAGCAGAACTACTGTCTTTGTGATACACCCGGACGTCCGAAGCTTCATCATACAAGGAGAGCCGGGTCACAAGAGAGCGGGATGGATTGCTAAAATCCAGGAGTTCGACATCGAAGTGCGGCCAACCAAGCTTATCAGAGGCCGAGCCTTGTGCCAGGGAGCTGGCCCGAAGCGCGGCAACCCAGATATCCGCCTGTAAGTGGGAGGATCCAGCAACAAACACCAACCTAGCCAACTCCTTACCCGAGGAGTGTGACTGGACGAGATGACCTGGTGAAGTATTTCTGCACCGGGAGATGTCCAGACCACCTGAATGCCTCACAAAGAAGGAGGTTTCGGCTAGGTGCACTGAAATACACTCTTCGCCCCGAGGGGCTTTACTTTAAGAACATTGACGGCATCCTGTTGCGGTGCGTCAAGAAAGCAGACCAACTCAGGGTCCTCGGAGAATTCCACTCCGGGATGCCTGGGGGTCACCATTCTGCAAGGCCTACGACCTTGAAAATAATAAGAGCTGGGTACTATTGGCCCACTCTCTTTACAGACGCGCATGCGGTCTGTACAAAATGTGATCAATGCCAGAGATTTGGTTGGCAGAAATAGAAAAGCACCCCTGCCCCTTCAACCGATCCAAGCCGAGACTCCGTTTCAGCAATGGGGTCTGGACTTTATTGGGGTTATTACGCCGAACTCTGCTGCGGGGCACAAGTTCATTCTTACCGCCACCGACTACTTCACGCGGTGGGCAGAGGCGATCCCCACAAAGAATGCGGACCAGGAGACGGTCATCAGGTTCCTCGAGAGCCTCATTACCCGCTTCGGTGTCCCTGAGTCAATAGTGACGGACAATGGTCCGGGGTTCGCAAGCGCTGTACTCACGGAGTACACCGGCAAATACGGCATTTATCACAAAATGTCTTCCAATTACTACCCGCAGGGGAACGGTCTCGCCGAGTCCACCAACAAGAATCTGCTGAAAATCATCAGGAGGACAGTAGAGAAAAACAAGAGGACTTGGCACCTACTCCTGGATCGGGCGCTGTGGGCGGATAGGATATCCTTCAAGAAGTCCATTAAAACGTCCCCCTATGCGCTCGTATACGGCAAAGAAGCAGTCTTGCCGACCCACATCGAAATTCCCGCTCTCTGGATGCTTGATGAAGAGAGAGGCAGCGGGGATCCGGTAGATGACAGACTTTGCCAGCTGCTGCAGTTAGAGGAAGACAGAGAAAAAGCGTACCAGGCCTTCACCAAACACGCTGAAGCAACACAAGGCTGGTTCGCAAAAGGTACCACTGCCCGAGTTTTCAAAATCGGGGACCTGGTGCTGAAGTGGGACTCGTTGAAGGCGAAGCCGGGTAACCACGGCAAGTTTGATGCCCTATGGGAGGGCCCCTATCAGATTGCCCGGGTAAATCAGTTTAATGCATTTGTGCTCCGGGACATGGAGGGACAGCTTCTCCCCATTCCCGTCAATGGGTTCCACCTCAAAATTTACCGCCACTGAAGGCGCCCAAATGGGCCCTTCCTTGTACAAATTTCCCTTCTGCATTTTAGTTTTCAGAATGTATATATTTCAGCATTCAGTTTTTTAATTTTTTAAGAAAAAAGCCCAAGTAAGACCTAGGGCAAACCCCGACTTCGCAGCGAAGTCGGGTAGCGCTCCTTGGACAGTGCGAAGTACGGAGCAAGGCAGCTGAAAAGAGGAGCTAAAATGACTAAGTATGGGTGCGCAACCCGACTTCGCAGCGAAGTCGGGCTGCGCCCCCTCCAAAGGGCGCAGTTGGGAAACAGACAGCGACAAAACGGCTAAGTGTCAGACTGCGCAAGCAAATTTGGGCGAAGTCGGAGTGCGCCCATTTTCGAGGCGAAGTCCGAGTGCGCCCATTTTCCGGGCGAAGTCCGAGTGCGCCCTGAATTTCGGGCGAAGTCCGAATAACCCACCACGGAAAAACATGAAAAATTCTAAGTGTGGGCCCAGGGCGAAGTACGGCACAGGGCGAAGTTGGGTCAACGGGCCAGAAATTCTCTCTTGTAAAGTGTGCCCAGGCGGCAGCGATGACGTCAGCAATGGCACGATGCCCAAGGAGGTTTAATGATTGCACATCTTTCAAGAATGATGCATTAAAAAAGCAAGGTGCGTTTTGGACCAACGGCTACTAGGGTGCGCTTTTCAAAAATAAACCCATGCACAACCGCCAAAAAATCATAACGCCTCCACCAACTCCAAGTTAACCGCCCTAACTCCCTCCCTCGCGCCATTAATGTTGCAGTCATTGTCTACAAAAAGGGCCCTGGCGCAACCAGAAAATTCAAATCGTTCAAGCTGATTCCCTGACTGCAAGGAATAAAGCTGACAAACTCAGAAGCCGTAATTCCTGCCTCTGTTGTTTCGAAAAGGATGGACAAGGGGAAAGCGCCCGTACAGGCGCAATCCAGTGAAGAACGGCGCGAAGCTGAGGAATCACCAGAGTCAAGCGCTCATGAGAGCGAAGCGCCGCAGAAGGACCAGAAAAGAAAATCCCGGACAAAGAGGCGCGTAGTTGGGCAGACTCCGCCGCCACCAGTTAATCGCCTGTCCGGGTACAAGGACGGCTCTTTCTCCATCAGCCTCACCAAGCTGCGGCTAAATATTGCAAAGTGGGTAGACAAGGTTTCGCCCTCACATCATGTCGGCGCTGCGTATAAATCGAACCTGTATTGGTTCTTGTGCCCTCCTACTCACCGGTGCCGGAGCTGATTGAAGCAATTGCAGAATATTACAAACCAGCTGCCCGGCAAGTCTGCGACAACAAGGGAAAAGTGTTGTTCACACTCTTCGGGAGAGCGTCCGGCCGGCGTTCGCCCGGGGCTGCGGTGCGAGCCCGGCGCAATTGTCGGAAGGGTGAATACGGATGAGCGAGACCGGCAGATTTACGCGAGACAAAGCGGATGAGAGAGTTTCTTGATTCGGAGCTGAAGACTCCGTTGGCAGCCGGACAGTGGCCGACTGGCCCCATACCCTTGGACAGATTTGAGAATAAATACATCTACATCATCCTGGCGTGGGTCCTATGCTGTGACTGACAAAGTAGTACGGCCGTACCAGCTGCGCTGGCGAGAATGTCTCCTACACGGAGAATTTTATGACTCTACAGCGCAGAAGAGTGGAAAGCGCCCTATTTTCTTCGACTGGGCGGATTGGCTGGCATATGCAATACATTCAAGTCTGGTTAGGCTGCAGCAAAAGCAGACAAAAGATTTCCGGTTTTGTTCCTTCCTCGCATGGCTGTGCCTGTATCACATGCATTACCGGATGAACGTTCCTGACTTGAGGAAAATAAATGAAAAAGGAGAGCCGCTGCCCGTGTACGAGTGGACTGAGATTCTGTACAGAAAAGGCTCATTCTACGAATTTAATCTCAAATTTTTGTGCCAGGTCATGGGGTTGTTCAACCGTAAGGCATGTCGCCCACCGGAAGTCATGACAAAGTACCTGTGGAAGAATGAGTACGGGGACACCTTCCGGCTGACTCAGGGCATCATAGTTAGAATCTACGGGTTCAAGGGGCAGCCGTTCCTGCTGCCCTACTTCTGCACTGACCACCAGTTCGGGATGGAAATTGCGCGGCAGATGGACTACGTTGAAGAAGAATTCGGCCGAGGCAAAAAGAAAGGCCATATATTTCAGTATCCCATGACCTAGGCGAATACCCAAGTGTACGAAATCGGGCAGCACGTCTACCTCGAGCGGGAACTCATTGATATGGGTCTAATAATGCTGCCTCAGCGCTGGAAGTACGACCCAATTGGGGTCAGAGGTAAATTCACGCACATCTGTCCCCGAGCCGAGATCATGCAGGAAAGAAGGAACAGGACAGGTGCAGACCTGGAATGGCACATCGAGCAGATGAAATCATGGCCCCCATGGCATGAGTTTTACTGCGAAGAGGTGACGTACGATCCCGAGCGAAACCCGGATCACCGGATGGAGTCTGCGGGCTTCAGAAAATTCCTCGCCAAGGTGTCGCCCCTCAACTGGCATAAAGACAAAATCATTGAATCCTGGAAGATGAGGTGTCGCACACAACACGATAAATCCAACCGGAGGAATCTGGCCGTTGATGACGAATTTTCGGCACTATATGACCAGCATGTTGCCACCTGGCAACCTTTCGAATTCCGCAATTGCGTTCCCCGAGGCGCTAAGAAAAGGTATATAAAGAGGCCCTCGTCCCAGCAATCGTCAACTCCGGCAACTTCCAGCGCAACTCCGGCGAGTAGTCAAGTGGGCCCAATGCAGCTAGCAGCTTCTGAGACAGTGCCCGAAAAGGCGCAAAATTCTGAGAAGTCAACCCCTGAGGTGGCCCCTCCAGCAGAAAAAGTGCCTGCGCTGCCAGCTAGCAGATCGGCTACGGCGAGCATTCTTCCAGCCAGACCCAGGTACAAGTTTACCGTGGGAACGTCAGCGCCTGCCGCCCCGACATTATCTCTTTCCTCTGGACCAGCCACGGCGCCAGAAGAGAAGAAGAGGAAGAGAGTTGAAAGGGCCAAACGGCCTAAGGAGCCGATGCGAGCAGACGATCGCGGCACGAGACGGGGGCAGCGGCGCCGGAAGTTGTCTCTTTGGACAGCACTGAACCCGAAGCAGACACTCGGGCTGCAAGCGTCCCTCCAACGGCGGCTCAGGCGGAGCCCGCAGGTACGTCCATTGTTTCTCTTCCCCAAGTCCTAGTCGGCCCTACCAAAGCTCCATCTCCCATTTCATCAGGGCAAGCCGTAGCCGCGTCTTCTTCCTCCCAAGCTACCCAGCCCTCTAGCGGCCCACATTCCTTTGACCAGTTTGCTCAAGATCCTAACGCCTTCCAATCACTGAGTCAAACCCTAGAACCCTCCCCCGCGGCCGGTCTTGAAGTTGCTCCTTCGCCGCCGCGCTCCTCACCCAGCCAGTCCAAAACCCTACCGGCACCATCCACTCGGCCGCCCGTTTCCCCGAAGACCCGGTCGCCCCCAAAAGCGGCCGCTCCTTAGGAATACCTCCCGCGTCACTTGTTTGCGGGGAAAAATGCCGCGGCAAAATCCAATCCTTGGAGGATCCGGACTTCATGGGCGAACTACAGAGCGCCGATGACCTGCCTTTGGCAGTAAGCGCCTCAGGATGTTCCGCCTCCTTTCTCAGGGCATGAAACGAAGGAGAGCCGAAGAGATAGCTGCCCCGGTAAAGCGCACAAAGTTCGACCTAGACAGGAGAGTGCGACAACCGAGAAATTGATCCCGAAAATAAAGAAGCCTCTCGAGAGATGACCGAGGCAGACTACGAGCTTCAAAGGAAGGAGAAAACCTTTGACGACGTCAACGAGGAATATGAAATTCGTGGTATTCGTCGTAGGACAGACAATCTCCTCGTCAAACATCTTGAGACCCGGGAAGCGTTGTTCCAGATGCAGAATAACACAAGGCAGCTTGAGGAGGACCTGGCTAGGGCCACCGCGCGGCTGGGGTCTGCACAACAGGAGATAGATGGGCTTAAGGCTCGGCTGGCCGCCTCTCGGCGAGGAGGCCACGGCACGAGAGACAGACGAGCCGAGCTGGCGTCGAGAAGAGAAAAGAGTTGCGTCTGGAGCAGGTTTCGCAGCTTCAAGATTCGCTGAAACAAGCGCGATCGCGGCTTGCAGAGAAAACATCACAAGCGGCGGCCTTTTCAAAGAGCAAAGCCAAGGAGATGCGGGCTAGTCTGCTACAAGGTTGCAAGCCCAACCTTGTTAAGTCCTTGTCGGTTCTGGACTTCGTGTCCAGGATTGAAGAAGTATCTGCCCGGGAAAGCCTGTGGTAGAGGAGGCCGAACACCAGGCGAGGCAATGGCTAGACCTGGCTATAAAACTTGAGCAGTTTGAGCGCAAAGGCTTCCAATTTGCCCCTATGTCCCAACTTGCCTCAGAGTGGGCAGATGCAAGGGTAACCTTGCATATTTATTTTGACAAGACAGAGAAGATTAGAGCGGCCAGGAAGGCGCTGGACGCCCTAGAACATGAAAGGAACATTCTCCTGGCCCCCTTTCACACTCTGTCCGAACACGGGTGCCCGAGCTACGTCAAAGATGGCGAGTTTCGGACCCTTGAGCAGGTTAAGAAGAATTGGCCGTCCTTCGAGACAGATATAGTAGAAATTGATAGCTGGGTAGAGCCAATTCAAGAAGCTCAGGTCACCCAGATGGTGTCGAAATACTGTAAAATCAACTCCTCCCTAAAGGAATTGGGAAAAAGATATAACACCATCGACCTGCACATGGTCGCTGCATTCCACGCAGTGCTAAGAGAGATTAGCGACCTCGTGCCCTTCCAAGCAGCAGTCTGGGACCAAGCCAAGGCTGCATACCAACGCATCGGCGAATGGGAGGCTGACAGTGGAGAACATTCAGGTTCAGAAGGAGAGACTGAGGAGGCAACTGCCGGAAGTGATCAAGAAGAAGAACAGTTGCCCGGAATGAAGCGGTCAGAGCAGCAGAAAGCAGGGGAAGGAAGTTCCTCTGCACCCAATGGATAAAGGCATGGTTCTTTGCGTCGAGGCGAGCTCGACACCCCGCGAGCCGCCAGGAATGTTGCCACATTTGGCACGGGGTGCCATGTTTTCAGTTTTGTAAGTGACCTGCTCTTTTCCTTCCTTCCTCTCTTTCCCTTTCTTCATTTCTCTCTTTCTCCCTCTTCTTGGTAGTCTCATTCCTCCCTCTTCCCCTTAAACTTCCCCCGACAAAGTTTCCAGCAAGTGTTCCTTGAAAATGGTTAAGTGTCAGGGCGCACCCCGACTTCGCAGCGAAGTCGGAGTGCGCCCTCCAGTTGGAGCGCAGTAGGGACAGTGCGAAGTGTGACAAAACAGGAAAATGAGCGAAATTTGACTAAGTGCTGGGGCGCAACCCGACTTCGCAGCGAAGTCGGGGTGCGCCCTTCTTCTGGGCGCACTAGGGAAGCAGTGCAGCAGAAAATCAGCTAAGTGTTGGGGCGCAACCCGACTTCGCAGCGAAGTCGGAGTGCGCCCCCTCTTAGTGCGCAGTCCGAACAGCAGAGAAGACAGCAAAGTACCGGTGCGCAACCCGACTTCGCAGCGAAGTCGGGGTGCGCCCTCTGACCGATGCTTGCAGTTGGGCAAGCAAGTCCAGAAATTGACTAAGGCACAGAGGCCTCCCCAACTGCGCTGTTTTCCGTCTACGCAACCCGACAACGCTCTGATCCTGGGCGAAGTTGGATAAACTGCCTTTCAAGGCAGACACGTGTCATTCATCAGCATCCGACAAGTGTCCAACCTCGGGATTCGAGCCAAGACATGACCGGGAAAAGGACAAAGCATGGGCTGCACTATCTACGCCAGCTGCCATCATTTAAAGCTGATAAGAAGTTCCATCCGCCACAACTACCCGCATTCCTGCTGACCAAAGGTTTGACCCGACACACCGCCACGTAGCTGTACATCTTTCAGGGAGACCATGCCGCAAGTACAGTCCTGCCCGACAGAAGTCAGCATCGGCGGCTCTTCAGCCGCTTGTGTCAGCTAATGTTTAGTTTGGGACTTTGTGCCCGAGAATGTAATCGGGGGGAACTTGAGGCTATAAATAGCCATGCAATTCATTGTAAAAAGGGGAAGGGGAATATATTGCTAGGGAACCATTGTAGCTGTGCGTTTGCCTCTAATACAAGCATATACTTGGCTATGCTTATTGTCTTTTATCTTGTATGCTGCCTCTCCTTGTCATTTCTGCCTCATGTTTCTTGTATCATTGCTTCTTGTTGTCTTGAACTCTGGACTCTGGTATTTGATGATCAAGTATTCCTGGAATGCATAGATAGAGGATACATAGGATTAATGATAGCTGTAGTTTCAATGTGTGCTTTGTAAAGGAATGTTGTTAGTAGCGGTGATTGATCGTTGTCGTCTTTGCTTATTCCCCCCACCCAACTCCAATCACATTTGGATTCTCTTTCCGCACTTTTATCTCTTTCCCTGCACTCTTATCTTAACACTAAAAACCCCACAGGAAGCCGGCCTTCTCCGGAGATTGGCACGGAAGGCATTCCTTCCTTCCGGCCTTTCAATGCTGGTGGGCGAATCTGGGCGCAATAACAACAAATCCTTTCCTCATGGCAGATTCGTAACCAACAATAACCAATACAACTACTTCTCTTCAAAGGGAAGACGTTTGAATGGACAAAAAAGTGTGAAAAGGATTTTCGATTGTTCAAGGAAAAGTTAACAACCACCACTATACTCACAGTGCCAGACCTAATGGCGATTTTCAGTCACTATTGACACATCTGGGGAAGGGTTACAAGGGGTGTTGATGCAAGAGAGCTAAGTAGTGGTTTATGAATCTCGTAAACTCAAGCCTTATGAACAGAACTATGTGCCACATAACTTGGAATTGGCAGTAATTGTTCACACACTGCA
The DNA here is from genome assembly GCA_028583015.1 of Wollemia nobilis. Taxonomy (NCBI): domain Eukaryota; kingdom Viridiplantae; phylum Streptophyta; class Pinopsida; order Araucariales; family Araucariaceae; genus Wollemia; species Wollemia nobilis. The sequence continues at coordinate 17,525,171 of JAQPPZ010017052.1, forward strand.
GGTGTGGACACATTATGAGCAAGCCCTCTAAACTAAAACTGACCATCAAGGGCTTAAGTGCATTTTTACGTAGCCCATCCTGAATGACCGACAAAGGCGATGGTTGGAATTTCTGTGTGAATATGACTTTGACATCAGCTACATCAAAGGGAAGGAAAAATGAGTAGTTGAAACTCTCAGTCATAGAAGACACATTGATGCTATTACCACCATTTGAACAACTTTCAGAGATAGAATCCTGAGTCATGTAAAAGAGGATGATCACTTCAAAAGACTAAGGGTTATCCTAGAAATTGTTGCCCAAGATCATCGGTATGAGGTGTATCAGATAGAGAGAAATGGTCCCTTGAGGTACAAAGGTCGCATTTATGTGCCTGTTCTCGGCAACTTGAGAGTCAAAGCTTTAGAGGAGGCACATTGTGCTCAATACTCAATGTCTTCTCCAATATAATTACAACGGCCTAGTAAACAAGACTAACAAAGAGTTGGAAAGGGATAAAAGGAAAATTACATGGAGAAGAACAATAAAGCTTAAATAATTATAAAATAATTTTAATCAGGAACGAGACCACTGATTTCAACACTAGCTGATGTGGGAGGCACAGCATATCTCTGGGTGCATTAATAAGGCATCATGTAGCATACAAAATTCAGTCTCAAAATTTATAACAACACATCAAAGATTACCAAAATTATTGAAACAAAGTACCAGATGTATCTTTCCTTATTGTGTCAACAAAAAAGAGCAACCTGCATACTTCTTTACACATCAAATGTAATCATCCGGACAACTTTTCCATACCTTCATTTTCATTACACACTCATCTTGTAAAAGTGATTCAGCTTCAGGGGGTTGCTTTGCAGAGATATCATATTCTACAGGAGATGATTCCTCACTTACAATCTCTGGCACATCAAAGAATTCATCTGCTGCATCACTCAAGGTAATAAATGAATTCTGGTTAACTGTAGCATCAGATATTTGTCCACACTCTGAGGAATGTATTGTTTCTGTCTTCGTGCACTTTTCATTAACTAATGTGTTTGAATTTTCAATCCATTTCTGACTCGATGACATATCAGCACATATATAACCTTCTGGATTGACTTCAAACATCTCTCTCAGAGCTGCAAGGACACAGGAGAAAATGGAACTAGCATATGTTAAAAGAATAGTCTCTAAAGTCTAGCAGCTATATCTTAGGAGTGGAAGCATCTCAAGATAATGTGAAGCTAGTACAGAACCATCCAGCCTGTTAAAGCTCACTGCCCATGAAGAGAAAGGGATTTTGGCAGTTTCTCTACCTCGGTTCCAGTTACCCCTTCCAGAATTTAGACAACCCAGCTTTGAAAGAATGTTTTAAAAATATTAGCCACACCCACAATTCTTAGACTTTTCAAATAAATAAACTGTATTTAAAGTGTTGTGCACCCTCAATGCATCTTAGAGATACCTGCAATTCGTTTAAGCATTCTAAGAGTCATTCTTTTCGAAAAGGATGGGCATGTGTAAGATTGCCAACATTTCCAATCAACAGCTAGCATGTGTTTCACAACTGCACGAACTGGTTTTAATTTATGATTCAAAGGTGATATCACATATCCTCCACCTGCAAAAGAGTAATCCATGAAGAACTGTATCACAGGGGATTTGCTTAAAATACTATATTCATGATTCATGCTTTCTTTACGAGTCCCTAAAGACTTACTTTTGAGACAGGCCCGTACAAAGCCTTTACATGGGGGACATTTCATGTGTGTCACTGAATGATAAAGTATTACTGCATGAAGCGAGAAAATATTGTTAAATTATCAACAATTACAAGGGATCATAAACAAGAATATATACAAGACCTCTAGTAACAACCCAATCAAATTCACAAACAATTTATTTGTTTTTTAAGCATAAAAAATAAGTCACCATAAGAACCATCATCCTTTCTTCTCCAGTAACGATAAAGAAGCAAATCTCTAGGTTTCAATCCTGCACTGTTAAGAGAAACAAACATGAGGATAACTTTTAAGTCATCAACCCAGGGAAGCCAACGTGATCGTATGGAAAGTTTGTACAATTGCTCATGTCTCTAGCATTTAGAGCATACAAGGGAAACCAGTTACTGTGGAACTGCTTGTGGATGATATCTGCATGTCCGTCCAAGTGCTCAACAATTGTCCCTTGAAGAAAACAGAAATCCCACCTGATAAAATATCTCAAGTCAACTCCCATACACTATAAAACAACCAAAATAGATGCTTCCTTTAAGAAATAAAATAAAATTTAGCGTACTCTGATCTTGACCGTCCAAGTGACATAATTGTCTCAAATATAGACTCACAACTTGCCTCCACAACACCAACTGCCATCAAAGCTGGATGATCATCCCACCACTGTGAAAGACGTGAGCAAGTTAAGAACCACAACCAATTGAGATGTTGGGGGTTCAAATATAATTATTACCTTGCTCTTAAATTCCCCGTCTGTAGTTTCTTTGAATAGTCTCAATCCTACAAAGTGTTTTCTACAGAATCAGTGTCTTATTGAAGCAGATTTGCATAGATCAATCTTGAATAAGAAATGAATGCCTACCGTTTTCGCAACCAGATAGACACCAAGGAGAAGTTGAAATAACATCAGCTGTTGAATGGCTATCCCTTAGAGACAAGCATCCTGTCCAATCTAGAAAATCTGTATCAATCACTCTTAGGAATCAGTACAACCAGAGGCTAAAATGAACCTAATAAATTCCAATAAGAAACTTCCTACAAATAAAATTTGTAGCACAGTGATGGTTTTCCATGTTTGAAGGTACATGAAAGAGTAAATGACAGCAAACAACATTCACCATAAATACGAGAAAAGAGATTCAAAGGTAAAATGGAGCAAAGCTGCGCATTGCCATTGCATTCATTTATGAACAGAAAATACACATGTCAAGTCCAGCAGCAATATCACAAGTCTATAGCATGTATTCTCTTCAACAGATGCTTCACAAAATGTATCACACAAACATACACTATACTGATGATGTATTTGGAAATTGTAAGGGGTTTATTTATAATTTTATACTACTCCCAGACAGGGGAGGTAGTTGCCAACTTCCTCATACCTATCCCTAACTACCCTTACATGACAACTCATAATGCATGACATTCTTTTATTCGCACACTAACAATGTCTGCCATTTAACACATGACAACATTTTAACAAACACTTAGTGTGCAAACTATACAAAATGACAAAACTTATGTACAATCAAAATTGGTTTGCATACTTGTCTCCATACGCTCTTGTTTACGCTTGAGGTAGCACTTGAGATGGCACCACGTCAGAACTGGCTGCTACATCTGCCCTCCCCTCTAGATTGGTCGATGTCCTTGTCGATGACTGTTGCTGCTCCTGAGGGCTCTATCTCTACTATTGTTGTGGAGTTGACTGAATTTAAATAGGTGCAATTCCCAACTCCTGAACTTGCATCTTCAAAAGGTCCCAGGTTCAAATCTCCACCCTACCAAAAAGCTGAATTGGGTATCCAAAATCCAATTGATAATGTTGGTGCGGGCAGGGTCGGGTGCGACTCCTGGGTGACTTTGACGGTGTAGAACCCCTTGTTCGTGGTTTCTCAAACCAAGGCGGCCCCCCAAGGGGTTTTTCGCTTAAAAAACAACCTAGGTGTTGTAGGTGAGTTGGAGAGGAGAGGGCAATCCTCCCAGGGAGGTCCCAGGTTCAAATCTCCACCCTACCAAAAAAGCTGAATTGGGTATCCAAAATCCAATTGATAATGTTGGTGCGGGCAGGGTCGGGTGCGACTCCCGGGTGACTTTGACGGTGTAGAACCCCCTGTTCGTGGTCTCTTAGACCAAGGCGGCCTCGCAAGGGGTTTTTCGCTTTAAAAAAAAAAAAAAACTTGCATCTTCAAAGCATCATTTTCTTGTTTCAAGTGCTTGGCATAGTCTCAATACCATACCCATTGGAAGCCATAATGTTGTGACTTATGTTCAATTTCCGCTAGCCTAGCGCGTAACTCAACTTCCTACTTCTCCAACTATGCAAGTTGTTGGTCTCTCTCTGCGAACAACTGAACTTGATATATATCTAGATATGGCCTAGGTACATCTAGAGTTGTATCCATGACAAAAATTTTAAAGACAATGACAATTGTTTTATTAATTTATGAAATTATCATATATAAAACTTGTGTCAGCATTTATGTGTATATGTTTTTTCTTTTATTATAATATATATATATATATATATGTTTTTTAAGGGGCCTTGAAAATTTGTCATATCCATGTTTGATACTGTCTCTATATCAGATAGTGTATCCCTTTCCATGCAACTTAGCTTCCGCGCAACTCAACTTCCTACTTCTCCAACTATGCAAGTTGTTGGTCTCTCTCTGCGAACAAACTGAACTTGATATATATCTAGATATGGCCTAGGTACATCTAGAGTTGTATCCATGACAAAATTTTTAAAGACAATGACAATTGTTTTATTGATTTATGAAATTATCATATATAAAACTTGTGTCAGCATTTATGTGTATATGTTTTTTCTTTTATTATAATATATATATATATGCTTTTTAAGGGGCCTTGAAAATTTGTCATATCCATGTTTGATACTGTCTCTATATCAGATAGTGTATCCCTTTCCATGCAACTTAGCTTCCTAGTCAAAAGCCGAAACATGGAGGATATGATGAAACAAATCCCTCCTGAATGCATGCTTAAGTTCATGGCTGTCAACATGTTACTCCCACAAGTCCTGTACCTACCACCCAACAATGAGGTCTAGGTGATAACCTCAAGACTGAATTTTGGGTTGTCTCTTTTGACCTTGGCTTTTCCTTTCCCTTTGTCAAATAATGATGCATGTCCTCCATGTCGATTTAGTCTTACTTACATCTCCTCCATGTAGATGCTAGTTCTGACTTACCACCTCAAATCTAGAAATAGAAACAAGTGCGCTGGAAGTCAAGTACGTACATAATGAAGTTTTGATATAATAAGTTTGATGTCATAAGTTTTGATGTAATAGTTTCATGCAATACTTTGTAATGTTGAGTGAAGTATTAGTTAATGTACAAATGAGTAATAAGTCAATTAGTTGTCATGCAGTTTGTCATGTAGTTGGAAATGAAATGAAATGTAAATGCATGACAAATGTAATGTAAGTTGGTGAGGTGTCAAGTTGGTAGTTGGGAATAACTACCTTCCCACAAGTTTAAATAGACCCCCTCATTCATTTGAGCGGATACATAGTACATTGTAGACATTGTACATGGTAGAGGATATACATGGAGGGTAGCTTTTGCACATTGTATACATTGCAAAGGTGGATGCTGGAGAGTGCATCTGTACAAAAGATAACTGTATTGCAGAGATGTATACATGTTAATATCAATAACACCATTTCAGCCATTGCTATTATGTTCTTATTGCATTTATTTGTATCTGAGTGATATTGTTGTAGATATACATTCCAAGTTGTTCCCATTCATTTATTGTTTGTCGTAGGAAATCCGTAATGGACTGTCTAGATCTAAACCTAGGCTGTCTCATGCAAGACTAGGCCATCTAACTTGATAGGCAAGTCATGTGACCTCTTTGCTAGGCCATGTGGACTGCAGACTGGGTCATTTGACTTGCTGTGTTGTGCAAGGGAATCAAGTACATGGTGTTGCAAGTAGTCTAGATTGTATGTCGCTAAGTTGTGTTGTCAACCTATTGTCATTCATTCTCAATTCCTCCAACTGCAGAATACCACTGCCATGCTGCATTTGGCGTCGTTGCCATTTGAAGTTTGAACCAGTAACTGTTCGTCACAAATCTGCCACAGGAAAGGATTTTGTACATATACGCGCCCTAGACTTGGACCAACATTGAAAGGCCGGAGGGAAGAGATGCCCTCCATGCCAATCTCCGGAGAAAGGCCGGCTCCTTTACTAAACTACTGATTTTTTAAAGATGAGAGTGCAGGAAAGAGATAAAAAGAGTAGGGTGCAGGAAAGAAATAAAAAGAGTAAGGGAAGAAATGTAAATGGTTGATTTAAAGGGGAAGAACCAGCAGCACGATCACTAACTAATAGCTTGAAGTAGCAGCAATAAATACAAAGGATAAAACATAAATGAATACCACACTAGCTTTCCTATGTATCCTCTGGAAGAGTTCCAGGATCCACCTATCTCCCTACGCCTAAATCCAGATTTCAGAATTACAGCGGTTAGAAAATATGTGAATATAGCAGAAACACTATCCACAGGCAGCATACAAGAAAACTAACATAGCATTTTCTCCCCTATGTATCCTTCAGGAGAATTCCAGGGTTCTGTCCCCAACCACACACCTAAATCCAGGATTCAGAATTACAGTATGCAAATGAAGAAACAGAATAGCAGAAATAATCACAAAAGGCAGCATACAAGAGAGAAATGAGGCCCAAAATTCTTAATATCAATTGCAGAAATCAAGTTACAGCAGCTTTCTAGCAAAAGTCCCCCCTTCTCTCATTACAATACTAGGGTTTTTATAGAGGACCCGACCCTCTGAGCCATTAATGCGCTGGATTCGGAAGTACGCCCCTGGCAGTTACAAAAATCCGCGCCCGTCCCCTTCTGCGACTGAGGTTTCACATCCATTTCCACAATTAGCAACCATGGCCGCATCAGCCGGGGAAATCTGCATTTATGAGCCGTTTGACTTGTCCTGGGCCGCTCCGGGTGAGGTGCTCGAGTGGATGCACAAGTTGCCCTTGCCCTTCTCTGCGGCTGATAACTCGTATCCTATTGCTACAAATGGGCATCGGGTCTTTCGGGCCAGAAAAAATGCATTTATGAAACACTCAATTGCCTTGGATAAATACCCGGCCTTGGAATGTGTGCTTTTCGAGAGAAGCACCGTCGTCAGAAAAGGTTCCGGAGAAGCCTCGCTGAGAAATTGGCCCGAACTGGCAGTTCGCTGGATTTTTGGCCGACTTGGCCGACTTTGGCCGACGTTGGAATTATGGCCGACATTGGGATTCTGGCCGACATTGGGATTCGCGGCCGACATTGGGATTCGCGGCCGACTTGAGCTTCGCGGCCGACATGAGGTTCGGAGCCGACATGGAGCTTTCGTTGGCGATGTGAAGTTTTCTGGCCGACTTAGACATTTTGGCCGACGTTGAACATTGTGGCCGACATTGCACTTTGGGGCCGACATGGAGCTTCGCTGGCGAAGTGAAGTTTTCTGGCTGACTTAGAGCTTCGCTGGCGAAGTGGAGGATTTTGGCCGACGTTGGACGTTTTGGCCGACATGAACTTCGCGGCCGACATGAGCTTCGGCGAAGTGGAGGCCCGAAGTGGCAGTTCGACCAAATTCTGGGCGAAGTGCCCCTCTTGCCTTAAAACTTTTTTTGCCAACCGGAGGTTCGCTAAAACTGTTGCCGAAGTGAATGCTTCGCTAAAATTTTAGCGAAGTGAGCCCGCTGACTTAGAAAATCCCGGCAACTTACAATCACAGCTTCGCAACTTTTCTGCCTGAAGTAGGTGCTTTGGCAGCTTCGCAAGTGAAGCTCCTTCCATGCCTTAGAAATTTTCCGGGCTCGAACTTAGGCTTTCCTGTCCCTTCTTTGCGAAGCTGCCCCTTTCCTTCTTTTTGTTCAGCGAAGCTTCTTATCTTACCCTGTTTTGCTGGTGAAGTGACTTGCCAGCCTTCAACTTTTTTCATCATCGGGATAGGGAGGTTCGCTGGAGTTGGGGCCGAAGTGGAGGTTCGGCGACCAAATTGCCCGAAGTGGCAACTTCGCAGCATTCTGGGCGAAGTTCCCCTCATGCCTTAGAATTTTTTTCGAGCCCAAGTGGACTTTTGCTGGATGTACTTCCCGAGGCCATAACTTTTGATCCACTGACCCGATCACCTATTGTAATATAACGTCGGAAAGCTTGCGAAGAGATCTGCAATAATGAGACATAAAAATATTAATTCGTCCACTTTATCATCCTCTTTTAGGGCCCGCGAATATGCCAACGCTTTTGCATGTGATTTGCCGATTTAAAGCTCCATACTCAAGCAAAATTTTGGCAAAAAATTTAATGTGGCAAAAATGCCAACAGTGACCGCATGGAGCTTGGAGACAAGAGACATGGACACAAAAGGGCGAGATAACCAACAAGACGAACTTTGAGGATCGCATAATAGCAAGAGCGAGCAGAGCGTGGACGTGTCGAGCAAGAGGATGACTTGCATCTTGGCAAGAAAGACTTGCATGCTGATAATGGAGTACTAACGGAGCTTGTTGGAGAGGAAATACAGGCACAAGAAGTTGAGCAAGTGTGGAACCCTCAAGAGGAGGGAAGTTCGCACAAAGAACGTGGAAGGTGGCAAATGTTGTTTTTGATGACAGAGGATGATGCTCAAGTGGAGGCGCAACATGAAAATAAAGATCGGTCCAAGGAGAACATTTGCACGAGTGGTGAAGGAAGCAGCAGCATGGATCATGAGTAGGATGAGGCAGAGCAATTGGTGACGCCAATACAAGTGCGAGGGAGAGTGCCTAGAGGTGTGAAGGACAAAAGTCAAGCCAAAAGCAACTACGGAAAAGTGTGCTAGAAAGACCAAAACCAATGGTTGTGTATTTGTGAAGGAGGTTGCTAAGTGTAGGTGCGCAAGGTAGCGGCCGAAGATTGTTTGCAAACAACTAGTCGTCAACTGAAGGTTTGTTGAGTGGAGAGGAACTGTTGCCACATTTTGCACGGGGTGCCATGTTTTCAAGATCTGTAAGTGTGCTGCTCTTCCTTCCCTCCTCCTCTTTCTCCCTTTCTCCATCTTTCCTTTTCCCCTTTCCTGCAGTTTCATTCCTTCCTTTTTTCCCTTGTACTTCCCCCAGTCAAGTTCCCAAAACTGAGCAAGTGTCCCCTGAAAAATTTTAAGTGTCAAGGCGCAACCCGACTTCGCAGCGAATTCGGGGTGCGCCCTCAAGTCTGAGCGCAGTAGGGGATGCGAAGTGCTAAGGCAGGCTGAAACGACACAAAATTTGACTAAGTGTGGGAGCGCAACCCGACTTCGCAGCGAAGTCGGGGTGCGCTCTTCTGCCTGTGCGCACTTGGGAAAGCAGTGTGCAGAAAATCAGCTAAGTGCTGGGGCGCAACCCGACTTCGCAGCGAAGTCGGGGTGCGCTCCCCTTTTGGTGCGCAGTCCGAACAGCGGGAAAATCAGCTAAGTACCGGTGCGCAACCCGACTTCGCAGCGAAGTCGGGGTGCGCCCTTTGACCGGTGCGCAGTTGGGCAAGATTCATCAAGCAAGCCAGAATTTGGCTAAGGCACGGAGGCCCTCCCCAACTGCGCTGTTCCCCACCTGCGCCACCCTACAGCGCTCTGATCCTGGGCGAAGTTGGACAAACTGCCTTTCAAGGCAGACACGTGTCACTCACCAGAATCTGACAAGTGTTCAGCCCCGGAATTCCGACCAAGATATGACGGGATAAAGGACAAGCATGGGCCGTATTGCCTACGCCAGCTGCCCCCATTTAAGCTGATATGAAGTTTCATCTACCGCAGCTACCCGCATTCCTGCTTACCGGAGGTTTGACCCAACGCACTGCCACATAGCTGTACAGCTTTCAGGGAGACCTTGCTGCAAGTACAGTCCTCGCCGACAGGAGTCAGCATCAATAGCTTTTCAGCCGCTTTTGTCAGCTATTGTCTGGTCTGGGACTTTGTGCCCGTGAATGTAATCGGGGGAAACTTGGGCTATAAATAGCCAAATCATTTCATTGTAAGGGGGTGGAAGGGGAATATACTGCTAGGGAACCATTGTAGCTGTGCGTTTGCTTCTAAATATAAGATACATACTTGGCTCTGCTTACTGTCTTCATTTTGTATGTTGCCTCTCCTTGTCATTTCTGCTTCATGTTTCTTATTTCATTGCTTACTGTTGTACTGAACTCTGGACTCTAGTATTTGATGATTAAGTATTCCTGGAATGCATAGATAGAGGATACATAGGATGCATGATAGTTGTAGTTTCAATATGTGTTTTGTATAGGAATGTTGTTAGTAGTGGTGATTGATCGTTGTCGTGCTGCTTATTCCCCCCGCCCAACTCAAATCACATTTGGATTCTCTTTCCGCATGTGTATCTCTTTCCCTGCACTCTTAGCTTAAAACACTAAAACCCACAGGAAGCCGGCCTTCTCCGGAGATTGGCACGGAAGGCATTCCTTCCTTCCGGCCTTTCAATCTGGTGGGCGAATCTGGGCGCATTATACCAAATCCTTTCCTCATGGCAGATTCGTAACCAACAGGAACAACTACCAATGGCAAACACTGTTGCAGTTGCAGGCAAGCAGAAGTGCCCAAATTTTACAAGAGATGATAGAGAATATCTCGAATGCCATATCAAAATGTATGAAACAATATGGAAGGCAAATGGAGTGACAGGCGAAGATACATGGCTGAGATTATTTCTAGGAACATTGCACGGAGTAGCAATTGATTGGCACTTGAAGAGAGAACTCTTAACAAACTAGACAGTTGATTGCTTTGTGATGATACAAAGATCATTGGCGAGATCTATTCAATGAAGTAGAAGAAGGATAAGAACATCAAATCATATAATTGTTGTTTGAAGGAACTAATCAACAAGATGGAGGCCAACCGACAAGCAAGCCACAAAAGCGATGGTTCCTAGATGGATTGCTGCCATGTTACAAGAAGATGAAAGTGGTTTTACCAACCACTTATCAAGAGGTTTTGATAGAGCCTTGAATCTGGAAAGTGAAATGAAGATGACAACAATAGTATGTAATGTCCCCTCCTCGTTCATGAGCTAAGACAGGTCCTGATAACCTATCCAGAGTCCCTGTAGGTTGATCAGTGCTTTTGCTAGGGGATTCATCCGTTCATGGGGGTTTACTATATATATTGTTATTTTTAGCAATGTGGGCCCGATGTAGTTCTTCCAATTTTGCAGAGTCATTTATTTTGTGGATGCAATGTTTGCCCAAGTCTAAGTTGGCGTCCCCTTGGTGAGTAAATAAATTAATAAATTCAAGTTATATTATTAAGTCATAAAGTGACTTTAAAAAGGGACATAAAAGGGCCCTCTTTTAAAAACAACGTAATATCAACTAGGATGGCATACAAGTTGGGCCCCTCATTCCAAGGAGAGATAAGGAAATAAAACAATATTAAATTTTATGCTTTTTGGTTCCAAATCCAAGATGGGTGTAGCTTTCATAAAAAGGAGGAGTTTTTGGGGTTTTTGGATTCATTCACATCTTTGCTATCTTGGAGAAACTCTGCCAGTTTTCATGGAGAAAATTGCAGCTTGAGGCTTGTGGAGACGAAAACTTCCATGAGTAGCTCTGATTTCGTGGGTGGAAGATCTCACCTAGTCAGATTATTGGAGTCCTTACACAGAGGGCTCATTTGGGCATCACTGATACGTCAGGAGAAATCTGGCCGTTGATGATGACTTTTCAGTTCTATATGACCAGCACCATGACAGCTGGCGGCCTTTCGCATTTCGAGATTACGTTCCCCGAGGCCCCTTCGAGGGTTATAAAGGGGGATCTTCCTCCCAACAGTTGTACACTTTGGCAACTGCCAGCGCGGGCCCAGCAGACATCCAAGTGGACCCAATGCAGCCCGTGGCTTCCAAGGCGGCGCCTGAAAAGGCGAAGAAATTAGTCAAGACAACGCCCGAGGTGATTCCTCAGGCACAAAAGACGCCAGCGCCGCCAGCGAGCGGACCGGTCGCGGCAGACCTTCTGCAAGTCAAACCCCGGTACAAGTTTACCGTGGGAACATCAGCGCCCGCTGCACCTGCTCCATCTCCTTCCCCCGATCCAGCCATCGCTCCAGAAAATAAAAAGAGGAAGAGAGTTGAAAAAGTCAGGCGACCTAGTCTGACAGTGCAGCAGCCAGTCGCAGAGCCGCAGCCGCGTTCAGCCGCTCCAAAGATTGTTTCTCTGGACAGTCTCGAGCCAGCCGCTGGAACCAGAATCGCAGACATCCATCCAGCATCGGCTCAGGCGGAGCCCGCAGGTACGTTTGCTGCCCCACTCCCTCTGATCTCATCCAGCCCTACTCCGACTCCATCCCCCGCTCAATCCGAGCAAGTTGTGGCCGTGTCTTCCTCTCCATCTCCACACCCTTCTAGCGGCCCCCATTCTTTCGACCAGTTTGCTCAGAACCCCAACGCCTCCCTATCTCTGAGTCAAACCCCAAACCCTTCACCTATGGTCAGTGCTGAAGCCGCGCGTTCACCATTGCACCCATCGCCTTAGCCGCTTGAAACCCTTCCAGCACCAACCGCTCCTATCTCCACTTCCCGGTCGCCCTCAGAAGCGGCTGCCCCTTCCAAAGTCCGTCCGGTTTCTCCTCCTTCCCTTCCCGCAGGAGAGACGTCTCAGCAGAACCCTAGGCTGGGGGAACCAGACTTCATGGACGACCTCCAGAACACGGATGACCTGCCTCTGGCAACGAGAGCTGTAGAATACCCTATCTCTTGCCTCCAAAACCTGAAGCGGAGGAGACCTGAAGAGATAGCCGCCTCGGTAAAGCGCACCAAGTTTAACTTCGAGAGGAGAGTGCTTACGACAGAGAAGATAATCCCGAAAGTGAAGAAGCCTCTCCGGGAAATGACCAGGGCGAACTACGAGCTCCAGACAAAGGAGAAGAGCTTTGATGACATTCACCCGCAATACGAGATTCAGGGAATCCTCCGTAAAGCGGATAATCTCCTTGTCAAGAATCTAGAGGAATAGGAAGAGCTTTTCCAGTTGCAGGACAAGACGAGACAGCTTGAAGAGGACCTGTCCAGGTCCACTGAGCAGCTGGAAGCGGCGCAGCGAGAAATAGTTGAACTAAAAGCCCAGCTGGCCGCTTCTCAGCAAGAAGCCGCAACAGAAAAGCAGGCAGCCCTGGAGCGGATTTCTCAGCTCCAGGAGTCTTTGAAACAGGCGCAATTGCAATCTCAAACGACGGTCTTTTCAAAGAGCAGAGTTAAGGAGATGCGGGCTGGTCTGCTGTGGGGATGCAAGCCCCACACATATAAGGCTATGTCGGTCCTGGATTTCACACTCAGGATCCAAGAAGTTTCTGCCCAGGGAAAGCCTGTGGTAGAGGAGGCCGAACGCCAGGCGAAGCAATGGCTGGACCTGGCAATAAAACTTCAAGAGCGCGAGCGCGAAGGCCTCCAATTCTCCCCCATGTCCTCATTCGCTGCAGAATGGGCAGATGCAAGGGTAACCTTGCATAAATATTTCAAAAAAGCAGAAGAGGTGAGAGTTGCCAGACGAATGCTAGATGCATTCGAACATGAAAAAGACATTTGTCTGGCTCCTTTTCACGCTCTCGCTGAACTAGGGTGCCCCGGCTATGTTGAGAATGGTGAATTCCTCACCCACGAGCAGGTGAAAAAGAATTGGCTGTCCTTTGAAGCAGATACAGCTGAAATTGATAGCTGGACTGAGCCAATTCAAGAAAGTCAGGTCACCCAGATGGTGTCCTGTTGGTTACGAATCTGCCATGAGGAAAGGATTTTGGGTTAATGCGCCCAGATTCGCCCACCAGCATGAAAGGCCGGAAGGAAGAGATGCCTTCCGTGCCAATCTCCGGAGAAGGCCGGCTCCTTTGGGGGGTTTAAGCTAAGAGTGCAGGAAAGAGATAAAGAAACGGAAAGAATTTACAAATATGATTGGAGTTTGGTGGGGGGGAACTAACAGTACGGCAACACATCAATCACCATTGCTTACTGCATCATAAATACAAAGCATGACTGAGAACTGCAAAACCTAAGTATACTTTTTGTATTAAGACCTGTACGCACAGCTACAATGGTCCCCTAGCAAACATTCTCCCTACAAGGAGAACTAACAGCACGGCAATGCATCAATCACCACTACGGACAATAACATAATCAGAAAGCAACCAAGAGATATCAGAGCCAGGTATATGTGTTATGCAGAGAATTTATACGCACAGCTACAATGGTCCCCTAGCAAACATTCTCCCTACAAGGAGAACTAACAGCACGACAACGCATCAATCACCACTACGGACAGCAACGTAACACACAGGCGATGGAGCTGCTACCACATCTATTATATGAAGTTCAAAAGTGCTTGGCCACCAAATGCTGAAATGAATCAACAAGCCATGGCACAAACAATGCTAAAGGCGCCTGATCACCAAATGCTGAAATGAATCAACGAGCCGTGACACAGGGAAGCGTAAAGCATAAGCATAAAGAAATAAAAGCGACGAGAACGAGAACCGGGCATACAAATTATATTTATAAGCAGAAGCACGGTTACAATGGTTCCCTAACAGACATTCCCCTTCCACCCTTTACAATGAAATCATGGTGGGTTTTTATAGCCCGAGTCCCTCCCGTTACATTAATGGGCACAAGGTCCCGATCAAACAATAGCTGACAAAAGCGGCGAAAGAGCTGCAAATGCTGACCTTTTGTCGGACCGGACTGTACCCGCGAGCATGGTCTTCCTGGAAGCTGGACGGCTAGGTGGCGGTGTGTTGGGCAGAACTTCTTCTCGGCAGGAATGCGGGTAGCTGGAGCGGGTAGAACCTCCAATCAGCTTTAAATGAGGTCACTGGCATAGGTAATGCAACCCATGCTCGTCCTTTTGCTCGGCACGTCTTGGCTCAAATCCCGAAGCTGGACACTTGTCAGATGATGGATGATTTTGTTTGACACGTGTCTGCCTTGAAAGGCAGTTTATCCAACTTCGCACGGGATCAGAGCGCCATCGGGTTGCGCAGGCAGAAAACAGCGCAGTCGGGAAGGCCTTCATGCCTTGGGTGCATTTCCGAGTTTGTTTCCCTACTGCACACCTGTCAAGGGCGCACTCCGACTTCGTTGCGAAGTCGGACTGCGCACAGGTGAAAGCTGATCTCTGCCGCCGTACGGACTTCGCTCCAGCACTTAGTCATTTTTCTGCCAACCTGCCAGCCTGCTACAAGGTGCGCCCAGGAAGAGGGCGAAGTCGGACTTCGCACCAAAACTGGGCGAAGTGCGAACTTCGCACCAAAACTGGGCGAAGTGCGAACTTCGCACCAACACTTAGCCATTTTCCAGGGCAACTGCTGTCAACTCTGAAATTCAACTGAGGGGCTCCAAGAAAGGGGGGGAAAGAGAGAATGTAGGAAAGAGAGAGAAAAGGAGAGAGGAAGAAAGGGAAAGAGAGGAAGAGGGGAAAGAAAGAGCAGCACTGCTACAAAACTGAAAACATTGCACCCCGTGCAAAATGTGGCAACATTTCTGGCGGCTCGCGGGGTGTCGAGCTCGCCTCGGCGCAAAGAATCCATGCCTTCATCCATTGGGTGCAGAGGAACTTGCTTCCCATGCCTTTTCCCTGCTCTAGTTGTTCTCCTCGCGGCAACTGTTCTTCGATTCACCTTCGTCAGTTGCCTCCTCAGAACCATCTTCCGAAGGCTCTCCAGCTTTTGCTTCTGCCTCGCAGATGCGGTTGTATGCGGCCTGGGCTTGGCCCCGGGCTCACGCTCGAATGGCCGGCGGTCGGCAACTTCTTCTAATGCTGCGTGGAAAGCGGCGACCGCGTGCAGGTCGATGGTGAGGTATCTTTTTCCTAGCTCCTGGAAGTAGGAGCTGATCTTGCGACATTTGGACACCATCCGGGTGACATGACTTTCTTGAATTGGCTCAGTCCAGCTATCAATCTTAGTTGTATCTGCCTCAAAGGACCGCCAATTCTTTTCACTGCTCATGGGTGAGAAACTCACCATTCTCAACAAAGCCCGGGCACCCTAGTTCCGAAAGAGCGTGAAAGGGAGCCATACAAATGTCTCTTTCATGTTCGAATGCGTCTAGCATTCGTCTAGCAACCCTCACCTCTTCTACTTTTTTAAAATATTTATGCAAGGTTACCCTTGCATCTGCCCATTCTGCAGCGAATGAGGACATGGGGGAAAATTGGAGGCCATCGCGCTCGCGCTCCTGAAGATTTATTGCCAGGTCCAGCCATTGCTTCGCATGGCGTTCGGCCTCCTCTACCACGAGGCTTTCCACAGGCGGAAACTTCTTGAATTACGGATGCGAAATCCAGAGCCGACATAGCCTTATACGTGTGGGGCTTGCATCCCACGACGAGATCAGCCCGCATCCCCTTAACTTTGCTCTTTGAAAAGACCGTCGCTTGAGATGCTTTCTCTGCGATTGCGGCTGCGCTGTTTCAAAGACTCCTGGAGCTGAGAAATCTGCTCCAAGGCTGCCTGCTTTTCCGTTGCGGCTTGTTGCTGAGAAGCGGCCAGCTGGGCTTTTAGTTCATCTATTTCTCGTTGCGCCGCTTCCAGCTGCTCAGTGGACCTGGACAGGTCCTCTTCAAGCTGTCTTGTCTTATCCTGCAACCCGAAAAGCTCTTCCTGTTCCTCCAGACTCTTGACAAGGAGATTGTCAGCTTTACGAATGATTCCCTGAATCTCGTATTGCTTGTCAATATCGTCAAAGCTCTTCTCCTTTGTCTGGAGCTCGTAGTCCGCCCTGGTCATTTCCCGGAGAGGCTTCTTCACTTTCGGGATTATCTTCTCTGTTGTAAGCACTCTCCTCTCGAAGTTAAACTTGGTGCGCTTTACCGGGCGGCTATCTCTTCAGGTCTCCTCCGCTTCAGGTTTTGGAGGAAAGAGATAGGGTACTCTACAGCTCTCGTTGCCAGAGGCAAGTCGTCCGTATTACGGAGGTCGTCCATGAAGTCTGGTTCCCCCAGCCTAGGGTTCTGCTGAGACGTCTCTCCTGCGGGAATGGGATCAGGAGGAACCGGACGGACTTTGGAAGGATCGGCCGCTTCTGAGGGCGACCGGGGAGTGGAAATGGGAGCGGCTGACGCTGAAAGGGTTTCAAGCGGCTGAGGCGGTGGATGTAACGGTGAATGCGTGGCTTCAGCACTAACCACAGGTGAAGGGTTTGGGGTTTGACTCAGAGATAGGGAAACGTTGGGGTTTTGAGCAAACTGGTCAAAAGAATGGGGGCCGCTAGAAGGGTGTGGAGACGGGGGGGAAGATGCGGCCATGGCTTGCTCGGATTGAGCGGGAGATGGAGTAGGAGTAGGGCTAGATGAGACCCGAGAGAGAGTGGGGCAGCAAACGTACTGCGAGCTCCGCTTGAGCCGATCTTTGGATGGATGTCTGCGATTACGGTTCCGGCGGGCGGCTCGGGACTGCCCGAGAGAAACACGCTACGGAGCGGCTGAACGCGAGCTGCGGCTCTGCGGCCAGGCTGTTGCCTTTGTCGGACTAGGTCGCTTGATCTTTTCAACTCTCTTCCTCTTCTTCTCTTGTGGAACAATGGCCGGATCGGGGGAAGGAGATGAAGCAGGTGCAGTAGGCGCTGATGTTCCCACGGTGAACTTGTACCGGGGTTTGACTTGCAGAAGGTCTGCCGCAACCGGTCTGCTCTCTGGTGGTGTTGGCGCCTTTTGTGCCTGAAGGGTCACCTCAGGCGTTGACTTGACTGGCTTCTGCGCCTTTTCAGGCACCACCTTGGAAGCCACGGGCTGCATTGGGTCCACTTGGATGTCTGCTGGGCCCGCGCTGGCAGTTGCCGAAGTGTACAACTGTTGGGAGGAAGGCCCTCCTTTATAACCCTCAAAGGGACCTCGGGGAACGTAATCTTGATATGCGAACGGCCGCCAGTTGTCATGGTGCTGGTCATATAGAGTCGAAAAGTCGTCATCAACGGCCAGATTTCTCCTAGTGGATTTGTCGTCTTTGCGTGCGGCACCTCATCTTCCAGCATTCAATAATCTTTTCTTTTGGCCAGTTAAGGCCTGCTATCTTGGAGATGAATTTTTTAAACCCAGGAGAAGAAAACTTGTGGTCCGGGTTTCGCTTGGGGTCATATGTCACCTCCTCGCAGTAAAAATCCTGCCATGGAGGCGAAGCTTCCATCAAGTCAATTTCCCAGTCAAGGTCAACATGGACCACATCGCATCTATCTTCGGTTATATCTGCCCGGGGGCAGAGATGCGTGAACTTTCCCCTTATCCCGTACGGGTCGTACTTCCAGCGCTGCGGCAGCAGAATCAGCCCAATGTCAAAAAGCTCCCGCTCGAGGTAGACATGTTTGTCCTACCTCGGAAATCTCAACGTTCGCCCGGGAAAGAGGATATTGAAAAATCTGGCCTCTTTTCTTTCCCGGGCCGAACTCCTCCTCAACATAATCCATCGACGGGCAACCTCCATCCCAAGCTGATGATCCGTGCACCAGTAGGGCAGCAGATGAGGTTTGCCCTTGAATCCGTAGATTCTGACCACAATCCCCTGCGTCAGTCTAAAGACGTCCCCGAGCTTCTGACTCAGCAAAGAGTTCGTCATTTCCCGCGGGGGGCGAGGGATCTCGCCTTCGCTGAAGACTGACATGACCAATCCCAGAAAGTTGAAGTTAAACTTGTAGTAAGACCCTTTCCGGTATAGGTCATCCGTCCAGTCATAGACGGGCTGTGGCTCTCCCTTCTCGTTGACCTTCTTCAGGTTCGGGATCGGCATCCGGGAGTGCAAATGGTACAAACATAGCCAAGCTAGGACAGAACTGAACCGAAATTCAGTGGACTGCTTCTTCTGGAGCTTCACCGAGTGGAGTGGATGGCATATGCCAGCCAATCCACCCAATCAAAAAATATGGGGCGCTTTCCACTTCTCTGCTGTTGGTTCGTAGGATTCTCCACACGGGAGACATTTTGCCAGCGCTAGCTGGTACGGCTGTACCAGCTCATCAGAGTCGCAACCGAGGATCCATGCCAGAATGGTGTATAAATATTTGCTCTGAAACCTCGCCAAGGGCATGGGGCCGGTTGGCCACTGTCCAGCTACAAGCGGGGCGTTCAGCTACGAATTGAGGAATTCCCTCATCCGTTTTGTATGCGTGAAGCGTCCCGCTTGCTCGCCCAGATTTATCTTTACGACGATTGTCTTTGAGTCATACTCCAACCACAGGGCGAAAGGCGGCTGGACAGTCTCCTTGCGCAGCGCGAACAAGGGTTTACCGCTGGAGCTGCAAATCTGCCGGGTAGCTGGTCTGTAGTGTCTGACAATCAGGTCTACCAGCTCCGGGCATTGATGGACGGGAGGGCATAAGAACCGGAAAAGGTTAGACTTGTACGCCGCTCCGAAATGGTGAGAGGGCGAAACCTTGTCAGCCCAACTCTCCACATTTGTCCGCAGCTTAGTCAGGCTCATAGAAAACGAGCCGTCCTTGTATCCCGCCAGGTAATTTACCGGAGGTGGTGGGGCTTGCCCACGTTGTACTTTCTTTGGCCGGGACTTTAATTTTCGCTCCGGCGGTGTTTCACTTCTGAAAACACTTGGTCGCGGTAAATCTTCGGGTTCGCACCCTTCGCTGGATTGCGCTGGCATTGGCATCTTTCCTCTGTCCATCTCTCCGAAACAACAATAATTACAAATTCAGGGCGTACGCAGAAGATTTCGCGATCCACGGGAATAATCTGCGCAGTTTGGCATGTTTGAATGCGTCTGACCCCCTTTTCTAGATAACGACAGCGTCATTAATGTCGCGCAGGAGGGGGTAGGTCGGCTGGCAAGTGAAGGAGTTAAGTTTCTTGGGTGGCTGCGCAGGAGAATGTTTTCAAAAAGGTACTCCGGCTGCCGTGCCATGCTCTTTTGATTGCACTTTTCATTGAGGACTGTGCAATCATTAAATTTACCTTGAACGCTGCGCCATGGCTGACGTCACTGCCGCAATCTGGGCACACTGCTCAAGAAAAAACCCCTTGGCGCGGAAACCCATCTCAAAACGGTCGCAATGCGCCTTGGGCCCAGCTTGGAGCTTTTAGAATATTTTATTCATTTTTTTAAACAACTGTCCAAGCTGGCCCAGAAAACAAGGCGCGATCGGACTTCGCCCAAAGTTGGGCGCGATCCGACTTCGCCAGCGTGATCGGACTTCGCCCAAAATTGGGCGAAGTTCGAACCATGAGCTGCGACTTGCATTGAGACTTTCTTTTCTTTTTTCTTTACCGCGCCCGAGGGTTGAGCGCAGTCCGGCCCTTTACAAACTTCGGAAGAGAGGCGAACACTTAGAACTTTACTGCCTCTCGGGACCGGGCGCACGAGCTGCGCTTAAACAATGAAGCGCGTTCGGACTTCGCCGAAATTCGGGCGAAGTTCGAACTCGCGCGAGTTTGCACTCGCGCACGAGCTGCGCGCGATTCGTACTCGCACGCAAGCCGGCCGAAGTCGGACTGCGCGCGAGTCGGACTTCGCTCAAAGCGGCGCGATCCGATCTCTTGTGCCTTTGCAGTTTTTCTCCCTTCGAGCTTCGCTCTTTGGCTGGCGCGCAGCCCGACTTCGCTGCGAAGTCGGGCAGCGGCCAACACTTAGACGTTTTTTGCTTTCTTCTTCACTCAAGCAGCCCCTTCACGAACTTCGCCCCTTCTGAGGGGCGACAACAGACTTCGCTGCGAAGTCTGTATTCTCTCCCATGCCGCAGTTTAGCTCAAAAAATAATAAAAAACTGAAAGCTGGAAACTGTACATGCTGGAAAACAAAAATGCATAAGGGAAATTTTTACAAAGAAGGGCCACTCGGGCACCTTCAGCAGCGGTAAATTTTTAAGTGGAACCCGTTAACGGGGATAGGTAGGAGCTGACCCTCCATATCCCGAAGTACATAGGCATTGAACTGGTTCACCGGGCAATCTGATATGGGCCCTCCCAGAGAGCATCAAACTTCCCGTGATTGCCCGGCTTTGCCTTATATGAGTCCCACTTCAGCACCAGGTCCCCGATTTTAAAAATTCGGGCAGTGGTGCCTTTTGCAAACCAGCCTTGAGTGGCTGCAATATGATCAGTGAAGGCCTGGTATGCTTTTTCTCTGTCTTCTTCCAACCTGCGGGGAGTTGGCACAGTCTGTCGTCCACCGGGTCTCCATTGCTCCTGTCTTCGTCCAACATCCATAGGGCGGGGATTTCAATGTGGGATGGCATGACAGCCTCTTTGCCATAGACGAGCGCATAGGGGGACGTTCTGATGGATTTCTTGAATGAAACTCTGTCCGCCCACGGCGCCGGTTCGGGAGTAAGTGCCAAGTCCGCTTGTTTATGTCAATGGTCCTCCGGATGATTTTCAGGAGGTTCTTGTTAGTAGACTCGGCAAGGCCATTCCCCTGCGGGTAGTAATTAGAAGACATCTTGTGATAGATGCCAAGTTTGCCAGTGTACTCCGTGAGTACAGCGCCTGCGAATCCCGGACCATTGTCTGTCACAATTGACTCTGGAACCCCGAAGCGGGTAATCAGGCTCTCAATGAACCTGATGACCGTTTCTTGGTCTGCGTTCTTGGTCGGGATTGCCTCTGCCCACCGTGTGAAGTAATCGGTGGCTGTAAGAATAAACTTGTGTCCGACAGAGGAATTAGGCGAAATCACCCCAATGAAGTCTAGACCCCATTGTTTGGAACGGAGTCTCGGCCTGAATCGGTTGAAGGGGCGGGGGTGCTTTTACATTTACGCCGGCAAACCTGCGGCATTGATCACACTTGGAGCAAGACCGCATGAGCGTCTGTAAATAGAGTGGGCCAATAGTACCCGGCTCTAATTATTTTTAAGGCCGTGGGCCTTGCAGAATGATGACCCCCAGGCATCCCGGAATGAAAATCTCCGAGGACCCTGGGCTGGTCGGATTTTTTGACGCACCGCAACAGGATGCCGTCGATGTTTTTGAAGTAAAGCCCCTCGGGGCGAAGAGTGTACTTAAGTGCACCTAGCCGAAATCTCCTTCGTTGTGAGGCGTTCAGGTGATCTGGACATCTTCCGGTGCAGAAATATCTCACCAGTTCATCTGTCCAATCACTCCCCTCCGATAAGGAGTTGGCTAGGTAGATGCGTGTCGTTGTGTCCTCCCACTTACAGGCGGAGATGCCGGCTACAGCGCTTCGGGCCAATTCCTGACACAAGGCTCGGCCCTTGATAAGCTTGGTGGGCCGCACTTCGATGTCGAACTCCTGGATTTTTGCAATCCATCCTGCTCTCTTGTGACCCGGTTCTCCTTGTATGATGAAGCTTCGAACGTCCGGGTGAATCACAAAGACAGTCGTTTTGCTATGGGAGACAAAATGCCTGAACTTTCGGAGGGATTTCATAACAGCGTGAACCTGCCGCTCTATAAAGTTGTACTTTTCCTCATGCGGCTGAATCACTTGGCTCAGGAACGCTATGGGGCGCTCCTCGCCATCGTCTCCCTTCTGAGTTAGGACTGCGGCGTAACTTTCGGGTTCTCCCACTGCATACAGGATGAAGTCCTTGGAGTAGTCCGGGTTAGTCAACACCGGAGCTTGCGCAATTCGAGCCTTGATTTCCTCGAAGGCTTGCTCTCTCTCATCAGTCCATTCGTAAATTGTATCTTTTTTCAGCAGTTCGGCCATAGGCTTGATCACCTGTGCGAAGTCCGGAATGAACTTCCGCACGAAGTTAATACGACCGAAGAAGGACTGCAGCCCTTTTTTATCGATGGGGGCGGCAAGCGAAGGAGGGCTTACGCTCTGTCAGGGTCAATGGCGAGGCCTTCCTCGGAGATGACATGTCCCAGCAACTTTCCTTCTTTTACCGCGAAGACAGACTTCTTCGGGTTTATAGAAATGCCGAATTCTCGACACCTCTCAAATATTTGCCGTAGGTGTGAAACATGATCCCCTCTTTGGTGAGAGAAAACGGTCATGTCATCAAGGTAGATAACAATGATCTTATTGAGCAGCTCTCGGAAGGCCAGGTCCATGGCCCTTTGGAATGTGGCACCAGCATTGGATAAGCCAAAAGGCATGCGGTGATAGGCGAACGTCCCCCACTTGGTGGTGAACGCCGTCTTATCCTTGGTCCTCATCTTTGACCCAAATCTGGTTGTAGCCGGAAAATCCATCTAAAAGTGAGAATCTGCGGGCTCCGACAACGATGTGTAGAATCTGGTTGATTTGGGGAAGCGGATAGTGGTCCCTGAGGGAAGCTTGATTTAGGTTTCTGAAGTCGACACAGAGACGAATGTCGCCATTCTTTTTCCTCACGGGCACCAAATTCGCGACCCAGGATGAATGTTTGATGGGGTAGATGATCTTGGCTTCCAGCATCTTCAAGAGCTCGGCTTTCATCATGGCCTCAATCTTCGGATTCACGGCCCTCTGCTTCTGTCGGAATGGCTTGGCGCCATCCTCTAGCTCAATGGTATGTTGGATGACATTTCTGTCATACCCCCTCAAATCCTCGTAGCACCAGGCCACGATGTCGGGGAACTCCTGGCACAGTGATCTGATCTGCTCAAGTTCCTCCGACGTGCAGTCTGTTCCGACCTTGATAGTTTTACCAGGTTCGAGTTCCAGGTCGGCATACTGCTTCGGGTCTACTTTGATCCTGTGAGATATTGCTCTGTCATTCTGATCAAACAGACTCTCCAACGTAATCGGTCCTTTTGGGACATGATTATTTTTAAGCTGTATCAACCCCTCATATTGCTCGTCATCAGGGTCTCTACCTTCGATTAAGCCAACTTCGTTAACCAAAAATGTGACGATCTCCTCGTCATGGCCGAACACCTGCCGGTGGGTGTCCTTATCGAGCACGGAAGGCACGTAAATAGTGCGAACCGGCTTCGGTTTACGGACAACGTCATCGGGCGGAACGTGCACTGGCTCCAACGAGGCGCCAGAATGTCAGCGTGTTTGTTTTTCTCACGCGATATCGCCTTGACATTCAACGAGTCGAACGACTCCATCAGGTCCCACACCCGGTTGCGGTGCGCTCTAAGATAGTGCTGTTTGGAGGCGCACTTGTTCGTAACCTGGTGACACACCGGCTACGAATCTCCAAAGATCTGCGGGTGTTTAATCCTGGCCTCTCCGCCTTTCGCAAACCCAAGCACGGGGCTTCGTACTCCGCCGAGTTGTTAGTGCGGCTCCGGGCCAACTTTGTGGGTATAGTCCTTACGGATCCCGGTCGGAGAAACCGGAAGCACCCTGCACCGGCGCCATTTTTGCATCGCGCGCCGTCAAAGAAAAGCTTCCACGACTTCTCGGGTGCGGGTCCCACTTCCTTCGCGCTGACATGTCAAGCCTCTCGGGCTGTACAATGGAGTAACAGCCCTGCTCTGTCTCAATTACGGCATTGAAGTCCCGCAAAGAGAACTCGTCTTCAAGCTGTAGCACTTCGAAGGCTTGCTCAGTCAGCTCTACTGTCACCAGTTCTTCCTCCGACAAGCTGAACCATGCAGTCCAACTCTCCTCAGGGTATCTTCTCTACTAGGAAGGTGGAAGGCTTCTCATTGAAAATTTTCAGTCTCCTTCCTTTGAAGGGCACTTCCATGTGTGAGTAGTCTAGAGACAGGTACCCGCCCAGCTTCGCAGTGAACTCCCGAGAGAGACACATGCCGAAGTAGGGAGCAGGTCAACAACCACGACCTCTTGGATGACCACGATGTCGAGAGCCTTGTGCGGCCGGATAGGGATGTCCTTTATGACACCAAGCTTGTCTTGACGGGGGTGCCGTCTAATTGCGGCACGCCTTGGCTGCTACGTGTGTATTCCATCCCGATCTCATCACAGACGGCCTTCGGCATCACAGTCGTGGAAGCGCCAGAGTCCACCATGCAGTTGTGAACTATGTGCCCTTGCATCCGTAAAGACAGATAAAAGGGAGGCGGTCTGTTCTTCCCAGTGGCTGAGACTGTCAGAGGTTGAACCGGGACAGCGGGCGTATGTACGCTTGCCGCTCTTCATGTTCTTCGAGGGATTCTTGCGGCGAGATCCACTTGGCACAGGGAGCGAGAAGAGCATCATACATGCTGATTCTAGCAGGTGTTCTTTTCAACTCGTCTACTATGCTGTAGCTCGAGGTACTAGCTCCTTCTGCTTCTTTTGTCGGCTCATACTTCGTCCGGTACTGCTGGGTAGCCTCAACTCGTTGTCTCTTGGTCAGAGACGGGTACTTCAGCTTCTCCTGGGCTTGTTCTTTGGTTTCAGCTGGAGGCTGAGGTACGGGAGCTTTAGCCGGAACTGGAGCTTTTGCTATAGGAGGCTTGGGCTGGAGCAGGGGCAGCCTTTGCCGGAGAAGGCTTGGCTGGAGCTTTATCTTTGGATGCCTTCTCCTGGGCTGTGTAGGGCCACAGCCGTTTGTAAGGTGGCGGTCCACCGGGCTGCGGTTTTTCTCTTATGGCGTAAACTTGCAAAGGCTTGGCGGCATCTGCGGTTTTCTTTTCTTCCTTGGCGGGCGGCACTAGATTCTCCTGCGGGAGGGCAAAGTTGGCTTCGCCGTCCAGGATCATGTAGAGCTCATCGTCCTCTATGGCGCTGCCGACAAAGTGCGGATGTAGTCTTTGGTGCAAAGTGCAGTCTTCCTCCGAATGCGGGTCATTGCACGTAGTGCACCAGTTAACATGGTCGGAAGGACCAGGCGGGTCTTCTATAGCAGCATTTCTCGGAGGCGGACGCCTGCGCAGCGCGGTGCTCCGGGGGCTTGTCTTTTGTCGGCGCCGGGGCGCATATGGCCTCCTAGGAGGGAGGTCCATCTGGGCCTGCTTCTTCTTCAGAGCGGTCATGTCATTGGACATGGCATGATATCCCGAGGCCAAAGCCCGCACCTCCTGGAGGATTGTATTCTGAATGCTACTGTCAGGAGGCGGCAACTGTGCCGGTGGAGGCAATGCGGCTAATGGAGGAGGGTTAGAATAAGGTGCGTACGAGGGGAGCGGGGAAGTGCTGGAAAATGCGGAGCGGGGAGGAGGCGGGTGAGGATAATGCAATTGAGGCGGGCCGTAAGGAGTTACGACCGGCGCCGGATTCCACTGCTGCTGGGGTTGCTGCCCTGATGTGGACGGCGCACCACCAGAAGCAGGAGGATACTGGGATGCAGGGAAGTCGGGATGAATGGGTTCCTGCACCCTGGACGGGAGTCTGCCGATAGAAATAATGTCAGCTTCAGCTTGCTGGGCAGCCTCGTACAGAACAGGAAACTCGTCTATTCTGGCAATCTTCAGCAGCAGGCATATGTCTGAGTTGAAGGATCTCAGATAGTAGTGAGCAGCCATGCCGGTTGAAGGCCGAAGTTCGCGAGGTACCCGTTTCCAGGATCTCGCAAACCTGATGTTAAAGTCAGACACCTCCTCTTGAGGATGTCTCTGGATAGCTTGGAGCTGATGCAGCAGAGAAGTAGGGTCAGCAGACTCGTTGCATCCTTTCACGAGCCTTACGGCAAGGCGGGGCCACCCTGTGATGGATCCCTATGGCAGCGATCTCCACCAGTAGAGAAGCTTTCCCCTCAGGGAAAGGGCCAGTGACGGGTCTTCACACTCTCATCGGTAATGGTATGCAATGCGGCCAGGGCAAGGATGTCCTGGATGTGCTCGTACGCCGTCTTGCCGTAGCCGTCGTATGTAGGGATAGACTTTAAAGCAGCAGGGGGCACGGCTTGCTGTCCGACCAGGGCCAAGGGCCCTGTAGAGTCCACCGCCGGGAAGAGATCATCATCATTTTGTCTTTTGGGCAGCCATTTCTTCTTCTTCTCCTCCGTCGGTTGTGTACTCAGTGTCGGTACTTTCCGAGGATGCAGGTGCTTCTTCTTCCTCGGCCTCTTCTATTTCGTACTCAGCTCCGCCGACCTCGGCTTCGGCTTCTTCTTGAATTTCAGCCTCGGCTTCGTCGACACGAGCTTGCGGATCAGCCAGCCTGGCAATTTCGCCTCGGCGTTGATGTCCGGTTCGTAAAAGTCGGGGCGGGCTTCTCGGATCCCTTGCTCGCCACCTTCTTGTTTGCATGAAGGTGCTTGGGACCGATCTTTCGGACTCAGAGGATTTGTTCGTGCAGAGTCGCCAGGTGTTCAGATTTCGAACAGCAATGAAGCGAACACCGGTGCTTCGATTCTGTTGGGGGTGAGAAACTTCCTTGTCTCACCAAGTGCTCGGAAACCACTGTCAGCGCCAGGTGGAGACTGATCAGAAAATCTCTCTTCAAGTGTGGGACCCTGGTCCCACCGGGCGTGCCAGAGAGACTGTTGGTTACGAATCTGCCATGAGGAAAGGATTTTGGGTTAATGCGCCCAGATTCGCCCACCGGCATGAAAGGCCGGAAGGAAGAGATGCCTTCCGTGCCAATCTCCGGAGAAGGCCGGCTCCTTTGGGGGGTTTAAGCTAAGAGTGCGGGGAAAGAGATAAAGAAACGGAAAGAATTTACAAATATGATTGGAGTTTGGTGGGGGGGAACTAACAGTACGACAACACATCAATCACCATTGCTTCTTGCATCATAAATACAAAGCATGACCAAAGAGAGGAGCGCAAAACCTAAGTATACTTTCTGTATTAAGCGATGTACGCATGGCTACAATGGTCCCCTAGCAAACATTCTCCCTACAAGGAGAACTAACAGCACGGCAATGCATCAATCACCACTACGTACAATAACATAATCAGAAAGCAACCAAGAGATGTCAGAACCAGGTATATGTGTTATGCGAGAGAATTTATACGCACGACTACAATGGTCCCCTAGCAAACATTCTCCCTACAAGGAGAACTAACGACACGACAACGCATCAATCACCACTACGGACAGCAACGTAACACACAGCGATGGAGCTGCTACCACATCTATTATATGAAGTTCAAAAGTGCTTGACCACCAAATGCTGAAATGAATCAACAAGCCATGGCACAAACAATGCTAAAGGCGCATGACCACCAAATGCTGAAATGAATCAACGAGCCGTGACACAGGGAAGCGTAAAGCATAAGCATAAAGAAATAAAAGCGACGAGAACGAGAACCGGGCATACAAATTATATTTATAAGCAGAAGCACGGTTACAATGGTTCCCTAACAGACATTCCCCTTCCACCCTTTACAATGAAATCATGGTGGGTTTTTATAGCCCGAGTCCCTCCCGTTACATTAATGGGCACAAGGTCCCAGTCAAACAATAGCTGACAAAAGCGGCGAAAGAGCTGCAAATGCTGACCTTTTGTCGGACCGGATTGTACCCGCAGCATGGTCTTCCTGGAAGCTGGACGGCTAGGTGGCGGTGTGTTGGGCAGAACTTCTTCTCGGCAGGAATGCGGGTAGCTGGAGCGGGTAGAACCTCCAATCAGCTTTAAATGAGGTCACTGGCATAGGTAATGCAACCCATGCTCGTCCTTTTGCTCGGCACGTCTTGGCTCAAATCCCGAAGGCTGGACACTTGTCAGATGATGGATGATGTTGTTTGACACGTGTATGCCTTGAAAGGCAGTTTATCCAACTTCGCACGGGATCGGAGCGCCATCGGGTTGCGCGGGCAGAAAACGGCGCAGTCGGGAAGGCCTTCATGCCTTGGGTGCATTTCCGAGTTTGTTTCCCTACTGCGCACTTGTCAAGGGCGCACTCCGACTTCTGCTGCGAAGTCGGACTGCGCACGAGTGAAAGCTGATCTCTGCCGCCGTACGGACTTCGCTCCAGCACTTAGTCATTTTACGTCGACCTGCCGACTGCTACAAGGTGCGCCCGAGAAGAGGGCGAAGTCGGACTTCGCACCAAAACTGGGCGAAGTGCGGACTTCGCACCAAAACGGGCGAAGTGCGAACTTCGCACCAACACTTAGCCATTTTCCAAGGCAACTGCTGTCAACTTTGAAATTCAACTAAGGGGATCCAATAAAGGGGGGAAGAAAGAGAATGTAGGAAAGAGAGAGAAAAGGAGAGAGGAAGAAAGGGAAAGAGAGGAAGAGGGGAAAGAAAGAGCAGCACTGCTACAAAACTGAAAACATTGCACCCCGTGCAAAATGTGGCAACATGTCCAAGTGCTGCAGGATCAGTTCCTACTTCCAGGAGCTGGGGAAAAGATACCTCACCATCGACCTGCACGCGGTCGCTGCATTCCACGCAGCATTAGAAGAAGTTGCTGACCGCAGACCATTCGAAGCAGAAGCCTGGGGCCAAGCCCAGGCCGCATACAACCGCATCTGCGAGGCAGAAGCCAATGTTGGAGAGCATTCGGAAGGTGATTCTGAGGAGGCAACTGCCGAAAGTGGATCTGAAGAACAGTTGCCGCGAAGTGAACAGCTAGAGCAGCAGAAAGCAGGGGAAGCAAGTTCCTCTGCACCCAATGGATGAAGGCATGGATTCTTTGCGCCGAGGCGAGCTCGACACCCCGCGAGCCGCCAGAAATGTTGCCACATTTTGCACGGGGTGCAATGTTTTCAGTTTTGTAAGAGTGCTGCTCTTCCTTTTCCCTCTTCCTCTCTCTCCCTTTCTTCTTCTCTCCCTTTCTCTCTCTTCCCTGCATTCTCATTCTTTCCCCCTTTCTTTTGAGCCCCTCGATCCGATCTCAAATTTGACAGCAGTTGCCTTGAAAAATGGCTAAGTGTTAGGGCGAAGTCCGACTTCGCGCGAAGTCGGAGTGCGCCCTCCAGATGGAGCGCAGCAGGAACACAAAGTGCGAAGTTCGTACTTCTCCCAGTTTTGGTGCGAAGTTCGTACTTCTCCCAGTTTTGGTGCGAAGTTCGTACTTCTCCCAGTTTTGGTGCGAAGTTCGTACTTCTCCCAACTTTCTGAGCGCACCTTGTAGCAGTGGCAGGCTGGCAGGAAAATGACTAAGTGCTGGGGCGAAGTCCGACTTCGCAGCGAAGTCGGACTGCTCCCCCTTTCCAGGGCGAAGTCTATACGGCGGCAGACATCAGCTTTCACCTGTGCGCAACCCGACTTCGCAGCGAAGTCGGAGTGCGCCCTTGACAGGTGCGCAGTAGGGAAACAAACTCAGAAATGCACCCAAGGCATGAAGGCCTTCCCGACTGCGCTGTTTTCTGCCTGCGCAACCCAATGACGCTCCTATCCCGAGAGAAGTTGGATAAACTGCCTTTCAAGGCAGACACATGTCAAACAGCATCATCCGACAAGTGTCCAGCTTCGGGATCTTAACCAAGACGTGCCGAGCAAAAGGACAAGCATGGGCTGCACTACTTATGCCAGCTGCCTCATTTAAATCTGATTAGAGGTTCTACCAGCTCCAGCTGCCCGCATTCCTGCCGATGTGAAGATCTACCCAACGCGCTGCCACGTAGCTGTTCGGCCTTCAGGGGAACCATGCTGCAGGTACAGTCCTGTCCGACAAAGGTCAGCATCAGCAACTCCATAGCTGCTTTTGTCAGCCAATGTTTGACTGGGACTTTGTGCCCATTAATGTAACGGGAGGGACTCGGGCTATAAATACCCACCATGTTTTCATTGTAAGTGGTGGAAGGGGAATGTTTGTTAGGGAACCATTGTAACCGTGCTTCTGCTTATAAATATAAAGTATATGCCTGGCTCTGTTCTACTGCTTTTATTTTTTATGCTGCCTCTCCTTTATATGTCTGCTTTACGTTTTCCTGTGTCACGGCTCGTTGATTCGTTTCAGCATTTGGTGGTCAGGTATACCTGAAGCATTGCTTGTGTCATCGCTTGTTGATTCACTTCGGCATTTGGTGGCCAAGAACTCTTGAACTTAATAGATTAGAGGATACATAGAATAAATGTGGTAGCAGTTCCTTCAGTTGTGTGTTACGTTGCTGTCCGTAGTGGTGATTGATGCGTTGTCGTGTTGTTAGTTCTCCTTGTAGGGAGAATGTTTGCTAGGGGACCATTGTAGCTGTGCGTATAAATTCTCTGCATAACACATATACTTGGATCTGACATCTCTTGGTTGCTTTCTGTTTGAGTTATCGTACGTAGTGGTGATTGATGCATTGCCGTGCTGTTAGTTCTCCTTGTAGGGAGAATGTTTGCTAGGGGACCATTGTAGCTGTGCGTACACCGCTTTATACAGAAAGTATACTTAGACTTTGCAGTTTCTGGCTATGCTTTGTACTTATAATGCAGTAAGTAGTGGTGATTGATGTGTTGCTGTACTGTTAGTTCCCCCCACCCAACTCCAATCACATTTGTAAATTCTTTCCGCATTTTTATCTCTTTCCTGCACTCTTAGCTTAAAACCAAAACCCACAAGGAGCCGGCCTTCTCCGGAGATTGGCACGGAAGGCATTCCTTCCTTCCGGCCTTTCGAGCTGGTGGGCGAATCTGGGCGCATTAACACAAAATCCTTTCCTCATGGCAGATTCGTAACCAACAGTACCAAGGTATGATGAAGGCATGGAGGCCATTGGAGGCTTCTCTTTCGCAGTTTCAGCCTTTGAAGAAAAGCGTTCAGATTTGGAGATCCTAGAAGAGAGCAATACACACCCAAATATGCCAAGTTTATTCATAATAAATGGTGGCAACTATTTTTCCAACCAACCTAGCTTAGATTCAGTATTGGACAGAGTTGAGAGTACATCTTCAGTTTTGGGGTGTTTGGATGAGAACGGCCGCCAATTGGAGTCATCTCTACATCCACTGAGATCATGGATCAGCCATGATATTACTCCCATAAGGTATGAGCTTCATCTTGATTTTTATAGCAGCAGATTGAGATATTTTGGCACTCATGAATTAGTGGCAACAATGTGTTTGATAAGACTAATGATGTATGAGAAGGATGGGACTCTTGCACCACATTCTTCCATGCTGTTAAGAATCATATGGGCTGCATGTTTTTGGATAGTTGGAGCACTTGATGGGACTGTATTAACAAAGGAAGCACTCACAGTTGGTGATGATATGATGCTTGTGTATAAAACTGATTACATGAATGAGGAGACAGAGATTGTTGACTCAAAATTTAAACTCTTTCTCACTCATTTCTCCTCAATGTTTGATGGTTCTATTCATTTTTTGCATAGTACAGTCTTTGATAGAAGTAGTAAACTAAGTTCGGTTGACGTTAAGGACATTGAACAACTTTTACACATTGCTGTTCATGGGATTCACAATGAGCACACTTTGTCAGAAGGAAGGCATCAGCCCTTAAATGCATGGAATCCAGGTGTAAAATTCAATTATGTGTTAGTGGCAGCCATGTATATAGATCAGTCTTCAGATTTGTTCATCACCATCACTGATTTTGTCAGAGTTTTACATTTCACAGCCATAGGAAATGATGAGGAAAGATGTCACATTGTTGTTAGAAGGTTTGTGCCACATATGAAGACTGTTTATGATACACAAAAGATACAATATTTGCTTATTTCAGAGGATGCATTTGCAAGAACAGTCTTAGCAGGGACGTTGGGTCAATTGGAACCTTGTACCACTCAACTTGGCGCACTACATGCCTATGATGAGACGTTGTTGTATAGGAGTTATTGGATGGTTGTGTTGGAATTTGTTACATTACTTGGTGCAATTTGGGCTGCACATGTGAAGACAACTGAGGAGGCAGTATACAAGGAGTTTTGCGCAGCTTTGTGGAGGAAATTTGATGACCAAACAATGTTGTTTTGGACAAACACTTCGCTGATTTTCAAGATTGATTTTGGGACTGTTGTGAGGGAGAATTTTGGTACCAATAGGACTGATTGTTTGCTGATTTCAGAAGCGGCATTTGGGAAGGCTATGAAGGAAGGAACGATGGAGAAATTGAGGTCTCATTTGGCGAAAAAAAGAGTTGCATCTTTAACACCTTGCGAGACAGAATTGGAGACAATATGGGTTTCACGTAGACTGATCGGTAAGGCACCAACGACTGCACATCACATCAGGTCTGATTTACTTACATTCGCTGAGTTTTTGGTGACAAGAGGAATTGCTACACCACACGTGTTTTCAGTTTTGGGTGAGAATTGTATGAGGCCTGTGTTAGTCCATTTTGGGAGATATAATAAGGTGTCTTTCATAATGTTAAAGGCTGTTCTTAGAGCTGCGTATGAGCATATGTTAGTAGTTTACAGGTATGCTCACTTGCAAGACATGAAGAGGGAGCATTGTCAGTTTTTGAGGAAGTTGGAGCAGCTGTTACACTTGGATTTGATGGCACATAATGGAGATAAAGTTGCATTTTCAGTTTTGACACATTTGGGGGCAAGTTGTTTTGGAGTTGGAAACATGGGAAAAGTAGAGCTTCAGCCATTGACATGCACTTTCAGTCCCATTTTGGAACAGCAGTTAAGAAAAGCATGGAGTGAGGTATGTAGGAGTATTTTGGTCATAAAACTTGACATTTATGATGTTGATAATGTTTCTCAAGGTTGGGGAGTATGATCTCCCTTGGGGAAAGGAAGAGGTGATGTACTTGACTTATGCATATGGAGAGCCAGAGTTTGTTGATTATAATTTCCTTTTCACTCTCTTTGGTGTTGATTCATTCATTACCTTTGCTAATTTTATTACACTCTTGCATAGTACAGCCATTATAAATAAAGGAGAATTGAGTTTACACATCTTTGAAGAGATTAAACAGTTATTTACCATTTCTGTACATGACAAATCAGAACTGCTATGCATCACTTCAGATCTGGTCTGTGAGAGTTTGAGCCTATTTCCACTCAGTTTTTGCACAATTGCAGCCTTTGGACAGTTTTGGAATAGCATGAAGACAATCTTTGGTCAGCTTGAAGCAGGTTTGGGAACAGTCTTGGATAAATGTTTGAGGCAACCTTGGGTCCACGCATTGTTGATTTGCATCTTGGCCTCACACTCAGATTTTTGTTTTGATTTTTATATAGAAGTGGCAGCTGTAATAATTGTGTTGAGATTGGTTTGGGACCCTGGAATCACAGGTGGTTCTGATTAGGTGATTCTGATGATGCTACCTGGGAACATGAAGACATTCTACAGCATCCGGCACTAAGATTGCTTGGGGACAAGCAATTTTTGGGAGGGAGGACTGTCATGTCCCCTTTCTGAGCTCGTCAGCATTGGCACAGTGCATAGCCTATTCACGCGATCCTATAGGCTATGGGAGCAGTTTAAGGATCTTGGAAGTCAGTTGGAGCAGTTTCCTATTTTTTAGGGCCGTGCTTTTTTCAAAACAGTTTCTATATTTGGATAGTTCGACCAAAAGGGTATCCAAAAATGCTATCAGATGTTGGCTTGGGTCTTCTGGTGCAATTATTTTAATACTCGTAATTATTTAATTATAAAGTCGTATTTAATTAAATAGACTTTATATTATGTGTGCACATAAGTCACTTAAGTGAATTATTAATTATTTGATAAAGTGACTTAGGGAGACATAAGGATTTATTAAAAGGGGGGTTTTTTATCCCACATTGGTTATGTTATGATACAGCCAGGCCCGAGTCAATAATAAATAAAGTGGTCGGGCTCTCATTCCAGCATCCTTGAACATTGAATATATTGCTTGATGCATTCTGGAGAATTTGCTTGCAGATTCGAGCTTGTTGAGAACGGAAACTCTCGGCAAGGACATCCACTACGGCTGTGAAAGATCAGCTCTATTGGATTTTGATTGTCTTCATTCAGAGGGCAAATTGGAGATCAAAGAGAATTTCTGGTTCGTCATTGATATCTTGTGTGTGTTGGGAGATAGCAGCGATTTAGACCTGTAGACGGTACTTATTTGGAGGCTGTAGCAGTTCACTATTCACGCGGTACTGTAGCAGTTTACTATTCATGTGGTACTGTAGCAGTTTACTATTCATGCAGCACTGTAGCAGTTTACTATTCACGTGGTACTGTAGCAGTTTACTATTCATGTGGTACTGTAGCAGTTTACTATTCAAGCGGCACTGTAGCAGTTACTATTCACGCGGCACTGTAGCAAATTACTATTCACGGCACTATTCACAAACTATTTCCAGAACGTGGATTGCTGCGATTTGTTTTCAGACTTGAGGAAAATCGGGTATTTTCAGTGCTGTTCATCATTGTAATTTCCCTTGCAATTAAGTTGTTCCAGTTTGTGAAGCTTTCTTTCAGCAGTATACTGTATGTTTAAATCCCATAAAAATACCCAAAAAAAAGAGCATATATTTGAATAAAAGAGCAAAAATTTGTGTTTTTTTACTAGTCAAAATAGATAGGAAACAATCCAGAATAGGGTGGGTTGTTACAACCTGCATGTGTATTAATGTAGAAGAAGATATCGAAGATGAAGCATCTTGAAGTATCTAGGAGGTCGGTGAATGAAATCAAAATGCCAAGTCAACAGTGAAGATCGAAGAAGAAGAAAAGATGACCTTTCCACAAAACTTTGCAGAGTACAATGTTAGCAATGCACATATTGATGAAAAGCCAGCACATCCTTTTGACATAAAAGTGGCAAAAAAACTTGGCACCATTAAGTATGAAGGACCAAATATGGTGCAGGTGAACCTCCAAAAAGGAGATGAGGAAAAGATGATCCATTGTAGGGACAAGTGGGACCTGGTTTTAGAAGCAGTAGCATTTAAAATTTTCATGCAATATAAGGTCTTTGCATGGATGTCCAAGGATTTGCAAGGGATTCCACTTGAGTTGTGCATGCATCAAATTTTGTTGATTCTAGGCACAACTTGTGGGGAGAAGGCCATATAGAATGAATCCAAAGTATGTGGCCCTGGTCAATGTAGAGATTGAGAAGATGTTGGATGCTGGAATAATCTTCAAGGTGATGGTATGCGAGTGGGTGTCACCTATCTATCATCAGTTTGAAGAAAGAATGTAACCAAATCCGCATCTATGTGGATTTTTGAAGTCTGACTATGGTAACTATTGTCCTATCCGGTTATCCCAGTTGTCGGATGGTGTTTGGACCAGGTGGTTAGGGCTTTCGTGCCTCATGCAGAGCAACACAGCAAGCCTAGTCCTAAGAGCACGGGGTTCGACTCAGTCGGGGGCCTTCAGGATTTTTTGCAAAGGCTGGCTCCTTTATCATATCTGACCTTAGGTGCACAGTTCCTAATCTAACAACTTGGGGGGAAAAGGGTTAAAGAAAGAAAAAGCAAAGATAGCGGAAAATAAAAAGCTTAAGCTAACAAGAGGTGATGCGTCAAAGATCAAATAAGATCCCCCTACACAACAACTCTGACCGTAATGCATCGGTGTGAACACTTCCTCTCCTCAACATATATAAGTACAAATTGAAATACAAACATACACACACAAAGGAGACAGGTCGGGGCATGAGAACCAAACAAATGGAACCAAATAGACATGTAGGCCTCCAGAGTATATATATGCAAGTAAAAATATTACAAATGGTGGAAGCACGACTTTGGTAAGTGCAGGAGGATGCTGAAGCAAAACTAGCATAGCTAAGGAAGGAGGTAGAGGAAAAGAAGAAGGCACAAGAGAAGGATTAGTTGATCGGGAAGTTGAAGTGTGCGGTGGGAGCAATTGTTGGAAACTAAGAACCATGAAGTTACTCACCGAGATCAACTGATAGCAAAAAGAGATGAGCAATTGGCGATTGCAACAAGGAGAGAGGTTGAAGCAACTAAGAGAGAGATTGAAGTTGCAAACAGAGAGGTTGAGTTGAAGGAAAGGCTGGTAGAGTTCGAGGAGAAGTCAAATCACTACAGCTTAAAGTGGGCTCGATACTGGACCTATGCGAAGCGATTGAAGGGAGCGACTAAGGCCTTGAATTTGTAGATCCAAGAGCTAGGAAGTGTACCTATTCACACACCTCAACCTCAAAAGAACCCAAGTCCCCAGGAGCAAAGACAGTCATCAACGAGGACATTGACCAGTTTAAAGGGGAGGGCAGATGTAGGAGCTAGTTCTAACAAGCCTCAACCAAAGAAGTAGAAAATTAAATAAGTGCGATGCGCACAAATGTAAATGAAATGTAATTTTGTAATGTTTGTTTGACGTCACAAGTGATGACATAAGCATTTTTGATAATTCAAAGTTTGTAATGTGTACGACATAATGCATGTAATTAAGCATGTGCGAACATAGGGTAGTTATCACCCAATTAGAGGTGATGTGTCTCGGGTGGTAGTTGTTATTAACTACCAACCCTCAAGAATAAATAGGACCCCCCATTCATTCGGGCGGATATCATGTACTGGGGTATCGTACCATGTAATGTATTGAAAACTATAAACACAGACAAAAAGATAGTAGATACGTTTGTGCAGACAATGTTCCAAGAGATATGTGCAAAAGATTCCAGATTGATATGTAATGTAAGTGTTGTACAGGCAGGAGTGAATACAATATCTACTCATTTCATCCTTCATCTATTGTGATTGTGTATACATTGTGTGTTGTCATTGTGGATTGCTATAGCAAAGTAGATCTATAGGTTGTTCTTTCCAAGTTTTGTATGCAGGATTGAAGTTGTAGTCCAAGAGTTGTAATACAAACAAATGTTGTATTGAGTTGTCATTAGCTATAGAGATAAGTTTGCATATAGACCTTCCTATTCGTAGACTAAAGTATTGAAATTGACTTGATTGTAGTCATTGCTGATTACCAAATCTGTCATATCAAATTGTTCCTCCAAAATTTGGAGTACAAACCATTATGCTAAAAAGTACGCAAATGATATTGTCATGTTTGAATTTTGTAACATTGTAATATTGCATGTAATAATGTAATGATGAGATTAGTAGTAGTCATGTGCGAATAAGTGAGTTGCCAGGTAATTTGTCTTCTACTTAGGAAAAGAAACGAAATGAAATGCAAGAAAAATGTAATGTGAGGAAGGTGAGGTGTCGGGGTTGGTAGTTGCCAATAACTACCTTCCCCCTAGTTTAAATAGACCCCCTCATTCAATTGAGTGGGTACACACACATTGGGTAGATTTTATATGTGCTAAGGAGAGTACATTGGTACATTGGAGATTTTGTACGCACATGATAGTTTTGCATAGGAGTAGATATTATTTATGCGGAAACCAGTATGTTCATGGGAGAAGTCGTATGCTTATATGTAATGCAATATCTTGTTAATATCTATTCATCATTCAGCCCTTGTTCTCTATGTGTTATTTGTATGTATTCATACTGATTGATTATTGCAATAGATATAAGATCCAAACCCTGTTATCTTCTATTCTGTTCTTACAGGGTTGTCTGGACTAGTGCTAGGTCATCCCATGAAAGCCTGAGCCATCATACTTGAAGGCAAGCCATTTGGGCAAGTGCCAAGCCGTCTGAGGAATTGTGCCAGGCCGTCTAAACCTCAAACTGGGTCGTCTAAGCTATGTTGTGCAGGTCCGTTGAAGGGAAGTTGATGCAGGTCATCTAGCTGTATCTTGAAAGTTGTTGATCAGTTAACCTGTCATTCAAATTTGTTCTTCCAAGTGTGGAATACCACAGCCGTGCTACACTCATGGCCTCAAGATATCTCTTGTACAGCTCAAGTTCATTCTCACCAATGGTGAATTCAAGTCAATTCCCATATTCCTAGGTATGATAGGGAAAATCACAACTACACAAGGAAATGCATGGAAATAATGTATTGTCTATGCTTATTAATAAAAAAAGCATTGTCCAGTGGATTACGGTGTAATAGGATACGGGTGCATTCATAAGAGTGCTGTTGGTTACGAATCTGCCATGAGGAAAGGATTTTTGGTTAATGCGCCCAGATTCGCCCACCAGCATGAAAGGCCGGAAGGAAGAGATGCCTTCCGAGCCAATCTCCGGAGAAGGCCGGCTCCTTTTAGGGGGCTTGATTTAAGCTAAAGGGAACAGGAAAGAAATAAAGGAACGGAAAGAGACAAATGTACAGAAAGAGATACAAATATGTCCAAAGGTTGGTGGGGGGGAACTAACGATGCGGGAACACACCAATCACCGCTACTTACGCATACAAACACGAGAGCATGACAAGGAGCGCAAAACCTAGGCGTACTTCCGATACACCGGCGGCGTATGCACGGCTTCAATAGCTCCCTAGCAAACATTCCCTACAAGGAACTAACGGCGGGGGATCGTATCAATCACCGGATACGTACAGCGACGGGGGTAGAAAGTAAACCTAGAGATGTCGAGCCGGGTATATGTGTTAGGTAGAGAGTTTAACCGCACGGCTTCAATGGCTCCCTAGCAAACATTCCCTACAAGGAACTAACGGCGGGGGGATCGCATCAATCACCAGATACGGGCCAGCAACGTCACACACAACTGATGGAACTGCTACCAAATTTATAATGAATGCTTTAAATAATGAAGTGCAGAAGGTGCTTTAAGCAAGCAATGCTAGAGGAACCTGATCGCCAAATGCCAAAGTGAATTAACGAGCGGCGACACGGGTGGGCCTAAGGCATATAATGAAAGACAGCATAAAAGAATAAAGACAATAGAACAGAACCAGGCATACAGATTGTATTCATAAGCAGAAGCACGGTTACAATAAGCACAGTAGTTCCCTAACAAACATTCCCCTTCCACCCTTTACAATGAATTTCAGATGGGCTTTTATAGCCCGAGTCCCACCCGTTACATTAATGGGCACAGAGTCCCAGTCAAACATGAGCTGACAGAAGCGGCGAAAGAGCTGCAAATGTTGACCTTTTGTCGGGTCGAGGCTGTACCCGCGACATGGTCTTCCTGGAAGCCGGACGGCTACGTGGCGGAGTCTTTGGGTAAATCTTCAAGTCGGCGAGGCTTGCTAGTAGGCTGGAGCGGGTGAAACCTCGGATCAGCTTTGAATGAGGCTATTAACGCGAGCGGTGCGGGCAGCCCATGCTTATCCCTTTTGGTCGGCGGTCTTGGTTCAAATCCCGAAGGCTGGACACTTGTCGATGATGGGTTATCTTTGTGTGACACATGCACGCCTTAGAGGGCGATCTATCCACCTTTGCTTGGGATCGGGGCTCCTTGGGATGCGTGCAAAAATCAGTGCAGTCGGGGAGGGCCTTCAAGCCTTGGTCAAATTCCGGGTTTGTTCCCCTACCGTACACCTGTCAAGGGCGCATTCCGGCTCTGTTGAGAAGTCAAACTGCGCACAGGCGAACACTGGTGTCTGCCGCCATATGGACCTGCTCCGACGTTTTACCCTTTTTCTGCATTGACCTGCCAGTCTGCCAGTGCAAGGTGCGCCCAGAAAGTGGGGCGGAGTCGGACTTCGCACCAAAACTGGGCGAAGTACGCACTTCGCACCAAAACTGGGCGAAGTGCGAACTTCGCACCCAGACTTAGCCAATTTCGAGATAGACCTGCTTGGAAAGCTGGAAAATCAAGCTGGGAACTCCAAGGAAAAAAGGGGGAGAGAAAGAAAATGGGAAAGAAAAGGAAAGGGAGAGAAGGGAGAAAAACGGAAGGAGGAAAAGAAGAGCGACAACTTTGTTACAAAACAATATTGAAGACATTGCACCCCGTGCAAAATGTGACAACATTTATGGCGGCTCGCGGGGTGTCGAGCTCGCCTCGGCGCAAAGAATCCATGCCTTCATCCTTTGGGTGCAGAGGAACTTGCCTCCCATGCCTTTTGCTGCTCTAACTGTTCTCCTTGCGGCAACTGTTCTTCAGATTCATCTTTGTCAGTCGCCTCATCAGTATCTCCTTCTGAAAGGTCTCCATTTCCTGCTTTTGCCTCGCACATGCGAGTGTACGCCTCTTGGGCTGAGCGCCAGGCTTCCGCTTCGAATGGCTTGCGGTCTGCTATGTCTTCTAATGCTCCGTGAAACGGCGACCGCGTGCGGGTCGATGGTGAGGTATCTTTTCTCTAACTCCAGAAAATAGGAGCGGATCCTGGAATATCCGGACACCATCCGAGTGACCTGATTGTCTTGAATTGGCTCGATCCGGCTATCAATTTCAGGCATGTCTGCTTCAAAGGACTGCCAATTCTTCTTTACCCGATCTAGGGTGAGGAGTTCGCCATTCTCAACAAAACCTGGACACCCAAGTTACGAAAGAGCGTGAAAGGGGGCCGGACGGATATCTTTTTCATGTCCAAATGCGTCAAGCATTCGTGCAGCCACTCTCACCTCTTCAACTTTTCTAAAATATTTGTGCAAGGTCACCCTTGCACCTGCCCATTCTGCGGCGAATGAGGACACGGGGGGAAAAAAGGACGCCGTCGCGCTCGCGCTCCTGAAGGTTTATCGCCGAGGTCCGGCCATTGCTTTGCACGGCGCTCGGCCTCCTCTACCACGGGCTTTCCACAGGCGAGAAACTTCTTGAATCCTGGATGCGAAGTCCAGGACCGCCATTGCCTTAAAGGTATGGGGCTTGCATTCCCTCAGCAAACCAGCCCTCATTTCCTTAACTTTTGTCTTTGAAAAGATAGCCGCTTGAGATGTTTTCTCTGCAAGCTGCGACTGTGCCTGCTTCAAAGACTCCTGGAGCTGAGAAATCTGCTCAGAGGCTGCTTTCTTTTCGGTTGCGGCCTGTTCTTTGAGAAGCGGCTAGGCTGGGCTTTGAATTCATCTGTTTCTCGCCGCGCCGCTTCCAGCTGCTCAGTGGACCTAGATAGGTCCTCTTCAAGTTGCCTTACTTTGTCCTGCAACGCGAAAAGTTCTTCTGCTCCTCCAGGACTCTTGACAAAGAGATTGTCGACTTTGCGCATGATCGTACGAATCTCATCTTGTTTATCAATGTCGTCAAAGCTTTTCTCCTTTGTATGGAGCACGTAGTCCGCCTTAGTCATTTCTCGGAGAGGCTTCTTCACTATTGGGATTATTTTCTCCGTTGTAATCACTCTCCTTCCGAAATCATACTTTGCGCGTTTTGCCGGGGCGGCTATCTCTTCATGTCTCCTCCGCTTCGGGTCTTGGCGGAAAGAGACAGAATACTCTACGGCTCTTGTTGCCAGGGGCAAGTCATCTGAGTTCTGGAGGTCGTCCATAAAATCTGGTTCCCCCAGCCTAGGGATCTGCTGAGACGTCTCTCCTGCGGGGATGGGATCAGGAGGAACCGGACAGACCTTGGAAGAATCGGTCGCTTGTGGGGGCGACCGGGAAATGGAAATGGGAGAGGCTAACACTGTGAGGGTTTGAAGCGGCTGAGGCGGAGGATGTGATGGTGAACGGACAGCCTCGGCACTAACCTCGGGCGAAGGGTTTGGAGTTGTGCTCGGAGAAAGAGAGACGTTAGGGTTACGAGCAAGGCGAGTCGAAAGAGTGGGGGCCGCTAGAAGGACGCGGAGACGGGGGGGAGGATGTGGTCATGGCTCGCCCAGATTGAGCGGGGGAGCGAGTGGAAGTAGAGCCGGGTGAGACTAGAGAGACGGGGACAGCAAACGTCCTGCGGGCTCCGCCTGAGCCGATGCCGGGTGAATGTCTTCGCTTATTGTCTCGGCGGCTGGCTTGGGACTGCCCAAAGGAATTGCCTCTGCGGCGGCAGGACGCGGCTGCGGCTCTGCGACTGGCTGCTGCACTATCAGGCTAGGTCGCCTGATTTTCTCAACTCTCCTCCGCTTCTTTTCTTCTGGAACAACTGTCGGATTAGGGGAAGGAGACGAAGCGAGTGCGGCGAGCGGTGATGCTCCCACGGTAAACTTGTACCGGGGTTTGACTTGCAGAAGGTCTGCCGCGACCGGTCTGCTTTCTGGCGGTGCTGGCGCTTTTCTTGCCTGAGGAAGTGCCTCGGGCGCTGCCTCGGCTAACTTTTTCGCCTTTTCAGGCGCCGCCTTAGGAGCCACGAACTGCATTGGATCGGCCTGGGTACTTGCTGGGCCGGCGCTGGCAGTTGCCGAAGTGTACAACTGTTTGGGAGGAGACCCACTTTTATAATCCTCAAAGGGGCCTCGGGGAACGTAACCTTGATATGCGAACGGCCGCCGAGTGTCATGATCCTTGGTCATAGAGAACCGAGAAGTCGTCATCTACGGCCGGGTTTCTCCTTGTGGATTTATCGTCTTTGCGTGCGGCATCTCATTTTCCGGCATTCAATAATCTTTTCTTTAGACCGGTTAAGGCACTGCAATCTTGGACAGAAATTTTTTGAACCCTGGAGATGAGAAGTGATGGTCCGGGTTTCTCTTGGGGTCATATGTCACCTCCTCGCGGTAGAAATCCTGCCAAGGGGGAGAAGCTTCCATTAATTCAATCTCCCAGTCAAGGTCCACATGGACCACGTCGCATCTATCTTCGGTTATGTCCCGGGGGCACAAATGTGCAAACTTTCCCCTTATCCCATGAGGGTCATACTTCCAGCGACTGCGGCAACAAAACCGAGGCCAATCCGGGACGGCGCTTGCTCTAGGTAGGCATGTTGTCCTACCTCGATAATCTCAACATTGGCCCGGGAAAGAGGGTATTGAAAAATCTGTCCTCTTTTCTTCCCTAGGCCAAACTCTTCTTCCACATAGTCCATATGTCGGGCAACCTCCATCCCGAACGGGTGCTCCGAGCACCAATAGGGCAGCAAATAGGGTTTGCCCTTGAATCCGTAGATTCCGATCACAATCCCTGCGTCGGTCGAAACGTCCCCGAGCTTCGATTTATCAAAGCACTCGTCATTTCTCTCGGGGGACGGGGGATTTCACTTTCGGTGAAGGCGACATGACGAATCCCGGAAAGTTGAAGTTGAACTTGTAGTAGGACCCTTTCCGGTATAAGTCATCCGTCCGGTTATAGACGGGCTGGGGTTCTCCCTTCTCGTTAACCTTCTTCGAGTTCGGGATCGGCATTTGGGGGTGCGAGATGGTACAAACAAAGCCGGACCGAACGGAGCTGAAACGAAAATTGGTTGGCGGCGCTTACGGATTTTCAGCGGCTCGGAATGAATGGCGTAAGCCAGCCAGTCTGCCCAGTCGAAAGAGATGGGGCGATTTCCGCTCCATTGCGCCGCTGGTTCGTAAGATTCTCCACACGGGAGGCATTGCGCGGCGCCGGTGAGTACGGGTGCACCGGCTCATCGGAGTCGCGGCCGAGGATCCATGCCAAGATGGTATATAGATACTTGCTCTGGAATTTTACCAAAGGCATGGGGCCAGTCGGCCATTGTCCGGCTGGAAGCGGGGCGCTCGGCTCTGAATTGAGGAAATCCCTCATTCGCTTGGTGTGCGTGAAACGTCCCGCTTGTTCGCCCAAACTGATTTTTCTGAGGATGGTGCCGGAGTCATACTCCAGCCCTGGGGCGAAAGCTGGCTGCACAGTCTCCCTGCGCAGTGCGAACAAGGGTTTGCCGCTGGAACTGCAAATTTGCCGGGAAGCTGGTTTATAGTGTCTGACAATTAAGTCTATCAGCTCCGGGCATTGGTGGACGGGAGGGCACATGAATGCGAAGAGGTTTGATTTGTACGCCGCTCCAAAATGATGGGAGGGCGAAACCTTGTCGACCCGACTCTCCACATTCGCTCTCAGCTGAGTTAGGCTCATGGAAAACGAGCCGTCCACATATCCTGCCAGGTAATTCACCGGAGGTGGTGGGGATTGCCCACGCTGTACCTTCTTCGTCCGGGCCTTTGACTTTTTCTGTGGCGGAGGATCGCCTTTGAAAACTCCCGGCAGCGGCAAATCCCACAGTTCGTTGCTTCCAGTTGGGCTACGTCGACACGGGCATTTTTCCCTTGTCCATCTCTCCGAGTCGGCAATAATGACAAGTTCGAGTATGCTGCAACAAATTTCGCTATCGGAGGAATAATTAGCCTCTGTCCGAGGAATAATCTCTGCAATACGGAATGTTGGCATGATTCGACCCCCTTTTCTAGATAAAAACAGCGCCATTAATGCAACGCGGGAGGGGTAGGTCGGCTGAGTTAAAACCCTTGGTGGCCGCGCAGGAGAACGTTTAGGAAAAGACGCGCCCCGGCAGCCGTGCCTTGCTTTTTTAGTTGCGTTTTCGCTTGAAAAACGCGCAATCATTAACTCAGCGTTGGGGACTGCACCATGGCTGACGTTGCTGCCACCACTTGGGCACGCTGA
Source organism: Wollemia nobilis (assembly GCA_028583015.1). Taxonomy (NCBI): domain Eukaryota; kingdom Viridiplantae; phylum Streptophyta; class Pinopsida; order Araucariales; family Araucariaceae; genus Wollemia; species Wollemia nobilis. The sequence continues at coordinate 17,569,774 of JAQPPZ010017052.1, forward strand.
TCAAGACAAAACCTTCGGTGCGGAAACCCACATTAAAACAAGTGCAAACGCGCCTTGGGCCCGGCTTGGGGTTTTTGAATTTTTTTTTATTATTCTTTAAACCGCGTCCCAATACTGCCCGGAAAACTAGGCGCAGCCGGGCTTCGCCCGAAGTTGGGCACGGCCCGACCTCGCCGGCGAAGTCGGACTTCGCCAGAATTTCGGGCGAAGTTCGAACTTCGCGCGAGCGCGTGCTTGAACTGTTCTACCTCTGTTTTTAGCTGCGCCCAAGGTTTGGGCGCGATCTGGGTTTTTGCCGCCTTTCATCTTTAGATGGACCTTCGCACGGGCGCGCCGCTTTGTTCGGACTTCGGCCGAAGCTTGATGCGAAGTGCGAACTTCGCGCGAAGTTCGCACTTCGCCCAAGCGTTGAGCGCAGCGCGCACTTCGCACGGGCGCTTGGCCGAAGTCGGACTTCGGTGCGAAGTTCGCACTTCGCACAAACTTTGCGCGCAGTGCGTACTTCGCACGAAGGGTTGCGCAGTGCGGACTTTAGTCTGCTTCAGCTTTTCTCGGACAAACTTCGCAATTCGGCTGGGCCGAAGTCAGGCTTCGCTGCGAAGTCGGACTTCGGTCAACACTTAGTCGATTTTTGCTCTTTTTTCTCCTTTCTTTCTCTGCATAGCCGAACTTCGCCCCTCCTGCGGGGCAACGACAGACTTCGTTGCGAAGTCTGTCTTTCTCTCCCATGCCGCATTTAAGCTCAAAGAAGGAAAAATAAACTGAAAGCTAAAACTGGAAACTATACATGCGGGGAAAAATAAAAACACAAGGCAAAATTTTTACAGGGAAGGGCCCCTCAGGCACCTTCAACAACGATAAAGCTTCAAGTGGAACCTGTTGACGGGGATGGGGAGGAGCTGACCCTCCATATCCGAAAGTATGTAGGCATTGAACTGATTCACCCGGGCAATCTGATAAGGGCCCTCCCAGAGAGCGTCAAATTTTCCGTGATTACCCGGTTTTGCCTTGTATGAGTCCCACTTCAGCACCAGGTCCCCGACTTCGAAAACTCGGGCAGTGGTGCCTTTGGCAAACCAGCCTTTAGTGGCTGCAATGTGATCGGCGAAGGCCTGGTATGCACTTTCTCTGTCTTCTTCCAACCTGCAGGAGTTGGCACAACTTGTCGTCTACCGGGTCTCCGCTGCTCCTGTCTTCGTCAATCATCCACAGGGCGGGGATTTCAATGTGTGATGGCATAACAGCTTGCTTGCCATAGACGAGCGCATAGGGGGACGTCTTGAGGGATTTCTTGAACGCAACTCTGTCCGCCCATAGCGCCCGGTTTAGGAGCAAGTGCCAAGTCCGCTTATTTTTTTCAATGGTCCTCCGGAGAATTTTCAGGAGGTTCTTGTTAGTAGACTCGGCAAGGCCATTCCCCTGCGGGTAGTAATTAGAAGACATCTTGTGATAGATGCCAAGGCCGTTGGTGTACTCCGTGAGTACAGCGCCTACAAATCCCGGACCGTTGTCTGTCACAATCGACTCTGGAACCCCGAAGCGGGTAATCGGGCTCTCAATGAACCTGATGACCGTTTCTTGGTCGGCGTTCTTGGTAGGGATCGCCTCCGTCCACCGTGTGAAATACTCGATGAGTTGTGAGAATAAACTTGTGGCCGGCGGAGGAGTTAGGAGAAATCACCCCAATGAAGTCCGGACCCCATTCTTTGGAACGGAGCTTCGGCTTGAATCGATTGAAGGGGCAGGGGTGCTTTTCTGTTTCGGCCAGCATACCTCTGGCATTGATCACATTTGGCGCAGACCGCATACGCGTCTGCGAACAGAGTGGGCCAATAGTATCCAGCCCTTATTATTTTTAAGGCCGTTGGCCTTGAAGAATGGTGACCCCCAGGCATCCCGGAATGAAAATCTCCGGGGATCCTAGGCTGGTCAGATTTTATGACGCATCGCAACGGGATGCCGTCAATATTTTTGAAGTAAAGCCCCTCGGGGCGAAGAGTGTACCTTAATGCACCTAACCGAAATCTCCTTCGTTGTGAGGCGTTCAGGTGATCGGGACATCTTCCGGTGCAGAAGTATCTCACCAGTTCATCTGTCCAATCACTCCCCTCCGATAAGGAGTTGGCTAGGTAGACGCGTGTCGCTGTGTCCTCCCACTTACGAGGCGGAGATGCCGGCTACGGCGCTTCGGGACAATTCCGACACAAGGCTCGGCCTCGATAAGCTTGGTGGGCCGTACTTCGATGTCAAACTCCTGGATCTTGGCAATCCATCCCGCTCTCTTGTGACCCGGTTCCCCTTGCAAGATGAAACTGCGAACATCGGGGTGAATCACAAAGACAGTGGTCTTACTCTGGGAGACAAAGTGCCTGAGCTTTCGAAGGGACTTCATGACCGCATGGACCTGCCGCTCTATAAAATTGTACTTCTCTTCGTGTGGCAGAATCACTTGGCTTAGGAACGCAATGGGGCGCTCCTCACCGTCGTCTCCCTTCTGAGTCAGGACTGCAGCGTAACTTTCGGGTTCTCCCACTGCATATAGGATGAAGTCCTTGGAGTAGTCCGGGTTTGTCAACACCGGAGCTTGCGCAATTCGAGCCTTGATTTCCTCGAAGGCTTGCTCTCTCTCATCGGTCCATTCGTAAGGTGTATCTTTCTTCAACAGTTCGGCCATAGGCTTGATCACCTGTGCGAAATCCGGAATGAACTTCCGCACGAAGTTAATCTGACCGAAGAAGGACTGCAGACCTTTTTTATCAGTGGGGGCTGGCAAGCGAACGAGGGCTTCTGTTCTGTCAGGGTCAATGGCGAGGCCTTCCTCGGAGATGACATGTCCCGGCGACTTTCCTTCCTTTACCGCGAAGACGGACTTCTTCGGGTTTATAGAGATGCCGAATTCTCGACAACTTTCAAATATCCGCCGCAGGTGCGAAACATGATCTTCTCGTCGGTGAGAGAAAACGGTCATGTCATCAAGATAGATGACAATAATCTTGTTGAGCAGCTCTCGGAAGGCCGAGGTCCATGGCCCTTTGGAACGTGGCACCAACATTGGATAAGCCAAACGGCATGCGCGGATAGGCGAACGTCCCCCACTTCGTGGTAAACGCCGTCTTATCCTTGGTCTTCGTCTTTGACCCAAATCTGGTTGTAGCCGGAAAATCCATCTAAAAGTGAAAATCTCTGGGCTCCAGCAACGATATGCAAAATTTGGTCGATTTGGGGAAGCGGATAGTGGTCCCGGAGGGAAGCCTGATTTAGGTTTATGAAGTCGACACGAGAGACGTATGTCGCCATTCTTTTTCCTCACGGGCACCGAGTTCGCGACCCGGGATGAATGTTTGATGGGGTAGATGATCTTGGCCTCCGGCATCTTCAAGAGCTCGGTCTTCATCATGGCCTCAACCTTTGGATTTACGGCCCTTTGCTTTTGTCGGAACGGCTTGGCGCCATCCTCTAGCTCGATGGTATCTTTGGATGACGAGATCTGTCATACCCCCTCAAATCTTCGTAGCACCGGGCCACGATGTCGGGGAACTCCTGGCACGGTGATCTAATCTGCACCGGCTCCTTCGACGTGCAGTCTGTTCCGACCTTGATGGTTTTACCAGGTTCGAGCTCCAGGTCGGCATATGGCCTCGGGTCTACTTTGATCCTGTGGGATATTGCTCTGTCATTTCGATCAAAGAGACTTTCTAATGTAATCAGTCCTTTTGGGACGTGATTATTCCATAACTGTATCAACCCCTCATATTGCTCGTCATCAGGGTCTCTACCTTCGATTACACACACTTCGTTAACCAGGAATGTGACGATCTCCTCGTCACAGCTGAATACCTGCCATAAGGTATCCCTATCAGGCACAGAAGGCCTGTAAATGGTGCGGACCGGCTTCAGTTTCTGGACGACGTCTTCAGCCGGAACGTACATGGCTCCAACAGACGCCAGAATATCCGCGTGCTTGTTTCTCTCACGCGATATTGCCTTAACGTTCAATGAGTCAAACGATTCCATCAGGTCCCAGACCCGATTGCGGTACGCTCTAAGATAGTGGTGCTTAGACGCGCATTTATTCGTAACTTGATGACACACTAACTCTGAATCTCCGAAAATTTGGAGATGCTTGATTCCTAGCCTTTCCGCCTTTCGCAGACCCAAGCACAGGGGCTTCGTATTCCGTCGAATTGTTAGTACGGCTCCGAGGCCGGCTGTAGGCATAGTCCCTCCGGACTCCGGTTGGAGAAACCGGGAGGACCCCTGCACCGGCGCCATTCTTGCAACGGGCGCCGTCAAAGAAAAGCTTCCACAGCTCTTCGGGTGCAGGTCCTACTTCCTTCGCAACGGACACGTCAAGCTCCTCGGGCTGCTTAATGGAATAACAGCCCTGCTCTGTCCCGATTACGGCATTAAAATCCCGCAACGAGAACTCGTCTTCTAGGCTGTAGCACTTCGAGAGCTTGCTCGGTCAGTTCCTACTGTCACCTAATGTTAAAATCAGACCTCCTCTTGAGGATGCCTCTGGATTGCTTGGAACTGATGCAGTAGAGAGGTAGGATCAGCAGACTCGTTGCATCCTTTTACGAGCCTCCTGGCAAGCTGGGGCCACCCGGTGATGGATCCCTCTGGCAGCGATCTCCACCAGTAGAGAAGCTTTCCCCTCAGGGAAAGGGCCACAGACGGGTCTTCACACTTTCATCGGTGATGGTATGCAGTGCGGCCAGGGCAAGGATGTCCTGGATGTGCTCGTACGTCGTCTTACCGTAGCCGTCGTATGTGGGAATAGACTTTAAAGCGGCGGGGGGCACGGCTTGCCGACCGATCGGGGCCAAAGGCCTCGTCAGAGTCCACCGCCGGGAAGAGATCATCGTCATTCGGTCGTTGATCGGCCATTTCTTCTTCTTCTCCGCCGTCGGTTGTGTACTCGGAATCGGTACTTTCCGAGGATACGGGATTTTCCTCTTCCTCGGCCTCTTCTACTTCGTACTCGGCTCTTCCGAGCCTCGGCTTCGGCCTCTTCTTGGATCTCGGCCTCGGCTTCGTCGAAACGAGCTCGCGGATCAGCCGGCCTGGGTATCTCGCCTCGAGCGTGGATGTCTAGTTCGTAGAACTCGGGCGGGCTTCTCGGATTTCTTGTTTGCCACCTTCTCGTGTGCATGAAGGTGACCGGACCGGTCTTCTAGACTCGAGAGGATTTGTTCGTGCGAGTCGCCGGTGTTCGGATTTGGAACAGCAATGAAGCGAACACCGGTGCTTCGATTCTGTCGGGGGTGAGAAACTTCCTTGTCTCACCAAGAGCTCAGGAACTGTCAGCGCCAGGTGGAGACTGATCAGAAAATCTCTCGTCAGATGTAGGACCCGTGTTCCGCCGAGCGGGTCAGAAGAACTGTTGCGCTAGGTGGAAACTAGATGGGTACTCTTTCTTTAAATCGTGGGACAAGCGTCCCACCGGGCGTGCCAGAGAAACTGTTGGTTACGAATCTGCCATGAGGAAAGGATTTTTGGTTAATGCGCCCAGATTCGCCCACCAGCATGAAAGGCCGGAAGGAAGAGATGCCTTCCGAGCCAATCTCCGGAGAAGGCCGGCTCCTTTTAGGGGGCTTGATTTAAGCTAAAAGGGAACAGGAAAGAAATAAAGGAACGGAAAGAGACAAATGTACAGAAAGAGATACAAATATGTCCAAAGGTTGGTGGGGGGGAACTAACAGTACGGGAACACACCAATCACCGCTACTTACTGCATACAAACACAAAGCATGACAAGGAAGCGCAAAACCTAGGCGTACTTCCGATACACCAGCAGCGTATGCACATCTTCAATAGCTCCCTAGCAAACATTCCCTACAAGGAACTAACAGCAGGGGATCGTATCAATCACCAGATACGTACACTGACAGGGGTAGAAAGTAAACCTAGAGATGTCAGAGCCGGGTATATGTGTTAGGTAGAGAGTTTAACCGCACGGCTTCAATGGCTCCCTAGCAAACATTCCCTACAAGGAACTAACGGCGGGGGATCGCATCAATCACCAGATACGGGCCAGCAACGTCACACACAGCTGATGGAACTGCTACCAAATTTATAATGAATGCTTTAAATAATGAAGTACAGAAGGTGCTTTAAGCAAGCAATGCTAGAGGAACCTGATCGCCAAATGCCAAAGTGAATTAACGAGCAGCGACACGGGTGGGCCTAAGGCATATAATGAAAGACAGACATAAAAGAATAAAGACAATAGAACAGAACCAGGCATACAGATTGTATTCATAAGCAGAAGCACGGTTACAATAAGCACAGTAGTTCCCTAACAAACATTCCCCTTCCACCCTTTACAATGAATTTCAGATGGGCTTTTATAGCCCGAGTCCCACCCGTTACATTAATGGGCACAAGTCCCGATCAAACATGAGCTGACGAAGCGGCGAAAGAGGCTGCAAATGCTGACCTTTTGTCGGATCGAGGCTGTACCCGCAACATGGTCTTCTCGGAAGCCGGACAGCTACGTGGCGAGTCTTGGGTAAATCTTCAAGTCGGCGAGGCTTGCTAGTAGCTGGAGCAGGTGAAACCTCAGATCAGCTTTGAATGAGGCTATTAACGCGAGCGGTGCAGGCAGCCCATGCTTATCCCTTTTGGTCGGCGGTCTTGGTTCAAATCCCGAAGCTGGACACTTGTCTGATGATGGGTTATCTTTGTGTGACACATGCCTGCCTTAGAGGGCAGTCTATCCACCTTTGCTTGGGATCGGGGCTCCTTGGGATGCGTGCAGAAATCAATGCAGTCGGGGAGGGCCTTCAAGCCTTGGTCAAATTCCGGGTTTGTTCCCCTACTGTACACCTGTCAAGGGCGCATTCCGGCTCTGTTGAGAAGTCAAACTGCGCACAGGCGAACACTGGTGTCTGCCGCCATATGGACCTGCTCCGACATTTTACCCTTTTTCTGCATTGACCTGCCAGTCTGCCAGTGCAAGGTGCGCCCAGAAAGTGGGGCGGAGTCGGACTTCGCACCAAAACTGGGCGAAGTACGAACTTCGCACCAAAACTGGGCGAAGTACGCACTTCGCACCAAAACTGGGCGAAGTACGAACTTCGCACCAAAACTGGGCGAAGTGCGAACTTCGCACCCAGACTTAGCCAATTTCAGATAGACCTGCTTGGAAAGCTGGAAAATCAACTGGGGAACTCCAAGGAAAAAAAGGGGGGAGAGAAAGAAAATGGGAAAGAAAACGAAAGGGAGAGAAGGGAGAAAAACGGAAGGAGGAAAAGAAGAGCAGCACTGTTACAAAACAATATTGAAGACATTGCACCCCGTGCAAAATGTGACAACAAGTGCAAACCAGGTTTAGATCACCTTACCATATGAGAATGGCCAATAATGCTAAAGACATATCCATGCTAAGATGGCCTGCAATTGTGATAAAAATACAGTGTAACTGCGTTCGTGCACCCAGTTGGTTGGGTGCACGAACCCGCATCCACACCGAGTTCGCGGGTTCACGATCGGGTACGGCTGGGCTGAACCCCATCCGAACCCTATCTGACAGGGTTCAGCTTTGACCAAACCCTGATAGTCAGTGTTCGGCTCTGGTCAGGGTTCACCCAGCCGAACCCAGCCCAGTTTGGGCATTAACATAGGCAAAAAAAAACGGTTTTTTTTATTATATATTTTTTTAAGGTGGGCCCAGCCACACCCAGCCCATACAAGCTAAAAAAAATTATTAAAAAAAATTAGAGAACCTCGTGTATGTCCATAGTACTCTTCGACTCATGTCTCGTAGGGACAAGGGTTATACAGAGGGGCCTTTTGCACGTTGGGATGCAGTTCCTGATGACACCAGAGATGACAATAGGTGTGATGGCTTTTCAAATCTATCACCACCAGATCCACAGGAGGAGGGCCTAGAAGATGATGATGAGGAATATGGCGAATGAGAGTCAAATATCAGATATTTTATGTTATCTTTGTACATGTCCACTACTATATAGTATATTGTTATCTCTTGACTCTTTATGACTTGACATCCTGTCATTTTTTTACAAAATATCATATATCAATATGCTTTTACGATGCTATATTTAAATATCTATTATTTTGCAATGTGTATGAATGATTTATTTTATTTCACAATGTGCATATTTATTTTATTTTTTTATTTATTTTTAATAAAAAAAAAATATATATATATATATATATATATTAATTAAAAACTAGCCGCACCCGCACCCGACGAACCCTATTTTTGACAAGGGCCGCACCCACACCCGCACCCGCGATTCCCACCACTCCCGCAACTGCATCCGCAATTCTCGCCGCACCCGCACCCCTGCACCTGGTGAACCTTGTAAAAATACAATTCGTAGTAAATCATAGAACTGTGAGGTAGAACTCTGTTACCAAAAGGCCATTTACCTACCAAGGAAAAGTATGTAATATGAATCTCAAAGATATAAGGACTGCAAGAATCTTCACCACATAATATTGCAACATGTAGTTCTTGATGGGAATCAACAGTTTTGTAGAGATAGAAAGGAGAAATGTAAAGATGATGAGCAAAGAGACGCAAAATAAGAATTAAAATTCAATCACCTTTTTACTACTGTAGGAAATATTTATGTAGTGAAAATTGTCACTCACTGAAAAAACAATTTTAATGAATTTGCTGTAACTATGGCAACTTAGGACTTAACAATAACTAAACTATTATCATTGCATACAATTTGAGAAATTAAAAAAATAAGACAACTCAAATTCAAAAGAATAAGAGCAATTGCTTTTATAAAGTTCCAAAGATAAAGATGATGTACCTGAAGAAAGTTTTTCAAGAGTGCAACCCCTTTTACTGCCATATTTATCACAAAAGGAATACAAATTCATTAGGTCAATCTTGAACATTCTCTTTCCTAAAGGCAATGAATACCATTAGAAAACAAAAAATGTCTAAACGTTTACTTCTACATGTTAACTAGAAAGGATAGTTGGGAGCACCCAGCCATATTGCCAATCACAAGTATAATGTTCTCAGCTGCTGTCTTCTAAAGCAAGGAAAGAAACATTATAAGAGAAAGCATCATTTCCTATAGGTTCATTCCCAAATTTATTGTGAAGCAATATAAAATAAAAATAAATATGAAGCCATTAAGGGTTTAGGAGAACAATATTCACAATGGAACCAAATAAAAATGGCAAAAAACTACTTGTAACACTTACTCCACTCCAAGACACTATGTAATCCATCATACTGAATGTTTTAGTGCCATATTAAAGTCTACATCAAAATCCCTAAATTTCATCATTTGTTGGTCTCTTTATTTTCAACGATACATATACAAAATGGCTTTAAAACATAAGGTTGTTTAAAGTCTAAATACAAAGGTTTCAATTTTTTGTTTTGCAATCTTGTTAAATTTAGATTATTACACTGACTCTTTATTCAACAAGTCCCTTGTCCTCACGTCAACTATTTGTTCAATCAGTTAGACTTCCACATACCTTCACTTCTTCCTTTCAAAACCTGGTGGTCAATTAGCCCATTGATCCAAGGGCTAAATTAAAGTATCCATCAAAAATCCTATGTTTCACATTTCTAACTTTCCTTCTAATTTCAATATAGAGAGCAAATTGTTTTGAAACATAATTTTGTTAAAATTCTAAATGCAATACCTTCATAGTTCATCTAACTCTCTTATTAAATTTAAATCATTGCACTGTTTCATTATTCAGACTGCGAAGTCGGACTGCGCACAGGTGAAAGCTGATCTCTGCCGCCGTACGGACTTTGCCCCAGCACCTATCATTCTTCTGTCAGCCTGCCAGCCTGCCAGTTACAAGGTGCGCCCAGAAAGAGGGGCGAAGTCGGACTTCGCACCAAAACTGGGCGAAGTACGCACTTCGCACCAAAACTGGGCGAAGTCGGACTTCGCACCAAAACTGGGCGAAGTACGCACTTCGCACCAACACTTAGCCATTTTTCAGGTAACCGCTGTCAAGTTTAAAATTCAACTGAGGGGCTCCAAGAAAGGGGGGAAGAAAGAGAATGTAGGAAAGAAAGAGAAAGGGAGAGAAGAAGAAAGGAAAATAGAGGAAGAGGGAAAAAGAAGAGCAGCACTGTTACAAAATTGAAAACATTGCACCCCGTGCAAAATGTGGCAACAGATCCAAAGGCACCCGCAAGAGGAGATTGTTGATTTCAATGTGAGGTTTGCCCGAACCTGGCAAAGAGTACCCACCAGAATTCGACTGACCAGCGAAGCTGCAGCATATTACTACCTAAGGGCCTTCAACGCTGACATCAGTATGATGGTAAGGTTTTCGAATATCAATACTTTCCCGAAACTATATGAACTGGCCCAGAAGGCGGAAATGGATTTGATAGCCATCGGTAAACTTCCTCCAAGAATGCCGATGCCCATATTCCCTGAATTTCCCCAGTCGCAGTACCCTAGCATAGCTACTTCGCAGACTTCCACATCCCCTGCATGCCCGATCCCATCATGGAACCCTAACCCCACTGTGTCCCAGATAGTTGCCCCACAAATACATTTTCCCACCTTTTCGGCACCACAGCCCACTGTTCCTTCGTCATTTCCAGCATTACCAGCACCACCCCAATACCCTGCCTTGCCCTCGGTACCAACGATGGCCCCATTGCCATCAGCCCCTACATCCGTGGATATGCAGGCTAAAATATTGCAGGAAGTTCAATCCCTGAATTCTACTATGCAGACCTTGTCTAATGACATGATCATTGTGAAGAAAAAGCAAGCACAACAGGAATTCCTGCCAAGAAGGTCATATCCTCCACCAGCGCTCACTAAAGATCAAGTGGTACAGCCGGGAAGGCCTCCAGCAAGGAATGCAGCAATTAGCGAAGAACCGAGCACTTCTGATTATGTACATTGGTGCTCCACTTGCAATGACCCACATGAGGAGGGCACATGCATGTTACATCAACATTACGTGCAAACGCTATCGGGTAGCACCCCTAGCGGTCAGGTCAATATAATTAGGCAAGCAGACCAAAGTCTGGTAATCGATGAAGAAGAACAAGTTTCAGTCCTTACCAAGGAGGGAAAGAGACCAGTGGAGGTTGACGCAGCTCAAATGGCCCCCTTGAAGGTGTATACTCGCTGTGAAAAGGGGCAACAACCTGTCAAAGCTCCAGACAAATTTCTCTATCCTTCGTCGGCAAAAGAGAAAACCCAACAAGCCGTCGTAGCTCCGCTCCAGGCTGAAACCAAGGAGTAGGCCAGGGAAAAGCTTAAACTCCCTTCGCTAACAAAACGACAGAGTTGAGGCCACAAAGCAATATCGCACAAGGTACGAATCAAAGAAAGAACCAGAAGCACCCGCCTCCATAATGTACAACATTGTGGATGAACTGAAGAAAACCCCTGCTAAGATCAGCCTATACGACGCATTACAACTGCCGGGACAAGTGGAATTGTTCCAAGAATCCTTGAAGTCAGCAAAAGCAGGAAAGTCAATACAACCTGTTCTAGTCCAAACCCTGTCCACTTCCATTACAGGAAAAAACAGGCCTCCTCCGTTCTATCTGTCCTTACAAATGGAAGGACATATCGTTCACAACTGTATGATTGACTCCGGTGCCGCAACAACAGTCATGCCTAAGGCGGTTTGCGAGGAGATAGGAATGGAATATACACAAAGTAGCCACGACATGCTTCAGCTGGATGGTACCCCTGTAAAGACAGTTGGTGTGATCGAGGATATACCCATCCGACTGCATAAAGTGCCCCAAATTTTAGTAATACAAGAGGTGGTAGTTGTTGACCTAGAGCCATATTTCAGCATGTGTCTTTCAAGGGAATTCATGACTAAGCTAGGTGGATACCTTTCCATGGACTACTCGCATTTAGAAGTTCCATTCAAAGGAAGGAAGGTTAATATTTACAACGAGAAACCTCCTACGTTTCTCGTAGAGAAGATGACCGAAGAAGAAAGTAATGATTCCATTCATACAATAGCCGAAGAAATAGAGCAGGTGGACTTAGTGGAAGAATCTCTTGCGCAGTTGAATACTGAAGACGAGTTTTCACTGACAGATTTCAACGCCATGATAGAGACAGAAATGGGATGCTATACTATCACAGAACCTGAAAAGCGCACTAAGCCAGAAGATAAGACGGCTGCCCAGGAGGAATTATGGAAGTTGTTCTTTGACGGGGCCCGATGCAAAAATGGCATCGGGGCAGGGATACTCCTCGTATCACCGTCTGGCGCACATAAAGAATATTGCTACCGGTTAGTTTGGAGTTGTACCAACAACGCAGCCGAATATGAAGCCCTTTTCCTAGGACTGAAGAAAGCGGAGAAACTAGGCATCAAACATCTCCAAATCTTCGGATACTCAGAGCTAGTATGTAATCAGGTCACCAATAAATGTATTTCCAAAAAGCATTATCTTAAAGCATACCGCAACAGGGTATGGGACCTGTTCGAGCAGTTTGAATCGCTCAATGTACAGCCCATCCCACGAGAAAAGAACAGACATGCTGACGTCTTGGCCTCCATCGGGGCCAGATACTCTCCAGTTGATGACATGGTGCACAAGCCCAAAGCCGTGAGGTTGATTTATAGGACCTCTGTGCCGGATAAAGATATTCACTGGCAAGTCTTTGATAATGATGAACAAATCATCAATTTCCTGGTCCAAGAAGCAGCCACTGTTGAAGAAAGGAACCCTGAGAATGAAGAATATGAGGGGCTGATCCAGCTGAAAAATAACCATGTTCCGAGGGGACTGATTACCTTAGAATAACCTGTATTGGTTCTTGTGCCCTCCTACCCACCAGTGCCCGGAGCTGATTGAAGCAATTGCAGAATATTACAAACCAGCTGCCCGACAAGTCTGCGACAACAAGGGAAAAGTGTTGTTCACACTCTTCCGGGAAAGCGTCCAACCAGCGTTTGCCCCGGGGCTTCAGTACGAACCCGGCGCAATTATCAGGAGGGTGAATCTGGATGAGCAGACCGGCAGATTTACACAGACAAAGCGGATGAGAGAATTTCTCGATTCGGAGCTGAAGACTCCGCTGGCAGTCGGGCAATGGCCGACTGGCCCCATACCCCTGGACAGATTTGAAAATAAATATATTTACATCATCCTGGCATGGGTCCTCGGCTGCGACTCTGACAAGGTGGTACGGCCGTACCAGCTGGCGCTGGCAGAATGCCTCCTGCAAGGAGAATTTTACGACTCTACAGCGCAGAAGAGTGGAAAGCGCCCTATTTTCTTCGACTGGGCGGACTGGCTGGCGTATGCAATACATTCAAGTCTGGTTAGGCTGCAGCAGAAGCAGAAAAAAGATTTCCGGTTTTGTTCCTTCCTCGCCTGGCTGTGCCTATACCATATGCACTACCGAATGAATGTTCCCGAATTGAAGAAAATAAATGAAAAAGGAGAGTCGTTGCCCGTGTACGAATGGACTGATATTCTGTACAGAAAAGGCTCATTCTATGAATTTAACCTCAAATTTTTGTGCATGGTCATGGGGTTGTTCAACCGTAAGGCGTCTCGCCCACCGGAGGTCATGACGAAATACCTGTGGAAAAATGAGTACGAGGACACTTTCCGGTTGACTCAAGGCATCATAGTCAGAATCTACGGATTCAAGGGGCAGCCGTTCCTGCTGCCCTACTTCTGCACTGACCACCAGTTTGGGATGGAAATTGCGCGGCAGATGGACTATGTTGAAGATGAGTTCGGCCAAGGCAAAAGAAGAGCCACATATTTCAGTATCCCATTACCTGGGCGAATACCCAAGTGTATGAAATCGGACAGCATGTCTACCTCGAGCGGGAACTCATTGATATGGGTCTAATAATGCTGCCGCAGTGCTAGAAATACGACCCAATTGGAGTCAGAGAAAAATTCACGCACATCTGTCCCCGAGCTGAGATCATGCAGGAAAGAAGGAACAGGATAGGTGCAGACCTGGAATGGCACATCGAGCAGATGCAATCATGGCCTCCATGGCATGAGTTCTACTGCGAGGAGGTGACGTATGATCCAGAGCGGAACCCGGATCACCGGTTGGAATCAGCGGGCTTCAGAAAATTCCTCGCCAAGGTGGCACCCCTCAACTGGCATAAAGACAAAATTATTGAATGCTGGAAGATGAGGTGTCGCACACAGCACGATAAATCCAACCGGAGGAATCTGGCCGTGGATGACGAATTTTCGGCCCTATATGACCAGCACGCTGCCACGTGGCGGCCCTTCGAATTTTGAAATTGCGTCCCCCGAGGTGCTAAGAAAAGGTATATAAGAAGGCCCCCGTCCCAGCAATCATCAACTCCGACGACTTCCAGCGCGACTCTGGTGAGCAGTCAGGTGGGCCCGATGCAGCCTGTAGCTTTCGAGGCAATGCCGAAAAAGGCGCAAGATTCAGAAAGGTCAACCCCAGAGGTGGCCCCTCAAACAGAAAAAGTGCCTGCGCTGCCAGCTAGCAGACCGGCTACGGTGGGCATTCTTCCAGCCAGACCCAGGTACAAGTTTACCGTGGGGACGTCAACGTCTGCCGCCCCGACCTTATCTCCTTCCTCCAGAACGGCTACAGCGCCAGAAGAGGAAGAGAGTTGAAAGAGCCAAACGGCCTAAGGAGCCGGTTCAGCAGACAGTCGCGGCACAGACAGGGGCAGTAGCGCCAGAAATTGTCCCTTTGGACAGCCCTGAACCAGAAGCAGACATCCGGGCTGCAAGCGTCCCTCCAACAATGGCTCAGGCGGAGCCCGCAGGTACGTCCACTGCACCTCTTCCCCAAGTCCCAGTCGGCCCTGCCAAAGCTCCATCTCCCATTTCATCAGGGCAAGCCATAGCCGCGTCTTCCTCCTCCCAAGCTACCCAGCCCTCTAACGGCCCACATTCCTTTGACCAGTTTGCTCAGGATCCTAACGCCTTCCAATCACTGAGTCAAACCCTAGAACCCTCTCCCGCAGCCAGTGCTGAAGCTGCCCCTTCACCGCTGCGCTCCTCACCCCAGCCGTCCAAAACCCTACCAGCACCATCCACTCAGCCGCCCGTTTCCCCTAGGATCTTTCGCCCTCAAAAGCGGCCACTCCTTCTGGAATACCTCCCGCGTCACTATTTGCGGGAAAAATGCCGCGGCAAAATCCAATGTTGGAGGATCTGGACTTCATGGGCGAACTACAAAGCGCTAATGACCTGCCTTTGGCAGTAAGCGCTTTAGGATGTTCTGCCTCCTTTCTCCAGGGCGTGAAACGAAGGAGAGCCAAAGAGATAGCTGCCCCGGTAAAGCGCACGAAGTTCGACCTAGACAGGAGAGTGCTGACAACTGAGAAATTGATCACGAAAGTAAAGAAGCCTCTCCGGGAGATGACCGAGGCAGACTACGAACTTCAAAGGAAGGAGAAAAGCTTTGACGACATCAACGAGGAATACGAAATTCGTGGTATTCGTCGCAGGACAGACAATCTCCTCGTCTAGAATCTTGAAACCCAGGAAGCGATGTTCCAGATGCAGAATAACACAAGGCAGCTAGAGGAGGACCTGGCTAGGGCCACCGCGCAGTTAGGGTCAGCACAACAGGAGATAGATGAGCTTAAGGCTCAGCTGGCCGCCTCTCAGCAGGAGGCCACAACACAGAGACAGACAGCCGAGCTGCTGACAGAAGAGAAAAAAGTTGCACTGGAGCAGGTTTCGCAGCTTCAAGATTCGCTGAAATAGGCGCAATCACAAGCGGCGGTCTTTTCAAAGAGAAAAGCCAAGGAGATGCGGGTTAGTCTGCTGCAAGGTTGCAAGCCCAACCTTGTCAAGTCCTTGCCAGTTCTGGACTTCGTGTCCAGGATTGAAGAAGTATCTGCCCAGGGAAAGCCTATGGTAGAGGATTCCGAACACCAAGCGAGGCAATGGCTAGACCTAGCTATGAAACTTGAGCAATTTGAGGGCAAAGGCCTCCAATTTGCCCCTATGTCCCAACTTGCCTCAGAATGGGAAATTGCAAGTGTAACCTTGCATATTTATTTTGATAAGATAGAGAAAATTAGAACTGTCAGGAGGACGCTGGACGCCCTAGAATATGAAAGGAACATTCTCCTAGCCCCCTTTCACACTCTGTCTGAGCACGGGTGCCCGAGCTTCGTCAAGGATGGCGAATTTCTGTCCCTGGACCAGGTTAAGCAGAATTGGCTGTCTTTTGAGGCAGACACAGCGGAGATTGATAGCTGGGCAGAGCCGATTCAGGAAGCTCAGGTCACCCAGATGGTGTCTAAATACTGTAAAATCAACTCCTCCCTAAAGGAATTGGGAAGAAGATATAACACCATCGACCTGCACGCAGTTGCTGCATTCCACGCAGCACTGAGAGAAGTCAACGACCTTGGGCCCTTCCAAGCAGCAGTCTGGGACCAAGCCAAAGCTGCATACCAACGCATCAGCGAGTGGGAGGCTGATAGTGGAGAACATTCAGGTTCAGAAGGAGAGACTGAGGAGGCAACTGCCGGAAGTGATCCTGAAGAAGAACAGTTGCCCGGAATGAAGCGGTCAGAGCAACAGAAAGCAGGGGAAAGAAGTTCCTCTGCACCCAATGGATAAAGGCATGGTTCTTTGCATCGAGGCGAGCTCGACACCCCGCGAGCCGCCAGGAATGTTGCCACATTTGGCACGGGGTGCCATGTTTTCAGTTTTTGTAAGTGACCTGCTCTTTCTCTTCCTTCCTCTCTTTCCCTTTCTTCATTTCTCTCTTTCTCCCTCTTCTTTGCAGTCTCATTCCTCTCTCTTCCCCTTTAACTTCCCCCAGCTAAGTTTCCAGCAAATGTTCCCTGAAAATGGCTGTGTCAGGGCGCAACCCGACTTCGCAGTGAAGTCGGAGTGCGCCCTCCAGTTGGAGCACAGTAGGGAATGCGAAGTGCGCAGGCAGACAGAAACAGGCAAAATTTGACTAAGTGTCAAGGTGCAACCCGACTTCGCAGTGAAGTCGGAGTGCGCCCTTCTTCCTGGGCGCACTTGGAGAACAGTGTGGCAAAAAATCAGCTAAGTGTTGGGGCGCAACCCGACTTCGCCCGAAGTCGGGGTGCGCCCCCCCCTTTTTGGTGCGCAGTCCGAATGACAGTAAAAACAGGAAAGTGCCGGTGCGCAACCCGACTTCGTAGCGAAGTCGGGGTGCGCCCTCTGATCGGTGCGCAGTTGGGCAAGCAAACCCAGAAATTGACTAAGGCACGGAAGCCTCCCCAACTGTGGTGTTTTCTGTCTGCGCAACCCGTCAGCGCTCTGATCCTGGGCGAAGTTGGATAAACTGCCTTTCAAGGCAGACATGTGTCACTCATCAGAATCTGACAAGTGTCCAGCCTCGGGATTCGAGCCAAGACATGACGGGAACAAGGACAAGCATGGACTGCCTTATCTATGCCAGCTGCCATCATTTAAGGCTGATGTGAAGTTCCATCTTCCATAGCTACCCGCACTCCTGCTGACCAAAGGTTTGACCCGACACACCGCCACGTGGCTGTACAGCTTTCAGGGAGACCATGCCGCAAGTACAATCCTACCCGACAGAAGTCAGCATCAGCAGCTCCTTGGCCGCTTTTGTCAGCTATTGTCTGGCCCGGGACTTTGTGCCCGTGATTGTAATCGGGGGGAACTTGAGGCTATAAATAGCCATGCAATTTCATTGTAAAAAGGGGAAGGGGAATATATTGCTAGGGAACCATTGTAGCTGTGCGTTTGCCTCTAATACAAGCATATACTTGGCTCTGCTTACTGTCTTTTATCTTGTATGCTGCCTCTCCTTGTCATTTCTACCTCATGTTTCTTGTATCATTGCTTACTTGTTGTACTGAACTCTAGACTCCCGGTATTTGATGATCAAGTATTCTTGGAATGCATAGATAGAGGATACATAGGATTAATGATAGCTGTAGTTTCAATGTGTGCTTTGTAAAGGAATGCTGTTAGTAGCGGTGATTGATCGTTGTCGTGCTGCTTATTCCCCTCACCCAACTCCAATCACATTTGGATTCTCTTTCCGCACTTTTATCTCTTTCCCTGCACTCTTATCTTAACACTAAAAACCCCACAGGAAGCCGGCCTTCTCCGGAGATTGGCACGAAAGGCATTCCTTCCTTCCGGCCTTTCAATCTGGTGGGCGAATCTGGGCGCAATAACAACAAATCCTTTCCTCATGGCAGATTCGTAACCAACAGTTCCTACATCTTTCAACCATCTCTTCGCTCCTTCCAATAGTTCAAAATCATTTAACTCTACCAAGGTAGGTGATCCACAAGTTCCTTCTCGTCGTGGTCCCTCCGTGTGTTCTCGCATATCTTGGAAGTTGCTGCTCTTGTAGCATCATCTTTTCATGTTCTCATTGTCTCTAGGTTCGAACAAGACTTGTTGATGATCCTTCTTCTTCCCTTATTTGATGCAGTTGCTGCTCTTGCAACAATTTCTCAGGAACTACTTCATCCTTTTCTTGATCGAAATTCAACTTACTTCTCTTACGCGTATGGTCTACCTCTTTAGAAGCCTCACTTTCTTCAATTATAATTGCTTTCGCTTTCTTTGTATTCTTCTTGGTCTTTGGATTTTTGGAGTTGGCTTCTTTATTGGTTCTGGTCCTTCAACAAATCCTTTGGAGCTGTCAATCCATAAAATGGTATACCAGCTTGAGATACTGCATCCAACATGACTCCAACGTGCAATGTCATAGAAAAATTCTTTGTTTACTGCTTTAGCAGATTTTTAATTCTGTGTGACAAGTATGTTCCCCAATCGTACTGTACACCTTCCATAATGCCTTCTACGTAATGTGCCAAGGGCATTTCCCATGATCGTGCTTCTCTTGACAGTCGTGCCATCACAATGTTTATAACACACTACATTTCCTTAGTCTTTAATTGGCTTTTCTGAATTTCCTATCCTCCTAGACCAAAAGACTTGGTGGCATCTCATCCAGCTTGATTGTAGTCAAATCACGAATCAACCTATGCCACTCAATTTGATCCACATGTCCTTTCTTTACTATTCTTCCTCCTTATGGCAACCCAAATGTCCCTCTTAACCTTATGAAAAGGGGTTTTCATGGCCCCTTTTCAATGTGTTCTTTGTAAAAAGGAGGAGAGTATAGACCATCTCTTGGGACATTGCTCAATAATCTGGAAACTATGGCAATGGATTCTTTATATGTTTGGTAAATGCATGGTGATGAATAGCAGAGTTGAAGATTGGTTAAAGCAATGGCATAGCACTTATAAAAGTGAGGCTTTAAAAATAATATGGGATATATCAAAAGATACAATACTTTGGAGTCTTGGACTGTATGGCTAGAAAGGAAGAAAAGAATATTTAAAGGAAAGGAAAGCAGTTTAGAGGTAATGAAAAGGAAGGTATGTTAATCCATAGAGGAGTCTAAACCAACCCTATCAACTCACCCAGTCCCTAATATGGAAGCAGAGAGCCTTGATAGATGGAGTCAAGTCATTAAATGGAATTATGATGTTGGGGACAAGAGAAGCAAAAAGCAGGCAAAGAATATAAAGTGGAACCACCAGATGTGGAGTTGGTTAAATTGAATTTTGATGGAGCATCTAAAGGAAATCCAGGACTAGGAGGAGGAGGAATAATTTGAAATAATAGAGGAGAGATTTTGTCTCATTACGCTGTCAATAGTAAATTTTAGACAAATAATGAAGCTGAAGTTTGGGCAATTTTAGAAGGGTTAAAACTATGCAAACAAATGAAATGTAACAAAGTATGGATGGAAGGTGATTCTCTCATAGTAATAAATGCAATTTTGAGAAAAGCAAAGGCTCCATGGAACATACAAGAGATAATTGTGGAAATTCAAGATCTTGCTAAAGAGTTTGAAGAAATCAAGTTTACATATACATTAAGGGAAGGAAACAAACGTGTAGATAGGCTAGCCAATAGAGGGGTTTTGATTGAGGATCATGAAGTTCAATTCTCCTTTCCATGGTTAGAGGAAGTAGGAAGTTTAGCTGAAGCTAACAAGAAAATGTTGATTGCCTGAATCAAATTATGATTAAGATTTACTTTAATTTTTTCCATTGGTAATATTTGCTTTATTATATAACAATATTATGTTTTCATATAAACTATTAATTATAATTTTTTCAGTTGCACTTGTGTTTCAAGAAGGAAACTGTTGGTCACGAATCCGCCATGAGGAAAGGATTTGTCGTTATTGCGCCCTAGACCCGCAAACCAACATTGAAAGGCCGAAAGGAAGGGATGCCTTCCGGGCCAATCTCCGGAGAAGGCCGGCTCCTTGCGGGGGTTAGTAAGATGAGAGTGCAGGAAAGAGATAAAGGAACGGAAAGAATTTACAAATGTGATTGGAGTTGGGTGGGGGGAACTAACAGTACGGCAACACATCAATCACCATTACTTACTGCATCATAAATACAAAGCATGACCAGGAACTGCAAAACCTAAGTATACTTTCTGTATTAAGCGGTGTACGCACAGCTACAATGGTCCCCTAGCAAACATTCTCCCTACAAGGAGAACTAACAGCACGGCAATGCATCAATCACCACTACGGACAACAACATAAACGAAAGTAACCAAGAGATGTCAGAGCCAGGTATATGTGTTATGCAGAGAATTTATACGCACAGCTACAATGGTCCCCTAGCAAACATTCTCCCTACAAGGAGAACTAACAGCACGGCAACGCATCAATCACCACTACGAACAGCAACGTAACACACAACTGATGGAACTGCTACCACATCTATTCTATGTATCCTCTAATCTATGAAGTTCAAAAGTACTTGGCCACCAAATGCCGAAATGAATCAACAAGCCATGACACAAGCAATGCTTTAGGCACCTGATCACCAAATGCTGAAACGAATCAACGAGCCGTGACACAGGAAAACGTAAAGCAGAAATATAAAGGAGAGGCAGCATAAAAAATAAAAGCAGCAGAACAGAACCAGGCATACAATTTATATTTATAAGCAGAAGCACGGTTACAATGGTTCCCTAACAGACATTCCCCTTCCACCCTTTACAATGAAAACATGGTGGGTATTTATAGCCCGAGTCCCTCCCGTTACATTAATGGGCACAAAGTCCCAGTCAAACATTAGCTGACAAAAGCAGCCGCGGAACTGCTGATGCTGACATCTGTCGGGCTGGACTGTACTCTCGGCATGGTCTCCCTGAAGGTTGAACAGCTACGTGGCAGCGCGTTGGGTAGAACTTTACATCGGCAGGAATGCGGGTAGCTGAGGCAGGTGGAAACTCACATCAGCCTTAAATGAGGCAGCTGGCATAAGTAGTGCGGCCCATGCTTGTCCTTTCCTCGGTCATGTCCCGGCTCAAATCTCGAAGTTGGACACTTGTCGGATGCTGACGCTTGACACGTGTCTGCCTTGAAAGGCAGTCTATCCAACTTCGCCTGGGATTAGAGCGCAATCGGGTAGCACAGGTGAAAAACAGCGCAGTCGGGTTGGCCTATTTCCCTACTGCGCACCGGTCAAAGGGCGCAGTCCGACTTCGCTGCGAAGTCGGGTTGCGCACCGGTGGAAGCTGATTTACACTGCTGTTCGGACTTCGCACGGACAAGGGAGAGCAGTTCGGACTTCGCGCGAAGTACGAACTTCGCCTCATCACTTAGTTATTTTTCCTGCCAGCCTGCCTGCTACAAGGTGCGCCCAGAAAGAAGGGCGAAGTCGGACTTCGCACCAAAACTGGGCGAAGTACGAACTTCGCACCAAAACTGGGCGAAGTCGGACCGACTTCGCACAAAAAACTGGGTTTCCTGGTTCAGCTTCCCGGGGCCATAACTTTTGATCCGCTAACCCGATCGCCTATTATAATATATCGTCGGAAAGCTGGCGAGAAGATCTACAATAATAAAATATCCAGAGCTCATTTCGTCCATTTTATCGCCCTTGTTTATGGCCCGCGAAAACCCGAACACCTCAGCACGCACTTTGCACTCCTGCTGCGCTCCAACTGGAGGGCGCACTCCGACTTCGCTGCGAAGTCGGATTGCGCCCTGACACTTAGCCATTTTTCAGGGCAACTGCTGTCATTTTTGAGATTTGACTGAGGGGCTCAAGAGAAAGAGGGAAGAATGAGAATGTAGGGAAGAGAGAGAAAGGAGGAGAAGATGAAGGGGAAAGAGAGGAAGAGGGAGAGGGAAGAGCAGCTCTCTTACAAAAATTGAAAACATTGCACCCCGTGCAAAATGTGACAACAGAAACTAGCAATCCAAATTTGGTAAAGCGGACTATGATAGTGCAATATTTTGGAAATATTACTCTACTAAGATGCAATGCATAGATAGTAGAGGTGAAGTTTTGGTATTGTGAAGGCTGCTATAGAAAAATGTCAAGAAGGATGCTGAATTCTGGAATATTTGTATTCATACAAAAAATTGAAAAGATCCAGAAAATGAAAATCAAGAATTCAGACATTTTATGTAAAATGTGTTTGTTTCTAGCTATAGCATCTCAATCGAGATGAGAAGTGTATCTATTTGTAAACTCTCAAGCTCCAAAGAAGAGAGTTGTAATTTGTCAAGGGTGGGGGACCCGAGTACAACCCCTTATTTGTCAAGGGTGGAGAGTCATTGATAACCGATGGACATCTCAAATCCATAGCCCTCTTCATGCAACGTGTTACTACTTGAACCCCCAAATTTTTTATTCTGCTACATTTCATGCCTATTATGAGGTGATGCATGGCCTTGGAGCTTGCATTGAGCACATGTTCTTTGATAGGAAAGTACGTGATAAGGTATGTGAAGAGATGCAAGCTTATAAGGAATTTCACGGCCTCCTTTTCTCATTCGAGCAATGCAAGAGACTGAGATAAAAGTTGAGGCCAAGTATCCCTCATTGAATTATTATTTATTTTGTCTTTTGATTTTGTTTTAAAAAATAATCTCAATTTACTATTTTACATCTAAATTATTAAATTTCTTTTTTTTTTTGTTTCTAGATTCATGGTGGGAGGACTCTGGTGGACTTATGCCCAATTTGTAGCTCATGGCCATTAGAATCTTATCTCAACCATGCAGTGCTTTAGGTTGTGAGTGCAATTGGAGTATGTTTGAGCAAATACACTCCAAGAAGCACAATAGCCTTACACAAGAAAAGTTGAATGATCTTGTGTTTGTTCATTACAACCTTCGCCTTCACCATAAAAAATAGCCCAAACAAGTATTGAGGCCATTAAACTAAGTGACATTGATCCATCATTTGAATGGAGACTAGAGCTTCTGCTAAGGCAAAGAGCAAAGGCATTCAAAGCCGTTGAGACATTGTATTTGACAATTTTTCATGACTAATGACACATTTTGTAATTTGTACCTTTTCATATTATAAGCAATACAAGATGTGTTTTGTCACTTTCATGTGTAGTTTAAGCTTGTATCACTTGCCACTTTCATGTGTAGTTTAAGCTTGTATCACTTGCCACTTTCATGTGTAGTTTAAGCTTACAGTCTTACATCATTAATATTTGATTTGCATAATGTTAATACATTGTGATATGCATGAAAAATGTTTTTTTCAAAGAAAATTTGCATTTTCTTCGGGTTATTTTTTTGGTCGATTTTTTCCCAATTCTCAATTTTTCCGGATTCTTTTTCCAACCTGATTCCGAGCCAATTCCGCTTTTCTCTACTATGACTACAATTGTACTTGTACGTTAATTGTTGTACTCTCTCCACTTGTACACCACTGTTGTACAACTCCCCTACTTGTATGGCAGATTTCACTTGTATAGCACATTGTTGTTGTTGCTTGTACAACATAGTTTGTACTGCATCCTCCTCAGGCAACTTGCACGACAACCTCTTCACACACCCTTCTACGTGTTTCCTATGTCACTCTATCACCTGACTCCACCACTCAGTCCATGCAGCTTCTCTACAACAAGCCTACAACCCTTGTGTGCCTCTACAACTAAAAAAATCTTTACTTCAACAGTTGTCCGTACGATTGTACGATCGTCCATACACTTGTAATTTCGCTCCCTACAATCACTCCTTTTTGTAGCACTCCCTACAATCAAATATTTTTGCTCCAGTATTGCAACTTCCACCTCAAGGCACATCCATTCAATCTGCCCTTTCCTTCTATCAATAGCTTCCTTCCACCTTACTGCAATGTTGTACGGCTTCCTCTTTTCAGCACTATGTCCTTTTGTACACAGGATACTTCTCCTTACTCTCCTTTGGGCACTGGATACTGGAATGCCAGAGCCTTCCACAATGCATGTATTTATAATGCTTGTGGAGGGAAAATTTTGGTTGACACCCATGCAATAACTACCAGTTTGCCACCTCGTCAACTTGCATGATAATTGAATGGCGCGCTTTTCATCCTTTTTTTAAGCGTTTGATTCTATCTTTGTCATCCAATCCCTATGACCACGCAGAGTACCACTTCCATTGTGTCTCTTGCCGACGAATCATTTTCCTCTCATGGACAATCCTGATCTATCATTCGACTCCTTGCATTTGTATGATGACTTTTCCCTTGTGCCGCATTTGTACTACAATATTCCATACAATCATCACTTGTACGACAGTCTTGACTTGTACGACCACCTCGTCTTGTACGATGGCATGCATTTGTATAGCAGATCCCTCTTGTATGGCAATATGCATTTGTATGGCCATCTACCATACAAGCCCCACTTTACAATAGTGGCTTGCGTTTGTACGATAGTCTATCATACAAGTGCCTTCTTCACTTGCTCCACTTGTACGACAAGCTACATTGCCACTTCTTTCATTACTACGTCGTTGTCTTTGCTCTTGTCTCGTTTGATTTAGGTGCTCATCATTTCCCCTTCTTGATCGTCTCTGTAGTCACCTTCTTTGTGACGGTTTGCCAAACTCAGACAAATTCATTTGTCTATTCCCTACTCCCGAACGAGTCTTCCTAACTTGGGATTGTTTATTCCTTCCTCCAGATTGTCCGAGGTCTTCTTCAATTCCTTTGCCACCTATTTCTATGATGTCTCCTACTCAATTTATAACCACTAAGTAGTCTTGATAGGCCAGCCTAATGGCTACGTAAAACTTGGTTGTTTCTTGCGCAATCAAAAGGTAATCTTGATGGACCACCCTGCTAACTATGCAACCTAGAGGTAGCAGGAGAGAAAAATATTCCCCTCAAACTACCAACAAAGAGGCCAACCAACCTCACCCCTTGGTCAGGCAAACTCAAACGGCCTAGGGAACTTAATGTTCCTCCTAGACCACCTAAAATGCCTACTCCACACACGTCTTGAATTACCTAATAGTCCTGTTGGTTACGAATCTGCCATGAGGAAAGGATTTTTTGTTATTGCGCCCAGATTCGCCCACCAGATTGAAAGGCCGGAAGGAAGGAATGCCTTCCGTGCCAATCTCCGGAGAAGGCCGGCTTCTTGTTGGGTTTTTAGTGTTGAGATAAGAGTGCAGGGAAAGAGATAAAAGTGCGGAAAGAGAATCCAAATGTGATTGGAGTTGGGTGGGAGAAATAAGCAGCACGGCAACGAATCAATCACCGCTACTAACAGCATTCCTTTACAAAGCACACATTGAAACTACAGCTATCATTAATCCTATGTATCCTCTATCTATGCATTCCAGGAATACTTGATCATCAAATACCAGAGTCCAGAGTTCAGTACAACAGTAAGCAATGATACAAGAAACATGAGGCAGAAATGACAAGGAGAGGCAGCATACAAGATAAAAGACAGTAAGCAGAGCCAAGTATATGCTTGTATTAGAGGCAAACACACAGCTACAATTGTTCCCTAGCAATATATTCCCCTTCCACCCTTTTTACAATGAATTACATGGCTATTTATAGCCTCAGGTTCCCCCCCGATTACATTCTCGGGCACAAAGTCCCAGACTAAACATTAGCTGACACAAGCGGCTGAGGAGCTGCTGATGCTGACTTCTGTTGGGCAGGACTGTACTTGCGGCATGGTATCCCTGAAGGCTGTATAGCTACGTGGCAGCGCGTCGGGTCAAATCTTTGGTCAGCAGGAATGCGGGTAGGTGCGGCAGATGGCACTTTACATCAACTTAAATGGTGGTAGTTGGCGCAGATAGTGCAGCCCATGCTTTGTCCTTTTCCCGGTCATGTCTTGGCTCGAATCCCGAAGGTGGATACTTGTTGGATGCTGATGAATGACACGTGCCTGCCTTGAAAGACAGTTTATCCAACTTCGCCCAGGATCTGAGCGCTATCGGGTTGCGCAGGTAGAAAACAGAGCAGTTGGAAGGGTCAACTTGCCTTAGTCATTTTCTGGTCTTGCTTCCCCAACTGTGCACCGGTCAGAGGGCGCACCCCGACTTCGCTGCGAAGTCGGGTTGCGCACCGACACTTGCTGTCTCCTTTGCTGTTCGAACTGCGCACTAAGAGGCAGGCGAAGTTGGGTTGCGCCCCAAAACTTAGTCATTTTTCTGCTGCACTGCTTCCCTATTCCGCCCAGGAAGAAGGGCACATCCCGACTTCGCTGCGAAGCCGGGTTGCGCCCCAGCACTTAGTCAATTTTCGCTCATTTTCTTGTTTTGTCACACTTCGCATTTCCTACTGCGCTCCAACCTGAGGGCGCACCCCGACTTCGCAGCGAAGTCGGGTTGCGCCCTGACACTTAGAAACTTTCAGGGAACACCTCTGTTCTGGAAACTTTATTTGGGGGGAAGAAAAGGGAGGAAGGAAGAGGAATGAAAACTGCAAGGAAGAGGGAGAAAGGGAGGGATGAAGAGCGGGAAAAAGGAGGAGGGAAGGAACAGAGCAGATCACTTACAAAAACGGAAAACATGGCACCCCGTGCCAAATGTGGCAACATTCCTGGCGGCTCGCGGGGTGTCGAGCTCGCCTCGACGCAAAGAACCATGCCTTCATCCATTGGGTACAGAGGAACTTCCTTCCCCTACCTTCTGCTGCTCTGACCGCTTCCTTCCGAGCAACTGTTCTTCTTCAGGTTCGCTTTCACCAGTTGCCTCCTCAGTTTCGCCTTCTGAATCTGAATGTTCTCCACTGTCAGCCTCCCACTTGCTGATGCGTTCGTATGCAGCCTTGGCTTGGTCCCAGACTGCTGCTTGGAAAGGTGCGAGGTCGCTGATCTCTCTTAGTGCTGCGTGGAATGCAGCGACCGCGTGCAGGTCGATGGTGTTATATCTTTTTCCCAACTCCTTTAGGGAGGAGTTGATTTTACAGTATTTCGACACCATCTGGGTGACCTGAGCTTCTTGAATTGGCTCTGTCCAGCTATCAATTTCTGCTGTATCTGTCTCAAAGGACAGCCAATTCTGCTTAACCTGTTCAAGGGTCAGAAACTCGCCATCTTTGACGTAGCTCGGGCACCCGTGTTCGGACAGAGTGTGAAAGGGGGCCAGGAGAATGTTTCTTTCATGTTCTAGGGCGTCCAGCGCCTTCCTGGCAGTTCTAATCTTCTCTGTCTTGTCAAAATAAATATGCAAGGTCACCCTTGCATCTGCCCACTCTGAGGCAAGTTGGGACATAGGGGCAATTTTGAAGCCTTTGCGCTCAAAATCATCAAGTTTTATAGCCAGGTCCAGCCATCGCTTTGCCTGGTGTTCGGCTTCCTCTACCACAGGCTTTCCCTGGGTAGATACTTCTTCAATCCTGGATACGAAGTCCAGAACTGATAGGGACTTAACAAGGTTGGGCTTGCAACCTTGTAGCAGATTAGCCCGCATCTCCTTAGCTTTGCTCTTTGAAAATGCCGTCGCTCGTGAGGTTTTCTCTACAAGCTGCAACTGCGCCTGTTTCAGCGAATCTTGAAGCTGTGAAACTTGCTCCAGCGCCACTCTTCTCTCTTCTGACAGCTGCTCGGCTGTCTGTTTCTGCGCTGCGGCCTCCTGCTGAGAGGCGGCCAGCTGAGCCTTAAGCTCTTCTATTTCTTGTTGTGCTGATCCCAGCTGTGCAGTAGCCCTAGCCAAGTCCTCCTCGAGCTGCCTTGTGTTGTTTTGCAGCTGGAACAGCGCCTCCTGGGTCTCGAGATGCTTGACAAGGAGATTTTTTGTCCTACAATGAATACCACGAATTTCGTATTCCTCGTTGATGTCGTCAAAGCTTTTCTCCTTCCTCTGATGCTCGTAGTCCGCCTCGGTCATCTCCCGAAGAGGCTTCTTTACTTTCGGGATCAACTTCTCTGTTGTGAGGACTCTTCGGTCTAGGTCGAACTTCGTACGTTTTACCGGGGCGGCTATCTCCTCGGCACTTCTGCGCTTGACGCCCTGGAGAAAAGAGGCAGAACCCCCCATGGCTCTTACCGCCAGAGGCTGGTCCTCGGTGATACTCATGAAGTCGAGGTCCTCCAGCGTCTGGTCTTGCTGCGGCATTTTCCCTGCAAACAGCGAAGTAGGAGGGATTCCAGAGGGGGTGGCAGCCTCTAAGGGCGACCGGGTCCTAGGGGAAGCAAGAATCTGAGTGGATGGCGCCGGTAGGGTTTCGGACGGCTAGGGCGAGGAGCGCGGTGATGAAGGCGCAGCTTCAACACTGGCTCAGTGACTGGAAGGCGTTGGGATCCTGAGCAAACTGGTCGAATGAATGTAGGCCGCTAGACGGCTGGGTAGCTTGGGAAGCGGAAGACGCGGCTACGGCTTGCCCTGATGAGGTGGGAGATGGGGCTTTTGCAGGGCTGACTTGGACTTGGGGAAGAGAAACAGCGGACGTACCTGCGGGCTCCGCCTGAGCCGCTGTTGGAGGGATGCTTGCAGCCTGGGTGCCTGTTTCTGGTTCAGGGCTGTCCAAAGAGACAACCTCCGGCGCTGCTGCTCCCGACTGCTCTGCGGCTGATTGCTGTACAGGCTCTTTAGGCCGCTTGGCCCTTTCAACCTTCTTCTTCTTCTCTTCTGGCGCCGTGGCTGGTCCAGAGGAAAGAGATAATGTCGGGGCGGCAGGTGCTGACGTTCCCACGGTAAACTTGTACCTGGGTCTGGCTGGAAGGATGCCTGCCGCACTTGGTCTGCTAGTTGGCAGCGCGGATGCTTTTTCTGCTGGAGGGGCTACCTCAGGGGTCGACTGCTCTGAACTTTGCGCCCTTTGGGACACTGCCTCAGTAGCTACAGGCTGCATCGGGCCCACTTGGCTGCTTGTTGGAGTTGCGCCTCGGGGAACGCAATTGCCGAATTCAAAGGGCCGCCACGTGTCGACGTGTTGGTCATATACTGTCGAAAATTCATCGTCAACAGCCAGGTTCCTCCGGTTGGATTTATCATGCTGTGTGCGACACCTCATCTTCCAGCATTCAATGATTTTGTCTTTATGCCAGTTGAGGGGCGCCACCTTAGCGAGGAATTTTTTGAAGCCCGCCGACTCCATCCGGTGGTCCGGGTTTCGATCTGGATCGTACGTCACCTCTTCGCAGTAAAAATCATGCCATGGTGGCCATGATTGCATCAAGTCAATGCGCCAGTGGAGGTCTGCACCTGTCCTGTTTCTTCTTTCCTGCATGATCTCAGCTCTGGGACAGATGTGAGTGAATTTTCCCCGGACCCCAATTGGGTCGTACTTCCAGCGCTGCGGCAGCATTATCAGGCCCATATCAATGAGTTCCCGTTCAAGGTAGACGTGCTGCCCGATTTCGAAAACTTGGGTATTTGCCCAGGTCATAGGATACTGAAATATGTGACCTTTCTTTTTGCCCTGGCCAAATTCCTCTTCAATGTAGTCCATCTGCCGCGCAATTTCCATCCCGAACTGATGGTCAGTGCAGAAGTAGGGGAGCAAGAACGGCTTCCCCTTGAACCCGTAGATTCTAACTATGATGCCCTGAGTCAGCCGGAAGGTGTCCCCGTACTCATTCTTCCACAGGTACTTTGTCAGGGCTTCCGGTGGGCGACACGCACTCCGGTTGAACAGCCCCATGACCTGGCACAGAAATTTGATATTAAACTCATAGAATGAGCCCTTTCTGTACAGAATCTCTGTCCATTCGTACACGGGGAGCGGCTCTCCTTTTTCATTCACCTTCTTTAAGTCTGGGACGTTCATCCGGTAATGCATATGATATAGGCACAGCCATGCGAGGAAGGAACAAAACCGGAAATCCGTTGACTGCTTCTGCTGCAGTTTAACTAGACTTGAATGTATCGCATACGCCAGCCAGTCCGCCCAGTCGAAGAAGATAGGGCGCTTTCCACTTTTCTGCGCCGTGGAGTCGTAGAACTCTCCATGCAGGATACATTCTGCCAGCGCCAGCTGGTAAGGCCGTACCACTTTGTCAGAGTCGCAGCCGAGGACCCACGCCAGGATGATGTAGATATACTTATTTTCAAATCTGTCCAGCGGTATGGGGCCAGTTGGCCACTGTCCAACCGCCAGTGGAGTCTTCAGCTCTGAATCCAGAAACTCTCTCATCCGTTTCGTCTGTGTAAATCTGTTGGTCTGCTCGTCTAGGTTCACCCTTCTGACAATTGCGCCGGGTTCGTACTGGAGCCCTCGGGCGAACGCTGGCTGGATGCTCTCCCGAAAGAGGGTGAACAACACCTTTCCTTTGTTGTCGCAGACCTGCCGGGCAGCTGGTTTGTAATGTTCTACAATTGCTTCAACCAGCTCCGGGCACCAGTGAGTCGGAGGGCACAAGAACCAGTACAGGTTTGATTTATACGCAGCTCCGAGGTGGTGGGAGGGCGAAACCTTGTCTACCCACTTTGCAATGTTCAGCCGCAGCTTGGAGAGACTGATGGAGAAAGAGCCATCCTTGTACCCGGACAAGCGATTAACTGGTGGCGGCGGAGTCTGGCCAGCTACGCGCCTCTTTGTTCGGGATTTTCTTTTCTGGTCCTTCTGCGGCGCTTCGCTCTCATGAGCGCTCGACTCCGATGATTCCTCAGCTTCGCAACGTTCTTCACTAGATTGTGCCTGTACGGGTGCTTTCCCCTTGTCCATCCTTTTCAAAACAGCAGAGGCAGGAATTACGGCTTCTGAGTTTGTCAGCTTTTATTCCTTGCAGTCAGGGAGTCAGCTTGAACAATTTGAATTTTCTGGTTGCGCCAGGGTCCTTTTTGTAGACAATGACTG
Source organism: Wollemia nobilis (assembly GCA_028583015.1). Lineage (NCBI taxonomy): Eukaryota > Viridiplantae > Streptophyta > Pinopsida > Araucariales > Araucariaceae > Wollemia > Wollemia nobilis. The sequence continues at coordinate 17,600,788 of JAQPPZ010017052.1, forward strand.
CAACATTAATGGCGCGAGGGAGGGAGTTAGGGCGATTAACTTGGGGTTGGTGGAGGTGTTTGTTTTTTTGGTGGCTGTGCATGGGTTTATTTTTGAAAAGCGCACCCCATTAGCCGTTGGTCCAAATGCACCTTATTTTTTAATGCATCATTTTTGAAAGTTGTGCAATCATTTAAACCTCCTTGGACGTTGGGCCATTGCTGACGTCATCGCCGCCGTCTGGGCACACTTTACTAGGAAGAATTTCTGGCCCATGACCCAACTTCACCCTAGGCCCAAATTCAGGGCGCACTCGGACTTCGCCCGGAAAATGGGCACAATCCGACTTCGCCCAGGTTTGCCTGTGCAGTCTGACACTTGGTATTTTCTTGCCGTTTGTTACCCAACTGCGCCCTTTGGAGGGGGCGCAGCCCGACTTCGCTGCGAAGTCGGGTTGCGCACCCATACTTAGTCATTTTAGCTCCTCTTTTCAGCTGCCTTTTTCCGAACTTCGCACCGTTCAAGGAGCGCTACCCGACTTCGCTGCGAAGTCGGGGTTTTGCCTTAGATTTTACTTGGGCTATTTGAAAAATTAAAACTAAAAAACTGAAATATTTACATTCTGAAAACTGAAAATGCAGAAGGGAAATCTGTACAAGGAAGGACCCATTCGGGCGCCTTCAGTGGCGGTAAATTTTGAGGTGGAACCCGTTGACGGGAATAGGAAGAAGATGTCCCTCCATGTCCCGGAGCACAAACGCGTTGAACTGATTTACCCGGGCAATCTGATAGGGGCCCTCCCATAGGGCATCAAACTTGCCGTGGTTGCCCGGCTTCGCCTTCAGTGAATCCCACTTTAGCACCAGGTCCCCGGTTTTGAAAACTCGGGCAGTGGTGCCTTTTGCAAACCAGCCTTGGGTCGCTTCAGCGTGCTTGGTGAAGGCCTGGTAAGCTTTTTCTCTGTCTTCCTCTAACTGCAGCAGTTGGCAAAGTCTGTCATCCACCGGGTCCCCGCTGCCTCTTTCTTCATCAAGCATCCAGAGAGAGGGAATTTCTATGTGTGTTGGCAGGACTGCCTCCTTGCCGTAGACGAGCGCATAGGGGGACGTCTTGATTGATTTTTTAAAGGAAATTTTTTCTGCCCATAGAGCCCGATCTAGGAGTAGGCCAAGTCCTCTTGTTTTTCTCTACTGTCCTTCGGATGATCTTCAGCAGATTCTTGTTGGTGGACTCGGCAAGACCGTTCCCCTGCGGGTAGTAGTTGGAAGACATTTTGTGATAAATGTCGTATTTGCTGGTGTACTCTGTGAGTACAGCGCCTGCGAACCCCGGACCATTGTCCGTCACTATTGACTCAGGGACCCCAAAACGGGTAATGAGGCTCTCGAGGAACCTGATGACCGTCTCTTGGTCGGCGTTCTTTGTGGGGATCGCCTCTGCCCACCGCGTGAAGTAGTCGGTGGCGGTCAGAATGAACTTGTGTCCTGCTGCAGAGTTAGGCGTAATTACCTCGATAAAGTCCAGACCCCGTTGCTGAAACGGAGTCTCGGCTTGGATCGGCTGAAGGGGCAGGGGAGCTTTTCTATTTCTGCCAACAAATCTTTGGCATTGATCACATTTCGTACAGACCGCATGCGCGTCTGTAAATAGAGTGGGCCAGTAGTACCTGTTGGCAATTTTGCCACATTAAAACTTTTGATAAATTTTGGCCTAAGTATGGAGCTTTCAAGCGGCAAAGAGCATGCTGAGGTGTTCGGGTTTTCGCGGGCCATAAACGGGGGCGATAAAATGGACAAAATGAGCCCTGGATATTTTATTATTGCAGATCTTCTCGCCAGCTTTCCAACGATATATTATAATAGGCGATCGGGTTAGCGGATCAAAAGTTATGGCCCCGGGAAGCTGAACCAGGAAACCCAGTTTTTTGTGCGAAGTCGGTCCGACTTCGCCCAGTTTTGGTGCGAAGTCCGACTTCGCCCAGTTTTGGTGCGAAGTTCGTACTTCGCCCAGTTTTGGTGCGAAGTCCGACTTCGCCCTTCTTTCTGGGCGCACCTTGACTAAGTGTTGGAGCGCAACCCGACTTCGCAGCGAAGTCGGACTGCGCTCCCTTGTCTGTGCGAAGTCCGAACGGCGGTGAGAATCAGCAAGTGTCGGTGCGTAACCCGACTTCGCAGCGAAGTCGAACTGTGCCCTTTGACCGGTGCGCAGTAGGGAAATAGTGCTACCCGACTGCGCTGTTTTTCACCTGTGCTACTCGATTGAGCTCTAATCCCGGGCGAAGTTGGATAGACTGCATTTCGAGGCAGACACGTGTCAAGCATTATCATCCGACAAGTGTCCAACTTTGGGATCCGAGCCAAGACATGCCGAGCAAAAGGACAAGCATGGGCTGCACTACCTATGCCAGCTGCCTCATTTAATGCTGATGTGAGTTTCCACCTACCTCAGCTACCCGCATTCCTGTCAATATAAAGTTCTACCCAACGCGCTGCCACGTGGCTGTTCAACCTTCAGGGAGACCATGCCGAGAGTACAGTCCAGCCCGACAGAAGTCAGCATCAGCAGTTCCGCGGCTGCTTTTGTCAGCTAATGTTTGACTGGGACTTTGTGCCCATTAATGTAACAGGGGGACTCTGGGCTATAAATACCCACCATGTTTTCATTGTAAAGTGGTGGAAGGGGAATGTCTGTTAGGGAACCATTGTAACCGTGCTTCTGCTTATAAATATAAATTGTATGCCTGGTTCTGTTCTGCTGCTTTTATTTCTTTATGCTGCCTCTCCTTTATATTTATGCTTTATGTTTTCCTGTGTCACGGCTCGTTGATTCATTTCAGCATTTGGTGGTCAGGTGCCTGAAGCATTGCTTGTGCCATGGCTTGTTGATTCATTTCAGCATTTGGTGGTCAAGTACTTTTGAACTTCATAGATTAGAGGATACATAGAATAGATGTGGTAGCAGTTCCATCAGTTGTGTGTTACGTTGCTGTCCGTAGTGGTGATTGATGCGTTGCCGTGTTGTTAGTTCTCCTTGTAGGGAGAATGTTTGCTAGGGGACCATTGTAGCTGTGCGTATAAATTCTCTGCATAACACATATACCTGGATCTGACATCTCTCGGTTGCCTTCTGTTTGAGTTACCGTACGTAGTGGTGATTGATGCATTGTCGTGCTGTTAGTTCTCCTTGTAGGGAGAATGTTTGCTAGGGGACCATTGTAGCTGTGCGTACACCGCTTAATACAGAAAGTATACTTAGGTTTTGCAGTTCCTAGTCATGCTTTGTATTTATGATGCAGTAAGTAATGGTGATTGATGTGTTGCCGTACTGTTAGTTCCCCCCACCCAACTCCACTCACATTTGTAAATCCTTTCCGCATTTTTATCTCTTTCCTGCACTCTCATCTTACTAACCTCTGCAAGGAGCCGGCCTTCTCCGGAGATTGGCACGGAAGGCATCCCTTCCTTCCGGCCTTTCAATGTTGGTTTGCGGGTCCAGGGCGCAATAACGACAAAATCCTTTCCTCATGGCGGATTCGTGACCAACAGTACCCAGCTCTGATTATTTTCAAGGCCGTAGGCCTTGCAGAATGGTGACCCCCAGGCATCCCAGAGTGAAATTCTCCGAGGATCCTGAGTTGGTCTGTTTTTTTGACGCACCGCAACAGGATGCCGTCAATGTTCTTAAATTACAGCCCCTCGGGGCGAAGAGTGTATTTCAGTGCACCTAGCCAAAACCTCCTTCTTTGTGAGGCATTCAGGTTGTCTGGACATCTCCCAGTGCAGAAATACTTTACCAGGTCATCTATCCAGTCGCACTCCTCGGGTAAGGAGTTGGCTAGGTTGGTGTTTGTTGTTGGATCCTCCCACTTACAGGCGAATATCTGGGCTGCTGCGCTTCGAGCCAGCTCCTGGCACAAGGCTCGGCCTCTGATAAGCTTGGTTGGCCGCACTTCGATGTCAAACTCCTGGATTTTAGCAATCCATCCCGCTCTCTTGTGACCCGACTCTCCTTGTATGATGAAACTTCGGACGTCCGGGTGTATTACAAAGACAGTGGTTCGGCTCTGGGAGACAAAGTGCCTGAACTTCCGGAGAGATTTCATAACTGCGTGAACCTACCGCTCTATAAAGTTGTACTTTTCTTCATGCGGCTGAATCACTTGGCTTAGGAACGCTATGGGATGCTCCTCGCCATCGTCTCCCTTTTGGGTCAGGACTGCGGCGTAACTCTCGGGTTCTCCCACCGCGTACAGGATGAAATCCTTGGAGTAGTCCGGGTTTATCAACACCAGAGCTTGTGTGATTCGAGTCTTGATTTCCTCGAAGGCCTGCCCCCTCTCATCAGTCCATAAGAATTTTGCATCCTTTTTCAACAGTTCGGCCATGGGCTTGATTACCTGTGCGAAGTCCGGTATGAACTTCCGCACGAAGTTGATCTGGCCGAAGAAGGACTGCAGCCCCTTCTTGTCAATTGGAGCGGGCAAGCGAAGGAGGGCTTCTGCTCTATCAGGGTCCACGGCTAGGCCTTTCTCAGAGATGACATGCCCCAGCATCTTACCCTCTTTTACTGCGAAGACAGATTTCTTCGGGTTTATGGAGATGCCGAATTCACGACACCTTTCAAATATTTGCCGCAGGTGGGGAACATGGTCCTCTCTCCTGTGAGAGAATACCATCATGTCATCCAAGTAGATGACAATAACCTTGTTGAGCAGCTCTCGGAAGGCCAGGTCCATGGCTCTCTGGAATGTGGTGCCAGCGTTAGATAAGTCGAAAGGCATGCGCTGATAGGCAAACGTTCCCCATTTGGTGGTGAACGCCGTCTTATGTTGGTCCTCATCCTTGACCCAGATCTGGTTGTAGCCAGAAAAACCATCTAAGAGGGAAAATCTCTGGGCTCCAGCAACTATATGGAGGATCTGATCGATTTGGGGAAGTGGAAATGGTCCTTGAGGGAGGCCTGATTCAGATTTCTGAAGTCCACGCAGAGACGAATGTCTCCGTTCTTCTTCCTCATGGGAACCAAGTTCACAACCCAGGATGAATGCTTGATGGGGTAGATGATCTTGGCTTCCAGCATCTTCAGGAGCTCGGCTTTCATCATGGCCTCGATTTTCGGATTGACGGCCCTTTGCTTCTGCCGGAATGGCTTGGCGCCATCTTCTAGCTCGATGGTATGTTGGATAATATTTCTATCATATCCCTTCAAGTCCTGGTAGCACCAGGCTACGATGTCAGGGAACTCTCGGCATAATGCTCTGATCTGCTCAAGTTCCTCTGTGGTGCAGTCTGTCCCGACCTTAATTGTTTTTCCAGGTCCCAACTCCAGGTCGGAGTACTTCTTCGGGTCTACTTTGATCCGATGTGATATTGCTCTGTCATTCTGATCAAATAGACTCCCAAGTGTAATCAGTCCTTTTGGGAAATGATTATTTTTCAGCTGTATCAACCCCTCATATTGCTCGTCATCAAGGTCTCTACCTTCGATTGAACACGCCTCGTTAACCAAAAATGTGACGATCTCCTCGTCACAGTCAAACACCTGCTAGTGGGTGTCCTTATCAGGCATAGAAGGCCTGTAAATGGTACGGACCGGCTTTGGCTTCTGGACAGTGTCATCGGCCGGAATGTACCTGGCTCCAACAGACGCCAGAATGTCAGCATGCTTGTTTTTCTCGCGTGATATAGCCTTGACATTCAACAAGTCAAAAGACTCCATTAGATCCCAGACCCGATTGCGGTACGCCTTGAGATAATGCTTTTTAGAGGCGCACTTATTCGTAATCTGGTGGCACACCAACTCTGGGTCACCGAAGATCTGCAGATGCTTAATCCCCAGCCTCTCCACTTTTCGCAAACCCAAGCACAGGGCTTCGTATTCCGCCGCGTTGTTGGTACAGCTCCAGGCCAGCCTGTAGGTGTAGTCCTTCTGAATCCCGGTTGGAAAAACCAAAAGTACTCCAGCACCGACGCCATTCTTGCATCGTGCGCCGTCAAAGAAAAGCTTCCACAGCTTTTCAGGTGCAGGTCCTGTTGGTTACGAATCCGCCATGAGGAAAGGATTTGTTGCTATTGCGCCCTGGACCCGCAAACCAACATTGAAAGGCCGGAAGGAAGGGATGCCTTCCGGGCCAATCTCCGGAGAAGGCCGGCTCCTGTGGGTTCTTATGGTTTAAGCTAAGAGTGCAGGAAAGAGATAAAAATGCGGAAAGAATTTACAAATGTGATTGTAGTTGGGTGGGGGGAACTAACAGTACGACAACACATCAATCACCACTACTTACTGCATCATAAATACAAAGCATAACCAGGAACTGCAAAACCTAAGTATACTTTCTATATAAAGCAGTGTACGCACAGCTACAATGGCTCCCTAACAGACATTCCCTACAAGGAACTAACAGTACGGCAGCGCATCAATCACCACTACGGACAGTAACATGAATACAAAAAGCAACCAAGAAATGTCAGATCCAAGTATGTGTGTTATGCAGAGAATTTGTACGCACAGCTACAATGACTCCCTAACAGACATTCCCTACAAGGAACTAACAGTACGGCAGTGCATCAATCACCACTACGGACAGCAACATAAACAGAACACACATACTGAAGGAACTGCTACTTAATCTATTCTATGTATCCTCTAATCAATGAAGTTCAAGAGTGCTTGGCCACCAAATGCCGAAATGAATCAACAAGCCATGACACAAGCAATGCCTCAGGAATACCTGACCACCAAATGCTGAAGTGAATCAACAAGCCATGACACAGGAAAACGTAAAGGAGAGACAGCATAAAAAAATAAAAGAAGTAGAACAGAACCAGGCATATACTTTATATTGATAAGCAGAAGCACAGCTACAATGGTTCCCTAACAGACATTCCCCTTCCACCACTTTACAATGAAAATGTGGTGGGTATTTATAGCCCAAAGTTCCCCCCGTTACATTAATGGGCACAAAGTCCCAGTCAAACATTAGCTGACAAAAGCAGCCGCGGAACTGCTGATGCTGACTTCTGTCGTGCTGGATCGTACTCTCGGCATGGTCTCCCCGAAGGTTGAACAGCCACGTGGCGGCGCGTTGGGTAGAACTTTATATTGACAGGAATGCGGGTAGCTGAGGCAGGTGGAAACTCACATCAGCATTAAATGAGGCAGCTGGCATAAGTAGTGCGGCCCATGCTTGTCCTTTTGCTCGGCACGTCTTGGCTCAGATCCCAAAGCTGGACACTTGTCGGATGATGTTGTTTGACACGTGCTTGCCTTGAAAGGCAGTTTATCCAACTTCTCCCAGGATATGAGCGCCATCGGGTTGCGCAGGCAGAAAACAGCGCAGTCGGGAAGGCCTTCATGCCTTGGGTGCATTTCTGAGTTTATTTCCCTATCGCCTGTCAAAGGGCGCACTCCGACTTCGCTGCGAAGTCGGGTTGCGCACAGGTGAAAGCTGATTTCTGCCGCCGAACGGACTTCGCCCTGGAAAGGGGGAGCAGTCCGACTTCGCTGCGAAGTCGGACTTCGCCCCAGCACTTAGTCATTTTTCCTGCCAGCCTGCTACAAGGTGCGCCCAGAAAACTGGGAGAAGTCGGACCGACTTCGCACCAAAACTGGGAGAAGTCGGACTTCGCACCAAAACTGGGAGAAGTCGGACTTCGCACCAAAACTGGGAGAAGTCGGACCGACTTCGCACCAAAACTGGGAGAAGTCGGACCGACTTCGCACCAAAACTGGGAGAAGTCGGACTTCGCACCAAAACTGGGTTTCCTGGTTCTGCTTCCCGGGGCCATAACTTTTGATCCGCTGACCCGATCGCCTATTATAATATATCGTCGAAAAGCTGGCGAGAAGATCTGCAATGATAAAATATCGCCCCTGTTTATGGCTCGCGAAAACCCAAACACCTCAGCATGCTCTTTGCCGCTTGAAAGCTCCATACTTAGGCCAAAATTTATCAAAAGATTTAATGTGGCAAAATTGCCAACATTCTTGGCGGCTTGCGGGGCATTGAGCTCGCCTCGATGTGAGGACCCAGGCCTTTATCCATTGGGCAACGGAGTCACCCTCGCTGTCCTCTTGATACTCACTGCCAGCAGCCACCTCTTTCTGAAACCCTTGGCACCCACGGCCCTCTTGGAACACTGAAAAGAAAACACTGCACAGACTGAAATAAGGAAACAACTAAAACTTTGAATACTAGCCGGCTTATTTATACAAAATTTTGCGGCATTATTGGCATGCCGCCAACACAAATCTAGCTTTGGTTGCCTATCCGGTGAACCTGCAGTGTCCGGACCAGATCTGATTGTACTTCGGATGATCTTTGAAGTCCGGCTGGCCTCCCAAAGTTTGCCAGGTCGCGAACATGGTGCAACGTGGCAGATTGTCATTCATGCCGGTACCCGTACAATTGATGAACGATGTGGCAAGGAGATTTTTCAGACGGGAGCCCTCTTCGGGTACCGGTTGCGGTGATGGTTGGAGCCAATACCACCACTCCAGAGACTGTAGGTGAACATTCATTTCTCCGCTTGTGAGGTCAAGGCTGCTCACCAAACCTTAATTCCTCCGGGGTGTCTTCTATTAGCTTAAAAAAAAAGGGCGCCTGCGATCAAGAAATCTGGATCTTCAGCTCAGTCAGAGTCGCCAGGTGATTTTGCCAGATGAAGGCAAGCCAAAGATTCACCAACTCGGGCTTCCTTAAAATATGGATACTGATCGTCTCACCTCAAGGATTTGTCTATGCGAGCTTGGTAATCAGCCAGCCTGACGCGCTCGCCTGGAGCGTTGGTATTAATCTCGTAAAGTCAGGCTGGTTTCCCGGGTTCCTCGCTCGCCACCTTCCCGCTTGAACGAAGGCGTTAGGACCGGTCTTTTGGACTCAGAGAATATGAACGTGCAGAGTCGCCAGGCGATTGTGGGTTCGAGTCCCACCGGGCGTGCCAAAAACTGTTGGTTACGAATCCGCCATGAGGAAAGGATTTGTTGCTATTGCGCCCTGGACCCGCAAACCAACATTGAAAAGCCGGAAGGAAGGGATGCCTTCCGGGCCGATCTCCGGAGAAGGCCGGCTCCTGTGGGTTCTTATGGTTTAAGCTAAGAGTGCAGGAAAGAGATAAAAATGCGGAAAGAATTTACAAATGTGATTGTAGTTGGGTGGGGGGAACTAACAGTACGGCAACACATCAATCACCACTACTTACTGCATCATAAATACAAAGCATAACCAGGAACTGCAAAACCTAAGTATACTTTCTGTATAAAGCAGTGTACGCACAGCTACAATGGCTCCCTAACAGACATTCCCTACAAGGAACTAACAGTACGGCAGCGCATCAATCACCACTACGGACAGTAACATGAATACAAAAAGCAACCAAGAAATGTCAGATCCAAGTATGTGTGTTATGCAGAGAATTTGTACGCACAGCTACAATGACTCCCTAACAGACATTCCCTACAAGGAACTAACAGTACGACAGTGCATCAATCACCACTACGGACAGCAACATAAACATAACACACAAACTGAAGGAACTGCTACTTAATCTATTCTATGTATCCTCTAATCAATGAAGTTCAAGAGTGCTTGGCCACCAAATGCCGAAATGAATCAACAAGCCATGACACAAGTAATGCCTCAGGAATACCTGACCACCAAATGCTGAAGTGAATCAACAAGCCATGACACAGGAAACCGTAAAGGAGAGGCAGCATAAAAAAATAAAAGTAGAACAGAACCAGGCATATACTTTATATTGATAAGCAGAAGCACAGCTACAATGGTTCCCTAACAGACATTCCCCTTCCACCACTTTACAATGAAAATGTGGTGGGTATTTATAGCCCAAAGTTCCCCCCGTTACATTAATGGGCACAAAGTCCCAGTCAAACATTAGCTGACAAAAGCAGCCGCGGAACTGCTGATGCTGACTTCTGTCGGGCTGGACTGTACTCTCGGCATGGTCTCCCTGAAGGTTGAACAGCCACGTGGCAGCGCGTTGGGTAGAACTTTATATTGACAGGAATGCGGGTAGCTGAGGCAGGTGGAAACTCACATCAGCATTAAATGAGGCAGCTGGCATAAGTAGTGCGGCCCATGCTTGTCCTTTCGCTCGGCACGTATTGACTCAGATCCCAAAGCTGGACACTTGTCAGATGATGTTGTTTGACACGTGCTTGCCTTGAAAGGCAGTTTATCCAACTTCTCCCAGGATCTGAGCGCCATCGGGTTGCGCAGGCAAAAAACAGCGCAATCGGGAAGGCCTTCATGCCTTGGGTGCATTTATGAGTTTATTTCCCTACCGCACCTGTCAAAGGCGCACTCCGACTTCGCTGCGAAGTCGGGTTGCGCACAGGTGAAAGCTGATTTCTGCCGCCGAACGGACTTCGCCCTGGAAAGGGGGAGCAGTCCGACTTCGCTGCGAAGTTGGACTTCGCCCCAGCACTTAGTCATTTTTCCTGCCATCCTGCCAGCCTGCTACAAGGTGCGCCCAGAAAACTGGGAGAAGTCGGACGGACTTCGCACCAAAACTGGGAGAAGTCGGACTTCGCACCAAAACTGGGAGAAGTCGGACCGACTTCGCACCAAAACTGGGAGAAGTCGGACTTCGCACCAAAACTGGGAGAAGTCGGACTTCGCACCAAAACTGGGTTTCCTGGTTCTGCTTCCCGAGGCCATAACTTTTGATCCGCTGACCCGATCGCCTATTATAATATATCGTCGGAAAGCTGGCGAGAAGATCTGCAATGATAAAATATCCAGAGCTCATTTTGTCCATTTTATCGCCCCTGTTTATGGCCCACGAAAACCCGAACACCTCAGCATGCTCTTTGCCGCTTGAAAGCTCCATACTTAGGCCAAAATTTATCAAAAGATTTAATGTGGCAAAATTGCCAACAGGTCCCACTTCTCTTTTGGCCGACTTGTCAAGCCTCTCAGGCTGTACAACAGTGTAGCAGCCTTGCTCAGCTTCAATCACGGTGTTGAAGTCCCGCAAGGAGAATTCATCTTCTACTTGCAGCAGCTCGAGAGCTTGCTCTGTCATGTCCACTATCACCAGTTCTTCCTCCGTCAGCTGAACCATGCAGTCCTGCGACTCTTCTCCGGGTATCTTCTCTACTAAGAAAGTGGAAGGCTTTTCATTGTAAATTTTCAGTCTCCTTCCCTTGAAGGGCACTTCCATGTGTGAGTAGTCCAGAGACAGATACCCTCCCAACTTCGCAGTGAACTCCCTGGAGAGACACATACCGAAGTAAGGTTCCAAGTCAACGACCACGACCTCTTGGATGACCACGATGTCGAGAGATTTGTGCAGCCAAATAGGGATGTCTTTAATGACACCAACTGTCTTGACGGGGGTGTCGTCTAGTTGCAGCACGCCTTGGCTGCTCCTTGTGTACTCCATCCCAATCTCGTCGCAGACGGCTCTCGGCATAACAGTCGTGGAAGCACCAGAGTCCACCATATAGTTGTGTACTATGTACCCTTGCATCCGTAATGACAGATAGAAGGGAGGTGGTCTGTTCTTCCTAGTGGCTGAGACTGTCAAAGGTTGCACCGGAACAGTGGGTTGTATCTGCTTGCCATTCTTCATGATCTTCAGAGATTCCTGCAGCAGATCAACCTGGCCTGGAAGCTGAAGAGCATCATACATGCTGATTCTTGCGAGGGTCCTCTTCAATTCGTCTACTATGCTGTAGCCCGAGGCGCTAGCTCCTTCCGCTTCTTTTGCCGGCTCATACTTCGTCCGGTACTGCTGAGTGGCCTCAACTCTCTGTCTCTTGGTCAGAAACGGATATCTTAGCTTCTCCTGAGCTTGTTCTTTGGTTTCAACTGGAGGCTGAGCAACGGGAGTTTTTGCCGAAGGAGTCTTCTCTTTAGCTGTGTAGAGCCACAGCCTCTTGTCATATGGTAGCCCAGCAGGCTGGGCCTTATCTCTTCTGGCATACACTTTTAAGGGTTTTACAGCGGCTTCAGCAAACTTTCTGTTTTCTTTGGCAGGAGGCGGCAACGGATCTTCCTCTGGGACGGCGAAGTTACTTTCATCGCCCAGGATCATGTAGAGTTCTTCGTCCTCTATGGCGTTGCCGGCCAAGGTCTGGAGGTAGTGTTGATGCAGAGTGCAGTCATCCTCGGCATGCGGGTCATTGCACGTGGTGCACCAGTTGACCTGGTCAGAAGTGCCAGGTTGGTCCTCAATGGCAGCATTCCTCGGAGGGGGCCGCCTTTGCAGTTGTTGCTCGGGGGTTCGGTCTTTTGTCAATGCCGGGGGCGGATATGGCCTCCTTGGAACAAGGTCCATCTGGGCCTGTTTCTTCTTCAGGATGGTCATGTCGTTGGACATGGTGTGATACCCAGAGGCCAGAGCCCGTACCTCCTGGAGGATTTTATTCTAAATATTGTTGTCAAGAGACGACAATTGAGCTGGGGGAGGTAATGCAGCCAGTGGAGGAGGTGTTGAATATTGTGCATACTGCGGGGGAGCAAGAAGTGCTGGAAAATGCGGAGGAGGCGAATAATGAATTTGTGGCGGGCCGTAAGGATTCACGACCGGCGCCGGATTCCATTGCTGCTGGGGTTGCTGTCCTGAAGTGGACGGCTCTGGACCAGAAGCTGATGGATACTGAGATCGGGGGAAGTCAGGGTAGATGGGCGGCTGTACCCTGTGCGGAAGTCTGCCGATGGAAATGATATCCATTTCAGCTTGTTGGGCAGCCTCGTACAGAGCAGGGAACGAGTCGATTCTAGCTACCTTCAGAGCAGGCAAATGTCTGAGTTGAAGGATCTCAGATAGTAGTAGGCGGCCTGACCTGCTGACGGTCGAATTTCGCGAGGTACTCGTTTCCAAGACCTCGCAAACCTGATGTTGAAGTCTGACACCTCCTCTTGGGGGTGTCTCTGTATACTTTGGAATTGATGCAGCAAAGAAGAGGGATCAGCAGACTCGTTGCATCCTTTCACGAGCCTGTCGGCTAACTGTCGCCACCCTGTGATAGATCTCTCTGGCAGTGATCTCCACCAGTAGAGAAGCTTTCCCCTTAGGGAAAGGGCCAACAGACGGGTCTTCACACCTTCATCAGTGATGGAATGTAGCGCAGCCAGGGCCAGAATGTCTTGGATGTGTTCGTACGCCGTCTTGTCGTAGCCATCATACGTAGGGATAGATTTTAAAGCGGCAGGGGGCACAACTTGCTGTCCGACTAGGGCCAAGGGCCCCGTAGAGTCCACCGTCGGGAAGAGGTCATCATCGTCCTGCTGGGCAGCCATGTCTTCTTCTGACCTTGTAGTGTACTCGGTGTCGGAACTGTCTGAAGATGTAGATTCTTCTTCGGCGTCAGCTTCTTCAATGTCAGCCTCAGCCTCCTGAATTTCTTCCACGCGAGCTTGGTAATTAGCCAGCCTGACGCGCTCGCCTGGAGCGTCAATGTCTATTTCGTAAAAGTCAGGCGGGTTTCCCGGATTCCTTGCTCGCCACCTTCTTGTTTGCATGAAGGCGTTAGGACCGGTCTTCACGGACTCAGAGATTGTTCAAATATTTGCAGAGTCGCCAGGTGCTCTGATTTTTAATAGCAATGAAGCGAGCACTCGTGCTTCGATTTTGTTTGGGGGTGGGAAACTACCATGTCCCACCGGGCGTGCCAGAGAAACTGTTGGTTACGAATCTGCCATGAGGAAAGGATTTGTTGTTATTGCGCCCAAATTCGCCCACCAGATTGAAAGGCCGGAAGGAAGGAATGCCTTCCGTGCCAATCTTCGGAGAAGGCTGGCTTCCTGTTGGGTTTTTAGTGTTGAGATAAGAGTGCAGGGAAACAGATAAAAGTGCGGAAAGAGAATCCAAATGTGATTGGAATTGCGTGGGGGGAATAAGCAGCACGGCAACGAATCAATCACCGCTACTAACAACATTCCTTTACAAAGCACACATTGAAACTACAGCTATCATTAATCCTATGTATCCTCTATCTATGCATTCTAGGAATACTTGATCATCAAATACCGAGTCCAGAGTTCAGTACAACAGTAAGCAATGATACAAGAAACATGAGGCAGAAATGACAAGGAGAGGCAGCATACAAGATAAAAGACAGTAAGCAGAGCCAAGTATATGCTTGTATTAGAGGCAAATGCACAGCTACAATTGTTCCCTAGCAATATATTCCCCTTCTACCCTTTTTACAATGAATTACATGGCTATTTATAGCCTGAGGTTCCCCCTCGATTACATTCTCGGGCACAAAGTCCCAGACTAAACATTAGCTGACACAAGCGGCGGAGGAGCTGCTGATGTTGACTTCTGTCGGGCAGGACTGTACTTGCGGCATGGTATCCTTGAAGGCTGTACAACTACGTGGCAGCGCGTCGGGTCAAATCTTTGGTCAACAGGAATGCGGGTAGGTGCGGCAGATGGCACTTTACATCAACTTAAATGGTGGCAATTGGCGCAGATAGTGCAGCCCATGCTTTGTCCTTTTCCTGGTCATGCCTTGGCTCAAATCCCGAAGGTGGACACTTGTCGAATGCTGATGAATGACACGTGCTTGCCTTGAAAGGCAGTTTATCCAACTTCGCCCAGGATCTGAGCGCTATCGGGTTGCGCAGGTAGAAAACAGCGCAGTTGGAAGGGTCAACTTGCCTTAGTCATTTTCTGGTCTTGCTTCCCCAACTACGCACCGGTCAGAGGGCGCACCCCAACTTCGCTGCGAAGTCGGGTTGCGCACCGGCACTTGCTGTCTTCTTTGCTGTTCGGACTGCGCACTAAGAGGCGGGCGCACTCCGACTTCGCTGCGAAGTCGGGTTGCGCCCCAACACTTAGTCATTTTTCTGCTGCACTGCTTCCCTAGTGCGCCCAGGAAGAAGGGCGCACCCCGACTTCGTTGCGAAGTCGGGTTGCGCCCCAGCACTTAGTCAATTTTCGCTCATTTTCCTGTTTTGTCACACTTCGCCTTTCCTACTGCGCTCCAACCTGAGGGCGCACCCCGACTTCGCAGCGAAGTCGGGTTGCGCCCTGACACTTAGAAACTTTCAGGGAACACCTCTGTTCTGGAAACTTTATTTGGGGGGAAGAAAAGGGAGGAAGGAAGAGGAATGAAAACTGCAAGGAAGAGGGAGAAAGGGAGGGATGAAGAGCGGGAAAAAGGAGGAGGGAAGGAACAAAGCAGATCACTTACAAAAACGGAAAACATGGCACCCCGTGCCGAATGTGGCAACAAGTCCTTGCGAACTACTTCAAATTCCCAAGGAGTCATCCATACTTTTTGGCATATCTCTAAATCTTCTCCTTGTCTGCCTTTCTTCCTTGGAGTTGGTACATTATTCCTTTCTTCTACCTGGGAATCTTGTTGTAACACTGGTGTGACTCTTGTTCCCCGTTTGCTAAGTCTTGCACTTGAATTTACACTACTTGAGTCATCTCTATCACCAGTAAATGACACACTATTGGAGTCCATTCTCCAGTTCCTCACTTCACCTTTCGTAGATGAGGGGATTCAAATATGTCTCTCCAAAGTGTTTCATTTGTTGTTATCCTTCTTTGTCTTTTGATTTGAATATCATCCCTTAATCTCATAATCTCATGATCTGCTTGTGCCCTTAACAACTCATTTCTTTGCCTAGCTGCTCGTATTGCTCTTGTAACTATTGTGTTTCCCTTCGCATTCTTTGTTGTTGATGACCAATTCTAGCCAACAGACTCATGTCATCATCTTCACTTTCCTTGCGCCAATGCTCATGATTTGGTGGTTCTTCTCTTGTTACCACCACCCTCTATGCATCTTCCTCATAAAGTGATCTCAGTCTTCTTTTTACCTTTATGTCTAGAACTCATACATGCACCCGTATTCTCCTTTGTTCTATTGGAAGGGGTTCCAATTCCTCCTATTCTATTACGGACTACTCTCCATTTGCATTCCCAAACAACCAATCTAGACCTAGATCACTATCCTCATTTTTTGCACCATCCTCTACTTTGGTCTAGCTCGACTCTCCTTCTTGGACCAATATTGTTGTGAATGTAACTGAAGACTAATTTGGTGTTGGAATCAACCTTCCTATGCTCTTCTCTTATCCTGGTTCAATATCAACCATGTTCACCTGCACCTTCACCTTGTATGGTTTCAATCTCGAACCATTAACTGTCTTGAGATACAATGTCCCGTCTAGTCTTTGCAATCTCACCGAGCCATTGTCCATCAGCTCCACCACCTGAAAGGGTCCAAGCCATAATGTCTTCAACTTTCATCACTTGATATCGCACTTGCCAATAAACATCAAGACCAAGTCACTTGACTTCAACTTCATCTTCCTTAGGTGCTTGTCATGCGATAAATTCCTCTAACATTGTACAGCCTTCGTGGTTCATTGTGCCATCACCTTTTTCTCATCTAGTTTCACTAGTGTCATCCTCTCCTCTTGGATTTCCTAGTTAGCCATATACTTTTGCACTACCACCCTCAGACTTGGTACCAAGAACTCCATAGGCACTACTAACTCTTGTCTGTACATCAACTGGAACGGTGTATGGTTTGTTGTTGGCTTAAACTTAGTTTTGTATGCCCACAGAACTGCTAGCAATCGTTCCTCCCAGTCAACACCTTCTACTCCACATCTCTTATAAATGATAGAGACCAAGACCTTGTTCTTTGCCTTCGCTTGTCCATTTGTCCTTAGGTAGTATGGACTTGACAACGAGTGCAAAATCTTGAACTGCAAAGTCAACTTTTGGATTATCTCATTGACAAAGTGTCCTCCTCTATCACCTGTCAACTGCAAGGGTATGCCAAACCTTGTAATCACATGTTCATACAAGAACCGTGCTATGCTCCTTGCAGAGTTGTTAGGCAATGCTCTTGCCTCAACCCACTTTGTCAAGTATTTGATCGCCACCACAATATATCGACACTTCCCTCTCTGGCTTGTCTTCAAAGGTCCAACAAAATCTAGACCCCATCTCTTCAACAATTCTTATGGCTGCAATAGGTGTAATGGCATGAAGTCCATCTACAACGGTCTCCCAACTTTGTGGTACGTATCGCATGCTTTCACAAACTCCTTTGCATCACAATAGCGGGTGGGCCACCATAGCCCTGCCAGAACCACTTTCCTCGCTGTCGCATCTGGCCCCATATGCCCTCCTACTAGTCCATTGTGAGCTTCCTTTAGCATTGCGTACACTTCCTCCTTCATTGCGCATCTCCGCAATATTCAAGCTTCCTTCAGCATTGCGTTCACTTCCTCCTCCATTGCGCATCTCCGCAATATCCCATCTAGTCCATTCTTATACAGAAAACCAACAATCAACTAATATGGTGCTGATTTTATGATGACCTTCTTCCTCTTTCCTTCCATCATCTCCCTTGGCAGCTCCCACGTCGACAAATACTCTCCAAGCAACTTGTACCATGAAGGTAGAGCACAGATTGCAAACAAACGAGCATCAAGAAACTCATCTAACACTCCTCCCTCCAGGTTCTCCTCAGAAAATCCTCAACAATTGATCCACTATCACGTGCTTCTTTCCAAGTCTTACCACCACCCTGAACACAAACTCCTGTAATGTGACGAGCCACCTACTAACTCGTCCATGAATAATTGGTTTGTTAATCATATACAACAATGCATGACCTACATAGAAAGCAAAAGGGTTGGCCAGAAAGTAATGCCTAAACTTTGGAACTGCATAGACCATCCCTAGAGCTTCTCTCTTTGATGTGTTGTAGTTCTTTTCCGCTCTAGACAACAACCAACTAAAGAAATAAATAGGCTAATCCATCCCGAACTACCCCTCCTAGGCCAATCCACATCCAATCACAAAATTGGACGCATCCACATGGACGTGAAACTCCTTATCCCAATATGGAAACGCTAAAATGGGCGTGCAAACCAACTTCGCCTTCAACTCCTCGAAGGCCTTTTGGTGCTCCTTCGTCCATCAAAAAGGAACATTCTTGCCTATTAGTACATGCAACAGGTGGGACACTTGGACAAAATTCTTGATGAATCTTCTATAATACCCAACATGTCCTAAAAAGGACTTAAGTGAACTCGTGTCGTATGGTTCCTCCAGACTCCACGACACGACACTTGTCAGGATCAGTCATCAACCCTTCCTTACACACTACGTGTCCCAACAACTTCTCGTACAACACCAACAACATACACTTTTGGGGATTCAATGACAATCGATCATTCCTACATAGCTTCAGAAATTTTTCCAATGCCTTCAAATGCTCGTCCTTCTTCTAATGCAACAACCAATCATCCAAGAAGACTTTGAATTTCCCTGTGGACATATGTTAAAAAATACAACAAATTATTTTTTGGAACGTGGTCAAGGCATTGCATAAACCAAATGGCATATGATTATACGCATAAATGCCATGTCGTCTTTAGCTTATCTTCCTCGACAATACTTATTTGGTTGTAGCTGAAAAATCCATCCAAAAATGGATAGATTTCATGTCTAGCACCCTCTTCAAAGATCAAATCAGTAAATGAGATTGGAAAGGGATCTTTTATTGTGACAACATTGAAACTTCGAAAATCTACACAAACGTGGATTTGGTTCACCTCCTTCAAGGTGATAACAATCGGTGACACCCACTCACTCACAGTAACCTTGAATATTATCCCCACATCCAACATCTTTTGAATCTCGCATTTACCAAGGCTGCATACTTGGGGTTCATCCTATATGGCCTCCTCCATACTGGTAATGCACCCAAAACCAACTAAATCCAATCCACACAACTCTAGTTGTATCCCTTTAGATCCTTGTATGTCCATGCAAAGACATCTTCATACTTCATAAAAATATTCAGTGTTGCTGCCTTCAGCACTGGATCTCAATTGTCTCCACAATGGATTATCTTTTCTTCAGCTCCTTTGCTAAGGTTCACCTGAACCATCTTTGGCCCCTTGTACTTTAGGGTGTCAGGTTCACTTGCTACTTTTGCCACATCCTGTTGGCTTCTCATAAATCATAGCATCACCAATGGAATACTCTGCAAAATCCTTTGGGAATGTCCACTTCTCTTTCTCTTCGTCCTTTTGTGCAGCTTTTCCTTTCTTACTACTCTCACCGACTTTGTACACACTATTTCTTCTTCCATCATGGTCCTCCTCTTCCTCTACCTAAATGTAAAGAGTTTGGCAGAAAAACTTCATAATCCTCAATCTACAAATGGAGAAGTCCGCTATCAGAATGCCCTTCGTCCTCCGTTCTTTCTTCCACTTGCAACACACCTTCATTGTTCATGTCTATTGTCATCATTTGAAGATGAACTCCTCAACTCGTCGATTGTTGCGAGATCCTCGCTCACGGACTGGTTTTTAAAATTGATCATATACTTGTGTTGCTCTTTCTTGAATACCAGACGATCCTTCTCCCAATTGTGATTAAATTTTGCCATTTGCAACCATCCTCGTCCCAGTAGTGCGTTAATGTTGGTTTCTGCATGGTAATCACAACAAAGTCCATGATAAACTCCTGGTTGGCTATCTTCACTTTTTGAGCCGTCAAGACTCCCTTCATCTCAATTCTGTACTAATTTGCACCATACAATTTGAAATTTGGAGACCACAAAAATGGTGCTCCTATCTCTCTCCAAGTCTTCTCAAGCAATACATTTACACTTGACCCTCCATCCACAATCACCTAGATCAACTTATGGTTCAACAACTCGATGTGGATTAGTGTTGGCTTTTTGCCCACATCAATAATCAATTTTGTTTGATCTCTTCTCCTCGTAGTTGCTTTCAGTTGGCACTATGGCTCCACTACTCTTCTTGGCCATGTCATCTCTCCTACCATTGTGTAAAGCTCCAATATGGTAGTAAGCAAACTTGACACCTTCACTTCAAATGTCATGTTCAATATTTGCACCACCAGTTGTTGCGTTGACAACATCTCTTCGTTTTTTATGATTGGCTTCTTCAACTTTTTCTCCTGGAGTAGTCATTCTTGCCTGGCCTTCTTCATTTCTTCTTCTACTACATCATGGACTTCCTGTCATCTCTCCTTTTTGGTAACAGGAGTTGGGTATTCCTCAACCTTCTTTGCTTGACCCCTCATCACTACAAGCACATTGTTATCTTTATGCTACTGGTCTACTAGAGGCTCCTCTACTTCAATGAAATTGACATTCTGCAAGCTACTCAAACTTACCTTCTTCGGGCACTTCACCTCCCTATGATTGCCCAGAACACACCATCTACAAATTAATCCATTGTTGTTGCTAATACCAGCATTCTCTCCAGCTGGTTGATTCTGACAATTTCTTGTGAAGTGCCCCACTCTTATCATCTTCGACATTGTATGATAGGTCTTCTGTCTGTATCATACTGCAATCGACTTTGTCCCCCTTGCTGTCAATTGCCTCTTTGTGGTTGTCTTCCTCCTCGACGGTTATTTCTATATCTTCCACTTGTCATTGCTTGCCCACTCTTAGAAGTGTTGAGTTTCTCTTCCTTCTCTTATTTCTACAACAATAGGGTTTGGTCCTTTGAAATTCTCAAGTTGAATGTGCAGTCACCAATCGCATGCCCTATAACTTCACAAATATTGCAAAAAGCATTCTTCGGACAAGTGATATTTGTGTGTCCTTTTTCCTTGTAATCTAAACACCAAATATCCTATTTCTCCTTTTAATTATTCGCAGCATGAGCCATCCTCTCCAGGTCTTGCCGCATGGCCTGCATTGCCACATGGAAGTCCTCCCGATCACTATCTAAATCTTCATCTCTATAGTGACTAAATCCTGCTATCGTCTATTTTGCTTCACTTTGTAGAGTAATGGCTCTATCAAATGCCTCCTGATAGGTAGTTGGTGGTACTACCTTCATCTTCTTCTTATATCTTGGCAACAACCCATCCAAGAACCATCGTCTTTGCAACCCACCTACTGGTGTGACTTCAATTTTGTCAATTGAGTTTCTTCAATCTTCTATTGTAAGATTTAACATCTTTATTCTTTTTTGGCTTTGTGGCATAGATCTCTCCGATGATTTCTATATCATCTCGGAATAGTCTAAATTCCTCGGTGAATTTAGTTGTCAATTGTCCCCATGTGGTAAAGGGATATTTTCTTGCTTTCTTCAAATGCTAGTCTATTGTGATCCCTTGCAATGTTGTCGAAAACAGTCTCAACCAAGATCCTTCATTGTCTACTCCATTTGCTCGCCATATCATCACACATGTCCCAATATGCTGTTTTGGGCCCTTCCTGTCACCCATAAATGGTGGGCACTTCTACTTGTCCACTACTACTACAATATTGGCCATGTTCGCCATTGGTGGCTAATTGTCTTCACTTCTTAATTCCTCACTTCGGAAATTTTCCCTTGGAACTTCTTTGCCATACACGTCTTCACTAGCAAACAATATTTGATCGACTCTTAGTGCATCGACCTCCTTTGCGAATATATGAGCGTTGTTTCTGGTCTCCTCACCCATGCACTCTCTTGCAGTTGTCCTTGTGCTTGACTCCCATTCTCCACACCTCTTAGCAAATTCCCCTACTCTTGTGCCTACGTTACCAATTGTTCAACCTTATCTCCTCATGCACTTTCCACAACGTCTCCACTTGCTCGAACATTCTCCATGGTCCCACCTTTGTTTGCTTGTGCTTCACCTCATACTTCTTCCATTGTTAGAAACAATTTTTGCCACCTTTTGTGTGATTCACTTGGACTATCCTCCTCTTGAGGACTCCACACATGTTTACCTTTTGGTTCTTCAAGTTCCGACACCTGCAACCGCAGTACTTGGTTGGTCATATTCGAATCTCCACTTTGCTCAACACGATGTTGTTGGGAAATTCTCACTCCTCACAGGATTTTGAGTTCTTCCGCAACCTCACCTGCCACATCCTTGCAGTAAGTAATCTATCATTCACCTCTCCACATTTCACACGTGCCTGTTCGACTTCAAACGACAACAGTAATAGCACCAAGTGTAACACGGTGGTGAGTATTCCAACAGTGGAGGAAAAAAATGACAATTTTAGAGGCCAAGCAAGACTACAATCAATGCAATTTCATACTGGCTCATCATCCACTTGATCGACAATCAATTGGCATACACTTGTACGACAATCAAGAGAAAATGCACTTGTACAAAAGTCAAGTAATCCACTTGTACAACAAGCACTTGAACAACAACTAGCTTGTATGGCACTTGGCATGTGACTTGTATGGCAGTCACTTGTACGACAATTCACTCACTTGAACAACACTATGCAATCCACTTGAATGGTGCTTCCAACTACTCCACTCGTATAGGTCCGAGGTGTAGACCAATTGGTTCGACCAAACCTCGTAAGGGGGGCGGAGGTCCAAGGTTCAAATCTCGGGCCTTGTCGAACTGAAAGCTTGTTCCTTTCCTGGTGCTTTCAGCGGCGTAAAAGGTTTAAAATGATTGTGGCATGGTGGTTATAGGGGCGGACTGCGTGAAGAACTGTGTGGCGACTTTCAGGGCGAACAACGTAGAATACTGTGGCAGCCATAAAAATCGGACAGCCTACCCGAATTCATGGCGACTACCGATTCCACCATGTCAAAAAAAAAAAAAAAAACCACTACTCCACTCTTACGATAACTCTCGAACGACGCTCTAGACAGCAACTTCTCGTACAATGGTCTTGGTTGTAACTCCGCTCCACACCTACACACAATACTTGATACACACAATCCACCAAACTAACAACAATAATATCACACAGATGAAGGATTAATCATCATTGTATTCTCTGTCTATACGACATTCACATTACAGGACATCTTCCTTGGCAATAAAATGCAACAATGGATACACAAACTATACAGGAATAGATGCTCTCTCGTACTCCCTTGGTGCTCTCAAATACATGATATGTTCATGGTACTACACAAATGAATGAGGAGTCCTATTTAACTTTGGGGCCTAACAATTGCCACCAACTACCGCCCGAGATACCTCACCCATAACTACTTCCCCATTTGCATATGCATTACATACATTAGCCGCACTTTACATTTGCAATTAATCAAACAATGATGTCATCACCCTTGACGTCCAACACTACAAAATTGCATTACATTTACATTTCATGTGTGTACATTTCACACATTCCTACCATGTACGCTAATATTGGTCAGAACTAGCTCTTACAATTGATATATTCAAATATGAAGACAACAATGATCAGCAATGTTTGCATATAAGCTTCAATCTATAGCATATATCATCCTTATGTCAACATGTCTATATGTCTCTCGCTGAAATGTCTTAGCAACTTGCCATTCGACACCAACAACTTGACAATTGATCTGCTATAATGCGGCTCATCATGTTGCAGATTCTTCTGAGTGAATCCTTGACAAATGATCTGCTATAACATGTTTCTTCCCCATTCTCACTACTACTTGAAACACCTTGCAACATGACGAGCCACCTACTAACTCATTCGTGTATTGTCGGCTTGATGAGATACAACGACGCTTGATGGTCAACATAGAAGGCAAAGGGGTTATTGAGCAGACAATATCTTAACTTGTGCATGTGTACACCATCCCCAACACTTCCCTCTCCATATTGTTGTAGCTTTTCTCTACCCTTGAAACAATTGACTTGCAAAATATATGGGTTGATCCAGCCCAAACTGTCCTTCCTACGCCAACCCACACCCGATTACGAAGTTCAATGCATCAATGTGGAAGTGAAACTCCTCCTAGTCTAGGAACATAAGAAAGGTTGTGCAAACCAACTTCACCTTCAATTTCTCAAAGGCCTATTGGTGCTCCTTTGTCCACCTGCTTGGAACGCCTTTGCATGTCAATGTATCCAATGGGTGTGACATTTGTGCGAATTTTTTGATGAAATCCTAGAACCTAACATGCCCCAAAAAGAAATTTAGCAGACTTACGTATATGGCTCTTCCATGCTCCTCATGACACAAATTTTCGCAGGATCAGTCTTCAAGCCTTCCTTGCACACATGTCTAGCAACTTGCCATATGCCACCAACAACTTGCACTTTTTCGAGTTTGTTGAAAGTCAAGCATTCATACACAGTCTCAAGCATTCCTCCAATGCCTTCATATGCTCTTCTTTCTTTCAATACAACAATGAATCATCCAAAAACACTTTGAAAGTGTCCATTAACATCTGCTCAAATATGTACAAAATGATTCTTCAGAATGTGGTGGGAGCATTGCATAAACTAAAAGGCATTTGGTTATATGCATATATTCCATTGTCTACTACGAACCTCATCTTCCTCAGCAATTCTGATTTGGTTCTAGCTCAAGAACCCATCCAAATAGGAATAGATCTTGTGCCCTGCTATTTCTTCCAAAATCAAATTTGTGAAAGGGATTGGGAACAAGTCTTTGATAGTCACTACGTTCACACTTCAGAAAGCCACACAAATGCCAATCTAACTACTTTCTTTTTTCAAACTTATGAGGATGGGATATACCCATTTTCTTACTGTCCCTTTGAAAATTATCCCTACATCCAACGTATTTTCAATTTTTTTATTCACTAAGGCTACATAATTGGGATTCATCCTATACATCATTCTCCTAATAGGTTGAGCTCTTCGAACGAAAGGTTTCTGATGCATGCACAACTCTAGTGGAATCCTTCGCAGATCCTTATATGTCCATACAAAGATCTCTTTGTACTGCATAAATTTTTTAAAAGTTGTTGCTTTTAAAATTAGGTCCCAATCATCCCCATAGTGAATTATCTTCATCCCTCTTGCCAAGATTTACTTGCACCATCTTTGGGCCTTCATACTTAATGGTGTCAGGCTCTTTCATTACTTTCGCCACATCGAAAGAATGTGTCAGGTTTTCATCAAGTTGTGCATCACCAACATTGTACTATGCAAAGTTCAAAGGAAATGACATCCTCTCCTCCTCTTTGACTTTTATGGCAGGTTTAGATGTATGATTGCATTTTTCAACTTCGTAAGTGCTACAAAGTCTATCATCTTGTTCTTGTTTTGTATTGATGCATAGACATGTGGGATAGAAAACTTCATTGTCTTCCATCTGCTAGTGAAGTAACTTGTTGTCCGAGTGCCCTTCATCTTCCATGCACTCTTCCAACTACAAAACTCCTTCAGTTGGCTCCAATCCATCAATCCTGTCTCCTTCCTCCAATGAAGACTCACCAGATTCATCTAAGAATGCCAACTCCTTGCTAACGGACTATTTCTTCAAGTCAATGACATTTATGCGGCCCCTTTTTAAAGGTTAGTTAGTCCTTCTCCTAGTTATTGTCAACCTTCGTCGTGTGTAACCACCCCCGCCCCAAAAATGCATTGCAGGCTAGTTTTTGCATGGCAACAATCTTTACCTTTTGCGTAGACAGGATGCCCTTCATCTCGATGCCATATTACTCTGCACCATACAATCAAAAGTTGGGCGACCATAAAAATGGTGCCCCCAAATATTTTCATGTCTTTTTGGGCAAAACATCTACATTCAAACCCCCTTCTACAATCACCTACATCAGCTTAAGCCCAAGCAGCTTGATATGGATCGATGTCAATTTCTTCTTGGCTTCTATCATTCGAACTATTGGCTCTAGGTTTTGATCCTTACTTATTTGTCTTACTACAGTTGGGCAATGTTTCTCCTCCTCTTTGTGCACATCAACTCTCCTACCATTGCATAGAGCTTCGGTACCACACATAATAGGCTAGACATCTTAATTGAAACATTTGACTCAGCACTTGCAAAGCCAACTGTTTTGCTGACAAATCTTCCTCCACTGCAATAGGTTCCTTCAACTTTTGTTTCTTGTTGTTGTTTGACATATATTTTTTTACATGTGCACATCTTTCCTTCTCTTGGACAGGATCTGAATGCTACTCCAACTTCGTCACTTGTGCATGAAGAAAACCAATTCAGTTCTAGCCTTTGTCAAAACATAGAAGTTGCATCAACTCCCAAAAGTGATTGTAAGTCATCACAACCAATGCTTTGCTAGCAATTTTTGGTAAGAATTATGTAAACAAGGTGCAATGTCTATGGCAGCCACAACTTCATCTTATCATCCTCAAACTAATGGTCAAACTAAAATGATGAACAAATATTTCAATGGCTATTTATGATGTTTTGCTTCTAATAAGCATAATTGGTGGTATAAATTGTTGAATTTCGCATAATCATAGTGGAATGCTATTTACCATAAATGAGCAAAAAATACCATTTTCAACTCTTTATGAACCTCCAAAAAATAAAGATTACATTGTTACTACTATAATCTGAAACATTTTTGACAAATCACAAAAGAAAATGTGTATGCTTAAAAGGAATTTGGAGCTTTTGCAGAAACAGTGGAAGTGTTGGCCACGAATCCGCCACGAGGAAAGGATTTGTCGCTATTGCGCCCTGGACCCGCGAACCAACATTGAAAGGCCGGAAGGAAGAGATGCCTTCCGAGCCGATCTCCGGAGAAGGCCGGCTCCTTGCGGGGGGTTAGTAAGATGAGAGTACAGGAAAGAGATAAATGTACAGAAAGAAATTACAAATATATTCAGAGGTTGGTGGGGGGGAACTAACAGTACGGGAACACACCAATCACCGCTACTTACTGCATACAAACACAAAGCATGACAAAGAACTGCAAAACCTACGCGTACTTCCGATACACAAGCAGTGTATGCACAACTTCAATGATCCCCTAGCAAACATTCCCTACAAGGAACTAACAGCACGGCAATGCATCAATCACCAGATACGTACACTGACAGGGGTAGAAAGTAAACCTAGAGATATTAGAGCCAGGTATATGTGTTAGGTAGAGAATTTAACCGCACAGCTTCAATGGCTCCCTAGCAAACATTCCCTACAAGGAACTAACAGCAGGGGATCGCATCAATCACCAGATACGGGCCAGCAACGTCACACATAACTGATGGAACTGCTACCACATCTATTATATGAAAATTAAAAGTACAGAAATAATGCTAAAGGCGCCTGATCATCAAATGCTGAAATGAATCAACAAGCCATGACACAGAATCGCATAAAGCATAAGCATAAAGAAATAAAAGCGGCAGAACAGAACCAGGCATACAGATTGTATTTATAAGCAGAAGCACGGTTACAATGGGCACAGTGGTTCCCTAACAAACATTCCCCTTCCACCACTTACAATGAAAACGTGGTGGCTATTTATAGCCCAAAGTTCCCCCGTTACATTAATGGGCACAAAGTCCCAGTCAAACATTAGCTGACAAAAGCAGCCGCGGAACTGCCGGTGTCGACTCGTCGAGCTGGATCGTACTCTCGGCATGGTCTCCCGAAGGTTGAACGACCACGTGACGTCGCGTTGGGAAGAACTTTAAATTGACAGGAATGCGGGTAGCTGAGGCAGGTGGAAACTCACGTCAGTCTTAAATGAGGCAGCTGGCATAAGTAGTGCGGCCCATGCTTGTCCTTTTGCTCGGCATGTCTTGGCTCGGATCCCAAAGTTGGACACTTGTCGGATGATAATGCTTGACACGTGTCTGCCTTGCAAGGCAGTCTATCCAACTTCGCCCGGGATTAGAGCACAATCGGGTAGCACAGGTGAAAAACAGCGCAGTCGGGTAGCACTATTTCCCTACTGCGCACCGGTCAAAGGGCGCAGTCCGACTTCGCTGCGAAGTCGGGTTGCGCACCGGCACTTGCTGATTCTCACCGCCGTTCGGACTTCGCTCCAGCACTTAGTCGTTTTTCTGCCAGCCTGCCAGCCTTCTACAAGGTGCGCCCAGAAAGGGGCGAAGTCGGACTTCGCACCAAAACTGGGCGAAGTGCGCACTTCGCACCAAAACTGGGCGAAGTGCGCACTTCGCACAAAAAACTGGGTTTCCTGGTTCAGCTTCCCGGGGCCATAACTTTTGATCCGCTGACCCGATCGCCTATTATAATATATCGTTGGAAAGCTTGCGAGAAGATCTGCAATAATAAAATATCCAGGGCTCATTTTGTCCATTTTATCGCCCCTGTTTATGGCCCGCAAAATCCCGAACACCTCAACATGCCCTGACACTTAGCCATTTTTCAGGGCAACTGCTGTCAATTTTGAGAAGAATGAGAATGTAGGGAAGAGAGAGAAAGGGGGAGAAGGAAGAGCAGCTCTCTTACAAAAATTGAAAACATTGCACCCCGTGCAAAATGTGACAACAGGAAGCAGCAAGCTGAACAACATAGAACTGAGAAGGTATTTCAGAAGGGAGATTGGGTCTTTGTATATCTTCAACCTAACAAGCAGACTTTGTTGAGATACAGCAGTAAACATTTGAAGCTATAGTTCAATGGACCATTTCAGGCTCAGATGAGGATTAATCCAACAGTTTATGCACTGAACATACCAAAGACATTGCATGTTCACAATGTTTTTCATCTATCTTATCTAAAAAAGAAACTAGTATGCATACACTTGTTCAGACTGAGCTACCAGTTCTTGAGAATGAAGGACAAATCGCACTGCAAGCCAAAGGAATTCTAGAAAAACAAACAAAGGACATACATTCCAAGAAAGAACCTTTGGAAAACTCATCTCTCAAGGATAAGCATCCTCCTTTTCGTATGTTTTGACAGCAAAGAATTTTAAGATGGTATGATGTTATAAACAATGAATTTTATTCATTAATCGTATAATTCTTATTGGACGGATGCCTCCTGATGCATTACATCTGTTGAGGTCAATAGGTGGAAATACCCCTGTTACTGTAACCATCATATTTATTGTACAGTAAAGTTATCACATTTTATAATAAATACACAAGTTGCTTAAATAAATGTGTATTATTAGCACTACACAATATATTCTGTTAAATGCAAATGCTCATATATTCAAGTTGCAAGGTTTGCTATGATTCTCTAATGCTCCAGTACATGATCCAGCAACATTATGAAAGAAGGCACTACATTAGATACATAGGTGTGGAACCATGACAGATAAAGTATATGGATCTAGGAACAACCATGAGATCTCCTTCTATCCTATCAAATATTTTATTCTCCCTCTGCCCTAATAAAAGAGGATCGTATGATCAAATTATGGCTTGAGAACTTGACAGTTCACAAGGTTTCCTGCAAGGTTAGGTCATAATTGTAAATCTCCAAACAGTAAACAAATCTAGGCAGAGCAAATGAGACAGCCAAAGTCAGCAGCATACAATTGTCATCCCTTGCGTGCAAAATACATATGCTACATTGAAAGTGCATGCATTATAAGTCTCAACATAATCCTATCAGAGCTATATCTAGAAAGGAGGACAGTATGCACATTTTAATGAGCTGGAAGGTGCGACCCTCCTTTCTGAAATATAACTAAATCCCAGTTACCTTCAGAAGAATGTGCAGTATAATTGCATACACAAAATGATATTTAGAACAATAAAGGCTTCACATAAATTCACAGCTGTGCCCTTTGAAGTATGTAATGTTGGATCATCCTTTTCCAAAGAAAGAGATAATTTTTGTATTGGCAATGGACAAATTTTGTTCCGACTCCAATTTTTCTTGGAAGAAATTCACAGGATTCAACTCTATTTAAGCTTACTGAATAAAAATGTTTCATAAACGAAATTACTCAGATTTCTCGTATTTACCTCTTTAGTGAGTTATGGAGTTATTCCACTGTTGTAACTTCCACTATTCACAAGCAAGAAAATATTGAGTTCTATTGTTCTGGACATTGATGGTTATGTGTCATGGGGGAATTGAATACAATGCTAAAGTATTTTAAGATCCAATTAACAGACTAGTTAGTTATTCAGAATCTAATCAATACACATGCCTGAATGAATGCATCCTTCTAGAAGAAGCAGGAAGACCAAACTCAACAGAAGGTTGTGCCTGTCATAAAAAATGTATCTGGTTCAATGACGCATAAAAACTAGCAAAAATGCTCACAAGAAGAAACACACAAGTTTGTTCGAATATCCTTAACCTATTACCCGCAATGCAGCTTCCCTGAAAAAATGCATCCATCGGGCAACTTCTTCTGCACTTCTTGCCCCCAGCTGCATGATGAGATAAAAGTGAGTTTAGTGAAATGATATTAAGGAAATTGGAGCTTCATTGCTATTGATTCACTTACAAAAAATACAATTAACTTCACCATTCCAAAGTGTGGTTCTTGATTGCATATCTTCCATTAAGAGTTTGTTGCCAACCCAAAAGCAAACTTGTACCATACAAACTAAGTTTTACCTTGAGTTGATCATCATGGTTGGATGAATTGTATAGAGTGAAAACAAAGAACACCTGCCAAGATTATCATGTATTGACCTTTACATTTTCTTTATATTCTTGAGTTGTATACAAGAGAAAAGCAACGGATAAATAGATAACTATAATAGATGTTTCTACTCCTGTTATAATCAAAGCCCAAAAACTCCAAGCAGTATTGCTAAACAAAGTGAAGAATGCATACTTTTCTGAAAATGCTTTTTCCTCCATTATCTGTGACATGTATACAAGAATCAATAAGGCCAGTTTTAATAGGCTCCTGGATAGCAAAAATTGTCAGCATTAGATTGTAAAACAGAAGAGAAGTAACAAAGTTTTTCTCATTAATCTCTATCTTTTAGAAACAACAAATGAATTTACAAGCAAATAAAAAAACTTAAACAATATAATTATATTCTGAGTTCTACACATATAAAGAGAAGCTTTACGATTTTCTCTTAAAAATGACTTTCACAATTGCCAAAATTATGCCCAAAACATGATAGTGAACAATGCAATCAACTTATCAAATGGCATTAGCTCAACCGGTTAGATTCCTCAATCTTTAAGGAGGAGACCAAGGTTCAAATCTTGCCTAGCGATGCATGGATAATATCCAAGCTTTGTTGTAATACCAATATGTGATGATGATGTAATACGGGTGGGGCCCATTTCAATCCCATATAACTGTTGGTCACGAATCCGCCACGAGGAAAGGATTTGCTGCTATTGCGCCTTGGACCCGCGAACCAACATTGAAAGGCCGGAAGGAAGAGATGCCTTCCGAGCCAATCTCCGGAGAAGGCCGGCTCCTTTTGGGGGGGTCTGATTTAAGCTAAGAGTACAGGAAAGAAATAAATGTACAGAAAGAGATTTACAAATATATTCAAAGGTTGGTGGGGGGAACTAACAGTACGGGAACACACCAATCACCGCTACTTACTGCATATAAACACAAAGCATGACAAAGAACTACAAAATCTAACGTATACTTCCGATACCCAAGCAGTGTACGCACGGCTACAACGGCTCCCTAACAGACATTCCCTACAAGGAACTAACAGTACGGCAACGCGTCAATCACCACCTACGGACACTAACATGGGTAGAAAGCAATCATAGAGATATCAGAGCCAGGTATATGTGTTTATGTAGAGAATTTAACCGCACAGCTTCAATGGCCCCCTAACAGACATTCCCTACAAGGAACTAACAGTACGGCAGCGCACCAATCACCAGATACGGACCAACAACAAAACACACAACTGATGGAACTGCTACTACAACTATTCTATGTATCCTTTTAATTCATGAAGTACAGGGGGTGCTTTAAACAAGCAATGCTAGAGGCACCTGATCATCAAATGCTGAAATGAATCAACGAGCCATGACACAGGTTAGCCTAAGGCATGAATATAAAGAAAGGCAGCATAAAAAACAGAAGCAGCAGAACAGAACCAAGCATACAGATTATATTTATAAGCAGAAGCACGGTTACAATGGGCACAGTGGTTCCCTAACAGACATTCCCCTTCCACCACTTTACAATGAAAACGTGGTGGCTATTTATAGCCCAAAGTTCCCCCCGTTACATTAATGGGCACAAAGTCCCAGTCAAACATTAGCTGACAAAAGCAGCTGCGGAACTGCTGGTGCTGACTTCTGTCGGGCTGGAATGTACTCTCGGCATGGTCTCCCTGAAGGTTGAACAGCCACGTGGCGGCGCGTTGGGTAGAACTTTATATTGACAGGAATGCGGGTAGCTGAGGTAGGTGGAAACTCTCATCAGCATTAAATGAGGCAGCTGGCATAAGTAGTGCGGCCCATGCTTGTCCTTTTTCTTGGCATGTCTTGGCTCAGATCCCAAAGCTGGACACTTGTCGGATGAAGCTGCTTGACACGTGTCTGCCTTGAAATGCAGTCTATCCAACTTCGCCCGGGATTAGAGCGCAATCGGGTAGTACAGGTAAAAAACAGCACAGTCGGGTAGCACTATTTCCCTACTGCGCACCGGTCAAAGGGCGCAGTCCGACTTCGCTGCGAAGTCGGGTTGCGCACCGGCACTTGCTGATTCTCACCGCCGTTCGGACTTCGCACGGACAAGGGAGAGCAGTTCGGACTTCGCGCGAAGTACGAACTTCGCCCCATCACTTAGTCATTTTTCCTGCCAGCCTGCCTGCTACAAGGTGCGCCCAGAAAGAGGGGCGAAGTCGGACTTCGCACCAAAACTGGGCGAAGTGCGCACTTCGCACCAAAAACTGGGTTTCCTGGTTCAGCTTCCCGGGGCCATAACTTTTGATCCGCTGACCCGATCGCCTATTATAATATATCGTTGGAAAGCTCGCGAGAAGATCTGCAATAATAAAATATCTAGGGCTCATTTTGTCCATTTTACCGCCCTGTTTATGGCCCGCAAAAACCCGAACACCTCAGCATGCCCTGACACTTAGCCATTTTTCAGGGCAACTGCTGTCAATTTTGAGAAGAATGAGAATGTAGAGAAGAGAGAGAAAGGGGGAGAAGGAAGAGCAGCTCTCTTACAAAAATTGAAAACATTGCACCCCGTGCAAAATGTGACAACAATAACCAATGGAAAAAAAAAAAAAAAAACAATCAACTCCACACTGCAATGTAAGAAAGAGAAGCAAGTGTCATAGAAAGTGTCAACATACACCAAAATAATGAAACAGTAAATATGTCACATTGAAAAAGAAAATACCATGACATTGCTCACAACGATGACCTTCCACAAGAGAATAGCTCAACAAGGTGCTTTCAAAATGATATGAACTGAGTAGAAGTATTAAAAATTTATACATTCCTAGACACAATTGAACCCTCATCTGAATGTTGTGTCAAATGGACCCAGGGTAAGATTGACATGCAAAGTTAACTCTACACTTATCCAAGAATTTCAAAGCTAAGATTCCATTGCACATATACTATTAATAATGACCTACAGAATATTAATAATCATCCCAATTTCCAAGCATACCACAAACCAATGCCACATCTGAGTGACCATATAATCACCCCACAATACTTAGAAGAAAATGGTAACTCACAGAGACAACAAGTCTCACATAATATTGCAACAAAAATGACTGTTACTTGTACTTGATAACATACAAATGCTTACTCACAGAGGACTTAATGCAAAGATTCATCTGCCAGCTATCCTTATAGACAATGAATCACCTTGTAGTTTTATGACACTCTGTGGTAAACAATCCCATTCTAGAAGCTGTCACAACTTCCACTAAAGTTGGGTTCTATGGTGTCTCCAGGAATGGAACTGGTGACCCTGTACATGAAACTATAGTTTTTGCCTAGATTAAACCCTTCTTGTTGATCTGAATTGAAACCTGCTTTGGGAAGAACCCTTAAAAACCATTCAAATGGTCCAGTAAGACTATCAATATATATAAAATGTAGGTGATTGTACACTTGAAATAGTTTGTTCTGATAGCTAACAGGTAGAAGAGACCATGAAGGTTTACAAATTCATCACTGATGGAGTATGCTTGTTTCACCTCTGATAGAGTATGCTTGCACAGCATAAGCACCAAGGCCAAGTGTCTGCAACACATAGAGGACATCAATCAACTATCAAGTCCAATTGACAATGGTTGATCTAAAGGCTCGTGGGAAGGATGCGCACAGATTTGATGTAAACAAAAAGATGCAAGGAATTTAACACTTGCATGGAGAAAATATAGGCACCCAAAACAACTAAAAAGCCCATTATGCAGCTCCAATTGTAGATATAGTTAAAACATTGGCATGTAGCGTCTACCAAAACTTATTTTTGAGAGTAATATCCAAGCATGGGAATTAAAAGCAGGGAATTATGGATCCCATGCCATTGCGGAAAGATTGTCTTCTGTAAGCCCCTCACTTTGCCATGATCTTCATTTCTAAATTTGGGAAAGTTTTGACATATTGGAAAAAGTTGTATAACCTAATTGAATCTTTCCATTTCATTTCATGAAGTCAAAAGACATAAGTAAACAAATCTCATCTAAGTTACCACATACTCATACATTCCTCTGCCATGTACAAATACAGCACATTCGACACAGAACTAGCTATGAATATGACAAGGATAAATATCACATTAGAAATTGTGTTGTAGCTGCATAGGCAAGACCTTATCCAGGCCATATACCCTAGGATGCTGAGAACTATGTCGATGTTCGATGCTACATTGGGATACTGAAAGCTATGTCAATTTTAGCTGTCATTTTCTGACAAATTAGACCGGAGTTTTATGTGCAATGCAAATTGTAAGCAATAATAATGACTTTCAGCATTATCTTTGAAAGTAACTGCAGAGTTATCAAATACCAAACAACAGCTTTGTTTGGCATTGGACTTCATTAGCATTGTCTTCAAGAAATATTTATAGTTACAAAAAAAAGTTCCATGGTGGTTATTTTAGTTTTATCATATTATATGATGTCCTTGTCCTCCAACAAGATCTGTAAATACCCTAATTTGTGATCCAATTGCAATAACTTGCCCACCAGACATGCTTTTTCAAACAATTAACATGGTGCTAGTAAGTGAGATGCTTCTATTCGGCCTCCATCATCAACTAACAATACAAGACCTGTAAATACCCTAATTTGTGATCCAATTGCAATAACTTACCCACCAGACATGCTCTTTCAAACAACTAACATGGTGCTAGTAAGTGAGATGCTTCTATTTGGCCTCCATCTTCAACTAACAATTTTAGCTGAGAGCAGATACTACTGAGCACTTCTCTTGATGGATTATTGATTGAAATATAACATGGTGCTAGTAAGTGAGATGCTTCTATTTGGCCTCCATCTTCAACTAACAATTTTGGCTGAGAGCAGATACTACTGAGCACTTCTCTTGATGAATTTATAGAGACTGTACATTTTGGCATTTGAACTCACGCAAAATCACTTATTTATCCACCTTCAAACTTCCAATCTATTCCCTTTTGTTCTTGTATAGATGCATGTTTATTTCTTTTTGAGACGGTTGTGTAAGTATACATGGACATCCATGCTGTGTCATATAAGGGTTCTCTACAAAGAATTGTATCAGTTTCAGTATTAAAATTTGTATCCCCAACTTAAATTTTAATATTTTAATTAAAAACCAGGAATTTACTATACTAATTGTAAATTTGATCACATACCACCTCAATGTGGTAGCCTTCCAACCAGATTTCAGTCTAGATCAAATCTTTCTCCATTTCTCTTGTTCCACTTGTGGCATCAAAAGACAATGCCCTAAGAGGGTGTCAAGGCATCACCCAACACCTCTCCCCAATGAGAGATGGCAATTCTTGCAGAACCTCCAAAGTTCCATGTGATGCAAGCCCCCATATGCCATCCTTCCT
The DNA here is from genome assembly GCA_028583015.1 of Wollemia nobilis. NCBI lineage: Eukaryota > Viridiplantae > Streptophyta > Pinopsida > Araucariales > Araucariaceae > Wollemia > Wollemia nobilis. The sequence continues at coordinate 17,636,360 of JAQPPZ010017052.1, forward strand.
GGCCCACCAGCAACAGTGTTGTAACATCTTCAACTCAGAGCCAAAAGGGTGAATGTGCTGTTAACCTTTTTAAATGATTGGAAGATCAATTGTCCCATCCAGGTCTGGGATTTGATGTCTATTTAGACAGTTTTTGGTGTTTAGCTCATATCTTATGGTTAAAAAATATAGCTACTCGTAGACGTTGATGTCCTAGATAATCCCTTAGCTGTCAGATTTATTAGCAGTCTTACATGTAAACATACTCAAACATGTGGATACTGACATGTGTTGGAAAACTATTATCTTTGTCAGAAAGACCAATGGAAGAACATAAATTCATATAGATTTATTTTCAATCATAACAATTATGCAATGCATAATGAATCCGTTTGCATTGGTTCCTTCTAATTTTCCAAATTTTTAAGAGTGTTAACTAGTTTTCCGGAATTTGACGGCCATTCAGAACATTTGACTGTTATCAAATTTTGAGTTGCCGGGCAGAGGTGTGTGTCAAATTCCAACCCTGGTATCATCTACTTATTTTCTATATACGCAATTTGCGTTATCTCTCACTGATGTCTATTTGCTTTCTACTTCCATACTCCGTATAAAGACATTTTGCATGATTGAAGAAGCTAGGTTGCTATAGCTTTATATCTATTCTCAAAGTTTTCTAGTGTTGTACAGAACTCTCATAGGAATAAAATTCAGAATTAGTTCTTGTCTTAAATATATTTCCTTCTGTACTTATGAAGGGTTACCTGTTCCCTTACTGCATTCTATTATTTTAAAATATTAGCATGACTTCAAAATGATGCATTAGCATCATCACTTATTTATTGTTCCTGAAATCCGTACTAAAATTTGTAAATATTATCTAATATACTTGGTTAACATTTTGAGAAAAAAAATTAAAAGCACTAAAAAGCAGTTAGCTGTCAAAAAATAGACGGTTGGCGGTATCGGAGAATAGTAGTCCTGAAGAATTTGACTGTAGAAGCAACAAAATTAAGCTAAATTTCAAAATGGTCCAGGCCCTGAAACCTCTTATTTTCTAAGGAGATCGCAATGCGGTCTATCGTTGAACCCTTTATTCGGGAAGCTCTCCGAAACATCAGAACCAAATTCTCTCATGCACAGAATTCTCAGAATTCTGAAAATGGAAGAAAGGAAATAAAAGAGAATATATATAACTAGCCTCTACATAAAAGTACCAGTTACAGTCCAAAATTGATGATCAACAAACCAATTCCAACAGAAAGTATCGTTAACATTTAAATTATTTATTTAAAAAATAAATAAATGAAAGCTTTGATTACCAGGATCGTCCACAATTCCTTGCTTAAAATCTCCAACAAGCTCAGAAATCTTTAGAGGAAACACACCGAACTCAAGGAAGAGAAAGAAGACATAACTAAGTTGAAAAGAAAAAATTAAACTAAAACTAAAATACTCGGCGTGCCTCATTGTTTGAAGGGGGGATGGTTTTGTAGCAGGAAAGTGTGTTGCCATCCAAAACAAAATATCTCTTGCGCAATCTGAACCTGTTGGAACGAATTCGATACAGCCAGCCTTCCATCCTCTTCGACTCCTCCATTCTCTACAAGTTCCTGCGAAAAACTAAAGAGAACTGGCAGCTCAAAAACCAAATTATGTCATATGAGCTCAACAAAATGGCAAAGCGGTCGCAGGTACGAACCGCATTGCCACAAGCGAGTGGAAAGGCGACAGTAACAGAGAGAAATAAGGCAGGCGGGCGGAAGGATTCATAAGGGAGAGCCAGAGTAAAAAATAGTTTATTTACAGCCGTCAACAAGACAAAAGCAATGTAACAGATTGTATAAATAGATCTATGATAACCTGCAAGCAACGGATGCATCATTTAAAACAAGTAATCAAATTTTCTAGTGGTGGAGTGGAGTGACGAGGGAATCACCTTTGCTTCTTCGCTGATATCGCGGGACACCATGATTGATGTTTCGAACTTGTATGGGTCCCATGTTTCAATACTTCCCCGTTCTTTTCTTCTTCTTCTGAGTTTGCCAAGTTCGGGCGTCCTACGTGGATGATGTGAGTTGTCCAGTCTCACATTTAGTTGTTAGGCTTCGGTTTTCTCATCCAACACAAGGAATATTTATTTACGTATATGTTGGTTTTTGTCGTTGCCAGAATTGGGATTCACTTGCAGCTGTTTGAAAGTTGAAATTGATATGCAAGTTTTGGTTTATGCAAACTAAACAGCACACGTCATGGAAAGGCTTTGGAACTATTTATAAAATGATATTATTACAAACTTAAGATGCTAAGATGGTAATTTTAATCATTGATTTAGTGGTCATAATATTTTAATTTATTTAAATTTTAACCGTTGTAAAATATCATAATAAATTTTAAAAATATTTATAAAATTTATGATGGATGTGTATAAAATATATTTTTCAAAAAAATATATATATTTATAAAATTTGAACTTAAATCATTATAGGTCCTTGTTTATAATCATTTTAAAAGAATAATTGTGTTTTTAATAAATGTAAAATTATTATAAAACTTTAATTAATTATAAAATGATATTATAATAATTTAATTTTTAATAATATAAAATTATTATAAAACTTTAATTAATAACAAACTTATCATCTTAAAATAACATTTTAATCCTTTATTTAGTTGTTACATTATTTAAATAATATAAATTTTCAACCAATTATTTAAAATATTATGATAATATTTATAAAACTTGAACTTAAATTTCTAAGTTAAGTTCACATAACAATGATACTCATGTTCTTTTCTAACTCAAGTTCAAGTTCTTTGCTCAACCAATGGGCTTCAACAACAATGCTTATAAAACAAGGTTTAATCACAACACTCAAACCAGAAAACCTTGAAGCATTTAAACCAACACTTTCAAAAAGGAAACCACAATCAATCCTTTTCTCTCCAATGATATTTCAGAAATCAACCACCATAAACAATCAATAGAGAATATTGCCCATACCTTATTAATGCCAAGAAGTTGTCCACAAAATCTGCCACACTCAACACAACTTTCCTTTCCAATCTCAATGAGGGTTAGTGGACTTCAAATAATAATCACAAAATAAAGCATAACTCAATTTACACCTTTTTACTCCAACTCAATAATCACATCCACCAAAGATATATTCAATAACCCTCAAGCAAAATATTTTTCTCAAGAATGTTTCAATAATTAAAAGCACTCTCCAAATAACATCTCAACAATGTGCCAAATAAGTAATAATCCTTATTACTCCTCAAACCACTTATACCCTAAAGAAATTAAAATCTATGCCTACCTACTTATCTCTCCAAAAACCACTTTTACTATAAAATTTATGCACAAATTTTAAACTAACTTTTAGCACCCAATAAAACAAAAAATTGTTTTAATTTTCTTTTACAACTTTAATGCATACCTTGGCATGAATTTCGGAATATCAAACACAACATATAAACCTTGGTAGCATGCGCACGAAAAACCACAACCAACGCACTATTTCCCTTTTACACAACAAAAGGGAGTTCGCAGGATTCGAACTTGAGTCCTGCGGCTCCTGCGTCCTAACGGCGCTTGCGCACCACGTGAGCTAGCACTCCACACAAGACCAAAGGCGCCTCACTCTCCTTTATCCTCCATGCAACAACCAACGCAAAACAAATTTCTCCTTTCTCAAACAAAACGAAGTGCACGCGATTCGAACACTCAACCACTTGCCTCCCAATGCCTTTGCGCTGCTCGAGTTGCCAATAGGCCACACTGCCCACGATGTCTTTGGATTCGACCACACCTCAACTTATTCGTTGCCTCTGCCTTTAAACATTTTTCACACGAGCTCTTTTCGCTTTCTAATAATCGCATTAACCACAAGAGCAAGGATGAGGAATAATAAACCTTAGTCATCCTTTTATAGTCTTCTCCCTCATATTCGACGACGTCGATGGATTACTTTTATTTTAATTTTAAAATTTTAATTTTAATTTTAAATAATTTAAAATTTAAACTAAATATTTAAAATTAAATATCTCCATCACCGGGGCACCTTTTTCGATGAAACGAAAAGCCAACTTGGGTTTTAAGAAAAACCCATTTCAAATCTGCCATCCATGGTTTTAAATAAAACCTTTTATTTTGCCTACCTTGGTTTTCACAAAAAGACTTTCCTTGCACTTTTCACAAAACATAGTGCATGCCATCATAGATCCTTTTGACATCAAATAACCTTTTGACATCAATGACAACATTTTAGCTTAGGGACTCAAAATGTCCAACAATCTCCCCCTTTGTCATTGATGGCAACCCATATTCATTTACTGAAATCTGACCTTCTTTTCTGCTCCCCCTGGGACTTTGCTCCCCCTGGCTCAATGCTCTCTCAAAAATCAAATCTCTCCCCATATCAAAACTTTCCTTAATATACACAAATCTCTCCCCCTTTGACATCAATGGCAAAGGGTCACCTTTGGGGCTTGGGGCTAAGAATGAGCCTCTTAGCTTAGCCCCTCCCCCACCTCCTCATGAGGTGGTTAATTCTGGGGTGGGAGTATTTCTACTCCCCGAAAGCACTGCTCTTTACCTTTATCTTTCTCTCTTCCTTTCGAGTTTTCTGAATCCTCTCACTATTTCTTTCCAAGTAATCATCACTTCTGTTCCTGTTCCTGTTCTTGTTCTCATCCATGTTCTTGTTCCTATTTTTGTTCTCATCCAAGTTCCTGTTCTTGTTCCTGTTCCTATTCCTTTTCTCATCCATGTTCCTGTTCCTATTCATACCTGCTTCTGGAATATTTTCTCTACACCATCTTGTTGTGTGACCATCATTATTGCACTTATAACACTTAATGTTATTATTCCTTGGAGGTGCAAATGTCTTAGGATACCTCCTAGTGAAGCCAAATCTTCTTCTACCATGAACCCTGCAATTCATTGCCTTGTGACCAAAACCATTGCATGAGTAGCAATATCCTTGAAAAAGCTATCCTTTTCCATATTCCTGTCTTTCATATGACCTGCATTGTGAAGCCATGTGCCCAAACCTATGACATGAGAAGCATCTCCCATTGAAGCTTCCTTGCCTAGACCTCATTGGTCTTCTGTTCTGATTGTTGTTCCATCTGTATCTTCTTTGTGCATTGTTCCTATATTTGTTGAACTCTCTGTTGTCCAACTCATCCTCTGATGTCTCATTCCCACTTACACTATCATCTTCTGAAGTATCTTCTTCTAAAGTTTCTTCTTCATCAAGACTTGAAGTAGATTCTTTTTCCTGTTTCTTTCCAAAGCCAAGACCTGTTGAACATGATGTTCTTTGTTGTCCACAAATGAACTTATCCAAGTTCTTAGAGCTATTTGTGAAACTCTTCATCTTGATCTTGGAGTCCTTTAAATATTTCTTTAGAGTAGCCACTTCTTGTGCTAACTTCTCACATTCCAAAATATTTGCTTCTAACTTTTCTTTGAACTTACTTGCCTTAGCCTTTGACTTCTCTAAGTCTTCTATGAGCAATAATATTTCTTCATCACATTCTTGAAACTGATTTTCAAGCTTAGAGTGTTGTTTTCTTACCTTCTTTACTATGTCAAGGGCATAGATAAGTTCTCCCTTGAGATCATAACCATTCTCTATTGAGTAATCCTCTATTTGTTTGCCTTTGTCCTTATCATTACTTCCTTTTGGCTTATCTTCTATAGGATCACTTACTTCATCTTCTAAAGCCATTAGAAGATTCTCATCTGGTCTTTCAAGTGCATCTTCAAAACCATCATCACTGAAACTATAGCCATCTCTAGTGCAATCATCTTCAAGATGTCCAAATTTACCACATCTAAAACATTTGAGAATAACTGGAGTCCTTTTCTCTTTAACCATAAATAGGACTTCATCTCTATCATTGTCTGAAAAACTAGCATCACTATCAAATGAGTACTTACTTGCATTATCTCGCATAGTAGCTTTTCTTTTGCCTTTGGAAGAACTTCTTTCCTTGTTTGTTCTGTCCATCCTTGCCTTTCTTCTGGTACCTGTGTCTTTTTGATTCCCTGTACTTGTGATCCTATTTTTCTTCATCACTGTTGTACTTTGGCTTTTTGCACTCTGTTGCATAATGTCCATACTTTCCACAATTGAAGCACTTAATAGATCTAACATCTATGAATATTTTGGAACCTTTATCTCTCCTACCATAGTTAGCTTCTTCATCACTAGATGACTCACTGCTCGATTCTATCTGCTTTCCCTTTTTCTTTTTATCCACTTTGAAAGCAGCTTCTTTCGGAGGAATAGGATCTTTTGTTCTTATCTCAAAAGTAGTAAGCATGCCAAGCAAAGAATTCCTTGTCAAAGAATCACTATCAATTGATGTTTCTATAGCAGAAACCTTTTCACTATACCTTTTTGGAAGAGTTCTCAAGATCTTATCACAAGCATCCGATTCATCAACCTTCATTCCAAGACCTCTCATCTCATGCACAAGTTCATCAATCTTACTGAGATAATCATGAATATTTTCATCATCTCTCATTCTTAAGTTCTCAAATTCTCCTTTGAGATTTCTGATCTTAGCTTTCCTGACACCTTTATCACCCTCATATATGTCATGTAGTAGATCCCACATATCTTTTGTTGTTTTACAATCCATAACCTTCATAGATTCTGATCTACCCAATCCTTTTATAATTGCATTCATAGCTCTTGAATTTGCATGCATTAGAAGCTTACCTTCCTTATCTGTCGGAGGATTGACTGTAGAATCATATCCAAGTTCCACTGCATCCCAAACTTCATTTCCAAGTGCCATCAGGTGAAATCTCATCAAGCATACACCAATACAAGAAGTCACTTCCATCAAAGACTGGTACTGCATTATTGAAGGGTCCATCTCTTTGATCCTTTTGATCCATTGTGTTCTTAGACCACTTTTCCTTCAAGCTGTCAAACTCTTCTGAAGGAACCCGCTTTGATACCAATTGAAGAACACAAGCTTATACTGAGAGGGGGGTGAACAGTATAAGACCACTTTTTACTTTTTCCTTCAATTCAACTTTCAATTCAATATTATGCAGTGTATAGATAGCAGTATCAATAGCAGTAATCAAAGCAATGCACAAAACACCATCCACAATAGAGACACAACAATTTACGTGGTTCACCCAATGTGGGCTACTCCACGGAGAAAATATTTTACTAAAACTTTCTCAATCAATCTCTTTGGGAATCCTTCCCAATTACAATGTTTATGGACCTCTGTCCAAAGGAGATGTTGATCCCCTAATCTCAAGTTCGTGGATCTCTTCCATAGGAGAACTCTTTCCCCTTCTACTCTGGCTAGTGATCTTCTAGAAGACTTTGTCTCTCTGCTGCTCTAACTTGTGGATCTCTCTCCACTTGAAGACTCCTCACTCAGATCTATCTTCAATTGTCCTAGCTGCTGGATCTCTATCCACTGAGACTCTGTCCTCTGTACTCTATCACCTCCAAAGCTCTGTCAATAGGTTCACTTAGAACCTCCTCAAATCTTCTCAATAGGTTCACTCAGAACCTGCTCAAATCTGCTCAATAGGCTCACTCATCCTGCTCAATAGGCTCACTCAAAAACTTCTCAAATATGCTCAATAGGCTCACTTAGAACCTACTCAAATATGCTCAATAGGCTCACTCAGAACCTGCTCAAATATGCTCAATAAGTCCTCTCTAGGACTTGCTCAAATCTGCATAGCAAGCTTTCACAAAAGCTTACTCAAAATTAGTCCACAAGCCTTCTCAAAGACTTACCTCAAATCAACTTAACAAGCTCACACAGAACTTGTCCAATCTCATAGAATCATAAAGAGAATTGTTAGAGACTCAATATGTTCTAAACTCAATGCTCAATCAATATCTCAATTCAATCTCATAGAAGCATAAAGAGAATTGTTAGAGACTCAATATGTTCTATACTCAAATCCCAATCTCAACTCAAATCAATCTCAACTCAGCTCAATATTATAGAAGCATAAAGAGAATTGTTAGAGACTCAATATGTTCTATTCACAAACTCAATTTCTTTCTCAACTCAAATCAAAATATAGAATAGTTTGTTTTATGGAACTTGAACAACCACTTCACACATTCACTTGACTAGGCTCAAACAACTCTACTCAACCAATCACCTCTAGGAACAACTCTTTCTCACAAACCCTAGTCCAAGCATGAATCACTCAACTCAAAATGTTTCCAACAATGCTCAACCACAAATCTCACATAACAATGATACTCATGTTCTTTTCTAACTCAAGTTCAAGTTCTTTGCTCAACCAATGGGCTTCAACAACAATGCTTATAAAACAAGGTTTAATCACAACACTCAAACCAGAAAACCTTGAAGCATTTAAACCAACACTTTCGAAAAGGAAACCACAATCAATCCTTTTCTCTCCAATGATATTTCAGAAATCAACCACCATAAACAATCAATAGAGAATATTGCCCATACCTTATTAATGCCAAGAAGTTGTCCACAAAATCTGCCACACTCAACACAACTTTCCTTTCCAATCTCAATGAGGGTTAGTGGACTTCAAATAATAATCACAAAATAAAGCATAACTCAATTTACACCTTTTTACTCCAACTCAATAATCACATCCACCAAAGATATATTCAATAACCCTCAAGCAAAATATTTTTCTCAAGAATGTTTCAATAATTAAAAGCACTCTCCAAATAACATCTCAACAATGTGCCAAATAAGTAATAATCCTTATTACTCCTCAAACCACTTATACCCTAAAGAAATTAAAATCTATGCCTACCTACTTATCTCTCCAAAAACCACTTTTACTATAAAATTTATGCACATATTTTAAACTAACTTTTAGCACCCAATAAAACAAAAATTTGTTTTAATTTTCTTTTACAACTTTAATGCATACCTTGGCACGAATTTCGGAATATCAAACACAACATATAAACCTTGGCAGCATGCGCACGAAAAACCACAACCAACGCACTATTTCCCTTTTACACAACAAAAGGGAGTTCGCAGGATTCGAACCTGAGTCCTACGGCTCCTGCGTCCTAACGGCGCTTGCGCACCACGTGAGCTAGCGCTCCACACAAGACCAAAGGCGCCTCACTCTCCTTTATCCTCCATGCAACAACCAACGCAAAACAGATTTCTCCTTTCTCAAACAAAACAAAGTGCACGCGATTCGAAAACTCAACCACTTGCCTCCCAATACCTTTGTGTTGCTCGAGTTGCCAACAGGCCACACTGCCCACGATGTCTTTGGATTCGACCACACCTCAACTTATTCGTTGCCTCTGCCTTTAAACGTTTTTCACACGAGCTCTTTTCACTTTCTAATAATCGCATTAACCACAAGAGCAAGGATGAGGAATAATAAACCTTAGTCATCCTTTTATATAGTCTTCTCCCTCATATTCGACGACGTCGACGGATTACTTTTATTTTAATTTTAAAATTTAAATTTAAATTTTAAATAATTTAAAATTTAAACTAAATATTTAAAATTAAATATCTCCATCACCGGGGCACCTTTTTTGATGAAACGAAAAGCCAACTTGGGTTTTAAGAAAAACCCATTTCAAATCTGCCATCCATGGTTTTAAATAAAACCTTTTATTTTTCCTGCCTTGGTTTTCACAAAAAGACTTTCCTTGCACTTTTCACAAAACATAGTGCATGCCATCATAGATCCTTTTGACATCAAATAACCTTTTGACATCAATGACAACATTTTAGCTTAGGGACTCAAAATGTCCAACAATCTCCCCCTTTGTCATTGATGGCAACCCATATTCATTTACTAAAATTTGACCTTCTTTTCTGCTCCCCTGGGACTTTGCTCCCCCTGGCTCAATGCTCTCTCAAAAATCAAATCTCTCCCCATATCAAAACTTTCCTTAATATACACAAATCCTCCCCCCCTTTGACATCAATGGCAAAGGGTCACCTTTGGGGCTCGGGGCTAAGAATGAGCCTCTTAGCTTAGCCCCTCCCCCACCTCCTCATGAGGTGGTTAATTCTGGGGTGGGAGTATTTCTACTCCCGAAAGCACTCGCTCTTTACCTTTATCTTTCTCTCTTCCTTTCTGAGTTTTCTGAATCCTCTCACTGTTTCTTTCCAAGTAATCATCACTTCTGTTCCTGTTCCTGTTCTTGTTCTCATCCATGTTCTTGTTCCTATTTTTGTTCTCATCCAAGTTCCTATTCCTGTTCTTGTTCCTGTTCCTATTCCTGTTCTCATCCATGTTCCTGTTCCTGTTCATACCTACTTCTAGAATATTTTCTCTACACCATCTTGTTGTGTGACCATCATTATTGCACTTATAACACTTAATGTTATTATTCCTTGGAGGTGCAAATGTCTTAGGATACCTCCTAGTGAAGCCAAATCTTCTTCTACCATGAACCCTGCAATTCATTGCCTTGTGACCAAAACCATTGCATGAGTAGCAATATCCTTGAAAAAGCTATCCTTTTCCATATTCCTGTCTTTCATATGACCTGCATTGTGAAGCCATGTGCCCAAACCTGTGACATGAGAAGCATCTCCCATTGAAGCTTCCTTGCCTAGACCTCATTGGTCTTCTGTTTGATTGTTGTTCCATCTGTATCTTCTTTGTGCATTGTTCCTATCTTTGTTGAACTCTCTGTTGTCCAACTCATCCTCTGATGTCTCATTCCCACTTACACTATCATCTTCTGAAGTATCTTCTTCTGAAGTTTCTTCTTCATCAAGACTTGAAGTAGATTCTTTTTCCTATTTCTTTCCAAAGCCAAGACCTGTTGAACATGATGTTCTTTGTTGTCCACAAATGAACTTATCCAAGTTCTTAGAGCTATTTGTGAAACTCTTCATCTTGATCTTGGAGTCCTTTAAATATTTCTTTAGAGTAGCCACTTCTTGTGCTAACTTCTCACATTCCAAAATCTTTGCTTCTAACTTTTCTTTGAACTTACTTGCCTTAGCCTTTGACTTCTCTAAGTCTTCTATGAGCAATAATATTTCTTCATCACATTCTTGAAACTGATTTTCAAGCTTAGAGTGTTGTTTTCTTACCTTATTTACTGTGTCAAGGGCATAGATAAGTTCTCCCTTGAGATCATAACCATTCTCTATTGAGTAATCCTCTATTTTTTTGCCTTTGTCCTTATCATTACTTCCTTTTGGCTTATCTTCTATAGGATCACTTACTTCATCTTCTAAAGCCATTAGAAGATTCTCATCTGGTCTTTCAAGTGCATCTTCAAAACCATCATCACTGAAACTATAGCCATCTCTAGTGCAATCATCTTCAAGATGTCCAAATTTACCACATCTAAAACATTTGAGAATAACTAGAGTCCTTTTCTCTTTAACCATAAATAGGACTTCATCTCTATCATTGTTTGAAAAACTAGCATCACTATCAAATGAGTACTTACTTGCATTATCTGCATAGTAGCTTTTATTTTGCCTTTGGAAGAACTTCTTTCCTTGTTTGTTCTGTCCATCCTTGCCTTTCTTCTGGTACCTGTGTCTTTCTGATTCCCTGTACTTGTGATCCTATTTTTCTTCATCATTGTTGTACTTTGGCTTTTTGCACTCTATTGCATAATGTCCATACTTTCCACAATTGAAGCACTTAATAGATCTAACATCTATGAATATTTTGGAACCTTTATCTCTCCTACCATAGTTAGCTTCTTCATCACTAGATGACTCACTGCTCGATTCTATCTGCTTTCCCTTTTTCTTTTTATCCACTTTGAAAGCAACTTCTTTCGGAGGAATAGGATCTTTTGTTCTTATCTCAAAAGTAGTAAGCATGCCAAGAAAAGAATTCCTTGTCAAAGAATCACTATCAATTGATGTTTCTATAGCAGAAACCTTTTCACTATACCTTTTTGGAAGAGTTCTCAAGATCTTATCACAAGCATCTGATTCATCAACCTTCATTCCAAGACCTCTCATCTCATGCACAAGTTCATCAATCTTACTGAGATAATCACGAATATTTTCATCATCTCTCATTCTTAAGTTCTCAAATTCTCCTTTGAGATTTCTGATCTTAGCTTTCCTGACACCTTTATCACCCTCATATATGTCATGTAGTAGATCCCACATATCTTTTGTTGTTTTACAATCCATAACCTTCATAGATTCTGATCTACCCAATCCTTTTATAATTGCATTCATAGCTCTTGAATTTGCATGCATTAGAAGCTTACCTTCCTTATCTATCGGAGGATTGACTGTAGAATCATATCCAAGTTCCACTGCATCCCAAACTTCATTTCCAAGTGCCATCAGGTGAAATCTCATCAGCATACACCAATACAAGAAGTCACTTCCATCAAATACTGGTATTGCATTATTGAAGGGTCTGTCTCTTTGATCCTTTTGATCCATTGTGTTCTTAGACCGCTTTTCCTTCAAGTTGTCAAGTGCATGTTGAGCGTTTCCTCCTTCACTACATCGGCAGGAGCTACGCTATCCAATTGACACTTGAACTGGAGATGGATGACATATCCTATGATCACAAGACACGTGGTGGAAGAAAGCTAGAAAAGACAGCCAACGGAGATATCGAGGACACTTATCCACTCTACCGAGAAACAAAGATGATGCATGTCATGGTTATCGAAATGTACTTTGAGATTTTTTTGCCTAAGAAAATGATGATTCTTCTATTCGAAAGAAAGAAACTGAACCTGCACTAGCGAGAAGAAGCAAAATCTACTCTATAGGGCTATTTTACGGAGCGGTGGGGATATGATAGGGGAATTTTTTGTCGACGAGGCTGGAGTGAAAGCGGGAGCTGCTAAATATTGATGGATACCGAGATTTTTGACTCTTTTTTATTAGGGATATGCTACAGGTGGCAAGTCCACATGGTTTAATGAGGGTTACCACGTGGGAAACAAATAAAAAATCCCATCTCACAGTGATCAATCAAAAGTGTGACACTAACTATAAACTGGCTAAAATTTGGAGTATCGTTTTATAGGCTTCTGGCTACGTGTTGGACCCATTGGTGCTCACTACCACCCTCTGCCTCAAGATATTTTTGGATACAAATATAATCAAACATGAACACTGTTGTAGTTATTGCTGGCTTCTGTTGATGCTACAGCTTTTGCATTCGATGCAAACCTAAAAGTTTCCTTACAAAGTCAATGCTCTCATCAGCGTGGATCAAAACAAGCTGAAGATGTTGCAGTGAGGGGAAGCTTAGGGGATCGTATCCTCAAACCTGGTTGAAGGTATCCATGACTGTATGGACAAGGGAACAATATAAAGGAAGATTGAGCAAGAGGGTTCAGAAGCAAGTTTTTTTTCCAACATCAAAGAAAACAAGTGCCACGATAGAACATGAAGGTACCACCATTCAGTTTGGTAGTTTATGGATTGAATGTTAGCCAGGGCACTTAAGACGTGAAAAGGCACTGTGATTGACGCCTCATCTTCAAGGAGACGTTCTATTCTGGAATGGAACCCTTAGATTCTTCTATGAATTTTTTAATTATTTTTCCACACAAGAGAGGAGGCGACAGTCGTAGGAGTGGAGGCGCTAGGAGCTGGTGCAGCGGTAGTTTTTTTGGTGGTGGTGGCATTTCATATCCAGTGCATGTTTTCTTCAGAAGACCGATTCCAGGTATCATGATTTCATGGGCGACGAGCATGATTTTGGCAAAGGGGACCTTTGGTTGATGCAATGGTAGGTGGTGGCAAATCTGACACTCGCTAGATGGTTGGGGTGAGTTTGTAGGTGACACGGGTGTGCCTTCGATCGAGCTAGCCAGGGCTCGTACACCATAGATGATCATGAAGGATTCTAAAGCAATGGAGAAGGTTGGAGATTGGTAAGTGTTGGTCAAATATATGCCTAATCAATAAACACTACGTTTATGTGCCCTAGATATGACCAACATTGAAAGGCCGAAGGAAATAGATGTCCTTCATGCCAATATACAGAGAGGGCTGGTTCTCGAACTAAAACCTAAAATGGTAAAATACCAAGGATGCAAAAAAGAAATTGGAAATAACATAAAGAGATGGGAAATATGGCCACAGGCCGAAGTGCAAGACTGGTGTTAGACTAACTAGCAAAAAAAAACCCAAGCAAAAACTAGCATTTATGAAAGCAAACAGAATATATTAGGCTCATAATCTTGCCATAGCAACTATCAAAATGGTACTCCATCATTCACCTTCTCATTAGCAAATTTAAATCCAATGACAAAATTTAAATACAACAAACTAGATAGATGAATGGATTTAGAAGCATAATGTATATAAATTAATCACACACAAGACCACTCACGAATTCAAAAGCCTGATACCTTCTATTAATGCAGAGAGCTTAAAGAAATATCTCACAAAAATGTCTAACTCCCTCACTTTACAATGAAATTTTCCTAGTATTTTAGAGGTTTTTGCCTCTATCATTTAATACATATGAGAGAAGAATGTCCTGAGATCAAAGAAATAATTAGCAAAATCCTCCTCAAATTCTTTGAAAATTCGTTCGCCTGGGGAACAAAGTCCTGAAAATATAAACTTCGAACGGAGGTGCGCATGTTAGGAGAAATCATTAAATTATTTGGATCACTTCTAATACATTGGAAATCATGAAAGCTCATTTATATTTGCCTTCCTATTCGTGATCCACAAAATGGAGTAACTGAGGGTGCCCTTCATTAAATGCTAAATTCAATTGTCTTGATCAAATTCCTATTCGCCCATGTTCACTTTTGCCTCGAGATATGTTTTGCCCCTTTGCAAACTAAAAATGCGCATGCGACACTCTTATAAGACACGTTCACCTCTATAAAGGGTGAACAACACATTCGCCCCTATGGAAGGACGAATGCAACCTTGCTTCGCCATATAGGTTGGTTCACCCATGGGAGGGGCGAACGACATGTTCACCCCTCAACCAAGGAGAACCTGATTTGAGTTTCTTTTTGGGTGTGCATGCCACTACATATTGCCAAGGTGCGTTCGCCCCTAAGAAGGGTGAACGACGCGTTCACACCTTTGGAAGGGCGAACGCGACCTTGTTCTTTTGATCTTTCACCTTTGTGAAATTTTTGAACTCGTTCGCCCCTTTCAAGGGCGAATGGAGCGTTCACATATTTCTTGGGGCGAACATAAATGCATATCAAATTTATCAAGCTTTTCCTTGGGCCTTTGTCTTCTCCATTTTTTGAAATTCAGGCAAACATTTCTCCATGGAATTTTATAAGGAAATAAACTCAAAAGGGATTTCCTAAAATGCATCAAAACTTGACGAATAGGAAATTATTTAAAATATTACATATGGAAGCCAAATATGCAAATATGTATTGTCTATATACTGTCGCCACATTCAAACATTGAATTCAAAATCTTTAAACAAAATTCCCAATGAATACAAAATGGCCAACATTTCTTGGCAACTCATGGGGTATCCAGCTCGCATGGATGCAAGCGATCCCATGCCTTTATCCATTGGGTGCAGAGTCTATATCATTTTCTGGTGGCTACCTGTGCGCACTCTTGTCTCTTTGCCTTCGCTGCGACTCTGAGCACTTCAGCATGTTCAACTTCCTTCGTCGATTTCTCTGCTGCTTCACAATCTACCATCGCTTTCTCTTCTTGCTTTGCAATACTCTCTAAAAGAGCCTCGTAAGTGCAAACAACATCATGCCAAGCTTCGATGGTGAATAAGCAAGGAACATTAAGAGATTGATAAACAAAACAAAGAATTTGCATATTCGTCAAGCTAAGGCACTTTGAACGTTGGGCCAATTCATAAAGATACAACTCTAAGTGCGTATACTTCTCCATCCGAGGCAACACTTGCGCTTCAGTAAGGGGCTCATCCAAGGCGTTAATGTCTGCAATATCTTCATTGAATGCACTCCAGAGCTCTTATAATTGCTCCATCAGAAGAGGCTCGCCCCATTCATGTAGGAAGGTAGTGAAGCCCAACCAGTTAATAGTCTCAAAATGAGACATTGAAATAGTATCCTCTTGCTTAATAGTATTGAGGACAACCTGCCCTAAATTTACAAGGTCCATGCATTGAAAATAGCTTCACAGAGTTACTCGCGCTCGAGACCAAGCATAATCCATCTCACTGAGAGGGCGAATATGCAGAGGCGTATTCAACAAAGCTTGAATCTTCATAGCTATCTCCATATAGGGCGAAAGCAACTCCTCTATAGAATCAATCGTTTGTTGCCCAAGCTGGATTTGTATCCTTGATTCCCATAAATACTTCAACACCTTGACAACATGTGCAGCCAACTTCATTGAATTTCGAACAGAGCAAAGGCGAATGTCTCTTACACTGTCGCGCAAAAATCCCATAACAAGAGCTGCCTTAGCTTCAAGCTACTTCTTGAGTTCTTCTACCTATTGTTGAAGGTTATGCATTTCAATTCGAGCAACATCATGCTCCTTCAAGTGCACCTTGACTTGATTGCGCAAATATTCATTTTTAATGGCCATTTTTTCTTCTATCGCCTTGCTCTTGGCTAGTGTGCTCTCCAACTCTAGCACTTTATCTTGCACCTTGAAATATTTTTCTTTATAGTGCTCCCTGTGCAAATACAATGAGCTCATATCTACTTGCATGTTACCCATTTTTTTAATGGGATAAATCCACATTAGATATTCAGTGATAGTCTTAGAAACATAATCTTCAGGCTGCAACTCGCCTTGGGATTTTTGAACTAGCAGAGTGAACATTGTCACATGAGCCTCCTGGGTAATTGGATCAAAAACCACCTTCTTGATCGATCACGCCAGTGCAAAGCTTCCTTTCGACACATACTCTTCAACCATTGGGAAGAGCTCAGGTGCGTCCAATTTAATTTTTCAACATTTGGCTGCTTACGAGCTACCTGCACATCTGGAACAGTCTACAGCTCCAAAAATGGTGTAAATGGGACAAAAACTTTTGAGCAAATAGGCCAGTGGGCATGGATGACACAAATTGAAGTGGAGGAATGGATTCGAGAATGGTAGAAGGGAGAGAAAGGGTGGATGAAGTGGTAGAAACAGGTGTGACTGTAGTTATGCTAATCCTAGATAGAACTTGCATACTGATAGTCATAATGGTAGAAGAAGTGGTGACCGAGGGAAGGGGACAGAAAAAGGATTTGCCCCCGATGCATACGAACTAAAAGAAACAGAAGACAAAGGAGGGGGAATGAAAGAAGGAGCAACCATGATTTCAAAAACAAAAGAAGTAGAAGTGGAAGAGGGAACCATGGAAAATGAAACAGAAGGAATATCAAAGGATGGAGAGATAGAAAGTGGAGGTGACGAAAATGTAACAGAGGGGATTGAAGAAGAAATCATTGCATGCTCAATGAGAGAAAGGGAAGAAGAGGGAAAATATGACGTACCTTGGGGTGCAAGCACCACTTGTTCTATGGATGGTGGTGGTTGTGCAACTGTCTCCTCTTCTTGATTTACCTCCTATTCACCAACATTGAGGGCTATTTCCTCATTCAAAATCTCAACATGAGAATTTTTAGAAAACTGCTCCGTCTCCTCTTATTGTGCCAACAAAAACATTTGCGCTACTGAAGTAGGAAGATCAATATTGGGTGAAGGGCACGCTACCAGTATAGAGGCGACTATAGAAATTGATGTAGCAAGAATCGCAATACCCAAAGACATGGGCGCTGTAACAGTGAATTTAGTGGCCACACCAGTGCGAGGCCGTTTAGATACTTTAGGAAATGGAGGTGCCATCGGTTGTCTCTATTGCTTGGGCATGGGAGCCTCCTCCTGAGGGCGTTTCATTATTTGAGACCACCTTTGGAAAACATATTATTGTTCTTCTTCTTCCTCTTCATCCTTGGCTTCATCCTCAACCGTAGGAATCTCTTCCTCAGGTTCGCTTTCTCCACTTTCAGACTGCTAAAAACTTTACGATAAAATAGTGGTAAAAGAAACAAGTTGATAGGATTCCAAGAACCTATCATAAACTTCAGAAAACTGAGTATCAAGCTTCAACCTGTAAGCAGCATACGACTTCCTCCGATGAATGTGCTCACCCACCAATTCATAATTTTCTCCTCCTTTCGATCAGGATTTGCTTCTTTGACAATTGTGAACAGACCTGGAGGAGGAATATGTGTTGTATTCTTCTCTGGATTATACTTCGCTTCCCGTTCATAGTAATCATGCCATGGAGGAAGGGAGGACATCTTCTCTATATGCCAGTTCATGTCTGGCCCATCAAAATTATTTTACCACTTCTGAATATCCAGGCACGGGCAACAATGAAAGGTCTTCACCTTAATAAGTTCCAAAAATTTTCCGAGTGGGTCGTATCGCCAATGCTACGGCAACTCAATTAGTCCCAGGTCCTGAAGCGCCACCGTCAGAAGGTGATTTTGCCCAATCTGGTTCACTTCTATGCTTCCAAATTTAAAAGGCATAGTACAAGTTGTCTTTTTTCCTCGTCTAGAGCCGTATATATCATTGATATAATCCATCTGGTGCACAACTTCCATTGTAAAAATGCGCACAGTAGCAAAATAAGGCAACAAAAATAGTTTACCTGTATATCCAAAAATTCGAACAACCACACCCTGAGTAAGCAAAAATACGTCTCCCTTCTTCTCAAAAATAACATCTCTCAAGTCACGCGACACTCGGTCACAACTTCCATAGATCAATTCAATGGTAGGGCCCAAAAACCAGCTATTAAAGATGTAGATAGACTCTTTCTTCGTTAACACCTGTGTCCACTTATAAAATGGCAAGGGCTCATTCTTTTCACCTATCTGTGTAACAACAATAAAAGAAAAACGTCGCTGCATCTGTAAGAAGAATAACAATACCAGCAACGAGGTGTACCGAAATGATTTAGACCTTCCTTCTTGCAATTTTTGCAATTGAGAATTGATTCTTTGAGAAATAAATTCGGCTCAATCAAAATAAATCAGATTTCCACCTTGCCTCATAGCAGCAGGAGAATAAAAGTCTACCTTGTAAATACATTGAGCCATAGCTGCCTACCATTTATGCACCGTTTCATCTGAGAGCAACCCAAAAATCTAGGAAAGCATGGAATAGACGTCTTGGCACTTGAAATCTAAAAGAATTTTAGGCAAATTTGGTAGTTGCTCCATCTGTGGCTCCTTGATGCGCTGAGTTTCCATGAATTGTCTCATAACAACTATTGAAACATACTTATCTTCTTGCTCATCCATATGAATTTTCTTGCTCACTACATAACTTGGCATGCTTACTCCACAAGCAAAAGCCTCTCAGACCTCATCCAGTGTAATCATAAATAGAATCTCTTGCCTGGCATTTCAGATGGCCCTAGTAGAGGAGTCATAAAATTGTGTAATTAACTGGATAAGCTCGGGGCATGGGTGCACAAGCGAACAAAGATACCATGAAAGCTATGAATTGTGAGGTATTGTGAGCCAACTATTATAGGAAACCCCCTGACTTACTATAGCTTCGACCTCTTGCCTCAACCAGTCAACTCCCTTATGTATGATCAGACAATAACCAATTTTGACCATTTTATCTTCATAGGGATCCAGGTCAACATAATCATTCTACCGGGATTTCTTAGCCCTCAAACTTCTTTCTCATATATTATATGGCTTCGCTTATATAAATTCCTGCACATCTTTTGGTTCTTTACTATGTCTGCCCATCTTGCTAGACAAAAAACTACGACACTTTTGCAATTTCCTACTCCGAGACTTTCGATAACTCCTCTGCACTTCGAAATGCAAGATACAAAGAAGCAAAAATTTAAAAAAAATAAAGAAAAATAAAATTTACCTTTTACCTCCCGAAATTTATAGAGGCACTGTTGACAATTTTGTCACATTGCACAATGGAGTAGAAAAAATCAAAATTTTGTACAGTGTTTCTTTTGTAAAGTATTTCTTTTGTCGAATATTTGTAAGTTGTAGCAATTTTGGCTTTCCCTGCCACCCCCTTTGTACATAAAATAAAGATGAAAGAGCTTCGCTATTAAGCGGACTAAGGAAAAAAGCTTCGCGGGAAGAGGTAAATAGCTTCGCCAAAGGAAGAGATGAAGGATGAAAAGAGCTTCGCACCCGAAGCATTTCCAAAAGCTACTTCGGGCGATAGTCTTGCGAAGCGGCATTTCAAAAGAACAGCTTCGCCAAAGAAGGAAAGTCTAAAATCACGGTCCGAAATCGCTAAGGCAAGAAAACTACTTCGGGCCCGAAGCACTTCAAACAGCTACTTCGGCCAAAAACATGCGAAGCAGAATTTGAAAGAGCGCAACATTGAAAAGTACTTCGCCAAAAATCGTCGAAGCACCCACTTCGGGGCTATCCACCAGCGAACCATTTCCACTTCGCCGAAAGTTGTTGTGAAGCATCTGCTTCGGCTAGCTTTCATCCGAAGCACTTTCACCCGAAGTGATAGCAGCCATGAAGAACGAAACATTTTTTGAAGGCAAGAATGTGCTTCGGCCCAAACTCCCCCGAACCGTAGTTTTGAAAGAAGATCGCAGCGAAGCATTTCTACAATGCATCAACGAAGCAATTTTGACAATGAAGCGGCAAGGAATGAAAAACCCCATTTTGAGAAGGAAATATGCTTCGGCACTCACCACCCCGAAGCAGTTTTGCGAAGCTCCACCATGCGAAGTACAAACCAAGAAGGAGGATCTGCTTCGGCTCAAATCCATTGCGAAGCGAAGTTGCGAATGAAGATCTAGCGAAGCGCTTCAAGGGCACGCACTCCAAGCCGAGTATTTTCTCGAGGTGATCAAGTGCCTCATAAATGCATTTTTACGTGCCCGATAAGCTCGTTGCTCATTTTTAGCAATTGGAAATGAAGTATCAGTCCCTAAAGAAGAGCCCGACGAGCATGGCGGCCACTCGAGCACTGCACCCAGAAGCCAAGGACGCTCAGACGGCTCATTAATGCATTTTTCCATGGCTGACCTGGTCGTAGTTTCTAGTTTTGGTAACAGATTTGAGAGCTCAGTCACGAGGGCTGCGAAGAGCCGACTTCTCAGGTTTCGAGGGTGTACTCCTCCATTTTGTGCATTAATGGCTCAGAGGGTCGGGTCCTCTATAAAAACCCAGGCATTGTAATGTAAAAGGGGGAAATTTCTGCTAGAAAGTTGCTGTAACTTAGATTCCTATGATTAATACTAAAGAGCTTTGGACTCTATTTCTCTCTTTTATGCTGCCTTCTACGATTATTTCTTTTATCTTTTCTTCATTTGCATACTGTAATTCTGAACTCTGGATTTAGGTGTGTGATTGGAGTGGAACCCTGAGATTTTCTCGAAGGATACATAGGGGAGGAAAACGTTGTATTAGTTTTCTTTTATGCTGCCTGTGGATAGTGTTTCTGTCATATTCACTCCTTCTTCATCGTCGTAACTCTGAACTCTGAATTTCGACGAGAGGGAAGGGTAATCCTGGAACTCATCCAGAGGATACATAGGAGGATTAATATTGTATTCATTTCATTTATTCTTGGTGTTCTTTGCTACTGTTTCAAGTTATTGGCTAGCAATCGTGCTTCTGGTTCTTTCCCACCATTAAACTACTAAAATTTCTTCCCTTACTCTTTTATTTCTTTCCTGCACCCTTACTCTGTTTATCTCTTTCCTGCACCCTTATCTTAAAACATCAAAGTAGTTTAGTATAGGAGCCGGCCTTTCTTCGGAGATTGGCATGAGGGGCATCTCTTCCCTTCGGCCTTTCAATGTTGGTCCAGGTCTAGGGTGCATACACTTACCCAAATCCTTTCCTGGGCAGATTTGATGACCAACAGTTTATGGCATGCCCGGTGGGACCCGGTCAGTCTCACCTTGTGAGTGGTAGTGAGAACCGATGCTCTCATTACCGAAAGACTCTTAGCATCTGGCGACTCTGTCTACCCAAGAATATTTAAGTCGTAGAGACCGATACCGAAGTCTATGCCTTCATGCAAACAAGATGGAGAGTTAGGAATAGAGGAGAGGAAACTGAGTTCTTTGAGCTAGATATTGATGCCTTTGGGGAACGATCTAGGTTGGTCACCCCCGAGTCTCTGTTACATGGAACATCCTCGCAAGAGGCCGCTGTTGATGAACAAGGCCTAACTTCTGATAGCACAGCGGCTAGCTTTCCTCCTAATCCTCCCAACTCACCGAAGCATCCTAGTGCCTCCATTCCTATTGGTCGTCCTGTTAGCAATCAAGGAGGAGCTTCAGGAATTCCTATTTCTCAAAATCCAAGAGTAAATATGGCACAACAACAACAACAACAACAAATGCAGCAACAACCGCCACCCAGATTATTCCCAGCATGGAATTCTTTAGGACCGCTAAATCTAGCGGGACAAGGGCAAGTGCCGCTTGCTGCTATAAAGAAGATCCCAACGTTCGATGGAACTGGGAAGACTGCTCTGGAGCACATCCAGGACATAGTTTCTCTGGCGGTGATCCATGACATCACAGAAGAGTGAGTTATGGTAAAGCTTCTGGTTCTATCTCTTAGAGGGAAACTCCTCTACTGGTATAGATCTTTACCACCCGATACCATTACGGGATGGGACCAGTTAGCCGGACAGTTGATGCGAAGCTTCAATGAGTCCGTCGATCCGACCTCTCTCCTGCATCAGTTCACAATGATCCAAAGACATCCACAAGAAGAGATCACAGACTTCAATGTTAGGTTCGCTCGAACTTGGCAAAGAATACCAGTTGGACTTCGGCCAACTGATGAAGCTGCAACATACTATTTCCTTTGAGATTTCAATCCTGATATCAGCGTCATGGTGAGGTATTCGAATATCAATACCTTCCCAGAGTTATATGAGTTAGCCCAGAAAGTGGAGATGGATCTAATAGCTATGGGTAAGCTTCCCCAAAGGATGTCGATGCCCATACTTCCCGATTTCCATCAATCCCAGTATGCGAGCGTAGCCGCTTCGTAGATCTCTGCAACCCCTGCATACCCGATCTCATCTTGGAACCCGAATCCCATTGTATCCCAAATCACCGCTCCACAAATTCATTTTCCCACTTTTTTGACTCCATAGCCCATGGTCACTTCGGCATTCCCTGTACTGCTAGCACCACTTCAACACCCCGCCCTACCTCCAATACCAACAATGGCTCCATTGCCACCTATTCCTAAAATCGATGATATGCAAGCCAAAATACTGCAAGAAGTTCAGTCCCTGAACTCCACAGTGCAGACCCTGTCTAATGACATGACCATTATGAAGAAGAAGCAAGCGCAACAAGAGTTTCTACCGAGAAGATCTTATCCTACACCTGCGCTTACTAAAGATCAAGCGGTCCAGCAAGGAAGAGCTTCGACAAGAAATGTTGCAATAGACGAAGCCCCGAGCACTTTCGATTATATACATTGGTGCTCCACGTGTAATGACCCTCACGAAGAGAATACCTGCATGCTGCACCAACACTATGTACAAACACTGGCGAGCAGTAGTCATGGCGGTCAAGTCAACGTCATCAGGCAATTGGATCAGAACCTGGTAATTGGTGAAGAAGAGCCAGTCGCAGTCCTTACCAGAGGAGGCAAAAGGTCGATAGAGGTGGATGCTACTCAAATGGCTCCCTTAAAGGTGCATGCTCATCATGAGAAAGGACAACAACCTCCTTCAGCCCCGAACGAAGCTCGACAGCCTACACCGATCAAAGAGAAGGCCCAACAAGCCCTCGCAAATCCACCGTAGGTGGAAACTAAGGAACAAGCTAGAGAGAAGCTCAAGCTTCCTTCGTTGACCAAGCGACAAAGGGTCGAAGCTACGAAATAGTATCGCACCAGATATGAGCCGAGAAAGGAACCTGAGGTGCCCAATTCCCTAGCGTACAACATTGTAGATGAGCTGAAGAAGATTCCAGCCAAAATCAGTCTGTACGATGCATTGCAACTACCCGGACAAGTGGACCTGTTGCAAGAATCATTGAAGATAACCAAAGCAAGAAAAGCAGCACCACTTGCCCTAGTGCAGACCCTATCCACATCCATTACAAGGAAGAATAGGCCACCTCCATTCTACATATCTCTACAGATGGAAGGGTATATTGTACATAACTGTATGATTGACTCTGGGGCCGCGACAATAGTCATGCCCAAGGTAGTGTGCGAAGAGATAGGGATGGAATATACGTGAAGCAGCCATGGCGTGCTCCAGTTAGATGGTACTCCTATGAAGACTGTAGGAGTGATTAAAGATATTCCTATTCGACTACACAAAATGCCTCAGATCACAGTTATACAAGAGGTGGTGGTTGTTGACCTTGAGCCCTACTTCAGTATGTGCTTGTCGAGAGAATTTACGATGAAGCTAGGAGGATATCTATCTATGGATTACTCGCACTTGGAAATTCCATTTAAAGGAAAGAAGATAAAAATTTACAATGAGAAGCCTTCTACCTTCCTCGTAGAAAAGATGTCCGAAGGGGAGAGCAGTGATCCTGTGCATGCGATAGTGGAAGGGATAGAGCAGGTGGACCTGGTCGAGGAGTCCCTCGCACAGTTAAGTTGTGAAGATGAGTTTTCATTGGCAGACTTTAATGCCATGATAGAAATCGAGATGGGATGTTATGCCATCGTCAAGCCTGAGAAACACATCAAATCAGAAGATAAAGTCTTCGCCCAAGGATTATGGAAATTATTCTTCGATGGTGCCCGATGCAAAAATGGCGTCGAGGCGGGGATTCTGTTAGTATCACCTTCTGGAGAGCAGAAGGAATATTGCTATCGGTTGGTATGGAGCTGCACCAACAATGCAGCAGAATATGAAGCATTATGCCTAGGACTCAAGAAAGCAAAAAAGTTAGGCATAAAGCATCTCCAAATCTTTGGAGATTCAGAATTGGTATGCAATCAAGTCACAAACAAGTGCACTTCAAAGAAGCACTATCTCAAGTCATACCGAAATAGGGTATGGGACTTGTTCGACCAGTTCGAATCTCTCAATCTGCAGTCTATTCCAAGAGAAAAGAACCGACATGTCGATGTTCTAGCATCCATCGCAGCCAAGTACTCTCCAGAAGAAGACATGGTGCACAAGCCTAAAGCTGTGAGGATGATTTACAGGCCCTCCGTCCCAGACAGAGATCTGCATTGGCAAGTTTTTGACAATGATGAGCAGATTGTGAATTTTATGATTCAAGAAGCAACCACAGTTGAAAAGAGAAGCCCTGACGAAGAAGAATATGAAGGGCTAGTTCAATTGAAGAATAACCATGTTCCCAAGGGATTAATTACTCTTGAAAGCCTCTTTGATCAAAATGATCGAGCAGTTTCTCATAGGATCAAAGTTAATGCAAAGCAGTATCAAGATTTAGAACTTGAACCTGGGAAAGCAATAAAAGTTGGAACAGATTGCACTTCGAAAGAGCTAGAACAGATCCAATCTCTATGCAAGAAGTATCCCGACATAGTGGCTTGGTCTTATCAAGACTTAAAGGGATACGATCGACAACTGATCCAACATACAATTGAGTTGCAGGAAGGGATCAAACCTTTTCGACAGAAGCAAAGGCCTATCAATCCAAAGATCGAAGTCTTGATGAAGGCCGAACTCCTAAAAATGCTCGAGGCGAAGATAATTTATCCCATCAA
This sequence comes from Wollemia nobilis, assembly GCA_028583015.1. Taxonomy (NCBI): domain Eukaryota; kingdom Viridiplantae; phylum Streptophyta; class Pinopsida; order Araucariales; family Araucariaceae; genus Wollemia; species Wollemia nobilis. Next base: position 17,661,958 of record JAQPPZ010017052.1, read on the forward strand.
GCATTCTTCTTGGGTAGCGAATCTAGTCCCAGTTAGAAAGAAGAATGGAGATATACGATTATGCGTGGACTTTCGCAACCTGAACCAGGCTTCTCTTAAAGATCATTACCCTCTCCCGTAGATCGATCAGATCTTGCATTCGATGGCTAGGGCTCAACGCTTCTCCCTACTCGATGGTTTCTCAAGATACAATCAGATCTGGGTTAAGGATGAAGACCAGCATAAAACCGCATTCACGACCAAGTGGGGAACATTTGCTTACCAACGAATGCCATTCGGCCTTTCGAATGCGGGTGCCACTTTCCAAAGGGCCATGGATCTAGCTTTTGGCGAACTCTTGAATAAGGTTATTGTTATCTATCTAGATGACATGACCATCTTCTCCCGAAGAAGGGAGGATCACCCCTTACACTTACAACAGATTTTTGAAAAATGTCGAGAGTTTGGCATTTCAATCAATCCGAAGAAATCCATATTCGCAGTCAGCGAAGGGAAGTTGTTGGGACATGTGATATCAGAGAAGGGTCTCGTTGTAGATCCTGATAGAGCTGAGGCTCTGATGAAGCTCCCACTCCCAGTGGACAAGAAAGGACTTCAATATTTCTTCGGACAGATCAACTTCGTGAGGAAGTTTGTCCCAGATTTTGCCCAGGTCATCAAGCCGATGTCCAAACTTTTGAAGAAGGGTGCAGAATTCATCTGGACGAAGGAGAGAAAAGAAGCATTCGAAGAAATAAAAGCCTGAATTGCTCAAGCACCGGTCCTGACCAACCCTGACTACAATCGGGACTTCATCCTATATGCTATAGGAGAACCTGAGAGCTATGTTGCGGTCCTGACACAAAAGGGGGAAGATGGTGAAGAGCGCCCCATCGCGTTTCTAAGCCAAGTGATAAACCCTCATGAAGAAAAATATAATTTCATAGAAAGGCAGGTGCATGCAGTAATGAAGTCTCTTAGGAAATTCAAGCAATTCATCTCCCAAAGTCGGGTTACAGTCTTTGTCATTCACCCTGATGTGCGCAATTTCATCATCCAAGGAGAATTGGGGAGTAAAAGAGCCGGTTGGGTCAGCAAGATACAAGAATTCGACATCGAGATCAAACCTACAAAACTGGTTCATGGTCACGCATTGTGTCAAGAACTGGCGAAGAGCGTAGCGGCCGAAGCTACAGAATCTCAGTGGGATGACTCTCCAGTAGAAGGATGCTTCGCAAACCAGGAAGAGGACGAGAAAGACTGGGTCAATGAAATAGTCGAATACTTCAACACCGACAGATGTCCTTCACATCTAAATGCTTCACAACGAAGGCATTTTAGGATGCGGTCCTCCCGATATACTTTGCACCCCGAAGGCCTATTTTTTAGAAACATTGATGGCGTCCTTCTTAGGTGCATAAAAGATGATGATAAAAGGAGAGTCCTAGGAGAATTTCATTCAAGATTATCTGGAGGTCACTTCGCAGGGAGAACAACGACGCTGAAAATAATCAAAGCTGGTTATTATTGGCCTACACTCTTCGCTGATGCCTTCATAGTTTGTCGCAAATGTGAGCAATGTCAGAAGTTCATCGACCGAAGCAGAAATGCTTCAATGCCTCTCCGACCGATACAAGTAGAAATGCCTTTTCAACAATGGGGGTTGGATTTCATAGGGGTCATATCGTCGAACTCCTCCGTTGGGCATAAGTTCATCCTGACCGCAACTGATTACTTCACCAGATGGGCCGAAGCAACACCCATGAAGCATGTAGATCAGGAGACCGTCATCACCTTCCTAGAAGGATTGATCACCCGGTTCGGCATTCCAGAAGCAATCATCATGGACAATGGTCCTGGCTTCGCAGGCACCAAAATCAATGAATTCCTTTACAAATATGGGATATATCATAAAGTATCCTCCAACTACTATCCACAGGGCAACGGATTGGCAGAATCCACCAACAAGACCTTGTTAAGGGTGCTAAGAAAGCTCATAGAGATGAACAAAAGGACTTGGCATCTCCTTCTAGATCGTGCCTTGTGGGCCGATCGAATTTCTATCAAGAAGTCAATCAAGACTTCACCTTATGCCCTGGTCTACGACAAGGAGGCCATCTTACCTACCCACGTAGAGATCCCTGCATTGCAGTTGTTAGACGAGGAAAATGGAGTCAATCCTATGGAAAATAGACTGGCTCAACTATTACAGCTAGAGGAAGATCATGAGAAAGCCTACCAGAGCTTCGCTAAACATGCCCAGATCACCCGAGATTGGTTCAAGAAGAAGTCATCCGATCGCACTTTCAAAGTGGGAGATCTAGTATGGAAGTGGGATTCTTGGAAGGCCAAGCCTGGAAATCATGACAAATTGGATGCATTCTGGGATGGACCATTCAAAATCGTGAAGGTAAACTCGGCCAATTCTTTCATCCTCAAAGATGCAGATGGCCAGGTATTGCCAATTTCTGTCAATGGTCTTCATTTGAAGACTTTTCATCACTGAAGATGTAAAAAAAAAATGTTACTTTGTACATAGTTTTTCATTCCTGTATATATTCTCTGCTTCGAGATCTCCGAGAGGCTAAGTGTTACAGAGATAAACTCCAGCTTCGCTAGCCCCAGCTTCGCTGAACACGACGAAAATCTCCTTCGAGAAATTTTAGTGCGAAGCAACTAACGCGAGATGCTTCGCAGCGAAGCACTTTGGCTTCCAAAAGGTCCTCGAAAGACCGAGGGAGTCATCAAAGAGAGAAGTAGGGGACGAAAAGAGCTTCGCACCCGAAGCATTTCAAGCAGCTACTTCGGGCAGAAGTTTTGCGAAGCAGTTTTCAAAAGGAGCCTAGCGAAGCATTTTCCAAAGAAGACGAGCTTCGGGGGGGCCAGCATTCCGCAAAGCAAAAAAGTGACGCAGCGAGGAAAAATTACTTCGGGCCCGAAGCACAAAAAATAGTCTTCCACCGAAGGTTCACCGTGAAGCATTTTCAGCCCTGATTTCGACTTCGCCAATCCAAAAGCGTGCAAGGCGAAGACATTTAAAATGTGCCTAGAGGAATGTGCCGACAGCCACCTTGAAAAGCGTTCGAAGCAAGTGAGTTTAATGCAAAGGTGGTGGAACACATCCCGAGAGGATTCGATTAGGAGAAAAGCTCACGCCTAGGTACGAGGTGGCAGCAGGTTGCATTTCCAATGCAAGGCATAATCATCAAAGCGCGTGGCCCCACGTACTACGCCATCGGATAGCCAATCAAATGCTGCAGCGATCTCCCAGGTCAAAAATGTAAATTCAATTATGGCAGGAGCCATAAATATAGGTAGTTGCCTTCTAAGGCTATAAAACGCAATCCTTGGTAGCAAGAAGGCTATTTGCCCACCGATGCATGCAAGATTAGGAGCTCCATCGCTTAGCCTGTAATTCTCCCGCCTTCGCATCAAAATCCTTGCATCAAAATCCTCTGTGCTGTAAATTTGCTTCTGTAAATATTCACCATGGGGAAGAAAAACTCCAAGGAAAAGAAAAAGGAGCCAGAAGTCACTGCCCCCGAAAAAACAAAGAAGGGTCAGGAGGAGAAGAAACAGAGACCCAAGAGGGTCGACCTGAACCTCCGCCCAAAAAAGCAAGTTATGGAGGAGAAAGAAGATTTCAAAGATGAACAACCTGTAGAACCACCAATTGATGGGTGGGATAAGATTAGGGACACAGAACTCTCCAAGAGCGTGGAAGAGCTCAGATACACTATTGAGTTCATGAGGAGTAGGCTCTCGACAGAAAATAAAAGGGCCATCGCATACTATTCTCAGATATACTGGTATCTGACCCCGCCCGTGCATCATTGTCCCGAGCTAATCTCTGCCATTGCGCAGAACTACCAGCCCTCCTCCAGGCAAGTGTTAGACGTCGCTGGTCATAAATTATTTTCTATCTTGAAAGAGGATGTGCAAGCAGCCTTCGCACCGCAGCAGGGGCCACCTAAGGGGTACACGGTTCGCAATGTCATCTTGAGTGAGCAAATGGAGAGGTTCACCTCCTCCAACTACATGGTGAAATTTTTGAATGAGAACCTCAAGAGTGGGCTCCCTTCAGGCAAGCTGCCCCAAATGCCCCTACCCTTGGCAGCCTTCAAGAACACTGATATTTTCTCTATCATTGCATGGGTGGCGGGCTTGTCAACCGATGCTTCGGTGCACCCCTGGCAGGTGTCTTTGGTCGAGTGTATTTCCAGAGGGGAGTTTTATGCCCCTGATGCTGCGAGGCCGAACACCAACCCAGTATTCTTCGACTGGGCAGAATGGGTGGCCCGAACCTTGCACACGCGGCTTACCAGCATGAAGAACACTGGAACGGGCCAGTACTTCGGGCCCTGCTCTTTCCTTGTTTGGCTATTTTTCTACCATGTACATAAAAGTTTTCCCCATATCGCCATTTCATCAAGCGGCAAGGATGGAAATCCTCTGCCTGTGTACCAGTGGACTCCCCTCCTATTGAGGAAAGAGTCTTATTATTCTTTTAATCAACAATTTTTGGGACCCGCTATGCATTTGTTGACAGGGTCATGCCCTCGGGTCCCCCTCAGTTTAAGAGACAGAGTGGTGCAGGAGAAGAAGGGAGATGTGTTTCAACTGACTCAAGGGCTTGTGATCCACCTATTCGGCTTCATAGGGAAGCCCTTCCTGCTGCCTGTCTTCCCCTCCGAGTACCAGTTCGCATTAGAGGTCGCTCGACAGAGCGACGTAACAAACGTCGTGTACGGCCACGGTCGAAAATGGGCGCACACTTGCGACTTCCCCTTCAAAATGGGGGTAATTGAAGTGTTTGCCCTGAAGCAAAATGTTTTCTTGGAGGAGAAGCTTGCCAATTTTGGTTTGCTCCAGATTCCTCAACAATGGCTCTATGATCCTTTGGGAGTGATGAGGGACCACCTCCGGTTCAAGAACTTTCATGTCTGCCCTCACCCTAAAATTGTGGAGCAGAGGAACAATCCCAATGGGAAGGATTTGGAATGGCATTTAGAAAGGATGAGGACATTGCCTCCCTGGCATGAATTTTACCCTATGGAGGTCGAGTTTGACCCTGACCAACATCCCTTCCCAACTCCAGACTCCACATTTTGGAGAAAGGCGAAAGATGATTTGAAGGAGGAATTGAAGAATTGGGGCGAGGAACAACTAAGGGAGTGGTGGATAATGAGAGTCCATCACCAAAAGATGAATTCCTATGGACTCTTGGCAATGGATAAGGACTTCGCAATTGTTTATGAAGCCAATGCTGGGACTTGGAAGCCCATATCCTTCGTCGACTTTGTTCCTCCAGCTACCCCAAGATCGGGCGAAAGCCCAAGAAGAGCTGACGATGCCTCGAAACAGGAAGAGGAAGCCGAAGCTACACCAGAGGCACTACCACAGGGACCGTCGGAGGGCCATGACACAAGTATCGAGGGGTCGACACAACAAGCAGAGAAGAAAAGGAAGAGGCAAGAGCGAATTCAAGTGCCTCCGAGCCACCCGAAGAGGCCCCGCACGAAGCTTCCAAGTGCTCCTACCGGACAACCTGCATCAAGCCCGACCGAAGCAAACATTGAGGGTGCGGTGGCACAAAGTACCGAGGCAGCCCCAGATATAGACATCATTGATGTGGAGGAACTCCTCCAACAAGAGGGAGGCCCCAAAGTAGAAGTCATGGAGGTCGAAAGTGCCGAAGTCCAGAAGGAGCAGGAGCCGATTACACAAGAAGTCACCACGGTCTCTCTCCACCCTTTGCCTTGGTCTCTCACATGTCCACTGTGGTCCCGGCCAAAGGTTCTCATCAGTCTCTCCCACCCATGCAAAGTCAATCACCTCCTCGTGTGTTGCCCATTGCTATTCCAACTCTGCCTCGTGATCCCGCTAGCCCCACTCCACTCGAGTCGTCTAGCCGGGACAAGTCTGTTGGTACTACTTCGCCTCCCCATGCAACCATTCCTTTGGTCCTTAGACAGGGCAAAGATAGTACTCCAACGCCGAACCCCGTTCCTCATTCCCCTGTCTCACATGGCATTGTTTCACTCGTTGGAACTCCTAGTACACCTGTCGTCGAACCTACCGGTGAGGCATCCCCCATTCATTCTTTGTATTTGTTTACCCCTTCGGCTGGAGATCCAACCTTATTTGAATCAGAATTGTCCATGATAAAGGAATGCCCTCTAGCTGAAAAGCTACTCCAAGCCCGGCAAAACATAGAAAAAATGTTGAAGGAGGCGAGGAAGAAGAGAGGGCGCTCTCTGGCCCAGGTTGAAAAATGCGCTGTCTTCGATTTGAAGGTCGGGAAGTTGCATAAGGTAAAAAATATCCCCAAGGTCCAGAAGCCCCTGGATGAAATGACTCCAATGGACTACGACTACCAAGATAAATCCAAGGACCTGGAGCATTTAAATGTAGATAATGAATCTGCATCCATGCACGTCAGGATCGAAACTTTTCGAGCACATGCAAACATCGCCAATCAGTGCAGGTTTGAGGCTGAGAACGCCAACATCAAGTTGGAAGAAGAGCTAGCCAGGGTCCGCTCCAAGCTGGAAGACTCGAAAAAGCAATGTGAGCAGATAAAGAAAGAAGCAGACGCTCTGAAATGGCAAATAAGACAACTGCAGAATGCAACCAAAAGTCAAAGCCAAATACAGGCCGAAGCTGATCTAAGGGCCAAAGAGTTTGAAAGCAAGATCTTGCAGTTGCAGCAGCAGTTGTATGAGAAGGAAAACCTGGAGCTATTTGACAGAGGCAGAATCAAAGAGATTCGCTCACATTTGCTCAAGAATTTCAGATCCTGGGCCTCAAGTTCCCTATCAATTTTAACTTACATCACCGAAGCACAACGTGCCACTGTCGAAGAAGGGCCAATCATAGATGAGGTCACCCAGAAAGCTAGAGGCCGACTCAAATTAGCCTTTGATGTCCAAAGCACTAAATATCAGGACTTGCAGGTCGCTGCAATGAGTCGGATGGCTAGGGATTGGTCTACAGCCCAAGCCATAGTTCGCGCCTTCTTCTCCAAGGTGAGGAAAGCACAGAAGGTGAAGGACCTCCTGGATGTGTTTGAAAATGAGCAACGCGCATCGCTAGGCTATTTCCAAGATCTCTCTTCCTTAGGTTTCCCGAGCTTCACGGATGATGATGGGAACCTTTTGACCAAGGAAGAGCTTAAGCCGGCATGGCTTCATTTTGAGAGTGACGTCTCGGAGGTAGACGAGTGGGCGGAGCCGATAACAGAAAGGCAGGTCACAGATTTCATTCTGAGACACTACAAGATTGCAGCCTGCCTGAACGATCTGTACACCAGAGCCAAACATGCTGATATCGGGCAGATTGATCGGTTCCACATTTTGGTTAAGGCATTGCAAGATCAAGAGCCTTTCTCGAAGGGTGCCTGGGCTCATGTCCGTCGAACCATGAAGCGCATCCGTGATCGCCTTGCCCCATCATCGTCGTAGGAAGCCATGCCAGAGGAAGAAGAAGAAGAAGAAGAAGAAGAAGAACAAGTTGTGGAAGCGCCCCCAGAGATAGAAAAGGGAGAAGGGTCTGGAGGTAACTCTGGCCCAACGGATCAAGGCTGAGGGTTCTCCCACCGAGACGAGCTCGTTGCCCCGTGAGCCGCCAAGAATGTTGACAATTTTGTCACATTGCACAATGGGGTAGAAAAAATCAAAATTTTGTACAGTGTTTCTTTTGTAAAGTATTTCTTTTGTTGAATATTTGTAAGTTGTAGCAATTTTGGCTTTCCCTGCCACCCCCTTTGTACATAAAATAAATATGAAAGAGCTTCGCTATTAAGCGGACTAAGGAAAAAAGCTTCACGGGAAGAGGTAAATAGCTTCACCAAAGGAAGAGATGAAGGATGAAAAGAGCTTCGCACCCGAAGCATTTCCAAAAGCTACTTTGGGCGATAATTTTGCGAAGCGGCATTTCAAAAGAACAGCTTCGCCAAAGAAGGAAAGTCTAAAATCACGGTCCAAAATCGCTAAGGCAAGAAAACTACTTCGGGCCCGAAGCACTTCAAACAGCTACTTCGGCCAAAAAACTTGCGAAGCGGAATTTGAAAGAGCGCAACATTGAAAAGTACTTCGCCAAAAAATCATCGAAGCACCCACTTCGGGGCTATCCACCAGCGAACCATTTCCACTTCACCGAAAGTTGTTGCGAAGCATCTGCTTCGGCTAGCTTTCATCCGAAGCACTTTCACCCGAAGTGATAGCAGCCATGAAGAACGAAACATTTTTCGAAGGCAAGAATGTGCTTCAGCCCAAACTCCCCCGAACCATAATTTTGAAAGAAGATCACAGCGAAGCATTTCTACAATGCATCAGCGAAGCAATTTTGACAGCGAAGCGGCAAGGAATGAAAAACCCCATTTTGAGGAGGAAATATGCTTCGGCACTCACCACCCCCGAAGCAGTTTTGCGAAGCTCCACCATGCGAAGTACAAACCAAGAAGGAGGATCTGCTTCAGCTCAAATCCATTGCGAAGCGAAGTTGCGAATGAAGATCCAGCGAAGCGCTTCAAGGGCACGCGCTCCAAGTCGGGTATTTTCCTGAGGCGATCAAGTGCCTCATAAATGCATTTTTACGTGCCCGATAAGCTCGCTGCTCATTTTTAGCAATTGGAAATGAAGTATCAGTCCCTAGAGAAGAGCCCGACGAGCATGGCGGCCACTCGAGCACTGCACCCAGAAGCCAAGGACGCTCAGACGGCTCATTAATGCATGTTTCCACGGCTGATCCGGTCGTAGTTTCCAGTTTTGGTAACAGATTTGAGAGCTCAGTCACGAGGGCCGCGAAGAGCCGACTTCTCAGGTTTCGAGGGTGTACTCCTCCATTTTGTGCATTAATGGCTCAGAGGGTCGGGTCCTCTATAAAAACCCAGGCATTGTAATGTAAAAGGGGGGAACTTTCTGCTAGAAAGTTGCTGTAACTTAGATTCCTGCGATTAATACTAAAGAGCTTTGGACTCTATTTCTCTCTTTTATGCTGCCTTCTACGATTATTTCTTTTATCTTTTCTTCATTTGCATATCGTAATTCTGAACTCTGGATTTAGGTGTGTGATTGGAGTGGAACCCTGAGATTTTCCCGAAGGATACATAGGGGAGGAAAACGTTGTATTAGTTTTCTTTTATGCTGCCTGTGGATAGTGTTTCTGTCATATTCACTCCTTCTTCGTCGTCGTAACTCTGAACTCTGAATTTCGACGAGAGGGAAGGGTAATCTTGGAACTCGTCCAGAGGATACATAGGAGGATTAATATTGCGTTCATTTCATTTATTCTTGGTGTTCTTTGCTACTGTTTCAAGCTATTGGCTAGCAATCGTGCTTCTGGTTCTTTCCCACCATTAAACTACTAAAATTTCTTCCCTTACTCTTTTATTTCTTTCCTGCACCCTTACTCTGTTTATCTCTTTCCTGCACCCTTATCTTAAAACACCAAAGTAGTTTAGTATAGGAGCCGGCCTTTCTCCGGAGATTGGCACGAGGGGCATCTCTTCCCTTCGGCCTTTCAATGTTGGTCCAGGTCTAGGGCGCATACACTTACCCAAATCCTTTCCTGGGCAGATTTGATGACCAACAGGCACTATCAACCGCTACAGTAATTACATAACTAAATGCAGGTGCATCTACATAGAGAAATGTTCTTCAAAAATTGCTCAAATATCCTTTCCAAGGCATAAAAATCCTCTTCTCTGATTCACCACCGGATTCTCCTAAAATATTATGCCCTCTATGCTGCACAATCTTATAGAAAAATGTGCCTTGGTGCCAGAAGCTTGTTAGGGAAACCAACCCAACTATTAATTATCCAATCATTAATTTTGACTGCTACCTTGAAAAGCTCAATCCAAATGCTTCCCTCATTTGAAAATCATTACTTGAATTTGGCGCCCACTACTTCCGATTATCGCCACGTAATCTTGGGGTGAATTAGTTTTCCAAACGTGCTTATGGGAATATCTTGTTCGGCGAAAAATTTTGCATGCTTATGAATCCATGGGCGATTCTTGTCTTTGTGCGAAAGTGCTCCATTCCATGCAGCGCATGTGTTTTAAAACTTCATAGCGCGCATCCCTTTTCTAACAGTAAATTTTCTAAAAAAACAAAAGCAAGCTTTTCTATGCTTTTTTCCCCTTTTTTCTTATCTTTCTTCATTTTTTTATATATATCAATTTTTTTTGGAAAGCGCCATGCACAATCCCTTTTTTTTCTCTTTTTTGCCTGATGACATCTTCAAAGTGCATTCGCTCTAGAGACAGGCGAATATGACGTTCGCCTCCTTCAAGAGGCATACACGAAGGTCTATCGTGACTTTGTCAATCTTGAGTTCCATTTTTTAGGCGAACAAATTTTAATAATCATTTTTTTTTTTGTAAAACATATTTGTTTAAAACACAAAAATATTTATAAATATACAGGGTGTTACATTTGATTTGAAATTATGAAATATAAGCCTTCAGATGAAGGCCATTCATTGGGATAGGAAGCTCGTACCCTTCCATGTCACAAAGTCAAAATGCATTAGAAGAGGTGACAACAGAAATTCGAAAAGGTCCTCATATTGCATCGAATTTATGATGTTTTCTTGGCTTTGATTTCTTCTCGTTCCATTTTAATACCAAATCGCCCATCTAAAAGCTTCGATCATATGTTCTTTTCTCGAACCACTTCTTCATCTCTGTAGCATGTTCTACGAAGGCATGGTAAGCTAGCTCCCTTTCTTCTTCTAACTGCAAAAACTACGCCAGTCTTGCCTCCATGGGATTATTTTCTTCATTTTCATCCTAGAACATATGCAATGTTTGGAGCACAAGAAGCTCAATGTGAGTAGGAAGAACAACTTCTTTCCCATAAACCAAAGCATACGGGGAAGTTTTTATAGACTTCTTCACTAAAATGCGATCAGCCCAAAGCGCATGATTTAATACCAAATGACAACTTCTCTTATTGTCGCCCATTATTCTTTTCACAATCTAAAGCAATTTTTTTTTGGTAGATTCAGCCAATCCATTCCCCTGTGGGTAATAATTGGAAGAGGTTTTTAGGTAAATACCATATATGCTAGTGAATTTTGTAATTTTGGCTCCAATTAAGGAAGTACCATTGTCAGTGACTAAAGAATCAGATATGCCAAAATGAGTGACGAGGCTTTCAATAAAAGAAATAACAGTCACCTTATCTGCTTTCTTGGTGGGTATAGATTTCACCCATTTGGTGAAGTAGTCTGTCACTGTTAAAATATATTTATGTTCCATAGAGGAGTGCAGATCAATAACTCCTATAAAATCGAGACTCCATTGTTGAAAGGGCACTTCCACCTGGATCGAATGCAACGATGATGCTCCTTTTCTAACTCGACCCACATATCTTTGACAATTGTCACACTGTTGGCTTATCTTGTTTGAATTTGTGAACATAGTGGGCCAATAATACCCCACCCTAATAATTTTTAGAGCCATAGGTCTGCCTGCATAATGCCCTCCTGATAGCCCGAAATGGAACTCTTCCAGAATCTTTTCCTTCTCAGAATATTTTACACATCTAAGGAGTACACCATAAATATTCTTATAATATAGTCCATTGGGCAATAGTGCATACCTGAGCACCTGCAATCTGGACCTTCGACGCTGGGAAGGGTTAAGGTGGCTAGAACACCTTCCAGAAGTAAAATACTCAATGAGTTCTTCGGTCCATTATTTATTGCCTGCTACACTATTCACACAAATCACATTTTCACTTGTCTCAACCACAACGTTTTTGGCCAACTCTTGACACAGAGCGTGCCCATGAAATAATTTCATCAGCTTGATCTCTACATCATAATCCTGGATCTTCAAGACCCATGCAATCCTCTTATCACCCAGTTCTCCTTGAATTATAAAATTTTGAATGTCAGGATGAATGACATAAACCACAGTCTTACTCTAAGAAAAAAGTGGTGAAACTTCTTCAATGCTTTCATAACTACATAAACCTGCTTCTCTATAAAGTTATACTTTTCTTGGTGTGGTGCTATAACCTAGCTTAGAAAAGCGATAGGATTTTCTTCGCCATCAGCTTGTTTTTGTGTTAGCACGACAACATAGCTCTCCTGCTCACCTACTGCATAAAGTATAAAGTATTTGGAGTAGTCAAGGTTGATCAACACTAGCGCTTGAGTAATCCTCTCTTTGATTTCTTGAAAAGCTTACTTCCTGGCTTTTGTCCACTTAAAATCAAAATTCTTCTTCAAGAGCTTAGTCATGGGCTTGATGACTTGGGCAAAATCAACAATAAACTTACGAATGAAGTTTATCTGTCCAAAGAAGGACTGCAAGTCTTTCTTATTAGCTGGTAATGGCAGTTTCATGAGCACTTCGACTCGTGCAGGATCTATGGCCAATCCTTCCTGTGAAATCACATGGCCCAACAACTTCCCTTCCTTGACCACAAAAATTGACTTCTTCGAATTTATGGAAATCCCAAATTCTTGACACTTCTCAAATATTTGCCTCAAATGGAAAACATGATCTGTTCTACAATGTGAAAACACCGTCATATCATCAAGATAAATCATAATGATTTTATTTAGCAACTCACCAAAGGAGACGTCCATGGCTCTTTGAAAATTAGCACCGACATTTGAAAGTCCAAAGGGCATCCGTTGATAAGCGAACGTGCCCCACTTAGTTGTAAATGTTGTCATGTATTGATCTTCATCCTTAACCCAAATTTGATTGTACCGAAAGAAGCCATCCAGCAAGGAAAATATCTGAGCACCAACCACAACATGAAGAATCTGGTCTATCTGAGGTAGAGAATAATGGTCTTTGAGTGATGCCTAATTTAAATTTCAAAAATCAACACACAGACGTATGTCCCCATTCTTATTTCTTACAAGAACCAGGTTTTCCACCCAGGTGGAATGCTTAATAGGGTAATGATCTTCGCCTCAAGCATCTTTAGTAATTTTGCTTTCATGAGGACTTCGATCTTGGGATGAACAGGGCGTTGCTTCTTTTGAAAAGGCTTAACTCCTTCTTGTAGCTCAATAGTGTGCTGAATCATGTTCTTGTCATATCCTTTCAAGTCCTGATAACTCCATGCTACAATATCTGGATATTTGTAGCACAGGTTTCTAATGCCTTCAATCTCATATGCTTCGCAATCAGTACCAATCTTGATGATCTTTCTTGGCTCCAACTGCAATTCTCTATATTCTTTGGCATCCACCTTAATACTGTGTTTATCAACCCTATCACTTTGATCAATAAAATTTCTAGTGAAATCAAACCTCTAGGAATATTATTATTCCTAAGCTGAATCATTCCTTCCTTTTATTCCTCCACAAGAATTCTATCTTCGACGCTGGCAGCTTCTTTGAGCATAAAATTCACTACTTGCTCATCATTATAAAACACCTACCAATAGAGGCCCTTATCTGGAATGGAAGGTCTATAAATCACCCTCACCATCTTGGGATTTCAGACCACTTGCTCAACAGAAGAATAATTAGCGCCCAGGGAATCTAAAATATCGGCATGTCTATTCTGTTATCGAGGAATCGCCTGAATAGTCAAAGCTTTAAATGCTTCAAAAATATCCCACACTTTGTTGCGATAAGCCTTCAAGTAATATTGCTTTGAAACACATCTATTTGTAAGTTGATTAACTATAAGCTCAGAATCGCCAAAAATCTGTAGCTGTTCAATTCCCAAATTTTCGGCCTTTTTCAAGCCAAGGCATAATGCTTCGTATTTAGCTGCATTATTTGTACAGCTCTAGGTCAATCTATAGGAGTAAGTTTTTTGTATGCCTTCAGGGAAGACCAACACAACACCTGCTCCTGCACCATTCTTACATCAGGCACCATCAAAGAATAACTTCTATAACTGATGCGAAACAGGTTCTGGGGGTTCAAGGACTTGCTCTTGGGACTTCTCTGTCTTCTAAATTGAATAACAACCAATATCCATTCCAATCATAGCATTGAAATCTGTCAGCAGAAACTCATATTCCAAGAGAAACTCCTTAGGTTCTTCTTCAACCAGACCAACCTCTTCCAATTCTTCGGTCATCATGTTCACCGTTCCTGGGACTTGTTCTGCCTCCTCTATATTTTCAATATGAAAAGGGGAGGGCTTCTAATTATGAATGTGAATTCGCTTACCCTTATATGGAATCTTCAAATGTGAATAATCTAGGGAAAGATAACCTCCCAGCTTAGCTATGAATTCTCTTGAAAGGCACATGCTAAAGTAGGACTATAAATCAACAACCACAACTTCTTGGATGACAGTAATCTGCGGTATGCTATGGAGAACAATTGGAATATCCTTGATTACTAGAATATCCTTGATTACTCCAAAAATATTAATTGGCATACGGTCCAACTATAATACTCTTGGACTGCTCCTCGTATACTCCATTCCCATTACCTCATATACCGCCTTTGGCATGACAGTAGTGGTAGCACCAGAGTCGATCATACAATTATGCACAATCCACCCTTCCATTCTCAAATATAAGTAAAATTGGGGAGGCCAATTTTGTACCTATCACTAAAGTGGGGAGAACTTAAGCCAAGACTATTTGCAAACGATCCTTCTTTTGGTCTTTGGCGGTCTTCAGATATTCTTGTAACAAATAAATCTGCCCAGGTAATTGCAATGCATCATACAAGCTAATTCTTGCTAGGATTTTCTTAATTTCTTCCATGATACTATAGCCACGAGCAGGTGAGACATTTTCTTCTAGGGGCTGCTCATACTTATCTCGATAATGATGCGTAGCCTTTACTCTTTACCTTTTTGTTAACGAAGGATAGTTGAGTCTTTTCTTAGCTTGCTCTTTTGTCTCACTAGGGACTAAAGTAGTGGTGATGTGTTGCAAAGTTGAAGGCTGAGCTTGTGCTTTACCTTGTACTTTATCTTGTGCTTGCTCAGGTGATGAGTTTTTTGACTTGCCAGCATTTGGAATCTTTATCGGGGATGCCCACTTCTCTTCCTATGCTTTTGGAGCCGCAGGTACTTTCAAAGGTTGCAAGTCTGCAGGATCAACAGTCACTGGCCTCTTTCCAGAACTAGTGAGGACTGAAACTTGCTCTGGAGATGACACCATACAATTATGCTCCACTTATCGAATCATATTAACTTGCCCATCCGAAGAAAATTATGCTAATGTATGAACATAGTTTAGATGCACCATACATGTATCTTCACCATGAGGATCATTACATGTAGAACACCAATATGTCCTTTCGGACCCATTAACCTCATCATTTACTTGAATCATGGTGTTTTTCTCGGGTCCCCTACTGGTAGATGCTTGCTCTCGGGTGATTGGTGGAGTCTAAAACCTTCTTGATTGAAACTCAGCCTCAGCTTGCTTCTTCCTCACAATGGTAAGCTCATTGGATATCGTCCTCAAAGCCGCATTATTGGATTTTACTTCTTGTAACAAGGTTGTGAGGGGATCTGTATTGGGTGATGGAGTTAGCGTTGGAAATGGAAAGGGTGCTTGTGGCACAGGTAAGGGTAAAGGGGTTGGAGGTCCTGGCAATGTTGGAAAAGAAATGGATGAAGGCTATGATGGTACTGTCAGAATGGGAAATTATGGGAAGCTCATAGCAGATGATTATGGGATAGGTATAGGAGCTACTTGAGGGGAGCCTAAATTTTATGAAGGGACATGATACATCGATGGCATAGGCTGGGAAAATGCATTAGAGTAATGATATTATGGCAGATCAGGGAGAATAGGTATCCTTTTCTTCGGAGGAAGCCTACCTACAATAATCAAATATGATTCAGCCTTTTGAGCTTGTGTATAGAGATCTGGGAATGTGGTCACATTGGCCTGGTGCACCGCCATACCAATATCGGTACTGAGCACTCGAAGATAATAAAATGCTACTTGCTCATGGGTTGGTCGTAAACCATCTGGAACCCTCTGCCAACTTTGTGCAAATCAAACGTTAAAATATACAAGTTCCTCTTACAGATGTCTTTGAATCAAGGTGAACTGGTGCAATAGAGAATATGGATCAGCTTGCTCATGGAAATTCTTAATCAACAATTTTGCCAATTGATCCCATGAGGTAATGGTACCAGGATGCAAATATTGGTACCAATACAACAATTTCCCTCTTAATGACAAAACCAAAAGTTTTATCATCACATCCTCATCAGTTATATCATGAATAGTTGCAAGAGAGGCCACGTATTGGATATATGCAATTTTTCCAGTACCATCATATGTGGGTAAAGCCTTCAAAGCAGCTTGAGGTAGGGGATTTTATGCCTACAATGCTCCTGAGCTATTCCAAGCCGAAAACTACCTTGGAAGTTGTTGTTGATGTGGTGGAGGATTCTGAGCCATGTGAACAAGAATATGTGGAGTAGGCTATGGGGCGCTAGTGGTTGTACTAGGTGGAAGCTAAGGAAAACTGGTGGCAGTACTTACAGGACTTATAGGAGCGAAAAACACACTAGCTAATTGGGAATATGAAATGAATGGTATGGATGAGTATGAGGAAGTGAAGACGTTCATCGAAAAGTGACTATTTGAGGATGCTCTCCTAGCCTTTGAATGTCTAGTTCCTAAAATATAATATGATTATCAGGATTCTTGTCTTTTGATCTTGTATTCATGAGAAACAACTTTCATCGTCCTCACGCTTATGAAGTTTTGGGTAAAATTGAGTCGCCAGATGTTCTAATCTCAAGTAGGAAGGTGAACACCAAATGTAACACTACTGAAAGTGGAACCTTGAAAGTCCCACCAGGCGTGCCAAAAAATGTTGGTCAAATATCTGCCTAATCAATAAACACTGCATTTATGCACCCTAGATACGACCAACATTGAAAGACCGGAGGAAAGAGATGTCCTCCATGCCAATCTCCAAAAAGGTCTAGTTCCCAAACTAAATTCTAAAATGGTAAAATACCAAGGATGTAGGAAAGAAATTGGAAATAACAGAAAGAGATGGGAAATATGGCCATAGGCGAAGTGCAAGACTGGTGTTAGACTAACTAGCAAGAAAAAACCCAAGAAAAAATTAGCATTTATGAAAGCAAAAATAATAGAATAGGCTCATAATATTGCCATAGCAACTATCAAAATGGTACTCCAACATTCACCTTCTCATTAGCAACTTTAAATCCAATGAAATAATTTAAATACAACAACAAACCAGATAGATGAATGGAAATAGAAGCACAATGTACAAAAATTAATCACACACAAGACCACTCATGAATTCAAAAGTATGATGCCTTCTATTAATTCAAAAATCTTAAAGAAATCTCTCACAAAAATGTCTAACTCCCTCCCTTTACAATGAAATTTACCTAGTATTTATAAAGGTTTTCGTCTCTATCATTTAATACATATGAGAGAATAATGTCATGGGATCAAAGACATAATTAGAAAAATCCTCCTCGAATTCTTTGAAAATCCATTTGCCTGAGGAAAAAATTCCTAAAAATCTGAACTTCGGACGGAGGTGCGCATGTTAGGAGAAATCATTAAATTCTTTGGATTGCTTCTGATACATTGGAAATCATGAAAAATCATTTCTCTTTGCCTTCCTCTTCGTGATCCACAAAATGGAGTAACTGAGGGCACCCTTAATGCTAAATTCAATTGTCTTGACCAAATTCCTATTTGCCCATGTTCACTTTCACCTCGAGATCTGTTTCACCCCTTTGCAAACTGAAAAGGCGCACACAACACTCTTATAAAACATGTTCACCTCTAGAAAGGGTGAACGACATGTTCGAACCTATGGAAGGGCGAACGCAACCTTGCTTCGCCATATATGTTGGTTCACCCATTGGAGGGGTGAACGACATGTTGGCCCCTCAACTAGGGCAAACTTGATTTGAGTTTCTTTTTGGGTGCATGCACCACTACATATTGCCAAGGTGCATTCGCCTCTAAGAAGGGAAAACGATGTGTTCGTCCCTTTGGAAGGGCGAACACAACCTTGTTCTTTTGATATTTCACCTTTGTGAAATTTTTGAACTCGTTTGCCCCTTTTAACGGCTAATGGAGCGTTTTCCTCTTTCTTGGGGCGAACGTAAATGCATAACAAATTTGTCAAGCTTTTTCTTGGGCCTTTGTCTTCTCCATTTTTTGAAATTCAGGCAAACATTTTGTAGATTAAAAATACAATGCCAAACATAAATAAAACCACAATAATGGAATACAGGAAAGTTGCACAAAACAAACAATTTTTATTAATCAGTGGAGTTTAAAAACTCCTTTTGAGTACAACAGGGCCTGTAACCCTTTTTGTGATACACAAATTACAGTTTGTGCTAGGGTTCTTCGAAACCCTAGCTGGCATAAAGTGGTGGCATTTCCGAAGACGTATCCTTAATCCCAACAAAGTGAGTGGGTTTTGTTGTATCCTTTGGCTTGGACCACTCCAGCTTAAACAGCTGCTATCAACACACCAGATCTGCCATTAAAATCCTGCACACATTAACACTATCAAGGAGTTAGAAATTAATAAGAGGGCTCCACTGTGTGAGCCCTCAGAAACAATTTAAAACCCTAGAAAAATAGAATGCAGGAATTCAACAACAGATTAATAAAAGAAAAGAAGTTGCTTTAAGCTGATTTATACCTGTTCTCTGTTAACGTAGCTAGACCAGGCGGCACCTGGAAGTAATGTGGCTGTCAAATCGGCTACAGAAGGTGCCCTGGTGCACTCGCTGAACGCCCGCGTGCTTCTGGATCAAGGTTTCAGACGTCGGTCTGAGTCTGTGGCTGCGGGTAAACGCCCGTGGGCACTTGGTAAACGCCCGCGGGCACTTGCGACAAGAATGGGGGATTCTGCAGAGTGCTGCAGAAGAGATGGCGGCGAAGTTGGCGATGGATGCGGCGATGGATGCGACGATGGATGCGGCGAAAAGGATGCGGCGATGGATAGCTGAAGAGATAGATGAAATAGAAGAGATAGGTCCAAAAGATAGCAAAGATAGGAGAAGAAGATAGAAGATAGGGTTTGAGCCATCAAAGTGACTCAATTTATAATCCACTCTTAGGGCACACTTTAGGGTTTTAATGACACTTTGAACGTGTGGCTAAGATTAAAGTGGATCCAAGGGTAGAGAATAAATCTAGGTTGTGAAACGGATTAAGAAGGATGGACGGATGAGATTAAATGAAAGATGAACGGCTTAGATTAAATCACTTAAACTATATTTATATATATATATATTAAAATATATTAAAATATTAAAAAATATATATAAATATTAATTTAAATAAATTTGGGGATGAAAAATGGCGGGAAAGGTGAAATTGGGCCAAATAATGGTGGAAAAGTGTGGATTTGGGCCAAATAATGGCGGGAAGGATGAATGATTGACATGTGGCTGACATGAAGGTATAGATGACTTGCAAGTGGCTGGATTTTGGTGTCTACAGATGCCCCTTTTTGAGCTTCTTTGTGTGAAGACACAATGCAAGCACAAAAACTTAAGACACCTGAAAAGCCGGATCGGACGCAACTCTCTCTCAAGACTAAAGCACAACTTTGAAGACCAAAGAATAAAAGAATATTTAAAATTTTATCAGCTTACCCCCTCAATTGGCGAGCGAGAATGGTTCTCACAAGCCAATTGGAAGAAATTTGGAAGAAAATGAACCGTTTTTGCCCCAACGGTGAAAAAAAGGGGTTGGTGTATGAACCATCTGTTTATATCCCAACAGGAAAGGGGTTGGTGTACAAACCAGAAAAGAATATGATTGAAGACGATATGAGTGATGTGAAAGATGGACTGTTTTCTGCCCCAACGGTTATAAAGGGATTTTTGCCAAATTGTAGGTTCCATGATCATGTAAGATGAATTCCACTATAGGAAAATTAGAAATTGATAACGGATGCCCCAACTCCTGTGTGTGAGTCCATACTGTTAATGAAATTGCCTTGTTGGCGCCATTGATATGCAGAGATGAAAGATGCATGAAAAGAGTCCAGAACTCAGAGATGCTCCTAGTGACTATATGGATAATTCCTCGGGTCGGAACCAATCAACCTAGGTAGCCTCAATCTCTAGCAAGACTCAAAATAATGATGATATTAAAGATTGTCCATGTTTAAGGCCCCATGAACTAGGCCATCAATGACAACTGGTGAGCAAATTAATCTTGGTATGAGGTCACTTGAAAAGTAGAATACCCAAAATTGATTTCCAATTTTCAAACAAGTGAAATAATTGATGATGATAAATGGTAAGTGTCCTTATGGTGGTTTAATCCTCTTACCGAATTGCATGGATTCAAATCGCTGCAATCGCCAAGGTGATAGAATATACCACTAGATATGAGGTTTAATTTAATTTGATTTGGCAAAAATATGCATGATGAAAGAAGAATGAATGAAGTTGACGATAGATCAGAAGAATTGATGAATGTGGTTAATTTTGTGAAGGTTTTGAATGTTTTTAGCCCAATTTGTAAAACAATGATTAATGATGCGCTTTTTGAGCGAAATGACAAAATTTGTGTCCAAAACTGTTGTAACCTTCACAAAATGTTTTATTATGATAAGAAGAATGGATGAATGCAATTTGATGAAATTTGGAGGAGGTAAGCTTCAATTTTGCAAGTTTTGTTCCTTTATTCAATACTGACACCAAACGTCGGTGTGCATTTGGGGGTGGCAGAGACGCCCGCCGGTGTTTAGGTGCTCTGAAAATGCAGCACTGCATCTGAATGCACCATGAAACGCCCCACTGCGTTTCAGGGTGCCAAAACCAGCTATTTAAACAGTTTCAGCGAGAATTTCTCTCATTTGTGCGTTCAAGCTTGAGAGAAGTGCGTCTGAGGGAGTGGAGTGAAAGGTTTGTGTGGGAGCTATGGCGGAGATAGGAGCGAACGCGCCAGTGCAGCCAGCTGAGGTATTTGTTCATTTAAGAAAGTACTTATTATGTGTTTTTTTTTTTTTTTTGGAAAAAATTGTAACAAATTTTGTTTTGTTGTTTTGTAGCTTAGGGTGTTAGAGGCACGACACCGATTCTCCCCTATCATTCCGGGGATGAGGAGGTCATTGTCCCAGGCAGACTGGGAGATATTGGAGGCAGTGGGGCTAGCGGAGGCAGCCCGATTGGAGGTAGTTCGGGCGGATGAGGGGTACCTCTTTTGATGGTTAGTTTAGTGCTTAGATGCACTCTTTATGAGCCTTGGTGCTCTATTGTATATTGTAGCCTTTTGGCAGTCATTGTACAGTTTGACCTTTATACATATATATATACATGGATTTTATTTATTTGGTGTTTTACTCTCTTTTGTGTGAATGCCTATGTTTTTGTGATGCATGTTTTTTATATGTTTTAATGTTTTTGATGCATATGTGATGGCATGGTATGCAAACTTATAGATGATTAATGCGAGACTAAGTATATAACATACAAATTTATGGATGATTAATGCAAGACTAAGTAAATGATATGTAAATCGAAGCATTCATACTTTTAGATAGTTAGATTTAGCCAACTGTTATCATAATTGTTTAATCAGGGGCACCGAACTTGGTGGCTTGTGAATGGATGACGTATGGAATGACATGAATATGGAAGAAGATATGGAGGAAGACTATTTTACAAAGACTCAAACATGCTAGTGGTATCAAACAAACTTAATAATACTGTCTAATTCAACTAGGACCAAATGTGTTTGCATGCGAGTTCATTAACCAAATCAGAAGCATGGTAGTGACTCTAGGCAATCAAAAACCTGTGTGTGCAAGTGTGTTCATTAACCTCATCTTGCATAAATTAAGTAACCCTGTTATGGAAAAGACCCCAAAGCTAGTTTGTCCGTATGAGCATTCAGAGGTCTCTTTTTGAGGAGAGACATGTCGCCACGCCATGAGTATACTCCACTTGCCATCAAGCGTCTATAGCCCCGATGAAGGTTAACTCCATAGTCCATGTTGTTTTTGACCTTTGTAAGCCTTGGGGATGACTACCTATCCGTCCGATCGGACAAGTAGTATGATCCTTACAACTTATTTGGGATCGATGGTGTGTGAAAAATGTTCATTTCCTTAGAGCTTTGTGGAATAGGATTCTCAACCAAAGTATGATGAGAATTTTACCCTATCCTTACTACTCTGTTTATATTTATATTTTGTGATTGCTTGTGATAGTGGTAAGAACCACTGTTTTATGGACTATGTTTTCATGATAGGACAAACGAGGATTACCATTTTCACTTCAAGGCACAACCCAAGGATGGTGTTATCTCTCTTTGACACAAGATGTTTTTAAGATGTGAAAATGTGATAGGTTCAAGACCGCTTTTGAAATCATTTCCCAATACTCAAGATTTTATTTAGTGTAATTTGTGATATGGCCCTAGAGAACTTTGACATGCATTTTGAAGTTTGCTTAAAACACTAGGAATGGCTGAGTGACTGAAAACATTTTGGCAATGTAAATATGTGCAAATGGAAAATGGGTGTACGAATGACAATTCGGTTTGATGGATTTTATGACGGTGCCCCTGATTAAGGCAACATGACTTTTGCTTGACCAAATTTTATATCCAAAAGATAGAATGGTCTCTAACATGATATGCAACTATGGCTAAAAATGAAATTTTATGGTTTTCAATGAGATGTATGCACATGAAATGCAATGTTTTTGAATGAGATGTATGCAACTAACAATGAAATGCAAATTCTTTTTATTTTATTTGTTTTGTTTTTTTTTTTTTTTTTTGTACAAGCCATGTATATATGTACATATAAAATTCAAAATATGCGTAGAATGCCCTCAAGTGTATAACATTAAGTGGTTTGGGTTATTCCTCTCCCTCTAAACTGGCAAGTCTATAAGTTCCATTACCCACTCTTTCAGTGACCATATATGGACCTAACCAATTAGCCGCGAATTTATCTCGAAGATGCGGCAATGCATTGGTGTTTTGTTGATTCTCTTTAAGGACAAGATCCCCTACTTGAAATTCTCTTAGATGAACTTTGGCATTGTAAGCACGTTTCAATCGGTCTTGATAAACTCGCAAATGCTCTAAAGCATTGATTCGTTTTTCATCTATGAGTGTGAGTTGATCAAGACGTGCTTGTCTAGCAGTATCATCATCGATAAATTCTTACAAAGAAATTCGCAAGGAAGGGATCTCGATGAGGCGGAGCTAAGACTGGCGGAGATGCTAAGTACTGCTTGATGTCATCAAAGGCTTTCTGACACTCATCTGTCCATGAAAATTGTACCCCCTTTTGTAGTAGGTGGCAAAATGGCCTACATTTATCAGAAAGTTGTGCAATAAAGCGACAGATTGAATTAATCTTTCCTTGTAATGGCGGGAAAGGTGAAATTGGGCCAAATAATGGCGAGAAAGTGTGGATTTGGGCCAAATAATGGCAAGAAGGATGAATGATTGACATGTGGCTGACAGGAAGGTATAGATGAATTGCAAGTGGCTGGATTTTGGTGTCTACACATTTGTCCATTGAATTTTATAAGGAAATAAAATCAAAAGGGATTTCCCAAAATGCATCAAAACTTGGCGAACAGGAAATTATTTAAAATATTACATATGGAAGCCAAAGATGCAAATATGTACTATCTATATACTACCGCCACATTCAAACATTGAATTCAAAATATTTAAACAAAATTCCCAATGAATACAAAATGACCAACAGTAAGAATTAGTGGGTCAAAAGAAGTGGACCACATTCGTGTATGGACTTTAATAAAAAAAATTAATTTGGGTATTTAAAAAAAAATATGTCTGCCCACTTTAAGGCCACTCCACCCAAACATGAGCATGGCTATCTTGAGAATACAACATACAACATGGTTTTTAAATCTCTCCACTTTAAGATTTCTCTCGCAGGAGAAAAATAAAATAACTTCAATGGGTCATGGCCATTTTAATGAGTGCCCCATTTAGAATTAAAAAATCCCACTCCACCCAAACATGAGCAAGGCTATCTTGAGCCTTTATTTTTGGGTGGGTGGGATTTTTTAATTATAAATGGGGCACTCATTAAAATGGCCATGACCCATTGAAGTTATTTTATTTTTCTCCTACGAGAGAAATCTTAAAGTGGAGAGATTTAAAAACCATGTTGTATTTTGAATATTTTGAAATATTCCCTTGTGATAGAAAGGAGAATTTTTATGTTTGTCCTGCAGATGAAGGCCTCATTGACATTTGATCATAGGGGTATTTATAGTCATCATAAATGTTTTTTCGTGCTAAACACGTTAACGGTGTCCATTTTCCTTTTTGAGGCACTTTAAACTATGTTTTTTAGCCTCAAAGATATTGTATCATGGAGTGCATTCTTGGTTGAACCCGACACTCCCAAGATATTTTTTAGAGTGATCCTAGTACCCATTCATCTTCTCTATATCACCTAGCGATTACAACGGTTGGTTACCCATGCATTCCGGTAGGATGAGGAGGTCACCATAAGGACACGTTTGACAACTACATTGGTGCCATTACATTCTTGATTCCCTTGTTTTGTTGTTTGTCCACAAGTTTTGGACCTTGTTATCAGCCCATTATGTTCATATAGGTGGAAACCACAATTTATGCTTATGGAGTCATTTTGGACTACCCTTGAGATTCTGGTGGTTCCTTCTCCATCCTATCTTCTCACGCTTTTTGTGAGACACTTTGGTTTCAAGGGGTTTTCTTTAGTGACATTTTTTCATGGTTCACAACCTTGATATTTATCACAAGCACTAGTTTGGGAGTGAGATTTCATTCAGTTCGACGACAAGGCTTCTCTATTTTTTTGAGACATCTGATGGATCCTTTGCAGGCTTCTTGATGGAAGTTGTCCTAGGGGGGTTGAAGAGGACATATTCCTTCCTCTCCATCCTCTTTCCACATCTTCCTTCTTCTTCTTCTATTTTGGAAGGTGGTTTTCTCCCTTGTGTTTTTTCATCATCTCTCAGTAGAGTTTTCTAATGAATATATTGTACATGAGTACCTTATCAGGATTAGTTGTCGGGACTCATACTTGTGGATATGCCACTTGTTTGGTTATGTTGTTTTTCACTACCTCCTAGTACCACTTAAGGGGGGTGTTAGTATATCCTAGTACCACTTAAGGGGGGGTGTTAGAATATATATTATATCCTAAGTTGTTACTAGGATAAGTTTGAGTGGCTGAGATTAACTCAATTAGTTATGATCCAATGGATCAGATTGTATGCACTTGCTATTTAAGAAAGGTCTTTGTCATTGAATATTATCAAGTCTTTTATTTTTCCAACAGAAGCACTGATCTCATGAGTGAATATATTGCAAACCTCCATCTTGTGGACATTCAACCAAATAATGGCATTATGACTTGGTCTAAGAGAAGGCAAGGCTTAGCTTGTATAATGGAGAGATTGGATAGGTTTTTGCTCTTTGAAAATTTCTTAAGCCATGGTCACATTCCTAAAGTGAAGACTCTTAACAATGCTAGTTCGGATCACTGGCCAGTCATGGTGGAAATTTGGAAAACCAATGTGAGTTTCTCTCCTTTTCATTTTCAATTAATGTGGCTCGGAGACAGTTCCTTTAGACCTCATGTGCAACAATGGTGGAAGGAAGGTAAGCCTAGGTATGGGACTAAGATGTTCTATTTTTTACAAAATACTGCAATACATTAAATTCAAAATCAAGACTTGGAACTAGAAGGACTTTGGGGATGTTCATAAAAAAACATGAGGTTATTGCTCAACTT
Source organism: Wollemia nobilis (assembly GCA_028583015.1). NCBI lineage: Eukaryota > Viridiplantae > Streptophyta > Pinopsida > Araucariales > Araucariaceae > Wollemia > Wollemia nobilis. Next base: position 17,687,665 of record JAQPPZ010017052.1, read on the forward strand.
GAAAATTATAATATACACCCCAACTTGCTGGTCTGATTTTTAAGGTTTATGTGTTGAGTTTTTAGTTTGTGATTTTGTTTGATTTGAAGGTTGCAATAGGGATTTTGATGAATTTTTGCGTTCATATAATGATCATCATGCATAATAACATAATACACAAGGAATAACTGACAACAAATGTTGAGCAAGGAAGAAATTATTTATTATTTAATTTTGACCTGAAAAGTACTGTATTGTACTTGTAGAAATTACTCAAGAAAAGTATAGTTGTAGCATTCATTTGCTCATAACTTGAGCTCTGGTACTCCGATTTTGTCACCATAAAGTGTAGAAGGACCACCCAATGTAGCCACCCAAGTTGTGACCCCCAAACTTGTGAAATGATGCCCTTTTTATTTTTGCACGTACTCTAGGGTGGCTGGAAATAGATGTACGACTGGCTGAAAGGTTCGACCTTGTTTAGAAATTTATGCCCCACTCCAAATGACTTCCAAATACCACTAAAATGATTAACTGGTGAGCTGAATAGATTGGTAAATTGCCCAAAATGATTCAAGGATGCATTTCTTAGCTATGAACAAATGGCATGGTTCCCTAGGTACCCATATGTTGTATGACCAACTCCAACATTGCATCCAACACTCCAAAATAAATCAAAATGACACTGACTCAGAATAAATACGACAAAAATAATACAACCCAGATGGTTAGTTTGTCAACCCAGATGATTTCATAAATTAGCAAACCCTTGTCTACCTCTAGTAAGCTCAAATAATTCCTCTGTATTGAGAAATTCAATCCATGATCATCTAGAGATGATATTTCACATCTGAAACTGATAATACTATTGAGAAATCCACTCTCAACAAGCCCTGTGATCTTCTGGTGAAAATCCCTGAAAATCTTCTCCAAAAAACATAAATTCTTCCATGCACAAATGAGCCTCAAAAAGCCAATTTAAAGAGAACATCAAATTAGGGTTTGGGTGCCCATTTTAGGTTTCCACAAGTCATTATTTTATAATTTTTAATTGATGTCTCTTAATGTCATTAAAGTGGTCGCCCAAGTCCTAGAAAAATAAATTTATGATTTTAAGTTATAACACTTTATAACTTAAAGTTATAACTTAACATTAAAACATGTCCCCTTTCACTTTAACTAGCAACCCTTTCCCAAGGTCAACACTTGCAAATTGTAGAATTATACCCTCTGAATGCTAGGATTCTCACCAAGTTGAGTCCCTAACCAAACTGTTTAGCCTAGGAGACCCCTGTGACTAGGCTAACAGGTCTCTACTCCGTCTACTTCAGATAGGGGGACATTATAGTCTCCCCTCCTCGAAATTGCTTGTCCTTAAGCAATTGGAATCCTGGAGTCTGCAATATAGCATCACCCTCCCAAGTGGCATATTCGCAAAATCATCTTTGGCATAATCTGTTGTAAGATTGGGCCTCCAATCCTTAGTAATATCTACTAATAAACACAAGTGGGGGCATCTAGATAGTGCATCTGCCACCACATTCTTCTTCCCTTTGACAAATTCAATGTCAAAGTCATAGGCCTGTATCTTACTGATCCACTTCATCTACCTGACATTGAGATCCTTCTGAATCAAAAAGTATCTGAGGCTATTATGGTTAGTTCTGACAATAAATATTCAACCCACCAAATTCTGTCTAAACTTAGCCAGTGCATGCATGATGGCTAGCATCTCTCGATCATACACTGAATAGTTGATCTCTCTTCCCCTCAGTTTCTAGCTCTCAAAGGCTATTGTATGTTTGTTCTACATCAACACTGCTCCAATACCTTCACCTGACGTATCACACTCCACCTCAAAAGGTTTGGTGAAGTATGAAATGGCCAATACTAGATAACTGCTCATGAATTTTTTGAATCCATCAAATAGCTACTGTGCCCTATCTGACCACTAGAAAACTCCATTTTTAATAAGGTCTGTTAAAGGTGCTACCAACTATGAAAATCCTTTGACAAATCTACGATAAAAACCACACAACCCAAAAAAATCCTTGAGCTGTGTAAGGGTGGTCGGAGGCGGCCAATCCAATATAGCCTGTATCTTCTCAGGGTCCATATTGACTCCTTGAGTGCTGATGATATGACCTAAGTATAACAACTCCGTCATCCCAAAATTGCACTTAGTCTCTTTAGCAAAAAGAGACTCTACCTCTAGAATACTTAGCACCTCATCCATATGCCTCAGGTGCTCCTCCCATGTGTGGTTGTATATGAGAATGTCATCAAAGAACACCAACATAAATCTCCTCAACTACCTTTGAAAAATCCTATTCATGCAGGATCAAAATTTGGCAGGTGCGTTAGTTAGCCCGAATGGCATAACCAAGAACTCGAAATGCCCATAGTGGCATCAAAAAGCAGTCTTCTCCACATCTATCTCCCTCATCCAGGTCTGATGATAGCATGACCTCATATCAATCTTGGTAAAATAAAATGCACCATGTAAATCATCTAATAACTCATCTATGTGTAGTATCGAGTATTGGTTTTTTATTGTCTTTTTGTTCAATGCCTGATAATCAATGCATATATGCATAGTACCATTTTTTTCTTTACTAAAACCACAAACGAAGCAAATGGACTCTTACTTGGTCTGATGTGCCCCATGTCAATCAACTCATGGATGGTATTATCTATCTCATCCTTATATCTCTTCAGGTGCCAGTATGGAGTAATGATAATAGGGCTAGTACCTTCCTCCAACTTGATGATATGCTCAACCCCTTTGTATGGTGGTACCCCTGGTGGTATGCTACTAAAAAATTTACTATGTTTGGTAAGAAAATCCTAGATGCCTGGATGATAAGTTCACTTATTCTCCTTTGTAGATGCAGGTAGGATAACATAGTGGGATGCCTACTCAATCTGATTATGTATCATAAGCTTCTCCATCCATTTGAAGGAAACTACTTGAGTTCCTCCTAATGTCATCCCTCTTGACACTATTTGTTGATCTTTAGATCTAAACTTCAATTTCATATTCTGGAAGTTGAAGACGACATATCCCAACATACGCAACTACTGAATACCAAGTACCATGTCTAGATTCTTTGTGTTGACCATAAAGAAATCATCACATACCTCATAATTCCCCAATGTAATCTTCAACTATGGCACCTTCCTGGTGCAAGTAATGGAAAATCCATCTACGATCATGACTTTGAATGTATCTACTTCTACTATCTCCAATCCCCTTCATGCAACCAACCCCTCATCGATAAAATTATGTGTGGCTCCAATATCAATCAAAGTCACCACACATTTCCCCTTAAGTACACCCTATACCCATAAATATTGGGCTCCCTGGATGCTATGGAGGTGAGCTAGAGTATTACTCTCCTTTCCTGCTTGATCCTGGGTGGTTTCTTGTTCTTCTAGAGGTTGTTCACCATCGTTGTCCTCACTTTCTGATCGCTAATCAAAAGTTCCAGAATTATTATCATCATCTGAATGATACTCTAACAGCTACAACTTCCCCTTAAATTCACACTTATGCCCCGAGGACCAAGTATTTTGGCATGTAAAACATAACCCCTTATTTTGAAGTTCATGAAGGGTATTAGGATCTAGTTTTTTAAATGTTCCCTTTTGCTCATCAGTTTCCTTCTTGAATGGGTTTTGGTCCCTATATTTCTTGAAATATTTGACTTCCTTGCATTTGAACTGGCTTTTAGTCTTGGATGTTGTGACCTCCATGTCTTGAGCCTGTTTGATAGCATCATGCAATGTGCCTAGGTTAAAGGCTTTGACCTAACCTCGTAACGGTTCCATCCATGAACATGACTACTAACCATCTCTCTGATATATATGTAACCATGATGGATAGTCCCTAAAATTATTCTATGTAGGAGACAACTGAACCCCACTACCTCAAATGAGTTAACTCCTTGAACTCCAACTCCTATTCCTTTTTATCAAACCTCTGCTGGAGTCTCTCTGTGAACTCAGCATAAGTATTCACTCGGTCATGTCCCAGAGTGTGCATACCGTGATGCCACCAATCTTGAGCAATGCCCCCCAAATGCAATATACAAAATTTGATGGTATCATCTTCAGTCATCTGGTTCAACTACAAATATGTGTCCATCTTCTAGACCCAAGTCTTGGCTGTAATTTTTCCAGGTGCATCAAATAAAGGAATATGAATTTGTTCAATACTTTTTTTGAATCTCTTGGCGTCCATGTGGTGTATTTTGCACAATTTCTCCTTGACCCTGTTTTCCCTGTTGTCCATGATGAATAGGCCTTCCCCTATTCCTAGGAGTTTGTTTGTTTCTAGTATTAACAAAGTCTCAGAATGAAATAAGGGTCTAAAATTCTAGGCCAAGCTCATCCCATTCATGTATGTACTATCTATACTAGTCTACCACTGTAGGCTCTGGCTCTTCCTCAAACGGTTGAGGAATAATTGGTTCTAGATGTGGTAGAAATATTAGCATGAATGGCCTAGAGCTACTAACTCTCTCTATCCTGGTAGGTGTACCTCCCCTGTTGGCCATTGAATCCTCATTACCTGCTCCTTGTCCTATGTTAGTTGGTTCATTATGTGGGTTCTATGCATTGTTCATTAGTATGTTAATATTATGTACTTGTTGTGTCATTAACCCAACAAACTGATCCAAACTATGTCACATTTGATGTTGTGTCTGTCTAATATCATCAGCCATTTTTATTTCTATTTCATCTTGATTGATTATGTCCCCCATGACAACTTATGAAGATGCGTCTATAGATATACCCAAAATCTCAATTATCCTTTGTCTTGGAGGTGGTTTAGGCCACCGCCTATATCTAAATTGCCAATTCAATTTGTCTTGCTCTGTTTTTTTATTTTCTCTTTTGTAGGCACGTTTATCTCTTTCACTCATGTGATGAGGACTCAGAAGTTGATAGGAAAGGTGGCTCTGATACCACTATAATATACACCTCAAATTACTGATCTAAGTTTTGAGGTTTATGTGTTGAGTTTTCAGTTTGTGATTTTGTTTGGTTTGAATGTTGCAATAGGGATTTTGATGAATTTTTGTGTTCATATAATGATCATCATGCATAATAACAGAATACACAAGGAATAACTGATAAAAAATACTGAGCAAGGAAGAAATTATTTATTATTTAATTCTAACTTGAAAAGTACAATACTGTACTTGCAAAAATTACTTAGGAAAAGTATAGCTGTAGCATTCATTTGCTCATAACTTGAGCTCTGGTACTCTGATTTTGTCACCGTAAAGTGCAAAAGGACCACCCAATGTAGTCACCCAAGTTGTGACCCCCAAATTTGTGAAATGATGCCCTGTTTATTTTTGCATGTACTCCGAGGTGGCTAGAAATATATGTATGGTTGGTTTAAAGGTTCGACCTTGTCTAGAAATTTGTGCCCCACTCCAAATGACTTCCAAATACCACTAAAATGATTAATTGGTGAGCTAAATATATTGGTAAATTACCCAAAATGATTCAAGGATGCATTTCTTAGCTATGAACAAATGGCACGATTTCTTAGGCACCCATATGCTATGCGACCAACTCCAACATGACATCCAATACTACAAACTAAATTAAAATGACATTGAATCAAAAGATATATGGCCAAAATAATACAACCCAGATGGTTAGTTTATCAACCCATATGATTTCATAAATTAGCAAACCCTTGTCTGCCTTTGGTAAGCTCAAATAATTCCTCTATATTGAGAAATTCAATCCATTATCAACTAGAGATGATATTCCACATATGAAACTAATAATACTGCTGAGAAATCCACTCTCAACAAGCCTTGTGATCTTTAGATGAAAATCCTTGAAAAGCTTCTCCAAAAACATAAATCTTCCATGCACAAATGAGCCTCAAAAAGCCAATTTAAAGAGAACATCAAATTAGGGTTTGGGCACCCATTTTAGGTTTCCACAAGTCATTATTTTATAATTTTTAATTGATGTCTCTTAATGTCATTAAAGTGGTTGCCCAAGTCCTAGAAAAATAACTTTATGATTTTAAGTTATAACACTTTATAACTTAAAGTTATAACTTAACATTAAAACATGTCCCCTTTCACTTTGCCTAGCAACCCTTTCCAAAGGTCAACACTTACAAATGGTAGAATTATACCCTTTGAATGTTGGTATTCTTTCCAAGCTAAGTCCCTAACCAAACTATTTAGCCTAGGGGACCCCTATGACTAGGCTAACAGGTCTTTGCTCTATCTACTGCAGAGAAGGGGACATTACAAAACTTTGAATAAGAAAATCTATTTAGATGGCCTCATAGAGAGTAGAAGTGTAGATGAAATTAAACTCACAATTCAGTTAGAGGAATGGGAAAAAAGAGAACTCTTATGGAAGCAAAAATATAGAATTCAATGGCTAAAAGAAGGAGATTGAAACACAAATTTCTTCCACAAATCTCTTCTAGCTCGAGGATCTCACAACTTTAATCCTTCCCTGAAATCATATTATGGAGATGTTGTCTACACTTGGTATGGCATGAACTCTATTGTTGTTGATTACTTTTCCAATATTTTTGTTGCTACTCATCTTGACTCGGATTCTCAACAAAATGTTCTTCAAGCAATCCCTTATCTTATCATTTTTGAGGAGAAATCTATTTTGATTGCTCCTGTTACTATTAATGAGCTTCAATAGGTAGTTTTTAAAATGTAAAAAGAGAAAACCCTAGGTCTTGATGGTTTTTCCATTGAGTTCTACCAAGAGTTCTGGGATATCCTTCATGCTGATTTATTAGAGGTGGTGGAAGAAGCCAGGAAATCCAAAGAAATTTTGAAGGTTATTAATAAAACTTATATTACTCTTGTTCCAAAAGCTCAAGAGGTTAATCATATCTCAACTTTTATACCTATTGCTTTATGTAATGTTCTTCTCAAAATCATTACTAAGATTATGGTAAAAATGTTGAAGCCTCTTTTACATAAGATTATTTCCCCTGAAAAAGGGGGTTATGTGGAAGGGCATCAAATAGTAGATGATATAGTTCTTGATGAGGAAGCCATCCATTCCATGGATATGAAAAAATCTCCTTCCATGTTCATTCTGTTAGACTTATCCAAAGCTTATGACAGAGTGGATTGGCACTTCCTTATCAAAGTTTTGAGGCAATTTGGTTTCTCTCAGGATTAGATGGATTGCATTATGGGATGCATCTCTTCTGTTTCCTACTTAGTTCTTATCAATGGTAGGCCTTTTCAGTAGTTCCAAACTTCTAGAGGTATTAGGCAAGGTGACTCGCTATCCCCTTATTTATTCATCATTCTTACTGAATGCTTGGGTAGGACTATAACCAAAAAGAGAGAAAACAAAACCCTTGAGGGAGTTACCATTGCTCATGGAGCTAGACCTATATCTCATCTTCAATTTGTTGATGACTATATTATTTTAGGTAAAGCTACAGTTAAGGAAGATTCTAATATTAAGCAAATCATTAGCTATTTTTCTAAGGATACTGGGCTATTGATCAATGAAGATAAATCTAAAGTCATTTTCTTTCAGTACTCGGCTAGAAAGGAATCCATGGTCTTGGATAAATTAAGATATAAGAAGACCTCCCTTCCGATTACTTATTTAGGTATTCCCATCAATATTCAAAGGCAAAAAAAAATTGGAATTGGTTGTTGGACAAAGTCAAGAAGAAAATTGGAAAGTGAACCAACATGTGGCTTTCTTCTAGGGTAGAATCACCTTAGTAAAATTAGTCCTTCAAGCTATTCCTATTTATGTTTCTTCCATGTTGAAATCCAAAGGTTGTTCTTCGAGAATTGGATCAAATCAGTCATCGATTCCTCTGGAGTGGTACTAAGGAGAAAAGAAAATGGGCCTTGGTGAAATGGGACACTTTATGTCTTCCTAAGAATGAAGGGGGTTAGGATTTTGGTCTTCTATTAATAAAAAAAAATGCTTTGGCTGCTAAATTATATTGTAGGATGTTGCATAACCCCAATGCTCTTTGGGCCAATAATCTCCATGCTAAATATACTGAGAACAAAAGTCCTGAAGACCTTGTTTTATATCAATTGCCTACCAAAGGTTCTTCCATTTTAGTAGTTCTTAAGACTCGTGAGGATTTGATAAAGAAAAATTTATTTTGGATCATTCATAATGGTCAACAAGAAAATTTTTGGATAGATTCTTGGGATGGTCACAAGCCTTTGATAACTCAATTTCCCAATTGGAGGCCTTGGATGGAGGAGCTTCATCGAGCTAACTGGATAAAGGTGGCTAATTAATTTCGGTACCATACTGGTAATTCAAAGGTTGGTAGATATTGGATCCCTATTGAGGACTGGCCTATTCAAATCCTAGAAAGGCAAAGACAAGATATCCAAGGCATCCTTCATATGAGATCTCTCTCTTGGTCCCATGAAAAATATTATTTTGGATTGTAACGACCCAAAAACACATAAACAAAAAAATACAAAAATAGAAAAGTTTTTATTTACTTATTTAGGGAGAGAGGTACATGAACCCTTCATGAACCCCTAACCCACTAGTATAACCTAAAGTTTCAATCACCTAAGTTTCCCTGGAAGTTACATCTCATGAAGTACCCTAACACAAGTCCATTTGTGTAGGCGTATAATGTGTTGCTACAGATAAGTCCATCTGTCCCATCATCCTTGATAAGCTAGACCTATCACCCTTATTCCATCGAAGGTATACACGTATCTCCATACCTTACACAAATCCTTATGTGTAGGTATGCTACTAGTATTGCAAGTTAAGCTATCCATCTCGTCTCCACGACGAGCTTTCTTAACTCAGATGTAATCTCTTCACCACTTACTCCTTTATCTTCCTAAGGGGTTCTCAATTCCCTTAGGTCTCCTATGTTCACCCTAAGGGGTTCTCAATTTCCTTAGGTTACCTATGTTCACCCTAAGGGGTTCTCAATTCCCTTAGGTTCCCTCTGAGTTCACCCTAGAACTCTACACTAGATTTCCTATCATCAAGCAATCAAACAATAATACTACTAGTTGCTACCACATCAGAAAGAAATCAAACAATGATAGAGAAAATAAAGCAAGCTTACACTAAATTAGAATCTACTACATGACACAACCAAATATAGAAATATAGTAAAATTACTTTCACTAACCCAATAATAATTATCTCATTATTTCTTGCATAGTAAGCCTTTTCTACTCAAAAGGTATCACATTAACTGCATTGGGGATATCTCCCCATAATTCTAGTCTATTGAACATAAGTAAATCAACGTAAGATACAAATACTTATTCCTTGTCTCCATTGCATTCCTTGCTTCTCCTTGCTTCCCTTTGGTTCTTTGAGGGTAGTAGGGGATCAGGATACTCATGGTTCAGGATAAGCATGCCTTTAAATGCATCTAATCATTTACTTTACCAAATTGCAACTATACAATATTCTATTAAGTTTCTAACCATCTAATGCATAATGGACATCATAAAAGAACCCTTACTTTTATTTTCACCTCCCAAATCCCTTTGGAGAGTCACCCATCATACTATCACTTAGATCAAGGTTAAACTTAAATTAAATTCATTCATGTCCTAGAGCATTAAAGTCCCATACCTTTAACCTCCAGAACAATCATTCATTCATTCTCTAAACCAAAGCCCCATAACTTCAATTTAAAGAATAAATCCTCATCCCATTTTATTTAAAGCTCCTAAGATAATCAACATTAATCCAAGGGGTTCTCTTTAAATTAAAACCTTCAGTATATTTCCACAAAATCAAAGGTTCCTTTTAATCAAAACCTAACATTTACATATCCCATATAAATCAAAGGTTCCTTCAATTAAAAGCCTAATATATGTCTCATATAAATCAAATATTCTTTTAATTAAAACCCAATTATATAACTTCATATAAACCCAAGGTTTCTTCAATTAAAAGCCTAATATATGACTACATACAAATCAAATATTATTTTAATTAAAACCCAATTATATAACTTCATATAAACCCAAGGTTTCTTCAATTAAAATCCTAATATATGACTGCATATAAATCAAAGATTCTTTTAATTAAAACCCAATTATATAACTTCATATAAACCCAAGGTTTCTTCAATTAAAAGCCTAATATATGACTGCATATAAATCAAAGATTCTTTTAATTAAAACCCAATTATATAACTTCATATAAACCCAAGGTTTCTTCAATTAAAAGCCTAATACATGATTGCATATAAATAAAATATTCTTTTAATTAAAATCCAATTATATAACTTAATATGAATCCAAGGTTTCTTCAATTAAAAGCCTAATATATGACTGCATATAAATCAAAGATTCTTTTAATTAAAATCCCTATTATATAAAGCTCATATAATTTTAAAGTTGATTTAATTAATCCAAACTACACAGCCAATACGTAATGAAAGGCCTACAGTTAGCGCTAATGCCTTCCAAGGCATACTAAACAACCATGGCGCTAACTGGTTTCTTCTTAAACCTGCACTCCTTAGACCTAAGGTGGCTTCCTTTTGCCGAACACTGCGTTTGACTTACACAACGTTGTTCCAATAATACATAGCATCCCACATTGCTTAAGGCAATTACAAACACACCCAACACTTTCCATAGCGCACAACATTTTCCACAAGGAACACAAAGCAATTTCCAAACAACCACAATGCTTCCATAGCGCAAGGTGTTTCCACAAGGAACACAGAGCAGTTTCCAAACAACCACAATGCTTCCATAGCGCAAGGTGTTTCCACAAGGAACACAGAGCAGTTTCCAAACAACCACAATGCTTCCATAGCACAAGGTGTTTCCACAAGGAACACAAAGTAGTTTCCAAACAACCACAACACTTCCATAGCGCAAGGTGTTTCCACAAGGAACACAAAGTAGTTTCCAAACAACCACAACGCTTCCATAGTGCAAGGTGTTTCCACAAGGAACACAGAGCAATTTCCAAACAACCACAACGCTTCCATAGTGCAAGGTGTTTCCATAAGGAACACAGAGTAGTTTCCAAATGCAGAGCATTCAACGTTGCTCTACCAGACTCCAAACACACATAGGGTGGTTTCCAAATGCAGAGCATTCAACGTTGCTCTACCAGACTCCAAACACATAGGGTGGTTTCCAAATGTAGAGCATTCAACGTTGCTCTACCAGACTCCAAACACACACAGGGTGGTTTCCAAATTAATCTATATAATTTAAAACCATAGTTCAGGATTAGAACAACCCAACCTATAGGTCTCCACTATGATGGAAGTCTGGTAACGTCGACTCCTGGTGCATTTCCTTCCTTTCTTTTCGCTTCCTCTATTCCTCCCTCATTTCTCTCTCCTCTGTTCCCTTCCTTCATTCCTTCCTTACGTGCCCATATTCCAGGGTGGTCTGTCTGCCTCCCTCTCGAAACCTGTGCCACCATCTTTAGCCTCCTTCCCTTCAATGCCCGTACCCTAACGTCTATGCATTCTTCCCATATTTTCCATCTTTGGAAAATTAATAGCACCGTAGGCTTTTCCATAGGTTGCACTGTGTAGGAAAGGGATCATGACATTTTATTTTATTTATTTTAATATTTAAAGATATTTATACTATCTATCTATTCTTTTTGTTCAAATGAAATATCTCTTTCATTTACTATAAATTAATTAAAACCCTTTTAATGAATTCTCTCTTATCATTAAAATAATCACTTTTAATTAATTTAAATGAATCATAACCACTTTTAATTAAAATAACCACTTTTAATTAAAATACACACTATTAATTAAAATAACCATTTTTAATTAATTTAAATGAAAATTCCTTAATTAATTGCAAATGAAGTTTACAAATGAGCTCTAATGAGCCAATCATTATTTTCTTAACTTCATTAATTAATTTAAAAGCATCTAAATTCAACATAAGAATTTAATTTGTTTTCTTTCACAAGGAGGATGCTTTGTTTTCATTTTCAATATGACAGTTAACCTTATGCATCTATAATCATCTTGCAGTGGTTCCTATATAGGAACTAAATCATCAAACCATTCAAGTTATGATGTAGTAGAGAGCAAACACATTTATACAATCAATCAAAGAGGGAGTCTTTCCATCGATCCAATCACCCATCTTAGTAAGATATTTTACAATTGCTACTAGGCTATCAACTAAAGCTCAAGGTGATCAACCATCGATGATTATCCCTTTCGTGAATGCATACCTATATGAAGGTATCTATCCATGTTACCTCCAAGTACCTTAATCATCATTTCCCCTGATCTTTGGTACCTTCGTTTCTAGTGGGTAACTCTACCTGATACACATACGAGTGTACCTGATCTTGCACACTTGGCAATATGTTAGCGATAACATGTTCTTATAAATCAACTAAACATCACATAGCTGGTTCAATTGTTCAAACTAGGTATCACCACATCTTAGGTTAATACACTATTTTATGGTGCCATAAAGTCGGCTAGGGAGGGTCATGACATGGATGGAACAACACTACTAAGGGTGAGTATTCAGTTGCTCAAGTTTATTTGACCTTATGCCATAATAATCCCAACCAATCATTTGACATATTTTCTCATTTGTGGGCTCAAAAGCTTTGGCCTAAGGTGAGGTTATTTACTTGGTTTTTATTGCATCGTAGGGTGCTTACTGCTGAGCAACTTATGAAGCATGGTTTTCATGGCCCTTTTAGATGTGATATGTGAAGAGAATGTAGAAACTCTTAGCCATATTTTTATTAAGTGTACTTTAGCCTTTGAGCTATGGAGGAGAATGACCTCTTTACTTGGCTTATAGTGGTCCAATTTTTTACATTTGAACAACTTTGGAGGGATTGGACTAAACAAGAGGGTGTTGATTATTATGCAGTTAGTTTGAATGGGCTCTACCATTCTTCTTTGGAATATCTAGAATGAATGGAATAGCAATGTTTAATCAAGATAGGAAGAATATTCACTATATTTGGCAAAAGACCATTGCCAACTTAGTTGAATTAGTCCAACAACTCCTTAATCACCCCCAAAACTCCCATCAAATATGGGATCAAGTGATGCAAAGATTAAAGATTAAATCTTCTAAGGGCAACAAACTTAAAGGGAATGTGAGTAATTGTAATATGGATAGGACAAGAAATTGACAACCTCCTCCTAAGAATTTTGGAAAATTCAATACTAATGGAGCCTCTAGAGGAAACCCTGGAAAAGCTAGTGCAGGAGAAATTGGTAGACTTTCAAATGGATAAATGGTTTTTACTTTTGCTGAGAATTTGGGTATTCTTTCCAATAACCTTGCTGAGGGGTATGATATCCTTAGAGGCCTTCAAGAGGCTACTAAGGTTGGATGGGAAAAGGTGCTAGTTGATTCTGACTCTCAACTCATTATTAATCTTTTGAAGACTTAATCTAAGAATCATAAGGTTGATTGGAGAATAAAAATAATTATTGAGAAGATTCAATTAATCCAGATGGGATTTTTGAAATTTGATTACAATCATGTGGTTAGAGATCAAAACAAGAGTGTTGATGCTTTAGCTAATTGGGCTTTGGACAAAGGTGATCTTACTTGCTATGGCCACTCTCCTAGATGGTGGGCTTCGCAAATAAGGGAAGCTCTTCTTTCTATCATTTCTTTGGATGGCTCCAGTTCTTGAGGTACCTAGTTTCTTCTTGCTTTATTTTTGCTTCTCTTTGGTTCGGTCAAGGTATTTTAGTTCCCTAGATCAAACTATTCTTTATTTTGTTTCCTTTGTTGATTCTTGCCTTAATAGTATTTTGGTCTAGAAAGGTCATTGTTGTGTTCAATTTTTTTTTCTTTTTTGTTTAGTTTTTTGAGGTGTGTGTGTGTTTTTTGTTGTTCTTGTGTTTTTGTTGTTTTGTGTTTTTTTTTTATGTTTTTTGTTGTTGTTGTTGTTATTGTTGTTCTTGTGTTTCCGTATGTTTGTGTTAATTATTGTTTTTGTGTGTGAGTTTTCTATGTTTTTTGTTTTTGTTTATTGTCTATTGTTGGTTGTTTTATTTTTATTTTAATTTTTTAATTTTTTAGGTTTTGGTTGTTTTTGTTTTTCATGTTTTTGTTGGTTATGTCTTTGTAACATTCTATTGTTTTTGTCATGTTTGTGTTTTGTTATGTTGTTCTTGTGTTTTTTCTATGTGGTTTTTTTTATCTTATTGTGTGTGTGTTTGTTTGTGCTTTTTCTTTTCGACACACTCAAGGAGCATGTTGTTTATTTTATTTTATTTATTTATTTATTTTAATCTTATTGTGTGTTTGTTTGCTCCTTGAATATGTCAAAGGTGGTAGGCCAGGTGCATGCCCTGGACGATTTTGGTGGAATAGATACCCCTGCCTCCTTGGGTCTTACTCGAAAGTGGCATCCCTTCTAGGATGTTTTCCACAAAAAAAAATAAGGTCGAAAGATTCAGCCCATTGGTCAAATATTTCCCTTGGAAGGGTGGGGACCACATCAAGAGGCTCCCAAGGCTCCAATTTTGTCGAATCTAAGAATGCAAAAATTAGGGTAGGGTGAATACCCATGAATTTACATATCATATCATGATTTGCTCTATATAAGAGTGTTTCTTCTATCATCCTTTGCTCATTGACAATATTTGGCCTTGATTTTACCTATGGTAAGCATCCATTGATTCTTTAAGATGTTGATATTTTTCCAACAGTCGTATAGAACATTTTTAATGTAGTTTTTTGCGCTTCTTGAGTTTTGGTTGCAGATTTTTCCTTCAATAAATCTGCAAAAGAACTTTATCTCTCTAAAAGAGGATCTAGAGGTGTCCCGATCCTCCTAGGGCAACAATATTATCTTTAATTTTACAACAACCAAAAAGCACTTTGTCTACCCAATTGATGCCTTAGTTTTCTCTTCGAGAGCTCCCACATAGGTTAATTTATTACTTATAATTGAAAAAAAAACTTATATGCATTAAAATTTATAAATATTATTATGTTAGTATATCACTATGTAATAAGGTCGGAGGGTTCATCCTAATGGCCAAAACACTTCCTTGGGAGGGTGGAGACCATGGTTCGAATTCCTCGAGTCTCGTAGAACTGGAAGGTGTATTGCGCTAGCACTGTTAGTTACATTAAAAAATTTACCCGACACAACTATAGGTTATAGTGGCAACAAGGAGCAGGATTTGAACCCACGACGAGGTGATGAAAAATGTAACGAGCCGATTACTCTAGTATACATAAAAAAATATATCACTATGTAATAATAATGTAATATAGATAAGTTGTAAGCTTACTGGAGTGGTAAGGGCTTTGGCCTATCTTTGAGAGGTCCAAGGTTCAAACCCCACTCAGTATGAGAGGATCATGACCCCTCATAAAAGCTTGTGTAAACTAATTGAAAAAAATGTAATATAGATGGAGTGCAAACCTAAGGAAGTATGAGCCAAGAGGGAGGGCAAGCCAAGATTCAGTCATGTCGAAAGAGCAGAGGGTTCATCCAAAGTAAATCAATGCTTCAAACATTTACCATAAATACGTGGAACATTGTTTCGATAAAATTATTGAAGCAAAGAAATGCTAGGAAAAATAAGAAAAAAGGGCGATTGCAAGCCAAGAGGGAGTGCAAGTTGGGAGTGAGTGTGGTCCAGGAGGGAGTGCAAGCCAACCACAAATACGTGGAACATTTTTTCCATAAAATTAGTAAAGCAAATAAATTCTAGGAAAAAGAAGAAACAAGGGTGATTGCAAGCCAAGAGGAAGTGCAAGCTGGGAGTGAGTGCGGCCCAAGAGGTAGTGAAAGCCAAGAGTGAGCCTCATTAGCTAGTATGAAAGGAAAATCATACTTGAAATCCCTAATGGGAAGTCAAGATTCCCTAGATAGCAATTAGGATGCCCTAGTTTGAAGTATGGAGGCCCAAGTTGGAGATAAGAATAAAAGTGAATACATGGCATGTTTGATCTAAGTAGCATATGTTACACTAGAAGTAAGTATCAAGGATGAGATGATTGAGCATAATATAATGGTTCTTAAAAGTAGAGGGTTAATATCTAAGTTCCATAGATCATGGTCACGATATTTGGAAATTTAAGACTAGATTAAATGTAAGTGGGGATTGAATTCAAATTACCTTATGACTTTTCTTCCTAAAGGTTTTTCCTCATCATCTTTTCTAGTTCAAAAATTGAGAATAAAATAATGGTTGGTTTCCCATGGTTTAGGGTAAAATATGCACTTTATTTGAGTCCATGGAATGAAATTTTTCTGTTGAGACAAAATTTTAAGAAGCTTCTAGTGTGGGCTAGGCTTTTTGGACTTCAATATCAGCTTATAAATAAGGGTGTTTTTAAGAATATTGGAAATACCCTAAGAAATTTCATTAAGAACTAACTACTAAGGAGCGAAAACATGCTATAAATACTTGAATATGTGTTTTTATGGATATTTCAAAACCTTTGCCACAATTCATTAAGATTAAATTGGAATTAAGAGAATGAGATCAACAAGTAGATTGTGAAAATATCATATTTCGTTGCCATAATTGTTATGAGATTGGACACATGGCAAGAGTTTGCAAAGTGAAAACTATGAAGAAAGAGACAAAAAATTCTAGCCATGAGATAAACTTCAAGATGAAGCAAGGAAATCATACAGTAATAGAAGCTATATCAGATCAAGGATATTCCACTCTAAAAAAAGAGTTAAAGAAAGCCTATCTATAGTATCATTTGACAAGTTCAAAAGGAATTAAAGGTGCAAAAGACATGAAGAGAAATCCTAAAACAAAGACAACAAAAGAGGTCAAGTTTATTCTAGATAAATCTTCATTTTGCTCAAGTAGTATAAGGTTTCAAGAGTAGCATAATAAAGAAATGAGGATAGAGAAAACCCATAACAATTTATGATTTTTAGGACAAAAAAAGAAGGTAAGTGCTACAAGAGCATCCTTGGAATTTAGGATTTCTAGGGTAACATAAATAAGATTGTGCTTTTGAGGTTATTCCTTACATTTTAGATCCTTCAAAATAAGGTAAACGTAAAGATGATAAGTCTTAATATGAGAAGTGTGAGAATATTGAAGAGATTGATGAAGATGAATGTATTACTGGGAATGAAAAAAAGAGAGGAAGACCCACGAATCAAAAATAAAGAGAAAAAGAAATTGAGAGAGATATTTTTTTTGCTTGATAAAAGGGGTTGTACTTGGGTCCCCCACACTTAAAAAATTACATCTATCTTATTTGGAGCTTGAGACTTTACAAATAGATACACTTCTCATCTCAATTCAGATGCTATAGTTAGAAACCTACATCATTTTACATAAAATGTTTGAATTCTTGATTTTCATTTTCTGGATATTTTCAAATCTCTGTATGAATATAATTACTTTAGAATTTAGCATCTTTCTTGACATTTTTCTATAGCAGCCTTCAAAATACCAAAACTTCACCTCTACTATCTATGCCTTGCATCTTAGTAGAGTAGAATTTCCAAAACATCGCACTAACATAGTCCTTTTTACCAAATCTGGATTGCTATTTTCCTTCCTAAAACACAAGTGTAACCACAAAAATTATAATAAATAGTCTAAATGAACACACATTATTGTTACAAAATAAAATAATTATTTACAATGGATAACATTAAAGTACATATTAATCATTAATTTATATAGGAAATCAACAATTTTTGTTAGCTTCAAATAAACTTTCTACTTCCTCTAACCATGGAAAGGAGATGTTAACTTCACGATCCTCAACCAAAACCCCTTTATTGGTTAGCTTATCTGAACGTTTGTTCCTTCCCTTAATATATGTGTAAACCTTATTTCTTCAAATTCTTTAGCAAGATCTTGAATTTCCACAATATTCTCTTGTATGTTCCATGGAGCCTTTGCTTTTTTCAAAATAATATTTATTACTATGAGAGAATCACATTCCATCCAAACTCTATTCCATTTAATTTGTTTACATATTTTTAACCCTTCTAAAGCTGACCAAGCTTCAGCTTCATTATTTATCTTAAATCCACAATTGAAAGCATAATAAGACAAAATCTCTCCTCTATTGTTTCTATTTATTCCTCCTCCTACTGTTGGTCCCAGGTTTCCTTTAGTTGCTCCATAAAAATTCAACTTAACCCCTTCCACATCTGTTGGTTTCCACTTTATATTCTTTACCTTATTTTTGCTTCTCTTGTACTCAACATAATAATTCCATTTAATGACTTGACTCCATATATCAAGACTCTGTGCTTCCAAATTAGGGATTGGGTGAGTTGATAGGGTTGGTTTAGACTCCTCTATGGCTAAACATATCTTCTTTTTCATTACCTCTAAACTGCTTTCATTTCCTTTAAATATTCTTCTATTTATTTCTATCCATATAGTTGAAAGTATTGTATCTTTTGATATATCCCATATTGTCTGTAAAGCCCCACTTTTATAAGTGCTCTACCATTGCTTTAACCAATTTTTAATTCTGCTATACATCACCATGCATTTACCAAACATATTAAGAATCTTGTTGAAATAAAAGGAATATTAGTTGTGGGTTGTTGTTGTGAATGCATACGAAGATTTTAGTATGTTTAGAGCTCGTTAGATCTTGTTCCTCTTGGGTTTTGTTGTGGGATTTTGTTGCAAAGCTCGTCTAATATAATTCCTCCTAGGTTTAGCTATGGGATTTTGGTAAAAAAATCATTTGATTTGGACCCTCTTAGGTTATGTTATGGGATTTTATTATAGAGCTCATCCAATTTGGTCCCTCTTGGATTTTGCTACAATATTTTTGTGCAAATATCATCTAACCTAGACCCTCCTCAGTTATGATAGGGGATTTTATTATAGAGATCCTCTAATTTGGTCCCTCTTAGGTTTTGTAATCAGATTTTGTTGCAGAGCCTATCCAATCTAGTCCCTCCTAGGTTTTGCTAAGGGATTTTTTTGTAAAGCACATCTAATATAGAACCTCTTGGATTATGCTATGGGATTTTATTATAAAGCTCATATGATTTGGTTCCTCCTAGGTTCGCTATGGGATTTTGTTATAGATCTCATTCGATCTAATCCCTCCTAGGTTTTCTTATGGGATTTTTTTGTAAAGCTTGTCCAATCTAGATCCCTCCTAGGTTTAGTTGTGAAATTTTATTGCAAAGCTCATCTAATCTGAACTCTCATAGATTATGTTGTGGGATATTATTATAGAGCTCATTGTATTTTGTCCCTCTTGGATTTTGTTGTGGGATTTTATTGTAGATCCTATTCAATCTAGTTCCTATTGAGTTTTGCTTTAGGATTTTTTTGCAAAGCCTATTCAATTTGGTCCCTAAAAGGGTAAAAGTAGTTTTTAACATCCACGAGGTCATAGGCCATATGATATGACCTTCATGGAGGTTCTTGTTTACCCAATATATGGTTATGTAACCATACTTTGGTTACTAAAGCATGGTGTACAACCCAAGCCCTTGTCAGATTCAAACCTTAGAAATCTATTTAGAGTCCCAAGGTATTCTTACTTGACCTAACAACATT
This sequence comes from Wollemia nobilis, assembly GCA_028583015.1. Lineage (NCBI taxonomy): Eukaryota > Viridiplantae > Streptophyta > Pinopsida > Araucariales > Araucariaceae > Wollemia > Wollemia nobilis. Next base: position 17,707,166 of record JAQPPZ010017052.1, read on the forward strand.
ATAATGCTTTTTTATCTTGATGGGAGTAGTCCCCAACCTTAGAAATATTTTTTTAATGCCATATAGTGATCAATCTTTATAGTTACCAACTTATTTGTATCTAAATTTTGAATGTGTATAATGGAAAGGAGAGGTTGTGATATGTTTTTGTAGTAGTCATAGAACTTATGAGCATATTTTTAAAGACACACTTCTCATTTTTTAGTTGTTCCTATTTTTTTTTGTTTATTTTTAAATTAAGTTTTTATTTGATTCATTGGAAAAGTTAAGAAATATTAAAATAAAATTACTTTAATTACATTTATCAGACTAAAATAATTTAACAATGACAATGCAAATGTTTATAAATTAAAAATATATATTGAACAAAGTCAAAAAGTTCAAATATTTTCTTCTACTATTGATTTTGATAATAAGTTCCCTTATTTTTTCTATTCTCAATTTCATTTAATGAGTTCTCACTTTTAAAGTGTCTTCATATGCATTTTTAATGTCCTTATATGCTTGTTTTTTAATGTACATTACTCCTACTATGAAAAAGACACATATTTGTTCTCAATCTTCTACCATGCATCTTGAGATGTTACCTATCTACTAATTTTGCATATGAGTTAGTGTGAATTGGATCTTCATTGGTTATAAGCATATTTTCATTCCATTTGATATTTGCATCTATATACTTTTTTTAATTATGCGTATAGTTTTTTTTTTTTGTAGGTTAAAATTATATTAAAAGCGGGTTTTGAAAGGACCCCAAAACCTTTTTATAGTAGGTCAACCGACCAAACCAAAGGTCAAAAACAATCAATTTGAAAAATCTCGCCCAACGGGAAATCACCAATTTTGAAAAATCTTGCCTAGAAGGAAAACATGCAGGATGACGAATTTGAAGATCCTGCCCAGCGGGAAGTAATTGAAAACCACCAAATTGTAAATCCCGCCCATTGAGAAAACCAGCAGGTTTGGAAAATTCTGCCCAGTGGGAAAACTAGTAAAAAAAATGAATTTGAAAAACCTCGCCCAACGGGAAAACTAGCAGGTTTGGAGAATCCCGCCCAACGGGAAAACCAGTAGAAAATGAATTTGAAAAATCCTGCCCAACGGGAAAACTAGCAGGTTTAGAAAATCCCGCCCAACGGGAAAACCAACAAAAAAATGGATTTGACCTAAAACCAGATATCCTGCCCGAAAACCAAAAGCAAGAAATTTGACTTTAGAAATTTGGAGAGGATCCCCGCCTAGGGATAGCTCGGGATGCACCCCAGGGTGTAGCAGAGCAGCAAGCAACCGCGCGATCTAAGAAACCAGTAGTAACGAGATACATTCCAGGATGCAACAATGAGACAACCTAGGAAATGGCATGAGGACCCTCAAAGAAACAACAACGGGAAGCCTTCGCTTGAGCCTGTGAAATGGAACAACACTACTGGGGTTATCTACAGGCCAAGATATCCCCATGCAAACCAAGTTGAACTATGAGGAAGCTAGAAGGAGCCAGGGAGAACAACAACAGACGCGAAGAAAGGATCCTTGAAAGCCAAAACTAAAGGAGGAAGGAGTGACACAACTACAAGCGCATCGATCTCCACCCCAAGACTAGAAAATGCAAAAGAAAATCCCAAGCATACCAATAGAAAGGACCAGGAACCCACCATCCTTGCTCACAAATAGTTCCAGGGAACTGGAATTGGGACTAGGAACAACTTAGGAACAGGATGAGGTCCACCTCCAAGGCCAAGAACATGCTCTGAGAGTCCACCGAGAAGCAGGACCAGAAAGCAGAAGCTCTTGAATAGGAAATCAAAATGAAAAACCTACGGAGCCTAGGCGAAAAGTGACAACAGACACAAAGATGGGATCCACGAAAGCCTAAACTGAGGAAGCCAGGGGTTTGCATGCATAGATCACAGGTCCCCTCCCCAAGATCGAGACATGTAGCAGAAAACCCTAAGCACCCTAGTAGAAAGGACCAGGAACCCCCATCCTTGCTCACGAACAACTTCAGGGAACTGGGACTGGGACTGGGAACAACTCAAGCATAGGAAGAGGCCCCCCAAGGCCATGCAAATGCCCTGAGCGTCCACCAAGCAATAGATCCAACAAGAAGAAGCCTCCAAATAGGAAATCGAAAAGGGCCCCACCCAAAGGAATGGGACCACCAACAACCAAAGGCATCCTAGAGAGGAGTCACAACAAAGAGGAAACTGGCCCCCCTAGACCAACCTCGATGATGTGAGGACCTCACAGGACACACCAAGAAGCAGTCGAAAACCCAACCTGCAACCACCACAGATCGAGAAAGCCCTGGGAACCAGATCCAAGTAAAAAACCTGCGAAAAAACCCCAGGGGAAAGCCTGAGGGAGATCGGGGAAAGGATCTCAAAAACAGCCAAAAAACTCTAGAAGAGTCCTAGGATGCACTAGGCCCAGGACTCAAGCAAGGAAACCTCGAAACTACTGGGAAAGGAGCAGAAAGCGGGCAAGGATCTCCCTCCAAGGAGATCATCTGCTACAATGCGTTCCCAGAGTGGGATGACCCAGGATGAGTCAGGAACTGGGCAAGAACCAAGGGAGGGGGAGCAGGTCCCTCCCCCTCTCCTTCGAAGGTTCACTATTATTAGGGGCAATGTTGGATATGCGTTTAGTTTATAGGTTGAACTCATAGATTAAATACAAATTTTCTTTCTTAAATTTTTAATTCATATGATATGTTTGAATTTTTAAAAAGCGTTTAATTTTTTTATTATATATTATTTATATAAATTATACCATAAAATTTAAAATTAATTTTAATATAAAAATATAATCCTTTATAACTTAAAAACTAATCATACACAACATAACTATTATAGTTATGAAGTTTTATAAACATTTAATAGACTGTTTAATATATTTTTTAAAATAAAAAATATTATTTTTTAATATTATTATTATTATTTTATTTTTTTGATTTGATTAATGTGAGAAACCAAAGCCCGAAACTTTACCTTATCTTTCTTAAAACAATATTATAATAATTATTATATACATTAAAATTTATTATATTATTTATTTATTTTTTTGGTTAGTGAACTTCTAAGATCCTTAATTTTTAAAATAAAAAAAATCAATAAAATTTTAACACCTACCCACAAACATTGGTCTGCAACTTCCGAAATCATTCTTGAGTTTTTTAAAATACCCGTGCTGTCTTTCTTAAGCTCCATCAGATTAAGATGGAAGGAGTTGGACACATGTAGACAGTGAAAATGGCAGTGAATGTGTAGGACATATGTGGACAGTGAATGAGTTGGACATATGTGGATAGTGAAAATGCATGTGAGACAATAAATGCCGGGGTCCTTAAAACTTGTGGGGAACATGCGTTATCTTTTTGGTAAGCTTCCCAAGTAAGTAGGACGTTTGTTATGTGTGTCTCTCGCGGTTGGGGGCAACCTCAACATTATAGACATAGTCGTCACACTTTTGTTATTTCTTAGAGAAAGCTGAAAATTACAATTAACGAAGAGCATTGAACGAGTTGACGTTTTATAAGATTGCAACTCTGGAGTAGTTAAGAGTGGTTTTCAACGCTGGTAAAGATGATACTAGAATAGTTAAGAGTGATATCCTTAAATAAAAGCAGACATGACATATTCATTAAGCAAAACATAACAAGTATATTCAAATACTCAACATCAGTTCGACACAAGGTAAATAGAAATTGCAAGCCTGTTGTTATTACGATGTTTTAACAGCCGGATTTTCTTACCAGCCTAACCTTTTAACAGCCGGATTTTCTTACCAGCCTAACCTTCATTGTAAGTATATATATTCTATAATTAATTTGTTGCAAGATATATTTTTTAAACTATTTTCATTTTCAATTTATCCTGTTCTAAAAATAGCTATTACTTTGATATACAGTGCTCAATTTTAAAAGGCAATTTTAACTTTCAAAAGTAATCTTGATTTTTCAATAAAGGTAACGTTAGCCGGCAGAATATAGTACGTCGAGACTGGGTATAAAAATTATGGTACAAATCCTCGTCTAGTCCAGTTAGATTTATATTTACGATCTTGAATATAATTATTGTTGTAAGATATGGCAATCTAACTTTATTAGCCAAGTTTGATGAATGATGATGCAAGGCTAAGAAAAATCTTGTGCAACCATTTGGAGATTAGTAAAATAAACCTATGAGTGATCTTGTGTAGGTTAGTGATATACACCCTTAATAAGATTGATTAATATTCACTTTTAGTAGGACTAGTTAAACTATTTGGATGGTTAACCTTAATTTTTAATTAAAGTTATATTAAAATGTTTAGTAATTTAATTTAGTTTTAAAGTTTATGTCAACCTTAATTAATGTAATTGTAGTTATAATTTGAGGATTAGTTATTTATTATAAGTAATTTTCCACCCATTGATTCATTATATCAATGTGTATTATGATATGAAGTGATATTGTGGGATAGTTATTGGCACAAATTCCTCCTATTTTGTTTTCTTTAAAATATTTGATCTTTCAATTTTTTGTTTCTTTATTCTTTTGCATATGACTTATGGTGAATGTTATATTTCATGTAAAGTATTATGAAATCCAATATGTTTTTATTTATTTTTTTGATGAAAGGCCATTTCTTTTTTTTTTGCGAAGAACCCCCTGCGGGGCCGCCTTGGTCTAAGAGACCACGAACAGGGAGTTCTACACTGTCAAAGTCACCCGGGGGTCGCACCCGACCCTGCCCACACCAACATTATCAATTGGATTTTGGGTACCCAATTCAGCTTTTTGGTAGGGTGGAGATTTGAACCTGGGACCTTCCTTGGAGGATTGCCCTCTCCTCTCCAACTCACCTACAACACCTGGGTAAAAAACTAATTTATTGTGGAAAACACCCCTTTCGAGATGCCACTTTCAACAGGTTGGGCATAGGAGGAATGGAGCCCTGTCGGCCTCAACCAGCACATAGGACATTCCTAACTATACCATATATCTGCAGGATGGAGACAAGGGGAATGGAACCTGGGTCGGCCTCTACCAACACCCAGGGCATTTACCATTGCACCACAACAAGCAGATGATGAAAGGTCATTTTAATTATAAAAATAAAAGTCCTTTATAGCAAAAAAAAAAATGTGGGTGGAGAAAAAATCATAACTCGAATGCCACTAACTTATCCTAATAGCGGATAAAGAAAAACAAACTACACCATACGGGCACCATGACCATTAACAACAAACTAAAAACATTCTACAACCAGAAATGTTTTTAAAGAAGTGAGCCTGTGGTAGACATGACCTTATCCATTTGAAGTGGGTGGTTCCCCCACCCATCAAAGCGCTCCTCACCCCAACCTGAAGCATGAGTAATTGGAGAAGAAGGACGGGACCAACCAAAAATATGCCCATGGCTTCTTGAAGCCCCCCGACCATCATTAGGAACAGGCACAGATTGCGGAGTGATTGCAGGCGCAAAATGCTGGGAGGTGTACATATTCGACTGCTGCAATGGGCCTCCATAGACACGAGATTTGCTCTGAGGAGGTTGACACTATGCACGATCAAAGGCCTCCTTACTGACAGCACAAGGGGCTTCACCCTAGTATTTCAGTAAAGCCTATAAATGGTCCAACTCCATAGCCACCTTTTTAGCCTGGTCACAAATTTGAAACCACACATCATTAAAAACTTTGAGCTTGTCAGCAAATGAAAAATCCTGAGACGGATCAACCAGCTTGAAAATAATATTATTTCTATATTTTCAAATGTGAAATAGAAGGTTGACTCTAAATATTTGCCACACTTTCCTCAATAGGAGAGAAAACTGAATGGGATCTAGTAAACCCTTATACTATAAGCTCTAGGAAAAAAAAGATTTTTTTGGCTCCAGATAAGACGCCCAGGCTGAATGAAATCTGGTTTTCCACCTAGAGGGTGATGAGAGAAGGTCCCATTTGATATTGAGTTTGGGCATCGTGGGTGCAGTTGGTGTAAGCCAGTCATAACCCTGCCTGGCTCTGTAGCTGAGCAAGGGAGTGCTCCTATACCAAGCACAATATTTCCACCAGGGTTTCTGGGATCTGACACCTAATTTTTGCCATAAGGAGAAAGGTGTATGGTCCAAAACAACATCATATGTAGCCTTATCAGCATTGGATAAGCAAAACATCATTTTAAAATCATTCCAAGGAATCCAGGTTCTATTTTTCCTGGAGTAAAAATCTACAATGGTGACAATGTCCCACTTAATTTTTTTTTGGGCATGGACCCAGGGAACTTGGCCCAATGGCTTATCCTGAAGCTTGAATACAAGGGACCACCAGAAATTAAGAATATTAATGGAAAGGCCTTTATGTGAATTGACCCCCTTCCAAACAATCCAAGGGTTTAATTGTTTCCAGGCCTTCCATATGCTTTTTATGACAAAGGAGCCAAGGATTTTAATGAAAATTGGGGCCAGCACTAGAGAGGGAAAATCCATTCCTGACTAGGCTCGATGGTTGAGGGGAAGCCCACCTAAGATGCAATGTCTGATAAGAACTTTTCATGCTTCAGTTCCTTTGAGAGCCCACACAATCCATTTAGCACATAGGGCTAACCCTTGACGCTTACATTACAACATACACATACCCCCTACTTGTCATTGGAGACAACAAATATCCCAAGCCACTCTGTGAAAGCCCTTCCAATCAGACCCACTAGACCATAGAAAATATCACAGTAATTTTTCAAGCTGTTTATAACAAGCCTAGGAAGGGACCCAACAAGACGAGTAATAAACATGTGTGGAAGCCAACACTTTCGAGCAAATTTGAAATTTACCAGCAAGAGACAACTTCTTAGCATTCCAATATTCCAACTTACTTTCTACTTTGTTGATGACATAAGACTATAATTGGGATGGAGAGCCTTAAGAGGCGAAAGGACTACCCAAGAATTTGATCCAGGATGAATCCAACTCCACTGCACATGCTGAAGCTAGTGGGGAAGAGGCTGTAGGGATTTCCTATAACATGAGGTTTTCCTCCATTGGATATTAGACCCAAAGGCTTTGCAAAAAATATCAAGACAAGACAGAGCTTCAAAAATATATTGCTCATCCTCATTTAAATTAAGAAAGGAATCATCAGCAAAATGACCATTAATGAGTTGACCAACATTCCCAGGAAGGGAAATACCCCGAAGCATCCCGAGAGAAGCATGGTGAGCCAAAATATAACCAAATACTTTTGCTGCTAAAATTAATACCGAGGGAGCCAAAGGATAGCCCTGCCTTACTAACCTATGCAAGCCAATAGCGTCAGTTTGAAACTTGTTGAGAGAAAGAACAACTGATGCATCCTAAAAAGAATTTTAATAGAGGAAATAAATTGAGGACCAAAGCCAAGAGCTTCCAACATGGAAAGAATGAAAACCTACTCAATTGGATCATAAGACTTTTCAAAGTCAAACTTGAGGAAGAGGACCTGTTGAATGGACCTGCGAGCCCATTCCATCCCTTCCCAAACAATGAGAACATTATCCAAAATATACCAATTTTGGATAAAGCCAGTTTGCTCAGGCCTCACAATAAAGGGAAGTAAGGTTCTAATCCGCAAAGAAAGCGCTTTGGAAATGATCTTGTAGCTAACATTAAGTAAAGTTATTGAACTCCAATTTATAATGATTTTTGGATCCCCAAACTTTGGGATAAACTTGATATTACCCTTATTGATAATAGCACCTAAGGAGCCAGACTGCAAGGATTTTAAATATACTTTATGCAAGTCAGGACCAACAAACTCCCAATAAGTTTTGTAAAATTCTCAAGGGAAGCCATCAAGCCCCAGGGCCTTTGCATCTACCTGATAGGGGTCGTTCACATTCATTCTACTATGTTGGGGAGAGACAAGTTGGGATAACCTCTTTATAATATTGAAGGGCTAATTCTTGTTCAGGGGTGTATGACTGAGCAACAAAAATATGAGAATAATGTCGTGTAAATTCAGTTGCTATCTCAGGAAAAGAGGTGGTGTGAATCCCATTAACCACTAAAGCTTTGAATTGAGTGGAGTGACACAAATTTTGGAGCCTTTGTAAAAACTCTTTAGAAATGCGGTCACCCACTTTGAGTCAATGCGATCTGGCTTTAATCTGATCCTATCTGGCCTCGTACACTTTAGCCACTTTGAGCTCATACCAGAGCTAAGCGATATGGGTTTGAATGATGAAGTCAAAAGGAGAGGCCTCAAGACAGAAGGAGGCTTGTGCAAGCTCATTATGCAGAGCAGTATTACAGCGACAATGCAGCTACACCACCTTCTTCCCCAAGCTTCTGAGCAGAGCAGTGGTACAAAAAATGGTATCATTCCACCACTCAATCCATCTTGAATCTCTATTAGGTCTGGTTACAATATTCCATATCCTTTGGATGTGACAAACAATGGTTTCATGTTGCAAGAAAGAAGTGTTAAGAAAAAACTGAGCATGAGTAGGCCATTGATTGATGGAGAAAACATGAACAAAGAACACAATGGGGGAATGATCAGATGAGATCATACTAGGAATGGTTTCAACAAAAGGGACTGAAGGAATTCGACGAGAAAAAGAAAACTCACATTGGTCTGACAACATAGCTTTGTTCAACCTTTTTAAAACTCTTACGGGGCCTGATTGAAAATTAGACCACGTGAACCACAAATGCTTGGGAAACTGACCCATAGAGAAACAACCATTGGGATCGAAGACCCAGAGTTTATTTTTCATAAAATACCAAGCATATCACTCTCCTGAGGCCCACATATTAGGAAGCTAGCCCATTTTATCATAAGGCTTCTTGATCATATTTAAATCACCACACATCAGCTAGACTACGATAGGTAAGGACAAAGCACACCATCTCCACAGTGCACATCTATCTTGGACCTCATTAGAGGTGTAAATATTAATAATCCCAAAGGAAATACCACCAACTTTGAGCAAAATCCAAATCGCATGGTGAGAGGGGTCAGAACCCCATGTGACAAAATTGCTCACCCACCTATTATTAAGCAAAATGATAGCACCTCCGTTGCCATGATTGTGGTTGGTAGCATACATCTGACTACTAGGCCATAACATAGAACAAGTAGGTTGTAAATTTAAACTTGCCAATTTGACTTCTTATAAACACACAAAATCTGGATGACCATAGATACTGAAACAGGTAGTGAGCTCATCCCGAACCATGTAACTACAAACAAGATTCGTCAACCCATGCACATTATAGGAGAGAAACAACATTAAAAAGAGTCAAGTTACATACCCCCACTAGCTCAGTCGCATTATATGACAACAAGTGATAGGGGTTATTCTTGAAGACATCCATGGTGGTGGAGGAGAGAGAAGTTTGGCGCCGCTTGTCTAAATGAGCAAGCCGCTCACCTCATAGGGGGCTACGAGACCATCATCCTAAATTTTGAGAGAAAATTTCTTCGGCCCCTGCCTCATATGGAGAACCCAAGGGCATAGTGGACCGCATCCTTTCATTGTGGTCTACAGACTCAACAACCAAAGGAGGAGAGTGAACATGGGTTGACTCCATAACCGATGGATGCATGGGAGGCTTAGGTGCTAGGGCCTGAGCATATGTGGCCACTGTATGCCCTGTCTGAGTGGTCATGCTACCTTTCCCTTTCTTGCATGAAACCTCAGTCTATTCACCATATTTTAATGGAGGGTGCGGGGAAGTGGGAGATAATACAACACCGACTGCTAGGGGTAGCCGCCTTGGCCTTGAATTTTTTAGCCATCAAGGGGCAGTCCTTAATGTGGTGGGAGGCTGAATGGTAGCGATAACATGTATTAGGGAGGTTGATATACACCACCCGTTGATGAATACGGGTAGAACCAACCTGAATGTTGATATAATCCTTTAGGGTTTTAGCTAGGTCAACCTTGATATGCATTCTCCTGCTAGGGCAGACTGACATAAACCGAGATGGTTCATCACAGAAAGATTCACCAAGGGTGGACACCAAGTTTTTTAGAAAGGGTCAACATGTAGTGGGGAGGTTCGGGAGTTCTACCCAAATAGGCACGACCAGGGAAACATAATTAGAAACCGTAAAATCCCGGCTCCATAGCTAGAAAATGAGTAGTGAACTATTAATGTAACTAGGACCCTTATTGAGGACCTTATGGGTTTTGTCAGGACTACCAAAATGGAAATGAAAAAAATCCTTAGAGAGATTTTGGACATGGTCGACTTGCATCCAATACAGATGCCAATACTGTTCAATCTAGTTTCTAAGGACATGCTCAGGGGGAATTTGACACAAAAAATACCCTATAAGAGTATTATTTTCAAAACAAGAACATGCCTGATTGAATTCATGGAGAGGAATCACAAATTCAGGTTAAAAAATACCTCATGGTACACCTTGAGAATAAATTTCCTAGGCCGTTTGTTCACCTCTAGAGCCATTATTCTCACCGCCAGCTTCAGACGAAGCCGAGGGAGGAGAAGCCGACATAATAACACCCACAGAGCAAGCACAACATGGAGGCTGGCACAAGCTCCTCGAGAATGAACAGAAACTACCAGAAACCCTAGGACAACATGCAAACCTACATGCACGCAACCATCAAGGTGCCACAACCCAAAAACTCATGATCTATTGTCTTTATTCTTTTTCATATGACTTGTGGTGAATGTTATACTTCATGTGAAGTATTATGAAATCCAATATGTATAAATTGTCACAACTTTTTTTTTTGTAAAGTACACATATGGATAGAATAGATTGCGATTATAAATTGAAAAATTACTAAAAATCTAAAATTAGGCCTCTTGGAAAGGTACTTTTTAGCTTATTGAGACATAAGAAAAAAAACAACAAAATTGATTGAAGTAAACAAAAAGGTAAAATTTATAACAATTTATTAATAAAAGTTATTGTTTTCTAACACATGAATGCAATTGTAATGCTAATTATGAAAGTATAGAAAATTGGTATAAGCACTCATGTGGTTATTTAGACACTCAACAAAATCAGGAATTAAAAGCCCCATCAACACCAACAATCTTCTTTTTCCTCTATATTAATACATGAGCAATTGCATATACACATTAAAGCTTTAGATTAGAATCAATATAAAACCTAAAATAAAAAATGCTTTGAACTACTTCTAAAATAAACATATATACTTTATTTACTTTGAAATTATATTTACAAAAAATTTAAGAATGATATCCTTAATTGCACATCTTACTCCAAGTATACCAATGACATGGAATTCAAAAGCTCTATAATATAAAGTCAAATACCTTAAAAGTAAAAACAAACAATGACTAAATTTTTAATTAATGATTAACAACTTCATAATATAATAAAGGTGAAAAATGACTTTGTAGGTGACAAAAAACTAAAAAATACTCGAAAACAAAATATTTTTTTAAGGGTTGCATATAATATGTTGTGTAGACACCCAAAATGCGTCATTATTTAATTACCTAAAGTCATCCTAACAATTTCTAATGTCATCCTAATAATCCTCTAAAATTATAATACCCCACCCCATAACCTTACAAAAAGTTAAATTTCCCTTCCCATCCCCCTAGTCTATGTGCACACACACCCCTCTAACTTCCCCCTTTCACCCTATAGGCCCAACTCATCTTATCACATTCCCCATGCACTTTCACAAGTGTGAACATTTATTATTTTTTATTATTAGAATAGTTTTCTTTCCACAACATCTAGTTTTTTTTTACAACATTTACTGTTTTTTTCATTATAGTAGTAATCGGCCCATAGTTGTAACTTTCCAACCTTAGACGGTTAACAACTATGACCATCAGGCCCTATATGGTCACATCTATAGTGCATTTTCATCTTCCTTTCTTTGTCAACCAGTTTTCCTCAAGTTAATAAGTCATTCTTTTGTTACATGTACTACATTCTTCTTTTAGATTAGGGTTCCTTTTCAAAAAATCAATGTGAATATCCTCTCCTCTCTTCTCCTTTAGCATCGGTTTCCACTTCTCTTTTTTCTCACACCTTGCATTTTGTCTTTGCTTCCTTATTTCAGAGGACTTTGAATTTATTGGTCTATTAGAATATATTATTTTTTTCTTGTTTAGGTAGTACTATTTCTTTGAAAAAAAAAAACAATAACTCAACATCACACACTTTCATGCATGTTTTACCCATAAACACATTGGCGATGTTGGATTTCATAACCAACCGTCGATTGAGTATGACAACGTTGGCTTTCATCTCCAACTGTCGGCTCACTCCCTAGATACCTTAGCAACCTTCACATAGTTTCCTCGATTTCATCACCAGAAAAATCACTTCCCTTGGGACTAGCTTGGGGTATTCTAATGTTAGATGCCCTTGCTCATAGGGCTAAATAAATAGTGGGTGCGTAGCTATAATTTTTTATCGAGCCCACCTGAGGGTGAAGCAAAAGCCCATTTTGCCTATGCAAGTTCTAGACAATGTTACCTCTTATACCCTCTCAAAAGGGTATTGAAGGTCTTTTATCCCTTTAGGATACCCATAGCTAACCTTACCTTAGGAATATCTTTTAGTCATTTGTGTGCTACTTCCCATGTACTCTTTGGTAAACACACCCTGTAGATACCACCCTCATCTACCTTTTTGTAGATTTTAGGGGTAGGTTACATCAAAAAATACTAAAACCAAAAACATAAAATAAACAAACAATAAATAAATAAATAACAAAAAAAACAAAAAGAAAAACACTATTACAGTAACAACTAACAACATTGAACATCAACAACACAATCTAACAATACAATTTGCATTATCATTGCTTAATTATTTGGTTGTTTGAATAGATAGCATTTTTAATTTATAAAATTTAGAAAAAACAACCATCAAAACCTCGAAACATAATCCTATTGTCCTTCTACCACCTGCGACTATCCTTCTCTTTGATGTACTCAACTTTTAGAGTAAACCATTTGATCCTAGATAGTCACACCTAGAATTTGTCTACACCCTTCTATTTTAGACTTTGTCTACACCCTAATATGTACATGTCTGCTTATGGTCCAAACACGAAGCCAAACCATAGCCCAAATGCAAAATCCCATGGAGCATTCTAGGCTAAGTCCCCACCTTCCCAAAACTCCTCCAACTCACTTTGAGGATCTATCTCATGCTTTTACTGCTAGCTTGTCTGCCATCCCTTATCCTCCATGCATAAACACTGAATTACATGATGCAAACCTTATACACCAGGGAATTTATACCAACCTACCTGAAACCCCTAATCCCAACACCTCTCCTTCCTCCTTTGATTCCTAATACCTTATTCTATGATCCTAATGCCCTTTGTGACCTTCAATACCCTCCTCCTCATGATCATCACCCTCCTCCATAGGACTCACTACAAGTTTCCTTACCACCACTCCATATTCTTGAGCTCTCCATCCCTCCCCTTTCTTGTGAATAACCATATTCTTACACTTATAATACACCACCTATATCCACTCCTTCCATCACATCCCAAATCATAACCCCAATAATTTCAGGTATGACCACTTATTGGCGATCACCTAAGTATGCTTTCATCGATATTTTCCCACTCTATGGATCCCATGTAACACCCAATCATTAGACTGTCGACACTATGTCGGTTGCTGCTCATCCCAATCATCCTTCTTCTTCATCACAGTACCCTATAACCTCTACACCACCTTCATACACTTCTCTTAATCCTAACCAAAATCCTTGCATTCAAATCAATATTACTTATTATCCTACTGCTTCTATTACTCCCACCTCTTTTTACTTTCCTATTCCACCACAACAAACCCATCCTCTCAACACAACTCCCTCTTTCATGAATTTCCTCTCTTCAACCACTCCTCCTCTTGTTGGTGCTTATGTTTCCTACTCTTCTATTTCTTATCCCCCTCCTAATTCTTCAATTCAAGATTCTTCTTACCCCTCACTACACCAAAAAAGGCTTTTAAGGGCGGCTAAAATAATATTGTTTTTTACGACAGTAAAAAACCACTCTAATAGATCCTAAAAGGATGGTTTAAAAACACCCTCTTAGGCAACCATAAGAGGGTGGTTTTAAACCACCCTCTTAGGGTGGGTCTAAGACGGAATTTTAAAACCGTCCTCTTAGACCTTAAAAATCACCCTATAAGGATGCGTGAGAAGCAGGAATTTTGACTTTTTAGATGAGCATGAAGCAAGAATTTTATTATTTTAGATGCACATGAAGTAGGAATTTTGAATTTTTGGCTATGGAAATTATCATGAGGAATGATTTTATGTCATTTTAAGGTCAAGAGGAGCTAAATTATTTCACAGGCTTGCAGGCCTTACATTCTAATGTTGGGGTTTTAGTGTTTTGCTTATGGAATTCAGTTTGATATCATCATTTGAAGCTACAATTACAAAGATGAAAATTTGTAAGTATTGGGTTTTTACACTTGATGTATATCTAGAGCACCAAACGGTGTGGTTGTAGGTTGCATGGAAGTTCTACCTTTAGGCACTTGAAGTGATGATGCATCTAAGATTTTCTAATCTAATTGTGGGGAGGATTGTTGAGAGACTTGAGGAGGAGTTGTTGGAAGGAGTTGAGGAGAGGAAACAAGAAGTGAGGTCCCTGTCTTAAATTGTAAGTGAAATGTAAGTTTGAAAAATATTTCTAAAATTTTAAAAATAAATATATTTGTAAAATCACAACATGTATTTTATATGATTGAGTTTTTTTCTTTTTTTCATTCCAATTTTTGGAAGATATAGATTTTTTACCTAAATTATCATCCATTGTGGGTTGGTCATTCCCTTGTTTTGCAATACTTTGAATATGTTTTAAAACTGCAAAAAATTACACTACATTTTTTTATATAAAAAAAAATAAAACATGTAACTGAAAATACAAGCTTGTCACACCTCAGTTATTAGAATGTTGTCAAGCTATTGAAATACCTTTCTTAGCATTATCTTTTATTTTATATTGTAAACCTACTTTCCATTATTTATCTTCAATGTCTGCGATATGACCACCTCTGGTCAACAATTCTTTTGTCATTTCTATATCCCATGAACTGGAAACTATCCTTATCAAATTTATCTCCTTTTCTACATTTGTAAAATTATATTTTTTGTCTTTATTTTCTGTTTGAAGAATGTTTTTGAACGGAGAATCCTCCTTGAGATTTCATCACCAGTGCCTTAGCCTGTTGCTAAGGATGACAAGAAAAGAAATTTCCTTTCTTCAAATTTGAACCTTTTTAAGAGCAATTGGACTACTATCATTTCCTTCTCTTCAGTTTGTTCGTGCACTTCATAATGAAGTGTAGTCCTTCCATTACAATCATGCTCAAGAAAAGTTAAAGGTTAAAAATGTAATAACATAAAGTTACTGAGGATCAAGGTAGCCAAATGTGTCATAGGGGTTGGTAGATACATGTGTCACTTCAATGGATGGTTCAAATATTGAAAGCCCAAAGTTTGTAATATTTACTTCCATCGACTTGTTTATTAATATGTTTTTGGTTTTGATATCCCTATGAATGATGTGAGGTTTGCAACTAGTTTGCAAGAACTCCAATATTGTTTATCATAACATATATTTGCTTTATGCATACCTTAAAATTGAAAGAATATCCTCTAAATAAATCTCGGATCTCACACACCTTGAGATACATTTAATGCAATGTCAAACCTTGTTTCCCAGTTAATTTGGATTTCCCCTTATTCACATCATCATGAAAGCATATAATCAAATATTAGAGGGTGAAAATAAGATTCAAATATAAAGTATAAGGGAAGCATAAGCAAACCGTGACCATGAATAAATTTGTAAAAATTTTCCTTGGACATATACTCATAGATCAACATTTGGTTTTCTCCTTCACAGCAATACCCAAGCAAAGAAACAAGATTTTATGATGTAATCTCGAAAGCATAACAACTTGCAAAAAAACTATTTTATTGATGGGAACTATGTATGAAACTTTCTGTTGTATTGTGGGGAACCTGAAGTGGAATTTCTAAGAAAGGAGACACAAACCTCTATTCTGAATTTTTTAGGTCCTTGTTTAGATTCTTTTGACCACACTTTCATAGCTACCTCCTATCCATTCTACATATAACCATAAAATATAGGTCCAAATACTTATGTAACAACACTTTATGGTATCAATATTGCCCTCTTTGCAATATTTGTGAAGAGTTGTTTGTCCGAGGAAGTATAATTTTTCTATGTATGATTTTGAATCTTCTGAAGGAGGAAAGGAGGGCGTCCACTAGTCTTTATATATTTTTTGAAAGTAAGAAGAATATGGCAGTTTAAAATCACCCTCTTAGACCTAAGAGGGTGGTTTAAAACCGCCCTCTTAGACCTAAGAGGGCAGTTTAAAACTGCCCTCTTAGACCTAAGAGGGCAGTTTAAAACCACCCTCTTAGGGGTCTAAGAGGGTGGTTTAAAATCGCCCTCTTAGACCCCTAAGAGGGTAATTTTTAACCACCATCATATAACACAGACTTTTTATGATGCCCTCATAGATGATGACTGAATAACCACCCTTAAAGACCCTTTTTGGTATAGTGCCTCCTCTTCTTACCCTCTTCAATCTCATTCCCCTCTTACTCCTTAAAATTATTCCTCTTTGCATCTAACTCTTGCTATTAGTTCCCAATAGCCTAATCATCCTAGGTATAATACTCTTATTCTCCAACCTCCTCCTTAAATTTTGATTGCTACTAATCCCCCTCCTACTAATATAAATTCCTTCTTCACCCAATCTCCTTCATGGGATTTTGTTTCACCTACAGTGTATCTACCACCATATCCTCCTCTAGATTCTTATTAGTGGCCATTGACACAGTCACAAACTCCACTCAATCAACATAAAATTGCACTAGTTCAATATCAACTTCCATCCACTCTACATAAAACCCTACCAAACTAACATCAAACCTCAATAAACCAATATCAACCTACACCTACCCAATATCCACCACATCCTTCTCAGCATCAACCACCTCTCATTCAATACCCACCACCTCCTACTCAACATCAACCTCCTTTGGCTTCTCACACATGCCATCAACCCCCATGTGGTCCTCCTAATACAATAATTGTACCACCAACATATCAATACCCTCCAAATTCTAAAAATGTCTAAAACCCATACTCTACACCATATCAACAACCTCATTCTTCCACACAAGTCCCTCAAGCACCCTACACTTCTCAACATCCACATCCTTATTACACCCGTCCTCCACACTACCCATATGCCTATCCTCCTCCCAAATTTTCTTATTTTACTGCCCCAACTAAGCCCCCTCAAGCATATGAATACCTACAAAACAAAATTCAACAATTGACTAATTGAATCAACAATCTAGAGTTGTAATCAATTGGATATAGATATCAAAAACCCACTCTTAGCCAACTATGGGCTCAAATTATTCATTTTTCAATCCCCATGCCTCCACATCCCTATCATTTTGAGATGCCCAAGTTTGACAAGTTCAAATGGAAAGAAGATCCCAAAGAGCATGTGAGCAATTTTATCAATGCTTGTTATTTAATTAATGAAAGTGATCCCCTTATGCTCTATACCTTATTTTTATCCCTTGGAGGAGGGGATTTATATTGGTACAAAAGCTTACCCCAACATAGTATTTATACTTTTGAATAATTAGCCAACCTTATCTTGGAACACTTCACCATTAATATTAAGAATACCACATTGATAGACCTCTATAATATTTTCCAATTTTATGATGAGTCTATCATGGATTATATCACTATATGGATAACTATGATCAACAAATTTCCATTCTCACTCCCCTCTATCAAGCTAGTCTGCATGTTTGCTTGAAGTTGTGCTAAACGCATCTCCATAATGCTACAAATCTAGCATCATTGCACCTTCAAGGAAGCTATGGCTTAGGCTAAGATCATCAAGGATATTAAATTCCAAGAAGGGGAAATAAATATTAAGAAGAAATAATATCCAAATAGAAATTCTAAGGGCAAAAATAACATGCAATCTAACTCATATCAAGCTAATTATGTAGTGTTGAGTACCACAACCACCCTTAGTGTTCAACCTTAACACCTTACTTATCAAACCCAACAACCAATCTTCCCAGCTCAGTCAGCCCCTCCACAATCATCCTTCTCCTTATTCTAAATTTTATACTTGCCCCCAATGTCCTCCTCAATCCTCTTTCAATTTCACTCCTCTATCTGAACCTTTGTTAACCATTTTTAAAAAGCTCTATTACATGCAAATGATCTCCTTGCCAAAAATTCAACTAAAGAACTTGACCAAACCCAAAACCAAATGGTATAAGGAGAATCACTTTTGCATTTACCACTTCTAAAAGGGTAATGAAATCAATGATTTTCAAACCCTTAAGAACTTGATGCAAGATATGATAGATCAGGAGGGCATCACAATTGACAACTCTTTGGCCCCTCCCAACCAAAACCTTGGTATTTATCAAAACCCGTTACCACAACATGGGGCTACACAATAACACTATGGCACATCGACTTCTACACTTGCATCCAATCATATAAATCATGTAAATAATGTCTCATATTACCAATATTTTGTCATAATGCTAAGCATTGTCACTAAGAATGAACATTATCCTAATAAACAATTGTAAAATGACCCACAAGGTGTGCCTTCTACACCAACCATGTTGCCTCTGCTTGCATAAGCCATGTGTCCTCCTATATGACATGTTCTCCCTAATCCTTTGGTAAATATTCCAATCCATGTGGAGGAGGTGTCCCTCATCCCTTATATCATCTTATCCACTATACATCACGCCCCCTCTATCGATGATGTAAATTATTTGTAACTCTCGTGTTTTGACCACGACCTAATCCATCAGGCTACTCATATAATTCTAATCAAAAGCTCTCATGAAATTACCTCTTCATCCTCCTCACACCAATATACCTCATCTCTACCACCTCTTCTTCCAACACCATCTTTGCCATCTCTTCTTCTAACACCATATTTTCCATCTTTTCTTCCAAAACCATCTCTGCCACCTCTTCTTCCAACACCCTATCCTCTCTCCCATGCTCCTCACATGGACCAACACTCATAGCTCTATCACTCACCCTATCTCCTTCCTCCACCTCCCTCATACTCATATCCTCATCCTTATCAACTTGATCCTGATCATGTTATCATCTCATTCAATCCTATCCCAACCATTCCACCTTCAAGTCCACATCCACATGACCTTAAACAAATCTTGGATCGACTCACAAGCCTTAAGCTATAGTTGAGTCACCAAGATATCTCTCTAGAACCCCCTAAATCCTCATCTATGGAATCTTCCTTCACTTCACCTTCTTATCAATCTTCCAATCAACCTTGTCCACCTCGTAATTGGATGCCTTTATTGGAGCTATTGTCGACCATATTTTAAAAACTACATGATGCAAAAGTAATTTCTTTACCTGACACTTATTGATATAAAAACAAGGCCAAACCTAAATGGTACAAAGAAAACCACTATTGCATTTATCATTATCAAAAGGGTCATGACATCGATGATTATCGCAATTTCAAACATCTGGTATAAGACCTGCTTGATCACAGGGAATTAATCATATCATCTACGTGACCCATTTCATGAGCTTCATTATTATACACCCTTTTTATTTTTGTCCATCATATTATTTTGCTTATTCATATTCTTTCAATAGCATCCATCGCATTAGTCCATCCCTTTCTTTTAAATAACTATAATCACATTCACACATACCCAATCACACACCATTATAAATCATCTTACCATTTTAGTTGGATGTTATTATCTTATCAATGTTATCATGAACTTGATCAATACTCAATACCCATTCTTGGAATTTGCATTTGTCCAAGAACCTTGCCTGAGACTATCATTAGCCCTCCTTTGTTGGGGTAAAAGCAAAACTTCTCTTATCCAATAAAAACTCCAGTCCACTATTGATTTGGTTATCTCCATATCTATGTTTATATAGTTTCCCATGCCTATGCTGCGTTGAGGTGGCAACTTAATACCACTTACAATTGATTTGTGGGATCTTGAGGAAACCTACCATATGGTTGGCTTGCTTTCCAAATCAAATATTCTTATCACTCTGTTAGTGGAAAGGTTCAAATATATTCATCCCTTCCATCAATGGGACATCTCACATTGATCATGATTCAATACAATCTGACACCTCCTCCTTGAGTGTCACTTCAATCCACTCTCATCCATTATCAATCATTATCATCATCCATTCACTTACCAACCTTGCTAGCCCTTAATTATTTTCATCTCCTTCAATATTCTTTTCTTTGTCATTTTTCTCCTCCTATTCATCCCAGTTCTTTAATTGGAGGAGTCCAACTATTTTCAACACTATCCTCTAGACTGGGGGAGTCATCCCTCCTTCACAACCACTTCTCTATTTGGAGGAGTTGAAATTCCTTCCAACCAATTTTATGTTCAGGGGGATCCGCAAATCTCCCCTACTAAAATTTTTGCCACATCACATTTCTCCCACTCATCCTTCCATTTATTTATCCTTTGCACTTATGTATAAGGGTCATCGCATGATTATTTAACATATACTTTTTGGATTTGTAAATACATGTTTCCTAATCTTGATTGGCTTAATTAATCAATGATATGACACAATTGTATATATTTGTCTATCCTATATCCTTCCATGTTGGTCTTGCTTTGTTTATTCTACCTTTATCTGTTCTAGCTTATTTTCTCGTGTGCCATAACATCTTGTCCATTTTATATATTTTTCATGCCCTCAGTATTCCAATTATCCCAATATCTTAGGTTGTTTGGAATTAGAGGTTGTTTTAGTCATTCAACTATACCTTGTGTTCTACTCAACATTTTATCAATTGTAATAAGGTATTTAATAATACAAACATCCCTTGGTTACTTTAAGTACTCTCTTGGACCACACACATATCTCACATCTTAACCATATTTTGAGTTTTAGGAAGATGCCTCCTTGTGTGGTTCTTGCTATTAAGCAAACAATTTCCCTTGCTAATCCTATTACATGCATAATCCAAACCTAAGGATCCATAATGTATGTAAAAAAATAAAGTAATATTCATAATAATGGATCCTTAGGCATTTCAGATACCTCCATCCGGGCTATAGATGCCTGGTTGGTAGTGCATCTACATTGAAGGATAATGAGGCTATCTCCACCAGGGCTATAGATGCTTTACTGGAAATGGAGTATGCCCTCCATGTGGCAACATATTTATCACATTAACAACCTTCTTTTGTATAGACCTATAATTGCTCACGAATGAGCTAGCTTTTCTTGGCATATACTCTACTTGGTTTGTCCAACCTCACTTAAAATTAGGCAATGAAAATTATTGCATACACATTGGTCCATGAGTGGCTTGAACTTTTATAGGATGGTCTTCATCTCTTGTGGATACTGCTTGACTACTAGATATTTTTGATGGTATCACTAGGGTGTTTGAGTTTCTTGAAAAACTTTCTAATCCCCACTTCCTAGGGCACTTGAGATTAATATATTGTCATTACCTTCTCTCATTGCATCCCTATATTCATACCTATATTTATGTTATTAATCTACATCCTTTAGTCTCATTCACTACTTTCATATCTCATCTTGGTCTCCTATTTTATTACCATATCACTATGTTGTTATGATTATGCATTTGCTCTTGATAAATTAATCTATTCATATTTTATCACATGCATACAAACATTCCTAAATAATGACCAAATAAGTATTTATAATTATTTACTATCACATCATAATCATAATATTTTATGTATCATTTATCTCTACTCACATCTAACTATATCATCCATCATAACCATTCATAAATCATTAGACAACTACAACATAAAAACACATAATATTTACAAAAATCATCTATCTATATTATACATCAAAATATTATACATAACAGCATAATTTCGATAGACTACATCATCATGAACCTTAGGCCCATCACCCAAAATCATGGCTTCTCAAGCCACATACACCTAAAACCCTCATTGTTGTCCACAGGTCGTCTTGCCACTCCCCTCCATGTTTTCCTATTGGTCACCACTATTGCAATTCTCCTAACCACTCTAGGTACTATCACTCCTCCTTACTTGTATCTCACCCCCTCACAAGGATATCACACCTACTACTTGAGATGTTGTAAGATTTGTACCCTATGAAACTATTGGCACCACTGATGGCATACTCCTATGGCTTTGTCATGGTTGTGATGTTGACAGTGAGGGTAACCATATAATACCTCATTTCCAACTAGCCAATGCTCTCTTCTCCCTCCCTCAAAATCTCACCAACTTCCATTCTAAGGTAACTATAACTGCCTCCTCTAATAAGGTCACCCACTACACTCGTGACTGCTCTAGATTCTATGCATGTCTATCTCTCTCCATGGTCACGGTCACCACTTGTTATCACAACTCATCCTACTCCTCAACTACCTTATCTCTCTCCTTCCTACAATGAGTGATAAAAATGAGTATTCATCACTCATCACACATATTTATATCTATGCACTGGAAACTATCTCAAATAGTCTCCCACCATCTTGGATGGTTGCCTAGCAACCATCTCAAATGGTATCTTAACCGTGATCGATGATCCCTAACCGTCTACCCCTCGATGACCTCTCCTTGTCCATGTTTTCTCCTCCAACCGAACCCACACCTTCTTCTCTCTCCATCTCTCCTTCCATTTTATACTTTTTTTCACACATATTTTGTTAATCGACTCATTATTGATGCCTTTTTCTTCCTTCACCTACTCATCACTTAAGGGGATATATATCACTCATAGAATTTTATCCCAAATCGATCCAATACTAAAAACATCCAATTTTGGGATTGCACTTGTCAAAAAAAATACCTTTGCCAAAAAATCACCATTAGCCCTCCTCTGTTGGGATAAAAGCAAAACTTCCCTTCTTAATAATCCCCCATCACACTTTGATAAGTTGATAAAATAATCGTAAGAAAACCTACCAATAACTAGTCAGTACACCATAACAAATCATCACTTCGAGTTCTTCCAAAGGTAAAGTTTTAAGGTAATGTGATTCTTCCCCTAATTAGGACATCTTATACAATATTTGATTTGAGGTAAATCTTATAACCTCCACCAAAATCATAATCATCACCTATAAATGATTATAAGACATCCACAACCACCCATTGCTAGTTTAGTTAACCCAGTGTCATCTATTTTTACACCACATTGTGTTCACACACAATATGGTATAAAAGGGATAAATGTAGACACCCAAAATGCGTTATTCTTAAACCACCTAAATCATCCTAAAATTTTTTAATGTCATCCTAATAATCCTCTAAAATTATAATATCCTACCCCATAACCTTATAAAAATTTAAATTTCCCTTCCCATCCCCCTAGTCTATGTGCACACACCATCATCTAACTTTTCCCTTTCACCCTATAGGCCCAAATCATCTTATTACATTCCTATGCACTTTCACAAGTGTGAACACATCACTTGGGTGGGGAAGACTTTTCACACCCAAGGTGCACATTCCCCATGCACTTTCACAAGTGTGAACACACCACTTGGGTGCAAAAGACTTTTCATGCCTTGTCATCACCCCCTCTCCTTTGCAAAAAATTTATAAGTATCCCCCTCTTTCCCTTCATATGAAGGTGAATGATAAATCTAAAAAATACTGAAACTCTGTCGAAATCCCTTTCTGTGTTTGTAGCCCCTTTTGTTATCACCCTCAATCTTGTGTATATACCATAACCATGGAGATAAATATGTGCAGGAACATACACCTACCCAACGACTGAAGTTGTTCGTATATGGGAGATCAAATCTATGTCAAACTGTTGTCAAAGACCCTTAACACCTTGTCAGAGATTCATAGTCAATTTCAGCACCATTTGAGCACCAGAGAAGAGACCGTCCACCCCTAGATGGTTATGTTCCATAGCTTGATCTAGACAAACATCAACAATAGATAACACAATAAGGTAAGCAAGGTAATATTTTCTGATTTTTTCATGGAAATATTTAGGTTATATTCTCATTTCAACCAAGATTTGTTAAGTTTTTATTGTTTAGCATCTTTTACATAGTTTGGGCCTAACCAAGGTAGGCCCTTGATGCTACTAATATATCATTGTGGGCTACGTGCAGGTATCATGGAGGAGCATCAACCTAAGATGGTCAAACAAACAGAGCTTTAAAACCTATCCAATTCTCAAAGTGGTATAGGAGACCTGTGGAGCACCATTTGCTACAATGTTCTGAAAAGAAAATGGGACATTCTCCACCTTGGAGATCCCATTGTAAAACCCCCAAGAGGGTCATTTATAAAAGAAGATTCATTGTAATATTTCTTTAATTTATTAATAAAATGGTGCAGTTTTCTTACCACATGTTGAGTTAATATAAGATTAATTTGTTAAATGAGCAATTGTTAGCACAGTTTGGCACACACACATACCTTGATACCTAAGAATAACACCCAATAACTATATGGAGTTGTCCATTGAAGTTGAACCTGAATCATTATGATAATAAGTGCTTCAAATCATTGTCATTTGAGTGTTTAGAAAATATAATTACAAGAAAGTTGAATGTTCAACCATAAAGATTATAAAATTCATGTAATGAATTAATGGTAACTTATATCAAATTTTACCCAAACAAAATTAACAACTTGTGGGTACAAGTTATTGATAACAAGTGAAAGTGCTATAATATAAATTTTGGCTTAGTATTAGCTTGGTAGAGTTCAAACTCACCATTGTTCTTTTTAAGTACTAAAAGATTGCATACATAATTTTTTAGATATCTTATCTAAATGTTAAGGTTAGTTTAATTCATAGCTAAATTCCATATTAGGGAGTATGCTTACACATTGTTTGATTGTGTTATGAACAGATGAAATTTTAGTTATATGTAAAATATATTATATCTTAAATTTTAAGACTAATGTATTATAAAAATTGTTATTACATTTATGATGGGATTTAATAACATATACTTTAAAACTAAATTAACATAAAAAATATTGTCAATGATTCACCCTTAAGTAGATGCTTGATGAAAAAATACACAACCTTTATTGAATATTGTGTAGAATAATTAGACATTTAAAAGAAAATCACCTCAATTCATTTAAAATTTAAATAAAATAGAAGTATACACATGATCTTCTTTTAATATTTAGGATAACCATATCTATAGTACTCTTATTTGTCTCCTCTAGACTCTGCTTTATTATTTTCAATGATTTTATACTATTCACTATCTCATACATAGTGACATGTGATGCGAAGCATCTGCAAGACATGAGCAATGGACATAAATGATTTGGGAAACTATTTGAGCAACCATCCAATTGGTAGGTAAAGAAGGAAAAGATAAGCGAAAAGGAGACAATGGTAGATAGAGAGGAAAGAAAACGCAAAATTATAAAGTAGAGAGTTTATCTCAAGGAAGAAGAGATGGTAGTGGAAAAAAATAGTGGAAAGATAAGAAGAGGGAGTGAGAATTGTTTCCTTTGTGTAACATCAAGAATGAATTTATGAAGAAAGTTTATCCATTAATTATGAATGTCCATAATTGAGTGTTGAAGTTCTATTTTTGCAGACTATACATATATACATTGTTGTTAGTTTATGTGCAGGTTGTAGGGAATAACATCAGAGTTGAGGGGAACAAAGTTGGAAGTTCCACCATCTTGGGAGAGAGCTATTGTTGTGATAGGGAATCATAGGACATATTATATTAATAATTAAACTTTAGCTCTCTACTGTTTAATTAATTAATTAAATAAATTAGGTTTATTTTTATTAAGTTGTCAATAATTTTTGAAAAATATGCTAAAACCTTATCTGTTACGTTCTAAAAAGCTATTTGATAGGCTTTTTGTAAAATCAACCTTTATCCTAACAGATCCAATTAATATATTCTTATCTGTATGGGCCTTAATAGAAATTTATAAAGGCCTAAATAACATATAAATATGCATTTTGATTATGAATGAGATCAAACAAGTTTATAAACTTGAATTCTCATTAGTGACATGTGCTCGCCTATAAAAAACTTTATTAGACGTGCCCTCCAAGGCTTTGTAGGTTGGAGATGTGTTGAAAATGAATAAATCCATTGACGTGATTGAATACCTCTATGTAGCAACACCACACATAGCCCCGAGATACTAGTTTTTATGGCATTCCTAGATAGAAGCCATGTGATTACATCATTTCCTCGAGGGATTTTGCAACTGTGACACATCACAAAACCCACTAGTACATGTCACAAATGTGTCTTCCCTCATATGTAGGCGATTCTTTTATTCAATCACCAGTTTAGATGTGCACTCGACATAACAAAATTTATACAATGGTTCATTCAAAAATTAATTTTAAAATAATCTTTTAGAATCGTTGTCTATTGCAAATGAGTTGCATCTATCATAAGGGCTTTATACAAATAAGGTTTGTATGGATATTATAGGGAAAAGGAGCTACAACTATTAGACAAGCTATTACAAGTAAGATTAAAGATGGGCTAGGATGCGAGAGCCTTTAGGCTATCTTCCAAATACAACAGTTTGATAATCAGGTTGCAACCTGTATATATCAGGTTGTTAGTTTATGTGCATACTATTAGTTTGAGTAGTCATCTTCTAATTTTTGTGCTCTTCAAGTTATTTTGCCTCTCCATTTATAAGCATTGGAGTCTAATGATTCTATGATTGGGAGGAGTGATAGGGAATTTTAGGGCATATTATATTAATTATTTAAACTTTAGTGTTATCTGCTTGTTGTGGTGTAGTGGTAAATGCCCTGGGTGCTGGTAGAGGCCGACCCAGGTTCCATTCCCCTTGTCTCCATCCTCGAGATATATGGTATAGTTAGGAATGTCCTATGTGCTGGTAGAGGCCGACAAGGCTTCATTCCTCCTATGCCCAACCTATTGAAAGTGGCACCTTGAAAGGGGTGTTTTCCACTATAAATTAGTTTTTTTTTTACCCAGGTGTTGTAGGTGAGTTGGAGAGGAGAGGACAATCCTCCAAGGGAGGTCCCAAGTTCGAATCTCCACCCTACCAAAAAGCTGAATTGGGTACCCAAAATCCAATTGATAATGTTGGTGCGGGCAAGGCTGGGTGCGACCCCTGGGTGACTTTCACGGTGTAGAACCCCTTGTTCGTGGTCTCTTAGACCAAGGCGGCCCCGGGGTTTTTTGCTTAAAAAAATAAACTTTAGTGTTTAATTAATTAATTAAATTTAATTAGGTTTATTTTTAATCAAGTTGTTAATAATTTTTTAAAATCTTGCAAAATCCCATGTTAGGTTTCGAAAAGCTATTTGATAGGATTTTTGTAAAATCAACATTTATCCTAACATACCCGATTAATATCTTCTTATCTGTATGGGCCTCGATCAAATTTTGTAAAGGTCTATAAATATGCATTTTGAGATCAAGCAAGTTTATAAACTTGAATCCTCATCATGCGGCATAGAGGAGTGTCATAAAATATCACAACTTGAAAACAAGTGGTTATCGAGTTAAGGGTTGAATTTGTCCCAATTTATCAACAAGGAAGAATGCAGATACATGATCATTCAATCTAATGGTTTCAAAGAAGTGTGGTGAGAAATATTTAATGCAAGTAGGTGATTTCAAGTTGAGGTAATAACAATTGGTATTAGTTGGACAAGTAAATGGCTAGGCCATCTAAGAAAGAGGAAATTCCACCATCATTTAAGTCGTTTTCAAACGAATGAGTACAAGATCATTCAATTGGAAATGCTATCATACAATGATATAACCAACCATACTATTAATTTGGTTGCATGGTGAGGTAAGATTGTACAATTAATCATTCTATTTAGAAACATTGTTGTATGATACGAGGACATAATCATATAAGAAGAAAAGTTGGGATGTCGTATAAATTGAAAAACTATAAAAATTAGGTATCGTACAATTGAACACTTGCATATTTGTACAAGCAGTGAGATCGTATGACAAGGATGACCATACGAGAGTGGAGATGATGTATGAGAAAGTTGTCATACAAGAAAATTCTCATATGAGAAATGCATCATACAAGGAGATTATTGTACAAGAAGGTATCGTATGAGAGGAAACAACGACAACGTATGATATGATAAGTCATCCATTGAACGGTGGCAAGATAGTACCTTGAATGACAAGAAGAGTATATAATTGAATAGGTGAAGAGACTGTTGCATGATGAAGTTGTGTTACCGCATCAATTTGTAACATATTCTATGAAGATCATAAAATGCAAACCTAACATAAAATAAAACATACATTTAAAATAATATTTGAAAATATTTTAGAATTGAATTTACGTGGATGGATCAATATGAGGTGATGAGAAAATCACATTCTTCTTATTAATTGGAAGGGAAAAAAATTCTACATGTTATAGTTATAGTTGTATAGTTAGAAGAGGAAAGATTTAGAAAAATCTTAAATACAAATATTTTCACTATACAATATACATACATTCTAAAATTTTAACATGTAAAAGTTGACTTGCTTTTTAAGAATAATAAGTTAATCAATATAAAAAAGTCTACATTTGTCAACTTTTACAAACATGCAACTATTTTTCTATACTTATTATTATATATTAAATTTTAGATATAGGTAATTAAAAAAATGCTATAATATCTAGTATTATCATTTCATATTTTCTTCTTGACATATGAGGTTAAATTTGTCCAAATATCATATAAGCTTACGTTTTAAACATTTTATAGACCTTTCATCAATATCATTATAAGACCAACTTTTACAAACTCAAGATTTATTATCTATCATCCCATTAATTTGATAAGCTCATCATTTACTGTGTGTTTTGAAAATGCAATATAGATTTCATTAATTATATAACAACTTTATTAGCTATAAATGAATACATATCTCTATATAGATAGGTGCAATCTCATCATTTAGTGTGTTTTGAAAATGCAAAATAGATTTTATTAATTGTATAAACAAAAATAAATGTAGCACTTTATTAGCTATAAAAGAGTATTTATCTCTATATAGATAGGTGTAATATCATCATTTACTATGTGTTTTGAAAATGGAATATAGATTTCATCAATTGTATAACAACTTTATTGTCTATAAAAGAGTACTTATCTCTATATAGATAAATGTAATCATAAAAGACATGTCTTTTAAATATATAATTCAATAATTATTTAAAAACTAATAATAATTATAAGTCTCTAAATATTTAATGCATTTTTTTTTTTTTTACTTTTGGTACCTTATACCCATACATATAATTTGTTGTCGATTCCCTTATATAATAAAAAATAATAATATATTTTTTAGATATGTAAGTTTAATAATAAATATTTAGAAAAGCCTACCATTATCTCCTTTTCCTAGGGGTTTTAAGTTTCCTTAGGGCAAGTTGGTCAAGTCCAATTGAACATGAGACTTAATAACTTATTCAAATTGTGCCAGATAAGGTGGGTGTGTCTACTTGAAGGTTTCATACTTCAAACAATAAGTATTTAAAAAAGCCTACCACCTAAAAAATTGTTTAAATTTTTAATTAAAAATTAAATATATATGTTTTTAGAAGTAGGGTTTTGAAAGGGTTGTGTTTATCTTTTACATCAACTTAGTCACATTGAACTATATAGCCTATTTGGTGCTGAGATTTGAACCTTGGTAGAACTACATAGTTCAGATGTCTCAACCATTAAACCAAAACCTTATTGATTATTTAAAATTAAATATTTTTTCAAATGGTTATATGGGATTGAAACGACCCACCCATATTACATCATCACCACATAGTAATATTACAACAAAGCTTAAATATTATTTATGTATCTTTGCACAAAATTTGAATCTTGATCTCTTTTCTAAATATTAAAAAATCTAATCCTCTTCAAATATTAAGAAATATAATACCACTTATTATTTAAAATTAAATATTAATAATTATAAATTTACAAATATTCAATGCATTTTTGCTTTCACGAAATAATTTTATTGACTCTTCTTTTGAGTATTCTTTTTCTTTTTACTATTGCTCGATTTTTAATAAGCCAACATTTTTTCCCAATAAGTAAAATATATTTGCAACAAAAAAAAACATGATAAAAGATTAAAAAAAGTGTATGCTTCTTTAATGACTCACTAGATTCTATAATTGAATGAATTTGGGTCCCCTTGTGACCTATATGAGAATTCAAACACTATTCAATGGATCTCAAACGCAAATATACCACATGTGAAGAAAGCAAATTTTTCAATTGACCTTTTAATTGGATGTCAAGCAACCTTTCGGTAGCATATCCAGTCAGGAAAGTCAATCCTTTCACTATAAATAGAAAAAGCAACATCAAAGATTCTACTCTTTTGCTTTCTACCACTTACATAATCTATGCACCCTCTAGAGTGAAGATGAAGGTTTAATTTATTTTTAAAGAAATATATAACAAATAGAAAGAAGGGTACATAAATTGCGTGTCACTTGGATAAATGGAGGGTACAGAAAAAAATATAAAAAGAAAGTGGCATTGGGCATTTATAGGGGACAATGCCCAATTGAAAGCAACACAAATGATGCCATGGGAATTTTCACAATCACCATTCTTTTTATAAAAAATTAAGAGGAAGTATTGCCCTATATATTTATAAGTGTTTTTTTAAATTGAAATAAAAGTCCTTACAATAAAAAATGGGTGGTAAACTAATCTTTATTAACAAGGGTTAGGAAATAAAGTTATTAACAAAACACAAGTTTACCAATTATGATCAATGATGATCATTACATCAAAGAAATCATATCATATGGAGTAATGTGTCCTAAGGTATTGTTGTACATAAACTGTTAGTGATTATGGAATGAGAATCTATCCCTTTGCATCGCGATTAAGGTCTTAAGTACCCGCGTCGCTTCAACTAACAACTGGCCCAGGTGAAACTGGTTGAACATCATCCCATCCCCTAACTTAGTAGGACGAACAAACAATGTCAACATTAGGCCACTTCTTGACTAGCAAGGGCTGGGACTAGTGCTTGTTTGCGGGAGCACTTCTTGCATATGACAGAGGCCGACAATGAGTATGGGATCGAAAACGCTTCTGAGAAGAGCGCGAGGATTCAGTTGACTGTACACAGAGCATTGACCCAATGCAAGTGATCCAACTCCATAACAAATTTAATAAAGATGCTATATTTTAGTTATATATTTAATGTGCCTTGGTTGGTGGTGCTTTTGTCAAATATTTTAAATAAAGATGGACTCTATAGTTTAATTATATTTTTTTCCATCTTTTTGTTTTTTAAATTTAAGTATTTTAAATCTTAAAATAAATAATAATATAAATTATGATTAATTTTTATATTCAAAATAATTAATAATATATTATTATTATTATTTATTTGGATTAATAATATATATTATTAATTGTATGGTTTGTTAAACAAATGTTATTTTATTTTCCTCTCTAGAGTATGTTTCATCTCTATTATTTATAGTTTATATGTCAACATTTTAAATTTCTCAAATAACTAAACAATTTATCATTTTTGAGTTATATCCTTTTTTAACCTTTACAAAATGACTTGTGAGTGACCTTCAATTAATACCTAAGCCCCCTTCAAAACAATGCACATGGAACCATGTGACTAGTATCAATGCCTTTGTCTAAGTTGAAGTTGAAAGAGGGATACTCAAGGAGAATAGTATCAATGCCTTTGTCTAAGTTGAAGTTGAAAGAGGGATACTCAAGGAGAAGGTATAAAAACAATTGCCTTGGTGGTCCCTAAACAACGCTCCACAACCTACTAGACCAAGATTTCTCTTGGAGGCCCCATCGAAATAGTTTTATAGTGTGAGTTAGATGGGGGATCAGAATTTAGTTTTATAGGCCAAAGTTTCTCACTTTGATTAAATTTGTACTTGAAAGCATATTCTAGATAATACTTCAAATGTTTTGTTGGTAGAACATTCTTATTGTTATCTACTAATTGGATTTTGTAGTTTAGCAACTCCATGACAACTAATTCCAAGTTAGTAACAAAATTACTTAATTGCCAAGATTCTTCTATTACTCTATTTTCATAGAGACCATATAATGAGTGAGGGAGCTTGGTTCTAAATTTCAATTTCGATAGCATTTTGATAAGATTCCTAACTTAAATTAACCTAAATTTCAAGATTCATCTATTTCTCTCTTTCCATAGAGATTATATAATAAGTGGAGTAGCTTGGTTCCACATTTCTTTTTTAATGGTATTTCGATGAGGTTCCCAAATGGAAAGGAGGGTCGCCACTAATTGAGGCATAACCATTGCAACTAAAATTTCTTGAAAAATAATTTTGAACTCCCTATAAAAAAGGAGAATGAAGGAATATATGTTCATTATATTCTTTATCACTTCTACATAATACATGTTTTGAAGGCTTCACATATCCCATCCTTCTAAATCTATGTTGTATAGGTTTTATCCTTCGAAATGCTAACCATAAGAAACTAATAGCCTTGGGTAGTGAATTTAACCCCACATACTTTTTGGTGGAAATAGAAAAGAAGGATTGCCCTCTCATGCAAAAAGGATGACATAGTCTTGGTTTATTAGCCTTAGGTAGTGAATTTAAACCCATACTCTTTTTGGTGGAAAAGGAGGACTACCTTCTCATGCAAAAAGTCCAACATAGTCCTAGCTGATCAAGTAGGTTCCTTTGTTTGAGGTTCTTGAGATCAACTCATATCAACGCAGTAGGAGAGGTAACCTTATCTCATTTAAGTTTTCTTAGAGTAGGTTTAAAACTTGTTGATTAACATTTTTTATCCTCCTCAAATATTTCTAAACTAGGAGGCCCCTCCTTGTTTAGCTACTATGTAATCTGTTTTTTTAGTTTTCAATAGTTGTATGAGATATCCTTATATTAGAGCCAAATTTTGTATTTTCCCCAAAGCTCTTTGCATGAACCAAAAAACATTACAAAAACTCAATCTCTTGGTCATTCCTAACCCTCCATTTTAAACTATTTAAAAAGATATCCCTACCATGTACCATAAAATTCTAGATTTTTGACCCTTTAGGTGGGTTTAGGACTAAGAAGATTATTAATGAAGTAAGTGTATCAAGAATTTAGCTTGGATTAATTTACTCCGTAACTTATTAGGTTCTTTAAAGCATCACTAAGATAGTTTAGCACATAGGCCTTATTGAAGGATTATATATTTTTTGGCCCTAACCCTCCTTTGTGCTAGGGGTACATACTTCTCTCCATTTTATTAGATAAATTTGTGTGAGATGGAGTTCTATTTCCATAGAAAGTTTTGTAATAGTCCTATTAATATTTTTATGATTGTTGTTAGAATATTGATTGATTAAAGATAAATAGGTGTCACTTGTAGGATGGTTTAGATCAATAAACAATGACCAATAAATTATAAACATTTGATGTTCCATGAGGACAATTTGCCATTAATATTATATAACAATGTATCTTAAATTTCTCTAGTCACTCCGATTTTCTTCTTCTTCTTCTACTACTACTACTATCACTATTACTAATTTAAAAAAAAAGTTAAATGTGTTCTTTATTGGGGTCATATTCATCAAATTATCACAACATTATATTTGTTAATAAATCAATTAGACCATGTCTACCTAGTCTTTTTACTAAAGATATTTTTTATCTTCATCAAAGTAATATGTTTCCTTTGTCAACTATTTGATATCATTTGACTAAGAGATAAAATATTTGTCGATAAGTTACCTTCTAAAATTAAAAAAAATTCAAGATGAAGATCAACACTACAATTAGCTAAATTATCTATTATTGTGTTTCCTTCTCTATATATATGGTGATATTTTAAAGATACTTCTTCTATCAAAAATTAATGGACATAAAAATAACATTATCCTC
This sequence comes from Wollemia nobilis, assembly GCA_028583015.1. Classification (NCBI taxonomy): domain Eukaryota; kingdom Viridiplantae; phylum Streptophyta; class Pinopsida; order Araucariales; family Araucariaceae; genus Wollemia; species Wollemia nobilis. Next base: position 17,741,129 of record JAQPPZ010017052.1, read on the forward strand.
CATATTTATTTATCTTGAAAATATTAATAACAATATGTGAATTCCCATAAATTGAAACCTAACTCCATTTTTCAATGGTAATATTGATTCCTATAATAAGTGTTCTAGCCTCTACATTTTTCTCATTTTAAATTCCATATGGTTCTAAATAGGTGAGGTGAATTTTACCTTCATTATTCCAAAAATACCACCTTTCTTAAATTTCCTTGGATTTCCTTTGCAAGCACCGGTCATTTACTTTTGGTGAATCCAAATTTTAGTTATTTTGCTTTTGCCATAGATTGACACAAATCCTTTGTGTTAATCCATTATTGTATATGGCCCTTGTATGTATATTCAAATCCTACAACCAACTTGCCAACACCTCTTTTTCCACACTTCATATTTCCCATGAAAAACACCATACCCAAAAATACTTTGCAAGAGAGGCAAAAATATAATTCTAAACTTTAAAAAAATTATCATATTACTTTTAAAGATTCAATTATTCCTTCTAGGCCATAAATTCAAACAAATAATGGTAAAATCAATCCTCAATAGAATGGATGATGCTTTATATTTGAAACAACTAATCCAATATTTCATCAACTCTTCCATTCTTGAAGAAGCTATCAGATATATTCTAAAATTTTAAAAAATATCCCCAATGGTGTAAGCAAAGGGAGAATAAAGATATCAAATGTCATTAGCTCAATCGATTAGATTCCTTGACTTTCAAGGAGGATACCAAAGTTCAAATCTTGCCAAATTATGCATGCGCAATAGCCAATATGTTGTAATACCACTATGTGGTCATGATGAAATATAAGTGTAGCCCATTTCAATTAACCCATTCAAAAATAAAAATAAAAAACAATGAAGAAGTAGATGATTATGATATTTTTAACTCCTCCTTACACAAGACACACCTTAAATGTCCAAAATATCTTCTTTTTTCGTAGTCCATCAACTACAAAAACTTTGCTTTGGATTGCTAACTAAAAGAATGTTGAGGCCATAGGGAGGGCCTCAAGTGACCAAACTTTCTTGCAAGGAAAATTTTTAAGAGTAGGGAATTTTGCTCTAAAGATTTTTATCCCAACTTGAATTAGTATCCACTATATTTTGATAAATTCCATACAAACCCATTATTTTATACAAAATTAGGCAAATAGAATTTTTGAAGCATATTTTAAAGCTCATACATTTATTATTTGAGGTCCTCTCCATTAACTAGATTATAATTTTTTTCTCATATTAATATAATCTTCACCTTTGGTCTAATGCAATCCAAGCATTCCTAAGCCAATGGTTGCCATTGTACATTAAAAATAAGAGGATAAAAGCTTCAATCAAATATCAAATAAAAAATTTAAAAGATATCCCTTATTTAATGACCACATAATATGTTTCTTGATCAATTATGAACTCTTTGATATTAAATTCCTTGAACTACTAAATCCTTAGGTAGTATATATTTTCTGAACAATTGTATCATATATTTAAGTCCTTTATATTTTTGAAGTAACATTTTTTTTTGAATTAACATGGTGGAATTAGTAGCCACTCTGTAATGTCCCAAAAATAAATATTTTTGTAAATGTCTCCTACACTTAATTATAAAAGTGAAAAAAGGGGTTCATGTGACTAGGAGACATAACTTAAGTTGTGTTTATTTATGTTTTATGTTTTTATGTTGTAATAAGGCACTTTAAGTGATTTTAGGGTTGGGAGATGTCAACTCCAAATTAGAACCTCACCCTATATAAGGGAGTGAGACATCCCATTTTGGGCATGTTATGTTGATATCAGAATTGAATATTGAAACCCTAGAGGTTCCATGAGTTGAGATTGCAGGTATTGCTCATTCCCATAGTGCATTGGAGGTGCATGGTTGGGGTATTGGCAATATCATTGCAGGTGTTATTGCCCTAAAATATCAAAAATACAAAAAAAGAGGCATCCGTGAGGAGTTCGTGGCATTTTTGGGAGCATTTGTGTCATGTGTTTCAGATTTGTTGGCAACCCCAAACCCTACGCTTGTATTTGGGGTCATTTTTGAGGAGTTTTTGCATCTGTTCAGCCTTGGGGAGTTGTTGTATTGGTTTGGAAATATTTAATATATGATACTGGCTGATTTCTCCTCATACTTGTGTTATTTTATGAGCAATTTCTGAGTTATTTCCTTGTACTTAATTTCTGCATTTTTGTAGTAAGGGTTTGTTGTTTCTTAAAAAGGGACATTACAAGTGGTATCAGAGCTAGAATATTGCCATCCTATGGTTAGTTTCAGCATTTTCAGTGTTTTTTTAGTTATTCGTGGTGATAAGTGTGTTTCTGTGGTGAAAAGTTGTGCCCTAGTGAAAATCGTGAATTTTTAGGGGATTCACGGATTTTTAGGGATTTTTTTCAAAAAATAAAAATTGCAGATTTGGATACCCTTTTGACCAATTTGCAGTTTTGTGGTTTCAAATTTTTTTTTTGGTGGTCAAAATTTTTAGAATTTCAAATTTCCATCTTTTTAGGGTTTGATAGGGTTTTATGCATCGTCCTCCTGTTCATCAGTATTTTACTAGGAGAAACAGACTCGCTTTAGAAATGTCAAACAAGGAAGAGGTTGAGAAGCCCCAAAGGCTAGTTGATAGGACTAAACAAAAATTCAATGCCCTACTAGACATGCTGCAAAGAATGGTGTCCTTACAAGAGACAAATCAACAAGAATTGAGGGCAGCTTTGGGCAACCCAAATGACACAAGGAGGGAAGGAGAAAGGGGAGGCAACAACAATGGGCATGAGTCATCATCTAACTCACATACTCCCTTGCCTAGGTCGTCCAAGCCTATGTTCCTTGTTCCACCACCTCCACGGGAGGAAAATGAGGTAACTGATGAATTAGATGAATGGTTTGCTGCTTATAGTAATAAATCTAAGGGTTTTAGGGTAGCAGTTTCTTTTGATAAATATTTGAAGATTATGGGTAAATCTATTTTTGAGGCTAAAAAAGAGAAAAAGAAGCCCTTTTTGCATCAAAAGGTGACCATTCCCTCATTTAATGGTCAAGATGGTCTTACAGCTAGGGCATGGCTTCAAAAATTGTAGACTTATTTTACCTTGGAGCCTATTTTTGAAGTTGATGCAGTTCAGATTGCTACACTCCACCTTGAGGGTAGTGCTTACTCATGGTGGCATCATGGGTTAGTAACCCAAGGGCATGGTGATATTGATACATTTGATGAATTTTGCACCAGGGTTTTGAATAGGTTTGAAAGGAGGAATGTGGAAGAGTATTTCAAGGAGCTTGCCACTTTGAAGCAAACTTCATTCATTCATACCTATGTGGAGGAGTTTGAACAACTTTCAGTTTAGGTATAAAATATTTCACCCAAGAGGGTAATTTTTCTTTTTATGGATGGTTTGTTGGAACCCGTGAAGGGATTAGTTAAAGCTTTTGAACCAGCCACTCTTGAAGATGCCATTAAGAGAGCTTTAAGCTTAGAATCTATTTTACCTCCTAGATAGAAATATTTTGCACATAATACACCTGCTAGACCACCTTTTGCAGCCAGAAAAATAGTTTTTGGACAGCAGTATGGGCAGCTATCACATGCAACAAAGTGGTAAGAAACATAAAAATTAATTTTGGCAACATGGAAGTAGATGAGCAATTCTTTGTTTTTCCCTTAGGAGGTATTCCACATATGGTTTTGGGTGTGCAATGGTTGTATTCACTTGGTGATTATGTTACTAATTATCAAAAATTAGAACTGAAATTTATGCTTGAAGGGAAAGATGTGGTGTTGCAAGGAATCAAGGAAAATGGGTCAAAAGATTCTTGCCAAATTTTGGAAGTTTCATACAAAATAATGGAGAAGATGATAAGGCATAAGGACGTTGAGTGGGCAGCTATAATTTTTAGTTTAGAAGGGAAAAAATCAGCCACCTATCATCCTCAAATTCAAGGTTTACTACAAAAACATCTTAAGGTTGATCAAACTAAAGTTTCAACTATACAAAGATGGCCTATACCATCCAACCTAATGGAATTGAGGGGTTTTGTGGGTTTATGCAGTTACTACAGGAGGTTCATTAAGGGGTTTTCTTCTTTGGATGCCCCCCTTACTGAATTAACTAAGAAAGGGGCCTTTTCATGGTCCAATGAGGCTCTTTTAGCTTTTCTAAAGCTAAAAGATGTAATGACTTCCACTCCTTTACTTGCTATTCCTCGATTTTTCTCGTTGCTTTTCCTATTGCTTGTGATGCTTCGGTGTTGGAGTTGGAGTTGTACTTATGCAACAAGGACACCCCATTTCTTATGAGAGTAGAAAGCTCTCAAATGTGGAGAAAACTTTTAGCATCTATGATAAAGAGATGCTAGCTATCATGCATGCCTTGACCAAATTCAAGAAATACTTAGTGTGTGGCAAGTTTGTGGTCAAAACTGATCATAACAGTTTGAAATACTTCTTGGGGCAAGTTGAACTGAATGAAAGACAACATAAATGGGTAACAAAGTTGCAATCATATGATTTTGAAATTGAGTTTGTAAAGGGTAAGAAGAATTCAGCTGCTGATACACTTTTTAAGCACCCTACTTTTCATTCTCTTTCCATTATTTCTGCTGATTGGAAGGTGAAAATTATGGCTGAATATGCAAAGAATGATTTTTGTTCTAAACTAATAAATGGGCAAGTTGAAGATGACAAGTTCAGCCATAAAGAAGGACTAATTTTTTACAAGGGAAGAGTGTTTTTAGTACCTGAATCAAAGCTGAAATAAGCTTTAATTACAGCCATGCATGATGCTCCACTTGTAGGCCATCCAGGTTTCTACAAGACTTACAAACAGAGTTAGAGAAAGATTCTATTGGAAGGTTTTGAAAAGGGATGTCTTCTTGCATGTTCAGGAATGTGTTATTTGCCAAGAAAACAAGGGGGAACATGAATTTGCAGTTGGTTTACTTCAGCCACTTCCTATTCCCAATCAAAAATGAGAAAGTATCTCCATGGACTTCATTATTGGTTTGCCCAAGGTATACATGAAGGATTGCATATTTTTTGTTGTTGATAGATTGACAAAATTTGCTCATTTCTATGCCATTTCAACAACTTGTACAACCATACAAGTTGCTGATTTGTTTTTTAAAAAAGTTTTTAGATTGCATGGTTTGCCTAAATCCATTGTGAGTGATAGGGACAACAGATTTTTGAGCATGTTTTGGAAAGAATTGTTTAAGCTATGTGGTACTAAATTGACTCCTAGTACTAGCTACCATCCCCAAACTGATGGAAAAATTGAAATTGTTAACAAATGGCTTGAAGGATATTTGAAAAATTATGTTTCAGGTCAACAAAAGGCATGGGTTAAATGGCTGCACCTTGGTGAATACTGCTACAATTCTACTTATCATATGTCCATAAAAATATCTCCATTCAAGGCACTTTATGGTTATGATGCCCCACACTTTTTAGATCTGATTTTTGGTGATTCAAGGGTCCAAAAAGCTAGAGAATTTGCAGTAGAAAATCAAGATATTCTTAATGCTTTAAAGGAAAATATTCTTACCACACAAAATCAGCAGAAGAAGTATGTAGATCAGCAGCGTAGTGAGCGCTCATTTGAGGTGGGAGACTTGGTTTATGTTAGGTTGCAGCCCTACAAATAGTCTACATTGAAAATAAGTGGAGCAAAAAAACTCAAACCCAAATTTTATGGACCTTACAAGGTGTTGAGTAAGGTTGGACAGGTTGCATATGCTTTGGAACTTCCAAGTGGAAGTAAAATACATAATGTCTTCCATGTTTCTTGTTTGAAGAAGGCCTTGGGCCAACATATTCAGCCATCTTCAGATTTGCCACCCCTTGATGATGAAGGAAAGCTCATTCTTGAACCTGAATTGATCCTTGAGACAAGGGAGAGAAAGCTTAGGAGTAGGACTGTCAAAGAATATCTTGTGAAGTGGAAGGACTTGCCTATGGAGGATGCTACTTGGGAAGGTGCAAAAATTTTAGATGCTCCAGCTTTGACTTTGCTTGAGGACAAGCAATTTGAGGAGGGTGGACTTGTAATGTCCCAAAAATAAATATTTTTGTAAATTTCTCCTACACTTAATTATAAAAGTGAAAAAAGGGGTTCATGTGACTAGGAGACATAACTTAAGTTGTGTTTATTTATGTTTTATGTTTTTATGTTGTAATAAGGCACTTTAAGTGATTTTAGGGTTGGGATATGTCAACTCCAAATTAGAACCTCACCCTATATAAGGGAGTGAGACGTCCCATTTTGGGCATGTTATGTTGATATTAGAATTGAATATTGAAACCCTAGAGGTTCCATGAGTTGAGATTGCAGGTCTTGCTCATTCCCATAGTGCATTGGAGGTGCATGGTTGGGGTCTTGGCAATATTATTATAGGTGTTATTGCCCTAAAATATCAAAAATATAAAAAAGAGGCACCCATGAGGAGTTCATGGCATTTTTGGGAGCATTTGTGTCATGTGTTTCATATCCGTTGGCAGCCCCAAACCCTACACTTGTATTTGGGGTCATTTTTGAGGAGTTTTTGCATCTGTTCAGCCTTGGGGAGCTGTTGTATTGGTTTGGAAATATTTAATATATGATACTGGCTGATTTCTCCTCATACTTGTGTTATTTTATGAGTAATTTCTAAGTTATTTCCTTGTTGTACTTAATTTCTGCATTTTCGTAGTAAGGGTTTGTTGTTTCTTAAAAAGGGACATTACATCGCCATGACTCTGGGTAGGTTGTCCAAATTTTATGGCCACCATAGTATTATGTGTTGTTCGCCCTGGAAGTCGCCACACAAATCTTCACGCAATCCACCCCTATAACCACCATGCCACAATCATTTTAAACCTTTTACGCCATTGAAAGCACTTGAAGTAAATTTTTTGGATAACTATTTTCTTGATCTTTAAATAATATCCAACCAATTTTGGCCCCTAATTCTAAACTCCTAATTTTATAACTTTACAAATTTGCCTTGCAAATATTTTTTCCTTCATAAACCCTATGCCTCTTGCAAAAAGAAAACCTATTTTTTTTATCACATCATTTTCAAAAATATTATCTTTAAAATTTGTCAAATCTAGATGTTATATTGCTAATAATTTTAAATGTAACATCATGTGTATAGGGATGAATTATATCGTAGCCTTTAAAAGTTATAGTCTTCTAGCAACCTTTAAGAACTTATCTTTTTCACATGCTAAACACTATTTTATTCTATTACAAATAGAGTCCCAAAGCTCTTCCGTTCTTCCTTTATTAGACAAAGCAATAACTATAAATGTTGATAGCATTTTTAAACTTTAAACCTGAAAATATCAATAATAGTCCATTGTAAATCTAGGCCAATGTTAATGAAAATATCTTAAATTTTATTATATTAACCAATTGTCCAACAACCTTCTCATAACATGATAGTATTGATTTAAATTTCACGGGTATGTTAATTGAGGGCTAACCCAAAAGAAGAGTGACATTAACAAATTTGAGATAATTTTTAAATGGACTTATTATAATTTGAATACCTTTGATTTTGTGTTCCACTTTTGAATTTGAGAGAGGTCTTCCTAATGCCACAACATGAATGACAATGAGAAAAAGATATTATAGGTGACTTTAGCAATGTCAATGATATGATTTGTTATATTTAGTGGGAGATCCATTGATAAATGTAGAATATTCTAGTGTTATAACATCTAATTTAATCATGCCAACCTTGATAAAAATACTATTTTAAGAATATTATATAAAAGAGTCCAACAAACCCTATCACATGTTTTGTTCATATCTAGTTTTAGAAGCATACTTGGATTTTTTTTTGTGAAACATAGGGAGCTTATGACCTCTTGTGTAATTAATAAGCTATCAAGATTTTTCTTACCACAAATAAAGCCACATTGTTCCTCCAAGATAACATGATTTATAAAGCTTATCAACCTATTTTCCATAACTTTTAACATTATCATATAAGTCATGTTGGAAACTATTATTGGTAAAATTTGTTGGAATATATTACATCATTTGGTTCTTTACTAATGTACCTTCATGGGTACATATTTAGGTTAGGATTATATTAGGAGATAAATAATTTATTATTGAAAAAATTCACAAGTGTTAGAATGTGCAATGATATAAATGTGCATGTAGTCCACATGTACATGAGTCTTAGGGTTGAGTGAGAGGCAAGCAATCTATATTTCTATATAAAGGCCTCATTGTGAGTGATTGTGTATAGTTTTTAAGAGTTCAAAGATGAGAGTAGTAGTAGATACAATGTAGCTCCATTTTGGTTTCATGGAGGAGTTGCAAACTCCATGAGAGGAGTATTGTAATTTTTGTGAGCTTTCTTATATGAGTATTTTTAGAGCATTGTATCAAGTTTTATCTCATATTTTCATGTATGTTAAGCTGCCATTATCATAGTTATTTTATTGTATGCTTATTTAAATACTTGTGAGTGTATTTCATTTATGTTTAAGGCTCAAAAAGCCAATAGTGGTATCAAAGCCATGGTGGATCAAAGGAAAGACATAAGTGATCATCATTTCTATTGTTGAGTATTTGCAAACTGGACCAACCATAGTGCACCGCTACATGCAAATACCATCAAAATATATATTGCTACATCTTTGTAAATCGAACTCATCGTTGTGCACCGCACCTTACAAATGATGCTGGCTTAAGATTATTGATAGAAGTAGCTCTAGGTAGAAGAATAGAAAATAGAGAAAGCCACATGATTTGGCTAGAGTTTTTCCACAAGAGTTATAACACTTGTGAAGACTAGAACTCAGTATTGTATCCACTAGATTGACAATCCAACTAGTGAAGATTATTTTTCATAGAATCATAGGAATTTTTATTATCTCTAATATTCCATTGCAAGAGAGAAATAAGTTTTTAGGAGAACGGTGGGGTTACTATCATCTAAGTTTTTTTTGTTGCAAAAAATTAAGTCTTAGAAGGTGGGAAGCTTCTTACAAAAGATAGATAATAACTTCATCTTCGTTGCCTGAAGGTCGACGTTACTTTCCTCGTGTAGAGATTAATTCTTTTTTGCAAAAAATTAAGGATTGAAGATTTGGAGGTCTTAGGACAAAGGTCCCATTGAGATATTTACAAATTGAATACTCCTAGTTAAAAAGTTGAGGAGATATATAGTGGAAAAGGAAGCCACATTAAAGATTGTAAATCTAGGAAAAATATCCTAGAAAGAAGACCCCATTGAAGATCGAAGATGTTGGACATTTTGAGTCAAAGTTGTCATTGATGTCAAGGAACAAAGTAGTCATTGATGTCAAGGAATAAGCTACCATTGATGTCAAAATGTCAAGAGGAACAATACAAATGTTAAAGGCAAAAGAGCTTCATAATATTTTTTAATATTATGTGAAAGCATATGTTAAGAGGGTTTTCATTAAAACCATGGTTGAGCAAAAATAAAAGGTTTTTCATAAAAACCCAAGGAAGTACAAGGAGGTTTTAATATTTATTCTATAAAATATCTAAATTCAAATTGAATTTAAATTTTATAAATAAATATTATTTATAAAAAGTGGTAAAATCAAAAAGGGCTTTGATAAATCCAAAAGGATTTAAAAGTTAATTTATATTAATTATTCAAATTTTGAAGGCACCATTGTTCAAAATTAAAGGAGGAAATTAGTATATATACTATATGCCTTTGTGGAATTTAAATCATCCTTTGTTCAAAATAATAAAGGGTGTAATTGTTGTTGTGAGAATTCATGCGAGGAAGAAGACAAACACCTTGTCTTAAGCGCCAGCGAAAGGGTTAAGATTATCATGGGCTAAACCGTCATATCCACCAAGGTAGCATGGCCTAGTGGCAAGTGGATGAAGTGTTAAGGCATTTTTGGGCGAAGTGATCCATGATTGATTCACGATGGCAGCATTTGGTGTGTGTGTTTTGAAGCATCAAGGAAGTGATGCGTGATTTTTTATTTTGGCGCATGCAGAGAGGAATATAGAGCACGTTGTGCTCTACCTCTCCAAACGAGCGTCTAGCTCGTGCGACAATTGGAACCGCGGCTAGGGCGCTGGTAGAGGTGGTATCGTGAGTTCGAGTTCCACCAAGGCAAAGGTAATAAAATTTTTAATGTGTTGTGATGCCTAAGGTTTTGACATAAGGTCCTAGGGAGTTAAAAGAGTTAGTTAAAAAGGTTTTTTATTAATCATTATTTTTGGTTAATTAGAGGAATAAGGAGTTGGCTTTATTTTTGAATAAAGTATTTTTGACATATTGGTTTATTGAAGATTTATAGTGTTGAGAGAACTTTTCCATTGAGTTATTTTGAAAAGGAGATTGTATTGACATTATTCTTGGTATTGAATATTATTTTAATTGGGAGATTATAAGGTGTATTTGGCTAATCATTTTTGTAAATGTTGATGGATGCTTTCTTTAAGATGGAGTAATAAGGTGTATGTGTGGTTTGATATTTGCATTGTATCTTTGAGAGAGTTTTCTAACTCCTTTGATCTTGGCAAATAGGTGTTTGTGGTTGTGGCAGATTTTAGAGGTTCCTTCATCATCAAGAAAAAAATGAGCACATTCTTCCATAGTTGAGTTGATTGGTTGGTTTTCTAGAAAATAAGTTTGGAGTGAAAAAGACTTAATTAGGGTTTCCTTATTGAGTGTGTTGAGTTAATGCTTCAAGGTTTTTTGAAATAAAGAGTTGTTGTTAAAACCTTGTCTTATAAGCATTGTTGTTGAAGCCATTGGTTGTGTGAAGAACTTGAAGTAGGGTTTGCAAAGAACATGGGTATCATTATTTTGTGAAGATTATCTTAAAATCATTGTTTTTAAAGTGAGTTGTTGAGTGAACAAATTGAAATAGGGTTTGAAAAGAACATGAGTATCATAGTTATGTGAGAGTGGTTGATGAAGCATTTTTGGGAACATTTTGAGTGAGTGTTTATATGCTTGGACTAGGGTTTGTAAGAAAGGATTGTTTCATTGAGTGATTGGTTGAGTAGAGTTTGTTGAGCCCAGTCAAGTGGATGTGTGAAGTGATTGTTCAAGTTCCATAAAATAAACTATTCTATATTCTGAATTGATATGAGAAAGTGATTGAGCATTGAGGTGAATTTGAAGCATATTGAGTCTCTAACAATTCTCTGTATATTTTTGAAAGAGTGATTTAAAGTGATTGAGCATTGTGACGAGTATAAAGAATATTGAGTCTCTAACAATTCTCTTTATGTTTCTATGAGATTGGACAAAGTTTTAGTGTGGACTCATTGAGCAGATTTGAGGTAAGTCTTTGAGAAGACTTGTGGACATATTTGGGTAAGCTTTTGTGAAAGCCTATAATACAGATCGAGAGCAGATTTGCATAAGTTCTTGTAAGAATTTATTGAGTAGATTAGACAAGTTCTAGGGAGGGCTTGAGGATAGATTGGTGTGAGATTTTGTGGAAGCTTACAAGGCAAATTTGAGACAAGTCTTTGAGAAGACTTGAGAGCAGAGTTGATTGATTGATTTGTTCAAACCTTGAGTTAAGGTTTGGGGCAGATCCAGTAGAGTTGATTTGAGATTGATACCAGCTTTTAGTTAAGGCTTGAGGGGACATATTTGTGCTAGACCGAAGGACTGTGTTTAGTACAGATTCGAGGATAGAGTTTGGTGTAGATTTAAGGATAGATTTGTACCAGATCAGAGATAGAGATTGAGGATAAATTTATGCTAGACCAAAGGACTATGTTTAGTGCATATTTGAGACAGAGCTTTGGAGGTGACAGAGTTGAGGATAGATATCTCCAACTAGAGCAGGGAAGATAGGTGTCTTCTGTGGATAGAGTTCCATTTGCTAAGGGTAGTGGAGGCAGAGGTCTTCTAGAGGATCACCAGCCATAGCAGAGATTAGGAGATTGGTGTCTCCTATGGATAGAGATCCATGAACTTGATTTAGGGGATTTGTATCTCCTTTGGACATAGGTCCATAAAAATTGTAATAGGGAAATGATTCCCAAGATATTTATTGAGAAAATTTTAGTGAAATATTTTCTTTGTGGAGTAGCCCACATTGGGTGAACCACATATATTATGATGTCTCTATTGTGTGTGGTGATTTGTGCATCATAAGGACAATCCATGGATACGTTGGGGGAACCCATGTGGGACAATTAGAAGGATAGGTCATTGTCCATGCTCTAGCCAATAATGGCATTGAAGGAGTTGGAGGAGAAAGCCAATGAAGACATCGCCAACTATCTAGCCATCGATAGAACATCCCTTGCTCTTTCTTCATGGGAGAAGCAACCGATAATAAAAAGAAGTGTCTATTTTCTGTGGGTTGATGACCTCTTATTTAAAATAGGGCCTGATAAAATTGTAAGAAGGGGCAAGCGCATGAGTTTGTGGAGATACTTAAAGCATGTCATAGAAAGCCATGCAGAGGATACTTTGTAGGAAGGAAAACTACATATAAATTCCTCCAGACTGGATATTTTTGGCCGACTTTGTTCAAAGATGTAGCCACATACGCCAACAAGTGTGATGAGTGCTAGCGAATGGGCAGGCCGAACCATAGGGACGAAATACCCTTTCAACCTCATGTGCACATAGAGCCCTTTGACAAATGGGACATAGATTTCGTAGGACCAATCAACCCACCTTCGGTCAGGAATAGATACATCCTGGTCTGCACAGACTATGTCACTAAGTGGGTCAAGGTCCAAGCACTAAGAGAATCTAAGGAGGGACCAATGGTATTATTTTTGTTCACACACATTTTCACAAGATTCAGGGTGCCCAAGGAAATTACAATAGACCAAGAACCCCAGTTTACCTCTAAATTAATTTGGGAATTGATGAAGCAATACAGGGTCCAGCATAATAAGACTACCCCCTACCATATGTAGGCAAATGGATAGGTGGAAGTAACCAAAAAGGAGATAGAGAATATTCTAATGAAAATTATGCAATAGCACTAGAAGTACTGGGCTACAAGGTTACCAGAGGCAGTGTAGGCATACAATACAACATGGAAATCAACCACTGACTTTACACCATTTCAATTGGTATACGAGAAGGATGTGATGATGCCTATTGAATTCAAGATTAAAATATTTAAAACGACGGTGAATTGGACTAGGGCCTACACAAAGTATAGAAGGAACAAATTTGGTAGCTAAATTAGTTGAACGAATGTCGAATGGATGCCCTACAAAGAACAAAAATCATCCAAAGGCAAAGAAAACAATGGAATGATCGTCATATTAAGACAAAATAGTTCAAGGAAGGAAACTAGGCATTATTGTATGATTCTAGGTTCCAATAATGAAAAGGGAAGTTGATGCAGATGTGGATGGGACCATACAAGGTGTTGGAGCTAATAAAAAATGGTGATGTGCGTGTTAAAATAATTGACAGTAGCAACACCATTCTCATAGTTAATGGCCATCGATTATGCCCATACCACACATCTGATAATTTAATGGTGGAGCCCAAAAAAGGCATGGGAAAACCCCATCCAATTAAAATTACCAATTTCTTAGCAACATGGTGGACACAAAGGCGTCCATCAAAAATTTAGTCTTAGTTTCTTATTTTGTGTGTTGTAGGTACGGTGCTCACATGCAAGCTACATGCATCCTGAAAGCCAGGGCCTAACAGGTACGGATTGCACCAAACCTATATATTTTCCTACTTTCTAGCTTATGGTGTGTTTTTTAGGAACAACGCACACATGCAAGCTACAGGTATCCTGAGAGCTAGTGCCTAACAGGCACATAATGTGTTTAAATATATTTTATTTCTTTTTTTTTTCATTTTATTTTTGCAAGAGAATGGCATGATTGTTTGAAAAATAGGCATCTTGGGTAACAAGGCCTAGACCAGCTCAACATCCATGAACCTACACATATTAGAAGATAGTTTTGATCCAAGCATAGGCATGGGCACCAATTCCCCGCAAAGAAAAATTATACACCCCCATGCTTGGACGAAGCAGATGCCAACGTAGTATGAGGAGAATTTTAGAAGGTTTAAGCAACCTCACATCAATGAACACATCAGCTACTGCTAAATTTTCAATGGTAGAAGAACATTTTACCACAAAGGGTAGGCACCTTATTCTAGCACCTTACTATGGAAGGAGGTGCCTTACTTCGATACCTTACTCTGAAAGAGAGGCACCTTACTCCGATACCTTACTTTAGAAGGGAGGTACCTTACGTCAGTGCCTTACTCCAAAAGAGAGACACCTTACTATAGAAGAGAGGTACCTTAATCCGATGCCTTACTTCAAAATGGAGGCACCTTACTACGATGTCTTACTCCATAAGGGAGGTGCCTTAATATAGGAGAAAGACACCTTACTCCGAAGCAAGCATGTCAATCAATGGAGATGTTTGACTATGGTTGAAGAGTAAAAAAAAATGAGGCACCTTGATGTTATGCATTAATGGCAAAAGAAAAAAAAAAGTGTGTGATCAGGTAGAGTAGGCTCCAAGTAGGCACCTTACTCTAGTGCCTTACTTTGACACTTTACTATGGTGCCTTACTCCAGTGCCTTACTCCAACAACTTCCTCTGGTGCCTTACTCAAGCAGATGCCTTATTCAAGCAGGTGCCAAGAAGGTGCCTTACTCAAGTAGGCACATCGATTGAAACAAAAGCACATGCACAACTTGGTAGTACATGGAGCAGTCAAAGCCAATATCATCATCTCACGTGATGGAAATATGAAGGCACCCAAAAATATTTCAAAATAATTAGGTGGGATTTATGCACATCCAAGGCCAACCGTCGGAGGAGATATGCGTCCCAACCTGAACCATTAAGATCCATCGTATTTTTAGCACAAATATTGAGTGATTTCTTAAATATATACGTAATTTTTCATATGGTATGCTTCTCTAAAAATAATACAGTGCAAGAATTGAATTGGCCCCTCATGCCTAATACGTCATGCCAAAAATCAATTCAGATGGCATACCCTATCAACCCCAACACAAAAGCAATTTTTGGGGTTAGGTGCCTGAATCTATAAAGAAGGCATATTAATGTGAATAAGGCATTAAACCAGTTGAAATAAAGAGAATTTTCCATGGGAAGATGATTGAAGAACCATGAGCTTAAAAAGTATGAGCCTAGTGGAATTGAAGGGATTAGAGAAGTCCATAACTGGTTCGAGGTGGTCGGGTGGATGGATTCCTATCTCCTGGTCAGCCAAAACCAGGACATAGAGGCAACAAAAGAGTTTGCTGCCACTATGAGAGGAGAGGTCACCTGACTGCGTGAACTAGAGATTCTATTCATCCTAGAGCACATCACTCATGTCACTGACCTCCCCCTCACTGGAGAGTGTACATATAAGGATGGCATGATAATATAATGCATAAAATTATTGCTTAGACAGAGGAATGTCTGACTCGACCATGGAGGGCTCCTAAAGTAGGGACTTTCAATGCACCTGAGGAAGCTCTTAAAATAGGTTGCGAGATAATTCACATGCATAGGGAAGTACTCACGCCTGAATGTAAAACACATGAAGTTCTTGAACCACTTGGTGCACGAATGAAAAATTAATATGTTGTTCTATCTAGAAAATTCCCTACAGGATGAGGCATCATGGTACCAAAGAGGAGCAATCTCTACCCTAGTATGTCATGGGCTAATTACAACCCTAATATGCAATGCTAAGGAACACAGGGTAAGCTCGTTGGTGGTAGGGGTTGAACATTTTGATACACAAGAGCAAGTGGTGGCCAAAGCAAGGCAAGAGGCCAAATTACAAGAAGCGATCGAAGAAGTAAGGACCGAATATCTCGATGCATAGGAGCAAACAATGGAAGAAGTAAGGAACGAGGCCAAATTGGGGGGAATGACCAAATAGGAACAACCCTAAAATTCACTACATGCTGCAAAAGAAGGGTAGACTCCTTTGTCCAATTATACAAAAGGATAGGCTAGAGTCCTCTAGCACTAAATCGACAACTCATCGTATGGAACACATACGTAGTTGAAGATAACTATGGTGACTAATTTTGTTGAGTGAGGAAGAAGAGGAAGACTTAAAAATTAGATTTATGACCTGAACCTTGTAGAATTTGATCGCTCGTAGTCCATGAGACCCATAGTATTTAGCATGCCTACAAAAGCAGCCCAAGGTGCTAATGGAAGAGGACTGCACTAGGCAGAGCGAGATATTCATGATGAAGATGCTATTTGACAAATTTAAGGAGATGACTGGGAGAAAAATTCAGAGGTAAGAGGTCACCGTCACCCAACTACAAAAACTAATTCAACAACTTAGGGTAGAAAATCAATAGTTGTAGGCTAGGGTGATCGAGAGATGAGATACCTCTACCCAAATAGATTGGGCAATTGAGGTTCCCACAAACTCTCCAACCTCGCTAGAGAGGGTAGTATCATCTAGGGAAGTCAGTTCGAATGCCCAAAATAAAGAAGTAGAAGCAGGAGAGGGTTCGTGTGCCTTTGATAGAGTAACTGCAAAGGAATAAGGAAATTATGTTTTTCAAATAGAAACCCCTGTAATTGACATTGATGATGATGAGAAGCATTCAGGGTAGAGCCAGGGGTAAGACCTAAACCCAATGCAAAAAATAACTCTCAGGAACACCAGGTACTCAAAATTGAGGGATCGATACCTAAAGAACCTAAAGAGTAGTCATCATATGACCATTAAATAGGGGAAACAACTACGAGGGAGTTAAGACCAGAAGGGCAGATTCTAGGATCTTCTAACAGGGAAGCATATCCCATGGGAAATGAAGATATTCCCACATAGACTATCACAATACCAGAGAGGAGAAAGAGAAATGTGCCTCAAATTTCATAGAAGAAGGCCAAAAGGAAGGCCAGAGTTACAGTCACTGAACTGAACCTCCACTTGGATGAATAATGGGAAGAAGGCATGCAGGCCTTCACTGAACAAAAAGAAAAGTTTGAAAAACTCTGTGAAGAGTTAAAGGTAGTAAAGGTATCCAAGAAAGTTTCCAAGAATGCCGAAAGAGGGCTTGACATATATGTGGACCCTGCTATGGATGACCAATTCTGGGAGATATATGGTATATTCGAACTAGAGGCAGAGGTGGTAGTAATTGCAGAAGAAAATTCTAGCCTCAATCCTAAAGAAATTTGGCTATACAAGGCCAGCGTGGTCATTCAAAAGTGGGACAACTCCGATATTACACTCAAAGAATTACACCCTCAAAACATTGACCTATGGCAAGAAGTAGAGGCGATATTACATAGAGAAGAAATGACTATGGCTACGATGCCCAACATAGGTGTTGGGCCAAGCAAGATAGGTAGTCGTAACCAGAGCAACATGAAGCCAATGTAGAATGAAGGCCAACCCAACATAGTCAGAATCCAACATAGCCAAAGGTCAGCATAGTCCAAAAATGCCCCACAACAAACTAGTGCCCCTCAACAGAAACGAAAGCCTTAGAATGAAGAGAAAACCAAGGCCACTAGTAAGAAAAGGAAATAGAAAGATGTGGCCTACAAGGATGTGATTATTGAATTAAGGTGTCACGAGGGTGTGGCACATATTAGGCATGGGGGAATTATGAGCATCATATATGCTCATATTTTTTGTATAAGTACCAATGGTTTTTGCACGGTAATATAATATGAGTTGTGTGTTTTTATGAATTATTATGTATTTATTTAATGAAATAATGTGTATTATCTAATTTGTGTGTGAAGTGTGTTTCATGTAGTTATCTGCTAATTTTGTCATCTTTTACTCAGTCGAGGTCCTACATGGACCTGACATGCTTATGGTTCATCAGTCTAAGACATATAAAATAAGGCACCTTACTCAAGTAGGCACCAAGAAGGTACCTTACTCAGGTGCCTTACTTCGATGCCTTACTCTGATGCCTTACTCAAGTATGTGCCAGGTAGGCGCCTTCCTAAATTAGGCACCAAGATGATGCCTTACTCAAGAAGGCACCAAGCAGGCACCTTACTCAAGTAGGTGGCAAGCCGAAACCTTACTTAAGTAGGCACCAAGTAGACACCTTATGCAACGACTACGCACATTGACCAGACGATTGTAGGACCCCGTTGACCATAGTTTCACGTTATGTAGGCTATTTGTGGAAAACCACTAAACAAATGAGCTATCCTAGTCAGAATGGACGAACACAATCACTCAAAAAAGTAGAACTAGAACAACGTAAATATCATCCCATCATAAGGAAAAATATGAAAATCTAGTTATTGTATGCCAATTATAGTAACTAAACTATCCCAGTTTAGACTGTAACCAGGAAGCCTATTATAACAAGACTGTAACAAAAAGTCCTGTGTGTGTTATATAAACACACAAACTTATTTGAAATAGAAGAGGTAATATTTTTCAGAAAACATTATTACATGTAATATCGCATTGCTCTATCAATAAAATCTTAAGAGTTCTTTCAGTAGCGTTATGAATTCATGATTTTTTGGGCGGGATCTGTTGGATCTCGGGCCCACTCCAAGCCAGTATTCCTCCCCTGCTTCTTATTTATTTTCTTAGATTTAAATATGTATTGTACTATGTTTATTTCTTATATTAATTTAATTGCTTTAGTGTGGTGTGCCTTTTAAATTACATAAGTGTGCTTACCGCTTTTAGTGTGAAGTGTTTTCTTTCATCTATTTTATTTATGCCTAAGTTTTATTGGTGCGGAAAAATCAATTGCTAATTTATAAACACCCCCCAATGATATTTCAGCAGACTCATCTCAAAAGTGGTAATGTGAGAAATCTTAACCATGGCACTTCAAAAGTCTATGAGCTCCCTAGTTTGACAAAGTAAATGCAAGGGCTGTGGCATATATATATAGAACAAAAACCAACCAGTGTTTTACCCCCAACAATGGGCATCTTTACAGATCATATGAATGATCTTGGACATTTCCAAGACCAAGCAGTGGTTCTAACCACTCATTTTAGGTATTCTAGGCCTATCTATCCTTAGCCATTGATAGCATTAGCGGTTAGGATCCCAACTGCTGATGATCAAAGTAGCTAAGGGTAGCGTGCCCCTAGCCATGCTGAGCAAGAGCGGCTAGCCCTGTAACAAACTTGAAATTCTTGAGCCGAGAAAAATCAGTTGCAACTACCCAAATTACAATGGTTTTGAAGCGGTTCTGGGCTAGGAATATTCCAGAGGCTTCCTCCCAACTGAAGAACATAAGTTTATACTGATAGGGAGGGCAGAAAAAATATAAGACAACTTTTTCCTTTCTTTCCAAACCAATATCAATTAATGCCCTTAATTGCAATAACCAAATATAGTAGTGTGCATTAATAAATCAGATAACAATAGTAAGCAAGAGCACAAGTCACCACACACAATTGAGACACAAGATTTAACGTGGTTCCCCCAATGTGAGGTACTCCATGGAAAAAATATTTTACTAAAACTTTCTCAATCAACCTCTTTGGGAATCACTCCCAATTACAATGTTTATGGATCTATGTCCAAAGGAGATGCTAATCCCCTAATCTCAAGTTCATGGATCTCTTCCACATGAGAACTCTTTCCCCTTATGCTCTGGCTATGTGATCTTCTAGAAGACTCTATCTCTCTACTGCACTGACTGGTGGACCTCTCTCCACTTGAAGACTCCTCACTCAGATCTATATTCAACTATACTGGCTGCTGAATATCTATCCACTGAGACTTTGTCCTCTGTACTCTGTCATCTCCAAAGATCTATCAATAGGCTTACTAAGAACCTACTTAACAAGCTCACACAAAAATTTTCCAAAACTGCTCTAGCAAGCTCACCAAGAACTTGTCCAAAACTGCTATAGCAATATCACCAAGAACTTGCCCAAATCTGCTCCAACAAGCTCACTAAGAACTTGCCCAAATATGCTCTAGAAATCTCACCAAGAACTTTCCCAAATCTGTTCTAGCAAGCTCACCAAGAACTTACCCAAAACTATCCACAAATCTGTCCCAACACTGTCCTCAAATCTGTCTCAAAGGCCTTCTCAAAGGCTCAACCAATCATGCTCAAGTAGCACTCAAATCTCAACCACAAGTCTATGATGAAATCAATGATGAATGGTAAGGTACTCTATGATGATGATAGCAGTGATCCACAATGATCTCAACTCAATTCAATCTCATAGAAGCATAAAGAGAATTGTTAGAGACTCTATATGTTCTATACTCAAATCTCAATATCAACTCAATAGAAGCATAAAGAGAATTATTAGAGACTCTATATGTTCTATACTCAAATCCCAATATCAACTCAATAGAAGCATAAAGAGAATTGTTAGAGACTCAATATGTCCTATTCTCAAACTCAAATCAGAATATAGAATAGATTGTTTCTAGGAACTTGAACAACCACATGCATCCCCTTGACTAGGCTTAATCAACTCAACTCAATCAATTACCTCAAGGATCAATCCTTTCTCACAAACCCTAGTCCAAGCATGTATCAACCATCTCACAATGTTTCCAATAATGCTCAATCACAAGTCTTCACATAACAATGATACTCATGTTCTTCTATAGCTCAAGTTCATCTCACAATCAATGGGCTTCAACAACAATGCTTATAAACAAGGTTTAAACACAACTCTCAAACCAGAAAACCTTGAAGCATTCAACCAACCAATTTTGAAAAGGAAACCACAATACAATCCTTTTCCCTCCAATGATATTTTAGAAATCAACCACCACAATAAATCAATAGGAGAATGTGCCCATACATTTTTATGAAGAGAAGAACCCCTTTGGAAATCTGCCACACTCAATCACACTTTGACAAAGAGCACAACAATATTTACTTTTCAACCCCTTCACAAAAACAATAATATCTCTCTATACACTCCTTATTTCTCCTTCTAAATGAGTTATTCAAATAGCCCTCAAAATAAGCTTTCCAACTATATATAATATGATATACTTTCATAAAAGAAACATACCAGAAATATCTTTTCTACTAAGAGCACATATATCTTGCCTTCCAAAACAACTCAACCCTTATCACCTTATACCTCCAACATTAGGCAAAAAATAATTTTAATAATAAAAAATTACTTGCCTCTAGAGGGAATCAAACCCTCGTCGTCTTCCCATGCACTTCCTTAACTACGACGCCAATGACCACATGAGCACAACGCTCACATGAGACAATAAGCGTGAAAGGCGCTTTTGTCTTCTCCTCTCTCTTTGCAAAACAAAATGTGGGCCTTTCTTGCCACAAAAACACAACCAAACATGGGCCTTTTGTTTGCCCAAAAATCTCAACCGATGGGAATCGAACCTCAGTCTTCTGCCTAGCAAAACGCCTTTGTCTCCCCTCACTCACCGTTAGGCCATGCTTGCCACACGAATTATCTTCTGCGCTCACCATCTTCTCTCCATTTTTATTCCCAGGTTTTTAAACAAAAGCCTTGGTGTATATATATGCACCCTTCATTATTTTTCCAACGTCGACGGATTTTGAATAATTCGATTTTTATGATGACGTCGGCGGTGATGTCATTAAATTTTAATTTTAAAATTTAAATATTAAATTTTAAATATTAAAATTTGCACCGATTATTCAAGGTTGAATATCTTCATCTCCAGGGCACCTTTTTCGATGAAAAAAAAGCCAACCTGGGTTTTAAGAAAAATCCATATCAAATCTGCCATTCGTGGTTCTAAATAAAACCTTTTTTTTTACATGCCTTGGTTTTCACAAAAACCCTATTTTTGAAATGTCATAAATGCTTATTTATGAACTATTTTGATCACCAAAACCAAAATGTGATCCATGTGACATCAGTGATCCATGTGACATCAATGACAACGTAAAATGCTTCATATTACCTCAAATTTCCAACACCAACTGCTCATGCCAACTAATTACTGATCTTGGCTTCCTTGAGAAGCCAAGATTGGGATTTGGGGAAGTCTATTTATAGACCTCCCAAAGATGCATAATCATCCCAAATTAATTGTAGCGAAGCTCTACCAATTTGAAGACTGACTTTGCAACCCTTGAAGAGTAGAGAAGTGTTGTCAAATTGGAGAATAACATTTGTTGTGTCAATGGAGTTTCCAATAGCTTGAGGAGCAAGCTTGCCATTCCATATCAATCCATAATAAATTCAAGATATTTCAATCACAAATATATGTTTGGACACACCTACAACCCTTGAACATCAATTCAATGGAGGAATTGAGCATGCATAAACCTGATTTCAAGGGTAGAACACTTTCCTCGTGATTGCTATTGTCAATAGTGGCCCATAGGCTTAGCTGCTGGATGTAATAGTGGCTAGTAGAACTAGCTGCTATGAGATATAGTGCCTAGGGTTTAGCATGTAAAATCCTTCAATTTAGCCATATATTTACATTTCTTAGCATGCATTTAGCTTAACTTAGTCTACATTAGTTACATTTACTGCATTTCTATGGTTTATTTGCAGTTTCATAGGTATATTTGCTTTCATTTGTGCACTTCATGCTTTTCTTTACATGCTTTCATATATTAGGTTCATTTATGCTTAATATGCAAGATTATATGTATATTTAGGATATTTTATATGTTTCAAGCTTTGCTTCATGCTTTATTATCAATATTTAAGGTAACTTTATGCATCTTTATCTATGTTCATGCATTATTTATATATTTGCTCTATTTCATGCATAGTTTTGGAAATCAGCCTCATCATGAGAGGCTTCGTGTGCTACTAATGTGCTTTGTTGTTTCATTACATGCAAATAACATATCTCCCAAAGGCAAAGTATATTTTAAGACTTTTCCTCTTGACATTTGAGGAGGCATCCTAGTAAGTTCTCAAGCAAATTGGAGTTAAAGTGAAGATCATTCAAGTGCATATTTCCCAATTGAGGGGCCTTAACTATTATAAATATTGTATCAATTTGAGTTACTCCCTAAGAGGGAGAGATTGTAATCGAGATTCAACATTTTTAATAAAAGATAACCTTTGTTTCTTGAATATCTTTTATTTGTGCAAATGATTACTTGATTTCCTTTGTCAATTTGTTATATGCTTGCAATAGTTTTTACCTTTATTCAAGAGGCGATCATGATGGAAACCCCATATTTTTCATTGGATTTACTGATTTGCTTTGTTTTTCTATGTGCAGGTACCAACAACTATGATTTACAATGGCTCATAGTCCCAGTTGTGTTTGAATGCAGCGGTTAGCATCTCAACCACCCTAAGCAACAATGACTAGTAGAGAATATTACAAAATAGTAAGAAGCCTATCTCTACATCAGATGAGGAACTACATGTAGGAAGTCTTCTCTGCATTTTTTATTTTACCTATATTTTCTCTATGTTTTAGGATTTAATCATATCACATAGTGAAAATATAAGAGGAATTTATGAAAATATTTTGTCTGCTATTAGCCGCAGCTAGGAACAATGGCTTGTGTTGTTAGCCACCCTAGAATCCTATGACTAGTTTCTCTGACTGCTACTCTATACAACGATCGAGTATATTGCCTACTATACACAGTAGTGGCCCCTGCTTAGATAGTGTGTTAGGATTTGCTTATTTTGGGCCTGTTCAAAGGCTAATATCATTTTGATTTTACATTTACATTCTTTGAAAGTAAAGAGCATTTAGTATTGCATATTTTTGAAAGTAAAACACTATTTTCTAGGCATGTAGAAGAAGAATCATGAATGCTTCTTGATGCATATTTAATTAATGCAAAATTAAAAATAACACACACACCATGATCTAAAGTAAACATCAGCAGTGTTGGGCTTTCACATCCAATTCATTTATCTAGACCAAAAATGGAAGTTATTACCACTCGATTGGATTATCTGATATTGTATCATTAGGACCTATTCATGGCCAAGGTCGATTCAAGAACTATCATATCTATGTAAAATAGCACACATTCCTCTTTATAGGGGTGTATCACTGACCACTATATGTTGGGTGAGAATTGGTAGTACCTATGCTCCTTGCCCATGTATGGATTTTATCTCCATATCTCAAGGGATAGATAGATTGGATGTCATTACTGATTTTATCACTGCAAGTATATAGGTGAAAACCTTTAACAATCTAAGAGAGTACATAAATAATTGTAAAACACGATAAGAGTTAGATTGTATACTTAACAAATAAAAACACACTAAATAGTTTTAGGGATCACAAAGAAAACTTAAAAGAGATAATCATCCTATATACTTTGTTTTCCTTAAAACTTACATACGAGATAATTCACAAGCCATGGTTAATACACGGGACCATCACCCTTGAACCATGATCGAGGTGAAAATCGATGCCCCAACCAACACATAAAACAATGAGGTTGAACCTCCCACACAGAATGCTTCTGAACAATTTTTGGTTAGAATTAGAGGAGATAATTTGACTCATGGGTATTCTCATTAGAACACCCCAATTACAGGATAAAGTACAAGATACTCATGTCATAGAAATGAGGGTGGTTCAAGACCCCATCATCACAAGATAGGCATAGATAATATCCACCTAATGAGGAGCAAGTTGAAAGGGCTACGTATGATCATAGACCTGTGAAGACTCCAAATCACAATGAACCTAGAAGGTTTGTAATAGATCTCAATACTATTGGTATAAATGGTACGCCTCCTAACCAACCATGGAGAACTAGTCAACTCAATATATTAGATCAAGTGCTAGGAATATTAGGGTGTAGGACCTCTACTGCTCACTCTCGCTTTGATATTACACGTAGTGAGGATAGAGGCATACATATGCATAGAGAATGTTCAAAATGCCCCCAAAGTACATGCACCCCATCTATGTATGGGGGCACAAAACAAGGGTATCAACAAGATATCATTGCAACTTATGCTTAAAGAGGCAAGAGCATAGTAGATTAATCCATTAAGACTCGTAGCACTAGAGCTCCATGCATAGAGCTAAGAAGCTAGAGACCCTACATAGCTAATCTTACAGATCAAAAATGTAGACTTGGATGATAATAGAGACAAAAAATATTCCAAGATCAATTGGAAGATGTGCATGTAGAGCGTGAGTAGTTCAAACAAGAGGACATAGAACGATAAAAATTTCTTTGGTAGCATTTTTATGAGCAGTGCTTTCTGGAGCAACGCATCCTCAACCAGAAGGAGCATGAAGAGAGAGAGTATAGGTTAGATCGAGCTAATATTTTTCCTAATAGTGAATAAAGGGATAAAAATAACACTAGATGTGATACATCACAACCAAAGACGTGCCCTAGGCAAGTCAAGCACCACACTTGTCATAATTCCCAGCACAATCTAATGCAACAACAACATCAAATGCTAGACCAACCTAGGCATAGTCAGTACAAGGAATCAAAGAGAGATGGCCAAGATCAGCAGTATCCCAAACTCTCTTCTGTGGATGTAGATGATGAGCACAATAATCCATATCAATCTCAGAGAAACTTACCTCTGTTTGCACCGTAGAGGTCACTTAGACAAGAGGAAATCATATCCTCTCAAGCGTACAAAGTCATTACTAATAAAATAAAATCTATTGAAAAGCAGGGTATGACTTATCAAAAGTTTACTCTAAACAATATTCATAATCAGCCTCTGTATCCCTCGGTCTCTAGCCCGATGTATCCCAAACATTTTGATATGCCTAATATAGACAAATTCCAGGGTGACGATGATGCACAAGAACATGTTACCAACTTCATGAATTTGTGTTTTTATATTTAGAACAATGATACCTTATTTCTAAGGACTTTCATGATAACCCTTTTAGGCCCATTCCTAGAATGGTACAATCAACGAAAGAGGCATAGCATCACCAACTTCGAACAATTGGCGAATGCCTTTCTTGAACACTTCTCATTTGGAATTAAGAAGACCAATCTGTCTGACCTGGCTACTCTAAAGCAATACGATGATGAGCCAGTCATAGACTATGGAAATAGATGGAGATAATTGATGATCAAACTTCCATTCTCCATCCAAACTATAGAATTGAACTGAATGTTTACTAAGAGCTGCACGGAGCACATTTCACTATTGCTACAACTACAGTAGTATCAAACATCTGAAGAGGCCTTGGTGCAAGCCAAAGTCATTGAGGATATCAAGTTGCAAGAAGGATACTTGAAAATCTGGAAAAATAAATAATAGAACAATAAAAACATAAGGAATCAAAATCATTAGGTCAAGCCTACTTATGTTAATCAAGTCATGTTGAACCTTCCAAAGGAAGATAAAATCCAGCAACCACAAAATTGTTAGGTACAAACACCCCCTATGCAATATAATCAACGTAATAAGAAGTAGGGCAGAGATAAGGAACATCGTCCACCTCATCAATTTATGCAATTGTATGAGACTTTGAAATCAATATTCAATCAATTATGTGAGTCCAAGGTGCTACAATTACCTTGAAGTGTAGCTGTTGGATCCCAACCATCCTAAAACCAAAGGGTTTAGAGAAGATCATTATTGCCCGTATCATCGATAAAAAGAGCATGAAATTGAATTGTGCCATGATTTTAAACACATGATGTAGAATATGATCGATAAGGATCAGCTACAAATAGACAAACCCCTAGAATCAAACAACCAAAATATGGGAATATTCAAATATACCTTACTAAATCATGAGCCACTAAGGAACAATGCCAAACAAGTCAACCAAGTACAGATTGATCCACCTACTCAAGGATTTATTAGTATGGTGAATGTGGCCACTAGAAACAAGAGGTACAACCAACCAGATACTCCTGCAATAACCATTTTAATTCAAGCTATGCCTCAACACAGGTCAGACCCATTGCCAGGCCCAAAAACAAGACCAGTGGTAACAATTAGGAATAGACTGATCCAGAGTCTATAGATAGTCTCAAAAAAATTATTGATATATGAGATCATACAATAATCTCCTAGGCATAGGGAGACGCTTATGGAATATTAATATCCATAGAAGTTCAACCCCAAGATCCTGAAGCTTTCACTAACTTTGTGGGGCATGTGCAGAAGTTCCAGGAACCTGTGATCCGATTTTACGATCATGAAATTAAAATGGTTTCCACTGCTATAGCGGATCCTCCACTACATATCATTGTGTGTGTGAACCACAATCTCTTAAAGTATGTTTTTATTGATACAAGATTATCAATCAATATAATAACCACAAAGGCCTTAGGACACCTGAACTTACCTAAGTCGCATATCACACCTTCAACTTTTATGCTGTGAGATTTCATTGATGTGTTGTGCTCGATAGTAGGCACAATAGTCCTTCCTATTCAGGTTGGGCTAAAATCCATCTCGATGATGTGCCATGTGCTAGAGTGTGCTATATAGAATAACATTCTCCTAGGTCGATCGTGGATAAAAGACATGCATTGCATCCCCTTGATTTTGTGCCAATGCATTAAGTATGTGCACGAGGGAAAAGTATGTGTGGTCCCTTTAGATGAAGAGTCATTTAAATATGTCAATCAAGTTGAATTTTTGGGAGACTTCATCCTCAAATCTATGCACTTGGATATTAGACCTACATATCCTATAAAAAATCCAATAGGTAAGTCAAAGGCAATGTGCATCGATCCTTCTATGTCGACACTGCAACCGATCCCTAGTACAACGACTGCTTCTAAAAGAACTACAACATTGAGAAAGCTAAAAAATAATTAGAAGCTAAAGGTAGTGATGGGTGAGAAGGAACCTAGGGTAATCCCTAACATTGAAACTATCAATATTCCAAATCCTATGGATGAGGAAAACTCATAAAATATAGTCGAGATATACCTTAGCCTGCCTCACCTGTATCATCAACTGCATCATCTGCACCGTAGGTTATGATTCACATAGTCAACCCTCGGTTAGCTGAATACTTGGTGAAAAATGTAACTTTTACACTGATAATAGATTTTGTGTAGGATATGGGTAAGCCTCAGGCTCATCACTTTCTTGTGGGGATGGTGGTACCATTGGGGGTGCCACCTAATCAGACAAATTTCATCTATGGAGGCTTGGATCAACTTGTAGATCTCTCCCCCATGGAAGAATATGGTGATGAACCTTTTGTTGTAAATGTTTATTATCTATAAAACCTGGAGTACGCCCTTCATTATTACCATTGGTATGGTTACAGACTATGTTTATTCAAGCAAGGGTATTGAACTCTGTATTATTCGTAATACCAATTACCAACTAATAGGTTCAGTCTAGGTTATCACATTAGAGGTCAGAGTTATTAGCTATATTTCTAGATCACCTAAACCTTAGCCTTAGGGATGAGGTCGATTGGAATCCCTATCACCCAGATCCTTCATACTCATGGAAGGGTAATTGGCCTATGACCATGGTTACAAAGGAACCACATTTGGTTTACCATCCAGGTCTCTCCTTAGAAAGGTCCAAACCATAATCTATTTCTGAGGACAAAAATCCATAATACAATTTTGAAGATGACGAGAGTGAGTATGTTAGTGATGATGATGAGTATGAAGATGAAATTGAGTTGGCCTATCTAGGATCTCGATATCTATGTCATCTTAAAGAGCCTGTGGAAATGAAACCAATTTATCATGCAGTATTCCCAGGTCCTCCCATCCAAAGACCGGTGAATTTAGAAGAGATATATCAATAGCTTTTCCTGGTCCTTCCAACTTAATGCAATTGCTTCCCCCTAAGGATCCAATTGTTATGTATATTTCCAAATAAGACTCAGTGATCCATACCATCTAAGGCACATCTAGAGCAAGAGGAGCAACCAGGATATAATGAATTTCATCCACGTGGTCTTGGAGATTTCTTCCATTCCAACAACATGGTCTCCATAGATCTAACCACTTCACTTCATAATACATCTGACCCTTTGAAACCTTTGCACCTTAATCTTGAGTCCATTTATTTCAATCACGTCAATTCACCCTTAGAGCTTGAATATTTCTTCCCCAATGAATAAATGCTAAAACTGTTCCATTTTACGCCAGGATGTGCATACGATGTCTATCATGTTGAGGGTAATCCTGATTTGGTGGAACCTTTCAACCCAATAGATGACATCCATTTGATACCTACACCTCATCAACTTTGATCACACATATCAATAAAGGAAACCTTTGAAGTGGATATCAGTGATGATCCTACCAATCCAAAGAAGTTTAAATTTGGATAGAGCTTATCTCCTGAGGACCACGCCAACCTCATTCCTCTATTGAAAGAGAGAATTGATATCTTTGCTTGAACCTATAAGGACATACCAGGTCTGGATCCAAAATTGTTTACTCATAACCTTTCGTTGGACTCTAACAAAAAACTGGTTAAGGAAAAACTTAGGAAGATGCATCCAACTATTGTCTTGATGGTTAAATATGAACTGCAAACACTATTGGATGTAGAGTTCATAATTCTTGTCGAATATACAAAATGGGTATCAAACATGGTACCTATAGGAAAACCTAATAGAATAATCCGCATAAGCACATATTTCAATGATATTAATAAGGAATCACCCAAAAATTCATTTTTGTTGCTTAATATCGATACTCTTGTAGATGCAACTATAGGTCACGAAATGCTTTCTCTCATGGATTGTTTTTTTGGTTACAACCAGATTTGTATTAAACTCAAATTTAAGCACAAAACCACTTTCACCACTCCATGGGAAATATTTTACTATAAATTTATGCCATTTGGCCTCAAAAATGCTAGTGCCACATATCATCGGGCTATGACATACATCTTTGATGATTATATACACAAAATATTATAATATTATATTGATGAATTACTATACAAGTCATTATTCTATGAAGAGCAACGCTGAGTTCCTAAGGAAAGTCTTCGATCGCGTGATAGAGCACAATATCAGGTTGAATCCCAAGAAATGCATCTTTGGTGTAACTTCATATAAATTCTTGGGATTCATTATTTCTAAATGAGGGATCAAAGTTAATCCAAAGAAGGTCAAGGCTATATTAGAAATGTGTCCCCCACAAACATCAAGGAATTAAGAAGCCTACAGGGTAAGGTAGCATCCATAAAGCACTTCATCGCATAGTTATCGGATAAATATCAATCCATGAGTTGACTACTACACAAGGGGGTCCCTTTTAACTAGGATGAATACTGTTAAAAGGACTTCATTGAAATAAAACAATACCTAGTCACCGCTAATATTAGCTCCACCTAGACTAGATGTGCTATTTTTGTTATATATATCTTCCATAGACTTTGGACTGGAAACCATGCTATCCTAGAAGAATGTGCAATACAAAGAGCAAGAGATATACTACATCAGTAGAACCCTAGTTAGTTACAAGCTACGATACACATACATAGAAAAGTTATGCTTAGCAATGGTATTTGCAACTAAGAATTTGCACCACTACATGCTAAGTCATACGATCTATGTAATATTAAGACAAAATATTTTGTAGTATATGATGAGCAAGACCTATCATAACACATGTACTGCAAAGTGGATCATGCTATTGACTGAATTCGATCTAGAATTCATTAGTCAAAAGTCAATCAAGGGAAAAATCATAGCTGATCAACTGTTAGAGGCTCCTCTTTAGGATCATAGGCCTCTTGTCATAGAGATTCCTAATGATGTAGTCTTTACATTGTCAAAGTCACCCGAACCCAAAGAAATCGATAATAAAGCTGATATATATTTGTTCTTTGATGGTTCAAAATGCAAGTAAATCAAGTGACTCCCTTCTCATCGTAAATCAAGTTAAGGGGATTTATCAGTGTAGGTGTCCCATATTGAAAGTATACAAGGAACTTGTGGATACTTACCTAGCCCAACTGGAGTGGTATGACATTGAGGTAATCCCTAAAATGCCCAATGGATTTACAAACACAATGGCATCTTTGGGATCTTTAATCCCTCAGAATCTGTCTGCTGAATTCACTACCATCCAGATAAAAATGCTATCGTAATCCATGATACAATGTGAGGCTCAAGAGAATCATGAATCAATCCACATTATTCACATAGAACCAAACCATAAGTGGTTCTATAGAGCTAGAGACTTTTTGAATAAGGTGCCTTGGGGATATTTGCTCTTGCAAGGTCCTACAGAGAATGGTACCACTATTCTCCATAAGGTTGTTTCTCAATCTATGTTCGTGCAAGTCAGATTAGAGTGGGAACATATCATAAAATTAGTTGAAGTCATTGCTTATCAAGATTGGTTATCACAATTACATGTTCTCCTTAAGCTTGGAGTAATACCACAAGCATTGTCACATACCGCAAAAAGAGAATTTAAACAAAAAGTGACTAGATATGTCTTGCTAGGAGATATCATGTATCATTGTAGCTATGCCAAAATTATCCTTCATTGCCTTGATCCCCAAGAATCAACTTGGGGGATTTCACAAGATCATGATGGTATATGCAGTGGCAATTTTAGCGACATGGCCATTGTCAAGCGCATCCTTTGAATGGGTTACTATTGGTATACTATGGAGAAAGATTGCACATTATATGTCAATAAGTACATAAAATATCAGCACCATACTAATATTATACACTTGCCATCATAGGCCTTACAGCCCATCCAAGCAGCTTGGCCATTTGCTCAGTGGGGTTTGGATCTAATTGGTAAGATCTCTCCCCTATATTCAAGATGACACATGTTTATCATAACAACCACTGAGTATTTCACCAAATGGTTGGAGGCAATCCCTTTAACTATAATGATAGGAGCATGTATTGCAAAGTTTATACTCTATAATATAATATGTCATTTTGGGATACCATCCAAAATAATATCAAAAAATGGAATTTCATTCAAAAATTAAACTGTAAGGGCTTTAATGTCCAAATATAATATTCAACATAGTTTTGCAACTCAATATTATCCACAATAAAATTGGCAAGTTGAGGTGTCGAACAAAATAGTGGTAGCAATATTAAAGAAAACTATTCAAGAAAATCATAAAGATTGGCACATTCAGTTGCCTCTTGCATTATGGGCTTACAGGACTAGTATACATATGCCCATTGGGGCAACACCGTTCTCACTAGTATATGGAACTGAGGCCATCATGCTCTTGGAATTGGAAATTCTAACATTACACGTCGCATTGAAAGAGTTCATCAATGATGACACTGCACGACAAGCTCACCTAGATGAATTGATGTTTCTTGATGAATATTGCATGAATGCTTTTGAGCATCTTTGAATTTACCAAGATCGGCTAAAATGAGCTTACAATAATAAATCCCACCTGAGATACTTTAAAGTTGGGTATCTTGTGCTAAAAGAGAACCAATAGAACTCAAACCTGTCACCACATCTGTGAGATAAATTTATGATCAACTGGTTAGATCCATTTATTATCTCAAAAAATATAGGACCAGGGACTTATCACCTAACATCGCTAGAAGGTGTTGAAGAGCCTAAGCCTCTCAAAATTATTCATCTAAAGACATTTCATACATAAAATAAAAAATCCAAAGCATTAGAAAATCACTCAAAATTAAAAAACAATTTAAAACACCAAAAATCCAAATAAATAAAAAAGCAATAAAATTCAAAAAACATTGAAAAAAATCAATAACACAAAAACATTTACATTACACATTTTCAGTTTTGCACATGCATTCATTTAATTGCATTGCATTAGGCATTTTCATCCATTACATTTGCATTAGGATAGGTTGTGTTTACATTCTTACAAACGATACCATATTTGTATGCCAATCATGCATCTATTCATCATAATCATCCATCACCCCTTTAAGTAATTATATTTTTCAACACAACCCCTCTTGTTGCTATAAGGTATTACTAGGGTGTTCTAGTCATTCAGCCATACCTAGTGATCTTCTCAGATTTTGTAGAAAACTATCTTTGCTTTTGGAGATGAGGTCTAGTTTGATAGTTCCTTGTATATTTCAAAATCCTATAATAATTTAAATATTAACAATCCTAGTTTAGACAAGGAAAGATGAACATTATAAAGTGGTCCTGGTCACCTTAAGTGAAAGGTTTTTTTGCTCATTTGGTGATACACATAGTCTAGAATGTTGATAATTAGAAAAAGGACGAGCTCCTCCCTACACAAGAAATCCCTTGCTTTCATACATAATAAGCAAAATCCCAAAATCAAAGCAAATCCCTTGCTAAAAAAAAATACAAAATAAATAGTGATTTTCATCACCAAGCATGAGCAAGTATCCCAATAAATCAAAAGAAAAGAAGAGGGTGAAGAGCTTGAATCTCTAGAATGGTCGGTATTCAAAACCATTGAGTGATCCCCATTATAGCAATGGGATGAATGAATCCTGCCTGGCAATGGGGTAGTTCTAAGCAATTTACAAATGAGCTAGCTTTAGGTGGTTTGTATTACCTAGTAGTCTACTCCAACTACGTTCAAACTTAATATCATGGTAAACATTTAGTGATCCTCACTATAGTAATGGGATGAATGAATCTCGCATGAAAATGAGGTAGTATTATGTTTCATCTAATATATTCATTTGCATACACAGGGATAATGAATATCTTGGTCTTCATAATTTTTTTTTTTATCTTTCAGGAGTCCTGTATAGTCATTATACAACTTTTTATTATCAACTAGGGTGTTTGAGTCTCATGGAAAACCTCAAAAATCCCCTATAGAAACATTTCATCTCATTAATCAATCATAATTTTCCTTATAAGATTTTGTTTATTAAGGGGTTTCCATGAAATATGTTAATAACTGAATGGATATCAACAATGATATTTAGACGACCACTGACTATTTTATGTATATATTTTAATTTACAAAAGCTTATAAGGGAAAACCATACATCACACATCATCTCATGTCATATATAGATGTGTAAATTATTAATTCTTATGATGAGAGTTACCATTTACATTCATGATTTTTATACATTCAATGGTGTCATCTATTAGTTTGTTAAACACATATTACATTTTTTTTTGAAAAATTTGAAAAAACTTGTATTAAAACAAAGATCAATTACAATGTGGGAAGAGACTCTTCCCATCCGAATTCAAAGAGAACACAAGCTTACAATAGAAGAAGAAGACTTGCAATGGAGCCAAATCTCCTAAATCAATAACTAACTAGCAGGGGATCGACATGGACAGATGATGCAACTGGTCCCGAAAACGTGACATGTCACGATATCGCGACACCTTCTCTCCTTTAGCCACAAAAAAGCAACATGTCGTGATATCGCGACACCTTTTCTCTCTTGGCCGCAAAAAAGCAACATGTCGCGATATCGCGACACCTTTTCTCTGATGGCTGTGAAAAAGCAACATGTCGTGATATTGTGACAACTTTCCTCCAGCGACCGCGATGGCACAACATGTCGTGATATCACGACAACTTTCCACCAACGGCCGCGATGGCGCAACATGTCACGAAATCATGACAACTTTCCTCCAGCGACTGTGATGGTACAACATGTCGCAATATCGCAACAACTTTCTTCCAGCGACCGTGGCGGTGCAACATGTCACGATATCGTGACAACTTTCCTCTAGCGGCTGTGACGGCGCAACATGTCGCGATATCGCGACAACTTTTCTCCATCGACCGTGACGGCGTAACATGTCACGAAATTGTGACAACTTTCCTCCAGCGATCGTGACGGTGCAACATGTCATGATATCATGTCAACTTTCCTCCAGCAATCGTGATGGCGCAACATGTCGCGATATTGCGACAACTTTCCACCAGCAACCACGACAGCACAACATGTTGCGAAATCGTGACAACTTTCCAACGGTGCAACATGTCGCGATATCGCAACAACTTTCCACCAACGACCGTGACAGCGCAACATGTCGTGATATCGCGACAACTTTCCACCAGTGACCTCGACGACACAACATGTCGTGATGTCATGACAAATTTCCTCCAACGGCCGCGACGGCGCAACAAGTCACGATATCGCGACAAATTTCCTCCAGTAGCCGCGACGGCGCAACATGTCATGATATCGTGACAACTTTGCTCCAGCGACCGTGACGACACAACATGTCATGATATTGCGACAACTTTCCTCAAGAGACCGCGACGGTGCAACATGTTGCAATATCGCGACATCTTTCCTCTAGAGATCACGACAACGCAACATGTCGCGATATCACGACAACTTCCCTCCCTTTGCTTTTTCTTTGATCATTTGTTCAAGGACCTTTCCAGACCCTGCCTGATCACCTCATCCTCAATAGCCATATCACTGTGAAGTTGAACCCCTGCCTCCTTCTTAGCATCCATCTTAGCCAGGAAGTCGGCCGCGTTGTTTAAATCATGACTCACATAAACTGGAATCACATCATCTAATTCCTTCCATAATTCCTTAATTTGAGAGACAAGAAACCTCAACCTCCATGTTTTCAAAGCAAAGTTTCTCATGCAATCAAGAGCTCCAACCATTATTTGAGAGTCTGATTCAATAATGATCCTCCTGTGGCCCTGTGTCATTGCCCAAATAGAAGCAGATTTAATAGCTATGGCTTCTGCTTCATTATTTGTGGCTCTTCCCAAGCCTTGCAGTTCCCAATATAGCACTGATCCATCATGATTCCGACAAACCACTCCAATTTTGGCACTACTCGGATTGCTCTTTGCAGCTCTGTCAGTATTAATTTTAATCCAGCCTTCTAGTGGTGGTTTCTAACTAGCTCTGTCATGTCCCTCTTGCTCTTCAAATCCCTCTTCCATTGGCCCAGTAACAACCTGAGTTTCCTCTATAGCATAGACAGCAACAGTTTCTGTAACTTTGCTCCAGATGATCTGCCAAACTCCATCTAACGAGGAAAAAATTTCTCTAAAAATTCTTGCATTTCTCTCCAACCACACTTGCCACCAAATGAAGTTTAGTCCAAGATCCCAAACAATTCGAAGAGCTTTAGATTTAAATCTACCACTCTTCCATGTTTTCCATATATTAGTCCGATTCAAGTCACCATTAACTTGAATTTTATAGCAAGAAAGCCAACGCTTCCAAATCTGACATGTCAAAGGGCACTCAAATATCAGGTGATCAGCTGTTTCCTCATTCTTGTAGCATAAAACACATTGAGATGGATTGATGATTCCTCTATATCTGAGATTGTCAAAAGAGAGAATTCCGTTGTGCATAAACTACCAGGCAAAAAAGTTTACTTTTGGCCAACCCTTGGAGTGCCAAATCTTTTTCCAATCCTCAACCGAGAATGAATGGGGGGGAGGCTCTGGGAGGATCCTCTCATATCCATCCTTCACTGTATAGACACCAAGGCTCCCATAGCCCCAAGCTAATTCATCCTCCTCGTATCTACCTATGAGAAATATTTCTGACAAGATTTTAGTCATGATGGGTGCCAACTCCGGAGGGATTGAAATTGGCCACTCCTCTAGCTTCTTAAACTTCTTAAACTTATACTCCCCCAGCTGACTAGTGATGAAATAACTGTCAATGTGAACCCATCCTTTGGTTTCTATGGCAGTTTTTATTGGTTGTAATTCAAGAAATTCAACAATGATGGGTGGGTACTGATCCCAAGAGTCTGTCCAAAAACAAGCCTTCTCCCCTCTCCCCACTTTCCAAAACAATCGATCTTTAACCACCTGAGATCCTATATTGAGAGCCTGCCACACTAGGGATCCAAGGCCATCCAAAGGGAAACGACCCACCTCATTGGGGTTAACATGACCCAAATATTTACTAGTTAGGATTCTACTGAATAAGGAGGTTGGTTGGGAAATCCACCTCCAGTACAGCTTTCCAGCCAAAGCTTTATTATTGAACTTGGATCTTCTCAGTCCCAACCCTCCTTTTACCTTGGGTTGGGTAACTTTATCCCAACCAACTAAGGCCCATTTCCTCTCTCCTTTTACTCCTTCCCATAAAAATCTTCTAGCCATATTTTCCAGCTCTTTCCATATCTTATGTGGGGCAGCCAGGATAGAGAATTTGTAAATTGGCATGGCCTGAATGACTGACTATAAAAAAGTTAATCTACCCCCATAGCTTAACCATTTGTGAGACCAATGATTCATTCTATGTTTGATACCATCCAAAAGATCCTTCCAAATATCCATTTTTAGTTTTTTGAAATGCAAAGGAACCCCCAAGTAAACCACTGGAAGAGAAGTCCTTGTGAATCCCAAGATCTCTAGAACTCTGTCCTGGAGCCTTTGATCAAGATTGAGAAAGACCACTTTCGATTTTTTATCATTGATGACTTGGTTTGAAGCCCTAAGGTAGACATTAAGAGTATCTCTGATCATTCTTGCTTCCCTGAAGCTGGCCACTCCAACCAATCCTGTATCATCCACAAACTATAAGTGAGTCAAAACTTCCTCACCCACCTTGATACTTGTTAGCAAACCTTGATGTCTTCTCCTCAAGAAAAGTCTACCTAATCCTTCAGCCAAAATGAAGAAAATATAGGGAGAGCAAGGATCCCCTTGATGAATACCTCGAGAGGCTCCAAAAGGTTGCGAGGGAAGACCCTTGATTAACACTGAATAAGACGACATAGATACACAACTCATGACCCAATCTATCCAGTCCTGAGAAAAACCAAAGGCTGCCATCATCTTTGACAAGAAACTCCACTCCACCCTATCA
Organism: Wollemia nobilis; assembly: GCA_028583015.1. Lineage (NCBI taxonomy): Eukaryota > Viridiplantae > Streptophyta > Pinopsida > Araucariales > Araucariaceae > Wollemia > Wollemia nobilis. The sequence goes on from JAQPPZ010017052.1 coordinate 17,778,696, forward strand.
TAAGCCTTTGACATATCTAGTTTAATGAACATTCCTTTATTACTAGATTTTTGCATTGTATGGATTGCCTCCTGAGCAAGAACCACCCCATCCAAGATCTGCCTACCCTCTACAAAACCCCCTTGCTCTGAGGAGATAATGTTATATAAAAGGGGTTTTAGCCATTCAGCCATTACCTTTGTGATTATTTTATAAATCACATTGCATAAGGCAATAGGTCTATAATCTAAAATATGAACCCCCTCCTCCCCTTTTGGAATTAAAGTGATGAAGGTATGATTTAATGCCTTAAGCATTCTTTTATTACCTCTGGACTCCTCTCCGACAACCAAAACATCCTCATCCAAAGTATCCCAAAAGGCTTGGAAAAACTCAATTGGAAAGTGTTGGTCCGACTTTTATACACACCCTGTGAAGAATGAGCATGAAACTCTGATAACACTTATAAGGGATAAATCCCACTCACTTTAGGATCTTGTTGGTTATCCAAGGTGTGAGTTACAGAGTTGGGTCGAATGTCTATTCACTCTTTTTCACTTCTGGAATAGTTTTCAATATGGACTGTCTGTTACCTTACAACGGGCTCTGAACTTGTTCAATAATGTTTTTGAAGTTGTTATCTTTGTTGACAATCGGATTTAAAATCAGTTCTTTGATCTAGCTCTTTATGGGTCAGTAGATTTAAATAAAAGACAAATTTAAAAGAAAATAAAAATGGATCATTTCACGGTAAAACAGAGAGAGTAGGGTAAGGCAGAAAGAGAAGTCTATCAAACTTAGGTTGTAAAACCAAAACTACCAATTTTATTTATACTATCGACTTCACAATAGAACAAATCAAAGAAGAAGGTGTCCAGACTTTCTAAGATCACCTTCTACTAAGAGCATAAGACGAGAGATGGAACAGATCTGAAAGAAAATCATAAACAGAAGGGAAGTCGGTTAAAATTGGTATCTCTCACCAGCAGCATAGCTCACACAGTGAGGACAGAGCAATTAGAACAGACTTGAACCTTAAATCTGTGGTTTTCCCTAGCATACAATAAAACAAATGAAGCCCAACAACATATTTAATCTTGATATCACGGATTTACAACATATATTTAATAAACTTTAACGAGATGAAAACAAAAGAAAATGAACTTAGCACAATCCAAAAGAGATTAGGCTCCTGGCCATGCTATCACGAGAAAGCAAAAAGCACATCAACTCCAAGTCCGAAATAAAGCATTTAACAAGATTTGCAAGAAATTGCTTCAATAGCCTTTTTTCTAAGTTTTCGCCTCCTGCGATTACATTTAGAAGAAGTATTTATAGACTCAGGACAGACCCTGATCTTTTCAAAAATATCTTCTTCTCAAACCCTAAATCTTATCACCTTAAACCCTACTACCGGGTTTTACAATATAAAGCCTTTTTTTAAAATAAAGTTTTGATAAAACTTAACCATTTTGCAAATCAGTGCAGTTACTTGCCATAAATGGAGAAGGCAGAATTCGAATGCCACTTGCATCCACTTGTAACTGTGTGTAAATGTCCTCATTAATTCCCATGGGAAATTTGGATGAGTCACCACTTTTTTGACATTTCATCTCCGCAGAGCCATCCCTGAGTTGAAAATCTCTGCACGCCATTACTTCCGCCATAAATTTTCATTAAATGCATCCATCGGCAAATTTCGGTAACCGTGTGTAGATATTTTCATTTTTCGGCCAATTCTCGACATACTCCATTAAATGGATGGCTGCTTAGTCACCGTAAAGTCTCTTTGCGGCCAGATCTATAAAAATCTGGATGAAACAACAATTCCCGGCATCTCTCATTTCAATATGACGGTCCTCGATTAATCTGCGCTTAACTTTGTCTTTCTGGCCATTTCTCCCGTTATCATGCAAGTGCCAGATGGCTTTCTGCAAAAAAGACAAAAGAAGGATTAGTACTTTAATTAAATCAGATTAAAACTTTAATCATTAAATCACCCGCTAAAGTTCATTACATGTTGGCTTGCTTTGTGTTGACACGTGTCGCAAAAATCGTGACACGTGTACATTTCCAATTGTTATTCATTTCGGCCTCTTTCCTGTTTTGTCGCGAAAATGCGACATGTCGCGATTTCGTGACATGTCACGAAATCATACCATTTTATGCATTTGGCACCTTTTCGCTTTGCCGTGAAAACATGACATGTCACGAAATCGTGACCATTTCTCCCCTTGGCAACTTTCTTCTTCCATGCAGCGAAAACACGACATGTCACGATTTCGTGACATGTCACGAAATCGTGCCCCTTTTTTGCCTTGTTCTTCTTGCTACCCTTGGGACCCTTGGCTTCCTTTGTTTTAAACGCGTCGCGATTTCACAACGTCACGATTTTGCCCTCTGCCTTTCCTTTCCATGTCGCGATTTCTTGCGACTCCCTTGTCGCGATTTCTGACATCCCCTTTGCTTTTATCTCCATGTGTCCATTTTGCACCTTTACCTTGCTTCTTTCTTCTTTTCCTACTCATTCGCGAATCGCGATTTGCCTTACCTTTTCCCCTTGCTGTCACGATTTCTGACATGTCACGAAATCACGCCCTTTCAATGCCTTAACCATTTTTCTCTCTGGCAGCGAACAACGACATGTCACGATTTCGCGACATGTCGCGAAATCGCGCCTTTTTCTGGCCTTTGCTTCCTTTTGCCTCCTGCGAAAATGCGACATGTCGCGATTTCGTGACTTTGCTTCTCCATATGTCACGATTTCGCTACATTTTCATCAAGTTTAGCTTTCGACTCAAACCTATCGCGATTTCGCGACATTTCCAAAAATGGAAAGTGTCGCGATATCGTGACATTTCCAAAAATGGAAGTGTCGCGATTTCGCTACGTTTTCAGGACTTAGCCGATTTTTCTAAAACCCATCGCGATTTCGTGACATTTCCAAAAATGGAAAGTGTCGCGATTTCGTGACTTTTCCAAAAATGGAAAGTTTTGGCTTCTAATGAATTTATCTATCTGTATTCTGCATTTTTTTCATATCAGTGAAAGATTTTCTTTATTCATGAATGATTCTAACATGTGAAAAATGAATTCTGAAATAAATCAAAGCCAGATGCAAGCTTACTTGGATATTTTAATAAATGCACAACTTGAAAAAGGAGGCAAGCAAAATTTGGAATTTAAAACCTGAAAAACTCAAGAGGGTCCTTACTGCAAAATGAAAGCTCAATATTTTCAAAGGATGGAAATTCATTTTTCAGTGGGGGTGTGTTGCTTCTCAACAAATGGCGATATCTGCGGGTAAAATAGTAGCATTATTTTAGAACCCAGGACTCTAGTTTCAAAACAACATAGACCATGTACCATGCCTTGCCACAGATATTCTTCAAAATAATTTAACTACTAGCTGATAGTTGTCAAAATTTCCCAAGGACATACTAGGCTGAATCATTTAAGGAAGATTTTTGATGTGCAATTACAAGCGTATAAAACTTTCTTCAAGAATGACTGGGCCTTCGAATGTTGAACTCTGGATTGATCAGCTTTTCTAGATTGTAAAAGGGGAAACCGAGTAGAGCTCTGTTTACTAGTTTAGCCTTTTACAGCCCCGACAGAGTTACCCTTTAGATTTACACGACCCAGATTCACAACTGTAAGGTAGAATCTACAACTTGGTAAAAGAAAAACATCTTTTGAAGTCTTGGCTATCTCTTTGATTACATAACTTTTTCTTTTTTTTTTATATATATTGGAAATAACAGAGTGCCAGTTCTATGCTGTCTTGCTCAACTTTCACCTTCTCTCTCTCTTCTTTGAAATATACCGAAGTCCGAAAAGCCTTTAAAAGAAGAACAACAATTTTTCTTTTAATATCTCATCAATCTGGAACTGCTTCGAGCTAGAGTAGTGATAGCCTCTATGGATACTCAAATAATTTCACGAATCATAGTCCCCTCTTATGACCAACTTTTCTTGGATTCCCTAGGAGTTTCTCCAGCCAAACAGTATAGCAGTTTCTTTATAATTAAAATAACTGTGGCAAGCAAGACACAAAATCCAATCATCTTTCTACTGTTGTTCTGAATAACAAAATAGTTCCACTGTTCAGTTTAAGCAGACTATCTCAATTAGAATAATGAACAAAATGGACACTGGATTTAGAACTCAGAATAAAACAATTTTTAGAAGGCTGACTTTTTCATTGATGCTCAGGCAAAACTTAAAAAACAGAATTTTAAAATAAAATACAATAAAATAAATGTACGAGACTTCCAAGGATAAACAAAATAAAATAAAATAAAACAAACTAAAATAAAATAAAATAAAATAAAATAAAACAAAACTGTACAGACATTTAAAATAAAATAAAATAAAATAACACTGCACAGACATCAAAGGAAATAAAACACAACTGTACAGACCTTTAAAATAAAATAAAACTTTAAAGCTCATTTACAATGTATACACATGTTACAACTTCTTTGTGACTCATTCAAACGATATATTGGATGGAACAGTTGAGAAATAATGCTTTAAGTATTGACCATTAACAAGGAGGTCCAAAAAATTACCATCAAGGTCCTGTAAACGAAATGCGTTATTACCCAGAATCTCAGCAATACGGTATGGCCCTATCCATAGCGGCTGCAACTTTGTATGCTTACCCTTCTTTTCATGGGCCTTGTCCCATAGAAGCACCAGGTCTGCAAGTCTGAAAGCTTTCACTCTGGCTCTTTTGTCAAACCAGCGCTTGACGGTTTCTTGGTGCTGGCTGAAATGTTCCAGGGCTTGGAGTCTTTCATCCTGCAAATTAGTTAGATCCAAAACACGGGCCTCTGCATCTGCTTGATCCTCAAAATAGTCTAAGACAAATTGGTAAGTAGGTAATTTCAGAGAGATGGGAACAATGGGCTGAGTACCATACAGCAAAGCAAATGGGGAAGTTTTAAGAGCCACTTTATATTTTATCCTGTCAGCCCAAAGTGCATATTTCAATAATGTATGCCATTGTCTAGGTTTGTCTATTGCAGATTTCTTAATGGCATTCATTAAATTCTTATTCGTGGACTCAGCTAGTCCATTACCTTGGGGATAATAGTTGGATGAAAATCTGATAACTATCCCCATCTGGTATGCCCATTCTGCAAACTCCAATGATTGGAAGGCTGGTCCATTATCACACACCAAATTCAGAGGAACCCCAAACCTGGTTATGACATTTGACTCTAGAAATTTGATCACTTCATGAGCTGTACTTCTTATGGTGGCTGCTGCTTCGACCCATCTTGTGCAGTAATCAGTAGCTGTTAGAACATACTTATGCCCTGTTGAAGAATTTGGGTTTATCACTCCCACAAAATCAAGTCCCCATTGCATAAAAGGTTTATTTATTACAACAGGCTGCAATGGTAGAGCCCGGTTGGCCTCTTTGGATGCAAAAGTTTGGCACTGATGGCAAGTTCTCACATGCTGATGGGCATCTTTAAATAACGTAGGCCAATAATAGCTTGCTCTCAATATTTTATGCGCAGTAGCAGATCCTGAGGAATGCCCTGCCCCTAACTTTTCATGAAAACTGGACATGACTTCATTGACTTCACTCTGAGAAATGCATCTTAAGAAAATGCCAGCATAATTTTCTCTGTACAAATTACCTCCTTTGAGGAGATAATGAGCAGCTTTCAGTTTTAGTGCTCTCCTTTGGGTTCTATTCAAGTGAGACGGGCAAATTCCAAATTGCAACGAGATGAATAATATCTCCATACCAGTCATCAGATTCAGAATTTAACTGATTAATTTCTTCTTGCACGGGTATTTCGGCAATGTGTCGGGACAAACCAAGTCCTCTGATTAATTTTGCAGGCCGAATTTCTAAGTCATATTCCTGCAGTCTTGTAACCCAATTACCTCTTAGTTCACCCAATTCGTCCTGACTTAAAAGGTATTTAACAGCTGGGTCCGGAACTATAGCATGAACTCTGCTTCTTAGTATGTAGTGCCTGAACTGCTTAACTGCTCTCACCAAGGCATAAGCTTGTTTGTCTAAACGAGAATATTTCAGCTCAGCCCCCTTTAAATTGGTACTCTTGAAAGCAATTGGATGCTCCCCCGTTTCTCTTCGTTGGGTCAGAACTGCAGCAAGTGTGTGTTCAGAAGAAAAGGTGTACGAGATAAAAATCTGCACTAAAATCTGGGCTCACCAGAACTGGTGCTTGCTTGATGGCAGTCTTGATTTCTTGGAACGCTGTTTTAGCTTCTGTTGTCCAGACAATCTGAGCAGTTTCCTTTAGCATGTCATTCAGTGGCTTGACTATCTCTGCGAAGCCGGAGATGAACTTCCTGACAAAATTAATTTTTCCAAAGAAGGACCTCAACTCTTTCTTGGAGTTGGGAAAGGGTATGCCGGATATGGCTTCAACTCTGTCCGGATCCATGGAAATGCCATCTTTTGTGATCAAGTGCCCAAGGAGCTTTCCTTCCGTTACACCAAAAATGCACTTCTTCGGATTCAAAGAAATGCCGAACTCCCTGCATTTGTTGAACACAGACTCCAAGTGTTTTACATGGTCAAACCGAGATTTAGAGAAGACTGTTAAATCATCCATGTAAACAACAATGCATTTACCCATAAGGCCTTTGAAGGCATGATCCATTGCCCGTTGAAACGTAGCTCCGGCATTTATTAATCCAAATGGCATCCTCTTGTAAGCAAAAGTTCCCCACTTAGTTGTGAAAGCAGTTTTCATCCTGTCTTCCCTGTCAACCAATATCTGATTATACCCTGAGAAACCGTCCAGGAAAGACATCATTTCCGAACCATTGACAATCTGCAGCACCTCATCCATAGAAGGCAGAGGATAATTATCTTTCTCAGATGCCTTGTTCAAATTTCTAAAATCCACACACAGGCGGATCTCTCCATTTTTCTTTACGAGCGGCACCAAATTGGCCACCCAAGTAGAATGCCTAACGGGAAAAATTATGGCGGCACTCAATAATTTTTCTACCTCCTTCTGGATGAGGGGCTCTAGCAGAGCGTTGACATGCCTCTATTTTTGTCGGAAAGGTTTGCAAAATTCTTTTAAAGGTATAACATGAGTGTAAACTTTCGGATCAAAAACCTTTAAGTCTTTGTAAGACCAGGCCATAACATCCTTGGACCTGTGAAGAAAATCAATCATATTTCTTTTTATTTTTGGATCACAAATTTTAGCCAACTTGATGTGCCTGGGATCTTCTTCAATCCCCACGTTCAGGTTCTCAGTCTCATTGTTTGTTGCACCCATAGAATCCTCAGAACTCACCTTTTGCCTGATTTGGTCAACATCAAAGAGCCGCTCCAGTTCCACCATCCCTTTTGGAATTCTGTTATCTTTCAACCTTATTATTCCCCTGTCATCATCTAACTGCTCCAGCAGAGTATCCCTTTGTCCATCATCGATTATAGCATTTTCAAATGTGTTAGTACTCTGTAAAAAATTTATAATCTGTTGGTCATCAGAGAAAACCTGAAAATTATCCACATTATTTGGGACTGAAGGGCAAGGGACTAACTCAATCGAAAATTTGTTCCATTTGAATTCTTCTAGTGGTTTCAGGCTTGCGGCTGAAGAAGCCAAGACATCTGCACATGAATTCTGCTCTCTAGGTATGTGTGTCAGATTAAAAGCATCAAAATCTTCTACAAGATCCCAAGCCCGGTGTTTGTATCCTTTTAAATAAGATGCTTTACACTGGAATTTACCTTTAACTTGATTAGCCACCAATTCTGAATCTGTAAAAACTTGGATATTTCTTACACTTCTGTCCAAAGCAAATTTCAAACCTAATACCAGTGCTTCGTATTTCGCTAAATTATTTGTACAAGGGAACTGTAGGCGATAAGACATAAAATATGTCTGACTTTCAGGCCCTTTAAGGACTGCCCCCATACCAGAACCCTGTTTAGATTTAGCCCCATCCACATGAAGCGTCCAGACTTCATTACTATGAACAGGATGAGCTTTACTAAACTTCTCATTTTGTCCCGTTGTTAAATTGTAAACTCCAATATCTACCTCAGCAATATTTACAGTCTCATTTTCTGCATTGTATTCCGTAATCGTATGTTTGTATCTGGGTTCTCTTTCAACCCTTAATTGATTTGCCACTCCTTTCCATGGCAACCACATGTGTGAAAAGTCGGTTGCCAAGTATCCATTCAAAGATCTCGACCAATCCCTGCTCAGAAGCATCCCGTACCCCACAGGAATATCCACCACCTGAATTTCAATTCTGTGTTGTGCCCTAGGCTCAGATGCTAATTGGATATGAATATTCTGAAGTTCACCTACTACTTTAACCTCCGATTTGTCCAATTGGACAACTCTTCTTTCAGACTTCATTGGGGTCAAACCCAACTGTTGACAAATGGCCAAAGGCATAACATTAGTTGAAGCACCTGAATCTACTGAGACAATTGTGTAAGTTTTTCCCAAAAATACGTACAGTCAGTAGAAAAGGCGGAACCTCAGTTTTCTCTTTATACATGGCTACATTTGCATTTGCCATCTTCTTTCCCTTGTCCAAAGATTTGGTAGTAGGCCCAGAGTATGTTTTAATCAAGTTATCCCTCTGTTCTGAAATTTGGGCCAACTCATGAAGAGTGATGTTGGCTTTGATCTTCTTCATGTCCTCCACTATGTTATATCCCTTATTGAGTGGAGGGACAAATGCATCTGGTCCTCTCGGATTTCCTCCCTTAGGTGGAGATGGGTTATTGCTTGAAGATGGATCTGGAGGAACATTGTGGGAGTTGTTCGGAGGGGTAGATGTAGTGTTGGGCTCCGGATTTCTATTTCTGAGGTTGTAGTTGTCCCTCCTGTATTGTTGAAAAGCCTGCACCTCATCCATAGGCATTTCAACTACATTCTCAGATTCACCCGGGAAAGTGAAAGAATCCAAGACCATAGCTGCACTATGGCTGGATGAACTTGGGCCATCCGCAGTTCTTTGATGTTCAGGAGAAATCAACTCCCCAGACAAAGCTTCAAAGGCGTTACAAAATTCCAAACAATCCAACTCCCCGTGTTTGAGAAGTAGCATGTATTCTGCACCGATTAGGCAAAGCCAAATCACAAATATTCACATCATGACCTTTACCTTTGTAATCTTTATTAGGTTCGTATGGGGGCCGATTGAATGCATTACTATTGATATGAATACTTGTTTGAGTTCTCCCCAGTAGAAACCTGCCTTTTAAAACTCAAAAAATCATTGGCCAACTTTTGGACTATTTTTGAGACTTCTTCAACTCTTGCATTATCAGCTTCTTTACCTAGGTTCTGTACATTTTCAGCAGGTGTTACGGCCAATGGATTTCCTGATGGTAGAGTCGACACACTGGCAACATCATCGATGTGGTATGGGATTGAAAATAGGGGCAGCTTGTGTGACCAAAGGAATTTGTTTGAGCATTTAAAGGTTGGGGTCCCAACTGTCTTTCCAGAATCAAAGCTTCTTTGTAAGCCTCTGTTAAATTGGTAATAGAGGGATCTCTTTTCAAGAAAACAGAAGTCATTGGATCTAGAGAATTTCTAAAAATCTCTAATGCCAGGTCTGCATTTGGCACATAATAACCAGTCAGTCTACCATAAGCCTTCTGAAATCTACATTGTAAGATCTGACAGATTCATTTATTTCTCTTTTAATACCAGAAAACTATTGATATAATATATTGGGATCTATTACCTCACCAAACTGTGACACAAAAACCTTTTCCAAGTCATTCCAACTGGTAATAGAATCATTAGTGAGATTTAGAAACCAGTCATAAGCTCCCTCCTGGAGAGTGAACGGGAACAATCTGCAAGCAACATCTTCATGCTGTACATTTAACAATTTCAAAGCATTCTTGAATGCAACTAGATGTTCTTCTGCTTGTCCTAGTCCCATCATGCTTGTATCCGGGAAGATATCTCTCGGGATTTTTGGGCGAGGTCATGGGCTATACCCGGGATATTTAAAGCGGTGGAACCCAACCAGTTTGCCATTACTACTTGATTGACGGTGATATTCCGTGTTGTAGTTGGAGTAACTACCGGTGGTGATAAAACTATTTCGAGACGAGAGACTTGGCCCTTACGAGGCTACTTCTTCTTGGAGTTTCTAATTCAGGCACAAGGAGCTCTCTAGCTCTGGGGTGGGACCTTGTTACCCTGTATGTAGAATCCAACTTTTCACAAGCAACTTATAATCTCACAATCCTTAACAGACTACTGAACTTGGCCCTCTTTTTTGGCAATTTTAAATATTGTACAGACAACTTACAATACTGAACGGAGTTTAGTGGGCCCTCCTTCTAGCGCCATTTTTAAATGTTGGTCCGACTTTTATACACACCCTATGAAGAATGAGCATGAAACTCTGATAACACTTATAAGGGATAAATCCCACTCACTTTAGGATCTTGCTGGTTATCCAAGGTGTGAGTTACAGAGTTGGGTCGAATGTCTATTCACTCTTTTCCACTTTTGGAATAGTTTTCAATATGGACTATCTGTTACCTTACAATGGGTTCTGAACTTGTTCAATAATGTTTAGAAGTTGTTATCTTTGTTGACAATCGGATTTAAAATCAGTTCTTTGATCTAGCTCTTATGGGTCAGTGATTTAAATAAAAGACAAATTTAAAAGAAAATAAAAATGGATCATTTCACGGTAAAACGAGAGAGAGTAGGGTAAGGCGAGAAGAGAAGTCTATCAAACTTAGTTGTAAAACCAAAACTACCAATTTTATTTATACTATCGACTTCACAATAGAACAAATCAAAGAAGAAGGTGTCCAGATTTCTAAGATCACCTTCTACTAAGAGCATAAGACGAGAGATGGAACAGATCTGAAAGAAAATCATAAACAGAAGGGAAGTCGGTTAAAATTGGTATCTCTCACCAGCAGCATAGCTCACACAGTGAGGACAGAGCAATTAGAACAGGACTTGAACCTTAAATCTATGGTTTTCCCTAGCATACAATAAAACAACTGAAGCCCAACAACATATTTAATCTTGATATCACGGATTTACAGCATATATTTAATAAACTTTAACGAGATGAAAACAAAAGAAAATGAACTTAGCACAATCTGAAAGAGATTAGGCTCCTGGCCATGCTATCACAGAAAGCAAAAAGCACATCAACTCCAAGTCCAGAATAAAGCATTTAACAAGATTTGCAAGAAATTGCTTCAATAGCCTTTTTTCTAAGTTTTCGCCTCCTGTGATTACATTTAGAAGAAGTATTTATAGACTCAGGACAGACCCTGATCTTTTCAGAAATATCTTCTTCTCAAACCCTAAATCTTATCACCTTAAACCCTACTACCCGGGTTTTACAATATAAGGCCCTTTTAAAATAAAGTTTCGATAAAACTTAACCATTCTGCAAATCAGTGCAGTTACTTGCCATAAATGGAGAAGGCAGAATTCGAATGCCACTTGCATCCACCCGTAACTGTGTGTAAATGTCCTCATTAATTCCCCTGGGAAATTTGGATGAGTCACCACTTCTACGACATTTCATCTCCGTAGAGCCATCCCTAAGTTGAAAATCTCTGCACGCCATTAATTCCATCATAAATTTTCATTAAATGCATCCATCGGCAAATTTCGGTAACCGAGTGTAGATATTTTCATTTTTCGGCCAATTCCCGACATACTCCATTAAATGGGATGGATGCTTAGTCATCGTAAAGTCTCTTTGCGGCCAGATCTATAAAAATCTGGATGAAACAACAATTCTCGGCATCTCTCATTTTAATATGACGGTCCTCGATTAAAATGCGCTTAACTTTGTCTTTCTGGCCATTTCTCCCGTTATCATGCAAGTGCCAGATGGCTTTCTACAAAAAAGACAAAAGAAGGATTAGTACTTTAATTAAATCAGATTAAAACTTTAATCATTAAATCACCCGCTAAAGTTCATTACATGTTGGCCTGCTTCGTGTTGACACGTGTCACAAAAATCGTGACACGTGTCCATTTCCAGCTGTTTTTCATTTCGGCCTCTTTCCTGTTTTGCCGTGAAAATGCGACATGTCGCGATTTCGCGACATGTCACGAAATCGCGACCCTTTTCTGCGTTTGGCACCTTTTCGCTTTGTAAGCCGCAAAAACGCGACATGTCACGAAATCATGACCATTTCTCCCCCTTGGCAACTTTCTTCTTTCATGCAGCGAAAACGCGACATGTCGCAAAATAACGCCCCTTTTCTACCCCTTGGTTCTTCTTGCTACCCTTGGCTTCCTTTGTTTTAAACGCGTCACGATTTCGCGACATCGTGATTTTGTGACACACTCGTGCCTTGGGTGCCTTTCTCTAAACGGTGTCGCAATTTCACGATGTCGCGATTTCGCGACACTTTCTCACTTGCAGCTTGCTCTCCTTCACCTGTCACGATTTCGTGACGCATCCGGGCCTTGGGCACTTTTCTCTCCATGGTGTCACGATTTCGTGACTCGTTTGATGCCTTGCTTCTTTCTTCTTCATGTGTCACGAAAACGTGACATGTCGCGATTTCGTGACATGTCGCGAAATCGTGCCCTTTCAATGCCTTAACCATTTTTTTTCTCTTACTGACGTGTCACGATTTCACATGTCACGAAATCGTGCCCTTTCAATGCCTTAACCATTTTTCTCTCTTGCTACCACGAAACTGTGACATGTCGCGATTTTGCGACATGTCGCGAAATCACGACACTTCCTACACTTTGCTTCCTTTTGCCTCCTTCTACAGCGAAAATGCGACATGTCGCGATTTCGTGACGTTTTCTTCAAACCTTGCATTCTTCCAAAATATGTCATGATTTTGCTACATTTTCATCAAGTTTGGCTTCCGACTCATGATATTCTCACAATGACACTGAGAGGGGGGGGTGAATCAGTGTAACTACTTAAAAACTTAAATATGCAACTTTTAAAACTAATAATGCAAGCTTGAAACTAGATAATGCAAGTATCACACAAGAGCATCACACAACACAAGATTTTACGAGGTTCACCGATGTGGCTACTCCTCAAATAATGATTGTTTGGACTTCAATCCAAATCCAGTCTTTGCAAGGATTCAATATTTACAATTGTTTACCAGCACCCACTGGAAGGAGCACCAACCCCTGATTTATCTGCTGCAATAGATAGGAGCACCAACCCCTTTATCCAAGCACCAACTTGAATTTCTATTTTGCAAGATAAATGGACATAAAAATGCCTTCTCTTTTGCAAGACCCTTACTGGTCTATGGCTCATGCAATTTTATCTCACAGAAGCATAAAGAGACTTGTTAGAGACTCAATATCTTCCTTTCAAATCTAAAACCTCTCTGTTATTTTACAAGAACAATATACAGGTTTTAGTTCTCTTGCTGTTCTTCATGCAGCACACTTACCACACTTTGCCTTTTTATTTTTTTCAATACAACACAGTTGCGGTAACCTTCTAACTGTGCCAGTTCGATCCTTATATGCTTGATTTCCTCGAATGGCTCAAATTCAAACGGTTTAACTTTCCCTCCAACTTTTCATGCATTCTCGGTTGTAATTGACGTGTCAAATCCTTCTTTGACCTGATCCACCTTTTAGCCGCTTTCTATCTGACATTTTGTTTTTGACAGCCTTTTTCTCTGCACAGTCTAACATTCTACTCTGCTGGAACTGACAACCCTTCTGCGCGTTTCGATGCTCTATTATCTCTATGAAACTGCTCTTTAAAATTCTTTTGCACTTTATTCTAAACGGTGTCAATCCTTCTATTCTACCCGTTACTTTCTTGTGAGTCAAGCACAACCATCGAGAATACTCGTATCACGGCCTCGCAACAGCCGTTCTACATTCAATGCTTAGTTCCGTGGCAACTCTTTGTAACTGCCACCTTTGCCAGCCATGCTGCAACATGGCCCTGCAACAACCGTTCTTTTCTTAATTGCAATGCTTCGTAACTTTCCTTTTAACTTCAGTTAACTGCAGCATGAATTTCTCCTATGCATTCTCACCACCTGTCACTTGGAACTGCAGATCTGACTCCAGTTAGGTTTATCGTAACTGGCGCCTTTTTGACACCTGTCACAATGCATGTATCTTTGATTTTTTCTCGCCAAAGCATTACCTGTCGCGATATCGCGACGTTTTCCGCTTTGCTGACGTCATCCTCAACTTTGTCGCGATATCGCGACACTTTCGGCTTCCTGAGGCTTCTCTGGCAACTTGTCGCGATATCGCGACATTTTTGGTTTTGCTGACGTCATCCTCTAAGATGTCGCGAAATCGTGACGTTTCTGGCTTCATGAGGCTTCTCTGGAAACATGTCGCGATATCGTGACATTTTCTGTCTTGCTGACGTCATCCGCTAAGGTGTCGCGAAATCGCGACGTTTCTGGCTTCATGAGGCTTCTCTGGAAACATGTCGCGATATCGCGACATTTTCTGTCTTGCTGACGTCATCCGCTAAGGTGTCACGAAATCGTGACGCTTCTGGCTTGCAACGGCTTTTCCGGCAACTTGTCACGATATCGCGACATTTTTAGTCTTCGACGTCATCTTCAAAGATGTCGCGAAATCGTGACGTTTCGGCATGCAACGGCTTTTCGTTCACCCCTGTCGCGAAATCGCGACACATTTTGGTTTTGCTGACGTCATCTTCATAGATGTCGCGAAATCACGACGTTTTCGGCTTGCAATGGCTTTTCGTTCACCCTGTCACGAAATCGCGACGCTTCTGGCATCCGTACAATTTTTACTCCATGCAGCCGCGAAAAACCTTACATGTAGCGAAATCGCTACATCATTGTTGCCTTAGCATTTTTCTTTTCTGCTTGCTAGTGAAACTCCGACGTGTAGCGATATCGCTACACCTTTCCAACATGTGTTTCTAACCTGTAGCGAAATCGCTACACCTTCGCATTGTGCACTTTCAACTTGTAGCGAAATCGCTACACCTCCACTATGCACTTTCAACAGCGAAAGAAGAAATCGCTACACCTCTGCACTATGCACTTTCAACCTGTAGCGAAATCGCTACACCTTTTTACCTTGCACTTTCAACTTGTAGCGAAATCGCTACATCTTTCTGCCTTGCACTTTGACCATGTAGCGAAATCGCTACTACTTTTCACCTTGCAACTCGAAGCTGTATCTAAGTCGCTGCACTTTTGTCCTTAGTGTCTCAAGCTTGTAGCGAAATCGCTACGCTTTTCTTACTTGGTGCTTTTTCTTTGCTTATTCTGGCGAAACTCAGACATGTAGCGAAATCGCTACAACTTCTTCATCAACTTTCTCTCTCCTCCGATGTGTCGCGAAATCGCGACATTTTTCATCCTTGGTGCCTTTGCTTCAAACTTGTCGCGAAATCGCGACAGTTTCTCGATTTGGCTTCTTTCCTTCCAGCATGTCGCGAAATCGCGACATTTTTCCTTGCACATTCTCTCTCCTCCGATATGTCGTGAAATCGTGACATTTTTCAATGCACTTTCTCTCTCCTCCGATATGTCGCGAAATCGTGACATTTTTCAATGCATTTTCTCTCTCCTCCGATATGTCGCGAAATCGTGACATTTTTCAATGCATTTTCTCTCTCCTCCATTAATTCCAAAATACATTTCTTCTCTCTCCGATATGTCAAAATCCGAACATTTTCTTACACTTTCTCTCTCCTCGGATATGTCGCGAAATTGCGACAGAAAACATGTCGCGATATCGCGACAGTTTTCTTCCTTGTCTTTTCTGCAAATTTTTGGATCTGGGTCCCCT
Source organism: Wollemia nobilis (assembly GCA_028583015.1). Lineage (NCBI taxonomy): Eukaryota > Viridiplantae > Streptophyta > Pinopsida > Araucariales > Araucariaceae > Wollemia > Wollemia nobilis. Next base: position 17,794,457 of record JAQPPZ010017052.1, read on the forward strand.
CTGTTTTTCTTGAGATTTTTTGCACTTGATTTGACTGACCTCTGAGCTGCTTCAACTGCATCACTCTGTATGTGTTGACAACAATTACAATCCTTTTGCACTGCTTTTGCTGCACCTTGCTCAACAATCTCCCCCTTTGGAATTGTTGGCAACACTTTGTAGCCTTGCTCAAATTCTTCTCCCCCCTTTGCCAATAATGCCAAAGGGCTGCTGCAGAACTCCCCACGAGTCTATGCACAACATTCTCGAGGCATAAATAACTTGAATGCTCCCCACGAGAATGTATTTCCCATAGCTAGTCGGTGCTTGGGAAGTGTGACTACTCCCAACTTCTTCCGAAGGTATTCAAATACTTCCTTTGGTAAAGGTTTGGTGAATATGTACTGCTACTTGCTCTGTAGTGGGAACAAACTCCAATACGACCTCTCCTTACGCAACCTTATCCTTCAAGAAGTGATACCGGATTGCAATATGCTTGGTGCGGGAATGCATTACCGGATTCTTTGAAATGTTGATTGCACTAGTGTTGTCACATTTGACTGAAATGGGCTCATTGAAGTGAATACCTAGATCTTTCAATGTTTGTCTCATCCATAGTATTTGTGTACAGCATGTAGTAGCTGCAATGTATTCGGCCTCGGCTGTGGATAAAGAGACTGATTCTTGCTTCTTACTGTGCCATGCAACCAATTTGTTTCCAAGAAAGAATGCTCCTCCACTTGTACTTTTTCTGTCATCAATGCATCCTGCCCAATCAGCATCAGAGTATGCAAAGAGAGTGAAGTCTTTTCCTTTTGGATACCACAACCCATACTCCATAGTACCTTTGAGATACCTAAAAATCCTTTTCACTCGTTGTCACATGAGTCTCTTTTGGACTAGCCTGAAATCTTGCAACCATGCAGACAGCTTGTAAGATATCCGGTCTAGTGGTCATCCAAATACGACGAGCTCCCAATCATTGATCCGTACATTGTTTGATCAACATCCGGAGATTTATCATCCTTGCTCAACTTGCGGCTTGTTGTCATGGGGGTGCTCATTGGCTTACTATCTTCCATAGTGAACTTTTTCAGCATTTCTTTCACATATTTAATTTGAGAAATAAAGATCCCCTTTTCAGTTTGATTAACTTGTAATCCAAGGAAATATGAAAGTTCACCTATCATAGACATTTCAAACTCTTTATGCATTTTGTTTGCTATGTCTTTGCATGATTCATCATTGCTACTCCCAAAAATTATATCATCTACATAAACAACTAGAACAATGAAATTGCCATTTTCAGTTTTCACATATAAATTGCTATCCACCATACCTTTCTTGAATCCTTGCTTAGTGAGATAGTTGTCCAGTCTTGCATACCAAGCTCTAGGTGCTTGTTTCAAGCCATACAATGCTTTCTTCAACTTGCAAACAAAGTTAGGATTATCACAAAGTTGAAAACCATCAGGCTGTTCAATATATACTTCTTCTTCAAGATTTCCATTCAGAAATGCTGATTTTACATCCATCCGATAAACCTTGAAATTCTTATGAACAGCTAAAGCCAAAAATAGTCTTATTGCTTCAAGTCGGCCACGGGTGCAAAAGTCTCTTCAAAATCAATCCCCTCAACTTGGGCATATCCCTTACGGACTAATCTTGCTTTATTCCTTACCACTGTCCATCTTCATTCGGTTTGTTTCTAAATATCCATTTAGTACCAATTATGTTTTTATTTTCGGGCCTTGGTACTAATTCCCGGGTTTTGTTTTTCTCAATTTGATCTAGTTCTTCATTTCTTGCTTCCATCCGAGCTTTCATCCGTGCTTGCTTCAATAATATTCTTGGGCTCAATCTTGGATAACAGAGAATAGTTATTTACTACTCTTCTTCTTGTCTGAATGCCGACTGTAGGGTCCCCAATAATCTGTTCTTTGGGATGATTTTTCTGCCAACTGCCTATTTTGTATTTTCTATTTTCATCTCTTTCTAAGTCCTCTGAATCTGATTTCTGTCTCTCTTCTTTTTCTTGATCTTCATCTTCTTCAATAAATTCTTCATAGGTTGGGTAGTTTTCATTATTGCTGATTTCTTGTTTCCTGCCTTCATCAACCTTCACATCCGCACTCTCCACTATTTTCTTAAGTCTTTTGTTGTAGCATGTATAGGCTTTGCTTTTAGTTGAGTACCCAAGGAATATTCCTTCATCGGCTCTGTCTTCAAACTTGCCAAGATTGCTTTCGGTTCTCTTAATGTAACACTTGCTGCCAAACACTTTGAAGTATTTTGCTGTAGCCTTTTTGCCAAACCACAGTTCATATGGTGTTTTGCTTTCATGCGGCCTCAACATACACCTATTATGAATATAGACTGCAGTATGGACTGCCTCTTTCCAGAACCTGTCAGCAATTTTGCTCTCTGTTAACATGGTCCTTGCCATTTCCTGTATAGTTCTGTTCTTTCTTTCAACTACTCCATTCTGCTGAGGTGTTCTTGCTGCTGAGAATTGTCTTCTTATTCCATGTTTTTCACAGAATTCAGCAAACTCATTTGAAATAAACTCTCCTCCTCTATCAGATCTCAAACATTTAATTCTTTTTCCAGATTGATTTTCAACAAGATTTTTGAAGGTTTTAAACATCTCAAAGGCTTCTGACTTCTGTTTCAGAAAGAGTACCCATGTCATTCTGGAAAAATCATCAATACACAACATAAAATATTTGTATCCATTTATGCTTTCTGTCCTCATGGGACCACACAAATCAGTGTGAATCAGTTCTAGTGGCTTGCTTGTGAAGTACTCTTTTGCTTTGAAGGTAGATCTGGTTTGCTTCCCCTTTTGGCATGACTCACAAATGTTGTTTGATGGTTTGCCAATAGTGGGTATGTCTCTTACTGCTCTTTTCGAGCTGATTTTTACCAGATTATCAAAGCTTATGTGACCGAGTCTTTTATGCCACAACCAGTTTTCTTCTTCCTGTCCAACCAAGCAAGCTCCCTCTGAAGTCTCCGAGAGAGTATACAAATTTCTAGAAGTTCTCAGTCCAGTGGCTATTAACTTTCCATTTGTTGTCTTTCTTACTTCATAGCCCTCCTTCTTGAAAATTACTTCATGACCTCTGTCACAAATCTGACTTACACTCAGTAAGTTATGCTTTAGTCCTACCACAAAAAGAACTTCCTTTGAGTTGATTTTACCATCACTTAACTTAACTGATCCTTTACCCACTATCTTTGCTCCATCATTGTTTTCGAATTTCACAGAACCACCTTCGTATGTCTGCAGCTTATCAAACTTCTGTTTGTCTCCTGTCATGTGACTGGAGCATCCACTGTCCAGAATCCAAGGAGCAGATTTATTCTGTGCTTTGAGAGCTTTTTGAACGATCAGGGATTCTTTGTCTTTCTTCGGTTGTCCCTTTTCTTTCCACTGAGTTTTGACAGCAGATCTGGTTACTTTCTTCACCTTCTCCCTTTCATTTGCTTGTGACGAGTTTATTGGGAAATTTTCTGTACTGTTTTGATCCAACTGAGTGATATTTTCTTTCCTGATATTTATTTCCTGCAAAAGAGCTACGACAATTTCTTGCAATATGGCCGAAGTTATGGCAGTTATAACATTCTACAGCATAATCTATCAAAGGTGAAAAATTATTTCTGCTAGTGAAATTTCTTTGTTCTATATTATATCTACAACTAGAAATTTTATGACCATATGCATTGCACTTAAAACAATAACCAGAAAAGGAACGAGTGTACCTGGGAAATGGATGTTGCCATGTGGAGGTAGGAGCCATGGGTCTTCTTCTTCTTTGATGAGAGACTTTGGTGAATCCATCATTTGTAGCACTCCTTTCGAGCTTGGATTTGTTGTTTTCTTTTGCATGATACGGTTTATCTTGATCAACTCTAATCTTGTCTTTATTATTTACTGGATCTACTGTTATAGCCTTTGAGTCCTTTGAGGTTTCTCCTTCATCAAAGCCCAAGCCAAATTTGATACCCATGTGGGCCTTTGATTATTCAACATTTTGTTCGATTTCGCAAACTGTCTTCAAATTTATGATGACAACTCAGTTTCCGATTCATTTCTTCTAGTTGCAGCCTTAATCTGACTATTTCTTCTTCTAGCTTGTTGCTCTCATTTATTTTCACGGTCAGCTGAGCTTCAACATCTTCAGACCTTTTCTTGTATTCTTCGATTTGTACTTTCAAACTTATTATTACATTGTTGGCCTCCTCAAATTTTCTTGTAATCTTTTTATTTCTTTTCCTTTCGCACTTAACTCTTCAAGAGCGGCAACTAACTCACCTTCCGAGATCTATCTCGGCCTCATCTTCTAATTTTTCTTCACACTCCTGTGTTTCCTCAGTTGTTTGTTCTTCAAAAGCCATGAATAGGGCTTCACCAGTTTCTTCTTCGATTCCTCACTGGAACTGTCTTCAGAAGAATCGATATTCTGGGAAATGAAACTCTTCTTCTTGAAGTTTCTTTTTCTAAACTGCGGTTTCTTTTTCCAGACATTTCTTTCTGGATGTGTTCCTTCATCATTTTTATTTTTCTCCTTCATTGGGCATTTTGCTGCAAAGTGCCCGATGCCTCCACAATTAAAACATTTGAACGACAACTTACCTCTGTACTTTCCTTTTCCCTTTACTAATTACCTAACAAAGTTTGCTTCATTTTCATCTAGAGATTCTTCTTCCTCTGACTCTTGTTTAGATTTTACATTTTTCTGTGCTTGGAAGGCTGCTTCTCTGTCAGAGGGCTTAGTTTGTCCAATCCTCATTTCATAAGCTGTTAGAGAACCATGCATTTCATCCATACTGAAAAAATTTAAATCTTTTGCTTCTTCTATGGCAGAAACCTTTGCATCAAACCTTTTGTTGAGAGTTCTCGGTACCTTCTTCACAACAACTGCATCTTCCATTTCTTCCCCCGAGTCCTCTTATTGCATTGATGATTCCGTTTACTCTCGGCATGTAAGCTTCTATGTTTTCATCATCGGTCATCTTTAATGCTTCGAGCTCGGGCACGATGTGTTTGCAGCTTAGCTTCCTTGATTTTTTTGTCTCCTTCATGAATGCTTTGCAGTTTGTCCCATATGTCTTTAGCAGATTTGCAGTTCATGATGCGTATCAACTCACTGTCGACCAATCCACACATAATCGCATTCTTGGCTTTCGAGTTGTTCTCAAACTTTTTCTTTTCAGCAGCATCTGTTGGAGGAACAGTGGGAGTGGTGTATCCATTTTCAACAGATTCCCAAATGTCATAACCCAATGCACGAGAGATAGGTCGCATTCCGAGCCTCCAGAAAGAATAGTTTGTTCCATCGAACGAGAGGAGCTTTGTTAGAAGAGAAACCTTCACCACCGGCCATTGTATATCTCCCAAGAACACCTTAGGTGATTAAGCTTGTGCGAGTGCCCGGCTACGATACCAATTGATATTCTCACAATGAAACTGAGAGGGGGGGGTGAATCGGTGTAACTACTTAAAAACTTAAATCTGCAACTTTTAAAACTAATAATGCAAGCTTGAAACTAGATAATGCAAGTATCACACAAGAGCATCACACAACACGAGATTTTACGAGGTTCACCGATGTGGCTACTCCTCAAATAATGACTGTTTGGACTTCAATCCAAATCTAGTCTTTGCAAGGATTCAATATTTACAATTATTTACCAGCACCCATTGGAAGGAGCACCAACCCATGATTTATCTGCTTGCAATGAGATAGGAGCACCAACCCCTTTTTCAAGCACCCACTTGAATTTCTATTTTGCAAAAATATATTGACATCAAAATGCCTTCACTTTTACAAGACCCTTACTGGTCTATGGCTCATGCAATTTTAACTCACAGAAGCATAAAGAGACTTGTTAGAGACTCAATATCTTCCTTTCAAATCTAAAACCTCTCTGTTATTTTACAAGAACAATATACAGGTTTTAGTTCTCTTGTTGTTCTTCATGCAGCACACTTACCACACTTTGCCTTTTTATTTTTTCAATACAGCACAGTTGCGGTAACCTTCTAACTGTGCCAGTTCGATCCTTATATGCTTGATTTCCTCGAATGGCTCAAATTCAAACGGTTTAACTTTCCCTCCAACTTTTCATGCATTCTCGGCTGTAATTGACGTGTCAAATCCTTCTCTGACCTGATCCGCCTTTTAGCCGCTTTCTTTCTGACATTCTGACGTTCTGACAGCCTTTTTCTCTGCACAGTCTGACATTCTACTCTGTTGGAACTGACAACCCTTCTGCGCGTTTCGATGCTCTATTATCTCTACGAAATTGCTCTTTAAAATTCTTTTGCACTTTATTCTAAACGATGTCAATCCTTCTATTCTACCCGTTACTTTCTTGTGAGTCAAGCACAAGCATCGAGAATTCTGTATCACGGCCCTGCAACAGCCGTTCTACATTCAATGCATAGTTTCGTGGCAACTCTTTGTAACTGCCACCTTTGCCAGCCATTCTGCAACACGGCCCTGCAACAGCCGTTCTTTTCTTAAATGCAATGCTTCGTAACTTTCCTTTTAACTTCGATTAAGCTGCAGCATGAATTTCTCCTATGCATTCTCACCACCTGTCACTTGGAACTGCAGATCTGACTCCAGTTAGGTTTATCGTAACTGGCGCCTTTTTGACACCTATCACAATGCATGTATCTTTGATTTTTTCTCGCCAAAGCATTACCTGTCGCGATATCGCGACGTTTTTCGCTTTGTTGACGTCATCCTCAACTTTGTCGCGATATCGCGACACTTTCGGCTTCCTGAGGCTTCTCTGGCAACTTGTCGCGATATCGCGACATTTTTGGTTTTGCTGACGTCATCCTCTAAGATGTCGCGAAATCGCGACGTTTCTGGCTTCATGAGGCTTCTCTGGAAACATGTCGCGATATCGCGACATTTTCTGTCTTGCTGACGTCATCCGCTAAGGTGTCGCGAAATCGCGACGCTTCCGGCTTGCATGAGGCTTCTCTCGGCAACTTGTCGCGATATCGCGACATTTTTAGTCTTGCTACGTCATCTGCTAAGGTGTCGGAAATCGCGACGTTTCGGCTTGCAGAGGCGTTTCAACTTGTCGCGATATCGCACATTTTGTATCTTGCTGACGTCATCTTCAAAGATGTCGCGAAATCGCGACGTTTTCGGCTTGCAACGGCTTTTCGTTCACCCTGTCGCGAAATCGCGACACATTTTGGTTTTGCTGACGTCATCTTCATAGATGTCGCGAAATCGTGACGTTTTCGGCTTGCAATGGCTTTTCGTTCACCCTGTCGCGAAATCGCGACGCTTCTGGCATCCGTACAATTTTTACTCCATGCAGCCGCGAAAAACCTTACATGTAGCGAAATCGCTACACCATTGTTGCCTTAGCATTTTTCTTTTATGCTTGCTAGTGAAACTCCGACGTGTAGCGATATCGCTACACCTTTCCAACACGTGTTTCTAACCTGTAGCAAAATCGCTACACCTTTGCATTATGCACTTCCATCCTGTAGCAAAATCGCTACACCTCCCACTATGCACTTTCAACGAGAAAACACCACGGCGAAATCGCTACACCTCCCACTATGCACTTTCAACCTGTAGCGAAATCGCTACACCTTTTTACCTTGCACTTTCAACTTGTAGCGAAATCGCTACATCTTTATGCCTTGCACTTTGACCATGTAGCGAAATCGCTACTACTTTTCACCTTGCAACTCGAAGTTGTATCTAAGTCACTGCACTTTTGTCCTTAGTGTCTCAAGCTTGTAGCGAAATCGCTACGCTTTTCTTACTTGGTGCTTTTTCTTTGCTTATCCTGGCGAAACTCAGACATGTAGCGAAATCGCTACAACTTCTTCATCAACTTTCTCTCTCCTCCGATGTGTCGCGAAATCGTGACATTTTTCATCCTTGGTGCCTTTGCTTCAAACTTGTCGCGAAATCGCGACAGTTTCTCGATTTGGCTTCTTTCCTTCCAGCATGTCGCGAAATCGCGACATTTTTCCTTGCACATTCTCTCTCCTCCGATATGTCGCGAAATCGCGACATTTTTCAATGCACTTTCTCTCTCCTCCGATATGTCGCGAAATCGCGACATTTTTCAATGCATTTTCTCTCTCCTTCGATATGTCGCGAAATCGCGACATTTTTCAATGCATTTTCTCTCTCCTCAGCCATGTCGCGAAATCGCGACAATCTTACTTGCATCTTCTCTCTCCTCAGACATGTCGCGAAATCGCGACATTTTTGCGTGCTTTTTCTCTCTCCTCGGATATGTCGCGAAATCGTGACATTTTCTTATGGAATTTCTCTCTCCTCCGATATGTCGCGAAATCGTGACATTTTCTTATGCACTTTCTCTCTCCTCCGGTATGTCACGAAATCGCGACAGAAAACATGTCGCGATATCGCGACAGTTTTCTTCCTTGTCTTTTTTTGCAAATTTTTGGATCTGGGTCCCCTCTGTTTTTCTTGAGATTTTTTGCACTTGATCTGACTGACCTCTGAACTGCTTCAACTGCATCACTCTGTCTGTGTTGACAACAATTACAATCCTTTTGCATTTATTTTGCTACACCTTGCTCAACAACTCAAACCTGTCGCGATTTCGCTACCTTTCCCAAAATGGAAAGTGTCACGATTTCGTGACCTTTCCAAAAATGGAAGTGTTGCGATTTCACGACGTTTCCAGCACTTAGCTTATTTTTCCAAAACCCGTCGCGATTTCGTGACATTTTTGAAAATGGAAAGTGTCGCGATTTCACTACTTTTTCGAAAATGGAAAGTTTTGGCTTCTAATGAATTTATCTATCTGTATTCTGCATTTTTTTATATCAGTGAAAGATTTTCTTTACTCATAAATGATTCTAACATTTGAAAAATGAATTCTAAAATAAAACAAAGCCAGATGCAAGTCTGTTTGGATACTTTGGTATATGCAAAATTTGACAAAGGATGCAAGCAAAATATGGAATTAAAACCTGAAAAACATCAAGAGGGTCCTTACTGCAAAATGAAAGCTCAATATTTTCAAAGGATGGAAAATCATTTTTCAGTGGGGGTGTGTTGCTTCTCAACAAATGGTGATATCTGCGGGTAAAATAGTAGCACTATTTTAGAATCTAGGACTCTAGTTTCAAAACAACATAGACCATGTACCATGCTTTGCCACAGATATTCTTCAAAATAAATTGACTACTAGCTGATAGTTGTCAAAATTTCCCAAGGACATACTAGGCTGAATCATTTAAGGAAGATTTTTGATGTGCAATTATAAGTGTATAAAACTTTCTTCAAAAATGACTGGGCCTTCAAATGTTGTACTCTGGATTGATCAGCTTTTCTAGATTGTAAAAGAGGAAACCGAGTAGAGCTCTGTTTACTAGTTTAGCCTTTTATAGCCTCGACAGAGTTACCCTTTAGATTTACACGACCCAGATTCACAACTGTAAGGTAGAATCTACAACTTGGTAAAAAAAACATCTTTTGAAGTCTTGGCTATCTCTTTGATTACATAACTTTTTTTTTTATATATATTGGAAATAACAGAGTGCCAGTTCTATGTTGTCTTGCTCAACTTTCATCTTCTCTCTCTCTTCTTTGAAATATACTGAAGTCTGAAAAACCTTTAAAAGAAGAACAACAATTTTTCTTTTAATATCTCATTAGTATGGAACTGCTTCATCCTGGGTACTGATAGCCTCTATGGATACTCAAATGATTTCAGGAATCATAGTCCCCTCTTATGACCAACTTTTCTTGGATTCCCTAGGAGTTTCTCCAGCCAAATAGTATAGCAGTTTCTTTATAATTAAAATAACTGTGGCAAGCAAGACACAAAATCCAATCATATTTCTACTGTTGTTCTGAATAACAAAATAGTTCCACTGTTCAGTTAAAGCAGACTATCTCAATTAGAATAATGAACAGAATGGACACTGGATTTTGAACTTAGAAAAAACAATTTTAGAAGGCTGACTTTTTCATTGATGCTCAGGCAAAACTTAAAAAATAGAATTTTAAAAGCTAAAGAAATTGAAAACTAAAAGCTAAAAAATTTGTACAGACTTCCAAGGATAAACAAAATAAAATAAAATAAAACAAACTAAAATAAAATAAAATAAAACAAACTTGTACAAACATTTAAAATAAAATAAAATAAAAAAACACTGCACAGACACCAAAAGAAATAAAACACAGAACTGTACAGACCTTTAAAATAAAATAAAATAAAACTGAACTACTTAAAAACTTATTTACAATGTACACACATGTTACAACTTCTTTGTGATTCATTCAAACGATATATTGGATGGAACAGCTGAGAAATAATGCTTTAAGTATTGACCATTAACAGGGAGGTCCAGAAAATTACCATCAAGGTCCTGCATAACGAAATGCGTTATCACCCGAATCTCGGCAATGCGGTATGGCCCTATCCACAGCGGCTACAACTTTGTATGCTTACCCTTCTTTTCATGGGCCTTGTCCCATAGAAGCACCAGGTCTGCAAGTCTGAAAGCTTTCACTTTGGGTCTTTTGTCAAACCAGTGCTTGACGGTTTCTTGGTGCTAACTGAAATGTTCCAGGGCTTGGAGTCTTTCATCCTGTAAATTAGTTAGATCCAAAACATGGGCCTCTGCATCTGCTTGATCCTCAAAATAGTCTAAGATAAATTGGTAAGTAGGTAATTTTAGAGATATGGGAACAATGGGCTGAGTACCATATAGCAAAGAAAATGGGGAAGTTTTAAGAGCCACTTTATATTTTATCCTGTCAGCCCAAAGTGCATATTTCAATAATGCATGCCATTATCTGGGTTTGTCTGTTGCAAATTTATTAATGGCATTCATTAAATTCTTATTCGTGGACTCAGCCAGTCCATTACCCTAGGGATAATGGTTGGATGAAAATCTGATAACTATCCCCATCTGGTCTGCCCATTCTACAAACTCCAATGATTGGAATGCTGGTCCATTATCACACACCAAATTCAGAGGAACCCCAAACCTGGTTATGACATTTGACTCTAGAAATTTGATTACTTCATGAGCTAGTACTTCTTATGGTGGTTGCTGCTTCGACCCATCTTGTGCGATGATCGCAGTAGCTGTTAGAACATACTTATGCCCTGTTGAAGAATTTGGATTAATCACTCCCATAAAATCAAGTCCCCATTGCATAAAAGGTTTATTTATTATAACAGGCTGCAATGGTAGAGCTCGATTGGCCTCTTTGGATGCAAAAGTTTGGCACTGATGGCAAGTTCTCACATGCTGATGGGCATATTTAAATAACGTAGGCCAGTAATAGCTTGCTCTCAATATTTTATGTGCAGTAGCAGATCCTGAGGAATGCCCTGCCCATAAATTTTCATGAAAACTGGACATGACTTCATTGACTTCACTCTGAGAAATGCATCTTAAGAAAACGCCAGCATAATTTTCTTTGTACAAATTACCTCCTTTGAGGAGATAATGAGCAGCCTTCAGTTTTAGTGCTCTCCTTTGGGTTCTATTCAAGTGAGACGAGCAAATTCCAAATTGCAACAGATGAATAATATCTCCATACCAGTCATCAGATTCAAAATTTAACTGATTAATTTCTTGCTGCACAGGTACTTTGGCAATGTGTTGGGACAGACCAAGTCCTCTGATTAATTTTGCAGGCCGAATTTCTAAGTCATATTCCTACAGTCGCTGTAACCCAATTACCTCTTAGTTCACCCAATTCATCCTGACTTAAAAGATATTTAACAGCTGGGTCAGGAACTATAGCATGAACTTTGCTTCTTAGTATGTAGTGCCTGAACTGCTTAACTGCTCTCACCAAGGCATAAGCTTGTTTATCTAAATGAGAATATTTTAGCTCAGCCCCCTTTAAATTGGTACTCTTGAAAGTAATTGGATGCTCCCCTGTTTCTCTTCGTTGGGTCAGAACTGCAGCAAGTGTGTGTTCAGAAGAAAAGGTGTACAGATAAAAATCTGCACTGAAATCTGGGCTCACCAGAACTGGCGCTTGCTTGATGGCAGTATTGATTTCTTGGAATGTTATTTTAGCTTTTGTTGTAAAAACAATCTGAGCAGTTTCCTTTAGCATGTCATTCAGTGGATTGACTATTTCTGTGAAGCCGGAGATTAACTTCCTGACAAAATTAATTTTTTCGAAGAAGGACCTCAACTCTTTCTTAGAGTTGGGAAAGGGTATGCCGGATATGGCTTCAACTCTGTCTGGATCCATGGAAATGCCATATTTTGTGATCAAGTGCCCAAGGAGATTTCCTTTCGTTACACCAAAAATGCACTTCTTCGGATTCAAAGAAATGCCGAACTCCCTACATTTCTTGAACACAGACTCCGAGTGTTTTACATGGTCAAACCGAGATTTAGAGAAGACTATTAAATCATCCATGTAAAAAACAATACATTTACCCATAAGGCCTTTGAAGGCACAATCCATTGCCCATTGAAACGTAGCTCCAACATTTATTAATCCAAATGGCATCCTCTTGTAAGCAAAAGTTCCCCACTTAGTTGTGAAAGCAGTTTTCATCTTGTCTTCCCTATCAACCAATATCTGATTATACCCTGAGAAACCGTCTAGGAAAGACATCATTTCCGAACCATTAACAATCTGCAGCACATCATCCATAGAAGGCAGAGGATAATTATCTTTCTCAGATGCCTTGTTCAAATTTTTAAAATCCACACACAGGTAGATCTCTCCATTTTTCTTTTTGACTGGCACCAAATTGGCCACCCAAGTAGAATGCCTAATGGGAAAAATAATGGTGGCACTCAATAATTTTTCTACCTCTTTCTGGATTAGGGGCTCTAGCAAGGCGTTGACATGCCTCTATTTTTGTCGAAAAGGTTTACACAATTCTTTTAAAGGTATAACATGAGTGTAAACTTTCGGATAAAAAACTTTTAAGTCTTTGTAAGACCAGGCCATAACGTCTTTGGACCTGAGAAGAAAATCAATCATATTTCTTTTTATTTTTGGATCACAAATTTTAGCCAACTTGATGTGCTTAGGATCTTCTTCAGTCCCCACATTCAGGTTCTCGGTCTTACTGTTTGTTACACCCACAAAATCCTCAGAACTCACCTTTTGCCTAATTTGGTCAACATTAAAGAGCTGCTCGAGTTCCACCATCCCTTTTGGAATTCTGTTATCTTTCAACCTTATTATTCCCTTGTCATCGTCTAACTGCTCCAGCAGAGTATCCCTTTATCCATCATCGATTATAGCATTTTCAAATGTGTTAGTACTCTGTAAAAAAATTATAATCTATTGGTCATCAGAGAAAACCTAAAAATTATCCACATTATTTGGGACTGAAGGGCAAGGGACTAACTCAATCAAAAATTTGTTCCATTTGAAATCTTCTAGTGGTTTCAGGCTTGCGGCTGAAGAAGCCAGGACATCTGCACATGAATTCTGCTCTCTAGGTATGTGTGTCAGATTAAAAGCATCAAAATCTTCTACTAGATCCCAAGCCCAGTGTTTGTATCCTTTTAAATAAGAGGCTTTGCACTAGAATTTACCTTTAACTTGATTAGCCACCAATTTTGAATCTGTAAAAACTTGGATATTTCTTACACTTCTGTCCAACTTTTAAAACTCAAAAAATCATTGGCCAACTTTTGGACTATTTTTGAGACTTCTTCAACTCTTGCATTGCCAGCTTCTTTACCTGAGTTCTGTACATTTTCAGCAAGTGTTACAACTAATGGATTTCCTGATGGTAGAGTCTGACACACTGGAAACATCATCTGATGTGGTATGGGATTGAAAACAGGGGCAGCTTGTTTAACCAAAGGAATTTTCTGAGCATTTAAAGGTTGGGGTCCCAACTGTCTTTCTAGAATCAAAGCTTCTTTGTAAGCCTCTGTTAAATTGGTAATAGAGGGATCTCTTTTCAAGAACACCGAAGTCATTAGATCTAGAGAATTTCTAAAAATCTCTAATGCCAGGTCTACATTTGGCACATAATAACCAGTCAGTCTACCATAAGCCTTCTAAAATCTGACATTGTAAGATCTGATAGATTCATTTAGTTCTCTTTTAATACCGAAAATCGCTGATATAATATACTAGGGATCTATTACCTCACCAAACTGTGACACAAAAACCTTTTCCAAGTCATTCCAACTGGTAATAGAATCATTAGTGAGATTTAGAAACCAGTCATAAGCTCCCTCTTGGAGAGTGAACGGGAACAATCTGCAAGCAACATCTTCATGCTATACATTTAACAATTTCAAAGCATTCTCGAATGCAACTAGATGTTCTTCTGCTGTCCTAGTCCCATCATGCTTGTATATGGGAAGATATCTCTTAGGATTTTTAGGTAGGTCATGGGCTATACCCGGGATATTTAAAGCAGTGGAACCCAACTAGTTTGCCATTACTACTTGATTGACGGTGATATTCTAAGTTGTAGTTGGAGTAACTACCAGTGGTGATAAAACTGTTTCAGACAGAGACTTGGCCCTTCTGAGGCTACTTCTTCTTGGAGTTTCTAATTCAGGCACAAGGAGATCTCCAGCTTTGGGGTGGGACCTTGTTACTATGTATGTAGAATCCAGCTTTTCATAAGCAACTTATAATTTCACAATCCTTAACAGACCACTAAACTTGGCCCTCTTTTCTGGCAATTTTAAATATTGTATAGACAACTTACAATACTGAACGGAGTTTAGTGGGCCCTCCTTCTAGCACCATTTTAAATGTTGGCCCGACTTTTATACACACCTTGTGAAGAATGAGCATGAAACTCTGATAACACTTATAAGGGATAAATCCCACTCACTTTAGGATCTTGCTGGTTATCCAAGGTGTGAGTTACAGAGTTGGGTCGAATGTCTATTCACTCTTTTTCACTTCTGAAATAGTTTTCAAAATGGACTGTCTGTTACCTTACAACGGGCTCTGAACTTGTTCAATAATGTTTAGAAGTTGTTATCTTTATTGACAATCGGATTTAAAATCAGTTCTTTGATCTAGCTCTTTATGGGTCAGTAGATTTAAATAAAAGACAAATTTAAAAGAAAATAAAAATGGATCATTTCACGGTAAAACAGAGAGAGTAGGGTAAGGCAGAAAGAGAAGTCTATCAAACTTAGCTGTAAAATCAAAACTACCAATTTTATTTATACTATCAGCTTCACAATAGAACAAATCAAAGAAGAAGGTGTCCAGATTTCTAAGATCACCTTCTACTAAGATCATGAGACAGAGATGGAACAGATCTGAAAGAAAATCATAAACAGAAGGGAAGTCGGTTAAAATTGGTATTTCTCATCAGCAGCATAGCTCACACAGTGAGGACAGAGCAATTAGAACATACCTGAACCTTAAATCTATGGTTTTCTCTAGCATACAATAAAACAAATGAAGCCCAACAACATATTTAATCTTGATAACATGGATTTACAGTATATATTTAATAAACTTTAACAAGATGAAAACAAAAGAAAATGAACTTAGCACAGTTTGAAAGAGATTAGGCTCCAGGCTATGCTATCACAGAAAGCAAAAAGCACATCAACTCCAAGTCCAAAATAAAGCATTTAACAAGATTTTCAAGAAATTGCTTCAATAGCCTTTTTTCTAAGTTTTTGCCTCCTGCGATTACATTTAGAAGTATTTATAGACTTAGGACAGACCCTGATCTTTTCAAAAATATCTTCTTCTCAAACCCTAAATATTATCATCTTAAACTCTACTACCCGGGTTTTACAATATAAGGCCCTTTTAAAATAAAGTTTTGATAAAACTTAACCATTCTGCAAATCAGTGTAGTTACTTGCCATAAATGGAGAAGGCAGAATCCGATATTATTTGCATCCACTTGTAACTATGTGCAAATGTCTTCATTAATTCCCCTGGGAAATTTGGATGAGTCACCACTTCCTTGAAATTTCATCTCCGTAGGGCTGTCTCTGAGTCAAAAATCTCTGCACGCCATTACTTCCATCATGAATTTTCATTAAATGTGTCCATCAGCAAATTCCGGTAACCGTGTGTAGATATTTTCATTTTTCGATCAATTGCCGATATATTCTGTTCAATGGATGGATGCTTAGTCATCGTAAAATCTCTTTGCGGCCAGATCTATAAAAATCTGGATAAACCAGCAATTCTCGGCATCTCTCATTTCAATATGACGGTCCTCAATTAAAATGTGCCTGACTTTGTCTTTCTCAGCATTACTCCCGCTATCATGCAAGTGCCAGATGGCTTTCTGCAAAAAAGACAAAACAAAGATTAGTACTTTAATTAAATCAGATTAAAACTTTAATCATCAAATCACATGCTAAAATTCATTATATGTTGGCCTACTTCGCGTTGACACATGTCACAAAAATCGCGACACGTGTCCGTTTCCAGCTGTTATTCATTTCAGCCTCTTTCCTTTTTTGCCGCAAAAACGCGACATGTCGCGATTTTGCGACATGTCACAAAATCGCTACCCTTTTCTGCGTTTGGCACCTTTTCGCTTTGTAAGCCACGAAAACGTGACATGTCGCAAAATCGTGACCATTTCTCCCCCTTGGCAACTTTCTTCTTTCATGCAGTGAAAACGCGACATGTCGCGAAATCGCGCCCCTTTTCTGCCCCTTGGTTCTTCTTGCTACCCTTGGCTTCCTTTGTTTTAAACGCGTCACGATTTTGCAACGTCGTGATTTTGTGACACACTCATGCCTTGGGTGCCTTTCTCTAAACGGTGTCACGATTTCGCGACGTCGCAATTTCGCGACACTTTCTCACTTGTAGCTTGCTCTCCTTCACCTATCGCGATTTCGTGACGCATCCGGGCCTTGGGCACTTTTCTCTCCATGGTGTCACGATTTCACGACTCGTTTGATGCCTTGCTTCTTTCTTCTTCATGTGCCACGAAAACGCGACATGTCGCGACATTCGCGAAATCGTGCCCTTTCAATGCCTTAACCATTTTTTTTCTCTTACTGACGTGTCACGATTTCATGACATGTCGCGAAATCATGCCCTTTCAATGCCTTAACCATTTTTCTCTCTTGCTACCGCGAAACTGCGACATGTCGCGATTTCGTGACATGTCGCGAAATCATGACACTTCCTACACTTTGCTTCCTTTTGCCTCCTGCTGCAGCGAAAATGCGACATGTCGCGATTTCGTGACGTTTTCTTCAAACCTTGCATTCTTCCAAAATATGTCGCGATTTTGCTACATTTTCATCAAGTTTGGCTTCCGACTCAAACCTGTCGCGATTTCGCTACCTTTCCAAAAATGGAAAGTGTCGCGATTTCGTGACCTTTCCAAAAATGGAAGTGTTGCGATTTCGCGACATTTCCAGCACTTAGCTTATTTTTCCAAAACCCGTCGCGATTTCACGACATTTTTGAAAATGGAAAGTGTCACGATTTCGCTACTTTTCCGAAAATGGAAAGTTTTGGCTTCTAATGAATTTATCTATCTGTATTCTGCATTTTTTTCATATCAGTGAAAGATTTTCTTTACTCATACATAATTCTAACATTTGAAAAATGAATTCTAAAATAAAACAAAGCCAGATGCAAGTCTGTTTGGATACTTTGGTATATGCAAAATTTGACAAAGGATGCAAGCAAAATATGGAATTAAAACTAGAAAAACATCAAGAGGGTCCTTACTGCAAAATGAAAGCTCAATATTTTCAAAGGATGGAAAATCATTTTTTAGTGGGAGTGTGTTGCATCTCAACAAAAAGCCATCTGGTCTTGGAGTTTTGCCGATACTCATTCCAAAAACCACATTCTTCAGTTCTTCTCTACCAATGGGTTTAAGAAGGGCCTGGTTTTCTTCTTTAGAGATAATAGAGGGTATGACATCAATAACTTCATTTTGAGCCTCTACATCTTGCTCCATACTTTCCTTAAAATGTTTAGAAAAATAATCCATTGATTGGGAATGCATACCAGGAAGAGTATCAAAGGAATGTCCATTCTCATCTTGAAGAGCTTCAATGTTATTCATCTGTCTCCTAGCACAGGCTGACCGATGGAAAAATTTGGTATTTCTATCACCTTCTAATAACCAAGTGGTTCTTGCTCTCTATTTCCAGTAGGTCTCCTCTTGGTTATCAATGTCCTCAATCGCTTTACGCAAGGCATCATCCTCGACTTTGAGCTGCTCTGTAATTGTTCCTTCCCTAAAGTGTTTTTGAACCTCATCCCATCTGGCCACCAAAGGAGCTCTTTGGATCTGGAAGTCTGTCTTGTTAGCTTGCCTCCATTGTTTCAGTTGAGCTTTGACATAATGAAGCTATTTGTGGAATCTAAACATTGTTGTCCCAAAAGGTAGACGACCTTCCTCCCACCACTATGGAATTTTCTTTCGAAGATCCTCTTTTTGTAACCAAAAATTCTCAAATTTAAAGGGTTTGTGATGCTGCCCTGTCGTAATCCCTCCCTCCAACAAAATGGGAAAGTGATATGAAATCGGGCCCTCCAAAATCTAGAATTTTGTATTCCATTTTACGAATGCCTCATCTGAAACTAGAAAATGGTCTAGCTTTACCTTCCGGCTATGTGGCTCCCTCCTCTTGTTAGTCCAAGTAAAGTTGGGTCCAGGGCCTTTAATATCCACTAGGTGAAAAGCTCTGGACTTGGGCAATCGAAGTCGATCCCCTGGGTCCAAAATTGGGGTTCCTCCTTCCTGATCTCTAGAAGATAATTTAGAATTAAAATCCCCAGCAATAATCCAGTCTAAATATTCCCTTGAGGTCCTCATGTTATGCACAAATTTCCATTGAAGCCTTTGGCCATCAAGGTTTTGAGCCCCATAAAAATTTGTGATTAAAACATGTTCAGTTGTGACATTATTCCTAAAATGAGATGTGAGAACACCCCTCTAGGCTATATGTTCTATTGCAGTCCATTCCAGAGAGTTCCAAAGAGTGACAATCCCCCCTGAGGCACCTTGGGTAGCCACATCCATATGACCAGCGCCCCTCCAAATTTTGTTAACTATTTTACACATAAGATCTAACAACATTTTGGTCTCTTGGATAAGAAAAAAATCTGTTTTGCATTTTCCTAAGAGTCTTTGAATAGCAGATTGATGGGTTCTACTGTTTAAACCCCTAATATTCCATGATTGAATAATCATTGAAAACCTTGAGAGCAGTAAGAATTAATTGTCCTCACCAATCCTCCAATGATCAGCTTGTCTCCTTGAACTGCTAGTAGGTCCTTATTTGATTTTCTGCCCGCTCCTTGAGAGTTGCTATTTTTGGATCTCTTTTCCACCTGAGTTATCCCTAGGGCTGGCCTTTCTCTATTCTTTTCTGCTATTCCCATGCTGACATCCTTGATTATTGGCTGCGCTTGGGAGTGCACTATCAATGCCCCTACATTCTCTGACTGCGGTAACTCAATGTACTCAATTACCTATTCTATGACGATGGGAGATGAAGGAGAAGCATGAGCGTGGATGTTATTGTCTTCAATATTACCATCCACTCCTTCCATGAATTGATCCTCTTGGTCCACTAGTGTCTTAAAAATTTCATACCTATTGGCTGGCTTGAGTTGTGATTGCTCCTTACCATTTTTCTTTTGCTTTCTCCTTATTTTGGGCTGTTCAAAGCCATCTTTCTAAACATCATTACCCTGAGGAGTATTGGTTGGTTCTTTGGTAAGAGTTGACTTACCCTCCCTGGGGTGATTTGGCATTCCAAGCGGGGCCTCCATTTTTGTGTTCAAAATATTTGGACAAAACTGGGCCAAATGCCCATGTTTGTGGTAAACTCTACATCTGAAGGGCAGAGCCTCATAATCTAGCTGTTGGATCCAAGATAGTCCTGCCAGTTCAAGTTCCACCTCTGCAGGTAGAGGCTAGCTAATATCCATTTCCACACAAATTCTTGCAAAAACAGCTGTGTTTCCTTCTATGGTGTCTTTGGAGATGCCTAGATGTCTACCGAGGGAGTTACCGATCATTTCCAAAACCTGCTCACCCCAAAACTGGAATCAGAGCTGGAATCTTGCCATCCTGTGGTTAGTTTCAGCATTTTCAGTGTTTTTTCAGTTATTCATGGTGATAAGTGTGTTTCTGTGGTGAAAAGTGTGCCCTAGTGAAAATCATGGATTTTTAGGGGATTCACGGATTTTTAGGGATTTTTTTTTCAGAAAATAAAAATTGCAGATTTGGATACCCTTTTGACCATTTTGCAGTTTTGTGGTTTCAAAATTTTTTTTTGGTGGTCAGAATTTCAGATTTCCATCTTCTTAGGGTTTGATAGGGTTTTATGCATCGTCCTCCTGTTCATCAGTATTTTACTAGGAGAAACATACTCGCTTTGGAAATGTCAAACAGGGAAGAGGTTGAGGAGCCCCAAAGGCCAGTTGATAGGATTGAGCAAAAATTCGATGCCCTACTTGACATGCTGCAAAGAATGGTGTCCTTACAAGAGACAAATCAACAAGAATTGAGGGCAGCTTTGGGCAACCCAAATGGCACAAGGAGGGAAGGAGAAAGGGGAGGCAACAACAATGGGCATGAGTCATCATCTAACTCACACACTCCCTTGCCTAGGCCGTCCAAGCCTATGTTCCTTGTTCCACCACCTCCACGGGAGGAAAATGAGGTAACTGATGAATTAGATGAATGGTTTGTTGCTTATAGTAATAAATCAAAGGGTTTTAGGGTAGCAGTTTCTTTTGATAAATATTTGAAGATTGTGGGTAAATCTGTTGTTGAGGCTAAAAAAGAGAAAAAGAAGCCCTTTTTGCATCAAAAGGTGACCATTCCGTCATTTAATGGTCAAGATGGTCTTACAGCTAGGGCATGGCTTCAAAAATTGTAGACTTATTTTACCTTGGAGCCTATTTTTGAAGCTGATGCAGTTCATATTGCTACACTCCACCTTGAGGGTAGTGCTTACTCATGATGGCATCATGGGTTAGTAACCCAAGGGCATGGTGATATTGATACATTTGATGAATTTTGCACCGGGGGTTTTGAAACGAGGTTTGAAAGGAGGAATGTGGAAGAGTATTTCAAGGAGCTTGCCACTTTGAAGCAAACTTCATCCATTCATACCTATGTGGAGGAGTTTGAACAACTTTCAGTTTAGGTACAAAATATTTCACCCAAGAGGGTAATTTTTCTTTTTATGGATGGTTTGTTGGAACCCATGAAGGGATTAGTTAAAGCTTTTGAACCAGCCACTCTTGAAGATGCCATTAAGAGAGATTTAAGCTTAGAATATATTTTACCTCCTAGATAGAAATATTTTGCACATAATACACCTGCTAGACCACCTTTTGCAGCCAGAAAAATAGTTTTTGGACAGCAGTATGAGCAGCTATCACATGCAACAAAGTGGTAAGAAACATAAAAATTAATTTTGGCAACATGGAAGTAGATGAGCAATTCTTTATTTTTCCCTTTGGAAGGTATTCCACATATGGTTTTGGGTGTGCAATGGTTGTATTCACTTGGTGATTATGTTACTAATTATCAGAAATTAGAACTGAAATTTGTGCTTGAAGGGAAAGATGTGGTGTTGCAAGGAATCAAGGAAAATGGGTCAAAATATTCTTGCCAAATTTTGGAAGTTTCATAGAAAAGAATGGAGAAGATGATAAGGCATAAGGACGTTGAGTGGGCAGCTATAATTTTTAGTTTAGAAGGGAAAAAATCAGCCACCTATCATCCTCAAATTCAAGGTTTACTACAAAAACATCTTAAGGTTGATCAAACTAAAGTTTCAGCTATACAAAGATGGCCTATACCATCCAACCTAATGGAATTGAGGGGTTTTGTGGGTTTATGCGGTTACTACAGGAGGTTCATTAAGGGGTTTTCTTCTTTGGATGCCCCCCTTACTGAATTAACTAAGAAAGGGGCCTTTTCATGGTCCAATGAGGCTCTTTTAGCTTTTTTAAAGCTGAAAGATGTAATGACTTCCACTCCTTTACTTGCTATTCCTGATTTTTTTGTTGCTTTTACTATTGCTTGTGATGCTTTAGGTGTTGGAGTTGGAGTTGTACTTATGCAACAAGGACACCCCATTGCTTATGAGAGTAGAAAGCTCTCAAATGTGGAGAAAACTTTTAGCATCTATGATAAAGAGATGCTAGCTATCATGCATGCCTTGACAAAATTCAAGAAATACTTAGTGTGTGGCAAGTTTGTGGTCAAAACTGATCATAACAGTTTGAAATACTTCTTGGGGCAAGTTGAAATGAATTAAAGACAACATAAATGGGTAACAAAGTTGCAATCATATGATTTTGAAATTGAGTTTGTAAAGGGTAAGAAGAATTCAGCTGCTGATACACTTTTTAGGCACCCTACTTTTCATTCTCTTTCTATTATTTCTATTGATTGGAAGGTGAAAATTATGGCTGAATATGCAAAGAATGATTTTTGTTCTAAACTAATAAATGGGAAAGTTGAAGATGACAAGTTCAGCATAAAGAAGGACTGATTTTTTGCAAGGGAAGAGTGTTTTTAGTACATGAATCAAAGCTGAAATAAGCTTTAATTACAACCATGCATGATGCTCCACTTGTAGGCCATCCAGTTTTCTACAAGACTTACAAACAGGTTAGAGAAAGATTCTATTGGAAGGGTTTGAAAAGGGATGTCTTCTTGCATGTTCGGGAATGTGTTATTTGCCAAGAAAACAAGGGGGAACATGAATTTGCAGCTGGTTTACTTCAGCCACTTCCTATTCCCAATCAAAAATGAGAAAGTATCTCCATGGACTTCATTACTGGTTTGCCCAAGGTATACATGAAGGATTGCATATTTTTTGTTGTTGATAGATTGACAAAATTTTCTCATTTCTATGCCATTTCAACAACTTGTATAGCCATACAAGTTGTTGATTTGTTTTTTAAAGAAGTTTTTAGATTGCATGGTTTGCCTAAATCCATTGTGAGTGATAGGGACAGCAGATTTTTGAGCATGTTTTGGCAAGAATTGTTTAAGCTATGTGGTACTAAATTGACTCCTAGTACTAACTACCATCCCCAAACTGATGAGAAAATTGAAATTGTTAACAAATGGCTTGAAGGATATTTGAAAAATTATGTTTCAGGTCAACAAAAGGCATGGGTTAAATGGCTGCACCTTGGTGAATATTGCTATAATTCTACTTATCATATGTCCATAAAAATGTCTCCATTCAAGGCACTTTATGGTTATGATGCCCCACACTTTTCAGATATGATTTTTGGTGATTAAAGGGTCCAAAAAGCTAGAGAATTTGCAGCAAAAAATCAAGATATTCTTAATGCTTTGAAGGACAATATTCTTACCACACAAAATCAATAGAAGAAGTATGCAGATCAGCAGCGTAGTGAGCGCTCATTTGAGATGGGAGACTTGATTTATGTTAGGTTGCAGCCCTACAAATAGTCTACATTGAAAAGAAGTGGAGCAGAAAAACTCAAACCCAAATTTTATGGACCTTACAAGGTGTTGAGTAAGGTTGGACAGGTTGCATATGCTTTAGAACTTCCAAGTAGAAGTAAAATACATAATGTCTTCCATGTTTCTTGTTTGAAGAAGGCCTTGGGCCAACATATTCAGCCATATTTAGATTTTCCACCCCTTGATGATGAAGGAAAGCTCATTCTTGAACCTGAATTGATCCTTGAGACAAGGGAGAGAAAGCTTAGGAGTAGGACTATCAAAGAATATCTTGTGAAGTGGAAGGACTTGCCTATGGAGGATGCTACTTGGGAAGGTGCAAAAATTTTAGATGCTCCAACTTTGACTTTGCTTGAGGACAAACAATTTGAGGAGGGTGGACTTGTAATGTCCCAAAAATAAATATTTTTGTAAATGTCTCCTACACTTAATTATAAAAGTGAAAAAAGGGGTTCATGTGACTAGGAGACATAACTTAAGCTGTGTTTATTTATTTTTTATGTTTTTATGTTGTAATAAGGCACTTTAAGTGATTTTAGGGTTGGGATATGTCAACTCCAAATTAGAACCTCACCCCATATAAGGGAGTGAGACATCCCATTTTGGGCCTGTTATGTTGATATCAAAATTGAATATTGAAACCCTAGAGGTTCCATGAGTTGAGATTGCAGGTCTTGCTCATTCCCATAGTGCATTGGAGGTGCATGGTTGGGGTCTTGGCAATATCATTACAGGTGTTATTGCCCTAAAATATCAAAAATATAAAAAAGAGGCACCCATGAGGAGTTCGTGGCATTTTTGGGAGCATTTGTGTCATGTGTTTCAGATCTGTTGGTAGCCCCAAACCCTACACTTGTATTTGGGGTCATTTTTGAGGAGTTTTTGCATCTGTTCAGCCTTGGGGAGCTGTTGTATTGGTTTGGAAATATTTAATATATGATACTGGCTGATTTCTCCTCATACTTGTGTTATTTTATGAGCAATTTCTGAGTTATTTCCTTGTTGTACTTAATTTTTGTATTTTCGTAGTAAGGGTTTGCTATTTCTTAAAAAGGGACATTACACCGCCATGAATCTGGGTAGGTTGTCTAGCTTTTATGGCCACCATAGTATTATGTGTTGTTTGCCCTGGAAGTCGCCACACAAATCTTCAGGCAATCCACCCCTATAACCACCATGCCACAATCATTTTAAACCTTTTACGTCGTTGAAAGCACTTGAAGTAAAATTTTTGGATAACTATTTTCTTGATCTTTAAATAATATCCAACCAAGTTTGGCCCCTAATTCTAAACTCCTAAGTTTATAACTTTACAAATTTGCCTTGCAAATATTTTTTCCTTCATAAACCCTATGCCTCTTGCAAAAAGAAAACCTATTTTTTTTATCACATCATTTTCAAAAATATTATCTTTAAAATTTGTCAAATCTAGATGTTATCTTGCTAATAATTTTAAATGTAACATCATGTGTATAGGGATGAATTATATTGTAACCTTTAAAAGTTATAGTCTTCTAGCAACCTTTAAGAACTTATCTTTTCCACATGCTAAACACTATTTTATTCTATTACAAATAGAGTCCCAAAGCTCTTCCTTTCTTCCTTTATTAGACAAAGCAATAACTATAAATGTTGATAGCATTTTTAAACTTTAAACCTTAAAATATCAATAATAGTCCATTGTAAATCTAGGCCAATGTTAATGAAAATATCTTAAATTTTATTATATTAACCAATTGTCCAACAACCTTCTCATAACATGATAGTATTGATTTAAATTTCATGGGTATGTTAATTGAGGGCTAACCCAAAAGAAGAGTGACATTAACAAATTGGAGATAATTTTTAAATGGACTTATTATAATTTGAATACCTTTGATTTTGTGTTCCACTTTTGAATTTGAGATAGGTCTTCCTAATGCCACAACATGAATGACAATGAGAAAAAGAGATTATAGGTGACTTTAGCAACGTCAATGATATGATTTGTTATATTTAGTGGGAGATCCATTGATAAATGTAGAATATTCTAGTGTTATAACATCTAATTTAATCATGCCAACCTTTATAAAAATACTATTTTAAGAATATTATATAAAAGAGTCCCACAAACCCTATCACATGTTTTGTTCATATCTAGTTTTAGAAGCATACTTGGATTTTTTTTTGTGAAACATAGGGAGCTTATGACCTCTTGTGTAATTAATAAGCTATCAAGATTTTTCTTACCACAAATAAAGCCACATTGTTCCTCCAAGATAACATGATCTATAAAGCTTATCAACCTATTTTCCATAACTTTTAACATTATCATATAAGTCATGTTGGAAACTATTATTGGTAAAATTTGTTGGAATATATTACATCATTTGGTTCTTTACTAATGTACCTTCATGGGTACATATTTAGGTTAGGATTATATTAGGAGATAAATAATTTATTATTGAAAAAATGCACAAGTGTTAGAATGTGCAATGATATAAATGTGCATGTAGTCCACATGTACATGAGTCTTAGGGTTGAGTGAGAGGCAAGCAATCTATATTTCTATATAAAGGCCTCATTGTGAGTGATTGTGTATAGTTTTTAAGAGTTCAAAGGTGAGAGTAGTAGTAGATACAATGTAGCTCCATTTTGGTTTCATGGAGGAGTTGCAAACTCCATGAGAGGAGTATTGTAATTTTTGTGAGCTTTCTTATATGAGTATTTCTAGAGCATTGTATCAAGTTTTATTTCATATTTTCATGTATGTTAAGCTGCCATTATCATAGTTATTTTATTGTATGCTTATTTAAATACTTGTGAGTGTATTTCATTTATGTTTAAGGCTCCAAAAGCCAATAGTGGTATCAAAGCCATGGTGGATCAAAGGAAAGCCACAAGTGATCATTTCTATTGTTGAGTATTTGCAAAATGGACCAGCCATAGTGCACCGCTACATGCAAATACCATCAAAATAGATATTGCTACATCTTTGTAAATCGAACTCATCGTTGTGCACCGCACCTTACAAATGATGCTGGCTTAAGATTATTGATAGAAGTAGCTCTAGGTAGAAGAATAGAAAATAGAGAAAGCCACATGATTTGGCTAGAGTTTTTCCACAAGAGTTATAACACTTGTGAAGACTAGAACTCAGTATTGTATCCACTAGATTGACAATCCAACTAGTGAAGATTATTTTTCATAGAATCATAGGAATTTTTATTATCTCTAATATTCCATTGCAAGAGAGAGAAATAAGTTTTTAAGAGAATGGTAGGGTTACTATCATCTAAGTTTTTTTTGTTGTAAAAAATTAAGTCTTAGAAGGTGGGAAGCTTCCTACAAAAGATAGATAATAACTTCATCTTCGTCGCCTGAAGGTCGACGTTACTTTCCTCGTGTAGAGATTAATTATTTTTTGCAAAAAATTAAGGATTGAAGATTTGGAGGTCTTAGGACAAAGGTCCCATTGAGATATTTACAAATTGAAGACTCCTAGTTAAAAATTTGAGGAGATATATAGTGGCCAAGGAAGCCACATTAAAAATTGTAAATCTAGGAAAAATATCCTAGAAAGAAGACCCCATTGAAGATCGAAGATGTTGGACATTTTGAGTCAAAGTTGTCATTGATGTCAAGGAACGAAGTAGTCATTGATGTCAAGGAATAAGCTACCGTTGATGTCAAAATGTCAAGAGGAACAATACAAATGTTAAAGGCAAAAGAGCTTCATAATATTTTTTAATATTATGTGAAAGCATATGTTAAGAGGGTTTTCATTAAAACCATGGTTGAGAAAAAATAAAAGGTTTTTCATAAAAACCCAAGGAAGTACAAGGAGGTTTTAATATTTATTCTATAAAATATCTAAATTCAAATTGAATTTAAATTTTATAAATAAATATTATTTATAAAAAGTGGTAAAATCAAAAAGGGCTTTGATAAATCCAAAAGGATTTAAAAGTTAATTTATATTAATTATTCAAATTTTGAAGGCACCATTGTTCAAAATTAAAGGAGGAAATTAGTATATATACTATATGCCTTTGTGGAATTTAAATCATCCTTTGTTCAAAATAATAAAGGGTGTAATTGTTGTTGTGAGAATTCATGCGAGGAAGAAGACAAACACCTTGTCTTAAGCGCCAACGAAAGGGTTAAGATTATCATGGGCTAAACCATCATATCCACCAAGGTAGTGTGGCCTAGTGGCAAGTGGATGAAGTGCTAAGGCATTTTTGGGTGAAGTGATCCATGATTGATTCACGATGGCAGCATTTGGTGTGTGTGTTTTGAAGCATCAAGGAAGTGATGCGTGATTTTTTATTTTGGCGGATGCAGAGAGGAATATAGAGCATGTTGTGCTCTACCTCTCCAAACGAGCGTCTAGCTCGTGCGACAATTGGAACCGCGGCTAGGGCGCTGGTAGAGGTGGTATCGTGAGTTCGAGTTCCACCAAGGCAAAGGTAATAAAATTTTTAATGTGTTGTGATGCCTAAGGTTTTGACATAAGGTCCTAGGGAGTTAAAAGAGTTAGTTAAAAAGGTTTTTTATTAATCATTATTTTTGGTTAATTGGAGGAATAAGGAGTTGGCTTTATTTTTGACATATTGGTTTATTGAAGATTTATAGTATTGAGAGAACTTTTCTATTGAGTTATTTTTAAAATGAGATTGTATTGACATTATTCTTGGTATTGAATATTATTTTAATTGGGAGATTATAAGGTGTATTTGGCTAATCAT
Organism: Wollemia nobilis; assembly: GCA_028583015.1. Classification (NCBI taxonomy): domain Eukaryota; kingdom Viridiplantae; phylum Streptophyta; class Pinopsida; order Araucariales; family Araucariaceae; genus Wollemia; species Wollemia nobilis. The sequence goes on from JAQPPZ010017052.1 coordinate 17,822,599, forward strand.
TTTTGTAAATTTTGATGGATGCTTTCTTTAAGATGGAGTAATAAGGTGTATGTGTGGTTTGATATTTGAATTATATCTTTGAGAGAGTTTTCTAACTCCTTTGATCTTGGCAAATAGGTGTTTGTGGTTGTGGCAGATTTTAGAGGTTCCTTCATCATCAAGAAAAAAATGAGCACATTCTTCCATATTTGAGTTGATTGGTTGGTTTTCTGGAAAATAAGTTTGGAGTGAAAAGGCCTTAATTAGGGTTTCCTTATTGAGTGTGTTGAATTAATGCTTCAAGGTTTTTTGAAATAAATAGTTGTTGTTAAAACCTTGTCTTATAAGCATTGTTGTTGAAGCCATTGGTTGTGTGAAGAACTTGAAGAAGGGTTTGCAAAGAACATGGGTATCATTATTTTGTGAAGATTATCTTATAAGCATTGTTTTTGAAGTGAGTTGTTGAGTGAAGAACTTGAACTAGGGTTTGAAAAGAACATGAGTATCATTGTTATGTGAGATTGGTTGATGAAGCATTGTTGGGAACATTTTGAGTGAGTGTTTATATGCTTGGACTAGGGTTTGTAAGAAAGGATTGTTTCATTGAGTGATTGGTTGAGTAGAGTTTGTTGAGCCCAAGTCAAGTGGATGTGTGAAGTGATTGTTCAAGTTCCATAAAATAAACTATTCTATATTCTGAATTGATATGAGAAAGTGATTGAGCATTGAGGTGAATTTGAAGCATATTGAGTCTCTAACAATTCTCTGTATATTTTTGAAAGAGCGATTTAAAGTGATTGATCATTGTGACGAGTATAAATAATATTGAGTCTCTAACAATTCTCTTTATGTTTCTATGAGATTGGACAAAGTTTTAGTATGGACTCGTTGAGCAGATTTGAGGTAAGTCTTTGAGAAGACTTGTGGACATATTTGGGTAAGCTTTTGTGAAAGCCTATAATACAGATCGAGAGCAGATTTGCATAAGTTCTTGTAAGAATTTATTGAGTAGATTGGACAAGTTCTAGAGAGGGCTTGAGGATAGATTGGTGTGAGCTTTTGTGGAAGCTTACAAGGCAAATTTGAGACAAGTCTTTGAGAAGACTTGAGAGCAAAGTTGATTGATTGATTTGTTCAAACCTTGAGTTAAGGTTTGGGGCAGATCCAATAGAGTTGATTTGAGATTGATACAAGCTTTCAGTTAAGGCTTGAGGGGACATATTTGTGCTAGACCGAAGGACTGTGTTTACTATAGATTCGAGGATAGAGTTTGGTGTAGATTTAAGGATAGATTTTTACCAGATCAGAGATAGAGATTGAGGATAAATTTGTGCTAGACCAAAGGACTATGTTTAGTGCATATTTTAGAGAGCTTTGGAGGTGACAGAGTTGAGGATAGATATCTCCAACTAGAGCAGGGAAGATAGGTGTCTTCTATGGATAGAGTTCCATTTGCTAAGGGCAGTGGAGGCAGAGGTCTTCTAGAGGATCACCAGCCATAGCAGAGATTAGGAGATTGGTGTCTCCTATGGATAGAGATCTATGAAATTGATTTAGGGGATTTGTATCTCCTTTGGACATAGGTCCATAAACATTGTAATAGGGAATTGATTCCCAAGAGATTTATTGAGAAAATTTTAGTGAAATATTTTCTTTGTGGAGTAGCCTACATTGGGTGAACCACATATATTATGATGTCTCTATTGTGTGTGGTGATTTGTGCATCATAAGGAAAATCCATGGATACGTTGGGGGAACCCATGTGGGACAATCAGAAGGATAGGTCATTGTCCATGCTCTAGCCAATAATGGCATTGAAGGAGTTGGAGGAGAAAGCCAATGAAGACATCGCCAACTATCTAGCCATCGATAGAACATCCCTTGCTCTTTCTTCATGGGAGAAGCAAGCGATAATAAAAAGAAGTGTCTATTTTCTGTGGGTTGATGACCTCCTATTTAAAATAGGGCCTGATAAAATTGTAAGGAGGGGCAAGCGCATGAGTTTGTGGAGATACTTAAAGCATGTCATAGAAAGCCATGTAGAGGATACTTTGTAGGAAGGACAACTACATATAAATTCCTCTAGACTGGATATTTTTGGTCGACTTTGTTCAAATATGTAGCCACATACACCAACAAGTGTGACGAGTGCTAGCGAATGGGCAGGCCGAACCATAGGGACGAAATACCCTTTCAACCTCATGTGCACATAGAGCCCTTCGACAAATGGGACATAGATTTCGTAGGACCAATCAACCCACCTTCGGTTAGGAATAGATACATCCTGGTCTGCACAAACTATGTCACTAAGTGGGTCAAGGTCCAAGCACTAAGGGAATCTAAGGAGGGACCAATGGTATGATTTTTGTTCACACACATTTTCACAAGATTCAAGGTGCCCAAGTAAATTACAATAGACCAAGAACCCCAGTTTACCTCTAAATTAATTGGGGAATTGATGAAGCAATATAGGGTCCAGCATAATAAGACTACCCCCTACCATCTGTAGGCAAATGGATAGGTGGAAGTAACCAACAGGGAGATAGAGAATATTCTAGTGAAAATTATGCAATAGCACTAGAAGTACTAGGCTACAAGGTTACTAGAGGCAGTGTGGGCATATAATACATGGAAATCAACCATCGACTTTACACCATTTCAATTGGTATACGGGAAGGATGTGATGATGCCTATTGAATTCAAGATTAAAATATTTAAAATGACGGTGAATTGGACCAGGGCTAGACAAAGTATAGAAGGAACAAATTTGGTAGCTAAATTAGTTGAACGAATGTCGAATGGATGCCCTACAAAGAACAAAAATCATCCAAAGGCAAAGAAAACAATGGAATGATCATCATATTAAGACAAAATAGTTCAAGGAAGGAAACTGGGCATTATTGTATGATTCTAGGTTCCAATAATGAAAAGGGAAGTTGATGCAGATGTGGATGGGACCATACAAGATGGTGGAGCTAATAAAAAATGGTGATGTGCGTGTTAAAATAATTGACGGTAGCAACACCATTCTCATAGTTAATGGCCATCGATTATGCCCATACCACACATCTGATAATTTAATGGTGGAGCCCAAAAAAGGCATGGGAAAACCCCATCCAATTAAAATTACCAATTTCTTAGCAACATGGTGGACACAAAAGCGTCCATCAAAAATTTAGTCTTAGTTTCTTATTTTTTGTGTGTTGCAGCTACGATGCTCACATGCAAGCTACATGCATCCTGAAAGCCAGGGCCTAATAGGTACGGATTGCACCAAACCTACATATTTTCCTACTTTCTAGCTTATGGTGTGTTTTGTAGGAACAATGCCCACATGCAAGCTATAGGTATCCTGAGAGCTAGGGCCTAACAGGCACATAATGTGTTTAACTATATTTTATTTCTTTTTTTTTTCATTTTATTTTTGCAGGATAATGGCCTAAATGTTCGAACAATAGGCATCTTGGGTAACAAGGCCTAGACCATCTCAACATCCATGAACCTACACATATTAGAAGATAGTTTTGATCCAAGCATAGGCATGGGCACCAATTCCCCACAAAGAAAAATTATACACCCCCATGCTTGGACGAAGCAAATGCCAACGTAGTATGAGGAGAATTTTAGAAGCTTTAAGCAACCTCACATCAATGAACACATCATCTACTGCTAACTTTTCAATGGTAGAAGAACATTTTACCACAAAGGGTAGGCACATTACTCTAGCACCTTACTATGGAAGGAGGTGCCTTACTTCGATACCTTACTCTGAAAGAGAGTCACCTTACTCTGATACCTTACTCTAGAAGGGAGGTACCTTACTTTAGTGCCTTACTCCAAAAGAGAGACACCTTACTCTAGAAGAGAGGTACCTTAATCCGATGCCTTACTTCAAAAGGGAGGTGATGAGTAGTCGTTATACCATCATTAAATCTCAAAGATCTTATCAATCCGGGGTGGTGTCCAAGGCTATTTACGATAGAAAGTTCAAACAGAGTTGCATTTCAGCTCATTTAGGAGCAGCAGGTCTTTATTGGTAGGATTGATTGTGTGGGGGATTTGTGTCACTTCTATCCCTAAATTGCATAAATTTAACTTTAATCTATTTGCAAGAATGAAAAACTAATTGTTGTCTACAGAAATAAAGTCCTAATTACAATTGCTAAATTGAGACTTAATTGATTTGCAGAAGGAAAATCCTAATTACAGTTGCTAAATGAGAAACCTATTTACTTTTGCAATGATGAGATAAAACAAGTAATCAACTTCGTCAATACTACGAAACAGAAGGTCGTCAATCTTACGTGCAGTGTTTGACAGCAAAAACAAGAATGCAGGAAATTATAGAAAACTTGTAAATTGCTGGAAATGTAAATTGCAGGGAATTGGAAAATTACTGAAAAATAAAGAAACTGATTATATCTATTGCTGATTACATCACAAATGTAAAATAGATGGATAAAAACTAAAACAGAAATCAAATACCACAAAATGCTGAAGTTGACAAGTTCCACTACTTATTCTACTGCAGCAAAATCAGGACTGAAAACCTGTCTGTTAGTCCTTCTCCTAGATCTGAAAGTGGCCGGCCTCCTTTTCCAGAAGAAGGTATAATTTCTTCTCTAAGTCTTACTCACACTCAGACATAACAAATTAAATGGAATGAAACTGCACTTTTATTGCTTCAGAAACATAATTACAATTCTGCTGAAATCTGTTACAGATCTGCAATCTGTTACAAGTCTATTATCTCTAATATTTAATATTTCTAATATCTAATATTCTTCTTCCTAATCCCTAATAGCTCAACCTGTATGGGAGCTATCTTTTATAGATGCCTTAAATCTAATTACAAACATAAAATATGTTGTCCTGATATCCTGCAGAATTTCTTGCGTTTATCCTAGAATAGGATCAAATTTGATCTTTCCCTTAATGATGAATTTGGTCGGCAATGACGGCAAAGACAGATGGAAAATATTTCCCTTTACCTTTTCCAACCTTTATTTCCCTTTTTTCGGCTTCAAAAATCGGTCAACAGGTCAAAAAGTACATTATGTTTTCATTCCGAAGATAAGTGGCTCATTTCGAAGATACTGCAATTCTCATTCCGAAGATCCGCTCATTCCGAAGATACTGCAATTCTCATTTCGAAGATCCGCTCATTCCGAAGATACTGCAATTCTCATTTCGAAGATCCGCTCATTTCGAAGATACTGCAATTCTCATTCCGAAGATCTGCTCATTCCGAAGACACTGTGTTCATTTCGAAGATCTTTAGAATGACCAACTATGTTGACTCCAAATGGTTTTGGCTGCATTTCTCAAGTGTATTAGACCTCAGGATCAGATTGCAATAGTCTTCATTCTTCCTTGGATGTGAATTCCATGCCTTGCCATTCATTGGTAGCTTGCTGGAATTTATATGGAAAAACCAGTTTTTTGCTGCACAGTAATAAGTCTTTGTACTATTTGCTGAATTTAGAGAAACTAATGCTTAATGATCATCAAAATAAGACTACTAAAATGCTGCTGTCAACCTAAGCATGAAAATATAACATAAAACTATACAAAAACTGTTAAAAATCAGAATATAATGTCCTTAACACTGCAATCATGCAAACAATTAATACAGAGCATATTAAATCAACTTAACTAGCATATAAGATAATTCACAAGAGTTTTAGGCATTTTTAGGCAGTTTTAACTATTTAAAACATGCTATAAATGAGGCTTATCCAGGCCTCATCATCCCCCCAACTTATATTAATGCATGCCCTCATGCATTGCAGTGGGATATGGAGTCACAGATGTCCATACTCATATTCCATGTTTCATAGAACAATTTAATGCCTGTGTAATTTCTCATGAAGATTTCTGATTCATTATTCAAACTGATCATCTGGTTGGGAATCCTCTTCAAAAGTCAACTTGTGACAGACTGCTTTTTAGTTTCTCCACTTTTTGCTATAATTCTCAAATTTTCTTTTCATGTTTTTCAATAACATCTTTTCTTTCCTCAATCCATCTCATTTGTATTTTTATAACACTCTTGGCTGCTGTCAGTTGTTTTGTGATGTCCACCTCCTCTTCTTCATTTGACTCAGAACCTAATATTGACAAATCAACTGCAGTTTGTTGCTCAACAATGATCTCATCCTCTGCTTCAGACCCCTACTCCTGTACAGGAGGTTCCATGAAATTATCTATGATTACATCCAAATTCTCAGTGGCTTGTTGCACTTCTATGACATCAGGGCTATCCTGTCTGGTCTTCTCTTCAATCATTTGCTCTTTTTGTTGGAGTCTTGCAGACCTCCTAGTCCTTAATGTATATTTTCTCTTCTTGCCCTATTTTCTTGTGGTAACAGGGGCTGTAGGGATAGCTTCAAGCTCTTCACTGTGAACTTCACTCTTATATTCTGACAGATAAATAACATCTTTAGAAAAATGAACCCTCTTCTATTTTATTTTTCTGCTGTCAGTTTCAGCTCTTCTCTTCTTAGTCTGTGAGTTTGATGGTTATGTTTCGTTGTTTCTTCTAGCTGCATTCCTATTTCTTCTACAACCTCTGCAACTATTTCTTCTTCTGCAATAGCCTTTGCAGCAGCTGTTTCTTCTTCTGCAACAACATCTACAACATCTGTTAGGTCACCGATTTCTAGTTTCTATAGAATTACAGGGTTTGATCTTGTTCTTCTTCAGAAAGAATAATTTTTTTTTCTTGTAATCATTAGCAAATATGTCTTCAAAAAGAAAATATGGCACACTTCCTTATTCTATGCTCTGAACACCTGGCCATCAATCATTGGACATCCTTGCCATCAAATTTTCTTTACTATTTTTAGCTCATCCATTACGCATGCAAATTTTCCCACATGAGTGGTTATTATCAATGAATGGTGGTGGCATGTTTGTTGTTATTTTTTTATTTTGTTAAATCTTCATTTCGAAGATTATGTTTCATTCTGAATACTAAGCTGGGCATTTAATCCTTATTGAAGATAAACCTTCATTCCGAAGATAAACCTTCATTCCGAAGACAAACCTTCATTCCAAGACAAACCTTCATTCTGAAGATACCATGGTTATTTGAAGATACAGCAGTCATTCTGAAGACATAGCAGAAACCAACATTTTTCTCTTTCTCCAAGCATGTTTTGTTTATGCCAACTCTTATGAACACTTTTATACTAATGGTTAATTGTCATATACTATATATCAAATATTTACAATGAGAAAAGTGCAAGAAACATATATACCTGGTTAAAACAAGTTAATGCAAGTTTTGAAAGATGATTGCTTCTATTGATATTCTGCTGAGGCTTCCTGCAACACTTCAAAAACAAGTGCAGTTGGTGAATTTGTACAATGGTGACTCAGAACTTTCAAGGTTATGCATGCCAGAAAACTGGTTTTCATGCATACCAACTCAGTAGCGCCTTAGAAAAAGGTTTTCACTGCTGAGCTATTCATTTTTCTCTCTTTTTTTTTTCTCTTTAACCTCTCCTTTTCTCTCTTTTTTTTTTTTTGTCTTTTTGATTCTGATTGTGCCCGTGAAGGAATTCATGACTTCCCTGAAATCATGCCCATGAAGGAATTCACAGCCAGAATTTATTCATCTTTTTGTTTTCTATTTTTTTCTAATTTTTTTTCTTTTTCTTTTAAGATTCAAAGATATGATCATTTGGAATCTTCATCAGAAGAAGAAGCCTCTTCTGTCAAATGTAACTGTGTGAGATACCGAGCAAATTCCACCTTTGTTAGTGGTTTATGGTACAACTGTAAAAGATGTCCATTCACCACTAATATCCTCCTTACATCATCAACTAAAGAAAGTTGAACAACTTCATTCTCAGACTCCCCTGGTTCATCCTTGCTGCTCTTAATGTGATCATCATGCCACATTTTCCATTTTTGTTGAGTGAACTCTATTTGGTGAAGTGCTTCCAACCAAAGTTCATCAAATGCATTCAACTGCAAAATTTGTTTTTTATGTACCTGCAACAACTCAATGCCAACTGCTAAAGATGCATAAAATGTTAGTAAAGCATTAGGATGTTGCACCAATATATCAAACAAATTTGCTCCCTGGTTTTTAGTCAACCAACTATTGTTGTTCAAAGGTTGTTTTGGTTGTGTTTCGAGTTTGTTTTGTACCAGGCTTATTTGAATTGGTTCTTGGAGAAACATTTTTATTTACACCAATGGAGGCCAAAACTAAAGTATTCTTTTCATTTTCCTTATGTGTTCTAAGAAAGCTGTGGGCTTTTCGTACAATCATACTTAGGTGTAATAAGTTTACCTGAAAGCAAGTTAACTAATTTTCCACCTTTTTGTATGGTTTTAGGATATACTTTCTTCTTTTTTCTTGGTTTTCTAAAACACATTTCTTGAACAATCCTAATAATGATTGGTACAAATTGAGGTAAAGGGATTGTAACAGTTAAATGTTCTAATTCCTTCATCAAATCTGATTGTGAAGATGTTACTTTTGATATCTCAGACTGTTCAAAATATGATACTTTATTTGATGAGGTATCTTGTTCTTCTTGATGTTGTTTTAGTGTGGATTTGTTTTCATGTTCATTCTTTTTAACTTCACTTTCTACACTGATAAGTGGAATAGGTTCAAGATGTGGTTCACCCGAACACAACCGAGTTTTAACACGAGTCACTAACATTTATTAGGGTTGTATTTTTTGATTCAACCACAGAGACAGGGGTTACCTGTTTAACATGATTTGGACTGACCACGGGTTGAGTTGAAAATAGAGGTTGTTTTAATTTTTGTTGTTGTTGTCCATGATAGAAATTATGGATATAATTAGGCAATAAATTTGATTTTTGTTTTTGACAATGTTGCTGCCCTTTGTATAGATTTTGATGTTGTACCCATTGATATCCCTGTAATTTTGGCTGCAACCATGGTGGATGTTGTTGATTCCATTGTTGTTGCATCCATCCATGTTGAGACCATGCTTGGGAGTATGCCCATGGTGGTTGACTCCAACATTGTTGAAGTGGACCTGAAGCGGACCATGGCATATACCAAGGATTATTTCCCCAATGTGCGGGAAATTGAGAAGCATTATGATATGGAAATTTATGAAAATTATTCCCTTGTCCTTGTCCTACAAAATTGATTTTTTTCATAGGTTGAGACTGTTTTTCAAAGACACTTTTAAGTTTTGGCAATAAACTACATTGATCTGTGGGGTGTCCTAATTGACAAATGCTACATGTAGCAGGTATAAATATTTTGTTCAAAGGACAATCATGAAGAGAGTGTTGCTTTTTACATTCTGAACAATAGATGGCTGAAGATTCAGTAGATTCATTTTTTTCATCTAATGTTCTATCATGTACTAAAACATCAGCCTCTTTTATGCATTCTTTCAAATCATGTTTTTCATTACCAATTCTGTGTTTTCTATGCCTTGAATGAGAGTAATTTTTACAGAGTTTAATAATTTCCTCAAATTTAAGTGCATTTGTATCTCCTCTTCCCAAGATATCCAATGCATCCCTAGATTCATCTTGTAGTCCCCTTAAGAATATGACTTTGCAAATTTCAGGTTCAACACTTCCACATCTCTTATGAACAAAAGAAAATCTGTCTATATAATCTTCTAAGATTTCATTTTCCTCTTGTTTCATTGTAAGAATTTCATCATTTTGATTCTTGACTTGACAATATTCTTGGTATCTCTCCAAGAATATGTTTTCCATCTCATCCCAAGTTCTAATTGAGTCAGGTGCTAAGGTGATAAACCATCGTAGAGCTAACTCTTTAAGAGTGGAAGGAAATAGTTTGAGCTTTTGATTGTCATTAGTGTAATCATGAGCTTGACATACAATTTTAAACTCAAACAAAAACATATCAGGATCTTCGAATGTAATTCCCTTGAAAGTTGGTAATACTGCAGGTGAAATGACCTTCATGGGAGCATTTTGATTAAGATCTAGTTGGATGGGATTTTGAAAAGTTTTGGCAGGTGCACTAGTTGCACTAGGGTGGAGCACATTGTTGGCTCTACCTTGATTCTCTTGTGAGCCTTCCATTGTAGGTTCCCAAAAACAATTATAAATCTTGTCAAATTTTCCTGATTGTATGGATTTGTCAAGAGAAAATGGTGTTGAACTACTTAATTTTCCTCCTTGTAATGATTTCTCAAAGGATCTTGCGAGTCTTTGGAAGTGGATGATTGGGATTCTTTGAAAATTCCAACATTTTTGGAAATAAAAAATTTAGACATTTTTGACATAATTTCAACCTCTTGTGAAATTTTTCTTCTTGTGGTTTCTTGCTTATTTCCTAAATGGACTGAAATACAATTTACCAATAACAATTACTTATACCAGTCATTACATTCAGATTTTACTCTAAAATTCACAACTTAGCATATTTAATAATTATTGGACTGCTTTTCACCTTCTAACAACACCGTGTTCCCCGAAAACGGTGCCAAAATGATGGGTAGTCGTTATACCATCATTAAATCTCAAAGATCTTATCAATCCGGGGTGGTGTCCAAGGCTATTTACGATAGAAAGTTCAAACAGAGTTGCATTTCAGCTCATTTAGGAGCAACAGGTCTTTATTGGTAGGATTGATTGTGTGGGGGATTTGTGTCACTTCTATCCCTAAATTGCATAAATTTAACTTTAATCTATTTGCAAGAATGAAAAACTAATTGTTGTCTGCAGAAATAAAGTCCTAATTACAATTGCTAAATTGAGACTTAATTGATTTGCAGAAGGAAAATCCTAATTACGGTTGCTAAATGAGAAACCTATTTACTTTTGCAATGATGAGATAAAACAAGTAATCAACTTCTGTCAATACTCTGAAACAGAAGGTCGTCAATCTTATGTGCAGTGTTTGACAGCAAAAACAAGAATGCAGGAAATTATAGAAAACTTGTAAATTGTTGGAAATGTAAATTGCAGGGAATTGGAAAATTACTAAAAAATAAAGAAACTGATTATATCTATTGCTGATTACATCACAAATGTAAAATAGATGGATAAAAACTAAAACAGAAATCAAATACCACAAAATGCTGAAGTTGACAAGTTCCACTACTTATTCTTGCTGCGACAAAATCAGGACTGAAAACACATGTCATTAGTCCTTCTCCTAGATCTGAAAGTGGCCGGCCTCCTTTTCCAGAAGAAGGTATAATTTCTTCTCTAAGTCTTACTCACACTCAGACATAACAAATTAAATGGAATGAAACTGCACTTTTATTGCTTCAGAAACATAATTACAATTCTGCTGAAATCTGTTACAGATCTGCAATCTGTTATAGGTCTATTATCTCTAATCTAATATTTCTAATATCTAATATTCTTCTTCCTAATAGCTCAACCTTTACGGGAGCTATATTTTATAGATGCCTAAAATCTAATTACAAACATAAAATATGTTGTCCTGATATCCTGCAGAATTTCCTGCGTTTATCCTAGAATAGGATCAAATTTGATCTTTCCCTTAATGATGGATTTGGTCGGCAATGACGGCAAAGACAGATGGAAAATATTTCCCTTTACCTTTTCCAACCTTTATTTCCCTTTTTTCGGCTTCAAAAATCGGTCAACAGGTCAAAAAGTACATTATGTTTTCATTCCGAAGATAAGTGGCTCATTCCGAAGATACTGCAATTCTCATTTCGAAGATCCGCTCATTTCGAAGATACTGCAATTCTCATTCTGAAGATCCGCTCATTTCGAAGATACTGCAATTCTCATTCCGAAGATCCGCTCATTTCGAAGATACTGCAATTCTCATTCCGAAGATCTGCTCATTCCGAAGACACTGTGTTCATTCCGAAGATCTTTAGAATGACCAACTATGTTGACTCCAAATGGTTTTGGCTGCATTTCTCAAGTGTATTAGACCTCAGGATCAGATTGCAATAGTCTTCATTCTTCCTTGGATGTGAATTCCATGCCTTGCCATTCATTGGTAGCTTGCTGGAATTTATATGGAAAAACCAGTTTTATGCTGCACAGTAATAAGTCTTTGTACTATTTGCTGAATTTAGAGAAACTAATGCTTAATGATCATCAAAATAAGACTACTAAAATGCTGTTGTCAACCTAAGCATGAAAATATAACATAAAACTATACAAAAACTGTTAAAAATCAGAATATAATGTCCTTAACACTGCAATCATGCAAACAGTTAATACAGAGCATATTAAATCAACTTAACTAGCATATAAGATAATTCACAAGAGTTTTAGGCAATTTTAGGCAGTTTTAACTATTTAAAACATGCTATAAATGAGGCTTATCCAGGCCTCATCGGAGGCACCTTACTACGGTGTCTTACTCCATAAGGGAGGTGCCTTAATATAGGAGAAAGACACCTTACTCCGAAGAAAGCATGTCAATCAATGGAGATGTTTGACTATGGCTGAAGAGTAAAAAAAATGAGGCACCTTGATGTTATGCATTAATGGCAAAAGAAAAAAAAAGTGTGTGATCAGGTAGAGTAGGCTCCAAGTAGGCACCTTACTCTAGTGCCTTACTTTGACACTTTACTATGGTGCCTTACTCCAGTGCCTTACTCCAACAACTTCCTCTGGTGCCTTACTCAAGCAGATGCCTTATTCAAGCAGGTGCCAAGAAGGTGCCTTACTCAAGTAGGCACATCGATTGAAACAAAAGCACATGCACAACTTGGTAGTACATGGAGCGGTCAAAGCCAATATCATCATCTCACGTGATGGAAATCTGAAGGCACCCAAAAATATTTCAAAATAATTAGGTGGGATTTCTGCACATCCAAGGCCAACTGTCGGAGGAGATATGCGTCCCAACCTGAACCATTAAGATCCATCGTATTTTTAGCACAAAATCTTGAGTGAACCAGAATTGTAGTAACCAAGGCGATGTAATCAGTACATGGGAAATATATTATCACCATTACCACATATTACCAAACTAGCATACTCCATGAAGCACAAAATGACCAATCAGGTATGTGCATGATTTCTTAAATATATACATAATTTTTCATACGGTATGCTTCTCTAAAAATAATACAGTGCAAGAATTGAATTGGCCCCTCATGCCTAATACGTCATGCCAAAAATCAATTCAGATGGCATACCCTATCAACCCCAACACAAAAGCAATTTTTGGGGTTAGGTGCCTGAATCTATAAATAAGGCATATTAATGTGAATAAGGCATTAAACCAGTTGAAATAAAGAGAATTTTCCATGGGAAGATGATTGAAGAACCATGAGCTCAAAAAGTATGAGCCTAGTGGAATTGAAGGGATTAGAGAAGTCTGTAACTGGTTCGAGGTGGTCGGGTGGATGGATTCCTATCGCCTAGTCAGCCAAAACTAGGACATAGAGGCAACAAAAGAGTTTGCTGCCCCTATGAGAGGAGAGGTCACCTAACTGCGTAAACTAGAGATTCTATTCATCCTAGAGCACATCACTCATGTCACTGACCTCCCCCTCACTGGAGAGTGTACATATAAGGATGGCATGATAATATAATGCATAAAATTATTGCTTAGATAGAGGAATGTCTGACTCGACCATGGAGGGCTCCCAAATTAGGGACTTTCAATGCACCTGAGGAAGATCTTAAAATAGGTTGCAAGATACTTTCACATGCATAGGGAAGTACTCACGCCTGAATGTAAAACACATTAAGTTCTTGAACCACCTGGTGCACGAACAAAAAATTAATATGTCGTTCTATCTAGAAAATTCCCTATAGGATGAGGCATCATGGTACCAAAGAGGAGCAATCTCTACCCTAGTATGTCATGGGCTAATTACAACCCTAATATGCCATGCTAAGGAACACAGGGGAAGCTCGTTGGTGGTAGGGGTTGAACATTTTGATACGCAAGAGCAAGTGGTGGCCAAAGCAAGGCAAGAGGCCAAATTACAAGAAGCGATCAAAGAAGTAAGGGCCGAATATCTCGATGCACAAGAGCAAACAATGGAAGAAGTAAGGAACAAGGCCAAATTGGGGGGAATGACCAAATAGGAACAACCCTAAACTTCACTACATGCTGCAAAAGAAGGGTAGACTCCTTTGTCCAATTATACAAAGGATAGGCCAGAGTCCTCTAGCACTGAATCGACAACTCATCGTATGGAACACATACGTAGTTGAAGATACCTATGGTGACTAATTTTGTTGAGCAAGGAAGAAGAGGAAGACATAAAAATTAGATTTATGGCCTGAACCTTGTAGAATTTGATCGCTCATAGTCCATGAGACCCATAGTCTTTAGCACGCCTATAAAAGCAGCCCGAGGTGCCAATGGAAGAGGACTGCACTGGGCAGAGCAAGAAATTCATGATGAAGATGCTATTTGACAAATTTAAGGAGATGACTGGGAGAAAAATTCAGAGGTAAGAGGTCACCGTCACCCAACTACAAAAACTAATTCAACAACTTAGGGTAGAAAATCAATAGTTGTAGGCCAGGGTGATCGAGAGACGAGATACCTCTACCCAAATAGATTGGGCAATTGAGGTTCCCACAAACTCTCCAACCTCGCTAGAGAGGGTAGTATCATCTAGGGAAGTCAGTTCGAATGCCCAAAATAAAGAAGTAGAAGCAGGAGAGGGTTCGTGTGCCTTTGATAGAGTAACTGCAAAGGAATAAGGGAATTATGTTTTTCAAATAGAAACCCCTGTAATTGACATTGATGATGATGAGGAGCATTCAGGGTAGAGCCAAGGGTAAGACCCTAAACCCAATGCAAAAAATAACTCTCAGGAACACCAGGTACTCAAAATTGAGGGATCGATACCTAAAGAACCTAAAGAGTAGTCGTCATATGACCACTAAATAGGGGAAACAACTACGAGGGAGTTAAGACCAGAAGGGTAGATTCTAGGATCTTCTAACAGGGAAGCATATCCCATGGGAAATGAAGATATTCCCACATAGACTATCACAATACCAGAGAGGAGAAAGAGAAATGTGCCTCAAATGTCATAGAAGAAGGCCAAAAGGAAGGCCAGAGTTACGTTCACTGAACTGAACCTCCACTTGGATGAATAATGGGAAGAAGGCATGCAGGCCTTCACTGAACAAAAAGAAAAGTTTGAAAAACTCTGTGAAGAGTTAAAGGTAGTAAAGGTATCCAAGAAAGTTTCCAAGAAGGCCGAAAGAGGGCTTGACATATATGTGGACCCTGCTATGGATGACCAATTCTGGGAGATATATGGTATATTCGAACTAGAGGCAGAGGTGGTAGTAATTTCAAAAGAAAATTCTAGCCTCAATCCTGAAGAAATTTGGCTATACAAGGCCAGCGTGGTCATTCGAAAGTGGTACGACTCCGATATTACACTCAAAGAATTACACCCTCAAAACATTGACCTATGGCAAGAAGTAGAGGCGATATTACATAGAGAAGAAATGACTATGGCTACGATGCCCAACATAGGTGTTGGGCCAAGCAAGATAGGTAGTCGTAACCAGAGCAACATGAAGCCAATGTAGAATGAAGGCCAACCCAACATAGTCAGAATCCAACATAGCTAGAGGTCAGCATAGTCCAAAAATGCCCCACAACAAACTAGTGCCCCTCAACAGAAATGAAAGCCTTAGAATGAAGAGAAAACCAAGGCCACTAGTAAGAAAAGGAAATAGGAAGATGTGGCCTACAAGGAGGTGATTACCGAATTAAGGTGCCACGAGGGTGTGGCACATATTAGGCATGGGGGAATTATGAGCATCATATATGCTCATATTTTTTGTATAAGTACCAATGGTTTTTGCACGGGAATATAATATGAGTTGTGTGTTTTTATGAATTATTATGTATTTATTTAATGAAATTATGTGTATTATCTAATTTGTGTGTGAAGTGTGTTTCATGTAGTTATCCGCTAATTTTGTCATATTTTACTCAGTCGAGGTCCTACGTGGACCTGGCATGCTTATGGTTCATCAGTCTAAGACATATAAAATAAGGCACCTTACTCAAGTAGGCACCAAGAAGGTACCTTACTCAGGTGCCTTACTTCGATGCCTTACTCTGTGCCTTACTCAAGTATGTGCTAGGTAGGTGCCTTCCTAAATTAGGCACCAAGATGATGCCTTACTCAAGTAGGCACCAAGCAAGCACCTTACTCAAGTAGGTGGCAAGTCGAAACCTTACTCAAGTAGGCACCAAGTAGACACCTTATGCAACGACTACTCACATTGACCAGACGACTGTAGGACCCCGTTGACCACAGTTTCATGTTATGTAGGCTATTTGTGGAAAACCACTAAACAAATGAGCTATCCTAGTCAGAATGGACGAACACATAATCACTCAAAAAAGTAGAACCAGAACAACGTAAAGATCATCCCATCATAAGGAAAAATATGAAAATCTAGTTATCGTACGCCAATTATAGTAACTAAACTATCCCAGTTTAGACTATAACCAGGATGCCTATTATAACAAGACTATAACAGAAAGTCCTATGTGTGTTATATAAACACACAAACTTATTTGAAATAGAAGAGGTAATATTTTTCAGAAAACATTATTACATGTAATATCGCATTGCTCTATCAATAAAAGCTTAAGAGTTCTTTCAGTAGCGTATTGAATTCATGATTTTTTGCACAGGATCTGTTGGAGCTCGGGCCCACTCCAAGCCAGTATTCCTCCCCTACTTCTTATTTATTTTCTTAGATTTAAATATGTATTGTAGTATGTTTATTTCTTATATTAATTTACTTGCTTTAGTGTGGCATGCCTTTTAAATTACGTAAGTGTGCTTACCGCTTTTAGTGTGAAGTGTTTTCTTTCATGTATTTTATTTATGCCTAAGTTTTATTGGTGCGGACAAATCAATTGCTAATTTATAAACACCCCCCAATGATATTTTAGTAGACTCATCTCAAAAGTGGTAATGTGAGAAATCTTAACCATGGCACTTCAAAAGTCTATGAGCTTCCTAGTTTGACAAAGTAAATGCGAGGGCTGTGACATATATATATAGAACAAAAACCAACCAGTGTTTTACCCCCAACAATGGGCACCTTTACAGATCATATGAATGATCTTGGACATTTCCAAGACCAAGCAGTGGTTCTAACCACTCATTTTAGGTATTCTAGGCCTATCTAGCCTTAGCCATTGATAGCATTAGCGGCTAGGATCCCAACCGTTGATGATCAAAGCAGCTAAGGGTAGCATGCCCCTAGCCATGCTGAGCAAGAGCGGCTAGCCCTGTAACAAACTTGAAATTCTTGAGCCGAGAAAAATCAGTTGCAACTACCCAAATTACAATGGTTTTGAAGCGGTTCTGGGCTGGGAATATTCCAGAGGCTTCCTCCCAACTGAAGAACATAAGTTTATACTGAGAGGGAGGGCATAAACAATATAAGACCACTTTTTCCTTTCTTTCCAAACCAATATCAATTAATGCCCTTAATTGCAATAACCAAATATAGCAGTGTGCATTAATAAATCGGATAACAATAGTAAGCAAGAGCACAAGTCACCACACACAATTGAGACACAAGATTTAACGTGGTTCCCCCAATGTGAGGTACTCCATGAAAAAAATATTTTACTAAAACTTTCTCAGTTAATCTCTTTGGGAATCACTCCCAATTACAATGTTTATGGATCTATGTCCAAAGGAGATGCTAATCCCCTAATCTCAAGTTCATGGATATCTTCCACATGAGAACTCTTTCCCCTTCTGCTCTGGCTATGTGATCTTCTAGAAGACTCTATCTCTCTACTGCACCGATCGGTGGACCTCTCTCCACTTGAAGACTCCTCACTCAGATCTATCTTCAACTGTACTGGCTGCTGAATCTCTATCCACTGAGACTTTGTCCTTTGTACTCTGTCATCTCCAAAGCTCTATCAATAGGCTTACTAAGAACCTACTTAACAAGCTCACACAAAACTTTTCCAAAACTCCTCTAGCAAGCTCACTAAGAACTTGTCCAAAACTGCTATAGCAATATCACCAAGAACTTGCCCAAATCTGCTCCAACAAGCTCACTAAGAACTTGCCCAAATATGCTCTAGAAATCTCACCAAGAACTTTCCCAAATCTGCTCTAGCAAGCTCACCAAGAAATTACCCAAAACTATCCACAAATCTGTCCCAACACTATCCTCAAATCTTTCTCAAAGGCCTTCTCAAATGCTTAACCAATCATGCTCAAGTAGCACTCAAATCTCAACCACAAGTCTATGATGAACTCAATGATGAATGGTAAGGTACTATATGATCATGATAGCAGTGATACACAATGATCTAAACTCAATTCAATCTCATAAAAGCATAAAGAGAAGTGTTAGAGACTCTATATGTTCTATACTCAAATCTCAATATCAACTCAATAGAAGCATAAAGAGAATTATTAGAGACTCTATATGTTCTATACTCAAATCCCAATCTCAAATCAATAGAAGCATAAAGAGAATTGTTAGAGACTCAATATGTCCTATTCTCAAAATCAAATTAGAATATAGAATAGATTGTTTCTAGGAACTTGAACAACCACATGCATCCCCTTGACTAGGCTTAATCAACTCAACTCAATAAATTACCTCAAGGATCAATCCTTTCTCACAAACCCTAGTCCAAGCATGTATCAACCATCTCACAATGTTTCCAACAATTCTCAATCACAAGTCTTCACATAACAATGATACTCATGTTCTTCTATAGCTCAAGTTCATCTCACAATCAATGGGCTTCAACAACAATGCTTATAAACAAGGTTTAAACACAACTCTCAAACCAAAAAACCTTGAAGCATTCAACCAACCAATTTTGAAAAGGAAACCACAATACAATCCTTTTCCCTCCAATGATATTTTAGAAATCAACCACCACAATAAATCAATAGGAGAATGTGCCCATACCTTTTTATGAAGAGAAGAACCCCTTTGGAAATCTGCCACACTCAATCACACTTTGACAAAGAGCACAACAATATTTACTTTTCAACCCCTTCACAAAAACAATAATATCTCTCTATACACTCCTTATTTCTCCTTCTAAATGAGTTATTCAAATAGCCCTCAAAATAAGCTTTCCAATATTATTTCTCCTTGTGAATGAAAAGTTCAGAAGTGGAATGTGGAAAAATGCAAGCAGGAAAAGACAATATTATATTGCAAATTTTAACCCAACGTATGACCACAAGGAAAAAGCGTATATAGGCGCTGAAATCAAGTGGAAGGAAAAAATACTCATTGCTCAGATAAGGACTAGCTCTCATAGGCTTAGATGTGAAACGGGGAGATGGACAACGCCCAAAGAACAATGGGAAGAAAGGATATGTACTCTATGTAGCACAGGGGCAGTAGAGACAGAGGAACACTTCACTATAAATGCCCGAGTTTTTCAGATATCCGTGACAAATACAAAGAAACACTTGAGAACGAGTTTATTACAGATTTATTTGAAGACAAGAAAATAAAAAAAGTTGGAGAATTGCTAACACAAATCAGCAGGAGAAGGAACAACCTTCTCAAATATATTAAAGATCATATGATATGATTTGAGTAATTGTACTTCCATATTTGAGGTCCCATAGACCATATTTGGGTCTCGCGGACGTAATTAAAATCTTTCATTCATTCATTCATTCAACTATATATAATATGATATACTTTCATAAAAGAAACATACCAGAAATATCTTTTCTACTAAGAGCACATATATCTTGCCTTCCAAAACAACTCAACCCTTATCTCCTTATGCCTCCAACATTAGGCAAAAATTAATTTTAATAATAAAAAATTACTTGCCTCTAGAGGGAATCGAACCCTCGTTGTCTGCCCATGCACTTCCTTAACTACGGCGCCAATGACCACGTGAGCACAGCGCTCACATGAGACAATAAGCGTGAAAGGCGCTTTTGTCTTCTCCTCTCTCTTTGCAAAACAAAATGTGGGCCTTTCTTGCCCCAAAAACACAACCAAACATGGGCCTTTTGTTTGCCCCAAAAATCTCAACCGACAGGAATCGAACCTCAGTCTTCTGCCTAGAAAAACGCCTTTGTCTCCCCTCACTCGCCGTTAGGCCACGCTTGCCACACGAATTATCTTCTGCGCTCACCATCTTCTCTCCATTTTTATTCCCAGGTTTTTAAATAAAAGCCTTGGTGTATATATATGCACCCTTCATTATTTTTCCAACGTCGACGGATTTTGAATAATTCGATTTTTATGATGACGTCGGCGGTGATGTCATTAAATTTTAATTTTAAAATTTAAATATTAAAATTTGCACCGATTATTCAAGGTTGAATATCTTCATCTCTAGGGCACCTTTTTCGATGAAACAAAAAGCCAACCTGGGTTTTAAGAAAAATCCATATCAAATCTGCCATTCGTGGTTCTAAATAAAACCTTTTTTTTTACATGCCTTGGTTTTCACAAAAACCCTATTTTTGAAATGTCATAAATGCTTATTTATGAACTATTTTGATCACCAAAACCAAAATGTGATCCATGTGACATCAATGACAACATAAAATGCTTCATATTACCTCAAATTTCTAACAACTGCTCATGCCAACTAATTACTGATCTTGGCTTCCTTGAGAAGCCAAGATTGGGATTTGGGGAAGTCTATTTATAGACCTCCCAAAGATGCATAATCATCCCAAATTCATTGTAGCGAAGCTATACCAATTTGAAGACTGACTTTGCAACCCTTGAAGAGTAGAGAAGTGTTGTCAAATTGGAGAATAACATTTGTTGTGTCAATGGAGTTTCCAATAGCTTGAGGAGCAAGCTTGCCATTCCATATCAATCCATCATAAATTCAAGAGATTTCAATCGCAAATATATGTTTGGATACACCTACAACCCTTGAACATCAATTCAATGGAGGAATTGAGCATGCATAAACCTGATTTCAAGGGTAGAACACTTTCCTCGCGATCGCTATTGTCAATAGTGGCCCGTAGGCTTAGCTGCTGGATGTAATAGTGGCTAGTAGAACTAGCTGTTATGAGATATAGTGTCTAGGGTTTAGCATGTAAAATCCTTCAATTTAGCCATATATTTACATTTCTTAGCATGCATTTAGCTTAACTTAGTCTACATTAGTTACATTTACTGTATTTCTATGGTTTATTTGTAGTTTCATAGGTATATTTGCTTTCATTTTTGCACTTCATGCTTTTCTTTACATGCTTTCATATATTAGGTTCCTTTATGCTTAATATGCAATATTATATGTATATTTAGGATATTTTATATGTTTCAAGCTTTGCTTCATGCTTTATTATCAATATTTAAGGTAACTCTATGCATCTTTATCTATGTTCATGCATTATTTATATATTTGCTCTATTTCATGCATAGTTTTGGAAATCAGCCTCATCATGAGAGGCTTCGTGTGCTACTAATGTGCTTTGTTGTTTCATTACATGCAAATAACATATCTCCCAAAGGCAAAGTATCTTTTAAGACTTTTCCTCTTGACATTTGAGGAGGCATCCTAGTAAGTTCTCAAGCAAATTGGAGTTAAAGTGAAGATCATTCAAGTGCATATTTCCCCATTGAGGTGCCTTAACTATTATAAAAATTGTATCAATTTGAGTTACTCCCTAAGAGGGAGAGATTGTAATCGAGATTCAACATTTTTAATAAAAGATAACCTTTGTTTCTTGAATATCTTTTATTTGTGCAAATGATTACTTGATTTCCTTTGTCAATTTGTTATATGCTTGCAATAGTTTAGATGCATGGTTTTTACCTTTATTCAAGAGGCGATCATGATGGAAACCCCATATTTTTCACTGGATTTACTGATTTTCTTTGTTTTTCTATGTGCAGGTACCAACCACTATGATTTACAATGGCTCATAGTCCCAGTTGTGTTTGAATGCAACAGTTAGCATCTCAGCCACCCTAAGCAACAATGACTAGTAGAGAATATTACAAAATAGTAAGAAGCCTATATCTACATCAGATGAGGAACTACATGTAGGTAGTATCCTCTGCATTTTTTATTTTACCTATATTTTCTCTGTGTTTTAGGATTTAATCATATCACATAGTGAAAATATAAGAGGAATTTATGAAAATATTTTGTCTGCTATTAGCCGCAGCTAGGAACAATGGCTTGTGCTGTTAGCCACCCTAGAATCCTATGACTAGTTTCTCTGACTGCTACTCTGTACAACGATCGAGTATATTGCCCACTATACATAGTAGTGGCCCCTGCTTAGATAGTGTATTAGGATTTGCTTATTTGGGGCTTGTTCAAAGGCTAATATCATTTTGATTTTACATTTAAATTCTTTGAAAGTAAAGAGCATTTAGTATTGCATATTTTTGAAAGTAAAACACTATTTTCTAGGCATGTAGAAGAAGAATCATGAATGCTTATTGATGCATATTTAATTAATGCAAAATTAAAAATAACACACATACCATGATCTAAAGTAAACATCAGTAGTGTTGGGCTTTCACATCCAATTCATTTATCTAGACCAAAAATGGAAGTTATTACCACTCGATTGGATTATCTGATATTGTATCATTAGGACCTATTCATGGCCAAGGTCGATTCAAGAACTATCATATCTATGTAAAATAGCACACATTCCTCTTTATAGGGGTGTATCACTGACCACTATATGTTGGGTGAGAATTGGTAGTACCTATGCTCCTTGCCCATGTATGGATTTTATCTCCATATCTCAAGGGATAGATAGATTGGATGTCATTACTGATTTTATCACTGCAAGTATATAGGTGAAAACCTTTAACAATCTAAGAGAGTACATCAATAATTGTAAAACATGATAAGAGTTAGATTGTATACTCAACAAATAAAAACACACTAAATAGTTTTAGGGATCACAAAGAAAACTTAAAAGAGATAATCATCCTATATACTTTGTTTTCCTTAAAAATTACATACGTGATAATTCACAAGCCATGGTTAATACACGGGACCATAACCCTTGAACCATGATTGAGGTGAAAATCGATGCCCCAACCAACACATAAAACAATGAGGTTGAACCTCCCACACAGAATGCTTCTAAACAATTTTTGGTTAGAATTAGAGGAGATAATTTGACTCATGGGTATTCTCATTAGAACACCCCAATTACAGGATAAAGTACAAGATCCTCACGTCATAGAAATGAGGGTGGTTCAAGACCCCATCATCACAAGATAGGCATAGATAATATCCACCTAATGAGGAGCAAGTTGAAAGGGCTACGTATGATCATAGACCTGTGAAGACTCCAAATCACAATGAACCTAGAAGGTTTGTAATAGATCTCAATACTATTGGGATAAATGGTACGCCTCCTAACCAACCATGGAGAACTAGTCAACTCAATATATTAGATCAAGTGCTAGGAATATTAGGGTGTAGGACCTCTACTGCTCACTCTCGCTTTGATATTACACGTAGTGAGGATAGAGGCATACGTATGCATAGGGGGAATGTTCAAAATGCCCCCAAAGTACATGCACCCCATCTATGTATGGGGGCACAGAACAAAGGTATCAACAAGATATCATTGCAACTTATGCTTAAAGAGGCAAGAGCATAGTAGATTAATCCATTAAGACTCGTAGCACTAGAGCTCCATGCATAAAGCTAAGAAGCTAGAGACCCTACATAGCTGATCTTACAGATCAAAAATGTAGACTTGGATGATAATAGAGACAAAAAATATTCCAAGATCAGTTGGAAGATGTGCATGTAGAGCGTGAGTGGTTCAAACAAGAGGACATAGAATGATAAAAATTTCTTTGGTAACATTTATATGAGCAGTGCTTTCTAGAGCAATGCATCGTCAACCAGAAGGAGCATGAAGAGAGAGATTATAGGTTAGATCGAGCTAATATTTTGCCTAATAGTGAATAAAGGGATAAAAATAACACTAGATGTGATACATCACAACCAAAGATGTGCCCTAGGCAAGTCAAGCACCACACTTGTCATAATTCCCAGCACACTCTAAGGCAACAACAACATCAAATGCTAGACCAACCTAGGCATAGTTAGTACAAGGAATCAAAGAGAGATGGCCAAGATCAACAATATCCTAAACTCTCTTCTATGGATGTAGATGATGAGCACAATCATCCATATCAATCTCAAAGAAACTTACCTCTGTTTGCATCGTAGAGGTCACTTAGAGAAGATGAAATCATATCCTCTCAAGCGTACAAAGTCCTTACTAATAAAATAAAATCTATTGACAAGTAGGGTATGAATTATCAAAAGTTTACTCTAAACAATATTCATAATCAGCCTCTGTATCCCTTGGTCTCTAGCCCGATGTATCCCAAACATTTTGATATGCCTAATATAGACAAGTTCTAGGGTGACGATGATGCACAGGAACATGTTACCAACTTCATGAATTTGTGTTTTTATATTTAGAACAATGATACCTTATTTCTAAGGACTTTCATGATAACCCTTTTAGGCCCATCCCTAGAATGGTAAAATTAGCTAAAGAGGCATAGCACCACCAACTTTGAACAACTAGTGAATGCCTTTCTTGAACACTTCTCATTTGGAATTAAGAAGAAGACCAATCTGTCTGACCTGGCTACTCTAAAGCAATACGATGATGAGCCAGTCACAGACTATGGAAATAGATGGAGATAATTGATGATCAAAATTCCATTCTCCATCCCAACTATAGAATTGAACTGAATGTTTACTAAGAGTTTCACAAAGCACATTTCACTATTGCTACAACTACAGTAGTATCAAACATCTGAAGAGGCCTTGGTGCAAGCCAAAGTAATTGAGGATATCAAGTTGCAAGAAGGATACTTGAAAATCTGGAAAAAGAAATAATAGAACAATAAAAACATAAGGAATCAAAATCATTAGGTCAAGCCTACTTATGTTAATCAAGTCATGTTGAACCTTCCAAAGGAAGATAAAATCCAGCAACCACAAAATTGTTAGGTACAAACACCCCCTATGCAATATAATCAACGTAATAAGAAGTAGGGCAGAGATAAGGAACATTGTCCACCTCATCAATTTATGCAATTGTATGAGACTTTGAAATCAATATTCAATCAATTATGTGAGGCCAAGGTGCTACAATTACCTTGAAGTGTAGTTGTTGGATCCCAACCATCCTAAAACCAAAGGGTTTAGAGAAGATCATTATTGCCCGTATCATCGATAAAAAGAGCACGAAATTGAATTGTGCCATGATTTTAAACACTTGATGTAGAATATGATCGATAAGTATCAACAACAAATAGACAAACCCTTGGAATCGAACAACCAAAATATGGGAATATTCAAAGATACCTTACTAAATCATGAGCCACTAAGGAACAATGCCAAACAAGTCAACCAAGTACAGATTGATCCACCTACTCAAGGATTTATTAGTATGGTGAATGTGGCCACTAGAAAAAAGAGGTACAACCAACCAGATACTCCTGCAATAACCATTTTAATTCAAGCTATGCCTCAACATAGGTCAGTGCAAAACCCATTGCTAGGCCCAAAAACAAGACCAGTGGTAACAATTAGGAATAGACTGATCCAGAGTCTATAGATAGTCTCAAAAAAATTATTGATATATGAGATCATACAATAATATCCTAGGCATAGCGAGACACTTATGGAATATTAATATCCATAGAAGTTCAACCCCAAGATCCTGAAGCTTTCACTAACTTTGTGGGGCATGTGCAGAAGTTCCAGGAACCTGTGATCCGATTTTACGATCATGAAATTAAAATGGTTTCCACTGCTATAGCGGATCCTCCACTACATATCATTGTGTGTGTGAACCACACTCTCTTCAACTAGGTTTTTATTGATACAAGATTATCAATCAATATAATAACCACAAAGGCCTTAGGACACCTGAACTTACCTAAGTCGCATATCATACCTTCGACTTTTATGCTGTGATATTTCAATGATGTGTTGTGCTCGATAGTAGGCACAATAGTCCTTCCTATTTAGGTTGGGCTAAAATCCATATCGATGATGTGCCATGTGCTAGAGTGTGCTATATAGAATAACATTCTCCTAGGTCGATCATGGATAAAAGACATGCATTACATCCCCTTGATTTTGTGCCAATGCATTAAGTATGTGCACGAGGGAAAAGTATATGTGGTCCCTTTAGATGAAGAGTCATTTAAATATGTCAATCAAGTTGAATTTTTGGGAGACTTCATCCTCCAATCTATGCACTTGGATATTAGACCTACATATCCTATAAAAAATCCAATAGGTAAGTCAAAGGCAAAGTGCATCGATCCTTCTATGTCGACACTGCAACTGATACCTAGTACAACGACTGCTTCTAAAAGAACTACAACATTGAGAAAGCTAAAAAATAATTAGAAGCTAAAGGTAGTGATGGGTGAGAAGGAACCTAGGGTAATCCCTAACATTGAAACTATCAAGATTCCAAATCCTATGGAGGAGGAAAACTCATAAAATATAGTCGAGGAGATACCTTATCCTGCCTCACCTGTATCATCAACTGCATCATCTGCATCGTAGGTGATGATTCACATAGTCAACCCTCGGTTAGCTGAATACCTGGTGCAAAATGTAACTTTTACACTGATAATAGAATTTGTGTAGGATATGGGTAAGGCTCAGGCTCATCGCTTTCTTGTGGGGATGGTGGTACCATTGGGGGTGCCACCTAATTAGACAAATTTCATCTATGGAGGCTTGGATCAACTCGTAGATCGATCCCCCATGGAAGAATATGGTGATGAACCTTTTTTTGTAAATGTTTATTATCTATAAAACCTGGAGTATGCCCTTCATTATTTTGATCATTACCATTGGTATGGTTACAGACTAGGTTTATTCAAGCAAGGGTATTGAACTCTGTATTAGTCGCAATACCAATTACCAACTAATAGGTTTAGTCTAGGTTATCACATTAGAGGTCAGAGTTATTAGCTATATTTCTAGATCACCTAAACCTTAGCCTTAGGGATGAGGTCGATTGGAGTCCCTATCACCCAGATCCTTCATACTCATGGAAGGGTAATTGGCCTATGACCATGGTTACAAAGGAACCACATTTGTTTTACCATCCAGGTCTCTCCTTAGAAAGGTCCAAACCATGATCTATTTCTGAGGACAAAAATCCATAATACAATTCTAAAGATGACGAGAGTGAGTATGTTAGTGATGACGATGAGTATGAAGATGAAATTGAGTTGGCCTATCTAGGATCTCGATATCTACGTCATCTTAAAGAGCCCGTGGAAATGAAACCAATTTATCATGTAGTATTCCCAAGTCCTCCCATCCAAAGACCAGTGAATTTAGAAGAGATATATCATATAGCTTTTCCTAGTCCTTCCAAATTAATGCAATTGCTTCCCCCTAAGGATCCAATTGTTATGTATATTTCCAAATAAGACTCAGTGATCCATACCATCTAAGCCACATCTAGAGCAAGAGGAGCAACCCGAAGATAATGAATTTCATCCATGTGGTCTTGGAGATTTCTTCCATTCCAACAACATGGTCTCCATAGATCTAACCACTTCACTTCATAATACATCTGACCCTTTGAAACCTTTGCACCTTAATCTTGAGTCCATTTATTTCAATCACGTCAATTCACCCTTAGAGCTTGAATATTTCTTCCCCAATGAATAAATGCTAAAACTATTCCATTTTACGCCAGGATGTGCATACGATGTCTATCATGTTGAGGGTAATCCTGATTTGGTGGAACATTTCAACCCAATATATGACATCCATTTGATACCTACACCTCATCAACTTTAGGAGGGATCACACATATCAATAAAGGAAACCTTTGAAGTGGATATCAGTGATGATCCTACCAATCCAAAGAAGTTTAAATCTGGATAGAGCTTATCTCCTAAGGACCACGCCAACCTCATTCCTCTATTGAAAGAGAGAATTGATATCTTTGCTTGAACCTATAAGGACATACCAGGTCTGGATCCAAAATTGTTTACTCATAACCTTTCGTTGGACTCTAAAAAAAAATTGGTCAAGCGAAAACTTAGGAAGATGCATCCAACTATTGTCTTGATGGTTAAAGATGAACTGCAAACACTATTGGATGTAGAGTTCATAATTCCTGTCGAATATACAAAATGGGTATCAAACATGGTACCTGTAGGAAAACCTAATAGAAGAATTCGCATAAGCACATATTTCAATGATCTTAATAAGGAATCACCCAAAAATTCATTTTTGTTGCTTAATATCGATACTCTTGTAGATGCAACTATAGGTCACGAAATGCTTTCTCTCATGGATTATTTTTTTGGTTACAACCAGATTTGTATTAAACTCAAATTTAAGCACAAAACCACTTTCACCACTCCATGGGAAATATTTTACTATAAATTTATGCCATTTGGCCTCAAAAATGCTAGTGCCACATATCATCGGGCTATGACATACATCTTTGATGATTATATACATAAAATATTATAATATTATATTGATGAATTACTATACAAGTCATTATTGTGTGAAGAGCACGCTGAGTTCCTAAGGAAAGTCTTCGATCGCCTGATAGAGCACAATATATGGTTGAATCCCAAGAAATGCATCTTTGGTGTAACTTCATATAAATTCTTGGTATTCATTATTTCTAAATGAGGGATCAAAGTTAATCCAAAGAAGGTCAAGGCTATATTAGAAATGTGTCCCCCACAAACATCAAGGAATTAAGAAGCCTACAGGGTAAGGTAGCATCCATAAAGCACTTCATCGCATAGTTATCGGATAAATATCAATCCATGAGTCGACTACTACACAAGGGGGTCCCTTTTAACTAGGATGAATACTGTTAAAAGGACTTCATTGAAATAAAACAATACCTAGTCACCACTAATATTAGCTCCACCTAGACCAGATGTGCTATTTTTGTTATATATATCTTCCATAGACTTTGGATTGGAAACCATGCTATCCTAGAAGAACGTGCAATACAAAGAGCAAGCGATATACTACATTAGTAGAACCCTAGTTAGTTACAAGCTACGATACACATACATAGAAAAGTTATGCTTAGCAATGGTATTTGCAACTAAGAATTTGTACCACTACATGCTAAGTCATACGATCTATGTAATATTAAGACAAAATATTTTGTAGTATATGATGAGCAAGACCTATCATAACACATGTACTGCAAAGTGGATCATTCTATTGACTAAATTCGATCTAGAATTCATTAGTCAAAAGTCAATCAAGGGACAAATCATAGCTGATCAACTAGTAGAGGCTCCTCTTCAGGATCATAGGCCTCTTGTCATAAAGCTTCCTAATGATGTAGTCTTTACATTGTGGAAGTCACCCAAACCCAAAGAAATCGATAATAAAGCTGATATATATTTTTTCTTTGATGGTTCAAAATGCAAGTAAATCAAGTGACTCCCTTCTCATAGTAAATCAAGTTAAGGGGATTTATCAGTGTAGGTGTCCCATATTGAAAGTATACAAGGAACTTGTGGATACTTACCTAGCCCAACTGGAGTGGTATGACATTGAGGTAATCCCTAAAATGCCCAATGGATTTACAAACACAATGGCATCTTTGGGATCTTTAATCCCTCAAAATCTGTCTGCTGACTTCACTACCATCCAGGTAAAAATGCTATCATAATCCATGATACAATGTGAGGCTCAAGAGAATCATGAATCAGTCCACATGATTCACATAGAACCAAACCATAAGTGGTTCTATAGAGCTAGAGACTTTTTGAATAAGGTGCATTGGGGATATTTGCTCTTGCAAGGTCCTACAGAGAATGGTACCACTATTCTCCATAAGTTTGTTTCTCAATCTATGTTCGTGCAAATCAGATTAGAGTGGGAACATATCATCCAATTAGTTGAAGTCATTGCTTATCAAGATTGGTTATCACAATTACATGTTCTCCTTAAGCTTGGAGTAATACCACAAGCATTGTCACATATCGCAAAAAGAGAATTTAAACAAAAAGTGACTAGATATGTCTTGCTAGGAGATATCATGTATCATTGTAGCTATGACGAAATTATCCTTCATTGCCTTGATCCCCAAGAATCAACTTGGGGGATTTCATAAGATCATGATGGTCTATGTAGTGGCAATTTTAGCGACATGGCCATTGTCAAGCGCATCCTTTGAATGGGTTACTATTGGTCTACTATGGAGAAGGATTGCACAATATATGTCAATAAGTACATAAAATATCAGCACCATACTAATATTATACACTTGCCATCATAGGCCTTACAGCCCATCCAAGCAGCTTGGCCATTTGCTCAGTGGGGTTTGGATCTAATTGGTAAGATCTCTCCCCTATCTTCAGGATGACACATGTTTATCATAACAACCACTGAGTATTTCACCAAATGGTTGGAGGCAATCCCTTTAACTATAATGATAGGAGCATGTATTGCAAATTTTATACTCTATAATATAATATGTCATTTTGGGATACCATCCAAAATAATATCAAAAAATGGAATTTCATTCAAAAATAAAACTATAAGGGCTTTAACGTCCAAATATAATATTCAACATAGTTTTGCAACTCAATATTATCCACAAGAAAATGGGCAAGTTGAGGTGTCGAACAAAATAGTGGTAGCAATATTAAAGAAAACTATTCAAGAAAATCATAAAGATTGGCACATTCAGTTGCCTCTTGCATTATGGGCTTACAGGACTAGTATACATATGCCCATTGGTGCAACACCGTTCTCACTAGTATATGGAACTGAGGCCATCATGCTCTTAGAATTGGAAATTCTAACATTACACGTCGCATTGAAAGAGTTCATCAATGATGACACTGCATGACAAGCTCACCTAGATGAATTGATGTTTCTTGATGAATATTGCATGAATGCTTTTGAGCATCTTTGAATTTACCAAGATCGGCTAAAACGAGCTTACAATAATAAAGCCCACCTGAGATACTTTAAAGTTGGGTATCTTGTGCTAAAAGAGAACCAATAGAACTCAAACCTATCACCGCATCTGTGAGATAAATTTATGACCAACTAGTTAGATCCATTTATTATCTCAGAAAATATAGGACCAGGGACTTATCACCTAACATCGCTAGAAGGTGTTGAAGAGCCTAAGCCTCTCAAAATTATTCATCTAAAGACATTTCATACATAAAATAAAAAATCCAAAGCATTAGAAAATCACTCAAAATTAAAAAACAATTTAAAACACCAAAAATCCAAATAAATAAAAAAGCAATAAAATTCAAAAAACATTGAAAAAAATAAAAAACACAAAAACATTTACATTACACATTTTCAGTTTTGCACATGCTTTCATTTAATTGCATTGCATTAGGCATTTTCATCCATTGCATTTGCATTAGGATAGGTTGTGTTTACATTCTTACAAACGATACCATATTTGTATGCCAATCATGCATCTATTCATCATAATCATCCATCACCCCTGTAAGTAATTATATTTTTCAACACAACCCCTCTTGTTGCTATAAGGTATTACTAGGGTGTTCTAGTCATTCAGCCATACCTAGTGATCTTCTCAGATTTTGTAGAAAACTATCTTTGCTTTTGGAGATGAGGTCTAGTTTGATAGTACCTTGTATATTTCAAAATCCTATCATAATTTAAATATTAACAATCCTAGTTTAGACAAGGAGAGATGAACATTATAAAGTGGTCCTGGTCACCTTAAGTGAAAGGTTTTTTTGCTCATTTGGTGATACACACAGTCTAGAATGTTGATAATTAGAAAAAGGATGAGCTCCTCCCTACACAAGAAATCCCTTGCTTTCATACATAATAAGCAAAATCCCAAAATCAAAGCAAATCCCTTGCTAAAAAAAATACGAAATAAATAGTGATTTTCATCACCAAGCATGAGCAAGTATCCCAATAAATCAAAAGAAAAGAAGAGGGTGAAGAGCTTGAATCTCTAGAATGGTCGGTATTCAAAACCATTGAGTGATCCCCATTATAGCAATGGGATGAATGAATCCTGCCTGGCAATGGGGTAGTTCTAAGCAATTTACAAATGAGCTAGCTTTAGGTGGTTTGTATTACCTAGTAGTCTACTCCAACTACGTTCAAACTTAATATCGTGGTAAAAATTTAGTGATCCTCACTATAGTAATGGGATGAATGAATATTGCATGAAAATGAGGTAGTATTATGTTTCACCTAATATATTCATTTGCATACACAAGGATAATGAATATCTTGGTCTTCATAACAAATTTTTTTATCTTTCAGGAGTCCTGTATAGTCATTATAAAACTTTTTATTATCAACTAGGGTGTTTGAGTCTCATGGAAAACCTCAAAAATCCCCTATAGAAACATGTCATCTCATTAATCAATCATAATTTTCCTTATAATATTTTGTTTATTAAGGGGTTTCCATGAAATATGTTAATAACTGAATGGATATCAACAATGATATTTAGACGATCACTGACTATTTTATGTATATATTTTAATTTACAAAATCTTATAAGGGAAAACCATACATCACACATCATCTCATGTCATATATAGATGTGTAAATTATTAATTCTTATGATGAGAGTTACCATTTACATTCATGATTTTTATACATTCAGTGGTGTCATCTATTAGTTTGTTAAACACATATTACATTTTTTTTTTGAAAATTTTGAAAAAACTTGTATTAAAACAAAGATCAATTACAATATGGGAAGAGACTCTTCCCAGCCGAATTCAAAGAGAACACAAGCTTACAATAGAAGAAGAAGACTTGCAATGGAGCCAAATCTCCTAAATCAATAACTAGCTAGCAGGGGATCGGCATGGACAGATGATGCAACTTGTCACGAAAACGCGACATGTCGCGATATCGCGACACCTTTTCTCCTTTGGCCATGAAAAAGCAACATGTCGCGATATCGCGACACCTTTTCTCTCTTGGCCGCGAAAAAGCAACATGTCGCGATATCGCGACACCTTTTCTCCGATGGCCGCAAAAAAGCAACATGTCGCGATATCGCGACAACTTTCCTCCAACGACCGCGATGGCGCAACATGTCGCGATATCGCGACAACTTTCCACCAACGACCGCGACGACACAACATGTCACGAAATCATGACAACTTTCCTCCAACGACCGCGATCGCAACATGTCGCGATATCATGACAACTTTCCTCCACGACC
Source organism: Wollemia nobilis (assembly GCA_028583015.1). Classification (NCBI taxonomy): domain Eukaryota; kingdom Viridiplantae; phylum Streptophyta; class Pinopsida; order Araucariales; family Araucariaceae; genus Wollemia; species Wollemia nobilis. The sequence continues at coordinate 17,855,739 of JAQPPZ010017052.1, forward strand.
GTGATGACGCAACATGTCATGATATCACGACAACTTTCCTCCAACGACCGCGACGGTGCAACATGTCATGATATCGCGACAACTTTCCTCCAATGACCACGACGGTGCAACATGTCACGAAATCGTGACAACTTTCCTCCAACGATCACGACGGCACAACATGTCATGATATCACGACAACTTTCCTCCAGCAACCGCGATGGCGCAACATGTCGCGATATCGTGACAACTTTCCACCAGCGACCGCGACAGCGCAACATGTCACGAAATCATGACAACTTTCCAATGATGCAACATGTCACGATATCGCGACAACTTTCCACCAACGACCGCGATGGCACAACATGTCACGATATCATGACAACTTTCCTCCATGACCGTGACAGCACAACACGTCGCGATATCGTGACAACTTTCCTCCAGCAGTCGCGATGCACAACATGTCACGATATCACGACAACTTTCCTCCAGCAGCCATGACGGTGCAACATGTCACGATATCATGACAACTTTCCTCCAACGACCGCGATGACGCAACATGTCACGATATCATGACAACTTTCCTCAAGAGACCGCGACGGTGCAACATGTCGCGATATCACGACAACTTTCCTCCAGAGACCGTGACGGCGCAACATGTCGCGATATCGTGACAACTTCCCTCCCTTTGCTTTTTCTTTGATCATTTGTTCAAGGACCTTTCCAGACCCTGCCTGATCACCTCATCCTCAATAGCCATGTCACTATGAAGTTGAACCCCTGCCTCCTTCTCAGCACCCATCTTAGCCAGGAAGTCGACCGCGTTGTTTAAATCTTGACTCACATAAACTGGAATCACATCATCTAATTCCTTCCATAATTCCTTAATTTGAGTGACAAGAATCCTCAACCTCCATGCTTTCAAAGCAAAGTTTCTCATGCAATCAAGAGCTCCAACCATTATTTGAGAGTCTGATTCAATAATGATCCTCCTGTGGCCCTGTTTCACTGCCCAAATAGAAGCGGATTTGATAGCTATGGCTTCTGCTTCATTGTTTGTGGCTCTTCCCAAGCCTTGCAGTTCCCAATATAGCACTGATCCATCATGATTTCGGCAAACCACTCCAATTTCGGCACTACCCGGATTGCCCTTTGCAGCTCCGTCAGTATTAATTTTAATCCAGCCTTCTGGTGGTGGTTTCCAACTAGCTCTGTCCTGTCCCTCTTGCTCTTCAACTCCCTCTTCCATTGGCCCAGTAACAACCTGAGTTTCCTCTATAGCATAGACAACAACAGTTTCTGTAACTTTGCTCCAGATGATCTGCCAAACTCCATCTAACGAGGAAAAAATTTCTCTAAAAATTCTCGCATTTCTCTCCAACCACACTTGCCACCAAATGAAGTTTAGTCCAAGCTCCCAACCAATTCGAAGAGCTTTAGATTTAAATCTACCACTCTTCCATGTTTTCCAGATATTAGTCCGATTCAAGTCACCATTAACTTGAATTTTATAGCAAGAAAGCCAACGCTTCCAAATCTGACGCGTGAAAGGGCACTCAAACATCAGGTGATCAGCTGTTTCCTCATTCTTGTAGCATAAAACACATTGAGATGGACCGATGATTCCTCTACATCTGAGATTGTCAAAAGAGAGAATTTCATTGTGCATAAACTGCCAGGCAAAAAAGTTTACTTTCGGCCAGCCCTTGGAGTGCCAAATCTTTTTCCAATCCTCAACCGAGAATGAATGGGGGGAGGCTCTGGGAGGATCTTCTCATATCCGTCCTTCATTGTATAGACACCAAGGCTCCCATAGCCCCAAGCTAATTCATCCTCCTCGTCTCTACCTGTGAGAAATATTTTTGACAAGATTTTAGTCATGATGGGTGCCAACTCCGGAGGGATTGAAATTGGCCACTCCTCCAGCTTCTTAAACTTCTTAAACTTATACTCCCCCAGCTGACTAGTGATGAAATAACTGTCAATGTGAACCCATCCTTTGGTTTCTATGGCAGTTTTTATTGGTTGCAATTCAAGAAATTCAACAATGATGGGTGGGTACTGATCCCAAGAGTCTGTCCAGAAATGAGCCTTCTCCCCTCTCCCCACTTTCCAAAACAATCGATCTTTAACCACCTGAGATCCTATCTTGAGAGCCTGCCACACTAGGGATCCAGGGCCATCCAAAGGGAAATGACCCACCTCATTGGGGTTAACATGACCCAAATATTTACTAGTTAGGATTCTACTGAATAAGGAGGTTGGTTGGGAAATCCACCTCCAGTACAGCTTTCCAGCCAAAGCTTTATTATTGAACTTGGATCTTCTCAGTCCCAGCCCTCCTTTTACCTTGGGCTGGGTAACTTTATCCCAACCAACTAAGGCCCATTTCCTCTCTCCTTTTACTCCTTCCCATAAAAATCTTCTAGCCATATTGTCCAGCTCTTTCCATATCTTATGTGGGGCAGCCAGGATAGAGAATTTGTAAATTGGCATGGCCTGAATGACTGACTGTAAAAAAGTTAATCTACCCCCATAGCTTAACCATTTGTGAGACCAATGATTCATTCTATCTTTGATACCATCCAAAAGATCCTTCCAGATATCCATTTTTAGTTTTTTGAAATGCAAAGGAACCCCCAAGTAAACCACTGGAAGAGAAGTCCTTGTGAATCCCAAGATCTCTAGAACTCTGTCCTGGAGCCTTTGATCAAGATTGAGAAAGACCACTTTGGATTTTTTATCATTGATGACTTGGTTTGAAGCCCTAAGGTAGACATTAAGAGTATCTCTGATCACTCTTGCTTCCTTGAAGCTGGCCACTCCAACCAATCCTGTATCATCCACAAACTGTAAGTGAGTCAAAAATTCCTCACCCACCTTGATACCTGTTAGCAAACCTTGATGTCTTCTCCTCAAGAAAAGTCTACCTAATCCTTCAGCCAAAATGAGGAAAAGATAGGGAGAGCAAGGATCCCCTTGACGAAGACCTCGAGAGGCTCCAAAAGGTTGCGAGGGAAGACCCTTGATTAACACTAGAATAAGACGGCGTAGATACACAACTCATGACCCAATCTATCCAAAGTCCTGAGAAAAACCAAAGGCTGCCATCATCTTTGACAAGAAACTCCACTCCACCCTATCATAAGCCTTTGACATATCTAATTTAATGAACATTCCTTTATTACCAGATTTTTGCATTGTATGGATTGCCTCCTGAGCAAGAACCACCCCATCCAAGATCTCGCCTACCCTCTACAAAACCCCCTTGCTCTGAGGAGATAATGTTATGTAAAAGGGGTTTTAGCCGTTCAGCCATTACCTTTGTGATTATTTTATAAATCACATTGCATAAGGCAATAGGTCTATAATCTGAAATATGAACCCCCTCCTCCCCTTTTGGAATTAAAGTGATGAAGGTATGATTTAATGCCTTAAGCATTCTTTTATTACCTCTAGGACTCCTCTACGACAGCCAAAACATCCTCATCCAAAGTATCCCAAAAGGCCTAAAAAACTCAATTGGAAAGCCATCTGGTCCTGGAGTTTTGCCGGTACTCATTCCAAAGACCACATTCTTCAGTTCTTCTCTACCAATGGGTTTAAGAAGGGCCTGATTTTCTTCTTCAGAGATAACAGAGGGTATGACATCAATAACTTCATTTTGAGCCTCTACATCTTGCTCCATACTTTCCTTAAAAAGTTTAGAAAAATAATCCATTGAATGGGAATGCATACCAGGAAGAGTATCAAAGGAATGTCCATTCTCATCTTGAAGAGCTTCCATGTTATTCATCCTGTCTCCTAGCACAGTCGACCGATGGAAAAATTTGGTATTTCTATCACCTTCCAATAACCAAGTGGTTCTTGCTCTCTGTTTCCAGTAGGTCTCCTCTTGGTTATCAATGTCCTCAACCGCTTTACGCAAGGCATCATCCTCGGCTTTGAGCTGCTCTGTAATTGTTCCTTCCCTAAAGTGTTTTTGAACCTCATCCCATCTCGGCCACCAAAGGAGCTCTTTGGAGCCGGAAGTCTGTCTTGTTAGCTTGCCTCCATTGTTTCAGCTTGAGCTTTGACATAATGAAGTTGTTTGTGGAATCTAAACATTGTTGTCCCAAAAGGTAGACGACCTTCCTCCCACCACTGTGGAATTTTCTTTCGAAGATCCTCTTTTTGTAACCAAAAATTCTCAAATTTAAAGGGTTTGTGATGCTGCCTTGTCGTAATCCCTCCCTCCAACAAAATGGGAAAGTGATCTGAAATCGGGCCCTCCAAAATCTAGAATTTTGTATTCCATTTTACGAATGCCTCCTCTGAAACCAGAAAATGGTCTAGCTTTACCTTCCTGCTATGTGGCTCCCTCCTCTTGTTAGTCCAAGTAAAGTTGGATCCAGGGCCTTTAATATCCACTAGGTGAAAATCCTGGACTTGGGCAATCAGAAGTCGATCCCCTGGGTCCAAAATTGGGGTTCCTCCTTCCTGATCTCTAGAAGATAATTTAGCATTAAAATCCCCAGCAATAATCCAGTCTAAATCTTCCCTTGAGGTCCTCATGTTATGCACAACTTTCCATTGAAGCCTCTGGCCATCAAGGTTTTGAGCCCCATAAAAATTTGTGATTAAAACATGTTCAACTGTGACATTATTCCTAAAATGAGATGTGAGAACACCCCTCCAGGCTATATGTTCTATTGCAGTCCATTCCAGAGAGTTCCAAAGAGTGACAATCCCCCCGAGGCACCTTGGGCAGCCACATCCATATGACCAACGCCCCTCCAAATTCTGTTAACTGTTTTACACATAAGATCTAACGACATTTTGGTCTCCTGGATAAGCAAAAAATCTGTTTTGCATTTTCCTAAGAGTCTTTGAACAGCAGATTGATGGGTTCTACTGTTTAAACCCCTAATATTCCATGATTGAATAATCATTGAAAACCTTGAGAGCAGTAAGAATCAATTGTCCTCACCGATCCTCCAGTGATCAGCTTGTCTCCTTGAACTGCTAGCAGGTCCTTATTTGATTTTCTGCCCGCTCCTTGAGAGTTGCTATTTTTTGATCTCTTTTCCACCTGAGTTATCCCTAGGGCTGGCCTTTCTCTATTCTTTTCTGCTATTCCCATGCTGACATCCTTGATTATTGGCTGCGCTTGGGAGTGCACTATCAATGCCCCTGCATTCTCTGACTGCGGTAACTCAGTGTACTCAATTACCTGTTCTATGACGGTGGGAGATGAAGGAGAAGCATGAGCGTGGATGTTATTGTCTTCAATATTCCCATCCACTCCTTCCATGACTTGATCCTCTTGGTCCACTAGTGTCTTAAAAATTTCATACCTATTGGCTGGCTTGAGTTGTGATTGCTCCTTACCATTTTTCTTTTGCTTTCTCCTTCTTTTGGGCTGTTCAAAGCCATCTTTCTGAACATCTTTACCCTGAGGAGTATTGGTTGGTTCTTTGGTAAGAGTTGACTTACCCTCCCTGGGGCGATTTGGCATTCCAAGCGGGGCCTCCATTTTTGTGTTCAAAATATTTGGACAAAACCGGGCCAAATGCCCATGTTTGTGGCAAACTCTGCATCTGAAGGGCAGAGCCTCATAATCTAGCTGTTGGATCCAAGATAGTCCTGCCAGTTCAAGTTCCACCTCTATCGGTAGAGGCTGGCTAATATCCATTTCCACACAAATTCTTGCAAAAATAGTTGTGTTTCCTTCTATGGTGTCTTTGGAGATGCCCAAATGTCTACCGAGGGAGTTACCGATCATTTCCAAAACCTGCTCACCCCAAAACTCCATTGGAAGAGCATACAACCGGATCCAAACCGGGACAGCCGTGGGTTCAATACGAGGATCGAAACCCACTCTCCAGGGTTGAACAAATAACCCTGCCGGACCGTGGTTCCTCTTTTCTGATTCAAAAGCCCTGTTTCTATCGGCTAGAGAAGAAAAACTAACAATGAAATACCCATTGCTAATAAACCATAAGGAGTACTCACCATGAGGCTCCCAGTTTTGTCTGACCCAGGTATGCAAGAAATTCAGGGTAGGGCGAATACCCATGAATTTACAGATCAGATCATGGTTGGCTCTGTATATGATTGTGTCTTCGACCATCTTTGGCTCGATGACAATCTTGGGTCTTGAGACGGATTGCGGAAGGCATCCATTGACTCGATGTGCTGTTGAGCTCTTTCCAGCGTTCTTGAAGAGCGTATGAAGAGTATTTCTCTGAGCTTCGTCATTAGAAGACGAAGAATTTTCTTTTAGCAATTCAGCGAAAGAGCTCTTTCTCCCAGAGAGAGGATCCGGAGGAGTCCCCATTGGACCCTCCTGGGGCAGCAGACTTTCCTTCAGATCCACAGTAACCAGAAAAACACTACGGCAACCCACCTGATGCCCTGGATTTTCCTTCGCTCCAGAAACCCTAGAACATCGCCTCTCGCTTGCTCAAAAATTTTCTTGTCGTTCAGTAAACACATATTACATTAATTCCTTATGTTTTAAGTGATTAAAGCATACATTTTCATTTGAATTAGTTCATTCCTCATATAATTAATGCATCACATTACATACATCATATATCATAGCAAACATCACATAAATTAAATGCATAAAAAATTGAAACAAATTAAACATACAATTAACAATAAGCACTGCACCCGTATATGCATACATAGTAGTGCATCCATAAATCTAGATCATAGCATATACTCATACACCTATCACCTAGCTAGTGCATGTCATTAGTACATCACATCCATATAGCATAATCAAAACATCATATAAGCATTGCATACATATGCATAACAAGAACATAAAGCAATAAAATGATACACATAATGAGCCATAAAATAGAGTATCATATATATATATGTGTGTGTGTGTGTGTGTGTGTGTGTGTGTGTGTGTGTGTGTGTGTGTGTGTGTGTGTGTGTATGTCAAAATGTACATAGAGGGATAAAAATATCCATAGGCTACAATAGTGTAGGTCCTCATACCTTATAGTAAAATATGATACAAAGACACCATATCATATCATGGAGGGTCTGCACCCCCTAAGTCACCTCCACCCTCAGCTCTATCTCTATGAGTCTGCTTAGAGCTAGTACCCGTTGACCTCTCTGATCATGCACATGACCTATGACTCGATTGCACTGAGGACTGGCTAGAATCACTCCACCTACTCCTATGAGATCCTCCTATAGTAGACCATGTAAGTAGAGTACTTTTAAGCATGGCCACCTACCCCTCTAGCTACCAGATGTATGCACCATCAGACTAGTGCTCAACATCATACTGATTGATCAGACCTGTAGCAAATCCACCTATGTCTGTAGTGCTGCTACATCTCCTATAACAAAGCTACATGTTGTAAACTAGCCTACTATAGTCTACCCTAAAACCATAGTAGTGATCCCTAGCTATGCCCTAAAGGAATCCATCTCATCCATCCTGGCATCAAGTTGTGCATGTAGTATATTCCTCTATGCAGTGACCTTATCTATAGTAGCCTGGGCTGAGTCTATTTGAGCCTGGAGAAGAGTTACATCCTCCTCAAGTCTCCACCATCGCATCTATCATAGATCAGCTATATCTATGCTATAGTGAGAGAGGTGTCTCTCTCTAGGATCTGTCACTATGCTATCTACAACTATACCTATAGATTATGAACCTGAGCCCATAGTTGGGATACCTCATCATCTAGGTCCTCCTCATCAACCTCCTCATCCTCTTGTGGCTCCTCCACCTATGTGGTTTCCTAAACCTACTCGTCCTTAGTCCTATAATGCACTCACCATCGATGTGGGTCATAAAACACAATCTTAGTAGCCTCTCCATCCCTAAAATTACCTAGAGGACTACCACCCTATCATAACCTAGTGGTCCACCAGGCATCATAATCAGCTATCATCCCTATGTCTGCTACCCTTGTGTCTCCTAGGACATCATAATCATCCATCATATCTCTCACCTATGACCATGCAAGATGTATCTCTGCCTTTAGGCAATGGTAGAGGACTGGATCCTATGGAATATCCTACTAGAAGTTAAAATACTTAGTGACTTGAGAGAAGTGAAGAACTCTTGTATCCCAGGATTATACCTAATGACCCATTAATCATACCTAATTCATGCCAAGTATCGTTCGACCTCCTGCCATGCTGGGTAACCCAAGTAGGGCTGCCATATGATCTGACTCACCTAAAGCCCTATCAATGAGTCTATGTAGTGCTAAAAATCCTCAATGTGAGATCTACTCTGGTATGTTTCCAAATCATGTGGCCAATGATCACCATAGCACTAAGACACCACCTCAACCATTGTGATCTCCAAGGGAAATCCTATAGGTATGTTTATCTTGATGTACTCCCATACCCAGATCTATAATAGTAGGTTGCATCCTACACCCACTCACCCTCACCGTGTAATGTGATAGATCTCGTCATAGAGCTGGGCTAGGAGTGCACTCCCCCACACCATGATGAGTGGCACCCTAGTAGTGATCCCAAGCATATATTACACCATATCTAAGATATTCCAAGGGAACCTCTCACCTGAAGTGTCTGGAAGAAGAACATTATAGATAATGTGCATCAAAATAGCCTGACATCGTGAGAAGACATACTGCCTATACCAATAAGTCACTGGCATTCCACCATGCTCTATGTCACCTAGTGCCTCAATGTGTCTATCATCAAATACCCTCTGAAACACTACAACCTTCGTTGTAGTAGCTGAAGAGATGATAGATCGTCCATCTATAGGGATCGTGTAAATCCGATAGGCATCCTCCAATGTCACCATCATCTCCCCAGTTGGAAGATGAAAAGTGTTAGTCCTTGCATCTTAGCGATGGGCTAACGTTGTGATATAGACTTGATACGACATGATAGTTGGTAGTCTCATAGCGTAACTAAGGCCTAAACTATCAAACCACTCCCATTTGGCATAATCTAATAGGAGCAACAACTCTAGAAGCAAATCAGTTTCTCATTCCCATGCAGTAAATGTCTAAGGTGCAGAAAACCAGGTGCAAAATCAACCTTAAAATTAAAAAAAAATTCAAAAAATTCAAAAAAATTGGCTAAGGTTCCTAGCCACTCAAGGCAACAACAACCGTCATAGCTGCCGCTGATGTCAACAACGACTAGCACCAACGATCAATTTTTTTACTGTTGGTTTTTGAACCTAGCCGTTGACAACAACAGTGACCCCTAATTGGTAAATTGGGAGCCACTTTTTACAACTATGATAAATTCCCCTTACGAGGTTGTTTCCCACCCTAAAAATATCCCAAAAATTAAATCCCACCCATTTAAGCTACCCTAAGGTGAGGTTCATTACCAATAGTTTAGTGAAGTTCATTTAACACCATTCATTAGTGAGGTTCTTTTTAAATGCTCAAATTACAAGTGACAGATGAAGAATCTACCTTAGGATCTTCGACTCCGCCACTCGTGGAAGCCTTTGACGGATCCACCATTGTGGTCAAAGGAAATATTAGCAACGTTTCGTATCATATTCTTTCTCTCCCCTTAGAGCTCTCACTTTATCTATCTACCAATTGGAAATAATGAAAAGCAAAAACCCTAAATTTTCTTTTATATTTTTTATTTAGACTGCTGATGGTAACAACGAGCATATATCAGGGCAACCCCAATCACTGATAACAATGACTAATAAAATTACAAAAACCATATGTGGCTAGCAACCAACAATAAATGCTCCAAAATTTTCACCATGAGGAGCTTCAAAATGGACAATAATAAATATCTATCGGTCCAAAATTCTCAAAAATTTCAAAATAACAAAAAATAAATAAATCAAATTTCAAATATACCTTGTAACTAGTTATTTATTCTACACACTTGGTGGTTGCAGAAACTTGCGCTCCATGCAATCCAAAAATATGATTAAATTACCATACGACTATTTGAACCAAATTATTCATTGTTGACTTGACATGTTTTCACTTCAATCCTAAATAAGGCCATGGCGGCTAGACTGCCCCACGAGAACGAGGTATTCTTTTCATTTTTACCATGAAATTCATCAGGTCATCGAACATAGTGATTCAAAAAAATCTTAAATGGAATTGCTATCATATTGATTTCCTAATAAGGCTATTATGGTCGAACTACTCCATGGGATAGATATGTACAATTACTTTTAACAGTTAAAATCATAGATGTAATAGGACTTGCCATACAACAACATGCAATCATCTTGAATTGACCACATTATTCATCATGGTCAAGCGATCATCTCTTTCACCACTTATCATTTCCTCATCAACTTTTTTCTTGAGGAGGTAGTCATAATATTAACATTCATAATCAAAATCAACAATTGATCACTCAATCATATAAATTATGTTCATATTACGAATCATTGCTAACAGCTATCACAAGCTTACCCTTCAGCTGGGGAAAAATCAAACATAATAAATTAAATATTTGGCAATATGTTCTTCAATCATTATTAGTCAAAATAATTCATTTCAATTTCATGCAGATCATGACCAAAGCTTTACTCAAGCTAAACCTTCAATTTTGTTGGAAGAAATTATTTCGAGATGCATGCCCTTTCTGTTATTGGGGCATCTAGCATTGACAAGATAAATGAACATCAACAAACCTAGAACATGGCTTTAGGTGGTCTATTTTTTCTCAACGTCGTGTTTTCCCACAACGCATTCCAAAAAAGGCATCTATAGACACCTAAAATACGTCATTTTTAGAAGACTTCTCATATGGGAACCTTTATAGACCATATAAATGAGCTTGGATCTTTCCAAGACCAAGCAATGGTTCTAACCACTCATTTTATTCATTCTAGGCCTATACAACCTTAGCTGCTGATAGCATCAGCGACTAGGATCCCAGTCATTGATGATAAGAGTGGCTAAGGGTAGCCTACCCCTAACCACACTAAGCAATAGTGGCTAGCCTTGTAACAAACTCGGTATTCTTAATCTGAGCAAAATTAGTTGCAACTACCCAAATTGCAACAGTTTTGGAGTGGTTCTAAGCTGGGAAGCTTCTAGAGGCTTCCTCCCAACTGCTTAAGCCAACTAATTCTTGATCTTGGATTTCTTGAGAAGCCAAGATTAGGATTTGGGGAAGTCTATTTATAGACCCCCCAAAGAGGCATAATCATCCTGAATTCATTGTAGTGAAGCTTTTATGGTTTGAAGACTGACTTTGCAACCCTTGAAGAGTAGATAAGTGCTATCAAATTGGAGAATGACACTTGTTGTTTCAATGGAGTTTCCAATAGCTTGAGGAGTAAGCTTGCCATTCCACATCAATCCATAAATAATTCAATATATTTCAACCATAAATATGTGTTTGGACACAACGACGATCCTTGAACATCAATTCAATGAAGGAATTGAGCATCCACAAACCTGATTTCAAGGGTAGAACACTTTCCCCACAACCGTTGTTATCAACAGCAGCCCATAGGCTTAGATGTTGGATGCAATAGCAACTAGCAGAGCCAACTTCTATGAGCTATAGTAGCTAGGGTTTGGCATGCAAAATCCTTCGATTTGGCCATATATTTAAATTTCTTAGCATGCATTTAGCTTAACTTAGTCTAGATTAGTTACATTTACTACATTTCTATGGTTTATTCATAATTTCATAGGCATGTTACTTTCATTTGTGCACCTCATGCTTTACTTTACATGCTTTCATATATTAGGTTCCTTTATGCTTAATGTGCAACATTATATGCATCTTTAGAATATTTTATATATTTTAAGCTTTGCTTCATGCTTTATTGTCAATATTTTAGGTAAATTTATGCATATTTATCTATGTTCATGCATTCTTTACATATTTTCTCTATTTCATGCAATTTCTTGGAAATCAGCCTCATCATGAGACGTTTCATGTGCTACTAATGTGCTTTATTGTTTCCTTACATGCAGATAACAAATATCCCAAAGATAAAGTATATTTCAAGAATTTTCCTCTTGACATTTGAGAAGGAGGCATCCTAGTAAGCCTTCAAGCAAATTGGTGTTAAAGTGAAGACCATTGAGGGGCCTTTCCCTCAAGAGGGGCCTCAACTATTGTAACAATTGTATCAATTTGAGTTACTCCCAAAGAGGGAGATATTGTAATCGAGATTCACCATTTTTAATAAAATATCACCCATGTTTATTGAATATCTTTTATTTGTGCAAATGATTAATTGATTTCCTTTATTAAATTATTATATGCTTGCAATAGTGTAGATGCATGGTTTTTACCTTTATACACAAGGATAAACTTTCAGTGATGGTATTGATTGCTTTACAATATGAAAATTTTCAGATTTGAGGACATAAAAAGGTAGCAATTTGGGCAGCGATAGTGACTGCTAAAGATAATATTTCAGAGGTACATTATGAAGGATTTTTTAAGCCACCAAGTTACAGTATTAGGCAACATAGTAGTCAAGTATTGAAGCTGCAAAATATGAGCAAATTATTTGTTTTGGACAGCCTATAAGAGCTGAAATAACATATACGAAAGGAAGCTATTGAGGTGAGTTGAATCACCATCATCTTCATCATATACATTATTGAACAGAAAGGTGCAAAATTTCATTAGTTGAGATTTTTATATTTGAATTTCTATTAAATTTTTTAAAGCACCAATTACAAATCTTAAAGGTTGCATCAAAATTTTCATTTCAAGTCTTCAAAATAGTGCAGAATTTATAGCTTACAAGGATCTAATTTAAACATAGAAGAAAATAGAAGTTAGGTATATTTCGAGAGAAAGAAACGTATCAACATTATATTGCTCATTCTAATCAAAAGAAGACTACAAATTTGCATATAAAATAGCGTACATATTTTAGTAAGAAGCTTGGATTGATAAGTGAAAGAATAGCTAAGCAAGGAAGATATTTCCAATGATCAAAGACAATAATAATACCAGATTCATTTCAGCCTAGTCAGGGAGTCAAGGGCAGATTTATCAAGAGCTCTTTTAAAAATTTAAAGGCAGAATTTTGCAGCAAGGAATAGCCACAAAAAAGGGTAACATTACCTCCAAAATTTGGAGAAGAAAGCCAACATGTTATAGTAAGAGAAGAGATTGAAAGGGAGAAGAAATCCCAAGTCCAAAGTACAATTTGAGTCTACATCTCCAAGAAGAATTTACGGGCAGGTTTGGAGAGAATTAAAAACAATATTTGGAAGCAAGGTTGGACCATAAAAACAAAGAATCAAAATCAGAAAATTGAAGCACATATTCCAAGAAAAATAAAGGATAGGTTTCTAAGCACATGGGGGCAGTCATAATCTACATTTAAAGAGTTATCCAAAGGACTCTATAAGTGTTGTCAAAAATGTAAGATTATATAGGAGGAAAAGAAGTATTAAAAAATCCAAGAAGGGTATTCTACAAAGCCCTAAAAGAGAGCCTTCAAAAAGAAAAATAAAGGGCCATTCAAAGAGATATAAATTTCATATCTCAAAAGACACCCAACAAAGCGCCATAACCACTGAAGTTGCTGCCTACACAGAGGATAAAAACAAACCTTCAAAAGAGAATACAAGTGAAAATACAAGGGTAAAAGTTGAGATCATAGTACAAGTCATCTGTCATCACAAAGTAGGTACCATCACCATTGAAGATAGCTAGAAAATAACAAGCCTACACGTCCAACAGTTCCATAGAAGATAATCAAAGCATTCTACCAAAAAATAGACGTAGACAACAAGTGAAATTGCAAGAGTTGAGCATTGGAAAAATCTGGAAAGATTCAAGGAAGTTGAAAAAGGAGTTAGAAACCTATTACCATGTGGAAGGAGTTGTTCCATGCATCCAAAGTGAAGAGTGCCATGTTGAAGAGGAAGGTTAAGTGCCCAACATCATAGTGTAACGTATTATATTCGAAACTCCAACAAATACAATATAAAGGAGCACCCATCATCATAGTGTAACATATCATATTCAAAACTCCAACAAAGATAAGACAAATGAGCACCCAAAATTGAGGAAGGTAAAAGTAATTATAACAGCCATCAACTACCAATAAGTAAGAAACCAAGCACCAATTTTCATAGGCACTGAAAGGATCTACAACAAACATTTATAATAAGGGAGAAGAAGACAAGCACCATATGTTATAGGCACTACAAAGAGGTGTAATAAAAAATGTTTTCAAGAAGGTTGAAAAGGACAAGTGCCACTTGGAACTCCCATCTCATATTACATTAAGTTAAGAAGGTTCCCACGTACATAAACACAAAGGTGGAGAGCAAAAGGAACATTGAAGGCAAGTAAAAGGTTGTTGTTTTGAAGAGTACATAGAAACCAGCAATAGAGAGACTACTACTTACAAGAGAAAGATCATATTTGAAGAGAGTCCAAGCCCCATATAGTGCACATAACAACCAAGGATAAAGAGTGCATATTAGAGCACATATTCAACAAGCATTTGGTTGGAGAAAGGAAGACAAATCAACCCATTTACAAGAAGGAGAAAGTGCACAAGCAAGGTGAAGAGTAACAAGAGTAATCAACCTTGCAGACAACATATATTCCAAGCAACTTGCAAACCAAAATAAAGCATCAAGAAGGTGAGAAATATTCATAATCATATTGCAATTTTGATATCAAGTGCACATTATATATTCTAGAGATATTAGTAATAGGAGTAATAAGGTGTTAAAAGGAATCTCTAGAGAAGATATTGGTTATATGAAAGAAAGTATTAAAAGTAGAAGCATTTAAATTATTTCCATTGCTTCAAGTACATTTGTAAACATTAAAAACACAAGGAGATATAAGGATTATAAAAATGTAGTTTGCAAATACTTAATATTTCTAAAACTTCTAATTAGGGAGATATACGGAATCCTACTTCAATTGAATTTATAGAAGTGTAGAATCTATCATTGCATAAAATTATAGTTGGAATATTAATATAGAAGGACTTAGACAATACAACTAAATATATTGAATTCTTATTGTTGAAGATTGCATTTCTAATAGCTTTCTACAAATAATTGATTGCAAGTGATAGAGGTGAATCATATTTATAGCATATATTAGTACTAGGGAGATATAAGGTAGCCTACTAGGACCATCATGACATAAAATAAGTTCATTCTTTCAAAATATCAACTAATTAAAGGTCCAAACTATTTCTCATGGAAAAAAAAGTAAAGGCCATCTTGACATTTGAGAAACTCTGGGAAATTACTATGGGGACAAAAACCAAACTAGTTTCAAATGATATAGAAATTTATAAATTCAAATAAAGTGATGCTAAGGCATTAATGATAATAACCTTTGCTATCATAGATGAAATACAACCATATATCAGTTCAACAAAAACATCTACAGAGGCCTAGAAATCCTTAGAGAAAATATTTGAAGGAAAGAATAAAGCTACCATTTTAAACCTTCAAACTCAATTACATTCCTTAAAAATGAACAATGGTGAAAGTATAGAGCTATTTCTAAGGAAGGTAGCAGATATCAAAGGAAAATTATTAACATTAGGAGAAGAGGTCAAGGATAAATTTCTTGTTCAAGTGACCATGAGAGGACTTCTAGATAATTACAAGCATCTAATTTTAAGTAAAGATATTTCCTTTGATGAGTTAGTCAATGTTCTCCAAGAGTATGAGGTAGAAAATATAGTTAAAGATGAGATGACTAACAATTCTTTGGTGACAAAAGATAATCCACAAGGAAATATAACATCATCCTCAAAAGGACGAAGACCTTGGAATAACATATATTGTTAGATATGTAGAAAGAAAGGGCACAATACAAACTACTACAGATTCAATCCAAAGAATCAAGGTCAAGGAAATCAAACATCCTATGGAAATAAACAAAATAGGATATTTCAGCCAAAGCAGTATCAACCTCAAAAGCAGTAGTTCCAAAGGACATATCCTTCTCAAAAGTAGTACCCTCAACTTGAATATCATGGAGGAAATCATAAAGGACATATTGCCCAAAATATTCAAGAAGTTGAAGAAATGGAAGAACCTACAAATGAACATGGAATTAAAGCTCTATCAGTAAGGATAGACCCTTATGAAGACACTAACTATTTACTTGAACAAGAAGGAGAGTACAAACTTCAGTACCAGATTGCAGATCCATATTGAAGACTAAAGTTTTCAAAACCAAATAATGTAATACAGGGGGATGTTGGAATATATTACATCATTTGGTTCTTTACTAATGTACCTTCATGGGTACATATTTAGGTTAGGATTATATTAGGAGATAAATATTTTATTAGAGTTATTTAACAAATGCACAAGTGTTAGAATATGCAATGATGTAAATGTGCATGTAGTCCACATGTACATGAGTCTTAGGATTGAGTGAGAGGCAAGGAATCTATATTTCTATATAAAGGCCTCATTGTGAGTGATTGTGTGTAGTTTTTGAGAGTGCAAAGGTGAGAGTAGTAGTAGATATAATGTAGCTCCATTTTGCTATCATGGAGGAGTTGCAAAATCCATGAGAGGAGCATTGTAATTTTTGTGAGCTTTCTTATATGAGTATTTCTAGAGAATTGTATCAAGTTTTCTATCATATTTTCATGCATGTTAAGTTGCCATTATCATAGTTATTTTATTGCATGCTTATTTCAATACTTGTGAATGCATTTCCTTTATGTTTAAGGCTCCAAAAGCTAACCAAATTATCAATATATTTTGTCTCACCTTCCTTGAAAACCCATGTAATAAATATGAAATTGTTCATTTATTATGCTCTTCATTTTTCTAACTGTTGGCCATTTTGTATTCATTGGAAATTTTGTATAAAGCGATAATATATTTGCCTCCTTTATTTTATATGCAATTAATTTGGATAGTTGTAATAATTTTCAGAAATCCAATGCATTTGAATGTATTAATGGAGAGATGTCCTTCAAGGTCCAAAAGAAATGAAGAGAATGAGTTTCATAAAAAACTTGAACGAAATCGCCAAAAAATCTTATGTATTGATGTTCGCCCTTCCTTAGGGGCGAACGTCCCTTTCGCCCTTCCTAGGGGCGAATCACTTTTGGAAAGCAGAATGGCAAAAATTAAAAAGTGACAAATTGCGTTCGCCCTTCCTTAGGGGTGAACGTGTCGTTCGCCCTTTCTAGGGGTGAACGTGCCTGACAATTTGCATTCGCCCTCCCTTAGGGGTGAACATGTTGTTCGCCCTTTCTAGGGGTGAACGTGCCTTGGCATCGCCTTGAGGGGTCACGCGCCCGAATGAAATTACGTTCACCCTAGTCGAGGGGTGAACACACCGTTCACCTCTCCTATGGGTGAACCACCTAGCGATGATAGAAAATCATGTTCGCCTTCCCTTAGGGGTGAACGTGTCATTCACCCTTGAATTGGGTGAACCTATTTGTATCAAGATCATGCACGTCTAAAGGGGCAAAACTAATGTTGGGCGAAGATAAATCGAATGAATGGGACTTTGGTCAAGATGTTGAATTTGGCATTAAATGAAGGGCACTCTCAGTTACTCCATTTTGTGGATCACGAAGAGGAAGGCGAAGGGAAACGAGCCTTCATGATTTCCAATGTATCAGAGGCGATCCGAAGAATTTAATATTTTCTCCTAACAAGCGCACCTCCATCCGAAGTTTGGATTTTCAAGAATTTGTTCCCCTGGCAAATGGATTTTCTAGGAATTCAAGGAGGATTTTGTTGATTTTGTCTTTGATTCCCAGACATTCTTCCCCCATATGTATTAAATGAAAGAGGCGAAAACCTCTATAAATACTAGGTAAATTTCATTGTAAAGAGGGAGTTAGACATTTTGTGAGAGATTCCCTTAAGCTCTCTGCATTAATAGAAGGCATCAGACTTCTGAATTTGTGAGTGGTCTTGTGTATAATTATTTTTTGCGTAGTGTGCTTCTATTTCCATTCGCCTATCTAATTTGTTATTGAATTTAAATTCTGTTATTGGATTTAAAGTTGCTAAGGAGAAAGTGAATGTTGGAGTACCATTTTGATAGTTATTATGGCAATATTGTGAGCTTGTTCTATTTCGTTTCCTTTCATGAATGCTAATTTGTGCTTGGGTTTTTCCTGCTAGTTAGTCTAACACCAATCCTGCACTTCGGCCTGTGGCCATATTTCCCATTTCTTTCTGTTATTTCTAATTTCTTTCCTGCATCTCTAGTCTTTTATCATTGTAGGATTTAGTTTGGGAACCAACCCTCTCTGGAGATTGGCATGGAGGACATCTCTTTCCTCCGGCCTTTCAATGTTGGTCGTATCTAGGGTGCATAAACGTAGTGTTTGTATGATTAGGCAGATATTTGACCAACAATTTTTGGCACGCCCGATGGGACATTTAAGGTTCCACTTTCAATGGCATTAGGTTTGGTGTTCGCCTTCCTGCTTGAGATTAGAACATCTGGTGACTCAATTTTTACCCAGAACTCCGTAAGCGTGAGGACGACGAAAGTTGTTTCTCATGAATACAAGATCAAAAGCCAAAAATCTTGATAATCAGATTAGATTTTATGAACTAGACATTCAAAGGCTAGGAGAGCATCCTCAAATAGCCACTTTTTGATGAACATCTTCACTTCCTCATATCTCATCCATACCATCTATTTCATCTTCCCGGTTAGTTGGTGTGTCTTCTGCCCTTGTAAGTCCTGTAAGCACTGCCACCAGTTTCCCTCAGCCTCCGCCTAGTACAACCGCTAACGTCCCGAGGCCTACTCCTCATATTCCCATCCACATGGCTCAGAATCCTCCACCACATCAACAACTTCCAAGGCAGTTTTTAGCTTGGAATAGCTCAAGAGCACTGAATTTGTAGGTGCAAAATCTCGTACCTCAAGCTGCTCTGAAGGCTTTACCCACATATGATGGTACTGGAAAAACTGCATATGAGCATATCCAAGATGTAGCCTCTCTTGCAACTATTCATGATATAACTGATGAGGATGTGATGATAAAACTTTTGGTCCTATCATTAAGAGGGAAATTGTTGTATTGGTACCGATCTTTGCAATCGGGTACCATCACCTCATGGGATCAATTGGCAGAGTTGTTGATTAAGAATTTCCATGAACAAGCTGATCCATATTCTCTGTTGCACCAGTTCACCTCAATCCAAAGACATCCACAAGAGGAACTTGTAGATTTCAACGTCCGATTTGCGTGTAGTTGGCAGAGGGTCCCAGATGGGTTACGACCAACTCATGAGCAAGCAACATTTTATTATCTTTGAGCACTCAGTACCGATATTGGTATGGCGGTGCGCCAGGCCAATGTGACTACATTCCTGGATCTCTATACACAAGCTCAAAAGGTCGAGTCAGATTTGATTGTTGTAGGTAGGCTTCCTCCGAAGGCGACGATGCCTATCCTCCCTGATCTGCCATAGTATCTTTACTCTAATGCATTTTTGTAGCCTATGCCATCGATGTATCCTATCCCTTCATGGAATTTGAGCTCCCCTCAAGTAGCTCCTATCCTTATTCCATAATCATCTGCTATGAGCTTTCCATAATTTCTCATCCCATCAGTAACATCACAGCCTTCATCCATTTCTTTTCCAACACTGCCAGTGCCTCCCAATGCCTTTACCATTACCTGCACCTCCAACGCCCTTGTCGTTGCCAGTGCCAACTCCATCACCCAATACAGATCCTCTCACGACCTTGTTACAAGAAGTAAAATCCAATAATGCGGCTTTAAGGATGATATCTAATGAGCTTACTACTATGAGGAAGAAGCAGGATGAGGCTGAGTTTCGATCAAGAAGGTTTCAGACTCCACCAATAACCCGAGAACAAGTATCTACCAGCAAGGGACCCGAGAAAAACACCATGATCCAAGCAAATGATGAGAGTAACGTATCCGAAAGGACATATTGGTGTTCTACATGTAATGATCCTCATGGTGAAGATACATGTATGGTACATCTGAACTATGTTCAGACATTAACAAAAAGTTCTTCGGGTGGGCAAGTCAACATGATTCGAGAGATGGAGTGTAATTGTATGGTGTCATCTCCAGAGCAAGTTTCAGTCCTTACTAGGTCTGGAAAGAAGCCAGTGGTTGTTGATCCTGTAGACTTGCAACCTTTGAAAGTACCTACGACTTCAAAAGCGTAGGAAGAGAAGCGGGCATCCCCGACAAAGATTCCTGATGTTGATAAATCAAAAAATTCATCACCTGATCAAGCACAAGATAAGGTGCAAGTTCAGCCTTCAACTTCGCAATGCATCGCTACTGCTCCATTTCCTAGAGAAACTAAAGAGCAAGCTAAGGAAAGACTCAAGTATCCTTCATTGAAGAAAAGGCAAAGAGTAGATGCTACGCAATAGTACCGAGATAAATATGAGCAGCCCTTAGAAGAAAAGGTCTCACCTGCTCATGGCTACAGTATCATGGAAGAAATGAAGAAAATCCCAACAAGGATTAGCTTGTATGATGCATTGCAATTACCTAGGCAGATTGATTTATTGCAAGAATCTCTGAAGACCGCCAAAGATCAAAAGAAAGATCATTTACAAATAGTCTTGGCTCAAGCGCTCCCCACTTCAGTGACAGGTAAGAATCGGCCTCCCCCATTTTACTTATCCTTGAGGATGGAAGGGTGGATCGTGCATAATTGTATGATCGATTCTGGTGCTGCCACTACTATCATGCCAAAGGCAGTATGCGAAGTAATGGGAATGGAATATACAAGAAGCAGCCCAAGGGTTTTACAATTGGATGGTACGCCAGTTAAGACTATTGGAGTAATCAAGGACATTCCAATAGTGCTCCATAGCATGCCATAGATTACCATCATCCAGGAAGTGGTGGTTGTTGATTTAGAGCCCTACTTTAGCATGTGCCTTTCAAGAGAATTCATAGCTAAGCTGGGAGGTTATCTTTCCCTAGATTATTCACATCTGGAGATTCCATTCAAAGGTAGGCGAATTCGCATTCATAATGAGAAGCCCTCCCCTTTTCATATTGAAAAGATAGAGGAGGCAGAACAAGTCCCAGGCACGATGAACATGATGATCGAAGAATTGGAAGAGGTTGGCTTGGTTGAAGAAATACCCCAGGAGCTTCGCCTGGAAGATGAGTTTTTGCTGATATATTTCAATGCTATGATTGAAATGGATATTGGTTGTTATTCAATTCAGAAGATGGAGAAGTCCCAAGAGCAAGTCCTTGAATCCCTAGAACCTATTTTGCATCAGTTATGGAAGTTGTTCTTTGATGGCGCTCGATGTAAGAATGGTGCAGGAGCAGGTGTTGTGTTGATCTCCCTTGAAGGCATACAAAAAACTTACTCCTATAGATTGACCTGGAGCTGTACAAATAATGCGGCTGAATATGAAGTGCTATGCCTTGGCTTAAAAAAGGCCAAAAAGTTAGGAATTGAACAACTGCAGATTTTTGGTGATTTCGAGCTTATTGTTAATCAAGTTACAAATAGATGTGTATCAAAGCAACATTACTTGAAGGCTTATCGCAATAGAGTATGGGATCTTTTGGAAGCATTTAAAGCTTTGAATATTCAGGCAATTCCTCAGGAACAAAATAGACATGCTGACATTTTAGCTTCCTTGGGCGCTAATTATTCTCCTGTTGAGCAAGTGGTTCGCAAGCCCAAGATAGTAAGGGTGATTTATAGACCTTCCATTCTAGATAAGAACCTCTATTGGCAGGTGTTTGATAATGATGAGCAAATAGTGAATTTTTTGCTAAAAGAAGTTGCCAGCGCAGAAGATAGGATTCTTGTGGAAGAAGAAAAGGAAGGAATGATTCAGTTAAAGAATAATCACATTCCTAGAGGTTTGATTTCACTAGAGAGTTTATTTGATCAAAGCGATAGGGCTGATAAACATAGGATTAAGGTGGATGCTAAGGAATTCAGAGAATTGCAGTTGGAGCCAGGAAAAGTGATCAAGATTGGTACTGATTGCGAATCAGATGAGATTGAAGGCATTAGAAATATGTGCTCTGAATATCCAGACATAGTAGCATGGAGTTATCAAGACTTGAAAGGATACGACAAGAGCGTGATTCAGCATACTATCGAGCTACAAGAAGGAGTTAAGCCTTTTCGATAGAAGCAACGCCCTGTTAATCCCAAGATCGAGGTTCTCATGAAAGCAGAGTTACTGAAGATGCTTGAGGCGAAGATCATATACCCTATTAAGCATTCCACTTGGGTGGCAAACTTGGTTCCTGTAAGGAAGAAGAATGGGGACATACGTCTATGCATCAATTTTCGAAATTTAAATCAGGCGTCACTCAAAGACCACTATCCTCTGCCTCAGATAGACCAGATTCTTCATGTCATGGCTGGTGCTCAGAGATTTTCCTTGTTGGATGGCTTTTTTGGGTACAATCAAATTTGGGTTAAAGATGAAGATCAATACAAGATGGCGTTTACAACTAAGTGGGGCACATTTGCTTACCAACGGATGCCCTTTGGACTTTCAAATGCCGGAGCTACTTTTCAGAGAGCCATGGACGTCGCCTTTGGTGAGTTGCTAAATAAAATCATTGTGATTTATCTTGATGATATGACGGTGTTTTCACATTGTAGAACGGATCATGTTTTCCATCTAAGGCAAATATTCGAGAAATGTCGAGAATTTGGGATTTCTATAAATCCGAAGAAATCAATTTTTACGGTCAAGGAAGGGAAATTGTTGGGCCATGTGATTTCATAGGAAGGATTGGCCATAGACCCTGCACGAGCTGAAGCGCTCATGAGATTGTCATTACCAGCTAATAAGAAAGACTTGTAGTCCTTCTTTGGATAGATAAACTTTGTGCATAAGTTTATTGCTGATTTTTCCCAAGTCGTCAAGCCCATGACCGAGCTCTTGAAGAAAAATATAGAATTTAAGTGGACAGAAGTTAGGAAGTGAGCTTTTCAAGAAATCAAAGAGAGAATTACTCAAGCGCCAGTATTGATCAACCCTGATTACTCCAAAGACTTTATACTTTATGCAGTGGGTGAGTAGGAGAGCTATGCTGCAGTGCTAACGCAAAAGCAACATGATGGCGAAGAAAAGCCTATCACTTTTCTAAGCCAGGTTATAGCACCACATCAAGAAAAGTACAACTTTATAGAGAAACAAGTTTATGCAGTGATGAAAGCCTTGAAGAAGTTTCACCACTTTGTTTCTTAGAGTAAAACTATGGTTTATGTCATTCATCCTGACGTTCGAAATTTCATCATTCAAGGAGAACTGGGTGATAAAAGGGTCGGATGGGTCTCGAAGATCCAGGAGTATGATGTAGAAATTAAACCGATGAAATTGGTTCATGGACGCGCTCTGTGCCAGGAGTTGGCCAAAAGCGTTGTTGTTGAGACAAGTCGCGAAGATGTAATTTGTGCAAATAGTGCAGCAGTCAACAAAGAATGGACCGAGGAACTCATTGAGTATTTTGTTTTTGGAAGGTGTCCTAGCTACCTTAACCCCTCACAATGCTGAAGGTTTAGATTACAAGCGCTCAGGTATGTACTATTGCCCAATGGCTTATATTATAAGAATATTGATGGTATACTTCTTAGATGTGTAAAATATTTCGAGAAAGAAAATATTCTGGAAGAATTCCATTCTAGGCTATCAGGAGGGCATTATGCAGGCAGGCCTATGGCTCTAAAAATTATTTGGGTGGGGTATTATTGGCCCACTCTGTTCATCGATTCACATAAGATAAGCCAACGGTGTGATAGTTGTCAAAGATATGTGGGTCGAGTTAGGAAAGGAGCATCACCGCTGCATCCGATCCAGGTGGAAGCGCCCTTTCAGTAGTGGGGTCTCGATTTTATAGGAGTTATTGATCCACATTCCTCTATAGAACATAAATATATTATGACCATGATAGACTACTTTACCAGATGGGCAGAAGCTATACCTACCAAAAAAGCAGATCAGATGACTATTATTTCTTTTTTGGAAAGCCTTATTACCCGTTTTGGCATACCGGATTCTTTAGTCATCGACAATGGCACTCCCTTCATTGGAGCCAAAATTATAGAATTCGCCAGTAGATACGAAATTTACCTAAAAACCTCTTCCAATTATTACCCACAGGGGAATGGATTGGCTGAGTCAACTAACAAGAATCTGCTCCGGATTTTGAAAAGAATAATGGGCGACAATAAGAAGAGTTGGCATTTGTTATTAAATCAGGCGCTTTGGGCTGACCGCATTTCAGTGAAAAAGTCAATAAAAACCTCCCCGTACGCTTTGGTGTATGGGAAAGAAGCTATCCTTCCTACGCATATCGAGCTCCCTATGCTCCAAGCATTGCAGATGTTTCACGATGATAACGAAGAAAATGATCCAATGGAGGCTAGATTGGTGCAATTGTTGCAATTAGAAGAAGAAAGGGAGCATGCTTACCATACTTTCATAGAACATGCTACTGAGATGAAGAAGTGGTTCAAGAAAAAAATGATTGATCGAAGCTTCCAGGTGGGTGATTTGGTACTGAAATGGAATGAAAAGAAATCAAAGCCAGGAAAACATCAAAAATTTGATGCAATATGGGAAGGACCTTTTCGAATTTTTGTTGTCACTTCTTCTAATGCATTTCGACTTTGTGACATGGAAGGGTATGAGCTCCCTATCCCAGTGAATGGCCTTCATCTGAAGGCTTATATTTCGTAAGGTTTCAAATCAAAGGTAACATCCTGTATATATGTAAATATTTTCATGTATTTTAAACAATTATGCATAGGTATAAATATGTTCTAAAAAAAAAAAAATGATGGTTAAAATGTCATTCGCCCGAAAAAGAAAAAAGAACTCAAATATTGGCAAAGAAGTGATAGAGCTTCGCATGCGCCTATTGAAAGAGGTGAACGTCATGTTCGCCTATCTTTAGGGTGAACGCACTTTGATGACGTCATCAAGAGAAGAGAAAAAAAAGATAAGAAAGGAAAAAGCATGAGAAAGCTTGTTTTTCTTTTTAAAAAAAAAATGTCATTTTTTTAGGAGGCACGCTATGAGATTTTAAAAACACATGCGCCCATGAATTCATAAGCGCGTGAGAGGGTTTTGCTGAAGAAGATATTCCCAAGGATTACGTGGCGATAATCGAAAGTAGTGGGCGATAAATTCGAGTAATGATTTCCGAACGTGGGAAGCATTCAAATTGAATTTTTCAAGGTAGCAGTCAGAATTAATGATTGAATGAGTAACGGCTGGGTTGGTTTCCCTAACAAGCTTCTAGTGCCAGGGCACATTTTTCTATAAAATTACGTAGCGCAGAGGGCACATTTTTTTAGGAGGATCCGACGATGAATCAGAGAAGAGGATTTTTACGCCTTGGAAAGGACATTTGGGCAGTTTTCGAAGAATGTTTTTCGTCGAAGATGCGCCTACATTTAATTTTGTAATTACTGCAGCAGTTGGTAGTGACTCTATAAATCCTAGGAGGTAAAGGGCTAATTTTGTTTTTTCTCCCTGATTTTAAATATTTTGCTTCTCTGTATCCTGTGCTTCGAAGTGTAGAAGAATTTTCGAGATCTCGGAGTAGGGAATTGCAGAAGAGTCATCGCTTTTTGTTTAGAAAAATGGGCAGATACAGTAAAGAACCAGAAGAGGCATAGGAGGTCACAGAAGCAAAGCCCGCTAAGAAAAGAGAAAGAAGTTCGAGGGCCAAGAAAGCCCGACAAAATGATTATGTTGGCCTGGATCCTTATGAAGATAATATGGCTGAAATTGGTGATTGTTTGATCACGCATAAAGGAGTTGACCGGTTGAGGGAAGAGGTCGAAGCCATAGTGAGTCAAGGAGTTTCCTACAATAGTTGGCTCACAACGCCTCACAATTCATAGCTTTCATGGTATCTTTGTTCACCTGTGCATCCATGCCCCGAGCTTATTCAGTTAACTGCACAATTTTATGACTCCTCTACTAGGGCCGTCCGAAATGCTAGACAAGAGATTCTATTCACGATTACACCGGATGAGATCCGAGAGGCTTTCGCCTATGGAGTAAGCGCGTCGAATTATGCAGTAAACAAAAAGATCCATACGGATGAACAAGAGGATAGGTATGTCTCCACAGTTACAATGAGACAATTCATGGAAACTCAGCTTGTCAAAGATCCACAGATGGGGCAGCTGTCGAGTTTGCCTAAACTTCTTTCAGAATTCAAGTGCCAGGACATCTATTCCATGCTTGCCTGGATTGTTGGGTTGCCCTCAGATGAAACGGTGCATAAATGGCAGGCAACTATGGCTCAATGTATTTGCAAGGTGGAGTTTTATTCGCCCACTGCTATGAGGCAGGGTGGAAATCCGATTTATTTTGATTGGGCCAAATTTATTTCACGAAGAATCAATTCGTAGTTATAGAGATTGCAGGAAGGGAAATCTAGATCATTTCGGTATACTTCGTTGCTAGTATGGTTCTTCTTTTTTAGATGCAGTGACATTTTTCTTTTATCGTTGTTACGTAGATGGGCAAAAAGAATGAGCCTCTACCGGTTTATAAGTGGACTCAGGTGTTAACGAAGAAAGAGTCCATCTACAACTTTAATAGCTGGTTTTTGGGCCCCGCCATTGAATTGCTTTGTGGCAGTTGCGACCGAGTGCCTCGCGACTTGAGAGATGCAGTTGTTTCGAAGCAAGAGGGCGACATATTTTTGCTCACTCAGGGCATGGTAGTTCAAATTTTTGGATATACAGGTAAACCATTTTTGTTGCCTTATTTTGCTACATTCATTTTTGCAATGGAGGTTGTGCGCGGATGGATTATATCAATGATATATACGGCTCTGGACGAGGAAAGAAGATGACTTGTGCTATGCCTTTCAAGTTTGGAAGTATAGAAGTGAATCAGGTTGGGCAAAATCGCCTTCTGATGGTGGCGCTTCAAGACCTAGGATTAATTGAGTTACCGTAGCGTTGGCGCTATGACCCACTCAGAAAGTTTTTGGAATTTATTAAGGCGAAGTCCTTTCATTGTTGCCCGTGCCCGGATATTCAGAGGTGGTGAAATAATTTTGATGGGCCAGACATGAACTGGCATATAGAAAATATGTCCTCCCTTCCTCCATGGCATGATTACTATGAGCAGGAAGTGGAGTATAATCCAAAAAAGAATGCAACACATATTCCTCCTTCGGGTTTGTTCACAACTGTCCAAGAAGCGAATCCTGATTGGATGGAGGAGAAAATTATGAATTGGTGGGTGATGCGTGTTCATAGGAGGAAGTCGTATAATGCTTATGGGATGAAGCTTGATACCCAATTTTCTGGAGTTTATGATAAGTTTGTGAAATCTTATCAGCCCATTGCTTTTGCCATTATTTTACCATAAAGTTTTTAGCAGTCTGAAAGTGGTGAAAGTGAACCTGAAGAGGAAAATCCTATAGTTGAGGATGACGTCGAGGATGAAGAAGAAGAAGAAGAACAACAATATGTTTTCCAAAGGTGATCACAGAGAATGAAGCGCCCTCAGGAGGAGGTTCCCGTACCCAAACAACAGAAACAACCGATGGCACCTCCATTTCCTAAAGCAGCTAAACGGCCTCGCACTGGCGCAGCTACTACTTTCACTATTACAACACCCATGTCTTCAGGTACTATGATTTATGTCATGCCAAGTTCTACAGTCACCTCTATTCCGATAGCAAAGCCTTCACCCAATGTTGAACTTCCTACTTTTGTAGCACAAATATTTCCAATGGCGCAACAAGAAGAGGAAGAGCAACTTTCTGAAGATTCTCATGTTGAGATTCTGAATGAGGGGACAACCCTAAATGTTGGTGAACCGAAGGTAAATCAAGAAGAGGAGGTAGTTGTGCAACCTCCCCCATCTACAGAACAAGTGGCGCCCATGCCCCAAGGTACATCATATTTTCCCTCTTCTTCTCTCTCTCTCATCGAGCACACAATGATTTCTTCTTTGGTCCCATCTATTACATTTTTGTCTCCTCCACTTTCTATCCCTCCACCTTTTGGTAGTCCTTCCATTTCATTTTCTATGGTTTCTTCTTCCACTTCGACTTCTTCCATTTCTGAAATCGTTGTTGCTCCTTCTTTCATTCCCGCTCCTTCGTCTTCCATTTCTTTTAGTTCGTATGCATTAGGGGCGAATCCTTTTTTCCGTCCCCTTCCCTCGGTCATCACTTCCTCCACTATTACGGTTGTTAGTACCCAAGTTCCATCTAAAATTAGTATAACTATAGCCGCACCTGTGTCTTCCACTCCCTCCACCCTTTCTCTCCCTTCCACCATTCCCGTGTCCATTCCTTCACTACAATCTGTATCATCCGTGTCCATTGGGCCTGGTCGCCCAGAATTTTTTGTTCCATTTACACCATTTTTGGAGCTGCAGACTGTCCCAGATGTGCAGGTAGCCCGCAAGCAGCCAGACATTGAAAAATTAAATCGGGCGCATCTGAGCTCTTCCCAATGGTTGAAGAGTATGCGATGAAAGGAAGCTTTGGCGCTGGTGCATCCGATCAAGAAGGTGGCTTTCGATCCAATTGCCAAGGAGGCTCATATGACAACATTCACTCCATTGGTTCAGAAACCTCAAGGTGAGTTGCAGCCTGAAGATTATGTTTCTGAGACTATCACTGAAGATCTGACGTGGATTGATCCCATTGAAAAAATGGGTAATATGCAAGTAGATATGAGTTCATTGTATTTGCATGGGGAGCATTTTAAAGAGAAATATTTTGAAGTGCAAAATAAGGTGTTGGAGCTTGAAAGCGCCTTGGCCAAGAGCAGGGCGACAGAAGAAAATACGGCCACCAAAAATGAATATTTGTGCAATCAAGTCCAGGTGCACTTGAAGGAGCGTGATGCTGCTAGAATTGAAATGCATAATCTTCAGCAGCAGGTCGAAGAACTCAAGAAGCAATTGGAAGCCAAGGCCGTACCTATTGTAGGATTTTTGCATGATAGTGTAAGAGACATTCGCCTTCGCTCCATCCAAAATTCTACCAAGTTGGCCGCACAAGCCGTCAAGGTGTTGCAATACTTATGGGAAGCAGGGATACAAATCTAGCTTGGGCAACAAATGATTGACTCAGTGGAAGAGTTGCTTTCACCCTATATGGAGACAACTGTAAAGATACAAGCATTGTTGAATACGTCTCTGAATATTCGCCCTCTTAGTGAGATGGATTATGCTTGGTCCCGAGCATGCGTAACCCTATGAAGCTATTTTTAGTGCATGGACCTTGTAAATGAAGGGTGGGCTATCCTCAATACTATTGAGCGAGAGCATACTATTTCGATGTCTCATTTTGAGACTATCGATCGGTTGGGTTTCACTACCTTCCTGGATGAATGGGGTGAACCTCTTTCGATGGAGCAATTGCAAGAGCTCTAGAGTGCATTCATTGAAGATACTATGGACATTAATGCCTTGAATGATCCCCTTACTGAAGTGCAAGTGTTGCCTCTGATTGAAAAGTATACACGTTTGGAGTTGTCTCTTTATGAATTAGCCCAGCGTTCGAAGCGCCTCAACTTGATGGATGTGCAAAATCTTTGCTTCATTTATGAATCTCTCAGCGTTCCCTGCTTATTTACTACTGAAGCTTGGCATGAGGTTGTTCGCACCTACGAGGCCCTTTCAGAGGTTATCATAGAGCAGGAAGAGAAAGCAATGATGGATCATGAAGCAACAATGAAGGCGGTGGAAGAGGCTGAACGTGCGGAGGTACTTCGCATTGCAGCCATGATAGAACAGGAAGAAGCAGAACATGCGCAACAGGCATCCAAGAAGAAAGCTTCCACAGCTAAGAAGGCAGCAACAACTGGCAAAAAGAACTCTGCACCCAATGGATAAAGGCTTGGGATCGCTTGCATCCATGCGAGTTGGATACCCCGTGAGTCACCAAGAAATGTTGGCCATTTTGTATTCATTGGAAATTTTGTATAAAGCGATAATATATTTGTCTCCTTTATTTTATATGGAATTAATTTGGATAAGTTGTAATAATTTTCAGAAATCCAATGCATTTGAATGTATTAATGGAGAGATGTCCTTCAAGGTCCAAAAGAAATGAAGAGAATGAGTTTCATAAAAAACTTGAACGAAATCGCCAGAAAATCTTATGTATTGACGTTCGCCCTTCCTTAGGGGCGAACGTCCCTTTCACCCTTCCTAGGGGCGAATCACTTTTGGAAAGCAGAATGGCAAAAATTAAAAAAGTGACAAATTGCGTTCACCCTTCCTTAGGGGTGAACGTGTCGTTCACCCTTTCTAGGGGTGAACATGCCTGACAATTTGCATTCACCCTCCCTTAGGGGCGAACATGTTGTTCACCCTTTCTAGGGGTGAACGTGCCTTGGCATCGCCTTGAGGGGTCACGTGCTCGAATGAAATTACGTTCGCCCTAGTCGAGGGGTGAACACACCGTTCACCTCTCCTATGGGTGAACCACCTAGCGACGATGGAAAATCATGTTCGCCTTCCCTTAGGGGTGAACGTGTCGTTCGCCCTTGAATTGGGTGAACCTATTTGTATCAAGATCGTGCACGTCTGAAGGGGCGAAACTAATGTTGGGCGAAGATAAATCGAACGAATGGGACTTTGGTCAAGATGTTGAATTTGGCATTAAATGAAGGGCACTCTCAGTTACTCCATTTTGTGGATCACGAAGAGGAAGGCGAAGGGAAACGAGCCTTCATGATTTCCAATGTATCAGAGGTGATCCAAAGAATTTAATATTTTCTCCTAACAGGCGCACCTCCGTCCGAAGTTTGGATTTTCAGGAATTTGTTCCCCTGGCGAATGGATTTTCCAGGAATTCAAGGAGGATTTTGCTGATTTTGTCTTTGATTCCCAGACATTCTTCCCCCATATGTATTAAATGAAAGAGGCGAAAACCTCTATAAATACTAGGTAAATTTCATTGTAAAGAGGGGAGTTAGACATTTTGTGAGAGATTCCCTTAAGCTCTCTGCATTAATAGAAGGCATCAGACTTCTGAATTTGTGAGCGGTCTTGTGTATAATTATTTTCTGTGTAGTGTGCTTCTATTTCCATTCGCCTATCTAATTTGTTGTTGAATTTAAATTTTGTCATTGGATTTAAAGTTGCTAAGGAGAAAGCGAATGCTGGAGTACCATTTTGATAGTTATTATGGCAATATTGTGAGCTTGTTCTATTTCGTTTCCTTTCATGAATGCTAATTTGTGCTTGGGTTTTTTCCTGCTAGTTAGTCTAACACCAATCCTGCACTTCGGCCTGTGGCCATATTTCCCATTTCTTTCTGTTATTTCTAATTTCTTTCCTGCATCTCTAGTCTTTTATCATTGTAGGATTTAGTTTGGGAACCAGCCCTCTCTGGAGATTGGCACGGAGGACATCTCTTTCCTTCGACCTTTCAATGTTGGTCGTATCTAGGGCGCACAAACGCAGTTTTGTATGATTAGGCAGATATTTGACCAACACTAACCTCTTTAGTCACATCCAACATATCAGGCTTTAAATTATCTTAAAAAAATGAAAGAAAATTGTAGAAAATTTATTATAGTGAGGTGCTTTATTAGGGTGGAAAGATAAAATTATCTCATGTAGGTTCTCTATCAAGATATTTCTCATTGGAACATCAATTTATCTTTGTGTTATAAATAATGACATATTTTATGATATCTCATTTTGAGCATCATTCGCTTGACCAAAATCAAATAGAATATCCTTGAATAATTGATTGCTTTGTAGTAGCTTCTATCTTAATTTAAGATGTTTTTGATCCATGAAAAAGCAAGTATGTTTTCTCAATATCATAAGAAATCTTGGTATTTACATCCCCTTTCTTATGATATATTTCTTGAATTTTTAGACCCAACATGGCTCTTCCTTTTGTAATGCATTATGATATTAAAAAGTAATTATTTTTCTTGCATATAAGTACATTTTTCCACTCTATTGATTTCTTCCTTCTCTTGTAAATTGTTGAGCTTGGATTTAATTTTCCTTTTTAAATATGTTATTCAAAGATTTAGTATTTTAAATATTCATTTGCCCCTTCAAAAAATTCATCTATTGAATAAATTTATACAAAATTCTTGTATTATTCTACCATAAAATAACATTTTAGAAGAAATTATGGCCTTGAAGACATATACAATGAAAACAAAATGGATTTGGATGAAAAAAATCAAGTAGATTTAATATCAAGAAAATAGGATTATGATCTAATCCTACTCACAAAAAATGTTTAAAGATATTATAAATAGTTACTATCCATCATGAGAGAATTGTCCGATGGTTGAACTTATGATGTCTTGCATGGAACTTGTATTTTGCTCATGCCTCTCTTATTGCCCATTGAGGCTTCCTCTTTTGTCATTGCTAGGGTTTCTCTGCCTGTTTTTATCTTTCTTCTTGGTTATTTTGAATAACGTGCTTCCTTTTTGTTTCAGATGGTTGGTAGAATTTTTCCTAAATAGAACATTTTTGTAAAATGTTATGGGAACCTTTCAAAACCCCTCTTACCAATATATATATATTTTTAAACCATGTATTATATAACAAATATTTATCCAAAATGTTTTACTATAGGAGTTTTCCCAATATTTCTATTATACCATGTAAATTGAAATCTTGAAGAAATAGTATCCAATAATCTATTTGAGTTGATAAAGGAAGCAAATATTACATTGATCTAGACCATCTAGAAATACCACTCTTCTCTTTTGAAAAATATAGAATTGTATTGAAGTGCCACCTAAGAATCAAGAGATCATAATTATGAATCATTATTGAATTTGATATAACTAAACTTAGGTCAACAAATAGTAATTTTAATTGGAGCAATATACATTTATGAATCAAATTTTGATATTTTTCTTTCTTGCAAAAAAATAGTAACCCAATGATTTATTTATAGAAATAGTCCATCCTATTTATGAGTATCCCATATAGATACAATATTTTCTTCATCTCCATTTCAAAAATAGCTAAATAATCCCTCCATCTTCCAAATCTAATGCATCTTTACATTCCTTATTAGCTACCTTTTTTCTTGTAAAAATACAATTTTAGGACTATAAAAAGTTATTAATTACTTGATAACCCTTTTTCTACGGACCTTAATCATAGCATAAATATTCTAAAATATCAACACCATCATCACTATGTTGGACTTTGAATGATTGTTGTTTCTACGTAGCTATTATTTAGTTAGAATTGAGAGAGTGTATAGGAGATATGTTAGCCTTGGTCTATGTTATTCATTAAGCTATATTAAGCAAATTTGGTTACGAGAATAAGTGTAAGCCAACTGCATTGTACTATGTTTTGTTCTAATCAAACACTATAAATGTAACCTGTGGTAAGCTTATACAATATATAGTGAATAATAGTTTTCATTTGGTATCAGAGCTATTTAGGAGAGCTTGAAATCCTTGAATTCCCATCACATTTATTTGTGAGTTTAGTTTGTGAAGGAGAAAGATTGGTGGTTGTGCCAAGAACAAATCGTGTGTGGAGTATGCCCACAAAGTCTAAGAGAGAATTTTTGGAGGACCTGTGTGACCATAAGAGCATGGTGGACGTCATTAAGAAGGTGGACGTTGTGTTATCTACTGGAGACACGATATTCTTTAGATTACGTTTAAAAAATGTGATTCGAGAGGAGAGCCCATGCTGAAACGTTGAATCATGCTAAAAAAAATCTTGCAAACGACGTAAATCTATGATATGATTTGCATTTTGTTGATAGCGATTGAATATTGGATAGCTCGTGCTATTGCTATTGAGGAGTCAAAAATTAAAGAAATAATCCTTGATTCACATTTTCTATCTTGATTCATTGAGAGGAGACGAGGCATCACGTCACTTTGAATGAGAAAAAACTACACTATTCCAAAGAGAGCTATGGTTGATATTGCATTGAGAAGATGTCAACAGAGTGAAAGGCATGCTGATATCTACATGAATAAGTCTGTGAGGAGATCTAAGTGTTGAAGAATGCAATTAATTGTATGATACAATTGATGTGTACATATCATTGTGACGATTCATTACGTGTACTTTGGATGTGATGCAATTAGACATGATGTTCAAATTGTGACTGTGCATTTAAAAAAAATAGTAATGCCACTTAAAACCTATGAGGATGAAAATCACTTTGCTGTGAGACAATGTCTGCTTTACACATTAAAGGAGATCTGGACGTGAGGCGTCAGATGTGGAAGACATGATTTGCTATGTTAAAAGGAAGATGTCTGCTATGACGTGTGCATATGGAGGTCCTACGTTGAGAGGAAATTCATGACGTTAAAACCTTGGTGAAGGTCAAAAGCTATTTTCTATCTACACAAGGTGCAGGTCAGGGACAATTAGTTTGCTTTTAAAAATACAGTAGAATTATTCATTTAAGGAGGACGTGTGGAGGTTACGTTAGGATTTGAAATATATGTAGAGGAGGACATGAGAAATTCTCAATTGGACACTTGGTTGAGCAACAATCTATTTGTTTGCTACAAGAAGGTCCATATAAGGACTAGAGACATCTGGATATACGTTTGAATATGTATAACATTTAGCAAGAATTACTACAATATTTTTGTGTAAGGTTGCTACGACGTGACCATTTCCTGCAAAAAGGAGAGTCCAAAATTTTGTTATAATTGTTGTGTGGTCATCCTGTGACTATATGGTGACAAAAGTAGTTTCAAGTTGTCTATAAAGAGACTAAGCGACTACTATGGATGAGAGTAAGAGACTACTCTAACAATGTATTTTTTGGGATGTTGGTGAGTGTCGTTGATAAGCTGCGTGGAGACAACATTTGGAGACAGTGTGGCTATAATTTTCAATGACAAGGAGGGACCTGCAGTCAGTAGTTACACAGTGGAGAGGTTGTTTCACAAAGAAACAAAACATGTTTGGAGAGTTGTATGCATGAAGAGTTTGGCAAGTTAAGGTATACAATTTTTTGTTTGTATTTTGTTTTAAATTTATTTCAACATTTTTTTAAAATAATTTAATATATTTTGCTTAAAATAAATATACTTTTGATAATATAATTGATTTTTTAGCTTAAATATTTTATTATTAATTAAAATTATTGATTAAATTTATTTTGCAATCACAATATAAAGGTGAAAAGTATTTTTTACTAAGTTTTTTTTATTACCAATGGCTGCCAATAATAATCTGCCTATTTCTGAGTTCAATGGGCTGGATTATGAGTATTGGTCTATCACGATGAAGACCTTACTCATTGTCAAAGGGTTATGGGATATTGTAGAAGAAGGCTACAATGAACCTGCAGATTGGACCACCTTGAGTGCAACTGATAAAACTAGTAAGAAGGATGCCCAAAAGAAAAATTTATTTGCTCTCTACCATCTCCAAGTAGCTTTGGATAAAAGCATATTTCCAAGGATTGCTTCTTGTTTAACAACCCTAGAAGCATGGAAAGCCTTGCAAGATAGCTATCACGGGAGAAATCAAGTGAAGCAAGCGAGGCTTCAAAATTTGAAGAGAGATTTTGAAAATCTCAAAATGCAAGATGATGAAATAGTAGGTGATTATTGTGTGAGAGTGAAAGCAATTGTAAACAAAATGGATACCCTTGGAGAAGATATCAAAACTAAAGTGGTTGTGAAGAAAGTATTGAGAACACTTCTTCATAAGTGGAACCATATTGCTATTATTATTGAATAATTTAAAGATTTGTCTACTCTAACTTTTGATGCTCTAATTGGTTCTTTGATGTCCCATGAAGAGAGACTACATGGTTCTACATCATCAAGCTTTGGAGGTGATGACAAAGAATTCTCATCCAGGGAAGGTGAGACTCATGGAAATACACAAGGAAGAGGACAAAGGAGAGGACAATATTCAAGAGGAATAGGAAGAGGTAGATCAAGAGGTGGCTACCAAGGAAAAGGAAGAGGAAGAGGAGGTGATAAATCAAACAAGTCTTGTTTTCATTGTGGCAAGCTTGGTCACTTTGCAAGAGATTGTAGAATAAAGGCTTCTCAAGAAGGGAGAAGTAATAATTATGGAAACTATGGAGAAGAGGAAGGAAATTCTTCAAATTCCTCACATATGGAAAATCAGATCAAAATATTAATGAAACTTGAATTTTGGATACTAGTTGCTCAAATCATATGAGTGGCAAAGAAGAGTTATTTGCTATAATGGATTCCACATACAAGTCCAAGATCAAATTGGGAGATGACAAGGCACTATAATTTCAAGGCATGGGATCCATGGAGGTTCCAACAAAAGAAGGCACAAAGAAGGTGAAAAATATTGATTACGCTCCTAAAATACAACATAATTTGCTTAGTGTTGGACAAATCATGGAAAAGAACTATAAACTTATTTTTGAAGATGGAAAATGTGTATTTTTGACAAAAACAATTGTAATAGAGTTTTCATAAATGTACATATGATAAAGGATAGGTTATTTCCTCTTAAGTTTGGGGAACAAGGAGGTGCTCAACTTGCTAGTGTAGCCATAGAAAATTCCAATGTGCTTTGGCACTTGAGATACGATCATATTAAGTTTTTAAGCTTGAAGTTGTTGACTTCACAAGTTATGGTGTGCGGATTACCAAAAGTTGAAGAGCACAAGGAGGTGTGTGAAGGATGTGTTTTGGGAAAGTACTCAAGAATATAGTTTCCAAGAGGTCAAGCATGGAGAGCAAACCATCCACTACAATTGGTACATTCGGATATTTGTGGTCCAATGCATACCAAAATCTTGGGTAACAATTCTTAATTTCTCACTTTCATTGATGATTTATCTCGAATGTGTTGGATTTATTTTTTGAGAACTAAAGATGAAGCTTTTGAATGTTTCAAGGATTTCAAAATAATGTAGAGAATCAAAGCGAGTATGTTGTAAAAATATTAAGGACCAATAGAGGAGGGGAGTTTTGTTCAAATGCATGTCTCAAATATTGTAAGGATTGTGGGATCAAAATGCAATTAACTACTGCCTACACCCCCCAACAAAATGGTGTGGCTGAAAGGAAGAATCGTACTATTGTAGAAATGGCTAGATCAATGCTTCAAACAAAGAAATTCAGTAACATGTATTGGGCTGATGCTATTAGAACAAGTGTTTACATTTTGAATAGGAGTCCTACTTCTAGTTTAGATGGGATCACTCCCTATGAGGGATGGTATGACAAAAAGCCAAATGTAAAACACTTCAAAGTTTTTGTTTGTCTTGCATATGCAAACATTCCTGATGATACAAGAAAGAAAATTGATCCCAAAAGTCAAGCATGTATTTTCATTGGGTATTGTGAGTCTTCAAAGGCATATAGAATCCACAATCCACAAACACACAAAGTTGTAATTTCAAGAGATGTAATTTTTTATGAAGGGGGAGTATGGGGTCATCAAAAACCTTTTGTTGATGATGAATCTCAAGGTGTAAGCTCCTCCCAAATGCATCTCATTAACAAGAACATCAATGCAAGTCCTCCTCCAAGTCCAAGAACGAGTACTACTTCAATTACAACAAGTTTCACTCCAATTTCTTCTCCACAAAGACCACCAAGATAATCAAGTTCTTCTCAAATACCAATGGAGGAAGATACACCACCAAGAGGTAAGAGAACGCTTCAGTGCCATCCTTCTTTTCAAATGATGAACAAGAATTTTCAAAGAAGGTACACTAGAAGCCAAGCTAGTGAGATGAGTGAAGTCTTGAAAAGACTTGAAAATTTGCACATGTATGGTGATGAAGACTCCCAAGAACCTAAGGGAGATGTTGTAAACTATTCTTTAATGACTAGTGTAGAGCTAGAGCCATCTAGTTATGAAAAATCATGTACTCATGATGTATGACAACAAGCCATGAAAGAGGAAATGACCTCTATAAAAAGGAATGACACATGGGAGCTAGTGGAGCTTCCTAATGGAAAGAAATGTGTTGGATGTAAATGAATCTATAAGACCAACTTTAATGTTTATGGGAGCATTGAAATACACAAGGCAAGGCTAGTAGCAAAAGGTTTTACTCAAAAGTATGGTATTGACTATGACGAAACCTTTTCTCCTGTTGCTAGACAAGAGACCATCAGACTAGTACTTTTCTTGGCTGCTCACAAAGGGTGGAACATTCAACACATGGATGTTAAGAGTGCCTTTCTCAATGGGTACTTGAAAGAAGAGGTTTTTTTTCAACAACATCAAGGATTTGAATAACAAGGTAAGAAGAACCTTGTCTACAAATTGAAGAAAGTATTGTATGGACTAAAGCAAGCACCAAGGGCATGGTACTCACGCATTGATGGCTACTTTCAAAAATATGGATTCACTAGGAGCAAAAGTGAACCTACTCTCTACTACATGAAACAAGGTAAATATATTCTCATCATGTGCTTATATGTGGATGATCTAATATTCATGGGTAGTAGTGATAAAATGAATGAGGAGTTCAAACACTCCATGATCAAAGAGTTTGAAATGAAGGATCTAGGTTTGATGCATTATTTCCTAGGAATGGAGGTACACCAAATAGGAAATGATATATTCATATGTCAACATAAATA
This sequence comes from Wollemia nobilis, assembly GCA_028583015.1. NCBI lineage: Eukaryota > Viridiplantae > Streptophyta > Pinopsida > Araucariales > Araucariaceae > Wollemia > Wollemia nobilis. The sequence continues at coordinate 17,894,201 of JAQPPZ010017052.1, forward strand.
TGCTTATGATATGATAAAGAAATTTTCTATGGAGCAATGCAAGTTTGTTGCAACTCCAATAGGTCATGTGATACAATTAAGCAAAGAATATGGAGCACCAAAAGTTGAAAAGACCACTTATAGGAGTATGGTTGAGAGTCTAATGTTCCTCACCAACACATGGCTGAATATTCAATATGTTGTTTCTCTAGTATCAAGGTATATGGCTGATCCATCTGAAATTCATCTACAAGAAACTAAAAGAATTTTGAGATATGTAAAGGGTACAATGGATTATGGGATCCATTACCACAAAAATGATGATGTAAAATTAGTTGGCTTTAGTGATAGTGATTGGGGTAGCAATATAGATGATAGGAAATCTACTTCAAGGAATTTTTTTAGTCTTGGGTCAGGACTAATTACTTGGAGTTCTAAAAAGCAAATTGTTGTAGCACTATCATATATTGAGGATGAGTACATAGCAATCACAAATTCTAGTACCCAAGCCTTATGGTTGAGAAAAGTACTTGAAGAAACAGGTGAAAGATACAATTATACTATCATATTGTATTGTGACAATATGAGTGTCATCCAATTGGCACATAATCCTATCCACCACAGGTCCAAACACTTCGAAATGAAGTATCACTTCATAAGAGACATGGTGGAGAAAAATGTGGTTGAGCTAAAATATTACAGTACTTTGGACAACATAGTAGACATATTCACCAAAGGAGTTGCTAAATCTCAATATTTAAAGCTAAGATATTGTCTGGTTAGCCCTCTCAACTTTAAGATGGAGAATGTTGGACTTTGAATGATTGTTGTTTCTATGTAGCTATTATTTAGTTAGCATTGAGAGAGCATATAGGAGATATGTTAGCCTTGGTCTATGTTAGTCATTAAGCTATGTTAAGAATATTTGGTTAGGAGAATAAGTGTAAGCCAACTGCATTGTGCTATGTTTTGTCCTGGTCAAGCACTATAAATGTAATTTGTGGTAATCTTATACAATATATAATGAATAATAGTTTTCACACTATATATTTATTTATCGGCTTAACATTATTTCTTGTTATCATTTATGATATTTATTTTTTATTTTCTAAATCAATAGCCCTTTGAATTTCCTTTTTCTTTGTTATTTCTTTTAGGGTCTTCCTCTCCCTTTTTCATTCATACCAATTCTTTCATCCTCATCATTATTTTTTATTTTTATAGATTTTTCATAAATTGAATTATCAACTATAGGTTGATGATGCCATGTAGAAATTGAGGTGTAAAGAATAACCTTGAAAATACTTTCTTCTTTATGATATCCTAGAAATCCTAAAGTGCAAGGCCATCATTTTTTAAAATATCTAATCTTAACTTTCTAGGCTACGATTAGATTTGTATATTGGAATGTATATTCTAGGATACACTTATATTTGTATTAAAACATATTCTCATTTATTATGCCTTGCATACATTACCTATGTACTTTTGTATCTAAAACTAATATTTCATATTGACATTTGTTGGGGTTCATACTATTGTATCAAAGGTGTATTAATATAACTTATGAACTAATCTAATGTATCAATGTATGATCATTTATTATTATTATTGATGGGTGCCAAATGACACCCATCCAATGCATTCATATTTATTTTATATTACTTATGTATTTTTTTCTCTATTTATTTCTTTTATGCTAAGCTCTCCTTATGCTTTCATATTATTTAAATATGTGTACTTTTATATCCACCAATAATATGTTATATTGACAATTGTTGGAATTCACACCTTTGTATCAAAGGTTTATTAATACAACTTATGAAATGATTATATTGAAAATTATTGGGATTTGTACCTTTGTAATAAAGGTGTATTTATACAACTCATAAAATGAAGGATTGTGCTAATGTATGATCATTTGTTTATCAATAGTCATGGGTGCATAATGGCACTCACCCTATGGTTTCATATTTTTTACATCTCTTTCATAGTCTTTATTCTTTTTATCCTATGATCTAAGAAATGTGTTGATTTTATCCGTTCCTAAATATATTGTAAATTCCAACATGGTATCAGATCAAGAGTAAATGTCCACTACTCAATCTCATATAATGGTCTTTTAATTTTCTATGATGATTTTAAAAGAGGTGCATCTTTGAAAGGAGTATATTTGAAATGAGTTGGTTTAATTAACATGTATTTTTTAGGATTTTACTAAAATCCTAGATAGAACTTGGATCATAATAATCTTGTTGTGTCGTATTGTTAAACTTTAACATTTATAGAGGTGTTTAAGGGCATATTTTCTAAGTTCTACAATTGTCTTTCTTAGGTTTTAAAAATTCTCTATTTGAATTTTGAATAATGATGTTCTTTCTATATTGCATTAGTGAAATTTATACTCTAGGAGGATCCACTCAAAAAAATTATTCCCTCATGGATTTCATTTTTCTCTCTTTGTTTTAGAAATTTATTCGAGTTATGTTTCTTGTGATGGCTTGCTTTAGACAAATTATATCTTCTAAAGAAGAATTTATGCAATATGACAATGGATTAAGTTATTCAAGGCTTTGTCAAAATCCTAATTTTTCTTTTGGTATTTATGAAAATCTATATACTTCATTTTGTTAGATATATTTATATTGAATCATAAAAAATGAGAAATTATTTTTTTGACACTCAATAATTCAAAGAAGACTTTGATAATTTTGGGATAATCCTCATTTACCAAAGGATTATTGGGTAGAATTTGGTACATTAAAACAAATTTCATTTAAAAAGACAAGACAAAATTAAATAATTTATTCTAGTGGTTCTCATAGTGCTTCAGTATCGGAGGACCAATAAATGTGTCTCATTTTAGAAAACGATTTTATAAGATCAATTGCAAAAGAAAATGGACAAGTCATTAAAAATTTTGGATTCTTTGTGATGAATATGGGTAATTAAAATTCAACATTATTTTGTTATTTATTTCTTTTCTAAAACATAATTTTGGGGATTTTTGAAGGAAAAGCTACTAGAGACCATAACTCTTACATGTCAAAGAATTTTGAGCCTTTTTTCAAATCATACAATTTGTGAGCTCTTTGCATTGATACTACTTATTATAGGTGGAGGGACATCTAATTATATAAGGGAGAACGTTCTTGTGTTTCCTTTTTTATTTGGAGTAATATAAGTGTAAAAAATCTTACATTAAGAGGAGAGATGACATTATCATTGATGTCATATCTCCTTGGCCCCATCAACTCAGATAATGATGAGATGTCAAAATATGTAATCTTCACTTCATAGGCTATGACTCTCTTTGTATTGGAACATATTGACACCTTGTAGATCCATGTATTTTGTATGCACTAATAATATGTTATATTGATGTTTATTGATATTTGTACCTTTGTACCAAAGGTATATCTATAAACCTCATGAACCTATCCATTGTATATGTGTATGGTGATTTTTTTATCATTAATGATGGGTTCCCAAGGGTATCCACCTCATTCTTTAATATTTTTGATATCTTTGACCATATTTATTCTTTTTATGCTAAGATCTAATTATATATATATATATATATATATATATATATATATATATATATATATATATATGTATATATATATATATATATATATATATATGTATGTATGTGTATGTATGCTAAGATCTAATTATATATATATATATATATATATATATATATATGTATATATATATATATATATGTATATATATATATATATATATATATATATATATGTATATATGTATATATATATATATATATATATATATATATATGTATATATATATATATATATATATATATATATGTATGTATGTGTATGTATGTACATACATACATACATACATACTATATATATATATATATATATATATATATATATATATATATATATATATATATACATGTATATATGTATGTATATATATATATACATACATATATACATGTATATATGTATGTATATATATATATATATATACATACATATATACATGTATATATGTATGTATATATATATATATGTATGTATGTATGTATGTATGTATGTATGTATATATATATATATATGTATGTATGTACATACATACATACATATATATATATATATATATATATATATATGTATATATATGTATATGTACATACATATATATATACATATACATATACATATACATATACATATACATATACATATACATATATATATTACAAATTCCATCATCCTCCACAACATTTAATTTTTGATGTTATCCTAAAAAACATAATCTATAATGGATATCCTCCACACATATTTCTTTGTTATGCTTCCTTAAAATAGTAAAGTGCAAGGGAAAATTCTATATTGCTTCCATTTTTAGTACAAGAAGATGTTTTTCTATTATTTGAAGAACATGGAGATGATTTATTGGATTACACTTCATCTCTTCTAATTTATTAATTTTAATTATCCTCCATATATACCTTTAAACATTTAATCCCTTCTAAATTTGAATGTGCAAATTGTAGTTTCTCATCCCTTGCATAATTTTTAGTTTATTCTATGTTTGGTTTGAATGAATTATTAAGGTCTTCACCATTTAATGATGTAGAAGGTCTTTCTTTGTCATTTTTTTTAGTTTGAAAAATGCTTGATCTAAGTCAAATCCTACTACAAAGTGACCTTCTTGCTTCATATTTGAGTTTGTATCATGACCAAAACTTGTTAAATTTTACAATAGTTTCTAGAAATGAATGGAACCAACATACTACCTAGTATCACGAAAAAAGAAATACACACAAGTAAAGCATACAATATGTGGGGGTGCCCATGAATACCAAATAATTTCACTATCAAAAAATAGAATTACACTCTAATGGATAATAAAATGGTTAGTATGATGGGGTATTTATACCCAAATACAAATTAGCTTTAGGTCAAGGTTAAGGATTAAAAAAATATATATATTAAAAAAAAAATCCCCGTGAGTGTGGTCTACCGGCAAGGACACCAATATATATATATATTACAAAAATCCCTTTTTTTAAGGTTTACATAGGCCCAAAGGGCTTATATGAATAATACACCACAAAATTTGATTATGACATCAAGATAAGCTTAACCACCACATATTCCAACACCCCCTTAAGCTAAATGAGGGACATAAAGAGAAACCCTTTTTTGTTATCCCCCCTTAAGGGACACTCTCATACACAAAGCAACTCCTACATGCATATGAAAGGAATATCAAGCATAGTATGGTTAGGATATTCATTTCTTGCACCATTATATACATAATAACTAGATCAAGCATCCGATGTGTATGAATCCATCTCACAAAATACTTCCCAATATCTATGTGCTTATTCTACTAATGAAATACTATATTAAAATTGAGCTAGATGGTGCTCCAATTATCATATCAAAGATTGATTGGAAACTCTAAGTAATATCAATATCCTCTAAAATCATGATCATTCATTGAATATGCTTAGAAAACGCATTGACAATGCAATATCCAACTTCTATAGAAGATAGAGATATGGTGGATATGCATCAAGAACACCAAGAAACATGGTCAAATCCCAAATGGAAAATAAACTATAAGGTGTACCATGGCTCATCCAAATAACTAGTCCAATCAACATAAGAAAATCCTATTAGAATTGTAGGAGATCCAATTAAATAATGAATGTTGAAGAGTCATTCAGATGTATATAATAATCCTTTTGGTCATAGTCCAGTGGTTGTCTTGGGATTCTTGCATGTACCTAAAATAATAGTTGACAACAAAAGCCATATCAGTTCTTATATGAGTAAGATAGATAATTCCACCTACAAGAGATAGATGTAAAGTATAATCTACTAAATGAGTAGTAAAATTAACCCAAAGCTTTAAATCTAAAGCAAAAGGAGTCTGAGTGAACTTGCAATCCTCCATCCTAAATTATTTAAGAAGATCCAAAGCATACTTGGGCTATAAAATAGTGATGACATAATATGTCTAATCAATATAAATCCCAAAAAGTAGTGTAGGAGCTCCAAATATGTTATCTAAAAAGTAGTATGAAATCATGTCTTCATATCCTTGATCAAGGTAACATAACTACTAATAATATGAAGATCATTAACATAAAGAACAACCACCATAGTATTACCATATTGATATTCGATGTATTTATTATGTTTGGCCTCATGAGTGAACACATTTGAGGGAAAAGAGTGAGTCTTCTCATACCACACACAAGGTGCCTAATTAAGTTCATACAAGGACCTATTCAAATGATAAAGTAAAGAAGTAGGTCCTTCAAGCTCAAATATATATGATTGTTACATGTAGATCTCCTCCTAAATATCTCCATATAGGAAGGAACTCTTCACATCCATTTGGTGTACCTTTCATCTATATAAGGTAGCTATAGAGAGAATAACTTTGATTGAGTTCATCCTATCCATTGGAGCAAGTATATTTATATAATAATCCCTTCTATTAAAGTATTTTCTTAGCAACAAGATGTATCTTGTGCTATTCCACTTACCATCCAAAGTATACTTGGTATTATAGAACCATTTATATCCAACCACATTCTACCCTTCTAGAATAGGAACAAGCTTCCATGTCTTGTTATTCATCAAGATATCATATTTTGAAATCATAGCATCTTTCCACTCTAGCTAGACCTTAGCATAAGAATATGGAAGAGGATCCTAAGAATAAAAAACCTTCAATGTTAGGAACTTACTATTTAAAATAAACACACTCACATAAATATTGCAAATAAAAATAAATGCTCAAAACACAAACTATTGCAATACGGAATATAAATGCAAAATTGAACAATCTCACAAAGTAACACAAAATCATAGGCCACTTCGAGGGGTAACCTCATTCAATACTTTTATTTATATGTAAAAAGATACATACATTTCTTCTTCTCACAATTTTAAAGATTTCATCTACCACCTACCTTTCAAGGTTGGCTTACATGCAAAATGCCACCCAAGCTAGAATCTTCTACCTACAAAACAATTACATTCTTGCTAACAATTACATATAATGGTGCCACTCATCTAGGTGCTTCTAGAGCCACAACTATTACAAAATATTTCAAAATATTATCATGGGTGTTCCCCATATTTATAAGACATTACAAACTATTACTATGGGTGTCCCCCTACGTTTATAAAATATTACATCATAGTGTTAGGATGAAGTCCTCACATTCAAGATCAATGCTCAAGGAGCCTTTCTAGTGTCACTCTAGAGATAAAGTTGAGTACCCTTTAAAAGGACCTTAACCCACTTGGGTGTCAAATGAACTAAAGAATAATCATGTTCATCTATTGCAATGAAACATAAAAAGCTAAAACTAAAAAATCTAACTCAAAATCACCACTTACCTCATCATGCAAAGCTAAAGCAGTATGGATTGATGTGTCTGTTGGAATTTTGCAACGTGCCATATTTTTTTATTGTAATCTAAAGACATTTATGATTAAGTTTTTTTAACTCAGTTATTTTGTTTATATAGTTTTTTCAATTCTCTATAAATTTTCATTTTGCAAACTAAATTAACCCCAAATTGTGACTTGGAAATCTGCTTCGAATTCACTTTGTCAAATTATCCAAAACAGTAATCAAAGCTTCAGAGGCAAAGTGGTAGTACAAAATGGCAGTGAAATAAAATTACAAAAAAAAAAAGGAAAGGAAAGACAAAATAAAATTGGCTAAGTGAATAATGCAAACGTGTTTGCCTCATTAGAGGGGCCAACGTCATGTTTACCCATTGGAAAGGAGAACACACCCCAAAAGAGGAATGCGCCAAACAAAATGAAGAATAAAAAGAATGCATCACATTCAATTTTTAAGTGGGGTGAATGTAGTGTTCGCCCCTCACTTGGACAGACACGATTTAAATATGCGTCATGGTCACTTTAAAGTATATATGATGGATTCATTCATTATTTTTAAAGGCGAATGACATGGAGAGATAAAGTTCGGGCGACAAGAATTTTTTAAATGGTTTTCACCCTTACACTTAGGTAAAATGGGTAAACATCATGATAGATGCGACGAAGATATTTTGAGGGTGAATGTTGTTTGTTTAAATCACATGTGATTAAATTTCTCCAGAAGCATGAGTAGAATTAAATGAGGCAAATTTTAATTATTAATTGCCTTCATCTTCGGTAATTTTAAAGCTTGATTTTTCTAGTTGAAGATTTACTTTGGGTAACTGCTCCAATTTAATGTTGGTGACGAAGTGGAAGCATTTGTGTCATTTTAAAGAACATCTTCTCGAAGGTTTTACTCCCTATCCAAAGCAAATTGAATATGGATTAAATTGTTGAAGCTCGTGTTTGATTTCCAAGAAGATGGAGGTGACTCAAATTTAATGATATGGTGCTTGAATGCTATCATCTCAAACTGTTTTCAGGATCATGTCTACCAAAAGAATATTTCCAAGAAATGATGACTCATTATGTCTCTGATCTATGGACATTGGGTCATTTGATGTATTCAATGAAAGAGGCGCAAACCTCTATAAATACTAAGAGAAATTTCATTGTAAGGGGTTGGAAAAAATAGATATCTTGCGAGAAAACTCTTCAAGTTCTCTACAGTAATAGTGAATTGAAAACATTTGGATTTGCAAATGACTTGGTACATTTTTTTCTTCTACATTACGCATTTTTTTTACACAAGTAGCTTTATTATTTGCTATTAACTTTAAATTCTGCAATTTGAATTTAAATATTGCAAGTGAAAGAGTGAGTGCTAAAGTGTTGATCTGAAGGTTACATGTGCAAAATCATAAGTAAATTTTGTGGTTTTGATCATCTATTTGCATGCTATTTTCAACTTGGGGTGGATTCTTGCTATCAGTCTATTCCCATCCTACACAGTCAACCTGTGGCCATATTTTCCATTTCTTTCCGCATTTTCCAATTTCTTTCCTATATCCCTAGTCTTCAACCATTTTAGAATTAGTAAGGGAACCAACCCTCTATGGATATTGACACGGGGGACATCTCTTTCCTCCGGTATTTCAATGTTGGCCGTGTCTAGGGTGCACAAACATAGTTTTATATGATTAAGTAGATATTTGACCAATAATTTTTGGCACGCTCGGTGGGACTCACGATTTTTGTATCGATAGTCCTCATATTTTAAAGGAGCCCGAGTTTGGTGAATCTTTGGCTTGCTTTTATATGTCAAAATCACTTGGCGACTCTATTGAGTTGAAGATCTAGATCTCTTGATCGTGGATACTTTTTATGCTTAAAGAAGACACCTTGGAGAAATTAAGATTTGGTGAGCAGTCTTGACCTCACAAGTAGAGAAAGAATGTTCACCTGGAAACTTTGACTTAGTAGTAAGAGCAATGATATCTGAGGACCACTACTATGATGGCACAAGTATGCTATCCTAGTTGGGATGATCCTGGCCCCCTGAATCTCCAAAGTTGGCACGAGATTCCCAAAAGTGCCCTAAAGACCCTAACAAAATACAATGGCACTGAGGGAATGGCCCGAGAGCACCTTGAATATGTTGCTGCTCTAGCGACCCTCCATGGCATAGCCCATGAGGATGTCATGATCAAAATTTTGGTCCTATCTCTATAAGGGAGGGTGCTACAATGGTATAAAATTTTAGGGCATAAGAGCATCTCCTCATGGGATGACTTAGCAAGAGCGCTCATCGACACATTTTATGGCTCTCAAGATCCCTTCCAACTCTTGATGCACATCACGAGAGCACCTCTAGAGAGCATCATAGACTTTAATGTTCAATTTTGGAGGAGTTGGAGGAGAATTCCAGAGAAGATCCGACCTACACCTTCCTAGAACCACTTCTTCTATGTTCGAGCTTTCCATTCAAACATAATCCGCCTCCTACTACAATCATGGGAACAAATATTCCCTCAAATATTTAAAAAATTAGTATAAGAAAAGCAACTCTTGCTCCAATAAGGAAAAATACACTGGAGAGAAACTGCCTTTCCATCACTCTCTCCGATAGTTACTGCTCCTGTATGTCTTGTGCAATATTCACAATGGAAGATCCCTCAAACTATGCAGAGACTTAGAACACAGTTGTGTGGAGCACAAGAGGTGAATCTCATCCAGGTTCAACCAAAAATGAATAATATGGTTGCTTGCAATTTCTATCAGGATATGGACCACGAAGATGAACAAGCTCAAGAGGTTGATTCTGAGAGTGAAGAAGGCATAATTTTGCACCCATTTTGTGTCCCAATAAGCATACCTCATTAGGAGACTAGTCCTAAGGAGATCTTGACAAAAGGGCTATCATTGAAAAAATCTTGTTGTCACACCAAGGGGTTAGAGGAGCATGTACCCAAGATCCCGCAGCCAGTGGACTCCCAAGAGTGGCGATATTGGTTTCAGTCGCCGTTGCAACTCATACTCGAAGAAATCTCCCATATGGTAAATCTTTTTGCCATATTATTCAGTAATTGTATAAGTACTGGCATGTATGATAACCTGCCACATTGTAGTTGGCTTGCAACCTAGAAAACTTTGGGGAGAGCACAACCAAACTTTAAAGATTGTCTGAAGTACAATCATATTTGGTCCGAACACTACAGATTCATCGGATAGGCACCCAAAGCCAGGTTTGTGGTGGTGGCATGCCAATCATGTCGTAAAATTTTGTAAACTATGTATATATTTGTTTTACATTTTCTTAAAAAAAACACAAAAAAAATGTATATATATAGGTAAAAAGAAAAAAAAATGTCTCGTCTTTGTCCTCTTGTTAGGAGAACATGTTCATAAATAAAATTTATGTACATAGAAAACAAAAAAAGAGAAGGGGGCGACTTTTGTTCGCCCCTCAAAATTGTTTGTGCCCATAATATGGGACAAACGTTATGTTCGCCCCTCTTGGAGGCGATCGTAATAGTAAAATAATGTTAAAAAAAGTGAATCGCCCCATTGGAGGGGTGAACATCACCCCTTTGGGGACGATCCTTTAAATTTAAAAAGGGAAAAAAAATTAAAGAAAAAATTTGAAGTTAAAAAAAAAATCGTCACGTTCGCCCCAATGAGGGGCAAACCTTTTAGATTTAAAACATTTAAAAAAAAAACTTTTTAAAAAAATTAACAAAAAATATTTTTTTCGTCGCCCCAAAGATGGGGCGACAGTCGTGGTCGCCCATATTGTGGGTGACCACATTAAAAAAAACTTTAAAGTTCATAAAAAAAAGAAAAAAGTGAATCGCCCCATTGGAGGGGTGAACGTCACGTTCGCTCGACGTTCGCCCCCCTTTGAGGGTGATTTTTTAAATAAAGAAACAAAAGAAATTAATATAAAAAAAAAATCACGTTCGCCCCATTAGAGGGGCGAACGTGACGGTCGCCCTCTTTTGGGGGTGACCCTTTACAAATTTTAAATTTTAAAAAGAAACAAAAAAAAATTGTTCACCCCATAGTGGGGACGAACTTAACCTACCATGGGTGAACCTTTTTATAAGAAAAAAAATTATTAAAAGTTAAAAGTTAAAAAAAAATGTTAAAAATAATGTTCACCTCAAAAGAGGGGCGAACATCGCCCCCATAAGGGGTGAACCCAGTTTTTTTTTTTTTAATGGGAGCGCCCAAATTCTTGGGTGCCCCCACTCTCCCCACTTCCACGTGGGAGCGCCCAAGCTCTTGGGCGCCCCCACTCCCCAAATAAAGGGGAAGCGTCTGGCCTTGGGCGCTCTTCCCCAAATAAAAGGGAAGCACCCAAGGCTTTGGGCGCCCTCCCTCTCCCTTTTAATAAAGTGAGGGGAGCGCCCGGGGCGCTCCCTTCACTTTATTAAAATGGAGAGGGGGGGCGCCCAAAGCCTTGGGTGCTTCCCTTTTATTTGGGGAAGATCGCCTAAGACCTTGGGCGCTCCTCTCATTAAGTTTTAATAAAAAAATATTAAAAATCAAAATTAAATTAAAAAAAAACTTTAAAACTATTTTTAAAAAAATAATTTTTTCTAAACTTTAACAAATCAATTAAAGTTAATTAAAATATGAAAAAAAAAAATTGCTTTAAAATTTTTTAAATCGGGTTTTTTTAATAATAATATAAAATATTTAGAAAAAAAAAAGAACGAAAGTAGGAGGAGAAGGAATATGGTGCTGTCAAATGCATTCACAGTGTGTTTGAAAAAAAAAATAAGAAAGTTGTTTTTTTAGAAAATTTGATTTTCTAAAAGAAAAGAAAAAGGGCAAAGAACAAGATTTATAAAAGGAGAGGCTTTGCTCCAAATCCATAAAGCAGATTGAAAGTGCCCTGAAAAAGAAGCATATTTCACATGCAGGTTGGTGGAAGTTTTCTTTTTCAAGGGAGCAAAAGAAGCATTTAATTGGTTCAAGTGGCCAATTCATTTTTTCAAAGTAAGCTTCAGCAGCCAGGGTACGATTTACGACAAATTGACACAGCAAAAAGGGCATACTACTTAAAGGATATTCTTGAGTGAAGTTCCAGGCGAGGACACCGAGGCTCACATTTGTTTTGAGGGCATCCAAGTAACTCAACATTTATTGCAATGGTTGAAGAAGAGACTCCTGAGGATGAAGAACAACAATGTGTTTAAACAGATATCGCTGCGAACAAAACAAAAAGTTGAAAAATCACCCATCTCAAAGAAGCATGATGTGCAAAAGGTACCACCATTTCCCAAGGTGGCTAAGAAACCAAGGACTGGTGCCATCACTATTTCTTCAAGTGATGTTGTAGTTACTATGACTATTGTAAATTATGTCATTTCGGTGATAGTTTTTAGTGCTCCCATGGTGACTGAGGTTCCAACAGAGGTGGCACAAATACTTCTGATGATCCAAGGACAAAAGGAAGTCCAACCGTTGGAACCACCCCAAGAGAAGGTTATGAAGACCCAAAAAAATATTGGGGAGGTAGCACTGGAGCAACAAGAAAAATATTTTGCGCAACCCCCTCTATCACCACATCACACGGTGTTTACGCTTGAAGGTACGTCTTCTCTCCCTTATTCTTCTCTTTTGGAGCAAGTAGTGACTACGTCAGTTTCACTTTTGTTAGTTTTTGTGCTCGTTTCTTCACCCTTCGTTATGCCCTCCATACCCCTTCCACTTTCTTCATCCACCATTCCCGAAGTCACTACTGCTCCTGTTTCCTTTTCTTTGTCCTCCCTTTCTTTTAGCTCATATGCATTAGGACCAAATCCATTTTCAAGGTCATCCCCATCTATCACTCCTACCATTTCTACCAAAGCTGTAAGTATGCAGACTCCTTCTAGGGTGAGCGTAACTATAGTTAAAACTAGTTTATCCATCCATTCTACCATTTTTATTCCACCACTTCTAACCACCACGTCAGTTTCATAGTCTAACCGCTCTCAAGTCCTCATTCCCTTCACCCCATTTTTAGAATTACAATCTTTGCCTGACATTCATGTGGCATCCAAGAAGTTAGATATAGATAAAATCAATCAAGAACACTTGAGTTCATCCCAATGGTTGAAAAGTAGACGGAGAAAGGAAACTCTTGAACCGGCATGTCCTCTAAAGAGGGTCACTTTTGATCCTATTGCAATGGAGGCTCATATCACCCAGATTACTCCCTTGGTTCAGAAATCACAAGGATAATTATTGTCAGGTAAACTTATTTTTGAGACTATCACATAAGACCTCATGAAGATTGATCCTGTGGAAAATATGGGCAACATTTAAGTGGACATGAGTTCAGTTTACCTTCATGGTGAGCACTATAAACAGAAGTATTTTGATCAGGTCGACAGGATCATTGAACTCAAAACTGCCTTGGCTAAAAGTAGAGCACAAGAGGAAAATACTGCTATATAAAATGAGCATTTAAATCTACAAGTTGGAGTGCACCTAAAAGAGAGATATGCAACACACATTAAGATGCACAATCTTTGATAGACGCTTGAAGTTGTCCAGAGTCAGTTTGCAGAGAAAGTTGCACAGGCTACATGTTTTTCTCTTGATAACATCAAGGAAATGCATCTTCACTCCGTATAAAGTTGTGAGAAACTAGCTCTAAAAGTAGTTCAAGTGTTGTACTATCTGTGGGTGGCTCATATATAAATAAAAATGGGACAAAAAATAATTGATAACATGGAGGATCCATTGTCGCCCCATCTAGATATGGCAGTAAAAATATAGGCCTTGACGAATTCCACCATGTATGTGAAACCTCTAAGCACGATGGATCATTCCTGGTCAGCTGCAAAAGTCACACTGCACAATTATTTTCAGCATATGGATATAATGCGAGAGGGTCAAAAAATTCTAAATGCCATAGAGCAGGAACATACAATTTCAATGACTCATCTTAACGCTCTACATGACATGGGTTTTCTAAAATTTATTGATGAACAGGGTGAACCTCTTCCACAAGCACAATCGGAAGCAACATGGAAGCACTTTGTTGAAGATACCTGGGAAGAGCCAATCACAGATGTTTAGGTCTTGCCTTTCATGCAAAAGTATACTCGTATGGAGCTTTCACTTTTTGAGTTAGCCCAACAAGCAAGGTGCTTGAGTTTGGAAGATATTCAGAATTTGCACTTTGTATATGAGTCCTTGAGCACTCCTTATTTGTTTACCACACAAGCATGGGATGTCATGGTTGTAGTTTATGAGGTTACTTCTCAGGACCTTAAATAACAAGCAGAGGCAGAAAAGGAAGCATAAGCCGTTGAGAAAGCAGATGAAGAGTAGAGTCCTAAGGCATCTACATCAAAAGCATCAACCAAGGAGGTTGAAAAGAAGACTCAAGATTACCCAATGGATTAAGGCCTGGGATCTCTTGCATCCATGCAAGCTGGATACCCCGAGAGCCACCAAAAATATTGGCATTTTACAACGTGCCATATTTTTTTATTGTAATCTGAAGACATTTATGATTGAGTTTTTTTAACTCAGTTATTTTGTTTATATAGTTTTTTCAATTCTCTGTAAATTTTCATTTTACAAAATAAATTAACCCCAAATTGTAACTATTGGTCATCAAATCTGCCTAGGAAAGGATTTGGATAAGTGTATGCACCCTAGACCTAGACCAACATTGAAAGGCCGAAGGGAAGAGATGCCCATCTTGCCAATCTCTGAAGAAAGGCTGGCTTCTATGCTAAACTACTTTGGTGTTTTGAGATAAGGGATGCAGGAAAGAGATAAACAGAGTAAGGATGCAGGAAAGAGATAAAAGAGTTAAGGTTAGAGAAATAAATAAAAAATGGGTAACGGAAGAGAGCTATAATTTGAAGTGGGAGAGAACAGGAAGCACGATCACTAACTAACAACTTGAATAGAAGCAAAGAACACCAAGAATAAATGAAAGAAATGCCACATTAACCTTCCTATGTATCCTTTGAGTGAGCTCCAGGATTCTCCTTCTTCCTTTGTCAAAATTCAGGGTTTAGAGTAATGACGATTAGGACAAGCGAATATAACAAAAACCACAACCCACCAGGCAGCATAAAAGAAAACTAATATAGCATTTTTCCTCTCCTATGTATCCTTCGGGCATAATTGCACATCGAATTCAGGATTCAGAGTTACAGTATGCAAATGAAGAAAGACAAAAGAAATAAACATAGAAGGTAGCATACAAGAGAGAAATTGAGCCCAAAGTTCTTTAGTATTAATCACAGGACATCAAGTTACAACAACTTTCTAGCAGAAAGTTCCCCCCTTCTACATTACAATGTCTGGGTTTTTATAGAGGACCCGACCCTCTGAGTCATTATTACACAGGATGGCAAAGTATACTCTTGAGATCTAAGAAGTTGGCTCCTCACGGCCCTCATGATTGAGCTCTCAAATCCATTACCAGAATTGGAAACTGTGATCGATTCAACCGTTGTTTGAGTGTCCTTGGTTTCTAGGTGCAATGCTCGAGTGGCCACCATGCTTGTCGGGCTCTCCTTCAGGGACTGATACTTCACTTCCAATTGCCAAAAATGAGCAACGAGCTTATCGAGAAAGTAAGAATGCATTTATGAGGCACTTGATCATCTCGAGAAAATACTCGGCTTGGAGTGCGTGCCCCCTTTGAGTCACGAAAAAGCAACATGTCATGATATCGCGACACTTCTATGTCTTCAGCTTGGTTCTTATTGCATCGCAAAAATATGACATGTCGCAAAATCATGACATTTCTATGTCTTCAGTTTCTTTTGTTGCTTTTGGCCACGAAAATGCAACATGTCATGATATCACGACACTTTTCCTCTTTTGGTCATGAGAATGCAACATGTCGTGATATCGCGACACTTTTCCTCTTTGCTCTTTCTCCTTGCTTTGAGCCACGAAAATGTAACATGTCGTGATATCGTGACACTTTTTCTTTCTTGTCCTTTCTCCTTGCTTTTGGCCGCAAAAACGCAACATGTCATGATATCGTGACACTTTTCCTCTTTGAGCTGTGAGAATGTAACAAGTCGCGATATCGCGACACTTTTCCTCTTTTGGTCATGAGAATGCAACATGTCGCGATATCGCGACACTTTTTCTTTCTTGCTCCCTCTTCTTGCTTTCGGCCGTGAAAATGCAACATGTCGCAATATCGCGACACTTTTATTTCTTACTCCTTGCTTTCGGCCATGAAAATGCAACATGTCACGATATCGCAACACTTTTTCTTTCTTGCTCCCTCTTCTTGCTTTCGGTCATGAAAATGCAACATGTCATGATATCGCGACACTTTTCTTTCTTGCTCCTTCTTGCTTTCGATCGCGAAAATGCAATATGTCGTGATATCACGACACTTTTTCTCTTTTTTTTGCGGAGCTATCTTCTTTGGCTTGTTCGGCAGCAAAGCTCTTCTTCTTCATTTTATGTACAAGGGGGTGGCATTGAAAGCCAAAATTGTTGCAACACTTACAACAAAAAGAAACACTTTACAAAAAGAAAATTTTGATTTTTTTCTACCCCTCTATGCAATGTGACAAAATTGTCAACATTCTTGGCTGCTCGCGGGGCATTTAGCTCGTCTGAATGCAGAGATCCCAAACCTTTATCCATTGGGCAACATAGTCATTCTCATTATCCTCTTCTCTGACTATCCACTGATGGCATTTTTTTTTTTGTGCCTAAGCTCCTAAGCAACACTTAGCACCTCAACACTTATTTACTAGTTGGGCTATTTATAGTATTTACACAAAATTTTACGACATGATTGGCATGCCGCCACCATAAAACCAGCTTCGGGTGCCTATCCGGTGAACCTGCAATGTTCAGACTAGATCTGATTGAACTTCAGTTGATCTTTGAAGTCTGGATGGCCTCTTCCCAAAGTTGTCGATGTTGTGAATAGGGAGAAATGCAGTGAGTTGTCGCTCCTTCCAGTACCCATATTGTTGATGAAAGATGTGGCAAAGACGTTCATCGCATGAGGGGCCTCTTGGGGTATTGGTCATAGTGGGGGCTGGAACCAATACCAGAATACTGAAGAATCTACTAATTGTGGGCTGGGTACAGGTTCTTCCATCCTCCTGATGCGGTAACAGGGATCCTCCAACAAAGAGTAATCTTCCATGATCTCTTCAAGTTCAGCTTCTTGATGAGGCATGCTTAATGGGCTCTAGTTGAATACTTGCGTGCCATCCACTAGGATACAAAAAGGGTGTAAAAATGTGCCCTCTTTGTTCTTAGGTTCTGCCACTTGAGTCTGTTTCTCTCCTTGGCCCATCTCTTGATGGAGACTGCAAGCAACCATATTGTTCATTGCTGGGGCAAAGCTTGCATATTCCCATCATTGGCCTTGGACGAAATTTTCCTCTTGAGCTCCAAACGACTGCATTTCAGGCCTCTTCTCAGTATGAGGAGTCTGCCATGATGAATACTATGCAGGATAGACAGGAGCCATAATTATTGGAGAAAGTGATGGAGTTTCCCCCCATTGCAACTTTCCAGATAGGAGCAGAAGTTGCTCTGCTCGTACTGCTTCCTCAAATATTTGAGGAAATCTTCATTCACCTGATTGTAGTAAGAGGAGGCTCATGTCCGGGTGAAAGGCCCGAACATAGAAGAGGTGGGCTTGGGCAGGCGTCGGTTGGATATCCCCTAGAATTCTCTTTCAACTTCTACAGGATCGGACGTTGAAGTCTATGATGCTCTCCAGAGGTGCTTTCATGATGGTGAAGAGGTACATCAAAAGCTGGAAGGGATCCTGAGAGCCATCAAATGTTCTAACAAGCGCTCCCGCTAAGTCATCCCATGAGCATATGCTTTTATTCCCAAGCATTCTGTACCACTACAGCATCCTTCCTTCCAAATATAGAACCAGAAGTCTGATCATGACATCCTCGTGGATTATGTCATGGAGGGGCACTAAAGCAGCAACATCTTCAAGGTGTTCTTAGGCCATTACCTTAGTGCCATTGTATTTTGTCACTGTCTTCAAGACGCTTTCAAGAATTTCATGATAACTTTGGAGATTTAGAGGGCCACGATCATCCCAACTGGGATAACATACCCTCTCCATTATAGCAGTGGCTTCAGAGATCACGGTTCTCGCCACTAAGTCAGAGTCGCCAGGTGAACATTATTTTCTCCGCTTGTGAGGTCAAGGCTGCTCACCAAACCTCGATTCCTCCAAGGTGTCTTCTTTCAGATTTAAAAGGTGCCTACGATCTAGAAATTTGGATCTTCAGCTCAATCAGAGTCGCCAAGTGATTTTGCCAGATGGAGGCAAGCTGTTAGGATACTATCCTAACATTAATTAATAATAATAATAATAATATATTTTATCCTATGGTTATAATAATAAAATAATATAATAATTAATTATATTAATTATTATATTATTATAAGGTTAGGGTTAGGAAGCATTGCAACCTTTCACCTATAACCGTAAGTGGGTATAAAACACCATACTATTCTATCATAAGAGATATCCATGAAATATATAATATATGATTATAAAATCATTGAAGGGACTTCTCGACAATTCAAAAGTGATTCATTTAGATTTAGGTTATTTATTTATTTATCAATTATTTGTGCTAGGAACCCTAGGTTCCTACCATCTGGTATCAGAGCCTTATGGATCCAACCATATTGGTCAAGGAAATGAAAAATGACATTGCAAAAATTAGAAGAATGATTGAACAAAAACAAAAAAAACAAATGGAACGTTATGATCGTATTATACAATATTTAATGGAAATGCAAGAGGAGACCCTAGCCATGGAATCTCAGGTAGAGGAGGAAGAACCCATAGCCATGGAATCCCAGGTGGAGGAAGAGCCCATAGCCATGGAATCCGAGGTGGAGGAGGAGCCCATAGCCATGGAATCACGAGTGGTACCCATTGCACTCCCCAAGAAAGAAAATGAAAACCTTAAAAATTTAAATTTAAAAGAGGCAAATATTTCCAAGGAAACAAATTGCAGGGTTTATCCAACAGTGGAGAAGTTTGATGATCCTCTCTATTATCTCCCAATGCACTTTGACGTGAAAAATATGGAATTAAATATAAAATTAACAGAAAATATACTCCCTCGCATAAAAATAAACAACAATTACTGCACTCAAATTTTTAAAAACCATAAACTGTTGGCATCAGATAAAATCTTGCTCTCAAATCCTTGGACTAGTAACAGTGTGAATACTGGAACAAAATTTCAATTTCCTCCTCACATGCGCCCTCCACCATGGCCACCTCCTCTTCTGCTCACCCATATTCATTAGATGCGGTCAACGCCATGTGTGTAATAGGGTCCTTTGTTTCCTGTCCTTTTATTTTTAATGAGATAGTACTTGCATTAAATTGTCTAGGCTTCCTGGAGGAGAATATAACTCACACCGAAGGGATTTCAATTGGTGTAAAGCTAATAATTCTTTGGTTAAAAAAATAGGACCAAAAAAAAAAAAACACCAACGCCATCCGCCTCACTGCCCAATCCGAATTACTTGTTGGTCACGCTTTTTACTAACCAATGCTCATCAAATCAAAGATGGCAATCTAGCTTTCTCATTCAACACCACTTTTGTATTCACCATGTTTCCTCCCAATCACATCATTATTGATCAACAACAATCACGTCAGTGTTGATCTCAACGACCTTCACTCGATAAGATTTGAGCCTACCAACTACTGGATTGACGATCAGTTTGAAAGATTACTTCTCAATGAGGGACACAACATTCAATCCTGGATTGATTACGATCATCATCAACAGCAGCTCAATGTTACCATTGTTCCAGTTGGTTGCCTCGACCAACCTTTGATATCTTTGTTCTTCCCAAAAAAAAAAAAATTATGGAGCATATGCAACTAGAAATGGTTGAGTTGAGATACTATGCTGAGCAAACTCGCAATAGCTTCCCAAATGCAATGGATATTAAAGAACTTCAAAACAAAAATTCATTTTTGGAGCAGAAACAGGTTGCCCCAACTGGAGAGCCAACTCAGAAGGTTGGACAAGTTGAATGCCAGTTTTACTTAAAGGGAACCTGTAGGTATGGTACAATGTGCAAATTTGAACATTCAAATCAGAAGGAAGAATGTGGACAGACACAGTTTAAATTCTTGGGACTTCTTATTCATCGGGGAGAAAAAGAATGTTCATATTACAAACACACAGGATCTTGCAAATATGGAGTTACCTGTAAATTTCATCATCCAGAACCTTCATCAGAAGCAACAACTATATTTGTATTAAATTCTCCAGTGCATGCTACTGCAATACATTCTTTACCATCTTCATCATAAAATTCATATTCTACTGTACATCCATCATGGTCTTATCAAGAGCTCCCTATGATTCAAATATTCATTCCATAGGAACATGGAACTTACATGCATGCTATGACACCAATGTCATCTTGGAGCAACAACGACCAAAGTTGTTTAAATCCATTGTCATCTTTGGCAGGAAAACAGTATCCCCTGGATATTAGTCTAATGAATACACAAAAAAATGGTCCATCTTCAAACGGTGCACAAGCATCTCAGCTCTGGGATCAATACCTTTTGGAGTTCAACCTACGGTGACTGTTATGGAGAGAGAGGGATCTCTGGAAAGACCTGGCCACCAAGAATGTCCACACTATTTGAAAAATGGATATTGTACATTGGGTGCATTTTGCAGATTTCATCACCCAAAGAGGACTCAACAATCTGGTCCAAGAAATCCGTTATCTTCATAAATGAAACAGTTTCATGTTGGAATTGATTTTGGGAATAATATAACACAATTAAATGATCTAGCTAGGAATACTCAGGGATCTGTGTTTTTAAAACCTAAACCCATATCTTCTGCAACCATGGTTGTTCCATTAAAAATGTATTCAGAGAAATTCCCTGCAAATCATCGCGGTGAGACATTTTTATCACAAAGTCAGAAAACACAATTTTCAATTCGGCAATTGGGGTTTGTAATTTATTTTAGATATTGAAATAACTCCGTAGAAAAATGGACAATTTCGACCTCTCACGAGAAATAGAATATAATAAAGAGTATGGGTGGTATTCAAATTTGCCAAGAGTAGAAGAACGAAATTATATCGAAATAGACATAAGAAATCTGGCATTGGGTGGCCGAGATTTGGCTGTCAAGAGCATCGTAGCTATATCTCAAGGGCATGAACAGATCTTCATTAAGCTCTTCATGGATGCGGTAAAAATTGAGATTGACCGACTTTAGCTGGTTGAGAATGTATTCCAACTATGCTTGTTCAATCTTGGAAACTGTTTTAAGAGACAAGGGATGGTCTTTACACTCCATTGCAATACTTTTGGCCAAGCTCTCAACTTTGCTATCCATCGCAGAAACACCGCAACATCATTGGCAGAATGAGATTCATGGCTACGCTATGATTATTAATCTCATACAGACGATACTGAAAATACAAACTTTAAACATAATCATCCAGTTAAAATATATATATATATATATATATATATTATAGGCCAAAATAACATCAAACTCTTTGTCAATGGCAATATGACACGTGGGAAACATAACACGGTTACATCATTGTTATGTAAGAACTTTGGTGCATTCACACAAACATAAGCAAGAGGAGCAATGTATGCAAGGGGAGCATGCAATAAAGGCAATATATATTTGGACAATGAGTTATACAATTGTGTGGTGAAAACATCATCTAAGTTATTAGCGTTTAATTTACAGCCTAGAGAAATAAGGTATTTGCCTCATTAAGGATTTTCAAAGGTTTAATTAACCAACTATCTAGCAAAAAAAGTTGTGAATAGACGAGAAGTGACCGATGTTAATGTGCATTATAGTGTGACAATTGAGTTTTTCCCTAAACACAAACTTAACTACAAGAAGCCTGTGATGTTGGGATTGGCGAACTTCATAAAAGCATATTTCCAAATTTTTCTAGCTTTGAGGACAAAGCTCTTCAAAGAGGGATGGCATGTTAGGATACTATCCTAACATTAATTAATAATAATAATAATAATATATTTTATCCTATGGTTATAATAATAAAATAATATAATAATTAATTATATTAATTATTATATTATTATAAGGTTAGGGTTAGGAAGCATTGCAACCTTTCACCTATAACCGTAAGTGGGTATAAAACACCATACTATTCTATCATAAGAGATATCCATGAAATATATAATATATGATTTATTAAATCATTGAAGGGACTTCTCGACAATTCAAAAGCGATTCATTTAGATTTAGGTTTATTTATTTATTTATCAATTATTTGTGCTAGGAACCCTAGGTTCCTACCACAAGCCAGAGATTCACCAAACTCGAGATTCCTTAAAACATGGGACCAGTGTCCCACCGGGCATGCCAAAAACTGTTAGCCCCGGTGGAGACGGGTTAGAGATTCGTGTTCTTAAAATATGGGACCTTGGTCCCACCGAGCATGCAAAAAACTATTGGTCATCAAATCTGCCTAGGAAAGGATTTGGATAAGTGTATGCGCCCTAGACCTGGACCACAATTGAAAGACCGAAGGGAAGAGATGTCCCTCATGCCAATCTTTGAAGAAAGGTCGGCTCCTATGCTAAACTACTTTGGTGTTTTGAGATAAGGTATGCAGGAAAGAGATAAATAGAGTAAGGATGCAGGAAAGAGATAAAAGAGTTAGGGTTAGAGAAATAAATAAAAAATGGGTAAGGGAAGAGAGATTGATAATTTGAAGTGGGAGAGAACAGGAAGCATGATCACTAACTAACAACTTGAATAGCAGCAAAGAAAACCAAGAATAAATGAAAGAAACGCCACATTAACCTTCCTATGTGTCCTCTGAGTGAGCTCCAAGATTCTCCTTCTCACTTTTGTCAAAATTTAGGGTTCAGAGTAACAACGATTAGGACAAGCGAATATAACAAAAACCACAACCCACTAGGCAGCATAAAAGAAAATCAATATAGCGTTTTTCCTCTTCTATGTATCCTTCGAGAAAATTTTAGGGTACAGTCCCCAATCGCACACCGAATTTAGGATTCAGAGTTACAGTATGCAAATGAAGAAAGACAAAAGAAATAAACACAGAAGGTAGCATACAAAAGAGAAATTGAGCCCAAAGTTCTTTAGTATTAATCGTAGGACATCAAGTTACAGCAACTTTCTAGCAGAAAGTTCCCCCCTTCTACATTACAATGCCTAGTTTTTTATAGAGGACCTGACCCTCTGAGTCATTATTACATAGGATGGCGAAGTATACTCTTGAGATCTGAGAAGTCAGCTCCTCGTGGCCCTCGTGACTGAGCTCTCAAATCCATTACCAGAACTGGCAACTGTGACCGAGTCAGTCATCGTCTGAGTTTCCTTGGTTTCTAGGTGCAATGCTCGAGTAGCCGCCATGCTTGTCGAGCTCTCATTCAGGGATTGATACTTCACTTCCAATTGCCAAAAATGAGCAGCGAGCTTACCATGCAAGTAAGAATGCATTTATGAGGCACTTGATCATCTCGATAAAATACCCGGCTTGGAGCGTGTGCCCCTTTGAGTCGTAAAAAAGTAACATGTCACGATATCACGACACTTCTATGTATTCAGCTTGGTTCTTCTTCTTGCATCGCAAAAATATGACATGTCATGAAATCACGACATTTTTATGTCTTCAGCTTCTTTTGTTGCTTTTGACCACAAAAATGCAACATGTCACGATATCGCGACACTTTTTCTCCTTTGGTCGCGAGAATGCAACATGTTGCGATATTGAGACACTTTTCCTCCTTTGGTCGCGAGAATGCAACATGTCACGATATCGCAAAAAATTTCCTCTTTTGGTTGCGAGAATGCAACATGTCGCGATAGCACGACACTTTTCCTCTTTGCTCTTTCTTCTTGCTTTGAGCCGCAAAATTGCAACATGTCGCGATATCGCGACACTTTTTCTTTCTTGTCCTTTCTCCTTGCTTTCGGCCGCAAAAACGCAACATGTCGCGATATCGTGACACTTTTCCTCTTTGATCCGCAAGAATGCAACATGTCACGATATCGTGACACTTTTCCTCTTTTGGTTGCGAGAATGCAACATGTCACAATATCGCGACACTTTTTCTTTCTTGCTCCCTCTTCTTGCTTTTGACCATGAAAATGCAACATGTCGCGATATCGCAACACTTTTATTTCTTGCTTCTTCTTGCTTTCAACCACGAAAATGCAACATGTCGTGATATCATGACAATTTTTCTTTCTTGCTCCCTCTTCTTGCTTTCTGTCGTGAAAATGCAACATGTCGTGATATCGTGACACTTTTCTTTCTTGCTCCTTGCTTTCGATCGTGAAAATGCAACATGTCGTGATATCGCGACACTTTTTCTCTTTTTTTGGTGGAGCTATCTTCTTTGGCTTGTTCGGCAGCAAAGCTCTTCTTCTTCATTTTATGCGCAAGGGGGTGGCATTGAAAGCCAAAATTGTTGCAACACTTACAACAAAAAGAAACACTTTAGAAAAAGAAAATTTTGATTTTTTTCTACCCCTCTATGCAATGTGACAAAATTGTCAACAGTAACTTGGAAATCTACTTTGGATTCACTTCGTCAAATTATCCACAATAGTAATCAAAGCTTCAGAGGCGAAGCGGCAGTAAGAAATTGAAGGCAGTGAAATCAAAGAATATAATTAAAAAAAAGGAAAGGAAAGACAAAAGAAAATCAGCTAAGTGAAGAATTCAAACGCATTTGCTTCATTGGAGGGGCGAACGTCATGTTCACCCATTAGAAAGGCGAACGTGCCCAAAAATAGGAATGTGCCAAACAAAATGAAGAATAAAAAGAATGCATCGCATTCGCTCCTTAAGTGGGACGAATGTAGTGTTCGCCCCTCACTTGGGAAAACACTATTTCAATATGCGTCATGGTCACTTTAAAGTATTCACGATGGATTTGTTCATTATTTTTAAAGGCAAATGACATGGAGAGATGAAGTTTAGGTGATGAGAATTTCTTAAATGGTTTTCGCCCTTACACTTAGGTAAAAGGGGTGAACGTCATGATAGATGCGACGAAGATATTTTGAGGGTAAATGTTGTTTGTTTTTAAGCACATGTGATTAAATTTCTCCAGAAGCATGAGTAGAATTAAATGAGGTAAATTTTAATTATTAATTGTCATCATCTTTGGCAATTTTAAAGCTTGATTTTTCTAGTTGAAGATTTGCTTTGGGTAACTACTCCAATTTAATATTGGTGATGGAGTGGAAGCATTTTTGTCATTTTCAAGAACATCTTCTCGAAGGTTTTACTCCCTCTCCAAAGTAAATTGAATATGGAGTAAATTGTTGAAGCTCGTGTTTGATTTCCAAGAAGATGGAGGTGACTCAAATTTAATGATATGGTGCCTGAATGCTATCATCTCAAACCATTTTCAGGATCATGTCTACCAAAATAATATTTCCAAGAAATGATGACTCATTATGTCTGATCTATGGACATTGGGTCATTTGATGTATTCAATGAAAGAGGTGCAAACCTCTATTAAGAGAAATTTCATTGTAAGGTTTTGGAAAAAAAAGATATCCTACGAGAAAAATCTTCAAGTTCTCTGCAATAATAGTGAATTCAAAACATTTGGATTTGTAAATGACTTGGTGCATTGTTGTCTTCTACATTACGCATTTCTTTTACACAAGTAGCTTTATTATTTGCTATTAAATTTAAATTCTGCAAGTTGAATTTAAATATTGCAAGTGAGAGAGTGAGTGTTGGAGTGTTGATATGAAGGTTACATGTGCAAAATCATACGTAAATTTTGTGGTTTTGATCATCTATTTGCATGTTATTTTTAGCTTGGGGTGGATTATTGCTATCCGTCTATTCCCATCCTACACAGTCAACCTATGGCCATATTTCCCATTTCTTTCCACATTTTCCAATTTCTTTCATGTATCCCTAGCATTCAACCATCTTAGAATTATTAAGGGAACCAACCCTCTTTGTAGATTGACACAGGGGACATATCTTTCCTCTGGTATTTCAATGTTGGTCATGTCTAGGGTGCACAAATGTAGTTTTATATGATTAGGCAGATATTTGACCAATAGTGTCCTACTTAACATACCCTAAATTTTAAAAAAGGTGCTATCAGTGGTGTTTCTTGTAAAGGGGTCAATTCAATAGGCAATGGATATCCACTCGAATATGAATATGAAGAAGATGTTCTAATGGGAATAGATTCTACCAAAATATCTAATGGAATAGCATAATCAAAATTAGTCAAAGGATAAAAATATTCATCTTCCAAAAGCTCAGGTGATGGACTAAAGGAGCAACTAGAAGGACCTATAAAAAATGACATATCTCAAAATCAAAATCTTATGCCTCTAAAGGTCATAAAGGTGATATACCTTTGACATATCTAAATACATCATAAATATGTATTTTCAAATCTTCAATACCTCCTTTTGAAGATCTTTGTGTATATGAGTCTATGTTAAAGACATAAAGTTTACAAAGATGAAAAACATGAGGCTTATCTCTTATCAACCTCTCATTATGTGTCATATGCTTTATAACCCTTGTGGGAGCCCTATTAATAATTTATGCCATACAAGTGATTGCTTCATCCCAAAATTAGTGCTCCATACCTATAGCATAAGTCATACACTATGCACTCTCCATGATTACATTATTCTTATTTTTAGCCACACCATTTTGCTTAGGAGCATAATGAAAAATCCTCTGATATGTAATCTTATTAAAAGCTATAAATTTATGAAAGACATTATTTATGTACTCACCTCTCTCATATATCTTGAGATAAAAATATATCTTGAGATATTTGATTTTTATCCAACTGGTTCTTTATAAGAGACTTAGAGGTCTTGAATATCTCAAAGACCTCACCCTTAGTGCAAATAGCATACAACCACACATATATAGACAAGTTGTCAATAAAAATAAGGAAGCACTTATTTCTAGAAAGATATGGTCTACCCATAGTTACACAAATATTAAAATGTATGATCGCCAAGGGGTAAGTATCCCATCTTGTAGTCTTTTTGGAAAAGTATCCCTATGACATTTCCTAAGAAATCATCCTCTAGATGCACCACTTGGAGGGGATGTGCATAAAAGTCCAATGGCCATATTATGATAACTCATGTATCTCAAGGATCCATTGTTGAGAGACCCAAGCCTATGGTTCTATTCATGAATATCATCATATGTACATGTAACCATAGCAATAAAATATGTCTTTGTAGAATAAGAAACAAAATAAGTGTGCTTTTCTTCCAAATTATACATTTGTTCTGGTTCATCATAATAGCCAAAAGTAATAGTTTTAAATATATCATCTATATATTTAATTATTCATCAACTAGGCTGTAATTGTATTTTTTATTTGTATGAGTAATATGATAAATAGACAAGAGACTAGGGACAACATTAAGACATGGTATACCTCTTTGAAAGAAGAAGATCCAATTTTAATCCCTCCACATCCTACAACCTATAAAGAAGAGTCATGTCCAATAATAACATGCTTCTCTAAGTACAATTTTTTTACCCTATAGGAAATGCTTGTGCTTTATTGTGTGCCTATTTTCCTCTAAATATACTATCCACTCATCAGAAGAAGTGGATGTTCAATATACTTAATGAACAACTACATATGCCAATGAGGTATCTCCATCAAAGTTGTCCTCAACCTATGCATAGAAGAGAGTTGCATCAACATCCCCCATTTTCATTTATTCCTCAGGCTTATTGATGTGACTCTAGCAAAACTTTGCTTTATGTGTTTCCGTATTGTAATACTCACATATTGGCTTTTTAAAGGGCTTCATTTCTCATTTTATTTTGGCTTTTGATCATTTTGATATTTGGCAATAGCTTCCTTTGGATGGGCTTGATTTATAATAAAATCACCCTTATGCCTTTGTATTCTAGCTTGATGATACAAAAAGTACTTGAATAACTCATCAATTAGTGGTGCATGAGCAGTTCAATGTCCTTCTCCATAACTTCTTGTCATTTTCCTATCACCTTAGGTAGTCCTCTTGAAATTCTAATATCTTCTTGAAATTTATTGAAATGACTCATATACTCATCAATGGTATCAAAAGGTTTCATAGTCAAAGTAGCAAGCTTGACTTCCAGCCTATTGATTTATATAGAATCAATGCAATCATACAATCCTTGAAAATTTTCAAGTAACTCCTTGGGTTCCATGTTGTTTCTAATATGAATTTCATAAATTTTATCAATATTAAGAGCTATAACCAAAGGCCTCATCCTTATTATCCCTGTATATTTATTCCTTTCATCAAAATTAATAGCACAAGGTTCCACATTCACATGTAACCCCTTACTTTGGAGAAAAGATTTAATCTTAATTTTCTAATATAGTTTGGACCATTCAATAAGGGCACATATTGATCCATAACTATCCTACAAAAATATAAAATTTTGCATGTAGTTATGACAAAAAACAACACCACAAATATAGATATTTTAAAAAAGTGTGTAATTTGAAAAAAAAGGAGCTCAAAACGTTTATGAATGCAAAAGTTATAGCCCCAAAATATTGGCTTAAAAATACATAAAATACCTCTAAAACATTTTAATAAAATTAGTACATGAAAATAATGAGAGGCCTCCATGTGTTACTATGTGAGTGTCAAACGGGGTGCTAATGTGCACTAATTGGACAAAAAATCAATGAATCTCATGATGCCACTTATCACGATCAAGGGATTAACATCTATGTGCTAATTGTACATACCACTAGGTAGGGCACTATCAAACTAGACTGTGCCACTTATCATGCTCTAATTAGTCCCCAATCTATGAACAACACTGTCATTTGTGTTCTAATTTGCTCTAAATTTGATCCTTTTCCAAGTCTATTATTGACCATGTGAATGTACTTTCAAGTTTGATGAGTTAGTGTATTTTAATTGGAT
This sequence comes from Wollemia nobilis, assembly GCA_028583015.1. Taxonomy (NCBI): domain Eukaryota; kingdom Viridiplantae; phylum Streptophyta; class Pinopsida; order Araucariales; family Araucariaceae; genus Wollemia; species Wollemia nobilis. The sequence goes on from JAQPPZ010017052.1 coordinate 17,923,560, forward strand.
AATACTTTTTTTATATGTGCTAAGTGGTATACGGCCTACCACATCAACTATCATGTGGTCTTCCATGTCGACCCATGATCCCCTACCACATCATCAAAGACCATGTTGTCTATTATATTAATGAATTGCCATATCGCCTACTACATATAGTGCCACCTCATCTACCATGTTAGTTGTATAGACTACCATGTCAATTATACAAACTATACACTACCACATCATTAGATTTTATGCCAACAAGGCCATGTCAATGTGTTTGAATTTAAAATGGGTGACATCATTAGGTGCCATGTTATCATGTTTGACTTGAAAAAGGGTGATGTGTCACGTACTTTCACATCGTCATTCCTTACCATGTCATTAGTCTATGTCATGTTAACATCATCATCAACTAAAAGGCTTTTCCATTAAGGGAATTAAAACTCATGATCTCTTCCTCCATATAATACCTTATAGTGGGTTGAGGTAGCCATTATCCCTAAGGCACCCCTCAAGGGATAAGTGGAAATATAAATATTTTTTAAACAAACCAATACAATCAAATTACCCCTTTTGTGCATGATGGATGCAGACATGTATCGACATGATGCACATATATGCATACCCATATTTGGACCCTCCATGCTAGGAAATGTTCCTTGGCATATTCTCTTTTTTAAAATTTGAATTTTAAAATTTGGAAATAAAAGGGACTTTTTTAATGCAAAAATGAAGTACCTAGAGGAAGAATGAGCAAAAACCCCATAAAATTTTACAAATATTCTAAAGCCAATAATAATTCATTTATATTTATCATGATTTCTTTTTATCAAACATAACTAATCAAGACATCCTATCTTACCTATGTAGCAAAAACATTGTTACACCATTTTAGCAACTTTGTCAAGTGGCTTGAAGGTCTTTGCTAAGCCTAAAAGCTTACCCATGGGTTCTCTAGCACTAGGGATCTATTTTAAAAATCTTGATCTCTTATTTTCTTCTTTCACAATGGCCAAGCATCCTATCCTCTAAATTGTATTGCTATTAAGTATAATAATTTGAAAGATAAAAGGAAATGATTTTTTTTAATATATAAAAGACAAATGATGTTTTTAAAAAACCTCTAAAAAATCAATCCTAAAACTAGGGCATTCATATTATCAAAAATCAAAATAAATAAGGAGGATTGAGTGCCAATGAGAGGAACAAAGAAAATCATGGATGAATATTTTTACTTTGAGGAAATATGTTATATCTAGTGATATCCTTGCAATCCAATTCCACCTAGGGTTTTTATCAAGAGACCATCCTTTCAATCTTGTCATCGACTTTACAAAAAATATTCTTATCTGCTACAAACATAGTTACCCATGAGAGAAGCCATAGAAGCTACACTATGTAGCAAGCAATTGAGTAATGAATATTTACATCCACTTTGTTACCATGTTATATTTCACAACAATTTCCAAAAATGAATGGAATCAACACATCACCTAGCACTATTTAAAAATAAATACACACAAAGTAATACCCATAGTATAGGGTGTGTCGTTGGAAACCAAGTAATATCTCTATTAAAGAATATAATTACACTTCAAATATTAATAAAATGGTTGATATGATGGGGTATTTATACCTAAATATAAATTATCTTTAGTTCAAGATATGGACCTTACAGGTTTAAAAAATAAAATATTACAAAAATATCCTTTTCAAGGTTTATATGGGCCCAAAGGGTTTATACGAATAATACACTATAAAATTTAGTCATGACCTCAAGAGAAGCTCAACCACCACATATTCCAAAAAAAAAACATCTTTTTCTTGATAATTTTCACTTTGCATTCTCTAGTTATACATTTGACTTCTAAATAGTTATAACATTGCAAGGAATTTTCTTGAAAATCCACTCATTGCTTTTATTCTCTTCATTCCTATTTGATCTTAATATATTTTAGCAAGGTTTTAGAAATATACATGAGGAGTAATTTGGTTACTATATTGGGGTCTTGACATTATGTAGACTTGCAAAATCAATCCAACAAATTTGAGCCTCTAGGAAGCCAGTTTTGCAAAGTCATTTTTAGTAGTATGATCCACTCTAAATGATGTGATTGGTTCTAGTACAACAAAGTGCTTGACATGGAGTAAAGCACTAAAAAATAAGATAAAGTCACTCCCCTTCTTGGAGAAAATTGTTCATTAATAGGCAAAAGCAAGAAAGGGATGTATGGATGCTCAAGAAGATCTTTGGAAAGCTATATTTTGGCATGCAGTCACACCATTAAGCATTTTACATCTAGGTCATTTTATGATGTATTTAGAGATAATATCATTTGGAGGTGCATCATATTGCTAAAGATGCCCCCAAGTCTTTTACGAGAAGTAAAATTTCTCACCCAAGATACCTTAAAGGTGAATTATTTATATAAATAAAATTCAAAGGCTCTAGTGTAAACATCTTTTGACCTTGAGATAATTAGAGATACACTTTGTGAGTCCCACGTTATAATTTCTATTGTTACTTTGTAAAAATAAGAAATTGTGAAAGACCGTTTCCATCAATGACATTGCCCTCGTGTATTGTGGAATGTGCAATTATTATGGTATTTCTCTTTTTTCCTCTTATCATCCCTTGTTAATTACATTTCATACATACAAAATTAATTTTTGTTAATCATTTTTCTCATATGTTGATTCATCACACACTTTCCATGCTACAAATACGACTATATTTTTTTAATCTTTCACACCCTAAACTTCTAAATTTTATTTTCATGCATCTGTATTTTTACATTATATTTTTCACTTAGTTTCTATTAGATTAGATTAAATTTAGTGAGGATAGTGAGAAATCGACCCTAATCTAGAGGTCAAAAGGGACACACTTTTTTTTTCCAATTTGTTGAAATATATTTGCAAGTGCATAACTTGGATATTTTTACAACTCAAAATGTTCTTGGTATACCTGGTGGGACAAAGGGCTTGATTTCCAAGATAAAATCAAGTCTAGTCTCTCTTGGAACTCTAATTTTATATATTTTGGTTTTTTGTGTTCAATTTTGTAGGTTCTTTGCAAATAATAACTTCATTGTAAACCCATCCATTTTTTGAAATTCTTTGCAAAGTGGTAGCAAAATACATCCCAATCCATAAAATATTTTTAATTTTGATAGTAAATAGCATTTTGTTAAGGACAAAAAGTTATTTTCTAGAATTTAGAATTTTTTACAAAATTTTCATTTGAGGAGCAAGTCGCTCCAAAATTGGAGCGATTAATCCATTTGAAGCAAATTGTAAAAAAATAAAAAATTCATCCAACTCTTAGAACCCTAGAGTGATTCACTTTGACCCATTTTCTTCAAGCCTAATTTTTAGTACAATTCAATTCACATGATAGATTAAATTGATCCCTCGTTAATTTTTTTTATAATTCTTCAATTTTGACCTTGAAAATTTGTCCATGCAATTACATATGTGAGAGAACCTAGGCTTATGAATACATACTCAAGAATACAAAAATAAAGCAAAGTATTTTGTATAGTTGAGTTGATATAATACTAGCAAAGAGATACAAAATGGAAAAAGAAGAAACAAGTTGCCATGTGGGTACACCAAGAATATGAATCCTACTCCATAAAAAGGAAAAGGTCCAATGGTTGATTAAACAAATAAAAAACCTATGTCTAAAGAAGTGAACTTCCTTATTTTCTACTAGTTTATGACTATGCATTTGATGTTGCAAATCATCCAAATCAAGCTAGGACCACTAGAGGGTCAACTATCACTCATATCAACCCTTTATATAAATACCCTGAAGTATTACAAACTTCATCCCAATTCTCATATCTGATGGAGTCTTCAACTAATATGACAAATTTTTCAAATAATCAAATCTTGGCATCTTCTAATTTCTAAGTTATAATAAATCAATTGTTGATTTCCAATCATCAAAATAATTCTTTGACGAATACCTTCTTGGATCAAAGTTTATTGGGATCTAGTCAACAAATAATACACCCAAAGTAGTGACTTCACCCTTAGTCAATTCAATTTATACAATACCAATATTTGTAACACTTCCAAATAAATTCACATCCCATTATCTTGTCAATGTATGGATTAAAATTCACAAGTGCTAGTTGGTCAAATAGGGGATTAAGAATTTTAGGGGATTCCCCAAATCAAACATCACCTCCATCTATCCATCACAAAATCTATAACAATACATGCCTACTCCCAATCATCAAGTCTCTATAATTGCCTACAAAACCATCTACCTATTCAAAAGTTGTAAACCCATCCTAATAAAAATATACCTGATCCAAATTCGCCTACTATATAGAATTAGAACCCTCTTTTTTTGCCATAGTATTATGTTGCACAATAGTATCCTAAGGGTATTCTACAATAAATAGTCTTGTAAATGCCCCCATACCAAGCATATGCAATTACACCATGGTATACTTATCCAATGCAATTTGATCAACTAACTCAATATAATAAGGTATATTAACCACCTAGTTCTCAAAATAACCCCCTACATTGGACCTATCAAGGACCTCTACATATAAGGGTATATTATCCCATCCCACTTACTACCATACAAGACTTACCAATTTTTTATGGAAATAGGACCAAAATGATGATAGACCATCTAAATGACCTCTCCACATTGAAATCGATAAGAAGATACCATGGTATGTTTTCTTATCTACTCATTAACAAATAAAGTAATTTAAGATATAGAGGAATACCTAACATTTTTGTTACTGAATGGGAGTCAAATTTAGAACCTTTGTGTAAGAAGATTTAGTTATAGGAGTAATTATATTTTATATTGTTTAAACTAATTGCTATGCAAATACGTCCTTAAAAACATATTCATGACTATAACACTAGACTTATGAGAACTTTGTATTTAATTCTAATGAATCGATGACCTAATGAATCGATGACCTAATGAATAACATACTTTACCATATTATCTAAAGGGTTTGTAATCCGATTTGGTGCTAATAGTTTGTAATGTTGAATATATTACTTTAGCTATAACATTTGAAGAAGCAACCAATGCAAAATATGTAGTAATTAGAGTAGGAAACTTAGTGCCTATATTGCCTATGGACTATGATACTTATGTTACCCAAAACCCCCAAATTCTAGGGTCTACTCCTATTATTTTACCTATCCCAAATTCCTTGACATATACTAATACTACTTATCCTTCCTCATACATTATGATGTTCCTAGGTCAAAATACACCTTTAGTTGTTTTTTTTAGCCTTAATTATCTTTTTTACCTACTTCTCCATAAAGCAGTAGCAATGTTGTTACTTAAAGTCTTGATGAATATAAGCTCTCTATAAAGGAGATGGTGGATATAGTGAGAATAATGGTGAAATAGAATAACATGGAAAAGGGGTAGTGGTAGCCAAAAATTGAATGAGAACAACATATTTAGAAATGTAGGAAGACCTCTTACTCACAAAATATCAGGTTCTCTAGTAGCTCAACTACTAACTATTTATTCCAAGGAATTACCCATAGAAAATGGATTTTGTAAACGGAGGAACAACAATGCAAAATTTATAATATTGGCTAACTCTCCAAGGTGGTCCAACTTTCTTAAGTGGTAATTTGATCCATGAAGACCAATTGGGTCATAAGCAATTCACTTGAAAAATGGATCGATTGAATTGAAAGAGTGACTCACTCACAAACCTTCATGAATCGCTAGGAAAGTTGAGAGATTCTCTCACTTCCTAAAGTTTTCCACTCATAAGGTAGTATGGGGGTAAAAATGTCAGCATAGATCCTAAGTATAATCTTTAAAAAATACTATATTGGCATGTAGTGGCACCATAACTCATTTTAGAAGCCTTCTAACCTTTTGGAGACATATGTAGAGGTATATAACATTTGGTGGTGCATCATATTGTTATAAATGCCCTCAAATATTTACTTTTACTAGGAGTAAGAATTTCTTACCCTAGGTAACTCAAGGGTAAACTTTGACTATAAATAGGAGCTTTGGTATCCATTGTATTTAATTTTTGGCCATGAGAATTCAAATCTACACTCTGTGAAACCAATAGCATGATTTGATCTCATGAGATTATTGAAAAATGGACAAGATCTTAGGTATTTGCAATGAAACTCTTCTCATCTGAATATTTCACCTCAAAATACTCTGTGCGGAGCTATATTGAGATAAGAAATTTAGTGTGAAAGATAATTCTAACTATAATTACATAGAGTATTGATAAAAGAAACACTAACATCGTATATCTAATAATTGAAGCATTCATTAATTGAAACATAGAAATATAAATAACAATAATTGCAAGAATTTGGAACAAGAAATATTATTATCATGCACCACTTCGAGGGGACAACCATCTTACAAAATATGCAAATTCTTCTCTAGCTCATGAGGGTTACATCCTTTCCATTTTATAACATTTACAAGAATATTTCTTGATATTTTATGATAATATTCTATGACATCCTGCAATGATAATATTTTTGACTTACCTAATTTATGATTGTTACATTCATAATTTTGTGACAACAAAAATATTCTATGATAAAGCAGTTATATACATAATTTTGTGACACACACTCTCCTAAATTAACACATGGTCCACTTCTAACTAGATACATGGTGCACTTCATTTACAATAACATATTCCTCTATTTGTTACAAGTGTCAGGTATATAACATGTCACCCCCTTAAAGAAGCTATGTTCTCAAAGTTAAACTACTGCTAAAAGTCCTACAATAGATCCCATGTGGCATATTTTGGTGGTAATCCTTTGTTAGAAAAACGATTAACTTGTTTATTGAATTGTGCAGTTTAAATAACACTGCAATAACAATAATGCCGGAGGTTGCCAAACCAACCAAGGTACAATAGCATATTGTTATAACAAAATAACAAATGCATAAGAAAAATAATGAAATAACAGCAGTATAACTACGCTAACATCCCCCCTTATTACATTATTTGGGTAATAGGATGACTACTAGCTATACTAACATCCCCCCTGATTACATCATTTTGCAATACAAAGAGAGCTGCGAAACAACTCAAATTTGACACGTCCAAGTGCCTTAGTGAAAATGTCTGCAACTTGAGCATCGGTGGGAATGTGTTGAAGCTGAATTCGGTGCTTTGGAACTTCATCTCAAATGAAATGACATTGTGTGTCAATGTGCTTTGTTCTTTCATGATGGACTGGATTCTTGACGAGGTTCAGAACACCCTGATTGTCGCAAAACAAGTGTATTGGAGATTTTGATGGATGGCCCATACTTTTTAGAATGCGACACAACCATATCACTTCGCAAACAGCTTCACGTGCGGCGCGATACTCTGCCTCTGTTGATGAAATAGCAACCACATGTTGCTTCTTGCTGTGCCAAGAGACAGGACCGGATCCCAGATGAAAAATGTATCCAGAAGTTGACTTGCGATCATAAAATTATCCGACATAGTCAGAGTCCGTGTATCCTTGCAAGAAGAATTTGTTATTCCTCTTGTATTCTAGGCCATATTCCATAGTACCACGGACATAGTGAAGAACACATTTTGTTGCTTTCCAATGAGTGGTCTTAGGCTCCTGCATGAACCTCAAAAGATAGTTGACAACAAATACGAGATCTGGCCTAGTATTGGTCAGATATATGAGACTCCCAATCAACTGTCGATAGAGAGTACCATCTACCTAAGGTGAATCATCATATCACGATAACTGAAGTCCATTCTCCATCGGAGTTGCCATTGGCTTGCAATCAGTCATGCGATATTTTTCCAACAATGTCTTGGCATATTTTTTTTGAGACACTTTGATGGAGTGCTCCTTCTGGCTGAATTCTAGACCAAGATAGTAATGGAGAAGTCTGAGATCTATCATCTCAAAATATTTACACAAGTTTCTTTTGATAGTAGAGATCATAGTTTCTGAACTCCCTGTAATGAGCAGATCATCAACATAGAGTACAACCAACACTATCTCAGAACCCTGTTTCTTGAAATAGAGGTTTGCATCTGACGGACATCTCTTAAATCCATGCTGCATAAGGTGATTGTCCATTTTTATATACCAAGCTCAAGGAGCTTGTTTAGAACATATAAGGATTTGACCAATTTGCAAACCTTCTGCTCTTGGCCTTCCACTTCAAATCCTTCTGGTTGAGTCATGTAGACTTCTTCTTGGAGATCACCATTTAGAAAGGCACTTTTGACATCCATATGGTGAAATTTCCACCCATATTGTGCACATAACTCGAATTGTGGTCATCCGAGCAGTAGGTGCAAAAGTTTCCTTGTAGTCAATGCCTTCTTTTTGAGCATAGCCCTTTGCAACAAGACGGGCCTTATGCTTATCAATTGTTCCATCTGCCTTGTACTTGACTTTATATACCCATTTGTAGCCAATGGGTTTCTTTCCATGCGGCAGATCAACAAGCTTCCAAGTTTTATTTTTCATCAAAGACTCATACTCTGTATCCATAGCGGCCTTCCACTGAGGCTCACTAAGAGCATCTTGCACTGATGCAGGTTCAAGATCGTCTATGGTAGACATGAATTCCCTGTCATCATCAATATCCATATCCTCTACTTCTGTACGTGGAGTTACAGAAAATTCCTCAAAAGATTGACAAAGATCATCAACCTCACCAGTTTCTTTGGCTTCTTTTTCCTTTTGAGCCATACTACGTGTATGAGGTCTATCCAAGTTCAAATTGGGAGGAGTGGATAAATTTGCATCTCTGATTGTATTTGTACACCATTTTGGGTTCTTCTTTGGTGGTGTTGAAGAAGATGTAGAAGGACCTCCTATCTGTGTTGATGAAGGAATCTTCTCTTCCTTAGATTCCACAAGATCTAGGTGTACTTTAGATGTGCTCTATGATGTGAAAGCTTCATCAAAGACAACATCTCTGCTGACATGAATTTTCTTGGTCAAAGGATCTATCAAACGATATCCTTTAGAGTGCTCATCATAACCAAGAAAAATACATCTCAGTATTTTCTCATCTAGCTTCTTCCTTTTCTCTTTCGGTATGTGCATGAAAGCGTGACATCCAAAAATACGTAGATGAGATATGGAGGGTTTTCGACCACTCCATGCTTCCTGTGGAGTCATTCCTTTTAGGGCCTTTGTGGGTGCCCTATTTAATAGATATACTGCAGTGGTGATAGCTTCTGCCCATTATTGTTGCCCAAGAGTAGCTCCTATGAGCATACAATGAACCATTTCCATGATAGAACGGTTCCTTCTCTCAGCAACTCCATTTTGCTGAGGAGTATAGGTAGTTGTTAACTATCTCTTGATTCCATGCTTATCTAAGAATGCAAAAAATTCATTAGAGGTAAACTCCCCCCCTCGATCTGAGCGAAGGGTTTTAATAGAAGCTCCTGACTCCTCAACGGATTTCTTGAACTGCTGGAAGAATGCGAAAGCTTCGAATTTCAGTTGGAGAAAGAAAACCCACATCTTCCATGAGTAGTCATCTACGAATAACTGAAAGTACCTCTTCCCTCCACAATTATTGGGTGTGAAAGGACCGCACAGATCGATGTGAATTAACTCCAGATGTTTTCGTGCTCTTGTTGAGCTCTTCTCAAATGGTACTCTATGCTGCTTTCCTGCTAGCGGTCGGAGCACACTGGCAATGTGGCGAAAAGGGAAGGAAGACCCTTTACCATCTCATACTTACTGAGCTCAAGTAAGTAGCCAGAACTAAGATGCCCATATCTCTTGTGCCATAGAGAATTTGCCTCCTTGGTAGAGATAGTCATGGCAACATGTGGAGTAGAGATAGCATCTAGGGCAAATAAGTCGTGCTTATATGAAGTTGTTGCAATCTGCTTACCCTTCCTGGTAATAGTACACCACTTCTTTCCATTCTCAACACAAAAATTGACAACCATATTTCTATCCAGGATTTGTGTGACTGACAACAAATTGTTAGCCAATCCCAAAACATAGAGGACTTTGTCAATCTGACACTTGCCATCAGGAAGAGTGACTGAAACTGTACCCTCTCCCTGAACCCTGTAGGTTTTATCATCAGCAATGGTGACAGGTTTGCCCTCTTTGGCCATGAATGATTCAAACCATGATCTGTCACCAGTCATATGTTTGCTAGCTCCAGAATCGACATACCAAACAGGATCCCTCTGTGTGGAATCTATGGTAGTCATGAGCACCTTGTGTGCCCATTCAAAATCTGAGTCATATTCTTCAATAGCAACATTCACCTGGGGTTGCTTGTTTTTATTTTGTGGTTTGTTTTGGCCTTTCTGCTTGTTCTTATGCCAACACCTGTTGGTGTCATGGTTGTCTTTCTCATAGATCTTGCACCACCTCTTCTTCTATTGAGGTTGTTTTCCTTTTCCTTTCATGTCCTGTTGAGAATTTCCTCCTTTCTAAAATTTGCCTCCTTTTTGCCCATTACATTTCTTCCTAGAACCCTGTCTGTTGGTGTATAGGGCTGTATTGGAAGAATCATCCTTATGAAGTTGGCGTGCCTCCTGTTGTTGAAGCAAATTGACCAAATCGATGTAGGTAATTTTTCGTTGAGACACCTGGATGGAGGTGATCAACATATCAAATGAAGAAGGTAAAGCTCTCATCACAATTGAAACGAGAAGCTTTTCATCCACAGAATCTCCAAAGGAATTCAATTTCTCTTTCAATTCAGACACTCTGCACAGAAAGAGTTCAACTGTTTCACCCTGTCTCAAACTCAGGTTATGAAGTTGTTGTTGAAGATGAAGAATGGTGGAGTCATTCTTTCCCTCATAGATGGTTCTAAAGGCATCCCATGCCTCTTTACCACTTGCTTTTTTAGCTATATGAGGTTGCACTTCATCTGAAACAGCAAACAAAATGAGCACCTTTGCTCGATTGTCTTTCTTGTCAAAAGCTGTCTGATCTGCAGAAGGACTTGTGGATCCTGATCTTTGGTGAAGGCCTAGGTGTTACTCCAGTAACAATATCCCATAAATCTTCCATTTGGATAATTGCCTTCATCTTATGTTTCCATGGTGTATAATTTGGACCTTTCAATAACTGATGAGGATCAGTCATCAACTTTGCAACAGCGGCCATAGTGAAGGTTCCTTATAACACCAATTGGTCCCCCTTTCGATATACCTTTTGCTAGGCCGTTATACCATACAAAATACCCACCCTTACATGAGGGAAACTATAGGTATTTAGAAATATCAACAAAAATCACCCGCCCTTACGTGAGGGAGACTATAGGTGAGTTTTAGAGATCATACGATACGTGGAACATAAGCAGTACTGAAATGGAATCGCCTTTTTGATGGCACCTACCATAGAATATTCTTCTCATGTGTGGGGCATAACTTCCCCTAAACACTATGAAGAATACTTCGTCAGGATTTACGCCTAAACACAAGAGCGATTAAGGGTAGTGAATGGAGTAAAAAATGCAAAAATGGCAAAATTATCTCTCCCCGACAATTTATAGAGAACAAGCTCAGACGTCGTTGTAGCAGCTATATTAGGCGGCGGATACAGTAGCCCAATCACGAAAGCTTTACCTATAAGTTTTGGCCAGAGGTATCACAAATACCGAACGCTGCAGTGCAATAAATTGCACGGATGGGTTTTAATTATTCCGGGGACTTAGGGAGTGTATTTGATTTTTTTTTTAACTTTTAATGAAGTAGTGCAAAAAATGAAATATGCAACATACAACATAAAAAGTGCCCACAAGAATTAACCCTCCAGGTGTCGGTCACAGCCGAAAATGCACCTTTTACAATTCGCCAAATTGCTTTTTCAGAAAATTACTCACATTCCCCCTTTGATTTTTTGAAAAAAATATCCCCCCTTAAAAAAATTCTCTTTAACAAAGCATTTTAAATAATTATTATGTATTTAAAGTTAAAATAAATAATTTTAATTTATATAGTTTTAAAAACTTATGAAAAAATAAATTAAAATTAAATTTTAATTTATAAAGTTTTAAAACTATAAAAAATAAATTAAAATTAAAAAATTTTAACTAAAAAATAATAATTAAAAAAAAACTTTGAAAAAAAAATCTTACCCTCGAACCCTCGACCTGCAGGCTCCCAGAGCCTTACCGCACGGCTCACGACCACGTGAGCCAGCGGGCTGATCCGAAAGGATCAGGGAGATCCTCCTTTTTCAACACCTGGTTGCTCCTCCTCCTCTGCAGCGGCCTCCGGTTGCTTGGTCGCGTGCTGCTGCTTGGTCGCGGTTTTTTTTTTTTTTTTTTTCAAAAAAAATTCCCCGGTGCTGCGCGTTCCTCCCGCATGCAGCGCGTTCAACGGGGGGGGTTGCGTTGGGCACAACGTGTTCAACGGGGGTGGGGGGGGCTACGTCCCGGAACGTGGCAGCGACGCGCTGCGTCCAACCAGGGGGGGAGCGCTCTGCGCTCTGCGCTCCGTCCAGCGTGCGCTGCGTACGTTTTTTTTTTTTTTTTTTAATTCTTCGCCTGGCGATATCAAAACAATTCTCCGACTGGTTATCCCAGAGAGAAAAAAAATTTCCGCCTGGCAATTCCAGAGAAAAAAAATCCTCAGCCTGGCTATATAAAAAAAAATTCTCTGCCTGCCAATCCCCTGCGCTTCTCTGCTTCCGCTTTCTCTCACTCTCACCCTTCACTGCAAATAATTGCCGTAGCAATCTGGCTCTGATGCCATGTTATAAAAATGATTAACTTGTTTATTGAATTGTGCAGTTTAAATAACACTGCAATAACAATAATGTCGGAGGTTGCCAAACCAACCAGCGTACAATAGCATATTGTTATAACAAAATAACAAATGCATAAGAAGACAAATAATGAAATAACAGCAGTATAACTATGCTAACATCCTTGCACTGTACCAACACTTCAATAATATCTTGTGACCTGATATGTCGGGTTTGGCAATCCAAAATGGTTGTAGGATACAAAATAATGAATTCCTCTTCATCCAATTCAAGAAGGATGGTCTATACTTGAGTATGTGTGCCTACCACTTTCTTCAAGCAAGATACATGAAAATTTAGGTAAATATTGGATGTCATTGGTTGTCATGACCCTCCCTAGCGGACTATTTGACATAAAGAAACAATGTATTAACCTATGATGTGGTAATACCTATTTTGAATAACTGAACCAACTATATGATGTTTAGTTGATTTAGAACGGCATGTTACCACTAACATATTGCCAAGTGTGAAGGAAAAAGTATGCTCGTAGGTGGAGAAGGCAAAAGCATCCACCAAAAATGAGGGTACTTAAGATCATGGGAAATGATGATTAAGGTACTTGGAGGTAACATGAATAGATACCTTCAAATAGGCATGCATCATCAGAAGGGATAATCATCGATAACTGATCACCTTGAGCCTTAGTTGATAGTCTAGTAGCTATCATAAAACCTTTGGCTGAGATAGGTGATTGGGTTGATGGAAAGACTCCCTCTTTGCTATTGTGTAAATTTGATTGCTCTTTACTGCATCACTTATCACATCATGGTTTGAGTAACATAATGTTGTAATTCAATAGGAGAACATTTTGCAAATATATGTGTGTGCGTCAAATAAATGGGTATTTTGAAGTGACAGTAGAGCATCATATTATGAAGAATAGTTGATTAATTTTAAACAATAAATGAAATATCATTTAAATGAATGAATGCAGTTTTAATTAAATGAAAATAAATACATTTAAATTCATTAATAAGCTTTATTTAAATGATAAATGAAAATTCATTTAAATAAATTAAAGGAGTTTATTTTAATAATAATGTGGAGTCATTTATAACCTTCAGTTTAAATGGAGGATGTAAATTTATTTAAACTCAAATAAAAATTATCATTTTAAAACAAAAAAGGAGTTTTATTTTATAAATGGAAGAAGCATATTTTAAAATGATAATAAATCCAAAGGATATTTTAATAGGAAGGTACTATTTATATTTAAATATATTAAATAAGTCCTCTTCATCTATTTAGTGTAGGCTATGTTATATGGCCTGGGGGTGCTATGATTTCCAAAGATGGAAATATTGATTAAAAGAACTTCTTGCCACCTTGGTAAGGATAAGATTGAAAGGAAACCTTAAAGAGGGACGAGGCTCAATAATTGCACACTCTTCAAGGAATTGGAGGGCGGTGGATGAGCCATCAAAGACGGAGGCACGTAAGAGAAAGAGATAGGAAACAAAGTACATGATTGGGACAAAGGAAGAAGAAGGTCACACAGGCATTTGGAGGAGATAGGTGATTTAGAGGAGACAAGTGATTTGGAGGAGATGGGTGAGCTATGGAGAGATGTGAGAGCAACGAATATTGCAAGGCATTTTCTAAGAGCTTATAGAACTAGCTACCTAGGATTTTAAAGGTTGGAATTATCAAAATCTATTATGCTCAGTTTTGAGAGACCCAAATGGCCATCGTTGCCTTGTTTAAATGGTTGTCTTAGCCTTTTTTAAATGGTTGTAGTTGCATTTTTAAAATGGTTTTCTTAGCCTTATTTAAATGGTTGTCTTAGCCTTGTTTAAATGGTTTTAGTTGCCTTGTTTAAATGGTTGTAGTTACCTTGTTTAAATGGTTGTCTTAGCCTTGTTTAAATGGTTGTAGTTGCCTTGTTTAAATGGCTGTAGTTGCCTTGTTTAAATGGTTGTCTTAGCCTTATTTAAATGGTTGTCGTTGCTTTCTTATATGGCTACATTCACTTATGTTAATGGAGAGGTTTAATCACTTGCCAAATGCATTAGTTTAACCTATGTTTTGCTATGCTATTTTACTCTATTTTAATTAACTATGCTTTAGCGTAGTGGTTTAGTTGGGATATACTGCTTGGGCATTATCTTGCTGCTATGGTTCACCTTACGCTGCCTCGATAAAACCTTGGAGGCAGGTTTAACCTTTGTCTTAGCTTGAGGCTTCGAGGTTTTAGTAAACCCTTAAAGCAAAGCCTATAAGTAACCAGAGATTAATTTGTGAATACCTCTTATGTCGGGTTAAATACCTCTCTGGCTACAAATGACGTGAAGACCCTTCTGCGCTATTGAAGTCTAGATCTTTGTGTAACCATCGAAGCATGTGAAATGCCATAAGTGAGGTTTGGAATCACTTATTGAGGTTTTATTGAGTCACCCATATGTTGTAGATGTCCTAGTTGCATTTAGAAAAACTTGATGCTCTACCACTTTTGAAAGCTTGTGTTAAATCTACGTAAGTTGTAGATACCCTTTGGGTAATGTTTCAATGGTTAAAGTTGTCATGGGAAGGTAGGAGGGTTGTTAGAGAGTTTTAATAATCCTTGTTCCGCACTAAGAGAACTGTGAGTGTCGGACTATGTTCGAGTTGCTCACACAGACTTCTTTGAGAAAGCTACTTGTGAGCATGATCCCACGTGGGAATGCTCCAGAGTCTATCGAAGACCCCTAGGGTTTCATTATTGAGGCCTTTCACCAGCTAGTTTTTAGGTACTATTTAAACTTCGCTCTATGTATATTTTAGGGAGATAACTTTTGTTACCTTGCTTGGAACCTGTTGCTGCATTTGGGTATTGGGATGGTTAATCCCATATTGCTTCTATGGGAACAGGGTGGAGGTTGAAAAGGGACCTTGCACCCTTAGTGGAGTGACCATTGGGTGATGGCCATTCTGGTCACGACAAACACCTTGTCTAGGTGTGGACTTGTTGACTGTTTAGTTTCTCGTTTGGATCGTATGTTATTTCAAGTGTCTCTACCGAAACTATTGGCTGAGTTGAAATTAGCGCCCTAAAGTTGATTAGGGTTGATTCGACTGGTTATGAGTCGAGTATCCCCATTTTTAAAATAATTATTATTTATAATTATGCTTTAAATAAATTTTGGTTATTCTTTAAATTGTGGCAAGTCTGTCTCCATTATATTATAAGCTAAAAATTAAGGGAAAATAAAAGTTTTTAGTTATATCATGTGAGTGGTAGACCAAACCCCAAAAATAAAGGATAATTTTAATTTAGTAGATAAATGGAAGTTTTGTTTTAAAGATTGAAGATATGGGTCTTTAACTTTATAAATGAAAAGGGATGATTTATTTCTAGAATTAAAGTAAGGGAAAGCTTTAATTTAGTAGATAAATGGAAGTTTTGTTTAAATATTGAAGATATGGGTCTTCAAATTTATAAATGAAAAGGGATTATTTATTTCTAGAATTAAAGTAAGGGAAAGCTTTAATTTAGTAGATAAATGGAAGTTTTGTTTTAAATATTGAAGACATGGGTCTTTAACTTTATAAATGAAAAGGGATGATTTATTTCTAGAATTAAATTAAGGGAAAACTTTAATTTTGTAGATAAATGGAAGTTTTGTTTTAAATATTGAAGATATGGGTATTTAACTCTATCAATGAAAAGGGATGATTTATTTCTAGAATTAAATGAAGGGAAAGCTTTAATTTAGTAGATAAATGGAAGTTTTGTTTTAAATATTGAAGATATGGGTCTTTAAATTTATAAATAAAAAGGGATGATTTATTTCTAGAATTAAAGTAAGGGAAAGCTTTAATTTAGTAGATAAATGGAAGTTTTTTTTTAAAGGTTGAAGGTATGGAACTTAAGCTTTGTAAAATGTAAGGGAATCTAAATAAGGAATCATGTTATAATTGCTTATCAAATTCAATTTGAATGAAACTACAATGGTTCATTGAGTTAAGGTTGAGAACTTCTAATTTATGAAATTATATTGTTTTAAAGGTTGAAGGTATGGGACTTTAATGCTTTAATACATAACTAGATTTGATGGGGTTAAACCTTGATCTAAGTAGTGAATGTTGAATGACTCTCTAAGGGAACCTGAGAGGTGAAAGTAAAAGTAAAGGCTATTTTATGATATTCACTATGCATTAGATGGTTAAAAACCTAATTGAAATTGTATAGTTGCAATTTGATAAAGTAAATATTAGATGCATTTAAAGGCATGCCTATCCTGAACCATGAGTAACTTGATCCCCTACTATCCTCAAAGAATATATGGGAAGAAAGAAGGATCAATGAGTTCAATAGAATAAAAGTATAGGTAACTGTATTTATGTTGATTTACTTATGCTCAAATAGAATAGAATTGTGGGGAGATATCCCTAATGCAATTAATACAATACTCTTTGAAGTATGGAGGATTTACCATACATGATTATATGTGATAATGGATTATTGCTTTAGAGAAGATACTTTTACTTTATTACCATGCTTGGTTATAATATGTAATTGATTCTCTTTCCACTGATGATAATCTCTTTTAGTGTTATTTCTTCCTTTATTTTCTGTATGTTTAATAGCTAGGCTTTGCTTGTTTTAGTATTTAGATGTATCTTGTTGTTTTCTTAATAACAAAATCAAAGAGTAGAGTTCTAGGGTGAACTCAGAGGTGACCTAAGGGAATTAAGGACCCCTTAGGGTGAACATAGAGGACCTAAGGGAATTGAGACCCCCTTAGGGAGATTAATGTCTAAGTTACGAAAGGACTACATCTGAGTTAAGATAACTCATCGTGTAGATGATATGGATAGCTTAACTCGCAATACTCGTAGCATACCTACACATAACAACTTGTGTATTGTATGGTGATGTGTGTATACCTTCAATTGAACTAAGGTGATAAGTCTAGCTCATCAAGAGTGATGAGATATATTAGCTTATTTGCAGTAACACATGATACACCTACATAGATGGAACTTGTGTTAGGGTACCTTGTGAGATGTAGCTTTTAGGAAAACTTAGGGGGGTTAAAATATAGGTAAATATTAGTTGGGTTAGGGATTTATGAATGGTTCATGAATCTCTCTCCTTAGTAAAAAAAAACTTTTCTATTTTTGTGTCTTTCTGTTTGTGTGTTTTTGGACCATTACATTTGGTATCAAAGCTCTAGGTATGAGATTATAGAGGTTATATGTGTGTTAAAGGTAATTATATGTCTGTAATGAAGGTTTGATTAAATTATAGGCTAAAGCCGAGATGATCTAGAATACCCTATTTTCTAGAATCTAACGGGAATTAACCCCAAGGGTGAGTGGATGTTATGATGCCTTAGTATGGGCTTCGGTATTGATGACACATCCTAACCTAGGATATTACCCTAGTTGGATTATTAATGCATCTATCAAGAGAACCCTATATTATGGCTTGAATTAGAGATACAAATTAAGATGAAATTGTAATCTAATCTTCTTTTGTATGGAACCAGGTTAAGATTCCACCTAAGACCAGAAGAGGGAGACCTCCACCTAGAAAAACATGCCAAAGTAATGTTGAAGAAGAAAACCATGATGGGGGTCCAATAATCCCCAACAAGGAGTTAGAATACCTCACCGCTATGGTCGCTACTATGCAGTATCAGATAAGACAATTGTTAAGGAAGAATCAACTTTATGGAAATCTGGCTAAGAGTGAATTTTATGTTCCAGAGGTGTGATATCTTGGACATATCATATCAATAAAAGGAATTGTTGTGGATCTAGATAAGATAGAGGCTATCCAAAATTAGCCACCCCATACTAATGTGACTAAATTTTGAAGCTTCATGGATTTAATGGGCTATTATAGATGTTATATAAAGGATTAATCCAAGATTGCTAGACCAATAACTAACCTTCAGAAGAAGGGAAATGAATTCAAGTGGTCAAAAAAGTGTGAAGCCACCTTTGCATTACTAAAGCATAAGATTACTAACGCACCAGTACTAAGGGTTCCTAACCCCAAGGGGACTTTTTAGTATGCATGAATGCATCATTAGAAGGGTTAGGAGGGGTACTCTCTCAAGAGGATTCAGTAGTGGCTTATACTTCAAGGAAGCTTAAAAAGCATGAAGTTAATTATGCTACACATGATTTAGATCTATCTGTAGTGGTGCATGCTTTAAATATTTGGTGCCACTACTTGGTGGGAAGACCCTTTGAATTAAAGACTAACCATCAAAGTCTACGATACATATTCACCCAACCTATACTCATTGTGAGGCAAAGGAGATAGGTCGAATTTCTCATTGAGTATGATTTAGAGATTAAGTACATAAAAGGAAAGGAGAACAAAGTAGTTGATGCTTTGAGTAGAAGAAAATATATAACAACCATAACTAAAATTCACATGGACTTGATGGATCGGGTGAGACAAGAGCAATATAAGGATGAGTATTGCCAAGAAATTTAGGCTAATATGAGTAAGAATTCTGAAGGAAATGAGGAATTTAGTATGAAATATGACCTTCTGTGTTATAAGGGAAGGGTCATCATACCAAAAATGGATGATTTAAGGAAATTAATAATGCAATAAGCCCATAGATCTCCTTATTCTGCTCATCTCAGAGGAGCCAAATTGAGAGAAAACATGAAAAGAACCTTCTTTTAGGTAGGAATGAAAAATACCATCACGAATTTTGTTGTTGAATGCCTTGAATGCCATAAATTTAAGGCAGAATGCCAACATCCTACAGGAAAATTATATCTGCATGATGTACCTACAAAGAAGTGGCAGGTTATATCCATGGATTTCATAGTAGGTTTACCCAAAACTCGATATCAACATGATGCCATCTTCGTAATGGTCGATAAATTGACTAAGGTTACACATTTCATGCCGAGGAATACCAAATATGATGCTCAGGTGGTGGCTAGAATATTTATCAAGGAGATATTTTGATTGCATGGATTTCTTGAGGTAATCATTTTAGATAGAGATTCCAAATTCACTTCTGAATTCTAGAAATCCCTTCATAGTGCAGTCGGTATGAAAATGAATATGAGTTCAACATACCACCCTGAGATAGATGGGCAAAAAAATGGGTAAACCAAGTTCTAGAAGACATGCTTCACATGTACTGCATGGATCACAAGTCTCATTAAGAATATTTTCTACCTTTGGTAGAATTCACCTACAATAACAAACATCACTCCTCACTAGGAATGTCACATTTTGATGCCTTGTATGGGTGAAAGTGTAGGACACCATTATCTTGGGATAACCTAGAAGACCGAGTTGTGATTGTACCAAAAATAGTTAGAGTGATGGAGGATCAGCTGAAGGAAATTAGGCAAAGGCTTAAAGAAGGTATGGATAGGCAAAATAGTTATGCAGATCTAAAAAGGACTCCCAGAGAGTATTCTATTGGAGACAAGGTGTTTCTAAGGGTTAAGCCAAATAAAAGTGCTATCAAATCTACAAAGTTGGATCCACATTTTATGGGGCCCTTCGAAATCATGAAAAATATCAGTCTGGTTGCATACCGACTTGCATTACCACCCAACCTATCCAAAAACAATAACACCTTCCACATATCCTTGCTTAGGAAATATGTTGTTGATCTTGAACATGTGTGGGATGTTTCTAATTTTTAGATGGTAAATTTGAATGCCATTGAAATACTTCCAATGAATATCCTTGAGTTTTGTTTTAAGTCTATGTGAAATCGAACTCTTGAGTAATGTAAGGTCTAGTGGGACCAGTTTTTCAAAGAAAAATACCACTTGGAAAAAATGAAAGTTATGCAAAAACATTTTTCCTTTTTGTTTGAATCCATATGATGTAATAATTTTTATTTTGTGTTAGAAAAATAAACTGGAAACACCGAGGACAATGTTTAATTCTAGCGGGGGAGGATGTCATGACCCTCCCTAGTGGGCTATTTGGCATAAAGAAACAATGTATTAACCTATGATGTGGTAATGCCTAGTTTGAACGATTTAACCAACTATATGATGTTTAGTTGATTTAGAAGGGCATGTTACCACTAACATATTACTAAGTATGCAGGATTAGGTACGCTTGTAGGTGGAGAAGGCGAAAGAATCCACCAAAAATTAGGGTACTTAAGATCAATGAAAATGATGGATAGATACCTTCATATAGGCATGCATCATCAAGAGATAATCATCAACAACTGATCACCTTGAGCCTTAGTTTATAGCCTAGTAGCTATTGTAAAATCTTTGGCTGAGATAGGTTATTGGGTTGATGGAAATACTCTCTCTTTGCTATTGTGTAAATTTTATTGCTCTTTACTGCATCACTTATCACGTCATGGTTTGAGTAACATAATGTTGTAATTCAATAGGAGAACATTTGGCAAATATATGTGTGTGTGTGTTAAATAATTGGGTATTTTGAAGTGGTAGTAGAGCATCATATTATGAAGAATAGTTTATTAAATTTAAATAATAAATGAAAGATCATTTAAATGAATGAATGCAGTTTTAATTAAATGAAAATAAATTCATTTAAATTCATTAATAAGATTTATTTAAATGATAAATGAAAATTCATTTAAATAAATTAAAGGATTTTATTGTAATGACAAGGAAGGGTCATTTATAAACTTCAATTTAAATGGAGGAGGTAAATTCATTTAAAGTCAAATAGAAATTATCATTTTAAAACAATAAATGAGTTTTATTTTATAAATGGAAGAACCATATTTTAAAATGATAATAAAATATCATCCAAAGGATATTTTAATAGGAATTTACTATCTGTATTTAAATATATTAAATAAGTCCTCTTCCTCTATTTAGTGCAGGCTACGTTATATGGCCTGGGGATGCTATGATTTCCAAAGATGGAAATATTGATTAAAAGAATTTCTTGCTGCCCTGGTAAGGATAATATTGGAAGGAAACCTTAAAGAGGAACGAGGCTCAAGAATTGCATGCTCTTCAAGGAAGGGGAGGATGATGGACGAGCAATCAAATACGGGGGCACGTAAGAGAAACATTTAGGAAACAAAGGATGGGATTGGAATAAAGAAATAAGGTCACACAGGCGTTTGGAGGATACAGGCAATTTGGAGGAGACAAATGATTTGGAGGAGATGCATGAGCTGTGGGGATATGTGAGAGCAATGAAGACTGTGATGTGTTTTCTAGGAGTTTACGTAACTAGCCGCCTAAGAGTTTAAAGGTTGCAATTATCAACCTCTATTATGCTCGGTTTTGAGAGACCCAAATGGCTATCATTGCCTTACTTAAATGGTTGTCTTAGCCTTGTTTAAATGGTTTTAGTTGCCTTGTTTGAATGGTTTTCTTAGCCTTATTTAAATGGTTTTATTATCCTTGTTTAAATGGTTGTAGTTGTTGAAGAACACAAGCTTATACTGAGAGGGGGGTGAACAGTATAAGACCACTTTTTACTTTTTCTTCCAATTCAATATTATGTTGTGTAAAGATAGTGGTATCAATAGCAATAATCAAAGCAATGCACAAAAACCATACACAATAGAGACACCACAATTTACGTGGTTCACCCAATGTGGGCTACTCCACGGAGAAAATATTTTACTAAAACTTTCTCAATCAATCTCTTTGGGAATCACTCCCAATTACAATGTTTATGGATCTCTATCCAAAGGAGATGTTGATCCCCTAATCTCAAGTTCATGGATCTCTTCCACAGGAGAACTCTTTCCCCTTCTGCTCTGGCTATGTGATCTTCTAGAAGACTTTGTCTCTCTGCTGCACTAACTGGTGGACCTCTCTCCACTTGAAGACTCCTCACTCAGATCTATCTTCAACTATGCTTGGTTGTTGGATCTCTATCCACTGAGACTCTATCCTCTATACTCTGTCACCTCCAAAGCTCTATCAATAGGCTCACTAAGAACCTGCTCAATAGGCTCACATAGAACCTACTTAACAAGCTCACACATAACTTGTCAAATCTTACTAACAAGCTCACCAAGAACTTGCCCAAATATGCTCTAGCAAGCTCACCAAGAACTTGCCCAAATATGCTCTAGCAAGCTCACCAAGAACTTACCCAAATATGCTCTAACAAGCTCACCAAGAACTTGTCCAAATATGCTCTAGCAAGCTCACCAAGAACTTGCCCAAATCTGCTCTAGCAAGCTCACCAAGAACTTGCCCAAATCTACTCTAACAAGCTCACTAAGAACTTGTCCAAACACTATCCTCAAATCTGTCCCAACACTATCCTCAAATATATCCCAAAGGCCTTCTCAAAGGCTCAATCAATCATGCTCAAGTAGTACTCAAAATGAACTCAACAATGAATGGCAATCTCAACTCAAATTAACTTCATAGAAGCATAAAGAGAATTGTTAGAGACTCAATATGTTCTAATCTCACTCTCAACCCAAATCAATCTCAACTCAACTCATAATTAAACCTCAACTCAATTCAAGTCAACATCAACTCAAATCAAATCAACTCATAGAAGCATAAAGAGAATTGTTAGAGACTCAATATGTTCTAATCTCACTCTCAACTCAAATCAACCTCAACTCAACTCAAGTCTTATAGAACCATAAAGAGAATTGTTAGAGACTCAATATGTTCTAACCTTAATCTCAACTCAACATAGAATGATGGAATAGTTTATTTCATAGAACTTGAACAATCACTTCACACATCACTTGACTAGGCTCAATCAACTCAACTCAACCAATCATCACAAGGGACAACTCTTTCTCACACAACCCTAGTCCAAGTATGTATCAACCAACTCAAATATTTCCAACAATGCTCAACCACAAATCTCACATAACAATGATACTCATGTTCTTTTCTAACTCAAGTTCTTTCACAACCAATGGGCTTCAACAACTATGCTTATCAAACAAGGTTTAGACACAACTCTCAATTCAGAAAACCTTGAAGCATTCAACCAACCACTTTCGAAAAGGAAACCACAAACAATCCTTTTCCCTCCAATGATATTTCAGAAATCAACCACCATAAACAATCAATAGGAGAATGTGCCCATACCTTTTATGAAGATGAAAAAACCTCTTTGTAAATCTGCCACAATCACAAAATTCTTTTGCCAATCTTCACAAGGGTTAGTAGATCACAAAATAATCAACATTACTCCACTTTTCAATAATCATCACCAAGGCCTTTAATTGCACAACTTCCTTATCTCTCCTAAAACCACTTGTACCATAAAATAAAATAAATCAAAACATTGCATAACCTTTTCACTCCCAAAACCACTTATACCATAAAATAAAATAAATCACAATATTGCATACCTTGTCACCTCATGAAAGAATTAATCCTCTTGAAAAAGAACAAGGCAAACTTCACTTTTGGAACCCCTTTGCAAAATCAGAAATATCTCTTTACACACACCTTATTTCTCCTTCTAAATAAGTTAGTCAAATAGCCCTCGAAATAAGCTTTCCGACGATATATAATATGCCCACTTTTCAAAATAAATTGAAACCTTTACAAATATATATATATATATATATATGCCAACCTCCATTAATTGCACATAGGTCGGCCCTCCATTAATTTAAACTTAAACTTTAAACTTTAATATCTTCATCACCGGAGGTCCTTTTTCGATGAAACAAAATTCCACCTTGGCTTTTAAGAAAAGCCCTTTCCACATAAGCCCACCATGGTTTTAAATAAAACCTTTTATTTTGCCTACCTTGGTTTTCATAAAAACCCTATAAATAGCCATGCTTTCCAAAATATCATAAATGCTTATTTATGAAATATTTTGGCCACCAAAACCAAATGTGATCCATGTGACATCAATGATCCATGTGACATCAATGACAACATAAAATGCCTCAAATTAACTCAAATTTCCAACAATCTCCCCCTTTGTCATTGATGGCAACACCTCTAATGCAAACACCACAATCACTGCAAAAACCATCTCTGAGAATCAAAGTTGCTCCCCCTGACTCAATACTCTCTATGGAGGCTGCTCCCCCTAACTCAATACTCTCTTTGGAGGCTACTCCCCTTACTCAAATATCTCCCCCTTTGACATCAATGGCAAAAGGGACACCTATGGGGCTAAAAGATATGACTCTTAAGCATAGCCCCCTCACCACCTTCTCTCTTGAGGTGATTAATTTTGGGGTGGGAGTACCTTTACTCCCATATTACATTGATTCTTTCCTCTATCAACTTCCTTCCATGTTTTTCTGATATCCTTCTCTTGATGAATTACTTGATCTTCTTGTCTTGAACCTGTTTGACCTTCTTGCCTTGAACCTATTTGGAATTGAGTCCTACACCATCTTGCAATATGCCCAAAGTTATTGCAATTAAAACACTTGATATTGTAGCCTTTGGATGGTGCCCATGTCCTGAATTCTTTCTTGAAGTAATTTCCATATCCATTCCTTTCCTGAACCCTGTATTGTGAAGCTCTATTTTCATGACCATTATAACCATGACTTCTGAATTGTGTAGCTCTAAAACCAAAACCATGTTGCTCATTTCCTTTGCACTGAAAAGCTCTATGACCAATCCTATTGCATGAGAAGCAATGTCCCTGAAAACCATACCTTCTTCCCTTGAAGTTTCTTCTAGCAAAATCAAACTTCTTTGATCCATGGATCCTGCAATGTATAGCCCTGTGTCCAAATCCATTACAAGAAAAACAATGTCCTTGAAAAGCCCTTTGTTCATGCCTTGGTTCTTCATACCTTTCTTGATCATTATCCTTATGATCATCTTCAACTTGTGCATTGCATCCTTGAATCTTCTTTGTAGCATTTAAAACCTCTTCCTTAGTTTCTTCCTTGCCTTTCTCTTCAATAATTTCTTTTCCCTTTGAACTTGATTCACCTATCTCAAAACAAGAACCAAACTGAATATTTGGAGCCATAGGAACTTTGGAACTTTCCTCACAAATCTTAGGTGCTTCTTTGCTTTCATATTTTAGAACTTCCTTTCCTTTTGAGTGTGATTCCCCAAACCTGAAATATGAAACCTTTGGTGCTTTGGAATCTCCCTCTTCTTTTTCTTCATTTGTGTTAAGTAGCAAATTGGCACACATCTCTATAGCCTCTGAAATGCAAGTATCCATTTTTACTGCTTCTTTTTCTTTGAGAACTGGTTCTTCCTTATAGATTTCTGAAATGAAACCTCCTGATACAAATATAGGACCTTGTGTACTTATTTTTTATTTCCCTTCTTCATAACCAAGCCCTGTCTTTATAAATGGATCTCGTTGTAAATCCAAAAAATTATCCAGTGTTTTTGAATTTCTTTGAAATCGTGCTAACTCATTTATGTAGGTCCCCAAAATTTTCTGATCTTCTTCTTCTAACTGATCACATATTTCTTTCCTCTCCTTTAGTTTCTCAGAAATAGTGATGCCAAACTCTTTTGATTCCTGAAGCTCTTTTTCAAAATCTTGAATGTGTTGATTAAGCATCATATTGACTTTTTCATTTTCTTGAACCTTATTTTCAAGCCTCTTGATTTTCTTTTTCAACCTCCTGATTTTCTTTTCTTGTTTTGTGGAATTCTCTTCTTCATCATCACTACTACTAGAATTGTCACTAGAACTATTGCTTTCTTCTTCAAATAAACTTTCCTTGTTGCAATTGTTGTAGTATGTGCAATCATCATCTATATGCCCAAAATCTCTGCATATGAAGCATTTTAGTATTCTTAGACCTTTCTTGTACCTATCTGCTTGCTCAATGGTTGTGGCAAGCTCTTCATGTCTTTCTTCAATAGATTTATCCTCTTCTTTAACTTCAATACCTAGGAATAGATGTTCTTGTTTTTCTTCATTTATTCCAAAGAATGTACATTCTTCTTCATCTGACTGATCTTTATCACTGTAATCTGAATTATCACTTGCTTCTACAATGTAGTAAGATTTCTTTGCCAAATTTACCTTGGAATCTCCTTCATAAGTATTCCTCAACTTGGTCCACATCTCATTAGCTGAAGTACATACCATGACCTTTGCAAAATCTGTCTCACGTAGCCCACTCAAAATACAATTCATTGCTCTTGCATTTATCTCAACCAATTTCTTGGTAGTCTTATCTTCCTCGGGATCACCTTCAACCTTATACTCTTTTTCAACCATCTGCCATACCTCATATCCTTGTGATATCAAGTAGTTCTTCATCCTCATGCTCCAGAAAGCATAATTGTTACCATCAAACAATGGAGCCTTATTTGTAGATAATCCATTCTGTGAAGCCATCTGTGTTCTTTGTAGAATCTACCCTCAAGTTGTTAGCCTTTCTGAAGGAACCCGCTCTGATACCAATTGAAGAACACAAGCTTATACTGAGAGGGGGGTGAACAGTATAAGACCACTTTTTACTTTTTCTTCCAATTCAATATTATGTTGTGTAAAGATAGCAATATCAATAGCAGTAATCAAAGCAATGCACAAAAACCATACACAATAGAGACACCACAATTTACGTGGTTCACCCAATGTGGGCTACTCCATGAAGAAAATATTTTACTAAAACTTTCTCAATCAATCTCTTTGGGAATCACTCCCAATTACAATGTTTATGGATCTCTATCCAAAGGAGATGTTGATCCCCTAATCTCAAGTTCATGGATCTCTTCCACAGGAGAACTCTTTCCCCTTCTACTCTGGCTATGTGATCTTCTAGAAGACTCTGTCTCTCTGTTGCACTAACTGGTGGACCTCTCTCCACTTGAAGACTCCTCACTCAGATCTATCTTCAACTGTGCTGCTATTGGATCTCTATCCACTGAGACTCTATCCTCTGTACTCTATCACCTCCAAAGCTCTATCAATAGGCTCACTAAGAACCTGCTCAATAGGCTCACATAGAACCTGCTTAACAAGCTCACACAGAACTTGTCAAATCTACTCTAACAAGCTCACAAAGAACTTGCCAAATATTCTCTAGCAAGCTCACCAAGAACTTGCCCAAATATGCTCTAGCAAGCTCACCAAGAACTTGCCCAAATATACTCTAGCAAGCTCACCAAGAACTTGCCCAAATATACTCTAGCAAGATCACCAAGAACTTGCCCAAATCTGCTCTAGCAAGCTCACCAAGAACTTTCCCAAATATGCTCTAGCAAGCTCACCAAGAACTTGCCCAAATCTACTCCAACAAGCTCACTAAGAACTTGTCCAAACACTATCCTCAAATATGTCCCAAAACTATCCTCAAATATATCCCAAAGGCCTTCTCAAAGGCTCAATCAATCATGCTCAAGTAGTACTCAAAATGAACTCAACAATGAATGGCAATCTCAACTCAAATTAACTTCATAGAAGCATAAAGAGAATTGTTAGAGACTCAATATGTTCTAATCTCAATCTCAACCCAAATCAATATCAAACTCAACTCATAGAAGCATAAAGAGAATTGTTAGAGACTCAATATGTTCTAAATCTCACTCTCAACCCAAATCAATCTCAACTCAACTCAAATCAACTCATAGAAGCATAAAGAGAATTGTTAGAGACTCAATATGTTCTAATCTCACTCTCAACTCAAATCAACCTCAACTCAATTCAATTCTTATAGAACCATAAAGAGAATTGTTAGAGACTCAATATGTTCTAACCTTAATCTCAACTCAACATAGAATGATGGAATAGTTTGTTTCATAGAACTTGAACAATCACTTCACACATCACTTGACTAGGCTCAATCAACTCAACTCAACCAATCATCACAAGGGACAACTCTTTCTCACACAACCCTAGTCCAAGTATGTATCAACCAACTCAAATGTTTCCAACAATGCTCAACCACAAATCTCACATAACAATGATACTCATGTTCTTTTCTAACTCAAGTTCTTTCACAACCAATGGGCTTCAACAACTATGCTTATCAAACAAGGTTTAGACACAACTCTCAATTCAGAAAACCTTGAAGCATTCAACCAACCACTTTCGAAAAGGAAACCACAAACAATCCTTTTCCCTCCAATGATATTTCAGAAATCAACCACCATAAACAATCAATAGGAGAATGTGCCCATACCTTTTATGAAGATGAAAAAACCTCTTTGTAAATCTGCCACAATCACAAAATTCTTTTACCAATCTTCACAAGGGTTAGTAGATCACAAAATAATCAACATTACTCCACTTTTCAATAATCATCACCAAGGCCTTTAATTGCACAACTTCCTTATCTCTCCTAAAACCACTTGTACCATAAAATAAAATAAATCAAAACATTGCATAACCTTTTCACTCCCAAAACCACTTATACCATAAAATAAAATAAATCACAATATTGCATACCTTGTCACCTCATGAAAGAATTAATCCTCTTGAAAAAGAACAAGGCAAACTTCACTTTTGGAACCCCTTTGCAAAATCAGAAATATCTCTTTACACACACCTTATTTCTCCTTCTAAATAAGTTAGTCAAATAGCCCTCGAAATAAGCTTTCCGACGATATATAATATGCCCACTTTTCAAAATAAATTGAAACCTTTACATATATATATGCCAACCTCCATTAATTGCACATAGGTCGGCCCTCCATTAATTTAAACTTAAACTTTAAACTTTAATATCTTCATCACCGGAGGTCCTTTTTCGATGAAACAAAATTCCACCTTGGCTTTTAAGAAAAGCCCTTTCCACATAAGCCCACCATGGTTTTAAATAAAACCTTTTATTTTGCCTGCCTTGGTTTTCATAAAAACCCTGTATATATCCATGCTTTCCAAAATATCATAAATGCTTATTTATGAAATATTTTGGCCACCAAAACCAAATGTGATCCATGTGATATCAATGATCCATGTGACATCAATGACAACATAAAATGCCTCAAATTAACTCAAATTTCCAACATTTGCCTTGTTTAAATGGCTTAACCTTGTTTAAATGCTTGTAGTTGTCTTGTTTAGTTGGTCATCTTAGCCTTGTTTAAATGGTTGTCTTAGCCTTGTTTAAATGGCTATAGTTGCCTTGTTTAAATGGTTGTAGTTGCCTTGTTTAAATGGCTATAGTTTCCTTGTTTAAATGGTTGTCTTATCCTTGTTTAAATGGTTGTTGTCTCTTGCTTATATGGCTGCATTCACTTATGTTAATGGAGAGGTTTAATCACCTACCAAATGCATTAGTTTAACCCACATTTTGATATGCTATTTTACTCCATTTTAATTAAGTAACTTGTTGGACATTTTGAGCTCATTTAGTTATCATTAATGTCAAGGTGAGAAGTCATCATTGATTTCAAGGTGAACACATGAAGCTATCATTAATACCATAGAATATACCATTACTGTCACCAAGAAAAATGCAAAGAATTGAAGAAAAGTTATCAAAATATTGTTTTATAATGGTGAAAATTAAAAGGTTTTTATTAAGACCATGGTGGCAGAATAATCTTCATCAAATCAATGGAGTAAAAATTAAAGGTTTAAATTTTATCCCAAGGAAGGCATTAGTTTTTATTAAAGTCAAAGGTTTATAAATATAATTTATAAAATTTAAATTCTTTTAGAATTTAAATAATTTATAAATTATAAAAGGTTTTAAAAAGTGTCGACATAATAAAACTTCATGGAGCATCGACGTCTATGGAAAAAGGGGAAATCGTATATAAATACCATGCCAAAGAACATTAGAACTTACCTTCTTCGATTAAATTTTATGGAACCAAAGAGAAAGACAATTTGTGTAATCGTTGAGGAAGAAGACAAACTCGTTTTGTCTTTTAGCGCCAGGGAAAAATACAAAAAGGGGAGGAGAAGGCCTCACTTCCATTAGATAGGGTGGTACATTGGTAGCGCGCATTTCATGAGAGCATTGAGAGTGGAAGTGACCACAATCGATTCACGTGGTGGTTAGTTTGCGTGTTTGTCTTGAGCGTCAAGGGAAGAGCTTTTTGGCATGCACTCATTTTGAGTGCCAGACTTGGGATAAAGAGCATGAAGTGCTCCTAAGCTTTCAAGCGTGCGTCTAGAACACACAGTGGTCAAGCCCATAGCTAGAGCACTCGCGGAGGCAGATATTATGGGTTTGAATCCCACTAGTGGCAAAGGTACTTTTAATTAAATTTTATTTACCTAAGGTTTTCTATAAAGTGTTATTTGGAATTATAAGGGTTTATGAAAGGTTGTTTTATTGATAAGTGATTTATGTTATTGGAGTTATAAGGAAAGTAGATTTGATTTTTTTCAAATTTATTTTTGCCATTAAATCTGATTAAAGAGGTTTTGAGTTAATTTTGGTGGATGTTGAATTTATTT
This sequence comes from Wollemia nobilis, assembly GCA_028583015.1. Lineage (NCBI taxonomy): Eukaryota > Viridiplantae > Streptophyta > Pinopsida > Araucariales > Araucariaceae > Wollemia > Wollemia nobilis. The sequence continues at coordinate 17,954,539 of JAQPPZ010017052.1, forward strand.
TTAATTGGGAAATTATAAGGTGTTATTGGATAAATATTTTATGTATGTTGATGGTTGTTTTGAAATATGAAGTGATAAGGTGTAATTGAGTTTTTACATTATATTGTGAGAAAGATTTATCTTCTAACCTCTTTTGAGCTTGGCAAAGAAGTTTTTGTGGTTGTGGCAAATTTTTGAGATCCCTTCATCATCAAGAAAAAGGTATGGGCACATTCTTCCATAGTTGAGTTGATTGATTGGTTTTCTGGAAAATAAGTTTGGAGTGAAAAGGACTTGATTAGGGTTTCCTATTGAGTGTGTTGAGTTAATGCTTCAAGGTCTTCTAGAATAAATAATTGTTGTTAAAACCTTGTTTGATAAGCATTGTTGTTGAAGCCATTGGTTGTGTGAAGAACTTGAATTAGGGTTTGAAAAGAACATGAGTATCATTGCTATGTGAAGATTATTTTATAAGCATTGTTGTTGAAGTGAGTTGTTGAGTGAAGAATTTGAACTAGGGTTTGCAAAGATCATGAGTATCATTGTTATGTGAGATTTGTTGTTGAGTATTGTTGGAAATATTTTGAGTTGGTGTTTATATGCTTGGACTAGGGTTTGTGAGAGAGGATTATTTCATTGAGTGATTGGTTGAGTAGAGTTGGTTGAGCCTAGTCAAGTGGATGTGTGAAGTGATTGTTCAAGTTCCATAAAATAAACTATTCTATATTTTGAATTGAGTTGAGAAAGTAATTGAGCATTGAGTTGAATTTGAAGCATATTGAGTCTCTAACAATTCTCCTTATGTTTCTAAGAGAGTGATTGAAATTAATTGAGCATTGTGATTAGTATAGAGTATATTGAGTCTCTAAAAATTCTCTTTATGTTTCTATGAGATTGGATAAGTTCTGTGTGGACTTGTTGAGCAGATTTGAGGTAAGTATTTGAGGAGACTTGTGGACTAATTTTGTGTGAGCTTTTGTGGAAGCTTACAATACATATTTGGATAAGTTCTTGAGAGGACTTATTGAGAAGATTTGGGCAAGTTCTAGAGAGGACTTGTGGAGCAGATTGAGCAAGTTCTAGAGAGGACTTGTAGAGCATATTTGAGCAAGTTCTAGAGAGGACTTGTGGAGCATATTGAGCAAGTTCTAGAGAGGACTTGTAGAGCAGATTTGAGCAAGTTCTAGAGAGGACTTATGGAGAATATTAGTATAAGTTTTTTGTGGAAGCTTACAAGACATATTTGAGACAAGTCTTTGAGAAGACTTAAGAGTAGAGTTGATTGATTTGTTCAAACCTTGAGTTAAGGTTTAGGGAAAATCTAGCAGAGTTGAGTCAAGCCTTGAGTTAAGGCTTGAGGACAGAGATCAAGGAAAAAATTGTGCTAGACCAAAGGATTGTGTTTAGTGCATATTTGAGAGCAAAGTTTGGTGTGGATTTGAGGATAGGTTTGTGCCAGACTGGTATGAAACTAAATGGTGCGGGAAGCAGGATCATTTTTATATTGAATCACTTTTTGATTGTAAGGTAGAAAACCCACAATAGACTTAATTTATATATTTGTTCGATGATGCCTTATTATCATATGTGGATTGCATTTAAATACCTAGTCTAATAGTTGTAAGAGTGAAGGGTTGTGACCCTAGAATATAATGAATAAATAATATAAGTAATTAGGACATGTTAGGAGGGTCCTAACATGCCACCCCCTTAAAGGAGCTTTGTCCTCAAAGCTGGAAATTTGGAAATTGCTGCTGGATATCTTGAAAATTTTCCCACGTTGCGTCTTCTAAAGGTAGACCTTTCCAATGGATTAAAACTTTCGTGATATCGCGAGTACGAAGGTGATGAGAGCGGCGATCCAAGATAGCTTTTGGCTCGACTAGAAGTACTCCATCATCGAAGAATTTAGGGAGAGTGGGTTGTGTCATGATATGGGCTCCCACTGCGAGCTTAAGGCAAGATACATGAAATACGGGGTGAAGTTTGGAAGAGGGAGGAAGCTCTAGTTTGTAAGCAATGGTCCCAATACGTTGGAGAACTTTATACGGCCCGTAAAATTTGGGTGCTAACTTCGGAGAACCTTTTTGTTTAAGAGAGGATTGACGGTAAGGTTGGAGACGTAAGAAAACCATATCACCCTCGTGGAAACTACGTTCGCTTCTATGTTGATCGGCTTGCTGCTTCATGCGATGTTGGGCGGTGTGTAGGTTCTCTTTTAGGATCCGTAGTATGTCATCTCTATTAGCAAGTTTCATTTCCACCGCATGGACTTTTGTAGTCCCTGGAATATAGGAAGTGAGGGATGGTGGTGTTTGACCATATAGTGCTTCATAAGGAGTCATTTTGATGGACGTATGGTATGAAGTGTTATACCACCATTCCGCTAGTGAAAGCCACTTTACCCAATGGAGTGGTTGAGTAGAAACAAAACATCGAAGGTATGTTTCCAAGCATTTATTTACAACTTCTGTTTGGCCATCGGTTTGAGGATGGTAAGCGGAGCTCATACGAAGTTGAGTACCTTGTAATTTGAACAATTCCTTCCAAAAGGTGCTAGTGAAAGTTGGGTCACGGTCACTAACAATTGTGGAGGGCATACCATGTAATTTAAAGATGTTATCTAGGAAGAGGTGGGCTATAGTGCTAGCGGTATAAGGATGAGCCATGAAACAAAAATGGGCATATTTAGATAAACGATCAACGACTACGAAAATGGTTGTTTTTCCTCCTGATTTTGGTAATCCTTCAATAAAGTCCATAGAAATATCTGCCCATGTTTTGGTGGGTATAGGAAGAGGTTGAAGTAATCCTGGAATAGCGAGGGTCTCCCCCTTTTGTCTTTGGCAAACTTCACATTCTTTTACAAAGTTTTTGATGTAATTTTTCATTCCTACCCAATAGAAGGAGGTAGTGGCTCTTTTATAGGTTTTTAAGAACCCTGAGTGGCCTGCGATGGGTGAGGTATGTAACTCATGAAGAAGTTTTTCATGATAAGTTGAATTGGGGGTGAGGACCATCCTCCCTTTGTATCTTAATATATTGTCCTTCCAAGTGTATGGAGTTTTGCTACTAGGATTATGTTGAAGTTGTTGAATTAAGGCGTGGATAGTAGGATCATTTATCCATTCTTCATGCACCTCATCTACCCATTTAGGAATAAGGGAGGAAAGAGCATGGACTTGAGGCATATCTTCAAATTTTCTAGAAAGTGCATCGGCTGCCATGTTGTCCTTTCCATTTTTATATGTAATTTCATAATCATAGCCAAGAAGTTTAGTAACCCATTTTTGTTGTTTCGGGGTATTAGTCCTTTGTTCCAAAAAATACTTCAAGCTATGATGGTCAGTGCGTATAATGAAATGTTGGCCAATAAGGTAAGGCCTCCAATGTTGAATAGCATGGACAATCACCAACATCTCTTTTTCATACGTAGAGCGAGCTAAATTCTTAGGAGAAAATGCTTTGCTTATAAAAGCTAGAGGCCTTTCATCCTGCATGAGTACGGCTCCCATTCCTATTCCTGAAGCGTCACTTTCAATGACGAACGGTTTAGAAAAGTTGGGCATGGCTAGAACAGGGGTGGTACACATTGCAGTTTTCAAGGTGATAAAGGCCTCATCCGCTTTAGACGACCATTTGAAAGCGTTTTTCTTAAGTAATGTTGTTAGAGGAGCAGCGATTTTACTATAATTTTGGACAAATTTTCTATAATATCCCGTTAGTCCAAGAAACCCACGTAGAGCTTTTAAGGTTTTTGGAATAGGCCAATTTTTCACCTCCTCGATTTTGGAAGGATCTACCATAACTCCTTCCTTTGAGACAATATGCCCTAAGTATTCAATTTCTTGTTTTCCAAAGGAACACTTTGATCTTTTTGCATAAAGTTGATTTTCCTCCAAGATTTGGAACGCTTGTCTAACATGGTCCAAATGTTCTTCCCATGTTTTGCTATAAATCAAAATGTCATCAAAGAAAACTAATATAAATTTACGAAGAAAAGGGTGAAATACCTTATTCATTAGACTTTGAAAGGTAGAAGGAGCGTTGGTCAAGCCAAATGGCATCACCAAGAATTCGTAGTGCCCTTCGTGAGTGCGAAAGGCCGTCTTAGGAATATCCTTTTCATTGACTCGTATTTGGTGGTAGCCTGACCGTAAGTCTAACTTGGAAAAATAAGCTGCCCCGTGGAGTTCATCTAATAGCTCGTCTATGACCGGAATAGGAAATTTATCTTTGATGGTCATTTTATTAAGCGCTCGAAAATCGACACATAAACGCCACGAGCCATCCTTTTTTCTAACTAAAATAATTGGAGAGGAGTAAGGGCTTTTGCTAGGTCTAATGACTCCTGCCTTAAGAAGCTCTTGTACTAATTTCTCTATTTCGGTCTTTTGGAGGTATGGATAACGATAAGGTCTAATATTAGGAGGTTGATGCCCTGGAAATAGTGGAATAGTGTGATCGTGACTTCGTTGTGGAGGTAGGCCTTTTGGTTCATTGAATACCGCCTTATGGTGGTCTAAAATATTTTGTAACTCTGGTGTCTCATCTTCTTTGTGACTAGGTTGAATTGAAAATAATTGGGTGACCATTCCTTTGTTTCCTTTTCGGATAATTTTCTCCATTCTATGCGAGTTGACGATTTGGGAAGGTCCTGATTTTAGGCCTTGGATAATATAGGTTTGGTTCTTTGCTATGAATTTCATCCATAGTTCATCAAATTCCCATTGGACTACGCCCAAGGTTCGTAACCATTGTACGCCTAGTACAATGTCGCACCCACCTAGGGGTAGGACGTACATGTCGCCTTTCATGTTATAAACCCCCATAGTTAGTTTTATATTTTTGCATTTTCCTTTGCATGCAATTTTTCCATCGTTTCCAATCATCACTTCGAAGTTATTGCAAGGGTATATAAAACAATTTGCTTGTTTAGCCACCTTTGGATCGATAAAATTGTGCGTGCTACCAGAATCTAGGAGCACGGTAAGGTTTTGTTTCTTAAAATACCCTTTTACTCGCATTGTTTGAGGGGCAAAAAATCCGGCAAGGGCGTTGAAGGAAACCTTTGGTGCATTTTCTTCGTCACTTTCAAGTGTGTTGGATAATACCTCTACTTCGAGTTCAGGTTCCTCTTCAGTAGAATTCCCTTCCTCTGTGGCATCTAGAATATATAATTTCCGTGAGGCACATTTATGATTTCTGTCAAATTTCTCATCGCAATGGTAGCAAAGACCCTTAGCTTGTCTTTCCTTCATTTCCTCGAAACTCAGACGCTTAATTGGTAGAGCGGGGTTAATTTTGGGGGCTGTGTAGGAATTTTGGGTTCGTCCATTTTGCATTGGTTTGGGGTTGGTATAAGTGTTTGATGGTTTCCCCCAAGTTGGTTTTGTGAACCGATTTCGTGCCTTGATTTTGTCCTCCGCTAATTTCGCCAAGCCGATGGTCTCTAACATGTTTGTAGGGTTATACATTTGCACCTCTATTCGAATTTCTTCTTTTAATCCGCTGACAAAACATTCTTGAAAGAAGGCAACGTCTAATCCGGATGTTCGATTAGCTAGCCTTTCAAATTCTGCTTGGTATTCGCTTACCAAAGTGGTTTGGCATAATTTAGTGAGGGCCCCTGTAAAGCTTTGAAACTTGCTAGGGCCGAATCGCACTAATAGATTCTGTGTAAAGGTTGACCACGTCGGAGTGCCGTTAGTTTTCTCGAACCATTGGTACCATTGGATGGCATCGTTTTCCAAGTGGAAGGAGGCGATATGCACTTTTTGCATTTTTGGAATTTGATTTAGTGAGAAATATTGCTCTGCTCGGTAGATCCAGTTTGTAGGGTCTCCTCCTTCAAATTTTGGGAAGTCTAATTTGGTCGTCCGTGGTAGAATGGAAGTTTGTGGACCTCCTAACATTGCTCGGTTTGATGACCCGTGGTTGGGTGAATTTGCATGTGTTGTTGCCTGATTTTGATTGATGGCATCAAGTTTAACATCCATTGCAAATATTTTCTCGAAGAGTTCTCTTGTGGTACGGGTATTCTCCTCTCTTTCCTGTTGAACTTCTTCAGCGAGCCTTTCGTGTTTCTCATGAATGGAATCCAGTGATCGTCGTCCTTCAGCCATTGCGGTTGGTGTAGGTAACGATCAATATGACTTGGTACAGGTGAGCAAAAAAAATAAAAAAATAATTTTAATTTTTTTCCTTTGCATTTCGGACGTCGAAAACCTTGATGTTGCGTTGAAGATTTTAGCTTTTTCAAAATAGCCACCGGTCACCATGCGAAAGGTCGAGCAATTTGGGTGTAAGACAACTTAATTCGTACCTTAGGAGAAGGTTTAATTTTTTGCGAGGATTTTGACACGGATCCGTGAAGCGTGAATGTTGTTTGCGTCCTCGCGAATGTGGACTGGCTGAAATGTGCGGTGGGAAAAAATTTTAATGGTGAATTTGCTCCTTGATCTAGCTCTGATCCAGATGGTATGAAACTAAATGGTGCGGGAAGCAGGATCATTTTTATATTGAATCACTTTTTGATTGTAAGGTAGAAAACCCACAATAGACTTAATTTATATATTTGTTCGATGATGCCTTATTATCATATGTGGATTGCATTTAAATACCTAGTCTAATAGTTGTAAGAGTGAAGGGTTGTGACCCTAGAATATAATGAATAAATAATATAAGTAATTAGGACATGTTAGGAGGGTCCTAACATAGACCCATGAGAGACAGATATTGAGCAGAGTTGTACTAGACCGAAGGATTGTGTTTAGTGTAGATTTGAGACAGAGCTTTGGAGGTGACAGAGTAAAGAGGACAATAGTCTCCAGTGGATAGAGATCCATTAGCCAGGGCAGTGAGGACAGGTATTCTGAGTGGGGACAAGAGTATTCAATGGAGAGAGATCCACAAGCCAGTGCAGTGGAGGCAATAGTCTTCTAGAGGATCACCAGCTAGAGCAAAGGAGAAGGAGTTCTCCTATGGATAGAGATCCATGAACTTGATTTAGGGGATTGGTGTCTCCTTTGGACAAAGGTCCATAAACATTGTAATAGGGAAAGGATTCCCAAGAGATTGATTGAGAAAAATTTAGTGAAATATTTTCTCCATGGAGTAGCCCACATTGGGTGAACCACGTAAATTATGGTGTCTCTATTGTGTGTGGTGATTTGTGCATTGCTTTGATTACTGCTATTGATATTGCTATCTATACATTGCATAATATTGATTTGAAAAAAAAAGTAAAAAGTGGTCTTATACTGTTCACCCCCTCTCAATATAAGCTTGTGTTCTTCATAACTATGCTTTAGCGTAGTGGTTTAGTTGGGATATACTACTTGGGAATTATCTTGTTGTTGTGGTTCACCTTGCACTACTTCGATAAAACCTTAGAGGCGGGTTTAACCTTTGTCTTAGCTTGAGGCTTCAGGGTTTTAGTAAACCCTTAAAGCAAATCTTGTAAGTAACCAGAGATTAAGCTATGAATACCTCTTATACCAGGTTGAAGACTTCTCTAGCCATGAATGGTGTGAATACCCTTTTGTTTTATCGAAGTATAGATCTTTTTGTAACCATCAAAGCATGTGAAATACCATAAGGGAGGTTTGGACTCACCTATTAAGGTTCGATATAGTCACTCATCTGTTGTAAATTTCCCAGTTATGTTTAGCAAAATCTAACGCTCTCCCAGTTTTGAAAGCTTGTGTTAAATCTACATAAGTCGTAGATATCCTTTGGGTAATATTTCAATGGTTAAAGTTGTCATGGGAAGGTAGGAGAGTTGAAGAGTTTAAATAATCCTTATGCTACACCAAGCAAACTGTGAGCATCAAACTATGTCCGAGTTGCTCATGCAAAATGATTTGAGAAATCCACTTGTGAGCATGATCCCACGTGGGAATTCTCCAGAGTCTATCGAAGACTCGTAGAGTTTTCTCGTTGAGGCCTTTTGCCAGCTCACTATTAAGTACTGTTTAAACTCTTGTTTGTGTATGCTTTAGGGAGATAACTTTTGTTACCTTGCTTGGAACTTGTTGCTGCATTTGGGTATTGGGATGGTTAATCCCATATTTCTTCTATGGGAATAGGATGGAGGTTGAAAAGGTACCTCGTGACCTTAGTGGAGTGACCACCGGGTGATGGCCATTCTGGTCACAACAGACACCTTGTCTGAGTGTGGACCTGTTGACTGTTAAGTTTCTCCTTTGGGTCGTATGTTATTTTGAGTGTCTCTATCGAAACTGTTGGTTGAGTTGAAATTAGCACCCTAAAGTTGATTAGGGTTGATTCAACTGGTTATGAGTCGAGTATCCCTCTTTTTAAAATAATTATTATTTATAATTATGCTTTAAATAAATTATGGTTATTATTTTTAACTGTGGCAAGACTGTCTCCATTACATTATAAGCTAAAAATTAAGGGAAAATAAAAAATTTTAGTTATATCATGTGAGTGGTAGACCAAACCCCAAAAAGAAAGGATAATTCTAATTTAGTAGATAAGTGGAAGTTGTTTTTTAAAGATTGAATATATGGTTCTTTAACTTTATAAATGAAAAGGGATGATTTATTTCTAGAATTAAAGTAAGGGAAAGTTTTAATTTTGTAGATAAATGGAAGTTTTGTTTTAAAGATTGAAGATATGGGTCTTTAACTTTATAAATGAAAAGGGATGATTTATTTCTAAAATTAAAGGGAAAGTTTTAATTTAGTAGATAAATGGAAGTTTTGTTTTAAATATCGAAGATATGGGTCTTTAGCTTTATAAATGAAAAGGGATGATTTATTTCTAGAATTAAAGTAATGGAAATATTTAGTTTAGTAGATAAATGGAAGTTTTTTTTTTAATATTGAAGATATGGGTCTTTAACTTTATAAATGAAAAGGGATGATTTATTTCTAGAATTAAAGCAAGGGAAAGTTTTAATTTAGTAGATAAATGGAAGTTTTGTTTTAGATATTGAAGATATGGGTCTTTAACTTTATAAATGAAAAGGGATGATTTATTTCTAGAATTAAAGTAAGGAAAAGCTTTAATTTAGTAGATAAATGGAAGTTTTGTTTTAAATATTGAAGATATGGGTATTTAAATTTATAAATGAAAATGGACGATTTATTTCTAGAATTAAAGTAAGGGAAAGCTTTAATTTAGTAGATAAATTGAAGTTTTGTTTTAAATATTGAAGATATGGGTCTTTATCTTTATAAATGAAAAGGGATGATTTATTTCTAGAATTAAAGTAAGGGAAAGCTTTAATTTAGTAGATAAATGGAAGTTTTGTTTTAAATATTGAAGATATGGGTCTTTAACTTTATAAATGAAAATGGATGATTTATTTCTAGAATTAAAGTAAGGGAAAGCTTTAATTTAGTAGATAAATGGAAGTTTTATTTTAAAGGTTGAAGGTATGGGACTTTAGCTTTGTAAAATGAAAGGGAATTTAAATAAGGAATTATGTTATAATTTCTTATCAAATTCAAGTTGAATGAAATTATAATGGTTCATTGAATTAAGGTTGAGAACTTTTAATTTATGAAATTATATTGTTTTAAAGGTTGAAGGTATGGGACTTTAATGCTTTAAGACATAACTAGATTTTATGGGGTTAAACCTTGATCTAAGTAGTGAATGTTGAATGACTCTCTAAGGGAACCTGAGAGGTGAAAGTAAAAGTAAAGGCTCTTTTATGATATTCACTATGCATTAGATGGTTAAAAACCTAATTGAAATTGTATAGTTGCAATTTGGTAAAGTAAATGTTATATGCATTTAGAGGTATGTCTATCCTGAACCATGAGTACCCTGATCCCCTACTATCCTCAAAGAATCTATGGGAAGCAAGGAGGAGCAAGGAGTTCGATGGAATCAAAGTATAGGTAACTATATTTATGTTGATTTACTTATGTTCAAATAGAATAGAATTGTAGGGAGATATACCTAATGCAATTAATACAATATTCTTTGAAGTATGGAAGATTTACCATACATAATTATATGTGATAGCAGATTATTGCTTTAGAGAAGATACTTTTACTTTATTACCATGCTTGGTTATTGTTGGTCATCAAATCCGCACAGGAAAGGACTTTCGGTGGGTTTGCGCGCCCTGGACCTGCGACCAACATTGAAAGGCCGAGGGGAAGAGATGCCCCTCATGCCAATCTTCGGAGAAAGGCCGGCTCCTATACTAATCTACTTTTGGGGTTTGAGACAAGAGTGCAGGAAAGAAATAAACAGAGTAAGGGTTAGGAAAAGAAATAAAAAGGGGTAAGGGTTAGAGAAAGAAATAAAAAGAGTAAGGGTTAGAAGATGATGATTTAAGGTGGGAGAGAACAGGAAGCACGATTACTCGCTAACAACTCGAATAGCAGCAAGAAATACCAAGAATAACATGAAAGAAATGAAATGCCGAACTTCCTATGTATCCTCTGGACGGGTTCGCAGGGTTCTCCTTTCTCTCTCGCTGGAATTCAGGGTTCAGAGTAACAACGATTGAGATAAGGGAATAACAGAAACCTCGATCCACCGAGGCAGCATAAAGGAAAGCGACAAGGCATTTTTCCTCTCCTATGTATCCTTCAGGGCGAATTTTAGGGGTTCAGTCCCCGATCGCACACCGGATTCAGGATTCAGAGTCTCAGTACGTGAACGAGAAAAGACAAAAGAATTAAGCACAAAAGGCAGCATAAAAGAGAGAAATAGAGCACAAAAGGTCTTTAGTATTAAACGCAGGACATCAAGTTATAGCAGCTTTCTAGCAGAAAGTTCCCCCCTTTTTACATTGCAAAGCCTGGGTTTTTATAGAGGACCCGACCCTCTGAATCATTATTACAAAAATGGTGGAGTACACCCTCGAGCCCTGAGAAATCGGCTCCTCACTGCTGCTGCGGATGATCTCTCAAATCGGCTACCAAAATTGGTAATGGTGACCGAGTCAGCCGGGGAAAGTCGCATTAAATGAGCCACCTGGGTGTCCTTGGATTGTAGGTGCGGTGCTCGAGTGGTGGCCATGCTTGTCGGGCTCTTCTTCATGGACTGATACTTCGCATCCAATTGCCAAAAATGAGCAGCGGGCTTACCGGGCAAGAAAATATGCATTTATGAGGCTCTCTGATCGCCTCGAGAAAATGCCCAACTTGGGAAGCATTCTTGGGAAGCGCCTCGCTGATTTTCGCTTCGCAAAACTACTTCGGGGGCGTGGAGTGCCGAAGCCGATCTCCCTCTATCCTTCGCTGCTTCGCTGGCAAAACTGCTTCGCTGATGGGTCGGGAAAAATGCTTCGGGCCGATCTTCTTTTGAAACGGTGGTTCGGGGGAGTTTTGGCCGAAGCACTTTCTCGACCTCTACTGCTTCGGGTGAAAGCTGGCCGAAGTGGATTTTAGAAATACTTCGGGCCCGAAGTAATTTCTTTGCCTTAGCTGATTCGGGCTATCTTTTCTTCTTCGACGAAGTTGCTTGGATGCCGCTTCGCAAAACTCTTCACCCGAAGTAGCCGCTGGGAATGCTTCGGGTGCGAAGCGTTTCCTTCGTACTTTTTTTGGCAAAGTTCTCACCCGAAGTGATGATTTGAAGCGCTTCGGGCCCGAAGCTCTTTTCTTTTTCATTTTGTCCACCAGGGGGCGATAGGGAAAACCAAAATTGCTATAACTTATAAACAAAAGAAAACTTTCAACAAAACAAATATCATACAAAGTTTTAATTTTTCTGCCCCTTGGTGGAATGTGACAATATTGTCAACATTCTTGGTGGCTCGCGGGGCAACGAGCTCGTCTCGGTGGTAGAACCCTCAACTTTTATCCATTGGGCCAGAGTTACCTCCAGACCCTTCTCTTTGTTCCTTTTCTAGGGGCGCTTCCACAGCTTGTCCTTCCTCTTCCTCTTCTCTCTCCTCTTCTTTCGCTACTGCTTCTTCTCCTCCTGTCGCCATTGCTTCTGCTACGTCTTCAGCCATTGGCAATGGGGCCAGGCGGACGCGGATGTCTCTTAAGGTTCGGCGAACCTGAGACCAGACGCTTTTCGTGAACAGCTCCTGATCTTCCAGGGATTTGACCAAAGCGTGGAACCTATCGATCTGCCTGATTTTTGCATGCTGGGACCTGGTATACAGATCATTTAGGGAGGCGATGATTCTACAGTATTTCAATATGTAATCAGCAACCTGCTTCTCTGTTATTGGTTCGGCCCACTCGTCTATCTCCGAGACGTTGCCTTCAAACTGCTGCCACTTCGGCATGATTTCTTCCTTGGCTAAGGGCTTCCCATCATTATCCGTGAAGCTCGGGAAGCCTAAGGAGAAGAGGTCCTCGAAGTAGCCCATTGACGTGCGCCTCTCACTTTCGAATGCATCCAGTAGGATTTTTGCCTTTTGCGCTTTCTTGGCTATGGAGAAAAAGGCACGAACTATGGCCTGGGCTATTGACCAATCCCTTGTTATCCGACTCATCGCTGTGAGCTTCAAATCTTGATACCTTGCATCTTGGACCTTGAGGGCCAGCTTGAGTCGGGCTCTGACATTCTGAATGACCTCTTCGATGATTGGCCCTCCTTCGATCGGTGGCAACCTGGGCTTCTATGGTGTAAGCTAAAACTGAAAGGGCACTGATAGCCCGAGACCTAAAATTCTTGAGCAGATGTGAGCGAATCTCCTTGATTTTGCTCCTATCAAGTAGCCCTAGGCCTTCCTTCTCATGCAGCTAGATCTGAGCTTGCAAGATCTTACTTTCAAGCTCCTTGGCCTTCAAATCATTTTTGGCCTACCTTTGTGCTTGATTCTCAGTTGTGCACTCCAGCTGTGCTATCCGTAGCTTTAGGGCGTGTGCTTCTTTCTGCATCAGCTTGCACTGCTCCTCGGCCTCTGCCAATTTGGAGTGAGCCCTTGCTAGCTCCTCCTCCAGCTTGATGTTAGCACTCTCGGCTTTGAACCTGTGCTTGTTGGCAATGTTGGCATGCGCCTTGAAGGTCTCGATTCCAATGTGCATAGAGGCGGACTCCTTGTCCACGTTCAGATGTTCCAAGTCCTTTTCTTTATCCTGATATTCATAGTCCACTGGAGTCATTTCATCCAGGGGCTTTTGGACTTTGGGTATCTTCTTTACTTTATGCAACTTTCCCGCCTCCAAATCGAAGATGGCGCACCTCTCAACTTGAGCGAGCGAGCGCCCTTTCTTCTTTCTTGCCTCTTTTAACATTCTCTCTATGTTCTGTCGGGCTTGGAGGAGTTTTTTGGCCAAGGGGGATTCCCATATTGAGGACAGCTCGGAGTCGAATGCGGCTAGATCTCCAACCGAGGGATTGAACAAATATAAAGAGTTGAAGGGGATAGCCTCACCCGAAGGTTCGACAATAGGGGTGACGGGGGCTTCGATGAGTGGGAGCACATTGTGTACAATGGAGGAATGAGCCTCGAGGTTCGGCATTGGACTATTAGCTTCACCCTGGTTGATGACTGGAGGATTGGTGGTGTGGCTGGGTGAAGTAACTTCGATAGGTTTGTCCTGGCTGAAAGACTCAGGGGGAGTAGTTAGGGACATGGCGTAAGAAGGTGACTGACCTTGTGGAGGTAGGGTGGACAGGTGAGAGCTTTTGGCTAGGGCCAGGACAGACTTACGAGCAACTAGAGCATAAGGTGAAGAAAATGTACCTGCGTGCCCTCCTGGTAGAGCGGCCATGGTGATCTCCTGGGTGATTGGCCCTTGTTCCTCCTGGGCCTCGGTACTTTTGGCTTCCATGACTTCCATGAGTTCCTCCACGTTAATGACATCTATGTTTGGGATCGTTTTGGCACTTGGTGGAGTTCCTCCATCATTTGCTTCGATCGAGCCCGATACTGATCTTTCGGTAGGGGCGCTCGGAGTGCCTGTACGTGGTCGCTTTGGGAAGTTTGGGGGTGCCTGTGTAGGTTCCCGCTCCTTTCTTTTCCTCCTCTCGAGGGGTTGCTTCGATTCCTCTATTGTTGTCTCGAGATCTTTGGATGGCCTCTGTAGTAAAGCTTTTGGCGTGGCCCTGGCTACTTTTTCCTTAGGGACATTATCAGTCCTCCTAGGGCTTTCGTCCGAACTTGGGGTGGCCGGTGGAATGAAGTCGGTGAAGGACAAGGGTTCCCAAGACCCAATATTGGTCTGATATACAATTGCGAATTCCCTATCCATTGTTAGAAGCCCGTAAGAATTCATATTTCAATGATGGACTCTCATAATCCACCATTCTCTTAACTGCTCCTCGTCCCAGTCTTTCAACTCCTCTTTTAAATCATCCTTTGCTTTTCTCCAGAAAGTGGAGTCGGGAGTTGGGAATGGGTACTGGTCTAGGTCGAATTCGACCTCCATAGGATAGAAGTCATGCCAAGGAGGCAACGTCCTCATCTCCTCTAAGTGCCACTCCAGGTCCGTACCATTGGGGTTATTCCTCTGCTCCAAAATTTTGGGGCGAGGGCAGACATGGAAGTTTTTGCTTTTCAAGTGATCTCTCATCACCCCCAACGGGTCGTAGAGCCACCTCTGTGGTATTTGAAGCAGACCAAAATCGGTGAGCTTCTCCTCCAGGTATATGTTCTGCTTCAGGGCAAAGACTTCGATCACTCCCATATTGAAGGGGAAGTCGCAGGTGTGTGCCCACTTTCATCCGTGGTCGTAGGCTTCGTCGGTCACGTCACTTTGTCGAGCAACTTCCAGGGCAAATTGGTACTTCGAAGGGAAAAAAGGTAGCAGGAAGGGTTTCCCCATGAAGCCAAAAATGTGGATCACAAGCCCTTGTGTCAATTGAAACACATCCCCCCTTTTCTCCAGTACCACTTTATCTCTAAGGCAGAGAGGCACCCGAGGGCTAGACTTTGTCAGAACGTGCATCGTAGGTCCCAAAAATTGCTGATTGAAAGGGTAATAGGACTCCGACCTCAGTAGGAGACGGGTCCACTGATATACAGGCAAAGGGATCCCATCCTCGTCGACTGGTGAAACATCACAATGGTGAAGGGCTTTATGTACATGAAAGAAGAAGAGCCAAACCAAGAAGGAACAAGGCTGGAAGTGTGGCTCCTTGCTAGCATCCTTCATGGATGTCAACCGCATATGCAGATTTTGGGCCACCCATTCTGCCCAATCGAAGAAAACTGGGTTGGTGTTCGGTCGTGAAGCGTCGGGGGCATAGAACTCTCCTCTGGAAATGCATTCGGCTAGCGACACCTGCCATGGGTATACCAAAGTATCGCTTGACAAGCCTCCCACCCATGCAATGATAGAGAATATATCTATGTTCTTGAAGGCCTCCAAGGGTAGGGGCATCTAGGGTCGCTTGTCGGAAGAAAGTCCGCTCTTGAGGTTTTCATGCAAAAAGCTCAGGATGAAGGGATTAGAGGTGAACTTCTCCATTTGTTCGCTCAGGCTGACATTGCGAATGGTATAGCCTTTTGGTGGCCTTTGTTGTGGTGTGAACGCTGCCTGCACATCCTCCTTCAGAATGGAAAACAACTTTTGACCCGAGGCATCCAACACCTACCTGGTTTGTGGTTGGTAGTTCTGAGCGATGGCATACATGAGCTCGGGGCAGTGATGTGTAGGAGGGACTAGATACCAGTATATGTGGGAATAATATGTCGTGGCCCTCTTATTCTCCGTTGAGAGCCTACTTCGCATGAAGTCGATGGTATACCGAAGCTCGGCCATGGTTCTTGAGAGCTCTGGGTCTCTGATTTTCACCCACTTATCGATAGGTGGTTCTATGCTGGGCTCGTCATCGGACTCTTCCCTTCCTTCCATCACTTGTTTTCCTGGGCGTGGGGGAGGATTGACCCTCCTAGGTCTCTATTTCTTTTCTTCCATGGCTCTCGCCTTCTCTGGAACCGTCGTCTCTGGTTCTTTTCCCTTCTGAGTGGGGTTCTTCTTTCCCATCGTGAACGATCGTAGCAGAATGACTTGTGATGTAGAAGAGTTCCGCACCTCAAAACAAGGGATAGGATAATCATGGTGAACAGTGGAACCTTTGATGCAGAAGCTCTTCGAGGTGACAGAATGCAAACTCGACTCTCACACTTGCAAATGGTTTGTTCTTAATGGGCATCTGCATTTTATAGCTTCGGAGGGCAACTTCCTGCATTTATGGCAACTGTCGTAATTACTTCGTGGGCCTGTCCCGAAAGTATCACTGTGGCATCTGATTGGCCATATGGCGGCGTCGTACGTGGGGCCATGCAATTCGGCGATTGGATTTTGTATTGGGAACGCGAATCGCTGCCACCTGGTACTTTAGCATGGCTTTTTGGTTAACGAACTGCCTTGGGATGAGTGTCATTTCTTTCGTATTGAGTTCATCTGCTTTGGCCCCCTTTTGAGGCTACTATCGACATGTTCCCCGAGGCACATCCTAAATGTGTCCACCTCGTATGCGAGGTTCGGCGATATGGAGTTGGCGTAGAAAATACTTCATCGCGAAGTTCTTCTTCGGGCTGATTTCCTTCATTTCGGGCCCGAAGTTCCCCTTTGCCATGTTGTTGCTTCGGTTCACGAATATCATCGACCGAAACCCATTTCATCGAGGAGGGCCTCACCAAGAATTACTTCGGACAACGCCTTCGACACATTTCTTTAGCGAAGCATTTTCCACGTCCTTGATTTGCATGTGGTTTGGTTCTACGAGGATGAACTGCTTCGCGGTGAACTTCCCTTCATCGGCTACTTCGGACCGAAACCCCCCGAAGGTGATTTCGATCATGCTTTGTGAAGCCGAAGCCAGGAATCTAGCTTTTGTGGTTGAAGTGGCGCTTGCTCTCCATGATCTTTTGAACAGAGTACAGACAAAGAACTGAAACCCTATATACAAAAATATATGCAAGATTTTTTTTTTTTTTAGCATACATACCTCAGTGATTGAAGGTCTTCAGGTGGAGACCATTGACGGAGATTGGTAAAACTTGGCCATTCACATCTTTGAGGATGAAGGAATTGGTTGAATTCACTTTTACTATTTCAAACGGTCCATCCCAGAACGCATCCATTTTGTCATGATTCCCAGGCTTGGCCTTCCATGAATCCCACCTCCATACCAGGTCTCCTGCTTTGAATGTGCGATCGGATGATTTCCTTTTGAACCATTCTCGGGTGACCTCAGCATGTCATGCAAAGTTCTGGTAGGCCTTTTCACGTTCCTCTTCTAGTTGTAGTAGTTGGACCAAGCGTCTCTCCATCGGGTTAGCTTCATCTTCTTCTAGCAACTGTAATGCAGGGATCTCGATGTGAGTGGGCAGGATGGCCTCCTTGCCGTAGACCAGAGCATAAGGCGAAGTCTTGATTGACCTTTTGACAGAAACCTGATCGGCCCACAAGGCCCGATCCAGAAGGAGGTGCCAAGTTCTTTTGTTTTGATCGATCAACTTTCTCAGTATCCTCAACAAGGTTTTGTTGGTGGATTCTGCCAATCCATTGCCCTAGGGGTAATAGTTGGAAGACACCTTGTGATATATCCCATACTTGTATAGGAACTCGTTGATCTTTGCGCCCATGAAACCAGGACCGTTATCTATAATAATTGCTTTGGGGATACCAAAGCGGGTAATCAATCCTTCCAGGAAGGTGACGATAGTATCTTGATCGGCATGTTTTGTGGGGACTGCCTCGGCCCACCTGGTGAAGTAATCAGTCACAGTCAGAATGAATTTGTGCCCAGTGGAGGAGTTTGGTGATATGGCCCCTACGAAATCTAGTCCCCATTGCTGAAAGGGCGTTTCCACCTGTATCGGTCGGAGGGGCATCGGAGCATTTTTGCTTTGGCCGATGAATCTTTGGCATTGCTCGCACCTATGACAAATGGAGAAGGCATCGACAAAGAGTGTGGGCCAATAGTAACCCACCTTGATTATCTTCAACGTCATCGCTCTTCCAGAAAAGTGTCCTCCAGATAGTCCTGAATGAAATTCGCCCAGGATTCTCCTCTTATCATCATCTTTTATGCATCTGAGGAGGACGTCGTCGATGTTCCTGAAAAATAGGCCTTCTGGGCGCATAGTGTATCGGGCGGACCGCATCCTGAAATGTCTTCGCTGCGAAGCATTCAGATGTGAGGGGCATCTGTCGATGTTGAAATATTCCACTATTTTATCGACCCAATCTTTCTCGGCCTCTTCCTGATTAGCGAGGCATTCTCCTATTGGCGAGTCATCCGACTGACAGTCTGTTATTTTGGCCGTTGCGCTCTTCGCCAGCTCTTGACATAATGCACGATCGTGAACTAGTTTGGTGGGCTTGATCTCAATATCAAACTCTTGGATTTTGCTTACCCAACCAGCTCTCTTGCTTCCCAGTTCCCCCTGAATAATGAAACTACGCACATCGGGGTGAATGACGAAGACTGTGGTTCGACTCGAGAAATGAACTGTTTGAATTTCTTGAGAGACTTCATTACTGCATGCACTTGACGCTCGATGAAATTGTACTTTTCTTCATGGGGATTGATTATCTGACTGAGGAACGCGATGGGACGTTCCTCTCCATCTTCCCCCTTTTGCGTCAAGACCGCGGCGTAGCTTTCAGGTTCTCCTATTGCATACAGGATAAAATCTCGACTGTAGTCGGGGTTGATCAAGACCGGTGCCTGAACAATTCGGGCCTTGATTTCTTTGAATGCTTTTCTCCTCTCTTCTATCCAGACGAATTCTGTGCCCTTCTTTAAAAGCTCAGACATCGGCTTAATGACTTGGGCGAAGTCTGGGACAAACTTCCTTACGAAGTTAATCTGACCGAAGAAATATTGAAGGCCCTTTTTATCCGTTGGGATTGGGAGCTTCATCAGAGCTTCGGCTCTGTCGGGATCCACGGTGAGACCCTTTTTCGAAATTGCGTGTCCCAGTAGCTTTCCTTCGCTGACTGCGAAGATAGACTTTTTTGGATTGATTGAGATGCCAAATTCTCGGCATTTTTTGAAGATTTGTTGAAGATGTTCGGGTGGTTCTCTCTCCTTCGGGAGAAGACGGTCATGTCATCCAAATAGATAACGATAACCTTGTTCAGAAGCTCACCAAAAGCTAGGTCCATCGCCCTCTGGAAAGTAGCTCCCGCATTCGAGAGGCCAAAAGGCATTCGTTGGTAGGCGAATGTGCCCCACTTGGTTGTGAACGCGGTCTTATGTTGGTCTTCGTCCCTGACCCAGATTTGATTATATCCAGAGAAACCATCAAGCAGGGAGAATCGTTGAGCTCCAGCCATCGAATGCAAGATCTGATCGATCTGCGGGAGAGGATAGTGGTCCTTGAGGGAAGCATGATTCAGGTTGCGGAAGTCCACGCATAACCGGATGTCTCCATTATTTTTTCTGACAGGGACCAAGTTTGCTACCCAGGAAGAATGCTTGATGGGATAAATGATCTTTGCTTCGAGCATTTTTAGCAGTTCGGCCTTCATCAGGACCTCGATCTTTGGATTAACCGGCCTTTGCTTCTGTCGAAAAGGTTTGGCCCCTTCTTGTAATTCGATTGTATGTTGGATCAGCTGTCGATCATATCCCTTGAGGTCGTGATAAGACCAAGCCACGATATCTGGGTACCTCTTACACAAACATCGGATTCGCTCTATTTCTTCTGAAGTACAATCGGTCCTGACCTTTATTACTTTCCCAGGTTCCAGTTCTAAATCTTGATATTGCTGCGCTGATCTGGATCCTGTGGGAGAGCGATCGATCATTTTGATCGAAAAGGCTCTCAAGCATGATCAATCCCTTGGGAACGTGGTTGTTCTTCAACTGGACCAATCCTTCGTATTCTTCCTCATCAGGGCTTCGGTCTTCGACTGTAGCGGCTTCTTGGATCATGAAATTGACAATCTGCTCATCGTTGTCAAAAACTTGCCAGTGTAAATCTCTGTCCGGGACAGAGGGTCTATAGATCATCCTTACAACCTTCGACTTATGCACCATATCATCCACTGGAGAATATCGGGCTACGATGGATGCTAAGACATCTGCATGTCGATTCTTTTCTCATGGAATAGATTGTAGATTGAGGGATTCAAACTGGTCGAACAGGTCCCATACCCTATTACGGTATGATTTAAGATAGTGCTTCTTTGAAGAGCATCTGTTGGTGACTTGGTTGCAAACTAGTTTGGAATCTCTAAAGATTTGAAGATGCCTTATGCCTAACTTGTCAGATTTCTTGAGTCCTAAGCACAAGGCTTCATACTCTGCCATTGTTGGTGCAGCTCCATGTCAATCGGTAGCAATATTCCTTTTGCTCATCGGATGGTGAAATTAGAAGGATTCCTGCCCCGACGTCATTTTTGCATCGGGCACCATCGAAGAACAATTTCCATAGTCCTTCTTGAGCAGAAACCTTCCCCTCCATTTTGGTTGGTTTCTCGGACTTGGCGATGGTGTAGCACCCCACCTCAGTCTCTATCATGGCATTGAAATCTGCCAATGAAAATTCATCTTCACAACACAACTGTGCGAGGGATTCCTAGACCAGATCCACTTGCTCTAGTTCCTCCGTGATCGTATGCACAGGGTCACTGCTCTCTTCCTCGGACATCTTCTGAACTAGGAACGTAGAAGGCTTTTCATTATAGATCTTCACCTTCTTCCCTTTGAAGGGGATCTCTAGATGAGTGTAGTCCATGGACAGATATCCGCCCAGCTTTGCCGTGAATTCCCTCGACAGGCACATGCTGAAGTAGGGCTCAAGGTCCATGACTACCACCTCTTGTATGACTATGATTTGAGGTGTCTTATGTAGCCGAATAGGAATGTCTTTGATGACACCTACAGTCTTCACTGGGGTACCATCCAACTGGAGGACTCCGTGACTGCTTCGTGTGTATTCCATGCCTATTTCCTCGCATATCGCCTTCGGCATGACTGTCGTCGTGGCTCCAGAATCTATCATACAGTTATGCACGATATACCCTTCCATTTGTAAGGATAAGTAGAACGGTGGTGGTCTATTTTTCCTCATGATGGACGCGGACAGGGTTTGCACCAGGGCGAGTGGCTCTGCCTTCTTTGTATTAATCCTCTTCAATGATTCTTGCAGGAGGTCCACTTGTCCAGGAAGTTGCAGAGCATCATACAAACTGATTTTGGCTGGAATCCTCTTCAACTCTTCTACAATGTTGTAGGCTAGGGAGCTATGCACCTCAGGTTCCTTTCTTGGTTCGTACTTGGTGCGATATTGCTCTGTCGCTTTGACCCTTTGTCGCTTGGTGAGCGAGGGAAACTTGAGCTTCTCCTTAGCCTATTCTTTGGTCTCCACCTGAGGTGGTTCGGTAGTGGCCTTTTGGGCCTTTTCTTTGACTGGAGCTGGTGGAGGAGCTTCGCTCGGGGCCGAAGAGGATGGTTGTCCCTTCTCAAATTGAGCGTGTACCTTCAAAGGAGCCATCTGAGTAGCATCCACCTCTATCGACCTTTTACCTCCCCTGGTAAGGACTACGACTGGCTCTTCCTCGCCGATTGACAAGTTTTGATCCAATTGTCTGATGACGTTGACTTGACCGCCTTGACCACTGCTTGCTAGTGTCTGCACGTAGTGTTGGTGCAACATGCATGTATTCTCCTCGTGAGGATCATTACATGTAGAGCACCAATATACATGATCGAAAGTGCTTGGGGCTTCATCTATCGCAGCATTTCTTGTCAAAGCTTTTCCTTGATGGACCGCTTGATCTCTGGTAAGCGCAGGTGTGGGATAAGACCTTCTTGGTAGAAACTCTTGTTGCGCTTGCTTCTTCTTGACAACGGTCATGTCGTTGGACAAGGTCTGCACTGTGGCATTTAACGATTGCATTTCTTGTAGTATCTTGGCCTGCATATCATCGACCTTGGGAACTGATGGTAAAGAAGCCATAGTCGGTATCGGAGGTAGGGCAGGATGTTGGAGGGGTGCTGGCAACATTGGAAATGTTGGAGTGATGGTGGGGGGCATAGTTGAAAGTGTGGGGAAATGTATCTGTGGAGCGGTGATCTGCGACACAACGGGATTCGGGTTCCAGGATGAGATCGGGTATGCAGGGATTGCAAAAATCTATGGAGCGACTGCGCTCGCATACTGGGCTTGAAGGAACTCGGGGAGTATGGGCATTGGCATTCTTTGAGGGAGTTTACCCATGGCTATGAGGTTCATTTTTGCTTTCTTGGCTAACCCATACAACTCTGGAAAAGTATTGACATTTGAGTACCTTATCATAAGACCGATATCAGGGTTGAAGGCCCGAAGGAAGTAGTATGCCGTGGCTTCGTCAGTTGGGTGAAGTCCAACTGGGACTCTTTGCCAGGTTCGAGC
Source organism: Wollemia nobilis (assembly GCA_028583015.1). Lineage (NCBI taxonomy): Eukaryota > Viridiplantae > Streptophyta > Pinopsida > Araucariales > Araucariaceae > Wollemia > Wollemia nobilis. Next base: position 17,976,776 of record JAQPPZ010017052.1, read on the forward strand.
GAACCTAACATTGAAGTCTGCAATCTCTTCTTGTGGATGTCTTTGGATTGAAGTGAATTGCTGTAGAAGAGAAGTTGGATCGGCGGACTCGTTGAAGCCTTGCATCAATTGCCCGGCTAACTGGTCCCATCCCGTAATAGTGTCGGGTGGCGAGAGATCTATACCAATAGAGGAGTTTTCCTCTAAGGGAGAGAACCAGGAGCTTCACCATCACTCGCTCTTCTGTGATATCATGGATTGCCAGGGAAATGATGTCCTGGATATGCTCTAGAGTAGTCTTTTCGGTTTCGTCGAACGTCGAGAGCTTTTTAATTACAGCAGGTGGAACTTGCCCTTGGCCCGCGAGATTCAACGGTGATGAAGAATTCCATGCTGGAAATAATCTGGGCGGCGGTTGCTGCTGCATTTTGTTGTTGTTGTTGTTGTTGGGCCATATTTGTGCCTGGGTTCTATGGAACAGAGGTCCCCGAAGTCCCTCTTGGGTTGCTCGTCGGAAGGCCAATGGGAACGGAGGCACTAGGATGCTTCGGTGAGTTGGGAGGATTCGGAGGAAAACTAGCTATTGTGCTATCGAAAGTTAGGCCTTGCTCGTCAACAGTAGCCTCTTGCGAGGATGTCCCACGTAAGAGATATTCGGGGGTAACTAACCTAGAGCATTCCCCAAAGGCATCAATATCAAGCTCAAAGAACTCGGTTTCCTCTCCTCTATTCCTAACTCTCCATCTTGTTTGCATGAAGGCACAGGCTTTAGTACTGGTCTTTACGACTTGAAGATTCTCGGGTAAAACAGAGTCGCCAGATGCTAAGAGTCTCTTAGTAATGAGAGCATCGATTCTCACTACTACTCGAGGGATGAGACTGATCGGATCTCACCGGGAACTTGTTGGAACTACTGGCTCCGGTGAAGACGGGCTAGAAATTTTCTCAAATATGGGACCTTGTGTCCCACCGGGCATGCCAAAAATTGTTGGTCATCAAATCCGCATAGGAAAGGACTTTCGGTGGGTTTGCGTGCCCTGGACCTGCGACCAACATTGAAAGGCGAAGGGAAGAGATGCCCCTCGTGCCAATCTCTAGAGAAAGGCCGGCTCCTATACTAATCTACTTTTGGGGTTTGAGACAAGAGTGCAGGAAAGAAATAAACAGAGTAAGGGTTAGGAAAAGAAATAAAAAGGGGTAAGGGTTAGAGAAAGAAATAAAAAGAGTAAGGGTTAGAAGATGATGATTTAAGGTGGGAGAGAACAGGAAGCACGATTACTCGCTAACAACTCGAATAGCAGCAAGAAATACCAAGAATAACATGAAAGAAATGAAATGTCGAACTTCCTATGTATCCTCTGGACGGGTTCGCAGGGTTCTCCTTTCTCTCTCATTGGAATTCAGGGTTCAGAGTAACAACGATTGAGATAAGGGAATAACAGAAACCTCGATCCACCAGGCAGCATAAAGGAAAGCGACAAGGCATTTTTCCTCTCCTATGTATCCTTCAGGGCAAATTTCAAGGGTTCAGTCCCCGATCGCACACTCGGATTCAGGATTCAGAGTCTCGGTATGCGAACGAGAAAAGACAAAAGAATTAAGCACAGAAGGCAGCATAAAAGAGAGAAATAGAGCACAAAAGGTCTTTAGTATTAAACACAGGACATCAAGTTATAGCAGCTTTCTAGCAGAAAGTTCCCCCCCTTTTACATTGCAAAGCCTAGGTTTTTATAGAGGACCCGACCCTCTGAATCATTATTACAAAAATGGCGGAGTACACCCTCGAGCCCTGAGAAATCGGCTCCTCGTTGCTGCTGTGGATGATCTCTCAAATCGGCTACCAAAACTGGTAATGGTGACCGAGTCAGCCGGGGAAAGTCGCATTAAATGAGCCACCTGGGTGTCCTTGGATTGTAGGTGCGGTGCTCGAGTGGCGGCCATGCTTGTCGGGCTCTTCTTCACGGACTGATACTTCGCATCCAATTGCCAAAAATGAGCAGCGGGCTTACCGGGCAAGAAAATATGCATTTATGAGGCTCTCTGATCGCCTCGGGAAAATGCCCAACTTGGGAAGCATTCCTGGGAAGCGCCTCACTGATTTTCGCTTTGCAAAACTACTTCGGGGGCGTGGAGTGCCGAAGCCGATCTCCCTCTATCCTTCGCTGCTTCACTGGCAAAACTGCTTCGCTGATGGGTCGGGAAAAATGCTTCGGGCCGATCTTCTTTTGAAACGGCGGTTCGGGGGAGTTTTGGCCGAAGCACTTTCTCGACCTCTACTGCTTCGGGTGAAAATTGGCCGAAGTGGATTTTAGAAATACTTCGGGCCCGAAGTAATTTCTTTGCCTTAGCTGATTCGGGCTATCTTTTCTTCTTCGACGAAGTTGCTTGGATGCCGCTTCGCAAAACTCTTCACCCGAAGTAGCCGCTGGGAATGCTTCGGGTGCGAAGCGTTTCCTTCGTACTTTTTTTGGCAAAGTTCTCGCCCGAAGTGATGATTTGAAGCGCTTCGGGCCCGAAGCTCTTTTCTTTTTCATTTTGTCCACCAGGGGGCGATAGGGAAAACCAAAATTGCTATAACTTATAAACAAAAGAAAACTTTCAACAAAACAAATATCATACAAAGTTTTAATTTTTCTGCCCCTTGGTGGAATGTGACAATATTGTCAACAGTTATAATATGTAATTGATTCTCTTTCCACTGATGATAATCTCTTTTAGTGTTATGTATTCATTTATTTTCTATATGTTTAATAGGTAGGTTTTACTTTTTTTAGTACTTAGATGCATCTTGTTGTTTTCTTGATAAAAAAATCAAAGAGTAGAATTCTAGGGTGAACTCAAAGGTTACCTAAGGGAATTAAGGACCCCTTAGGGTGAACATAGAGGACCTAATGGAATTAGTACCCCCTTAGGGATATTAATGTCTAAGTTATGAAAGGACTACATCTAAGTTAAGATAGCTTGTCGTGTAGATGATATGGATAGCTTAACTCACAATACTTGTAGCATACCTACACATAACAGCTTGTGTATGGTATGGTGATGTGTGTATACCTTCGATTGAACTAAAGGTGATAATTCTATCTCATCAAGAGTGATGAGATATATTAGCTTATTTGCAGTAACACATGATACACCTACATAGATGGAACTTGTGTTAGGGTACCTCATGAGATGTAGCTTTCAGGAAAACTTAAGGGATTTAAACTATAGGTAAATATTAGTTGGGTTAGGTGTTTATGAATAGTTCATGAATCTCTCTCCTTAGTATAGAAAAAATACTTTTCTATTTTTGTGTCTTTCTATTTGTATGTTTTTGGGTCATTACATTGGTAGCTCCAACTTGTAAGCAACCTCCCCTTTTCATCACAATATCTTGTAGGTTCCATAAAACTTGGGTGCCAGCTTATGTCAACCCTTTTGTTTGAGGGACATTTGGGTATAAGGTTGAAGACAAAGGAAGACCATATCATACTCAAAAAATTTCCTCTCATTTTTGTGTTTGTCTGCTTGCTATTTCATAGGTTATGGATGATAGCCAAATTTTTCTTGAGGGATACTAAATCTTCCTACCTATGACTAAGGACAATGTCTATTGTTTCTACCTTCAAGCTGCCTAGCAAGTAAGAAGTGGGTGTTGGGGGTGATTGACCATACACTACTTCATATGGTGTTATCCTTATGACTATGTGAAAAGTGGTATTGTACCACCAATCATATAAGGGAATTCATTGAATCCTTTTGAACTAATTATCTAAAACAAAACATCAAATATAGGTCTCAAGAGAATTATTCACCACCTCCATCTGGTCATTCATTTTTGTATAATAGGATGTGCTTATTTTCAACTAGGTCCCTTTAATGCGATGTAGCTCCTCCCATCATGGTCACTGACTATGTAGTGTGGGCTCCCCTAGAGTCTAAAAATCTGATTTATAAAAATTTGTGCCACTATCTCAAAAGTATAGGGATGACCTAAGGATAAAAATGAGCATATTTGGAGAATCATTCCATTATTACCATTAAAATTTATTTACCTCCCAATAGAGGAAGTTCATTGATGATGTTCATGGAGATTTCTATCCATGGGGATTCTGGAATGTGTAAAGGCTAAAGCAATCTTGGTGTACTGATAATTTCCTCCTTTTGGTGATGACAAGTATCACAACTATCTACAAATTGTTTGATATCCGAATTCAACCCTGACCAATAGAAATTATGTTTTACATGTTCATAGGTTTGTAATAAATATATGTGTCCCCCTATCAAAGATGAGTGAAGCTCTATCAAAATTTAGGATTTAAGTTGGGACATTGGTGGAATGATAACCTAATGTTTATAGCATAAATTCCCCTAATTACATGAATGATTGGGATGGTCCTTTTCTATTATTTGCAAGTCTTGAATTATCTTTTCAATTGTGGTCTTTGCCTACCATTTAGACTTAAGTTTCTCTAACCAATCAACCTTAAGGATGGACACTACATATATAATATCCTATATTTTAGGGAACCTAGAAAGAGCATTAACAACCATATTTTATTTCCCCTTGTGATAGACTATCTCATAGTCATATCCTAATAGCTTAGTGACCCATTTTTGCTGCTTAGGGGAAGAAATTATTATTCCAAGATATACTTTAGGTAGTGATGATTGGTCTTGATGATGAAGTGCTACCCCAAAAAATATGGTTGCTAATGGAGGATGACAAAAAAAATGGTCACTATCTCCTTCTCATTAGTTTATTTGACATCATTCTATCCTAATAGGACCTTGCTTATGAAAGCAAGTTCCTAACCTTCTTACTACCCCTAATCCAACTCATAAGGCATCACTTTCAATAACAAATATTTTGGAAAAAATAGGTATGGCTAATACTAGTGTGTGGCACATGGCATCCTTCAAAGTCAAAAAAGCTTACTCATTTACATTGTTCCATGCAAATGCATCCTTCCTAAGTATAGCTATCAAAGAGACCACTATATTCTCATGGTCCTTAACAAACTTTTGGTAATATCTCATAAGGCTAAATAATCCCCAAAGACTCTTACACATTTTGGGTTTGGGCCACTCCTTCATGACCTCAATATTTTCTAGATATACTCAGACACCATCTCTATCCATTATGTGCCCCAAATATTCTACTTTAGTTACTCTAAAGGTGCATTTAGATTGCTTGAAATACAACTATTTTTGCCATAGGAGATTTAAAATCTAATAAACATGTTGTAGGTGCTCTTCCCATGTTTTATTGTAGATCAATATGTCATCAAAAAATACAAATACAAAATTCCATAGGTAGGGTTGTAAAACCTTATTCATAAAACCTTGGAAAGTCGATGATGCATTGGTGAGGCCAAAATGCATGACCAAGAAATCATAATGCCCCTCATGAAAGTCATTTTGGGGATGCATCCTCGTGAACCTGAATCTAGTGATAGATTGCTCTAAGATCCAATTTGGTAAAATACTGAGCACCATGCATCTCATTCAAAAAATCATCAATCGTCAGAATGGGAAACTTATCTTTGATGGTGATACTATTGACTTCATGGAAGTCCACACACATTCTCCATGACCTATCCTTATTTTTTACCAATAATGCGAGAGATAAAAAAGGATCGATGCTTCGATGGATGGGTCCTACATCTAATAATTCATTTACCAACCACTCAATCTCATTATTCGAGTGATAGGGGTACCTATATGGATAAATTTTTAGAGGTTGACTCCTAGGGATTAAATTGATTATGTGATCTTCCAGTTGACTAGGCAGTAAATGTTTGGGTTCGAGAAAGACCTATTATTTCTTGGTTAAGAAAACTAAAAATTTTGAAGGTATCTGTTCATCCTGGATAATACATAACTACATCTAGAAAAAAATTCCCACAACTTCCTGATGACCTTTCTTAATTAGTCTTTACATCTAATGAGATGTTACAATCTTGGGATTGTTAATTTTCATGCCCTAAATGGTGTAAGTTTTTTATTGATAGTGAATTGTATCTAAAGTTGTACAAAATACCATGACATTGTTACCCATATTCATAACAAGGTAACCCAACATAATAAATACTCCATCCAATGGACTGCATAAATATTATTTTGACAATGATAGTCATTGATGGATAGGAAAGCATTTAGGCACTGTTGGTCATCAAATCCGCACAGGAAAGGACTTTCGGTGGGTTTGCATGCCCTGGACCTGCGACCAACATTGAAAGGCCGAAGGGAAGAGATGCCCCTCGTGCCAATCTCCGGAGAAGGCCGGCTCCTATACTAATCTACTTTTGGGGTTTGAGATAAGAGTGCAGGAAAGAGATAAAAGGAGTTCGGGTTAGAGAAAGAAATAAAAAGGGGTAAGGGTTAGAGATTGATGATTCAAGGTGGGGAAGAACAGGAAGCACGATCACTCACTAATAACTCGAATAGCAGCAAAGAACACCAAGAATAGACGAAAGAAACGCAGTGTCGACCTTCCTATGTATCCTCTGGACGGGTTCGCAGGGTTCTCCTCTCTCTCTCATTGGAATTCAGGGTTCAGAGTAACAACGATTAAGACGAGGGAATAACAGAAACCTCGATCCACCAGGCAGCATAAAAGAAAGCAACAAATACATTTTTTCTCTCCTATGTATCCTTCAGGGTGAATTTTAGGGTACAGTCCCCAATCGCACACCGGATTCAGGATTCAGAGTCTCAGTATACGAATGCAGACAGACAAAAGAATTAAGCACAGAAGGCAGCATAAAAGAGAGAAATGGAGCACAAAAGATCTTTAGTATTAGACGCAGGACATCAAGTTACAGCAGCTTTCTAGCAGAAATTTCCCCCTTTTACATTGCAAAGCCTGGGTTTTTATAGAGGACCCGACCCTCTGAATCATTATTACAAAACGACGGAGTACATCCTCGGGCTTGAGAAATCGGCTCCTCGTGGCTGTTGCGATCGAGTTTTCAAATCGGTTACCAAAACTGGCAACTGTGACCGGGTCAACCGTGGAAACATTCATTTAATGTGCCGCCCGAGTGTCCCTGGCTTTTGGATGCTGTGCTTGAGTGATCGCTATGCCCGTCGGGTTTTACTTCGAGGACTATTACGTCCCTTTCGTTTTCCAGGAATGGTCAGCGGACTTATCGGGCAAGAAAGGGGGTACTTGTAAGGGGCCTTTGATCACCTTGGGAAGCTGCCCGCCTTGGAACGTGGGCCCGAAAGTGCTTCGCTACATATCCGCTTCGCTGAAGCCTTGGGCCGAAGTAGATTCTCCTTCTTTTGTTCTTCGCAAAATAATACTTCGCGAAAACTTCTTCGGGGATGTTGATTGCCGATCGGGTTTCATCTTTGAAATGGGGCTCTGTCCTTTGCTGGCGAAACTGCTTCGGCTGGAAAATGTTTCGGCCCGATTCTTTCTCAAAACTGTAGTTCGGGGAATATCCTCCCGAAGCGCTTCTCTGTCATTTTGCTTCGGGCGCTACTGCTTCGGGTGAAAACTGGCCGAAGTAGGTGTCGGAAACACTTCGGGCCCGAAGTAATTTCCTTGCCTTGGCTGATTTGGATTATGCTCTCCCCCTTCGACGAAGTCGTTTGGATGCCGCTTCGCAAAACTTCCACCCGAAGCGGCTGCTGAAAATGCTTCGGGTGCGAAGCGTTATCTTTATATTTTCTTCGATGAAATTACTTCGCAAGGTTTTCGCCCGAAGTGGTGTTTTGAAGTACTTCGGGCCCGAAGCTCTTTTCACGTCCTCTTCCTTTTCTTTCGGCGAAGCAATTTTCCTTGGCCTGTTTGGTAGCGAAGCTCTTTCTTCTTCATTCTATGATAGGGAGAGTCAAAATTGCTGTAACAAAAAATAAAAGAAAACTTTCAACAAGGAAATACTATACAAAATTCTACTATTTTCTACCCCTTGTATAATGTGGCAAAAAGTGTCAACATTCTTGGCGGCTCGCGGGGTGACGAGCTCGTCTCGGTGGAAGAACCCTTTAGCCCTGATCCATTGGGCTATGGAGTCACTGGTCTTCCCCAGACCCTGCTTCTGTGGTCTGTTCTTCTTCTTGTTCTTCTCCTTCTTCTTCTTCGGGAGCGGTCTCTGGCTGTGGAGATGGTTCGAGGCGCTCACGGATGCGTTTCATCATTTTTTGGACGTGAGTCCAGGCACTCTTTTGAAATGGTTCTTGATCCTGTAATGCCTTTACTAAGACGCGAAACCGATCAATTTGCCCGATGTCAGCATGTTTGGCCCTGGTGAACAGATCATCTAGGCAAGCCTTGATCTTACAGTATCTCAAGATGAAATCTGTCACCTGCCCTTCTGTGATTGGTTCTTCCCAACCATCGATCTCCGAGACATCGTTCTCGAACTACAGCCAGACTGGTTTGAGATCATCCTTGCTGAGAAGATTTTCGTCATCGTCCGTGAAACTCGAGAAACCCAAGGAAGAAAGGTCCTAAAAATAGTTCATTGAGGCACGCTGCTCATTGTCAAAAATGTCCTGGAGGCTCCTGGCTTTCTGAGCCTTTCGCACCTTGGAGAAAAAGGTGCGAACCGTGGCCTGGGCTGTGGACCAGTCCCTAGCTGTTCGGGTCATTGCAGTGACCTGCAGGTCTTGATATCTAGCATTCTGGACGTCGAACGCTAGCTTGAGTCGGCTTCTGGCCTTTTGTGTGACCTCGTCTACGACTGACCCTCCCTCGGCAATAGCCCGCCTTGCTTCGGTGATGAAGATCAAAATTGTGAGAGCACTGGAACATCGAGACCTAAAATTTTTTAGCAAATGGGCGCGAATCTCCTTAATTTTGCTCCTGTCAAACAGCGTCAGATCTTCTTTTGCGTGCAGCGGAGCTTGCATCTGCAAGATTTCATCCTCAAGCTTCTTGGCCTTCAGATCACTCTCGGCCTGCTTCTGTGCTTGGCTCTCGATCGTAGACTGGAGTTGTTGAACCTGCTGCTTTAGGTCAAACGTCTCCTTCTTCATGGCCTTGCACTCCTCCTCGGCCTCTGCCAATTTGGAGCGGACCCTTGCCAAATCTTCCTCCAGCTTAACATTGGCGGCCTCGGCCTCAATCCTGTGCTGGTTGGCGATAACTGCATGTGCCCTAAAGGTCTCAATTCGGACATGCATGGAAGCCGATTCATTATCAACATTCAGGTGCTCCAGGTCCTTAGGTGTCTCTTGATAATCGTAGTCTGCTGGAGTCATTTCATCCAGAGGCTTTTGTACCTTGGGGACCTTCTTGACTTTATGCACCTTTCCGACCACTAAATCAAAAACGGCGCATTTCTCAACTGATGCCGTCGAGCGCCCTCTTCTTTTCCTTGCCTCCTTTAGTATTTGCTCCGTGTTTTGCCGTGCTTGGAATAGCTTCTCAGCAAGGGGGCGGTCCTTAATTAAGGACATCTCTGATTTAGAAAAGGCTAGATCTCCAGCCGAGGGAGTAAACAAATATAAAGAATGTGTGGGGGATGCCTCACCCGAAGGTTCGACGATAGATGTGGTGGGAATTTCGGCAGTCAGGGCTTCCTCAAGGGATTGGGGGGTGGGACTCGACGTTGAAATGGTCTTACCCTCGTCACGATCATGAGGTGAGGCCGGACCAGCGGTAGGTGACGGGTGATGGGGCGATGGGCTAGGCAGGGGAGACTGGTGAGAACTCTCAGCCGTGGTTACGGCAAAAATGTGTGAGGCTAGGGCAAGGGGTGGAGAATGCGTACCTGCGTGCCCTCCTGGCATTGTGGCAGTGGCGACTTCTGGGGCAGCCGCATCTCGTTCTTTCTCGATTTTGGCGCTTGGTAGGGCTGCGACCTCGGCACTTGCTTTGGATGGGTCTGATATCAGTCGCCCAGTGGAGGGACTTACAAGTCCTGTGCGAGGTCGCTTCGGGTGCTTTGGGGGAACCAGGGTCTGTTCTTGCTTCTTCCTCTTCCTCCTTACCAGCGGTTGTTTCGACTCTTCAGTGCCCGAGTCGTGGCCTCCTACAGGCCCCTGAGGTGATCTTGGAGGTGAAGCTTGGGCCCTTCCCTCTTTTTCCTTCCCCGAAGTAGTATCATCTCTTTTTGGGCTTTCGCCCGAACCTGGGATAGCTGGAGGGATGAGGGTGGCGAAGGACGAAGGCTTCCATTTTCCAATGTTGGCTTCATAAATTTTTGCGAAGTCCTTGTCCATTGCCAAGAATCCATAAGAGCTCATTTTCTGCCGGTGGACCCTCATTATCCACCATTCTCTCAGTTGAGCCGCGTCCCAATATTTTACTCCCTCCTTCAAATCATCCTTCGCTTTCCTCCAGAAGGTAGAGTTGGGGCTCGGGAGAGGGTGCCGAACCGGGTCATACGTGACCTCCATTGGGTAGAATTCGTGCCAGGGAGGTAAGGCTTCCATCCTCTCCAGATGCCATTCCAGATCCTTTCCCCGAGGATTATTCCTTTGTTTCACAATTTCTGGATAGGGGCAGACATGGAAGCTCTTGACCCGTATATGGTCCCTCATTACTCCCAAAGGATCATAAAGCCATTGCTGGGGAATTTGGAGAAGGCCAAACTTAGCAAGCTTCTCTTCCAAGAAGACGTTCTGATTCAGGGCGAACACTTCGACAACTCCTATCTTGAGAGGGAAGTCGCAAGTGTGGGCCCATTTCTGACCCTTGCCATAGATGGCGTTGGTCGCATCGCTCTGCCTAGCGACTTCCAACGCGAACTGATACTCGGAGGGGTAAACTGGCAGTATGAAGGGCTTCCCTATGAAACCGAAGATGCGAATCACCAGCCCCTACGTTAGACAAAAAATGTCTCCCCTCTTCTCCCGGACTACTTTGTTTCTCAAGCCGAGGGGGACTCGCGGGGAGGATCCCGCTAACATGCGCATGGCGGGTCCCAAGAATTGCTGATTGAAGGAATAGTAGGACTCTGATCTCAACAGTAGGGGAGTCCACTGATATACGGGCAAAGGACCTCCATCCTTGCCACTTGCCGCAATGGCAACATGAGGAAAACTATTATGTACATGAAAGAAAAGTAACCAAACAAGAAAGGAGCAGGGCGCGAAGTGTTGGCTGGTCCCAACATTCTTCATGCTGGTGAGTTGCACGTGCAAGCCCCTGGCCACCCATTCTGCCCAGTCTACAAAGACTAGATTGGAACCGGGCCTCGAATTATCGGGGGCATTGAACTCCCCTCTGGAAATGCATTCGGCCAGGGACACCTGCCATGGGTATACCGAAGCGTCGGTAGATAGGCCTGCCACCCATGCAATGATGGAGAAGAGGTCGACATTGTTAAAAGCTTCCAAGGGAAGGGGCATTTGGGGCAGTCTGCCTGAAGGGAGCCCACTTTTGAGGCTCTGCTACAAAAAATTGATCATGTAGCCAGCAGACGTGAACCTATCCGTTTGTTCGCTCAAAACAACGTTGCGAACTATACATCCCTTGGGTGGGCCCTGTTGTGGCGCAAAAGCTGCCTGTACGTCTTCTTTCAAAATTGAGAATAACTTTTGGCCAGATGCGTCCAACACCTGTCTGGTGGCGGGCTGGTAATTCTGTGCAATGGCATTGACCAGCTCTGGGCAATGGTGTGTGGGGGGCACCAGATACCAGTATACCTGGGAGTAGTACGCGGTAGCTTTTCTACTTTCCATCGGGAGCTTGCTTATCATGAGCTCAATGGTGGCTCTGAGCTCAGCTACGCTCTTTGACAACTCCGTATCCCTGATTCTTTCCCACCTGTCGACTGGTGGTTCTAGGGGTTGCTCATCTTCGGAATCCCCCTTTTCCTCCATGACACGCTTATCTGGGCGGAGGCCCGAATCGACGGGCCTTGGCTTCGGCCTTTTCCCATGGCCTTTTACCTTTGGTTTCTCGGGGGCTACTACTTCTAGCCCTTTTCCCTTCTCCTTGGAACTTTCCATCGTTAATACTTGGGGCGACGAAATTTGCAGTATGGAGAAAATTGGCGTCGAAGCTTTAGAGTGCGAAGTGGAAAAGCTTGCAGGTTGGCAGTGGGGTCTGTATGAGTCGTTGAGCGAGTAATCCTTTGGCTACTCAGAGTCTGTGTTATATAACCGCCCAACACAACTACCCGCATTTATGACATGTGCCACAATTAATCCTGTACTTCTCACCTGAGAGATCATAACGCATGGGCCATGCGTTATGATGATTGCGGCTATTTTGGGAACGCAGCCAGCTACCACCCGATACCTGGGGTGGACTTTTCTCTCAGCCGAATCCCCTGAGTACGTACCCGATGCCTTTTCATTTAACTCGCTTGCTTTGGACGCTTTTGAAGGTGACTGTATGCACATTCCTCTAGGCGAGCAATAAATGCTTTGGCCTTGTGCATCTTTGGGTCAGCGAAGCCGAAGTTGGAGCTGACATACTTCGCGGTGAACCTTTTCATACCTTAGTCGGAACCTTGCTCGGCCGATCGCACTTCGCTGCGAACCACTTCGCATCTTCTACTTCGCAAGCCAAGTTCCCGAGGGATATATATTATATATTTTTTTTAAGTAGCTGTCGAGATAAAACTCAACGTGAGTTTCTGAGCAGCATTTTATTTAATAGCCAAATTTTTTTACAATATTCACATAGGCCTGCGGCATAATGGGCATGCCGCCACCACAAACTCAGCTTTGGGTGTTTATCCGGTGAATCTGCAATGCCCGGACCAGATCAAATTGAACTTTAGTTGATCCTTGAAGTCCGGACGGCTCCTCTCCGAAGTTCTCCATGCTGCGAACCGAAAGCAATACAATAGTTCGCCGCTCTTACCAGTACCCATGCTGCCGATGCAGGAGGTGGCGAAGCAGTTTGCCATATGCGGGCCCTCTTGGGGTACTGGTTGTGGTGATGGCTGGAACCGAAATACCGAAGAGTCTAGCAACTGTGGGCTGGGTACAGGTTCTTTCTCCTCTTTGATGCTGTAATAGGGCTTTTTTGGCAAAGAGCAAACTTCTATGATCTCTTCGGCTTCAGCCTCTTGAAGTAAGCTTGACGGATTCTGGCTGAACACCTGCATGCCATGCTCTGGGATACAAAAAGGGTGCAAAAATGTTCCCTCTTCGTTCTCAGGCGTTATCACTCGAGCTTGTTTCTCTTCTTGGCCTGTCCTCTGACGGAGATCGCAAGCACCCATATTGTTCATCGTTGGGGCAAAGCTTGCAAATTGCCATGGTTGGACTTGGATGTGATCTGCCTCTCGAGCTCCACATGACTGCACCTCAGGCTTCTGCTCAGTTTGAGGAGTCTGCCATGAAGAATATTGCGTTGGGCAGACAGGAGAAGTGATTATCGAAGAAAGTGATGAGGCTTCTCCCCACTGCCACTTTCCCGATAGAAACTGCTTCGCTCGTACTGCTTCCTCAAAAATCTAAGGGAATCTTTGTTCGCCTGATCGTAGCAAGAGGAGGCCTATGTCCGGGTGAAAAGCCCGAACATAGTAGAGGTGAGCTTGGGCGGGCATTGGTTGAATCTCCCCTGGAACTTTCTTCCAAGTTTTGGAGAATCGGACATTGAAGTCCGTGACGCTCTCCAAGGGTGCTCTCTTAATGGTGGAGAAGTACGTCAGAAGTTGGAAGGGATCCTGAGAGCCATCAAATGTTTTGAATAGTGCTCCCGCCAAGTCATCCCATGAACAGATGCTTTTAGACCCGAGCAGTCTATACCACCGCAGCGCCTTTCCTTCCAGAGACGCAACTAGAAGTCGGACCATGACATCTTCGTGGATTATGTCGTAGAGGAACGCTAAAGCAGCAACAACTTCAAGGTGTTCTCGGGCCATTCCCGTGGTGCCATCATATATTGTCAATGCTTTCAAGGCGATCTCGGGAATCTTGTGGTAGCTTTGAAGATTCAAGGGGCCTCGGTCATCCCAGCTGGGAAAACTTACCCCTGCCATTATAGCAGTGGTCTGCAGAGATCACGGTTATTGCTGTCGAATCGGAGTCGCCAGATGAACATTCTTTCTCCGCTTGCGAGGTCAAGGCTGCTCACCGAACCTTGATTCCTCCGGGATATCTTCTTTCGGATCTGAAAGGCGCCTACGACCAGGAAATCTGGATCTTCAGCTCAACTGAGTCGCCAGGTGATTTTATCGGATAAAGACAGGCCAGAGATTCACCGAACTCGGACCTTCTTAAGACACGGGGAGTCCTGGTTACGAAAACCAGGTTTAGGCATTGGTCTTTATGACTTTAGAGATTCTTCGGGTGAACAGAGTCGCCAGATGCTAGGAGTCTTTTGGTAGTGAGGGCATCGATTCTCACTACTACTCAGAAGATGAGACTGACCGGATCTCACCGGGAACTTTGTTAGAACTACTGGCTCCGGTGAAGACGGGCTAGAAATTTTCTCAAATATGGGACCTTGGGTCCCATCGGGCGTGCCAGAAACTCGTTGGTCATCAAATCCGCATAGGAAAGGACTTTCGGTGGGTTTGCGCGCCCTGGACCTGCGACCAACATTGAAAGGCCGAAGGGAAGAGATGCCCCTCGTGCCAATCTCCGGAGAAGGCCGGCTCCTATACTAATCTACTTTTGGGGTTTGAGATAAGAGTGCAGGAAAGAGATAAAAGGAGTTCGGGTTAGAGAAAGAAATAAAAAGGGGTAAGGGTTAGAGATTGATGATTCAAGGTGGGGAAGAACAGGAAGCACGATCACTCACTAATAACTCGAATAGCAACAAAGAACACCAAGAATAGACGAAAGAAATGCAATGCCGACCTTCCTATGTATCCTCTGGACGGGTTCGTAGGGTTCTCCTCTCTCTCTCGCTGGAATTTAGGGTTTAGAGTAACAACGATTAAGACGAGGGAATAACAGAAACCTCGATCCACCAGGCAGCATAAAAGAAAGCAACAAATACGTTTTTTCTCTCCTATGTATCCTTCAGGGCGAATTTTAGGGTACAGTCCCCAATCGCACACCGGATTCAGGATTCAGAGTCTCAGTATACGAATGCAGATAGACAAAAGAATTAAGCACAGAAGGCAGCATAAAAGAGAGAAATGGAGCACAAAAGATCTTTAGTATTAGACGCAGGACATCAAGTTACAGCAGCTTTCTAGCAGAAAGTTCCCCCCTTTTACATTGCAAAGCCTGGGTTTTTATAGAGGACCCGGCCCTCTGAATCATTATTACAAAATGGCGGAGTACGTCCTCGGGCCCTGAGAAATCGGCTCCTCGCGGCTGCTGCGACTGAGTTTTCAAATCGGTTACCAAAACTGGCAACTGTGATCGGGTCAACCGTGGAAACCTTCATTTAATGCACCGCCCGAGTGTCCCCTAGCTTCTGGATGCTGTGCTTGAGTGATCGCTATGCCCGTCGGGTTTTACTTCGAGGACTGTTACGTCCCTTTCGTTTGCCAGAATTGGTCAACGGACTTATCGGGCAAGAAAGGGGGTACTTGTAAGGGGCCTTCGATCACCTTGGGAAGCTACCCACCTTGGAACGTGGGCCCGAAAAGTGCTTCGCTACATATCCGCCTCGCTGAAGCCTTGGGCCGAAGTAGATTCTCCTTCTTTTGTTCTTCGCAAAATAATACTTCATGGAAACTTCTTCGGGGATGTTGATTGCCGATCGGGCTTCATCTTTGAAATGGGGCTCTTTGTCCTTTGCTGGCGAAACTGCTTCGGCTGGAAAATGTTTCGGCCCGATTCCTTCTCAAAACTGTGGTTCGGGGAATATCCTCCCGAAGCGCTTCTCTGTCATTTTGCTTCGGGCACCACTGCTTCGGGTGAAAACTGGCCGAAGTAGGTGTCGGAAATACTTCGGGCCCGAAGTAATTTCCTTGCCTTGGTGGATTTGGATTATGCTCTCCTCCTTCGGCGAAGTCGTTTGGATGCCGCTTCACAAAACTTCCACCCGAAGCGGCTGCTGAAAATGCTTCGGGTGCGAAGCGTTATCTTTGTATTTTCTTCGATGAAATTACTTCGCAAGGTTTTCGCCCGAAGTGGTGTTTTGAAGTGCTTCGGGCCCGAAGCTCTTTTCACATCCTCCTCCTTTTCTTTCGGCGAAGCAATTTTCCTTGGCCTGTTTGGTAGCGAAGCTCTTTCTTCTTCATTCTATGATAGGGAGAGTCAAAATTGCTGTAACTTAAAATAAAAGAAAACTTTCAACAAGGAAATACTATACAAAATTCTACTATTCTTCTACCCCTTGTATAATGTGGCAAAAAGTGTCAACAGGCACCTCCCAATACAAGTCATGATATCTCCATTATCAATTTTCACTTGGACTTTTTCATGACCATAGATGAAGCAATCCACTCATTTGGAAACACTGGGATCAATAAAATATTCAGTGCTACATAAGTCCATTAGGATCAAAACTCTATGCCCTTTGAGAAATCCTTAAATTATCATGCACTATGGTGTGGATATTCTTGCAATGGAATTCAAAGAAATGATGGAAATATCTTCTTCCTAACTATTGATTGGAGGTTCTACATCCATTAAATCTAGGTGTTATTCAATTGAATCCATAAAGTCTTCCCCTGTGTCTATAGAAGTAGCTAAATTATTGCTCATATCTAAGAGGTAGAGGTGTTACATTTTATATTTTTGTCCCATAGCCCATGTTTTATCACAATTATAACAAAGTACCTTGGCTTTATGATTGGCCATATCCTCTAGCATTAACCTCTTCATCGTTGGAGCTCATAGAGCATATATATTGGTGGATGCAAAATTTCTATTATGAAATGTAGGGAGTCTATAGGCCTTCCTTTGAGCATTCCATTTGTTCTTTGTGATTTTAGCTAGCCTTGTGTTTGTCATGTAAGTGGTTGGTTTAAGCATTTGAATATCAGTATTTATCTCTTTCTTAAGGCCACTAAGAAAACAACTCTTGAATAATTCATTAGAAATATATTTAGTTATATTGGTAAGCTTCTCAAAAGTAATGATATACTCGGGCACAATTTTTGTTTGTCTCAACTTAGAGAGTGCTTAATTAAAGTCTTCAAAATTGGATGACCCAAAGTGACTGAGTTATCTCTTGAATTGTGACCATCAAATATGGGGAACTTGTTTTCTCAACCATTGGTACCAATGCAGTGCTTCCAAATCAAAATGGAATGCAACTATATAGATCATTTGGTCAAGGAAAGTTTCATGAAGCTTGTACCATTTCTCAACCTTAATCAACCACCTTTGTGGCTTTGTTCCATCAAACCTTGGAAAATTTATTTTAGGGAGTCATGGATTCATACCTTTATTTTTCATATACCATTAAGTTTTATCCTCATTAAAGACCCTAGAAAATTTTGGTCGACCAATAGTTTTCCCCCTTTGAGCATCTAGGCTATTCTTAGCATACCCATAAAAATTTGTATTTTTAATCTTGAGCACCTCAATGTTCTAACTCATCTAATCTTTTTTATGTTTGCAATCTACTATAATGGTAACAAGAGAGTATATTTGACCCTTGATTTCTATGAGGGCATCCAATTTGTAAAGTTGTTTATCCATCTTGTTCATTTTGACCTCCATTGTTTGATAATGGGTCTCAAGGGGTATTTATTAAAAATAGAAATCCCATTTTTAGTAAGGGTTCCCAAAAGGTGTATGGATGTTATATACCAATATGATCAGCTTGATGAGATGATCATAATGGGATATATCTCAAAATGAATTTTTTTGGCAACCTAGACTACTATTTTTAGTAAGGGTCTCAAAAAGGTGTATGGGTGCTATATACCAAAACGATTAGCTTGATGAGATAATCAGAATGGGCTATATACCAAAATCACTTTTTTGGTAGCCTAGACATAATAAGATTTTTTAGGTTGTGTATGTGCTTCCAAACTCTCTAAATTTCACTTTTTCTATCCCATGAGCTCCACTTCTAATAAGATGAGCAGGGAATGGATGGATTCTAGGTTAGGTTTTGTGTACTATCCATATTCCTTTATTATACCCCAATAATTATTGATAATTCTTATCGTAATATTTCCAACCACTACTCAAGAAGGGTTCCACATGTACCCTTGAGTACACTACTCGCCTCTCTAACAGTATAAGAGGGTAATCTTCTTGAGTATTGTGCTTAGTGTACTATGGATATTACACGATCAACTAGTTTACTATATATTAAGGGTTGACTATGGGTTCCTAAAGGGATATCTCAATATACAAGAGGTGCATGGGAGGTCAAATCCATGTACACATGTTGTTTAAGGCCTAGGTATTGTATCCTAATCGCTCCTCACTTCACTAGATGCTTTATGGGTAATCTATCTTAGGCAATAATGACAACTCCTTTGTATTATTTTTAAATAATTGAAATATTATTTCTAACCTAAAAATCTAGGATTAACATTAAACAATGCTTACAAAAAAAATTTACCATACCCAGAAAGGGCTCTAATACCACTTACAATGAACCTCTTCTTCTCATGCAAATATTTCACCTCAAAATTCTTAGTGCAAAGTTGCATTGAGATAGTGCCAAAGACAATTCTAACTATGATTGCACAAAGTATTGATAAACATAACACTAATAACATATATCTAATAATAGAAGCATTCATTAATTAAAACATGGAAACATAAATAACAATAATTGAAAGAATTTGGGACAAGAAATATTACTATCATGGGTCACTTCAAGGGGGAAACCTCCTTACAAAATATGCAAATTCTTCTCTAGCCCATGAGGGTTACATCCTTCCCATTTTATAACATTTACAAGAATATTTCTTTACATCTTATGACAATATTCTAAGGCATCTTGTTATGACAATATTCCTTATTCACCTAATTTATGATTGTTTTTTTTTTGAAAAATAATTTGAAAAAACTTGTATTAAAACAAAGATCATTTACAAGTTGGGATGAGACTTTTCCCAGCCTTAGTCAGAGAGAACACATGTTTACAATAGTAAAAGAATATTTGCATTGGAGCCAAATCTCTTAAACCATATTTCTACAATGACTGTTCACCTGTTTACAACTATAAAAGAAGATCTACATTGAAACATAAATCTCCTAAATAGTATTTCTAGAATGGTTATCCAAATTAGCTAAGCACTGGATTTTCTCACCAACCTACCTAATCATCTCATCCTCAATAGCCATGTCACTGTGCCACTGAACCCCTACCTCCTTCTTAGTAGCCATCTTAGCCAAGAAGTTTGCCACTTTATTTAGATCTCTACTCACATAAAATGGAATCACATTTTCTAATTCCCTCCATAATTCCCTAATTTGAGTGACAATAATACTCAACCTCCATGTTTTCAAAGCAAAGTTCCTCATGCAATCTAGAGCTCCAACCATTATTTGAGAATCTGATTCTAGGATTATCCTCCTATGACCTTGTTTTACAGCCCAAATAGAAGCGGATTTGATAGCTAATGCTTCTGCTTCATTTTTTGTGGCTCTTCCCAAGCCTTGCAGTTCCCAATAGAGCACTGTTCCAACATGATTTCAGCAAACCACTCCAATTCCAGCTCTACCCGGATTGCCTTTTGCAGCTCCATTAGTATTAATTTTAATCCAACCTTCTGGGGGTGGTTTCCAATTAGCTCTTTCCTATCCCTCTTGCACTTCAAATTCCTTCTCCATTGCCCCAATAACAACCTGAATTTCCTCTTTAGCACCACAGTTTTTGTGACTTTGCTCCAAATGACCTGCCAAACTCCATCTAGAGAAGAAAAAGTTTATCTAAAAATTCTAGCATTTCTCTCCAACCACACTTGCCACCAAATAAAGTTTAATCCAAGATCCCAACCAATACAAAGAGCTTTATATTTAAATCTACCCCTCTTCCATATTTCCCAAATATTAATCCGATTCAAATCACCATTAACTTGAATTTTATAATATAAAAACCATCTCTCCCAAATCTGGCACGTGAATGGGCACTCAAACATCAAGTGATCAGTTGTTTCCTCGCTCTTGTAGCATAAAACACATTGATATGGACCACTAATTCCCTTGCATCTGAGATTATCAAAAGTAAGAATTTCATTATGCATGAACTGCCAGGCAAAAAAGTTAACTTTCGACCAACCCTTGGACTGCCAAATCTTTCTCCAATCCTCAACCTGATATGTATGAGGAGGAGACTCTGGAAGGATCTTCTCATATCTGTCCTTTCACTGTGTAGACACCAAGGCTCCCATAGCCCCAAGCTAATTCATCCTCCTCGTCTCTACCCGTGAGAAATATTTTTGCCAAGATTTTAGTCATGATGGGTGTCAAATCCGAAGGGATGAAATTGGCCACTCATCCAACTTCTTAAACTGCTTAAACTTATAATCCCCCAACTGAATAGTGTTGAAATAACTTTCAATTTAGACCCATCCCTTGGTTTCTATGGTTGTTTTTATTGGTTGCAATTCAGGAAATTCAACAATGATAGGTGGGTATTGATCCCATGAATCTGTCCAAAATCGTGCCTTCTCCCCTCTCCCCACTTTCCAAAATAATCTATCTTTTACTACCTGAGATCCTAACTTAAGAGCCTACCACACTAAGGATCCATTACCATCCAAAGGGAAACAACCCACCTCATTTGGGTTTACATGTCCCAAATATTTACTATTTAAGATTCTACTGAATAAATAAGTTGGTTGGGAAATACACCTCCAGTAAAGCTTTCCAGCCAAAGCTTTATTATTTAACTTTGATCTTCTCAGTCCCAAACCTCCTTTTACCTTGGGCTGGCTTAATTTATCTCAACCTACTAAGGCCCATTTCCTCTCTCCTTTTACTCCTTCCCATAAAAATTTTCTAGCCATCTTGTCCAACTCTTTCCATATGGTATGTGGGGCAAGCAAGGATAGAAAATTTATAAATTGGCATGGCCTCGAATGATCGATCGTAAAAAAGTTAATCTACCCCCATAGCTTAACCATTTATGAGACCAATGATTAATTTTGTCCTTGATACAATCCAAAATATTCCTCTAGATATCTATTTTTAGTTTTTTAAAATGCAAAGGGACCCCCAAGTATACCACTGGAGATAAGTCCTTGTGAATCCCAAGATCTCTAAAATTTTGTCCTAAAGCCTTTGATCAAGATTGAAAAATACCACTTTGGATTTTTTATCATTGATGACTTGGTTTGTAGCCCTAAGGTAGACATTAAGTGTATCTCTAATAATTCTTGCTTCCCTAAACCTGGCCACTCCCACCAATCCTGTGTCATCCACAAACTATAGGTGAGTCAAAACTTCCTCACCCACCTTGATACCTGTTAGCAAACCTTGTTGTCTTCTCCTCAAGATGATTCTACCCAATCCTTCAGCCAATATTAGAAAAATATAGGGAGAGCAAGGATCTCCTTGATGAAGGCCTCGAGTAGATCCAAACGGTTGCGATGGAAGACCCTTGATTAACACTGAGTATGTCAGAGTAGAAATACAACTCATGACCCATTCTATCCAATCCTGAGAGAAACCAAATGCTGCCATCATCTTTGAAAAGAAGCTCCACTCCACCCTATCATATGCCTTTGACATATCTAATTTTATGAACATTCCTCTATTACCAGATGTTTGTATTGAATGGATTGCCTCCTAAGCTAGAACCACACCATCCAAGATCTGCCTACCCTCTATAAAACCCCTTTGCTCTAAGGAGATAATGTTATGTAGAAGAGGTTTTAGCCACTCAGCCATTACCTTTGTGATTATTTTATATATGACATTGCATAAGGCAATAGGTCTATAATCTGAAATATGTACCCCCTCCTCCCATTTTGGAATTAAGGTAATGAAAGTATGATTTAATGCTTTAAGCATTCTTTTACTACCTTTGGACTCCTCTATAACAACCATTATATCCTCCTCCAAGTTATCCCAAAAGGCCTGAAAAAACTCAATTGGAAAGCCATCTAGACCTGGTGTTTTTTCGGTGCTCATTCCAAAGACTACATTCTTCAGTTCCTCTCTATCAATGGGTTTAAGTAGGGTCTAATTTTCTTCAGAGATAACAGAGGGTATGACAACAATAACTTCTTTTTGAGCCTCTTCATTTTGCAACATAATTTCCTTAAATAGTTTAGAAAAATAATCCATTGAATGGAAATGCATACCTGGAATTGTATCAAAGGAGTGTTCGTTCTCATATTGAAGATCTTCCATGTTGTTCATCTGTCTCCTAGCACAAGCAATCCGATGGAAAAATTTGGTATTTTTATCACCTTCTAATAACCAAGTGGTTCTTGCTCTCTGTTTCCAGTAGGTCTCCTCTTGGTTGTCAATGTCCTCAACCGCTTTACGCAATGCATCATCCTATTCTTTGAGCTGCTCTATAATTTTTCCTTCCCTAAAGTGTTTTTGAACCTCATCCCATCTGGCCACCAATGGAGCCCTTTGGACCTAGAAGTCTATCTTGTTAGCTCGCCTCCATTATTTCAGTTGATCTTTGACATAATGAAGTTGTTTGTGGAATCTAAAAATTGTTGTCCCATATGTTGGGCGACCTTCTTCCCACCACTATGGAATTTTCTTTCGAAGTTCCTCTTTTTGTAACCAAAAATTTTCAAATTTAAATGGTTTGTGATGCTGCACTGTCTTGATCCCTCCTTCCAACAAAATGGGAAAGTGATCTAAAACTGGACCCTCCAAAATCTGAAATTTTATATTCCATTTTACAAATGCCTCCTATGAAACCAAAAAATGATCTAAATTCACCTTCCTGCCATGTGGATCCCTCATCTTATTAGTCCAAGTATAGTTGGTTCCAGGGCATTTAATATCCACCAAGTGTAATGCCTGGACTTGGGCAATCATAAGTCAATCCCCTGGGTCCAAAATTGGGGTTCCCCCTTCCTAATATCTAGAGGATAATTTAGCATTAAAATCCCCAACAATAATCCAGTCTAAATCTTCTCTTGAGACTCTCATGTTATGCACAACTTTCCATTGATGCATCTGACCATCTAGGTTTTGAGCCCCATAAAAATTTGTGATTAAAACATGTTCGGTTATGACATTATTTCTAAAATGTGATGTGAGAACACCCCTCCAAGCTATATGTTCTATTGCAGTCCATTCAAGAGAGTTCCAAAGAGTAACTATCCCCCCTGAGGCACCTTGGGTAGCCACTTCCATATGACCAGCACCCCTCCAAATAATGTTAATTATTTTACACATAAGATCTAACGACATTTTTGTCTCCTGGATAAGCAAAAAATTTGTTTTACATTTTTCTAAGAGTCTTCGAACAGCAGATTGATGGGTTCTACTGTTTAAACCCCTAACATTCCATGATTGTATAATCATTGGTTACCTTGAGAGCAGTAAAAATCTATTGGCCTCACCGATCCTCCAGGGATCAGTTTGTCTCCTTGAACTGCTATCAATTCCTTATTTGATTTTCTACCCACTCCTTGAGATTTGCTATTTTTTATCTCTTTTCCACCTGAGTTATCCCTAAATTTGGCCTTTCTCTGTTCTTTTCTGCTATGCCCATGCTGACATCCTTAATTATTGGCTGCTCTTGGTTATGCACTATCAATGCCCCTACACTCTCTGACTGCAGAAACTCACTGTACCCAATTACATGCTCTATGATGGGGGGAGAAGAAAGAGGAGCTTGAACATGGATGTTATTATTTTTATTATTCCCATCCACTCCTTCCATGAATTGTTCTTCTTGGTCCATTAGTGTCTTAAATATCTCATACCTATTGGAGGGCTTGATTTGGGTTTGCTCTTTACAATCTTTTTTCTTTTGCATTCTCCTTCTTTTGGGTTGTTCAAAACCATCTCCCTGTGCTTCTTTACCCTGAGAAATATTCGTTGGTTCTTTGTTGATTGTTAACTTACCCTCCATAGGAAGATTTGAAATTCCTAGAGGAGCCTCCATTTTTATGTTCATATTATTTGGGCAAGATCGGTCCAAATGCCCATATTTGTGGCAAACTCTACATCTGAAGGGCAATGCCTCATAATCCAGTTGTTGAATCCAAGATAGTCCTGCAAGTTCAAGTTCCACCTCTGCCGATAGAGGCTGGCTAAGATCCATTTCCACACATAATCTTGCATAAACAGCTATGTTTCCTTCTATTGTGTCTTTGGAAACACCCAAATGTCTTCCAAGGGAATTATCGATAATTTCCAATACCTGCTCACTCCAAAACTCCATTGGAAGTGCATACAAATGAATCCAAATTGGGACAGTAGTGGGTTCAATTCGAGGATCAAATCCCACTCTCCAGGGTTGAAAAAATAATCCTGTCGGACCATGATTCCTCTTTTTTGATTTGAAAGCCCTATTTCTATCGAAAAGTGAAGAAAAACTAACAATAAAATATCCATTGCTAATAAACCATAAAGAATACTCACCAAGAGGCTCCCAATTTTGTCGGACCCAGGAATGCAAAAAATTTAGGGTAGGGCGAATACCCATGAATTTATAGATCAAATCATGATTGGCTCTATATAAAACTATTTCTTCAACCATCCTTTGCTCAATGACAATATTTGGCCTTGATTCTGACTATGGCAAGCATCCATTAACTCGTTGAGATGTTGATCTATTTCCAAGCAATCGTAAAGAGCATTTTTAATGCAGTTTTTATTGCTTCTTCAGTCTTTGATGGATATTTATCCTTTAACAAATCTACAAAAGAACTATGTCTCTCTATAAGAGGATCCGGAGGCGTCCCCATTGGACCCTCCTATGGCAGCAATCTTGTCTTCAAATCCACAGTAACCATAAATCTCTTCAGCTACCCAACTGATGCCCTAGTTTTTCCCTAGCTCAAGTCTTCTGTTCACCTAATTTATGATTGTTACATTCATAATTCTATGATAAAAAAGAGATTCTATGACAAAGTAGTTATATACATGATTCTATGACACACACTCTCCTATCAACACATGTGGTCCACTTCTAACTAGCTATATGGTCCACTTTATTTACAATAACATATGCCCAAATGTGTTGCAAGTGTTGGATATGTAACAACAATATATCAATGTCACTACCTTCCTAATTTGCCAAGTGTCTAGTGATTAAGACAATGCCCTTTTATCCATCTTGTCATTATCTTAGCAATTTTATATTTAATGAATGGAATAACACTAATTTTATTCAAATTTACATGTGTTGATTGATCATGCACACTTCTTAGTTATAGTTTAAACATGCATTTAGTTTTAATCCTTCACACCTCAATCTCTTATCCATGTTTATTTTTCACATATTACTTTTCATGCAATTCATATAGGTTAGCATAAGAGCATTCCATGGGGATTGTGGTGATCCAATCTCAATTTAGATGTTGGGAGGAGCCATTGGTATTCCCTTCCAACTTTGTTAAATCTAGAATTAGGCGATACCATTAATCATAAATCAAGATAATTTCTCGATTCAATAGTTTCCTAGATAAAATGTTGGACATACTAATAATCAAATGCAAAAATATGATAAATACAAATTTAGAGTTCAATACTCTACAATGCTTCCCATATAATTTTATATATGATCCTATATATTTTTTCATGGCTATTAGATATTATCAAACTAATTAGTATGACAAGCAATGCAAGGATAAGCATGATGTAGCTATGCGATAGATGGTACCCATAATGAATTAATTGCTTATGATGAACCAAGTAGTATATTAGTTATCTATTATAACTCAAATAGTTTACCAAGACCCAACCCTATTACAAGTAGTTTTAATTTTATCAAACCTACATAATGTGGTCTTTGTCAACTTTGGCATCATCAAAGAAAAATGAAGATTCCTTTTTTAAAAGTAATCTTGTATGGGCTAACCAGCAAGGGGTTGGAATCAAAATCAAAAGAAAAGTAGAGCAAGAGTAAGAGCCAACCAATAAATAAACTAAGGACAATATGAGCACCACAATATTAAGGAGAGGAAGGCCACAATTGCATATCAAGGATAAAGGTCCAATCATAACCATGCAAAAAGAAAAGCAAAAATATATCATTGAAAAGACTCTAGTTGTATCGACACAAATTGGCACCCAAACTAAGAAATGAAAACATGTAGACAAGTAGGAAAACATCCTAAAAATAAAAAGAAGTGCAAGAAGCAATGATGGTATAAATACAAATAGATAAGCAAAGTGAGAAATAAAGGGATAAGATACAAAATGAGGTTGATAGTTGTCTAAAATATCCTTCTCGAACTAGTGAAGGATGTGTGATTGCTACAAGGTAGAATAGAAAAATCATGTTGCATAGTAAAAGAAACATAATTGAGTTCAATTTCAATATCACAAAGAAGATAAAAAATACACCATCAAAAGTTAGAATTCTAGAAGCCCTACCACAATTGGATCAAAGGTATTTACTCCAAGAGTCCTTAGAGAGCAAGAAAGGAGCTATGCCATGAGTGGGAAATAAAAACAAACATAGCCTAGTTCCACAAAGTAACCAAATATGATTGCAAAATATTCTTTAGACATCCAATTCAATGCAATTGTTATTCTAAATGCCCCAAAGCCAAAAACTTAAAATTGTCACCATTATATGTAACATTAAAAATTAAAAATTATTTATTGAGAAGTTACACAGTAAATTCAAGGGTTGCAATGGATTTAATACCTAAATTTATTTATGAAGTAATCGGATTTCCAGATACAAAAATTTCTAGGAATCTAATCCAAATGGATGACACCAGAATGAATGTTGTAGGAATTTTAAAGGACTTGATCAGGACTATGGAAAAATATCCTAATCTAGTAGTTATTCAATATGTCATAGTTGTTGATGTTCCTCCTTATTTTGGGATTTTGCCTACGAGGTAATGGACATAAAAAAATTGGATATGGATATTTGGATATGGATTACATATATATAAAAGTGCCTTAGGATGGAAAGGTGATCAAAATAGAAAATGAAATAGAATTTTAATACCTCTTCTTAAGCTTGATGATGATGACATAGTGAACTATAATGAGTTACCAAAATTTATGAATGATAAGGTTGATGACCTCACTCTCATTAAAATAATATTACAACATCATTTTTACTTTAAAACTAAATTTCTTAAACTAAAATTTTCATTATTCATATTTTATTAATTTTGTGTATTGGGTTGTAAAAATACCGATTGTTGGCTAGTGCTCAAATCAAGATCATTGTAAACACTAAATGTGTATAAATAGAGCGTCATTCTAGGCCATTTGTAATTAATTAAAATTAATTTAGCTTATAAGTTTATATGAGATAATTGGATAACATATATCTAGTTCCTCTACTTTTATCTCTCTTTCATCCATGTCCTAGTCAATATTCTAGTACCACTTATTGCTCAAAGATGTCTACAAATATGCTTAGCTCTTCTACAAACAAAGATACTTTTTTTTTTTTTAACATGGTGGAATCGGTAGCCGCCATGAATCCGAGCAGGCTGTCCAGCTTTTATGGTCACCATAGTATTTTGCGTTGTCTACCCTAGAAGCCGCCACATAGATCTTTGTGCAGTCCGCCCCTATAACCGCCATGCCACAATCATTTTAAACCTTTTACGCCACTGAAAGCACTAGGAAAGGGAAAAGCATTCAGTCCGACGAGGCCCACTATTTGAACCTTGGACCTCTGTCCCCCTTATGGGGTTTGGATGAACCAATTGGTCTACACCTCAGACCCTTACAAACAAAGATACTAATAAAATATTATATGTCTATTATATTTTTATCCTCGACCACTACACACCTTAGTTAGTACTCCTCCTACTAGGTTCCCATTTACATCTTACCTCAAGGTTAAGTAGGGCTCAACAAGCATCCAAGTGGGTATTATCTATGACAAAAAAGCATTCAAGGAGTGAAGACCAAGAGAAGCACCAAGGAAAACATCATCATGATAACAAATTATAAAATTTTAGTGTATATTATCTTGTTATTATCTTTCAAATCTCTTTCATTGTATATAATTTGTTAATACTTTATTCATATTTTAAGTCTGCTAATTATTTTCAAGTATTTTTTATGTGTGCATGTAAGTGCATGTGTGTGTGTGTATGTATGTGTAGGTTGGAATAAAATACATAGGTAAACCAAGATATGATCTAGATGCACACATACGTGAATGTGTGAATGTAAGTGCATGTGTGTGTATATGTGCATTCATACACACATGCACTTACATGCACACATTCATGTATGTGTGCCTCTAGATCATATCTTGGTTTACCTATGTATTTTATTCCAACCTACAATTATTCTTAGATCCTCAATTTGGACTTCACTTAGTCTTACCTATACTCACGGGTGTAGTTTCTTTCTAGGCTTGTCGAAATTTAGAAAATTTGATAAGCACCAATAATATATCTTATATTTCTATTAGGAATTTGGTTTGTGGAGTGGACTTAAATAAGTAGTGAATGAGTTCTAAAATATGATTCAAAAGTTTCATTTTCCTATTTTTATGAATGGATAAACTAATTTTGATTCTATCAAAATATAATGGGGAGTTAGTCAAAATAGTAGTAATTTGAAGGAGATAGAAAATATTTGTGATAGAAAGACAAGTTGATATGATTCACGACATAGTTGCTTTGATAAGGATTATTTAACCTAATAATAAATGTATATTTTGATATTTTTATGGGAGTTACACACCACTAATATTCATGTATAATCTATTAAAAATAAAAATTTAAAGTCATACATGAGTTTTCCTTTAGGAAGAGATACTCCATGAATGAAAACATGTTTATCACTAGTTGGAGGCCTTCATTTCCTAGATAAATTTTCATATGAATGTAAAATTGAAGGTAATCTATCATATGGAATTAGCTTATTTGGTTAAATTCTTTGATTTTAAAGGAGGAACCCATGTTTAAATCTTTTCAATAGACATAACTACCAACTTTTTGTAATACCACTATGTGGTCATGATGTAATACAAGCGGGGCCCTTTTTGAATCCCATATAATCAACTAAAAATTTGAAGGGAATCTCCCCATTATGTTATTTGAAAAATTTGAAGAGAAAGAGACAAGGGAAGCTAAGGTCAAGGTTGTAATAGAAGGCTATCTAACTAGGTTCAAAATTTCATAATGCCTACAATACTCAAGATAAATAAAGGTAATTTTATCCATCTAGTTTAAAAAAAATCTTTTTTATGATAGGTTAAATTAAATTAAAATTGGGTTTTTATCAAGGATCCCAAAACCTGATTACAGCAAGAAAAAGAAAAAAAACCAAATGAAGGCCACAAGAAAGGACTTCAAAATCCAGAGGAAAACAAAAGGACAACCTTTCAGAAAAGGCTAAAGGACATCCTCTGAGGAAAGGCTAAAGGATAGCCTTAAAGGAAAATTTAAAATTATATATATATATATATATATATATATATATATATATATATTGCTATTGTTGTCTTTAATAAATTATTAAAGAATAAGTGTCCTTGCTATTGTTGTCTTTAATTCTTAGAAACATGATCAGTTTTTACTATATTCCTTTTGTGTTTTAAAATTGGTGTTTATTCTAAATTTAACATGGTGCCAAAATTATTTGAGCTATTAGTCGATGTGCTATTTACAAGAGACATAAAAATATGGTTGTATTATATATTAATATTATTTTATAAGAATAATTTGTGGCATATATCCATGATTTAAATCTTAATTTATAAGCATAATTTGTAGCATATACCCATGATTAAAATTGAGGATGAAGGTTTCTTGGTCAAATATTTTATTAGATTGAATTAGTGGAAGGTTTGAGTTCATAGTTGGAGATTGGGGATAAGGTGGGGCAATATATTGTAGCCTTGTCCATCCCAAGAGAAATTTAGGATCTATGGCTACATCCATTTTAGAAATGGATCTCATTACATATTTCCTCTACCTATATCCATGAGATATTGCTAGCTTTATAGGATGGTACTAGCCTTAGAGGAGGTGAAGGATTTCATGACTTATTATCATCCTTCCTTAGTTCTATCATTATTGAATTTGAGGTTCTAAATTGAAATGCTAATAAATGTAAATGTCTAGTTAATATTTTATGTTTTGTAAAGTAGACAAATAGTTGAGTTAACTTTTAAAGACTAGCAAAGGAGGGTCGAGGGCCTTATTGGGTATCTGTATTAAGCTAAAAACTAAAGGAATGTTGTAATCATGATTAAATATTTTAATTATGTAAATATTCAATAATTGACTAATCTATATTGAAATAAACCACGTTTTATAATGAAGGGTTAGGATGAGCAATGTCTCCACTTATTTATGATGTGTTTATTTAATTATTTAAAAACCAGTTGTAACTTCTAGTTTAATGGAGGTGATTGAGAGCAATTCCTACTACAAACACTATATTTGATCAAACTAGAAATTTGAATCTCCTTTACCCTTTAGTGCCAAGTAAATATTATCTTAAATCTAATCTTTAGACACCACTTGACATTCCCCCAAGAACACATTTTTACCTATATGTAGTAGCTTATTATCTATCTTATTTTCATCTCTATATTTATGAGTGCATGACCATGCATTAAAATGAAGTTAGTAAGTCAAAGCATTTTGTATAATTGAATAATTAATCCAATTAGCACATATTAGTTTTACTAAATGAGGTTATAATAGTCTAGAAATTGCCTTTTTATGTCTAATTCCATTGATCTTTTTTGGACAAATATCACTTTTGTCTCTATGAAATTATTGGTATTTCACATGTAGGTTTTGGTGTAATGATCCACTTCGTATTTACTATTTTAAAAAATAGAAATAAAAACCATGATTAGAGAAACTAGAACATACTCATTATGTTTATTTTTAAATAAAAAGAAAAAACATTTTCAGCACAAACTTATAATTCAACACATTAAATATTGTAAATCAAAATATCATATTCTATAACATATACTTAACTTCCAAAGAGTATGAAATAATCCTAAGATGGTCATTGGATCATATATTGTGCCTTCCTCATGCTCCCACAAGAGGTTTTAAAGTTCACTTTGTGCATAATCCCCTTTTTTTCAAACTAGATGTACATAAGGATCTTCAATTCTAAATCCAAAAGTGGAATCCATGTTTAGCATGCATATTCCCATGGCCTTGAGTTTAAACAATATAACATAAAATTAGAAACTTCTTAGGACACAAAAATCTATGGGAAACCTAGGTGCAATCCCATCCTAAGGGTAAATGAATAGTGACTCATAACATCATCTATCTAGGATGGGCTAGACTAGTCACTATGGTCATGCATTATCTAACCATAATTCAATATACTCACTATAGAAATAACAATAAAATAATGGAGTTATGAACCCTTAGTAAGGATTCCACCCCCTTTTTCTTCATCTATTTTCCATCCTATAAAATTTAGAGGAACTCTTTCCTCCATATTGAGCTAGCTCCTCACATAAAATCCACCCATGACTTAATATATTACATAAAATAATTTCCCAACATATGGACCCTTTCAATTGCATTTTCAATAAAAAATATAAAATTTGAGCATTATTTAATGTTTACCAACAAGACAAAATCCAAAAAATGCATATTCATTTCCAATTTTGATGATAATTATTTTCCAATATAAGACATTTAATCCATAATAGACTTTACTAAAAATATGTAAACATATAAGATATTATATTTGGAGACACATCAATTATCATTAATACCCTCAACCTAAATTTACCTTGCATCCCTTTTAATATTTAAATGTGAGTATATATTAACACCAAATATTAGGTATACTTCATCTAGAGTAATGCATCCTTCCTTAATTGGGTGGAACTTGAGATATAGTAGTGATTTAAACCTAAAAACAAGTGCAAAATTTAAAATCCCCCTATTTAATTCTCTCTTTCCATGCCAAAATTTTCTACATAGATCAAAAAACATAGAAAGGAAATGGATATGAGATCCTACCTTCAGTCATCCAAAAATAATAGATATATTGAAGTTTTCCTCTATGTAGTAGTTCTTTCTCTTCTCCAATAGCTCTTCTTCTTCTTCTTTTTCTTCTTCCAAATATATTTTCAATGATCCCTATTTTATTTTCCTTTTGTCTTATACAAATATTTCATAACAAAATATAAAGCCCTCTAGTAAGAGCTTGATATGTGTCCTTTTTGTAGTGACCCAAAATCTAGCTATAAAAAACACACAGAAAAGAAAATAATTTTTTTTTTTTAAGGAGAGGGATTCACCAACCCCTAACTGACCTTAACTTAATATAATGTTTTAATAATCCCCTAAGTTTCCCTAAGAGTTACATCTCATGAAATACCCTCATAGAAGTCCATATGTGTAGGTGTATTATGTGTTAGCATAAATAAGCTTATCTATCTCATCATTCTTGATGAGCTAAACTTATCACCTTCAGTTAATTGAAAGTATACACCTGTCACCATACCATACACAAATCAATGTGTGTATGTATGCTATGTGTATTGCGAGTTAAGTTATCCATATCGTCTTCATGATGAGCTATCTTAACTCAGATGTAGTCTTACCATAAACTTAGTTTCCATTCTCCCTAAGGGATCCTTAATCCCTTAGGTATCCCTATGTTCTCCCTAAGAGGTATCAATCCCTTAGGTCACCCTCTAGGTTCATCCTAAGATTTCGATCTCCTAGGTCTCTTTTATTTTGTTTAGCAAGAAAACAAGAATAATTCTATTCACACTAGCAAGAACATCTCATAAACATATAAGAGGTGCTTAAAAGAAAGAAAGACATCTAAATGAAAATAAGTATTAAATGGAAGTACAAAATCTAACTAAAAAATCAAAAGCAATTCATAAGCATAAATTAAAGATACATTTTTCCAAATAGTCAACAAATTATTACATGAAGGCAAGTATGGTAAATCCTCCATACTTTTAAAAGAATAACATATTACATTAATTTCATCAGGGATATCTCCCCACAATTCTAGTCTATTGAGCATAAGTAGATTATTGTAAATGTAAATCAAATTAGAGCATCGATACCAACTACCTCTTTAGTCCTCCTTCTCTTTTCATATTTTGTTTGAGGATAGTAGAGGATCAGGGCACTCATGGTTCAGGATAGGCATGTCTCTAAATGCATCTACCATTTACTTTGCCAAATTGCAACTATACAAATTAAATCAAAGTATCTAACCATCTACTACATAGTTGATATCAATAAAAATCTCTATTTTTATTTTTCCCTCTCATTACACAATGAGAGTCTTCAACTAATACAACTAGATCACAAGTTTTACTTTAATCAATAATTTTAATATTTATTCAATCAATTAAAATCCCATACCTTTAATCATTAAATAAGCTAGGTTTCTTTATTTAATGAATCAAAGTCTCCTTACTTTAAAATATTAAACAAACCATTTCCTTTTATTTCATAAGTTAAGGTACCATACCCTTAATCTATAAAACAACTATTATCTTTTATTTAATAAATCAAAGTCTCCTTACTTTAAAATATTAAACAAACCATTTTCTTTTATTTCATAAGTTAAGGTCCCATACCCTTAATCTATAAAATTACTATTTTCTTTTATTTAATAAATCAAAGTCTCCTTACTTTAAATATTAAACAAACAATTTCCTTTTATTTTATAAGTTAAAGTCACATACCCTTAATCTATAAAACAACTATTTTTTTTTTATTAATAAATCAAAGTCTCCTTACTTTAAAATATTAAACAAACCATTTCCTTTTATTTCATAAGTTAAGGTCTCATACCCTTAATGTATAAAACAATTATTTTCTTTTATTTAATAAATCAAAGTCTCCTTACTTTAAAATATTAAACAAACCATTTCTTTTTATTTTAAAATAATTCTCTAACTTATTAAAGAATCTTTCATTAATAATCAATTAGACCACGTGCTCCTATCAACATAGCAAATCTTCAAATTTCTCTTTCTTTTGGAAACTAAATCATAAAGTTATTCTTACACACAGTGATACCTTCATTTATTAAAGTAATTAAAGTAATATCTTAGCAAGAGTGTAATCCTCAACAATGCTAAATTAATAAAAAAAAGGTGTCATGCAACCACCCAAAATGTGGGTTCCAAAATCGCTTAAACTAAGGTTTTAATAGGCAAGCACGGTGGTTCCTATGTAACATAGGGGGTGTTGAAGGGAACGATGGGGTAACGACATATAGGCACATAACACAAGATCAAATTGACCGAAGTGGCACTGGTAGATTTGTAACTGTGGCACAATGTGGCCGAGACAACTTGTCTTTCCCCTCTCTGCCCACAGGGTTATGTTGGAAGCAAAGAAGAAATGGAAGTGGGTTTAACCAACTCCTAAACTAAATGTTTTATGATAGGTCACTCCAAACTACTAAGAGACCAAACATGAACAAATTGGACATCCACCACCTCAAGCCATGGTTAAATATAATAGGCAAAACATGTTGATGACAAGTAAGGGTTCACACCCTAAAAACCACACAAAGATTTCCTCGCAGTTATAAAATGGTAATAGGCTAGATGACAACACAACTAAGGTTCCCCTAACAAAGCTCGATGTCATCATAGCTATAAAGTCGCAGTGGTCTTTGAAGACAACTGGGTTGATATTGGCAGCTACAGTGTTGTGAAGCAACAACTCTTCGAATAACCCAAGGGATTTTCAACCATCGAAAACATAAATGACACTAATAAAACAACACAGGGTGTGCTAAAAACAACCAGATGGTAAACAAAAAGTCTATTTGCTCTACAAAGGCGGAGATTAACATCCAAACCACCTCTAAGCATAAAAATTCTATTTACAATATGATGCAAACCAACCTAAATTTTTCAAGTCGATATCATCCTCGCTAAGCGTCGTTGCTTTTGCAATCCATTATTCTCCTCCTATTGTGCCTTCTCTCCTTTTTCTTATCCTTCCAAGATTAACCCTCCATTCCCTTTTTTTCCTCTCCCTTAATAGAGATCGAACCCCTCCTCTTTTTCCATGCCTTTGGTCTTGTCTTTCATTAACTCCACCTTCCCGCCATTGCTCCATCCTTATCCGTCAGGTCGTGTGGGGGAGATATTTCTATTTTTTTTTAAATAATCGAGAGTGGATTAAAACATGAGAATACAAGCTCGTTCACTTTTGTAAATAAGACTTTTTAATTAAAAAATTAGAATTATTTCCTTTTATTAATAATATTTCTTCGAATCCACGCTAGGTACCTTATTGGCAAGTTCCCTCAATCCTTGAAAGGAGCTCTAGGGTACAATCCTGGCAGCCTACGTCAGATACAAAAAACCCCCCAGCTAGCCTAGGGAACAATCTTAATATAAGGATTTAGCA
The DNA here is from genome assembly GCA_028583015.1 of Wollemia nobilis. NCBI lineage: Eukaryota > Viridiplantae > Streptophyta > Pinopsida > Araucariales > Araucariaceae > Wollemia > Wollemia nobilis. Next base: position 18,011,953 of record JAQPPZ010017052.1, read on the forward strand.
CCTAGGGGTGCAACGCAACGGTTTGGGCTTTGACTCTTCTTTGGGAGGTCCAAGGTTCAAACCATGGTGTGGGTGAGTGTGTGAGGGGGTGGGTGTGTGTCTCCCTGGTGGATTTGTTGTAACAGGTTGGGGGATTCTTGGTCAAAACCCCCATTACTTAATATTACAAAAATAAAAAATAAAAATTCTTCAAAGTCTTATATTTAAGTAAATAAGAGTTCCATCTTTATTTATATAAAGTTCCCATTAATTAAATGAAAATATATTATCATTCAAAATAAAATAACTATTATTTTAAATGAAATTCTATTATCATTCAAAATAAAACAACTATTATTTTAAATGAAATTCTATTATCATTCAAAATAAAACAACTATTATTTTAAATGAAATTCTATTATCATTCAAAATAAAACAACTATTATTTTAAATGAAATTATATTATTATTTAAAATAAATCAACTATTATTTTAAATGAAATTCTATTATCATTCAAAATAAAATAAATATTATTTTAAATGAAATTCTATTATCGTTCAAAATAAAATAAATATTATTTTAAATGAAATTATATTATCATTTAAAATAAAACAACTATTATTTTAAATGAAATTCTATTATCATTTAAAATAAAACAAATATTATTTTAAATAAAATTCTATTATCATTTCAAATTAAAACTTACTATTATTTATACATAAGTGTACATATTTTAAAACATAGAAGGATTATTTTATCAAATACTAACATCATGCTATTCCTTTATAATATTTGAGCACACAAGGAGTTTCAAAGATAACTGGCTTATGCATGCTTTACAAATCATTGATGTAACAAATGATGAAGTAAAAGATAAATCAATAATATGCAATAGATAAAGAGGGAGTTGTTGGTCAAATATCTGCCTAATCGAAAAAACTACGTTTGTGCGCCCTAGACATGGCCAACATTAAATAACCGAAGGAAAGGAATGTCCTCTGTGTCAATCTCTAGAGAGGGTTGGCTCCCTTACTAACTCCTACACTGGTTTAAGACTAGAGTTTTAGAAAAAAAATTGGAAATAATAGAAAGAGATGGGAAATATGGCCACAGGTCGGAGTGTAGGATTTGGGGCATACTGTTAGCAGGAATTCCATCCAAGCATTAAAATAACATATAATAATATAAGGCAATAACATTAACTTATGACCTTACAACAACAACTTCTAAGATTGCACTCTATAACTCACTCCCTCACCAAAAATATCCAAATTCAAATGCATAATTTAAATTTAACAGCAGATGATGAACATGAGCGTAAAATAGAAATGCATGGAATAGAAGGAAATCACACACAAGATCACTTGCAAATTCAGAAGCCCTGTATCTTCTATTAATGCAGAGAACTTGAGAATTTTTCTCGCAAAATGTCTAACCCTCTTTTACAATGGAAATTTGATTAGTATTTATAGAGGATTTTGCCTCTTTCATTAAATGCACATGAGGACAAAATGATCGCAGATCAGGAACCATAGTGAGGAAATTCCTCCTTGGAAATATTAAAAACTCATCATTTCAACAAAGCGATCCAACTTTTAAGGAAATTCCTTTGAGAAATCGATATTTCTGGGCATCGGTGCATGGAAAACTGCAAGGCTTGGCCATTGACTGGATACATTTGCTATCTCAAAAATATGCTTCCCCTTGGAAATCATGAAAATTGCATTGCATTTTTAATACTACTGCCTTCCTTACTCGAGATCCACAATCTGAGTTACTCTTCACCACAAGCATTTAATGTTCTTCATTCACCTACCTTGGGTGCTCCTTTGGTATTTATTTTATTACAACAGTAATTATTTCTCACTTTTAGATGAAAATTTTTTAAACAACCGTGTTATCCATTTTAAATTGACATTTGCCTTTAGAAGGGGTAAAATTAAGTTTCACCTTCCCTTTTAGGCGATCATAATTGCATTCGCCCCTAAACCTTAAAATGCTTTCGCCCCTTAATTGGGCAATTTCACCTCTAAAAATGCTTTCGCCCTTCAATTTTGCCCTGAGATGCTTTTGCCCTTCAATTTCACCCTGAGGGAGGGCGAAAATGATTTTTTCCCCTCAGTTTCGCCCTGAGATGCTTTCACCCTTCAATTTCGCCCTAAGGGAGGGTGCAAATAATTTTTGCCCCTTAGTTTTGCCCTAAGATGCTTTCACCCCTCAATTTTGCCTTGAGATGCTTTCGCCCTTCAATTTTTCCCTGAGATGCTTTCGCCCGAAGGGAGGGCAAAAATGATTTTCGCCCCTCCTAAGGGGCGAAATTGACTTTGACCCATCTTATCACTTGCAATTTTTTTTCCTTCTCCTTTATTCGGATGAACTTATTTATTCAGGCATCTTCGCCCCAAAGGAAGGGTGCAAAGGATTTTTGCCTCGAAAGTGCTCGAACATGGATTTTCGGTGGTACATCTTCCCGATTTTCACCTTTTTTGACTTCTGACTGTAGTGTGGAAAAAATTCCAACAAGAGTCTTTCCATCAACTCACTCATCTATCTCAGCTTGAGAATTTACGATAGCTACCAGGATATTAACTTGAGGCTCAAGGTGACTGGCTAGTTGAAAATTATCCCTAATCGATAATGCATGCCTATATGAAGGTATTTATCCATGTTACCCCCAAGTTGTCATTATCATAAATTTCCCTATCTTAGGTACCCCATTTTTGGTGGATGATCCTACCTCTTCCACACACAAGTGTACCTGATTCTGCACATTAATAATATGTCAGCAGTATTATGTTTTTTCAAAATATTAAACTAGCATCGCATAGTTGTTCAATTGTACAAACTAAGTATTAAAGCATCATCAATTAATACATTATTTTTTTGTGACAAAAGGTCTGCTAGGGAAGGTCATGACATCCTAACCCCTAGGACTAAACACTGTCATGGGTGTTTCTAGTTTAAAATAAAATTATTACATCATATATTTTCAAACAATAAGGGAAAATATTTTTGCATATCTACTCTTTCGCAAATGGAATTTCTTTTATAAAACCAGTCCCACTGGACCTTACATTGATCAAGAGTCTGATTCCACATAGACTTAGAATGGAACTCAAGAATATTTACTGGCATCACTTCAATAGCCTCTAGATTTACCATCTGTAATTTAGAAACATCCCACACATGTTCAGGGTCAACAATATATTTCCTAAGCAAGGATATGTGGAAGGTGTCATGGATATTTGATAGGTTAGGAGGTAAAGCAAGTCAATAAGCAACCAAACTGATATTTTTAGTGATCTCAAAGGGTCCCACAAATAAAGGATCCAACTTCATGGATTTTATAGCACTCTTCTTTGGTTTAACTCTTAAGAACACTTTATCTCCAACTAAGTACTCTCTTGGAGTTCTTTTTAGATCAACATAACTTTTCTTCCTATCGACAACTTCTTTAAGTCTTTGCCTAATTACCTTTAACTGATATTCCATTTCTCTAACCATATCTAGCCCAATCACAACTCGATCTTCTAGGTTATCCCAAGATAATGGTGTTTTACACTTTCACCCATACAAGACATTGAAAGGAGCCATTCCTAGAGAGGAGTGATGTCCATTATTGTAGGTGAACTCTACAAGATGTAGGTAGTCTTACCAATGAGAATTTTGATCCATGTAATACATGTAGAGTATATCTTCTAGGACTTGGTTTATTTTTTCAGTTTTACCATATGTATTAGGGTGGTATGCTGAACTCATATTCAGTCTCGTGCCTACTACACAATGGAGGGCTTTCCAAAATTTAGAAGTAAAATCTAGAATCTCTATCTAAAATGATTACCTCAGTAAATCTATGCATTTGAAAGACCTCTTTGGAAAATCTATTAGCCACCACCTGAGCATCATCCTTTATGTTCCCTAGTATGAAATGTACAACCTTAGTCAATCTATCAACTATTACGAGGATTACATCATGTTGATACCTAGTCTTGGGTAACCCTATTATAAAATCCATAGATATGACCTGCTATTTCTACATAGGTACATCATGTGGATACAATTATCCTATAGGATGCTTACGTTCTACCTTAACTTTCTAAAATTTGAGGTATCGAGCAACAAAATCAGTGATATCCTTCTTCATTCCTACCTAGAAGAAGGTTATTTTCATGTTTTCCCTCATTTTGGCCCCTCTAGGGTGAGCATAATAAGGAGATATATGGGCTTCTTGCATTACTAATTTTCTTAAATCACCTATTTTTGGTATGTTGATCCTACCTCTGTAGCACAAAAGGTCATCTTTCATGCCAAATTCCTTATTACCCTTAGGGTCTTTGTCCATTCTAGATTGAATTTCTTCACAATACTCATCCTGAGATTACTCCTATCTCACTTGATCTATTAGATCTATGTGACTTCTAGTTATGGCTGCTATGTGTTTTCTTCTACTCAAGACATCAACAACATTATTCTCTTTTCCCTTTATGTACTCAATCTCAAAGTCATATTTAGCGATAAATTTGACCCATCTTCTTTGTATCACATTGATTATAGGTTGGGTGAATATATACCTCAAAATTTGATGGTCAATTTTAAATTCAAAGGGCCTTCCTACCAAGTAGTGGCACCAAGTCTTTAGAGCATGTACCACTACAGCTAGTTCTAAATCATGTGTAGCATAATTAACTTCAAGATTTTTGAGCCTCCATGAAGTGTATGCTACTACTAACTCTTCTTGAGAGAGTACTCTTCCCTAACCCTTCCAGTGATGCATCCGTGCATACTAAAAAGTCCCCTTGAGGGTCAATAATTTTTAGGATTGGTGCAGTATTGAGTTTATGTTTCAACAATGCAAAGGTAACTTCATACTTCTTCGAACACTTGAATTCCTTTCCCTTTTTTTGAAGATTAGTTATTGCTACAACAATATTTGAGTAATCCTTTATGTAACATCTGTAGTAGCTCATTAACCCCATAAATATTCGCACTATAGTCACATTAGTATGGGGTGGCCAGTTTAGGATGGCCTCAATTTTCTTTGGATCCACAATAATTCCTTCTACTGATATGATATACCCAAGATATCATACCTCTAAAACATAGAAATCACTTTTGGCTAGATTTCCATAGATTTGGTTCTCTCTCAACAACTCTAACATGATTTTGAGATGCTTGTCATGTTCTTCCTTGTCTTGAGAGTATACTAAGATATCATCTAGGAATACGAGGATAAATTGATCCAAGTGCCTGAACAAACTATTCATTAGATTCATGAATGCAGGTGGAACATTAGTCAATCCAAAGGGTAGGAGGGTGAACTCATAGTTCACATACCTAGTTTTGAATATCATTTTGTGAGTGCCCTCCTCGCGTATTCTTAACTAATGGTAACATGATCTTAGGTCAATCTTGGTGAATATTGTGGCATCTCTCAGTTGATGAAACAAATCTTCAATTCTAAGTAGGGAATATCGGTTCTTGATTGTAGCCTTATCAAGCATCCTATAGTCAATACACAATTTTATAGAACCGTCCTTTTTCACAAATAAAATCGATGCACCCCAAGGTGACACACTTGGTTTTATCAATCCTTTTTATAATAGCCCTTGTAGTTGTACCTTTAATTCTTGCATCTCGATAGGATTCATCCTATATGGATATCTATGAATATGTTTAACTCTTGACATAAGGTCAATAGTGAAATCAAATTCCCACACAAGAGGGAATCCAGGTAAATCCTCTAGGAACACATCCTTACAATCCTAAAAAATAGGGTGGTTTCCTAGCACCTCCCTCTTCAACTGCATAGCCAACAACATCTAGGGTTTGAATGCCCCCTGCTCGCTATGAATTCTTAGTATTTCCTTGCCTTTCTCTGAATACTCAATCCATTTGTCTTGGAAATTGATCAAGGCTTTATGGTCCTACAACCAATCCATCTCTAGGATCACATCAAATGCATGAAGTGAAGCTACATACAGATAACCTTCCATGGTATCACTAGCTAAAGTAATATTTACCATCGGGTAACACAGGTTTACTGAGTACGTTTACCCAAAACCATACTCTACCTTCCAACCATGGGCTAAATATCTTGCCCTTTTCGACATATCCCTTGCTAAACTAGAAGAAATAACGCTTTCTGTGGTCCCACTATCAATTAAAAATTTTACTTTCTTATTAAAAATCTTACCTTTCACAACCAATGGGGTAACTTTCCCATCTAGCTTATGTTTCCTGATTACGACGTAGATCCGATGCTCAGGTTCCTTTCTTTTGGTGTTGGATGTACTCAGCATTTTTTTGTGCAGACATTGATTAGCATAATGTGAACCTCTGTAATGATAACACCCATCCTTGGGTCTTTGTTTCTTTTCCAATTTCAACTCCTCCACCTTAATTTTTAGAGCTAAAGTTTATAGTTTTTGAGGGTGAGGCTTTGCATTGTTGGGATTATTATTGGAATTCTTTTGGAAGTTCTTATTGAACCTACCATGTTTCCCATTATTTATCTTCTCAAAATTTTGAGGGTTCTTGGTCTTTTGATCCTCTTCCTCTTCCCATTTCAAGAGTCCCTGACCATTCCTCTTCCTCAATGCTTTTCGATCTTGTTCTAAAAGTGCAGCATAGTTAAATTGTAGGTGAGACTCTACTTTCTTTACCAAGTCATACATATTTTACAAGGATTTAGGCTCATGCATTTTTATATCATGCTTCACTCTAGGTTCTAACTCATGAATAAACTTGTGAACCCTCATATTCTCATCATAAGTAGGCACATACTTAAGTAACCAAACTAACTTCTTATAGTATATCTCTACTATTTTAGTCCCTTATCGAAGGCTGGAAAATTCTTCAAACTTTAAGGCATAGAAGTGTTCTATGAGAAACCTATTTTTGAAGATTTCAACAAAATATTTCCATTTAATATCAATAGGTTAAACCTTATTCTTCTCGTAGTAGGTTCCCCACCAATATAAAGCAACCCCTTCTAATTTGATCATGGCCCAAACTGTTTAGGTTCCTATGGAATAGCCTTTTATTGTAAAATAAACTTCTAATTCTCTCAACTAGGCTTCAACTATGTCCCCTTAACCTTCTCCATAAAAATTGGAGATACAAATATGTGTATATCCCTAGTCATTTCCTTTTCTAGAAGGGCTCTAGCTTGTAACTATTTTGCAGTTAGTCCATCGGCTTGGCTAACCTCTAAGTATCTGGCTTGCAAGTTCTTATTCGCAATAGTTTCCAACATTTGTCTCATCTAATCCTGCATGGTAGTAACCATAGCAGTGAGGTCTTCTACCTCTTTGTTGGAATTTATTGGATCCTCATCCTAGATCCCTTCTTCAACATTATTTTGTCGAGTTCATCTTGTTGAAGGTGTAGGCCTCTCTTTTATGGTCTTAGATAGTATTTTAACCTGGTTACAACCAAGAAAATATTAGGTCACTTTGAATTGTACCACTAATTCAAGCTACAATACAGTGTTCTCATGCTATAAGCCTCAATAATCTAATTATGATGGTACTAAAAGGTTATGATATAACTTCAATACCCAAGTTCATACTTATCATAAGTAAGATATCATAACATCCCATTCATCCTTGGGATTAGTTCCCATTAGATTCTAGCAAGTAGGAGATTCTAGGCCTTCCTAACTTATCTCAAAACTTAAGCATTCCTTCATTGAAAGACATTGAAATTCCTTTAGCACATAAGAAGCTATATACCCTCATACCTAGAACTCTGATACTAAATGTAGTGACCCAAAATATAGCTATAAAAAAATAGAAAATAAAGAATATATATATACCAATATATATATATATATATATATATATATATATATATATATATATATATATATATATATATATATATATATATATATATATTACAAAGAGAGATTCATCAAACCCTAAATGAACTTAGATTAATCTAATTTTTTAAGAATACCCTAAGTTTCTCGAAGAGTTACATCTCACAAAATACCCTCACACAAGTCCATCTATGTAGGCGTACTATGTGTTATCACAAATAAGCTTATCTATATCATCATTCTTGATGAGCTAAACTTATCACCTTTAGTCAATCAAAGGTATACACCCATCACCATACCATACATAAGTCAATTTGTGTAGGTATGCAATGTGTATTGTGACTTAAGCTATCCATCTCGTCTTCACGATGAGATATCTTAACTCGGATGTAGAATTACCATAAACTTAGTTTTCATTCTTCATAAGGGGTCCTTAATCCCTTAGGTATCCCTATGTTCTTCCTAAGGGGTCTCAAATCCTTAGGTCATCCTCGAGGTTCATCCTAAGATTTCAATCTCCTAGGCCTCTTTTTTATTTTTTTAGCAAGGAAACAAAAAAACAAGAAAATAAGAAATCAAGAATAGTTCTTTTCATGCCAGTGATAACATCTCATAAACATATAAGAGGTGCTTAAGAGAAAGGAAGACATCTAAATGAAAATAAGTATTAAATGGAAGTACAAGAGCTAACTAAAAAATCAAAAGCTATTCATAAGCGTAAATTAAAGATACATTTTTCCAAATAGTCAACAAATTATTACATGAAGGCAAGTATGGTAAATCCTCCATACTTTTAAAAGAATAACATATTACATTAATTTCATCAGGGATATCTCCCCATAATTCTAGTCTATTGAGCATAAGTAGATTATTGTAAATGCAAATCAAACTAGACCATCGATACCAACTGCCTCTTTAGTCCTCCTTCTCTTTCCATATTTTGTTTGAGGATAGTAGAGGATTAGGGCATTCATTTAGGCTAGGCATGTCTCTAAATGCATCTACCATTTACTTTACCAAATTGTAACTATACAAATTAAATCAAAGTATCTAACCATCTATTGCATAGTTGATATCAATAAAAATCTCTATTTTCATTTTCCCCTCTCATTACCCAATGAGAGTCTTCAACTAATACAACTAGATCATAGGTTTTACTTTAATCAATAATTTTAACCTTTATTCAACCAATTAAAGTCCCATACCTCTAAATAAGCTAGGTTTTTTTATTTAATAAATCAAAGTCTCCTTATTTTAAAATATTAAACAAAAATATATATATATATATATATATATATATATATATATATATTAAACAAAGCATTTCCTTTTAATTCATAAGTTAAGGTTCCATATCCTTAATATATAAAACAACTATTTTATTTTATTTAATAAATTAGAGTCTTCTTACTTTAAAATATTAAACAAACCATTTCCTTTTATTTCATAAGTTAAAGTCCCATACTCTTAATCTATAAAACAACTATTTTTTATTTAATAAATCAAAGTCTCCTTACTTTAAAATATTAAACAAACCATTTCTTTTTATTTTATAAGTTAAGGTCCCATACCCTTAATCTATAAAACAACTATTTTCTTTTATTTAATAAATCAAAGTCTCCTTACTTTAAAATATTAAACAAACCATTTCCTTTTATTTTATAAGTTAAGGTCCCATACCCTTAATTTATAAAAAAACTATTTTATTTTATTTAATAAATTAAATTCTCCTTACTTTAAAATATTAAACAAACCATTTCCTTTTATTTCATAAGTTAAGGTCCCATACCCTTAATCTATTAAACACTATTTTATTTTATTTAATAAATCAAAGTCTCGTTACTTTAAAATATTAAACAAACCATTTTATTTTATTTTAATTAATTCTCTAACCTATTAAATAATCTTTCATTAATAATCAATTAGACCATGTGCTCTTATCAACATAGAAAATCTTCTAATTTCTCTTTCTTTTGGAAACTAAGTAATAAAGTTGTTCTTACACACAATGATCCCTTTGTTTATTAAAGTAATTAAAATAATATCCTAGCAAGAGTGTCATCCTCAACAATGCTAAAATAATAAAAAGGTGTCATGCAACCACCAAAATATGGGTTCCAAACTCGTTTAAACTAAGGTTTTAACAGGAAAGCATGGTGGTTCCTATGTAACACATGGGGTGCTGAAGGGAACGACGGGGTCATGGCAAACAAGCACACAACACAATACCAAAACAACCCAAGTAGCATTGGTAGATTCATAACAACAGTGCAACGTGACCGAGACAACTCGTATTTCCCCTCTGCCCAGAAGGTTAAGTTAGCAGCAAAGAAGAAATGGAAGCAGGTTTAACCAACTCCTTAACTAAAGGTTTTACGATAGGTTACCCCAAACTACTAAGATACCAAACATGACCAAACTAGACGTCACCGTCCCAAGCCATGGTTAGAGACAATAGTCAAAACAGGTCGATGACGAGTAAGGGTTTGTGCCTAGCATCATAAAAACCACACAAATATTTCCTCACGATTCTAAAATGATAATAGGCTAGATGAAAACACAACTAAGGTTTCTCTAACAAAGCTTGACATCATCGCAACTCTAAATATTCATAGTAGTCTTCGAAGGCAATTGGGTTGACATCGACAACTACAGTGTTGCAAAACAATAACCCTCCAAATAGTCCAAGGGGCTTTCAACCATTGAAATTATGGGTGACACCAATCAAAAAATACAGGGGGTGCTGAAAACAACTGGATGGTAAACAACAAGTTTGTTTGCTCTACAAAGGTGGAGGTGAATGCCCAAACCAGCTCTAACATTCAAAATTCTATTTATAAGATGATGTAAACCAACATAAATTCTTCAAGTCAATATCATCCTCATTGAGCATCGTTGCTTTTATGATCTGTTTTTCTCCTCCTGTTCCACATTCTCTCCTTTTTGTTCTCCTTCCAATATTAACCCTCCATTTCCTTTTTTCATCACCCTTAACAGATATCGAACCCCTCCTCTCATTCCATGCCTCTGGTCTTGTCTTTTATTAACTCCACCTGCCTTCCATTACTCCATCCTTATCGGTTAGGCTAGGTGGGAGAGATATTTTTGTTTTTTTATAAATAAAATGAGAGAGGATTCAAACATGAGTGTACAAGCTCATTCACTTCTTTGAATAAGACTTTTTAATTAAAAAGAATAAAAATCTTTCCTTTTATTAATAATATTTCTTCAAAGTCTAATATTTAAGTAAATAAGAGTTCCATATGTATTTATATAAAGTTATTATTAATTAAATGAAAAATTAACATCATTCAAAATAAAACAAGTATTATATTATCATTCAAAATAAAACAACTATTATTTTAAATATAATTCGATTATCATTCAAAATAAAACAACTATTATTTTAAATGAATTCTATTAACATTCAAAATAAAACTATTATTTTAAATAAAATTATATTATCATTCAAAATAAAACAAATATTATTTTAACTTAAATTCTATTATCATTTAAAATAAAACAACTATTATTTTAAATGAAATTTTATTATCATTCAAAATAAAACAAATCTTATCTTAAATGAATTTCTATTATCATTTCAAATTAAAACTTACTATTATTTATACATAAGTGTACATATTTTAAAACATAGAAGGATTCTTTTATCAAATACTAACATCATGTTATTCCTTTATAATATTTGAGCACACAAGGAGTTTCATAGATAACCATCTTATGTATGCTTTCCAAATATTTGATGCAACAAGTGAGGAAGTAAAATATAAATCAATAATAGGCAATAGACAAAGAGGAAGTCTTTCCATCAACTCAGTCACTTATCTCAACCCTAGAATTTATGATAGCTACCAGGATATCAACTTGAGATTCAAGGTGATTGGCTAGTTGACGATTACCCCTAATCGATAATGCATGCCTATATGAAGGTATTAATCCATGTTACCCCTGAGTTATCGTAATTATCACTTCCCCTATCTTAGGTACCCTATTTTTTGTGGATGATTCTACCTCTTCCACCCACGAGTGTACGTGATTCTTCTAATTAAAAATATATCAATAATATCATGTTCTTTCAAAAGATTAAACTAGTACCACATAATTTTTCAATTGCACAAACTAAGTATTAAAGTAACATCAATTAATACATTCTTTTTTATGCCAAAAGGCCTACCAGGGAGGGTCATGAAACTTTTGGAGATCTCTTACGAAATTAGGAAGGAGGTCCACTTGTCTTCATCTTAATAAACCTATAAATTTTATTTTGAGTAACTTTTTGAAGTGACACTTTATCAATTATTAGTTCATGGTCACCAATGATTAATATCATTACCTAAATATTTATCTTGATGTCATTAATCAAATACAAAGGTTTAATCATCACTATAACATGGTTCTTTTAATAGATTATAGTGTTCTACAAAATACTAATAAATTTTCATCCATTTTATTTGTTTGACAGATTAAAGCATGTAAAATGCCTCAAATAAAATCTATGACATTATCATCCATAATGAAAATTCAAGTCCATGTATCACGATATTCATATAATGTCCAACATAAAAAATATAATGATCATATCAAAATTATTATCATTGGTCCAATAATTATTTAATGACAAGATAAAGAGTGTTTTGCAATCTCTTGGAGATTATAAGTGGTAGAACATGCTACTAGATATTATTGGTACGACATATGAGCATGTAGATAATCATGGAGACCTTACAATCCTTGAAATATTGGAGGTTTTATCTATAAAATTCTAAAATAGGGGGACTCAAATATTTATATTTTATTCTTTCCTGCTCTATGATTTTTATGTTGTCTAAAATAGAATATGTTTCTCCACTAAATGCATTTTATTTTGTGTGTTTATAGGTTAATAACTTTAATATTTATATTTAAAATATAATTTTAGGATACTGGGCAGTAAGATTCAATTATATTTGAAAAGCATTAATTGCTCTCCAACTTATCAACATGTGGTTCATAAGATGGTATCAAAGTATAATATTCCAACTCTTTTGCATTTGTTCTATGATGTGGCCTACATAATGCACAAGATATGTAGTAAGATGTAAAATGTGGTTTTATATTTTTATTAAAGAAAAGTACAATAGGGATCATCCACCCAAGGGATTATTTGTTATGAATTTTTTATATATATATGTATAAAGTACTAGCAAAAGATAAAATAGTGGTGAAAAGTATATAATGTAAACTAGACATAAAAGGTTGGACATGTGAATAATTTGACCATCAAATATTTCTATATAAAAAAATTAATTATATACCTCATCTTAATGCTTGTTGAAGAATATTATATTATTTGGTACATGCTAATATACCTCCTTGGTACAATATTGTAAATATTAGATTAGGGTTGTGTCCTAGATTAGAGTGTGAGTAAATATTTTATGTAATGTAATAATGTGCAAGAAATGCACAAGTGTCATGTAAATAAGTGTGCAAGTTTTATGTGTGTAAATATGCACAAGTGTCTCATATGTAAGTGTGCACATGTGTTCTTAGATTAGGATGTGTTATGTGAAGAGTCATGTCCAAGTGTGCATACAAGATAGATTCATGTGTATGCAAGTGTCAAGTAGAGAAGCCAAGAGTCATGAGATTTGGCATAAGGAAAGGAAGATTCAAGTAACCAAAGAGTCATCCTACAATGACTATACATTATTGCATAGAGAGGCATAGATAAATCGCCTACATAGCTTACATAGCCTACATAGTGAGTATTGTGATTATCATTGTATGAGAGTTTTATGATACATTTGTAATAGAAAGAGGAGTAATATAGATTGCATACATTTGAGCAACTAATATTATAAGTCTTGTTATATTGTATGACTTAGGCTATTATTTTTATATTTTACCTTATTAATGAATGTTATTTGATATATTATTAGCCTTGATATTTACATATTAGTTGTCTCATATTATCTTTGTTACATTATTATTTTAATCATATTATATTGTGGCTATCATATATTTGATCTTGTGAGTTTACATTAATTGTAAGGCTTCAAAAGCCATCAGTGGTATTAGAGCTACAAGCAAGAAGGTTCTTGCACAGGTTATTTTTTATTAGTTGTAAAAGAAATTGACTTTTGTTCAGTGTGACAAGAAATCTAGAGTCTTTCCATAGCTGTAGGAATAACTAGTGAAGACTCGGACTTAGCAGTAGAATTTGAAAAGTTAAAAGCTAGGGTCTTTCTACTATATTGAAGGCTAACTAGTGAAGGCTAGGACTCATCTAGGGTATTTCCACTAGATTGAAGGATAACCAGTGAATAATAGGATCCATATATGAATGAATCAAATTGAAGATAATTTATTATTAATGGAAATAGCCAACGTCGACATTGATAAAGTATTTTTAGGGACAGATAAATTCTTGGCAATTGGATTCTATCAAGAAAGTTGAATAAACTGGTATAATCAAGCTATCTTGTTTGGAGAATCAAGGAAGTTTATAGTCACCTTGACATTATTGGGTTCTCTAGTAAGGAGGAGAATCATTATTGGAGTTCTTAGGATCAACCTAAGATATTGTTGCAAGTAGAGATTTATCTTCAAAGAAGTGAAAAACTTCAGACAACAGATAGAGAAGACTTTCATCTTCAAATGTAAGAAGAAAAAAAAAATTCTTCCAATAATTGATTTTGTGACAACCCAGTCTAGCATATTGGTTGTAACCACCTAATATCACTTAAAGGCTTGAAGAATGATGGATATGGTTCGACAAGGATAATTTTTTTTCTTGTTTTTAATCTTTATTTTGCACCCATTAGTAATTAGTACATAGCATTGAATACCACTTTTGGGATTATGACCATTGCATATGACCTCCCAAGTTAATGAGATTGGTCATATCCCATATAAGATGCCTTTTATGGTTCTATCCTTCTCACCCTTGGGCTCATCATTAGAACTTAAAACCACTGCTTAGGATTAATCTCTGAGGCCCATAACACTTAGAGGGTGGATGAATAACTCTCCTCTCTTAACATGTGGAATCTTAAGTTTAATTTTAGTCATCTATCCCTAAATATCATGTAAGGATGTTTAGCATAGGTGCTATAGTTCTTAATTAGTGACCATGCATCTAGATTAATATCTAGAACCATGGGAAATTAAGGTCATGCCATTCACCTAGCACTTATCATGGTCTCACTCGAAAAAGTTACAAATAATACGATGGTTTTTTTCCATACTAACCCACCGTGGAATCTTATCTTAAAGTTCTGTAATTATCTCACCAAGATTTCTTATCTGACAACTTCATACAAGGGCCACCATCATACTGCTTGTATAATGACCTATATGGATGTCCCATACCACCCATCCATAGCGATCATTCATGAAACTTCGTTGATTGCATACACACAATTCAACGATATTGGACGAATTGGTTTTGTTCATCCTTCCCGATAATTTAAAAGGGTAATTTCATGGTTATGGTTTCATCCTCCTCAATGATTTAATTGGTAGGAAAATTTGGTATTATATGGTATCTTTAATTTTAAGCTTATGATTCTCTTGTAATTCTAAGTAATATCCAATATTTAATAAAGGAAATTTATCTAAAATTTGTTCCATTAATATTTTAAAAAGATGAATATAATCTATCAAGATAAAGATAACTAATTATTTTCTTCGAGAATACATTGAAAACCAATAGCTTTAATAACTACCCAAAATAAATCCCTTAAAATATATCCAATAAAGAAATCCAAAAACTTTAATATCTAAAAGAAATTCATAACTCTTTAACTACTCTCGACTTTAAATTATATTTTTATTAAGATAATTTATAAATGATTTTATAAACTTCTTTTGATCTGAAAGTGATATATATATAATGGATACTACATTGTCCATTTATCTGAATTAAAGAATAGTTTATTCTCTAAAAGGAGAGACCTATCACTTTACCATAAATATAAATAAAGTTTTTAGAGGGCATTGCAGTACAAGGACTTATATCTTCTCGGGAGGAAATAAATTTGTTCAAATGCTATTAAGAGAATTTTTCATAACTTAAATTTGGTAAGGTTTAATTTATAATTTTACATCTATAGATTTATAAAAAAACTTCATAATTATAATCCTTCAAATATATTCCAAAAAAAACTCTAATCACAAGCGATATTGAGATTATAATTGTTAATATATAGTTGTCTTTATTTTTACACATGAATACTATTCACAGGGGTGGAATAATGTTCACACAGCTTTAGTTACAAATCAAGTTGTTAAATCTTAAGCATTATTCAACCCTAAAGAGTCTTTTTGGATAGTAATGAATTACTTCTTTTCCTCAAGCTCAAATATGTAAAATTTGAAATTGGAAACTATACCACCCACACGTCAAAGACGTTGCCATTTGCTACTTTACACATTACATCGTTGGATTCGTTGGTTCTAAAATAGGGATCAAAATATCTCAACTAAATGAATGCATGCTTCTACGATAATTATTATTATTTTAACAACCAATATTAAATATCAATAACTTTATTTAAATGTAGAACACAGGTAATCAATTTTCGTTGTAAGAAGGATTTTCAACTATTTAAAATACTACATTGCTACTTGGATTTAAAAACAAAGCATTTCAGCATGGTCAACAAAATACACATATGCTACCGTGTCACCTAGAAAGATAACACACACACTTAATGCATTCAATAATAAAAAATACATATTTGCTACTGGATTAAAAGCGAAGCATTTTGATAGACCAACAAAATATACATGCATCACCCGAAAAGAGAACACACACAGAATGAATTCAACATATAGGTGATAGATAAATTAAATCAAACGATGTATGGCTTGGAGGATATCACTTGTATCCGCACAGCTTCAAATTTCCAGCCAAACTAAGCTCAATAAAATAAACTACCATAGTCTCCAAGGGTAAAAACATATGATGAATGAGGTTTTCAACAAAAGGTTGAGAGAGAAGTATAACATAACATTACAATGTTGTCCTAAGGATACATTCTCTAATGAAGAAGTATATACATATAAAAAGAAAGCAATGGTTCCTTATGCCCTGAAAAATAAATATTTTACGTCTAAATCGTACACAGGATATTTTTAGTATTCAGTTCAGGAATTTATCCTACTAATTCAACCACAGATATTACCCTCCCGGTTCAATAACTTAAGATTAAAAAAAAACATTATAGCAAATTGAATGGCTATTGCACTGTAAATATAAATAATTCCCTTCTTTAAAATTTAAATTGGTCAGCAAACACAGCATAAGCAACCTCAACAAAGCTCATTAAAAAAAAAAAAAAAACATAAAGATAGAGTAGACCTATGAAATTTGAGTTGGCTACCCTTAATCCATGTTCTACTTCTCCGTGCCCTTCTTAATCCTTATTTCCTCCTCCTCTCTTACTTCCATTACGACATATTTTAAAGAAAAAAAAAAGGAAGAGAACCAATAGGCAAGTGTAAATCATGCATCAAGTCAAATTCAACATTCCTTTAACCACCAAGTGTTTCTATAAAAAGAAGATTTAGAACATTCAAAGGAAGCAAGGGTCATTTAACTTAATAATTCATCGAAATATTTTTTACTTAAAAGTATCTTTTCTATTTTAGTTTCTTAAATAAATAAAACAAGATAAATAAATAATCAAACAAAAAAACCAGGCATCTATACCTCCAACAACTCTTTCCATATTGACAATTTTATGATAACAAGAATGTTATCATATGTCAAACGAGATTAGTTATAATTCTTCGTGATACTTTCCTTATCATTGGAGGACTTACAAATTGAAGCAATCATCCCTTTAATGATATTAATACACAATGTGTCTATATGAATGCATCTACAGGGCTTTCATGTACCCATGAGCCATTGGTGAGTGTTTTATTTCTATAGCTATTCTACCCTTACCAAAGTGAATACCCCACTATGATGAGAATTTACACCACCATCATTTTTCATTTCATTTTTTTAGGACCTACATCTGCATAACAAAGACCATCAATAGTACCATATCCAAGAATGATAAAGTATAATGAACTTATATATACAAACAACATCATTATAAAACATGTTTAAGGAGGATCATGACACTCTCCCCCTAGTTCTAAACACAATCCTATGTATTTTGAAAATACAATTTAATTAAAAATATAAGAAAATTGTTCTTTCATAGAATCTACATTTTTCTATGTAGCATTTATTTCAAAAAATTGGTCCTATTGGAACTTACATTGATTTACATTTCTTTTTCTTAAACACTTGATACAATAAGATAACATCCAGACTAAGTGAATTTTAAAGGCAAGGGGATCTGTAATATGCAAATTAGACACATTCAAAACATGTGATGGGTCAACAACATATTTTATGAGTAAATATACATGGAATATATCATGGATCTTTGATATATTAGGTGGAAGGACAAGTTATAGGTCACTAGATTGATCTTTTCTATGATTTCAAAAGGACTAAAAAAATTGAGATCATGTTTGGTTGATTTGATGGAGCTTTTATTAGATCTTACCCTTAGAAAGACTTTATATCCCATAGAGAATTCTCTTAATGTCCTTTTCAAATTAGCATAGCTCTTTTTTCGATCCATGGCTTCTTTGAGTCATTGGTGGATCATTCTCAATTGTTCCTCCATCTCCTTTACAATATTTGTTCTGATCACTACTTAATCCTCATTATCATAAGATAGAGGAGTTTTACATTGTCTCCCATACAAGGCCTCAAAATGAGCCATCCTTGAAGAAGTGTGATGGTTATTATTAAAAGTAAATTCAGCTAAGGATAACCTCCCACTTAGTCTTATGGTCAATGCAATACATGCGTAGCATGTCCTCAAGGGCCTAGTTATTTTTCTCATATTTTTCTTGAATGTCACCCTTATGAAGATTTTATCTCTCCATATAGAATTCTCTCGGTGATATATTTTAGATCCTCATAACTACTCCTTGAACTCTCTAATAAATTGTCCTAAGTTGTCCCTCTATGTTCTTAACAATATCTGGTTTGATCCTTCCAAATCTTCCAATCTTCCTCTTTGTAAGTAGTTTTCTCATGTAGCCTTCTATAATACATGCAAAGTACAACTTTGAGAATTTGGTCAACCCTCTCTGGTTGGCTATCTATTTTTTCTAGTTGATATGTAGAACTGATGTTTAATTTTGTACCTAAAACTCGATGCAAGGCTTACCAAAATTTTGAGGTAAATTTAGGATCTCTATCTAAAATAATGACTTTAGGGAATCCATGCAGCCGCACAATATCCCTAGCAAATTTGTTAGTTATAGTAGGTGGATCATACTTGACATTTCCTGGAATAAAATGTGCTACTTTAGTGAACTTTTCAATAACTACCAAATTGCATCGTGTTGAAATCTGGTCTTTGGTAGACCCACAATGAAATCCATAGAAATGACTTATCACTTTTGTTCTAGAATATCATGAGGAAAATGTTTTCCAGCTGGGTGTAGGTTTTTAGCTTTTAATTTTTGGCACTTGAAGAATCTAGCCATAAAATTATTGATATCTCATTTCTGGACAATAAAAAAATTTCCTCAAGTTTTCCCTCATTTTAGCCCCTTCAAGATGTGCAAAATAAGTAGTACAATGGGCTTCTTGTAAAATAATATTTCTTAACCCTCTTGATTTAGGGATAACAATTCTATCTTTTAAGAACAATAGATCATCTCTAATATTAAAGTCTTTGCCCTTACCAGGTTCTAGCTCACCCCACGCCCAACATTTTCATAATATCTATCACCTTGTTGTTGTTCCCTGACCTTATCGAACAAATCTACATGACATTTGGATATAGAAGCTATCTTATTCTCCTTCCCCTTAATGTATTCAATTTCAAAGTCATACTCGGATAGGAATTTCATCCATCGATGTTATCTAGCATTTAAAATAGATTAGGTGAAGATGTATTTCACACTTTGATGATCTATTTTTAATTCAAAGGGTTTCCCCAACAAATATCTTCAAATTTTAAGTGCATGGACCACAACTACCAATTCTAAGTCATAGGTAGAATAATTGAGCTCATGTTTTTTAAGCTTTCGAGAATTGTAGGCTATGATAGCCTCATTTTGCATCAGAATCCCACCCAAACCTTCACTAGAGGCATCAATGCAAATTTTAGACTTTTTTGAAGAGTCAGGCATCTTCAAAATTGGGATGGTTGTCAACTTTTCTTCTAAAATCTTGAAAGCCTCTTCACATTATTTTATCCATTTGAATACTTTTACTTTTATTTGCAAATTAGTGATTGGATAGATAATTTTTTAGAATTTCTTTACAAAATACTTATAATATCCTACCATTCCCATAAAATTGCATACTTCTAACACATTGGTGGGTGTAAGCCAATTGATTATAGCTTCAATATTTTTAGGATCGACAATAATTCCATGATCAGATATAACATACCCCAAGTATTGGACTTATGAGATGTAAAATTCACACTTAGAAAGCTTCTCATAAAGTTGATTCTTCCTAAGAATTTCTAATACAATTCTCATATGTTGATCATGTTCTTCCTTAGTTCGTGAGTAGATCAATATATCATCCAGAAATATGAGCATGAAATGGTCTAGTTGTTCTTGAAAGACACTATTCATAAGATTCATAAAAGTTGCCAGGGAATTTTTTAACCCAAAAGGTAAGATTATGAATTTATAATATCCATATCATGTTCTAAAAGCAGTCTTGTGAGTATCTTCTTCTCATATCCTTAATTGATTGTATCTAGATCTAAGATTAATATTTGATAAGATAATAGCTCCTTTCAACTGATCAAATAGATCATCAATTCTTGGTAGGGAGTATCTATTCTTGATAGTTACCTTATTAAGTATTGTGTATCCAATACATAGCCTTAAGGATCCATCATTTTTCACAAATAATATATGGGCTCCCCAAGGTGACATACTTGGCTTAATTAATCTCTTTTTGAGCAAATCTTAGAGCTATATTTTGAGTTCTTGTAGTTCGATCTAAGTCATTCGATAGGGTGATCTAGCAATGGGTTCAGCTACAGGTATGAGTTTGATAGAATATTCAAACTCTCATTGTGGTGGAAGACTATGTAAGTCTTTAAGAAATACATCCTTAAATTATTTCATCATAGGAAACTTCTTAAAAAATTCCATATTAGCTTCATTTTATTCATGTTTATTTATTTTGACTACATAAACTGTCCCATACCTTTTGATTATTTTCTTAAGCTATAATGCAAACAACAAGTGTGGGAAAAAGGTACCCTTATCACAGTGGACTCTTACTCATTGGTTAGGTGTCATGGCCCTCCTAGATGGACCTTTTGACATGGAAAATAATGTATTAATTGATGGTGCTTTAATACTCAATTTTATGCAATTAAGCAGCTATGCGATATTAGTAGATATTGAAGAGCATGATACTACTAACAAATTACCAATGTGTAAGATTAGGTACACTCATAAGTGGAATAAGTTGAGTCATCCACTAAAGGTGAGGGTACTTGAGGTTGGGGAAGTGATGATAAGGCAACTTGGAGGTAACAAGGATGGATACCTTCATATAGGTATGCATTCAGTTAGGGATAATCGTCAATAGTTAACCACCTTGAGCCCCATACTAATGGCCTAGTAGCTATCGTAAGTTCTAGAGGTTGAGATAGGTGACTAAATTGATGGAAATATTTTCCTCTTTGTTTGTTGCACATGCTTGATTGTCTTTTACTTTAGCACTATTGCCTCAATAATTTGGGAAGTATGAATGAATAGGTTGTCTTCATGACTCCTTGTGTGCTCTGGTAAATAAAATGATAAAGAGATTTCATTTTAAATAAATGGTTGATTTATTTTAGAATGATAAATAGATTTCATTTTAAATAAATGGTTGATTTATTTTAGAATTATAAAGAGATTTTATTTTAAATAAATGGTTGATTTATTTTAGAATGATAAATAGATTTCATTTTAAATAAATGGTTGATTTATTTTAGAATGATAAATAGATTTCATTTTAAATAAATGGTTGATTTATTTTAGAATGATAAATAGATTTTATTTTAAATAATAGTTAATTTATTTTAGAATGATAAAGAGATTTCATTTTAAATAAATAATTGATTTATTTCAAATTGATAAAGAAACCTCTTTTAAATAAAAATGAACAGTTGTTTCATATTAAGCAATAAAAGAATTTCCATGATAAACTAATGGTTGCTCCATTTGTAATGATAAATGAAATTCATTTAACTTATAGAGAAAGCTTTTATTGTCTTAATTATATGAAAATTCACTTATTAAAATGGTAATCTACTATTAGTTTAAAAAATGATAGAACCACCCTTTAGAATCGAATTGAGCCAACCATGCGAAGCTTTCGATTGACATGAAGAGATGGCTTCATTAACGTGAAGGGATGGCTTCATTGACATGGAGGGATGGATTCTTTTATGGTAGCATCTTGGGAAGGCAAAAGAAAAAATATCTCCCCTACCACCTGATGAATTCAGATGAGGAGTAATGACATGAAAATGTTGGACAAAAAGGTAAGAGGGGAGTTACACACTGTGGAGTAGGAGGAAATATATGTGGGAGAAAAAGAGTAGTGAGTGATGAGAGAGAGACGGGAAACAAGCACCACGTAACAAAATAAGAGACACCATGTGAAGAGGATATGAAGGAGATGGGCATTCGCTAACACAACTAAGGAAGACAACCAATGCTTACATAACCAGTTTGGATTCATGGGATCACTTTTATATAGATGTATTTGAGGCTTTTCTCTGCTAGTTTTTAGACTATTTTTGGTCTATAGGTTTTTGTTATGTATGTCATCCCTTTAACCAAAGTAGAACTACTCCTTTAAGGAGTCTTAGTGTTGAACCAGTAGAGTGGTTCTTGGGTTGTCATCTTTGTAGTTGTGTATGTGAAACCTTAATTAAGATGTGGCCCTGTTAAGCCCTCGATGACCAAACTCTAGTGTTTTTTAGTAAAGGATTAAACCTTAGCTCTACGATTTTGTTAACACACTGAATAGTTGATCCTTTGTAGACATGACTTCATTATTGAGTAAGTTGGCTTGTGTCATTCTCTGTCCCCCTATTATGGTTGTTTACCTCTGTTTTTAGACTGTATTGGGTTGGGTGTAGACAACAGCTAGAGCTAAGCATCCTTGAGGTGAGTCGTTAGTGTTGAGTTCCTAGGGATAACCTCTCCCTTGGATATTTTACAGCCTGTAAGGTCAACATAGTGGGCGTATGGCTGAGCGAAACCATGTCGAACTAGCAGCCACACCTTGGCTATCGTTTAGCACAACCATGACTTTTGTGCATACCTCCCTCACTGTAACTTGCTATGTGTATTATGCTATCTCAAGTTGTGCCCTCATCACCTCTATGGAAAAGTTTACTCTATGATGTTCCTTACTTTCCAAAATTAGCAGTGGGTTATTTGTTGAACGAGGGGAAGTAGAGTATCTTAGTAGGAAACCTTTTATATAGTTTCATTAATTAAAATGATATATTTTAGATTAATGGAAATAAAAGGCTTCTTTTATATAGTTTCATTAATTAAAATGGTAGATTTTAGATTAATGGAAATAAAAGGCTTCCTTTATATAGTTTCATTAATTAAAATGGTAGATTTTAGATTAATGGAAATAAAAGGCTTCTTTTATATAGTTTCATTAATTAAAATGGTAGATTTTAGATTAATGAAAAGGAAGGTTCTTTATAGAGTTCATTATTTAAAATGGTGAATTTTAGATGATGAAAAGAGGAAACCTTATATGATTTCATTAGTTAAAAATTACGGGACTTTAATTTATGAAATGAAAGAAAAAATGATTTATTTGTGAATTAAAGTAGTTGAATTTAATTTAATGAATAAATATGGAAAATGGTTTGTTTTGTAAATTAAGGGTATGAGACTTTAATTTATGAAATGAAAGGAAAAAGGGTTTATTTGTGAATTAAAGTAGTTGACTTTAATTTAATGAATAAATATGAAAAATGGTTTGTTTTGTAAATTAAGGGTATGAGACTTTAATTTATGAAATGAAAGGAAAAAAGGTTTATTTGTGAATTAAAGTAGTTGACTTTAATTTAATGAATAAATATGGAAAATGGTTTGTTTTGTAAATTAAGGGTATGGGACTTTAATTTATGAAATGAAAGGAAAAAGGGTTTATTTGTGAATTAAAGTAGTTGACTTTAATTTAATGAATAAGTATAGAAAATGGTTTATTTGTAAATTAAGGGTATCGGACTTTAATTTATGAAATGAAAGGATAAAGGTTTTAATTGTGAATTAAAGTAGTTGAGTTTAATTTAATGAATAAATATGGAAAATGATTTATTTTGTAAATTAAGGGTATGGGACTTTAATTTATGAAATGAAAGGAAAAAGGGTTTATTTGTGAATTAAAGTAGTTGACTTTAATTTAATGAATAAATATGGAAAATGGTTTATTTTGTAAATTAAGGGTATGGGACTTTAATTTATGAAATGAGAATGAAAGGATTTATTTATGGATTAAAGTAGTTGACTTTAATTTTGAAGGAATGAAAGGGGGCTACATACAAATGCCAATCAGTTCTGCCATTAGGCAGAGATATGTGGGTCTCAAATAGACATTGGTTAAGGAAGTAGGTTTATCTTCACCCATACTCTACCTTCCACCCATTTGCCAAAAATATAGGTCTTTCCAGTATATCCTTGACTATACTAGATGAAATAAAAAAAAATTAGTACTAATTACTAAGCTATTTATCTTTCAAAGCGTAGCTTGTCCATTTAGATTTGAATCTCCAATTGTGACTTGTCCATCTAGACTTGAATTTCCAGTTATCATGTGAGATTGATTTTTTGTTGCTTTCTTTGGGTCTATTCTTAGAGGACACTTATTGGCATAATGTGGCTCTCCATAAATGAAACAACCCATCCTTGGTGCTCAAGGATTTCCTTCCTTATTTTTACCAATACCCACTTCATGATCTAGTCCATTCATTTTTGAAGGGAGAGTTTTAGATTATCTTTATTCTTATTTCCTTTGTTTGTAGATCTTATTCTCAACTTTTCCTTGTTATTTTTTTCTTTAGATTTTTGATCAACAAATACTTTCATTATCTTTTATTGTTGCTCCATTTTCTTTATTAGTAGCTTAATTATAGATATAAGTTGTTCCATCTATCTCTAAAACGATTTGACTATGGATGCAAGGTCATCCATTTCTTCCTAGTTACAAAAGAGCTATATTAGTTTTGAATATTCTTGGTCTAGGTTAGAGTTCATTTATGGAAGTCCTCGGGACTTATGACCTAGGAATATTACAACCTAGGCTCTGATACCAACTATGACAACCCAATCTAACACACTGGTTGTAACGACCTGATCTCACTTAAAGGCTTGATAAACAAGGGAGACAATTCGACAAGGATAATTTTTTTCTTATTTTTGATCTTTATTTTACACCCATTAGTAATCAATACATAGCATTGAATACCACTTTTAGGATTATGACCATTGTAGTCAACCTCCCAAGTGGATGAGATTGGTTGGATCCCATAGAAAGTGTCTTTAGTGGTTCTATCCTTCTCACCCTTGGGCTCATCATGAGAACTTAGAACCATGGCTTGGGATTATCCTCTAAGGCCCATAACACTTAGAGGGTGGACGCATAACTCCTCTCCCTTAACATGTAGAATCTTGAGTTTAATTTTACTCATCTATCCCTGAATATTAATTAGGGGTGTTTAACGTAGATGTTATAGTGCTTAATTGGTGACCATGCATCTATATTAATATCTAGTACCATGGGCAATTAGGGTCATGTCATTCACCTAACACAAATCATGGTCTCACTTGATAAAGTTGTAAATAATATGGTGGTTTGTCCCATACCAACCCATCATGGAATCTTATCTTAAAGTTTCACAATTCTCTCACCAAGATTTCCTATCTAACAACTTCATATAAGGGTCACCATTGTACTTCTTGTACAACGATCTAGATGTATATCCCATACTACCCATCCATAGTAGTCATTCATGAAACTCTGTTGATTGCATACACACAATTCAATGATATTGGATGAATTGGTTTTATTCATCCTTCTCAATAATTCAAAAGGGTAAGTTCATGGTTATGGTTTCATCCTCCGCGATGATTTAACTAGTATATTTGGTGTTATATGGTGTCTTCAATTTTAAGCTTATGATTATCTTGTAATTCTAAGTAATATCCTATATTTAATAAAGGAAATTTATCTAAAAAAATTTCCATTAATATTTTAAAAAGATGAATGTAATCTATCAAGATAAAGATAACTAGTTATTTTCTTTGAGAATACATTGGAAACCAATAGCTTTAATAACTACTTGAAACAAATTCCTTAAAATATATCCAATAAAGAAATCCAACAACTTTAATATCCAAAATAAATTCATAACTCTTTAACTATTGCCGACTTTAAATTATATTTTCCTTAAGATAATTTATAAATAAGTTTATAAACTTCTTCTAAGTTGAAATTAATATATAATGGATACTAAATGTATTTCTTTGAATAAAATAATAGTTTATTCTCTAAAAATGGAGATGCATCACTTTACCATAAATTTAAATAAATTTTTAGAGGGCATTGCAATACAAGGACTTAAATCTTCTCGGGATAAAATAAATATGTTCAAATGCTATTAAGAGAATTTTCCCTAACTTTAAATTCGAAAAGGTTTAATTTATAGTTTTACATCTATAGATTTATAACAAAACTTTAAAATTATAATCCTTCAAATATATTCCAAACAAGAAACTTTAATCATAGGCGAAATTGAGATCATAATTGTCAATGTATAGTTATCTTTATTTTTACACATGAATACCATTCACAGGGGTGGAATAACGTTCACACAACTCTAATTACAAATCAATCAGTTAAATCTTAATCATTATTCAACCCCAAAGGGTCTTTTTGTATAATAACAAATTACATCTTTTCCTCGGGCTTAGATATGTAAAATTTGAAATTGGAAAATGTGCCACTCGTACGTCAATGACGTCCATTCAATGCCTTACACAACACATCGCTGGATTCATTGGTTCCAAAATAAGGATCAGAATGGCTCAACTAAATGAATGCATGCTTCTAGGGTAATTATTTTTTTTTTTTACCACAAGCATTAAATTGTATCAATCATTTAAAAGTAGAACATAGGCAATCAATTTTTTTTGTAAGAAGAGTTTTCAACTATTTAAAATACTACATCACTACTTGGATTTAAAAATGAAGCATTTTGACACGGTTAGAAAAATATACATATGCTACCGTGTCACCCAAAAAGAGCACACACACATTTAATGCATTCAATATTAAAAAAATACATATTCGCTACTGGATTAAAAGTGAAGCATTTCGAGAGACCAGCAAAATATATATGCATCACCTGGAAAGAGCACACACAAACATAATGCTTTCAACATACTGGTGATAGATAAATTAAATCAAATAATGTATAGCTTGGAGGTTATTACTTGTATCAACACGACTTCAAATTGTCGGTCAAACTAAGCTTGAGAAAATAAACTATTGTAGTCTCCAAAGGTAAAAACATACGTGAGTGAGGTTTTCAACAGAAGGTTGGGAGAGAAGTATAACATACCATTACAATGTTATCCTAAGAATACATTTTCTAATTAAGGAGTATATATACATATAAAAAGAAAGCAATGGTTACGTATGCCTTGAAAATTAAAGATTTTATGTCTAAATCCTACACAAGATGTTTTTAGTATTCAGTTTAGGAATTTATCCTACTAATTCAACCACAAATATTACCCTCTCAATTCAATAGCATAAGATATATAAAAAAAACCATCACAGCAAATCGAATGGCTATTGCACTATAAACTTAAATAAATTTTCTTCCTTAAAATTTCAATTGGTCAACAAACATAGCAAATACGAATAAGCAACATCAACAAAGCTCATTAAAAAAATTAGGAATCAACATAAAGATAGAGTAGACCTATGAAATCTGAGTTGGCTACCCTTAATTCATGTTCTACTTCTCCATTTCCTTCTGAATCCTTTCCTCCTCCTCCCTTACTTTCATTACTACTTCTTTTAAAGCAAAAAAATGAAGAGATTCAATAGGTAAGTGTAAATCATGCATCAAGCCAACTTCAACATTCCTTTAACTACCAAGTTTTTCTATGAAAAGCATATTTGGAACATTCAAGAAATATTCAAAGGAAGCAAGGGTCATTTAACTTAATAATTCATCGAAATATTTTTTATGTAGAAGTCTATTTTCTATTTTATTTTCTTAAATAAATAAAATAAGATAAATAAATTATTTAATAAATCAATAATCAAATAAACAAACCAGGCATCTATACCTCCAACAACTCTTTTCATATTAACAATTTTATGATAACAAGAATGTTATCATTTGTCATACGATATTAGCTCCCATGCTTTGTAACACTTTCCTTTTCGTTGGAGGACTTACAAATAGAAGTACTCATTCCTTTGAATGACATTCATATATAATGCACCTTTATGAATGCATCTACAAGACTTCCATGTACCCATGAGCCATTGGTAAGTGTTTTGCTGCTAGGCCTATCCTACCCTTGCCAAAGCAAATACCCCACTATGGTGAGAATTTACACTGCCATCATTTCTTATTTTATTCTTTCAAGACTTGTACCTACACAACAGAGGTCATCAGCAGTACCATATCCAAGAATGATAAAGTATAATGAATATTATATATAAAACATCATTATAAAATATATTTTGGGACGGTCATGATAGATTTAAGTTGTAGGTTATTATAGTTTTAGGTCTTAAATAAGACACCTTGACAGAGATAAGATAGATCGATTTTACATATTCTAAGATTCTATTTGAAATAGAAGTGGTATATGATATCAATTTAGGTCTTGAAGGCAGGACTTCACAAAAGAAAATTTTAGGTCTTGAAGGAAAACCTTGACAAAAGAAAATTTTAGCTCTTGAAGGAAGACCTTGATATTGATATAGTGGATAGAGGTCTTAAAGAGAGGCCTTGAATAAAGAATTTTTTTTAGAGTTGAAATAGAGGATAAATACCTAGGAGGTCATTCAGGAGATCCATTGAAAGAGATCTCATTGAAGAAGGAAAAGGTCCTTGTAAGTGAAAAGAGAAGAGGTCATATTTGATATATATATATATATATATATATATATATAGATAAGCCCCTTATCAAGAAATAAAGGAGATTTAATATGAAGGTTTTAGAAAGACCTATAAAATAAATTTGTATAAAATAAAAGGAGTCATAAAAAGAAAGGATCAAGAAGAGGATGAGGAAGAGGTTAAAAAATCTAGCAAGGCTCACATATTTGGGATAAATACCAGAGAAAGAAGTTTCAATAATATTCTTAAGAAAAGAAGCTCGAGATCAAAGGCAGATTCAAGAACATGCTTAAGAAAAGAATCTTGAGATTAAAGGCAATCGACAAAGCAAAGGTAGTATGTGAAAGTTAAAGATAGAACTTGAGGACAATAAGTTAGAGGTATAAATTGAGGTTAGATAAGTAAAATCTAGAGGCATAGATAACCCATGCAAATTCAAGAAAATAAGTCTAAAGATTGATAGCATGCAGGAAAATAGGTAGTAGAAGTAACAGAAAGTTTGAGAATGTTGATAAAGGTAATTATATGAAATAAAAGAAGCATCATTGGGAATCACCTGAGCTAAAGCATTTTTAGCTAAGCCATTAATGGAGAAAGCCATCAGAAGCTATGAGTGATAAATTCATTGATGGAACAAGCAAAAAAAATACATGATCATCAAGAGATTACATTTAAGAAAGCCAATAATGAAAAAGTTATTAGCCATCACGTAAAGTGTAGGGAGAAAGTGTCTAAGAAAAATCTAAGTTTTATTCAAAGAAATATCTACTTGAAGCCACCTGAACCTGCATCAGAATATAACATAATAGATGAGCATTAGAAGGCCATAGAAGTGGTGATAGCATAGGCAAAAACCTACTATGTACATGTAGAGGTTGATTGTAAAGGCAAAATCTAGTAAGGAAAACAAATATTGGTTGAAAATGAAGGTATTTACCAAGTACAAGTAGAGATTAGCTACGCAGGCAGAGTGACGTGCATGTTGGAATAAAGCAACGCAAGGAGCAGTTGGAATGCCAAGAGTGGATAAGCTTCCAAAAGAAAATGTAGTGCCAAAAGAGGAAAGAAGTCAAGCATAAAATGAAGCGCTAACCAAAGGACAAGCCAAGGTTAATCAAATAGATAAGATATAAAGGATGAGCCAAGGTTAATCAAGCACCAAAGTACAAGTGGGTAAAATGAATCACCAAGAAGTAGTCAAGAGAAATAGAAGCATAAATGTAACATTTTAATTATCATCCACACAAGCAATTTTGGGAGGCATTAAATTAATATTTACACCATGTCTCGAGGGTAGAGTTGGTAAGGTGAAATGTTCAATGCACTCAACATTGAAATATAATAAAAGGAGCATTCAAATAGATCTACGCATGAGTGGTTTAAATTCAAAGGTAAACTAAATAGTGAAATATCTGATGTTATTCAAGATGATGTCAAGCATGAAATCATCCACCAAGATATCATCGAGCAGAAGTTGATTATGCAAGGTATTAGTTTTAGGAAGTTTGGTAGCCACAGTTCACTAGATAGCAAGGTTGGAGAAGCACTAAGAATTGGATATTGGAGAAAAGTAATTCATCGCCACCTTTACTAGGTAATGTCTCATTGGCAGTCAAAACATTTTTAACACCATCATCTAAAGGAACATGTCATTTACTCTTGCATGTTAAAGAGACTTCATAGGTAGTAGCATTGACATAGAAGTATGTGTGAAGTTTGAAAGAGGAATAAGTGCCACGATGGATAGTGGAAGTTCATGTGAAATGCTAAGTTTGAAAGAAGAAGTACCAAGGTGGATAGTGGACGTTTGTGTGAAGCACCAAGTTCAAAATAGGAAGAAGCGCCAAAGTTGGAAGTGCAAAACTTAGAAGAATTTGAAAGTGTAGAGCGCCATATTGGAAAGTGTAAAATCATGGGAAGTAAGCACCAATGTGGAAGATAAATTATTCTTTACGGTTTCATTTTATTTTTAGGAGATATAAGGTTTATTATAAGGTTTTATAAAAATATATTAAATGGAGAAATAAGGAATGGTAATAGGAAGATATTAAAACCTTGATATTTAAGTTAAAATAGGAGTGATAAGTAGATAAGTATTTCTTGAAATTAATTTTGGAGTTATAAGTTTTAATTTAAAGTTTTACTTTTAATAGTTTTTTAAATTCAAGGTACTATAAAATATTTGTAAATTTAATTATTTAGAAGACAAAAGGTATTCATCATCAAAATTTAGAAAAGTAAATTTGTAAAATAATCTTACTTTCATAGTTTCAAAACATTAGGGAGATATAAGGAATTCTACTTCATAGGTTTTATAACTTAGAAACTTTGAATTTATTTAAACCTAGGGAGACACAAGGTAGTCTACATCAAAGGAAATATATTCTTGACATCTTTTTGCATATCATGGAAGAAATTGTTAAGAATACATTTAATGAGGATAGTGAAGAAATGTTACAAACACTCAAGTATTATTCTCAAAATTTAATAAATGATTTTGATGGAGAAAAAAATATCTAATGATTTAAAATAAAAATTATCTTTATTTCTCAAAGAAGCAAAAGAAGGAATTTTTACAACATTTATAAACTATCTCTATAGAAAAATTTTCAGGACATGATGGGATTCTCAAAACAGTGTTATTCACTCTTCAAAAGAGTGTTTAATGATGTATCTCTCATTAATTAGTTTTAAGATTTTTCAAGGGAAGAGACAAGCTAAAAGAAATGATACATATGTTAGTTTCAAAGAGGAATCATTGAAATCAAAGTTATATTATTGTGATGATTTACTAACTCAATGCTTAGAAGGTATATCATCATATATGAAAAATGAAATTGCAGAAAAAGAAAATAAGAAAGAGGAAGATAATGAAGCACAAAGGTAATCTGAATCCAAAGAAAATGTCAAACAAGGAGAATAAGAAGATCAAAAAATTTAAAAGAATAAAAAAAGAGAATAGAGGAAGGATAGATCCTAGGATCACATAAAATATAAAGACCTTGATTGAATACTAAATTCTTCAATAACTAAATAATGTAATACAGGGGGGTGTTGGAGAATATTACATTATTTGGTACATGCTAATGTACCTCCTTGGTATAATCTTGTAAATATTATATTAGGGTTGTGTCCTAGATTAGAGTGTGAGTAAATATTTTATGTAATGTAATAATGTGCAGGAAATGCACAAGTTTCATGTAAATAAGTGTGCAAGTGTTATGTGTGTAAATGTGCACAAGTGTTCTTAGATTAGGATGTGTTATGTGAAGAGTCATGTCCAAGTGTGCATACAATATAAATTCATGTGTATGCAAGTGTTAAGTAGAGAAGCCAAGAGTCATGAGACTTGACATAAGGAAAGGAATCGTCAAGTAACCAAAGAGTCATCCTACAATTGATATATATTACTCCATAGAGAGGCATAGAGAAATCGACTGCATAGATTACATAGCCTTCATAACCTATATAGTGAGTATTGTTATTATCATTGTATGAGAGTTTTATGATATATTTGTAACAAAAATAGGAGTAATATAAATTACATAAATTTGAGCAACTAATATTGTAAGTCTTGTTATATTGTATGATTCAAGCTATTACATTCATATTTCAGCTTATTAATGAATGTTATTTGATATATTATTAGCCTTGATATTTACATATTATTTGTCTCATATTATTTATGTTACATTATTATTTTGATAATATTATATTATAACTATCATATATTTGATCCTATGATAAATTATCATGTGAGTTTACATTAATAGTAAGGCTTCAAAAGCCATCAATGCTTATCAACATAAATGTGCATTGTACTAAAAGTTGTTCATTAGTTTCATTATATGGGAGGAATCACATCTATAATTTAATATATAAAGTAAATACAAAGTTATGGTAAGTCTTCCTCTCAAATATCACACTTCCCACTTTGTATGTATAGATTGTGAAACAATCTCAGCACTATAGGTATAAAAAAATTAAATGTTACTTCATGATATTTTTTTGGAGACAAAGGTGATAACTCTAATTGTTGTTTTCATGCAAATAAATATTTGGGAATCTAATACAAACACTTTAAGGGCAACACCAAATTTTTTGTTTTTATTTTTTTCCCCTCTATGGACAACCTCTCCAAAGTGACCCTTCTTCCAAACACACATAAATAAGCACAAGTCACCTTTGTGGTCAACAACTACTCTTCCACGCAATATAATAAGTTCTCAAAAAAAATCCAACATAGTATACAACCCTCCAATAACACTACTTAAGATAGACCATTAATAAATATTAGATGATACATAAGAAAATAGAAATCTAAATTGATATGAGATTAAAAACTTATTTATGCTTGCCTTTGTACTTAGTTTCAACTCAAGATAGACCATTAATAAATATTAGATGATACATAAGAAAATAGAAATCTAAATTGATGTGAGATTAGAAAATTATTTATGCTTGCCTTTGTACTTAGTTTCAACAAAGAGGAAATATTAATTCTAAATAAAAGGATAAAATTATCTTTAGTTTTGTTCTAGGATAAGATTATCTTTAGTTTTGTTCTAGATATAAATATACAACAAGTTAGAGATACTTTGCACTGATGCAATATATTTTTACTAGAAGCGTGCTAGAGAAAAATAAGTTTATTTTTACTAGAAGCATGCTAGAGAAAATTAATTTTTTATTTCTATTGAAGACACTCAATTTAGTTTAGAAAATTTAAATTTATTTTTACTAGAAGCATGCTAGAGAAAATTAAATTTTTATCCTTCTATTGAAGACACTCAATTTAGTTTAGCAGACA
This sequence comes from Wollemia nobilis, assembly GCA_028583015.1. Classification (NCBI taxonomy): domain Eukaryota; kingdom Viridiplantae; phylum Streptophyta; class Pinopsida; order Araucariales; family Araucariaceae; genus Wollemia; species Wollemia nobilis. The sequence continues at coordinate 18,045,794 of JAQPPZ010017052.1, forward strand.
TCTCTTAGACATGTCAATCAAGCTTATCAATGTCCCAAACTTTGTTTCAAAAGAATTTCATCTCATAGTATAAGTTAACTTTTTTTGCCAATTTATTTTACCTTTTCACAACTTCCTTTGTATTACTAGTTTCAATAAAGTCTTTAACGAACATTAATAGAGAGAATTCAATGAAGAATATTTATTGAGTTTGAATATCATAAAATCATTAAATTTACCTCATCTTTATTACATCATGACCATACAATGGTATTACAATAGCTTAGAAATTATGCATGAATCTCTTGACTAGATTTGAACTTGTATCTCTTACTTAAAAGTTAAAAAAATATAACTAATTGAGCCATAAACCTATTTGATATAAACACCAATTAATTATTATACATATAAAAGTTAAAAAATATAACTAATTGAGCCATAAACCTATTTGATATAAACACCAATTAATTATTATACATATAACTCTAAATTATTATTAAAGCTAATTGAGCTAATTAACCCTTATGATATCCTAAATTAGATCTCATATTTACAAATTATAGATTGAGATAAACCTCAATGTAAATCCAAATATCCAATTGTGTATTTTTCTCTAATAATGATACTTTTTTAAGCAAAAACAATGTTTTGGCTCGGTCCAAGTACAGTAATCTCATGATATTTGACAATCAAAATATTGATAGTCTATTACCTGGTTTTTGCTTTGTCTACATTGCACAAAACTAGCATTTCAGATGATTAGTGGTATAGAGTGACTACTAAAGCTCTTCATGGATTCTATCCCAAGCACCTCTTCTACGTTGGCCACTTTGCTAATAAAGGTAATTTATTACGACCCTTAACTAATGACACATATGCTTTAAAACGTGATTCTTCACATTAACTTCACAAAGTATATGATCCATGAATTCATACGCAAGATTTTATTGCATAAGTATTGCTTAAAATTCATCCATAAGCAAGATTTTATTGTATATATATAGCTTAAAATTCATCACCTTCAAACCATAATAATTTTGCCAATCACAGAAAATCTTTACACTTGAGCACTACGTTAGGCTAAGCTCAACAATGTGAGGTTGAAATAAATCCACTCTAAATATTTTTTGTTGTTTGTCATCACAGTTTAGCATAATTTGATACGCTCTTCATGCTAGAAGAGCATACAAAGAGATAAAAGCCTCCAGTTTTTTACTAATAATGCATATCTTGCCAAGGAACTTCCATTGGAAAATAGCTTTACTTTCTTAATGCTCTTATATAATTGATAATATGGTATATGAAGTCATGACAATTTGCTTTAAGTGATTAAATCTATGAACTATGCAACCTTTAATTTTAATGGCTTCTATATCAATCTCAGAGTCGCCTTTAATATTAAACTTGTCTGAAAACTACGTAAATACCTATTAATAATTCAACTTAACATGTTCTATCTGGTTGTGTCTGCATATTGACTAACTAAATAATTTTATTGACTTTGTAGCCAAAGGTACAAATGCTTACACCTTCTAACAAAACTCTTCCTCCAGACTCTAATTTAAAATTTCTAATTCATAACGACCTTGACCTTCATCATGAATCTAGTTGTATTAATGAGGGAAATTCATTTTCTTTCATCTTGCATGGTAAAGTAATACTTCAAAATAGTTAGCCTGTGAAGGATGGAATCAGTTGAACCTGCAAATTTCATAAGTAATTTGTCACAATGGAAAGTAGTGCTTGTAATATTTTCAAAGTTACCATATCTTGATGTTTAAAGCATGTTCTTTTGCAGCTTTCTTAGTTTACATATTTATAGTAATCTGAGAACTTTGGAAAATATTAGTGAGTAAAAGAAGTATTAATGGAACGAAATAAAAATATGCTATTGTATACAAACAAAACATCACATGAATATTAGTGAATATTAGTTTTAGTCGTTTACAGTAGGCAGTAAAATAAGCATATCCTTTATAGGCTTTGGGATTCTTAAGCTCTTCTCTGATATAAGGATCATTCTTGGTATGAAAATTCTACTATAGGTCAAGACGTGTTTCCCCTTATTAGCTGACTTTTGGTGGCTCTAATTTAGCAATACATTTCTCTCCATATTGTTGAATTTTACTTACTGCTCGGACAAAAAATTCATCTTAACCTTGGGATCAACAACCAAATACAGATGAGAATTGTGAAAATCTAATTTTGATAAAAGCTATAGTCTATTTTTCCCTTGAAACATATTAGAAAACAAATAATAGTTCCTATCGACATTTGGTAAGTCTCTTTGTGGTGAAGAATAAAATAAATCCTTTGAAATCTACGTAAGATCAGAACTATATAATCTGTCCAACTCTTCAAAATGTTAGAAGAGGAAGCCATTGTCCCTTCTAGAAGATCTATCTAAATGATAGAAGATATTAGAATCTTTACTTATTATTTAAACTCTTTCAAATAAAGGCAAGGCTCACCTCATAAGCCTTTCACTCATTTTTAAAAAAAAAAAAAAAAACTGCACAAGGGATCGGGATTCTTTTAAAAATCTACATTTTATTTTAAAATTTTAATTTGTGTTAGAATATAGTAGTGGTATGTCTTTGAGTTTTCATTCGGGAGACCTAGGTTCAAATCACTACACAAGGAACCCACACCCTTTCAAAAACTCATGTTTTACCTTAGAATTTTATCTATATTAAGATATCGTAGTGGTATGACTTTGAGTTCTCATCCAAGAGACCCAAATTCAAACCATTGCATAAAGGACTACGACCCTTTCAAAAACCCATGCTCTACTCTAAAATTTTGCAGGTTCAAATCACTGCAAGGGACAAGGTCCTTTCAAGAACCTATTCTTTACTCTAAGATTTTGAACCCTATTAATATAGCATAATGGTATACCTTTGAGTTTTAATCCAAGAGACACAAGTTCAAACCATTGCACAAGGGACCAAGACCCTTTCAAAAATCCGTGCTTTACCTTAAAATTTTATTTCTATTTGGATACCATAATGGTATGTCTTTGGATTCTCATCAAGGAGACCCAAGTTCAAATCATTGCACAAGGGATTGAGACCCTTTTAAAACCCATGCTTTACCCTAATATATCTAATCCTTGGTGGAACACCACAGTGGTATATCTTTGGGTTCTCATCCATGAGACCCAAGTGCAAACCACTACACAAGGGACCAAGATCTTTTTAAAAACCCATGCTTTACCTTAAATTTTGTATCCAAAAGGGATAGGTTGGTTGGTAGTGGTTGAGTGCTTGCCAATGGGTTGCCTTGGTTTGATTCTTTGGATAGTTGACAGTCTGGTTGACTTTATCTTTACTCAATGAACTAGGGTTTATGGTAGTGGTATTTGAGTTTGATTTGGAATCATGCTTCATATTGAAAAAAAGGTGTTATCATTCCCTTATATAAAAAAAAAACTAAATGACTCAAATGGGAGAAGAGTTTGGGTTTTAATATAAATATTGTAACAAAAGCGATCGAGTTAATTGGACGCTTCAAGTTCACAAACATTAAAAAATTCATAAAAAATAGGCTCGCATGTTACTACAAAATATCCATTTGTAAAGTACTTTGTTTTAAATGTACAACAAAATACAATAGAATTGTTGCGGATACGCAATCCGGGTCACTTGACCAACACCCTACCACTTGAGATAATAATAAGTATGGTAAACCTTAGCATCGACCAATTCCTTTATAGTCATATTGTTTATTTGTGTACTCATCAAGTAGACCCAAGTTCAAACCACTGCACAAAGGACTGAGACCTTTTCAAAACCCGTGCTTTACCCCAAACTTTTTAATATGGTGGGATACCATAGTGATATATCTTTGGGTTCTCATCCATGAGACCCAAGTTCAAACCACTACACAAGGGACCGAGACCCTTTCAAAAACCCATGCTTTATCCTAAAATTTTATTCAAAAGGGATAGATTGGTTGGTAGCGGTCGAGTGCTTGTCGATGGGTTTCCCTAGTTGGATTATTTGGATAGTTGGGGTCCCATTGACTTTATCTTTATCCATGGGCTAGGGTTTATAGTAGTGGTGTTTAGGTTTGATTTGGAGTCACGCCTTAATTTGGAAAAAAGGTGTTATTGATTTCCTCATAAAAAAATTAAATGACTCAAATGGGAGAAAAGTTTGGATTCTAATATAAATATTGTAGCAAAAGTAGTTGAGTTACTTTGGCTTCAAGTTCAAAAACATTATAAAAATTCACAAAAATAGGCTCCCATGTTACTATAAAATATTCATTTGTGAAGTGCTTGTTTTAGATGTACAACAAAATACAATAGAATTATTGTGGATAGCCAATTTCATGTGCAATCTAACTCACTTGACCAACACCCTAACACTCTAGAAAATCATATCTCTTCGCACATCATAAATATGGTAAACCTTAGCATCAATCAATCCCTTGGTAGTCATTTTTTTTACCTACTTTGTCTGATGCTTTCTATACTATGGAATAATTTTTGTATTATGGATTGATTTCCACACTACAAAATGGTTCTTGTGATGCAGCTTGACCTCCTTAGTGTACATTTTTTCTTACATTGTAGAATTATGCTTGGATTATGATAATCTGTTGAGCTACAAATCCTTGTTGCATTGTTATAATATTTTTTGACACAAAAACCGGGGCACACTTATTTTCTTCTCCCCCCTTAACTAATCGTTCCTAAGACCTTTAATGCAAAAAATAATGAATGACAACCTAAGATGGACTATGATAGAAATAATACTTTTGAAGTTCAAATGTATTTATGAAATAAGCATGTTATACCATAGCTAGTAATAAATGTGCTAACTACTCCATTGAAAGTGGTTAGAATAGAGTATTGATCATAATCTTTGCTCATTAACTAAATTTGACAAAAATATCAAACCCTTTTCTTTTGATCTCCTTTTGAAATCAATGTCTAACTTATTTTAGAAATTGATCATGACTACTTGAGCAAGTCTGTCTCCCTCAACCATACTTGATCATAATAAGGTGCTCATAAATATTATCATGCCAGGTCGTCATGGATCCGTAACCTTGATCTAATGTGCCAACATCTCAGATTGATGTCACATCTATTGCAATGGCTTAGAAAGAGAATTTTGAAAATCCATCTATAAATACCCCTCCTAAGAAAAGGATGGGTAACTAACTAATGTTGAGGTTAATGAAACATTGTCAAATTTTTGCCAAAAACATCTATTAACAACTAACGACTTCTACATTTTAGTAAGCTACATTTTCTTCCTCATCATTATGAGCATCTAATGGTTATAGTGCATTAATATCATTTGGTATTTATTTGTAATCTTGTCTCATTTACAACTTGCATGCTTCTGCATTTGATTACCTTTATTTGTTTTCAAAATCACCATAAAGGAAATTGGAGACTGATTTTCTGATCAAGGATGCATATTATTCATCCTAATTCTAGTAATACCCCAAAATGCTAACTCCCTTAGTTGTATTTACTACAAAAGCTTTTATTATATCTCCCTTGCAGGTAATACTTTGTGTTTTTGTCTCAATAGTGACAACCGGTCCAAGCATAGGGAACATTAGTATACTCATCCACTTTAGTTTTGATAATCCTTTCTTGTTGAACGTGTTTTTTCCTACAATAATATTATCTCTATTTTTATTTTAAAATCTAAATTTAGTTTAATTATTATTATTGCTAATTGACACAATACCATGTTTTTCTGCATAGTTTTATATACAGGTAATAAATGTATTTAATTGTGAAATAAACTTGCGGATAGGACAAACCATAAAGTGTTCATGTATATGTGTTAAAATATCCCCTATTCTAAGTGTGTAAGTGCATCATGACTATGTTGAGGTAAGGAAGGGCAAGTGTTCTGCCAGAAGGGCAGGTGTTTTACCATCCTTACAACTGTAAAGCAAATTTCATATAGTTTCAACTTGGTAGTGTAAGTTACAATTTTATGAAGTATGTCTATTTATTCATGATTTATAATAGTCTTTCTATTTACTTTACCATATCCAATTACCCATATGCATCCATTATAACAGTGTAAGTTAGATATATAGTACATTTTATGGATTTCATCTTACAGAAAATAGTGAGTGCTTCTAAATACTTTTTGTTTTCTCACAAGCATTGATAAGAGTTGTGAAATACTTAGTATCTAGGGAAATGCAATGATCCTTAGTATCCTGAATAAGAACCTTAGCTTCTTACAACAATTATGTATTCCTAAATACATTGAACATTGTGTTATATAAAATCACATTAGGACAAAAATTTACATCTAGTTTTGAAAAATATGAGAATGTAATTTAAGCAGTTTGTTTTTTATTTCTAGTTAATTCAATAAGGATACTATATGTAATGAGATTAAAAACAATTCACTCCTTTATTTCTTATAACTAGTTCAAAGTAGACTCAAACTTACAAACTCTACTAAAAAATTTTATTAAACTTGATAATGTGAAACATGTCTATGTGCCATCTCATTAGTAAGTCCTTCCCTTTAAAATCTATCCACTCTCAAGCTATTATGTAAAACTATATTATAGGAAAAGATACAAGATCTTGTGTAGTCCAATCAGTATCATTATACTCCAACAATAATAACAACCATAAAATAATAGGCAGGATCAAAAATTGAGATGATTCTACTCAAGACGAATTTGAGAAGACAACACTAGAAAGGGGGTGAACAAGTCATACTTTCAAACTTGACTAAGGTATGATAAGTGTGATTCTATTCTAAGCACAAAATTTGTTAAGTTTTGAAGGTATTGATTCATTGATTGGCCTAAGAGTGAATTGTTGTTATCTTGACTAGAGAGCAAATCATTGTCATCTTGAGAGAGCAAATTATTGTCATCATTAAGAGCAAATCACTCCCGAAGGCAAGATCTCAAAAATGGGGCCATTTTGGCACATGAAGCTTGAGGTAAAAACCTAGAAAGCAACCTTTTTAATTTCAAGTGACACTACTAAAGGCAATAGAGCTACTATAACCATGTAGAATAAGTTTAGAAGCAATTTTGGTTGGTCAAGCATTAATTTTGCTAAAAATATTGCAAAATTAGAATTAACTAAGAGTAGAATTATTTTTAATTTAGTTAAAATTTAAATTAAATATTTGCTATAAATAAGAGCAAAAAGCTTGTTTTTAAGGATCCATTGACTATTTTTAAATTATTAGAGCCACTCCCTGTGAACAAAGATTGTAATATTGATTTGAAATTATAATTAATGAATAGGTTATGCAATGTTGTGGATCAATTGTATCCTTTGACCTCTTTATTTATAGATATAAGATGCTTGTGGATCTTCATTTCCATATTCTATTAGTCCTGTCAATTTTTTGTTGTAGAGTATTCACAAATATAATCACATTGAAGTCATTTAGTCATTTCTAAATATTTTCATTAGATAAACACTCATAATATTATGATCAAAAGATTGTATTTATCTGTTTGTACTTTACTTTCTTTCATCCTTTTTTATACAAAATTATTTAAATTAGTTAAGATTAATAATTTTAGTTGAGAGTTGACCCTCTAACTCAAATATTTGAAATTTATTTTATCCCCTTTCTATGTTAAACAACGATCTTGTAGACACATACATTATATCAAGTGATTTCATAAATAAAGGTTCTATGACCTCCCATATTAATCATTTAATCATGTAATGCAAGTGCTTGGTCCCAGTCTCTTTCTCAATTTAGTACTAACATAATTATTCTTAGGGACAATTTTCCTTTTAAATCTTCCATCAATTGTTATAGTTCTTGTTCACAAGGTAATCCTTTTCAAACTATAAAAAATCATCTACATCAATAATATGATTTAGGTGGAGAACTAAATAAAGAAATATGGTTTTAAATTTGCATAGAAAGTTGAGCATCATATTGTAGGATATGGAAATTTTTCCTAGAACAACAAAGGAAACTTCATCTAGTCTTTGGTAGACACATCTATAGATCCAGTTTAGAGATAGACGTCTTTGCCTGAATTACACAATACTCTTCAAGGTAATTGGTCATATAGTCATGAGAAAAAATTAAAATATTTTAAATATGAAAAAATTCATGAATGATTGATAAGCATCTCATAAAATGTTCACTACTTAATTTGGATCATAAGATAGAAGCAAGAGTAGTTTTGAGAATATTAACCTTGGCTTCCTCCTTGGTGAGTAGGCCATTTTGAAGCAAATAATCATGTTATTTTTATTTTTTGATATACATAGGGAGTTTGTTACATCCACACTATTTTTAGTAACTACCAAGTGCAGGGTTCAAACCACAAGGGTTGCTCCCAACAAGCCTATACCATCTCATTTTAAATTTTCACTAGCACATATATTTTTTAAAACAATTGCTTTATTTCATTTATATTTGTGATTACCTTACACTTTAGAGAGATTGGCAAGGTCTAATTAAGTTGCATCAAAAGTTTAAAGCCTTAGATAAAGAAATGTTTATATATAAAATGTAAGCTAAAAATATGTCTAATTGGTACATCTCTTAATATGAATAAGAAAGTATTATTTCTAATTAGATAAATCAAGGTATTCTAGGTCATATAGGAAACTAGGCTTTGATACCAAATGAATGACCCACTTTGTATTTCCCATCTTAAGAAACAAGAACAAAAATCATCACTAGAGAAATTGGAACATAATTTCTATATATTTTTAAACAAAGTGGAGAATTTTATTCTTAGCACATACTTAGAATTCAACACACACTAAATATTGTAGATCAAGATCTCATATATTGTGAACACATACTAGACTTCTAAAGCGGGTGAACTATTCTCAAACTAGTTGCCAAGTCATAGTTATTCCTTCCTCATGTTCTTTGCATGAGGTTGTAAAACACACTTCTTTCATCATCCATTTTTAAACTAGGTATGCCCAATGGTTTTCACTTATGAAATCAAAAATCCAAGAGGCCTCACATACCTCTAAAGTATAAACTCCTTATTAACCAACACTCCATGAGAAACAAAGGTGTAATACTATCCTAAGGGTAAATTGATGGTGACTCATAACACCATCTATCTAAGATGGACTAGACTAATCACTATGGTCATGCTCTAGCCTACAATAGTTTGAAACAATAATTGGAGAAAAAGGAACAAAGTAATAGAGGTATGGAGCCTTGGTAGGGAGTCCACTCACTTTTTACAAAATTTTGTTCCATCTTATCAAAAATAGGGGATTGTTTTCTCCAAAATTATCTAGTTTCTCGTATAAAGTCCAATAATGACTCAATCCATCACATTAAAAAATCCCCTCACACAGGGACCCTTTCAACTCTATTATTAATAAAAAATATAGAATTCAAGCATAAATTATTATTTACCAACAAAAGGCAAAAACCACAAAATACATAGCCATTTCCAATTCCAATGGTAATTTTTTCCAACATATGTTATGAACCCATATTGGTAATGATAAACTTTGCATTGATGTGATAGATGTATATATACAAGTAGAAGTAAGAATGAATATGTCTCTAGTTACAAATAAACTTACAACTGTCTATAACCTCTAAAACTAACTAATGATTTCAATATATTGGCATCATATCCATAGCATTCCCCCTTATTACAACAATACTCAATCAATGTATAACCAAGAAATTTAAAAAAAAAAATAGACTTAACATGTCTAAGAGACTTTGTAAAAATGTCTACATATTGCTTCTCAATTGGAAAAAAATTAAACTTGTATGGTATTTTCTTGAACATGTTTGCAAATGAAGTGGCATTGAACTTCAATGTGTTTTTTTCTCATGAAAAACTAGATTGTGAATAAATTTGAGAACTCTTTGTCTATCACAACTTAGGATTATCAATTTGTTCTATGGAATGCTCATTCTTGACAAGATATGTGTATTGCTCCAAATTTTTCGCATCCTTACCTTCAGGCTATAGGATCCGCGCCCAAAAGGGGGATGTGAGAAGGATGGGACAATACCTCGAACTGAGAGGCCCTTTGAAGGTCCCGCTTCTCGGGGGATGGGTATAAGGGTGAATTTTTGACGGATGGTGGGTTCACCAGGAAACTTTTGAGTGGCAGTTTCCACACCTAGGTTGATAGTAAGTTTGATGTGTTCATTTTGTGCTTTAATCATTCAATTCCTAGGTTTGGCCAAGATGAATCTAAACTATTCTATATGTCAATACATATTTAGATGAATACAGAAAATAGGAATGAATGCTAAACATAGAGAATATGCTAACTAGAATAGTACATACCTGATTTCGAATGTCTGATGAAGATTCTGAGTTTTGTAGCAGTCTAGATCGTCTCAACTCGTACATAATCATCTAAAATCATACGAGATCATCGTCAATCTAACGAATTCATCAGACAAATTTGTCAAAAACCTGCAATCATAGGAATAGATACAAAATACCAAAAATGCAACTGCAAAAGCAAAGGAGAATGATAGAAATAATAGAAAATAGGCCTAAATAATAGATTCAAATAACAAATAAGAGAAATGCAGTAGATTTAATGATTGATTTTAACTTTATCATGCGGTTATACTAAATGAGGTGAACTCCAAGATGCATAAATATAATAACTAAAATAATGTATAAAGAAATGCAAAAAACAATAAAGAGATGCAAACTCTGGACTCTTATTGCCCCCAATCTGGACTACAGTCGGGATCACCTCCAATCGTACGAGATCGTCCGAAATCGCCTAGAATAGATTGCGACGATCCGAGCTAGCCTCAAATGAAAAAAAGTAAAGTTCTTGCAAGAAAACATGAAATACATAATGCAAATAATGGTGTAAGGATGCTCTGAGGTGTGTGGAAGTTCAGGGGGTTTAAGCAGAGTTTCAGGCAGAGAGTCAGGGGGTTCAGGGGGATAAACTGAGAAAATATCAGTTTATATAGGATTAGGGAGAGGTTAGGAGGTTGGAGATCATCCCAATTTGGGAGATCTCCAACGGGGGAGACTCTAACTACATAGACACGCTTTCTGCCCAGGTTAGAGAGGTTGTTGGAACAGAAGTTAAGTATGAAAATTTGGTTTTGGGACGAAATCGTCTGGACGTTCTGTTCCAGACGAATTCATCAGATCTGGGACGATTTCGTCTAATCTACGATAATATCGTCCAACGGTCAAAAAAAATCCTAAAAATGGCACAAAAAACAAGGGGAGCGGGTAACAGGCGATTAACGTGTGGTTTGAGGTTAAAATTTAAATTTTTATCTTTTTACTAAGGTTTAACTGTGCCAATTTTAAGGTGCTACATTTTGCCCCCTCTTTAGCAAATTTTTCGAAGAAAATGCGTTAAAGACAAGTTCTTCCCGTTTTACGAGAAAGCAAAAATGTACTCAATTTTTTAGACGATGATTCTTGGTCGAATCATACGATTGCTGACTATGGTGCCCCCTCCGTGTTTTTACCCAAATTGAACGTTTGAGGTAAAAACATGGAAAAGCAAAAATTAAAAAAATGTTGTTGTTTTTTAAAATAAAATTAAGAAAAATAGGGTAAAACCCTAATTCATTATTACTGTTCATTGTTATTGTTTTTAGAGCTCTGCAGACAAAAAAATGGTGGAGACAGCACACCGATCAACAGAGGTCCGACGCGGGCTATGGGTAAGGATCTAATCCTAGTAAATTAGGTTTGAATTTAATTTGTGCAATTTTTTGTTTTAAATTTTGATTTTTTGGGGCATCGCGGCCGTTTTTTAGGCCGTCGACGATGTCGGGATGAAATCGTCCCGATTTCGTCGAAATCGTCCCTAGATCGTTGATTTCGTCAGAGGGTGAAATCGATGAACTAGGGGCGATCCCGTTCAACAAGGGGCGATCCCCAAGTTGCAAAATCGGAGATGATTTCATCCTACAAAGGACAATTTTGCCCAATTTGGGACGATATCATCTAATGGTGGACGATATCATTACTTGATTAAGCTTGGTTAAAATGTATTTAATTTTATTTTAATGATTGGTTGATTAATGAATTTTATTGTTATATTGTTTGTTTTATAGAGGGGATTACTAAATATTTGGGAATGGAAATACGAGGTACTACGAGACAACATAGTCACGCTTGACCAGGCAGAGCGCGACCGACTAGCATAGGTTGGTTTGCAGCATGTGGCAGAGATGCCACAAGTACCGACGGACATGGGGCTACTGACAGCCCTAGCAGAAAGGTGGTATCTGGGGTCATCCTACTTCTGGTTACCAACAGGGGAGATGGCTCCCACACTAGAGGACGTATGGAGGATCATGAGGATCCCCATACAAGGACGATTGATGACACTTGCAGCCAATCAGAGCCAGGTGATGATGAGATTGATCGGAGACCCAAGCTTCGCCCTGGAGAAGGGCGGAGTGAACATCGAGTCTCTAAGGCAGATGCCTGGGAAATCTAGGTTAACTCGATTTTTGGTAGGGGTGGTAGGTGGCTTACTGTTGTGCCACCAGAGCGGGTGCATACTACCATGGCTCCTATCATACGTGGTCTGTGACATGAGAAACCATGGGTACAGGTTTACATGGGGCAACTTTATACTATGCCACTTGTATAGGATCCTGCACGAGGTCATATACAAGGGAGGCCAATGTCTGGTCTTGACATCGCTACTATAGGTTTGGTGCTGGGAGCACATCGCGATGCGGAGGTCGATAGGGCTCTACTGGTGGCTACAGAGGGGGTCACAGCAACGGATAGATCTATCGATGTCACAGAGGTTGTTGGACAACCTCATCCCAGACTAGATCACCTGGAGGCCATGGCGAGAGCACCTAGGGTGGGTAGAGGATGGGTAGGAGCTGGCTCACATCAGGCGAGTCTATTGGCTAAGGATGGAGCAAGGAGAGGTAGAGCTCCACCGCTATGATCGGGTTCTACGATAGTTCGATCTACAGCAGGGGATCCCTTCTCTCAGGGATTACGAGTACTCTCAGACTATCCAGGATAGTACCACACTGAGCGAGGCTCCATACATGCAATGGTTCTGGATTTAGGACACAGATGATGCTCCCATCTAGCCAGTGGATGGTGATGATGCTAGGGTTATCGACAGATACGATGCCTGGTATGCAGGCATCTGCCCTCCTCAAATGATTAGGGCACAAGGTCCAATGCATGCTATTGTGCAACGAATGGGGAGGCGGTGCCAGGCTACTATTGAGGTAGCACGAGGTCACGGCGAGAGAGAGCAGCATCGATCTCCATAGGAGAGATGCTAGAGGATGGCACGGGCTCCACAGAGACCACAGCAAATAGGGAGGAGGGAGAGGGGAGTCCCTTCTTAGCAGGTGGAGAGACCACCATCGCCTGATAAGGGAAAGGGTGTCGAGGTAGGGGAGAGCAGTGAGACAACGGCTCTTTGGGCTGAGGTTGTCTGCCTCCGAGCTCAGGTGCAAACACTATAGGATGAGGCTACACGGCTCAGAGCTTGGTGTGGAGGAGTGAGCATGTAGGATTTGGCACGGTCTATGGCTCAGACTGTGTTCTATCAAGGAGCATACTACCAGATGGTTCCAGAGAGCTAGAGGTTATAGTTGCCAACTGATATTACGAGGCCGATTAGGATGGGGTCATCGAGGACATCGTCACGATCAATGTCGAGGACCCACAACATAGGGCAAAATTTGATGGGGCCTCCTCCTCCACCTCAGGGTAGGAGAGGAGATGAGGCTGAGAGCTTAAGATCTTCTCAAGGCTAGATGCTCACTGCACAAAGATTGTATTTTTTATTATATATTTTTTGAGAGGATTGAGTATGCCAGGCTATTGATTGTGGCATACCAGTCCAGTTTTGATATGATGTACATAATTTGTTGATATATATGGTCTTTTTGATGATATGACTTGTGTATATGTTGTATGATGCTTTAATGTTGAATTTTACAATTGATTATTGATGATTCATGTGATTATGTCATTTTAGAAATATTATAATTTTATGTCATGTTGTAAAATTTAAATGAAATAATCTGATGAAAACAATTGGTTGTTTTGGTGTGATTTGATGAAAAATAAAAGGGACTTCTAACAATAATTTCAAAGGACATTGTCACTGTTATAGACCATTTCATGGAGTCGTCGCTCACTCGGTCGTCAAGCTAATCCTAGTATAGAAATATTGCTAAAAGTAAAAGAATGCTTAAGAGACTGTCTTAAGACTTTGTGTTGTGATGATGATGATTTGTTTTCAGATTCTCATAAAAATATTATGCATGAAATACTAAAATATGATTTTTCTAGGCATAAATTCCTAAGTGTGATAAAATTTTGAACAATTCCTTAGAAATTATACCATGGTTGCAAAATTGAATGTTGACATAATGACATGAAATAGAATAATTTGTGTTCTTTTGAAAGCACAATTGTGTAACATAATGATGTAAGCCATATGTTTTTATAAATTAAAATGAATATAAAAATAAAATTAGAGCAATGGTTAGCGCTAGGCATAGAATTATAGGTATAGACTTATACCATCATCGCGAAATCCAAAGAAGAAATTGATATTTTTAGTTTTATTGCATGATTGATTTTTGATTTTGAGATAAATAGAAAATATATAAGATGAGGACTTGCGCTAGGCATAAAATTCCAGTTTAGGTTTTGGAACTATACCATCATTGCGAAAGTCAAATATATAAAGAAATGTGACTTTATTGCATGTTTTGAAAGAAGTTTTGGATTTTTGAAAACAATGTATGTAATTGTTTTTATACTAAACAGATGTTCTGAAATAAGAATAAAATTTATTCCAAAAGAGTTGCAGAAATATTTTAAATTATCTCAAAGACAAATGTAGATTTGTAAGGATCCCTCATGTGCATATGTGAGTTCATTGCCGATCTTGATTTATCATAATGATAGAGAATCTCTCAAATACAAATGTGTGTGCAATTGTATTGTTCGTTCACCAATTTTGAGCAAGATAATTTGATACAAGTAATTTGAATTAACCAAATGAATGTTCTTTGACCATGATTTATATGCATGTAACCGTACCAGACTACTATGTAAGTCGGGTTATCAAGAGCTAGCTAATCCATAAGTCGACATAGGTTTGTACAAAAGGTCGCTAATGTGACAGACATATCACCACGCTAGGGATTACCCTAGGCCAAGTGGGTTGGGCACAAACCACCTGTTATGGGGCTTACCTCACAGTTTTTTAATAATTGAGAATTATAGGGATTCAAGCTCATTCACCCTTCTTTTCTTTTCAAGGGGTAGGGAAAGGGATTTATTGCATTTTTCTTTTGCCTTTTCTCTTTTGCTTTTTTTTTTTTTTGTGGATTTTGCTTGGAACTTGAGATAATGCTGAAATATTGCTACGATGGTACAAAATGATATTTTTCTTTTTATCATTTTCTTTGATTTTTCTTTTTCTTCCTATGCTAGGGATACTTGCTCGATTAGCTATAGAGCAAGGGATTTTTATTCTGGGTAGGGGTGAGCTTGTCCTTTTGTCAATTCTCAAAGATTCTAGACCATGTGCATGATAGGATAGCAGGGGAAACTTTTCGCTCAAGAAACCACTTTTACTATGTAGCATGATATTGAATTTGCAATGAAATCATTTTAATGTGAAAAGATATATTTGGTTCAAGTAAATAACAAGATCAGTTCTCTATGCTCAAAACTTTATTTAATTCAACTGTGGACTTTGATATAAGAGAGATTAATAATCATACAAAATAAAATCAAGATATTTGTTCATGTGAATGTGAAAGTGTGGGATTCCAAATAAATGCTAATTTATCCAAAATAACTAAAAATATAACTGCAATACTTTCAAGAATGGACAGGTATGAAAATAAAATATGTTTTTGAAGATTTTGATGTTTTTTATATTTTGATTTTGATTGAAGAATTGCAAGAAGAAATACTATTACTATTTTTTTGAAATTTTTTTGAAATTTTACTAAAATGAAACAATATGCAAAATACAATATATATAAATGATGAAAAAGGACCAAATTTTATGCATAATAACGCTTAAGATGCATCATCTTCATAGGTTCTTTAAGATCTTTACCATCTAAGGTAGCTAATCGATATGCTCCCGATCCAAATTTAGCAGTGATGACATATGGTCCGAGCCAGTTGGGCTCAAATTTACCTTTAAGGTCTTTAGTTGCATTAGTATTTTCTAATTTTCTTTTAAGACAAGGTCACCGATCTCAAAGGATCGATGATGAATTTTCTTGAGGTATGCTCATTTAAGCTTGTTCTAGTAGGCACGAAGATGCTCCAAAGCATTGATGCACTTCTCATCTAGGATTTCCAGCTGACTAAGTCTGCCAACATGATATTCATCTCCTACTTCAGTATCTTGAAGTAGCAGAGCCAAAGAAGGAACTTCTAATTCAAAGGGAAAAATTGCTTCAGCGCCATAGACCAAAACAAAGGGGGAAGTGTTTGTGGGCATACGAATGTTAGTTCGATAAGCCCACAAAGCAGGATATAATTGAATATGCCAATCGCGGCCAGATTTGTTGACCAATATTTTAAGGATTTTGATTAATGTTTTATTATATGCTTCTGCTTGGCCATTACCCTGAGGGTAATAGGGAGTGGACCAACGATGTTGAATTTTATATTTTTGACATAATTTTTTGACATCTTTATTTTTAAAACAAGTTCCATTATCTAAAATGAGATTTGCAGGGATTCCGAACCTACAAATAATTTGATTAAAAATAAACTTGGAAACTTGGGTTCCAGTACAAGAATCTAATGGCATAGCTTCAACCCACTTCATGAAATACTCAGTGGCGGTTATGATAAATTTGTGTCCATCAGATGACACAGGGTTGATTTTTCAAATGATGGCTAAGCCCCATTTTGAAAAGGGCCAAGGAGATGAAATAGCCCGTAGCTCTTGTGCAGGGACATGGACAAGGTCAACGTGTTTCTGGCACTTGTTGCAATGACACACATAAGCATGTGCATCATTCTCCATGGTAGGCCAAAAATATCCTATCCTAAGGAGCTTCTTAGCAATGGTGCTACCACTAAAATGCCCCCCACAAGATCCATTGTGGGCTTCACTCAAAGCTGATCTAGATTCTACTAGATTCAAACATCTCAATAGGATACCTTCAAAAGATCTCCTATACAAGGTATTACCAATAATCACGAAGCGCCTTGCTCGTCGACGTAATAACCTGCGTTGGTTGCTATTACAACCTTTAGGGAAGGTTCCATTTTTCAAAAAATTAAATATATCAGTGTACCAATGTTCAGGAGTAGTTTCATTGATTAGAAACACATCCAAAGGTTCTAAGCATGATTTGCTTGAAGCGGGTTCCTGGAGTCGATGAATAATGATGGTAGCATATTCATCATCTAACTCCAAGGGCAAAAGAGATGTAGCTGCAGCCATAGCATCAGTCGCACAGTTGTTAGTTCAAGGAATAGCTTCCAAGGTAACTTGATCAAACAAAGATAATAATTGTAAGACATATGCTTTGTATGGATGCAATTTATCATCTCAAGTTTGATAAACATCATTGATTTGATTTATGACAAGTTGAGAGTCACCAAAAACCAATAGATTTTTAATATGTAGCGCTAAAGCAGCTCATAATCCAAGGATAAAAGCTTCATATTCAACAGTGTTATTAGTACAAGCAAATGTTAGTTTGAAGGACAGAGGTATAAGATTTTTCTACGAAGATATTAAAATAATACCTGCACCAGCCCCACTCATACATAGGGCTTCGTCAAAGTATAGGGACCATTGCTCTGGATGGTCTGCCTCTAGTTTAAGGCATTCATCGGGAAACTCAATGATGAGGGGATGGGTAGACTCTAAGGGTGCAGCAGCTAATTGATCTGCTATGATTTGACCCTTAATAGAATTTTGTCCTATAAACGTGAGTTCAAACTCGCTTAGCACAAGAACCCACTTTGTTGTGCGACCAGATAAGTACGATCGACTCATGAGATATCATAAAGGGTCGAATTTAGCAATAACATACATTTTTTGTCTAAGCATATAATGTCGTAGTTTTTGTGTAGAAAATACGACTGCTAGACATAACTTCTCTAATACGGTATAGCGAGTTTCATAACTGATTAAGGTTCTGCTAATGTAATAATTAGCACGTTCTTTCTTCTCATTGTCAAGTTGAGCTAACATAGCTCCTAAGGCAAAATCAAAAGCAAAAATATACAAAATAAATGGACGATCAGATCTAGGTGGTGAAAGCATCGATGGTTTAAGGAGATATTGTTTGAGGAGTTCGAATGCTTCCTGACATTCATTGTCCCAATGAAAAGAGACATATTTCTTAAGAAGCTTAAGAAAAGGTTCGATTTTGTCTGCCAACTTATCAATAAAGCGACGAATAGCTTGAAGCTTACCTTGTAGACTTCGTAATTCTAATATATTTGTGGGTGCGGGCATATCAGTGATAGCCGCGATCTTGAGAGGGTCAATTTCAATACCACGTAAAGAAACTATAACCCCTAATAATTTATCGGACTTAACTCCAAATATACATTTAGTTGGATTCAATCGGATAAGATACTCCCTTAACCGATCAAATACTTTTCTCAAGTCATCTAAATGATCATCTTCTTTGATGGAACGAGCTATAATATTGTCTACATAATCATGTAGAATATTATACATCATATCATGAAAGATATAAGTCATGGCTCGTTGATAAGTTGCACCTGCATTCTTTAAACCGAATGGCATCACTTTCCAACAAAAGGTTCCCCAAGGGGTAATAAAGGTTGTTTTAGCCTGATCTTCAGGAGCTATCCTTATCTGATTATAACCGAAAAATCCATCCATTAGGGATATCATTCCACTCCCAATAGTAAATTCAATGATCTGATCCATGTTGGGAAGAGGAAAATCGTCTTTAGGGCATGCAACATTAATATCTCTGAAGTTTGTGCAAACCCTAACTTTAGTGGCTTCTTTCTTAGTTACTGGAACTACATTCGAGATCCATTCAGCATAATCAATGGCTTGTATAAAAATAACATTTAATATTTTTT
This sequence comes from Wollemia nobilis, assembly GCA_028583015.1. Classification (NCBI taxonomy): domain Eukaryota; kingdom Viridiplantae; phylum Streptophyta; class Pinopsida; order Araucariales; family Araucariaceae; genus Wollemia; species Wollemia nobilis. Next base: position 18,064,811 of record JAQPPZ010017052.1, read on the forward strand.
CTAATTCTCCTTTGACTAGTAAGGCCACTTTAGGATGCATTTTTCTAAGTTTTTGTTTAATAGTTTTAGCATCCGGATGGACTACTAGGTGATGCATAACTACAAAAGGGTCTAATCCTGGCATATCTTCATATGTCCAAGCAAAGACGTCTTCATATTGTTTAAGGAATGCAATGTATTTATCTTGTTTTTCTTGACTCAATTCTGATACAATGTTGATTATGTGAGGGTTATCTTTGGTTCCAATGTTAATTTTTATGATGTTTTCTACTTCCATGTGTAGATATCTCTCAAAATTAGGTGGGGTGGATGAAATGCCTAATTCTTGTAATTCTTCCAAGGTTATCTTGGATAATTCGTCTTGAGGAGTCGTGGCCTCAAGCTGGGCTATACTAGGTATAGAGCCATCGAAATAAAATTCGTTATGTAACAATTCCTTAATGGAGACATCATGAAAGATATCCCCCTCCAACTCATCGTCGGATTCGGAAATCATCTCAGGGTAAGCTATGGAAAACATATTACATGTAAAAGGCTTAAAATGCAATACATGTCATTTATCCAGATAATCTTGGTAACATATGAGGTGGTCATCATCCTCGAATGGGAAGGGCTAACCTTTACTAGGAAATAGGCCCACACCACATTGGGCAGGCCACGGTTCTACCTCAAAAGGTTCTTTCATACCATTCTGGAAAGGTCCCAAACCTTTCCCTTTATATCCCAATTTAAGCATTATGGGCTTAGCTTTAATATACTCATTAGCAAAATAGCATCTAGCATATCCATCACAATGTGTCTTGATGTTTCTAGGTATTCTTCCCCAGTCATATCCCTTATAAATAAAAGCACAACTCTCGACTTGGTAAATACTTCCATAGGTTGTGGGAGGCCCAAGGTATGAGGAGAGGGTGGGAGTTTATTTAAAATAAGGGAATCTTGCATGGCAGTGTTTGTTTTTTTTTATATAAGAATTTTAGATAAATCGGGCAAGAGCTCATCAGTAAGAGCATAAGAGGTAGAAGGAACATTTCCTACATCGTCGGATGTGTAAAGTATGCCTATAGTGGATGTAGATGTTGTCGATATATCGATGGATAAGTCTATAGGTATGCAAGTTATAGGAGTAAAACAAGAAGCATTGGTTGTAGTTTTATGATCTTTTCGATATCCTAATGTGGTTTGTTCGAAAGATGGTTGAGCTATATCTAGAGGTGTAGTTGATGGGGAAAGAGTAGATGATGTTATGGGTGTGTGTTTCACACGTTTAGACGGATGATGAGAATTAGGATGTGTGGATGACAAAGCAAGGCAAAATTGAACTCCAACAGGTTCTGCCAATGCACACATATCAAGGGGTCTAGGATCACCATGAATGGTAACTAGCTGATTTTTAAATTTGAATTTAACACACTGATGTAAAGTTGATGGAACAGCTCGCATTGCGTTGATCCAAGGGTGACCCAAAAGTATATTGTACGATGCAGGGCAATGGACAATAAACACGGTTGTGTCCAAGGTTCTTAGACCAACTTGCAATGGGATAGTAATAACTCCATTCTTGTGTTTCGTCATTGAAGGCTTTTATGATCATATCAGTTCTTTTCATTTCGTCATTTCTAAACCCAAATCTTTGGTAGAAGTCAAAAGTGCATATGTTTAAAGATGAACCATTATCAATCAAGACTCGTTTAATGGCTACATCCCCAATTAGGGCAGTAATATATAAGGGGTTATCCTTATGTAAACTATGTTGTGGTATATCTCTATCCCATAAGTCAATACAATCAACTTCTCGAGTTATGATAGTATTGGACATGGCTTCAGGTTGAATATTTTGTGGTACCATCATTTGGCTTAATGTGAGCATTAATTCATCCCTATGGGTAGGAGAAGATCTTAAAAGGTCCAAAAGGGAAATTCTAGCTGTAGTATTTGATAATTGTTCATTAATATTATAAGGAGGCTTAGGTTGAACATTAGGCGCATGATTCCCTTTATTGGGATTTTTCAAAACAAATGGAGCTGATCCATCATTTTGAGTTGGATTTTGTTGAGAGTTTTGAGCCTGTTGTCGAGTAACGACTCCGATGGTACCTACAATATTATTTTGAGGATGATGAATAGGTCTTGGTCTAGCATTTATGGCTTGTTCATTAGAAATTAATTGGTGAGAAGATGGTCTAGTAGTGACTCTTCTAGGAAATGGTTCTTTTGGAACCATAAAACTTGTGATAGGTTGAATAGGATCTGATTCATCTTCAGAGCTATTCGATTGATTTGAGGTGATTTCCTTGTCACTTTCAGTCTCATATTCTATATCACTAAGATTAGGTGTCTGAGTATTATATATAGGTCTGGTCGTAACCATGGATAAAGTCATGTCAAATACTTCCACATCATGAGTAGGTGAATGTCCACTAATAGTTCCTACATATCGGGTAGGAGGGGGAACATTATGATGCTCAATTTGATTAGCCACCTCTTTACCATGCTTTGGTAAAGGATGTTGAAATATGTCCAATGGTGACTGATTGGCATTCTAATTCTGATTTTGAGGGATGTTCTTTTGAGAATTATTAGAAGGATTTTGTTTAGGTTGAAAGGCTTGCACCTCCATCTCATTGTTATCAATTAGGTCTTGTATTTTATGTTTTAATCTTTTACAAGAATTGGTAGGGTGTCTAGGTCCTCTATGGAAATCACAATGTAAATCAGCTCTGTATCCGAGTATAGTTGGATCAGGTTCCTAGATATTTGGTAACTGAATCAAACCTCATGCTAATAGTTGTGAGAGAATGGTTGATAAGGGTTGATTTAACCTAGTAAATTCTCATGGTGGTTTATCAGGAGGTTTTAGTATAAATTTCTCTGTTTTTTTTGTAACATTAATAGTAGCAACGTTTCTGCTATCAGTGACTCCATCACCCACAACTTGTTTATTTTTATATTGATTTTTGGATGTTTTCTCATCATCTTTCTTTTTAAGTTGACCTCTCCTAATAAGAGCATCTTCCACTCTTCGGGCTAAGTCTATAGCTTGATCGAAGGTGGTCAAGGTAGCAGTTGATAACTCATAGGATAACTGTTCTTGTAAATTATTGATAAATATATCCAACATTTCTCGATAAGGTAACACAAAGTGTAATTTTCCTATCAACTACCTCCATCGAGCTAAGAAGTCAGCAAAACACTCATATTTTTCTTGTTTTAGGTTGTACAAATCTTTAATAGTTACATGCCTTTCAATGTAGGCACTAAATTGATGCACAAAAGACTCGACGGTCTCTTCGAAATTTCTCAAAGAATGAGTGGGTAGTTGATAATACCACTCCAATGCCATCCCTCCTAAAATTTTTGGGAACATCTTTGGTAATAACAAGTCGTCATGTGATATATCATGACATGCTATCCTAAACATACGAAGATGCTCTATGGGATCTTCGGTTCCTTTGTATATAGGTAGGACAGGCATAGGAAAGTGTTTGGGATATGGTTGTGCTACAACTATAGGATCTAGAGGCTGACTACACATCTCTCGATAATTGTACGAGGGACGGTAGGGATCTATCTGGTCCATGCGAGAGACTAACTGTTTCACCATGGCTTCCAGATTACTAGTTTGCCCACCATATTGGTTTGGTGGTATATTAGTATGGGATTTGTGAGCGTATGTGTATCGCTCCAAAATTTTTGCATCCTTACCCTTAGGCTATAGGATCTACGCCCAGAAGGGGGATGCAAGAAGGATGGGACAATACCTTGGACTGAGAGGCCCTTTGAAAGTCCTGCCTCTCGGGGGAGGAGTATAAAGGTGAATTTTTGACGGATGGTGGGTTCACCAAGAATCTTTTGAGTGGTAGTTTCCATGCCTAGGTTGGGAATGGGTTTGATGTGTTTGTTTTATACTCAATCATTCAATTCCTAGGTTTTTCCAAAATGAATCTAAACTATTCTATATGCCAATAATGATTTAAATGGATACAAAAAATAGAAATGGGTGTTAAACACAGAGAATATGTAGATTAGGACAAATCATACCTGATTTTGGATGTCTAATGAAGGTTCTGAGTCTTGTAGCAGTCTGAATCATCTCAAACTACACGTAATCGTCTGAAAGGAGACAGAATCATCTCAGATCATAGTCGGTCGTCTGAGATCAAACGATATTGTCATGGATCTGACGAATTCGTCAGACGAATTCATCAAAAACCTACAATCATAGAAATAGATACAAAATACCAAAATACGAGTACCAAAACACAAGGGAAATGATAGAAGTAATGGTAAATTTACCTAAATGATAAATCCAAATAGAAATCAAAGAAGAAATGCATCAACTTAACAATGTATTTTGATTTTATCATGCATTTACACTAGATGAGGTGAACTCCAAGATGCATAAACATAATAACTGTTGACACTTTGTCACATTATACAAGGGGTAGAAGAATAGTAGAATTTTTGTATAATATTTCTTTGTTGAAAATTTTTCTTTTATTTTAAGTTACAGCAATTTTGACCCTCCCTTTCGCCCCTTTTATAAAATGAAGAAGAAAGAGCTTCGCTACCAAACAAGCCAATGAAAACAGCTTCGTCGAAAGAAAAGAAGGAGAATGTGAAAAGAGCTTAGGGCCTGAAGCACCTCAAATCACCACTTCGGGTGAAAACCTTGTGAAGTAATTTCACCGAAGAAAATACAAAGATAACGCTTCGCACCCGAAGCATTTTTAGCAGCCGCTTCGGGCGAAAGTTTTGCGAAGCAGCATCCAAACAACTTCATCGAAGGAGGAGAGCATAATCCAAAATCAGCTAAGGTAAGGAAACTACTTCAAGCCTGAAGTGTTTCCGACACCTACTTCGGCCAGTTTTCACCCGAAGCAGTGGTGCCCGAAGCAAAATGACGATGTGTCAAAAACAGAAAAGTGATTCGGGAGGATATTCCCCAAACTGCAGTTTTGAGAGAGAATCGGGTCGAAACAATTTTCATCTGAAGCAGTTTCGCTAGCAAAGGACAAAGAACCCCATTTCAAAGATGGAGCCCGCTCGGCACTCGACATCCCCGAAGTAGTTTCTGCGAAGCATTATTTTGTGAAGAACAAATCAAGGAAGATCTACTTTGGCCCAAGGCTTCGACGAGGCGGAGATGTAGCAAAGCACTTTCTAGGCCCACATTCCAAGGCGGGAAGCTTCCCAAGGTGATCGAAGGCCCCTTATAAATACCTCCTTTCTTGCTCGATAAGCCCGCTGACCATTTTTGGCAAACGAAAGGGATGTAATAGTCCTCGAAGTAAAACACGGTGGGCGTAACGATCACTCAAGCACAGCATCTAGAAGCCAGGGACACTCGGGCAATGCATTAAATGAACGTTTCCATGGTTGACCCAGTCGTAGTTGCCAGTTTTGACAACCGATTTGAAAGCTCAGCCGTAGCAGCCACGAGGAGCCGACTTCTTAGGGCCCGAGGGTGTACTCCATCGTTTTTGTAATAATGATTCAGAGGGTCGGGTCCTCTATAAAAACCCAGGCTTTGCAATGTAAAGGGGGGAACTTTCTACTAGAAAGTTGTTGTAACTTGATGTCCTGTGTTTAATACTAAAGACTTTTGTGCTCTATTTCTCTCTTTTATGTTGCCTTCTGTGCTTAATTCCTTTGTCTTTTCTTGTTTGCGTACTGAGACTCTAAATCTTGAATCCGATGCACGATCAGGGATTGAACCCCTAAAATTTGCCTTGAAGGATACATAGGAGAGGAAAAATGCCTTGTCGCTTTCTTTTATGCTGCCTAGTGGATTGAGGTTTCTGTTATTCCCTTATCTCAATCGTTGTTACTCTGAATCCTGAATTCTAGCGAGAGAGAAAGAACCCTACGAACCCGTCCAGAGGATACATAGGAAGTTCGGCATTTCGTTTCCTTCATGCTATTCTTGGTATTTCCTGCTGCTATTTGAGTTGTTAGCGAGTAATCGTGCTTCCTGTTCTCTCCCACCTTAAACCATCATCTTCTAACCCTTAATATTTTTTATTTCTTTCTCTAACCCTTACCCTTTTTTATTTTTTTTCCTAACCCTTACTCTGTTTATTTCTTTCCTACACTCTTGTCTCAAACCCCAAAAGTAGATTAGTATAGGATTCGGCCTTTCTCCGAAGATTGGCACGAGGGGCATCTCTTCCCCTCGGCCTTTCAATGTTGGTCGCAGGTCCAAGGTGCGCAAACCCACCGAAAGTCCTTTCCTGTGCGGATTTTATGACCAACAATTTCTTGCATGCCCGGTGGGATGCAAGGTCCCATATTTGAGAAAATTTCTATCCCATCTTCATCGGAGCTAGTAGTTCTAACAATTTCTCGGTGAGATCCAGTCTCATCTTCTGAGTAGTAGTGATAATCGATGCCCGCATTACCAAAATACTCTTAGCATCTGGCGACTCTATTTTAACTGAGAATCTCTAAAGTCATGGAGACCAGTACCTAAACCTAGTTTTCATAACCAGGAGCCCCCATGTTTTGAGAAGGTCCGAGTTCGGTGAATCTCTGGCCTGTCTTCATCTGATAAAATCACCTGGTGACTCGATTGAGCTGAAGATCCAGATTTCCTGTTCATAGGCACATTTCAAATCTGAAAGAAGATATCCTGGAGGAACCAAGGTTCGGTGAGCAACCTTGACCTCATAAGTGGAGAAATAATGTCCACCTAACAACTCTGACTCAACGACGACAACCGTGATTCCCATAGACTGCTGTCATAATGGCTGGGAGAAGCTTTCCTAGCTGGAACGATCCAGGCCCCCTGAATATCCAAAGCTACCATGAGATTTCCAAAAGTGCCTTGAAATCATTAACAAAATACAACGGCACCATGGGAATGGCCCAAGAACACCTTGAAGATGTTGTCGATTTAGCGACCCTCCATGACATTATCCATGAAGATGTCATGATCAGACTTCTTGTTCTATCTCTGGAAGGAAGGGCGCTACGGTGGTACAGATTGCTCAGGCCCAAAAGCATCTGCTCATGGGATGACTTAGTGAGGGCATTGATTGAGACGGTTGATGGCTCTCAAGACCCCTTCCATCTCTTTGCATACCTCTCCACTATCAAGAGGGCACCTTCGGAGGGTATCACGGACTTCAATGTTCGATTCTACAAAAGTTGGAAGAGAATCCCGCTGGAGATCCAACCGATGCCCGCCCAAGCCCATCTCTTCTATTTTTGGGCTTTCCACCCGAACGTAAGCCTCATTCTACTACAATCAAGGGAACGAATATTCCCTCAAATATTTGAGGAGGCAATACGAGCGGAACGGCTTTTGCTCCTATCGGGAAAGTGGTAGTGGGGAGAAACTCCGTCGCTTCCTCCGATAATTACTGCTCTGTCCGGCCAATGCAGTACTCATCATGGGGCATTCCTCACACTAATCCGAGACCTGAGATGCAGTCATTTGGAGCTTGAGAAGTAGACCTCATATTAGCTCAACAATGGAAGTATGCAAGCATGGCCCACCCAATGGACAACATGACTGCTTACGATCTTTATCAAGAGGTGAACCGAGAAGAGAAGCAGACTCAAGTGGTAGAACCCGAGAACAAAGAGGGCACATTTTTGCACCCTTTTTGTATCCCAAGAGATGGCATGCAAGTGTTCAACCAAAGCTCATCAAGCCTGTCCGATTCATAGGATGAGCCCGAAGGGATCCTGGAGGACTACTCTTCATCAGAGGAGCCTTGTTACCATATCAATGGGATGGAAGAACCTGTACCCGGCCTTTATTTTGAAGAATCTATAGAATTCTAGCATTGGGTCTGGTATTGGTTTCGGCTATCCCTAAGGCCAATGCCCCAAGAAGGTTTTCAAGTGGTGAACTTCTTCACCAATAATCTAGGCACTAGCAGGAATGGAAATCGGCTACGTTGCTTCCTGTTCGCAGCATGGACAGCTTCGGGAATGTTCCAGTCAAACCTCAAGGGTATGTTAAATTACAATTAGATATGGTCTAGACACTGCAGGTTTATCGGATAATTGCCTAAAGCTGAATTTGTGGTAATGGCATGTCGATTATGCCACAAAAATATTATGTAAATACTGTAAATAGTTCAGCTCTAAATAAGGTGTTGCTCAAAATCTCAGGTCGAGTTTTACTTCAGCACCTTCTAAAAAAAAAAAAAAGAGAAGCTCGGGAACTGGGCATACGAAGTAGCTGATAGAAAACAACTCGCAGCAAATTTTGTGACCGAGCAAGACTCAGGCTGAGGACCAAGAGGTACTTCTCCAGGGGGAATCCAAGCGAAGTAGTATCGAAAGAAGGACCGGTGAGCCACCTTCGGCAAAGAGAACTACTTCGGGCCCGAAGCGTAGAGAAATAGCTTGCACCAAGGGTTCACCCCGAAGCACTTCAACTCTGACTTCGGCTTCACCAACCCAACGACGGAGAAGGCGAGGGCATTTAAAACATGCCTAGGGGAACATGTCGATAGCCACCTTCAAAAGCATCCAAAGTGGGTGAGTTAAATGAAAATGTGGTAGGTACATCCTTTAGGGATTCGGTTAGGAGAAAAGTTCATGCTCGGGTACAAAGTGGCAGAGGGTCACGCTTCCAAAGCGAGCCGCAATCATCACAACACACAACCTTGTGTACAACTCCACCATGCGGCAAATTGGACGAAGCAATGCGAATTTAATTATGGCAAGTGCCATAAATACTGGTGGTTGCCTTCTACGGCTATATAACGTAAGCTCCAGCAGTAATGAAGCTATTTGCTCGATAATTCATGCAAACTTCGCTACTAGTCTTCAAACTCTCCTATCCTGTGCTTCGAAGCCTCCAATCCCGAAGCCCTTTGCATTGTTTTCTCCATCACCCCTAGCACTATGGGGAAGAAGAACTCTAAGGAAAAGGGGAAGGAACCAGAAGTGGTGGCCTCCGAGCAGCCAAAGGCAAAGGGCCATGACAAAGGGCCGAAGAAGGTTGATGTTAGCCATCGCCCTGAGAAACAAATCATGGGACAAAGAGAGGATTCTGGGGACGTGCAGGAACCACTCGTCGACAGGTGGGATAAGATCAGAGACACCAAGTTGTCAAGGAGCATGGCTGAACTCAGGAGCACCATCAAGTTCATGAAAAGCAGGCTCTCGACAGACAGCAAAAGATCTATCGCTTACTAATCCCAGATATACTAGTATCTGATGCCCCCCACACATCATTGCCCTGATCTGATTGATGCCATCGCACGAAACTATCAGCCCACCTCTAGGCAAGTGGTGGATGCCTCTGGCCACAAGATGTTCTCCATTTTGAAAGAAGATTTCCAGGCAGCCTTTGCACCACAACAGGGCCCTCCTAAGGGGTATACGGTTTGCAACGTTATTCTTAGCGAACAAATGGAGAGGTTCGCATCCTCCAACTACATAATCAATTTTTTGCAGCAGAGCCTCAAAAGTGGGCTCCCTTCGGGCAAATTGCCCCAGATGCCCCTACCCTTGGAGGCCTTCAAAAACACCAACATCTTCTCCATCATTGCTTGGGTGGCAGGCCTATCTACTGATGCTTCGGTGCACCCGTGGTAGGTGTCTTTGGCTGAGTGTATTTCCAGAGGGGAATCTTATGCCCCTGATGCTTCGAGGCTGAGAACCAACCCAGTATTTTTTTACTGGGTAGAATGGGTGGCCAGGACCCTACATATGCGACTCGCCAGCATGAAGAATGATGGGACAAATAAGTACTTTTCACCCTGTTCTCTTCTTATTTGGTTATTTTTCTTTCATGTACATAAGAGTTTCCCTTATGTTGCTATTACGGCAAGCGGAAAGGATGGAAATCCTCTACTTGTATACCAGTGGACCCGTCTCCTATTGAAGATGGAGTCCTATTATTCTTTTAATCAACAATTTTTGGGACCCGCAATGCACATGCTACCAGGGTCTTCCCCTCGGGTTCCCCTCCTCCTAAGGGACAAAGTGGTACAAGAGAGGAGGGGAGACATTTTTCAGCTAACACAAGGGCTTGTAATTCGTATATTCGGCTTCATAGGGAAGACTTTTCTACTACTAGTCTATCCCTCCGAGTACCAGTTCGCATTGGAGGTCGCTCGACAAAGCGATGCAACAAACGCTATTTATGGCCATGGACGGAAATGGGCTCACACCTATGATTTCCCTTTCAAAATGGGAGTTATCAAGGTGTTTGCCCTCAAACAAAATGTTTTCATGGAGGAGAAACTCGCCAATTTTGGCCTAGTCCAGCTTCCTCAGCAATGGCTCTATGACCCCTTGGGGGTAATGAGGGACCATCTTCAATTTAAGAACTTCCACGCTTGCCCCTATCCAAAAATTATGGAGCAGAGGAACAATCCCAACAAGAGGGATCTGGAGTGGCACTTGGAGAAAATGAAATTGCTACCTCCCTGGCACGAGTTCTACCCGATGGAGGTCGCATATGACCCAGTTCGGCACCCTCTCCCGAGCCCCAACTCCACCTTCTGGAAGAAGGCAAAGGATGACTTGAAGGAGGCGGTGAAAGATTGGGATGTGGCCCAGCTAAGAGAATGGTGGATAATGAGGGTCCACCACCAAAATATGAACTCTTATGGACTTTTGGCGACTGACAAGGACTTCACAGCGGTCTATGAGGCCAATGTCGGGACATGGAAGCCCCTATCCTTCATCGACCTCATTCCTCCAACTATCTCAAGTTTGGGCGAAAGCCTAAAGAGAAAGGAAACTACTTCGAAGCCAAAGAAGGGGAAGAGGGCCAAAGCCACGCCATAGAGGCCACCTCCAGTACCTGTGGGAGGCCAAGGCACAAGTTTCGAGGAGTCAGAACAACCGCTGGTGAGGACAAAGAGAAAGAGGCCAGAATTAGTCCAAGTGCCTCCAAGCCATCCAAAGCGGCTTCGCACAGGTTTTTCGAGCCCTTCCACTAGGTGACCTACATCGGGTCCGTTCGAAGCAATTATTGAGAGTGCCACGCCGCCAAGCGTCGAGACCGTCTCAAATATCAATGTCATCAATGTGGAGGAACTCCTCCAATCTAAAGGGGACACCGAGGCAGAAACCATGGAGGTTGAAGATGCCAAAGTAGAAGAAGAATAGAGGACAGTTGCACCTGAAGTCACTACAGCCACTTTGCCAGGAGGGCACTCAAGTATGCATGCTTCACCCCATGCTCAGGACTCACCTATGTCCACTATGACCACTGCTGAAGGATCCCATCAGTCTCCCCTGTAGGGCCACTCATCCCCTCACACATCACCCGTAGCTAGTCTAGGTCCATCACACGATCCCGGCTAGGATAAATCCATTGAAGTCACTTCGCCCACTCACACAGCCGCTCCATTGATTCTTAGCAGAAGCGGAGGTATCACTTCAACGTCGAGCCCCACCATCGAACCTCCTTGTGAAGCATCCCCCATACACTCCCTGTATTTGTTCACTCCTTCGACTGGTGATCCAGCCTTGTTTGAGTCTGAAATGTCCTTGATCAAGGAACGCCCCCTTGTCGAGAAGCTACTCCAAGCCTAGCAGAATACCGACAAAATCCTGAAAGAGGCGAGAAAGAAAAGAGGGCGAGCGACGGCTCAAGTTGAAAAATGCACCGTGTTTGATTTGAAAGCTGGGAAGATGCACAAAATCAAGAATGCCCCTAAGGTGCAGAAACCTCTGGATGGAATGACTCCAACGGACTATGATTACCAGGAAACACCTAAAGACCTGGTGCATCTAAATGTAGACAATGAATCGGCATCCATGCATGTCCGAATTGAGACATTTAGGGCTCATGCAGTTATCGCCAACCAATGTAGGATTGAGGCCGAGGCCGCCAATGTTAAGCTAGAATAAGATTTGGCGAGGGTCCGCTCCAAGTTGGTAGAGTCCGAGGAGCAGTGCAAGGCCATGAAAAAGGAAACATGCACCCTGAGGCTGCAAGTTCTATAGCTCCAGAATACTGAAGAAAATCAGGCGTAGAGACAGGCTGAAAATGATCTAAAGGCCAAAGAGCTAGAAGGTAGAGTTGCACAAATGCAGGCCCAACTATATGAGAAGGAAGACCTGACGGTGTTTGATAGGAGCAAAATTAAGGAGATTCGTGCCCATTTTCTCAAGAATTTCAGGTCTCGATGTTCCAGCGCCCTCACGATACTGACCTTTGTCATCAAAGCCCAGCTCGTTATTTCTGAAGGAGGGCCAATCATTAATGAATTCACACAAAAATCCAGACGCTGGCTCAAGTTAGCCTTCAACATCTAGAATGCGAGATATCAGGACTTGCAGGTCACTGCAATGACTCGAACGGCTAGAGATTGGTCCACAGCCCAGGCCACGGTTCGCGCCTTTTTCTCCAAGGTGCAAAAAGCTCAGAAGGCAAGAAGGCTCCAAGACATTTTTGAAAATGAGCAGTGCACCTCGATGAATTATTTTTAGGACCTCTCCTCCTTGGGTTTCCCGAGTTTCATAGATGATGACGGGAACCTTCTAACTAAAGATGACCTCAAGCTAGTTTGGCTCCAATTCTAGGGTGATGTCTCAGAGATAGACGAATGGGCAGAGTCGATCTCATAAGGGCAGATAATGGACTTCATCTTGAGATACTGCAAGATGGTAGCATGCCTAAATGATTTATTCATCAGGGCCAAACATGCTGACATTGGGCAAATTGATTAGTTTCACGTTTTGGTTAAGGCATTACAAGATCAAGAACCATTCCAAAAAAGTGTCTGGACTCATGTCCAAAGAATGATGAAGCGCATCCGTGATCGCCTTGAACCATCGCCATAGCCAGAAGCCACGCCATAGGAAGAAGAAGAAGAAGAAGGAGAAGAGGAACAAGAAGAGGAATAAGAAGAGGGACAGACCGCAGAAGCAGGGTCTGGAGAAGACCAATAACTCCGCAGCCCAATGGATTAGGGCTAAAGGGTTCTTTTGCCGAGACGAGCTCATCACCCCGCGAGCCACCAAGAATGTTGACACTTTTTGTCACATTATACAAGGGGTAGAAGAATAGTAGAATTTTTGTATAATATTTCTTTGTTGAAAATTTTTCTTTTATTTTAAGTTATAGCAATTTTGACCCTCCCTTTCGTCCCTTTTATAAAATGAAGAAGAAAGAGCTTCACTACCAACCAAGCCAAGGAAAATAGCTTCGCCAAAAGAAAAGAAGGAGAATGTGAAAAGAGCTTTGGGCCCGAAGCATTTCAAATCACCACTTCGGGTGAAAACCTTGTGAAGTAATTTCGTCGAAGAAAATACAAAGATAATGCTTCGCACCCAAAGCATTTTCAGCAGCCGCTTCGAGCGAAAGTTTTACGAAGCAGCATCCAAACGACTTCGTCGAAGCAGGAGAGCATAATCCAAAATCAGCTAAGGTAAGGAAACTACTTTGGGCCTAAAGTATTTTCGACACCTACTTCGGCCAGTTTTCACCCGAAGTAGTGGTGCCCGAAGCAAAATGACAATGTGTCAAAAATAGAAAAGTGATTCGAGAGGATATTCCCCGAACCGCAGTTTTGAGAGAGAATCGGGCCGAAACATTTTTCATCCGAAGCAGTTTCGCCAACAAAGGACAAAGAACCCCATTTCAAAGATGGAGCCCGCTCGGCACTCGACATCCCCGAAGTAGTTTTTGCGAAGCATTATTTTGCGAAGAACAAATCAAGGAAGATCTACTTCGGCCTAAGGCTTCGACAAGGTGGAGATGTAGCGAAGCACTTTTTGGGCCCACATTCCAAGGCGGGAAGCTTCCCAAGGTGATCGAAGGCCCCTTATAAATACCTCCTTTCTTGCCCGATAAGCCTATTGACCATTTTTGGCAAACGAAAGGGACGTAATAGTCCTCAAAGTAAAACATGGCGGGCGTAACGATCACTCAAGCACAGCATCTAGAAGCCAAGGACACTCGAGCGGTGCATTAAATGAATGTTTCCATGGTTGACCCAGTCGCATTTTCCAATTTTGACAACCGATTTGAAAGCTTAGCCGTAGCAGCCACGAGGAGCCGACTTCTCAGGGCCCGAGGGTGTACTCCGCCATTTTTGTAATAATGATTCAGAGGGTCGGGTCCTCTATAAAAACCTAGGCTTTGCAATGTAAAAGGGGGGGAACTTTCTGCTAGAAAGTTGTTGTAACTTGATGTCCTGCGTTTAATACTAAAGACTTTTGTGCTCTATTTCTCTCTTTTATGCTACCTTCTGTGCTTAATTATTTTGTCTTTTCTCATTCACGTACTGAGACTCTGAATCCTGAATCCGATGCACGATCGGGGACCGAACCCCTAAAATTCGCCCTGAAGGATACATAGGAGAGGAAAAACACCTTGTCGATTTCTTTTATGTTGCCTGGTGGATTGAGGTTTTTGTTATTCCCTTATCTCAATCGTTGTTACTCTAAATCCTGAATTCCAACGAGAGAGAAAGGAGAACCCTGCGAACCTATCCAGAGGATACATAGGAAGTTCGGCATTTCATTTCCTTCATGCTATTCTTGGTATTTCCTACTGCTATTCGAGTTGTTAGCGAGTAATCGTGCTTCCTGTTCTCTCCCACCTTAAACCATCATCTTCTAACCCTTACTCTTTTTTATTTCTTTCTCTAACCCTTACCCTTTTTTATTTTTTTTCCTAACCCTTACCCTTTTTTATTTTGCACACTTGTCTCAAACCCCAAAAGTAGATTAGTATAGGAGTCGGCCTTTCTCCGGATATTGGCACGAGGGGCATCTCTTCCCCTCGGCCTTTCAATGTTGGTCACAGGTCCAGGGCGCACAAACCCACCAAAAGTCCTTTCCTGTGCGGATTTGATGACCAACAATAACCCAAGATAATGCAGAATTATAATGGAAAAATGTAGGAAAGTTAAGAAGATGCAAACTATGGGCTCAGATTTCCCCCAATCTAGATTACAGTCAAGATCACCTCCAATTGTACGAAATCATCTGTGCTCCTCGACAAGATCATCTGAGATAGTTTGGAATCGTTTACGATGATCTGAACTAGCTTCAGCTGAAAAACAGTAGGGTTCCTGCAAGAAAATGCAAAATGCAGAATACAGACAGTAGTACAAGGATGCTCTAGTGAATAAGGATCTAAATCGTCGCCTAAGGGGTTCAGGGGAATCAGAATCAGGGGGATAAACTAGAAAAATCCTAGTTTATATAGGATTAGGGGGAGGCTAGGAGGTTGGGGATCATCCCAATCTGGGAGATCTCCAACAGGGAAATCTACAACTACGCAAACGCCCTTCTACCCAAGTTGGAGAGGCTGTTGAAACAAAAGCTAATTATGAACATTCAGTTTTGGGACGAAATCGTCTGGACGTTCTATTCTAGACGAATTCATCAGACCGGGGACGATTTCGTCTGATCTGCGACGATATCGTCCAACGGTCAAAACAAATCCTAAAAATGGCACAAAAAAAGGGGAAAGCGGGTAACAGGTGGTTTTGGGGCAGTTTTGGGGTTAAAATTTAAATTTTTATCTTTTATATTTTACTAAGGTTTTAACCGTGTCAATTTTAGGGTGCTACATTTTGCCCCCTCTTTAGCGAATTTTCCGAAGAAAATGTGTTAAAGACGAGTTTTTCCTGTTTTTATGAGAAAGCAAAAATGTACTCAATTTTTTAGCCGACGATTCTTTTTTGAATCGTACGAATGCTAACTATGGTGCCCCCTCTATGTTTTTACCCATATCAAACGTTTAAGGTAAAAACGCAAAAAAGCAAAATTTTAAAATGTTGTTGGTTTTGAATAAAATTAAGAAAAATAGGGAAAACCCTAATTCATTTTTTACTATTCATTTTTACTAGTTTTTAGAGCTCTACAGACAAAAAAATTGTGGAGACAGTGCACAGAGTGACAGAGGTCCGACGTGGGCTACGGGTAAGGATCTAATCCTAATAGATTAGGTTTGATTTTGCTTTGTGCAATTTTTGGATTTAAATTTTGATTATTTGGGGCATCGCAACCGTTTTTAGGCCGTCGATGACGTCGGGACGAAATCGTCCCTATTTTGTCAAAATCGTCTCTAGATCGTCGATTTCGTCTGAGGGAGAAATCGGTGAACTAGGGGCGATCTCGTCCAACAAGGGGCGATCCGCGAGTTGCGAAATTGGAGATGATTTCGTCCTAACAAAGGATGATGCTGCCCAATTTGGGACGATATAATCCAATGGTGGATGATATCATCTTGTTAAGAAATTAAGCTTGATTAAAATGTTTTTAATTTTATTTTAATGATTGGTTATTAATAAATTTTGTTTTTTATTGTTTGTTTTGCAGAGGGGATTACTAAAGAGTCGAGAATGGAAATACGATAGGCTGAGAGACGACTTGGCCACTCTCGACCAGGCAAAGTGTGACCAACTAGCATAGGTCATGCTATAGCATGTGGCAGAAATGCCACAAGTATCGACTGACATAGGGCTTCTGATAGCCCTAGCAAAGAAATGGTATCCAAGGTCATCCTATTTTTGGCTATCGATAGGGGAGATGGCTCCCACACTAGAGGACATATGGAGGATCATGAGGATCCCCATACAAGGACGGCTCATGATGCCTACGGCCAATTAGGGCCAGGCAATGATGAGATTGATTGGAGACCCGAGCTTCGCCCTGGAGAAGGGTGGGGTGAACATCGAGTCTCTGAGGCAGATGCCTAGGGCATCCAGGCTGACTCAGGTTTTGGTAGGGGTGGTCGATGTCTTACTGCTGTGCCACCAGAGCGGGTGCAGACTACCATGGGTGCTCTCAGACATATTTTGTGACATGAGAGACCATGGGTACAGGTTTACATGGGGTATCTTTGTATTATGTTGCTTGTATAGGATCCTACATGGGGTCGTATACAAGGGAGATCGATGTCTGGTCTTGACATCTCTACTACAGATTTGGTGCTGGGAGCACATCACGGTGTGGAGGCCGATAGGGCTCTCATTGACAAGGGTTGACCGAGAGAGGCCCCGGGTTTACTATTGCTGGCTATAGAGAGGGTCATAGTGGCGGATAGATCTGTTGATGTCTTGAAGATTGCTGGATGACCTCATCCTAGACCAGATCACATGGAGGCCATGGAGAGAGCACCCTGGGTGGGCAAAGGATGGGCAGGAGCTGGCTCGCATCAGGCGAGTCTACTGGCTGAGGATGGAGCGGGGAGAGGTAGAGCTCCACCGCTATGATCGGGTACTATGGCAGTTCGGTCTACAGTAGGGGATCCCTTCTCTCAGGGATTACGAATACTCCCAAATTGTTTGGGATAGTACTACGCTGAGCGGGGCTCCAGACATGCAATGATTTTGGAGTCAAGACACAGACGATGCCCCCATCTAGCTAGTGGATGGTGATGACGTTGGGGTTGTAGATGGCTACGATGCCTGGTACGCAGGAATCCGCCCTCCTTGAATGACGAGGGCATAGGTTCCAGTGCACACGGTTGTGCGATGGATGGGGAGGCGGTGCCAGGCTGCCATTAAGGTAGCTTGGGGTCACGGCAGGAGAGATTAGCAGCGATCCCCATAGGAGAGACGTCAGGGGATGGGTTAGGCTCCATAGAGGCCATAGGAGACAGGGTAGAGGGAGGAGAGATTCCCTTCATAGCAAGGGGAGATACCACCATCGCCTGATAAGGGCAAGGGTGTTGAGGTTGCCCGCCTTCGAGCTTAGGTGCAGACACTGCAGGATGAGGCTACATGGCCCAAAGCTCAGGTTAGATGAGAGAGCACTCGAGATTTGGCATGGTCTATTGCTTAGATCGCATTCTACCAGGGGTTGTACTATCAGGCAGTCCCATAGGGATAGAGGATACCATTGCCAACCCCCATTGTAGATTTGATCATGATGGTATCGTCGAGGACATCCTCACAATCAACGATGAGGACCCGAGACACAGCCCGAACCTCTATGGGACCACCTCCTCCATGTCAGGGTAGGGGAGGAGATTGAGGCTGAGAGCTCGAGGGCTTCTTGAGGCTAGTGTTGTAGAGTGCAGATTGCATTATTATATATGTATATATATTTGTTTTTGAGGGGATTGAGTATGCCAGGGTTTTGATTGTGGCATACCAATCCAGATGATGTACATAATTGATTGATGATATATAGATTGTATTTTTGATGATATGACTTGTGTATCTGTTGTATGATGCTTGAATTGTTGATTCATGTAATTATGTCATTGGAAATAAATTATAATGTTATGTCATGCCATAAAATTGTAAATGAAATAATCTTATGTGCATAAATTGGTTGTTTTGGTGTGATTTGATGAAAAATAAAAGGGACTTCTAACAATAATTTCAAAGGACATTGTTGTTGTTATAGACCGTTTCATGGAGTCGTCGCTCGCTAGGTCGTCAAGCTAATCCTAGTATAAAAATATTGCTAAAAGTAAAAGAGTGCTTAAGAGACTGTCTTAAGACTTGGTGTTGTGATGATGAAAATGATGATGGTGATCATTTGTTTTCAGATTTTTCACAAAATTATGCATGAAATATATTTAAAAGGTGATTTTTGCTAGGCATAAATTCCTAAGTGTGATAAATTTTTGAATAATTCCTTAGAAATTATACCATGGTTGCAAAATGGAATGTTTGACATAATGACATGAAATAGAATAAGTGTTCGTTCGTTTTGAAGCACAATTGTGTAACATAATGATGTAAGCCATATGTGTTTTTAAAATGGATGGGAAAATAAAATTAGAACAATGGTTTGCGCTAGGCATAGAATTTATAGGTATAGACTTATACCATCATCGCGAAATCCAAAGAAGAAATTGATATTTTTAGTTTTATTGCATGATTGATTTTTGATTTTTGATTTTTGATAAACAGAAAATAATAATATGATGAGCATGTTGTTTGAAATCGTTTTGCAATTTTGTGAAACAATGTATATAATTGTTTTTATACAAAACAAAATTCTGAAATAAGAAGATAAAATTATTCCAAAAAGAAATACATAAATATTTTAAATTATCTCAAAAACAAATGTAGGTTTATAAGGGATCCTCATGTGCAAATGTGAGTTCATTACCGATATTGATTTATCATAATGATACAAAATCTCTCAAATACAAATGTGTGTGCGATTGTATTGTTCATTCACCAATTTTGAGCAAGATAATTTGATACAAGCATTTTGCCTTAACCAAATGAGTGTTCCTTAACCATGATTTATATGCATATAACCGTACCAGACTACTATGTAATTCGGGTTATCAAGAGCTAGCTGATCCATAAGGCGACATAGGTCTCGTACAAAAGAAGGTCGCTAATGTGACAGACATATCACCATGCTAGGAATTACCCAATGCCAAGCGGGTTGGGCACAAACCACTGTTATGGGGCTTACCTCACAGTTTTTGAATAATTGAGAATTCCAGGGATTCAAGCTCATTCACCCTTCTTTTATTTTCAAGGGGTAGGGAAATGGATTTTATTGCATTTTGCTTTTTCGTTTCACTTTTGCTTTTCTTTTTTTCTTTTTCTTTTTTTTTCTCTTTTGTATTTTTGCTTGGAATATTGTTGCGATGGTACAAAATGATATTTTTCTTTTTCTCATTTTTCTTTGAATTTTCTTTTTCTTCCTATGCTAGGGATACTTTCTCGGATTGGCTATAGAGCAAGGGATTTTTATTCTGGGTAGGGGTGAGCTTGTCCTTTTGTCAATTCTCAAAGATTCTAGACCATGTGCATGATAGGATAGCAGGGGAAAATTTTCGCTCAAGAAACCACGTCTACTATGTAGCATCATATTGAATTTGCAATGAAATAATTTTAATGTGAAAAGATATACTTGGTTCAAGTAAATAACAAGATCAGTTCTCTATGCTCAAAACTTTATTTAATGCCAATGTGGACTTTGATATAAGAGAGATTAATAATCATACTAAATAAAATCAAGATATTTATTCATGTGTGTGTTAGTGTGGGATTCCAAATAAATGTTCATTTATCCAAAATAATTGAAAATATAACTGCAAACTCCAAGAATTGACAGGTATGAAAAAGATGTTTTTGAAGATTTTGACAATTTTGATGTTTTTGTATTTGATTTTAATTGATGAATTGAAACAAATACAATGTGATTGTTTTTTTTTATATATATATAAGTGACTAAAAGAAATAATATGCAAAACAAATATATACAATGATGAAATGGCCAAATTTTATGCATAGTAGCGTTTGAGATGCATAATGTTCATAGGTTCTTTAAGTTCTTTACCATCTAAGGTAGATAATTTGTATGCTCCCGATCCAAATTTAGAAGTAATAATATACGGTCCAAGCCAGTTAGGCTCGAATTTACCTTTAAGGTCTTTAGTAGCATTAGTATTTTTTTTATTTTCTTTTAAAACAAGGTCGTCGATCGCTAAGGATCGATGATGAACTTTCTTGAGATATGCTCTCTTAAGCTTGTTTTGGTAGGCACGAAGATGCTCCAAAGCATTGATGCGCTTTTCATCTAAAAGTTCCAACTGACTAAATCTGCCAGCATGATATTCATCCCCTACTTCAGTATCTTGAATTAGTAGAGCCAAATAAGGAACTTCTAATTCAAATGGAAAAACAGCTTTAGCGCCATAGACCAAAACGAAAGGTGAAGTTCTAGTGGGGGTGTGAACACTAGTGCGATAGGCCCACAAAGTAGGATATAATTGGATGTGCCAATCTCGACCAGATTTATTGACCAGTATTTTGAGAATTTTGATTAATGTTTTATTAGATGCTTCTGCTTGGCCATTACCCTAAGGATAATAGGGAGTGGACCAACGATGTTGAATTTTATATTTTTGACACAATTTTTGGACATATTTATTTTTGAAACAAGTTCCATTATCTGAGATGAGATTTACAGGAATTCCGAACCTACAAATAATTTTATTGAAGATAAACTTAAAAACTTGGATTCCAGTACAAGAATCTAAAGGCATAGCTTCAACCCATTTTGTAAAATACTCCATAGCGGTTATGATAAATTTGTAAGCCCCATTTTGAAAAGGTCCAAGGAGATGAAATAGCCTGCAGTTCTTATGCAGGCGCATGGACAAGGTCAGCATGTTTCTGTAACTTGTTGCAATGGCACACATAATCATGTGCATCATTCTCCATGGTAGGCCAAAAATATCCTATCCGAAGGAGCTTCTTAGCAATGGCATTACCACTAAAGTGTCCTCCACAAGATCCATCGTGGGCTTCACTCAAAGATGATCTAGATTCTTCTAGATTCAAACATCTTAATAATATGCCTTCAAAAAATCTCCTATACAATGTATTACCAATAATTACGAAGCGACTTGCTCGTCTACGTAATAATCAGCGTTGGCTGCTAGTATAACCATCAGGGAAGGTCCCATTTTGCAAAAAAATAAATATATCAGTGTACCATGGTTCAGAAGTAGTTTCGTTGATTAGAAACACATCCAAAGGTTCTAAGCATGATTTTCTTGAAGCGGGTTCCTGGAGTCAATGAATAATGATGGTAGCATATTCATCATCTAACTCCAAGGGCAAAAGAGATGCAACTGCAACCATAGCATCAGCCGCACGATTGCTAGTTCGAGGAATAGCTTTCAAAGTAACTTGATCAAATAAGGATAATAATTGTAAAACATATGTTTTATACGAGTGTAATTTAACATCTCTGGTCTGATAAACATCATTGATTTGATTTATGACAAGTTGGGAATCACCAAAAACTAACAAATTTTTAATTTTTAGGGCCAAAGTTGCTCGTAATCCAAGGATTAGAGCCTCATATTCAACAGTATTATTAGTGCAAGCAAACGTTAATTTAAAGGACAAAGGTATAAGATGTTTCTGCGAAGATATTAAAATAATACCTGCACCAGCCCCACTCATGCATCGGGCTTCATCAAAGTATAGGGACCATTGTTTAGGATGGTCTACCTCTAATTTAAGGCATTCATCAAGAAAATCAATGATGAGGGGATGGGCAGACTCTAAGGGTGCAGCAGCTAATTGATCTGCTATGATTTGACCTTTAACAGACTTATGTCCTATAAACATAAGTTCAAAATCGCTTAGCGCAAGAACCCACTTGGTTGTGCGACCAGATAAGTACAGTCGACTCATGAGATATTGCAAAGGGTCAAATTTGGCAATAACATACGTTTTTTGACTAAGCATATAATGTTGTAGTTTCTGTGTAGAAAATATGACTGCTAGACATAACTTCTCTAATATGGTATAGTGAGTTTCATAACTTATCAAGGTTCTACTAATGTAATAATGAGCACATTCTTTCTTCTCATCGTTAAGTTGAGCTAACATAGCTCCTAAGGCAAAATCGAAAGCAAAAATGTACAAAATAAATGGACGATCAGATCTAGGTGGGGAAAGCACCGATGGTTTAAGAAGATATTGCTTAAGGAGTTCAAATGCTTCCTGACATTTGTCATCCCAATGAAAAGAGACATATTTCTTAAGTTTAAGAAAGGGTCCGTTTTTATTTGCCAACTTATCAATGAAGCAGCAAATAGCTTGAAGCTTACCTTGTAAACTTCGTAATTCTGATATATTTGTGGGTGCGGGCATATCAGTGATAGTCGCAATCTTGAGAGGATCAATTTCAATGCCACATAAAGAAATGATAACCCCCAATAATTTATCAGAATTAACTTTGAATATACATTTGGTTGGATTCAATCGGATAAAATACTCCCTTAACCAATCAAATACTTTTCTCAAGTCATTTAAATGATCATATTCTTTGATGGAACGAGCTATAATATCATCTACATAATCATGTAGAATATCATGCATCATATCATGAAAGATATAAGTCATGGCTCGTTGATAGGTTGCACCTGCGTTCTTTAAACCAAATGGCATTACTTTCCAACAAAAGGTTCCCCAAGGGGTAATAAAGGTTGTTTTAGCCTGATCTTCAAGAGCTATCCTAATCTGATTATAATTGAAAAATGCATCCATTAGGGATATCATTCCGCTCTCAGCAGTAAAATCAATGATTTGATCCATGTTGGGAAGAGGAAAATCATCTTTAGGGTAGGTAGCATTAATATCTCTGAAGTATGTACAAACTCTAACTTTAGTGGCTTCTTTCTTAGTTACTGGAACTACATTTGAGATCCATTCAGCATAATCAATGGCTTGTATAAAAATGACCTTCAACAGTTTTTCTAGTTCTGCTTTGACTAGTAAGGATGCATTTTTATAAGTTTTTGTTTAACAGGTTTAACATCTGGATGGACTACTAGATGATGCATAACTACAAAAGGGTCCAGACCTGGCATATCGTCATATTTCCAAGCAAAGACATTTTCATAGTCTTTAAGAAATGAAATGTATTTATCTTGTTTTTCTTGACTTAATTCTGATCCAATATTGATTATGTGAGGGTTATGTTCGGTTCCAATGTTAATTTTTATAACATTTTGAACTTCCATATGTAAATCTCTCTCAAAATTAGGTGGGGTGGGTGAAACACCCAATTCTTGTAATTCTTTCAAGGTTATCTTGGATAATTCATCTTGAGGAGTCGAGGCTTCAAGTTGGGCTATACTAGGTATAGAGCCATCAAAATAAAATTTGTTATGTAACAAGTCATCAACGGAGACATCATGGAAGATATCCCCTTCCAACTCATCATTGGATTCAGCAATCATCTCAGGGTAGGCAAGAGATAGCATATTACAGGTAAAGGTATTATTCTTTGAACGCAAAGAATCTTGTTTATCCAGATAATCTTGGTAACATGTAAGATGGTCGTCCTCCTCAAATGGGAATGGTTGACCTTTACTAGGAAATAGGCCCACACCACATCGAGCAGGCCATGGTTCTACCTCAATAGGTTCTTTCATACCATTTTGGGAAGGTCCCAAACCTTTCCCTTTATATCCCAATTTAAGCATTATGGGTTTAGCTTTAATATACTCATTAGCAAAATAGCATTGAGCATATCCATCACAATGTGTCTTGATGTTTCTGGGTATTCTTCCCCAATCATATCCCTTATAAATAAAAGCACAACTCTCAACTTGGTAAATACTTCCCATAGGCTGTGGGAGACCCAAGGTACAAGGAGAGGGTGGGATTTTATTTAAAATAAGGGAAGCTTGCGTGGCAGTGTTGATTTCTTCTTATATAAGAATTTTAGATAAATCAGGTAAGAGTTCATAAGTAAGAGCATAAGAGGTAGAAGGAACATTTCCTATACCGTCTGATGTGGAAAGGATGTCGGTAGTGGATGGGGATGTTATAGGGATATCGATGGATGAGTCTATCAGTATGGAAGTTATAGGGGTAAAACAAGAAGCATTGGTTGTAGTTTTGGGATCTTTTTGAGGTCCTAATGTGGTTTTTTCAGAAGATGATTGAGTTATATGTAGAAGTGTAGTTGATGGGGAAAAAGTAGGTGATGTTATGGATGAGTGTTTCACACGCTTAGACGGTTGATGAGAATTAGGATGTATGGATGACAGAGCAGGGCAAAATTGAACTCCAACTGGTTCTACCAAAGTACACATATCAAAGGGTCTAGGGTCACCATGAATGGTAACCAGCTGGTTTTTAAATTTGAATTTAACACACTGATGTAAAGTTGAGGGGACAGCTCGCATTGTGTTAATCCAAGGGCGACCCAAAAGTATACTGTATGATGCAGGGCAATGGACAATAAACACGGTCATGCCTAAGGTCCTAGGACCAACTTGTAAGGGGATAGTAATAACGCCACATGTTTCTTGTGTTTCGTCATTAAAGGCTTTTATGATCATATCCGTTATTTTCATTTTGTCACTTTTAAAGCCAAATATTTGGTAGAAATCAAAAGTGCATATGTTTAAAGATGAACCATTATCAATCAAGACGCATTTAACGGCTACATACCCAATTAGGGCAGTAATATATAAGGGGTTATCTTTATGTAAACTATGTTGTGGTATATCTCTATCTCGGAAGTCAATACAGTCAAATTATCGAGTTATGATAGTATTGGTCATGGCTTCAGGCTGAATATTTTGTGGTACCATCATTTGGCTTAATGTGAGCATTAATTCATCCCTATGGGTAGGAGAAGATCTTAAAAGGTCCAAAAGGGAAATTCTAGCTATAGTATTGGATAATTGTTCATTAATATTATACGGAGGCTTAGGTTGAACATTAGGCATATGATTCCCTTTATTGGGATTTTTCAAAACAAATGGAGTTGATCCATCGTTCTGAGTTTGATCCTATTGAGATTTTTGAGCCTGTTGTCGAGTAACAACTCCGATGGTACCTACAATATTATTTTTAGGATGACGAATGGGTCTTGCTCTAGCGTTTATGGCTTGTTCATTAGAAAGGAATTGATGAGAAGAGGGTCGAGTAGTAACTCTTCTAGGAAATGGTTCTTTCGAAACCATGGAATTTGTGATGGGTTGAATAGGATCTGATTCATTTTCAAAACTATTCGATTGATTTGAGGTGATTTCCATGTCACTTTCAATATCAGATTCTACATCACTAAGATCAGGTGTTTGAATATTATATAGGGGTCTGGACGTAACCATGGATAAAGTTGTGTCTAATATTTCTAGATCGTGAATAGGTAAATGTCCACTAATGGCTCCTACATATCGGGTAGGAGGGGGAACATTATGATGTTCAATTTGATTAGCCACATCTTTACCATGCTTTGGTAAAGGATGTTGAAATATGTCCAATGATTGATTGGCATTCTGATTCTGACTTTGAGGGGTGTTCTTTTGAGCATTATTAGTAGGATTTTGTTTAGGTTGAAAGGCTTGCACCTCCATCTCATTGTTATCAATTAAATCTTGTATTTTATGTTTTAACCATTTACAAGATTTGGTAGCATGTCCAGGTCCTCTATGGAAATCACAATGTAAATCAGCTCTATATCCGGGTATAGTTGGATCAGGTTCCTGGATATTGGGTAATTGAATCAAACCTTGGGCTAATAGTTGCGAGAGAATGGTTGATAAAGGTTGATTTAACCTAGTAAATTCTTAGGGTGGTTTATCAGGAGGTTTCAATATGAACTTCTCTGTTGTTTTCGCAGTATTAACATTGGCAATGTTTCTGCTATCAGTGACTCCATCACCCACAACTTGTTTATTTTTATATTGATTTCTGGATGTTTTCTCATCATCTTTCTTTTTGAGCTGCCCTCTTCTAATGAGAGCATCTTCCACTCTTCGAGCTAAATCTATAGCTTGATCGAAGGTGGTCAAGGTAGCAGTTGATAATTCATAGGATAATTGTTCTTGTAAATTATTGATAAAAATATCCAACATTTCTTGATAAGGTAACACAAAGTGTAATTTTTCTATCAACTACCTCCATTGAGCTAAGAATTCAACAAAACACTCATCTTTGTCTTGTTTTAGGTTTTACAAATCTTTAATGGTTACATGCCTTTCAATATAGGCACTAAATTGATGCACAAAAGACTTAGCGGTCTCTTCAAAATTTCTCAAAGAATGAGTGGGCAATTGATAATACCACTCCAATGCCATCCCTCCTAAACTTTTCGGGAACATTTTTAGTAATAACAAGTCATCATGTGATATATCATGACATGCTATCCTAAACATACGAAGATGCTCTATGGGATCTTCGGTTCCTTTGTATATAGGTAGGACAGGCATGGGAAAGTGTTTAGGATATGGTTGTGCTACAACTATAGGATCTAGAGGTTTTTTACACATCTCTCGATAATTGTACGAGGGACGGTAGGGATCTATTTGGTCCATATGAGAGGCTAACTGTTTCACCATGGCTTCCAGATTACCAGTTTTCCCACCATGTTGGTTCGGTGGTACATGAGCATAGGATTTGTGAGCGTAGGAAGGTGGGACATAAGGATTAGATGCTATATTGTTGTTATGCAAATGGTTGGTAGGAAGAGTATTATGAAGAAGATTTGTGGTAGCATTATGTTGTATCCCTTAACATTTGGTTTTGTTTTAGGCTTTTGTTGATTTGAGGTATATTGATCAATAGTTTGGCAAAATAGAGCAGTGAATGAAGGTTTCTTTTGTGTGGGAATAACCCTAGGTTTAATAATAGGCACTCTAGGTAGTTGGGTAACCTGTTGTTGTCGCGTGTTTTGGATTATAGTAGCCATGTCCAAATTGGACGGTCTAGCTTGATCACTCTCTTGATCAACGAAGGACAAAGGATTAGTGCGTGTGTGATATATGTCTTCTAGGGTTTCTTGAGTGTCACTAATTTGATCTTTGTCCATATGAACTGCTCTATTAAGGGTACCCATATTATCATGGAGGAACTTCCAGAAATGTTCCATGTTCTCAAAAGTAACAGCTCCTTCTGGAGATATTTTAGGAGATGAGGATTCTTCCTCCCTAACATTTTCTCTTTGTTCATTTGCATCAACATACTCTTCTTCTTGTTGGTCTAGAGTTCCTTCTTCCTGAATTGGGTCTTTAGGAAGGACATTTGGGTTGTTTTCTATTTTCCTTAACCAATCTTCTTCTACCTCGATTTGTTTTCTATTCCTGAGTCTAGTCATTATGTCTAAATCTTAGATTTTAACAAATATATATTGATATATTTGCAATAGATTTGGGAGGTATATATTTTAATTATATACTACTATAATGCTTTAAAAATAAAATGTTTTGATTTTTTGTTATGATTTTGTATTTTTTGTTTTATTTTTATTTTATGCTTATAAAGACAACAAACAGCACACTAAATACAAGAAATAACAATAATAAAATAATAGCTTAGTTTTTTAAAAAGAGTTTATGAATGTCATTGATAGGATCAAGTTCATCAGGAGTCATAAAATGCTCTTCTTCAAATTGGAAATGGTTTTTCAAGAATTTGATAAAGTGTGCTATAGTGATATTATCTGTTTCAAATTCTATCTTGTAAAAATAAATCTCATGGCAATACTCTCGATATAACACAGCTCTACGGACTCTATTCCATCTTTGTCTATTCGTAAGAACGACCTCTTGGTCCTCTATACAAGACAGAAACTTATGTACTACAGTTGCATTATCGAGGTATTCCTCAAAGGTATACAACTCAGAAGACACAAGGGCTCTTTTATCTGCTAACCACCTATGGCAAGCTCTCTGAAGATCATGATACAAAGTCACTTGATCGGTATCCAGGATTCTATCTAGGACAAACCTCTTGATTTGTCTAAGTTCGATTGCTCTAGATGAAATGAGATTCAATCTCCTATTAAGCTCATCCCATAAAGGTGGGACTCTATATGTTGGAGCTACTCTAAGCAAAGAATTAATTTCTATAGCTGCTAATTGATTCTCAACATTAATGGTGATGGCTCGTCTTTTGTTATAATCTACCATCTAAATATGACATGCAATATTTGATTCTAAATGCATTTATTTTTTTTGTTTTTTTTTTGGATTATTTTCAAAAGGTTTTTAGTTTTCACGTCGGGTTCACCAAAATGTATCGCTCCAAAATTTTCTCATCCTTACCCTTAGGCTATAGGATCCGCGCCCAGAAGGGGGATGCAAGAAGGATGGGACAATACCTCGGACTGAGAGGCCCTTTGAAGGTCCCGCCTCTCGGGGGAGGAGTATAAAGGTGAATTTTCAATGGATGGTGGGTTCACCAGGAAACTTTTGAGTGGCAATTTCCATGCCTAGGTTGGGAATGGGTTTGATGTGTTCATTTTATACTCAATCATTCAATTCCTAGGTTTGGCCAAAATGAATATAAACTATTCTATATGCCAATAATGATTTAAATGGATATAAAAAATAGAAATGGGTGTTAAACACTGAGAATGTGTAGATTAGGACAGATCATACCTGATTTCGGATGTCTGATGAAGGTTCTGAGTCTTGTAGCAGTCCAAATCGTCTCAAACTGCACGTAATCGTCTGAAAGGAGACAGAATCGTCTTAGATCATAGTCAGTCATCTGAGATCAGATGAGATCATCATGGATCTGAAAAATTCATCAAATGAATTTGTCATAAACCTGCAATCACAGAAATAGATACAAAATACCAAAATATGAGTACCAAAACACAGGGGAAATGATAGAAGTAATGGTAAATTTACCTAAATGATAAATCCAAATAGAAATCAAAGAAGAAATGCATCAACTTAACAATGTATTTTGATTTTATCATGCATTTACACTAGATGAGGTGAACTCCAAGATGCATAAACATAATAACCCAAGATAATGTAGAATTATAATGGAAAAATGCAAGAAAGTTAAGAAGATGCAAACTCTGGGCTCGGATTGCCCCCAATCTAGATTACAGTCAGGATCGCCTCCAATTGTATGAAATCATCTACGCTCCTCGACAGGATCATCTGAGATAGTCTGGAATCATTTGCGATGATCCAAACTAGCTTTAGCTAAAAAATAGTAGGGTTCCTGCAAGAAAATGTAAAATGCAGAATACAGACAGTAGTACGAGGATGCTCTAGTGAATAAGGATTTAAATCCGTCAGCTAAGGGGTTCAGGGGAATCAAAATCAGGGGGATAAACTAGAAAAATCCTAGTTTATATAGGATTAGTGGGAGGCTAGGAGGTTGGGGATCATCCCAATCTGGGAGATCTCCAACAGGGAAATCTACAACTGCGCAGACGCCCTTCTGCCCAAGTTGGAGAGGCTGTTGAAACAGAAGCTAATTATGAACATTCGATTTTGGGACGAAATCGTCTGGACGTTCTATTCTAGACGAATTCATCAGATCGGGGATGATTTCATTTAATCTATGATGATATCATCCAATGGTCAAAACAAATCCTAAAAATGGCATGAAAAATGGGGAAGCGGGTAACAGGCAGTTTTGGGACGGTTTTGGGGTTAAAATTTAAATTTTTATCTTTTATCTTTTACTAAGGTTTTAACCGTGCCGATTTTAGGGTGCTACAGTATGCTGGCGTGACATAAGGATTAGATGCTATATTGTTGTTACGCAAATGGTTGGTAGGAATAGTATTATGAAGAAGATTTGTTGTAGCATTATGTTGTATTCTAGATTGTTGGAAATTGATATTTGGTTTTGTTTTAGGCTTTTGTTGATTTGAGGTATATTGATCAATAGCTTGGCAAAATAGAGCAGTGAATGAAGGTTTATTTTGTGTGGGAATAACCCTAGGCTTGGTAACAGGCACTCTAGGTGGTTGGGTAACCTTTTGTTGTTGCATGTTCTGGATTATAGCGGCCATATCCAAATTGGATGGTCCAGCTTGATCACTTTCTTGATCAACGAAGGACAAGGGATTAGTGTGTGTGTGTGATATATGTCTTCTAGGGTTGCTTGAGTGTCACTAATTTGATTTTTTTCCATATGGACTACTCTATTAAGAGTGCCCATATTAGTATTGAGGAACCTCCAAAAATGTTCCATGTTCTCAAAAGTAACAGCTCCTTTCGGAGATATTTTGGGGATGAGGGTCCTTCCTCTCTATCATTTTCTTTTTGTTCATTTCCTACAACAAATTCTTCTTCTTGTTGATAAAAGGTTCCTTCTTCCTGAATTGGGTTTTCAGGAAGGACATCTGGGTTATTTCCTGGTTTTCTTAACCAATCTTCTTCTACTTCAGTCTGTTTTCCATTCCTGAGTCTAGTCATTATGTCTAACTTTAGATTTTAGCAAATATATATTAATATATTTGCAACAAATTTGGGAGGTATATATATTTTATACCTACTATAATACTTAAAAGAAAATGT
This sequence comes from Wollemia nobilis, assembly GCA_028583015.1. NCBI lineage: Eukaryota > Viridiplantae > Streptophyta > Pinopsida > Araucariales > Araucariaceae > Wollemia > Wollemia nobilis. The sequence goes on from JAQPPZ010017052.1 coordinate 18,095,484, forward strand.
TTTGATTTTTTTTATGATTTTGTTTTGTTTTTATTTTATTTATTTATTTATTGTTTTTGTTTTTTTGTTTTATGTTTATAAAGACAACAAACAGCACATTGAATGCAAGAAATAACAATAATAAAGGAATAACTTAATTTTCTATAAATAGTTTATAGATGTCATTGATAGGATCAAGTTCATCAAGAGTCATGAAATGCTCCTCTTCAAATTGGAAATGGTTTTTCAAGAACTTGATAAAGTGTGCTATAGTGATGTTATCTACTTCTGACTCTGATTTGTAAAAATAGATTTCATGGCAATACTCTCGATATAACACAGCTCTAGGAACTCTATTCCATCTCTGTCTATCCATAAGAACGACCTCTTGATCCTCTATACGAGATAGAAATTTATGTACTACAACTGCATTGTCGAGGTATTCCTCAAAGGTGTACAACTCAGAAGACACAAGGGCTCTCTTATCTACTAACTACCTATGGCAAGCTCTCTGAAGCTCATGATATAAGGTCACTTGATCAGGATCCAGGATTCTATCTAGGACAAACCTCTTAATTTTTTTGAGTTCGATTAATATAGAATTAATTGTATTCAATCTCTTATTAAGTTCATCCCATAAAGGTTGAACCCTATTTGTGTAAGGTATTCTAAGCACAGTAGTAATCTCTATAGCTGCTAATTGATTCTCAACATTAATGGTGATAGCTCGTCTTTTATTATAATCTACCATCTAAATATGATATGCAATCTTTGATTCTAAATGCATTTATGTTTTGTTTTTTGGATTGTTTTCAAAAGGTTTTTAGTTTTTCACGTCTTGTTCACCAAAAATGTATCGCTCCAATTTTTTTGCATCCTTACCTTCAGGCTATAGGATCCACGCCCGAAAGGGGGATGCGAGAAGGATGGGACAATACCTCATACTGAGAGGCCCTTTGAAGGTCTCACCTCTCGGGGGAGGGGTATAAGGGTGAATTTTTGATGGATGGTGGGTTCACCAGGAAAATTTTGAGTGGTAGTTTCCACACCTAGGTTGATAGTAAGTTTGATGTGTTCATTTTGCGCTTTAATCATTCAATTCCTAGGTTTGGCCAAGATGAATCTAAACTATTCTATATGCCAATACAAATTTATATGAATACAAAAAATAGGAATGAATGCTAAACACAGATAATATGCTAACTAGAACAGTACATACCTGATTTTGAATGTCTGATGAAGATTCTAAGTTTTGTAGCAGTCCAGATCGTCTCAACTCGTACGTAATCGTCTTAGATCAGACGAGATCGTCGTCAATCTGACGAATTCGTCAGACGAATTCATCAGAAACTTGCAATCATAGGAATAGATACAAAATACCAAATATGCAACTACAAAAGTAAAGGAGAATGATAGAAATAATAGAAAACAGGCCTAAATAATAGATTCAAATAACAAATAAGAGAAATGTAGTAGATTTAATGATTGATTTTAACTTTATCATGCGGTTATACTAAATGAGGTGAACTCCAAGATGCATAAATATAATAACTAAAATAATGTATAAAGAAATGTAGAAAACAATAAAGAGATGCAAACTCTGGACTCTTATTGCCTCCAATATGGACTACAGTCGGGATCGCCTCCAATCGTACGAGATCATCCGAAATTGCCTAGAATCGCTTGCGACTATCTGAGCTAGATTTGACTGAAAAATAGTAAAGTTCCTGTAAGAAAACATGAAATACATAATGCAAATAATGGTGTAAGGATGCTCTGAGGTGCGTGGAAGTTCAGGGGGTTTAAGCAGAGTTTCTGGCAGAGAGTCAGGGGGTTCAGGGGGATAAACTAATAAAATCTCAGTTTATATAGGATTAGGGAGAGGTTAGGAGGTTGGAGATCATCCCAATTTGGGAGATCTCCAACGGGAGAGACTCTAACTATGCAAACACACTTTCTGCCCAGGTTAGAGAGGTTGTTGGAATAAAAGCTAAGATGAAAATTCAATTTTGGGAGGAAATCGTCTGGACATTCTGTTCTAGACGAATTCGTCAGATCTGGGACGATTTTGTCTAATATGTGATGATATCGTCCAACGGTAAAAAAAAATCCTAAAAATGGCACGAAAAACAAGGGGAGCAGGTAACAGGTGGTTAACGGGCGGTTTGAGGTTAAAATTTGAATTTTTATCTTTTTACTAAGGTTTAACTGTGCCAATTTTAGGGTGCTACAATATGATATAACTATATTGTCTTTCATACAAATTTTCCTGTAGCATTTCATCCTTAGTGGACAATCGAGCAAGGAAGAATGAAGAACATGTTACTTCTTACTTTCCCAAGAGATCAAATCAAATCCTAGAATGAATATATATCCAAATGTAAATTTCATGTCATCAATGGATCATGCATAGTCTGCATCCATAAAATTTATCAAGAAGAATTTATTATTCTTCTTGTACTATAACCATACTTAGTTGTACCATGAATATAACTAAGTTCTTGCTTTGCTACTTTCCAATGACACACTTTAGTTCTTACATAAATTATGAAAGATAACTGATAACATATCTAAAATATTGTTTGGGGTAGGTTAGATAAGTGATACTCCTAATCAATTGGCAATAGAGAGTTCCATCCACCTATAAAGATGGATTATTTCAGGATCTCTATCTTCGTTGGAGTTGCCATGGGCTTGCAATATCTCATTAAAAGATTTTTGAGCAAAGTCCTAGAATATTTTATCTTTGACATGAATACATGTTTCTTAGTTTGCACACCTCCTAGCTAAGATAATAATGCATAAACCCAAAATCATTCATGTTAAATAATTGCTTGAACTCTCTTTTCTCTTCAATCAAATTTACTAAACTCTAAGTTATAACAAATTCATTGACATACATGACTATGATCATGATCTAAATTCCTTATCGTTTTAAGTAAATATTTGAATCATAAGGACCATAATGAAATCCATGTCATAGAAGATGCTCATCTATCTTCACATACAAAGCTCTGGGAGCTTGCTTCATCCCATAGAGATATTTGATGAGTTTGTATACCTTTCTCTCCTAACTAAATATAAAGAATCCCCTAGGTTGCATCATGTAGCCTTCTTCATTGAGGTTACCATTGAGGAATGCACTGTTCATGATCATTTGATACAACATTCAACCAAAATATTCAACCATTGTTGAAAATCTTAATTAGCAATCTGCCTAATTTGGAAAATTCACTCATACCATAACCAAGATTGGATGGCTTTGAATTGCTTTTGAATCAACCTTTGGAGAAGTTTGATTCCTTGTAATGCTAAGGAAAATGAAAAAGGATTTCAAGAATAAAGACAAAAATGCAAAGGTTAGAGAGAGATAAGGGTTGAGAAGATCATTGAAATATGGTTTGGATTTAGTTTAACAATAATAAAATGTGTTCGACAAATATCCTATGCTCAAACTAAGACAAATCCTAATAGACCAACCATTAAACAAAGCATCACAAAATTCATTAAAATCATTTTATGTATTTTTAACATTTTAAGAACTCTATAGGAGATAATTCAAACATAAGTCTAAATTATAGCATATTTTTCCTAATATAATTTACTAATCATAAAGCATGAGCAAAAATGTATCAAGTTACACAATTCACATTCATAGAAAACCTAAGATGTTATCTTGAATAGAGGCCAACCAAATTTTGCTTATATTGACTGTAGAGAAAATATGTAGCATATAATAGGCAAGATACTAAATAGTCAACCTCTCATATTGAGTTAACTTGGGCTATTTATAAAACTATATGAATTTTTATGTTGTTCTTGATCATTTTAATGAAAGCCTTTTTTAGGACTGATATGGACGGGCATGGTCTGATTAGTACGTTTGATGGGCATGGTTGTCATTTTTGCTAAGCTTAGATCAACTACTTTGATTTTGATTATGACATGGTTGGTCCTAATATTTTCCCAAAACTTAGACTTTATGCATCCTTGAGAGGCTTGGACATATTGGTAAGCTTAGATTTTTACCATTGTGTCTTTATGTTGCATTGGCTTGTTAAAACTACCAACTTAGCTTGACTATGTCAATATGGACGACTAAGTGCTTTATTCATTCAATCCTCTAGCACATGTGATCCTTGTTAAAAGAGACATGTTCAGGGGCATTTTATTCATTGTCAAATCTTAGAGACCTTGTCAAAACCTTATAGCTATTATAGGGAATTTAGAGATCAAGCCAAGAATTTTAAGGATCCTTGTTGACATCATTGTTTTAAATCTTGGGCTTCATTTTTTGGACTCTTGCTCTCCCAAGTCATGTTCATTAAAGGCTTTGGTTTACATCATCATTTCAAAATATTGGGCTCGAGTTTTCCTAGGACAAGTTCAAAATTATCAAGATTGCTTCGTTTCAAGTCTTGTTTTCCCAAAACCTCCAACCTTTCTTTGTTTTGAGATTTTGATGGGTCGGGTCAAAATTTTTTGATACTAGGTATAACGTCATTGCTTGAAAATTTTGAGATTGCTTCATTTTGGGATTTGACTTCCTAGAATTTTATAGGACTCATGTTGACATCATCTCTTTAAAAGTGTAGGATTCATTCACCCTAAGCTTTGCTTTATCATAATATTTTTATCTTAGCCAATTTTTTTGGATCTGGCCAGGTGCATTTGACTTTCCATCTCCTTCTATAGTCCGAACCATTCTGAGAAGACATGACTACTTTTAAATTTAAGCTTGGGAATATATCTCAAGGCTTTTGGAAGCTTTCTTATGCTAAAATAATAAGCTCGACCATGGGTCTGGACTCTTGCCTTTGCAAAAATTTAACAAAAAAAGTAGTTTGGACCTTCTTTCAAGTACTATGTATTTGGGTAAGTGCATTGACCCATATTCAAGGACTACATATGTGGGCAATTGCACTAACCCACATCATTGGTGCTTCCCAAGAATTTTTGCTTGCAAAAGGGAGAACCCATCCCAACTAGCATTATCCATTAGGGAATTGAGTCGAAAGAAGTGATTTGAGGTGTAAAGGATGAGAAACACTTGGTGTTTTCAAAGGTAGAAAGATGAGTAAAATAACAAGGGTGGGTGGAAAACCACTTGAACCTATTTTGGGGTTGGAATTAAAAAATTGGTCTACTAAAAGAATTGGAGAAGGTGAAAATTTAACAAACAATGGTAAGGGTGTGAATGAGAGAGAAAAATGGGAAAGGAAATGGGGGAGAAAATTTTAATTATACCTAAATGGTGATGCCTTCTAAACATTTGGATTTCTCTAAATGATATTTTGCACAAGTTACACCAACTTTAGACTAGGATAATCTACCTTGGATGATACTATGAGTACTTAAAAGCTGACACCCCTAGGTTATGCCTATCATCTTTCTCTTGATTATTGATGATGCAAAATTGCTTTTTCATGAGGGCTACTATCTTCTAGCATGGTTTATCTATTCTATTTTATTGTAGGTAAAATAGTTGAGAGATTGTGCACACTGGAGCATTTTATGCCATAGTTGATGAGACCTCTTAATTTTGCAAAATGTTTATATTTGAAATTTAAGGGAAACCTCTATTTGTTCAAGTAAGCTCTAACAAGCTTATCAAAATCTCATAATTTCCCTCTTCTTCTCTTTCTCTTTTGTTCTTGGGCTTCACTTTTTTTCCTTATTGTTGTTTCCATCTTAGGATAACAATAGGGTTCATGGTAAGATACAAACATAATTACCAAAAGAGGGTGGCTATATTTTTTGGATCCATGGTTATGCATAGTGGCTATTTATCATCAAATTGGCTAAAGTTAGGATTGGCTAATATGGGACCCTTGACTAGGGCCCATTAGCCAAAAAAAATTGGGTGCAAAATTTTTTGGGGTCGATTCACCCCAATTTTATAATAATTTGACCATTTTAAGTTTAAATTTCCAACATTACCCCTAATAATAGTGAACCTTCTACATGCATTTGGACACTATTCACCTAGATTTCAAAACTGTCACCAAAATTTTATAAATACATTTTACCTAGTTGGACCTCATCATAGATTGATAGGTGAGCCCACAACTATGATTTATATGAAAACATTATCAATGGAGGATCCCCTTTAGCTAACACCAAGATGGCTATTGGGTTTCTACTTATGACATTGTTTATTTTAGCTACCATTCGGAAGGCTAAAATTCAGGTATGTTTGCAATATTTGTTTAAGGCCCTTCCTTTTGAGCATCCCTACTATCTTAACAACATAAAAAACTTGGAAGCATGATGAAGCCTCAAGCCTTCTCATTTCTCCTCATATTTAAATGGTAATATGGCACTTATGAATGGTTTATAGTTAGGAATTTTGTAATGTCAAGAGAAGTGATATCCTTATATAGATTCCTCCTTCTTAGAAGGTCATTGAAACTAGCTATTGGGTTTTTCCTCTTTTTCCTCAACTTTTTTCTTACCATCTCATGCAAAGGGACTTTCCAAGGTATTTGAACAAGCAATATACACAATTATCAACCTTAATCCTTCCCTTTCGTATGTGTGATCTGTCTAATGCATTCCTCAAAACTTTGCTCTATGGAAAGTTTATGCCATTGCTCATTTGGTCAATGGATTTATTACATTTATTTGTGATCAAATTTATTTACATGTTGCCTATTTACACAAAATTTTGGTATATCTTTCCAAGCTAGTTGTGTCAAACTTTGTTGCCTCATTAGGGTCTATAATGACCTGACCATATAATTCTTAGGATTGTTTACAATTGATTAAGGAATTTTTTTGGGGTTTGACTAGAGTATGGGCCACTTTGAGACTTCAAGGACCCTTGGTTTGTTCACCACTAGAGGTCCTGATACATTATGTCTTGGCATAATTACTATGAAAGGTTCTCTTCTAGGCTTAGCTGGTCATTTCTAGGAATTTAAAGATATTTGGTTGCACTTCTCCTACTCTTCCACTACCTGCTTATTGGCCCTTGTCATTTAGTCTAATTTAAATGGTGATCTACTAACCATTGAGTTGATCACTCTAAAAAATATTGTGTATACTTCTTCATCCCAAGTTACCAATATATAATTTGAAGGTGCACCACTTAGATCAGGGAGAAACAAGACATGGGAGGGTTGGCTTGCTACTTGTGCTTGGACTATTGAATAAGAGGTGGAATCTTGGGTAGGTATTATATCATTATATGTTGCTACAAATTGTTGGGCATTTTCTTCAGGATAAAGTTGGGTGGAATAGGTGTCTGGAGGTTAACAGTACCAAGAAACCAACTTCTCCACATAATTGTTTTGGATGGGAGCTATCTCCCTAGCATGATTGGGAGGATCTTATTATAGTAGGGTTGGCAGTGGCACTATTGGCTTATTTTATTGTTGTTCTCAATTATTGGTCTAAAATTGGGGTATAGGATAGCCTTATTGGAGTAGAGGTATTGGTTTATTCAAATATTGGAACCTTTGGGTATTTTGTTATCTTTTCATAGACAACATTTCATTGGTGACTAACTTAAGTAGGTTTTCCATTGAGTCAATTTTAGAGTTATCTAAAGACGATTGCACTAGAGTAGGGGAGAAAGCAAGGTAGCAATTATTTTAGGTAAGACTGAGGTTGGCTAAAAGCATATTGGATGGATGACTAGAGGGTGTTGATATGGAGATTGCATACTAGGATACAAAGAAATAGGAATCTTGGAAGTTAGCCTTCCAATCTATATTAGATCATGTTTATCTTGGATGGTTATGCCATAGGCATGTGGTAGGGAATTTCCACCTCTAGCCTTAATCATAAAGGAGATTTTGGAATCTAAAGTCTTTAGATAGTATATAACCATACCTAGGAGAGGTCGAATCTCTTTAGGTATTTTATGCCATGTCTTATATAATCTAAGGTTGAAATCATCCATAGCCTCCATTGGTGCTTTCTTTATGGTAAATGATTATTTTAGGAGAGAAACTCCATTTGCCTTCTCTTTAAATATTTATATGAACAAGGCAACAAACTAGTCCTAGTTAGCAATTGAGTGAGGTTGTAGCATGACATACCATTCATGAGCCTTACCTCTAAATGATAAAACCAACAATATTATATCCATATTTTGCTCTACTACATTATGAAGTGCACATAGGCTCATCATGTGGTTCAAAGGCTCAATTAAAGTCGTCATGTCTTCCCTAATGAAGTATGGGAGATATTTTAGTGAAACATTGGTATCTCATCCCATATTTCAAGCAGAGTAGGAGGTATTAATAGACCTTTGTCGTTCCAAGTAGTGGAGCAGCCATATTTCAAGTGGAGTAGGAGGTATTAATGGACCTTTATCATTCTAATAATGGTGTTAAGTGGTGGGAGCAATGCTTGAAGTGTTGGATTCTTAAGCATTTCTACCACAAAATATGATAGATTCCTCAATATAAAAACCACAATATTAAAGGTCAAAATAATCATAAAGATATCACCTATATACAAATCTCATATAAATCAACAATATTGAAAAATACTTACAATATTATTCAAAATACAATCTTGAGATAGTTTCTCACTTCATACAAATTATGGAGCTTTGTCTCCATAATATAGTTACACAAGATAACTCTTCAAATTCTTGACTTATGACCTTTGGACTCTTCTTTTGCCACTTGCATACAAGACTCTCAGTCTTCTAATATGACACATGTACATATCCTACACATTCTAATATATCAAATAATGTAATATTCTCTAACACCCCCATGTATTACATTATTTGATATTGATTTTTCTTGATCTACATAGATGATTTTAAAATATTTAAAACTTGTTTTGACCAAGTGCTTTTGTAAAAATATCTGCAATTTGATCTTCAGTAGAAATGTGTTTCAACTGGATATGATGATTTTGAACATGATCTCTAATAAAATGACACTAAGCTTCAATGTGTTTTGTTATTTCATGAATAATTGGATTTTTTATTATATTGAGTACTCCTTGGTTATCATAATTTATTATTGTAGTTCTTCTAATTTCAATATCTGATAATATGTATTGTAACCAAAGCATTTCACATATTGCATATTTTGTTGCACGATATTATGCTTCTATAGATGAAAGTGCTACTACATGTTTTTTATTGTACCAAGAAATAGGTCCTAAACCAAGATAGAAAATATAGCTTGATGTAGATTTTCTATCATCTATAGACCCAACATAATCAGAATTTGTATATCCCTATAGACAAAATTTGTCATCATCCTTTTTATATGGTAGCCCATATGTTGTAGTCTTATTAATATAATGTAGTATTCTCTTTGTCACTTTCCATGACTTTCTCTAGGTTCTTGTATAAACCTTAAGAGATAAATTATAGAAAAAACTATATCTAGTCTGGTGTTAGTTAATTATAGAAGACTTACAATTAATTGATAATAGATAGTGGTTAATAATAGAGGTGTCTCATCATATCTCAACAATTGTAATCCTTGTTCCATGGGAATATCTTTAGGTTTACAATTTTTCATCTTGTATTTTTCTAGTAATAATTTTGCATATGTAGACACCCAAAATTAGGCAATTTTATGACCACTTAAATCCTCAAAACCCCTTTGAGACCCTTTCCAGTTTCTCAAATTCCCTCCAATTCATCTAATGTTCTCCAAATTCTCAAATTTCTCTAAATTTATCTAATTTCCCTCTAACCTTATTAATTCCCTTTTATTTTCTTCCAAATTTCTCAAATCCCCTTCAATTCCTCTAATTCTCTTCTAATTTCCCTTAATTCTGCTAAATTCTTCCTAAGCCCCCTAAATTCCCCTTTTATTTCCTTCTATTTCTCCTAATCTATTAAATTTCCTCTAGTTTTCTCCTATTCTTTCTAATTTCCCCTTACTCCTATTTAATTATTCTAATATTCTATTAGCCTCTCTAATCCTCTAATTTCTTCTTAATCCCTCATTAATTTCACTCAATTCCCATAAAATCCCATACCCTACTTATCCCCCATATCCCCTAATTAAGCCCATCATCATGCCCTAATCCCCTCATCAAATACCAAGGGGAATGCAAAATGAATTTTTAAATCATAAGAAAATCCCCAAAATGTCTTATCCCTTCCCCAAATCCCCACCAAAATCCCATTGAAAATCCCCACCATTTAATTCCCAAATCCTCCCCATTTTTCCTCCATTTTATAAGAACATGTGAGAGTGCTACTGAAAAACTGCAAAAATTTGCCCAACCTCCTTGCTCCCCTTTGAGATACTTAGTGTGATTGCTACCTTTTGGTGTGCCAAACTAGATTTCCAGTGGAGTTCATTTGAAATATCAACAAAAGTTCTACTTGTAGTTGTTCTTCAACCAGATAGTCAACCAGTGTAATATTTGCACCAGAGACTTAAAACACCATCTATAAGGCTCACACCAAAGCTTGCAACTCCATCTGACATGGAAATCTAGCTACCCTTGATGGTTATATAAGATCAATCACCCCCTATGGCCACATAGAACCAACTTCCCCTAGTGGTTGCACAATCAAAGGTAAACAGAGACATCTCATTAGGAAGATAAGTAAGGTAAGGCAACCCCTCTCTTGAAGTTTTGTAACCTTTTACTTATGTTTTGCAACTATTATCATTAGTTATATGAGATTTTGTGTTATCATTTCTATGGATTAGGGCCTCATCTAGAAAGGCCCATTTGATATTATTAACAACTCTTTGTGAGCTTGTGTGTAGGTATTTGCAGCAACATAAGGCTTCAAGTGGTCAAGCAAGAAGACTCAAAGAAACCCACCCAACATTTGATTGTGGCATAGGAAACAATATTGCACTATAGTTGTTTGCTTTGTAAAAGGGGTCACTCCCTTATTTGGAAACATCATTTGTAAAAACCCCCAAGAGGGTTTTATTGTACTCAAAATATTTATTTGCAATATCATATCTTATTTGATTTCATGCATGGTGCTTTTCTATGTCTACAACATACTTTGATTTCATGCATCTGCTCTAACTTTGAGTCCTTAAGTGTATCTTTATTCCATACAGGTTATTTTCTTTGAAGTGTTGTAGTAGTCTCTACATTTTCTATTTGTTCATCATTTGTGTCTAATTCTAAGTCTTCACTTGATGAGTCTTCTTCTAAAGAATTTAGAATTATCCCTAAATCAATATTTTTTTCTTTAATAATATTTTTGTTTTCTTCATCAAATATCACATCTCTACTTATGTAGATTTTTTGTTATAGGATCAATTATTCTATAACCTATTGAATCATCACCACAGCCAAGAATATTCCACACACAGTTTTATCATCTAGTTTAGTTCTTTGCTTTGGAATATGTATGTATACCTTACATCCAAAGATTCGCAGTTGTTCTATAGTAGGTTTCTATCCTGACCATATTTCTTCAGGAGTGATATTTCTTAGTATCCTTGTAAGTGATCTATTTTGTAAGTATACAACTACTTTAACTGCTTCTACCCAATATTGATGATCAAGTTGAGGTTCCTTTAGCATGTAGTGAACCATTTCCATAATTGATTTATGTCTTCTTCCTGCAATACCATTTTGTTGTGGATAATATGATGTGGTAAGTTGTCTTTTTATACCATCAGCTTCTAAAAATGAGTTAAATGCCTTTTGAAAAAAAATCACCTCCTCTATTTGAATGAAGATTCTTGATTGTTTTTTCTAATTCTTTTTCCACTAGTACTTTTAATCGTTTGAAACAATTGGATGCTTTAGATTTGAATTTCATAGAATACACCCGCATTTTCTTTGAGTAATCATCAACAAATAATTAAAAATATTTGCCCTCCAATACTAGTGTTATTCATTGGACCACATAAATTTATATATATTGATTCTAATGGTTCTTGAGTTTTGTGTTGTCGAAGCTCAAAAGGTACTCTATGTTGTTTTCTTGCAACACATTTTGGACAAAATGTAGGTTTGCATAAAATATTAGGTAAACCTTTAACCATTTTATATTTACTCATCTCATTTAATGAAGATGCACTTATGTGTCCTAGCCTTTTATGCCAAAGATGTCTTGTTCCTAAGATCCTTGTTGATAGAGCCATATTTAGTACTATATAAAGAGCACACAAACTATTTTTGTAGGAGCCAAAATCTATAACTCTTCCTTGTTTGATAATAAGACATTTTTTCTTGTCTTTAATAGTCTTGAATTCAACTACTAGGTTTTGATCCATTAGTTGAGATACTGAAAGAATATTAGTAGTCAATCTAGGTACATACAATACATTGTTAATTATTTCTTTTTCATTTGATAGATTAATCAAGACATCTCCTACTCCTTTGACCTCATAAGTCATACTATCTTCTATGACAATTGATTTTTCATATTTCTCTTATAGAGTGTTAAACCATTGTTTATTTCTAGTCATATGCCTACTAGCTCTGGAATCAATATACCAATAATCCATAATGAGTTTCTTTGAATTTGAAGACATTATGACTCATAATTCAAATATCAAATTTGCAAATTCTAAATTTTCTAATCCTTTGATGTTGAAAACATTTTAGCTCCCAAATATATAAAAAAATTTAAATTTCAAATTTCAAAAATTTTCAAAAAACTTTAAAATTCTCAAGTCACTAAAAATTTCACTTCTTAGAACTTATAAAATCTTCAAAAAATTTAAAAATAACTCCTCTTAAAAATTCTCAAAAACCTTAAAAAAAGGCCTTTTAACTCCAATCAATCTCTTAATTTTTCTAATATTCAACCTTTGAAATTCTTCAAACTTATCACTCCATCATAAATTTAAATTAAGATTAATTTTTGAAAACATTAATTAATAATTCCTAATCCTTATTACTCCAACTAGGTTTTCAAAAAGTTAAATTTACATCTATTTCCCTCCAAACCTTTACTATGCATTGGAAATGGAATGTAACGTTAAATAATGTTACTTGGGCCTGTCAATAATGATTTTTTTGTTGCAAGATATGCGTTAATGTTGCATACCTCTTCTTAACAACGTCTTTCAAACGTTTCACCTTGTATGTTGCTTGAAAATTACTCGCATTTTCACTACTTGTCTTTTCTCTGCTTGCCAAATGCTTGAATGTCTTTCCACTACTCATTGAATGTTAGAATTTCCTCTACTCATCAAATTCTAGAATTCCTTTCTACTATTGTAGAACTTTGAATCCCTTTCTCTTAATAAATACAAATTATTACTTGCTATAAAAGCTTTGAATACATTTCACTTTGTTGGAGATTAAGCCTCTCTATAATTTCTTCCTTGCTATATTTTCTAGAGATCAAACGTCTCCTAATTTTTAATTTATTGGAGAAGACCAAATGTCTCCCAGTTATTCTTATCTGTTGAAGGAGGTTGAATGTCTCTCAGTCCTTCTTCCTTGTTTGAGGAGGTCGAATGTTTCCCAATCCTTCTTCCTTGCTAGAGGAGGCTGAACATCTCATGTTCTTCTTCTCTATTGGAGAAGGTTGAATGTTTTTTATTCTATTTCCTTTATTGGAGGAGATCAAATGTCTCCTTATGATCTTCTTGAATATTTCTTCTACTATTGATTGTGATCTCTATGTGTAGGCTTCAAATTTTCCTTTGCATTATAGCTGGCCTCTCAAGCCTCTGAACTGGATTCTTCAACTTCTTTCAACTTTCAACTGCAAGTCACTATCTCCAAAACTAGTTGTAGTCAACAATATTGGCCTTTGTTGGCCACAATATTTAATGTTGACCTTTGCTGGCCATAATCTTCAATGTTGGCTTTTACTACTATTCCTTTGTTGTTCTCTTAACTGCTTGCTTTTATTGCTATTCTTTTGAATGCTTTGGTGTTCTCTTTACAATGTCATATAGGCTTTATCCTACTTGAAATTTATCCTTCTTCAAAAGTTGCTCTACTTTATCCTTCTACAAGGCCACTCTAGATTTATTCTTCTACAAGGTTGCTTTGGTTTTATTCTTCTACAAGGCAAATCTAGCTTTATTCTTCTACAAGATCACTCTAGCTTTATCCTTCTATGTTGCTTCTTCTATGTGGATGATGACTCCACACTTTTCTTATACGCCTAATGCTTTCTGCTCTACTTCAAATCTATGTACTTAAGAAGTTATTCTTCTCTATCTCTTTTGGAAGCTTCTCCACCTCTATAGCAATACTTCTCCTATGAAATCTATAATATTTTGAAACTTTTTACAATGTCTTAGGTTGTACCTAAGAACCCAATGTGATTCTCCTTCTTGCTATAGAATCCAATATCAATGCCAAGGTGGCTTTGAATATCCTTGAATGACCAACTTTCTTCTAAGTTGGTTCTGCCCTAATCTGCAATATCCAACTTTTTTGTAAGTTGGATTCCTTTATCATATGTCTAAATTTTATCCTAAACTGGCCCTCTCTATTAATATAGTTGAGTCCTAGTCACTGGTTTTCCTTAAACCAAGTGGAAAGACCCTAACATCTAAATTAGGTTGATAGAATCCTTTTTCCCTCAATCTTCTACTCAATAAGACCTTTAAAAATTAGAGTCCAAGCCTACACTACCTTTAAAGTGGACAAACTCTAAATTAACTTTATCAAAAGTGAACAAAGTTAATTAATAATGGTGGCTAGTAAATAACTCTATCAAAATGGATAGAGTTAGGTGGTAGCTTTGGTACCACAGTTGACTTGTTAAGCCTTTATACTAAAAAATATCATAGGTCCCTCAATATAAAAGCCATAATATTAAAGCTCAAAATAATCATAAAGACATCAACAATATACAAATCTCATATAAATCAACAATATTGAAAAAAACTTATAATATTATTGAAAATTTTAAAATATAATCTTGAGATATTTCCTCACTCTTTTCTTACAAATTATGGATTTGTGTCTCCATAATATAGTTGCACAATATAACTCTTCAAATTATTGGCTTATGACCTTTGGACTTTTCTTTTTCCACTTGCATACAAGACTCTTAGTCTTCTAATATGACACGTACAAATATTTCACATTCTAATATATGAAATAATGTAATATTTTCTAACATGAAGGTTGGAAGCAACACAAGGTCTAGTGGTAGGTCTTTCATTCATCACTTCCAAATTTCTTGTTTTGAGTAGAGTCGCTAGGTGAATATTATAATTGCTCTATAATATGGTAGACTGATATTTTCACCAGAACCTCAATCTAATATGTTTTAAAGTAACTACTTATGGATATTTTTTCTTTGAGTGGAGACACCAGGTGAACTTTTCAAGTTCTTCAAACAAGCATATAGATAGGACCTTCATCAAGGTATTATCCTATTAAATTTATCTTGATTGTGGGATCAAAATATGGATCAATTATGTCCCATCATACATGCCATTAAATTGTTGTCCTCTCTGATGTCATTGTTACAAAATGCAAGGATCAGATGATCAAACTATTGTGCCTTGCATGGAGTGACATAATAGGGTAGCTTTGAGAGTACAAAGATTGACTCAATTAGACTACCTTTAGGGTTTTCACAAGGTTGACTCCCTTTAATATGTGATCTTCAATACTTTTCCTACTCTAATCAACTTCAATGAGAAAAGGTAAACAAAAAATAAAGATAGCAAAAAGGAAAATATCCTAAGCTAACCTAATTTAATAGGACGATGCACCAAGATTAAAATAAGAATTCTTCGCATAACATTAAGATACATGAAATGGAAAGATATGAGCAGGAATTTATGTCACGAAATACAAAATTGCAAAGTGTGAAGGATTAGGGTTTTTCTTGAAACATATCTCATCTTTTAGGAGTCATAGCTTTGCGAAGAGTTATCTGATTTAGCTTATTCTTGGACCAACTTGTGTAGAATTTGAATAGCTTTAAAATGAGTGGTCATATGCAAAAATTTAAGCAATATTGAGGGAGATATGATCCTTTGAAGTCAACCATTTGGAGCAAGGGCAATGATGAAGGGCAAAAAAATGAAATTTCTAATATTTGCCAACTAGGGTTTGAACAATGGGAAGAGCAATGAAGGGCTAGGACTTTAGCGAGGTAAGACATTTTATCTGGACAAAGAATTTTTTAGCTAAGTTCTTTTTTTCCTTTCTTTATCTTAGAAATTGTGCATGAAAAATTTATAAATTTTTTTATCAAATATTATATTTGGGATATGAATTTCAGATAAATTTTTAATAGATTTTGAGTTTTAGTTTCATTTCCATGGATTGATTTATAGTTAAATTATTAGAATCATCCCTAGTGGTATAGGTTAGTGAGTGCACCTCAGAGAGATCCTCATTGCTCTAATATAGGGAAATTCTTGGTAAATCTAATGGGTATTGGACAAGGGCTTCAACCTTGAGAAAATGGATTGATAGAAGTTGGAAGTCTTCAGGATTGATTCTATCATTTCTTCCCAAAGGTTTCTTCCTAGTCATTTCTTGTTCTAGGTAATAAAGAGAAATAATCCTAAAAGGGGGTCCTTGGTTTATGGGAAGAACAAGGCTCTTCCTTACCCATTGGTATGAAGGCTTTTCACCTAAAAATGTAAATATATCCCTAGTACCAGTCTGGATTAGGATGTTTGGGTTACCCATTAAATTTTAGAAAATAGATACCTTCAAAGCAATAGGAAACACTCTAGGAGAATTCTCGAGATTTTAGATACAACCAAAGATGGTTTTTTGGCTATTTATGCTCGAATATTGGTCATGATTGATATAAGTAAAGCTTTACCAGAATCAATCATTCTTAAGCATGGGGATAATATGTGGACCCAAACTATAGATTATGAAAACATATCTTTTATATGTAGAATATGTCATGAGGTGGGGCATATTGAGAAATCATGCCCTAAGAAGAGCCCAGTAGAATAATTTGTAGAAAATCGTAAAAGAAATTTACAAATGGTTATGGATAAAGATGGTTTTCAACTTCCAAAAAATAGATCTATAAAAATAAAAGAAACTGGACAGTGGAGACCAATAAGGAAGGACACTGGAAGAAATTTCAATTCTTTTGATGCTTTAGCCTATGAAGAAAAAGTAGATCAAAACTTAGAGGACACAGTACAACAATTTCAACATATTAGCAAAGAACTGTCTATTTAGTATGATCCTAATTTAAGGAAGAATATTCTTGATGAACCTAAGTAATGTGTCTCATTATATTTTGAAGACTCTCTTGAAGCACCATGCACCATTCAAGAGAAAATAATTGGTAAATAAAATGCAGTTTTAGAAGTTAATACCTCTGCCATTAATAAGGAAATACCAGAAAATGAGCAAGATAAGTCAAAAGCTTCTATAATAGATCTAGGAGAGGATAAATATGTTGAAAAATAAAATTGTGAAAGAATATTGAGGAATAGAATAATAAGATATACTCTTGATATATGCAAGGCAAAAAGAGGAAAACCCTCAAATTATCAAGCAATATCCAAGGAAGCAAGAGCTAACATAGAGAAAGGAACACAAACTAAGTTAGTTGAACTTCTCTTTACCAAACAACAAAATGATATTGGTAATACACAAGAGGGGCCAAAAGCCCTTAATGAGACATGATGATCATCTCATAGAATATAAGGGGTACTAATACCCCCTCAAAGAATAGGTGTATTAAGGACCTATGTTTAAGTAATGAACCTGATATTATTTATATCCAGGAAACTAAAATGACAGAAGAAGAAGTTTCAAAAACTATGAAAATAGTTTGGGCAAGATGTGAATGAGATGCTATGGATTCTGAAGGAGCAGTAGGGGAAATTCTAACTTTTTGGAATCCTTATAGAACCTCTTGTGTAACCATTCATAAAACTAGGCATTAGATAGCCTCTTTAGTCACTTGCTACTTTGCAAATATTTGTTTCATCCTTATCAATTACTATGGACCTACAACTTAGTCAAGTAGATTAGAATTTTGGAGTGGGATTGAAGCCTTTATGAGAAGTAAAGACCAAGAAACCCGATTCATGATCATTGGAGATTTTAATGCCATAACCAAACTAAATGAAAATTTTGTGGGAATTAGGAAATTGACCCAAAGTATGAAATATTTTTCAGCTTTTATTCAAAACAACAATCTATGGGAATTTGAGTTTGAAGAAGACAACTACACTTGGACCAACAATAGGATAGGCAATAACCTAATTGCAGAAAAATTATATAGACACATTCTCTCATATCATTGGCTAGGTGAAGGAACTTGTGCTAAAATTAATACCTTAACAAGGATTGGTTCAAATCACTAGCCAATAAGAGTTAAAATGGTGGTAAGTAAATTCAAAAAAATATCATATTTTAAATATGAGCAGATGTGGGAAGACCATCCTCAATTTGTTGATATGATAGCTCAAAAATGGAATTCTTTAGGTAATGGTGGGTTGTATGCTCTTCCAATCCAAATTAAAGCTATGATGTATAGATTAAAAGAATGGAACAAGAACACCTTTGGAAATATTTTTGAGAAGAAATAATTACTAAAAGATAAACTTTCAAAATTTCAAAAAGGTGATGAAAATAATACAAGCTCAGAGGAAAGGGAGTTTCTTAGTGAATACCATAACATTTTGAGTGAGGAAGAGAAATTCTCGAGATTAAAATCAAGACAGACTTGGTTAAAATAAGGAGATAAAAATACAAGGTTTTTTCATAGGATGGCTATAGTACAGAGATCATATTCTAGAATTAGTAGAATTAAATCAATAGAAGGGGTTTGGATTAAATATTAGATTTAAATTATAAAATAGGTAAATTTATTTTTTTAGAATATTCTAGGTTTAGAGGAGACCGAATTTCTTAATGATAAACTTCTTCAAGATATTCCTTCAATTATAACAAATGAAGACAATAGGAAACTTATCGAGCCTATTACTCTAGAAGAAGTTCATTTAGCTCTTTTCTCTTATACTAAGGATAAATCCCTAGGTCCATATGGGCTTTATACAACTTTTTACCAACATAATTATGATATAGTGAAGGATTCTTTATTGGTGGAAGTAGAACAGTTAGGGTAAATGCAACTTATCTTACCCTAATTCCAAAAAAGAAGGATGCTCAATTTTTTGATTCTTTTAGACCCATAAGCCTATGTAATATGTCTTATAAGATTATTTCCAAAGTGATGGCAAATATATTAAGGCCATTGTTATACAAAATCATTTCAAAAGAGGAAGGAGAATTTGTGAAAGGAAGACAAATTCTGGATGGGGTCATAATAGCTCATGAAGTTATACATTTAGCAGCTTCAAGAAAAGAGAAAGCTATGATATTAAAACTTGATATGAGTAAAGCATATGATAGGGTTAAATAGGATTTACTTTTTGCAGTTTTAGATAAGTTTAGTTTTGGGAATAAATGGTTTATATGGATTAAAGCTTGTGTCTCTTCAGTTTCTTATTCAGTGTTGGTCAATGGGTTAGTGACAGAAAAATTTAAAGCTAATAGAGGCCTTAGACAAGGATATCCTCTATCTCCTTATTTGTTCATTATTATGGTAGAATTTTTTAGTAGGAACTTAAAGAAGGCTTAAAAATATGGGCATATAAGTGGTCTTAAGGTTAGTAATAGCATCGATAACATCACCCATCAATAGTTTGTAGATGATACAACCATTTTTGGAAGGGCAAGGATAAATGAGGCCAAATATTTGAATAACTTTTTAAAATAGTACGAAAGAACTTCAGGGTAAAAAATTAATAGGACTAAATCCAAAAATTACTTTCTTAAAACTCCTACTAATATCAAAGCAAGAATTTGTAGGTTGCTTCAAATGGAGAAGGCAAATTTACCAACAACTTATCTAGGGATGCCTTTATTTGGGGGGAGAATGAGGATAGATTTATGGAGTCCAGTTATTAGTAAATTTCAAAATAAACTTCCAACTTGGAAAGGTATATGGTTATCATTAGAAGGAAGAGTGCAATTAATTAGGTCAATCTTACAAGCCATTCCAACATATTATATGTCATTGTATTCTATGCCAAAATTAGTTGAAAAAAGTTTATTCTTTTTTATGCAATCCTTTTTATGGCCAATTTTACATGATAAAAAGAAATTTTCTTTGGTGAAATGGGGCAAGTTGTGTGATGACAAAACTAGGGGAGGTCTTAGTTTAAGAGATCTTACATATGCAAACTTAGCTCTTAGGAGAAAATTTATCTAGATATTGTACAAAGAGAGTCAAATACAATGGGCAAGAATTTTTCTAAGTATGTTGATCCCAATGACCCAAGTTTAATATTTACTGCATTCTTTGTTCCAAATGGTTCTACTCTTTAGAATGGTTTAAAAAAATATATTGATCTTATGATTCAAGGTTTAATATGGATGGTGGTAACTAGAGAAAAAATTTCTATTTGGATGGATACTTGGTGTGATAAATAACCACTCAATTTAGATCCATTTTTGAAACCTTGGATGAGATTGCTTCAAGACAAATACGGTTATAGGGTTTCAAACATTTTGTACAAGGATCGAGAAGGAAGATACAAATGGAAAGAATATTTTTTTACAAGTATACAAGAAATTGATGCTAGGAGGAAATTGAGTAGAAAGATAACAACTATGATTATTTCGAGGGGTTCCAAGGATAAATTGATTTGGGAGTTGAATAGCTCAAGATAATACATAATAAAAAGTGGATATGATGTTCAACACCAACATAATAATAATATCACTAGAATATGGAGAGATATTTGGGATAGATTAAGCATTCCTAAAGTCAAAATATTTTTTTAGCTAGTAGGTCATAGAAGAATTTTATCTTGGAATAACCTTATGAAAAGGGATTTTCATGGCCCCTCTCAATGTGTTTTTTGTAATAATGAGGAGGAGAGTATTGACCATCTCTTGGGACATTGCTCAATAGTCTAGAATCTATGGCAATGGATTCTTAATATGTTTAGTAAATGCATGGTGATGAATAGAAAAATTGAAGATTAGTTAAAGCAATGGTAGAGCACTTATAAAAGTGAGGATTTACATATAATATGGGATATATCAAAAGATACAATACTTTGGACTATATGGCTAGAAAGGAATAGAAGAATATTTAAAAGAAAAGAAAGCAGTTTAGAGGTAATGAAAAAGAAGATATGTTTATCCATAGAAGAGTCTAAACCAACCCTATCAACTCACCCAATTCCTAATTTGGAAGCAGAGAGTCTTGATATATGGAGTCAAGTCATTAAATGGAATTATGATGTTGGGTACAAGAGAAGAAAAAATAAGGTAAAGAATATAAAGTGAAAACCACCAAATATGGATTGGGTTAAATTGAATTTTGATGCAGCATCTAAAGGAAATCCAAGACTAGCAGTAGGAGGAGGAATAATTAGAAATAATAGAGAAGAGATTTTGTCTCATTATGCTTTCAATAGTGGATTTAAGACAAATAATGAAGCTGAAGCTTGGGTAGCTTTAGAAGGGTTAAAAATATGTAAACAAATAAAATGGAATAGAGTATGGATGGAAGGTAATTCTCTCATAGTAATAAATGCAATTTTGAGGAAAGTAAAGGCTCCATGGAACATATAAGAGATAATTGTGGAAATTCAAGATATTGTTAAATAGTTTGAAGAAATCAGGTTTACACATATATTAATGGAAGGAAACAAATATGCAAATAAGGTAGCCAATAGAGGGATTTTGATTGAGGATTGTGAAGTTAAATTCTCCTTTCCATGGTTAGAGGAAGTAGAAAGTTTAGTTGAAGCTGACAAAAATGTTGATTGCCTAAATCAATTAATGATTAAGATTTACTTTAAATTTTTCCATTGGTAATATCTATTTTTTTATAACAATAATGTGTATTCATTTAGACTATTTATCATAATTTTTGTGGTTGCACTTTTGTTTCAGGAAGGAAACTAGCAATCCATAGTTGGTAAAGAAAACTATGATAGTGTGATGTTTTAGAAATATTAATCTACTATGATGCAAGGCATAGATAGTAGAGGTGAAGTTTTGGCATTGTGAAGGTTGATATAGGAAAATATCAAGAAAGATGCTAAATTCTAGATTAATTGTATTCATACAAATATTTGAAAAGATCCAGAAAATGAAAATCAAGAATTTAGACAGTTAATGTAAAATGATGTAGGTTTCTAGCTATAGTATCTCAATTGAGATGAGAAGTGTATCTATTTGTAAGCTCTCAAGATCTAAATAAGAGAGATGTAATTTTTCAAGGGTGGGGGAGCCAAGTACAACCCCTTATTATCAAGAAAAAAACAATAAGACACATGAATGCATAAGTGTAATGAAATGATAACTCAAAGGTGAACACTTCCTTCTATTAGCATGTTAAGCACAAATTGCACGTGAAGGAAATGAGACATAAATCAGTTAATCATGGCCTCCAGTATACACGCATAGAAATGGGACAAAAAGAACCAAATAGTCACAACTATGCATATAAAATTTAAATATTACGCTAGAAGTTAGAGCTCAAAATTCTACCCACAAGACCACTTAGGGTTTAGGTACTGCTACATAGAATAAATTGAAGGGAAAGTTATACAACTTGTTGATCCTTTGCAATGCCAAAACAACTATTATTTATATATTAGAAAAAAGGAAATTTTCCTCTAAAATTGTATAGGAGCCTTTGACAAAACGCTTTACTATCCTCTTGATTTGATCCTTTTTACATCACCTTTTAGTCGAGATTTTTGGGTTTAGTTATGAGTTGTGGGATATTCAACCATCATCTTAAGGATCATAAAAATTGGTTAGAAGTAAATTCTATAATTAATATTGTCAATTTTGAGATTACTTCTACTACGAATGCCATGCCTTTGTCTTCAACAAACCACCCACCTTTCTTGGATTGTTGAGTTGAAGTGACACCAATAGGTGATCTTTACCCTCCCTTATTAATGGTGTATTAGTCTAGCTCATCTATCTTTCTAGGAGCTTGAGCATCATTATGGATGCCTTGAACCTTTATTTGATCCTTCTTTCATCCTCTACGATGTATGTATTCTACTTTATTTCTTAGAGTGTTTAACCACTTATCAAAACTTTCTCCTTGTCTTATTGTATTGAAACTCTAGAACTTATTGATCTAGATGCTTTATCAAAATTATTTTGAGGAAGTCCTCTCTTTTTCCCTCCCATTAAGCATTTTAGTGTTTGGTTTTTTGAAAGTTTTTTTATTTTGCATAGTCTACTTTTCAAAAGTTGTCTTCCTTTTTCTCCTTCAAAACTTTAAAAAATTTCAACCATTGAAAGTCTTCTCTCACTTTTGCACCTTTTGGTCTTCTTTCCTAATTTCCACCTTTTTGGGTATTGGGTCATGTAAGTGCTTGAGACTATTGCCTTTGTCTCTTGCTCAAAAATTCTGAAAAGTGGATTTCATCCTTTGATCAAAGTTTTTATACCTACATTTATCTGATGTCTCCTTATTTGCCTTCTTCCATATTGCCTTTATTCTATTTTTTTTTTAGAATCCACCTACGTAAATAAATTTTGCATGTAGTAAATAAATCAATCCAAATCTTATTTATATTATAATGTCATTTTAACAAATCATAATGGTATTGGTGATTTCTGAAGTGGTTTTTTCTGCCGGGCGTTTTGGCGGGAATTCCTCTGCACTGTCGACGGCCGTGGCTCTAGGGTTTCAGTTCGGAAACCTCCTTCAGCGTGTTTGGGGTCTGTTGCAGGCCTCTGGACAAGGATCTTTCGATTTCCTGGGAGGGCCCAATGGGGTCTCTTCCTGGTTCTCGCGAAGGAAAAAATACCTCTTATGCGGAGATTCTTCGAGAGACTCCTGCGTCTTCCTCTGCTGAAGCTCAACGCAGTGCCTCCCATCTGCTAGCCAAGAATGCGGGCAAGGGCTCTCCTGGGCACAGAATAAATGGTTGTCTCCCGCAATCTACATTAAGACCGAAAATTGTCATCGAACCAGAGCTGGTTGAAGACACGATAAACTACCGGACCACGCATGATCTGATTTGCAAGTTCATGGGCATTCGACCCACCCCGCACTTTTTGCATTCCCTGGGTGAGACAAAGCGGGAGCCAATCGGTGAGTACTCCTTATGGCCCATTAGCAATGGGTATTTCATTATTAGTTTTTCTTCCCTAATGGATAGAAACAGAGCATTTGAATCAGAGAAGAGGAGCCATGGCCCGGCAGGGTTATTTGTCCAACCATGGAGAGCGGGTTTTGATCCTCGCATTGAACCCACGGCTGTCCCGGTTTGGATCCGGCTGTACGTGCTCTCGATGGAGTTTTGGGGTGAGCGGATTCTTGAATTGATAGGCAACTCTCTAGGTAGATTTTTGGGAGTTTCTAAGGATACCATTGAAGGAAATACTACCGTTTATGCAAGAATTTGTGTAGAATTGGATATTAGTCAATCGCTACCAGCTGAGATGGAATTGGAGCTAGCAGGACATTCTTGGGTACAACAGATAGACTATGAAGCCCTACCTTTCCGTTGTAGAGTCTGCCATTTGCATGGCCATTTGGCAAGGTTCTGTCCAAATATCTTGAGCTCCAATGTGGATGCTACACAGGGAATGTCAAATCGCTCCCGAGGAGGTAAGTCCACTTCGGCCAAGGAACCATCTGTCATTCCCACTGGGTCTGAGGGCCAGAATGATGGCTTTGAACAGCAGAAGAGGAGAAGAAACAAAAAGAGAAATGGTAAGGAGCAAGCTCTCCCCAAGCCAACAAATCGGTATGAAATCTTCAAATCTCTTGTGGATCAAGAAGACCAACCTATGGATGGAGCAGATGGGATCCTTGAGGACAATATTATCCCAACTCATGCTCCTCCTTCCTCAACCCCTGTCCTTGAACAGGCTTTTGATTCCTCTGAGTCTTTGCACCATGAAAACCTTGGGACTCTGGTTATCCACGCCCCAGCCCAGCCCGTTATCAAAGATGTTTCTATGGGAATTGCAGAAAAGCTCAGAGAAAGACCAGCTCTTGGAATTTCACAGGTGGAGAAGAGATCAAAAAATAGTAATTCCCAAGGGGTGGGTAGGAAATCCAATAAGGATCTAATCGCAGTGCAAGGGGATAAGCTAATCAATGGAGGATTGGCAAGAACAATTGATTCGTATTGCTCCCAAGGTTTCCAATGATTATACAATCTTGGAATGTGAGGGGTTTAAACAGTAGAACCCATCAATCTGCTGTTCAAAGACTTTTAGAAAGAAGTAAAACAGACTTCCTGCTCATTCAGGAAACAAAAATGTCATTAGACCTCATGAGTAAAACTGTTGGCCGAATCTGGAGGGGTGCTGGCCATATGGCAGTGGCTGCTCTTGGTGCCTCGGGAGGGATTGCTACTCTTTGGAATCCTTTGGCATGGATAGCAGTAGATCATATAGCCTGGAGAGGGGTCCTAACATCTCTTTTCAAGAATATAGTTACAGCTGAACAAGTCTTAATTACAAATTTTTATGGGGTACAGAATACCGAAGGTCAGCGGTCTCAATGGAAAGCTGTTCAAAACATGAGGTCCTCCCGGGAAGATCTTGATTGGATTTTAGCTGGGGATTTCAATGCTAAATTATCCGCTAGAGATCAGGAAGGTGGCATCCCTGTTCTGGATACAGGGGATAGGCTATTTATTGCCCACGTTCAGGCCTTTAACCTTGTTGACATCAAAGGTCCTGGTACAAACTTTACATGGACTAATAAGAGAAGAGAGCCATACAATAGGAGGGTTAAGCTTGACAGGTTTTTGGTCTCGGAGGAAGCTTATGTTAGATGGAATATCAAATTCCAGATCTTGGAGGGCCCAGTTTCTGATCACTCTCCCATTTTTCTGGAGGGAGGGACCATGTCAGGAAAGTATTACAAACCTTTTAAATTTGAAAATTTTTGGTTGCAAAAAGAGGACCTACGAAGGAAAATTCCACGAGTGGTGGAAAGAAGGCCGTCCCCCTTTTGGAACAGATATGTTCAAAATTCACAAACAACTTCTCTATGTTAAGAGTAAACTGAAACAGTGGAAGCAAACTAACAAATCTGATTTCCAGCTCCAACGGGCCCCCTTGCTTGGATAGATGGAATGAGGTGCAAAAACAATTCAGAGAAGGAATTATTTTTGAGCATCTTAAATTTGAGGATGACGCCTTACGCAAAGCAGTTGAGGACATTGATAATCAAGAAGAGATCTCTTGGAGACAGAGAGCCAGAAATACTTGGCTATTAGAAGGAGACAGAAATACTAAATTTTTTCATCGTTCTGCCTGTGCTAGAAGGCAATTGAATAACATGGAGCTCCTCCAAGATGAGTTTGGAAATTCTTTTGACACTCTTCCTGACATGCACTCCATTTCTATGGAGTACTTCTCAAACCTCTTCAAGGAAAGTCTGCAGCATGATGTGGAAGCACAAAATGAAGTCATTGACGGAATTCCCTCTATTATTTCTCATGAAGAGAATCAGTCCCTTCTTAAGCCCATAGATCGTGATGAACTCAAGAAGGTTGTCTTTGGGATGTGCACAGGAAAGTCGCCCGGCCCGGACGGTTTCCCTATTGAGTTCTTTCAGGCCTCTGGGACATCCTGGAGGAGGACGTGTTGGCTGTCATTGAGGAATCCCGAATTAACAAAAGAATGCTCAAGGCTCTAAATCATACCTTTATCTCTTTAATTCCGAAAGGAGAGGGGGGGGCTCTCATTTTTGATTTCAGACCTATTGCTCTATGTAATGTGATCTACAAAATTATTTCTAAACTTATGGCTGAAAGACTAAAACCCCTCCTTCAAAAGTTAATTTCCCCTGAGCAAGGGGGTTTTGTTGAAGGAAGACAGATCTTGGATGGAGTGATCTTGGCTCGGGAGGCTATCCATTCTATGCATAATTCAGGTAACAAAGGAATGTTCATCAAATTGGATATGTCTAAGGCTTATGACAGAGTAGAGTGGGGTTTCTTGGTCAAGATGTTGGCAGCCTTTGGTTTTTCTCAGAGTTGGATTGCCTGGGTCATGAGCTGTATCTCTACGCCTTCATACTCTGTTTTAATTAAGGGGCTTCCCTCGCCACCTTTTGGAGCCTCTCGGGGTCTCCGTCAAGGAGATCCCTACTCTCCTTATCTCTTTCTTATCTTGGTCGAAGGTCTTGGCAGACTCTTCCTGAGAAGAAGACGTCAAGGACAGATTACAGGAATTAAAATCGGAGCCGAAGTTTTGACTCATTTACAATTTGTGGATGATACGGGCTTGGTGGGAGTTGCCAGTCTCAGAGAAGCAAGAGGAATCAAAGATACTCTTAACGTCTACCTTCGGGCTTCTAATCAAGCCATCAATGATTCAAAATCAAAAGTGGTCTTCTTCAACCTTGATCAAAGGTCGCAAGAGAGAGTTATGGAGATTCTGGGCTTCACTCGGACCTCCCTTCCTGTTGTTTATTTGGGGGTTCCTCTGCACTTTAAAAAACTGACAGCTGATTTCTGGAAGGACCTGCTTGATGGCATCAAAGAGAGAATGAATCATTGGTCCCATAGATGGTTAAGCTATGGGGGCCGATTAACTTTTTTGAAGTCTGTTATTCAGGCTATGCCTATTTACAAATTTTCAATTCTGGCCGCCCCTCCCTCAATCTGGAAAGAGTTGGACAAAGCGGCTAGAAGTTTTCTTTGGGAAGGTGCCAATGGAGAGAGGAAATGGGCCTTGGTTGGTTGGGATAAGGTCACCCAACCCAAGGAAAAAGGTGGGTTGGGCTTGAGAAGCTCCAAGTTTAACAATCGGGCCCTCGGCTGGGAAATTGTACTGGAGGTGGATTTCTCGACCTTCATCTCTCTGCAGCAGAATCCTTTCTAGTAAATACTTGGGTCCTGTTCCTCCCAATGACTTGGGCCGCTATCCTCCGGAAGGTAATGGTTCTCTTGTGTGGCGGCGCTCAAGCTTGGTTCTTGCATTATCAAAGATCAATTGTTCGGGAAAGTTGGGAGAGGGGAGAAGGTCCGGTTACGGGTCGACTCTTGGGATCAGCATCCTCCTATTCTTGCAGTGTTTCCCGATCTGCTTCCGCTAAAAATAGCTCTTGAAGACAAAGGCTGGATTCATATTCAGTCCTACTTTACTACCAGCCCTCTGGGGGAATATAAGGTTAAAAAATTTAAGCGGTTGGGTGAATGGCCTATTCCAATCCCCCCGGAGCAGGCCCCAACTCTGGAAAAACTTTTGGCTGAAAGGTTTCTATCTGGGAGTGATGAGGAGGATGAGCTTGCTTGGGGCTTTGGGAACCTTGGGGTTTATTCTGTGAAGGAGGGCTATGCTTCGATCCTACCTGAGCCCCCCCACACTCTTTTCCTGTTCATGAATGGAGGAAGATTTGGCATCCCAAGGGCTGGCCGAAAGTGAACTTCTTTGCTTGGCAAGCGATGCATACTGGTATTTTGACCTTTGACAACCTTAGAATTAGAGGCATCATTGGTCCTTCCCGGTGCGTCTTATGTTATAGGAATGAGGAAGCCGTGAACCATCTTCTCGTTTGATTGCTCTTTCACACAGCAGATTTGGCAACGTTGGTTCTCCCACTTTAAACTTCAGGTGCTTGGAGATCTGTCCCGGACCAATTTATGGGAAAGCTGGAAGAGAGGTAGATTTATTTCTAAAGCTCTTCGTACTGGCTGGGAGATCGGTTTCCTTTTTATTTGGTGGCAGGTTTGGTTGGAAAGAAATGCTCGTATTTTTTGTGAAACCTTCTCTTCGGTGGAGGGGATTTGGCAGATCATTTGGAGCAAAGTTGTGGAAACCGTTGCTATCTATCCTTGAGAAGGAAAACCGACTGCTTCTAGGTCTTTGAGTGGGAGAGGTGCTGATCTGGAGAGACAGGTAAGAAGTGGTTGGAAACCTCCCCCAGAAGGCTGGGTCAAAATCAATACTGATGGAGCTGCTAAAGGTAATCCGGGCAATGCTGGCAGTGGTGTTATTTGCCGTGATCATGCTGGGACTGTGCTATATTGGGAATTGCAAGGTCTGGGATATGCCACTAACAATGAAGCTGAGGCCTTTGCTATTAAATCTGCTTCCATCTGGGCCGTCAAGCATGGCCATAGAAAGATAATCATTGAGTCTGATTCTCAAATCTTGGTTGGTGCTCTTGATTGCATGCGGAACTTTGCCTTAAAAGCTTGGAGGCTCCAGATTTTGGTTGCCCAAATTTTAGAGCTTTGGAAAGAAATTGAGGATGTGATTCCTGTTTATGCTAGTAGATCTCTTAATAAAGCGGTCGATTTCCTTGCTAAGTTGGGTGCTGAGAGAGAGGTTGGGATTCATCTGCATAGCAATTTGCCTGTGGAGAATGTCGAGATCAGACAAGGCCTTGATCAATTCCTGAAATAATGTGCAAAATTTTTTTTGCTAAGGGTCCTTTCTGTCGCGATTTCGTGACATGTTGCCCTGTCGCGGCTGTTGGTTGGTTTCTGTCGCGATATCGCGACAGGTTGAGTCTTTGTAGTCTCCGGCTGGTTTCTGTCGCGATATCGCGACATGTCGCGTTATCGCGGGTCGCGATTCCGCGACATGTTGCGCTATCGCGACATGTCACGTTATCGCGGGTCGTGATTCCGCGACATGTTGCGCTATCGCGACATGTCACGTTATCGCGTGACGCGATCCCGCGTCTTGTTGCGATATCGCGACATGTCGCGATATCGCGACATGTCGCGTTTTCGCGCCTCGCGATTCCTCGACATGTTGCGATATCGCGACAGGTCCCGCCTTCCTGGCGTCTGGGTGGTTAACTGTCGCGATTTCGCGACCTGTTGTGATGATGCTTCTTTGTGCTGGTTTTTGTCGCGATTTCGCGACAGGTTGTGCCCTCCTGGTCTCTGGCGTTTTTCTTGCGCGATTTCGCGGCATGTTTGGCTCCTTTGCGACTGGGTGGTTTTCCGTCGCGATTTCGCGACCTTATTGAGGCTTGTTAGTTGCTTTCTTTTTCTGTCGCGATGTCGCGACGCTTTCTGCGGGTGGCTGTCGGGGGCCTTTCCTGTCGCGATTTCGCGACATGTCGCGTTTTCGCGCCTGTTGGTGCCTTAGTGGCCGTGTTGGGTTTTCCTGTAGCGATTTCGTGACATGTCGCGGTTTCGTGACCTGTTGCTGTTTCGTGCCTTCCGTTCTCTGTGCCTTGCGGTTCTTTGCCTTGCCTTGGTGCGCCTTCCCTGTTTTTTTGCTTGTGGCTCTGGCTCGGGATGTGTTCTCTCCCGCTTGTATCTGGTTCTTGTTTTAATACAAGTTTTTCATTTTTCAAAAAAAAAAAAAACAAATCATAATGGTATTATTTTAATAAATAGTTTAGCAGTATCAAAAAGTTGAAAGTTCTAATCCATACTTTGTCCCATAATCCAACCAACAACTCAAATAATCTATTGAGCCATGAATTCCATCTAATATCATCTTCTTTTGATCAATATTCAAAATTTCTACTTACTTCATGAAATCATAGTCCACTTTACCAAATTTGGACTACTAGTTTTTTCGATTACATTGATATACAAATGAATCTCTTGAAACATTTTGTAGTCCTCTATAATATTATTTTGAATTTGTTCCTTTTAAAAATTTCTTGTCAATTCATCTAAACTTGCTACTCCTTTTAACCATATAAAAGAGAATTTAACTTTACATTCCTCTATTAAAACCCCTCTATTGGCTAGCCTATATGCATATTTGTTCCCTTTCCTTAATGTGAGTAAACCTAATTTTTTCAAACTTTATAGCAAGGTCTTGTATTTCCACAATGATCTCTTATATGTTCAATGGAGCCTTTGATTTTCCCAAAATTACATTTATAACTATTATAAACCACCTTCCATATGTATTGTTCCATTTCATTTGTCTACATATTTTTAATCCTTTTAAATCCACCCAAGCTTCAGATTCATTATTTATCTTAAATTCACTACTAAAAGTGTAACATGATAAAAACTTGCCCTTAATATTTCTAATTATTCCTCCTCATATTGATCCTAGTTTTCCTTTAGATGCTCCATTAAATTTCAATTTGACCAACTCTAATTTGGTGGTTTCCACTTCATATTCTTTACCTTCCTTTCACTTCTCTTATATCCACCAACAAATTTCCAATTGATGACTTGACTCCATCTATCAAGGCTCTCTACCTCAAAATTAGGGAGTAGGTGAGTTGATAGGCTTGATTTAGACTCCTATATGACTAAAAAAATATTCATTTTCAATACCTTCAAACTACTTTGTAGGCAAGCAAAGTTGATGTTTGCTTTTAGTAAATAAGTTTTGTCATTTTGGTGTTATTTTGTAGTTGTACGCAAAGTGTTTGATGAAATGTGCATACATATATTTAATTAATGTTATAAAGTTATAAAGTCATAATTTAATATTATATGTGATAAAGTTAAATATTAGCATGTATGAAAAAGTCATAAAGTGACTTATGAAATGAAATGCAAATGTAATTTGGAGAATTATGAGGTGTCAAGTAGCTAGAGGGTGTAACTAATTTCTATTTGTATCAAGATGACCCTTGTCTCATTTATTTGAGAAAAAAAGGTTGATGAGGGTATGTCAATGGTCATGGAGTTGGCCAATGCATATGCTTGTTGTTGGTTGTAAATATATGATTGCAACAAAGGAAGAGTGCATTGTTGTAACCAATTAAATATGTATGATGTTGTATGTGTAAGAAACCCTGGAATGTTATTGCTGCATAAATGGCAGATTGTATGTTATTGTTGTACAATTGTTGTTAATATAAAATCTACATATTTTATTTATTATCTGTTGTTATTGTACTTTTCTTACATGTATTTTTATTTTGAAAGTGTTGTAGATATAGAAATGTGTTTAAGTAGAAATGGAATTGAGTTTCAATATATTAAAAATTATTTCTATATTATGGTATCATTACCTGTCATGACCCTCCCTTGGCAAGATTTTTTTATTTGGATAGTTGTATGTTTTGCTACTGCTTTTCTGATGAGATGATGGACTATCTAATAATTTATATTGCAAACCATGTATTTGGTGAGAGTTTCGTAGTGAAATAATTGACAATTTCATGATTAAGTTTCTGTTAAACCTATATATTATGAATGAACAAGATGTTGCTAATGGAACCTTACTTTTGCAGGAAAGAGTTGATATGGTTAGCAGAAAGAATTGGTCACCAAGAAAAGGAATGTCTAAGGGAAATGATGTGATGGGTTATTTGATGAAGTGTTCGGAAGCAACACGAATGAGTGCTTCTTTCATGAATATGCATAACATGATTTGCATAAATGAAACTTATCATATTGATATTTAGTTAAAAGATTGCTTATTTTATAGGACCTTGCTTTTGGGTAAAGTGTTGGTGGTTATGAAATTCTTGCTTGATTGCATTACTTGAATGTTGATGATTCTTTTGGGATGAAGGAAACATATCTTTTAGAATAGTATTCTTAGATTAGAATCTGATGAGAAATGTTTTCCTAAAATAAATAAAGACAATAATGTTAGTATGATTTTCTAGTTCCTAATTTTAACTGGGCATGTACCTTGTGGAATTGCATTTACTTTTAATTCATTCCGCAAATATTTTGATGTATTATCTTAATGAAAACATAGCTTTTTTCAGCTATATTCTAGTTTGGATGATGATTAAGCAATCATTAGAATGTGTGCTATGTTGTCTTCACCACCTTTGGGATAAAAAGAAATTTAATTAATGACCTTGGTTGCCGATGAAAGAACTAGATCATAGCAAGAAAGTGGAGCAATGATTTTGATAAAGGGTAGCTCACAAAAAATGGATAAGGTTTGGTAAACGAGGGGAAAAATATTAGGAGAAGGAAGAGGAGGAAAAGAGTGTGAAAGGAGAAGCTTTTCGGTGAAAAAGAAAAACGAAGAGCTACTGGGTAAGAAGGCTTGAGGAATTTGTAGTGAACACCAAGTAGAATCCTTTTAAGAAAATATATTTGAATTTTTTTATATGTAATTTGCTTGTAAGAGTAAGTTCTATGTTGGTCAGACAATGTAATGCTTGGAAATATAATTTGAAGGTGACAACTAAAAAATAATTAATAATTGAATTTTCTTATGTGTAATATTGTTGTAGAAAGAGATAGAGAGCTTGTGCTTTGACCAATTTCCAAGATTTCTAGTGGTTGAGGACTGAAAAATAAAAAACTTTCCAAGCTTGTGCTTTGACCAATTTCCAAGATTTCTAGTGGTTGAGGACTAAAAAATAAAAAACTTTCCTGTCATGTCATGGTTGTTTCGATGGTCTGTGTCATTTTTATCCCCAAGATATGCTTAGTGGAAAGTTGGTAACAATTGATGTAAGAGTAAGGTTGGTAAATGTAGTGCTTGAGAGTAGGAGTCCATTTCTCCTCATGAGTAATCTATTCCAACTTAAAACATGTTTCTGATAGAAAACATATTTTCATCTGGGTAAACTTACTGTTTAGTTGTAGGGAACACAGTATTTTTTTGAGTTTTACTGCCCAAATTTTTTCTCGAACAAAGATCTTTCGATGAGTGTTTGAGAGTTTCACCCATTTTCTTTTTATGATAAATAGTAGAGTGTGATGGAATGTTGATTGAAAATTTTATAGGATGTCAATATTGAAGCTATTCTAGAAGCAAATTTTATGGTTGAGTTTCTCTATTGTGTTGATGTTCACATTTGTATTCTTCTGGATGTTTTCTAAGGGTAAAATAGAACTAGGATGAGAAACTAAATTAAATGAATGAACTTGTGCATTCTATTGAAGGAAATACAGCATGTGTATTGCACCAAAGAAAGAAACTAAATTATGATATGTTTTTAACATCCATTTGCATGTTGTGGATATGGACTATGAATAAAGAGTTTACATGTGTTGATATCCTTAAATGTTTCAACTAAATGAAGTAGAATATATGTAATGAGGTAAGTTTTACGGTTATGATTGATGCATGCAAAGTATTTCTTATTACCCTTTGATGAAATGGAAAATCTTTGAATACTTTTGGTACCGTATTTGATCCCGATGAGTGGACATTCTCTTTTTGGTGATCAAGAGAGATTACGCGTGATGATGTACCACTACAATATTGGTTGTCGAATATCACGGTAAAGGATGTAAGAACTACGTTCTGTGATGAGTCACAGTCAAAGTTACGAATGGGAGACTTTTCATTGGATGGAAAAAAGATTTGTATTGAAATAAATTAGTTATGCCGATTAGAGTGTTTTGTCTCTGGAAGATTTGCATTGTGTTACATGTTAAAAAAAATTGCTCTAGTATGATGTGTATAAACTTTAAAAGGAAGTACTCATAATTTGAGATAGAGGTTGTTCAGATCATCGTAGATTGTAATAAAACTAAACAAGCTTTATTCAAATTATTTGTGCTTTAATTTTATTATTTTATTGCATCATTCTCCTTATGGAAGAAAGTATTTGGTATATTATGGTCTTTGGGTATTTTAATATCATTATATTAATAAGAATTGTGTTAGTGGCTTTTAGAGAGAATGATGTTATCTGCAAAGGTTTCTCTTGTACCTTAAAGACTTTAACATATCAAAGGAACTCACTCTAAATAAATGAGAGGTTTAGTCAATCCATGATAGACGTCCAACAATAGATTTATTGGATGTATGTTTTAATAGAGCTTTCAAAGGCATATTGCTCTTATCTTGTAGTCGAAATTAAATGACTAGTTTGTTCAAGCTTAAGGGATGCGAACCAAACCAGAATGGAGATTGTTTAAACCGGGTAATCACCTTATGTTATCAAAGTTTTTATGT
Source organism: Wollemia nobilis (assembly GCA_028583015.1). NCBI lineage: Eukaryota > Viridiplantae > Streptophyta > Pinopsida > Araucariales > Araucariaceae > Wollemia > Wollemia nobilis. The sequence goes on from JAQPPZ010017052.1 coordinate 18,130,134, forward strand.
GATATTCTTGAGAGCTGAATGTACTATGGGAAAGAGACCCTTAGTTGAGAAGCCTTAGTAGTCCATGCAGTATGTTTGAAGCTAGACTAAAGTTAGAATTCAGTACTTGCCCTCTAACACCGTGAGAACAATATTTTTGTTGGAACAGTGGAAGCTTAGCCATAAATTAACCATTGACCATTGGTTTATATAAGTGTTCAAGGTTTTTAGTCCTATTTCTAAAAAGTAATGTTGGAAATGGTTACTTTCAAATTAACCAAACCCTCAGTAGGTAAAAGAAAATTTGTCATTATGTACATAGTGCAAATTCATCAAATGACATATGAAGCTTGTAAGAATTTGCACAAGACTCTTTGATATGGAAAGAGGGGATCACTACACTAAGATACTTGTGTAGTTTTTTGAGTTGGGTGTTTCTTTTTCTACGGATAGAATAAAAAAAAATCCTACATAGAAAGACTTATGTAGTAAGCTAGTTCTTGGAGATACCCTTTCAATGGAGAGAGAGAGGGGTGGTAAATTATACAACGTTAAGGGATGAAATGGTAGATTATTTTAGTGAATTGTCCTCTCACTACTGCTTGTGGATCATGACTATGTGATATATGGAAGGTGGTAGTTAAGTGATGGTCCAAGTAGGTTCATGGCTCTAGGCCTTCTAACAAAAAAAAGGAGAATTTTTGGGTTGTTACATTTGGTATTAGAGCATGGTTCAAAGGGGAATCGACTCATTATGTAAAATTAATTGGGGATGATTAGTCTCTATGACACCTTGAGAGGATTTTACCTAGTTTTTTATTTATTTCTAAATTTAAAAAAAAAAATGGCAAACTCAATGGTCTAGAATAGGGGTTAGTTGGTAAGAGAAACTACTCGAGATGAAATAGAAATTGATTTCTATTACCTCTTTTGTATGTGGCCAGGAGATAATGTTACCAAAAAGAAGAGGAGGATGATATGTCCCAATAACAACAAAGGCAGACACGAGGAACCAATGCAGGGAATAGAGCACCTGGTGTTGGTTCAGAAAACCCCAATGAAAGAGAGGATCTTATTGAAATAGTGGCTCTACTTCGTGATCAGATGGAGACCCAAAAATAGTTCTTGGATGTTGTGCTAAGTAAAGAAACAAAATTTGGAAAACTAAGAAGGGAACAAGAAGATGAACCTCTTACAGAGAAACAATTGGTAAGAGTTATATTAGAGGTTGAGTTGGGTAAGGAAATGAAATATCTAAAATATTCCAAGTTTAATGGAGAGGAAGATGTGGATAAGGCCAAGGCTTGGTTGAAGAAGATAAAGACATATTGTAATATGAAAAACTTCTCCTCATGCACTCGAACATCTTATGCCACATTATATTTGTAAGGATATTGTCTAGCTTGGTGGGAAACCCTTAGTGAAAAGTGAAATCTAGCGGTTGTAGTTGACTTAAAATAGGAAGAGTTTGTAAAAGCTTTCAAAGAAATATTTCTCATGGAATACGTTTATTCCTAGAAATTTGATGAATTCACTAAACTTCATCAGGGAATTAGAATAGTGGAGAAATATTAACAAAACAAATTTAATTTGGTGATGTGTCTGCTTACACTAAGACAATGAAGGTTCACAAGTTCATACTTGGAGTAGATCCTAGGATAGGACAGGAAGTGGACATGCAAGAACCTAAAACATTGCAAAAGGCCTATGAGTTAGCAAGGAAAGTTGAAACATATCTCAAACCTTATTTTGACTATGAGGGGTTAGATGAACAAGGTAAAGAGGCATTAAGGAAGAGAAACAGCTCAGGTTTCATGAAGTGGGAATATGATCAATCAAAAGCGTTACAAGAGAGGATGGAAAAGAAGATAGAAAGTAAGGAAAATTCATAATAAGGTTCAAAGGAAGGAATCGTAGATGCTTTAACCATGGCAATAGTGGTAATATATCACCACAAATATAGACTAACCTACCAAAAGAAGAAGGAGCAGTAGGGGAGTTGAACCGAAAAGAACATCTAGGACCAAAATAAGGATGTTATATTTATAAGGGATCACATTATGCTACTAACTATCCGTAAAGAGCAAGGATGGGTTCTAAAGGAAAGGAAGTGATGCACAAAGAAACTACACCTAAGGAACTAGCACACATGATTTATGTAGCAACAAGAAACCAAAATCTGGATGGTTAGGCTATGCCACTGGTGATTAAAGGTAAAATTTTTGGTAAAAGTCTTATTTTATTTTATGGTTGAGCTACAGACAACTTTATTTCTGCTAGTTTAGTTAAACATAGAATAGAAATTCCTAGAATCTTGACACATGGATGGAAGGTTGAGTATGGTTCGAGATAAACCTACTCTGTAAACTAGTGTTATCCTATGGCAGAAGTTACCTTGCCTAGTGGAATGACCTTGGTATGTTTATATTTTGCACTATTACATGCTTTTGACATAGTAATAGGAATGGATTGGCTGCAAGAGCATAAGGCAGTGATAAATTAATGTTGATGGGCTAGTTCATAGAGTGAATAGCCTACAAGGAGCTTTTCAACCTCAAATTCTTTTGACTATGCAACTTAAGAAAGCCATCAAAAAGGATGAATGTTATATATTGTTAAGATAAATTATATGGAGGATGGAAAAAGGAAGAGGTGTTTGGGAGAAATCTTGTTCTTCAGGAGTTTAGGGATGTTTTTCTAGAAGACTTACCGAAATTACCTCCTAAAAGGGAATTTTACTTTTCTATCAAACTAAAACCTAGAATAGAGCCTATCCATAGGGCTCCTTATAGAATGAATCCCATAGAAATGCAAGAACTAAAAGTACAACTTCAAGGATTGTTGGAAAAAGAACTAATTAGACCAAGTGTGTCACCATGGGGTGCACCAGTTCTGTTTGTAAATAAGAATGTTGATTATTTAATATTATGTATTGACTACCGAATGTTAAATAAGGCAACTGTCAAGAATAGATATCCTTTACCTAGAATTGAATATCTCTTTGATCAACTCAAGAATATCGTAATCTTTTTAAAAGTTGATTTAAAATTAGGATATCATCAACTAAGGATCCAGGATGAGGATACTCACAAGACAACTTTTAAAACCTGGTATGGGCATTATGAATTTACTGTTTTGCCTTTTGGACTGACAAATGCCCTGGCAACATTCATGAATTTGATGAATAGCATGTTTAGGAAGCATTTGGACAAGTTTGTTTTGGCATTCTTGGATGACATATTGATATATTCCTGGAATAGAATAGAACATGATAGACATCTCAGAATTGTGCTAGAACTGTTAAGGTAAAATTAGTTGTTTGGGAATCTTTCCAAGTGTGAATTTTATGTGACAAGGGTATAATATTTGGGACATATTGTGTCTTTAGAAGGGATCACAATAGACACCAAAGAAAATTGAGGCTATTATGAATTTTCTACCACCTACTAATGTGACAGAAGTCAAAATTTTCATGGGCTTAACTGGATATTATAGGCAATATGTAAAGGATTATGCCAAAATTAATGCACCTATAACTAACCTACAGAAAAAAGGAATGGAGTTCATATGGACTGAAATTTGTGAAGTAGATTTTGAACTACTTAAGCAAAAGCTTACTACACCCCCTAAATTAAGAATACCCAACCCACAGGGAAGTTTTTTTGTATGCATAGATGCATCATTGAAAGGCTTGGGAGGAGTGCTCTCTGAGGAAGGAGCAATAGTTGCTTATGGATCCAATAAATTAAAGAGACATGAGGTTAACTATGTGATTCATGATTTGGAGTTGGCAATGGTACTATTTTCTCTCAAGTTTTGGCAACATTATCTAGTGGGTAGACCATTTGAGCTAAGGATAGACCATCAAAGTCTGCAATATATCTTTACCCAACCTTTACTCAATGCTAGGAAAAGGATATGGATGGAGTTTCTCATGGAATACGACTTTGGTATTGAGTATATAAGAGGAAAGGAGAATAAATTCACAAACGCTTTGAGTAGGAGAAAACATCTTGTTGTTTTAACTCGTATTCATTACGACTTGATGGAACAAGTTAAAGAGATGCAAAAACAAGATACTTATTACAAGTAAATTTGGAAAGGACTGGAAGGGAAACCTGATGGAAACAAATATTTCAACATTAGAGACAATTTTCTAAACTTTAAGGATGGAGTGGTTATTCCTGAAGCTAGAAATTTGAGGAAAATAATTTTGAATGAAGCTCATAGATCCCTATATTCGGATCACCTTGGTGGAGCAAAATGAGGGAGAACATGAATAAAATATTCTACTAGTATGGGATGAAGAGGGACATAAATGAATTTATCACTCAATGTTTGAATATCAAAAATTTAAGGCTGAGCATAGACATCCAACGGGATTGTTAAATTCGCATGTCGTACCTACGCAAAAGTGGTAAGTAATATCAATGGATTTCATAGTAGGGTTGCCTAAAAATAGGTTTCAACATGATGCAATCCTAGTAGTTGTCGATAGATTGACCAAGGTTGCACATTTAATACCTATGAGCACCAAGGATGATGTCATAGTTGTGGCTAACAGATTTTCCAAAGAAATATTTTAGCTTCATGATTTTCCATAAGTGATCATATCAAATAGAGACTCGAGATTCACCTTTGATTTTTAGCAAGCTTTACATCGATCCATTGGAAATAAACTGAACATTAGTTCTTCTTATCACCTAGAAATTGATGGAAAAACCAAAATGGTAAACCAGGTGTTAGAAGATATGCTTCTCATGTATTGTATGGCAGAAAACCCATTGTGAGGATTATTTGCATTTGGTGGAATTTTCTTACAACAATGGATATCATTCAACCCTTAGGATGGCACCTTTTAAAGAATTGTATGGAAGAAGATGTAGAGAACCTTTGACATGGGACAATCCAGAGGACCGGATTGTGCTAGGTCTTGACATGGTTAGAAAAATGGAACATCAGTTAAGCTCAATTAGGGAATGAATGAAAGAAGTTGTAGATTGACAAAAGATTTATGTCAATCTTAAGAGATCACCACGAGAGTTTGCAATATGTGATAAGGTTTTTCTAAGGGTAAATACAAGGAAGAGTGTAATCAAGTCTACAAAGCTTGATCCTCACTATGTTATATCCTTTGTAACCATAGAGAATATCAATCATGTGGAATATCAACTTGCCTTACCACCCAATCTGTCTAATATTCACAATATCTTTCATATTTCTTTGCTTAGAAAATACATTTCTAACCTTGACCATGTATGGGACTTCTCTAGTTTGAAAATGGTGAACCCTGAGGCTATAGAGGTTCAACCAGTAAATATCCTTGAATTCTAATCCAAATCGATGAGGAAGGGAATGTTAGAGCAGTGTAAAGTTTAGTGGGATCGATATTCTAAGAGGAATGCTACTTGGGAGAAAGTAGGAGACGTGTAGAATCATTTTTCATATTTATTTATAAATGAATTGTAAATATTATGTTTGGATTTAACCTTGGGAACCACATAGAGGACTATTTTAAGCCTAAGGAGGGAGTATGTCATGACCCTCCCTTGTCAAAAAAATTTTATTTGGATAGTTGTATGTTTTGCTACTACTTTTTCTGATGAGATGATGGATTATCTATTAATTTATATAGAAACCATGTATTTTGTTATGGTTGCGTAGTGAAATAATTGACCATTTCATGATTAAGTTTCTATTAAACCTAAATCTTATGAATGAACAAGATGCTGCTAATGGAACCTTACTTTTGCAGGAAAGAGTTGCTATGGTTGGCAGAAATAATTGGTCACCAAGAAAGGGAATGTCCAAGGGAAATGATGTGATGGGTTATTTGATGAAGTATTCGGAAGCAACACGAATGAGTGCTTCTTTCATGAATATGCATAACATGGTTTACATAAATGAAATTTATTATATTGATCTTTAGTTAAAAGATTGTTTATTTTATAGTAGCTTGATTTTGGGTAAAGTGTTGGTGGTTATGAAATGCTTGCTTGATTGTATTACTTGAATTTTGATGATTCTTTTGGGACGAAGGAAACATATATTTTAGAAAAGTAATATTAGATTAGAATCTGGTGAGAAATTTTTTCCTAAAATAAATAGATACATTAATGTTAATATGAGTTTCTAGTTCCTAGTTTTAACTGGGTTTGTACCTTGTGGAATTGTGTTTGCTTTTAATTCATTTTGCAAATGTTTTGACGTATTATCTTAATGAAAACATAGTTTTTTTCAGCTATATTTTCTCTTGGATGATGAGTGAGCAATCATTAGAATGTATGTTATTTTATCTTCACCACCTTTGGGATAAAATAGAATTTAATTAATGACCTTGGTTGTCGACAAAAGAATTGAATCATGCAGAGCAAGTGGAGTAATGATTTTGGTAAAGGATAGCTCACAAAAAATGGACAAGGTTCATTAAACAAGAGAAAAAAGGTTGGGGGAAAGAGAGGATTGAAAGCAAAAATGAAGAGGAGGAAAAGCGTGTGAAAGGAGAAGCTTTTCGATGAAAAAGAAAAGCGAAGAGCTACTAGGTAAGAAGGCTTGAGGAATTTTCAACGAACACCAGGTAGAATCCTTTTAAGAAAATATATTTGAATGTTTTGTTGTGTGTAATTTGCTTGTAAGAGTAAGTTCTATGCTGGTCAGACAATGTAATGCTTGGAAATAGAATTTGAATGCTTGTAAGTTTTATAGGATGTCAATATTGAAGCTATTCTAGAAGCAAATTTTATGGCTAAGTTTCTTTTTTCTGTTGATGTTCACATTTGTATTCTTCTGTATATTTGCTAAGGGTAAAATAGAACTAGGAGGAGAAACTGAATTAAATGAATAAACTTGTGCATTCTATTGAAGGAAATACAACATGTGTATTGCACCAAAGAAAGAAATTGAATTATGATATGTGTTTGACATTCGTTTGCATGTTGTGGATATGGACTGTGAATAAAGAGATTACATGTGTTGATATCCTTAAATGTTTCAACTGAATGAAGTAGAATATACGTAATGAGGTAAGTTTTATGATTATGATTGATGCATGCAGAGTATTTATTGTTACCCTCTTGTGAAATGGCAAATATTTTAATGCTTTTGGTGCTATCTCTGATTCCAACGAGTGGACATTCTCTTTTTTGTGATCGAAAGAGATTGCGCATGATGATGTACCACTACAGGATTGGTCGTCGGATATCATGATAAATGATGTAAGAACTACGTTCTACGATGAGTCATAGTCATAGTTATGGATGGGAGACTTTTCACTGGATGGAAGAAATCTTTGTATTGAAATAAATTACTTATGTTGGTTAGAGTGCTTTATCGCTGGCATATTTACATTATGTTTTATGTTACATGTTGAATAGAATTGCTCTAGTATGATGTGTATAAACTTTAAGAGGAAGTACTCATCATAATTTGAGATAGAGGTTGTTCAGATCCTCGTAGATTGTAATAAAACTGAGATGCTTGTGAATAAGCTTTATTCAAATTATTTGTGCTTTACTTTAATTATTTTGTTACATCATTCTCCTTATAGAAGAAAGTATTTGGTAGATGATGGTTCAATTGTAGTCGTCGGGCATTTTAATATCATTCTATTAATAAGAATTGTGTTAGTGGCTTTTAGAGAGAACGATGTTATCTATAAAGGTTTCTCTTGTATCTTAAAGACTTTAACGTATCAAAGTAATTCACTCAAAAGAAATGAGATGTGTAATAAATCCATGATAGACGTCCAATGATAGATTGATTAGATGTATATTTTAATAGAGCTTGGAGAGAAAGGGAAAGGCGGTAAACTTTACAATGTTAAGGGATTAAATGGTAGATTAGTTTAGTGAACTGTCCTCTCACTATTGCTTGTGGATCACGGTTGTGTGATATATGGAAGGTGGTAGTTTAGTTATGGTCCAAGCAGGTTCGTGGCTCTAGGCCTTCTAACAAAAAAAAATGGAGAAATTTTGGGTTGTTACATTGCCTCTACAACATTGGGTCAAATCTCATGGCATGGAGTTATGAGTAGCAAAACTCTTAGAAGATGCACAAAGACAACAATGGAATGTAACCAATAACGCTAAAGTTGCAGATGAAGAAGAGGATTTATTTTTTGATACTAATGATGAGTCATACAATGGGATGTGTACAACCAACACATAAAAGGGGGAAGAAAGGAAGGATTTTCATGGTAGAATGGTGGATGATTATACAATTTGTGGCCATACAAATTATTATCATTTAAATATACTATTGAGTTGTCATTCAAGTGGTGTGCATCATAAAATAGATCTTGTTATACGAGTTTCATGAGCCATTCAATGGGAAGGCATCATATGAATGAAATATTTCATATAAACAAAATCAACCATACAAACAAAACCTAGCGTACAAGTGAGGTAGTTGTTCGATAGTATCGTACAAGCCACAATACATCCTCTATAAAAATGAATATATTGAGAAAAATATTTCATACAAGTGCAAGCATCTATACAAATAGGTTGAAGGACCATACAAACCAAGTTCAGCCAAAGTTGACGAAAGGTGTCAGTGAGGAATTGCATGTCAAAGAAGAGTGTTTGACATTGAAGCAATTGCATGTAGTGGTGCATAATGGTGAGCAGGACATGATTTTGACATCAATGTAAATGAAATATGGCATGTCTAATAGTGTATGATATGGGATTCTAGCACTAGGAAAACTATATATTGATGTGCTCTATGATGAGCAGGACAAGAGTCCAACACCAAAGCAACTATGGTGGAAAGTTGTCTAGTGAAAGGAAAGGGACTATAGTGGAAGAGCAATTATGGGGTGATGTGCCTAATGCTATGCATAATGGAGAGATACACAAGCAACTACTACCAATAAAAATCTAATCTATCAAACCGAAGATCAATTTGAGCATATCATGTAAATATCCATTGTTTTACGAAGAATCAACAGAAGATCCAATGAAGCATTGGAGAATCTATTGCATGATGTAGAAAGTGATTGGATAGAAAAATAAGGTAAAATAGAGGTGGTTCTTCCTTATAACATTTCGTGGATTCATAATAGACTGGTATATAAAATTATCAAAGGATAAGTATGGGAAGAATTGTGTGATGCATTTGTGCAAGAATTTTGGCTGTACAGTAATGATGATGTGGTTATTGCTAAAATTTATAGAATGGAACAAGATGAGAACGAGTTTATTTGTTCCTACAATCAAAATTTGAGTGGGCTATTTAATCATTTGAAGAAAGACCAACCAAATGCATTGAAGCATATGTGGTTCATAGATAGACTTCTTCCTACATATCGAACAAAGATGAAGATGTTTCCTCAAAGATCATATCAATAGGATTTGAATTATGCCTTGATTTGGGAAAGTGATGTAAAAACATCATTGAAGAATTGGCATCATGTTAATGTAGACAAGAGTAACTTTGATAATGAAAGTGATTTTATTATTGAGGATGGCTCAAACAGTGAGAATGATGATTTTGGGTAGGAGAGTAGTTCCCTGTTCAAGTATTAGAGTCAATAAGTCAAGAAAGGAAGTGACTTGAAGAGTGCAAGATCATCGCTATAGGTATATGCAGCATGAAGTGAGATTTTACGAAAGAGGAATGCAACTAGTGATGCAATATCTGTTAACCATTGGAAAACTAGAAGATAAAGAATTTAGTATGATATTGATGGTAGACCCATTGCATAATTTTGACAATGCCAATTGTGGGGGCACTTTGCACATGACTAACAAAGTGTTACGAGCTAAGATAAACTAGTGATGCATACATATTTCAAAGTGTATTTTATCACCCCTGCCAAGACGTAGAGGAGGTGAACTTGATTTAAATTGAGGAGGGTGTTGTTCAAATGGAATAGTTTATCGTACAATTGGAGGGTGTTGTTCAAATGGAATAATTTATCATACAATTAGAGGATGTCGTTCAAATGGATCAGTATATCGTACAATTAGAGAGAGTAATTCAAATGGAATAGTCTATTGTACAACTGGAATTGTACAAGGTAAAATCATACATAGTGGAATCATACAAGGTGAAATCATACAGAGTGGAATTGTACAAGGTAAAATCATACAGAGTGGAATTGTACAAGGTGAAATCATATGAGGAACATTATGAGGTGAAATTGTACAAAGAGGAACCATATGAGGCAAAATTGTACAAATAAGAACCGTATAATAAGGAACCATACCTGATACCAAGCAAAACCACACAAAGAGGAGTACATAAGGAGGCACCATACAAGTTGGAGTCATACAAAACCTTGTTGTTCAAGGAGGTGTCGTACAAGGTGTTAACATATAAGGAGAAGAATGTTTATCAAAGGATAAGACAGGGCAGTCTAAGGCTAAGGTGTAGTTATCTAGAGCCCAAGAGAAGTAATGTGGAGTTGAGGGTGGGTTGTTTAAGTGGGTTTAATAAAGGCCATCAAAATACAAATAAAGAGAAAATTTTAGTTATGACAGTGATAGTTTTAGTAGCTTCGCCATTGAGGTTTTGGGGCACTGCCTCAAACCCTACGAGGATGCTACCCCTTGACCCTACAAGGGGTTCTCCCACCCCCTTGACCCCCAACATAGGTGGTGACAGGTGTTTCATATCATGTTCGTCATGTTTCTCATGTTGATGAAGTTGATGATGCAACTGATTGTATAAAGTGGAGTGAGAAATCAAAACACAATGTATTGTGAGTAATCAATTGAACTGATGCCAGTTGTAGAGGACATCTAGGATATGAAAAAGTGAAAGGAGCATGACAAGCAATTTTAGTAATTTCTCAGTGATTTTTTTCCTAGTGTTCATTTCATGTGTCATCGAGGACACCAACCAATTTAGAGGAGGGGATAGATGTAGGCAAGCAAAGTTGATATGTTTACTTTTAGTTAATAATTTTTGTCATTTTGGTAGTATTTTGTAGTTGTACACAAATTATTTAATGAAATATGCGTACATATATTTAATTAATGTTATAAAGTTATAAAGTCATAATTTAATATTATATGTGATAAAGTGAAATATTAGCATGTATGACAAAGTCATAAAGTGACTTATGAAATGAAATGTAAATGTAAGCTAATGCAAGTCAAATGTAATTTGGAGAATGATGAGGTGTCAAGTAGTTAGAGAGTGCAACTAATTTCTAGTTGTATAAATATGGTCCTTGCCTCATTCATTTAGAGAAAAAAATGTTGATGAGGGTATGTCAATGGTCATGTAGTTGGTCGACATATATGCTTGTTGTTGGTTGTAAATATATGATTGCAACAAAGGAAGAGTGCATTATTGTAACCAATTAAATATGTATGATGTTGTATATGCAAGAAATCCTGGGATGCTATTGCCACATAAATGGTAGATTGTATGTTATTGTTGTACAATTGTTGTTAATATAAAATCTACATATTTTATTTATTATCTATTTTTATTGTTTATTGTGTACGTGTTGTTATTTTTAAAGTGTTGCAGATATAGAAATGTGTCTAAGTAGAAATGGAATTGAGTTTTAGTATATTAAAAATCATTTCTACATGCTTTACTTTCCTTTAAATACTCTTATGTTCCTTTCTAGTCATACAATTCAAAGTATTGTATCTTTTGATGTATCCTAGATTGTTTGTAAAGCCTCACTTTTAAAAGTGCTCTGCCATTGTTTTAACCATTCTTCAATTTTGTGATTCATTATTATACATATACCAAACATATTAAGAATCCATTTCCATAGTTCCTAAACTATTGAGTAGTGTCTCAAAATATGGTTTATACTCTCCTCCTTGTTACATAGAACACATTGTGAGGGGCCATAAAAAACCCCTTTTCATTAGGTTATCCCAAGATAAAATGTTCTTATGACCTACTAGCCATACAAACATTTTGACTTTTGGAATGCTTGAGTTATCCCAAAGATCTATCCATATTCTTGTAGTATTCATATTTTGTTGTTGCTTTACATAATATCTACTTCTTATTGTATATTCTCCTAAGTTATTCAACTCCCAAATCAATTTATCCTTGTCTCCCCTGATAATAATCACTATTGTTATATTTTTTGTCAACTACCTCCTAGCAAAAATGTCCGATATGCTTGTAAAAAAAAAATATTTTCATTTGTATATTCCTTCTTGATCCTTGTACATAATGTTTGAAATCCTATCACCATATTTGTCTTGAAGTAATATCACCCATGGTTTCAAATTATACTAGATTGAGTGGCATTTTATCACACCAATTATACAACCAAATAGAATTTTTTTCTCCAATTTCCACCACCCATCTTAGACCTTTAATCACTAGATCAATTAATTTTTTTAAATCATTCCATAGTGCAAAACCATTTGGTAGTGAGAATTTGGTAAAGATTAAGGTTGGATTATTGGGCTCAATTTACTTAGAAGAATTCTTGCCCATTGTCTTTAACTCTCTTTGTATAAACTTCAAATTGATTTTCCCCTTAGAGCTAAGTTTGCATCCATAAGAACTCTTAGACCAAGACCTCTTCTAGTTTTATCATCACACACCTTGCTCCATTTCACCAAAGAAAATTTTCTTTTATTGTGTAATCCTAACCACAAAAATGATTGTATAATATAGATTCAACTTTTTTCTATCAATTTTGCTATAATCTACAAAGACATATAATATGTTGGAATGACTTGTAAGAATGATTTAATTAGTTGCACTCTTCCTACTAATGATAACATTCTACCTTTCCATGTTGGTAGTTTATTATAAACTTTACTTATAACTCGATTTCATAATTCTATCCTCGTTCTCCCCTTAAATAAGGGCATCCTTAGATATGTTGTTGGCATATTTGCCTCCTCTATTTGAAGTAACTTGTATATTATTGCTCTGATTATAGTTGGAGTGTTTAGGAATTAAATTTTAGATTTTGTCCTATTAACTTTATGCCCCAACACTCTTTTATATTACTTTAAGAAGTTATTCAAAGCTTTAGCCTCAATTTCCCTTCCCTCCCAAAAAGAGTTGTAGCATTTACAAACTGTTGATGGGTGATGTTATTATAGTGAAGGCTTACTACAGTGGAAAATTTTTTCCTCCAAAGGTTGATTTTGATCAAGAGCTATCACTTGAAGCTAATATTAAGAGGGCCAACACCTCTACTACCTACAAAGTAGCTAAAGCCATAAGACCATTTAGAATGCATCTAAAGAGGAACATATGTTGTCAACTGATGCTAAATATAAAGCTCTCTTCACCATGAACCTTAACCCAACCACTAGACTATCAATCAAGCAATAAGTTAGTAGCATTTTTGGTGGTGGCTAAGCAGGTCCCATTAGTAATTGAAACACATAAGTCATTTCAATGATAGTAAAATGGGAACCATGTATAGTGAGACCTCACTTTGATTAGCATTTGGGTCCGTTTTTCTCCTTTGGAGGACGAGGACCTCAAAATTAATACCTCTCCCTGAATGAGGAGACTCCTTAGTTCCAGGTGCTATTCCAAGTTGATACCAGTAGTGAATCCTATGGACTGACTCTTTCCTTAGCTGATATGAAGGGAGATTTGAGGAAGTTGACTGTAGAAGGAGCAAGGCAAACCTACCCCTTTTCCCAAGGAGAGATCGATAGCCAAAGGTCAGGGAAAACAAAGTAGCTTGAAATATTTTTTACTATATTATCCTTCCTAAAGCTTTAGGCTTGACATCTCCTCCAAAGCACCGTCATAATACATGGAGGAATAGGAGTCCCCAAAAGTAGAAAAACTTAGAAGGTGGAAATCATCACCTCCTAAGGTGCATTGAAGGACACCTTCACCAAGAGAACCTGCTAAGAGCATGGATGAGCTAGGATTCAAACATTGAAACCCCCAAATTGACCCAAAGCAACTGGATACAAGTGAATAGAATATGATATGGTCTAGATCATGACACCCCATAATTGAATGTAGTTCCCAGGCAACAACTAAAGCATTAAAACTTTGAAAGAGAGGATAACCTAAGGGGCAACACACGATCTAAGGAATTAATGACAAGTGATCTTGGAGGAATAATCAAGGATATTTTCCACACCAACATCCAACTACAAATATCCAAATATTATAGAACATTAATTATTGATGTTGACCAGCCCGAGCAAATTTTAAATTCAAATTTTAAAATCTTGCATAGATTTATGGAGGGATTTTCTCCATTTCTTATAAATATCTCTCTTCTTCTCAATGTAAAAAAATGAAAGCCACTCATCTTCTAAGCGGTGCTTTCCTTCATTCCCTCTTGTGTCTCATCCCATCTTGAGCCTTGCATATCCAACCAAGGAGTTTTTGAACCTCTTCTCTCTGCATGTATGTAACCTAGGGTTCACACTAATAAGAATTTGTGACTACTTACAAAATCCATCATGGTTCTGGTGTGGGTATTCTATCTTGTTGCATGTTTTATAGGGACTTGTATTCCTTGTGCCCTTTTAGCTGCTATGCATGTGCTCATTCAACCCACTAGGGTATGGGAAGATCTTATTTTAGTCTTGGTGCATCTCCACCCTTAAACAGGCTAGGTAGTTTTTTGATTTCTACAACTTTACTTTTCATTTTTTTATTTTTTGCATTTTTTACTTTCTTTCTTTTTTTTTTCCTTGAAGTAGTTAGTTAGGAGTATTTTAGCATAGCAATGAGAAGAAAAGTTCCAAATATCACATATAGAAGCAAGGATTCAGCCTTGGGTAAAAAACCTCAAAGGTCATCTCGTAGGATCCGCATCCCATGCTTCCCCAAACATCCCAAGACTAGCACCCCCACACGAGGCATAGGGAACCAAACACACTCATTCCAAAGGAGGCCAAAGGACCAAAAAATACAACTATGGGAGGTCATGATGCCTCGAGATGCATAGTGTTCACATCCAACCCCCAAAAGTTTAGACTAGCACACCTAGTGGGACCTAAATTTAAAAACTTTATGCCTCGATATAGAAGTTGTGTCATGGCTTTGGTGAAGGCCACAATAATAAGCTTTCTGAAGCACTCTATAGATTCACCTAGTGAATTTTCTACTAAAGAAGGACCAAAATAAGTCACCTATGGTGGGAACATCAATCTGGCCAACATCTCCCACCTAACAACTCTACTACAAATAAGAACCCAAAGAATCCATTGAGAAGAGCATAAGATCGAGGTTCTAATGAAGACCTTGATCCATATGCTACTAAAGAGCAACAACCATATTCACCATGCAACCCTACCATTCCTTTGGCTACCAAAATTCATGATAGATCCTAAATCCAAAGGTCTAGTGTAAGCCTCTTTTCACCAATTGACCAAGCAAAATGAAGAAATCAAGAAAAGATTTGGCTGAAATAATTCTAACATGGAGGAATCCAAGTCCTTTGGATATTTGTATCCCCTCTCTTTCTTGGGATTTGGTTCCTATAGAATCTCTATATTCCTTATTGGAATTCATCAAAGAAGGTGTATTCATCATGTTGGAGCACTTACAATATATGGCTATACACTACATCATGCACAATGTAACAATTCAAGATATAGCCCTTAGACTACTAGTGGATTATTTTAAAGGGAAAACATGGAGGTAGTACATCTACCTCCCTACACAATCAATAAGGTATTAGGAACAACTGGCCATCCAACTGATAAACCATTTCAAGAGGAAGGAGTTATACTATTGGATTACTTGATCAACATAAAGCAAGCTTTCAACAAGGCAATGGAGAATTTCAATTCTTGGTTTCACAACACTTGGTAAAGGATCCCAGACAATATCAAACTTTCCTAAAGTATGGCACTCATATTTTATCTTAGGGCTTTATATCCAAAGATAACCAAAAGGAATAATGGGAAACTCTTTCTCCATTGCCTATTAGATCACCCTTGAAGTAGAATATGGTCTCATTCTAATGGGTAGACTTCCCTAAAGCCCCAAAATCCTTGTCTCTTCTATCTTTGATCCCACTCCCTTTTCCTTTCCATGTAAATTTAGGTTCTCCCAACTCTCTACCAGTAGAAACATTTCCCAAATAAGACACGGTGACAGACTACTATTCGGTTCTAGAGACTCATCTTGGATATCAATTTTTAGAGTAAGAACAAAGAGAAGAACCATCAAACCAAAGGCAACTAGGATCCCAAGAAATAAATAGAACCAATCCCATAAAATATTATTGAAGAATCAGATCAACTAGAGTAGAGAAGGCATCAACTAGCATGAAAGAATAAAAAATATAACTGCCAAATCTATTGAATGATACTGATGCCAACAATCAAGCTTCCCCAAAATTGGGCCATAAATCCATAATCGAGGAATATCAACAGTAATATGGAGGGAATATAGAAGAACCTATGCAAGTAGGAATGAAACCTTTTTGCTTGACCTTAAGGTGTGAATAAAATCTAGTCTAGAGATGCCAAGTAGGCATAATCCCTATCTCCTCCTTGCCTAAAGCAATAGCCCAGACATTAAATATAGTCTGGTGGCTAGCTAGGGAAGAAGCAAATCAAGTGGGTAAAGGACCCAACCTAGTGGTTGAACTCCCACCATAATACCATTATGGCTTCCCCCAAGAACCTCATCAAGCATCCAAGGAAGGCCAAAGAGCTAAACAAGCTCTAAAGGACTGATAGATCAAAATCAAAGTGGGGACTTATCCTTAGAGAGTAACACACAATGAGGATAAAATGAAGACCACCTACATAGTCCCAATGAAAAAATAAAATAGGTCCTAACTTGACTGGAGAAGGCATCTAGACCACAAGAAGAAGTGATACAACATGGAAGTCTAGGAGGTTTGTCCGGTTAGAGTTTTTTATTGGACTAGCAAAAGATAAATGTTTGATGCTAGGGAAGACCCATTGACCCAATGAGCCCTTATACATACAAAAATAAAAAGAGATAGATAGAGAAGAAGAATATATATATGTGCATTCTTTTTTTATCTTATTATAGGCCTACCAAACCAATGTTGGACACAAACAAATTTAGACCTACAACAATGGAATTGAAGTTGCATGAGCTTGAAGGACAAAGTGGTTGGGATCAAGGCATGTCTAATAGTCCCTCAATATTAGTGGATTCACTTTAGCTAGTTAAAGGATAGCTACCATACCTAGGCGGTAGGAAACTTGGAATATGTTGATGTCCCCAAATCCTAAGCATGAGGTAATGAATCTTTACATGATCACTTGGCATCAATTGATCAGAGAGGTGAGACTTAGAATCTATCTAAGCGACGTGGCCTATAAATTGAGGTGCACCTCACCTTGGTCTTTGCAAAGTATTGAGCGAAGCTACTCCCAACATCTTCCCTCTTCAAGCACATGCCACTACTGTAAAAGCATTAGGTTTTACCCAACTTAGACTCCATGTCCAATGGACAAGATACATTTTATAGGTTCCTTAACTCTTGTTAGTAGGATTTTTCCTTAAGTGAAGACTCATTATAGTGGGAAAATATTACCTCCAAAGGCTAATTTTGATTAGGAGCTCCCACCTAAAGTCGAGATGAAGAGGACCAACACCTCTACTACCTATGGAGAATCCAAATCCAAAAGACCATCCAAAATGTAGCCAAGGAGCAACAACCATCATTGATTGATGTTAAATTTTAATCTCCGTTCACCATGAACCTCAACCCAACCACCAAACTAGTGATCAAGCAATTACTCAGTAGCATTTTTGGTGGTATCTAAAGCAGATCCTAATAGTACTTGAAACTCCTAAGCCATTCCAATTACGACAAAAGGAGAACCACGTAAAGTGAGACCTTGCTTTGACTAGCATTCAAACCCCGTTTTCTCCTTTGGATGACTAGGACCCCAAAGTTGGTCTCTTTCCTCAATCAAGGAGGTCTCTTAGTCCTAGGTGCTATTCCAATTTGAAATCACTAGTGAATTCTACGAACTAAGGCCCTTTCCTTAGTTTATATGAAGGAGAATCTGAGGGACTCGATTGTAGAAGCAAGAAGGAAATTCTCCTTCTTTTTCTAGGGAGAACTTGATACCTGAAGATCAAGGAAATATTTTTGGCTACAATGTCCTCCTTAAACCTTCAGGCTTGACATCTCCTCAAAAACCCCCTCATAATACATGGTGGAACAAGAGTCATCAAAAGCAAGAAAACTCAAAAGGTAACAACTATCACCTTCTCAAGGTGCATTGAAGGACACCTTCACCAAGGGAATCTACTAAGAGTGTGGATGAGCTAGGCTTTGAACACAAAAACCCTTGAATCAACCCAAAGCAACCAGATGCAAGGGAAGGGAAGATAATTTTTTCTTGGTCCTAACATCCCACAATTGGATGTAATTTCCCAAGCAACAACTAAAGCATTAAAGCAACGATGGGGAGGACAACCCAAGGGGCAACACACAATCCAATGCATTAATGATGAGTGATCTTGGAGGTATAACCAAGGATATTTTCCACACCAACATCCAACTACGGATCTCCAAAGCTTCTAGAACATTCATTATTGATGTTGACCAACCTGGAAAAAATTTGAATTCAAATTTTGAAATCTTGCATGGATTTTTTGAGGTATTTTCCCCATTTCTTCTTATAAATATCTCTCTTCTTATCATTGTAAAGCATTGAAATTCACTCATCTTCTAATGGGTTCTTTTCTTCATTCCCTCTCATGTCTTGACCTAGCTCGAGCTTTGCACAACCTATCAAGGAGTTTTTAAACCTCTTATCTCTACATGTATGTAACCCAAGGTTCACACTAATAAGAATTTGTGACTACTTACAAAACCCCTATCCTAGTTCTAGTGTGGGTGTTCTATCTTGTTGCATGTTCGTGAAGGAACTTGTGTTCCTCATTCATTATTGGTCATTACATATGTGTTCATTCAACCTATCAGGACATGAGAGGGTTTTATTTTAGTCTTTAGTGCATCACCACCCTTAGATAGGATAGGTAGGTTTTGATTTTTGTAGCTTTACTTTTCATAATTTTAATTTTCTACATCTTTTCCTTTTTTCTTTTCTCAAAGTAATTATTTAGGAGTAGGATAGTGTAGCATCGAGAAGATGAGAAACAAATATTCCATCTAGAAGCAAGGAATTATCCTTGGGTAAAAAACCCTAAAGTTTGTTTGGTGAGAGTCACGTCCCACGCTTCCCCAAACTTCATAGGATTGGTGCCCCCCACACAAGGTAAACGATACGAGATGCACCTGCTCAAAAGGAGGTTGGAGGGTCAAAAACCACAACCACAAGAGGTCACAATTCCTAGGGATGCGTAAGGGTTGCATCTGATCCCCAATAGTTATTATTAGCCTTAAGTATTCTTACCAACCCATCTTTGTATATCTTCTATAGGTTTCATCCCAATACCTCTGCCATAATAATGAGGAAATAGTGAGAGAATCTCCCTATCTAAGACCCCTCTTGGATTTAAATGATTATATCACTAGCCCATGGATCGTCACAAAATATTATACTATAGAGACACACGCTTTAATTCAACGACCCATTTCTTTCCAAATCCAATTTTTTTTATACTACAAAAAAATTCACTTAACCCTATCATAGGTTTTATTCATATAAAGTTTCAAGATTTGTTGTTTATTTCCTAGAGGTTTTTGAATGCATTACGTCATGAGATCCTATGATCCTATATAGAGTCTCCCTTTCACAAATTCCTCCTTGCTCTTATGAAATAATTTTGTTTAATAGTGGTCTTAATCGATTTACCATCACTTTGGAGATAATCTTATATGCCATATTACATAGGCTTACGGGCTTGAACAAATTAAACTATTATGCATCCTTCTTTTTTGGAATTAGGGTAATATATATGTTGCATTTATTTTATAAGGTATGTATTATTTTACCCTAGATTGTTCCACTTCCACCAATAAAGAATCCTTCACTATTTCCCATTTATGTTGATAGAATGTTGTAGAGTCCGTTCAAACCTGAGGATTTATCTATATCAAAAGAGAAAAGAGTTGAATAAACATTTTTTAGAGTAATAGGCTCTATTAGTTTGTTATTTTCTTCATTCGTTATAACTTTAGATACTTTTGCAATAGCTTATCATTAAGAACTTCAAATTCCTCCAATCCTAGAATATTCTATAAAAAAGCCTTACCTCCTGTCTAATTTTGCTCTAATATTCAATCCAAACCCCTACTACTGATTAAATTCTAATAAATCTAGATTTTGATATTTGTACTAATGCCATCTTATTAAAAAACCATTTTTTATCTCCTTTTAACCAAGTTTGTATCGATTTTAATCTCCAAAAATTTCTTCCTTACTCAAAATATAATGATATTCACTAAGAAACTCCCTTTCCTTCGATCTTGGGTTAATGTGTTCATCTTTTTGGAATTTTGAATATTTCTCTTTTAGTTCTTTTTTTTCTCGAGAATTTTTCCAAAAGTTATCTTGTTTCATTCTTTTAATTTAGATGTCATTGATTTTTTTTTTTTGGAAGTGTATACAACCCACCGTTTCCAAAAGAATTCCATGTTTGTGTTATCATATCAACAAATTGAGGATGGTCTTCTCACATCTGCTCATATTTAAAATAAGTCTTTTTTCAATTCACTTACCACCATTTTAACTCTTATTGGCCAATGATTTGAACTAATCCTTGTCAAGGTGTTAATTTTAGCACAAGTACCTTCATCTAGCCAATGATCTGAGAGTATGCATTTGTTGAGTTTTTTTTCTATCAAATTCTAGCCTATCCTATTGTTGGTCCATGTATAATTATCATCTTCAAACTCAACCTCCCATAGATTATTATTTTGAATTAAAGCTAAGAACTCTCTCATACTTTGGGTTATTTCCTAGTTTTCCAAAATTTTCATCTAGCTTGGTTATGGCATTAAAATATCCTATGATCTTGAATTGGTTTTCTTGGTCTTTACTTCTAATTAAAGCTTCAATACCACTCCATACTTTTTATTTGCCTAAGTTGTAGGTCCATAGATATTGATAAGGATAAAATGAATATATGCAAAGTAGCATATGACTAATGAGACTATCCAATGCTTAGTTTTATGAATGGTTTCGTAAGAGTTTTCAACTAGATTCCAACAAGTTAAAATTCCCCTTGTCCCTCCTTTTGAATCCACAATATCTCATTCACATATTGCCCATACTATTTTCATAGTTTTGAAAACTTCTTCCTTTGTCATTTTAGTTTATTGGATATAAATAATATTAGACTTATTACTTAAATAGAGGTCCCTGATACACCTCTACTTTGAGGGGGCATTAGAACCCCTTATATTCCATTAGATGGTAATTGTGTCTCATTAGGGGTTTTTGGCCCCTCCTGCGAATTATCAATATCATTTTGCTATTTGGTAAAGAGAAGTTCAACCAACTTAGATTGTGCTCCTTTCTCTATGTTTGATCTTGCTTACTTGGCCCTCACTTGATAATTTGAAGGTTTTCCTCTTTTGCCTCACAAGCATTGGATGTAGGTCTTATTATTCTATTCCTCAATATTCTTTCACAAATTTTCTTTTCATTAGATTTATCCTCTCCTGGCTCTACTAAGGAAGCTTTTGACTTATCTTGCTCATTTTATGATATTTCCTTGTTAATGGTAGATGTATTAACATCTAACACTATATTTTCTCTACTACTTTCCTTTTCTTGAATGGTGTATGGTAATTCAAGAGAGTCTTCGAAATCTGATGAAGCACATTCCTATGTTGAATAGAAATATTCATTCCTAAATTAGGTTTAAACTGAGTGGACAATTCCTTGTTAATATTTTGATCATATTGTACCATGTACTTAAGCTCTAAACTACTTTTTCTTCTTAGGCGTGAAGAACACAAGCTTATACTGAGGGGGGGATGAATAGTATAAGATAAAACTTTTCACTTTTCAATCCAAATGATAACAACAATAATATCAATGCAGTAATGAAACAATGCACAAATCATCACACATATGAGAGACACAAATTTAACGTGGTTCACCCAATATGGGCTACATCCACAGAGAAATATTGCTTATAAATTTCTTAAAAAAAATCGTGGGCACCAACCCAAAGGAGACACAAATCCCCTATTACAATTTTTGTGGACACTAATCCACAGGAGACACCAATCCCCTCTCAAGTTCATGGACACCTATCCACAAGAGACACCTATCCCCTCTGCTCTAGTTCGTGGACACCACTCCATAAGAGACACCAATCCCCTCTACTCTGGTTTTGTGGACACCACTCCATAGGAGACACCAATCCCCTATGATCTGGTTTTGTGGACACCACTCCATAGGAGACACTAATCCCCTCTGCTCTAGTTTTGTGGACACCACTCCATAGGAGACATCAATCCCCTCTGCTTTGGTTTTGTCGATACCACTCCATAGGAGACACCAATCTCCTATGCTCTGTTTTGTGGACACCACTCCACAGGAGACACCAATCCCCTCTACTCTATTTTTGTGGACACCACTCCACAGGAGACACCAATCCCCTCTGCTCTGGTTTTGTGGACACCACTCCACAAGAGACACCAATCTCCTTTGCTCTATATACTGCACATATCTGCTCCCAAACCTTATCACAAATCCTGCTCACAACTCTGGTCAAATCAGCTCCATAACCTACTCACATTTGCTCAAATCAACTCCATAACCATGCTCACAAATCCTACTCACATCTACTAAAAAAACCTGCTCAAAAATATTGCTCAAACCTGCTCACAAAACCTGCTCAAACCTACTCCAAAATCCTATTCAAATCTGATCCAAAATCTTGATCAAAAAACTTGCTCACAAAAGTGCTCAACACTGCTCCAAAACCTGCTTACAAACACTACTCATCTACTTCCCAAATCTTGCATAATTATGTCATCAATTTATTTACCTATTCTTCAATGTGCTTTCCTTAAATAAAGCAATTCAAACGTATACTACCCAGAATTCTTTTATCTTCATGAACATATAGAGAATGATATGCACTAACAAATGCCCAATATGTTCATCACATTCACTAAATCTGTCACTTTCACTTGTCTCACATTTTTTACATCAAAAGGTAGCTTTAGTCTAGCACTTGATAACTGACCTGGTAATTGTTGATTTGTACCTTTCCTTCAAAAACCAATCATAGTGCATAGACATTTCCTTTTCATCTACTCCTAAAATCAATCATGAAAAATGCACAATTTTGCGATCAAATCTGATCTACAACCCTTGCATATTTACTTCCAAATTCAACCAAAACAATGCACATCCAATAATTCCTTATACCTCCAACCATTTGACAACAAAAATATTTTCCTCAAACAAAACCACCTTGAGAAAGGAATTAAATCACCATACCTCTAAATCTGCCTCAATGATGATGATGAGCTTTTTGCATGAACTTTCCAAACCTGTCTTTGACAAAAATAATTTTCCTTTTGTTTGTCCCTTCAAAAATTGGTTAGCAATCTTCTATTTCTTGCATAGATATTAAATTATCCTCTTAAAAAATTTATCAAAATATACACAATAAAGCTCAAAAATATTTCCTTATATCTCCTTTTTGAAACTCAAAAATCTCTTCTTATACTTTCATTTTATATCATTGCAAAATACAACTTTGAAATATCTTTCTTATACTTTATAACTCCCATGCCAAACTACAATTTTAAATATCACTAAGTTACACCTTATAACTCCTACTTATAACAAGATATATCTCCCATGCAAAATATAATATGAAATACCAATGTTGCACCTTATGATTCTCACTTTAATAAAAATATTTTTCCCTTACCTCAATAGCCAAAACTCTTAACAATCGTAGAGGATATTTGACCTCCAAACCTTGCCAAACACAATGCTCTACCATGGAACCTTCGACTAGCTGAGCTAGCCCAACGGGTGAAACCAAAGGGCTCAACAAAATTTTTTATGTCCTTCGTTGCTTTATCCTCAAAACAAATAATGCACAACAAAAAACTCACGGTGGGAATCAAACCTCTGACTTCTTGTACAACAACGCCCTATCAGAGGCCAACCAAATAGTTGGGCTACCCTAGCGAGTGAGAACCAAAGAACAAAAACCAATACTTTAACCCCCGTACCTTTTATTTTCGTTACACAAAAAAAATGGCACCGCAAAGTTTTGAACTTCAGACTTCTTGCATAGCAATACCCTATCAAGGGCTAGACGACTGGTTGGACTGCCCTAGTAGGTGAGACCAATGGCGCACAATCAAATATATATCCTGGTTCATATTTTGCCAAAATATCAAACGTCCTTTATGTGCTCCTGCCCTTCTTATTCGTCGAATCTTACATGTATTTCATCGAATTGCGCTCACACCTTGACATTTTTTCAAAGGGATTTGTTTGCTCCCCATATATATATGTATATTCCATTTTCACCAAGGGATGTCAACACTATTTTATTTTGCTCATAAATTTATGACTTTATATTTGCTTTCAATGACATTGGCACATTTTTTCTTTTGAACCCACTTTATATTATAATATTTTAAATCTTATGATTTAAATATTATAATATTAACTTTTAAACCTTTGTCAAGCAACTTTTAAACCTTTGTCTCTCTCTTTAAATATTTGAATATTTTTGTCCCAAGTCTTTGTCCATCTCCTTATAATATTTAAATATTATAATCCTTTACTTAAAAATATTTGCCTTACCTTGAAATATACCTTACCTTGAATAATTGTCCATTGTTTGCTATTTACCAAGTCCATTTTTGACACCGTTGATATATTGTTCAACCTTATAAACTTATCACCCTTGGAGAATATTTTTGCCTTGAATACCATGCTCCTTTGACATCAATGACAACTAAATATTTCCAACAAGGCTAAAGCCTCAAAAGAAATAGCATTTCTTCCAATATCCTTACTGATCTCAACTATCTATTTACTTTCATCTGTTTGGACCTATTTTTTGAAATTTGAAAACCATCATCATCCGTATCTATTTGTAAGTTTCTATTGTTATTTTCTACATATGTTTTTGCTAGATGCTTAGGGCGTGATCTCTCAATATGTCCCACCTCATGACATCTTCTACATTTGAAAGATATATTTTCATAATTTATGGTTTGGGTCCATAATTTACCTCCATACTTAAGAATAATTGATTATGGTAAAGGTTTACTAATATCAATCATGTTCAATATCCGTGCATAAATAACCAAGACTTTATCTTTTGTACTTTCTGAAATCTTAAGGAGTTCTCTTAGAGTGTTGCCTATTGCCTTAAAGGTATCGATTTCCTATAATTCAATGGATAACTCATACATCTTGAACCAGACTGGTACTTGGGATACATTTATGTTTTCAAGTGTAAAGCATTCATACTACCGAGTAAGAGTCGTGTTCTTCCTATAAACTAAGGATCTTCTTTCAAGATTTTATCTCTTTCCTCCCTAGAATAGAAAATGGCTAGGAATAAACCTTTGGAAAGAAAGGATAGACTCACTCCTAGAGACTTCCATCTCCTATTAATCCATTTTCTTAAAGCCAAAACCCTTGACCAAGACTCATTAAATTTACTAATGAATGCTTTATCTTTGAGCAATGATGATTGTTGCTTTATGCCCTCCATAACCTCTACTACTAAGGATGATTATAATGATTTAACTGTAAATAGGTCCATGGGAAGGACACTATAATTCAAGATATATTAGAATTTACTAGTATATCCTACAATGATTATATTATTTGAAAATAGTCCCGAGGGGGATAACGTAACAATTTGGGCTTTGGCTCTTCTTCGAGTGGTCCAAGGTATAAACCATGGTGGAGGTGAGTGTGTGAAGGGGTGGGTGTGTGTATGATTGTGTGTTTGGCCCTTATTGATAAGATCAACTCTCACCCTTATTAGAGGTCATGGTTGGGATGGGTATGCCCAACCCTGAGCATCGGTTGTAGGGGTTTCTCACACTAACCTCAATAATATATATATATATATATATATATATATATATATATATATATATATATATATATATATATATTTGACACCATATCTAAAATGACAAACTAAATTAAATTTGATGGATTTGATTGTCTGAAAAGATCTACAATTTTTGAACTTACTCTAAGTTATCATTTCGGAGCCACAATTTTTAAACTTACTTTATGTTACCAATTTTTCTTAAGAATTTTTTTTTTGAAAAAATTATTAGTAAAATAAAAGTAAAGTAGTTTTAAAATTTATGAAATTATATCAAATAACACTAGTGTAATTAGTTAAATTTCTAATATTTAAAAGAGGAGATCAAGGTTCAAATCTTGCCAAACAATACATAAATAATATCCAATCTTTGTTATAATACCCTGTGTGGTGATGATATAATACGATTGAAGTTGTTTCAATCCCATATAACCAAATAAAAAAAATAAGGTTAGTTTCGGACTTTCGAGATCTCTTGATAAAACTGTTCGGATTTGAAGAAGCCAGAGGAAGAAGTTGCATGCATTAGGGTTTCGAGTTCTTGGTGCCATATTGCCTCTCCACTCTAGAGTGTGTGCGGGACGCCTCTTAGGGATTTTTTTGTTGCTTTCGCCGAATTTACTCCATCGTTTGGTGAATTGAACCTCTTTTTTATGGACAGAGCTCAATCAACAGCTCCAACTTCTATTGAAGTTGTAGAAGGGAGCAATGACGCTAAAGGTGAACAAGCAACCATGAAAGTTCATTCCCAAAGTTTATCATGAGGTAATATTTCTCCTTAGGATGTTGTTATCCTGTTGAGTGAGTTTAATACTACTTGTTCTTGGTTGGAAAGCCATACGTTGGTAGGGTATTTTCTAGGTTGCATCCTTGGCGAGACCCTACTTCGAAACTGGATCCAACAAGATTGGCATGACGTTAAATTTGATGGTATTTAGAACGTCACCAAAGGGTTTTTTATGTTTTGTTTTGTTGACCTTGCTCAGGCCAAAGCGGTCCTCAGTCGTGGGCCTTGGTCTGTTCATAGCTCCTTGTTGATTTTTTAGCCTTGGACCAAGGATTTTTCGATCACTAATGATGTTTCCTTGCGGGTTTCAATTTGGGTTGAATTCCCTGGTCTTCCTCTATCGCTCTGGCCTTACTATCAGAACCTTGTGGCCCCCATTGGTGAATTTGTTTGTTGTGAAACAAATAAATTTTATGCCTCACGCCCTCAAAAGCATCTTTCTAAAGACCTCAAGGAGACTATTGATGTCCAAGTTGGTGACTATAGGTTCAAGCAACATGTTGTCTACATAAACCTACCTAACACATGTTATTGTTGCCAATCAACTACCCATAAGATAAAAGATTATCCTTTAATGGCAGATAAGATTAAATCTAAGGAGATGGTTGTAGCTCCTGTTACTACTAGCTCTATCCCTACTTCCAAAGGGGAGAAAGATGAATGGAAGGTAGTCCAGAAGAAGGGTAAGAATTGGAAAAATGTAAACCCTACGGCTGCTCCCACTAGCTCGCCTCAATCTCTTGTGTCTTCTACACCAGCTGGGCATGGTGTGGTGACGAAGCAACATACCACGCAATCGATGGCACCCAGTGCTAGGGCTTCAAATATGGTTGCTAATGTACCATCGACTAGTGCTTCCTTTGTCAAAATTGTTACTTCTTCTGCTCCTACTCAATATTAAAATTATCCAGTTCTGCATATCAATGGATAGTCTTCCTCAAGCTTCACGAAACCTGAATGGGATTCTATCAATGGCCGAAGATCTCATAGCCCACCCCAAGGAGACTCCCTAGTTCACCAGGACAAAAGGCATCAAACGAAGTTTTGGAAAGCAAGTCAGGAGAATTTTGTCATTAATATTTATGATTCTCTTTCAAACCTTGGAGATGCTTAAGATGTAGCTGAACATATGAATCTTGATCGATCTCCATGATTTTTTATCATGGCATGTCAAAGGGCTGACAGACCCATTTTGCAAATACTTCATATGATATGAGATTTCTTTATCCTCCAGGTTTTATGGTAATCCCGTTTTTCTTTGTCTTCAAGAGATTAATATTTTTGACTTTTATTCTGCAATGTACTTGCCCTTTTCTTTGGCCAAGTTGCTTTTTTATGCCACTAGTCATTCCCCTGGCAGAGGAGGAGTTGTCATTCTTTTGGTAGCTAGGTGGAAAGATAGTTTTATCTCATGGGGTGTGGACCCCTCTAATCACGCAGTTTGGGTTTCACTTGAGGTTAGCGGGCTGTATTTTGGAATTAATAATGTCAATGCCTCCAATGATGCTCAGGAGCGCTGTAGCCTCTGGCAGTGGTGTGCTTTTTCTTTACCACTTGTTGTTTGGGTTATGTGCGAAGATTTTAATATGACTAAAAATCCTGCAGACAAGATAGGACAACTTCCCATGCGATGGGCTACTGGGGAAAGAGAGGCTTGGTACTTCATGAAAAACAAATTGGGTTTGTCATAACCTATTTTTTTTTCTCCCTAATATTTTCCTAAAAAATGTGGTATACGTGGTCCAATTTCTAGGATGGCCATGCAATAATTTTGAGAAGGCTGGACAAAGCACTTTCAGATCATGTGCAGTTTTTCTTTCATAAAAGAAATGCTTCAGCTCCGTTTGTGGAAATAATTCCTGGTACCACTACTTTCAACCATCATGTTTAATGTGTTGATGAAATCCCTACCTCAGAGACACTACAAGCCATTTTTTTTAATACTTCCTTTCTTAGCATCCTTCCATAGTCTATAATATCCATAGAGTCTGGAATCTAGTTCCTAGACCTACTGAAGAGTTGGGTTGGATAGAATGGTGGAATGATGCCATTTTTTGTACAACTATCTTGCTCCATACTTTGGGGAAAAAGGTGGCGCAGTTTAGAAGACATTCCAATGTTGTCCTTCATGATGAGCTTGCCAAAGCTTCTCTCAGGCTTGAGGCTTGTCCGTTTAATCCTGAACTTCAGTCTCATGTTGCCCAGCTAAGGCATGAACTTAAACTTGTTGAACTTTATGAGGCTTGAGGAGCTCGAATTAAAGCCCGACTTCATTGGCTTAAATTTGGTGATAGGGTCACCAAAGATTTTTTTCAAAGGCTTCGCCCTCCCAGGCAAGCTACTCAATTCAAGGCCATTCAAGACAATGGAATAAGGCTTACCTCTCTTCCTGAGATGATTGATGCTTTTGTCAAGCACTATACTAATGTTTTTTCCGCTCAAGCTTCCCCGAGTAGGAGCAAGCACTGGCAACTTGTATGGTAGTTGTACCAGTTAAGGTTTTAGAGTCTCAAAGAGCAGGGTGTGATAAACTACTCTCCCTTACAGATCTGGAGGATGCATTATCTCAAATGGCAAATGACAAAGCGCTAGGTCTGGATGGCTTTCCTTGTGAGTTCTACAAGGGTCTTTGGGACTTAGTTGGTCCTAATATGCATAAAGTTTATCTAGAGGCTCTTCGAGTAGGCTCTTTGGGAGCAATTATTAATAGGGGCAATATCAAATTCATACCCAAGCAAGGGGATCCGGAGTTGATAACTAATTGGAGGTCTATTACTTTGTTGAATGTTAGTTAAAAGATCATTGCCAAAGCTTTGGCTCTTTGCCTTAGGCCTCTTCTTCATTTGATAGTCATATCAGAGCAAACTGGATTTATTCAAGGAAGGTACATCCTCGACAATGTTTTGGCTATCTGGGAGAGCATGGAATGGGCTAGAATGTCAAACCAGAACATGCTTTTTATTAAGATTGATTTTGAGAAAGCTTATGACCGCATTGAATGGAGATTCATTCTTGTAATGCTCAAAGCTTTAGGATTTAGGCTATTTTTCATTCAGACTATTGTTATGCTATTCAGAGATGCTTTGACTATTCTTAATCTAAACAATTCATAGTCTGAAGTAGTGGGCCTTTTTAGGTCTATTCGACAAGGGTGTCCTATTGCTCCCTCTTTATATGTGCTTGTTGTTGAAGCCTTCGACTATCTTTTAGCTGCTCAAGCTTCTGCAGGTCTTATTAAAGGAATTGCTCTTTCAAATGATCAAGGACAACTTATTAATGGTCACTTTGCTGATGACTCCTTTCTTACTATAAGGGAAGAGGAGCAATATGTTTCTAATGCTCTGTTTTGTCTGAACACCTTTTGCACAGCCTCTGGTTGAGCATACAATAGAGGAAGACCTCCCGCTTCAGACAATCTCCCTTGCCTATGCCACCTTGGCTTCAAGGGTATCATTGGAATTGGATCCCTCCTGGAGAAGTTTTAAGTTTCTTGGTATTCCTTTGTCTTTCAAGGCTCCCATGCTTAGCTTTGGAATTATGTGCTTTAAAAAGTTGAAAAGAAACTTGATTTCTGGCTTACTACGAAGCTGTCATTAATAGGTAAATTTTAGATTTGCTCTAAAGTTTTAGCTGCCATTCATGTATACTATTCCTCTTTTTGGGTTCCTTTACAGGCTTGCTATAAGAAGCTTGAGAAACTCCTTTGAGATTTTCTTTGGAATAATTCTTCTAAAACAAAGGGATTTCATAGAGTTGCCTAGGATATTTGTTGTCTTCCTAGAGAATCTAGCGAAATGGGTTTGCTGGACTATAGATGATAAGGTATTGCTCTATGTGCTAAGTGGGTGGTCAAGGCTCTGAGGGGAGCTGAAGCTTGGAAAGTTCTGGTTCGACATTTCGTCTAGTCTTCCCTTAAACCGTAGAGCATGGAGAGGGTTGTATTTTACCTCTCTCATTGTTGCTTCGGTTTTTGTTAAGATTTATGGCTCCTTTGTTATTAAAAGTATATGGAAAGCCTGGCAACAACTCACTCCTTGGATCTGTTGGAGAGGAGATGGCTTTCGTAAAGGCTTATCCATCAATTCTATGAATATTTGGTGGTCCCTCATGTTTCTTCATCAAGGTTCTCCCTTAGCTCGGGTGCAATGGATTCATGCTCAACGATTTTTCAAAAAGGACATTGTTACAATAACTGATTTCTTTTCTCTCCAGACGAGGGATTGGATCCCATGGAATGAGTTCAAACACACCTTCAGGCTGAATGGTGCGGACAAAGATACTTATGATGTTGTTATTGCTCTCACCCCTTTTTCTATGTTGCACAAGATTGGTGTGCGCTCGCAGCATCCTTGGTGGTCAGACTAGAGATGGCATGTTGACACTCCTTTGCTTAATTATAAGGCTCATTTGGGGTATAAATGGTTATCTCCCCATCTTCCTCTGGTGCCTAATCTCAATCAACGTTGGGACTTATTTTTTACAAGGACTAGATGGAATTCTAGATTTCAGAATGTTTGGGCTACTGATGTTGAGCCCAAGCAATATTTTTTTGTGTGGAGCTTGTTGTGCCAAGGCCTTCCCTTGGGGGAACGTTTGAAGACCTTGGAATTTTTGATCCTAAATGTCCATTTTGTGGTGTACCCTAGTCTTGTATTCACCTCTTTTGGAATTGCAGAAGATCTAGGTAAGCTTGGGAATGGGTTATTTTCTTTTTTTCCCCATTTACAACTGCAAGAGTTTCTTGGCCCCAAGCTCTTCTTGGGGAATCTTTTACTTTGTCTCTCCCGCTTTTTGAAGTGTGGTAGGTTTTCAGGATTAGCCTACTCTTTCATATTTGGAAGGCCCGTAATAGAATTGTTTTTAAACAATATACACCTTCTGTCACATTTACTTATGCTGATAAATTAGAAGTTTTTAATGACATGTGGCTACGGATATGTACTCAAGCCAACAAAGTTGCTATGGAGTTGGATCACCTGCAAGTTCTTCTAGCGCATTGGGCCAATGCTCTGTGTACAATCAATCGGATCCCCCTAGAGCGCTCTTTTTAGGAGCATTTTCGATTCGCTCTCGTCGTTGGCCTCCGTCATATGCAAGAAGTGCTCTCATAGACAAACATTGGTCCCCCACAACGCTCTTCTCAGGAGCATTTTTTATCCTGCTCTCGTCGTCGACCTCCATCATATGCAAAAAGTGCTCTCACAAACAGACATTGGTCCCAACCCTCGCCAATTAGGAAGAGACCTAATGTTGACATTGCTTGTTCGTCCCACTAGGTTGGGGGATGGGATGATGTTCAATCAATTTCACGTGGGCTAGTTGTTGGTTGGAGTGACGCGGGTACTGAAGACCTTAATCACGATGCAGAGAGGTGGATTCCCATCTCATAATCACTAGCAGTTTATGCAAAACAACACTCCAGGGCACATTACTCCATATGCTATGCTTTCTTTGATGTAATGATCATCAATGATCATTATTGGTAAACTTGTGTTTTGTTGGCAGCTTTGTTTCCTAACCCTTGTCAATGAGAATTAGTTTGATTCCCCATAAGATGTGTTAACCCACCCATTTTTTTATTGTAAAGGCTTTAATCTTAATTTAATATAAATTTACTTTTCAAAATTATAAAATTATAACTCACATAAAATAATCTTAATTTAAAATATGATTTAACTATATTAAATTATATAATCCTAACCTTATCCATAAATTAAAGAAAATTTAATGTTGAACCTCTTATTTATGACGGCTAATCCTAAAGCAACCTTTGCTTGGCACGGTCTTCATAAATATCTCTAGTTTTGAGTTTTATTCGAAAGAGCAACTTAAAAACAGAAAAATAGCAAATATGGAAGGCACGGTGGTCACACATTCGCGCTGTTGCAGCGGTAATGGCTGCCATCATTCATTCTTCCATGTCCTTTGGCTTCACAAGAGCCCCACATGAAACTCACAACAGTAAGAACACGAAAAAGCTGAAGGCAACATCATCGGATACTGCACCCACAAGAAGCAGCAGCATAGAAGCAATTTTGGCCAGGGATGATCTGATGAATCTGATTTCAGAGGAGGAGCGCGGATTGAAGACGCAGAGGAATCCAACAAAGCGCGCGCAAATAATAAACGCAGTGGTTGCTCTGGCCGCATTCGGAGCAGACAGCGTTACCACAGATTCTTCTTCGCTTTCTGCAACGTGGAGAATGCTGTGGACTACAGAGAAGGAGCAACTCTTTATTGTTGAGAAAGCCCCTCTGTTCGGCAAAAAGGTTGGAGATATTCTCCAGGTCATAGATGTTGACAAGGCCACCTTGAACAACGTTATTACTTTCCCTCCATCCGGAGCATTTGTTGTTGGTTCCACCATTGAAGTTGCTTCTTCACAACGTACTAATTTCAGGTTACCTATTTCAACCCACTTTGAAATTGTTGCAGCTTTATTTTTCCTCAAATTAAAACTGGTTATGTGAATTGAAAACCGTTCAATTTTTAATAATATCATAATCAGTATTATGCTTCTTCACAACGTACTAATTTCAGGTTACCTATTTCAACCCACTTTGAAATTGTTGCAGCTTTAATTTTCCTCAAATTAAAACTGGTTATGTGAATTGAAAACCGTTCAATTTTTAATAATATCATAATCAGTATTAGGACAGTGTGTTAGTAAGAGAATGTAGATTTCTTTTAATTTTTTTTTAATAAATTTAATTAATTAAATTAATATCATTTAAGATTTTTCCTTTATATTATTTAATTAACAAAATTTAAAAAATAATATATAATATACATAGTTTTTCAATTTTATTTTAAAATAAATTAAAAAATTAAAAAATATAATTAGATATCAATCGCTCTCACAGTGGATTCACGTCCATGAACAAAGTCTTGTTATTAATACATTGTGTTATCTTACTTTAAAAAATCAAAATTGCATCAACATTTATTCTTTTTAAATAATTGATCTTTTGTTTTTGTTTGGTAATTTTACTTAGTTTTTTTATTATTGTCTCTTCAAATAATTTAGCATAAAACTTACTGTTAATGTATCAACATAAATATTACATTCAGGTTGAAACGTAATAAATGTATATTCTCTTTTATCATTTCTATAAGTATCTTCTATCTATCCGAGTTGTAGGTGTATTTGCTCTCCATTTCATATTTACATCTATATTTTTTTATAATATTCATACGTAAAATTAAACTCAATAGCATAATACACATTCTTTCTTAACTCTTTTTCGAAGGGTGAATAACCTTTTAATACCCTCGTAAGCTTGATCTTTCAGCCTATTAACCGGACTTTCAGGTTTAAAGGACCTGAAGCTCACCTAACAGGGTATTGTAAAGCATGGACAATCTTGTAGCATGGTTCCTAACGCCCTTACACTAGGCTAGTGCTATTTTAGAAAAAAAACATTTTGCTAGTGTGGATTGACCTTTCAAAATGTGTCATATGGAAAATATTTAAAATAAATAAGAAAGATGTTTACAATAATAAATGTAAATATTTGTATATCCTTTAATTCTATGGCCTTGTATGATGCATGTGCAAATGATTTGCTCTGTCCGTGGACTGTGTTCTATGGTGATGGCTGAATATGAGTTCTGAATTAATCGGTTGCAAAAAATAAAAACAAGTATGTACCGCAGTATGAGTTTGGCTTCTCTAGTACTCTTTACTGGAAAGGATCTATAATATTTTTGGGACGTTCGGACGTGTATCCGACATGATTTCAAATCGTAGGGCGTATCCTCCATGGAACATAGGATTGATTCTCTACTAAAGAGGATCTATAATATTTTGATGACAAATGGGAAGCTGAGATTCATTTTAAGTATAACTGATTCTTTCACAGTCATTTCCAAACTTTCCTAACCCCTTCAAGTGGACATGGGATGTCTGTATTATCAATTTTAACCATAATATTTGGAAGCAGATGATTTTTTTTTTTTTTAAATTGATGTATGCAATTTTACTTCTATTAATTGTATGGTTCGTAATATGTATGATGGATCTACAATTATTCTGCATTATATTTAATGTTTGTCACTGAAATGTTTCTGCCAAAGCACCCTATGTGAACAATACTCTATGTCAAGAGTACATACAAGGCAGAACCTTGTCAACAGTGATGTGTTTGCATGTCTGCTGAAGGAAAGTCTTCAATACCGATTCAGGCAAATGGGCATCTGAAATTCAATTCAATTTTAACTGATTCTTCACAATTATTTTCCCACTGTTTCGTTCTGTCGAAGTGTACACAGGCCTGTCAAGTGCACATGGGCTCTCTGATTGCTATGTATTATTAGTAATAATTAATATTTACAAGCAACTTTTGTTTAAATAGTCAATGCGATCCGCAAAGCTCATCAGTGGCTTACTAAACAACGCCTTTGAGAGCTTAAAACTCTGATTTCAATATCATATGTGCACTAGTTTAAAACTCTGATTTCAATATCATATGTGCACTAGTTATAACATAAGCATTAGACTATGCAAAAACAAAGAATTAGAACTATTCTAACTCAAATCTGGAAAACAAACTCCATGAAAAGATAAACGTCACTTAGATTGGAACACATGTTACTAGAAGAAAAGCCCTCCTGGATAATAAAACTCCCAAGGAAATAGGAAAACCTCTAGTATTACTTGATAATCCAACCTACAATTTGAAGGTACCTATTGCATTCAGATCCTCCTGCGCTTGTTCTTCTTTTCAATGCCCATGATAATCCTTCTCAAACACCTTTCTGCTCCTATACTTTGCTTCTAGCTTCTCTCCTTTCCTGCACCTTTCTTGTCTGACTCTTGTGTTCCCTTCTACAACTTGATTTGACCTAACCGTAAGACTTTGGAACTCCGAATAGGTCCAAGGTTCAAATCCAATGGGGTAAAGTTGTACACCATATTTCTCTAATTGAAGTTTGGTTGGGTAAACATATATTGAGTAAATTACATCCTCTCATATGACCTATGGTCTCATGAACGTTAGGGAAAACTGCGTTTGTTACATTGAAGAGAAGAACCTTACTTCCTTTTCGATGCGAGGCCTACAGTGCAGGGACGAACAGCGGACTATGGAAGGACAACGAAACGAGCGAATAACAACAACTGGAATGGATGGGACGGGGTGAAGGGAGCGAACAGCACCCGCTTCTATCGGGCAGCAGCGTTTGAGGCTTTTCCCGGACAGAGCTTAAAGAATGCCCTTTAAAAAACCCAAACGCTTTCTCTATTCATACCATTACCTTTATCTTCTCTTTCGAACTCCCCTCTTCCGAATGAACGTAATATGGGTTCTCTAATGTTTTATGCATTTTGATTTGAGCCCAAATACCTCACATTGCATTCTAGCTGCCACCTTGCTGGGCCCCTTTGCCAATGCAAATCAGCCCATATAAATTCCAGCCTTTAACCTGGACTGTTTTTCTAGGTTTTGACACATCAAAAAATCTTATTTTGGCCTGAGTTCTGGTCAGAATATGAAAAATCTACAGTCAAAAAATGAACTCATTTGACTTCATATGAGAGAGAAATTGCAATTACACTCGAGATTCTCTTTTGCTATTTTCAGGTATTGAACTTGTAGTGGCTTTGCACTACTTACTTGCACTTAAGGCAAAGTCCTGACCATAGATAATTGGCACTTTATAAAATTATCAGCCAAGGAGATAGCCTTTTCCTGAAATGTGCCAAATAAGTTATGTTGTCAATTTTGCCACATTTTGACTAAGGGGTAAAATTTTGGATTGTTGCTGCAATATTTCCTATGACCTCAGCTTTCTCTGGCTCCTCTAGCATTTTCAAGGCGCTAAGGCAAAAGTAGGAAGGTCTACTTCGCTCACATGGAGGGCCGAACCTCGACTTTGCTTGATTTCGGAGCGAATGGCAGATGAGCTAAGAAGCACTTGGGAGCCCCAAAATTGAATAAGGTATGGAAGGGCTCAAGTTCGCTCCGAAAATCTGCGAATCTCAGCCTCGCTCGAGGATTCGGGAGAAGCCCAGCCTAAGGAGCAAAGAAAAGTTTAATGCATGAAAGGCCTCGGGTTCGCTCCCAAAAGGAGCGAACCTTAGCTTCGCTCTTCCCCAGAGGCGAAGTGCAGCCTGGACAGTGCAAAATGACTAAGGCATGAAGCGTCTCAAGCTCGCTCCAGGAGTTTGCGAATCTCAGCTTCGCTTGAGGTTTTGGGCGAACTGCAGCCCAAGCGATGGAAAAATAGCTAAGGCAGGAGGAACCTAGAGTTCGCTCCAAAATCAGCGAGCCTCAACATCGCTCAATTTTCCGAGCGAAGTATAGCTTAAGCGATGAAGAAGTATTGGCTAAGGCCTGAAGGTGCTCGAGTTCGCTTCCAAAGGGGAGTGAACCTCAGCTTCGCCCAACTTCTGGGCGAAGCTCAGTTTGAATATGCAAATAGTTTGAAGGCGTAAAGGGTCCAGAGTTCGGCCTCTGGAGGAGCGAATCTCAGCTTTGCTCTTCCTAAGGGGCGAAGTACAACATCAAGTGGACAAATCGCCTAAGGCTTGGGAAGGACTCAGCTTCGCTCCGAAAGGAAGCGAACCTCAGCTTCACTCAGTTTTTGAGCGAAGCGCAGCAATGAATCTTCAAAGAAAATCGGCTAAGGCACGAAGGCCTCGACTTCGCCCCATCCTCAGGCGACCCTCGGCCTCGCTCCCCTTCTCCAGCGAGCCTCAGCTTTGGGCTAAACCTGAGCGATCCTCGGAGTCTGTTGTGGGACTTAGCAAAATTTCAAAAGTTTAACTCCCTCGACCATTGGCGAGTCTCCCGACTTCGGGCTTCAACCACGACGAAGCTGAACTTTGGGCTCAACTCCAGCGAACTCCGGCAAACGTCTTCTAACTTCAAGACCATGGTAGGAGATAGCGCCTCTAGCAGGGAAAGAAGGTAGGTGGGCATTTAAGGCGCATCCATGGCGCACGAGTTTGAGTCTCCGGCCCATCCCATCAGGACGGCCATGTCAGGTCCCGAAAAAGCTCCAGAGGGCAAGCTGCACCAACCGTATTAATGAGACATGTTGTCCCAACTGCAACGCCCGTCCGGAGCCGCTGTAAACACGAGTGAGCCAAATCCCATGGATTCTCTGTCATCTGACAGGGGTCAAATCTCAGCTGCTCCGCCAGTTTTAGGGTTTGGGCATTAATGTAATCAGGGGGAAATTCCTCTATAAAAGGCCACTCAATGTAATGTAAAAAGGGGGGAACATCTTGCTAAAGAGTTGTTGTACTTGGATTCTGCTTCAATATTAAGACTCCTGGTTCTGATTCTGGACTCCTTTTCTGTGTATGATGCCTTCTATGCTTATTTCTGTTAATTCTGTTTCTTCATTTGCATACAGTAAATTCTGCAATCTGGATTTAAGTGTGTGATTAAGAACGAAATCTGGAATTGTTGAAGGATACATATCAGGGTGTGTTCAGTTTTAGTTTCTGTTATATTCATAATATTGATTGCTGCTGGTTTAAGTAGAAGTTAGTAATTGTGTTGCCTGTTCTTCCCCTTGGAACTATCTACATTTCCGTTTCTTTCAGTTATTTGCATTTCTTTCAGCACTTTCCCAATCTCTTTCCAGTTCTCTAATCTAAAACCCAGTGTAGTGTAGTAAAGGAGCCAGCCTTCTCTGGAGATTGGCACGGAAGGCATCCCTTCCTTCCGGCCTTTCAATCTGTTGGGCGGGTCTAGGGCGCATAGATAGACCAAACCCTTTCCCAGTGGCAGATTCGTAACCAACAGTTTTTTCTGGCACGCCCGGTGGGACGCAATCGTTCCACCTTGTAAACGGTATTGAGGAAGTGATGTTCGTCTCAGTACTGTCAAATCTGAACATCTGGCGACTCTGTTAAACTAGGATAACTCCAAGTCTCGAAGACCAGTCTAAAGAAAATCACGTCTTCATGCGTACGAGATGGAGAGCTAGAAACGCAGAGGAAGAAACCGAGTACTACGAGCTTGACATCAACGCCTTGGGAGAACGCCCTAGGCTAGTCAGGCCGAATATCTCTCTGGACGAGGCATCATCGCAGGAAGTTGTCGTTGCTGAGCAAGATCCGACTTCAGACAGCACAACAACTAGCTGCCCTTCGAATCCTCCAAACTCTCCAGATCATCAGGGCGTTCCGGTTCCACCTGACGTTCAGCTAGGTGCTCCGGGTGTTCCTGTTCAACCGAACCAGCTATTGCAGCCGCCGTTGCCGCCTCCTAATCCGCCAAATCCGAACGCGAATATGGCGCAACAGCAAAATCAACAGCCGAACCCGCCCAGACTGTTCCCGGCCTGGAACCATTCAGGGCCGTTGAATCTGGCAGCACAAGCCGCTATCCCAGCCGCAACGCTGAAGGCCATTCCTACCTACGATGGTACTGGGAAAACGGCGTACGAGCATGTCCAGGACGTTGCTGCTCTGGCTACCATCCACGGTATCACAGAAGAAAACATTATGGTGAGATTGCTAGTCTTGTCCCTCAGAGGGAAGCTCCTGTACTGGTACCGATCTTTGCCGCCCGACACTATCGCCACCTGGGACCAACTGGCAGAAAGGTTGATAAAAGGGTTCAATGAATCGGCGGACCCTTACTCCTTGCTCCACCAGTTCACGACCATCCAGAGACATCCGCAGGAGGAGGTCCCCGATTTCAATGTCAGATTTGCTCGGACCTGGCAGAGAGTCCCTGATGGCCTTCGGCCAACCTCTGAGCAAGCGACGTTTTATTTCCTCAGAGCCTTCAACTCAGATCTCAGTATGAATATCCGGTATTCTGGTGTCAACACTTTCCCGGATTTGTATACGCAGGCGCAAAAGGCAGAGGCCGACTTGATCGCCATTGGCAAACTCCCGCCAAAGCCGACAATGCCAATCTTCCCGGATTTGCCTCAGTACCAGTACCCCAATACGTCCACTCAGTTCCCTCCCGCACCTTCCATGTACCCGATTCCCTCGTGGAATCCGAGTCAGGCGCCCAGTTTTCCGTAGCTTCCCGCTCCCACAGTTCCACAGCTTCCTCCGCCCCCACAATATCCGGCCTTGCCTCCACCTATGGCGCCATTACCGTTACCGGCTCCTCCGAGTGTTGACCCGCAAGCAAAGCTTTTACAAGAGGTGCAGTCTCTTAACTCTACCGTGAGGACGTTGTCCAATGATATGGCTGTTATGAAAAAGAAGCAGGCTCAACAAGAATTCCTGCCAAGGAGATATCCCCCTCCGGCGATCACAAGAGACCAAGCAGCTCAGGCTGGTAGGCCTCCCGGGAGGAATGCTGCCATTCTAAACGGTGAAGAGCCGAGCACCTCAGACCATGTGTACTGGTGCTCCACTTGCAATGACCCGCATGGGGAGGACACTTGCATGGTCCATCAGAACTACGTCCAAACGTTGGCAGGCAACGTCCCCAGCGAGCAAGTTAACATGATTAGAGAGGCGGACCGTAACCTCATGATCCCCGAAGATGAACAAGTCTCAATTCTGACCAGAAATGGGAAGAAACCTATTGAGGTGGACGCGGCTCAGATGGAGCCTCTGAAGGTGTACACCCGCCGCGAGAAGGAGCAACCTCCAACAAAAGCTCCAGATAAAGTTCCCTTGCCCCCGCCGGCGAAAGAGAAACCCCTGCCGACGAAAGCCCCAGTGTTGCAACCTCAAGGTGAAACCAGGGAGCAAGCTAGGGAGAAGCTCAAGTACCCATCACTGACAAAGCGGCAGAGGGTTGAAGCCACGCAGCAATACCGCACTAAGTACGAAGCCGCAAAAGAACCAGAAGTATCCACTGCTTCGGCTTACAACATAGTTGAGGAGCTAAAGAAAACTCCCGCCAAGATAAGTCTCTATGATGCTCTGCAACTTCCTGGGCAGGTTGACTTGTTACAGGAATCGCTGAAATCTACCAAGGGAGGAAAGCCAACGCAGCCTGTGCTAGCTCAGACTCTGACCACCTCGGCCACAGGAAAGAACAGGCCACCACCGTTCTATCTGTCTCTTCGGATGGAAGGGTGGGTCGTGCACAATTGCATGATTGATTCCGGTGCAGCGACCACCGTCATGCCAAGGGCAGTTTGCGAGGAGATGGGCATGGAATATACGCGGAGCAGCCTAGGTGTTCTTCAACTTGATGGCACTCCTGTGAAGACAGTAGGCGTCATTAAAGAT
This sequence comes from Wollemia nobilis, assembly GCA_028583015.1. Taxonomy (NCBI): domain Eukaryota; kingdom Viridiplantae; phylum Streptophyta; class Pinopsida; order Araucariales; family Araucariaceae; genus Wollemia; species Wollemia nobilis. The sequence continues at coordinate 18,170,966 of JAQPPZ010017052.1, forward strand.
ATCCCCATCCAGTTGCATAAGGTGCCTCAGATTGTTGTAATCCAAGAGGTTGTAGTTGTTGACCTGGAGTCGTACTTCAGCATGTGCCTCTCAAGGGAGTTCATTGCTAAGCTGGGAGGTTATCTCTCTCTGGACTACTCGCACATGGAGGTCCCATTCAAGGGAAGGAAAGTGAAGATCTACAATGAGAAACCCTCCACCTTCCTCATCGAGAAAATGGCCGAAGAGGGGCAGCAGGATGAATCAGTCCACCTAATGACAGAAGAATTAAAGGAGGTGGATCTGATAGAAGAATCCCTAGAGGAGCTTCGAACAGAGGATGAGTTCTCCCTGACTGACTTTAATGCTATGATTGAGTCGGAGATAGGATGTTATTCTATCACCAAGCCTGAGAAAGCAAAGGAGATAGTGCAGGAGAGCAAGGACTCTGCCCCGGATGAGCTATGGAAGCTTTTCTTTGATGGTGCCCGATGCAAAAACGGCGCCGGGGCAGGAGTTCTCTTGGTTTCGCCCTCTGGAGAACAAAAGGATTACTGCTATAGGCTCGCCTGGAGTTGCACCAACAACGCGGCGGAGTATGAAGCCCTGTGCTTAGGGTTGAAGAAGGCCGAGAAGCTGGGGATCAAGCAGCTGCAGATTTTTGGAGATTCCGAGTTAGTCTGCAAACAGATCACCAACAAGTGCGTCTCCAAGCAGCACTACCTCAAGGCGTACCGCAATAGGGTTTGGGACCTGTTGGAGTCCTTCGAGTCACTAAATGTCCAAGCTATCTCGCGGGAAAAGAACAAGCACGCAGATGTCTTAGCATCTATCGGAGCCAGATACTCCCCGGCTGATGACATGATGCAGAAGCCTAAGGCGGTAAGAACCATTTACAGGCCTTCTGTGCCTGATAGGGACACCCATTGGCAGGTGTTCGACAATGACGAGCAAATCGTCAATTTTTTAATTCATGAAGCAAGTACAATCGAAGGTAGAAACCCTGATGACGAGGAGTATGAGGGGTTGATACAATTGAAAAATAACCATGTCCCAAAAGGACTAATCACTTTGGAGAGTCTGTTCGACCAGAATGACCGAGCAATCGCCCACAGAATCAAGGTTGATGAAAAGCAATACAGAGAGCTCGAATTAGAGCCCGGAAAGGTCATCAGAGTTGGGGCAGACTGTACCCCTGAAGAGCTGGAGCAGATTCGGGCCCTGTGCCGAGCATATCCGAGATATTGTTGCATGGTCCTATCAAGACTTGAAGGGGTACGACCGGGAGGTCATACAACATACCATCGAATTGCAAGAGGGGGTCAGACCCTGCAGACAGAAACAGAGGCCGGTTAATCCCAAGATTGAAGTGTTGATGAGGGCGGAGCTCCTCAAGATGCTTGAAGCAAAAATCATTTACCCGATAAAGCACTCTTCCTGGGTTGCCAATTTGGTTCCGGTTAGAAAGAAGAACGGAGACATTCGCTTGTGCGTTGATTTCCGAAATCTGAACCAGGCCTCGTTGAAGGATCACTACCCACTCCCTCAGATTGACCAGATCCTCCACGTAGTGGCAGGAGCACAACGCTTCTCCCTCCTAGACGGTTTCTCTGGGTATAACCAGATTTGGGTAAGAGATGAAGATCAACATAAGACGGCGTTCACCACCAAATGGGGGACGTTCGCCTATCAGCGTATGCCCTTTGGCCTCTCAAATGCGGGGGCCACTTTCCAGAGAGCCATGGATCTGGCGTTCGGTGAATTGTTGAACAAAATTATTGTCATCTATTTGGATGATATGACTGTGTTTTCACACAAGAGAGAAGAACATGCCTCACACCTGCGACAAGTATTCGAGAGGTGCCGGGAGTTCGGCATATCCATAAACCCGAAGAAGTCTGTCTTCGCGGTAAAGGAAGGGAAATTGTTGGGCCATGTTATCTCAGAAAAGGGGCTTGCCGTAGACCCTGACAGGGCAGAGGCCCTCCTCAAACTCCCACTCCCGGCGAACAAGAAGGGCCTGCAGTCTTTCTTCGGCCAGATCAACTTCGTGAGGAAGTTCGTGCCTGATTTCGCCCAGGTCGTCAAGCCGATGACCGAACTGTTGAAGAAAGACGCCGAGTTCACTTGGACAGAAGAAAGGAAGAAGGCGTTTGAAGAAATCAAGGCCCGGATTGCCCAGGCCCCTGTGTTGGTCAACCCCGACTACTCGAAAGACTTCATCCTTTACGCAGTCGGGGAGCCTGAGAGCTATGCCGCAGTCCTAACATAGAAGGGAGAGGATGGCGAGGAGCGCCCTATCGCATTCTTGAGCCAGGTGATCCAACCGCATGAAGAGAGGTATAACTTTATTGAAAGGCAAGTACACGCGGTGATGAGGTCCCTGAAAAAATTTCGACACTTCGTCTCCCAGAGCAAGACAACGGTATATGTTGTTCATCCAGACGTAAGGAATTTTATCATTCAAGGAGAGATGGGCAACAAGAGGGCTGGTTGGGTCACTAAAATCCAGGAGTTCGACATTGAGGTCCGACCCACCAAGCTGATCCGCGGTCGGGCGCTATGCCAGGAACTCGCGAAGAGCGCCGCTGCGGAAGTGACGGCCTGTCAATGGGAAGACCCAGTGTCAGAGGGCAACTTCGCCAACCAATCTGCAGACGGCGATGACTGGACGGATGATCTAATAAGGTACTTCAACACTGGGAGATGCCCAGACCGTCTCAACGCCTCGCAGAGGAGGAGGTTCAGGCTCCAAGCCCGCAGGTATGTGTTGCGCCCAGAGGGGCTGTTTTTCAGGAACATAGACGAGGTTCTCCTAAGATGTGTTAGGGGGACCGAAAAAGGAAAAATCCTCGATGAATTCCATTCCGGAATATCGGGGGGCCACTTGGCTGGAAGGCCGACGGCCTTAAAAATAATCAGAGCGGGCTATTATTGGCCCACAATTTTTGTCGATGCATTCTCAGTTAGCCGAAAGTGTGACAGGTGTCAGAAGTATGTCGGCCGGAACAAAAATGCTCCTTTGCCCCTGCACCCGATCCAAGTCGAAGCCCCTTTCCAGCAATGGGGCTTGGACTTTATCGGGGTGATATCGCCAAATTCTTCGGCAGGGCACAAATATATACTGACTGCCACGGATTACTTCACCCGGTGGGTTGAGGCAGTCCCGACAAAGCATGCTGATCAGGAGGTAGTCATTGCCTTCTTGGAAAAGTTGATTACCCGCTTCGGGGTTCCAGACGCGATCGTGACTGATAATGGCCCAGGGTTCATAGGTGCCAGACTCAGCGAGTTCGCCAGCAAGTATGGGATCTACTTGAAAGCCTCTTCCAACTACTACCCGCAGGGGAATGGCCTGGCAGAGTCCACTAACAAGAACTTGCTGAAGATTCTGAAGAGGACCCTGGAGAGTAACAAGCGGACTTGGCATTTGCTCCTCGACCAGGCACTGTGGGCAGACCGTACCTCCATAAAAAAGTCCATCAAGACGTCCCCGTATTCATTGGTGTACGGGAAAGAGGCAGTCCTGCCTACGCATGTTGAAATGCCAACACTCTGGATGTTGGATGATGAGAGGGAAGACCTTGACCCCATGGACGCCCGACTGGCCCAGTTGCTGCAACTGGAAGAAGACAGGGAGAAAGCTTATGAAGCTTTCATGAAGCATACAGAGAGCACTAAGAACTGGTTTGAAAAAAGAACCACGGCCCGTGTCTTCCAGGTTGGGGACCTAGTGCTGAAATGGAATGCGTGGAAAGCGAAACCGGGGAATCATGACAAATTTGATGCCTTCTGGGAAGGCCCCTTTCAGATTTCCCGAGTTAACCAGGTGAACTCTTTCATCTTACAGGACATGGAGGGCCGTACTTTGCCCATACCTGTCAATGGCCTTCACCTGAAGGTCTATCATCAGTGAGAAGCATCAGGAAAGTTTCCTGTGTACATAGTTTTATTTTCGCTGTTTTGATTTATGTTTTCCGAATGTAAATATGTTTTCTGCTTTAAAGCAAGTGCTTGCGCTCCATAGTCGAGCATTTTTGTGCCCTCGGAGTACGCGGAGCAGATCCTGGTTTCCCGGCAGAGAGGAGACACCTTTTTATGGAGTCCGTAAGCGAGCTCGGCTTCGCCTATTCCCCTTAGCGAGGTCTAGCCTTTTCATTTTCGGGAGCGAAGCTCAGCTCCCTCGGTCGAAAATGAAAAATGGCTCGGATTAAAAGATTCTAACTTTGGGCGTTAAGCAAAGCGAAGAATCGCCTAAGCAGAGGCCGAAGCCAAGGTTCGCCGAAGTTTCGTCCCGAAGACGAGCTTCGCTCGTCATAAGGGCGAGGCGGTGGTGATTTTCAAGGCAGGGACAAGTCCGGCCAGTTTTCAAGGAAAAGTCGTGTTTCGCCCTTTTTCAAGGCGAGAACGAGGTTCGGGCAAGGTTCGAAGCGAGCCGGGGTTCGAAGCGAGGTTCGGGTAAGGTTCGAAGCGAGGCGCGACGACAAGGAACAAAGAAAGGTCGAAATTTCGCTAAGGCACCGCCTAAAGCTGTGGTTCGCCCGGTTTTAGGGCGAAGCCGAGGTTCGGGCGACTTTCGGAGCGAGACTCAGCCCCGGGGCGGGAAAGAGCTGAATTCACTAAGGCCCCACCATACGGAGGCACTTCGCTCCTCTAAGGGGCGAGAGTCGGGGTTCGCCCGGTCTTGAGGCGAGGCCGAGTTTCGGGTAGCATTTGGGGCGAACCCGAGGTTCGCCCGAAGTCGGGGCTAAACACAAGTTTAAAGCATGACGTAGTTCGGGAGATGTCGGAGCGAAGCTGGGATTCGCTCAAAACTTGGGCGAAGTGCGGGTTTGTTAAGCCACGAGCAAGACAAGGTCTGGGCCAAGAGGAAGTTCAAACTCCAAAAATACAAGTGCAAAGGGCCCAAGTTCGGGCGTCTTCATCCCCGAAGCTGGGGTTCGCTCCGATTTTGAGCGAACTTCCTCCCCATATGACGATTTGACGCGGCGAGCATTGGGGCGCGCGAAACGCGGCGGCGCTGATTTACACTCCCAAGGCACACGTTGTTAATGAGGTTGGCCGCACGCATTCCAAAGCAGGTCGTTAGGAGAAGAGGACAGAGCCTCGGGATCGAAGATCGAAGGATTCGCGCTTTCAAGGAAGATCGCGCACCATGGAAGCTCCCAACCTCAAAACGAAATTCATGGCCACCAATGGAGAACGGTTGTTTCCACCTACTAGACATTTACTCCAGGCGTGCGCCATTAATGGAGTGGTTCGCACCCAGGGCCATAAAAGGAGCGACGCTCAAGTTCGCCCAGCCATTTGACTCCTTAGAATCCACCCTGCGCTGTGCTAGAAACCATAAACAGAAAAATTCACCAGAAATCAGCAGCGCACCTGTGTGTCTCCGCAATTCATCATGGGCAGGAAGAGTGTTGAGGAGAGGGCGAAGGCACCCAAGGGCGAAAGCGTAGAAAAACCAGATGGCGATAAGAAACGTAAAGTAGAGGGTGAGAAGAAAAAGAAAGAGAAGAAGGATAAAGAGAAGAAACAGAAAGAACAGAAACAGAGGCCGGAGGACGCGGGAGAACCAGGGGGGGAATCGGAATCAGAAAAGGAAATAACTCCCCCACCCATCGACAAATTGGCAAAATTCAGGGATGGTGTCTTCTCCCAAAGCATTGAGCAACTGCGGCAAACCATCGATGAGAGGCGGGAGAAGGTTTCTCCCGCGAGCCCAAGGACTGCAGCGTATTATTCCAATCTGTATTGGTTCTTGTGCCCTCCTGTGCACAATTGCCCAGAGCTGGTGTCTGCTATCACCAAATATTATAATCCGCTAACCAGACAAGTTCGGGATAGAGAAGGGAAGGTTTTGTTCTCACTCTTTTCTGACACCGTCCAAGTCGCCTTTGCTCCCGGGCAGCTGCCGAACACGGATTACACCATCAGAGCTATCAACACTGATGAGCAGACTGCCAGATATCAGGCCACCCCGCAGATGCGGCGTTTCATGGAGTCCCAGCTGAGGGACCCACTACCAGCCAACCGGTGGCCAACAATGCCCATGTCTCTGAGGCATTTCAAAAGCCCTGATATCTACTCAATGCTAGCATGGGTGTTCGGGCTCTCCACTGATGCGGTAGTATACCCCTACCAGGTCGCCCTTGCAGAATGCATATCGCATGGAGAATTCTACGCTCCCAGCGCCATGGGGCCGAAGACGAAGCCAGTATTCTTTGACTGGGCGGACTGGGTAGCGCGCAGCCTGCATTCTCGGCTGATCGACCTGAGAAAAGGGAGCGCCCAGTCTTTCAGACCTTGCTCGTTCCTGGCCTGGCTCTTCTTCTATCATATGCACAGTAAATTCAAGTTTATCCCCACCAGTCGCACCGACGAGAAGGGTAGGCACTGCCTGTGTATCAGTGGACTCAGGTGTTGTCAAAGGAGTCCTACTACGTTTTCAATCAAACGTTCCTCGGCCCTGCCTTGGGACTTATCTATGGCTCATACCCTCGCGTTCCCCGCAAAATGAGAGATGATATGGTGCAACGCAAGCTGGGTGACACTTTCCAGCTCACACAGGGCTTCGTCATCCGAGTCTTTGGGTTTACTGGTAAACCCTTTCTGCTGCCCTACTACACCACGGAGTATCTGTTCGCCTTGGAGATCGCGCGGCGGACTGATTACACAGATCAGGCCTACGGCCAAGGGAGGAAATGGGGGCATATCTATGATTTCCCGTTCAAATGGGGCGACATCGAAGTCAACGCCACCGGGCAGAATGAGTTCCTCGCAGCAACGCTCCAAGACTTTGGCCTGATTGAACTCCCCCAGCGGTGGAAATACGACCCATTGAACGTATTCAGAGATTTCCTTGGGATGAAAAGCTTCCACGTCTGCCCCCGCCCAGAAATCATGGAGCAGCGCAACAATCCGTCGGGGCACGACCTCGAATGGCACATAGAGAGGATGCGATCCTTCCCGCCATGGCACGATTTTTATCACATAGAGGCAGAGTACGACCCGACACAGAACCCAGCTCACGATCCTAACTCCAAGTGTTTCAGAAAGATGGAAAGCAAATTGAAGGGTTTGGGTTGGACCTCAGAAAAAATTTCGAACTGGTGGATCATGAGGGTCCATACCGGGAAAGAAACATCTGATAAAACCCTCGTGGGTGACAACCAGTTCTCCTCGCTCTTTGACGACAATTATGACACGTGGCGGCCAGTCCTGTTCAGAGACCTCATGCCTCGAGGCACTCAAAGCCCGGAAAGGGTAAAAGGCCCACCAGAGCAGCAAAAGCAATCACTCCAGCAAGGCACAGAATCCGGCCGTACGGTGAAGGAGGGCCAGACGGTTGAGCAGAAAATGCAGCAGTCATCCAAGGAGCAGGATAGACCATTAAAGAGGCCGGCTGACGTAGCGCAAGCAACACCTCCGAAGACAAAAAAGCCCCGAATCGTGATAACTCACAAATCTGCCAAGCCCCCTTCGGAGAAGTCTGCCAACCCAGGCCCAAGCGCATCTACCCCTGCCATTGTGCCGCAGAAGGAGGTTATACCGCAAAAGGAGGTTGCACCAAAAGTTTTTCTGAAAGAAATCGTCAATTTGGAAGAAGACACTCCGCCGGAGGAAGAAGAGTGGGCAGCCCAGAGCCCCATAACGCAGCTTTTTACCACGACGGCTCTCATCACAGAGCACGCAGGTACGCGCTCTCTTTTCTCTCTCCCCTCTTTCGAACCTCCGCCGATAGTACTGTCTACTGTTGAAACCCTAGTGTCTGCATTGCCTTTGGGCAGTGAACCTGCGTCTACCCTCCCCCTTGTAGTATCCCATCCTTTGATTGAAGAAGTTCAACCTTCTACTTCTCCCCGTCTTGTCCAGCAAGCGTTCGGCTTATACGCTTCCGCCCCCAATGCATTCGAAACCTCCGTGTCCCTCCAACTAGGCGCTGCTAGTCAAAACCCATCGCCACCCCCCAATCCCTCATCTGCAGTGAAAACCCTAGTTGAGAACCCGCCTCCAAACCCCAAGAGTCCTCCCGCTGCCATCCAGACCTCAGCACCCCCAATAGTCACCGAGGTCCCAATCTCCACCATCCCCGACCTATCTGCAGAACCCCTGCCTCAGCAGGATCTGCTCCTTTTCACGCCCATGTTCGGAGGAATGGAGCCCTTGGAGCAGGAGCTGGAAATGATAGAGGAACGCCCCGTAGCGGAGAGCCTAGTCCAGGCGCGGCAGAGCTCTTTCAGGTGGATCAAGGACATCAAGAAGAGAAAAGCGCGAGCCCCTGCTGGAGTTGAAAAACGCACCATGTTCGACCCCCAGAAGATGGAGCTGCATAAGATAAAGAAGGTCCCGAAGGTCCAGAAACCTTTGGAGGAGATGACGCCCGCGGACTACACTTACCAGCGTACCATCAAAGACTTGAAAACAATCGATGTGGGGGACGAGGTGGGGGCCATCCAGGTCAAGGCGAGCACAGTCTACCTGCACCACGAACACATAAAAGAGCGTTGCTTCGCGGCGGAGAATGAAAACTTGAAACTGGAGGAAAATCTGGCGCGAGTGCAGTCCCAGCTGGAAGACGCAAGGAAAGAATCAGAGCAGCTGAGGCAGCGAGTGGCAGCTTTGGAGCAGGAAGTGAGTGAGCACAAGGATGTTGTCGAGCGCCACCTCAAAGCACGTGAAGAGGCGGAGGACAAGGTAAACAAGTTGGAGGCACAGGTCCAAGAAGTGCAGCAACAACTCGAAAAGAGAGAAGTGCAGATGGAGGTCTTTACCCGGGACCGAGTAAAGGAGGTTCGCGCCCGATTGTTGAAGAATTTCCGAACTAGAGCCTCAAGGTCCTTGTCCATCCTCATGTTTATTTGGGAGGCCAAGCAAGCGTCCGCCCAGGGCAAGCCTGTTGTAGAGGAGGTTGAGCGCGAAACAGAGCGCTGGCTCAATTTGGCCATTGAAGTTGAGACTTACGAGCGCATGGACCTCCAAGTGCCCCCAATGACCCGGACTGCCCGAGAATGGGCTATTGCAAGGTCTACTCTGCATACTTTCTTTGCCAAATTGAAAAAGGTCAGAAAAGCCAGGAGACTGTTAGATGCCTTTGAGCAGGAGAAGAGCATCTGCCTGGCACATTTCCAAACCCTCACGCGGCTCGGCTTCCCCAACTTTACAGATGATGATGGAAATTGCCTGCCCAGAGATGAGCTGAAGCTAGTATGGAGCGCTTTCAAAGAAGATACTTCTGAGATTGACGGTTGGGCAGACCCTATCCTGGAAACGCAGGTGATCCAATTGATATCCAGGTTCTGTCAAATTGATGCCTGCCTAGCCGATCTGAGCCAGAGAATTGACCAGGCTGATATGCACCAGATCGAAAGTTTCAAGCGCCTGGTGAAAGAGCTCCATGATCGTGAGCCATTCCAAGAGGAGGCCTGGACTCAGGTTAAGGCCACCTACGAGCGCATCCGTGACCGCCTCGCCCCTCCGGCGCCCAACCAAGAACCTGAAGGAGAGGGAGAAGGTGAAGGCCAGGAGCATAATGAAGAGGAAGCAACAGGAGGAGAAAGACTAGAGGAAGAACCCTTAGACAGCAGGGGAATCAGAAGAGGAAACGAAAGGTGACTTCGAGCCCAAAGGATAAAGGCCTAGGGTCCTTGCATTGAGGCGAGCTCAATACCCCGCGAGCCGCCAGGAATGTTGTCAATTTTGCCACATTTTGCCTAAGGGGTAAAATTTTGGATTGTTGCTGCAATATTTCCTATGACCTCAACTTTCTCTGGCAGAAAATCTCCTCTAGCATTTTCAAGGCGCTAAGGCAAAACCAAGAAGGTCTTGACTTCGCTCACATGGAGGGCCGAACCTCGACTTCGCTCGATTTCGGAGCGAATGGCAGCTGAGCTAAGAAGCACTTGGAAGCCCCAATATTGACTAAGGCATGGAAGGGCTCAGGTTCGCTCCGAAAATCTGCGAATCTCAGCTTCGCTCGAGGATTCGGGAGAAGCGCAGCCTAAGGAGCGAAGAAAAGTTTAATGCATGAAAGGCCTCGGGTTCGCTCCCAAAACCCAGAGGCGAAGTGCAGCCTGGACAGTGCAAAATGACTAAGGCATGAAGCGTCTCAAGCTCGCTCCAGGAGTTTGCGAATCTCAGCTTCGCTCGAGGTTTTGGGCGAACTGCAGCCCAAGCGATGGAAAAATAGCTAAGGCAGGAGGAACCTAGAGTTCGCTCCAAAATCAACGAGCCTCAACTTCGCTCAATTTTCCGAGCGAAGTATAGATTAAGCGATGAAGAAGCGTTGGCTAAGGCCTGAAGGTGCTCGAGTTCGCTTCCAAAGGGGAGCGAACCTCAGCTTCGCCCAACTTCTGGGCGAAGCCCAGTTTGAATATGCAAATAGTTTGAAGGCGTAAAGGGTCCAGAGTTCGCCCTCTGGAGGAGCGAATATCAGCTTCGCTCTTCCCAAGGGGCGAAGTACAACATCAAGCGCACAAATCGCCTAAGGCTTGGGAAGGACTCAGCTTCGCTCCGAAAGGAAGTGAAGCGCAACAATGAATCTTCAAAGAAAATCGGCTAAGGCACGAAGGCATTGACTTTGCCCCATCCTCAGGCGATCCTCGGCCTCGCTCCCCTTCTCCAGCGAGCCTCAGCTTCGGGCTAAACCTGAGCGATCCTCGGAGTCTGTTGTGGGACTTAGCAAAATTTCAAAAGTTTAACTCCCTCGACCACTGGCGAGTCTCCCGACTTCGGGCTTCAACCACGACGAAGCTGAACTTTGGGCTCAACTTCAGCGAACTCCGGCAAACGTCTTCTAACTTCAAGACCACAGTAGGAGATAGCGCCACTAGCAGGGAAAGAAGGTAGATAAGCATTTAAGGCGCATCTATGGTGCACGAGTTTGAGTCTTCGGCCTTTCCCATCAAGACGGCCCTGTTAGACCTCGAAAAAGCTCCAGAGGGCAAGCTACACCAATTGTATTAATGAGACATGCTGTCCCAACTGCAACGCCCGTCCGGAGCCGTTGTAAACACGAGTGAGCCAAATCCCATAGATTCTCTGTCATCTGACAGGGGTCAAATCTCAGCTGCTCCGCCAGTTTTAGGGTTTGGGCATTAATGTAATCAGGGGGGAAATTCCTCTATAAAAGGCCACTCAATGTAATGAAAAAAGGGGGGGAACATCTTGCTAGAAAGCTGCTGTACTTGGATTCTGCATCAATATTAAGACTCCTGGTTCTAATTCTGGACTCCTTTTCTGTGTATGATGCCTTCTATGATTATTTTTGTTACTTCTGTTTCTTTATTTGCATACAGTAAATTCTGCAATCTGGATTTAAGTGTGTGATAAAGGGCGAAATCTGGAATTATTGAAGGATACGTATCAGAAAATGTTACAGTTTTAGTTTCTGTTATATTCATGATATTGATTGCTATTGACCTAAGTAGAAGTTAGTAATTGTGCTGCTTGTTCTTCCCCTGAGAACTATCTACATTTCAGTTTCTTTCAGTCATTTGCATTTCTTTCAGCACTTTCCCAATCTCTTTCTAGTTCCCTAATCTAAAACCCAGTGTAGTGTGGTAAAGGAGCCAGCCTTCTCTGGAGATTGGCACGGAAGGCATCCCTCCATTCCGGCCTTTAAATCTGTTGGGCGGGTCTAGGGCGCATAGATAGACCAAACCCTTTCCCAGTGGCAGATTAGTAACCAACAAGTTCCAACAGTTGGAGCTTGTGCAAAACCCATTAAGTAAAGAAAAGAAAAGTCCATACAGATATGACAATGAGACGGAAAAGTGGGAGTCTTTCTTGACAAAGGCAACCCCAATATGAGTATGTCAGATCAAGCGCCAATAGCAAAAGTCCCGACAGCCTATGGGTAGGCTAGATTTTGAAAGGACCAAGGAGCGTGTCAAAAGTTTGGAGCTACCACTAATGTCTCAGTCAAGTCAAAGCGTGAAGAACTATGGCAAAAGTAGGTATGCTGAGTTAATGTATTCCTCCCTGGAGGGATGAAGGCCACCTACCAAATGACATTTGAACTAAATGGCTCAGACATTCAATTAAAGATAAGCATGGTGTCGGCTGTCCTAGATTTGACTTTTGATTTAACCCGGAGGTACCTCATTTGATGTTCAGGATCCCTAGAAGAGGTAGCTGGAGTTGTCAGATTCACCTGTAGACAATTTTGGAGGAAAATATTCCCTGGTGAAATCTATAAATAGCAGTAGCATAGACTATGAGAAGGATCGGAGAGTTTGCAATTGTATTCTCTTGTAGGCTCTCCCTTCATTTCCTTTTGTATAGTAGTCGGATCCTGAGTGGCTTGTGGGAAAATCGAACCCCTGCTCTCAACACAATCTTTGTAATTGCACTATTTGCATATATATATGGAGGCCTGTGTCAATTTTTGGACTAGTCATCTGTGACTTCCTGTGGACCCATTCTATATGTGTGTGTGCTTATAGTCTTTACTTACTTTGTATTTTGTTGATGTATGTATGTGTGAGGGGCCTGCATCAATTTTTAGATCAGCCATCTATGGCTTCTTGCGGATCCGCCTCCTTTATGCATGTCTGCGTTGGCAAATCCCATTTGTGCTTAATTATGTTGGGGAGTGGAAGAGTTCACTATTGGCACATAGCATTCAGGCTTGTTGTGCAGAGGGATCTTAGCGGTCTTTTGGCACATCGCCATATTTTTTCTTTTGTTGAGTTGTTTACTTTTCTTTTCTTGCATCCCTTTTCCCTTTAGAGTCCAAGTGCGCCATAAAGATCACATATTAACAAGGAGTCGGCCTTGTAAAAACTCCCGAGGCCCCTGATTGATCCAAACCCCACACTCTCGGCTACGGCCCTGCTGTGTCGCTCCTTGTGAGGTGCGATTGTTCCGACCGGGACAATCGAAGACGACAATAGTTTAATGTGATGCAGTAGCAAAACACAACACCTCCAAGAAGACACAATCAAGCTAATATCTTCTTCTTCAATAATCTGGCGATGACAATTGTGCAAACAATGAGCAATCATTCAACTTAGCAAATCTTTCAATCCAGACACTGTACGATCCAGGCAATTTTTCAACAGCAGGGAAAACCATTCAATTTGGAGAACTGTACAACAATTAGGTAACCGTACAACCTAAGTAACAATTGTACAAACCGCGACAATCTTACAATTCAAATTGCAATCGTACAATTCAAGCTGCAATCGTACAACCTTGGGCAATTGTACAACCGAAACTGCAATCGTTCAACCGAAACAACAATCGTTCAACCCTAGGCAATCATACAATCCTGGGCAACCATTCAATTCAAACAGCAACCGATCAATTCTGGGCAATCGTTCAATGTATTCAATCGTTCCATCCAGGTAGTTGCACAATTTGAGCAACCGTTCAACCTAAAAGTCAAATCGTTTGATTGTATGAGGATTCCTTGATTGAGGTAGACCACTGTATACTCCAACCCGAACCCTAACATCGTGTTCCTCCTCCGTAAACCTGAATGGTTGGCCTCCACTCGCAAAGTCAAGATGGAATTGAATCTTAGTAGGTCAACTATGTAACCTATTGCATACAATTTCCTTCTTTCCAGTCTAGCTCCAAAATGAGCAGCAACTCCTTGCATATTAAGATCTCACGCACTACCGTTTGGAAGAAAGTTCGCAACTCCTTAATCACATTGGTTTTTCAAATGGTGTTCTTGCCTGCAAGACTGCATTTTGAAGGCTCTGCTATCCTCTATTGTTGGTGGTTGTCCTTAATGTGTTCCTTCCTCCTCTCGTTCGAAGGGCTACGCAAATTCGAATGCCAATGCCACGGTTCTCCCTTACCGGGCTACAACGTACCTAATGATCCTCAGGAACCTGCACAATGGAAACAATAGAACATATGCAATTCTGAATACGCAATTCACAGCAACAAATATCACAAAGGTAAAGGGATGAAAAAGCTTTATTTATTTATCGGAATTACAAAGCAGATTGGAAACCTCTCCTTTTTCCTCTCTCCCCAGCCCACTCTTTGACAAAAGCAAACAATTTATAGTCCCAATTGCATATGAGGCGAAAAGTTGGCCTTTCAATTCCATGACTGTTCATCTTTCGGGTATTGTCAGGATGCTACTGCATCATACTCGCTGGGTAGAAGAAATGGTTCATGAACATTCAAAAATTCTTCAATTTGAATCCCGTATTTGGCAATCTCAAATGCGTTCATCCATGTGGCATCCTCAGTTGCCCGATTCTTCCATTTGACTAAGTATTTATGATATTCCTTGCCTCTCATCTTTTTGGCAATCCTGGAATCTATGATCATCTCAATTTCATCACATTCCGTTTTTGGTAGCTGTTGTACCCAATCAATGTTTGAAAGTCTTGAAATTGCATCCTCTTGTTCACAAGTTGATCCTTCATGGTATGGATATAAGTCTGCTACATTGAATATGGGTGATATATCCACTCCTTCAGGCAGTTCTATTTCGTAAGCATTGGTGGCAAACTTCCTCAAGACCTTACAAGGTCCAATATTCTTCCAGTTTAACTTATTGTAAGTACCTTTTGGGAATCACTCCTTTCGTAAATATGCTAGAACCAAATCTTTAACCTGAAATTCTAGCACCCTTCGCTTGCGATCAACATGTTGTTTATACTTCATGACACTCCTTTCTAAATCACTTCGCAGTTTGCACCTCTTGATGTAAATCATGAATATAATCAGCAAAATTGGAGGCACCTTCCAATCTATCCTCAAATCTGAGGCTAGCTGCTGCCATTTCTGAGATCTGCTGAAATATTAATGACTGAAAAAAAAACAGTCCTGCAAATAAGCTTAGTCCTTCAAGCCAAAAAAAAAATGAAACCCTAACTGCTGAAATATTAATGACTCAAAAAAAACAGTCCTGCAAATAAGCTTAGTCCTTCAAGCCAAAAAAAAAAAAATGAAACCCTAACTGCTGGTTTTTTTTTTTTTTCGCTTGAAACCCTAACTGCTGTTTTTTTTTTTTTTCTTAATATCCAGCAGTGATCTACTGCTGTAAACCCTTGAGGATCTCAATCACAGAACCTAGCTCTGATACCATGTAAATTTTCCAAACCCTAGATAACTGTTGTCCTATGTTCTTTTAAAATAAATCAGATCTGAGAATAATTTATTCAAACATGCAACAGTCACACAGATGGCTGGAAAACATAAACAACGTGAACAACGGAAGTTAAATATATTTCTGAACCTGAAATATTACAAATAAGAGGCTACAGCTACAGCAGAACACTTCTGCTCTATTGCTGCTTTTCTAGCCAGTAAGCACTGTTCTTCTCCTCCTAAGCTTGTAGTTTTCTTTCAACAATCTGTTCTCCTCCTATTCTTTTCTATGTCTGTGTCTGTGTATCTAAAACACTCTTGATCTTCTCCTTTTATCCTTGAAAAAGGTAACCCTAATCTCTCTAACCCTAAGATTAGATCTCATCTCATCTTGAGATGTAAGGTTAAAAATAGAAAATCACTTAAGTGAATATCAAAATAGAATCACTTAAGTGAAGTACAAAATAGAATCACTTAAGTGAACTTAAAAATAGAAAATCACTTAAGTGAATTTCAAAATAGAATCACTTAAGTGAACTTAAAAATAGAAAATCACTTAAGTGAAATTCAAAATAGAATTAGAAATGTCTCGAACCACTTCTAGCACGTTCATATTGAAGCCTGTGCAAGAAGTTCCTGTTCGAGCTACATTTCTCAACAGAGAAAACTCCTAGAGCCGGTCCTTGCTATATTGCCAGAATATACTAGTGAAGGCCCAATCACTCCGCTAGAGCACTTAAAGGAGTTGGTGTTTATATACTAGACACACTACATTACAGAGCAAGATATGGCTCGAAGACTATTAGCGACGTCACTTAAGGGGAAATTACTCCAAGATTATGAATCTCTGCCTTCTTATTCAATCACAGAATGGGATTAACTGACTTCTTGGCTCATAGATGGTTTCATAATAGAAGTTAAAAAAAAGGAAATCGAACCAACCTAGGAGAAAGAAGCCTTCCTACCTCTTGTGCCAAACAAGGCGATCAGTCCAATATTCGACCTACCCCTCTTCAAATTGATAATAACCAGAAACTCGCATATGAGGAAGACTCACCAGAACAATCAGCTAAGGAAGAAATTATAATTCAACCTCAATTGGTCTGGGAAAATGGGAAAATGAGATTCAGAGCAACTAAATTGAGAATGTCAGTCCTGTTCTTCCCACCCTTCTTAATAAAGGAAAGCATGTTGTTGGAGGAGAGGAAACCCTTAGGGTAAAATGCATTGAATTCTGCACATTGCACAAATGAAGGTTGGAAAATTTTATTCTTCCACATCCATACTAACAGGAAGAAAGCCAGATTGAGGAATCAAATAAAAAGTATTCACAATTTTAGCGGGAATAAGCGTTAGTGGCAAATAATAATATGGAACCCTGGACCCAAACATGTACAAAGTTAGAGATACGGGCTATTCGAAAGTTGTATCTCACACATAAAAAAAAAGAAAAAGAAAAAGAGAAAAAGGCAGGGGTGGCACATGAATCAAGGCAAATCAGTCATGAAAATCAACGGCAAACTGCTAGGGAACTGGAAAAGGGGACGATGAGGCTCTCTCGCCAAAGGAATCCTCAAGAATGAAAGGTTTAGTGTCCATGCGCAAGAGTTTGCATTAAATGCCATGTTCAAGCCAAAGTTACTCTATTTGCAAACAAAATCTGACAAGGAAGATTGTGGGAATAAATTAACATCGAATAGCGTACAAAGACACGACTCAAAAGGTGTGGGCATTCTCCGAGAAATAAGTGGGCAAAGGGAAATAAATGCATGGCATGCAAGAAAAGTAAAAAGGGAAGATTATAACCGTTTGAAACCTAATGAGCATGGTCGCCAGAGCACAAGTGTTATACTTTTCCACTGCAAAAGCCTTAGTGACTACTTTGCAATTGGCACTCGTCAAAAAGGAAATCTGGACCCATGGTTCTGTTGTCACATTTTGCACGGGGTGCAATGTCTTCAATTTTTGTAACAGTGCTGCTCTTCCCTTTCCCTCTTCCTCTCTTTCCCCTTTCTCTTCTCTCCTTTTCTCTCTCTTCCCTACATTCTCATTCTTCCCCCTTTCTTTTGAGCCCCTCAGTCAGATCTCAAAATGACAGCAGTTGCCCTGAAAAAATGGCTAAGTACTGTTGGTCACGAATCCGCCACGAGGAAAGGATTTGTCGTTATTGCGCCCTGGACCCGCGAACCAACATTGAAAGGCCGGAAGGAAGAGATGCCTTCCGAGCCGATCTCCGGAGAAGGCCGGCTCCTTTCGGGGGTTAGTAAGATGAGAGTGCAGGAAAGAGATAAAGGAACGGAAAGAGACAAATGTACAGAAAGAGATACAAATATGTCCAAAGGTTGGTGGGGGGGAACTAACAGTACGGGAACACACCAATCACCGCTACTTACTGCATACAAACACAGAGCATGACAAGGGACTGCAAAACCTAGACGTACTTCCGATACACCAGCAGCGTATGCACGGCTTCAATAGCTCCCTAGCAAACATTCCCTACAAGGAACTAACGACAGGGATCGTATCAATCACCGAGATACGTACATTGACGAGGGTAGAAAGTAAACCTAGAGATGTCGAGCCGGTATATGTGTTAGGTAGAGAGTTTAACCGCACGGCTTCAATGGCTCCCTAGCAAACATTCCCTACAAGGAACTAACGTACGGGGATCGCATCAATCACCGGATACGGGCCAGCAACGTCACACACAACTGATGGAACTGCTACCAAATTTATAATGAATGCTTTAAATAATGAAGTACGGAAGGTGCTTTAAGCAAGCAATGCTAGAGGAACCTGATCGCCAAATGCCAAAGTGAATTAACGAGCAGCGACACAGGTGGGCCTAAGGCATATAATGAAAGACAGCATAAAAGAATAAAGATAGTAGAACAGAACCAGGCATACAGATTGTATTCATAAGCAAAAGCACGGTTACAGTAAGCACAGTAGTTCCCTAACAAACATTCCCCTTCCACCACTTTACAATGAAAATGTGGTGGGTATTTATAGCCCAAAGTTCCCCCGTTACATTAATGGGCACAAGGTCCCAGTCAAACATTAGCTGACAAAAGCAACCGCGGAACTGCTGATGCTGACATCTGTCAGCCGGGTCGTACTCTCGGCATGGTCTCCCTGAAGGTTGAACAGCCACGTGGCAGCGCGTTGGGAAGAACTTTAAATTGACAGGAATGCGGGTAGCTGAGGCAGGTGGAACCTCAGATCAGCTTTGAATGAGGCTACTGACACAGGCGGTGCAGCCCATACTTATCCCTTTTGGTCGGCAGTCTTGGTTCAAATCCCGAAGCTGGACACTTGTCGTATGATGGGTTATCGTTGTGTGACACATGTCCGCCTTGAAGGGCGATCTGTCTATCTTCACTTGGGATCGGAGCTCCTTGGGATGCGTGGGCAGAAAACGATGCGGTTGGGAAGGCCTTCACGCCTTGGTCAAATTCCGGGTTTGTTCCCCTACCGTACACACTGTCAAGGGCGCATTCCGGCTCTGCTGAAAAGTCGGGCTGCGCACGAGTGAACACTGGTGTCCGCCGCTGTACGGACTCGCTCCGGCGATTATCATTCTTCTTTGTCGACTCGCCGACCGCCGATTACAAGGTGCGCCCGAAAGAGGGGCGAAGTGCGAACTTCGCACCAAAACTGGGCGAAGTGCGAACTTCGCACCAAAACTGGGCGAAGTGCGCACTTCGCACAAAAACCTGGGTTTCCTGGTTCAGCTTCCCGGGGCCATAACTTTTGATCCGCTGACCCGATCGCCTATTATAATATATCGTTGGAAAGCTTGCGAGAAGATCTGCAATAATAAAATATCCAGGGCTCATTTTGTCCATTTTATCGCCCCTGTTTATGGCCCGCAAAACCCGAACACCTCAAACATGCCCCCGACACTTAGCCATTTTTCAGGGCAACTGCTGTCAATTTTGAGAAGAATGAGAATGTAGGGAACAGAGAGAAAGGGGGGAGAAGGAAGAGCAGCTCTCCTACAAAAATTGAAAACATTGCACCCCGTGCAAAATGTGACAACAAGTACCAGGGCGCAATCCGACTTCGCAGCGAAGTTGGACTGCGCCCTCCAGTTGGAGCGCAGCAGGAATGCAAACTGCGCAGTGTGACAGGACCAGCCAGAATTTCTAAGTGTTCAGGGCGAAGTCCGACTTCGCAGCGAAGTCGGACTGCGCCCTGCTTTCTGGGCGAAGTTGGTAGCAGGCTGGCAGGAAATATGACTAAGTGTTGGGGCGAAGTCCGACTTCGCGACGAAGTCGGACTGCGCCCCTTTCCAGGGCGAAGTCCGTACGGCGGCAGGAAGCAGCTTCCACCTGTGCGCAACCCGACTTCGCAGCGAAGTCGGAGTGCGCCCTTTGACAGGTGCGCGATAGGGAAACAAACTTGAAATTTGACTAAGGCATCCCCAACTGCGCTGTTTTCTGCCTGCGCAATCCGACAGCGCTCGGGTTATGGGCGAAGTTGGATAAACTGCCTTTCAAGGCAGACACGTGTCAAGCAGTATCATCCGACAAGTGTCCAACTCCGGGATCCGAGCCAAAACGTGCCGAACTCAAGGACAAGCATGGGACGCACTACTTAAGCCAGCTGCCGCCTTTAAGGCTGATTAGAGGTTCTACCTGCTCCAGCTACCCGCATTCCTGCCGATGAGAAGTTCTACCTAACGCGCTGCCACAAATCTGTACAGCCTTCAGGGAGACCATGCTGCGGGTACAGTCCTGCCAGACAAAGGTCAGCATCAGCAACTCCATAGCTGCTTTTTGTCAGCCAATGTTTGGTTGGGACTTTGTGCCCATTAATGTAATCGGGGGGTTCTCATGCTATAAATAGCCACCACATTGTCATTGTAAAGTGGTGGAAGGGGAATGTCTGTTAGGGAACCATTGTAGCTGTGCTTCTGCTTATCAATATAAAGTATATGCATGGCTCTGTTCTACTCATTCTTTATGCTGCCTCTCTTTTGTCGTGTTTCTTGTGTCATGGCTTGTTGATTCGTTTCAGCATTTGGTGGCCAAGTATTCTTAGACTTAATTAATTAGAGGATACATAGAATACTTTTGGTAGCAGTTCCTTCAGTTTGTGTGTTCTGTTTAGTTGTTGTACGTAGTGGTGATTGATGCATTGCCGTGTTGTTAGTTCTCCTTGTTGGGAGAATGTTTGCTAGGGGACCATTGTAGCTGTGCGTACAAATTCTCTGCATAACACGCATACTTGGATCTGACATCTCTCGGTTACTTTTTATATTTATGTTGCTGTACGTAGTGGTGATTGATGCATTGCCGTGCTGTTAGTTCTCCTTGTTGGGAGAATGTTTGCTAGGGGACCATTGTAGCTGTGCGTACAGGTCTTTATATAAAAGGTATACTTAGGTTTTGCAGTTCCTGGTTGTGCTTTGTATTTATGATGCAGTAAGTAGTGGTGATTGATGTGTTGCCGTACTGTTAGTTCCCCCCACCCAACTCCACTCACATTTGTAAATCCTTTCCGCATTTTTATCTCTTTCCTGCACCCTTATCTCAAACCATAAAACCCCACAGGAAGCCGGCCTTCTCCGGAGATTGGCACGGAAGGCATTCCTTCCTTCCGGCCTTTCATGCTGGTGGGCGAATCTGGGCGCGTTAACCCAAAATCCTTTCCTCATGGCAGATTCGTAACCAACAGTTTCTCTGGCACGCCCGGTGGGACCAGGGTCCCACATTTGAAGAGAGATTTTCTGATCAGTCTCCACCTGGCGCTGACAGTGGTTTCTGAGCACTTGGTGAGACAAGGAAGTTTCTCACCCCCAACAGAATCGAAGCACCGGTGTTCGCTTCATTGCTGTTCAAAATCTGAGCACCTGGCGACTCTGCACGAACATATCTTCTGAGTCCGAAAGACCGGTCCTAGCACCTTCATGCAAACAAGAAGGTGGCGAGCAAGAGATCCGAGAAACCCGCCTGACTTTTACGAACTAGACATCAACGCTCGAGGCGAAGTTGTCAGGCTGGCTGATCCGCAGGCTCGTGTCGACGAAGCCGAGGCCGAAATTCAAGAAGAAGCCGAAGCCGAAGTCGGAGGAGCTGAGTACGAAATAGAAGAGGCCGAGGAAGAAGAGGAATCTGCATCCTCGGAAAGTACCGACACTGAGTATACTACCGACGGAGGAGAAGAAGAAGAACCAATGGCTGCCCAGCAGCAGAATGATGATGATCTCTTCCCGGCGGTGGACTCTACGGGGCCCTTGGCCCTGGTCGGACAGCAAGCTGTTCCCCCTGCTGCCTTAAAGTCCATCCCTACGTACGACGGCTACGGCAAGACGGCGTACGAGCACATCCAGGACATCCTTGCCCTGGCCGCATTGCATTCCATTACTGATGAGAGTGTGAAGACCCGTCTGCTGGCCCTTTCCCTGAGGGGAAAGCTTCTCTACTGGTGGAGATCGCTGCCAGAGGGATCTATCACAGGATGGCCCCAGCTTGCCAGAAGACTCGTGAAAGGATGCAACGAGTCTGCTGACCCTACTTCTTTGCTGCATCAGTTCCAAAGCATCCAGAGACACCCCCAAGAGGAGGTGTCTGATTTTAACATCAGGTTTGCGAGATCCTGGAAACGGGTACCTCGCGAACTTAGGCCTTCAGCCGGCATGGCTGCTCACTACTACCTGAGATCCTTCAACTCAGACATATGCCTGCTGCTGAAGATTGCCAGAATAGATGAGTTTCCTGCTCTGTATGAGGCTGCCCAGCAAGCTGAAGCTGATATCATTTCCATCGGCAGACTCCCGTCTAGAGTGCAGGAACCCATCCGTCCCGACTTTCCCAGATCCCAGTATCCATCAGCTTCTGGTGATGCGCCGTCCACATCAGGACAGCAGCCCCAGCAGCAATGGAATCCAGCGCCGGTCGTAACCCCTTACGGCCCGCCACAATTGCATTATCCTCACCCGCCTCCTCCTGCTCCGCATTTTCCAGCACTCCCTGCTCCTCCGCAGTACGCACCTTATTCCAATCCTCCTCCATTAGCCGCATTGCCTCCACCGGCACAGTTGCCGCCTCCTGACAATAACATTCAGAATACAATTCTCCAGGAGGTGCGGGCTTTGGCCTCGGGTTATCATGCCATGTCCAATGACATGACCGCTTTGAAGAAGAAGCAGGCCCAGATGGACCTCGCTCCTAGGAGGCCATATCCGCCCCCGGCGCTGACAAAGGACAAGCCCCCAGAGCACCAGTTGCAGAGGCGTCCGCCTCCGAGGAATGCTGCTATCGAAGACAAACCTGGTCCTTCCGACCAAGTTAACTGGTGCACTACGTGCAATGACCCGCATTCGGAGGAAGACTGCACACTGCACCAGCACTACATCCAAACTTTGGCCGGCAGCGCCATAGAAGAGGACGATGAACTCTACATGATCCTGGACGGTGAAGCCAACTTCGCCCTCCCAGAGGAAAATCTAGTGCCGCCCGCCAAGGAAGAAAAGAAAACTGCAGATGTTGTGGAAAAGCCTCTGAAGGTGTATGCCAGAAGAGAAAAACCGCAGCCCGGCGGTCTGCCACCGTACAAGCGGCTGTGGCCCTACACAGCCCAGGAGAAGGCATCCAAAGACAAAGCTCTAGCCAAGCCTCCTCCGGCAAAGGCTGCCCCTGTTCCAGCCAAGCCTCCTATAGCAAAACCTCCAGTTCCGGCTAAAGCTCATGTACCTCGGCCTCCAGCTGAAACCAAAGAACAAGCCCAGGAGAAGCTGAAGTACCCGTCTCTGACCAAGAGACAGAGAGTTGAGGCCACCCAGCAGTACCGGACGAAGTATGAGCCGGCAAAAGAAGCAGAAGGAGCTAGCACCTCGGGCTACAACATAGTAGACGAGTTGAAAAGAACACCCGCTAGAATCAGCATGTACGATGCTCTTCTGCTCCCAGGCCAGGTGGATCTGCTGCAAGAATCCCTGAAAAACATGAAGAACGGCAAGCAGACACAGCCTGCTGTCCTGGTTCAGCCTCTGACAGTCTCAGCCACCGGGAAGAACAGACCACCTCCCTTCTATCTGTCTTTACGGATGCAAGGGCACATAGTTCACAACTGCATGGTGGACTCTGGCGCTTCCACGACTGTTATGCCGAAAGCCGTCTGTGACGAGATCGGGATGGAATACACAAGGAGCAGCCAAGGCGTGCTGCAATTAGACGGCACCCCTGTCAAGACAGTTGGTGTCATAAAGGACATCCCGATTCGGCTGCATAAGGCTCTCGACATAGTTGTCATCCAGGAGGTCGTAATTGTTGACCTGGCTCCCTACTTCGGCATGTGTCTCTCCCGGGAGTTCACCGCAAAGCTGGGCGGGTACCTGTCTCTAGACTACTCACACATGGAAGTGCCTTTCAAAGACAGAAGAGTAAGAATCTTTAACGAGAAGCCTTCCACCTTCCTAGTAGAGAAGATACCCGGAGAAGAGTTGGACTGCATGGTCCAGCTGTCTGAAGAAGAACTGGTGACAGTGGAGCTGACGGAGCAAGCCCTCGAAGTGCTACAGCTTGAAGATGAGTTCTCTTTGCGGGATTTCAATGCCGTAATTGAGACAGAGCAGGGCTGTTACACCGTTGTACAGCCCGAGAGGCTTGACAAGTCAGCTACAAAAGAAGTGGGACCTGCACCTGAGAAGCTATGGAAGCTTTTCTTTGATGGCGCGCGATGCAAAAATGGCGCCGGTGCAGGGGTACTTCTGGTTTCTCCGACTGGGATCCAGAAGGACTATACCTACAGGTTGGCCTGGAGCTGCACTAATAACTCGGCGGAGTACGAAGCCCTGTGCTTGGGTTTGCGAAAGGCGGAGAGGCTGGGGATTAAACACCTGCAGATCTTTGGAGATTCAGAGCTGGTGTGTCACCAGGTTACGAACAAGTGCGCCTCCAAACAACACTATCTCAAGGCGTACCGCAACCGGGTGTGGGACCTGATGGAGTCGTTCGACTCGTTGAATGTCAAGGCGATATCACGTGAAAAGAACAAACACGCTGACATTCTGGCGTCTGTTGGAGCCAGGTACGTTCCGGCTGATGACGTTGTCCAGAAACCGAAGCCGGTTCGCACTATTTACAGGCCTTCTGTGCCTGATAAGGACACCCACTGGCAGGTGTTCAATTGTGACGAGGAGATCGTCACATTTTTGGTTAACGAAGTTGGTTCAATCGAAGGTAGAGACCCTGATGACGAGCAATATGAGGGGTTGATACAGTTAAAAAATAATCATGTCCCAAAAGGACTGATTACATTAGAAAGTCTATTTGATCAGAATGACAGAGCTATATCTCATAGGATCAAAGTAGACCCGAAGCAGTATGCCGACCTGGAACTTGAACCTGGTAAAACTATCAAGGTCGGGACAGACTGCACGTCGGAGGAACTTGAGCAGATCAGATCACTGTGCCGAGAGTTCCCCGACATCGTGGCTCTGGTGCTACGAGGATTTGAAGGGGTATGACAGAGATGTAATCCAGCATACCATTGAGCTAGAGGATGGCGCCAAGCCGTTCCGACAGAAGCAGAGGGCCGTAAATCCGAAAATTGAGGCCATGATGAAAGCCGAGCTCTTGAAGATGCTGGAGGCCAAAATCATCTACCCCATCAAACATTCATCCTGGGTCGCGAATTTGGTGCCCGTGAGGAAAAAGAATGGCGACATTCGTCTCTGTGTCGACTTCAGAAACCTGAATCAGGCTTCCCTCAAGGACCACTATCCGCTTCCCCAAATCGACCAGATTCTACATATCGTTCTTTGGAGCCCAGAGATTCTCACTCCTAGATGGATTTTCCGGCTACAACCAGATTTGGGTCAGGGATGAGGACCAGCATAAGACGGCGTTCACCACCAAATGGGGAACGTTCGCCTATCAGCGCATGCCTTTCGGCTTATCCAATGCTGGTGCCACATTCCAAAGGGCCATGGACCTGGCCTTCCGAGAGCTGCTCAATAAGATCATTGTCATCTATCTTGATGACATGACTGTTTTCTCTCACCAAAGAGGGGATCATGTTTCCCACCTGCGGCAAATATTTGAGAGGTGTCGAGAATTCGGCATTTCTATAAACCCGAAGAAGTCTGTCTTCGCGGTAAAAGAAGGTAAGCTGTTGGGACATGTCATCTCCGAGAAAGGCCTCGCCATTGACCCTGACAGAGCAGAAGCCCTCACGCGCTTGCCAGCCCCAATCGATAAAAAAGGGCTGCAGTCCTTCTTCGGTCAGATTAACTTCGTGCGGAAGTTCATCCCGGACTTCGCACAGGTGATCAAGCCTATGGCCGAACTGCTGAAAAAAGATACAATTTATGAATGGACTGATGAGAGAGAGCAAGCCTTCGAGGAAATCAAGGCTCGAATCGCGCAAGCTCCGGTGTTGATAAACCCGGACTACTCCAAGGACTTCATCCTTTATGCGGTGGGAGAACCGGAAAGTTACGCCGCGATCCTGACTCAGAAGGGAGACGATGGCGAGGAGCGCCCCATAGCGTTCTTGAGCCAAGTGATTCAGCCGCATGAGGAAAAGTACAACTTTATAGAGCGGCAGGTTCACGCTGTCATGAAATCCCTCCGAAAGTTCAGGCATTTTGTCTCCCAGAGCAAAACGACTGTCTTTGTGATTCACCCGGACGTTCGAAGCTTCATCATACAAGGAGAGCCGGGTCACAAGAGAGCAGGATGGATTGCAAAAATCCAGGAGTTCGACATCGAAGTGCGGCCCACCAAGCTTATCAGAGGCCGAGCCTTGTGTCAGGAGCTGGCCCGAAGCGCTGTAGCCGGCATCTCCGCTTGTAAGTGGGAGGACACAGCGACAAGCATCTACCTAGCCAACTCCTTATCGGAGGAGAGTGATTGGACAGATGAACTGGTGAGATATTTCTGCACCGGAAGATGTCCCGATCACCTGAACGCCTCACAACGAAGGAGATTTCGGCTGGGTGCACTCAAGTACACTCTTCGCCCCGAGGGGCTTTACTTCAAAAATATTGACGGCATCCTGTTGCGGTGCGTCATGAAATCTGACCAGCCCAGGGTCCTCGGAGATTTTCATTCCGGGATGCCTGGAGGTCATCATTCTGCAAGGCCTACGGCCTTAAAAATAATTAGAGCCGGGTACTATTGGCCCACTCTATTTACAGACGCTTATGCGGTCTGTTCTAAGTGTGATCAATGCCAGAGGTTTGCTGGCCGAAATAGAAAAGCACCCCTGCCCCTTCAACCGATTCAGGCCGAGACTCCGTTCCAACAATGGGGTCTAGACTTCATTGGGGTGATTTCGCCTAATTCCTCTGCCGGACACAAGTTTATTCTTACAGCCACCGATTACTTCACACGGTGGGCAGAGGCGATCCCGACCAAAAATGCGGACCAAGAAACGGTCATCAGGTTCCTTGAGAGCCTGATTACCCGCTTCGGGGTCCCAGAGTCAATTGTGACGGACAATGGTCCGGGATTTGCAGGCGCTGTACTCACGGAGTACACTGGCAAACTTGGCATTTATCACAAAATGTCTTCTAATTACTACCCGCAGGGGAATGGCCTTGCCGAGTCTACTAACAAGAACCTCCTGAAGATCATCAGAAGGACCATTGACAGGAACAAGCGGACTTGGCATTTACTCCTGAACCGGGCGCTATGGGCGGACAGAGTTTCATTCAAGAAATCCATCAGAACGTCCCCTTATGCGCTCGTCTACGGTAAAGAGGCTGTCATGCCAGCTCACATCGAAATCCCTGCCCTATGGATGTTGGACGAAGACAGGAGCAGTGGAGACCCGGTGGATGACAGACTGTGCCAACTTCTGCAGTTGGAAGAAGACAGAGAAAAAGCATACCAGGCCTTCACCAATCATATTGCAGCCACTCAAGGCTGGTTTGCAAAAGGCACCACTGCCCGAGTTTTTAAAATCGGGGACCTGGTGCTGAAGTGGGACTCATATAAGGCGAAGCCGGGCAACCACGGGAAGTTTGATGCCCTCTGGGAGGGCCCTTATCAGATTGCCCGGGTGAACCAGTTCAATGCTTACGTACTTCGGGATATGGAGGGTCAGCTCCTACCTATCCCCGTTAACGGGTTCCACTTAAAAATCTACCGCTGCTGAAGGTGCCCAAGGGGCCCTTCTTTGTAAAAATTTCCCTTATGCATTTTTATTTTCAGCATGTACAGTTTTCCAGCTTTCAGTTTTCCATTTGTTTGAGCCAAAACGGGACAAAGGGAGAAAGCACAGACTTCGCAGCGAAGTCTGTTGTCGCCCCTCAGAAGGGGCGAAGTCCGTAAAGGGAGCTGCTTGAAGAAAGCGGGGAAAATGGCTAAGTGGCGGTGCGCTGCCCGACTTCGCAGCGAAGTCGGGCTGCGCGCCAGCCAAAAAGCGCAACTCAAAAAGAAATCTGCTGCAAAGGAGTATGTTCGGACTGCGCTCAAATTTGAGCGAAGTCCGACCTCGCGCGCGAAGTCCGTTCACACTCCGCTTTCGCGCGAAGTTCGAACTGCGCTCAGCTTGCGCGCGAAGTGCGAACTTCGCGCAAACTTCGCCCGAACTTCGGGCGAAGTCCGAGCACACTCCATCGAAAGGCGACAAATGTTCAAGGCATCAACCAAAGGTTGCAAAGGTCGGACTGCGCCCGATCCTCGACGCAGTTAGAAAAGAAAGCAAGTCCTAATGCAAGTAGCAGTTCGGACTGCGCCCGATTTTGGGGCGAAGTCCGACTGCGCTGGCGAAGTCGGATCGCGCCCAACTTTGGGCGAAGTCCGATTGCGCCTTGCCTTCTGGGCCAGCTCGGACGGTTTAAAAAATAATAAATAAAATATTCCAAAGTTCCAAGCCTGGGCCCAAGGCGCATTGCGACAGTTAAAGGTGGGTTTCCGCACCCAAGGGGTTTTTCTTGAGCAGTGTGCCCAGATTGTGGCCGTGACGTCAGCCATGGCGCAGCGTCCAAAGTTAAATTTAATGATTGCGCAATCTTCAAGGAAAGTGCAATCAAAGAAGCATGGCGCGGCAACCAGGGTGCGTTTTTCAAAACATTCTCCTGTGCAGCCACCAAAAATCATAACGCCTTCACTTGCCAGCCGACCTACCCCCTCCTGCGCACCATTAATGACGCTGTCATTGTCTAGAAAAGGGGGTCTGATGCATCCAAACATGCCAAATCGTGCAGATTATTCCTGTGACTGCGAATTTTCCTGCAGACATCCAGAGATCGTAATTATTGCTGCTTCAACAGGATGGACAAAGGAAAGTTGCCAGTGCAAGCTCAGTCTAGCGAAGGGCGCGAAAGTGGAGATTTCCCGCAAACGGGTGTTTTCAAGAGTGAGACGCCGCAGGAGCGAAAGTCAAAGTCCCGGGCAAAGAAAGTACAGCGTGGGCAAGCCCCACCACCACCGGTTAATTACCTATCTGGGTACAAGGACGGCTCGTTTTCTATGAGCCTGACTAAACTGCGGACAAATGTGGAAAGTTGGGCTGACAAGGTTTCGCCCTCTCACCATTTCGGGGCGGCATACAGATCGAACCTTTTCCGGTTCTTGTGCCCTCCTGTCCATCAATGCCCGGAGCTGGTCGACATCATTGTCAGACATTACAGACCAGCTACCCGGCAAATTTGCAGCTCCAGCGGTAAACCCTTGTTCGCACTCCGCAGAGAGACTGTCCAGCCAGCCTTCGCCCCGGGGTTGCAGTATGATTCCAGCGCGATTGTTAAAAGGATAAATCTTGCCGAGCAAGCAGGGCGCTTTACGCACACAAAAAAGATGAGGGATTTCCTCAACTCAGAGCTGAACGCCCCGCTCACAGCTGGACAGTGGCCAACCGGCCCCGTACCCCTGGAAAGGTTTCAGAGCAAATACCTATACACCATCCTGGCGTGGGTCCTCGGCCGCGACTCTGACGAGCTGGTACAGCCGTACCAGCTAGCGCTGGCAGAATGTCTCCTATGCGGAGAATCCTATGAACCAGCGGCGCAGAGAAGTGGGAAGCGCCCTATCTTCTTTGATCAGGCGGATTGGCTTGCATACGCTATTCACTCCAGCCTGGTGAGGCTCCAGAAAAAGCAGTCAACTGAATTTCGGTTCAGTTCCTTCTTGGCGTGGCTTTGTTTGTATCACTTGCACTCCCGGATGCCTATCCCGAACCTGAAGAAGGAAAATGAGAAGGGAGAGCCACAGCCCGTCTATCTGTGGACGGATGACCTATACCGGAAAGGGTCTTACTACAAGTTCAACTTCAACTTTCTGGGCCTGGTCATGTCAGTCTTCAACGATGGTGAGATCCCTCGCCCCCCGCAGGAAATGACAAACCACTTGCTGAACCACAAACTCGGGGACGTTTTTAGACTGACGCAGGGGATTGTGGTCAGAATCTACGGATTCAAGGGCAAACCTCATCTGCTGCCCTACTGGTGCACGGATCATCAGTTTGGGATGGAGGTTGCGCGGCAGATGGATTACATAGAAGAAGAGTTCGGCCAGGGAAAGAAAAGGGGCCATATCTTTCAATATCCTCTTTCCTGGGCGAACGTTGAAGTATCAGAGATAGGACAGCATGTCTATCTCGAGCGGGAGCTCTACGACATTGGTCTGATTCTGCTGCCGCAGCGCTGGAAATACGACCCATACGGGATAAGGGGAAAGTTTACACATATCTGCCCCCGGGCGGATATAATCGAAGACAGATGCGATGTGGTCCATGTTGACCTCGACTGGGAGATCGACTTGATGGAAGCATGGCCTCCGTGGCAGGAATTTTACTGCGAGGAGGTAGCATACGACCCCGAGCGAAACCCGGACCACAAGTTCTCTTCTCCAAGTTTCAAAAAACTCATCACCAAGCTGGCAGGCCTTAACTGGCCAAGAGAAAAAATTGTTGAATGCTGGAAGATGAGGTGCCGCACGCAGCACGATAAATCCATCAGGAGAAATCTGGCCGTTGATGATGACTTTTCAACTCTATATGACCAGCACATTGAAAGTTGGCGGCCTTTCGCATTTCGAGATTACGTTCCCCGAGGTCCCTTTGAGGGTTATAAAGGGGGGTCTTCCTCCCAACAGTTGTACACTTTTACAACTGCCAGTGCGGGCCCAGCAGATATCCAAGTGGACCCAATGCAGCCTGTTGCTTCCAAGGTGGTGCCTGAAAAGGCGCAGAAACCAGTCAAGTCAACGCCCGAGGTGACCCTTCAGGCACAAAAGGCGCCAGCACCACCAGCGACCGGACCGCCCGCGGCAGACCTTCTGCAAGTCAAACCCCGGTACAAGTTTACCGTGGGAACATCAGCGCCCGCTGCACCTACTTCCTCTCCTCCCGATCCGGCCATTGTTCCAGAAGAGAAGAAGAGGAAGAGGGTTGATAGAATCAGGCGACCTAGCCTGACGGTGCAGCAATCAGTCGCAGAGCCGCAGCCGCGTCCAGCCGCTCCAGAGGTTGTTTCTCTGGATGATCCTGAGCCAGCCGCCGGAACCAGAACCGCAGACATTCATCCAGCATCGGCTCAGGCGGAGCCCGCAGGTACGTCCGCTGCCCCGCTCCCTCAGATCCCATTTGGCCCTACTCCGACTCCATCTCCCGCTCAATCCGAGCAAGTTGTGGCCGTGTCTTCCTCTCCATCTCCACAGCCTTCTAGCGGCCATCATTCTTTCAACCAGTTTGCTCAGGACCCCAACGAATCTCTATCCCTGAGTCAAACCCCAAACCCTTCACCTGTGGTTAGTGCTGAGGCCGCGCGTTCACCGTTGCATCCAACGCCCCAGCCGCTTGAAACCCTACTAGCATCAACCGCTCCGTTCTCCGCTCCCCGGTCGCCCTCAAAAGCGGCCGTTCCTTCCAAAGTCCTCCCGGTTGTTCCTACCTCCCTGTTCGCAGGAGAGATGTCACAGCAAAACCCTAGGCAGGGGGAACCGGACTTCATGGACGACCTCCAGAACACGGACGATTTGCCTCTGGCAGCTAGAGCCGTAGAATACCCAATCTCTTTCCTCCAAAACTTGAAACGGAGGAGACCTGAAGAGATTGCCGCCCCGGTAAAGCGCACCAAGTTTGATTTCGGGAGGAGAGTGCTCACGACAGAAAAGATAATTCCAAAAGTGAAGAAGCCTCTCCGGGAAATGACCAGGGCGGACTACGAGCTGCAGAGAAAGGAGAAGAGCTTTGACGATATCCACAAGCAATACGAGATTCAGGGAATCATTCGTAAGGCGGATAATCTCCTTGTGAAAAGTCTGGAGGAACAGGAAGAGCTTTTCCAGTTGCAGGATAAAACAAGGCAGCTTGAAGAGGACCTATCTAGGTCCACTGAGCAGCTGGAATCGGCGCAGCAAGAGATAAATGAACTAAAAGCCCAGCTGGCCGCTTCTCAGCAAGAAGCCGCAACGGAAAAGCAAGCAGCCCTGGAGCAGATTTCTCAGCTCCAGGAATCTTTGAAGCAGGCGCAGTCGCAATCTGCAGAGAGAGCATCTCAAGCGACGGTCTTTTCAAAGAACAAAGTTAAGGAGATGCGGGCTGATCTGCTGCGGGGATGCAAGCCCCACACATATAAAGCTATGGCGGTCCTGGATTTCGCATCCAGGATCCAAGAAGTTTCTGCCCAGGGAAAGCCTGTGGTAGAGGAGGCCGAGCGCCAGGCGAAGCAATGGCTGGACCTGGCGATAAATCTTCAAGAGCGCGAGCGCAGTGGCCTCCAATTCTCCCCCATGTCCTCATTCGCTGCAGAATGGGCAGATGCAAGGGTAACCTTGCATAAATATTTTAAGAAAGCAGAAGAGGTGAGAGTTGCCAGACGAATGCTAGATGCATTTGAACACGAAAAAGACATTTGTATGGCTCCTTTTCACGCTCTCTCTGAGCTAGGGTGCCCAGGCTATGTTGAGAATGGTCAGTTTCTCACCCATGAGCAGGTGAAAGCGAATTGGCTGTCCTTTGTGGCAGATACAGCTGAAATCGATAGCTGGACCGAGCCAATTCAAGAAAGTCAGGTCACCCAGATGGTGTCTAAGTGCTGCAAGATCAGCTCCTACTTCCAGGAGTTGGGAAAAAGATACCTCACCATCGACCTGCATGCGGTCGCTGCATTTCACGCAGCATTAGAAGAAGTAGCTGACCGCCGACCGTTCGAAGCAGAAGCCTGGGGCCAAGCCCAGGCCGCATACAAGCGCATCTGCGATGCAGAAGCCAGCTCTGGAGAGCATTCGGAAGGCGAACCCGAGGAGGCAGCTGCCGGAAGTGAATCTGAAGAACAGCTGCCGCGAGGAGGACGGCCAGAGCAGCAAAAGGCAGGGGAGGTAAGTTCCTCTGCACCCAATGGATGAAGGCATGGATTCTTTGCGCCGAGGCGAGCTCGACACCCCGCGAGCCGCCAGAAATGTTGTCACATTTTGCACGGGGTGCAATGTCTTCAATTTTTGTAACAGTGCTGCTCTTCCCTTTCCCTCTTCCTCTCTTTCCCCTTTCTCTTCTCTCCTTTTCTCTCTCTTCCCTACATTCTCATTCTTCCCCCTTTCTTTTGAGCCCCTCAGTCAGATCTCAAAATGACA
Source organism: Wollemia nobilis (assembly GCA_028583015.1). Classification (NCBI taxonomy): domain Eukaryota; kingdom Viridiplantae; phylum Streptophyta; class Pinopsida; order Araucariales; family Araucariaceae; genus Wollemia; species Wollemia nobilis. Next base: position 18,203,536 of record JAQPPZ010017052.1, read on the forward strand.
GCAGTTGCCCTGAAAAAATGGCTAAGTACCAGGGCGCAATCCGACTTCGCAGCGAAGTCGGACTGCGCCCTCCAGTTGGAGCGCAGCAGGAATGCAAACTGCGCAGTGTGACAGGACCAGCCAGAATTTCTAAGTGTTCAGGGCGAAGTCCGACTTCGCAGCAAAGTCGGACTCGCCCTGCTTTCTAGGCGAAGTTGGTAGCAGGCTGGCAGGAAATATGACTAAGTGTTGGGGCGAAGTCCGACTTCGCGGCGAGTCGGACTGCGCCCCTTTCCAGGGCGAAGTCCGTACGGCGGCAGGAAGCAGCTTCCACCTGTGCGCAACCCGACTTCGCAGCGAAGTCGGAGTGCGCCCTTTGACAGGTGCGCAGTAGGGAAACAAACTTGAAATTTGACTAAGGCATCCCCAACTGCGCTGTTTTCTGCCTGCGCAATCCGACAGCGCTCGGGTTCTGGGCGAAGTTGGATAAACTGCCTTTCAAGGCAGACACGTGTCAAGCAGTATCATCCGACAAGTGTCCAACTCCGGGATCCGAGCCAAAACGTGCCGAACTCAAGGACAAGCATGGGACGCACTACTTAAGCCAGCTGCCGCCTTTAAGGCTGATTAGAGGTTCTACCTGCTCCAGCTACCCGCATTCCTGCCGATGAGAAGTTCTACCTAACGCGCTGCCACAAATCTGTACAGCCTTCAGGGAGACCATGCTGCAGGTACAGTCCTGTCCGACAAAGGTCAGCATCAGCAACTCCATAGCTGCTTTTTGTCAGCCAATGTTTGACTGGGACTTTGTGCCCATTAATGTAATCGGGGGGGTTCTCATGCTATAAATAGCCACCACATTGTCATTGTAAAGTGGTGGAAGGGGAATGTCTGTTAGGGAACCATTGTAGCTGTGCTTCTGCTTATCAATATAAAGTATATGCCTGGCTCTGTTCTACTCATTCTTTATGCTGCCTCTCTTTTGTCGTGTTTCTTGTGTCATGGCTTGTTGATTCGTTTCAGCATTTGGTGGCCAAGTATTCTTAGACTTAATTAATTAGAGGATACATAGAATACTTTTGGTAGCAGTTCCTTCAGTTTGTGTGTTCTGTTTAGTTGCTGTACGTAGTGGTGATTGATGCATTGCCGTGCTGTTAGTTCTCCTTGTTGGGAGAATGTTTGCTAGGGGACCATTGTAGCTGTGCGTACAAATTCTCTGCATAACACGCATACTTGGATCTGACATCTCTCGGTTACTTTTTATATTTATGTTGTTGTACGTAGTGGTGATTGATGCATTGCCGTGCTGTTAGTTCTCCTTGTTGGGAGAATGTTTGCTAGGGGACCATTGTAGCTGTGCGTACAGGTCTTTATATAAAAGGTATACTTAGGTTTTGCAGTTCCTGGTTGTGCTTTGTATTTATGATGCAGTAAGTAGTGGTGATTGATGTGTTGCCGTACTGTTAGTTCCCCCCACCCAACTCCACTCACATTTGTAAATCCTTTCCGCATTTTTATCTCTTTCCTGCACCCTTATCTCAAACCATAAAACCCACAGGAGCCGGCCTTCTCCGGAGATTGGCACGGAAGGCATTCCTTCCTTCCGGCCTTTCATGCTGGTGGGCGAATCTGGGCGCGTTAACCCAAAATCCTTTCCTCATGGCAGATTCGTAACCAACAGGTTCAGTATGTCAAAGTCGAAAGATTCTCGGGCTGAAGAAACGCTAGAATTACTAGTACCCACATACTCCTGAAACATTAAAATTTTGAGTGGCGCGGTTGAAAGTTGCTCAGATCCGGAAGTTTGTAAGGTGACTAAGAAATTAAGAGTTGCCTTTGAGCGCTTCAGAAACAGTAAGCCTGTGAGTTTTGGAGCAAAGATATGGACCAGTTTCCTAGCACAATACATGGTGTCTGAAGTACATTGCTGCTATGAGCTAGTGAACACGTGTAGAATTCTATGAGCCAGCTGCCCAAAAAATCAGTTCCTAGGATGGAGAGTTCAAGGTGAAAATCGATGCTCCCACCATTAGAAAGATGTTGCTATTACCGGAAGGTGAGGTGCATGTCAACAGAGTGGAAGAAAAGGAAAATTTTGAGAAGCTTCCACAAGCGGAGAAGATGACCTTTTTAAGGTCAGAATATACAAGCGCAGGCCGAAATGACCCAATTCTACAAGGTTTTATTTCCCTTGACTTGTTTGAAGAAAGCTCGAGAGATGCCCTAAGCATGATGGCTTTCCTTCTAGGGATGGAGCATGACAAAATTGTTAGTGAGGCTCAACTTGGCATATTGTATAGAATGAAGCAGACGCTAGGAACCTTGGATTTTGCCAAGATAATAGCAAAACAGATCAGAGAAGGCCTGAGGCGTTTTTCATCAACCAAAACATTCAGGTAATGTTCATTTCTGACATACCTAATTTTATTTCAAAACTCCGGTATGTTCCCTGAGTTAAAAGTATGACAAAGGGATTTGAAAGGGAATGCTGCACCAATCTATACTTGGGCAAGAGATTTGATCAAGGGTTCTTCCTATTATATTTTCATTTATTGTTTCTCCACCCCAACCATTGCTTCAATAACAGGATCCCAAACTGAACACATTTCACAAAATTGCAAGAATGTTTTAGAGGGTACAATTATGGGGGATTGGTTCCTTGCTAAAGAAGGGACTATTGTCAAAATGCATGGTTTCAGTTTTCCTATTTACCTCCTGCCTAAGCATGTTCCTGACTGAGTATTTGCTCTAGAAGTATTCAGGCAAATTGATACCTGTTGCCATTTTTCAAGGGGTGCATAATTTTATTTCTTTTCTGAAAAATCAGTTATCTCCCAGATTCGTCCCTAAATCGCAGCAACTGGGCGGCAATCCGAAGTGAATCTTCCGGTTTAGGGCGCTTCAGAGTGAATCCGGGAGGGTTTGAAAATTGTTGTTTGTTGTTGGTTTGTCTAAGTGTGATCCGCCCCAAAGCGCTGCAGTTTGGAGCGCTTCAGGGCAATTTTGTCGGCCTTGGGCGCATTAGAGCGTTTCCGGACAGTTTGGACAAAGGGGGTAAAAGGCCGCCATGATAAATTTTGCTAAGTATGATTTTGCCCCAAAGCGCTCTAGTTTTGAGCGCTCCAGGGCTAGTCTCCCTGTCCTGGGCGCTCTAGAGCACCTTTTCGGCCGAATTGAAAAAATGTTTAAGAGTTGTTTTTTTGGCTAAGTCTAGTTTTGTGCCCCAGAGCGCTGCAGGATTAAGCGCTCCAGGGCATCTTCCTATTTTTGTCGCGCTTTGGAGCAATTTTGAGACTGCCCAGAAAAAGCAAAGAGGCCCAAAAAAATCCTAAGTGTAAAATTCGCCCCAAAGCGCTCTAGTTTTGAGCGCTTTAGAGCAAAAATCCGAAGAATGAGCGCTTTGGGGGTTATTTTCGGCACTTAGTAAAAAAGATGAAGAGGGCCAGTTTTTGGTTAAGGACTAAAATGCGCTCTAAAGCGCTGTCGTCTGGCAGCGCTAGAGGGCAAATCACTCTCCCTGGAGCGCTTCAGGGCATCTTTTCCTTGTCCAGTTTTGGGGCAGCCAGCCAGCTCCAAGGTGGTTGCAGCAGTGTTTCGTTTTCAGCATTTTTGATGAGTTTCCCTGCCCGCTTTTTCCGGCTAAGCAGCTGACGTCTTCGGAGGTCAAAGTCAAGTTTTTAGGACAAGGGCTCATCCAAGTACAGCCAAGGCCATACTTCAGCAATGAAGTGGGTGACCATTGAAGACAAACAGTAGCAGGCATTTGAGGCAAAGTACCGCTACACCCACCGCGTTGATGAGCCGTCTCCTCCCAGCTACCCAATCTGTCAGAGGCCATACTGGAATCAAGGAAAAGCATACTACGGATGCAGATACGGCCGACAAGGATCAAACCTGGCCGCTTTTTGCAGCTTTTGCAGACTTGGGTATCTATGCCTACTGTTGCCACATTTTGCACGGGGTGCCATGTCTTAAAAATTTTGTAAGGATGCTGCTTCGCCTTCCCTCTTTCTTCTCTCCCTTTCTTCATCATGTCCCTTCTACTCTTCTGCCATCAGTTTCAGCTTCTTCATCTTCTTTTCCATGTTTATATGAGTGGGCAAATTTGCCCAAAAAATTCTGCTAAGTGTTGTAATCCGCCCGACTGCGCAGCGCAGTCGAGCTGCGCTTATCCACTTTGGCGCACCTGGGCGGTATTATCAGGACGGTGCCCAGAAAATTTCTAAGTATAGAGCCGCCCGACTTCGCAGCGAAGTCGGGCTGCGCTCATAATTCCGTGCGCACCTGGGCGGCCTCAGTTGAAAAGTAGCCAGAAAATCGGCTAAGTGTTGGGACCGCCCAACTTCGCAGCAAAGTCGGGCGGCGCCCTGAAGACAATGCGCACTTGGGCGGGCTATCAATTTGTGGTCTTATTCTTGGCCAGCCCTATCATAGATGTCCAATGGTGCCATGTCACAAGTGATTGTGTTACGCATCGGTTTGATGTTGTACTCGAGGGTGCATTAACATTGAACCTAGATACCTTTCTAAGGTTGAAGATGTGTTGTAGTTTGGAGGCCACGACGCTTGTCTGTGTCTTGTGTAATGACATTATTTTGGCTCCTAGTATCAATGATGATGTGGAGGGGCTTCCTCTTCACCCAACAATGGGTGTGTAAGAGGCGCTTTTGTTCTTAGGAGGGATCAGATGCTAAGGCATTACTTGCTTGGTGAGTTCTTGTGCTCGGACATGTGGTATTTGCCTCCTATTCTCTATTGGATGGATCACCATCATCTTCTACTGTTCCTGACACTTTGAATTTCTAGGAGTGTGGGTCTTATGGTGGTTGCACCATTTGTCATCTACCTTTTGCTTGCCTTTATTTGGGAACTTGAGTGACTTGGGCTTGGATGGTGCTGGAGGTCCTGTTGGTCACAAATCTGCCATAGGAAAGGATTTTGCATGTATACGCGCCCTAGACCTGGACCAACATTGAAAGGCCGGGGGGAAGGAATGCCCTCCCTTCCAATCTCTGGAGAAAGGCCGGCTCCTTTACTAAACTAACTGGGGTTTTAAGCTAAGAGTGCAAGAAAGAGATAAAAAAGGGTAGGGGAAGAAATGTGAATGATTCAGTGGGAAAGAACCAACAACACGATTACTAGCTAATACCTTGAATTAGCAGCAATAAATACAAAGAATAAAACATAAATGAACACCACGCTAACTTCCCTATGTATCCTCTGGAAGAGTTCCAGGATTCAACTATTTCGCTACGCCTAAGTCCAGATTTCAGAATTACAACAGTTAGGAAAATATATGAATCTAACAGAAACCACTAACCACAGGCGGCATACAAAGAATTTAACTCAGTATTTTCTCCCCTATTTATCCTTCAAGAGAATTCCAGGGTCCAATCCCCAATCACACACCTAAATCTAGGATGCAGAATTACAGTATGCAAATGAAGAAATGGAATAACAAAAATAATCACAGAAGGCGGCATACAAAAGAGAAATTGAGCCCAAAGTCTTTAATATCAATTGCAAAAATCAAGTTACAGCAGCTTTCTAGCAAAAGTTCTCCCCCCTTTTTCATTACAATACGTGGGTTTTTATAGAGGACCCGACCCTCTGAGCCATCAATGCGCTGGATATAAAAGTACGCCCTTGGAAGTCTAAAAAATCCGCGCCTGTCCCCTTCTGCGACTGAGGTTTCACATCCATTTCCACAATTAGCAACCATGGTCGCATCAGCCGGGGAAATCTGCATTTATGAGCCGTCTGACCTGTCCTGGGTTTCTTCGGGTGAGGTGCTCGAGTGGATTTACAAGTTGCCCTGGATTTTCTTTTGCAACTGATAGCTCTTTTCCTATTGCCACAAATGGGCACTGGGTCTTTCGGTCAAGAAAAAATGCATTTATGAAACACTCAAATGCCTTGGAAAAATACCCGATCTTGGGATGTGTGCCCTTGAAGAAAGCGCCCTTTGTCGGTTGAGCCCTAGAAGGAGCTTCGCTAAATTCTAGTTCGGGGCTTTGCTTCACAACAGGTGTGGGCCGAAGTGGGGATGATAATCATGTATGAATGCTTCGCCCGAAGGGGCCCTTAAAAACGACTTCACAAAGATCTTATGCCGAAGCAGATGTTTCCTGCAAAAGCATGGCCTCTAGCTATTTATCACTTCGCCAGGGATGTAGGCTGAATGCCGCTTCGCTAAAGATTTTGCCCGAAGCGACGGATGATTGCCAACGGACTACAAACTACTTCGCCGCGAACCACTTCAAAAACAGTCGTTCGGAAAGGTTTTGGCCGAAGCTAATTCCTGCCTTAGAATATTTCCTTAGCTTTTCGAGGGAAGCAAGGCCTTGGATGGGAAATTTGCGCACAAGAGGTAGCCGAAGTAGATGCTTCGCAACGGCTTGGGACGAAGTAGAATTCATCGGAGAAATGGTTCGCCAGAGGAGGGGGCCGAAGCGGGTGCTTCGCTTAAATTTTAGCGAAGCACTTTCACACACTTAGAAACTTTTAGCAATTTGCACTTGCCGCTTCGCAAAATTTCTGCCCGAAGTGACTGTTTTGGTAGCTTCGCCAGCGAAGCTCCTTCTATGCCTTAGAAAATTTTTGGGCTTCTATCTGGGCTCTCCTGTTTTTCCTTTGTGAAGCTGTCCTCCTTTCTTCCTTTGCGAAGCTTCTTGTCCTGGTTAACTCTGTAGGCGAAGTTCTTGCATACATGGATTATTTACAAAGGGGGGCAAAAATGGCTGCCAAAATTGCTGTAATGCTGTTAAAACAAGAAAACAAATTCATGGAAAAATAAGAAAATTCTTTACAAAATTTCGATTTTCACTACCCCTTCAAGCAATGTGACAGAATTGTCAACATTCCTGGCGGCTCGCGGGGCAACGAGCTCGCCTCGGTGCAAGGACCCTCAGCCTTTATCCGTTGGGCCAGAGTTGCCTCCAGACCCTTCTCCTGTCTGCTTTTCTTCCTCTGAGAGTGCCTCTGCAGCTACTTCTTTTCCTTTTTCCTTTTCTTCTTCTTCGGGTGCTTGTTCTAGTTGTGGCGGCGGGGGAAGGCGATCACGGATGCGTTCCATAGTTCGGCGAACATGGGCCCAGGCACCCTTCTGAAAGGGTTCACGATCTTGCAGCGCCTTGACAAGAATATGGAACCGATCAATTTGCCCTATATCGGCATATTTGGCTCTTACACTCAAATCATTCAAACAAGCCGCAATTCGGCAATACTTAAAAATGAAATCCGTGACCTGCCTTTCCGTGACTGGCTCCTTCCAGTCATCTATTTCTGAAACATCATTTTCAAACCTGAGCCAGGCTGGTTTGAGTTCTTCTTTGGTTAAAAGGTTCCCGTCATCATCGGTGAAACTCGGGAAACCCAATGCTGAGAGGTCCTGGAAATATCCCAGTGAAGTGCGTTGCTCCTGCTCGAACATGTCCATGAGATTTTTAGCCTTCTGAGCTTTCCTCACCTTGGAGAAGAAGGCGCGGACCGTGGCCTGGACAGTGGACCAATCTCTTGCTGTCCGACTCATGGCAAGTTACTGTTGCCACATTTTGCACGGAGTGCCATGTCTTCGGTTTTTTTGTAAGGATGCTACTTTCCCTTCCCTCTTCCTTCTCTCCTCTCCCTTTCTCCACTATCCCCTTTCTTCCCTGCCATCAGTTTCATTCTCTTCATTCCCCCCCCTTCCTTCTTCTGACTGTTTCTCCAAGAGGGCAAAAGGCCCAAAATTTTCTAAGTGTTAGTGTTGCCGCAACCCGACTTCGCAGCGAAGTCGGGCTGCACCCTTAATTTTGAGCACACTTGGGGAGCTGATAAGCAGAGAGCTGAGCCCAAAATTTGACCAAGTATTGAGCGAACCCCGACTTCGCAGCGAAGTCGGGGTGCGCTCTCAGTTTTTTGCGCACCTGGGCATTATCAGTGGAGGACATCCCCAAAAAATTGTCTAAGTGTTGGGTGCGCAACCCGACTTCGCAGCGAAGTCGGGCTGCGCCCTCAAATTCATGCGCAGTTGGGCGACTCACTTGAAGAAACGGCTAAGTTGGGTGCGCAACATGACTTCGCAACGAAGTCGGGCTTCGCTCAGGAAGAAGAGCGTAGTTGAGCAGCCCATCATGGTACCTCCAGTAAAGACTAAGTGTTGAGCAACCAGACTTCGTAGCGAAGTCGGGGTTCGCTTACTTACCTGCGCGCACTCGGGCAAAAAAATGTTGAAGCCTGCCCAAAAATTTTTTAAGGCACGGAGGCCTCCCCAATTGCGTAACTTCCCCCTTGCGCTGCCTGGTTGCGCTCCAATTCTGGGCGAAGTCGGGCAAGAAAGAAAATATGAGCTCCTAAGGCAGATTTTTCCCCCTATCAGATTCCGACAGGTGTCTAGCCTCGAGATTCGAGTCAGAGATGTGACAGGAGGTGTGCGAGCGTGAACCGACTTATTGTACTTCAACTGCCCTCAGTCAAGCTGACTCGGAGCATCATCCACCGCACTGCCACGTAGCTGCTAATTTTTTAGGTGGACCTTGCTGCAAGCACGTTCCATGCCGACAGAGGTCAACATCAGCCGCTTTTTGCCGCTTTTGTCAGCTTTGTCAGCTTTTTCAGCTATTGTCAGGTTTGGGATCCTGTGCCCAACGATGTAATGGGGGGAAATTTATGCTATAAATAGCTGGGCAATATCATTGTAAAAGGGTGGAAGGGGGATATATTGCTAGGGAACCGCTGTAGCTGTGCGTTTGCTTTTAAATACAAAATCTACATGGGTCTATTGACTGTCTCTATCTTGTATGCTACCTTTACTGAACATTTCTGCCTCATGTTGCTTATGTTATTGCTTACTGTTATTCTGCTTTCTGGATATCGGTATTTAATAGTTAAGTATTCCTGGAATGCAAAAGTAGAGGATACATAGGATGAATGACATTGGTAGTTTCTGCAACATATCTTGTGTTTAATTGCTGTTAGTAGTGGTGATTGGTTATTGCCGTGCTGCTTTTCCTCCCCACCCATAACAATCACATTTATATTTCTTTCTGCATTTCTAATTTCTTTCCTGCACTCTGAGCTTAAAACCAATTGAGAAAACATAGGAAGCCGGCCTCCTCCGGAGATTGGCACGGAAGGCATTCCTTCCGGCATTTCAATCTGCTGGGTGAATCTAGGGCACATTACACTAAATCCTATCCTAGTGGCAAATTCGTAACCAACAGTTTCTCTGGCACGCCCGGTGGGACACGGGAGTTTCCCACCCCAAAACAGAATCGAAGCATTGGTGTTCGCTTCATTGCTATCAAATCAGAACACCTGGCGACTTTGGAAGTACCTGAATATTCTCTGAGTTCGTGAGACCGGTCCAACCTCAAAAGCGCCTTCATGCATACAAGAAGGTGGAGAGCAAGGAATCCAGGACACTAGCCTAATCTCTACGAAATCGACATCAAATCTCCTGGAGAGCGTGTAAGGCTGACTGACTACCAAGCTCATCAAAATGAACTCGAAGCTGAAGCTGAGATTGAAGAAGCCGAGATCGAAGAAGTTGATGTCGGAGAGGCCGAAATTGAAGAACAACCTACAACTTCGGACAACACTGATACCGATTATACGACCGAAGAGGAAGAAGACATGGCTGCCCAACAAAATGATGACGACCTCTTCCCAACAGTTGATTCCACAGGGCCCTTGGCTCTAGTTGGACAAGAGGTTGTGCCCCCCGCTGCCTTGAAGTCCATTCCTACTTACGATGGCTTTGGGAAAACGGCATACGAGCACATCCAAGACATTCTGGCCTTGGCTGCGCTGCACTCTATCACAAGTGAGAGTGTTAAGACCCGTCTGTTAGCTCTTTCTCTGAGAGGGAAGTTTCTCTACTGGTGGAGATCTTTGCCGAAGGAGCTATCACGGGATGGCCCCGATTAGCGGGCGAGGCTAGTGAAGGGATGCAACGAGTCTGCTGATCCCTCTTCATTGCTGCATCAGTTTCAAAGCATTCAACACCATCCGCAAGAGGAGATATCAGACTTCAACGTGAGGTTTGCGAGGTCCTGGAAAAGAGTACCTCGCTGGCTGCGACCTCCGACGGGAAAAGCTGCGCACTATTTACCAAAGGTCTTTCAATTCAGATATTTGCCTACTCCTCAAGATAGCCCGGATCGACACTTTTCCTGCCCTATATGAGGCTGCCCAGTAAGCAGAATTAGACATAATTTCTATAGGTAGACTTCCTCATAGAATGCAGCCTCCCATTTACCCTGATTTCCCTCAGTCACAATACCCATCTGCGTCTGGTGTAATGCCATCCTCGTCAAATCAGTACCCTCAGCAGCCATGGAATCCAGCGCCGGTTATAAACCCTAATCTGCCCCTATGGTCAGCCCCAGATCCATTATCCTAATCTGCCACCTCCGCCTCCGCAGATCCCGCACTCCCGCTCCCCTCATTACGCGATGTATCGCACCTCCACCATTAGTCGCAATAACTCCTCCGGCCCGACTGGTGCCTACTGATAATGATATTCAGAATAAGATCCTTCAGGAGGTACGGGCTCTGGCCTCTGGTTACCATACTATTTCCAATGATATGACAATCATGAAGAAGTAAACCCAGATGGAGTTTCTTCCGAGGAGACCATATCCTCCCCCTGCGCTAACAAAAGATCAAGCTGCGCAAGTGCAAAGGCCCCCGGCGAGGAATGTTGCCAATGAGGTCCTGTTGGTTACGAATCTGCCATGAGGAAAGGATTTTGGGTTAATGCGCCCAGATTCGCCCACCAGCATGAAAGGCCGGAAGGAAGAGATGCCTTCCGTGCCAATCTCCGGAGAAGGCCGGCTCCTTTGGGGGGTTTTATGGTTTAAGCTAAGAGTGCAGGAAAGAGATAAAGAAACGGAAAGAATTTACAAAATGATTGGAGTTTGGTGGGGGGAACTAACAGTACGGCAACACATCAATCACCATTGCTTACTGCATCATAAATACAAAGCATGACCAGGAACTGCAAAACCTAAGTATACTTTCTGTATTAAGCTATGTACGCACAGCTACAATGGTCCCCTAGCAAACATTCTCCCTACAAGGAGAACTAACAGAGCACGGCAATGCATCAATCACCACTACGTACAATCACATAAACAGAAAGCAACCAAGAGATATCGGAGCCAGGTATATGTGTTATGCAGAGAATTTATACGCACAGCTACAATGGTCCCCTAGCAAACATTCTCCCTACAAGGAGAACTAACAGCACGGCAACGCATCAATCACCACTACGGACAGCAACGTAACACACAACTGATGGAACTGCTACCACATCTATTCTATGTATCCTCTAATCTATGAAGTTCAAAAGTACAAGCAATGCTTCAGGCACCTGACCACCAAATGCTGAAATGAATCAACGAGCCGTGACACAGGGAAACATAAAGCATAAATATAAAGGAGAGGCAGCATAAAGAAATAAAAGCAGCAGAACAGAACCAAGCATACAAATTATATTTATAAGCAGAAGCACGGTTACAATGGTTCCCTAACAGACATTCCCCTTCCACCCTTTACAATGAAATCATGGTGGGTTTTTATAGCCCGAGTCCCTCCCGTTACATTAATGGGCACAAAGTCCCAGCCAAACACTAGCTGACAAAAGCGGCGAAGGAGCTGCAAATGCTGACCTTTGTCGGACCGGACTGTACCCGCAGCATGGTCTTCCTGGAAGCTGGACAGCTACGTGGCGGTGTGTTGGGCAGAACTTCTTCTCGGCAGGAATGCGGGTAGCTGGAGCGGGTAGAACCTCCAATCAGCTTTAAATGAGGCCACTGGCATAGGTAGTGCAACCCATGCTCGTCCTTTTGCTCGGCACGTCTTGGCTCAAATCCCGAAGCTGGACACTTGTCAGATGATGGATGATGCTGTTTGACACGTGTCTGCCTTGAAAGGCAGTTTATCCAACTTCGCCTGGGATCAGAGCGCCATCGGGTTGCGCAGGCAGAAAACAACGCAGTCGGGAAGGCCTTCATGCCTTGGGTGTATTTCCGAGTTTGTTTCCCTACTGCGCACCTGTCAAGGGCGCACTCCGACTTCGCTGCGAAGTCGGACTGCGCACAGGTGAAAGCTGGTTTCTGCCGCCGTACGGACTTCGCCTCCAAACACTTAGTCATTTTTTTGCCAACCTGCCAGCCTGCTACAAGGTGCGCCCGAGAAGAGGGGCGAAGTCGGACTTCGCACCAAAACTGGGCGAAGTGCGAACTTCGCACCAAAACTGGGCGAAGTGCGAACTTCGCACCAACACTTAGCCATTTTCCAGGGCAACTGCTGTCAACTTTGAAATCCAACTGAGGGGCTCCAAGAAAGGGGGGAAGAAAGAGAATGTAGGAAAGAGAGAGAAAAGGAGAGAGGAAGAAAGGGAAAGAGAGGAAGAGGGGAAAGAAAGAGCAAAGACTGCTACAAAACTGAAAACATTGCACCCCGTGCAAAATGTGGCAACATTTCTGGCGGCTCGCGGGGTGTCGAGCTCGCCTCGGCGCAAAGAATCCATGCCTTCATCCATTGGGTGCAGAGGAACTTGCTTCCCCTGCCTTTTGCTGCTCTAGCTGTTCTCCTCGCGGCAACTGTTCTTCAGATTCACCTTCGTCAGTTGCCTCCTCAGAACCATCTTCCGAAGGCTCTCCAGCTTTTGCTTCTGCCTCGCAGATGCGGTTGTATGCGGCCTGGGCTTGGCCCCAGGCTTCTGCTTCGAATGGCCGGCGGTCAGCAACTTCTTCTAATGCTGCGTGGAAAGCAGCGACCGCGTGCAGGTCGATGGTGAGGTATCTTTTTCCTAGCTCCTGGAAGTAGGAGCTGATCTTGCAAAGCATTTGGACACCATCTGGGTGACCTGACTTTCTTGAATTGGCTCGACCCAGCTATCAATCTCAGTCAGTATCCGCCTCAAAGGACCGCCAATTCTTTTTCACCTGCTCATGGGTGAGAAACTCACCATTCTCAACAAAGCCCGGGCACCCTAGTTCAGAAAGAGCGTGAAAGGGAGCCATACAAATGTCTCTTTCATGTTCGAATGCGTCCAACATTCGTCTGGCAACTCTCACCTCTTCTACTTTTTTAAAATATTTATGCAAGGTTACCCTTGCATCTGCCCATTCTGCAGCCGAATGAGGACATGGGGGAGAATTGGAGGCCATCGCGCTCGCGCTCCTGAAGATTTATTGCCAGGTCCAGCCATTGCTTCGCCTGGCGTTCGGCCTCCTCTACCACAGGCTTTCCCGGGCGTAAACTTCTTGAATTCTGGATGCGAAATCCAGAACTGACATAGCCTTATACGTGTGGGGCTTGCATCCCCATAGCAGATCAGCCCGCATCCCCTTAACTTTGCTCTTCGAAAAGACCGTCGCTTGAGATGCTCTCTCTGCAGATTGCGATCGCGCCTGTTTCAAAGACTCCCGGAGCCGAGAAATCTGCTCCAAGGCTGCCTCGCTTTCCGTTGCGGCTTGTTGCCGAGAAGCGGCCAGCCGGGCTTTTAGTTCATCTATTTCTCGTCGCGCCGCTTCCAGCTGCTCGATGGACCTCGGATAGGTCCTCTTCAAGCTGTCTTGTCTTATCCCCGCAACCCGAAAAGCTCTTCCCTGTTCCTCCGGACTCTTGACAAGGAGATTGTCCGCTTTACGAATGATTCCCCGAATCTCGTATCGCTTGTCGATATCGTCAAAGCTCTTCTCCTTTGTCCGGAGCTCGTAGTCCGCCCTGGTCATTTCCCGGAGAGGCTTCTTCACTTTCGGGATTATCTTCTCTGTTGTAAGCACTCTCCTCTCGAAGTTAAACTTGGTGCGCTTTACCGGGGCGGCTATCTCTTCAGGTCTCCTCCGCTTCAGATTTTGGAGGAAAGAGATAGGGTACTCTACAGCTCTCGTTGCCAGAGGCAAGTCGTCCGTATTCTGGAGGTCGTCCATGAAGTCTGGTTCCCCCAGCCTAGGGTTCTGCTGAGACGTCTCTCCTGCGGGAATGGGATCAGGAGGAACCGGACGGACTTTGGAAGGATCGGCCGCTTCTGAGGGCGACCGGGAAGTGGAGATGGGAGCGGCTGATGCTGAAAGGGTTTCAAGCGGCTGAGGCGGTGGATGTAACGGTGAATGCACGGCTTCAGCACTAACCACAGGTGAAGGGTTTGGGGTTTGACTCAGAGATAGGGAAACGTTGGGGTTCTGAGCAAACTGGTCAAAAGAATGGGGGCCGCTAGAAGGGTGTGGAGACGGGGAGGAAGATGCGGCCATGGCTTGCTCGGATTGAGCGGGAGATGGAGTAGGAGTAGGGCTAGATGAGACCAGAGAGAGTGGGGCAGCAAACGTACCTGCGAGCTCCGCCTGAGCCGATGCTGGATGGATGTCTGCGATTCTGGTTCCGGCGGCTGGCTCGGGACTGCCCAGAGAAACACGCTCTGGAGCGGCTGAACGCGGCTGCGGCTCTGCGACTGGCTGCTGCACCGTCAGACTAGGTCGCCTGATTTTTTCAACTCTCTTCCTCTTCTTCTCTTCTGGAACAATGGCCGGATCGGGGGAAGGAGATGAAGCAGGTGCAGCAGGCGCTGATGTTCCCACGGTGAACTTGTACCGGGGTTTGACTTGCAGAAGGTCTGCCGCAACCGGTCTGCTCTCTGGTGGTGCTGGCGCCTTTTGTGCCTGAAGGGTCACCTCAGGCGTTGACTTGATTGGCTTCTGCGCCTTTTCAGGCACCACCTTGGAAGCCACGGGCTGCATTGGGTCCACTTGGATGTCTGTTGGGCCCGCGCTGGCAGTTGCCGAAGTGTACAACTGTTGGGAGGAAGGCCCTCCTTTATAACCCTCAAAGGGACCTCGGGGAACGTAATCTTGATATGCGAACGGCCGCCAGCTGTCATGGTGCTGGTCATATAGAACTGAAAAGTCGTCATCAACGGCCAGATTTCTCCTGGTGGATTTGTCGTGCTGCGTGCGGCACCTCATCTTCCAAAGATTCAATAATCTTTTCTTTTGGCCAGTTAAGGCCTCGCTATCTTGGAGATGAATTTTTTAAACCCCGGAGAAGAGAACTTGTGGTCCGGGTTTCGCTTGGGGTCATATGCCACCTCCTCGCAATAAAAATCCTGCCATGGAGGCGAAGCTTCCATCAAGTCAATTTCCCAGTCAAGGTCAACATGGACCACATCGCATCTGTCTTCGATTATATCCGCCCGGGGGCAGAGATGCGTGAACTTTCCCCTTATCCCGTACGGGTCGTACTTCCAGCGCTGCGGCAGCAGAATCAGCCCAATGTCAAAAAGCTCCCGCTCGAGGTAGACATGCTGTCCTACCTCGGAAATCTCAACGTTCGCCCAGGAAAGAGGATATTGAAAAATCTGGCCTCTTTTCTTTCCTAGGCCGAACTCCTCCTCAACATAATCCATCTGACGGGCAACCTCCATCCCAAACTGATGATCCGTGCACCAGTAGGGCAGCAGATGAGGTTTGCCCTTGAATCCGTAGATTCTGACCACAATCCCCGCGTCGCTCTAAAAACGTCCCCGAGCTTCTGACTCAGCAAAGAGTTCGTCATTTCCCGCGGGGGGCGAGGGATCTCGCCATCGCTGAAGACTGACATGACCAACCCCGTAAAGTTGAAGTTAAACTTGTAGTAAGACCCTTTCCGGTATAGGTCATCCGTCCAGTCGTAGACGGGCTGTGGCTCTCCCTTCTCGTTGACCTTCTTCAAGTTCGGGATCGGCATCCGGGAGTGCAAATGATACAAACATAGCCAAGCTAGGACAGAACTGAACCGAAATTCAGTGGACTGCTTCTTCTGGATCTTCACCAGGCTGGAGTGGATGGCGTATGCAAGCCAATCCGCCCAGTCGAAAAAGATGGGGCGCTTTCCACTTCTCTGCGCTGCCGGTTCGTAGGATTCTCCACACAGGAGACATTCTGCCAGCGCTAGCTGGTACGGCTGTACCAGCTCATCAGAGTCGCAACCGAGGATCCATGCCGTAATGGTGTATAAATATTTGCTCGAAACCTCGCCAAGGGCATGGGGCCGGTTGGCCATCGTCCACCGCAAGCGGGGCGTTCAGCTCTGAATTGAGGAAATCCCTCATCCGTTTTGTATGCGTGAAGCGTCCCGCTTGCTCGCCCGCATTTATCTTTTTGACGATTGTGCTGGAGTCATACTCCAACCCCGGGGCGAAAGCCGGCTGGACAGTCTCCTTGCGCAGCGCGAACAAGGGTTTACCGCTGGAGCTGCAAATTTGCCGGTAGCTGGTCTGTAATGTCTGACAATCAGGTCTACCAACTCCGGGCATTGATGGACAGGAGGGCACAAGAACCGGAAAAGGTTTGACTTGTACGCCGCTCCGAAATGGTGAGAGGGCGAAACCTTGTCAGCCCAGCTCTCCACATTTGTCCGCAGCTTAGTCGTGCTCATAGAAAACGAGCCGTCCTTGTATCCCGCCGTGTAATTTACCGGAGGTGGTGGGGCTTGCCCACGCTGTACTTTCTTTGGCCGGGACTTTGACTTTCGCTCCGGCGGTGTTTCACTTCGAAAACACTTGGCCGCGGTAAATCTTCGGGTTCGCACCCTTCGCTGGATTGCGCTGGCATTGGCATCTTTCCTCTGTCCATCTCTCCGAAACAACAATAATTACAAATTCAGGGCGTCTGTAGCAGATTTCGCAGTCACAGGAATAATCTGCGCAGTTTGGCATGTCTGGATGCATCTGACCCCCTTTTCTAGATAATGACAGCGTCATTAATGTCGCGCAGGAGGGGGTAGGTCGGCTGGCAAGTGAAGGAGTTAAGTTTCTTGGGTGGCCGCAGGAGAATGTTTTGAAAAAGGTATCCCGGCTGCCGTGCCATGCTTTTTTGATTGCACTTTTCATTGAGGACTGTGCAATCATTAAATTTATCTTGAACGCTGCGCCATGGCTGACGTCACTGCCGCAATCCGGGCACACTGCTCAAGAAAAAACCCCTTGGCGCGGAAACCCATCTCAAAACGGTCGCAATGCGCCTTGGGCCCAGCTTGGAGCTTTTAGAATATTTTATTCATTTTTTTAAACAACTGTCCAAGCTGGCCCAGAAAACAAGGCGCAATCGGACTTCGCCCAAAGTTGGGCGCGATCCGACTTCGCCAGCGCAGTCGGACTTCGCCGAAAAATGGGGCGCAGTCCGAACTGCAACTTGCATTGAGACTGTTTCTTTTCTTTTTCCTACCGCGCCCGAGGGTTGAGCGCAGTCCGGCCCTTTACAAACTTCGGAAGAGAGGCGAACACTTAGAACTTTACTGCCTCTCGGGACCGGGCGCACGAGCTGCGCTTAAACAATGAAGCGCGTTCGGACTTCGCCCGAAATTCGGGCGAAGTTCGAACTTCGCGCGAAGTTTGCACTTCGCGCGCGAGTTGCGCGCAGTTCGTACTTCGCGCGCAAGCCGGCCGAAGTCGGACTTCGCGCGCGAAGTCGGACTTCGCTCAAAACTGAGCGCAGTCCGATCTCTTAGTGCCTTTGCAGTTTTTCTCCCTTCGAGCTTCGCTCTTTGGCTGGCGCGCAGCCCGACTTCGCTGCGAAGTCGGGCAGCGGCCAACACTTAGACATTTTTTTTTTTTTGCTTTCTTCTTCACTCGAGCAGCCCCTTCACGAACTTCGCCCCTTCTGAGGGGCGACAACAGACTTCGCTGCGAAGTCTGTATTCTCTCCCATGTCGCAGTTCGGCTCAAAAAAAATAAAAAACCGAAAGCCGGAAACTGTACATGCCGGAAAACAAAAATGCATAAGGGAAATTTTTACAAAGAAGGGCCACTCGGGCACCTTCAGCAGCGGTAAATTTTTAAGTGGAACCCGTTAACAGGGATAGGTAGGAGCTGACCCTCCATATCCCGAAGTACATAGGCATTGAACTGGTTCACCCGGGCAATCTGATATGGGCCCTCCCAGAGAGCATCAAACTTCCCGTGATTGCCCGGCTTCGCCTTATATGAGTCCCACTTCAGCACCAGGTCCCCGATTTTAAAAACTCGGGCAATGGTGCCTTTTGCAAACCAGCCTTGAGTGGCCGCAATATGATCGGTGAAGGCCCGGTATGCTTTTTCTCTGTCTTCTTCCAACTGCAAGAGTTGGCACAGTTTGTCGTCCACCGGGTCTCCACTGCTCTTGTCTTCGTCCAACATCCATAGGGCAGGGATTTCAATGTGGGATGGCATGACAGCCTCTTTGCCATAGACGAGCGCATAGGGGGACGTTCTGATGGATTTCTTGAATGAAACTCTGTCCGCCCACAGCGCCCGGTTCAGGAGTAAATGCCAAGTCCGCTTGTTTCTGTCAATGGTCCTCCGGATGATTTTCAGGAGGTTCTTGTTAGTAGACTCGGCAAGGCCATTCCCTTGCGGGTAGTAATTAGAAGACATCTTGTGATAGATGCCAAGTTTGCCAGTGTACTCCGTGAGTACAGCGCCTACGAATCCCGGACCATTGTCTGTCACAATTGACTCTGGAACCCCGAAGCGGGTAATCAAGCTCTCAATGAACCTGATGACCGTTTCTTGGTCTGCGTTCTTGGTCGGGATTGCCTCTGCCCACCGTGTGAAGTAATCGGTGGCTGTAAGAATAAACTTGTGTCCGGCAGAGGAATTAGGCGAAATCACCCCAATGAAGTCTAGACCCCATTGCTGGAACGGAGTCTCGGCCTGAATCGGCTGAAGGGGCAGGGGTGCTTTTCTGTTTTTGCCAGCAAACCTCTGGCATTGATCACACTTGGAACAGACCGCATAAGCGTCTGTAAATAGAGTGGGCCAATAGTACCCAACTCTAATTATTTTTAAGGCCGTAGGCCTTGCAGAATGATGACCCCCAGGCATCCCGGAATGAAATTCTCCGAGGACCCTGGGCTGATCGGATTTTATGACGCACCGCAACAGGATGCCGTCGATGTTTTTGAAGTAAAGCCCCTCGGGGCGAAGAGTGTACTTAAGTGCACCTAGCCGAAATCTCCTTCGTTGTGAGGCGTTCAGGTGATCTGGACATCTTCCGGTGCAGAAATATCTCACCAGTTCATCTGTCCAATCACTCCCCTCCGATAAGGAGTTGGCTAGGTAGATGCGTGTCGCTGTGTCCTCCCACTTACAGGCGGAGATGCCGGCTACAGCGCTTCGGGCCAATTCCTGACACAAGGCTCGGCCCCTGATAAGCTTGGTGGGCCGCACTTCGATGTCGAACTCCTGGATTTTTGCAATCCATCCCGCTCTCTTGTGACCCGGTTCTCCTTGTATGATGAAGCTTCGAACGTCCGGGGAATCACAAAGACAGTCGTTTTGCTCTGGGAGACAAAATGCCTGAACTTTCGGAGGGATTTCATAACAGCGTGAACCTCCCGCTCTATAAAGTTGTACTTTTCCTCATGCGGCTGAATCACTTGGCTCAGGAACGCTATGGGGCGCTCCTCGCCATCGTCTCCCTTCTGAGTTAGGACTGCACCGTAACTTTCGGGTTCTCCCACTGCATAAAGGATGAAGTCCTTGGAGTAGTCCGGGTTAGTCAACACCGGAGCTTGCGCAATTCGAGCCTTGATTTCCTCGAAGGCTTGCTCTCTCTCATCAGTCCATTCGTAAATTGTATCTTTTTTCAGCAGCTCGGCCATAGGCTTGATCACCTGTGCGAAGTCCGGAATGAACTTCCGCACGAAGTTAATCTGACCGAAGAAGGACTGCAGCCCTTTTTTATCGATGGGGGTTGGCAAGCGAAGGAGGGCTTCTGCTCTGTCAGGGTCAATGGCGAGGCCTTCCTCGGAGATGACATGTCCCAGCAGCTTTCCTTCTTTTACCGCGAAGACAGACTTCTTCGGGTTTATAGAAATGCCGAATTCCCGACACCTCTCAAATATTTGCCGTAGGTGGGAAACATGATCCCCTCTTTGGTGAGAGAAAACAGTCATGTCATCAAGGTAGATAACAATGATCTTATTGAGCAGTTCTCGGAAGGCCAGGTCCATGGCCCTTTGGAATGTGGCACCAGCATTGGATAAGCCAAAAGGCATGCGCTGATAGGCGAACGTCCCCCATTTGGTGGTGAACGCCGTCTTATGCTGGTCCTCATCTTTGACCCAAATCTGGTTGTAGCCGGAAAATCCATCTAAAAGTGAGAATCTCTCGGGCTCCAACAACGATGTGTAGAATCTGGTCGATTTGGGGAAGCGGATAGTGGTCCCCGAGGGAAGCCCGATTTAGGTTTCTGAAGTCGACACAGAGACGAATGTCGCCATTCTTTTTCCTCACGGGCACCAAATTCGCGACCCAGGATGAATGTTTGATGGGGTAGATGATCTTGGCTTCCAGCATCTTCAAGAGCTCGGCTTTCATCATGGCCTCAATCTTCGGATTTACGGCCCTCTGCTTCTGACGGAATGGCTTGGCGCCATCCTCTAGCTCAATGGTATGCTGGATGACATCTCTGTCGTACCCCCTCAAATCCTCGTAGCACCAGGCCACGATGTCGGGGAACTCTTGGCACAGTGATCTGATCTGCTCAAGTTCCTCCGACGTGCGACCTGTTCCGACCTTGATAGTTTTACCAGGTTCGAGTTCCAGTGTCGGCATACCGCTTCGGGTCTACTTTGATCCCGTGAGATATTGCTCGTCATTCTGATCAAACAGACTCTCCAATGTAATCAGTCCTTTTGGGACATGATTATTTTTTAACTGTATCAACCCCTCATATTGCTCGTCATCAGGGTCTCTACCTTCGATTGAACCAACTTCGTTAACCAAAAATGTGACGATCTCCTCGTCACAACTGAACACCTGCCAGTGGGTGTCCTTATCGAGCACGTAAGGCCTGTAAATAGTGCGAACCGGCTTCGGTTTCTGGACGACGTCATCAGCCGGAACGTACCTGGCTCCAACAGACGCCAGAATGTCAGCGTGTTTGTTTTTCTCACGCGATATCGCCTTGACATTCAACGAGTCGAACGACTCCATCAGGTCCCACACCCGGTTGCGGTACGCCCTAAGATAGTGCTGTTTGGAGGCGCACTTGTTCGTAACCTGGTGACACACCAGCTCTGAATCTCCAAAGATCTGCAGGTGTTTGATCCCCAGCCTCTCCGCCTTTCGCAAACCCAAGCACAGGGCTTCGTACTCCGCCGAGTTGTTAGTGCAGCTCCGGGCCAACCTGTAGGTATAGTCCTTCTGGATTCCGGTCGGAGAAACCAGAAGCACCCCTGCACCGGCGCCATTTTTGCATCGCGCGCCGTCAAAGAAAAGCTTCCACAGCTTCTCAGGTGCAGGTCCCACTTCTTTCGCAGCTGACATGTCAAGCCTCTCGGGCTGTACAATGGAGTAACAGCCCTGCTCTGTCTCAATTACGGCATTGAAGTCCCGCAAAGAGAACTCGTCTTCAAGCTGTAGCACTTCGAAGGCTTGCTCGTCTTCAGCTCTACTGTCACCAGCTCTTCCTCTGACAACTGGACCATGCAGTCCAACTCTCCTCCGGGTATCTTCTCTACTAGGAAGGTGGAAGGCTTCTCATTGAAAATTTTCAGTCTCCTTCCTTTGAAGGGCACTTCCATGTGTGAGTAGTCTAGAGACAGGTACCCGCCCAACTTCGCAGTTAACTCCCGAGAGAGACACATGCCGAAGTAGGGAGCCAGGTCAACAACCACGACCTCTTGGATGACCACGATGTCGAGAGCCTTGTGCAGCCGGATAGGGATGTCCTTTATGACACCAACTGTCTTGACAGGGGTGCCGTCTAATTGCAGCACGCCTTGGCTGCTACGTGTGTATTCCATCCCGATCTCATCGCAGACGGCCTTCGGCATCACAGTCGTGGAAGCACCAGAGTCCACCATGCAGTTGTGAACTATGTGCCCTTGCATCCGTAAAGACAGATAAAAGGGAGGCGGTCTGTTCTTCCCAGTGGCTGAGACTGTCAGAGGTTGAACCAGGACAGCGGGCTGTATCTGCTTGCCGCTCTTCATGTTCTTCAGAGATTCTTGCAAGCAGATCCACCTGGCCTGGGAGCAGAAGAGCATCATACATGCTGATTCTAGCAGGTGTTCTTTTCAACTCGTCTACTATGTCGTAGCTCGAGGTACTAGCTCCTTCTGCTTCTTTTGCCGGCTCATACTTCGTCCGGTATTGCTGGGTAGCTTCAACTCGTTGTCTCTTGGTCAGAGACGGGTACTTCAGCCTTCTCCCCGGGCTTGTTCTTTGGTTTCAGCTGGAGGCCGAGGTACGGGAGCTTTAGCCGGAACTGGAGCTTTTGCTATAGGAGGCTTGGCTGGAACAGGGGCAGCCTTTGCCGGAGAAGGCTTGGCTGGAGCTTTATCTTTGGATGCCTTCTCCTGGGCTGTGTAGGGCCACAGCCGTTTGTACGGTGGCAGCCCACCGGGCTGCGGTTTTTCTCTTCTGGAATAAACTTGCAAAGGCTTGGCAGCATCTCGCGGTTTTCTTTTCTTCCTTGGCGAGCGGCACTAGATTCTCCTCTGGGAGGGCAAAGTTGGCTTCGCCGTCCAGGATCATGTAGAGTTCATCGTCCTCTATGGCGCTGCCGGCCAAGGTCTGGATGTAGTGCTGGTGCAATGTGCAGTCTTCCTCCGAATGCGGGTCATTGCACGTAGTGCACCAGTTAACCTGGTCGGAAGGACCAGGCGGGTCTTCTATAGCAGCATTTCTCGGAGGCGGACGCCTCTGCAACTGGTGCTCTGGGGGCTTGTCTTTTGTCAGCGCCGGGGGCGCATATGGCCTCCTAGGAGCGAGGTCCATCTGGGCTTGCTTCTTCTTCAGAGCGGTCATGTCATTGGACATGGCATGATATCCTGAGGCCAAAGCCCGCACCTCCTGGAGGATTGTATTCTGAATGCTACTGTCAGGAGGCGGCAACTGTGCCGGTGGAGGCAATGCGGCTAATGGAGGAGGGTTAGAATAAGGTGCGTACTGAGGGGGAGCAGGAAGTGCTGGAAAATGCGGAGCAGGAGGAGGCGGGTGAGGATAATGCAATTGAGGCGGGCCGTAAGGAGTTACGACCGGCGCCGGATTCCACTGCTGCTGGGGTTGCTGTCCTGATGTGGACGGCGCACCACCGAAGCAGGAGGATACTGGGATCTGGGGAAGTCAGGATGAATGGGTTCCTGCACCCTGGACGGGAGTCTGCCGATAGAAATAATGTCAGCTTCAGCTTGCTGGGCAGCCTCGTACAGAGCAGGAAACTCGTCAATTCTGGCAATCTTCAGCAGGAGGCATATGTCTGAGTTGAAGGATCTCAGATAGTAGTGAGCAGCCATGCCAGCTGAAGGCCGAAGTTCGCGAGGTACCCGTTTCCAGGATCTCGCAAACCTGATGTTAAAGTCGAACACCTCCTCTTGAGGATGTCTCTGGATAGCTTGGAACTGATGCAACAGAAGAAGTAGGGTCAGCAGACTCGTTGCATCCTTTCACGAGCCTTCTGGCAAGCCGGGGCCACCCTGTGATGGATCCCTCTTGCAGCGATCTCCACCAGTAGAGAAGCTTTCCCCTCAGGGAAAGGGCCAGCAGACGGGTCTTCACACTCTCATCGGTAATGGTATGCAATGCGGCCAGGGCAAGGATGTCCTGGATGTGCTCGTACGCCGTCTTGCCGTAGCCGTCGTATGTAGGGATAGACTTTAAAGCAGCAGGGGGCACAGCTTGCTGTCCGACCAGGGCCAAGGGCCCTGTAGAGTCCACCGCCGGGAAGAGATCATCATCATTTTGCTGCTGGGCAGCCATTTCTTCTTCTTCTCCTCCGTCGGTTGTGTACTCAGTGTCGGTACTTTCCGAGGATGCAGATGCTTCTTCTTCCTCGGCCTCTTCTATTTCGTACTCCGCTTCGGCTTCTTCTTGAATTTCAGCCTCGGCTTCGTCGACACGAGCTTGCGGATCAGCCAGCCTGGCAATTTCGCCTCGAGCGTTGATGTCCAGTTCATAAAAGTCAGGCGGGCTTCTCGGATCCCTTGCTCGCCACCTTCTTGTTTGCATGAAGGTGCTGGGACCGGTCTTTCGGACTCAGAGGATTTGTTCGTGCAGAGTCGCCAAGTGCTCAGATTTTGAACAGCAATGAAGCGAACACCGGTGCTTCGATTCTGTTGGGGGTGAGAAACTTCCTTGTCTCACCAAGTGCTCAGAAACCACTGTCGCCGCCGTGTGGAGACCGATCAGAAAATCTCTCTTCAAATGTGGGACCCCTGGTCCCACCGGGCGTGCCGCAGAAACCGTTGGTTACGAATCTGCCATGAGGAAAGGATTTTGGGTTAATGCGCCCAGATTCGCCCACCAGCATGAAAGGCCGGAAGGAAGAGATGCCTTCCGTGCCAATCTCCGGAGAAGGCCGGCTCCTTTGGGGGGTTTAAGCTAAGAGTGCAGGAAAGAGATAAAGAAACGGAAAGAATTTACAAATGATTGGAGTTTGGTGGGGGGAACTAACAGTACGGCAACACATCAATCACCATTGCTTACTGCATCATAAATACAAAGCATGACCAGGAACTGCAAAACCTAAGTATACTTTCTGTATTAAGCTATGTACGCACAGCTACAATGGTCCCCTAGCAAACATTCTCCCTACAAGGAGAACTAACAGCACGGCAATGCATCAATCACCACTACGTACAATCACATAAACAGAAAGCAACCAAGAGATATCAGAGCCAGGTATATGTGTTATGCAGAGAATTTATACGCACAGCTACAATGGTCCCCTAGCAAACATTCTCCCTACAAGGAGAACTAACAAAGACGGCAACGCATCAATCACCACTACGGACAGCAACGTAACACACAACCGATGGAACTGCTACCACATCTATTCTATGTATCCTCTAATCTATGAAGTTCAAAAGTACAAGCAATGCTTCAGGCACCTGACCACCAAATGCTGAAATGAATCAACGAGCCGTGACACAGGAAAGCATAAAGCATAAATATAAAGGAGAGGCAGCATAAAGAAATAAAAGCAGCAGAACAGAACCAGGCATACAAATTATATTTATAAGCAGAAGCACGGTTACAATGGTTCCCTAACAGACATTCCCCTTCCACCCTTTACAATGAAATCATGGTGGGTTTTTATAGCCCGAGTCCCTCCCGTTACATTAATGGGCACAAAGTCCCAGTCAAACACAAGCTGACAAAAGCGGCGAAGGAGCTGCAAATGCTGACCTTTGTCGGACCGGACTGTACCCGCAAAGCATGGTCTTCCTGGAAGCTGGACAGCTACGTGGCAGTGTGTTGGGCGGAACTTCTTCTCGGCAGAATGCGGGTAGCTGGAGCGGGTAGAACCTCCAATCAGCTTTAAATGAGGCCACCGGCATAGGTAGTGCAACCCATGCTCGTCCTTTTGCTCGGCACGTCTTGGCTCAAATCCCGAAGCTGGACACTTGTCAGATGATGGATGATGTTGTTTGACACGTGTCTGCCTTGAAAGGCAGTTTATCCAACTTCGCCTGGGATCAGAGCGCCATCGGGTTGCGCAGGCAGAAAACAGCGCAGTCGGGAAGGCCTTCATGCCTTGGGTGTATTTCCGAGTTTGTTTCCCTATCGCGCACCTGTCAAGGGCGCACTCCGACTTCACCGCGAAGTCGGACCGCGCACAGTGAAAGCTGGTTTCTCGCCGCCGTACGGACTTCGCCTCCAAAGACTTAGTCATTATTTCTGTCGACCCGCCACTGCTACAAGGTGCGCCCAGAAAGAGGGGCGAAGTCGGACTTCGCACCAAAACTGGGCGAAGTGCGAACTTCGCACCAACACTTAGCCATTTTCCAGGGCAACTGCTGTCAACTTTGAAATCCAACTGAGGGGCTCCAAGAAAGGGGGGAAGAAAGAGAATGTAGGAAAGAGAGAGAAAAGGAGAGAGGAAGAAAGGGAAAGAGAGGAAGAGGGGAAAGAAAGAGCAGCACTGCTACAAAATTGAAAACATTGCACCCCGTGCAAAATGTGGCAACAGGTCCAACCAGGCACTTCTGACCAGGTTAACTAGTGCTCCACATGCAACGATCCACATGGAGAGGAGGGTTGCATGCTGCATCGACATTATATTCAGACCCTTGCGGGCAGTACCATGGAGGACGAAGCATACATGATCCTTGAGGATGAAGGTAACTTTGCAGTCCCAGAAGAAGATCCTGTGTCACTCTTGACCAAGGAAGGCAAAAGGCCCATTGAGGCCCCCACGGCCCAGACGAAGCCATTGAAAGTATACGCCAGAAGGGAGAGGGCGCAACCTGCTGTGCTACCACCTGACAAGTCACCTTTACCTCCTACAGCCAAAGAAAGGTTCTCGACGCGCAAGGCTCTCGTGATAAAGGCTCCCGTAGCCCAACCTCTAGCCGAAACGAAAGAACAAGCTCAAGAGAAGCTGAGGTATCCATCGTTGACGAAGAGATAGAGAGTCGAAGCCACACAACAATATCGAACCAGGTATGAGCCAGCGAAAGAGATAGAGGGAGCCGACACTTCAACCTACAATATAGTTGATGAGCTAAAAAGGACCCCGGCGAAGATACATATGTATGAGGCTCTTCTGCTCCCAGGGCAAGTAGGCCTGTTGCAGGAATCCTTGAAGAGCGTGAAAGATGGAAAGCCGACGCAGCCTGCTGTGTTAGCTCAGCCCTTGACAGTATCTGCTACTGGGAAAAACAGGCCACCACCTTTATATTTGTTTTTGCGAATGGAGGGCTATATAGTACACAACTGCATGGTGGATTTTGGTGCTTCCACTACTGTCATGCCGAGGGCTGTCTACGAAGAGATTGGTATGGAATACACAAGGAGCAGCCAAGGTGTGTTGCAGCTAGACGACACTCCTGTCAAGACAATTGGTGTCATCAAAGACATCCCGATCCGACTGCATAAAGCCCTCGACATAGTGGTCATCCAAGAGGTCGTGGTGGTTGAATTGGAACCCTACTTTGGCATGTGTCTCTCTAGGGAGTTTACTGCGAAGCTGGGTGGATATCTGTCGTTGGATTATTCGCATATGGAAGTGCCCTTCAAAGCAAGGAGATTATAGATCTATAATGAAAAGCCTTCCACATTCCTGGTAGAGAAGATACCTGGGGAAGAGCAGCAGAGTGACATGGTTCATCTGACAACCAAAGAACTGGTAGAGGTGGATTTGGCAGAAGAGGCCCTTGAGCTGTTACAAGTGGAGGATGAGTTCTCCTTGCTAGACTTCAATGCCATGATTGAGACCGAGCAAGGTTGTTACTCCGTCACCCAGCCTGAAAGACTTGATCAGTCTGCAAAGAAAGATGTTGGACCTGCCCCAGAAAAGCTATGGAAGCTGTACTTTGATGGTGCCCGATGTAAGAATGGCGCCGGTGCAGGTGTACTTCTGGTTTCCCCATCCGGGATCCAAAAGGACTACACTTACAGGCTGGCTTGGAGTTGCACTAACAACGCGGCGGAGTATGAAGCTTTGTGTTTGGGTTTGAGAAAGGCGGAGAGACTGGGGATAAAACATTTGCAGATCTTTGGCGACTCAGAGTTGGTGTGCAACCAGATTATGAATAAGTGCGCCTCCAAGAAGCATTACCTCAAGGCGTACCGCAACCGTGTCTGGGATCTGATGGAGTCATTCGACTCTTTGAATGTCAAGGCCATATCTCGTGAGAAGAATAAGCATGCTGACATTTTGGCGTCTGTTGGAGCCAGGTACGTCCCGGTTGATGACACTGTCCAGAAGCCGAAGCCGGTTCGTACCATTTACAGGCCTTTTGTGCCTGATAAAGACACCCACTGGCAGGTGTTCGACTGTGATGAAGATATCGTCACCTTTTTGATAAACGAAGCGAGTACAATCGAAGGTAGAGACCCTGATGACGAGCAATACGAGGGGTTGATACAGTTAAAAAATAATCATGTCCCGAAAGGACTGATTACTCTAGAGAGTCTCTTTGATCAAAACGATAGAGCCATATCCCACAGGATCAAAGTGGACCCCAAGCAATACATGGACCTGGAACTGGAACCTGGAAAAGTGATCAAGGTCGGGGCAGATTGCACTGAAAAGGAGCTAGAGCAGATCAGATCTTTATGCGAAGAGTTCCCGGATATTGTGGCCTGGTGCTACCAAGACTTGAAGGGGTACGACAGAGAGATGATCCAGCATACTATAGAACTGGAAGATAATGCTAAGCCTTTCCGACAGAAGCAAAGGGCGGTGAACCCGAAAATTGAAGCCATGATGAAAGCAGAACTCTTGAAGATGTTGGAGGCCAAGATCATCTACCCCATCAAGCACTCGTCTTGGGTCGCAAATCTGGTCCCTGTGAGGAAAAAGAATGGAGACATCCGCCTCTGCGTGGATTTCAGAAACCTCAATCAGGCTTCACTGAAGGATCATTATCCGCTTCCCCAAATTGATCAAATCCTCCACGTAGTTGCTGGAGCTCAGAGATTCTCTCTCTTGGACGGGTTCTCTAGCTATAACCAAATATGGGTGAAAGACGAAGATCAGCACAAGACAGCGTTCACCACCAAATGGGGAATGTTTGCATATCAGCGCATGCCCTTCGGCCTTTCTAACGCCGGTGCTACATTTCAAAGGGCTATGGACTTGGCGTTCCGAGAGCTGCTCAACAAGGTCATTGTCATCTATTTGGATGACATGACTGTGTTTTCACATAAGAGAGAGGACCATGCCTCCCACTTGCGGCAAATATTTGAGAGATGTCGTGAGTTCGGCATTTCCATCAACCCGAAGAAGTCGGTCTTCGCGGTGAAGGAAGGCAAGCTGCTAGGACACGTTATTTCTGAGAAGGGCCTTGCAGGTGATCCTGACAGAGCAGAAGCTCTTCTTCGCTTATCCATCCCAGTTGACAAGAAGGGGCTACAATCGTTTTTTGGCCAAATCAACTTCGTGAGGAAGTTTGTCCCAGACTTCGCACAAGTGATCAAGCCCATGGCCGAGCTCCTAAAAAAGAATGCTGAATTCTTATGGACTGACGAAAGAAAGCAAGCCTTCGAAGAAATGAAGGCCAGAATCGCGCAAGCTCCAGTGTTAATAAATCCAGACTACTCCAAGGATTTCATCCTGTACGCGGTGGGAGAGCCCGAAAGCTACGCTGCAGTCCTGACTTAGAAGGGAGATGATGGCGAGGAGTGCCCCATAGCGTTCCTAAGTCAGGTGATTCAGCCGCACGAAGAAAGATACAATTTTATCGAGCGGCAAGTGCACGCAGTCATGAGATCTCTCAGAAAGTTCAAGCACTTTGTCTCCTAGAGCCGGATAACTATCTTCGTGATACATCCGGATGTCAGAAATTTCATCATCCAAGGGGAGCTAGGTCACAAGAGGGCAGGATGGATAGCTAAAATACAAGAGTTTGACATAGAGGTACGACCAACGAAGCTAATCCGAGGTCGGGCTCTATGCCAAGAGTTGGCCCGAAGTGCTGCAGCTGAAATCTCTGCCTGCCAGTGGGAGGATCCAATGACGGAAATTAACCTTGCCAACTCCTTATCAGAGGAGAGTGATTGGACGAATGACCTCGTGTGGTATTTTAGCATAGGGAGATGTCCAGATCATCTCAACGCCTCACAGAGAAGGAGGTTTAGGCTGAATGCCTTGAAGTATGTACTCTGCCCCGAGGGGCTGTATTTTAAAAATATTGACGGCATCCTGTTGCGGTGCGTCAAGGAATCAGACAAGCCAAAGGTTCTCGGAGAGTTCCACTCTGGGATGCCCGGAGGACATCATTCAGGAAGGCCTATAGCCTTGAAGATTATCAGAGCCGGCTATTATTGGCCCACCCTCTTCACAGACGCACATGCAGTCTGTGTAAAATGTGAAAAATGTCAGAGGTTCGCCGGCAGAAATAGGAAGGCACCCTTGCCCCTCCAGCCAATTCAAGCCGAGACTCCGTTTCAGCAGTGGGGTCTGGACTTCGTCGGGACCATAACGCCCAACTCTTCGGCGGGACACAAGTTTATCCTAACCGCCACAGATTACTTTACCCGATGGGCTGAGGCTTTGCCTACAAAGCATGCTGACCAAGAAACGGTCATTGGGTTCCTTGAGAGCCTCATTACCCGTTTCGGGGTTCCAGAGGCAATTGTCACGGATAACGGTCCAGGATTTGCAGGCGCAATACTCACTGAGTTTACTGGCAGATATGGCATTTACCACAAGATGTCTTCAAATTACTATCCGCAGGGAAACGGCCTGGCCGAATCCACCAATAAAAACCTCTTGAAAATCATAAAGAAAACGGTGGAGAAGAATAAGAGGTCGTGGCACCTACTTTTGGACCGGGCATTATGGGCGGATCGCATATCTTTCAAAAAATCCATCAAGACATCCCCCTACGCGCTTGTATACGGCAAGGAGGCAGTTCTTCCTACCCACATAGAAATTCCCGCACTTTGGTTGTTAGATGAAAAGAAAGGCGACGGGGATCCAGTGGATGTCAGACTTTGTCAACTGTTGCAGCTAGAAGAGGAAAGGGAGAAGGCATATCGGGCCTTTACTAAACATGCCGAGGCAACTCAGAGCTGGTTTGCAAAAGGGACCACCACCCGAGTTTTCAAAATCGGGGACTTAGTGCTCAAGTGGGATTCACTCAAAGCGAAGCCCGGCAACCATGACAAATTTGATGCCTTTTGGGAAGGCCCCTATCAGATCGCTCGGGTAAACCAATTCAACGCGTTCGTGCTCAAGGACATGGAGGGACAGCTTCTCCCGATCCCTGTTAATGGCTTCCACCTGAAGGCCTATCACCACTGAAGGGTGCCAAGAGGTCCTTCCTTGTACATACTTTTCTTATCTATTTCCTGTAGTTCAATTTATTTCAAAATCTAAATATTTCTTTAAGTTATTCAGTTTTCGGCTTTTGAAATCAAAGAAGCTAAGTGTGAGAAAAGAAGCAAAATTTTGCGCTGCTAAAAGTCTGACCAAGGCGGAAAATCGCCCGACTTCGCAGCGAAGTCGGGCGTCGCTCTTCGAATTGTGCGATGTCGGGAGCTTGGGAAGAGAAAGAGCAAACAAAAGGAGCCCCAAAATTTTCTAAGTGTTGGGTGTGCAACCCGACTTCGCAGCGAAGTCGGGCTGCGCACCCTCTTGGGAGCGCAGTCGGGCAGCAAAGAAGACAAGAATCGCCCAAGTGTTGAAGCCCTCCTGCGCAGAATTTTCCGAGCGAAGTCGGATTGCGCAAATTTTTCGGGCGAAGCCCGGTTGCGCTCTCAGTTTTGGGCGCACTTCGAACGACCCGTCAGGGAGAACAAGGGGCATGACAAAAATTTTTCTAAGTGTGGGTCCCCGAGGGTGCACTGTGCATAGCGCGAAGTCGGACCGCGTTCCTTCTTGGGCCCTTGGCCAGAGTCTCCCTCGAAGTGTGTGCCCAAACGGCGGCGGTGACGTCATTGGAAGCACGAGGTTCAAAGGTTTTAAGGAATGATTGCGCGGATTTCAAAGCAGATGTCATTAAGAAGTGAGCGCATTGGGGCCAACCGCGTACGAGGTGCGCTTCCAATAAAAAAATCCCACGTGCGGCCGCCGAGGAATAACGACGCTTTCTACGTACTTTGGGCAAATCACTTTAAATCCCTCCTCGCGCCATTAATGCTGTGTTTCCATTCCTAGAAAAGGGCCCTGGCATACTCAGAACACCTGAATTATCAGTGTAAATCAGAGCTGCGCAGTAAAGAGGAAGGAAAGTGCAGAATTAAGGTCTGCAGCGACTGAAATTTCTATCTCTGCCACCATGAGTGAAGAACAAAAAATGGACAAGGGGAAAGCGCCAATGCAGCCGCAGTCCAGCGATACAGAGCAGGAGGCTGAGGAACTCACGGAGTCCAGCGCTCATGAGAGCGAAGCGCCACAAGAGCAGAGAGGGAAATCCAGGTCGAGGCGAAGCAAAGGGCAAGGTCCTCCGCCGCCGCTCGTCAATCGCCTGGCCGAGTATAAAGATGGCGAGTACTCCATTAGCCTCACCAAGTTGCGGCCCAATATCGCAAAGTGGGTAGGCAAAGTCTCACCCTCGCACCACGTAGGAGCTGCATATAAGTCGAACCTATACTGGTTCTTGTGCCCTCCCGTCCACCATTGCCCGGAGTTGGTTGAGTCAATTGTGACATATTACAAACCAGCTACCCGGCAAGTCTGCGACTACCAAGGAAGGGTGTTGTTCACCCTCTTCAAAGAAAGCGTCCGACCGGCCTTCGCTCCGGGGCTCCAAAGACGACCCCGATGCCATCGTCAGAAGGATTAACTTTGATGAGCAGGTGGGCAGATTCAGTCAGAGCAGAAGGATGAGAGAGTTTCTCGATTCAGAGCTGAAGTCTCCACTGCCAGCCGGACAATGGCCATCAGGTCCCATACCCCTAGAGAGGTTTGAAAACAAGTACATTTATATTATCCTTGCATGGGTCCTTGGCTGCGGCACGGACAAAATGGTACACCCATATCAGCTGGCACTCGCAGAGTGTATTTTACATGGAGAGTTTTATGACTCTACTGCGCAAAGAAGCGGAAGGCGCCCGATTTTCTTTGATTGGGCAGATTGGGTGGCGTATGCCATACATTCAAACCTGGTCAGGATACAGCAGAAGCAGACAACCGAGTTCCGGCACTGCTCATTCCTCACATGGTTGTGCCTTTACCACACGCATTACCGAATCAAAGTGTCGGATCTTAAGAAGGTAAATGAGAAGGGAGCGCCGTTGCCGGTGTACGAGTGAACGGAAGCCCTGTACAGAAGAGGGTCTTACTATGACTTCAATTTTAAATTTTTAGGTATGACCCTGGCGCTGTTCAATGGCAAGGCATCTCGCCCTCCCCTGGCCATGATGAACTACTTGAGGAAATACAAATGCGGGGATACTTTCCGGTTGACCCAGGGCGTTGTTATCAGAATCTACGGATTCAAAGGGAAGCCGTTCTTGCTGCCCTATTTTTGCACTGAGCATCAGTTCGGCATGGAGACAACGCGGCAAATGGACTACGTCGAGGACAAATTCGGCTAGGGAAAGAAGAGAGGCCATATTTTTAAGTATCCTATTACTTGGGCGAACATTCAAGTCAATGAAATTGGGCAGCACATCTACCTAGAATAGGAACTCCTCAACATGGGCTTGATACAATTACCACAACGCTGGAAATACGACCCGATTGGGGTCAGGGGAAAGTTTGTACATATTTGCCCCCAAGCAGAAATCATGGAGGAGAGGTGCAACAAAACAGGCGCGGACCTAGAATGGCACATCGAACGGATGCAATCATGGCCACCATGGCAGGACTTCTACTGTGTGGAGGTGGAGTACGATCCGGAGCGCAATCCAGATCACAGGTTAGACTCGGCGGGTTTCAGAAAATTCCTCACGAAGGTGATGCCCCTCAGCTGGGAAAAGGACAAAATCATTGAATGTTGGAAGATGAGGTGTCGCACGCAACATGATAAATCTAACAGGAAGACATTGGCCATAGATGATGAGTTTTCGGCCTTATATGATAAATACGCCGACAAATGGGAGCCGTTCGCGTTTGGAGATTGTGTCCCCCTAGGCGCTAGGAAGAGTTATAAAAGGAAACCACCACCACAACATTTGTCCATTCGAAAACCACCCAACAAGGCGCCAACAAGCAGTCAGGTGGGCCCAATGTTGTCTCCAACTCCCGAAACGTCGCCTCAAAAAGAAAAGGAGCCAGAAAGGTCAACCGGTGGGCCAGCGGTAGTGGGCGTCCCTCCGTCAAAGCCCAAGTACAAATTTACCATGGGAGCACCATTGCCCGCCGCACCAACCGCCTCCGCCTCCTCCGAACAAACTGCCGCTCCAGGAGAAAAGAAGAGAAAAAGGGGCGAGAAGACCAAGATAAAGCGGCCGAAAAAGGAGGTTGCGCAACAAACAGCAGCGGCCCCACGAGCAGAAGCAGCCGCGCCAGAAATCATCTCTCTGGATAGTCCAGGGAAGGAAGCAGAGGTCTGGGCAGCAGGCGTCCTCCAAGCACCGGCTCAGGCGGAGCACGCAGGTACGTCCTCTTCCCCGGTTACACAAATCCCAGTTGGCCCTGCCGTAACACCTTCCCCCTCTGTATCAGGGCAAGCCTTAGTCGCATCATCCCTGTCGCCTATCTCCCAGTCCTTCCGCAGTCCCCATTCCTTTGAACATTTTGCCCAGGACCCGAACGTTTTCCAAACCCTGGGTCAAACCCTAAACCCCTCACCCGCGGCCAGTGCTGAAGCCGTACCTACATCGCCGCGCCGCTCACCCACATCATTCAAAACCCCATCTCCACCACCTACTCAGCCGCCCGTTTCCCCTAGGACCCGGTCGCCCTTGAAAGCGGCCTCTGGAATATCTCCTGCTTCATTGTTTTCAGGAAGGATGTCGCAGCAGGATTTGGCCTCGGCATACCCTATGCTGGCAGAGCTGGACCTCATGGGAGAACAGCTGCAAATCACGGACGATCAACCTCTAGTCGCGAAGGCCGCAGGATGCTCCGCCTCTTTCCTCCAGGGCGTCAAACGGAGAAGAGCCGAGGAAATAGCCGCCCCGGTGAAAAGCACCAAGTTTGACTTGGACAGGAGGGTGCTGCGAACCGAGAAATTGATCCCGAAAGTTAAGAAACCTCTCCGGGAGATGACTGAGGTGGATTATGAACACCGGATCAAAGAGAAGAGTTTTGATGATATAAGCGAAGAATACAAAATCAATGGTATTCGTCGCAGGACTGATAATCTCCTTGTTAAGTGACTTGAGAATCAAGAGAAGCTGTTTCAGCTTCAGAACAACTTGAGACAGCTGGAAGAGGATCTGGCCAAAGGCCACCACGCGGCTGGAGTCTTCCCAGAAAGAAATTGAAGACTTGAAAGCTCAGCTCGTCGCGTCCCAGCAGGAGGCAACAACACAGAGAAAGACAGCCGAACAGCTATCAGAAGAAAAGAAGGCAGCACTAGAACATATTTCCCAGCTGCAAGATTCGCTGAAACAGACCCAATCTCAACTCAAGGAGAAGGTGTCCCAGGCAGTTGCCTTTTCAAAAGACAAGATCAAGGAGATGCGGGCTAGTTTACTGCAGGGCTGTAGGGCTAATGTGGTCAGGTCCCTGTCCGTCCTGGATTTCGCATCCAGGATCCAAGAAGTATCTGCCCAGGGAAATCCTGCGGTAGAGGAGGCCGAACGCTAAGTGAGGTAGTGGTTGGACTTGGTGATAAAACTTGAAGAATTTGCGCACAAGGGCCTCCGATTTCCCCCTATGTCCCAGATTGCCCTAGATTGGGCGGATGCGAGGGTAACCTTGCACAATTATTTTGAAAAGACTGAAAAGATCAGGGCCGCCAGGAAGATGCTAGACATGCTGAACCATGAAATGAATATCTGCCTGGCCCCCTTCAACACTCTTTCTGCGCTCGGATTTCCGAGCTTTGTCAAGGATGGGGAGTTTCTGCCCCTCGAATAAGTAAAGCAAGACGGGCTGTCTTTCGAGGCAGATATATCAGAAATTGATGGCTGGACTGAACTAGTCCAGGAGGCGCAGGTGACCCAAATGGTGTCGAGATTTTGCAAGATTAACACCTCCCTTCAGGAGCTGGGAGAGAGATATGACACCATTGATGTGCACATGGTTGCGGCATTCAGATCAGTGCTGAAAGATGTCAGCGATTTAGAGCCCTTCCGAGCAGCGGCTGGGGATCGAGCCAAGACCGCATACAAGCACGTCCGCGAGCGGGAGCAACCTGCCGAGCAAGAGGGCGATGGTGGTGAGCATTCAGATTCAGAGAGAGAAGAAGAAGAAGGGTCAGAAGAAGAGACTGCTGAAAGCGAGCCCGAAGAAGAATAGTTAACCAAAAAGGGGTCTCAAAAGCAGCAGGATGAAGGGGAAGGGAGTTCCTTTGTGCCCAAAGGATAAAGGCCTGGTTCGTTGCATCGAGGCGAGCTCGACACCCCGCGAGCCGCCAGGAATGTTGCCACATTTTGCATGGGGTGCCATGTCTTCGGTTTTTTTGTAAGGATGTTGCTTTCCCTTCCCTCTTCCTTCTCTCCTTCTCTCCCTTTCTCCACTATCCCCTATCTTCCCTGCCATCAGTTTCATTCTCTTCATTCCCCCCCTTCCTTCTTCTGACTGTTTCTCCAAGAGGGCAAAAGGCCCAAAATTTTCTAAGTGTTAGTGTTGCCATAACCCGACTTCGCAGCGAAGTCGGGCTGCACCCTTAATTGTGAGCGCACTTGGGGAGCTGACAAGCAGAGAGCTGAGCCCAAAATTTGACTAAGTATTGGGTGCGCTCTCAGTTTTTTGCGCATTTGGGCATTATCATTGGAGGACATCCCAAAAAAATTGTCTGAGTGTTGGATGCGGGTGCAACCCGACTTCGCAGCGAAGTCGGGCTGCGCCCTCAAATTCATGCGCAGTTGGGCGACTCACTCGAAGAAACGGCTAAGTGTTGGGTGCGCAACCCGACTTCGCAGCGAAGTCGGGCTTCGCCCGGGAAAAAGAGCGCAGTTGAGCAACCCATCATGGTACCTCCAGTAAAGACTAAGTGTTGAGCAACCAGACTTCGCAGCGAAGTCGGGGTTCGCTCACTTACCTGCGTGCACTCGGGTAAAAAAATGTTGAAGCCTGCCCAAAAATTTTCTAAGGCACGGAGGCCTCCCCAACTGCGCTACTTCCCCCTTGCGCTGCCTGGTTGCGCTCCAATTCTGGGCGAAGTCGGGCAAGAAAGAAAATATGAGCTCCTAAGGCAGATTTTTCCCCCTATCAGATTCCGATAGGTGTCTAGCCTCGAGATTCGAGTCAGAGATGTGACGGGAGGTGTGCGAGCGTGACGTAGCTGCTAATTTTTCAGGTGGACCTTGCTGCAAGCACGTTCCATGCCGACAGAGGTCAACATCAGCCGCTTTTTGCCGCTTTTGTCAACTTTGTCAGCTTTTTCAGCTATTGTGAGCGCTGGTGGAGGGTATGACCTTCTTGGCAGGAATTCCTGCTGTGCCATGATGATCATGTCATTAGACAAGGTTTGCACAGTAGAATTCAAGGATTGAACCTCCTGCAATATTTTAGCTTGCATATCCACGACTGTGGGGGCTGGTGGCAATGGGACCATCGTTGGTACCGGAGGCAAGGCAGGGTATTGGGGTGGCGCCGGTAATGCCGGAAATGACGAAGGGACGGTGGGTTGTGGTGCCGAAAATGTAGGAAAATGTATTTGTGGGGCAACGATCTGGGACACAGTGGGGTTCGGGTTCCATGATGGGATCGGGCACGCAGGGGATGTGGAGGTCTGCGAAGTAGCTGCACTAGGGTACTGTGACTGGGGAAATTCTGGGAATATGGGCATCGACATCCTTGGAGGAAATCCATTTCCGCTTTCTAGGCCAGCTCATATAGTTCAGGGAAAGTATTAATATTCGAAAATCTTACCATCATACTGATGTCAGCGTTAAAGGCCCTAAGGTAGTAATATGCTGCAGCTTCGTTGGTTGGTCGAAGTCCATTGGGTACTCTTTGCCAGGTTCGGGCAAACCTCACATTGAAATCAGGTATCTCCTCCTGCGGGTGCCTTTGGATCGTTGTAAACTGGTGCAAGAGAGAGGACGGATCGGCAGATTCATTGAACCCCCTCATCAGTTGTCCGGCTAACTTGTCCCATCCCGTTATAGTTCCAGGTGGCAGGGATCTGTACCAGTAGAGGAGTTTTCCTGGGAGAGACAGAACCAGAAGCTTCACCATGACAATTTTCTTTTGTAATGTCATGAATCGCAGCCAGAGAAACGATATCTTGGATGTGTTCCAGAGCCGTCTTCCCTGTGCCATCGAACGTAGGGATTTTTTTCATGGCAGCAGGCGGAACCTGCCCTTGTCCCGCTAGATTTAACGATCCGGAATAATTCCATGTTGGGAACAATCTAGGCGGTTGTTGCGGCGGCGGCTGTTGTTCTTCGTTGCTGCTTCGTTGTTGTTGCATTTGTTGTTGATGTTGCTGGTGTGCCATACCTGTGCCTGGATTTGGAAGGACTGAAGCTCCTGAAGTTCCTGATTGACTGCTAAGTAGAACAGAGGTGCTTGGGTGATCTGGAGAGTTTGGGGGATTAGGGGGAAAACTAGTCGCAGTGCTGTCGGAATTTACGCCCTGTTCATTAAAGACAACCTCTTGCGATGACCTTTCGCGTAGGAGTGACTAACCTAGGACGCTCCTCGAATGCGCTAACGTCAAGCTCGAAGAATTCAGTCTCTTCTCCACTATTCCTAACTCTCCATCTCGTTTGCATGAAGGCACGAATATTTAGTACCGGTCTCTAAGGCTTTGAGATTTTCAGGTTGAACAGAGTCGCCAGATGCTGGAGTCTTACGGCAATGAGATGAGCATCAGCTCTCATTACCACTCACAAGGTGAGACTGACCGGGTCCCATCGGGCGTGACAGAAACTATTGGTCACAAATCAGCCACAGGAAAGGATTTTGCATGTATACGCACCCTAGACCTGGACCAACATTGAAAGGCCGGGGGGAAGGAATGCCCTCCGTGCCAATCTCCGGAGAAAGGCCGGCTCCTTTACTAAACTAACTGGGGTTTTAATCTAAGAGTGCA
The DNA here is from genome assembly GCA_028583015.1 of Wollemia nobilis. Classification (NCBI taxonomy): domain Eukaryota; kingdom Viridiplantae; phylum Streptophyta; class Pinopsida; order Araucariales; family Araucariaceae; genus Wollemia; species Wollemia nobilis. The sequence continues at coordinate 18,242,020 of JAQPPZ010017052.1, forward strand.
AGAAAGAGATTAAAAAGGGTAGGGGAAGAAATGTGAATGATTCTGTGGGAAAGAACCAACAACACAATTACTAGCTAATACCTTGAATTAGCAGCAATAAATACAAAGAATAAGACATAAATGAACACCATGCTAACTTCCCTATGTATCCTCTGGAAGAGTTCTAGGATTCAACTATTTCCCTACGCCTAAATCCAGATTTCAGAATTACTGCAGTTAGGAAAATATATGAATGTAACAGAAACCACTAACAACAGGCGGCATACAAAGAATTTAACTCAGTATTTTCTCCCCTATGTATCCTTTAGGAGAATTCCAGGGTCCAATCCCCAATCACACACCTAAATCCAGGATGCAGAATTACAGTATGCAAATGAAGAAATGGAATAACAGAAATAATCACAGAAGGCGACATACAAAAGAGAAATTGAGCCCAAAGTCTTTAATATCAATTGCAAAAATCAAGTTATAGCAACTTTCTAGCAAAAGTTCCCCCTCCTTTTTTCATTACAATACGTGGGTTTTTATAGAGGACCCGACCCTCTGAGCCATCAATGCGCTGGATTTGAAAGTACGCCCTCGGCAGTCTAAAAAATCCGCGCCTGTCCCCTTTTGCGACTGAGGTTTCACATCCATTTCCACAATTAGCAACCGTGGCTGCATCAGTCGGGGAAATCTGCATTTATGAGCCGTCTGACCTGTCCTGGGTTTCTCCGGGTGAGGTGCTCGAGTGGATTTACAAGTTGCCTTGGCTTTTCTTTTGCAACTGATAGCTCTTTTCCGATTGCCACAAATGGGCACCGGGTCTTTCGGTCAAGAAAAAATGCATTTATGAAACACTCAAATGCCTTGGAAAAATACCCGGCCTTGGGATGTGTGCCCTTGAAGAAAACGCCCTTTGTCGGTTGAGCCCTAGAAGGAGCTTCGCTATATTCTAGTTCGGGGCTTTGCTTCGCAACAGGTGTGGGCCGAAGTGGGGATGATAATCATGTATGAATGCTTCGCCCGAAGGGGCCCTTAAAAACGGCTTCGCAAAGATCTTATGCCGAAGCAGATGTTTCTTGCAAAAGCATGGCCTCTAGCTATTTATCACTTCGCCAGGGATGTAGGCTGAATGCCGCTTCGCTAAATATTTTGCCCGAAGAGACGGATGATTGCCAACGGACTACAAACTACTTTGCCGCGAACCACTCCAAAAACAGTCGTTTGGAAAGGTTTTTGCCGAAGCTAATTCCTGCCTTAGAATATTTCCTTAGCTTTTCAGGGGAAGCAAGGCCTTGGATGGGGAATTTTCGCACAAGAGGTAACCGAAGTAGATGCTTCGCAACGGCTTGGGGCGAAGTAGAATTCACCGGAGAAATGGTTCGCCAGAGGAGGGGGCAAAAGCGGGTTGTTCGCTTAAAATTTAGCGAAGCACTTTCACTCACTTAGAAAATTTTAGCAATTTGCACTTGCCGCTTCGCAAAATTTCTGCCCAAAGTGACTGTTTTGGTAGCTTCGCCAGCGAAGCTCCTTCTATGCCTTAGAAAATTTTTGGGCTTCTATCTGGGCTCTCCTGTTTTTCCTTTGTGAAGCTGTCCCCCTTTCTTCCTTTGCGAAGCTTCTTGTCCTGGTTAACTCTGTAGGCTAAGTTCTTGCATACATGGATTATTTACAAAGGGGGGCAAAAATGGCAGCCAAAATTGCTGTAATGCTGTTAAAACAAGAAAACAAATTCATGGAAAAATGAGAAAATTCTTTACAAAATTTCGATTTTCACTACCCCTTCAAGCAATGTGACAAAATTGTCAACAGGTCCCTTAGGTGCAGGAACTTTAGGGTAGCAGGCATTTGGTAGCTTATGTTTTGGCATAGGGGTCTTATGTGGAATGATGACTAGGCCTTTTTGCTTGACTTTTGATTTCTCCTCCAATTTTGATGCAATGCAATATGCTTGTGCTAAAGAATTGACGAGAAGGAACTCCGTCTCGAATCGAAGATGGTAGTGTAGGCAACTGATGTACTTAAGAACTAGTATCTCTCATCTTCCTCGATGCAAAGGTAATTGAGAAGATTATTGAACTTGTCAATGTACTCCTGGACAATCTGATCTCTGTGTTGCCGCAAATGTTGAAAGTGTGTGTTCTCATCTTTGTAGTAGCGCAAGAGGTAGAATTGCTTACAAACTTACTGCACAAAGTCTGTCCAGGAAGAGATGGGATTGCCAAACTCCTCTAGCCTATTGCTAGTAGCTTCTAACCAACAAACAACCAATGTCAACATCTTCAAGGTTGTGAAAGCAATCTTGTTAGCATCAGGGAGCCAATTGGTAGTGTAGTATGCCTCTAGCCTTTGCAGCCAAGTGTCCAACTCATCGACATTGATCCGAAATGAGAAGATTGGAATGTCGATGTTGGTCTGCAACTTCAAAGGTTCTTGACTCTGGAATGGTGTAGGGTTAGCAATTGCAGGTGGGGCTCCCAATTGAAGCATGAGATCCTAGAACTGCCAAATAGAGTGGTTCTCTACTCTTCTAGAGCAATTTGATTCAGATTCTTGATGTCATTGGTTTTGGTGTCAGGTTGAGACGTTGACTCTAACATTGCTTGAGATCCTTTGTACGGGCAACATGCTTTAGGGTACTCGGATATGGAGCCTAGTGTGATGCCTTCCTTCTTGCACCAAGAATGCGTGTGGATAGGAATTCAACAATGGAGTGTACTGGAAGGTCCTACGTTGGGCAAGGGTGTTCGCAAGAAAGAATGATGGCATGAGGAGCATATGAAGTGTGCTCTGTCTCTGCCTCTTTTTGGTTGATCAGAAGCTTGCTCTAATACAAACTTGATTTGTGCACTAGGGGCGTAGGATGGTTGTGTGTAGGACAATCCATAGAACGAAATAGTGTTGCCTTTAGGTTATAGCCAAAGTGTTGATGATGTGAAAGCTTTGGGCATACCGTTTGTTTGAAATGCACCTTAATAGACTTATCACAAGATAGTGTTATAGAGAAGATGTTGCAAATGCAGAAATAGATTAAAAAACAGAAACTCTTGTATTAATCATGAGATTGCATTATAGGGCTTGAATACAATTGTTTGTTGCAAGGTGCAAGGTGCTCCATTCTGTAGAGGTGCAGGAATAGTAAGAAGAAATGAAAGAGAAGACAAGAAGTCCTGGCTTCTTGGTTTCCCTCTTCCAAATAGAAGTCCTAAACTACATTTACAGAATGTACAATGTTACACATCTTGATGGTATAAAGCATAGTTGGAAAAATTGCAACTTGGGATAATCGACACTCCAATTTTGGAGATTTTATTGGCAACTCGAGAAAACTCGACAAAAAACCGAAGAAAATATTTCAATTTAAAAAAAACACTTTAAACAACAATTGGAGAGTCAAAAAGTTGATTTTATATTAGATATTCATTAAAAAGAGTACAATTACAGTTCTTGATCATGAAATCCAACCAAATACATCATACAAATTCAAAATTTCAAAATATAAAGCAGTTTTTTGTTTTCCCCTCTCCCTTGAACTAGATGGTTGGACTTGGCTATGGACAGATGGTCTCTTAGGTACAGGATCCTCATGGTATATGTCCTCCAATCCTCTAAAATGTTCCATTTTCTCTTCTAGTGCCTCGATGTCGTATGTAGTAAACTCGGTATCCGGTAGACTCTCGACAATCCAATCTGATATTGGATCTAGCTCATCCAATTCAATTGTCTCATAGGATTCATTTGCCTCCCCTCTTGTGTGGTGCGAAGCTGAAGATTGAATTGTATGAACACAAGGTCATTGAGGAGCTCTTGGGTCAACCTATTGCTCTTTTTAGTGTGTACGACCTCAAATAGAGAATAAGTGTGATCACACCCAAAAGCGCTACAAGGCTGACTCAAGATGCAATTACCCAACCTTAAATTAGGTGTTTTTGAACCATAATCCTCCCACCATAAATCTACAAAAAAGATTTTTTTTTAAATTATTAATTTAGATTTGTAACTGTCATTGTAAATGTAAACTGCAAGAAAAAATGTTTAAACTTCAAAAGTTTAAATATTTTACTTGGTCGCAAGGTTGACCTTAAATTTTTTACAAAAGGAGGATGAAAACAGGCTCCCATCAACACCCTTATAGGTTTGCAACTTTTGCAGGGATAAGGTGATGTTTGGTAGGGTCATTTATCATCCTCTCTACGCAAGTATAGAATCCCTCTTGGACCTCTTCATTAGTGCTAAGATTGCCAATGTAAAAACATTTGGCATTCAAGTACCTCACTGCATGAATAGGTCGATGGAATTGCCTTGTCCATCTCTTATCATTGATACGCCAAATTGGATCATACTTGTGATGGTTGGCATTGTAATAGTGTTCGATGGCCTCTTTTGATCTAGCCATCGCCTTGTGTTGATAACCCATTGCTAATCTTCATCTACAAGGCGAATAACCGTTGTAATGATATCAAAAATTAACCGTTGTTGTAATGATAACCCTCGTGTTCACACAATTGAAGGAAATGTTGTAATGATACCAAAAATGAACCGTTGTTGTTCTTACTTCCTTTGCCTTGCCCCTCCCCCTTGTGGTATTTTGAAGGGTTGTTTGTCTTGTGTTGGAGCCTCGATAGACACTCGCACTCCTTCCACTGCACTACCTTCCCGAATGCAAGCGCTAAGAACAGACTCTTCTGCAACAACATTAACATCCTCTAGTTCGACCTCATCCCATTAAAGAGAGGCCCAAAGCCCTACTCCATGTCCAACTGCAACTCTTGTCCTTTTGTGATCTATTTTTCTGCTTCCTTACTGCACATCCAAGGCTTCACCTCAATTTTTATCATATTGTTTGGTCTAATGCAGGGGTCCACATCATGTCGTGGTTGCACAATCAGATGGTATTTGAGGTGATGGATGCCTTCTTGCATGTCCTTGCCATAGTGTTTACAAAATACTAGCTTTGATAAGTTTCATTTAATACCATGCTTCCACATTGGATCCCTCCTTAGGCTTGGATTTGGGGTTGAACTCGAAGGATTTGGCTCATTGTTGTTTGCGGCGGTTCCATGGTCCTCACCTGAAGAATCCATCTAGTTTCTAGGGGGACGAACTAAGTGACTAAACAAATGCCCTAGGGCCTAGCCTACATGCTTTAGGAACAACAAATAAGAAGAAAACATTAAAAAAAAACCCTAGATTTTGCCCAAAATAAATCACCTTTGAAATCTTTTGGAATTGAATGAAATCTCCTTTGAATGGTGTAAAATCCGTCCATTCGATCTCCAAAAGTGGTTTAAAGTTGGTGTGCAACCTCTAAGAAAATTTCCTTAAAAGCAGGAGAGAAGAAAAAAAAATGGAAAAATAGGGCCAAAAATGCCTTTAAAAAGTACATTTGCCATTTCTTTTGCGGATTGCAAGTTTTGCTGAGTTTTTAGCGAGAAATTGATGAGAAATCAAGGAAAAATCGCCATGAGTTGGCAATTTTCTCGGCGTCGAGAAAATTAAAAAACAATAGCAGCCCGCAATTTCTCTCAAGTTTCGTGAGAAATTGCGAGAAACCTGTGATTTTTCCAACTATGGTATAAATAAACAACCAAGAATCTTTTTCTTGTGCCTTGGAAATCCAGGTGCTAGTTCTTGATGTAGGCAAGTAGCTGAATTGGTCTAAAACGGCTGCAATGACCTTTTGATGGTGATGCATGACACGGTTGTTGGCCATTTGTCGTACTCGCATGGGCGCCAACAACTTTTCTCATGTCTGGATGGGCGTCAACTAGATTTGTGCAAAAGAGGTTGCGCTAAAGTAGTCATGGCGCCAAAGGGCTTTGGTGCTAAGTGCTAACAAGGTCTTGGTGCAGAGTTTGCAGCTAGAGTGGTCTTGGCGCTAAAGCGGGAGTTGGTGTCAACTTGGTTGGTGAAGAGTCCATATGAGAGCCAAGGCTGGAGCTCGGAGGCGGTTTTGGTGACATGCCTTGAGGAACTTTGAGCAATCCCTGCTTTGCTCAGGTCAATGTACCTTTAGAAATCTCTATGCTACATGTACTGCTTTATCATAATAACCTTCATGCCTGTAAACTAAGAAATTCATTATTAAATTTATATGCTCTTAAATGTGACTCCTCGCAATATGACACAATGAATTTCAAATGGTTTTAAATATAGGTGGAGTTCCTTAACATTCAGCAAATCAGAAAATGTTCTCCACATATCTCTCTATTACACATGAGGATGAAGAAATCAGATTTTCAGTGAATAGCAACACCTTAGGAGTTTATATCAGAGAAAACGGGCCCAAACAAAAGCCAAGAATGTGTAATTTATTATTATTTGGGGCATGACATTCTTTCTACAGAGTTAAGTTAAAAGTTTAAAAAAGAAAAAAGAAGAAGCTCAAAATAGTTACAAGGAAAAAAGAAGAAGCTTAAAATAGTTATAAACTGATAGACCCAAATTCTAATATATTATAATATCTTAAGTGTATTGACAGCCTAAAAAAAATAACATCAGGCATCTCTAAAAAAATAAAATGAGCAAATAGGTGCCATAACAAAAGTCATCTGCAGATACGGAAACAAAACATGGCCTCATGCATTGAATCACACCATTGGCAGCCTACTTCTGTGACAAAGAGTTCCATACATTCAGAGCCAAATTGATTGATATTAGAATTTTGCTTTGTTTAATACTTTAATAGCTTATTAAAATCCTGCACTCATTTTAAGAGATAAGGGTAGTTTTTCCTGGTGCTATTCTTGATGTCTGACATCCAAAGTGAAAAATGAATTGCATCCATTTTTATTTTAGTCCTAAGTTTTCTATTTATATTAAGCTATTCAATTGGAGATGTACTTATTACTTCTATGTATTTGGTGTCAAGGTTCACAAGTGCGGTTCTTCGAGGTCCAAACTGGAAGATTCCCCTGCCTCCTTTTGGTCAGGGCTGGTAAGGGTTCTTGTCATTTTCATGTGAGCATAACATTTTTCACATTTTAATTTCCAATTTCCATTTGATGTGACAATGGAGGCATCAATACATAGAGTACTTTAATGAGCAGAACTTACAATGACTAATTAAAACTTCGGCATATTGTTCTAGACCATCTAAAGGATGCACATAAAAATAAAAACTAACAAAAAGTTGTTTTATTTGATCTGTATGGCAAAGAGCTGTATTGCTGTGATATATTCTCCAATTGTGTTTGGTTGTATTGTCAAACCATGGAATGAAACTAGTTTTAAACCATTCACAGGAAGCATGTAAATGTAAAACTAATGAAAGCTAAAATTATTTAATTTGTGTGATGAGGAACTCCATTTCCCTGGGTACTTTCTCCAAAAGGCACTTCATTCTTCTTTCTTTGTCTCAAACCTCTGTCCTAATAGCGGTGAGTAATCATGCATGTTCAGGGTTAAATAGAAACATAAACGACGACTCCTAGAACTCTACACTCCGCTGATATGGGTCTACTGTTTGCTGATCAATGTCCAGAAGCCATGCCTTATAGCCATATTATCCCCTGGGTTAGTTCTGCTTCTGTCTAATATAGAAGTTGAGGTGGAAGGAATAAGATGGTACCACACATGTTTGTTCCTCTTCAAATGTTGTTTGTGTATGATAGACTTATCTGCATCCAAAAATAACGAATAATGTTTTCCACGATTCTTATGATAAATAGGACATTGGAAGATGAACTAATACAGTAGATACCATAATAATCCTACACAAAATAAAGAGACATCCAAAAGAGTGAGTAGAGAATATTCAAGTGTTTTCCAAAATCCATGCTTATAGAAAATTAATGTCTGACCCTTAAAAATAACATATACTTTCGTGCACGTTTACACTAGTTGAGCCATTATTTTTCAGATTCTATGGGGCACCTGTATAAAAGAGCTAGACATTCTTTGTGTCTTGCTGTACTTTTCTAGCCACAAATTTGTTATTAGTATGGCATCTTCTACCCATGTGTTTATCATTGTCCATTAAAATTCATGTATTGCACTGTTAGGCAACATTTTTTACTTTTTCTTTGGGGAAGGTCGGATTTGCAAATGTTTCAAGTTGTCACCTCTTATTAGGTGTAACAATTACAGCTAGTCTCATTGAGTTTTGCCTTTATTATTGTATGCCAAATGGATAATGTCAATTTCCAGTGGAAGAAAATTTCATGCTATATATTTTCCCCTGTTCTTAGTCATCTTATAATGTCCATATTACATGGGCTTTAGGTTTTTTTTACATTTTTAATAACATATGACTGCATTCATACCTACCACAATTTGTACGCTAGGGAGCTTTATTTTATTCAGTACATAAGCTTGTAATCCATTTGTATTCTTTGGCCAAATGCCCTTTGACATTCTTGTTAATTCCCTGCACTGTGTCTAGCAATTCTTGACAATAATCCTGCAATGTTTTCAATAGCAACATGTCTAAGGTTGCATATTATCAAGTGCATAGGTTACTCTCTCTAAGTAAATCCATTTATTCTCCAAAATTTCAATTCATCATGCTTTATAACATTGCATATTGACCACCCAATCATCTGTGAAGTTATCCATTGTGTTGAACATCAGTTAAGTGGATCTTCTAAAGTTGACTAAGGGTGAACTTACTCAAGATTTATAATTGAATGCCACTTTGTATTGTGGAATAGGCTATGCTTATTTCAATGTCGCTGTTGGGATTTTCTACTTTGCTTGGCATCAAATGAAATTTTGTTTTGGAGCGGATCCTGTTGCAATTTGTTTGGAAGTGTTGCCTAGTTTTCATATATGTTTTACCATGTCCCTTGCATTCTCTAACTAGGTCCCCATTTTCTTCTTGTTCCACCCCAACTGTGGAAGCACAAACACATCTGACTATTATTGCAAGAATGTTGACATGGCTCCCTCCATTTTGTTGAATATTGTTGATAGAACAAAGCATTTCTTCAGTGATGGGAATGATGACTCTTTCTTGAGTTTCAATTTCCAAAGTCTAGTAAGCAGTAATAAAAATGTTATAGAAGTATCCAAAATCCAACTTAGCAATATAATATGGGAAACTGTTGTATTGCGTTCTTTATAAATAAAGTGAAGAACTACAATTATAATCACACACGAGGCTATGTGAAAACTCAATTATTAGAATTCATGTAACAAGGTCACCTTCCAAGAGAGAGGTGTGACAATCCTGACTTAGTAGAAATGGAAAATCTATAATCAATATTGCATAAACCATTGGATGAAATCAAAAGATGTTTGATATAAGTTCTTTGAGACATAATAGGATTTGGGGAGAGATAATTCCTAGATGCAACAAAAAAGTGTTGAAATTATAATCTGATTCATGGTCAAGAGCCAACATTGTGCAATGTTTTGGATAGGCCTAAGGGAATTTCATTGTACAATGAATTAATTATTTTGTAATATTTTATTATGTAAGCTTGATGGGTCGCTGTTAACCTTGTTATGGTTAAACCCTTTTTATAACTTGTAATTAACCTAAAGCCCTCTTGTTATGTTGGCTTAGGTTAAAGCTTATGATGTATTTGGGGTTTTGGTATTACTATAAATACCCCCCGCCCCTCCCTTACACTCATTTAATCATTAGAGTGTTGTGCAATATTATCTACGGGTAGTGATTATCTTAGTGCCTCCAGGTGCCCCAATTCTCTTTCGTCATTTTTTGTTTTCTGTATAAGATTTGATAAAATGTTTTGCTTCTGTTCGTTTCTGGAAAGTATTGTTAATTCCATCATGGTATTAGAGCGGGTGTTGAGCAACATTGCTTGGTCACGCAGGAAGTACCTTTAGAGCCTCTGGTCTTGATTTATAAGCTGAATTTATTCTCTATTTTTTTTGGCAATTTTGAAATTCTTCCCGATCTTCCTTGTACTTCGTTATGAACTGAGTTTTGCTGGCTCTCCATCCAATTTGTTGATCCAGATTCCAAGCTGTGATCTCCTCTCCTCTCTAAGAAAAATGGAGGGAAAAGATGGCTTTGAGTTTGAATTCAAATTTGGCTCCAACCGCATTTTGCATGCACATTCTCATATGCACGCCTCATAGTTAGCGTTGTCTACCTTTGGTGCATTTGGCAGGTCCTCCATAAAGGGTCATGTCAGATTCATTAGCTAAGACGGTACAGTGTATTGGTTTCACAACGGAGTGCATTCATTGGAGGGGTGGGGGGTCGATTCCCTATGCAACCTTGGTTTTTGCGGTCAAGGTAGTTGTTGGGAGCAAGTCACGCCACGGGATTCTTGTTCCTCAATCGACAGCCTGGCACAGTGGCTTGCCAGGCGTTTGCAAAACTAGATGATGGAGGCTTTGGGTTTGAGCCGCTACTGACACTCTTTTTTCCTTAGTCGATAACCTAATCTATGGTTGCCATGACTTTGTTGGTGGATTAGTCGCAGCAGAAGCCTGTGGCTTGTTGGCAAGGTGGCCCCTTATAGTGCGCTTGGGACCCCGAAGTCATAGGGTCGAGTCTCATTGCAACAATATTTTGTTGAGGTTTGTGCAAAAGGTAGGGATAAATTTGATGCCTTTGCTTTCCCTCCTCAACAGAAAGCTAGCCTCCTTGGTTATACCAAGGTGCTTAGCACTAAGAGGGCTCAATTTCGAACCTTGCGGATGCAAGTTTTGGGTTACTCAAGGCAGTTTGGACCCTTGGTCTATGTGAACCTCTATTGTGACATGTCAAACATATATATATATATATATGCTTGTCCGATTAAAATGAAGCAAGTGTCAATGACTAAGTGGATCAAAGGCACTGAGGTGGCAAAAAGTGTTTGGATCACTCTAGTGAATCAAAGTTTGTTGAGTGGCAGGTCGAGATTGGTGCTTGCATCCCTAAGTTTAGAGCCTTTAATTTTTCATTTTTTGGGGTCCATTAGGAAAAATCTTTCGGAGGTCATAACTTTTGCATACAAAAGAGTAAACAAGGTAGATCATAGTCCAAATCTAAGTCTAAAGGACGTAAGCAGAAAGGGAAGTGTTGGCATTGTGGGAAGCCAGGGCATTCAAAGAAGGATTGTTGGCAATTAAAGAATGGTGAAAAGCAAATTCAGCCATTAGCTGAGGCCAGTACAACAGATTTAGGAGAGACGACAACATGTGAAGCCTTATGTATCAGTAACAGCAGATCTGTTTATATACTTGGGTTTTGGACTCAGGTGCATCTTTCCACATGTCTCCTCACAGAGACTGGTTTGACAAATATCAGCCATACTGTGGTGGAATGGTCTACTTGGGTGATGATCATCCTTTAGAAATTGTGGGAAGAGGGGACATAAGGATCAAGCTAGATGATGGTAGAGAAAGGATGTTATGTGATGTGCGACATGTGCCCGATTTGCGCAAGAATTTTCTCTCAATCAAGATGATGGATAAGCTAGGGTATTCTGTCACTTTCGGTAACAACTACTGCAAAAATTACAAAAGGAGCTCTTGTAGTAGCAAAAGGAGAATCTTATGGGACCCTATATCGTTTATACGGTGACAAACCATGCAACAACAACAACTTCTGTTCAGGATGTAGTAATGCTATGGCATCAACGCCTAGGGCATATGAGTGAAAAATGTCTGCAAATTCTGCATGACAAAGGTATGCTTTTTGGGATAAAGTCTTACAATTTAGACTTGTGTCGGCATTGTATTTTTGGTAAACAAAATAGGGTTCGGTTTACTGCAAGTCTTGGTAAGAGTTCTGATTTTCTGCAACTTATACATTCCGATATATTTGGACCAGTCCCCACTCAGTCCTTAAATGGTGCCATCTATTTTCTGACTTTTATAGATAATTATTCTAGGAGAGTGTGGGTTTATTTTTTGAAGAAGTCGTCGGAAGCTTTGCAGAAATTTAAAGAGTTCAAAGCACGGGTAGAGAAGAGTTTGGGCAAGTCGATTTTATGTCTTAGGTCAAATAATGAGGGTGAATATTGCTCCAAGGAATTTGATAAATTTTGTATGCAGGAAGGAATTAAGCACCAGAAGACAATACCATATACTCCACAGCAAAATGGTGTGGCTGAGCGGATGAATCGCACAATCATGGAACGTGCAAGAAGCATGCTCAGCACAACCATGTTGGAGAAAAAGTTCTGGGCAGAGGCTGTTAATACAACTATTTATCTTATTAACAGGTCACCTACAATTGCTTTGGATGGATAGATTCTGGAGGAGGTTTGGTGTTGTAGGCCAGTTGATTACTCTCATTTGCGTACCTTTGGTTGTGATGCGTTTGCCCATGTACCTAAAGAAAAAAAGGCCAAACTTGACCCAAAGTCAAGCAAGTGTGTTTTTCTCGGCTATGGAGATATAGTGAAGGGGTATAGACTGTGGGATCCTACTGCCCACAAGGTAATTATTAGCCGAAATGTTATTGTTGATGAAAAATCCATGCAAAGGAGGTACATCAAACTCCTAATGTTGTACCAGTTGAAGTAGAAATGAGTGAAGATGAATATGAAAATCAGCATGCTGAAGTTTTTGATCAGCATGCAAAACAACAAGTAGAACAACAAGAAGAACAACAAGTAGAGCAACCACAACGGTCACAAGACCAAGAGCCACAATCAACAGATCATTGGGTTAGAAGATCTACACGTCCACAAAAGTGTCCGGAAAGGTATTCTCATGTTTATTAGTCCTCTTTTGCTTTGTTAACTGATGATGGTGAGCCTAGTTCATTTTAGGAAGCTAGAGAGTCTAAGAATGCAAAAAAGTGGAGGAAATCCATGGAGGAGGAAATTGAGGCACTTTGCAAGAATGAAATGTGGGAGCTTGTGTATCTCCCACCTGGAAGAAATGCTGTTGGAAACAAGTGGGTTTACAAAGTAAAGAAGAATAGCGATGGGTTGTTGGAACGCTATAAAGCTCGCTTGGTGGCAAAAGGTGTAATGTCCCCTTTCTAGGCAGTCAGTGAGTTTTGGTGGATTAGCCTACTACTGGGTTCTCGTAGGCTAGTAGAGATGATTGGGAACCCTATTGGGGTTTGGTTCCTTGAGTTCTGTGCTTCGCCAGCTTTCCTCTACCTTTTTTTGGAGGCGTTTCGGAGTTGTGGGCCATCACTTTCTATTTTTAGTAACTTACTATTTTTAGTAAGTTGGCTTCTGGTCAGTCGATGGTGATGGTGTGTTGGGGTTCCTTGCTCAGAGAGTTGCTTCTTGTGCGTTTCGGTGATTCGGACTGTCACCTGCTATTTTTAGCTACTTACTATTTTTAGTAAGTATGGTTCCGACGTGGTCCTGATCAGGATTGGCAGTGTGTGGTGTTCAGGGTGTTTGAGACCATGTTCTTCTCAGATGGTTCGTTTAGTGGTTTTGGAGTTTATTATTTAATATTTAGCGTTATTTCTTAAGTTAAATTAAATATTTAACTTATAATGTTTTATTAAATAATAAAGTACATCTTATTTCCTAAGTCAAGTGAAATGTTTTATTTAAATTATAAAAGTGACTTAGGAGTTTATTTTAATGGGGGTCGACTTTAAAAGAAATATTAAAATATTAAAAATTCACCCTAACCCTAAAAAGGCGTAGCACTTCTAGGAGATATAAGGAGACCTTGCAACTCATTTTGATTCATTCAGGTTATTTGATATTTTTCTCTCTGGCGAGAACTTGCAACTTTAGTAGTAGGATTTCATGGCTTTGTGAGGACGAAAACCTTCACAGGGAACATTGCTTGCGGATGTGAAAGACCATTCCCTGAGCAATCATCAGTCAATTTCATTCAGAGATTGGGATTCGTGCTTCAATCGGTTATTTCAGAGTTAGTTTCATTTGCTTCAGCAGAGATTTTGACAAAACTAAAATTTACAGAGATCGAGGGTTTGATTTTTGCTAGCCGTACACCTCCTTGGTCAGCTGCACCTTTTCATGTGTGACGTGAGGCTTGGAGACCCAATTGCAACCCTTATCCTGAGGGCTTGACACTGATTTTGGACGAAATTCTTGTTCTTCGACTTCGCTGCTCGTGGATACAGAAAAAACAACAAATGGGTATGCATATCTCTGCATACTAAATCAATCGACCCATCTGGGTATTGTTGTACCCTAGATTGTTAAATTCTTCAGAATCAGTTGCATGTTATTGGGTATTCGTGAAAATTGATTTTAAAGTGCTTCATGTATCTGGGTATTGTTATTTGTGCATTATCTAGTAATAATCTCTAGAAACAGTTGCATGTCGTTCCTTTCTTTAGAGATTTCAGTTGTATGTTTGTGGGTTCTCTTGAATCTTGATTTCGAAGAGTTTTAAGCATCTGGGTATTGTTGCATACAACTCTGTTTTGTTGTATTATCTTATACGTTGTTACTTCAGTCAAAAAACACAAAAAAATGAAGCTTTCAAAAACCCAGAAAAATATAGCACAAAAGGGGTGGGTTATTACAAAAGGCTATGTGCAAAAGTCAGGTATAGACTTCAATGAATTTTTCTCTCCAGTTGTGAAGATGACTAGTATTAGAGTTTTACTTGCACTTGTAGCAGCACAAGATTTAGAATTGGAGCAGCTTGATGTAAAGACTGCTTTCCTGCATGGTGATCTCAAGGAAGAGATTTTTATGGATCAGCCTGAGGGCTATGAAGAAAGAGGCAAAGAGCATTTGGTTTGCAGATTGAAGCAATCACTGTACAGGTTGAAACATGCGCCAAGGATGTGGTACAGGAAAGTTGACACCTTCATGAAGAGCCAAGGTTTCGACAGGAGTGAAGCTGACCATTGTGGATACTATAAGAGGTTTGATGATGGCAGTTTTATTATTTTTTTGTTGTATGTTGATGATATGTTGGTTGTAGGCCTCAGCATGAAGAAAATCATTGATATTAAGGCTTAGTTGGCTAGGACATTTAAAATGAAGGATTTAGGAGCAGCAAACCAAATTTTAGGGATGAAGATACACAGGGACAGAAAAGGAAGAAATATTTGGTTAAGTCAAAAGTCATATATAGAAAAGATTCTGCAGCGCTTCAATATGCAGAATGCAAAACCAGTTAGTACCCCACTTCTTTCACACTTAAAATTGTCTTCCAAACAGTGTCCAAGAACAAAAGCAGAGAAGACAAGCATGTCTCATGTACCGTATTCATCAACAGTAAGAAGCCTCATGTATGCCATGATGAGCACCAGACCAGATATTGCCCAAGTAGTGGGAGTAGTCAGCCGGTACATGGCAAATCCTGGTAAGGAGCATTGGAATGCGGTGAAGTGGATATTTAGATATTTAAGAGCCACTTCTGATGTTGCCATTTACTTTGGATTGACATATTTGCAAGTTAAAGGTTCTGTGGATTCTGATTATGGTGGAGATAGAGATGTGAGAAAGTCCACTACAGGATATACCTTCACTTTTGCTGGTGGAGCGGTGAGTTAGGCTTCTAAGTTGCAGTATTTTATGGCTTTATCAACCACTGAAGCATAATATATTGCAGCGACTCAAGCCAACAAAGAGGCAATTTGGCTAGAGCGATTGTTGGGTGACTTCAAGATAATGCAGGAGAAAATTACGTTGCATTGTGATAGCCAAAGTGCTATTCAGCTAGTGAAGAACCCAACATTCCATGATCGCACGAAACACATCGATGTCAAGTACCACTTTATAAGAAATGTGGTGGAAGAAGGTCGGATCCTGCTGCAGAAAATCAACACTGAAGTGAATCCTGCATATATGCTTACAAAGCCAGTCAAGACAGAGAAGTTTGAGTGGTGCAAAACTTCTTTGGGCTTGCTGAAAAAGTAACAAGGGCAGCATTGGGCAAATTGGCACTAGATGAAAATCTTTGGCAAAAGAATTCCTGAATACTGACTTCAAGTGGGAGAATGTTAGGATTTGAAGTCACTATCCGGACATCTTCAATCAACAGGCAGCAGAGATGACTGCTAGACGTCTCAACCAAATTTCTAGGTAGCAGATGTCTAGGACAGACGTCTGGGCTGCTAGACGTCTAGGCCAGACATCTAGGCAGCAAGCGTCTAGGTCAAACTGCAACAGACGTCTAGGTCAGACAACGACAGTTTTGTTAGGTGTGAAGTCCATATGGCCACTAGACGTCTGGACTGGCAGACGTCTAGGCTAGACGTCTGGGTTGCCAGACGTTTGGACTGGCAAACGTCTAGGCCAGACGTCTGGGCTGCCAGATGTCTGGTCTGGCAGATATCTGGGTCAGACGTCTAGGCTGCCAGACGTTTGGTCTGACAGACGTCTAGGCCAGACATCTGAGTTAGCAGATGTCTAGGCCAGACGTCTAGGCCAGACATCTGAGTTAGCAGATGTCTAGGCCAGACGTCTACGTTGGCAGACGTCTAGGCCAGACGTCATGGTTGGCAGACGTCTAGGCCAGACGTTATGCCAAGAAGACGCCAAAGAAGCAGACGTCTAGGTAGACGTACGCGGAAGACGAAAAGTCTTGGGAGCGGAAGATGAAACAAACAATCTTTGGAGGCTTGTGTTGGAAGATGAAACGAATAGTTTTGGAGTCTTCCTTTTGCTCTATAAAAGGGATGTGATCCCTTGCATAATGTAACAAGAGAGTTGTTGAAAACGTCCAAGGACGTGAATGTAATCTTTGCTGAAATTAATAAGAAGAGAAGTTGCCATTGCCCTGTGGTTTTTCCTGCACATTGCAGGTTTCCACGTAAAATCTCTGTGTCACTTGTGTTACTGTTTCCGTGTTCTATATTTTTGTTATTGTGCTTCCTCTTGTAGGTGTGGAAAGAGTTTTTCCTAACATCTGGTATCAGAGCTGAGGTTTTGTGCGAGTGGGAGCTGCAACAATGACAATAGGTGTAACCAAGTTCAAGATTGAGAAATTTAATGGCAGGAACTTCGCTCTATGGAAGATGAAGGTGGAGGATTTGCTGGTTCAGAATGACCAAGCGCAAGCCTTGAAAGGGGTCGCGAGTAAACCGAGCAACATGAAATATGAGGAGTGGGTAACGCTTGACAAGAAGACAGTTTCTACAATCCGTCTCGCCTAGCGGACTCCGTCTTGTTCAATGTAGTTGAAGAGAAGACCGCGAAAGCCCTTTGGCAAAAGCTTGAAAAGTTGTATGAAACAAAATCAACAACAAACAAGGTTTTTCTAAAAAAGTAGCTTTATAGCTTGAGGATGAAGGAAAGTTCATTCGTGGTAGATCATTTGAATGAGTTTAATACTCTGATCAGTAAACTGGTTTCAGTTAATGTGAAGATGGACGATGAAGATAGAGCTATCACCCTGCTTTGTTCCCTCCCGGACACTTGGGATCATATGGTGATGACCATCAGTAATTCATCATTAGGAACTCTCAATTTTGATGATGTGGTAGCCGCTTTGTTTGTAGAAGAGTTGAGGCGAAAAACGTCTCTGGAACCCTCAACTAATGAAGCCCTATCTGTGAGAGGTCGATCGTTCAACGAGAGTAAACAAGGTAGAAAGCAGTCCAAATCTAAGTCTAAAGGACATAAGTAGAAAGGGAAGTGTTGGCATTGTGGGAAGCCAGGACACTCCAAGAAGGATTGTTGGCAATTAAAGAATGGTGAAAAGCAAAATCAGCCATCAGCTGAAGCCAGTGCAATAGATTTAGGAGAGACAACAACATGTGAAGCCTTCTGTATCAGTAACAACAGATCAATTTTATATACCTGGGTTTTGGAATCAGGTGCATCCTTCCACATGTCTCCCCACAGAGACTGGTTTGATAAATATCAGCCATACTATGGTGGAAAGGTCTATTTGGGTGATGACCATCCTTTAGAAATTGTGGGAAGAGGGGATATAAGGATCAGGTTGGACGATGGTAGAGAAAGGATGTTATGTGATGTGCGACATGTGCCCGATTTGAGGAAGAATTTGCTATCAATCAAAATGATGGATAAGCTAGGGTATTCAGTCACCTGTTGTAACAACTACTGCAAGATTACCAGAGGAGCTCTTGTAGTAGCAAAGGGAGAATCTTACGGGACCTTATACCATTTATGCGGTGATAAACCATGTAGCAGCAACAACTTCTGTTCAGGATGTAGTAATGCTATGGCATCAATGCCTAGGCCATATGAGTGAAAAAGGCCTAAAAATTTTGCATGACAGAGGTATGCTTTTTGGGATTAAGTCTTGCAATTTAGACTTATGTGAGCACTGTATTTTTGGTAAACAGAAGAGGGTTCGGTTTACTGCAAGTCCTGGTAAGAGTTCTGATTTTCTGCAACTCATACATTCAGATATATTTGGACCAGTCCCCACTCAGTCCTTGAATGGCGCCATCTATTTTTTGACTTTTATAGATGATTATTCTAGGAGAGTGTGGGTGTATTTTCTGAAGAAGTCGGAAGCTTTGTAGAAATTTAAAGAGTACAAAGCACGGGTAGAGAAGAGTTTGGGCAAGTCAATTTTGTGTCTCAGGTCAGATAATGGGGGTGAATATTGCTCCAAGGAATTTGATAAATTTTGTATGCAGGAAGGGATTAAGCACCAGAATACTGTACCATACACTCCACACCAAAATGGTGTCGCTGAGCGGATGAATCGCATAATCATGGAACGTGCAAGAAGCATGCTTAGCACAACCATGTTGGAGAAAAAGTTATGGGCGGAGGTTGTTAATACAACTGTTTATCTTATTAACAGGTCACCTACAACTGCATTGGATGGACAGATTCCGGAGGAGGTTTGGTGTTGTAATCCAGTTGATTACTCTCATTTAAGCACTTTTTGCTGTGACCCGTTTGCCCATGTACCCAAAGAAAAAAGGTCCAAGCTTGACCCGAAGTCAAGCAAATGTGTTTTTCTCGGCTATGGAGATATAGTGAATGGGTATAAACTGTGGGATCCTACTGCCCACAAGGTAATTATTAGCCGGGATGTAATTGTTGATGAAAAATCCATGCAAAGGAAGGAGGTACAACAAAATCCTAATGTTGTACCTATTGAAGTAGAATTGAGTGAAGATGACTATGAAGATGAACATGTTGAAGTTTTTGATCAACATGCAGAACAAGTAGAACAAGAAGTAGAGCAGCCACAATGGTCACAAGACCAAAAGCCAAAATCGACAAATCATTGGGTTAGAAGATCTACACGTCCACAAAAGTGTCCGGAAAGGTATTCTCATGTGTATCAGTCCTATTTTGCTTTGTTAATTGATGATGGTGAACCTAGTTCATTTCAGGAAGCTAGAGAGTCTGAGAATGCAGCAAAGTGGAGGAAATCCATGGAGGAGGAAATTGAGGCACTTCGAAAGATTAAAACTTGGGAACTTTTGGATCTCCCACTGGAAGAAAGAGCCGTTGGAAACAAGTGGGTGTACAAAGTGAAGAAGAACAACAACGGGCTGTTGGAGCGCTATAAAGCTCGTTTGGTGGCAAAGGGCTATGTGCAGAAGTCGGGTGTTGAATTTAATGAAATTTTCTCTCCAGTTGTGAAGATGACTACTATCAGAGTTCTACTTGCACTTGTAGTTGCATAGGATTTGGAACTGGAGCAGCTTGATGTAAAGACTGCTTTCTTGCATGGTGATATTGAGGAAGAGATATATATGGATCAGCTTGAGGGCTATGAAGAAAGAGGCAAAGAGCATTTGGTTTGCAGACTAAAGAAATCACTATACGGGTTGAAACAGGCGCCAAGGATGTGGTACAGGAAATTTGACACCTTCATGAAGAGCCAAGGTTTCAGCAGGAGTGAAGCTAGCCATTGTGCATACTACAAGAGGTTTGACGATGGCGGTTTTATTATTTTTTTGTTGTATGTTGATGATATGTTGGTTGCAGGCCCCAATATGAAGAAAATCATTGATCTTAAGGCTCAGTTGGCTAGGACATTTGAAATGAAGGATTTAGGAGCAGCAAATCAAATTTTAGGGATGAAGATACACAGAGACAGAAAATGAAGAAAGATCTGGTTAAGTCAAAATTCATATGTGGAAAAGATTTTGCAATTCTTCAATATGCATAATGCTAAACCAGTTAGTACCCCACTTCTTCCACACTTAAAGTTGTCTTCCAACCAGTGTCCTAGAACGGAAGCAGAGAAGACAAGCATGTCTCGTGTACCGTATTCATCATCAGTAGGAAGCCTCATGTATGCCATGGTGAGCACCAGACCGGATATTGCCCAAGCAATGGGAGTAGTCATCCGGTACATGGCAAATCCTGGTAAGGAGCATTGGAATGCGGTGAAGTGGATATTAAGATATTTAAGAGCCACTTCAGATGTTGCCATTTACTTTGGATTGGCAGATTTGCTAGTTACAGGTTTTGTGGATTCTGATTATGGTGGAGATAGAGGTGGGAGAAAATCCACGACAGGATATACCTTCACCCTTGCTGGAGGAGCGGTGAGTTGGGCTTCTAAGTTGCAGTCTGTTGTGGCCTTATCAACCACTGAAGCATAATACATTGCAGCAACTCATTCCAGCAAAGAGGCAATTTGGCTAGAGCGATTGTTGGGTGATTTCAAGGTAATGCAGGAGAAAATTGCGTTGCATTGTGATAGCCAGAGTGCTATTCAATTAGTGAAGAATCCAACATTCCATGATTGCACGAAACACATTGATGTCAAGTACAACTTTATTAGAAATGTGGTGGAAGAAGGTAGGATCCAGTTGTAGAAAATTGACACTGAAGTGAATCCTGTAGATATGCTTACAAAGCCAGTTAAGGTAGAGAAGTTTGAGTGGTGTAAAACTTCTCTGGGCTTGCTGAAAAAGTAACAAGGGCAGCATTGGGCAATTGGCACTGGATGAAAATATTTTGGTAGAAGAGTTCCTGAATACTGACTTCAAGTGGGAGAATGTTAGGTGTGAAGTCCGTATGGCCACTAGATGTCTGGGCTGCCATACATTTGGACTGGCAGACGTCTGGGCTGCCCGACGTCTGGGCTGCTCGACGTCTAGGCCAGACGTTATGCCAAGAAGACACCAAAGAAGCAGACGTCTAGGTAGACGTATGCGAAAGACGAAAAGTCTTGGGAGTGGAAGATGAAACGAATAGTCTTTGGAGGCTTGCGTTGGAAGATGAAACGAACAGTTTTGGAGTCTTCCTTCTGCTCTATAAAAGGGATGTGATCCCTTGCATAATGTAACAAGAGAGTTGTTGAAAACGTCCAAGGACGTGAATGTAATCTTTGCTGAAATTAATAAGAAGAGAAGTTGCCATTGCCCCGTGGTTTTTCCTGCACATTGCAGGTTTCCACGTAAAATCTCTGTGTCACTTGTGTTACTGTTTCCGTGTGTTATATTTTTTTTATTGTGCTTCCTCTTGCAGGTGTGGAATCTTGGAGTTTTTCCTAACAAGTTTGTTCCAGACGACTGGATATAGAAGACACAGTTTCATATGCTTTCCTTGGGAGTGGAAACGAACAATTTTCGGAGGCTTCTTTTGGGAGAGGAAATGAACAATTCGGGGTCTTCCTTTTCTGCTCTATAAAAGGGAATTGATCCCTTGCATATTATGTAACGTGAATGTAAAGTTTTGCTGAAAATAATAAAAAGGAGAAGTTGTCATTACCCCATGGTTTTCCTGCACATTACAGGTTTCCACGTAAATTCTCTGTGTTAATTGTGTTGCTATTTTGTTCTCTATCATTGTGTTTTTCACTTGTAGGTATAAAATATGAAATTTTACTAACAAGTTCAACATAAATTCTAACACGTTGGATGGGACTAACCCTTATTTTCCTCAAATTTTGCCTAATTTGGTTAAATTCCTTAATTTTCACATTGAATTTGCATTCATTAGGGATGAAGTGATTGGCTCAAGATTGAAAATTATATATTAAGAAGTTGCATAGTTGAATAGGGGACAACAACGACAATGATGTCGTCCCCATTTTATGTGACATTCAAGATTGAAATTATATATTAAGAAGTTGTATAGTTGAATAGGGAACAACAACGATAATGATGCCTAAAACGGTTTGTGAAGAGATGGGTCTGCCTTATACCAAAACAATTAAGCACCCAATCGAAATGAATGACACCAGGTTAAATCCAATATGGGTCCTTAAAGACCTGATCATGACCATAGATAGACATCTGGAGTTCATAGTGGTGCAAGAAGTGATAATTGTTGACCTTCCCCCGTACTTCAATATGTTGTTATCTAGATAATGGACACACAAGTTGTCAAGAGATGGTTACCTAGCAATGGATTATACCCATATGAATGTGCCTAAAGTTGGGAGGTGATTAGGATTGAAAATGATCTACCTTGCAACTATCTACTACATAAGCTAGATGAAGAGGGCACTGTAAACTAGAATGAGTTCCCAGAATTTGAGGAAGACGATGAGGATCTTGAAGATGATCAAAAGTTGGAACTCGACATGATATTACAAGATGAGGAAGATTGAGTGGACTACGAGGATATTGAACTGGGAAATTATCTAATCATAGAAGTATCGTCTTATCTCCCAATTATAATAAGTCGAGGAATGAATAAAACTTGGACAATGTACTTCAATGGTGCTAGATTAAAAAATGGGGCAGGTGTTGGTTTTCAATTCATTGACTTGCAGGGCACATGGACTCATTTCTCATGTTGATTGATGTTCAATTATAGCAATAATGTGGCAGAGTATGAAGTAGTTTGTACCCTAGTAGCAAAACTCGGACTCGGCTCGGAATCGGAAAGGTCGACTCGGGGGTCGGATTTGGGACTCGGCAAAAATACTCGGCAAGACTCCGCAAAAAATCGGGAAAAAGAAAAAATGAAAAAAAAAACAAATTTTTATTGAAAAAATAAGTTTTTTCATGTATATCACTTATTAGTATATTCTAACACACTTGCTCAACATTAAACATTATACAAATAAGAAATTAAACATCTAATCATAGTAACCTCATTAATAATTAAAGTTAAATAGTTTATGATTTAATAAAATTTAAAAATTATTTTATTTTTTAAATACAACTTGGAATGCATATACCTTCTTATTTTAAAATTGGCGATTAAACTTTTTATATAAAATAATCACCAATCGAATCTAAATATGTCCGCAAAACATCGGGTAAAAGAAAACAAAAGATTTGGTGTGAAGGAGGACTATGGGGATTCTTCCAAGGGGTTGACAGTAATTAAGGTTAAACAATAATTTCTATGTTGCGGAACGTTATATCGAAAAACATTGATATCTTGTCTTTGAAGTCCATTATTTGGGTTTAACAATCATAAACATGATGTTGGACAATAGATTTAAAAACTATGGAAGGTTATTGTTCATATTAGAAAAGGCATAAACTGCGTATATTTGTCATTTACTAAAGTCCAACGTATGATCTATCAAGATGGCGACGAAAATAGCGTGTGCATATAGAGAGTGTGTAGGATAGGGTTTTAATGTTTGATATATATTTTTAAAAAATATTTCATGGTAGCGATGAACATAATTATTGATGTAAGGATATTTTATTAAGAGGTAAAGGTCAAATTCATTTGAAAGCCAACACGCGACAATCGATCACGTCCCTGTCATTGAACATTTGTTGGATAAATCGATATATATATATAAATGACTTTACATTCTTTAGTTTAAAACTAATAAAATTTGGACGTCAACATATACATTTCAAAGCCCCTGACCGGTTTTTTTTTTTTTTTTTAATTTAAATTTAATTTTTTGTTGGGCTAGCCGAGTCCCGACATCGAGACTTGCAAGTTTGGGTCGGACTCGGACTCGGACTCGGACTCGGACTCGGACTCGGAATCGGCCCCGGACTTGGCTGGACTCGACCGAGTTTAGGAAAAAAATGAGTCCGAGTGGACTCGGTGCAGCTGAGCCCACTCGAACTCGGACTTGGTTGAGTACTCGGGAGTTCGGTCGAGTATGACAATAGAGGTTTGTACCGACTTGAGGAAAGTCAAGAAGTTGGGAATTAAAGACCTACGAATATATGGTGACTTTGAACTAATTTTAAACCAGGTTAATTCTCAATGTGCCACAAGGAATAAGCATATGAAGTCATAATTATATGGTCTGGGATTTGCTTGAAAGTTTTGACACATGAAATCATAGCAATTCCTAGATAATTGAACACCAAGGCAGATGGATTGGTAGGAATGGCAACTAGATTCGACCTCACCATTGATATGTAGGATAAACCAAAGGAGTTAGAACTAGTCTTCAGACCATCTATCCCCGATAATTCTAACCATTGGTAGGTCTTTAATAATGATGAACAAATCATAAATTTTTTGATCAAATAATCGCAATACTTAGAAGAAAAGAATGAGTACAGGTATGACATCAAGGACAAGGTCATACAACTAAAGACAAATCAACTGCCCAAGGGATTGATCACTCTAGAGAGCCTGTTTAACCTAGAAAATAGTACAAGGAAAATGAGCCTCAATGTGGAATCCTCCTTATATCACCTTGTCAAAGTGGCTGAAGAAAACAACCTAATGCTTGGAAAAGAGTTCAGTCAAGAAGAAGTGGACCTTTTCAAGGAGCTTTATGACAAGTACAAGGACATCATTGCATGGTCATACAAAGATCTCAAGGTTTATGATAGGAAAACCATAGAGCATACCATTGAGTTGGAGCCAAGTACTTGACCTTTTAGATATAAACAATGACCAATAAATCCCAAGATTGATGCAGTGATGAAAATGAAACTTTTGAAGCTCTTGCAAGCCTATATAATATTCTCGATTGAGCACTCCACTTGGGTTGCTAATTTGGTTCCTATATGAATGGTGATATAAGGTGGTGCGTTGATTCCAGGAACCTAAACCGAGCCTCATTAGAGGATCACTACTCCTTGCCCGCCATAGATAAGATTATGCAAAATATAGCAAGCTCGTAGATGTTGTCTCTCCTTGATGGTTTCACAGGGTATAATCAGATTTAGGTCAAAGATGATGACCAACATAAAACAACCTCACAACCAATTGGGGGGCCTTCAAATATCAAACAATGTTGTGTGGTGTATCAAATGTAGGGGTGGCCTTCCAATGGGCCATGGATATAACATTTTCTGGACTAGTTGGTGAAACAATCCTTATATACCTCGATGACCTAACCATGTATTCCAAATATAGGACTGAGCACATTGAACATCTTGAGACAATCTTCTAGAGGTGTAGGGAATTCGACATTTCACTAAATCCCCAAAAGTCCATTTTTTTGGTCCAAGAAGGCAAACTGCTAGGTCATATAGTTTCAAAGGTCTAGCCATAGACCCCTATAGGATAAGAGCCATCCAAGATCTCCCATTGCCCACCTTTGTCAAAGGCATAAGATGTTTCCTAGGTCAAATCTAGTTTGTGACTTGATTCATAACAAATTTCTCCTAAACGGTCAGACTTATCACCAAAATGCTAAAGAAAGATGCTTCCCTAGTGTGGACCAATGAAGGTGGAAAAGCTTTTCAAGATATCAAAGATGCTATCACCCTAGCCCCAATGTTGATCAAACTAGACTTTTTCAAATATTTTAGGCTATATGTGTTCGGTATAGATGAGAGCATTGCCATTATCGTAACCCACAAAAACAATCAGGAAGAAGAACATCTAATATCTTTTATGAGCCAAGTCCTCCACAACTATGAAGAGAAATATATCCTTATTGAAATATAGGTATTCACCATCATGAAAGCTCTTAGGAAGTTCAGTACTATTTGTGAAAGAGCAAGACCACTATGTTTGTAGTACACCTTGATGTCTGATTCGTTGTGCTTTAGGGTTAGGAGAAAAGAGGGCTGAGTGGATCAACAAAATCCAAGAATTTGATATTGAGATCAAACCCACTAAGCTCATAAAAGGAAGGACTTTATGTGAAAGCTTGATAATGACAATCCCTAAAGATCATATTGCTCTAGTAGAAGAAATAGAAGTGATGATAGAACAGGTTGGAGGGGTGACATGTCTAGATATATGGAAACTTGGCAAATACTGGAAGGGTTAACCAAGGAAAGAGATCGATTCAAGAAGAAAGCAACATACTATTATTGGCTCGATAGCATCTTGTTTAGGAAAGGGTATGATGGCATCTTGCTATGATGCATTGAAGAAGAAAAGACAGAGGCCCTAGTCAAATAGTACCATGATGAAGGAGGGCATTATTTTGTGTCCAATACAACCCACAAAATCATGAGGGTTGGATATTACTAGCCTAACATCTTTATTGATTTCTACCAATGGATCAAAGAATTGTAGATCCTGTTGCATGTTCAAAGGAAAGGAGAGAAGAGCGCTAGTGTCCCTAAAACCCGTCATTATAATTGAACCATTCCAACAATGGGGCCTATACTTCATAGGCAAAGATCAATCTGTCGTTGAGTATAGGGCATGGATGGATCCTCACTACCACTAATTATTTCATGAAATGGGTTGAAGTAGTCCCAACCAAATAAACCGATTAAGAGATAGTGGTTCAATTAGTGGAAGTATCATCACCAAATTCAAGGCTCAAACTACCATAGTCATAGATATGCCACCTATTTCAAGGGGACCAAGGTCATAAAGTTTCCTGTGTAAGACATCCTCCAATTCCTAATCCTAGGGCAACGAGTTGGATGAATCAACCAATATGAATATTACAAGGATCCTGAAAAGAACCATTTCTAAATTACAAAGAGAATGGCACACCAAGATGCATAAAGCATTATGGGCAGATTAGGTGTCACCAAAATCATCCACTTGTTCATCACTTTATAAAATTTGTTTATGGCAAGGAGGTCGTGTTATTGATCAATTTAGAACTCCCTGCCCTCTAAATTTCACAACAATTAGAGTTGGAAGACATTGATATTGAGCCTATGTAAGCAATGTTGAAGCTTTGCTAGCCCTAGAGGAAGAAAGAGAGAAGGCATTTAAGAGGATGATGCAATGTCAGGAGGTTGTCAAAAGGTGGTTTGTTGAGTAGGCCACTAAGATGGACTACAAAGGAGACCTCGTATTGAATTATGAAGACTGGGCAAAACCAAGGGGACACCACAAGTTGTACTCCCTATGGAGCGGGCCCTATCAAATTCTAAAGATCGCGGGTACAAATGCCTATAAACTTGCCACCACGGATGGGAGAATGTTGTCAATTTCAATGAATGGACAACACCTCCGCCTGATCTAGCAACAATTTTGGCCAAAAGAATATATAAATATGTACATACATTTTCCTTTTAGTGACTATTATTTCAACAATCACTTTACCTTTTCTTCTCCAACCCAACTTCAATATTCACCTTCTGGAATTTCCAGTCATTATGTCTTGTTATGAACCTTGCAATAAAATAAAAGCACATCCACACAATATTGCAATAATAATAGAAAATGAGCTTGAAATTAACAATATTGCAAGATGAAATGGAAATGCAACAGATTATATTGCAGAAAACAAGAACACATTATAGAATCGCAGGCCTCTTCGAGGGGGCAACCTCCTTAGAAGCAAAGCTTTGATACAACAAAATATGAGATGCCTTCATCTATGCCCCTTTCCTTTTTAAAGACTCTTCGTAACCCTAACTATAATGCTCAAGGGTTGGCTTCACATGCAAGTGGCCACCCGAGCTAGAATCTTCTACCAAACAAGCAATTACATTCTTTATAATGGTTACATTAAATGGCCCCACTTGTCTAGGCGCCTCAAATGCCACATACACATTACAAAACATTACATAATATTATTAAGATGGGGTCCCCATGTTAGGAAGGGGGTAATTACATAATAAGGTTAGGATGGGGTCCTAACATGCCCTTCCCCTTCAAAAATCTTTGTCCTCAAAGCTGGAGATGAGGAAACTGCTGTTGTAACTACTGGAGAGGCTCCCATGTAGCATCTTCTAGCTGTAAACCCTGCCACTGGACCAAAACTTCAGTGATGGTGCGGTTACGGAGAGTGCGGGTTCTTCGGTCCAAAATGCTGTCAGGCTCCAAGATGATCGAGCCTTCATCATCTAACTCAAGGAGTGTTGACTGAACTTGAATGCGATTGTCGAGTACCTTCTTGAGACAAGAGACATGGAAGACTGGATGGATCTTGGAAGAAGGTGGTAACGCAAGCTTATAGGCCACTTGTCCAATCCATTGCAATATCTAGTAGGGTCCATAAAATCGTGCTGCCAATTTTTGATGAGCTCGAAGTTGCACGAAAGATTGTTTGTAGGGTTGGAGTCGAAGAAAGACCATATCGCCTACATTGAAGCTGCGCTCAAAACAGTGTTGGTCAGTCTGTTGTCGCATCCGATTTTGAGCTAGCACCAAGTTCTCCTTCAATTGCTGCAAAAGTTGGGCACGCTCCTGAAGAGTTGCATCCATTGCCTGAACTTTGGAGTTTCCAGGAACATATGAAGAGGGCGATGGAGGTGGGTACCCATAAACTACCTCAAAAGGAGTCATTTTGGAAGTTGTGTGGAATGAAGTGTTGTACCACCACTCAGCCAAAGGCAGCCACTTAGCCCATTGTGTTGGGTGCTCGGAGGTAAAACAACGAAGGTAGGTTTCCAAGCACTTGTTGACAATTTCAGTTTGCCCATCCGTCTGCGGATGGTAGGATGAGCTCATTCGCAGTTGCGTTCCCTGTAGTTTAAATAATTCTTGCCAAAATCGATTGGTAAAAGTGGGGTCACGGTTAGACACAATGGATTTGGGCATACCATGGAGTTTGAAAATGGAGTCCATGAATATTTGAGCAATGGTGGAGGCATGGTAAGGATGGGCGAGGGAACAAAAATGAGCATACTTTGAGAGACGGTCCACCACCACAAAAATGACCGATTTTCCTCTAGATTTAGGAAGCCCTTCAATAAAATCCATGGAGATATCAGTCCATACATTGTTTGGGATTGGCAACGGTTGTAGAGTGCCTAGAGTATGAACCGTTTCTCCTTTCATCCATTGGAAAATTTCACATTCGGCCACAAAAGTTTGAATATATTTTTTTCATTCCCTCCCAATAGAATGACCTTTTAGCTCTCTCATATGTCTTCAAGAATCTTGAATGGCCTGCAGTAGGTGAAGCATGCATCTCCCTCATAATATCCTCATGGAGTGATGAAGTTTTGGAGACCACAATGCGACCCTGATATCTTAACAGGTGTCCATCCCATGAATATCCAACATGCGAATTGGGATCCCTTTGTAGTTGTTCCTACAAGGTTTGTAAGGACTGGTCCTTGGTCACGTCTTCTTGAAGTTGGGAGACCCATTGGGGAAGTGGGGACGAAAGGGCACACACTGTCACTTGATCCTCAAACTGATGGGAGAGGGCATCTGCCACAATATTCTCCTTTCCTTTCTTATACATGATGTCATAGTCATACCCCAACAATTTTGAAACCCATTTCTGTTGTGTTGGAGTAGATACCCTTTGTTCCAAGAAATATTTTAAACTCTGGTGGTCCGTTTTAATAGAGAAATGTCTCCCAATGAGATATGGTCGCCAATGATTAACAACATGGAGGATGGCCATCATTTCTTTTTCATAAGTAGATTTTCCCAAATTTTTGCTTGATAGCGCCTTACTGGTGAAAGCTAAGGGTCACCCTTCTTGCATTAATACAACCCCAATGCCATGACCCGAAGCATCACTTTCAATTATAAATGGTTTGGAAAAATCAGGTGTGGCCAACATCGGGGTCGAAATCATAGCCTTCTTAAGATCTGCAAACGCTTTTTTTGCTAGAGTTGACCACATAAATGAATTCTTTTTCAACATGGTCATTAAGGGGGCAACTATTTTTCCATAATTTTGTACAAATCGGCGGTAATAGCCCATGAGACCCAAAAACCCACGAAGCGCCTTGAGAGTTTGTGGCTTAGGCCAATTCTGGATAGCTTCAATTTTCTTGGGGTCAACCTTGACTCCCTCTTGTGAAACAATATGCCCCAAGTATTCAACCTCCTGCATGCCAAAGGAACATTTGGATCGTTTGACAAATAACTGATGGTCCCACAATAATTTCAAAGTTTGATCCAGATGTTGTAAGTGCTCGGCCCAAGTGCGACTATAGATGAGAATGTCATCAAAGAAAACCAAAATAAACTTGCGAAGAAATGGGCGGAAGACATTATTCATGAGGCTCTGAAATGTTGATGGTGCATTAGTTAGGCCAAATGGCATGACCAAAAATTCGTAATGGCCCTCATGAGTTTGGAATGTTGTTTTGGGGATATCTTCCTCCTTGAGCCTTATCTGATGATAGCTAGAGCGGAGATCCAACTTGGAGAAAAACTTTGCGCCATGTAACTCATCCAACAATTCATCGATCACAGGGATAGGAAATTTGTCCTTAATGGTGAGCTTATTGAGCTCACAAAAGTCTATACATAGCCGCCACGACCCATCTTTCTTTCTAACCAATAGTACTGGAGAAGAATAAGGATTGTTACTAGGTCGAATTACCCCTGTTTTAGCAACTCTTGAACCAACTTCTCAATTTCTGACTTAAGCGCATAGGGGTATCTGTAGGGTCTAATGTTAGGTGGCAAGCTACCTGGTACCAACGGTATTGCATGATCATGGGAACGATGTGGAGGTAATTCCATCGGTTCCACAAAAACTGCATTATGTTTAGTCAAAATGAGTTGCAAATCCCCTTGGGGTTTGTCTACTCCTCAGTCGAGAGAGTTGAGCTAGAGCTACCCTCTAAGTTGACTTCCCATAATTGGGTTAAGTAACCTGGTTGGAGAAATCAAGTGAATTGCTTGGATTTTCCAAGCAAGTCACTTTGACGGTTTGGCAAACTTATTTAGGCCAAATCAGCCTAATTCTCCTTAGTTGAGAAAATTGTTCTAAACCTAAAAATCTCCCAAGCTTCCTCAATCGCTTCAAAATAAAATATTTTGTCGAGTACTCAAAAGAAGAGTGAATTGCTCCGTTTTTTTAGCCAATGCCTTCCAAAAACAAGCAAAATGCTTTGTTTGTCTAGACTTGGAAAAATTTTCATGTCCTCTAAATTTTCACTTTCTCCTCCATTTCATTCATCTTCAATCTCCAACTGTCATGAATACCATTTTTGCCTCTAGTAGTCCATCATTTCCCGAAGCATGCCCCACTTCATTTCCTTCCACTAAGAGAAGAAGAATTATTTGATAACCCCTATCGAAGAATTGAGGAGGATCAGATTGGGGAAGTTAGGAGGGAATCCCTAAGAAGATTCAATCTAGGTCCTCAGACTAACTCATGGAGTATTAATCTGATATGGACACTAGGGCTGGCCATGAATTTAGTGCCATAAGTCTAGAGTTGTCTTGAACTTGTGGAGGCATGTGTAGAAAGATACGACCCCTTTGAGCGCAATTTCAGGCCCCTTCAATGGAGTGAGGAATCATTCTACTTTAGGGAAGCATAAGGGAAATGCTTAAAGAGACAGACGACCCAACCATGTGGGTGTCCTGTAATCCTAAGATTAAAAAAAACTTCTATTATCGGTGCACGAGTGCCTATACGTAGGATTTCTTAATCCCATTACCTCAAAAAACCAACCCTGTTAACTAACTTCAACATTTCTCTAGAGTTGGATTTATTCTAAGAGGATGTGTAGATGGTGCTATCAGGTAGCCACAATCTTGGGAGAAAGGACAAACTTGAAACTATGGATAGCCAACTAAAGGCATTTAAGGAGGAAAGGAAGTTTAGTTACACCTCCTACATAGCCTGGCTTATTATATATGAAAAGAAACATTGGTTTCCAACCCTTGGGTTGGACCAAGTAGGAGTAGCTGGTGAACCCCTTTCAATGGTTGATTGCACATACATACCTTGCCCAGAAGCGGACAAGACTTCATACTACTTCTACGACAAGGTGTACAAAGTAATAATGTAGAAAATTAGGGGCAAAGTACTGAGGCTATCGCATGAGGTACGATAACGGATGAAGTTAGAGAAATGGCCATATGGAGATATCTACCTGGGAAGGACCCATTTCTTCATCCATCTCTATGGATTTTCAGCCATGCCTTTTGAAGAGTTCTATTAGGCAACTCTTCATATTATATCCAAAAATAACATCACTTGATACAATTTAATCTTATAAACATATTTTAGAGTATTTTTCAAAGTCTAATATTTGTAATTAGTGAGAAACATTTTGAAAAATATAGTTTCAAAAGCTAGGCAATGTTCAAATTGATGTATTGATGTCTCTCTTTTCAATGTAGACCCAACTAGTCATGCTTCCATGTGCACGTTTTTTTTAGTTTGGAGCAATTAAGATCAAAACAAAGAGATAGAAGTTGAATTTAAATAAATGACAAGCAACTGTATTTATATTATTTTGAGTGCTTGTAACCAAGGTCTCAAATAAAGCATGATATTTCTCTTCTAGCCTTATGATATAGTTGGAATACCAGTCATAAGTCACATAGTCAATTGTGAAGAATTTGAGGCTTTAGGACCTTGAAGATGGAAAATTTTGATAAAACAATTTTCACAAGGAAAAAAGTTGAGCACAAAGTTGAGGGAATGCTTCAAGTTGCATTGAAATTGATTTTGCAAAATTTCAGTTGAAACCTCAAGATATTTATGATTATTGAGCATATTTCATCAAATTTATCAATTATTTTTCTTAATGTATCCTAAAATAACATCACTTGATATGGAGTAATTTGCTAATAGATTTCTAAGTAGCTTAAAAGTATGAACTAAATTACTCTGATGAACTGTTGGGATACTGAGAAGATTTGGGAGTGGTTATGTTACACATTTAAAAAATGTTAAACAAATCACTTTGATATATATGTATTTATGCTGACAAAAATTAGCACACCTTATGAAGGCATGATCATTAAGTGCATCTCATCCTCTCTGAAAGGAAGTTCTTCCTAATGCATCCTTAAATAACAACACATGATAACAATCACCAACCTCATAAATTTATGGCAAGTAAAGAACCTCAATAAAAGCCAAGTAAAGAACCTCACCTCATATGATTGGTTGGGATTATTATGGCATAAGGCCAAATAACCTTGAGCAACTGAATACTCACCCTTAGTAGTGTTGTTCCATCCAAAACAATCTTTATCATGGGACCAAGAGAGAGATCTCATATGAAGGATGTGTTGGATGTCTTTTCTTTGCCTTTCTGGATTTTGAATAGGCCAATCCTCAACATGGATCCAATATCTACCAACCTCTGAATTACCAGTATGGTACCGACAGTAATTAGCTACCTTTATCCAGTTAGCTCGGTGAAGCCCCTCCATCCATGGCCTCCAATCGGGAAACCGAGTTATCAAAGGCTGGTGACCATCTCAAGAATCTGTCCAAAAATTTGCCTGTTGACCATTATGAATGATCCAAAATAAATTTTGCTTCATCAAATCCTCACCAATATTAAGAACCTCTAAAATGGGAGAACCTTTGGTAGGCAATTGATAGCGAACAAGGTCTTCAGGACTTTTGTTCTCAACATATTTAGCACGAAGATTTTTGGTCCAAAGAGCATTGGGGTTATGCAAAATCCTCCAATACAATTTAGTAGCTAAAGCCTTATTGTTATTAATAGCAGACCATAATCCTAACCCCCCTTCATTCTTAGGAAGGCATAAAGTATCCCATTTCACCAAGGCCCATTTTATTTTCTCCTTAGTACCACTCTAGAGGAACCGATGATTGATTTGATCCAATTCTCGAAGAACAACCTTTGGGATATTCAACACAACAAAAAAATAAATAGGTATAACTTGAAGGATTTATTTTACCAAGGTAATTCTGCTCCCAAAAGAAATCCACCTATTGGTCCACTTTCCAATTTTCTTCTTAACTCTGTCCAACAACCAATTCTAGTCTTATTTTTTTGTCTTTGAATATTGATAGGAATGCCTAAATAAGTGATTGGAAGGGAGGTCTTCTTATATCTTAATTTATCCAAGACCATGGATTCCTGTTTGGGAGAGCAGTGAAAGAAAATGACTTTAGATTTGTCTTCATTGATCAATTGGCCGATAGCCTTAGAAAAACAATTAATGAGTTTCTTAATTTTAGAAGCTTCCTTAACTATAGCCCTACCTAAAAGAATAGAGTCATCAACAAATTGAAGATGGGAGACAGGCCTAGATCCATGAGCAATGGTAACTCCCTCAAGGGTTTTGTTTTCTCTGTTTTGGTTATATTCCTTCCCAGACATTCAACAAGAATGATGAATAAATAAGGGGAGATGGGGTCACCTTGCCTAATACCTCTGGAAGTTGGGAACAATTGTGAAGGCCTGCCATTGATAAGAACTGAGTAGGATACTTAAGAGATACATCCCATAATCCAATCCATCCAATCCTGAGAGAAGCTAAATTGCCTCAAAACTTTGACAAGGAAGTGCCAATCCACTCTGTCATAAGCTTTGGATAAGTCTAAACGAATGAACATAGAAGGCGATTTATGCAATGGCTTCTTGAGCAAAAACTATCTCACCAACTATTTTACGCCCTTCCACACAATCCCCTTGTTGAGGGGAAATAATCTTATGCAAAAGAGGCTTCAACCTTTCCGCCATGATCTTAGTAATGATTTTGAGAAGAACATTACATAAAGCTATAGGTCTAAAAGCTGAGATATGTTCAACCTCTTGAGCTTTTGGGACTAGAGCTATATAAGTTTTATTGATAACCTTCAAAATTTCTTTGGCTTTCCTGGCTTCTTCCACCACCTCTAATAAATCAGCATGAAGGATATCCCAAAACTCTTGGTAAAACTCAATGGGAAAACCATCAGGACCCAGGGTTTTCCCTTTTTGCATTTTAAAAACCATCTATTGAAGCCCATTGATAGTAACTGGAGCAAGCAAAACAAAGTTATCCTCAGAAGTGATAAGAGTAGAGATTGCTTGAAGAACATTTTGTTGAGAAGTTGAGTCAAGAAGAGTAGCAACAAATAGATTGGAAACGTAATTGACAACAATAGAGTTCATGCCATCCCAAGTGTAGACAACATCTCCAAAATCTGATTTTAGGGAAGAAATAAAGTTGTGAGATCTTCGAGCTAGAAGAGATTTATGGATGAAATTTGTGCTTCAATCTCCTTCTTTGAGCCATTGGATCCTAAAATTTTTGGTTCCATAAGAGTTCTCTTTTTTCCCATTCCTCTAACTGAGCTGAGTCTAATTTCATTTGTACTTCTACTCTCTGTGAGGTCATCTAAACGAATTTTCTTATTCAAATTTTCAAGTTGAGCAATCACTTCATGTTTTTTTTGTCGGACATCCCCAAAATCCTTCCAGTTCCAAATCTTGATTTTGGATTTAATGTATTGTAACCTTTTGGAAAAACAGAACATCTTAGTTCCATACCTTGGTTTACCTTCCTTCCACCATTGTTGCACTTGAGGTCTGAAGGAACTGTCTCTAAGCCACATTAATTGTAATTGAAAAGGTGAAAAACTCTCATTGGTTTTCCACATTTCCACCATGTCTGGCTAGTGATCCAAACTAGCATTGTTAAGAGTCTTCACCTTAGGAATGTGACCATGGATTAAGAAATTTTTAGAGAGCAAGAACCTATCCAATCTCTCCATGATACAAGCTGAGCCTTGACTTCTGTTAGACCAAGTCATAAGGCCATTATCTGGTTGGATGTCCACAAGATGAATGTTTGCAATATATTCACTCATGAGGTCAGTGCTCCTGTCCAAATTTCTATTTCCCCCCATTTTCTCATCGATAGAGAGGATGACATTGAAATCTCCTCTGATCAAGATCCAAACTTCAAAAAAATGAGAGATAATATAAGTTATATCCTTCCACTGTCTTCTCTTTCCCTCCAAAGTAGTCGGAGCATAAACAATTTTGCAGATTATAATTTGGTTGGAATGTCTCTAAATAACTATAGCCAAAAGACCCTAGCTCCCACTGGGAATTGAAGGAAACAACTTTTCCAGCTGGCCAGATTTTACTAGCAATTGATTCCATTTCCTTTATTGACATCTTTGTTTCCTGAAGGAAAACAAGATGTGGTTGGTTCATTTAAATCATTCTTCTAATTTCATTTTGTTTTGAAAGACTCCTTTTGAGTCCTCTTATATTCTAAGTGATGATCTTCATTAATACTAGGGCTAAAAAAGTTGGTAAGGGCATTAATCTTACCTTCCTCTACAAGATTTTCACCTTATTTTACCATATGATGTTGATTGGTCTTGCGACCTACCTTTTGGTTAAAATCCATCTTCAGTTTTTTTTTCCTATTTCTTGACTTATCCCAATTGAATCTGGGATGGCTTCTAACCTCAAAGAATGCATGTACAAAGCCAAAGTGTTACTGGAAGGTTCAACATAGTCTATCTTGGGACTTGTATTATTTGAAGTCTCAACATTTAAAAGTGTTAGGAGGTGAGTCAATATCCAGATCTCCAATGTTCTTTAGCAGAGGTGCAGTTTATAGTGATTCCTCCCAAAATTTTGACCATCCGTACAACCATACTTTGGGAGAGGAAATAGACAGTTTTTTTGGAGTCTTCCTTTGGGAGAGGAAACAAACAGTTTTTTGGAGTCTTCCTTTGGGAGAGGAAACAAATAGTTTTTGGAGTCTTCCTTTGTTTTTCTATAAAAGGGGAATGACCCCTTGCATGTAACAGTTTAGTGAATGTAAAAAGTTTTCGAAATCAATAAAATAACGAAGCTGCCATTGCCCCGTGGTTTTACTTGCACACTACAGGGTTTCCATGTAAAAATTTGTGTTACTATTTTGTTTCTGCATTATTGTTTTGCTTGCTCGTAATATTTGTTTTCTAGCAAAAAGATTGTTTTTCGTGTGTATATTTTCTCCCTTTTTTTTATGTTGAAAACCTCTGATTTGTTGGTTTGTCTCTGAGTTCTTCCTTGCATTGTTAAATTGCGTTTCTAAGATTTTTGTTTGCATTATTTCCTCTTCCTCACTTGGGACATCATTTGTGGAAAGCATTTCAAACATATTAGTTGATAACTTCGATCGATCCTTCATAATTGGTCTTTTCTGAGTGTTCTTCTTAAGCATTTGGAAACCTTCTAAATTTGTATCCTCTTTCCTTTGATCTGGAATTTTATTTTGGGCAGACACTAGCCAAATGACCATATTCATGGCAAATTTTGCAATGAAAAGGAATGTTCTCATAGTCCACCACTTGCTCCCAAGTGTCCTCCCCAAATTGTAATGAGATATTTTCAGGTAGGGGTTTGTCAAAATCCATTAAAACACAAATACGAGCATAAATAATATGATCAATTTTTTTTTCTAAGTTAATATGATCAAATTTTTGCGTACAATTAGTAGTCATCATAAAAGTTCCCAAAGAGTTTCCAATTGAAGCAAAAACAACCGAATTCCAGAATTCAACCGGGAGGCCAAAGTTTCTAACCCACACGGGACTTGTGGAAGGCATCTCTTCTTCGACTTTAAATTTAGTATTTTAAGGTTTCATAAAAAGTCCCACCCTTCCAAAGAATTAGGGACCCCCACAAAATGTTTTCTCTCTATCTTCATTATTAGCAAATTAAACAAGAAAATAACCATTTGGATAAATAGAGATTTGTAACTCACCTTTTATTTTCTAGTTTTTTGTAGCCCAAACTTTGAAAGTAGATAGGCTCGGACGAAAACCCAAGAAACGACAAATTAGTCCTCTTTTTTCCAGATCTTCAATGCTAGTCTGAATGTCACCCATATCCAGCTTAACAATCGAAGTTCCATCAGCTACCCTGAGACATCCCAACTCAGTTTTTCTAGGATCAATCTTAGGCATTCTTAGAGGTTTACGAGAAGCCCTAAGATTAATGTTAGCATTAGGTTGAGGCTGTCCACCATGGAGGGCCTTCCTAAAATTTATTTTTGGGGTCGAGTCTTCGAAATCCTTGGGGATGCTCCTTAGCACCGGATTCGCTTGAGATCTGAACCATTTTTTGATCAGTTGATTGAAACATGTTTTGTGATCTCTTTAATCCATACCTTGGACGTCAAGGAAAGGTATGCTTTTCACTTTTGTTTTGTGTAGCAAACTGGAAGCCATTGTCAATTAAGCTCGCAACATGAAGATCTATTGAAAGACAAATTTCTAACCCATCTTGGGTCCCCTGCAACATATACCGCTAAAATCTTGAGCTAAAACCTCAAAAATGTTGGCCTCTAGGGCCCGAAGGTCTTGAAAAACAACTTCTAGAGTTGCTTGCGCTCAACGCAGATGAAACCCTCGCACAGTTACTCGCTTCTTCGAAAAAACAAAAAAAATGTCATGGTCTATTGGTTTTAGCATGTAATGCTTTTTCATAATTGAAGGTTCCATGGGATTGATCATGGTCAAGTACTTTACAAAATTTATTCCAAATGACACTTCCAAGAAGCCTATTGTGTTAGAGTGAAATATTTGATTTTCCAACTAGAGAGTCCAAAGGTGTAAGGGAGTTCTATCCATGTCGACGTTGCTTTGATTGTATACCAATATGTCATATCTTCATCTAGCATGCATCCCTATCTCAAGCTTAAGGGGGGATGTTAGAGGGTAATCCTATTGTGGGCTTCTATTGTTAGAGGGTAATCTCAAGTTTAAAAGGATCATTGTTTGAGCAAATGTGTAATCTTGTCTTGTGCGCCCCATGAGGTGTTATTGATAGGTGAAATTTGCATATTTGAGCCACCCAACTAGTTAGTAATTTATAGTATCCTTAGGTTATCTACATTATTATATTGAAATGCATTTATATTATTAATATTTATAATGAAATGGTCTATTGGGGTAGGTTAACTTGATATTGGGTTGAATCCAACTTTGACAAGGGAGGAGTTGGGAGTTATAAGTTTGTACATATATAATTCAGGTGAGTCCTCATTATGGATTGTCATTGTGAGGTGTAGTTATTCAAAATATTTGAACGTAAATATTATTTTATGCAAGGATCAAGTGGAAACACCCAAATAAAGCAAATAAGAAAAATGTTGATATTTGAATGATAACAATAGACAATTAATGTTTATCAATATCACAAAAAATAAGAAAACCAAATATGAAAATATACTACAAGAGTACTTTATGGGGTGTTTCATCATGTAATTGTGCACACTACATTAATACATAGGTCCCAAGGAAACCATATGATAGTGCCCTATAACATGCAAAGTACAAGTTGAAGTCTTGAATAAAACATGCTAGATAAACTGGGCTTCCAATCAGCTCTAACGTCTCCTTTGCTATCAAAATAAATTGTGGTTGACCTATTTAATAGAAGTTCAAGCTCATCCATTGAATTTTGGGCCATATTGATTCCATAGAGGTATTGATTGCTTATTTGTACTTAGCCTTAGTGGGAGATATTGCAACAAAATTTTATTTCTTACACAACCAAATGAATGGACTTGGTCGAGGATGATACATCTATCCTAAAATAATTTTTTATCAACATCATATTAATCCAAGCCATGTAGAACACCAATGTATGGTCACACTATGGAGGAATTTTATCTCTAGCGAATAAGTTAGCTGGACATAGCATAATATCCTCTTTGCGCTTGTGTATGAATCATCTTTGACTTCATGTGGAAACAAGAGAGAAAACGAAGACAAATTTTGGTTGGGTGTGAGTCAAGTACATGATACTGTCCTAAGATGCTTGAACAAAGTAGCATACAGTGTAGTATTATATACATTAGAGAGTTTGACTCCCCACTAGTATGAGGTGGGACACGACTTGGCATCCTCAAATCTTTTCAACAACTTAAAGTACATACTCAAGTTTTGAAATGGAAATATCATCATCCAATTGGAATTCTTAATACTATGACAGAGCTGCAATAGGCCTAAGTCTAATATCTCAAACGTTTCCTTTATCTTAGACTTCACAATATGAATGTATTTTACATTACTTCCACTAATAATTTGATCACTTACATAGAGATCAACTATGAGTAAGTCACCATTTACATGTCTACATCAATATTACAATCACACTATCATATTTTAAAATTAGAGTTACAAAGAATTTGGAGAAACTCACCATTTGCATGTCTAACATAGACATTATGATCAAACTCTCATATTTGAAACTAGAATTAACAAAGAACCTATTAAAATTCTTGTATCATGTATGAGGTGCCTGTTTCAAGCCATATAAAAATGACTTCAATTTACACAAAAGTCAAGGATTAATTTCTTTCAATTTATACACAATTCTCGGATTACTTTATTGCACTAAGACCCCATGCAATGCACACAAAGGTGTCCAAGTACCTAATTGTAGAGTTCCTACAACTCTACTTCTTAGCTATCATATTTCATTCTACCTTGATGAGTATCATCTTTAGAATGTGGTTGACACAAGTTACGATCTTTTTCTATAACCTATCCTTTAGATCATGGTTCGAAAACACATTATTTGGTCAAAATGTAACAAGCAACTTTTAGAGAGTTCTCGACAAATTGAAAAAAACATATCAAAGCAAATAATTTAATTTGAAACATAAATTAGAGAGTTAGAAAATCCATTTTTTATTAGACTTTCATAAGAATAGTATAATTACAATTCATGATTATAAAAATCCAACAAAAATACAATATACTCAAGCAGTGTTAAACTACTTTTTGCTTTCCCTTATTTGCCTTTGGACTAGATGCTTGGGTAGGTGGTCAAGACTTCTTAGGATCTTCCTCCAATCATACAGTATGTTTTGCTTCCCTCTCCAATGCATCGATGTTTGTTTTAGTGAACATAGCATCCACATCTTCAACAATCCAATATGAAAATAGATCCATGTCATCCATGTTAATTGCATTATATGATTATGTTCCCTCCACTTGTTTGATGTGAAGTTGAATATTGCACTATAGAAAGAGAGGTCACTAAGACACTCTTGGGTCAATTTGTTGCGCTTCTTGATGTGGATGATCTCAAATAGAGACCAACTGTCATCACACCCAAAAGCGCTACAAGGATGATTGAGAATGCAAATTACCACCCTTTGAAGCTTTGGTGTTCTAGCACCATCATCTTCCCACCACAAATATGCAATTAAAAATATAAAAATTATAATTTTATCTATGTAAATTGCAATAAAATATAAATATTTAAGTTGGTCGCAAGTTCATCCTTTGACTAAACACAAAAAGAGGATGAAAACAATCTTTGCTCAGCTTTTTTGTAGCCTTACAACTTGGTGGGGATAAGACAATGTTTATCTAGTTCTGTTATCATCTTTTCAACAAAAGCATAAAAGACCCCCATGACATCTTCATCATGATAAAAATTGGGTACAAAATGGAATTTGGGGTTCAAGTAGCACCTTGTTGCATTTGAATGTTGCCAAGTGAGATCCACTTCTCTTCTCCATAATAGTGTTTTATGGCCTTTGTTGCCCTATACATGGTATCATACAAGTATCCCATTCACAATTCTCCATCTACAAGGAGACAAGCCTTGATCAAAGTTTAGTCACGTGAAGATGGAAAATGAAAAATTAATCATTATAAAAAGATTCAATAAAAAATTACAAAAATAGATTTGTGTTTTGTAACTAAATTCAAAAGATAAAAACTAAATACTAAAACTACAAATTTAACTTCTAGAAAGCCAAATAATAACCTTGAGAATCCAAAATTCGTCGTCAAGGACTTGCTTGATGACCCTTTGTGGCTCTTTTGCACAATATGGTGAGCAGGGTTATGCACAGTGGCGAATATTCGCAAATTGGGAAAATATTAGGATTTCCAAAATTGGAAATTGACGAATATGAGGACCCTCGACGTCGGCCCATTCGCCTAAAATTTTCAGGACCAATTTTTTCTTAGGGTCAATTCGCCACAATATATATCCAAACATAGGCATATTTGTACTCGTTGGAAAACTCTTTTCGAGCCTGATCTAATGGTGGTATTTTTATGAAGTTACTCATAAACATCTTCTTAAGAGGAGTAGATTCAACTAGAGGTTCTTGTAGGCAATGAAGTTGTAGATGAATCGGTTGTCACTTGGGTGAATAATTTCCTTCTCATCAATGTGCTCTCTTATCAGGTTGAACACCCATGTGTGGTTGTGAATGTATCTCATGATGTTCTTCATCTCCTAAACCACACTCTTCATCAATGAGAGATTGTCAATATCCTCAATAATGAGGTCAATGCAATGGGTGACACATCGGCTCCAAAAAATAATGGGGTACTTGAGAAGTTTGCATGCAACTACATAAGTTGTTATGTTGTCCATCCCTACTTGGACAATGTTCTCCACACGCACTTCGAGCAACACCTCTAACAAACTAAAAAGTTGCATGTTCTTTGCCTCTCTTGAGGCATCATTTGACTTCAAGAAGACCATGGATCCATTTGAAGCCACTAAGAAGTTAAGCAAGGTGTAGTTGTTTTCATATGTCCACCCATTAGATAAAATGCTGCACCCTCTTTTGGTCCACAAATTTCTCTGCTCTTCTACAAGGGTATGTATGTTTGTGACACACTCCTATAATGAGGGCCCCCTAAAATATTTTGTAGTGTGGGGCTTCATCTCTCTATCAAATGTGCCAATGTTCTCACCAAAGCATCCCAATAAGGGCTTCTCGCAATATTGGAAAGAATGTTATAATAATACTAAACATTTGCTATGTTATTTGGGATTTGTTTATGTTCTCCTTTTTGCATGCGGTGCTCTGGAGGATAGTGTCGTGTATCTACATGAGGAAATAAAAACCTTCCTATGTTGCTTGTACTCTGACTCTCCCTAGAAGAGTGTTAGGTGTGTGGGCCAAGGATGGACATTGATGCAACATTAGCGATATCATCGATATAGACATCAACCTCATAATTAGAGCTCCTAAGTCCTACACCCATTCCAACTGCAACCTTAGTTCATTTGTGCTCTATCTTCTTCTGTTGTTTGGCGTTAAGCCAAGACTGGACTTGATGTTTGATTTCATCTTGGACTTGTTTTCATGGCCTTCAACATGAGCAAGATGGAATTTGAGGCAAAAGATGCCTCTTGTATCTTTGCTACAATATTTATAGAAGACATGTTTCAACAAAGAAAATTCTATGCCACGTATTCAATATGGATCCCTTTTTAGACTTGGGTTATTTCTGCTAGTTCCTTGATCCTCACTTGATGAAGCCATTTAGTATTAATATATAACCTTAGAGGCATCAGGAACAATAAGGTAGAGAGGAAATACATAAAAAGAAACCCCCAAAATAATGCTCAAAATAATAAACAACCCAATATTTGAAATCTTGTCCCAATTTGTAAAATCTTAAAAAACCGTTGTTAAATTTGTCAAATGCTTGTTGAAACATGTTGGAGAATGCTTGGTTAGCCTTCATAAATTTGCAACCAAAAGTTAGAGAGAGGAAAACACGATAGATTTCCCCCTTTATATCGTTTTTTGCCTTTTCTTGTATGTGTGAGTTTTTGTGATTTTTTGGTGATTTATTGTGATTTTTAGGTGATTTTATTAGTACTTTTCTTGTCCTTTCTTGGCACTAAGAAAATGGGTGATTTCCTTGCCAACAAAAAAAAATCATGAGTTTAGCAATTTCTTGTGGGCAAGCAAAGATTTTTCCATCCATGCTTTAGATATTATGCCTACAACATACATTTGTCCATCTCAAGCAAAACCTACATCTTTCTTTTCATCACTTCATTTTATTGAGTATATGTTGTAGGTTGGTTTTAGACAATGACAATTTTCAATTATGAAGTTTTAAAAGGCATTGCTTGCATAATCTCCACCT
Source organism: Wollemia nobilis (assembly GCA_028583015.1). Lineage (NCBI taxonomy): Eukaryota > Viridiplantae > Streptophyta > Pinopsida > Araucariales > Araucariaceae > Wollemia > Wollemia nobilis. Next base: position 18,285,574 of record JAQPPZ010017052.1, read on the forward strand.
CTCTAGATATGAAAAATTTGGGATGATCTCTTTGTTTCTTTGCCAATGCCAATAAGTAAACTCAAGTACTCAGAATTAATCAATTAATTTGAAAATGTACTTTCTACTTATTGTAAAGGGATTGTTTATTATAAATAGATTATTGTGCTTGAGCTTCTGCTAGCTATTTGCTCTGTAGAGCCTTACCCTTCTCCACTATTCTTGATAATATTTCTAAGAACACATCCTCCCTTATTGTTTCATAAATCACTATAGGTAGACCATGAAACTGTCCAATTAATTTATTAGTTTCATGCTTCAATTATTTAGGTTCCCAACCTATCATATCAAAGGCTAATCACATCATCCACCTTGCCACAAGAGCAAACAACCTAGTACCTATCTTTGAAAAATGAACAACCCAAAATTTGTAAATCACATATTTATATTAGTGTCCCATTGGCCACAATTAAAAACCAATTCAAAATATCCTTCACTAGTAAATCTCTTAGGAAAAGTTCCAATTATTTATTTATTTTTATGTTGAGTAATTTGTGTCATAGGCATTAAACTATGAGAAATCCTAGCACATGATACACATATTATTTCCATTCTCACACCTAACATCTCCACTACCCTCAATGTTTAGGTCATAAATATTTTTCATAAAAGTACTTATTAGCCTTATGAAAGATCAATTTAGAGAAATATATTTAACCATACCATGAGAACAATTGGAATACAAAGTCTATTTCTTTTACATATATGATCATGCAAAGTAACAATGTAGAGAAAACGTAAGTATTATGATCATTTTATCCATAGGGTTGCCTAAGCATGTGGTTCATTATGACTTGACCATTTTGTCAAGATAACATAACTTATTAAACATTTCTTAGTATGCTTGGACCTCGTCCACAATATTAGCACTCACTCCCTTTTTTTCCTTGGTCCTACCATTGTGGACATCAGTTGGGCTCTTTCTAATGTCCTTGTTTCCAACCATGATCTCTATCATATATTCCATGGTTGCCTCCTTGTTTTGTTAACATTTGAATATCTTTATCTTTGAGTTTTTAATTTTCCTATGGATTAATTATGTTTCTAAAAGATTTTCCTTCCACCATTCTTCGATATCATCTTCTTTCTCTTGGCATGCATCTTTTTCCTCTCTATATTCTTGTACTATATATCTTGAAGTTTTTTTTACTTTCTCAAATATGACATGACTTTTTCCTTGCAAGCTAATACAAGAAGAATGAAAGTGCTCCATTTGATGGTCCAAAAATTGAAAGAATTAATTTTCTTTCATTGGATTAGAAGAGGATGAAAAGTATACCCCAAACTAGGCCTAAAAGATGAAGTTGTAGACAAAATTATTTCATATGTCAATTGAATGAGAAAGTGTAATATGTTTTGAGAAACATTTTTTTTTTACAATAAATTATGCTCTTCATCAAAAGTATAAATACTATCATAGAATGTGCTTGAAATAAAATTCCATTAATATTGAATTTGATTTATTCTTTTGAAGATGAATTAATTTTATTTACAAAATTAAAAGTTAATTTTTTTCGTAAATGTTACAATACATTAATAATATATAGACAATTAATATGTCCTATATCCTAATAGGCTGACAATGAAATTCATCTTATCTTGTTTTTAAACTCTTAAAATTTATGGCATTTTTTTTTGTAGGTTTGAATCCATATATTTGGATGAAAAAATCCGTGTTGCAAAGGATATTCGTGGAGATTATCTAGTTGTTGATCGGGCTTCATATACTTGGGAAGGAAAATAATTTCTAAAATTGATTTGACTCGTACTCAAATTATATATATATATAAAAAAAAAAATATATATATATATATATATATATATATATATATATATATATATATATATATATATATATATATATATATGTTTAGCTACAAGTTTACTGCAGTGGTAAGGGATTTGGCCTCTCCTTGGGAGGTCCAAGGTTCAAACCCCACTCAATATGAGGGGACCAAGACCCCTCATAAAAACCTCGTATGTATCATTTAGAAAAAAACATATTTGTTTACCTTAATTTTTATAGAAGTTTTTAGCTTCCATTAATTAATCTATAGTTTTAAATAAATATTCAGTGAGAAATCTCCTTTAGCTGTACTAAGAAGTAATGGTTTCTGTGTTCAACAATTTTTAAGTTTGTTGTCTTTGACTTTATAGGTAATAGCTTTTTATTCTAGCCAATATTTATTTAATTACTAATCAAGTGCACCTTACATTGCATGAGTGAAGATTTATCTATTTTAATAATATTATAAATAATACAAAAATAATATTTCATTCTATTACTTTTTAATAATATTGTATACTCTTATTGAATGCTAAATGTTAATGAAATTTTATTTTTAAAACTAACTTCAAAGTTATTTAAAGTAGGGACAATATATAACTTGCAAAAATTGAAAATATAAAAATAGATATTGTAGGAAGGAAATTTATAATAATAATCCAATCTATTGAACTCTTCTATTCTATTATTGCATATGACCTTTGTGATAGGTGTGTTCTCCTGTAACCATGCTCAAATGTCTCAAAAGTATAAATTTATCATATAAGTTTAATTAAATGGTATAAATACCTACTATAAATAAGACATTTACTATTATGACAAACTTATTGTGTATAGGGCCTACATAAACTGATACCAACTTCTTATTATTGCTAGATCATTTTCTAACATGAATTTTGACAATCTCTTCTAGGGTCAAATTTGTTGGACATTTTGGGCTCATTTAGTTGTCATTGATGTCAATGTGTGAAGTCATCATTGATGTCAAGGTGAACACATGAAGCTATCATTAATACCATGGAGTACACCATTACTGTCACCAGGAACAATGCAAAGAGTTGAAGAAAAGTTGTCAAAATATTGTTTTATAAGGGTTTGTGTTAAAACCATGGTGAAAATTAAAAGGTTTTTATTAAAACCATGGTGGTAGAATAATCTTCATCAAATCAATGGAGTACAAATTAAAGGTTTAAATTTTATCCCAAGGAAGGCTTTAATTTTTATTAAAGTCAAAGGTTTATAAATATAATACATAAAATTTATAAATTATAAAAGGTTTTAAAAAGCGCCAACTTCATCAAACTTTGTGGAGCGTCGATGTCTATGGCAAAAGGGGAAATTGTGTATAAATACCACGCCAAAGAACATTAGAACTTACATTCTTGGATTAAATTTTATGCGACAAAAGAGAAAGATAATTCTTGCAATCGTTGAGGAAGAAGACAAACTCGTGTTGTATTTTAGCGCCAGGGAAAAATATGAAAAGGGGATGATAAAGCCTCACTCCCATTGGACAGGGTGGTCCATTGGCAGTGCACGTTTCGTGAGAGCGTTGGGAGTGGAAGTGACCATGATCGATTCGCGTGGTGGTTAGTTTGCGTGTTCGTCTTGAGAGCCAAGGGAAGAGCCTTTTGGCACGCGCTCATTTTGAGCGCCAGACATAGGAGAAAGAGCACGAAGTGCTCCTAAGCTTTCAAGCGTGCGTCTAGCGCACACGGTGGTCAATGTAATGTCCCTTTTTAAGAAACAACAAACCCTTACTACGAAAATGCAAAAATTAAGTACAATAAGGAAATAACTCAGAAATTGCTCATAAAATAACACAAGTATGAGGAGAAATCAGCCAGTATCATATATTAAATAGTGCCAAACCAATACAACAGCTCCCCAAGGTTGAACAGATGCAAAAACTCCTCAAAAATAAACCCAAATACAAGCGTAGGGTTTGGGGCTGCCAATAGATATGAAACACATGACACATGCTCCCAAAAATACCATGAACTCCTCACAGATGCCTCTTTTTTTTGTATTTTTTTGATATTTTAGGGCAATAACACCTACAATGATATTGCCAAGACCCCAACCATGCACCTCCAATGCACTATGGGAATGAGCAAGACCTGCAATCTCAGCTGATGGAACCTCTAGGGTTTCAATATTCAATTCTGATATCAACATAACATGCCCAAAATGGGACGTCTCACTCCCTTATATAGGGTGAGGTTTTAATTTGGAGTTGACATCTCCCAACCCTAAAAACACTTAAAGTGCTCCCAACCCTAAAATCACTTAAAGTACCTTATTACAACATAAAAACATAAAACATAAATAAACACAACTTAAGTTATGTCTCCTAGTCACATGAACCCTTTTTCACTTTTATAATTAAGTGTAGGAGACATTTACAAAAAAATATTTATTTTTGGGACATTACAAGTCCACCCTCCTCAAATTGCTTGTCCTCAAGCAAATTCAAAGTTGGAGCATCTAAAATTTTTGCACCTTCCCAAGTAGCATCCTCCATAGGCAAGTCCTTCCACTTCACAAGATATTCTTTGATAGTCCTACTGAAGAACATGAACTTATACTGAGAGGGGGGAGTGAACAGTATAAGATAAAACCATTTAATAATTTTAATTTCAGATAGCGGTGGCATCAACATAACATTAAACAAGACAGAAAGCATCACACATAAAAGACCCATTTTAACGTGGTTCACCCAAGGTGGGCTACTCCACGGATAAAACTTTTCCTCTAAAAGTTATATCAAAACCTCTGGGAATCCTTCCCGATTACAATGTTTATGAGCCTCAGCCCAAAGGAGACACCTTCCCCTAAATCTGCTTTGCTAGTGATCCTCTAGAAGACCTCTATCTCTTTTGCCCTTAGCAAGTGGAACTCTTTCCACGGAAGACACCTGTCTTCCCTGCTCTGGTTGGAGATCTCTGTCCTCAACTCTGTCACGACAAGCTGGTCCTCTTTTACGCACCAAAACACGAGTCCTTCGGTATGGCACAATTCTGTCCTCTTTCTTTGTTCTTTTCGGCACTTGGTTTGGAAAACAATTCTTCATCTGTCTGCACAACTACAACAGCACAGTCTTCTTAAACTACAACAGCATTCTCTTCTCAACTTACAGCAGCACTTGATCACTGTTAGTTCTTCACAACCGTTCGCAATTATAGCAGCATCTACTGCGCGCACTTTTCTTTCTATTACCCAAACTATGCGAACACAGTCGCAATCACAATAGAATCTTCTCTGCACAGTCTTCTCATAAACAACAACACATACTTCGTGTATACAACAACACAGACTTCTACACTTAGAAGATTCAGTGAAACGTACTTTGATTTTGCAGTCGGACTTCGCTCTCTACTTTTTTGATTGTGAACCTTGCTTGTCGCACTAACTCTACGAACGCCATGCTTCAAAAGCACACATCAATCCACACCCAAAAATGCTCAAACAGTCCTCCTTTAATACCCACAATCTCAAGATGAAATCTTGTTCTTTAGTCGGCTGATCAATCTTTTAATACGTCGACTGTAAAACCTTATCCTTCATCGACCAAGGTTAACTTCGTCGGCTTCAACCGCCTCTGCTGTCCTGTAGCTTTTCTCGTGCGAAGCTCAAACATGTCATGATATCGCTACGCCTTGGTCTGCCGTACACCTTCTTTGGTTTGTTGTCGCGAAATCGCTACACTACAGCTTTTGCTGACGTCATCGCAAATCTTGTCGCGAAATCATGATGCTCTAGACTTCACTGCCTTCTTCTCCGTTGTTGTCATGAAATCGTGACACTACAACCTTTGCTGACGTCATCATGAAACTTGTCATGAAATCATGATGCTCTAGACTTCATTGCCTTCTTCTCCGTTGTTGTCGTGAAATCGTGACGCTACAGCTTTTGTTGATGTCATCATGAATCTTGTCGTGAAATCGTGATGCTCTAGACTTCACTGCCTTCTTCTCCATTGTTGTCATGAAATCGTGATGCTACAGCTTTTGCTGACGTCATCAGCAACTCTGTCGTGAAATCGTGACACCTCTTGCTTCTTCATCCTTTTCTTGGTTTGCACTAGCGAAAATGAAACATGTCGCGAAATCGTGACATTTTTTGCATCCGTACGACTTCTTCGAAACTTGTCGCGAAATCGTGACACTTCCTGCAACTCAACACTGCCAACTCAACTTGTCATGAAATCGTGACACTTTCTGCATCCGTACAACTTCTTCGAAACTTGTCACGAAATCGTGACACTTTTTGCCCGTTGTGCTTCTGCCTTCTTGCATGTCGCGAAATCGTGACAGTTTTGGCCAAACTTTCTCTCTCCTCAACCATGTCGCGAAATCGTGACACTTTTGCCCGCTTTGCCTCTGCCTTCATGCATGTCGCGAAATCGTGACTTTCTCTCTCCTCAAACATGTCGCGAAATCGCGACAGTTTTCCAACAGCCTGCAAACTTATTCTACTTTATCTTTTTCTGGATTTTTGGCAATTGGGCTACTCCGATTTTCTTGGAGACTTCTCGACCAACAGAAACCTTCAACAAAAACACATCCTTGGACTTAAAAACAAATTGCTCCAATAGTTCCTCGACATCAAAAACAACATCTACCAATAGCTCCTTGACATCAATGACAACAACTAAACTTAGGCAAGGGCAATGTACTCAAGGTACCCAAAATTGCCAACAATCTCCCCCTTTGTCATTGATGGCAATCCTTATCTAAAACACATCTTTCAAGAGTCAAAACTGAATTCAATCTCTCCAAGTTTTGCTCCCCATGAATTGAAGCTTTCCTCTTCTCTTGAAAAACTCTCCCCCTTACTTAAATCTCTCCCCCTTTGTCATCAATGGCAAAGGGTCACCTTTGGGGCTTGGGACTAAGAATGAGCCTCTTAGCTTAGTCCCTCCCCCATCTCCTGATGAGGTGATTAATCTCGAGGTGAGAGTACAACTCCCAATTTCTCCCTTAGATACTCAAACGTATCTTTTGGAAGGGGTTTGGTGAAGATATCTGCAATTTGCTCTTTAGTGGGTACATATTCTAGCTTGACCTGCTTCTCTTGCACTTTTTCCCTTAGAAAATGATACTTGATAGAAATGTGCTTCGTCCTTGAGTGCATTACCGGATTTTTAGAAATACTTATGGCACTTGAATTATCACAAAGAATAGGAATAGGTTGTTCATGCATGACTTTGAAATCCTCCAAGGTTGTTTTCATCCATAAAACCTGAGTACACCCGACCCACTGCTGCTATGTATTCAACTCTGTTGTAGATAAGGAAACTGAAGGTTGTTTCTTACTTAGCCAAGAAACCAGACTCTTTCCCAGAAAGAATGCTCCACCACTAGTGCTCTTCCTATCATCAATACTGTCTGCCCAATCTGCATCTGTATAGGCTGTGAGGGTGAAATTACCACCTTTGGGATACCAAAGCCCAAAATCCATAGTGCCCTTCAAATATCTGAATATCCTCTTGACTGCCATAACATGAGATTCTTTTGGAGCTGCCTGAAATCTTGCTACTAATCCAACGGCTTGCATGATATCCGGTCTAGTAGCTGTACTATATAGTAAACTCGCCAATCATAGATCTGTACAATTTCTGATCTGCTGCTGGGGATTCATCATCCTTACTCAGATTGCACCCTGTAATCATTGGAGTACATACAGGTTTGTTGTCCATCATCCCAAATTTTTTTAACATCTCTTTGATATATTTTTCTTGAGAAAGAAATATACCATTTTTTGATTGCGCAATCTGCAGTCCTAAAAAGAATGACAGCTCTCCAATCATGGACATCTCGAATTCCTTTTGCATGGTGTTGGCAAAAACTTTGCACATCTGAGTATTATTTCCCCCGAAAATAATATCATCGACATAAACAACTATGATAATCATATCATCACCTTTATTCTTAATGTACAAGTTGCAATCTGCCACGCCTTTCCTGAACCCTTGTTCATGAAGATACCCGTCAAGTCTTGAGTACCAAGCCACGGGTGCTTGCTTTAACCCGTACAGTGCCTTTTTTAGTTTACACACATAGTCTGGCTGTTACGAAAGAGACACACCTTACGGCTATTCTACATAGACTTCTTCATCCAACACTCCATTTAGAAAAGCAGACTTTACATCCATTTGAAACACTTTGAAAGAATTGAAACTAGACAGGGCCAAGAACATTTTGATCGCTTCAAGACGAGCAACAGGCGCAAACGTCTATTCGAAATCAACACCTTCGACTTGAGCATACCCTTTACAGACTAACCTCGCTTTGTTCCTGACAATCTTTCCATCCTCATTAAGTTTATTTTTGAAAACCCATTTTGTGCCAATGACATTCTTATTCTTAGGTCTTGGAACCAAGTCCCAAGTTTCACTTTTCTCTATTTGATTTAGCTCTTCATCCATTGCTTGTACCCAAAAATCATCTGTACATGCTTCACTGAAATTCTTTGGCTCAATCTGAGATAACAATGAAACATTTGCAGATTCATGTGAAGAAATGACTCTTCTTCTCGTTTGCTTGCTATTTGGATCACCGATGATCAAGTCTTTGGGATGATGTTTCTGAACATACCGTGAAGGGGTTTTGGGAAGCAATTTGTTGTTTTTCCTCTTCTTCATCTGACACTTCTCTGAATTCTTCTTGACAGATTCCATCATTGAGTTCCTTGACTGGTTCTCTTATTCCTGTCTTTTCATCTCTTGTCACATTTATGCTCTCTACAAGCTGTATGAGTTCTTTTTTTGAAGCATCTGTAGGCCTTACTTTTGCTTGAATATCCAAGAAAAATTCCCTCATCACACCTAGGATCAAACTTACCTGGATTTTGATCTTCCCTTCGATGAAGCACTTACTCCCGAACACTTTGAAGTGTTTAAGCGTAGTTGGTCTTCCTTTCCATAGCTCATAGGGAGTTTTATGATGATTGACTCTGAGTTGAGCCCTGGTAATGATGTGGACTGCTGTATTTATTGCTTCTCTCCAAAAACCATCCGAAAGTTTTGACTCATCTAACATTGCTCTCGCCATATTTTCAACGATTCTTTTTTTCTTTCAACTACTCCATTTTGTTGAGGAGTTCTTGCTTCGCTGAATATTCTCTTTTGATTCCATGTTGTTCACGGTATTCCACGAATTCATTTGAAGTGAACTCTCCTCCTCTATCCGATCTTAAGCATTTGATTCTCTTGTCGGTCTCATTTTCAATCATTTCTTTAAAAATTTTAAATTTTTCAAAAGCTTCGAATTTTTCTTTGAGAAAAGTAACCCAAGTCATTCTCGAGTAATCATCTATAAACAACATGAAATAGCTATCTCCTTGAATGCTCCGAGTTACGGTAGGACCACACAAATCGGTATGAATAAGATCCAAGGGTTTGGACGAGGAATACCCTTTCGATTTGAAGCTGGTTCTGAGTGCATTTACCATGTTGACAAGGACCGCAAATGATGTTTTGAGGCCTTTTTATTTTGGGCAAGTCTCTAACTGCTTCCTTGTTACTAATACTGACCAGATTATCAAAACTCAAATGTCCCAATCTTTTATGCCACAACCAACTCTCATCTTCTTGAGTTAGAAGGCATTTTTCTCTTTTTATCTCGCTCAGCATGTAAAGATTGTTTGGAGTCCTTGTAGCTTTAGCAATAAGCTTTCCATTTAATTCTTTACTTATCTCACATCTATCAGAAAAGAAAGATACTATGTGCCCTTGATCACAAAGTTGACTCACACTAAGCAGATTATGTCTTAGCCCTTCTACATAAAGCACGTCTTCTGTTTTGGATTTCCCATCCAAACTAAGAGTTCCTTTACCACAGATCTTTGCGGACCTGTTATCTCCAAAACTGACTGTTCCTCTGGTTGCTTCTTTTAAAGACAAAAATTTTCCTTTTTCGCCAGTCATATGTTTTGAACAGCCACTATCAAGATACCATTTTTCTACTTTGTCTTGAGCATGAAAAGCAGTTTGAACTATCATTGACTTAGATTCTATCACATTCTTCCTTTTTGAGACCTCAAAGCTAAATTTATCCAAGCTGCACATCCTTGCTATATGCCCAAAATTCTTGCACTTGTAACACATGATATTTTTATTCATAAGAGGTGCAAATGAGTTAACATTTTCCTTACTATGACTCTTGAGAGATTTATTGCAATGCATAGCTATGTGACCAAATTTTTTACAGGAAAAACAATATCCATGGAAGGTATTATGTAACCTGTTTTGATGCCTTGGAAGTTTGTTCTTCTTGCGATCAACTGGAATCCATTTCTCTTCAGAATGAAGATTGTTCTTGCTTGAAGATCCTGTTTCATACATGGTGATGCCATCCTTCTTTTCACACGTAAAATTATGTCTGAGAGTTGACTGTTCTAACTTTACTCTAAGAGACATAATCTCTCCTTCTAGTTTCTCACAATCAGCTACTTTTTCTTTTAGAACTTCTTAGAACTTGTTCAATCTTCTTCCCTTCTTCGACAAGAATTTTGAAATCTATAATATGTTGAGCCAATTCTGATCTTGCTATCTCTTTTTCTTGACAATGCTGCTTAAGAACAGAATTCTCTTCCCTGAGTTTCTCAAGCTTTCTCAAGGCCAAGAAGAATTCACTCTTGAGATCGAATTCAAACTTTTCTGAATTTACATGTTCCTCTGTTAGATCCTTCTCCAAGCTGTTAGGCTTTTTTTGGAGAGACCCGCTCTGATACCAATTGAAGAACATGAACTTATACTGAGAGGGGGGGTGAACAGTATAAGATAAAACCATTTAATAATTTTAATTTCAGATAGCAGTGGCATCAACATAACATTAAACAAGACAGAAAGCATCACACATAAAAGACCCATTTTAACGTGGTTCACCCAAGGTGGGCTACTCCATGGATAAAACTTTTCCTCTAAAAGTTATATCAAAACCTCTGGGAATCCTTCCCGATTACAATGTTTATGAGCCTCAGCCCAAAGGAGACACCTTCCCCTAAATCTGCTTTGCTAGTGATCCTCTAGAAGACCTCTATCTCTTTTGCCCTTAGCAAGTGGAACTCTTTCCACAGAAGACACCTGTCTTCCCTGCTCTGGTTGGAGATCTCTATCCTCAACTCTGTCACGACAAGTTGGTCCTCTTTTATGCACCAAAACACAGTCCTTCGGTATGGCACAATTCTGTCCTCTTTCTTTGTTCTTTTCGGCACTTGGTTTGGAAAACAATTCTTCACTGTCTGCACAACTACAGCAGCACAGTCTTCTTAAACTACAGCAGCATTCTCTTCTCAACTTACAGTAGCACTTGATCATTGTTAGTTCTTCACAACCGTTCGCAATTATAGCAGCATCTACTGCGCACACTTTTCTTTCTATTACCCAAACTATGCGAACACAGTCGCAATCACAACAGAATCTTCTCTGCACAGTCTTCTCATAAACAATAGCACATACTTCGTGTATACAACAGCACAGACTTCTACACTTAGAAGATTCAGCGAAACGTACTTTGATGCTGCAGTCGGACTTCGCTCTCTGCTTTTTTGATTGCGAACCTTGCTTGTCGCACTAACTCTGCGAACGCCACGCTTCGAAAGCACACATCAATCCACACCCAAAAATGCTCAAACAGTCCTCCTTTAATACCCACAATCTCAAGATGAAATCTTGTTCTTTAGTCGGCTGATCAATCTTTTAATACGTCGGCTGTAAAACCTTATCCTTCATCGGCCAAGGTTAACTTCGTCGGCTTCAACCGCCTCTGTTGTCCTGTAGCTTTTCTCGTGAAGCTCAAACATGTCACGATATCGCTACGCCTTGGTCTGCCGTACACCTTCTTTGGTTTGTTGTCGCGAAATCGCTACACTACAACTTTTGCTGACGTCATCGCAAATCTTGTCGCGAAATCATGATGCTCTAGACTTCATTGCCTTCTTCTCCATTGTTGTCATGAAATCGTGACACTACAGCCTTTGTTGACGTCATCATGAAACTTGTCACGAAATCATGACGCTCTAGACTTCATTGCCTTCTTCTCCATTGTTGTCGTGAAATCGTGACGCTACAACTTTTGCTGACGTCATCATGAATCTTGTCACGAAATCGTGACGCTCTAGACTTCACTGCCTTCTTCTCCATTGTTGTCACAAAATCGTGATGCTACAGCTTTTGCTGACGTCATCAGCAACTCTATCATGAAATCGTGACACCTCTTGCTTCTTCATCCTTTTCTTGGTTTGCACTAGCGAAAATGAAACATGTCGCGAAATCGTGACATTTTTTGCATCCGTACGACTTCTTCGAAACTTGTCGCGAAATCGCGACACTTCCTGCAACTCAACACTGCCAACTCAACTTGTCGTGAAATCGTGACACTTTTTGCATCCGTACAACTTCTTCGAAACTTGTCGCGAAATCGTGACACTTTTTGCCCGCTGTGCTTCTGCCTTCCTGCATGTCGCGAAATCGTGACAGTTTTGGCCGAACTTTCTCTCTCCTCAACCATGTCGCGAAATCGTGACACTTTTGCCCGCTTTGCCTCTGCCTTCCTGCATGTCGCGAAATCGTGACTTTCTCTCTCCTCAAACATGTCGCGAAATCGCGACAGTTTTTCCAGCAGCCTGCAAACTTATTCTACTTTATCTTTTTCTGGATTTTTGGCAATTGGGCTACTCTGATTTTCTTGGAGACTTATTGACCAACAGAAACCTTCAACAAAAACACATCCTTGGACTTAAAAACAAATTGCTCCAATAGTTCCTCGACATCAAAAACAACATCTACCAATAGCTCCTTGACATCAATGACAACAACTAAACTTAGGCAAGGGCAATGTACTCAAGGTACCCAAAATTGCCAACACCTACTCCTAAGCTTTCTCTCCCTTGTCTCAAGGATCAATTCAGGTTCAAGAATGAGCTTTCCTTCATCATCAAGGGGTGGAAAATCTGAAGATGGCTGAATATGTGGGCCCAAGGCCTTCTTCAAACAAGAAACATGTAAGACATTATGTATTTTACTTCCACTTGGAAGTTCCAAAGCATATGCAACCTGTCCAACCTTACTCAACACCTTGTAAGGTCCATAAAATTTGGGTTTGAGTTTTTCTGCTCCATTTCTTTTCAATGTAGACTGTTTGTAGGGCTGCAACCTAACATAAACCAAGTCTCCCACCTCAAATGAGCGCTCACTACGCTGCTGATCTGCATACTTCTTCTGTTGATTTTGTGCCGTAAGAATATTGTCCTTCAAAGCATTAAGAATATCTTGATTTTCTCGTCTGCAAAGTCTCTAGCTTTTTGGACCCTTGAATCACCAAAAATCAGATCTGAAAAGTGTGGGGCATCATAACCATAAAGTGCCTTGAATGGAGACATTTTTATGGACATATGATAAGTAGAATTGTAGTAGTATTCACCAAGGTGCAGCCATTTAACCCATGCCTTTTGTTGACCTGAAACATAATTTCTCAAATATCCTTCAAACCATTTGTTAGCAATTTCAGTTTGCCCATCACTTTGGGGATGGTAGCTAGTACTAGGAGTCAATTTAGTACCACATAGCTTAAACAATTCTTGCCAAAACATGCTCAAAAATCTGTTGTCCCTATCACTCACAATGGATTTAGGCAAACCATGCAATCTAAAAACTTCTTTAAAAAACAAATTAGCAACTTGTATGGCTGTACAAGTTGTTGAAATGGCATAGAAATGAGCAAATTTTGTCAATCTATCAACAACAACAAATATGCAATCCTTCATGTATACCTTGGGCAAACCAAGAATGAAGTCCATGGAGATACTTTCCCATTTCCGATTGGGAATAGGAAGTGGCTGAAGTAAACCAACTGCAAATTCATGTTCCCCCTTATTTTCTTGGCAAATGACACATTCCTGAACATGCAAGAAGACATCCCTTTTCAAACCCTTCCAATAGAATCTTTCTCTAACCTGTTTGTAAGTATTGTAGAAACCTGGATGGCCTACAAGTGGAGCATCATGCATGGCTGTAATTAAAGCTTGTTTCAGCTTTGATTCAGGTACTAAAAACACTCTTCCCTTGCAAAAAAGCAGTCCTTCTTTATGGCTGAACCTGTCATCTTCAACTTGCCCATTTATTAGTTTAGAACAAAAATCATTCTTTGCATATTCAGCCATAATTTTCACCTTCCAATCAGCAGAAATAATGGAAAGAGAATGAAAAGTAGGGTGCCTAGAAAGTGCATCAACAACTGAATTCTTCTTACCCTTTACAAACTCAATTTCAAAATCATTTGATTGCAACTTTGTTACCCATTTCTGCTGTCTTTCATTCAGTTCAACTTGCCCCAAGAAGTATTTCAAACTGTTATGATCGGTTTTGACCACAAACTTGCCACACACTAAGTATTGCTTGAATTTGGTCAAGGCATGCATGATAGCTAGCATCTATTTATCATAGATGCTGAAAGTTTTCTCCACATTTGAGAGCTTTCTACTCTCATAAGCAATGGGGCGTCCTTGTTGCATAAGTACAGCTCCAACTCCAACACTTGAAGCATCACAAGCAATAGTAAAAGCAATAGAAAAATCAGGAATAACAAGTAAAGGAGTGGAAGTCATTACATCTTTCAGCTTTAGAAAAGCTAAAAGAGCCTCATTAGACCATGAAAAGGCCCATTTCTTAGTTAATTCAGTAAGGGGGGCAGCCAAAGAAGAAAACCCCTTAATGAACCTCCTGTAGTAACTGCATAAACCCAAAAAACCCCTCAATTCCGTTAGGTTGGATGGTATAGGCCATCTTTGTATAACTGAAACTTTAGTTTGATCAACCTTAAGATGTTTTTGTAGTAAACCTTGAATTTGAGGATGATAGGTGGCTGATTTTTTCCCTTCTGAACTAAAAATTACAGCTGCCCACTCAACGTCCTTATGCCTTATCATATTCTCCATTCTTTTGTATGAAACCTCCAAAATTTTGCAAGAATCTTTTGACCCATTTTCTTTGATTCCTTGCAACACCACATCTTTCCCTTCAAGCACAAATTTCAGTTCTAATTTCTAATAATTAGTAACATAATCACCAAGTGAATATAACCATTGCACACCCAAAACCATATGTGGGATAACTCCCAAGGGAAAAACAAAAAATTGCTCATCTACTTCCATGTTGCCAAAATTAATTTTTATGTTTCTTACCACTTTGTTGCATGTGATAAGATCACCATTGCCAACAACAACATTAAAACCATGAATGATAGCTGTAGGAAGATTCTTTCTAGTGGCAAATTTCTCATCAACAAAATTGTAAGTAGCACCACCATCTATTAAAACAATAACCTTTTCATCAAAAGATCTACCTGGTACCTTAATAGTGCGAAACTGATTCAACCCACTTAAAGTGGCTAGGGAACCTTCAGGAACTTCCTCATACTCCCTTTGTGCTTCCTCTTCCAAGGGTGTCTCATCTGCCTCATAAAAATTAGGATTATCGAATCAGAATCAGAATGTAATTCAATGATTTTCATACCTCTTTCTATGCATTTATGACCTCTTTGCCAAGGAGACTTGCAAATGAAACACTTGTTTTGTTTCCTTAGCTCATCTTTCTCTTCTTGTGTCAAGCGTGGGCCATTTAGGGGCTTATTAGGTGGCTGAAAACCAGATCTGAAACCTTCTCCATTTGTGGGATTCTTGCCATAAAAATTTCTCTCATTTCCACCTTGCCGCATGAGGTTTCCTTGCTGCCCATACTGCTGTCCAAAAACTGTTTTTCTAGCTGCAAAAGGTGGTCTAGCAGGTGGATTATGTGCAAAATATTTCTATCTAGGAGGTAAAACAAATTCTAAGCTTAAAGATCTCTTAATGGCATCTTCGAGAGTGGCTGGTTCAAAAGCTTTAACTAATCCCTTCACGTGTTCCAAAAAACCATCCATAAAAAGAAAAATTACCCTCTTGGGTGAAATATTTTGTACCTAAACTGAAAGTTGTTCAAATTCCTCCACATAGGTATGAATGGATGAAGTTTGCTTCAAAGTGGCAAGCTCCTTAAAATACTCTTCCACATTCCTCCTTTCAAACCTGTTCAAAACCCTGGTACAAAATTCATCAAATGTATCAATATCACCATACCCTTGGGTTACTAACCCATGATGCCACCATGAGTAAGCACTACCCTCAAGGTGGAGTGTAGCAATCTGAACTACATCAGCTTTAGAAATAGGCTCCAAGGTAAAATAAGTCTGCAATTTTTGAAGCCATGCCCTAGCTGTAAGACCATCTTGACCATTAAATGAGGGAATGGTCACCTTTTGATGCAAAAAGGGCTTCTTTTTCTCTTTTTTAACCTCAACAACAGATTTACCCACAATCTTCAAATATTTATCAAAAGAAACTGCTGCCCTAAAACCCTCAGATTTATTACTATAAGCAGCAAACCATTCATCTAATTCATTAGTTACCTCATTTTCCTCCCGTGGAGGTGGTGGAAAAAGGAACATAGGCTTGGACGACCTAGGCAAGGGAGTGTGTGAGTTATATGATGACTCATGCCCATTGTTGTTGCCTCCCCTTTCTCCTTCCCTCCTTGTGCCATTTGGGTTGCCCAAAGCTGCCCTCAATTCTTGTTGATTTATCTCTTGTAAGGACACCATTCTTTGTAGCATGTCAAGTAGGGCATCAAATTTTTGCTCAGTCCTATCAACTAGCCTTTGGGGCTCCTCAACCTCTTCCCTGTTTGACATTTCCAAAGCGAGTCTGTTTCTCCTAGTAAAATACTGATGAACAGGAGGACGATGCATAAAACCCTATCAAACCCTAAAAAGATGGAAATATGAAATTCTGACCACCAATTTTTTTTTTTGAAACCACAAAACTGCAAATTGGTCAAAAGGGTATCCAAATCTGCAATTTTTATTTTCTAAAAAAAATCCCTAAAAATTCGCGAATCCCCTAAAAATCCGCGATTTTCACTAGGGCACAACTTTTCACCACAGAAACACACTTATCACCACGAATAACTGAAAAAATATTGAAAATGCTGAAACTAACCACAGGCTGGCAAGATTCTAGCTCTGATACCACTTGTAATGTCCCTTTTTAAGAAACAACAAACCTTTACTACGAAAATGCAGAAATTAAGTACAACAAGGAAATAACTCAGAAATTGCTCATAAAATAACACAAATATGAGGAGAAATCAACCAGTATCATATATTAAATATTGCCAAACCAATACAACAGCTCCCCAAGGCTGAACAGATGCAAAACTCCTCAAAAATGACCCCAAATACAAGCGTAGGGTTTGGGGTTGCCAACAGATCTGAAACACATGACACAAATGCTCCCAAAAATGCCACGAACTCCTCACGGATGCCTCTTTTTTTGTATTTTTTTGATATTTTAGGGCAATAACACCTGCAATGATATTGCCAAGACCCCAACCATGCACCTCCAATGCACAATGGGAATGAGCAAGACCTGCAATCTCAACTCATGGAACCTCTAGGGTTTCAATATTCAATTCTGATATCAATATAACATGCCCAAAATGGGACGTCTCACTCCCTTATATAGGGTGAGGTTCTAATTTGGAGTTGACATCTCCCAACCCTAAAATCACTTAAAGTGCTCCCAACCCTAAAATCACTTAAAGTACCTTATTACAACATAAAAACATAAAACATAAATAAACACAACTTAAGTTATGTCTCCTAGTCACATGAACCCTTTTTCACTTTTACAATTAAGTGTAGGAGACATTTACAAAAAAATGTTTATTTTTGGGACATTACAGTCAAGCCCGTGGCTAGAGCGCTCGCGGAGGTAGAGATTGTGGGTTCGAATCCCACTAGTGGCAAAGGTATTTTTAATTAAAATTTTATTTGCCTAATGTTTTCTATAAAGTGTTATTTGGAGTTATAAGGTTTATGAAAGGTTGTTTGATTGATAAGTGATTTATGTTATTGGATTTATAAGGAAAGTAGATTTGATTTTTGCTAAAGTTATTTTTGCCATTAAATTTGAGTAAAGAGGTTTTGAGTTAATTTTGGTGGATGTTGAATTTATTTTAATTGGAAGATTATAAGGTGTTATTGGAAAAATATTTTATGTATGTTGATGGTTGTTTTGAAAGATGGAGTGATAAGGTGTAATTGAGTTTTTACATTACATTGTGAGAAATATTTATCTTCTAACCTCTTTGAGCTTGACATAGAACTGTTTGTGGTTGTGACAGATTTATGAGATCCTTTTATCATCAAGAAAAATGTATGAGCACATTCTTCCATAGTTGAGTAGATTGTTTGGTTTTCTGGAAAATAAGTTTGGAATGAAAAGAACTTGATTAGGGTTTCCTATTGAGTGTGTTGAGTTAATGCTTCAAGGTTTTCTGGAATAAAGAATTGTTGTTAAACCTTGTTTGATAAGCATTGTTGTTGAAGCCATTTGTTGTGAGAAGAACTTGAATTAGGGTTTGAGTATCATTGCTATGGGAAGATTGTTTTATAAGCATTGTTGTTGAAGTGAGTTGTTGAGCAAAGAACTTGAACTAGGGTTTGAAGAGAACATGAGTATCATTGTTATGTGAGATTTGTTTTATAAGCATTGTTGTTGAAGTGAGTTATTGAGTGAAGAACTTGAACTAGGGTTTGCAAAGATCATGAGTATCATTGTTATGTGAGATTTGTTGAGCATTGTTGGAAACATTTTGAGTTGATGTTTATATGCTTGGACTAGGGTTTGTGAGCAAGGATTATTTCATTGAGTGATTGGTTGAGTAGAGTTGGTTGAGCCTAGTCAAGTGGATGTGTGAAGTGATTGTTGAAGTTCCATAAAATAAACTATTCTATATTCTGAATTGAGTTGAGAAAGTGATTGAGCATTGAGTTGAATTTGAAGCATATTGAGTCTCCAACAATTCTCCTTATGTTTCTAAGAGTGATTGAAAGTAATTGAGCATTGTGATTAGTATAGAACATATTGTCTCTAACAATCTCTTTATGTTTTTATGAGATTGGACAAGTTCTGTGTGGACTTGTTGAGCAGATTTGAGGCAAGTCTTTGAGGAGACTTGTGGATTGGTTTTGTGTGAGATTTTGTGAAAGCTTACAATACAAATTTGGATAAGTTCTTAAGAGGACTTATTGAGCAGATTTGGACAAGTTCTAGAGAGGACTTGTAGAGCAGATTTGAGCAAGTTCTAGAGAGGACTTGTGGAGCAGATTGAGCAAGTTCTAGAGAGGACTTGTAGAGAAGATTTGAGCAAGTTCTAGAGAGGACTTGTGGACAGATTGGTGTGAGATTTTGGTGGAAGCTTACAAGACAGATTTGAGACAAGTCTTTGAGAAGACTTGAGAGCAGAGTTGATTGATTTGTTCAAACCTTGAGTTAAGGTTTAGGGCAGATCCAACAAAGTTGAGACAAGCCTTGAGTTAAGGCTTGAGGATAGATATCGAGGACAGATTTGTGCTAGATCGAAGGA
Organism: Wollemia nobilis; assembly: GCA_028583015.1. Classification (NCBI taxonomy): domain Eukaryota; kingdom Viridiplantae; phylum Streptophyta; class Pinopsida; order Araucariales; family Araucariaceae; genus Wollemia; species Wollemia nobilis. The sequence goes on from JAQPPZ010017052.1 coordinate 18,304,866, forward strand.
CTGTGTTTAGTGTAGATTTGAGAGAAAAGCTTGGTGCAGATTTGAGGATAAGTTTGTGCCAGACCAGAGACAGAGATTGAGCAGAGATGTACTAGAACGAAGGACTATGTTTAGTACATATTTGAGATAGAGCTTTGGAGGTGACAAAGTAGAGAGGACAGTAGTCTCTAGTGGATAGAGATCCATCAACCAGGGCAGTGAGGACATGTCTTCTGAGTGGGGACAAGAGTCTTCAGTGGAGAGATATCCACAAGCTAGTGCAGTGGAGGCAGTAGTCTTCTAGAGGATCACCAACCAGAGTAGAGGAGGAGTTCTCATGTGAATAGAAATCCACGAACTTGATTTAGGGGATTGATACCTTTGGATAGGGGTCCATAAACATTGTAATAGGGAAAGGATTTCCAAGAGATTGATTGAGAAAATTTTAGTGAAAGATTTTCTCCGTGGAGTAGCCCACATTGGGTGAACCACGTAAATTGTGGTATCTCTATTGTGTGTGATGATTTGTGCATTGCTTTGATTATTGCTATTGATATTGCTATCTATACATTGCATACTATTGATTTGGAAATAAAAGTAAAAAGTGGTATTATACTGTTCAACCCCCCTCTCGATATAAGCTTGTGTTCTTCAAAATTCACTAAAACAATCAAAATCTAGCCTATTTCTATTCTCCATAACTTGATGTTTTAATTTTCTCTCACTCAGACACATGTATATCCTCCATTGATCCTTCATTTTTATGAATTCATTACCACTTGAAAGATGCAACTTAAAGAATGCATTTGAGTTTTTAGGCTGTCCCTCTTTCTCTCTTTTACACTTGAATTTGCACCCTAAATTTCCAAAACCAATTGTTGTTTGGTCCAATCTTACTACCAACCAATTGCATTAGCATTTGGGTAGAACTAAGAGTAAGTGAGGCATATATCACTATTCTCTGTACAAACACCTTGGATCATAATTTTAATATATTTTGACTTACCCATATCTATTTTAACCTTATTTTATGCTTTATTCAATTAATTTGCTTGTCTTGGTGGCGCTTGTATTTATATTCGTATTTTATTTCTAGCCTTGTATAAATCCTTGGAATACATCTTTGATGAATTTGATATGAAGTGGTCGTGTGAGTGGATAACCCTTCTCTTTCCATACTTAGACTTCTTGCCTTGTTACCATTGATGTGCAAAATATGATCCCAAATATGTTTGATAATGATCAAGGAAATCAAGAAAACCCTAGACCCAAGATTTGTACTATTGGAAAAAGGAAGAACAAATATAATTTTAATATAATTGCTAGATGACATGACTATTTGAAAAATGAAAATCCTGAAGATCAAGAAAATGAGAAATAACAACAATATGAGGATGAAGGCTAGAATGAACAACTACATAATAACTTTGCATCTTCTTCCCAACTTCCTCCTAAGGATTATAAAGAGCTTCTTCAAATAGATCCTAACTGGGGCTTATTCCATATCTCAATTTTAAAACAAAAAAATGGAAAAAGAATTATGAACATAAACAATCAAACTTTCAAACCCCTTTAAAGACTTATAAAAACACAATATTAATAAAAGTAATGATTAAGATAGTCAGAAAGGTCAAAGGATGGAAGCCAACATAGGAGCCTCCTATCAACGAAATAATTACCGAAGAGCTCCTACAATCATACAATAAATGTTACAATTAAATCCAAAACTATCTTAATTTTAAAAGATAAACAAAAATAATAGTATAAGAAACTCAAAAGAAACCGATAACATTCCTTGGAATGTTGAAGAGACAATACAACTAAACCCAATACTAGTTTGGTTGGCAACAACAAGATATGAAGAAATCCTACAAAAGATGCACGTGAAGGAACATAGCCAAGAGACAACCAAAATTGTCAAAGACTTCCCCTTAACAATGGACCAAATAATATGGTTGAAAAATGAGTGGAGAACCCGATCCTTAATTTGAGACAATCAAGAGTCATAATAATCAAAACCAAATGCTAATGGGTGGTGCCTTATCATTCACTAAAGTAAATCATTTTATTCAAGGAAACAAACCCTTATGCCCCCAATACAACCAACAAGGCCAATTTCATATTGTGAAAATCAATTTAGTTATCCCATTTTGAGGAAGTGGATTAATGAACCTTTGGCTTTGTTAGGACCGTATCCTAACATAACCATCATTATTTAATGTTGCACCTTGGGAGTCCAGTGTGTATGGGCCCGTTATGATGTAACCTCTACTTTTATTATAAGTGTGTGTTAGTAATGATGTAACTAGGAGTTATTATAATTATGGAACAATCACTTTATTGTAAAGAAGAGTTTATATAAGATAGGGGTGGAAAGGAATGAAGCATCTCATATTTCATATTGTATCAAATAAGCCTATGATGTTTGTTCTTCTTGAGTAATATAAGTTTGTTGGATTTCCAATTAGTTATTTTCTTAAGCACTTGTGTTATTTCATCTTTACATTTTCGTTAATTCCTGCATTGCTAGTGTGGATTATGCTTATTTTTTCAGAAGGTTCCTAACAAGTGGTATTAAAACTCTTTCCAAGGCCATGTTCCATAACAATAGAAAAATTTCTTATCCCTCCATCTATTTTTCCATTTTCCTCATTTTCCATTAAAAATATTGTGCAAAAAAGTCATAATTTTTCTTCTGTTATTAGTGGATTAGATTAGAAACCCTATGTTGAGGGTGTCACGACCCTCCCTTGGCAGACTTATTTATGTGTATGGATTTATGTTTTGATGATTTGTTTTATTTAAGGGATGATTGATCTTTTCATGATTATTGTGCAATCAAACATAATGTGGGAAATATGTTACATTCCATTAAAGAAATGACTTATTATTTTGTGTATGAGTTATAGGACATTTGTCTCATGGAACTGACAATTGATATTAATTGAGTGTAGGGTGTTGAAAATAACTTAGCACATATCTCAAAACTCTCACCAATTTGTCTCACACACACACACACAGATATATATATATATATATATATATATATATATATATAAATCTTAGTTTAGGATTATGGACTAATGTCTTGTCTTATAATCTTAACAGAAGAGAAGACCTTGAGGATGGACAATTGTCAATTGAATAATCTTCATGTAATGGATGAATAATATTTAAAATAAAAAAATCTTGGTTGTCCCATGATGGGAGTATCCATTTAAAATGAGCAATGAAGTCAAGTTTGGTTTCGTTGATTCGTGCATGATTTTTAAATTTATGAAAGGGTTTCTTGTTGGCATCAAATATGTAGGATGCCACGTAACGAGAGGAAGTGGAGTAATGAGAGTAAGAGGTAAGTGGTGTTTGGTAGACGTGGGGATGAGTAATGACGACATGGATAAAAGGTATGGGGACTGGAAAAAAGAAAAAGAGAGTTTTTTTTTGGTTTTCGGTTGTGAAGTGCAAAGAGCTAGAAGGGGAGAGAGAGAATGGATGACATCAATAGGAGGCTTGCATGAAAGAATGATATGTTTTGATTAAACCTTCCTTTAGATTACTGCTAATTGGACCAATTCTGGTTAGTAAAGACAATTAGTATAGATTGCATCACAGAGACGTTGTCAATTTGTTTTCCTTGAATTAGTGAAATTATGGTATGATGCTCTCATTTGAATTTCACTGGTGTAGCAAGAAGAGCAATGAAAAGATGTTTTATATCTCTATTTTGGAAAAAGTCAAAAACTATGATAAGAGTGTGCTAGATTTTATATTAGAAATGGCAAACTATTGTGATTGGAGGAAGCATTGCAGTCAGCTTTCATATTCATATACAAATGATATGTTATTAGCAACTAAGATATGTTTTATTCTAGTTAGAATAATGATAGATTATGTGTGAGATTATGAGTCGGTGCAGCGAAATAAGTTATTGTGTTGATTGTTTTATAACCTTTGAAAAGTTGAATGATTAACATGGATAGAGCCTGTTATATGTTGGATAAGGTATGTTTAATCGTTGCAATTTGTGTTTCGCTGGTACAACGGAAGAAGCCTTGGATTATGCTTCATATCATTTCTTTTTCATGAGAAGTTAGCCATGATGAGAGTCTACTATGTTTAGTAGGGGAATGAGTTTAAGGATATGCTATGTGAATCGTTGTGTAGTGAAAGAGACACGAGAAATGTATGACTCATATTGCTTATTATGGATTGGGTAATTAACAATGTATCTAGTTGAAATGCTCTAGTCTTCGAGAAACGTTTATTATCTGTGACTAGTTGTGTCACCGATGATAGGGAATAGCTTGGAATGGAATTGTTATATTAAGCAAATGTCCTTGGTATTTTGGGGTTGTTATGCCAGAGTGATAGTGGTACTCTGTAGAACCTGTTTGTATAATGTTTTTAATATTTTGCTAAGGATATTTCTGGGTTGGATTTGGATGTTGTCCCATCATATCCAAGAATGAAAAGAAAAAGATACTACTGCAATAGTTTTATGGTCGATTTAAGATATGGCTAACCAGAGTGATGTGAATGCCATAAATAGAGACCACAGGTATGAAATGTGTAGTTGACCAAGCAACATTTGGATGATCTATATTCATCGATTGTGTTTCTTATTATTGAATCCTTGATGTCGATGATTTGGAAAATTGTTAAAACTTCTAAGTCGTCAACTATTCACTTACCTGGAAATGAATTCAATGCTTGATGGTTAAACTAGTTTGGTTTGCCTTGTAAATTGTGCTCATTTCTTGTTTTAGTAGGTTTGCTTTGGAATCGGAAATAGACTACAGGAGATGGACTGAGATGTCTCTTAGTCAGTTAGATGAAGATATCTTGGTATATTCGCCAAGTGTTACTGACGCAAGGACTACCTATCACCCGAATGAAGAGGGATTGGTAGTTCTGAGTTTAAAGACATTTAACCACAATTAAAAACGTGGGAATTCGGAGAAGGGAACAAAGACCTCTACTATGTCAAGATATTAGGGGAAGATCTTATTTTTGAATCCGAGTATTACTTTGCAATGATTGATAAGTTCAGTCTACATGCTTATGTAGATGGAATGAACATAAAGACATTATTTTTAGTAGGCTAAGAGGAAAGCCTTTAATAATGTATGGTTTCAATTTATTAATGAATTAAAGAGAAAGTCGGATTGAGGCTGGGTTTTCCCCATGAGGGGTTTCTCCCAGGGTAAAAACTTGTGTTATGGTTTTGTGGTATTTTTACTTATGATGGACTTGTGTATTAATAATGAATTGGGTTGTGGAGTGGTACTTTAATTAAAAGGAATATTTCAAGTAATGATAACCAATACTCCTTAGTTATGAATGTGTCATATTATTTGATGGATAAATATAAAGACTATTTGTTTACTATTTCAAGTACATCTAATTACCTTGATGGGAATAATTATAGAAACCATGTATGAATGAGTAAGGGATTGTCCCTTGTGCCATTGGATAGACTTTAGAAATAGAATAGTATTACCTAATGAACTAAATGAAATGTATGGATGGGTAAGACTGTGATTCAAATGATGGAATCAAGAATGAGGCTTTTTGGGATGTCTAGCTCAAATAGAGATGAGATGGATAGTCATCCCCACATGCATAAGGTACCTTCTACATAAAAGACCTATGTAGATTGTGTACTTGGCGTGCCCTTCGAAGGAATGAAGGGGTGGTCAATACTAGCTCAATGGATCCTGAGATGGATAGTTTGACCTATTAAGTGCTACACTCAATGATCTTTCATAGATGGAATTATGTAAGACATAAAAATGGGTGTGCCTCAAGGAATAACTTAGTTGAGTAGCCGAGCGTGGCATTAATAGATACTCCAGTGTAGAGATTCTAGAACCTTGGAAATAATATATGTATAAAAAAAATTAGTGGTTGAAATTTTTGGGTGACGATAGAGGGTTTTAAAATATCATGGAGGAGCTGTCATTTTTGGCTAAGTTAGATTACCCATAAATCATCTAGTGAAGTGAGGGATGCTCAAATTCCAATGGGTAAGACTGTGATTCAAATGATGGAATCAAGAATGAGGCTCTTTGGTATGTCTAACTCAAATAGAGATGAGATGGATAGTCATCCCCACACACATAAGGTACCTTCTACATAAAAGACCTATGTATATTGTGTACTTGGTGTACCCTCCAAAGGAATGAAGGGGTGGTCAATAAAAGCTCAACGAATCCTAACATGGATAGTTTGACCTATTAAGTGCTACACTCAATGATATTTCATATATGGAATTATGTAAGACATAAAGATGGGTGTGCCTCAAGGAAGAATCTAGTCGAGTAGCTGAGCGTGGCATTAATAGATAATCCAGAGTAGAGATTCTAAAACCTTGGAAATAATATATGTATATAAAAAATTAGTGGTTGAAAGTTTTGGGTGACGACAAAGGGTTTTAAAATATCATGGAGGAGCTGTCATTTTTGGCTAAGTTAGATTTCCTATAAATCATCTAGTGAAGTGAGGGGTGCTCAAAATCCAATACCCAAACAAAAGACAACACTCGTACACGATTGTGAGCTCCCATTTGCTCTCAGATGTATAGGGAGACCCTTCTAGGAATAGGAGAAGCCTTCATCCATAAGAAGATATCAACCATTTGAGTTTTATTGTGTACCGGTAAGTGGTTAGCCTAAATAAATTACTATCACAGTACACTCAGAAACATATAGTGCAACTATGGGTATGATGAGACCATTTGTAGTTAAAGCCATGAGATATTGGGATGACCACTAATCACAATCAAAGATTGTATATCAAAGAGCCCACAAAACTAGACACACCTTGGCTTAGAATGTCCTTACTGAACTTGTTTTCAGTCTTTTTCCAACAAAAAACAAAAATAAAATTTTAGCATATTTTAGAGGAGACTTGTCTCATCACAAATTGACAATTCCCTAACATCAAGTGTGATAGAACAAAATGTTTGTAGTTGACAATGTAATACAATTGACAGTACAAGGAATATATCAAAGCAGTCAATTGTCGATGATAGGCAATATATTAGTACAAGGAATATATTAGAGTAGTCAATTGGTGGAATAGTGAGTTGCAAGAGTAATCATTGTCAGTTGCCAGTCTAATAGTGCATAAGATACCTAGTCTTTAGTAGTAGTCCCATAAAAAAAGTTTGAACAACCAAAAATTATCATTTTGTGGTTAGTCCATTTCAATCTTTTTTTTGAGCTGATTGTTTTGATATAACATCCATACACTTTTTTAGGGACCCCAAATTCATCATTTTATGGTATAGTCCATTCTAATCCTCTTTTTGAGCTAATTGTTTTGATATATAACACCCATACACTTTTTTGGAGACACCAAAGTGCTTAAAAATGGCTAGAGGTACTAGAGATGCCTAAGAGAGGGATTGGATGAACAAGTGAAATGCTTGGAAGACTAATAACAAGAAATACGTATACTAATATCCAAAGTAGACAAATTGGATAGATTAGATGACATTGAGAGTTGTATAGCAGGCCTAGATGCGAAATATTACACATTAAATAAACTAGTAGGGAGTCAAGGGGGTAGTCCTGAGGGAAGAGAACAAAACACCTTGTCTAATAATATAAATCATAGAATGACCAAGCTAGACTTTTCCAAATTTTATGGTGAGGACCCAACCAATTGGTTGTATAGGGTTGAATAGTATTTTGCTCTTCATGCCATCCCCCTTAATCAAAGGCTTGTAATAGATTCCTTTAACCTTGAGTATGAAGTAATTCAATGGTACCAATGGTTGGAGAATATGAAATTGCATCTTACTTGAGCTAAATTTAAAAAAAATTACTCATCCGATTTGGACTTAGTGAGTATGATGATTTCACTGGAGCCCTCACCAAGTTAAAACAGACAACTGTCCTTGAATATCAAACACAATTTGAAAAGCTGGTAAACCACACAAGGTGGTTGAGTGCAGAGTTCTTCCAAAGTTATTTCATTAGTAGATTAAAGGAAGTATCAGTGTTGAAGTAAAAATGTTCAAGCAAATGAGAATGATGGTAGCATCATGTTTGGCCAAGCTAACTGAAGATAAAATGCGACACAAAGGCATACCTTCAAACCTCCACAAGCTTATACACTACTTCCTTCCCATACTTTATCAAACACGGTCAACAAACCACCTCTAATCAACCACATTACCAGAGAATAAATAGATGTATGGAGGGTACTAGGACTATGTTACAACTGTGATTATAAATATTATCTAGGCTACAAGTGCATACAATAGAAGTTGCATTTACTTGATGTGAAAAAATATTCCACTAGGGAATCACATTAAGAAGAGGATGAACATAAAGAAGAAGAGCAACCTAAAGAGGCCGAATCGACAAAGGACCAACTGCCTGAGATCTCAATACATGCTTTAGCTGGGATCCCCATTCCCTAAACCATGAAAGTAGTAAGGCATTTTAAGGGACAACGACTTATTATCCTTATTTATTTATATAGTACCCATAATTTTTTATTGATCCATGAGTAGCAAAAATGGTAGACTATTACATATATTCATGCAATTCTTTTGAAGTCATGGTGGCTAATGGGGTAACCCTACCGTGCAAGGGAAAATGTAGAAATGTAAAGGTGCGAATGGGCGAATGAAACCTCAGGGTAGGCATCTTTACCCTTCCCTTGGGAGGATGTGACATTGTGTTAGGAACTTAGTGGCTTCACATACTAGACCTGATAGTATGAGACTTTTCTAAGCTTTGGATGCAATTCATGGAGTAGGGCAAGCAATACACTTTGTGTGGGATGCTTGCAGGTCCTACCCAACTCAACAACTCCTTTTGAATGGAAGAAATTTTGAAGAGATCACCTCAAGGAGTGGTGTCACAACCATTTCCACTTCAAGCCCCGATTACTAATAAAATAGTTCAACTGACTAAATTATAGGAGATTGTGGATAAGCATGCATTCAAATTTCTAGAACCCCATAGGTTACCACCATGATGCATCCACTATCATGCTATCTAGCTTGTCCTAGGAAGCATACCACACAACATTCGTCCCTATAGGTACCCATATGTGCAAAAAATTGAAATTGAAAAAATGGAGTTGTTAGCAATATGGGTCATTTGGCCAAGTGTCAGCCCATATTCATCTCTAGTACTATTAGTTCATAATATGGATGGGTCTTGGTGGTTGGACATGGATTTCTGTGAACTCAACAAAGTTACTATCAAAGACAAAATCCTTGTTCTAGTCATTGATGAGTTGTATGAACTCCATGGTGTTGCTTCTTCTCTAAGTTGGATTTACGTTCAGGATATCATTAGACAAGATTAAGGGAAGAAGACATTCCAAAGACAATATTTTGGACTCATGAAGGCCATTATAAATTACTTGTCATGCCCTTGGTCTTACCAATGTGCCTTCAACCTTTTAGAGTCTCATGCAAGTTGTTTGTCCTTTTTGCACAAATTCATTTTGGTCTTCTTCGATGATATCCTAATTTACAATTGCACATGGGAGGAATATTTACAACATTTGGACCGAACCTTACAACTCCTAGTTGATAACTAGTTTGTGAAACGATCCAAATGTTCTTTTGGAATGCAAGAAGAGGAGTACCTTGACCACATGGTTTTAAAGGAAGGGGTCAAGGTGGATCCAAATAATATTGTTGCCATACAAGAATGGCCCAAACCACACATGCTCAAAGGTCTTAGGAGTTCCTAGGCCCCAATAGCTACTATAGAAAATTTGTCTGTGATTATGGAAAGATTGCATCCTCTATGATAGCGATGTTGAGGAACAACTCATTTATATGGTCAAAACCAACTAAACATGCCTTCATGTGCCTCAAAAAAACTATGCTATCAACTCTCGTGCTAGAGATGCTAAATTCTCTATGCCTTTTATGGTTGAAAGTGATGTTTCAGGAAGTGGAATTGGCGTAGTGCTTGAAAAAAAAGGGAGGTTATTGGATTTCAATAGTAAGGCATTGTCAGACAAAACCTGGGCAAATCGACCCATGAGAAGGAGATGATGGATTGACCCATGAGAAGGAGATGATGGTAATATTACATGTTGTCAACCAGTAGAGGTCTTACCTTATTGGGTGATATTTTTCAATTAAAATAGATCACCATAATTTAGAATAGTTTCTTGAGTAGCGTGTCTCCATTATTGAACAACAAAACTGGGTCACCAAACTGCTAGGGTACAACTATGAAATAATTTATAAGAAGGGCAAGGGAAATGTAGTCGATGCATTATATCGCCAACATGAGGACCAGGGTATGTTGTGTGCCATCTCAATTCCACTTCCTCAATGGATCTACCAACTTCAAGAAGAGGTGACCCAAGATTTTTGTTGTGACGTCCTTCACAACAACCCCAAAATTTGGGACCCACTTGAATTTTGAAAGTTGTTTTAATTTGTGCTTTTGCTCGTTGTTGATTGTATTCATCATCTGGTGTTGAAAAAATCGATCTCTAGGAATGTTGTATTATGGTTGGTTTCACTGGCGGATTTGATTTCATGTTAAAATGGTGATTTTCTTGTTTGGTGTTGTTATGTTGTGTTTTGTCAAGTTTTGTTTTATGTTGTGTTCTATTTGTTTATAGGTGTCTTTATGTTATTATTTTAGGTTGTATAAATATTGTTTGTATTATGTTATTTTTATTATGTTAAAAGTTTAATGTTATAATGTTTTTATGGTTTTATTTTAAATTGTTCTTTTATGTTTTATGTTATAATGTGTGTTTTGTTTTTGTAGTTGTTTTATGTTATGTTGTTTTAGTTTTATGTTGTCTTTAAATTATATGTTTGTTATTTAGTATATTTTTTTGGTGTTATTTTAATATATTTTCATTTATTATAGTGGTGTTCATATAGGTTGCATGTTCGTATGTTATGTTTAGTTATGTCTTGTTTTAAATTAATTAAATTATAAAGTTTTATAACTTTATAATTTAATATATTTAAAATTGTTATTTTATAAACTTGTTTTAAATTAATTAAATTATAAAGTTTTATAACTTTATAATTTAATATAGTTAGAATGGTTATTTTATAAATATGTTTTAAATTAATTAAATTATAAAGTTTTATAACTTTATAATTTAATTATATTTAAGAAGGTTATTTTATAAATGTTTTATATTCTAATTAATATTTGTCTTATTGGCAGGATTATAACTTTAATTTTTGAATGCCAATGAGGAGAAATATTAAATCCTTTGAAAAGGCATTGGTGACATTAGGGTTTCATTAAGAATTCATTTTTACAACTATATGGAAACCATAATGGAACGGGAAAGAACCAACCATGTAACGAATTATTCAAACTATAAATGGAGAATGAGAAACCAAAGAGAGGGTTGGACAAGTTGGAGAAAAAGAGGAAAAGATTGAAAGGAGCCAAATAGAAGACCAAGTTGCAGAGGAAGCTACATTTAGAGATGAATACAGAGACTTTGTTGGATTCATTGTAAGATCTAATATTTTGTATCAAATTCAATTTTTATTAAAAGCAAGCACTACTGTGGTGTTTTTAATTTATAAGTTGATTGATATAATTTTTTAATTAAAATTTCCGTAGAAGATAGCACCAAATTTGTGGTAGGATTGTGTAAAATCTGGTCTGCCTGAGTTTGGTTTTCAAAGTTGTGTTTTTTTGTGCTATAGCAAGTTTGTCCGAACGTTTTATTCAAATTTATTTCTTTACCCTAAGACCTTTTTAATTTATTTGAGGCATTAAGATTTAAGATAAAACCTAGTTTATTTTATAAAAGATTTAAATTTTACAACTAGGTTAAAGTTTGAATTTATCACTCAAATATTTAATTCTATAAATATTTCGGGTGAATAAATTTCACAAAGGAGGGAATCAATGAACTTTTGATTTTAAATTTCATAAAGTTTATAAAGTTCATTGAATTTGTTTTATTAAAACCCTAAGTTGAATTTCAAAGATTCAGATTTATAGAAAGGGTTGTAAAATTTATTTAGGTCAAATATTTAAGTTAATAAATATTTGACAAATAAATTTTAGAGACAGAGAAGTATTATATGGATTATTGATTTTAATATCATAAAATTTTAAAATCCATAATTTGAGATTTATTTATGTTTGTGAAAGTTTGATTTATTAAAATTTTCAATCTCAAATCATAAAGTCCAAAGTATACTATTGAAAGGATTAAATTTATTTACTTCAAATATTTAGTTTAATAAATATTTGAAAATAAATAAACATCACATTAAGGAAGATTACGTGAATTCTAATTTTCATATTATAAAGTACAAAACTTTATAATTAGAATTCATACATATTAATTATTTATATTTATTTATTTCAAATATTTGAATTAATAAATATTTGAATAAATAAATATTTGGTTTAAAAGGTTATATGAATTCTAATTTTTATATTATAAAGTACAAAACTTTATAATTAGAATTCATACACATTAATTATTCATATTCTATGAAAAGAAGCAAGGATTATAAAGCTTAGAATATTCTAAAGGCCCAAACATAGGGATTATAAAGTGTTTCACATTTTATAATTAGGGTTTTTATTTTATTCATCATTTATTAGATATGATTTTAAGCTTCATTCATGAAATAAATGTAAGTTTTGAATTAAAATGCTTTAAAACATTCATGCAAGTTTAATATAAGGTTAAAAGCATTGAAGCATTTTAATTAAAACATTGCTTGTGACTATAGAATAAATTTTCATAAGTTATCAAAGTTAAACTCATAAAAGGCAAATTTATCTATTATTGCTTAGAGAGAGAATTTTATTAAAAGATACTTAGTACATGATGAATTTTAAATTAATTACCTGATTCCCAGGCCCCTTGTTATCAGTTACTTGCAAACTATTGAGATTGTTCAAGCACTTATTTACGCACATATGCATAACACATAAAAACATTAAGTGAGAACCTTGGAGAAGTTTACTTTCTTTGCAAGAGAGGATTTTGAATCCTAAGTTGTCGAGTGGTTTTTGTAACTTGGATAAAATCATACCTCAACAAATTGGTGCTAGAAGGAGGGCCTGAAAGGTAAATATTTGATTTTCATTTGAAATCATTCAAATCTTAGTTTAAAAAAAAAATTACAAATTGAAGGGTGTTATTTAATGCCAAGGTTTAATTGATGCATATATTTTTATCAATTGATTAGTCATTTCATGCTTAGTTGCAAGATATATTTCTTTGACTAATAAGATTGGCATTAAATTTTGTGTTCTTTGAAGTTCACTAATGGCATCACTTACTTCAGTAAAGAAAATAATGGCATCTTGGATAGGTGATTATTATAGCAGTTTAAACATGCCTATTCATCAAATTCCTGAAGGTGTAGAAGTTTGTTTACCCAGATTTAGGCATGATGTGGATCAAGCCAAGGAACATATTCAGAGATACAAGAGTGTGTTAAGTCATTTGCAGCTTATGCAGGGAGATGTTCCTTGCAGATTATTTTCATACCCATTGGATGAGGTTGCGCTTAAGTGGTACATACAATTACTTGTAAGGTCTGCTACTTCTTGGGCTAAACTAGAAAAAGCATTTCTCAAACATTTTGGAAAGTTGGATGACCCAGTTATGATGTTAAATCAATTTGTCTCCATCCGTAAAAAATTTAACGAACCCATGAGATCATTTAATGATAAATTCCATAGGTTGTATACCGAGGTGGGGATACATTATATCATTTCAGAAGAAAGAGCTACTCAAATATACATGGGAGCCTTAGATCATGTTACTTCTATGTTTTTGGGGAAAGGTCTTAAAATTACATCATTGCCTAGAGCTTACAATGAGGCAAGTAACATTTGAACAACAATTGATATCTCAAGGTGTTAATATGGAACAACTATACAGACTTAGACCTAAAACTCATAATCAAAGATCACAAATGAGTCAGGTTGAGATTGATAGTTTAGATGTCACAACTACCTTAGATGTTGAGAATGAGGTGCAGGTTTCAGAGTCAATACCCATCAATGAACATTGTGATGATCAAGTTGATCAAAATGTAGAAACCGACTTAGAGCCATTATTCACAAAAGAGGATTGGGATGATCTTATAAAACAAAATACAAAAATTGATCCCACTGAAGAAACCCTTGTCTTACCAAAAGATGAATCTGAGGAAGATGAATTCTTTGAAATTGAGGAGGATGAATCTGAGAAAGATGAATTTTTTGAAATTAAAGAAAATGAATTTGAAAATGAATCTAAAGAATATATAGAAGAAATGATAGATTTTCATCATTTGTTTCAGGAGGATAATGAGTGTGATGTTCAAACAGGTAAAGTTAAAGAATTGAATGATCATAGATGTGATTTCATTGAAGATTGCAAGGGATTACAAAAAAATAATACCTCGACGATGATGGTTCAAATGACTGATCCTAAAATCTTATTGCTTGAGGAAGATGAATTGTTTGAAATTGAAGATGAATTCTTTATTGAAGAAGGTGAATCTAAAAATGAATCCAAAGATGGTATGAAAGAAAATATGGAATGTCACCAAGTGCTTCAGAAAGATAATGATTTTGTTATTTCAGATCATGAAGAAGAATTATTCACTTTATTCACAATTTCCAAAGAAGTTCTTATCTCAGATGATGTGCAAGAAATTGAAAGCCTTGTGTCACTTAAGGATTCTACAATGCTCATACAACAAGAAATCAGTAGGTCTTCATCTCAAGTGATTGATAAAGGTGAATTTGAAAAGGAAATTATAGACCTATCCGAAGTTTGCACAAAAGATATGGTTGAACCTCACCCTTTAACTATAGAAGATAATTTTTATAATGGTTGGGGAAGATATGATGAATGTTTTTCTTTTATGCCTACTGATAAGAATTTTTCTTCATCTGATATGCAGGATGCTAAAATTGATATCTTACATGAAGAGTCTACAACTTTATGTACAACAAAGAATCACATGTTTTCTAAAGCCACGATAAAATCTCATCCCTTAGACTTTAGAAGATAATTATTATAATGGATGGGGTATGTATGGTGAATCATTGTTTTCTCATACTTCTAATGATAAAATTTTTGTTTCACTTGATATGCAGGATGTTGAAACTTCTATTTCAAAAGAAGATTTCACAATTCCTACACAATCAATAAAATGACATGCCAATTGCAGAAATAGAGAAGGTTCCAAAATTGAATCACTTTGAAGATGAATTTATTGAACACCTTGCTGAAATTGAAAATGAAGAAATGGTAAATGTTTCTTATGACTCATTTGTTAATAATGAGGAAGAGGTAAAGTCATCTCTTTTACCCGTGACTAATAAAAATTTGAGTACAAATTCACATGAATGGTTTGGATTTAATGTTGGTGATGACCTAAAGGAAAATGTTGATCTATCTGAAGTAACTCAGGTGGTTGATCAAGAAAATTTATTATTTAACACATCTTGTGATCAGTCAGATTTGTGGTTTGAAAAGGATGGGCATACATTTAATTGGGTGCCTAATTTTGGTGTCTTTAACAAACAGGTATTTGATGAAGACGAAGAACTACAAGGTGATCATGATGGAGACCATGAAGAAAAGGAAAAAGTGACAAATGCTCATCAAATCTTGGTAAATGCTAATAATGATGTGTTGAGTATAGATGACGAGGTAAAATCTTCACCTTTCTCATTGGTTACAAAATTTTCAGGTAATGGGTTGCATGATAAGTTTTTGGATGCTAATGCTATCAATGATGAAATGTCAAATGTTGTTAACAAGAAGTTGGAGACAACTTCTAAAATTTTTGCCATAAATGAAATGAAGGAAAACATGTTTGAAATGCTTAATCAAATTCATGAGCAATCAACTAGTGAATCTAGGGTGCAAATTTTTAATGATCTTCTTATACCAAATGTCCTAGATGCTTGTCAATTCTTGAATGATTGTGATTGCTTTAAAAACTTTGAAAGTGACTTGAATTTGAAATTTTTAGAAATAGGTTCTTATTTGCAAGATCTCCTATTTGAAAAGGGGAGCCTAGTTCTAAATTATGAATCAAATTGTGAAATTTACACCTTTTTGAATAAGCAAAGGATAATTGAAAATCATGTTTTCACTTTTAAGTTTAATAAATCAAATCTTAAACATGGAACTGCTTATAATTTTGAATCAAATCAGTGGGATGAGATAGGCACAATGAGAATTTTTATTTTTGGCCTAATCTTATTTTTATTGGATTCTTATAAAACTTGCCAGGCATATAATCATATATGTTTTCTAAAGTATGCTAATCGTATTTGGGATCCAGGGAAATGATGGTAGAAATTTTGCGATGTCTTGTACATAATGTATATTTTTGTAAATAGTCTTTTGGATTTTGTTTTCTTGTTTTTGTGTTTGTACATAAGTTGTGGTTTTGTAATGTTTTGTTATTGGTTCTGTTGTCAATGTTGTCAAGTTTAGGAAGTGGATTCACTCGCTTTATCAACTTTGCAATTTTGGTTTTGCAAATTTATGTTTTGTATAGCTTGTTGTTTTGTGAGCTTGTTAGTTAGTTATTTTGCTGATTTTATTAGTTGGTAATGTTGTTGATGTTTATTTTTGTTTGTTTAGTGTTTATCAAATTTTTGGTTGTGTTTTTAGTATAGCAATAAAATGGCTTTGCCAGATTTTGGGAGTTTCATTATTTTGATGTGTGTTGTTGAATTTGATAAAGTTTCAGTGAGGTTTTCAAGGATTAAGGTAGTTGTTACTGAGACACTAGTCATTTGATGGTTTTGTTTGGTATTTGGTCCTGGGTCGTATAGGATGAAATTACCTATTTTGAAAACCTGTGAAACCTGGAGAAAAGGAAAAGTGAGATGTTAGTCTATATCTTCATGAATGTGAACTAAGATAAGGAAATTTGAAATATTAGAATCATATTGCAAAAGCTTCACGAGTACCACAAACACATTAAGGAATATCTTTTGAAATTTTGGAAGTATGAAGTTGTCAGTTTTGCAAATTAAGGTGAAAAATTTTATATACTCTTTCAGCCTTACCTGATCTCTAACCCAAATGGCAGGTGGATTTTTTGCAAAGTACCATATTATTGGATAAAAGGAGAAAAAAAGAAAAAAAGAAAAAGAAAAAAGAAAAAGAGAAAAAATGATGAATACAAAGAAAAGTAATGATAAATCTATCACCATAATCTAGATAGCCTTCACCGGGGCTATAGACGCCTGACTGGCAGTGGAGCTAGGTCTAGACTAAAATGAAAAATACAAAATGCAAAAATTCACCTAATATATGGGAGATTCAGATAATCTCTACCGGGGCTATGAACGCCTGGCTGGCAGTAGAGCAATGTCTGAAGAGAGTCAGGTGGAGGTATACTTCAAAAGAGAAAATGTTCATAGCCTAAAATGCGAAATTGACAATGGAATGTTGAATGGTTTCAAAGATATAGAATGAATCACTTTACACACACCGAGCCAATGCTGATGATTCTACTGTTTCATGTTGAATTGGTCTATTCACATTCTCTAGATATTATTGATGCTCATGATTCTAATATTTGGGTTTTTGTTGTTTTCAGAAGTTGGGTTCTTAAGTCCGAAATGTCCAGGGACATTTACTAGTAGAGTCGCCATTTGTTGTGACTCCTTCACAATGACCCCAAAATTGGGGACCCACTTGAAATTTGAAAGTTATTTGAAATTTATCTCTATGATCGTGGTTGATTTCTCCATCATCCGTGGATTTTGAGAATCCATATCTAGTAATTGTTGTTATTTGGTTTCAACGGCGGATTTGATCTCATGTTAACATGGGTTTCTTCTTTGTTCTGGTATGGTTATGTTGTGTTTGTAAAGATTAGTTTTATGTTATGTTCTATTTGTTTATATGTGTCTTTATGTTATTCTTTTTGGTTGTATAAATATTGTTTGTATTATGTTATTTTTATTATGTTAAAAGTTTAATGAAATTATATTTTTACGGTTTTATTTTAAATTGTTCTTTTATGTTTTATGTTATAATGTGTGTTTTGTTTTTGTAGTTGTTTTATGTTATGTTGTTTTAGTTTTATGTTGTCTTTAAATTATATGTTTGTTATTTATATATATTTTTTGTTATTTTAATATATTTTTATTTATTATATGATGTTCATATAGGTTGCATGTTCTATGTTATGTTTAGTTATGTCTTGTTTTAAATTAATTAAATTATAAAGTTTTATAACTTTATAATTTAATATATTTAAAATTGTTATTTTATAAACTTGTTTTATAATTAATTAAATTATAAATTTTTATAACTTTATAATTTAATATAGTTAGAATGGTTATTTTATAAATATATTTTAAATTAATTAAATTATAAAGTTTTATAACTTTATAATTTAATTATATTTAAGAAGGTTATTTTATAAATGTTTTATATTCTAATTAATATTTGTCTTGTTGGGAGGATTATTAAAGTATGTTAATAAGGATGTGTTTGTTTTTTTAATTTTAATTTTTGAATGCCAATGAGGAGAAATATTAAATCCCTTGAAAAGGCATTGGTGACATTAGGGTTTCATTTAGAATTTATTTTTTCAATTGTATGGAAACTATAATGGAACGGGAAAGAACCAACCATCTAAAGAATTATTCAAACTATAAATGGAGAATGAAAAGCCAAGAACAAGGTCGGACAGGTTGGAGAAAAAGAGAAAAATATTGAAAGGAGCCAAATAGAAGACCAAGTTGCAGAGGAAGCTACATCTAGAGATGAATACAGAGACTTTTTTTGGATTCATTGTAAGATCTAATATTTTGTATCAAATTTAATTTTTATTAAAAGCAAGAACTATTATGGTGTTTTTAATTTATAAGTTGATTGATATAATTTTTTAATTAAAATTTCCGTAGAAGATAGCACCAAATTTGTGGTAGGATTGTGTAAAATCTGGTTTGCTTGAGTTTGGTTTTCAAAGTTGTGTTTTTATGTGCTATAGCAAGTTTGTCCGAATGTTTTATTCAAATTTATTTCTTTACCCTAAGACCTTTTTAATTTATTTGAGGCATTAAGATCTAAGATAAAACCTAGTTTATTTTATAAAAGATTTAAATTTTACAACTAGGTTAAAGTTTGAATTATCACTCAAAATTAATCTATAAATATTGGGTGAAAAATTTCGAGGAGGGAATCAATGAACTTTTGATTTTAAATTTCATAAAGTTTATAAAGTTCATTGAATTTGTTTTATTAAAACCCTAAGTTGAATTTCAAAGATTCAGATTTATAGAAAGGGTTGTAAAATTTATTTAGGTCAAATATTTAAGTTAATAAATATTTGACAAATAAATTTCAGAGACAGAGAAGGATTATTAATTAAGTTACTGTTTCCTTTTCTTATAATTATATGGATTATTGATTTTAATATCATAAAATTTTAAAATCCATAATTTGAGATTTATTTATGTTTATGAAAGTTTGATTTATGAAAATTTTCAATCTCAAATCATAAAGTCCAGAGTATACTATTGAAAGTATTAAATTTATTTACTTCAAATATTTAGTTTAATAAATATTTGAAAATAAATAAACATCACATTAAGGAAGATTACGTGAATTCTAAATTTCATAGTATAAAGTACAAAACTTTATAATTAGAATTCATACATATTAATTATTTATATTTATTTATTTCAAATATTTGAATAAATAAATATTTGGTTTAAAAGGTTATATGAATTTTAATTTTTATATTATAAAGTACAAAACTTTATAATTAGAATTCATACACATTAATTATTCATATTCTATGAAAAGAAGCAAGGATTATAAAGCTTAGAATATTCTAAAGGCCCAAACATAGGGATTATAAAGTGTTTCACATTTTATAATTAGGGTTTTTATTTTATTCATCATTTATTAGATATGAATTTAAGCTTCATTCATGAAATAAATGTAAGTTTTGAATTAAAATGCTTTAAAATATTCATGCAAGTTTAATGTAAAGTTAAAAGCATTGAAGCATTTTAATTAAAATGTTACCTGTGACTATAGAATAAATTTGCACAAGTTATCAAAGTTAAATGCACAAAAGGTAAATTTATCTATTATTGCTTAGAGAGAATTTGTTTAAAAGATACTTAGTACATGATGAATTTTAAATTAATTACCTGATTCCCAGGCCCCTTGTTATCAGTTACTTGTAAACTATTGAGTTTGTTCAAGTACTTATTTATGCACATATACATAACACATAAAAAAATTAAGTGAGAACATTGGAGAAGTTTACTTTCTTTGCAAGAGAGGATTTTGAATCTTAGTTGTCGAGTGGTTTTTGTAACTGGACAAAATCACACCTCAACAATTCTACCTTGTAAGCCTTAACTTCAACATGATCCTAACTCTCGACCAGAATAAACATGGGATGGGAAACATCTAAGATACAAAGGTCGTTTTGTTATTCCTTTAAATTCACCACTTCGTGAATCTATACTACAAGAAATGCATGTTTTCTCTATTGCAAGAAATTCTGGATTCTTAAAGACTTTTGAGTGAGAAAAACACATAATTTTATGGATAAGGATAAAAAGGGATATTTAGAATTTTGTGGCAAAATGTGATACTTGTCAACGTATAAAAGGGGAAACTATATGCACACTAGGCACACTCCAGTCTCTTCCTATTCCAAAGACCATTTGAACAAACATTTCCATGGGCTTTATTGAAGGGCTTACCAAGTCTAGAGGTAAAATAATCATTCTTGTGGTGGTGGATCATCTCTATAAGTATTCTCATGTTTGTCCCCACCTGTACAAGGCTTCAATAGTTGCACAAATATTCCTTGAGTTCATTTTTTACCATGGCATACCGTAATCCATATTTTTTGACTGTGATCCCATATTCACTAGTCATTTTTGACAAGAAATATTCAAATTGCAAGGCACACAACTCAAGATGAGCTTAGTATACCATCCCCAGAAAAATGAACAAAAAAAATTGTTAAGTGCTTGGAAACCTACCTCCTTTGCTTTGCATCCAAGAAATTGACTCAGTGGGTCAAATGGATTCCATTGGATGAATGGTGGTGTAATACTACATTTTACTCAGCCACCAATATGACACCATATGAAGCAGTTTATGGACACCCTCCGCTATCACTTCTGTCATACATACTTGATAGTTCCAAGGTCCAAGTAGTGGATTCCACTCTTAGAAAATGTGCACAAATTCTATAATATTTTTAGGATAATTTGGCTATAACACATAATCGTATCAACAACAAACCAATCAGCACCACTCAAAGCACAATTTTAATCTTGGGAATATGGTGTTCCTACGCTTACAACCATATAAACAATCATCATTGAAATTTTATGATTGTAAAAAGCTAGTAGCCAAATTCTATGTACCATATAAGGTGCTATAGTGAATTGGCCTTGTGGTCTACAAGATTGAATTGTTGACCTCTTTCTCCATACATCTAGTTTTTCATGTCTCATATTTAAAAAATGTCATTGGCAGTCGAACACAGGTTCAATCAACACTATCCCAGTTGGATGAGGAAGGCATAGTCATCTTGGAACTTGAAAGTATTTTGGACCGCTGAGTGCAAACATTTTGCAACCATATACTCACTAATATTTTAGTACCATGGTGGGGATTGTAGCTAGAAGATGCCACTGAGAGTTGCTCCATAAAATCCAACAATAGTTTCCTTACCTCAAGCTTTGAGGACAAAGCTTCTTGGAGGGGGAGGTCATGTTATCTTAAGTTCTACCACTAACCTATGATGGACTAAAGATGCTAATATATTCATGAGAATATTTTACAATACATTTAAAGAATAGGTAGACATTAGTCTGGATGGTACAATGAATGCTTCAGTTAGGACCTTTATTAGTGTAGCATCTATTGTCAATTTCATCCAATTAGTGAATCTCCTTGCACACAACTTTGGAAGTATGACTACCAATAAAAACACATCAAGATTGTTTGTGATGACTAAGCAAGAATAAGGAAATTTAGTTGATAATTTTATTAGAATATATAAATATACTGTGTATCAAGCTAAACACAATATAGATGGGGATACTCTCAAAGAAATATTTATTGAAGCATGTTAGCCTCTAATAAGAAGTTGGGTTAAGAATGTAATCCTCATACCTTGAATGATTGCATGACATGCTCATACATTGGGTAAGCTTGAAGAAGAAGAAGACATATCAAAAAATATAGTGAGATCCAAAAATCCCATTTGAAATATTATGAGAGATGGAGTAATAGAGATTATACTTATATATAGTGCTAATCATGTTTATAATAATACTAAAAAAGAAGACACTTATGAAGTGTGGTTTTCATGGCCCTTTTAGATGTGATATGTGTGAAGAGAATGCAGAAAATATCAACCATATTTTTATTGAGTGTACTTTAGCCTTTGAGCTATGGAGGAGAATGGCCACTTTACTTGGCTTACAATAGTCCAATTTTTTTACTTTTGAACAACTTTGGAGGGATTGGCCTAATCAAGAGGTTGTTGATAATTTTATTAGGCAGTTAGTTTGGATGGGATCTACCATTCTTATTTGTAATATTTGGAATGAAAGGAACAGTCAAATTTTTAATCAAGATAGGAAGGATATTCACTATATTTTGCAAAAGACCATAGCCAAATTAGTTGAATTAGTCCATCAACTCCTTAATCACCCCCAAAACTCCCACCAAAGATGGGATCAAGTGATGCAAATATTGAAGATTAAATCTTCTAAGAGAAACCATCTTAAAGGGAATGTGAGTATTAGTAATATGGATAGGACTAGAAATTGACAACCTCCTCCTAAGAATTTTGGAAAAGTCAATACTGATGGAGCCTCTAGAGGGAACCCTAGAAAAGCCAGTGTGGGAGGAATTGGTAGACTTTCAGATGGCTCCCTGGTTTTTACTTTTGCTGAGAATTTGGGTATTCTTTCCAATAACCTTGCTGAGGGGTATGGTATCCTCAGAGGCCTTCAGAAGGCTACTAAGGTTGGATGGGAAATGGTGTTAGTTGAGTCCGACTCTCAACTTATGATTAATCTCTTGAAGACTCCTTCTAAGAATCATAAGGTGGATTGGAGAATAAAAAGAATTATTGAGAAGATTCAATTAATCCAGATGGGATTTTTGAAAGTTGATTACAATCATGTGGTCAGAGATCAAAAAAAGAGTTCTGATGCTTTAACTAATTGGGCTTTGGATAAAGGTGATCTTAATTGTTATGGCCACCCTCCTATATGGTGGGCTTCTCAAATTAGGGAAGCTCTTCTTTCTATCATTTCTTTGGATGACTCCAGTTCTTAAGGTACCTAGTTTCTTCTTGTTTTTTTTTTTTTGCTTCTCTTTGGTTCATTTAGTTTTTTTTTAGTTCCCTAGCTCATTCTATTCTTTATTTTGTTTCCTTTGTTGATTCTTGCCTTATTAGTCTTCTGGTCTAGATAGGTCATTGTTATGTTCAATTTTTTTTTTTTTTCTTTTTTTGTTTTGTTTAGTTTTTTAAGGTGGGTGGGTTCTTTTGTTTTGTTTTGTTTTTGTGTTCTTTGTGTTGTTTTTGTTGTTATGTGTTTTTTTTTTAATGTTTTTTGTTATTGTTCTTGTGTTTTTTTTCGTTCTTGTTCTTGGGTTTCTCTTTGTTTGTGTTAATTCGTGTTTTTATGTGTGAGTGTTTTCTATGTTTTTTGTTTTTGTTTATTGTATATTGTTAGTTGTTTTTTATTTTTATTTTTATTTTATTTTATTTTATTTTTTTAGGTTTTGGTTGTGTTTATTTTTCATGTTTTTTTTTGGGTTGTCTTTGTAGTGTTCTGTTGTTTTTGTCTTGTTTGTGTTTTGTATGATTCTTGTATTTTTATATGTGGTTTGTGTTGTGATTTATTTTATCTTATTGTGCGTGTTTGGTTGTGCTTTTGTTTTTGACACACTCAAGGAGCATGTTTTTTATTTTATTTTATTATTTTTGTTGTTATTTACTTATTTTTAAATTTTTTGTGTGTGTTTGTTTGCTCCTTGAGTATGTCAAAGGTGGTAGGCCAGGTTCGAGTCCTGGGCATTTTTGGCGGAATGGATACCCCTGCCTCCTTGGGTCTTACCCGAAAGTGGCATCCCTTTTGGGATGTTTTCCACAAATAAAAAAAAAATACTAAAAAATAAGACAATCACCTTTTCCATTGGATGAAAAATACAAGAGGCACAAAGGCTAGAATCTTGAGGGGAGGAAGTTGTATTTGATGGAATAATGACAATGATCATGATGCAACTTAAGAAAGTCATGCCTAGATGAAGAAACAAATCTCTCAAGTTTGATGAAAGTATATCTAATCCAAAATGGTTCAAGGAGGTAACATTTTATTTTTGGTATGAAGCTCTTGGATATGATTTTGGCAATTGTAATTTTTTTAAATATTTCATGTGTAACACCTTTGTGTAAAACATTGAGTTTGAGGTTCTTCGAAAGGAAAATAGAGATATGATGCATGTACACAAAATATATAACTTCTAATGGAAATACTCAATATCATGAAAATGAATACTTGCTATGTACAAAGAGTCATTGATCTATGATTAAGATACCATTAATACAACTCAATCTAAAAATATCTATATCTCAACCTTTTTATGAATAAGTCAAGAAGATTATTAATTTTATTGATGATAGCTATTCATACAATGAGGATACACCATAAATATTATACTAAGGAATGGTGTTAAAAATGAGAAAAAGAAAATATACACCTATTCCAAAACTATTGATGATAAATTGTATCAAAGTTTTCCTTGGAGATAAAAATGAAATGATATACAAATAACTTAAGATAAATTGAAAGAATATGTGTTATAGAAGAGCCAAATTATCACATTTTGCATATATATATATATATATATATATATATATATATATATATATATATATATATATATATATATATATATATATAGTACAAGTTTACAAAACGAGTCATGAATGTGCATTACCACTTGAATGGAGGAGAATGTTTTTAAGGGTCTTGTGAAAACTTACAAAATAATCTTACAAAGAGACTTATGAAAATGACTTTGAAGAATATAATTGTCTTAATTCAAAAGAATCAAGAAATGGTAATTGCAAAATATTGAAGAATGCATGCATTCTTCCAATGGTAGAGATTATTCAATTACCCCACCAAGAGAAAAAATGCCTATTTTAAATTTATTTTCTAGCCATCCCATACACGAATGTGTCAAATGCAAAAACTAAGCTTGATACTTTAAGACTAATCCTTTAATTGCTTGATGAGATCTTGTAGTATTACATATGGAAGTTATCCTATCCCTTCCATTTGATGTTATATTCCCATGTTATGCTCAATATCTCTTAGTATTACTTGTCAGGTATCTTTAAATATGATATATTTTAATGGTCAAAAAATATAATTTAAATATCACCAATGGGTCATTCTCTAACATTGAAGAAGATCTAATAAAAGCTATTAGATGGAATAATAAATATGATAAGAAAGGCAAATGTATCTTATATCATTTTAGATTCATTTGGATTTGAAACTGATAGAATCCAAACACTTGAAGGAGAGGAGCTTGACAAACATATCAAAATTATCTAAAGATGTTTTATAATTAGAATTCCATCGGTCCCCAACCTTATAGAGGTAACATAAGTAAAGAATCCAAATAGTCATGTATTCTTTTTTCATTCTCTTCATGTTGCCTTGTCTTTATTTTTCCTTCACTCCATTCTATATATTTTTTAGACTTTTTTAAAACTGAATGTAAATAATTTAATGATTGCAAGCAACTTTCGAGTGTTATCTTCTTGTCAATTTACCATATTTTATTTTTAACCACCATATCATCCCTGCTTTTACAATTGAAAGGTAAAATACTATAATCATCGTTTTTTGTTTGATGTTACATACTAGAAGCAAACATGCAAAGAGAGTAGATAAGATTTTTTAAAGAAGAAACCACAAGGGAAAGAACCTCCATGAATAATTAGGAATATAAAATACTTAAATCCTTGTTTTTTTTTGGTAATTATAATAATAGATTAATTGTGGGTTTTTATAAAGGATCCCAAAACCTTATGTACAAAATCAGCTTTGCTAAAAGATATTTCATGCCGGATGGCTGGGTAAATAGAGCAGTTCGTAAAAAATATAGGGAAATACAAAATGCCCGAGGGCCCCAAAAGATGCGGACAGTCCTGGAAATCTTGATCTTGAAATACATTAAAACAAAATAATAGCCGAAGACAATATATCAACAAACTTTGGGAGAAGACCTATGATACAAATTCTTCATCATGAGGGAATATCTGCCTTGGCCAAACTGTCCACCTCGGTTGGGAAATGAGAATGCCAAACAACTGAGCATGTGGTCATCAGTACTTTGTTGGCCAAGTGATCTGCCACCCGGTTACCTTGTCTGTAGATGTGCCCTGCCTCCCACCTGGCGCGCTGAGAGAGGAGCATCCTAGCCTTGAGGATGATATTCAGGACCCGCCACGATGGGTCTTTGGAGCCACGGAGGTAGTTGATAATGTTTATAGAATCACCTTCAATAATTAAAGGCTAGGATCATTCGATATGACCTGCAACCCTTTCAACACACCATGAGCTTCGACAAAATGATTGGTCTGAGGGCCCAAATTTTCACAGTAGGCCAAGATCAGCTTCCCATTATGGTCCCTGACAAGCCCCCCGAAACCAGCGGGCCCC
This sequence comes from Wollemia nobilis, assembly GCA_028583015.1. Classification (NCBI taxonomy): domain Eukaryota; kingdom Viridiplantae; phylum Streptophyta; class Pinopsida; order Araucariales; family Araucariaceae; genus Wollemia; species Wollemia nobilis. Next base: position 18,331,562 of record JAQPPZ010017052.1, read on the forward strand.
GGGTTGCCTTTAGCAGCCCCGTCAAAATTAAGTTTGATCCACCCCAAAGGAGGTTTGGTCCAAGTGACCTCCCTGCGGCCATTCACTGAGTCAACTCTAGAAGAGGAGCCAAGGTCCAGTCTTTTGAAAATAATTGCCTCCCAAGGATTGTGAGGGCGGGAGCTGGGAATAGTTTTTGAATTCTCGACAGCAAAGGATAAGGCCCGCTGGGCAACAAAGGGAGCCATTCTAGGGATATTGCCAAAGACTCTAGCATTATGCTCCAGCCAAATTTTCCAGATGGAATGGTGAAAGGCAGCCTCACAAAGGAATCGGAGCTTAGAATTCTTAAAGGGCTTGGGCCATTGGAGGAAGGCATATTTAAGGGAGCGAGGGGAGCACCAGAGTACTTGGAAGGAAGACAACACATAGCTTAGGACCGAATGGGAAAAGGGGCAATGCAAAAATAAGTGATCGAATGTTTCACAGTCAGCTAAGCAAAGATAGCACCTGTTGGGAATTGCAAGGCCTCTCTTGTGGAGATTGTCTATGGTAAGGGCTTTGTTATAAAAGGTAATCCAAGCAAAGTAATTTATCTTAGGAATAATCCCTTTCCTCCAAATTGCTTTCCACCGGGGGTCCACAACAGCCTCACAAGATCATAAGCGGACTTAACAGAAAACCGCCCATCCTGCGTGTTGCTCCAAATAATTCTGTCGTCTCTTATGACCGAAGGAATTAACACTGATTGGAGGACACTGTACAAGAAATTCACCTCATTATCAAACCCATCCACCATCGAAAGTTTCCACCGAGGGGGAAGGGAACTCCGGTCAATGCAATCCGAAACCTTGAGATGACTGTTTGGATCAATCTAGGCCCTCAAGCCAGCCAAGTTCTGATTTACAGCAAGAGCTTCATCTGTAGCCCACCTGTCTCTCCAAAAAAGGATCGTGGATCCATCCCCCAAGATCCAATGAGCACCCCTGTTAATCACCGAACGGCCCTGAAGCACCGTCTTCTAGAAAGCCGAAGCTTCATGAGGAGACTCAGCTTCTAGGAGAGAATTTTCCCCAAGATACTTTCTTTTAACTATATTGACCCATTCTTTCGGTGCATTAATAAGAATTCTCCAAGCATGTTTGGCAATTAAGGCAGTGTTCATGATCCTGGATCTTCTCAATCCCATGCCCCCTTGGTCCTTTTGAAGGCAAACCTTATCCCACGCCACTAGAGGAATTCTAGATTTTTCTTCGCTGTCGGACTAGAGAAAATTCCTTTGAATCTGCTCGATTTTGGAATGGATAAACACAGGAAGCATGAAAACAAACATGAAATAGGTGGGAATTCCTTGAAGACAGGCTTTGGTGAGGGTTGCCTTCCCAGCTTGAGATAGCAATTTGCCTTTCCAAGTGCTGAGTTTCTTATGAAGCCATTCCAAAATCGAATTCCAGATGTTCCCACCGCCTCGCCCATTGCAAACTAGCGACAACCCCAAATAAGTTGCAAGCAGGGAATCAATAGTGCATTCGAGGATTCTGACAATGTGAATTTGCCTACGCAGAGGGGTATTAACAAAATAAATTTTGCTCTTCAAATAATTAACTTTTTGGCCAGAAGCCTTCTCATACTGGGACAGAATGTGCTTGATATATTTGGCCTGAGTGACAGACGCTCCAGTGGATATGAGCGTGTCATCCACAAACTATTGGTGAGTGACAGGATCAACTCTGGAAGTAGGTAGAATGCCAAAAATATTGCTTTGGCGGAGGGCTTCATTCAAAGACCAACTAAGGACCTCTGCCAAAAGAATGAATAAAATAGGAGACAGAGGATCACCTTGTCTGAGGCCACGAGCACTCTGGAAGAATCCAGCGGGGGACCCGTTGATCAACACAGAAAAGGACAGAGTGGAAATGCAACTGTTCACAAGGTCAATCCAGTGATGATGGAAGCCCAACTTGCAAAGGACAACACAAAGGAACCTCCCTGTCCACTCTGTCAAAAGCTTTATTCATGTCTAGTTTAAGGAAAAGAGCAGCATTCTTGGAACATTGGGCAGTATGGAGGGTTTCGTGAATAGTAATGATGCCGTCAAGGATGTTTCTACCCTTAACGGTGCTCCCCTGAGCTGAACCTACCAAATATGGGAGGAGGGATCTCAGACGATTGGCAATGGTCTTGGTAAGAATCTTGTAGAAAACATTGCAAAGGCTTATGGGACGATAGTCAGAAAAAATTTTGTAGGCGAGCGACTTAGGAATGAGAGCTAGGAAGGTAGAGTTGAGCTTCGGATGGATGGATCTTGATGCTTGGATTTCTAAGATAGCCTCGCAGACATCAGGCCCCACAACATCCCACATAACTTGAAAGAATCGGGGGGGGAACCCATCAGGCTCGGGGGCCTTATCTGGTTGCATGGAAAAAAGAGCATCCTTAATCTCGGAATGGGAAAAAGGTTCCAGGAGTTTAATACTTGCCTCATGGGGGACTTTGGTAGGGAAATTAGCAAGCAAGGATTTCTAAACTTGGAGGACACTATCAGGAGGAGCACCCAACAAATCCTGGAAGAAATCGACTGCTTCACTTCAAATTTCCTCAATCTCCCTGGTAGTGCGCCCATCCTTACATAGCACCTGTCTGATCTTGTTGGCCCCCCTGTGTCTCATGGTAGATGCATGGAAAAACTTCAAATTTGAATCACCGCTCTTCATCCAGAGATCCCTGGACTTCTGATGCCAAAACGTTTCCTCACTGGCAAGAATGGAATGATAGTCCACCAGGAGGCTCCGTTCCTCCTCTTTGAGGCCTTCAAAATACCCTTCGACCTCCATATTTTCCTCTAAAATCTTCAAGCGCTCAGAGATGGACCTTTTAGACTAAAAAATGTTGCCAAAAACCTCCTTATTCCACGCCTTTAAGTTATTTTTAATCATCTTAAGTTTTAGGGCCAGTATTTTGGATGCTGAACCAACCACCATCACCTTCCACCATTCCAAAACCAACTATTTGAAATCCTTGTGGGAAATCCACATGGACTCAAATCTGAAAGGGATCTTAAACCTAGGCTTGCCAGTGGCCTCTAACAGAATGGGATTATGGTCCGACCTAATTCTTGGCAAAGCTGAGAGAGTTGCAACGTCGAGGAAGGGAATAGCTTCATGGGAAATGAGGAACCGGTCGAGCTTGACCTGGATGAGATTGCTCCCAATCCTCCTATTGCTCCAGGTGAAGGACGCCCCCTTAAGTTTGATGTCTAGCAGATTATTGGACGAAACAAAATCTTTGAAATCCTCCATGCTATGGCTGGCCAGCTCAGTGCCTCCCTTATTTTTAGAGGGATGAAGAGGGCAATTTAAATCCCCTCCCACAACCCATGGGAAGTCACTAAAACTTTCCCTCATCAGAGAGATGGTTTTCCACAACTCAGCTCGCTCCGAAGCAGAGTTCAAGGCGTAAACATTGGTCAAAATCCATGAAAAATTATCAACCTTGGAGTGAAACAGGACATTGATAGTCCTGCTGGAAGTCAATAGAAGACTACCCTCGACCTTGTCAGAGTCCCACAACACCATGAGACCGCCTGTAGAACCTATTGCAAGGTTGGAAAAGAATTTGGCCTTGGCCCAAATGGCCCTAGCAACCTTGACAGAGGCAGAGGATCAGACTTAGTCTCCTGCAAAATGAGGATGGATGGGTTAGAATTCTTTCAGAGATCGGCCACCACCCTATGTTTGGCCGCTCCATTAATACCTCTCACATTCCATGAGAGGATTTTCATCTGGACATTTTAAAGACTTTCTTGCCTCCATTTCCCTGCTGGATGGGAGGTTTTGGGACAGGCGAATCACCCACCAGGGAGTCAGAATATTCTTGAAAAAGCAATCGTTGGGATCCATTTGTAATGTCTGCTACCGTTTCCTTATCCCTTATTTCTTTGTTAGGAGGTCGCCCCTATTTTCTTTCAAAGCTGAAATCCACCCCTTGCTTCTAGCTTCTAGTGTTTCACAGACTAATGTTGCCATGCTGTTCGTCCCTCTTGCCCAGTAGATACTCTTCCAGTAGGGACTCGGGAGGTTTCTGGTTTTGACAAATAGGGGAATCAACCTGAGCAGACATACGGGAAGGAGACTGATCCTTTTCCACTTGAGGTTCTGGTTGGGAACTTGCATTGCACAGAATGGTGTCCGACTCGGGGAGAACCCCAGAAGGATCTGGAGACTCAGGCACTGTCACTACAGGGTGTTTCGATTGTTTTCCTTCTTGCTCCGAGGGGTTTCCAGAAGCCCCACCCTTCATCCCCGGCTTTTGAAGAGGAAAATTTGACTGAAGATGCCCTTGGGAACTGCATCGGGGGCAAAAGGTTGGTCTATTTTCGTAGTTAATGACTTGCTTATGAAGAACGGAGCCTCCAGATCGAAGAGTGATGGAGGATGGAAGGTTCGCCTCCAAATTCGCCAAGACACAGAAGCGAGCTTGGAAAAATCTGGTTCGGGCCCGAGTGGGAGGGTCAATGGTGACCAACTCACCAATGGAACGGGCGATACCCCTGATAACATTTTCATGCCAGCAGAAAAGGGGAAGGTTTGGCAGCCTAACCCATATTGGGGAAATATTAATACTCTAGGTTTCGGGGTTAAAATCCATCCCCACTTCCTAAGAAAGAGACTCCTGCGTCCCAGAAACCAAGGGCCCCCAGCCAAAATTTTACAGTAATCCTCCGCATTATTCAGCCTAATTACGAAAAAACCTCGGGATAGGGTAGCCAGCTCCATATGACCCGAGGTCCGCCATTTTCCTGCCGCCCACCTACGGATGGTCTCCATATCGGGATGCCCTCTAATAAACTTCCCGATTAGGGTAAATTTTTCAAATTCGATGAAACTTGATAGGATTTCCTTCGGGATGTCCAGTTCATCCCCGGACGAAAAGAGGTCCTTAGTGAAAATACCATTTGGGGTTTCGAAGCCGCCGCCTCGCATATGATTTCTGTTGGCAGTCTCTCCCTTTGTCAGGCGGATCCTTCCCACGTCTGCCTCCATCTTTGGGTAACTCCGTCGAGCCTCCATTCTCTGACTGCCCTCCCTCGCCTTGCTGTGGCCCTCCAACTTGCTGATGCCCAGGTTCACAGTGCTGATGCTCTCACTCCCGTGCCCTCCCGCCGCTACCTTCCCGCTCATCGCTACTCTAAATTTTTTTGGCACCATACTTAAATCCTTGTTATGCAAGTGTACAACAAGAGATAAACGAATACTTCATATTTTAAAGAGTGATGGTATAACTTCTCCTACATCCTAAACCTATAGAATAAAGAACTTGTAACCTTTACGTCATTGCTTTTATCTTACCAAAAGTGTGTGCCTATTTGTCCTAAATTCCATACCCAAGAAATCTTGAGTGACATGTGACTTGTTTTACCTTCACTCCATTCTATATAATTTTTAGACTTTAATAAAACTGAATGTAAATAATTTAATGATTGTAAGCCACTGTCGAGTGTTATCTTCTCGTCAATTTACCATTTTTACTTTTGACCACCATATCATCCCTAATTTTACAATTGAAAAGTAAAATACTATAATTCATTTTTTTGTTTGATGTTACACACACTAGAAGCAAACATGCAAATAGAGTAGACACTATTTTTAAATAAGAAACCACAAGGGAAAAAACCTCCATGAACAATTAAGAAGATAAAATACTTAAATCCTTGTTATGCAAGTGTACAGAAAGAGATAAAAGAATGCTTCATATTTTAAAGAGTGATGGTATAACTTCTCCTACATCCTAAACCTATAGAATAAAGAAATTATAACCTTTACATCATTGTTTTTACCTTACCAAAAGTATGTGCCTATTTTTCCTAAATTTCGTCCACCAAGAAATCTTGAGTGACATGTAACTTGGAGTTATATAATAAGTGTCAAGACAACTTTATTATCCATAAATTAGTGAAACCTTATATGGAGAGCGTAGGAGAAAGATTCCTCCTACATAAATTCTTGTCATAAATGAGAATAATCAATATTAAACAATTATCTAAGTCCTATATCTAACCTAATGACAAATAAATATTGATATCCCTAATAATACCCCTCAATATTTATTTACGATTTAAAATATTGACATTGGTACTACTCATTAATGCCAACTTCTTCTAGACCTAAATTGTCATAATGCTAAAAACATTCAATTTACATAGAGGCTTAGTGAAAAAATCATCCACTTGATCATTTACAAGAAAGGAGATAAATTTTCTTTAAATCAAATTATTCTCTAACATAACAATGATGGAGCTCAATTTGTCTATTAATAACATGAAAGTTAGGATACTTCACCAATTTTATTGCATCTTGGTTGTTGCAAAATAATTTTGTAGGAGAATCTTGATGATGTCCAAAATCTTCAAGAAATATTCTTAACCAAATGGCTTCCTTCATTTTTTTTTTGTTGGAGAAAAGGGGTCGTGCTTGGGTCCCCCACCCTTTAGAGCTTGAGTGTTTACAAACATTCAATTCTCATCTAAACTGAGTTGCTATGGCTAGATGCCTACATATTTTTTCATAAAAAGTCTAAATTCTTGATTTTCATTTTCTAGATCTTCAATTTTCTTTGTAAATACAAATATTCCAAAATTCAACATCCTTCTTCTTGATATTTTCTTGCAATAGCCTTCACAATACCAAAACTCCACCTCTACTATCTATGCACTACATCTTAGTAGAGTGATATTTTCAAAACTTTGCGTTAGCATAGACCGCTTTACCATATCTGGACTGTTAGTTTCCTTCCTAAAGTATAAGTGCAACCACAAGAATTGTAATAAATAGTTTACATGAAAACACATTAATGTTATAAAATACAATAAATATTACCAATAAAAATATTAAATTAAGTTTTAATCATTATTTGATTCTAGAAATCAATACTATCACTACATAGAAATCAAGTGAAGACTAATGTGAAAACATGCATAATATACATATATTTTTTTAAACTCGAAGAATAAAATAGATTATATTTTTTCTTTTTGTTGCTAGAGAAAAGGGGTTGTACTCAAGTCCCCCAACATTGACAAATTGCAACTCTATCCTTTAGAGCTTGAGAGTTTACAAATGTTGGAGAATATTATATTATTTGGTAGATGCTAAAGTACTACCATGGCACATTTGTAATATTGTAAATATTAGATTAGAGTGAGTTATTAGAATAGGGTGTGTGATTTATATTTCCCCTAAAGTATGTGTCATGTAGTTAAGGAGTGCAAGTGTGTAGAGTTTGAGAGTGTGCAAGTGTCTTGTAATTAAGTGTGCAAGTGTGTCAAGAGTCGCGTGTATGTGTCAAGTATGCCAGTGAAGAGTCACATGTATGTGGAAAGATGTGAAGTCCAGAGACATGAGAGGTTTGTCTTATGTATGGAATAGGAAAGGATGCATCTCCTAGATATGTGAGGAGAAAAATAGTCAAGTATTTAAGAACCATCTTATAATTTTATTTAATGGAGACAAAGATCCATGTATTGTATGATTAGAGAACCAATAAATGTATTCAACATCGATTCATAAAACTCTTGTATATCTGATTCATAATACAATGAGTTTGTTCATTGTGTTATATTATTATTGTTATATTTCATGAATGTTATATTCATTGATATTGATATTATTCTATGAATGAGCTTTCATATAATTTATATATGAGTTTGATTAGATCCTGGATATTGGGACCTATGATTAAATCTAGCTAAAAAGCCATCAAAAAATAGGTTCAATTCTCATCTCAATTGAGTTGCTTTACCAAATTCGTACTGTTAGTTTCCTCCAATGCATTGGTCTATAAATGGATCCCTTGAAATATTTTGTAGTCCTTTGGAACATAATTTTGAATTTGCTCCTTTCAGATTTTTCTTGTCAAACTTTGGCTAAACTCACTACTTTCTCTAAACATGGAAAAGAGAATTTGACTTTACAATCCTCTATTAAAACCCCTCTATTAGCTAACCTATCTGCACATTTGTTTTCTTTCCTTAACGTATGTGTAAACCTTATTCATTAAAACTCTATAAAAAGGTCTTGCATTTCTACAATGATCTCTTGTATGTTCCTTACAGCCTTTACTTTCCTCAAAATTGCATTAGTTACTATTAGTGAATCACCTTCCATCCATACTCTATTCCATTTCATTTGTCTACATTTTTTTAACCTTTCTAATTTTGCCCAAGCTTTAGCTTCACTATTTATCTTAAATCTACTTTTGAAAATGTAATGCGATAAATTCTCACCCATATTATTTCTAATTATTTCTACTCCTACTAGTTTTAGATTTCCTTTAGATGCTCCATCAAAATTCAATTTAACCAACTCCACTTCTCATGGTTTCCACTTTATACTCTTCGCTTTCCTTTTGTTTCTCTTGTACCCAACATCAAAATTCTATTTGATGATTTGACTCCATCTATCAAGGATCTTTGATTCAAGACTAGTGATTGGGTGAGTTGATAGGGTTGGTTTATACTCCTTTATGGCTAAGCAAATGTTCCTTTTCATTATCTTTAAATTGCTTTTATTTATTTTAAATATTCTTCTATTCCTTTCCAGTCATACAATCCAAAGTATTATATCTTTCGATGTATCCCAGATTCTTTGTAATGCCTCAGTTTTAAAAGTGCTTTGCCATTGCGTTAACCATTCAATTTTGCTATTCATCACCATGTGTTTACAAAACATATCAAGAATCCATTACCATAGTTCCCAGACTATTGAGAAATGTCCCAAGAGATGGTATATACTCTCATTTTTACATAGAACACATTGTGAGGGGCCATGAAAACACCTTTTCATTAGGTTATCCCAGGATAGAATTTTTTGAGGACCTACTAGTCATACAAACATTTTAACTTTTGACATGCTCGGGCTAACCCAAATATCTCTCCATATTATTGCAATATTCCTATTTTATTGGTGCTTTATATTATATCTTCTTCTTGCTATGTATTCTCTTGAGTACTTCAACTTCCAAATTAGCTTATCCTCGGCTTCTCTTAGAATAATCACTATTGTTATCTTTCTTCTCAACTTCCTCCTAACAACAATGTATGATATACTTGTGAAATTTTTTTCTTTCCATTTGTATCTTTCTTCTTTATCCTTGTACATAATGTTTGAAATCCTATCACCATATTTGTCTTGAAGTAATCTCATCAATGGTTTCAAAATTGAATCTAGATTGAATGGTTTTTTATAACACTAGGTATCCATCCAAATAGAAATTGGATATTTAATCATTAGATCAATTGGTTTTTTTAAACCGTTCCATAGTGCAAAACCATTTAGTAGTGAGAATTTGGTAAATATTAAGCCGAGCCATTGGGATCAACATACTTAAAAGAATTCTTATCCATTATCTTAAACTGAGACCTCCCATAGTTTTATCATCACACACCTTGCTCCATTTCACCAAATTGCTTTCTTCATAGCTCTAATTCACCCTTTGTATTTAACTTCAGTAGAAGATAAGGAGATTATATTATTGTTTCTATTATTCCAATAAATGATAGTAAATCTAAGAGAATAAACAATATTCATTAGCAGATTTGTGATCATTAAGATCACTTGCACAAATTGATTTTGTATAACCATTTAGAACAAAGTGAGATGAATAAATTTAAGTCCATAAATTAATGTTCCTTTATCTAAAAATTCTTTTTATAGCCTTAAAATGTATTTTTTGGGGATTTAACATAAATCTAGACACTAATCCTATAGTAAATATAATATTAGGTTTGATATTTGTCAAAGAATTTAAACTATCAACATGATGCCTATAAATCTTAGGATTAATATGAGGAGAATTCATATCATTTAACAACCTACTCCCTAATTTACAAGTAGTAGCGAAGTTAGAAAAATAGGCTAGGAATTCACATTCATTAGCCTTACTTTCATACCCAAATTGATTATTTTTGAAGGATTTTATGGATAGTTTTACTAGTTTTTGTTAAATGAAATGTTTTACACTTAAATGTTAATGGAGTAGATGTAAAAGGTAAATGTGATTATTATTGCTATTATTTACTATATTTCTAGGTACTTTGTTACCTTGGAGTGTTGTTATATACACAAGTCATTTTTCAATACTGTGGAATGTACTACGGAAGGATCTACAACTATAGGTCTATTCTAGAAAAATAGAAAAATCCTACAAATTTTGAAATGCATGAAACTAGCCTAGAAGCATAGGATGGGTTTCCTAGAAAATAGGAGTTAAAACCTCTTGAATTTTAGGGAACCATTCCTAAAATTAAGGGAGTTGTATAAGTGGAAGAACACAACAATTACAGCAGGGCAAAACCTGTTAGCAGTAGCAGTTATTGTAACAACCCAAAAATCTAACAAACTCGACAGAGAATTTTTTTTGATACATCCATTAGTGATCTACATCCCTTACACATTACATGTCATTCTGTGAAGGTGTCTATTGATGTAATGCCTTATGATTAAGTTTTATGTATTATTTTTGTGTTCATCCAAATTATCCTTTTTTAATTTGTCAAAAGGGTACACCCATCCCTAAACCATACATAAGTCCATCTATGTAGGTGCACTAAGTGCAATGCAAATAAGCTATCTATCTCATCCCCATGATGAGCTAACTTATTTCTTTTTTCTATCAAAAGTGAGCCCATCCCTACACCATACATAAGTCTATCTATGTAGGTGCACTACACGTAATGCGAATAAGCTATCCATATCATCTCTCTATCTATTTATAATATTATAATACATAAGCATACACATTAATAGATGTCATTTTCTATTCATCTAATATTCATCAAATGCAAGATTAAAATATGGCGATATTCGAAGCACACACAACACATCATATATCCTAGGAAACCCTTATGGGAAAACCCAACTTTAAAACATCCTTTTTATTGAATAAGTATAGCTTTCTCCAATACAACTATATAAAGGAATCTCATAATTCCTTTTTCTAAAACATCAATACCAATATAATTACATAAGAACCCTAATAATTCTCATATCCTCAAAACATGAATTGTTCCTTTAATTTACATTACCAATTCAATGAGGAAACCCTATAATTCCATTGAATGAATTTCACATTCATTCTCCTAACTATGACCTCTTCTAAATACATAAGAACCCCATAATTCTTATGTCCCTAAAATTATGAATTGTTATTTTAATTCTAATTACACAATCAATGAATTTCATTGAATGAATTCCACATTCATTCTTCATCTAATACCCCTTTTTCAAACCAGAATATTTCTTTCATCAATCACACAAAAGTACATTCATCATTCAAGAATGAAGCTCATTTATCATTCAATCCAACATAGAATGAAAGTCATTTATCATTCAAATGAACATAGAATGAAAGTCAATTATCATTCCACCAAACATAGAATAATCCAATATCTACTTCTATTCAAATTTCATAGAGTATACCAAGAAAAGCCCATCTAAAAATATATAACCTATCTAATCTTAGAATATATAAAACTTAAATATAACTCTATGCATTAAAAAAGTCTTTGTTTCATCAATCATAAAAGTACATTCATCATTCAATAATGAAAGTCATTTATCATTTCACAACACATAGAATCATCCAATATTAATTATTTTAATTAATCAAAATCCCATGCTTTCAATTAATCAAAATACCCTTAAGTCATTAATTCAATCAAAATACCCATAATTCATTCTTTCAAGTAATCAAAAGCCCATAATTTCAATTAATCAAAATACTCATAATTCATTCTCCAAATTAATGAAAAGTCATTCTTTCAATTCATTTCTTTCAATTAATCAAAACCCATACTTTCAATTAATCAAAATACTCATACTTGATTCTATCAAGTAGAAAATCATTCTTTCAATTATAAAGTCATTCTTTCAATTAAAAAAAAGGCCATTCCTTCAAACAAAAAGTCATTCTTTCAATCCAACCAAAAAGTCATTCTTTCATTTTATTCTTTCAAATAATCAAAAGGTCTATCTTTCAAATTTATCAATGATCTATATTCCAATTTATCAAAAGGTCTATATTTCAAATTAATCAAAAGGTCTATCTTTCAAATTAATCAAAAGGTCTACCTTTCAAATTGAATCAAAAGGTCTATCTTTCAAACTTATCAAAAGTTCTATCTTTCAAATCAAAGAAAAAAGGTCTCTCTTTCATTAATCAAACGGGTTATCTTTCAAATTTATCAAAAGTTATATCTTTTAAATTAGTTGAAAAGGTCTATCTTTCAAATTTATCAAAAGGTCTATCTTTTAAATTTATCAAAAGGTCTATCTTTCAAATTTATCAAAAGGTCTATCTTTCAAATTTATCAAAAGGTCTATCTTTTAAATTTATCAAAAGGTCTATCTTTCAAATTAATCAAAAGGTCTATATTTCAAATTTGTCAAAAGGTCTATCTTTCAAATTTATCAAAAGATCTATCTTTCAAATTTATTCAAAAGGTCTATCTTTCAAATTAATCAAAAGGTCTATCTTTTAAATTTATTAAAAGGTCTATCTTTCAAATTAATAAAAAGGTCTATCTTTCATTAATCAAAAGGTCTATAATCCATAAATTCCATTCTTTTAAATAAATAAAAAAATATTTCTTTTGATTAATCAAAATGCCCCAAAGTCCATTAAAGCATAAATTAAAAGGGTTGGATTAATCATAATCAAACAATCAAGTTATCAACATAGTCAAACTACGTGATCAAACCACAGTTCCATAGTAAATAGACCACACAGTGATTGTGCCCATCAACCGGTGCTCTAGCCTCTGCCAAGCAGTGGCTTTCTTGACCACCACTTGGTGGTCAAACTATAAGGGGTGCTTCACCCCTTAAAAAACGCTTATGCATTCCCACATAGCTAATGTGGGATTAAACATAAAGTAATATTTTTCAAAACCTTAAACTCATATGCAAGAACGACCACAACACAACAAAAACTATGTGTCAATATGATAGCAGTTGAGATCAAGCCATGTGAAAGGTAGCCAAACGATCTAGCACAAGATACATGTCAAGTGTATACATCTCCAACTGACGTTAGGTGGCTCTGCATGGAGTGACTCCCTAACCACAACTGGTGGTCAAACCTAAAGGGGAGTTAAAACCATTTAAGGTACATGCAAGCCCCCACATATCCCATGCGGGATATTATGTAGGATGGCCCAAGCACCATCCCATTACCCTTGCCTCCCTGAGCACGAAGATGTCATACTATGGTGTCACGCCTCAGTGGCAGGGCATAAAATTAAACCCTTGCCTAAAGGTTAAACCTTAGGGGATAACTTAACAGTGATGAAAGAGGAATAAACTAATCTATCACTCCTCTCTTCACCATTAATATCTAGGAGATCATTCATCGAATGTAGGATAAAATACAGGGAGATTTAAGAGGTTTTAAAAAATCAGTCCTTTAAATCATATGATATCCTCTCCCATCTAATCATCATGGTGATTGCTCTAAAAAATTAAACTCCTCTGTCAGGGTAGAAACAACCAACCAAAAATCAAGGAGATAAAACACAGACGGCCAAACATAAGGAATGAACTTGCAAAGGGGTCTAAGAGATTTAATTAAACCTTGGGACCCAAGCAACTAAAAATCAAACATCCTTCGAACTATCCTTTGACGACATCATAGATGCAAGCAAATATACATGCGATAGATCTGCTTAAAAGATACAGTGAGACTTGATGTCTAAGGCGGTTTGAAAGGAAGGCATACTATCTTCAAGTTGTCATGGTTTTATCAACTCATGAAAACCAAATTGCCTAAGGGTAAAATGAAGATAATATTGCCTATAAATTAACTACAGACATTCCAATACCATCTACCACAACATATAATCATTTCCTATAAGAATTTCATTAAAGCATTAAAATAAAACTTCTAAAGCATCCAACCTGATGATCCAAAAGTATGAAATCCCTTGGTTTATGACCTCATATAGCCTTCAAATATAGCCTCTTCGAATGCCTCTCAAGATTTCCTAAGAGGTCTTCCCCTTCATATTTTTTCATCCTTCCCCTAAAGATCTTGGTAAGAAAACTTATAATATTCCTTTATATTTTGCCATCCAAATAGCTAATAAGACATTCTTTCTTTCCAATATAAAAAATGGAAGCCCACCTACCAAAATTAAAAGCCCATCTACTCAAGACGACAAGGGCAAGATATTTTAATATAATATGATTTCTTTCTAAAAAAAACCCATATTATTATATCCATTTAATTTGCTTTACTAGAAAAGAAAAAATTGATTAAATTCCATTTAAAAATTTACCAAATCATTAAGGTAACATGCGATTAGACCAATATTAGTTAAATTTCCCTTTTCTTTTATAAAATATATTTTCCAAAAAGCATCAATTCTTTCACCAAACATTAATATATTTCCTCAATATATTTTCCAAAATAGCAAAACAAGAAATATACTTTCACAAGACAACAATCATAGGCGTCAAAACCATAAATTCAAACAAGCATTAATCAATCGCATGTTGAGAATATTTTACGATAACTTCAAGGTTATCAACTTTTGCTTCATCGACTCCGTTTCTTACAACAACTTCCTTTGTGGTGATGTTTTATTCAAATAATACCTATACTAATATCAACGATTAACAAGCTATTAGGTGGATCAAGAATTAATATAACCTCTATAACTATTAATTTTTTTTCGAAGGGGATCCTTTTGCTAGATCCATTTTACACATAGACATACATATATGCAAATGCAACTATATGAGGGGTATCATTTACCCTAGAGACTTCCTTTTAGACAAATTGCCTAAACCATCATTTCCATTTTTCCTTGGTACCTCGATCTTGGTGGTTGATTTCCTCTCCACCCTTGAGAGCACTTGATCCTATAAATCAACAACACATCAACATTACCATATAATTCAAAGCAATAAATCAACATCAATATTGCATAATAATCCAAATGCATCAAAACTAAGCATCAGATCATCATTTATCAATACATAGTCCATCATGCAAAGAGTCCTACCAAGGTGGGTCATGACATACTACCCCCATTGGAATAAATAGAATATTGTGTATTTTCCTATGATACAAATATTATTACATTTTTAGATAAATAATGAAAATGTCTTTCCATATTACTAATTAAACAAAATATTATCATCCCTTGATAATGTCAATGTCTTACTCACTCCATGTGAGATGCCATACAAAAGTATTATCATCCACTGAAAATAGCCACACTTACTCCACGTAAGGTGTCATTCCAAGTATTATCATCCACTAATAATGGTCACACTTACTTCATGTAAGGTGCTCATTCTATGATTATTATCATCCACTAATAATATCAATGGTCACACTTACTCCACATAAGGTACCATTCCAAAGGTATTATCATCCACTGATAATATCAATGGCCACACTTACTCCATGTAAGGTGCCATTCCAAAGGTATTATCATCCATTGATAATATTCTTCTTCATATCTTACTAGTAGAAGATATTTTTCATAGTTTCTCTCATTTTAGTCCTTCCAAGGAGAGCGGAATAAAGATAACAATGCACTTCCCACATGATCAATTTCATCAAATTCCCAATTTTGGATATAGCTACCCAATCCTAAACGCAATAGAGTCCATCCCTAATGTCTAAATCATTATTCTCTTATGGATTTCCTTTTACTTTGGTCTGAATTTCACTAAAATAGTCATCCCAAGATCACATTTCCTTAACTTGATCCATTAAGTCCATGCGACTTCGGGTTAAAAAACTATATGCCTTATTCAAGATCTTGAGTTTGAGCATGTTTATCCTATTATTAATCTTAGGATCTACTCCTAAGATAGTTTTATGTACCTTCAAATGCTTACTAATCTCATAATATGGTACACTCTAACAAATTTAGAGAGAGGATCCCATACTCCTCTCAAAAATAGATTCCCCATATATTCTTTCCTCTAAGTATATTCAAAACTAAGGATAGATTCTCTATATAATCCTTCTTATTAAGTATGATTAACTTAACCATGAATAAATTCTCTATTTATTCCTTCCCATAAAGTAAAATCAACTTAACTAAGAATATACTTTCCTATATATTCCTTCTCATTATGTAACAACCCAATATTTGCCCTCTTTTTTTTGTTAGAAGGCCTAGAGTCATGAACCTACTTGGACCATCTCTAAACTACCACCATCCATTTATCACACAACCATGATCCATAAGCAGTTGTGTGTGGACAGTTCACTAAACAAGTCTACCATTTCTTCTCTTGATGTCTTACAGTTTACCACCCCCATTTCCCTCCTTTGAAAGGGTATCTCCGAAAACCAACTCACTACATAAGTATTTCTATGTAGGAGTTTTTATTTTTTGTCCATCGAAAAAGAAGCACCAAACTCATCAAACTACACATGTATTTTAGTGTAGCGATCCCCTCTTTCCATCTATTAAAAAGTCTTGTGCAAATTCCTACAAGCTACATAGGCTAGTCTATGAAGTTGCACTATGCACATAATGGTAGGTTTTCTTTCACCTACTGAGGGTCTAGTTAACTTGGCAGCAACCATTTTTTAATATTATTTATCGAAAATGGGACTAGAATCCTTGAACACATACTTAAACCAATGGTCAACAACTCATATATGACTAAGCTTTCACTAATCCAACAAAAAGAATAACCTCACGGTGCTAAGAGAGCAAGTACTAAATTATAACTTTAGTCTAACTTCAAACATACTGCATGGTCTACCAAGGCTTCTCAACCAAAGGTCTACTCATACCCAAAGAGCATCCAACTCACAAGGATATCACATATTAAATTTCAAACACAAGGTGATCACCCATTTACACAAACTCCATTATGGTTTGGGTCTCGTATCCAAAAGCTTGACCAAATTAGTCTTTCAATTTTGATTACAAATTAAGAGTGATATACCTTTGAAAGCTCTATTTTAACATACATCCAATCAATCTCACGTTGGACGTCTAACATGGATTAAATAAACCTCTCATTTCCTTTATAGTGATTTACATCATTACATTAAGATATTTAAGGTACAAGAGAAACCTTTCCTGACAACACATTCCCTCTATAAGTCACTTGCATAGTTCTTATCTATAGAAATAAAAATATTAAATGCTTGACGACAACAATTAAACCATTTTCTACCAAAGGATTTCTTACATACGGAGAACGATGGAAAAAAATAATTAAATTAAAACATAAATAGCTTGAATAAATCTTGATCACAAGCATATCAGTTTCATTATAATCTTTGAGGATCTGTACAACCTCTATCTCAAATTATAAGGAATATTTCCTCTTTAATATTAAATATAACTTACTAAAACAATTCTTTTCAACATGTATCACAATGCAAATCTGCTAGCGACAAGGTACTCTAGACGACATAATTAATTTATAATTATACAAAGCTTTTTGCCATCCAGCGAAAGTCACCCATCCACAACTCCAATTGTGACTCACACAAAATGTAGTTCCTTCATACTTTGCCATGATCTCTAACAATGAAACTTGTAGTGGTACATCATCACATGTAAACTCTCCTGGTAACTAGAAAGAGAAAGTCCAGTCATCGGGATTAGAGACGACACCCAAGACACTCAAAGATTTGCCATTTCACCAAAGAGTAACAAGAAAAGCTTTGCATGCATCAAACATAACCGTAAAACATGCCTCATTACGTATATTCTACTTCATTTAGTTGAAGCATTTAAAGATATCAACACATGGAAACTCCCTTATCACAGTCAATATCCATAACATGCATACGAATGTCAAGCACATATCATAATTTGGTTTCTTTCTTTGGTGCAAAACATATACTGTATTTCCTTCAACAAAATGCACAAGTTCATTCATTTATTTTTCAGTTTCTCCTCCTAGTTCTATTTCACCTTTAGCAAACATCCAAAAGAATACATATGTGAACATCAACACACAGAGAAACTTAGCCATAATATTTACTTCTAGAGTAGCTTCATTAATGACATCCTATAAGCTTCCATTCAACATTCCAACTCACTCTACCATCTATCATAAAAATTGGGTGAAGCTCTTGAACACTTACCGAAAGCTCTCAGTTCTAAAAATTATGGGCATGAACACTCAGAAAAACAAACCATGTTCCCTACAACTTAGTAGTAATTTTACCCAAAAGAAAACATCTACTCTACTAGAAACAAGTTTTATACTGGAATAGAATGCTCATGAGGAGCAGAGGACTCCAAATCTCAAGCACTTTGTTTACAAATCTTACTCTCAAGATAATTTTTCCCTATCTTTCCACTATGCACGTCTCAGGGGAAAAATAACACAAACCATCAAAACAACCATGACATGTAAGGAAATGTTTTTTTTTTCTAGTTTTCAATCACTACAAATCCTAGAATACTGTCAAAGCATAAGCTCTCTTTCTCTCTACTACAATGAAATACATAAGAAAATTCATTTTCTTAATCATTTTTTAGCTGTCGCATTTAATTCTTTTCCCAAGAAATACATTGACTGACCAGCATAGAACTTACTCCTACAAGAAAATTTCATACAACAAAACATTCAAACATGTTTTCTTAAAAGGATTCTACCTGGTGTTCGCTGCAAGTTTCTCAAGCCTTCTTACCCAGTAACTCTTTGTTTTATTTTTTTGCAAAAAAATTCTCCTCTCACACGCTTCTCTCTTCCTTCCATCACACAATCATATCCTTCCAAACCTTTCCCCTTCGCTTACCAAACCTTATCCACCTTTCGCGAGCTACCCATTACCAAAATCATTACTCCACTTGCTCGACACAATCCGGTTCTTTCATCAGCGACCAAGGTCATTAATTAAATTCTTTTTATCACAAAGGTGGTGGAGATAACATAGCACATATTCTAATGATTGCTCACTCAACATCCAAGCCAAAATATAGCTGAGCAAAGCTATGTTTTCATCAAAATATTATGTCAAAGCAACTATGAAATGAATAAAACGCAAAAGCAATTTCACAAGATACATGCCCATCTAAAACTAGGAACAAAGAATTCATATTAATATTATTATCTTTATTTCTTCTAGGAAATCATTTCTCTCTAGATTCTACTCTAAGAATACTATTCTTAAAGATATGCTTCCTTCTTCCAAAAGGATCATCAACAAACAAGCATTTCATAACCACCAATAATTATACCCAAAAACAAGCTACTATAAAATAAGCAATATTTAACTAAATATCAATATGATAAGTTTTTTTTATGCAAATAATGTTATGCATCTTCATGAAAGAAGCACTCATTTGTGTTGCTTCCAAATACTTCATCAAATAATCCATCACATCATTTACCTTGGACATTCCATTTCTTTGTGATTAATTATTTGTGCCAACCATAGCAAATATTTCCTGCAAAAGTAAGGTTCCATTAGCAACATCTTGTTCATTCATAAAATTTAGGTTTAACAGAAACTTAATCATGAAATGGTCAATTATTTCACTACGCAATTCTCACCAAAATACATGTTTTGCAATATAAAATAATAGAGTCCATCATCTCATCAGAAGAAGCAATAGCAAAACATAAAACCATCCAAAGAAAAAATCTTTCCAAGGGAGGGTCATCACACATTAAGTATGATCATCTTAACCATATTTTCCTTATCATAAAGTATAGTCAACTTAACTAAGAATAGTTGGTTTTTGGAGAGGATCCCATACTCCTCTCAAGAATAGATTTCTCACCTATTATTTTCGAAACATTCCTCTATTCCCATTAGGTATGTCCAAGCTTTAAAATTTCTACTATATGTTATATTCATAGTCCAGGTTCACAAGGATCCATGGTTAATGTTCATAATAAGTAAAGAGCACAATTTAATGTTCAGAACACCACTAGATGTATCTATCACAATCCAAGCTACACCACTTAGAACCTTCCCAAAGCCTACCCGCTTTTGGGAACCATCCTTCCTTATGGTTATAATGAACATTAAAAATCTCTTCTCAAATTATAAACCTCAAGAATGAATTCTACTTGTTAACAAGGAGAATTTAAATAACAATAGAGAAGTCCATCTTGGTCATTATTTATGGCTTGAAAAAAATCATTATATTAAAGTTTCATTGCTTGAGTCTTTGTTCTAGCTTTAAAGTCATTCCATCATTCAAAAGTTACATATTGTAATATGAAGGGTAACCCTATTATTTGGGTTACTAAAGAATAATTCCCCAAGGAAAAGATAAATTTCCAATTTATACAACCATGTCTTGGCTGATTTTACCAGTTTGGATGCATTAATATTCTTCAGGTCCTTGGTTAGCTCTACCTATTTATGAGATTTTGCCTTCATGATATTTTATAGCAGGATCTTCCTCCTATCTACACTTAAAACTTCTATTCTAGGAGGTTGATTAACAATATTTTTCAACAATTGCTTATGTTGGTTCATCTGTTCCCTCTATTATTCAATTTTTAGTAACCAAACGACAACGATGAGGTTTTTTCTACCTCTTTATTGATATTTTCCAAAAATTTCCTTTGATGTCTAGCTTTAGTTTCATCCTTCCTAGCTAGCCTTGATTTTTTGAGATCCTCTTATTCTCCTCCTTATCTTAGGTGTCATTTCTCTTTGCCACACAAAGGAGTTAGATAAGTTACAATTACAATTGTACTTCCAATGGTTAGTTACATCTTCCCATGAACTAACTTAGATCATTAATGGTCACCGTCACACTTGTATCCCCACAAGGTGTCATCTTGGTTACGACCATTATTACCTTCCTAGTAATAATCTGGGTCACACTTGCCTCATCGTAAGGTGTAATTCTTAGTTCTGACCATTTTCACTCTATTGACAATGATCTTGGTCACATTTATGGTTAAGGATAATAGAGTTTGGTTCTTTTATCCTTACAAACTAACTTATTTCATTATCATTCATTTGATAATGATTATGGTTCTTGCTCTACGCAAGATAGTATTCCTAGGTGTGCTTACATATTATCAATCTCCTGATAATGACGATGGCTATACTTGCTCCATGCAAGGTGCCATATCAATGTAAAACAACCTTTCCTAGGATTAATTATTAAGTAGTCTTTAGCTTATCCATGGAAGCTTCTAGTCCATAATACCTAGATCTTATCTAGAGAAGCTTATAGTCCTACAACCATGCGCTTTGATTTCAAAGCAAACTGGAAGTTCAAGGTCCCCTGGTTTTCACTTAAAAACTAAGCAAGGGCATGAATAGGAAGATACCTGAATCCTTAGAACATTCCATGGAAGCCTCAAGTCCATCGTACCTAGAGCTCTGATACCAAATGTAACAACTCAAAAATCTAACCAACTCGAGAGAGAATTTTTTTTGATACACTCATTTGGGATCTACATCCCCCCAACTTAAATAAGTCATTCTATGAAGGTGTCTATTGATATAATACCTTATGATTAAGTTATTTATCTCATATTTAAGATTAACCAACTTATCCATTTTTAATTCATCAAAAGGGTACGCCCATCCCTACACCATACATAAGCCCGTATATATGGGTGCACTAAGTGTAATGCAAATAAGCTATCTATCTCATCCCCACGATGAGCTAACTTATCCCTTTTTATCTATCAAAAGGGTACGCCCATCCCTACACCATACATAATTTTGTCTATGTAGGTGTACTAAGCGTAATATGAATAAAATATCCATATCATCTCTCTCTATCTCTTTCTAATATTCTAATCCATAAGCATAAAAATTAATAGATGTCATTTTCTAATCATCTAAGATTCATCAAATGCAAGATCAAAAGATGAAGATATTCGAAACACACACAACACATCATATATCTTGGAAAACCCTTATGGGAAAAAATCCAACTTCGAAACATTCTTTTTATTGCATAAGTTTAGCTCTCTCCAATACAACTATATAAAGGAATCTCATAATTCCTTTTTCTAAAACATCAATACTAATATAATTACATAAGAACCCAATAATTCTTATGTCCTCAAAACATGAATTGTTCCTTTAATTCACATTACAAATTCAATGAGGGAACCCCATAATTCCCTCGAATGAATTCCACATTCATTCTCCTAAAGATGATCTCTTCTAAATACATAAGAACCCCATAATTCTTATGTCCCCAAAATCATGAATTGTTCTTTTAATTCACATTACAAAATCAATGAGGGAACCCCATAATTCCCTCAAATGAATTCCACATTCATTCTTCATCCAATATTCGTTCTTTCAATTAATCAAAATTTCATACTTTCAATTAATCAAAATACTCATAATTTATTCTCTAAATTAATGAAATGTCATTCTTTAATTTATTTCTTTCAACTAATCAAAAGCCCATACTTTCAATTAATCAAAATAATCACAATTCATTCTATCAATAATAAAGGTATTATTTCAATCAAAAAGTCATTCTTTCGGTTCATTCTTTCAATTAAAACAAAAGGTCATTCTTTCAATTCAACCAAATAGTCATTCTTTCAACTAATCAAAAGGTCTATCTTTCAAATTTATCAAAAGGTCTATCTTTCAATTATATCAAAAAGGTCTACCTTTCAAATTTACCAAAGGTCTATCTTCCAATTTATCAAAACGTCTATCTTTCAAATTAATCAAAAGGTCTATATTTTAAACTTATCAAAAAATCTATATTTCAAATCAAATAAAAAAGGTCTATCTTTCATTAATCAAAAGGTCTATCTTTCAAATTTATCAAAAGGTCTATCTTTCAATTTAATCAAAAGGTCTATCTTTTAAATTCATCAAAAGGTTGACTTTCAAATTAATCAAAAGGTTCATCTTTAAAACTTATCAAAAGGTCTATCTTTCAAATCAAATCAAAAAGGTCTATCTTTCAAATTGATCAAAAAGTCTATCTTTCAAATTTATTGAAAAGGTCTATCTTTCAAATTTATCAAAAGGTCTATATTTTAAATTTTATCTTTCAAATTAACAAAAGATCTATCTTTCATTAATCAAAAGGTCTATAATCCATAAATTCCATTCTTTTAAATAAATTAAAAAGTCTTTCTTTTGATTAATCAAAATACCCCAAAGTCCATTAAAGCATAAATTAAAAGGGTTGGACTAATCATAATTGAACGGTCAATATAGTCAAACTCCACGATCAAACCACATTCAAACAGACCACACAGTGATCGTGCCCATTAACTGACACTCTAGCCTCTACCAAGTGGTGGATTTCATGACCACTGCTTGGTGGTCAAACTATAAGGGGTGCTTTGTCCCTTAAAAATTGCTTATGTGCTCCCACATAGCTAATTTGGGATTAAACACAAAGTAAGATTTTTCAAAAACTTAAACCCGTTCGCAAGAATGAGTGCAATACAACAATTACCAGCCATGTGTCAATCCAATAGCGATCAAGATAAATCCACATGAAAGATAGCAAAAAAGTCTAGAACAAGCTATGCATCAAGCGAATGTGCCTCCAGCTAGCGTTGGACGGCTCTGCATGGAGTGGCCCCATGACCACAACCAATGGTCAACCCTAAAGAGAAGTTAAATCCTCTTTAAGGCACACGTAGACCCGCATATATCCCCTATGGTATATTATGTAGGATGGCCCGAGCACCATCCCATTGCCCATTCCTCCTCGAGCATGAAGACACCGCATTGCGACGTTACACCTCGATGATGAGACACAAAATTAAACCCCTACCCTAATGTTAAACCTTAGGGATAGCTTAGCAGTGGTGATGGAGGGATAAACTAATATATCACTCCTCTTTGCCATTAATCTCTGGTAGAGTGTAACAACCCTCCAAATACAACTACTATTTTTGAATAGAATGATAAGCTATACCTACTTTTGTTATTAGAATGAGATACTGATGATGACATTTGTGGTTGCAGGAGTAGGTACCCTCCTTCAGGCAGACAGATAAATATTGACTGTAAAAGGTAAGGAAGGATATGAAGGAGGTGCGAAAAAACACCACAGTCCATGGGTACACGAAAGCCCATAAAAATTGCACTCATATAGTTGCATTCATATAGGTGCATCATATAATTTGTATTTTGTATATTATATGTCTTACCTTTGAATGCACGTTTTTTATCAAGATAATGGTTAAATGTTTTATTTTATAATTTTGTTATTTAATATATATATATATATATATATATATATATATATATATAAAACCTTTAAATTAATATAAAATAAATAAATACGATATAATTAACAAAATAAACTAAAAAAGAGTAAAAGGCAAAGCCTTTCTTTTCTACATAATCAGGTATAAATCTATGTTATGAATACTCATATTTCTCTATAATCCTGGAGGGAGATGCCACCCAAAAAACATTTGAAAGGTGGTTATGTGCGTGCTATGCCATATGTTTCAATTAGATTACACAGTCTTCTATAAATTGATGCCCGAATGAACTTAATTCATACTTACATTTTGGTATCCTGGCATTCTACTGATAAGCGTATTGAAGAATTTAGAGTAGAAGAAAAAAGAGGCTCATGGTGTGTTATTAACAACAAATAATAGGTCAGAAAAATGTATTCTCCTATTGACTGTATTTTGGCTACTGTATAAATGATTTGGGAGTTTTAAATTTTGTTTAATTAATTTAATAGTCTGTACATCATACATGGCAAAAAATGTGAGCTTTAGTGATTTTCGTATTTGATTTGTTGTATGTTCCTTGCTTGTTTTAATCCGAGTTTGCAGTCTTGCTAAAAACATACATGGTAGCTAGCTAAAAATACACCCTCTATAGCCTCTTCTATATTATTTGTATGGCATAACCTTCTCTAAGTTCTCTAGAAATTGAACGATGAGTATATCTTTAATCTATGTTGTTGGTTGATCCTAGATGTTTTTTTGTGTTGTATTAATGTATGAATCAAATTTATTATTTTTTAAATGAGGTGAATTAGAATAGATAAGTCATCTGTGTTGTTTTATTGCATACTTAGAAAAAAAAAGACATATAGTATGCATTCATTTGCACGGGGTCGTTCTGATCCCATGGTGTCACCAACCCTTATCTTTTCGGTGGATGCATCAAGGAAAGCTGGCTAGAAATTGAACTTTCACTAGCATGCTACGAAAGTGGTTTGCAAAAAGTAGTGGAGGCAGTCTTGCTATTAAATAAGTTAAAGAAAGCTATTAAGAACACTTTTTAGTGGTGTAATATTATGTTTGATAGAGCCCATTGTATAGTCGTGATACAAAGCTGAGATACATATGTAAATATGGCTTATCGATGCTTATAAACCTATGTCAAGCCACTACTCGAATACGTGCGTCCACAGTAGAGCATAAGAAGAGTTAAATTTAATTGAAATATTGTTTTAGAAGTACGATTTAGTATTAAATTAATAATATTTTCACTCAGCTATTATGAATTTATGACTTGAGTCTTACGTTGGCTGAAGGCCTTCGTTAAAATCTTCCAATTGAGAAGAATATTCATACCATTATTCTTACTTTAATGATTTTATGGTGTCATATGAGTTTTTAATGCGTGTTTTGTTTTTTGAAGTTGCCCTTCTTCAGTTCTATTAAATAATAGAAGTATTCTTATTTTCAGTTCTACATAACTAAGAATCATATAGTTTGAGAAATATTTGTTTTAGTAGTACTACCTTAAGACGTCCGAATAATTAGATTTGACGTTAATTGATTTTACTTCCTTGTGACTTTCGGCAAGCATTCTTTTTCCTTTGTCAAACCATGTTTTTTATGAATTGCAAAACCCTTTAATCCCATTAAAAATTTTATGTTAAATGCTTTCTTTGTATTTCGATAACGAAACCACTGCTGTGTAGAACCAAATGACTTATACTTTATTTAATCTACGAATGAAAAATTAAATTATGTTTGAAACAAACCTTAGGGCTAGTTTACTTTTCCTCTTCCTGATGTGTAGCCGTCCTCCAAATATTTTATAAAAATCTGAGTTAAATAACTAAGAGATTAATCAATTTATAAATACACTTTGGAAACACATCTTTTAAGTTTGTAGATAACAATAATGTTTTTAAAACAATATGATGACATAGGGTTTTAATTAATATATTTAAGTAAGGTTAATATAAAATATTTGTTACCCATGTGGGCAAAAATAGAAAAGTTGAGGCATCGCGTTATGCGTGCTATGCTTATAACTAAACCCAATTAGGTGAAAAATCTAACTTTTGAAATGCTTGAAGTTTATCTCTTCCGACCTAAGCAATTTAAGTTGTAGATAAACAAATAGAGATCGTAGATATCTTACTTTTTTTTATTATCATGAGTGATTGACACCTAATTTAACCCTATTAATTATTCCTACCGGATGCTACATATTTCATGATTCATAAAGATAAAGAATTAAATTAGATCAAAGAGTATTAAAAAATATATAGGTGTTAACCATCTTGCATTGACTAATGAAAATAATTTAAACCGAAGTAAAATATAGTAAATTTTTTGGGATAGATTATGGTTGTTATATTAGAGAATTTATGATTTAGAATATAGGCTATTTCTATTTGAAAGGATATTTCTTTGCTTTATGAGGTTTTCATTATATTATTGAATAAATCGTAAATTCTAATGTATTTTTTTTAAATATTTTACTGAAGAATTGTTTTATGTTTATTTTTTAAACTTTAAATTTTATTAGCTTTGAAGGAAACTATTAGAAATATGTGTTTAGAAGAGTTTTAAATTAAAATTTTTTTTATTTGCTTGCTAAAGCTAAATTACGAGTCCATTAAAACATACTAAATTATTAATAAGAGGAGATATTTTGCTGAAAGACCTTAGTGGTAGTAAACCTATCTTTAAACCTTGAACCCTTTTGGAATATCATCGTTGAAGGATGAGTTCCATCAACACCTTTGAACCTATCTATAATATCATCGATGTAGGATAAGTTCTAATGACTATTAATTTAGAATAATGTCTTAGCTTGGATGATAGATTAGACTATGGTTCAATTTGAGTTCATTAACATAAAGTTATATTTTCTCTTTTCATGAGGTTTGATTATTAAATAAAGGTTAAAAGGAGGATTGTTTTACTAATGGGAAACCATTTCATTGTTTTTATTATTCAAATGCTTTATAATAAGAGAGTATTTTTTTAGTATTCATATGTTCTTTAAAGATTAAATGCTATGTTTTATTTGAGTTATAGTCCATAAGAAATAAAAGAACGTATTCGAGGTTTTCAATCGATTGTTTTTATTAAGCAAAATTTTATTATAAATACTTATATTTATCTCTTTAAGATTAAATTGAAATGAGATGATATGCTAAAGGAGTAAGATTATATATATCATGGAGATTATTTGGACCATAGTTAAAACCTTTTTAAAACATCTTAAATTCATCAAGAAGGATGAATTATTCAAACACTAGAACTATTCATCGTGGAAGGATGAATAACCTCAAACCACCTAGCATCGATGATTGTAAGTTGACAATCACTATGATTCGGGAGCAGTTGCATTCTTGACGTGAAAGGTCAAGATGTGAAGGTAACGAGGGGCAATATGGGACGTTACCTCTAGGTCATTACACAAGTAGTACGATGATGGATCGTTGTACATAATATGATTATGAGACACCTAGCAAGATTCCAATGCTAGGTTATTTCGTGAATATTGGTATGGTATAACTCATCATTAATC
Source organism: Wollemia nobilis (assembly GCA_028583015.1). Classification (NCBI taxonomy): domain Eukaryota; kingdom Viridiplantae; phylum Streptophyta; class Pinopsida; order Araucariales; family Araucariaceae; genus Wollemia; species Wollemia nobilis. The sequence goes on from JAQPPZ010017052.1 coordinate 18,359,255, forward strand.
GTACTATGAAAAGTGATACCAGGTCCTAAGCCAGTGCAGTGGTAAGGCCCTAGTTGACTCTAGTGGAGTAGGACCCTCAACTAGGTACAAGGCATATCTATGCTAACCCCTTGCATGTTTAAAAATTTAGGACAAAAAATACATTAAAAAGAACCTAAGTCCTTCATGCTAAGGGACAGAGAGAGTATGCATCCACCCTCTAGGTGTTATGGGCCCTAGAGGATAACCCCAACCATGAACCCGCACTCTCATGGAGGAGAATATAGGTTCACAAAAAGACACCATTCTATAGGATTTGGTCAGTCTCGTCCACTTGGAAGACCATTTGCACCGGTCCTAATTCCCAAAAGTGGTATCCTATGCCTCATACTAATAAAATATTGGATGATCGACAATCTACTTACATCAAAACTTTCACCTTATGTCTTGCCTAGACTTTAAATCCAGCCAAAATTTTTCACTTTGTAAAACTAGTGTGCAAGATTGAAATGGACAACCAAGTGTGTGTTAGACTTGGGTTGTTACAGTTGGTATCAAAGCCCTAGGTTGCAAAACCCTAGGTTGTGTAACTCTATGTGTGTCATCTTTTGCGAGCTTGGTAAACTCAAACTAAACAATTAACATAGATATTTTATGGCCATAGGTTAATGGAAGACCTTGCAGTGATAATTAAATTATTTCAAGAGCAGTTGGAACAATCTACATCTATGATTAAGTTATTAATGAAAAATTTGGAATCACAACCAAAAATATAGAGCTTCTTGTTGAGAAAGGGCGTAGAAGAAAGAAGTAAAATCTAGGAAAGAGGCTAAAGATTATGAAAATAATTAATAAGATCAATAAGGAAATAAAACGAAAGAATTCAGTTATGAACTGTAAGAGTGATTGGGAGCCTATAAGTACTCAAGAGAATAAGAAAAATATTTGAGCACCAAAGCAAGGTTGCTATATTTTTGGAGGGCCACACTATGCTAATAAATACCTTCAAATATTTGATTGTAAGAAAGCATCTAAAGAGAAACCTCTTGAGACATGTGCAAAACATGGAGTTTCAAGCTAAGATGAGCAAGCTGCTCCTCAGATCTAAAAGGTAAAATATATGTTTACTTATAGTAGTGCAACGAATAATTTTATTTCTTCTAGTATAATGAGGGACATGTTGGAATAATCTAGATTTTTGGCAAACGGGTGGAAAGTGGAATATGGGTCAAGATAACCTATGCCTATTTGACCCTCATATTACCTTACTATTGGCATTTTTGCCACATTGTTTTTGTTGTTGCTGTTCATGCAAAATAACCAAGTTTGTGCAAAAGTGAAACTATCACGATATCGCGACATGTCGCATTTTCGCGACCTGTCGTAGTTTCGCGGCGCCAAATGCAGAAAAGAGCTAAGTCAAGAAAGTGTCACGATATCGCGACATGTCGCATTTTCATGACCTGTCATTTCGGTCAAAACAGTCAACGGAAGCAGAGAAGCCAAATTGTCGCGATATCGCGACATGTTGGTGTTTCGCGACTTGTTGCGGTTTGGGAGCATTCAAATGAAAGTTGTCGCGATATCGCGACATGTCACGTTTTCGTGACTTGCGGTGGCCACAGAGCAGAACAATAGAAAATGTCGTGATATCGCGACATAAAGCAAAGGGCAATGTCAATGGAAAATGTCGCGATATCGTGACAGAAAAGTGAGGAAGGCGCAAACGGTACGGACTGGCGTGATATCGCGACATGTCGCGTTATCGCGGAAGAGCTGAAAGATAAACACAAGGCATGAAAGATGTCGCGATTTCGTGACATTTTTGAGGACGAAGCTAAACAGGAGGAACTTGTCGCGATATCGCGACAGGAAGCGGCAACGAAGGCGAAGGCAAGAAAGTGTCGCGATTTCGTGACATATTGGGGCGGAAGGACCAAGTGCGAAGAAATGTCGCGATTTCGTGACATGTCATGTTTTCGCGAGGAGGAAGCAAGGAGGCAACCAAATTGTACGGAATGTCACGATATCGCGACATGTTGAATTTTCGTGGCCTAAAAGCATCAAAGTAAAGGAAGACAAAAAATGTCACGATTTCATGACATATTGTGGAGATAAAGCCAAATGGAGAAACATGTCACGATTTCGTGACATGTTCCATTTTCGTGAGGCAAAGGCAGAAATAAGGAGAGGATAGAGCCATGTCACGATTTCGTGACATGTTTGACAGGAAGGACCAAGTGCGGAGAATTGTCGCGATATCGTGACATGTCGCGTTTTCGCGATGAAGGAGCCCGAAAGACAATGCTAAGTACGGACTATCGTGATTTCGTGACATGTCCTATTTTCGCTCCTTGTAGGAAGAAAAGGACACAGAAAGAGAAGATGTCACGATTTCATGACATGGTGAAGTTTTCGTGACTTGGAGTAGCGAAGAAGGCAGGCGAAGGAAAATGTCGCGATTTCGTGACATGTTGAGGAAAGAAGCCCAAACAAAGAAGATGTCACGATTTCGTGACATGTCGCATTTTCATGACTGGTGGCGGAGAGAGAAGGCAACAAGGTAAAAGTGTCACGATTTCGTGACATGTCGCATTTTCGTGACCTATCACATTTTCGCGACCAAGGCAATAACAAAGGCCCGATATAGTTCTGTTTGCATTTTCCTTCAGGATTGCATAGGAGAACGTGCGGAGGAGATAAGGATCAATTAAAGGCTCTCCAATGGATTGTGAGATCGTGGTCAAAGAGGCTCAAAGATTAAATGTTGCTGATTACCGATGTGCGCAAGATAGAAGAGCCTGAGGCAGTTTTTGATGCCACCAAAATTGAAGAGGCCTCCAGCATTAAAAGTTCTGTTCATGATCTCCTGACAATTTTTGGCTTGCCCTGATAATGGTCATTTAATGTGTGATTTCTCCGAGGTAGATTAAGGGGGATTGTTTCTCCTTTCAAGTGCACATTTTGCGGATCACCTCTTTGAAATCTGTTGTATGTTTTAAATGTTGTGATGCAAAAGAGAGAGGGAAGACCTCTATAAATATTCATGTATATCTAAAGCAAAGAAGGTTAGACATTTTGCAAGAAAACTCTCTAAGTTCTCTGCATCAATAGAAGAGACTCGACTTCTGAGATTTGCAAGCATTCTTCTGTGTATGGTTTCCTTCTATTTTAAAGTCATTTTTATTTATGCTCATGTTCCTGCTGTTAAGTCTTGAATTCTGCATTTTGGATTCGAACGTTGCTAGTTAGTGAGTAGATTTTGAAATGCGATCTGGAGGTTATCTCTACAAAGGTGTGAGTTCAATTCTGTTGCTTTCCCTTTATTAGATGTTGTCATAAAACTTGGTGGAATTCTTGCTGTTAGTCTGCCCCAAATTATACACTTTGGCCTGTGGCCATATTTCCATCTCTTTCTTGTTATTTCCCTTTCTTTCTGTTATTTCCCATTTCTTTCCTGCATCCTTATCTTCAAAACCAGTTTAGATTAGTTTGGGAGCCAACCCTCTCTGGAGATTGGCCCGGGAGACTTCTCTCTCTCTCGGCCTTTCAATGTTGGCCAAGTCTAGGGCGCATATACATACAAATCCTTTCCTGTGGCAGATTTGTGACCAACAATTTTTGGCACGCCCGGTGGGACACTGAAAGTTCCACTTCCAATAGTATTAAGGTTTAATGTTCACCTTCATGCTGTATAATTAGAACATTTGGTGACTCAGCACTACCCATAAGCCTCCGAACGTGGATACAGTGAAAGTTGTACTTCATGATCACAAGATCGAAGGCCAAAAAATCTAAAAATCCCGTTGAGTTTTTTGAACTTGACAATCAAAGATTAAGCGAACACCCTAAGTTGGTCTCCCCACCACTTATATCCTCTACAACATCCTCACAAATTGCTGGTGTGTTCTCTGTTCCTTCAAATTCATCTAGTACTGCTACTAGTTTTCCACCTCTACAGCCATACGCACCAGTCCAAATGGCCCAACATCCTCCACCAAGGAAGTTCTCAGCATGGAATGATTCGGGAGCCTTGAATTTACCGACACAGAATCAAGTACCTCAAGCTGCTTTGAAAGCTTTGCCGACCTATGATGGTACTGGTAAAACTGCCTATGAGCATATTAATGATGTAGCCTCTTTGGCGGCTATCCATGACATAACCGACGAAGACGTGATGGTAAAATTGTTGGTGTTATCACTGAGAGGAAAATTGTTGTATTGGTACCGAACATTGCAACCAGGCACCATTGCATCATGGGATCAATTAGGAGAACTGTTAGTCAAGAAATTTCATGAACAAGCTGATCCATACTCCTTGTTGCATCAATTTAATGCGATCCAAAGGCACCCGCAAGAGGAGATAGCTGACTTCAATGTCAGGTTTACCAGAAGCTGGCAGAGAATTCCTGATGGTCTTCGGCCCGCTCATGAGCTAGCTGCATTCTATTATCTCAGAGCCTTCAACACAGACATCGGCTTGGCTGTCCGACAGTCCAACGTGACTACATTTCTAGAACTGTTCGAACAAGCACAAAAGGCGGAAGCTGACTTGATTGCCATAGGTAGACTTCCTCCAAAGGTAACAATGCCCATCTTACCTGATCTTCCTAAGCATTTGTATTCTAGTTCATTTTCATAGCCTATGCCTTCCATGTATCCTATTCCATCATGGAGCTCAAGTGCACCTCAGATCGCACCCATTCCAGTTCCCCAGCTCCCTGCTCCAACTATTCCATAGTTGCCTGCACCAATCATTCTGCAATTACCAGCTCCCACTTCATTCCCAACATTTCCTGCACCACCAACACCTCTACCTCTACCGGCACCTCCTGCGCCCTCAAATCCTGATCCTTTCGCAATCCTATTACAAGAGGTACAATCGACTAATTCAGCTATAAGAGCGATGGGAAATAAAATCACAGTTCTTGAAAGAAAGCAGGCTGAGAGAGATTTCCAACCCAGGAGATTTCAACCTCCGCCAATCACTAGAGAACAAGCGGCCTCAACAAGTAAGGTGCCTGAAAAGAACCTGACTGTGTTGACGAATGAGGAAGCTGGCCCTGCAGAAAGAACATATTGGTGCTCTACATGTAATGATCCACACGACGAAGACACTTGTATGGTTCATCTGAACTATGTGCAAACCTTGGCCGCAAGCTCTTCTGGAGGACAAGTTAATATGATTTCTGAGGTGGATCATAATTTTATGGTTCCATCTGAAGAACAAGTCTCAGTTCTCATGAGAACTGGGAAGAAGCCAGTCACTGTAGATCCAGCAGAGATGGAACCATTAAGGGTACCGGCTGATCCAAAGATGCAGAATGAGAAGAAGACAAGTACAAGTGAAAGCTCCTATTTTAGTACCAAAGCCAGATTCACTTGTTCTATTGAAAGATCTTTTGCCACCATGAGCAAAGGAAAGATTGCAAGAAAAAGCCTCAGCTTTGCAAGCAAGAGCTGAAACAGAGGACCGAGCCAGAGAAAAGCTCAAGTACCCATATTTGACTAAAATACTGAGGGTAGAAGCCACTCAACAATATCGGAGCAAATATGAAGACATTAATGAAAAGAGGGAGTCTGGTGCATCTGCATACAATATTGTCGAAGAATTGAAGAAGATTCCAGCCAAGGTTAGTCTCTATGATACTTTACAATTACCTGGGCAAGTTGATCTATTACAAGAATCATTGAAGTCTATGAAAGATAGTGAGAAGAATCCTACCCAGACGATTTTTGCTCAAACATTAACTACTTCAGCCACTGG